>JAYESD010000001.1:200611876-206288012 GCA_036927565.1 Tuctoria greenei
AGAACGAGTGCGAGTGATCCAAGCCAATCTCAAGGCTGCTCAATATCGACAAAAGAGCTATGCGGATAAACGACGTCGACCTCTTCACTTCGATATTGGGGATCACATTTACCTTCGTATATCTCCAATGGAAGGAATTCATCATTTTGGAGTGAAGGGAAAGCTGGCTCCATGATTCATTGGGCCGTTCACTATTACTGAGAAATGCGGACCTGTGGCCTATCGTCTGAAGTTACCAGCGTCTCTCTCAGGAATTCATAATGTATTCCACATCTCTTAGTTGCGGAAGTGTCTCAAATCCCCAACTGAAGTCCGCACAGAAGATCTTGAAGCTCTACAACCTGATCTCACTTATTCTGAACATTCAGTCAAGATCATCGATGAGAAGACTCACACCACAAGAAGCCAGACGCTGAACTTTTACAAAGTCTTGTGGGACAACCATACCGCTGATGAAGCGACTTGGGAAAGTGAGGATTTTCTTAGATCGAAATATCCGGACTTATTAGTGGCATATGTTCATTAGATATTTTCTTTTATCCTTCCTATGATAATCTCGGGACGACATTGCTTTAAGGGGGGAGGAATGTAAAATCCCACTTAATTCTAAATATGAAATTTAGTTGTCAGTTAAATTGAAATTTAATTGGGTTCAAGATATGGTCATGTACATAAACTTGAACCTATTCAATTCTTTCTTCTTCTCATGTTTAAAATTTTATTAACATGAGAAACATACTTCAAAAATAATCTTATAATAATTCAAATAATCTCTGCAAAATTTTGGAATATTTGAATGGGGTTTGGTTGGGCAAATCAATTTATAGTACCTCATATACTCAAATAATCAAAATAGAATATAGCTACTGTATACCCATGCCCTGTCAAAAATATTCAAATCTAAGGCTATAAATTTTTCTATAGTCTTCTAAAATTACAAATAGTCTCCTTGAAAAGTTTCATGAATTTTGAAATCCATTTGCTATTTTATTTGAGATGCTCAGTGAATTTGAGTCAAGTTTAAATTCAAATTCAAAATCTGGTCCAAATATACTTGAACATAAGATCTGAACACACCATTATGTTCAGCACGTTTTTCTTGACATATCCATAAAGTTTCATGATTCTTGGAGTTCATTTACTATTTTAAAATGAATTACTAAGTGGGCAGTGGCTGTAAGGCTGACCGGTGGGGCCCACCAGTCAGCAGCCCACATGCAGCCGCAATCCAGCGCGCTGCGCTCGCCACCGCGACAGCATGCACCAGCACGACGGTGTTAGCTGTCCCTCCTCCAGATCCCTACAAATATCACTCCCTGCTCCTCCTTATCACTTTCCCGGTTGATTTTTCTTCCTTCCTCACGCTGAGCCGACGCTCTGCTCCATTTCACTCCCGTGCGCCATTTCTGACCGCCGGCGCCGCGCGTCTGTTGCCGGCCAACCGGAAGCCTCTCTCGCCAAGCTCTCAACAGCAATGTGCTGCGCCACCCTCTCCTCTATCAACCGGTGAAACTTCGGTGATGTTTCCTAAACCATCAACGGTGATTTTGCAGTTCTGCAGGTGGACCTCGGAAAGGACTCATCGTTGTCTCTCTGTTCCACCATCGCGCCCCCGACTCAGGCCACCTCAGCTCTCAACCACAACAGCAAAGTGGTGCACCTGGATACGCTCTGCACCACGGTGAAAGCCGTTCCTCATTTACGTGAGTATCGAGCAACTTATACAAGTTTTAATCTCGGTCGAAGCATATGAGCTCATTAGGTTTCCGTTTCAATTCAGTGTGCACACATAATTATTCTTCACAATAGCTTGATAATAGTTTCTTCATTTCCTTGCGCACCCTCTCGAACTAGAATCATCAAAAATGATCAACCCTAGCTCTAGAATCATGAGTTTTTCCTTCCGCCATTGAGAAACTGCCCCTGTTGCCGTCGACGGTTGTTTGCCGGCCGTTACACGATGATTTCACCTCCCTATCACTTCCCTCATGGTTACAGGAGACTTCCCCAACCTTTTCCGAAGGTTTTAAGCTACGGGGCGACGGTTCTGACACGGCGGGAACCCTAGCTGCCGCCGCCACCAATGCGCCGCCGTTTCCGGCCGTCTGCAAGTTTCACCGACCCCACCATCGTGCTCGGCGCATGATTTTAGGGTTGGGTGCCCAAGACTAGGCGATGCGGTGGTCGGGAACTTGGTTCCGGCAAGGCTCGCCAGAGCGCGCCGCCGCTGTAGCCCCGGTCACCGCCCGCGTCGGGGGGTTGACGATGACACCGCGGGCCCCGCGTGTCAGCGTCTATTAGTCCCCCGTCGGATCAGGTGTGGCCACGAGATTTTTTGTGGCTACACGGTTTTTCTCTGTGGCCCCCGTGTGGTTTGAATGCCACTGGTCCATTTTAAAACTGTGGGACCCACTGTTTAATTCAAATTTCCACCTTGGAATTTAATTCCAGATTTGGCTCCAACTTAGAAAATCCATAACTCTCTGTAGATTGCTCCAAAAATCTTCAAACAAATTTTTTTTGAAAGCCCTTGATCTCTAATTTCTGTTAGTACCATTTGGGATCTATGAAAACCAGATTTCAATTCCGTATAATGCAATCTTTCCAAATACAAATAGATTTTTCCCAGATGAACCTTCGACGGGAAAAATCCCCAAAATTCCCATAAAATACTTTGTACTATTCTTGGTTACCAGCTAAGGTTTGGGAGACATTGAACCTGTATAAACTAATCAAATTCCAAATTTATTTCTGCTGATTCAGTTATAAAATAGAACTGTAACCAGGAATTTAATTAAATTTCTAAATTCAATTTCTCTTAGTACCCTTGCTCTAAAAATCTCAAGTAAAATCATGTATAACATTATGATCTGAGCTTTCAAGTTGTACAGTTAGTTTGGTATGAAAACCTGTATGACTTTCTGTATAATTAAATTGCCTTTTTCCTTCATTGAATTATTACAGATGTTCAGTTGTTTTGTTATGTCCCAAATTTGAACTGAACCTTTCTTTAGTCATATACTAGCTCCTATAAAAATTTCAGATTTATTAGACGTAATATCCTGGCCCAAATTCAATTCCTAATCTGAATGTTAATTGAAAAAGTAAATTCAGTTATAAAATAATTTCAGAAATTCCTAGCAACTTTAGAATTCAATATCTCTTTCACAAAAACTTAGAAAATTTTAAAACCAATTTTTCTAGAACCAGTGAGACCCCCTCTATATGATAAAACCACTGGTATCCATGATAGGTCTCCAAAAATTTCAATTAAAATTTAGAGAAGGTTATTACTACCCATAATTTTTAGGAACAACAAACTTCTTTGATCATCTCCTGTTCTTTGCAAGAGTCTCCCTTGTAGCCCCTAACATCTACCATAAATATTCCTAAGCCAATAAAGATCATTCACTCACTATAACCATAGTTAGAAGCTTATGAACTATATATACATTATAATTTACTAGCATTCATATATGCATATCGTGTAGTGATCGATATTGATGAGAAGTGTCACTTGGAGGAGAAGGCCAGGGTGTCCACTTGAAGTCCTTGGCGGAGTCTTCAGAGAAGGACCACTAACAATTGACATTTAATCGAGTTGCAAACTAAGGCAAGCCCCGGTTTGCATTTAAGAGCATTTCAAAGTTTTTCCAATTTTATTCATTTACGTCTTCAGTTGATATTGTGCATTACGTATAAGGTGTTTGATACTCCACTTGCATATCCACAAATCCTATGGGAGGGTTGGAAAGGTTTACAGCTTGATGTGTAGAACTGTCAATGCTAATAGTGTAGATATACTGGTAGAAGTCGAGTAGTTGGAATCTACTCGCGAGATAGTAATAACAGTGCGTATGAGGGTGAAAGATGAAATAATGGCTTATGAAATGAATACGAGACCTGGCAGGGGGAATAGGAGTCAACGAGATGGAGTCTCAGGCGCATAGCCCTGCCTGTGTCGCTTGAGGACCGTGTCGTATGCGGCACCGTTGGGAAAGCTTGAACTGTACCGGTTGCATAATGGGATATGGGACCAATAAACTGATGTAACTCCATAGTGTAGTGTGGAGACTCCTCGTTTGTCCTTGAATGGAGATGCGAAGGCAAAAAGGTGTAAATCTTTTAGTGGACAGTTTCGACGTGTCCGTGTAAAGGACCTTTTGCTCGGGATGAAGAGGTTTGTCGACATTGGGGTCTTGGAT
The DNA here is from genome assembly GCA_036927565.1 of Tuctoria greenei. Taxonomy (NCBI): domain Eukaryota; kingdom Viridiplantae; phylum Streptophyta; class Magnoliopsida; order Poales; family Poaceae; genus Tuctoria; species Tuctoria greenei. The sequence goes on from JAYESD010000001.1 coordinate 200,616,082, forward strand.
GCAAGGTGGCCGCGTATAACGCGGGGAGGAGAGCACGTAGGTGTCTCCCATGTGGGTGTGTGTGTCGTGCAGTCCGGGTGTGTCCTGATTGCAATCACCGTCCCTCGCGGTTATTTGAGTACCACTTGTCCGTCGCTGTTCTGACATAGTAAATACTAAAGAAGCCATGAAAATTTATTGTATTGAATTATAATTGCTTTACAACTTTGTTTGGCTTAGTGATAGTACAATTAAAAGTTTATAGTTTCCCCATACTTTACCTGAAATATCAGTATGTGCTTTGTGCACGTTATATCATCGGCAAAACGTTTCTTGTTTGATCGTGGAGTCTATGATGTGCCGTGCCTGGAGAATGTCATTTGCTACTTAAAACATGATTATAAGGATCCACTTGTAGGCGAGTCTATTTATGCTATTCCTTACCTATGATTAGACTTTACCTTGCATATGTCTAGTGAGACGGGTCAGTCTTTCTAAGCCTTATGCTCACGTTTGCAGTTAACTAGTTTTTGCAGGTTATACCGTTGATGAAGGGCCTAACAACGATGCCTTACCCTTTAGGGTTTACGGCTGAGTGAAGGCCCTGCACGCTGCTGATATCTGTGAGTGCTGCTAGTGTAAAGCGTCTGAGGGCATGGGCAGCTTTACTCATGCATAGCTAGTGCTGAGAGCGTACTATGATGTATAGACTTCTTTCCTACGTTACATATTGTAAAACTTCAGCTTTGTTTATTAATCAAAGACTTAGTATTGTATTTTATTCTCGTTCTTTTCTTGTATACTGTTGGGTGTCGCATCGCACGACACCACCCAATGAGATCCTTGGATGTCGGGATTCCGGTCCCCACAGCATCCCTAGATAATATGTGTAAGTGTACAAAAAGTATCGTTGTAGCATTTCACCCGTGAGTATTTCCAAGGATATCGTATTTGTTTATCTTGAAGGAAGGCAATGCAGTATGGCATAACTAGTGTGTGGATAGTGTAGGAATAAGCTAATAAGCATCTAAGTAGGAAGGTATTTGATGATAGTGGGCTAGTGTGATACACTCCAAAACATCTACTCATATTTAGGTCATTAGTCCTAGTGAGAGTTAGACTAAAGAGGAGTTGTTTCCAATGTGCTTCTAATATTCATATGCATAGTATAATATTGTACATGTGAACATTCTCGTGGTGAATCATAGAGCTTAGTGGCCCAATCATATTGGGCACGTACTTACCAGGTGACTCTTGCAAAGAGCATGTGGCATAGCCGAGCATGGGCGATGACAAAGGAAGGACAAGGCTGTCACCACATGCCTCTTACCCCTACAACGTGTGGGTCTACGTGACATCCAACGCTACTTAAGTATCCAAACACCATGTTTTCACACTAAGTAGATACCTTAGAAGTCATAGTACAAATATCATGCTAACGCAATCACTAACCTAAACATCGTTGAACCAATGATAGATCTAAGCACTAACTTAATGATAGAAAGATATTCATATTTTACTCAATTAGACTATAGTGGAGGCCAATGGTATTTATGATAATATAATAACCGCATTACTATGCTATCATAATCATAACTAGTTCTACCACATACATGGATTCCGCAATCAAACAAGAAACACTTCATCCAAAAATATGAATATGAAAAGACTAATGTTATTAAATAGCATAAAGTTATAAATAAAAGAAAAAATAAATGAGTCATACCTTTCCCAAAATGTGCTTGGTAACTAGAGGCTCCTCTCTACAGACTAAACTCCACTATGGAGTAGGAGCAGTGTGTATACAAGAGAATAGTGCTCAAGTGGCGTGTGTGTATGTATAGGGTTCATTTATACTAGTTTCTGAGGAGGTTTCTGCCACCATTTGAGCACAAATCTGTAACTACCACCTTCAGGGCACCCCCGTGGCCCTCGGTGGGGCCCATCTCTGATTGGCCAGTTTTAAATGAGTGGGGCCGAGCTGATTTATTTAAACGTTCCAATTGGAAAATAATTCCAGATTTCAATCAAACTTTTAAAATTCATTACTCCTAGTATATTTGCTCAAAAATTTCCAAATAAATTCAGGTAGACTCATCTTGTTCTCAACTTTGCAGTGGCGCAATTTTTTGGAAATGAAACGCCCAGAATTTTCATAATTATTTCCTTTCAACTAATTTCTTGGGAAATAAATTAACCCTGTTTTGTTAATTGGAAAATTTCCAATTTTGTCCAAAACACTCTTAAAAATACAATTGATATCCAGTAAAAATTTAAAGTTCATTGGACTTTGTTTACTTGGATGATCAGTGTTCCAAATCTCTATGTAGTTGAAAATTAAGAAAAGTACAAAACCATTTTCAGCTTTTTTCCCAAATTTGTAACATCAATTTCTCCATGTAGGAAGCTTAGAAAATTATGAAACAAATTTTCTTGGAGCCAGAAGAGCATACTCTACCACTATCTTCCTCTGTTAGCCATGACAAATCTCCAGAGGTTAAACCAAAATTCAGAGAAGCCTTTTAATTGTTGGAATTTTGGAGACAACAAGCTTCCTTGAACATCTCCAATTTTTGGTCCAGATCTTCCACATAGAGCCTAGTGTCTATTGTAAAAATCCCAAAGCCAATTAAAATCATTTACATACCTGATCAATGTTTATAAGATCTATTCTGTAGTTTCAATATCACTTATGTACTTTATATATTGCATATCATATAGTGACCTAAATCGAGGAGGACCCGGAGCCCTTGGAGACTCTACTTCCAGAAGACAACTATCCCTCCGACTCGCAGCCCGGCAAGCCCCGGTTTGCATTTAAGTGCTATTTCAAATATCTATTTCGATCACTTAAGTCTAGGATGATTTTGTGCATTAGGGCTAAGGTGCTTGTTTCTCCACCTGCATGACCCTCAAATCCCATGGAGTATTGAGTAGGTCTACAGCCCGACGCATAGAAAATGCCATGCTTATGTCCATAGGAATCTGGTAGAAGTCGAGTAGTTGGAATCTACTCGCGGGATAGAATTTTATCACATGGGAAAGGTTTGGTCGAAGAATGGTTTATGGATATGAAATTGAGACCGAGCAGCAGGTAGGATGCAGCGAGGCATGGTCTCACGTGTGTAGCCATGCTTGTGTCAATTGAGGACCGATCTGTGTGCGGCCCTGCTGGACAAGATTGAACTGTACCGGACGCATACTGGGCATATGGAACCCAGGAAATCGATGTACTCGATAACTTGGATGCCGAAGAATACACCAATGTCGATACGGGTGGGTTGAGGGCAGCAAGGTGTAAATCGGCTAACGGGCAAAGACACGCTCTGTGCGGGGACCTTGTGCCCGCGATAGTGGGACCAGTTCGGCGTTTGAGTTTCTAGTGAAAGGTTGTTGCGTATGACGTGGTGAGGAGCACGGCACGCTCCTTAGGCACGGGTGTACATGACGTGTTATTTGGGTGTGTCCTGATTGCAGTCACCGTCCCTCGCGCTTATTTGAGTACCGCTTGTTCACTGTGCTGTGACGTAGTAAATACTAAAGAAGTCAGGAGAATACGATGTATTGAAATATAATTGTTTTGCCACTATGATTGCTATAGATTAGGCTCATTAAAGTTGCTATTATTAAACATTTAAGCTGCTGCTATTAACTTGTAAAATGATCATCAATTTATATGCGAGTCATTTACTACTATATCCATCCTTATGTCAAGTATCCCTACTTGTAGAGTTTCATGTTTAGGTGAACAGTTAAGTCTTGCCGAGCCTTCGCGCTCACGGTTGCTATATTAAGTAGTTTGTAGCTGAGACTTATGAGAAGGGCCCGAGGATGAGGCAATGCCCCGTTGGGGTATACCTCCGAATGGGGGCCCTGCACGCCTCAGTAAATTTGTGTGTGGCTAGTGTGTAGCCTTTGCGGGCTGGACGGCTGCATTTTTGCATAGCTAGGCTGAGAGTTTAGCTATGAATATTATCTTCTATTGTCTATTAATTATTGTAAAAGACTTTGCTATTTATATAAATAAAACTTTGTATTTTGTCATATTCTTTTTGTGTGTGCTATTGGGTGTCACATCGCACGGCACCACCCTCTGTTATTCCCGGAATGTGTTGACCCGGTCCTCACAGGTTCGATCCTACAAAAGTGATCTACGTCCTCGTTGAAGAGCTCAAAAAGAGTCGGATCTCAACCAACCCTTTACTGTAACACCCCAGCCACTACGGGTCTGGCGATCATTACTTCTGGGAGCTCTCTAGGATCACAGACTAATCCCAAAGACCAACACTTGTCTTTTTTGCACGTTTTGTCCTCACTCGTCCGCACCCAGAAAGACTTCCCGGTCGATCACCCATCCGTAAGTTGCTCCAGGCCAAGCACGCTTAACGTCGAAGTTCATTGCAGGTGGGCTTTCGGAAAAGAAGGTATACCTTGATGGTATGAGTTATTCTATCAATCTAATTAAGCCTTGAGTCAGGATGTCACATTTACCTCTTCAAGTCACCACAAAGGCCGACTTGAGTTCCATTATCGGGGGGAGGAATCACCGATTCAATGGGGAAACCTCACACGCAGAGGACTCCCACAAAATTACAACGAGACTGTTAGTCAAGTACACTCAAAATATGCACAATAGATGCAAGAGTGTATGAGAAATCAAACCCCAAAGAGCTCAACAATGCGTAGGAGATGATCTCCTTTTTCAAAATCTTGATTCCCAAAAGATTTAACCTTTTGGGGATTTAGATGTGTGGAGAGAGGTGTTTCTGTGCTCTTGGGACGTGTGATGGTGCTAGGGTTCTTAGTTGGTTGATATGGAGTCGTGGATCACCTATTTATAGATAATCTAAAAAGTTACTATTAGGGATCCTGACTACCGGACTAGTCCGCTCAGGGGACCAGACTAGTACGGTGGGCTGTGTAATATGTGCATGAATTGTGCAAGACACCTGAAACCCTAATTGAAAGTGCATCTAGGTTCCCCGTGGGTTTTGGATGATTAATGATGACAATTAAGTCGCTAATGAGCTCATGTGATCTTAGCACAGGTGTGGACTCGATTGGAGACGCAAACCCTCAAAAAGGAAAAGGAAGGAAACGGAGTCGACTCGAAGCATAGAAACTAGGGTTTCTAGCGTGTTGAGTTAGACTAGCCATAGAAATAGGAGGGTGTTCGTAAAGTGCAAAGAGATCAAAGTAGGAGCTCAAGAGTGGTGGTTGAGGTAGAAATCCTGTTTGAAGTTGAAGTTAGAGTAGTCTGGCAGGAGTGGCCGGACTAGTCCGCCTTAGGGCCGGACTAGTCCGCTCCTGGCCAGACTAGTCCGTTTTCACACGGACCAGAAGGTCCTGTGTGACTTCGGACTAGTCCGTAGTGGACCGGATTAGTTCGGGGTACCCCTTGAAGTGGAGTTTCGGTACTAAGTCCTAGAGAGCGGACTTGTCCGTTTTGAGGCGGACCAAAAGGTCCTGTGTGAGATCGGACTAGTCCATCCGTGGGCCGGACTAGTCCGTGTTGTCGTGCAGAGTGGTTTTGCGACTAAGTCTGGGTAGGCCGGACTAGTTCGTCCTTGGGGCCGGACTAGTCCGTTGTCTCCAGACTAGTCCGTTTTCACACGGAACAAAAGGTTCTGTGTGAGATCGGACTAGTCCGGTGAGGGCCGACTAGTCCGTTGTCGAAGTTACCGTTTGAATTTGAAGTTTGGCGGGTAGCGTGACGATTGCCGCGCAGTGCGACAGTTGTCAGGGGGGTCAGTGGTCCCCTAGGCCGGACTAGTCTGGGCCTGAGGCCGGACTAGTCCGCCCTTTTGCTGAAGTCAGCAGTATGGGCTTGGGACCTCTATAAATAGAGGTCCCCTGGGTTCTTTTGAACCAACTCATGAACAGACTTGAACCCTAGCGCCGCCACAACCAACTTGGAGCACTCTTAAGCCTCTTTCTTGCCAACTTTCCCTCTAAAACTAATTCTTGAGTGGATTAGGGTTTAGTGAGGTGGAGAAGAGGAAGAACATCGCGCTTGTGCTCCCGGTTTGATCTCTTGCACTCATTGAGTCTTTGTGAGCTGTGTGTTGAGTATGTTTTGCGTTGTTGATCATCTTTGTGGTGTGGGAGCCTCAGATTGTGAGAAGCCCCAACGAATCTTGTATTCTCACTTTGAGATAGTGGAGAACCAAGTTAGGCCCGTGCGGCAAACTTGGTGAGGGAAGGGTTGGTGAACCTGGTCCTTTGTGGACTCCTCAATGGGGACGTAGATTCTTGTGTGGAATCGTACCTCGGGATAAAATCCTTGTGTCTCTGTGTCCTTCGCATTTTTGTTTATTGCATACTTCATTCTAGGGTTGCTAGTCTTGTCGTGTGCTTTACTTTGCTATAACCTAGTTGAAACTTGACTTACTCTTGTGTTGGTAGTTTCTAAACTTGGTATAAACATATCCTCACTTGTAGCCTCGAGAAAATCCCCTTAAAACTTGCTAGAAACACTTTTTAGGGTTCTTCACGCAGGCTGATCGGACTAGTCCGCCCCCAGACCGGACTAGTCCGCCCCCTGTGATTTAATCTCGTTTTATTAAGTCATTTGCAGGTCGATTAGCCTATTCACCCCCCCCCCCCCCCTCTATGAAACTTTCAATTGGTATCAGAGCAGGACTCTCCACAAAGAGTCTAACAACTCGGAGAGATGGCCGGAGTGGTGTTTGAAGAGGTGTCAACCAATGATTCTCAATCGACACGTGAGGAGACCATGCCTTATCAAGACAAGCCAACGGATGATGAGGAGACTCGCCAGCTCAAGGCGAAGCTCCGAGAGAAGTTGAAGATTGCTGTGGTTGAGCCGTCAAGCTCATCAAGTGGTGGCGGCGGGGTCAACTACAACCGACAAGGGTTCAACTATGAACGCCTTGCCGCCAACAACCACTACCTCTCCATCCCATTGGGGAAACCTCCTCAATTCGATGGAACCGACTACGAGATGTGGAAGCACAACATGAAGATCCACCTCGTGTCACTCAATCCGGCATTGTGGCAAATTGTCATGACCGGGGTGGAGATCCCGAAGGATGAGGACAACATCATGCAAGAACAAGCCATCCTCATCCACCGCAACGCTCAAGCTGCGGGTGTGATAATCTCATCCCTCTCAAGAGATGAGTTCAACCGCGTCGATGGTCTTGAGGTGGCCAAAGATATATGGGACACCCTCAAGACGGCGCATGAGGGAAATCGGGTGGTCAAGGAGGCCAAGATCAAGCTCATCGAAGGAGAGCTTGGGAGGTTTGCCATCATGGATGGTGAATCCCCCCAAGACATGTACAACCGATTGAAGATTCTCATCAACAAAAGCCGATCATATGGCTGCACCAAGTGGACCGACCACGAAGTTGTGAAGAGGATGATCTGGGCATTCATGCCTAGGAACGTCGCTCTTTGCTCCATGATTCGAGAAAGCCCAAGGTTTACTAAAATGACCCCGGAGGAGGTCCTTGGTAGGATCATCAACCACGAGATCATGGAGAAGGAGGCACTCTTCTACAACGACCTTCAAAAGTTCACCACCTCCAAGATGAAGAATGTTGCACTTAAGGCAACACCCTCTTCAAAGGAGCAAGATGAAAGCGATGAGGAGAGCCTCGGCACCGATGAGGAAGAGGCCTTCTTCATCAACAAATTCAAAAGGACGATGAGGAGGAAGAAAGGTGGATACAACCATGAGGGCAAGGGGAAGGAAAGAGCAAGGCCCAAATCAAAAAGGGCTTGCTACAACTGTGGCGAATACGGCCACTTCATCGCTGATTGCCCCCATGAAGAAGTGAAGAAGAAGAAGGAGGGCAAGACTCAAGAGAAGAAATTCTTCAGGAAGAAGAGGCCCTCCGGACAAGCACACTTGGGCAAGGAGTGGGACTCTAACGATGAGTTCTCCTCCGAAGAAGAAGAGGAGAAGATGGCTACCATAGCCATCGGGAAGAGCTCCAAGGGAAGCAAGCTCTTCCCCAACCTCAACAACGACTACAAACCAACTTGCCTTATGGCAAAGGAGGGAAGGAGAAAGGTAACATCTCACTCCTCCTCCTCCATTTCCTCTCATGATGAATTTGATAGCGCTAGTGAGAATGAGCATATGTTTAAGGACATAAGCAAAAGCACCCTGCGTAGGATGAAGTTGCCTATGGATGAGATCTTTGAGAAGGAGGATCTCATTAACAGACAAGAGGACATGCTCATCCTTGAAAAGGAGAGATGTCAAGAGCTCAACGAGCTCCTTGAGCTTGAAAGAGAGAAGAGCAAGGCATTGGAACATGAACTTGCTCTAAGCAAGAAAACGTGTTCAAGTCTTGAGGAGAAAACAATTGAGCTCAAGGACGAACTTGGGAACTTGTCAAAAGTTAACAAGATCCTTGAGACTCAAGTTGAGTCTCTCAAGAACAATGTAGCCTCTTCCTCTAAGAGCTCAACCTCCTCAAAGGCCTCATCCAAGGCAACCACGCCTTGCAAGTGCTCTGACTTAATCCTTAAGCTTAAGGATGAACTCAACCTAGCGCAAGGCAAGCAAGCACCTAAGGGTGCCATCTTTGACAAGAAGAAGGTGGCGTATGCACGAAGTGCATACACCAACACAAGACCTCCCCATGTCAAGGATGGTCTTGGCTACACTAGAGGTGGAAGGCATAACGCCAAAACCTCCAAGTATGGCAAAGACATGATTGTCTTTGTTAAGGGGAGTTCATCCACAACTAAAACTGAAAAGAAATCACCCTCTAGCAACAAAATGCCTAAATCTGAAACGCATCCTCTATTCCATGATTTTGATGCATCTTATGTGCTTATGAGGAACAAATATGGCAAGGTGTTTGCTAGATATGTTGGGCCACTCCGCAAGAGCCCCAAGTCTTGCGTGTGGGTGCCCAAATGCCTAAGCACTAACGTGAAAGGACCCAACTCCGCTTGGGTACCTAAAAGGAAGGCATAAATTTGTTTTGTAGGCTTACTCCTCCGGCGGATCGAAGTGGGTGTTGGATAGTGGATGTACCAACCACATGACCGGAGAGAGGAGCATGTTCATAGAGTATAAGGAGAACGAGGACCCAAGTGAAGGAATCTTCTTTGGGGATAATAGCCAAGGGAAAATCCTTGGCTCCGGTAAAATTGCTATCTCCTCTTCGCATACTTTATCTAATGTTTTGCATGTTGATTCCCTAGACTATAATCTCCTATCCATATCACAGCTTTGTGATAAAGGATATAAGTGTGTTTTTACTAGTGAGGGTGTCAATGTTCTGAGAGAGGGTAATGACTCAATAGCCTTTAAGGGAGTGCTCAAGGGAAAGCTCTATCTTGTGGACTTTACCACGGATAAGGCTCAACTTGACACATGCTTAATGGCGAAAGCCAACATGGGATGGCTTTGGAATAGGAGGCTAGCCCATGTTGTAATGAGGAACCTTCAAAAGCTCCTTAAAGGAGAGCACGTTCGTGGCCTAAAGGATGTGGTATTTGAAAAGGATAGGCCATGTAGTGCATGCCAAGCGGGAAAGCAAGTAGGAGCTCAACACCCCTCTAAGAATGTCATGACGACAACTAGACTTTTGGAGTTACTACATATGGATCTTTTTGGCCCCATCGCTTATATTAGCATTGGTGGCAACAAGTATGGTCTAGTCATCGTTGATGACTTCTATAGATATACTTGGGTGTTCTTCTTGCATGAAAAGAGTGAAACCCCCGGTGTCCTCAAGAAATTCCTAAGGAGAGCTCAAAATGAGTTCACCTTAAGGATAAAGGCTATAAGGAGTGACAATGGCACCGAGTTCAAGAACATGCAAGTAGAAGAGTTCCTAGATGAGGAGGGCATCAAGCATGAGTTTTCCGCTCCCTATTCTCCCCAACAAAATGGAATTGCCAAAAGAAAGAATAGGACGCTTATTGAGATGTCAAGGACGATGCTAGATGAGTACAAAACATCGGACCGGTTTTGGGCGGAAGCGGTTAACACCGCTTGCCACGCCGTAAACCGATTGTACCTTCAACGCCTCCTCAAGAAGACTCCTTATGAGCTTCTCGTTGGTAAGAAACCCAATGTTTCTTACTTTCGTGTCTTTGGTAGCAAGTGTTATATCCTCAACAAGAAACCTAGGACTTCGAAGTTTGCTTCAAAGTCCGATGAGTGTTTCTTGCTTGGATATGACTCAAACACTCATGCGTACTGTGTGTTCAACAAATCCTCCGGAATTGTTGAAATAGCACGTGACGTGGTGTTTGATGAAACCAATGGCTCTCAAGTGGAGCAAGTTGATCAACATGCCATTGATAAAGAGGAACCTCCACTAGAAGCTCCAAGGAGAATGGCACTTGGAGATGTTCGCCCACAAGATCCATCTCAAAGCCCAAGTGACCATCATCACTATGAAGTAGGTCAAACCCCCATTGGACAAGTTGGAGATCCACTAGATGCTCCCCAAAGTGATAATGGGAATGAAGATCAAGGGGGAGGCATGGTCAAGGGGGAGACCAAAGTGAAGAAGATGAAGCAAGTGATTCAAGAACTCAACCTCCGCATCCTCGTGTTCATCAAAGTGTTCAACGGGATCATCCCGTTGACAACATTCTAGGAGATATCACAAGAGGAGTAACAACACGTTCACGTGTTGCAAACTTTTGTGAGCATTTCTCCTTTGTCTCATCCTTGGAACCCCATAAGGATGAAGATGCCTTAAGAGATCCGGATTGGGTAGTTGCCATGCAAGAGGAGCTCAATAACTTTGAAAGGAACAAGGTTTGGGAGCTTGTAAAGCGCCCACAAGCTAATGTTGTTGGAACCAAGTGGGTGTTCCGCAACAAACAAGATGAGCATGGCGTGGTAACTAGGAACAAGGCACGAATTGTGGCCAAAGGGTACTCACAAATAGAAGGATTGGATTTTGATGAGACATTTGCCCCCGTAGCTAGGCTTGAGTCAATACGGATATTACTAGCCTTTGCTACTCATCATAACTTCAAGCTCCACCAAATGGATGTTAAGAGTGCATTCCTTAATGGCCCAATCAAGGAAGAAGTTTATGTAGAGCAACCTCCGGGGTTTGAAGACCAAGACTATCCTAACCATGTTTACAGATTGCGAAAGGCTCTTTATGGCCTCAAGCAAGCTCCTAGAGCTTGGTATGAGTGCCTAAGAGACTTTCTAGTTGAAAATGGTTTTAGGATAGGCAAAGCGGATTATACCCTTTTCACAAAGCACTTCAACGAGGATCTTTTTGTGTGCCAAATATATGTGGATGACATCATATTTGGTTCCACAAATAAGGTGTTTTGTGATGAGTTCTCCAAGATAATGACGGAGAGGTTTGAAATGTCCATGATGGGTGAGTTGAAGTTCTTTCTAGGATTTCAAGTAAAACAACTCAAAGAAGGGACGTTCATAAGTCATACTAAGTATACACAAGATATTCTAAGGAAGTTTGACATGGACAAGGCAAAACCCATCAAAACCCCTATGGGGACAAATAGACACCTAGACCTAAATGAGGATGGTCCAAGTGTGGATCAAAAGTTATATAGGTCTATGATTGGTTCACTTCTCTATCTTTGTGCATCTAGGCCCGATATCATGCTAAGTGTGTGTATGTGTGCACAATTTCAAGCGGCACCTAAGGCTTGTCATTTGACCGCCGTTAAAAGGATCTTGAGATATCTAGTACACATACCTTCCTTAGGACTTTGGTACCCCAAAGGATCCAAGTTTAACCTCATTGGATATTCCGATGCGGACTATGCGGGGTGCAAAGTTGATAGGAAGAGCACATCGGGTACATGCCAATTCTTGGGTCGATCTCTAGTGTCTTGGTCCTCCAAGAAGCAAAACTCTATTGCTCTCTCCATCGCCGAAGCGGAATATGTTGCAGCCGGAAGTTGTTGTGCACAACTTCTTTGGATGCGACAAACCCTTAGGGATTATGGGATTAACTTGCGCAACATTCCACTCTTGTGTGACAACGAGAGTGCCATAAAGATAGCCCATAATCCAGTGGAGCACTCTAGGACCAAGCACATAGACATACGACATCACTTCTTGAGAGATCACTCAATGAAGGGAGATATTGTGATTTCTCATGTAAGGACGGAACATCAACTCGCGGATATTTTCACCAAGCCTCTTGATGAGAAGCGTTTCTGTGAGCTAAGAAGTGAGCTCAACATTTTGGATTCTAGGAATGTGGCTTAAACCACATTCCTCACATTTTTGAGCTATTTCAGAAAACTCTTCTCTATCGTGATTTCTCTTCAAAATCTGTTTGAGAAAACTCTTTCTTGGAAATTGATCATGTTTTTGTCATATTTTTCTTCAATTATCATGTTTGTGTTGCTTGTTATCCATAAGGACCAATAGTGTGTGTGCAACTCAAAAACATCGCTTTTCAGCCCAGTCAGACCGGACTAGTCCGCCCCTGTGGACGGACAAGTCCGGGTCCAGACTAGTCCGCGGCTGGTCCGCCGACCGGGCTAGTCCGCCCTGACACCGGACTAGTCCGGCCCTTGGGGACTTAAACCCCAGGGGCGGCCAAAACCCTTCCTCTCCCTCTCACTCCCGCCTCTCTCCCTCACGCGCGCTAGAAACTGCCCTCTTCGGCCATTTTTCGCTCCAACCACCAAATCTCGATTCCAATCCGTGCATTGGAGTCTTTGGGAGTGAGGGATCATTTCCCCGCGCTTCACCTTCGCAATCCATCGTCGATTTCGTCGATTGTCGCGGATCTGAGAAGGTATTCCCTCTTTTTCAAAAACTTTCCCCATTTTTGATTCTTGAGGTTTTTGATAGGAACACCTTCGTAGATATTGCTCCATATACCCTTGTGATCTTAGGCTAGGAGTATTGCGCGCTGATTTGAAGATTTTTTTCGATGAATCAATTAGGGTTAGGGTTTATCCTGCGCAACCCGGACTAGTCCGGCCCCTGGCGGACAAGTCCGGTTTGCACAGAGCAAACCCTAGTCCTAGTCTTCTCTCGAGACTTCCTCCGCAATACTTCCATCTCCTTGGACTCATACCTTCCTGTCCATGTATTTTCCGTAGCATGTCGAACTCGGAGCGCTCCCCTTCTCGTCTCAACCCCGCGGACGATGAAGAACGCCCCGAGACCTATCGGGGCCGCACCGAGGAGAGAGGTGCGGCAGTGCCCCGGGAGGGCCGCACCAAGGCTCAAATCGTCGAAGCAAGGACGAAGGCAGCCCTCATTAAGGTGCAGAAGGAAAAAGAAGAAAGGCGGTTGAAGGCCCTCGAGGCCTCCAAAGTAGCTGCCACCATCTACAATGAAGAAGAAGCCTTGGCACGAGCAACTGCAGAATCCCTGAATGAGCTAAGGAGGAAGAAAAGGTAAGATAGGGAGGCTCACAACTCCAGGGCCGCTGAGGCCAATGCCCCCAAAAGGAAGAAACTCGTCACTGTTGGCGAGAAGGCAAAGGGCAAGGAGCAAGCCCAGAGGGAAGAAGAGCCAAGGGTTGAGCGTGACCCTAAGAAGGGAAAGGCCCCTGCTCCCATCGAGCCGAAAAAGAAGAAACCGGCAGTGAAGGTATCAGCCAAGAAGGCAGCTGGGGGGTTTGTGATTCGAAAGCAGGGAAAGGACAAGGAACCTGGACCCCTCAAGATGCATTCACCTGCCAGAAACCCAAACCATCAGCCCAACCTCTCAGCCAACACATTCAAAGGAAAAGGGGCAGAAAAGGCAAGACGGCTGAGAACAGACAAAGTGTACTCTTATGAGAAGAGCACAGCTGACCCGCGATTCTGGAATGACTTTTACTGCGATTATTATCGCCTTGTCTACATGAAGATGAAGACTCCTGTGACTGATGCCTAGTGGGTTGACTGGGCCTACATGGCTCAGAAGAAGCATGCTGCATTTGATGCTGTGATCAATGCAGCGGAACGACATGGAATCAAGGATATCATGGGATTCCAGTATGACTGGAACATTGTGGTGATTGTCCAGTTCTACACAACTGTCTACTTTCACTCCTTTGGAGATCGTCGGATGACTTGGATGACAGATGGAGAGCAGTACACTGTCACATTTGAAGACTTTGCCAAGATTCTAGGATTGGAGGAGCACCTTGAGCATGAGATCATCATGTCTAACCTCAAGGCCCTAGACCGAGATGCCCTTGACTTCATGTATCCAGACCATCTTCCTTATGAGGCAGGTTTGGCAAGAAACATCAAGCCATTTTTTAGTGTGCTCAACCGCCTCCTTCGGAAGACCATTGCCCCGAAGGATGGGGATGCTGGAGTCATCCACGGCAACTTGAGGCACTTGATGGTGCTGATAGATGGGGAAGAGAGCTTCAACTTAGCTGAGTACATCTTTGATGATATCTTCAATATATCTCATACCCCCAACAGGTCTTGTGGCTATGCTCCTTATGTGATGTGCCTTATTGAGAAAGTCTCCGGAATTACCTTCTAGAAGGATGTTTCACATAAGAGACTGCGACCTCAGATTCCCCCACCTCTGCCTCTTCCTCCGCGCTGCAAGAATGCGGATCCTCCCTTTCCACCGGAGGAACCTCGTGGTGGAGTCTCTCGTCGTGCCTCTCACTCACGCGGTGGCTCCTCTAGCAGCGGAGTCCTCAAGTTTCTTCGGTCCATCTTCACCTCGTGCCGCAAAGCCGAGGTGCGAGCTCAACGGACTGAGCGCTACGTGAGGAAGCTCTGCGACAAGATGGAGATTCCGATGAGCCCTGAGGCCTCCGAAGACGAGCTCACTCCATACCCCCTTCTCACCCCCGAGGAGTTGGCACTCTTTGGTGAGACAGAGGGTACCTCCGCACCGTGCTCCGACGATGACGACGACGACGATCATGAGGAAGACGTCGAGGACCCGGAGGCCATGGAGAGCGACTCTCGCGACGGCGATAGTGATGAGGACGAGGACTAGCTTTTGAGTCCTTGTCCCCCTCTTCTTTTCCTTTTTGGTGCCTTGATGCCAAAGGGGGAGAGTTAGGGGGAGTCAATCTAGTTAGGGGGAGTCAGTCCTTTGTGTGTGTTTGGGGGAGGTAGTATCTTTTGTGTGGTGTGTTCATGGCATTTGGACTTAATTTGTAACTTATTCATGCTACTTGGATGTTTACATTTGTGCAAGACTTTCCAATATTGTTCAATCTCAATATAATGTTCTTATTGTCAATCTTTTGATTATATTGATGCTCTTTATGTCTTGTCACAATTGTTGAGCACATCACGTAGGCACCCCACCATAACGTGTGTGGGTATGAAAGATCTCCTCCACCTCTTTTACATGCTGCATACATTGAGGGGGAGTCATTCATATGCACACAAGTTATGAAAACCAAAATTTATACTATTAATTGTGAAGGACTTGATGTGTTGTCATCAATCACCAAAAAGGGGGAGATTGAAAGTGCATCTAGGTTCCCCGTGGGTTTTGGATGATTGATGACGACAATTAAGTCGCTAATGAGCTCATGTGATCTTAGCACAGGTGTGGACTCGATTGGAGACGCAAACCCTCAAAAAGGAAAAGGAAGGAAACGGAGTCGACTCGAAGCGTAGAAACTAGGGTTTCTAGCGTGTTGAGTTAGACTAGCCGTAGAAATAGGAGGGTGTGTGCGTAAAGTGCAAAGAGATCAAAGTAGGAGCTCAAGAGTGGTGGTTGAGGTAGAAATCCTGTTTGAAGTTGAAGTTAGAGTAGTCTGGAAGGAGTGGCCGGACTAGTCCTCCTTAGGGCCGGACTAGTCCGCTCCTGGCCAGACTAGTCCGTTTTCACACGGACCAGAAGTTCCTGTGTGACATTGGACTAGTCTGTAGTGGACCAGACTAGTCCGGGGTACCCCTTGAAGTGGAGTTTCGGGACTAAGTCCTAGAGAGCGGACTTGTCCGTTTTGAGGCGGACCAAAAGGTCCTGTGTGAGATCGGACTAGTCCGTCCGTGGGCCGGACTAGTCCGTGTTGTCTAGTGCAGAGTGGTTTTGCGACTAAGTCTGGGTAGGCCGGACTAGTCCGTCCTTGGGGTCGGACTAGTCCGTTGTCTCCAGACTAGTCCGTTTTCACACGGAACAAAAGGTTCTGTGTGAGATCGGACTAGTCCGGTGAGGGCCGGACTAGTCCGTTGTCGAAGTTACCGTTTGAATTTGAAGTTTGGCGGGTAGCGTGACGATTGCCGCGCAGTGCGACAGTTGTCAGGGGGGTCAGTGGTCCCCTAGGTCGGACTAGTCCGGGCCTGAGGCCGGACTAGTCCGCCCTTTTGCTGAAGTCAGCAGTATGGGCTTGGGACCTCTATAAATAGAGGTCCCCTGGGTTCTTTTGAACCAACTCTTGAACAGACTTGAACCCTAGCGCCGCCACAGCCAACTTGGAGCACTCTTAAGCCTCTTTCTTGCCAACTTTCCCTCTAAAACTAATTCTTGAGTGGATTAGGGTTTAGTGAGGTGGAGAATAGGAAGAACATCGCGCTTGTGCTCCCGGTTTGATCTCTTGCACTCATTGAGTCTTTGTGAGCTGTGTGTTGTGTGTGTTTTGCGTTGTTGATCATCTTTGTGGTGTGGGAGCCTCAGATTGTGAGAAGCCCCAACAAATCTTGTATTTGCACTTTGAGATAGTGGAGAACCAAGTTAGGCCCGTGCGGTAAACTTGGTGAGGGAAGGGTTGGTGAACCCGGTCCTTTGTGGACTCCTCAACGGGAACGTAGATTCTTGTGTGGAATCGAACCTCAGGATAAAATCCTTGTGTCTCCATGTTCTTCGCATTTTTGTTTATTGCACACTTCATTCTAGGGTTGCTAGTCTTGTCGTGTGCTTCACTTTGCTATAACCTAGTTGAAACTTGACTTACTCTTGTGTTGGTAGTTTCTAAACTTGGTATAAACATATCCTCACTTGTAGCCTCGAGAAAATCCCCTTAAAACTTGCTAGAAACACTTTTTAGGGTTCTTCACGCAGGCTGATCGGACTAGTCCGCCTCCAGACCGGACTAGTCCGCCCCCTGTGATTTAATCTCGTTTTATTAAGTCATTTGCAGGTCGATTAGCCTATTCACCCCCCCTCTAGGCAACTTTCACTAATTACTATGAGTGAACTGGACTAGTCCTCATGGAAGCATAAAGTTAATCGGACTGGTCCGTGGTGAATCCAGTTACTAAATCGGACTAGTAAGCAATTAAACAGACTTGTCCAGCGCAATGTGAGATGTGCTTTGTGTAGACGGACTAGTTCCAACCTTGGGACTTGTCCGCACAAAACATCAGAAAGTTGATCAGACTTGTCCGGCTCATATCCGAACTAGTCCATGTAGAAATAGAGAGTTGACCGGACTAGTCTGGTTCTGCTCCGGACTTGTCCGTGTGAGAATTGAAAGTGTGTCGGACTAGTCCGCCTGTGAACGGACTTGTCTGGTGCCTCAATGAGTTGCTTAAATTGTTAACTTTAGCCCTTACTCTCTACACAAAGTTATGAGCTCTTGGGATGTGTCTCTCACACACATCCTATACATTAACAACTACTTTGCGCTTCCATCCTTCACTTGGGATTTTCCCTTGTCATTCCTCATTTTTCAACTTTTTGTGCACCATTAGTTCTATTCTTCGTATACCTACTTTCATCTCAACAAAACTCATTAGGTTCTCATTTGATTGTCATCAATCGTCCAAAACCCACAAGGGAATGCCTAGATGCACTTTCACTCTTCCCCTTTTTGGTGATTCATGACAACCATTTGAGACTTTACAATTAAGAGTATAAATGTGTTTTCATGAAGTGTGCATATATGAGAATGACATATGAACAAGAATTATTTCCCACATATATGCACTCTTTATGGTGGGGTGCCTAGAGAGTGTGTGTGAGCAAATATTGTGATGTGCATAATTGAAAATACGGTAATTATAATAAACAACCATCACAAGAATATCATCATGAGCATCACACATCTATATTAAACAAAGAAGGCATCATTCAAATAGAGATTACAATAGTTTGAAACTTAAAGCATAAAAGATACATGTACATGATCACCTGTCCTTAAGGCTGATAAATAGACTACATGTCTCAAACTATCCCCCCTTTGCATCAAGGCACCAAAAAGGGAAAAACTAAGGGAAGTGGCTCTCTGTCACTCCCTCTCTCACTTTTGGTCCTGTCCTCGTCTTCATCTTCAAATTCATATTCATGCTGAAGAGGAGGAACGGGGACACCTGCAAGTCCAAAAGAATCTAGTTCCTATTCCGTGAGAGGCGCATGCTCTTTGAAGTTATCCTCGGGGATCTGAGGAGATCCCACTAGTTCAATGTCCAACTTCTCACTGGTAGCCTTTTTATTTTCCTTCATGCCCTATGGTGCCTCTTCCTAGCCAAGCTTTCCTTGTGTTGTTTCACTTCCACATTGCGGCGGGATGCAAAGATGGAGGAAAGCATCTATAGAACACCACTTGAGGACACTCTGGAGGGTGGAGGAGTAGAGGTAGCAGGTGGAGCCCTTGTGCCTTCATTTTCTTGTTTTGACCTTTGTTCCCTTGCGGGTGAAACAGGTGCATTTGGAACACTGTAGGCTGCGGGCTTTTGAGGCTTGGGACCGGCATGCTCAACATCATTGACAAACTCAATTAACTTCTCAATCATGTACAATATGTATGACGCATAGTCACCCAACCTGTTGGGAGTGAATGTTCACTATATCATTGTAGATATACTCAAACACATTGAAGGTTCATCTCTTTCTTATCACTTTCATCAAGGTTCTTCGAGTTCCTTGAATTGTCCCTGCATCCCCATCCTTTGGAGCAATGGTCTTCCTCAAAATCTTGTTTAGCACCACAAAGAATGGTTTCATGTATTTTGTGGTGGGTGGCTAGTGATGAGTACATCACAACAGCGGAGACACACATTGAAATGCAAGGACCAATCACAAGAGCACGAGCACGGTTAATAAATCGGCAGGTGAATTTGCTCTTAACTTCTTTACCATGTGAGTTTGAGAATAGATTGCTATGTGATAATTTAATTGTTATTAGGAATAATGGAGAAGATCAACAAGTGAAGGAAAGAGGCCTTGGGAGCGTGTAGAACCAGCTGGGACATCCACGAGTTGATGGAAACATTTTACAACTCGGACTCGAGTTCAACTCAGAGTCTAGGAGCAGTCCACATTAAAATGGACGCCCAGGAGGCATACATACTCTGTTTTCAACGTTCTACATATGCAGGAAAATATGAGAAGATAAACTTTCCAATGGTTCTGGTCCCGCCTCAAAATTCCTCTGGAGTCATCGGGAATCGTCAAAACAAGTAGAGTCCAGATTTCTGTCCGGTGCTTGGCCACCGAATCTGGAGTTTGGGCCTTGTATTCTGTAGAAGTCCATTAGGGACGCGTCTAATCATGTTTTGGCGGAACCCTAGCCTTTAAATACGGCAACCGCCGGTCATATTCGGTGGGTTTTGCTTAGAATAACAATTTTGCCATTCTACGGTTTGTGAGACCCCAACTTCTCAATTTCAGATCCTCTCTTCTATGTTCTTGCTTGTGTTCTCGGTTCACTTGCAGGGATTAGCCTTCTTGGCGAGGTCAAGCGTGTGCTGTATGGTTGATAACCAGTGGTGTAGTGATTGCAGGGGTATTCAAACTGCTCGAGTGCCGCGGATCATCAACGTCGAGTTCTCCACTCCAATCGACTTACCTTTCGAAAGATCGGGCCTAAACTACTCATCAATTGGTATCAGATTTCCAGGTTTCCCGTGAGGTATATTTGTTTTCCTTCCATTAGATCGATTTTTTCGTACCTAGAGTCCACAGAAAAGCCACAAAAAAATTAGATCGTTTTTCCCGCTTCCTAGACTATAGTGCCTGCAGTTTCGTTTTTCAGTTGGCATTGTTGAGTTTGCATTCGTGTGGTCGAGTCTTGTTGCTTATTTAACTTTTTTTGGGTCCTAGTTATCGTGTTCGACCTTGTTTTCTTGCTGTTCGACACCTATTCCACATTCCCTAAATAACAAACCGATCCACCACGTTCATCGGTTTGCCCTAGCTAGCCGCATTGCGTGAACTCCCGCATCGCCAGTCCTAGATTAGGTGACAAACCTTTGTGCCACTAATCCTTGAATCATCACACACCACCCCATTAGTTGTTGTGCAAACTTCCGATTGTTTTCATATCCGATTGCGAGTTTTGTTCTCAAACCGAGTTAGAATCAACATCCAAAAATCATAACTCGAACAGCCTACCTTAAAATTAAACAACCATAACTTTCGCATACGAACTCAAAATCGGCCGATTTTTTTCTCAAATTCATCTACGCAAAATTTCGCATCTGTTTTTTCCACCGAGTAGCCGCGTTCGGCGGAATTAGATTGCCTAAAATCCCCTCGGAAGATAGACTATCCTGCCTCTAAAGTTTCAGCATGAATTTTAAAGAAACTTCTTGATTTTCTATACGCCGAATATTACATCCAATTGAGCTGCAAATTTGTGTGTTTCATATCTTCGTGTTTCTGAGTAGAGAGAAAATATAAAAAAATATTAAAAAAATAGTGAAGAGCATGCATATTAAAGCAATGGGCCTATACTACTTGTGCTGTGATTGTTGGTTATATCATTTTGTCTTCCTTTTGCCTTGCTACTTCCTTGTGTTGTGATAGGCCCTAGAGCACTTGGTTGACCAGCAACAGCTTCCTACCTTGAATACTTATTCAACTTTGTTTACCTGTTAATGATTTTTTTCTTATTAGCCACCATATTGTTCCATCCAAGCTCTGCCTTTCTCTTGAGCATAACAGGTACCTTTGCAATCACCCCACGCTTCATTGGTTCATCTCACCGCCACACCACTTGTTGTGTTGATAAGAACACTGGTAAGAGCGTGGTAAGATGCTTGAGCGAGAGAGATTGTTTTTCTTCCACATTTCACATTATCACTATAGTTGATAGGGATAACATATTTTTGTTGTCTTTTGTTTCCTACTAACAATGGCAGGAGAAGACAATGATGACGAATGTGTTCAACATGCTGAGTTATGTGATATGATGAAGACCATGACAGATATGTTCGCCAAATACAACACAACAACGGGGAAGTCATTGGCGAACTTTACTCGCCAACTTGATGACCTTGCTCTTCGGATGAATACTCTTGAGGCTCGGTTGACTCTCGCTGGAAGACATGAGGATAATGCTTATGATGATATGGAAGATCACAACAATCAGCCAAGACTACCACTTTATCATCGAGGTATGGGAGGTAATAATCATCATAACAATTATACTCTTCCTCTTGATCATACCCCCTTTTTATGGTGCACATGATGTTGAGGCTTATCTTGATTGGGAGATGACAGTAGAGCAAAAATTTAATGCCCATCTTGTTCCTGAACAGTATAGAGTTCGTCAAGCTAGTAGTGAGTTTAAGGACTTTCTATCATATGGTGGAATGAACTTGTTAAAACTAGAACTGATCCTCCAACATGCGATAGATTAAAGGAAGCTATGCGTGTTCGATTTGTTCCTTCATCTTTTCAACGGGACCTTTACAAAAAATTACAGCGCTTAGACTAAGGTAACATGTCTGTAGAGGAGTATTATCAAGAGTTACAAAAGGGTATGCTGTGTTATGGGGTAGTACAGGACATGGATGACAAAATAACTCGTTTTTATGGGGGGTTGAGGCGTAAAATTCAGGACATTGTCGATTACAAGGAATATGATACTGTTAATAGATTGTTTCAGCTTGCTATGTTGGCAGAAAAAAATTGCAGGGCCGACAACAACAGCAACAACGCACGAGGAGCAACTTCACGCCGCGTTCGACGTCTACACCATCCAAAACAGAACCATCTTTGACCCCCCGTGCAGCGACTACACCATCCAATGGCGGCCAATGAACTATACCTGCTGCTCCACCTTCTCGCATGCCAGAAGGTAGCAAGGTGACATCATTCAAGCCTTCGTCCTCCACTCCTTCTATGGGTCGTACTTCCGATATTAAGTGTCACCACTGCCAGGGACTTGGTCATATGATGAGAGATTGCCCGAGCAAACGAGCATACATAGCACGCGATGATGGCGGGTATGATAGTACTTCGTATGTTGAAGATGAATATTCTCTTGCTACTGACTTTATAGATCCAAATGACGAACACACCGAAGAAGAGATACTTGGTACAACAGAGACGAAGAACTATAGGAGCATCATTGTGCAGTGTGCCTTCAGCTCCAAAGTGGAGACCGACGATAAGCTACAACGACACAACCTCTTCCACATGTTTCTCATCGTCAAGGACCGCCGTGTACACACTATAATTGATGGAGGTAGCTGCAATAACTTGGTGAACACGGACGTCGTCAAGAAACTTGGTTTGACAACAAGAGCACACCCTCGTCCATACCACATTCAATGGTTCAACAACAGCGGTAAGGTTCGGGTAACACAAACAGTGAGAATACATTTTTCAATTGGTTCTTACCATGATTTTGCTGATTTTGATGTCGTTCCTATGGATGCTTGTTCTCTTTTATTGGGTCGTCCTTGGGAATTTGATACAAATGCTATTCATCATGGTAAAACTAATAAATATACTCTCATGCATAAGGGAAAGAAAATCACTTTGTTCCCCATGACTCCTGCTGAAATTGTGCATTTTGAGAAGAGTAAAATTCGTGATGGCAAAGCAACAAAACTAGAATCTGAAAAACAACAGATCATTAAGTTAAAATCACCATCGTTGCTCACAACTAAATCTGACCTTGCTGATTTATTCGATGCTAAGGGGTATGTGCTATGCTTTAGTATGCAAAGAAGCCATGTTTTGACTTCATGAATTATCTATTGCATTGCCCCCTGCTGTTGCTAACCTTTTGCAGGAGTTTGAGGATGTGTTTCCCTCTGAGATACCCCCTGGTTTACCACCGATGAGAGGCATTGAACACAAGATCGATTTGATTCCAAGAGCAAGTTTGCCAAATCGTGCAGCATACAGGGCGAATCCAGATGAAACTAAGGAAATTCAACAACAAGTCCAAGTTCTTTTGGACCGCGGGTACATTCATGAAAGCCTTGGCCCTTGTTCCGTTCCTGTTCTTTTGGTTCCTAAGAAAGATCGTAGTTGGCGCATGTGTGTTGATTGTCAAGCGATTAATAACATCACCATTCGATGTCGTTATCCTATTCCACGCTTAGATGACATGCTTGATGAATTGAGTGGTGCTATCATCTTCACAAAAATTGACTTGCGTAGTGGTTACCACCAAATTAGAATGGCACTAGAAGATTAATGGAAAGCTGCATTTAAAACCAAGTTTGAACTTTATGAGTGGTTAGACATGCCTTTTGGTTTAACTAATGCACCCAACACCTTTATGCGTTTAATGAACGAGGTTTTACGTGCTTTCATTGGACAATTTGTGGTGGTTTACTTCGATGATATCCTCATTTACATCAAGTCATATGATGAACATCTTCATCATTTACGTGCTGTTTTTACTGTTTTGAGAGATGCACATTTGTTTGGTAACCTCAAAAAGTGCGTCTTTTGCACCAATCGAGTCTCGTTTCTTGGTTATGTCGTTTCCTCGCAAGGAATTGAGATGGATGAGGCAAAAATTGAAGCAATCACTAGCTGGCCAGCCCCAACAACCATCACGCAGGTTTGTAGTTTTCTTGGTCTTGCAAGTTTTTATCGGCATTTTGTGCGGGATTTCAGCACCATTGCAGCACCTCTACATGATCTAACAAAGAAGGGAGTGCCATTTAGATGGGGTTAACAGCAGCAACAAGATCTTGGTGCTCTCAAATCGAAGCTTACACAAGCACCATTGCTACAAGTTCTTGATTTTGATAAGACCTTTGAGCTAGAATGCGATGCAAGCGGCATTGGTATTGGAGGCGTTCTCACACAAGGAGGTAAACCCGTTGCTTTCTTTAGTGAAATACTTCATGGTCCTTCTCTAAAGTATTCCACTTATGATAAGGAATTGTATGCCTTAGTGCGAGTATTACAAACATGGCAACATTATCTTTGGTCTAAGCAGTTTGTCATACATTCCGATCATGAATCATTGAAGTATCTTAAGTGCCAAACCAATCATAATAAACGACATGCTAAATGGATTGAGTTCATAGAGTCGTTTCCATACATCATTAAGCATAGAAAAGGGAAGGAAAATGTCATTGCCGATGCATTATCTAGGCATTATACCATGCTGTCCCAACTTGATCATAAAATCTTTGGTTTGGAAACAATAAAAACATTATATCCTACTGATTTGGACTTCAAAGATGCTTTTGAAAATTGTAGAGAAGGAAGAACTTGGAATAAATATGTGCTGCGAGAGGGTCTCCTTTATCGTGCTAACATGCTATGCGTTCCAGCTAGCTCCGTTCATCAATTACTTTTGCAGGAAGCACATGGAGGAGGTTTCATGGGACATTTTGGAGTGAAGAAAACTGAAGACGTGCTGTCCACACACTTCTTTTGGCCAAAGATGAGGCGTGATGTCGAGCGCTACGTGTCACGATGCACTACTTGCAATAAAGCTAAGTCTTGCCTTAACCCACATGGTGTTTATGTGCCTCTTTCTGTTCCTAGTGTACCTTGGGAAGATATTTCTATTGACATTGTTTTGGGATTGCCTAGGACTAAGAGGGGGAGGGATAGTATTTTTGTAGCTGTTGATCGTTTCTCCAAAATGGCACACTTTATACCTTGTCAAAAGAATGATAATGCCTCACACATTGCTGATTTATTTAAGATGGAAATTGTTCGTTTACATGGTGTGCCAAATACCATTGTTTCTGATTGTGATGCAAAAAAATTAAGTCATTTTTGGAGAACTTTGTGGTATAAATTAGGAACCATGTTGCTTTTTTCAACTACATGTCACCCAAAAAACGGATGGACAAACCGAGGTAGTTAATCGTACTTTATCTACTATGTTGCGGGTTGTCTTGAAAACAAATTTGAAGTTGTGGGAGGAGTGTTTACCACATATAGAATTTGCTTACAACAGATCCGTTCACTCCACGACAAAGGTAAGTCCATTCCAGGTAGTGTATGGTTTCAATCCCTGTGCTCCTATTGATTAAGTACCTTTGACTCCTTCTGAGCTATAAATGTGGATGCTATACAACGATCTGAATTCATTCTTAAGATGCATGAAACTACAAAGAAAAATATTGAAATGATGAATGAGAAGTATAGGATTGTAGGTAGTAAAGGTAGAAAATATGTAAAACTTAAGCCAGATGATTTGGTGTGGTTACATTTGAGAAAAGAGCGATTTCCCAACTTGAGAAAATCTAAACTTATGCAACGAGTTGCTAGTCCTTTTAAGATTGTTGAAAAGATTAATGATGTATATAAGCTTGAATTGCCTCCCGATTTTGGGGTTAGTCCTACATTTAACATTTCAGATTTGTGACCGTACATGGGAGAAGAAGATGAACTAGGGGGGAGGATGATGAGGACATCACAACAGCGGAGACACACATTGAAATGCAAGGACCAATAACAAAAGAACGAGCAGGGTTAATAAATTAGCAGGTGAATTTGCTCTTAACTTCTTTTGCATGTGAGTTTGAGAATAGATTGCTATGTGATGATTCAATTGTTATTAAAAATAATGGAGAAGATCAACAAGTGAAGGAAAGAGGCCTTGGGAGCGTGGAGAACCAGCTGGGACATCCACAAGTTAATGGAAACAGTTTACAACTCGGACTCGAGTTCAACTTGGAGTCCAGGAGCAGTCCACCTTAAAACGGACGCCTAGGAGGCATACGGACTCCGTTTTCGACGTTCTACGTATGCACGAAAAGAGGAGAAGATTAAATTTCCAATGGTTCTGTTCCCACCACAAAATTCCTCCGGAGTCATTGGGAATCATTGAAACAAGTCGAGTCCAGATTTCTATCCGGTGTTGCGCCACCGAATCAGGCCATTGGGCCTTGTACCACGTAAGAGTCCATTAGGGACATGTCTAATCGTGTTTTGGCCGAACCCTAGCCTTTAAATACGGCATCCTCCAGTCATATTTGGTGGTTTTTGCTTAGAATAACAATTTCGCTGTTCTACAGTTTATGAGACACCAACTTCTCAATTTCAGATCGTGTCTTCTATGTTCTTGCTTGTGTTCTCGGTTCACTTGCAGGGATTAGCCTTCTTTGCGAGGTCAAGCATGTGCCGCATGGTTAATAACCAACCGAGCAGTGGTGTAGTGATTGCAGGGGTATTCGAACAGTTCGAGTGCCGCGGATCATCAACGTCGAGTTCTCCACTCCAATTGACTTACCTTTCGGAAGATCGGGCCTAAACTACTCATCAGCTAGTATGGCATTCTTGTGTCATAAGGAAATGTGAGCTCATCCTTCTATAAAGGCTTCAAGTTATGAATCAAAATTTCATTGTCCAAGGTATCTTCAAGATGGAGTATCTTGGCAAACTCCTCATATGTGACATTGTACTTGGATCCATGTGTCATCCATGTGATTCCTTCCTCTTCATCACCCGATAAGTAGAGGGTGGAGTAGAATTGGGTGATAACTTCATTGTTCCAAGGATAGGAGATCTTTCATACCATGTATCTGCAAAGCCTCTAAGACTTCAGGATAGGCCTGGCAGTTCTTGGATTGCATATAGGTCACATCCACTCATTGGCTCACCACAACTGAATTTCTCATCTTCCTGTACACATGCTCATAATAATATGCATGGAAGTGACTCCAGAATCTTGGGTCAGCCGCTTGCTTTGGCTGCTCATAGACATTGATCTTTCTGAGTTTTTCAGCCAAATCATTGCCTTTGCTTGTGAAATCATCTTTAGTGGGTTGCCTGTTTTGCTCCACAGGTTATTTCATCTTTAGTGGACCAATGGGTCCACTTGCAAGTCCCTTACCCTTGCTAGTACTTCTTCTTGGCACCGTTGAGCTGGCACGAGCACCATCCTTGCTTGATGGCTTCTTCACATCCACTTTTCTTTTTCTTGGGAGCACAGAGTCAGATGGAGAGGTCTGGGCATCATGGTCATGTTGCTTTTTGTTCCTCAGTTCTTTCGCCCTGGCCACTCTCTCACGATCACGTTCGGCTTCATAGTCAAACTTGCTATCATACGATGCGAATGACATCGTGCCTGACACAAAGAGTACAAGGTGTGGTAAGAAAAAGGTAGGTTAGATATCGTAGAGATAAGAGTTTTGAGGTTCTAACGGTTAAGGGGTTGGACTTGTCCAGTTTCAGGGTGCGGGCTTGTGCGGGATGCCGCACTTGTCCGCACAAGGGGTTGGACTAGTCTGGTTCGTCCGTATGAACCCTGACTTCTTATTTCGACAAATCTAACTAAGTTGCTGCAAAAAGGTAGGAGGACAAAAGGAATACATATAGCAGCACAATGTATACCATGTGAATCAAGGAAAGTGAGCAAAACTTGAAAAAAGATAAGAACTAGGGTTTGTACAGATTTATATTGAGATCTGAAGATTCGAGGAGGGAGGTGCGGAGCAAAGTCCGGATTATTCCGGAGGAGGCATGCTTTGCACCGAGGGGAAAGATTCTCGTGGAGGAACCTTCGATTTTGGTGGCTATAAGTGGAAATCACCTTGGGTGCTTGAGCTTGAGGAGAGAGAGTGCTATGGTGATTGTGAGGAGGAAGAGAAGAATAGGCAGCGGGCTAGGATTAAGCCCGACTGTAGCAGACTAGTCCGCAAAAGAACCGGACTAGTCACTAGCAACGAACTAGTCCGGTGCTGCCATGGACTAGTTCTGGTCAACTGGACAAAATTGTATTAGAACAAAGAGACTTTTTGGATTTGAACTAATATTGATCTAATGGACATTATTTCATAAATAATCTTTATGAATATAACCAGTAAGCGATCAACAATCATACAATGGCTATAATTCACCAAGATTCAATAATTAAAATAGTTTCCAAGA
Organism: Tuctoria greenei; assembly: GCA_036927565.1. Classification (NCBI taxonomy): domain Eukaryota; kingdom Viridiplantae; phylum Streptophyta; class Magnoliopsida; order Poales; family Poaceae; genus Tuctoria; species Tuctoria greenei. Next base: position 200,643,965 of record JAYESD010000001.1, read on the forward strand.
GAAAATTGAGATAAGGGATGATTTTTTCGCAAAATAAGTAAACTTTGAAGAGCCAATCAAGTATGCAGTATTTCAAGCCACATTTCGAGAATCGAAGTGACTTGAAACATTGCACACAAAGCATATACTCTGTATGATATTGAGCCTCGATTCACAAGGGTATTATAAATTACAAACAAAGATTGATAAACTAGTTCTAATATGGCCTAGATGCACCAAGATACAATAGAGCCAAAAATCGAAGGGTGTACCTCTTTGGACCATATTTAGATCAACTTCATCGTGGTGGGGTTGCAAGATGGTTCTCATTGGAGCTTGTCTTTATCCATGTTGGACTTTTGACGAAGTTCTTGATGCACTCATTGGTGACGTAATTATGGTCTTGTATCCACTTTTTCTTCTTCATTTTCTGCAGCTCCCCTTGATTCTTTCCTCCTTTGTTATATTGATTATCTTGATCTTGTAAAAATTTAGCTTTTCTTTTGTAGACGCTCCCCCTTGATCATTGCTCTTTGGTTGTTGTACACTTTGAGTCTTGTGATGATGGTTCGGGTGGAAATAAACTTGGATTTTCCTTATACCCCATTAATATTTTATTTTCTCTGGTCATGTGGTTGATGTCTATCAGGCACCTCTTTGTTGGATCCACCAGAGTGGGTACACCTACAAAACAGGATTATGCCTTGGTTCTTGGTACCCAAGCTTGCTTGGGTCGTTTGAGGATAGTCATGAGACACTTGGGCACCCACACATGATATTTTGGACTCTTTTGGAGTGCCCCAACATACTTGGCATAAACATGATTAAATTCATTCTTCATAGGGACATATGAGGCATTAAAGTCATGAAACATGATGTTTGGTCCATATTTACATTTTTCATGAAACGAAGGAACATGTTTGGTGTTCTCAACTTTATTTGAGCCTCCCTTGACAAAAGCAATTGATTCCTTGTTATTCTTGTGGTTTTTAGCATTACGGTGTTCACCTCGAGAATATCCAAGGTTGTCCTTGACATAAGGAACTCTAGAGACCGAGTATGCACTTCGTGCATACTTGATTTTCTCCTTGTCAAAAATGCCCCCTTTGTGTAAGTTTTTGTTTTGTTCCACTTTAAGCTTATTTTTCAGGTCAAGAACCAAATCAGCACAATTACAAGTTTTAGGTGGAATAGACTCAATATTTGAAGAAGGTGAGCTCTTAGAAGAGGAGGGACCACTTTGGTTGAGTGATTAGACTTGTACTTGGAGGTTCTTGTTAACTTTTGTCAAGCTAACAAGCTCATCCTTAAGTACAACATTCAAATCATTCAGATTTTAGAAAGTTTCCTTGCTCAAAGCTAGCTCACGCTCAAGTGCTTCTCTCTTCCTTTTCAAGCTCAAGAGCCTTTTGAACCTCAAAATATCTCTCCTTTTGAAGGATGAGCATATCTTATTGTCGATTGATAAGGTCTTCCATCTCAAATATTTCACCCAACAGCTTTTTCATTTTAGCTCATGCACTTTTACTTAATCCCTTTAGCATTTGTTCATTTTCATCACTGCTATCAAACTCATCATTAGAGTAATGTAAAGATGAGGGTTTAGATATGACATTTTTCTTGCCTTCCTTGGCCATAAGTCAAGTGTGGTTCGACTCCTTCCATCCTCCCAAGTTTGGAAAGAGAGTGGACTTCATGGAAGGCTTCTTAATGGCAATGGTTACCACCCTACCTTTGTCTTCGGAGGACTATTCGTTTGAGTCCCACTGCTTGCCAATGTGTGCTTCGCCTACATCTTTCTTCTTCTTGATGGTCTTTTTGTCATGTTGTTTAGCTTCCTTCTTTTTCTTTTCATCTTCTTCATATGGGCAATCAACTATGAAGTGCCCATATTCACCACAGTTGTAGCATGACCTCCTAGACTTGGACTTGTCTTTATCCTTCCTCTTGCCTTCACTAGAGTTGTTGCCTTTTCTTCTCCTTATCATCCTCTTAAACCTTTTAATGAAGAGGACCATTTCTTCATCATCCATTTCGATGCTCACATCGTCACTATCTTCGTCATCTTTCACCTTATAGACTTTCTTGTCTTTTGATTTGCAAGTCGCCTTGAGTGCCACCACCTTATTCTTTGATGAGGTGAGCTCAGCAAGATTTTTCACATTTTGAGATTCCCTTTCCATCATCTCGTGATTGATGATTTTGCAAATTAGTTCGTCCAGAGTCATTTTATGGAACCCCGGAATTTCTCGAATCATGGAGCATAAGGTGACATTGGGAGGCATGAATGCCCTTATCATCCTCTTGATAACCTCATGATCGGTACACTTCTTGCTTTCATAGTCACGGATCTTATTGATAAGTGCGTTCATTCGGTTGTACATTTCTTGAGAGGATTTACCATCCTCAATGGCAAATCTCCCCAATTCTCCTTCAAGCATTTCGATTTTTCTTCACGGACGGAGCGATTTCCTTCATGCACTGTCTTGAGAGTATCCCATATTTTCTTGGCACTTTCCAGTCTACCCACCATGGTAAACTCTTCTAGGCTCAAGGATGAAGTGATCACTTCAACGGCTTGTGCAGTGCGGTGAACTACTTGTTCTTGCTCCGGGGTGAGTTCATCGTCGATGTCTGGGATATCTATACCTATACATAAAACATGCCGAAGACTAGGGTTTATGGAAATGAGATGCATTTTCATATTGTATTTCCACATTGTGTAATCATTGCTGTCAAAATGTGGAGATCTTCCCATGGGAATAGAAATATAGTGATTGATAGAATTAAGACGGTCATAATTAAAAGGATATCGGGAGTAGTCATGATGACCACTCCTCGTTGGCTTCTTGTCTTCTTTCTTGCCCTTTTGGCTTGAGAGCTTCTTCTTTAGAAGTGCCTTAAGTTCACGCACTTCATCATCATCATGTTCATGATCCTTGAGCACATCGATAACCCTGGTGTCTTGTTAATCTCCAATGATGGGCAGTTCAGGGATCTCGTTGTTCTTGTCACTGGCCATTTGTCTCTCCGAGCATTGAGTCTTGTAAATGGAGAGCCTTGCTCTGATACCAACTCAATGTGGCCTAGAGGGGTTGAATATGCGTTGAAACTTTTTCCTGCAACACTTAACAAAAATATCAAATAAAGGAGGGCCGGACTAGTCTGGTGTAGGGTACGAACTAGTATGGTGTGCTTGTTATACCTGCGAAAAGATTGACTGTTTTATGCGATTTTCACAAATGTTACAGCAGCGGGATGTAGTAAACTATCCTAACAACTTTAGCAAGTGTTTAGGATGAGTAATTTGCGTGTGGAATACAAAACTAATACAAGTTGCAAATTTGATCAAGCCAATGCCCTAGATAGTGTTGATTGCAAAAGTAAAGAACTAGAATACACGAGACAAAGGATTTTTACTAAGGTTCGATCCCACAAAAGAGATCTATGTTCTCGTTGAGGAGCTCACTCAGAGCCGGGTGTCAACTAACCCTTTACCACTTCATGTCACTAAAAAAGGCCGACTTGAGTTCCACTATCACAGGGTAGTCACTGGGTCCACAGGGCAACCTCACATGTTGAGGGCGCCCACATAATTACAAGGAGGAAGTGAATCAAATGCACTCAAAAGATGTGCAATAGATGTGACAGTGTATGAGAGATCAAACCCTAAGAGCTCAACAATGCATAGAAGACGATCTCCCTTTCCCAAATCTTGATTCTCAAAAGATTTAACCATTTAGGGCTTTAGATGTGTGGGGGAGAAGTGTGTATGTGCTCTTGGGACGTGTGACAGCGCTAGGGTTCCTAGGTTGTTGTTATGGAGTCGCGGATCACCTATTTATAGATAATCTAAAAAATTTACCGTTAGGGATCCCGATGTTAACAGCTACAAAGAAGCACCAACAAATCATCCCTGGCAATGGCACTAGAAATGCTTGTTGACAGCTACTAAGAAACACCAACAAATCATCCCCGCCAATGGCACCAGTAATGCTTGTTGACATTTCGTACGACCCATATCATCTCTCGAAAGAGATGAGGTCCACAAGCGCATGGAAACTGTCGTGTAGCATTTCATCCAAAAGTATTCCCAAGGGTATCGTATTTATCCCAAAGGAAGGCAATGGAATGAAGTAAACACTACTCTTATTATTAAACTATGGGATACTAATCAATTATCAATAGAAGGGTAAGGTTATAATATATGGGTAGTGTGACACACACCAAAGCAATCTCTTCTAAAGGGTAGATGGATCCTAATTGAGATTAGACTAAGAGTTGCAAAGTTACTCCTACAATGCTTCTAATATACATATACATAACCTAGGTTAGATACTAATGAGCATGTCAATGGTGAATCCTTATGCTAAGTTGTTCAACATATCGGGCACGGGTTTACCCCTAGCAATACTATGGCGACTCCCGCCAAAAGCCTGTGCCATAGCCGAATGTGGAGGATTACAAAGGATAGATAGGGTTGTCACCACCTACTACCTACCTCTTCAATATGTGGGTCTATGAGACATCCAACACTACTTACTATCCTAGCACCATGCTAGCATACTAAGTAAATACCTTAGAGGCTTGAGTACAAGTACCTCTCTAAGGTAATGACTAACCTCGAACCAATGTTGAGACATAGCATAAGTTATTCATATCACACTGATAGGATTCCGGTTTATCGCAACAAAAAAATTCGTCGCAATAGGTTGTTTTTCATCGCAATAGGTCGTTGTTGCAACGAAAAAGAGCGTGGCGATAGTTTTTACGAATCATCATAATAATTCCCGCAGTGATGGGATATTTGCGATGCCCTGGCATCCGTGGCGATAGATATGGTATTGCAACGATTCTACATCAGTGGAAAATAGGACGCTATTGCAACATTTTCATGTATTGCGACGATTTAACATATCCCAACAAATTTTACGGTATTGCAACGGGTTCACCATCGTGGCAAATAGTACGGTATTGCAAAGATTTCATATTCGTGGCAAATAGTATGTTGTTACAACAATTTAGTGTATTGCGACGATTTAACTATTGCAACAAACAGTATGATATTGCAACGATTTAAGATTCATGGTAATTGTATGTGGTTGCAACGATTTCACAGGCGTGGCAATAGTACGGTATTGTAACGAATTCACATTCATGGCAAATAGTATGTTATTGCAACGGTTTCGCATATTGCAATGATTTAACATATTGCAACGAATACCATTGTATTGCAACGATTTCACAGGCGTGGCAATTGTACGGTATTGTAACGATTTCACATTCATGGCAAATAGTATGGTATTGCAACGTTTAACGTATTTCGACGATTTAACGTATTGCAACGAATAGCATTGTATTGCAATGATTTCGCGTTCGTGGTAATAGTATGTGATTGCAACGATTTCCCGTTCGTGGCAAATACTATAGTATTGCAATGATTTTCACAGTCGTGGCAAATAGTAACATATTGCAACGAGTTATGGTGTAGCGACGATTTACCATATTGCAACGAATATCACGGTATTGCAACGATTTTACATTCGTGGCAAATAGTATGGTACTGCAACGATGTCACAGCCGTGGCAAATAGTATCATACTGCGACGAGTCAACAAACGTGGCGAATAGTACCGTATTGCAACGATTTTAGATCCGTGGGAACTAGTATGGTACCGCAACGATTTCCCATCCATGGCGAATAGTTTGGTATTGCAACGATTTCTTATCTTTGGCAATAGTGTTTTAATGCAACGTTTTTTGAGTCGTTGCCAAATGTTTATACTGCAACGTTTTGTCATTCTATTGCCACGTTTTATCATCCGTATTGGCAATAGCTTCCTATTGCAACAATTTATCATTCGTGACAAGAAATTTGTAATGCCACGTTTTATAATTAGCGGCAGTAGAACCCGAATGCACCAAGTTTGAAAATTAGTGGCAACAGAATCACGAGTTTAACAATAGACATCCATCAATTCATATTACAACATGCATACCAACACTCAAGGATTACTTAAGTGACGTGTTTGCATGCTAAGAGTTTTCCTAAGCTGATCGGGACTAATTGTTGGAGCAGGTGGTTTTTGGCGGTTCCTAATTTGTTGGACCTTCTGTGGAGTGGTCGCCATCATTTTGTGCATTTCAGCCATCATTGAGGCGCGCATGTCCTGCATTTTCTTAGCTGTCTGTTCACGATCAGCTGCTATATGACCTTATAAGTTCTGGGCTTGAACAATTAACTCTTCATTCTTCTGGTTTATGCAGTCCATCTGGGTGGTTAAGCTATCATTTCTTCCTTCCAACTCATGCACTGTTTCATTGAGGCCTGCATTTCTATCTTCTAAGTTTTGAACTTGGTCGCTGAGGTGTTCAGACATCTGGATACGCATACGTTCACATTCGGGACCAGTTGGGTTAGCCATATAACCACGCCCCCGGACCTGTGATCCTGCACAAGAGGATCTATAGCAACGCTGGAAGATGTGGTTTCTCTCCTCATTTGGAATTGGGCCTCCCCTCTCAGCTTCCATGTTGTCTACATGGGCACGTGCCTGGATCTATATACGAAAAGAAAAGTCACAGGTAATTTGTAAATATTTATTTAATTGGAGATTGTTTGAAGTGTTACTCACATGTACAGCTTCTGCCAGCTTGTTTGTCTTGTTATCGTTCTCCAACAAACGGCTTGCCTCCCACAGTTGTATGTCATTGGGTTCTTCTCCGGTCTCTGGGTCTCGCTGCATAAAATACAAGTAAACTTCAACATGGTATACATATTGTTTGCAGCGCAAAGTAAAAGCGTGATTTATTTTTCATACCTTCTCGTAACTAAGTTGGGCGTAGGATTTGGAGCCAAGCAAGCGACACGCCTTTTGTCTTCTTCGATTTTGAGAATTGGTCATGCTTATTGACTGCAATAATTTTAAGAATTAATTCCACGAATGAAAGTAAATGAAATATTTATTGTATTATGTGGAGCTATTAAAAATTTAGCTGACCTTGAATCGCTCAGACCCAAAATATTCTATTAGGTGCAACCACTCGGGCGTCGTTACGTCAGTAGACTAGTTTCATATACGTTCTTCATCTGTAGAATAACTCTTGTAGGTGGCATGCAAAGTCGAGCACCACCCCTTGTAGAGCTCACCAGAAATTTTCAAAATTTTTCTTGCGCTCTCCTGTGTGTCCTCCATGTCCCAGAAATCCTGTACATTGTATAACAAGTTGTTGTAAATGTACAGGATGGAGATTGCAAGAAAAAAAATACTTGTGTGGGGGTGTGACAACACTAACCAGAATGTCTCGTACTATATCTCTCTTGTTACTATGGCCAACCTCTGCCCACTTCCTTGCACCGGTGAGGGATGCATGTCTTTTTGTAAACATAACCACATCATCGACAAAGTGCCGCTAATTAATACCAACCGCAGCACCCAACCTAGCTGAGAACAGAATTGGTAGCTTCACATGCTGCGTTCTACTAACTTGGGATGCATAGCGTATTCTGGCAACCTTAAGTCCTTTAGCCACACTTCTTCCTAGCTTCCTTCCTTCTGCTACATTGATTCAAACGGTAAACGATTAAAGCAAATTATCGCTTGAACAAGTTTAGTATCATGTACAAATAGTGTGAAAAGAAGAAAAGTTTGATGTTCATACCATCTTCAAGACGAGTGCGGCAAATACGAGCGTGGGAGGACCGCGTCGTGCTAGCACCATTTTGTTCTGTTGTACTCCCTCCTGGTTTATATTAATTGTCGCCCACAAATGAATTAAAAATGAACTACTACAGTACTTACGACTGTCCTAACGACACCTATTTTGATGGGGGGGGGGGGTTTACATTATTGACTTCTCTGTTGCTGTTCATACCCTAAAATGAGCCATCAGGTACACATGTCAGTGGCGGTACGCACTCGTAGTACTGCAGAGGATTTTAAGTCCATGAGCGAAGCAGGCAAGACTGTGAGGGGGCATGCAGCTGGCAACGCTAGACTAGACAAAGATATGGTTCGCCGGTTCGGTCTGACTGACATCAGCCGGAGCGCGTCTCGAAGAGAATTATTAGTTGCAGGGAAAGTAATGAACGCCAGTGGTAGCAGGTGGCAAATGTAAGACAAATAAGGCAGGCAGCTTGTGGGATTGAAATCCTCCGCAGTACTGCACCTGCATTAGCTACCACTGACATGTGGGCCCATGAGACATCAGGTCTACTTGTCAGTGGCGGCTACTGCAGGTGCAGTACTGCATAGTGCCAGCTTGTGACACTCAGCAAAGCGAGGGTTTGGTCTCACCGAAACTCTCGAGGAGGATTGGTGGCAGGGCGAGTAATGGCTAGGGATTTGTGGGCAGTGGAGTAATCATGGCACGCAAAGGATGGGACGTGACGATGGGCGAGGGAGACGCATCGGGGAGGACACTGAAGTGATCAGCAGCAGGGCGTGGGCATGGGCGCTGGTGCCGGCCAGAGTTGCCGGCGGCGAGAGAGCACAACGTGGAGGCATAAAAAAATCACGCCATCATCACACAGGCTGATGAACTGTTAACCATAAAGACTAAGTACTAATAAGAAAGTAGAATCGCAAGGCATGCTAAAACAATTAGTAGAGCCTAGGAAAGAATGCAAATGACCATGATAAACCCATCATCAATATATCTAAAGGACCAAACGTATTCTCTCAAAATGCTCCAAATTCAATGCCAAAGGAGTAGAGTAAAACACTAACACGCTCTGCCAAAACAAATGGCACGGTAGAGAGGCAGGTAGTAATGTGATGTAATATGGGTAGTTGGAAGCTACTACCGAGGATAGAGTTGGACTGGGACATTTTTTAAGCTCGAAAAGTAAAATTACACTGGGGCAAAAGGAGTATTTCTGATTTGTATATCTATACCTGTTGTTGGTTCATGCATCGTAGTAGTACCAGGGAGTGAAGAACCTTAGGGTTCCTGAACATCATGTGCTGCAATATTCTCTGCGTACCATGCAAACGATTTAATGTTGTCTAAATTTGTTTAATTTTGATAGTAAACACATTTATAGTTATACCAGGTGCTTGTTGGCCACCATGAATGCTTGTAGACGACATAACGGTTTGATGTCTTATTCCTAATGTAAAGAGCATTGTAAGTAGTCATTCCAAATAATAGTGATAATGTCAGATTACATGAGCGACATAGATTTTGGATCGGACGGTGTGCTTTCTATAAACTGCAATGTTTGTTACTAACAGAGGAATTAGAAAAGAAAGAATAGAAAAAAACGTATGATCCGAGAAAGCCACAAGAAAGAAAAAGTGAAAACCATGGGAACTAAAAATCTTAGGAATACAAATTTGTAAAACAGGAATGAGAGTACAACATTTGGAGTGGTTGATCAGATAACCCGTGCGTCATTTACTTCTAAATCCAGAAATTACATACTAGTACCTCTGGTTTTTAGTATTTGTCGTTCCCGGCTAGGAATTGAACTAGAAATACACTAATGTAATAAGCTGTCGGACATAACTAAATTCGTGAAACAAAAGACCACATTTCTTCTTTGTTAATTTATTTAATCTTCGTATATCAGGATGGATTGTGTATAACTTAACTAGGCCAAAACTGCATGGATCGTGTACAACCAAGCCAATATAGCTCTATAAAAAGACGCCATGGATCGTGTAGTTTACCTAGCACAAAACTGGAGTTCGCGATGCGATGTCGTAGGGAGGTGTCGGCGACGAAGAGGTTCGGTAGAGCCCGTCAAACTTGGTTGCCCGACGTTGTACCCAGGAGTCAATACCACCAAGAGCTTCGATGCGTCACTGCGAGATCCATGGGGGAAAAATTGTAAAAATCGTGGGAATGAAAACACGGGAATTTCTTAGGAATACGAGTATTGAACATAGGACAGAGAGACAACACATTTTGGAGTACTACAAGATCACCGGAAGGGCGGGGCAGCGGTGTGTCGGGAACGGAGGCCAGTGTTTCCATTTATACTCATCGTGGCTGAAATAGGGTTACAATAATAGGCAGGACTGAAATTGGAGGCGCAGGTAGTGAAAATTGAATTGTCAAAATCTCAAATGTGGCCCGCTAAGTAGAACGAAAAAAATTTCGCGGGAGTGGAGAATTTGACACAAGCCGTGCCCTTGTGCACTCATCCAATCGTGATTAATTACATCTCATGTCGCGTTGGTTCCTGCACATGGCTGTTGCGTGTAGCTAGAGGGGTTGACTTCATCTTAGGACAACTTGCTCGCTTCTTAATTCATCTTTGTTGCCATGCATGGAGATCAAAATCTAAAAGCAGCCATCTGCTAGCTAGTGGGACATTCCATAAAAATACAAAAAAAATATGAATCGCCAAATGTATACGTATGTGCTAATGCAAACGATATGCAAATACAGCCAAGTGCTTGAATCGATGGTAAACAATCAGCATTTTGTAACATTAATCACAATGAAACTACAACATGTAGTATATACTACTACATACTAAAAATACATTTTCCCATGCGCCGACTACAAATGAAAAAATTGAGTGAAAGAACAAAAAAGAGGAGAAACACAGCCTCAACCAAGATCTCAATGGAGTTTCAGCCAAGAGTTGTTGATTGTCGCAACACAACAAATTCTTGGCTAGACATTGAACAACAGTTATCTCGCCCCTTTTTCAAAAAGGAGATGTTTTTTGATACTGCATAGGATGCATTGTTCATGAACAGAAAAGTCATTTATCATTAAAATAGATACAACGCATATTACAAACAAGAACTACGAAAGCGAATAGAAGTCAAGAAAAAAAAAACTACAAATACTACTCTACTCGGAGTCGTTGGAGATCTCCTCCACCTCCGCCTCCGCTGCTGCTGCAGCCGGCGCCTCCTCCGCTGTTGCCGCCGCCGCCTCCTCCGGTGCCGCCGCTGCTGTCGCCTCCTCCAGCAATTGAGTCCGAAGCTTCCGGGTGACGGTCCGCAGAAGATGCTGGTGGCCGTCCACCCCAGCCACCTCCTCGATCATTTCGTAGAGGACGTTGAGATGACCGGCCGCAAACCCTAACCCGAAGCAGTAGTGGCCGGCGGTGTCCATGCTGGTGCAGACGGAAAGTTTCCCAAGACCCAGACGCTCACACGAGCGAGATGTATCAGAAAATACATCCTGTGCCAATATGTCGAGCTTTTTTGCTCGCCCAGCAGTGGCAGAAAGGTGCTCGGTGGCCTCCTTCAGGCGCCGATCAAGTTCATCGAAGCGGTGTTCGACGAGGCGGACAGTCTCCTGAACCAAAACGCGATGAGGAGGTGCGGGCGCCGCGGGCGGAGAAGGGGACGGAGGAGGTGCGGGCGCCGCCTCCAGTTCCACCGGCATTGGCTGCGATGGAAACAGAGAAGAAGGAGGTTCGGAGGACGTCGACGGCCTGGAGCGCTTCGGTGCGGGGCTACCCATTTGTGCGGCGATGGAGTTGTGGAGAAAGAGCGAGAGGTGGTCGGCGATGGTGCGGCAGTGAAGGAAGAGAAGTTTGGAGGCTACGATCGATGGAGATGGAGTGGTGCAGCGGAGACGCAAGAGGATGGGTGTGCCTTTATAGCAGGTCCTCTTCCCGTGTGAGTGGAGATGATCGGACGCTTTGAAAACTGCGCTTTCGAATTAATCCAAACCGTGGTTGGCTTCCATATCTGCTTCACATGCAGTTTTTAAATTTGACATGCAAAGGGTCCAGAGTATGCAGTGGCCCACCTGGCATACTTTGTAGGTCCGTCCGGCGGTGTTTCAGTTTTTCAGTTCCAATTTTTAATTTTTACACGCAAAGGGCCCACCGGCCAAGGTATATGCAATGTTCCGGTTTTTTTTAGTTAGTCACGCAAAATACCTCGATCATGTTTCATGATGTTACGCGTTTTCTCTTATTTTTTGAAAGATCATCATATATATATATATATATATATATATATATATATATATATATATATATATATATATATATATATATATATATATATATATATATATATATAGACATATATATATATAGCTGAAAGATCGTCAGAAAACACAAGAAAAAAATACGATGAACACACCACACATTCATGCATTCATTAACACACACACACACACACAGACACACACACACACACATATATATATATATATATATATGTGTATATATATCACAAACCCTCGTTCATGTTTTCTGTTTGACATGCAAAAGACCTCAATCATGCATGTTTGATGACGTAAGTGTTTTCTAATTTTGTTGAAAGGTCGTCATATTTGAGACTCGTTGATCATGTTTGGGGTGTAGCAAGCATGCATGGACAAGTAACATATGCACTTGAAAACCTCGCGACGATCATGTTTGATGACAACATTATTACGTGTTTCCTCTGTTTTTTGTTGAAACATCATCATATATAGTTTGAGGCTCGTTGATCATGTTGGGCGTCTCAACTAACATGTTATATATATATATATATATATATATATATATATATATATATATATATATATATATATATATATATATATATATAGTTTGGCTCGTTGATCAATCATCCTATGTTTGGGGCGTAGGGTAGCATGCATGGACAACTATAATTAACATGAATGTGAGAGAGACGTCGATGATCATATGTACTCCCCCGTCTCTATGAACTTGTCGCTTTGTCGTAGTTTATTTTTTAACTATAAAAGCCGCATCAGAAGAGCTTGTTTATTTGCTCATGGACAAGGAAAATTATTTGTACCTAGTACAAAAAGTATAAGTTGGTCGGCATTGCCGTTCGTACGTGAAGGATGCGGCCAGGTAGTTTCTCTTGCAGGTGTATGGTAATTACGTGAGTGTTTGGTCGGGTCATGTGGTTAGTCCACAATGCACCCTAAACCCGGTGTTGAGGCCATGTATTTGTCATTTGTTCGTACACTCTAGTGACATGTGACAAAGTGCTCAGTCATCAATTGCGTTTGGTTTGACGTCGAAGATGGATTGGAGATAGATCATCCATTTCTTTATGTCTTGGATCATCCAAATTAACGTTTGGTTTCATGGACTGGACGATCCATTTTTTTGTTAGTAGGTTGGATGAAACTTGATTGGGATTATTGAATCATCAAAGTTGATAATTTCATAATATTATTCGTGCGCATGATGATGGATCATGCACGCCGAGCGCCGAGTTATTCAGAACGCTAAGCAAAGTTCAGACGTGGAGTTCGTGTGTGCCCGGGCGCCCTGCAAGATTCGGTGCGCTCACATACGTGGCAATCATCAGGGCAGGGTGGTACAATCGCGGGAACTGTGCAGTGCGCCCTTGGCTGTAAGATTTGGAGCATGAACGTACGTGGCAACCATCTGGGCAGGGTCGCACAGAGACGGTTGTGTGTGGAAGGGCCGCAGAGAATTCGATTTTGGTGTTTGGGAACACGGTATTTTTGGATTTTTAGAGCAATTAGCAATATCGTGGTATTTGAGATTACTATGGTATTTTTACAGAACAGTGTTTATCAAACCAAACAGTCCTATGTATTGCAAATTGTGGTATTACAAAACTATGTTACTTAAATATGTACTTTGGTATTGCCATGTCATTTTAAAAACTGTGGTTTCCAAAACTTTAGTATTGAAAAATTGTGCTCCCAAACACAGCCTAAAGCTCTGGGCCTAGGCGGGCAGAAATAAATTTTCTGCGGCCCTGCTGCACAACGTCGCGCGTGCGTCCCCGCCCCGCACGCCGTCCCATGGAAATCCCACTGAGATCCTTCTCTTCACGCTGGGTTTGTTGTCTGGACACCGAAGGATGGATATCCCGCGTGTCCCGCTCCCACGACTATGTGCGATGCTGTGCGGCAGGGTCACAGAAAATTTGTGGGCTACTGCCTAGGGCCAGGCCGGTGGGTGGGGGTGGTCATGTCCTACTAATGTTAGTTCAATGCTTTGTCCAAAACGTCAAATAAAAGAATATGAAGGGAGTATTTATTAGATACAGTATAATATTACTAATGTGTTAATTTTCCATATGCGATGTTTTTCGATAAAAGGAGGAGTTTTCACTAGTGCATGTACTAAAGTAGGACACATTGTTCATGAACATAAAATAAAAGACATTTTTCATTAACATAAAAACAACACATATATTACAAACAAGAAAAAAACACATAGAAAACAAAAGAAAAAATTACTACTCATCCTACTCTACTCGGAGGAGGACTTGTCCACCTCCGCCGCCGCTGGCGCCTCCGCCTCTACCGCAACCACCAGCGGAGCATCCTATAACACCAGATCGAACTTCTTCCGACTGACGGCCTCCACGAGTTGCTCGCGAAACCCCTCCCCGGACTCCTCACTGATCATCTCGTAGAGGCAGTCAAGACGAGAGGCAACAAAGCCTAACCCGAAGATGTAGTAGCCGGCAGAGTCCATGCTGGCGTGGTGGGGAAGGACACAAAGTCCCAGTCGGCGACAGGAGTGAGATGTATTGTGAAATACATCATGCGCCATTCTGTCGAGCGTTTTTGCTTGCACGTCGGCGGCGAATAGGCTTCCGGTGACATCCTTAAGCTTGTCATCGAGCTGGTCGATGCTGTCCTCCATGAGGCGGACAGTCTCCTCATAGTCGGACAGAAGAGGTGCGGGTGTCGCGGGCGGAGACGGGAGTGGAGGAGGTGCGGGCGCCGCCTCCAGTTCCACCGGCCTTGGGGGCGACGGAAATGGAGAAGGAGGTTCGGAGGATGTCGATGACCTGGAGTGCTTTGGTGCGGGGCTACCCATTTGTGCGGCGATGGAGGTGTGAACAAAGAGAGAGAGAGGTGGTCGACGGTGGTGTAGCAGAGAAGCAAGAGGAGAAGTTTGGAGGCTAAAATCGATCGAGAGGTGCCGCGTAGAAGAAGAGGAAGGTGTGCCTTTATAGAGGGTCGTCGTCTAATCGCGTGAGTGGAAAGATGATCGAACGCTTCAAAAATTGTGCTTTTGAATCGTCGGTCAGTGTTACTCCAAATTGCGGTTCGCCTTGTCTCAGTTATCGCAAGTGTTTTCACAAGTGTGTTCATTTGTTCGTAAAATCATAACACATAGCGGCTAGTGCCTACGCCTGTTGTTTCTTCAAAAGACGAGTACAGCGAAACATAATGGCAGCATGCGATCAATTAATTTGATGAACCACGTACGTACGTAGTGAGAGCTGTGTGCTTATAAGATGATGGTAGTCCACATTCTATCCTCGTACCGTCGAGGGAACATCCTTGTGTCAAATTTGTTATCTCTATTGATGACAGGATAATATTCTTCATTAGTGTGGTAGTTAAATTGTCATATACTGATACTGTAGGTTGAGAGCATACACACATGCATGGTAGAGAATATGATAAATACAGAAATATCTATACATGGTAGGAAATATTATTCTATTCTTGGAATACATGTTTGAGACGTAGCATATGTACATCTAACATACATGTGAAACACCTCGATCATGTTTGCTGATGTTACGTGTTCTCTTTTTTGTTAAGAGATCGTCATGTTTGAGGCTCGTTGATCATGTTTGGGGCGTAGCATGCATGGACAACTAACATTCATGTGAAAGACCTCGATGCATGTGAAATAACATGCATGTTCTTAAATGCAACATATAGTGTTTCCTCAAGAAAAAATAATTTTATGAGAGATTGGGCGCACAAGAACAAAAGCTAGAACTTGAGCGATGCACCTACGAATTCCATATGTTGGGATGATCGACGGCAGCCTTTCCGCAAACTCAGTGGTAGGATCAGTCGTCGCCGGAGAGCAGCTTGCGGTCGACCTCGAAGGAGACGAAGGCGTCGATGCACGCATAGCTGATCTACTCGTCGGAGAGATTGTACGCGTCCCAGTTGCTCGTACTCACCCCGTAAGGCCTCTCCATGTCGGCGCCCATCACGGCGCTCGCGATGTCCTTCAGCCCCGCGCGGCGGAGGCTCGGGCAATCCATCTCCTCCACCGCGAGCTCGGCCAGGTCCACCGTTTTGGCCACCTTCAGCTGCCAGTCCTTCCAATGTCTATCGGCGTCACCCTCCACGCCGACACCGACGAAGCGGTAGTCGGAATTGCCGAGGAAATCTTCCAGCTCGTCGGGGAAGTAGTTAGCGTGGATGACCGGAAAGATGAGGCAGCGGTAGCCGACGCAGAGCTGTAGAACGGCGACGGGGTTCTGGTCGGCGGAGTAGCTGGGGCGCCACTCGACGTCGAGCCCGACGACAAGCTTGTGAAGGTGTCGACGGTGGACAGAGAGGACTTCGTCGAGCCAGTCCTCCACGGCCTTACCAGATGACGTCACGGTGGTGGTCATCACGTCTTCCTTGAATGTCATGTTGTACACCTGAGTCCCCGCCATTGGGCCTCTCTCCTTGTTGTCCCTACAGTTGCCGTCTGCGGCGGCGCAACGCATCTCTCTCTCTTGTGCAAAACCTTCGTCTACACCTTTAGTTTGGATTTTAATTGAAAACGGATCTGGATATATAACTGATGCAGTTACGATATGAGCGGAGGGTTTTCCGAATTTGACGGGCTCGAGCCCGCAGTAAAGAGAGTAATGAAGATTTTTTGAATCTTATATACTCTTTCTAATTTTCAAATCTTATTGTTATGACCACAAGTTGCATGGTCTCAACCTAACACCACGTACAACAACAACAACATTTCTCAAGAGCCCACCCACTAGATATGCCGGGTGGGCCACGGGATACCCTAGGTCCCAGTCACTAGAGAGTAGCTAGTGTGAAAACATGCAGGAGAGATCAGCGGAATTGGGATCTGGCCAATGAAGATGGATGTCAGCAGTGTCACGGTTCATGTATCAAAACGCGCGCCATCCTTTTTCTTCTTCTCCTTTTTCTTGTAAGTTCGTATTACTTTCCGCCAATCTACTAAGAGCATCTCCAACCCGTTTGCTATTCTTTCAAATAGCAAATATGCTATCCACATTTAGCATCTCATTCTACGAATATCTCCAACCTGTTTGGTATACGATGTGCTATATTAAAAAATTCATATTTTATTAATATGTAATAATTATTTTAAAATTCAAATAACATTGTTGCAACGGCTATATTGTGACGTTTGTATTTCTAACGGCTATTTTTCAATGGTTATATTTCTAACGACTATTTTTCAACAGTTCTATTTCCAACGGTAAAATTTCAACAACTATTTTGCAACAGAAACGACAATAATGTAGCAAAAATTTGGGATAGCAAACCGGATAGCATTTGCTACTAGTAGCACACCGAGAGCACCATATAGCAAATGGCTAAAAGTAGCAATCCTCATAGCAAACGGGTTGGAGATGATTTTTGCTCTAAAATTGCTAAAATTAGGATATCACACCATATAGGTAATGGCTAAAAGAGCATCTCCAACCCATTAGCTATATGATGTGCTATCCTATTATTTAGCAAATCTAGAGTAAAAATCATCTCCAACCGGTTTGCTATTAGGATTGCTACTTTTAGCCATTTGCTATATATATGGAGCTCTCGGTGTGCTACTAGTAGCAAATGCTATCCGGTTTGCTGGTCCCGATTTCCGGTACATTATCGTCGTTCCATTGCAAAATAGTCGTTGAAAATTAGCCGTTGGAAATACATCTGTTGAAAAAAGTCGTTAGAAACATAACCATCGAAAAATAGCCGTTATAAATACAACCGTTACAATATAGCCATTGCAACAATGTTATTTGAATTTTAAAATAATTATTATATACTAATAAAATATGAAAAAATTTAATATAGCACATCATATAGCAAACGGGTCGGAGATGCTCATGGAATGAGATGCGCTAATGCTATGTTTGGGAACATGGTATTTTTGGAGTTTTAGAGCAATACCGTTGTATTTGATATTACTATGGTATTTTTTACAGAATGGTGTTTGGCAACCAACTCAAAAACTATGTATTGAAAACCACAGTTTTGTCTATACTACGGTATTTTTGGGGTATAAAAAACTATGGTCCGAACCAAAGTTTTTATCTTTTTGCATGCTCTTGATGCTTGCTACTTTGCTCCCAAATAGTTCTATGTATTGCAAAATCGTGGTATTACAAAACTGTGGTATTAAAATACTTTGGTATTGCTATGTCATTTTAAAAACTGTGGTTTCTAAAACTTTAGTATTGAAATACTGTGCTCCCAAACACAACCTAAATGTGGATAGTATATTTGTCATTTGAAAGAATAGCAAACCAAAAATAACAAAGGGTTTGGAGATGCTCTAACCCTCCTTTATTTGAAGTTGTACGGTTGGATCAAGATACGTGGCCGGCGTACACTTTATGGCACACTAGTGAAAGTAAAAAACCCGATACATTTTATGAAACACTTGTGAAAGTTAAAATACCCGACACATTTTATTATTATGAAAGTCTATAACTAAGACTCAATCCAAATCGGGCAAAAATGTCGATGACCCTGACTTTTAGTTTGTTTTTGCAAGCCATCCGGAATCAAGTCTTTATTGTCTTCACCGTTTTGCAATGATGCCCACAAGCATCTAATCTGGGCTAAAGTTGATACGTACGTACTCCAAAAACTATTGTTGCATTTTTTGTGATTTACTACATGCTTGCTGTTTGATTGCTCATTATGTTGGATCCGTGTTGAGTTTGAACAGAGAGTGGGCTTCTCCCTGCTGGTCCTGTCAGATAAACTAGTATAGGTGATAGTCACATTCTGGATCTCCAGCTCAGTAGAGTTGGAAGTGGAAATATATTCCATTCTAAAAGATAAAAGAGATAAATAGTCTACTAGTTTATCGTTAGAACAGCAACATTCTAATATATTCCATTGCATGGAGCGTGAAGTATTGTCAAATACATCACGCGCCATCTTCCGGAGAGCCCACTCCATGTCCGGGGGGGAGTCCGGTCGGGGACACTTCCCCTTGGCGTCCTTCGGCGGGCTTGGCGGTGGTGTTGTCTTGTCAGCCATGGTGTTCTTGGCGCGGTTTTGGGAAGAGAGGAAGAGTGGCTGTGCGGAGAAGACGATGGCGTGCCAGGTTGATCTTATAGAGTAGACGAAATCCCCTGCAGTAACTGCACTGCAGTTACTGCAACTGAGTGGTGGGGCCTCTGCAGTACTGCAGGTGCAGTAGAGGTGGCTGACATGTGGGTCCCACAACATGTAGGGCCCTCATGTCAGCCATGTCTACTGCACCTGCAGTACTGCAGGGGATTTGAACCCGTCTGGATGTTCGTCTCTCGATGCGCGCAGTAGTGGTGATGGGACGCGGAGCGGTTCCAATTGAACTCAAAGATGCGCATGTGCTGCGCGCGTTTGAGGCGCCTCGGTGACTAGCGCGCACGTAAGCTCGGTGCGCCCGGTCGCATCAGCCGCCTGTACAAATGGCTACGGCTTGAATGAAGGACGAAACCTTATGTGGCAAACAGCAACGTATAATACTTCGTCTGCCCCAACTCAACTCTTTTTTGTTTTGGTCGAACTAATTACCTTTGACAAATGATTTATATGGAATTTTTAACTTCAATAACATGTAGTACTAGATTGTATATTATGGAAATATTTTCATGGTGGATCTAAAAGTACAATTCTTGTATTGTTAAAACAGATCAAAATTGCGTAAATCTCAAAGATAGATTTGACAAAACCTAAGACTTCCCTTTGTACATATGTAATATGCACATAGGATATATCACTAGATAGTTTTGAAAAAAAAAACCTTGCAGGAGAAATATGTATATCCCATATATATGCTACTACTAGGTAAATTAGGGGTGGGCAAATAAACCGAGCCCGAAAAACCGAAACCAATAAAACCAAGACCAGAACTGAAAAGACTGAAATATCGGGTATCGGGTACTTTTCGGGTAGCAAATATAAATATCTGAAAAATAAATGTCGGGTTCGGACGGATGAAGCAGTTCCACATTTGTGACATGTGTCCACATGAATGGACGGATGAAGCAGTTGCATGACTGTGACATGTGTCCACATGAACAAACGAGGTCGTATGATGGTCGGACATGACAGGGATAATGCCAAGGAATCGTATCCTTCTAAAGCATAATTTTTCCCCGCATACGATGGGACCCTCGGATGCAACTTCGGTGCTCCCATTTGTGCTTCCATGCGTACTCCCTCTTATGTGTCATCATCTAATTGGTTGAAGTTAAATCAGGCATTATGTTAGGTAAATGAAAGGGCCAATAAAATCATGACACTTAAGTAGGAGCACACATGGAAGCACTAAATGGGATTATACAAGACGTGTCCTCCCGTTCGCGGATGCAACTTCGGTGCTCCCGTTTGTGCTTCCATGCGTACTCCGCGCTTATTTGTCATGATCTAATTGGTTGAAGTTAAATCAGGCATTATGTTAGGTAAATGAAATGGCCAATAAAATCATGACACTTAAGTAGGAGCACACATGGAAGCACTGAATGGGAGTATACAAGCCGTGTCCCTCCCGTTCTGTCCTCCCATGCATCATCCCGTTGATGTGTCAAAATGGTATTGGTCCCTTTATTAATGCTTAGTTTAACTACCATACCTTTAGAACAAATAATGTTGGCGTAGTCGACCTCGCACACCATCCGTGAGTCGGTCGCCTTCCAACGGAAGCCATGCAGGTGATTCCACAGCCGGAACGCCGTTCATCTTCACCGGCATATTATGTACGGTCCGGTTGTGCCGGTGTGTACCTTAACCCCCGTCGTGCGTCCCCGGTGGTGGTTGGAAGACCCCTGCCGGTATGTTCTGATTCCTGTCCTCTAACTACATCTAGGTTTCCGATGACGCATGCGGTTCACCACCAGACAAACCAGCAAAGCCTCGGTGATGAGAGCGGCATGCAAATTTCTTGTTGACAAACTGACTGCAAGCCCTGTCCCTCCCGTTCTGATCTCCCATGCGTCATCCTGCTGATGTGTCAAAATGTTATTGGTCCCTTTAATAATGCTTAGTTTAACTACCATACCTTCACAAAAAAATAATATGATGACACGTCAGCGAGAGTGTCATCGAAAAACTAGAGATGGATGCGTCAGCAGGCCGCAGTCAGTTTTTCATCAAAAAACTTGCATGCCGCTCAACCTTTTTTGGTTTGCCTGGTGGTGAACCGCCTGCATCATCAGAAACCTAGAGATGGAGTAAGAGGTTTGGAATCAGAGCATACCTGTAAGGCTCTTCCCAACAACCATCGGGGACGGACGACGTACGGGTGGTTATGGTACGCCGACACACCCGTACCGTACGTGTACCCAGCCAGTCGTGTAGTTTACTTCGAACCTCCGGCAGAAGAAAGCAGCATGCAAGTTTCATTCTGTATGGAGAATGTTTGTTGTGTATTCATCAGGAAACACAGATACGACACTTTATATAGGCTAGCTAGTGTAGTGTGAAACCAAAACAAAACCCGTTCACACTACACAGATTCAAAAGCTACCGTTAATGCAACTTTGGTGCTCCCGTTTGTGCTTCCATGCGTACTCCGTGCTTATGTGTCATCATCTAATTGGTTGAAGTTAAATCAGACATTATGTTAGGTAAATGAAAGGGCCAATAAAATCATGACACTTAAGTAGGAGCACGCATGGAAGCACTGAATGGGAGTATACAAGTCGTGTCCCTGAATGGGAGTATACAAGTCGTGTCCCTCCCGTTCTGTCCTCCCATGCATCATCCCGCTGATGTGCCAAAATGTTATTGGTCCCTTTATTAATGCTTAGTTTAACTATCATACCTTCACAACAAATAATATGATGACACGTCAGCGAGAGTGTCATCAAAAAACAGTGGATGCAGCCTTTACTACACGCATGCAGCAAAATGTCGCTACGTCAGGCGATCCTGGTCCAGGCAGGTGTGCTTAGATTTCTGTCCTCCATTTTAATTGCCTATTGTTTGCATCAGCATGAAGTACAATTTTTTTTTCTTTTTTGCCTAGAGCATGAAGTGTCGTATAGATCGACCACAATTATTAAAGAGAAAATACCATATTAAATAGACTCCTGAAAATAGGATGCAGTAGAATTCACTACGTCATGCGATCCTGGTCTGCCTGCAAGGGTCTTCCCAACAACCACCGGGGACGCACGACGGGGGTTAAAGTGCACCGCAACACCGGCCCGGACTGTACGTGTACCCGGCTAGCTGCGTAGTTTCGTTTTATATTTTATTCCCTAGGCTTAAAAGTTTGCTCTTCCTCTCTGTTTTTTCTCTGTTTGCTCTTCCCTAGGATTAAAAGTTTTATATTGTACGATATTTTTACATATGTAATATGACATATGATATATAACTTGATGGTTTTGCAAAAAAAAAATGGAGGAGAAATATGTGTATCCCATGCAACTACGTAAATACACCCCAATTAATTAGCTAGTTATTTTTTAAGATGATAAAAAATTATTATCTTTTTCTAAGTGAGGTGGCCGGGGTAGATGATGTACGTGGCATAATAGCTTATTTGGCATGCCAATGTGGATGTCCAACCTAGACTAAGGATGATAGCAAAACAGTCTTTTGAAGTTGATAGACTAAATAATTGACCCGTTTGAAAGTTCAAGGACCAAACTTAGTTTTGATTGAAAGTTTGAGGATGAAGTTGAGTATTGCTAGCTTGATGAGCTCAAGCTCGAAAAGTTTGAGTAATCTCATTTGTTGTTGTCATCTGTGATATGTACGTATGATTAACTAAACTATATAATTCTATTAAAAATGTTCTATGGGACACAATTTTTATATATGATAGAAACAAACTCGCTCAAGTTCGACTCGTTGACAGCCCTACATGGAATTAAAGTTTTGGTGCAATCGTGTAATTAAAGATTTTCATCTGTTGGATCTACATCTTACGGTTATTACATCTTTTCATTCAACCCCTTCCACCACCACCACCACTCCTCCACCTGGTAGAGGGGGTTAAATAAAAAGATTCAATGACCGTTACGTAGATCGATCCAAGGGTTGAAGATGGTTGATTGCACAATTGCACCAAACATCTGATTACATTCTAGTTGAACCCAACTTTAAAACAGGAAATCTTTTGACACAGATTAATCCAGTCATGATGTTTTTCTCTTCTTGTTTTTGTGATGTTTTATTTTTTCTTGTTTTGTGATGTGGTGTTTCATGTTTTGTACTTCCTCCTTCCCATATCACCTGTCGTTAATAATTAGGACAAGTTATTTTCTAGTTCAAATATGAACTAAAAAAACTTGTTCTAATGACAAGTAATATATGAAGGAGGGAGTAATGTTTTATGATAATGAACTCAATGTTGTTCAGCTGTTCCATCTGTTATTTTATTTTCTATCTGCTATTTAGTAAACTATCTATTCTCTCTGTATTCTCTACTAATGAACGACCGTCCACACCGCCGATGGCCCCCAAAGTGGCCTCTACGAGACTTTAGCCGCTGGAGGTGTCAGGAGATCGCTCGCAGCGGGGCCCGCAAAGCGGTCTGTAAAGTAGTATACAATACTAACAGGTACTTAGCAACGACTGGAAAGAAAAGATGTGACAATGAACAGAGAGAAAAGAAAGGACGAGAAAAATGTTAGAAAAAGATAGGTATAACTCCAACGTTCCACTGGCCCTATGCCCCTATACGTGGCTAGAAGTCATTACCACTGCTTCAAGGGAAGTGTTGTGGACTCGATGTGCCGATTAGTTTATTTTGTGTTTATTGAGGATTATGTAACAGCTAGTTCTGTCGATTAGTGACGACTAAAAAGTGGAGACAATGAACAGAGAGAAGGGCACCGACTGCTGTGAAATCTGGACTTCTGTGTAAGCGTGCAATCTGCGAATCTTAGTCGTTTGATGGACATCCAAGGGTGGCTGCACCTTTTACATATAAATGTGTAAAAGTGTGCAAGCAGGTGGAGGGATCTATGTGCAAAAAGTACGACACCCTTGGATGTCCATCACACGGCTGAGATTCGCGGATTGCACGCTTGCACAGGAGCCCAGATTGCACAACAGTCGTTGCCTTCATTACAAACTACTGTATGATTGAATGTATTCATTTCCGGAAGAATCCATTTCTTTAAATTGTCCCGTGAGTTTCCTTTGACGTAAACGGGGCTAGACATAAGACGAGCGTGCATAGGGGAAACACAACAAGTGCAACATTCATCAGAGACTAGCGGGCATAGGGTAAACACATATACTAGTACAAGTCTATTTTATATACTCCCTTTGTTCTCTTTTAATTGGTGTTGGGAGAACTAGCGGTGCATCCAAACGGGAATGGAGGGAATATAATCCATATAGTACAACGCCAGACAGCAGGACAGGTGATGCTCGTGCTTAATCCTACAGTTCTCTGTACAGAAGACTGACCACATCTCCCACGTAGGCCTGCCGCAGTGGGCAGTTCCCTGGTCCCCCCCCCATTGAGCAGCCCCAAGCATAATCATCAATGTTGGGCACTGCAACCGGCAGCGCTTCTGGACGAGGCCTGCCCAGGAACCTCGAGGCGACATCATCGATACTATTCATGGCTTCACGTTGACACTGGCAACACTCCTTGTTGGTCCACTTCATGGCGACGGACCCAGCTGCGTTGTAGCCGATGTGGGCCTCACTTTCGCTCTGCCGGATATACTCGAAGGCGTCGCGTTATGGGAGGAAGTGTCACCGTATGAAGCGCTTTATGGGAGGAAGTGTAGGACACCTTTATTCTGGAATGAGGCAGGAGAAACTCAAGTATTTGGTCCGGATGCGTTGCAAGAAGCCGAAAAGCAAGTCCAAATAATTCGTGAAAACTTGAGGGTTGCCCAATCATGGAAAAAAGGCTATGCAGACAATAGGAGAAGGAAACTAGCCTTTGAAGTGGGAGATTTTGTTTACCTCAAGGTGTCACCAATGAGGGGTCATAAGAGGTCTAACATAAGAGGAAAGCTAGCACCTCGTTATATTGGACCATTCAAGATTTTGGACAAAAGAGGAGAAGTAGCGTATAAGTTGGAGATGCCAACTCATCTTTCAGACATACATGATGTCTTTCATGTTTCCCAGCTCAAGAAGTGCTTGAGAGTACTGGAAGAACAAGTGCCAATGGAAGAATTGGAACTAGAGGAAGATTTGACTTATGTCGAGCAACCGATCAAAATCTTGGAAACCAAGGAGGGAGTCACAAGGAACAAGGTTATTCGATGGTGTAAAGTTCAATGGAAGCACCACACAGAAAAAAAAGCGATGTGGGAATTGGAGAATGATCTCAAGAAGGAATTTCCCTATCTCTTCTCTTCTGCATCGAATCTCGAGGGCGAGATTCATTTTAAGGGGCGTAGGTTTGTAACACCCTAATTTTCATGCATCATGCCCTACATACACTCATATACATGTTTAACATTAACCCACATAAAGAGGAACGAGTTTAAAATTGATTCGGAGCATTTAAAATTGATTTGGAACAAAACCACACTTAAAATGCAGGAAAGTGCGGACTAGTCTGATTTTACTGAGGACTAGTCCGATTTCTCTCTGGCTAAAAAACGGACTTGTCCGTTTTTGCTGCGGACTAGTCCGGTTTTCGGCACTGGAAACTTTCAGACTTGTCCGATTTTGTGCGGACTAGTCCGATATTCCAAGAATCATTGAAAATTTGCTATGTCCTTGTACTTTTCCGAATTAGTCTGGTGTTCCAGCGGACTTGTCCGATTTCCTCTCTGTTTAAAGTCGGACTTGTCCGATGTTTGGCCAGACTTGTCCGATTTTCTCTCTGGAAGACTTCGGACTAGTCTGGTCCTTTTCGGACTTGTCCGGTATTTCGCGACTTCGAGTTGATCTTTTGTTTTATGACTTGTTTCTTGGGTTTCACGTTATGTGGGCCTAGGGACGTCGTGCCTAACTCTTTTAGAGCCCATGTGGGACTCTAAACCGGCCTCTACTCATCCCAAAACTCGAAATCCATCTAACCCTAGCCTCCACCTCTATATAAACAGCCCCACCCCTTGGTTTGACATCTATTTGCCACTTTTCCACCCACCCAAACCCTAGTTCGTGTGGAGCCACCATCAAGGAGGGAGGAGAAGATCCCAAGCAAGAAGAAGAAGAGGAGGAAATGAAAGAGGATCAAGATCTCCACCAAGTTTCGTTCTTCACCACCAATTCATCACCAACCCTAGATCATCAAGATCCAAGTGTTACCTCCAAGTTTCTTGATTCATTGGAGTTCTAAACACCTGGTATACCTTCTGTTATCTTTTCCTTACTAGAATTCAACCCCTATTCTCCAAATTCACGTTGATCTAGAAAACCCTAATCTGCAGATGTCGCGGAGTGCGGACTTGTCCAGTCCCTAGCGGACTAGTCCGATCTTTCTGGTTAAATTGTGTTGAATTAATTCTAAAATTTGATCTAATCGAATCCAAACCTGTATAAACTTGTGAAAAGCTATTAGAACTAGTTAGTGATCATTAAAAGCTATCTAGTAACAAGTTCTACCTTGAATTTGCATCAATCATGCAAGTCATGTCATATTGAGTAATATTTGTGGACTCTTTGATTGTGTTTCTTGTCTTGTATGTTTATTGTGTGGATTAGACGGATTTGCGCTAGAAAGTGCCACGGAGGATCTACAACACCAAGAGTTTGAAGGCTTTGATCCTAATCAAAAGCAAGAGCAAGGCAAGTGTCCTTGATGCATATTGACCCTATTTTAAAATAAATGTTTTGTTTGCAAAACTGCATGCTTGTGTCAAATTGATGGGAATCCTATGGTAGGAAGTTTACTAGATTTGCTAAATCACCCTTGTCGCCTGGAATACATGGTAGAGAGTCGGGAAGGGTTTTTACCTTTTGCTTCGCTTAATCAACTGGGATGGGAAACAACTATACCACTCAATTTAATTATGCATTAATGATATTCTGGCTAATGTGAACTGGTCAATACAGTATGGTAATGGGTGATCCAAGCAAGCCTGGTATGCGGATGGGTTGGATGTTATGGTGGTTTGCTTGCTTTAGATCTAAGGACCGGTTCATGCAAGAATAAGCCAGGACTACAGTGCCACCAAGAGACCAAGTATGGGTGCGGCGTAGCTGATTAATTAGGGCTTTGCCAGTGCTATTTGGACCATTAAGGATGCTCGGGAAAGGGGTAGTCGGATTGGGTTTGTTGATAATTGGTGGGACTACCCTGGGATCCGAATGGCTCAAGAGGGGGCCCTTGGTTGAAGATGTGCTCAGTTGGAGGCATCGCCACCGGTGAAACCTCAGTGGGGTCTAAATAGGCTAGTAATCCCTTTGTAAAAGCTATTTTGTGATCTCTTGGCCACACACCTACGGAAGTGTGAGATGTCATAATAGAGGTTCTTAGTAACTGAAAGGTGATGAAATCACAAACACGTGGGTAAAGTTGTACAAACTCTGCAGAGTTAAATAAAACTATCATGATAGACGTGCTCCCGGTTATGAGCACCTAGACAACTTCCATGATTAGAGGGAACACGGTATTGGGATGGTATTTGGGATGGTTATGTCTAGTTATGGATTTATTTCTGGTATTGAATATGGTTATTGGCAAATGGTGAAATCTGGAATTATGGATGAGGATGGTGAATTGTGGACTGGCATTATGGTATTACTTATGATTATGATAGGTTTACTTCACATACATATAATATATTGCTTTTCAAACATTTTAATGTACTTTTCAGCACTTAACCATTATTATTGTCAACATTTAAATAAGCCACATGTCATACTTTCCACACTTGCTGAGTACGACATGTGCTCACTCTTGCAATTCCTCCCCCAACAGTTGCAGGTCAGGATTGGGAGTTTAATGGCGATAATGCGGAGTTCTAGTCTGTATCTACCGTTAGCTTTGCCAGTGGTGTTGATTGGAGCTGCGCTATCCCTTATGCTTAGTTTGCTTAGTTGCTTAATTAGTTTAATTCCACTGCATTAGTTGGACTCGTCACAAATATTCATTAGAGGTTGTAATCGAGGATAATATGGTTTGTTTAATAAAACTTGGTTAATTAATCTTGTCTTGTGGTAATTTTTTGTATATCGTTTGTGATTGCACTCGTGTATGTGTGATGAACATCCTGGGCACACATATACGTTAGCTTGGTTCATTTTTCGGAACCGGGCGTCACAGGCCCTTTGATTTACCTAACATAATACCTGATTTAACTTCAACCAATTAGATGATGACACATAAGCATGGAGTACGCATGGAAGCACAAACGGGAGCATGCATTATCGGAAACCTATATGTGGTCATCAAGAAATTTGCATGCCGCTCATCATCGAGGCTTTGCTGGTTTGTCTGGTGGTGAACCGCATGCGTCATCGGAAACCTAGATGTAGTTTAGAGGACAGGAATCAGAACATAAATGTAGGGGTCTTCCAACCAGGTAGTATGATGGTCATACACTCTCCAATCCACTTAGATTGAAGTGGAACCACTCCTACCCAAACGAGGAAAAAAAATTATGGATACGGTATGCATATCCAAGGCTGTGCATACCGTTCCACATTTGTGACATGTGTCCACATGAACGGACGCGTGCAGTAGTGATGATGGGATGCGGAGCGGTTCCAATTGAATTCAAAGATGCGCATGCGCTGCGCGCGTTTAAGGCGCCTCGGTGACTGGCGCGCACATAAAAGCTCGATGCGCCCGGTGGCATCAGCCGCCTGTACAAATGGCTACAGCTTGAACGAAGGATTAAACCTTCTGCAGCAAACAGCAACGTATAATATTTCCTCCGCACCAACTCAACTCTATTTCTGTTTTGGTCGAACTAATTACCTTTGACCAATGATTTATATGGAATTTATTAACTTCAATAATATGTAGTACTAGATTGTATATTATAGAAATATTTTCATGGTGAATCTAAAAGTAAAATTCTTGTATTGTTAAAACAGATCAAAATTGCGAAAATTTTCCCCGCAAATGATGGGCCCTTCGCGTGTCAAATTAAAAATTTCTCCTTTTATCGAAAAACGCCTCTTTTAACGATGCCAAATTTCGGTACATGGGCTCACGCGTACATGGGGACGAACACCAAGCGTTCCAGCGCAGTTTCAGCCCAGGAATACAAAGTGACTCAGCATAGTTTCATCCCACGAATAACAAGCGGCCCAGCGTAGTGTTGGGCCTACTCTGATAGCTTCACGTACACTTTGTCCTGGCTGCCTCCCTGCCGGACCCTTCGATCCACACGGCCCCCTCTCCCGATTGCACGAAACGCGCCTGGAGGAGCATCCGCCGGCCGCCACGCTCTTGGAGGAGCATCCGCCGGCCGCCACGCTCTTGGAAGAGCATCCGCCGTCCACCGGGGTGGAGGAGCATCCGCCGGCCGCCACACGTGGAGGAGCAACAGCGCTAGGTACAATTGCTCACATAATTTTATTGTAGTTCAATCCTCTTACAGATACGCTGACTGAATTGTAGTAAGCGATGTCAGAAGATAAGACATGGATGGGAAAAGACTGGCGTACGAAGGAGTGGCAGGATGGAATGAAGTCATTTTTAAATTTAGCATTCCAGGGCACTCGTGAAGAAGAAACTAAGCCTTGTCCTTGCACGAAATGTCGTAATACTTGCCACGGGAGACGCAAGGAAGGTCATCTTCACTTGCTTTGTAATGGTATGTCATTTGATTATACTTGTTGGGTACACCATGGAGAAAAATGAGTTGAGAAAAAAATTGATGAGCAATCAGCAAATAATGAGGAGATAATTTCTGATGATGCTGCTATGGAAAATATGTTGTCCAGCCTTCTTAGAGGCACTGGTGATCATGGTGTTACTTCAGCAAGTGTTGATGATCCAGAAAATGCTATAAACCAGCAGGAGCCAACTGGGTGTGCAAAGGCATTCTATGACTTATTAAATGATGCCAAAAAGGAGTTGTATCCAGGTTGTGAGAAGGTGACCCAATTATCCTTCATTGTCAGGTTGTACCAGATAAAGTGTTTAACTGGTTTGAGCAAAAAAGTGTGTGAGTTCATCCTTGAACTATTCTCATATGTGCTTCCAGAGGGCCATTGCATTCCTAATACACTTGATAAAGTTAAGAAGGTTGTTCGTGACCTCGGGCTGAGCTACGAAAATATCGATGCATGTGTCAATGACTGTGTGTTATTCCAGAAGGACTATTCTCTGCTGGATCGATGCCCAAAATGTGGTGAATTAAGATGGAAAAATAGTACTGGTGGGGATGCAAGAGAGGCTTTACCTTGTGGAAAAGCCAAGAAACTTGTGGCATGCAAGATCCTACGATACTTCCCTCTTATTCCCTGTCTTCAAAGGTTTTATATGGCAGAATCAATGGCATCAAACATGCACTGGCACAAAGAAGAACGTATTGATGATGGAATATTACGCCATCCTGCAGATTCGAAAGCATGGAAGCATTTTGATAGCATTCACCCAAATTTCTCATCTGATCCTCGCAACATAAGACTTGGGCTAGCATCTGATGGTTTCAATCCTTTTGGAGTAATGAATGTTTCTTACATTACATGGCCTGTGATTCTAATCCCTTATAATCTACCACCTTGGTTGTGTATGAAGCAGCCTTATTGGTTGATGTCAATGATAATTCCTGGGCCAAAGTCATCTGGAAACAACATTGATGTGTATCTGCAGCCTTTGATTGATGAGCTACTGAAATTATGGTCTGATGGTGTTGAAACATATGACAGTTCAAAGAAAGAGACATTTCTCATGCGAGCTTCTATATTGTGGACAATAAATGATTTTCCAGCATATGCAATGCTATGTGGATGGAGCAAAAAAGGTATGCTAGCATGTCCATACTGCCATGTAAACACTGACGCCTTGTGGTTGAAACATGGACGAAAGTATTGCTACATGGGTCATCGTCGTTTCCTACCTCAGGATCACCGGTGGTGTCGGGACAAAGCTTCTTTCAACAAAAAAATGGAGAATAGAGAGGCTCCAACATCACTCTCTGGTCACGAAGTACTCCAACAATACGAGACTTTTGATCAAGTGAGTTTTGGAAAGACGAATAATAAGAGAAAGCGCACTGAGGAAGATAGGTGGCATAGTTGGAAGAATAAAAGTATATTTTTTCAGCTCCCGTATTGGAAGACATTGCTAATAAGGCATAACTTGGATGTCATGCACATTGAGAAAAACATTTGTGATAGCATATTGGGTACATTGCTTAATATGGATGGTAAAACAAAATATAGTCTACAAGCTCATTTTGATATGCAGGAAATGGGTATACGGCCAAAGCAACATCCGGTGGGTATGAAAGGGAAGTATGATTGTCCATCAGCATCATATACTTTGGAAAAAGATCAGAAGACCACCTTGTGCAAGTGTTTGGCGGATGTGAAGATGCCCGATGGTTATGCCTCAAACATCAAGAGAAGTGTGGACATAACAGCACGTAAGGTATCAGGTCTAAAAATTCATGACTTCCATATTATATTTCAGAAGCTCCTTCCTATTGCAATACGTGACATATTGCCTGAAAAGGTTGTTGAACCTTTAATTGAGTTTAGCAGATTCTTTTATGGAATTTGTACTAAAGAATTGGCGGAACCAGATATGGATAAGATGATTGAACAATTTCCTGAAACAATTTGTAACCTTGAGATGTTGCTTCCTCCCGCTTTCTTTGATATTATGGTACATCTTCCAATCCATCTTGGCGATGAAGCTCGCTTGGGTGGACCTATTTCTTACAAATGGATGTATCCAATTGAGAGGTACCTTGGTACATTAAAGAGGTATGTATGTAAAAGCGCTCACCCGGAGGGTTCTATAGCTGAGGGATATATTATGGAATAGTGTATGACTTTTTGTAGCCAGTTTTTGGATAACATCAGCACCAAGCTTAATAGGCCAGAACGTCATGAAGTTGCAACTTGGAATGAACCTTCTCTCGAGTCTAATATATTTACAGAAGTTGATAATTCTAAAAAAGGGTTTAGATGGGGCGAACTTACTATGGTGGAACTACATAACATCAGGCATTATATTATTTCTAATGTTGAAGAGGCCGCTCCATGGATCATGTACGTATAACACTCAGAGATGTTCTATACTATAATAATGGATCATGCTTATTGTAGATGGCTAATTTAATTTTGTACCCTTTTCACTGAGCATTTTGAAGAGCTGAAAAAGATTCATTCTCATGATGTTGAAAGACGCCATAGAGATGAGTTTGTTTATTGGTTTCAGGAACGAGTAAGTACATGCAAGTTTTTACTTTGATGAAATATTGAAGAAATATTTGTTCTGAAGTTGGTTTATCGATGACCCCTTTTATACTAATTACTGTGTACAGATTACGACATTACACAAAGAAGGCAAAGTAACCGATTATTTGTATGCATTATCTAGAGGACCTGATCGTCGGGCACGTTTTTTTAGTCGATCATTCATAAATGGCTTCTTCTTTCAAACGACAGACTGGAAAAAGATTTACGGACGCAAAACAGTGTTGTTGTTGTTCGGGATGGTGATCATGAGTGGTATGGAGTAATCAAGAAAATGATTTATGTTGATTTCAAAAAAAAAATCAAGAGGTTATGTTATTTGAATGTGAATGGTTTGATCGGCCTTGTTCCGGTCAAAGCCAAAGCAGAGGCTACAAAATGGATCGATACGGAATGATAGATGTGGACACTACTATTTCTCAATTTAAGTATGAGCCTTACATTCTAGCCACCCAAGCAGAACAAGTTTTTTACGTTAGAAGTGTGAAGCAACCTAAATGGGCTACGATTGTTAAAACGATGCCAAGAAAACTTTTTGCCATGCCCCCTGGAGACAGTGAAAATAATGTCACTGAGACGATGGAGGCTCAGACATTATTTGATGATCGACGACTTACTGATATAAATGAAGATATGACCACATGGGATAGGAATGACATTGACGGAGCAACCGGTGATGCTTCCGCTCTTTCAAATGAAGATGACGACGACGATGATGATACATATATCAATGATGGTATTGTACCTCCAATATTGAGGGAGGACGGCGAAGATGATGATTTTTTCATATAGGTATTGTGTGAGCTAGCTGTACATGAACTATGTAATGCAGTTTGTGTTCCGTGGCGATAGGTCTTAACGCCACCAACCAGTATTTTGTGGCAACGGATCCTAATACAATGATTTTGTTTCATGGCGATAGATCCTATCGCCACGAACTTGTGAATCGTGGCATAAGTTCCTAATGCAACGTTTGTGTTTCGTGCTGATAGATGCTAACGCCACGAACTATTGAATCATGGCAACAGATCCTAATGCAACGATCAGGTTCCATGGCGGTAGATGCTAGTGCCACGAACTAGTGAATCTTGGCAATAGATTCTAATGCAACGATCGTGTTCCGTGTCGATAGATGCTAATGCCACGAACTAGAAATCGTGGCAACAGATTCTAATGCAACGACCGGGTTCCGTAGCGATAGATGCTAACGCCACGAACTATTGAATCGTAGCAACAGATCCTAATGCAACGATTGGGTTCCATGGCGACAGATACTAACACCACGAACTATTGAATTGTAGCAACAGATCCTAATGCAACGATTGGGTTCCATGGCGATAGATGCTAACACCACGAACTATTGAATCGTAGCAACAAATCCTAGTGCAACGATCGGGTTCCATGGTGATAGATGCTAACGCCACAAACTATTGAATCGTAGTATCCTAATGCAACGATCGGGTTCCGTGGCGATAGATGTTAATGCCACGAATTAGTGAATCGTCGCAATAGATTCTAATGCAACGATCGGGTTCTGTGGCGATAGATGCTAACACCATGAACTA
The DNA here is from genome assembly GCA_036927565.1 of Tuctoria greenei. Taxonomy (NCBI): domain Eukaryota; kingdom Viridiplantae; phylum Streptophyta; class Magnoliopsida; order Poales; family Poaceae; genus Tuctoria; species Tuctoria greenei. The sequence continues at coordinate 200,677,713 of JAYESD010000001.1, forward strand.
TTGAATTGTACCAATAGATCCTAATGCAACGATCGGGTTCCGTGGCGATAGATGCTAACGCCACGAACTAGTGAATCGTGGCAACAGATTCTTGGCGATAGATCCTAATGCCACGAACTATTGAATCGTGGCAACAGATCCTAATGCAACGATCGTGTTCCGTGGTGATAGATGCTAATGCCACGAACTCGTGAATTGTGGCAACAGATTCGTGGCGATAGATCCTAATGCCACGAACCAGTGAATCATGGCAACAGATCCTAGTGCAACGATCGTGTTTCGTGGCGATAGATGCTAATTCCACGAACTAGTGAATCGTGGCAACAGATTCGTGGCGATAGATCCTAATGCCAGGAACTAGTGAATCATGGCAACGGATCCTAATGCAATGATCGTGTTCCTGGTGATAGATGCTAATGCCACGAACTCATGAATCATGGCAACAGATTCGTGGTGATAGATTCTAATGCCATGAACTTGTGAATCATGGCAACAGATCCTAATGCAACGATCGTGTGCCGTGGTGATAGATGCTAATGCCATGAACTCGTGAATCGTGGCAACAGATTTGTGGCAATAGATTCTAATGCCACGAACTAGTGAATCGTGGCAATAGATCCTAATGCAACGATCGTGTTACGTGGCGATAGATGCTAATGCCACGAACTAGTGGATCGTGGCAACAGACCAAGCTTACTGCAACGATTTAGTGCTCATTGCAATACGTCGTTGCAACAGGGTGGAATCCTTGTAGTGTCAACATGATCACGTGATAACTAATTAGACTATAGTGGGGGTTTGTAGTGTTTGTGATGATAGATTAGGAGTGATATGGCATAATCATAAAGACTACTCCTACCACATACATGGAATCCACAATCAAACAAGAAACGCTTCATCCAAGTATATGAATAAAAGAAGACTAAAGATAATATCTTTATTATGCATAAAGTCACAAATATAAGAAAAGATACGTGAGCCATACCTTTCTCAACTTGGACTTGGGACTAGAGGCTCTCCTCTCCATAGCCTAACTCCACTAAGGACAAAAAGAACTAGTGTATACAATAGAATGATGCTCAAGTGGTGTGTGTTGAAGTTAGGGGTGAGGGGTCCTATTTATAGCTTGGAGAAGGGCCGGTTCCCGCCACCAGAAGCGCGTGAATTAGTCACCACTGACTTCTTCAAGCCGGGAGGAGCAAACATGTGACACCCGATTCTGAAAAATGAACCAAGCGTAATGCATATGTGTGCCCAGGATGTTTAACACACATACACAAGTGACTCACAAATGATAAACAGATAAAACCATGTCTCGAATAATAACACTAATAATAGTACCTTACTATAAACCAAATAGTCTCGAATACAAGCTCTAAGAAACTGTAGCGAAAAAACACTAAACACAAATGACACCAAACTCCACAGGCAAGCCTGACGGTAACACGCACGCCTAGAACTCCTTAATGACCTCCGGGTACTCCATATTGTCGCATGTGTCTGACTTTGTTGGGGGGATAGCAAGGGTGATCACATGTCGTAATCAACAAGTGTGGGAAAGTATGACATGTAGCTTAAACAAGGAATGATAGATAAATGGGCTTATTGCATAAATGTACATTTCAAAACAGTTGAAAATGCAACTATATCATCATTAAGTGTGGTCCTTCCCAAAATAACCCAAATAACATTAAATTCAACTTAATCCATAATCAACTCATAACTGCTCATCTGTCTCCTTTTCATCAATTCCATGTACCAAAACTAACTAATTAACCAATACCAATTCTCAATTCAATTCCAGCCATTAAACCATGTTCAAGGTCCATAACTCTAATCATGTGCGGGTCCAGGTTGCTCATAACCGGGAGCACAACTATCATAATAGTTTTTAACACACTATGCAGAGGTGTACCACTTTACCCACAAGTTTGTGATTTCATCACCTTTCGATGACTATGGAATCTCAATTATGTCGTCTCATACCTAGGTGTGTGGCCAAGAGATCACAAAATAGCCTTTACAAAGTGATTACTAGCATATTTAGACCCCACTGAGGTTTCAGCAGTGGTGACGTCTCCAACTGAGCACATACAACCAAGGGCCCCCTCTTGAGCCATTCGGATCCCAGGGTAGTCCCACCATCACTACAAACCCATCGAACTACCCCTTGCTCGAGCCTTCTTAATGGTCCAAATAGTACTGACAATACACTAATTAGTCAACTAAGCTGCACCCATACTTGGCCTTGTGGTGGCATTGTAAATCCTAGATGGTCGCTCCACGAACCAATCCTTAGATCTAAAGCAAGCAAAACCATCAAAGTAGTCCAACCCATTCCACATAAAGGTTAGATCCCTAGGCACCATGTTGCTAAAGGTTCATTATTATCAATCCTCATCATTAAGGTGTTCAATAGTTCATAATTAAGCAATATGATTGTCTCCCAAACCCAATTGATTATAGCGAAGCAAAAGTGTAAAAATACCCTTCCCGACTCTCTACATAGTGTTCAAGCGACAAGTGTGGTCATACAAAACTAGTAAACTCCTATAATTGGGTTTTCACATAAATTGACACAAGCATTCAATTTTGCAAACAAAACATTTAAAACCTGGATCAAAATGATCAAGGACACTTGCCTTGCTCTTGAGCTTGGTTTGGATCGAAAGTTTCGAAATTATGGTTCTGCGAGTCCTCGAAAGCACATTCTACAGTGTTTCCTTCTATTCCGTGTGACAAACATGCAAAACAAACACTACAATCAAATAATTCTCATATGTTACTCAATATGCCATGATATGCATGATTTGTGCAATTGTGAGGTGAAGCTTATTAATGAGTTGCTATTAATGTTTACTAACTACTTACAATAGTTTTTAACATATTTGAATAAGTTTTGAATGTATTTGAGTCAATTGGGAATTAATTCAGCCCAAATAGATTAGAACACCGGACAAGTCCGGTTAGGGGCCGGACTAGTCCGCCCTAACTAGAAACTGCGAAATAGGGTTTTCGGGACAGTGAGAATTGGGGTTGAATTTGATGTGGGAAGTGAATATAGAACGTGTACCGTGTGTTTAGAGATCCAAGGATCAAGAATTGGGCATGAAACTTGAATCTTGACATCTATGGCTTGATGAGAGGTGTTGAGGACAATTTGGTGATGAAAAACATTGATATCGAGAAGTTGATGAAGATCATGCTTGATTGATCCTCCTTCTTCTTCTCCTCCTTGTCCTCGTTGCTGGGTCTTCACTTGATTGTGGCACACGATCAAAGACGGCAGCAAGGGGGTTTTCCAACATGTCGAGAGGTGTGGGGTATTGGGTTGCTTATATAGAGGTGGAGAGGTATGGTTTCGGGGTGAATTCCAAGTAGAATTCTGTGGGGGACGAGTAAAGACCAAGGTGCGGTCCACTTGGGCTCCTTTGCGGTTGGTCACGAAGTTCTTAGGCCCAATTAAGGCAATTACCTAATAACCAATCGTGGAAGAATAAAGGAATCTGAATTGGACTCTAAAGGCCGTACTAGTCTGCAATAGGACCGGACAAGTCCGTTTTGGAACAGAGAGGTTTTCAGACAAGTTCGGTGTACAGGCCCAGACAAGTCTGGGCTTGCAAAATAAAAGGCTTTCAGACTGAAAACTGGACGGAATCGAACTAGTCCACTCGAACAACGGACAAGTCCAGGAAACATCAAAACCATCAATCATACTAGTCCATGCAATGTGCCGAACAAGTCCAGACTCTGAAGAATTCTGAATTTTTGAAATAGTGGAGGGATGCCGCACTAGTTTGGGTTGGGGGCCGGACAAGTCTGTACCCTGACAGACTTAAAATGCTGATTAGAACCTAAATCATTTTAATCAGGTTCCTTTTGAGGTTGCTTTATGTTAAACATGTACGAGGATGCATGCAATGCATTGTGCATGAAAATGAGGTTGTTACACAACACGTGGAAGCTGACCAAGTTTGGCGCCAGGAAGAGTTCGAACCTCCCCTAGTCGGCCAAATAGAAAGTTGGACCATTTCTTATGTGGTTCCTCGAGGTGACTTCTAGGTTGGTCCCTTTGACTGATATTGGTGCTACACCGTTGGATGGTCTCGAATACTTATGTTTGTGGGGGCCATTTGATCCATGTGGTGCCACATGTCGTTGCTTGATTGGCTGGAATGGTATTTTATAGGATTGCTCCCTCCCTTTTAGCTCAATTCCTGCATAATATGTTTGCATACACAAATTCTCCAAGGACAACTGGAAATAGGTTAAATAGAAAGGTGATGTGTGCAAGAAATGATAATTACTACACATAATTGAGTTATATTGACCAGTGAAATTGGTATATAGCAGCTGTCAACAAACTCCCCCAAGCTTATCCTTTGCTCATCATGAGCAATGTCAAAACCTTAGGTTGATGATCAGGAGTTGATACAATGTTCTAATTTTCACAAGTATCATCTGCACAACAAAATACTCTACCTAGTATTGCAAAAATTGGCATGGTACTTAAACCATCTTAAGTCATTATGGGGCTTATGTCATCTCCTATTCATGGGTGGTTGAAAGATAGAACAGCAAATGGAGCACACATACCCTAGAAATCAAGTTCCACTCAAATTTCGAAGAGTTCAATTTAGATTATAAGTACCTCAATTTGTCCCCACCAAGGCATTTTGCCTAAATTCATCCTACCACTAAATAATGATTGTATGTGGAGCTTGGTAAGGAATATAGTAGGCATATTTGTGACACATAATATTGCTAAGTGAAAAACGCGTGCCTTAGGAGAAATCAATTCAAAACTATTTGATTCAAGACTTGTGCATGTGTGATGGAGTTGAAGTGGATGTGGATATTTGAGATGACTCCTATTTATGTAGACTCTCTTATGTTGCAGGGATGAAACATGGCTACTTTTCCTTTTCATTCTCTTGTTTTCTCATGCTTATGATGTAAGCATGCATTTTCTTTTTCTTTTTCTTGTAGCCATGTCTTCTACTTCCTTTTATGTAATAAAATTGGAGAGAGTACTAAGCATGAATGGTATGGAGTTTCTCTTTTCATTGTACAATGATGGTATGATGGTATTTTGCTTACTTCTAGTGTAGAAGTATAGCATGTGCAAGTGAAATCTTGAATTCAAAAAGTAATGAATGAAATTTCACATAGGTCTATACTAGTTTGACAAAGCTCAATGTGAAGACAAATAGCATATGCATAAGGTCTATCAATGTAATATATCATATGGCTTTGGTAGGTATTTCCAATCAAATGAGGGTAACTTAAAACTTTTTAGAATTTCTCTGGAAATCTAAGTTTCACTTTCAAACTAGAAATAGCAGCCCTATCACTATATCATGTCTCACAACAACTTATAATTGGATTAAGCTTTTGCTACCTATAATTTCAAATCAAGGAAAAAAGTAATTCTAGCCGATGGAAGCAATATTTTGGAGAGAAGTAATTTGTAAACTAGGGACTTAGGAAAATTAAAACAGAGCAACTATTCATCATTTCATCTATGTGAATTCCAAATCATTCTTACCGCACATCTTTTATTATATTTTGAAAGCAAATGTAATCTACTTATTTCTTTAGTTTTTTTTATATGCAAGGTGGATGATGGGTAAATGGAAATTAATATGCAAGGTGTGTGATACAAGTTACCTGAAGTGGGGGGTCCTACCCCAAGCTTGTTCTTGTTCAAGGTCCGCGCTAGGGGCTGGAACCCTAACGACGGATATAGGTCATGAGGTTGGCCTAACCTTGTTGCAGCATGGCTTTGACATTGGAGGGGTTGAGTGTCGATGTTGGGTTGCCTTCCATGGGTTCCACGAGTGTGGTCGAGGAGAGTGCTGTCAGTGTCGCTCATCCATACCTTAAGGTTTCCATAGGTTGGATGTACCATGTTATTCCTTTGCTAAGGTAGTGATAACCCTTAGCACAAATACATGACAGGCACTCAACATGCATTGAGTGTGTTCCGTCATTCTTTGGCTAAGGTGTATCATACCTTCTTGGCATAAAGGAAAAACATGTACCCCTCATTCATTGGGTGTGATCCGTCATTCCTTGGCTAAGGTAATGATACCCTATAGCCACAAATGAGTGACATGTACCCAACATGTGTGTAATACGATCCGTTATTCCTTGCCTAAGGTACAACATACCTATAACCACAAAGGGATGACATTCACTCAACATGGTTCAGTGTGATCCGTTGTTCCTTGGCTAAGGTATAAAATATCTTTTGGCCACATAGGAACAACTTGCACCTGATATACATTGGATGTGATCTTGTCATTCCTTGGTTAAGGTACATCATATCTTCTAGCCACAAAGGAATAACTTACACACAATGATGGTGGTAATTCCCTTGAGCTTGAATGAGTGCTTAGAATTGTTGAGAGCACAATGCTCACACATGTTCGTAGCATCCCATTGGTTACTCATGGAGGGTTTCCATGTCAGATCTTCAACCTCGTATAGTTATGGTTGACCTTAGGGCTTAATTTCCGATAGGTAGCAACCATCCTAATTTACTCCTTGGCCAATAGATATTAAAATGGAATCCTATTAGGGTTTCCAACAATTAGATCTTTGAATGCCTGCATAGTTATTTTACTCCTACAAATTTAGCTTCTATGATAAAAAGGGGTGGTTAGCTCCCGATACTGTACAAGCGAATTTTCAAGTTGGGTAACCAAATCTTCATTTGTACGCACGGGGAGGAACTAGACAAAGATGCATGAACAATGTATTATTCATTTATAAGAGTGGGGCTTTATGGATAAATCAATTTGCACATTTTCTAAAGCTCCTACTCATAACAATGCAAGTGTATATATACACTATATGGATCCCTTCCTCTTATAAATTAATGAGTAGGAGCTTTTATAGTTTTTTACACAAGAGCAAATGTTATCATTTGAATCATGGCAACAAGATCCTCAATTTTATCCTCCTGAACATTTGTTTTATTTCTTGCTTAGGAATTTGAAATTTAGTGATCCATGCAAGAATGAGTTTCAAAATTATGGACATCACTATTCCTAGGGTGCTACATACCAATTCAACCGTTAAGTAACTCCATGAGAATTGCCTAGGCAGAAAATGTTAATTTTAGCAATGCTTATGAAATTCTAGGTACTTGTTTAAATTTATTTCTAAGTAAGGTGACATTCCCTTTTGAAGAACCAAAAAGTGCAATGCCAACACTTACTCTCATGAGGGTGCATAAGAATTTAATGAAGAGAAGGTGTAAACCTTCCTTACCAATGTAAGCAAAAATCATTCAATCTAATGTAATTCTAACGACAGAAAATTTTAAACATGTACCTCAATTGAAGAGCACTCTAGGTTGAAGGTTGTTGTGTGAGAAACTCACAACCACGAATTTTGGTGTAGCCATCATGTTCAATGTCTTCTTCCAAGTTGAGGTTGGAGTTGAATGAGTTTCATCTTGCACCTCCATTGAGCCACCATCTTGAGCATTCCTCCATCATGAACTCAAAATGAGATTGACGGAGGGATATGTGCTTGATGGGGCCTTCCAACCTCTTTGCAAAATTTTTCTTGGCTGCACTAAAATTAAGAACAAACAAAATAACTCGAAAACGGGTTACGTTAGCTCAAAAGCATGTTGTACCCTTTGTCAAATTGTTTTGCCCAACTTGAAACAACTTTCAAATGCAATGAATATTAAGGAAAATATTTTATGTTTGAATTAGGAAGATGAATTCAAGTGGTTATGCCCAAGGTTCATATCCAAATAAATTCATTTCTTAATTCAAAATTTTAGTTCTATGATAGATGGAAATTTTACTTTCCAACATGCAAGTGTGAAAGTTCAAACATCCTAAATGCAAATGCAAAGATTGATGGGGAATTCAAATATGTCATTTCGACCTTCTTGACATTCTTTGTAGTTAACCCACACTTTGATCATAGATCAAAGGTTTCCTTGGGCATGATGACATGTGGACTCCACAATCAAAAAAGAAATGTTTCATCCACAATGTTACTTGCCCTAGGTCTCATGGGCTTGGTCGAAGTGTAGGAATCCCAACAAATGATTGTGGGATATCTTGGATCTTGAATGCTCTTTAAGTTTCTTGTGCTTGGCCAAGATCTTCACATAAATGTTATCTTGATTTCTTGCTTGGCTATGGACAAGATACTTCAAGGTAGGCTAGTTTAACATAAATCCCATGAAATCCTCATAGACAAGGGTGATATTGATTTTACCCTTGACCTCCTTGTTTGTGATAGCCCTTGGAGTTGTTGTTGGGAAATGATCCTCATGGGTATTTGCAGAAATGATTCCCCAAGTGGCCCATGTTGACATAGATTTTCACAAATCATGTGAATATAAATGGCTTGGATCATCCAAACACTTCTCCATTGGCTTTATCTTCATGATACATAAATGGGAGGTGTAGTTCCTTAGCTAGCATGTCCACCTTGTTAAGTGGTGTGCATGCCAAGCTAGGGGGACTAGAGCATTTTTCAATCCACCCCTTGACTAGAGACCACATTCCCATCCATGATGAATGAGAATAGGACTCCTTTAGCTCCAACACAAAGGTGGTCATGGATTGATGGACCAACCCATGACATGAATGTTGGATGAGGAGCCAACTATCCACCATATGGTGGAGCTAAACCAAGAAGAACTCTTGGATCCTCCCCCAACCTTGGGTATAGATGATTTTGGCTTCTACTAGAAGCTGAAATTGTTCCGCGAAAGGCAATGGTGTTGCCTAGCGGACATTTGTTGAGTTACGCCATGAATCATCTTGTAGTTGAGCAATTGCGTCCTCGTTGGCCATCCCATGAAATGTGTTAGCCAACACTACCCATTTTCAAACAAAACGAGAAAAGAAACAAGGGTAATCCTATCTAATAACTATTAGTACCTATAGCTTAATCACAAGTGACAACTATCATTCAATTCCTTTGCCTTCCCCGGCAATGGCACCAGAAATGCTTGTTGAGAGCTACTAAAAAACACCAACAAATCATCCCTGGCAACGGCGCCATAAATGCTTTTTGATAGCTACTAAGAAACACCAACAAATCATCCCCTGCAACGGCACCATAAATGCTTGTTGACGTTTCTTACATCACAGATCATCTCTCGAAAGAGATGAGGTCCGCAAGCGCACAAAAATTGTCCTGTAGCATTTCACCCAAGAGTATTCCCAAGGGTATCATATTGACCCCTTGCAATACTAGGGTGACTCCTGCCAAGAGCCTGTGGCATAGCCGTATGTGGAGGATTACAAAGAATAGATAGGGTTGTCACCACCTACTGCCTACCTCTTCAATCTGTGGTTCTACGAGACATTCAATGCTACTAACTATCCTAGCACCATGCTAGCATACTAAGTAAATACCTTAGAAGCTCGAGTACAAGTACCTCTCTAAGGAAATGACTAACCTACGCATCGTTGAACCAATGTTGAGACATAGCATAAGTTATTCATATCAACATGATCACATCATAACTAATTAGACTATAGTGGGGGTTTGTAGTGTTTATGATGATAGATTAGGAGTGATATGGAATAATCATAAAGACTACTCCTACCACATACATGGAATCCACAATCAAACAAGAAATGCATCATCCATGTATATGAATAAAAGAAGACTAAAGATAATATCTTTATTATGCATAAAGTCACAAATATAAGAAAAGATACATGAGCTATACCTCTCCCAACTTGGACTTCGGACTAGAGGCTCTCATCTCACTCTACTAAGGGCTAGGAGAATTAGTGTATACAATATAATGGTGCTCAAGTGATGTGCGTTGAAGTGAGGGGTGAGGGGTCCTATTTATAGCTTGGAGAAGGGTCGGTTCCCGCCATCCAAAGCACGTGAATCAGTCATCACTGACTTCTTCAAGCCGGGAGGAGCCAACACGTGGAATTTGACTGAGTTTGGCGCCGGGAAGGGTTTGGCCAAACCCCCTAGTCGACCGAACAGAAAGTTGGACCATTTCCTGTGTGCTTCCTCGAGTTGACTTCCAGGTGGGTCCCTTTGACTGGTATTGGTGCTACACCGTTGGATGGACTCAAATACTTCCGTTTGTGGGCCATTTGGTGCCACATGTCATCACTTGATTGGGTGGGATGATATTTTATTGGATTGCTCCCTCCCTTTTACCTCAATTCCTACATAAAATGTCTGCATACACAAATTCTCCAAGGACAAGTGGAAATAGGTTAAATAGAAAAGTGATGTGCGCATAAAAGATAATTCCTTCACATAATTGAGTATGACAGGTGAAATTGGTATATAACAGTGGTCAACACCCGAATGACGGCCTAGTCCGCTCAAGGGACTGGACAAGTCCGGTGGGTTGTGTAATATGTGCGTGAATTGTGCAGCACACCTAAAACCCTAATTGCTCTGAGTGAACCGGACTAGTCCGCATGGAAACAATAAGTTAACCAGACCAGTCTCTGGTGAATCCTGTAACTAAATCGTACTACTCCGCAATTAAACGGACTTGTCCGACGCAATGTGACATTTGAGTTTTGTTGAAAGACTAGTACAAACCTTTAGACTTGTCCGCGCAAAAAATCATAGAGTTTATCAGACTTTTCCGGCTAATATTCGTACTAGTCTGTGTGGAAACGGAGAGTTGATCGGACTAGTGTGATTCTGCTACGGGCTTGTCCATGTGAGAATAGAAAGTGTGTTGGACTAGTCCACTTGTGAACCGACTTGTCTTGTGCTTCATTGAGTTGCTTAAATTCTTAACTTTAGCCCTTACTCTCTACGCAAAGTCATGAGCTATTGGGATGTGTCTCTCACACACATCCTATACATTAACAACTACTTTGCGCTTCCATTGTTCACTTGGGCTTTTCCATTCTCATTCCTCATTTTTCACCTTTTTGTGCACCATTAGTTCTATTTTCGTATACTTTCTTTCATCTCAACAAAACTCATTAGGATCTCTTTTGTTTGTCATCAATCATCTAAAATCCACAAGGGAATGCCTAGAGGCACTTTCAGAAGGCACGGAAGGGAAAGATAGCTATCACTTACGATTAAGTTGTAGGTACTAGTAGCTATTAGACAGGATTACCCTTACATTGTTTTCTCCGTTTTGTGAAAACGGCGTAGTGTTTGGCTAGCCCATTTCATGGGAAAGCCAATGAGGACGCAAGTGCTAACTTAGTAACTTGCAAAAGCAACTCAAGGCGTTCCTCAACAAATTCTTCTAGTTTGGCAACACTATTGCCCAGAACAGGAGGATTCTCGAGCTTCCATTTGGGGCTAAAGGCATCTATCCCCAAAGCTTGGGGGAGGCTTCAAGATTATATCTTGGTTTGTCTTCACCATGGGCATGGATATTTGGTTCATCATCCAACACTCCTACAATGGGTTGACTTCATCAGCCCGTGATCACATTCCTGCTGAAGTTGGAGGTGACCTCTTCTAAATAATCATGAGAAGGATAAAGATTTAATTGAGAAGAAGGTCACCATTCAAAGGGGTGGATCCATGAATACTTCAGTTCCGTTAGCATGGGATGCACACCATTGACAAAGTGGACATGCTAGCCACAAAACTAGACCTCCTATTGAAAGATCAAAAAGGTCAAGCCGATGGAGAAGTGTTTGAATGATCTAAGCCATGGATATTCACATGTTTTGTGCAATCCATGTCAACATGGGGCACTTGGGGGTTTATTTCTCTAAGACCCGTGAGGATCTTTCATTTCTAAACAACTCCAGAGGTTGTCACCAACAAGGAGGTCAAAAGTGGAATCAATACAACCAAGGAGGCTATGTGAATTTAAATTCCAAAAAATTCAACTTCAACTATCCTACCTTGAAGTATATTGTCCATGGCCACGGGGAAATCAATGACATACCCAAGAATCATTTGGCTAAGGACAAGCCGCTTTGAAAAGCATTCAAGATCCAAGGGTTCCACAATCAGTTGTTGGACCCTACACTTCGACCAAGCCTATGCAACCTTGGGCAAAATGACATTGTGGATGAATAGTTTCTTGTTTGATTGTGGAGTCCACATGTCGTTATGCCCAAGGAATCCTCTTGATCCTAGATCAAGCATTGGTTGGATTAAAAGAATATCTTGATGGTCGAAGTAACACCCCCCATAAGTGGACAATCTCATTGCCTTTATGAGGAATGAGGAGACTCCGTCATGTTATCTACAATGATACTCTAACAAGACGAAGAATCCAGGCCATCTAAATGGGCCAAGTCCACTAAGCCACCAACAAGGGAATGACAGGAGAAGGAGAAGCCTCACTAGGTTCATGAAAGGATATCTTGAAGGAAAAGTCATCGCAACATCAACAAATAATCATCAAGGTGACGATGAGGCCGGGGTCACCACAGGCCCCACTTGTCCACATGGCAGCCAAAGGAGGTTTGACTTGTCAACAAGAGAAGTCATCCACACCTTCATCTGTGGATATGGATGACACGTCATCACGCTGAATAGGACGGAGGTAAGTCCCGCTCATCGGACTTCAAAAATTTTCTAAGTCCTTGCCAATAGGTTAATTGGTAGTTATCTCATATTTGATTTTCTAAATTGCATATTTGAAATACCCATCTGTCGATACCCTGCATACCAGGTATCCCTTTGTACTAGAAGGAGACGCGTTGAGTTCCACCTTCCAGTATTGTGGACTTCCAGAGGCAACACGGGTCCTGCAGTGCCGGACATGTCTCCCTTCTTAGGGTGGCTCCAGCACTACCATGTGTCCCGAAGTGCTGGACCTGCCTGCCTCCTTAGGGTGGCTCCAGCGCTGCCACGTGTCCAGTAGTCCCGGACCCGCCTCCGCAATAAGAGAAACTTTAGTGCTACCACGTGTCCAGTAGCTCCGCACCTACCTCCCTGCAGAGGAAGCTCCAAAGCTACCACGTGTCACATGTCCAGATCTATTTCTACAACGGGAAGACACCAGGATCTCCAACAGCGCGGACATTCAGGGGCTATCAATCAGCTGTTACAAGACCTGGTTAACACGTCATTAGTTTCATACTAATGATGCACAATCAGAGCACTATCAAGACTGGTAATGCTGCCGTTAAGGCACGTTATGTAACACCCTCGTTTTCATGCATCATGCAAATCATTAAATATGTTTAACATTAATCTACATAAAAAGAAACAACTTTAAAATGAATTAGAAGCTAAACTGCGCTTAAAAAGTCTGAGAAGTGCGGACTTGTTCGATTTGCCCCGGACTAGTCCGAATTTCTCTCTGACTTCTCTTCAGAGATGTCTGTTTTTGTTGCGAACTAGTCTGTTTTTCTCTCTATACCGGTTTCGTACTTGTCCGGTCCTTTGCGGACTAGTCAAGTCATCCCATCCTCAAAAATTTTGATAAGTCCCCGGACTTGTCCGTTTTCTGCCGGACTGGTCTGTTTTTCTCTCTGACTAAGTTCGGACTTGTTTGATTTAGTCCATACTTTACCATTCTTCTCTTTGTCTACAGACTAGTCCGGACCAATAACGGACTTGTCCGGTGCTCGCGATACCGATTCAATCTTTTCTTCCATGGACTGATTTGGGTTTTTACCTTATGTGGGCCCCAGGGACGTCATGTCTAACCTTTTTGGAGCCCATGTGGGACCCCACACCGGCCTCCACCCGATTCAATCTTTTCTTCCATGGACTGATTTGGGTTTTTACCTTATGTGGGCCCCAGGGAAGTCATGTCTAACCTTTTTGGAGCCCATGTGGGACCCCACACCGGCCTCCACCTGCCCCAAACTCGAAATCTATCAAACCCTACACCTCCACCCCTATATAAACAACTCAACATCCCAACTTCTCTTCTCTTTGCCACTTTTGAAAGACCACCAAACCCTAGTTCGTGGAAGCTACCATCAAGAGGAGATCCAACAGCAAGAAGAAGAGGAGGAAACGAAAGAAGATGAAGTGGGCAAGATCTTTGTCGAGTTTTCATTCTTCATCACCTGTTCAACTTCAACCCTCCATCATCAACCCTAGATTGTCAAAGATCCAAGTGTTGCATCCGGACTCTTGATCCTTGGAGTTCTAAACATGTGGTACACCTTCTACTTTCTCTTTCCCACGTTAATTCAACCCCAAGTCTCCAAATTCTCACAGATCAAGAAAACCCTAACTCGTTGGTTTGCGTAGGGCGGACTAGTCCGGCCCCTAGTGGACTTGTTTGGCCTCTAGATCCGTTTAGTGTTGAATTAATTCCGGATTGATGTAAATTAACTTGAAACTTGTATAAACTTGTTAGGAACCATTGTAATTGACTAGTAAACACTAAAACCAACTCATTAACAAGTTTCACTTTGCATTTGCATTAATCATGTATATCATGTCATATTGAGTAACATATGAGCATCTATTGATTGTAATTATTTTTTTGTATGTTCGTTGTGTAGAATAGAAGGATTCGCTCTTGAGGGTGCTGTCGAGGACCTCCAATACCAGGATTTTGAAGTCTTTGATCCTAACCAAGCTCAGGAGCAAGGCAAGTGTCCTTGAACATATTAATCCTAGTTTTTAAATGTTTTGTTTTCAAAATCGCATACTTGTGTCAATTTGATGGGACTCCTATGATAGGAAGTTTACTAGACTTGTTTAACCACCCTTGTCGCTTGGAACACATAGTAGAGAGTTGGGAAGGGCTTTTTACTTTTTGCTTTGCTCAAATTAATTGGGATGGGAAAACAACCAAGCTACTTAATTATAAATTAATGAGATTATGGATAATGTACATTGATGAACATGGTTAATGGTGACATGGTAATGGGTGATCTAAGCAAGCATGGTATGTGGATGGGTTGGATGTTATGGTGCTTTGCTTGCCTTATATCTAAGGATCGATTCATGCGAGAATAATCCAGGACAGTAGTGCCACCACGAGGCCAAGTATGGGTGCGGCATAGCTGATTAATTAGGGTATTGCTACTATTGCGCGGACCATTTGAAAGAGCGGGGAAGGGGAGTCGGATTGGGTTTGTATGAACGGCGGGACTCCCTGGGATCCGAACGGCACAAGAGGGGGCCCTTGGTTTAGGATGTGCTCAATTGGAGGCATCAACACCGGTAAAACCTTAGTGGGTCCGTACGTGCTAGTAGTCCCTCCGTAAAGGCTATTTTGTGATCTCTTGGCCACACACCAACAAAAGTGTGAGACGTCATTATAGAGGTTCTAGTCACCGAAGGGTGATAAAATCACACACACGTGGGTAAAGTGGCACGACCTATGAAGAGTGTTAAAAACTATCATGATAGTCATGCTCTTGGTTAAGAGCACCTGGACAACTTCCATGATTAGAGGAAACTTTGGATTTGGGATGGATGGTAATGGTTATGGTTATGGTTATGGTCATGAATGGAGTTATGGTAACGAATATGGACAATGGTGAAGGTGGAAATCTGGTCTATGGTTATGGTTAATAATTATGGACTTGCATCATGTTAATATTGTGGGATATGATGGGATTACTTTACATAGACTTAGTATAATGATTTTCTACATGTTTTGAATGTACTTTTCAGAAAATTAGCCGTTGTTTATCATCATGCCTTGTTTAATCTATATGTCATACTTTCCTACACTTGCCGAGTATGACATGTACTCACCCTTGCAATTCCCCCACCAATAGTTGCAGGTCAGGATTGGGAGTATCACGACATTAATGAGGAGTTCTAGGTTGTGTGCTGCCATCAGCTTTGCCTGTGATGTTGCTTGGAGCTGCGCTACCCTTTATGCTCAGTTTGCTTAATTAGATTATTTCCGCTGTAGTTATGTCTCAATGATGATCATTAGAATTGTAATATGATGATTATTTGAATATTGTAATAAAAGTACTTATTTAATAATTTGAGCTGTGGTAATTATCTGTTCATCATATGTGAATCACTTGTGTATGTGTGTTCAACATCGTGGGCACACATATACTGCACTTGGTTCATTTTTTGAAATTGGGTGTCACAAATTGGTATCAGAGCCAGGTTGACCATAGGACGCAACCTAGATAGAATGGCACTTTAGAGCACATAGAAACAATCAGGAAACGTTGTGGTTTGTTTGGTGTGCTCATTGCTATGTATGTTGCTTGTGTGCTTAGTAGAAGATTGTGGGATGCTTTAGCATTTCCATATCCGTATAGGCTTGTATAGTTAGTTGTTTAGTTTCATATCACTTGATGCATATATTTGGAGATGTTTTCTAAATTCTTATCTCTTGTTTTTCTTCATATGATGAGGACTCGCAACCAGAGGGATGCCAATGATGATGAGGAGAACAATGGAGCACCTTAGAACAACCAGGGACCTGCCCAAGGAGCTACCAACCTTGAGCAGCTATTGGCTATGCAAAACCAGCTCATGCAGACCATGATACAAACTATGGGATAGCTGCAAGCTGGCAATGGCAATCAGCCCCACATGCCTCCACCGCCACCACCCCTCCCACCTCACAACTGGTTGGGAAAGTTTATGAGGACCAGGCCACCCACCTTTGCTCAAGCTATTGATCCTATGGAGGCGGATGATTGGTTGAAGTCCGTGGAGAAGAAGCTTGCCATTGTCCAATGCAGTGACAGGGAGAAGGTTCTATTTGCTTCCAATCAACTAGTTGGAGCAGATGCGGATTGATGGGATTCGCTATGTAACACCCATGAGAATCAAGAGAGGATCACTTGGGATGAATTAAAGGAGAGCTTTCGTTCTCATTATGTGTTAGAAGGTGTTATGATCCTAAAGAGGCAAGAATTTGAGAACTCGAGGCAAGGAAGACCAAGCGTGAGTGAATATCTTGGTAAATTCACTCAACTTTTAAGGTATGTGCCGGAAGATGTCAGCCGAGACAGCCAGAAGCAATATTTGTTCATGAGGGACCTTAATAATGAGATCCAAGTGCAATTGCTCGATTGTGACTATGCCAACTTTCAGAAGCTTGTGGACAAAGCAATTGTAGTTGAGAACAAGGTCCGCGAGATGGAGCAAGACACTAATAGGAAGGCGCCATATCAAGGACAGTTACAGGGAAGCAATGTTCGCCCCCGCTTTGCACCACCCAATGTGCCGTACTACGGCCCCTATACGAGCTCCTCATTGCCATGATTATCCACTACAACCAGCTCAGCCAATGCAGCAACGCCCTGCTATGCAAGCACCTCGTCCTCCAATGCCTCAAGCGCCCCGGGCCAACATTCCTGCCAATGCCCCAAAATGAAGTTCGTCCAATTAATTATGATGCAACAAGGAAGTGCTATACTTGTGGTGAAGTAGGACATTTTGCATTCCAATGTCCTAAGTCAAGCATTGGTTAGGGAAACAGTGCTCCAAGACAGAACCCAAGACTGAATGGAGGAGCGCCACAAGGAAACCGTGGACCAAAAAATTTTGCTCGTGGCAATGTGAACCATGTCTCTACGGAGGAAGCGCAACAAGCAGATGATGTGGTGATTGGTATGTTTCTCGCAAACTCCAACCCGGTGACTATGTTATTTTATTCTGGAGCATCGCATTCATTCATTGCATCGAAGTATGTTTCCAAGTATAGTTTGCCTATATCTCATATGAAGTATACTTTGTTGGTTAAATCTCCTACAGGAGAGATGAGGACAAATATAATATGTCCAAAAGTAAGCCTAAGAATAATGGGGGGTATACTTATTTGCCAACCTCATTGTTTTGTATTCTCAAGGATTGGACATTATACTTGGTATGGACTGGTCAAGGAAGCACAATGAAGTTATACAATGTGCCACAAAGATGGTGAAGTTGACCAATGAGAAAGGGATCACCATAGAATTTGAAGCGTCTCAACCTGCACTGAAGCAATTGGAGCTGAATCACATGGATGGTGCCGCAATTGAGGGGATTCTAGTGGTGTGTGAATTCATGGATGTGTTTCTGGATGAGTTGCCAGGTATGACACCTGATCGAGACATAGAATTCATTACTGAGTTAATACCTAAAACTGCACCTATAGCTAAGAGACCATATAGGATGCCTCCTAGGGAGTTAGCGGAGCTTAAGAAGCAAATTCAAGAGCAACTAGAGAAGGGTTTTATTTGCCCAAGCTCTTCACCTTGGGTAGCACCAGTGCTTTTCGTAGACAGGAAGGATGGATCCCAAAGGATGTGTGTGGACTATCGAGCTCTCAATGAGGTGACAATCAAGAACAAGTATACTTTGCCCCGCATAGAGGATTTGTTCGATCAGGTGAAGAGTGCTTGCATTTTATCTAAGATTGATTTGAGGTTAGGATATTTCCAAATGAAGATAAGATCGTCGGATATATCCAAAACAGCATTTCGGACACAGTATGGATCTTATGAGTATACCGTTATGTCCTTTGGATTGACAAATGCACATGCATATTTTATGTACCTCATGAATAAGGTCTTCATGTAGTACTTGGATAAATTTGTTGTGGTGTTCATTCATAACATTATGATCTACTCGAGAAGCGAGGAGGAGCATGAAGAACATTTGAGGCTCACATTGCAGAAATTATGGAGCATCGATTGTACGCCAAATTCAGCAAGTGCCAGTTTTGGTTAAGGGAAGTGTCATTTTTTGGGTCATATCATCTCGGAAGGAGGAGTATCGGCTGACCCAGGAAAAGTGAGGGATGTTCTAAAATGGGAACCGCCACAGAATGTCAAGGAAATAAGGAGTTTTCTTAGAATGGTTGGATAATACTGTTAGTTCATTAAGGATTTCTCCAAAATAGCCAAGCCCATGACCGATTTACTTATGAAGGGGGAAGCATTCCAATGGACTCCAGCTTGTCAAGACAGCTTTGAGGAGCTAAAGAAGAGGTTAACCACCGCACTAGTCCTAGTTTTGCCGGATGTGAGCAAAAGCTTTGATATTTATTGTGATGCCTCAAGGCAGGGATTTGGATGTGTACTCATGCAAGAAGTCAAGTGGTAGCCTATGCATCGAGGCAATTTAAGAAACATGAGCAGAATTATCCTACACACGATCTCGAACTTGCAGCCGTAGTGCACTCTTTGAAGATTTGGAGACATTACATTCTTGGTCATAGGTGTGAGATTTACACGGATCACAAGAGTCTCAAGTACATATTCACGCAAACGGACCTAAATTTGAGGAAATGAAGGTGGTTGGAGCTCACCGAGGATTATGATGTGGGAATTAATTATCACCCGAGGAAGGCTAATGTAGTGGCCGATGCCTTGAGTAGGAAAGGAGTAAGTCACTAGCTCATAGTTCGAGAGCTGCCATCCGAGCTATGCAAGGAGTTTGACGGTTGAATCTTGGGTTTCTAAATGAGATGGGAATAATGGAGTTAAACCCGACCTTAGAGCATGAAATTCGAGAAGGTCAGACCAAGGATGAGGAAATTCAAGAAATCAAAGAAAGGACCTAAGAGGGGAAAGAATTCAGATTTGATGAGGATGAACATGGTACCCTATGGCTCGGAAAAAGAATCGTTGTGCCTAATGTTACGCATATTCGGGAGACGATATTAAAGAAGACACATGACTCGTCTTACTCAATTCATCCTGGTTGTACAAAGATTTGAGGACTTGTTGTTGGTGGGCCAGCATGAAGAAAGACATAGCAGAGTATGTTGCACTATGTGATGTATGCCAACGAGTCAAAGTTGAACATCAAAGACCAGTTGGATTATTGCAGCCATTAAAGATTCTGAAATGGAAGTGGGAAGAAATCAAAATGGACATCATAGTTGGATTATCGCGAACCCAGTTCAGCTATGATTCAATATGGGTTATTGTGGATCGGTTGATCAAATCAGCTCATTTTATTCCTGTCAAGGGCAAGTATACCGCTGCACAGCTAGATGAGTTGTACATGGAGAAAATTGTATGCCGACATGGAATTCCAAAGAAAGTAGTCTCAGACCAAGGTTCTCAATTCACCTCTAGGTTCTGGGAGAAACTACATGAAGCTATAGGAACAAGGTTGAATTTCAGCTCATCATATCACCCGCAAACCGATGGACAAACCGAGAAGACAAATCAGATTTTAGAGGACATGTTAAGAGCTTGTGCTTTGAAGCATGGAAGAAGTTGGGACAAGAGCTTGCCGTATGCGGAATTCTCATACAACAATAGCTACCAAGCAAGTTTGAAGATGTCACCTTTTGAAGCATTATATGGAAGGAAGTGTAGGACACCTTTGTTTTGGAATGGGACAAGAAAGAATCAGGTATATGGACCTGATATGTTGCAAGAAGCTGAAAAATAAGTTCAGATCATCCGCAAAAAATTGAGGGCTTCCCAATCAAGAAAAAAAGGATATGCGGATAATAGGAGGAGAAACCTAGCCTTTGAAGTGGGATACTTCGTTTACCTCAAAGTGTCACCAATGCAAGGTCATAAGAGGTTTAATATCAGAGGCAAGTTAGTACCTCGCTATATTGGACCATTCAAGATTTTGGACAAACGGGGAGAGGTAGCATATAAACTAGAGATGCCAGCTCATCTTTCCGATGTCCATGATGTGTTTCATGTTTCCTAGCTCAAGAAGTGCTTAAGGGTACCAGAAGAGCAAGGCCAATGGAAGAACTAGAATTAGAGGCTGATTTGACTTATGCCGAGCAATCGGTCAAAATCCTGGAAACCAAGGAGAGGGTCACAAGAAACAAGGTGATTCGATGGTGCAAAGTACAATGGAAGCATCATACGGAATCGGAAGCAACTTGGGAACTAGAAGATGATCTCAAGAAAGATTTTCCCTATCTCTTTCCATTTATGTCAAATCTCGGGGGTGAGATTCATTTTAAGTGGGGTAGTTTTGTAACACCCTCATTTTCATGCATCATGCATTGCATACATCATCAAATATGTTTAACATTAATCCAAATAAAAAGGGACAAATTTAAAATGAATTAGAAGCAAAACCGCGCTTAGAAAGTCTGCGAAGTGCGGACTTGTCCGATTTGCCCTGGACTAGTACGAATTTCTTTCTGACCTCTCTTCGGACATGTCCGTTTTTGTTACGTACTAGTCCGTTTTTCTCTATGTACCTATTTCGGACACGTTCGGTCCTTTGCGGACAAGTCCGGTCATCCCATCCTCAAAAATTTTGGTAAGTCCCTAGACTTGTCTGGACTTGTCCGTTTTTTGCCAGACTTGTCTGTTTTCCTCCCTGACTAAGTTCGGACTTGTCTGATTTAGTACGGACTTGTCCCTTCTTCTCTCTGTTAACATCGGACTAGTCCGGCCCAATAACGGACTTGTCCGGTGCTCGCGATTCTGATTCAATCTTTTCTTCCACGACTCGATTTGGGTTTTTACCTTAAGTGGGCCTCAGGGACGTCATGTC
This sequence comes from Tuctoria greenei, assembly GCA_036927565.1. Classification (NCBI taxonomy): domain Eukaryota; kingdom Viridiplantae; phylum Streptophyta; class Magnoliopsida; order Poales; family Poaceae; genus Tuctoria; species Tuctoria greenei. Next base: position 200,699,040 of record JAYESD010000001.1, read on the forward strand.
TTACCTTTTTGGAGCCCATGTGGGACCCCACACCAGCCTCCACCCACCCCAAATTCAAAATCCATCAAACCCTACACCTCCACCCCTATATAAACAACTCAGCATCCCAACTTCTCATCTCTTTGCCACTTTTTAAAGACCACCAAACGCTAGTTCGTCGGAGCTACACTCAAGAGGAGATCCAACAGCAAGAAGAACAGGAGGAAACGAAAGAGGATCAAGTGGGCAAGATCTTCGTCGAGTTTTCGTTCTTCATCACCAATTCACCTTCAACCCTCCATCATCGACCCTAGATCGTCAAAAATCCACGTGTTGCATCCAAACTCTTGATCCTTGGAGTTCTAAACACGTGGTACACCTTCTAATTTCTCATTCCCACGTGAATTCAACCCCAATTCTCCAAATTCTCGCAGATCAAGAAAACCCTAACTCGTTGGTTTGCGTAGGGCGGACTAGTCCGGCCCCTAGCGGACTTGTCCGGCCTCTAGATCCGTTTATTGTTGAATTAATTCCAGATTGATGTAAATTAACTTGAAACCTGTATAAACTTGTTAAGAACCATTGTAATTGAAAGTGCATCTAGGCATCCCTTGTGGGTTTTGGTTGATTTATGACAAACAAATGAGATCCTAACCAAATTGTTGAGATGAGCGCAGGTTTAATGAAACTATGAAGAAAGCGCAAAAAGAAAGGAGAATGAGGATCTATATGGAAAAGAGCTCAAGAGCTGAATAGATTATATCAGTGTGTGTGGAGTGTGTTGGAGAAACACAACCCAAAAGCTCAAGCACAATAAAATTCATTCACTGCACAAATTTACACAGGTCCGGACTAGTCCGTTATACCCTGGACTAGTCCGGTACCCCCTCTGTTCAAAAACGGACAAGTCCTCCCAGTGCGGACTTAACTGCACAATCCAGGTTTACACTGACCGGACTAGTCCGATATCACCATGGACTAGTCCGGTTAGTGTAAACCTGGACTGTGCAGTTAAGTCCGCACTGGGAGGACTTGTCCATTTTTGAACAGAGCAGATATCGGACTAGTCCGGGGTATAACAGACTAGTCCGTTATCTTTCTGACTGAAATCGGACTAGTCCTCCTCAGGGCGGACTAGTCCTCAACACTTCACTACTTTGCACGACATCGTACAAGTACGATAACAACCGGACTAGTACGAACATTTCCAGAGCCAAAATTGGACTAGTCCGCCCAAGGCTGGACAAGTCCGATGTTCCTGAGAACTTAGGGTTTCCAACACTCCGCACACCAGGCTAGTCCGGACTCCACCACGGACTAGTCCGGACCCTTGAAACCCTAACGGTAACTTTTGGAAAATCCCTATAAATAGATGTGCACGGTCCTACTTTCAACTCTCTCTACTCCCAGCACAGTCACACCCTCCAAGAGCTTAGAAAACACATCTCTCCACGCAATCCAACGCAAGAAAGATCAAATCTTTGAGGATTCACATTGGATCAAAGGAGAGACCCTATTCCGCACATTTGAGCTCTTGGGTTTGATTCTCTAACACACTCCTGTTGTTTCATTGTTGATCTTAAGAGTGTGTTCTTGGTGGTGTTTGATTTGTAATATTAGGGAGCCCTCAACTTGTGAGAAGGCCCCTTGAACTTGGTGATTTACCCTTGTGATAGTGAAAGAGAATTGGCCTTCGTGGCGATTCGACGAGGTTAGGGTCAGTGAAGACCTGGTCCTTTCGTGGGCTCCTCAACATGGACGTAGGTTGCCTCTGTGGGAACCGAACCAAGGGATAAAATCTTGTGTCAAACTTGTTCTTAAGTTTTTCATATCGTATTCTAGGGTTTATTTGATCTTGTCCATCTTACGTTAAAACATTGAAATTGAAGTTAGTTTGTGCTACACTTAATTCCATTGACTCAATACTTTCAAGCTACATACTATATTTCGCTGTGTACTGTACTTGTATTGAAATGATTGATCTAACTTGATCAATCTAGTCTACACGCACCGGACTAGTCTGCACACTACTCGACTAGTCCGATTTCCTGGTATTTGATCAAGTTGCTAAGTGTTGCAGGTTTTGACTAAAATTCAAAAAGGCCTATTCACCCCCCCCTCTAGGCCACATTCAATTGGTATCAGAGCAGGACTCTTCGCAAGATACTAATTGCTCGAAGAGAACATGTCGAACATGAAGGATGTGCACAAGAGTCTCAACTAAGAAAAGGTTGAAGATGAAAAGGCTCAAAAATTGGAGAAGCTCCTTGTTGCCATTCAGGAGATCGAGGATGACGATGAGGAGACGCTTGAACTCGAGGCGCTCCTAAGGAAGAAAGCCCTCTCCAAAGGGAAAGTGTAGAGCGAGGACAATAAGAAGGGTAGTACTCACACCGACTACTCCCGATATCCTTTCAACTACGATCGTCTAAACTCTAACAACAGCCATTATTTGTCTACTCCTCTAGGAAAAGCCCCACAGTTTGAAGGCAATGATTAGTTAATGTGGAGGCAAAACATGAAAATGCACTTAATCTCACTCAATCCCAGCTTGTGGCATATTGTGTGTACAGGAATAGATATTCTGGACGACGATGAAGAGCTTACACCAAGCCAAGAGCAAGCAATTCATCGGAATGCTCAAGCTGCAGCGGTCATCACATCTTCACTAAGTCAGGACGATTTCACCAAGGTGGATGGACTCGAGATTGCAAAGGAAATCTGGGACACATTGCAAAATACACATGAAGGCGATCGTCATGTGCGAGAGGCGAAGATCGAAATGATTGAAGGCGAATTGGAAAGATTCGCCATAGAAGAAGATAAGCCGCCACAGGACATGTACAACCGGTTAAAGACTCTCATCAACAAGGTTTGAGAATACGGAAGTAAGAAGTGGAATGATCACGAGGTAGTGAAGCACATCCATAGAGCTTTCATGCCTCGCAATGTTACCCTATGCTCAATGATTAGAGAGAGTCCCGAATACAATAAAATGACCCCGGACGAATTGCTTGGAAAGATCATCAACTTCGAAATGATGAAAAAGCAAGCTAAACATGTAAAGGAAATTGTCGACCTCACCTTGGCAAAGAAGAAGGGGGTCACCTTGAAGTACACTTGCAAGCCCTTGTCAAAAGAAGCTCGAGAAGCTCAACAAGAAGAGGACAGCGATGACGAGAGCAGTGATATTGATGAAGAGGACATGATCCTATTTATGAAGAGATTCAAGAAAATGATGAAGAGAAGACAAGGGAGCAAATCAAGTAAAGGAAAACACAAAGAGAAATCAAGACCGAAGCTGAGACCGGTGTGCTATAACTGTGGTGAATATGACCACTTTATAGCTGATTGCCCGTATGAAGAAAACAAGAAGAAGACCAAGGAAACAAAGCCTCAACCCAAGAAATTCTTCAAGAAGAAGAAGCGGGTTGGACAAGCGCACCTGGGAAAGGAGTGGGACTCAAATGATGAGTCCTCATCTGAAGAGGAAGAGGAGATGGCTAGTATAGCCATCGAGAAGACAACTAAGAAGTCCACCATCTTCCCAACTCTAGGCGCATGAAGGGAAACGACACTTGCCTCATGGCAAAGGAAGGTAAACGAAAGGTAACTGTTGGTATTTCTTAACACCACAGAGTTATCCGCAAGCGCACGGAAATACCATTGTAGCACTTCCCCTTAAGGAGTATTCCCAAGGGTATTGAATCCAAAGAACGTGTGTGCTAATCTTTCAAACTAGCTCACCCAAGGACACAAAGTTGTTTGGTAGGCAAGGAACAGAGAGTAATTCAAAGTATTGATCCTAATTCAAGGTAGTTTGCAGTAGATGCTTGCTTCGGGCGCGGGCTTACTCCTAGCAATACTAGAACGACTCCCGCCAAGAGCCTATGGCATAGCTGAACGTGGAGGATTATGAAGGATAGATAGGGTTGTCACCACCTACTGCCTAACTCTTCAATCCATGGGTCTACGAGATATCCACTGATGATTTATAACCTAAGCACCACGCTTAAGTTCTAAATCACTACTCTAGTTCTTTCGAACACAAAGCTAACTAGAGCCTCTAATGAATTAAAGCGGTGAACCTACAAGTAACTACTTGTGCAAACTACTAAGAAATAAAAGATCAAACTTGTATTGAATTCACAAAGGCTTACTTGATTGAGTGAAACCTTTGTAGGGGTACAAATGTAGAAGAGGGACTAGACAAGCCCAAGTCTCCTTCTCCTAGACTCGTCACCACACTCTCCTTCTACTTTGGTAGCCTCTAGGACTACTCTAAACCTTTGGAGTGTAGCACTATTCTCAACTTTTGGTGTGTGTGATAAGTGAGGTGAGGGGGTCTATTTATAGGTGGAGAAGGGTCGGTTCCCGCCACAATTAATGCGCGAATCAGTCACCATTGACTCCAGGGAGTCAGGAGGAGCCAACACGTGTCATTTGACTGGGTTTGGCGCCAGGAAGGGGTCGGCCGAACCCCTGGTTAGACCGACCTGGTCAAGCCTCCCCTCGGGGAGTGCTTCCTACAGGTGGCTTCCAGGTGGGCCCCCTCGATGTATAGTGTGTGAAAGTGCATCTAGGACTCCCTTGTGGGTTTTGGATGATTTATGACAAGCAATTGGGATCCTAACCTCTTTATTGAGATGAATGCAGGCCTATAATAGAAAAATGAGCAAAATACCAAAAAAGAAGGGATGAAGAGGAGCAAAGTGGAAATGAGCTCAAGGAAAAAGAATAGCAAATTATTGTGTATGGAGTGTGTTAAGGAAACACACCCCAAGAGCTCAATGATAATGAAACACACACATTGCACAGAGTTACACAGGACCGGACTAGTCCGTTCACAACCGGGCTAGTCCGATAAACCTTTCTGCACCAGATCGGACAAGTCCGATATTTGTCGGACTAGTCCGATATCTTTTTGACTAGAATCGGACAAGTCCTCCCCAGTGTGGACTAGTCCTCAAAACACTACACAAGTCACACAAAATCGGACAAGTCCGTTATCAACCGGACTAGTCCGATATCCTTTCTGATCCACTTCGGACAAGTCCGATATTTCCACGGACTAGTCCGGAAAAACCCACTGATCTAAATCGGACAAGTCCTCCCCAGTGTGGACTTGTCATCCAACATGCTTAGGGTTTCACATGTCCGGACAAGTCCGATGGACATCGGACTAGTTCGAAGATTTCCAGTAGCGAAATCGGACAAAACCGCTTTTAGCCGGACTAGTCCGATATTTTGAGACACTCAGGGTTTGCTACACACAGCACACCGGACTAGTCCGGTGACCACCACAGACTAGTCCGAACTTTTTGAACCCTAACAGTCACTTTTAGAAACCCCATATAAATAGAGGTGCACGGCCCACTTTTACAATCTCTCGAACCCTAGCGCCATCACACCAACTAAGAGTCCCAAAAACGACCTCCCTCCACGAAAACAAGTGCAACATCGTCCAATCCTTTGAGGATTCACTTTAGATCATTGGAGAGACACTGGCAACATCACATTGAGCTCTTTATTTGATTCTCTAACACACTCCTGCGTTTCAATTGTAACTTTTGAGTGTGTTTTCGGTGGCATTGTGTTTTGTAATCTAAGGGAGCTCTCAAAGTGTGAGATCGCCCCTTGAATTCGGTTATTCACCCCTTTGTGATTAGTAGAAGAGGATTGGCCTTCGTGGTGATCCAACGAGGGTAGGGTTGGAGAAGACCCAGTCCTTTTGTGGACTCCTCAATGTGGATGTTGGTGGCCTTTTGTGGTAGCCGAACCACGGGATAAACACTTGTGTCTTGTTTTAGGGTTCATCATTCAAGTTAATCAACTTAATCTAGGGTTTCATACACATTGTTCATCTTACGTTAAATTGTTGAACATAAGACTTAATTGTGATATAATTCAGTAGATAACTGTTAAACTATTGTTTGATTCTATATTTCCGCTGTAGACATAAAAGAATCAAACCAATCAATCAAGTTTAATCAACCTAGTCCGTGAACACCGGACTAGTCCGCACTTTACCGGACTAGTCTGATATCTTTGGTATTAAACTGGTTGTTGAGTGTTGCAGGATCCGACAATTTTCAAAAAGGCCTATTCACCCCCCCTCTAGGCCTACATTCAATTGGTATCAGAGCAGGTTCTTCAAGAAAGAGTCTAATCACTCGAAGAGATCATGTGGGACATGAAGGACGTCCACAAAATCAACAACCAAGAGGAGGCCAACAATGAAAAGATTCAAAAAGTGGAGAAGTACCTCGAAGCCATTCAAGACTTCGAGGACGACAATGAGGAGACGCTGGAGCTGAAGGCACTCCTCAGAAAGAAGGCACTTTCCAAAGGGAAAGCAAAGGTTGAAGAGAAGAAGAAGGGGAGTAGTCACACCGACTACTCCCGATATCCTTTTAACTATGATCGTCTAAATTCCAATAACAACCATTACTTATCAATCCCACTTGGAAAAGCCCCACACTTCGATGGAAGTGATTACTCCATGTGGAGGCAGAATATGAAAGTGCATTTGATTTCCCTAGACCCAAGTTTATGGCATATTGTATGCACAGGGATAGATATTCTGGATGACGATGAAGAGCTCACCCCAATTCAAGAGCAGGCCATTCATAGAAACGCTCAAGCCGTAGCTGTAATCACCTCCTCACTCAGTCGAGACGAGTTCACCAAGGTAGATGGACTCGAAATTGCTAAGGAGATATGGGATACACTACAAAATGCACATGAAGGTGACCGGCATGTGCGTGAAGCAAAGATTGAGATGATCGAAGGCGAACTAGGAAGATTCGCAATCGAGGAAGACGAGTCACCTCAAGATATGTACAATCGATTGAAGACACTCGTCAACAAAGTTCGATCATATGGGAGCAAGAAGTGGAATGACCACGAGGTGGTAAAGCTCATCCTTAGAGCTTTTATGCATCGCAATGTCACGCTATGCTCCATGATTAGAGAAAGCCCCGGATACAAAAGGATGACTCCGGATGAATTGCTTGGTAAAATTATCAACTTTGAAATGATGGAGAAACAAGCAAAGCACGTCAAGGAAATTTCCGACCTCACCTCGGCTAAGAAGAAAGGAGTTTCTTTAAAGTCCACCCTCAAGCCTCTATCCAAAGAAGCAAGAGAAGCACAACTAGAGGAGGACAGTGATGACGAGAGCAGTGAGCTAGATGAAGAGGATTTGATATTGTTCATGAAAAAGTTCAAGAGAATAATGAAGAAAAAGCAAGGGACAAAATCAAGTGAAGGCAAGTACAAGGAAAGAACAAAGCCAAAATTGAGACGGGCGTGCTATAATTGTGGTGAATATAACCACTTTATAGTGGATTGCCCATATGAGAAGAAGAAGAAGAAGACTAAAGAATCCAAGCCTCAACCTAAGAAATTCTTCAAGAAGAAGAAACAAGCCGAACAAGCGCATATTGGGAAGGAGTGGGACTCAAACGATGAGTCCTCATCATCCGATGAAGAAGAGATGGCTAGCATAGCTATCGAGAGCATATCCAAGAAATCAACACTCTTCCCTACACTCGGTGCAAGAAAGGGAAATGGCACTTGCCTTATGGCAAAGGAAGGTAAACGCAAGGTAATCATCAAAACCCCTTCCATGCATTCCTACTCTAGTGATGATGAAATAGATAGTGATGATGAGGATATGCTAAATGGACTGGATAGGAAAACTGCAACAAAAATGAAATTCTTGCTTGACCAACTTGTTGAGAAGGAAAGGTTAATTGATCGTCAAGAGTACATGATTATCTCCCAAAAGGAGGAGTATGTCAAACTTGACAAACTTCTAGAGCCTGAAAAGGAGAAAAACATTTCACTAGAGCTTGAGTTAGCTTCAAGCAAGAAAGCTTGCTTGGAGTTAACCGACTCAAATGTTGCAATTGAGGACCAACTTGCTGACCTGATCAAGGTTAACAAGATCCTTGAAGGTGCAAGTTGAGTCACTCAAGATGAGTGAACCTTCCTCCTCTTCAAACTCACCTTCTCAACCCACTAAAACTGAACTTGCTCATATGTGCACATGTAGTAAAACTGACACCAGATTGAAAGGGAAATCAACCCCCACAAAGGATAAAAATCCTACCCAATGTGGCATATTTGACAAGGAGAAGATCAACTATGAACGTAGTGCATACTTGATCCAAAGACCTCTAACTGTCAAGTATGGCATTGGTTACTCTTATGATGAAAAGCAACATGCTAGAAGTCATAAGAATAACAAGGGAAGGATCTCCTTTGTGAAGGGAAGATCCTCTCAAACTGGTAAGTCGAAGGATAAAAACCTGAACTCACATGAATACCAGACTAGTGCGGCTGGTGTCCGGACAAGTCTGGTCATCCGGACAAGTCCGGCCCCCCAGACTAGTCTGACTCATAAACAACAGCAGCTTTTATTTAAAACTTTTAATGCCTCCTATGTGTTAATGAGAAACAACCTTGGCAAGGTCTATGCTTATTATGTTGGGCCACGCCATGGGAATACAAAATCCCATGTGTGGGTGCCCAAATGTATTGTAACTAACCTCCAAGGACCCAAGAAGCTTGGGTACCTAAAACCCAAGCATAATTTGTTTTTGCAGGCCTATTCCCCCGGTGGATCCAAATGGGTGCTAGACAGTGGATGCACCAACCACATGACCGGAGAAAGGAGGATGTTTGTGGAATATGAAGAGAATGGGGATCCAAACGAGGGCATCTACTTCGGAGATAATAGTCAAGGAAGGGTGCTCGGTACCGGTAAAATTGCAATATCCTCTGAACACACACTTTCTCATGTTTTACATGTTGAATCTTTAGATTATAACCTGCTGTCCATATCTCAACTATGTGACAAAGGTTATAATTGCTTGTTCACTAACGAGGGTGTGACCGTCTCTAGGACAAGTGATGGTTCCATTGCATTCAAGGGTATGTTGAAGGCAAAGCTTTACCTTGTTGACTTCAACAAGGATAAAGCCAAACTCGACACATGCTTGATTGCAAAAACCAACATGGGTTGGCTGTGGCATAGACGGCTAGCGCATGTTGGTATGAGGAACCTTCAAAAACTCCTCAAGGGCGATCACATCCGAGGTTTGAAGGATGTTGTTTTTGAGAAAGACAGGCCTTGTAGCATGTGCCAAGCCGGGAAGCAAGTTGGAGCACATCATCCCGCAAAGAACGTCATGACTACAACAAGACCGCTCGAACTACTTCACATGGACTTGTTTGGTCCACATGCTTACATAAGCATCAGCGGTAACAAATACGGTTTAGTTATCATTGATGATTTTTCTCGCTTCACTTGGGTTTTCTTTTTGCATGACAAGTCAGAAACACAAGGAACACTCAAGAAGTTCTTCAAGCAAGCTCAAAACGAATTTTCATTGACGATCAAGAGTATTCGAAGCGACAATGGCACGGAATTCAAGAACACACAAGTGGAGGAGTACCTTGATGAAGAGGGCATCAAGCACGAATTTTCAGCGCCATACTCGCCACAAAAAAACGGAGTTGCCGAAAGAAAGAACCGAACACTCATTGAGATGGCAAGAATAATGCTCGATGAGTACAAGACTTCGGATCAATTTTGGGCAGAAGCGATTAACACCGCTTGTCACGCCGCAAATCGATTTTATCTTCATCGACTACTCAAGAAGACTCCCTATGAGCTACTTACCGGTAACAAACCAAACATTTCATATTTTCGAGTTTTCGGTTCTCCATGTTATATCCTGAACAAGAAGCCTAGGACTTCAAAGTTCACTTCGAAGTCTGATGAAGGTTTCTTGCTTGGTTATTATTCGAACACTTACACCTATCGTTTTTTCAACAAGGCCTCCAGAGTTGTTGAAGTAGCACGTGACGTAGTGTTCGATGAGACTAATGGCTCCCAAAAGGAGCAAGTTGATCCATGTGAATTAGGTAAAGAAGAAGCTCCATGTCAAGCATTGAAAAGAATGGCTCTAGGCGAAGTTCGACCACAAGAGCCACCTTCACACGTACTTGAGGAAAATGAACCACAAGAGGAGACCCTCAATCAAGGGGGAGCTTCAACACAAGATCAACCACAAGAGTACGAAGATGATCAACAAGTCAATGAAGGCAACCACTTAGGGGGAGAAGTAGACAATCATGAAGACACAACTCCTAAACTGTCACACCCAAGAGTACACCAATGCATCCAAAGGGATCACCCAATCGACAACATCATCAGTGACATCCAAAAGGGAGTAACCACTAGATCTCGCATAGCTAACTTTTGTGAGCATTATTCGTTTGTATCCTTTTTGGAACCACGCAGGATTGAGGATGCATTGAAGGATCCGGACTGGGTGGTGGCAATGCAAGAAGAATTGAACAACTTCAAGCGGAACGAGGTGTGGGAACTTGTGGCAAGGCCCAATGCAAACATCGTCGACACCAAGTGGGTCTTCCGGAATAAACAAGACGAACATGGGGTGGTGACAAGGAACAAGGCACGACTTGTGGCCAAAGGGTACTCACAAGTCGAAGGTTTGGATTTCGATGAGACTTTTGCTCCAGTAGCTAGGCTTGAATCTATTAGAATATTACTTGCATATGCTACTCACCACGATTTCAAGCTGTATCAAATGGACGTGAAAAGTGCCTTCCTCAACGAACCGATCAAGGAAGAGGTGTACGTGGAGCAATCACCCGGGTTTGAAGACGAAAAGTTCCCCGACCACGTATTCAAATTGCGTAAGGCTCTCTACGGCCTCAAACAAGCTCCTAGAGCTTGGTATGAGTGCCTTAGAGATTTCTTAATTGAGAATGGTTTTCAAATAGGCAAAGTAGATTATACATTATTTACAAAGAATTTAGACAATGATATCTTTATTTGTCAAATTTATGTTGATGATATAATATTTGGGTCAACTAATCAATCTTTTTGTGAGGAATTTAGCAAAATCATGACAGACAGGTTTGAAATGTAAATGATGGGAGAATTAAAATACTTCTTGGGATTCCAAGTGCGGCAACAAAAGGAAGGAACGTTCATAAGCCAAACCAAGTACACGCAGGACATACTTAAAAAGTTTGGCATGGACAAGGCAAAGCCCATAAAGACCCCCATGGCAACAAATGGCCACTTGGATCTCAATGAAGATGGACCTAACGTCGACCAAAAGGTATATCGCTCCATGATTGGATCTCTACTCTATTTATGTGCATCTAGGCCAGATATTATGTTGAGTGTATGTTTGTGTGCAAGATTTCAAGCCAACCCTAAGGAATGTCACTTGACAGCCGTAAAAAGGATCTTGAGATATTTAGTTCATAAACCCAACCTTGGTCTTTGGTACCCAAAAGGCTCAAAATTCAATCTCATTGGTTACTCCGATGCAGATTATGCCGGGTGCAAAGTAGATAGAAAAAGAACCTCCGGCACATGCCAATTTCTAGGGAGATCCTTGGTTTCTTGGTCCTCCAAGAAACAAAATTACATTTCCCTATCTACAGCCGAAGCGGAGTATGTTGCAGCTGGTAGTTGTTGTGCACAACTCCTTTGGATGCGACAAACTCTAAGGGATTACGGTTACAATATGAACCGTATTCCTCTCCTTTGTGACAATGAGAGTGCCATTAAAATTGCCCACAATCCAGTTAAACACTCTAGAACTAAACACATAGACATAAGACATCATTCTTGAGAGACCATTCCATGAAAGGAGATATAGCCATCTCACATGTCAACACCCAAAAGCAATTGGCCGACATATTCACCAAGCCACTTGATGAAAAGCGTTTTTGCAAACTCCGAAATGAACTAAATATCCTTCATGCTCGGAGTGTGGCTTGAAAGGTTGCATACCTGTATGAATTCTTCAAAAATGTTGGTTGTATTGTGAAAATCAACTCTCTCAATTTTTTCTCGAAAAACTATGTCAATTACTAGATCTTGATGAATTATGATCATTGTTTGATTGTTGTATGCTTACTAGTCAAATCCATCAAGGTTAATTGTTTTGTTTTGCCCCTCTATCCTCTATTTATGAACCTTCAAATATATATGAATGGGCTATGCAAATTTCTCCTGGTAACCACGGACTAGTCCGCTGAGTGCCGGTTAGGCCGGACTAGTCCGCTAAACCACGGACTAGTTCGATATAGCTCTCTAGATGAGTTCGGAGTAGTCCGGTAACCTCCAGACTTGTCCAATTTTTCGTGTCCATAACCCTAGCCGTCACCAAACCCTAATTCCTCTCATCCCCACTCTTCCCCACGCACTCTCTCTCTTGCGCTCGAGCTCCCAAAGTGATTCCTTGATCCCTCCATCAAAAGGGTGCGCATTTGGGCGGAAATCAAGCTTGACCTCGTGCGGATTGAAGCTAGCGGACTTGTCCGGGCTCCAACTCCCTAATCCTCAAGCTTCAATCGATTCCTACAGTAATTTTCTCCCAAACCCTAGAAATCTTGTTTTTCTCCATTGTTCATCGAATAGCCTAGCATCTTTCACTAGATACATGCTTCTTTGATGTACTATGTGTATGCTAGACTTGTTATGCATTAGGAATCAGCCTTTGTCCAGCCTATTAGGTTTTTGAGGATGAACACCAGACTAGTCCGGTCCATGCACAGACAAGTCCGGTCCCCCGGACTAGTCCATGCATGTGCACCGGACAAGTCTGATGTTTCTAAACCTAAAACCTAATTCCTCAATTCCTCAATGCAATTCCTTGCTATCTTTTCATTCCTATTCCTTGTATTACTCATCATATTTCTTGCAAATCATTCTTAGATCATGTCGAGCTCAAATGATGAAATCTCCGACTTCGAGGCCGAGATGGACCACGAGGTGGCACCTCGGACCTCCACGGGTCTTGGCAAGAAGCACCAAGAAAGACCTACCGAGCCAGCTCCATCCCCTCCACAAGTTCAGAGGAAAGTGTTAGCAAAGAAGCCGGCCTCCAAGGTGCCAGCTTCTAGGGTTACCGCCAGTGGTGGCCCTAGCTCGGCAAGTGCCCACCAAGCAAAGGGCAAGGGCAAAGGGATAGCGACGGGTCCAGTTGGGCCTCTGAAGCTGCATGCTCCCAGGGAAGGGGTCCGGGACCCTACTGAGGAGAAGTTCAATGGCAAGGGCAGTGACTCGGCCGCTAAATTCAGAAGCATTGACTGGTATGGCAGACCGAAGCAAGCTGCAGATGGAAGGTTCTGGTGCAACTTCCATGCTGACTTCTACAAATTGGTATACTTGCCAATGAAGACACCGGTGGTGCGCAGTCAGTGGATTGATTGGGCACACCTTGAGAGGAAGAAGTGCTCAGCTTTTGATGAAGTGATTGCAGCAGCTGAGAGACATGGCTTGAAGGACCTATTTTCCTTCAAGTACAACTGGAATGATGAAGTGGTGGCTCAATTCTATGCCACCTGCCACTTTGCAAGTGATGAGGAAGAAAGGGTGACTTGGATGACTCATGGATCCAAGTACACTATCTCTTATGAAGAGTTTGCTAGGATGCTGCATCTTGACACCTCCAGCAATGACAATGTGGTCATCCACAATGTTGGTGTCATCAACAAGGAGAGGATGAAGTTTCTCTATGAGCCAAATTCAAAGTTCATCCCTCCCTCCACAAAGAACATGAAGCCATTCTTTGTGGTGCTGAACAGGGTCTCGAGGAAGACCATTGCCCCTAAGGATGGGGATGCAGGGAGTGTACAAGGATACCTCCGGACCCTAATGAAGATCATAAGCAAGGACAGAAAGTTTGATGTGTTTGACTACATATGGAATGATATGGTCAACATCTCCAGCACCCCCAACAGGTCATGTGGTTATGCTCCCTATCTCATGTTTATGATTGATAAAGTCACAGGGATTGAGTTTGTGAAGGATGTGGAGCATACTCCCTTGAGGCCTCTGAAGCCTCAACCAGTGAATGTTCAGGCTGCTCATTCGCCGGCCTCCAGTCCCGAGTGAAGGTGCTAGAGTTGTCCCTACTTCTAGGGAAGCCCCTCAGAGAGGAACAGCTAGTGGGATCCTCAAGTATCTGTCTGCCATATTCTCCTCCTGCAAGAAGGCCGAAGTGAAGGCTCACAAGCTCAACCAGAAGAGAAAGGAGGACATGAAGTACATAAAGGCCAACGTGAAGCAAATCTGCCAAAAGCTGGAGATCAACCCCATTGGATCTCTAGTGATTTCTGAAGACTCTGACCTGGACTTCACAGAGCTCGCGCCCTTGAACCCCTCCAAGCTTGCCTACTTTGGCATTGGGGGCTTGAGTGGCTCCGTCCCTCCTACTTCTCCTCCTCGTCAAGCTGATGATGAAGAAGACGAAGACGACGACAAGAGGACCGACAGTGAAGAGTGAAGACCCTAGGACCCTCCTCTCCTTCTTTTTGGTGTCTTGATGCCAAAGGGGGAGAGATTGAGTGGGAGTCTTAGCTTTAGCTGTAGGATGCGAGGAGAGAGCTCTTTTTATCTATCTTTGTGTTTGTAACGATTTAACTGTGTTTCTAAGATTAACTTTGGTTCTGTGATGCAATGCTCACTTAATTTGAGAAGTTTTTGTTAAAATCTGTAATTTTGCTCCTGAAATGACATATGTGCTTTGTTTTGGTTGATTAATGCAAATTATGTCACTCTCAATGTCTTAATATACTTAGTTATGCATCCCACCATAAAGAATGCACATATGGATAATTCTTTCACTGCTTGATGTATTTTAATTCATATGTGCATACTTTATGAAAATCTCAATTTTTGTTATATTTTGTGAAATATCAATTGGTTGTCATCAATCACCAAAAAGGGGGATATTGAAAGTGCATCTAGGACTCCCTTGTGGGTTTTGGATGATTTATGACAAGCAATTGGGATCCTAACCTCTTTATTGAGATGAATGCAGGCCTATAATAGAAAAATGAGAAAAATACCAAAAAGAAGGGATGAAGAGGAGCAAAGTGGAAATGAGCTAAAGGAAAAAGAATAGCAGATTATTGTGTATGGAGTGTGTTAAGGAAACACACCCCAAGAGCTCAATGATAATGAAACACACACATTGCACAGAGTTACACAGAACCGGACTAGTCCGTTCACAACCGGACTAGTCCGATAAACCTTTCTGCACCAGATCGGACAAGTCCGATATTTGTCGGACTAGTCCGATATCTTTCTGACTTGAATCAGACAAGTCCTTCCCAGTGCGGACTAGTCCTCAAAACACTACACAAGTCACACAAAATCGGACAAGTCCGTTATCAACCGGACTAGTCCGATATCTTTTCTGATCCACTTTGGACAAGTCCGATATTTCCACGGACTAGTCCGGAAAAACCCACTGATCTAAATCGGACAAGTCCTCCCCAGTGCGGACTTGTCATCCAACACGCTTAGGGTTTCACATGTCTGGACAAGTCCGATGGACATCGGACTAGTCTGAAGATTTCCAGTAGCAAAATTGGACAAGCCCGCTTTCAGCCGGACTAGTCCGATATTTCGGGACACTTAGGGTTTGCTACACACAGCACACCGGACTAGTTCGGTGACCACCACGGACTAGTCCGAACTTTCTGAACCCTAACGGTCACTTTTAGAAACCCCATATAAATAGAGGTGCACGGCCCACTTTTACAATCTCTCGAACCCTAGCGCCGTCACACCTCCCAAGAGTCTGAAAACCGACCTCTCTCCACGAAATCAAGTGCAACATCACTACAGGAAAAGAGATCATTTGCGACGGCTATATTTATTTGCGACGGCTAGCCGTCGCAAATAGAATAAATTGCGACGGCCCGCCTCTGGCCGTCGCAAATAACATGGCCATCGCAAATAAAAGCTTATTTGCGACGGCCAACCCCAGTGCCGTTGAAAATACAACTTATTTGCGATGGCCAACCCTAGTACCGTTGCAACTAACGCAGCCGTCGCAAATAAGTGTTTATTTGCGACGGCTGCAAAAAGGGCCGTCGCAAGTAACATTAATTGCGACGGCCATATGGTCGGGCCGTCGCAATTTAGCGGGCCGTTGCAAATAAGGACCTTTATCCCGACCCGACCCTTCATTCTCGTCCACTCACAACTCATCACCACACCCCGCCGCCTGCCCGACGCGCGCCGTCGCCTGCCCGCCGTCGTTGCGCTGCCGCTGGCCAGCCTCCCTGCCGTCGCTGCCCCGCCGCCGCCCCCGGTCCGTGGCGCCCCCGGCCTCGGCTCGCCGCGCCCCCGCCGCCCGGCCCTCCGCGCCCCCGGCGTCGCCGCCGCCCGCCCCGCCAGCCCGAACCGCCGCGCCCCCGCTGCGCTCCCGGCCCCCGACGCCTCCAGCGCCACTGAGGTCCGTGCTAATCCATGCTAATCTGTGTTACTCTTCTTTTTTCAGATCTAGCTAGCAATTTTGTTAACAGAGGTAGCAGCAATTAGCTATAGTAGCCTAGAATAGCTGGTATAGCATACGAAATTCACAAAATATGTGCCAAATTAATGTTGTGAAATGGAGCTTAGCCTATTAGGTCATGAATTCGATCGGACCTCGACCAACTATAAGTGTATTGGCTAGTACAGTATATCCCAATGAGTTTGGTGCTAGAATGATTTCATATTACGGGGTTCAATTTGCACATGCATTTGCTGTTACCAAATTTGCACACGATAATTCCTACTTTTTAGGGTGAATCCTAAAGATTATGAGTACTAATCAACAATTAAGCTCAAAAAACGCATACCCTGGCCGGGCGATCATGAGTAGTGTCGACGAGAGCGATAAGTGGGATGATTCGGATAAACATGTCGATCTCCTGCTCCGCATCGCGGAGCTCTTCGGCCATCCGGACGTCGAGAAGCAGGCGAGGGTGGAAACCGCCGCAGTCCTGGCACGCCTTGACGAGCGCGTAGCAGCGTCGCAGCGCGCCCCCAAGCTGTTCGAGCGGCCGCCGCATGGCCTCCCACAGCATAATCTCGGAAAGCTCCAGGTCCCGCAGCAGGCCGCCGACGAGCTCCACGTGCTGCGCCAGCCGCTGGCACGCGTCCCGGTGGCACCGCGCCGCCAGCGCAGCCAGCACGACCATGGACACTAGACCTAGAGTGTCCACGCCCACCAGCTGCACCACGTTCGACGCCTGACCGAGCGAGCTCCACAAGTCGCTCGAGCTGTCCCCAAGGGTCACCATGGCGCAGCGCCTCTCCACTCCAACTAGGAGGTTGGACGCCGCCATTGACGGCAACATTTATCAATTGACGGGGGAGTGAGAACGACGACTTTGATTAAGTGTTGCTTTTGTGTGGACTTCACTTGTTGGCTTCTGTCTGCCAGGTTTCTTCTGTTGGGTGATGCTTAAATGGGCCGGCCTGCTTGGCCCATACGCTCAGTAAGGGTTGACGCCGTGGGGGCGCAACGGTGGCGATCTGGGTTATTGAAAACATATCGGTTTGGGTTGGGCTCAAAAGTAGGTGTGGGTTGGGTTGTTTAGTTTTGTATGTTAATTTTACAGGCTGGGCCGGGTTGATTGATACATAAAAAATGGATTGGGTTTGGGTTTAGTCCAGATCTTGGCCGGGTTGAGTCGGAGAATTAGATCCTAATTTGATACTAATTGTCATGCTTTGGTAAATATGTTTATTATGCAGGTTACTAGAATTAATATTTTTTTCTCTTGTTCTTTTGATTGCGTTAGTGTTTAGAGTTAATAGTTTTTTCTATTCTGTTTAGTGTATGTTTGGACTTTAGTGCATTCAGATAATATTTTTGAGTGACTACTTAATATATATAAATAATGGGGTTTTGGGCCGGCTCGGACCAACCCGGAAGGGCACGACATGCAATAAGTGTGATCGTGTCGTGTAGACCATAGTAGTCAAGGCGTCATGGAAGCGAACGGGTTGGTAAGGACGTCAATGACCCGTGATTGCGTGGACGGTGGAAATGGATGTGGAATTGTCATCTGAGACCAACTTTCCTCTCACTCTTTCTCTAGTTCTTTCCTCTCTCTTAAATGACCTGAAAATGAAATTGAGCAACATAACCTATAGCAATGTATTACCCGTTTGGATCGGCACGTCTCACATGCCATTGGCATGTGAGACGTGCAGGTTCGGAATTGTCCCTTTTTGGACAGCTTCGGAGTGACCGAGGGGGCGTGGCTTCTGACGAGACGCGGCTCTGGATTTGGACGAGATTTCGGTGGTGTAACCCTGTTGTTCTCTGCTGCACCATTTTTGGGCGTGCAGTGGAGAACAGCGGGGTTATGCTTCCGAAATTTTGTTCGAATCCCAATCACGCGTCTCGTCATGAGCACGCTCCGCTCGGTCACTCTTGGGTGGGTTTAGGATCTATCTGCCTAGGTTGTAGGGCCATGACATAACACAACAATACATTAACGACAATTTCTTTCGCGTTAAACTGCAGAGTCAAACATGGGTGAAGACTGCAGTTGGATGTATACTGGCTGGAAGAGCAGAACTGGTGGTCACTCCGATGAGTGGTTGATCAAGTTAGATCAATTTTTGGATCGAGCATTTTCGTTGTCAATGGAAGATATGGTGCGGTGCCCATGTACAAAATGTCGGAACACCAAGTTTTTGAGAAGATTGGAGCTTTCGTTTCACTTATGTCGAAACGGTTTCACTCCACATTATGAAGTGTGGACCTTTCATGGCGAGACTAATTCTCGAGTCATAGCCGGAGTGGATGAGGATGATGATATAACAGAGGTTGATAGGATGGATGAGATGCTAGAAGCTCTTGAAGCGGAGGATCCTCTTACAAATGAGGTAGAGAAGTTCTTCGAGGAGCTGAAGAAATCACAAGAGCCGTTGCATGAACACACGGCTGTGACCGTACTTGCTTTCTTGACCAGATTTATGGCAACTAAGTCCAAGTACTTTTTTTCCATCAACTGCTACAATGATCTCATGAAATTGATCTGTGATGTCCTTCCACAACCTCACAAAGCGCCACCAGATATGTATCAGTCAAAGATCAAGATATCTGGTCTCAGTATGAAGTATGAGAAAATTGATGTGTGCCCAGACAACTGCATGCTATTCTGGAAAGAGCGCGCCAATGAGAAGATGTGCTTGAAATGTGGTAAATCAAGGTATGTCGAAGTTGTTAATGACGATGGCATTAATGTGATGACAGATATCGCACATAAGCAGCTTCGTTACTTGCCTGTGACACCTCGGTTGAAGCAGATGTTTCTTTCAAAAAGAACTGCAAGACACATGAGATGGCACAAAGAAGGTAAACGTAAGAACAAAGAATTCTTGACGCATTCGTCCGACGGTGATGCATGGAAGGCGCTAGACCATTTCGATCCAGACTTTTCTCGTGATGCGAGGAATGTTTGCATTGGATTAGCGACAGACAGATTCTCACCGTTCAGTATGAACGCCACGCCATACTCATGTTGGCCTGTCTTTGTCATTCCGTACAACCTGCCACCTGCTTTTTGTACAAAGAACGGGTGCATGTTTCTCAGCCTCATTGTACCTGGACCTGATCATCCCGGATCACGTCTCAACGTGATGTTAAAACCGCTGATCGAAGAATTGAAAGTCTTGTGGATAGGAGTCGATGAGTACGACAGTTACAAGAAGCAGAAATTCAACCTTCGAGCTGCTTATTTGTGGTATGTCCATGATTTGCCGGCATACGGCATGTTTTCCGGATGGAGCACTCACGGTCGTCTGACGTGTCCGATATGTGCTTCAGACACGGATTCCTTTTGACTAACTCATGGAGGCAAAATATCTTACTTCGATTGTCACAGACGTTGGCTGCCCTCGAATCATATATTTAGGCAGCAGAGGCATGTCTTTCAAAAGACCACTGTTGTCACTAAAGGACCACCAAAGCGTCTCAATGGGTCAGAAATTTCTGATATGTTGGACAAACTGGTGCCTGATGAAGGTCGTCCTGGATATTTCGTAGGTTATGGAGAGGAACACAATTGGACTCACATATGTGGACTTTGGGAGCCACCATATGTGAAGTCGTTGATTCTAATGCACAACATTGATGTCATGCATCAGGAGCGTAATATGAGCGAAAGTATCATAAGCACTTGCATGGATATGCCTGGCAAAACGAAAGACAATTATAAAGCTAGACTAGATTTGGCAGACATTTGTCACCGTCCAACTCTTGAAATCTCTGAAAGTGGTGGAAAGCCACATGCTTCTTTCTGTCTTCGATCGAAAGAAAAGAAAGAAGTTATGAAATGGATGAAAACTTTGAAATTCCAAGATGGTTACGCAGCTAGCCTGAAACGAGCCGTAAATGTTAACACAGGAAACCTCACTGGGTTGAAGAGTCATGATTATCACATTATAATGGAAAGACTCCTACCTGTTATGTTCCGAGGCTATCTAGATGATGCGGTGTGGAAGGTTTTAGCCGAGATCAGCTATTTCTATAGACAGTTTGTGCTAAAGAAATCAAGATCGGGATGATGGATAAGTTAGAGAAGGAGATACCCATACTTTTATGTAAGATGGAAAAAAAATTTCCATCGGGTTTCTTCAATCCAATGCAACATCTGCTTATCCATCTTCCATTCTAAGCTAAAGTTGGCGGTCCTGTGCAATATAGGTGGATGTATCACATTGAAAGAGCGCTATGGTATCTGAAACCAATGGTTGGCAACAGGGCAAGGGTGGAAGGGTGCATCGCTGAAGCATATTCTCTTAAGGAAGTAGGATACTTTTCAAGTGTCTACTTTGCGGAAGAAAACAATATCAATACTTCGGCGATGCGGTACAATGTGGAAGAAACACCCCCTCTAAGCAACCTTTCCATTTTTCAAACGAGAGGCGCCACCGTTGGTAGCTACACGACCTACGTGCTATCCGAACAGGAAAGGACTGTTGCTTTACTCTACATGTACGCAAATATAGAAGGCATGCAAGAATACTTTGAGTAAGTGTTTCTCCTACATTTATGCTAATCGACATATTTTGCTACACATGTACTCTAAAAGATGTTTTTTCATGTTCAACGAGTTCCACAGACAATATTGGCCACATAGGAATCAACCTACGGCCAAACAAGTAGAAGCGATGCGAAAGGAAGGAATAAATGGGGGGCAGAGTTTTCTATCTTGGTTTCGAGAATATGTAATATTCTCTCATCTTCTATGTATTATAAATTACTATTATTAAAGAAGTATTATGTAATATTCTCTCGTCTTTTATAACAGTGTCGGACTCACAATGTCCATGAAAATTTGCGACAGCTATCTTATGGATTGGTGAATGTTAGAATCTATGGTCGATATGACGTAAATGCCTTCCGATTCCGTACAACTCATTTTGAAGCTCATCGTCCTCTCGCGGCAACATCAAGTTTCGGTGTTGTGACGAGAGCAATGGACACTCAAGGGAATTTAACCGATTATTATGGTATCATTAACAAAATCCTTGAATTTACTTTTACCGGAAATAAGACCCTTCGAGTTGTCTTCTTTGACTGTGACTGGTTTGATCGTACTCATGGAACTCGAGAAAACCAATTTGGAATGGTGGAAGTGAATCATAAGGACCGACTACGAGGTTATGATACATTTGTTCTTGCGCATCAAGTTGAACAAGTGTATTATCTACCTTATCCATGCACGAAGCTCAGTGCTTGGTGGGTGGTATATAAGGTGAATCCTCGTGAGCGGCTATATACTCCTGGGGATGATGGTTACCATGATAGCGAAGACGTTGAAGAAGTGTAACAAGAAGAAGAGTTGTCAGACACTTTTATCGTCGAGCTTGGTGCAGGACTCGATCAATTAGTTGGAGATGTTGAAGACGTTGAAGATGTAGAGGCAGATGATACGCGAAAACGAAAATTAGAACAGGCCACGATGGAAGATCATTGGGCTGGTTTAAGGAGTAGGGCACAGGCACATGACAATGATGTTGATGAATTTTGAAAGTGACTACAAGTAATGTTTTTTGAAGATAGTAACATGAATTTTGTATATTTTATTTGCATATTTACTAATTATCTAATTACAACAGGATGGCGTCAAAGAAGGGTAAGAAGGTGCCGCCGACGAGGGGGTTCTACCCCTCTAGACCTGAGGACGCTTTCGTTGGTACCTCGTCGACTGGCAGCAGATGCTCTCAGCTGCTGGGGCACGTTCAGACCAGCTCTAGAGCTTGTCACAGGTAAATGTCACTCGTTTTTGACAAATTCTTTAAATTCAAATTCACATTAAACTTACTTATGAATCATTTGAATGTTGTAGTCCTCACCGGCTGGCTCAGAGGCTGCGGCGCCTTCGGTGAGCCAGCCTTCGGTGAGGTAGCCCTCGGCCAGCCAGCCCTCGGCGAGGCAGCCCTCGGCCAGCTAGCCCTCGGCGAGTCAGCCCTCGGCGAGCCAGCCCTCGGCCAGCCAGCCCCCGGCTGGCGATGAGTTTGTTCCTGAGACCTTTGACTCAGGTGGTGAGGAGCCGTCTGGGTCACCTGACGTGGCGCCCCAGCAGACACGAAGGACGAGGAGGACTCACTTTGTCAGTCCTCCCGCGGTCCCTTCACAGAGTTCATAGAGGATCGTGATTCGTCCAGTCAGAGACAGGTAATAAAAATTACCTTGTTCAATTTTAGTTTCTTTTGTTTACTTAAGTAATGAATGAATAAATATCTTACAGGGCTTGGAATGACACGTCTTTCATCGGTGAGAGACACCACAGACCGGTGAATGGTGTCCTCGGGTCCATAGTGCGTTTGCACTATCCCGGGGTCATCGACGGGGTGCCCACTCTTTCGTGGGAGGACTACGCACGCGTCCATCACCAGGAGCACGGCAACCTTCAGGAGGCCGTATGGGCTGATTTTATGGTAAGTACGTTAAAAAAGTTTCTAAGTTACAACTCTTAAATTCTTTTAGTGAACATCTCTTCAATATATTCTTTATCGCAGGCAAGATATACTTTAGAGGACCCGAACGACCGTCGCCAATTTGATGATGTGAGGCGAGTGTTTCACTTCAACGCTGCCAAGGCGCTTCGACAAGCTTTGTCGAACGCCCGTGTTCAAATTATTAATGAGCACTTGAAGGCGAACCAGCAGCACGTGTTACACTTCCGGCAAGAGAGCGAGAGGCACCTGATGGAGGAGGAGTACGCGCAGGTACGTGGAGTGTAGTATGTATTTTTTTCTGATAATTGCCTCGATGGTATTTTTAACGACTTCCAACTATGTGCAGTGCCACGTGAGCTGGTTGCAGGGTCGGACCGATGCATTTCGGGCCCTTTGTCGCTACTGGGCTAGCTATGTGTTTAAAGCTAAGTCTGAGAAGGCTCGAGACTGCAGAGGGGTCGAGGGGAAGAGCAGGCACGGGCAAGATAACCACTTGCGTTTAGCTAAACGGATGGTAAGTGTGTGTAACTTATGTTTATATATTAATAATATATTGTTCGTACTAACACGTATTGACAGGAGCGCGAGACGGGGGTGCCGCCCACCCCTGCTGAGGTCTGGAAGAGAGGTCACAAGGACCCTTCTCAGCCGACGGGGTGCAGTCGGGCTGCAGCCGAGTGGTTGGTAAGTTTAGAAATCATTCATATTAAATATAACTATATAGATTGTTGAACTTACATGGTTTTCTTGTTTTGCAGGCTAAGTACGGGGAGGAGGCTAGGAAGATACACGGCGAGGATTTCGATTGGAAACGTCAACCGATCGATCCTCAAGCCGCGTATGCAACCGGTGGTGGAAAAGCACACGGAAGGTGAGTTTACAAGTCATTTTATCGTTTTCAATTCAATGTATTCAAGATATTTCAATTTCATATTACTGACTCTCTTTTTTATAGGCTCGCCATATTTGACGGAGTTGTCGAATCGAGGGCGGGGAGACCTGCGAGAAGCAGCTCCTCGTAGGCTTCGTCGGTGGGCATGGGAGGTCGCCATGTATCGCAGAGGGACATTGAGATGCAGTCCCTCCGAGAAACTGTAGAAGAAAACAAAAGGCGACATGAGGAGGAAAGGAGGGAGGCGGAACGCCAAAGGATCGCGATGGAGGCCACGATCCAAACCCAGGCAGCAGTGTTGGCGCAGATGCGGGAAGCAATGGAGGTAACAAAATAAAAACTAAAATTCTTATTAATTCAGTGTAAATGACATACTAATAGGCAGCATTTAATGTTTGCAATGACAGGCTATGGCTCGGGCGCAAGGTCTGGGAATTCAGCTACCGGTACTACCACCGGTCCTTCCAGGCAATCCTTCTTCAGCGGGTCAGGTAAGTTTCTATGTAATCCTTCTTCTCCAGCGTAATAAGATTGAGATAGATGAAAGAGAGAGATAGTTACATAGAAGAAAATGATTGGGATAGAAGAATGATAGAGATAGAAGAAAGAGAGACAGAAGAAAGAGTGAAAGATAGATAGAGTAGGATAGGAATGAAGAGAGAGAGTCGATGGAGATAGAGAGAGGGGAAGATAGAGGGAGGGAGATGTAGATGGAGATAGAGGGAGGAAGATAGAGGGAAAAGGATAGCAATAGAGAGATAGAGTGAGAGAGAAAGATAGAGTGACAGACAAAGAGAGAAATGAAAAGAGAAAGGAAGAGAGGGGATCTAGATGAAGATAGAGGGAGAGGAAGGGAGGGAGAGAGATGTTGATGCATTTATATTCTAACTCTAAGTTTCATTAATTGCAGGGATCCGCGATGGCTGCACAAACGCCGTCGCCATTGCTACCGCCGCCTGGAATGAGGCGCGATGACGACTTCGACTTCGGAGGTGGCTCCGGAGGTGGCTACAGAGGTCAGATGGGCGAGTGAGCCCTTTTGTTTGCTTTGTTGATGACGATGTGAGATGTATTGGAATTTATTAGTTTGTGATTGTGATGATATTTGCTCTGTGATGATGATCTTTGCTATGTGTATATACTGTGTGTATTGAATCTGTTCTGTGATTCTGGCCATCGAGCCGCGTAGTTTTTTCTGTTTTTTAAAAAAATAAAAAACCTTATTTGCGATGGCTTTTTATACAGTATCATCGCAAATAAGGTACCAGGCCGTCGCAATTAGGCCACTGCTATTTGCGACGGCCGTGCCGTTGCAGATAGCTGTGTGGGTCCCAGAGGAGGACCCGTGGGCCCAACCCACTGTACTTATTTGCGACAGCAGACCCGTGGGCCCAGCCCACTGGACTTATTTGCGATGGCCAGGCCGTCGCAAAAAGAGGCACTTAATTGCGACAGCCCGACCTTCGCAAATAAGCTTTAATTGCGACGGCACCGCCGTCGCAAATAAGGTTGCGGGGCCCACAGGCCCGCGGCAATAACTTGCGACGCCCCTTCCTAGCTGTCGCAATTAAGCTTATTTGCGACGGTGGCCGTCGCAAATAATCTTAATTGCGACGATTTATTTGCAACGGCTGGTAACCGTCACAAATAAAGAAAGTTGTCGCAAATCGCTTATTTGCGACGGCATTTGGCTTATTTGCGACGGCCATGGCCGTCGCAAATCGTCGGGATTCCTGTAGTGCATCGTCCAATCCTTTGAGGATTCACTTTAGATCATTGGAGAGACACTTGCAACATCACATTGAGCTCTTGGTTTAATTCTCTAACACACTCTTGCATTTCAATTGTAACTTTTGAGTGTGTTTTCGGTGGCATTGTGTTTTGTAATCTAAGGGAGCTCTCAAAGTGTGAGATCGCCCCTTGAATTCGGTTATTCACCCCTTTGTGATTAGTGGAAGAGGATTGGCCTTCGTGGCGATCCAACGAGGGTAGGGTTGGAGAAGACCCGGTCCTTTCGTGGACTCCTCAACGTGGATGTAGGTGGCCTTTTGTGGTAGCCAAACCACGGGATAAACACTTGTGTCTTGTTTTAGGGTTCATCATTCAAGTTAATCAACTTAATCTAGGGTTTCATACACATTGTTCATCTTACGTTAAAAAGTTGAAAATAAGACTTAATTGTGATATAATTCAGTAGATAACTATTAAACTGTTGTTTGATTCTATATTTCCGCTGTACACATAAAAGAATCAAACCAATCAATCAAGTTTAATCAACTTAGTCCCTGAACACCGGACCAGTCTGCACTTTACCAGACTAGTCCGATATCTATGGTATTAAACTGGTTGTTGAGTGTTGCAGGATTCGACAATTTCCAAGAAGGCCTATTCAACCCCCCTCTAGGCCTACATTCAGTGTGCAACATCGTTGGATCTCCTCGTATTCTTCTGTTTGTGGGCCATTTGATCCATGTGTTGCCACGTGTCATCGCCTGATTCGTTGAAATCCATTTTCATGGATTCATCCCTGCATGTTTTGGTATGCTAGGTAATAATTCACCTGTATACAAATAAACACCAACACTTGTGGAATTGGGTTAGTGTATAGCCCTACCACTATGTTTTGTTTTTCTTTTATGCACATTGTGAGATGAATTGACGGTCAAAATATGGTACTAAAGGACCGTCAACAAACTCCCCCACACTTAGTCCTTTGCTCGTCCTCGAGTGAAGGCAAGAAGAACTAGAGTGTTGTCATGAATTTGCTGTAATGTAGAAAATTAGGATACTAGATATTTCAACTTATACCTGAATTCATGGATCCCCTTTGTGTATGTGTCTACCACATCAATCTTGGGTGTTTGAAAAGTGGAACGGTTAGAATGAAGTTCCCTTGGATCATTCTCTGCTGAAATGATTTGGCAATTTCTATATTTGAAAGTCATAGGAATATTTGCCTTGCCTTCTCGATTGGAATCTCTCAAAGTGTTTGAGTCCTCACCATGGCATGTTTTGCCAATTCTTGTCCCGATACTAAAAGTGGCTATATCTGGAGCTAGGTAGGGATGAATGTGGCACACATTTGCAATTCATATGTTACTAAGTCAAAAACTTGATCCTATGAGAGACTTATGCAATGAACAAAGTGAAGGGAAAATTCTTGTGCACATGAATGGAATGGAGGGGTGAGGTGATAACTCCCATGAATTTGCTCTCTTTTAAGGATGAAACATGGCTACTTTTTTTTAAGCACTCTTACTCTTTTTCAAGAGTGGATGCTTTTCCTTTTTCTTGTAGCCATGTCTTCTACTCCTTTTTTATTTTTAGAGAGGCTTTCATTTGTATTGTATGGAGTTTCTTTTTGATGGATGGGTAATCGATGGATGCAAACTCTTAATGTGAGAAATTTTGCATGAATGGAGTGCACAAGAGTTTTCAATTCAAAATTCTCATGCATGTCACTCAATTGGGTCACGGGTTTGACAAAGTTCAATGAAAAGAAAAGTGGCATATGCTTGTGGTTTTCAATGAATGTATCATATGGCCTTGGTGGGTATATAAATTTCCAATGAGAGACTTAGGCAAAGTTCAAGACTTCAAATAGTTACAAACGTCAAAATCCATTTCAAGCAAAAGGATGATTTCTAAAGAACTCATTTACCATATCACACTAGTCAAATACCTAGATGATGTGTTTTTCCTATTGAATTATGGGAATCAAAAACAAGGTAATGCATTGAAATATAAAGTATTCAAATTTTCAGCTTAAGCAAATTCATGAATGCCAAATTTTATTTCAATTTGTTGAGTTGATTCATTTTAGATATGCAATGAAAAATATGAAATCAACTCAAATAGCAGGATAGCGCATAAAGTGGGGATATGACATCCAAACCAATTTTTAGGAGCAAAACGGAGTCGTACGGCGCAGAAAACAAGTCGGCCGACCAGGGGGATCGGTCGACCTCCTATTGGCTCTTCTATGGCTCTGTTTCGTCGGGTTGTTTTACTCATTCGGTCGTGACGTGTTTTCATATGCAACGTTAATTTTTCATGTTGGAATTTTGTGACTTGGGGACATGTTTCCCCCACACTTGTTCCCTGAATTCATTATTCAACAAAATAAACTAAAGGGGGAACTTTACCGGTGTTAGATGAACAGGTAAGTTCACTTTATTGAAATCAATATATGGGGCTGCTTACATTATTTAACCTAGCTTTAGAAAACAAATGTTTTTTTATAAAATAAAATCCTAAGTAGTAAGCATCCTATACTGTCGGTACATCTGAACTATGGTGCATTGTAGATGTCGGGCTCCCCGATGGCATTGCACAAGCGTTGCAGTTTGGCACTCATACCACGGCGAACACCGTCAATCTCCTCCTTGAGGGCCATGATGTCATCCTTTAGCTCCGCCCTCTTGATGCGCCTTTTAGTCACCAAGTCAGTCATCTTCTTGTTCT
The DNA here is from genome assembly GCA_036927565.1 of Tuctoria greenei. Taxonomy (NCBI): domain Eukaryota; kingdom Viridiplantae; phylum Streptophyta; class Magnoliopsida; order Poales; family Poaceae; genus Tuctoria; species Tuctoria greenei. Next base: position 200,727,200 of record JAYESD010000001.1, read on the forward strand.
CCAAGCGAAGAGAAGCGAAGTCCTTGGTCAGTTGTGCCACTTTAGGGGCACGAGGAGAGTCCTCATCACTTCCCTCGAACTGACCGGGTGGCCCGTTGATGGCAGGTGGTGGGACGTGTCGCCTAATCTTGGAGGGCGACGAGCCCATCGACTCCTCCATCGCCAGATTATCCACACGCTTGAATAGGCTCTTAGAGTAGCCACCTTCGGGTTTGCGCACCCCGTGGATAAGAAAGCGATCCCCCATGCGTTCCGGCGAGGTACAGGTGGGCGTCCTATAGTGGTGACTCACTACATCGCCCTTCTTAGTCTTCAGCATGTACATGAACTCCTCGCTGGGAAGCAACGATGGGAGAGACTCGTCTTTTCCATGGAAAAGACGTGTCTTGACTGGGTTCAGTCCAGCCAAAGTCGGACGGTGTGGCGTTGTCGACTTTATCGGCGTTCTCTGAGGGGAGAGCGACTGGACAGTGCTACGAGGTGAAGCTCCCTTTGATTTCGATGATGAATGCCTTAAATCATTTGAAATACTCAAAAAGGCACTCATCTCAACTCCAATTATCTAACCTCCTGATTGGATGATACCATTCGAAATCATGTGTGATACCAGTGACTTTGCTGTTGGTGTGGTCTTAGGCCAAACCAAAGATAAAAAGCATCACGCAATAGCCTACGCTAGCAAAACTCTGACAGGGGCCCAACTCAATTATGCCACAAGTGAGAAAGAGCTACTAGCAGTAGTTTTTGCTATCGACAAGTTTAGATCCTATTTGGTTGGAGCAAAGGTCATAGTCTACACAAACCATGCTGCTTTGAAATATCTGCTTACCAAAAAGGATGGTAAACCCAGGCTAATTCGATGGATTCTTCTACTCCAAGAATTTGATCTAGAAATAAGAGATAAGAAAGGAGTAGAGAATTCAGTAGCAGATCATCTTTCACGTATGGAAGTCACAAAAACCATAGACATACCTATTAATGACTTCCTACGAGATGATATGCTCCTCAAGGTGACAGACTCTCACCCTTGGTATGCGGATATCGTGAACTTTATGGTCACGGGATACGTACCACCAGGGGAGAACAAAAAGAAACTCATTTATGAGAGTCGTAGACACCTTTGGGATGACCCTTACCTCTATTGAGTATACGCCGATGGCCTTCTTAGAAGGTGCGTCCCATCAATTGAAGGCACCAAAATTATAGAGAAATGTCATGCTGGCCCCTATGGTGGTCATTACGGTGTTTACCGTACTCAGGCAAAGATCTGGCAGAGTGGATTCTATTGGCCTTCAATGTATGAAGATACCAAGGAATTCATTCACATATGTTGGAAATGCCAGAAGCATGGAGAATCTCTGCTCGCAATGCGATGCCTCTAACATACAATCTCCAAGTGGAATTATTTGATGTATGGGGTATTGATTTCATGGGACCTTTTCCTAGGTCTTATGATTGCGAGTATATTCTTGTTGCCGTCGATTATGTGTCAAAATGGGTAGAAGCATTGCCATGCAAAAATGCTGATTCCAAGCAAGCAAGGAACCATGAGATCATTTTCCCACGCTTTGGAACTCCTCGTATGGTCATAAGTGATGGAGGGTCTCATTTCATAGATAAGACCTTCCGGATCTTTTTAAGGGAACTTGGAGTCCAGCATAACATTCCTACCCCATACCACCCACAGACAAGTGGTCAAGCAGAAAAATCTAATAAGAAAATTAAGAATATTCTGCAAAAGACTGTCTTGGAAATGGGAACGGGATGGAAGCAAAAGCTATCCGACGCATTGTGGGCATATCGTACTTCCTACAAGACACCTATCGGCATGTATCCTTTCCAACTTGTCTATGGGAAGACTTGCCATCTTCCTGTAGAATTGGAACATAGAGCATGTTGGGCCATCAAGCGATGGAACATGAATCTTAATGAAGCTGGAAATCACCGATTGAAGCAAATCTCTGAGTTGGAGGAATGGAGAGATAAGGTGTACCACAGTGCCAGAATTTATAAAGAGAGAACCAAAAGATGGCACGATAAGAGGATTACGCCGAAAGAATTCAAACCTGGAGATAAAGTTTTACTCTTTAACTCTAGGGTTAAACTCTTTGGACATGGGAAGCTTAGAAGTAAATGGGAAGGACACTTCACTGTAGTAGAGACTTCATCCCATGGAGCAATCACACTCCAAGGTGATGACGGTCAACTATTCAAAGTGAATGGGCTCCGACTCAAATTATTTCTCGATTCCCAAAAGGATACAAAAAAAATTTTTGACGTGGTAAATCTAATCGATTTCCATGCCATTTCATTCAATTCAGTTTAAATTCTCCATGTCCAACTAATGGGCCCATCCAATTCTTCTTCTAGAAGGCCCATTTAATCGACCCGAGAAAATGTGACCCGAACGGAGCCAGAGGGGGTTCGACCGAACCCTAGGGTCGACCGACTCTCCCTTCGCGCCGTTCGCATTCTGTTTTATCCTGTTGATCCTCCTCGATATGTAGGATCGAAGAGCACGTGAAAAGCTACCAGAGGGGGGGGGGTGAATGGTAGATTTAAAAATCTTACGCAGCGGAAACAATAAAACCCTAATCCCTTCAGTAGAAAAACGATCTGTTAAAGAAATCGTGTATGAGACTAATCTAAACGTTTTTCACCGTGAAAAAGGTGATATATATCAGAGAGAATCAAGTCACGAAGACAAAACAAAAAGAATTACTCAAATCCGTCGAGAACAACTCAAGTTATGATCAAAAGATCAAACACTGGTCAATCTGACCTACCCGAGAAAAACAGTTTCTGGAGTGCTGCAAAGAAACTCGTGTAGATCAAAAACCACAAATCCAATGACCGTGAAATTTTGACAGATGATAGACAATCAAGTTGTGAAGACAACCCAAAAAGAATCACGTCAATTGGATCAGAAAAACTTGAGTTATGATAAAACCACCGACAAAAGGTAGTGCTGTCCAGAAACTCGACGAGTAAAACTTGTCTGGAACAAGTCGGTCGAACAAGGCACAAAAGTTACTTCAAACTATGAATTTTATTCAATAGAACACAATAGGAACAGCCCCAAAGTCGTGCCTGTCGAGCTTTGGCCTTCCCTTGCTTATATAACCAGCCCTTAGGCCAACCCAATAAAACTAGGACTCCAATCCTACTCAGATCACGAATCCTAACTTTCCATAACTGCTCAAGATTCTTCTATACGCAGATAGAAGCAATCTTAAGACTTCCAAACATCTTAGGAACGTATCCCACATTCCTAAACAACTTAAATTTGTGACACACACGAAATCCTAACATAACCAACTCGATATTTCCTTACCGAGCCATAACCGACTCAGCTAGCAGCCTAAGTCTTCAACCGATACGATCTGATCCTTCCGATCAGATCTTCCTTCCATAATCCGTCTCTAGAAGCATATTGCCACGTCATGCACCTCATGCATACGTGCGAACACCTTCCTTCGACCTTCATATGCATTGTCCTTGATTCAATCATCCTGTGCGACCTCCTGACCCGCTCAACCACAGTTCCTCCTAAACTTGGTTGTTGGAACCTCATCTCCTCCTGAGACTAGTCCAATGGATCCCGTCACCAGCCATGACTTGAACTCAAGCAACACCTGCACATGAATAAACAACCAATCTATACGAGCCCAAGTCCTCGACTTGACTCACGTTAGTTCCGAACACAACACCTTACGTGAGAACCTCACATAAGCATGTTGCAAAACCACAGTAGAAACGATATCAACCGTATCATCCAAAACGCACCAAAAACGTAGCAAATGAAAACTAAGCAATCTTTCCAATCAAGTAAAGCAAGTACGAGACATTGCAAATGCAAAGCAGAAGTACTGCGGTCAAGTTCCGGACCTTGCCAGAGCAACCCGGAGCTTGAGCCGGAGCTAACAAGAGCTAGTAGAACCTAGCGCCGGAGCTTACCAAAACTAGTAGATCCTGGATCCGGAGCTTATCAAAACTAGTCGGAACTAGTCAACCCAAAACCCGGAGCTAGACAAAGTACGTCGAAGCTTAGCATCCCGGAGCTAACGAAAATATGCCGGAGCTATCAAATATATGCCGGAGCTAAAGATAAAGCTCACCGGAGCTAACCAAAGCTGGTCGGACCTTACCAAGAAGTCGGACCTAGCATCAAACATAACCGGAGCTACCCAAAGCAAGCCGGACCTATCGTCGGACCTTGCTGTAGCTCGGAGCTAGAGTCGGACCTTGATAAAAAGGTGTTTTGGTGATATTAAAAACTTTTATCATCAAAGCCAAGTGTATTCACTACAAGCCAATGTATTCAGCACACATAGGTCTTACAATCTCCCCCTTGATGAATGCATTGGCAACACCATTTAAAATTCCGAACATTGGCTTATTCAAATAAAAGTTTTGAAAACAATTTCTCCCCTTTTTGTTTAAATAAAAAATAAAATGAGAAGGAAAAAAATATCCCATATTATCTCTCCCCCTTTATTAACTTTCCTTATGCACAATTTCTCTTCATGCTTATCTCTTCCTTTTTGAATGTGTGATTAATCTCTCCCCCTTTGACAATGTATTCAGCAAGGTAAAAGAGAAATTTTAATTGTTATGAGATATAAACAAATTATCTCTCCTTCTTTAGTTGTTATGAGCATATTATAACATATACATATAAACAAAGCTCACCCAAGTCATACTATCAAGTAACTTACACTATCACATCAATGAGACACATAATGTAGTGTAAGCCATGCTAGAAAGCAAGTGTGATTTTCAATTTTAGCAGGTCATGATCTCACAAACTCAACTATTTCAAAACCTGAAAGCATGACATTTGTTGCTGCATCTTATTATTTTTCAAAGCATAAATTTAGATAATATGATATTTGCAAGAGATTATATGCTCATCTGCCTTATTCTAACCAACCAAGCCAAGCCTATGTCATTTGACAATCAGAAGCTTAAGGACATGGTTTTAGTCATACACAACTTCTTCCAAGTTCATATCTAAGTGCAATGACAAGCCATCTCGAAGGAAGAAGTGCGATGCATGCATATTCTCTTGATCTTTTCTCAATTTATATTTGTTCATAAAAACTCAACATGTGAGTTGATTACTTGATAAATTCTTAATGATTAAAAGCATTTGTGAGCATGCAACAAGTTCAAAAAAGCAAGAAAGTTTGACCATGACCAGATTTAGTGTAAGTAATTATTCCAATTACTAGACATGGCAAAAACTACAAAAAGTATAACACGAGTAATGTAGTAAGAACTTTCAGCATGTAAAAGGAATCACAAAGTCATATATGTATGAAATAATATGCTCATATTATTTTAATTTCAGATTCACACATAGACTTCCTAAGTTTCAAAAACTCCCCCTCAATTTAAGCCATGAGGATGCATAACCCCTATTTCACTACGAATGTAACAAAAACGAGTGAAATCCAAAGGTTTTGTAAAAATGTCAGCCAATTGTTGTTCGTTATCTACATGGTGAAGCACAATGTTTCCTTTTTCAACATTATCACGGAGAAAGTGATACCTAATGTCAATGTGCTTAGTTCTAGAATGTTGCACGGGGTTTTTAGCAATGCAAATAGCACTAGTGTTATCACAGAACAGTGGAACACTATCTAGATCAACCCCATAGTCCTTAAGTGTTTGAACAATCCAAAGAATTTGTGAACAAGCACTAGCAGCAGCTACATACTCAGATTCGGCTGTGGATTGTGCAACTGAACTTTGTTTTCTAGAAGACCAAGCAATAAGAGAATTACCAAGAAAATGACAAGCACCGGAAGTACTTTTCCTATCAATCCTACAACCCCCAAAATCAGCATCCGAAAAAGCTTTCAAAGAAACGATTGAGGAAGAAGGAAGAAAAATGCCAAATTCTTGAGTTCCATGTAAGTACCTGAGAATCCTTTTGACGGCTTGACGATGTGAAACACGTGGGGAAGCTTGAAACCGTGCACAAAGACATACGCTGAATTGTATGTCCGGTCTTGATGCTGTAAGGTACAAAAGTGATCCGATCATACTTCTATATTCTTTTTGATCCACGGATTCACCATCTTCATCAAGTTCAAGTGTTGTTGCTGTTCCCATTGGTGTCCGAAGAGGCTTGCTTTTGTCCATGTTGAAGCGCCTTAGGAGATCTTTGGTATACTTTGTTTGATGCACAAAGGTACCCTCCTTGGTTTGCTTGATTTGCAGCCCCAAAAAGTAAGTGAGTTCACCCATCATACTCATTTCAAATTCGGAACTCATCATTGCTGAAAACTTGGACACAAGATCATGAGAAGCACAACCAAAGATAATATCATCCACATACACTTGAACGAATAATGAGTCATTGCCATGTTTAAGCACAAAAAGAGTTTTATCAGCCTTTCCCATTGTAAACCCCTTTTCAAGTAAGAATGTTTTTAACCTATCATACCATGCTCTAGGGGCTTGTTTGAGACCATATAAGGCTTTGGACAGTTTGTAAACATGATTAGGAAAATCTGGATTTTCAAAACCTGGTGGTTGTTTGACATAAACCTCCTCATCTATGTAGCCATTAAGAAAAGCACTTTTAACATCCATTTGATATAGCTTAAAACCTTTAGATGCTGCGAAAGCAAACAAAATTCTTATGGCTTCTAATCTAGCGACAGGAGCAAAAGTTTCATCAAAATCTAGACCTTCAACTTGAGTGAAACTTTGAGCAACCAACCTAGCCTTATTCCTAATCACAACCCCATCCTCACATTGTTTATTTTTATATACCCATTTAGTTCCAATTAAAGTGTGGCCTTGAGGTGGAGGTACAAGTTTCCAAACATTATTTCTTTCAAAATTTTCTAACTCTTCTTGCATGGCAATAATCCAAGATTCATTAGTGAGTGCGTGTGATATATCTTTGGGTTCAAAAGAAGCAACAAAAGCAGAATGAGCATGAGAGTTTGGATCGCAAAACCTGGACCGTGTGACTCATTCATGCAAGCTTCCAATCATCTGTTGTGGGGGATGATCTTTGTAAAAGCGTAGGGGAACAGATGTCTCACAAGCTTCTATTTCATTAGGTTCATTGTAGATTGATGAGCTTGTGATTTGTGGACGATCAGGACCAGCAGAGGTGACAGCCGGAGCTTGTTCAATGTCCGGAGCTGGACACGTGTCAACTTCGGAACTACCAGGCAGTATCACCGGCTCTTCTTCATCTTCGAAAATACCCTCCCCCTGAGAATATGAATCTGGTCCTGCAACACCGGAGCTAGTACCTGGGCTAGCTTCATCAAAAGACACTTCACAAGTCTCCACAATTTTGTTAGTGTCAAGTAAAAGCACACGGTAGCCTCTAGTATGAGATGGATAACCAAGAAACATGCCATCATTGGATCTAGGTTCAAATTTATCAAGATTACCATGTTTCTTAACAAAGCATTTGCAACCAAAGACCCGAAAGTGTGTAACACTAGGCCTATGTCCAAACCGGAGCTCATATGGTGTTTTACCTTGATTAGCACGCAAGAAAACACGATTTGAGACATAACAAGCGGTTGCTAATGCATCAGCCCAAAATTTCCTAGGGGTTTGATATTCATCAAGCATAGTCCTAGCCATCTCAACTAGGGTTCTGTTCTTTCTTTCTACAACACCGTTTTGTTGAGGTACATATGGTGAAGAAAATTGATGATCTATTCTATTTTCAGCACAAAAGTGATCAAAGAATTGATTTTTAAATTCAGTTCCATTATCACTTCTAATTGCTTTTAATGATTCTGGGTGATCAATTGATAATCTAAGAAATAAAGTTCTAAAGTGACTAAAGACTTCATTCTTAGACGCCATAAAATACACCCAAGAATATCTAGAATAATCATCAACAATAACAAGAGCATACCATTTACCTCCGAAGGATTGAACACGTGAAGGTCCTACGGTGTCAAGATGCAAAAGTTGACATGGTTTAGTTGTCATGATCATTGTGAGAGGAGTATGTGAACCTGCAACCATCTTAGCATGTCTACAAGAAGAGCACACAATTTCTTTGTCCCCTTTAAGCTTAGGCAGCCCACGTATGCGATCAAGAGCACTAACACGCGTTAGGTGATCAAAGCCTACGTGACCAAGTCTACGATGCCAAAAATATAAGTCCTTTGAATCATTAGCAACTAGACACCTATGCTTAGAAGAAGACATATCAAAATCAGCTTTAAAAACTCTTCCAAACCGAGACATGTTAAAAATAAGCTCACTATTTGAATCTACAACTTTGCCGCAGTTTTTATTGAAAGTAATTTCTAGATTTTCATCTAGCAATTGTGAAACAGAAAGCAAGTTATATTTCAAATTTTTGACAAGTGCCACATCCTTCAAAGTGTAGTGATCATTTACTCTAACCGAACCCTTAGCAATTATAGGAGTTGAAGAATTATCGGCAAAAGTAACATTCTCTACACGTGACACAAAGGTGAGGGAGGAGAACCAATCTTTGTTACCGGTCATGTGGCGTGAGCAACCTGAATCCACAATCCAAATATTCTCCTTCCTCAAGCGTGTAACCTACATAGAAGCACAATACGCCGATGACTCAATACTGGGGTTAGTCAAAAGGCATTTAGGAATCCAGTACTGAGTCACGCGACGTGCACCAGGAAAAACACGCGAATGCTGAGATAAAACAGCAGGTTTATGAGTCAAAGATTGAGGTTTTCTTTTCTTAACAGTTGATTTAGAAGTTGTTACTTGTTTAGAGTGAAAACCGGTAGCTCCGGAGGTAAAAGCAGAAGGTCCGGAGGCAAAAACTGAAGCTCCAGAGGGAACAACAGAAGATCCGGTAGCTCTTGGAGCTATCGGAACTATCGGAGCTGCTTTTGCGGATTTCTTACCAGAAGGTCTGGAAGCTACCTTCTCAAATTTCTGACTCACTAAAGCAGGTTGTGTTTTCTAATTGCATGAAAGTTATAAGATCTAGCAATTTTTCTTTCCTTTTTCTGTTGTTTAGCTAGTCTATAACAAAAATCTATGACATGGCCATCTCTACCACAGAAGGTACAATGAAATTTAACTTTGTGTTCATGTCTAGATGAGCAAGCAATATTTTTATTTGAAACCGAATGAGGCAACACTCCTGCAGATTTGAAAACCACTTCTTTTTGTTTAGGAATTGTTTGAATCAAACCACTTCTTAATGACCTTACAATTTTAGGTGGATGTGCCTTAGCATGAACATGAGAATCAAAACCTAAACCAGTTTTATCTTTGCTAGACTTGGAAGAATTCAGCAGCAAGTTTAGATTCTTATCCCCATTACAAAACCGACCTAGTGTCCTATTCATGTCATCAAGTTTCTTGGACAAGTCTAGGCAGTTTTCACATGAAGTTTTTCCTTTTAGTTTGCAATTGGAACAAAATTTAACTTCATGAGAACGTAAAGCATTGTTCAACATAGAAATTTCATTCATAGCATCTTGCAGTTTCTTATCAAGATTTTCACATGCAGAACAATGCAAGTCAATTGTAGAACAGCTAGCATCTTTCAAGTTTTTATCATTAAGTGCAGCAAGCTCTTTGTTCTTTTTAATTTCTTCATCAAGTTTATCTAGAGTGGAGGAGTGTGCACTTCTTAATGTGGACAATTGTTCATAGATTAAGTCACATGAGGGACATGCATCATCACTAGGAATCAAAGTTTTTAAACGGTTAATTTCAGATTCTAGTGATTCAATTTTAGCAGCACTATCCCTAAGCTTTTTGTCCTTTTTCTTGACAATAATAGTTGCACGAGAAATAGCATCACACATTTCATTGCAGGTAGAACATACCTCATCATCGTCACTGTTGTGTTCTGCTTCCTCCTGACTTGATCTTGATCTTGCTTTGCCTGCCATGAAGCATAAGTTGGCCAGATCATCATTATCTTCATCACTTTCAAAGTCTACATCACTTGAACTGAGCTCTTGAAGCGCGGTGATGAAGCTGTTGATCATCTTGCATCCTATGGTACCTTTCTTCTTCTTGTTGGAATTTCCAGAGGAGGTCCGGATCTTGCTTTGTTTTTCTTCCCGGGTGGTCGGACCTGAAAGGTTAGGGCATTCTGTACGAAAGTGTCCTGTTTTACCACATTCAAAACAGCGTTGAGGTCCGGAGCTTCCTCTCCTTCTAGTTCTCACATTTTGCAATGCTTTTGAGAATCTAGTAGAGATGAGTGCCAACTCCTCTTCTGGAATTTCTTCGATCTGCTCCAGGGTTAGTGGGGACAACAAAGCAAGAGTATTGCAGGATGATGATTGGCCGGAGCTAGACATATCACGTTGTGAGACAAATGCAATAGACTTGTTTGGGTTCTTACGTGCTAGGATGTCAATTTCATGAGTTTTTAGTTTAGAATAAAGTACATCTAATGTAAGAGAACTCATGACAGTTGATTCACGAATAGATGTTACTTTCATCTCCCAAATTGTCATGTCTAATGCACTAAGAAGTTGTCTAGCATTCTCAGCATCAGAAAAATTTACATTGACACTACGTAAGTTGCTGAGAATTTTATTGAAACGAGCAAAGAGGTCATCGATCGACTCACCTGGTTGCATCTCAAAACGCATATATTCTTTCTTGAACATATCTTGTTTTACCTCCTTGATTGTGTTGGAGCCTTCATGATAATCACAGAGAGCTCTCCAAACGTCGTATGCTGATCGGAGGTGCGCGACACGATCAAAGTCGCTTTGAGTGAGTCCTTGGATGATCAAGTTTCGGGCCTTGTTGTTGTTGTCGACGTCCCGGAGGTTCGTGGCCGTGACTTGATCATTGGGTGGCACTTCATAAGGCTTATACACCTTTTCCCATATTGCAAAGCCTTGTGCCTGGATAAAAGCCTCCATGCGTGCCTTCCAAACCTGAAAATCAATACCAGCAAACACACAAGGTTTGACGGAGTACTTCTCCATGATGATTAGTCAAAAACACGTGCAAATCACAAAGATTAGAGCACCGTGGCTCTGATACCAATTGTAGGATCGAAGAGCACGTGAAAAGCTACCAGAGGGGGGGAGAATGGTAGATTTAAAAATCTTACGCAGCGGAAACAATAAAACCCTAATCCCTTCAGTAGAAAAACGATCTGTTAAAGAAATCATGTATGAGACTAATCTAAACGTTTTTCACTGTGAAAAAGGTGATATATATCAGAGAGAATCAAGTCACGAAGACAACACAAAAAGAATTACTCAAATCAGTCGAGAACAACTCAAGTTATGATCAAAAGATCAAACACTGGTCAATCTGACCTACCCGAGAAAAACAGTTTCTGGAGTGCTGCAAAGAAACTCGTGTAGATCAAAAACCACAAATCCAATGACCGTGAAATTTTGACAGATGATAGACGATCAAGTTGTGAAGACAACCCAAAAAGAATCACGTCAATTGGATCAGAAAAACTTGAGTTATGATAAAACCACCGACAAAAGGTAGTGCTGTCCAGAAACTCGACGAGTAAAACTTGTCTGGAACAAGTCGGTCGAACAAGGCACAAAAGTTACTTCAAACTATGAATTTTATTCAATAGAACACAATAGGAACAGCCCCAAAGTCGTGCCTGTCGAGCTTTGGCCTTCCCTTGCTTATATAACCAGCCCTTAGGCCAACCCAATAAAACTAGGACTCCAATCCTACTCAGATCACGAATCCTAACTTTCCATAACTGCTCAAGATTCTTCTATACGCAGATAGAAGCAATCTTAAGACTTCCAAACATCTTAGGAACGTATCTCACATTCCTAAACAACTTAAATTTGTGACACACACGAAATCCTAACATAACCAACTCGATATTTCCTTACCGAGCCATAACCGACTCAGCTAGCAGCCTAAGTCTTCAACCGATACGATCTGATCCTTCCGATCAGATCTTCCTTCCATAATCCGTCTCTAGAAGCATATTGCCATGTCATGCACCTCATGCATACGTGCGAACACCTTCCTTCGACCTTCATATGCACTGTCCTTGATTCAATCATCCTGTGCGACCTCCTGACCCGCTCAACCACAGTTCCTCCTGAACTTGGTTGTTGGAACCTCATCTCCTCCTGAGACTAGTCCAATGGATCCCGTCACCAGCCATGACTTGAACTCAAGCAACACCTGCACATGAATAAACAACCAATCTATATGAGCCCAAGTCCTCGACTTGACTCACGTTAGTTCCGAACACAACACCTTACGTGAGAACCTCACATAAGCATGTTGCAAAACCACAGTAGAAACGATATCAACCGTATCATCCAAAACGCACCAAAAACTTAGCAAATGAAAACTAAGCAATCTTTCCAATCAAGTAAAGCAAGTACGAGACATTGCAAATGCAAAGCAGAAGTACTGCGGTCAAGTTTCGGACCTTGCCAGAGCAACCCGGAGCTTGAGCCGGAGCTAACAAGAGCTAGTAGAACCTAGCGCCGGAGCTTACCAAAACTAGTAGATCCTGGATCCGGAGCTTATCAAAACTAGTCGGAACTAGTCAACCCAAAACCCGGAGCTAGACAAAGTACGTCGAAGCTTAGCATCCCGGAGCTAACGAAAATATGCCGGAGCTATCAAATATATGCCAGAGCTAAAGATAAAGCTCACCGGAGCTAACCAAAGCTGGTCGGACCTTACCAAGAAGTCGGACCTAGCATCAAACGTAACCGGAGCTACCCAAAGCAAGCCGGACCTATCGTTGGACCTTGCTGTAGCTCGGAGCTAGAGTCGGACCTTGATAAAAAGGTGTTTTGGTGATATTAAAAACTTTTATCATCAAAGCCAAGTGTATTCACTACAAGCCAATGTATTCAGCACACATAGGTCTTACACGATATCCTCCACAAAATCCTCAGTGAAACGCATCATTCCCCGCCTATTTAAAGGACGGAAACAGAGAGGAAAGTTACACCTCATTGAATCATCATCTTCCTCCCGTCCTCGTCATGACCAACAAGCATTCCCCATATTTTGATTTCAATAAAGTGAACTTACCGGTTCATCTAACACCGGTAAAGTTCCCCCTTTAGTTTATTTTGTTGAATAAAGAATTCAGGAAACAAGTGTGGGGGAAACATGTCCCCGAGTCACGAAATTCCGACATGAAAAATTAACTTTGCATATCAAAACACTTCGCGACCGAATGAGCAAAACGACCCGATGAAATAGAGCCACAACAGAGCCAACAGGAGGTCGGCCAAACCCCCTGGTCGGCCGACCTGTTCTCTGCTCCGTACGACTCCGTTTCGCTCCAGAAAATTGGTTTGGATTTCCTATCCCCACTTTTATGTGCTACCCTTCTGTTTGAGTTGATTTCATATTTCTCATTGCATATCTAAAATGAATCAACTCAACAAATTGAAATAAAATTTGGTAGTCAAGAATTTGCTTAAGCTGAAAATTTGAATACTTTATATTTCAATTCATTACCTTGTTTATGATTCCCATAATTCAATAGGAAAAACACATCATCTAGGTATTTGACTAGTGTGATATGGTAAATGGGTTCCTTAGAAATCATCCTTTTGCTTGAAATTGATTTTGACATTTGTAACTATTTGAAGTCTTGAACTTTGTCTAAACCTCTCATTGGAAATTTATATACCTACCAAGGCCATATGATACATTCATTGAAAACCACAAGCATATGCCACTTTGCTTTTCATTGAACTTTGTAAAACCCGTGACCCAATTGAGTGACATGCATGAACTTTTTGAATTGAAAACTCTTGTGCACTCCATTCATGCAAAAATTTCTCACATTGAGAGTTTGCATCCAACGATTACCCATCCGCCAAAAAGAAACTCCATACAATACAAATGAAAGCCTCTCTAAAAAAAGGAGTAGAAGACATGGCTACAAGGAAAAGAAAAAGCATACACTCTTGAAAAAGAGTAAGAGTTCTCAAAAAAAAGTAGCCATGTTTCATCCTTAAGAGAGAGCAAATTCATGGGAGTTATCACCTCACCCCTCCATTTCATTCATGTGCACAAGAATTTTCTCTTCACTTTGTTCATTGCATAAGTCTCTCATAGGACCAAGTTTTTGACTTAGTAACATATGAATTGCAAATGTGTGCCACATTCATCCCTACCAAGCTCCAGATATAGCCACTTTTAGTATAGGGACAAGAATTGGCAAAACATGCCATGGTGAGGACTCAAACACTTTGTGAGATTTGAGAGATTCCAATCGAGAAGGCAAGGGAAAAAGTTCCTATGACTTTCAAATATAAGAATTGCCTAATCATTTCAGCAGGGAATGATCCAAGGGAACTTCATTCTAACTGTTCCACTTTTCAAACACCCAAGATTGATGTGGTAGCCACATACACAAAGGGGATCTATGAATCAAGGTATAAGTTGAAATATCTAGTATCCTTATTTTCTACCTTATAGCAAATTCATGACAACACTCTACTTCTTCTTGCCTTCACTCGAGGACGAGCAAAGGACTAAGTGTGGGGGAGTTTGTTATCGGTTCTTAAGTACCATATTTTAACCGTCAATTCACCTCATAATGTGCATAAAAGAAACACAAAACATAGTGGTAGGGTTATACACTAACCCAATTCCACAAGGGTTGGTGTCTATTTGTATGCAGGTGAATTATTACTCAAAATACCAAAACATGCATGGATGAATCCATGAAAATGGATTTCAACCAATCAGGCGATGACACGTGGCAACACATGGATCAAATGGCCCACAAACAGAAGAATACGAGGAGATCCAATGGTGTTGCACCCATATATATCAAGGGGGCCCACCTGGAGGAAGCACTCCCCGAGGGGCGTCTTGACCAGGTCGGCCGAACCAGGGGTTCGGCTGACCTCTTCCTGGCGCTAAACTCGGTCAAATTACACGTGTTGGTTCCTCCTGACTCCCTGGAGTCAATGGTGACTGATTCTCGTGTTAATTGTGGCGGGAACCGACCCTTATCCACCTATAAATAGACCCCCTCACCTCACTTCTCACACACACCAAAAGTTGAGAATAGTGCTACACTCCAAAGGTTTAGAGTAGTCCTAGAGGCTGCCAAAGTAGAGGGAGGTGTGGTGAAGAGTCTAGGAGAAGGAGGCTTGGGCTTGTCAAGTCCCCCTTCTACACTTGTACCCCTACAAAGGTTTTACTCAATAAAGTAAGCCATTGTGAATTCAATACAAGTTTGATCTTTTATTCTTAGTAGTTTGCACAAGTAGTTACTTGTGGTTTCACTGCTTTAATTCATTAGAGGCTCTAGTTGTAGATTTGTGTTCGAAACAACTAGAGTAGTGACTTAGAACGTAAGCGTTGTGCTTAGGTTATAAATCATCAGTGGATATCTCGTAGACCCATAGATTGAAGAGGTAGGCAGTAGGTGGTGACAGCCCTATCTGTCCTTCGTAATCCTCCATGTTCGGCTATGCCATAGGCTCTTGGTGGGAGTCGCCCTAGTATTGCTAGGAGTAAGCCCATGCCCGAAGCAAGCATCTATTGCAAACTACCTTGAATTGGAATCAATACTTTGAATTCCTCTATGTTCCTTGCCTACCAAACAACTTTGTGTCATTGGGTGAGCTAGTTCGAATGATTAGCATACACGTTCTTTGGATTCGATACCCTTGCTAATACTCCTAAAGGGGAAGTGCTACCACGGTATTTCCGTTGTTGACGGTCCTTAAGTACCATATTTTGACCGTCAATTCAACTCATAATGTGCATAAAAGAAACACAAAACATAGTGGTAGGGTTATACACTAACCCAATTCCACAAGTGTTGGTGTTTATTTGTATGAAGGAGAATTATTACCCAAAATACCAAAACATGCAGGGATGAATCCATGAAAATGGATTTCAATGAATCAGACGATGACACGTGGAAACACATGGATCAAATGGCCCACAAACAGAAGAATACGAGGAGATGCAATGGTGTGGCACCCATATATATCAAGAGGGCCCACCTGGAAGCCACCTGGAGGAAACACTCCCCGAGGGGAGCCTTGACCAGGTCGGCCGAACCAGGGGCTCGGCCGACCTCTTCGTGGTGCCAAACTCGGTCAAATGACACGTGTTGGCTCCTCCCGACTCACTGGAGTCAATGGTGACTGATTCGCGTGTTAATTGTGGTGGGAACCGACCCTTCTCTACCTATAAATAGACCCCCTCACCTCACTTCTCACACACACCAAAAGTTGAGAATAGTGCTACACTCCAAAGGTTTAGAGTAGTCCTAGAGGCTACCAAAGTAGAAGGAGAGTGTGGTGAAGAGTCTAGGAGAAGGAGGCTTGGGCTTGTCAAGTCCCTCTTCTACACTTGTACCCCTACAAAGGTTTTACTCAATCAAGTAAGCTTTTGTGAATTCAATATAAGTTTGATCTTTTATTCTTAGTAGTTTGCACAAGTAGTTACTTGTGGGTTCACTGCTTTAATTCATTAGAGGCTCTAGTTGTAGCTTTGTGTTTGAAACAACTAGAGTAGTCATTTAGAATATAAGCGTGGTGCTTAGGTTATAAATCATCAGTGTATATCTCGTAGACCCACGGATTGAAGAGGTAGGCATTAGGTGGTGACAGCCCTATCTGTCCTTTGTAATCCTCCACGTTCGGCTATGCCATAGGCTCTTGGCGGGAGTCATCCTAGCATTGCTAGGAGTAAGCCCGTGCCCGAAGCAAGCATCTACTGCAAACTACCTTGAATTAGGATCAATACATTGAATTCCTCTCTGGTCCTTGCCTACCAAACAACTTTGTGTCCTTGGGTGAGCTAGTTCGAAAGATTAGCACACACGTTCTTTGGATTCGATACCCTTGGGAAAACTCCTTAAGGGGAAGTGCTACAATGGTATTTCCATGCGCTTGCGGATAACTCTGTGGTGTTAAGAAATACCAACATCCGTGCGCTTGCAGATAACTCTGTGCTGTTAAGAAATACCAACAGAGGGGTCTAGCGATTGTGGAGAAATGCTTGATAAATCATCGGTAGAACCCCGCATGACCTAAAAAGTTGTGGATTCCCATAACATTAATAGGAGGTGGAAGTTTTTCAATAACTTCAATTTTAGCTTTGTCCACCTCTATCCCTCTCTTGGACACCAAGTGTCAAAGAATAATGCCTTCGCGGGCCATGAAATGGCACTTTTCCCAATTAAGCATGAGGTCCTTCTCCTGGTATCTTTGTAGGACCCTGTCTAAATTTTCTAGACAATGATCAAAAGTTTTTCCATAGATGGAGAAATCGTCCATGAAAACTTCCATGATATCCTCGATCATGTCTGAAAATATAGAAATCATGCATCTCTGGAAAGAGGCAGGAGCGTTACACAGTCCAAAGGACATACGCCGGTAGGCATAGGTCCCGTAAGGACATGTGAATGTGGTCTTACTTTGATCATCGGGATGGATAATAATTTGATGATATCCCGAATACCCATCAAGGAAACAGAAGTAGGAGTGTTTTGCCAATCTCTCTAACATCTCATCGATGAAGGGCAATGGAAAATGGTCTTTTCTTGTTGCCTTGTTAAGTTTTCAGTAGTCAATGCACATCCTCCATCCTGTGACGGTCCTTTGAGGAATTAATTCATTCCTGTCATTTTGAATGACCATCATACCTCCCTTCTTAGGCACTAGTTGAAATGGACTTACCCATTCACTGTGAGGAACAGGGTAAATAATCCCGGCATGCAGAAGTTTCAAGACTTCTTTCTTGACAACTTCCCGCATCACATTATTCAATCGCCTTTGAGGTTCCCTTAAGGGGACAATCTTCGAGTCAATAGGAATACGATGGGTGCATAATGCTGGACTAATTCCCTTGAGACCCTAAAGTGAATATCCAAAAACAGCTCTATGCCTCTAACATGGCTATGAGTTGAGCATTTCATCATCTGAAAGCTTGTCACTTATGATGACAGGGGCTTCCAAATCGACATTTAGAAAGGCATAACGTAGGCCTGGAGGTAGAATCTTGAGCTCAACAGGAGGTTTTTGGGAGGGCTCTTCTTTTGGCAATTCAATTTTTTCCTAAAATTCATCCTCCTCTTGGACGAAGTCTTCTTCTCCTTTATTTCAGGGGGTTCTAAAAATTGAAGTGTCCTAACCTCCTCAATTGGCTCATCTTGGATGGGAGATTCTGCAGATGTGTTCTTTGAACGCAGAATAGGCATGGAGAAGTTTCTCCCTCCAAGATTGATATTGAGGCTTCCTTCCAAAGGAACTTCCATGAGAAATTTCACTATGGGAATCCCTATCATGATGTCAAAATCTTGGATTTCATACACGTGAAAATCTAGGAGAGACTCAACATCTTTGTGTCTAACATACACTTATTGCAGAACCCCACATCCCTCAAGAATGGTTCCATATGAATCTCGGAAGGATTTGCGTGTTGGTGCCAATGGCACATCGCCAAGAATGACGAGAGCACAAGAATCATAAATGAGATTCACTCCAACAGTAGGATTGTATAGGATTCTCATTGGTGTCCCTCTAATAGAACATAAAATGGTAGCCAAAGGTGAGGTCATCTGAAGAATTTTGGGTGAATTCTCGACTTCAGCTGTCCACTCTCTGCTTAGGATAGAGGTCAACTCCTTGACCGTCTGACGAACGAACACCCCGTTAGGTGGTTTAGGTGGAGTTGGTGGCAATGAAGGTCTCCTATAGCAACAATACTTCAAGGTATTTCCATAATCTTCAAAAAGCTCTTCCTCGAAGTAAAATGGAAACTGGGAGGGTTGAATTTCTTCTACCTTCGTAGTCTCTGGTTCGGGAGAGGATTCCTCTGTCAAGGATTGGGGTAAACAAGAAATGGGTTTATCCTTGACCAAGAGTTTATCCTCCATTCTTGACATGACTTCCTCTTGGGGAGGCACATTAAGACCCATAATGAAGGAAGAATTTTCTAGAATTCTGTCTACAAGATCCTTACCTTCTTCTGGAGTATTATGGAGGAAAGATCCTCCAGCCGTAATGTCAAGATATAGGGAAGACTCTTTGTTCAATCCCATGAAGAAATGTTGCAAGAGCATCGGATCAAGGATTAACAAATTTGGGCCAGAATTTTTCAAAAGAGAAAATATGTCCCAAGCTGCACCTATGGATTCCTTCTCCATCTGCTGGAAGCATAGTACTTCCCTCCGTAAGGAAACAATTCTGGCAATTGGAAAGAAAGCAAGATAAAACTTGTCTCGTAATTCACTCCAATCACCGTTTGTCTTCCCAACGTAGTGGTTGTACCATTGTTTGGCTTTTTCCTTGAGGGAAAAAGGAAACAACTTCCATTTGAGAGTTTCCTGTGTCATATCTTTGATTAGAAGGCATGAACACAGTTGTTCGAACTCTCGTAGATGGTGGTAAGGGTTTTCACAATCCGTTCCTAAGAAGGATTATTCCCGAACCATGGTTATAAAGCCAGGGCGAAGTTCATAGCTGGTTGAACAAAAAAGGTTATGTCGAAGGCGGTGGCTCACAGAACTTGCCCTTCGGAGTAGAGTAAGAAAGAATGGTGGGTTGATCCATTTATATGGTGGTGGTACGGTAAGAATAAGAAAGGTAATATGATAGATAAGGGGGATATGATACGAGGGTGATCTTGGTTCGAATATTAACAGCAACCGTTCCCCGGCAATGGCGCCAGAAATGCTTGTTGGTATTTCTTAACACCACAGAGTTATCCGCAAGTGCATGGAAATACCATTGTAGCACTTCCCCTTAAGGAGTGTTCCCAAGGGTATCGAATCCAAAGAAAGTGTGTGCTAATCTTTCGAACTAGCTCACCCAAGGACACAAAGTTGATTGGTAGGCAAGGAACAGAAAGGAATTCAAAGTATTGATCCTAATTCAAGGTATTTTGCAGTAGATGCTTGCTTCAGGCGCGGGCTTACTCCTAGCAATACTAGGACAACTCCCGCCAAGAGCCTATGGCATAGCCGAACGTGGAGGATTATGAAGGACGGATAGGGCTATCACCACCTACTGCCTACCTCTTCAATTCGTGGGTCTACGAGATATTCACTGATGATTTATAACCTAAGCACCACACTTACATTCTAAATCACTACTCTAGTTGTTTCGAACACAAAGCTACAACTAGAGCCTCTAATGAATTAAAGCAGTGAACCCACAAGTAACTACTTGTGCAAACTACTATGAATAAAAGATCAAACTTGTATTAAATTCACAAAGGCTTACTTGATTGAGTAAAACATTTGTAGGGGTACAAGTGTAGATGAGGGACTTGACAAGCCCAAGACTCCATCTCCTAGACTCTTTACCACACTCTCCTTCTACTTTGGTAGCCTCTAGGACTACTCTAAACCATTGGAGTGTAGCACTATTATCAACTTTCGTTGTGTGTGTGAGAAGTGAGGTGAGGGGGTCTATTTATAGGTGGAGAAGGGTCGGTTCCCGCCACAATTAACGCGTGAATCAGTCACCATTGACTCCAGGCAGTCGGGAGGAGCCAACACGTGTCATTTGACTGGGTTCGGCGCTAGGAAGGGGTCGGCCGAACCCCTGGTTCGACCAACCTGTTCAAGCCTCCCCTCATGGAGTGCTTCCTCAAGGTGGCTTCCAGGGTGGCCCCCTTGATGTATATGGGTGAAACACCGTTGGATCTCATCGTATTCTTCTGTTTGTGGGCCATTTGATCCATGTGTTGCCACTTGTCATCACTTGATTCGTTGAAATCCATTTTCATGGATTCATCCCTGCATGTTTTGGTATTTTGGGTAATAATTCACCTACATACAAATAAACACCAACACTTGTGGAATTGGGTTAGTGTATAGCCCTACCACTATGTTTTGTGTTTCTTTTATGCACATTATGAGATGAATTGACAGTCAAAATATGGTACTAAAGGACCGTCAACAGTAACAACAAAATCTACCTCTTCGCGTTCTTTTGATGGTGATAGTGACAACTATAGTGATGATGAGGATATGCTAGTTGGCTTAGACAAGAAAACTGCTGCTAAAATGGAATTCTTGATGGAGAAGCTTGTTTATAGGGAGGGGCTGATTGATTGTCAAGAAGATATGATCATCCTCCAAAAGGAGGAGTATCTCAAGATCAATGAGCTCCTTGAACTTGAAAAGGCGCGAAGAAAATCACTTGAACTTGAGTTAGCTTCAAGCAAGGAAGCTTCTTCGAAGTTAAGCGACTCAAATACAATCATCAAGGAAGAACTTGTTATCTTAACCAAAGTTAAGATCCTTGAAGTGCAAGTTGAGTCACTCAAACAAAGTGACCCTTCATCCCCTTCAAGCTCGCCCTCTCAACCCCTTAATACTGAAACTACTTCTACTTGTGCATGTGGTAAAATTGACACTAGATTGAAAGACAAGTCAACCTCTACCAAGGACAAGCATCCCTCCCAAAGTGGCATGTTTCACAAGGAGAATGTCAAATATGCACGGAGTGCATACTTGGCCACAAGACCTCCTAATGTCAAATATGGCATTGGATATTCCTATGGTGAAAAGCAAAATGCTAGAAACCATAAGAATAACAAGGAGTGCATTGCCTTTGTGAGGGGAAACTCCTCTCAAGCTAGAAAGACTAATGATGTTAATAAGTCCAAGATAGTTAACACATATGAACATAGGACTGGTCTGGTTCCTGTACAGACAAGTCCGGTCCACCGGACAAGTCCGTTTTCCCGGACTAGTTTTGTTCATGAACAACAACAACTATTGTTTAGAACTTTCGATGCATAAAATGTTCTTATGAGAAGTTTTGGTAAAGTTTAAGCTCATTATGTTGGGCCATGCCATGGGAACACCAAGTCTCATGTGTGGGTGCCCAAATCTCTTGTAACTAACCTCAAAGGACCCAAGCAAGCTTGGGTACCTAAAACCAAGGCATAATTTGATTTTGCAAGCCTATTCCTCCGGTGGAGCGAAATGGGTGCCACATAGTGGATGCACCAACCATATGACCAGAGAAAGAATGATGTTTGTTGAGTATAAAGAAAATGAGGATCCAAGCGAGGGCATCTATTTTGGAGACAATAGTCAAGGAAGAGTGCTCGGTACCGGTAAAATTGCAAATATCATCTCAACATACTCTTTCTCACGTTTTACATGTTGATTCCTTAGATTATAACTTGTTGTCCATGTCTCAATTATGTGACAAAGGTTATAATTGCTTGTTTACTAATGAGGGTGTGACCGTCTCTAGAAGGAGTGATGACTCGGTTGCATTCAAGGGTGTGTTGAAAGGAAAGCTTTATCTTGTTGACTTCAACAAAGATAAAGCCGAACTTGACACATGCTTGATTGCAAAGACCAACATTGGTTGGTTGTGGCATAGACGGCTAGCACATGTTGGTATGAGGAATCTTCAAAAACTCCTTAAGGGCAATCATATCCGAGGTTTAAATGATGTTGTTTTTGAGAAAGACAGGCCTTGTAGCACGTGCCAAGCCGGGAAGCAAGTAGGATCACCTCATCCCGCGAAGAAAGTCATGACTACAACAAGACCACTTGAGCTACTTCACATGGACCTATTCGGTCCAATTGCTTACATAAGCATTGGCGGTAACAAATATGGCTTAGTAATTGTTGATGACTTTTTGTGCTTCACTTGGGTTTTCTTTTTGCATGATAAGACATAAACTCAAGGAACCCTTAAGAAGTTTCTCAAGTGTGCCCTAAATGAGTTTTCATTGAAGATCAAGAACATATGAAGTGACAATGCTACAGAGTTCAAGAACACTCAAGTTGAGGAGTACCTAGACGAAGAGGGTATCAAACATGAATTTTTGAGCACCTTATTCCCCTCAACAAAATGGAGTTGCTGAAAGGAAGAACCGAATCCTCATAGAGATGGCGAGAACAATGATTGATGAATACAAGACCTCAGATCGATTTTGGGAGGAAGCGGTTAACACGCTTGCCACGCCATAAACCGACTCTATCTGCATCGACTACTCAAGAAGACATCATATGAACTACTCACCGGTAACAAGCCTAATATTTCGTATTTTGGAGTTTTTGGTTCTAAGTGCTATATTTTGAACAAGAAGCCTAGGACTTCAAAGTTTGCTTCGAAGTCCGATGAAGGTTTCTTGCTTGGGTATGATTCGAACTCTTACGCCTATCGTGTCTTCAACAAGACCTCCGGACTTGTTGAAGTAGCACGTGACATAGTGTTCGATAAAACTAACGGCTCTCAAGAAGAGCAAGTTTATCCATGTGTGCTAGATAGAGAAGAAGCTCCATGTCAAGCATTGAGAAGAATGGTGTTGGGTGATGTTCAACCACAAGCGCCACCTCCAAATGCAAATGAAGAAGATGAACCACAAGAGGAGGTAAACGATCAAGGGGGAGCTTCCACACAAGATCAACATCAAGAAGACGAAGATGATCAACAAGTCAATGAGGGCAACCAGCTAGGGGGAGAAGAAGATGACCATGAAGATTCAACACCTCAAGTGCCATATCCAAGAGTACACCAATGCGTCTAGAGATATCACCCAATCGACAAAATAGTTGGTGACATCCTAAAGGGAGTAACAACTAGATCTCGCATAGCTAACTTTTGTGACCATTGCTCCTTTATATCCTTTTTGGAACCGCAGAGGATTGAGGATGCATTGAAGGATCCGGATTGGGTGGTGGCGATGCAAGAAGAACTTAACAACTTGAAACGGAACGAAGTGTGGGAACTAGTCAAAAGACCCAAGTTCAACATCGTTGGCACAAAATGGATCTTCCACAACAAATAAGATGAACACGGGGTGGTGACAAGGAACAAGGAGCGACTTGTGGCCAAAGAGTATTCACATGTCGAAGCGCCTTCCTCAACAGACCAATCAAGGAGGAGGTGTACGTAGAGCAACCCCCCGGATTCGAAGATCAAGAGTTCTCTGACCACGTGTTTAAACTGTGTAAGGCTCTCTATGGCCTCAAACAAGCTCCTAGAGCTTGGTATGAGTGCCTTAGAGATTTCTTAATCGAAAATGGTTTTAATATTGGCAAAGCTGATTATACATTATTCACGAAGCATTTTGACAATGATCTCTTTGTTTGTCAAATATATGTTGATATCATTTTTGATTCAACTAACAAATCTTTCTGTGAAGAATTTAGTAAGATTATGACAGATAGGTTTGAAATTTCTATGATGGGAGAGCTGAAATACTTCTTGGGATTCCATGTAAGGAAACAAAAAGAGGGGACGTTCATAAGCCAAACCAAGTACACTCAAGACATACTCAAGAAGTTTGGAATGGACAAGGCGAAGCCTATAAATACTCCCATGGCAACAAATGGTCACTTGGATCTCAATGAAGATGGACCAAACATCGATCAAAAGGTATATGCTCCATGATTGGATCCCTACTTTACTTATGTGCATCTAGGCCAGACATTATGTTAAGTGTATGTTTGTGTGCAAGGTTTCAAGCCATCCCAAAAGAGTGTCATTTGATAGCCGTAAAGAGAATCTTGCGGTATTTAGTTCATACACCCAACCTAGGCCTTTGGTATCCTAAAGGTTCCAAGTTCAATCTCATTGGATACTCTGATGCAGATTATGCAGGATGCAAAGTAGATAGAAAAAGAACCTCCGGAACATGCCAATTTATAGGTAGATCCTTAGTTTCTTGGTCCTCCAAGAAACAAAACTCCATTGCCTTATCCATGGCCGAAGCGGTGTATGCTGCAGCCGGGAGTTGTTGTGCACAACTACTTTGGATGTGACAAACTCTAAGGGATTACAGTTACAATATAAGCCATATTCCACTCATTTGTGATAATGAGAGTGCCATTAAGATTGCCCATAACCCCGTTGAGCACTCTAGGACCAAACATATAGACATCTGACACCACTTTTTGAGAGACCAATCAATGAAAGGAGACATAGCTATTTCCCATGTCAACACCAAAAAACAACTAGCCGATATATTCATCATGCCACTTGATGAGAAACGCTTTTGCGAGCTCTGAAATGAACTAAACATCCTTGATTCTCAGAATGTTGCTTGAAAACTTGCATACCTGTATGAATTCTTCAAAATATGTTGATTTTGTTGTGAAAATCATCTCTCTCAATTTTCTCCGAAAAACTATTTCAACTATTTGATCTTGGTGAAATATGGTCATTGTTTGATTGTTGTATGTTTACTGATCATATTCATCAAGATTACTTGATTGTTTTGGCCCCTATTTTTCTTTAAAAGAACCTTCAAATATATACGAATGGGCTAATCATTTCTGTTCTGGTGACCACGGACTAATCTGTGGTTACCCGGACTAGTCCGCACACTGCAGACTAGTCCGCAGAGTGTACGATAGCCCGGACTAGTCCGGTGGACCACGGACTAGTCCGATTTTTTGACTCAACCTAATCTCCTTCATCCTCACAACTCATCTCACATTCTCTCTCCTCGCTCGAGTGCTCCAGGTGATTTCATTCGTTCTCCATCAAATCCCTCTGAGTTGGGTGGAAATCGATCTCCATTGCATAGGGATTGAAGACCACGGACTTGTCCGCACCTTCAACCCCTCCATCTTCCAGAATCGAGGTATTTCGGTAAAATTTCCTCCCAAACCCTATAAATCGTGATTTCCTTTGTTGTTGACCAAATAGCTTAGTTCCTTCCTGTTAATACATGCCTCCTTGTTGTATTACATTTACCTTGAACTAGTTTTGCATTGGGAATCACCATTTGTCGTCTAGATAGGGTTTGAGGTGATGAACACCGGACTAGTCTAGTCCATGTACGGTCAAGTCCGGTCCCCCAGACTAGTCCGTACATGTACACCGGACAAGTCCGATTTTTAACTGAACTCAACACTGATTTATCATTCCTCAATGTACTTCTTTGTCATAAATTATCATCTATACATTGTGTAATCCTTTCTCAGGACAATGTCAAGCTCCAATGATGAAATCTCCTATTTTGAGGCCGAGTTGGACCAAGACTCCTTGGTTCGGTCCTCGATGGGCAAAGGGAAGAAGAGGCAAGAGCGTCCCTCCGAGCCTGCACCTTCCCCACCACAGGTGCGATGCAAAGTGCTCGCCAAAAAGCCTGCGTCCAAAGTCAAGGATGCAGTTGGCTCTAGCTCGGCGGTCTCTCACCAAGCTAAAGGGAAAGGGAAAGGGATAGCCTCGGGCCCGATAGGCCCCCTCAAGATGGCATCTCCGAGGCAGGGGAACAGGGATCCTCCCGAGGAGAAGTTCAACGGCAAGGGAAGCGATACGACTTCCAAGCTCGGATTTGTTGATTGCTACAGTAGATCCAAGAAAGTTGCCGATGCCAGATTTTGGAGCAACTTTCATGCAGACTTCTACAGCTCCGTATATCTTACCATGAAGACTCCAGTTGTCCGCAGCCAGTGGATTGACTGGGATCATTTTGAAAGGAAGAGCCATGGTGCATTTGATCAGGTGGTGGAGGCTGCTGCCAGGCATGGACTGAAGGACCTGTTTTCCTTCAGATATCACTGGAATGATGAAGTTATTGCTCAATTCTATGCCACATGCTTCTTTGACAGTGATGAAGAAGAGAGCGTGACTTGGATGACACATGGATCCAAGTACACCATTACCTATGATGAGTTCGCAAGACTGCTTCACCTAGAAGACACCAACAACAATGAGCTGACTATCCATAACATTGGTGTCTTGGGAAAAGATAAGATGGACTTCCTCTATGACACTAGCCTGAAGTACAACCCCCCCCCCTCGACCAAGAACATGAAGCCCTTCTTCATGGTTCTTAACAGGGTACTTGATGAAAGTGTCCAATGATACTTGAGGACCTTGATGAAAGTAATAAGCAAGAACAGGAAGTTTGATATCTTTGACTATATCTGGAATGATATGGTCAACCTCTCATGCACGCCGAACCGATCCTGTGGTTGTGCCCCTTACTTGATGTTCGTAATTGAGAAGGTCACAGGAATCGAGTTCATGAAGGATGTGGAGCACACTCCTTTGAGGTCCCAGAAG
Organism: Tuctoria greenei; assembly: GCA_036927565.1. Lineage (NCBI taxonomy): Eukaryota > Viridiplantae > Streptophyta > Magnoliopsida > Poales > Poaceae > Tuctoria > Tuctoria greenei. The sequence continues at coordinate 200,754,166 of JAYESD010000001.1, forward strand.
CCTCCCCAAGCCACTATCCAAGCTGCTCCATCTCCAGTGTCTAGTGAAGAGGCACCAAGGAAATCTCAAGGAGATGAGAGGACTGCTCCCACCACTAGGGCTCCTCCCCAAAAAGGTCTCCTAGTGGAATCTTGAAGTACTTGGCAGCTATCTTTGGCTCATGCAAGAAGGCCGAAGTGAATATTCACAAGCTGAACAAGGCGAGGAAGGCAAATATGAGATATGTCAAAGAAAATGTCAAGCATATTTGCCAGAAGCTGGAGATCGAGCCTATTGGTTCCCTAGTCATCTCTGAAGATTCAGCTTCTGATTTCACTGAGCTCGGACCTTTGACTCCCTATGATCTTGCTTACTTTGGCATTGGGGGCACTTCGAGTGGATCCGCTCCTCCTCCTCCTCCACAGCCTGAAGATGAAGATGAAGATGAGGAAAGGACCGACAGCGGGGAATGATCCACTAGATCCCTCCTCTCCTTCTTTTTGGTGTCTTGATGCCAAAGGGGGAGAGATTGAGGGTGAGTCACTAGTTCCTAGCTGTAGGTTGAGAGATGAGTGCTTCATTTGTGCATCTTTTTATGTCTCTTTTGGGTTGTAAAACTTTAATTATATTATATCTACTTTTAGCATCGTGGTGTGATGGAATGACTGTGTTTATGCTCAAATTATGAAATTTGTGATGATGTTTCGAGATAATCTGTGATTTTGCTTTGGAATTGTCATATATGCTTGATATTAGTATTATCATGTCAATCATTTCATTATCATCACAATTATTGCTCACACTCACATAGTTTTACACCCACCATGAAGAGTGCACATATGCCCTATGTTTTGATTGTTTAACTTGTACCAAACTCATAGGTGCACACTTTATAAAATTCTGTATTTTATCATATTTTGTGAAATCTCAATTGGTTGTCATCAATCACCAAAAAGGGGGAGATATAAAGTGCATCTAGGCATCCCTTGTAGGTTTAGGTTGATTTATGACAAACAAATGAGATCTAACCAAATTGTTGAGATGAGCGCAGGTTTTAATGAAACTATAAAGAAAGCACAAAACGAAAGGAGAATGAGGATCTATATTGAAAAGAGCTCAAGAGCTGAATAGATTAGATCAGTGTGTGTGGAGTGTATTGGAGAAACACACCCCAAGAGCTCAAGCACAAGAAAACTCATTCACTGCACAAATTTACACAGGTCCGGACTAGTCCGATATACCCCGGACTAGTCCGATATCCCCTATGTTCAAAATCGGACAAGTCCTCCCAGTGCAGACTTGTCTACAAAATCCAGGTTTACACTGACCGGACTAGTACGACATCACCATGGACTGGTCCGATATCTTTCTACTAAAATCGGACTAGTCCTCCTCAGGGCGGACTAGTCCTCAACCCTTCACTACTTTGCACGACATCGGACAAGTAACATAACAACCGGACTAGTCCGAACATTTCCAGAGCCAAAATTGAACTAGTCTGCCCAAGGCCGTACAAGTCTGATGTTCCTGAGAACTTAGGGTTTCCAACACTCCGCACACCGGACTAGTCCGGACTCCACCACGGACTAGTACGGACCCTCGAAACCCTAACGGTAACTTTTGGAAACACCCTATAAATAGATGTGCATGGCCCTACTTTTAACTCTCTCGACTCCCAGCGCCGTCACACCCACCAAGAGATTAGAAAACACATCTCCCCATGCAATCCAACGCAAGAAAGATCAAATCCTTGAGGATTCACTTTGGATCAAAGGAGAGACACGATTCCACACGTTTGAGCTCTTGGGTTTGATTCTCTAACACACTCCTGTTGTTTCATTGTTGATCTTAAGAGTGTGTTCTTGGTGGTGTTTGATTTGTAATCTTTGGAAGCCCTCAACTTGTGAGAAGGCCCCTTGAACTTGGTGATTTACCCTTGTGATAGTGAAAGAGAATTGTCCTTCGTGGCGATTCAACGAGGTTAGGGTGAGTGAGGACCCGGTCCTTTCGTGGGCTCCTCAACATGGATGTAGGTTACCTCTGTGGGAACCGAACCACGGGATAAAATATTGTGTCAAACTTGTTCTTAAGTTTTTCATATCATATTCTAGGGTTTACTTGATCTTGTCCATCTTATGTTAAAACATTGAAATCAAAGTTAGTTTGTGCTACACTTAATTCCATTGACTCAATACTTTCAAGTTACATACTATATTCCGCTGCATACTCTACTTGTATTGAAATCATTGATCTAACTTGATCAATCTAGTTCGCACGCACCAGACTAGTTCAAACACTACCGGACTAGTCCGATTTCCTGGTATTTGATCAAGTTGCTAAGTGTTGCAGGTTCCGACTAAAATTCAAAAAGGCCTATTCATCCCCCCCCCTCTAGGCCACATTCAGTAATTGACTAGTAAACACTAAAACCAACTCATTAACAAGTTTCATTTTGCATTTGCATTAATCATGCATATCATGTCATATTGTGTAACATATGAGCATCTATTGATTGTTTTGTATGTTCGATGCGCGGAATAGAAGGATTCGCTCTAGAGGGTGTTGCCGAGGACCTCCAGTACCAGAATTTTGAAGTCTTTGATCCTAACAAAGCTCAGGAGCAAGGCAAGTGTCCTTGAACATATTTGTGACACCCGATTCTGAAAAAATGAACCAAGTGAATGCATATGTGTGCCCAGGACGTTCAACACACATACACGGGTGCATTCACAAAAGGATATACAAAAAATTACTATAGAACAAGATTAATTAAGTACTTTTATTACAGAATTCATAATATCCTCGAATACAAGCTCTAATGAATATTAATGACAAGTTTGAACTAATGCAGCAGAAAATAGCTAAATAAAGCAACTACGCAGCTAAGCAAATAGGCATAAGGGTACAGCGCAGCTCCAATCAACACTAGAGGCAAAGCTAACGGCAGACACGGCCTAGAAATTCGCATTATCATCGTTATACTCTCAAATCTAACCTGCCACTGTTGGTGGGGGGATTGCAAGGGTGAGTACATGTCGTACTCAGCAAGTGTGGAAAGTATGACATGTAGCTAATTCAAATGACGAATATAATAATGGCTAAGTGTTTATGTGTATATGTGAAGTAAACCCAACATAATCCATGTAGTTATCATAATACCAGTCCATGTTTCATTACCATCAACCATATTCCAGATTTCTCATTACCATTAACCATATCCAATACCATGATTCAATCCATAACCAGTACCAAACCATCCCAAATCCCAATTTCCTCTAATCATGGAAGTTGTCCAGGTGCTCTTATCTGGGAGCACGGCTATCATGATAGTTTTTAATACTCTGCAGAGTTTGTACCCCTTTACCCACGTGTTTGTGATTTCATCACCCGTCGGAGACTAAAGAACCTCCCTTATGCCGATTACACTTCCTTTGGTGTATGGCCAAATGATCACAAAATATATTTTACAAAGGGACTACTAGCATGTACGGACCCACTGAGATTTCACTAGTGGCGATGTCTCCAATAGAGCACATCTTCAACTAAGGGCCCTCTCTAGTGCCGTTCGGATCCCAGTGAGTCCCTCCAACCATATCCAAACCCAATCCGACTCCCCTTCCTTGGTGCGCCGAATGATCCATGCAATACTGGCAATACCCTAAATAATCAGCTACGCCTCACCCATACTTGGCCTCATGGTGGCACTGTAGTCTTGGCTTATTCTCGCATGATTCGGTCATTAGATCTAAAGCAAGCAACCACCATGTCTTCCAACCCATCCACATATCAGGCTTGCTTAGATCACCCATTATCATATCATATTAACCAGTTCATATTAACCATAATCTCATTAATGCATAATTAAGTACTATAGTTTTTTTCCCATCCCTATTAATTAAGCGAAGCAAAAAGGTGAAAAGCCCTTCCCGACTCTCTACCATGTATTCCAGGTGACAAGGGTGGTTAAACAAAACTAGTAAACTTCCTATAATAGGGTTCCCATCAAATTGACACAAGCATGCAATTTTGCAAAAAAAATATTTATTTTAAAAACAGTATCAATATGGTCAAGGACACTTGCCTTGCTCTTAGGCTTGGTTTGGGTCAAAGTCTTCAAACTTCTGGTGCTGGAGATCCTCCGCAGCACCCTCTAGTGCAAATCCGTCTAATCGGCACAACGAACATACAAGACAAGAATTACAAGCAATAAGTGCACATATGTTACTCAATATGGCATGACATGCATGATTAATGCAAATGCGAAGCAAAACTAGTTAATGAGTTGCTTTTAATGGTTACTAATGAATTACAATGGTTACTAACAAGTATACACAGGTTTGGAGTTGATTCAAACAAATTTAGATTTAATTCAGCAGGAAATAGTCAGCAAGATTGGACTAGTCCGCTTGGGACCGGACGAGTCCTACCTTCTAGAACTAGGGTTTTCTAGATCGACGTGAATTTGGAGAAACGGGGTTGAGTTCTCGTGAGAAAAAGGAAGTAGAAGGTAAACCAGGTGTTTATAACTCCAATGAATCAAGGATCTTGGAGGCAACACTTGGATCTTGACGATCTAGGGTTGATGAAGAAACTTGAAGGTGAATTGTTGATGAAGGACGAAAACTTGATAGAGATATTGATCCTCTTTCATTTCATCCTCTTCTTCTTCTTGCTTGGGATCTCCTTCTCCCTCCTTGGTGGCAGCTCTCCATGAACTAGGGTTTTGTGGACCTCAATTGAGGCAAAAGGAGGTAAAGTCAAGCAGTGGGGTTGTTTATATAAGGGTGGAGGGCTAGGGTTTGATGGATTTCGAGTTTGGGGTGGGTGGAGGCCTGTGCGGGGCCCCACATGGGATCCAAAAAGAGTTAGACACAATGTCCCTAGACCTACTTAATGTAAATCCCAAAAACAAGTCGTGAAACAAAAGATTAGCTAGGAATCGTGATTTACCGGACAAGTCCGCAAAAGGCCGGACTAGTCTGAAGATTGACAAACGTGACAACGGACAAGTCTGGACTATATCGGACAAGTCCAAACTTGGTCAGAGGAAAAACAAACAAGTCTGGCCAAAACCGGACAAGTCTGATTTTAGTCAGAGGGAAAACGGACAAGTCCGCTGGAATACCGGACAAGTCCGGACAAGTCTAGGGACTTAGCTAAATTTCCAAGGAATTGGAATACCAGACTAGTCCGCAGTCGTTCGGAGAAGTCTGAAAATGTACTGAGGCAAAACCAGAATAGTCCGCACAAAAATGGACATGTCCGAGCGAGGTCAGAGAGAAATCGGACTAGTCCGAACCAAAAATGGACTAGTTCGCACTTCCCAGAATTCTTAAGTGCGGTTTTGCTCTAGATTCATTTTAAACTTATTTCTTTTTATGTGGATTAATGTTAAACATGTTTTAGAATGTATGCAATGCATGATGTATGAAAATGAGGGTGTTACAAACCTACCCCCCTTAAAATGAATCTCGCCCTCGAGATTCGACGCGAAAGAGAAAAGATAGGGAAATTCCTTCTTGAGATCATCCTCCAGCTCCCATGTTGCTTCTGATTCTGTGTGATGCTTCCATTGCACATTACACCATCGAATCACCTTGTTTCTTGTGACTCTCTCCTTGGTTTCCTAGATTTTGACCGGTTGCTCGGCATAAATCAAATCTGCCTCTAATTCCAATTCTTCCATTGGCACTTGTTCTTCTGGTACCCTTAAAAACTTCTTGAGCTGGGAAACATGAAAAATATCATGAACATCTGATAAGTGAGCTGGCATCTCCAACTTATACACTACCTCTCCTCTTTTGTCTAAAATCTTGAATGGCCCAATGTATCGAGATGCTAGCTTGCCTCTTATGACCTCTCATTGGTGACATCATGAGGTAAACAAAATCTCCCACTTCAAAGGCTAGTTTCCTTCTCCTATTGTTTGCATAGCCTTCTAGACTTTATTGAGCAGCCCTCAAGTTTTTGCGAATAATCTAAACCTGTTTTTCGACTTCTTGCAACATATCAGGTCCAAATACTTGATTTTCTCCTGTCTCATTCCAGAACAAAGGTGTCCTACACTTCCTTCCATATAGTGCCTCATATGGTGACATCTTCAAACTTGCTTGGTAACTATTGTTATATGAGAATTCCGCATACGGCAAGCTCTTGTCCCAACTATTTTCATGCTTCAAAGCACAAGCTCTCAACATATCCTCTAAAATCTGATTGGTCCTCTCAGTTTGTCCATCCGTTTGAGGGTGATATGCTGAGCTGAAATTCAACCTTGTTCCCAATGATTCATGCAATTTCTGCCAAAATCTAGAGGTAAATTGAGAACATCTATCCGACACTATCCTCTATGGAACTCCATGTTGGCACACAATATGGTCCATGTATAATTCGGTTAATTGTGCAGCGGTATACTTGGTCTTGACAGAGATGAAATGAGCTGATTTGGTCAACCAGTCAACAATTACCCATACGAAGTCATAACCGGACTGAGTACGTGGTAAACCAACTATAAAGTCCATACCAATTTCTTCCCACTTCCATTCCAGAATCTTCAATGGATGCAATAATCCAGCTGGTCTTTGATGTTCAACTTTGACTCGTTGGCACACGTCACACAATGCTACGTATTCAGCTATATCCTTTTTTATGCTAGCCCACCAATAACATGTCTTCAAGTCCTTGTACATCTTTGTACAACCGGGATGAATTGAGTAAGGCGAGTCATGTGCCTCTTTTAATATTGTCTCCCGAATATGCTTCACATTTGGCACGACAATCATTTTCCCAAGCCATAAGGTACCATGGTCATCCTCATCAAACCTGAATTCTCTTCCCTCTTGAGTCCTTTCCTTGATCTCTTTGATTTCCTCATCTTTTGTTTGACCCTCTAGAATCTCTTGTTCCAAGGCCGGATTTAACTCCATTATCCCCACCTCATTCACAAATCCGAGATTCAACCGTTAAAACTCCTTTCATAACTTGGATGGTAGTTCTCGAACCGTGAGTTGGTCACTTACTCCTTTTCAACTCAAGGCATCGGCCACTACATTAGCCTTTCCTGGATGATAGTTGATTCCCACATCATAATCCTTGATGAGCTCCAACCATCTTTGTTGCCTCAAATTCAGGTCCGTTTGTGTGAATATGTACTTGAGACTCTTATGGTCCGTGTAAACCTCACACCTATGAGCAAGAATGTAGTGTCTCCAAATCTTCAATGCGTGTACCATGGCTGCAAGTTCCAAATCATGCGTTGGATAATTCTACTCATGTTTCATCAATTGCCTCGATGCATAGGCAACCACTTGACCTTATTGCATGAGCACATATCCAAGTCCTTGTCTTGATGCATCACAATAGATATCAAAAATTTTGCTCACGTCCGGCAATATCAAAATTGGGGCTGTTGTTAACCTTTTCTTCAACTCCTCAAAACTTTATTGACAAGCGTGAGTCTGTTGGAAAGCTTCCCCCTTCATTAACATTTCCGTCATTGGCTTGGATATCTTGGAGAAATCCTTGATGAATCTATGGTAATATCTAGCCATTCCAAGGAAACTCCGGATCTCCTTTACATTCTGCGGGGGTTCCCATTTCAACACATCTCTCACTTTTTCGGGGTCAATCGATACTCCTCCTCCAAAGATGATATGACCCAAAAATGACACCTCTTTCAACCAAAATTGGCACTTGCTAAACTTGGCATGCAATTGATGCTCCCTCAATTTCTACAACGTGAGTCTCAAGTGTTCCTCATGCTCCTCCTCGCTTCTCGAGGAGATCATAATGTCATCAATAAACACCACTACAAATGTATCCAAGTACTCCATGAAGACCTTATTCATGAGGTACATAAAATAGGCAGGTGCGTTGGTCAATTCAAAGGACATCACGGTGTACTCATAAGATCTGTACCGTGTGCTAAAAGATGTCTTGGGTATGTTCGATGGTCTAATCCTCATTTGAAAGTATCACGACCTCAAATCAATCTTGGAGAAAACACAAGCACCCTTCATCTGATCAAACAAGTCTTCTATGCGTGGCAAGGTGTACTTGTTCTTTATTGTCACCTCTTTGATAGATAGGTAATCCACACACATCCTTTGGGATCCATCCTTCTTGTCCACAAACAGCACGGGCGCTCCCCAAGGCGAAGAGCTTGGCGAGTAAAACCCTTCTCTAGTTGCTCTTGAATCTGCTTCTTGAGTTCCGCTAACTCCTTAGGAGGCATCCTATAGGGCCTCTTTGCTATAGGTGCAGTTCCAGTATTAATTCAATAACAAACTCAATGTCACGATCAGGTGGCATACCTGGCAACTCATCCGGAAACACGTCCAAAAACTGACGCACCACTGAATTGTGGCACCGTCCATGTAATTCAGCTCCAAATGTTTCAGTGCATGTTGAGATGCTTCAAATTCTATGATGATCCCTTTCTCATTGGTCAACTTCACCGTCTTCATGGCACATTCAATAACTTCATTGAGCTTCCTCAACCAGTCCATACCAAGTATAATGTCCAATCCTTGAGAATCCAAAACAATGAGGTTGGCAAAGAAGTCTACCCCCCTTATTCTAAGGGTTACTTTTGGGCATACTATATTTGTCCTCATCTCTCCTCCAGGAGACTTACCCAATAGAGTATAATTCATATGAGAGATAGGCAAACTATACTTGGCAACATACTTCGATGCAATGAATGAATGCGATGCTCCAGAATCAAATAACATAGTTGTCGGGTTGGAGTTTGCGAGAAATATACCAGTTACCATGTCATCCACTTGTTGAGCTTCCTCTATAGAGACATGGTTCACGTTGCCACGAGCATAGTTCTGTTGTCCACGGTTCCCTTGCGGCTGTCCTCCATTGGATCTTGAGTTCTGTCTTTGAGAATTGCTTCCTTGACCAAGGCTTGACTTAGGACGTTGATGTGCAAAGTGTCCTGCTTCTCTACATGTATAGCACTTCCTTGTTGCTCCATAATTATTGGGACGAACTTGATTCTGGGCATTCGCACCAGGAAAGTTGGCACAAGGTGCAAAGGCATTGGAGGCCTAGGTGCTTGCATGGCAGGGCGTTGCTGCACAAACTGAGCTGGGCGCGATGCATATCCAGGGCGCGATACAGGAGCAGAAGAGTTTTAATAGGGCGCATTGGGTGGTGCAAAGCAAGGGAACACATGACTTCCTTGTTGTTGTCCTTGATATGGAGCCTTCCTCTTATTATCTATCTCCATCTCATGGACCTTGTTCTCAACCACAATTGCTTTGTCCACAAGCTTCTGAAAGTTGGCATAATCACAATTCAGCAATTGTACTTGGATTTCATTGTTCAAACCCCTCATGAACAAGTATTATTTTTGGTTGTCCCGGCTCACATCCTCAGGCGCATATCTTAAGAGTTGAGTGAATTTATTGAGATATTCACCCACACTCGATCTTCCTTGCCTCAAGTTCTCAAACTCTTGTTTCTTCAAAATCATAACACCCTTAGGCACATAATGAGAACAGAAGCTCTCCTTGAATTCAGCCCAAGTGATCCTTTCCTGATTCTCATGATCGTCGCATAGCGAATCCCACCAATCTGTAACTACTCCAACTAGTTGATGGGAAGCGAATAGCACCTTATCCCGATCACTGCATTGGACTATAGCTAGCTTCTTCTCCACAAATTTGAGCCAATCATCGGCATCCATAGGGTCGGCGGCAGCAAAAGTCGGCGGCCTAGTTCTCATGAACTCTCCCAATCAGTTATGAGGTGGTGGGGTGGCGGTGGACGCATGTGGGGCTAATGGTTGTTGTTGCCATCCTACAGTTGTTCCATAGTCTGTAATATGGTCTGCATGAGCTGGTTTTCCATAGCCAATAGTTGCTCAAGGTTGATAGCTCCCTGGGCAGGTCCTTGTTCATTGTTGTTCTGAGGTGCTCCATTATTCTCCTCCTCATCATTGACATCCTTGTTGTTGCGAGTCCTCACCATCTAAAGAACAGCAAAAGATAAGAATTTAGAAAACGTCCCCAACTATATGCATCAAGGGATATGAAACTAGTCAAATACCTTTACTAGCCTATATGGACATGGCAATGCTAAAGCATCAAAAAATCCTCTACTAAGCACACAAGCAACAATACATAGCAATCCGCACACCAATAAAAAACACATCAATTCTTGAGTGCTCCTATGTGCTCTGAAGTGTCCATTCTATCTAGGTTGCGTCCTACGGTCAACCTGTGGCTCTGATACCAATTTGTGACACCCGATTCTGAAAAAATGAACCAAGGGAATGCATATGTATGCTCAGGATGTTCAACACACATACACAGGTGCATTAAGAAAAGGATATACAAAAAATTACCACAGAACAAGATTAAGTAAGTACTTTTATTACAAAATTCATAATATCCTCGAATACAAGCTCCAATGAATATTAATGACAAGTTTGACCTAATGCAGTGGAAAATAGCTAAACAAAGCAAGTACGCAGCTAAACAAATAGGCATAAAGGTATAGCATAGCTCCAATCAAGACCACAGGCAAAGCTGACGGCAGACACGACCTAGAACTCCGTATTATCATCATCGTTATACTCTAAAGTCTGACCTGCAACTATTGGTGGGGGAACTGCAAGGGTGAGTACATGTCGTACTCAGCAAGTGTCAAAAGTATGACATGTAGCTAATTCAAATGACGAATATAATAATGGCTAAGTGCTGAAAAGTACATTAAAACATTTAAAGCAATATATTATATATATGTGAAGTAAACCCATCATAATCCATGTAGTTATCATAATACCAGTTCATGTTTCATTACCATCAACCATATTCCATATTCCTCACTACCATTAACCATATCCAATACCATGATTCAATCCTTAAGCAGTACTAAACCATCCCAAATCCCAATTTCCTATAATCATGGAAGTTGTCCAGGTGCTCTTAATCGGGAGCACGGCTATCATGATAGTTTTAATACTCTGCAGAGTTTGTACCCCTTTACCCACGTGTTTGTGATTTCATCACCCGTCGGCGACTAAAGAACCTCCCTTATGCCGATTACACTTCCTTTGGTGTATGGCCAAATGATCACAAAATAGATTTTACAAAGGGACTACTAGCATGTACGGACCCACTGAGATTTCACTAGTGGCGATGTCTCCAATAGAGCACATCTTCAACCAAGGGCCCTCTCTGGTGCCGTTCGGATCCCAGTGAGTCCCTCCAACCATATCCAAACCCAATCCGACTCCCCTTCCTTGGTGCGCCGAATGATCCATGAAATACTGGCAATACCCTAAATAATCAGCTACGCCGCACCCATACTTGGCCTCATGGTGGCACTGTAGTCTTGGCTTATTCTCGCATGATTCGGTCATTAGATCTAAAGCAAGCAACCACCATGTCTTCCAACCCATCCACATATCAGGCTTGCTTAGATCACCCATTATTATATCATATTAACCATATCTTATTAACCATAATCTCATTAATGCATGATGAAGTAGTATAGTTGTTTTTCCATCCCAATTAATGAAGCAAAGCAAAAAGGTGAACAGCCCTTCCCGACTCTCTACCATGTATTCCAGGTCACAAGGGTGGTTAAACAAAACTAGTAAACTTCCTATCATAGGATTCCCATCAAAATGACACAAGCAAGCAGTTTTGCAAACAATACATTTATTTTAAAAACAGGATCAATATGGTCAAGAACACTTGCCTTGCTCTTGGGCTTGGCTTGGGTCAAAGTCTTCAAACTCCTGGTGCTGGAGATCCTCTGCAGCACCCTCTAGTGCAAATCCGTCTAATCCGTGCAACGAACATACAATACAAGAATTACAATCAATAAGTTCACATATGTTGCTCAATATGGCATGACATGCGTGATTAACGCAAATGCGAACCAAAACTAGTTAATGAGTTGCTTTTAATGTTTACTAATTAATTACAATGGTTACTAACAAGTTTACACGGGTTTGGAGATGATCCAAACAAATTTAGATTTAATTCAGAAGGAAATAGTCAGCAAGATCGGACTAGTCGGCTTGGGACCGGACTAGTCTGCCCTTCGCAGGAACAATGAAATAGGGTTTTCTAGATCGACGTGAATTTGGAGAAAACGGGGCTGAGTTCTCGTGAGAAATAGGAAGTATAAGGTATATCAGATGTTTATAACTCCAATGAATTAAGGATCTTGGAGGCAACACTTGGATCTTGACGATCTAGAGTTGATGAAGAAACTTGAAGGTGAATTGTTGATGAAGGACGAAAACTTGATGGATATCTTGATCCTCTTTCGTTTCATCCTCTTCTTCTTCTTGCTCGGGATCTCCTTCTCCCTCCTTGGTGGCGGCTCTCCATGAACTATGGTTTTGTGGTCTTCAATTGAGGCAAAAGGATGTAAAGTCAAGAGTTGGGGTTGTTTATATAAGGGTGGAGGGATAGGGTTTGATGGATTTCGAGTTTGGGGTGGGTGGAGGCCGGTGTGGGGTCCCACATGGGGTAAAAAAAGAGTTAGACACGACGTCCCTAGGCCTACTTAAGGTAAAACCCAAAAACAAGTCGTGAAACAAAAGATCAACTCGGAATCGCGATTTATCGAACAAGTACGCAAAAGGTTGGACTAGTCTGAAGATTGACAGAGGCTACAACGGACAAGTCTGGACTATATCGGACAAGTCCGAACTTCATCGGACGAAAAACAGACAAGTATGGCAAAAATCGTACAAGTCCAATTTTAGTAAAGGGAAAACGGACAATTCCGCTGGAATCCCAGACAAGTCCAGGGACTTAGTGAGATTTCCAAGGAATTGGAATACCGGACTAGTCCGCAGTGGATCGGACAAGTCCGAAAATGTACCGAGGAAAAACTGGAATAGTCCGCATCAAAACGGACATGTCCGAGCAAGGTCAGAGAGAAATCGGAGTAGTCCGCACTTCCTAGAATTCTTAAGTTAGGTTTTGCTCTAGATTCATTTTAAACTTATTTCTTTTTATGTGGATTAATGTTAAAAATGTTTTAGAATGCATGTAATGCATGATGCATGAGAATGAGGGTGTTACAATATTGATACTAGTTTTTAAATGTTTTGTTTTCAAAATTGTATGCTTGTGTCATTTTGATGGGGCTCCTATGGTAGGAAGTTTACTAGACTTGTTTAACCACCCTTGTCGCTTGGAACACATAGTAGAGAGTTGGGAAGGGCTTTTTACTTTTTGTTTCGCTCAAATTAATTGGGATTGGAAAACAACCAAGCTACTTAATTATAAATTAATGATATTATGGATAATGTACATTGATGAACATGGTTAATGGTGACATGGTAATGGGTGATCTAAGCAAGCATGGTATGTGGATGGGTTGGATGTTACGGTGGTTTGCTTGCCTTAGATCTAAGGACCGGTTCATGCGAGAATAAGCTAGGACAACAGTGCCACCACAAGGCCAAGTATGGGTGCGGTGTAGCTGATTAATTAGGGTATTGCGAGTATTGCGTGGACCATTTGAAAGAGCGGGGAAGGGGAGTCGGATTGGGTTTGTATGAATGGCAGGACTCCTTGGGATCCGAACGGCACAAGAGGGGGCCCTTGGTTTAGGATGTGCTCAGTTGGAGGCATCACCACCGGTGAAACCTCAGTGGGTCTGTACGTGCTAGTAGTCCCTCTGTAAAGGCTATTTTGTGATCTCTTTGACACACACCAACGGAAGTCTGAGACGACATTATAGAGGTTTTAGTCACCGAAAGGTGATGAAATTATGAACACATGGGTAAAGTGGTACAACCTTTGCAGAGTGTTAAAAACTATCATGATAGTAGTGCTCCCGGTTAAGAGCACCTGGACAACTTACATGATTAGAGAAAACTTGGGATTTGGATGGTTGGTAATGGTTATGGTTATGGTTATGGTTAGTTATGGTTATGGCCATGAATGGAGTTATGGTAACTAATATGGACAATGGTGAAGGTGGAAATATGGTATATGGTTATGGTTAATAATTAAGGACTTGCATCATGTTAATATTGTGGGATATGATGAGATTACTTCACATAGAATTATTATAATGCTTTTGTACATGTTTTGAATGTACTTTTTAGCAATTAGCCATTGTTTATCATGTGCCTTGTTTAAGCTACATGTCATACTTTCCTATACTTGCTGAGTACGACATGTACTCACCCTTGAGATTTCCCCACCAACAGTTGCAGATCAGGATTGAGAGTACCACGACGTTAATGAGGAGTTCTAGGTTGTGTGCTGCCGTCAGCTTTGCATGTGGTGTTGCTTGGAGCCGCGCTACCCTTTATGCTCAGTTTGCTTAGTTTGCTTAATTAGATTATTTACGCTGCAGTTATAGTTCAATGATGATCATTAGAATTGTAATATGAGGATTATTTGAATATTGTAATAAAAATACTTATTTAATAATTTGAGTTGTGGTAATTATCTGTTTATCATTTGTGAGTCACTTATGTATGTGTGTTAAATATCTATTTACTGCACTTGGTTCATTTTTCGTAACTGGGTGTCACACGTTATCACACTATTAACCCCCCCTTAACACCTGTAGATCGTGTATAGGGTGGTTATTACAGCCAGGACCACCTGTTGGGCCACGACACATACTAGTACAGCATGTCCTTGGCATATAAAAGGACTGAGCTATACGGTAGAAGAGGTCATTCTCACACAATTCTCACTCATCCACACGGAAGCTTACATAAGCTCTTTCAATAACCAAACACCCCAAGGAGTAGGGTATTACGCTCAGGCGGCTCGAACCACATAAAAATCTCTGTGTCACCTCGCTCTTGGATCTTGATTCTGCTCCCCGCCTTAATACAAACATCCGCAGGCTACTTCTTAGTAGTACCGGGGAAAGTGTTGTTGGAACACTTCGACACTATCAACCCTTGCTTTTGCATTTATCATGTTTGAATTTTCACACTTGCATGTTGGAAAGTAAAATCTCCAACCATCATAAAATTAAAAATTTTAATTAGGAAATAAATTTATTTGGGTATGAACTCTAGGAATAACCACTTGAGTTAATCTCCCTAATTCAAACAAAAAATATTTCCATTAATCCTTATTGCATTTGCAAGTTGTTTTAAGTTGGGCAAAACAATTTAACAAAAGGTCTAATTTGCTTTTGGCTAATTTAACCCGCTTTTGAGTCGTTTTGTTCGTTCTTGATTTTAATGCAGCCATAAGGAAACATGTAAAGAGGTTGGAAAGCCTCATCATACTCTACACACCATCGGGAGGATTCAAAAGCATATCCCTCCACCGATCTCCATTTGAGTTCATGGTGGAGGAATGCTCAAGATGATAGCCCGATGGAGGAGCAAGATGAAGTTTCATTCACCTTCAACCTCAACTTGGTGAAAGACATCGAACATGAAGGTTGCACCAAAATCCATGATTGTGAGTTTCTCACACAACGACCGTCAACCCGAACTGCTCTTCAATTGAGGTACGAGTTTAAAATTTTCCATCGTTTGAATTGTCTAGGTTCAATAAATAATGCTTATGAAATGACTCAATGGTTGAATTGGTATGTGGCTACCTAGGAATAGTAATGTAAATAAGTTTGATTTGAAACTCATTCATGAATCACTAGATTTCTAATTCCTAGGGATTACATTAAATCTGTTCAGGAAGATAAAAATTGAGAATCTTGTTTGTCATGCTTCATATGATGAAGAGTTGCTCTTCTAAACACAAGTAAACATGGTTAGAAAATTCAAGATGAAGGAATCCATAGAGTGTACATCTATCACTTGGATTGCTATAAGTAGGGGCTTTAGAAAGTTTGCAAATTGATTAATTTATAAAGCTCCACTCTTATATCAATAAACAACACATTGTTATGGATGCACTTGAATTTTGAGCTGATGTATCTTTGTTGTTTTCCTTCCCCGGATGTACAAATGAATTCGGTCATCTAACCCAAAGTTTCAGCTGTACAAATGTCGGGAGCTAACCATCCCTCTCTATCCAAGTGGGAAAGCTCTTCGGAGTAATGTTTTATATATAGGCATACAAGAAGTCAATTTGGAGGTACCGTTTCAACATCTCTTGGCTAATGAGTAACCAAGCATGGTTGAAACCTATTGGGATTTAATCTCGAGGGCCAATCATAGCATTACAAGTCTGGAGGTTTGACATGGAAACCTTCCATGAGCAACCAATGGGCTACCATGAATAAGTGGGATCTCTCTGCTCCCACTATTATAAGCACCCATTCAAGCTCAAGGGAGTTGCCACCATCATTGAGTGCACATTGTTCCTGTGTGGCTAAAGGTTATTTTAACCTTAGCCAAGGAACTATAGATCATACTCAACACATGTTCGGTGCATGTTGTTCCTTTGTGGCGAAAGGTTATCATGACCTTATCAGGGAATGAAAGATGACACCCGACATATGGGAGACCTTGATGTGCGGATGAGCAGCATCGAAAACACTCTTCTCGACCACACTCATGGCACCCATAGGAGGCAACACAACATCAACACTCAACCCTCCAGTGTCAAAGCCACACTGCATCAAGGTTATGCCAACCTCATGGCCTACCTCCACCGTTAGAGGTTTCAACCCTATCGCGGACCTTGACCAAGAGCAAGCATGGGGGAGGAACCCCACTTGAGCTAACATGTATCAAAGTCCATTTGCATTCCTTTATTTCTTTCTTTCCACCACATTTGCATCTAAAAAATATAATAATGTAGTATAGGTTAGGTTAATAAAATAAAGATATGCGGTAAGAATAATTTTACTCTGCGTAAGTTGAAATGATGAATAGTTGCTCTATTTTACTTTCTCTAGTCCCTTGCATACAACTTAGTATACTCCAAGGATTGCTTTTATTGGCTTGGAATATCCTTGACTTAAACTTGGAATTTATGGGTAGCAAAGGCAAAGGCTAAGTCCAATTCTAAGTTGTTGTGGGGTATGATATAGTGATAAGAGCTGATATACCCTAGATGAAAGTGAAACTTGATATCTCGGAGAAAATTTAAAATGGGAATTCCTCATTTGATAGAAATTCCTACCAAAGCCATATGATGATTTGAATTTGAGAAACCCTATCCTTATGCTATTTGCCTTCACATTGAGCCTACTCAAACTAGTATAGAGCTATGTGAGAATCTTTTCACGCTTTTAAGATCAAGATTGCATGGGCACATGCGAAACATCTAAACTGGAAGTTAGCAGAATTTCATCATACCATTCCACCATCTAAAAAGATACTTCATGTTTTCCTTGCATAATACTCTCTTCAAAATATTTGAAAAGAAAAGAGGAGTGGAAGAAATTGCTACAAGAAAGAAAAAAAAAAGAAAAATGCATGCTTATGTACAGGAGCATGAGAAAAAAAATAAGTAGCTATGTTTCATCCTCACAAAAAAAAAGAGTGCATAAAAGGAGTCATCTTCATATTTCCATTCCACAAATATTCTATGACATTTGCACAAGTCTTGATCAAAAAGTATGATTTGTTTTCTCCTAAGGCTTAGCCATTTGACTTAGCAATATATGTGTTGCAAATATGTTTAATCTTGATCCCTAGCAAGCTCCACAAACAAGCCTTATTTAAATGTAGGACAAGAAAGGCATTGCCTTGGTAAGGATATAAATAATACTTCCCACATAGGAGTGATTGAGTGCATCATTTGGAGAACTTAAATTCAAACACCATTTGAAATTCTCCGGAAATGTGAGTGGAACTATACATTAGGTGATGAATGCTCATTTTGATGTTCTGTCCTTCAACCACAAAAGAAAAGGATGCGGCATAAGCCCCCTAATGATTAAGAAAAAGGGTGAGGTACCATAGCCAATTTATTTAATGCAAGGTAGATTATTTTGTTGTGCGCATGGTACATTTGAAAAATAGAACATTATAGCAACTCCTAATCAATAACCTAAGTCTTTATCTTTGCTTCGGGACTAACAAAGAGTAAGCTTGGGGGACTTTGTTGGTGGTCGTTATATACAAATTTAGATCATCAATATAACTCAATTATGTGAGAGAATAAATGTTTCTTACACGCATCATAGTTAGAAATAACCTAGTTCCACTTGTACTTGAATTCAAGGGAGGAATCTTAAAGAATATATTCCCATCCAATCAGTCTGGCAGCACATGGATCAAATGGCCCACTTACAGAAGTATTCGAGGAGATCCAATGGTGTATTACCCATATTAGTCATCAGGACCCACCTGGAAGTCACCTCAAGGAAAACCCACCTCAGAGGACCAGTTCCCAAGTCGGTCGACCTGGTGGCTCGACCGACCTGGTAAGTCCTCATTTCCCGGTCAACTTAAGAGTGGCGCTCTCTTGTGGCTTGCTGATAAGAATGACGACTGATTCACACGTAAAAGATGGCGGGAACCGACCTCAACATTAGTATAAATAAGACTCCTAACCCCTCACTTCAACACACACCACTAAAGCATTCTCTCTTGTATTATACTAGTGTTGTCTTAGTCCTTAGCGGAGGTTAGGTTTTGAGAGGAGCCTCTAATCCCGAGTCCAAATTGGGATGTATGGCTCATGTATCTTTTTATTTTATTTGTGACTTTATGCATTATAATAAAATTATTATTATTATTTTTTTATTCATATATTTGGGCAAAGCATTTCTTGTTTGATTGTGGAGTCCATGTATGTGCTAGGTGTAGATGTTATTATGATCTAGTAATAATGTTCATATCTTGTTATCATAAACATCATACAGCACCACTATAGTCTAATTACTTATTAATATAATTATTTTAATACGAATATGTTAGTGCCTGGTCCCAATATTGGTTCAACGATTTTTAGGTTAGTCATTACCTTAGGATGATATTTGTATTTGGACTCTTAAGGTATTTACTTAATACGTAAGCATGGTGCTTAGATAGTTAAGTAGCGTTGGATGTCTCTTAGACCCACGGGTTGTAGGGGTAGGAAGCAAGTGGTGACAACCTTGTCCGTCCTTCGTAATCCCCCACATTCGGCTATGCTATAGGATCGAGGTGGGAATCGTCCTAACATTATCAAAGGTAAACTCGTGCCCTATATGTTGGACCACTAAGCCCTAGTATTCACCGTTAGCATACTCATGCGTACATTCTTAAGCTATGTATATGAGTAATTAGAGCACAGTAGGAGCAGCCCTTTCTCATAGCTTAACCCTCACCAAGATAACCTTACCCTTAGAGTAGATTGCTTAGGTGTGTATCACACTATCCCTATTACCATCTTACTCCTGTTCTAATAATTACCTAGTACCCCATACCTTGATCATGAGAATAGTGTTTACTTTACTTCACCGCCTTCCTTTGGGATAAATACGATACCCTTGGGAATACTCTTGGGTGAAATGCTACAATGGTATCTTTCGTGCGCTTGCGGATCTCATCTCCTACCGGTGATGATTTGTGGTGTTAATAAATACCAACAAGGGCGCATATTTTTGTGAAGCGAGTTACAAAATGAATGGTCAGAAGGACGGATGACTTTTTGCGCATAATCAAAAGTGTCATTACATATCAAGAGTTTATGAATGACAAGTCAGGACTGGTCCTTTCAGTTTATAAGTATGTACATAGACATCATCGGCTCATAACCCCCGAGTGATGCAGGACGAGTGATTCGACCCGCTCATCGCGCCGCGCCCGGGGGGAGGGGGCGCCTAGTCATGTAGCCCTTGTTTCCCCAGGTTCTCAGTCTTTACGAATCGAGCCTTTTCTTTGGCCGGTGACCTTGATGCAGTGGGGGGGGGGGGGGGGGGCTTGGTCCACCCCTAACATCGCGCCTCGAGGGGTGATTCAGTCACTTGGCGTCGGTTTCTCGGTCCTTTGCGTCGGTATTCCTTGTCGAACTGTATCCCTTGAGGGCTATGGGGCAAGCTGTTCGACCTGCTTGTCACGTTGTGGCTAGGGGCACCCGCTCAACCGTGGTCCTCAAAATCTTCGCGCTGAGCTCTACAGCTGTCTGCACGTACATGCAATCGAGCTTCTTGATGCTGGCGTGGTCCTTGGCAACGCCTAGAGTGCCGGAATCGAGGCTGCTACTACAAGTCCGCCGAACTCAAAGCGAGCGGTGTTCATCGGGTGGTGGTCGCTGGCGGTGAAGGCTTCCTGGCTGCCATCGAGGGTGCCTGTCTTTCATTTGCCTCTCCTTGAATGGAGGTGGCAGGGTGGACCGTCTTGCGGTTATTAGTCATAGACCAGTGCCTCATCTACCAAATCGCGTGAGCGGTGGATCCGCTCAGATCTAGGGAGGGGGGGGGGGGGCAGCTGGTCAGTCGCAGTTTTGTGCCAGCAACCAGTGCCTCATCTTACAGACCGCATCAACAGTCGGTGCATTAGAGCTTGGGAGAGAGGGACCGACTGTTAGCTGTGTCTTGGCGCTTGGAGCTTCGTCTACCAAATCGCGTGAGCAGCTGTTTGGTGCGCATGGAGTGGTGTTGTGATGCCAACATCAGCTCTCGGTCTGTCGGTACTTGGAGTGGATCTTCTCAATGGATATGGACGCTCGGCTTGGCAGTGCTGTCATGTTGGGCTGCCTGTACCAGCGTCCTGCCTGTCAGCGCTGGGTGCAGAGCTTCGGGATGGGGACGGAGGCTAGGATGCCCATGCCGGCATCCCGCCTGTCAGCGCTCGATGGAGCCATTGAGGAGAGGATGAATGGGAGCGAGCGGTAGTCCCCTACCTGGCGCGCCAACTGTCGGGGTTTTGGTTGGTGACGAGTATTGTATGTACCACGCGTTCTGCCTTGAGGTGGCCTAGAACTTGGACAAAGGATGTATACTAGTTCAGGCATGGTGCCCTACATCAAGTTCGGAGATACTTTCTTGTCATTATCAATGGTGGGGGAGTACATGTATGAGGAGAGTCCTAGTTCTCTAGCGTAGGGGATGAAATCCCTCTAGTTGGTTGTCTTCTTCATTGATATCTGGCGTGCTTTCCTCTCTATGGTCTCCTTTCCTCCGTCAGACGGCTTCGGCCCCCCTTTTAGAGGTGGGGGCGGACCTTCTACGTCCTACCTAGTTCCCTCCTTCCTCATATGGGAGACGGGTTCTTACATATTCGTTCCTATCCACACACTCCTCGGGGTGGGGTCGAACTGTCATGCCTGTCAGCACTGCATCTGGCCCGTCGCATCACCTCAAATCCCTTGTCAGCTCCTCAATGCCTAGGTTGGCATGCTGTCCACAGCGGGATGGGACAGGGCGTGCCAGGAGTTGGCAGCCGCATTGGCGCAGTCTCCCATGCGTAGACCCGATAGGCACAACCCTATTCCAAGTGGTCAGGGCTCAGCTGAACGGGCTCAGACCCTTTCCTGGCAGAGTCAGGAGTCCCGCTCTCCAAATCGCCTGCACTAGAGGGAGGGTGGTGCAGCTCCATCGATGAGGCTCTGGCTCACGCGGCTCCTGCCAATCCGGGACCAAGCAGACCGGGTGTGGGCTCTGGACACCCGGGTATCCGGACGCCATCAAGCACATTGATGTGGATATTTTATATACCTTTGGTGGAGCGGTTGAATTGTTCATCCATATTTGGCTTCATGCTACATTGACGGAATGGCATGAAGTTTGTGTCTTCAAATTGCAATGTCATCCTCTCAACTTACTTTTCACCCTTGCAGAAGGTACTTCCTCTTTGTCTAGTTCAACTGCTTTCTTCTCTTGATGAAGGTACCGTGGGTCACGAATGTTTATTACACCTATTTTTGTCATCGTGTTCACATTTTCCAGGGGAACTTTGTATTGCCACGACATCTTCCCATTCTCTATTGATGGAACAACAGCTTCTAGTTGAGTTAGTTGTGTCTTCAACATCTTGTTGAAGATCGACTGGTTCTTGAAGGCTGAGGATATTCCTTCGAGTATGGCATTGATGCTTTCAAGAGTCTAGTCATTAGCCGACACCCTCTTTGACATTGCTTCATTGATTTTCAGTTGGCTAATGGCAAGTTCTATTAAGTGGGGTTGGCTAAAGTTTCCTCCATTATTTCCATTGTTGTAGCCCCCTTGATAATACGGGTGTGATTGGATCCACCCCTTAACTCCTGGATATTAGCCATTAATGTTGTTTCCATTGTTTCCGAAGTATAAGCTATCCTCATGGTTTTTGAGACAATCACTCCCATGTGTCCCGTGTTGCCACATACCTCACACATCATGTGGATGTCCAAGGCTTAAGCAGTACCAAATACTTCACCATTGGCTTGATCTTCTATCTTCTTCATGAGGAGGTCCAATTTGGCAGCGATCATGTGCATCTCTTTCAAATAATGTTCTCTACTATCTTCTAAATTTCTTTTGTTTTTTGGACCATCAGTGAGAAGAAGGCTCTTCCAGCAGCAGCATCCACATGATCATGGGCTGATGGTGTCAACCCATTATAGAAGTTTTGGATGATAAGGCATTCATCCATCGCATGGTGAGGACAGACCAAGATTTACTCCTAAAGCCTCTCTCAATCTTTGAGAATAGATTCTTTTGGCTCCTGCTGGAAGCTTGAAATTCTTCCATGCAAGGCATTGGTCTTGTCCAATGGGAAGAACTTTGCGAGGAATGCATAGAACACTTTTCCCTGGTTTCAACAACACTTTGGTTCATGGAGAACCATCGCTTCGCTCTCCCAAAAATGGAAAACAAAAAGAGTCGAAGACAGATGGCATCTTGAGTGACATCTGTTGATGGATGGTACATCTAGATGAAAATCTGCAAGCGCATGGAGACCGCTGTAGCACTTCCCCTTCAAGAGTATTTCCAAGGGTATCGAATCCAAGGAACGTGTGTGCTAATCTTCTAACTAGTTCATCCAAGTACACAAAGCTTGGTGGTAGGCAAGGGATATGGTGGATTTCCTAAGAGAAGGGTTTTTAATTCAAGGTAAGTCGACCAATAGCTACTTGTATTGGGCACGAGCTTACCCTGGTTTACCACGCGACTCCCGCCAAGAGCCTACGTTGTAGCCGAACGTGGAGGATTACAACGAACGGATAGGGCTGTCACACCCTACAGCCTACCTCTACAACTCGTGTACTATGAGATAATCAAAGGTAACTTCAAGCCTAGACAACACGCCTACACTATCGGTTAATTCCCTAACCTCACACGCAAAGACTAGGACTCTAAATGAATAGAGCAATGAATGAACAAGCAACTAAGGAACTAACTTGCTAGAATTAAATAAATGAACTCAAATGGAAATCATGTACCTTACTTGAATTGGAAACGAGGGTCGAGGTACAAGGGCGGAAAGGATTCGACAAGCCCAAACCCTGTCCTTAAGTGGAAGAAGTCCGACAAGCCGGAGTCTCCTCCTCCTCTTTCTCACTCTCTCTCTCTCTCTACTTTCTAAGCACTTGGTCAGTGCTACGCCTTTGGAGTGGGGTACTAGACTCAAGATTTTGGTGTGTGAAGTGAGGGAGCCCCTTACCCCCTATTTATATCCTCCATAGGTCGGTTTGGCGCGAGAATATGCGCGGGAATCAGTCGCCCTCATGATCTCCAAGCCGTGAGGAGCCAACACATGGAGGCTAATCGAGTTCGGTGCGTATACCAGGTCGGGCAACCTCGGTGATCGGCCAACTTTCTTGTGGGCCAAAACTCGGTGTTTTTCCTCCGGAAGGCTGTTTTGTGGGCCTCCATCATGAGTATTGGTGATTCTTGTCATTTTAAGTCATTTTTCTCCCCCGAGTGGGCCCATGAATCATCGTACTTGCGCCTGATTGGTGGAAGGTGTGTTTCTTGGATTGCCTCCTACAATTCCCTTTAATTATGGGCCTAATTCACCTGCATACAAAATTACACCATCACTTGTGGAAATAGTTAGTAAATAACTCCTACTAATATGTTAGTAAATAACTCATGAAGAGTCTTGTGAGTCATTAGCGTGAAGCTTGATAGTGCATAAATTATTGGTCGGCATGCCGAAAGGATCACCTGAGGAGGATCGACATAAGGTTGAACTCTTTTCTCAAAAGTGATTTGGGATATTCAACGTAGTCTGTCTGCAAGCGAAAACAAATCATACAGTACCATGTTTTCACATCAAAAGAATGTGAAAACAAATCAAGGTTATCCTACTAAGTAAATTCTAGGATTCCCTAACTACTTTGAGTAGTTATGTTATACTTATGTGCCTTTCCCGACAACGATGCTAGAAATGCTTGTTGGTATTTCTTGCATCCCTAAATAATATATGTATGCGTACAAAAAGTATCGTTGTAGCATTTCACCCATGAGTATTTCCAAGGATATCGTATTTGTTTATCCTGAAGGAAAGCAGTGCAGTATGGCATAACTAGTGTGTGGATAGTGTAGGAATAAGCTAATAAGCATCTAAGTAGGAAGGTAATTGATGATAGTGGGGTAGTGTGATACACTCCTAAACATCTACTCATATTTAGGTAATTAGTCCTAGTGAGAGTTAGACTAAAGAGGAGTTGTTTCCAATGTGCTTCTAATATTCATATGCATAGTCTAATATTGTACATGTGAACATTCTAGTTGTGAATCATAGAGCTTAGTGGTCCAATCATATTGGGCACGTACTTACCAAGTGACTCTCGCAAAGAGCATGTGGCATAGCCGAGCATGGGCGATGACATAGGACGGACAAGGCTGTCACCACATGCCTCTTACCCCTACAATGTGTGGGTCTACATGACATCCAATGCTACTTAAGTATCCAAACACCATGTTTGCACACTAAGTAGATACCTTAGAAGTCATAGTACAAATATCATTCTAACGCAATCACTAACCTAAACATCGTTGAACCAATGATAGATCTAAGCACTAACTTATTGATAGTAAGATATTCATATTTTACTCAATTAGACTATAGTGGAGGCCAATGGTATTTATGATAATATAATAACAGCATTACTATGTTATCATAAAAATAACTAGTTCTACCACATACATGGATTCCGCAATCAAACAAGAAACACTTCATCCAAGAATATGAATATGAAAAGACTAATGTTATTAAATAGCGTAAAGTTAAAATAAAAGAAATGATAAATGAGTCATACCTTTCCCAAAATGTGCTTGGTAACTAGAGGCTCCTCTCTACAGACTAAACTCCACTAAGGAGTAGGAGAAGTGTGCATACAAGAGAATAGTGCTCAAGTGGTGTGTGTGTGTGTGTGTGTAGGGTTCTATTTATACTAGTTTCTGAGGAGGTTCTTGCCACCATTTGAGCACAAATCTGTAACCACCAACTTCAGGGCACCATGGGAGAATGACATGTAGGAGTTGACCGAGTTCGGCATTAGGAACAAATCGTCCAAACTCCTGGTTTGACCACACTCCAATGTGCACCAATTCCAGTTTTCTTTCTCCTAGAGATAGGTACGTTGGCCCTCTAATGATATCCAGGCGATCGGCTGTTGAATTCCCTCGGATGATCCTGGAGTGGACCATTGGATCCATGGACAGACACATGTCAGCCTCTCATTGTCTAAGTGTGCACTTGTCGAAGTGTGGAATATGACACTTCCCCGGATCTGCTGAAAAGCAGCCCGCGGAGGTTCTTATGTGGTTAGGGGACACAATATCAATATCAAAATGGTGGCCTTAGAGATTTATGTGGTTCGGGCCGCCTGAGCATAACACCCTACTCCACGGGGTTTGAGTGATTGTATTAAGCGAATGAGTTCGCTAAGGCCAGGTTGCGATAGTTTGGATCAGCCTTTTCCTATACTTGTGTGGTGCAGCCCTTTTATAGTTCTAAGGACTGACCGTTACAAAGCTGGCCTGGCCCGACATGTGGCCCTAGCGTGCTTAATGACCTAATACACTGTCTTAAGAGTATTAAGTACAGTTAATGGTGTGGTAATGTGCCTTCATGGCAGCATTACTACTATTAACGGTACACTGATCGTGTGTCATTAATATGGTATTAATGACACATTATTAGACCTTGTAACTATCGCCGATCAGCTTGTATTTCTATTGGTGACGAAGGTCCGGAGACTCCACACGTGGCGGATCCAGAGCTTTCCCTTGCGGGAGAGTAGGTTCAGGGTCGTTGTACACGTGTCAGTACCGGAGCTCCTCTCTGACGGGGGCTAGGTCCAGGGCCATTGTACACGTGTAGTCGCCGGAGCTTCCCTTGGTTGGGAGTTTTGTTCCGGGCTTATTTTACACGTGTTAACCCGGGAGCCAGCCATGTGAGGGGAGCGGGTCCAGTGCAACATGACATGTGGGACCAGCAAGGGCCTTCGACTCTGACGGGTGGAACTTTCTTGCTCTTGTTGCGGCATCATTGGGTACCCGATACGTAGGGTACCGATAGTGGCCCCCGGGCCCACCTCTGGGAGAAACCCCTTGGGTTAAGTTGTTCTGCTGGGGGTGGGGCTATTCTCGATTCCCGAGCTACGATTTTCAGAAAGTCCTATGATGTGTTGATAGATTGGCAATTTGGAGGTGAGCCTTTGACGCGTGACTTGTCATGAATACGGTAGATGAGATCTTTGAGTGTGGATTTCACGCAATTGAAGGTCGTCGGTTCCTAAGACGAAAATTGTATCAGTTCCGCGCGCCCTGGCAAAGCGCCGACTTTGGGTTTCCCGCCGCTCATCATGGCGACGGCTAGCCTTGGGTAAGGACCTCGATCTCTTTGTCGGGGTGGCCCCAGGCCCACTTGTCATTGACAGGGTAGATTTTTGAAAAGTACTCTTGATCTCATTCCGGTTTCCATCCAAGCATCGCAGAGGCTTACTTAAGAAGGAAAGTGCGCATGGATTGAGGACTCTTTACGCCTTCGATCATGTTTTGCACTTAGATCCTCCAAAACTCCGCTTAACTTTCCATCTTTTGCTCCACTTTGCCGCGATGGAGTTGGGTCTCCCCAAGAGCCGCCTCAAGAGCGATGATGATATGAAGAAGGTCTGGACCTACATAGGGTGGTCCAGCGACTCCTTCAACCATCTGGTCCGCGCCGGCAAGATCCCGTTTAAGAAGGAGCACGGCGGCAACATGGTGTACTTCTCTGCGTACGCCATGGTGGGGCTGATCCCACCATTCTCAACTTTCCTTTTAATGTTGTTGGACTTCTATGGTATGCAGCTGTACCACCTTGGCCCCCATTCTCTTCTTCTTGTGTCAACATTTGTCCACTTCTGTGAGATGTGGGTGGGCATTCCCCCCTGCATCGAGCTCTTCCGCACCTTCTTCACCATCCACACCACCAGGAAGGGGTCCGAATTTCTTGGCTTCTACTATTTTGTGAAGCGCAAGAAATGCCCCTTCAAATACTTGAGGTAATTTCCTTCCGGCAAGTGGGACGACTGGCGGAAAGATTGGATCATTGTGACGGCAGAGGAGCACGAGAAGTTGGAGCTGCCCGAAGGTCTCCCAAATGTTGACAACTAACGCATGGAGTGTGGTTCTGGTGCTGTCAAAGGCCTTCAACCCTGCCTTGACCAGGATCCACGAATGCATGTAACATGGAGTGACCCCCAGATGGTCTTCTGCAACTTCCTGGTCAACAGGTGGGCTCCGCTGAAGAAGGGGCTGAAGCTTGCATGGGCCCTCAATAGTGTGATGGATGAAGACCGGATTGAAATGGGTCTGAAATCCAACTTGGATGGCGCAGCTTTGGAGCTTCATCTCAAGAAGTTCTAGCATGGAATTGACTTCAAAGGCGATGGCTTAACTCCACCGGCGGCTTTCCTCCCTCTGAACATGGAGGCGTAGTTCAGCGGGGAGCTCCGGTGGAGTATGCCGGCGCTTGACGATCTTGGTGAGGTGGAAAGGCTTCTGACCACCAGATTGGCGATCCTCGGAGCTTCCGAGGGTGGTACTGCCCCCGCCCCAGGCCGAAGGACTGATAACGTCGGCAAAGGCAAGGGCAAAGAGCCAGCAGAGCCTTCCAGCTAGAAGAGGAAGTTGAAGCACGCTAACGGGAGGTCTGTCAGGCCTGCTCCTTCCACGACGGTTGCTTCCCCCCAGAGGGGGAGGTCTTCTGCTACTACTCCTGCTCCGGTGCAAACGTCTTCAAGAGGCATAAGCTCCGGGTAGTCGACTCCGGCTGCAGTGCTGGCTAGAGGCTCCAAGTCTGGGGGTTCTTCCCGGCGAAGGAAAGCTCCCGCCGAAAGAACTCCGGCGAGTGTTCCTCAATCGAGTTCCGAAGCAATTGCCTCACCAGACTTGGTGGGCTCTAGCTCCAGGCCTCAGAAGAAGAGGTTCCGAGGCGACTGGAGTGGTAGCATCCCGAGGTAAGCATTGATTTCTCACTCTCAAATGTTAATCTTGCTTTTGGATATGTCTTCAATATTCTCTTCCCTTTATTTTTAGGATATCGAAGAAGGGACCCGGAGCTTCAACACTGGTTGCAACGGCTGGGGCTGCACCTGTCACCACACCGAGGCCCGAACCAGTGGAGGTCGAGGCTCCAGTTGAAGCTCCTGCTGCTACTCCAGAAGAGGTGATCCTAGAGGCACTAGCGCTGGTGCCAGAGCAGCTTGCAGGACCGGCGGCAGGTCCTTCAACATCTGAGCCATCGACTGAAGACCCAGAAGTGGTGCCTTCACCTGCTCCGGAGGTGGAAGTTCCCCTCGTGGGTTCTTCTGATGCCACTTAAGGGCTCCAGGAGAGCGGCTCCAGCGCCGCTGGAGTACAGGGGACCACTATTGTAGAGTGGGACCTCATTTTTGTTACGAAGAACCCGCTTGAGCCTGCGAAAATGATCTCGGCAGGCTCGTAACCTATCCCTCTGGCGGTGTCCATAGACAACTCCTGCTCAAGCCTTCGACAGGTCCAGCTAGCCTTCAACCATGGGAGCAAAGCCTTGGAGAAGGAGAGAAACACCTTAAGGCGTTGGCGTAGCAGACTCCATTTTGAGACCAAGCTTGCTCAGACGAGGCTGGCTGACCAGAAGGAATGGACACAAGGGGAGAAGGCCCGGTTAGAGTACTGGGACAAGTTGATGGAGGAGAAGGAGGCCGCCATCCGGGCGCTCGATGCTAACTCCAGGGAAATTTTGGAGCAAGCCAAAGAGAGACGTGACACTGCTGACGAGCGTTACGAAAAGCTTGCAGAGTTGAATGAAACTCTCATGAAGCGTCAAGCGGACCTGGAGGCGAGGGAGGAAAAACTCCTGGGCCAGTAGGAGGATGTGGTGAGGAGGGAAGCGAAGGTCACCCAGAAGTTGGCTCTGGGTGAGAAAAATTTGGCAGATCGCAGCAAAAAGTTGGATCTATGGAAGGAGGAAGAGAGAAAGAAGAACTGGAAGGTGGGGCAAGAGCTCTCGAAAAGAGAGTCTGACACTGCCGCTAGGGAGGAGAGACTCAAAGGCAGGGAGAAGGACCTAGCTGAGAGGCGGAACCGCATTCACCTCTGGGAGACGGAGCTAGCCGACCAGGAGAAGCAAGTTGCTGAGGTCAAGCAGCAGCATGCCAAGCTCGCTGAGCGACTTGCCCGTGAAAGCTCGGAGCTTACGCCGCTCGGAGGTCACTGGAGGAGCTGCAGAGCTCCAAGGCAACTGAGTCCCTGATGGTTTGGAACTTCCTGGGACGTGCGGACAGGGCCCTCGTGCCCCTGGGTTCAGTCCAGTACGCCCAGATAACCCGGCGCAGGAGCTTGACCACACGTTGGCTGCACTTAGCTCTGCTGGCAGGGAACTCGTTGCGATGGGTGACTTCATTGCCGATTAACTGGATACGGAGGGTAAGTCATTGGCCAGGAACATCGTTGAGTATGTCTTGGCATGTTACAGGAGCTGAGACCCCCAGTTCTCCCTTGATCAGGTTTTTGAAGGAATCATCGCGGATGAGGAAAATGTCGCGAGGGCTAGTGTTCAAGAATATGGTGAGAAGGTTGCTTCATTTTTCCACAGGACCTAGATCCTCCAGTAGCTAGGTTTTTTCTCCCTTTGTCTCTTGTAATCTCAATTTTGTAATCTAGTTCTTCAAATTAATGAAATCCTCCTTTTTGCCTTGAATTTCACTTTGTCTTCAATATACTTTGTTATGTCATGTCTTGTTGGCCCCTGGTACATGTGTACAGTTGAGATGTGTACATGTACCAAAGGTTATGACAGTATGTTGAAGTCTTCAATTTTGAATCGTCGAAGACAGGCCCCCTGCAAGGGTCGGAGCTTGGTAACTCCGGCGTCAACATATTGGATATTGACGGCGGACCTATCTTGGGAGATGTCGGAGCTTAGTAGCTCCGGCGTCGTCCATCATCGCTATGAATTTTTGCTTTTCTTGTACATCAAAGGCAAGGGAGAAAGTAAAATTCGTCCTCTTGGCTATAAATTGGTTGTGACTTATTGTTCTTATTTGAACTTTATGTCCGAAGAAACTCAACATGGTAAAAACTGTTTTGATATAATCTTCCTAGATCCACATGCCTTTTTTAGTATTCACCCTACAGAGGCCTGCCAGGGTGTAGGTAGAGTGGCATACTTTGGGTGCAGGACCAGGCTAAGTCGATAGCACACTCCGAACCTAGGTTGGCTTGGCGTTCAGGTAAGTAGACTATGTGGCGGTGTTAAGATCCAAAAAGACTATCAATAGGGCTTGTAATGCATGTGAGTTACTTGGAACAAAATTAAAAAGTAAAAGTATTTGCAGAACATCATTATAGACAAGCGGGGTAAAAATAATTTGACATATTGAGCCTTGTACAAAAAGTAAATGCACGTGGAGCCTGTTTTCACACAACAATGCTTTTCATTATAGGTCCGGATTACAGGGGAGACAAGGACAAACTTAGGGTGCTGGACGAAGCTAAATGTGCTATACATCTTGTGCTAGCCCAGAACAAGTAGTTACACTTTTAGTACTTGTGACTGTGTCAAGTGTTACTTGAACTTTCCGGACCCTCCCGAAGGGGTCCGGATGTTCTCCTGGAGGACTTGCTCGACTCTGTATAATGACTCTACAACATGCATTGTGTGTAATTATAGACTCACCTCCATGATTCTAGGCATAAAACTTACGGAGGTGCTCGATGTTCCAAGAATTGGGATTTGGGATCCCATCCTCAGTTGCCAAGCGAACGCAGCCTGGTCGGGATACTTTAATGACTCGGAAAGGACCCTCCCAGCTGGGGGAAAGTTTGTTCATCCCTTCATGAGTTAGTATCTTCTGGAGCACCAGGTCACCTTCTTCGAGCTGTCAGTCACACACGTTCCTTTGATGGTAGCGCCGGAGCGCTTGGCGATAATGTGCATTTCGAACAGCTGCTCGGCACCTTCCCTCGTCGATGAGGTAAAGGCCTTCACACTGGAGCTGGTCCTGTGTGGATTTGTCGAAGTTCCGGACCCGGAGGGACCCCAAGGTGATCTCCGGAGGAAGGACTGCTTCAGCTCCGTACACCACAAAAAATGGAGTCTCCCCAGTTGACCGATTAGGTGTTGTCCTATTTGCCCATAATGTGGACGAAAGCTCTTCAATCCAGTTAGCTCCATGCTTTTTCAAGCGCTCATATGTGCGTGTCTTGAGTCCTTTTAATATTTTTGCATTTGCTCTCTCGGCTTGGCCATTGCTTGCTGGATGAGCTACTGAAGCATAGCTAAGTTGAATGACGAGGTCTTCGCAATACTCTTGGAATGCAGTACTTGTGAATTGAGTTCTGTTATCAGTTATGACTTTGTTTGGAACTCCAAATCTTCATATAATGGACTTCAAGAACTTGATTGCTGATTGTTTGTTGATTGTTACTACTGGAGTTGCTTCAGGCCATTTGGTGAACTTGTTGATGGCGACATATAGGAACTTGTAACCTCTGATGGCTTTTGGGAAAGGTCCCAAGATATCCATGCCCCACACAGTGAATGGACATGTAGGAGGTATCATTTGTAGTGATTGAGCCGGTGTATGAATTTGTTTGCATGGAACTGACATGCTTCACATTTCTTCACTAGCTCAACCGCATCCTGGAGTGTTGTAGGCCAGTAAAAGCCATGCCGGAAGGCTTTACCGACCAGGCTTTACCGGTAGGATTCCCGCACTCGCCTCCATGGATTTCTGCGAGGAGACCGTGACCTTCTTCCCTTGCAATGCACCGCATTAGGATGCCATTGGCACCGCGTCAGTAGTGATCCCCTTCTACCAACCTGTATCTTTTAGCCAATCTGACAATCTAGTCAGCAGATACACTGTCTTCAGGAAGGATATTGTCTTTCAAGGAGCTCCGGATCTCCGAGATCCATGCATCGAAGCTAACTTGAGCTTCTGAGTCTTGCGTACTGTGTTGCTCGGAGCTTCCGACAGCACCTACGACCCTTGGTGAACGCCATGGTAATAGGGCCACCGGGACCGCCGGCTTTGAGGTGTTGGTCTTGCCCCCTTCGCTCAGTTCAGTAGGTTGAGCTGTTGGTTTTGATAACCTCTGGACGAAGATTCCGTCGTGAGTCGGAGCTCTGGTTGAGGCTTTCGTCGAGAGTTCATTGGCTGCGGAGTTATGAAGGCGCTGAACATGATGGAGATCAAGTACTTTGAAGTCCTTTTGAAGCTTCTGGACTTCAAGGAGATAAGCAGCTAATTGAGAATTGTTACAGGAGCATTCACCTTTCACTTGCTTGATGATGAGCTGTGAATCTCCCTTCACCAACAGTTGTTTGACACCATAAGATAGTGCCACCTTGAGTCCATAGATGAGGGCTTCATACTCTGCCATATTGTTGGTTGCCTTGAAGTCAAGGTGTACCATATACTTGACCTTCTCTCCGGTCGGAGCTAGAAGAAGGACTCCAGCTCCGGCCCCCTGCTTCTGCACGGAGCCGTCGAAGTAGAGGGTCCAGTGAGGCTCAGTGAATACCGGAACTTTGAGCTCTTGTTTCTGCTCACTGTGGCCCCCAGGGTTTGATGGAGAGGGAGTCCACTCCGCCACAAAGTCAGCCAATGCTTGACTTTTAATTGCTTGTCTTGACATGAATTCTAGATCAAATTCTGCCAGCCCCACTGCCCACTTTGCAATATTCCCAGTAGAATTAGGGTTATGCAAAATTGCATGCAGTGGAAAAGAAGTTACCACTGATATTTTGTGGGCTTGGAAGTAATGACAAAGCTTTCTTGAGGCGATGAGAACTGCGTAAAACAGTTTATGCACCTCAATGTATCTTGTCTTGGCGTCGTGGAGTACTTCACTGATGAAGTACACTGGGCGATGGACTGTACGGACCCTCCCGGAGGGGACCGGAGCTTCCTCTGCATCAACCCGGACCCTCCCGGAGGGGTCCGGACCTTCTTCTGGAATTTCTAGGTCCCTACCGAAGGAATCCTGAGCCTCATCTGGATTGACACGGAACCTCCTAGAGGGGTCTGGATCTTCTTGCTCAGTAGCAGTTACTCCTTCGTTTAAAGGAGGTTTATTCTCTAGCATCTCGCCTTCAGGTAGTTTTGGACCCTCCCGGAGGGGTCTAGACTCCTGAATTGAGGATGGCTCCGGTCTTTCCGCGACCAGGACCATACTAACAAAGTTTGTAGTTGCCGAAATGTAAAGCAGTAAAGGCTCACCAGGGTTCGGAGCTACTAGAATTGGTAATGTAGTGAGGAGCTGTTTCAGCTCTTGTAATGCCTTTTTTCTTCTTGAGACCAATGAAATGGCCCGGACTTCCTCAAGAGTTTGAAGAAGGGTAGCGCCCGTTCTGTTAGTCTTGAGATAAATCGACTGAGCGCAGCTAGACATCCAGTCAATTTTTGGACATCTTTAATGCGGGCTGGGGACCGCATTTCTTCTATAGCCTTGATCTTCGCCGGATCTGCTTTGATTCCTCGATGAGTCACCAAGAAACCCAAAATCTTCCCGGAACTAACCCCGAAGACGCACTTGTCTGGGTTCAGCTTGGTGCGTGTAGTACGCAACTTGTCGAAGACGGCTTGTAAGTTGTCAAAGAGTGATTCCTTGTTTTTAATCTTCACGATGATGTCATCAACATACACCTCCACCAAGTCTCTAATTAGCTCTCCAAATGTTTTGTGCATAGCTCGCACAAATGTTGAAACAGCATTTTTGAGACCAAATGACATGGCAGTATAACAATACAATCCATCTACTGTTATGAAGGCAGTATGCTCTTCATCTTCCTTAGACATTTCGATTTGATGATATCCTGAATATGCATCTAAGAAACACAGTAGTTCGCACCTGGAGGTGGAATCCACTATATGATCTATTCTAAGTAGTGGAAATGGATCTTTTGGACATGCCTTATTTAAGGTGGTGTAGTCGATACACACATCCAAAGCTTCCCACCGGCCTTGGGTACAACAATTGGGTTTGCTAGCCATTTTGGATGGAAGACTTCCCGGATGAATCCAACTTCAAGCAACTTCTTGATTTCCTGTTGGATGAAGTTTTGCCGCTATATTGATTGTTTCCAGGGCTTTTGGTGTACAGGTCGGGCGTCTGAGTAAATCTTCATATTGTGCTCAATCACTTCCCTAGGGATCCCAAGCATTTTTGACGGTTGCCAAGCAAACACGTCAACATTAGCCCAAAGGAAAGTGATGAGTGCGAGTTCCTAGTTGTTGTTTGGACCCCCCGATATACGGGTAGTCTGAGCCGCATCAAAACCAGTTCAGACAACTTTGACAGGAACGTCGGCGTCGCCGCTTGGTTGCACACGAGGTGCGGAGGTAGAGCCTTTGTGGTGAATGCTTGGAGGATTCGCAGCTGGCTCTTTTCCAGATGCTTCCTCTTGCGTTGTGGTAAGCGCATAGAGTTCTTCCAGAGCAGTGACTCCTGCGGTGCGATCTCCACAGATCCAGAGAACGCACGTAGGTGTTGGCATCTTCAACACCAAATAACCATAATGTGCAGCAACCATAAACTTCTATAAAGTTGTCCTGCTCAAAATGGAATTGAAAGGCAGACTGATCTGCGCAACGTCGAAGATCAACTTCTCGGTTCTGTAGTTTTCACGGGTCCCGAAGGTCACCGGGAGTGTAATATAACCAAAAGGAGTGATGGTTCCCGGACCTACTCCAGAGAAAGGCCGGGATGGATGGAGGTCTGAAGGCCGAAGCTGAAGCTTAATGAAAGCTTTGAAGCTTATGAGGTTAAGACTGGAACCTCCATCCACCATCACATGTTGAATTTGGATATTGTTAATGTTGGGTGACACCATCAACGGGAGTTGACCAGCCCCGATCATGTTTTGGGGACAGTCCGAAGCATCAAAAATGATGGGTATGTCCATCCACTTCCGATGTGGTTCTGCCTTAGCAGCAGGAGCTACCATGGCCATGTCCCGGCGCATTGTCTTGAGGACGCGACGAGAGGTGATGTCCCAAGAACCACCATAGATGGTGTTCAGGGTTTTCCGACGTTCGTTGTTGGAAGCGTCGGAATCGTCATCGACAGTGTTGTAGATAGATTTCAAGACCTTTTTAGGGTCCTAGAAACCTAGCTCTTCATCAGCTGGAGCTTCGTCGACTTTTTGTTTTCCTTCCCTTTGACAGAAAGGAGCTTCTTCCGAGCTCTTGTTGTAGCGCTCAGCAAGGTTCTGGACCTCTCGGCACTTTTCCAAGCTATGTCGATTTCTCTTGTGAATTGGACACTATGCTTTAGAACTGTTGCCATCTTCTGAAGAAGGACGAGGTTGCTTCTCGGGGCGTGGCCCCCGGCTTCCAGGAGCTGCAGCAGCAGCAGCCGGAGCGCCGGCCGACAGTTTCTTTTTGCCGTTGGGCTTCTTCTTCTTCTTGCCACTACCGGAGGTAGCGGCTTCAGTTTTGGAGGACTTCTGGTTGACCTCCGGAGCTGGCTTGGAGTGCATTTCACGGCCCTCCGCATCCCTAGCGCATTTGTCGGCTAGGC
This sequence comes from Tuctoria greenei, assembly GCA_036927565.1. Classification (NCBI taxonomy): domain Eukaryota; kingdom Viridiplantae; phylum Streptophyta; class Magnoliopsida; order Poales; family Poaceae; genus Tuctoria; species Tuctoria greenei. Next base: position 200,789,932 of record JAYESD010000001.1, read on the forward strand.
TGAAGAGCTTCGTGATGCTAGTAACTTCCTTAATAGCCAGCTTCTCTAGCATCTTCTTATCTCGAACACCCTGTTTGAATGCAATGATAATAGAAGAGCTTGAGATAGATGGAATGGTGTTTCGTACGTGAGAGAATCACTGGATGAAGGACCGTAGCGATCCCCCCGACGTTTGCTTCACAGCAAACAGGTCCAGTTCAGTGTCGGGTCGGGTGTAGGAGCTCCCAAAGTTGGCAGTGAATTGCTGGCTTAGTTCCACCCAACTATTAATGAAGTCGGGTGGAAGACTCATGAACCAAGACCTTGCAGTCCCAGTTAAGGCCACCGAGAAGTAATTGGCCATTATAGCCTCATCACCCCCCGCTGCCAGTATGGCAGTAGAGTAGATTTCTAAAAATTCAGCGGGGTTGACTGTTCCGTTAAATTTTTTTGGCAAGTGAGGCCGGAACTTCTGTGGCCACCTGACCATACGTAGGTGCATAGCAAGGGCAGAACAACCTCCTTACAATCCTTGAGGAGTAGGGTTATCTCGAGCCTCTTGCCTTTCACGAGCACGCTCGATGTGGACTTGGCCGTCCTGTTGCTAGTAATGGCGATCCAGTTCCGACCGCAGGTCATGGGTCAGAATCCTGGTGATGGTATGGGTGCGTCGTGCCCCGGGGGCAACGAAGTCACTTGTTGGGAGGCGGCACGCCTCCTTTGTTGAGAGGCTTGTGGACCAAGTCGACCAGAGATGGTTCATCATTGTGAAGGTGCTCGCCCTGAAGGAGGAGGACCTTGGTTGCTGATGCCTGCAACCGTAGCTACGACCAGATGGTCAATATCAGCCCTCCACTGCTCCATAGCACCCTGGGGTGCTTGAAGGTGGTGGATGTTTCAGAAGAGCTCGTGCGGCAATGAGCGCATGCTCGGGGTTGTTGTTTGTCGATGTAGTGATCGATGCATGTGCCCCATCTTGTTGATTGGCATTGTTTGTCGGTACAGATGGTGATGCGGTTCCTGCCGGAGCGTTGGCACCTGCTGGTTGCTGAACATTGGAGGGGTTGCCTCCAGCAGGTTGTTCATCATGATTGTCGTTGGATGATCTAGCAGCTGAATTCACCATCTTGTGATCTTGGAACAAACGTTGCGCCCCTACCAGGCGCACCAAATGTCAAAGTGTGGAATACAACACTTCCCCCGGACCCGCTAAAAAGCAGCTCGCGGAGGTTCTTATATGGTTAGGGAACACATGATCAATATCAAGATGGTGGCCTCAGAGATTTACGTGGTTCGGGCCGCCTGAGCGTAACACCCTACTCCACGGGGTTTGAGTGATTGTATTAAGCGAATGAGTTCGCTAATGTCAGGTTGCGTTAGTTTGGATCAGCCTTTTCCTATACTCGTGTGGTGTAGCCCTTTTATAGTTCTAAGGACTGACCGTTACAAAGCTGGTCTGGCCTGACATGTGGCCCTAGCGTGCTTAATGACCTAATACACTGTCTAAAGAGTATTAAGTACAGTTAATGGTGTGGTAACGTGCCTTCATGGCAGCGTTACCACTATTAACGGTACACTGATCGTGTGTCATTAATATGGTATTAATGACACATTATTAGACCTTGTAACTACCGCCTTAACCATACTTGAATGTCTGTTATGGTCATGATCGGCTTGTATTTCCGTTGGTGACGAAGGTCCGGAGGCTCCACACATGGCAGATCCGGAGCTTTCCCTTGCGGGAGAGTAGGTCTGGGGTCGTTGTCACGTGTTAGTACCGGAGCTCCTCTCTGACGGGGGCTAGGTCCAGGGCCATTATACACGTGTAGTCACCGGAGCTTCCCTTGGTTGGGAGTTTTGTTCCGGGCTTATTTTACACGTGTTAACCCGGGAGTCGGCCATGTGAGGGGAGCGGGTCTGGTGCAACATGACATGTGGGACCAGCAATGGCCTTCGACTCTGACGGGTGGAACTTTCTTGCTTTTGTTGCGGTATCATGGGGTACCCGATACATAGGGTACCGACAGCACTATTCAATATTACTCCCCTAGAGTAGCCTTATTTCTGTAATAAAATACATGCATGCACAATTTCTCATAAGTAGAAATATGTTAAATCTAAAGGCAACGCTTGTAAGAAATGTTTATTCCTTCACATATTTGAGATGTATTGATGGTTGAAAATAGCACTTAACAGCTATCAACAGTGAGTATCCAAGGCTTGGACCACCCTAAACACTTGTCCACTCTCATAGTTATCATGACATCTTGTTAATGGTGTGCACCATACTGACGGAACTGAATTGTTGACCCTATTCTCAGTCAAATCTTCATCTTTCTCATGATCATTGAGAAGAGGTCTCCTCTAGCTTCAGCATGAATATGATCATGGATCGATGGAGTCAATCCATTTTTGGAGAGTTGGATGATGAGCCACCTATCTATCCCAAAGTGGAGGCAATCCAATATACAATCTTGGAGCCTCTCCAAAGCTTTGGGGATAGATATCTTTAGCCCCACTGAAAGCTAGAAATTCTCTAGCGAATGGCAAGGTTGTTGCCTAGCAGAAGGAATTTGTTGAGGAATGCCTCAAAATACTTTGCAGTTGAGCACTAGTGTCCTCATTGGTTTTTACATAGAATGGGCTAGCCAAACACTACTCTATTTTCATAAAAAAGGAGAAAACAAAGCAAGAGTAAACTTGATGGACAACTATTAGTACACAGAGCCTAATCACAAGTGATATCTATCCTTTACTTTCTTTGGATTCCCCGACAATGGCACCAAAAATGGTTGTTGGTATTTCTTACGGCCACATATCATCTCCAGGAATTGTGCAGAAATGTTTGTTGACAACTAAGCTACACTAGTAAGACATGCATGGTAATGGTGCTAGAATAGCTTTACTAATGTAATCTTAGGGTCAATGCAAGATGATCTCTGCAAGTGCACAAAAAATATTGTTGTAGCATTTCACTCATGTGTATTTCTAATATTATCTATTTATCCCAAAGAAAGACAGTGAATTAAAAGAACTACTACTCTTATGATGAAGATATAGAATACTAAGTAATCATCATGATAGTGGTAAGTTCATAATATAAGGTAGTACTCTAATAAGATAACCTAAACCTAGTGGGAGTTAGTCTAGAGAGCAAACCGTTCATAATGTGGCTTTCATCTACAGGTGTATAGTCGACTTGTGTACATGTGAGCATATTAGTGATGATGAAAGCATCTAGGCCCCCATGAGGTATGGTTTCGGTGATTAATGACAACCATTATATATTACTAATGAGTTTTTGGATGCAAGGCCTCTCATATCACTCATCACACTTAATGAAATCTATATGTATATCATCTACTGCTCATTGGATACAATTGGAGACCCCTAAACAAATTATTTTACGAGGTCAATCGATTTTTGTGAAGACTAAAAGAAAAAGCACATATGTCAAAATTATTCCATCAAAATTGATAGCACTTGAGACTTGGTCGTCATCAGAAGAACATTTCAAACCAATGTCTAGGAGGTCACTCGAACAAATTCCAAAAGATTCACTTAGAACAACTCGAAGTAGACAAAATCAACTCACCGGATCAACCGATGTATCCAGAAAATAGTACATCGGTCGAGTTGGCTCTAAACAGAAGAAGACCTCAGTCTTAAGTATACACTGGATCATCCGATGATGAAGCAAGTGTTACATCGGTCTATCATTCCAGTAAGCAATTTCCCTGGACCAAGTGTAACACCGGACCATCCGATGTACAATTACAACACATCGGTCGATCACTCCAGTAAGCATTATTTCTGGATCATTCTGGATCAAGTGTCATCACATCATCCGATGATGAGGCCAGTGTTACATCGGTCGGTCAATGGTCATATCTGACACAGTGACATCAACTAATTTGTATTCGACCGATGACAACTGAAAGGAGCACACCGGATCATCTGATGTTTGCAGAACAGTGATGTCAGCCTACTTTTCCAACGGCTATTTCGTGGAAAATGACTATTTATACCACTTCAACCAGTGATTTAGATAAGTCTTGATACCCAGAGCTACTCTACACATTACCAAGCATTCAAGACATTGAGCTACCACTTCTACATCATTTACACCACTTGTACACCAAGAGATAGGCTAGAACTTGCTAGAGATGATGCTTTTGTGCTTCCATTCTTGGTGATTGGAGTATCTAGTCTAGTGAAAGATGTGAGGGACTGTCTCTTGGTGATTGCATTCACCGTGTAATAGTCGGTGATTGGAGAGAGATTTCCGAAGCTTGCCAAGTCGGTTGTGGAAGCCCGGAGGATCCAACTTGTACAAGGCTTGAGCTCCACCTTGCCAGGGTTGGCGAATGGAGACTTTTAGTGAAGATTCCTGGTCTCGGTGACTTGGGAGTGGCTATACCCTTTGGTGGGTGCCACAACGTGGATGTAGGAAGGTCTTGATGATCTTGCTGAACCACGGGATAAATCTCCGTGTCTTCGTGTCTCCTAGGGAGTTTGCACACCCTTTCTTTCCCGTTTCACTTATGCATTTAATATACCGCAAAATTACTATTCACTTGAATGCATAGGTTGTTTGCATAGGGAATTGGGCTTTTAGTTAAGTTTTTATTTCTTTAATTTTTGAAAAGATGCCCAATTCACCCCCCCCCTCTTGGGCATTCGATCCTTACAATTGGTATCAGAGCAAGGTTGCTCATTGGATCATTCTAGCTTCACCGCTAGAGAGCTAAAATGGCCAAGATTAAGGGTTCGGTTCCCATCTTCGAGGGCAAGAACTTTGCCTATTGGAAAGCACGCATGTGTGCTTATCTAGAGGCTATTGCTCCCGAGGTACGGGAAGCGACCCATGCGGGTTTTGGTGAGCAAAACTATATAGGTGATCAAGTTAAGTGGGATGCAAAAGCTAGAAATGCTATTTATGAATGCATTAGTCCAGATGTGTTTACTAGGATTGCTAGCAAAGAAAAGGCTTGTGAAATTTGGGCTTGCTTGATTGAAATTCATGAGGGTTCTTCTCGTGTTAAAGAACTAAAATATCATATGCTTAAGGCCAAATATGATGAGTTCAAAATGCTACCTCATGAAAATGTTAATGAATTGTTTTCTCGCTTAAATGTGCTTATTGAGGAAATTAATGCTCTTGATATTGCTTCTCTTGGCAAGGGACTCATCAACCGCAAGATCCTTATGCTCCTTCCTAAGCCAAAGTACGACATCATCAACTCCATGCTTCAAAAGGAATCTCTTGATCACATTGAAGTTTTGGAACTTATTGGAGGGATTCACGCTCATGAGATGAGTGTGCTTGGGATGATGGAGGAATCATCTTCAAAGACAATTGCTCTAAAGGCTTCCACCAAGAAAACAAATGTCAAGAAAAAGAAAGTGGTTGAGCCAAGCTCAAGTGAAGAATAGCAAGCACCAAGTGAAGATGACGATGATGAGCTTGCATTGATGATGAGAAAATTCTCTCACTTAAACTCCAAGATTGCCAAGAAGGGATACACCTTTGATCCCAAAAAGAAAGCATTTCTACCAAGGAAAGATGACAACAAGACTTGCTATAATTGTGGTGATCAAGGCCACATCTCCTATGATTGTCCAAAACCGGACAAAAGAAGAGATAACCACAAGGGCAAGCATCGCAAGCTTGAGGATAGTGAGGATGATGAAGAAGAGGTCAAGCCTAAGCCAAGATTCTTTGGGAAGAAGAAGCATGACAAAGGCAAAAAGACAAAACTCTTTCCAAAGAAGAGAAAAGGCCCACAAAAGGTGTTCATGTGTGAGGCAAATGAATGGATCACTGACGAAGAATCTAGTGATGAAGAGAGTGGAGTTGAAGAAGAGAGCTTGGCCGGCCCTGCCATTGCCAACAATGATGATTCATCTCTTCGTCCACCTCCCATGTGCCTCATGGCAAAAGGTAACACCAAGGTATGTGATGACTCTAGTGATGATGGGCTTTCCCCGATGACGTAGCTTCATTGATAAATGAATACCACACTATCATTAAAAGGGAAAAGAGTAAGGTCAAGGCTCTTGAAGAAGCTCATGCTAAGCTTGAGAGTGATAACCTCGATTTGCTTGACAAGTATGAAAGCATACTTAAGGAGCATGACACGCTCAAATCTCATGTCAAGCAAGTTGAGGAGGATAAGGCTCAAATCAAACTAGATCATCATGAGCTTGACGTAGCACACCAAGCACTCTTGGGAAAGCACAATGAGTTAATCCAAGAGCATCAAGTACTTAACCTTGCTTATGAAGTCCTTGATCAAGAATTGAAAACTATAAAGAAAGAAACCCTTAATGATAAGGTATCTATTGTTTCTCATGCCACTAATGTCTTGCATAAGCCTTTGCCTTTAAAAGAAAATGCTAGGGAGAAGGATTTGATGGATGAAATTGAAAGTCTCCGCACTAGTGTGACAAGACTATCTAAGGGAGAAGTCAAGCACAAAGAAATTCTCTTCCAACAAGCAAAGGCCTTCAACAAGAGAGGACTTGGATCCTTCCCGGTGCCTAACAAAGGAAAGGTGCCCTCACCGGAGCTTAGAACAAGCTTCATCAAGGAAGTTGGTTCTTATTGCCAACATTGTGAGGTCACCGGTCACCATACAAGGGAGTGTCCTCTTCCTAACCGGCCTTCTCCAAAATTGCCTACTAACTACAAGTCTACCTTTAATGATCACTATTATCTCTTGAGTAAAGTAGATGGCAAGGTGAAGGCAAGGTTCATTGGCAAGGGCATGAAGGGGAAGCTCCCCAAGCAACTTTGGGTCCAAAAACACTTGTATCACACATACAAGGACCTAAGTTGGCTTGGGTGCCTAAAATCAAAATTTGAATTCATGTGTGTAGGTGAACTACAAAGCCAGAGGAAAGCATTGGGTACTCGATAGCGGGTGCACTCAACACATGACCGGCAACAATGGTATGTTCACCTCCATAGAGAACCCCGGCAATCATGAAAAAGTCACCTTTGGTGATAACTCTAAGGGGAAGGTAACTGGGTTGGATAAGATTGCAATTTCAAATGATTTATCAATTTCCAATGTATTGTATGTTAAGTCACTTAGTTTCAATTTGCTTTCTATTGCATAGTTATGTGATCTTGGACTAACGTGCACCTTTGGCAAGAATGATGTTGTTGTGATTAGTGAAACAAGCCAAGAACTAATCTTCAAAGGGTTTCGGCATGGACATCTCTACCTAGTAGACTTCTCCGACAAGGATGCTAGCTTGACCACTTGTCTTTTCACCAAGACAAGTTTGGGTTGGCTATGGCATCGACGCATAGCTCACATTGGAATGAGCAAGCTCAAGAAGTCATTCAAGCTCGGGATGGTGACTGGCGTGAAGGATGTCACATTTGAGAAGAACAAGCTTTGTAGCGCTTGTCAAGCTGGGAAACAAGTTGCTTCACACCACCCGATAAATACAATGGTGTCAACCTCCAAGCCACTTGAGTTGCTCCACATGGACCTCTTCGTACCGTCCACATATCAAAGTCTTGGTGGTAATCTCTATTGTCTTGTTATAGTTGATGACTACTCTCGCTATACTTGGACTTTCTTTTTAGGTGACAAGAGTGAAACTCCGGAAGTGTTCAAGACCTTCGCTAACCTTGCCCAAAGGGAATTTCAACTTCCCATCATCAAGGTCCGGAGTGACAACGGCACCAAATTCAAGAACTACAACATTGGGGAGTGGTGTGATCGTGAAGGCGTGAAGCATGAATTTTCAGCCACATACACTCCTCAACAAAATGGTGTCGTTGAAAGGAAGAACAAGACTCTCATCACTCTTGCACGAGCAATGCTTGATGACTATGGCACGTCCGAGAAGTTTTGGGCCGAAGCAATCAACACGGCGTGCCATGCCGCAAATCGGGTCTATCTACATCGACTATTTCAAAAGACCCCGTATGAACTCCTCATTGGGAGAAAGCCCAACATCTCGTATTTCCGAGTCTTCGGGTGAAAGTGCTACATCTACCGCAAGAAAAGGCTCGGTAAGTTTGAAAGAAGATGTGATGTTGGTATCTTTCTTGGTTATGCATCAAACTCAAAAGCATATTGAGTATTCAACCAAACCTCTTGTTTAGTTGAGAAAAGTTGTGATGTTGAGTTTGATGAAACTAATGGCTCCCAAGCGGAGAGTTTTGGTCATGATGAAATAGATGATGAGCCTCTACGAGAAGCTATGAAGAACATGACCATTGGAGACATCAAGCCTAAAGTTGAGGAGAGCCATGATCAAGGGGGAGCTTCAAGTTCCAACATCAACACATCTATGGCACCTCAAGTTGACGAAGAAGAAAAAGATGATCCATTGCCGACACAAGATTCACAAGCCACACAACATCAAGAAGAAGAACAAGTCCATGATCAAGTCCAACCATAAGAAGAGCAACACGCATCACCACCGCCAAGTGCTTCACAACCACTTATGAGGCATGGACGCATCTCCAAGGCGCATCCGATTGATCAAATCATCGGAAGTCCGATAAGGGGAGTAAGTACACGTTCTCACCATTTCGCTACATTTTGTGAGCACTACTCGTTTGTTACATGTGTAGAACCCACTCACATTGAGGAAGCACTCCCAGATCCAAATTGGGTAATGGCCATGCAAGAAGAACTCAACAACTTCATCCGAAATGAAGTTTGGGTGCTGGAGGAGCGACCCAAGGACAAGAACGTCATCGGGACTAAGTGGGTGTACCGCAACAAACAAGACGAGAACGGTGTTGTGATCCGCAACAAGGCAAGACTTGTGGCCAAGGGTTTCTCGCAAGTTGAAGGACTAGACTTTGGGGAAACATTTGCTCCGGTCGCTCGACTAGAAGCTATCCGTATACTTCTTGCTTTTGCATCACATCATAACATAAAGATTTATCAAATGGATGTGAAAAGTGCCTTTCTTAATGGTTATATTAACGAGCTTGTTTATGTTGAACAACCTCCCGGGTTCGAAGATCCGAGGAATCCTAATCATGTGTTTAGGTTGCACAAGGCGCTCTACGGGCTCAAGCAAGCACCTAGAGCATGGTATGAACGACTACGGGATTTCTTGATCATGCAAGGATTCAAGATCAGGAGGATGAACACTACACTCTTCACCAAAGACATCGATGGAGAACTATTTGTTTGTCAAATTTATGTCGATGATATTATTTTTGGTTCAACTAACAAAGCTCTTAGCCATGAGTTTGGCAAAATGATGTCTAGGGAATTCGAGATGTTGATGATTGGAGAGCTCAACTTCTTCCTTGGATTTCAAATCAAGCAACTTCGAGAAGGGACCTTCATCTATCAAAAAAAGTATACCAAGGACCTCTTGAAGAAATTTGAGATGGGAATGGTAGCTCAAGAAGTACTCCAATAGCAACAAATTGTCATCTCGACGCGGATAAGGACGGTAAACCTGTTGACCAATCCAATTACCGTTCCATGATTGGTTCATTGCTTTATCTTACCGCATCTAGGCCCGATATCATGTTTAGTGTATGCTTGTGTGCTCGCTTTCAAGCAGCACCTAAAGAATCGCATCGAAAGGCGGTCTTTAGGATACTTCGGTATCTCAAGCATACCCCAAGTGTAGGCTTGTGGTACCCTAAAGGTGCTAAATTCCATCTCTTGGGTAACTCGGATTCGGACTTTGCCAGATGTCGTGTGGATCGCAAGAGTACCTCCGGAGGGTGTCACTTGCTTGGGCGTTCCCTAGTATCTTGGTCAAGCAAGAAGCTAAACTCCGTTGCTTTGTCCACTGCGGAAGCGGAAAATATAGCGGTCGGTGCATGTTTTGCCCAAATCCTTTATATGAAGCAAACCCTTTTGGACTTTGGTGTTAAACTTGGTTGTGTGCCTCTCCTTTGTGACAATGAAAGTGCGGTTAAGATTGCTAAAAACCCCGTTCAACACTCCCGCACTAAGCACATTGATATTCGCCATCATTTCTTGCAGGACCATGAAGCTAAGGGAGATATCTCCTTGCGAGGTGTTAGGTCCGAAGAACAATTGGCGAATATCTTCACTAAACCACTTGATGAGAAAACTTTTTCTAGACTAAGGTGTGAATTAAATGTGCTAGATGCATCGTATGTCATGTAAGTTGCCATGGTCATGTAAGAATGCATCACATATAGGTCTTGTCTAACTTTCAAAGGATAGGGGCGAGCAAGGGTTAGCTTGGGATGGAGGTTCTTTTGGGTTTCCCCGAGACTTGGAGAGTGGCTCTCCCTGAAGAAGCCTTTGAAAGGTTCAAATTTGGCAAGATAGATTTAATTTATGTCTTGCATGATGACTGCCATATAGACTTGCACTCATGTTTAATTTCCTGCATTAAAAATTGTTTGGCATTGTATACGGTAGATTGTCACAAAGGGGAACCGACTTCATGAGAAAGAGACTTGTTTGAAATGCAATATCTCAACTCATATGATGTGGAAAGAACAAAGTTAGGTGCATTGATGCCTAAAGGAACATGCTTTAAAGAGATAGAAGTCTTCATCCTCTAGCTCACAAAGCATGGGCCTTACATTTATTTGGATTCTTTCCTTGATCTTTTCGGTGTTCTATTTGCTTTAGGGCTTAGCCAAGTTATTGGCAACTAGTGTTATAATCTTTTTGAGGGGTAAGGGGTTGCCCAAAAAGTCCTAAGACTTGTGTTTCTCTTTGTTTGTTTAAGTCAAAGGACACATATGGAATGTTGCTGATCTTTTGTAGTCATCGGATTATCCGATGCTTAGGGCAGAAGCATCATCGGATCAGTTTGTGCTTATGTGCAAGGGTCAGCTCAGTCAGAAAGTCAAATTAGCCGATGAGTTCATTCTGAGAAACATCGGAGCATCTGATGTTCACATTTCTGGAGTTGTGCCAGATTCAACCGATGCTAATCGTTTCCACGTTGGATCATCCGATGCCGAAGGTGCCTCTGGAATACCCTTACTGTACCATTCGACCGATGCACCTCTCATCCGACGTCGGTTCATCCGATGTTAAAATTTGAGCTAGGGTTCGGGCCCCACCTATTTAGGGCGCCCCTTCATTTTTTCTTTCTCTCTCCCCGACGCCGCCGCTCCATGCCCTCCTCTCCGCCACCGCCGCTCCTTGCCCTCGCCCTGCCGTCGTCCTTCGGCCACCGCTGCCCTCTGGCCGCCGCTGCTCATCGCCGCTGCCCTTCACTGCCGCCGCCCTTCACCGCCGCCGCACCACCGCCGCCACCCTGTGCCACCGCTCATCACCCACCACTCCACGCACCCAGCCACCGCATTCATCTTCGCCGCTAGGGTTCGCTCGACCGCGACGTTCTTTGCGTCGCTGTCTCGTGCGACCGGCTTCGTTGTCCCGCGATCTCATCGTCGCTGTCATCACTCGTCTCCTCGAGATGGGTTGTGACAAGAAAGGGAAGGGCAAGGCTATTGAGGAGCCGACAGCTAAGAAGCAGAAGCTGACGAAAGAGGACAAGAAAGCTCTGATGGCCGCTCACGCCACTGAGGAGCGAGAGCGTGGCCGAGGAGGATCGATGAGGATCCGGGAGGCCCGACAGAGGCAGCCTCCGATGCCTGAGGAGCCAGAGGAGATTGAGGAGCTTGAGGTGCTGCTTGTTCGCCGGCGCTCAGTCAGGACCTGTGGGGGTCATCCAGCTGTAGCCCCGAGATAGAGACCTTCTGCAGCTGAGGTTCGGGAGGACAGGGCGGCCCAGAGAGCCGTCTATGAGATGGACACCAATGTCCGGGTTGGTGAGGGTGTCCGACTGACTGACTACAGGAAGTTGAAGGCAAAGCAGCTCAGGAAGCTTCTATGGAGCATTCTATTTGAGGAGTGGTTCCCGCAGCCCAGAGAGTCACTTGTGGACAGTCGCTTCTGGACCCTAACACAGGCATCACTGTATGAGACTTGCAGACTTCGGGGCCATAAGCTTTTCCAGCATAACTTTCTTGACTGGGATCAGCTCGCACTTGCAGCCGAGACTGAGATTTGCCCTTACATTGAGAGATACAGAGGGCTAGTGGAGCTGATGTATTACCAGCGGGGTTACTTCATGGAGGACTGGGTCCGAGTGTTCTAAGCCACACTCTACGTTTCAGAGGGCCACAGATCCATTGACTTCATGTTCATGGGCCAGCATCACCATCTGACCAGACAGACCTTGGGATAGCTGCTAGGCATGGATCTCCATGACACATGCCTACATGAGTTGGTGTATGGACAGGCTGACCCACCGAGGAGGTCGCTCACTGGAGGTGTGGCACCACCTTTTAAGGAGATTCGCTCACTATTTGCTCAGCCCTTCTCACCTGACCAGCCGAGGGTACCTGCTCTACTCACTCCGGCTGCACGCACTGTGCACCTTGCCTTGCACCGCACGCTTCTATCGAGGTCCGGATACCTTGAGGGGTTCACCAGTCTGCAGCAGACCCTCCTGTTCTATGTCATGAACGGGATGGAGTTCGATATTGTGGATATTCTCATCTGTGAAATAGAGGATGTTATCACCGATGGAGTTGGTATGATGAGGCAGCTTGTGTTCGGCCACTGGATCAGTCACCTCCTCTACCTGTTGGCTCCAGAGGGGTCAGTCGTGCGTGACAGTCTCACCGACAAGAGCGTCACTAGGTTCGGACACTACCGTGCTCCAGCTCCTGGAGACTGCCGTCTTGGCCGCCCAGTTGAGCATCAAGTGCGAGATCGCCTTTCAGAGGAAGACTAGTCAGACCTCGAGAAGGAAGATGAGATCCTAGCGCAGGCTGAGGCTCAGGGAGGGGATCTGCAGCACATCTAGTCAGAGAGTGACACTAGTGACAGTGTCCAGGAGTACTTCCCACCTCCTACCTCACCCAGGCAGCACGACGCAGAGGCTGGAGGCTCGACTGTACCACCTTCTACTCCACCTTCGGTGTCCGAGGCACAGGTCTCTTAGCCATCCGAGCTCACTTCTCTACTTCAGCAGATGGTTGAGCAGCAGCGACTGGATCGACTTGCAGCTGAGCAGGCCAGAGCTGAGCAGGTTGCACGTCTTTTGGAGCTCCAGCAGCAGCAGGAGATGCAGCGGCAGATAGCCCGCGAGAGGCGAGAGGACACTGACAGGCTCACTGGACTGATTGATCAGATGCATCAGCGTTCTCTTGACCAGCAGCAGCAGACGCAGTAGTCCATGATGGGCATCCTGGGTTGATCAACAACCTCTACACTTAGACCGGGATTGCACTGCCCTCACAGCTTCCGGGTCTAGCTCCAGGTCCGCCTGTCCTGGCACCAGTTTCAGCTCCAGTGCCGACCATGCCGATACCGACGATCAGCATGTCCCCAGTGCTTGCTCCAGGCGCACCCATTCACTCTCTCCTACCAGCTTCGACACTCTTCCAGCAGACTCCGGCTTCAGTTGTCAGTGCCCCGCTACCGGCAGTCCAGGCTCAGCAAGCACCGACAGCAGCTCCCGCATCACCCGTCTCCTCCACTCCAGCCTCAGCAGCAGCAAGCAGCAGCTTCGATGACTGCACCCCCGACGGCGACAAGTTCGTCATCGCCCTGAGCGCTCAGGATCCTTAGGCACTCGGCTTTCCTTTTTGGTGTCTTGATGCCAAAGGGGGAGAAGAGTTAGAGTCAGGGGGGGATTAGCATAGTCCTAGGGGGAGTCCTAGTTGTAGGGGGAGTGTATATCTTTTTGGGAGCTTTTGTAATTTGGGAGATTTGCTACTCTTTTGCTATTCTTGAGTTATCCGTCTACCACTTAATTCTCTCATATGTTATTGGTCATTTTTGAGCCTTCGAGTTTTGTGTGTTGGATCTTGTACTTATTGCATATCCTTTTGAGTATCGTATTATTAAATTCATTATTGTTATGCTTTACTTGTTGTGTTGTCATCAATCACCAAAAAGGGGGAGATTGAAAGCATCTAGGCCCCCATGAGGTATGCGGTGATTAATGACAACCGTTGGATATTACTAATGAGTTTGTGGATGCAAGGCCTCTCATATCACTCATCACACTTAATGAAATCTATATGTATATCATCTACTGCTCATTGGATACAATTGGAGACCTCTAAATAAATTATTTTACGAGGTCAATCGATTTTTGTGAAGACTAAAAGAAAAAGCACATATGTCAAAATTATTCCATCAAAATTGACAGCACTTGAGACTTGGTCGTCATCAGAAGAACATTTCAAACCAATGTCTAAGAGGTCACTCGAACAAATTCCAAAAGATTCACTTAGAACAACTCGAAGCAGACAAAATCAACTATCCGGATCAACCGATGTATCCAGAAAACAGTACATCGGTCGAGTTGGCTCTGAACAGAAGAAGACCTCAGTCTTAAGTATACACCGGATCATCCGATGATGAAGCAAGTGTTACATCAGTCTATCATTCTAGTAAGCAATTTCCCTGGACCAAGTGTAACACCGGACCATCCGATGTACAATTACAACACATCGGTCAATCACTCCAATAAGCATTATTTCTGGATCATTCAAGATCAAGTGTTATCGGATCATCCGATGATGAGGCAAGTGTTACATCGGTCGATCAACGGTCATATCTGACACAGTGGCATCCCTAATTTGTATTCGACCGATGACAACTGAAGGGAGCACATCGGATCATCCGATGTTTGCAGAACAGTGATGTCAGCCTACTTTTCCAACGGCTATTTCGTGGAAGCTGGCTATTTATACCACTTCAACCAGTGATTTAGATAAGTCTTGATACCCAGAGCTACTCTACACATTACCAAGCATTCAAGACATTGAGCTACCACTTCTACATCATTTACACCACTTGTACACCAAGAGATAGGCTAGAACTTGCTAGAGATGATGCTTATGTGCTTCCATTCTTGGTGATTGGAGTCTCTAGTCTAGTGAGAGCTGTAAGGGAGTGTCTCTTGGTGATTGCATTCACTGTGTAATAGTCGGTGATTGGAGAGAGACTTCCGGAGCTTGCCAAGTCGGTTGTGGAAGCCCGGAGGATCCAACTTATACAAGGCTTGATCTCCACCTTGCCGGGGTTGGCGAACGGAGACTTTTATTGAAGATTCCTGGTCTCGGTGACTTGGGAGTTGCTATACCCTTTGGTGGGTGCCACAACGTGGATGTAGGAAGGTCTTGACGATCTTGCCGAACCACGGGATGAATCTCCTTATCTTCGTGTCTTCTCAGGAGTTTGCACACTCTTTCTTTCCCGTTTCACTTATGCATTCATATACCGCAAAATTACTATTCACTTGAATGCATAGGTTGTTTGCATAGGGAATTGGACTTTTAGTAGTTATGTTTTTATTGCTTTAATTTTTGAAAAGAATCCCAATTCACCCCCCCCCCTCTTGGGCATTCGATC
This sequence comes from Tuctoria greenei, assembly GCA_036927565.1. Taxonomy (NCBI): domain Eukaryota; kingdom Viridiplantae; phylum Streptophyta; class Magnoliopsida; order Poales; family Poaceae; genus Tuctoria; species Tuctoria greenei. Next base: position 200,805,282 of record JAYESD010000001.1, read on the forward strand.
CTTACAGATGAGCTCAAGGTTTAGTGATCCAATATATCGAGCACGGGCTTACATCTGGTCTTTTAGGTGACTACTGCCAAGAGTCTGTGGTATAGCCAAATGTGGGGATTATGATGGACAAACAACGCTGACACCACCTACCGCTTGTCCATATAACCCGTATGTCTACAAGACATTCAACGCTACTTAAGTACCCGAACACCACGTTTGCATACTAAGTAGATACCTTACAAGTTGCAATACGAATATCATTCTAAGACAATAACTAACCTAAAGTCATTGAACCAGTGCTGGATCTAAATACTATAGAGTTCATACTAATATCTTAATACTTTATACAAGTAGACTATATTGGAGGTCTATAATGTTTATGATAATATAATAACAGCATTAATACATTTTCATAATAATAACTAGTCATACCACATATATTGAATTCACAATCAAATAAGAAATTCTTCATCCAAACATAAGTATATGAAAATACTAATATCATAAATAAGAATAAAGTCACAAATAAAGGAAATGATACATAAGCTATACCTTTCACAAAATTGACTTGAGAACTAGAGAGGCTCCTCCCTAAGACTACATCTCCACTAGGACTTGGAGGGTGTATATACAAGAGAATGATGCTCAAGTGGTGTGTGTTCTAATAAGGAGTGAGAGATCCTATTTATACTAGTTTGTGAGATCGTTGCCACAATCATTTGCTCACGAATTAGTCGCCACCGTCTTCAAAGCACTACGGAGAGTCGACACTTGTCGGGGGATCGAGTTTTGGGGGTTACTGGTTCGGCCGCACCCCCCTTGGCCCCATTCATCGTGTGTTTCCTCCGAGTGACTGTTAGGTGGGCTCTCTGACCATTTTCAGGTTATTGACCATTAGGTTCCATCGGGTACTCCATTTGGATCCATGGACTGCCTTGTGTTAGCCTCTGATTGGTTGAGAGTGCAGTTTGTAGGATTACTTTTCTAGATTCCCTTCATTTTTGTAATAAAAATACCTGCATGCACAATTTATCTAGGTAAAAGTGGAAATATATTAAATCTAAAGATAATACGTATAAAAATTATTTACTCCTTCACATAATTGAGGTAGACTGACGGTTGAAATTAATATTTAATGACCGTCAATCGCTTACAAGTTTTAAAAAAAATATTGAAACAGAGATCATTTGCAACCGTTGACAGAGCAAATCCAAAAGACATTCCCCACTCCAACATAAGCTCTTTGATTCAGAAATGATCAAACCAATAAAAGTTAGCAGCAGTCTAAATCAGAGTACGACGGAGGGGGGTGCTCTGAGAACAGTTAGTCTGCAGTTGTGGAAGGAGGGGGCAGGCGACGCGGGGAAGACCCGAGCTGCGGAGGGAGGAGGGGTGCGAAATTTCCAAGCCGACAAATCGGGGTGATGGGGAGAGGGCGCAGCGGCGAGCTACAGGGCGGCGGGCCGAAGGCTAGCAGAGGTGGGGGCAGGGGAGAGATGAGCCGTGCGGGGGCAGCGGCGAGCGAGACAGGAATTTGCTGCCCGAGCTCGCAAAGATTTTTTTTTTTGTGACATGGATTAGGTCAGGATCCGAGGGATTCTGTGCTGTAAAACAAGGGCTTGCTAACGAACTGCTGCGCTGGTAGTAGCAGTAGCATATCTTTTTGACCGCCTTCTGGATGCAAGAAAATTGGAAGCTTCTAATCTAATATGGTGTGGCTAGAAGTTTGATAAAGGGAAACGAAATTAACGGAGACGGAAAAAAGAGTGACGTGTTGACCGGCCGCGAGCCTTGAAGCAGAAGCAACGAACATCGGTGGTGGAGGCCAAATATAATAATATTTTCAGCCTGGGGGAGGGGGCACGCCCGCTCGTTGTTCATCCGTGACGTCAGGAGAAAAGCTCTCGATCAATCGGGGAACATGAACGGACCAATTGTTAAAATATAACATACTCTTATCATATTTTAACAATTGGTCCTAAGAGTTTCACTATAACGCTAACTAAAGTACTAGAACAATTAGGCTTCCTATAGCTGTACCGTAACGTCGCCGCTGTGTCGTTCTTGAGAGCGCCAGCTTTTGTATCCGGTGAAATGTCACTAGCGCCAACAAGTGGGAACACTTGGATGCCGATCCTAAAAAGCGACGTGATTGTCTTTTGTACGGTTGTCACAGCTCACAGATAAGAAAAGAAGCGCGCCAGGTCGGCAATTTAGTTCTGGCCCAGCACCGGCTAAGCTCCAATCATATGCATCATCGTCGTGTGTATATATTTATAGGCGTCTTTGTTCCGAATCCACGGTCCAGCAAGCGTGTCTAATTAAACTAACAATCACGTGTTCCCACTTGAAGCAACCATCACAACTGCCCACCTGTAAATTAATAACACTGCTTCTGCGCTGATAGAGTATGCTAGGTTCAACCTCGTTTAGCTTTAGTACGCCTTCGGCTCTGGCTTCTCTATAAAACGGTTTCTTCTTGTTTTCTCTATGGAGTAGAACCACTCGCCTTTTAGATCTTGCTCTTCCAGAATAGAAGCTATTGTTTTCGACCCAGGTTTTGTTAGATAATCGGCGGTACGCTACTCTAGCAATTTCACCGCATTACCTAAGAAATATGCAAGTACAAAAGTCATAGATCGTTACCACTAGACGCACAGCGCAGCGGAACGTAGATGTACGTCGGTGTAGGTGAAGTAGACGATCTTGTTCGTCTCTCCCGTCGTCCTCGTCACGACAGTAGGTAGAAGATCACGTTCATCGTAGCCGATCAGCACAACAGTAGCAACAGAGCCTTCACGGAGTCCACACGTACGAGAAGGAACGCCGTGTGCCGGTGAGCTAGCACTGTGTGCGCGGCAAGGGTCTCGGCGTGAGGCCTGCGAGGGATGGCGGCTATAGTTTTTAGGTTGCAGGCCCATTAATACTCTAATTGCTTATAGATCAAATATCCAGCAGTCCTTAACCTGAATTGTTATGATTGCCTCTTGGGCATATCACCAGCAATCTCCCACTTGCACTAGAGACAATCATCTAGCCAAACTTTTCGATATTCCAATCCTTTAAGTGTGTGACCCGTTAAGTTCATGTGCAGTCGGTTGTGAATTGAAACCGTTTCCAACCACAAGTCAGTAGAGGTATCTAGCAAGACATACTGACTCCCGAATGTACATAAAAATCATATCAGCCAAATCTAGATATATTCAACATGCTAATCCATTTTCCTCACGATACCATTCAAGCTCAAGGCGAGATGTGCACCATTCTTGTGATAGCTCGACCACTCACTCGATCAAATAGCGGATTCATTCCATGACTAACTTTTAGTCACTATGATTAACCTTTAATCACTTTGGCATGGTCATGCACTTTCAATTCCAACTATCTCGAGGGCTCAGGGATATCTCTCCTGTTATTAAGGAGGGGCACACTACTACAAAAAGCATTTTTACAGGTGCCTCAATTTTTCAAACACAAGCGGTCCTTAAAAATATGCGACTGTGATGACGAATGATATAATAACCTCCTGTGATGAAAGAACAACACAGGCATATTTTAAAAAGCAACCGCCTGGGTAAATACTCGATCTTCTCAGGCGGTTATTACTTAAGAACCGCCTGCAATAAATTAACATCACAGACGGATTTTAAGAAACAACCGTTTGGGTAAATACATGATCTTCACAGGCGGTTATTAATTAAGAACCGCTTGTAATGTAATGAACTTCACAGGCGGTTCTTAATTAACAACAGCCTGAGAAGATCATGTATTTTCACCGGCGGTCATTGTGTAAGAACCGTATGTAGTTGTTCAATTATCACAAGTGGTGTTCATTGAAATTACAGGGATGTAGTCGTTGCAATTATCACAACCGTATGTAGTCGTTGCAGGGAAAATTGTATCAGGAAAAAAACACAGATGAGCGGATACTAGTACAGCAATGCATTATAGGAAATGCTCGATCACCAGTGAGGCTGGCTTAATTGTGATAATACACCATTAGAAGCTTTACAATTGTTCAAAGATAATATCTTTACACACTGAGCACAAGTTTAATTGAGTCTCTCTCTGTAACAGCTGCAAACAATGACGATGAAGCCCCCTGCCAAGTAGAAAACAAAAATCATGCTACATTAATTGTAGATCGACGATGAAGCTCCCATCGATCAATCTAAATTGTACCGTCCTGCTTACTCCCGAACACGTCTTTTATATTCCGCTGGATCCTGAAAATATCGACATTATTTAAATTAACAAATATCGAAGGAGGAATGAATAACCTACATTGGTCACTAAGTCAAAGTGTCATCTAACCTTGATAAGTAGATTATAGCAATCATTTTCAACATCGGACACATTTGGCTGATGCAGCAAACGTTGAACTTCAAGTAGTATGGTTTTGATTGTAAAAGCACTGCACCACCCCTACGAAATATAATTTAAGCAATATAAGAAACCAGGTCAAATAAGTTTGACAACAATTAAGTAATAATTACATGAGCAAAATAGGTCTATCTTACAGTCTCTTGATCAAGAATCCCGATGCAGAGTGCTACCGAATAATGGACATTTGGGTAGAAGAACCCACTTGGAAAGGCGCACTTGGAGGCACCAAGGGATAGTCCTCAAAGAAGGAGATTGTTAGAGTGTAGTAACCATCTTCCCATTTAGTCTGCAAAAGAAATTTATTAATAGGAGGACCATGGTTAAACTCATATTGTGCTTGTTCTTCATGACTTACCCCTTCTTTACCAGGGACGATGCACTGCCACTTCAATAAATCTCCCGATTCAGGCTTCGCAGAGAAACCCTCCGCAGAGAAATTAAAAATACCAAAAACAAACAAGACGGAAAAACAAACTACAGTTAAGTTCATCAGTCCATTACAGATGCATATGTATATACAACCATGCAACTGGTGTGCCATATGTACATACATGGGGCCAAGCGCTCCTCCTTCAATCGGCTACACGTCCGAGACATCATTATCTGAAAGACCAAACTTCCAAATTATTGAGTCCAAACGCATATGTACATAAATTCAAAAGGACACAATCCATATACCAACACACAAAACTGGCAGCTTATGAAAATATACAAAGGAAAAGGTAGTTTGCAATGCATAGTAAGGAAACTATGCGAATTTACTTAGGTACCTCGTGGTGCGATGTGGGACTTGGCAGAGGCGTGCCTCCGCGGGGTCTTTATATAGGCGTCAATTTTTCATAGGCGGTTTTTAAATTTTTCACAGGCGGTTGCTACTTAATAACCGCCTGAGAAGATGTTTATCTCAGGCGGGTTTTACTTACCAACCGCCTCTGATGCTGCTAAGCTCCTGTTAAGCTAATCCCTGCACAACAAGCTATTGTAGATGCAAGTAACACCCATGGCTCATCATTTGACATGTTGAAAGTATCAATTTGAAGCCTGACGATCCTTGGAAGGATTTTCCCATCCATTTGAACGATTTCTTTCCCTCCTGTCCATTTGAAAACTTAGGAAGATGCTCCTTTCTCAGTTTTAATGCCTAAATATATTGACTAAAAATCAGTACTCACTTTCTTAGTGCTTCACACAAGCGAGTAAGCGAACAACTTCAATCATAAATCTTATTTCTACACTTTTATAGGGATTTAACCTTAATCTTTCAAGCATAGATTTATCAAATAAGTGAAGCTTCCTTATCACACATGTTAATGGCAGTTATAAGTGAAGGATGTCGAAGCTAACGAAATCTAAATCGGAATAAAGATAAAGAGATCCTGCATATGAGTGGCAATATCCAGGTTAAACAGCGTGAAGGCTGTCATCATAGCTTCATGTTGTCTAACCTGGACATTATCACTCATATGCAACATCTCTTTGTCTTCAGTCCCATCGAGATTTCGTTAGCTTCAACACACCCTTCCCTTGTAACTATTATTAACATGTCTGATGAAGAAGCTTCAATTAATTGATAAATCTATGCTTGAAAGATCAAGGTCAAATTCCTATGAAAATGGTAAAAACAAGATTTGTAATTGAAGTTGTACATTTTGTTGCTTGTGTAAAGCACTAAGAGAGATGGTACTGATTTGTAGTCAATATATTAAGTCATTAGAACTTATAAAGTAGCATCTTCGTAAGTTATCAAAATGGAGAGAAGAGAAAGAAATATTGCAGGGCTTGTTTGGGTGTACTCCTATCCAAACAAGCCCTCAAATGGACGGGAAGTATCGTCAGACTTCAATTGAAGCTTTTAACAATCCAAATGATGAGTCCCGGGTGTTACTTGCATCCATAAGAGCTTGCTATGAAGGGATTAGCTTGACAGGAGCTCGAAACAAAAGCTGAATTTAATAATGTTCGAAACATGCTATCTAAAGCTGAAATAGAACATTGTTCTAAGTTGATTTCAGAAGATACAAATATATACAATATATATCATCTCGCATTGGTATATATATTTTTTCTAGCATTGACATCTTCTCGCATATAGAGTTTCAAATTCTTTTTAATGATTCTCTCTACGCGCTTGATGTTTTCTGGTTTGGTGAAAAGGTACATTTCTTCATACTGATTATATTCCTCTTCATTATCTCCCACATTCTCAACCCCAACAATATTTTGCTTTCCAGAAACAACTACGTGCATCTTCTCAGTTTCTAGATCTTGAACATAAAAAACTTGTGCAACATTATCGGCGAGAACCCACAGGTCATCTTTATAACCCACTTTATTCAAGTCTACCAGTGTCAGTCCGTAATTGTCCACTTTTACACCATCAGGATGTTTGACCCATTGGCACTTAAATACGGGCATTACCATTCTTTCACCATAATTGAGTTCCCATATTTCCTCTACGAACCCGAAGTATGTGGTGAAAGCATCTAGGCCCCATGAGGTACGGTTTCGGTGATTAATGACAACCATTCGATATTACTAATGAATTTGTGAATGCAAGGTCTCAATAACACTCAATCAAATGAAATCAAAATTACATTGGAGACCCATATAAAATCAACGAATGAGATCAAACCAAATCATATGAAGACAAGAAGTGAAAGCTCTAACTTGATATCACTCAATGCTTGAAGACAATCAAAACAACATTTCAAACAAGTGTCAAAGAGGTCACAAGTTCAAATTCCAAAAGAACAACTCAAAACAACTCGAAGTCAACAAGATGAACACACCGGATCATCCGATGGTCTTTGAGTTGACACACATCGGTCGAGTTGGTTCAACTGAAGAAGAAGACCTCAGACAAATGCACTCACCGGATCATCCGATGTGAGTGGCTCAGTGACATCGGTCCATCATCACAGATTGCAATACCATTGGACCAAGTGAAGCACCGGATCATCCGATGTGCAGACTTACACACATCGGTCGATCACTCCAGTGAGCCTCAAGATCAAGCAAAATTCTGGAGGAAGAGCCACCGGATCATCCGATGAGAAGACAGATCAACATCGGTCTAACAACGGTCATATCTGACACAGTGACATCAGCTAATTTGGCTTTGACCGATGATAACTGAAGGGGAGACATCGGATCATCCGGTGTTCGCAGAGAAGTGATGTCAGCCTACTTTTCCAACGGCTATCTCGTGGAGGCTGGCTATTTATACCCCTTCAACCTGTCAAATCGACAAGACTTGAAGCCCAGACATACTCTACACATCCTAGAGCATTCAAGCAATAGAGCAACCACTTTCACATCATTTGTTCATCATTTGTACACCAAGAGATAGGCTAGAACTAGCTAGAGATAGTGCTTGGGTGCCTCCATTCTTGGTGATTGGAGTCTCTAGTGTAGTGAGAGCCCTAAGGGAGTGTCCCTTGGTGTGTGTGACTTCTGGAGCTTGCCAAGAGGATTGTGGAAGCCCGGAGGATCCCAAAGTGTACAAGGCTTGAGCTCCACCTTGCCGAGGTTGGCGAACGGAGAAGAATAGTGAAGAAGCCCCTTGTCTTGGTGACTTGGGAGTGGCAAAACCCTTCGGTGGGTGCCACAACGTGGATGTAGGAAGATCCTTGTGATCTTACCGAACCACGGGATAAACTCCGTGTCCCTTGAGCGTTTGCATCCCTCTCCCTTTTTACTCTTATGCAATCTTCATTCCGCAACTTTAATTTACATTGATTGCATAGTTTAATTGCATAGGGAATTGGGCTTTAAGTTGTTAGTTTTTAATTGTCTTAAAATTTGAAAGAAAGCCCAATTCACCCCCCCTCTTGGGCGTTTCGATCCTTACAATTGGTATCAGAGCCTTGTTGCTCATTGGATCATTCTAGCTTCACCGCTAGAGAGCTTAAATGGCCAAGAATGGGGGTTCGGTTCCTATCTTCGAGGGCAAGAACTTTGCCTATTGGAAAGCACGCATGCGTGCCTACCTAGAGGCCATTGCTCCCGAAGTTTGGGAAGCGACCCATGCGGGATTTGGAGATCTTAATTATGTTGGTGATCAACTAAAATGGGATGCTAAGGCTAGAAATGCCATCTATGAATGCATAAGTCAAGATGTTTTTGCTAGAATTGCTAGTAAGGAGAAAGCTTGTGAAATTTGGGCATGTCTAATTGAAATTCATGAGGGCTCATCTCGTGTTAAAGAACTCAAATATCACTTGCTAAAATCCAAGTATGATGAATTCAAAATTCTTCCTCATGAGAATGTTAACCAAATGTTTTCTCGCTTAAATGTGCTCATTGAGGAGATTAACGCACTTGACATTGCTTCTCTTGGTAAGGGACTTATCAACCGCAAGATCCTCATGCTTCTACCTAAGCCCAAGTACAACATTATCAACTCAATGCTCCAAAAGGAATCACTTGACAACATTGAAGTCTCGGAGCTCATTGGAGAAATTCATGCTCATGAGATGAGCGTACTTGGAATGATGGAGGAGTCATCGTCAAAAACTATTGCTCTCAAGGCTTCAACCAAGAAGACAACTCCCAAGAAAAAGAAAGTGGTTGAGCCTAGCTCAAGCGAAGAAGAGCAAGCAACAAGCGAAGATGACGATGATGAGCTTGCGTTGATGATGAGAAAATTCTCACGTCTAAACTCCAAAATCGCAAAGAAGGGATACTCCTTTGATCCAAAGAAGAAAGCCTTCCTCCCAAGAAAAGATGAAAACAAAACATGCTACAATTGTGGTGATCAAGGCCACATATCATATGATTGTCCAAGACCCGACAAGAGGAAGGACAACCACAAAGGAAAGTATAGAAAGCTAGAAGAAAGTGATGAAGATGAAGAAGAGGTCAAACCCAAGCGCGCCTTTGGAAAGAAGAAATTTGACAAGGGCAAGAAAACCAAGCTCTTTCCAAAGAAGAGAAGAGGGCCTCAAAAAGTCTTCATGTGCGAGGCAAATGAGTGGATCACGGATGAAGAGTCAAGCGATGAAGAGAGTGAAGATAAAGAAAACTTGGCGGGCCTTGCCGTCGTCGACAAAGACAACTCACCTCTTCGTCCACCTCCTATGTGCCTCATGGCTAAAGGTAAATCTAAGGTATGTGACGATTCTACTAGACTTAGAAGTGAATTAAATGTGCTAGATGCATCTAACGTCATGTAAGTTGCCATGTTCATGTAAGGATGCATATCATATAGGTCTTGTCTAACTCCCAAAGGATAGGGGCAAGCTAGAAGTAGTTTTCCCTGAGGAAGCCTTTGGAAGGTTCAAACTTGGCAAGATAGATTTATTTTATGCCTTGCATGATCCCTGCCATATAAACTGGCACTCATTTAATCTCTTGCACTATAATTTGTTTGGCATTGCATACGGTAGATTGTCACAAAGGGGAACCCACCTCATGAGAAGGAGACTTGTTTGAAATGCAATATCTCAACTCATATAAGGTGGAAAGAACAAAATGTTAGGTACGTTAATGCCTAGAGGATCATGCTTCAAAGAGATAGAAGTCTTCATACTCTACCTCACAAAGCATGGGCCTTACATTTTATTTGGATATTTTCCTCCATTTTTCTTGGTGTTCCATTTGCATTAAGGCCTAGCCAAGCTATTGGCATATTAGCTTCTTGAGGGGTAAGGGGTTGCCCAAAAAGTCCTAAGACATGTGTTTCTCTTTGATTGGTTGTTTGGTCAAAGGACATATATGGGATGTTTTCGTTCTGTTGTCATCGGATTATCCGATGCCTATGCCAATCCCTCATCGAACCAATAGGTGTTCATTCTTCAAGGGCCAATTCAGTCAGAACCTCAAATGATCCGACGCGTTCATCCTGGAAAACATCGGTCCATCCGATGTTCACTCATCCGAAGTGGTGGTCAATTCAACCGATGTTTACTCCCTCTAACGTCGGCTCATCCGGTGTCTACATCACTCTTTTGAACATCCTTACTGTGCTATTCGACCGATGATCAAAACCCTAGACGTCGGTCCATCCGGTGTCAACAACATTCCTTGAATATCCTTTCTGTGGCAATTGACCGATGCTCACTTCACATGTCATCGGTCCATCCGGTGTTGAATTTTCGGCTAGGGTTTGGGGTCCACTATTTAAACCCGCGCGCCGGCCCGACCTTCTCTCTCCCCGACACCCCTATCTCCCGCCGCCGCCGACCACCGTCTCCTTCGCGCCGCCGCCTCTCCCTCGCCTGCAGCGCCGCCGCCGGCCGCCGCCGCCGTCCCTCTGCTCGCGCCGCCGCCGCCGGCAACCCCCGCGCCACCACTGCCCGTGCCCGCGCACCGCGCCACCTCCGCCGGCAGCCGCCGCCGCCGCCGCCCTAGGCGCCGCCGCCGCCGTGCTCCACCCGCGCCCAAGCGCCACCGCCGCCTCCACGCACCTCTCCACCGCATCCAAGCATCGCCACCGCTCCTCCCTCCGTCGAAGCACCTCCACCCGAGAAACGCCGTCTTCTCCGGCCCCCATCGCTAGGTTTTCCCGAGCTCCATCGTCGCTAAGGTGAGCTCCGTGCCGTGCGACGTCTCTCGTTGCTTCTCTCGTCGTTCTTTTTCATCGTCGCTAAATCCTACCTCTCCCTTGCATCTAGATGGGTCGTGATCGCAAAGGAAAGGGCAAGGCAATCGCGGAGCCCGCCACGAAGAAGCGCAAACTATCGAAGGATGAGAAGCAGGCTCTCATGGCCGCTCGCGCCGCCGAGGAGCGTGAGCGCGGCCGTGGGGGATCCCTGAGGATCCGCGAGGCTAGGCAGCCTCCCGTGATCGACGCCTCCGACGCCGAGGAGGAGCCAGTTGAGCCCCTCGTCCGCCGGCGCTCAGCCCGGACGCGTGGGGGTCACGCCGAGGCTGCTCCTCGTCCGAGACCGACGGCTGCCGACCGTCGTGAGGACAGGGAGGCTGAGAGGGCCATCAATGAGATGGACACGGCCGTCCGGGTCGGTGAAGGAGTCCGTCTTGTGGACTACCGGAAGATGAAGGCTAAGCAACTCCGGAAGCTCAGATGGAGTGTACTGCTTGAGGAGTGGTTCCCACAGCCCCGAGAGCTTCTTGTGGACAGTCGCTTCTGGACTGTCACCCAGGCGTCTCTCTATGAGACCTACAAGCGCCGAGGGCACAAGCTTTTTCAGCACAACCACTTGGACTGGAGGCAGCTTGCAGTGGCAGCGGAGACTGAGGTCCGCCCTTTCTTTGAGAGATACAGAGGTTTGGTGGAGCTATTGGATTATGAGAGAAGTGCGTATGTGGAAGAGTGGGTCCGTGTCTTCTACGCGACCTTGTACATCTCAGAGGGCAGAAGGTCGATTGCCTTCATGTTCAATGGTCAGCACTACCACCTCTCGAGGCAGACTTTGGGGCATATTCTTGGTTTGGACCTGCACGACACTAGTGTGCACGAGAAGGTCTATGGGCAGGCAGATCCACCAAGGAGGCCACTTACTGGAGGGGTAGCACCACAGCTGGACGAGATCCGCTCTTTGTTTGGCCCCTCGTTCTCTCCAGACCAGCCGAGAGTTCCAGCTCTCCTGACCCCAGCTGCGCGTATTGTGCACCTCGCCTTGCGCCGCACGCTCCTGCCGAGGTCAGGTTACTTGGAGGGGTTCACGAGCCTGCAGCAGACCCTCCTGTTCTACATAATGAACGGGATGGATTTTGATATTGTGGACATACTCCTCTGTGAGATGGAAGACGTAATCACGGATGGAATCGGCATGATGAGGCAGATGGTCTACGGGCACTGGATCAGTTACATTTGCTCTATGGTGGTGCCTGAGGGACATACAGCACAAGCCCGGCTAGCTGACGAGAGTGTGACTCGCTTTAGTCACTATCGTGCCTCTGCTCCTGGAGACCGTCGCCTTGGTCGTCCAGTTGAGCGCCAGGTCCGGGCCCGTCTGTCAGAGGAAGACTGGTCCGACCTAGAGCGGGAGGACGAGAGGCTTGCTGAGGCTGAGGCTCAGGGGGAGGACTTGCAGCACGTCTGGTCCGAGAGCGACACAGACGAGAGTGTCGAGGAGTACTTCCCTCCCCCTCCACCTACACCGAGGCAGCACGACGCCGAGGCAGGAGGATCAGCTGCTCCGCCACCGACACCACCTCCTGTGTCCGAGGCGCAGGTGACGCAGCCGTCTGAGCTGACGTCGCTTCTCCAGCAGATGATCGAGCAGCAGCGCCAGGACAGGCTCGCTGCTGAGCAGGCCAGGGCAGAGCAGGCTGCTCACCTGGCACAGCTGCAGCGGCAGCAGCAGGAGCTCCAGCTGGAGATCGCCCGTCAGAGGCGAGAGGATACGGACCGGTTCACCAACCTGGTAGATTAGATGCACCGCCGTACCCTCGACCAGCAGCAGCAGACCCAGCAGGCCATGATGGGGATCCTAGGGTTGATCACCAACCTTTACACTCAGACCGGGATCGCCCTTCCTCCACAGCAGCCTGGACTGGGACTGGCTCCAGGTGTTGCTCAGGTGCCTACTTCTCCTATACCTTCAATCAGTATGTCACCACTTCTGGCATCCAGCGCACCGATTCACTCACCACTGCCGGCGACGATCTTGTTCCAGCAGACACCGGCGTCCGTGGTGAGCGCTCCACTTCCTCCAGCTCCACCGGCACCTCCAGTACCGGCTTCCTCTCCTCCAGCACCGGCAGCGGACCCTCCAGCTCCCGCCGCCCCGGCAGCTCCTACGACCGGCGACTCCAGCTCCGACGATTGCGACGGTTCCCAGTTCGTCCTCGCGCCCAGCTCTCAGGGTCTATAGGCGCTCTAATCCCTTTTTGGTGTCTTGATGCCAAAGGGGGAGAAGATGTAGAAGAGTCAGGGGGAGTGGTAGTCTCAGGGGGAGTGTAGGGAGTGTGTGTGTGTGTGCTTATCCTTTGTATTCATGCTTGAGTACTCTTTTGTAATTTTAATTAAGCACTCTTTCACTTGTCTCATTTGCTTTTGATTTTAATCAATTGAGCTTTTCGCACCAAATTTCTTTTGCATTTTACAAGCTCAATGTGTCCTATGCTGTATTCATTGCATATATACTTGAGTATTATCATCAAATTCATTATTATTGCGCTTTAAATTATTGTGTTGTCATCAATCACCAAAAAGGGGGAGATTGAAAGCATCTAGGCCCCATGAGGTACGGTTTCGGTGATTAATGACAACCATTCGATATTACTAATGAATTTGTGAATGCAAGGTCTCAATAACACTCAATCAAATGAAATCAAAATTACATTGGAGACCCATATAAAATCAACGAATGAGATCAAACCAAATCATATGAAGACAAGAAGTGAAAGCTCTAACTTGATATCACTCAATGCTTGAAGACAATCAAAACAACATTTCAAACAAGTGTCAAAGAGGTCACAAGTTCAAATTCCAAAAGAACAACTCAAAACAACTCGAAGTCAACAAGATGAACACACCGGATCATCCGATGGTCTTTGAAAGCATCTAGGCCCCATGAGGTACGGTTTCGGTGATTAATGACAACCATTCGATATTACTAATGAATTTGTGAATGCAAGGTCTCAATGACACTCAATCAAATGAAATCAAAATTACATTGGAGACCCATATAAAATCAACAAATGAGATCAAACCAAAACATGTGATGACAAGAAGTGAAAGCTCTAACTTGATATCATTCCATGCTTGAAGACAATCAAAACAACACTTCAAACAAATGTCAAAGAGGTCACAAGTTCAAAATTCCAAAAGAACAACTCAAAACAACTCGAAGTCAACAAGTTTGAACACACCGGATCATCCGATGATCTTGGAGTTGACTGCATCGGTCGAGTTGGTTCAACTGAAGAAGAAGACCTCAGACAAATGCACTCACCGGATCATCCGATGTGAGTGGCTCAGTGACATCGGTCCATCATCACAGTTTACAATACCATTGGACCAAGTGAAGCACCGGATCATCCGATGTGCAGACTTACACACATCGGTCAATCACTCCAGTGAGCCTCAAGATCAAGCAAAATTCTGGAGGAAGAGCCACCGGATCATCCGATGAGTAGAGAGATCAACATCGGTCTAACAACGGTCATATCTGACACAGTGACATCAGCTAATTTGGCTTTGACCGATGTTAACTGAAGGGGAGACATCGGATCATCCGGTGTTCGCAGAGAAGTGATGTCAGCCTACTTTTCCAACGGCTATCTCGTGGAGGCTGGCTATTTATACCCCTTCAACCTGTCAAATCGACAAGACTTGAAGCCCAGACATACTCTACACATCCTAGAGCATTCAAGCAATAGAGCAATCACTTTCACATCATTTGTTCATCATTTGTACACCAAGAGTTAGGCTAGAACTAGCTAGAGATAGTGCTTGGGTGCCTCCATTCTTGGTGATTGGAGTCTCTAGTGTAGTGAGAGCCCAAAGGGAGTGACCCTTGGTGTGTGCAACTTCCGGAGCTTGCCAAGAGGATTGTGGAAGCCCGGTGGATCCCAAAAGTGTACAAGGCTTGAGCTCCACCTTGCCGAGGTTGGCGAACGGAGAAGGATAGTGAAGAAGCCCCTAGTCTCGGTGACTTGGGAGTGGCAAAACCCTTCGGTGGGTGTCACAACGTGGACGTAGGAAGATCCTTGTGATCTTACCGAACCACGGGATAAACTCCGTGTCCCTTTGAGCGTTTGCATCCCTCTCCCTTTTACTCTTATGCAATCTTCATTCCGCAACTTTAATTTACATTGATTGCATAGTTTAATTGCATAGGGAATTGGGCTTTAAGTTGTTAGTTCTTAATCGTCTTGAAATTTGAAAGAAAGCCCAATTCACCCCCCCTCTTGGGCGTTTCGATCCTTACAATTGGTATCAAAGCCTTGTTGCTCATTGGATCATTCTAGCTTCACCGCTAGGGAGCTTAAATGGCCAAGAATGGGGGTTCGGTTCCTATCTTCGAGGGCAAGAACTTTGCCTATTGGAAAGCACGCATGCGTGCCTACCTAGAGGCTATTGCTCCCGAAGTTTGGGAAGCGACCCATGCGGGATTTGGAGATAATGCCTATATTGGTGATCAAATTAAATGGGATGCTAGAGCTAGAAATGCCATTTATGAATGTATTAGTCAAGATGTATTTGCAAGAATAGCTAGTAAAGAAAAAGCTTGTGAAATTTGGGCATGCCTAATTGAAATTCATGAGGGTTCCTCTCGTGTTAAAGAACTTAAATATCACATGCTTAAAGCAAAATATGATGAATTCAGAATGCTTCCTCATGAAAATGTTAATGAAATGTTTTCACGCTTAAATGTTCTTATTGAGGAGATTAATGCTCTTGATATTGCGTCTCTTGGCAAGGGACTTATCAACCGAAAGATCCTCATGCTCCTTCCCAAGCCCAAGTACAACATCATCAACTCCATGCTCCAAAAGGAATCACTTGACAACATTGAAGTTTCGGAGCTCATTGGAGAAATACACGCTCATGAGATGAGTGTACTTGGGATGATGGAGAGTTCATCCTCTACAAGGACAATAGCTCTCAAGGCTTTCAAGAAAACGAAGAAAATGATCAAGCCTAGTTCAAGCAAAGAAGAGCAAACATCAAGTGAAGATGATGATGATGAGCTTGCATCAATGATGAGAAAATTCTCCCGCTTGAACTCCAAGATTGCCAAGAAGGGATACACTTTTGATCCCAACAAAAGAGCCTTCCTCCCCAAGAAAGAAAGTAGCAAAACTCGCTATAATTGTGGTGAACAAGGCCACATCTCCTACGATTGTCCAAAACCGGACAAGAGAAGGGAGAACCACAAGAGCAAGTATCACAAGCTTGAAGATAGCGAGGATGAAGAAGAAGAGGTCAAGCCCAAGGCAAGAACGTTTGGAAAGAAGAAATTTGACAAAGGCAAAAAGTCAAAATTCTTTCCAAAGAAAAGACAAGGACCTCAAAAAGTGTTCATGTGTGAGGGGAATGAATGGATCACCGACGAAGAGTCAAGTGAAGAAGAGAGTGAAGAAGAAGAAGAAAACTTGGCCGGACTTGCCATTGCCAACAAAGATGATTCACCTCTTCCTCCACCTCCCATGTGTCTCATGGCGAAAGGTAACTTTGAGGTATGTGACGACTCTAGTGATGATGAACTTTCCCCCGATGAATTAACTTCATTGATAAATGAATATCACACCATCATTAAAAGGGAAAAGAACAAAGTCAAGGCGCTAGAACAAGCTCATGCTAAACTTGAAAATGCTAATCTTGATTTGCTTGGCAAGTATGAAAACATACTTAAAGAGCATGACACGCTCAAAACCTATGTCAAGCAAATTGAAGAAGATAAGGCTAAAATTGAGCTAGACAATCATAAGCTTGGCTTAGTTCATCAAACGCTCTCGGATAAGCACAATGAGTTGGTTCAAGAGCATCATGCACTTAATCTCTCGTATGAAGCCATTGAACTAAAATTAAAAAATAAGGAGAAAGAAACTATTGATGGCAAGGTACCCATTATTTCAAATGCTACTAATGCTTTCCATGAGTCTTTGCCCATGAAAGAAAATGCTAGGGAGAAGGAGTTGATGGAGGAGATTGAAAGTCTCCGCACAAGCCTAGCAAGACTATCTAAGGGAGAAGACAAACATAAAGAAATCCTCTTCCATCAAGCAAAGGGCTTCAACAAGAAAGGACTTGGATCCTTCCCGGTGCCCAACAAAGGAAAGGTGCCCTCACCGGAGCTCAAAACAAGCTTCATCAAGGAAGTTGGCTCCTATTGCCAACATTGCAAGGTCACCGGTCACCATACAAGGGAGTGCCCTCTACCTAACCGACCTTCTCCAAAATTGCCAACTAACTACACATCTACCTTTGAGAATCACTATTATTTGTTGAGCAAAGTAGGTGCTAAGGTGAAGGCAAAGTTCATTGGCATGAACGTAAAGGGGATGAAAGGGAAGCTCCCCAAGCAACTTTGGGTCCCAAAAGCACTTGTATCACATATACAAGGACCAAAGCTAGCTTGGGTGCCTAAAGTCAAGAACACGTGACCGTCCACGAGGTGACTTCAAGAGGGGACCTCCACCATCAAAGAAAATCTACCAAGGACCTCTTGAAGAAAGTTGAGAATGGGAGCCCAACGCGGATATGGACGGTAACCTTATTGTCAAATCAAATTACCATTCCATAAATAGTCTATTGCTATATCTTTCCGCATCTAGGCCCCATGTCATGCCAAATGAATGCTTGTATGATTATATGCCTCTCCTTTGTGACAATGCAAGTGCGGTTAGATTTGCTAAAAACCCCATTCCCGTACTTGACGAGAAAAGCTTTTCTAAACTTGGAAATGAATTAAATGAGCTAGATGCATTTAACGTCATGTAAGTTGCCATGTTCATGTAAGGAAGCATATCATATAGGTCTTGTCTAACTCCCAAAGGATAGGGGCAAGCTAGAAGTAGTTTTCCCTGAGGAAGCCTTTGGAAGGTTCAAACTTGGCAAGATAGATTTACTTTATGCCTTGCATGATCCCTGCCATATAAAGTTTCACTCATTCAATATCTTGCATTATAATTTGTTTGGCATTGCATAACGGTAGATTGTCACAAAGGGGAACCCACCTCATGAGAAGGAGACTTGTTTGAAATGCAATATCTCAACTCATATAAGGTGGAAAGAACAAAATGTTAGGTACGTTAATGCCTAGAGGAACATGCTTCATTGAGATAGTAGTCTTCATACTCTACCTCACAAAGCATGGGCGTTACATTTTATTTGGATATTTTTCCTCCTTTTTTTCTTGGTGTTCCGTTTGTGTTAAGGTCTAGCCAAGCTATTAGCATATTAGCTTCTTGAGGGGTAAGGGGTTGCCCAAAAAGTCCTAAGACATGTGTTTCTCCTCGATTGTTTGTTTGGTCAAAGGACATATATGGGATGTTTTTCGTTCTGTTGTCATCGGATTATCCGATGCCCCTGTCAATCCCTCATCGGTCAAATAGGTGTTCAATCCTCAAAGCCCAACTCTGTCAGAACCTCAAATGATCCGACGCGTTCATCCTGGAAAACATCGGTCCATCCGATGTTCACTCTTCTGGAGCTGTGATCTATTCAACCGATGTCTACCTCCCTCTAACGTCGGATCATCCGGTGTCAATATCACTCGGTTGAACACCCTTACTGTGATAATCGACCGATGTTCAAAACCCTAAACGTCGGTCCATCCGATGTCAACAGCATTCCCTGAATATCCTTTCTGTGGCAATTGACCGATGCTCAATTCTCATATCATCGGTCCATCCGGTGTTTAAAAAACGGCTAGGGTTTGGGTCCCACTATTTAAACGCCCGCGTCGCCGCCACCTTCTCTCTCCCCGACCCCTCGCGCCCCCGTGCTCGCGTCGCCGCCTCTCCCTCGCCTGCAGCGCCTTCGCCGGCCGCCGCCGCCTTCCCCCTGCTCGCGCCACCGCCGCCGGCAACCCCCGCGCCGCCGCCGCCCGTGCCCGCGCACCGCACCACCTCCGCAGCCGCCGCCGCCGCAGCCCTAGGCACCGCCGCCGCCGTGCTCCACCCGCGCCCACGCACCATCGCCACCGCTCCTCTCCCTCCGTCGAAGCACCTCCACGTCTTCTCCGGCCCCCGTCGCTAGGTTTTCCCGAGCTCCATCGTCGCTAAGGTGAGCTCCGTGCCGTGCGACGTCTCTCGTTGATTATCTCGTCATCATTCGCTTTCAACCTCTCTAACCCTATCTCTCCGTCGTCTAGATGGGTCGCGACCGCAAAGGAAAGGGAAAAGCGATCGCGGAGCCCGCCGCGAAGAAGCGAAAATTATCGAAGGATGAGAAGAAGGCCTTGATGGCCGCTCGCGCCGCCGAGGAGCGTGAGCGTGGCCGAGGAGGGTCCTTGAGGATCCGTGAGGCCCGTCCGAGGCCGCCTCCAGTGGTCGACGACTCCGACGCCGAAGAGGAGCCAGTTGAGCCCCTCGTCCGCCGGCGCTCAGCCCGGACGCGTGGGGGTCACGCCGAGGCTGCTCCTCGTCCGAGACCGACGGCTGCCGACCGTCGTGAGGACAGGGAGGCTGAGAGGGACATCCATGAGGTGGACACGGCCGTCCGGGTCGGTGAAGGAGTCCGCCTTGTGGACTACCGAAAGATGAAGGCGAAGCAACTCCGGAAGCTCAGATGGAGTGTTCTTCTTGAGGAGTGGTTCCCACAGCCCCGAGAGCTTCTTGTTGACAGTCGCTTCTGGACTGTCACCCAGGCGTCTCTCTATGAGACCTACAAGCGCCGGGGGCACAAGCTCTTTCAGCACAACCACTTGGACTGGAGGCAGCTTGCAGTGGCAGCGGAAACTGATGTCCGCCCCTTCTTTGAGAGATACAGAGGCTTGGTGGAGCTACTGGGTTATGAGAGGAGTGCCTATGTGGAAGAGTGGGTCCGTGTCTTCTACGCGACCCTGTACATCTCCGAGGGCAGGAGGTCAATTGCTTTCATGTTCAATGGTCAGCACTATCACCTCTCGAGGCAGACATTGGGGCACATTCTTGGCTTGGACCTGCACGACACCAGCATACACGAGAAGGTCTATGGGCAGGCAGATCCACCGAGGAGGCCACTTACTGGAGGGGTAGCACCACAGCTGGACGAGATCCGCTCTCTGTTTGGCCCCTCTTTCTCTCCGGACCAGCCTAGAGTTCCAGCCCTCCTGACCCCAGCTGCGCGCATTGTGCACCTCGCCTTGCGCCGCACGCTCCTGCCGAGGTCAGGTTACTTGGAGGGGTTCACGAGTCTCCAGCAGACCCTCCTGTTCTACATAATGAACGGGATGAATTTTGATATCATAGACATACTTCTCTGCGAGATGGAGGACGTAATCACAGATGGAGTGGGCATGATGAGGCAGCTAGCATACGGGCACTGGATCAGTTATATTTGCTCTATGGTGGTGCCAGAGGGACATACAGCACAGGCCCGGCTTGCTGACGAGAGCGTGACCCGCTTCGGTCACTACCGTGCGTCCGCTCCTGGAGACCGCCGTCTTGGTCGTCCGGTTGAGCGCCAGGTCAGGGCCCGCTTGACTGAGGAAGACTGGTCCGACCTAGAGCGGGAGGACGAGAGACTTGCCGAGGCCGAGGCTCAGGGGGAGGACTTGCAGCATGTCTGGTCCGAGAGCGACACAGACGACAGTGTCGAGGAGTACTTCCCTCCTCCTCCACCTTCACCGAGGCAGCACGACGCCGAGGCCGGAGGATCAGCTGCTCCGCCACCGACACCACCTCCTGTGTCCGAGGCGCAGGTGTCACAGCCGTCAGAGCTGTCGGCACTTCTCCAGCAGATGATCGAGCAGCAGCGCCAGGACAGGCTTGCAGCTGAGCAGGCCAGGGCGGAGCAGGCTGCTCACCTAGCACAGCTGCAGCGGCAGCAGCAGGAGCTCCAGCTGGAGATCGCCCGTCAGAGGCGAGAGGATACGGACCGGTTCACCAACCTGGTCGATCAGATGCACCGCCGTACCCTCGACCAGCAGCAGCAGACCCAGCAGGCCATGATGGGGATCCTCGGGTTGATCACCAACCTTTACACTCAGACCGGGATCGCCCTTCCTTCACAGCAGCCTGGACTGGGACTGGCTCCAGGTGTTGCTCAGGTGCCCACTACTCCTATCCCTTCCATCAGCATGTCACCACTTCTGGCATCTAGCGCACCGATTCACTCACCACTGCCGGCGACGACCTTGGTCCAGCAGACACCGGCGTCCGTGGTGAGCGCTCCACTTCCTCCAGCTCCTCCAGCACCTTCAGTACCTGCTTCCTCTCCTCCAGCACCGGCAGCGGACCCTCCAGTTCCCACCGCTCCGGGAGCTCCTTCGACCGGCGACTCCAGCTCCGACGACTGCGACGGTGCTCAGTTCGTCCTCGCGCCTAGCTCTCAGGGTCTGTAGGCGTTCTGATCCCTTTTTGGTGTCTTGATGCCAAAGGGGGAGAAGATGTAGAAGAGTCAGGGGGAGTGGTAGTAGCAGTCTCAGGGGGAGCGTGTGTGTAGGGAGTGTGTGGTTGAGTGTGTGCTTATCTTTTGTATTCATGCCTGAGTACTCTTTTGTAATTTTAATTAAGCACTCTTTCACTTGTCTCATTTGCTTATGATTTTAATCGATTGAGTTTTTCGCCCACCAATCTCTTATGCGTTTTACAAGCTTAATGTATCCTATGTTGTATTCATTGCATATATTCTTGAGTATTATCATCAAATTCATTATCATTGCGCTTTAAATTATTGTGTTGTCATCAATCACCAAAAAGGGGGAGATTGAAAGCATCTAGGCCCCATGAGGTACGGTTTCGGTGATTAATGACAACCATTCGATATTACTAATGAATTTGTGAATGCAAGGTCTCAATGACACTCAATCAAATGAAATCAAAATTACATTGGAGACCCATATAAAATCAACAAATGAGATCAAACCAAAACATGTGATGACAAGAAGTGAAAGCTCTAACTTGATATCATTCCATGCTTGAAGACAATCAAAACAACACTTCAAACAAATGTCAAAGAGGTCACAAGTTCAAAATTCCAAAAGAACAACTCAAAACAACTCGAAGTCAACAAGTTTGAACACACCGGATCATCCGATGATCTTGGAGTTGACTGCATCGGTCGAGTTGGTTCAACTGAAGAAGAAGACCTCAGACAAATGCACTCACCGGATCATCCGATGTGAGTGGCTCAGTGACATCGGTCCATCATCACAGTTTACAATACCATTGGACCAAGTGAAGCACCGGATCATCCGATGTGCAGACTTACACACATCGGTCAATCACTCCAGTGAGCCTCAAGATCAAGCAAAATTCTGGAGGAAGAGCCACCGGATCATCCGATGAGTAGAGAGATCAACATCGGTCTAACAACGGTCATATCTGACACAGTGACATCAGCTAATTTGGCTTTGACCGATGTTAACTGAAGGGGAGACATCGGATCATCCGGTGTTCGCAGAGAAGTGATGTCAGCCTACTTTTCCAACGGCTATCTCGTGGAGGCTGGCTATTTATACCCCTTCAACCTGTCAAATCGACAAGACTTGAAGCCCAGACATACTCTACACATCCTAGAGCATTCAAGCAATAGAGCAATCACTTTCACATCATTTGTTCATCATTTGTACACCAAGAGTTAGGCTAGAACTAGCTAGAGATAGTGCTTGGGTGCCTCCATTCTTGGTGATTGGAGTCTCTAGTGTAGTGAGAGCCCAAAGGGAGTGACCCTTGGTGTGTGCAACTTCCGGAGCTTGCCAAGAGGATTGTGGAAGCCCGGTGGATCCCAAAAGTGTACAAGGCTTGAGCTCCACCTTGCCGAGGTTGGCGAACGGAGAAGGATAGTGAAGAAGCCCCTAGTCTCGGTGACTTGGGAGTGGCAAAACCCTTCGGTGGGTGTCACAACGTGGACGTAGGAAGATCCTTGTGATCTTACCGAACCACGGGATAAACTCCGTGTCCCTTTGAGCGTTTGCATCCCTCTCCCTCTTACTCTTATGCAATCTTCATTCCGCAACTTTAATTTACATTGATTGCATAGTTTAATTGCATAGGGAATTGGGCTTTAAGTTGTTAGTTCTTAATCGTCTTGAAATTTGAAAGAAAGCCCAATTCACCCCCCCTCTTGGGCGTTTCGATCCTTACAATTGGTATCAAAGCCTTGTTGCTCATTGGATCATTCTAGCTTCACCGCTAGGGAGCTTAAATGGCCAAGAATGGGGGTTCGGTTCCTATCTTCGAGGGCAAGAACTTTGCCTATTGGAAAGCACGCATGCGTGCCTACCTAGAGGCTATTGCTCCCGAAGTTTGGGAAGCGACCCATGCGGGATTTGGAGATAATGCCTATATTGGTGATCAAATTAAATGGGATGCTAGAGCTAGAAATGCCATTTATGAATGTATTAGTCAAGATGTATTTGCAAGAATAGCTAGTAAAGAAAAAGCTTGTGAAATTTGGGCATGCCTAATTGAAATTCATGAGGGTTCCTCTCGTGTTAAAGAACTTAAATATCACATGCTTAAAGCAAAATATGATGAATTCAGAATGCTTCCTCATGAAAATGTTAATGAAATGTTTTCACGCTTAAATGTTCTTATTGAGGAGATTAATGCTCTTGATATTGCGTCTCTTGGCAAGGGACTTATCAACCGAAAGATCCTCATGCTCCTTCCCAAGCCCAAGTACAACATCATCAACTCCATGCTCCAAAAGGAATCACTTGACAACATTGAAGTTTCGGAGCTCATTGGAGAAATACACGCTCATGAGATGAGTGTACTTGGGATGATGGAGAGTTCATCCTCTACAAGGACAATAGCTCTCAAGGCTTTCAAGAAAACGAAGAAAATGATCAAGCCTAGTTCAAGCAAAGAAGAGCAAACATCAAGTGAAGATGATGATGATGAGCTTGCATCAATGATGAGAAAATTCTCCCGCTTGAACTCCAAGATTGCCAAGAAGGGATACACTTTTGATCCCAACAAAAGAGCCTTCCTCCCCAAGAAAGAAAGTAGCAAAACTTGCTATAATTGTGGTGAACAAGGCCACATCTCCTACGATTGTCCAAAACCGGACAAGAGAAGGGAGAACCACAAGAGCAAGTATCACAAGCTTGAAGATAGCGAGGATGAAGAAGAAGAGGTCAAGCCCAAGGCAAGAACGTTTGGAAAGAAGAAATTTGACAAAGGCAAAAAGTCAAAATTCTTTCCAAAGAAAAGACAAGGACCTCAAAAAGTGTTCATGTGTGAGGGGAATGAATGGATCACCGACGAAGAGTCAAGTGAAGAAGAGAGTGAAGAAGAAGAAGAAAACTTGGCCGGACTTGCCATTGCCAACAAAGATGATTCACCTCTTCCTCCACCTCCCATGTGTCTCATGGCGAAAGGTAACTTTGAGGTATGTGACGACTCTAGTGATGATGAACTTTCCCCCGATGAATTAACTTCATTGATAAATGAATATCACACCATCATTAAAAGGGAAAAGAACAAAGTCAAGGCGCTAGAACAAGCTCATGCTAAACTTGAAAATGCTAATCTTGATTTGCTTGGCAAGTATGAAAACATACTTAAAGAGCATGACACGCTCAAAACCTATGTCAAGCAAATTGAAGAAGATAAGGCTAAAATTGAGCTAGACAATCATAAGCTTGGCTTAGTTCATCAAACGCTCTCGGATAAGCACAATGAGTTGGTTCAAGAGCATCATGCACTTAATCTCTCGTATGAAGCCATTGAACTAAAATTAAAAAATAAGGAGAAAGAAACTATTGATGGCAAGGTACCCATTATTTCAAATGCTACTAATGCTTTCCATGAGTCTTTGCCCATGAAAGAAAATGCTAGGGAGAAGGAGTTGATGGAGGAGATTGAAAGTCTCCGCACAAGCCTAGCAAGACTATCTAAGGGAGAAGACAAACATAAAGAAATCCTCTTCCATCAAGCAAAGGGCTTCAACAAGAAAGGACTTGGATCCTTCCCGGTGCCCAACAAAGGAAAGGTGCCCTCACCGGAGCTCAAAACAAGCTTCATCAAGGAAGTTGGCTCCTATTGCCAACATTGCAAGGTCACCGGTCACCATACAAGGGAGTGCCCTCTACCTAACCGACCTTCTCCAAAATTGCCAACTAACTACACATCTACCTTTGAGAATCACTATTATTTGTTGAGCAAAGTAGGTGCTAAGGTGAAGGCAAAGTTCATTGGCATGAACGTAAAGGGGATGAAAGGGAAGCTCCCCAAGCAACTTTGGGTCCCAAAAGCACTTGTATCACATATACAAGGACCAAAGCTAGCTTGGGTGCCTAAAGTCAAGAACACGTGACCGTCCACGAGGTGACTTCAAGAGGGGACCTCCACCATCAAAGAAAATCTACCAAGGACCTCTTGAAGAAAGTTGAGAATGGGAGCCCAACGCGGATATGGACGGTAACCTTATTGTCAAATCAAATTACCATTCCATAAATAGTCTATTGCTATATCTTTCCGCATCTAGGCCCCATGTCATGCCAAATGAATGCTTGTATGATTATATGCCTCTCCTTTGTGACAATGCAAGTGCGGTTAGATTTGCTAAAAACCCCATTCCCGTACTTGACGAGAAAACCTTTTCTAAACTTGGAAATGAATTAAATGAGCTAGATGCATTTAACGTCATGTAAGTTGCCATGTTCATGTAAGGAAGCATATCATATAGGTCTTGTCTAACTCCCAAAGGATAGGGGCAAGCTAGAAGTAGTTTTCCCTGAGGAAGCCTTTGGAAGGTTCAAACTTGGCAAGATAGATTTACTTTATGCCTTGCATGATCCCTGCCATATAAAGTTTCACTCATTCAATATCTTGCATTATAATTTGTTTGGCATTGCATAACGGTAGATTGTCACAAAGGGGAACCCACCTCATGAGAAGGAGACTTGTTTGAAATGCAATATCTCAACTCATATAAGGTGGAAAGAACAAAATGTTAGGTACGTTAATGCCTAGAGGAACATGCTTCATTGAGATAGTAGTCTTCATACTCTACCTCACAAAGCATGGGCCTTACATTTTATTTGGATATTTTTCCTCCTTTTTTTCTTGGTGTTCCGTTTGTGTTAAGGTCTAGCCAAGCTATTGGCATATTAGCTTCTTGAGGGGTAAGGGGTTGCCCAAAAAGTCCTAAGACATGTGTTTCTCCTCGATTGTTTGTTTGGTCAAAGGACATATATGGGATGTTTTTCGTTCTGTTGTCATCGGATTATCCGATGCCCCTGTCAATCCCTCATCGGTCAAATAGGTGTTCAATCCTCAAAGCCCAACTCTGTCAGAACCTCAAATGATCCGACGCGTTCATCCTGGAAAACATCGGTCCATCCGATGTTCACTCTTCTGGAGCTGTGATCTATTCAACCGATGTCTACCTCCCTCTAACGTCGGATCATCCGGTGTCAATATCACTCGGTTGAACACCCTTACTGTGATAATCGACCGATGTTCAAAACCCTAAACGTCGGTCCATCCGATGTCAACAGCATTCCCTGAATATCCTTTCTGTGGCAATTGACCGATGCTCAATTCTCATATCATCGGTCCATCCGGTGTTTAAAAAACGGCTAGGGTTTGGGTCCCACTATTTAAACGCCCGCGCCGCCGCCACCTTATCTCTCCCCGACCCCTCGCGCCCCCGTGCTCGCGTCGCCGCCTCTCCCTCGCCTGCAGCGCCTTCGCCGGCCGCCGCCGCCTTCCCCCTGCTCGCGCCACCGCCGCCGGCAACCCCCGCGCCGCCGCCGCCCGTGCCCGCGCACCGCACCACCTCCGCAGCCGCCGCCGCCGCAGCCCTAGGCACCGCCGCCGCCGTGCTCCACCCGCGCCCACGCACCATCGCCACCGCTCCTCTCCCTCCGTCGAAGCACCTCCACGTCTTCTCCGGCCCCCGTCGCTAGGTTTTCCCGAGCTCCATCGTCGCTAAGGTGAGCTCCGTGCCGTGCGACGTCTCTCGTTGATTATCTCGTCATCATTCGCTTTCAACCTCTCTAACCCTATCTCTCCGTCGTCTAGATGGGTCGCGACCGCAAAGGAAAGGGAAAAGCGATCGCGGAGCCCGCCGCGAAGAAGCGAAAATTATCGAAGGATGAGAAGAAGGCCTTGATGGCCGCTCGCGCCGCCGAGGAGCGTGAGCGTGGCCGAGGAGGGTCCTTGAGGATCCGTGAGGCCCGTCCGAGGCCGCCTCCAGTGGTCGACGACTCCGACGCCGAAGAGGAGCCAGTTGAGCCCCTCGTCCGCCGGCGCTCAGCCCGGACGCGTGGGGGTCACGCCGAGGCTGCTCCTCGTCCGAGACCGACGGCTGCCGACCGTCGTGAGGACAGGGAGGCTGAGAGGGACATCCATGAGGTGGACACGGCCGTCCGGGTCGGTGAAGGAGTCCGCCTTGTGGACTACCGAAAGATGAAGGCGAAGCAACTCTGGAAGCTCAGATGGAGTGTTCTTCTTGAGGAGTGGTTCCCACAGCCCCGAGAGCTTCTTGTTGACAGTCGCTTCTGGACTGTCACCCAGGCGTCTCTCTATGAGACCTACAAGCGCTGGGGGCACAAGCTCTTTCAGCACAACCACTTGGACTGGAGGCAGCTTGCAGTGGCAGCGGAAACTGATGTCCGCCCCTTCTTTGAGAGATACAGAGGCTTGGTGGAGCTACTGGGTTATGAGAGGAGTGCCTATGTGGAAGAGTGGGTCCGTGTCTTCTACGCGACCCTGTACATCTCCGAGGGCAGGAGGTCAATTGCTTTCATGTTCAATGGTCAGCACTATCACCTCTCGAGGCAGACATTGGGGCACATTCTTGGCTTGGACCTGCACGACACCAGCATACACGAGAAGGTCTATGGGCAGGCAGATCCACCGAGGAGGCCACTTACTGGAGGGGTAGCACCACAGCTGGACGAGATCCGCTCTCTGTTTGGCCCCTCTTTCTTTCCGGACCAGCCTAGAGTTCTAGCCCTCCTGACCCCAGCTGCGCGCATTGTGCACCTCGCCTTGCGCCGCACGCTCCTGCCGAGGTCAGGTTACTTGGAGGGGTTCACGAGTCTCCAGCAGACCCTCCTGTTCTACATAATGAACGGGATGAATTTTGATATCATAGACATACTTCTCTGCGAGATGGAGGACTTAATCACAGATGGAGTGGGCATGATGAGGCAGCTAGCATACGGGCACTGGATCAGTTATATTTGCTCTATGGTGGTGCCAGAGGGACATACAGCACAGGCCCGGCTTGCTGACGAGAGCGTGACCCGCTTCGGTCACTACCGTGCGTCCGCTCCTGGAGACCGCCGTCTTGGTCGTCCGGTTGAGCGCCAGGTCAGGGCCCGCTTGACTGAGGAAGACTGGTCCGACCTAGAGCGGGAGGACGAGAGACTTGCCGAGGCCGAGGCTCAGGGGGAGGACTTGCAGCATGTCTGGTGCGAGAGCGACACAGACGACAGTGTCGAGGAGTACTTCCCTCCTCCTCCACCTTCACCGAGGCAGCACGACGCCGAGGCCGGAGGATCAGCTGCTCCGCCACCGACACCACCTCCTGTGTCCGAGGCGCAGGTGTCACAGCCGTCAGAGCTGTCGGCACTTCTCCAGCAGATGATCGAGCAGCAGCGCCAGGACAGGCTTGCAGCTGAGCAGGCCAGGGCGGAGCAGGCTGCTCACCTAGCACAGCTGCAGCGGCAGCAGCAGGAGCTCCAGCTGGAGATCGCCCGTCAGAGGCGAGAGGATACGGACCGGTTCACCAACCTGGTCGATCAGATGAACCGCCGTACCCTCGACCAGCAGCAGCAGACCCAGCAGGCCATGATGGGGATCCTCGGGTTGATCACCAACCTTTACACTCAGACCGGGATCGCCCTTCCTTCACAGCAGCCTGGACTGGGACTGGCTCCAGGTGTTGCTCAGGTGCCCACTACTCCTATCCCTTCCATCAGCATGTCACCACTTCTGGCATCTAGCGCACCGATTCACTCACCACTGCCGGCGACGACCTTGTTCCAGCAGACACCGGCGTCCGTGGTGAGCGCTCCACTTCCTCCAGCTCCTCCAGCACCTTCAGTACCTGCTTCCTCTCCTCCAGCACCGGCAGCGGACCCTCCAGTTCCCACCGCTCCGGCAGCTCCTTCGACCGGCGACTCCAGCTCCGACGACTGCGACGGTGCTCAGTTCGTCCTCGCGCCTAGCTCTCAGGGTCTGTAGGCGTTCTGATCCCTTTTTGGTGTCTTGATGCCAAAGGGGGAGAAGATGTAGAAGAGTCAGGGGGAGTGGTAGTAGCAGTCTCAGGGGGAGCGTGTGTGTAGGGAGTGTGTGGTTGAGTGTGTGCTTATCTTTTGTATTCATGGTTGAGTACTCTTTTGTAATTTTAATTAAGCACTCTTTCACTTGTCTCATTTGCTTATGATTTTAATCGATTGAGTTTTTCGCCCACCAATCTCTTATGCGTTTTACAAGCTTAATGTATCCTATGTTGTATTCATTGCATATATTCTTGAGTATTATCATCAAATTCATTATCATTGCGCTTTAAATTATTGTGTTGTCATCAATCACCAAAAAGGGGGAGATTGAAAGCATCTAGGCCCCATGAGGTACGGTTTCGGTGATTAATGACAACCATTCGATATTACTAATGAATTTGTGAATGCAAGGTCTCAATGACACTCAATCAAATGAAATCAAAATTACATTGGAGACCCATATAAAATCAACAAATGAGATCAAACCAAAACATGTGATGACAAGAAGTGAAAGCTCTAACTTGATATCATTCCATGCTTGAAGACAATCAAAACAACACTTCAAACAAATGTCAAAGAGGTCACAAGTTCAAAATTCCAAAAGAACAACTCAAAACAACTCGAAGTCAACAAGTTTGAACACACCGGATCATCCGATGATCTTGGAGTTGACTGCATCGGTCGAGTTGGTTCAACTGAAGAAGAAGACCTCAGACAAATGCACTCACCGGATCATCCGATGTGAGTGGCTCAGTGACATCGGTCCATCATCACAGTTTACAATACCATTGGACCAAGTGAAGCACCGGATCATCCGATGTGCAGACTTACACACATCGGTCAATCACTCCAGTGAGCCTCAAGATCAAGCAAAATTCTGGAGGAAGAGCCACCGGATCATCCGATGAGTAGAGAGATCAACATCGGTCTAACAACGGTCATATCTGACACAGTGACATCAGCTAATTTGGCTTTGACCGATGTTAACTGAAGGGGAGACATCGGATCATCCGGTGTTCGCAGAGAAGTGATGTCAGCCTACTTTTCCAACGGCTATCTCGTGGAGGCTGGCTATTTATACCCCTTCAACCTGTCAAATCGACAAGACTTGAAGCCCAGACATACTCTACACATCCTAGAGCATTCAAGCAATAGAGCAATCACTTTCACATCATTTGTTCATCATTTGTACACCAAGAGTTAGGCTAGAACTAGCTAGAGATAGTGCTTGGGTGCCTCCATTCTTGGTGATTGGAGTCTCTAGTGTAGTGAGAGCCCAAAGGGAGTGACCCTTGGTGTGTGCAACTTCCGGAGCTTGCCAAGAGGATTGTGGAAGCCCGGTGGATCCCAAAAGTGTACAAGGCTTGAGCTCCACCTTGCCGAGGTTGGCGAACGGAGAAGGATAGTGAAGAAGCCCCTAGTCTCGGTGACTTGGGAGTGGCAAAACCCTTCGGTGGGTGTCACAACGTGGACGTAGGAAGATCCTTGTGATCTTACCGAACCACGGGATAAACTCCGTGTCCCTTTGAGCGTTTGCATCCCTCTCCCTTTTACTCTTATGCAATCTTCATTCCGCAACTTTAATTTACATTGATTGCATAGTTTAATTGCATAGGGAATTGGGCTTTAAGTTGTTAGTTCTTAATCGTCTTGAAATTTGAAAGAAAGCCCAATTCACCCCCCCTCTTGGGCGTTTCGATCCTTACAGTCTTTGAGTTGACACACATCGGTCGAGTTGGTTCAACTGAAGAAGAAGACCTCAGACAAATGCACTCACCGGATCATCCGATGTGAGTGGCTCAGTGACATCGGTCCATCATCACAGATTGCAATACCATTGGATTAAGTGAAGCACCGGATCATCCGATGTGCAGACTTACACACATCGGTCGATCACTCCAGTGAGCCTCAAGATCAAGCAAAATTCTGGAGGAAGAGCCACCGGATCATCCGATGAGAAGACAGATCAACATCGGTCTAACAACGGTCATATCTGACACAGTGACATCAGCTAATTTGGCTTTGACCGATGATAACTGAAGGGGAGACATCGGATCATCCGGTGTTCGCAGAGAAGTGATGTCAGCCTACTTTTCCAACGGCTATCTCGTGGAGGCTGGCTATTTATACCCCTTCAACCTGTCAAATCGACAAGACTTGAAGCCCAGACATACTCTACACATCCTAGAGCATTCAAGCAATAGAGCAACCACTTTCACATCATTTGTTCATCATTTGTACACCAAGAGATAGGCTAGAACTAGCTAGAGATAGTGCTTGGGTGCCTCCATTCTTGGTGATTGGAGTCTCTAGTGTAGTGAGAGCCCTAAGGGAGTGTCCCTTGGTGTGTGTGACTTTCGGAGCTTGCCAAGAGGATTGTGGAAGCCCGGAGGATCCCAAAGTGTACAAGGCTTGAGCTCCACCTTGCCGAGGTTGGCGAACGGAGAAGAATAGTGAAGAAGCCCCTTGTCTTGGTGACTTGGGAGTGGCAAAACCCTTCGGTGGGTACCACAACGTGGATGTAGGAAGATCCTTGTGATCTTACCGAACCACGGGATAAACTCCGTGTCCCTTGAGCGTTTGCATCCCTCTCCCTTTTTACTCTTATGCAATCTTCATTCCGCAACTTTAATTTACATTGATTGCATAGTTTAATTGCATAGGGAATTGGGCTTTAAGTTGTTAGTTTTTAATTGTCTTAAAATTTGAAAGAAAGCCCAATTCACCCCCCCCCCCCTCTTGGGCGTTTCGATCCTTACATGTGGTATTCTGCCCTTGTGAATCATAAGACTCAATACGAACACCACTATTTTGTGCAACACTCTTACCGTCTTTTTCTTTAGTGTAAGATGTGTAACCATTGATGTCATATGTTTGCCATGATGTCACCAAAGCAGATGGGCCAGAAGCTAACTTCTTCATTGTTGCCTCTTCTATAGTGTTTCCGTATGGTATATTTTTGTCCATTAATCATTCAGTGAAACATCTTATGTGCTCTTTCATGATCCAGTCCTCTGTGCGGTCTTGGTTTTTATCACGAAGCTCAATTTGGTGTTCCTTGATGTACGGCTCAGCTATTGTGAGCTGTTGTAGTACACCAAAATGTGCACGGTGTACATTCTTGTAATCTTGAACGATAAAAGTTTTCTTACCCACTTTGCCTCTCCCACGTAGTCTACCCTCATGTACCGGTATAGGCACACCTATCGATTTTCCATCTTTGATGTAATCAGCACCACCCTCAATCACTTCTTCAGTGGTGTATCCTTCCATAATTGAACCCTCTGGGTAAGCACGGTTCCGCACATAACCTTTTAATACTCCTAAATATCTCTCCAACAGAAACATATGTAAATATAGTGGCCCCAATGCTTTTATCTGATCAACAGGATGTATGATTAGGTGTACTTGCATATCGAAAAAGGATGGTGGGGAACACATCTCAAGTTTGCACATTGTCTCGATGATGTATGTTTTCAGATAGTCTAAATCTTCACGTGCTATCACCTTTTGCGATACTGCATTGAAGAAGTAACACAAACGTGTGATGAAAACTTTTATATGCTCAGGTTTGATGACTCTTATTGCAATGGCAAGGAAAATTGTCATTATCATGTGACAGTCGTGAGAATTATAACCGAATAAAGACAAGTCTTTCATCGAGACTAGTTTGCGTATATTGGATGAGAAACTCGTGGGCACTTTGATCCCACGCAAGCATTCGCAAATTGTTTTTTTCTCTTCTAGCGTCAAGTTGTAGCTGGCTGGGGGGAAGGCAATGCTTCCCGTTCGCCTTTTCTACTGGATGAAGCTCTAGTCTCAAATCAAGATTTACTAGGTCCATACGTGAATTTAATCCATCCTTTGCTTTCCTCGGCATGTCCAGCAAGGTCCCAATGATGCTGTCAAATACATTCTTTGTAACGTGCATCAAATCAATACTATGGTAAATTCCAGATTCTTCCAATACAGAAGATACTTGAAAAAAATTGATTGTTTCTTGAAAGCCATGCCAGTTGTATCATCCGAAGATGTACTTTTCTTTCTCTTAATTACTTTACTATTTTTGCCCTTACCAAAAGCAATATGAATGTTCTTGACCATTTCAAACACAAGTTTTCCACTGTAAGGTTTTGGTGCAGTATCTTTTTTGATTTTGTTATCAAATTGTTCTTTCATCTTCCTATACTTGTGTGTATCTGTCAAGAACCGTCAGTGTCTCTTGTACACCGTCTTTCTGGATGAAGTGAGGTATAGAAATCCAGTTCTATCCACGCACCTAACACAACCTTTCTTCCCTTTCATTTGTCCCGATAATGTAAACAGTCTGGGATAATCATGCACGGTAACGAATATCATTGCTCTTAGCGTGAAATACTCCCGCTTGTACTCATCCCATGTACGTACCCCTTCATTACACAATTTCGCCATATCTTCCATTAAAGGTTCCAAGAACACATCAATTTCGATGCCGGGTTGTTTCAGACCTTGGATAAGAACAGATAACAAGATATATTTCCTTTTGTGACACAACCATGTCGGTAGGTTGTACATCGTTAATACCACGGGCCATGTGCTGTGTATGCTCCTTTTTTCACCAAACGGATTCATTCCGTCTGTACCCAAGGCAAACCTCACATTTCTTATTTCCTTCGCAAATTCTAGATACTGAATATCAAAATTTTTCCACTATGTTGCATCACCAGGGTGTCGTATATGTTTTTCGTTCTTCTTGTGTTGCTCGGAATGCCAACGCATAAGTTCAGCCTCCCTAGGGTTTGAGAACAAACACTTCAAGCGATCAATTACCGGAAGGTACCACATCACCAAGGCAGGAATTTTTCTCTTATTCTTCCCGTCTTCATTGCCAAAAGTATCGTCATCGTCACCTTCAGGACCAATAATAAACTTCTTATTCTTCTGAGTCTTTTTCATGTTGGTAACAAAATGGTGATTATAGTCCTTCTTATATCTACTGACACCACAAATGGAGCATCTAGTTGCGAGCTCATGCTCTTTGTGATACAGAATACAATGGTTCACACAAGCGTGTATTTTTGTCACACCTAGTGCCATCAGGCAAAGAAGCTTCTTCGCTTTATAAGTGCTTCTGGGCAGTTTATTTGGATTTGGAAGAATTTCTGCCAGAAGATTCAAAAGATCAGAGAAACTACAATCGGACCATCCATGCGTAGCTTTCAACTTTAGTAGTTCTAAGACAGCACGCAATGTAGTAAACTCTTTATCACAACTGTTTGATTCATCATATAAAAGCTCCGTCGCCGCATTCTGCAATGTCTCCATTTTACTTAAACCTTTGCTTGCTCCCATAGAAGTCAATACATATGGTTCAATGTGACGCAACATCTCCTCACAATCGAACTCATCATCATCATCACCAACTTGATTGTCATTACCACCATCGATATGAACATTATCATCATCTGAACCTCTCTCATCATCTTTATCCACATCATGTGTATCTAACTTGCCATGCTCTGTCCATATTGTGTAGTTTTTTTTGAAACCTCTTTTCACCAAATGAGATTGGATTACTATAGTATCCGTCCAAGCAATCTTATTTTCGTAGTCGATACATGGACATAATATGTCATCTATATTTTGCAACTTTGCATGTCTCTTGGATGCTTCAATAAAATTTGCAATATTATGAATGTACATAGGATCAGGTTTTGGCATGTTATACATCCACGCTCGACGGTCCATTCTTCAATAATAGAATTTTTGTCAGATATACAAAATTTGGCCACAAATATTCTCTAAAGGTCTTCTATAAAATGAATTTACAGAGACATAACATGTATGATTAGGGCGACTAATGTAGGAGACGGGCGACGTCTTGAGGCGGACGGAGTCGAAGGCGTCGGGAGCAGCAAGCGGGGGTGAAGGATTGAAGTCGTGGGGCAAATAGGCCCAGTGGCATGGGCTAGGTCTGGGTGGGATCTAGGGATGGCAATTATACCCACGGGTACGGGTACCCGACGGGTATTGGACCCGACGGGTGCGTGTGCGGGTGGATTTTTGCCGCCGCCCCCTACCTGACGAGATGGAGAGGCACGCTGCTGGAGCGTGGCACGGCTCCACTTTGCCACTTCGGTGACTGCCGCTGACTTTCCACCGACCACCGCGCGCTGTCGCCCACGGCTCCAGCCATCACCTCCGTCTTTCGGTCTCGCCGCCGCCGGCAGATAACCCCGGTGCCTCCAACACTGTCTCCATCCTTGTCGTCACCTGCAGCTGGCCCCGGTGCGCCTTCCACCCCCGGTGCCATTTCCCAACCTCGCTGCCGCTTGCAGATGGCACTGTCGCTGGCTTCTGCACCCTGCCACCATTGATGTCACCTAGCAACGAGGAGGTATGGTCGCCAACGCCCAACCCTACTGCAGCTTGAGGCGGAAGGAGTCGAAGGCGTTGGGAGCGGCAATCGGGGGTGAAGGATTGAAGCCGTGGGGCAAACAGGCCCAGCAGCATGGGCTAGGTCTGGGTGGGATTCGGTCCGATATATCTTGACGTCGGATCCCATCCAACAATGGTAACTAAATGGGTGAGTTATAAAACCATCTCCCTAGAAAGCTAACCCTAATCACTCCTTCGAAATATATGCAAGCAGGAGGTACGCACACACAAGTAGCATATTGAAAAGGAAAACACATAAAACTACAATTACATGTTCGGGTAAACTTCATGCATCTTATATATATTACAATAGCATATGTTAATTAAACATCATATTCATGTCACATAATAGGTACAATCTACAATAAGCTTATTACGATATAGTCCATACATCAATATATAAAAGACCAAACTAGCAGAACACACAAAAAGGAAACAATCCATATAGTCCATACATCAATATACCAGAACACAATCCATACAGTCCTTACACATGCAAAAGGACAGAATCCATATACCAGAACATACAAAACTAACAGCTTATTAGCTAATGAAAATATACAAAGAAAAAGTAAGGAAACTACATTTACCTTGCAGAGGCGTCAGCACGGTGGGGAGGCGTCAGCACGGTGGGCTGGCTGGGTGGAGAAGTGGCGGTGCGGGGTTGAGCAGCGGCACGGCAGTATGGGTTGGGCGGCTGAGCGGCGGCGCGGCGTAGGGGAAATTCGGCAGCCTTGCGGCGTCGATATAAATTCTCCAGGGTTACGTTTTGACTGTGGTGAGGGGTCCTTATATAGGCGTCGGTTTTTCACAGGCGGTTTTTAAATTTTTCTCAGGCGGGTTTTACCTACCAACCGTCTGAGAAGATATTTAAGAAGTAAATATCTTCACAGGCGGTTGGTACTTAATAACCGTCTGAGAAGAAGTTTATCTCAGGCGGGTGTTACTTACCAACCGCCTAAGATAATGCCCGATACTGTTCTTCAGTTTTCTTATCTCTTGCTTCTTTTTTATTTAGATTTCAATATAAATACTCAAACATGTTTAGATTCTGCAAATTGGGTCCAAATTCGATGATTCTTTCTTCTATATTTGTATAAAATTAACATCTACCACCTGAAACGGAATATTTTAAAACTTGTATAGCTGACATTGTAATGTTTTGGTAAATATCAAATTAATTTCTACTCACATATTATTCACATTTGTGTATCTCATAAAAGAAAAGATCCTTCACTCAAATTTGCTTGTATGAATATATTTGTATCATTTATACATGTATGAATTTTGTTAATTTTTTTTAAAAGCATTCCAACATGTCAAACTTCAAATTATCCATCATTCTAACTAAATGCTCA
Source organism: Tuctoria greenei (assembly GCA_036927565.1). Lineage (NCBI taxonomy): Eukaryota > Viridiplantae > Streptophyta > Magnoliopsida > Poales > Poaceae > Tuctoria > Tuctoria greenei. The sequence goes on from JAYESD010000001.1 coordinate 200,842,183, forward strand.
CATACATATGAGGCATTCATCAAATTATGAACACACATTGATTCAAAAAAATTTAAAAAAAAAATCTGAAAAAAATTCATAGAGATTGGTATGATGAGTAAAAATGTCCACTAAAAAATAAATGAAAAAAGCATTATATTCATCAAGATAGAAAAATGAAAAATAGCGTTTGTTGTATGTTTTTTATGTTCTGACCAATTTCAAAGGATTTATGAAGTGAAATTTAATGGTAACCTTTACTTATCAATAATATTACAAGAAAGTGGAATTTTGCCTTTTTAAAGGACCCACATTTAATTAAGAATATTAATTAAGAAGAAGTAAATATCTTCACAAGCGGTTGGTACTTAATAACCGCCTGAGAAGAAGTTTATCTCAGGTGGGTTCTACTTACCAACCGCCTAAGATAATGCCCGATACTGTTCTTCAGTTTCCTTATCCCTTGCTTCTTTTTTATTTAGATTCCAATATAAATACTCAAACATGTTTAGATTCTGCAAATTGTGTCCAAATTCGATGATTCTTTCTTCTACATTTGTATAAAATTAACGTCTACCACCTGAGCAAAATATTTTAAAATTTGTATAGCTGACATTGTAATGTTTTGGTTAATATCAAATTAATTTCTACTCACATATTATTCACATTTGTGTATCTCATAAAAAAAAGATCATTCACTCAAATTTGTTTGTATGAACATATTTGTATCATTTATACATGTATGAATTTTGCTAATTTTTTTAAAAGCATTCCAACATGTCAAACTTCAAATTATCCGTCATTCTAACTAAATGCTCATATACATATGAGGCATTCATCAAATTATGAACACACATTGATTCAAAAAAATTTAAAAAAATCTGAAAAAATTCATAGAGGTTGGTATGATGAGTAAAAATGTCCATTGAAGAAATAAATGAAAAAGCATTATATTCATCAAGATAGAAAAATGAAAAATAGCATTTGTTGTATGTTTTTTATGTTCTGACCAATTTTAAAGGATTTATGAAGTGAAATTTAATGGTAACCTTTACTTATCAATAATATTACAAGAAAGTGGAATTTTGCCTTTTGAAAGGACCCACATTTCATCAAGAATATTAATTAAGAAGAAGTAATTATCTTCACAGATGGTTGTTACTTAATAACCGCCTGAGAAGAAGTTTATCTCAGGCGGGTTTTACTTATCAACCGCCTGAGATAATCTTCTTATCAGGCGGGTTTTAATTACCAACTGCCTGAGATAATTACCTTATGATACCCGAGTCTGAGGAACACGATGAACAAACTACACATTCATTCATTCACACAGTTGAAGAACACACAAGATACTCATTCATTAACAATATTCATTCACACATATCACACAAAAACACACAAGATACATAATATTTACACAAGAACACACAAGAACACACAGATACACAAGTTATATTCAATCACATAGATGAACAAAGATAGATTTCATTCATTAACAATATTTACAAAACAGTAGCAACTAAAAACAACAAAGAAAAACTAATTAAATCCTACTCCTACTCCTCTTCCTCCTCCTCCTCCTCCTCGTCCTCCAGCGGCGACTCTGGCGCCAGTGCAATAGGAGACAGGGCTGAGTGCACCGGCTACACCGGCTGCACCGGCGGTGCAACCCCGAGAACGAGGTTGCTAGCCGTCGCCTCCACCAGCGTTCTGCGGCCCTCAGGGCCAAGAACCTGGGCCATCGTCGCGAACAGAATGTTGAGACGATCAGCCACCCCCGTGAGGGCGTAGAGGTAGTGGCCGACGGTAGTACCCATTCCGGGATACTCTGGAAGGGTACCCAGCCCCAAGGCACTCATGGCGCGAGACGTATTGTTTCTTGCAAGGTGGCTTCCTCGGAGGGCTTGGCGGCAGAAGGTCGTCCATAGTGGTGTTGGGTCGTCGGAGCGGAGGAAGACGAAGAAAAGAAGAGGATTCAAAGTGAGAGACGCGCTTGTGGAGAACTAAAGGGTGATGGCGCGTCTTTAATAAGGGCCGCACGGAGCAGTTGGTTTACTGCGCATTGAAAGGTCGCGCCTCGGGGAAAAGAAAGGTCACGCACGGACATCGACACGTCCGTAAGTGAGGGGTCTTTATGTAGGCGTCCGTTTTTAGAGGTGGTGTTTAAATTTTTCTCAGGCGGGTTTTACTTACCAACCGCCCGAAAAGAAGTTTATCTCAGGCGGGTGTTACTTACCAACCGCCTGAGATAATGCCCGATACTATTCTTCAGTTTCCTTATCCCTTGCTTCTGTTTTATTTAGATTCCAATATAAATAGTCAAACATGTTTAGATTCTACAAATTGTGTCCAAATTCGATGATTCTTTCTTCTACATTTGTATAAAATTAACATCTACCACCTGAGCAAAATATTTTAAAACCTGTATGGCTGACATTGTAATGTTTTGGTAAAATAGCAAATTAATTTCTACTCACATATTATTCACATTTGTGTATCTCATAAAAAAAAGATCCTTCACTCAAATTTGTTTGTATGAACATATTTGTATCATTTATACATGTATGAATTTTGTTAATTTTTTTAATAGCAATCCAAATGTCAAACTTCAAATTATCCATCATTCTAACTAAATGCTTATATACATATGAGGCATTCATCAAATTATGAGCACACATTGATTCAAAAAAATTTTAAAAAATCTGAAAAAATTCATAGAAGTTGGTATGATGAGTAAAAATATCCACTGAAAAAATAAATGAAAAAAGCATTATATTGATCAAGATAGAAAAATGAAAAATAGCATTTGTTGTATGTTTTTTATGTTCTGACCAATTTCAAAGGATTTATGAAGTGAAATTTAATGGTAACCTTTACTTATCAATAATATTACAAGAAAGTGGAATTTTGCCTTTTTAAAGGACCCACATTTAATCAAGAATATTAATTAAGAAGAAGTAAATTTCTACGCAGACGGTTGGTACTTAATAACCACCTGAGAAGAAGTTTATCTGAGGCAGGTTTTACTTACCAACAGCCTGAGATAACCCTTCTGAGGTAACCATCTTCTCAAGAGGTCGGTACTTAAAATCCACCTGAGAAAATGGGAGTCTATATATACCCCTCGGCAGCGTTAGGAAAACCTAACCCGAGCGAAACACTTAGACGCCATTAGGCTGCCAAAATTTCGTTGCTGCCAAGTGTTCACCGCCGTCGCCGCCGAGCTTCACCGTCGCTGTCGAGCTTCGCCCTCGTCACTTCCAGGTACACCGAGCGAAGCCATTGTCGTCGCCGTAGAGCTTCAAGGTAAACCCTAAACCCTTCGACCTTCCATCCTCCTTCGTCGTGCCACCTCCCTTACCGCCCTCGCCGCCGCCTTGCATATCCTTGGATAGGGTTCGGGAATTGGAAAATGGTAGGCATCCTTGGTTAGGGTTCGGTGGAATTCGAAAAACTGTCAAGTTCAGTGGCATCTTTAGTTAGGGTTCGGTGGAGCAAGATTTATGTGGATGGTTATATCATGATAAATTGGTAATTGGTTCTGTGTGTCTGAAACTGTGAAATTGGTAATTAGTAAGAGCAGTATATTCCCTATTTCTGTCATCGGCCTTGCATATGCCACATAATTCTCTATTAGGGGCAAGATTTAGCTATTTGGTTAAGTTGAGCAAATTTGGCTAATTTTGGCCAAGTTACATTAGATATAGTTATACTTGACTAATTTTGACTAAGTTATGCTATATTTAGCTATATTTGGCTACTTTTGCTTAGAGTTAGCTATGCTAGACTAAGTTTGGCTAAGTTTGCTTTTATTTCTCTAAGTTAGCTTCATTTGAGCAATTGTTGCTAATCTGTGCTACCAAAGATGTATGCACTTGTGGCTCCATCAGCTTCATTTGAGCAATTGTAGCTAATCTGTGCTACCAAAGTTATGCTATATTTGGCTCTGAAGCCAAAAAAAGTTGCTGGCCAACTCATTTGTGATGCTAGGAGCATCCTCACGCCCATATCTAGGTACCACTAGGTGTGGCGATGAAGTCTGAGCATATTCTACCGATCTCTATGATACAAGAATTTAGTTAGACCTATATAACTTCAAAAATGTGTTTTGGCTAAATTTACTTAATTGAGTCAAAATTGAGAAAATTTGTTTTAAATATGACCAAATTTAGCTAACTGGAGCATAATCAAGCAAGTTCGACTATGCGGGGCAAGATTTAGCTATATTTGGTTAAGTTGAGAAAATTTGGCTAATTTTGGCTAAGTTACATTAGATATAGCTATACTTGACTAATTTTGACTAAGTTATGCCTTGGGTTGTCGATGTAAAGTGAGCTTGCTAGTTGTTGCTGTGCTATCAGTCTCTTGCTTGATCAATTATAGGTCCAGAGCTAAGCACCGCCTAGTAAACCTCAAGAACGTGGTCGCCACTCTGAATGAAGCTAGCCTATTTAGAATAAGAAGATAAAATTGCCATTGTTGGTGAGCAACTTTAACATGCTTGTCACCCTTGCAATGTATAGGAACCTTTTGGTCAGTTGCCTTAAACCCTAGAATGCCTTATCAAATCCTAGAATGCTTCCATCTTTTTCTTCGTGTAACACTTCATGTAGAGGTAATATGCCATTTATTAGATTTTTTGTCTTATTAGATCTAGCATGGAAAGCCCTAAGAAGACTGGTCCTAGTAGTAACAATAAAGAAGACAATATGGATTTTACTGACTCCAGCAGTTCAGGCTCCTATCACAGTCCATCGGATCCTTTTCCGAATATAAAAATTAAAAAGACTTCAGTGGATCTAGACCTGGAATGTGATCCTGCCGACGAGGTATGGATCACGAATCTTAACTTCAGTAGTTCAAGTTAATGTTGGTTGTCAAGTATATGAAGTCTTATAACTTTTTTATACCTAGATTAATCGCGAAGACAATAAGGTGACATCGGCTCCTAAAACCTCATAAGGTTCTCCAATGGATAAATCCTCAGCTTCACTCAAGCAGAAACGAGGGCAATGAGGTTCCAATAAGGGTCCATTGGACCGCATCATGTACATAACAAGGGTCGGTCCAGGTGGGCTTCCCCAAGAACCACTGGATTCAGTTACCAAGTACCGTAATACATGCGGTTTTCTTGTTAGAGAGGTTGTGCCGATCACAACCGAGAATCGGAGGAAATTACCTGAGCAGACTAAGAATGAGTTGTAGGAGAGGATGAATAAATAATTCAAGTTCTCGAAAGGCACAAAAGAAGCTGTAGAGAAAGCAACATTGATCTCTTGCGGCAAGAAGTTTCGTGGCTGGAAGAGTGAAATGAATGCTTATGTTAAGGCCGATAAGGTCCCTAGCCCGGGGAAGATGGGAAAAATCACACAAGCTCAGTGGCAAGAGTTTGTTCATCAAAAGAGCACACCTGATGCTAAAGCTCTAAGTGCAACTAGGTCAAAGCTTGCAAAAAAGAACAAATACCATCATCGCTTGGGGTCTGCTGAATATGGCCCCAAAGTCCAAAAATGGAATAAGATATTAGATGAAATTACCAGTAAGGACAATCCTCACCCATTAGAAGAGTTCGATGAGCGAACTCAACGGTGGGTCTTTGCTCGATCAGGTTTGACCGACGAGGCCAAACTTGAGAAGCCCGACTCTCTGGATGAAGTAGAGGATAAAATGAAAGAAGTAATTGAAAAGCAACAGAAGGGTCTCCTCAAGCCGAAGAGGGAGAATGACCAACTTACCGCTATCTTAGGAAACCCTGAACACAGCAGACGGGTTCGAGCGGTCTCTTCTCAAATGTCTTGGCTAGATGGTTTCCCTAAAGATAAAGACACATATAGAAGACGTGAGAAGTTTAAGAAAACACTTGATGAAACGATTGCTCAAAAGGTCAAAGAAAATATGCAAGAAATAATGGAACAACTTAGACAATCGGGACAATTAGTGGCACCGAGTACAGCGATGGTTCCGGTGCAAAAGGAGCAATTAGTATCTCCAACTACCTACCCTAGCAGCGTTGGTTCTGTGCCAGGCTCAGGGTCAACCCATAAGTTCCCTGTCGATGATATTTCTAACGAAAAATCTTATCGTCTTCTTGTCCCGATGGGCAGAGCAGGGAACAAAACCAAACAGGTTGCCACTGCTATGGCAAAGCCTGATCGTGACTTCAACGGGAATCCACTTTTGTTGTATTATGTTGTGGTGCAAGTTCTTCAGATCATTGATAATGATTATGAAGATTATGAAATAGACCACGTCACACCTGAGGGGATTGCGACTCTGGGGCAGGCTATCAACCGATTAATCCTTTGGCACCGACGCGATATCGTGTTGGACGATGAGCCAATTTCTAGCCCCGTCGCATCTCCAAATACTGCAACCCCATCTTCTAAGGCGAAAGTGCATGAAGGTCCACTCCCAGTCCAGGAAGATCCACTCCCCCTATGTCTCAGCAAGGATGATAGTAACCTTGCTAGTAAAGATATCTAAGAGCAACAAGTTGGACAACAGCTTCAAGCAGTACCAGAGCAAGCTGTTGCTAGTAAAGAGCAACCAGTTGAGCAATAGCTTGAAGTAGTACTAGAGCCAGCTGCTGGGAGTAAAGAGCAATCAGTTGAACAACAGGTTCAACAAGCCAGTGTCCAACTTCCAACGACTACTCCTCGATCATTAGTTCCTATCAAAGTTAGCCCATACGAAAATAAGGAACCTTCATCAGAAGTGTCAAAGTATTTGGAAACTATGAAAGAAAATATTATAAAATCGAGTGCATCTCGTTCTTCTCATGAGCCAACATTAGAAGATATCGAGGAGTGGGAAGAAGATGGTGTCAATTATAATCGGCGGACGGCTTTAGTTAAACCAGGAGTTCCAATATACAAGCTTGAGGATGTTCCTCTTAAATTTGAGAATGGGAAGCCGCTCATGACATCCGTACAACTTAGCAAACAAACTGTCCTGCTCAGAAGAATGCATAAGTGGTACATCCTTGCCAACACAAGATATGGTCTTAATTGCGTCACATTTCGTACTCCAAAACAAGCATTCTGGAGCACTGGAGAAGATAGATGAGTCATTTTATTTGAAGAGTTGCGTCCCCTTTTGCATTAGGGCATGCTCGAAATCAACCTACTGCTCGTCTAGTGCTTGTAAGTGCTCTAATATTTTGTATTTGCTTTTCTTACTACACGCATACGCATTTCATGATATTATAACAATTCTGGACATCTTCAATAGGATGCAATACATGGATAATGAAAAGTTGGCGCGCAAGACAGGTATCCTTGACCCTACCAGGATTGCAAAGGCACTATTCGACATCCAGGCAGATCGAAACTCAGAACAGTTCAAGCACATGAAAAAAAAAAGATTTTGAAAAAGCAATCGCAAAACTTAAGAAGGATAAAAGGACAGAAGTTGCAGCTTACATAGGACATGTAATATTTAACTTTGCCAGAGACGGCAAGGACGTCGTAAAGGCTCGGTACAACTTCGAGTAAGTTTGACACATGACATTGAAATAGCAGTTATTGGTAATTGTTAACACGTGTGTTTGTCTATTTGCAGTGATCACTACATAATGATCTTCATCAAGCCAACGCAGGGAAAGGCAACAGTCTTGGACTCGGCCGATTTCCCACCAGATCGTTACAAAGATTTCCTTTCCATTTTGAAATTGTATGTTTATTCAATAATTTTAATTTACACACATTTAAAATGTGTTGACAAGTTTTATATGACATTTCTTGTATTACAGCGCTTGGCGGTTTTACGCGGAACAGCTTGGCGGTGAGAGACCTTCCAATACGAATGCATTGGACATTAAAACGTATTATGCTTGTCCGAAGCAGCCTGCTAGGAGTGTCTTATGCGGGTATTATGTATGCGAAAATCTTTGGACCGCTGGCGTATATAGAGTGAATCATGAGAATGTAAGTTATCCTTAATGTCGATACCTTATTTTCTTACTTTTGAGTTTCATTTTCATTGTAACTAGCATAGTTTAATACTTATATTCTCTGCTGTTCAATATTACCAGAAACATTATTTTCATATTTTGATTCCAACTTCAAAATTCAATTGCTCATAGTACAACTGCTCCAAAAATACCAACTAAATTCCTGTATACTCTCACTTTGATCTATACTTTGAGATTGTTCAAACCAACACATTCTAAACCTTGTTATGTGTTATATTGCAGCACGCGAAGAATCTGAACGAAGAATGGCCGATTTGTAGAAGTATTCCTGATGGAGGAGCCGACAGAATTGCTTCTGAACTATGTCAGTTTATTCGTCGCGAAATTTTGCACAAAAAAGGGAAGTTCTTTGATGAGAATGGTGCAGCAGCTGATGTGCCAGAACTTTGCGACAATGCCAATAGAAACAGTTTTTAGTGAAAACTTGTAAACTATGAGATGAATTGTATGTGTAACTTGTACATATGTATATTGTTTTAGTGAAATTGACTTCTGTGATAATAATATTGTTGACTTTTGTTCTGTGATGATATTGTTGATGTTTGTTCTGTGGTTATATTGAATTGACCTGGAAATTAGAAATAACAGCAGTAGTACTGCATAGGTTATACCTTATCGCAGGCGGTTATTAACCAACGGCTAGGCATGCCTGTGAAAAACAATTATCATAGGCAGCTAGATACAGGTAAAGAACCATCTGTGATAACCTAATTATCACAGGCGGTTACTGTTAAGGTAGAAACCGGTTGTGGTAAAAGGTCTTCACAGGTGGCTTGATGTAGGTCAACATCCGCCTGTGATAACACCATTGTCACAGACGGTTAGTTATGCTGCAAGACCCGCCTGTGATAAGACAATTATCACAGGCGGATATATATGCTGCACCATCCGCCTGTGATAACTTATCTTCCCAGGCGGCTAGCATAAGTAAAAACCGCCTGTGATAATATTTCAGGCGGTATCACTTCTCTGCCTGTGAAATTGCAGATTATCACAAGCTCTTCGTTTCAGGCGGTATTAAAAACCGCGTGTGATAATAGGTTTGGAGCCGCCTGCGATAAGTCTTATTGTAGTAGTGGCAAATCCCTTCTTGATCCGCGTACATCCCATTCTATATTTCATTACGTACCCGAAGACTACTTTTATGACTACCCAATTATGGAGTAGCGTTTGGTAGTCTCAAAGTACACAACTACACACAGTGAGAAACAACGGCGATCTCAATCTAAGGATCTAGCAGGTGTATCACTCAAGACCAACTGATGGCACATATTGAAATAGCAATCCCAGCAGTATCTCGGAGTGGGTCAATCCAACACCATGCTAACTAACATGTGTTCACATTATTAATTTGATATCTTGATATCTATGATCCGTGGAACATGATCATCAATTAATACATATGCTAGTTTGTGTGACATTATTATCTCATATAATGATATAGAATTGGGATCATTTAGAGCGACATTACTATTAACAAAGAGTTTTACGAACAAGTCACATACTTGATTATCAATGTAAACAATAATTGCTCATATAACAATTTATTTAACAGTACATAAGCATAGCTTTGACACAAGTCTCCCACTACACACTATGATTACTGATGTAGTTATCTAATACCCATAGATCTCGTGTGCGCCTCATGCTTTGATTGTGGAAGAGGCTTTGTCAATGGATCTGCAACATTCAAATCCGTGTGCACCTTGCATATCTTCACATCACCTCGGTCGATGATCTCTCGAATGAGGTGATAGCTTCGTAGTATATGTTTGTATCTTTTGTATGATCTAGGCTCCTTTGCCTGTGCGATAGCTCCACTATTGTCATAATAAAGATCCACAGGACTGGACGTGCTAGGAACAACACCCAACTCAGAAACAAATTTTCTAATCCAAACAACTTCCTTTGCAGCTTCAAAAGGTGAAATATACTCCGCCTCGATCGTTGAATCTGCTACTATATCTTGCTTGGAACTTTTCCAGCTCACTGCCCCTCCATCGAGGCAGAATATAAAACCAGATTGCAATCTAGAATCATTCTTATCAGTTTACAAGCTGGCATCGGTGTAACCTTTTGCAACAAGCTCTTCTTCACCTCTAAACACCAAGAACGCATCCTTAGTTCTTCTCACTTAAGTATGTTTTTGACAACGGTCTAATGAGTCTCACTATAATCTGATTGACACATGCTTGTAATTCTTAGAGCATAAGATACATCTGGGCGTGTACATAGTGTAGCATGCATGATGGATCCAATAGCTGAATCATAAGGAATCACTCTCATCCTCTTTTGCTCATCAAGTGTCGAAGGATACTAACTCTTGCTTAGAGTAATGCCATGTTACATTGGTAAGAAACCTTTCTTGGAACCTCGCATATTGAACTGATTCAATATCTTCTCAATATATGTATATTAGCTTTATCCAATTAGCCTTTTAGATCTATCTCTATAGATTTTTATGCCCAAAATGTACATTGCCTCTCCTAAATCCTTCATTGAGAAACTTTTTCTTAGTGAGGATTTAACATCATCAAGTATTGGAATGTCATTTTCGATCAATAATATGATATCTACATATAGGACCAGAAATACATGTGCACTAGCTTCTTGTAAATACAAGGTTCTTATACGTTTTTAATGAAACCAAACCCTTTGACAACTTCATCAAAACGTAGATTCCAACTCTGAGATGCTTGTCCATAGATGGACTTTTAAAGCTTGCATATTTTACTTGCATTTTAGGATCAACAAAACCCTCAAGTTTGTCATATACACATCCTCAGTCAGACTTCCATTAAGGAAGACTGTTTTGACATCCATCTGCCATATTTCATAATCAAAATATGCAGCAATTACTAGGAGAATCCGAACAGACTTTAGCATTGCGACGGGTGAGAAAATTTCATCATAATCAACACCTTGAATTTGTTTGAAACTTTTTTCCACTGATTGCGCTTTATAGATGTGAACATCTCCATCCATGTCAGTCTCTTTCTTGAAAATCCATTTATAATCGATAGGTCTCACACCTTCGACTGGATCAACCAACTTCCAAACTTGATTTTCATGCTTGGATTCAATTTTGGATTCCATGTCTCCAAGCCACTTCTCAGAGTCGGGTCCCTTCATTGCTTTGATATAGATTGTGGGCTCATTATTGTCCAAAAATACCATGTCATGCTGCTCCGTGGTAACTTTTCAGTCGCAGGACGTGCCTTTGTAGACATTTGTGGGATCGGTGTTTCATCAACTGGTTGCACAATATCTTGTACATCTTGTATAGGATTAGTGGGTGCCGAAACATTTTCAGGTATTTCTTGAATTTTTTCAAGATGCACCTTGCTCCCACTAACTCCTTTTGAGAGAAACTGTTTCTGCAAGAAGACACCATTGCGAGCGGTAAAAACTTTACCCACATCTTTGTTATAAAAATAATATCCTTTGGTTTCCCTAGAATATCCCACAAAGAAGCATTTCTCTGATTTGGGAGTGAGTTTATCTGACGTCAAACGTTTGACATAAGCATCACACCTCCAAACTTTGAGGAAAGACAATCTGAGACGTTTCCCTATCCACATCTCATATAGTGTCTTCTCAACAGACTTAGTGTAGGATCGAAGAGCACGTGAAAAGCTACCAGAGGGGGGTGAATGGTAGATTTAAAAATCTTACGCAGCGGAAACAACTAAATCCCAACCCCCTCGGCAGAAAAACGATGTGTTAAAGAAATCGTGTATGCGACTAATCTAAACGTGTTTCACCGGGACATAAGTGATATATATCAAAAATAATCAAGTAACGAAGAAAACACAAGAATAATCACTCAAATCCGTCAAGAGAAACTCAAGTTATGATTGAAAGATCGAACAAAGGTCAATCTGTCCTACCCAAGAAAAAAACTGTTCTGGAACGCTGCAAAGAAACTCGTGTAGATCATAGATCACAAATCCAATGACCGTGAAATTTTTACAGATGATAGATAATCAAGTTGTGAAGACAACCCAAAAAGAATCACATCAATTAGATCTGTAAAACTCGAGTTATGATAAAACCACCGACGAAAGGTAGTGCTGTCCAGAAACTCGACGAGTAAAACTTGTCTGGAACAAGTCGGACGAACAAGGCACAAAAGTTCCTTCAAACTACGAATTTTATTCAACATCTCCAAAGTCGTCTACCGCGAGCTCTGGGCTCCCTTGCTTATATAACCAGCTCGAAAGCCAACTCAACTCAAATCAGGAACCTAATCCTACTCTGTTCATGAATCGTAACTTTCCATAACTGCTTAGGATTCTTCTATACGCAGATAGAAGCAATCTTAAGACTTCCAAACACCTTAGGAACGTATCCCACATTCCTAAACAACTCAAATTCGTGACCCACACGAAATCCTATCATAACCAACTCAAATATGGTACTCAAATTCGTGACCCACACGAAATCCTATCATAACCAACTCAAATCTTTCCATATTTGAGTCAAACCCGACTCAGCCGTAGCCTAAGTCCATAATCTCGGTTGGACCTTTCCGACCAACTCTTTATGTCCACATATATTCATCACATCTCGGAACCATGTAGCCACGTCCATGCACTCCTTACACACATGCAAACATCTTCCAATGACGTCCATGATACCTTCACATGCATTGTTCTTAATTCAATCATGTTGCGTAACCTCCTGATCAGCTCAACCACAATTCCTCCTGAATTTGGTTGTTGGAACCTCATCCCTTAGACTAGTCCAATGGATCTCATCACCAGCCATGTCTTGAACTCAAGCAACACCTGCACATAAATAGACAACCAATCCATACGAGCCCAAGTCCTCGACTTGACTCAAGTTAGTTCCGAACACAACACCTTACGTGAGAACCTCACATAAGCATGTTGCAAAACCACAATAACACGATATCATTCATGTCAACCAAAAACGCACCAAAGACTTAGCAAATGAATACTAAGCAATCTTTCAGAGATGTAAAGCAAGTACGAAACATTGCCAATGAAAAACAGAAGCATTGCGGTCAAGTTCCAGACCTTGCCAGAGCAACCCGGTCTTTGAGACGGAGCTAACAAAAGCTAGTAGAACCTAGCGCTGGGGCTAACCATAACTAGTCGGAACTAGTAAAACCCAAAAGTCATAGCTAGAAAAATTAACTCGGAGCTTAGCAAAAACACGCTGGAGCTATCAAAGACATGTCAGAGCTAAAGACAAAACTCATCGGAGCTAACCAAAACTAATCGGACCTTAATAAAAAGGTGTTTTGGTGATATTCAAAACTTTTATTGTCAAAGCAAGTGTATTTACTACAAGCCAATGTATTCAGCACACATAGGTCTTACACTTGTTGAGACTCTGTTTAGTGTTAACACAGCAGTTTCAAGAGCATAACCCCAAAAAGATAGTGGAAGATTTGCTTGGCTCATCATCGACCTAACCATGTCTAACAAGGTTTGGTTCCTCTGCTCGGACACCCCATTCCATTGAGGCATTCCAAGTGGAGCCAACTGTGGAACAATTCCACATTGTTTTAAATGATCATAAAATTTATGGCTCAAATATTCTACCCCATGATCAGATCGTAGAAGTTTAATTGTCTTGCCTGATTGATTCATTACTTCATTATGAAATTCTTTGAACTTTTCAAATAATTTAGACTTGTGCCTCATTAGGTAGACATAACCATATCTACTAAAGTCATCAGTAAAAGTAATAAAATACTAGAAACCACCTCTGGTTATTGAACTCATTACTCCACATACATATGTATGTATAAGTCCCAACAAGTCAGTCGCCCTCTCACTTTGAGCAGTGAAGGGTGGTTTGGTCATCTTCCCAAGCAAACAAGACTCGCATGTGTCAAGTGATTCAAAATCAAATGAGCATATTAAACCATCTTTATGGAGTTTTTAAATGTGTTTCTCATTTATATAAACTAAGTGACAATGCCAAATAAAAGTGGGATTCAGATCATTTCATCGAGCTCTTTTGGTATTAATGTTACAGACTGTTTTATCCTCAATATTAAGATCATATTATCCATTCACTAATGTACACTAAGCATAGAAAATATTATTATAATAAATAGAACAACATTTGTTCTTTATTACAATCTCATAACCATCAAATGCTTCTAAACATGAAGGAGTGATAATGTTCTTGCTCAAAGTAAGAATGCAATAACAATTATTCAATTCCAAAACTAATCCTGAGGGTAATGACAAGCGGTACGTCGCGACAGCTATGAACGCAACCTTTGCTCCATTGCCGACATGAACATCCAACTTGTCTTTTGCAAATCTTCTAGTCTCACTTAGACCCTGCAACGATTTGCAGGTGTGAATCATCAATTCAGTATCAAATACCCATGATTTATTAGAAGATAATACAATATTAATTTCTATAACATTTATACCTGAAGGGGAAGTCTCACTTTCTTTCTTCTTCTTTAGATCCTCCATGTACTTCTTGCAATTCATAGACCAATGCCCCTTAGTGTGATAGTGAAAGCATTCATCATCAGGAGAACGGCCAGATTTGCCCTTAGGCTTACACTTTGAGCTTGAGGGCTCATCGAGAACCTTTCCCTTGCTTTTTCCTTTAGGATGCGTCACATGCTTCATCTTTTTATTCTACTTTTGAACCATCATCACATGAGTGGCGTTTTTCTTAATGCTTTTTTCGGCTATTTAAGGTTCCCATGCAATTCAACCAAAGTTTTATCCACGCCATTCATTTGAAAATTCAATATAAATGGCTCATAGCTCGGTGGGAGCGATTGGAGAACAACGTTTGTCGGTGGTTTGGATCCGGCAGATCTCCCGACACTACTAAAGTGTTAGAGGAGTTTGATGTTCGGTGTGGGAGCGCGGAGATTCAAGAAGGTGAATTGAAAATAGCACAGGAGACACGGAGAGTTACGTGGTTCGGGCCGCCTGAGCGTAATACCCTACTCCACGGGTGTGTTGATGTTGTATTAGATGTATGAGCTTGTGTCGAGCGTCTGTGGAATGTGTGTGGAACGTGTCGTCGGCCTGTCCTTTTATAGTACAAGGGCAGGCCGTTACAAGTTAGCCTGGCCCGACATGTGGCCCCGGCGGTTACTAACATTGATACTCATTCAACACGTCTAATTGCCCTTAATGACCGGGTAATGGGCTTTGACAGCGCCGTTACTGGTAATCAAGGTCGTCCGATCGTGTGTCATTAATATGGTAGTAATAACACTTAATCGGGTCTTGAAGCCCTTGATTCCCCTTTGAAGATCCGGAGCCGTTATGGAGTCTTCCGGAGGTTAGAGGCTGAAGATCCGACGGTTGGACACGTGGCAGCTCCGGAGCGTACTGTGGGAAACAGGTAGCTCCGAAGCTACCTGACACGTGCCAGATCCGGAGCTTCCCTCAGTCTGGGGTTAGGTCCGGGGGTGCCATTTCGGTAAATAGCCTGGAGCTTCCCCCTTGTGGGTGGTAGCTCCGATTTGATAGTATATGTGGCAACCCTGGGATTAACCATGTGGAGAAGCGGGTTCGGTTATATCTGACATGTGGGCCTCCGAAGATCTTCAAATCAAATAGGTGACTTTCCTTTGAAATCTTTGTAACCCCAAGGGGTGTACGGTTTCTAGAGTACCGACAGTGGCCCCCTGGGCCCACCTCTGGGGAAGACCCTTTGGGTAAAGTCATTTCGCCAGAGGTGGGTCCATCCTCGCGACTTTTGAACTGAGTCTTCAAAGGTCTTCGGATGTGCTGTTGGCAATGGTTTAGAGTTAAATCCTCGCCGTGTGGCGTATCCCGCGTGCGGCAGATGAGATCTTTGGCATGCGGATCTCACGAAATTGAAGGTCGCCGGTTCCCGATACAAAAACCGTATCGGTTCCGCGCGCCTTGTCAGGCTACCGCCTACTGGTTTCCCGCCTCATGATGACAACCGTTCGCCTGGGTAAGAACCTCGACTTGATCGTTGGGGTGGTCCCGGGCCCTTTTGTCATCGGCTGGGTGGAATTTTTGAGTGGTATCTTCGACTTCCTTGCGGTTTCCATCCAAGCGTTGCGAGGGCTTACTTAAGAAGAAAAGCACACACCGTCTGGAGTTCTTTACGCCTCTCATCTGTTTTTGCGCTCAAACTCCCAACTTGTGCTTCGCTTTTCCTCTCTTGCCTTGCTGTGCCGCGATGGAGTTGGGTCTCCGTGAAAGTCGTTTGAAGACCGACAGCGACCTGAAGAAGGTCCGGACCCTCATGGGATGGTCCTCGGACTTCTTCAACCGCTCGGTCCGCGTCGAGGGAGAGCTCTTGTTTGAGAAGGAGCACGCCGGCGAAATGGTGTACTTCTCCTGGTACGCCATGGTGGGGTTGATCCCACCTTTTTCCTCCTTTTTCTTGATGCTGCTAGACTTTTACAGTCTGCAGTTATACCACCTTGGCCCTCACTCCATTCTCCTCGTGTCTATCTTCGTCCACTTCTGTGAGATGTGGGTGGGCATCCCCCCCTGCATTGAACTCTTCCGGACCTTCTTCACCGTCCATACCACGGGTAGGAGCAATGAGTATCTTGGCTTCTACTACTTCATGAAGCGCAAGAAGTGCCCATTCAAGTACCTCCGGTCGTTTCCCTTTGGGAAGTGGGATGACTGGAAGAAGGACTGGATAGTCATCCGGGTAGAGGAGCACGAGAGGCTGGAGCTGCCCGAAGGCCTCCCCAACATTGACACGACGATCTGGAGTGAAGCTCCGGTGCTGGCGGACGCCTTCAACCCCGTTCTGACCAGGATCCGCCAGTGCGTGGAGGGAGGATTAACTCCTCAGGCAGTATTTTGTAACTTCCTGGTTAACAGGTGGGCACCGCTGAAGAGGAGAGAAAAACTCGCTTGGGCCCTCAACAGCGTGATGGACGACGACCGGGTCGAGACCGGGCTGAAGTCCAACATGGTGGGGACAACCTTGGAGTTCCACCTCAAGAAGTTCCAGCACGGCATCGACGTCGAGGGTGATGACTTGACTCCGCCATCGGCTTTTCTCCCTCTGAACGTGGAAGTTGAGTTCAGTAGGGAACTCCGGCGGAAGATGCCCGTGCTTGACGACCTTGGTGTCGTCGAGAGAAGATCAACCACCAGGGTGGTGATCCCGGGAGTGTCCGAAGGTGGCTCCGACCCTGCCCCGAAGCTGAGGGTCGAGGTCGTCGGCAAGGGCAAGGAGCCGGCGGATGAACCCCTGAGCCGGAAGAGGAAGCTGCAGCATGCCGACGGAAGGTCCGTCAGGCCTGCCACCTCTGCATCGGCTCCTTCTCCCCGGAGGGGGAGGTCTTCTGCAACCGCGGCGACTGTACCCGCAGTGGGGTCCTCCCGGGGTGTTAGCTCCGGGCATGCGACTCTGGCACCAGGGCCGGTTGAGGCCTCTAGGTCCGAAGGTTCTTCCCGATCGAGGGGGGCCTCGACTAGGGAGACGCTCGTGGCTGCGACGAGTTCCGGGGGGCCTTCCGGAGCTTCCACGCCGGCTATGACCAGCCCGGAACGTCCGGGAAAGAGGTTCCGCGCAAGCTGGTGCGGAAGCCTCCCAAGGTAAACTTTAATCTTTACCTTGGACAGTTGTTTTGTTGTAGTAACTGTTTTTTTTAAGTTTCTTCATCCATCATCTGCAGCGTTCCCAAGAGGAGGAGTGAGGCTCCACCCTCAGCCACAGCAACTGAAGCTGTGAGGGCGGAAGCTTCTGCTCTTGTCCCGGTGCCGCCCCAAGTGGTGGCTGAAGCTACGACAGCTCCGGCGCCAGCTGTAGTGGTCATGGACCTCGAATCATCCCCAGAGACTCCCGTGGTAGTGCTGGACCGCAGGAGAGAAGATGCGCCAGTGGCACCTGTCCCGGAGGTTGAAGCTCCGGGTCCTGGTGCTGAGATGATGGAAGCTCTGGCTGTTGAGCCGGAGGAAGCAGTAATTCCGGCCCCAGAGCCGGAAATTGTCGAAGCCCCGGCGGTTGAGCCGGAGGTGGTTGAAGTCCCGGCGTGCGCGCCGGAAGCTGAGGAAGTTCCGACAGTTTGGTCGGCTGCCTCTGAAGCACCGGCCGTTGAGCCGGTCATTGTTGGAGCTCCGGCCGCAGGGTCGGTCGATGTTGAAGATCTTTCGGCTCCCGAGCCGGTTGTTGAAGAGGCGTCGGAGCCCGAGCCCCCATCGGAGGAGGTGCCCAGACCGGAGCCAGCAGCGGCCCCTGCTCCGGAAGTGACGACGTCGGAGGTACCCGCGGCTGAGCCGGAGTGCCCTGGCGAAGCGCTGGCCCCCTGCCTGAGGGGGTGAATGAAGACCTGGCGGCGGGGCCTTCCTCAATGGCGACTGAGGCCATCCCGGAGGACAGCCCTAGTGCCATGGAGACCCAGGGGACCACTCTTGTGGAGTGGGACCCAATTTTTGTATCTGAAACCCGCTGGAACCAGCGGAGGAGACCCCAGCAGATCCGGAACCTATCCCGTTGTCACTGTCTATTGACAACGCATGTTCCAGTCTGCGTCAAGTCCAACTGGCCTTCTTCCACGACAGCAAGGCTCTTGAAGAGGAGCGCCAAACCCTTAGGCGGTGGCGTAACCGGCTCTACTTCGAGACCAAGCTGGCGCAGTTGAGGCTAGCGGATGACAAAGAGTGGATCAAGCGGGAGAAGGTCCGCCTGGAATACTAGGGCAAGTTACTGGATGACAGGGAGAGTATGACTCGTGCCCTCGACGCTCAATCCTGGGAGATTTATGAGCAGACCAAAGCAGCTCATAGTGCGGCCGATGAACGCCAAGAAAGGCTTGAGGCCATTAACACTACACTCATCAAGCGTCGTGAGGCACTTGAAGAGAGGGAGAAAAGGCTCGAAGAAGAAGAGCAAAAACTCCTTGAGCTGCGGGATGACGTCCTGAGGAGAGAGGAGGAGCTCACCTAGACGGTGGCTCTGACTGACAAGGGCCTCGAGGAGCGCGCCAAGAAATTGGAAGAGCGCTGCACCGAGGAGGAGGAGAAAGCCTGGGTGCGAGGGCAGGAACTCTATGAGCAAGAGTGTGCCCTTGCTGCCAGGGAGAAGAAAGTGAGGGGCAGGGAGAAGGACCTGGTCGACCGCTGGAACAAGATCCACCTCCGGGAGGAGGAGCTCGGAAAACTCGAAAAGCTGGTTGCTGAAAAGATTCAGCAAAACGCCAAAGAAGTTGAGCGCCTCGCTCGCGAGAATTCTGAACTGGTGGCGGCCAGAAGATCCTTGGAAGAAATAAAGGGTTTGAGGACTGCGGACTCCCTACATATTTGGGAGTTCCTGGGCAAGGCCAACAACGCGCTGACACCGATGGGCTTCAGCCCCGTGCGCTCAGATGATCCGGAGCCGGAGCCGGACCTGGTGTTGCAGGCGTTGAGCTCGGCAGGCAGCAAAATCTCCAAGGTGGGCGATGTCATTGCGGACCAATTGGAGGTTGAGGGGCAATCCCTGGCGAAGAACGTCGCGGAATATGTGCTGACGTGCTACACCAGCCGGAACTCCCAATTTCCTCTGGGCCCGGTGCTTGAAGGTCCCGTTGAAGGAGAAGGCGAAGCTGCTAGAGCCAACGTGTTGGAGGTTGCCCAGAAGGTCGCCCAATTCTTCCATAGGGTCTAGGACCATCTCTGTAGTTCTCACTTGTATTTTCTCTTCTTCTTCCTCAATTTTGTAATCTCTTGTCTCCAGATGTAATCCCTTGTCTCCAGATGAATGAAATCCCAAAATTTTTGTGAATTTCACTTTTTGCCTTCAACACTTTTGTCTTCACTTGGCCCCCCTGTAGATGTACACAATTTGATTTTGAACATGTACCAAGAGGATATTGTGTTTTGTTGAAGACTCATTTGCTCCGAACTTGTAGAGTATAGGTCTGAAGTCTTCGATAGTGAAGGCCCCCTGAGGTTGTTGGAGCTTAGAAGCTCCGGCATTGTCTATCGTCGGAGCTTAGTAGCTCCGGCAATAGTCCCTATCAACGCGTAGAGCATTGATAGTTAGTCCTCCGGGGTGTCGGAGCTTAGTAGTTCCGGCAGTGACCTTTGCCAGCACTTAGTTTGTTGGCAGGAGACTCCGTTTGCGGGGTCTTCTCACCATCTTTTATTTAGCGTCGACGGCTGGCCCCCCTAGCTCTACCGGAGCTTGATTGCTCCGGTGATGCTTGTTTTCAATGCGTAACATCGATTACAAGCCACCTAAGGGAGTCAGAGCTTTGTTAGCTCCGGCTTTTCTCCATCAACGTAGATTTTATTTTTCCTGCACACTGAAGCCAAGAAAAATAGTAAAATTCATTTCTCACCTATAACTTCGTCGCGGCTCACGATTCTCAAGAAAATTTTAAGTCAAACGCGATTCTAAATACAACCGAATGCATTGCCTTTTCTTTCAGATCCAATTGCACTTGGACTCGCCTTACTTCGGCCTGCCGGGGTGTAGGTAGAGTGGCTTACTTAGGGTGCTTGACCAGGCTAAGTCGATAGCACACTCCGGCCCTAGATTGGCTTGGCGGCATTCAAGCGAGTGGGCCATGAACAATATTTGAATCCAAAAGAATTGACAATACAACCCGAATCATATATGAATCGGTCAAACTAAAATTTCTTATGAATTGCACGTCTTTGCTATAGACAAGAAAGAGAAAAATAAAAAATGTTGAGCCTGTACAAAATAAATGCATGTGGAGTCTGTTTCACATGAAGATGCCTTTCATTATAGGTCTGGGGTACAGGGGAAACAAGTACACTCTTAGGGTACGGAACCAGGCTAAGTGTGTTTCATTTCTCGTTTGACCCAGGGTAGCTAGCCACACTTTTAGTCCTGAGACTGTGACAAGTGTTGCATGAACTTTTCGGACCTTTCGGGAAAAGTCCAGCTGTTCTCCCGGAGGAACTACCCGACTCTGTACAATGACTCTATAACATACACCTCAAGTTACTATAGACTCACCTCCGTGATATTAAGCGTAGAACTTACGGAGGTGCTCAATGTTCCAAGGATTTGGGAGAGGTGTCCAATCCTCGGTAGCCAAGCGAACGCTCCCGGGACGGGATACTTTAATCACTAGGAAGGGTCCCTCCCAGCTGGGGGTGAGTTTGTTTAACCCTTCTCTGGATTGTATTCTCCGTAGCACCAGGTCGCCTTCCTCAAGCTGTCGATTGTGTACATGCCGCTGATGATAGCGCCAAAGGGCTTGGCGGTATCAGGCATTCCGAACAGCTGCTTGGCACCTTCCCTCCTCAAGGAGGTCTAGGTCTTCACGCCAGAGATGGTCCTGCATGGCTTCGTCGAAGGTCCGGACCCGGAGTGACCCCAAGGTGATTTCTGGAGGAAGGATTGCTTCAGCTCCATACACCAGGAAGAAGGGTGTCTCTCCAGTTGACCGGTTTGGAGATGTCCTGTTGGCCCAGAGAGTGGGTGGAAGCTCCTCAATCCAGTTGGCTCCATGTTTTTTCAAGCGCTCATAGGTGCGCGTTTTGAGTCCTTTAAGGATTTCAGCATTTGCTCTCTCGGCTTGGCCATTGCTGGTTGGGTGAGCTACGGAGGTGTAGCAAACTTGAATGTCGAGGTCTTCGCAATATCCTTGAAATGCAGAGCTTGTGAATTGGGTCCCATTATCAGTGATGATTTTGTTTGGGACTCCAAATCTGCATACAATGGACTGCAAAAAGTTGATAGCAGATTGCTTGTTGATTGTCACAACTGGAGTTGCTTCCGGCCACTTGGTGAACTTGTCAATGGCGACGTACAGGAACTTGTAACCTCCGACGGCTCTTGGGAAGGGTCCCAAGATGTCCATCCCCCACACAGCGAACGGCCATGTAGGAGGTATCATTTGTAGGGGCTGAGCCGGTGTGTGAATTTGCTTTGCATGAAATTGACATGCTTTGCATTTCTTTACCAGCTCAGTTGCATCCTGGAGTGCTGTAGGCCAGTAGAATCCATGCCGAAAGGCTTTACCAACCATCGTGCGAGAAGACGCGTGGTTCCCACACTCGCCTCCATGGATTTCTACGAGGAGCTCGCAGCCTTCTTCCCTTGTGATGCACCGCATTAGGATGCTATTGGCACTGTGCCGGTAGAGATCCCCTTCTACCAACGTGTATCTTTTAGCCAATCTGACTACCCGGTCAGCGGACACATCATCGTCAGGAAGGATGTTGTCTTTCAAGTAGTTCCGGATCTCCGAGATCCATGCATCGGAACTAACTTGATCATTTGAGTCTTGCATGCTGGGTTGCTCGGAGCTTCCGGCAGCACCTACGACCCTTGATGGCTGCCATGGTAACAGGGCCATCAGGACCGTCAGCTTCAAGATGCTGATCTCGCCCCCTTCGCTCAGTTCGGCAGGCTGAGCTGTGGGTTTTGACAACCTCTGGACAAAAGTTCCATCAGGGGCCGGAACTCCGGTTGACGCTTTCGTCGAGAGTTTGTTGGCTTCAGCGTTGTAGGCACGCTGGACATGGTGGAGATCTAAGACTTCGAAGTCCTTCTGAAGCCTCTGGACTTCAAGGAGGTAAGCAGCTAGCTGGAGATTGTTGCAGGAGCATTCACCCTTCACTTGCTTAATGATGAGCTGTGAATCGCCCTTGACCAACAATTGCTTGACACCGTATGACAGTGCCACCTTTAGTCCATAGATGAGTGCTTCGTACTCCGCCATGTTGTTGGTCGCCTGGAAGTCAAGGTGTACCATGTATTTCACCTTCTCCCCAGTTGGTGCGAGGAGAAGGATTCCAGCTCCGGCCCCCTGCTTTTGCATGGAGCTGTCGACCTAAAGGGTCCAATGAGGCTCGGTGAAGACCGGAGCTTCGTGTTCCGGCTTCTGCTCACTGGGGCCCCCAGGGTTTGATGGAGAGGGAGTCCATTCCGCCACGAAGTCTGCCAATGCTTGACTCTTGACTGCTTGCCTTGAAATGAATTCGAGATCGAATTCAGCCAATTCCGCTGCCCACTTTGCAATATTCCCAGTTGAATTGGGATTATGCAAGATTGCTCGAAGTGGGTAAGAGGTCACCACTGAGATTTTGTGAGCCTGGAAATAATGGCGAAGCTTCCTGGAGGCAATAATAACTGCATAGAGCAGCTTATGCACCTCTAGGTATCGAGTCTTGGCATCATGTAGTACTTCACTGATGAAGTACACTGGGCGCTGAATGGTCCGGACCCTCCCGGAGGGGCCCGGAGCTTCCTCTTCGCTGACCCGGATCCTCCCGGAGGGATCCAGATTTTCTTCGGGGACCTCTGGGTTCTGGCTGGAGGAACCCGGAGCTTCTTCAGAAGTGATCTGGACCCTCCCGGAGGGGTCTGGGTCTTCTGAAGCAACTTCTTGTGGATTCGAGTCTGGGAGCTGGGACCCAGACTCGCTTTCAGGAACCTCCGGACCCTCCCGAAGGGGTCTGGATCCCTGAGTATGGGGTAGTTCTGGTCTTTCCGCGACCAAGACCATACTGACGACTTCGTCAGTAGCTGAAATGTAAAGCAACAAAGGCTCACCAGGATTCGGAGCTACCAGAGTTGGTAGGGTGGTGAGGAACTATTTTAGCTCATGGAATGCCTTTTCTGCTTCTTTAGACCATTGGAATGGTCCGGACTTCCTCAATCACTTGAAGAAGGGGAGTGCCCATTCCGCCAGTCTTGAAATGAACCGGCTGAGGGTTTCTAGACATCCAGTTAGCTTTTGGACGTCTTTGATGCGGGCTAGTGGCCGCATGTCTTCAATGGCCTTGATCTTCGCCGGATTAGCTTCTATGCCCCAGTGACTTACCAGGAAACCAAGAAGTTTTCTGGAACTAACCCCAAAGACACACTTGTCTGGGTTTAGCTTTGTGCGGGTGACCCGCAGCTTATCGAAGACAGCCTGTAAGGTGTCAAGAAGTGACTCCTTGTTCTTGATCTTGACCACGATGTCATCAACATATACTTCCACTATGTCTCTAATGAGGTCTTCAAAGGTTTTGTACATAGCTCGTACAAAGGTTGAAGCTGCATTCTTGAGACCAAATGGCATGGCTGTATAACAGTACAATCCATCTACTGTGATGAAAGAGGTATGCTCTTCATCTTCCCTAGACATTCTGATTTGATGATACCCAGAATATGCGTCTAGGAAACACAGTAATTCACACCCGGAGGTGGAATCCACTATCTGATCTATTCTAGGTAGTGGGAATGGATCTTTTGGACATGCCTTATTTAGTGTTGTGTAGTCGATACACATCCGAAGCTTCCCGCCGGCCTTGGGCACAATGACTTGGTTTGCCAGCCATTTTGGATGGAAGACTTCTCGGATGAATCCAGCTTCGAGCAACTTCTTCACTTCTTGTCGAATGAAGTTCTGTCGCTCCACAGATTGCTTCTGAGGCTTCTGGTGCACAGGTCGGGCGTCAGGGTAGATCTTCAGATTGTGCTCAATCACTTCCCTGGGGATCCCAGGCATTTGTGACGGTTGCCAGGCAAACACGTCAACATTTGCCCGGAGGAAAGTGATGAGCGCGAGTTCCTATTTATCGTTCAATCCTCCCGATATACGGGTGGTCTGAGCGACATCAGAACCGATTTGGACGACTTTGATGGGAATGTCGGTGTCGCCGCTTGGCTGCACACGAGGTGCCGATGTCGAGCCTCGTTGACGAATGCTCGGGGGTTTTGGAGCTTGCTCCTGCCTGGAGTCCTCCTCTTGTGCCGTGGTAAGTGCATGGAGTTCTTCCAAAGCAGTTACTCCTGCAGTACGATCTTCGCGGATCCGGAGAACGCCTACTGGTGTTGGCATCTTTAACACCAGATAGCCATAATGAGCAGCTGCCATGAATTTGTACAGGGCAGGCCTACCCAAGATGGCGTTGAAGGGTAAGTTGATCTGAGCGACGTCAAAGACCAACTTCTTGGTGCGATACTTCTCCCGTGTCCCAAAAGTAACGGGGAAAGTAATAGCTCCGAGTGGGGTAATGGCTCCCGGACCTACATGGAGAAAGGTCAGGAGGGGTGGAGATCCGAAGGTCGGAGCTGAAGCTTGGTAAAAGCTTTGAAGCTTATGAGGTTAAGCCCCGAACCTCCATCTACCATGACATGGTGGAGCTGGATGTTATTGATGGTAGGAGATACCATCAAAGGTAGCTGACCTGCTCCAACCATGCTTCGAGGGCAGTCCGAAGCATCAAAAGTGATGGTTGTGTTCATCCACTTGCGATGAGGCTCCGGTCTGGCTGTAGGAGCTACAGCAGCCATGTCCCGACGCATAGTCTTGATGATGCGGCGAGAGGTGATGTCCCATGATCCACCAAAGATGGTGTTCATGGTCTTCCAACGCTCGTTGTCAGAGACGTCGGAATCGTCGTCGACGGAGGTGTAGACGGCCTTCAGGACCTTTTTGGGATCTTGAAAACCTAACTCCTCTTCAGCCAGAGCTTCGTCGACTTTTTGTTTTCCTTCCCTCTATCAGAAAGGAGATTCTTCCCAGCGCTTGTTGTAGCGCTCGGCAAGGTTTTGGACCTCCCGGCAGTCTTCCAAACTGTGGTTGCCCGTTTCGTGAATTGGACACCACACCTTGGGTTTGCCACCGTCTTCAGAAGACGGTCGAGTTCGCTTCTCAGGGCGTGACCCCCGGCCACCCGGAGCTGCAGCAGCTGCAACATTGGATGTACCGGCCGACGACTTCTTCTTGCCGTTGGTCTTCTTCTTCTTTTTGCCACTCCCGGAGGTAGCGGCTTCTCCTTTGGAGGATTTCTTGTGATCCTCAGGAGTTGGTTTGGAGTGAATTTCACAGCCCTCCGCAGCTCTGGCACATTTGTCGGCCAAACTGAAGAGTTTCGTGACACTGGTGATCTCCTTGATCGCTTGTTTCTCCAGCATCTTCTTATCCCGTACACCCTGTCTGAATGCCACAATGACAGAGGCGCTAGAGATAGAAGGGATAGTGTTTCGTACCTAAGAGAACCTCTGTATGAATGATCGCAGGGATTCTCCCCCTTTTTGCACGACTGCAAAAAGGTCCAGTTCAGTGCCTGATCGGGTGTATGAACTATCGAAGTTGGCATTGAACTGCTGGCACAGCTCCTCCCAACTGTTGATGGAGTTGGGTGGAAGACTCATAAACCAGGACCTGGCGGTCCCGGTCAAAGCCACTGGGAAATAATTGGCCATTACGGCCTCATTTCCTCCAGCTGCCAAGATAGCAGTGGAATAGATATGAAGGAATTCGACAGGATTGATGGTCCCGTCGAACTTCTCCGACAGGTGAGGCTGGAATTTCTGTGGCCACCTGACCATACGCAGATGCATGGCCAGGGCTAAACAGCCTCCTCCCACTCCTTCAGGAGCAAGAACGTCTTGAGCTTCTCGTCTTTCACGAGCACGCTCAATATGGACTCGGCTGTCCTGTTGGCGGTATCGGCGATCAAGCTCCGCCCGGAGGTCATGAGTTGAAAGCCTGGATACCGTGTGAGTGCGTCATGCCCCGGAAGGCAACGACGTCACGTGATGCGATGCAGCACGTCTCCTTTTGTTGGAAACGTGCGGACCAAGTCTACCAGACAAGGTCCGCCGCTACGACAGGGCCCGTCCTGAAGGAGGAGGACCCTGGTTGCTGATGCGATCGGTTGCTGCTGCAACCAAATGTTCCACATCGGCCCTCCACTGCTCCAGTGCATCCCGAGATGCATCCGGAGGTGGTGGGCGTTGGAGAAGAGCACGTGCTGCATGGAGCGCGTGTTCCGGGTTGTCATGATTTCCCGACGCAGTGACTGACGCCGGTGCACCATCGCGTTGTCCAGCTTGATTTGCTGGTGGAGGCGGCGGTGGTGGCAGTGTGACTCCTGCTGGCACTAAGGCTCCTGTTGGTGGCTGCATATTGGAGGGATTGCCCCCAGCAGCTTGAGCAGCAGGATGACCATTGGATGATCCAGCAGCTGAGTTCACCATTCTCGAAATCTCAGGCGCCCCTACCTGGCGCGCCAACTGTCGGTGGTTTGGATCCGGCAGATCTCCCGACACTACTAAAGTGTTAGAGGAGTTTGATGTTCGGTGTGGGCGCGCGGATATTCAAGAAGGTGAATTGAAAATAGCACAGGAGACACGGAGATTTACATGGTTCGGGCCGCCTGAGCGTAATACCCTACTCCACGGGTGTGTTGATGTTGTATTAGCTGTATGAGCTTGTGTCGAGCATCTGTGGAACGTGTGTGGAACGTGTCATCGGCCTGTCCTTTTATAGTACAAGGGCAGGACGTTACAAGTTAGCCTGGCCCGACATGTGGCCCCGGCGGTTACTAACATTGATACTCATTCAACACGTCTAATTGCCCTTAATGACCGGGTAATGGACTATGACAGCGCCGTTACTGGTAATCAAGGTCGTCCGATCGTGTGTCATTAATATGGTATTAATGACACTTAATCGGGTCTTGAAGCCCTTGATTCCCCTTTGAAGATCCAGAGCCGTAATGGAGTCTTCCAGAGGTTAGAGGCTGAAGATCTGACGGTTGGACACGTGGCAGCTCTGGAGCGTACTGTGGGAAACAGGTAGCTCCGAAGCTACCTGACACGTGTCAGATCCGGAGCTTCCCTCGGTCTAGGGTTAGGTCCGGGGGTGACATTTCGGTACATAGCCCGGAGCTTCCCCCTTGTGGGCGGTAGCTCCGGTTTGATAGTACACGTGGCGACCCTGGGATTAACCATGTTGGAGAAGCGGGTCCGGTTATATCTGACATGTGGGCCTCCGAAGGTCTTCAAATCAAGTAGGTGACTTTCCTTTGAAATCTTTGTAACCCCAAGGGGTGTACGGTTTCTAGAGTACCGACAATGTCAATAGCAAGATCATCCTTGAGCTCGGATCCAAGTTTGCCCAAAATCTTAATGTAACCAATCATTTTGATTACATGAGGGTTGACCGTGCTACCCTCTGCCAGCTTACATTAGAACAAGGACTTTGAGATGTTGTATCTCTCAGCCTTGGCTTGATTCTCAAATATTCCACGCAGTTCCTCAATCATAGAATAAGTATTTGTATGCTCATACTGTTTTTGCAGATAAGAGGACATAGTGGTAAGCATGAGGCATCTTACATTAAGTGCATCATCGCAGTGCTTCGTATAAGCTCTACGTGCTGTAGTAGTTGCATCAGCTGGGAGGTCATCACAGTATGGCTGCAGAAGAACGTACTCGGTTTTCTCTTGCTTAAGAACGATTTTAAGATTGTGGTACCAATCGATAAAGTTAGCTCCATTGAGCTTTTCCTTTTCAAGCAAAGATCGCTAATTAAAACTAGAATTGTTACTAGCAGACATGATCTACAATAAAAAATAAATATGCAAGATTTTAGCATTATGTTATGTATCAATCTTCTATTAACAGTTTAATAAAAGACACTACCACTATATGAGTATTGTCCTCCCTCTAAAGACATATAGTGGTTCAAGATCCATATTCATTAATTTCTACTGAGCTTTGGCTTCACTGCTAGGAAATTAGTGACATAGGTAAACAAAAATTGTTATCTCCTTTTTTTTATGTATGTGAAGGGGTAGTGGAGGACATAGACCACGTTCTAGTGAAGTGCACAGTAGCTAATCAAGTGTAGATGGTCCTTATATGACTCTTGTTTGTTGGGTGACATTCAATGCCCCGGCTCCCAATTCTATGCCATAAAGCCCAAAACTGTTTTGATAGCTTTGTTGAGTAAACCAACACTATGCATGCGAATGTCCAACATTCGCCCTATGCATTATGATAGATGATGGTACTTTGCTTTGGCAAACCTACCACACAACGATCAAAATAACATAGGTGCAGCTATACTCAACTTTTACGATGGAAGCTATTCTATCATAACAAAACATCCACTATATCAAAAGCATGAAAAGAATAGTAATACGTAAACGTTACAGGTATATGATCATATCACATTGTGAATCGTATGACCTTTAGAATCATAGTGGTCTCCATCGTCATAGTGTCATCATAATCTGAGCAGCCATGTCTCCCTTCTTGTGGTGATCTCCATTTCCACCATGCTTGAAGACATCTCCATGATCGTAAAAGAAACTAATACAACTAATAGCTACCAAATAAATTACATGAGTGATCAAGCATCACAGGTCGACACGCGGGTCGTTATACAATTATGTGACAACATCAACCCTGTTGTGTTAAATTTGCAACACGCAGACTGCACGAATATTACACACAGGTCATCGCATCACATTAAGGCTATACCATTCACATCATCTATGCAAAAACGAGTTAATTGTAGAATGATTTCTAGAGCGAAACGATACTATGTAATCGCTATAGCAGACAGCAAACGATAATATGAAATCACTATGAAAATCTCATCGGATTGATCAAATCAGCTTGAATCCGAGCCATTCAAAATGCCTCAATTTTCAATGTGACTTGTTATTCATGAGAAGATCGCGACTCATGACTGTGGTCTGTTGGCTCAATCTGTTAGCTATGTACACGATTAGTCCCGATGATAATTCGAGCTGGTAGGGACAGGTTGCGCACATAGTAGAGAAGGAGCACGAACTGACCCTTTAGTCATATACGATCGCAATCTACTTTAACCAATTCCAAACCTCAAAAAACATGTGATAAAATTCATCGTATGAACATATCTGCAGTAGATCACATCTACTAAAAAGATCCAGACAAAAAATTACGCAAGTCGGCTCCAATGTCATTGTTAGGTAATCAGTGGTACACTACTCTAGCAATTCTACTGCATCACCTAGGAAACATGCGAATACAAAGGTCATTAATCGTTAGCACTAGATGCGCAGCGTAGTGGAATGTAGACGCGTGTCGATTTAGGGGAAGTAAACGATCTCATTCGTCTCCCTCTCGTTCTTGTCACGACAACAGGTAGACGATCACGTTCGTCGTAGCCGATCAGCGCAACAGTAGCAGCAGCGCCTCTACGGAGTCCACATGTACGAGGAGGAACGCTGGTGTGCTAGCACCGCATGCGCGGCAAGGGTCTCGGCGTGAGGTCTGCGAGGGGTGACGTCTAGGGCTGTCACATGGTGCAGTAATCAGCCCCTAACCATACCATTCATATTTATAGGCGAACTAATGAGTTTTTAGGTCGCAAGCCCATTAGTACCCTAATTGTTTATGGATCAAATATCCAACAAACTTTAACCTGAATTGTTATGATTGTTTTTTGGGCATATCACCAACAGATTTCGAGTTCATTTGCCGGCTTAGCGCACTTCTTTTTTTATCATTGAATTTACTGATCTGGTTTCGAGTTATAGAGCTTGTAAATTAATGACTCAAACACTTTCTATTACACGTCTTTGAGAAGGCTTCACATTAAAGTTGAAAGCGGCTCCGAAGTGGGCGTTTAAGTTATCCACACTCGTTTCTTCTAAATCATACTATATACATTATTTTTCTTTTACTTTTCAATTTTTACGCTTTATTCTAACGAGTTGCAATAAGACGACAGATTAGTTGCCGCTTCCCTGGGCGTCTGGACCCAAATGAATGAAGGCACGCTGTGCACGTCGCCTGCCTACATGGGAACGGGATGGGCAGTTGAGGCACGTGCGACCAAGTGCAACGAATGTGGGTGCTCAATGCGATAATGATAAGCAAAGTACTCCGTTAGCAGCTACCCGGAAAAGGAGCGGCTCTCGGACCCACGCGTGAAGTTAATGCAGTAGAGCGACACACATGTCGCTGACAACACCAACAAAATTTTTCTAAAACCGATCAGTTCTTAGAAGCACTGGATACTAGTGTTTATGTAATTCACAACTGCAGTGCAGAAGAGAGATGATTTTTCCTTCTGAAACAAATAAATCTGTAGAGAAGAAATGCAAATTTAATAACTTCGCGGTCTCTACAAAAAAAAACACACAGCACCGTATGCGCATACCTAGCTGCACCGTTGGCCCTGCGTGTTCTCTCCATGTCGACGCAACGAATCAACAAATCTCATTTCTTTCCTAGTAATAATCAATTAACCGGCTAATGAACACCTACGTGTGTGTACACAGGGTGCATGTGTATATGTATGTATGCATATGTATGCAACAACAGACGATACGTACGTGTCAGGGACGGCAAATCGTATGCCGGCCTTTGTACACGTACAAGGCCGGCTTGCGTGGAAGAGGTGGAGGGAGCTTATTTGGCATCCATCGCCGTCGTGCCGCTAGCAGAGGAGCGAGTCCACGAACAGGTCGTCCCGCGGCTCGTCCTTGGTGACCACACGCTGCTGCTGGAACGCGCCGCCGCCGTACCCGGAGCCGGACGAGAGCATCTCGAGGGTGTAGGGGTGGTGGATCTGCTGGCCCCCCGTCGTCGCCGCTGGCGGGACTGTCGGAGCGCGGCTGGCAGCGCCGCGGCCGACGGGGACATCGTGGTTGTGCTTGCCCTCGTAGGTGGTGATCACGGCGCGGGTGTCGTGCGACGCGCGCTCTACGTGCTTCCTGACGGGGCACCCCACCGTCGTGCACTTGTAGTAGCTCCGCGGGTTGGGGTTGCCCTTCACGACCTTCTGCCCGTACTTCCTCCAACGGAAGCCGTCGTCCAGTATGTCGATGTCGCTCAACGTCTGAACCACGAGCCGGGGCTCCCGCACCGGCTTGCCGCCGGCGCCGCAAGAGCTGCCCTCGTTGTCAGCGTCCTCCTTCCTGAAATCATAAGCAGCATCCATGAGTTCGAGAACGCAAGAACTAAGGAAATCCCAAAAACAAGACTAAGTACTTACCAGCGCTTGGCATCGGGCTCGCCGCCGTCGGTCCTCTGCGACCCGCCGTTGTCAGCTTCGTCGTCGCCGAACGTGACCGAGGAGTTCTCGGGCGTCGCGCCGGAGTGCCCCGGCCCGCATCGTCCCGCCGCAGAGACCGCCTGGTGGTCCTCCGCCGCCACGCTAACGCCCGAGGAGGAGTTACGGCGCGTGGAGAGCGGCTTCGGGTGGTCGTGCGCGCCCTTGTATACGATCTGCGTGATGCAGCCGTCGGCGAGGGACCGCTCCACCTTCTTCTTCATGGAGCAGCCGTGGTAGGTGCACTTGTAGTAGCTCCGCGGGTTCTCGCTGCCCTTCACCTGCTTCTGCCCGTACTTGCGCCAGTTGTAACCGTCCTCCAGCTTGTTCCCGCCGTTACTATTGCCGTTGCTGCTCTTGTTGCTCGAGACCACCGTGGCAACGCTCTTCGCTTCCGCTTTCTGTTCCTGCTGCACAACCGCACATGTGACGGTCAGCTACTTCATCGAGCTAGCGAGGTTGAGCGCTCGTTAATTTAATCACATGAACAATTTATCTGCGCGAGTTGTAATTACATAGTACCTTGTTGAAGGAAGGGAAGGAAGTTGTCTGCTGCGCAGACACAGTGTCGGAGCCGGCCGCGTGGAAGGAAAAATCCGAGAACCCCGCGCGACTGTCCTGCTGCGAGGCGGCAATCATATCCGCGGCCTGCTTCCAGTCGAACCTCTGAGCTGGTATGGCGCCGGTGGTGGGAGATGCCAAGATGTTGGACGCGTAGGTGAGGAGGACGGGGGAGTCTAGCAGCTCGGCGGGGCTGAGCCCGGGGGGGATGGAGAAGTAAGACGACGGCGACATACACGGCGGCGAGATGGGCAGGCTGGGCGGCTGCGCGGACTTAAACTTGGGCACGCCGCCGTTGGCGCCGGCCCGCGGGAACAGGCCTCTCGGCGACCGGTCCTCGGCTAGCATGTCCCCGGCGCCGGAGAGCAGGTCCGTGAAGGAGGTGATGAAGGGCGGCGGCGTGAACGTGAACCCGCCGTGCTCCAGGCTCCCCGTAGAGGACGCCATGGCGAGCGAGCAAGCGAGTGGCGTCACAGAGCAGAGCAGGCGATCCGATTAGGGAAGAAGACGAGAGGCTAGAGGAGAAGGTGAGGACTGAAGAGGAAAGGCGGACGGGAGTGGTTGCTGGATGGCCTGGCGTCGCCTTAAGTAGTGGCCGGTAGTGGCGGGGTAAAGCGCCGGCAGCCAAGCGAGCGGGACTAATTATTAAGTTTTAGGTTCACTGGCGTGTGGGGTCACGGAATTGCTGACCCAGGACGTCAGTATTTGTCGTGGCTCAGCGTGAACGTGGTGGAAGTGAGGTGGCTTCGTCGAAGGGGAGGCCATTCACGTTCACGCTGGGCTGTGGGTCAAAGCTCGTGCGGTTTGACCAGTCAGCCAAGGCGGCGAGGTCGAAGGGCTTTCCGGGAAGGTGAGGACCCGGCCCGGCCTGCGCGGGAGGCAAGAGGCAATGGCGTTCGCATGGCGTGTCCCCACAACCGGAAACAAATTTTCTGCGGCAGGGCCGCACGGCAGCCAGCGTGCGACCCTGCCGCCGATGCCGTTCGTTTGCATCCTAATGAATCAAAATTACCCTAAGCTTTTTGATGAAAACTGCTCCTGCTCGGCTCCTTCAATCCAGATCGTGTTTTACGCCTGCTTAACCACGTGGGCTACATCCGGCTGGGGTCGCACGCGCCCGGATATACGACCGGTTCGCAGAAAATTTGCTTCCCCACAACCAGGGGCGGACGGATGGATGATGCAGAGCCAATGCATGAGATGGAGGATGGACTAAGAATATCCGTAGCGGTTTTTTTTAAAACTTATTTTATCCCTTTATAATTTTAGTATATATTCTATACTTTTAGCATTTTATTCTGGATACTTATTCTATACTTCAAGTAATCTATTATATATTTACAGTCTAATAAGCTTTACAGTGAACCACTGCGGATGGTCTAAGGCTGTTCGCAGTAGCATATGGTAAAGCATACGTGATATGTGTAAATTTAAAGTACATATTGAAAAAAAAGAAAAAAATAGTGTATAGAGTATGATTTAGAGGAAACGAGTGCAGATAGCCTAATGGGATCTAGCGCACACGAATGTGGACAAAACTGTGTTTTTTAAAATAAAATTGTGCTTTCCTTTTCCCTTTCCATTTTCTAGCATTGACATGTTTTTGGAAGGGAAATTTTATTGATATCAAAACATATACAATTATGACCTATGCATTACATGATGGATCAGATTTGATACAAAATAAAAAACACTCTAACAATTTTTAGAAATATAAACACTTTGGTAATTAGAATATTGACCTTTGAACCTCTCCAAGTACAAAATTATGAAAGTGGTGGCTTTCTCCTAACTCATTCCTCATAAGAGTTTTTCTCATTGTTCTTTTTTAGAATGCGGTTTAGGACTGACATGAACTAAATAGAGTCCCTACTATGCCTTAGATAAACCGGAAGTAACTACCATAGCTTTCATCAAGTCACACAAGTGAATAGGAAGACGTCCTCTCATATATAATAGTGTGTTCCTCACAGAAATTATCAAAATTTTGAAAAAAAACATTCGCCACCACAATCTGAACTAAGACGTTTGATCTTTCTCTTTAATTGATTTCCTACTTTAGATTTATAATTTTTAAAGTAGTCTTAAACTTTATCTTTAGTTTACAACAAGTAAACATAGCGGAATCTAGTAGAATAATCTATTAACTTTATTAAGTATTTATTTCCATCTTTTGTCAACATACTATTCATCTCACATAGATCAAAATGTATGAGTTCTAAGAGTGTCAAGTGTCTCTTCTCGGCTGCCTTGTGAGGATCTCGAAATTGCTTTGATTGCACATAACTATGGCACTTAGAACCTATAGCAATAGTGAATTCTAGAATTATTTTAAGACTAAATAGCCGATTCAATAAATCAAAATTAACGTGACACAAATGAAAATGCCAAACACTCACATCATTATTAACACTGACACAAATATAGATCACCAACTTATTATTAAACTTCAAAAGAGAAAAGTTGAACAAACCTCTGCATTCATAGTTATTAGCAATAAATTGCTCATGCTTCGACAAAACTATTTTATTGGACTCTAAAACTACTTGAAACTCATCTTTACATAGAAGGGAGACGCTAACAAGATTCTTGTTCATAGTAAGGACATGTTGCAAGTTCTTTAGTTAGACAATCTTTTCCGAAGTAAACTTCACATTGATTGTGCTAACACCACAAAACGAAGCATGTGATCGATTCCCCATTAGGATGGTGGAATCTCGAACGAATTGGTAAGAAGTAAACATAGATATGTTAGAACATTCATGAGCATTAACACCCGTATTAAACCACCCAGATGGTTGAGAAACAGAAAAAACAGTAAAGGAATTATCGTATCCATCTGCATTGCTAGACGTCAAGATGTTGACATTCTTTTTCCCTATGCGGTCTGCCCTATCAGGACATGCCTTGGAAAAAGTGTCCGTGCTCGCCATAGGTCTAGCAACAACCATCATTGTCTTTGTTTGACTTCTTATTCTTCTTAAAAGCAGTAGTTTTATTTGGCTTTAGTTGAGACTTGTTGTTTCCTTTGTTCTTCGCATTGGATTTCTGCACTATACTAGCATTGGTGCTAGATTGATTCTCACCTCCTTTATCAGTAGTGTCCATAGCCCGAGCCTTCTCCTCAATATCAAGAGATGCTATCAGATTTTCAACTCATTTTTTTGTCTCTTGTGTTTGAGAGTTGTGGCAATGTTCCTTCATAAAGGAGGTAACTTTGCAATAATGCATCCAGCCACAAACTTGTTGGGTAAAGGACACTTGAGGAGGTGGAGCTCTCTTGTGTGGCACTGTATTTCATGAGCTTATTCACTACAAAACGGTTGTTAACTATCTAGTAGTCATGAAAGTTCTCCATGATATACAGTTCACCGCCTGCATTGGCTGCACCATATTGTTGATGGCTGTTATATATCAATTTCACCCATCAATATAACTCAATTATGTAAAGGAATTGTCATTTCTTGCACACATCGCTATTCTATTTAACCTATGTCCACTTGTCCTTGGAGAAATAGTACATGTAGGGAATTATTGCAGGAAATGAGGTAAAAGAGGGGGAGCAATCTTATAAATATATCATTCCAGCAAATCAAGCATCAATATGTGGCACCACATGGATCAAATGGCCCACAAACAGAAGTATCTGAGTCCATCCAACGGTGTGCACCCTATATTAGTTAAAGGGACCCACCTGGAAGCCACCTGGAGAAAGCATAGGCCGTTTGGAGCCAGGACCAGGTCGGCTGAACTGATGGTTCGACCGACCCCTTCCTGGCACCAAACCCGATCAATTAACACGTGTTGGCTCCTCCCAACTTGCAGAAGTGAGTGGTGACTAATTTGCACACTTATGGTGGCGGGAACCGACCCTTCTCCACCTATAAATAGGACCTCCTACCCCCACTTCTCACACACCACTTGAGTATTCATTCCATTTTATCCACTACTCTCCATAGGTTTAGAGGAGTTTAGGGTGTAGAGAGAAGAGCTTCTAGTCCATAGTCCATGTATGAGAGGAGTAGAAGGAGTCTCTTCCCAATTCCTAATTGGAAAAGGTATGTGTCGGTACCTTGCGTACCGAATACCCCTTAGGACTACAAAAAGACCAACGAAACTTCACCTGTCTGAGTTGAAGACCTACAAAGGTCCCACGTGTCATACGGGACCGGACCTGCCTCCCATCTATGGTTAGTCCTGGTGTTGCCACGTGTATACAACAACCGGACCTACATCCCACACATGGGATAGCTTTGGGCTAAACACATGTGCGGGACCCCCGGACCTAACCCTCGACAGAGGGAAGCTCCAGTACCGACGCGTGTACATCTACACCGGACCTACCCATCCCAGACGGAAAGTTCCGATGCTGCCACGTGTCCAACCGCCAGACCTTCAGCCTCAACAATCAGACTGGTGGACCCCCAACGGCTCGGACCTTAAAGGGGCAATCAAAGACTTCAAGACCCGATTAAGTGTTATTAATACCATATTAATGACACACTATCGGAAGGCCCTTAATACCAGTAACGGCACTGTCAAGGCCCGTTACCACGCTATTAAGGGTAGTTAACCTCATTAATTGTGTATTAAGCATCAGTAACCGCTAGGGCCACATGTCGGGCCAGGCTAACGGTGTAACGACCAGTCCTTGTACTATAAAAGGACTGGTCGACGATACATAGGGGAGGGCTTTTTGAACTCTGAGACCTCTCCCATACTCAGCTTTGACACCCAATACAACAACTACACACCCCATGGAGTAGGGTATTATGCTCAGGCGACCCGAACCACGTAAATCCTTGTGTCTATTTGCCATCGTGTTCTGAATCTCTGCGTGCCCAATACCGAACTACAAACTCCGCGGGCTACCAACAGTAGTATCGGGAGAATTGACGGATCAACACTCCGACAGTTGGTGCACCAGGTAGGGGAGCCCGAGATTAAAACATGGTGAACTCCGCTGCTGTATCATCAAATGGCAACCCTGCTATGCAACCTGCTGGAGGCAATCCCTCCAACATGCAGCCGCCAGCAAATGTTGTGGCTCCAGCAGGAGCCATGCCACCGCCGCCACCGTCCGCACCAGCGAATCAAGCTGGACAACATGATGGAGCATCTGCGTCGATCACGGCATCGGCGAACAACAACCCTGAACACACGCTCCATGTCGCGCATGCTCTTCTCCAATGTCCACCACCTCCAGGTGCATCCCAGGGTGCAATGGAGCAGTGGAGGGCTGATGTGGAACATTTGGTTGCAGCAGCAACCGATCGCATTAGCAACCAAGGTCCTCCCCCCTTGGGGCGGGCCCCATCACAGCATCGGACCGTGTCGGGCAGACTTGGTCTGCACGCTTCCCAGCGTAGGAGCCGTGCCGCGTCTCAACAAGCGACGTCGTGCCTCCCGGGGCACGACGCACCCATACGGTAACTAGGCTTCCAACTCACGACCTCCGGGCGGAGCTTGATCGCCGTTACCGTCAACAGGATGGCTGCGTCCATATCGAGCGTGCTCGCGAAAGGCGAGAAGCTCGGGACAGTCCTGCTCCCGAGGGAGTAGGAGGGGTCTGTTCTGCCCTGGCCATGCACCTACGCATGGTCAGATGGACACAAAAGTTTCAGCCTCACCTGCCAGAGAAATTTGACGGGACTGTCAATCCCGCTGAGTTTCTCCAAATCTACTCCACCACAATCCTTGCGGCCGGAGGCAACAAGGCTGTAATGGCCAACTATTTCCCTATGGCTTTGACTGGGACTGCCAGGTCCTGGTTCATGAGCCTTCCGCCCGAATCCATCAACAGTTGCGCAGAACTATGCCAACAGTTCAACGCCAATTTCGGGAGTTCATACACCTGACCAGGCACCGAACTGGACCTTTTTGCTGTCAAGCAGAAGGGGGGGAGAGTCCCTGCGATCCTTCATCCAGAGGTTCTCCCAGGTACGAAACACTATTCCTTCTATCTCTAGCGCCTCTATTATTGTGGCATTTAGAA
Source organism: Tuctoria greenei (assembly GCA_036927565.1). Taxonomy (NCBI): domain Eukaryota; kingdom Viridiplantae; phylum Streptophyta; class Magnoliopsida; order Poales; family Poaceae; genus Tuctoria; species Tuctoria greenei. Next base: position 200,880,451 of record JAYESD010000001.1, read on the forward strand.
AGGGCGTACGAGACAAGAAGATGCTGGAGGAGCTGGCGACCAAGGAGATCACCAACGTCACAAAACTCTTCAGCTTGGCATACAAATGCGCCAAAGCTGCAGAGGGCCGTGAAATGCACTCCCAACCACCTCCGAAGAACAAAAAAATATCTTCCAAGGGTGAAGCCACTACCTCCGGGAGTGGTAAAAAGGAGAAAAAGTCCAACTGCAAGAAAAAGCCGTTGGCCGGCACACCAACTGCTGTAGCTGCTGCAGCTCCGAGTGGCCGGGGGCCACACCCCAAAAAACGACCTCGGCCATCATCTGAAGACAGAGGCAGCTCCAAGATGTGGTGTCCTATATACAAGTCGAACAGCCACAACTTGGAAGGCTACCGGGAGGTCCAGAACCTTGCCGAGCGCTACAACAAGCACCGGGAAGAAGTTTCTTTCCGTCAAAGGGAAGGGAAATAGGAAGTCGACGAAGCTCCGGCTGAAGAGGAGTTAGGATTTCAGGACCCTAAAAAGGTCTTGAAGGCTGTTTACACCTCCGTCGACGATGACTCTGACATCTCCGACAACGAACGTCGGAAAACCATGAACACCATCTTTGGAGGTTTGTGGGACATCACCTCCCGTCGTGTCCTCAAGACCATGCGGCAGGACATGGCCTCAGTACCTCCTTGTGTTGCCCGGTTCCGAAAAATGAACCAAGCTAACGTATATGTGTGCCCAGGATGTTCATCACACATACACGAGTGCAATCACAAAAGAGTATACAGAAAATTATCACAGAATAAGATTAATTATCAAATTTATTACACAAACCATATTATCCTCGAATACAAGCTCTAATGAATATTAATGACAAGTTCAACTAATGCAGCGGAAATAAACTAATTAAGCAACTAAGCAAACTATGCAGCATAAGCGACAGGGTATGTATGCACAGCTCCAATCAACACCACAGGCAAAGCTGACGGTAGACACGACCTAGAACTCCGCATTATCGCCATTAAACTCCCAATCCTGACCTGCAACTGTTGGGGTGGGGGATTGCAAGAGTGAGTACATGTCGTACTCAGCAAGTGTGGAAAGTATGACATGTGGCTGATTCAAATGACGACAATAATAATGGCTAAGTGCTGAAAAGTACATAAAAACATTTGAAAAGCAATATATTACATGTATGTGAAATAAACCCATCATAATCATAAGTAATACCATAATACCAGTCCACAATTCACCATCCTTATCCATAATTCCAGATTTCACCATTGCCAATAACCATATTCAATACCAAAAATAAATCCATAACCATCCATAACCATTACCAAACCATAACCATCCCAATTACCAATTTCCCTCTAATCATGTAGGTCATCCAAGCGCTCATAACCGGGAGCACGGCTATCATGATAGTTTTAATACTCTGCAGAGTTTGTACCTCTTTTCCCACGCGTTTCTGATTTCATCACCCGTCGGCGACTAAAGAACCTCCCTCATGCCAATTACACTTCCTTTGGTGTATGGCCAAGAGATCACAAAATAGCCTTTACAAAGGGATTACTAGCCTATTTAGACCCCACTGAGGTTTCACCGGTGGCGATGTCTCCCGCAGAGCACATCTTCAACCAAGGGCCCCCTCTTGAGCCATTCGGATCCCAGGGTAGTCCCACCAATCATCAACAAACCCAATCCGTCTACCCCTTCCCCGAGCATCCACAATGGTCCAAACAGCACTAGCAAAGCCCTAATTAATCAGCTACGCCGCACCCATACTTGGCCTCGTGGTGGCACTATAGTCCTGGCTTATTCTCGCATGAACCGGTCCTTAGATCTAAAGCAAGCAAACCACCATAACATCCAACCCATCCACATACCAGGCTTGCTTAGATCACCCATTACCATACCGTATCGACCAGTTCACATTAACCAGAATATCATTAATACATAATTAAACGTGTAGTGTTGTTTTTCCATCCCAATTAATTAAGCGAAGCAAAAAGGTAAAAACCCTTCCCGACTCTCTACCATAAATTCCAGGTGACAAGGGTGGTTAAACAAATCTAGTAAACTTCCCTACCATAGGATTCTCATCAAATTGACACAAGCATGCAGTTTGCAAACAAACCATTTATTTTAAAATAGGTTCAATATGCTTCAAGGACACTTGCCTTGCTCTTGCTGTTGATTAGGGTCAAATCCTTCAAACTCTTGGTGCTTTAGATCCTCCGCGGCACTTTCTAGCGCAAATCCGTCTAATCCACACAATAAACATACAAGACAAGAAACACAATCAAAGAGTGCACAAATATTACTCAATATGACATGACATGCATGATTAATGCAAATGCAAGGTAGAACTTATTAATAGATTGCTTTCAATGATCACTAACTAGTTCTAATAGCTTTTACAAATTTATACAGGTTTGGGGTTGATTAGGTCAGTTTTTGGAATTAATTCAACACAATTTAGCCAGGAAGATCGGACTAGTCCGCTAGGGACCGGACTAGTCCGCACTTCACGAGATCAGCAGATTAGGGTTTTCTAGATCAACGTGAATTTGGAGATTAGGGGTTGAATTCACGTAAGGAAAAGAGAATAGGAGGTATACCAGGTGTTTAGGACTCCAATGAATCAAGAAACTTGGAGGTAGCACTTGGATCTTGGTGATCTAGGGTTGGTGATGAACTTGAGGAGGAATTGGTGGTGAAGGACGAAAACTTGGTGGAGATCTTGATCCTCCCTCGTTTCCTCCTCTTCTTCCTCTTACTTGGGATCTTCTCCTCCCTCCTTGATGGTGGCTCCCCACGAACTAGGGTTTGGGTGGGTGGAAAAGTGGCAAATAGATGTCAAACCAAGGGGTGGGGCTATTTATATAGAGGTGGAGGCTAGGGTTAGATGGATTTCGAGTTTGAGAGGAGTAGAGGCCGGTTTAGAGTCCCACATGGGCTCTAAAAGAGTTAGGCACGACGTCCATAGGCCCACTAACGTGAAACCCAAGAAACAAGTTGTAAAACAAAAGATCAACTCAGAGTCGCGAAATATCAGACAAGTCCGGAAAGGACCGGACTAGTCCGAAGTCGTCCAGAGAGAAAATCGGACAAGTCTGGCCTAAAATCGGACAAGTCCGATCTTAGTCAGAAAGGAAAACGGACAAGTCCGCTGGAACAACGGACTAGTCCGGACAAGTTCAGGGACTTAACAAATTTTCAAGGATTTGTGGACTAGTCCGCACAAGATCGGACAAGTCCGAAGTTGTCCAGAGGCAAATATCGGACTAATCCGCAGCAAAAACGGACAAGTCCATTTTTAGTCAGAGAGAAATCGGACTAGTCCTCAGCAAAATCGGACTAGTCCGCACTTTCCTACATTTTTAAGTGCGGTTTTGCTCCAAATCAATTTTAAACTTGTTCCTCTTGTTATGGGTTAATGTTAAACATGTATATGAATGTATGCAAGGCATGATGCATGAAAATTAGGGTGTTACAAACCTACCCCCCTTCAAATGAATCTCGTCCTCGAGATTCGACGCGGAAGAGAAGAGATAGGGAAATTCCTTCTTGATATCATCCTCTAGCTCCCAAGTTGCTTCTTTTTCTGTGTGGTGCTTCCATTGAACTTTACACCATCTAATGACCTTGTTCCTTGTGACCCTCTCCTTAGTTTCCAAGACTTTGACCGGTTGCTCGGCATACGTCAAATCTTCCTCTAGTTCCAACTCTTACATTGGCACCTGTTGTTCTGGTACTCTCAAGCACTTTTTGTGCTAGGAAACATGAAAGACATCATGTACGTCTGAAAGATGAGCTGGCATCTCCAACTTATCCACTACTTCTCCTCTTTTGTCAAAAATCTTGAATGGTCCAATGTAACGAGGTGCTAGCTTGCCTCTTATGTTAAACCTCTTATGACCTCTCATTGGTGACACCTTGAGGTAAACAAAATCTCCCAATTCAAAGGCTAATTTCCTTCTCCTATTGTCCGCATAGCCTTTTTGTCTTGATTGGGCAGCCCTCAAGTTTTCACGAATTATTTGGACTTGCTTTCCAGCTTCTTGAGCTCTGCTAATTCCATAGGAGGCATCCTATACGGCCTCTTAGCTATAGGTGCAGTTCCAGGTATTAAATCAATAACAAACTCAATGTCTCGATCAGGCGGCATACCTGGCAACTCATCCGGAAACACATCCAAAAATTCACACACTACCGGAATCTCCTCAATTGCGGCACCGTCCACATGATTCAGCTCCAATTGCTTCTGTGCGGTTTGAGATGCTTCAAATTCTACGGTGATCCCTTACTCATTGGTCAACTTCACCGTCTTCGTGGCACACTCAATAACTCCATTGTGCTTCCTCAACCAGTCCATACCAAGTATAATGTCCAATCCTTGAGAATCCAAAACAATGAGGTTGGCGGAGAAGTCTACCCCCCTTATTCTAAGGCTTATTTTTGGACATACTATATTTGTCCTCATCTCTCCTCCAGGAGACTTAACCAATAGAGTAAACTTCATATGAGAGATAGGCAAACTATACTTGGCAACATACTTTGATGCAATGAATGAATGCGATGCTCCAGAATCAAATAACATAGTCGCGGGGTTGGAGTTGGTGAGAAACATACCAATGACCACATCATCCGCTTGTTGAGCATCCTCCATAGAGACATGGTTCACGTTGCTACGAGCAAAATTCTGCTGTCCACGGCTTCCTTGTGGCTGTCCTCCATTGGGTCTTGGGTTTTGCCTCGGCGCATTGCTTCCTTGACCAAGGCCTGACTTAGGACATTGGTGCGCAAAATGTCCAGCTTCTCCACAAGTATAACACTTCTTAACTCCACCAGAAATATTGGGACGAGCTTGGTTTTGAACATTTGCAGCAGGAAAATTAGCACGAGGTGCATAAGGCATTGGAGGCCTAGGTGCTTGCATGACAGGACGCTGCTGCACAAACTGAGTTGGGCGTGGTGCATAACCAGGACGCTGAGCAGGAATAGAGGAGCTGTAATAGGGCGCATTGGGTGGCGCAAAGCGAGGGCGCACATTACTTCCTTGTTGCTGTCCTTGATATGGCGCCTTTCTTGCTCCATCTCACAGATCTTGTTCTCAACCACAATTGCTTTATCCACAAGTTTCTGAAAATTCACATAATCGCAATTGAGCAATTGCACTTGGATCTCATTGTTCAAGCCCCTCATGAACAAGTATTGTTTCTGGCTGTCCCGACTCACATCCTCAGGCGCATACCTTGAGAGTTGAGTGAACTTATTGAGATATTCACTCACGCTTGATCTTCCTTGCCTCAAATTCTCAAATTCTTGCCTCTTCAAGAGCATAACACCTTCCGGCACATAATGAGAACAAAAATTCTCCTTGAATTCGGCCCAAGTAATTCTCTCTTGGTTCTCATGAGCATTGCAATAAGCATCCCACCAATCTGCAGCTGCTCCAACTAGTTGATGAGAAGCAAACAAGACCTTCTCCCGGTCACTGCATTGGACAATAGCAAGTTTCTTCTCCACGGACTTGAGCCAATCATCAGCATCCATAGGGTCAGCGGCTTGAGCAAAGGTTGGTGGCCTAGTCCTCATAAACTCTCCCAATCGGTTATGAGGAGGTGTGTGTGGCGGTGGAGGCATGTGGGGCTGATTATTGATATTGCCAGCCTGCAGCTGTCCCATAGTCTGTATCATGGTCTGCATGAGCTGGTTTTGCATAGCCAATAGCTGCTCAATTTTGATAGCTCCCTGAGTAGATCCTTGCCCATTGTTGTTCTGAGGCACTCCATTGTTCTCCTCCTCATCACTGCCATCCCTCTGGTTGCGAGTCCTCACCATCTGAAGAAAAGTAGTAGGTAAGAATTAGAAAACGTCCCCAACTATATGCATCAAGGGGGTATGAAACTAAACAGCTAGCCACACTAGCCTAGGTGGACATGGCAATGCTAAGGCATCCCAAAATCCTCTATTAAGCACACAAGCAAACAATATATATATAGCAAACAACACACTTAAGCAAAAACACATCGATTCCTGAGTGCTCCTATGTGCTCTAAAGTGTCCATTCTATCTAGGCTGCGTCCTACGGTCAACCTGTGGCTCTGATACCAATCTGTGACGCCCGGTTCCGAAAAATGAACCAAGCTAACGTATATGTGTGCCCAGGATGTTCATCACACATACACGAGTGCAATCACAAAAGAGTATACAGAAAATTACCACAGAACAAGATTAATTATCAAATTTATTACACAAACCATATTATCATCGAATACAAGCTCTAATGAATATTAATGACAAGTTCAACTAATGCAGCGGAAATAAACTAATTAAGCAACTAAGCAAACTATGCAGCATAAGCGACAGGGTATGTATGCGTAGCTCCAATCAACACCACAAGCAAAGCTGACGGTAGACACGGCCTAGAACTCCGCATTATCGCCATTAAACTCCCAATCCTGACCTGCAACTGTTGGGGTGGGGGATTGCAAGAGTGAGTGAGTACATGTCGTACTCAGCAAGTGTGGAAAGTATGACATGTGGCTGATTCAAATGACGACAATAATAATGGCTAAGTGCTGAAAAGTACATAAAAACATTTGAAAAGCAATATATTACATGTATGTGAAATAAACCCATCATAATCATAAGTAACACCATAATACCAGTCCACAATTCACCATCCTCATCCATAATTCTAGATTTCACCATTGCCAATAACCATATTCAATACCAAAAATAAATCCATAACCATCTATAACCATTACCAAACCATAACCATCTCAATTACCAATTTCCCTCTAATCATGTAGGTCATCCAGGCGCTCATAACCGGGAGCACGGCTATCATGATAGTTTTAATACTCTGCAGAGTTTGTACCTCTTTACCCACGCGTTTGTGATTTCATCACCCGTCGACGACTAAAGAACCTCCCTCATGCCAATTACACTTCCTTTGGTGTATGGCCAAGAGATCACAAAATAGCCTTTACAAAGGGATTACTAGCCTATTTAGACCCCACTGAGGTTTCACCGGTGGCGATGTCTCCCGCAGAGCACATCTTCAACCAAGGGCCCCCTCTTGAGCCATTCGGATCCCAGGGTAGTCCCACCAATCATCAATAAACCCAATCCGACTACCCCTTCACCGAGCATCCACAATGGTCCAAACAGCACTAGCAAAGCCCTAATTAATCAGCTACGCCGCACCCATACTTGGCCTCGTGGTGGCACTGTAGTCTTGGCTTATTCTCGCATGAACCGGTCCTTAGATCTAAAGCAAGCAAACCACCATAACATCCAACCCATCCACATACCAGGCTTGCTTAGATCACCCATTACCATACCGTATCGACCAGTTCACATTAACCAGAATATCATTAATACATAATTAAACGTGTAGTGTTGTTTTTCCATCCCAATTAATTAAGCGAAGCAAAAAGGTAAAAACCCTTCCCGACTCTCTACCATAAATTCCAGGTGACAAGGGTGGTTAAACAAATCTAGTAAACTTCCCTACCATAGGATTCTCATCAAATTGACACAAGCATGCAGTTTGCAAACAAACCATTTATTTTAAAATAGGTTCAATATGCTTCAAGGACACTTGCCTTGCTCTTGCTGTTGATTAGGGTCAAATCCTTCAAACTCTTGGTGCTGTAGATCCTCCGCGGCACTTTCTAGCGCAAATCCGTCTAATCCACACAATAAACATACAAGACAAGAAACACAATCAAAGAGTGCACAAATATTACTCAATATGACATGACATGCATGATTAATGCAAATGCAAGGTAGAACTTATTAATAGATTGCTTTCAATGATCACTAACTAGTTCTAATAGCTTTTACAAATTTATACAGGTTTGGGGTTGATTAGGTCAGTTTTTGGAATTAATTCAACACAATTTAGCCAGGAAGATCGGACTAGTCCGCTAGGGACCGGACAAGTCCGCACTTCACGAGATCAGCAGATTAGGGTTTTCTAGATCGACGTGAATTTGGAGATTAGGGGTTGAATTCACGTAAGGAAAAGAAAATAGGAGGTATACCAGGTGTTTAGGACTCCAATGAATCAAGAAACTTGGAGGTAGCACTTGGATCTTGGTGATCTAGGGTTGGTGATGAACTTGGGGAGGAATTGGTGGTGAAGGACGAAAACTTGGTGGAGATCTTGATCCTCCCTCGTTTCCTCCTCTTCTTCCTCTTGCTTGGGATCTTCTCCTCCCTCCTTGATGGTGGCTCCCCACGAACTAGGGTTTGGGTGGGTGGAAAAGTGGCAAATAGATGTCAAATCAAGGGGTTGGGCTGTTTATATAGAGGTGGAGGCTAGGGTTAGATGGATTTCGAGCTTGAGAGGAGTAGAGGCCGGTTTAGAGTCCCACATGGGCTCTAAAAGAGTTAGGCACGACGTCCCTAGGCCCACTTAACGTGAAACCCAAGAAACAAGTCGTAAAACAAAAGATCAACTCGGAGTCGCGAAATATCGGACAAGTCCGGAAAGGACCGGACTAGTCCGAAGTCGTCTAGAGAGAAAATCGGACAAGTCTGGCCTAAAATCAGACAAGTCCGATCTTAGTTAGAAAGGAAAACGGACAAGTCCGCTGGAACACCGGACTAGTCCGGATAAGTCCAGGGACTTAACAAATTTTCAAGGATTTGCGGACTAGTCCGCACAAGATCGGACAAGTCCGAAGTTGTCCAGAGGCAAATATCGGACTAATCTGCAGCAAAAATGGACAAGTCCGTTTTTAGTCAGAGAGAAATCGGACTAGTCCTCAGCAAAATCGGACTAGTCCGCACTTTCCTACATTTTTAAGTGCGGTTTTGCTCCAAATCAATTTTAAACTTGTTCCTCTTGTTATGGGTTAATGTTAAACATGTATATGAATGTATGCAAGGCATGATGCATGAAAATGAGGGTGTTACACTCCTACTGCCAGGGTGGAGCCGCACCGGAAGTGGATGGACACTGCCATCACTTTTGATGCTTCGGACTGCCCTTGAAATATGATCGGAGCTGGCCAACTCCAATTGATGGTATCCCCGACCATCAACAACATCTAACTCCACCATGTAATGGTGGACGGAGGTTCGGGGCTGAACCTCATAAGCTTCAAAGCTTTCGTCAAGCTTCAGCTCCGACCTTTGGACCTTCGCCCCTCTCGACCTTTCTCCGGAGTAGGTCCGGGAGCCATAACCCCACTCGGTGAAATTACTCTTTCGGTGACCTTCGGGACCCGAGAGAATTACCGCACTGAGAAGTTGGTCTTCAACGTGGCGTAGATCAACTTAACCTTCAACGCCATTTTGGGTAGGCTAGCCTTATACAAGTTCATGGCTACTGCTCATTATGGCTACTTGGTGTTGAAGATGCCAACACCAGCCGGTGTTCTCCGGATCCGTGGAGATCGCACTGTTGGAGTGACAGCTCTGGAAGAACTCCACGCGCTTGCTACAGCGCAAGAGGAAGAATCTGGAAAGGAGCAAGCTCCGAAACCCCCGAGCATTCGTCATCGAGGCTCAACCTCCGCACCTCGCGTGCAACCAAGCGGCGTCACCGACATTCCCGTCAATGTCATCCAAATCGCTTCCGACGCCGCTCAGACCACCCGTATATCGGGAGGTCTGAACGACAAATAGGAACTCGCGCTCGTCAATTTCCTTCACGCTAACGTCGACGTGTTTGCCTGGCAACCATTGCAAATGTCTGGGATCCCTAGGGAAGTGATCGAGCATAATCTGAATATCTATCCCGACGCTCGGCCTATACATTAGAAGCCTCGAAAGCAATCAGTAGAGCGACAGAACTTCATACGTCAAGAAGTGAAGAAGTTGCTCGAAGCTGGATTCATCCAAGAAGTCTTCCACCCAAAATGGCTGGCAAACCCAGTCGTTGTACCCAAGGCCAGCGGGAAGCTTCGGATGTGTATCGACTACACTACACTAAATAAGGCATGTCCAAAAGATCCATTCCCACTACCTAGAATAGATTAGATAGTGGATTCCACCTCTGGGTGTGAATTACTGTGTTTCCTAGACGCATATTCTGGGGACCATCAAATCAGAATGTCTAGGGAAGATGAAGAGCATACCTCCTTCATCACAGTAGATGGATTATATTGTTACACTGCCATGCCATTTGGTCTCAAAAACGCTGCTTCAACATTTGTACGAGCTATGTATAAAACTTTTGGAGAGCTCATCAGAGACATAGTGGAAGTGTATGTCGATGACATCTTCGTCAAGATCAAGAACAAGGAGTCATTCCTTGACACCTTGCAAGCTATCTTCGACAAGTTGCGAGTCACTTGCACGAAGTTGAACCCGTACAAGTGTGTCTTCGGGGTTAGCTCTGGAAAACTTCTTGTTTTCTTGGTAAACCACCGAGGAATAGAAGAAAACCCAGCAAAGATAAACGCTATTGAAGACATGCGGCCACCAGCCCGCATCAAGGACATCCAGAAGCTGACTGGATGTCTAGCTGCCCTCAGCCGGTTCATCTCAAGACATGCAGAACGAGCGCTACCCTTCTTCAAGCTATTGAGGAAGTCCGGACCATTCCAATGGTCTGAAGAAGCAAAGAAGGCATTCCAGGAGCTGAAGTAGCTCCTCACCACCCTACCAACCTTGGTAGCTCCAAACCCTGGTGAGCCACTCCTACTTTACATTTCGGCAACTGACGAAGTTGTCAGCATGGTCCTGGTTGCGGAAAGGCAGAACCATCGCCAGTTCAAGAATCCACACCCCTTCGGGAGGGTCCGGAGCTACCTGAAGTCGAGTCTGGGTCCCAGCTCCCAGACTCGGATCCTCAAGGAGAGACTCCAGAGGATCCATCTATTTCAAATGAAGGAGAGGATCCATCTCTTTCAAATGAAGGAGTCACTGCTACTGAGCAACAAGATCCGGGCCCCTCCGGGAAGGTCCGGGTCACTTCAGAAGAAGCTCCAGGTACCTCCAACCGGCACCCGGAGGTCCCCGAACAAGGTCCGGACCCCTCCGGGAGGGTCCGGGTAGATGAGGAGGAAGCTCCGGGCCCCTTCGGGAGGGTCCGGACGGTCCAGTGCCCATTGTACTTCATCAACAAAGTACTCCATGACACCAAAACTCGGTACCTGGAGGTGCATAAGCTGCTCTATGCAGTTCTTATTGCCTCTAGGAAACTCCGACATTACTTCCAAGCTCACAAGATTTCAGTGGTAACCTCTTATCCACTATGTGCAATTTTGCATAACCCCAATTCCACAGGGAACATTGCAAAGTGGGCAGCGGAATTAGCCGAGTTCGACCTTGAATTCATTCCAAGACAAGCGATCAAGAGTCAAGCATTGGCAGACTTCGTGGTGGAATGGACCCCCTCTCCATCAAATCATGGGGGCCACAGTGAGCAGAAGTCGGAACCCAAGGTTCCGATCTTCACTGAGCCTTACAAGACTCTCTACTTCGACGGCTCTGTGCAGAAGCAGGGGGCCGGAGCTGGAGTCCTTCTCCTCGCTCCGACCGGGGAGAAGGTTAAATACATGGTGCAAGTTGACTTCAAGGCGACCAACAACATGGCGGAGTATGAATCACTAATTTATGGACTCAAGGTGGCACCATCATATGGTGTCAAGCAGTTGCTGGTAAAGGGTGATTCACAGCTTGTTGTAAAACAAGTCAAAGGTGAATGTTGCTGCAACAACCCTCAACTAGCTACATACCTACTTGAAGTCCAGAAGCTTCAGAAGGACTTCGACGTCCTGGATCTCTGCCATGTCCAATGTCTCAACAACGCTGAAGCTGACGAACTCTCAATGAAAGCTTCAACTGGAGCTCCGGCTCCCGACGGAACCTTCGTCCGGAGGTTGTCTAAACCTACAGCTCAGCCTGCCGAACTGAGCGAAGGGGGCGAGACCAGAACCTCTAAGCTGGCGGTCCCGATGGCCCTGTTACCATGGCATCCATTAGGAGTCGTAGGTGCTGCAGGAAGCTCCGAGCAACCCAGCACGCAAGACTCAAATCCTAGTATTAGTTCCAATGCATGGACCTCGGAGATCCGGAGCTACTTGAAAGACAATTTCCTTACTGAAGATAATGTATCCGCTGACCAGATAGTCAGATTGGCTAAAAGATACACATTGGTAGAAGGGGATCTCTACCGGCGTAGTGCCAACGGCGTCCTAATGCGGTGTATTACAAGGGAAGAAGCCTGCGAGCTCCTCGCGGAAATCCATGGAGGCGAGTGTGGGAACCACGCGTCTTCCCACACGCTGGTCGGTAAAGCCTTCTGGCATGGCTTCTACTAGCCTATAGCGCTCCAGGATGCAACTGAGCTAGTGAAGAAATGCGAAGCATGCCAGTTCCATGCAAAGAAAATTCACACACCGGCTCAGCCTCTACAAATGATGCCTCCCACATGGCCTTTCACTGTGTAGGGGACGGATATCTTGGGACCTTTCCCAAGAGTTGTTGGAGGTTACAAGTTCCTGTACGTTGCCATTGACAAATACACCAAATAGTCGGAAGCAACTCCAATTGTGACAACAAAAAACAATCAACTGAGGTAAAAAAATCAAACGTACCTTGTAAGGCTTCCGCTCCAGCTAGCGCGGAACCTCTTCCCCGGACACTCGGGGTCGGACCCTGTCGCCACTGGCATGGTAGCTCCAAAAGGTTCCCCAGAGCTTGCTGCTGTCGTTGGCGTCATCTTGGTTGAGGTCCCCCTCGACCGGGAAGGACCTCCGGACCCAGAGCCCTCAGCTGGCCCTGGTACTGGAGCCGCATGGCCGGAGCTAGAACCCCGGGGAGATGCTGATGCTGGAGTGGTTGCCGCCGTTGAAGACCTTCCCCTCCAGAGAGAAGGAGCCGCTGTGGAAGTAGCAGGTCCGACAGACCTCCCGTCAGAGTGATTCAACTTCCTTTTACAGCTCGAGGCCTCGGCCAACTCTTTGCCCTTGCCCACGACTTCAACTCCGTGTCTCAGGGCGGAAGGGGGACCACCCTCAGAAGCTCCAGGGATCGCCAACCCGGTGGTCGGACACCTCTCAACTTCACCAAGGTCGTCAAGCACCGGCATCTTCCGCCAGAGATCCCTGCTGAACTCAACCTCCATGTTCAGAGGTAGGAAAGCCACCGGCGGAGTCAAGTCATCACCCTCGATGTCGATGCCGTACTGGAACTTCTTGAGGTGAAACTCCAAAGTTGCTCCTTCCATGTTGGACTTCAAACCGGTCTCGACCCGGTCGTCATCCATCACACTATTGAGGGCCCATGCAAGCTTCTCCCTCTTCTTCAGCGGAGCCCACCTGTTGACCAGGAAGTTGCAGAATACCGCCTGAGGAGTCACCCCTCCTTCCACGTATTGGCGGATCCTGGTCAGAGCAGGGTTGAAGGCGTCCGATAACATCGGAACTTTGCTCCAAGCTTCAGTGTCGACGTTGGGGAGGCCTTCAGGCAGCTCCAGCTTCTCATGCTCCTCCACCCTGATGGCGATCCAATCCTTCTTCCAGTTGACCCACTTCCCAGAAGGGAACGACTGCAAGTACTTGTATGTGCACTTCTTGCGCTTCAAAAAATAATAGAAGCCAGGGTATTCGTCACTCTTGCCGGTGGCGTGGATGGTGAAGAAGGTGCGGAAGAGCTCGACGCAGGGGGGAATGCCCACCCACATCTCGCAGAAGTGGACAAAGATCGACACCAGAAGAATGGACTGGGGGCCAAGGTGGTACAGCTGCAGACCATAGAAGTCTAGCAACATCAAGAGAAAAGTGGAGAAGGGTGGGATCAGTCCCACCATGGCGCACGCGGAGAAGTACACCATGTTGCTGGCGTGTTCCTTCTCAAACAGAAGCTTGCCGGCGCGGACCTGGTGGTTGAAAAAGTCACTTGACCACCCCATGAGGGCCCGAACCTTCTTCAAATCACCGTCGGTCTTCAGTCGGCTCTTGCGGAGACCCAACTCCATCGCAGCACAGCAGGGTGAGAGATGAAAAGCAAGCGAAAGTTTGGAGGATTTGAGCACAAGTTCGAATGTAGGCGTAAAGAATCCCCAAACGGTGCGTGCCTTCCTTCTTAAGTAAGCCCCTGTAACGCTTGGATGGAAACCGCAGAGGAGCCGACAATACAATTAAAAAACTTCACCCTGCCAATGACAAGGGGGCCTGGGGCCACCCCGATGATCAAGTCAAGGTCCTTACCCCAGGCGAACGGTTGTCATCATGAAAGGCGGGAAGCCCGATGGCGGCGGCCTAACAGGGCGCGCGGAACTGATACGATTTTTGTATCGGGAACCAGTGACCTTCAATTGCGTGAGATCCGCATGCTTAGATCTCACCTACCGCATCTTGGATATGCTACACGGCGTTGGTTTAACAGTGAACTACCGCCAACAACACATCTGAAGACCCTTGAAGAAACGGCTCAAAAACCGAAGGATGGACCACCTCCGGCAGAATGACTTCATCCAAAAGGTCTCTCCCAAAGGTGGGCACAGGGGGCCACTATCGGTACCCTTCGTACCGAATACCCCTTGGGACTACAAAAAGACCAATGGAACTTCACCTGTCTGAGTTGAAGACCTATAAAGGCCCCATGTGTCATACGGGACCGGACCTGCCTCCCATCTATGGTTAGTCCTGGTGCTGCCACATGTATACAGCAACCGGACCTACATCCCACACATGGGATAGCTCTGGGCTAAACACCTGTGCGGCACCCCCGGACCTAACCCCCGATAGAGGGAAGATCTAGTACCGACACGTGTACATCTACACCGGACCTACCCGTCCCAGAAGGAAAGCTCCAATGCTTCCACGTGTCCAACCGTCAGACCTTCAGCATCAACAATCAGACTGGTGGACCCCCAACGACTCGGACCTTCAAGGGGCAATCAAAGACTTCAAGACCCGATTAAGTGTCATTAATACCATATTAATGACACACTATCGGAAGGCCCTTAATACCAGTAACGGCACTGTCAAGGCCCGTTACCACGCTATTAAGGGTAATTAACCTCATTAATTGTGTATTAAGCATCAGTAACCGCCAGGGCCACATGTCGGGCCAGGCTAACGGTGTAACGACCAGTCCTTGTACTATAAAAGGACTGGTCGATGATACACAAGGGATGGCTTTTTGAACTTTGAGACCTCTCCCATACTCAGCTTTGACACCCAATACAACAACTACACACCTCGTGGAGTAGGGTATTATGCTCAGGCGGCCCGAACCACATAAATCCTTGTGTCTATTTGCCATCGTGTTCTGAATCTCTGCGCGCCCAATACCAAACTACAAACTCCGCGGGCTACCAACAGTAGTACCGGGAGTATTGCCAGATCAACACTCCGACAGTATGGCTTTCATATCCCTATTTGTATTTGTGACTTTGTTCTTAACAAAGATGTTATCTTTAGTCTTCTATTGTTGCGATGAATCATTTCTTGTTTGATTGTGGATTCCATATATGTGGTAGGAGTAGTATTTATGATAATGCCATACAATTCTCATTATATCATCATAAACAGTACAAACCCCGACTATAGTCTAATTAGCTACGACATGATTATGTTCATACGAATCACTTATGCTATGTATTGACATTGGTTTAACGATGATTTAGTTCATTGCCTTAGGATGGCTTGTGCCTAGGCTCTTAAGGTAATTACTTAATATGCTAGCACGATGCTAGGATAGACGAGTAGCGTTGAATGTCTCAAAAACTCACAGATTAAAGGGGTAGGTAGTAGGTGGTGATAGCTCTATCTGTCCTTTGTAATCCTCCACGTTCAACTATACCACGGGCTCTTGATAGGAGTCACCTTAGTGTTGATAGAAGTAAACCCGTGCCCGATGTGTTAATCAACTTAGCATGAGAATTCAAAATTGATATGATCATTAGTAACTAACTTAGGCTATGCATATGTATATTAGAAGCACAGTAGGAGTATCTAGCTAACTCTTAGCCTAGTACCTCTTTGCCTCATTTATCCTCTTAGGATAGAATGCTCTTGTGCGTGTCACACTACCTCCAAACTATCATTTACCTATCGTTATAGAACCCTACCTAGACCAACCTATCCTCTCCATTTGATGATTTTTTTGCTTCCATCTAGCCTTCCTTTGGCATAATATAATTGACACCCTTTGGGAATACTCTAAAAGGGAAATGCTACATCGATAGTTTCTGTGCTCTTGCAGTCTTTCACCGGTGATACTTAAGAACCTATCAACAAGTATTTCTGGCGCCATTGCCGGGGATGATTTATTATTGTTAGTTAAGAACTATAAACAAGCATTTCTGGCACCGTTGCTGGGGAAGGCAGCCGAAGTATTGCATGATTGAGTGAATAGGATAGGATCCTGGGTAGGTTTTAGTAGGATAATCCTTCTTGTTTTCTGTTGATGGCTGTTATATACCAATTTCACCTGTCAATATAACTCAATTATGTGAAAAAATTATCATTTCTTGCACACACCACCTTTCTATTTGACCTATTTCCACTTGTCCTTGGATAATTTGTGTATGTAGACATTTTATGCAGGAATTGAGGTAAAGGGGAGGGAGAAATCCTATAAAATACCATCCCAACCAATCAAGCGTCGACATGTGGCACCACATGGATCAAATGGCCAACAAACAAAAGTATCCGAGGCCATCTAACGGTGTATCACCTATATCATGGAATGGGACCCACCTGTCAGTCACCTAGAGGAAGAACTGGCCGTTTGGAGCCAGGACCTGGTCGGCCGACCCCCCTAGTCGGCCGACTAGGTCCTGGCACTAAACGAGGTCAAACGCCACATGTTGGCTCCTCCCGGCTTGAAGAGGTCATGGGTGACTGATTCACGCGCTTTTGGTAGCAGGAACCAACCCTTCTCTAAGCTATAAATAGGACCCCTCACTCCTCACTTCAACACACACCACTTGAGCATCATTCTATTGTATACACTAGTTCTCTTAGTCTTTAGTGGAGTTAGGCTATAAAAAAGAGAGCCTCCAGTCCCAAGTACAAGTTGGGAAAGATATGCTCATGTATCTTTTCTTATATTTGTGACTTTATGAATAATAAAGATATTATCTTTAGTCTTCTTTTATTCATATACTTGAATGAAGCGTTTCTTGTTTGATTGTGGATTCCATGTATGTGGTAGGAGTAGTCTTTATGATTATGCCATATCACTCTTAATCTATCATCATGAACACTACAAACCCCCACAATAGTCTAATTAGTTATGATATTATCATGTTAATATGAATCACTTGTGCTATATATCAACATTGGTTCAATGATGATTTAGTTCATTGCCTTAGGATCGCATGTGTCTGTGCTCTTAAGGTAATTACTTAATATGCTAGCATGGTGCTAGGATATGAGGTAGTGTTGAATGTCTCGTAGACCCACGGATTGAAGAGGTAGGCAGTAGGTGGTGACATCCCTATCCGTCCTTTGTAATCCTCCACGTTCGGCTATGCCACAGGATCTTGGTGGGAGTTAGCCTAGTATTGCTAGGGGTAAACCCGTGCCCGATGCGTTGAACAACTTAGCATAAGTATTCACCATTGACATGCTCGTTAGTACCTAACCTAGGCTATATATATGTATATTAGAAGCATTGTAGAAGTAACTTCCCAAATCTTAGTGTAATCTCCACTAGGACCCATTTACCCTTAGGATAGATTGCTTAGGTGTGTGTCACACTACCCATATTATCAACTTACCCTTGTGTTGATAATTGATTAGTATCCCATAGATTGATCATAAGAGTAGTGTTTACTTTACTCAATTACCTTCCTTTGGAATAAATACAAAACCCATGGGAGTACTCTTGGGTGAAATGCTACACAATAGTTTCCGTGCGCTTGCGAACCTCATCTCTTACTAGATATGATTTGCGATGTAAGAAACATCAACAAGCATTTCTGGCGCCATTGCCGGGGAAGACAAAGGAAGTGAAGGATAGCTAACACTTGTGATTAAGCTATATGTGCTAATAGTTATTAGATAGGATTACCCTTGTTTGTTTTCTCCTTTTGTGGTGAAAACAGGGTAGTGTTGGCTAACCCATTTCATGGGATGGCCAACGAGGATGCAAGTGCTCAACTAAATGATTCAAGGCATACCTCAACAAATGTTCTCTAGGCAACACCATTGCCTTTTTCGGAAGAATTTCATCTTCCAGTAGGAGCCAAATGACATCCATTCCCAAGCTTGGGGGAGGCTCCAAGAGTTCTTCTTGGTTTGCCTCCATCATAGTATGGATGGTTGTCCCTTCATCCAACACTCATGTCATGGGTGGGCTCCACCAATCCATGACCATATTCGTGCTGGAGCTGAAGGAGTCCTATTCTCATTCATCATGGATGAGAATATGGTCTCTACTCAAGGGGTGAATTGAAGAGTGCTCTAGTTCCTTTATCTTGGCATGCACACCACTTAACAAGGTGGACTTTCTAGCTAAGGAACTACACCTCCCATTGAAGTATCATGAAGATCAAGCCAATGGAGAAGTGTTTGGATGATCCAAGCCATGGAGATTCACATGATTTGTGAAAATCCATGTCAACATGGACCACTTGGGGAATCATTTCCCTAAGACCCATGAGTATTCTTCCTTTCAAACAAAACTCCAATGGCTATCACCTACAAGGAGGTCAAGGGTGACTCAACATCACCCTTGTAATCAAAGAGGCTATGGGGATCTCAAGGGATTTAAGTTCAACTAGCCTACATTGAAGTATCTTGTCCATGGCCAAGCAAGAGATCAAGACAACATTTAGATGAAGCTCTTGGCCAAGTATAAGAAACTTTAAGAGCATTCAAGATCCAATATATCCCACAATCACTTGTTGGGATTCCTACCCTTTGACCAAGCCCATGCAACCTAGGGCAAGTGACATTGTGGATGAAGCGTTTCTTGTTTGATTGTGGAGTCCACATGTCATTATGCCCAAGGAAATCTTTGATCCATGATCAAAGTATGGGTAAACTCAAAGGAATATCAAGAAGGTCGAAGTGACACCCCTAAAAGAAGGACAAGTCTCACCATGCTCACAAGAGAATATCTTCAAGAAGGAGAAACTGTCACTACATCAACAAGTCTTCATCAAGATGACGGAGAGGCTAGGGTAACCATGTGGCCCACATGTCCAACTAACATGCCAAAGGATGTTTTTCATGTCAAACAAAAGAAGGTGTCCACATCTTCAACTCCAGGATTGGACAACAAATCATCGAACCAAACATGACGGAGGTAAGTCCCCCTCATCAGACTTCAAAAATTCAGTGAGTCCTTGCCAATAGGTTAATTGGTAGTTATCTCATATTTGATTTCCCATCTGCATATTTGAATTTCCCATCAATCCCTGCATTTGAATTTAGCATGTTTGAATTTCCACACTTGCATGTTGGAAGGTAAAATTTCCAACCAACATAAAACAAAAAATTTTGAATTAGGAAATAAATTTATTTGGATGTGAACCTTGGGCGTAACCACTTGAATTCATCTTCCTAATTCAAACCAAAAATATTTCCCTTGAATATTCATTGCATTTGCAAGTTGTTTCAAGTTGGGCAAAACAATTTGACAAAGGGTACAATACGCTTTTGAGCTAACGTAATCCATTTTCGAGTTGTTTGTTTGTTCTTGATTTTAGTGAAGCCAAGACAAAATTTGCAAAGAGGTTGGAAGGCCCCATCAAGTGCATACCTCTCCATTGATCTCATTTTGAGTTCATGATGGAGGAATGCCCAAAATGGTAGCCCAATGGAGGAACAAGATGAAGCCTATTTAACTCCAACCTCAAATTGGCATTGAACATGAAGGCTATACCAAAATCCATGGCCGTGAGTTTTTCACGCAACGACCTTCAACCCAAACTGCTCTTCAATTGAGGTACAAGTTCAAATTTTCCGTCGTTTGAATTACATTAGCATTGAATGATTTTTGCTTACATTGGCAAGGAAGGTTTACACCTTCTTATCATTCAATTCTTATTCATCCTAACGGGAGTAAGCGTTGGCATTACTCTTCAAAAAGAAATGTCACCTTACTTAGGAATAAAATTAAACAAGTACCTAGAATTCCGTAAGCATTGCTAAAATTGACTTAGACATTTTCTGCCTAGTCAATGCTTATGGAATGACCTAATGGTTGAATTGGTATGTAGCAACCTAGGAATAGTGATGTCTATAATTTTGATTTGAAACTCATTCATGCATGGAACACTAAATTTCAATTTACTAGGCAATAAATGAAAAATATTCAGGAGGATAAAATTGAGAATCTTGTTTGCCATGACCTAAATAATAAACATTTGCTCTTGTGTAAAAAGCTATGATGGTTTGAAAATTTACTAGATGAAGGAATCCATATAGTGTATTTATATCACTTGCATTGCTATGAGTAGGAGCTTTAGAAAATGTGCAAATTGATTTATCCATAAAGCCCCACTCTTATCAATGAATCATACATTATTCACAAATACACTTGGAATTGGACTCAATGCATATTTGATTTTCATCTTCCCCGTATGTACAAATGTAAATTCGGTTACCTAACCCGGAAATTCATTTGTACAAATATCAGAAGCTAACCATCCCTCTCTATCATAGAGAGGAAGTTTGCAAGAGTAAAATAACTATGCAGGCATTAAAAAATCCAATTGTTGGAAACCCTAAGAGGATTCCATTTCAACATCTCTTGGCCAAGGAGTAAATTAGGATGGCTGCTACCTATCGGAAATTAAGCCCGAAGGTCAACCATAACTATACGAGGCCGCAGATTTTACATGGACACCCTCCGTGAGCAACCAATGGCTGCTACGAATATGTCAGAATATTATGCTCTCAACTATTCTAGTCACTCATTCAAACTCAAGGGAATTGTCACGATCATTGGGTGCAAGTTATTCTTTTGTGGCTAAAAGATATGATGTAACTTAACCAAGGAATGACAAGATCACATCCATTGTATATTGGGTGCAAGTTGTTCCTATGTGGCTAGAAGATATTTTATACCTTAGCCAAGGAACAACGGATCACACTCAACCCATGTTGAGTGTACATCATCCCTTTGTGGTTATAGGTATGTTGTACTTTAGTCAACGAATAACGGATCGTACTCAACACATGTTGGGTGCATGTCACTCCTTTGTCTCTAAATGTTATCATTATATTAGCCAAGGAATGACGTATCACACCCAACACATGAGAGGTAGAAGTTATTCTTTTATGGCAAGAAGGTACAATACACCTTAGTCAAAGAATGACGAAACACACTCAATGCATGTTGAGTGCACGTCATGTCTTTGTGCTAAGGGTTATCACTACCTTAGCCAAGGAATAACAATGTACATCCAACCTGTAGGATCAAAGAGCACGTGAAAAGCTACCAGGGGGGTGAATGGTAGATTAAAACTTTTTCAGTGGAAGCAATGAAAACCCCTCGGCAGAAAAACTATCTGTTAAAGAAACCATGTGTGAGACTAACCTAAACGTGTTTCCCTGTGACCAAAGTGATATATATCAGAGAGAATCAAGTCACGAAGACGTCACAATAAGAATCACGAAAATCCGTTGAGAAAAACTCAAGTTATGATTGAAAGATTGAAGGAAGATCAATCTGTTCTACCCGAGAAAAACCAGATTTGCAATACTGCAAAGAAACTCGTGTAGATACAAAATCACAAATCCAATGACCGTGAAATTTTCAAAGATTATAGATAATCAAGTTGTGAAAACAACACATAAAGAATCACGGCAATTGGATCTGTAAAACTCGAGTTATGATAAAACTACCAAAACAAGGTTGTGCTGTGCAGAAACTCGACGAGAAAAACTTGTCTAGAACATGTCGAACGAACAAGGCACAAAAGTTCCTTTCAACTATGAATTTTATTCAATAGAACACAAGAGGAACAGACCGAAAGTCGTCTAACATGATTTCTGGCCTCTCTTGCTTTTATAACCAGCCACGAGGCCAACCCAAACACAACTAGGACTCTAATCCTACTCAAATCACGAATTGTAACTTTCCATAACTGCTCAAGACTCTTCTATACGCAGATAAAAGCAATATTAAGACTTCCTAACAAACTCAGGAACGTATCCCACATTCCTAAACCAACACAACTTCATGTCCCACACGAAACCTACCATAACCAACTCGATACTTTCCATACCGAGTCATAACCGACTCCGCCGTAGCCAAAGTCATCATCTGATACGATCCGATCCTTCCAACCAGATCTTTCCTTCCTTAGCCCATCTTCGGAACCATGTTGCCACGTCATGCACTGCATGCATACGTGCGAACACCTTCCTTCGATGTCCAGTAACCTTCATATGCACTGCCCTTGATTCAATCATCCTGTGTGACCTCCTAACCCGCTCAACCACAATTCCTCCTGAATTTGGTTGTTGGAACCTCATCTCCTCCCTGAGACTAGTCCAAAGGATCCTATCACCAGCCATGACTTGAAATCAAGCAACACCTGCACATGAACAAACAACCAATCCGTACGAGCCCAAGTCCGCGACTTGAATCAAGTTAGTTCCAAACACAACACCTTACGTGAACACCTCACATAAGCATGTTGCAAAGCATAGAAAAATGATATCAGCCATATCAACTAAAACACACCAAAAACTTTGCAAATGAATACTAAGCAATCTTTCCAACAATGTAAAGTAAGTTCGAAACATTTCACAGTAAAAGCAGAAACATTGCGATCAAGCCCTAAATCTTGCCAAAGCTAACCGGAGCTTGAACTGGAGCTTACCAAAGCTAGTACAACCTAGCACTGGAGCTTACAAAAGCTAGTACAACCTAGCGCCGGAGCTAGAAAAACATGTTGGAGATAACCAACATAAGTCAGACCTAGCAAAAACATATCAGAGCTTAACAAAGACATGCTGGAGCTATCAAAGACATGCCAGACCTATCGTCGGACCTTGCTGGAGCTCGGAGATAGAGTCGGACCTTGCTAAAAAAGGTGTATTGGCAGAATTTTAGATCTTATATCATCAAAGCCAATGTATTCAGTACAAGCCAATGTATTCAACACACATAGGTCTCACACTACCTATGAAAACCTTGAAGTGTGGATGAGCGACATCGACAACACTCTCCTCGACCACACTCATGAAACCCAAGAAAGGCAATCTAACATCGACACTCAACCCTCCAACATCAAAGCCAAGCTGCAACAAGGTTAGGCCAACCTCATGGCCTACATCCGTTATTAGGATGTCAGCCCCTAGCATGAACCTTCACCAAGAACAAGCTTGTGGGAGGACCCCCACTTGAGGTAACTTGTATCACACCCCTTGCATATTTATTTCCATTCACCCATCTACCTTGCATATTAAAAAAACTAAAAAAAGTAGAGTAGCTTTTCTTTCAAAATAAAATAAAAGATGTGCGGTAAGAATGATTTGGAATTCACATAGATGAAATGATGAATCATTGCTCTGTTTTAATTTTTCTAAGTCCCTAGTTTACAACTTACTACTCTCCAAAATATTGCTTTCATTGGCTAGAATTACTTTTGCCTTGATTTAGAAATTGTGGGTAGCAAAAGCTTAATCCAATTCTAAGTTGTTGTGAGATATGATATAGTGATAGGGCTGCTATTCCTAGTTTTAAAGTGAAACTTAGATTCCGGAGAAATTCTAAAAAGATTTAAGTTACTCTCATTTGATTGGAAATACCTACCAAAGCCATATGATATTCTACACTAAAGTAAGCAAATTCCCATCATACCATCATTCCACAATAAAAAGAGAAACTCCATACCCTTCATGACTAGTACTCTCTCCAAGTTCATTGCATAAAAAGGGAGTAGAAGACATGGCTACATGAAAAAAATAAAAAATAAAAATGCATGCTTACATCATAAGCATGAGAGAAAAAAAAGAGTAGCCATGTTTCATCCCTACAAAATAAGAGAGTACACTCAAAAAGGAGTCATCTCAATATCCACATCAACTTCATTCCATAACACATGCACAAGTCTTGAATAAAATTGTTTTGAATT
Organism: Tuctoria greenei; assembly: GCA_036927565.1. Lineage (NCBI taxonomy): Eukaryota > Viridiplantae > Streptophyta > Magnoliopsida > Poales > Poaceae > Tuctoria > Tuctoria greenei. The sequence goes on from JAYESD010000001.1 coordinate 200,904,451, forward strand.
GATTTCTCCTAAGGCTTACTCTTTTGACTTAGCAATATTATGTGTTGCAAATATGCCTACTATATTCCCTACCAAGCTCCACATACAAGCCTTATGTAATGATAGGTTGAGTGTAGGCAAAATTCCTTGGCGAGGAAATATTTCCACTACACACAAAAGAGAGACCGAAAGAATCAAATTGAGGTACTTATAATCTAAATTGAACTCTCCGAGATTTAAGTGGAACTTGATTTCTAGGGTATGTGTGCTCCATTTGCTGTTCTACCTTTCAACCACCCATGAATAGGAGATGACATAAGCCCCATAATGACTTAAGATGGGTGAAGTACCATGCCAATTTTTGCAATACTAGGTGGAGTATTTTGTTGTGCACATGGTGAATGTGGCCTAGAGGGGGGGGGGTGAATAAGCCCTTTTGAAATTTAGTCGGAACCTGCAACACTTAACAAACTGACCAAATCCTGAGATATCAAACTAGTCCGGTAGAGTGCGGACTAGTCCGGTGCATGTTGGATTGATAAAGTTCAATCAATGATTTCAATATAAGTACAATACACAACGGAATATAGTATGTAACTTGCAAGTATTGAGTCAATGAAGCCAAGCATAATGCAAACCAATTCTTGTTTCAAAGTTTAAACGTAGGTTATGCAAGATTGACAAAACCCTAGAATGTAATATGAAAATTAAGAACAAGTTTGACACAAGAGTTTATCCCGTGGTTCAGTTCCCACAAAGGCAACCTACATCCACGTTGAGGAGCCCACGAAAGGACCGGGTCTTCACTGACCCTAACCTCGTCGAATCGCCACGAAGGCCAATTCTCTTCCACTATCACAAGGGGCAAATTACCAAGTTCAAGGGGCCTTCTCACAAGTTGAGGGCTCCCCAAGATTACAAAGTAAACACCACCAAGAACACACTCGTAAGATCAACAATGAAACAACAGGAGTGTGTTAGAGATCAAACCCAAGAGCTCAAATGTGTGGAATCGTGTCTCTCCTTTGATCCAAAGTGAATCCTCAAGGGATTGATCTTTCTTGCGTTGGATTGGGTGGAGAGATGTGTTTTCTAAGCTCTTGGAGGGTGTGACGACGCAGGGGGTCGAGAGAGTTGGAGGTAGGGTCGTGCACATCTATTTATAGGGTGTTTCCAAAAGTTACTGTTAGGGTTTCGAGGGTTCGGACTAGTCCGTGGTGGAGTCCGGACTAGCCCGGTGTGCGGTGTGCAGGAAACCCTAAGTGTCCAGGAATATCGAACTTGTCTGGCTAGGAGCGGACTTGTCCGATTTTAGTCAGAAAGGTTTTCGGACTTGTCCGTTGTAATATAGGACAAGTTCGGTGTGGTGATACCCTTAGTGAATAGAGGACAAGTTCGCACTTGGAGGACTTGTCAGATTTTAGTCAGAGGGTTCTTTGGACTAGTCCGTGGAGAGATCGGACTTGTCCATTTCTGTGCAAATGTGGATAATTGAGGATTAGTCCGCACAAGGGAGGACTAGTCCATTTTTAGTCACAAGCATTATCGGACTAGTCCGGTGCGGACATGTCCGGACTGGCAGGTCTTGTCCGAACCTATACAGAGAGGATACTGGACTGGTCTGGTGTATATCGGACTAGTCTGTTTTTCCTGTGAAATGTGAAGTGTGTGAGGATTTTTTTTTGTACTTGAGCTCTTGGGATGTGTTACACCAACACACTCCAAACAAAATGATATATTATATTCATCTCTTGAGCTCTTTTCCGAATTTATCCTCATTATCCTTTCTTTTTGGCGCTTTCTTCATTCTTTCATTAAAACTCGCGCTCATCTCAATAGTGTGGTTAGGATCTCATTTGTTTGTCATAAATCAACCAAAACCCACAAGGGATGCCTAGATGCACTTTCAATCTCCCCCTTTTTGGTGATTGATGACAACTAATTGAGATTTCAAAAAATATGATAAAAATACAAAATTTTCATCAAGTGTTCACATATGAGTTAGGTAGAAGTTAAGCAATGAAAACATAGGTCATATGTGCACTCTTTATGGTGGGATTCAAAACTAAGTGAGTGTGAGCAGTAATCATGATGACAGTGAAATAATTGACATCAATATATCAACAACAAGCATATATGTCAATTTCAGAGCAAAATCACAAATTTCATAAATATGAGCATAGATAATTCGTAGCATTGCATCACAAGACCAAAAGTATCAAAAGAGCATAATATGAAGTCTTACAACCCAAAAGAGACAAAAAAGATGCATAAATGAAGCTCTCGTCTCTCAACCTACAGCTAATAGCTAGTGACTCCCCCTCAATCTATCCCCCTTTGGCATCAAGACACCAAAAAGAAGGAGAGGAGGCATCTAAGATCTTCAATCCTCGCTGTCGGTCCCTTCATGATCTTCATCTTCATTCTCGGGCTGAGGAGGAGGAGGAGGAGGAACGGATCCACTCGAGGTGCCCCCAATGCCAAAGTAGACAAGCTCGGAGGGAGTCAAAGACCCGAGCTCGGTGAAATCTGAGGCTGAGTCGTCAGAGATGACTGGGGATCCAATAGGATCAATATCCAGCTTCTGGCAAATGTGTTTGACATTTTCTTTGACATATTGCATATCAGCCTTCCTCGCCTTATTCAGCTTGTGAGTGTTCACTTTGGCCATTTTGCATGAGGCAAAGATTGTTGCCAAGTACTTCAGGATTCCACTAGGAGACCCTTTTTGTGGAGGGTCCCTAGTGGAGGGATCAGCCCTTGCATCTCCTCTAGCTCTCCTCGGAGCTTCTTCACTGGATGCAGGAAAATGGGCAACTTGGATAGAGACTTGGGGAGGCTTCTGGGGCCTCAATGGAGTGTGCTCCACATCCTTCACAAACTCGATCCCTGTGACCTTCTCAATCATGAATATCAAGTAAGGTGTGTAGCCATAGGACCTGTTCGGAGTACAGGAGATGTTGACCATGTCATTCCACATGTAGTCAAAGACATCAAACTTCCTGTCTTTGCTTATCACCTTCATCAATGTCCTGAGATAGCCTTGGACACTCCCTGCATCCCCATCCTTCGGGGCAATAGTCTTCCTCCGGACCCTATTGAGGACCACAAAGAATGGCTCCATATTCATGGTGGAAGGAGGGTTAAAAGTTGAGCAGGTGTCATAAAGGAACATCATTTTGTCCTTCTCAAGGACACCTATGTTGTGAATGATCAAGTTGTCGCTGCTGGAGCTCTCAAGATGTAGCAGCCTTGCAAACTCATCATAGGTAATGGTGTACTTGGATCCATGAGTCATCCAAGTCACCCGCTCTTCCTCATCACTTCAAAGTAGCATGTAGCATAAAACTGAGCAATGACTTCATAGTTCCAATTGTTCTCGAAGGCAAACAGATCCTTCAATCCATGCTTCTCCACTACCTGAGCTACCTCGTCAAAGGCTGAGCAGCTCTTCCTTTCAAAGTGCGCCCAATCAATCCATTGGTTGCGCACCACTGAAGTCTTCATAGTGAGGTACACGGACTTATAGAAGTCCGCATGGAAGTTGCTCCAGAACCTTCCATCGGGTGCCTGCTTGGACCGGCTGTAGCAATCCATATTTCTGAATTTGGAAGCCGTGCCACTTCCCTTGCCATTGAACCTCTCCTCGGAGGGATCCCAGGTCCCTTGCTTTGGAGCTGTCATCTTGAGAGGGCCGATTGGGCCCATGGCAATCCGTTTGCCCTTGCCCTTAGTTTGGCGAACAGCCACCGAGCTAGGGCCAACACCTGCTGAAGCCTTGGAGACAGGTTTCTTGGCAAGGACCTTGCGTCGAGCCTGAGGTGGAGAAGGTGCCGACTCGAATGGGCGCTCTTGGCGCTTCTTGCCTTGGCCCGTCGAGGGCCGAAGCAAGGCTTCTTGGTCCATCTCGGCCTCGAAATCAGAGATCTCGTCGTTGGAGGTTGAGTCTTGAGAATGGATTAGACAAGGTATGGAATAGAATTGATGGCAAGGAATTGCATTGAGGAATGGGAAACTAGGGTTAAGTTCAGTCGAAAATCGGACTTGTTCGTACATGGACCGGACTAGTCCGGTGTTCATCACCTCAAACCCTAACTAGATGATCAATGGTGTTGCTCAATGCAAAAATAGCTCAACATCAATGTAATACATCAAGGAAGCATGTATTAGGTGAAAGGAACTAAGCTATTTGATCAACAACGAAAGAAATCAAGATTTCTAGTGTTTGGGAGGAAATTTTACCGAAATACCTTGATTCTTGGAGATGGAGGGGTTGAAGGAGCGGACAAGTCTGTGGTCTTCAATCCCTATGCAATGGAGATTGATTTCCACCCAAACTCGAAGAGTTTTGATGGAGGAATCGCCAAATCACCGTGGGGAGCTCGAGTGAAGAGAGAGAGTGTGAGGAAAGTTGTGAGGGTGAAGAATATTAGGTTTGGCAGAGGCTAGGGTTATGGAGTCAAAAAATCGGACTTGTCCGAAAATAATCGGACTAGTCCGAACTCTTCCAGAGCCTAAATCGGACTAGTCCGTGGTCTACCGGACTAGTCCGGACTATCGGACACTCTGCGGACTAGTCTGCAGGGGCAAACTAGTCCGGGTAACCACGAACTAGTCCGTGGTCACCAGAACATAAATGCTTAGCCCATTGGTATATATTCGAAGGTACTTACTAAGAAAATAGGGGGGCAAAACAAATCAAATAATCTTGACAAATATGATCAGTAACGATACAACAATCAAGCAATGACCATAATTCATCAAGATCAAGTAGTTGAAATAGTTTTTGGAGAAAAATGAGAAAGATGATTTCGCAACTTAAACAATATATTTTGAAGAGTCCATACAGGTATGCAAGTTTTCAAGCCACATTCTGAGCATCAAGGATATTTAGTTCATTTCGGAGCTCACAAAAACATTTTTCATCAAGTGGCTTGGTAAATATATCGGCTAGTTGTTTTTCGGTGTTGACATGGGAAATAGCTATGTCTCCTTTCATTGAGTGGTCTCTTAAAAAGTGATGCCGAATGTCTATGTGTTTGGTTCTAGAGTGCTCGACTGGATTATGGGCAATTTTAATGGCACTCTCATTATCACAAAGGAGTGGAATACATCTCATATTGTAACCATAATCCATTAGAGTTTGTCGCATTCAAAGGAGTTGTGCACAACAACTCCCGGCCACAACCTACTTTGCTTCGGTCATGGATAAGGCAATGGAATTTTGTTTCTTGGAGGACCAAGAAACTAGGGATCTACCTAGGAATTGGCAGGTGCCGGAGGTATTTTTTCTATCTACTTTGCATCCAGCATAATCTGCATCGGAGTATCCAATGAGATTGAACTTGGAACCTGTGGGGTACCAAAGGCCTAGGTTGGGTGTATGAACCAAATATCTCAAGATCCTTTTAACGGTTGTCAAGTGACACTCCTTAGGATTGGCTTGAAATCTTGCACACAAACATACACTCAACATAATATCAGGCCTAGATGCACATAAGTAAATAAGGATCCAATCATGGAGCGATATACCTTTTGATCCACGCTTTGTCCATCTTCATTGAGATCCAAGTGTCCACTAGTTGCCATGGGAGTCTTGATAGGCTTCGCCTTGTCCATCCCAAACTTCTTGAGTATGTCTTGAGTGTACTTGATTTGGCTTATGAATGTCCCTTCCTTTTGTTGTCTCACTTGGAATCCCAAGAAGTACTTTAGCTCCCCCATCATAGACATCTCAAACCTATCTGTCATAATCTTATTAAATTCTTCACAAAAGGATTTGTTAGTTGAACCAAAGATAATGTCATCAACATAGATTTGACAGATAAAAAGATCATTGTCGAAGTGTTTTGTAAATAATGTATAATCTGCTTTTCCAATCTTAAAACCATTTTCAATTAAGAAATCTCTAAGACACTCATACCAAACTCTAGGAGCTTGTTTGAGGCCGTAGAGAGCCTTACGCAGTTTAAAGACGTGGTCGGGGAACTCTTTATCTTCAAATCCGGGAGGTTGTTCCATGTACACCTCCTCCTTGATTGGACCGTTGAGGAGGGCGCTTTTCACATCCATTTGGTAGAGCTTGAAATCATGGTGAGTAGCATATGCAAGCAATATTCTAATTGTTTCAAGTCTAGCTACGGGAGCAAAGGTTTCATCAAAATCCAAACCTTCGACTTGTGAATACCCTTTGGCCCCAAGTCATGCCTTGTTCCTTGTCACCACCCTGTGTTCGTCTTGTTTGTTGTGGAAGACCAATTTGGTGCCGACGACGTTTGCATTGGGTCTTTCGAAGAGTTCCCACACCTCATTCCGTTTGAAGTTGTTCAGTTCTTCTTGCATCGCCACCACCTAGTCCAGATCATTCAATGCATCCTCAATCCTGTGCGGTTCCAAAAATGACGCAAAAGAGTAATGCTCATAAAAGTTAGCTATGCGGGATCTAGTTGTTACTCCCTTTTGGATGTCACCGATGATGTTGTCGATTGGGTGATCCCTTTGGACGCATTGGTGTACTCTCGGGTGTGGCACTTGCGGTCTTGTATCTTCATGATCTTCTTCTTCTCCCCCTAGATGGTTCCCCTCATTGACTTGTTGATCATCTTCGTCTTCTTGAGGTTGATCTTGTGTGGAAGCTCCCCCTAGATCATTGGCCTCCACTTGTGGTTCATCTTCTTCATGCACATGTGGAGGTGGCTCTTGTGGTCGAACATCGCCCAACGCCATTCTTCTCAATGCTTGACAAGGAGCTTCTTCTCTATCTAGCACACATGGATCAACTTGCTCCTTTTGAGAGCTGTTAGTTTCATCGAACACTACGTCACGTGCTACTTCAACAATTCCGAAGACTGTGTTGAAGACACGATAGGCATAAGTGTTTGAGTTATAGCCAAGCAAGAAACCTTCATCGGACTTCAAAGTGAACTTTGAAGTCCTCGGCTTCTTGTTCAAAATATAGCATTTAGAACCGAAGACTCGAAAATAGGAAATATTTGGCTTGTTACCTGTGAGTAGCTCATATGATGTCTTCTTGAGTAGTCGATGAAGGTAGAGTCGGTTTATGGTGTGGCAAGCGGTGTTAACTGCTTCTGCCCGAAATCGATCCGAGGTCTTGCATTCATTGAGCATTATTCTCGCCATCTCTATGAGGGTTCGGTTCTTCCTTTCGGCAACTCCATTTTGTTAAGGGGAATAAGGTGTTGAAAACTCATGTTTTATCCCTTCTTCGTCTAGGTACTCCTCAACTTGAGTGTTCTTGAACTCTGTGCCGTTGTCGCTTCGTATGTTCTTGACCTTCAATGAGAACTCATTTTGGGCACGCTTGAGAAACTTCTTGAGGGTTCCTTGAGTTTCTGTCTTATCATGCAAAAAGAAAACCCAAGTGAAGCGCAAAAAGTCATCAACAATTACTAAGCCATATTTGTTACCGCTGATGCTTATGTAAGCAATTGGACCGAAAAGGTCCATGTGAAGTAGCTCGAGCGGTCTTGTTGTAGTCATGACGTTCTTCACGGGATGAGGTGCTCCAACTTGCTTATCGGCTTGGCATGCTCTACAAGGCATGTCTTTCTCAAAAACAACATCCTTCAAACCTCGGATGTGATTGCCCTTGAGGAGTTTTTGAAGATTCCTCATACCAACATGTGCTAGCCGTCTATGCTACAGCCAACCCATGTTGGTCTTTGCAATCAAGCATGTGTCAAGTTCGGCTTTATCTTTGTTGAAGTCAACAAGGTAAAGCTTTCCCTTTAACACACCCTTGAATGCAATGGAACCATCACCCCTTCTAGAGACGGTCACACCCTCATTAGTGAACAAGCAATTATAACCTTTATCACATAATTGAGATATGGACAACATGTTATAATCTAAGGAATCGACATGTAACACATGAGAAAGAGTATGTTGAGATGATATAGCAATTTTACTAGTACCGAGCACCTTTCCTTGACTATTGTCTCCAAAATAGATGCCCTCGCTTGGATACTCATTTTCTTCATACTCAACGAACATCCTTCTTTCTCCGGTCATATGGTTGGTGCAACCACTGTCTAGCACCCATTTCGATCCACCGGAGGAATAGGCCTACAAAAACAAATCGTGCCTTGGTTTTAGGTACCCAAGCTTGCTTGGGTCCTTTGAGGTTAGTTACCAGAGATTTGGGCACCCACACATGAGACTTGGTGTTCCCATGGCGTGGCCCAACATAATGAGCATAAACTTTACCAAAACTTTTTATAAGAACGTATGATGCATTGAAAGTTCTAAACAATAGTTGTTGTTGTTCATGAACATAACTAGTCCAGGAAACCAGACTTGTCCGGAAGACCGGACTTGTCCGTGTAAGGACCGGACTAGTACGATTTTCATATGTTTAACTATCTTGGATTTATTAGTATCTTTAGTCTTTCTAGCATGAGAGGAGTTTCCCTTCACAAAGGAAATGCACTCCTTGTTATTCTTATGGTTTCCAACATTTTGCTTTTCACCATAGGAATACCCAATGCCATATTTCACATTAGGAGGTCTTGTGGTCAAGTATGCACTGCGTGCATATTTGACCTTCTCCTTGTCAAATATTCCACATTTGGAAGGGTGCTTGTCCTTGGTAGAGGTTGACTTGTCTTTCAAGCTAGTGTCTGTTTTAAGGGGTTGAGAGGGCGAGCTTCAAGAGGATGAAGGGTCACTTTGTTTGAGTGACTAAACTTGCACTTCAAGGATCTTGTTAACTTTCGTTAAGTTAACAAGTTCTTCCTTGATGATTGCATTTGAGTCGCTTAACTTCAAGCAAGCTTTCTTGCTTGAAGCTAACTCAAGTTCAAGTGATTTGCTTCGCTCCTTTTAAAGTTCAAGGATCTCATTGATCTTGAGATACTCCTCCTTTTGGAGGATGATCATATCTTCTTGACGATCAATCAGCCCCTCCCTATCAATAAGCTTATCCATCAAGAATTTCATTTTGGCAGTAGTTTTCTTGTCTAAGCCAGCTAGCATGTTCTCATCATCACTATAGTTGTCACTATCACTATCAAAAGAGTGCAGAGATGTAGATTTTGTTGTTACCTTTCGTTTACCTTCCTTCGCCATGAGGCAAGTGTCGTTGCCCTTCCATGCGCCGAGATTGGGGAAGAGGGTGGACTTCTTAGTTGTCTTCTCGATGGCTATGCTAGCTATCTCCTCTTCCTCTTCGGATGAGGACTCATCATTTGAGTCCCACTCCTTTCCTAGATGCGCTTGTCCAGCTTGCTTCTTCTTCTTGAACAATTTATTGGGTTGAGGCTTAGTTTCCTTGGTTTTCTTCTTGTTTTCTTCATATGGGTAATCAGCTATAAAGTGGTCATATTCACCAAAGTTATAGCACACCCGCCTCAACTTCGGTCGTGATTTTTCTTTGTGTTTTCCTTCACTCGATTTGCCCCCTTGTCTTCTCTTCATCATTCTCTTGAATCTCTTCATAAATAGGATCATGTCTTCCTCATCTATGTCGCTGCTTTCATCATCGCTGTCCTCTTCTTGTTGAGCTTCTCGAGCTTCTTTTGACAAGGGTTTACGAGTGGACTTCAAAGCGACCCCTTTCTTCTTTGCCGAGGTGAGGTCGGCAATCTCCTTGACATGCTTTGCCTGCTTTTCCATCATCTCGAAATTGATGATTTTCCCAAGCAACTCATCTGGGGTCATTTTCTTGTACCCGGGGCTTTCTCTAATCATCAAGCACAAGGTGACGTTGTGAGGCATGAAAGCTCTAAGGATGAGCTTCACCACCTTTTGATCGTTCCACTTCTTGCTTCCGTATGCTCGAATCTTGTTGATGAGCGTCTTTAACCGGTTGTACATGTATTGTGGCGACTCATATTCTTCTATGGCAAATCTTCCCAATTCGCTTTTGATCATTTCGATCTTGGCTTCTCGCACATGATGATCGCCTTCATGTGCAGTTTGCAATGTATCCCAGATTTCTTTCGCAATCTCGAGCCCATAAACCTTGGTGAACTCGTCCCGACTTAGAGAGGATGTAATAACTGCTGCAGCTTGACCATTCCGATGAATTGCTTGCTCTTGACATCGTGTAAGCTCTTCATCGTCGTCCGAGATATCAATTCCTGTACACACAATATGCCATACACTGGGATTGAGTGAAATTAAGTGCATTTTCATGTTTTGCCTCCACATTGAGTAGTCATTGCCGTCGAAGTGTGGGGCTTTTCCTAGAGGAATAGATAAGTAATGGTTATTGTTAGAATTAAGATGATCAAAATTAAAAGGATATCAGGAGTAGTCAGTGTGACTACTCCCCTTCTTCTTCTTCTCGTCCTCGACCTTCACTTTCCCTTTCGAGAGGGATTTCTTCCTTAGGAGCGCCTTGAGTTCAAGCATATCCTCATTGTCATCCTCGAAGTCCTGGATGGCGTCGAGGAGCTTCTCCAATTTTTGAGCTTTTTCGTCTTCAACCTTCTCTTGGTTAAGACTCTTGTGCACATCCTTCATGTCCTACATGTTCTCTTCGAGCGATTAGTCTCTTGCGAAGAGTCCTGCTCTGATACCAATTGAATGTGGCCTAGAGGGGGGTGAATAGGGCTTTTTGAATTTAGTCGTAACCTGCAACACTTAACAAACTGATCAAATCCAGAGATATCGGACTAGTCCGGTAGAGTGCGGACGTCCGGTGCGTGCGGACTGGATTGATCAAGTTCGATCAATGATTTCAATACAAGCACAATACGTAGCAGAATATAGTTTGTAACTTGCAAGTATTGAGTCAATGAAACCAAGTATAATGCAAACCAATTCTTGTTTCAAAGTTTTAACATAGGTTATGCAAGATTGACAAAACCCTAGAATATAATATGAAAATTAAGAACAAGTTTGATACAAGAGTTTATCATGTGGTCCGATTCCCACAGAGGCAACCTACATCCATGTTGAGGAGCCCACAAAAGGACAGGGTCTTCACTGACCCAAACCTCGTCGAATCGCCATGAAGGCCAATTCTCTTCTACTATCACAAGGGGCAAATCACCAAGTTCAAGGGGCCTTCTCACAAGTTGAGGGCTCCCCAAGATTACAAAGTAAACACCATCAAGAACACACTTGTAAGATCAACAATGAAACAACAGGAGTGTGTTAGAGATCAAACCCAAGAGCTCAAACGTGTGGAATCTTGTCTCTCCTTTGATCCAAAGTGAATCCTCAAGGGATTGATCTTTCTTGCGTTGGATTGGGTGGAGAGATGTGTTTTCTAAGGTCTTGGAGGGTGTGACAGCGCAGGGGGTCGAGAGAGTTGGAGGTAGGACCGTGCACATCTATTTATAGGGTGTTTCCAAAATTTACCGTGTAGGATCAAAGAGCACGTGAAAAGCTACCAGAGGGGGGTGAATGGTAGATTAAAAAATTTTATGCAGTGGAAACAATCAAATCCCAACCCCTTCGGCAGAAAAATGATCTGTTAAAGAAAGCATGTGTGATACTAATCTAAATGTGTTTCACTGTGACAAAAGTGATATATATCAGAGATAATCAAGTCACGAAGACGACACAACAAGAATCACTCAAATCCATTGAGAGAAACTCAAGTTACGATCGAATGATCGAACAAAGTTCAATATGTCCTACCCGAGAAAAACAGTTCTGGAACACTGCAAAGAAACTCGTGTAGATCAGAACTCACAAATCTAATGACCGTGAAATTTTCACGGATGATAGAAAATCAAGTTGTGAAGACAACCCAAAAAGAATCATGTCAATTGGATCTGTAAAACCCGAGTTATGATAAAACCATCCAAACAAGGTAGTGCTGTGCAGAAACTCAATGAGAAAAACATGTCTGGAACAAGTCGGATGAACAAGGCACAAAATTTCTTTTCAACTACGAATTTTAATCAATAGAACACAAGAGGAACAGGCCAAAAGTCGTCACCTACGAGCTCTGGCCTCCCTTGCTTATATAACCAGCCCTTAGGCCAACCCAATCTCAACTAGGACTCTAATCCTACTCAAATTACGAATCGAAACATTCCATAACTGCTCAGGACTCTTCTATACGCAGATAGAAGCGATCTTAAAATTTCCAAACACCTTAGGAATGTATCCCACATTCCTAAAACAACCCAAATTCATGACCCACACGAAATCCTATCATAACCAACTCAAAACTTTCCATATTTGAGTCAAGCCCGACTCAGCCGCAGCCTGAGTCCATAACCTAGTCGGTTGGACCTTACCGACCAATTTTTACGTCCACATCTCTTCATCACGCCTTGGAACCATGCAACCACGTTCATGCAATCCTTGCACACGTGCAAACATCTTCCAACGATGTCCACAATACCTTCATATGCATTGTTCTTGATTCAAACATGCTGCGCGACCTCCCGATCAACTCAACCACAATTCCTCCCGAACTTTGTTGTTGAACCTCATCTTCTCCCTAAGACTAGTTCAATGGATCCCGTCACTAGCCATGTCTTGAACTCAAACAACACCTTCACATGAATAAACAACCAATACTTTCGAGCACAAGTCCTCGACTTGACTCACGTTAGTTCCAAAACTACAACATCTTACGTGAGCACCTCACATAAGCATGTTGCAAAACATAGCAAAATGATATCAACCATAACCACCAAAACACACCAAAAACTTAGCAAACGAATACTAAGCAATCTTTCCATCAATGTAAAGCAAGTACGAATCATTGCAAGATAAAAGCAGAAACATTGCGATCAAGTACCGAACCTTACCAAAGCTAACCGGACCTTGAACCGGAGCTTACAAAGATAGCAGGACCTAGCGCTAGAGCTAGATGATAAAGGTGTTTTGCTAGTATTCAAAACTTTTATCGCCATAGCCAATACATTCAGCACACATAGGTCTCACAATATCCCCTTGATGAATGCATTGGCAACACCACTTAAGATCCGAACATTGGCTTATTCACATTAAAAGTTTTGAAAACAATTTCTCCCCCTGTGTAAAACAAAAATAAAATGAGAAAAAGAAATTATCCCCCTGAGAAGAATCGTGCGAAAAACAATTATGAATATATGCAATGTGTATCAATTTCTCCCCTTGCATACTTATTAAAAATTCTCATATTAATCTATTATCTCCCCCCCTTTAACAATGTATTCACAAGGTTCAAAAGAGAAATTTCAAATGTTATGAGCATATTATAACATAAACATATAAACAAAGCTCATCCAAGTCATACTATCAAGTAACTTACACTATCACATCAATGAAATACATAAAGTAGTGTAAACCGTGCTAGAGATCAAATGTAATTTTCAATTTAAGAAAGTCATGATCTCACAAACTTAACTATTTGAAAACCTGAAAGCATGACACTTGTTGCTGCATTTTATTATTTTTCAAAGCACAAATTTAGATCATATGATATTTGCAAGAGATTATATGTGCATTTGCCTTATTCTAACCAACCAAGCCAAGCCTATGTCATTTGACAATCAGAAGCTTAAGGACATGGTTTTAGTCATAAACAACTTCTTCCAAGTTCATATCTAAGTGCAATGATAATCCATCTCAAAAGAAGAAGTGCGATGCATGCATATTCTCTTGATCTTTTCTCATTTCTATTTTTTCATAAAAACTCAACATGTGAGTGGATTACTTGATTAATTCTTTATGATTAAAAGCACTTGTGAGCATGCAACAAGTTCAAAACAGCAACAAAATTCGACCATGACCAGATTTAGTATAAGTAATTATTCCAATTACTAGACATAGCAAAAACTACAAAATGTATAACACGAGTAATATAGTAAGAACTTTCAGCATGTAAAAGGAATCACAAAGTCATATATGTATGAAATACTATGCTCATATTATTTCAATTTCAGATTCACACATAGACTTCTCAAGTTTGAAAACTCCCCATCACTTTAAGCCATGAGGATGCATAACCCCTATTTCACTAGGAATGTAACACAAACGAGTGAAATCCAAAGGTTTTGTAAAAATGTCAGCCAATTGTTGTTCGGTATCTACATGGTGAAGCACAATGTTCTCTTTTTCAACATTATCACGGAGAAAGTGATACCTAATATCAATGTGCTTAGTTCTAGAATGTTGCACGGGGTTTTTAGCATTGCAAATGGCACTAGTGTTATCACAAACCAGTGGAACACTATGTAGATCAACCCATAGTCCTTAAGTGTTTGAACAATCCAAAGAATTTGTGAGCAAGCACTAGCAGCAGCTACATATTCAAATTCAGTTGTGGATTGTGCAACTGAGTTTTGTTTTCTAGAGGACCAAGCAACAAGTGAATTACCAAGGAAATGACAAGTACCTGTAGTACTTTTCCTATCAATCCTACAACCCCCAAAATCAGCATCCAAAAAAGCTTTCAAAGTAATGGTTGAGGAAGAAGGAAGAAAAATGCCAAATTCTTGAGTTCCATGTAAGTACCTGAGAATCCTTTTGACGGCTTAAGGATGTGAAGCATGTGGGGAGGCTTGAAACCGTGCACAAAGACATACGCTGAATTGTATGTCCGGTCTTGATCCGTGAGGTACAAAAGTGATCCGATCATGCTTCTATATTCTTTTTGATCTACGGGTTCACCATCTTCATCAAGTTCAAGTGTTGTTGCTGTTCCCATTGGTGTCCGAAGAGGCTTGCTTTTGTCCATGTTGAAGCGCCTTAGAAGGTCTTTTGTATACTTCGTTTGATGCACAAAGGTACCCTCCTTGGTTTGCTTGTTTGCAGCCCCAAAAAGTATGTGAGTTCTCCCATCATACTCATCTCAAATTCTGAACTCATCATAGCTGAAAACTTGGACACAAGATCATGAGAAGCACAACCAAAGATATTATCATCCACATACACTTGAACGAATAATGAGTCATTGCCATGCTTAAGCACAAAAAGAGTTTTATCAACCTTGCCCATGGTAAATCCCTTTTCAAGTAAGAATGTTTTTAACCTATCATACCATGCTCTAGGGGCTTGTTTTAGACCTTACAAGGCTTTGGACAGTTTGTAAACATGATTAGGAAAATCTGGATTCTCAAAACCCGGTGGTTGTTTGACATAAACCTCCTCATCTATGTAGCCATTAAGAAAATCACTTTTAACATCCATTTGATATAGCTTAAAACCTTTAGATGCAACAAAAGCTAACAAAATTCTTATGGCTTCTAATCTAGCAATAGGGGAAAAAGTGTCATCAAAATCTAGACCTTCAACTTGAGTGAAACCTTGAGCAACCAACCTAGCCTTATTCCTAACCACAACCCCATCCTCACTTTGTTTATTTTTAAACACCCATTTAGTTCCAATTAAAGTGTGACCTTGAGGTGGAGGTACAAGTTTCCAAACATTATTTCTTTCAAAATTTTCTAACTCTTCTTGCATGGCAATAATCCATGATTCATTAGTTAGCACGTGTGATATATCTTTGGGTTCAAAAGAAGCAACAAAAGCAGAATGAGCATGAGAGTATGGATCGGCAAACCTGGACCGTGTGACTCATTCATGCAAGCTTCCAATAATTTGTTGTGGAGGATGAATTTTTAGAACCCAGAGGGAAGTGGACACTTCACAAGCTTCTTCTTCTTCATGTTCATCACAAATCGATGAGCTTGTGACTTTAGGAGGATCTGGACCAGCAATGGTGGTCGTCGGTGCTGACTGTGAATCAAAATCTGGAGCTGGAACAATGTCATTAGCTGCTAAATTTTTGGGCAGCAGCACCACTTCTTTCTCATCTTCAACAAAAATGCTCTCCCCCTGCGGATATGGGTCCGGAACTGCAATGTTTGAGCTAGTACCTGGGCTAGCTTCATAGCCTCTAGTATGAGATGGATAACCAAGAAACATGCCATCAACAGATCTAGGTTCAAATTTATCAAGATTACCATGTTTCTTAACAAAGCATTTGCAACCAAAGACCCGAAAGTGTGTAACACTAGGCCTATGTCCAAATCGGAGCTCATATGGTGTTTTACCTAGCTTAGCGCGCAAGAAAACACGATTTGAGACTTAACAAGCAATTGCAATCGCATCAGCACAAAATTTCCTAGGAGTTTGAAATTCATCAAGCATAGTCCTAGCCATCTCAACTAAGGTTATGTTCTTTATTTCTACAACACCGTTTTGTTGAGGTACATATGGTGAAGAAAATTGATGATCTATTCCATTTTCAGCACAAAAGTGATCAAAAGATTGATTTTTAAATTTGGTTCCGTTATCACTTGTAATTGCTTTTAAAGATCCTGGGTGATCAATTGATAATCTAACAAATAATGTTCTAAAGTGACTAAAAGCTACATTCTTAGATGCCATAAAGTAAACCCAAGAGTATCTAGAATAATCATCAACAATCACAAGAACATACCATTTACCTCCAAAGGATTGAACGCGCGAAGGTCCTACGGTGTCAAGGTGCAAAAGTTGACCCGGTTCAGTTGTCATGATCATTTTGAGAGGAGTATGTGAACCTGCAACCATCTTAGCATGTCTACAAGAAGATCACACAATTTATTTGTCCTCTTTAAGCTTAGGCAGCCCACGTATGCGATCAAGAGCACTAACACGCGTTAGATGATCAAAGCCTACATGACCAAGTGTACGATGCCAAAAATATAAGTCCTTTGAATCATTAGCAACTAGACACCTATGCTTAGAGGAAGACATATCAAAATAAGCTTTAAAAACTCTTCCAAATCGAGACATGTTCAAAATAAGCTCACTATTTGAATTTACAACTTTGCAGCAATTTTTAGTGAAAATAATTTCTAGATTTTCATCTAACAGTTGTGAAACAGAAAGCAAGTTGTATTTCAATTTTTTAACAAGTGCCACATCCTTCAAAGTGTAGCGATTATTTACTCTAACCGAACGCTTAGCAATTATAGGAGTTGAAGAATTATCGGCAAAAGTAACATTCCCTACACGTGATACAAAAGAGAGGGAGGAGAACCATTCTTTGTTACCGGTCATGTGGCGTGAGCAACCTGAATCCACAATCCAAATATTCTTGTTCCTCAAGCATGTAACCTACATAGAAGCACAATACGTCGATGACTCAATACTGGGGTTAGTGAAAAGGCATTTAGGAATCCAGTACTGAGTCACACGACTTCCAGCAGGAATAACACGCGAAAGCTGAGATAAAAACAACAGGTTTGAGCCAAAGCTTAAGGATTTTTGTACCTAACTACTGTCCTACGAGATGTTACATGTGTAGCACAAAAAACAGTAGGTTTAAGAGCAACCTTTGCATGTTTTCGGCTCATTACAGCAGGTTGCATGTTCCTATCATTCGGTTTAGCATAAGCATCAAATTTTGCATGAAAGTTATGAGATCTAGCAATCATTCTTTCCTTTTCCTGTTGTTTATCTAGTCTATAACAAAAATCTATGACATGACCATCTCTACCGTAGTAGGTACAACAAAATTTAACTGTGTGTTCATGTCTAGATAAGCAAGCAACATTTTTATTTGAAACCGAATGAGACAATACTCCTGCATATTGTGAAGCCTTGAGCCTGCATGAAGGCTTCCATACGTGCCTTCCAAACCTGAAAATCAATACCACTAAACACACGAAATCCTATCATAACTAACTCAAAACTTTCCATATTTGAGTCAAGCCTGACTCAGCCGCAGCCTGAGTCCATAACCCAGTCGGTTGGACCTTCCCGACCAATTTTTACGTCCACATCTCTCCATAACGCCTTGGAACCATGCAGCCACGTTCATGCACTCCTTGAACACATGCAAACATCTTCCAACAACGTCCACGATACCTTGATATGCATTGTTCTTGATTCAAACATGTTGCACGACCTCCCGATCAACTCAACCACAATTCCTCCCAAACTTGGTTGTTGAACCTCATCTTCTCCCTAAGACTAGTTCAATGGATCCCATCACCCGCCATGTCTTGAACTCAAGCAACACCTGCACATGAATAAACAACCAATACTTTCGAGCACAAGTCCTCGACTTGACTCACGTTAGTTCCGAAACTACAATGTCTTACGTGAGCACCTCACATAAGCATGTTGCAAAACATAGGAAAATGATATCAACCATAACCACCTAAACACACCAAAAACTTAGCAAAGGAATACTAAGCAATCTTTCCATCAATGTAAAGCTAGTATGAATCATTGCAAGATAAAAGCAGAAACACTGCAATCAAGCATCGGACCTTGCCAAAGCTAACCGGAGCTTACCAAAGCTAGCAGAACCTAGCGCCGAAGCTAGATTATAAAGGTGTTTTGGTAGTATTCAAAACTTTTATCGCCATAGCCAATGTATTTAGCACACATAGGTCTCACATATCTTTAGGGTTTCGAGGGTCCGGACTAGTCCATGGTGGAGTCCGGACTAGTCCGGTATGCGGTGTGCAGGAAACCCTAAGTGTCCAGGAATATCGGACTTGTCCGGCTAGGAGCGGACTTGTCCGATTTTAGTCATAAAGGTTTTCAGACATGTCCGTGGTAATATTGGACTATTCTGGTGTGGTGATACCCTTAGTGAATAGAGGACAAGTCCGCACTTGGAGGACTTGTCCGATTTTAGTCAGAGGGTTTTTTGGACTAGTCCTTGGAGGGATCAGACTTGTCCGTTTTCTGTGCAAATGTGAATAATTGAGGATTAGTCCGCACAAGGGAGGACTAGTCCGTTTTTAGTCAGAGGCATTATCGGACTAGTCTAGACAATATTAGACTTGTCCGGTGCAGACAAGTCTGGACTGGCAGGTCTTGTCCGAACCAATACAGAGAGGATATCAGATTGGTCCAGTGTATATCGGACTAGTCCGTTTTTCCTGTGAAATGGGAAGTGTGTAAAGATTTTTTTGTGCTTAAGATCTTGGGATGTGTTACACCAACACACTCCAAACACAATGATATATTCTATTAAGCTCTTGAGCTCTTTTCCAAATTTATCCTCATTCTCCTTTCTTTTTGGTGCTTTCTTCATTCTTTCATTAAAACCTACGCTCATCTCAATAGTGTGGTTAGGATCTCATTTGTTTGTCATAAATAAACCAAAACCCACAAGGGATGCCTAGATGCACTTTCACATGGTACTTTTGAAAAGTAGAGCACTGAAGCAACTCCTGATCATCAACCTAAAGTCTTAACTTTGCTTGCGACGAGCAAAGGATAAGCGTGGGGGAGTTTGTTGACTGCTGTTATATATCAATTTCACCCATCAATATAACTAAATTATGTGAAGGAATTATCATTTATTGCACACATCACCTTTCTATTTGACCTATTTTCACTTGTCCTTGGAGAATTTGTGTATGCAAACATTTTATGCAGGAATTAAGGTAAAAGGGAGGGAGCAATCCTATAAAATACCATCCTAGCCAATCAAGCGTTGACACATTACACCACATGGATCAAATGGCCCACAAACAGAAGTATCCGATGCCATCCAACGGTGTAACATCCATATCATGGATTGGGACCCACCTGTCGGTCACCTAAAGGAAGAACTGGCCATTTGGAGCCAGGACCAGGTCAGTCGACCCCCCTAGTTTTTGGTAGCGGGAACCAACCCTTCTCCAAGCTATAAATAGGACACTCACCCCTCACTTCAACACACACCACTTGAGCATCATTCTATTGTTTACACTAGTTCTCTTAGTCCTTAGTGGAGTTAGGCTATCGAGACGAGAGCCTCTAGTCCCAAGTCCAAGTTGGGAAAGGTATGGTTGATGTATCTTTTCTTATGTGACTTTATGCATAATAAAGTTATTATCTAGTCTTCTTTTATTCATATACTTGGATGAAGTGTTTCTTGTTTGATTGTGGATTCCATGTATGTGGTAGGAGTAGTCTTTATGATTATGTCATCACTCTTAAGCTATCATCATGAACACTACAAACCCCCACTATAGTCTAATTAGTTATGATATGATCATGTTAATATGAATAACTTGTGCTATATATCAACATTGGTTCAATGATGATTTAGTTCATTGCCTTAGGATGGCTTGTGCCCGGGCTCTTAAGGTAATTACTTAATATGCTAGCATGGTGCTAGGGTAGGAGGTAGAGTTGAATGTCTCGTAGACCCACAGATTGAAGAGGTAGGCAGTAGGTGGTGACATCCCTATCTGTCCTTTGTAATCTGTGACATCCGGTTCCGAAAATGAACCAAGTGAACGCATATGTGTGCCCAGGACGTTCAACACACATACACGAGTGCATTCAGAAAAGAGCATACAGAAAATTACCACAGAACAAGATTAATTAATCATTTTTATTACATAATTAATAATATCCTTAAATACAAGCTCTAATGAATATTAATAAAAAGTTTGAACTAATGCAGTGGAAATAAACTAAATAAGCAAACTAAGTAGCTAAGCAAGGTATAGTGCAGCTCCAACACTCCACAGGCAAAGCTGGCGGTAGACACGGCCTATAACCCCACATTATCACCATTAAACTCCCAATCTTGACCTACAACTGTTGGTGGGGGAATTGCAAGGGTGAGTATATGTCGTACTCAGCAAGTGTGGAAAGTATGACATGTAGCTGTTTCAAATGACGACAATAATAATGGCTAAGTGCTGAAAAGTACATTAAAACATGTAGAAAAGCATTATACTATGTCTATGTGAAGTAATATCATCATATCCCACATAATTAGCATAATAAAAAACCATAATCAAATATCCATCCATTACTAGATTAATACCATCATCATCATCCATATCCATTTGTCATAATTCAATTCATAACGATAACCATAGCCACCATAACCAGTACCAAACCGTCCAAATACCAAAACCCCTCTAATCATGTGAGGGTTCAGGTTGCTCATGACCGGGAGCACGGCTATCATAATAGTTTTTAAGACTCTGCAGAGTTTGTACCACTTTACCCACGTGTTCGTGATTTCATCACCTTTTGGTGACTAAGAACCTCCCTTATGCCCGTGACCCATCGGTCACATTACACACTTTCGTTGGTGTGTGGCCAAGAGATCACAAAATAGCCTTTACAAAGGGATTACTAGTATGTACAGACCCACTGAGGTTTCACCGGTGGCGATGCCTCCAACTGAGGACATCTTCAACGAAGGGCCCCCTCTTGAGCCATTCGGATCGCAGGGTAGTCTCACCAATCATCAACAAACCCAATCTGACTACCCCTTCCCCGAGCATCCTTAATGGTCCAAATAGCACTAGCAAAGCCCTAATTAATCAGCTACGCCGCACCCATACTTGGCCTCGTGGTGGCACTGTAAATCCTGGATGATCGCTCCACGAACCGGTCCTTAGATCTAAAGCAAGCGAAAGCACAATACATCCAACCCATCCACATACCATGCTTGCTTAGGTCACCCATTACCATATCATATTAACTAGTTCATACTAACCATAATCTCATTAATGCATAATTAAATTAAGTAGCATAGTTGTCTTCCCATCCCAATTAATTAAGCAAAGCAAAAGGGTAAGCCCATCCCGACTCTCTAAAATGAGTTCCAGGTGACAAGGGCGGTCAAACAAATCTAGTAAACTTCCTATCATCGGATTTCCCATCAAGTTGACACAAGCATGCAGTTTTGCAAACAAAACATTTATTTTAAAAATAGGATCAATATGTTTCAAGGACACATGCCTTACTCTTGGGAATGGTCCAGATCAAAGCCTTCAAACTCTTGATGCTGGAGATCCTTCGCGGCACTCTCTAGTGCAAATCCGTCTAATCCGCACAACAAAAGCAATACAAGAACTACAATCAAAGAGTGCACAAATATTACTCAATATGACATGACATGCATGATTAATGCAATTGCAAAGTGGAACTTGTTAATGAGTTACTTTTAATGTTTATTAATCAATTACAATGGTTATTAACATGTCTACAAAGGTTTGGAATTGATTTGAAACAATTTAAATTTAATTCAATAGGAAATAGATTGCAAAAATCGAACAAATCCATAGGAGGCCGGACCAGTTTGCACTGTGCAAGAACAACATATTAGGGTTTTCTAGATCGACGTTAATTTGGAGATTTGGGGTTGAATTTACATAAGGAAAAGGAAGTAGAAGGTATACTAGTTGCATAGAACTCCAATGAATCAAGGATCTTGGAGGCAACACTTGGATCTTGACGATCTAGGGTAGATGAAGAACTTGATGATGAATTGTTGACGAAGAACGTGAACTTGGTGGAGATCTTGATCCTCTTTCGTTTCCTCCTCTTCTTCTTCTTGCTCTAGATCTCCTTCTCCCTCTTTGGTGGCGGCAATCCACAAGCTAGGGTTTGGGTGTGATGGAAAAGTGGCAAATAGATGTCAAGTCAAGGGGTGGGGTTGTTTATATAGAGGTGGAGGCTAGGGTTAGATGGATTTCAAGTTTGAGGTGAGTAGAGGTCGGTTCAGTGTCCCACTTGGGCTCTAAAAGAGTTACGCATGACGTCCCTAGACCCACTTAACGTGAAACCCAAGAAACAAGTCTTGAAAGAAAAGATCAACTCGGAGTCGCGATTTATCGGACAAGTCCGAAAAGGGCCAGACTAGTCTGAAGTTGGACAGAGAGATAGCGGACAAGTCCATACTGGACATCGGAAAAGTACGAACTGATCCAGAGGGGAAAAACAGACAAGTTTGGCCAAAAATCGGACAAGTCCGACTTTAGTCAAAGGGGAAAAACGGACAAGTCCGCTGGAACACCGGACTAGTCCAGACAAGTCCAAGGACTTAGCGAATTTTTCAAGGATTTCGAACACCGGACTAGTCCGCATAGGACCGGACAAGTCCGAAGGTGTCCAGAGGGAAAAAACAGACTAGCTCGCAGAAAATCAGACAAGTCCGTTTGAAGTCAGAGAGAAATCAGACTAGTCCGCACTTCCCAGAATTATTAAGTGCGGTTTTGTTTCTAATTCATTTTAAACTTATTCCTTTTTATTTGGATTAATGTTAGACATGTATTAGAATGTATGCAATGCATGATGGATGAAAATGAGGGTGTTACAAACCTACCCCCCTCAAAATGAATCTCGCCCTCGAGATTCGACGTGGAAGAGAAGAGATAGGGAAATTCCTTCTTGAGATCATCCTCCAACTCCCATGTTGCCTCTAATTTTGTATGATGCTTCCATTGAACTTTACACCATCTAATGACCTTGTTTTTGACTCTTTCCTTTGTCTCCAAGATTTTGATCGGTTGCTCGACATAAGTCAAATCTTCCTCTAGTTCCAATTCTTCCATTAGCACTTGTTCTTCCAGTACTCTCAAGCACTTCTTGACGTGGGAAACATGAAACACATCATGAACACCTGAAAGATGAGTTGGCATCTCTAACTTATACGCTACTTCTCCTCTTTTGTCCAAAATCTTGAATGGTCCAATATATCGAGGTCCTAGCTTGCCTCTTATGTTATACCTCTTATGACCTCTCATTGGTGAAACCTTGAGGTAAACAAAGTCTCCCGCTTCAAAGGCTAGTTTCCTTCTCCTATTGTCTGCATAGCCTTTTTGTCTTGATTGAGCAGCCCTCAAGTTCTCACAGATTACCTGAACTTGTTTTTCAGCTTCTTGCAACACATCGGGTCCAAATACTTGATTCTCCCCTGTCTCACTCCAAAACAAGGGTGTCCTACACTTCCTTCCATATAGTGCTTCATAAGGTGACATCTTCAAACTTGCTTAGTAACTATTGTTGTATGAAAATTCTGCATACGACAAGCTCTTGTCCCAACTTTTCCCATGCTTTAAAGCACAAGCTCTCAACATATCCTCTAAAATCTGATTAGTCCTCTCAGTTTGTCCATCCGTTTGAGGGTGATATGCTGAACTGAAATTCAACCTTGTTCCCAATGCTTCATGCAATTTTTGCCAAAACCTGGAGGTAAATTGAGAACCTCTATCCGACACTATCCTCTTTGCAACTCCATGCAAGCATACTACTGTTCCCATATACAGTTCCACCAATTTCTCTCCATTAAAGGTGGTCTCCACGGTAATAAAGTGAGCTGACTTGGTTAACCGATCCACAATTACCCAAATTGAGTCATATCCGAACTGGGTACGCGGTAAACCAACTATCAAGTCCATACCTATTTCTTCCCACTTTCATTCTGGAACCTTCAATGGTTGCAGTTATCTAGCTGGCCTTTGATGTTCCGCCTTCACCCGTTGGCACACATCACACAATGCTACGTATTCAGCTATGTCCTTTTTCATGCTAGCCCACCAATAACAAGTCTTCAAGTCTTTGTACATCTTTGTACAACCGGGGTGAATCGAGTATGGCGAGTCATGTGCCTCCTTTAATATTGTCTCCCGAATATGCTTCATATTAGGCACGACAATCCTCTTTCCAAGCCATAGAGTACCATGTTCATCCTTGTCAAATCTAAATTCTCTCCCCTCTTGGGTCTTTTCCTTGATTTCCTGAATTTCCTCATCCTTTGTTTGGCCCTCTAGAATTTCTTGCTCCAAGGTCGGATTTAACTCCATCATCTTCATCTCATTGATGAATCCGAGTTTGAATCGTTCAAACTCCTTACATAACTCGGATGGTAATTCTCGAACCGTGAGTTCGTGACTTACTCCTTTTCTACTCAGGGCATCGGCCACTACATTGGCTTTTCCCGGGTGATAATTGATTCCCAAATCATAATCCTTGATAAGATCCAACCATCTTCGTTGTCTCAAATTCAGATCCGTTTGCTTGAATATGTACTTAAGACTCTTGTGATCCGTATAAATTTCACACCTATGTCCAAGGATATAATGTCTCCAAATTTTCAATGCGTGTACCATAGTTGCGAGTTCCAAATCATGAGTAGGACAATTTTGCTCATGTTTCTTCAACTGTCTCGATGCATAGGCGACACTTGACCTTCTTACATGAGCACGCATCCAAGTCCTTGTCTCGATGCCTCACAATAAATATCAAAGCTCTTGCTCACATCCGGCAATACCAAGATTGGGGTTGTTGTTAACCTTTTATTCAACTCCTTAAAACTTTCTTGACAAGATTGGGTCCAATGAAACGCTTTCCCCTTATTAGCAACTCCGTCATTGGCTTGGCTATCTCGGAAAAGTTCTTGATGAATCGACGTTAATACCCAACCATTCCAAGAAAACTCCTTATTTCCTTTATATTTTGCGGGGGTTCCCATTTCAACACGTCCCTCATTTTTCCGTGGTCGACCGATACTCCTCCTCCTGAGATGGTATGACCCAAAAATGACACTTCCCTTAACCAAAACTGACACTTGTTGAACTTGGCATACAATTGATGCTCCCTCAATTTCTGCAGCATAAGCCTCAAGTGTTCCTCATGTTCCTTCTCATCCTTCGAGTAGATCATAATGTCATCAATGAAAACCACTACAAACTTGTCCAAGTACTCCATGAAGACCTTATTCATGAGGTACATAAAGTACATAGGTGCATTGGTCAATCCAAAGGACATCACGGTGTACTCATATGATCCATACCGTGTCCTAAAAGTTGTCTTGGGTATGTCCGATGGTCTAATCTTCATTTGAAAGTATCCCGACCTCAAATCAATCTTAGAGAAGACACAAAAACCCTTCATCTGATCAAACAAGTCCTCTATACGGGGCAAGGTATACTTGTTCTTGATGGTTACCTCGTTGAGAGCTTGGTAATCTACACATATCCATTAAGATCGACCCTTCTTGTCCACAAATAAAATGGGCGCTCCCCAAGGTGAAGAGCTTGGGCAAATAAAACATTTCTCTAGTTGCTCTTGAATTTGCTTCTTGAGCTCTGTTAATTCCTTAGGAGTCATCCTATACGGCCTCTTAGCTATAGGTGCAGTTCTATGTATTAAATCAATAACAAACTCAATGTCTCGATCAGGTGGCATACCTGGCAACTCGTCCGGAAACACATCCGAAAATTCACACACCACCAGGATCTCCTCAATTGCGGCACCGTCCATATGATTCAGCTCCAATTGCTTCGGTGCGTGGTGAGATGCTTCAAATTATACGGTGATCTATTCCTCATTAGTCAACTTCACCGTCTTCGTGGCACATTCAATGACTCCATTGTGCTTCAACCAGCCCATACCAAGTATAATGTCCAATCCTTGAGAATCCAAGACAATGAGGTTGGCGGAGAAGTCTACCCCCTTATTCTAAGGCTTAGTTTTGGACATAATATATTTGACCTCATCTCTCCACTAGGAGACTTAACAAATATAGTAAACTTCATATGAGAGACAGGCAAACTATACTTGGCAACATATTTTGATGCAATGAATGAATGTGATGCTTCAGAATCAAATAACATAGTCGCCGGGTTGGAGTTTGCGAGAAACATACCAATCACCACGTCATCCGCTTATTGTGCATCCTCCGTAGAGACATGGTTCACATTGCCACAAGCAAAATTCTGCTGTCCACGGTTCCCTTGCGGCTGTCCTCCATTGGGTCTTGGGTTTTGCCTCGGCGCATTACTTCCTTGACCAAGGCCTGACTTAGGACATTGATGTGAAAAGTGTCCAACTTCTTCACAAGTATAGCACTTCTTAACTCCACCAGAATTATTGGGATGAGCTTGGTTCTGCACATTGGCACCAGGAAAGTTGGCACGAGGTGCATAAGGAATTGGAGGACTAGGTGCTTGCATGACGGGGCGCTGCTCCACAAACTGAGTTGGGCGCGGTGCAAATCCAAGGCGATGAACAGGCGTAGAAGAGTTGTAATAAGGCGCATTGGGTGGTGCAAAGCGAGGGTGCACATTACTTCCTTGTTGCTATCCTTGGTATGGCGCCTTCCTCTTGTTGTCTTGCTCCATCTCACAGACCTTGTTCTCCACAACAATTGCTTTGTCCACAAGCTTTTGGAAGTTAGCATAATCATAGTTGAGCAACTGCACTTGGATTTCATTGTTCAAGCCTCTCATGAACAAGTATTGCTTCCGGTTGTCCCAGCTCACATCCTCGGGCGCATATCTTGAAAGTTGAGTGAATTCATTGAGATATTCACCCACGCACGATCTCCCTTGCCTCAAGTTCTCAAATTTTTTCCTCTTCAAGATCATGACACCTTCCGGCACATAATGAGAACGGAAGCTGTTCTTGAATTCGGCCCAAGTAATCCTCTCTTGGTTCTCATGAGTATTGCATGGAGAGTCCCGCCAATCAGCGGCTGCTCCAACAAGTTGATGAGAAGCAAATAGGACCTTCTCCCGATCGCTGCATTGGACAATAGCTAGCTTTTTCTCCACAGACTTGAGCCAATTATCAGCATCCATAGGGTCAGCAGCTTGAACAAAGGTTGGCGGACTAGTCCTCATGAACTGTCCCAACCAGTTATGAGGCGGTGGGGGTGGCGGTGGAGGCATGTGGGGCTGATTGTTGATGTTACCAGCCTGCTGTTGTCCCATAGTCTGTATCATGGTCATCATGAGCTGGTTCTGCATTGCCAAAAGCTGCTCAATGTTGATACCTCCATGAGCAGGTCCTTGTCCAATGTTGTTCTGAGGTGCTCCAATGTTTTCCTCCTCATCATTGTCATCCCTCTGGTTGCGAGTCCTCACCATATGAAGAAAAGCATGAGATAATAATTTAGAAAATGTCCCCAACTATATGCATCAAGGGGTGTGAAACTAAGCAACTACCTATAGAGCCTAGGTGGACATGGCAACGCTAAAGCATCCCAAAATCCTCTATTAAGCACACAAGCAAACAATATATAACAAACAGCACACCAAACAAAAACACATTGATTCCGGAGTGCTCCTATGTGCCCTAAAGTGTCGATTCTATCTAGGTTGCGTCCTACAGTCAACTTGTGGCTTCGATACCAATTTGTGACACCCGGTTTCGAAAATGAACCAAGTGAACGCATATGTGTTCCCAGGACGTTGAACACACATACACGAGTGCAATCACAAAAGAGTATACAAAAAATTACCACAGAATAGGATTAATTAACCACTTTTATTACAGATTTCATAATATCCTTAAATACAAGCTCTAATGAATATTAATGACAAGTTTGAACTAATGCAGTGGAATTAAACTAAATAAGCAAACTAAGCAGCTAAGCTAGGGTATACCGCAGCTCCAACACTCCACAGGCAAAGCTGACGGTAGACACAGCCTAGAACCCCACATTATCACCGTTAGACTCCCAATCCTGACCTGCAACTATTGGTGGGAGGATTGCAAGGGTGAGTACATGTCGTACTCAGCAAGTGTGGAAAGTATTACATGTAGCTGTTTCAAATGACGACAATAATAATGGCTAAGTGCTGAAAAGTACATTAAAATATGTAGAAAAGCATTATACTATGTTTATGTGAAGTAATCCCATCATATCCCACATAATTAGCATAATAAAAAACCATTATCAAATATCCATCCATTACTAGATTAATACCATCATCATCATCCATGTCCATTTGTCATAATCCAATTCATAACCATAACTATAGCCACCATAAACAGTACCAAACCATCCCAATACCAAAACCCCTCTAATCATGTGGGGGTCCAGGTTGCTCATGACCGGGAGCACAGCTATCATGATAGTTTTTAAGACTCTGCAGAGTTTGTACCACTTTACCCACGTGTTTGTGATTTCATCACCTTTCGGTGACTAAGAACCTCCCTTATGCCCATGGCCCGTCGGTCACATTACACACTTCCGTTGGTGTGTGGCCAAGAGATCACAAAATAGCCTTTACAAAGGGATTACTAGTATATATAGACCCACTGAGGTTTCACCAGTAGCGATGCCTCCAACTGAGCGCATCTTCAACCAAGGGCCCCCTCTTGAGCCATTCGGATCCCAGGGTAGTCCCACTAATCATCAACAAACCCAATCCGACTACCCCTTCCCCGAGCATCCTTAATGGTCCAAATATCACTGGCAAAGCCCTAATTAATCAGCTACGCCGCACCTATACTTGGCCTCGTGGTGGCACTATAAATCCTGGATGATTGCTCCACGAACCGGTCCTTAGATCTAAAGCAAGCGAAACCACCATAACATCCAACCCATCCACATACCATGCTTGCTTAGATCACCCATTACCATATCATATTAACCAGTTCATATTAACCATAATCTCATTAATGAATAATTAAATTAAGTAGCATTTTTGTCTTCCCATCCCAATTAATTAAGCGAAGCAAAAGGGTAAAAAGCCCATCCCGACTCTCTACCATGAGTTCCAGGTGACAAGGGTGGTCAAACAAATCTAGTAAACTTCCTATCATAGGATTTCCCATCAAATTGAAAAAGCATGCAGTTTTGCAAACAAAACATTTATTTTAAAAATAGGATCAATATGCTTCAAGGACACTTGCCTTGCTCTTGGGAATGGTCCAGGTCAAAGCCTTCAAACTCTCAATGCTGAAGATCCTCCACGGCACTTTCTAGCGCAAATCCATCTAATCCGCACAACAAAAGCAAGACAAGAATTACAATCAAAGAGTGCACAAATATTACTCAATATGACATGACATGCGTGATTAATGCAATTGCAAAGTGGAACTTGTTAATAAGTTGCTTTTAATGTTTATTAATCAATTACAATGGTTATTAACATGTCTACACAGGTTTGGAATTGATTTGAAACAATTTAGATTTAATTCAATAGGAAATAGGTTGCAAAAATCAGACAAGTCCGCAGGAGGCCGGACTAGTCCGCACTGCGTAAGAACAACAGATTAGGGTTTTCTAGATTGACGTGAATTTGGAGATTTGGGGTTGAATTCACGTAAGGAAAAGGAATTAGAAGGTATACCAGGTGTATATAACTCCAATGAATCAAGGATCTTGGAGGCAACATTTGGATCTTGACGATCTAGGGTTGATGATGAACTTGATGATGAATTGTTGACAAAGAACGTGAACTTGGTGGAGATCTTGATCCTCTTTTGTTTACTCCTCTTCTTCTTCTTGCACAAGATCTCCTTCTCCCTCTTTGGTGACGGCTATCCACGATCTAGGGTTTGGGTGTGATGGAAAAGTGGCAAATAGATGTCAAGTCAAGGGGTGGGGTTGTTTATATGGAGGTGGAGGCTAGGGTTTGATGGATTTCGAGTTTGATGTGAGTAGAGGTCGGTTAGAGTCCCACTTGGGCTCTAAAAGAGTTAGGCACGACGTCCCCAGGCCCACTTAACGTGATACCGAAGAAACAAGTCGTGAAAGAAAAGATCAACTCGGAGTCGCGATTTATCGGACAAGTCCGAAAAGGGCCGAACTAGTCTGAAGTTGGACAGAGAGATATCGGACAAGTCCATAATGGACATCGGACAAGTCCAAACTGATCCAGAGGGGAAAAACAGACATGTTTGGCCAAAAATTGGACAAGTCCGACTTTAGTCAGAGGTGAAAAACGGACAAGTCCGCTGGAACACCGGACTAGTCCGGACAAGTCCAGGGATTAGCGAATTTTTCAAGGAATTTGAACACCGTACTAGTCTGCATAGGACCGGACAAGTCCAAAGGTGTCCAGAGGGACAAACAGACTAGTTCGCAGAAAAATGGACAAGTCCGTTTGAAGTCAGAGAGAAATCGGACTAGTCCGCACCAAAATCGGACTAGTCCGCACTTTCCAGAATTCTTAAGTGCAGTTTTGTTTCTAAATCATTTTAAACTTGTTCCCTTTTATGTGGATTAATGTTAGACATGTATTAGTATGTATGCAATGCATGATGGATGAAAATGAGGGTGTTACATAATCCTTCACGTTTGGCTATGCCACAGACTCTTGGCGGGAGTCATCCTAGTATTGCTAGGGGTAAACTCGTGCCCGATGTGTTGAACAACTTAGCATAAGTATTCACCATTGACATGCTCGTTAGTACCTAACCTAGGCTATATATATATATATATATATATATATATATATATATATATATATATATATATATATATATATATATATATATATATAGAAGCATTGTAGGAGTAACTCCCCAACTCTTAGTCTAATCTCCACTAGGACCCATTTACCCTTAGGATAGATTGCTTAGGTGTGTGTCACACTACCCATGTTATCAACTTACCCCTGTCTTGATAATTGATTAGTATCCCATAGCTTGATCATAATAGTAGTATTTACTTTACTCCATTGCCTTCCTTTGGGATAAATATGATACTCATGGGAATACTCTTGGGTGAAATACTACACGATAGTTTCCGTGCGCATGCAGACCTCATCTCTCACTGGAGATGATCTGTGACGTAAGAAACGTCAACATTTTTGCATTTTATGCAATGATAGGGTAGTGTATATTTGGTTTCCGCTTGCTAAAAAAACTTTGTTGAAGATCTTGAATCCCTTGTGAGAGATCGACCTCATGTCGTTACTCCTCAAAAAATTTGAGCGGCAATGCAAGCTAGCAAAACCGCACCAACAACCGATATGCCAATGGCCCGGAAGACCATTTGTGAGTTTTCGGCTCCCTCTGCTAACAATGTGCCTATTGGGCCCACTATTAACGGGAGATGTGAACATTGAAATCAAGACTGGCCTGATCACTATGGTGCAAGCCAACCCATTTTCTGGGAGGGCTAACGAGGATGCAAGTGCTCACCTACAACAGTTCCTTGAGATCTGCAACACTTTTAAGATCAAGGACGTATCTCTTGATGTTGTCCGTCTTAGGCTATTTTCGTTCTCTCTTCTTGGGAGAGTGAAACAATGGTTCTATGCAAACCTAAGTGTTGTAGACACTTGGGAGAAGTGTTCTACGACATCCCCCGCCAAGTTATTTCCGTTGGGCAAGACCAATGCCCTACGTGGAAGAATTTCGATCTTCTTAGCAAGATGCCAATGAGTCTATTCCTGAGGCTTGGGAAAGGCTCCAGTAGTACATCCTGGACTTTCCCCACCATGGGATGGATGAGTGGATCATTATCCAAAACTTCTACAACGGGCTGATCCCTTCTGCCCGTGACCATGTTGATGCTGCTGCTGGAGGTGCTTTCTTCTCATTGACGGTGCCCAAAGCCAATAATTTGATTTAGGAGATGGTGTCAAACATGGGTTGGAGCAAGGAGCGTCTCCATACCCGCCAGCAAGACATGCACACCTTGAAGTAGGTGGACATGATCGCTTCCAAATTGGACCTCCTTATTAAGAAGATAGATGGACAAGCCAATGGTGAGGTATGTGATAATACCTATGCCTTAGACTCTCACATCACATGTGACATCTGTGGCAACACAGGCCATTTGGGCATTCCCAAGAACCCGTGAGGATGCCCTATACCTAGCTAACAATGGGAACAACAATGGCTATCATTTAGGAGGTCAAGGGTGGGGCCAACCATGCCCATCCTTTCAAGGATGGTACAACAACAATGGCAACAATGGAAATCAGCCTAGCTTGAGAGAGCTTGCCATTAGCCAGCTGGAGATCAATGATGCTCTATCCAAGAAGCTATCGGTTAATGACAAGACCCTAGAGAGCATTAATGCCAAGATTGAAGGACTATCCTCGGCCTTCAAGAATCAACTAAGCTTCAACAAGATGTTGGAGACCTAGTTGGCTCGACTGGCAGCTATTGTTCCACCAATAGAGAATGGTAGGATGCTAGCACAGCCTGAACCTCCCGTGGAAAGTTCCAATATGATTTCTATACAAGGAGGCAACTGGCTGAAGGACCCTGGATGTCTTACAATATCATGCTCAATTAAGGCTCACTACTTTGAGAAGGCCCTTTGTGACCTTGGAGCAAGTGTGAGTGTGATGTCCAAGGTGGTCTTTGACCAGCTGAACTTCACGGAGCATACTCCAGCACCAACGCAGCTCCAACTGGATGATTCTTCAGTCCATTATCCAGCGGGTATTGCTAAAGATGTTCCGGTGAAAATCCGGAATTGCTTCATACCTGTGGATTTTGTGGTGCTTGACATGGAAGTCGAGAAGGATACGCCGCTCATCCTTGGGCGTCCATTCCTTAGAACTACGAAGAGGAAGAGAACCCAATGGGTGATGCACCCGGATGGACTCAACCTCCATCGTATGAGACCGAATGTCCATCTTGGCATGGATGGCCAGGTGCCGCGTGGGAGCCACCCCAATCCACTTCAAGCTCTAGCAGCTTGCCTCCAATGTCCATAAAAAGATGTCGTTCCTCTTCGGCTAGAAGTCATCGTGACTATAGCAAAGGAATGACATATTTCACTAGACGTATGGAAGAGCTTGGAGTGAGAACGGGTGACATCTACAACACTCTCCAAGGACATGTACAAGGTACCCAAGATTGACAACAACACATGGACGCTCAAGTCACTAACTTCAACTCCACGATACAACAACAAAAGGCCAATCTCGCGGCATACTTCTGTCATAAAGGGTTTAACCCTCATGACGAAGGTGAGTGAAGAACAAACTTGGGGGAGGACCACCACTTGAGGTAAATTGTATCACATCCCTTGCATATTTATTTTCCATTCACCCATCTTCCACCTTGCATATAAATAATAATAATAAGTAGAGTAGATTTGTTTTCAAATAAAATAAAAGATGTGCGGTAAGAATGACTTAGAATTCACATAGATGAAATGGTGAATAGTTGCTTCTTTTAATTTTCCTAAGTCTCCAGTTTATAACTTACTACTCTCCAACATATTGCTCTCATTGGCCAAATTGCTTTTGCCTTTATTAGAAAATTGTGCGTAGCACAAGCATCATCAATTCTAAGTTGTTGTGAGATATGATATAGTGATATGGCTACTATTCCTAGTTTGAAACTGAAACTTAGATTTCCGGAGAAAATTCTAAAAAGATTTGAGTTTTACTCTCATTTGATTGGAAATACCTACCAAAGCCATGTGATATATTACATTGATAGACCTTATGCATATGCTATTTTTCTTCACATTGAGCTTTGTCAAACTAGTATAGACCTATGTGAGATTTTATTCATTACTTTTTGAATTCAAGACTTCACTTGCACATGCTATACTTCTACACTAGAAGTAAGCAAAATTCCATCATATCACCATTCCACAATAAAAAGAGAAACTCCGTATCATTCAGTTTAGTACTCTCTCCAAAACTTCATGCATAAAAAGGGAGTAGAAGACTTGGCTACATGAAAAAAATAAAAAGAAAATAAAATTCATGCTTTCTTCAAAAGCATGAGAAAAAAAGTAGCCATATTTCATCCCTACAAAATAAGAGAGTCCACTCAAAAAGGAGTTGTCAAAGTGTGGACTAGGACACTTCCCCGGGTACTACTAAGAAGTAGTCCGCGGAGGTTCGTATTCGGTTGGGGCATGAGTTGAGATCAAGACAAGAGGTTAACACCAAGGGTTTTACGTGGTTCGGGCCGCCTGAGCGTAATACCCTACTCCACGGGGTGTGTGTCGATCGTATGAGCTTGAGCGTGTATGAGTTGGCTTGAGATCAGTTGTCCTTCTACCGTGCAGCGCAACCCTTTTATATGCCAAGGACTAGCTGTTACAGTTTATGCCTGGCCCGACAGGTGGCCCTTGCTGTAATCACTGCCCTATACACGTTCTATGGTGTTAAAAGTAGTTAATAGCATGATAATGTGCCTTAATAGTAGTGTTACCAGCCTAGATAGCCTCCTAATCGTGTGTCATTAATATTACATTAATGACGCGTTACCCAGGTCTTGTAACGACCAATTGATGGCCCTTGAATGTCCACGCCATTGGAGATTCTGTTGTGTTCCCGTTGTAGACTTAGGTCCAGGTGTCGACACGTGGAAGCTCTGGAGCTTCCCTCTACTAGGGGATTGGTCCCGTGCTGTTGGACATGTGGCAGTGCTGGAGCTTCCCTGAGCAAGGAGGCAAGGTCCGGATCTGCAAGACACGTGGCAGCACCGGAGCTACCCAACCGAGAAAGGCAGGTCGGGCTCTTATGGACACATGGTAGTACCGGAGCCACCCTATGGAGGGAGACATATCCGATACTACGGGACGTGTATTCCCTCCAGACGTCTGCCACCTAGACATAGGAACTCCAAGGCTTTATTTACAGTACCAAGGGGTACCCGATACGCGGGGTACCGACAGTGGCCCCCGAGCCCGCATCAGGGAGAGGTTATGCTACAAGAGGTGGGGCCGTCATTGATTCTCGCCTTGCTGTTTTAAAGTCTTTTCCTGGGCGGTTGGGACGACGATGCGCAGTTATGCCATCGCCGTGTGGCCCTTCTTGATATGGTGAGTGGGATACTAGCTTGCGGATATCATGCAATTGAAGGTTGTCGGTTCCCAATATGAAATTCGTATAGGTTCCCAGTGTAATATTTGTAGCCCTGGCAGGCTGCCGCCCTCGGGCTTCCAACTTCTCATCATGGCAACGGTTCACATGGTGCGACTTTTTAACAAATTGGACCCGGGCCCCCTTGTCATTGGTGAGGTCATTTGTGATTCGGGTCCGAAGGTAGTTTCCATTCAAGCATTGCGGAGGCTTACTAAAGGGAGAAAGTTTGCACAGGAAGATAACTCTTTATGCTTTCTACTGATCTTGCACTTAGAGCTCTCTGCCCTTGCATTGCTTTTTCCACTTTTGCTCCACTTTGCGGCGACGAAGTTGGGTCTTCCTCGTAGCCGGATCAAGAGCGACGACAAGTTGTCAAGATTCTGCACCTACATGTGGTGGTTGAGCGATTACTTCAACAACTCGATTTGCATCGGCAAGCTCCCCTTCAAGAAAGAAAGCACCGATGAGATTGTATATTTCTCAGCGTTCGCCATGGTGGGGCTCATCCCTCCATTCTCCAGCTTCTTGCTAATGTTGCTGGACTTCTACGGCCTATAGCTCCACCACCTCAGTCCCCACTCCTTCTTGCTAGTGCCAACATTCGTCCACTTTTGTGAGATGTGGGTAGGTGTGCCGCCCTACATCGAGCTCTTTCGGACCTTCTTCAGGGTTCACACAACCGGGAAAGGGAATGAGCTTCTCGGCTTTTACTACTTCCCATAGTTGTCGGAGGAGTACAACCTGATCTTATCAAGGATCCGAGATTGCATGGAAGGAGGAGTGACTCCCCTAATGGTGATTGCAAACTTTCTGACCAACCAACCATTGGGCTCCGCTAAAGACGAGGGAATGGCCAGCATGGTCATTCAGTGGAGAATTGGATCCATATATGATTGTCGTTGGCATCGGGTCAAATTTTGATGAAAAGGCTTTGAGGCTTCATCTCGAAAAGTTGCACCACGGAGCCATCAATACCGATGATCTGACACCTCCGGTGGAGTTTCTACCCCTAAACATGGCCCCTGAGTTAAGGAGAGAGTTGCGGAGGAATATGTCGATGCTTGATGACTTAGGCCTTGTGGAGAGGCATAGAAGCACTCCTCCAGCAGGGATTGTGATTTCCAGAGCTCCTTGTCCACATGAAAGCTCCGGACATGTGCAAGTCAGAGGCAAAGGAAAAGGTCCCGCAGCTCCATCTTCCAAGGAGTCGACCTCAAGCCGAGGCATGGGTAAAGATCCCTTCGTCACCTCGATCCGCAAGCGGTAGTTGGCTAGAAGCGACGGGATCTATGTGAAGGATGCTCCGAGAGAAGCAACCCCTAAGCCTCGGTTGAGGTCTATGTTGGTTGTGCCTCCAACTTCGGCAGATCCTTCAAATCTAGTGTCCTTAGAGGGTGCTGGGTCCGGCATGTCGACTCTAACCCCGGTGCCTGCAGAGGGCTCTGGGTCAGGAGTGAATCTTCCGATGACGGAGGTACCAACTGAGGGAGTGTTGGTGGCTGCCTCAACGCTTGGCACAGATCTCGAAGCTTCCACCACACCGACAATGGCGGGTTCTAGCTCCAAGTGTCTGAAAGAGAAAATATGTGCCAACTGGAGCAACAACGTCCCTAGGTAAGGATCGAATTTTTAGCTTATGTCTTGATTTTGTTTGTTGCTTTGTCTTTAATTCTCTATTCTCTGTTTCTAGAGTGTCGAGAACAGGGATGGCTGCTTCGGTTCCTACTGCAATCTCAAAGATTGCGCCAGCTGAAGCTCCTACTACTGCTCCAACCCCTCCCCCTGTGGTTGTGGTGGACAACACGATAGCTCCAGCGCCGGCTGTTGTGGAGACGACTTCAACACGACAAACGAAGAGCCCGCGGTAGCATCAGACACAGAGGAAGAAATGCTTGAGCAAGCTCCGACTGTCTCGGAGCCAGCTACGGAGGTTCTCGAATCAATGTCGGAAATCAATGAAGCTCCGATGGAAGTCCCGGCGCCAGCTCTAGAGGTGGCAACACTAGAGGTGTCCATGTCTGATCCTGCACAAGGGGATCCACCTGCGGAACCTTCGACTTTTGCGCAGATGGATGAAGTTCTAGTTGTGGGACCCTCCTCATCAACTCTGGAGGTAGAAGATCCAGCTGCAGGAACATCCTCACCCGCACCAGAGATGGATGAATTGTCACAGACTGGCCCCGTTGATGTCGAGCTGCTGGAGTCCATGCTCATGCCATGGGCTCCAACGACCATCCCAGAAGACTTGTAGGAACCGTAGGACGGCCCCTAAGCAGGCCAGAGCCAATCCCTCTTGAGCTGTCAATTGACAATGCCTGCACCAGCCTCCAACGGGTCCAGCTTGCCTTCTACCACAAGCGGAGGTCTCTCTAAGAAGAGTGCGCTTTGCTAGGGAATTGGCACCAAAAGCTCTTCTTCGAACGAAGCTAATGCAGTCCCGGCTCGCAGACCAGAAGGAGTGGGTGGCATCAGAGAAGACCCGGCAGTCGCGCCTGAACAAGGTGTTGGATGAACGAGAGGCTGCTATAAAGGCCCTCGACAAGAAGACTCAGGAGATCTACGAGCATGCACAGAGGGCCCGTGAAATGGCTGACAACCGCTCGGAGGGTCTCGAAGAGTTGAGGGAAAATCTCCTCACGCGTTAGGACGAGATTGATAATAAGGAGGTTAATCACCAAGATAAAGAAGAAAAGATCCAACAGAGGGAGGATGAGCTCTCCCAAAAGCTGGCACGCGGCGAGCAAGACTTGGCTGACCGTATAGAAGAGTTCAAGTCTTGGTGCGAACAAGAGAAGCACTGGTTGTGGCGGGCAGGTCAAGAGGTCAGCAAAAGAGAAAGTGTTGTCTCTGCCCGGGAGGACAAGATGAAGGCGAAGGAGAAAGACCTTGCAGATAGGCGAGGCTGCATTCACCTCCTAGAGAAGAACATTGCCAGCCAAGAAAAGCTGCTAGCTGAGCGAATTCAGCATCATGCCAAGGAGGTTGAGCATTTCCTAAAGGAGGGTTTTGCGGAGCTATCTTCTGGAAGGAGGTCACTGGAGGAGCTCCGAAGTGTGCGAGCAATAAAGTCCTAGCAGATCTGGGACTTCCTCGGATAGGCAAATGAAGCTCTGATACCTTTTGGGTTCAACCTGGTCTGACCGGCTGATCCAGAGCCAGAGATGGACAAGGCCCTTATGGCACTCAACTCCGCCGGCACAAAGCTAGAAGCTATCGGAGATGTGGTCATCGACGAGATCAAGACTGAAGGGAAATATCTAGCTTGAAACATCGAAGAGTATGTGCTGACGTGCTTCCAGAGCCGAGACTCCTCAATGTCATTAGCTCTGGTGTTCGAAGGACCCGTGTTCAAGGAGTGCATGGACGTGGCTACATGGTTCTGAGGCGTGATGAAGATATGTGGACATAAATAATTGGTCGGAAAGGTCCAACCGACTAGGTTATGGACTCAGACTGCGGCTGAGTCGTGTTTGACTCAAATATAGAAAGTTTTGAGTTGGTTATGATAGAATTTTGTGTGGGTCACGAATTTGAGTTGTTTTAGGAATGTGGGATATGTTTCTAGTGTGTTTGGAAGTCTTAAGATTGCTTCTATCTGCATATAGAAGAGTCTTGAGCAGTTATGGAAAGTTTCGATTCATGAACTGAGTAGGATTAGAGTCCTAGTTAGGTTTGGGTTGGTCTAAGGGCTGGTTATATAAGCAAGGAAGGCCAGAGCTCAGTGTGGACGACTTTGGGTCTGTTCCTCTTGTGTTCTATTGAATAAAATTCGTAGTTAAAAGGAACTTTTGTGCCTTGTTCGCCCGACTTGTTTTCTTCAAGTCTTTCTTGTTGAGTTTCTGCACATCACTACCTTGCTTTGGTGGCTTTATCATAACTCGAGTTTTACAGATCCGATTGACGTGATTCTTTTTGGGTTGTATTCACAACTGAAATTTCTATCATATGACAAAATTTCACGGTCTTTGGATTTATGGTTTCTGATCTACACGAGTTTCTTTGCAGTGTTCTAGAACTGTTTTTCTCGGGTAGGACAGAGTGACCTTTGTTCGATCTTTCGATCGTAACTTGAGTTTCTCTCGATGTATTTTTGTGATTCTTGTTGTGACGTCTTCATGACTTGATTCTCTACTATATATACTAGATTTTTCACAGTTGAACACGTTTAGGTTAGTCGCACACACGGTTTCTTTAACAGATCAGTTTTCTGTCGAGGGGTGTTT
Organism: Tuctoria greenei; assembly: GCA_036927565.1. Classification (NCBI taxonomy): domain Eukaryota; kingdom Viridiplantae; phylum Streptophyta; class Magnoliopsida; order Poales; family Poaceae; genus Tuctoria; species Tuctoria greenei. The sequence goes on from JAYESD010000001.1 coordinate 200,943,842, forward strand.
TGTTGCTTCCGCTGAAAAGTTTTAATCTACCATTCACCCCCCTCTGGTAGCTTTACACGTGCTCTCCGATCCTACAAGGTACCAGCCAAGAAGACATGTGAAAAGGGCAAGCAAGTGATCAGTCATACCTCCAGGGCAAGAAAAAGCAAAGACAAGGGCAAAGGTCCCGCGAGGTCTTCGGGCTTGATTGGGCCACTCGAAATGGCCTCCCTGATGCATGATCGTAACCGTCGTCCCAATGACGACTCTTTCACTGGGAAAGGAGACAACAAGCCAACAAGCTGAGGGAGGTTGATGTATACAGTCACAAGAAGATGGCAGCAGATCCACAATTTTGGAGCAATTTTCACTGTGATTATTACCAAACCGTGTACCTCCACATGAAAACACTGGTGGCTAAGAATCAATGTATTGATTGGGAGTACATGGAGGGCAAAGGAAATGAGACATTCCATCAAGTTACTATTGCAATTGATAGACTCGGCTTGAAAGACATTCTAGCCTTCAGATATGACTGGAACAATGAAGTCATAGCCCAATTCCACTCCACTTGATTTTATCTAAGTCTGGAGCTGATGAGATCACATGGATGACTCATGGAAAGACATACTCAGTTGGTTATGAGGAGTTTGTTGGGATAATGAAGTTGGGTTGGTCTTTGAACAACAGGATCAAAGTTCACAATGTCAAGGCGCTAGACAAGGATGAGCTTGATTTCCTCTATGACACTGACTATCCATTCAAGGATCCCTCCAACAACTATTTGAAGTCTTTCTTTGCTGTGTTGTACATGTTGCTAAGGAAGACTATTGCTCCCAAAGATGGTGATGCGGGAAGCATTCAACACTTCCTCTGCAACTTGATGAAAATCATAAGTGGAGATGAAGAATTCGATGTGTTTTATTATATCTACAATGATATAGTCAACATTGCTCACACTCCAAACCGGTCCTGTGGATATGCCCCCTAAATTATGTTCATGATTGAGAAAGTCACGGGATTGGATTTTGTCAAAGATGTCCTCACACCAAGCTCTGACCTCAGGTTCCTACAGCATCTCTTCCTCCAATGTCCTCCTCTACAAGACAGCGGTTTACTCGTGCCACTCCAGTGGGTGCCTCCTCTACCACAGTCCGCCCATCCTCCAAAGGCTCTAACAGCGGCATTTTGAAGATGCTACATGCCATATTCACTTTTTGTCACAAAAGTGGAGGTGAAGCAACATAATAAGAGGCAGGCAAGGAAGAGATACTCTGAGTATATGAAGGAGAATGTGACAACCATATGTCAGAAGCTAGATATCTCACCCATTGGCTCTCTAGAAGTTTCAGAGGACTCTGACGGAGATTTCATTGAGATTCCACCACTTACAGATGATGAGCTAGCATACTTTGGCATTGGTCCCTCCATACTGCTCCTCAAGCAAGTAACAATAATGATAATGATAATGAGGAGCAAGACAATGAGAAGACACAAAGTGAGGACAATGTGAACCGAGAAGATGAAGACGACGAGTAGCTTTTCTTAGTTTTTTTCCCTTTTTGGTGTCTTGGTGCCAAAGGGGGAGAGATTTAGGGGGAGTAGGTTGCCATAGTCGTTATCCTTAGCTATGCTTGGTCATGGAGGACTATTTTTAAAACTTATAATGTTTTATGTTCGAGGCCTAGTATGCTTTGTGTAAGACTTTGCATTTTCTATGCACCATGTTATCTCATTGTTATGTTAATGTTTATGCTTAATTGTCAAAATGTGGTTGTCGGTGGTTGAATTCGGCAGATCTCCCGGTACTACTGTTAGTAGTCTGTGGAGTTTGTAGTTCGGTAATGGGCGCACAGAGATTCAAGAGATGGTGGCAAATTGACACAGAGGTTTACGTGGTTCGGGCCACCTGAGCGTAATACCCTACTCCACGGACTACTAACAGTAGTACCAGGAGATCTGTCGGATTCAACGACCGACAGTTAGCGTGCCAGGTAGGGGGTGCTCGAGATTTCAAGAATGGTGAACTCAGTTGCTGGATCGTCCAACGGCAACCTCGCTGTGCAACCTGCTGGAGGCAATCCCTCCAACATGCAACAACCAGCCGGTGTCGTGGCTCCAGCAGGAGTCATGCCTCCGCCTCCACCAGCAAATCAAGCTGGACAGCGGGACGGAGCATCTGCGTCTGTCACCGCATCGGCGAATAACAACAACCCTGAACACGCGCTCCATGCAGCGCGTGCTCTCCTCCAACGCCCACCACCTCCGGGTGCATCCCAGGGTGCAATGGAGCAGTGGAGGGCTGATGTGGAACACTTGGTTGCAGCAGCAGCCGATCGCATCAGCAACCAAGGTCCTCCCCCCTCGGGGCGGGCCCCATCGCAGCATCGGACTTTGTTGGGCAGACTTGGTCTGCACGCTTCCCAAAATAGGAGGCGTGTTGCGTCTCAACAAGTGACGACGTTGCCTCCAGGGGTGCGACACACCCATACGGTAACCAGGCTCTCAACTCACGACCTCCGAGCGGAGCTTGATCGCCGTTACTGTCAACAGGACGGCCGCGTCCATATCGAGCGTGCTCGCGAAAGGCGAGAAGCTCGAGATAGTCCTGTTCCTTAGGGAATAGGAGTAAGCTGTTCTACCCTGGCTATGCACCTACGCATGGTCAGGTGGCCACAAAAGTTCTGGCCTCACCTGCCGGAGAAATTTGACAGGACTGTCAATCCCGCTGAGTTTCTCCAGATTTACTCCACTGCAACCCTTGCAGCCGGAGGTAACAAGGTCGTAATGGCCAACTACTTCCCCGTGGCTTTAACTGGGGCCGCCAGGTCCTGGTTCATGAGCCTTCCGCCCAACTCCATCAACAGCTTGGAGGAATTGTGCCAACAGTTCACTGCCAATTTCGGGAGTTCATACACCCGACCAGGCACCGAACTGGATCTTTTTTCTGTAACGCAGAAGGGGGGAGAATCCCTATGTTCCTTCATCCAGAGGTTCTCCCAGGTACGAAACACTATTCCTTCTATCTCCAGTGCCTCTGTTATTGTGGCATTTAGACAGGGCATACGAGACAAGAAGATGTTGGAGAAGCTGGCAATCAAGGAGATCACCAGCGTCACAGAGCTCTTCAACTTGGCTGACAAGTGTGCCAAAGCTACGGGGGACCGTGAAATGCACTCCAAACCACCTCCGGAGGATAACAAAAAATCCTCCAAGGGCAAATCCAATACCTCCGGGAGTGGCAAAAAGAAGAAAAAGTCCAACGGCAAGAAAAAGCCGTCGGTTGGCACACCTACTGCTGCAACTGCTGCAGTTCCGGGTGGCCGGGGGCCACGCCCTAAGAAATGGCCTCGGCCGTCATCTGAAGACGGCGGCAACTCCAAGACGTGGTGTCCTATACATAAGTCGAAAAGCCACAATCTGGAATACTGCCGAGAGGTCCAGAACCTTGCCGAGCGCTACAACAAGCGCCAAGAAGAAGTTCCTTTCCGACAAAGGGAAGGAAAATAGAAAGTCGACGAAGCTCCGGCTAAAGAGGAGTTAGGTTTTCAGGACCCTAAAAAGGTCCTGAAGGCTGTATACACCTCCGTCGATGACGACTCTGACGTCTCCGACAATGAACGTCGGAAGACCATGAACACCATCTTTGGTGGTTCGTGGGACATCACTTCCCGCCGTGTCCTCAAGACCATGCGGCGGGACATGGCTTTGGTAGCTCCCACCGCCAGGGTGGACCCGCACCGGAAGTGGATGGATACTGCCATCACTTTCGACGCGTCGGACTGCCCTCGGAATATGATTGGATCTGGCCAACTCCTATTGATGGTATCTCCGACCATCAACAATATTCAACTCCACCATGTAATGGTGGACGAAGGTTCGGGGCTGAACCTCATAAGCTTCGAAGCTTTCGTCAAGCTTCAGCTCCGACCTTCGGACCTTCGTCCCTCTCGACCTTTCTCTGGAGTAGGTACGGGGGCCATAACCCAACTTGGTGCCATTACTCTCCCTGTGACCTTTGGGACTCGGGAGAATTATCACACTGAAAAGTTGGTCTTTGACGTTGCTCAGATCAACTTACCCTTTAACGCCATTCTGGGTAGGCCAGCCTTGTACAAGTTCATGGTTGCTGCTCACTATGGCTACCTGATGTTGAAGATGTCAACACCAGCTGGTGTTCTCTGGATCCGAGGAGACCGCACTGCCGGAGTGACTGCACTGGAAGAACTTCACGCACTTGCTACAATACAGGAGGAAGAGTCCAGGCAGGAGCAAGCTCCGAAACCCCCGAGCATTCATCAACGAGGCTCAACCTCTGCACCCCGTGTGCAACCAAGCGGTGACACCGACATTCCCGTCAAAGTCGTCCAAATCGGTTCCGATGCCGCTCAGACCACCCGTATATCGGGAGGTCTGAATGACAAATAGGAACTCGTTCTCATCACTTTCCTCCGGGCTAACGTTGACGTGTTTGCCTGGCAACCGTCGCAAATGCCTTGGATCCCTAGAAAAGTGATCGAGCATAATCTGAAGATCTACCCTGACGCTCGGCCTGTACAACAGAAGCCTCGGAAGCAATCAGTAGAGCGACCAAACTTCATACGACAAGAAGTGAAGAAGTTGCTCGAAGCTGGATTCATCCGAGAAGTCTTCCACCCAAAATGGCTGGCAAACCCAGTCGTTGTACCCAAGGCCGGCGGGAAGCTTCGGATGTGTATCGACTACACAACACTGAATAAGGAATGTCCAAAAGATCCATTCCCACTACCTAGAATTGATCAGATAGTGGATTCCACCTCTGGGTGTGAATTACTGTGTTTCCTATACGCATATTTTGGGTACCATCAAATCAGAATGTCTAGGGAAGATGAAGAACATACTTCTTTCATCACAGTAGATGGATTGTATTGTTATACTGCCATGCCATTTGTTCTCAAGAATGCAGCCTCAACATTTGTACGAGCTATGTACAAAACCTTTGGAGAGCTCATCAGAGACGTAGTGGAAGTGTATGTTGATGACATTGTCGTCAAGATTATGGACAAGGAGTCACTTCTTGACACCTTGCAAGCTGTCTTTGACAAGCTGCGGATCACCCGCACAAAGCTGAACCCAAACAAGTGTGTCTTCGGGGTTAGCTCCAGAAAGCTTCTTGGATTCTTGGTAAACCACCAAGGCATAGAGGCGAATCCGGTGAAGATTAAAGCCATTGAAGATATGCGGCCACCATCCCGCATCAAGGATGTCCAGAAGCTGACTGGATGTCTAGCCGCCCTCAGCCGGTTCATCTCAAGACTGGCGAAACGAGCACTTCCCTTCTTCAAGCTTTTGAGGAAGTCCAGACCATTCCAATGGTCTGAAGAAGCAGAAAAGGCGTTCCAGGAGCTGAAGCAGCTCCTCACCACCCAACCAACCTTGGTAGCTCCGAACCCTGGTGAGCCTCTACTACTTTACATTTCGGCAACCGACGAAGTTGTCAGCATGGTCCTGGTTGTGGAGAGACCAGAACCCTCACAAGATCAAGAATCTAGACCCCTCTGGGAGGGTTAGGAGGTTCCTGAAGGCGAGTCTGGGTCCCATCCCCTAGACTTGGATCTACGTGGAGCTACTCTTGTTGAACAAGAGGATCTGGACCCCTCTGGGAGGGTCCGGGTCACTCCAGAAGAAGCTCCGGGTTCCTCCAGCAAGGACCCGAAGGTCCCCGAAGGAGGTCCAGACCCCTCCGAGAGGGTCCAGGCCGATGAGGAAGAAGCTCCGGGCCCCTCCGGGAGGGTCCGGACAGTCCAATGCCCAGTGTACTTCATTAGCGAAGTACTCCATGATGCCAAGACTCAATACCTAGAGGTGCATAAGCTTCTCTATGCAGTTATTATCGCCTCCAGGAAGCTTCGCCATTACTTCCAAGCTCATAAGATCTCAATGGTGACCTCTAATCCTCTGCGTGCGATCTTGCATAATCCCAATTCCACTGGGAACATTGCAAAGTTGGCAGCGGAATTGGCCGAATTCGATCTTTAATTCGTCCCAAGACAAGCGATCAAGAGTCAAGCACTGGCGGACTTTGTGGCGGAATGGACCCCCTCTCCATCAAACCCTGGGAGCCCTAGTGAGCAGAAGTCGGAACTCAAGGCTCCAGTCTTCACCGAGCCTCACTGGACTCTCTACTTCGACGGCTCCATGAAAAAGCAGGGGGGCGGAGCTGGAGTCCTTCTCCTCGCTCCAACCGGGGAGAAGGTAAAATACATGGTCCACCTTGACTTCAAGGCGACCAACAACATGGCGGAGTATGAAGCACTCATTTACGGACTAAAGGTGGCACTATCATATGGTGTCAAGCAGCTGTTGGTCAAGGGAGATTCGCAGCTCATCATTAAATAGATGAAGGGTGAATGCTCCTGCAACAATCCTCAACTAGCTGCTTGTCTCCTTGAAGTCCGGAGGCTTCAGAAGGACTTTGAAGTCCTGGACCTCCACCATGTCCAACGTCTCCGTAACGCTGAAGCTAACAAACTCTCGACGAAAGCGCCAACCGGAGCTCTGGCTCCCAACGGTACCTTCATCCGGAGGTTGTCAAAACCCATAGCTCAGCCCGCCAAACTGAGCGAAGGGGGCGAGACCAGCATCCCGAAGCTGGCGGTCCCGATGGCCCTGTTACCATGGCAGCCATCAAGGGTCGTAGGTTCTGCCGGAAGCTCCGAGCAACCCAGGACGCAAGACTCAAATGCTCAAGCTAGCTCCGATGCATGGATCTCGGAGATCCACAGCTACTTGAAAGACAATATCCTTCCTGGCGATGATGTATCCGCTGACCGGATAGTCAGATTGGCTAAAAGATACACGTTGGTAGAAGGAGATCTCTACCGGCACGGTGCCAACAGCGTCCTAATGCGGTGCATCACAAAGGAAGAAGGTTGCGAGCTCCTCGCAGAAATCCATGGAGGCGAGTGTGGGAACCACGCGTCTTCCTGCACGTTGGTCGGTAAAGCCTTTCGGCATGGCTTTTACTGGCCTACAGCGCTCCAGGATGCAACTGACCTGATGAAGAAATGTGAAGCATGCCAGTTTCATGCAAAACAAATTCATACACCAGCTCAGCCTCTACAAATGATACCTCCTACATGTCCTTTCGTTGTGTGGGCGATGGATATCTTGGGACCTTTCCCAAGAGCCGTCGGAGGTTACAAGTTCCTGTATGTTACCATTGACAAATTCACCAAATGGCCGGAAGCAACTCCAGTTGTGAAAATAAACAAGCAATCAGCTATCAACTTCTTGCAGTCCATCGTATGCAGATTTGGAGTCCCAAACAAAATTGTAACTGATAATGGGACCCAGTCCACAAGCTCTGCTTTCCAAGGATACTGCAAAGACCTCGGCATCCAAGTCAGCTATGCTTCCGTAGCTCACCCAAAAAGCAATGGCCAACCTGAGAGAGCAAATGCAAAAATCCTAAAAGGACTCAAGACGCGCACTTGTGAGCGCCTAAAAAAACATGGAGCCAACTAGATCAAAGAGCTTTCGCCCACTCTATGGGCCAACAGGACAACTCCAAACCGGTCAACTGGAGAGACACCCTTCTTCCTGGTGTACGGAGCTGAAGCAGTCCTTCCTCCGGAAATCACCTAGGGGTCGCTCTGGGTCCGGACCTTCGACGAAGCCACGCAGGACCAGCTCCGGCATGAAGACCTTGACCTCCTTGAAGAGGGAAGGTGCCAAGCAGCTGTTCGGAATGCCCGATACCGCCAAGCTCTTCGACGCTATCACCAACGGCATGGTCACAGCCGACAGCTCGAGGAAGGCGATCTGGTGCTACGGAGAATACAATCCAGAGAAGGGTTAAACAAACTTTCCCCCAGCTGGGAAGGACCCTTCCGAGTGATCAAAGTATCCCATCCTGGATGCATTCGCTTGGCAACCGAGGATGGGACACCTCTCCCAAATCCTTGGAACATTGAGCACCTCCGTACGTTCTACGCTTAATATCACGGAGGTGAGTCTTTAATTACATGTGATGTATGTTATAGAGTCATTGTACAGAATCGGGTAGCTCCTCTGGGAGGACAGCCGTACCTACCCCATAAGGTCTGCAACATCCATGCAACACTTGTCACAATCTCAAAACTAAAAGTGTAGCTAGCTACCTTGGGTCAAACGAGAAACAAAATACACTTAGTCTGGTTCCGTACCCTAAGAGTGTACTTGTTTCCCCTGTACCCCGGACCTATAATGAAAGACGTCATTGTGTGAAAACAGACTCCACGTGCATTTACTTTGTACAGGCTCAATATTTTTTATTTTTCTCTTTCTTGTCTATAACAAAGTTGTGCAGTTCTTAAGAAACTTTAGCTCAACCAGTTCATGTACAATTCGAGTTGCATCGCCTATTCTTCCGGGTCCAAACATTTTTGATGGTCTACTCGTCTGAATGCCGCCAAGCCAATCTAGGGCCGGAGTGTGCTATCGACTTAGCCTGGTCATGCACCCTAAGTACGCCACTCTACCTACACCCCGGCAGGCCGAAGTAAGGCGAGTCCAGAAATGATCGGACTTGAAGGAAACAAGGCAGTGCACTTGATTGTATTTAGAATTGTGTTTGACCTAAAAATTTTTATCTAGAGTAGTAAGTCACAATGAAGTTATAGATAGGAAAATGGATTTTACTATTTTTCTTGACTTCGGTGTGCAGGAAAAATAAATATTTCATGATGATGGTGAATGAAGCCGGAGCTGCCAAAGCTCCGACATCCTCTATGCGGCTTGTGGTCGATGTTCAAACATTGATAGCGAGCATCACTGGAGCTACTCAGCTCCAGTAAAGCTAGGGGACCAGCCATCAACGTGTAGAAAAGATGGTGGGAAGACTCTATAGTGGAGTCTGCAGTCGACACACCACGTGTTGACAGAGGTCACTGCCGGAGCTATCAAGCTCCGACACCCCAGAGGAATAACCGTCGATTCTTTACGCGTTGATGAAGACTACTGCCAAAACTACTAAGTTCCAACGATGGTCAATGCCGGAGCCACTAAGCTCCGACAGCCTCAGGGGGCCTTCACTATCGAAGACTTCGGACCTACATTCTACAAGTTTGAAGTGCGCAAGTCTTCAACAACTGTTACATCCTCTTTGTACATGTTCACAATCAAATTGTGTACATCTACCAGGGGGCCAAGTGGGACAAAGGTGTTGAAAACAAAAAATGAAATTCACAAAAAAACATGGATTTCATTCATCTGGAGACAAGAGATTACAAAATTGGAGAAAAAGAAGAGAGGATACAAGTGGGATCTACAAAGAGATGGTCTTAGACCCTATGGAAGAATGAGGCGACCTTCTGGGCAGCCTCCAATACACTGGCTTGGTCAGCTTCTCCCTCTCCTTCGATGGGGCCTTCAAGCATCGGGTCCAGGGGGAATTGAGGGTCCCGGCTTGTGTAGCACGTCAGCACAAATTCTGCGACGTCCTTCGCCAGGGATTGTCCCTCGGTCTCCAACTGGTCTGTGATGACATCACCCATCTTGGTGAGTTTGTTGCCTGCCGAACTCAATTCCTGCAACGCCAGGTCCAGCTCCAGCTCCAGATCATCCGGACGCACGGGACTAAAACCCATTGGCGTCAGCGCGTCATTGGCTTTGCCCAGAAAGTCCCGTTGGGACTCCACAGTCCTCGAGCCTCACATCTCCTCCAAGGATCTTCTAGTCGCCACAAGCTCCGAATTCTCACGAGCAAGGCGCTCAACCTCTTTGGCGTTCTGCTGAATCTTTTCAGCAACTTGCCTTTCGAGTTTTCCGAGCTCTTCCTCCCGGAGGAGGATCTTGTTCTGGCGGTCGACTAGGTCCTTCTCCCTGCCCCGCACTTTCTTCTCCCTAGCGGCAACGGCATCCTCCCCCCCCCCCCCCCCCCCCCCCCCGTGGAGTTCCTAACCTCGCTCCCAGGCCTTCTTCTCCTCTCTCTCGCAGCGCTCCTCCAATTTCTTGTTGCGCTCCTCAAGACTCTTGTCACCCAGAGTTAGCCTCTGAGTGAGCTCTTCTTCCCTCTTCACGACGTCATTCCGCAGTTCCAGGAGTTTTGCCTCTTCATCCTCGAGCTTTTTCTCCCGCTCTCAAGAGCCTCCCGGCGCTTGACGAGACTAGCGTGAATGGCGTCGAGCCTATCCTGGTGATCATTCGTTGCGCTATTAGCAGTTTTTGCCTGCTCGTAGATGGCTCGGGACTGGTTGTCAAGGGATCGCGTCATGCTTTCCCTCTCATCCAGCAGCTTACCCCAGTATTCCAGGCGGACCTCCCTCTGTACCCACTCCTTGTCGTCAGCCAGCCTCGACTGTGCCAGCTTGGTCTCGAAATGGAGACGGTTGCACCACCTTCTAAGAGTTTGGCGCTCCTCCTCGAGGGCCTTGCTGTTGTGGTAGAAAGCCAGTTGGACCTAACAAAGACTAGAGCAGGCGTTGTCAATAGACAACGACAGGGGGATCGGGTCAGGACCTGTCGGGGTCATCTTCGTTGGTTCCAGCGGGTTCTCTGTGAAAAAATTGGGTCCCACTCTACAAGAGTGGTCCCCTGAGCTTCCACGACACTAGGGTCGTCCTGCGGGATAGCCTCGGTTGCCGCTGAGGAAGGTCCTGCAGTAGAAGTTTCGACTTCTGGAATTGGCTCCGAAGGTCCCGCTGTCAGGTCATCAACAACTGGTCCCTCAAGCGGGGGGGGGGGGGGGGCAACAGCTTCATCTTGGCACCCTGGCTCAGGTGCGGGCACCTCCGGGGCCGCTGCTTCCAGGGCGGGCGTAGAAGATTCCGCCGGAGCTGAAGCCACGTTCGGCTCCGATGTTGGCGCCTCCTCCACCGCCGGTTCCGATGCTGAAGCCTCGACCACCATGGGCTCGAGTGCCGGCACCTCTACAGCAACTGGTTCAGGCGCCAGTACTTCTTCCACGACCGGTTCTACCGTCGGAACTTCTGCCGCAACCGGCTCTACCGCCGGAGCTTCCTCGACAACCGACTCAAGCGTCAGAACTTCATTAATACCTGGCTCTACCGCCGAGGCCTCATCAACCACCGGCTCAACTGCCGGGGCTTCAACAACATCCGGCTCTAGGGCCGAAATTGCAGCTACCTCCGGCTCTGAGGCTGGAGCGTCCATCATTTCAACATTCGAGCCCGGAGCTTCAACCTTCGGGGCTGGTGCCGCTGGTACATCTTCATTCCCGTGGTTCGGTGCTAACACGGGAGCTTCTGGGGATGAGTCAAGGTCCAAGACCATGACAGCCGGCACCGGAGCTGCCGCAGCCTTAGCCACCTCTTGGGGCGGCACTGGAATTGGAGCTGGAGCTTCCGCCTGCACAGCCTCAGCTGCTGCTGCAGAAACCGGAGCTTCAACCCCTTTCTTGGGCACACTGTGGATGAAGGATGAAGACACTCAAAATGTAGTTACAACAAAAAACAATCAACTGAGGTAAAAAATCAAACTTACCTTGGAAGGCTTCTGCTCCAGCTAGCGCGGAACCTCTTTCCTGGACGCTCGGCATTGGACCCTATCGCCCCTGGCGTGCCAGCTCCGGAAGGTTCCTTGGAGCTTGCCGCTGCTATCGGCGTCGCCTTGGTTGATGCCCCCGTCGACCGGGAAGGATCTCCAGACCCAGAGCCTTCAACTGGCCCTGGTACTGAAGCCACATGGTCGGAGCTAGCACCCCGGGGAGATGCCGATGCTGGAGTAGTTGCCACCACAGAAGACTTCCTCCACCAAGGAGAAGGAGCCATCGTGGAGGGAGCAGGCCTGATGGACCTCCTGTCGGCATGCTTCAGCTTCCTCTTGCGGCTCGAGGGCTCGGCCAACTCCTTGCCCTTGCCTACAACTTTGGTTCTTGGCTTTGGGGCGAGAGCGGAACCGCCTTCAGAAGCCCCAGGGATTTCCACCCCGGAGGTTGATCGCCTCTCCACGAGGCCCAAGTCATCCAACAGCGGCATTTTCCTCCGGAGCTCTCTGCACTCCTCTAGAATCATATTCAGAGGCAGGAAGGCCGCCGGTGGAGACACGTCGCTAGGACCAATGTTCCCAGGCTGGAACTTCTTGATATGGGTCTTCAAGGCTTCACAGGCCAAGTTGGTGTCCAAGCCGACTTCAATGCGGTTGGTATCCATCTCACTATTGAAGGCCCAAGCAGGCCGGCTCCTAGCCCTCAGCGGGGCCCACCTGTTCATCAAAAAGTTGCCGAAGACCATCTGCGGGGTCACCCCACCTTCAACACATTCCTGGATTCTGTCCAGGATGGGCCTGTACTCCCTCGGCAGCGCCGGTACATCCTTCCAAGTGTTGATGTCGACGCGAGGAAGGCCTTCAGGCAGCTCTATCCTCTCGTGTCCCTCAACGGTGATGACCACCCAGTCTTCCTTCCAGTCGTCCCACTTGCAAGAAGGGAAGGACCTCAAGTACTTGATGGGAGAGTTTTTCCGCTTCACGAAGTAGTAGAAGCCGATGAAGTCATCACTCTTCCCAGTTGGGTGGACAGTGAAGAAGGTCCGGAACAACTGCATGCAAGGGGGCACGCCCACCCACATCTCGCAAAAGTGGACAAAAGTCGCCACCAGCAAGATTGAATGAGGGCCCAGATGGTGGAGCTGCAGGCCATAGAAATCTAGCAACATCAGAAAGAAGGTTGAGAAAGGCGGGATCAAACCCGCCATGGCATACCCAAGGAAGTACACCATATCTCCAGCTCGCTTCTTCTCGAAGGGAAGCTCGCCGCAGCGAATGTCGTTGTCAAAGGAGTCACTGGACCATCTCATGTAGGTCCGGACCCTGGAGAACTCCTTCTTGCTCCCAATGCGGCTTTTGGGGAGTCCCAACTTCATCGTGGCACAGCGGGGCGAGAGATGAAAAGCAAGCAAAAGTTTGGAGGATTTGAGCGCAAGTTCGAATGGAAGGCGTAAAGAACCCCGAAACGGTGCGTGCTTTCCTTCTTAAGTAAGCCCCCGCAATGCTTGGATGGAAACCATAGAGGAGCCGACGATACCAGTCAAAAGCTTCACCCTGCAGATGACAAGGGGGCCCAGGGCCACCCCAACGATCAAGTTGAGGTCCTTACCCCAGGTGAATGGTTGTCATCATGAAAGGCGGGAAACCCGAAGGCGACGGCCTGATAGGGCGCGCGGAACCGATACAATTTTCGTATCGGGAACCGGCGACCTTCAATTGCGTGAGATCCGCATGCTAAGATCTCACATGCCGCATCCAGGATATGCCACGCGGCGTTGGTTTAACTATGAACTACTGCCAACGGCACATCTGAAGACCCTTGAAGACACGGCTCAAAAACCGAAGAATGGACCCACCTCTGGCAGAATGACTTCATCCAAAAGGTCTCTCCCAGAGGTGGCCCAGGGGGCCACTGTCGATACCCTGCGTATCGGATACCCCTTGGGATTGCAAAGATCACAAGGAAACTCTATCTACCATATTTGAAGACCTCCGAAAGCCCCACATGTCAGCCAAAATCGGACCTGCTTCCCCGACATGGTTAGTCTCAGGGCCGCCACGTGTATCATAAGACCGGAGCTATCGCCCACACATGGGAAAGCTCCGGACTAGATACCAGTATGGCACCTCCGGACCTAACCCCAGACAGAGGGAATCTTCGGAACCGACACGTGCCTAACAGCACCGGACCTACCCGTCCACGACAGTAAAGCTCCGGAGCTGCCACGTATCCGAACTACCGGACCTTCAACCTCAACGAACAGATTGATGGACCCCCAACGGCTCGGACCTTCAAGGGGCAATCAAAGGCTTCAAGATCCGATTAAGTGTCATTAATACCATATTAATGACACTCGATCGGAAGGCCCTTAATACCAGTAACAGCACTGTTAAGGCCCGTTACCATGCTATTAAGGGTAATTAACCTCATTTATTGTGTATTAAACGTTAGTAACCGTCAGGTCCACATGTCAGGCTAGGATAACGGTCTAACAACCAGTCCTTGTACTATAAAAGGACTGGTCGACGATACACAGAGGAGGCCCCTCTCGGCTCTCGGACTCTGAGACTTTCACATGCTCCCGGACACAGTCAGACACTCTTAGACGCTCAATACAACAGCAACACACCCCGTGGAGTAGGGTATTACGCTCAGGTGGCCCGAACCACGTAAACATCTGTGTCAATTTGCCACCATCTCTTGAATCTCTGCGCACCCATTACCGAACTACAAACTCCACAGACTACTAACAGTAGTACCAGGAGATCTGCCGGATTCAACCACCGACAGTGGTATTCTTATACTTATGCACTTATATACTTGGTCATCTTAATATCCATGCCTATGTGTTATTATGTGATGCTCACATGTTTAATGTTAAAACATGTCACTTGTATTACTAAAATTGTTTACACTCGCTTCTCTTTGCACCCCATCATAAAGTATACACATATGAGATTATATTAATTGTTTATGCTCATCATATTGCTATTCATGATTATCACAACTTTTGCTCACACACACATGCCTAGGCACCCCACCATAAAGAGTGCATATATGAGAAGTGATTCATGTTCATAACTTCTTATACTCATATGTGCGCACTTTATGAAAATCTATTTTTTATCCATATATGTGTAATCTCAAAATGGTTGTCATCAATAACGAAAAAGGGGGAGATTGAAAGTGCATCTAGGTACACCCTTGTGGGTTTTGGATGATTGATGACAAACAAGTGAGATCCTAATAAAATTTGTTGAGTGAAGAGCAGGTTTCGGAGAATCAAGCTAAAGGTGCAAAAAAAGGTGAAAAATGAGAACCAAGAAGGGAAGAGCACACGTGAAGAAAAGATGCAAAAAGTGTCGCAAATGTATAGGATGTGTGTGAGAGACACACCCATAAGAGATCATGTCTTTGTGGAGAGATTAAGGGCTAAAACATAATTAAAGACACAGCCAAAAAGGACTAGTCCGCTATTGAGAGGATTAGTTCGATCTCTCACTGGTCCAAAAACAGACTAGTCCGTTATTGAGAGGACTAGTCTGATATCTTTCTGAGTAGCAAACGGACTAGTCTGATAAATGTTGAACTAGTTCGATATCTCTCTAATGCACATATGGAAAAGTCCTCCAAGTGAGTATTAGTCCTTTTTTCCTTAATAATTCACAAGCACTAGACTAGTCTGATATTGGCTGGACTAGTCCGATTTCTCTCTAGAAACAAAATGGACTAGTCTGATCCTACTGCAAACTAGTCTGGTACACTTACAGAATGTGTTGCACAACTTCACGTATAATTCACTCAGCCCACCGGGCTAGTCCGGTCCCCATAGCGGACTAGTCTAGGCGTCAGGATCCAAGCAGTAACTTTTCAAAATGTCTATAAATATGTGATCCACGACCTCATAACAAGGAACCAAGAACCCTAGCACCATCACACCTCCCAAGAACACGAAAACACTCCTCTCAACACATCTAATGCCCTAAAAGGTTCAATCTTTTGGGATTTCAAGTTTGGGAAAGGGAGAGCGACGTCTACATGATCTTGAGCTCCTGGGGTTTGATCTCTCACACACTCTTGTTGATTCTTGTACATCTTTTGAGTGTGTTTGATAAAGATTTTTGATGTAAACTTGTGAGGCCCTCAACTTGTGAGGAAGCCCCCAAAACTCATGATTACTCCTTTGTATAGTGGAGATCAAGTCGGCCTTTGTGGTGACTTGGTGAGGGAAGGGTTGATATAGACCCGGCTCTGTGTGAGCACCTCAACGAGGATGTATATCCCTTGCATGAGATCGAACCTCAGTAAAATTCGCTTTTCTCGTGTGTTTTGATTCATATTTTTCATTATCATCACTAGCTAGAGCATATACTTGATCATACTTGCAACTTATATCAATCTTGTAATCCATGTGCAAATTACTCATCCTAATTACTTACTAAAGTCGTTAGGATAGTTTATAACTTTTTTCTATGATAAAACTAAAGAAAACCCAAACAGGTATAAGTTTGTCTGTGTTGCTGACTAACCCCAGACTGGTCCGCACTCACGCCGGACTAGTCCGGTCTCTAGAATTTCACGAGTTTAAATTAAGTGTTTCAGGAAATAAAAAGGCATATTCACCTCCCTCTAGGCATATTCAGGGCTGGTCGTTCGAAACAGGACTACAAGCAAGTTCCTTACTGACTATCTGCAATGCGGCATTTTCACAGAGAATGGTTACTTACCTTGGTGTTGGAGTCAGAGCTGAGGTCGTAGTCGGTCTTGTCTTCCAACATCTTGTAGAGTGACGGCGACATGTAGTAGACCATTCTTATAAAGGATGCTTCGAGAGCATCGTCAATGGTGTTGGCATTGTTGAACCTTCGAGGGTTGCCGATGGCACTGGTCGGAGTTGATGAAGCCATGATGAAGTAGATGTAGAACGCACAACATCATTCACCTACCAGGTGCACCAACTGTCCGCATTTCATACACCGAATAGTGAATCATATTGAAACATGTTTGTCTCCAAATGGCTAGTTGCAAAAGACAAGTGAGTTATCATGGTTCGAACAAACAGGGCCTTACATCCAGCGAGAGTCAATCAGTCATATTTGTTAGCTCAAAATCTATAGAGAACGATTACAAGCGAGCCTTGCTCAAGGGATCTCTAGGAAATGTAATGTGCAAGCGAAACACGTATGTAAGTGCGTAAGTAAAACGCGTATGTAAATGCATAAGGAAATGTGTATGTAAATCTAGTACAACATAAATTTGTCCCTCTCGAAGGTGGCCTTAGAGCTCCTTTTATAGAGGGAAAAGGTGGTCCTATCTAACCCTTTCCTCATATTGGGACCAGGTTATACAATGTTCATTTATGTCGAGTCGCCCGAGCTGTCCGGGGTGCGGAAGCTTCATCGTCTTAACTTCATCCTTATCGCCAAGGTTGCGTCACATGTGCGGTGTACTCATTCCTCTGCAACAAATGGGATGGATGACAGGATTATCCTACAAAGGTTCATGTTGTGTGTTATCTTCTCTGCGGAAGCTATGGCACGCACCATCCGTCTTAAATGCCACCAACTGTTTGTCTCTCTCGGGTTCGAGCCCGAGAGGAATCGTCCGTCTGACCTGTGAGGTCGGGATTCGAGCAGGCTAGGTACCATGATCTCGGTAGGTTGAGGCATTGATGGTGGGCTCCTCCTTGCGCTGGAGGGTAGATATGATTGATATGATTCATCATCATATAGTGGGCGCGTACCGTCGTTGAGTCTTGTGTCTTCGATACCACTGGTACAAAACCCCGTCACTAGCGGTACCCAAAACTAGAAAACATGTATCCAAAATGCATATAACCATGGAAGTCAACTTAGCTTTGATTAAAGGCAAGATCAATGTAACACTTGTGCTATCTACCTTTATTACCTCTGTCGATACCCTGTATACCAGGTATCCCGCGCACAGCCTAAAAATGCCTAAGGACCCTGCCTCTCCGCTGAGGCAGGCCTCAGAGATGCCACTTGTCTAGCGGGCCTGGACCCCGCCTGTAACACCCTCATTTTCATGCATCATGCCCTGCATGCACTCATATATATGTTTAACATTAACCCATAACAAGAGGAACAAGTTTAAAATTGATTTGGAACAAAACCGCACTTAAAAATGTAGGAAAGTGCGGACTAGTCCGGTTTTGCTGAGGACTAGTCCGATTTCTCTCTATCTAAAAACGGACTTGTCCGTTTTTGCTGCGGATTAGTCCGATATTTGCCTCTGGACAACTTCGGACTTGTCTGATTTTGTGCGGACTAGTCCGGTATTCCATGAATCCTTGAAAATTTGCTAAGTCCCTAGACTTTTCCGGACTAGTCCGGTGTTCCAACGGACTTGTCCATTTTCCTTTCTGACTAAGATCGGACTTGTCCGATTTTTGGCCAGACTTGTCCGATTTTCTCTCTGGACGACTTCGGACTAGTCCGGTCCTGTCCGGACTTGTCCGATATTTCATGACTCCGAGATTGACCTTTTGTTTTACGACTTATTTCTTCGGTTTCACGTCAAGTGGGCCTAGGGACGTCGTGCCCAACTCTTTTAGAGCCCATGTGGGACTCTAAACCGGCCTCTACTCATCCTAAACTCGAAATCCATCTAACCCTAGCCTCCACGTCTATATAAACAACCCCACCCTTGGTTTGACATCTATTTGCCACTTTTCCACCCACCCAAACCCTAGTTCGTGTGAGCCACCATCAAGGAGGGAGGAGAAGATCCCAAACAAGAAGAAGAAGAGGAGGAAACGAAAGAGGATCAAGATCTCCACCAAGTTTCGTCCTTCACCACCAATTCATCTCCAAGTTCATCACCAACCCTAGATCATCAAGATCCAAGTGTTACCTCCAAGTTTCTTGGTTCATTGGAGTTCTAAACACCTGGTATACCTTCTATTCTCTTTTCCTTATGTGAATTCAACCCCTAATCTCCAAATTCACGTCGATCTAGAAAACCCTAATCTGCTGATCTCGTCAAGTGCGGACTTGTCCGGTCCCTAGCGGACTAGTCCGATCTTCCTGGTTAAATTGTGTTGAATTAATTCTAAAATTTGATCTAATCAACTCCAAACCTGTATAAACTTGTTAAAATCTATCAGAGCTAGTTAGTGATCATTAAAAGCAATCTAGTAACAAGTTCTACCTTGCATTGCATTAATCATGCATGTCATGTCATATTGAGTAATATCTGTGCACTCTTTGATTGTGTTTCTTGTCTTGTATGTTTATTGTGTGGATTAGACGGATTTGCGCTAGAGAGTGCCACGGAGGATCTACAACATCAAGAGTTTGAAGGCTTTGACCCTAATCAACAGCAAGAGCAAGGCAAGTGTCCTTGAAGCATATTGATCCTGTTTCTTTAAAATAAATGTTTTGTTTGCAAAACTGCATGCTTGTGTCAAATTGATGGGAAATCCTATGGTAGGAAGTTTACTAGATTTTCTAAACCACCCTTGTCACCTGGAATTTATGGTAGAGAGTCGGGAAGGGTTTTTACCTTTTTGCTTCGCTTAATCAACTGGGATGGGAAACAACTATATCACTCAATTTAATTATGCATGGATGAGATTATGGTTAACATGAACTGGTTAAACATGGTATGGTAATGGATGATCTAAGCAAGCCTGGTATGTGGATGGGTTGGATGTTATGGTGGTTTGCTTGCTTTAGATCTAAGGACCGGTTCATGCGAGAATAAGCCAGGACTACAGTGCCACCACGAGGCCAAGTATGGGTGCGGCGTAGCTGATTAATTAGGGCTTTGCTAGTGCTGTTTGGACCATTGTGGATGCTCGGGGAAGGGGTAGTCGGATTGGGTTTGTTGATGATTGGTGGGACTACCCTGGGATCCGAATGGCTCAAGAGGGGGCCCTTGGTTGAAGATGTGCTCCGCGGGAGACATCGCCACCGGTGAAACCTCAGTGGGGTCTAAGTAGGCTAGTAATCCTTTTGTAAAGGCTATTTTGTGATCTCTTGGCCACACACCAACGGAAGTGTGTAATGTGACCGACGGGTCATGGGCATAAGGGAGGTTCTTAGTCGCCGAAGGGTGATGAAATCACGAACACGTGGGTAAAGAGGTACAAACTCTGCAGAGTTAATTAAAACTATCATGATAGCCGTGCTCCCGGTTATGAGCGCCTGGACAACTTCCATGATTAGAGGCAAATTGGAATTTGGGATGGTTATGGTTTGGTAATGGTTATGGATTTAATTTCTGGTATTGAATATGGTTATTGACAATGGTGAAATCTAGAATTATTGATGACGATGGTGAATTATGGACTGGTATTATGATATTATTCATGATTATGATGGGTTTACTTCACATACATAAGATATATTGCTTTTCAAATGTTTTACTTTTCAGCACTTAGCCATTATTATTGTCGTCATTTGAATCAGCCACATGTCATACTTTCCACACTTGCTGAGTACGACATGTACTCACTCTTGCAATCCCCCACCCCAACAGTTGCAGGTCAGGATTGGGAGTTTAATGGCGATAATGCGGAGTTCTAGGCCGTGTCTACTGTCAGCTTTGCCTGTGGTGTTGATTGGAGCTGCGCATGCATACCCTGTCGCTTATGTTGCATAGTTGCTTAGTTTGCTTAATTAGTTTATTTCCGCTGCATTAGTTGAACTTGTCATTAATATCCATTAGAGCTTGTATTCGAGGATAATCTGGTTTGTGTAATAAAATTTGGTTAACTAATATTGTCTTGTGGTAATTTTCTGTATACTCTTTTGTGATTGCACTCGTGTATGTGTGATGAACATCCTGGGCACACATATGCGTTAGCTTGGTTCATTTTCGGAACCGGGACCGCCCCTCCTTAGGGGCGAGCTCCGGTACTGCCACGTGCCCCTCGGCTCAAGAGCTGGCCTCCCTACAAAGGCAGGCTCTGCGGCCGCCACGCGTCTGGCGGGCCTGGACCCCGCCCCTCCTTAGGGGCGGGCTCCAGTACCCCCACGTGCCTCTCGGCTCAAGAGATGGCCTCCCTGCAGAGGCAGGCTCCGCGACCGCCACGCGTCGTGCAGGTCCCGACCTCGCCCCTCCTCAGGGGCGGGCTCCAAGACAACCACGTGTCCCTCGGCTCAAGGGTTGGCCTTCCCGCAGAGGCAGACTCCAGAGCTGCCATGTGTCTCGCGATGTCAGACCTTGCCTCTCCATATAGGTGCGCTCCGGTGCTGCAACGTGACCTGCAGCACGGGATCGACAAGTAGAGGCGGGCTCTGGTGCTACCACGCGTCCTGCGGCCCGCTCTAGGTGTTAGATCGCGGGAGAAAAGGGTGACGTGCCCTATCTAGTCGCGCATTAAAGACACACGCCTTCCTCAAGCGCACGGGCGCGGCGCACGCCCTTGTCAGGTGCCACTATGCCCAATCACATCACAGTGAAGGCGCCACAGTGCTACCACACGCTGCTCACAGAGTAGAATGCGGCGACATGACAGATGAGACATTTCCTGCCATCATCAACAACTATGCTTAGACTCTAGCACACGATGCGGCATGTGACATCCCAATTTTCGAGTTTTGACAAATAAAAAAAAGAATTTAAGAGTTTAATAATAGAAAGAAAACATATTTTATAATAGAAAATATAAAATATGTGCATCTCATCTTGCATTTGCGTTCATCCTTTGATATTATAAATTATTTACCAAAATAAATATAGTAAAATAATTTAATTGCTAAAAAGAATATGGAAGAAAAGAAATATAGGAAATTTGATAAGAAAATAGAAAAAGAAAAGTAGTGACTCAAAAATAAAAGAAAAAGAAAGAAAGAAACAATAATGAATAAGAACAAAAAATTAATTAAAATAAGATATAAAAGAAAAACAAAGAAATAATAAATAAATAATGAAAAGAAAGAAATAATAAATAAATATTAAACAAATAAAATAGGACAATAATCAAAATGGAAAATAAAACAAATAAAATACAATGTGTAGATTTATATAAGAATAAAAATAATGTATATATAAATATGAATAAATAAATAAACAAAAATATATAATCAAAAAATGTAAATAAATAAATAAAGAAGAAAAGAAAACAAAAAAGTCAACCGCAGGCCCAGAAAGGCCAGGACCGCTAAAGAGAAGAAAAAAACAAAGTCAACCAGCAAGTCCTGGCTGCACAAAATGGCCGCACTGCCAAAGAAAACAAATGGTAAAAAGAAAAGAAAAAAGAAAAAAAAAGAAATTAACAAAAAAAAGGTTCAAACACCCGCAGGTCAGAGTGGCCGACTCCCACCCCATCGAGACTCTCGGGCGCGCGTCTGCCCCGACCCCCAGCCCCGTCCGTGCCCGAGCTGGACTCAAGTGTCATGGCCGCCTGCATATAAAATGAGAGGCGCTCCTTCCGTGAAAGATTGGGCGTATGATGCGGCGCCCCCTATCATGCTGCCCCCTGTCGTATGCAGCGCCGCCAGAAAAAAGAAGGGCGAAGCCTTGCTGCTCTGCCCTCTGTCGACCGTGAGCCATCGAGAAAAACGCCAGCAACCAAGAGGAGGAACAAAAAGGAGGAGTCGTCGTTCCGCCAGACATCATCGCATCGTCCTTGTTTTTCGTGGAAGATTACTACGTCGCCGCCGTTTTCTTCGTCAACATTTCGTCATCATCGACTTCGTCAATAGAGCCACAGATCCTAGAGGCACATGTCACGCCGCCTTCCTAGCCACGCACATGGTAGATTTTACGATTTAGATCTAAATGACAATGATTGACCCAATACTAATATTAAATGATGTTTAATGTTTATTTTTCAACAACCATAATGCCCACAAAACCACCGTAATCTATTCTAAAAATTGCTCAAACACATATGTAATTATTAATACTATTTTCAGCTTATTTAATATCGTAAGTAATTATTTTAATGCTGAATTAATAGTGATTAATCTCAAACTTGCTTAAATAATTGCTAATAAATATGAAACACGTGTAATAAATTATTAATCATCATAATAAATTATTCACGTGCATTCATGTCATTGTTGCAATGCATTTATTTTGTATTGTTTGTATGTGTATGTGCTTTATTTAGAGTAGGCGGGTACGCTCAAGAGGTTACGATCGAGAAGCGAATATCCGAGGATCTTCATATGCAAGACTTTGAATTGCTTGAGCTATCGAATTGCGGAACATAAAGGCAAGTGTTCTTGACCATATTGAACCTATGTTTTGTTCGCAAAATTGTATGCTCGTGTCAATTTGATGGGAAACTCATACGTATGAGTTTACTAGTGTTGTATGCCACTCCTTGTCGTCGGGATATACATGATGAATCAGGTATGGGTATATTTTTCTCTTTCGCGCCACATCACTATATGGGTTATGGGTAACCTAATTAACATGCTTAATAACTTTAATCATGAGGATTGATGATGGTAATGGGATGATGACTATTTTTAGAAACAAGAAACTTATGTGATCTAAGCAAGCATGGTTATGTGGAATGGGTTGTACGATATGGTGGTTTCGCTTGTCTTAGATCTAAGGACTGGTTCATGCGAGAATAAGTCAGGTTAACAGTGCCACCACAAGGCCAAATATGGGTGCAGCTTAGTCAATTAACTCGATGCATTCAAAGCATTGTTAGGATCATTTAGAAGGCTCAGAGAATGGGAATCGGTTGGATTTGCATTAGTGGCGGGACTATCCTGGGATCCAAACTACACAAGAGGGAGTCCTTGGATGGATGTGCTCAGTTGTGAGACATCACCTTCGGTGAAACCTTACTGGGTCTGTACATGTTGATGGTCCCTTTATAAAAGCTATTTTGTGATCTCTTGGCCATACACCAAAGGTAGTGTATTGGGTATGTCGAAGCGTACGAACGACACTTCCCCCAGTACTACTAAATTGTAGCCCGCGGAGGTTCTTTGATCGGTTTGGGCGTGTGGAGACTCAAGACAAGATGGTGACACAGAGCATTTACGTGGTTCGGACCGCCTGAGCGTAATACCCTACTCCACAGGGTTTGTGTTGTTGTATTCGAGATTCACTGGTGCTTGCGTGCATATGAGCTTAGTTGTTTTGTATCGTACAGCACAATCCCTTTTATAGACCAAAGGATGGATGTTACATCAATTGTCTGGCCCGACACGTGGCCCCGGCGGTTATTATTGCCTAATACATGATCTAAGTGTGTTTAAGCACCCTAATAGCGTGATAATGCGCCTTAATAGTGGCGTTACCGGTATTAAGGGTCTTCTGATCGTGCGCCATTAATATTGTATTAATGGCGCATAATCAGGCCTTGTAATTGTAACAATAATTGTCCCTTGAATGTTCGTACCATTGGAGATCTGTCAGTATTCCTGCTAGTGTCGTAGGTCCGGAGGCTTTCCACGTGGCAGCTCCGGAGCTTCCCCTCACGGGAAGGAAGGTTCGGAGCCATTACATAAATGGCGGCATCGAAGCTTCCCTCTACTAGGGGTTAGGTCCGGGGTCACTGGCCACGTGTCAAGCACGGAGCTTCCCTCAGTAGGGAGTTTAGCTCAGGTCTTATATTACACCTGGAAGTACTGGAACTACCCATATGAAGGAGGCGGGTCTAGTGCCGTGTAACAAGTGGGGCCTACGAGGGTCTTCAACTTCAACAGGTGGAACTCCCTTGCACTTCTTACGGTATAGTGGGGTACCCGGTACGCAGGGTACCAACAGTGGCCCCCGGGCCCACCTTCGGGAAAAACCCTTTGGGTTAAGTTATTCTACCGGAGGTGGGGCCCTCTTCGATTCCTGCGTCGTGGCTTCAAAGGTGCAGTTGGGTTGATGGTTTGCTGTTGAACCATCGCCGCGTGGCTTTCCTTGAATGTGGCAGGTGATATCGGTGCGGCAGATCTCACGAAATTGAAGGTCGCCAGTTCCAAATATGAAAATTGTATCGGTTCCAAGCGCCTTGTCAGGCTGTCGCCCTCGGGCTTCCCACCGCCCATCATGACAACGGTTCACCTAGGGTAATAACGTCGACTTCTTCGTCGGGATGGCCTTGGGCCCCTTCATCATTGACGGGGTAGATTTTTGAAATGTGGGCTTGCTCTTATTACGGTTTCTATCCAAGCGTTGTGGAGGCTTACTTAAGAATGAAAGCCCACACGGTTTGAGGACTCTTCACGCTTTCAATCGAACTAGCGCTCAGAGCCTCCCAATCCTCCCATAGCTTTCCAACTTTCGCTCAACTTTGCCGCGATGGAGTTGGGTCTTCCCCGCAGCAAGGTCAAGACCAAGGAGGAGATGGCGAGTGTCCGGACCTACATGGGTTGGTCCAGCGACTCCTGCAACAAGGACACCCGCTTCGGCAAGCTCCCCTACAAGAAGGAGTGCACCGGAGATATGGTGTACTTCTCGGCATACGCCATGGTGTGTCTAATCCCGCCCTTCTCAATCTTCCTCCTGATGCTGCTGGACTTCTACAGCCTCCAACTTTATCACTCTTGCTAGTGGTGACCTTCGTCCACTTCTGCGAGATGTGGGTGGGAGTGCCTCTCTGCATTGAGCTGTTTAGGACCTTCTTCGCGGTCCACACCACTGGCAAGGGGACGGAGCTCATCGGCTTCTACTATTTTGTGAAGTGGAATAATTGCCCCTTCAAGTACTTGAAGTCCTTACCCTCCGGCAAGTGGGATTATTGGAAGAAGTATTGGGTGATCATCACGGTGGAGGAGAATGAGAAGCTGGAGCTGCCTGGGAGTCTTCCCAATGTCGACACCAACGCCTGGAATGTAGTTCCGGAGCTGTCGAATGCGTACAAGCCCGTCCTGGAAAGGATTGAAGAATGCATAGAGGGAGGAGTGACCCCCCAAATGGTCTTTGGCAATTTCTTGGTGAACAGGTGGGCCCTGCTGAAGACTAGGGAAAGGCCCGCATGGGCGTTCAATAGTGAGATGGATCATGACCGAATTGAAGTCGGTTTGAACACCAACTTGGATTATGAAGCTTTGAGGATCCATCTTAAGAAATTTCAAAATGGAGGTGTCTCCCGTGACGTCGTGACTCCGCCGGCTGTCTTCCTGCCTCTGAACATGGTTCTAGAGGTCAGTAGGGAGATCCGAAGGAGAATGCCAGCATTGGATGACCTAGGCGTGGTAGAGAGGCGCCCTGTCTCTAGGGTTATGATCCCTGGAGCTTCTGAGAGAGTGACTACCCCTGCCGCGAGCCGGAGAGTCAATGACGTCGGCAAGGGCAAGGGTAAAGTCAAGGAACCGGCTGAATATTCCAACCGCAAGAGGAAGTTTAGGCATGTTGATGGGAGCCCCATCGGGTCTACTCCAACTCCAACATCCCCTTCTCCCCGACGAAGGACACCTTCGGTGACCACTCCTGCTTTGGTGTCAGCGCCCTCGAGGGACTCAAGCTCTGGCAGGTCAACTCCGGCTCCGGTGCCGGCTGTGAGCTCCGGTTCTGGAGGTCCTTCCCAGCCGAGGGAGGTTCCGGCTGGCAAGACTCTAGCTGCTGCAGACGGCCCCCGACCGAGGTCCGAAGTTACTATCTCACCAGATTTGGCAGGCTCTGACTTCGAGCCTCAGAAGAAGAGATTCTGCGGCGACTGGGGTGATAGCATCCCCAGGTAAGCACCTTCAACTTACCTTGAAATTATAATCTTGTTTTTATTATGTTTTTAATCTTCTTGACCTTTTGTTTCCAAGGTGTCAAGAAAAAAGTTTGAGGCTTCGGCATCTGCTACAGCGACTGGAGCTGTGCATGCTGATGCTCCGGCTTCAACCATCAAGCCTCCCCAGGTGGTGGCAGAAGACACGGCATTTCCAGCGCCAGCTGTCGTGGACTTAGATCCAGAAGAGACGCCAGAAGCTCCCGTGGTAGCGCTGGACCACGGGGGGGAAGTTGTTGAAGACACACCACCAGCCACAGCGCCAGAGGCTGAGGCTCCGGTGCTGGAGTCTGAAGCTCCGGCACTTGAGATGGAGGTACCCGAGGCTCCGGCGCCTTTGCCAGACGTGGCTGAAGATCCGACGATTGAGCCAGAGGTACCCGAAGCTCCAGCCTCTGTGCCAGAGATAATTGAAGCTCCAGATGTTGAGCTGGAAGTGCGTGAAGCTCTGGCAGCTGAGTCGGAGGTAGTTGATGTAACGGTGCCTGAGTCGGTGGTGGAAGTGGCTTTGGACGAAGCTCCAATGATCGCTCCGGAGGTAATTGCTCCGGAGGTGTCCATTCTCGAGCAGGAAAATCCTGAAGAAGCGGTGGTAGGCCCTCCTCCAGCGGAGCCAGCAGCTGAAGACCCTGCGGCTGGACCTTCGGCGACAGCCCCGGAGGTAGTTCCCCTAGCAGGATCCTCCTCAGCAACGGCCGAGGAGCTCCCAAAGGGCGGCTCTAGTGCTATAGAAGCTCAGGGAACCACGCTTGTGGTGTGGGACCCTATTTTTGTTCTTGAAGACCCCTTGGCGCCAGCGGGGATGACTCCAGCAGGTCTGGAGCCTATTCCTTTGGCACTATCGATTCAAAATGCCTACTCCAGTCTCCGTCAAGTTTAGCTTGCCTTCGACCATGAAAGCAAAGTTCTAGAAGAAGAGCGCCACACCTTGAGACGTTGACGCAGCAGACTTCACTTCGAGATGAAGCTAACACATTCAAGGTTGGCGGACCAACGAGACTAGATAGATCGGGAAAAGACCCAGCTGGCAAGGTTTGAGCAGTTGCTCACCGAGAAGGAGGGTTTGATCAAGGCTCTTGATGACCGATCTCGGTCTTTATTTGAGCAGGACAAAGAGGCCAACGAGGTAGCGAATGACCGCCAAGACAACCTCAAGACTTTCCATGAGATGCTTCTCAAGCGCCAGGAGGGTCTTAATGAACGAGAAGACAAACTCCTGGAATAGGAGGAGGATATCCTGAAAAGAGAGGAGGAGCTCACCCATAAGCTGACTCTGGCAGAGAAAAATTTAGCATATCACACTAAGAAGCTTGATCTGTGGAGCAAAGAAGAAGAGGAGAAGTACTGGAAACTGGGGCAGGAGCTCTCAAAAAGATAAGCTGATGTTGCCACCAGAGAAAGGAAAGTAAGAGGCAGGGAGAAGGACCTGACCGAACGGAGGAATTGCATCCACCTCTGGGAGACGGAGCTAGCCGACCATGAAAACCAAGTAGCTGAGAGTATGCAGCAACATGCCAAAGTGGTCGAGCGCCTCTCTCGAGAAGGTTTGGAGCTTGTGGTGGCCAGAAGGTCACTGGAGGAGCTGCGGAGCTCGAGAGCGACTGAGTCCCAGCAGATGTGGGATTTTCTAGGGCGTGCAGACAGAGCTTTGGTGCCGCTTGGCTTCAGCCCAGTACGCCAGGAGAACCCAGACCCGGAGCTGGACCAGACATTGGTAGCACTTGGCTCTACTGGCAGAAACTCGACGTGATGGGTGATGTCATCACCGACCAGCTGAAGACCGAGGGGAAATTTCTGGCCAAGAACGTCGCCGAATATGTCCTGGCATGTTACAAGAGCTAAGACCCCCAACTTTCTCTAGATCCAATCTTCGAAGGACTCATTGCCGAAGAGGAGGATGTTGCCAAGGCTAGCGTCCAAGAAGAGGCTGAGAAGGTTGCATCATTTTTCTGCGGGGCTTAAATCCTCCAGTAGCTAGGACCTTTTCCTTTTGCCTTTTACTGTAATCCTCATTTTGTAATCCAGTACTTCAGATATATGAAATCCACTCTTTCTGCAATGAATTCCATTTTCTCCTTGTCTTCAATACAATGTCCTTTATCTTGTTTGCCCCATGGTAGATGTACACAATTTGATTGCGAACATGTACCAAAAGGATTTGACAATGTGTTGATGACTTGGACGCTTCGAACTTGTAGCTTTTAGATCCAAAGTTTATTTCCAACTTCTCCAGGGAGCTTTTGTTGCATTGACAGAACGTCGACGGCGGGCCCCTTGGGGTTGTCGGAGCTTGGTAGGTCTGATGTGACACCCATTGTCAATGCGTAAACCATCGACGGCGGGCCCCCTAGGGTTGTCGGAGCTTGGTAGGTCCGACGACACCCACTTTCAACGCGTGAAACATCGACGACGGCCCCCTAGGGTTGTCAGATCTTGGTAGGTCCGACGACACCCACTGTCAACACGTGAAACATCGACGGCGTGCCCCCTGGGGTTGTTGGAGCTTGGTAGGTCCGACGACACCCAGTGTCAACACTTAAAACGTCGACAGCGGGCCCCCTAGGGTTGTCGGAGCTTCTTGGCATCAATGATATCCACCATAAATCGTAGAATACGTTGACGGTGAACCCCTCGGTTGATTTTGCCATCTTCACTCTAATTGGCATTATGCTTCATGTCGACGACGGGCCCCCATGGGAGTTGCCAGAGCTTGTTACCTCTGGCGGCACCCACTTTCAACGTCCTAAACGTCAATGGCGGGCCCACATGGGAGTTGTTAGATCTTGTTAGCTCTGGCGGCACCCACTTTCAACATCCGAAACATCAACGGCGGGCCCCCTTGGTGGTTGTCGGAGCTTAATAGCTCCGGCATCGTCCACCATCGCCATGGGTTTTCATTTTTCCTATGCATCAAAGACAAGAAAAACCGTTAAATTCATCATCTCATCTACAACTATTTTGCGACTTACTGACCTATTTGAATTTTAGATCCGAAGAAACTCAATATGTTGACAAGCACATTTATATAATCTTTCCAGATCTGAATGCTTTAAGGACCTGCCCTACTGAGGCCTGTCGGAATGTAGGTAGAGTGGCGTACTTAGGGTGCGAGACCAGGCTAAGTTGATAGCACACTCTAGACCTGTGTTGGCTTGGCGTTCAGGCAAGTAGACCATGCAGCAATGCTAAGATCCGAAGAGACCACCAATACAACTTGCACAATATATGAATAACTTGGACTAAAACTCAAAAAGAATTGCACAACTCGTTATAGACAAGAAGGAGAAGTATAAATAAAAAAGAACGAGCCTGCACAAAATTAATGCACGTGGAGTCTGCTTTTATATAACAATGTCTTTCATTATAGGTCCGGATTATAGGGGAGACAAGAACACTTAGGCTACGGAACTAAGCTAAGAGTGTTATACATCTTGTACTAACCAAGGGCAAGTAGCTACACTTTTAGTGTTGTGATTGTGTCAAGTGTTGCTTGAACTTCTCAGACCCTCCCGGAGGGGTCCGGGTGTTCTCCCAGAGGACCTACCCAACTCTGTTTATAGACTCTATAATTTACATTGCATATAATTACAGACTCACCTCCGTGATACTAAGCGTAAAACTTACGGAGGTGCTCAATGTTCCAAGGATTAGGAAGCGGGGTCCCATCCTCAGTTGTCAAGCGAACGCATCTGGGACAATATATTTTAATCACTCGGAAGGGATCTTCCCAGCTGGGGGAAAGTTTGTTCATCCCTTCACGAGTTAGTATTCTCTGCGGCACCAGATCGCCTTTCTCAAGCTGTCATTTACGCACATGTCTTTGATGATAGCGCTGGAGCGTCTGTCGATAATGTGCATTCTGAACAGCTGCTTGGAACCTTCCCTCGTTGATGAGGTCAAGGTCTTCACGCCAGAGCTAGTCCTACGTGGCTTCGTCGAAGGTCGATACCCGGAGTGACCCCATGGTTATCTCTGTAGGAAGGACTGCTTCAGCTCCGTACACCAGGAAGAAGGGTGTCCCTCCAGTTGATCGGTTAGGTGTAGTCCTGCTTGCCCATAGTGCGGATGGAAGCTCCTCGATGCAGTTGTCTCCATGTTTCTTCAAGCACTCATAAGTGTGTGTCTTGAGTCATTTCAATATTTTTGCATTTGCTCTCTCACCTTGGCCATTACTTGCTGGGTGAGCTACTGATGTGTAGCTAACTTGAATGCCGAGGTCTTCACAGTATTCCAGAAATGTTGGACTTGTAAATTGGGTTTTGTTGTCCATGATGACTCTGTTCGGAACTCCAAATCTGCAGACTATGGACTTTAAGAACTTGATAGCTAATTGCTTGTTGATTGTCACAACTGGAGTTGCTTTCGGCCATTTTGTGAACTTGTCGATGGCGACATACAGGAATATGTAACCTTCGACGGCTTTTGGGAAAGGTCCCAAGATGTCCATGCCCCACACAGCGAATGGCCATGTAGGAGGAATCATTTGCAGTGAATGAGCTGGTGTGTGAATTTGTTTTGCGTGGAACTGGCACGCTTCACACTTTTTCACCAACTCCACTGCGTGCTAGAGTGTTGTAGGCCAGTAGAAGCTGTGCCGAAAGGCTTTGACGACCAGTGTGCGGGAAGATGCGTGGTTCCCACAATCGCCTCCATGGATCTCCGCGAGGAGCTCACGGCCATCTTCCCTTGCAATGCACCGCATTAGGACACCATTGGCACCGCGCTGGTAGAGATCCCCTTCTACCAGCGTGTATCTTTTAGCCAATTTGACGATCCGGTCAGCGGATACACTGTCTTCAAGAAGGTGGTTGTCTTTCAAGTAGCTCCGTATCTTCGAGATCCATGCATCAGCGCAAACTTGAGCTTCTGAGTCTTGTGTTTTGGGTTGCTCGGTGCTTCCTGCAACACCTACGACCCTTCATGGACGCCATGGTAACAAGGCCACCAGGATCGCCAGCTTCGAGGTGCTGGTCTCGCCCCCTTCACTCAGTTTGTCAGGATGAGCGGTTGGTCTTGACAACTTCCGGACGAAGATCCCGTCGGGAGCCGAAGCTCCAGTTGAGGCCATCGTAGATAGTTTTTCAGCTTCAACGTTGTGGAGACGCTAAACATGGTGGAGATCTAAGACTTTGAAGTCCTTTTGGAGCTTCTGGACTTCCACGAGATAAGCGGCTAGTTGGGGGTTGTTGCAGCAGCATTCGCCTTTGACTTGTTTTATGATGAGCTACGAATCACCCTTCGACAACAGCTGCTTGACACCATAAGATAGGGCCACCTTGAGCCCGTAGATGAGAGCTTCATACTCCGCCATGTTGTTGGTTGCCTTGAAGTCAAGGTGAACCATATATTTGACCTTCTCCCTGGTCGGAGCGAGGAGAAGTATTCCAGCTCTAGCCCCCTACTTCTGCATGGAGTCGTCGAAGTAGAGGGTCCAATGAGGCTCAGTGAAGACCGGGACCTTGGGTTCCGGCTTCTGCTCACTGGGGCCCCCAGGATTTAATGGAGAAGGTGTCCACTCTACCACAAAATCGGCCAAAGCTTGACTCTTGATAGCTTGTCGCGGCAGGAATTCAAGATCGAATTCTGCCAATTCTGCTGCCCACTCCACGATATTCCCAGTCGAATTAGGATTATGCAGAATAGCACGTAGTGGATAAGAAGTTACCACTGATATCTTGTGGGCTTGGAAGTAATGATGAATCTTCCTTAAGGCAATAAGAACTGCATAAAGCAGCTTATGCACCTCAATGTATTTGGTCTTGGCATCATGGAGTACTTCACTGATGAAGCACACTGGCCGCTGGACAGTCCGGACCCTCTCAGAGGGACCCAGAGCTTCTTCTCCATCTGACCAGACCCTCCTAGAGGAGTCCAGACCTTCTTGTTCATCTTTTCGGACCTTCCCAGAGGGGCCCAAAACTTCTTCTTGATCATCCGTGTGAACTCCCTCAGATGAGAGAGGTTGATCTTCTAGCATTTCGCCTTGAAGATCCATGCCTGGGGGCTGGTACCCAGACTCGCCTTCAGGTAGCTCCGTACCCTCCCGGAGGGGTCTAGGCTCCTGAACTGGATGTGGTTCTGGTCTTTCCGCGACCAGGACCATGCTGACAACTTCTGTAGTTGCAGAAATGTAAAGCAGTAGAGGCTCACTAGGGTTTGGAGCTACCAGGATTGGCAGTGTGGTGAGGAGCTGCTTTAGCTATTGAAATGCCTTTCCCGCTTCTTCGGACCAATGAAATGGCCCGCACTTCCTAAACAGCTTGAAGAAGGGGAGTTCCCGCTCCGCTAGTCTTGAGATGAACCGGCTGAGCGCAGCTAGACATCCAGTTAGCTTCTGGACATTCTTGATGCGGGCGGGGGGGGGGGGGGGGGGGGGGCATATCTTCTATAACTTTGATCTTGCCGGGTTTGCTTCAATTCCTCGGTGAGTCACCAAGAAACCAAGGAGCTTCCCGAAGCTAACCCCGAAGATGCATTTGTCTGGGTTCAGCTTGGTGCTCGTGATGTGTAGCTTGTCGAAGACGGCTTCCAAATTGTCAAGGAGTGACTCCTTGTTCTTGACCTTCACGACAATGTTGTCGACATACACCTCCACCAAGTTCCTAATGAGTTCTCCAAAAGTTTTGTGCATAGCTCGCACAAAGGTTGAAGCAGCATTTTTTAGACCAAAGGGCATGTCAGTATAAAAGTACACCCCATCTACTCTAATGAAGGCAATATGCTCTTCATCTTCCCTAGACATTTGAATTTGATGATATCCAGAGTATGCATCTAGGAAACACAATAGCTCACACCCGGAGGTGGAGTCCACTATTTGATCTATTCTAGGTAGTGAAAATGGATCTTTTGGACATGCCTTATTTAAGGTGGTGTAGTCGATACGCATCTGAAGCTTCCCACCAGCCTTGGGTACAACGACTAGGTTTGCTAGCCATTTTGGGTGATAAACCTCCCGAATGAAACCAGCTTCGAGCAGCTTCTTGATCTTCTGTCGGATGAAGTTTTGTCGTTCGACTGATTGCTTTCGGGGCTTCTTGTGTACAGGTCGTGCATCAGGATAAATCTTCAGATTGTGCTCAATCACCACCCCTAGGGATCCCAGGCATTTGTGACAGTTGCCAGGCAAACACGTCAACATTTGCCCTAAGGAAAGCGATGAGATCGAGTTCCTATTTGTTATTCAGACCCCCCCCCCCCCCCCGATATACGGGTGGTCTGAGCAGCATCGGAACCAATTTGGACAACTTTCACGGGTATGTCATCGTCGTTGCTTGGATGCACACGTGGTGTAGAGGTTGAGCCTTGGTGACGAATGCTCAAAGATTGAATAGCTTGCTCTTTACTGGATGCCTCCTCCTGCGCTGTTGCAAGCGCATGGAGTTCTTCTAGTGCAGTGATTCCTGTAGTACAGTCCCCATGGATGCGGAGAACACCCGAAGTTGTTGGCATCTTCAACACCAAATAGCCGTAGTGGGCTGCAACCATGAACCTATACAGGGCAGGCCTGCCTAGGATGGCGTTGATGAATGTGGCCTAAAGGGGGGTGAATAGGCCTTTTCGATATTTGTCGGAACCTGCAACACTTAACAACCAAATCAAAACTTGAGATATCGGACTAGTTCGGTAAAGTGCAGACTAGTCCGGTGTGTATCGACTAGGTTAATCAAGTGTGATCGATTAATTTGATTCTAGGATGTATGTAGCGGAAATATACTTGTAATTGAGGTGTTGCAAGATTATGAGCTAGAGTATACCACAACTCAATCTTATATTTGATGTTTCAACGTAAAGTGAGTAAGATTGATTGAAACCCTAGATTAATATGATGAATAAGAATGATGAACACAAAACAAGAACACGAGCAATTTATCTCGTGGTTCGGTTCCCACAGAGGCAACCTACATCCACGTTGAAGAGTCCACAAAAGGACCGGGTCTTCTCCAACTCTACCCTCGTCGGATCGCCACGAAGGCCAATCCTCTTCTCTTATGACAAAGGGTAAATAACCAAATTCAAGGGGACTTCTCACACGTTGAGGGCTCCCCTAGATTACAATGAGAACTCCACCAAGAACACACTCAAAAGATTACAATTAAAATCACAGGAGTGTGTTAGGGAATCAAACCAAGAGCTCAAGAGTGATGAATCGTGTCTCTCCAATGTTCCAATGTGTATCCTCAAGGGATTGATCTTTGTGGCTTTTGATTTTGTGGAGAGATGTGTTTTTTAGGCTCTTGGGAGGTGTGATGGCGCAGGGAGTCAAGAGAGATTAAAGTTGGGTCGTGCACCTCTATTTATATGGGGTTTCTAAAAGTGACCGTTAGGGTTTAGAAAGATTGGACTAGTCCGTGGTGGACACCGGACTAGTCCAGTGTGCTGTGTGTAGCAAACCCTAAGTGTCCCGAAATATCGGACTAGTCCGGGTAGGAGCGGACATGTCCGATTTCGCTTCTGGAAATCTTCAGACTAGTCCGATAACCATCGGACTTGTCCGGATCAGTGAAACCCTAAGTGAATTAGGTGACAAGTCCGCACTTGGAGGACTTGTCCAATTTAGGTCAGAGGGTTTTTGGACTAGTTCGTGCAAATATCGGACTTGTCCAATTTAGATCAGAATGATATCGGACTAGTCTGTTGTGTGATCGGACTTGTCTGATTTTGTGTAGCTTGTGAAGTGTTTTGAGGACTAGTCCGCACTGGGGAGGACTAGTCTGATTCTAGTCAGAGAGATATCGTATTAGTCCGTGGTGATATCGAACTTGTCTGATCTTGTGCAGAGAGATATCGGACTAGTCCGGTATCAATCGGACTAGTCCGGTCCTGTATAAATTTGAGCAATGTGTGTTTATTTGTGTTTGAGCTCTTGGGGTGTGTTTCCTTAACACACTCCACACACAATGATCTACTACACTTGTTCCTTGAGCTCTTCTCCACATTGCTCCTCATTCTCCCTTCTTTTTGGCAGTTTGCTTATTTTCCATTAAAACCTGTGCTCATCTCAACAAAGTAGTTAGGATCTCATTTGCTTGTCATAAATCATCCAAAACCCACAAGGGATTCCTTGATGCACTTTCAATCTCCCCCTTTTTGGTGATTGATGACAACCAATTGAGATTACACAAAATATGATAAAAGGTTGACATTTTCATAAAGTATGCACATATGAGTTTAAAATACATCAAGTAATGAAAACATGATCCATATGTGCATTCTTTATGGTGGGATGCCTAACTAAGTGCATTGAAACAATAATCATGAAGAGAAGGACATAATTGACATTAACATACCAACAACAAGCATATATGTCATCTAGGAGAAAAATCACATATTTCAATAAGTACTTGACAAGTAGTTCAAAGCATTGCATCACAGGACCATTAAGTAACATAAGACCATATTAAAAGTTTACAACCCACAAAATAGACAAAAAGCATAAAGGAAGCTCTCTCCTCGCATCCTACAGCTTAAGACCTAAGACCTAAGATTCCCCCCCCCCCCAATCTCTCCCCCTTTGGCATCAAGACACCAAAAAGAAGGAGAGGAGGGACCTAAAGTCTTCAAGCCTCGCTGTCGATCCTCTCATCGTCTTCATTTTTGTCTTCGGGCTGATGAGGAGGAGGAGGAGGTGCAGAGCCGCTCGAGCCCCCAATGCCAAAGTAGTCAAGCTCGGAGGGGGTCAAGGGCCCGAGCTCGGTGAAGTCAGAGTCGGAATCATCAGAGATTACTGGAGATCCAATGGGCTCGATCTCCAGTTTCTGGCAAATTTGCTTCACATTTGCCTTGACATACTTCATGTCTTTCTTTCTTATCTTGTTCATCTTGTGGGACTTCACTTAGGCCTTTCTGCAGGAAGCAAAGATAGTAGCCGAGTATTTGAATATGCCACTCGCAGATCCCTTTTGAGGAGCTTCCCTAGTGGTAGGGGCAGCCCTGGCATATCCACTTGCTCTTGCCGGAGCCTCAGGACTGGAGGCCGGAGATGGAGCAGCCTGAATGCTTGGCTTTTGAGGCATCTGGGGCCTCAGAGGAAGATGCTCCACATCTTTGACAAACTCAATCCCAGTGACCTTCTCTATCACGAACATAAGATACGGAGCATAGCCACACGACCTGTTGGGTGTGCAAGAGATGTTGACCATATCGTTCTAGATGTAGTCAGCCACATCAAACTTGTGGTCCTTGCTTATGACCCTCATTAGGGTCCAGAGGTAGCCCTGCACACTCCGATCATCCCCATCCTTGGGGGCAATTGTCTTCCTCAAAGCTCTGTTCAACACCATAAAGAATGGCTTCATGTTCTTCGTGGAGGGAGGGTTGAACTTGGAGTTGGGCTCATAGAGGAATTTCATCTTATCCTTCTCAATGACACCTATATTGTGGATGACCAAGTTGTCATGGCTTGAGGTGTCAAGGTGCAGCAGGCTTGCAAAGTTTTCATAGGTTATACTGTACTTGGATCCGTGACTCATGCAAGTAACACTCTCTTCATCACCACTTGAGAAATGGCAAGTTGCAAAGAACTGGGCCACCACTTCATCATTCCAATTGTACTTGAAGGCGAAGAGGTCCTTCAAGCCATGCCTTTCCATTACTTCCACCACTTCAACAAATGGTGAGCAGCCCTTCTTTTCAAAATGTGCCCAATCAATCCACTGGCTGCGCACTACAGGTGTCTTCATGGGGAGGTACACAGACTTGTAGAAATCTGCATGGAAATTGCTCCAAAATCTGCCATCCACGGCTTGCTTCGGACGGCTGTAGCAATCAACATTGCGGAACTTAGCCGCTAAGTCACTGCCCTTCCCATTGAACTTTTCTTCTATGGGGTCCCGATCCCCTTGCTTCGGAGCGGACATCTTCAGGGGGCCAATCGGGCCCGTTGCGATCCCCTTGCCCTTGCCCTTGGCTAGGCGGGCACTCGTCGAGCAAGGGCCACCACCCGCGGAGGCCCTGGAGGCAGGCACCTTTCGTCGAGCCACCCTCTTCTGAGATTGAGGAGGAGAAGGGGCTGGCTTGGAAGGTTGCTTCTTGCTTTGGTCGGTCGAGGACCGAAGCGGGGCTTCTTGGGCCATCTCGGCTTCGAAGTTCGAAGCTTCGTTGTGAGAGCTCGACATGCCCTGAGAATGGATTATACAAAGTATGGATAAGCATGGATGACAAGGGATTGAATGGATGACAAGAGATTTTGCATTGAGGAATTAAGGTTAGGGTTGAGTTCAGAAAATTCGGACTTGTCCGGTGTACTGGTACGAACTAGTTCGGGTGACCAGACTTGTCCATGCATGGACCGGACTAGTCCGGTATTCATCCTCACAGACCTAACTTATGAGACAAATGGACTTACTCAATGCAAAATTAGCCTAAAAGCAATGTAATACATCAAGGACACTAGTATTAGGTGAAAGAAGCTAGGCTATTTGATCAACAATGAAGAAAATAGAGATTTCTAGGGTTTGGGAGAAAATTACCGAAGAATTTGATTGAATCTTGGGGATGAGGGTGTTGAAGGCCGGACAAGTCCGCAAACTTCAATCTCCGAGTGAGGAAGATCAAATTCCACCCAAACTTGCGAAGTTTCAATGGAGAAATCAAGGAATCGCCTTGGGAGCTCGAGTGCGGAGAGAGAGAAGCTTGAGGCAAGTTATGAGGGTGAGGGAATTAGGGTTTGGCGGCAGCTAGGGTTATGGACACGAAGAATCGGACAAGTCCGGAGGTGACCAGACTAGTCCGAATTTTTCCAGAGGCTATATCAGACTAGTCTATGGTCTACCGGACTAGTCCGGCCTAACCGGCGCTCTGCGGACTAGTCTACATGGGTGGGCTAGTCCGGGTCACCAGGGAAGAACTTCTTAGCCCATTCATATATATTTGAAGGTATATATTTAGAAAATAGGGAGGCAAAACAAATCAAATACTCTTGATGAATATGATCAGTAAGCATACAACAATCAAGCAATGACCATAATTCACCAAGATCTAGTAATTGATATAGTTTTTCGGAGAAAATTGTGAGAGATGATTTTCACAATCCAATCAACATATTTTGAATAATTCATACAGGTATGCAAAATTTTCAAGCCACATTCCGACCATCAAGGATATTTAGTTCATTTCGAAGCTCGCAAAAGCGTTTTTCATCAAGTGGCTTGGTGAATATGTCGGCTAATTACTTTTTGGTGTTGACATGGGAAATGGATATATCTCCTCTCATGGAGTGGTCTCTCAAGAAGTGATGTCGGATGTCTATGTGTTTGGTTCTAGAGTGCTCAACTGGATTATGGGCAATTTTAATGGCACTCTCATTGTCACAAAGGAGTGGAATACAGTTCATATTGTAACCGTAATCCCTTAGAGTCTGTCGCATCCAAAGGATTTGTGCACAACAACTCCCAGCTGTAACGTACTCCGCTTCGGCTGTGGATAAGGCAATAGAGTTTTGTTTCTTGGAGGACCAAGAAACTAGGGATCTACCTAGGAATTGTCATGTACCGGAGGTACTTTTTCTATCTACTTTGCATTCGGAATAATCTGCATCGGAGTAGCCAATGAGATTGAATTTGGATCCTTTTGGATACCAAAGACCAAGGTTGGGTGTATGAACTAAATATCTCAAGATCCTTTTTACGGCTGTCAAGTGACACTCCTTAGGATTGGCTTGAAATCTTGCACACAAACATACACTCAACATAATGTCTGGCCTAGATGCACATAAATAGAGTAGAGATCCAATCATGGAGCGATATACCTTTTGGTTGACGCTAGGTCCATATTCATTGAGATCCAAGTGACCATTCGTTGCCATGGGAGTCTTTATGGGCTTCACTTTGTCCATTCCAAACTTCTTGAGTATGTCTTGAGTGTACTTCGTTTGGCTTATGAACGTCCCTTCCTTTTGTTGCCTCACTTGGAATCCCAGAAAGTACTTTAGCTCTCCCATCATAGACCTCTCAAATCTATCTGTCATAATTTTACTAAATTCCTCACAAAAAGATTTGTTAGTTGAACCAAAGATTATGTCATCAACATAAATTTGACAAACAAAAAGATCATCGTCAAGATTCTTTGTAAACAATGTATAATCTACTTTACCAATCTTAAATCCATTTTCAATTAAGAAATCTCTAAGACACTCATACCAAGCT
Organism: Tuctoria greenei; assembly: GCA_036927565.1. Taxonomy (NCBI): domain Eukaryota; kingdom Viridiplantae; phylum Streptophyta; class Magnoliopsida; order Poales; family Poaceae; genus Tuctoria; species Tuctoria greenei. The sequence goes on from JAYESD010000001.1 coordinate 200,983,080, forward strand.
CTAGAAGCTTGTTTGAGGCCGTAGAGAGCCTTACAAAGTTTAAATACGTGGTCGGGGAACTCTTCATCTTCAAACCTGGGGGTTGCTCCACATACACCTCCTCCTTGATTGGTCTGTTGAGGAAGGCGCTTTTCACATCCATTTGATAGATCTTGAAATCATGGTGAGTAGCATATGCAAGTAATATTCTAATGGACTCAAGTCTAGCTACGGGAGTAAAGGTTTCATCGAAATCCAAACCTTCGACTTGTGAATACCCTTTGGCCACAAGTCGTGCCTTGTTCCTTGTCACCACCCCGTGTTCGTCTTGTTTGTTGTGGAAGACCCATTTAGTCCCGACGACGTTGGATTTGGGTCTTTCGACTAGTTCCCACACCTCGTTTCTCTTGAAATTGTTGAGTTCTTCTCGCATGGCCACTACCCAGTCCGAATCCTTCAATGCATCCTCAACCCTGCGTGGTTCCAAAAAGGACACAAACGAGTAATGCTCACAAAAATTAGCTATGCGAGATCTAGTAGTTACTCCCTTTTGGATGTCACCGATGATGTTGTCAATTGGGTGATCCCTTTGGATGCATTGGTGTACTCTTGGGTGTGGTACTTGCTGTCTTGAATCTTCGTGATCGTCTTCTTCTCCCCCTAAGTGGTTGCCCTCATTGACTTGTTGATTATCTTCACTTTCTTGAGGTTAATCTTGTATGGAAGCTCCCCCTTGATCATTGGTCTCCTCTTGTGGTTCGTTTTCCTCGTGCATATGTAGAGGTGGCTCTTGTGGTCGAACTTCACTTAACATCATTCTTCTCAGTGCTTGACAAGGAGCTTCTTCTTTATCTAGCACACATGGATCAACTTGCTCCTTTTGGGAGCCATTAGTTTCATCGAACACTACATCACGTGCTACTTCAACAAGTCCGGAGGTCTTGTTGAAAACACGATAGGCGTAAGTGTTCAAATCATAACCAAGCAAGAAACCTTCATCGGACTTCGAAGCGAACTTTGAAGTCCTAGGCTTCTTGTTTGAAATATAGCATTGGGAACCAAAAACTCGAAAATATGAAATATTAGGCTTGTTACCGGTAAGTAGCTCATAGGATGTCTTCTTGAGTAGTCAATGAAGGTAGAGTCGATTTATGGCGTGGCAAGCAGTGTTGACCGCTTCCGCCCAAAATCGATCCGAGGTCTTGTACTCGTCGAGCATTGTTCTCACCATCGCTATGAGGGTTTGGTTCTTTCTTTCGGCAACTCCATTTTGTTGCGGGGGGTACGGAGCTGAAAACTCGTGCTTTATGCCTTCTTCATCTAGGTACTCCTCCACTTGTGTGTTCTTGAACTTCGTGCCATTGTCGCTTCGAATGTTCTTGATTGTCAATGAGAATTCGTTTTGAGCTCGCTTGAAGAACTTCTTGAGCATTCCTTGTGTTTCTGACTTATCATGCAAAAAGAAAACCTAAGTGTAGCGAGAAAAATCATCAATAACTACTAAACCATATTTGTTACCACCGATGCTTATGTAAGCAATTGGACCAAACAAGTCCATGTGATGTAGCTCAAGAAATCTTGTTGTAGTCATGACGTTCTTGGCGGGGTGAGGTGCTCCAACTTGCTTCCCAGCTTGGCACACACTACAAGGCCTATCTTTCTCAAAAACAACATCCTTCAAACCTCGGATGTGATCGCCCTTGAGGAGTTTTTGAAGGTTCCTCATACCAACATGCACTAGCTGTCTATGCCACAGCCAATCCATGTTGGTCTTTGCAATCAAGCATGTGTCAAGTTCAGCTTTAACCTTGTTGAAGTCAACAAGATAAAGTTTTCCTTTTAACATACCCTTGAAGGCAATGGAACCATCACTCCTCCTAGAGACGGTCACACCCTCATTAGTGAACAAGCAATTATAACCTTTGTCACATAATTGAGATATGGACAGCGGGTTATAATCTAAGGAATCTACATGTAATACGTGAGAAAGAGTGTGTTGTGGTGATATGGCAATTTTACCGGTACCGAGCACGTTTCCTTGAATATTGTCTTCAAAATAGATGCCCTCGCTTGGATCCTCATTTGCTTCATATTCAACAAACATTCTCCTTTCTCTGGTCATATGGTTGGTGCAACCACTGTCTAGCACCCATTTAGATCCACCGGAGGAATTGGCCTGCAAAAACAAATTATGCCTTGGTTTTAGGTACCCAAGCTTGCTTGGGTCCTTTTAGGTTTGTCACAAGGGATTTGGGCACCCACACATGAGATTTGGTGTTCTCATGGCGTGGCCCAACATAATGAGCATAAACCTTTCCATAATTACTTCTCATTAAGACATAAGATGCATCAAAAGTTCTGAATAGTAACTTTTGTTGTTTATACACAGGACTAGTTTGGGAGGTCGGACTTGTCCGGACCCTGATCGGACTTCCCTTTACAAAGGCAATGCTTTCCTTGTTATTCTTATGGCTTGTAGCATGTTGCTTTTCACCATGAGAGTAACCTATGTCATATTTGACATTTGTAGGTCTTGTGACCAAGTATGCACTACGTGCATATTTGATCTTCTCCTTGTCAAATATGCCATTTTGTACAGGATGCTTGTCCTTGGTAGAGGTTGGCTTGTCTTTCAAACTGGTGTCAACCTTACCACATGTACAAGTGGAAGCAACTTCAGTTTTAATGGGTTGAGAAGGTGAACTTGAAGAGGATGAAGGGTCACCTTGCTTGAGTGACTCAACTTGCACTTCAAGGATATTGTTAACCTTTATTAGGTTAGCAAGTTCTTCCTTGCAGCATTTAAGTCGTTTAACTCCAAGCAAGCTTCCTTGCTTGAAGCTAACTCAAACTCTAGTGACTTGCTTTGCTCCTTTTCAAGCTCTAGAAGTTTGTCAAGTTCGACATACTCCTCCTTTTGGGAGACAATCATGTCTTTTTGACGATGTATTAACCTCTCCTTCTCAACAAGTTGATCAAGCAAAAATTTCATTTTAGTGGCTATTTTCTAATCTAATCCAATAAGCATATCTTCATTATCACTAGCAATGTCGCTATCACTAGAATAGGAATGCACGGAAGAGGGTTTTGTTGTTACCTTGCGTTTACCTTCCTTTGCCATGACGCAAGTGCCATTTCACTTCCATGCGCCGAGAGTAGGGAAGAGAGTGTACTTCTTGGATGTCTTTTCGATGGCTATGCTAGCCATCTCTTCTGATGATGATGATGAGGACTCATCATTTGAGTCCCACTCTTTCCCTATGTGCGCTTGTTTGGCTTGTTTCTTCTTCTTGAAGAACTTCTTTGGTTGAGACTTTGCTTATTTGGTTTTCTTCTTGTTCTCTTCATATGGGCAATCAACAATAAAGTGGCTATACTCACCACAATTGTAGCATGCCCGCCTCAACTTTGACTTTGATCTTTCCTTGTATTTTCCTTCACTTGATTTAGCACCTTGTCTCTTCTTCATCATCTTCTTGAATTTCTTCATGAATAGTATCATGTCATCTTCATCCAAATCACTGCTCTCATCGTCACCGTCTTCTTCTAATTGAGCTTCTCGCGATTCTTTAGATAAGGGCTTGAGGGTGTGAAAGCATCTAGGCCCCCATGAGGTATGGTTTCGGTGATTAATGACAACCATTGGATTTTACTAATGAATTTGTGGATGCAAGGTCTCCCATATCACTCAATCAAATGAAATCTATATAAATATGAACATCATCTACTGATCATTCGACATAATTGGAGACCCCTAAAACAATCATTTGATGAGATCAATCAATGTTATGAAGATTAGAAGTAAAAGCTCATATGTCAAACTATTCAACCATAATTGACAGCACTCAATATTTGATAATCATTAGAAGAATATTTACAAAAAGTGTCTAAGAGGTCAATCGAGAAAATTCCAAAAGAATCACTTAGAACAACTCGAAGCAAACAAAATCAACTCACCGGATCAACCGATGTTTCCAGAAAACAACACATCGGTCGAGTTGGTTCAGCAGAAGAAGAAGAAGACCTCAAAACTAAGTACTCACCGGATCATCCGATGATGAAGGGCATACTACATCGGTCCATCAGTACAGTAAGCAATTCCTTTGGACCAAGTGTACCACCGGATCATCCGATGTACAACTATAAACACATCGGTCAATCACTCCAGTAAGCATCAAGTCTGAACCAATTCTGGAGGAAGTGCCACCTGATCATCCGATGAGAAGAAAAGTGTAACATCGGTCTAACAACGGTCATATCTGACACATTGACATCAGCTAATTTGGATTTGACCGATGATAACTGAAGGGGGAGCATCGGATCATTCGGTGTTCGCAGAACAGTGATGTCAGCCTACTTTTCCAACAGCTATTTCATGGAGGCTGGCTATTTATACCCCTTCAACCAGTCTATTCGAAAAGTCTTGACTACCAGACATAATCTACACATTCTCAAGCATTCAAGATGTTGAGCTACCACTTCTACATCATTTACACCACTTACACACCAAGAGATAGGCTAGAACTCGCTAGAGATAGTGCTTGTGTGCTTCCATTCTTGGTGATTGGAATCTCTAGTGTAGTGAGAGCTATAAGGGAGTGTCCCTTGGTGATTGTAATTGAGAGAGACTTCCGGAGCTTGCCAAAGCAGATGTGGAAGCCCAGAGGAACCAAGTTGTACAAGGCTTGAGCTCCACCTTGCTGAGGTTGGCAAACGAAGAAGAATAGTGAAGATCCCTAGTCTCGGTGACTTGGGTGTGGCTATACCCTTCGGTGGGTGCCACAACGTGGATGTAGGAAGATCTTGACGATCTTGCCGAACCATAGGATAAATCTTCGTCTCTCCTCGGGAGTTTGCATTCTCTTGATCTCGCTTTACACTTATGCATTTCATATACCGCAAAGTTACTAGTCACTTGAATGCATAGGTTGTTTGCGTAGGGAATTGGACTTTTAGTAACTAAGTGGTATTGCTTTAATTTTTGAAAAGAAGCCCAATTCACCCCCCCCCCCCTCTTGGGCATTCGATCCTTACAATTGGTATCAGAGCAAGGTTGCTCATTGGAACATTCTTGCTTCACCGCTAGAGAGCTCAAATGGCCAAGATTGGGGGATCGGTTCTTATCTTCGAGGGCAAGAACTTTGCCTATTGGAAAGCACGCATGCGTGCCTATCTAGAGGCTATTGCTCCCGAAGTATGGGAAGCGACCCACGCGGGGTTTGGTGAGCTCAATTATGTTGGTGATCAAATCAAGTGGGATGTTAAAGCTAGGAATGCAATTTATGAATGCATTAGTCAAGATGTGTTTGCTAGGATTGCTAGCAAAGAAAAGGCTTGTAAAATTTGGGCTTGCTTGATAGAAATTCATGGGGGTTCTTCTCGTGTCAAAAAACTAAAATATCACATGCTTAAAGCCAAATATGATGAATTTAAAATGCTACCTCATGAAAATGTCAATGAAATGTTCTCTCGCTTAAATGTGCTTATTGAAGAAATTAATGCTCTTGACATTGCTTCTCTTGGCAAGGGACTCATCAACCGCAAGATTCTTATGCTCCTTCCCAAGCCAAAGTACAACATCATCAACTCCATGCTTCAAAAGGAATCTCTTGACCACATTGAAGTTTCGGAACTCATTGGAGAGATTCACTCTCATGAGATGAGTGTACTTGGGATGATGGAGCAATCATCTTCAAAGACAATTGCCCTAAAGGCCTCCACCAAGAAAACAAGTCTCAAGAAAAATAAGGTGGTTGAGCCTAGCTCAAGTGAAGAAGAGCAAGCATCAAGTGAAGATGATGATGATGAGCTTGCATTGATGATGAGAAAGTTCTCTCGCTTGAACTCCAAGATTGCCAAGAAGGGACACACCTTTGATCCCAAGAAGAAAGCATTTCTACCAAGGAAAGATGACCACAAGACTTGCTACAATTGTGGTGATCAAGGCCACATCTCCCATGATTGTCCAAAACCGGACAAAAGAAGAGAGAACCACAAGAGCAAGCACCGCAAGCTTGAAGATAGTGAAGATGATGAAGAAGAGGTCAAACCCAAACCAAGATCCTTTGGGAAGAAGAAACATGACAAGGTCAAGAAGGCAAAACTCTTCCCAAAGAAGAGAAATGGTCCACAAAAGGTGTTCATGTGTGATGCAAATGAATGGGTCACCGACGAAGAATCAAGTGATGAACAGAGTGAAGCGGAAGAAGAAAGTTTGGCCGGCCTTGCCATTGCCAACAATGATGACTCACCTCTTCATCCACCACTCATGTGCCTCATGGCTAAAGGTAACACCAAAGTGAACTACAAAGCCGGAGGAAAGCATTGGGTACTCGATAGCGGGTGCACTCAACATATGACCGGCAATGATGGTATGTTCACCACCATAGAAAACCGAGGCAATCATGAACAAGTCACCTTTGGTGATAACTCTAAGGGCAAGGTAATTGGGTTAGGTAAAATTGCTATTTCAAATGATTTATCTATTTCCAATGTATTGTACGTTAAGTCACTTAGTTTTAATTTACTTTCTATTGCACAATTATGTGATCTTGGACTAACGTGCACCTTTAGCAAAAATGATGTTGTTGTGAGTAGTGAAACAAGCCAAGAACTAATCTTCAAAGGATTTCGGCATGGACATCTCTACCTAGTAGACTTCTCCAACAAGGATGCTAGCTTGACCACTTGTCTTTTCACTAAGACGAGTTTGGTTTGGCTATGGCATCGACGCATAGCGCACATTGGGATGAGCAAGCTCAAGAAGTCATTCAAGCTTGGGATGGTGACCGGTGTGAAGGATGTCACATTTGAGAAGAACAAGCTTTGTAGCGCTTGTCAAGCCGGGAAGCAAGTTGCTTCACACCACCCAATGAAGACAATGGTGTCAACCTCCAAGCCACTTGAGTTACTTCACATGGACCTCTTCGGACTGTCCACATATCAAAGTCTTGGCAGTAACCTCTATTGTCTTGTTATAGTTGATGACTACTCTCACTATGCTTGGACTTTATTTCTAGGTGACAAGAGTGAAACTCCGGAAGTGTTCAAGACCTTTGCCAACTGCGCTCAAAGGGAATTTCAACTTCCCATCATCAAGGTCCGGAGTGACAACGGCACCGAATTCAAGAACTACAACATTGAGGAGTGGTGTGACCGTGAAGGCGTGAAGCATGAGTTTTCGGCCACATACACTCCTCAACAAAATGGTGTCATTGAAAGGAAGAACAAGACTCTCATCACTCTTGCGCGAGCAATGCTTGATTACTATGGCACGTCGGAGAAGTTTTGGGCCGAAGCAATCAACATGGTGTGCCATGCCACAAATAGGGTCTACCTACATCGACTAGTTCAAAAGACCCCGTACGAACTTCTCATTGGGAGAAAGCCCAACATCTCCTACTTTCGAGTCTTTGGGTGCAAGTGCTACATCTACCGCAAGAAAAGGCTCGGTAAATTTGAAAGAAGATGTGATGTTGGAATATTTCTTGGTTATGCATCAAACTCAAAATCATATCGAGTATTCAACCAAACCTCCGGTTTAGTTGAGGAAAGTTGTGATGTTGAGTTTGATGAAACTAATGGCTCCCAAGAGGAGAGTTTTGGTCATGATGAAATAGATGATGAGCCCTTACGAGAGGCTATGAAGAACATGATCATTGGAGACATCAAGCCTAAAGTTGAGGAGAGCCATGATCAAGGGGGAGCTTCAAGTTCCAACATCAACACTTCTATGGCGCCTCAAGTTGACGAAGAAAAGAAGGATGATCCATTGCCGACTCAAGACTCACAAGACACACAACATCAAGAAGAAGAAGAAGTCCATGATCAAGTCCAACCACAAGAAGAGCAACACGCATCACTACCGCCAAGTGCTTCACAACCACTTATGAGGCATGGATGCATCTCCAAGGCGCATCCGATGGACCAAATCATCGAAAGTCCGTCAAAGGTAGTAAGTACACGTTCTCGTCATTTCACTTCATTTTGTGAGCACTACTCGTTTGTTTCATGTGTAGAACCCACTCACATTGAGGAAGCACTCCAAGATCCAAACTGGGTGATGGCCATGTAATAAGAACTTAACAACTTCATCCGCAATGAAGTTTGGGTGTTGGAGGAGCGACACAAGGACAAGAACATCATCAGAACAAAGTGGGTGTACCGCAACAAACAAGACGAGAACGGCGTTGCGGTCTGCAACAAGGCAAGACTTGTGGCCAAGGGGTTCTCGCAAGTTGAAGGACTAGACTTTGGGGAGACATTTGCTCCGGTCGCTCGGTTAGAAGCCATCCGTATACTTCTTGCCTTTGCATCACATCATAACATAAAGCTTTATCAAATGGATGTGAAAAGTGCATTTCTTAATGGTTATATTAATGAGCTTGTCTATGTTGAACAACCTCCCGGGTTTGAAGATCCGAGGAATCCTAATCATGTGTTTAGGTTGCACAAGGCGCTCTACGGGCTCAAGCAAGCACCTAGGGCGTGGTATGAACAACTACGGGATTTCTTGATCATGCAAGGATTCAAGATCGAGAGGGTGGACACTACACTCTTCACCAAAGACATCAACGGAGAATTATTTATTTGTCAAATTTATGTTGATGATATTATTTTTGTTTCAACTAACAAAGCTCTTAGCCATGAGTTTGGCAAAATGGTGTCTAGGGAATTCGAGATGTCGATGATTGGAGAGCTCAACTTCTTCCTTGGATTCCAAATCAAGCAACTTCAAGAGGGGACCTTCGTCTATCAAGAGAAGTATACCAAGGACCTCTTGAAGAAATTTGAGATGGGAGATTGTAGCTCAAGAAGCACTCCAATGGCAACAAATTGTCATCTCGACACGGATAAGGACGGTAAACCTATTGATCAATCTAACTACCATTCTATGATTGGTTCATTGCTTTATCTTACCGCATCTAGGCTCGATGCATGTTTAGTGTATGCTTGTGTGCTCGCTTTCAAGCAGCACCTAAAGAATCACACCGGAAGGCGGTCTTTAGGATACTTCGGTATCTTAAGCATACCCCTAGTGTGGGCTTGTGGTACCCTAAAAGTGCAAAATTCCATCTCTTGGGATACTCGGATTCGGACTTTGCCGGATGCCGGGTGGATCGCAAGAGTACCTCCGGTGGGTGCCACTTGCTTGGGCGTTCCCTAGTATCTTGGTCTAGCAAGAAGCAAAATTCCGTCGCCTTGTCCACAGCGGAAGCGGAATATATCATGGCCGGTGCATGTTGTGCCCAAATTCTATATATGAAGCAAACCCTTTTGGACTTTGGTATTAAACTTGGTTGTGTGCCTCTCCTTTGTGACAATGAAAGTGCAGTTAAGATAGCTAAAAACCCTGTTCTACACTCCCGCACTAAGCACATTGATATTCGCCATCATTTCTTGAGGGACCATGAAGTTAAGGGAGACATCTCATTGTGAGGTGTTAGGTCCGAAGAACAATTGGCGGATATCTTCACTAAACCACTTGATGAGAAAACTTTTTCTAGGCTAAGGAGTGAGTTAAATATACTAGATGCATCGAACGTCATGCAAGTTGCCATGTAAGAATGCATCTCATATAGGTCTTGTCTAACTTTCAAAGGATAGGGGTGAGCAAGGGTTAGCTTGGGATGGAGGTTCTTTTGGGTCTCCCCAAGGCTTGGAGAGTGGCTCTCCCTGAAGAAGCCTTTGAAAGGTTCAAATTTGGCAAGATATATTTACTTTATGTCTTGCATGATTCCTGCCATATAGACTTGCACTCATATTTAAACTTCTTGCATTATAAATTGTTTGGCATTGCATACGGTAGATTGTCACAAAGGGGAACCCACCTCATGAGAAAGAGACTTGTTTGAAATGCAATATCTCAACTCATATGATGTGGAAAGAACAAAATGTTGGGTGCGTTAATGCCTTAAGGAACATGATTTAAAGAGATAGAAGTATTCATCCTCTAGCTCACAAAGCATGGGCCTTACATTTTATTTGGATAATTTCCTCCTTTTTTCTTCGTTGTTCTATTTGCTTTAGGGCTTAGCCAAGTTATTGGCAATTAGTATTCTTGAGGGGTAAGGGGTTGCCCAAAAAGTCCTAAGACATGTGTTTCTTCGTGTTGTTTGTTTGAGTCGAAGGACATATATGGGATGTTGCTGTTTTGTAGCCATCGGATTATCCGATGCATAGGCCAGAAGCTCATCGGATAAGTTGGTGTTCAAATGCCAAGGGTCAGTTCAGCCAATAAGACAAATCAACCGACGAGTTCATTTTGAGTAACATCAGTCCATCCGATGTTCACATTTCTGGAACTGTGCCGAATTCCACCGATGCAAATCAGTTCATCGTCGGACCATCTGGTGTCAATGGTACCTTTTGGAATACCCTTACTGTGCCATTCGACCGATGCTCCTATTATTTGACGTCAGTTCATCCGGTGTTAAATTTTGAGCTAGGGTTCGGGCCCCACTTTTTAAACGCCGCTTCACCTCCTTCATCTCTCTCTCCCCGACCCCGATGCCAGCGCCCGACGCCTCCCCTGCCTCACGCCGCCGCCCTCTAGTCGCCGCCCTCCGGCCACCGCCGCCTCCAGCCGCCGCCGCCTCCGGCCACCGCCGCCGCCCTCCGGCCTCAGCGCCGCTGCCGCATCTATTCCACCCCGTGCACCACCGCCGCCCCAAGCACAACCACACCACCACCCTCTGTGCCGTTGTGGTGCCTCCCTCTACAGTCGCCGTTTCTTCGCCGCTAGGGTTTCCGGCCGCGTCCGTGCGCCCGACACAACCTCATTCTCGTGCATCGTCACTTGTCTCATCGCAATGGCTCGTGACAAGAAGGGAAAGGGCAAGGCCATTGCGGAGCCGGCCGCAAAGAAGCAAAAACTGTCGAAGGAAGAGAAGAAGGCTTTGATGGTCGCTCGCGCCGCTGAGGAGCAAGAGCGTGGCCGAGGAGGATCGTTGAGGACCCTCGAGGCTCGTCAGAGGCAGCCTCCCGTGCGAGATGAGTCTGAGGAAGAAGAAGAGCCCGAAGTGCCGCTTGTTTGCCGGTGCTCAGCCAGGACCCGTGGGGGTCATCCAGCGGCAGTACCATATTCGAGACCATCAGCTGCCGATCTTCGAGAGGACAGGGCGGCCCAGAGAGCCGTCTATGAGATGGACACCCACGTCCGTGTTGGTGAGAGTGTCCGGCTGACTGATTACAGAAAATTGAAACCCAAGCAGCTCAGAAGACTCAGATGGAGCATCTTGCTTGAGGAGTGGTTCCCGCGGCCCAGAGAGGCACTTGTGGACAGCCGGTTTTGGACCTTGACTCAGGCGTCGCTGTACGAGACGTACAGACGTCGGGGTCATAAGCTCTTCCAGTATAACTTTCTGGACTGGGATCAGCTTGCACTGGCAGCCGAGACGGAGATACGCCCCTACTTTGAGAGATATAGAGGGCTGGTGGAGCTGATGTCCTACGAGAGGAGTGCATATGTGGAGGACTGGGTTTGTGTTTTCTATGCCACACTCTACGTCTCTGAGGGCCGCAGATCCATAGACTTCATGTTCATGGGCCAGCACCATCACTTGAGGAGACAGACTTTGGGACAGCTACTAGGAGTGGATCTCCATGACACTTGTCTGCACGAGAGGGTGTATGGACAGGCTGACCCGCTGAGGAGGCCGCTCACTGGAGGAGTGGCACCACCACTGGAGGAGATACGTTCACTGTTTGCTCAGCCTTTCTCTCCAGACCAGTCGAGGGTACCAGCACTGCTTACTCCAGCTGCGCGAACTGTGCACCTTGCCTTGCGCCGCACACTACTGCCGAGGTCTGGATACCTTGAGGGGTTCACTAGCTTGCAGCAGACTCTCCTATTCTACATCATGAACGAGATGGAGTTCGACATTGTGGACATCCTCATATGTGAGAGGGAGGACGTGATCACTAATGGAGTTGGGATGATGAGACAGCTCGTATTTGGTCACTGGATCAGCTACTTGCTCTACATGGTTGCTCCAGAGAGGTCCGCCGTGCGTGACAGTTTTACTGACGAGAGTGTCACACGGTTCAGCCACTACCGTGCTCCAGCTCCTGGAGACCGCCGCCTTGGCCGTCCCGTTGAGCGTCAGGTCCGTGCTCGTCTATCCGAGGATGATTGGTCAGACCTTGAGAAGGAAGACGAGAGACTGGCTCAGGCAGAGGCTCAGGGTGAGGACCTTCAGCACATTTGGTCCAAGAGTGACACAGATGACAGCGTTGAGGAGTACTTCCCACCTCCTCCCTCACCCAGGCAGCACGACGTGGAGGCTGGAGGCTCGACTGTGCCCCCTCCTACTTCACCTCCCGTCTCAGAGGCACATATCTCTCAGCCGTCTGAGCTTACTTCACTACTACAGTAGATGGTTGAGAAGCAGCACCTAGACCGGCTTGCAGCTGAGCAGGCCCAAGCTGAGCAGGCCGCGCGTCTTTTAGATCTCCAGCAGCAGCGGCGGGAGATGCAGCGCGAGATCGCCCGCGAGAGGCGAGAGGACACTGACAGGCTGACTGGGCTGATAGACCAGATGCACCAGCGCTCCCTCGACCAGCAGCAGCAGACGCAGCAGGCGATGATGGGCATCCTGGGGTTTATCACCAACCTCTATACACAGATCAGGATTGCCCTACCGTCGCAGCTTCCGGGCTTTGCTCCAGCCCCACCTGTTCTGGCTCCAGCTGCAGCACCAGTGTCGACCACGCTGATCCCGACGATCAGCATGTCCCCACTGCTTGCTCCGGGTGCCCCGATCCACTCTCCGCTGTCGGCCACGATGCTTTTCCAGCAGACGCCGGCGTCTGTTGTCAGTGCCCCTCTTCCTGTAGTCCAGACCCAGCAGGCACCGATAGCGGCTCCTACAGCTCCCTCCACCTCTACTCTAGCCTCGACCGCAGTAGCAGGCAGCAGCTCCGACGACAGCACCCCCGACGGTGACCAGTTCGTCATCGCTCCGAGCACTCAGTGTTCTTAGGCACTTAGCTTTCTTTTTGGTGTCTTGATGCTAAAGGGGGAGAAGAGTTAGAGAGGTGTTAGGGGGAAGGGTAGCTTAGCTTAGTCCCAGGGGGAGTCCTAGCTACAGAGGGAGTTTATCTTTTTGGAGTTCTTTTGTAATTTGAAGATTTGCTACTCCTTTTCTATTCATTGAGTATTCATGTGCCACTTATTCTCTTGAGTTATTGATCGATTGAGCTTTTGCATTATTAATCTCTTTTGAGTTTTCAAGTTTAATACGCCATATCTTGTACTCATTGCATATCTTCTTGAGTATCGTACTATCAAATTCATTATTATTATGCTTCACTTGTTGTGTTGTCATCAATCACCAAAAAGGGGGATATTGAAAGCATCTAGGCCCCCATGAGGTATTTCGATGATTAATGACAACCATTGGATTTTACTAATGAATTTTGGATGCAAGGTCTCCCATATCACTCAATCAAATGAAATCTATATAAATATGAACATCATCTACTGATCATTGGACATAATTGGAGACTCATAAACAATCATTTGATGAGATCAATCAATGTTATGAAGATTAGAAGTAAAAGCTCATATGTCAAACTATTCAACCATAATTGACAGCACTCAATGCTTGATAATCATCAGAAGAATATTTACAACAAGTGTCTAAGAGGTCAATCGAGAAAATTCCAAAAGAATCACTTAGAACAACTCGAAGCAAACAAAATTAACTCACCGGTTCAATCGATGTTTCCAGAAAACAACACATCGGTCGAGTTGGTTCAGCGGAAGAAGAAGACCTCAGAACTAAGTACTCACCGGATCATCCGATGATGAAGGGCATACTACATCGGTCCATCAGTACAGTAAGCAATTCCTTTGGACCAAGTGTACCACTGGATCATCCGATGTACAACTATAAACACATCGGTCAATCACTCCAGTAAGCATCAAGTCTGAACCAATTCTGGAGGAAGTGCCACCGGATCATCCGATGAGAAGAAAAGTGTAACATCGGTCTAACAACGGTCATATCTGACACAGTGACATCAGCTAATTTGGATTTGACCGATGATAACTGAAGGGGGAGCATCGGATCATCCGGTGTTCATAGAATAGTGATGTCAGCCTACTTTTCCAACGGCTATTCCGTGGAGGCTGACTATTTATACCCCTTCAACCAGTCTATTCGAAAAGTCTTGACTACCAGACATACTCTACACATTCTCAAGCATTCAAGACGTTGAGCTACCACTTTTACATCATTTACACCACTTACACAACAAGAGATAGGCTAGAACTAGCTAGAGATAGTGCTTGTGTGCTTCCATTCTTGGTGATTGGAATCTCTAGTGTAGTGAGAGCTGTAAGGGAGTGTCCCTTGGTGATTGTAATTGAGAGAGACTTTTGGAGCTTGCCAAAGCAGTTGTGGAAGCCCGGAGGAACCAAGTTGTACAAGGCTTGAGTTCCACCTTGCCGAGGTTGGCAAACGGAGAAGAATAGTGAAGATCCCTAGTCTCGGTGACTTGGGTGTGCCTATACCCTTCGGTGGGTGCCACAACGTGGATGTAGGAAGATCTTGACGATCTTGCCAAACCACGGGATAAATCTTCGTCTCTCCTCGGGAGTTTGCATTCTCTTGATCTCACTTTACACTTATGCATTTCATATACCGCAAAGTTACTAGTCACTTGAATTCATAGGTTGTTTGCGTAGGGAATTGGGCTTTTAGTAATTAAGTGGTATTGCTTTAATTTTTGAAAAGAATCCCAATTCACCCCCCCCTCTTGGGCATTCGATCCTTACAGGGTGGACTTCAAAGCAACCCTTTCTTCTTTGCCGAGGTGAGGTCGGCAATTTCCTTGACATGCTTCGCTTGCTTTTCCATCATCTCGAAATTGATGATTTTTCCAAGTAGCTCATCCGGAGTCATCCTCTTGTATCCGGGGCTTTCTCTAATAATGGAGCATAAGGTGACGTTGCGAGGCATGAAAGCTCTAAGGATGAGCTTCACCACCTCGTGGTCGTTCCACTTCTTGCTTCCGTATGATCGAACCTTGTTGATGAGCGTCTTAAGTCAGTTGTACATATCTTGAGGTGACTCATCTTCTTCGATTGCAAATATTCCCAATTCGCCCTCGATCATTTTGATCTTTGCTTCACGCACATGACGATCACCTTCATGTGCAGTTTGCAATGTTTCCGAGATCTCCTTTGCAATCTCGAGTCCATCCACCTTGGTGAACTCGTCCCGACTGAGTGAAGAGGTAATGACTGTTGTGGCTTGAGCATTTCGATGAATTGTCTGCTCTTGGCTTGGTGTGAGCTCTTTGTCGTCGTCCGAGATATCTATCCCTATGCACACAATATGCCATAAACTTGGATTAAGAGAAATTAGATGCATTTTCATATTTTGCCTCCACATTGAGTAATCACTTCCATCGAAGTGTGGGGCTTTTCCTAGAGGGATGGATAAATAATGATTATTGCTAGAATTAAGACGATCGTAGTTAAAAGGATATCGGGAGTAGTCGGTGTGACTACTCTCCTTCTTCTTCTTTTCATCTTCGACTTTCAATTTCCCTTTGGAAAGAGTCTTATTTCTTAGGAGCGCCTTTAGTTCAAGCGTCTCCTCATCGTCATCCTCGAAGTCTTGAATGGCTTCGAGGAGCTTTTCCACTTTCTGATTCTTGTCATCATCAACCTTCTCTTGGTTGTTGCTCTTGTGTACGTCATTCATGTCTGACATGATCTCTTCGAGTGATTAGTCTCTTTCTTGAAGAACCTGCTTTGATACCAATTGAATGTGGCCTAGAGGGAGGGGGGTGAATAGGCCTTTTCGATATTTGTCGGAACCTGCAACACTTAACAACCAAATAATAACTCCAGATATCGGACTATTCCAGTAAAGTGCGGACTAGTCCGGTGTGTACCGACTAGGTTAATCAAGTTTGATCGATTAATTTGATTTTAGGATGTATGCAGCGGAAATATACTTGTAATTGACGTGTTGCAAGATTATGAGCTAGAGTATACCACAAGTCAATCTTATATTGGATGTTTCAATGTAAAGTGAGTAAGATCGATTGAAACCCTAGATTGATATGATGAATAAGAACGATGAACACAAAACAAGAACACAAGCAATTTCTCCCATGGTTCGGTTCCCACAGAGGCAACCTACATCCACGTTGAGGAGTCCACGAAAGGATCGGGTCTTCTCCAACCCTACCCTCGTCGGATCGCCACGAAGGTCAATCCTCTTCTCTTATCACAAAGGGTAAATAACCAAATTCAAGGGGCCTTCTCACACGTTGAGGGCTCCCCTAGATTACAATGAGAACTCCACCAAGAACACACTCAAAAGATTACAATTAAAATCACAGGAGTGTGTTAGGAAATCAAACCAAGAGCTCAAGATTGATGAATCGTGTCTCTCCAATGTTCCAAAGTGTATCCTCAAGGGATTGATCTTTGTGGCTTTTGATTCCGTGGAGAGATGTGTTTTGAGGCTCTTGGGAGGTGTGACGGCACAGGGAGTCAAGAGATATTAAAGTTGGGCCATGCACCTCTATTTATATGGGGTTTCTAAAAGTGAATGTTAGGGTTTAGAAAGATCGGACTAGTCCGTGGTGGACACCGGACTAGTCTGGTATGCTGTGTGTAGCAAACCCTAAGTGTCCTGAAATATCGGACTAGTCCGGCTAGGAGCGGACTTGTCCGATTTCGCTTCTGGAAATCTTCGGACTAGTCCGATAACCATCGGACCTGTCCGGATCAGTGAAACCCTAAGTGAATTGGGTGACAAGTCCGCACTTGGAGGACTTGTCCGATTTAGGTCAGAAGGTTTTCGGACTAGTCCGTGCCAATATCGGACTTGTCCGATTTAGATCAGAATGATATCGGACTAGTCTGTTGTGTGGTCGGACTTGTCTGATTTTGTGCAGCTTGTGAAGTGTTTTGAGGACTAGTCCGACTCTAGTCAGATAGATATCGGACTAGTCCGTGGTGATATCGGACTTGTCCGATCTTGTGCAGAGAGATATAGGACTAGTCCGATGTCAATCGGACTAGTCCGATCCTATATAAATTTGTGCAATGTGTGTGTTTATTTGTGTTTGAGATCTTGGGGTGTGTTTCCTTAACACACTCCACACACAGTGATCTACTACACTTGTTCCTTGAGCTCTTCTCTACATTGCTCCTCATTCTCCCTTCTTTTTGGCACTTTGCTTATTTTCCATTAAAACCTGTGCTCATCTTAACAAAGTAGTTAGGATCTCATTTGCTTGTCATAAATCATCCAAAACCCACAAGGGATTCCTAGATGCACTTTCAGTTGAAGGGTAAGATGATCTGTGCAACGTCAAAGACCAACTTCTCGGTCCTGTATTTCTCCCAAGTTCCGAAGGTCACCGGGAGTGTGATGGATCCGTGGGGGCTAATGGCCCCCGGACCTACCCCAAAGAAAGGTCGTGAGGGGTGAAGGTCCGAGGTTCGAAGCTGGAGCTTGACGAAGGCTTCATAGCTCAGGAGGTTCAGCCCCGCACCTCCGTCCACCAAAACATGGTAGAGCTGGACATTGTTGATGGTAGGAGACACCATCAGTGGCAATTGGTCGGCTCCAATCATGTTCCGAGGCAGTCCATAGCATCGAAGGCGATGGGAGTGTCCATCCATTTCTGATGAGGTTCCGCCCTGGCGGTTGGAGCTGCAGCGGCCATGTCCCGCCGCATTGTCTTGAGGACACGACGAGAAGTGATGTCCCAGGAACCACCATAGATGGTGTTCAGGGTCTTCCGACACTCATTGTCGGAAACGTCAGAGTCATCATCGACTGTGTTGTATACATCCTTCAGGACCTTCTTAGGGTCCTGGAAACCTAGCTCCGCTTCAGCTGGAGCTTCGTCGACTTTTGTTTTCCTTCCTGTTGGCAAAAAGGAGCTTCCTCTCAGCGCTTGTTGTAGCGCTCGACAAGGTTCTGGACCTCCCGGCAGTCCTCCAAACTGTGCTTGTTCGTCTTATGGATTGGACACCACATCTTGGAACTGTCGCCGTCTTCTGACGAAGGTCGAGGTCGTTTTTTGGGGCGTGGCCCTCGGCCACCCGGAGCTGCAGCAGCCGCAGCAGAAGGTGCGCCGGCCGATGACTTTTTCTTATCGTTGGTCTTCTTCTTCTTTCCACTATCAGGGGTAGTGGCTTCAGCCTTGGAGGACTTCTTGTTGGCCTCTAGAGATGGTTTGGAGTGCATCTCACGACCCTCCGCAGCTCTGGCACATTTGTCAACCAGACTGAAGAGCTCTGTGACGCTGGTGACTTCTTTTATCGCCATATTCTCCAACATCTTCTTGTCCCAGACGCCCTATCTGAATGCGACAATAACAGAAGCATTCGAGATAGAAGGGATGGTATTGCGTACCTGAGAGAATCGTTGGATAAAGGATCGCCCGGACTCCTGAAATTGGCGGTAAACTGTTGGCATAGCTCCGCCCAACTGTTGATGGAGTTAGCCGGCAGACTCATGAACCAGGATCTGGCGGTCCCGGTCAGAGCCACAGGGAAATAATTGGCCATCACGGCCTCATTGCCCCCCGCCGGAAGAATAGTGGTGGAGTAGATTTGAAGGAATTCGGTGGGGTTGACAATCCCGTCGAATTTCTCCGACAAATGAGGCTGGAACTTCTGTGTCCACCTGACTCTGCGTAGATGCATAGTCAGGTCAGAACAGCCTCCTCCTACTCCCAAAGGAGCAGGATTGTCTCGAGCTTCTCGCCTCTCGCAAGCACGCTCGATGTGGATGCGACCGTCGTGTTGTCGGTAACGGTGACCGAGATCCGATCGCAGGTCATGCGTCGAAAGCCTCGACGCAGTGTGGGTGCGACGTGCCCCAGAGGGCAGCAAAGTCACCTGTTGGGACACAGCACGTCTCCTGTATTGTGAAGCTTGCGGACCAAGTCTTTTTGACAAGATCCAAAGCTGTGAAGGTGCCTGCCCCGAAGGAGCAGGACCTTGGTTGCTGATGCTATCAGCTGCAGCTACAACCAGATGTTCAACATTAGCCATCCACTGCTCCATCACACCTGTGGTGCTCCTGGAGGTGGTGGACGTTGGAGTAGAGTACGCGCAACAATTAGCGCATGCTCAGAGTTGTTATTCGTCGATGTCGTGATCGACGCGAGTACTCCATCCTGTTGTCCAACATTGTTTGTCAGAACAGATGGTGGTGGTGGTGGTGCGATGCCCGCCGGGACAACGGCGCCCGCTGGTTGCTTCATGTTGGAAGGATTCCCTCCAGCAGGTTGCACAACGTTGTTATCGTTGGATGATCCTGCGGCAGAGTTCACCATCTTGTGATCTCAGATGCCCCTATCTGGCGTGCTAAATGTTGAAGTGTACGAACGACACTTCCCCCGGTACTACTATATTGTAGCCCGCGGAGGTTCTTTGATCGGTTTGGGTGCACGAAGATTCAAGACAAGATGGTGACACAGAGCATTTACATGGTTCGGGCCGCCTGAGTGTAATATCATACTCCACGGGGTGTGTGTTATTGTATTCGAGATTCACTGATGCTTGCGTGCGTATGAGCTTAGTTGTTTTGTATCGTGCAACACAGTCTCTTTTATAGACCAAGGAATGGTTGTTACATCAATTGATTGGGCCGACACGTGGCCCCGATGGTTATTATTGCCTAATACACGATCTGAGTGTGTTTAAGCACCCTAATAGCATGATAACGCGACTTAATGGTGGCATTACCGGTATTAAAGGTCTTCTGATCATGCGCCATTAATATTGTATTAATGGCGCATAATCAGGCCTTGTAAATGTAACAATAATTGTCTCTTGAATGTTCGTGTTGTTGGAGATCCGTCAGTATTCCCGTTGGTGTCGTAGGTCCGGAGGCTTTCCACATGGCAGCTCTGGAGCTTCCCCTCGCGAGAAGGAAGGTCCGGAGCCACTACACACATCGCGGCACTGGAACTTCCCTCTACTAGGGGTTAGGTCCGGGGTCACTGGCCACGTGTCAAGCACGGAGCTTCCCTAAGTAGGGAGTTTAGCTCCGTCTTATATTACACGTGGTAGTACCGGAGCTATCCATATGAAGGAGGCGGGTCCAGTGCCGTGTAACATGTGGGGCCTACGGGGGTCTTCAACTTTAACAGGTGGAACTCCCTTCCACTTCTTGCAGTATCGTGGGGTACCCGGTACGCAGGGTACCGACAGGGTATAATGGAGGTTCTTTAGCAGCTGACGGGTGACAAAATCACGAACTTGTGTGTAAAGTGGTACAACCTCTACAGAGTGTAAAACTATCATGATAGTCGTGCTCCCAGTTAAAAGCACCTGGATGTCCTACATTATTAGAATTGGACTTAGATTTTGGAATGAGTTTGGTTATGTCATATGAGCATCGGATGGTTATGAGAAGGTATGAAATTGACATATATTTATGATATTAATTGTTGTCTTGTTATAAATGAATTATGATGGTAAATGAGGATATCGGATATGTGATATGATTATTACTTTAGTTATGTTGGGATTTAAACACACCTAGACATTGTAGGTTGCTTTTACGTGTTTGTGAACTAAAACTAGCTTTCTCAAATGAATCATTTGTTTCCATCCTTGTTTTTAGCTACATGTCATACTTTCCTCCACTTGGTGAGTACGATATGTACTCACCCTTGCTATTCCCCCCACTAAAACAGCTACATGTGATGTTTGAGAGTAGCACGAGGATCACGTGGAATACTAGGTTGCGTGCTATCGTCAATTCCATGTCAAGTGGAGTCGTGCTGCTTAGTTTATTTTCCCGCTGCACTAATTAGGCATTTGTAATTCGAGAACTATTGAGTTATTGTAATAAGGTACCTATTTACTATTTGTGACGTGGTTATTTCCTGAATATCAATTGTGAAGTTGTCGTTTATGTGTGATGAACAATCTGGGCACATATGCGTTCATTTGGTTCAGTTTCGGAACCGAGTGTCACACAACAGGACGACGAGTCTTCAAGACGCGATCAGAGGAAGCAGCTGGTAGTAATAAAGCTCTAAATTTTATACAGGTTAGGATTTCCTCGGGACCACCTGTCGGACCCCAGACCTCACTTGTAACTGCCCGACCTTGGACTATGAAAGGATCGGGGAGTCGTCGTCTTAGACAACTCATCTGATCTCATCCTCACACAAGCTTACACAAGCGCATAGACACCACAAACAATACAACATACACGCAATAGACGTAGGTTGTTACACTCCGGCGGCCCAAACCACGTAAAAATCCCCTGTATTCACCATCTTTCCAGCTCTCGCAAACCCTTGGGACTAGCCTCCTGAATCAAAGAACCTCTGCGGATGCTCCTAAGCAGGTTTGGAAGAAGCGTCGTAAAAACACTTTGACAACCTCAATAATTTATGGGTAATATATCTTTTTTTTTTTATCTAAGATCATATGCACATGAGTAAACGAACTTGAGGTGCGATGTAGACCTTTTTATGACATCCCAAGAAAATTACGAGAGAGAGGAGTGTAGTTTAATCAATATGAAAGGGAGTATACACAATTATCAACAGACATAAAACTCTACTAGCGTTGGAGAAGAGAAATTCCACTTCATCCTATATTCATTAAATGGAACAGAACATAATTAAATGTTATGAAACACTAAAACGAAACGAGGCATTATGGATGTTATCTCAAATGTAATTCAAAATATTACTAGATGACATCCCACTTCTAGAAACAACAAAACGAAACACTCTCTATGGATTAGCCTTAGAGGAAGCAGTATATAGACTTTAAATTTACTCTTTTAAAGCGCACCTATTAACTGAAGAGAACTTGATACAAGAATATCGCCGGACCGAGATCTGTGCTTTGGTTTATTGCAGGAGCAAAAAGGGTCCCATTATTGTTGCTTGCACACACGGTATCGCCTCGGCCAGCGAGTGAACGGGTCGTCGGGTCCCGTGAGGCGAGCCGCGAGCGAGCTTATCCCCACCGCGCGGTGACCGCACCGCAACAAACCGCCGGCTCCGTACTTCCTTCCGTCGCCTTCTCTTCGCGCGCCCATCCCACGCCCCCGCCTCGACATGATGTCCTCCGCGCCGGCCGCCGGCGACGGCTTCGCAGACGGCGATATGGAGACCCTCCCCCTTGCCTCTGACTACGCCTCCGTCGCCTCCACCTTTGACCCGCTCCTCTCCGCCTCCGACGCTGCTTCGCCCCCCTCCCCTCCACCCGCGCTCGCCTTCACTCACTCCAGCACCACCTCCTCGCCATCCTTCGTCGACCCGCCCTCATACGTTGACGTCGCCGGCGCCGACGCCTTCTCCCCGCTCTCCGCCTCCGCGCCCACCTCCTCCTCCCCCTCCTCGAGATCTGCGCGCGCCGCGGCCTCCGAGTACGCCCACATCGCCGTCTCCGACCCGGAGACCGAGCCCGAGCCCGCCGCCACCTCGCTTATCCCCGGATCCGCGCCCACCTACATCTCCTACCTCGTCACCAGCGTCCACCGCGGCGACGGCCAGCCCCGCCACGTCGTGCGTCGCCGCCTCCGCGACTTCGTCACCCTCGCCGACCGCCTCGCTGAGGTCTTCCGCGGCCACTTCGTCCCGCCGCGGCCCGACAAGAACACAGTCGAGAGCCAGGTCATGCAGCGTGACGAGTTCGTTGTACAGCGCCGTGCCGCGCTCGAGCGCTACCTCTGGCGGCTCGCCGAGCACCCCGCCATCGGGCCCAGCGACGAGCTGCGCGTCTTCCTGCAGGCCGAGGGCAAGATGCCGCTTCCGTGCAGCACCGACCTGGCATCACGGATGCTCGATGGTGCCGCCCGGCTGCCTCGCCAACTCCTTGGGGAGGAGACAGTGGCCACGCCACAGGACGTGGTGCAGCCAGCCAAGGGAGGGAGGGACTTGCTAAGGATATTCAAGGAGCTCAAGCAGTCGGTAGTCATTGACTGGACTGGTGTCAAGCCGCCGCTTGTTGAGGAGGATAGGGAGTTCCTGGAGAAGAAGGAGAAGCTACAGGAGTGGGAGCAGCAGCTCACCAGCACGTCACAACTGGTGATCTCTTCTCTCAGATGCCAACCTGCATCTGATGTGTCGTAGTTATGAATATGACCAGTGTGCCAATGGATTTGTTCTCTTCTAATAACATGTTGCATTAATTAGTGAATTGTGATCCATTGATTCAGTTGAAAGTTGGATCTAGCTTCCCCGCTCATAAAAAAAGAAAGTAATGCCATAAACAATGCAATTTCCTTTTGAAAATAAATTTAGTTCCTTTGAAGCTATATATTGATCATTCATGACATGGGAGTATCCCCCCCAACAATCCAAGGGAGGTTTTTAGGTAAAATTTCACCTTATCATATTAGTTTGCCTTCACATTAATTCTCCTGTCTAGAACTAGAATAATTTGTAATTTGAAACTGTGGGAGTGGCCCTGATCGCGTTTTGCCGTTTGCATAACATGAGCCATGAGGTTCTTTAGTAACATTATCTTGTGTAGGTTGGAAGAAAAATATATATCTTACATGGGTAATTACTTGGTCAAGCAGCTAGGAGAAAACTACATTATAAAACTAGTTTATAGTCAAATAAAGTTAATAACTTCTTTCTGGGACAAAGAGTGATATAAGGACTGCTTTTGAAGGGAGACACTATCTGTTTGCAGCATATATACTACATCAAGGAAATGATTTATTATAGTAGTAGAATAGTTCCGGCCAAAGATTATATCCATCATTTTGTGTTTATGAACTATGTTGAGTGGTTATGTTAGTGCCTTGAGGCTTGAGCCAACAAGTTATAGCTCAATTCAGATGTTGTTTCTTAAGAGTTTTTGGTTGCTACATTTTGTCCTGGTGGCATACCCATTATCTCCAGCAAACACATCAGTTGGTACTAGATTGTGTGTTGGCACTCAGAAAACCTGTGTCCATGTGTTTCCTTACCAGAAAAGCAGCAAAAGAGCGGTAGAGACATAAAGTAAAGGAAAGGAGGGAAGGGAATCGGCCAGAAAGGCAAAGCACCTGCTACCACTGCCATTCCTTGTAGTTCTGGCGCCGGTGGCCAGCACAGATAGCTGCAGTGGTGGTCTATCAGGAAGGACGAGGCAGCGGTGGTCAAGCTGAGTGAACACTAAGGGGCTGGCGAGCAGTTTATACGAGTTGCAGGCGCTGGCATGCTGCAGAGACTGCAATAGAGATGGGAGGCGAGCGGCAATGAGAAGGGAGGGAGCGAGAGGTGGCTGTTTGGGTGGGCCTGGGGGAGGAACTGATTGAGGAAAATACTACACATGAGATAAAAGGGACTGGACCTTCCCTTTCCATCCAACTTCCTCCCATTTTTCCTTTTTTTCTTTTCGTTATTTTTCTTTCCTCCTCCATGCCTCTGTACTATTGGTTCTAAGATCAATATGACATTTGTTCACCTTCCCTACATGCCTAGGTGTTTGGAATGGGGTGAGTTGCCACACCTTGCTTAACTGCCTGAAAACCATGCATAGTGTATTAAATTTGGTGTAGGAGCCAACATGTTTGTGAAAGAAAAGAGATTAGTAAAGCAACACATGAACTGTAAATACACAAATATTCTTTAATCAACAGCTCTCGTTTTTTAGTTGGTACAGGATCACTATAGGATGAGGTTATGTTGTCGCGTCGCATGTCTGATAACATGAACCAACAACAATTGGTGAAAGATTTTGTGTAGAAAGCTGGATTTGTGCTGAAAAAAAGGCTATTCTGTATAGAAAAGTGTACTTGTTCTGAATTATAAAGCAATCTCGGTGGAAGCTATTCTTAATAGTTGCATCTGAAGGCTGTTTAATGTTGGTGAGTTTATATCTTATCCACAGGCTGAAGCACTTGTCAAAGCTCAGCAAGATATGGGTGATACGATGGGTGCGCTTGGATTGGCATTTATCAAAATAACAAAGTTTGAGACAGAGGAGGCAATGTATGACTCGCAGAGGATAAGAGCAGCTGACAGCAAATGCATAGCCACAGCAGCTGTTAAAGCTAGTAGGGCATGTCGTGATTTGAATGCTCAAACTGTTAAATATTTGGTAGAATCTTTGACCTGTCGGCTATATTTGTGATCAACTCTAATCCTTATGAAGCCACCATATCCATGGATCATTCTTTTTCTTTTCCTGGGCAGGATACATTGCATGAACACTTGAGCATAATGTTGTCTGTCCATACTGCATTCAGACCCGGCTCTGGCCCTAGGCGGGAGGGGCGACCGCCTAGGGCCCACGCCAGGGAGGGGCCCTTGACTATCTCATATGCTGGTTTTTGGAAAAAAATCACGTAAAAAATTTGTAGAGTCTGGCAGCCTGCTTTCAATGTAGAAGAAACATCCTTAATCAACAATCCCTTGAGTTTCTGTATCGTATATGAGTCCCCGCCATTGCATGAACATGAGTTTGAGAGCAGCGATGGAGAACGTCCTCAGGTGTACGTGTCTACATGATTGACGACCAGGAAGGTAGCAGGCGAATGTTTCCTGTGAGTCATTCTCGTCACTTATTTGCATATGTCATGTACGATTTGTGGTGATAAGGTAACATCTCTGGTATGATCTTATTTTATATATCTAAATATTTCACAATTGTAGGAGTTCTAAAGTTGCCGAAAAAAAAATATTTTGTCTGAAGCAGTGATGATGCAAAAAAAGTAAAAAAACAAAAAGGTGTTTTAAATAAGTATTTTCTATCAATTAGTAGTGTGATAATTTTCACCTTTTGTCGTAATATGATTTTGCTCATGTGTCCAATACTTATTATTTGATGTTCCAAAACAAAAATACACATCTAAATACTTTACAAATAAAAGTAATCACATGTATAACTATATGCGCATATATACCTCTAGTATTAGTGGGCCCATATGTTGTTGACTTCGCCCTAGGGCCCTCCAAAATGTAGAGCCGGCCCTGACTGCATTTGTTGACCGTGCAAGTGCGCTATTGACTGTACAAACGCTCATCTCAGATCTGGCATCATCACAGTCGAGAATTGAGAAACTCGAAGCTGCAGGGTCGAAGATATTTGGTGGTGACAGAGCTAGGCTTAGTAAAGTTGAAGAATTAAAGGAAACAATTAGGGGCACCGAAGATGCTAAGTTTTGTGCATTAAGAGAGTATGAGAGAATTATGGTAATGATTAATGAATTTTTATTTTTGACCAAAATAATTATTGATTAAAAAAGGCAAGAGCATTAACTAGGAATCATTGCTGGTATTATTCATTCCGTTGTTTCACTATACCAATCTCATATCACATTCAAAATGGCCATGCCCTTTCCCTGAATCCCTGGTGCAAAATTAACTGAAATTGCGATTCTGTCAGCCTTGAAATGCTTTGTGGTTCTTTACTTTCTTTTTCTCCTTTATGAACTATTTTTGCCCTTTCAACGTATCTAGCATGGTTGATATGTTGTTTGTAAAAAAATAGTTTTCCATCAATTTTACTATTGTACATGACATTCCTACATGTAATGTTTCTGTTCCTTTATTTCGAATTGTAATTCACTCATTTAAAAGGTGACCAGGTCGCCATTTGTTATGGTAAAATTGGATGGATTTCAAGCATATTGCTTCCATTTTGTTGCTTTTGTGAAAATAAAAGACAACCAGAACAAGAACTCATGTGTTTCATATCAATATATAAGTAGAAAAGATATGTAGTTGTCTAAAGGAGTGCTGCAGTTTTCAGAATTGGTTTCAATGTACAGTATGTGATATTCCTCATGTTATGGTCCTATATTAATTCTGAGCAAAACATAAGTTTAGTTTGTTGAATTTCTTGCATGCCCCATGTTGGATCCTAGGCTCCTGGCTGAGAAATATTAATTAGTAACAGCAATTGCAAATGCTTTCTTCTGGTTTGTGTTGCAACTTTATAGCTAGTTTGCTTTCTCTTATGTTTTACATTTTGCTTCTGATGAAATCTCACTTTGGCAAGCCAATTGAGATCTGATACAAAACATAATGTGCAGGAAAATAACAGGGGTGAACTCCATAGATTAGATAGAGAAAGGAAGGAAGATCTCCTGGAGATGCTAAAAGGGTTCGTTACAAGCCAGGTATTGGCATCAACTTCGCATTGTTTGATTGCACTTTCTGGGACGGTGTTACAAAACTCTGTTGCAAGACTGACCAGCTGTTGAACTCTTTACAATTAACCTCGCAAATACTTCTGCTGTTGTATAGTTTTCGTTCTTCGTTGTACTTTTGGCCACACCTTTTGTAAGTGTTCTTTTATATGTACTCCCTTCGTCATCAAAAGTTTGTACGTCTTAGATAAAAAATGAACTAAATCTTGAAATTTAATCAAGGTGAAAAATGTACTTCTGCTGTGTGTACCTGTTAGCTTGCCTACTGATCATGCTATGTAGAAAAACGTGTCGTCTTCCCTTGACCTTTACAATGAACCTTTTCATTGAACACAGGCAGCATATGCGGAGAAAATAGCAGAAGGTTGGGAGACGGTGACACAGCAAACAAGCAGATATGCACGAAAACCGGATGTCACAGCATCTTAACTATGCCACGTTTGGACGACTGTTCCTACAACGTGACGTAGGATGAATTCAGGAATAGGACGCAGCAAATTCATTTGTTTCTTGCCTATATTTACTAAAGAGCATTTCATATTGCCTCTGCAGTGGTTGTTATTTTTTGTTTATGCCGTATATGCGAGCTTGTGATTAGGCGCACTAGCGCTCCCTAAAACCCTACAATATTAGCGGGGCGCTTGAATAATTTTGTACAGCTAGTTTCCTTATAAGAGGGTTGCTACATGATGGAAATTGAACAGAAACCCTCCGTAGGAGCAGCTGTTCATAGTTTTCGAGTTGAAATATTCATGGAAATACGAGAATTTCCAAACAATTCGGAAAGGCGCTTCTTGTTTTGTGCTGCTGCAACAGATAGCCTATATTCGTAGTTGCATACAAATTGGCTCTGGAACGTATGGACAGGGCTTGTATGCTAAGTTATCTAAGCTTAACTTTAATCACTTGCCACACTTATGATACGCTTAAGCTACTTAATGTTAGCTGTTGTTTGATTTGCTACTATAACATAAGTTTAGACGTGCTTAAGAAAATGTGATGTGTTTGACTTGTTACCATGATTAAGTATATGTTTGCAAACTAGATGTAAATCCATTCTTCTCTCTGCTCACTTGCTCTTCCTCTGTCTGTCTATTGTGTTGTGGTCAAATCCGTTCACCTTCGCCTTATCTTGCCCTGCTATGACAACTACTCATAGCAGTTGATGGTGTATGAGTTCAACTATCATGCATATTTCCCTTCAATTGAAATAATCAGGTACGGTATTTCACTCTGTCTGGTTAATGTTTCTAATCGCTGGGGAATAGGAGTTCTTTTTTTATCTTCTACGGATCTGAACTGAAAAATCTTCTAACTGGAAGCCTCTTAATTCTGATGAATGGAAGAGCTTGATTTTTTTTTTTGCCAGTAGCAATGCTACTTGTATCACATATGAACATGAATAAAACACACAGCCTAGCGGTAAATTCAAGCAGCGGCTGATTCTGAACTACCATAACATAACTATGAATTCAGTACATCTGCAACACTAGGGACTGCACGAGACCTAATGCAACAAATTCACATCATATATACAAACATAAATCTAACTTGAAGGGACTGCAAACATAAATCTGCAAGTCTGTAAAGTTCACATATCTCATCGCTTAAGAACTTGAACATCCGTGACTTAGCTTGCAAGAATGATTTAGCTGTTGGTGTCACGAAGGGCAGGCAGACGTGGACACCAGCACATGGGGATGCGACCAAGTGGGGGTTCACCTTGTCTGGTCTAGCAACTCGAGAGCTGGATGGAGCTCGTAGCAGTCGATGGAGAAGAGTGACAGCGAGGGGGACAACGACAGGTGCGCGCGCGCCTGTGCCTGTGTCTAGGCGCGGTCGAGCGCCGATACGAGGCAGAGGCAGTAGAGCCGGCGATACCCTTCGAGCGCCGCGACGACGGTCCAATGTGGCGGAGGTGGGCGGCGCCCTGGAGACGGAGCCTGCTTGGAGGAGTGCGGGAGCGCGCGGTGAGATTGGGGAGAGGCGGCCGGGTTGGAGGTTGTCGGGATGTTGGTGGAGGACGGCGGGAGCGACGACACTGGAGGACCGAGATCCAGAGAAGCAAAGAGGACGGCGGGACTCACCTGAGGACGCGCGAGGTTTTCGATCGTATCGGATCTAAGCGGAGATGGGCACGCCTCCGCTTAGGCGCTCGATTTCAACGCTACAACTGCGGTAATATTTTGTAGGCAAGTTGCTTAACTTTTGCAACACACCTAATCTTAATTAAGAACCAAATATCATCTAAAATAGTGTAACGCTGAAGCAATTTAGACATAAGTCGCTCACGTCAGACAACTGAGAAAAAACGCAAAAAAGATGCAGCAAAAATTAAAATAATGTACAGAAGATGCAGCAAAAATAGATAAATCGTTCCAAAACACTAAAAATTCTTCCAAAACAAAACATATCATCTGTTTGTTTCAATGAACTAGGGAGTATTTACATCATTTTGTGTCCCATTCTTACGAAACAAAGGGTCCTCAAATTTAAGATTGAACATAGGCACAAGAGTTCCCACGTCTAAACAAAAACAGAAAACCTAAATGGAACTATAGGTTTATCAGTTCTGTCGCCAAGGAAGCCAACCCTGTTCGCCACCCTTTGGATCTTTCGCCCCACCGGGACGAGGCTAAGCTCTCGCAAACCAATTAGCACCAGGTGGAAGTTGGGCAGGCTAAACAATAGAAAATTCAGTTTAGCCCCTCCAAGAAATCACAACCATCGAAGAAATCAGGGTCCTGGAAGCCCGCAAGGAACATGTCTGGGACTCCTGACATCGACCATGGCTCCGGCTCTGACTGAAGCATGCTCTCCAGCACATTTGAATCCAACCCCTCAATGAAGAACGGCGGTTCGAGGTCAGCTTTTGCATCACCTTCATTGGCTCTTGCATCTTGGAGCTTGTCACATGGGCCCCCATTCTGCGGATCAGCTTCCATCATCCTCAACATTTCATCAATATCAAAAACATCATTATCTGCTGGTAGATTGGCAATTGGTTCCAGTGGCTCAAAGACCTCAGCGTCAGCTACACTGCTTCTCCCGGCTTCATGACACAGATGACCATCATCATTCTGGTCTAGTGTGGCTTCCACCTTGGGCTCGCGCGGCACAGTTTCGAGAGCATTTGATGGACTAAAAATATCAGAAACCTCAGGCTTGTGTGAGGACATGGTGTCAGAGTGATTGGATGTCGTTGTGGACTCGCACGACACGCTGACTTGTTGGACAACTTCAACAGCTGTTGGAGCAACCAGAGTAGAAGTCGGCACAGGCTGACTGGGGAAGTTAGTGCGTGCCAATGCTCCATACATTGCTCTGGCAGCCTCATCATAGGCCCTGGCTGCATCCTCGGCTGTTGGGAAGGTTCCCAGCCAGAGTCTGTTGACCCGATTCGGCTCTCGAATTTCAGCAACCCATTTTCCCCAAGTGCGCTGCCTCACACCACGGAACCCACAAACTGTGTTCTCAGGCCCGCCTTTTCCTTTCATACAGCCCTTCTTTGAGCCCTTTGCAGGTGCTTTTCTTGGTCGTTTTGCAGCCCCTGGATCATGCTCCAGCTCCTGATTGATCTGAGCCCA
This sequence comes from Tuctoria greenei, assembly GCA_036927565.1. NCBI lineage: Eukaryota > Viridiplantae > Streptophyta > Magnoliopsida > Poales > Poaceae > Tuctoria > Tuctoria greenei. The sequence continues at coordinate 201,013,756 of JAYESD010000001.1, forward strand.
CCGCTGGATGACAGCTGTAACAGAATTGGGCCCATCTCGAGATCTACGAGGTCGCTTCTTCCTGCTGAATCAGTAGGGTATGATTTAGTAACCTATTAATTGCAATAATGACTCCATAATAACAAGCATATATAATTAACGCAGAGATAAGCAAAGATTACGAAAGACACATATACTATTTCACTCATTGAGAAAAAAACAGCCTTATCCATAACAAAATATTCCTAGAGGCCAATCATCTCCACAGAACCTGACACTTTCACTATTTAACTACCCGTCTGTAATAAGGTATTAACTGAAAAACATTCCTACAGGTCGATCATCAACAGAAACTGATACCAGCACTATTTAACTACCAAACAGTAATCACGTAGTAACTGCACAACATTCCTACAAGTCGATCATTTCCACAGAAACTGATACCTGTACTATTTAACTACCCAACTGTAATCAGGTATTAACTGCCTTGAGTCAAAGATGGCTAGGCATAGCTGAGATGCTCTGACACAACGCAGCCAAATATATAGAACTGTTATTAAACACACCACAAATCAGAGGCCACTCAGTGGCGCATCTTCCTGGTGTCTCTGCTGGACCAAGAGCGCGTACTCATTCGAGGGAAGAGCACGGCCTCCTGTTGAAACAGAAACCATCATTTCTGTGCGGGTTTTACCAGGGCCGAACACAACAGGATTCATCTCAGTCAGCATTTTCTATTTACAAGAGGTGATCAAAGCAGCCATACCTATTTTTTTGATGAAATCATGCACCATAGTAGCCTCTGCTCCATATGTTCTAGATTACCAGAAGACAATAGACATAACACGTATCAGACACTGTTAAACAAACTGACAACAATACAGTAATAAGACACAAAGATAACACAGCAACACCACAAGTCAGGTTCTAGCATGAGCTAAATACTACACAGGTTCTGTGGAGATGACCGACTAGAGAACTATCTATCCTTGTCACATTCATCTATGCTCACGTTCCTGAACTATCACTAATATGTACCCAAGGTGCAACAAACCAATTTAGTTCTTAATACAATCACCAACCAAAAGCATTAGTTTTCCCTTATCCTGAAGCCAGATGCTACTCGTACAACCCAAATTACAAGCACCACGGTCCAATTGGTCCAAGTCACAGAGATCAGATGTCCCCAGTTCCCCGCCCTTCCCCAATCCAGACCAAAAACAATCTTGAACCGACCGCGGCCACCAAACCATCAAAACCCCAAGAACCATAATCCCCGAATTCCTATGGCGTTATCGCCCAATCTGACCCAGAAATCCCACACCCACCACATTAGTGATTACAAACAGGTCCCACACCTACAAGATCGAACATTTCGAAACCGTAATCCCCACCGCGAGACAAATAACCATTCAGTTCTCCCCCAAAATTGAACATCCCTCGCCCAGGTACCAGCCAATTCTCCATCAAATTGACGGCCCCCGAACCCTAATCCTAACTCCAACAAGGTTTACCATCCGAAAACCCTAATTCCCAACCTAAGACACCATCCACTTGCATCCAACACGAGATCGCCGAAAAGAGACCAGGTATCGGAACAATGATCTGACCTTCCGGGCTGCAGCGGCTGGACCTGCTGCATCTGGGACGGCGTCGCCTGCTTCTGATACACCGACATGGCAGCGTCGAAGATCGCGGCTGGATTCCTAGGGTTCGCCATAGCGTCGGCTGGTGTGGTCCCTTAGCGTCGAGTTCGCGAGAGAGAGGCGAACTCAGGAGGAGAAGAGGTTATCGTGGGAGAAAAGAAATTGAGAAACCGGAGGAAACCCACAAGGTGGAGGCGCTGCAGATATTTATGGGCGGATTCCGCGGAAAAGATCTCGGTTTCTAGGGCTCTCGCGGCCAGTCCACAGAGTTCTACCGTGTGGGCCCATGCCTCAGCGGAAGTGGTCTTGGTGGGCGCGGTGCTGGGAGATGAACCGGAAGCAGGCGTGTGACGTGACGGTGCCTTTACGGCGAACCCATCGAGAAAACCTTGGCGCCTAAGCAAACTCGGCTCGGCCACTCGTCTTTCCTTGGACGCTCGACTTCTTTTTCTCCTTATTTTTGATTGATTCAGGATTGCTCTCCTGAACGGGAATAGAAATTTTCTGCATACAGTATGCAAACAGACATCTGTGCATACTCATTTCAAATTTTAACACGTGTCCATTACAAACCTGGAGGCCGTCCATCCATCCATCCAGACGCGCGTGCGGCTGGTTCCAGCAAGGCTCGGCTTCGTTACTCGCGTGCGGCCCTGGTTCCCCCACGAACTCGGTACACAAAACATGCTGCAGCACCGGCAATACCATGACAAACCAAACGAGCCAAATTGATTTGACTTGTTTGCACCGATGTTTTTTAATTAGTCACGACGGACGCTCTCGCCTTCACTAACAGCCCTGCAAAACAGAACATAACAAAATACCCAGTGCTGCTTGAATTTGCATCACGATCCAATTTGCACGTACTCTTTTGCTCATGGTCACCCGCCGGTCAAGTACTGGGACTGAGACAGTACGTCCTTCATCCTGAGTCACGTCTCATCTTCCAAATGGAACCTGCTCCATGTAATTCGCATCGTGGTCGCCGCTCAATGTCGTGCCCCTAAGACCGTCCGTAGAGGCATACTGTAAAGCCTACTGAATAAGTGTAAATTTAGAAGATTTAGAGTAAGATACTGGAAATATAGAGGAAAATAGATCTTTAGATTATGCTTTAGAGGATGCTGGTGCGGATAGCCTAAGTCGGTGTGTGTACCGGAGAGCAGAATCCAAGTACCCAACGGAGAGCGGTGCCAGCCCTGGGTATGAAAGTCGAGCCTTGCGGGATCTAGCCGCGCACGCGAGTAATGAAGCCGAGCTTTGCTGGACCAGCCGCACGCACGTCTGGATCGAACGGCCTGCAGGTTACGATGGACATTTGTTCAAATCTGAGACGGGTATGCATAGATATTTGTATGCATACGGTATGTAAAAAGTTTCCTTTCCCTGGCTGGGGAGTTGCCGGACAAGAAAGGAAAATTTTGAGGTGCACTGACCGCTTGCGCGCTGAAGTGTGGCTGGGCTGAGTGGGTGTAGGGGACGCACTGGATAACGAGACAATCGAGCGTTGGTGGCCGGGTGCAGTGGACAAGGAATCTCGAATCTTTCTCGATTTATAAAGACAGATCCAGAAGGATTAGTTTATGGGTCTGTCTGATTTCAGATGTATAAAATTTAAGAAATTTCATGCACCGGATAATTAGCAACTAATTATTATCATTAATCATGAATTTTTATAATTAATTGTTAACTCCTAATTTATAGGTTAATCAATCACATATTTTGTATTTGATTGTTTTACAATTAACATAATTTTAAAAATTAAAGATTAACAATTAGAAAAATTTATCTTAGGGTGGAGCCGCGCCGTCGCACGAGCCGCGTCGTCGCCTGGAGTCGCGCCACTGTTGGAGCCGCGCGCACCACCGCCTGGGAGCCGGCCTCAGCTGGTGTATCGGGGCTGCTAGGGAAGTTAGGATTAAGAAGAGAAGATAAAGACATCAACATGAATTTTAAAGCAAATCTAGAGATCCTCTGGAAATTCTTGGATTTCAGGCACCTGACAAATAGTATTACTGTTAGTTTATTGTAACGGGAAGAAATGAAATTTCCGGTCCACTACAACCTAAGGTTCCTCGCGAAAATGCAGGTCTTTTTCTTTTGTTTGTCAACTCTTTATGTTGTTTTTCGCGTCGGGCCTATTGTTGTCATGTGTTGGACATCTTCTTTTTCTGTGCTGGGTTTTTTTCTCTGCGCTAGGCCGGATGATTCCAAATATCTTATTAACAAATTTTTTTTAATAATTTAATAAAAATAACATTCGGTTTTAAAATTTGCAAAACTAACCTACTTGTAGCTCCTTCATTGAGAAACAAGTTGTTGTGACGTGCTATGTCAGTGTCACGTCAATATGTCATTCAAATGAAGGGGCTACAAGTGTTGACATGGATGACACATCATCAAACCGTAGGAAGACTTTAATGTTTATTAGTAAAATCAGTAGTAGATAGTCTAGTATTGAAGTGGTTCACACTTACACTTGGAATCTAGACATCTAGGTTTAAATCTTAGTGTGGTATTACGTGTTTAATTTTTTTACAAACCTAATAAATATTTTTGTGTGTGAATTTATGTATTTCAAAATTTATCCAATTCAATTCATGTTTAATTGCTCTTAGAAAACTTATATAAGTTGAGAAAAGATTCAAATTTCATCATATTCAAATCGTAACTTAGAATGGGAATAAAATCAAACTCAATCATATTCAAAGTTTAACTTAGAAGGGAACAAATCTAAGTTTGAAATTTTAAAATTGAAATATCAAATTTTAAATTCCAATTTCAAATTTAAAATTTAAAATTAATTCCAAATTTCAAAATGTAACCTATAGTAGAAAAAATTGAAATTCAAATTTAAAACTTAAAATTCCAAATTTCTCAATTTGTACCTTAAAATTTAATTATGATGAAATTTGAGTTTGAATTTATCCCCAATCTAAGTTACAATTTGAATATGATGAAATTTGAGTTTGAATTTGATCCCAATCTAAGTTGCAATTTGCATTAGAATTTGTTTTCAACCTTGTATATTTTTTCTAGTAGTAATTAAACTTGAAACAAATTGAAATAAATTTGAAACACATAAATGCACACAAAAGTACTTATTATGTTTGTCAAAAAAATTCAAACAAACATACTATACTAGAAAGTGTCCCAGGCTGCGGTTCTAATAAGGGACAAGGCAAGGAAGAAGAAAAAAGATGGTAACTACTACTCTACTTTTCCTGTTTTTGCTAACAATTTTCCTGGTCCTAATGATATCGATAACATTGATGAAACCTTCCCGGAAATTCCGATTGTTACAATACAAACAATTGGGGTTGAAAAGTGTAAGTTGTCTCCTTCGAAGGTAACAGCTGATCTGCTGATGGCTTCGCTAAACACTGATGGAGCTGGAAACTGGAGCAATGAGGCTGTAGTACGGGGCAAGGATACGTAGAAGGGAGCAGACATTCAATAAGGTGAAAGAGGGATGTTTGTCGCTAAGTGAATTTAGTTGTTGTGTTGTGAGACTTATGTTGTGGTGGTTAGTATTTTCTGTTTTGGTGGTTGATAGAAAACAGTTTATTTTGGCTCAGTATGAGCATGGTTGTGATGATGCTACTGTGAGGGGTTACATATCTTCTACTTCATCTCTAGATGTTCCTGTACTACCCTTTTTAATAACCATAGCAGACTTGCTGGGAAAGTTGGCAATTTTCTGTGAATCTTGTCTGTTCATCTTTATTTCAACATCATCCATGGCTTTAAGAAATTGGAATATATGAGGGATTAACAGTGCGCAAAAAATGTAATGTTCTCAAAAACATATTGAAAAATGAACAGTTTGATGTATTCTGTGTGCAAGAAACTAAAAAGGAATCTATTGACTTTTTCCTCTATGCTCAATTTCGCCCCAAAAAAATATGACTGTTATGAATACTCTCCTTTTGTGGGGTCTTCTGGTGGATTATTAGTTGGATGGATAGGTACTAGGTTCCATGGTGAACTAATTCACAATACCAGGATCCTCAACTATTCTCTTTGATTCCAGTTCCTCAGCTATTCTCTTGAATGGAGTACCAGGTAAACTGTTCCTATGCAAAAGAGGTGTAAAGCAAGGAGACCCTATTTCTCCTCTCTTATTTGTTATTGCTGCTGAACTGCTACAATATGTGGTCAACAAGTATGCCAAGATTGGCTTACTCTCATGGCCCTTTGGTGTTGGGGATGATGATAATTTCTCAATTACAATACGCAGATGACACTTTGCTCTTCATGAAGGCCTCCGAGCGTGAATTGTTCTGTTTAAAAGGTATTCTTCAAACATTTTCTACCTTTACGTGCCTCCAAGTCAATTACAGCAAGTCCTGCATCATCCCAATAAATGTTAGCAAGGACGAAGCATCAACTCTAGCTGGGGTTTTTGATTGCTGACTAGGCGAATTCCCACTCCCATACTTAGGTCTCCCCCTCAGTCTTAACGAACCAAGATTTAAAGACTTCACTCCATTAATGGGAAAGTTTGACAAAAAGCTTTCAGCCACCTCCCGTCTGCTAAATCAAGCAAGCAGACTTCAGATTTTAAACCCTGTCATGAGCTCCCTTCCCACATATACCATGTGTACACTACAAATACCAGTGGGTGTAACTGAACACATGCTCGAGCTAGAAAACACTGCTTATGGAATGGCTCTGACATAACTGGTAAAACCAAGGCAATGATTGCATGGTCAAGATGCACAAGGCCTAAGGCTAAAGGTGGTCTCGGTATCATTAACATTAGAAATCAAAATGAGGCCCTCTTGTTAAAACATATGTGCAATTTCTTCATCTAGGAAAGCAGGCCTTGGGTGAAATTAATATTGAATTCATACTATCATGAGCAGGTTCCTAAGATTGAAGATGAGAAAGGGTCATTTTGGTGGCGCGACATCCTCAAACATCTAAACAGATTCAAAGGTCTTGCCAAGTGCACGATTGGAGATGGTAGAACTATGGGATTTTGAAAAGATCTTTGGAAAGATGAAATTATCAAAGATAAATTGCCAAACCTTTATTCCTTCACTACTAACAAAAAGGAGACAATTCAATGTTTTTTACACCAATCACAGATTGGAAATGTGTTTCATTTTCCTCTATCTTTAGAGGCGTTTCATGAACTTTGTCAACTATCTGACATCTTACAAGACATAATGACCAAAGATAAAGATTGTTGGACATTTATATGGGGAACCAAATATTCAAGAAAAAAATTCTACAACCTGCCTTTTCAAGCAGTCTCCCTCCTCGAGCCATAATCAAACTATGGCAAGCCATTGCAATAATAAACTTAGAGTTTTCTGCTGCCTCTTGATGATGGATAGACTCAACACAAGGATCATATTGAGAAGGAAAAATCATCATGTTGAAGGGAACAACTACACTTGTGTTCTTTGCCCAAAGTGTGCCGAGGAAACTTCCATGCACTTATTCTTCAAATGCAGATTTGCTGGCCCAATATGGATGTGGATTTCCATACACTGGAATGTTCAAATACCCTTCTTTGATATGATTGACCAGTCGTGGAAAACATGGAGCAAACCGCTCTTTATGGACATCTTAATGATTGCCTACTAGTCCGTTTGGATGCAAAGAAATAACAAGATCTTTAGAGATACCCCCCTCTATTTCTAATTGTAAAACATTGTTCAAAAAGGAGTGTAGGCCTCAAGCCTATAGTCTCAAGGAAGATACTAGATCTTTCCTTCTCAGTTGGCTTGATATTATAGTGGTGACTTATCGGAACTTTCTCTGTATAGTACTTTACCACTTTAATACATCTACAGTAGAGTATTCCTGCTGTTTTTACAGTTCAAAAAAAATACCATACTAGAATTCGAACCCAAGTCTCTAGGTTTAAAGTTTATGTGCTAATCACTACACTACTAGATTATTTGTTATTTTTTTAGTAATCATATTAAAAGTCTCCCTACTATCGATCAACGTGACACTGATGTGGCGTCCACGTCAGCCTGTTGCCCAATGAAAGGGCGACATGTAGGTTATTTTGTAAATATATGATTAGTTGGTTATTTTGATTAAATCAATAAAATTGCTTATGAATAAGATACTTCGGATGATGCATATTTTCTTTAGGGCGCTAATTTACTTTTGTTCTATCAAATTTATTATTTTATTATCAGTTGAATCACTGTTATGCGTGCATAAACTTTTTTTTTGTGTGTAGTTCGTCCCGCCTTTTATTTTATAAAAATCTAGTTGCTTATTCAACTAATAACGAATGATAAATTTGACTAGAACAGAAGTAAAATGATTCAATTAAAAATATGGTGTTAAGCTAATTTCTAAAAAGTGAACATTTCTAAAAACAAAAGTTGAGTCACCATTTTCTGAAAATATGTTGGATGCATATTTTTATAAAAAAGGTTGGTCACCGTTTCAAAAAATAATGAGTAGATATTTTTAGAAAAGTATTTAGTTTAATTAGATAAATTAAGTCATCATTTTTCTATAAAATATGATGAGTGAACATTTCAATAAACAAAGTTGAATAACTGTTTTCAGAAAATATGTTGAGTGAATATTTTTCAGAAAGAGAACATATGTTCATCCCACAATTCTATTTAGTCAAAAATAAAAAATATTGGTTCAACATTTAAAATGTTGAATTGAAATATAAAATAAGAAATCATTCGGGCAAATAGAAAATGTCGGATCAACATAGTAATATGTTGACTCATCATGTCAAATATATGGTCGACAAATAGAAATGTTTGGTCAATAGAGTAATATGTTGACTCACCATATCAATATATTTAGTGATAAATATTTGTATTAAATAAAAAAGTTGGATCAACAAATAATATGTTGGTTCAACATATTCAATACAAATTTTAAAAGAAACTGACCAAAAAATGGATTGACCTTTAAATCATTTCTTGACCCAAAAACAGGACAACATGTGTCGTCAATGGATGGAAGTATTAGATCAACAATATAAGACCAAAGGGAAAAATAAGAGAAAAATTAAAAATAATAAATAAAAAAATAAGAAGGGGGAAGATAAGTAAAAAGGAAAGAATAAATAATAAAAAACTATTTTTTAGTCTCAAAAACTTAGAGAAAAAATCATGCATTGTCATTTGTTCCACTCGTCCCACATCCTTCCCCATTTCCCACGCGTGAAGACCAGCTTTGAACAAGGAGCACCGTTTTCTATGATGGTCAACTAGATAAGGACAAGTGGACACCAGTCGACTAAAAATACAACAGCACCATCTTATTTGCATGATTTTATTGAAGGTAAGATAACTATGTTAAATTTTCAAAGTCACTCAAACTGCGTATGTTAAATTGTCAAAGTCACTCGAACTGGGTCCTAAAAAATGCAAAAATATCCTAAACAAGGACTTTTTATGTAACCACTAAAATTGTCATGTTTGGCTCAACTTAACAAGCTTCAAATTTCCCTGAAAGAAGCTTCAAATTGATGTAACTTGAAAAGGATTTTTTGCCCTACACAAAACCAATCTGAAAACATGATAAAATTAAGAGTAGAAATTCTAAAAGTACAACGAAATAGGCATTGCTTGATCATGGTTGATCCATGGCAACAACACGCGCACCCGCTGTTGCGGTATTCGGAGTCATGGCCTGCCGATACTTCTACTTGCCAACCATATATGCTTGTAGCTTGTACGCCCTCGCTACTGCTAGTTGATCAGAGCTGGTTGCCAACTGTCCACTACAGGAAATCAAGGCTCTTAATTATTTACGACGGTCCCGATTCTGATCTTCGTAACTAATATTATTTACTACAACTAAATTTGATCATCATAAATAACATGTGCATTTACGACGGCTCAGGCTTGACCGTCGTAAATAAGTTTACCTTACAACGGATGGAGCTCTTAAGTAACCCTTTATTTACGATGACATGGTCCAAAGCCATCGCAAATAAGGCTATAACCTAATGGTGTGACCATGGCTCCTCTCTCTCTCACTCTCGTGCCACTGTCTCTCTCTCCCTTGCTCCCCCTGCCGCCGCCTCCCCATCGCTGCTGCCTCCCTGTCGCGGTCAGGCTCCGCTACCAGGTACAGAAAAGGGGGTGAAGAAGACCGTGAATGGGTTTCTGAGAATGGGACATGACGTGGCAGCCATCCTTTTCTAGGGTAGTGCTTCAGGAGAGAGCATACAGTCTCAGTTGTTGAGACACGTGCACTCAGAGCTAGGTTGCAAACATGTCGTCTTTCAGCAAACTGTGTAAATTTGATTTACCAATCCTAATTTATCAAATTTCATTAGTATTTTATTTATCTATCTTTCAATATCTATAATTTTGAAGGAGGACTTAGACTCAAAGTCAAAGGCGGGGGCACCGCCTTCTGAGATACTGGTCCGAGCCAGCTGACCATCGGTACATGCTGCCTTCTAAGACATAGCGGTTCGGGTTGACTGACTACCAGCTAACACCGCCTTCTGAGTCACAGGGATCCAGGTCGACTGACTTCGAGGAGGCGCCGTGGAGGCGGTGGACTAGGAGGAGCCATTATGTGGCTCCTCCTCCGGTTTCTAGAAATGAAGATGTGCCGACTATTCGCCCTATTGCTGATAGGTAAGAAAAATTTTGTAATTCATTTGGGTCATTTTGTAGTTTTAGGGCAGTACTTAATTTTAGCGCTCTTTCACATTTGTCTTGCAACGGATGGAAGGATACTAGCTTCCAAGGTTTAGGACGTATGAGATAGGTGCACGCTGTCCTAGGGAACCCCATGCAGTTGCACTATCCCGATGAGGTCCCCAACTGTGGTGGTGTCGAGTGAATCCCTGCCAAGTCATGGGATGACTACCCTTGTGCAACTGACCAACAACACATAATAGTTCAGGTTGTAGTGTGTGCTGACTTTTGGGTAAGTTTGTTTAATACACTTTTTGAATTTGATTTCTTCAAGAACTAGTTTGCTTAATACTCTTGTGTTTTTGTCCGCTAGCATAAATTGTTCCGTTTGGCAGACCAGGGGGAGTTGGACCATATGAGAGTCCTCTTCAACAAGAATGACAGAAAGCTTGTTACGCAAGAAATCTTTTAAGCCCGGGTTCTAGCAATGAATGAGTAGTTGAAGGAGCATGAAGGATAGGAGCTGGGGGTGTTCAGAGACACCTCAGATCAGTACACGTGGTAAGCATTTCTTGTTCATTGCCCTATTATTTTGTTTTGTTAACAATGTTTGATGAAATACTAAATGTATGCAGGTCAATATTTCCTGATTGGAAGAGTGTCCGAAAGCTTACCGGGCCCTCTATTGCTTGTGGTCTAGCTCAAACTTCATCGCCAATCAGGAGGGACCGAGGGTGTAGAGGCTTCGCCCATAGCCATACGTATTGATGATGTTATGTACCCCACGTACCCGAGAATATCAAACCAATGAGTGGCGTACAACTACAACAATAACTTGGACCATATCCGACCTCTGGCATGAGGTCGGGGTACCTACCACCCAAACCTGAACCAACGTTGTTGGGGTAGCAAATCTGTCTGAGCCCCGACCACTGAGGCCAGGTGGCGGACCCTTCGAGCCTGAGCTCGGGGTGCATGGAGCAGGTAGCGACATTCAATACGGACATGGGCTGATCTAGATGCATTCAATTCTGAAAGGATGGCGATGAGTGATGTGACTCTGCCATAGAGCATTGTGTTAGTTGAAGCTGCTCCCCCCCTCGTTCAGCGCAGTAGTGAGCATGTGCATAAGGATAAGGCAGACCGGGCGAGTGACAAAAGTGGATACTGCGGCCACGACTTCAATGACCCAAGTGGCTCGAGAAGTACGCTAACACAAACATTGTATCACCCACATTTATGAGGAGCCGGAGTAGATAGTTCTGCCCAGGTATAGAAGCGGCCCGAAGGCCAACTTCCGGGCACATTAAGACGTAATGAGAACTCCAAAGAGAATGAATCCATTGTAAACCTTGTAAACGTATTCCCAAGATACAAAAGAACCACCGAGAGACAAAACTAGATGTAGGGAATTCTTGTCTGAACTAGTACAAATCCCCTGTGTCTTTATAGCTAGGCCAATCGAGGATGGACGTGCGACTATATGATACTAGTCAATAGTATGAACATCTACAGTTGGCGTGCTTGGTAGGGGGATTTTCATGCGTTCTACCTTGTTTCCTTGATGGCTTCATCGCATTCAGCCTTCATGCTAGGCGTGAAGATTGGTTTTGGTGACTTTGGGTTCACTACCACCTCCAATGGTGGGCTCAAGGCCAACCCCATCTCCCCCCGCACCACACCCTCTGCTTTGGAAGCCTGGGCTTCGATGCCAGTGACGCTAGCATCCTCAGGATGAACAATGGGAGGCCTACCATCGAACCCTCGATGGGTAAGATGACCAACGACGATGACACTGATGCTGTGAACGATGTCTCAACATTGTCTTTTGTGGGGATGGTCAACTACGTGTCGTTGTCCGTTCACCATGCCCTAGAGGATGACAATGGTCGCGACTCCAGCTCCGATGTTGGTACTGAGGGGAGCGAGAATACCTTTCATGAATGCAGCTACGACGACAATGAGGATCAGAGCCCAAGCCCTGACTCTCGCGGGCCCAAGGCATCCAGGAGTTGGATCATAGTGCACCCTTCCGGCTCGCTTCCATGCCCCGATGAACATTGGGAGATACAACGGCGAGTCTAACCCTAGCTTTTGGTTGGAGGACTACAACCGGGCATGCACAACCGGTGGGGGTGACGATTATCTCTTCTTCATCCAGTACCTCCCCATTTACATGGTTGACTCAGCATGGGCCCGGCTAGAGTCCTTGTTAGTCGACTGCATTCGGAGCTGGGCCGAGCTCAAGGACACATTCATCAGCAACTTCGAGGGTACATAAGTGCACCCTAGCAACTCATGGGACCTTAAAGGATGCTAATAGAAGTCGGGTGAGACCCTTCGCGAGTACATCTGGTGCTTCTCCAAGAAGTGCAATGAGATCGTTGATGTGGTCGACACTGACGTCATTGCAGCGTTCCTTTCTAGGACCACCAATGGGCCTTTTGTGCACAAACTTGACTGCGCGAAACCAAGGAGCACCAAGGAACTACTCGACATCCCCACGGACCACGCCTCTATCGAAATGGTGGTCGGACCATCTTCGACAAGGGGAAGCAGAGGAGCACTAACATCGGGAAGAACACAACACCTCGCCACTACAACAAGAAGAAGAGGGATGATGGCAATAAACGCTGACATAAAGTCGAGGACAGCACGGGCCCAGTTGCAGCCGCCAAACGCCGCGAAGGCAAGAATCAAGCCGGGCCACCAATCGACGACTTCAAGAAGCTCCTAGAGAAGCCATGCATCAACCACGCCTTCCAGGTAAAACACACCTGTGACACCCGGTTATGAAAAATGAACCAAGTGAACGCATATGTGTGCCCAGGGCGTTCAACACACATACATGAGTGCAATCACAAACTGATATACAGAAAATTACCACAGAATGAGATTAATTAACCACTTTTATTACAGAATTCATATTTTCCTCAAATACAAGGTCTAATGAATATTAATGACAAATTCAACTAATGCAGCGTCAATAAATTAAATTGAGCAAACTAAGCAACTAAGCAGCATAAGCAAAGGGATAGCGCAGCTCCAATCAACACCACAGGCAAAGCTGACTGCAGACACATCCTAGAACTTTGCATTATCATTGTTATACTCCAAATTCTTACCGACAACTGTTGGTGGAGGAATTGCAAGAGTGAGTACATGTCGTACTCAGCAAGTGTGGAAAGTATGACATGTAGCTGATTCAAATGACGAATATTAGAAAGGCTAAGTGCTGAAAAGTACATTAAAATATTTGAAAAAGCAATATGGTATATGTGTGTGAAGTAAACACATCATAAACCATAATTAATAACATAATACCAGTCCATACTTCATTACTATTATCCATATTCCAGATTTCACATTACCAAGAACCATAATCAATATCATAATTTAATTCATAACCAGCCGTAACCATATTACCAACCATAACCATTACCAAACCATCCCAAATCCAAGTTTCCTCTAATCATGTGAGGGTCCAGGTTGCTCATGACCGGGAGCATGACTATCAAGATAGTTTTAAGACACACTCTGTAGAGTTTGAACCACTTTATCCACGTGTTTGTGATTTCATCACCATTTAGTGACTAGAACCTCTATTATGCCGTCTCACACTTCCGTCGGTGTGAGGCCAAGAGATCACAAAATAGCCTTTACAAAGGGATTACTAGCCTATTTAGACCCCACTGAAGTTTCACCAGTGGCGATGCCTCCAACTGAGCACATATTTAACCAAGGGCCCCCTCTTGAGCCATTCGGATCCCAGGGTAGTCCCACCAATCATCAACAAACCCAATCCGACTACCCCTTCCACGAGCATCCTTAATTGTCCAAATAGCACTGGCAAAGCCCTAATTAATCAGCTACGCCGCACCCATACTTGGCCTCGTGGTGGCACTGTAAATCCCGGATGGTCGCTCCACGAACCGATCCTTAGATCTAAAGCAAGCAAACCACCATAACATCAAACCCATCCACATACCAGGCTTGCTTAGATCACCCATTACTATATCATATTAACTAGTTCATGTTAATCATAATCTCATAAATGCATGATTAAGTTAAGTGGTGTAGTTGTTTTCCCATCCCAATTTATTAAGCAAAGCAGAAAGGGTAAAAAAAACATCCTGACTCTCTACCATAAATTCTAGGTGACAAGGGTGGTTTAACAAAGCTAGTAAACTTCCTACCATAGGATTTCCCATCAAATTGACACAAGCATGCAGTTTTGCAATATAACATTTATTTTAGAAATAGGATCAATATGTTCAAGGACACTTGCCTTGCTCTTGGGATTGGTTTGGGTCAATGCCTTCAAACTCTTCGTGCTGGAGATCCTCTGCAGCACTCTCTAGTGCAAATCCATCTAATCCGCACAACAAACATACAAGACAAGAATTACACTAAAAAAGTGCACATATATTACTCAATATGAAATGACATGCATGATGAATGCAATTATGAAGTAAAACTAGTTAATAAGTTACTATTAATGTTTACTAACTAGTTCTAATAGTTATTTACAAGTTTGTCCATGTTTGAAATTTATTTGAGTCTATTTAGAATTAATTCAACATAAATTAACCTAGAAAATCGGACTAGTCCGCTAGGGACCGGACAAGTCCGCAATTTGCAGAACTAGCGATCTAGGGTTTTTTAGATCGACGTGAATTTGGAGAAATGGGGTTGAATTCACGTAAGGAAAAGAAAGTAGAAGGTATACCAGGTGTCAAAGACTCCAAATAATCAAGGGTATTGGAGGCAACACTTGGATCTTGACGATCTAGGGTTGATGATGAGCTTGGAGGTGAATTGGTGATGGAGAACGAAACTTGATGGAGATCTTGATCCTCTTTCGTTTCCTCCTCTTCTTCTTCTTGCTCTAGATCTCCTTCTCCCTCCTTGGTGGCAGCTATTCACGAGCTAGAGTTTGGGTGTGGTTGAAAAGTGGCAAATAGATGTCAAGTCAAGGGGTGGGGTTGTTTATATAGAGGTGGAGGCTAGGGTTGGGTAGATTTCAAGTTTGAGATGAGTAGGGGTCGGTTTGGAGTCCCACACGGGCTCTAAAAAAGTTAGGCACGACATCCCTAGGCCCACTTAACGTAAAACCCAAGAAACAAGTCGTGAAACAAAAGATCAACTCGGAGTCGTAATTTATCGGACAAGTCCGCAAAAGTTCCGGACTAGTCCGAAGTTGGACAGAGAGATATCGGACAAGTCCAAACCAGACATCGGACAAGTCTGAACTTATCCAGAGGGGAAAGATAGACAAGTCTGGCTAAAATCGGACAAGTCCGACTTTAGTCAGAGGGAAAAACGGACAAGTCCGCTGGAAAATCGGACAAGTCCAGGAACGTAGCAAAATTTCCAAGGATTTGGAACACCGAACTAGTCCGCACAAGACCGGACAAGTCCAAAAGTGTCCAGAGAAAAAAACAGACTAGTTTGCAGCAAAACGGACAAGTCCCATGGAAGTCAGAGAGAAATTGGACTAGTCCCCACCAAAACCGGACTAGTCCGCACTTCCCAGAATTCTTAAGTGCGGTTTTGTTT
Source organism: Tuctoria greenei (assembly GCA_036927565.1). Taxonomy (NCBI): domain Eukaryota; kingdom Viridiplantae; phylum Streptophyta; class Magnoliopsida; order Poales; family Poaceae; genus Tuctoria; species Tuctoria greenei. The sequence continues at coordinate 201,029,540 of JAYESD010000001.1, forward strand.
TGAATTCATTTTAAACTTATTCCTTTTTATGTTGCTTAATGTTAAACATATTTAATGATGGATGCAGGGCATGATGCATGAAAATGAGGATGTTACGAATCTACCCCCTTAAAATGAATCTCACCCTCGAGATTCGACGGGGAAGAGAAGAGATAGGAAAATTCCTTCTTGAGATCATCCTCCAGCTCCCATATTGCCTCTGATTCTATGCGATGCTTCCATTGCATCTTACACCATTGAATAACCTTGTTCCTTGTGACTCTCTCCTTGGTATCCAAGATTTTGACCGGTTGCTCGGCGTAAGTCAAATCTGCCTCTAATTCCAACTCTTCCATTGACACTTGTTCTTCCGGTACCCTCAAGCACTTCTTGAGCTAGGAAACATGAAACACGTCATGGACATCTGAAAGATGAGCTGGCATCTCCAACTTATACGCTACTTCTCCTCTTTTGTCCAAAATCTTGAATGGTCTAATGTAGCAAGGTGCTAGCTTGCCTCTTATGTTAAACCTCTTATGACCTCTCATTGGCGACACCTTGAGATATATGAAATCTCCCACTTAAAAGGCTAGTTTTCTTCTCCTATTGTCCGCATAGCCTTTTTGCCATGATTGAGCAGCCCTCAGGTTTTCCCGAATAATCTGAACTTGTTTCTCAGCTTCTTGCAACATATCCGGTCTAAATACTTGATTCTCCCCTATCTCATTCCAAAACAAGGGTGACCTACACTTCCTTCCATATAGTGCTTCATATGGTGCCATCTTCAAACTTGCTTGGTAACTATTGTTGTATGGAAATTCTGCATATGGCAAGCTCTTGTCGAACTTTTCCCATACTTCAAGGCACAAGCTCTTAACATGTCTTCCAAAATTTGGTTTGTCCTCTCTGTTTGTCCATTCGTTTGAGGGTGATATGCTGAGCTGAAATTTAACCTTGTTCCCAATGCTTCATGCAATTTTTGCCAGATCTTGGAGGTAAATTGAGAACCTCTGTCTGACACTATCCTCTTTGGAACTCCATCCAAAAATACTATTCTTCCCATGTGCAGTTCCGCCAACTTCCCCCCACTAAAGGTGGTCTTGACGGGAATAAAGTGAGCTGACTTAGTTAACTGATCCACAATTACCCATATTGAATCGTAACCGGACTGGGTTCGTGGTAGTTCAACTATGAAGTCCATACCGATTTCTTCCCACTTCCATTCCGGAATCCTCAACGGCTGCAATAATCCAGCTGGCCTTTGATGTTCCGCCTTCACTCGTTGGCACACATCGCACATTGCTATATATTCAGCTATGTCCTTTTTCATGCTAGCCCACCAATAACAAGTCTTCAAGTCCTTGTACATCTTCGTACAACCGGGGTGAATTGAGTAAGGTGAGTCATGTGCCTCCTTTAATATGGTCTCTAGAATACGCTTCACATTAGACACGACAATCCTCTTACCAAGCCATAGAGTACCATGGTCATCCTCATCAAATCTGAATTCTCTTCCCTCTTGGGTCCTTTCCTTAATTTCTTGGATTTCCTCATCCTCCATTTGACCCTCTCAAATTTCTTGCTTCAAAGTTGGATTTGATTCCATTATTCCCATCTCATTAACAAATCCGAGATTCAACCGTTCAAACTCCTTACATAACTTGGATGGCAGCTCTCAAACCGTGAGTTGATGACTTACTCCTTTCCGACTCAAAGCATCGACCACTACATTAGCTTTTCCCAGGTGATAGTTGATTCCCACATCATTAGCTTTGATGAGCTCCAACCATCTTTGTTGCCTCAAATTCAGATCCATTTGTGTGAAAATATACTTCAAACTCTTATGATCCGTATAAATTTCACACCTATGTCCAAGGATGTAGTGTCTCCAAATCTTCAAAGCATGTACTACGGCTGCGAGTTCCAAACCATGTGTTGGATAATTCGGCTCATTCTTCTTCAATTGCCTCGATGCATATGCTACCACTTGACCTTCTTGCATGAGCACACATCCAAGTCCTTGTCTTGATGCATCATAATAGATATCAAAACTTTTGCTCACATCCAACAGTAACAAAACTGGGGCTATGGTTATCCTCTTCTTCAATTCCTCAAAACTTTCTTGACAAGCTTGAGTCTATTGGAAATCCTTCCCCTTCATTAGAAATTCCGTCATTGTCTTGGCTATCTTGGAAAAGTCCTTGATGAACTGACGGTAATATCCAGCCATTTCAAGAAAACTCCGGATTTCCTTTACATTTTGTGGGGGTTCCCACTTCAACACGTCCCTCACTTTTCTGGGGTCGACAGATACTCCACCTAAAATGATATGACCCAAAAATGACACTTCCCTTAACCAAAACTGACACTTGTTGAACTTGGCATACAATTGATGCTCTCTCAATTTCTGCAATGTAAGCCTCAAGTGTTCCTCATGTTCCTTCTCATCCTTCGAGTAGATCATAATGTCATCAATGAACACCACAACAAACTTATCCAAGTACTCCATGAAGACTTTATTCATGAAGTACATAAAATAGGCAGGTGCATTGGTCAATCTGAAGGACATAACGGTATACTCATAAGACCCATATTGTGTCTGGAAAGCTGTCTTGGGTATGTCTGATGGTCTAATATTCATTTGAAAGTATCCCGACCTCAAATCAATCTTAGAGAAGACACAAGCAACCTTCATCTGATCAAACAAGTCTTCTATGCGTGGCAAGGTGTACTTGTTCTTAATTGTTACCTCATTGAGAGCTCGGTAATCCACACACATCCTTTGGGATCCATCCTTCTTATCCACAAACAGCATGGGCGCTCCCCAAGGTGAAGAGCTTGGGCGAATAAAACCATTCTCTAGTTGATCTTGAATTTGCTTCTTGAGATCCGCTAATTCCTTAGGAGGCATCCTATATGGCCTCTTGGCTATAAGTGCAGTTCCAGGTATTAAATCAATAATAAACTCAATGTCTCGATCAGGTGGCATACCTGGTAACTCGTCCGGAAACAGGTCAAAAAATTCACACACCACCGGAATCTCCTCAATTGCAACACCATCTATGTGATTCAACTCCAATTGCTTCGGTGCATGTTGAGATGCTTAAAATTCTACGGTGATCCCTTCTTCATTGGTCAACTTCACCGTCTTTGTGGCACATTCGATGACTCCATTGTGCTTCCTCAACCAGTCCATACCAAGTATAATGTCCAATCTTTGAGAATCCAAAACAATGAGGTTGGCAAAGAAGTCTACCCCCCTTATTCTAAGGCTTACTTTTCGACATACTATATTTCTCCTCATATCTCCTCCAGGAGACTTAACCAATAGAGTAAACTTCATATGAGAGATAGGCAAACCATACTTGGCCACATACTTCGATGCAATGAATGAATGTGATGCTCCAGAATCAAATAACATAGTCGCGGGGTTGGAGTTTGCGAGAAACATACCAATGACCACGTCATCTGCTTGTTGACCTTCCTTCATAGAGACATGGTTCACATTGCCACGAGCAAAGTTCTGCTGTCCATGGTTCCCTTGCAGCTGTCCTCCATTGGGTCTTGGGTTCTGTCTTGGCGCATTGCTTCCTTGACCAATGCCTAACTTAGGACATTGATGTGCAAAGTGTCTAGCTTCTCCACAAGTATAGCACTTCTTTGCTGCACCAGAATTATTGGGACGAGCTTAGTTCTGAACATTTGCACCAGGACAATTAGCACAAGGTGCAAAAGGCATTGGAGGCCTAGGTGCTTGCATAACAGGGCGCTGCTGCACAAACTGAGTTGAGCACGGTGCATAACCAGGGCGCTGTACAGGAGCAGAGGAGTTGTAGTATGGCACATTTGGTGGCGGAAGCGAGGGCGCACATTACTTTCTTGTTGCGGTCCTTGATATGGTGCCTTCCTCTTGTTGTCTTGCTCCATCTTATGGACCTTGTTCTCCACAATGATTGCTTTGTCCACTAGCTTTTGGAAGTTGGCATAATTACAATTGAGCAATTGCACTTGGATCTCATTGTTAAGGCCCCTCATGAACAAATACTGCTTCCGGCTGTCTCGACTAACATCTTCAGAGGCATACCTTGAAAGTTGAGTGAACTTATTGAGATATTCACCCACACTCGATCTTCCTTACCTCAGGTTCTCAAATTCTTGCCTCTTCAAAATCATAACACCCTCCGACACATAATGAGAATAGAAGCTCTCCTTGAATTCCGCTCAGGTAATTCTCTCTTGGTTCTCATGAGCACTGCATAGCGAATCCCACCAATTAACAGCTGCTCCAACAAGTTGATGAGAAGCAAATAGCACCTTTTCCCGATCACTGCATTGGACAATGGCTAGCTTCTTCTCCACGGACTTGAGCCAATCGTCAGCATCCATAGGGTCAGCAGCTTGAGCAAAGGTCGGCGGCCTAGTCCTCATAAACTCTCCCAACCGGTTATGAGGAGGTGGGGGTGGCGGTGGAGGCATGTGGGGCTGATTGTTGATGTTACTAGCCTGTAGTTGTCCCATAGTCTGTATCATTGTCTGCATGAGCTGGTTTTGCATAGCCAATATCTGCTCAATATTGATAGCTCCATGGGAGGTCCTTGTCCATTGTTGTTCTGAGGTGCTCCATTATTCTCCTCCTCATCATTGCCATCCCTCTAGTTGCGAGTCCTCACCATCTGAAAAAGCAAGAGATAAGAATTTAGAAGACGTCCCCAACTATATGCATCAAGGGATATGAAACTAAGCAACTACCTATACTAGCCTACATGGATATGGCAATGCTAAAGTGTCCCAAAATCTTCTATTAAGCACACAAGCAACCAATATATAGCAAAACAACACACCAAACAAAAACACATCGATTCATGAGTGCTCCTATGTGCTCTAAAGTATCCATTCTATCTAGGCTGCGTCCTACGGTCAACCTGTGGCTCTGATACCAATTTGTGACACCCGGTTCTGAAAAATGAACCAAGTGAACACGTATGTGTGCCCAGGATGTTCAACACACATAGACGAGTGCAATCACAAAAGGATATACAAAAAATTACCACAGAACAAGATTAATTAGTCACTTTTATTACAAAATTCATATTATCCTCAAATACAATCTCTAATGAATATTAATGACAAGTTCAACTAATGCAGCAAAAATGAACTAAACTGAGCAAACTAAGCAACTAAGCAGCATAAGCAAAGGGATAGCACAACTCCAATCAACACCACAGGCAAAGCTGACGGCAAACACGATCTAGAACTCCGCATTATCATCGTTATACTCCCAATTCTGACCTGCTACTGTTGGTGGGGGGAATTGCAAGAGTGAGTACATGTCGTACTCAGCAAGTGTGGAAAGTATGACATGTAGCTGATTCAAACAACGAATATAATAACGGCTAAGTGCTGAAAAGTACATTAAAACATTTGAAAAGGCAATATGTTATATGTGTGTGAAGTAAACCCATCATAAACCATAATTAATAACATAGTACCAGTCCATACTTCATTACCATTATACCTATTCCAGATTTCACATTACTAATAACCATAATCAATATCAGAATTTAATTCATAACCAGCCATAACCATATTACCAACCATAACCATTACCAAACCATCCCAAATCCAAGTTTCCTCTAATCATGTGAGGGTCCAGGTTGCTCATGACTGGGAGCACGGCTATCGTGATAGTTTTAAGACACACTCTGCAGAGTTTGTACCACTTTACCCACGTGTTTGCGATTTCATCACCTTTCAGTGACTAGTACCTCTATTATGCCGTCTCACACTTCCGTCAGTGTGTGGCAAAGAGATCACAAAATAGCCTCTACAAAGGGATTACTAGCCTATTTAGACCCCACTAAGGTTTCACCAGTTGTGATGCCTCCAACTGAGCACATCTTCAACCAAGGGCCCCCTCTTGAGCCATTCGGATCCCAGGGTAGTCCTACCAATCATCAACAAACCTAATCCGACTAACCCTTCCCCGAGCATCCTTAATAGTCCAAATAGTACTGGCAAATCCCTAATTAATCAACTATGCCACACCCATACTTGGCCTCAGGGTGGCACTGTAAATCCTGGATGGTCGCTCCACGAACCGGTCCTTAGATCTAAAGCAAGCAAACCACCATAACATCCAACCCATCCACATACCAGGCTTGCTTAGATCACCCATTACCATATCATATTAACCAGTTCATGTTAATCATAATCTCATAAATGCATGATTAAGTTAAGTGGTGTAGTTGTTTCCCATCCCAATTAATTAAGCGAAGCAAAAAGGGTAAAAAAACCCCATCCGACTCTCTACCATAAATTCCAGGTGACAAGGGTGGTTTAACAAAGCTAGTAAACTTCCTACCATAGGATTTCCCATCAAATTTACACAAGCATGCAGTTTTGCAACAAAACATTTATTTTAGAAACATGATCAATATGTTCAAGGACACTTGCCTTGCTCTTGGGATTGGTTCGGGTCAAAGTCTTCAAACTCTTGGTGCTGGAGATCCTCTACAGCACTCTCTAGTGCAAATCCATCTAATCTGCACAACAAACATACAAGACAAGAATTACAATAAAAAAGTGCACATATATTACTCAATATGACATAACATGCATGATTAATACAATTGTGAAGTAAAACTAGTTAATAAGTTACTATTAATGTTTACTAACTAGTTCTAATAGTTATTTACAAGTTTGTTCAGCTTTGGGATTTATTCGAGTCAATTTAGAATTAATTCAACAGAAATTTGCCAGGAAAATCGGACTAGTCCGCTAGGGACCGGACAAGTCCGCACTTCACAGAACTGGCGAACTAGGGTTTTCTAGATCAACATGAATTTAGAGAAACAGGGTTGAATTCACGTAAGGAAAAGGAAGTAGAAGGTATACCATGTGTCAAAGACTCCATAGAATCAAGGGTATTGGAGGCAACACTTGGATCTTGACGATCTAGGATTGATGATGAACTTGGAGGTGAATTGGCGATGGAAAACGAAACTTGATGGAGATCTTGATCCTCTTTCATTTCCTCCTCTTCTTTTTCTTGCTCTAGATCTCCTTCTCCCTCCTTGGTGGCGGCTATTCACAAGCTAGGGTTTGGGTGCGGTTGAAAAGTGCATATAGATGTCAAGTAAAGGGGTGGGGTTGTTTATATAGAGGTGGAGGCTAGGGTTCGGTAGATTTCGAGTTTGAGATGAGTAGGGGTTGGTTTGGAGTCCCACATGGGCTCTAAAAAAGTTAGCACGACGTCCCTAGGCCCACTTAACGTAAAACCCAAGAAACAAGTCGTGAAACAAAAGATCAACTCGGAGTCGCAATTTATCAGACAAGTCACAAATGGGCCGGACTAGTCCAAAGTTGGACAGAGAGATATCGAACAAGTCTGGACCAGACATCAAACAAGTTTGAACTTATCCAGAGGGTAAAAACAGATAAGTCTGGCAAAAATTGGACAAGTCCGACTTTAGTTAGAGGGAAAAATGGACAAGTCCGCTGGAAAACCGGACAAGTCCGGACATGTTCAGGGACCTAGAAAAATTTCTAAGGATTTGGAACACTGTACTAATATGCACAAGACCGGACAAGTCCGAAAGTGTCCAGAGAGAAAAACAGACTAGTCCGTAGCAAAATGGACAAGTTCGATGGAAGTTAGAGAGAAATCGGACTAGTCCGCACCAAAACCAGACTGGTCCGCACTTCCCAGAATTCTTAAGTGCGGTTTTGTTTCTAATTCATTTTAAACTTATTCTTTTTTATGTTGCTTAATGTTAAACATATTTAATGATGAATGCAGGGCATGATGAATGAAATTGAGGGTGTTACAACGCCATTAAGGATAGTTCCCTCCTGAAGCACTTCCTTGGCAAGGAGAGCATGCTCGTTGACTCACTGCACTCCAATCGAGATGTCTTCGCCTGAAAACCTCTAACATGTTGGGTATCCAAAGGGAGGCTACTGAGTACACCCTCAACATCAAGTCAGGCTCTAGGCCTATCAAGCAGCAGCTACGATGCTTCGACAAGGAGAAGCGTCGAGTCATCGGGACCGAGATCTACAAACTCATAGCAACCGACTTCATCAAGGAAGTCTAGCACCTGAAACAGCTTGACAACCCTATGCTCATCAAGAAAAAGAGCGGGGACTAGAGGATGTATGTTGATTACACAAGCTTCAACAAGGCATGCCTCAAGGATCCCTTCCTGCTGCCACGAATTGACCAAGTCGGGTACTTGACCGCAGGGAGCAAATCCTTTTTTTTTCTTGGGCGCCTAATTGGACAATCACCAATTTCCCTCCATGAAGCGGAGCAGTTGGCCACCGTGTTCATCACCACTTTTGGCTCCCACTGCCAGGTAAGGATGCCATTTTGGCTAGAAAATGCAAGGACCATGTACCAGCACTGCATGCAGAAATGCTTCCTGCGGCAAATCGGGTGCAATCTCGAGAACAACATTGTGGTGAAATCCAGGAATACATCAAGCCTCATTTACGACCTCGAGGTGGTCTTTGTGAAACCTCTGACGTAGCCAGAGGCAAGCTTCTTGTGTTTATCATCTCGAAGCGAGACATCAAGGCCAACCCCGAGAAGACAGTGGCAATAACCTGTATGGGACCCATCTATGATGTGAAGGGGGTACAAAAACTGATGGGGTGCCTTGCAGATCTGATGAAAGTTGCCTAGAGGGATGAGAGGTTGAATAGGCTATTTAGTCCTGCAACCACTTAATTAAACGAGATTAAACTCTATAGGCCAGACTAGCTCGATGTCGGGGCCGACTAGCCCGCGTACTGCACTGAATTGAGACAAAGTTTATTATTATGAGTTTTTCTTCAATTTTGGTTTAGAGAACAAACAAGTCTTGCTAGGGTGGACTAGACAGCCACTAGGGAGAACTAGTCCAGCCAACCGGGACTTAGTCCCATCAGCTCTCCTTTCCGCAAAAATAGACTAGCCTGGTCCACTTCTGACTAGTACAAACTCAGACAAGACTCTTGGTCCACGTGAAAACAGACTAGCTGGATAGCGTGAACTAGTCTGGCCTTCCAGGACACCCAAAGAGGCCCATATACTCACACAAATGGGCTAGTACATCCAGAAACGGACAAGTTCAAACTCACATAGGTGCTTTTGGTCTGTCTAATATTGGATTGTTCGGCTGGATTAGTCCAACCTGAAGCCCGGACAAGTCTGGCCTTATCCTTAAGGCCTTCCTAAGACTACTCTATCACCAATTTTTCCGGAACTAAAGTTTGAGATCCCTAATGATTCTCGAGCTCTTATGCTGAGGAGACCCTCTACACAACATGGCGATCCTAGTCTCAATGAAATTAAAACCAAAATCTCTACTTTTGTGAGTCTTCGATGCCCGTTTTCCATTCTTTTCCTTTTGGAGGGGCTCCACATCCATTTTCATCCTAACTACCTTTCCTTATGCTCAATGAAGCTCGTTAGATCTTTAATTGTTATCAACAAGCATTCAAAACCAACAAGGGATACCCACATGCACTTTCTATCTCCAACACCTCTGTGGTTGCATTCTGAAAGGGTGTTAGAGACAAGAAGATGCTAGAGAAGCTGGACACCAAGAACGTCAGCATCGTTACGGAACTCTTTAGCCTGGATGATAAATGCGCCAGGGCTATTGAAGGTCATGACTGGCACTTCAAGTCAGCTGCGGAGGCAGGAGCACCATCTGCCTCCGAGGCCGGAGCTACTACCCATGGGCAAAAAAAGAAGAAGTGAAGTGTCAAGAACAAGCCACTTGTTGGCGCACCTACAGCTGTTGCTGCGGCAGTACCATGTGGTCGGAGGCCAGGTCCCGACAAGCGATCTCGATCAGCATATGACGACAGCGACAAAATGTGGTGCCCAATCCAAAAATCTACGGGCCACAACCTTGAATACTGTCGCGAGGTAAAGAGGATCGCTGAACAAACTCAACACAAGTGTCGAGATGACACGCCTTTTCGTCAGCGGGAAGGAAAATAGAAGGTCGACAAAGCTCTTTCGGAGCAGGAACTAGGCTTCCAAGATGCCAAGAAGGCTTTAAATGCAATCTACAATAAAGTTGATGACTCCAACACAAGCGACAACGAGCGTCGGAAGACTCTCCATATGATGTATGGAGGGTCTTGGGACATTACCTCCCGGCGCATAGTCAGAACTTTATGTCATGAGATGGCTTCTATAGCTCCCACCATCAAGGCGGAGCCCCATCAGAAGTGGATGGACACTCCGATCACTTTCAACGCCTCCGACTACTCGAAGAACATGCCCGGAGCTGGGCAACTACCATTGATGGTCTCCCCGATTATCAACAACATCCAACTCTTCCATGTCTTGGTTTATGGTGGAGCTGCGCTCAACCTCATTAGCTTTGCTGCCTTCAAGAAGCTACATATCCCCATGTCGGACCTTAAGCCCTCACGCCCATTCTACGGAGTGGGTCCAGGAGCTATCACTCCACTCGACTCTGTTTCTCTCCCAGTTACATTCGGGATCAGAGAAGCTAGTCTTCGACGTGACGGACATCAGTCTTCCCTTCAACACCATCCTTGGCCGACTGACTCTGTACTAGTTCATGGCGGTAGCCCACTATGGCTGCTTGGTGTTGAAGATGCCAACACCGATGGTTGTCCTCAAGATTCGAGGAGATTGTACTGCCAGAGTCACAATGTTGGAGAAGCTTCCTGTGCTAGCTGCTGCACAAGAAACTGATTCCAGCAAGGAGCAACTTGCTCAACCACCTTCAAGCACGCGCCAGCGCGGCTCAACCTCTACACCCCATTTGCAGCCAAGCGGCGATAATGACGTTCCTATCAAAATCGTCCAATTCGGTTCCAGTGGCGCCCAGACCACTCGCATTGCGAGAGGTCTGGGTGACAAATAGGAACTCGCGCTCATCACTTTCCTCTGGGCCAATGTCGACGTGTTTGCATGGCCACTGTCACAAATGTCTGGGATCCCTAGGGAGGTGATCGAGCACCATCTGAATATGTACCATGATGCACGACCAATACAATAGAACCCCGGAAGTAATCTATCTAGCGGCAGAACTTCATCCAAGAAGAAGTCAAAAAGCTGCTTGATGCTGGATTCATCCGGGAGGTACATCATCCACGGTGGTTGGCAAACCCAGTCGTCGTACCCAAGGCCAACGGGAAGCTTCGGATGTGCATCGACTAGACCACTTTAAAAAAGGCATGTCCGAAAGACCCTTTTCTACTTTCAAGAATTGATCAGATAGTGGATTCTACTTCTGGCTGTGAGCTGCTTTGCTTCCTGGATGCATATTCTTGTTTTCATCAAATTCCAGTGTCTAAGGAAGATGAAGAGCATACTGCCTTTATTACAATAGATGGGTGGTCTTTATTGTTACACTGTAGTGCCTTATGGTCTCAAGAATGCCCTCTTAACTTTTGTGCGTGCAATGCACAAAACTTTCGGGGAGCTTATCCGGGACTTAGTGGAAGTCTACGTTGATGACATCGTCATCAAGGTCAAGACCAAAGACTCATGGTTGGACAATCTCCAGTCTGTCTTTGACAAGCTGCGCATGATGCGCATGAAGTAGAACCTTGACAAGTGCGTCTTCGGGGTTTACTCCAGAAAGCTTCTTGGATTCCTAGTGACCCACCGAGGAATTGAATACAATCTGGCGATGATAAAAGCTATCAAAGCAATGCGACCTCCTGCCCGCATCAAAGACGTTCAGAAGCTTACGGGGTATCTTGCCTCACTCAGCCAGTTTATCTCTAGGCTGACTGAGTGGACACTTCCCTTGTCAAGATTCTGAGGAAGTTCAGACCTTTCCACTAGTCCAAAGAAGCAAACAAGGAGTTCCAGGAGCTAAATTAGTCTCTCACAATACTGCCCATCATGGTAGCTCCAGAACCTGGTGAGCCTCTTCTGCTTTAGATTGCTACAACAACAGAAGTCCTCAGCATGGTCCTAGTCGTGGAGAGACCAGATGCATCTCCACGTTCCTCATCACTAAGGCTTGGACCCCTCCGGGAGGGTTCAAAGCCGCATGGAGGAAATCAAGGCGAGTCTGGGTCCCACACCCTAGACATTAAAGAAGGTCCCGAAGGTCAGGAACCTACAGACCTATCTCTACAAGAAGACATGTCAGACCCCTCCAGAAGAGTCTCGACCGCTCATAGAGAAGAAGATCCGGACCCCTCTAGGAGGGTTTGGAATGTCCAATGACTAGTATACTTCATCAGCGCATTCCTCCACGACACCAAGATAAGATATCTTGAAGTGCCACTACAGGAATATCGATCACTTACGTCGGCCAGGGCCGACGTAAGTAAGGCATAAACCGACATAACTAACTTAATTACGTCGGTTTTCCTTTAATTACGTTGGCGACTGGCCGACGTAGCGGTTTGGACGTAATTAAGGTAACTTACGTTGGCCACCGATGTAAGTTACTTAATTACGTTGGTCTGCAAAAGCCGACGTAAGTTAAGTGGCGGGATGGGCCTTGGGCTGGGCCGGAGTACTTACGTCGGCCAGAGCACGCCGACGTAAGTTATGTGCCCTAACTTACGTCGGTTAGAGCCAAACCGACGTAAGTTAAGTGGTTTAACTTACGTCAGTATGGCCTGACCGATGTAAGTTAAACTGGGCTAACTTACGTCGGCAATTCCATAGCCGACGTAAGTTAAGTTTTCGATTTTTTTTTAAAAAACAGAAACTGACTACCTCGCTCGATGGCGAGAACACAAATCACAACAACACAGCAACATATACAGTTATACAACAACAGTTATAAATAATATCCAAAACATAGACAACAACAACACAATTTGCCTCCGGGCTACACGCTAGCCCCTCCACTGCCTCCAGGATCTCGACGCGTTCCCGAACCCTGCAAAAGAATCATAATTAGGATAAATTAGAAGTCCAAAATTAGAAGTCCATAAAACAACTAGTCAATAGTGTGAGTAACACATTTGCTAAATTAAATGTGATGCAAGTAACTTATTTAACATAATGAAAAGGGAATCAAACTCCTAGGGCCCTCAAACTCCTAGAGCCGATCCTGAGTTGGTGGTGGATCAAAAGGGAATCATGCATTCAACATAATGAAAATCTATGTTATGGGAGTGGTGGAAGTTGCATTTCGGGGACAACATGGATGTCCTCCTCTAACAAGTTTCTATTCGACACTAAGGCTAAAACTCACAATAACAGGGTGTACAGAAAACAAAAAGAGGGATAGACAATATTACCTGCTCCGGTGTCTGCTGTAGCGGAAGCGTAGGAATCTCGATGTCCTGACCGTTGTGTCGAGCAAGAGCCTGCCATTGCAAAATATTAGAAGATAACTAAGAGTTATTGAAGTGCTGTGAAATTTAACTACGGTACTTTAAATTACTTACCGCCACCGCTGCTTGCATCTGGGCCATCATTAAGGCCGTCCTCTGCTGCTCCTTCCTTGCCTCCGCTCTCGTCCTCTCCAGCTTTGCCTGGGTTTGCGTCAGCGTCTCCCTCATGGTCTGGAGCTCCAGCTGGGTCTGCGAGAGACGACCACTGGTCCCAACGGTCGAAGCCTGCGACGATGAAGCGCCTCTCAAAGGTCGCGTCGACCTCGAGTCGACAACTCCATCAAAAATGGCAAACCAAAGAATGAAAACACTAAGTAGAAGAAGATTAATTGAAAAAGAAATGAAACACACGAAGAACTCACCGTCCGTGGGCCTTCCCGCCTCCGCTTGCGTACGCGGCTTGGGGGTCGATCGGCGCGCTTTCCCAATCATAATCCGCACCGTGTATCTTCGCGACCTCCTGCGCGTACTTTGTCTACAAAACAAACAAATCTTGTAAGCATGTCAATAATAGTATTAGTTATAATGAAATTGATTAATTTCGAAAACTTACCAGTCTGTCGGTTGCGACCTGACTACACTGCCCTGGCTGAGAAGGGTCACTTCCCTTGTGATCTCTCTTCCAAACCTGGGTCGGGGTCGGCTCATGACCCATCTCTCGCTCCTGTACAGCCGTGTTAGTGAGATAAGTAATATATTAGGAACACATAAATAAAATAAAAAGGTACTTACCATGCGTTTAGCCAAACGCAAGTAGCCATCGCCGCCATAGTTGTGCTTGCCCTCGGACCCCATGCGACACTGTCTAGCCTTTGTGGACTTGTTGATGAAAGCGTCGCTAGCCCAGTACCGACAGAGAGCTAAGTACGCCTCGATGTTACCCTGTAACCAGGAAATACTGACCTGCACATATTTCATTTTTCATCAACGCAGTTAACATACGTAGATATTGTAAATATTTAACAATATTAAAAACTTACCTCCGCGTACTGCTCCTCTGTCAAGTAGGAGTCCGAGTCCTTCCTAAATACACCCCTTTGCTGCTCCTGCTCCTGCTCTCGGGGGTGCCGCTTGTAGTACACGTTGACGGCCTGAATCCAGCGTACGACAACGCCGCCGTCGTGAGCTTCCGAGCGCTGTAATGGAACACACGTCTTGCGTGGTCCTCCATGCCCGGTTCCTCTACTTGGTACCTTAGCTTTAAGCAAACAAATATTTAAGTGATATGCAATTAAGAATTCAAACAAGTTGAAACAATGAAACAGTTAAACTTACCATGAAATCGTGCCACACGGCTCCCTGAACCGTGCCGTGCACCGGGTGAGAGATCCGAGCGTAGTCATCCCACGACAGGGCAGGAAAACCGTCAATTACACCGGGGTAGTGCAACTTGACGATAGCACCGAGGACACTATTAACCTGCCTGTGGTGCTTCTCGGCCCCCGTGAAGAAAAGTCGTACCAACATCTACAAAATATATTAAATCATTAAGTAAAAGAAAACAACATCTAATATTTAATATACTATATACAATATTTATACCTATCTCCAACGGGGCGGATCGTGGTCCGCTGAGTAGTAACTGGAGGAGGAGCCGCAAAGTGGGTCCTCCTCGTCCGTCGCCTCTGCTGCGACGCTGCCACGTCCTGTGACCCTGAACGCTCTGCGGAACCCCCGGAGCCTCGAGGAAGGCTAGTGGTAGCCGGCTGCCCAGGGAGGCTAGCGCTAGCCGGCTCCGAAGGGAGGCTAGCGCTAGAGGGTTCCTGTAGTGCCCCCCTAGCCTCTGAGTCGGGCTCCTGTAGCGACCCCCTAGCCTCTGACTCTGACTATGGCTCAGAAGTCTCTGAGTCAGACTGCACAAAAGGAAAAGATTGATAATTAATAATTAATAACAATTGCAATTTCAAAAATAACTTTATTGTAACTAAAATTTACCTCTGTCCGCTGAAAGCACACGACAGCTGAGGGTGGAGCGTGTGCCAGAAAGAGCTCACGTCGGCTAGAAAGGAACGAGCTCCCTGAGCAAGGGTCGCCTGGCGGCTCAAACCCTCTCACTGGCTTCCCCTTCCCCTTCCCCTTTGACGACATCCTGTTGCAAGGAATAAATGATTAATATGCAAAGATAATATACAAAATTAATGTTAAATTAGTGAATAAAATGTTACTTCAAAATTCATCAACATCACGATCATGCACCCTACTCCTTAAACCAGCCCATCGATCTTCTTCTTCCGCATATCGTTTTTGTTTGCGCAAATCAGCAGGTTCGACTATGTCATCGATATCTTCAGTTTCTGATTCTGATTCTGTTTCTGCTTCCGCGCCAGCCTCGATATCTTGAGCGTCTCCAACTAAATTATCGAGTCCTACACCAGGCTCGACTGAGAAGGAGTCTGGCAACTCTTCCTCTTGGTAGACACAATCAACCTCAGCTTCGTCGTGGTAATCATCATCTCCTGGAGCGTATAACCGCTCACGAGGATTCACCTTATGTACCACCCACCAAGCTTTGAATTTATGTCATGGATAAGGTAGATAGTACACTTGCTCTACTTGGTGTGCAAGAACTAATGAATCGAATCCTTTCAACCGTTCCTTGTGTTTTACTTCGACCATGCCAAATTCATTTACTCAAATTCCACGAATGGAATCAAACCATTCGCAGCCAAAGAATACCGCTCGAATTGGCTTGTTTGCGACAAAAGTGAATTCAAGGATTTATTTTAATAATCCCGTAGTACTGCGTTTCATGATCTTGCGAATCGATTGCCCTCATCACAACTCCGATATTACATGTTGCCGCGAGAGGACGAAGAGATTCAAATTGAGTTGTACAGAATCGAAAGCTGTTGACGTCATATCGACCATAGCTTCTAACATTAACCACTCCACGGGATAGTTGTCGCAAATCTTCATGGACGTTGGCATCTTTTTGGCACTATCCAAGATATGGAGTTATTAGAAAACGTAAGCATTCTTAAGTTATAAGAAAACGTTGTTAACATTGATTAGTTATCGAGAAAACGTTACATGATCTTGAAACCAGGAGAGAAAATTAGATCCCCCGTTTATTCCTTCCCGTCGAATATGTTCTATTTGCTTGCTCGTGGGTTGATGTCTATGTCTCCAATTTTGCTTGTCGAACATACTACACGACAAAGAGAACCTTTTAGAATACATGTGTCGGAAAAGATGGTGAAAAGCATAAGTGTAGGAGAAACACTTACTTGAAATATTCATTCATTTCTTCCATATTAGCGTACATGTAGAAGAATGCAGCACACCTTTCTTTTTCGCTAACATCATACGAAGTGTAACTACCAACAGTAGTGCCTCTTGTTGCAAAAATGGAGAGATTGCTATAAGGAGGTTGATCATCTATATTGTATCGCATTACCGAAGTATTAACATTGTTTTCCTCTGCAAAGTAAACACTTGAGAAGTATCATACTTCCTTAAGAGTAAAAGCTTCGGCGATGCAACCTTCAACCCTTGCCCTGTTACCAACCATTGGTTTCAGATATCTAAGTGATCTTTCAATATGATACATCCACCTATATTGCACAGGACAGCCCACTTTCGCTTCAAATGGAAGATGAATAAAGAGATGTTGCATTGGACTGAAAAATCCTGGAGGAAAATTTTTTTCATCTTACACAAAAGTACCGAAACCTCCTTTTCCAATTTAGTCATCATCTCTGGCGTGATTTCTTTAGCACAGAGTTGCCTATAGAAGTGGCTAAGCTCGGCTAACACCTTCCACACTGCATCGTCAAAATAGCCTCGAAACATAATAGGCATAAGTCTTTCCATGATTATGTGATAATCATGACTCTTCAACCCAATGAGCCTCGAAACATAATAGGCATAAGTCTTTCCATGATTATGTGATAATCATGACTCTTCAACCCAATGAGCTTTCCCGTTTTCACATTCACGGCTCGTCTCAGACTAGCTGCATAACCAACTGGGAATTTCAACCTTTGCAACCATTCGAGAACTTCTTTTTTCTCTTTAGGTCGAATACAGAAAGGTGCGCGTGGTTTACCACCATTTTGGAGAGCTCAAGAGTATGACGGTTACAAAGCTCGGCAAGATCCTTTCGAGCCTTTAAATTGTCTTTTGTTTTGCCCGTCATGTCCATGCATGTGCTTATGATACATTCGGCCATGTTACGCTCTTGATGCATAACATCAATGTTGTGCCTTAGAATAAACGACTTCACATACAGTAACTCCCAAAGTCCACATATGTGAGTCCAATTGTGTTTGTCTCCGTAACCTTCGAAATATGCAGGACGACCTTCATATGGCACCAATTTGTCCAACATATCAGATATTTCTGACCCGTCAAGACGTTTCGGTGGTCCTTTAGTGACAACGGTGTTCTTTCTGAAGACATTTCTCTGTTGTCTAAACAAGTGATTCAGAGGTAGCCAACGTCTATGACAATCGAAGTAAGATATCTTGCCTCCATGGGTAATTCGAAAGCAATCGGTATCCGAGGCACATATCGGACACGTCAACCGACCATGAGTGCTCCATCCAGAAAATATGCCGTATGCCGGAAAATCATGAACGGACCACAAATAAGCAGCTCGGAGGTTGGATTTCTGTTTCTTGTAACAGTCGTACGCTTCGACTCCTGTCCACAACATTTTCAACTCTTCGATCAACGGTTTCAACATCACGTTGAGACGTGACCCAGGATGATCTGGCCCAGGTACAATGAGGCTAAGAAACATAAACTCATTCTTCATGCAAAAAGTCAGTGGAAGATTGTACGGAATGACAAAGACGGGCCAACAGGAGTATGGTGCGGCGTTTGTGCTGAACGGCGTGAACCCATCTGTCGCCAACCCAATGCGAACATTTCTCGCTTCACGAGCGAATTCTGGGTCGAACCGGTCCAAAGCCTTCCATGCCTCACCATCAGATGTGTGCGTCATGACTCCATTGTTCTCACGCTCACCTTCTTTGTGCCATCTCATGTGTCTGGCCGTTTTTTTTGAAAGGAACAACCGCTTCAACCTCGGTGTCACAGGTACGTAACGAAGCTGCTTACTTGCAACTTCTGTCGTCACTGTATTACCATCGTTATTAACAACTTCGACAAACCTCGGTTGACCACATTTCAAACATTTGTTCTCATTGGCATGCTCTCTCCAGAAAAGCATGCAGTTTTCCGGACACACATCAATCTTTTCGTGCTTCATCCCGAGACCAGAAATAATTTTCTTCAAGTTGTACATATCCTTAGGCACTTTGTTGGGTTGTGGAAGGGCATCTTTGAACAAATCGATGAGCATGTTGTAACAATTGTTAGAAAAGAAGAACTTAGACTTAATTGCCATATGTCTAGTCACAAAATTGAGGATTGACATTTTAGTGTGTTCATGCAGAGCCTCTTCTGAATCTTTGAGACGTTTGAAGAACTCTTTAACCTCTGTTGTTTGAGTATCTTCTGTAAGCTCTGTTCATATAGCTTCCAGCATCTCATCCATCATATCAACCTATTGAGCATCATCATTGTCCGCTTCCACTTCTTGTACAGCTTGAGAAGTTGTCTCGCCGTAGAAGTTCCACAACTCATAATGTGACACGTAACCGTTTCGACACAAGTGCAACGTAAGTTCCACTTTGTCCAAAAACGTTCCATTTCAGCATTTCGTACATGGGCACCGCGCCTTATCTCTATTTGACAATGAAAAAGCTCGTTCCACAAAAGCTTCTGTCTTGGCGTACCACTCATCTGAGTGACCACCAGTTCTGCTCTTCCAACCAGTGTACATCCAACTACAGTCTTCACCCATGTTTGACTCTGTAGTTTAACGTGAAAGATATTGTTGTTAATGTATTGTTATGTTATGTGTCACGGCCCTACAGCCTAGGCAGATAGATCCTAAACCCACCCAAGAGTGACCGAGCGGAGCGTGCTCATGACGAGACGCGTGATCCAGATTCGAACGAAATTTTGGCAGCATAACCACGCTATTCTCCACTGCACGCCCAAAAATGGTGTAGCAGAGAACAACAGGGTTACGCCACCGAAATCTCGTCCAAATCCAGACCCGCGTCTCGTCACAAGCCACGCCCCCTCGGTCACTCCGAGGCTGTCCAAAAAGGGACAATTCCGAACCTGCACGTCTCACATGCCAATGGCATGTGAGACGTGCTGATCCGAAATGGGTAACACATTGCTATAGGTTACATTGCTCATTTTCATTTTGAGGTCATTTAAGAAAGAGGAAAGAACTAGAGAAAGACTGAGAGGAAAGTTGGTCTTAGATGACAATTCCACATCCACTTCCACCGTCCACACAATCGAGGGTCATTGACGTTCTTAAGGCGGTAAGGCGACTTAAGGCGACGGATCCCCCTGCTCCCGTGGCGCCAGCTTTCCTTGCCGCCGCCGCCTTACCCTAGAAAGCAAGGCAACAGGGACGCCTTACGATGCTGGAGCGCCTTACCGCTTTAGCATCGCTAAAGCGACGCTAAAGTGATGCCTTAATAACTATATTCAACGACAAAATATACCGTGTTTTTCAGTTCACCGCCGGCACGAGCTTCTTTTGCGTGCCGCCCACCGCCTCGAGCTCCTCCGCTGCCCCGATCTCCTCTGCTCACCCCTACACACGACCCACAGTTTCTCTCTCTCTCTCTTGGATCTACCGGCGATGCCGTGGCACCCGACAGTCGGCCGCCCCCGGCGCTGCCCTCCTCATGGTGCAATTAACCACTTAAGAATAAATAGATAAAACACTTGATCATAATTAAACGCATAAGCAAATTAACAACTTAAATAAACCAATTAAGCATAATTAAACAAATTTAAGCAATTTAAGCATAATTAAACATAATTAAATAAACCACCTAAGCATAATTAAGCAAATTAAGCAAAAATAAGCAAATTAAGCATAATTAAATAAACCGCTTAAGCTTAATTATGCATAATTAAGAAAATTAAGCATAATAAAATAAACCACTTAAGCATATTTAAGCAAATTAAAAACCATAATTAAATAAATAGTTAAGCAAGCACTGCCATTATAGAATCACTTGAGCAATAAAACACGACATTAAGCTAACAATTCTAAGACTACAACGATAGCATAACAAGTATTTGAAAGCACTAAAGTCCGAATTGAAGTGCGTACCTAGTGGCGGCCGGAGGCGAGCCGGCGGCGAGGGCGCAGGGCCGGCGGGGCCGGGGGTGGGCCGGTGGCGGTGGCGCAGAGGCGGGCCAGCAGCGGCGGCGCAGGGGCGGCGGGGCCGGGCGGTGGCTGGGGCGCGGAGGCGAGTCAGCGGCGCAGGGGCGGTGGGGGCGGGCCGGCAGCAGCGGCGCAGCGGGGTCGGGGCCGCGCGAGTCGGTCCTGCACCACAGGGGCGGGGCCGCGGGCGGGAGGGGGGTGGCGGCCGGGCGGCGACGGCGGGGCGGCGTGCCGACGGCGGGGCGGCGACGGGGGGCAGGCGGCGGGGCGACTCAGAGTCGGCGGCGGCGGGGCGGCTCGGGGTCGGCGGCGGCGGTTGGGAGAGGGCGCGCGTGAAATGACATAGGAGCGCACCGCTCGCGCGGTTAGGTTAAACCACAACTTACGTCGGTTGAGATTACTTACATCGGCCGACGTCAGGGCCGACGTAAGTTAGTGTTAACTTACGTCGGTCCTTTAACTTACGTCGGCTATGGGCCGAGGCCGACGTCAGTACCATTTATTACTGTCGGTCCCTTTACTTACATCGGCCAGTTGACGTAATTTATTTAACTTACGTCGGCTACCAGGCACCGACCTAAGTTACTTACTTATGTGGGCCGGCCGACGTAAGTTGCTCCGGCCGACGTAAGTGATCGATATTCCTGTAGTGTGCATAAGCTGCTATACACAGTTCTTATCGCTTCAAGAAAGCTCCAACACTACTTTCAAGCTCACGAGATATCAGTGGTTACCTCCTATCCACAGCGAGCTATTCTTCATAATCCCAACTCAATGGGAAACATCGCTAAGTGCGCTGCGGAGCTAGCGGAGTTCTAGCTCAACTTCTTGCCTCGACACGCCATCAAGACTCAGGCGCTAGCTGACTCTATCGCAGAGTGGACACCATCTCCATCTGGCCCGGGAGCTCTCGATGTCGAAGTGCTGGAACCTAAGGTCCCGTTCTTCATTGAGCCTCACTGTACTCTCTTTTTCGTTGTCTCAGTGCAGAAGTAGGGGGCAAGAGCTAGAATTTTGATTCTCGCACCAACCGGGGAGCGACTCAAGTACATGGTTCGCCTTGACTTCAAGGCGATGAACAACATGGCCGAATATAAAGCTCTCATCTTCAACTTAATACACGCTAACATTTGGCATCCAGCAACTGCTGATAAAGGGAGATTCACAACTCATAATCAAACAAGTCAATGGTGAATTTTGTTGCAACAATCCCAAACTAGCAGCATATCTTCTTGAAGTCCTGAAGTTGCAGAAGGAATTCTATGTCCTGGACCTATGCCATGTCCAACATCTCAACAACGATGAAGCTGATGACCTCTCAAAAAAGGCTTCTACCGGGGCTCCAGCACCAAATGGAGTTTTTGTTAGGAGATTACCAGCACCTACCGCTCAGCCTGCCAAACTGGGCGATGGGGGGCGAGACCAGCACCTCAAAGCTGGCAGTCCCAGTGGCCCTGTTCCCATGGCGTGCACCAAGGATTGTAGGCGCTACAGGAAGCTCCGAGCAACCAGATGCGCAAGGTCCAAAAGCTCAAGTCAGTCTCGATGCATGGATCTCGGAGATCTGAGACTACTTGAAAGACAACATCTTTCCTGAAGAAAGTGTGTTTGCTGAACAGATTGTCCAAATGTCTAAGAGATACAAGTTGGTAGAAGAGGATCTCTACCGACATGGCGCCAATGGCATCCTATTGCAGTGCATATCCCGAGAATAAGGCTTCAAGCTCCTTGCAGAGATCCATGGAGGTGAGTGTGGGAATCACGCTTCACCCCGCACGTTGGTCAGTAAAGGCTTTCGGCATGGTTTTTACTGGCCTACAACTCTCCAGGATGCAGTCGAGCAGGTCAAGAGATGCAAGGCGTGCTAGTTTCATGCTAAGTAGATCCATAAACCGGCGCAGTCACTACAGATGATTCCTCCATCATGGCCATTCACTGTGTGGGGGATGGATATTTTGGTACCTTTCCCGAAAGCCGTCAGAGGGTACCGGTTCTTGTATGTCGCCATCGACAAGTTTGCTAAGTGGCCAGAAGCTGCTCCAGTTGTGACTATCAACAAGCAATCAACCATCAAATTCTTGAAGTCTATAGTATGCAAATTTGGAGTCTCTAACAAAGTCATTACTGACAATGGGACCCAATTCACAAGTGCATCTTTCCAAGAGTATTGCGAATACCTTGGCATCAATGTCAGCTACGCCTCAGTAGCGCACCTGGCAAGTATTGGCCAGGACGAGAGAGAGCAAATGCTGAAATTCTCAAGGGACTCAAGACCCACACCTACAAACGCTTGAAAAAGCATGGTGCCAACTGGATTGAGAAGCTTCTGTCTGCACTGTGGGCAAGCCAGGCAACACCCAACCGGGCAACTGGAGAGACATCCTTCATCCTGGTGTACGTAGACGAAGTAGTCCTTCCTCCATAGATCGCCATGGGTTCTCTTCGAGTCCTGACCTACGACGAAACCGCGCAGGATAAGCTCCAGCGCAATGACCTGGACCTTGTCGATGAGGCAAGGTGCCAAGCAGCTGTCTGAAATGCACGATACCACCAGGCGCTTCGACGCTATCATCAGAGGTATGTGCGCAATCGACAACTTGAAGAAGGCGATCTGGTACTACGGAGAATACTCTACTGAGAAGGAGCGAACAAGCTCTACCCCATTTGGGAGGGTCCCTTCCGAGTGATCAAACTTTCCCGCCTCGGATGCGTTCGCTTGGCAACAGAGGATGGGCACCGCTTCCCAACCCCTGGAATATAGAGCAGCTGTAAAAACCCGCTTTTCGGGAGAACAAAAACACAAAAATGCGAACTTAAAAATTTTGAAAGTGGACTTGGAAATCCAAACTCACATGAACCATATGAGTTAACCAATGTTCACTAAAAATAGGGACTTGTTAAAATTTTACATATAGAACATGTTTGCTAATGTATATTGGAACTTAAGGTGTAAAATCTTTAATTTCCAAGTATTCACATTTTCAATGAAAAATTAAAGGAGAAAAGAAAACAAAATAGAGAGAAGAAAAAGGAATTATTCTAACCCTAAAATGGGACATTCAAATCTACGGCTGTAAATTTTTTCATGACCTTCTAATATTCCAAATTGACTCTCGGTAAAGTTTCAAAATTTTTGAAGCACATTTTCCATTTATTGGACACGTACTGAAAGTTTAATTAAAGTTGACTTCAAACTTAAACTTTGTACTTAACCTTCTTCAAATCAATCCCAAATTTTTCCTGACGTACCTTATGGTTCAAATAGGTTAACTTCAAAGTTTCAGGATTTTTGAACCTAATCTACTATTTATTTCATTGAGTCAAGTATCACCACTTGAATTCAAATTCAAACCTGAGTAAAAATTCAACTTGCCCAGTTCTGAAATCTGATTGGACCATAAAATTCTTCACATTTTATCTAGTCATTGGGCCAAAGTTGAATATTTTTGAAGCATGTTTGCTAGCTCTATTTGAAATTGAAAAGGAGGATAAGGGAGGAAAACATGTGGGCCCCACCTATCAGTGTGAAGAGAGTTCTCTGTTTCCAGCTTTGCTCTATGCGCGCGCCACCACACCCATGCAAAACTCCACACAGACGCGCTGCATGTGCCACCGTGACATTTCATCGGTTCTTATCCCCAGCGCCCGACTTCCTCTCTGCCGTGCACGCTCTTTCCTCCCGACGAGCGCCGCTCACCTCCCTTCGGCGCGCAACACCAGCCGCCGGCCCGTGCACCCCTCCACGTCCAGCCGCCTCCTCGTCTCCCAGGCTACGCGCGTCCCCTCTCTGCCGCGCCGCGCGCCTCCCCCGCGTCCCTGCAAGCACCGCGCCGCCAACACCGCGCGCGCCTCCTCCCTGCATCGCCTCGCCGCCGGCCTGCGCCGCCCCCCATGCGCTGCCAACACCGCGGGCGCCTCCTCTCTGCTCGCGCCGCGCTGCCCTCCTCCTCCCGGCCGCTTGTAGTGCTGCCCCACGCCGGTGCTGGCTCGCCACCTCCCTGTCGCGGCGCTCCACCGCTGCAGCGCCGTGCCCCCGTGCCCGAAGCCGCCCGTCGCTGGCCGCGTCCCAGCTCGCCCCACGCCGGCCGCCTCTGCTCCTGCGCCCCACGCCGGCGCTGGCTCGCCCCCTGCATGCCACTCACCGCCCCGCCCCTACTCAGTCCACTGGGCTACACCGCTCCGTCGCCGCACCTCCCTGGCGCCCAGCCACGCCCTTGCTGCCACAACCTGCGTATCTGCTCAGCCGCGCGAGCCGCGCCGCTCCAACTCTGCCTCGTCGCACAACCGCGCCCCAGCCCAACGGCTCACGCTGCGATGCCGGCCGAATGCCACTGCAGCGTGCCCCCAAGCCATTTCCATCCACCTATGAGCAATGGAAAATCTTTGACTGCTGAACTGCATCGACGCTGTTGACCTCAGCACATCGTCACGACGTTCCGTGTCATGGTTATGTCCTGGAAGCAAGGCGAGTAATGGGTGTGATGGATGAAATGCAGGAACGCATCATTGACACAGCAGCGACAACAATTAGGCCAAGGTTAGCTCTGATTTGTGAAGAAATGTTTCAGACAGTGCTGCAGTCCTGATGCTCGATGAAATGCTTACAAGGAAAGGATCGGCTATGATGACGTCCAAGGCTAGTCTATGAATGTAGGGAAGTTGTGGTGTCGCCAACGACAAGGACATAAGCCAAGGTGACCTTTGAATGGTGCAAGATTGACCGGGTCGAGAATACACTCAAGGTGTTCGATGAAATGGGTACAAGGCGAAACCAGGATGTGTGGACGTTCAATGCTGATCTATGGATGCAAGTCTGTTGTATGGTGGCAAATCAACCGGGATATGTTCCAAGGTGCTCTTAGAATGATGATGAAGTAACCGGATCAAGAACACAACCAAGATGTTCGCTAAAATGCTTACAAGGTGAGTCACTGTCGTCGTCCTTCGCCCTCTGGTCCATGTTCTGCATTCATATCATGCCTATAGAAATCTCCATGGTGCCCTCCTTTGTCTTCTATATCGCGTTGGCTTGTCCGTGTGTGCTCGTGATGCTCCACCATGAGCCGCGTCGACGTCGTTGACCAAATGACGTCATCGTGACGCTCCGAGCCGTCATCGTGCCCTGGCATCGAGATGAAGGATGCTTGCGATGTGTGTGGTGCTGGAACACAAGCACAACTCGTCGGACAATGGATGTCAAGAAAAATTTGGTTTTAGTCGATGTGAGGGTGATCGAGTCCTAGGTGTAGCCAAGGTGCTTGAGAACATGCCTTCTAGGTCAAACCACGGATGTTGGTGATCACCGATGACCTATGGTTAAGTAAAGCGAGAACGTTGCGACCGACGAGGAAAACTAGACCAAGGGGAACCTTGGATAAGAGTTCCTTGGTTGTGTCGAGGATGTTCCTTAACCGATCACAAGATTGGTTAACTTGGTGTACCACTTCATCGACGACAGGTTCATCGAGTCGCTTATCAACAACCGAGTCAACATCACTAGCCTTAAGACTCACAAGGTGGTGTTCGGGATTCCGCTCACCCCATTGACGAGTCTGGGTTGATGTGGACGTCGCTAAGACGATCTTCTTGAGATGGCAAAGCATGCCTTCACGGCAAGGTCTCGCATCATGTTTAAGTCCCGAGAGCTTACCGAGCTCACCTGGACAAGCTTGCGGGAGACGCTACATTAGTGTCGTCGTGTAAGCACCTAAATGATTCTTGCGACGTTAGTCGTAGCAACAGGTTTACCTAAAAGCGGTTTCAACGTTGTCTTGGTACTCATGCTAGGTTAACAGTGCTTGTAATGACTTCTTAAGTCCAAGCCATGTTGATCTCAATTCAGTCTCAAGTGTCGTTAGGTTCCATCATGGTTCATCCTAAGTCAGGACCCTACGACAGCACTGCTCACTTAACTAGGTTTACTCCTTTATGAGTTAAGTCAAGTTCATTTGTCGACTGCTAAATCGCGACCTTCGTCTTGTACATTCCACTCATACTCAAGCTTTCGATGTCCGACCTTGATTTTTGGGTCATCCTTACACTTCTCCGCCCAACACTTCTTCACCATTCAGATTTGTCAATCTCGCGTGGCATAGCTTGAAGTGTGGTATGCTAAGTTGCGATGTAGCTTTATATTGTACCTTTCAGTTCATACCGACACTACGATGTCCACCTTGACTCATCCTCTGGTTACCCACACAACAGAGGCATATCTGTCCTTCCTAGTCAAACTCCTCGTTCTTAAAGTTTACACAACCCCGTGGAGTCTATTATTAAATTACTTAATTACTTATATGCATATCATGTCGATAGGAACGTGTTGATAGGTGATCGACAAGAAACTTCACTTGGAGGAGAAGGCCAAGGTGTTTCCACTTGAAGTTCCATGATGGACTCTTCGAAGGAAAACCAAGCCAATAACAACTGACATTGATATAGAGTCGCAAACTAAGGCAAGCCCCGGTTTGCATTTAAGAGATTTTCAGAATTTTTCCAGTTTTATTCACTTACGTCTTTAGTTGATATTGTGCATTACATTTAAGGTGTTTGATACTCCACTTGCATATCCAAAAATCCTATGGGAAGGTTGGGAAGGTTTACATCTTGATGTGTAGAACTGCCAATGCTAATAGTGTAGATAAATCCGGTAGAAGTCAAGTAGTTGGAATCTACTCGCGAGAGGGTCACATTTTATTGACCACAAGTCAAGTAGTTTATTCTACTTGCGAGAGGAGTTGAGTAGGGGAATCTACTCGCGAGATGTTAGCAAAATGTTCACTCTTAATAATTGCAGATGTGGACGGGGATGTTCCTGTAGGACGAGACGCGCAAGGTTGTCTGAGCCCGAATGAGGGGGACAATGCTTGCAACCACATTTGGGCCTGGGCCGGTAAGGGTAAGGCAAATGTGGAGGTTGGTTTGTAGCCCCGTTTGTGTCGGTTAAGGACCGTCTCGTGTGCGGCCCCGTTGAGCAAGTTTGAACAGTACCGGTTACATAATGGATTAATGGGGTCCATTAAACTGATGTAGCTCGGGCACCCTCGTGTCGAAACTTATACCACCGTCCTTCGGGGGAAGATTATCGTAAGGTGGGAACCTCTAAGGAGCAACTTTGACGTGCTCAGTTAGGGACCTTACTTTTGGGACGGTAGAACTGGTTCGACATCGGGATGACGGGAGAAAGGTGGCCACATACGACGTGGGAGAGAAGTACAGTGAAAGGTACTTCCGAGCAGGCGTATGTGTCATGTATTCTGGGTGTGTCCTGATTGCAATCACCGTCCCTCGCGGTTTAGAGTACCATTTGTTCAATGAGTTGTGACGTAGTAAATACTAAAGAAACCATAAGAATATGATGTATTGAATTATAATTGCCTTGCAACCTTGTTTTGCTTAGGGATAGTACAATTAAAAGTTTACAGTTTCCCCATACTTTCCTGTAATAGCATTATGTGCTTTGGGCATGTCATATCATCGGCAAAGCGTTTCTTGTTTGATTGTGGAGTCTATGATGTGCCGTGCTTGAAGAATGCCATTTGCTACTTAAAACATGATTATAAGGATCCACTTGTAGGCGAGTCTATTTATGCTATTCCTTACCTATGCTTAGTATTCACCCTGCATATGTCTAGTGAGACGGGTTAGTCTTGCTGAGCCTTATGCTCATGTTTGCACTTTAACGATTTTTGCAGGTATTAGTTTTATTTCTACTGTTCAGGTTGTACATGAGACTCGAGGTGTCGAGATAAATCTCATGTGAACCACGCCGCTGCTGAATGTTCTTCATGTTGCTAGTGAGAATCGTCCTAGGGCATGGACGACTTCTCTCCTGCTTAGTTAGGGGAGATTATGAGTATGTATTTTCCGCTGCGTGTGTACTTCTGTTGTACACTATTTTGTAAACTCTTCTTATTATGAAATGAAAACTTTATATGTTTTGGTATCCTTTTTGTGTGTGCTGTTATGTGCCGCATCGCACGGCACCACCCAATGAGATCCTCGGATGTGTGGACTCCGGTCCCCACAGACATGGTATCAAAGCTTCATTGGGAATAGCACGCTCGAAAAGAGCCTATTTTCGAAAACTCCGAAGTAGTCGAGTGAGGATTAGCTATATGCCCATTAAGGAGTATTAGTAGCATAAGTTTTTTTTTGACCAATAAAAACTGCAAGGGAGAACCCCGACATCTATGAAAATATATTAAAAAACGAAATAGAGTTTAAGTTACAAAGGCACAACAGCACTTGACTAGGTGTTCCAGAGAGAGGAACAACCCTTACAAGCTCTGTAGCCACAGGAGCACCCAGTCCCTATCCTCAGGCTTAAAGCGACAAGCTTGAAGCCTGGTAGAAGAAATGAAGGATCTTTTCCAGGCATTTACAGTAGGGGGAGAGTTTCTAAAAATGAAGTTGTTACGAGCAATCCAAATCTCCCAAGCCGCTATAGAGAAGATTTCCATGAAGGCTCGACGACTCCAGCTGTTCTTGGCCTTCTGTAGAGTGTCGAAGAAAGGGATGTCATGGTCCCAATGAACCCCAAGGACGTTCCAACATGCCATGCTGAAGGAGCAGCTAAAGAAGAGATGGTAAGTGAGTTCCTCCACATTGTCAACATAGAGCACACAGGTGTAGTCATTCCCATCAATGGCTATGTTCTTTCTCTTCAGGAGGTTGCGTGAGTTGAGCCGGTCCCAAAACATAAGCCACGTGAAGATCTTAACTTTCTTTACCACCCTCGAAGCCCATATCCAACTAAAGGGTGCTAGTGGCTTGATGTGGTTGTAGCAGTTGTTGTAGATATTCTTGGAGCTGAATATCCTTACTCCCCCTGTTGGACTCCATACATCTTGCGAGGGGTCCCTGTGAGAAACCTCATACAGCAGTGCTTCCAGGTTGACTAGTTCCAGCAAGGCTTTATCTGACATTGGTTGGAAGAAATGGCTGAGGTGATCTGACCTGCTGAGGAATTGGGCCATAGAGATGCTGGGTTTTTTCGCGAAGGAGTGCAGGCGAGGCATGTCCCTTCTGAGCAAGTGGCCTTCCCACTGATCCTGCCAGAGCCGAATTGTGTCCCATTTTCCAGCTTTGACTTCAAAATTCTTGAGAAATGAGTCAGATAGTCTCACTACGTCCCTCCACCAGAAGGATCCTTTTCCTTTTGTGCCATGCGGAGGCTTACCATTGTTATAATAACGTTGATGTATGAGATGGACCCAGGGGATGTCAGCTTTGTTATAGATTTTCCAGAGGAATTTCATGAGCAGGGCTTCATTCAATGTGTCCATGATCAAAATAACTTCATTGCATCGCTTGATCAGTTTATTCAGGCCACCCAGTGTTCTGCTCCACTTGTTTAGCTTGTATCTCAGTCGTTTTAATTTAGCAGATACTCTCTTGGCACTTCCAACTGTGGCTAGGGGCTGATCCCACGAGTCTTTAACAATGGAGAAAAATTGGGGATGCCTGAGCCAGTAGTTCTCGAATCTGAAGCATTTTGCTTTGGGTATGGTAGTGATGATCTGGGCCACTAGCAGAACGTGGTCAGATATGTTCCTGGCTAGCGGCCGAAGTGTAGAATGATACTATTTAAAGTTTGCATGTCACCTGTATTCGCTCCGATGCGGTTACAGTCACTAGTGTGATGATAGAAGTCGAAATCCCCCAGTATCATCCATAACTCTTCCGGTTGCAAATCTAGGTTCCATAACCACTCACTGAATTCTTGCCGGCGGGGACCTTGACAGGGTCCATAGACTGAGACTAGGTGCCAAACAACCCCATTCTGTCGAGATGTGAACTGAATAGAAATGGCAAAGTCCTTAATTTCTAGAGACTCCCCATGAAGAATATTGTCGTTCCAGCCCACTAGTATATCTCCTGAGGCACCCCTGGATGGTGCATAAGCGAATTTGTTGAATCTTCTGGGCGCCACTCGTTTAAGGAAAGATATGTCAATATGTTCTTTTTTAGTCTCTTGAATACAAAAGATGTTACATTCATGAACCTCCTCTATTTTGGCTTTGACTGCCTGCTATTTATCAGTACTGTTGAGACCACGGATGTTCCAGTTAAAAACATTCCAGTTACGGTTTAAGTTGTGCGCCATAGATAACCATAGAGGGTAAATGGGCAGGCGGGGATGTAATCCCGGCCAGAGAAGAGGGGCTGGGGCCTGGACAAACGCGACTCTACATACCCCCAAGACAACATCTACTGGGTGCCCGTCCCCCAAAGGCGAGAATGCAGGAACCAGAAAGTGATCCAACCCCCAGCACGTGTCAAGTAGTTAGACCAAGCAACAATGTAACAGGTCACAGCCAAAAGACTCCAGAAAGGAATAACTGACTTGGCCTTAGAACCAGGCCACCAATCGGTCCAAATGAGCAGGTGCTCACAACAGATACTGTGCGTAATCGAAAATGTAGCAAAATAACAAGTGTTGATCATAACAACTACACCCATGTCCAGCACGTCAACATCCCAAAATACTGAATAGAAAACAGTTTGAAAAGCAACCAAGCAGCTCCTAGTGTCCCCTGCGCCCTCCACTCCCGGCAAATTAAGATTTTTGGTCGACATCGTCATCCAGCTCCAGGAGGGACATCATCTGGCGCGCCACCTCAGGGGGAACACCACAGTCTTTTACCGCCGTCGCCTGCAGCAAAGCGATGGGGAGCTCAGGGTAGGGACAGATAGAGTCAATAGAATCAAGGCTGGGGAACTTGACTGGACCTGGGAAAAGATTGAGCAGAGGAGTATCAGCAGGTGTGCCAGCACTGGAGTCGTCCTCCTGAGCAGGTGGGGGGGTCGACCGGTGCCCTTGCCTGATCAGTTGCAGCTGCGGGCTCCTTCTAAGTTTGCTAGCTTCCGGTGCCCTGTTGGAGTAGGAGGGACCTGTCAGGTCGACCACTGCTTACTTCACTCGTTGTTTGCCCTTCTTCCTGTCCGTGTCCGCAGTTAGCCCTGAGGTGATGTCCTTGATGACCACAGAGGATTTGCCTGGGCTCTGGTCCTTGCTCTGATGAGTGCTTTGCTGATCAACGGTGTTGGTGAAGGACATGGTGAGGACCTTATTGAACCCCCCGCATCCATTGGGCTCACCGATCTACACATTCCACCACGCTGATGGGGAGTTGGGGAAAGCCACCTGGAGCATTCTTCTCAGCCTCACGAAATTGAAGGGGCGAATCCAGTCTGGCTGCTATGTGACATCATCAGGGTTAGCCAGAGAGTAAGGTTGTGGTCTCGTCCATGGTGCTCCGACAGTGGTTTGCACAGTGTTCACAACACCGGAGGAGTCATCCTGCGTAGGAGCACTGGAGTTGATGGCCATCTCCTGGTGCGGAGGGGGCGGTGGTGGCCCCCAGGGTTCCCATCCATCATTGTTTTGTTGCTGGTCATTGTGCACTACCCAGTCTGCGTCTGCCTCGGGGTCATCCGCCTACTGGTGCTCCCCCTCTGGTTCTGGTTCTTGATGGGGGTGTGGGTTGCCATCCTCTTGCAAGTCATCTTCTGGGCGGACGCCCCAGTGGATTTCTCCAAAGCCATGCGAGCTTATCCAGTTAAGGATGTAAACCGGACAGGTCCAAGAGTAACCGACACCATCCCTGGTACCTTGACGCAGGACTAGGCTCCTGGGGACCAACCTAGCATGGGTGTAAAGACACTTAACAAGAATGAATCCTAGCGCCCTCGGGCTTGTGTGCCATTGTAGTAACTTTCCAAAACCGGAAACCGTCAGTTCAATTGCTTCCACTGATTTGTAGTCTAACGGATACCCCACGATCATGAACCATCCGACACAACCAAACTCATGCGTCCGACGGTTCCTTCCAAAATCATGCCTAACAAAAGACACACAGACCCCATCCACCATGATTGGTTCTCTCATCACTAGAAGATCCCGAAACAGGCTAGTCTGAAATGCAAACAAAGCTATGCCCAGAGGAGAGAGACAAGAGTGAGTGATAGTGATACCCATATCTTGCATGAGGAAGTTCCAGATTATGAGCCTGAAGTCGTCGTACTGGTCTTCCGCCACAACGTGCTCGACGTCCACTGCCACTGCAAACTCCTCATGCGCCGGGTGATGATGCCCAGGCAAGTGAACCACCATCCTCGGTAGCTTGTCCGACCCTCCATCAAGGAAGTCGAAGTGATGGTTGGCCAAGAACTTGGTGGGATTGATCGGGAAGTTGGCCATGGGACCAAGGGAGTTGGCCGGCGAGAGAGCAATGGAGATGGAGGTGGAGTGCAAGATGCGAAGGAGCCAGTAAGATGGAACAGTTGGGGAGATGTTGAGGGGGCAGTTGAGTTTGTAGGTGACAATGGCAGAGGACGGTTCCGGAGAGAGGCCACTGGCCTTAATGAGGGGTAAGCTTTTCTTGCGCCACACCCAGGTTTATCTGGAGGCCGAAAAACAATTTTTTCTGATATGCCCGTATCCAAAGCAAAGATTACAGCGAATCTTATTACGACATTGGGGTTTCAGATGGAAAGGACTAAGGCATTTATAGCAGCGTTTCACATCCCACGCCAGAGCATCATGATCGCTTGGCAGCCTCGGTTCCCTCTCCAGCTTGCTGTCTTGTCCACGCCGAGTTCCCTCGGGACCTTGCGAGACTGAGACAGGAAGGGCTCTACCCCCCTTCAGATGAGAACACTCGCCGACCTCCTTCGTAGTAGGGCTAAGTCTAGGGTTGCTACTGCTCCACACGGTCGCATCAGGGGCATGCGCCGAAATGTTCACGCTCCATGGCGTCAGAGGCCAGTGAGGCATGAATCGTGTGGGACCAGACTTCCCACTGTCCACCCAGGAATTCAAAAAGTTGTATTGATTGTTGTGCCATGTACCTCCCTTCGTGGTGGCCGGACGGTTATCTCCGACGAGCTTCTGATTAGCCGAAAAGCAGAGTCTGGTGGCACTTATTGGAGCTAGGTGAAGATCACAAAAAACTTTGCCGATCCACAACCCTTTTACCGTTGGGGTTGCCCTTATCGCAGGAGAATGTTGCCGGATTGGGGAGGCGAAGGAAACCCTCCTGTTTACTGACTTCTTCATTGAAACCGTTGTCCAGCTTTCCCTCTGTTCCTGCTCCCATTTCCTGTACTCGGAGATCCAGTCTGGCCCTCCCATGCGCCAAAGGTGGAAGTACACATCAAAGGATGCTGTGGTGATCCTCCTCCTGGCATTGATCAGCAGACCCACTTGTTTGCTGGTCACCGAGAAGCGAAACGAACGCTCTTGTAGTTGTTGAACATGGAAATCCAGAGGTGATCCACCCAGCACCGAACAAAGAGCCCAACCAACTGCATTCTCCGAGAGACGAAATGTGTACCTTCGAAAGGCTGCGATCATGAAGAAGGATCCCTTGGGCGAGGAACCCAGATGATGAACCATGGAGTGGAACTTGTGGCGGACCTCCGCTTGAAATAACTTGCTGGGGCAAAGATCCCAGTCATTCCTGACCGGCAGGGGTCTATCATCACCCATGTTGAGTGAGACGACCAAACCACCACGACGCTCGATGTTACCAGCGCGGCCATGGCGGCAAGCAAGGGTTGGCAGTGAAGGAGGCGGAGGTGTGTTGTGCAGCGAAGCAGGAGCGGGAGCGAGCCATCCTTCAAACAGGACAGTTATGTTTATTACTAGAATAAGTTATAAAGGTGGTGAACTAACTTACTTGTTATATTATTCTGTAACGACGCTCCGTCTTCAAGGTAAGAGGTAAGGTATGCCACTGAGAGCGGATCAATCTCGGTAAGCTCTGCATACGAGATGTGGTATGTGAAATTTCCGTGGCTTAGCATGGAAAGTCAATATGAGTCTCTGAAACTTTCCATGTTTCTGAGAACATATGACACGCGGTACCCCAGCGTGACACAAAATTAGTGGGAGCCCCCATCGGGTGGTGTATAACCCGACATTATGCATCTCTAGAACTATTCATGTTCTATGGGAGCATGCAAAACACGTAAGCCCGAGCGTGTATAAGACGGTTCGTGCGGGAGTCTTTGCTGTACAGACGTAATACAACCATGTACCTCGAGACATGACTTCGCTCAAGGACGACTCACACCAGAGTCGTATGCATTTACTTTCATATATATTATTGTGACTGCCTGTCGTGTTTCCCCGTGCCGCCCTTGAGGTGTGAAGGTGTGAAAGGGGATTGCTCTTCTTGTGCAGGTACACTAACTCCGGTAGCGACTCGAGTAGAAACCGTTTGCGAGTGATCGATACTAGGACCACCTATGGACGTATCCGGATATACCGGGTTAGACTTTTCTTTTGGCGATGCACGTAGTACCATCAGTATCACAATTGATACTTTGACCATCCCCCACGAAAGAATGGCTTCATTATCATCTTGTAAGATCCAACTCCCAGTTGCTGGAAAGTTTTGGGTTAAAGTTTCGACTTGGAGAGTGCAATGGGAAGAAGGATCAAGATTAAGGTTGTTGTTCACTCTTGACGCAATCTAGCTCGATTATGTCAAGAGGTGCTTTTAGTGAAACTTCGTAGAACCTAGTAGTGTTCTATATGGTTAAGAAGATCTTCAAGTCCTCTACGACTGTTCTTTGAACAGTTTGGGCATGAAAGCCTTTTGAATCGATTCCCATCACCAAAAATCAACACTAATCCCATTTCTTTAAAACATTGGACCAACTTTAGTGTTTTGCCCTATCTTTTCGTAGAAAGCTCTTCCATGCCTTTGTGATACATTTTCGGAAAGGTGAGGAGCTAGACTACAACTTTGTAATTCAATATTGCCCTAAATTCAGATAAGAAGTATTTAAATACTTGAGTTAAAAACTGGAACAAGACTATATGTACTACCTGAACCAACTTGGAAAATTGTTGAACTTTGAACAGCCATAACTTTTAAATTAGAACAGCAACATAGGCATATATATACATGCCTGGAAAGCTTAAGGAATCCTATAACGAGTTTCTATTCGACTCTGAGTCTAAAACTCACATTAACAAGGTCTAAATTGAAGTGTCGTTTAAGAGGTTCTGGCAGCCCGGAAGAGGGGACAGAATCTGAACTCTTCACCAATTGAATCATAACTTTTTGCAGACTTCACCTCTGCAGGCCTACTTTATGTGGTTGGAAAGTGTAGAGAGTACTCTACAAAGTTTCTATAGAACTCCAGAGCAGAATCCATCTCTAATATTCTCAAAATTTCAAATTTCTAAACTTGATCAAATCTGGACAGCGAGTGGACAGTCCTGTATACAGTTACTGTTTCTCGCATAACTCGCTGTAGAATTTTCGAATGACTTCATGTGATGCATTTCTGGAATCCTGAGAATGTATGCAACCAGTTTGATATGTGTTATTTTTGCAAATGTTGATATTTGTATATCTGAAAATTGTGGACAAAATCAGCCTTAAACAAAGGAGGTGCTGTCCAAATTTTCAGAAAAAACTGTCAACTTGCAAATGCCATATCTTCTCAACCAGAAGTGATATGAGGGCAAGTAAGTACTCTTTAGAAAGTTTTTGAAGTACTTTACGAGTTCTCTATTCAGCTCAAGACCAAAATACTTTTCTAAGTGGGTGAAATTTGGATAATCACAGAGACTGTCCAGGCACACCAAAACTGGACAGCAATCTGTACACTTCTGAATTTAATCCATAACTCGCAGACCCTTGATCCAATGGTGTCGCGCGAGTAACCGTTGGAAATTTTAGTGAGTAAGATACAATTTTTGCAATTGACTCCAGACCTGAATCGGTCATCTACCCATTCCAAATCGAGTTTGAATGCAGAGTGGTCAATCTGAACTGAATTCAAATTCTGAATGCTGAAATTTTACCCAACTTCAAAAATTCATATCTTTTAAACCAGGACTGATATGAAGACAAGTAAGTACATTATGGAAAGATTATTACATTGGCTACAACTTTGTAAATAAGAATATTTCCATATTTCCATCAGAACATCCTGAAAACTTTAGATCAAAAATGCTAGTTTTTAAGCAGGTTCTGCTGAAAGTGCTGAAAATTCTGCTGATTTAAAATAGCATAACTTGCAAACCAGAGATGATCTAGAGGCAAACCAATACTTTTTGGAAATGTATTGAAGTGTAATTTAACTTCGTTATTCACCTCAAGATCTGATTTTGCCATTAACTGGATCAAAATCGAGTTTGTGTCCAGACTGGTCATTTGTCACCATAGCCTGGCCAGTTTGAACCTTTTTGTTTTTGTTAGGCATTCAGTTCTCGATTTCAACTCGAGGAGTATCGTAACCGATCAAGAGTTAGGAATTAACTATTTACCAAGTTGAATGGAGTGTTTAACTCATTTGAAGCCCTTTCCCATGGATAGACATACTAGTGTTTGATTTATGTGACTTGCCACATCACATCTTGTGATGTTGAACGCATGCCGCAATTACTCGAGTTGCATCTCATCTTCCCATGAGGATTGTTTGAAGTACGCTTTGACATCCTGGTTCGAAACTTTAAGGGGGAAGGTGAGCACTTAAGTAATAGTGGTGTTCAACCATCAACCTTGGTTACAACGAGTCGTGTCAACAAGAAGACGATCAATTAAGATTACATCTTCAAGAGGATCCAACATCCACCACCAGATTGAGTTACTCTAAGAAGAAGTGTGACTTCAACTCCACTAAAGTGATCGAGAAGGATATCCGTTCCTCCTAACTGATTGAAGCGAAGGTTTAGTGAAGTATCACTAGAGATGTGTCTAGTGATCTCGACCAGGTGTCTAGGGATAACCTTCGACATATAGTTAGTTGTTTTTCTTCTGATGAAGATACTCATCAAGTCAGCTGGTAACTCTAAGACCTAGTTGAAGATACAATAAAGTGGAGTAGTACATGAACAAACTTTCGAAAGGTCGTGGTAACGTGGTATGTTTCCCACATTCCTTGTCAATCGTTCTGTTATGAATTCCTTAACTGTGGTCGAGTCATGAAAGGAACACTACTCATTGAGTGTCTTTCACGACCACGGTATCAAAGCCTTGCAAATCATGAGTTAGTTCTTGAGTTGTGTGTGCATGGTTCACTTAGTCTTGCTCAAACTATAAAAGCTACTGCACCATACATATGCACCATTTGCACCATACATATGCACCATTTGCACCATACCATGTGCATATTTATTGCACCATACAACACATGATGCATCATGAAGCATCATTACCAATGTAACACCAATGATAGAATGCATGGTAATACTAAAAATTAGAGCTAGATTGTGTACCCCATTCAAACTATTCTAAGGTGTCTAATGAGTATGATCATTTCACCATCTTCATTTGACTTCTTACATTGTTGATCTCTTTTCCATTGATTGATACTTGGGCAACCGATCACTCAACCTCCCTTGCAACTAAACAGACACTTGAACTTCCATCCTTGACTTGTTCGGTTCAAGTACCTTGATTGTTGCAACTATACCATTCGTCATCGAGTGGTCATCAGTTCGATGATCAAACTTGTAAAATCCATGAAATCTCCTTACTCGTGAGGATACCGTTTGATTGTCAACCTCGTGAAACTCTTTGGGTCCATCTAAGATCTTGCGGTGTTATATGGTAACCTTGCTACACTAATTACCTTGTCGTTACCATATGATTGAGTTCTTTGCTATGTTGAAAACATATGAGGATGTTGAATCCTTAAATCCTCATATGTCACCGCGAAGAGTCCTCGTCTTCTACTTTTATTAATTGGAGGTGTTGAAGCGCCCAAAAACCTTGTAATCGCCATATCTTCAGTATTCCTGCTGTTTTGCCCACATAATAGTGTTGCGTGCCTTACTACTCTTATGCTACAGCTAAGAAATCCTATGGTTGACTAAACATCAGACGAGGTTAATAATTGTTGTTTAACCTCGTAAACCATCTTAACTCATGTCAAGGGAAATACCACATTAAGTTATAAGGACCTATGCAAAAACCAAGCAAGCAACCAAGAATCAATACAAAGATAGTTTCAAAGTATCAAGGTGACCTAGAGAAGCAAAGAACAAGTGCTAATTCTTCAAGTCAAGACTAGAACAGAACAAGATGTCATGCCAGTGTAAGAGTACATCAATAAAGGGTCAGTAACAGACGTGAAAGTTTTACGATGTGATATTGTCATGTCGAGCATCTTGTCAAGGTTATCAACCTAAAGACTGGAATCACTTGAAGCAAACCTTAGAATTTCTTAAGATGCTTGAAGATAATCATTATTTCGTAGAACCCAGGTCTTTAAGGGCATTGCCATTTTCCTTAGTCAATGACCCTCTTTTACGGATTATTCCCTCATCGTTTCTGTTATTCTACTTATTAGAATCTCGGGACGAGATTCCTTTAAGGGGGAAGGATTGTAAAAGCCCGCTTTTCGGGAGAACAAAAACGCAAAAATGCGAACTTAAAAATTTTGAAAGTGGACTTGGAAATCCAAACTCACATGAACCATATGAGTTAACCAATGTTCACTAAAAATAGGGACTTGTTAAAATTTTACATATAAAACATGTTTGCTAATGTATATTGGAACTTAAGGTGCAAAATCTTTAATTTCCAAGTATTCACATTTTCAATGAAAAATTAAAGGAGAAAAGAAAACAAAATAGAGAGAAAGAAAAAGGAATTATTCCAACCCTAAAATGGGACATTCAAATCTACAACTGTAAATTTTTCCATGACCTTCTAATATTCCAAATTGACTCTCGGTAAAGTTTCAAAATTTTTGAAGCACGTTTTACATTTATTGGACACGTACTGAGAGTTTAATCAAAGTCGACTTCAAACTTAAAATTTGTACTTAACCTTCTCCAAATCAATTCCAAATTTTTCCTGAGGTACCTTATGGTTCAAAAAGGTTAACTTCAAAGTTTCAGGATTTTTGACCCTAATCTACTATTTATTTCATTGAGTCAAGTATCACCACTTGAATTCTAATTCAAACCTATGTAAAAATTCAACTTGCTCAGTTCTGAAATCTGATTGCACCATAAAATTCTTGACATTTTATTTAGTCATTGGGCCAAAGTTGAATATTTTTGAAGCATGTTTGCTAGCTCTATTTGAAATTGAAAAGGAGGATAAGGGAGGAAAACATGTGGGCCCCACCTGTCAGTGTGAAGAGAGTTCTCTGTTTCCAGCTTTGCTCTATGCGCACGCCACCACACCCATGCAAAACTCCACATAGACGCGCTGCATGTTCCACTGCGACGTTTCATTAGTCCTTATCCCCAGCGCCCGACTCCCTCTTTGCCGTGCACGCTCTTCCCTCCCGACGAGCGCCGCTCACCTCCCTCCAGCGCGCAACACCAGCCGCCGTCCCTTGCGCCCCTCCGCGTCCGGCCGCCTCCTCGTCTCCCAGGCTGCGCGCGTCCCCTCCCTGCCGCGCCGCGTGCCTCCCCCGCGTCCCTGCAAGCACCGCGCCGCCAACGCCGCATGCGCCTCCTCCCTGCATCGCCTGGCCGCCGGCCTGCACCGCCCCCCACGCGCCGCCAACGCCGCGGGCGCCTCCTCTCTGCTCGTGCTGCGCTGCCCTCCTCCTCCCGGCCGCTTGTAGTTCCGCCCCACGCCGGCGCCGGCTCGCCACCTCCCTGTCGCGGCGCTCCACCGCTGCAGCGCCGTGCCCCAGCGCCCGAAGCCGCCCGCCGCTGGCCGCGTCCCAGCTCGCCCCATGCCGGCCGCCTCTGCTCCTGCGCCCCACACCGGCGCAGGCTCGCCCCCTGCATGCCACTCGCTGCCCCGCCCCTGCTTAGTCCGCCGGGCTACACCGCTCCGTCGCCGCACCTCCCTAGCGCCCAGCCACACCCTTGCCGCCACAGCCTGCGTCTCTGCTCAGCCGCGCCACTCCAACTCTGCCGCGTCGCACAACCGCGCCCCAGCCTGACGGCTCACGCTGCGATGCCGGCCGAATGCCACTACAGCGTGCCCCCAAGCCATTTCCATCCACCTATGAGCAATGAAAAATCTTCGACTGCTGAACTGCATCGACGCTGTTGACCTTGGCACGTCGTCGCGATGTTCCGCGTCGTGGTTATGTCCTGGAAGCAAGGCAAGTAATGGGTGTGATGGACGAAATGCAGGAATGCATCGTTGACAAAGCAGCGATGACAATTTGGCCAAGGTTAGATCTGATTTGTGAAGAAATGTTTGAGACAGTGCTGCAGTCCCAATGCTCGATGAAATGCTTACAAGGAAAGGATTGGCTGTGATGACGTCCAAGGCTAGTCTATGAATGTAGGGAAGTTGTGGTGTCGCCAACGACAAGGACATAGGCCAAGGTGACCTTTGAATGGTGCAAGATTGACCGGGTCGAGAATACACTCAAGGTGTTCGATGAAATGGGTACAAGGCGAAACCAGATGTGTGGACGTTCAATGCTGATCTGTGGATGCAAGTCTGTTGTATGGTGGCAAATCAATCGGGATATGTGCCAAGGTGCTCTTAGAATGATGATGAAGTAACCGGATAAAGAACACAACCAAGATATTCGCTAAAATGCTTACAAGGTGTGTCACTGCCGTCGTCCTTCGCCCTCCGGTCCATGTTCTGCATTCGTATCATGCCTATAGAAATCTCCACGGTGCCCTCCTTTATCTTTTATATCGCGTTGGCTTGTCCGTGTGTGCTCGTGATTCTCCACCATGAGCCGCGACGACGTCGTTGACCACATGACGTCGTCGTGACGCTCCGAGCCGTCATTGTGCCCTGGCATTGAGATGAAGGATGCTTGTGATGTGTGTGGTTTTGCAAAATGTTTTCACGTGTGCAAGGAGTGCATGGCGGGCAAGTCAATATCAAGTATGGAGGAGGGTGAACACAACAGCGACAATGAAGAGGTATGTCCTACTTGCGAAGAAATGAGTGATGCTATTTCTCGTGCCACTGTTATAGTTAAGAAAAAGGACAAAAAGCATAGGGACAATGCTATTAAAATTGAGTCTCTAGAATCTGAAATTAATCATTTGAAATCCTTGATTCCTAGTGATGATTCTTGTTCCTCATGTGATTTAATATATGAACAATTGTCCTCATTAAGAAGTGCGCACACCTTCTCACTTGATAAACTTGAGTTAGAAATTGAAAAGAACAGAGAGCTTGCTGCACTTAATGATAAAAACTTGAGAGATGCTAGCTGTTATACAATTGATTTGCATTGTTCTACTTGTGATGATCTTGATAAGAAACTACAAGATGCTATGAATGAAATTTCTATATTGAACAATGCTTTACGTTCTCATGAAGTTAAATATTGTTCCAATTGCAAATTAAAAGGAAAAACTTCATGTGATAATTGCCTTGATGTGTCCAATAAACTTGATGACATGCATAGGACATTAGATCAGTTTTGTAATGGGAATAAGAACCTAAACTTGCTGCTGAATTCTTCTGAGTGTTGCAATAATAAAACTGGTTTAGGTTTTGATTCTCATGCTCATGCTAAGGTACATCCACCTAAAACTGTAAAGTCATTAAGAAGTGGTTTGATTCGAACAGTTCCTAAACAAAAGAAGTGGTTTTCAAATCTGCAGGAGTGTTGTCTCATTCGGTTTCAAATAAAAATGTTGCTTGCTCATCTAGACATGAACACAAAGTTAAATTTCATTGTACCTACTGTGGTAGAGATGGTCATGTCATAGCTTTTTGTTATAGACTAGCTAAACAATAGAAAAAGGAAAGAATGATTGCTAGATCTCGTAACATTCATACAAAATTTGCTGCACTTGCTAAACCGAATGATAGGAACATGCAATCTGCTGTAATGAGTCGAAAACATGCAAAGTTTGCTCCCAAACCTACCATTTTTCGTGCTAGACATGTAACATCTTGTAGGATAGTATTTGGATACAAAAATCCTCAAGCTTTGGCTCATAAACCTACTGTTTTATCTCAGCTTTCGCGTGTTATTCCCGCTGGACGTTGTGTGACTCAGTACTGGATTCCTAAATGCCTTTTTACTAACCCCATTATTGAGTCATCGACGTATTGTTCTTGTCTGTAGGTTACACGCTTGAGGAAGGAGAACATTTGGATTGTAGATTCAGGTTGCTCACGCCACATGACCGGTAACAAAGAATTGTTCTCCTCCCTCTCTTTTGTGTCACTTGTAGAGAATGTTACTTTTGCTGATAATTCTTCAACTCCTATAATTGCTAAGGGTTCAGTTAGAGTAAATGATCACTACACTTTAAAGGATGTGGCACTTGTTAAAAATTTGAAATAAAACTTGCTTTTTGTTTCATAATTGCTAGATGAAAATCTAGAAATTATTTTCACTAAAAATTGCTGCAAAGTTGTAAATTCAAACAGTGAGCTTATTTTTAACATGTCTCGGTTTGGAAAAGTTTTTAATGGTAATTTTGATATGTCTTCGTCTAAGCATAGGTGTCTAATTGCTAATGATTCCAAGGACTTATATTTTTGGCATCATAGACTTGGTCACGTAGGCTTTGATCATCTAACATGTGTTAGTGCTCTTGATCGCATACGTGGGCTGCCTAAGCTTAAAGGGGACAAAGAAATTGTATGCTCTTCTTGTAGACATGCTAAGATGGTTGCAGGTTCACATACTCCTCTCACAATGATCATGACAACTGAACCGGGTCAACTTTTGCACCTTGACACCGTAGGACCTTCACGTGTTTAATCCTTTGGAGGTAAATGGTATGTTCTTGTGATTGTTGATTATTATTCTAGATACTCTTGGGTTTACTTTATGGCATCTAATATGAAGCTTGTAGTCGCTTTAGAACATTATTTCTTAGAGTTTCAATTGATCACCCAGGATCTTTAAAAGCAATTAGAAGTGATAACAAAACCGAATTTAAAAATCAATCTTTTGATCACTTTTGTGCTGAAAATGGAATAGATCATCAATTCTATTCACCATATGTACCTCAACAAAACGGTGTTGTAGAAAGAAAGAACAAAATCTTAGTTGAGATGGCTAGGACTATGCTTGATGAATATCAAACTCGTAGGAAATTTTGGGTTGATGCGGTTGCAACCGCTTGTTATGTCTCAAATCGTGTTTTCTTGTGCGCTAAGCTAAGTAAAACACCATATGAGCTTCAGTTTGGACATAGGCCTAGTGTTACACACATTTGGGTCTTTGGTTGCAAATGCTTTGTTAAGAAACATGGTAATCTTGATAAATTTGAACCTAGATCCATTGATGGCATGTTTCTTGGTTATCAATCTCATACTAGAGGCTATTGTGTGCTTTTACTTGATACTAACAAAATTGTGGAGACTTGTGAGGTGTCTTTTGATGAATCTAGAAAAGGTACTAGCTCAAACATTGCAGGTCCGGATCCATATCCGCAGGGGGAGAGCATTTTCATTGAAGATGAGGAAGAAGTGGTGCTGCTGCCTGAAAATTCAGCAACTAATGACATTGTTCCAGCTCCTGATTTTGATTCACAGCCAGCACCGATGACCACCATTGCTGGTCCAGATCCTCCTCAAGTCACAAGCTCATCGATTTGTGATAAACATGAAGAAGAAGAAGCTTGTGAAGTGTCCACTCCCCTCTGGGTTCTCAAAAGTCATCCTCCACAACAAATTATTGGAAGCTTGCACGAATGAGTCAAACGGTCCATGTTTTGCGATCCGAACTCTCATGCTCATTCTGCTTTTGTTGCTTCTTTTGAACCCAAAGATATATCACATGCACTCACTAATGAATCTTGGATTATTGCCATGCAAGAAGAGTTAGATAATTTAGAAGAAATAATGTTTGGAAACTTGTACCTCCACCCCAAGGTCACACTTTAATTGTTACTAAATGGGTGTTTAAAAATAAACAAAGTGAGGATGGGGTTGTGGTTAGGAATAAGGCTAGGTTGGTTTCTCAAGGCTTCACTCAAGTTGAAGGTCTAGATTTTGATGAAACTTTTGCTCCTGTTGATAGATTAGAAGCCATAAGAATTTTGTTAGCTTTTGCTG
Organism: Tuctoria greenei; assembly: GCA_036927565.1. Lineage (NCBI taxonomy): Eukaryota > Viridiplantae > Streptophyta > Magnoliopsida > Poales > Poaceae > Tuctoria > Tuctoria greenei. The sequence goes on from JAYESD010000001.1 coordinate 201,074,009, forward strand.
CATCTAAAGGTTTTAAGCTATATCAAATAGATGTTAAAAGTGCTTTTCTTAATGGCTACATAGATGAGGAGGTTTATGTCAAACAACCACCGGGTTTTGAAAATCCAGATTTTCCTAATCATGTTTACAAACTGTCCAAAGCCTTGTACGGTCTCAAACAAGCCCCTAGAGCATGGTATGATAGGTTAAAAACATTCTTATTTGAAAAGGGGTTTACCATGGGCAAGGTTGATAAAACTCTTTTTGTGCTTAAGCATGGCAATGACTCATTATTCGTTCAAGTGTATGTGGATGATATTATCTTTGGTTGTGCTTCTCATGATTTTGTGTCCAAGTTTTCAGCTATGATGAGTTCAGAATTTGAGATGAGTATGATGGGAGAACTCACGTACTTTTTGGGGTTGCAAATCAAGCAAACCAAGGAGGGTACCTTTGTGCATCAAACGAAGTATACAAAAGACCTCCTAAGGCGCTTCAACATGGACAGAAGCAAGCCTCTTAAGACACCAATGGGGACAGTAACAACACTTGAACTTGATGAAGATGGTGAACCCGCATATCAAAAAGAATATAGAAGCATGATCGGATCACTTTTGTACCTAACGGCATCAAGGCCGGACATACAATTCAGCGTATGTCTTTGTGCACGGTTTCAAGACTCCCCACGTGCTTCACATCATCAATCCCTCAAAAGGATTCTCAGGTACTTACATGGAACTCAAGAATTTGGCATTTTTCTTCCTTCTTCCTCAATCGTTACTTTGAAAGCTTTTCTCGATGCTGATTTTGGAGGTCGTGGGATTGATAGGAAAAGTACTTTGGGTGCTTGTCATTTTCTTGTTAATTCACTTATTGTTTGGTCCTCTAGAAAACAAAGTTCAGTTGCACAATCCACAGCTGAATCTGAATATGTAGCTGCTGCTAGCGCTTGTTCACAAATTCTTTCGATTGTTCAAACACTTAAAGGTTATGGGATTGATCTAGATAGTGTTCCACTGTTTTGTGATAAGACTAGTGCCATTTGCATTGCTAAAAACCCGGTGCAACATTCTAGAACTAAGCACATTGTCATTAGGTATCACTTTCTTCGTGATACTGTTGAAAAAGGAAACATTGTGCTTCACCATGTAGATACCGAACAACAATTGGCTGACATTTTTACAAAACCTTTGGATTTCACTCGTTTTTATTTTATTCGTAGTGAAATAGGGTTTATGCATCCTCATGGCTTACATTGAGGGGGAGTTTTGAATCTTGGGAAGTCTATGTATGAATCTAAAATTAAAATAATATGAGCATAGTATTTCATACATATATGACTTTGTGATTCCTTGTACATGCTGAAAGTTCTTACTACATTACTCGTGTTATACATTTTGTAGTTTTTGCCATGTCTAGTAATTTGAATAATTACTTACACTAAATCTGGTCATGGTCGAACTTTCTTGCTGTTTTGAACTTGTTGCATGCTCACAAGTGCTTTTAATCATTAAGAATTAATCAAGTAATCAACTCACATGTTGAGTTTTTATGAACAAATATTTATTGAGAAAATATAAAGAGAATATGCATGCATCACACTTCTTCTTTTGAGATGGCTTATCATTGCACTTAGATATCAACTTCGAAGAAGTTGTGTATGACTAAAATCATGTCCTTAAGCTTCTGATTGTCAAATAACATAGGCTTGGCTTGGTTGGTTAGAATAAGGCAGATGCGGCATATAATCTCTTGCAAATGTCATATGTTAAAAATCTGTACTTTAAAGAAAAAAATTGCAGCAACAAGTGTCATGCTTTCAGGTATTGAAATAGTTAAGTTTGTGAGATCATGACTTGCTTAAATTGAAAATTACATTTAATCTCTAGCATGGCTTACACTATTTTATGTATCTCATTGATGTGATAGTGTAAGTTACTTGATAGTATGACTTGGATGAGCTTTGTTTTATATGTATATGTTATAATATGCTCATAACAATTAAAATTTCTCTTTTGTACCTTGCTGAATACATTGTCAAAGGGGGAGAAATTGATCACACCTTGCACATATTCACAAGTGTTTGTGACACGATTCTTCTCAGGGGGAGAAGTATGTATAGGGGGAAAGAAATTTATTTTTATCTCATTTGATTTTCTAAAGGGGGGGAGAAATTGTTGTCAAAACTTTTCATGTAAATAAGCCAATGTTTGGATTTTAAGTGGTGTTGCCAATGCATTCATCAAGGGGGAGATTGTGAGACCTATGTGTGCTGAATACATTGGCTTTGACGATAAAAGATTTGAATACTCCCAAAACATTTTTTTATTAAGCTCCGACTCAAGGACCGGGTAGCTTTGGCAAGGTTCGGAGTTTGATTGCAATTGTTCTGATTTTATCTTGCATTTTCTGAAACTTGCTTTACACTTATGGAAAGTTTTCTTAGTATTCTTTTACTAAGTTTTTGGTGTGTTTTGGTAGTTATGGCTGATATCATTTTGCTATGGTTTGCAACATGCTTATGTGAGGTGCTACGTAAGATGTTGTAGTTTCGGAACTAATGAGAGTCAAGTCGAGGACTTGTGCTCGAAAATATTGGTTGTTTATTCATGTGCAGGTGTTGCTTGAGTTCAAGACATGGCTGGTGACGGGATCCATTGAACTAGTCTTAGGAAGAATATGAGGTTCAACAACCAGGTCCGGGAGGAATTTTGGTTGAGTTGATCGGGAGGTTGCACAACATGTTTGAATCAAGAATAATGCATATGAAGGTATCATGGATGTCGTTGGAAGATGTTTTCACGTGTGCAAGGAGTGCATGGACGTGGCTACATGGTTCCGAGGCGTGATGAAGATATGTGGACGTAAAGAATTGATCAGAAAGGTCCAACCGGTTAGGTTATGGACTCAGGCTGCGGCTGAGTCGGGTTTGACTCAAATATGGAAAGATTTGAGTTGGTTATGATAGGATTTCGCGTGGGATACAAATTTTAGTTGTTTTAGGAATGTGGTATACATTCCTAAGGTGTTTGTAAGTCTTAAGATTGCTTCTATCTGCGTATAGAAGAGTCTTGAGCAGTTATGAAAATTTTTGATTCGTAAATTGAGTAGGATTAGGGTCCTAGTTAAGTTTGGATTGGCCTAAGGGCTGGTTATATAAGCAAGGGAGGTCACAGATTATGGTAGATGACTTTGGGGCTGTTACTCTTGTGTTCTATTGAATAAAGATCGTAGTTTAAAGGAACTTTTGTGCCTTGTTCGTCCGACTTGTTTTCTTCAAGTCTTTCTCGTCGAGTTTCTGCACAGCACTACCTTTCTTCGGTGGTTTTATCATAACTCGAGTTTTATAGATCCGATTGACATGATTCTTTTTGGGTTGTCTTCACAACTTAATTTTCTATCATCTGTCAAGATTTCACGGTCATTGGATTTGGTTTCTGATCTAAACGAGTTTCTTTGCAGTGTTCCAGAACTGTTTTTCTCGGGTAGGACAGATTGTCTTTTGTTTGATCTTTCGATCGTAACTTGAGTTTCTCAAGACGGATTTGAGTGATTCTTATTGTGTCGTCTTCGTGACTTGATTTTCTCTGATATATATCACTTTTGTCACAGTGAAACACGTTTAGATTAGTCTCACACACGATTTCTTTAACAGATCGTTTTTCTGCCGAGGGGTTTTCATTGCTTCCGCTGAAAAAGTTTTAATCTACCATTCACCCCCCTCTGGTAGCTTTTCACATGCTCTTCGATCCTACAGAAGCCCCCCTTCGTGAATACTTTGACCTCCTTAGAATGCTGCTGCATCCGCTCAGCTAGCTGCTTTTCTTGGTCGGCAAATTGCTTTTCACGGAGGTTGAGACAATCCTTCCTCGTTGCCAGGTTCTTCTCCTCTGCCTTCAGCTTATCCTCCTTAGTGGAGACAGCAACCTTCCTTTTGGAGACTTACTGCCCTGCTTGCCATGTCTACTGCTCCTCCTATTCCCAGTGGGACTTGAGCACTTTGAGGTGGTGAGCTAAGTCTTTCTCGCCGAGCTATAGCTTTTGAGAGATTTCAGCATCTCTCCTCTGGAGCTCTTGATCCTTATTATTAGCCACCTCTTAGTGCTTAAAGAAATCATCCCTGAACATATTCAGAGAATCAAAGCGAGAATCTATCAACTCATTGGCTCCTGTCGCTTTTTCATAAACTTCACGAGTCTTCTCATCCAGTGCTTCAGTGGCGACTTGCCTGTCATTCAGCAGCTCATTGAGCTGCTTTACCCGCGCCTTCTCAGCCGCAAGACTGTCCCTCTCATCGGCCAGACGGGTCTGCGTTAGCATCGTCTTGAAGTTGAGAAGCTTGCGCCGCTACCTCAGAGTTTTTAGCTCTACCTCCAGAGCACTGCACTCGTACTCGAAGCCGAGTTGGACTTTGAATGTGGCCTAGAGGGGGGGGGGTGAATAGGCTTTAAAACTTTTTCTGCAACACTTAACAAATACGTTAAATACCGAGGAATCATACCTATCCGGTGTGATGTACGGACTAGTCCGTTTATTCAATTACTATGAAAGGATTAAGTATTTAGGCAGAAATTTCAAATGAAATGGCAGCGGAATGTAATTACTATTATTACAACTTGAACAAGAGATTAGATTTCTTAATTTTCACATGGAACACAAATTACTTGATTGATCAATTCTAATGCGCTAGATGATGAAACTTGCAAAAGTAAAAAAATGGAACACGCGAGACACAAATTTTTACTGAGGTTCGATGTCACCAAAGAGATCTACTCCTCGAGGAAGCCCACACAGAGCAGGGTCTCTTCAAACCCTTTTCCCTCGTCAATTCACCACACAAGGGTGACTAGAGTTCCACTACCACAGTGTAATCACCAAGTTAATGGGGCAACCTCACATGCTGAGGGCTCCCAAAAAATTACAGCAACAAAGATCATCAAATACACTCAAAAAGATTACAAAGAATGTACGAGTGTATAAGAGATCAAACCCCAAGAGCTCAATGATGCGTAGACGATGATCTCCCTATCCCAAATCTGGATACCCAAAAGATTTAACTCTTTAGGCCTTTAGGTGTGTGGGGAGATGTGTTTTTGTGCTCTTGGGACAAGTGGCGGCGCTAGGGTTTATGTTTCTGATAGTTGTGTACAGTTCTTGTGTTTTTGGGGTTGTGGATCACCTATTTATAGTGTTTTCAAAAATATTAATGTTAAAGATCCCAACAACCAGACTAGTCCGCTCCTGTGACTGGACTTGTCCTGTGTGCTGTGTAAAGTTTGCGTGGATTGTGCAACACACTAAAAACCCTAATTACAGAGACTTCACTGGACTTGTCTGCATTGGGACAGAGACTTCACCGGACTAGTCCCTAGTGATTACAGAAAGTTGATCGGCCTAGTCCGCAATAGGACGGACTTGTTCGGTCCAATGTGAATTGTGTTTTTCAACTTGTCTGAGTGAAACATCAGAAAGTTGAATGGACTTGTCCGGTTTGAGTCTGGACTTGTTTGGTGCAAGGTGAATTGAAACATCAGAAAGTCTAATGGACTCGTCCGGTTAATGTCCGGACTTGTTCGGTGCTTAGTGAGTTGTGACATCAGAAAGTTAAACGGACTAGTCCGCTTAGTGAACGAACTTGTCCGGTGCTTAGTGAATTACTTAGATTGATTTTATCCCTTACCCTCTACGCAAAGACTTGAGCTCTTGGGATGTGTCTCTCACACACATCCTATACAATTATGTGTACTTTGCGCTTGCATTAATCATCTGGCCTTCTTATTTTTCATTTTTTGGTTGCACCATAGTATCTAATCTTTGTTGACCTGCACTCTCTCAATGAATTCATTAGGATCTCATTTATTTGTCATCATTTGTCTAAAACCCACAAGGGAATGCCTAGATGCACTTTCAATCTCCCTCATTTTGGTGATTGATGACAGCCAATTGAGATTTCACAATTACGAGTAAAAGTTGATTTTAATAAAGTGGGCATATATGAGAATGACAAATGAAAAATAGAAACTTCTCACATATATGCACTCTTTATGGTGGGGTGCCTATAAAGTGTGTGTGAACAATTAATGTGATGCGCAAAATTAAGCGCATAGCAATTATAGCAGCAACCATCACAGTAATATTAAACTAAGAATCACACATTCATATTAAATAAAATAGGCACATCCAAAAGAGATTGCAATAATTTGAAATTTAAGATACATGTCGATGATCACTAGTCCTTAAGGCTTACAAGTAAATACTACTAGTCTCAATCTCTCCCCCCTTTGGCATCAAGGCACCAAAAAGGGAAACATTGAGGGGAATCACTCATCACCACTCCCTACCTCACTCCCAGTCCTATATTCATCTTCATCTTCTTGTGCATGTTCAGGAGGAGGAGCGGAGACACCCGCTAGTCCAAAGGATGCCAATTCTTGCTCCGTGAGGGGTGCCATCTCTGTGATGTTCTCTTTTGAATCCTCCGAGATTTGAGGTGATCCCATTGGATCAATATCTAGCTTCTCACATATTGCTTTGATGTTTGCCTTCATATACCTTTGATGTCTCTTTCTAGCCAGACTTTCCTTATGCTGCTTAATTTCCACTTTGCGGCAGGATGCAAAGATGGAGGAGAGCATTTTCAGCACACCACTGGAGGACTCTTTGGAGGATGGAGGAGCAAAGGTAGCAGCTGTAGTCCTTGTGCCTTCATGAGCTTGCTTAGATCACCGCTCCACTGCAGGTGACGCAGGAACAGAGGGAACAGTGTAGATTGTAGGCTTCTAGGGTTTGAGACCGGTGTGCTCAACATCCTTAACAAACTCAAGGACAGTGACCTTCTCAACCATGAACATGATGTAAGGTGCATAACCACATGACCTATTGGGAGTGATTGAGATGTTCACAATGTCATTGTAGGTATATTCAAAGACATTGAAGGTCCTTTTCTTGCATATCACTTTCATCAAGGTCCTTAGAGTTCCTTGAATTGTCCCTGCATCTCCATCCTTTGGAGCAATAGTCTTCCTCAAAATTCTGTTAAGCATGGCTAGGAATGGCTTCAAGTACTTGGTGATAGGAGACTTGTATGGCATTCTTGTATCATAAAGGAATTCTAGCTCATCCTTCTCCAAAGGCTTCAAGTTATGAATAATGAGCTCATTGTTCAAGGTATCTTCAAGGTGAAGTATCCTGGCAAATTCCTCATAAGTGACACTATACTTGAATCCATGTGTCATCCAAATCATCTTGTCCCCACCATCATAGGCGAAGTAAATAGTAGAGTAAAATTGAGTGATGACTTCATTGTTCCAATTATATCAAAAGGATAGATGACCCTTCAAGCCATGCCTCTCCAATGCCTCCAAGACTTTATGATATGCTTGACAGTTCTTGGATTGTAGATAAGTCATGTCCACCCATTGACTAGCAACTACTGAATTTATCATGTTAATGACACATGCTCATAGTAGTCAGCATGGAAGTGGCTCCAAAATCTTGGGTCAGCAGATTGCTTTGGCTACTCATAAACTTCAATCTTTCTAAACTTGTCAGCCGACTCGTTTCCTTTCCCCATGAAGTCATTTTCTGAAGGCTGCCTGTTGCACTGCATAGGTGACTTCATCTTAAGCGGACCAATGGGACCACTTGCAAGTCCTTTTCCCTTGTTGATGCTCCTTCTAGGTACGGTTGAGCTAGCACCAGCACCATCCTTGTTCACTGCTTTCTTTACTACCACTTTCCTCTTTCTTGGAAGAGCATCATCGGGAGGAGAGGAGAGGAGTGGGCATTAAAATCATGTCTATTCTTGCTCATCCTTTCTTTTGCCCTTTCAACTCTTGCATGTTCACGCTCGGCTTCATAGTCAAACATGCTGTCATCTGAAGTGGATGACATCGTGCCTGACACGGAGAATACAAGGAGCGGTAAGAATGATATGCAGGGTTCGTGGAGATAAGAAATTAGTGGTTCAAACTACCAGGGGACCAAACTTGTCTGTTTTTAGAGTGCGGACTTGTTCGGAGCACCGGATTTGTCCGCTCCAAAATAGAACTAGTCCGGTCTGATGTATGAATCCTAACTTCCTATTCCAGCAAACCTATCAAAGCATGATACAACAAGGATAGGAATACAGTAGGAATACATAAAAATGTAATGTATGCCCTAGGAATCAAGAAAAAAAGCAAGATTTAAGGAAAGATGAGAACTAGGGTTAAGTGAGAACTTTACCAAAAAATCAATGATTTGTGGTTGGAGGAGCAGAGAAAGGTCCGGATTAGTCTGGAGAGGGATGCTTCGCGCCGAGGGAAAGAGTTCCCATGGAGGAACCTTCGATTTTGGTGGTCAAACGTGAAAATTGCTTTGGGAGCTAGGGTTTGAGGAGAGAGAGTGTGAGGACGATTGTGAGAGGAAGAAGGTGTCCTAGCGGCTGGCTAGGGTCTAAGCTCGATAAATATGGACTAGTACGCACAGGGGTCGGACTAGTCCGGTATGCCAGACCAGAGCCGAACTAGTCTGCAACAACGGACTAGTTCGGTACAGACCGCTAACTAGTCCTGGTCTCCTAGACAGAATTGGATTAGAAACAAAGTGAATTTTCGAAGTTTGACCTAATAGTGATCTAAAGGACATCATTTCACAAATAATCTTGATGAACATGACTAGTATGCAATCAACAATCATACAATGGCCATAATTCACCAAGATTCACTAATTTAAATATTTTATGAGAGGAAATCAAGATAAGGGATAATTTTTCGCAAAAATGAGTAAACTTTGAAGAATAAATCAGGTATGCAATGTTTCAAGTCACATTTCGAGAGTCAAGTATTTTTAATTCATTCCTGCGCTCACAAAATTTCTTTTCATCTAGTGGCTTTGTGAATATGTCTGCTAGTTGTTTTTCAGTTCTAACATGTGATATTTCTATGTCACCTTTTAAAGAATGATCTCTTAGAAAATGATGACAAATGTATATGTGCTTAGTTCTTGAGTTCTCTATTGGATTGTGTGCAATTTTTATGGCACTTTCATTATAACATATGAGTGGAATATGGCTCAGATTGTAACCATAATCCCTTAGAGTTTGTCGCATCCAAAGTAGTTGTTCGCAGCAACTACCGGCAGCAACATACTCTGCTTCGGCTGTGGAAAGAGCAATGGAGTTTTGCTTTTTAGATGACCATGAAACTAAGAATCTGCCAAGAAATTGGCAAGTTCCTGATGTGCTCTTTTTATGGACTCTGCAACCTGCATAGTCAGTATCAGAATATCCTATAAGGTTAAACTTGGATCCTTTAGGATACCAAAGTCCCAAATTAGGTGTGTGCAGAAGGTATATTAAAATTCTTTTTATAGCTATTAAATGTCACCCGTTAGGTGCCACTTGAAACCTTGCACACATAGAAATACTAAGCATGATATCTGCCCTAGATGCACATAAATTGAGCATTGAACCAATCATAGACCGATATACCTTTTGATCCACATCTGGACCATCTTCATTGAGATCGAGATGTCCATTAGTTGCCATGGATGTCTTGATGGGCTTGACTTTGTCCATATTTAACTTTTCGAGGATGTCCTGTGTGTACTTAGTTTGGTAAATAAAAGTGCCCTATTTCAGCTGCTTCACTTGGACTCCCAAAAAGAACTTCAATTCGCCCATCATTGACATCTCGAATCTGTCTATCATCATTTTACTAAATTCTTCACAAAAAGATTTATTAGTAGAACAAAAAATAATGTCATCAACATAAATTTGATATACGAATAGATGACCATCGAAATTTTTTGTAAATAAAGTATAATAAGCTTTTCCTATTTTAAAACCATTCTGAATGAGAAAATCCCTAAGCCACTCATACCAAGCTCGAGGAGCTTGTTTGAGGCCATAGAGAGCCTTACGCATTTTGTACACATGGTTGGGGTACTCTTGGTCTTCAAATCCTGGTGGTTGCTCCACATGTACTTCCTCCTTGATAGGACCGTTGAGGAATGCACTTTTGACGTCCATTTGATACAACTTAAAATTGTGGTGAGTAGCGTCTAATAAAATACGAATGGACATAAGTCTAGCTACGGGAGAAAAAGTTTCGTCAAAATCCAAACCTTTGACTTGTGAGTAACCTTTTGCCACAAGTCGTGCCTTGTTTCTTGTTACAACTCCATTTTCATCTTGCTTGTTCTGAAAGACCCATTTGGTGCCTGCGATGTTTGCCTTTGGTCTTTCCACCAACTCCCATACTTCGTTTCTCTTATAGTTGTTCAGCTCCTCTTGCATTGCAATCACCCAATCTGGATCCTTTAGTGCTTCATCAACCCTGCATGGTTCCAGAAACAGGACAAAAGAGTAATGTTCACAGAATTAGCAATACGAGATCTAGTGGTTACTCCCTCTGCAATATCTCCAATGATGTTGTCAACGGGATGATATCTTTGTATACTATGATGTACTCTTGGGTGAGGCACTTGTGAGGTCACTTGTTCTTCATTATCATCATTTTCAATGTCTCCCCCTTGATCATTATTTCCATGCATATATTGATCTTCTTGGTTCAGCTGATGTTGAACTTGTGCTGGAGCTCCCCCTTGATCATTGCTCTCTTGTTGAGTTCTATATTGAGCACTTGGGTCATGTGATTGCTCTTGCGGTCGAATATCACCAAGTGCCATCCTCCTCAACGCTTGACATGGGGCTTCTTCTTGATCTAGCACACACTTATCAACTTGCTCCACTTGGGAGCCATTAGTTTAATCGAACACTACATCATGTGCTACTTCAACAATGCCACAGACATTGTTGAAGACATGGTAGATGTAGGCGTTCAAATCATAACCAAGAAAGAACCCTTCATCAGATGTTGAAGCAAACTTTGAATTCCTCAGTTTCTTGTTCAAGATAAAGCATTTGCTTCCAAATACTCTGAAATATGAAATGTTGGGTTTGTTACCAGTGAGGAGCTCATATGGAGTTTTCTACAGGAGTCGACGAAGATATAGCCGGTTTGTTGTGTGATAAGCGATGTTTACGGCTTCAGCCCAAAACTGGTCAGAAGTGTTGTATCATCCAGCGTTGTCCTCATCATCTCGATGAGCATCCTGTTCTTCCTTTCAGCCACCCCATTTTGTTGAGGGGAGTAGGGTGCTAAAAACTCATGTTTTATTCCTTCTTTGTCTAGGTACTCCTCAACTTGAGTATTCTTGAACTCTGTTCCGTTGTCACTTCTAATGTTCTTGACAGTTGAGGAGAATTCATTTTGTGCTCTTTTCAAAAATTTCTTGAGGATCCCCTGGGTTTCTGATTTATCATACAAGAAAAACACCTAGGTAAATCTAGAAAAATCATCAACAATTACTAATCCATATTTGTTACCACCGATGCTTATATAAGCAATTGGACCAAAGAAGTCCATGCGAAGAAGTTCCAGCGGTCTTGATGTGGTCATCACGTTCTTGGCAGGGTGTGGTGCTCCAACTTGTTTTCCCGCCTGGCATGCACTACACGACCTGTCTTTTTCAAACACAACATCTTTTAAACCTCGGATATGACCACCCTTTAGAAGTTTCTACAGATTCCTCTTCCCAACATGGCCTAGCTGCCTATGCCACAACCATCTCATGTTAGTTTTTGCAACCAAGCAAGTGTTGAGTTCAGTTTTATCTGTGTTGAAGTCAACAAGATAAAGCTTTCCCTTCAACATTCCACTGAATGCAATTGAGTTATCACTTCTTCTAAAAACTGTCACACCCTCGTTAGTGAATAAACAGTTGTATGCTTTGTCACATAGTTGAGATATGGACAAAAGACTGTAATCTAAAGAATTAATATGTAAAACATTTGAAAGAGTGTGTTGAGGAGAAATTTCAATTTTACCGCTGCCAAGGAATTTTCCTTGGCTGTTGTCTCCAAAATAGATTTCTTCACTTGGATCCGTGTTGCGCTCATACTCTACGAACATACTCCTATCTCCGGTCATGTGATGTGACACCTGGTTCCGAAAATGAACCAAGTGAACACATATGTGTGCCCAGGACATTCGACACACATACACGAGTGCATTCACAAAAGGATATACAGAAAATTACCACATAACAAGATTAATTGAGCACCTTTATTACATAATTCATAATATCCTCGAATACAAGCTCTAATGAATATTAATGACAAGTTTGAACTAATGCTGCGGAAATAAATTAATTAAACAACTAAGTAGCTAAGCAAAGGGTATAGCGCAGCTCCAAGCAACACCAGAGGCAAACCTGACAACAGACACGGCCTAGAACTCCGCATTATCAACGTGATATTCTCAATCTTGACCTGCAACTGTTGGTGGGGGAATTGCAAGGGTGAGTACATGTCGTACTTAGCAAGTGTGGAAAGTATGATATGTAGCTGATTCAAATGACGAATATAATAAAGGCTAAGTGCTAAAAAGTACATTAAAACATTTGAAAAGCAATATATTATATGTAAGTGAAACAAACCCATCATAAACCATGATTATTAACATAGTATAAGTCCATATTCCATGTCCATCACCGTTACCATTAACCATATCCAATACCATAACTTGATACATAACCAGCCATAACCATATTATCAACCATAACCAGTACCAAACCATCCCAAATTCCCAACCATAACCAAACCATACCGAATCCTAATTTCCTTCTAATGATGGAAGTTGTCCAGGTGTTCATAACCGGGAGCATGGCTATCATGATAGTTTTAAAGACACTCCGCAGAGTTTGTACCACTTTACCCACGTGTTTGTCATTTCATCACCTTTTGGTGACTAGAACCTCTATTTTGCCGTCTCACACTTCCGTTGGTGTGAGGCCAAGAGATCACAAAATAGCCTTTACAAAGGGACTACTAGCATGTACGGACCCACTGAGGTTTCACGGTGGCGATGTCTCCAACTGAGCACATCTTCAACCAAGGGCCCCGTCTTGTGCCATTTGGATCCCAGGGAGTCCCGCCTCAAATCCAAACCACATCCCACTTTCCTTCCCCGGTGCACCAAATGATCCATGCAAAACTGGCAATACCCTAAATAATCAGCTACACCGCACCCATACATGGCCTCGTGGTGGCACTATTGTTCTGGCCTATGTAGGACCGAAGAGCACGTGAAAAGCTACCAGAGGGGGGGGGGGTTAATGGTGGATTTAAAAATCTTACACAGCGGAAACAATTAAATCCCAACCCCTTCGGCAGAAAAATGATCTGTTAGAGAAATCACGTGTGAAACTAATCTAAACGTGTTTTACCATGAAAAAAGTGATATATATCATAGAGAATCAAGTCACGAAGAAAACATAAAAAGAATCACTCAAATCCGTCGAGAGAAACTCAAGTTATGATTGAATGATTGAACAAAGGTCAATCTGTCCTACCCGAGAAAAACAGTTCTGAAATGCTGCAAAGAAACTCGTGTAGATCAGAAACCACAAATCCAATGACCGTGAAATTTTGAAAGATGATAGATAATCAAGTTTTGAAGACAACCCAAAAAGAATCACGTCAATAGGATATGTAAAACTCGAGTTATGATAAAACCTCCAACGAAAGGTAGTGCTGTCCAGAAACTCAATGAATAAAACTTGTCTGGAACAAGTCAGACGAACAAGGCACAAAAGTTCCTTTAAACAACGAATTTTATTCACTAGAACACAAGAGGAAAAGCCTCAAAGTCATGCACCATGATCTTTGGCCTTCCTTGCTTATATAACCAGCCCTTAGGCCAACCCAATCTCAACTAGGACTCTAATCCTACTCAGATCACGAATCGAAACTTTCTATAACTGCTTAGGACTCTTCTATATGCAGATAGAAGCAATATTAAGACTTCCAAACACCTTAGGAACATATCCCACATTCCTAAAACAACTCAAATTCGTGACCCACATAAAATCCTATCATAACCAACTTGATACTTTCCATACCGAGCAATAACCGACTCCGCCGCAACCAAAGTCATCAACCGGTACGATCCGATCCTTCCAACCAGATCTTCCCATCCATAAACCACCTTCGGAACCATGTTGCCACGTCATGCACCGCATGCATACATGCGAACACCTTCCTTCGATGTTCATTAACCTTCATATGCACTGCCCTTGATTCAATCATCCTGCGCGACCTCCTGACTAGCTCAACCACAGTTCCTCCTGAACTTAGTTGTTGGAACCTCATCTCCTCCCTGAGACTAGTCCAATGGATCCCGTCACCAGCCATGATTTGAACTCAAGCAACACCTGCACATGAATAAACAACCAATCTGTAGGAGCCCAAATTCACGACTTGACTCAAGTCAATTCCGAACACAACACCTTACGTGAGCACCTCACATAAGCATGTTGCAAAAACACAGTAAAATGATATCAGCCATATCAACCAAAATGCACCAAAAACTTAGCAAATGAATACTAAGCAATCTTTCTCAGAATATAAAGCAAGTTCGAAACATTTCACAGTAAAAACATGAACATTGCGATCAAGCTCCGAACTTAGCCAAAGCTAACCGGAGCTTGAGCCGGAGCTTACCAAATCTAGTACAACCTAGCGCCGGAGCTTACCAAAGCTAGTCGGACCTAGCGCCGCAGCTAATCAAAGATAGTCAGACCTAGCGCCGGAGCTAACCAAAACTAGTCGGAACTAGCAGAACATATCGGAGCTTAACAAAGACATGCCGGAGCTATCAAAGACATGCCGGAGCTAAAGACAAAGCTCACCGGAGCTACCCAAAAACATGTCGGACCTAGACAAAGAAAGTTGGACCTATTGTCGGACCTTGCAGAAGCTCAGAGCTAGAGTCGGACCTTGCTAAAAAGATGTTATGGCAGCATTCAAAACTTTTATTGTCAAAGCCAATGTATTCAACACACATAGGTCTCACAGCCTATTCTCGCATGAACTGGTCTTTAGATCTAAAGCAAGCAACCACCATGTCTTCCAACCCATCCACATACCAGGCTTGCTTAGATCACCCATTACCATATCACATTAACCAGTTCATATTAACCATAATCTCATTAATGTATAATTAAATGGTATAGTTGTTTTCCCATCCCAATTAATTAAGATAAGCAAAGGTAAAAAACCCTTCCCGACTCTCTACCATCTATTCTAGGTGACAAGGGTGGTTAAATAAAGCTAGTAAACTTCTTATCAGAGGATTCCCATCAAATTGACACAAGCATGCAGTTTTGAAAACAAACCATTTATTGTCAAAACAAGATCAATATGTTCAAGGACACTTTCCATGCTTTTGGGCTTGATTGAGATCAAAGACTTCAAATTCCTGGTGCTGCAGGTCCTCCGCAACACTCTCTAGCGCAAATCCGTCTAAATCGCGCAATAAACATACAAGACAAAAATTACAATCAATAAGTGCACATATATTACTCAATATGTCATGACATGCATGATTAATGAAATGCAAAGAAAAACTAGTTAATGAGTTGTTAATAATGTTTACTATCTAGTTCTATTAGTTATTAACAAGTTTGGACAAGTTTGGAATTGATTTGAATCAATTTAGAATTAATTCAGCAAAAAACAGTGAGCCAGACCAGACTAGTCCGCCCTTCGCAGAAACAACGAGCTAGGGTTATCTAGATCGACGTGAATTTGGAGAAACGGGGTTGAATTCACGTGAGAAAGAGGAAGTAGAAGGTATACTAGGTGTTTAGAACTCCAATGAATCAAGGGTTTTGGAGGCAACACTTGGATCTTGATGATCTACGGTTGATGACGGAACTTGATGGTGGATTGTTGATGAAGAACGAAAACTTGATGGAGATCTTGATCACTTGATCCTCTTTCATTTCCTCCTCTTCTTCTTATTGCTCGGGATATCCTTTTCCTTCTTTGATAGTGGCTCTCCACGAACTAGGGTTTGTGGTCTTTCAATTGAGGCAAAAGGATGTAAAGTCAAGGGGTGGGGTTGTTTATATAAGGGTAGAGGGCTAGGGTTTGATGGATTTCGAGTTTGGGGTGGGTGGAGGCTGGTGTGGGGTCCCACATGGGCTCCAAAAAGAGTTAGAGACGACGTCCTTAGGCCCACTCAAGGTAAAACCCAAAAATACATCTTGAAACAAAAGATCAATTCAGAATCGCGATCACCGGACAAGTCCACAAAAACACCGGACTAGTCCAAAGTTAGTCAGAGAAGAAAACGGATAAGTCTAGACTAAACCGGACAAGTCCGAGCATAGTCAGAGAGGAAAACGGACAAGTCTGCTAGATAATGGACAAGTTCGGACAAGTCTAGGGACTTGACAAAATTTCAAGGAATTGGAATACCGGACTAGTCCGTAATGGACTGGACAAGTTCGAAAGCTGTGCAGAGAGAAAAATGGACTAGTCCGCAACAAAAACGGACATGTCCGAAGACGGTCAAAGAGAAATCGAACTAGTCCACACCAAAAACGGACTAGTCCGCGCTTCTCAGCACTCTTAAGTGCGGTTTTGCTCCTAATTCATTTTAAACTCATTTTTTTATGTGGATTAATGTTAAACATGTATATGAACTTATGCAATTCATGATGCATGAAAATGGGGGTGTTACAAAACTACCCCCCTTGAAATGAATCTCGCCCTCGAGATTCGACGTGAAAGAGAAGATATTGGGAAATTCCTTCTTGAGATCATCCTCCTGCTCCCAAGTTGCCTCTGATTTTGTGTGATGCTTCCATTGCACTTTACACCATCGAATCACCTTGTTTCTTGTGACTCTCTCCTTGGTTTACAAGATTTTGACCGGTTGCTCGGCATAAGTCAAATCTGCTTCTAGTTCCAATTCTTCCATTAGCACTTGTTCTTACGGTACCCTCAAGCACATCTTGAGCTGTGAAACATGAAAGACATCATGCACATCGGAAAGATGAGCTGGCATCTCCAATTTATATGCTACTTCCCCTCTTTTGACCAAAATCTTGAATGTACCAATGTATCGAGGTGCTAGCTTGCCTCTTATGTTAAACCTCTTATGACCTCTCATTGGTGAAACCTTGAGGTAAACAAAGTCTCCCACTTCAAAGGCTAGTTTTCTTCTCCTATTATCCGCATATCCTTTTTGCCTGATTGAGCAGCCCTCAAGTTTTCACGAATAATTTGGACTTATTTCTCAGTTTCTTGCAAACATGCCAGATCCAAAAACTTGGTTTTCTCCTGTCTCATTCCAGAACAAAGGTGTCCTACACTTCCTCCCATATAGTGCTTCATAGGGTGACATTTTCAAGCTTGCTTGGTAACTATTGTTATATGAGAATTCCGCATATGGCAATCTCTTGTCCCAACTTCTTCCATGCTTCAAAGCACAAGCTCTTAACATGTCCTCCAAAATCTATTTGGTCCTCTTAGTTTGTCCATCCGTTTGAGGGTGATATGCTGAGCTGAAATTCAACCTTGTTCCCAATGTGTAAGACCAATGTGTGCTGAATACATTGGCTTTGAAAATAAAAGTTTTGAATGCTGCCATAACATCTTTTTAGCAAGGTCCGACTCTAGCTCCGAGCTTCTGCAAGGTCCGACAATAGGTCCGACTTTCTTTGTCTAGATCCGACATGTTTTTGGGTGGCTCCGGTGAGCTTTGTCTTTAGCTCTGGCATGTCTTTGATAGCTCCAGCATGTCTTTGTTAAGCTCCGATACGTTTTTCTAGGTCCGACTTATGTTGGTTAGCTCCGACATGTTTTTTAGCTCCGACTTTTGGGATGACTAGTTCCGACTAGTTTTTGTTAGCTCCGGCACTAGGTCCAATTAGTTTTGGTCAGCTCCAGCGCTAGGTCTGACTAGCTTTGGTTAGCTACGGTGCTAGGTCCTGCTAGTTTTGATAATCTCTAGCGCTAGGTTGTACAAGCTTTGGTAAGCTCCGGCTCAAGCTCCGGTTAGCTTTGGCAAGGTTCGGAGCTTGATCGTAATGTTCCAAATTTTCATATGAAATGTTTCGAACTTGCTTTACACTTATAGAAAGGTTGCTTAGTATTATTTTACTAAGTTTTTGGTGTGTTTTGGTGGTTAAGGCTTATATCGTTTTGATATGCTTTGCAACATGCTTATGTGAGGTGCTCACATAAGGTGTTGTAGTTTTGGAACTAACTTGAGTCAAGTCGCGGACTTGGGCTCGTACGGATTGGTTGTTTGTTCCTGTGCAGGTGTTGATTGAGTTCAAGTCATGGCTAGTGACAGGATCCTTTGGACTAGTCTCAGGGAGGAGATGAGGTTCCAACAACCAAATTCAGGAGGAATTGTGGTTGAGCGGGTCAGGAGGTCGCACAGGATGATTGAATCAAGGGCAGTGCATATGAAGGTTACTGGATGTCGAAGGAAGGTGTTTGCACATATGCATGTGGTGCATGACATGGAAATATGGTTCTTAAGATGGTTTATGGATGGGAAGATCTGGTTGGAAGGATCGGATCGTATCGGTTGATGACTTTGGCTGCGGCGGAGTCGGTTATGGCTCGGTATGGAAAGTATGGAGTTGGTTATGATAGGATTTCGTGTGGGTCACTAATTTGAGTTGTTTTAGGAATGTGGGATATGTTTCTAAGGTGTTTTTAAGTCTTAAGATTGCTTCTATCTGCGTATAGAAGAGTCCTAAGCAGTTATGGAAAGTTTCGATTCGTGATCTGAGTAGGATTAGAGTCCTAGTTGAGATTGGGTTGGCCTAAGGCCTGGTTATATAAGCAAAGAAGGCCAGAGCTCATGGTTCACGACTTTGGGGATGTTCCTCTTGTGTTAATTTGAATAAAATTCGTAGTTTGAAGGAACTTTTGTGCCTTGTTCATCCGACTTGTTCCAGACAAGTTTTACTCGTCGAGTTTCTGGACAGCACTACATTTCGTCGGTGGTTTTATCATAACTGGTGTTTTAAAGATCCAATTGACGTGATTCTTTTTGGGTTGTCTTCACAACTTGATTATATATCATCTGTCAAAATTTCACGGTCATTGGATTTGTGGTTTCTGATTTACATGAGTTTCTTTGCAGCGTTCCAGAACTGTTTTTCTTGGGTAAGACAGATTGACCTTTGTTCGATCTTTTGATCATAACTTGAGTTTCTCTCGACCCATTTGAGTGATTCATCTTGTGTCATCTTCGTGACTTGATTCTTTCTGATATCTATCACTTTTGTCACGGTGAAACATGTTTAGATTAGTCTCACTAACGATTTCTCTAACAGATCGTTTTTCTACCGAAGGGGTTGGGATTTAATTGTTTCCGCTGCGTAAGATTTTTAAATCTACCATTCACCCCCCTCTGGTAGCTTTTCACGTGCTCTTCGATCCTACACAATGCTTCGTGCAATTTCTGCCAGAACCTAGAGGTAAATTAAGAACCTCTATCTGATGATATCCTCTTTGGAATTCCATGTCGGCACGCAATATGCTGCATATATAGGTCTGCCAGTTGCATTGCAGTATACTTGGTCTTGACAGGGATGAAGTGAGCTGACTTGGCCAATCGATCCACAACTACCCATATTGAATCATAACCAGACTGGATACGTGGCAATCCATCTATGAAGTCCATTCTTATTTTTTCCCACTTCCATTCTGGAATCTTCAATGGCTGCAATAATCCTGCTGACCTTTGATGTTCAGCTTTGACTCGTTGGCACACATCACACAAAGCTATATATTCAGCTATGTCCTTTTTCATGCTAGCCCACCAATAACATGTCTTCAAATCCTTGTACATCTTCGTACAACCAGAATGAATTGAGTAAGGTGAGTCATGTGCCTCTTTTAGCATTGTCTCTCGAATATGATTCACATTAAGCACAACAATACCCTTTCTAAGCCATAAGGTATCGTGGTCATCCTCATCAAACCTGAATTCCCTACGTTCCTGGGTTCTTTCTTTGATCTCATGAATTTCCTCATCCTTTGTTTGACCCTCTCGAATTTCTTGCTCCAAGGTCGGATTTAACTCCATTATCCCATGTCATTCACAAACCCAAGGTTCAACCGTTCAAACTCCTTGCATAGCTCGGATGGCAGCTCTTAGACCGTGAGCTGATGACTTACAACTTTCTGACTCAAAGCATCAGCCACTACATTAGCCTTCCCTGGATGATAGTTGATCCCCACATCGTAGTCCTTGATGAGCTCCAACCATCTTCGTTGCCTCAAATTCAGGTCCGTTTGTGTGAAAATGTACTTGAGACTCTTGTGGTTCGTATAAATTTCACACCTATGTCAAAGGATATAATGTCTCCAAATCTTCAATGCATGTACCACGGCTGCAAGATCCAAATCATGTGTTGGGTAATTCTTCTCATGTTTCTTCAATTGTCTCGATGCATAGGCAACCACTTGACCTTCTTGCATGAGCACACATCCAAGTCCTTGTCTTGATGCGTTGCAATATATATCAAAACTTTTGCTCACATCTGGCAATATCATGACTGGGGCTGTAGTTAACCTTTTATTTAGCTCCTCAAAACTTTCTTGAAAAACTTGAGTCCATTGGAAAGCTTTCCCCTTCATTAATAATTCAGTCATGGGTTTGGCTATTTTGGAGAAGTCCTTGATGAAGCTACGGTAATATCCAGTCATTCCAAGAAAACTCCAGATCTCCTTTATATTCTGTGGGGGTTCCCTTTCAGCACGCCCCTCACTTTCCCTCACTTTCAGCACTTCTCTCTACTAGGTTCTAAAAAGCATTGCAAAATGTGAGAACTAGAAGGAGAGGAAGCTCTGGACCTCAATGATGCTTCGAATGTGGTAAGATAGGAGACTTTCGTACAGAATTCCCTAACCTTTCAGGTTCTACTTCCTGAGAAGAAAAACAATCAAGATGAAGCACACCTCAACAAATGATAAGAAGAAGAACAAGAGCTTTACAGGTCACCAACTGGTGAACAATTTTATCTCCGCACTCCAGAAACTTGGCTCAAGCGACGTGGACAATGGAAGTGACAAAGATGAAGATGATTTGGCCAACTTATGCTTCATGGCGGGCAAAACAAGATCAAGATCAAGTTAGGAGGATGGAGAACACAACAGTGACGACGATAACAATGAAGAAAATAACAACGAAGAAGGCGTCGCTATGGCTCGCTCCCGCTCCTACTTTGCTGCACACCGCGCCTCCGCCTCCTTCACCGCCAACCCTTGCTCGCCGCCATGGCCGCGCTGGTAACGTCGAGCGCTGCTGTCGTTTGGTCGTCTCACTCAACATGGGCGATGATAGACCCTTGCCGGTAAGGGATGACTGGGATCTTCACCCCGGCAAGACATTTCAAGGGGAGGTCCGCCACAAACTTCATTCCACGGTTCATCATCTGGGTTCCTCGCCCAAGGGCTCCTTCTTCATGATCGAATCCTTTCGAAGGTACACATTTCATCTCTCGGAGAGTGCAGTTGGTTGGGCTCTTTGTTTGGTGCTGGGTGGATCACCTCTGGATTTCCATGTTCAACAACTACAAGAGCGTTTGTTTTGCTTTTCGGTGGCCAGCAAACAAGTGGGACTGCTGATCAATGCTAGGAGGAGGACCACCACATCAACCTTTGATGTGTACTTCCACCTTTGGCGCACGGGAGGGCCAGACTGGATCTCCGAGTATAGGAAATGGGAGCAGGAACAGAGGGAAAGCTGGACAACAGTTTCAAGAAAGAAGTCAGTAAATAGGAGGGTTTCCTTCGCCTCCCCAATCCGGCAACGTTCTCCTGCAAAAAAGGCAACCCCAACGGTAAAAGGGTTGTGGATCGGAAAAATTTTCTTTGATGTTCACCAAGCTCCAAGAAGTGTCGCCGGACTCTGCTTTCTGGCTAATCGAAAGCTCGTCGGAGCGAATCGTCCGAGCACCGCGAAGGGATGTACGTGGCACAACAATCAATACAACCTTTTGAATTCTCGAGTGGACAATGGGAAGTTTGGTCCCACACCATTCATGCCTCACTGGCCTCCGACGCCATGGAGCGTGAACAATCCGACGCATGCCCCTGATGTGACCGTGTTGAGCAGTGGCAACCCTAGACTTAGCCCTACTACGAGGGAGGTTGGCGAGTGTTCTCGTCTGAAGGGGGGTAGAGCCCTTCCAGTCTCAGTCTCGCAAGGTCCCGCGGGAACTCGGCGTGGACAAGACAACAAGCAGGAGAGGGAACCGAGGCTGCCAAGCGATCATGATGCTCTGGCGTTGGATGTGAAACGCTGCTATAAATGCATCAGTCCCTTCCATCTGAAACTCCAATGTTGCAATAAGATTCGCTGTAATCTTTGCTTTGGATACGGGCATATTAGAAAAAACTATTTTTCGGCCTCCAGAAAAACCCGGGTGTGGCGCAAGAAAAGCACACCCCTCATTAAGGCCAGTGGCCTCTCTCTGGAACCGTCCTCCGCCATCATCACCCACAAACTCAACTTCCCCCTCAACTTCTCCCCAGTCGCTCCATCTTCCTGGCTCCTCCGCATCTTGCACTCCACCTCCATCTCCATTGCTCTCTCGCCGGCCAACTCCCTTGGTCTGATGGCGAACTTCTCGATTGATCCCACTAGGTTCTTGGCCAACTAGCACTTCGACTTCCTGGATGGAGGGCCGGACAGGCTACCGAGGATGATGGTTCACCTGCCTGGGCATCATCACCCGGCCCACGAGGAGTTTGCAGTGGCAGTGGACGTCGAACATGTTCTAGCGGAAGACCAGTACAACGACTTCAGGCACAGGATTCCGAACTTCCTCATGCAAGATATGGGTATCACTGTCACTCTCTCTTGTCTCACTCCTCTGGCATAGCTTTGTTTGCATTTCAAACTAGCCTGTTTCGGGATCTTCTAGTGATGAGAGAGCCAATCATTGTGGATGGGGTCTGTGTGTCTTTCATCAGGCATGATTTTGGAAGGAATCGTCGGACGCATGAGTTTGGTTGTGTCAGATGGTTCATGATCGTGGGGTATCCGTTAGACTACAGATCAGTGGAAGCCATTTAATTGGCAGTTTCCGGTTTTGGCAAGTTACTCCAATGGCACACAAGCCCGAGGGTGCTAGGATTCATTCTTGTTAAGTGTCTTTACACCCATGCTAGGCTGGTCCCCAGAAGCCTAGTCCTGCGTCAAGGTACCAGGGATGGTGTCGGCTACTCTTGGTCCTGTCCAGTTTACATCCTTAACTAGATAAGCCTGCATGGCTTTGGAGAAATCCACTGAGGCATCCCCCCGGAAGATGACTTGCCAGAGGATGGCAACCCACACCCCCTTCAAGAACCAGAACCAGAGGGGGAGCAACAGCAGGCGGATGACCCCGAAGCAGACACAGACTGGGCAGCGCACAATGACCAGCAACAAAACAATGATGGATGGGAAATGCCATCGCCCCCTCCACACCAGGAGATGGCCATCCCCTCCAACGCTCCTACTCAGGATGACTCCTCCGGTGTTGCTAACACTGTGCAAACCACTGCCAGAGCACCATGGACTGGACCACAACCTTACTCTCTGGCTAACCCTGATGATGTCACATAGCAGCCAGACTGGATTCGCCCCTTTGATTCCATGGGGTTGAGAAGAATGCTCCAGGTGGCTTTCCCCAACTCCCCGTCGGCATGGTGGAACGTGCAGTTCGGTGAGACCAATGGACATGGGGGGTTCAGTAAGGTCCTCACCATGTCCTTCACCAACACCGCTGATCAGCAGAGCACTCATCAGAGCAAGGACCAGAGCCCAGGCAAATCCTCTGTGGTCATCAAGTACATCACCTCAGAGCCAACTGTGGGCACGGACAGGAAGAAGGGTAAGCAACCAGTGAAGTCTCTGAAGCCAGCAGTGGTCGACCTAATAGGCCCCTCCTACTCCAACAGGACACCGAAAGCTAGCAAGCTAAGGAGGAGCCCGCGGCTGCAACTGATCAGGCAAGGACACCGGTACACCCCCCCACCTGCTCAGGAGGACAATTCCAGTGCTGGCACACCTACTGATACCCCCCTGCTCAATCTTTTCCCAGGTCCAGTCAAATTCCCCAGCCTTGATACTATTGACTCTATCTGTCCCTACCCTGAGCTACCCATCGCTTTACTGCAGGCGACGTCGGTAAAAGACTGCGGCGTTCCCCCTGAGGTGGGGCGCCAGATGATGTCCCTCCCGGAGCTGGATGACGATGTCGACCAACAACCTTAATCTGCTGGGAGCGGAGGGCGTAGGGGACACTGGGAGCTGTTTGATTGTTCTTCAAACTGTTGGTCATTCTGTCTTTTGGGATGTCGATGTTCTGGACATGGGTGTAGTTGTTATGATCAGCACTTGTTATTTTGCTACGCTTTCGATTAAGCACAGTAACTGTTGTGAGCACCTGCTCATTTGGACCGGTTGGTGGCCTGAATCTAAGGCCATGTCAATTATTCCTTTCTGGAGTCTTTTGGCTGTGACCTGTTACATTGTTGCCTGGCCTAATTACCTGATACGTGCTGACTGTTGGATCAGTTTCTGGTTTCTGCATTCTCACCTTTGGGGGCCGTCCACCCAGTGGATGCTGCCTTGGGTGTACATTGAGTCGCGTTTGTATAGGCCCCAACCTCTCTCCTTTGGCCGGCATTACATCCCGGTCTGCCCCTTTACCTACTACAGTTATCTATGGTGCACAATTTAAACCGTAACTGGAATGTTTTTAACTGGAACATCCGTGGTCTCAACAGTACTGATAAACAGCAGGCAGTCAAAGCCAAAATGGAGGAGGTTCATGAATGTAACATCTTTTGTATTCAAGAGACTAAAAAAGAACATATTGATATATCTTTCCTTAAGCGAGTGGCACCCAGAAGATTCAAAAAGTTCGCTTTTGCACCATCCAGGGGTGCCTCAGGAGGTATACTAGTGGGCGGAATGACAATATGCTTCATGGGGAGTCTCTAGAAATTAGGGACTTTGCCATCTCCATGCGGTTCACATCTCGACAGAATGGAGTCGTTTGGCACCTGGTCTCAGTCTATGGACCTTGTCAAGGTCCTCGCCGGAAAGAATTCATTGAGTGGTTATGGAACCTAGATTTGCAACCGCAAGAGTTATGGATGATACTGGGGGATTTCAACTTCTATCGTCACGCTAGTGACCGTAACTGCACTGGAGCGAATGCAGGTGACATGCAGACTTTCAATAGTATCATCCTACACTTGGGACTTATTGAAATCCCTTTACAAGGAAGGAAATACACTTGGAACAACATGCAATAGTCTCCCCTACTTGAACAACTAGATTGGTGCTTTACTTCAGCGCAGTGGTCTCTATCATTCCTAAACTCTACACTTCGACCGCTAGCCAGGGACACATCAGACCACGTTCCGCTAGTGGCCCAGATCAGCACTATCATACCCAAAGCAAAATGCTTCAGATTCGAGAACTACTGCTCAGGCATCCCCAATTTTTCTCCATTGTTAAAGACTCGTGGGATCAGCCCCTAGCCATAGTTGGAAGTGCCAAGAGAGTATCTGCTAAAATAAAGCGACTGAGATACAAGCTAAACAAGTGGAACAGAACACTGGGTGGCCTGAATAAACTGATCAAGCGATGCAATGAAGTTATTATGATCATGGACACAATGGAAGAACAAAGGACACTATTTCCGCAAGAAAGCAGCTTCAGAAACACGATCAAACACCAACTTGCTCAGCTTATCAAGCAACAAAATGATTACTGGAGACAACGCTACACAGAGCGATGGGCCATGCTTGGAGATGAGCCAACAAAATTCTTCCTGGCCGCGGCAACGGAAAGATATAGGAGAAACAACATCCCAGTCATTCAGGACGACCAAGGAGTAGAGCTGATGGACCATGGGCACAAAGCTTCCGCTCTCTGGAAGGAATTCAATGAAAGGTTTGGGCAATCTGACCCGACTCATCAATGGCCACAAATTCAGCAATGGGTTCTGCCCAGGCAACACTTACAAACCCTATGCAACCCAATCACCAGAGAGGAAGTTGACGCCACAATCAAGACGATGCCAAGCGATAAAGCTCCAGGTCCAGATGGGTTCAACACAAAATTCTTTCAAGCATGTTGGCACATCATTAAGGAAGATATATATCTGCTCTGCTCGGATTTCTTCAATAACAACATCAGTATCCAGCCACTGAATAGCTCTTTAATCACTCTCATCCCAAAGATCAACAATCCCAGCAGGTTTGCAGACTACAGGCCCATATCACTGCTGAACACCACAACCAAACTGATCACCAAAATACTCTTAGTACGATTGCAGGAAGTCATCACAACCATCATCCACAAAAATCAATATGGCTTCATCAAGAAAAGAACCATCCAG
Source organism: Tuctoria greenei (assembly GCA_036927565.1). NCBI lineage: Eukaryota > Viridiplantae > Streptophyta > Magnoliopsida > Poales > Poaceae > Tuctoria > Tuctoria greenei. The sequence continues at coordinate 201,100,253 of JAYESD010000001.1, forward strand.
GACTGCATGGCATGGATCTTTGAATACCTCTACCAATGTAAGAAAACCAACACAGGTATCATAGTACTCAAACTGGACTTTGAAAAAGCCTTTGACAAGGTGGAACATGAATTCATATTACACATGTTGCGAGTTTTTGGTTTTCCTGATCAGTGGATCAAATGGGTAGCAGACATCCTATCAACTGCTATTTCTTCAGTGCTTCTCAATGGAGTACCAGGCAAGACGTTGCATTGCAGAAGAGGTGTTCAGCAGGGGGATGTTGGATCGAAGAGCACGTGAAAAGCTACCAGAGGGGGGGTGAATGGTAGATTTAAAAATCTTACGCAGCGGAAACAATTAAACCCCAAACCCTTTCGGCAGAAAAACGATCTGTTAAAGAAATCGTGTGTAAGACTAATCTAAACGTGTTTCACCGTGAAAAAAGTGATAGATATCAGAGATAATCAAGTCACGAAGACAACACAAAAAGAATCACTCAAATCCATCGAGAAAAACTCAAGTTATGATCGAAAGATCAAACAAGGTCAATCTGCCCTACCTGAGAAAAAACAGTTCTGAAATGCTGCAAAAAAACCCGTGTAGATCATAGACCACAAATCCAATGACCGTGAAATTTTGACATATGATATATAATCAAGTTGTGAAGACAACCCAAAAAGAATCACGTCAATTGGATCCGTAAAACTCGAGTTATGATAAAACCACCGACAAAAGGTAGTGCTGTCCAGAAACTCGACAAGTAAAACTTGTCTGGAACAAGTCGGACAAACAAGGCACAAAAGTTCCTTCAAACTATGATTTTATTCAATAGAACACAAGAGGAACAGCCCCAAAGTCGTGCACCACGAGCTCTGGGCTCCCTTGCTTATATAACGAGCTCGAAAGCCAACTCAACTCGGATCAGGAACCTAATCCTACTCTTTTCACGAATTGTAACTTTCCATAACTGCTTAGGATTCTTCTATACGCAGATAGAAGCAATCTTAAGACTTCCAAACACCTTAGGAACGTATCCCACATTCCTAAACAACTCAAATTCGTGACCCACCCGAAATCCTATCATAACCAACTCAAATCTTTCCATATTTAAGTCAAACCCGACTCAGCCGCAGCCTGAGTCCATAACCTAGTCGGTTGGACCTTTCCGACCAACTCTTTATGTCCACATCTCTTCATCACGCCTCGGAACCATGTAGCCATGTCCATGCACTCCTTGCACACGTGCAAACATCTTCCAATGACGTCCACGGTACCTTCACATGCATTGTTCTTGATTCAATCATGCTGCGCAACCTCCTGATCAGCTCAACCACAATTCCTCCTGAATTTGGTTGATGGAACCTCATCTCCTCCCTGAGACTAGTCCAATGGATCCCGTCACCAGCCATGTCTTGAACTCAAGCAACACCTACACATGAATAAACAACCAATACATACGAGCCCAAGTCCTCGACTTGACTCAAGTTAGTTCCGAACACAACACCCTACGTGATAACCTCACATAAGCATGTTGCAAAACCACAGTAACATGATATCATCCATATCAACCAAAACACACCAAAAACTTAGTAAAAGAATACTAAGCAATCTTTCCAACAATGTAAAGCAAGTACGAAACATTGCAAATGAAAAGCAGAAGCACTACGGTCAAGTTCCGAACCTTGCCAGAGCAACCCGGACCTTGAGCCGGAGCTAACAAAAGCTAGTAGAGCCTAGCACCGGAGCTTACCAAAACTAGTACAACCAATCTCCCGCTGGAGCTTACAAAACTAGCAGGACCTAGCGCCGGAGCTAACCAGAACTAGTCGGAACTAGTAATCCCAAAAGCCGGAGCTAGAAAAATCAACCTCGGAGCTTAGCAAAAACATGTCGGAGCTATCAAAGACATGCCGGAGCTAAAGATAAAACTTCACCGGAGCTGACCAAAGCTAGTCGGACCTAGCATCGAACATAACCGAAGCTACCCAAACCAAGCCGGACCTACCGTCGAACCTTGCTGTAGCTCAGAGCTAGAGTCGGATCTTGATAAAAAGGTGATTTGGTGATATTCAAAACTTTTATCATCAGAGCCAAGTGTATTCACTACAAGCCAATGTATTCATCACACATAGGTCTTACAATCTCCCCCTTGATGAATGCATTGGCAACACCATTTAAAATCCGAACATTGGCTTTCATATAAAAGTTTTGAAAACAATTTCTCCCCCTTTGTAAATCAAAAGTAAAATGAGAAGAAAATCCAAAATTATCCCATATTATCTCCCCCCCTTTATTATCTCTCCTTATGCACATATTCTCTTTCTCTTCATGCTTATCTCTCCCCCTTTGACAATGTATTCAGTAAGTCATGAGCATATAAACAAATTATCTCTCCAACTTTAGTTGTTATGAGCATATTATAACATATACATATAAACAAAGCTCATCCAAGTCATACTATCAAGTACCTTACATTATCACATCAATGAAATACATAAAGTAGTGTAAGCCATGCTAGAGATCAAATGTAATTTTCAATTTAAGTAAGTCATGATGTCACAAACTTAACTATTTCAAAACCTGAAAGCATGACACTAGTTGCTGCATTTTATTACTTTTCAAAGCATACATTTAGATCGTATGACATTTGCAAGATATTATATGTGCATCTGCCTTATTCTAACCAACCAAGCCAAGCCTATCTCATTTGACAATCAGAAGCTTAAGGACATGGTTTTAGTCATACACAACTTCTTCCAAGTTCATATCTAAGTGCAATGACAAGCCATCTCAAAAGAAGAAGTGCGATGCATGCATATTCTCTTGATCTTTTCTCAATTTATATTTGTTCATAAAAGCTCAACATGTGAGTTGATTACTTGATTAATTCTTAATGATTAAAAGCACTTGTGAACATGTAACAAGTTCAAAACAGCAAGAAAGTTCGACCATGACTAGTTTTAGTGTAAGTAGTTATTCCAATTACTAGACATGGCAAAAAATACAAAATGTATAACACGAATAATGTAGTAAGAACTTTCAGCATGTAAAAGGAATCATAAAGTCATATATGTATGAAATACTATGCTCATATTATTTTAATTTCAGATTCACACATGGACTTCCCAAGTTTCAAAAACTCCCCCTCAATTTAAGCCAAGAGGATGCATAACCCCTATTTCACTACGAATGTAACAAAAACGAGTGAAATCCAAAGGTTTTGTAAAAATGTCAGCCAATTGTTGTTCGGTATCTATATGGTGAAGCACAATGTTTCCTTTTTCAACATTATCTCGGAGAAAGTGATACCTTATGTCAATGTGCTTAGTTCTAGAATGTTGCACGGGGTTTTTACCAATGCAAATGGCACTAGTGTTATCACAGAACAGTGGAACACTATCTAGATCAACCCCATAGTCCTTAAGTGTTTGAACAATCCAAAAAATTTGTGAGCAAGCACTAGCAGCAGCTACATATCCAGATTCGGCTGTGGATTGTGCAACTGAATTTTGTTTTCTAGAGGACCAAGCAACAAGAGAATTACCAAGAAAATGACAAGCACCAGAAGTACTTTTCCTATCAATCCTACAACCCCCAAAATCAGCATCCGAAAAAGCTTTCAAAGTAACGGTTGAGGAAGAAGGAAGAAAAATGCCAAATTCTTGGGTTCCATGTAAGTACCTGAGAATCCTTTTGACGGCTTGACGATGTGAAACACGTGGGGAAGCTTGAAACCGTGCACAAAGACATACGTTGAATTGTATGTCCGATCTTGATGCCATGAGGTACAAAAGTGATCCGATCATGCTTCTATATTCTTTTTGATTCACAGATTCACCATCTTCATCAATTTCAAGTGTTGTTGCTGTTCCCATTGGTGTCCGAAGAGGCTTGCTTTTGTCCATGTTGAAGCGCCTTAGGAGGTCTTTGGTATACTTCGTTTGATGCACAAAGGTACCCTCCTTGGTTTGCTTGATTTGCAGCCCCAAAAAGTAAGTGAGTTCACCCATCATACTCATTTCAAATTCGGAACTCATCATTGCTGGAAACTTGGACACAAGATCATGAGAAGCACAACCAAAGATAATATCATCCACATACACTTGAACGAATAACGAGTCATTGCCATGCTTAAGCACAAAAAGAGTTTTATCAACCTTGCCCATGGTAAACCCCTTTTCAAGTAAGAATGTTTTTAACCTATCATACCATGCTCTAGGGGTTGTTTGAGACCGTATAAGGCTTTGGACAGTTTGTAAACATGATTAGGAAAATCTGGATTTTCAAAACCCGGTGGTTGTTTGACACAAACCTCCTCATCTATGTAGCCATTAAGAAAAGCACTTTTAACATCCATTTGATATAGCTTAAAACCTTTAGATGCTGCAAAAGCTAACAAAATTCTTATGGCTTCTAATCTAGCGACAGGAGCAAAAGTTTCATCAAAATCTAGACCTTCAACTTGAGTGAAACTTTGAGCAACCAACCTAGCCTTATTCCTAACCACAACCCCATCCTCACTTTGTTTATTTTTAAATACCCATTTAGTTCCAATTAAAGTGTGACCTTGAGGTGGAGGTACAAGTTTCCAAACATTATTTCTTTCAAAATTTTCTAACTCTTCTTGCATGACAATAATCCAAGGTTCATTAGTGAGTGCGTGTGATATATCTTTGGGTTCAAAAGAAGCAACAAAAGCAGAATGAGCATGAGAGTTTGGATCGCAAAACTTGGACCGTGTGACTCGTTCGTGCAAGCTTCCAATCATCTGTTGTGGGGGATGATCTTTGTAAAAACGTAGGGGAACAGATGTCTCACAAGCTTCTTCTTCATTAGGTTCATCGTAGATTGATGAGCTTGTGACTTGTGGACGATCAGGACCAGCATAGGTGATAGCCGGAGCTTGTTCAATGTCCGGAACTGGACACGTGTCAACTTCGGAACTACCAGGTAGTATCACCGGCTCTTCTTCATCTTCGAAAATACCCTCCCCCTGAGGATACGGATCTGGTCCTGCAACACCAGAGCTAGTACCTGGGCTAGCTTCGTCAAAAGACACTTCACAAGTCTCCACAATTTTGTTAGTGTCAAATAAAAGCACACGGTAGCCTCTAGTATGAGATGGATAACCAAGAAACATGCCATCAATGGATCTAGGTTCAAATTTATCAAGATTAACATGTTTCTTAACAAAGAATTTGCAACCAAAGACCTGAAAGTGTGTAACACTAGGCCTATGTCCAAACCGGAGCTCATATGGTGTTTTACCTAGCTTAGCACGCAAGAAAACACGATTTGAGACATAACAAGCGGTTGCTAACGCATCAGCCCAAAATTTCCTAGGAGTTTGATATTCATCAAGTATAGTCCCAGCCATCTCAACTAAGGTTCTGTTCTTTCTTTCTACAACACCGTTTTGTTGAGGTACATATGGTGAAGAGAATTTATGATCTATTCTATTTTCAGCACAAAAGTGATCAAAAGATTGATTTTTAAATTCAGTTCCATTATCACTTCTAATTGCTTTTAAAGATCCTGGGTAATTAATTGATAATCTAAGAAATAAAGTTCTAAAGTGACTAAAAGCTACATTCTTAGACACCATAAAGTAACCCCAAGAGTATCTAGAATAATCATCAACAATAAAAAGAACTTACCATTTACCTTCGAAGGATTGAACACGTGAAGGTCCTACGGTGTCAAGATGCAAAAGATGACATGGTTCAGTTGTCATGATCATTGTGAGAGGAGTATGTGAACCTGCAACCATCTTAGAATGTCTACAAGAAGAGCACACAATTTCTTTGCCCCCTTTAAGCTTAGGCAGCCCACGTATGCGATCAAGAGCACTAACACGCGTTAGGTGATCAAAGCCTACGTGACCAAGTCTACGATGCCAAAAATATAAGTCCTTTGAATCATTAGCAACTAGACACCTATGCTTAGAGGAAGACATATCATAATCAGCTTTAAAAACTCTTCCAAACCGAGACATGTTAAAAATAAGCTCACTATTTGAACCTACAACTTTGCAGCAGTTTTTATTGAAGCCTTGTTGTTGTTGTTGTCGACATGTCTCAGATTTGTAGCTGTAACTTGATCGTTTGATGGCACTTCGTAAGGCTTGTATACCTTCTCCCATGTTGCAAAGCCTTGTGCCTGGATGAAAGCCTCCATGCATGCCTTCCAAACCTGAAATCAATACCAGCGAACACACAAGGTTTGGCAGAGTACTTCTCTATGATGATTAGTCAAAAATATGTGCAAATCACAAAGATTAGAGCACCGTGGCTCTGATACCAATTGTTGGATCGAAGAGCATGTGAAAAGCTACCAGAGGGGGGGGGGGGGGGGTGAATGGTAGATTTAAAAATCTTACGCAGCGGAAACAATTAAACCCCAAACCCTTTCGGCAGAAAAACGATCTGTTAAAGAAATCGTGTGTGAGACTAATCTAAACGTGTTTCACCGTTACAAAAGTGATATATATCAGAGAGAATCAAGTCACGAAGACAACACAAAAAGAATCACTCAAATCCGTCGAGAAAAACTCAAGTTATGCTCGAAAGATCAAACAAGGTCAATCTGCCCTACCCGAGAAAAAACAGTTCTGGAATGCTGCAAAGAAACTCGTGTAGATCATAGACCACAAATCCAATGACCGTGAAATTTTGACACATGATAGATAATCAAGTTGTGAAGACAACCCAAAAAGAATCACGTCAACTGGATCCATAAAACTCGAGTTACGATAAAACCACCGACGAAAGGTAGTGCTGTCCAGAAACTCGACGAGTAAAACTTGTCTGGAACAAGTCGGATGAACAAGGCACAAAAGTTCCTTCAAACTACGATTTTATTCAATAGAACACAAGAGTAACAGCCTCAAAGTCGTGCACCACGAGCTCTGGGCTCCCCTGCTTATATAACCAGCTCGAAAGCCAACTCAACTCAGATCAGGAACCTAATCCTACTCTGTTCACGAATCGTAACTTTCCATAACTGCTTAGGATTCTTCTATACGCAGATAGAAGCAATCTTAATACTTCCAAACACCTTAGTAAAGTATCCCACATTCCTAAACAACTCAAATTCGTGACCCACACGAAATCCTATCATAACCAACTCAAATCTTTCCATATTTGAGTCAAACCCGACTCAGCCGCAGCCTGAGTCCATAACCTAGTCGGTTGGACCTTTCCGACCAACTCTTTACGTCCACATCTCTTCATCACGCCTCGGAACCATGTAGCCACGTCCATTCACTCCTTGCACACGTGCAAACATCTTCCAATGACGTCTACAATACCTTCACATGCATTGTTCTTGATTCAATCATGTTGCGCAACCTCCTGATCAGCTCAACCACAATTCCTCCTCAATTTGGTTGTTGGAACCTCATCTCCTCCCTGAGACTATTCCAATGGATCCCGTCACCAGCCATGTCTTGAACTCAAGCAACACCTGCACATGAATAAACAACCAATCCATACGAGCCCAAGTCCTCGACTTGACTCAAGTTAGTTCCGAACACAACACCCTACGTGAGAACCTCACATAAGCATGTTGCAAAACCACAGTAACATGATATCATCCATATCAACCAAAACGCACCAAAAACTTAGTAAAAGAATACTAAGCAATCTTTCCAACAATGTAAAGCAAGTACGAAACATTGCAAATGAAAAGCAGAAGCACTACGGTCAAGTTCCAGACTTTGCCAGAGCAACTCAGACCTTGAGCCGGAGCTAACAAAAGCTAGTAGAACCTAGCGCCCGAGCTTACCAAAACTAGTACAACCAATCTCCCGCCGGAGCTTACAAAACTAGCAGGACCTAGCACCGGAGCTAACCAGAACTAGTCAGAACTAGTAATCCCAAAAGCCGGATCTAGAAAAATCAACTTCGGAGCTTAGTAAAAACATGTCGGAGCTATCAAAGACATGTCGGAGCTAAAGATAAAACTTCACCGGAGCTGACCAAACCTAGTCGGACCTAGCATCGAACGTAACCGGAGCTACCCAAACCAAGCCGGACCTACCGTCGGACCTTGCTGTAGCTCAGAGCTAGAGTCGGATCTTGATAAAAAGGTGTTTTGGTGATATTCAAATCTTTTATCATCAAAGCCAAGTGTATTCACTACAAGCCAATGTATTCAGCACACATAGGTCTTACAGGGGACCCACTGTCCCCCCTTCTATTTGTATTGGCAGTCGATCTCTTGCAAATCTCAATCAACAAAGCAGTTGAGTTGGGGCTTCTGACATTGCCACTGCACCAAGGAACAAATGTGGAATTCCCGATGGTCCAATATGCAGACGACACTATCCTAGTTCTTAAGGCTAATCAGAGAGAGCTCTTCTTTCTGAAAAACCTATTGCAATCTTTCGGAGGAGCGACAGGTCTAAAAGTGAATTGGGGAAAATCAAGACTAATGCCAATCAACATTGATGAAGAGGAAACCACAATCCTTGCAGCCACACTGGGCTGCACCATTGGCTCATTTCCATTTACATACTTGGGATTTCCTATGAGCCTTGACAGACCAAAAGCAGATGCCTTTGAAGGGCTCGTCTCACGAGTACAGAAGACGCTAACCGGAGCAGCAACATGGTTATCAATGGCTGGCCGATGCACACTCATTAACAGCATCATATCCGCTATACCTATTTATGCCATGTGCACTATCAAGCTGAGAAATCCAGTCATTCAAGCAATTGACAAAGCCAGGAAGCAATGCTTGTGGAGAGGCTCATATATCAATGGCAAAGGCCGGCCCCTGGTGGCCTGGCATCAAGTGACAACACCAAAGGAAAATGGGGGCCTAGGTCTCCAAAACCTCACTACAATGAATGAAGCCCTGCTCATGAAATTCCTATGGAAAATCTATAACAAAGCTGACATCCCCTGGGTCCATCTTATCCATCAACATTATTGTAACAATGGTAAGCCACCGCATGGCACAAAAGGAAAAGGATCCTTCTGGTGGAGGGACATAGTGAGACTATCTGACTCATTTCTCAAGGATTTTGAAGTCAAAGCTGGAAAAGGGGACACAATTCGGCTCTGGCAGGATCAGTGGGAAGGTCACTTGCTCAGAAGGGACATGCCTCGCCTGCACTCCTTCGCAAAAAAACCCAGCATCTCTATGGCCCAATTTCTCAGCAGGCCAGATCATCTCAGCCATTTCTTCCAACCAATGTCAGACGAAGCCTTGCTGGAACTGGTCAACCTGGAAGCACTGCTGGATGAGGTTTCTCACAGGGACCCCTCGCAAGACGTATGGAGTCCGGCAGGGGGAGTAAGGATATTCAGCTCCAAGAATATCTACAATAACTCCTACAACCACATCAAGCCACCAGCACCCTTTAGTTGGATTTGGGCTTCGAGGGTGGTAAAGAAAATGAAGATCTTCACGTGGATTATGTTTCGGGACTGGCTCAACTCATGCAACCTCCTGAAGAGAAAGAACATAGCCATTGATGGGAATGACTACACCTGCGTGCTCTATGTAGACAATGTGGAGGAACTCACTTACCATCTCTTCTTTAGCTGCTCCTTCAGCATGGCATGTTGGAACGTTCTTGGGGTTCATTGGGATCATGACATCCCTTTCTTCGACACTCTGCAGAAGGCCAATCACAGCTGGAGTGGTCGAGCCTTCATGGAAATCTTCTCTATAGCGGCCTGGGAGATTTGGACTGTTCATAACAACTTCATTTTTAGAAACTCTCCCCCTACTGTAAATGCCTGGAAAAGATCATTCATTGCATCTACCAGGCTTCAGGCTTGTCGCTTTAAGCATGAGGATAGGGACTGTGTGCTCCTGTGGCTACAGAGCTTGTAAGGGTTGTTCCTCTCTCTGGAACACCTAGTCAAGTGCTGCTGTGCCTTTGTAACTTAAACTCTATTTCGCTTTTTAATATTATTTCATAGTTGCCGGGGTTCTCCCTTGCAGTTTTTTATTGGTAAAAAAAAAACAGTGACGATGATGAGGTATGTTCTACCTGTAATGAAATGTGTGATGCAATTTCTCGTGCAACTATTATTATTAAGAAAGAGGACAAAAGGCTTAGGGATAATGCTGCTAAAATTAAATCACTAGAATCTGAAATGAACCATTTGAAAACCTTGATTCCTAGTGATGATTCTTGTCCCTCATGTGATTTAATCTATGAACAATTGTCCACACTAAGAACTGCACACTCCTCCACTCTAGATAGACTCGAACTTGAAATTGAAAAGAACAAAAAGCTTGCTGCACTTGACATTGGAAACTCAAAAGATGCTTCTTGTTCTACAATTGATTTGCATTGTTCTAGTTGTGATGTTCTTGAAAAGAAACTAAAAGATGCTATGAATGAAATTTCAATATTGAATAATGCATTATGTTCTCATGAAGTTAAATATTGTTCCAATTGCAAATTAAAAGGAAAAATTTCATGTGAAAATTGCCTTGATTTGTCCAATAAACTTGATAACATGCATAGGACATTAGATCAGTTTTGTAATGGGAATAAGAACCTACACTTGCTGCTAAATTCTTCCAAGTCTTGCAAAGATAAAACTAGTTTAGGTTTTGATTCTCATGCTCATGCTAAGGCACATCCACCTAAAATTGTAAAGTCATTAGGAAGTGGTTTGATTCAAACAGTTCCTAAACAAAAAGAAGTGGTTTTCAAATCTGCAGGGGTGTTGTCTCATTCAGTTTCAAATAAAAATGTTGTTTGCTCATCTAGACATGAACACAAAGTTAAAATTTATTGTACCTACTGTGGTAGAGATGGTAATGTCATAGATTTTTTTATAGACTAGCTAAACAACAAAAAAGGAAAGAATGATTGCTAGATCTCATAACTTTCATGCAAAATTTGCTGCACATATTAAACCGAATGCCAGGAACATGCAATCTGCTGTTATGAGTCAAAAACATTTAAAGTTTACCTTCGGACCTTCTGTTTTTGCCTCCAGAGCTACTGATTTTTGTGCTACTCAAGTAACATCTTACAGGTCAGTAGTTAAGAGTAAAAAAGCTCAAACTTTGACTTATAAACCTGCTGTTTTATCTTAGCTTTTGCGTGTTTTTCCTGCTGCACGTCGTTTGACACAGTACTGGACACCTAAATGCCTTTTGACTAACCCCAGTATTGAGTCATCGATGTATTGTGCTTCTTTGTAGGTTACATGCTTGAAGAAGGAGAATATTTGGATTGTGGATTCAGGTTGCTCACGCCACATGACCGGTAACAAAGAATGGTTCTCCTCCCTCTCTTTTGTGTCACATGTATAAACTCCTATAATTGCTAAGGGTTTGATTAGAGTAAATGATCACTACACTTTGAAGGATGTGGCACTTGTCAAAAATTTGAAATACAACTTGCTTTCTATTTCACAATTGCTAGATGAAAATCTGGAAAATAAAAACTGCTGCAAAGTTGTAGGTTCAAATAGTGAGCTTATTTTTAACATGTCTCGATTTGGAAGAGTTTTTAAAGCTGATTTCGATATGTCTTCCTCTAAGCATAGGTGTGTAGTTGCTAATGATTCAAAGGACTTAAATTTTTGGCATCGTAGACTTGGTCACGTAGGCTTTGATCACCTAGCGCGTGTTAGTGCTCTTGATCGCATACGTGGGATGCCTAAGCTTAAAGGGGACAAAGAAATTGTGTGCTCTTCTTGTAGACATGCTAAGATGGTTGCAAGTTCACATACTCCTCTCACAATGATCATAACAACTGAACCGGCTCAACTTTTGCACCTTGACACCGTAGGACCTTCACGTTTTCAATCCTTCGGAGGTAAATGGTATGTTCTTGTGATTGTTGATGATTATTATAGATACTCTTGGGTTTACTTTATGGCATCTAAGAATGAACCTTTTAGTCACTTTAGAACTTTATGTCTTAGATTATCAATTGATCACCCAGGATCTTTAAAAGCAATTAGAAGTGATAAAGGAACTGAATTTAAAAATCAATCTTTTGATCACTTTTGCGCTGAAAATGGAATGTATCATCAATTTTCTTCACCATATGTACCTCAACAAAACGGTGTTGTAGAAAGAAAGAACAGATCCTTAGTTGAGATGGCTAGGGCTATGCTTGATGAATATCAAACTCCTAGGAAATTTTCAGCTGATGCGATTGCCACCGCTTGTTATGTCTCAAATCGTGTTTTCTTGCACGCTAAGCTAGGTAAAACACCATATGAGCTCCAGTTTGGACATAGGCCTAGTGTTACGCACTTTCGGGTCTTTGGTTGCAAATGCTTTGTTAAGAAATGTGGTAATCTTGATAAATTTGAACCTAGATCCATTGATGGCATGTTTCTTGGTTATCCATCTCATACTAGAGGCTACCGTGTGCTTTTACTTGACACTAACAAAATTGTGGAGACTTGTGAAGTGTCTGTCGGTGGTTTTGATCCGGCAGATCTCCTGACACTACTAAAAGTGTTTGCGGAGTTTGAAGTTCGGTGTGGGCGCGCGGAGATTCAAGAAGGTGAAATGTAAAATGACACAGGAGACACAAAGATTTACGTGGTTCGGGTCGCCTGAGCGTAATACCCTACTCCACGGGGTGTGTTGGTGTTGTATTGGATGTATGAACTCAACTCAGGTGACGTGAGTTGAGAGCGCGTGTGAGCCGATCAGACCAGATCAGATCAGATCAGATCAGATAATCTGAGCCCCCCTATGTATCGTCGGCCTGCCCTTTTATAGTACAAGGACAAGCCGTTACAAGTTGGCCTGGCCCGACATGTGGCCCCGACAGCTACTAATATTGATACACATTTGATGCGCTTAATTACCCTTAATGACCGAGTTATGGGCTTTGACAGCGCCGTTACTGGTAATAAGGGTCGTCCGATCGTGTGTCATTAACATAGTATTAATGACACTTAATCGGGTCTTGAAGTCCTTGATATCCCTTTGAAGATCCGGAGCCGTTGTGGAGTCTACCGGAGGTTTGAGGCTGAAGATCTGACGTTTGGACACGTGGCAGCTCCGAAGCATACTGTGGTGAACAGATAGGTCCGGTGCCACCAGACACGTGTCAGTTCCAGAGCTTCCCTCGGTCTGGGGTTAGGTTCGGGGGTGCCGTTATGGTACATAGCCCGGAGCTTCCCCCTTGTGGGCGGTAGCTCCGGTTCGATGGTACACGTGGTGACCCTGGGACTAACCACGTTGGGGAAGCGGGTCCGGTTATGTCTGACATGTGGGCCTCTGAAGGTCTTCAAATCAAGTAGATGACATTTCCTTGAGATCTTTGCAATATCAAGGGGTATACGTTACTCAGGGTACCGACAGTGGCCCTCTGGGCCCACCTCTGGAAAAGACCCCTTGGGTGAAGTCATTCTGCCGGAGGTGGGTCCATCCTTCGACTTTTGAGCCGAGTCTTCAAAGGTCTTCAGATGTGCCGTTGGCGATAGTTTTGGAGTTAAATCCTCGCCACGTGGCATATCCCGGGTGCGGCAAATGAGATCTTTGGCATGCGGATCTCACGCAATTGAAGGTCGCCAGTTCCCGATACGAAAATCGTATCGGTTCCGCACACCTTGTCAGGCCGCCGCCTTCAGGTTTCCCGCCTTTCATGATGACAACCGTTCGCCTGGGTAAGAACCTCGACTTGATTGTCGGGGTGGTCCCGTGCCCTCTTGTCATCGGCAGGGTGAAATTTTTGAATAGTATCTTCGGCTCCCTACAGTTTCCATCCAAGCGTTGCGGGGGCTTACTTAAGAAGGAAAGCGCGCACCGTCTGGGGTTCTTTACACCTCTCATTTGAACTTGCGCTCGAACTCCCAAATTTGTGCTTGCTTTTCCTCCCTTGCCTCGCTGTGCTGCGATGGAGTTTGGTCTCCGCGAGAGCCGCTTGAAGACCGAAGGTGACCTGAAGAAGGTCCGGGCCCTCATGGGGTGGTCCCTAGACTTCTTCAACCACCTGGTCCGCGCCGGGGGAAGCTCCCATTCGAGAAGGAGCACACCGGCGAGGTGGGGTTGATCCCACCTTTTTCCTCCTTTTTCTTGATGCTGCTAGACTTCTATGGTCTGCAGCTGTACCACCTTGGCCCCCACTCCATTCTTCTAGTGTCTGTCTTCGTCCACTTCTGTGAAATGTGGGTGGGCACCCCCCCTGCATTGAGCTTTTCCGGACCTTCTTCACCGTCCATACCACCAGAAGGAGTGATGAGTACCTTGGCTTCTACTACTTTGTGAAGCGCAAGAAGTGCCTATTCAAGTACCTCCGGTCATTTCCCTCTGGAAAGTGGGACGATTGGAAGAAAGATTGGATAGTCATCCGGGTGGAGGAGCACGAGAAGCTGGAGCTGCCCGAAGGCCTCCCCAACATCGACACTGCAGTCTGGAGTGAAGCTCCGGTGCTGTCGGATGCCTTCAACCCTGCTCTGACCAAGATCCGCCATTTTTTGGAGGGAGGATTAACTCCTCAGTCAGTATTTTGCAATTTCCTTGTCATCAGGTGGGCACCGCTGAAGAGGAGAGAAAAACTCGCTTGGTCCCTCAACAGTGTGATGGACGACGACCGGGTCGAGACCGGGCTGAAGTCCAACATGGAAGGGGTGACCTTGGAGTTTCATCTCAAGAAGTTCCAGCACGGCATCGACATCGCGGGTGATGACTTGACCCCGCCACCAGCTTTCCTCCCTCTGAACTTGGAAGTACAGTTCAGCAGGGAGCTCCAGCGGACGATGCCGGTGCTTGACGACCTCGGTGTCGTCGAGAGACAATCGACTTCTAGGGTGGTGATCCCTGGGGCTTCTGAAGGTGGCTCTGCCCCTGCCTCGAAGCCAAGGACCGAAGTCATCGGCAAGGGCAAGGAGCCGGCGGCCGAACCCTCTACCCGGAAGAGGAAGCTAAAGCATGCTGACGGAAGGTCCGTCAGACCTGCACCCTCTGCAGCAGCTCCTTCTCCCCGGAGGCGGAGATCTTCTACAACTGCGGTGACTGCACTTGCAACAGTGTCTTCTCGGGGTGCTAGCTTCGGGCAGGTAACTCCAGTACCTGAGCCAGCTAAGGTCTCTGGGTCCGGAGGTCCTTCCCGGTCGAGGGGGGCCTCGACTAAAGAAATGCCCACGGCTGCAACAAGTTCCAGGGGGCCTTCCGGAGCTACCACCCCGGCGGCGGCCATGGTCAGTCCAGAACGCCCGGGAAAGAGATTTCGTGCAAGCTGGTGCGGAAGCCTTCCGAGGTAATTTTTAATCTTTACCTTAGACAGTTGTTTTGTTGTAGTAACTGTTTTTTAAGTTTCTTCATCCATCACCTGCAGCGTCCCCAAGAAGAAGAGTGAGGCTCTGCCCTCAGCCACAGCAGCTGAAGCTGTGAGGGCGGAGGCTTCTGCTCCTGTCCCGGTGCCGCCCCAAGTGGTGGCTGAAGCTGCGGCAGCTTCGGTGCCAGCTGTCGTGGTCATGGACCTCGACTCATCCCCCGAGACTCCCATGGTAGCGCCGGACACCGGGAGAGAAGATGCGCCAGTGGCACCTGCCCCGGAGGTTGAAGCCCCGGGTCTTGATGCTGAGATGTTGGAAGCTTCGGCCGCTGAGCCGGAGGAAGCGGTGATTCCGGCCCCAGAGCTGGAAATTGTCGAAGCCTCAGCGATTGAGCTGGAGGTTATTAAAGTCCCGGCGAGCGAGCCGGATGTTGAGGAAGTCCCGGTGGTTGAGCCGGCTACCTCCGAAGCTCTGGCCTCAGAGCCGGTTGCCACTGAAGCTCCGACTGCAGAGCCGGTTGCAGTTGAAGACCTTCCAGCGCCTGAGCCGGTTGAGGTTGAAGCTCCGGCCCCAGGGCCGGTTGTTGTTGACCTTCCGGCGCCCGAGACGGTCATTGCGGAGGCATCAGCACTCGAACCTATGATGGTCGAGGCGCCAACATCTGAGCCACCAGCGAAGAAGGAGCCCAGGCTGGAGCCGGAAGTAGCCCCTGCTCTGGAAGTGATGACGACAGATGTGCCTATTGCTGAGCCAGGGTGCCCTGATGAAGTCGCTGGCCCCCTGCCTGAGGGGGCAAATGAAGACCTGGCGGCAGGGCCTTCGGAACCACTTCCGGGGGTCGGAACTTCTTCTGCGGGACCCTCCTCGGTGGCGACTGAGGCTATCCCAGAGGATGGCCCTAGTGCCGTGGAGGCTAAGGGGACCTCCTCGTGTGGAGTGGGACCCAATTTTTGTAAGCGAGAACCCGCTGGAACCAGCGGAGGAGACCCCAGCAGGTCCGGACTTTATTCCCCTGTCGTTGTCCATTGACAACGCTTGCTCCAGTCTGCGTCAAGTCCAGCTGGCGTTCTACCACGACAGCAAGGCTCTTGAAGAGGAGCACCAAACCCTCAGGCAGTGGCGTAATCAGCTCTACTTCGAGACCAAGCTGGCGCAGTCGAGGCTGGCAGACGACAAGGAGTGGATCAAACAGGAGAAGGTCCACCTGGAATACTGGGGCAAATTATTGGACGATAGGGAGAACTTGACTCGTGCCCTTGACACTCAATCCCGTGCCATTTATGAGCAGGCCAAGGAAACTAATAGTGCGGCTGATGATCGCCAAGAAAGGCTTGAAGCCATTAACACTAGCCTCATCAAGCGCCGGGAGGCACTTGAGGAGAGGGTGAAGAAGCTCGAAGACGAAGAGCAAAAACTCCTAGAGCTGCGGGATGATGTCTTGAAGAGGGAGGAGGAGCTCGCCGAAAAGGTGGCTCTGGCTGACAAGGGCCTCGAGGAACGCACCAAGAAGTTGGAGGAGCGTTGCGTTGAGGAGGAGGAGAAGGCCTGGGTGCGAGGGCAGGAACTCTACAAGAAAGAGTGTGCCATCGCTGCCAGAGAGAAGAAAGTTAGGGGCTGGGAGAAGGACCTGGTCGACCGCCGGAACAAGATCCACCTCCGGGAGGAGGAGCTTGGAAAATTCGAGAAGCAGGTTGCTGAAAAGATTTAGCAAAATGCCAAAGAGGTTGAGCGCCTTGCTCGTGAGAATTCTGAACTGGCGGTGGCCAAAAGATCCTTGGAGGAACTGAAAGGCTTGAGGACTGCGGACTCCCTACAGGTTTGGGAGTTCCTGAGCAAAGCCAACGACACGCTGACACCAATGGGCTTCAGTCCCGTGCGTCCGGATGATCCGGAGCCGGAGCCGAACTTGGCGTTGCAAGCGTTGAGCTCGGCGGGTGACAAACTCTCCAAGGTGGGTGATGTCATCGCGGACCAGTTGGAGGCTGAGGGGCAGTCCCTGGCGAAGAACGTCGCAGAGTATGTGCTGACGTGCTACACCAACCGGGATCCCCAATTTCCTCTGGACCCGGTGCTTGAAGGTCCCATCAAAGGAGAAGGTGAAGCCACCCGAGCCAACGTGTCGGTGCTTGCTTAGAAGGTCGCCCAGTTCTTCCATAGGGTCTAGGACCATCTCTGTAGCTCCCACTTGTATTCTCTCTTTTTCTTCCCCAATTTTGTAATCCCTTGTCTCCAGATGAATGAAATCCACAATTTGTTAATGAATTTCATTTTTTGTCTTCAACACTTATGTCTTCACTTGGCCCCCTGGTAGATGTACACAATTTGATTGTGAACATGTACCAAGAGGATATTGTATTTTGTTGAAGACTCGTTTGCTTCGAACTTGTAGAGTGTAGGTCCGAAGTCTTCGATAGTGAAGGCCCCCTGAGGTTGTCGGAACTCAAAAGCTCCAACAATAGTCCCTATCAACGCGTAGAGCATCGATAGTTAGCCCTCCGGGGTGTCGGAGCTTAGTAGCTTTGGCAGTGACCTTTGCCAACGTGTAGCTTGTAGGCAGCAGACCCTGCTTGTGGGGTCTTCTCACCATCTTTTACTCTGCATCGACGGCTGGCCCCCCTAGCTTTGTCAGAGCTTGGTTGCCCTGATAATGCTCGTTTTCAATGTTTAACATCGATCACAAGCCACCTAGGAGGAGTCGGAGCTTTGTTAGCTCCGGCTTTTCTCCATCAACATGGATTCTTTATTTTTCCTGCACACTGAAGCCAAGAAAAATAGTAAAATGCGCTCCTTGCCTATAACTTCGCCTCGGCTTACGATTCCCAAGAAAGTTTTAGGTCAAACATAATTCTGAATACAACCGAATGTGTTGCCTTCTTTCTTCCAGATCCAATTGTACTTGGACCCGCCTTGCTTCGGCCTGCCGCGGTGTAGGTAGAGTGGTGTACTTAGGGTGCTTGACCAGGCTAAGTCGATAGCACACTCCGACCCTAGATTGCTTGGCGGCATTCAGGCGAGTAGGCCATGAACAATATTTGAATCCAAAAGAATTGACAATACAGCTCGAATTGTACATGAACTGGTTGAACTAAAATTTCTTAAGAATTGCACAACTTTGTTATAGACAAGAAAGAGAAAAATAAAAAATGTTGAGCCTGTACAAAATAAATGCATGTGGAGTCTGTTTCACATGAAGATGTCTTTCATTATAGGTCTGGGGTACAGGGGAAACGAATACACTCTTAGGGTACGGAACCAAGCTAAGCGTGTTTCATTTCTCGTTTGACCCAGGGTAGCTAGCCACACTTTTAGTTCTGAGACTGTGACAAGTGTTGCATGAACTTTGCGGACCTTTCGGGAAAGGTCCGCCTGTTCTCCCAGAGGAACTACCCGACTCTGTACAATGACTCTATAACATACACCTCAAGTTACTACAGACTCACCTCCATGATATTAAGTGTAGAACTTACAGAGGTGCTCAATATTCCAAGGATTTGGGAGAGGTGTCCCATCCTCAGTAGCCAAGCAAATGCTTCCGGGACGGGATACTTTAATCACTTGGAAGGGTCCCTCCCAGCTGGGGGAGAGTTTGTTTAACCCTTCTCTGGATTGTATTCTCCGTAGCACCAAATCGCCTTCCTCGAGCTGTCGGTTGTGTACATGCCACTGATGATAGCGCCGAAGGGCTTGGTGGTATCGGGCATTCCGAAGAGCTGCTTGGCACCTTCCCTCCTCAAGGAGGTCTAGGTCTTCACGCCGGAGCTGGTCCTGCGTGGCTTCGTCGAAGGTCCGGACCCGGAGTGACCCCAAGGTGATTTCCGAAGGAAGGATTGCTTCAGCTCCGTACACCAGGAAGAAGGGTGTCTCTCCGGTTGACCGGTTTGGAGTTGTCCTATTGGCCCATAGAGTGGGCGAAAGCTCTTCAATCCAGTTGGCTCCATGTTTTTTCAAGTGCTCATAGGTGCGCGTTTTGAGTCCTTTCAGGATTTCAGCATTTGCTCTCTCAGCCTGGCCATTGCTTGCCGGGTGAGCTATGGAGGCGTAGCAAACTTGAATGCCGAGGTCTTCGCAATATCCTTGAAATGTAGAGCTTGTGAATTGGGTCCCGTTATAAGTAATGATTTTGTTTGGGACTCCAAATCTGCATACAATGGACTGCAAAAAGTTGATAGCAGATTGCTTGTTTATTGTCACAACTGGAGTTGCTTCCGGCCACTTGGTGAACTTGTAAATGGCGACATACAGGAACTTGTAACCTCCGATGGCTCTTGGGAAAGGTACCAAGATGTCCATCCCCCACACAGCGAAGGGCCATGTAGGAGGTATCATTTGTAGAGGCTGAGCCGATGTGTGAATTTGCTTTGCATGAAATTGGCATGCCTCACATTTCTTCACCAGCTTAGTAGCATCCTGCAGTGCTGTAGGCTAGTAGAAGCCATGCCGGAAGGCTTTACCGACCAGCGTGTGGGAAGACGTGTGGTTCCCACATTCGCCTCCATGGATTTTTGCAAGGAGCTCGCAACCTTCTTCCCTTGTGATGCACCGCATTAGGACGTCGTTGGCACCACGCCGGTAGAGATTCCCTTCTACCAATGTGTATGTTTTAGCCAATCTGACTATCCGGTCAGCGGATACATCATCGTAAGGAAGGATGTTGTCTTTCAAGTAGCTTCGAATCTCCGAGATCCATGCATCGGAGCTAACTTGAGCATTTGAGTCTTGCGTGCTAGGTTGCTCGAAGCTTCCGGCAGCACCTACGACCCTTGATGGCTGCCATGGTAATAGGGCCATCGGGACCGTCATCTTCGGGATGCTGATCTCGCCCCCTTCGCTCAGTTCGGCAGGCTGAGCCGTGGGTTTTGACAACCTCCGGACAAAAGTTCTGTCAGGAGCTGGAGCTCCGGTTGATGCTTTCGTCGAGAGTTTGTCGGCTTCAGCATTGTGGACACGCTGGACGTGGTGGAGGTCTAGGACTTCGATGTCCTTCTGAAGCCTCTGGACTTCAAGGAGGTAAGCAGCTAGCTGGAGATTGTTGCAGGAGCATTCACCCTTCACTTGTTTAATGATGAGCTATGAATCTCCCTTGACCAGCAGCTGCTTGACACCGTATGACAGTGCCACCTTTAGTCCGTAGATGAGTGTTTTGTACTCCGCCATGTTGTTGGTCGCCTTGAAGTCAAGGTGTACCATGTATTTTACCTTCTCCCCGGTTGGTGCGAGGAGAAGGATTCCAGAACTGCATAGAGCAGCTTATGCACCTCTAGGTATCGAGTCTTGGCGTCATGAAGTACTTCACTGATGAAGTACACTGGACGCTGGATGGTCCGGACCCTCCCGGAGGGGCCCAAAGCTTCCTCTTCATTGACTCGGATCCTCCCGGAGGGATCCGGACCTTCTTCGAGGACCTCCAGGTCCTTGCTGGAGGGACCTGGAGCTTCTTCAGAAGTGACCTGGACCCTCCCGGAGGGGTCTGGGTCTTCTGAAGTAACTTCTTGTGGACTCAAGTCTAGGAACTGGGACCCAGACTCGCTTTCAGGAACCTCCGGACCCTCCCAGAGGGGTCTGGATTCCTGAGCATGAGATAGTTCTGGTCTCTCCACAACCAGGACCATACTGACGACTTCGTCAATTGCTGAAATGTAAAGCAGCAAAGGCTCACCAGGGTTCGAAGCTACCAGAGTTGGTAGGGTGGTGAGGAGCTGTTTTAGCTCCTGGAACACCTTTTCTGCTTCTTCAGACCATTGGAATGGTCCGGACTTCCTCAATAACTTGAAGAAGGGAAGTGCTCGTTCCGCCAGTCTTGAAATGAACTGGCTGAGGGCTGCTAGACATCCAGTCAGCTTTTGGACATCCTTGATGCGGGCTGGTGGCTGCATGTCTTCAATGGCTTTGATCTTCACCGGATTAGCCTCTATGGCCCGGTGATTTACCAGGAAACCAAGAAGTTTTCCGGAGCTAACCCCGAAGACACACATGTCTGGGTTTAGCTTTGTGCGGGTGACCCGCAGCTTGTCGAAGACAGCCTGTAAGGTGTCAAGGAGTGACTCCTTGTTCTTGACCTTGACCATGATGACATCGACGTACAGTTCCACAATGTCTCTAATGAGTTCTTCAAAAGTTTTGTACATAGCTCGTACAAAAGTTGAAGCTGCATTCTTGAGACCAAATGGCCTGGCTGTATAACAGTACAATCCATCTACTGTGATGAAAGAGGTATGCTTTTCATCTTCCCTAGACATTCTGATTTGATGATACCCAAAATATGCGTCTAGGAAACACAATAATTCACACCCGAAGGTGGAATCCACTATCTGATCTATTCTAGGTAGTGGGAATGGATCTTTTGGACACGCCTTATTTAGTGTTGTGTAGTCAATACACATCCGAAGCTTCCCATCGGCCTTGGGCACAATGACTGGATTTGCCAGCCATTTTGGATGGAAGACTTCTCGGATGAATCCAGCTTTGAGCAACTTCTTCACTTCTTGTCGAATGAAGTTCTGTCGCTCCACAGATTGCTTCCGAGGCTTCTGATGCACGGGTCGGGTGTCAGGGTAGATTTTCAGATTGTGCTCAATCACTTCCCTGGGGATCCTAGACATTTGTGACGGTTGCCAGGCAAACACTTCGACATTAGCTCGGAGGAAAGCCATGAGCGCGAGTTCCTATTTGTCATTCAGTCCCCCAGATATACGGGTGGTCTTAGCGACATCGGAACCGATTTGGATGACTTTGACGGAAATGTCGGTGTCGCCGCTTGGCTGCACACGAGGTGGAGAAGTTGAGCCTCGTTGACGAATGCTCGGGGGTTTTGGAGCTTGCTCCTGCCTGGAGTCCTCCTCTTGCACCGTAGTAAGCGCATGAAGTTCTTCCAGAGTGGTTACTCTGACAGTGCGATCTCCGCGGATCCAGAGAACACCTACTCGTGTTGGCATCTTTAACACTAGGTAGCCATAATGAGCGGCTGCCATGAATTTGTACAAAGTAGGCCTACCCAAGATGGCGTTGAAAGGTAAGTTGATATGAGCAACATCAAAGACCAACTTCTCAGTGCGATACTTCTCCCGAGTCCCGAAGGTAACGGGGAGAGTAATAGCACCGAGTGGGGTAATGGCTCCTGGACCTACTCCGGAGAAAGGTCGGGAGGGGTGAAGATCCGAAGGTCAGAGCTGAAGCTTGGTAAAAGCTTCGAAGCTTATGAGGTTCAGCCCCGAACCTCCGTCTACCATAACAAGGTGGAGCTGAATGTTATTGATGGTAGGAGATACCATCAAAGGTAACTGGCCTGCTCCAACCATGCTTCGAGGGCAGTCCAAAGCATCAAAAGTGATGGCTGTGTCCATCCACTTCCGATGAGGCTCCACCCTGGCTGTAGGAGCTACAGCGGCCATGTCGCGACATATTGTCTTGAGGATGCGGCGGGAGGTGATGTCCCATGATCCACCAAAAATGGTGTTCATGGTCTTCCGACGCTCGTTGTCAGAGACGTCAGAATCGTCGTCGACGAAGGTGTAGACAACCTTCAGGACCTTTTTAGGATCCTAAAAACCTAACTCCTCTTCACCCGGAGCTTTGTCAACTTTTTGTTTTGCTTCCCTCTGTCGGAAAGGAACTTCTTCCCAGCGCTTGTTGTAGCGCTCGGCAAGGTTTTGAACCTCCCGGCAGTCTTCCAAACTGTGGTTGTCCGTCTTATGAATTGGACACCACACCTTGGGTTTGCCACCGTCTTCAGAAGACGGTCGAGGTCGCTTCTTGGGGCGTGGCCCCCGGCCACCCAGAGCTGCAGCAGCTGCAGCATTAGATGCGCCGGCCGACGGCTTCTTCTTGCTGTTGGTCTTTTTCTTCTTTTTACCACTCCCGGAGGTAGTGGCTTCTCCTTTGGAGGATTTCTTGCGATCCTCCGGAGGTGGTTTGGAGTGCATTTCACGGCCCTCCGCAGCTCTGGCACATTTGTCAGCCAAGCTGAAGAGTTCCGTGACACTCGTGATCTCCTTGATCGCCAGTTTCTCCAACATCTTCTTATCCCGTACGCCCTGTCTAAATACCACAATGACAGAAGCGCTAGAGATGGAAGGGATAGTGTTTCGTACCTGAGAGAATCTCTGGATGAATGATCGCAGGGATTCTCCCCCTTTTTGCAGGACTGCAAAAAGGTCCAGTTCGGTGCCTGGTCGGGTGTATGAACTCCCAAAGTTGGCGGTGAACTGTCGGCACAACTCCTCCCAACTGTTGATGGACTTGGGTGGAAGGCTCATAAACCAGGACCAGGCGGTCCCAGTTAAAGCCACTGGAAAATAGTTGGCCATTACGGCCTCATTTCCTCCAGCTGCCAAGATAGCAGTGGAGTAAATCTGAAGAAATTCAACGGGATTAACGGTCCCGTCAAACTTCTCCAGCAGGTGAGGCCAGAATTTCTGTGACCACCTGACCATACGCAGATGCATGGCCAGGGCTGAACAGCCTCCTCCTACTCTTTCAGGAGCAGGAATGTACTGAGCTTCTCGTCTTTCACGAGCACACTCGATATGGACTCGGCCGTCTTGTTGACGGTATCAGCGATCAATCTCCGCCCGGAGGTCATGAGTTGAAAGCCTTGATACTGTGCGAGTGCGTCGCGCCCCGGAGGGCAACGACGTCACTTGCTGTGACACAACACGTCTCCTGTTGTTAGAAACGTGCGGACCAAGTCTGCCAGACAGGGTCTGTCGCTGTGACGGGGCCTGTGCTGAAGGAGGAGGACCCTGGTTACTGATGCGGTCGGCTGCTGCTGCAACCAAGTGTTCCACATCGGCCCTCCACTGCTCCATTGCATCCTGGGATGCATCTGGAGGTGGTGGGCGCTGAAGGAGAGCATGTGCTGCATGGAGCGCATGTTCCAGGTTGTCATGATTCGCCGACGCATTGATTGACGCCGGTGCACCATCGCGCTGCCCAGCTTGATTTGCTGGTGGAGGCGGCGGTGGTGGAAGTATGACTCCTGCTGGAACTGAGGTTCCTGCTGATGGCTGCATATTGGAGGGATTGCCCCCAACAGCTTGAACAGCGGGATGACCATTGGATGATTCAGCAGCTGAGTTCACCATTCTTGAAATCTCAGGCGCCCCCCTACCTGGCGCACCAACTGTCGGTGGTTTTGATCCGGCAGATCTCCCAACACTACTAAAAGTGTTTGCGGAGTTTGAAGTTCGGTGTGGGCGTGCGGAGATTCAAGAAGGTGAAATGTAAAATGACACAGGAGACACAAAGATTTACGTGGTTCGGGCCGCCTGAGAGTAATACCCTACTCCACGGGGTGTGTTGGTGTTGTATTGGATGTATGAACTCAACTCAGGTGACGTGAGTTGAGAGCGCGTGTGAGCCGATCAGACCAGATCAGATCAGATGATCCGAGCCCCCCTATGTATCGTCATCCTGTCCTTTTATAGTACAAGGACACGTCGTTACAACTTGGCCTGGCCCGACATTTTGCTCCGGCGGCTACTAATATTGATACACATTTGATGCGCTTAATTACCCTTAATGACCGAGTTATGGGCTTTGACAGCGCCGTTACTGGTAATAAGGGTCGTCCGATCGTGTTTCATTAACATAGTATTAATGACACTTAATCGGGTCTTGAGGTCCTTGATTCCCCTTTGAAGATCCGGAGCCGTTGTGGAGTCTACTGGAGGTTTGAGGCTGAAGATCCGACGTTTGGACACGTGGCAGCTCCGGAGCATACTGTGGTGAACAGATAGGTCTGGTGCCACCAGACACGTGTCAGTTCTGGAGCTTCCCTCGGTCTGGGGTTAGGTCCGGGGGTGCCGTTATGGTACAAAGCCCGGAGCTTCCCCCTTGTGGGCGGTAGCTCCGGTTCGATGGTACACGTGGCGACCCTGGGAATAACCATGTTGGGGAAGCGGGTCTGGTTATGTCTGACATGTCCGTTACTGGTAATAAGGGTCGTCCGATCATGTGTCATTAACATAGTATTAATGACACTTAATTGGTTCTTGAAGTCCTTGATTCCCCTTTGAAGATCCGGAGCCGTTGTGGAGTCTACTTGAGGTTTGAGGCTGAAGATCCGACGTTTGGACACGTGGCAGCTCTGGAGCATACTGTGGTGAACAAATAGGTCCGGTGCCACTAGACACGTGTCAGTTCCGAAGCTTCCCTCGGTCTGGGGTTAGGTCCGGGGGTGCCGTTATGGTACATAGCCCGGAGCTTCCCCCTTGTGGGCGGTAGCTCCAGTTTGATGGTACATCTGGCGACCCTAGGATTAACCATGTTGGGGAAGCGGGTCCAGTTATGTCTGACATGTGGGCCTCCGAAGGTCTTCAAATCAAGTAGATGAGATTTCCTTGAGATCTTTGCAATCTCAAGGGGTATACGGTACTCAGGGTACCGACAATGTCTTTTGATGAATCTATCCCAGGTACTAGCTCAAACATTGCAGGTCCAGATCCATATCCGTAGGGGGAGAGCATTTTCGTTGAAGATGAGGAAGAGGTAGAGATGCTGCCCGAAAATTCAGCAGCTAATGATATTGTTCGAGCTCCTGATTTTGATTCACAGCCAGCACCGAAGACCACCATTGCTGGTCCAGATCCTCCTCATGTCACAAGCTCATCGATTTGTGATGAACATGAAGAAGAAGAAGCTTGTGAAGTATCCACTCCCCTCCGGGTTCTCAAAATTCATCCTCCACAACAAATTATTGGAAACTTGCACGAACGAGTTACACGGTCCAGGTTTTGCGATCCAAACTCTCATGCTCATTCTGCTTTTGTTGCTTCTTTTGAACCCAAAGATATATCACACGCACTGACTAATGAATCTTGGATTATTGCCATGCAAGAAGAGTTAGAAAATTTTGAAAGAAATAATGTTTGGAAACTTGTACCTCCACCTCAAGATTACACTTTAATTGGAACTAAATGGGTGTTTAAAAATAAACAAAGTGAAGATGGGGTTGTGTTAGGAATAAGGCTAGGTTGGTTGCTCAAGGTTTCACTCAAGTTGAAGGTCTAGATTTTGATGAAACTTTTGCTCCTGTTGCTAGATTAGAAGCCATAAGAATTTTGTTAGCTTTTTCTGCATCTAAAGGTTTTAAGCTATATAAAATGAATGTTAAAAGTGATTTTCTTAATGGCTACATAGATGAAGAGGTTTTTGTCAAACAACCACCGGGTTTTTGAAAATTCAGATTTTCCTAATCATGTTTACAAACTGTCCAAAGCCTTGTACAGTCTCAAACAAGCCCCTAGAGCATGGTATGATAGGTTAAAAACATTCTTACATGAAAAGGGGTTTACCATGGGCAAGGTTGATAAAACTCTTTTTGTGCTTAAGCATGGCAATGACTCATTATTCTTTCAAGTGTATGTGGATGATATTATCTTTGGTTGTGCTTCTCATGATCTTGTGTCCAAGTTTTCAGCTATGATGAGTTCAGAATTTCAGATGAGTATGATGGGAGAACTCACGTACTTTTTGGGGCTGCAAATCAAGCAAACCAAGGAGGGTACCTTTGTGCATCAAACGAAGTATACAAAAGACCTCCTAAGGCGATTCAACATGGACAAAAACAAGCCTCTTCGGACACCAATGGGAACAACAACAACACTTGAACTTGATGATGGTGAACCCGTGGATCAAAAAGAATATAAAAGCATGATCGGATCACTTTTGTACCTCACGGCATCAAGACCGGACATACAATTCAGCGTATGTCTTTGTGCACGGTGTCATGCCTCCCCATGTGCTTCACATCATCAAGCCGTCAAAAGGATTCTCAGGTACTTACATGGAACTCAAGAATTTGGCATTTTTCTTCCTTCATCCTCAACCGTTACTTTGAAAGCTTTTTCCGATGCTGATTTTGGAGGTTGTAGGATTGATAGGAAAAGTACTTCCGGCACTTGTCATTTTCTTGGTAATTCACTTGTTGCTTGGTCCTCTAGAAAACAAAATTCAGTTGCACAATCCACATATGAATCTGAATATATAGCTGCTGCTAGTGCTTGCTCACAAATTCTTTGGATTGTTCAAACACTTAAGGACTATGGGGTTGATCTAGATAGTGTTCCACTGTTTTGTGATAACACTAGTGCCATTTGCATTGCTAAAAACCCTGTGCAACATTCTAGAACTAAGAACATTGATATTAGGTACCACTTTCTCTGTGATAATGTTGAAAAAGGAAACATTGTGCTTCACCATGTAGACACCGAACAACAATTGGCTGACATTTTTACAAAACCTTTGGATTTCACTCATTTTTGTTTCATTCGTAGTGAAATAGGGGTTATCCATCCTCATGGCTTAAATTGAGGGGGAGTTTTCAAACTTGAGAAGTCTATGTGTGAATCTGAAATTAAAATAATATGAGCATAGTATTTCATACATATATGACTTTGTGATTCCTTTTACATGCTGAAAGTTCTTACTACATTATTTGTGTTATATATTTTGTAGTTTTTGCCATGTCTAGTAATTGGAATAATTACTTACACTAAATATGGTCATGGTCGAACTTCCTTGCTGTTTTGAACTTGTTGCATGCTCACGAGTGCTTTTAATCATAAAGAATTAATCAAGTAATCAGCTCACATATTTAGTTTTTATGAACAAACACAAAATTGAGAAAAGATCAAGATAATATGCATGCATCACACTTCTTATTTTGAGATGGCTTATCATTGCACTTAGATATGAACTTGGAAGGAGTTGTGTATGTCTTAAACCATGTCCTTAAGCTTCGGATTGTCAAATGACATAGGCTTGGCTTGGTTGGTTAGAATAAGGCAGATGCTCATATAATCTCTTGCAAATATCATATGATCTAAATTTGTGCTTTGAAAAATAATAAAATGAAGCAACAAGTGTCATGCTTTCAGGTATTGAAATAGTTAAGTTTGTGAGATCATGACTTGCTTAAATTGAAAATTACATTTAATCTCTATCATGGCTTACACTACTTTATGTATCTCATTGTTGTGATAGTGTAAGTTACTTGATAGTATGACTTGGATGAGCTTTGTTTTATATGTATATGTTATAATATGCTCATAACATTTAAAATTTCTCTTTTGAACCTTGCTAAATAGATAGTCAAATGGGGAGAGATAATATGGTGAATTATGCAAGGGGGAGAAATATGTATAGGGGGAGAAATTTATTTCTATCTCATTTGATTTTCAAAAAGGGGGGAAATTGTTCTCAAAACTTTTCATGCCAATTTTCGGATCTTAAGTATTGTTGCCAATGCATTCATCAAGGGGGAGATTGTGAGACCTATGTGTGCTGAATACATTGGCTTTGACAATAAAAATTTTGAATGATGCCATAACATCTTTTTAGCAAGGTCCGACTCTAGCTCCGAGCTTCTGCAAGGTCCGACAATAGGTCCGACTTTCTTTGACTAGATCCGACATGTTTTTGGGTAGCTCCGGTGAGCTTTGTCTTTAGCTCCGGCATGTCTTTGATAGCTCCAACATGTCTTTGTTAAGCTCCGATTTGTTTTGCTAGGTCCGACTTATGTTGGTTAGCTCCGACATATTTTTCTAGCTTCGACCTTTGGGATGACTAGTTCCGACTAGTTTTGGTTAGCTCCGGCGCTAGGTCCAATTAGTTTTGGTCAGCTCTGGCGCTAGGTCCGACTAGCTTTGGTTAGCTCCGGTGCTAGGTCCTGCTAGTTTTGATAAGCTCTGGCGCTAGGTTGTACTAGCTTTGGTATGCTCCGGCTCAAGCTCCGGTTAGCTTTGCCAAGGTTTGGAGCTTGATCGTAATGTTCCAAATTTTCATGTGAAATGTTTCGAGCTTGCTTTACACTTATGGAAAGGTTGCTTAGTATTCTTTTACTAAGTTTTTGGTGTGTTTTGGTGGTTAAGGCTTATATTGTTTTGATATGTTTTGCAACATGCTTATGTGAGGTGCTCACGTAAGGTGTTGTAGTTTCAGAACTAACTTGAGTCAAGTCGCGGACTTGGGCTCGTTCGAATTGGTTGTTTGTTCATGTGCAGGTGTTGCTTGAGTTCAAGTCATGGTTGGTGACAGGATCCTTTGGACTAGTCTTAGGGAGGAGATGAGGTTCCAACAACCATGTTCAGGACGAATTGTGGTTGAGCGGGTCAGGAGGTTGCGCAGGATGATTGAATCAAGGGCAGTGCATATGAAGGTTACTGGACGTCGAAGGAACGTGTTTGCACGTATGCATGCGTTGCATGACGTGGCAATATGGTTCTAAAGATAGTTTATGGATGGGAAGATCTGGTTGGAAGGATCGGATCATATCGGTTGATGACTTTGGCTGCGGCGGAGTCGGTTATGGCTCGGAATGGAAAGTATCGAGTTGGTTATGATAAGATTGCGTGTGGGTCACAAATTTGAGTTGTTTTAGGAATGTGGGATATGTTTATAAGGTGTTTGTTAGTCTTAAGATTGCTTCTATCTGCGTATTGAAGAGTCCGAAGCAGTTATGGAAAGTTTCGATTCGTGATCTGAGTAGGATTAGAGTCCTAGTTGAGATTGGGTTGGCCTAAGGGCTGGTTATATAAGCAAGGAAGCCCAGAGCTCATGGTGCACGACTTTGGGGATGTTCCTCTTGTGTTCTATTGAATAAAATTCGTAGTTTGAAGGAACTTTTGTGCCTTGTTCGTCTGACTTGTTCCAGACAAGTTCTACCTTTCATCGGTGGTTTTATCATAACTCGAGTTTTACAGATCCAATTGACGTGATTCATTTTGGGTTGTCTTCACAACTTGATTATATATCATCTATCAAAATTTCACGGTCATTGGATTTGTGGTTTCTGATCTACACGAGTTTCTTTACAGCGTTCGAGAACTGTTTTTCTCGGGTAGGACAGATTGACCTTTGTTCGATCTTTCGATCATAACTTGAGTTTCTCTCGACGGATTTGAGTGATTCTTCTTGTGTCATATTTGTGACTTGATTCTCTCTGATATCTATCACTTTTGTCATGGTGAAACACGTTTAGATTAGTCTCACTCACGATTTCTCTAACAGATCGTTTTTCTACCGAAGGGGTTGGGATTTAATTATTTCCGCTGCGTAAGATTTTTAAATCGACCATCCACCCCCACCCCCTCTGGTATCTTTTCATATTCTCTTCGATCCTACACAATGCTTCATGCAATTTCTGCCAGAACCTCGAGGTATATTAAGAACGTCTATCCGATACTATCCTCTTTGGAATTCCATGTCGGCACACAATATGCTGCATATATAGGTCTGCCAGTTGCATTGCAGTATACCTGGTCTTGACAGGGATGAAGTGAGCTGACTTGTCCATTCGATCCACAACTACCCATATTGAATCATAACCGGACTAGATACGTGGCAATCCATCTATGAAGTCCATTCTTATTTCTTCTCACTTCCATTCCGGAATCTTCAATTGCTGCAATAATCCAGCTGGACTTTGATGTTCAGCTTTGACTCATTGGCACACATCACACAAAGCTACATATTCAGCTATGTCCTTTTTCATGCTAGCCCACCAATAACATGTCTTCAAATCCTTGTACATCTTTGTACAACCAGAATGAATTGAGTAAGGTGAGTCATGTGCCTCTTTTAGCATTGTCTCTCGAATATGATTCACATTAAGCACAACAATCCCCTTTCCAAGCCATAAAGTACCATGGTCATCCTCATCAAACCTGAATTCCCTTCCTTCCTGGGTTCTTTCTTTGAGCTCCTGAATTTCCTCATCCGTTGTTTGACCCTCTCGAATTTCTTGCTCCAAGGTCAGATTTAACTCCATTACCCATTGTCATCACAAACCCAAATTTAACCGTTCAAACTCCTTGCATAGCTCGGATGGCAGCTCTCAGACCGTGAGATGATGACTTACTCCTTTCTGACTCAAAGCATCAGCCACTACATTAGCCTTCCCTGGATGATAGTTGATCCCCACATCGTAGTCCTTGATGAGCTCCAACCATCTTCGTTGCCTCAAATTCAGGTCCGTTTGTGTGAAAATGTACTTGAGACTCTTGTGGTCCGTATAAATTTCACACCTATGCCCAAGGATATAATGTCTCCAAATATTCAATGCATGTACCACGGCTGCAAGTTCCAAATCATGTGTTGGATAATTCTTCTCATGTTTCTTCAATTGTCTCGATGCATAGGAAACTACTTGACCTTCTTGCATGAGCACACATCCAAGTCCTTGTCTTGATACGTTGCAATATATATCAAAACTTTTGCTCACATCCAACAATATCATGACTGGGGCTGTAGTTAACCTTTATTTAGCTCCTCAAAACTTTCTTAACAAACTTGAGTCCATTGGAAAGCTTTCCCCTTCATTAATAATTCAGTCATGGGTTTGGCTATTTTGGAGAAGTCCTTGATGAAACTACGGTAATATCCAGCCAATCCAAGAAAACTCCAGATCTCCTTTACATTCTGTGGGGGTTCCCATTTCAGCACGTCCCTCACTTTTCTGGGGTCGACCGATACTCCCCCCTCCCCCGCCCCCCAGAGTTGGTATGACCCAAAAATGACACCTCTTTCAACCAAAACTGGCACTTGCTGAACTTGGTGTACAATTGATGCTCCCTCAATTTCAGCAACGTGAGGCTCAAATGTTCCTCATGCACTGCCTCACTTCTTGAGTAGATCATAATGTCATCAATGAACACCACAACAAACTTATCCAAGTACTCCATGAAGACCTTATTCATGAGGTACATAAAATAAGCACGTGCATTTGTCAATCCAAAGGACATTACGGTGTACTCATAGGATCCATATCATGCCCGAAAAGCTGTCTTAGGTGTGTCCGATGGTCTAATCTTCATTTGAAAATATCCCAACCTCAAATCAATCTTGGAGAAGATGCAAGCACCCTTCATATGATCGAACAAATCCTATATGTGTGGCAAGGTGTACTTGTTCTTGATGGTCACCTCATTGAGAGCTCGATAATCCACACACATCCTTTGGGACCCATCCTTCTTGTTCACGAAAAGTACGGGCGCTCCCCATGGTGAAGAGCTTGGGCGAATAAAACCTTTCTCTAGTTGCTCTTGAATTTGCTTCTTGAGCTCTGTTAACTCCTTAGGAGGCATCCTATATGGCCTCTTAGCTATAAGTGCAGTTCCAGGTATTAAGTCAATAACAAACTCAATGTCGTGATCAGGTGGCATACCTGGCAGCTCATTCGGAAACACATCCAAGAATTTAAACACCACTAGAATCTCCTTAATTGTGGCACCGTCCATGTGGTTCAGCTCCAATTGCTTCGGTGCGTGTTGAGATGCTTCAAACTCTATAGTGATCCCTTCTTCATTGGTCAACTTCACCGTCTTTGTGGCACATTCAATGACTCCATTGTGCTTACTTAACGAGTCCATACCAAGCATAATGTCCAATCCTTGAGAACCCAAAACAATGAGGTTGGCAAAGAAGTCTACCCCCTTATTCTAAGGCTTACTTTTGGACATACTATATTTGTCCTCATCTCTCCTCCAGGAGACTTTATCAATAGAGTATACTTCATATGAGAGATATGCAAACTATACTTGGCAACATACTTCAATGCAATGAATGAATGCAATGCTCCAGAATCAAATAACATGGTCACTGGGTTGGAGTTTGCGAGAAACATACCAATCACCACGTCATCCGCTTGTTGTGCTTCCTCCACTAAGACATGGTTCCCTTGCGGCTGTCCTCTGTCGGGTCTTGGGTTCTGTCTTGGAGCATTGCTTTCTTGACCAAGGCCTAACTTAGGACATTGAATTGCAAAGTGTCCTGCTTCTCCACATGTATAGCACTTCCTTATTGCACCAGAATTTGGACGGACTTGGTTCTGAACATTTGCACCAGAAAGATTGGCATGAGCTGCAAAAGGCATTAGAGGC
Organism: Tuctoria greenei; assembly: GCA_036927565.1. NCBI lineage: Eukaryota > Viridiplantae > Streptophyta > Magnoliopsida > Poales > Poaceae > Tuctoria > Tuctoria greenei. Next base: position 201,133,335 of record JAYESD010000001.1, read on the forward strand.
CTAGGTGCTTCCATGACATGGCGTTGCTGCACAAACTGAGCTGGGTGCGATGCATAACCAGGGCACTATACAGGAGTAGAAGAGTTGTAATAAGGCGCATTGGGTGGTGCAAAGTGAGGGTGCGCATTGCTTCCTTGTTGCTGTCTTTGATATGGCGCCTTCCTCTTGTTACGTAGCTCCATCTCACGAACTTTGTTCTCCACCACATTGCTTTGTCCACTAGCTTCTAGAAGTTGGCATAATCACATTTCAACCATTGTACTTGGATTTCATTGTTCAAGCCCCTCATGAACAATTACTGCTTCCGAGTGCCCCGGCTCACATCCTCAGGCGCATATCTTGAGAGTTGAGTGAATTTATTCAGGTATTCACCCACACTCGATCTTTCTTGCCTCAAGTTTTCAATCTGTTGCCTCTTCAAGATCATAACACCCTCGGGCATATAATGAGAATGAAATTTATCCTTGAATTCAGCCGAAGTAATCCTCTCTTAATTTTCAAGGGCGTTGCATAAAGAATCCCACCAATCCGCAGCTGCTCCAACTAGTTGATGAGAAGCAAATAGCACCTTCTCCCGGTCACTGCATTGGACTATTGCAAGTTTCTTCTCCACAGACTTGAGCCAATCATAAACATCCATAAGGTCAGCATCTTGAGCAAAAGTCGGCGGCCTGGTTCTCATGAACTCTCCCAGCCAGTTATGAGGAGGTGGGGGTTGGTGTTGGAGGCATGTGGAGTTGATGGTTGTTGTTGCTAGACTGCAGCTGTCCCATAGTCTGTATCATGGTCTGCATGATCTGGATTTACATAGCCAATAGCTGCTCAGGATTGATAGCTCCCCGGGCAGGTCCCTGTCCATTGTTGTTCTGAGGTGCTCCATTATTCTCCTCCCCATCTTTGCCATCCCTCTGGTTGTGAGTCCTCATCATCTGAAGAAAAGCAAGAGAGAAGAATTTAGAAAACGTCCCCAACTATATGCGTCAAGGGATATGAAGCTAATCAACTACCTATACTAGCCTATATGGACATGGCAATGCTAAAGCATCCCAAAATCCTCTACTAAGCACACAAGAAGCAATACATAGCAATCAACACACCAAGCAAAAACAAGTCAATTCTTGAGTGCTCCTATGTGCTCTAATGTGTCCTTTCTATCTAGGTTGTGTCCTACAGTCAACCTGGCCTAGATACCAATTTTTGACACCCGGTTTCAAAAATGAACCAAGTGAACGCATATGTGCCCAGGACGTTCAACACACATACACGAGTGCATTCACAAAAGGATATACAAAAAATTACCACAGAACAAGATTAATTAAGCACCTTTATTACACAATTCATAATATCCTCGAATACAAGCTCTAATGAATAATAATTACAAGTTTGAACTAATGCAGCGGAAATAAACTAATTAAACAACTAAGCAGCTAAGCAAAGGGCATAGCGCAGCTCCAAGCAACACCATAGGCAAAGCTGACGGCAGACACGGCCTAGAACTCCGCATTATCAACGTGATACTCCCAATCCTGACCTGCAACTATTTGTGGGGGAATTTCAAGGGTGAGTACATGTCGTACTCAGCAAGTGTGGAAAGTATGACATGTAGCTGATTCAAATAACAAATATCATATAGGCTAAGTGCTGAAAAGTACATTAAAACATTTGAAAAGCAGTATATTATATGTAAGTGAAGCAAACCCATCATAAACCATGATGATTAACATAGTATAAGTCCATATTCCATATCCATCACCATTACCATTAACCATATCCAATACCATAACTTGATCCATAACCAGCCATAACCATATTATCAACCATAACCAGTACCAAACCATTCCAAATCCCCAACCATAACCAAACCATACCGAATCCCAATTTCCTCCTAATCACGGAAGTTTTCCAGGTGCTCATAACTGGGAGCACAACTATCATGATAGTTTTAAAGACACTCCGCAGAGTTTCTACCACTTTACCCACATGTTTGCCATTTTATAACTTTTCGGTGACTAGAACCTCTATCTTGCCGTCTCACACTTTCGTTGGTGTGTGGCCAAGAGATCACAAAATAGCCTTTACAAAGGGACTACTAGCATGTACGAACCCACTGAGGTTTTACCGGTGGTGATGTCTCCAACTGAGCACATCTTCAACCAAGGGCCCCCTCCCGTGCCATTCGGATCCAAGGGAATCTCACCTCAAATCCAAACCCAATCCGACTCCCCTTCTCCGGTGCGCCAAATAATCCATGCAAAACTAGCTATACCCTAATTAATCAGCTACGCCGCACCCATACTTGGCCTTGTGGTGGACTGGTGGCACTGTTGTGCTGGTCTGTTCTCGAATGAACCAGTCCTTAGATCTAAAGCAAGGAACCACCATGTGTTCCAACCCATCCACATACTAGGCTTGCTCAGATCACCCATTATCACAACACATTAACCACTTCATATTAACCATAATCTCATTAATGCATAACTAAATGGTATAGTTGTTTTCCCATCCCAATTAATTAAGCAAAGCAAAGGTAAAAAGCCCTTCCTGACTCTCTACCATGTATTCCAGGTGACAAGGGTGGTTAAACAAAGCTAGTAAACTTCATATCAGAGGATTCCCATCAAATTGACACAAGCATGCAGTTTTGAAAACAAACCATTTATTTTAAAAGCAGGATCAATATGTTCAAGGACACTTGCCTTGCTCTTGGGCTTGATTGGGATCAAAGACTTCAAATTCCTGGTGCTGGAGGTCCTCCACAGCACTCTCTAGCGCAAATCTATCTAAATAGCACAATAAACATACAAGACAAGAATTACTATCAATAAGTGCACATATATTACTCAATATGTCATGAATTGCATGATTAATGCAAATGCAAAGCAAAACTAGTTAATGAGTTGTTAATAATGTTTACTATCTAGTTCTAATAGTTATTAACAAGTTTGGACAGGTTTGGAATCGATTTGAATCAATTTAGAATTAATTCAGCAGAAAACAGTCACCCAAATCGGACTAGTCCGCTGTAGGGCAAGACTAGTCCGCCCTTCGCAGAAACAGCGAGCTAGGGTTTTCTAGACCGACATGAATTTGGAGAAATGGGGTTGAATTCACATGAGAAAGTGGAAGTAGAAGGTATACCAGGTGTTTAAAATTCCGATGAGGGTTAGGGAGGCAACACTTGGATCTTGACGATCTAGGGTTGATGAAAGAACTTGATGGTGGATTGTTGATGAAGAACGAAAACTTGGTGGAGATCTTGATCACTTGATCCTCTTTCGTTTCCTCCTCTTCTTATTCTTGCTCGGGATCTCCTTCTCCCTCCTTGATGGCGGCTCTCCACGAACTAGGGTTTGTGGTCTTTCAGTTGAGGCAAAAGGATGTAAAGTCAAGAGGTGGGGTTGTTTATATAAGGGTGGAGGGCTAAGGTTTGATGGATTTCGAGTTTGGGGTGGGTGGAGGCCAGTGTGGTATCCTGCATGGGCTCCAAAAAGAGTTAGACATGATGTCCTTAGGACCGTTCAAGGTAAAACCCAAAAACACGTCGTGAAACAAAAGATCAACTCGGAATCACGATCACCGGACAAGTCAGCAAAAAGGCCGGAATAGTCTAATGATAGTCAGAGAAGAAAACGGATAAGTCCGAACTTAGTCAGAGAGGAAAACACACAAGTCCGCTATACATCGGACAAGTCCGGACAAGTCTAAGGACTTGGCAAAATTTCAAGGAATTAGAATACCAGACTAGTCCGCAATGGACCAGACAACTCCGAAAGCGGTGCAGAGAGAAAAACGGACTAGTCCGTAGCAAAAACAGACATGTTCGAAGACGGTCAGAGAGAAATCGGACTAGTCTGTGTCGGTATTTCTTAACACCACAGAGTTATCCGCAAGCGCATGGAAATACAATTGTAGCACTTCCCCTTAAGGAGTATTCCCAAGGGTATCGAATCCAAAGAACGCGTGTGCTAATCTTTTGAACTAACTCACCCAAGGACACAAAGTTGTTTGGTAGGCAAGGAATAGAGAGGAATTCAAAGTATTGATCCTAATTCAAGGTAGTTTGTAGTAGATGCTTGCTTCGGGCACGTGCTTACTCCTAGCAATACTAGGACGACTCTCGCCAAGAACCTATGGCATCGCCGAACGTGGAGGATTACGAAGGACAGATAGGGCTGTCACCACCTACTTCTTACCTCTTCAATCTTTGGGTCTACGAGATATCCCCTGATGATTTATGACCTAAGCACCACGCTTACATTCTAAATCATTACTCTAGTTGTTTCGAACACAAAGCTACCACTAGAGCCTCTAATGAATTAAAGCAGTGAACCCACAAGTAACTACTTGTGCAAACTACTAAGAATAAAATATCAAACTTGTATTGAATTCACAAAGGCTTACTTGATTGAGTAAAACTTTTGTAGGGGTACAAGTGTAGAAGAGAGACTTGACAAGCCCAAGCCTCCTTCTCCTAGACTCTTCATCACACTCTCCTTCTACTTTGGTAGCCTCTAGGACTACTCTAAACCTTTGGAGTGTAGCACTATTCTCAACTTTTGGTGTGTGTGAGAAGTGAGGTATGGGAGTCTATTTATGGTGGAGAAGGGTTAGTTCCCGCCACAATTAACGTGCGAATCAGTCACCATTGACTCCAGGGAGTCGGGAGGATCCAACAATGTCATTCGACGGAGTTTGGCACTCGGAAGGGGTCGACCGAACCTCTGGTTCGGCCGACCTGGTCAAGCCTCCCCTCGGGGAGTGTTTCCTCCAGGTGGCTTCCAGGTGGGCCCCCTTAATGTATATGGGTGCAACACCGTTGTATCTCCTCGTATTCTTCTGTTTGTGGACCATTTGATCCATTTGTTTCCACGTGTCATCGCCTGATTCATTGAAATCCATTTTCATGGATTCATCCCTGCATGTTTTGGTATTTTGGGTAATAATTCACCTGCATACAAATAGACACCAACACTTGTAGAATTGGGTTATTGTATAGCCCTACCACTATGTTTTGTGTTTCGTTTATGCACATTATGAGGTGAATTGACGGTCAAAATATGGTACTTAAGGACCGTCAACAGCCTGCACCAAAAACGGACTAGTCCACACTTCTCAGAACTCCTAAGTGCGGTTTTGCTCCTAATTCATTTTAAACTCATTCCTTTTTATGTGGATTAATGTTAAACATGTATATGAACTTATTCAATGCATGATGCATAAAAATAAGGGTGTTACATGTGATTGGTGCATCCATTGTCCAGCACCCATTTGGATCCTCCAGAGGAGTAGGCCCACAAAACAAAAATTATTTCTTGGTTTTAGGTACCCAAGCTTGCTTGCGTCCTCGGAGGTTAGTCACAAGTGTCTTGGGCACCCACACACATGTCTTTGGGTTCTTGTGGCGTGGCCCTGCCTATTTTGCATACACATGTCCAACTTTATTTCTCATAAGTACATAAGAAGCATCAAAAGTATCAAACAATGTTTGCAATTCAGATTCATGTGATTTTTCTTTAACAAATGTAATATGATCCTTATTTTTAACATAGCTTTTTATTTTTTGTGTACCCGAGACCATCTTTGACATTAGGAGGTCTTGTGACCATATGTGCGCTCTGTGCATATTTAATCCTTTCCTTGTCAAAGATGACACTTTGGGAAGGATGTTTGACATATGAAACCGTGGATTCATATTTTACAATATCCTTCTTACTAGAGCATGTGCAAGTTTTAATTATTGTCATCTTGACATCTTGAGAAGGTGAGTTTTTAGAGGAGGAAGCGCCACTTTGCTTGAGCGACTCCACCTGCACTTCAAGGATTTTGTTAACTTTTGTCAAGTTAGCAAGTTTGTCCTTGATTGCAATGTGTGAGTTTTCTAGTTTTGAGTAAGTTTCCTCACTCAAAGCTAGCTCAAGCTCGAGTGCCTTACTTGTCTCCTTTTCAAGCTCAAAAAGCTTTTCAACCTCTTGATATCTCTTCCTTTCGCGGATGAGCATATCTTCTTCGCGGTTTACAATCTCCTACTTCTTGAAGATTTCATCTGACAACATTTTCATTTTTCTTAGTGCAGTTTTGCTCAATCCTTTAAGCATTTCCTCATTTTAACTAGAGCTATCAAAATCATCATTAGAGGAATGCAAGGAGGGGGGGTGTAAGTCAAACCTTTTTCTTCCCTTCCTTAGCCATGAGGAAAGTATGGTTGTACGTCTCCCGTCCTCCCATGTTTGGGAAGAGTGTAGATTTCCTGGTTGGCTTCTTGATGGCAATTTTTGCCATCTCATCTTCATCATCCGAGGAGGACTCGTCGTTTGAGTCCCACTCCTTGCTAATGTGCGCTTGGTGAGCTTGCCTCCTTTTCTTGAAGGTCTTCTTGTCTTGTGGCTTCACTTCTTTCTTCTTCCTTGTTTCTTCATATGTGGAGCCAACCATAAAGTGATCGTACTCCTAGCAGTTGTAGCAAGTACGTCGATCCTTGGATTTTCCTTTCTCTTTGCTCTTCCCATCACTTGAGTTGCTGCCCTTCCTTCTTCTCATAATGCGCTTGAATTTCTTCATCATCCATATCGGTGCTCACATCACTTGTGTCTTCTTCATCTTGTGATTCACGAACCTCCTTTCCTTTAGGCTCGCAAGTTGCTTTGAGGGCAACTTCTTTCTTCATGGAGGAGGTAAGTTCAGCTATGTCTTTGACATATTGGCTCTCCTTCTTCATCATCTCATGGTTGATTGTCTTGCCCAACAATTCATCTAGAGTCATTTTGTGAAAACCCGGGCTTTCTCAGATCATAGAGCACAAGGTGACATTCCTTGGCATAAATGCTCTTATCGTCCTTTTGACCACCTCATGGTTAGTCCACTTCTTACTTCCATAGGCAAAGATCTTGTTGATGTGTGCCTTCAAGCAGTTGTACATCTCTTGAGGTGATTCGCCTTCCTTAATGGCAAACCTCCCCAATTAACCTTCAATCATCTCAATTTTGGCTTCACAAACGGAGCAATTTCCTTCGTGAGCTGTCTTGAGAGTGTCCCAAATATCTTTGGAAATCTCAAGTCCATCCACCTTGTGAACTCCTCTCGGCTCAAGGAAGAGGTAATCACCGCAACGGCTTGTGCATTACGATGAATGGCTTACCCTTGTTCCGAGGTGAGCTCTTCATTATTGTCGAGGATATCTAGACTTGTACACACTATATGCCAGAAGCTGGGGTTAAGTGAGATGAGATGCATTTTCATGTTGTATTTCCACATTGTATAATCAGTGCAATCAAACTATGATTGTTTGCCCAATGGAATAAAAAGATAGTGATTATTGTTATCGAGCTTCTCATAATTAAAAGGATATCGGGAGTAGTCGTGATGACCACTCCCCATCGTCTTCTCGTCTTTGACTTTTCCCTTTTCAATTAGTAGCTTCTTTCTTAGCAGTGTCTTCAGCTGACGCACTTCTTTGACATCGTGCTCGTGAATCTTGAGCAGTTCATGTTCTTTGGCGTCTTGTGGATCTTCGATGTTGGGCACCTTCGTGATCTCGTTGTTCTTGTCAGAGGTCATTGATCTCTCCGAGCGGTGAGTCTCGTAAAAGGAGAACCTGCTCTGATACCAATTGAATGTGGCCTATAGGGGGGGTGAATAGGCTTAAAAACTTTCCCTGCAACACTCAACAAATACGTTAAATACCGAGGGACCAGATTTGTACGGTTTGATGTACAGACTAGTCTTATTATTCAATTACTACGTAAGGATTAAGTATTTAGGCAGAAACTTCAAATGAAATGGTAGCCGAATGTAATTACTATTATTACAACTTGAACAATAGATTAGATTGCTTAATTTTCACGTGGAACACAAATTACTTGATTGATCAATTCTAATTCCCTAGATGATGAAACTTGCAAAAGTAAAAGAATGGAACACGTGAGACATGGATTTTTACCGAGGTTCGATCTGATCAAAGAGATATACTCCTTATTGAGGAAGCCCACATAGAGCCGGGTCTCTTCAAACCCTTTTCCCTCGTCAAGTCACCACACAAGGCCGACTTGAGTTCCACTATTACGGGGTAATAACCAAGTTGCTGGGGCAACCTCACACGCTGAGGGATCCCACAAAATTACAGAAAGAAAGATGATCTAATACACTACAAAAGACTACAAAGAATGCACGAGTGTATAAGAGATCAAACCCCAAGAGCTCAACGATGCATAGATGATGACCTCCCATCCCAAATCTGGATACCCAAAAGATTTAACTCTTTAGGCCTTTAGATGTGTGGGGAGATGTGTTTTTATGCTCTTGGGACTAGTGGCGAGGCAAAGGTTTATATTTTTGACAGCTGTGTACGGTTCTTGTGTTTGTGGGGTCATGGATCACCTATTTATAATGTTTCCAAAAATATTACCGTTAGGGATCCTGACGACCGGACTAGTCCGCTCCGGTTACCGGACTTGTGAGGTGTGCTGTGTAAAGTTTGTGTGGAATGCGCAGCACACTAAAAAAATCCTAATTTGTGTGAGATATACTGGACTTGTCCGCATTGGAACAGAGAGTTATCCGGACTAGTCCGTAGTGATTACAAAAAGTTGATCGGTCTATTTTGCAATAGGACGAACTTGTTCGGTCCAATGTGAATCTGAGTGAAACATCAGAAAGTTGAACGGACTTGTCCGGTTCGAGTATGGACTTGTCTAGTGCAAGGTGAATTGAAACATCAGAATGTCTAACAGACTTGTCAGGTTAATGTCCGGACTTGTGTCTCTCACACACATCCTATACAAATACAATTATGTCTACTTTGCGCTTCCATTAATCATTTGGCCTTCTTCCTTTCTCACTTCTCATTTTTCACCTTTTTAGTTGCACCATAATATCTAATCTTTGTTGACCTGCACTCATCTCAATGAATTTATTAGGATCTCATTTGTTTGTCATCAATCATCTAAAACCCACAAGGGAATGCCTAGATGCACTCTTAGACTTGGCAAAGGCTTGAGCAGGTGTTCTTTATCGAGAGCGATAGGGGGATAGGTTCCAAACCTTCCGGAAGATCCGCGGGTGCCTCCATAGCTTCTGGGACAGTCGTTGGAGCCCATGGAACAAGCATGGACCCCAACAATTATTCATCAGCTGTGCCAAGCTCCGGGATGTTGTCTTCCTCCGGTGCAGACGTTGATGCACCCGTGGGTGACCATTCTGGCATTGCATCAGCCGACAACTCTGGTGTGGCATCGGTTGCAGGCTCCAGCACAGGCACTGGCTCTAGTGTCATCGCGACATTAACCATAGGTGTAGCGTTGGTCGTTGGTTCAGGCACTTCCAAAGCCTCAACCGGTATCTCCAGCACCACTTTAGGATCCATCGCTGGTTCCGGAGTTGGCTCTGGAGCTGCTACAACTTCTCTGGCGCTAGCGTGACCTCTCCCACATGGTCCGACACAATCGCGACTTCTCTGGCTGCTTGTGTCGAGGTCATCTTAGTGTTAGTCGACTTCAGAACTGCCGCACTATTTGTCGTGACCACTGGATAAGCTACCACATCAATCGGCGCCTCGGCCAGCCTGGTCTTATCAGCCATGACGTTGGCCCGGCTAGTTGGTGGTGCCGAAGCAGTGACTGGCCTCGATACTCTGAAAATAGAGATATACAAAATCTACAAGATGCAGATAATTAAAGAGAAGTCAAGTTTCTAGTGCCGATTCTTACTTGGGGCCACGACAGCTCCAGTCGGCGCAGAACTTCTTCTTCGGGCGACCGGAGTCATCTGAACCGCCGTCGCCGGTGAGACAGATGGTTCGAACTTTGCCCCAGGAGTCTTCGAAGTAGCCACCAGCTTCGCAGCAGCCGGGACTCCAGAGCAGATACTATGCTCCCTGCAACGGGAGCTATCATCGAAGGAGTCTCTCTAGATCCGGTGACCGCCGACGTCACATGGACCGATGCTGAAGACTTTTCGGACCTGGAGCCCTTCGTAGGCACTGGGACCGATGCTGAAGATTTCCTGAACCCGGTGTTCGCCCGGAGGAATAGTCATATCCAGAGCTTCGGCCCCTGGTGCACAAGAGAGGTCCGAACCTGCCTTTGCTGGTGGCAAAGGTAAAGCTGTTCCAGAGTCGAGCTAGAATAAGAGGTTCAGCTCAAGCCGGAGCATGGGAAAGGAGCTTGCTGACTCTTCCATTAGGAAGCGGAAGCTAGAGCAAGTTGATGCAAGCTCCATTGGGCAGCTCCGCGCCAAGCCCTGAGGTCCGTGGTAGTAGTACCTCTGGCAACTGCATCTTTGGTCCCGACGCCCAAGGCAAACATCGGGTTGTCGCTAGAGGGAGGGCATTGCAGACAACGACAAGAAATGCAAGACCAGTGTCATCGAGAATTGGCATCTCCTTCTACAACTCCCTCCTGATCTTCGACACTGCAGAGAGCAGCAAGAACTTTGATGGAGGCACAAGGTTGTCTCTTGTGACAGAACCACTGTACAGCTTCTACAGTTAAACTTGCAGAGCCCCCTCATCCAAGTCGGTTCTGAGGCCAACATCGATCGGGGAGACGCCCATGTCTCCTTTGTAATTCCAAGCTACAAGTTCTCGTTTCTTAAGTGGAGCCCATCAGCTGGACAAGAAGTTTCCAAGTACCATCAGAGACGTCAACCCTCCATCGACTAGGTTCCGAGTCCTTGTGAGCACTAGGTTGTACTCCTCTGATAGCTCCGAGAGCAGTTCCCAAAAGTCGTTGTCCATCGTCGGAAGTCCGATTGGCAACTCCAATCGGTCGTGCTGGTCCATCTGGACAATCACTGTGTCGCTCTTCTGAGTCTCCCACTTCCCAAAGGCAAAGGATCTGATGTACTTGAACAGAGGATTTCTACGTCTCATGAAGTAGTAAAATACGATGAGACTGATACCTCACGAGATCACACACGCTCACAAGTTTGTTGGGGGGAAGTTCGAGTTCCATCATCGCAAAGTGGAGCGGTGAACACAATGTAAGGGATGAAGCGAAGAGCTCTATGTGCAAGCAAATAGATCGTGGTGTAAATGTTCTCTTCCCTTGCAAAGCCTCTTCCTTTATTAGCCTCTGCAACGCTTGGATGGCAACTGCACACAGAGCCTGATTACGCACCACTTATTTACCTTGTCTATGGCAAGGGGGCCCGGGTCCACTTTGCCAAAAAAGTCGCACGAGGTGAACCATTGTCATGATGGGAAGTTGGAAGCCCGAGGGCGGTGGCCTGACAGAGCTACCAAGATTGCGCTGGGAACATATATGAAAATTGTATTGGGAACTGGCACCCTTCAATTGCATGAGATCCGCATGTCATGTATCTTGCCTAGCAAACCAAGAAGAGCCAGGTAGCGGTGGCACAAGAGTGTGACGTCGTTTCAACTGCCCAAGTGAAAAGTCAAAGCAGACCCGCAGGAAGAGATAATGGACCCACCTCCATTATCGAAACCTCACCTCGAGGTAGTCCCGGGGGCCACTGTCGGTACCCTAGGGACCAAGTACCTTATCGTACCAAAAGAATACATGATGAGTCCCACTTTCCAGAAAAGTGGACCTTCGGAGGCTACCACGTGTCCCACAGTGCCAGACTTGCCTCCCTTCTAAGGGAAGCTCTGATGCTGCACGTGTCCTGCAGCGCCGGATCTGCCTCCTTGCTAAGGGAAGCTCTAGCGCTGCCACGTGTCATGTGTCCGGACCTACCCCTCCAACAGGAAGAACTCTAGGATCCCCAACGGCGTGGACATCAGCCGTTAGAAGCTTTGGTTAACGCCTCATTAATTCGACATTAATGAGGCATGTCAAAGGACCATCATGCATGATATTGCTGTCATCAAGACACATTATCACAATAATAAACCGCTGTTAAGCACCCAGATCGTGTATATGATGTTTATACTGCCGGGGCTACCTGTCGGGTACTACGCTCAGGTGGCTCGAACCACGTAAAATCACTGTGTCACCCTGTTCTTGAGTTCTTGAGCGTACGCCCCCTCCTAAAAAAGAACCCCCGTGGACTACTACTTAGTAGTACCGGGGGAAGTGTCAATCGCACACTTAGACAAAGGTTGTTGTGAGTTTTTGTCAAACTCATAAGTTTGTCTTGAAGAGCAACATTCAAACTCTTAAGGCTTGTACAAGTCTCCTTTCTCAAGGCAAGTTCAACCTCAAGTGCTTTACCCTTCTCCCTCTCAAGTACAAGGAGCTTCTCAATCTCAAGATTTATTTCCCTTTCAAGGATAAGCAATTCTTCTCATTGGTTGAGAAGCTCTTCTTTTTTCAAATATTTCTTCCGACAATTTCTTCATTTTAACATTAGCACTTTTGTTTAAGCCCTTAAACATAAATTAATTTTACTACTACTATCAAAGTCATCACCATCAATAGAATTTGAGTTGGAGAGTTTAGATTTGACATTGTGCTTTCCCTCCTTGGCCATGAGGCGTGTGTGTCTTGTGCTCTTCCAATAACCTTTGTTTGGCAAGTGTGATTTCTTCACTGTGGGCTTCTTGATAGCGATGACTGCTACCTCTTTTTCATCTTCGGAGGAAGACTCTTCATTAGAGTCCCACTCCTTCCCGATGTGAGCTTGTTTATAGGGCTTTTTCTTCTAGAAGATCGTTTTCTCTTGTGGCTTCCAATCCTTCTCATTGCAAGGAATCCGGTTTATTGCAACAAAAAAATTCGTCGCAATAGGTCGTTTTTCATCGCAATAGGTCACTGTTGCAATGAAAAATATCGTGGCGATAGTTTTTATGAATCATCGTAATAATTCCCGTGGTGATAGGTTATTGTGATGCCTTGACATCCATGGCTAATAGTATGGTATTGCAACAATTTCACATCGGTGGCAAATAGTATGCTATTGCAACGATTTCACATATTGCGACGATTTAACGTATTGCAATGAATAGTACGATATTGCAATGATTTCACAATTGTGGCAAATAGTACAGTATTGCAATGATTTCATATTCGTGGTAAATAGTATGTTATTGCAATGATTTAGCGTATTACGATGATTTAACGTATTCAACGAATAGCATGGTATTGCAACGATTTCACATCCGTTGCAAATAGTATGGTATTGCAATGATTTCACATTCGTGGCAAATATCACCGTATTGTAACGATTTCACATTCATGGCAAATAGTATGTTATTACAACGATTTATCGTTTGCGACGATTTAACATATTACAACGAATAGCATGGTATTGCAACGATTTCACATTCGTGGTAATAGTATGTGATTGCAACGATTTCACATTCGTGACAAATACTATAGTATTGCAATGAGTTGGCGTATCGCGACGATTTAACGTATTGCAACGAATAGCACGGTATTGCAACGATTCCACATTCGTGGCAATAGTATGTTACTGCAATGATTTCACTATCGTGGCAAATAGTACAGTATTGCAACGATTTAAGGTATTGCGACGATTTAATGTATTGCAACGAATATCACAGTATTGAAACGATTTGACATTCGTGGCAAATAGTATGGTGCTGCAACGTTGTCACATCCATAACAAATAGTATGAAACTGCGACGGTTTAACGTCCGTGGCAAATAGTTGATATTGCAACGAGTTCACAAACGTGGCAAATATTACTGTATTGCAACAATTTTAGATCCGTGGGAAATAGTATGGTACTGCAACAATTTCACATCCGTGGCAAATAGTTCGGTATTGCAACGATTTCTTATCTATGGCAATAGGTTCGTAATGCAACGTTTCCTGATCTGTGGCAATAGGTTTGTAATGCATGTTTCCTGATCTGTGACAATAGGTTCATAATGCAGCATTTTCTGATCTGCGGCAGTACAGTTGTAATGCAACGTCTAATGATTGGTGGTGATAGAGGTGTAATTTATCATTTTTTCATATGTGGCAATAGTGCTGTAATGCAACATTTTCTGCGTGGTGGCAATCGCAGTCTAGTGCAACATTTTTTGTGTCCTGGCCTAATTGTTGGAGCAGGTGTGTCGGTACCCTAAAAACCATACACCCCCTGAGGTTACAAAAATCTCAAGGGAAGGACATCTACTTAAATTGAAGACCCTCGGGGGCCCACATGCCAGACGTAACCGGACCCGCTTCTCCAACATGGTTAGCCCTAAAGTTGCCACGTGTACTGTCAGACCAGAGCTATTACCCGCAAGGGTGAAGCTCCGGGCCAAGTACTGAAACGGCACCTCCGGAGGTAACCCCTGACCGAGAGAAGCTCCGGAGCTGACACGTGGCAGGCCGCCCCGGAGCTTCCCGCTTCCCACGAGCAAGCTCCGGAGCTGCCACGTGTCCATACGTCGGAGCTGGCCGCTTCAAACCCCCGGGAGACGTTGTAACGGCTCCGGATCTCCAAAGGACAGCCGTGGACTTCAAGACCCGATTAATTATCATTAATTACACGTTAATGATATTTAATCGGATGATCTTAACACCTGTAACGGCACTGTCGGAGCCGTTACAGGGTTATTAACAACAATTAATCTCGTGTATCAATACCAATAACCGCCAGGGCCACATGTCGGGCCAGGCTAACTTGTAACGGTTTGTCCTTGTACTATAAAAGGACAAACCGACGATACACGAGAGAGGATTCTCGAACACTCTGAAGCTCACAAGTTAATACAACACACACACACACCCGTGGAGTAGGGTATTACGCTCAGGCGGCCCGAACCACGTAAACTACTGTGTCACTCGTGTCCAATCGCATTTTCACCTACTTGAGTCTCCGCGCGCCCAAACCGAACCACAAACTCCTTCCACACTTTCGTAGTGTCAGGGGATCTGCCGACTCCAACAGTCGACAGTTGGCGCGCCAGGTAGGGGGGCGCCTGAGATCTTCAAGAATGGTGAATTCTGCGGCTGGATCATCCAACGGGCAACCTGCTGCTCAGGCTGTCGGAGGCAATCCCTCCAACATGCAGCCACCGGCAGGAGCCTCAGTTCCAGCAGGAGTCACACTCCCACCACCACCATCTTCTCCGGCAAGACATGCCGAACGACATGATGGTGCACCGGCGTCACATTCTGCACCGGCAAGTCGTGACAACCCAGAACACGCGCTCCATGCAGCGCGTGCTCTCCTTCAGCGACCACCACCTCCGGATGCATCTCAAGGTGCCATGGAGCAATGGAGAGCTGATATTGAGCATTTGGTCGCAGCAGCGGCCGAACGCCTCAACAACCAGGGTCCACCTCCTTCAGGGCGGGCCCCGTCGCAGCGACGAACGTTGTCTGGAAGACTTGGTCCACATGTCTCCAACAACCGGAGAAGAGCTGCGTCACAGCAAGTGACGTCGTTGCCCTCTGGGGCACGACGTGCCCATACTGCATCTCGGCTTTCGACACACGACCTCCGGGCGGAGCTTGATCGCCGATACCGCCAACAGGATGGCCGTGTCCACATCGAGCGAGCTCGAGAAAGACGAGATGCTCAAGAGCTTTCTACTCTGGAAGGAGTAGGAGGAGGCTGTTCCGCCCTAGCCATGCACCTGCGCATGGTTAGATGGCCACAGAAGTTCCGGCCACACTTGCCGGAAAAATTCGACGGGACTGTCAATCCCGTAGAATTTCTACAGATATACTCCACTGCGATCCTAGCAGCTGGAGGAAACGAGGCCGTAATGGCCAATTACTTTCCAGTGGCCTTAACTGGGACCGCCAGGTCCTGGTTTATGAGCCTTCCACCCAACTCTATCGACAGTTGGGAGGAGCTGTGCCGTCAGTTCACCGCCAATTTCGGGAGTTCATACACCCGTCCGGGCACTGAACTGGACCTTTTTGCGGTCGTGCAAAAAGGAGGAGAATCTTTGCGGTCATTCATCCAGAGATTCTCTCAGGTACGTAACACAATCCCTTCTATCTCAAGCGCTTCTGTCATTGTAGCATTCAGACAGGGTGTACGAGACAAGAAGATGTTGGAGAAGCTGGCGATCAAAGAGATCACCAGCGTCACGGAGCTCTTCAGCCTGGCTGACAAATGTGCCAGAGCTGCGGAGGGCCGTGAAATGCACTCCAAACCAGCCCTGGAGGATCATAAAAAATCCTCCAAAGAAGAAGCCGCTACCTCCGGGAGTGGCAAGAAGAAAAAGAAGACCAACGGCAAGAAGAAGCCGTCGGCCGGCACATCCAACGTTGCAGCCGCTGCAACTCCTGGTGGCCGGGGGCCACGCCCCGAGAAGCGACCTCGACCGTCTTCTGAAGACGGTGGCAAACCCAAGATGTGGTGCCCCATTCACAAAACGGGCAGCCACAGACTGGAGGACTGCCGGGAGGTCCAAAACCTTGCCGAGCGCCACCACAAGCGCCGGGAAGGGTCTCCCTTCCGACAGAGGGAGGGAAAGCAAAAGGTCGATGAAGCTCCGGCTGAAGAGGAGTTAGGGTTTCAGGACCCCAAAAAGGTCTTGAAAGCCGTCTACACCTCCGTCGACGATGATTCCGACATCTCCGACAACGAGCGTCGAAAAACCATGAACACCATCTTTGGTGGATCATGGGACATCACCTCTCGTCGTGTCATCAAGACTATGCGACGAGATATGGCTGCTGTAGCTCCTACAGCTAGACCGGAGCCACATCGAAAGTGGATGGACACACCCATCACTTTTGATGCTTCGGACTATCCTCAAAGCATGGTCGGAGCTGGCCAGTTACCCTTGATGGTATCTCCCACCATCAACAACATCCAGCTCCATCATGTCCTGGTAGATGGAGGTTCGGGGCTTAATCTCATCAGCTTCGAAGCTTTCACTAAGCTTCAGCTCCGACCTTCGGACCTCCAGCCCTCTCGACCTTTCTCCGGAGTAGGTCCGGGGGCCATCACTCCACTCGGAGCTATTACTCTCCCCGTTACCTTCGGGACCCGGGAGAAGTATCGCACCGAGAAGTTGATCTTCGACGTCGCTCAGATCAACTTACCATTCAACGCCATTTTGGGTAGACCTGCCTTGTATAAATTCATGGCAGCTGCTCATTATGGATACCTGGTGTTGAAGATGCCAACACCAGTAGGCGTTCTCCGGATCCGTGGAGATCGCACTGCCGGAGTAACTGCTCTGGAGGAACTCCACGCACTCACCACAGCGCAAGAAGAGGACTCCAGACAGAAGCAAGCTCCACAACCTCCGAGCATTCGTCAACGAGGCTCGACCTCTGCACCCCGTGTGCAGCCAAGCGGCGACACCGACATTCCCGTCAAAGTCATCCAAATTGGTTCCGATGTCACCCAAACTACCCGCATATCGGGTGGCTTAAACGACAAATAGGAACTCGCGCTCATCACTTTCCTCCGGGCTAACGTTGACGTGTTTGCTTGGCAACCGTCACAAATGCCTGGGATCCCCAGGGAAGTGATTGAGCACAATCTGAAGATTTACCCCGACGCTCGGCCTGTGCACCAGAAACCTCGGAAGCAATCTGTAGAGCGACAGAACTTCATCCGACAAGAAGTGAAGAAGTTGCTCGAAGCCGGATTCATCCGAGAAGTCTACCATCCAAAATGGCTGGCAAACCCAGTCGTTGTGCCTAAAGCCGGCGAGAAACTTCGGATGTGCATCGACTACACCACACTGAATAAGGCATGTCCAAAAGATCCATTCCCACTACCTAGAATAGACCAGATAGTGGATTCCACCTCCGGGTGCGAGTTACTGTGTTTTCTAGACGCATATTCAGGATATCATCAAATCCGGATGTCTAGGGAAGATGAAGAACATACTTCATTCATCACAGTGGATGGATTGTATTGTTACACAGCCATGCCTTTTGGTCTCAAGAATGCAGCTTCAACTTTTGTACGAGCAATGTACAAAACTTTCGAAGAACTCATCAGAGACATAGTGGAAGTGTACGTTGATGACATCGTGGTCAAAGTCAAGAACAAGGAGTCCCTCTTGGACACCTTGCAGGCTATCTTCGACAAGCTGCGGGCCACCCGCACGAAGCTAAACCCAGACAAATGCGTATTTGGGGTTAGTTCCGGAAAGCTTCTTGGTTTCCTGGTAAGTCACCGGGGTATAGAGGCTAATCCGGCAAAGATAAAAGCCATTGAAGACATGCGGCCACCAACCCGCATCAAAGACGTCCAAAAATTAACTGGATGTCTAGCAGCCCTCAGCCGGTTCATTTCAAGACTGGCAGAAAGGGCACTTCCCTTCTTCAAGTTGCTGAGGAAGTCCGGACCATTCCAATGGTCTGAAGAAGCAGAGAAGGCATTTCAGGAGCTGAAACAGTTCCTCACCACCCTACCAGTCTTGGTAGCTCCGAACCCTGGTGAGCCTTTATTGCTTTACATTTCAGCAGCTGACGAAGTCGTCAGTATGGTTCTGGTTGCGGAGAGACCGGAACTACTTAATACTCAGGAATCCAGATCCCTTCGGGAGGATCCGGAGGTTCCTGAAAGCGGGTCTGGGTCCCAGCTCCCAGACTTGAATCCACAAGAAGCCACTTCGGAGGACCTGGATCCTTCCAATAGGATCCAGGTCATTCCTGAAGAAGCTCCGGGTTCCATCACCCAGAACCCGGAGGTCTCCGAAGATAGTCTGGACCCCTCCGACAAGGTCCGGATCAATGGAGAGGAAGCTCCGGACCCCTCCGGGAGGTTCCGGACCATTCAACGTCCAGTATACTTCATCAGTGAAGTGTTACACGATGCCAAGACTCGATACCTAGAGGTGCATAAGCTGCTCTACGCAGTTCTTATTGCCTCAAGGAAGCTTCGACACTATTTCCAAGCTCACAAAGTCTCGGTGGTAACTTCATATCCACTTCGAGCGATCCTGCATAATCCCAATTCAACTGGGAATATAGCGAAGTGGGCAGCGGAACTGGCTGAATTCGACCTCGAATTCATTCCAAGACAAGCAATTAAGAGTCAAGCGTTAGCAGATTTCGTGGCAGAATGGACTCCCTCTCCATTAAACCCTGGGGGCCCCAGCGAGCAGAAGACGGAACCACAAGTTCCGACCTTCACTAAGCCTCACTGGACCCTTTACTTCGACGGCTCCATGCAGAAGCAGGGAGCCGGAGCTGGAATCCTTCTCCTCGCACCAACCGGGGAGAAGGTGAAATACATGGTGCACCTTGACTTCAAGGCAACCAACAACATGGCGGAGTACGAAGCACTCATATATGGATTAAAGGTGGCACTATCATATGGTGTCGAGCAGTTGCTGGTCAAAGGAGATTCACAACTTGTCATCAAACAGGTGAAGGGAGAATGCTCCTGCAATAATCCTCAGCTGGCTGCTTATCTCCTTGAAGTCCAGAGGCTTCAGAAGGACTTCGAAGTCCTAGACCTTCACCATGTTCAGCGTGCTCACAACGCTGAAGCTGACGAACTCTCGACCAAGGCGTCAACCGGAGCTCCGGCTCCAGACGGAACCTTTGTCCGGAGGTTGTCAAAACCCACAGTTCAGCCTGCCGAACTGAATGAAGGGGGCGAGATCAGCATCCCGAAGCTGACGGTCCCGATGGCCCTGTTACCATGGCAGCCATCAAGGGTCGTAGGTGCTGCCGGAAGCTCCGAGCAACCCAGCACGCAAGACTCAAATGCTCAAGTCAGTTCCGATGCATGGATCTCGGAGATCCGGAACTACTTGAAAGACAACATCCTTCCTGACAATGATGTATCCGCTGACCGGGTAGTCAGATTGGCTAAAAGATACACGTTGGTAGAAGGGGATCTCTAGCGGCGCGATGCCAACGGCATCCTAATGCGGTGCATCACAAGGGAAGAAGGCTGCAAGCTCCTCGCAGAAATCCATGGAGGTGAGTGTGGGAACCACGCGTCTTCCCGCACGCTGGTCGGAAAAGCCTTTCGGCACGGCTTCTACTGGCCTACAGCGCTCCAGGATGCTACTGAGCTAGTGAAGAAATGCAAAGCATGCCAATTTCATGCAAAGCAAATTCATACACCTGCTCAGTCCTTACAAATGATACCTCCTACATGGCCTTTCGCTGTGTGGGGGATGGACATCTTGGGACCCTTCCCAAGAGCCGTCGGAGGTTACAAGTTCCTGTACGTCGCCATCGACAAGTTCACCAAGTGTCCGGAAGCTACTCCTGTTGTGACGATCAACAAACAATCTGCAATCAATTTTCTACAATCTATCGTGAGCAGATTCGGAGTCCCAAACAAGATCATCACTGATAATGGGACTCAGTTCACAAGCTCCGCATTTCAAGGATATTGCGAAGACCTCGGCATACAAGTCTGCTACGCTTCCGTAGCTCATCCTGCCAGCAATGGGCAAGCCGAGAGAGCAAACGCAGAGATCCTTAAAGGACTAAAAACGCGCACTTATGAGCGTTTGAAAAAGCACTGAGCTAATTGGATCGAAGAGCTTCCGCCCACTCTATGGGCTAACAGGACTTCTCCAAGTCGGGCAACCGGAGAAACACCCTTCTTCCTGGTGTACGGAGCAGAAGCGATCCTTCCTCCGGAAATCACCTTGGGTTCCCTCCGAGTCCGGACCTTCGACGAAGCCGCGCAGGACCAGCTCCGGCGTGAAGACCTAGACCTCCTCGAGGAGGGAAGGTGCCAAGCAGCTGTTCGGAACGCCCGATACTGCCAGGCTCTACGGCGCTATCATCAGCGGCATGTACACAACCGACAGCTCGAGGAAGGCGATCTGGTGCTACGGAGAATACTATCCAGAGAAGGGCAAAACAAACTTTCTCCCGGCTGGGAAGGGCCCTTCCGAGTGATCAAAGTATCCCGTCCCGGAAGCGTTCGCTTGGCTACCGAGGATGGGACACCTCTCCCAAATCCTTGGAACATCGAGCACCTCCGTAAGTTCTACACTTAATTCCACGGAGGTGAGTCTAAAGTAATTTGAAGTGTATGTTATAGAGTCATTGTACAGAGTCGGGTAGTTCCTCCGGGAGAGCAGCCGGACCTTTCCCGAAAGGTTTGGAAAGCTCATGCAACACTTGATACAGTCTCCGGACTAGAAGTGTAGCTAATTACCCTGGGTTAAACGAGAAACCAAACACACTTAGCCTGGTTCCGTACCCTAAGAGTGTACTTGTTTCCCCTGTACCCCGGACCTATAATGAAAGACATCTTCACGTGAAATAGACTCCACATGCATTCATTTTTGCATAAGGCTCGACACTTTTATTTTTCTCTTTCTTGTCTATAACAAAAACGTGCAATTCTTAAGAAATTCTAGTTAGACCGATTTACGTACGATTCGAGTTGAATTGTCAGATTTTTTAGATTTAAATATCGTCTGTGGACAACTCGCCTGAAAGCCGCCAAGCCATTCTAGGGCCGGAGTGCGCTATCGACTTAGCCTGGTCAAGCACCCTAAGTACGCCACTCTACCTACATCCCGGCAGGGCAAAGTAAGGTGGGTCCATGGACAATTGGATCTAAAAGAAAAGACAATTCATCCAATTGTACTAAAAATCGTGTTCAACTTGAAATTCTCTTAAGAACCGTAAGCCGCGACGAAGTTATAGATAAGGAACGAATTTTACTGTTTTTCTTAGCTTAAGTGTGCAGGAAAAATAGACCCAACATTGATGGAGAAAAATCGGAGTTAACCAAGCTCCGACTCCCACCGGCGTTAACTTAAAGATGGTGAGAAGATTCTATCACTAGAGTCTGTTGCCAGCAAGCCAGGCGTGGCAAGGGTCATTGCCGGAGCTACTAAGCTCCGACACCTTGAAGTATTAACTATCGACACTCAACGTGTTGGTAGAGGCTATTGCCGGAGCTACTAAGCTCCGACGATGGGCAATGCCGGAGCTTCTAAGCTCCGACGATTTCAAGGGACCTTCACTATCGAAAACTTCGGACCTAAACTATACGAGTTCGAAGCAAATTTGTCTTCAACGAAACTCAACATCCTTTTGGTACATGTCCACAATCAAATTGTGCACATCTACCAGGGGGCCAAGTGAAGACAAAGATGTTGAAGACAAAAAATGAAATTCACGAAAAATTGAGGATTTCATTTCATTTGAAGACCGGAGATTACATCTGGGGACGAAGGATTACAAAATTGAGGAAGAAGAGAAGATACAAATAAAGGCTAAGAAAGATAGTCCTAGACCCTATGGAAGAACTCGGCGACCTTCTGGGCGACCTCCGACACGCTGGCTCGGGTAGCTTCGCCTTCTCCTTCGACGGGGCCTTCAAGCACCGGGTCCAGAGAGAATCGAGGGTTCCGGCTAGTGTAACACGTCAACACATACTCTGTGACGTTTCTAGCCAGGGATTGCCCCTCGACCTCAAGGTGGTCCGCGATGACGTCGCCCACCTTGGAGAGCTTGCTGCCCGCAGCGCTCAACGCCTGCAATGCAAGGTCCGGCTCCGGCTCCGGATCATCCAGAAGCACGGGGCTGAAACCCATAGGCGCCAGCGCATCGTCGGCCTTGCTCAGGAACTCCCAAATTTGCAGGGAGTCCGTCTTCCTCAGGCCCTTCATCTCTTCCAGGGACCTCCGGGCCGCCGCCAGCTCTGAATTCTCGCGGGAGAGGCGCTCAACTTCTTTGCCGTTTTGCTGAATTTTCGCAGCAACCCGCTTTTCGAGTCTTCCGAGCTCCTCCTCCCGGAGGTGGATCTTGTTCCGGCGGTCGACCAGGTCTTTCTCCCTAGCCTCTATTTTCTTCTCCCGGGCGACGAGGGAACACTCATACTCGTAGAGTTCCTGCCCTCGCACCCAGGTCTTCTCCTCCTCCTCGAGGCAGCGCTCTTCCAATTTTTTAGTGCGCTCCTCGATACCCTTGTCCGCCAGAGCTGTCTTCTCGGCGAGCTCTTCTTCACGTCGCAAGACGTCATCCCGTAGCTCCAGGAGTTTTTGCTCCTCATCCTCGAGCCGCTTTTCCCTTCCCTCAAGTGCCTCGCGACGCTTGATGAGTGCGGTACTGATGGCCTCGAGTTGATCAAACCGAGCGTTGGCCGCGTCATTAGCAGCCTTAGCTTGGTCATGGTACTCCCGGGATTGGGCGTCGAGGTTGTGAGTCATGCTCTCCCTCTCGTCCAGCATCTCACCCCAGAGCTCCAGGCGGACCTTCTCCCGCCTGATCCATTCCTTGTCCTCAGCAATCCTCGACTGCGCCAGCTTGGTCTCGAATTGGAGTCGATTACGCCACCTCCTAAGGGTTTGGCGCTCCTCTTCAAGAACCTTGCTGTCGTGGAAGAAGGCTAGTTGGACTTGGCGCAGACTGGAGCAAGCGTTGTCGATGGACATCGACAGCGAGATGGGCTCCGGACCTTCTGGGGTCTCCTCCGCTGGTTCCAGCGGGTCTTCATTTACAAAAATTGGGTCCCACTCTACGAGAGCGGAACCCCGAGCTTCCAAGGCACTAGGGCCCTCCTCCGGGATGGCCTCAGTCGCCACCGAAGAAGGTCCCGCCACCAAATCTTCATTCGCCTCCTCAGGCTGGGGGCCGGCGACTTCGTTCAGGCACTCTGGCTCCGCCACGGGTACCATCGACGTCGTCGCCTCCAATGGCTCCGACCGGGACGCTTCTTCTGAGGGAGGCTCAAGCTCCCTCACCTCTTCGATCATCGGCTCTGCAGCCGGCGCTCCAACAATTACCGGCTCTGCGACCGGAGCTTCAGAAGTTACCGGCTCAATTGCCGGGACCACTTCAACTTCCGGCTCGCATGCCGGGGCTTCAGCTACCTCCGGCTCAACTGCCGGGGCTTCAGCACTTTCCGGCTCTGAAGCCGGGACCGCTACTTCCTCCGGCTCGACAGCCGGAGCATCTACTTCTGCAGCACCAGGGCCCGGAGCTTCAACCTCCGGAGCGGGTGCCGCTGGCGCATCTTCAATCCTGTGGTCCGGCGCTACCACGGGAACTTCGGGAGACGAGTCGAGGTCCATGACCACGACAGCTGGCGTCGGAGCTGTCGCAGCCTCCGCCTGGGGCGGCACTGGGGCTGGAGCAGACGCCCTCGCAGCCTCAGACACTGTGGCTGAGGGCGGAGCTTCACTCCCCTTCTTGGGAACGCTGCAGATGAAGAATGAAGAAATTGAGCAAACAGATACTATAATTAAAAATTAATTGAGGTAAGCAAGAAAAATTACCTTGGGAGGCTCACGCACCAGTTTGCGCGGAACCTCTTTCCCGGACGCTCCGGGCTGGCCACGGTCGGCATAGGAGCTCCGGGAGGACTCCCAGGACTTGCCGTAGCCGCGGGCGTTTCCCGGGTCGGAGCTCTCCTTGACCGGGAAGAACTCCTAGACCTGGAGGCCCTCACCGCTTCTCGAACCGGAGTCGCCTGTCCGGAGCTGGCACCTCCGGAGGGACCCATCACGGGGACAGCCGCACTCCGGGAGGATCCCACCGCCGGAACAGTAGCGCTCCGAAAAGACCCCACCACGGGGACAGACGCTACAGCGGCGGAGGATCTTCCTTCCTGAGGACGGGGAACTGGCGGGGAAGTAGCAAGCCCGACGGACCTTCCGTCAGCATGTCGTAGCTTCCTCTTCCGGCTCTCCGGCTCCTCCACCAGCTCCTTGCCCTTGCCGGTGACCTCAGCTCTTGGCTAAGAGACAGGGGTGGAGCCGCCTTCCGACAACCCGGGAATCGCCAACCGGGCAGTCGATCTTCTCTCGACGACGCCAAGGTCGTCAAGCGCGGGCATCTTCCGCCGGAGCTCCCTGCTGAACTCAACTTCCACGTTCAGGGGGAGGAAAGCTGGCGGCGGAGTCAAGTACTCTCCGTCAACATCGATGCCGTGCTGGAATTTCTTGAGGTGAAACTCCAAGGACTTCCCCACCATGCTGGACTTCAACCCGGTCTCGACCCGGTCTTCGTCCATCACGCTGTTGAGGGCCCAGGCGAGCTTCTCCCTCCTCTTCAGCGGTGCCCACCTGTTGGACAGGAAGTTGCAGAACACTGCCTGGGGAGTCAGTCCTCCCTCCACACATTGGCGGATCCTGGACAGGATGGGGTCGAAAGCTGCCGCCAGCACCGGAACTTCGCTCCACACCGACGTGTCAATGCCGGGCAGACCGTCTGGCAGCTCCAACCGCTCGTGCTCCTCCACCCGGACGACTACCCAATCTTTCTTCCAGTCATCCCACTTCCCGGAAGGGAACGACCGGAGGTACTTGAACGGGCACTTCGTGCGCTTCACAAAGTAGTAGAAGCCAAGGTACTCGTCACTTCGGCCGGTGGTTTGGACGGTGAAGAAGGTGCGGAAGAGCTCGATGCAGGGAGGGATGCCCACCCACATCTCGCAGAACTGGACAAAGATGGGCACAAGGAGGAGGGAGTGAGGGCCAAGGTGGTATAGCTGCAGACCATAGAAGTCCAGCAGCATCAAGAAGAAGGAAGAAAACGGTGGGATCAGCCCCACCATGGCGTACGATGAAAAGTACACCATTTCGCCGGAGTGCTCCTTTTTAAAGGGAAGCTCCCCGCCGGCGCGGACTGAACGGTTGAAGAAGTCCGACGACCACCCCATGAGGGCTCGGACCTTCTTCAGATCGCTCTCCGTCTTCAAACGACTCTCACGCAGACCCAACTCCATAGCGGCACAGCTAGGCGAGAGAAGAGAAGCAAAGCACGAGTTGGGAGTTTGAGCGCAAGAACAGATGGAAAGCGTAAAGAACTCCCGACGGTGCGCTTTCCTTCTTAAGTAAGCCCTCGCAACGCTTGGATGGAAACTGCAGGGGAGTCAAGGATACTACTCAAGAATTCAACCCAGCCGATGACAAGAGGGCCCGGGACCACCCTGAAGATCAAGTCGAGGTTCTTACCCAGGCGAACAGTTGTCATCACGAGGCGGGAAACCCAAAGGCGGCGGACTGACAAGGCGCGCGGAACCGATACGGTTTTCGTATCGGGAACCGGCGACCTTCAATTGCGAGAGATCCGCACGTCAAAGATCTTATCTGCCGCCTGACGTGCGCCACGCGTCGGGACTTAACCGTAAAGCCCCGCCAAAGGCACCTTCGAAGACCCTTGAAGACCCAGTTCAAGAGTCGCAAGTATGGACCCACCTCCGGCGGAATGACTTCATCCCGTTGGCCTTCCCCGGAGGTAGGTCCAGGGGGCCACTGTCGGTACCCTAAAAACCATACACCCCCTGAGGTTACAAAAATCTCAAGGGAAGGACATCTACTTAAATTGAAGACCCTCGGGGGCCCACTTGCCAGACGTAACCGGACCCGCTTCTCCAACATGGTTAGCCCTAAAGTTGCCACGTGTACTGTCAGACCAGAGCTATTACCCGCAAGGGTGAAGCTCCGGGCCAAGTACTGAAACGGCACCTCCGGAGGTAACCCCTGACCGAGAGAAGCTCCGGAGCTGACACGTGGCAGGCCGCCCCGGAGCTTCCCGCTTCCCACGAGCAAGCTCCGGAGCTGCCACGTGTCCATACGTCGGAGCTGGCCGCTTCAAACCCCCGGGAGACGTTGTAACGGCTCCGGATCTCCAAAGGACAGCCGTGGACTTCAAGACCCGATTAATTATCATTAATTACACGTTAATGATATTTAATCGGATGATCTTAACACCTGTAACGGCACTGTCGGAGCCGTTACAGGGTTATTAACAACAATTAATCTCGTGTATCAATACCAATAACCGCCAGGGCCACATGTCGGGCCAGGCTGACTTGTAACGGTTTGTCCTTGTACTATAAAAGGATTCTCGAACACTCTGAAGCTCACAAGTTAATACAAGACACACACACCCGTGGAGTAGGGTATTACGCTCAGGCGGCCCGAACCACGTAAACTACTGTGTCACTCGTGTCCAATCGCATTTTCACCTACTTGAGTCTCCGCGCGCCCAAACCGAACCACAAACTCCTTCCACACTTTCGTAGTGTCAGGGGATCTGCCGACTCCAACAGTCGACAAGGTGGCTTTTGGCAGTTCTTTTGTTGGACCTTTTGTGGAGTGGTCTCCATCATTTTGCGCATTTCAGCCATCGAGACGCGCATGTCCTCCATTTCCTTATCTCTCTGCTCACGATCAGCTGCCATCTTGTAAAAGCCCGCTTTTCGGAAGAACAAAAATGGAAAAATGCGAACTTAAAAATTTCTGAAAGTGGACTTGGAAATCCAAACTCCCATGAACCATATGAGTAACCCATGTTCACTAAAAAAATAGGAACTTGTTAAAATTTTACATATAGAACATGGTAGCTAATGTATTTGGAACTTAAGGGGTAAAATCCTTAATTTCTAAGTATTCCCATTTTTCAATGAAAAATTAAAAGAGAAAAGAAAACAAAATAGAGAGAAAGAAAAAGAAATTATTTCAACCCTAAAATGGGACATCCAAAAATATCCAAATCTCAGGCCGTAAATTTTTCCATGACCTTCTAATATTCCAGTTAGACTCTCGGTAAAGTTTCAAAATTTTTGAAGCACGTTTTACATTTATTGGACACGTACTGAGAGTTTAATCAACGTTGACCTCAAATTTAAACTTTGTGCTCAACCTTGTCCAAATCAACTCCAAATTTTTCCTGAGGTCCCTTATGGTTCAAAAGGTTAACTTCAAAGTTTCAGGATTTTTGAACCTAATCTACTATTTATTTCCTTGAGTCAAGTATCACCATTTGAATTCAAATTCAAACCTGAGTTCAAATTCAACTTGCTCAGATTTGAAATCTGATTGCACCATAAAATTCTTCACATTTTATTTGGTCATTGGGCCAAAGTTGACTATTTTTGAAGCATGTTTGCTAGCCCTATTTGAGTTTTGAAAAGAGGAGGGAGAAGAGAGTGGGACCCACATGTCATACTTATCCTTAGTACTAGAAAAAAAAGTGGCCCCCACATGTCAGGTCGGCACTACCCACAGCGTGACACCGAGACCCCCTGCATGTGCCACCGTGATGAAATCGGTCTTCATCTAGCCTCCCGACTGCCGTGACGCCGCCCACACGTGCCGCCAACGTCACGCGTCGCCCTGCTCCTTGCCCGACCTGCGTGCTCGCCCACCTCACGGCCGTCGGCTTGCCCGCGCGCTCTGACCGCCGGCTCGCGCACCTCCCCTGCCTCTGCTCCGGCTGCCTTCTCCTCTCCCGGCCTGCGCGATCCCTCCCCGCCGCGTCGCTCGTCTGCAGGTCGCCTCCGGTGCCGCCCCTGCACCGCACGCCCGCGCGACGCCCGACCACCACGCTGACGCTCCACCTTCCGGCCGCGCTCGCCCCGGCGCGCTGCTCGCCCGGCCGCCACGCCACACTCCTGAGCCACAGCGCCCTGATGACGCGCTGCCTCTGCGCGCCTTCTCCTTGCTGGCGCTCGCCACCTCCTGGCCGTCACTCGCTGGAGCCGCACCACCCCACCAACCGCGCGCCTACTCGCGCCGGCCACCTCCTCACCGGTGCCGTCTCGTGCCTACTCGCCTGACCATGTTCAAGCTTCGCCTGGCACGCTCCCCGCTCGCCCTACGCCAGTCACGCGCGCCACGGATGCCGTCGTCCGTGCCTCGCCGCGCCCAGCTCTGCCGCACCGACTGCGTCGCCGTTCTGCGCTATGTCGCATCCTGCTCCCTTGGCAAGCATGCCCACACGCAGCATGCCGCCCTGCTGCTGCTCGCCTCGTCGTGCCCCTGCATGTGCGCCACCACCACCGGCACCCCACTCATGCCATGTTTAGCTCCCTGCTGGTCGTGCTTGTCTGCTCCCCATCGGCATCGTCGCCCCGTTCCACGCCATGGCTGCACCCAACCAGCGAAGCGAGTGACCTACGAAATGTGTGAGATGCAAGAACACGTTGATGACACAACGGCGATGACAATTGGTTCAAGGTTAGCTCTGATTTGTGCAAAGATTAGTTGGGATAGAGCTGCAGCCTAGGTGTTCGATGAAATGTTCACGAGGAAAGCACCAACTTTGTTGATGTAACTGGTCTGTGATGCAGGGGTAGGATTAAGTTGCGACCGACAAGCCTAAGCGCCAAGATACCCTTTTAATGGTGATGAAGCGACGAAATAAAGAATAGACCCAAGACATTCGGCGAAAGGCCTACAAGGTGAGCCTTGCCCTAAAATGCCTTGTTTGACATCACCGAAGTCCGTTTGTCATGATCGCTAATGATACTCATGTGTCGTCAAGCCGTACGTCTAGTTTCCGCATTAATATCATTCCTATAGAAATCCCCAAGTTGACCTCCTTTGTCGATTGTATCACGTTGACCTGTCCGTGCGTGCTCGTGATGATCCACCATGAGTTGCACCGACGTCGTTGACCACATGACGTCGTCGTGATGCTCCGAGCCGTCATCATGCCCTGGCATCGAGATGAAGGATGCTTGTGATGTGTGCGGTGCTAGAACACAAGCACGACTTGTCGGACAATAGTTGTCAAGCCAAATTAGGTTTTAGTCGAGATGAGAGTGATCGAGTCCTATGTGTAATCTAGATGCTCGATTAAATGCCTTCTAGGTCACACCAGGTGGGTCGGTGATCACCGATGACCTGGGGTAGAGGTATGCAAGAACGTTGCTACCAACAAAGAGAACTAGACCAAGGGGAACATTGGATAAGAGTTCCTTGGTTGTGTCGAGGATGTTTCGTAGCTGATCACATGATTTGTTAACTTGGTGTACTATTTCTTCGACGACAGGTTCGTCTAGTCGCTTATCAACAACTGAGTCGACATCACTAGCCTTAAGACTCACAAGGTGGTGTTCGGGATTCCACTCACCCCATTGACGAGTCCGGGTTGATGTGGACCTCGCTAAGACGATCTTCTCGATATGGCAAAGCATGCCTTCACGGCAAGGTCTCGCATCATGTTTAAGTCCCGAGAGCTTACCGAGCTCACCTGGACAAGCTTGCGGGAGACACTACATTAGTGTCGTCGTGTAAGCACCTGAACGATGCTTGCGACGTTAGTCATAGCAACTGGTTTACCTAAAAGTCATTTGAACGTTGTCTTGGAACTCATGCTAGGTTAACAGTGCTTGTAATGACTTCTTAAGTCCAAGCCATGTTGATCTCAATTCAGTCCCAAGTGTCGTTAGGTTCCATCATGGTTCATCCTAAGTCAGGACCCTACGATAGCACTGCTCACTTAACTAGGTTTACTCCTTTATGAGTTAAGTCAAGTTCAGTGGTCGATTGCTAAATCGCGACCTTCGTCTTGTACACCACTCATACTCAAGCTTTCGATGCCACCTTGACACTTAGGTCATCCTTACACTACCAGTCCAACACTTCCACACCATTCAGCTGTATCGTCCTTGAGTGGCATAGCGTCGAGTGTTGAGTGCCAAGTTGCAATGTGTGCTTACATTGCACCTTTCAATTCACATCTCGATACTACTATGACCACTTGACTCCATCCTTTGTTCATTCACACAACAGAGGCATATCTATCCTTCCTAGTCAAACTCCTCATTCTTAGAGTTTACACAACCCCGTGGAGTCTATTCTTAAGTTACTTAATTACTTAATTACTTATATGCATATCATGTCAATTGGAACGTGCTGATAGGTGACCGACAAGAAACATCGCTTGGAGGAGAAGGCCAAGGTGTTTCCACTGAAGTTTCCATGGTAGGTTCTCCAGAGGAAGACCAATCCCTAACAATTGACATTTATTCGAGTCCCAAACTAAGGCAAGCCCCGGTTTGCATTTAAGTCATTTATAAAATTTTACTTTATCACTATGATAAGTAGTATATGAATTGTGCATTACGTTTAGGATGATTGATACTCCACATGCATGACCAAAAATCCCATGGATTGGTTGGAACGAGTTACAGTTTGACCTGTAGTAACTGCTTTGCTAATGCATAGGAAATCCGGTAGAAGTCGAGTAGTTGGAATCTACTCGCGAGAGATGTAGGACATATTTAACAGCATTGGTTAGATAGAAAATGGCTTAATATAATGAAATTGAGACCGGGCAGGGAATGGATAGGAAGCGACGAGAATTGAGTCTCGGTCGCACATCCCTGCCTGTGTCGATTAAGGCCCGTCCGTATGCAGCCCCTTCGGACAAGATTGAATTGTACCGGCAATATAATGGACATATGGAATCCAATAAACTGATGTAACTTGATAACTGGGGTGTCGAGGCCCATTAACTCTCCATCGATAGGGGTGGTTTGAGGACAGTAAGGTGTAAATCGGTCGGCGGACATATGAGGTGTTCCGTGCGGAGACCTTCTGTTCACGGAGGTGAGACGGGCTCGACGTTCGAGTTCTTGTGAAAGGTGGCCATATACGCCTAGTACTGAAGTGTTATGTAGGTACAGGTGTACTCGCTAACATTTCCGAACGACGTATGTGTCGTGTTGTCCGGGTGTGTCCTGATTGCAATCATTGTCCCTCGCAGTAATAGAGTATCACTTGTTCACTGAGCGGCAACGTAGTAAATACTAAAGAAGTCAGAAAATCATATTGTATTGAATATTATAATTACTTTGAAACATTGTATGATTCAGAGATAGTACAATTAAAAGTTTACAATTTCCCCATACTTTAGCTGTAATAGCATTATGTGCTCTAAGCATGTCATATCATCGGTAAAGCGTTTCTTGTTTGATTGTGGAGCCCATGATGTGCCGTGCTTGGAGAATGTCATTTGCTACTTAAAACTTGATTATAAGGATCCACTTGTAGGCGAGTCTATTTATGCTATTCCTTACCTATGCTTAGTATTCACTCTGCATATGTTTAGAGAGACGGTTAAGTCTTGCTGAGTCTTATGCTCACGTTTGCGCTTTAATGATTTTTGCAGGTATTAGTTTTATTTCTGCTGTTCAGGTTGTACATGAGACTCGAGGTGTCGAGATAAATCTCATGTGAACCACGCCGCCGCTGAATGTTATTCTTGTTACTAGTGAGAATCGTCCTAGGGCATGGACGTCTTCTCTCCTGCTCAGTTAGGTGAGATTATGAGTATGTATTTTCCGCTGCGTGTGTACTTCTGTGGTACACTCTTTTGTAAACTCTTCTTATTATGAAATGAAAACTTTATATGTTTTGGTATCCTTTTCGTGTGTGTTGTTAGGTGCCGCATCGCACGGCACCACCCAATGAGATCCTCGGAGGTGTGGACTCCGGTCCCCACAGACATGGACTCCGGTCCCCACAGACATGGTATCAGAGCTTCATTGGGAATAGCACGCTTGAAAAGAGCTATTTCCGAAAACTCCGAAGTAGTCGAGTGACGATTAGCTATATGCCCATTAAGGACTATTACCAGTATAAGTTATAAAGGTGGTGAACTAACTTGTTATATTATTTCTGTAACGATGCTCCGTCTTCAAGGTAAGAGGTAAGGTACGCCGCTGAGAGCGGATCAATCTCGGTAAGCTCTGCATACGAGATGTGGTATGTGATATTTCCGTGGCTTAGCACGGAAAGTCAATATGAGTCTCTGAAACTTTCCATGTTTCTGAGAACATATGACACACAGTACCCCAGCGTGACACAAAATTAGTGGGAGCCCCCGTCGGGTGGTGTATAACCCAATAGTATGCATCTTTAGAACCATTCATGTTCTATGGGAGCATGCGAAACACGTATGCCCGAGCGTGTATAAGCCGGTTCGTACGGGAGTCTTTGCTGTACAGACGTATTTACAGCCATGTACCTCGAGACATGACTTCGCTCGAGGTTGACTCACACCAGAGTCGTATGCATTTACTTTTGATTATATATTATTGTGACTGCCTGTCGTGTTTCCCCGTGCCGCCCTTGAGGTGTGAAGGTGTGAAAGGGGATTGTTTGTCGTCTGCAAGTACACTAACTCCGATAGCGACTCGTGTAGAATACGTTTGCGAGTGATTGATATTAGAACCACCTATAGACGTATCCGGATATACCGGGTTAGACTTTTCTTTTAGTAAGGCACGTAGTACCGTCAGTATCAAAATTGATACTTTGACCATCCCCCACGAAAGAAATGGCTTCGTATTCCTGTTAATTCCAAGTATCAGTTGCTGATATCTTATGGACAAGGTAAAATGTTTCTCTTCAAGAGTAGGTGAACCAGAGTTCTTTGTTCCTGGCGAGAGTTTAGCTCGACTTCGCTGGGTTGAGACTTTGGTTAAGTATGAAGATCCATAGTGATATGCTATGGATAAGAAGGTCGCCAGGTCTATTTTAAGATTCCATTTAGTTCCAAAGAAAATGATTAGTTGTGAATCAAGTTCTAGCCATCGGACTTGAGTTTTGAGCTAAGTTTCAAAATTTGAGTTTGTTCCCAAATTCTTGTGTTTCGAAGCCGGTGAGTTCTGTTTTTGAACAGAATTGACCTGACTTTGAATTTCCATATCTCTTCAACCTGAAGGGCTATGAATGCAATTGAATACTTTTTGGAAAGCTTTTGAAGTCTTCTATAAGTTTTCTATTGACCCCCAAGCCAAAGGACCATTGTAAGATGGTGAAAAATCCTCTCCAACTAAATCAGCTGCTATTCTGAAATGGTGTAAGACAGCATCTGAGTGTTTTGCCCTATCTTTCGTAGAAAGCTCTTCCATGCCTTTGTGATACATTTTTGGAAAGGTGAGGAGCTATACTACAACTTTGTAATTCAATATTGCCCCAAATTCAGATAAGGAGTATTTAAACACTTGAGTTAAAAACTGGAACAAGACTATATGTACTACCTGAACCAACTTGGAAAATTGTTGAACTTTGAACAGCCATAACTTTTAAATTAGAACAGCAACATAGGCATATATATACATGCCTGGAGAGCTTAAGGAATCCTCTAACGAGTTCCTATTCGACTCTGAGTCTAAAACTCACATTAACAAGGTCTAAATTGAAGTGTCGTTTAAGAGGTTCTGACAGCCCGGAAGAGGGGACAGAATCTGAACTCTTCACCAATTGAATCATAACTTTCTGCAGACTTCACTGCTGCAGGCCTACTTTATGTGGTTGGAAATTTTAGAGAGTCCTCTACAGCTTTTCTATAGAACTCCAGAGCAGAATCCATCTCTAACATACTCAAAATTTCAGATTTCTAAACTTGATCAAATCTGGACAGCGAGTGGACAGTCCTGTATACAGTTACTGTTTCTCGCATAACTCGCTGTATAATTGTCGAAAGACTTCATAAGTTTCATTTATGGAATATTTAGAATGTATGCAACAGTTTTTCTATATATTATTTTTGCAAATGTTGATGTTTGTATATCTGAAAATTCTGGACAAAATCAGCCTTAAACAAAGGAGGTGCTGTCCAAATTTTTAGAAAAACTGTCAACTTGCAAATGCCATATCTTCTCAACCAGAAGTGCTATGAGGGCAAGTAAATACTACTTAGAAAGTTTTGGAAGTACTTTACAAGTTCTCTATTCAGTTCAAGACCAAAATCCTTCTCTAGGTGGGTGAAATTTGTATAATCGCAAAGACTGTCCAGGCATACCCAAACTGGACAGCAATCTGTACGCCTCAGAATTTAATCCATAACTCGCAGACCCTTGATCCAATGGTGTCGCGCGAGTAACCGTTGGAAAATTTAGAGAGTCAGCTACAATTTTTGCAATTGTCTCCAGACCTGAATCGGTCATTTACCTATTCCAAATCAAGTTTGAATGCAGAGTGGTCAATCTGAACTGAATTCAAATTCTGAATGCTGAAATTTTACCCAACTTCAAAAATTCATATCTTTTAAACCAGAACTGATATTAAGACAAGTAAGTACATTATGGAAAGCTTATTACATTTACTACAACTTTGTAAATGAGAATATTTCCATATTTCCATCAGAACAGTGTTACAACTTAAGATCAAATGTGCTACTTTTTAAGCAGGTTTGCTGAAAGTGCAGAAAATTCTGCTGACTTTAAAATAGCATAACTTGCAGACCAGGGATAATCTAGAGGCAAACCAATACTTTTTGGAAAGGTATTGATGTGTACTTTAACTTTGTTATTCACCTAGAGATCTGATTTTGCTATTTACTGGATCAAAATCGAGTTTGCGTCCAGGCTGGTCGTTTGTCACCATAGCCTGGCCAGTTTGAACCTTTTGGTTTTTATTAGGCATTCGGCTCTCGATATCAATTCAAGGAGTGTCCTAACCAACCAAGAGTTAGGACTCAAGTATTTACCATGTTGAATAGAGTGTTTAACTCATTTGAAGCCTTTTTTTCCCCTGGGATAGGCATACTAGTGTCTGATTTATGTGACTTGCCACATCACATCTTGTGATGTTGAACGCAGGTCGCAATTACTCGAGTTGCATCTCGTCTTTCCATGAGGACTGTTTGGAGTACGCTTCGACATCCTGGTTTGGAACTTTAAGGGGGAAGGTGAGCACTCAAGTAATGGTGGTATTCAACCATCAACCTTGGTTACAACGAGTCGTGTCAACAAGAAGACGATCAAGTAAGATTACATCTTCAAGAGGATCCAACATCCATCACCAGATTGAGTTACTCAAAGAAGAAGTGTGACTTCACTCCACTAAAGTGATCACTAAGGATATCAGTTCCTCTTGCCAGATCGAAGCGAAGGTTAAGTGAAGCATCACTAGAGACATATAGTGAGTTGTTTTTCTTCTGATGAAGATACAATCAAGTTGAGTAGAACATGTGCAAGCTTTCGAAAGGTCGAGGTAACATGGTATATTTCCCACATTCCTTGTCAATCGTTCCGTTATGAATTCCTTAACTGTGGTCGAGTCATGAAGGTAACGCTACTCATAGTGTGTTTTTCATGACCACGGTATCCAATCCTTGCAAATCATCAGACAATACTTGAGTTTTGTGGGTGTTGTTCATTTAGTCTTGCTCAAACTATAAAAACTACTGCACCATGCATGTGCACCATTTGCATCATACATATGCATCATTTGCACCATACATATGCACCATTTGCACCATACCATATGCATATTCATTGCACCATACAACATATGATGCATCATGAAGCATCATTACCAATGTAAAACCAATGATAGAATGCATGATAATACTAAAATTTAGAGCAAGACTGTGTACCCCATTCAAACTATTCTAAGGTGTCTAATGACTACGATCATTTCACCATATTCCTTTGACTTCTTACATTGTTGATCTTCTTTCTATTGAGTGATACCTGGGCAACCGATCACTCAACCTCACTTGCAACTAAACAAACACTTGAACTTCCATCCTTGACTTTTTCGGTTCAAGTACCTTGATTGTTGCAACTATACCGTTCGTCATCGAGTGGTCATCAGTTTGATGATCAACCTTGTCAAATCCGTGAAATTTCCTTCCTCGCGAGGATATCGTTCGATTATCAACCTCGTGAAACTCTTTGGGTCCATCTAAGATCTTGTGTTGGTATATGGTAACCTTGGTACTCCAAGAACCTTGTAGTTACCATATGATTGAGTTCTTTGCTGTGTTGAAACATATGAGGATATTGAATCCTTAAATCCTCGTGTGCCACCGCAAAGGGTCTTCATCTTCTGTTTCTATTGTCTGAAGGCGTTGATATACCCAAAAACCTTATAGTCGCCATATCTTCAGTATTCCTGCTGTTTTGATTACATAAGAGTGTTGGGTGTCTTGCTACTCTTATGCTACGGATAAGGAATCCTATGGTTGACTAAACATCAAACGAGGTTAATGATTGTTGTTTAACCTCGTAAACCATCTTAACTCATGTCAAGGGAAATACCACATTAAGTTATAAGGACCTATGGAAAACCAAGCAAGCAACCAAGAATCAATGCACAGATAGTTTTAAACGGTCATGGTAACCCAGAGAAGCAAGGAACAAGTCCTGATTCTTTCAGTCAAGACTAGGACAGGACAAGATGTCATGTCAGTGTAAGAGTACAACAATAAAGGATCAGTACCAGACATGAGAGTTTTACGACATGATATTGTCATGTCGAGCCTCCTTTCAAGGTTACCAACCTAAAGACTGGAATCACTTGAAGCAAACTTTGGAATTTCTTAAGATGCCTGAAGATAATCACTATTTCGTAGAACCCAAGTCTTTAAGGGCATTGTCATTTTCCTTAGTCAAAGACCCTCTTTTATAGATCATCCCCTAGCCGTTCCTGTTATTCTACTGGTTAGAATCTCGGGACGAGATTCTTTTAAGGGGGAAGGATTGTAAAAGACTGCTTTTCGGAAGAACAAAAATGCAAAAATGCGAACTTAAAAATTTCTAAAAGTGGACTTGGAAATCCAAACTCCCATGAACCATATGAGTAACCCATGTTCACTAAAAAAATAGGAACTTGTTAAAATTTTACATATAGAACATGGTTGCTAATGTATTTGGAACTTAAGGGGTAAAATCCTTAATTTCCAAGTATTCCCATTTTTCAATGAAAAATTAAAAGAGAAAAGAAAAACAAAATAGAGAGAAAGAAAAAAGAAATTATTTCAACCCTAAAATGGGACATCCAAAAATATCCAAATCTCAGGCCGTAAATTTTTCCATGACCTTCTAATATTCTAATTAGACTCTCGTTAAAGTTTCAAAATTTTTGAAGCACGTTTTCCATTTATTGGACACGTACTGAGAGTTTAATCAACGTCGACCTCAAATTTAAACTTTGTTCTCAACCTTGTCCAAATCAACTCCAAATTTTACCTGAGGTCCCTTATGGTTCAAAAAGGTTAACTTCAAAGTTTCAGGATTTGTGAACCTAATCTACTATTTATTTCCTTGAGTCAAGTATCACCACTTGAATTCAAATTCAAACCTGAGTTCAAATTCAACTTGCTCAGTTTTGAAATCTGATTGCACCATAAAATTCTTCACATTTTATTTGGTCATTGGGCCAAAGTTGACTATTTTTGAAGCATGTTTGCTAGCCCTATTTGAATTTTGAAAAGAGGAGGGAGAAGAGAGTGGGACCCACATGTCATACTTATCCTCAGTACTAGAAAATAAAGTGGCCCCCACATGTCAGGTCGGCACTACCCACAGCGTGACACCGAGACCCCCTGCATGTGCCACCGCGATGAAATCGGTCTTCATCTAGCCTCCCGACTGTCGTGACGCCGCCCACACGAGCCGCCAACGTCGCGCGTTGCCCTGCTCCTCGCCCGACCTGCGCGCTCGCCCACCTCACGGCCGCCGGCTTGCCCGCGCGCCCTGACCGCCGGCTCGCGCACCTCCCCCGCCTCTGCTCCGGCCGCCTTCTCCTCTCCCAGCCTGCGCGCCCCCTCCCCGCCGCGTCGCTCGTCCGCCGGTCGCCTCCAGTGTCCCACTGCGCCGCACGCCCGCGCGACGCCCGACCACCACGCCGACGCTCCACCTTCCGGCCGCGCTCGCCCCGGCGCGCTGCTCGCCCGGCCGCCACGCCGCGCTCTTGAGCCACGGCGCCCCGACGACGCGCCGCCTCTGCGCGCCTTCTCCTCGCTGGCGCTCGCCACCTCCTGGCCGTCGCTCACCGGAGCCGCACCACCCCACCAGCCGCGCGACTCCTCACGCCGGCCACCTCCTCACCGGTGCCGTGCCGTGCCTACTCGCCTGACCGCGTCCGAGCTTCACCCGGCACGCTCCCCGCTCGCCCTACGCCGGTCGCGCGCGCCACGGATGCCGTCGTCCGTGCCTCGCCGCGCCCAGCTCCGCCACACCGCCTGCATTGCCGTTCTGCACCTCGTCACGTCCTGCTCCCGTGGCGAGCATGCCCGCGCGCACCATGCCGCCCTGCTGCTGCTCGCCTCGCCGTGCCCCCGCATGCGCGCCACCACCGCCGGCACCCCGCTCATGCCATGGTTAGCTCCCTGTTGGTCGTGCTTGTCTGCTCCCCATCGGCATTGTCGCCCCGTTCCGCGCCATGGTTGCACCCAACCAGCGAAGCGAGTTACCTGTGAGATGTGTGAGATGCAAGAACACGTTGATGACACAACGGTGATGACAATTGGTTCAAGGTTAGCTCTGATTTGTGCAAAGATTAGTTGGGATAGAGCTGCAGCCTAGGTGTTCGATGAAATGTTCATGAGGAAAGCACCAACTTTGTTGATGTTTAGAACTGGTCTGTGATGCAGGGGTAGGATTATGTTGCGACCGACAAGCCTAAGCGCCCAGATACCCTTTTAATGGTGATGAAGCGACGAAATCAAGAACACACCCAAGACATTTGGCGAAATGCCTACAAGGTGAGCCTTGCCCTAAAATGCCTTGTTTGACATCACTGAAGTTCGTTCGTCGTGATCGCTAATGATACTCATGTGTCGTCAAGCCGTACGTCCAGTTTCCACATTAATATCATTCCTATAGAAATCCCCAAGTTGACCTCCTTTGTCGATTGTATCACATTGACCTGTCCGTGCGTGCTCGTGATGCTCCACCATGAGCTGCGTCGACGTCGTTGACCACATGACGTCGTCGTGACGCTCCGAGCCGTCATCATGCCCTGGCATTGAGATGAAGGATGCTTGTGATGTGTGTGGTGCTGGAACACAAGCACGACTCGTCGGACAATAGTTGTCAAGCCAAATTAGGTTTTAGTCGAGATGAGAGTGATCGAGTCCTAGGTGTAATATAGATGCTCGATGAAATGCCTTCTAGGTCACACCAGGTGGGTCGGTGATCACCGATGACCTGGGGTAGAGGTATGCAAGAACGTTGCGACCAACAAGGAGAACTAGACCAAGGGGAACCTTGGATAAGAGTTCCTTGGTTGTGTCGAGGATGTTCCGTAGCCGATCACTGGATTTGTTAACTTGGTGTACCATTTCTTCGACGACAGGTTCGTCGAGTCGCTTATCAACAACCGAGTCGACATCACTAGCCTTAAGACTCACAAGGTGGTGTTCGGGATTCCGCTCACCCCATTGATGAGTCCGGGTTGATGTGGACCTCGCTAAGACGATCTTCTCGAGATGGCAAAGCATTCCTTCACGGCAAGGTCTCGCATCATGTTTAAGTCCCGAGAGCTTACCGAGCTCACCTGGACAAGCTTGCGAGAGACACTACATTAGTGTCGTCGTGTAAGCACCTGAACGATGCTTGCGACGTTAGTCGTAGCAACTGGTTTACCTAAAAGTCATTTGAACGTTGTCTTGGTACTCATGCTAGGTTAACAGTGCTTGTAATGACTTCTTAAGTCCAAGCCCTGTTGATCTCAATTCAGTCCCAAGTGTTGTTAGGTTCCATCATGGTTCATCCTAAGTCAGGACCCTACGACAGCACTGCTCACTTAACTAGGTTTACTCCTTTATGAGTTAAGTCAAGTTCAGTGGTCGATTGCTAAATCGCGACCTTCATCTTGTACACCACTCATACTCAAGCTTTCGATGCCACCTTGACACTTAGGTCATCCTTACACTACCAGTCCAACACTTCCACACCATTCAGATGTATCGTCCTTGAGTGGCATAGCGTCGAGTGTTGAGTGCCAAGTTG
Source organism: Tuctoria greenei (assembly GCA_036927565.1). Taxonomy (NCBI): domain Eukaryota; kingdom Viridiplantae; phylum Streptophyta; class Magnoliopsida; order Poales; family Poaceae; genus Tuctoria; species Tuctoria greenei. Next base: position 201,173,595 of record JAYESD010000001.1, read on the forward strand.
CAATGTGTGCTTACATTGCACCTTTCAATTCACATCTCGATACTACTATGACCACTTGACTCCATCCTTTGTTCATTCACACAACAGAGGCATATCTGTCCTTCCTAGTCAAACTCCTCATTCTTAGAGTTTACACAACCCCGTGGAGTCTATTCTTAAATTAATTAATTACTTAATTACTTATATGCATATCATGTCAATGGGAACGTGCTGATAGGTGATCGACAATAAACTTCGCTTGGAGGAGAAGGCCAAGGTGTTTCCACTGAAGTTCCATGGTAGGTTCTCCGGAGGAAGACCAAGCCCTAACAATTGACATTTATTCAAGTCGCAAACTAAGGCAAGCCCCCGTTTGCATTTAAGTCGTTTATAAAATTTTACTTTATCACTATGATGAGTAGTATATGAATTGTGAATTACGTTTAGGATGATTGATACTCCACATGTATGACCAAAAATCCCAGGGATTGGTTGGAACGAGTTACAGTTTGACCTGTAGTAACTGCTTTGCTAATGCATAGGAAATCCGGTAGAAGTCGAGTAGTTGGAATCTACTCGCGAGAGATGTAGGACATATCTCACAGCATTGGTTATATAGAAAATGGCTTAATATAATGAAATTGAGACTGGGCAGGGAATGGATAGGAAGCGGTGAGAATTGAGTCTCGGTCGCATAGCCCTGCCTGTGTCGATTAAGTCCCGTCCGTATGCAGCCCCTTCGGACAAGCTTGAATTGTACTGGCAATATAATGGACATATGGAATCCAATAAACTGATGTAACTTGATAACTGGGGTGTCGAGGCCCATTAACTCACCATCGATAGGGGTGGGTTGAGGACAGTAAGGTGTAAATCGGTCGGCGGGCATATGAGGTGTTCCGTGCGGAGACCTTCTGTTCGCGGAGGTGAGACGGGCTCAGCGTTCGAGTTTCTTGTGAAAGGTGGCCATATACGCCTAGTACTGAAGTGTTATGTAGGTACAGGTGTACTCGCTGACATTTCCGAATGACGTATGTGTCGTGTTGTCCGGGTGTGTCCTGATTGCAATCACTGTCCCTCGCAGTAATAGAGTATCACTTGTTCACTGAGCGGCAACGTAGTAAATACTAAAGAAGTCAGAAAATCATATTGTATTGAATATTATAATTACTTTGCAACATTGTATGATTTAGATATAGTACAATTAAAAGTTTACAATTTCCCCATACTTTAGCTGTAATAGCATTATGTGCTCTGAGCATGTCATATCATCGGTAAAGCGTTTCTTGTTTGATTGTGGAGCCCATGATGTGCCGTGCTTGGAGAATGTCATTTGCTACTTAAAACTTGATTATAAGGATCCACTTGTAGGCGAGTCTATTTATGCTATTCCTTGCCTATGCTTAGTATTCACTATGCATATGTCTAGAGAGACGGTTAAGTCTTGCTGAGCCTTATACTCACGTTTGCGCTTTAACGATTTTTGCAGGTATTAGTTTTATTTCTGCTGTTCAGGTTGTACATGAGACTCGAGGTGTCGAGATAAATCTCATGTGAACCACGCCGCTGCTGAATGTTATTCTTGTTACTAGTGAGAATCGTCCTAGGGCATGGACGTCTTCTCTCCTGCTCAGTTAGGTGAGATTATGAGTATGTATTTTCCACTGCGTGTGTACTTCTGTGGTACACTCTTTTGTAAACTCTTCTTATTATGAAATGAAAACTTTATATGTTTTGGTATCCTTTTCGTGTGTGTTGTTAGGTGCCGCATCGCACGGCACCACCCAATGAGATCCTCGGAGGTGTGGACTCCGGTCCCCACAGACATGGACTCTGGTCCCCACAGACATGGTATCAGAGCTTCATTGGGAATAGCACGCTCGAAAAGAGCCTATTTTCGAAAACTCCGAAGTAGTCGAGTGAGGATTAGCTATCATTTCTTCCTTCCAACTCCTGCACCTGGTGAATGTGGCCTGCATTTCTATCTTCTAAATTTTGAACTTGGTCGTTGAGGTGTTCAGCTATCTGGATACGCATACGTTCACGTTCAGGACCAGTAGGGTTAGCCATATAACCACACCCCCGAACCTGTGATCCTGCACTACCGATTGAGGATCTATAACAACTCTGGAAGATGTGGTTTCTCTCCTCATTTGGAATTGGGCCTCCCTACTCAGCTTCCATCTTGTCCACTTGGGCACGTGCCTGCCTTTATATATGAAAATAAAAGTCACAGGTACATTGCAAATATTTATTTAATTGGTGATTGTCGGTACCCTGCGTACCAGGTACCCTTCGGTACCACGAAGAGTACAAGGGAGTTCTACCTGTCAGAATTGAAGGTCTCCTCAGGTCCTACATGTCACGTTGCACCGGACCCGCTCCCCTCATATGGGTAGCTCCTGGGTAAGCACGTGTAAAGGAAAAACGAAACTAAGATCCCAACAAAGGAAATCTTCAGTGACAACATGTGTACAATGATCCCAGACCTAACCCCCAGCAAAGAGGAGCTCCGGTGCCAACACGTGTACAACAATTCCGGACCTACCCTCCCGCAAGGGAAAGCTCCGGAGCTACCACATGTTAAGCCTCTGGACCTTCATCAACGTATACACTGGCAGATCGCCTTCAGCATGTACATTCAAGTGACAATCAAAGCGACCGTTACAAGATTTGATTACGTGTCGTTAATGTTGTATTAACGGCATGCAATCAGAGCACTGTTAATAGGGGTAATGCAACCATTAAGGCACATTACTACACTATTAACCATGCGTAATACCCGTAGACAGTGTATTAGGCAATTTAATACACCAGGGCCACATGTCGGTCCAGGTGAATGATGTAACGGTCAGCCCTTGAAACTATAAAAGGGATGCGCCGCACGAACCCAAGCTAATCACAACTAAGCTGATCCTAGCTAACGGATATACTAGGCAACAGACTCACACAAGACAACAACACAAACCCCGTGGAGTAGGGTGTTACGCTCAGGCGGCCCGAACCACGTAAATCTCTGGTGTCATCATCTTGATCTTGATCTCTCCGTACCCCAACCATAACAAGAACCACTGCGGGCTGCTTCTTAGCAGGTCTGGGGGAAGTGTCATTGCTACACTTCAACATTTGGCGCGCCAGGTAGGGGCTGATCCTGAGATCACAAGATGGTGAATTCTGCCACAGGATCATCCAATGGAAACCGTGTTGAACAACCTGCTGGAGGCAATCCCTCCAACGCTCACAAGCCAGTAGGTGCCATTGTTCCAGCTGGCACTATGGCACCACAACCACCATCTGTTCTAGCCAACAATGTTAGGCAGCAAGATGGTGCATCCATGTCAATCACTGCATCGACAAACAACAACCCTGAGCACGCACTCATTACTGCGCGAGCTCTTCTACAACACCCACCGCCTCCAGATGCATCTCAGGGTACTACGGAGCAGTGGAGGGATGATGTTGACCATCTGGTTGCAGCTGCAGCTGCAAGCATCAGCAATCAAGGTCCTCCCCCTTCGGGGCGAGCACCATCACAACGACGGACCTTGACCGGCCGACCTGGTCCACAAGTCTCAAAACAAAGGAGACGAGCTGCATCCCAGCAGGTGACTTTGTTGCCTCCCGGAGCACGACGTACTCAAACCATCACCAGGATTCTGACTCATGACCTACGGTCAGAGTTGGATCGCCGTTACCGGCAGCAAGACGACTGTGTCCATATCGAGCGTGCTCGTGAAAGGCGAGAGGCTCGAGACAACCCAGCTCCTCAGGGAGTAGGAGGAGGCTGTTCTGCCCTGGCCATGCATTTGCGCATAGTCAGATGGCCACAGAAGTTCTGGCCTCACTTGCCAGAAAAATTCGACGGGACTGTCAACCCCGCCGAATTCCTTCAAATCTACTCTACTGCCATATTGGCAGCGGGGGTGATGAGGCTGTGATGGCCAATTACTTCCCGGTGGCTTTAACTGGGACTGTAAGGTCCTGGTTCATGAGTCTGCTACCCGACTCCATTAATAGTTGGGCAGAGCTATGCCAGCAGTTCACTGCCAACTTCGGGAGTTCTTACACCCGACCTGACACTGAATTGGATCTATTTGTTGTAAAGCAGACATCGGGGGAATTGCTGCGATCCTTCATCCAGCGGTTTTCTCAGGCATGGAATACAATTCCTTCAATCTCGAGCTCTTCTGTTATTGCTGCATTCAAATAGGGTGTTCGAGATAAGAAGATGCTGGAAAAGCTAGCTACCAAAGAAGTCACCAGCGTTACGGAACTCTTCAGTCTAGCCGACAAATGTGCTACAGCTGCGGAGGGCCGTGAAATGCACTCCAAACCAGCTCCGGAGGCCAACCAGATGTCCTCCAAAACTGAAGCCGCTACCTCTGGTAGTGGCAAAAAGAAGAAGAAGCCCAACGACAAAAAGAAGCCGTCGGCCGGCACACCAGCCGCTGCCGCTGCCGCAGCTCCTGGTGGCCGGGGGCCACGCCCCGAGAAACGACCTCGTCCTTCATCAAAAGACGGCAACAGTTCCGAAGCATGGTGTCTGTTTCAAAAGAGAAACTGACATAGCTTGGAAGAGTGCCGGGAGGTCCAAAACCTTGCAGAGCGCTATAACAAGCGTCGGAAAGAAGCTCCTTTCCGTCAAAGGGAAGGAAAGCAAAAAGTCGACGAAGCTCCGGCTGAAGAGGAGCGAGGTTTCCAGGACCCCAAAAAGGTCTTGAAAGCCATCTACAACACCGTTGACGATGATTCCGACATTTCTGACAATGAACTTCGGAAAACCATGAACACCATTTTTTGTGGTTCCTAGGATATTACCTCTCGCCGCATCCTCAAGACAATGCGGCGGGACATGGCCGTGGCAGCTCCCACTGCTAAGGCAGAGCCACATCGGAAGTGTATGGATACTCCCATCATTTTTGATGCTTCGGACTGTCCCCAAAACATGATCGGGGCTGGCCAACTCCCGTTGATATCACCCACCATTAACAATATTCAAATTCACCATGTAATGGTGGACGGAGGTTCCGGGCTAAACCTCATAAGCTTCAAAGCTTTCGTTAAGCTTCAGCTCTGGCCTTCGGACCTTCGACCATCCCAATCTTTCTCTGGGGTAGGTCCAGGAACCATTACTCCTCTCGGTTCCATCACACTCCCAGTGACCTTCGGTACTCGGGAGAACTACTGAACTGATAAATTGGTCTTCGACGTCGTGCTGATCAGTCTACCATTTAATGCCATTCTGGGCAGGCCAACCTTGCACAAGTTCATGGCCGCAACTCATTATGGTTACTTAGTGTTGAAGATGCCAACAACCACGGGTGTTCTCCGGATCCGTGGAGATCGCACCACAGGAGTTACTGCTCTAGAAGAACTCTATGCACTAACCACAACACGAGAGGAAGCATTTGGTAAGGAGCCAGCTCCGAATCATCCGAGCATTTGTCATAAAGGCTCTACCTCCGCACCTCGTGTGCAACCAAACGGCGACACCGACATTCCCGTCAAAGTCGTCCAAATTGGTTCCAACGCTGCTCAAACTACCCGTATATCGGGAGGTATGAACAACAAATAGGAACTCACGCTCATCACTTTTCTCCGGGCTAATGTCGACATGTTTGCCTGGAAACCATCACAAATGCCTGGGATCCCTAGGGAGGTGATTGAGCACAATCTGACTATTTACCCAGACGCACGGCCTGTACACCAGAAGCCCCAGAAGCAATCAATCGAGCGACAAAACTTCATCCTACAAGAAATCAAGAAGTTGCTCGAAGCTGGATTCATTCGGGAAGTCTTCCATCCAAAATGGCTGGCAAACCCATTTGTTGTACCTAAGGCCGGTGGGAAGCTTCGGATGTGTATCGACTACACCACTTTAAATAAGGCATGTCCAAAGGATCCATTTCCACTACCTAGAATAGATCAGATAGTGGACTCCACCTCTGGGTGTGAGCTATTGTGTTTCTTAGATGCATATTCTAGATATCATCAAGTCCAAATGTCTAAGGAAGATGGAGAGCATACTGCCTTCATCATAGTAGATGGATTGTACTGTTATACTGCCATGCCATTCGGTCTTAAAAATGCTACTTCAACATTTGTGTGAGCTATGTACAAAACATTTGGAGAGCTAATTAGAGACTTGGTGGAGGTGTATGTCGATGACATCATTGTGAAGATCAAAAACAAGGAGTCACTCCTTGACAAATTACAAGCCGTATTTGACAAGCTGCGCACCACGCGCACCAATCTGAACCCGGACAAGTGTGTCTTCGGAGTTAGCCCCGGGAAGCCTCTGGGGTTCTTGGTGACCCACTGAGGAATTAAAGAAAATTCGGCAAAGATCAAAGCCATAGAAGATATGCGGCCCCCAGCCCGCATTAAAGATGTCCAGAAGCTAAATGGATGCCTAGCTGCGCTCAACCGGTTTATCTCAAGACTGGCAGAATGGGCACTACCCTTCTTCAAACTCTTGAGGAAGTCCAGACCATTTCATTGGTCTGAAGAAGCAGAAAAGGTGTTTCAAGAGCTGAAACAACTACTCACCACACTACCAATATTGGTAGCTCCTAATCCTGGTGAGCCTTTACTGCTTTACATTTCGGCAACCATCGAAGTTGTCAGTATGGTCCTGGTTGCGGAAAGATCAGAGCCACATCCAATCCAGGAGTCCTAACCCCACCGGGAGGGTCCGGAATCACCTGAAGGAGTGACTGGGTCCCAGCTCCCAGAAACGGAACCTCAAAATGAAATGCTAGGAGATCAACCTCATTCGCCCGAGGAGGTTCACCTAGCTGATCAAGATGATCTGAATCCTTCTAGTGAGGTCTGGGTCGAACAAGAAGGAGTTTTTGACCCCTCTGGGAGGGTCCAAGAAACACAACCTAAAGGTCCGGAACCCCCCAAAAGGGTCCGGGTCGATGGAGAAGAAGCTTTGGGTCCTTCTCAAAGGGTCCGGACCATCCAACGCCCCATGTACTTCATCAGTGAAGTACTCTATGACGCCAAGACAAGATACATTAAGGTGCATAAACTGCTTCACGCAGTTCTTATTGCCTCAAGGAAGCTTCATCACTACTTCCAAGCCCACAAAATATCAGTGGTAACTTCTTTTCCATTGCGTGCTATTTTTCATAACCCTAATTCTACTGGGAACATTGCAAAGTGGGCAGCGGAACTGGCCAAATTTGATCTAGAATTTGTGTCAAGACAAGCAATCAAAAGTCAAGCGTTGGCTGACTTCATGGCGGAATGGACCCCCTCTCCATCAAACCCTGGGGGCCACAATGAGCAGAAACCAAAATCCAAAGTTCTGGTATTCACCGAGCCTCACTGGACCCTCTACTTCGACGGCTCCGTGCGAAAGCAGGGGGCCGGAGCTGGAATCCTTCTCCCCGCTCCGACTGAGGAGAAGGTCAAGTACATGGTACACCTTGATTTCAAGACAACCAACAACATGGCGGAGTATGAAGCTCTCATATATGGACTCAAGGTGGCACTACGTTATGGTGTCAAATAGCTGTTGGTAAAGGGAGATTCACAACTCATTATCAAACAAGTCAAAGGTGAATGTTCCTGCAACAATCCCCAACTAGCTGCTTATCTCCTTGAAGTCCAGAGGCTTTAGAAGGACTTCGAAGTCCTGGATCTTCATCATGTTCAGCGTCTTCATAACGCTGAAGCCGACGAACTCTCGACGAAAGCCTCAACCGGAGCTCCGGCTCTTGACGGAATCTTCATTCGGAGGTGGTCAAAACCAACAGTTCAGCCTGCCGAACTGAGCAAGGGGTGCGAGACCAACACCTCGAAGCTGGCAGTCCCGGTGGCCCTGTTACCATGGTGTCCACCAAGGGTCGTAGGTGCTGTTGGAACCTCTGAGCAACCCAACACGCAAGACTCAGAAGCTCAAGTTAGCTCTGATGCATGGATCTCGGAGATCCGGAGCTACTTGAAAGACAACATCCTCCCTCAAGACAATGTAACCGCTGATCGGATTGTCAGATTGGCTAAAAGATACACGTTGGTAGAAGGGGATCTCTACCGACTTGGTGCCAACGACATCCTAATGCGGTGCATTACAAGGGAAGAAGGCCGCGAGCTCCTCGCGGAAATCCATGGAGGCGAGTGTGGGAACCATGCTTCTTCTCGCACGCTGGTTGGTAAAACCTTTCGACATGGCTTTTTATTGGCCTACAACACTTTAGGATGCGGTTGATCTAGTGAAAAAATGTGAAGCGTGTCAGTTCCACGCAAAACAGATTCACACACCGGCTCAATCACTACAAATGATACCTCCTACATGGCCATTCAATGTGTGGCGTATGGACATCTTGGGACCTTTCCCAAAAGCTGTCGGAGGTTACAGGTTCTTGTATGTCGCTATTGACAAGTTCACTATGTGACCGGAAGCAACTCCAGTTGCAACAATCAACAAGCAATCAGCAATCAAGTTCTTGAAGTCCATTATATGCAGATTTGGAGTTCCGAACAAAGTCATAACTGACAACGGAACTCAATTTACAAGTGCTGCATTTCAAGAATATTGCGAAGACCTCGGCATTCAACTTAGCTACGCCTCTGTAGCTCAGCAAGCAAGTAATGGACAAGCCGAGAGAGCAAATGCAGAAATATTAAAGGGACTCAAGACGCGCACGTCCGAGCGCCTAAAAAAGCATGGAGCCAACTGGATTGAAGAGCTTCCGTCCACATTATGGGCGAACAGGACAACACCTAACCGGTCAACTGGGGAGACTCCATTCTTCCTGGTGTACGGAGCTGAAGCAGTACTTCCTCCGGGGATCACCTTGGGGTCCCTTCGGGTCCGGACCTTCGACGAAGCCACGCAGGACAAGCTCTGGCGTGAAGACCTTGACCTCGTCGATGAGGGAAGGTGCCAAGTAGTTGTTTGGAATGCACGTTATCGCCAAGCGCTCCAACGCTATCATCAAAGGCACGTGCGCAACCGACAACTCGAGGAAGGCGATCTGGTGCTTCGGAAGATAATAACCCGGGAAGGAATGAACAAACTTTCCCCCAGCTGGGAAGGTCCATTTCGAGTGATCAAAGTATCTCGTCCCGAATGCATTCGCTTGGCAACTAAGGATGGGATTCCACTTCTTAATCTTTGGAACATCGAGCACCTTCGTAAGTTTTATGCTTAGAATCACAGAGGTGAGTCTGTAATTACACACGATGTATGTTATAGGGTCGCTCAACAGAAATGGGTAGGTCGTATGGGAGAACATCCGGACCACTCCGGGAGGGTCCCAAAAGTTTAAGTACACTTCATACAGTCTCTGCACTAAAAGTGTAACTAGCTACCCTGGGCCAGTACAAGACGTATAGTGCACTTAGCTTTGTCCTGCACCCTAAGTGTCTCCTTGTCTCCCCTGTAATCCAGACCTATAATGAAAGATATTGTTGTGTAAAAATAGACACCACGTGCATTTATTTTTTTTAGAAGGCTCGACCTATCAATTTATTGTTTTTAACCTTCTTGTCTATAATGAAGTTGTGCAATTCTTCTTGATTTTTTACCAAGTTATTCATATGCATTGCAAGTTATATTGTTGGTCACTTTGGGTCTTAACATGCTATATAATCTACTTGCCTGAACGCCAAGCCAACATAGGTCCAGAGTGTGCTATCGACTTAGCCTGGTCCTACACCCTAACTACGTCACTCTACCTACACTCCGGCAGGCCTTAGTACGGTGAGTACTAAAAAAGCATATGGGTTTGGAAGAGTTACATCAATATACTCGCTACCATATCGAGTTACTATGGAATCAAACTCAAGTAAGAACAATAAGACACAAACGATTTAATAGATAAGAGGATGAATTTTACTTTTTTCTTGTATTTAAGGTTCAGGAAAAACAAAAATTCAAAGTGCTGGTGGTTGACGTCGGAGCTACCAAGCTCCGCCAATCCCAGGGGGCCTACCGTCGATGCCTCAGCGACTTCGGACCTAAAATCTACAAGTGCAAAGCATTCAAGTCATCATCAAAACCTTTGGTACATGTACACATTTCAATTGTACACATGTACCAGGGGGCCAACAAGACAGAGCACAATATATTGAAGACAAAGTGAAATTCATGGCAGAAAGGAGGATTTCATTAATCAAAAGTATTGGATTACAAAATTAGGGTTACAAGGGGAAAAAGGAAAATGTCCTAGCCACTTGAGGATCTAAGTCTTGTGGAAAAACGAAGTAACCTTCTCAGCAGCTTCTTGGACACTAGCTCTGGCGGCATCCTCTTCTTCAACAATGATTCCTTCAAAGACCAGATCAAGAGAGAACTGGGGGTCTCGACTTTTGTAACACGCCAAGACATACTCGGCGACGTTCTTGGCCAAAGATTTACCCTCTGTCTCCAGCTGATCAGCGATGACATTACCCATCGCGTCGAGTTTGCCGCCAGCGGAGCCAAGTGCCACCAGCATCTGGTCCAGCTCCTGCGCTGGGTCTTCCGAGCGTACTGGAATGAAACCAAGAGGCACAAGGGCCCTGTCCGCACGTCCCAAGAAGTCCCATACCATCAGGTACTCGGTTGCCTTCGAGCTCTTTAGCTCTTCCAGTGACCTCCGGGCGGCAGCTAGCTCCGAACTCTCCCGAGCTAGGCGTTCCACCACTTTAGCATGTTGCTGCATACTTTCAGCCACCTTCTTCTCGCGGTCGGTCAGCTCTGACTCCCGGAGGTGGATGCGGTTCTGCCTCTCCGCTAGGTCTTTCTTCGTGCCTCTCAGCTTCCCTTCCCTGGTGGCAATGTCAGCTTCTCTTTTTGAGAGCTCCTGCCCCATCTTCTAGTACTTCTTCCTTTCATCTTCACTCCACTGCTTAAACTTCTTTGAGCGATCCGCCAAATTCTATTCACCCAGAGTCAACTTCTGGGTGACTTCCGCCTATCTTTTCATGACATCCTCCTGCTGCTCCAGGAGCTTTTCTTCCCTTGCTTCTAGGTCCGCCCGACACTTCAGGAGAACCTCGTTCAATTCTTTGAGGTTTTCGTGACGCTCATCAGCAGCATCACGCCTCTCCTTGGCTTGCTCAAGGATTTCCCTGGAGTTAGCGTCGAGCGCCCAGATGGCAGCCTCCTTCTCCTCATGCAGCTTATCCCAGTACTCTAACCAGGCCTTCTCCCTCTTTATCCACTCCTTCTGGTCAGCTAGCTTTGTCTGGGCAAGCCTGGTCTCAAAATGGAGTCTGTTGCGCCAACACCTCAAGTTGTTTCGCTCCCCCTCCAGGGCTTTGCTCTCATAATCAAATGCGAGTTGGACAGGTCAGAGACTGGAGCAGGCATTGTCTATGGACAATGCCAGAGGGATAGGCCCCGGACTTGCTGGGACCATCTCTGCAGGCTCTAGAGGGTTCTCCATTACAAAAATAGGGTCCCACTCTATGAGAGAGGACCCTTGATCTTCTGCGGTACTGAGACCGCTCTCCGGGAACCCTTCAGTAGCAGTAGAAGAACCCACTAGGGGAACTTCCACCTCTAGAGCAGAAGTTGAAGGCGCTGCTTCAGTGTTTTTTGTCGCTGGCTCCGAAGGCAGAGGGCCTGTCGCCACCTCTTCAGGCAGCTCCGACTCTGGTTCAGCTACCTCTGGGGCAATGGCAGTGGCTTCATGCGGGGCCTCTACCACCGCTGGCTCAGATGTCAGCCCGTTAGCTTCCTCTGGTTCAACGACCGAAGCTTCAGGCGTCTTTGGCTCAACCCCCAGACATTCAACCGCTTCTGGCACAAGGGACGGAGCTTCAGTGAGTTCTGGCTCAATGGTCGGGGCTTCAATTACCTCTGGCTCAGCGGCCAAGGCTTTGATGACTCCCGGCTCAAAGGCCAGAACTTCTGGCATCTTTGGTGCTGGAGCATCAGCCTCCGCCACTGTCGCCAGGGTCACATCATTGACTTCTACCATGTGGTCCAGCGCTACCATAGGAGCTTTGGGCGAGGACTCCGAATCAAAGTCCACAACAGCTGGCGCCAGAGCTGTCGCAACTCTTGCCACTACATGAGGAGGAGGCTCGGTGCTTGAAGCCGGAGCTTCGGCCTGTGCAGCCCTGGTTGCTGCGACAAGCGCCAAAGTTCCTGACCCCTTCTTCGACACCCTAGAAATAAAGGGAAGAGAAGATTAAAGACACAATAAAAATAAGACTAGCATTTTAGGGTGAGCAATCAATTCTTACCTAGGGATGCTACCACCCTAGTCGCCTAGGAACATCTTCTTCTAAGGCCCAGAGCCAGAGCCCACAAAGTCTGGTGAGACAACGGCTTCAGACCTCAGTTGAGGGCCACTTGCAGCAGCCGGAGTCTTCTCGGCTGTAGCTTCTCTTGGCCGGGAAGAACTCCCGGGCCTGGAGCTTTTAGTCAGCACTGAGGCCAGGGTCAAATGCCCAGAGCTAATGCCTTTTAAAGACGCTTGCACTGGAGCAGGGGTAGCTGCAGAAGACCTCCCCCGCCAGGGAGAAGGAGTCGTGGTAGAAGGAGCAGGTCTAACGGACCTCCCGTCAGCATACTTCAACTTCCTCTTCCGGCTGGAGGGCTCAGCTGGCTCTTTGCCCTTGCCCTTGCTGGTGTCTTCAACCCTCCAGCTTGGGGCAGAGGCAGGCCCTCCTTCAGAAGCTCCGGGGATCACCACCCTGGTGGTCGGACGCCTTTCCACCTCACCAAGGTTGTCAAGCGCTAGCATTTCCTCCGGATCTCTCTACTGAACTGCGCCTCCATGTTCAAAGGAAGGAAAGCTGCCGGTGGAACTAGGTCATCGCCGTCGACATTTATTCCATGCTGGAACTTCTTGAGATGAATCCTCAAAGCTTCGTCATCTAAGTTGGATTTCAGACCGGTTTCAATCTGATCGTCATCCATCACGCTGTTGAGGGCCCATGCGAGCTTCTGCCTCTTCCTCGGCGGAGCCCATCTGTTGACAAGGAAGTTGCAGAAGACCATCTGAGGAGTCACTCCTCCTGCCACGCATTCGCGGATCCTGATCAAGACGGGGTTGAAGGCCTCCGACAGCACTGGAACTACACTCCAAGCAAGTGTCGGTGTCAACGTTGGGGAGGCCTTCAGATAGCTCCAACATCTCGTGCTCCTCCACTGCAATGCTGACCCAATCTTTCTTCCAGTCATCCCATTTGCCAGAAGGAAAAGAGTACAAGTATTTGAAGGGACAGTTCTTGCGCTTCACGAGATAGTAGAAGCCAAGAAACTTAGTCCCCTTTCCGGTGGTGTGGATGGTGAAGAAGGTGCAGAACGGATCGACGGGGGGGGGGGGGGGGGGGATACCCACCCACATCTCGCAAAAGTGGACGAACGTCGCCACGAGAAGAAGAGAATGGGGACCAAGGTGATACAACTACAGATTATAAAAGTCTAGCAACATCAAAAGAAAGGTAGAGAAAGGCGGAATGAATCCCACCATGGCGTACGCCGAAAAGTACACCATGTCACCATTGCACTCCTTCTTGAACGGGAGCTCGCCGGCGCGAATCAAGTGGTTGAAGGAGTCACTGGACCACCCCATATAGGTCCGGATCTTCTTCAGATCATCGTCACTCTTGAGGCGGCATCTTGGGGAGACCCAACTCCATCGCGACAAAGCTGAGCAAAGGAAGGGAAGTTAGGCGGAGTTTGGGAAGCTCTGAGCGCAAATTTGATCGAAGGCGTAAACAGTCCTCAAACCATGCACACTTTCCCTCTTAAGTAAGCCTCCACGACGCTTGGATGGAAACCGCAGTGAGAACGAAGGCACTTTTCAAAAGTCTACCCTGTCAATGACGAGTGGGCCTGGGGCCACTCCAACGAAGAGATCGAGGTTCTTACCCTAGGCAAACCGTTGTCATGATGAGCGGCGGGAAACTCGATGGCGGCACCCTGGTAGGGCGCACTGAACCGATACGGTTTTCGTATTGGAAACCGATGACCTTCAATTGCGTGAGATCCTCACTCAAAGATCTTATCTGCCGCATTCATAACAAGCCACGCGTCGATGGTTCACTCCCGGACCATCGCTCCAACAGCACATCGGAAGACTCTTGAAATTGAAGCGTGGGAATCGAGAATGGCCCCACCTCCGGTAGAATGACTTAACCCAAAGGGTTTCTCCCAGAGGTGGGCCTGAGGGCCACTATAAGTACCCTGCGTAACAGGTACCCTTCGGTACCGCGAAGAGTACAAGGGAGTTCTACCTGTCGGAATTGAAGGTCTCCTTAGGTCCCATATGTCACATTGCACCGGACCCGCTCCCCTCAAATGGGTAGCTCCTGGGTAAACACGTGTAAAGGAAAATCAGAACTAAGCTCCCAATGAAGGAAAGCTTCGGTGACAACACGTGTACAACGATCCCGGACCTAACCCCCAGCAGAGAGGAGCTCCGGTGCCTACACATGTACAGTAGCCTCGGACCTACCCTCCCGCAAGGGAAAGCTCCGGAGCTACCACGTGTGGAGCCTCCAGACCTTCATCAATGTATACACTGACAGATCTCCTTTAGCATGTAAATTAAAGTGACAATCAAAGCGGACATTACAAGATTTGATTCTGTGTCGTTAATGCTGAATTAACAACACGCGATCAGAGCACTGTTAATAGGGGTAATGCAGCCATTAAGGCACATTACTACACTATTAACCATGCTTTATACCCGCAGATAGTGTATTAGGCAATTTAATACACCAGGGCCACATGTCGGGCCACGTGAATGATGTAACGGTCAGCCCTTGAAACTATAAAAGGGTTGCGCCGCACGAACCCAAGCTGATCTCACCTAAGCTAATCCAAGCTAACGGGTATACTAGGCAACAGACTCACACAATACAACAACACAAACCCCGTGGAGTAGGGTGTTATGCTCAGGCGGCCCGAACCACGTAAATCTCCGGTGTCATCATGTTGACCTTGATCTCTGCATACCCCAACCATAACAAGAACCTCCGCGGGATGCTTCTTAGCAGGTCCAGGGGAAGTGTCGTTGCTACACTTCGACAATGGTTGTTTGAAGTGTTACTCACATGTACAACTTCTGCCTGCTCATTTGCCCAGTCACCATTCTTCAAATGGCTTGCCTCCCAAGTTGTATGTTATCGGGTTCTTCTCTGGTCTCTGGGTCTCGCTACATAAAATACAAGTAAAATTCAACATGTAAGGTATACATATTGATTGCAGTGCAAAGTAAAAGTGTGATTTATTTTTCATACCTTCTCATAACTAAGTTGGGCGTAGGATTTGGAGCCAAGCAAGTGATTCACCTTTTGTCTACTTCGATTTTAAGAATTGATCCTGCTTATTGACTGCAATAATTTTAAGAATTAATTCCACAAATGAAATTAAATCAAATTGTTTTTGTATGATGCGAAGCTATTAAGAAGTTAGCTAACCTTGAATTGCTCAGACCCAAAATATTCTATTAGGTGGAACCACTCAGGTGCCGGTACGCCAGCAGGCTTGTTTGGTATACGTTCTTCATCGGTAACTCTTATAGGTGGCATGCAAAGCTGAGCGCCACCCCTTGCTGAGCTCAGATCAACATTTTTCTTGCGCTCTCCGATGCGTCCTCCATGTCCTATGAATTTTGTGTATTGTATAACAAGTTGCTGTAAACGTACAAGATGGAGATTGCAAGAAAAAAAATACTTGTGTGGGGTGTGACAACACTTTCTAGAATGTATCGTACTATATCTCTCTTGTTACTATCGCCAACCTCTTCCCACTTCCTTGCATCGCTGAGGGATGCATGTTTTTTTGTAAACATAACCACATCATCGACAAAGTGCCGCTGATTAATACCAACCACAACACCCAACCTTGTGGAGAACTGAATTGGTAGCTTCACATGCTCCGTTCTACTAACTTGGGATGCATAGCATATTCTGGGAACCTTAAGTCCTTTATGCACACTTATTCAAAACTTATTTCATTCTGTTACATTGATTCAAATGGTAAACGAATAAAACAAATTAGACCAAGTTTAGTATCATGTACAGATAGTGTGAAAAGAAGAAAAGTCTGATGTTCGTACTATCTTCAGGATGAGTGCGGCAAATACGAGCGTGGGAGGACTGCGTCCCAACAGCATTTTGTTCTGTATTATTCCCTCCTGTTTTATATTAATTGTCGTATCAGACCAACAAATGAATAAAAAATGAACTAGTTAGGACTGTTTAAACGACAACTATTTTGATCGGGGGGGGGGGGGGGGAGTACATTGTTGACTTCTTTGTTGTTGTTCATACCATAAAATGAGCCATCAGGTGCACATGTCAGTGGCGCTACTGCACTCGTAGTGCTGCAGAGGATTTTCAGTCCAGTAGCGAAGTAGGCAAGACTGAAGGGGTGGGCATGGAGCTGGCAACGCTAGACTAGACAAAGATAGGGTTCGCCAGTTCGGTCTGACTGACATCAGTTGGAGCGCGTCTCAAAGAGAATTAGTTACAGGGTGAATAATACACGCCAACGGTAGCAGGTGGCGAATGCAAGACAGATAAGGAAGGCAGCTTGCGGGATTGAATCCTCTGCAGTACTTCACCTGCAGTAGCTGCCACTGACATGTGGGCCCATGAGACATCAGATCCACTTGTCGGTAGTGGATACTGCAGGTGCAATACTGCATAGTCCTAGCTTGCGTTGCTTAACAAAGCGAGGGTTCAGTCTGGCCGAGATCACCAGGAGAAACTCTCGAGGAGGATTGGTGGCAGGGCGAGTAATGGTCGGGGATTTGCGAGCGGTGGGGTTATCATGGGACGCGAAGGATGGGACGTGGCGATGGGCGAGGTGGACGCATCGGGGAGGACACTCAAGTGACCAGCAGCTGGGCATGGGCGCCGGTGCCAGCCGGGGTGGCCGGCGGCGAGAGAGCACAACGTGGAGGCATCACAAAATCACGCCATCACACAGGCATATGAACTGTTAACTATAAAGACTAAGAAAGTAGAATGGCAAGACATGCTAAAACAATTAGTAGAGCCTAGGAAAGAATGCAAATGACCATGATACACCCATCATCAATACATTTAAAGGACATAACATATTCTCTCAAAATGCTCCAAATTCAATGCCAAAGGAGTAAAAAACTAACGCGCTCTACCAAAACAAATGTCATGGTAGAGAGGCAGGTAGTAATGTTGTCGGCGGTTTTGATCCGGCAGATCTCCCGACACTACTAAAGTTTTAGAGGAGTTTGAAGTTCGGTGTGGGTGCGCGGAGATTCAAGAAGGTGAAGTGTAAAACGACATAGGAGACACGAAGATTTACATGGTTTGGGCCGCCTGAGCGTAATACCCTACTCCACGGGATGTGTTGGTGTTGTATTGGTTGTATGAGCTCAACGTGAGTTGAGAGTGTAGAATGAGCGCGTCTCGTCAGCCTGTCCTATGTATCGTCGGCCTGTCCTTTTATAGTACAAGAGCAGGCCGTTACAAGTTCGCCTGGCCTGACATGTGGCCCCGGCGGTTACTAATATTGATACGCATTTGATACGCTTAATTACCCTTAATGACCGAATTACGGGCTTTGACAACACCATTTCTGGTAATTAAGGTCGTCCGATCGTGTGTCATTAACATAGTATTAATGACACTTAATCGGGTCTTGAAGTCCTTGATTCCCCTTTGAAGATCCGGAGCCGTTGTGAAGTCTTTCGGAGGTTGGAGGCTGAAGATCCAACGGTTGGACACGTGGCAGCTCTGGAGCGTACTGTGGGAAACAGATAGGTCTGGTGCCACCTGACACGTGTCAGTTCTGGAGCTTCCCTCGGTCTGGGGTTAGGTCCAGGGGTGCCGCTATGGTACATAGCCCGGAGCTTCCCCCTTGTGGGCGGTAGCTCCGGTGATAGTACACGTGGCAACCCTGGGACTAACCATGTTGGGGAAGCGGATCCGGTTATGTCTGACATGTGGGCCTCCGAAGGTCTCCAAATCCAGTAGATGATATTCCCTTGAGATCTTTGCAATCCCAAAGGGTATATGGTACCCAGGGTACCGACAGCGACCACCTAGGCCCACCTCTGGGGAAGGCCCCTTGGGTGAAGTCATTCCGCCGGAGGTGCGTCCATCCTTCAACTTTTGAACTGAGTCTTCAAAGGTCTTCGGATGTGCCGTTGGTGATGGTTTGGAGTTAAATCCTCGCCGCGTGGCATATCCCGTGTGCGGCAAATGAGATCTTTGGCGTGCGGATATCACGCAATCGAAGGTCGCCGGTTCCCAATACGAAAATCGTATCGGTTCCGCGCGCCTTGTCAGGCAGCCGCCTTCGGTCTTCCCGCCTCATGATGACAACCGTTCGCCTAGGTAAGAACCTAGACTTGATCGTCCGGGTGGTCCCGGGCCCTCTTGTCATCGGCTGGGTGGAATTTTTGAGTAGTATCTTCGACTTCCTTGCGGTTTCCATCCAAGCGTTGCGAGGGCTTACTTAAGAAGGAAAGCACGCACCGTCTGGGGTTCTTAACGCCTCTCCTCTGATCTTGCGCTCAAACTCCCAACTTGTGCTCGCTTTTCCTCTCTTGCCTTGTTGTGCCGCGATGGAGTTGGGTCTCCGCGAGAGCCATTTGAAGACCAAAGGTGACCTGAAGAAGGTCCGAGCCTTCATGGGATGGTCCCCGGACTTCTTCAACCGCCTGGCCCGCGCCGGGGGAGAGCTCCCGTTCGAGAAGGAGCACGCCAGCGAATTGGTGTACTTCTCTTCGTACGCCATGGTGGGGTTGATCCCACCTTTTTCCTCCTTTTTCTTGATGCTGCTAGACTTCTATGGTCTGCTGCTGTACCACCTTGGCCCCCACTCCATTCTTCTTGTGTCCGTCTTCGTCCACTTCTGTGAAATGTGGGTGGGCATCCCCCCCTGCATTGAACTTTTTCGGACCTTCTTCACCGTCCATACCACCGGTAGGAGTAATGAGTACCTTGGCTTCTACTACTTCGTGAAGGGCAAGAAGTGCCCATTCAAATACCTCCGGTCGTTTCCCTCTGTAAAGTGGGATGATTGGAGGAAGGACTGGATAGTCATCCGGGTGGAGGAGCATGAGAAGCTGGAGCGGCCCGAAGGCCTCCCCAACATCGACACTGCAGTCCGGAGTGAAGCTCCTATGCTGTAAGATGCCTTCAACCCTACTCTCACCAGGATCCGCCAGTGCGTGGTGGGAGGATTAACTCCTCAGGCGGTATTTTGCAATTTCCTGGTAAACAGGTGGGCACCGCTGAAGAGGAGAGAAAAACTCGCTTGGGCCCTCAGCAGTGTGATGGACGACGATCGGGTCGAGACCGGGCTGAAGTCCAACATGGCGGGGGCAACTTTGGAGTTTCATCTCAAGAAGTTCCAGCACGGCATCAACGTCGCGGGTGATGACTTGACTCCGCCATCAGCTTTTCTCCCTCTGAACATGGAAGTAGAGTTTAGCAGGGAGCTCCGGCGGAAGATGCCTGTGCTTGACGACCTTGGTGTCGTCGAGAGAAGATCGACCTCCAGGGTGGTGATCCCTGGAGCTTCCGAAGGTGGCTCCGACCCTGCCCCGAAGCCAAGGATCGAAATCGTTGGCAAGGGCAAGGAGCCTGCAGACAAACCCTTGAGCCAGAAGAGGAAGCTGGAGCATGCCGACGGAAGGTCCGTCAGGCCTGCAACCTCTGCATCAGCTCCTTCTCCCCGAAGGGGGAGGTCTTCTACAACTGCGGCGACTGTACCCGCAGCGGCGTCCTCCCAGGGTGCTAGCTCCGGGCATGCGACTCCAGCACCAGGGCCAGTTGAGGCCTCTAGGTCTGGAGGTGCTTCCCGGTCGAGGGGGGCCTCGACTAAGGAAATGCCCGTGGCTGCAACGAGTTCCTGGGGGCCTTCCGGAGCTTCCACGCCAGTGGCGGCTATGGTCAGCCCAGAATGCCCGTGAAAGAGGTTCCGCGCAAGCTGGTGCGGAAGCCTCCCAAGGTAATTTTTAATCTTTACCTCAGACAGTTGTTTTGTTGTAGTAACTGTTTTTTAAGTTTCTTCATCCATCATCTACAGCGTTCCCAAGAAGAGGAGTGAGGCTCCACCCTCAGCCACAGCAGCTGAAGCTGTGAGGGCGGAAGCTCCTGCTCCTGTCCCTGTGCCACCCCAAGTGGTGGCTGAAGCTGCGACAGCTCCGGCGCCAGCTATCATGGTCATGGACCTCGACTCATCCCCAGAGACTTCCGTGGTAGTGCCGGACCGCAGGAGAGAAGATGCGCCAGCGGCACCTGCCCCGGAGGTTGAAGCTCTGGGTCCTGGTGCAGAGATGATGGAAGCTTCGGCCGTTGAGCCGGAGGAAGCAGTAACTCCGGCCCCAGAGCCGGAAATTGTAGAAGCCCCAGCGGTTGAGCCGGAGGTAATTGAAGTCCCGGCAAGTGAGCCGGATGTGGAGGAAGCTCTGGCGGTTGAGCCGGCTACCTCTGAAGCTCCGACCTCAAGGTCGGTTGTAGTTGAAGACCTTCCGGCGTTCGAGCCAGTTGAGGTTGAAGCTCCGGCCTCAGGGCCGGTCATTGCGGAGGCATCAGCACTCGAGCCCATGGTGGTCGAGATGCCAACAGCCGAGCCATCAGCAGAGCAGGGGCCTAAGCCGGAGCTGGAAGTAGCACATGCTCCGGAAGTGTTGTTGGCGGAGGTGCCTGCCGTTGAGCCGGAATGCCCAGATGAAGTCGTTGGCCCCCTACCTAAGGGGGCAAATGAAGACCTGGCGGTGGGGCCTTCGGAACCACTTCCGGAGGTCGGAACTTCTTCCGCAGGACCCTCCTCAATGGCGACTGAGGCTATCCCGGAGGACGGCCCTAGTGCCGTGGAGGCTCAGGGGACAACTCTTGTGGAGTGGGACCCAATTTTTGTAAGTGAGAACCCGCTGGAACCAGCGGAGGAGGCCTCAGCAGGTCTGGAACCCATTCCCCTGACGTTGTCTATTGACAACGCTTGCTCCAGCCTGCATCAATTTCAGCTGGCATTCTACCACGACAGCAAGGCTCTTGAAGAGTAGCGTCAAACCCTTAGGCGGTGGCGTAATCGGCTCTACTTCGAGACCAAGCTGGCGCAGTCGAGGCTGGCAGATGACAAAGAATGGATCAAGCAGGAGAAGGTCCGCCTAGAATATTGGGGCAAATTATTGGATGACAGGGAGAGCTTGACTCGCACCCTCGACGCTCAATCCTGGGCCATTTATGAGCAGACTAAGGCAGCTAATAGTGCGGCTGATGAACGCCAAGAAAGGCTTGAAGCCATTAACACTACTCCCATCAAGCGCCGGGAGGCACTTGAAGAGAGGGAGAAGAGGCTCGAAGATGAAGAGCAGAAACTCCTTGAGCTGTGGGATGACGTCTTGAAGAGGGAGGAGGAGCTCACCAAAAAGGTGGCTTTGGCTGACAAGGGCCTCGAGGAGCGCGACAATAAATTGGAAGAGCGCTGCACTGAGGAGGAGGAGAAGGCCTGGGTGCGGGGGCAGGAACTCTACGAGCAAGAGTGTGCCATCGCTGCCAGGGAGAAGAAAGTGAGGGGCAGAGAGAAGGACCTTGTTAACCGCTGGAACAAGATCTACCTCTGAGAGGAGGAACTCAGAAAACTCGAGAAGCAGGTTGCTGAAAAGATTCAGCAAAATGCCAAAGAGGTTGAGTGCCTCGCTCGCGAGAATTCTGAACTGGCGGCGGCCAAAAGATCCTTGGAAGAACTGAAGGGCTTGAGGGCTGCAGACTCCCTAAAGGTTTGGGAGTTCCTGAGCAAAGCCAACGACGCGCTGACACTAATGGTCTTCAGTCTCGTGCGTTCGGATGATCTGGAGCTGGAGCCAGACCTGGCGTTGCAGGCGTTGAGCTCGGCGGGTAGCAAACTCTCCAAGGTGGGTGACGTCATCGCGGATCGGTTGGAGGTGGAGGTGCAGTCCCTGGCGAAGAACGTCGCAGAATATGTGTTGACGTGCTACACCAGCCGGGATCTCCAATTCTCTCTGGACCCGGTGCTTGAAGGTCCCGTCGAAGGAGAAGGTGAAGCCACCCGAGCCAACATGTCGGAGGTTGCTCAGAAGGTCGCCCAGTTCTTTCATAGGGTCTAGGACCATCTCTGTAGCTCCCACTTGTATTCTCTCTTTTTCTTCCCCAATTTTGTAATCCCTTGTCTCCATATGAATGAAATCCAAATTTTTGCGAATTTCATTTTTTGTCTTCAACACTTTTGTCTTCACTTGGCCCCCTGGTAGATGTACACAATTTGATTGTGAACATGTACCAAGAGGATATTGTGTTTTGTTGAAGACTCGTTTTCTTCGAACTTGTAGAATGTTGGTCCGAAGTCTTCAATAGTGAAGGCCCCCTGAGGTTGTCGGTGCTCTAAAGCTCCGGTATTGACTACCGTCAAGGCTCAGTAGCTCCGGCAATAGTTCCTATCAATGCGTAGAGCATCGATAGTTAGACCACTGGGGTGTCGGAGCTTAGTAGCTCCAGCAGTGACCTTTGCCAATGCGTAGTTTGTCGGCAGCAGACTCCGTTTGTGGAATCTTCTCACCATCTTTTATTCTGCGTCGACGGCTGGCCCCCCTAGCTTTACGGGAGCTTGGTTGCTCCGGTGATGCTCGTTTTCAATGTTTAACATCGATTATAAGCCACCTAGGGGGAGTCGGAGCTTCGTCAGCTCCGGCTTTTCTCCATCAACGTGGATTCTTTATTTTTCCTGCACATTGAAGCCAAGAAAAATAGTAAAATTCGCTCATTGTCTATAACTTCGTCGTGGCCTACGATTCTCAAGAAAATTCTAGGTCAAACACGATTCTGAATGCAACCGAATGCATTGCCTTCTTTCTTCCGGATCCAATTGTACTTGGACCTGCCTTACTTCGGCCTGCCGGGGTGTAGGTAGCGTGGCGTACTTAGGGTGCTTGACCAGGCTAAGTCAATAGCACACTACGGCCCTAGATTGGCTTGGCAGCATTCAGGTGAGTGGGCCATGAACAATATTTGAATCCAAAAGAATCGACAATACAACTCGAATTGTATTTGAACCGGTCGAACTAAAATTTCATAAGAATTGCACGTCCTTGTTATAGACAAGAAAGAGAAAAATAAAAAATGTTGAGTCTGTACAAAGTAAATGCATGTGGAGTCTTTTCACATGAAGATGTCTTTCATTATAGGTCCAGGGTACAGGGGAAACAAGTACACTCTTAGTGTATGGAACCAGGCTAAGTGTGTTTCATTTCTCGTTTGATCCAGGGTAGCTAGCCACACTTTTAGTCCTGAGACTGTGACAAGCGTTGCATGAACTTTGCAGACCTTCCGGGAAAGGTCCGGCTGTTCTCCCGGAGGAACTACCCGACTCTGTACAATGACTCTATAACATACACCTCAAGTTACTACAGACTCACCAGCGTGATACTAGGTGTAGAACTTACGGAGGTGCTCAATGTTCCAAAGATTTGGGAGAGGTGTCCCATCCTCGGTTGCCAAGCGAACGCTTGCGGGACGGGATACTTTAATCACTCGGAAGGGTCCTTCCCAGTTGGGGGAGAGTTTGTTTAACCCTTCTCTGGATTGTATTCTCCATAGCACCAGATCGCCTTCCTCAAGCTGTCGGTTGTGTACATGCCGCTGATGATAGCACCGAAGGGCTTGGCGGTATCGGGCATTCCGAACAGCTGCTTGGCACCTTCCCTCCTCAAGGAGGTCTAGGTCTTCACATCGGAGCTGATCCTGCGTGGCTTCGTCGAAGGTCCGGACCCGGAGTGACCCCAAGTTGATTTCCGGAGGAAGGATTGCTTCGGCTCCGTACACCAGGAAGAAGGGTGTCTCTCCAGTTGACCGGTTTGGGGTTGTCCTGTTGGCCCATAGAGTGGGCGGAAGCTCTTCAATCCAGTTGGCTCCATGTTTTTTCAAGCGCTCATAGGTGCGCGTTTTGAGTCCTTTCAAAATTTCGGCATTTGCTCTCTCGGCCTGGCCATTGCTTGCCGGGTGAGCTACAGAGGCGTAGCAAACTTGAATGCCGAGGTCTTCGAAATACCCTTGAAATGCAGAGCTTGTGACTTGGGTCTCGTTATCAGTAATGATTTTGTTTGGGACTCCAAATCTGCATACGATGGACTGCAAAAAGTTGATAGCAGATTGCTTTTTTATTGTAACAACTGGAGTTGCTTCCGGCCACTTGGTGAACTTGTCAATGGCGACATACAGGAACTTGTAACCTCCGACGGCTCTTGGGAAAGGTCCCAAGATGTCCATCCCCCACACGGCGAAGGGCCCTGTAGGAGGTATCATTTGTAGAGGCTGAGCCGGTGTGTGAATTTGCTTTTCATGAAATTGGCATGCTTCACATTTCTTCACCTGCTCAGTTGCATCCTGGAGTGTTGTAGGCCAGTAGAAGCCATGCTGGAAGGCTTTACCGACCAGCGTGCGGGAAGACGCGTGGTTCCCACACTCGCCTCCATGGATTTCTGTGAGGAGCTCGCAACCTTCTTCCCTTGTGATGCACCGCATTAGGACGCCGTTGGCACCGCGCCGGTAGAGATCCCCTTCTACCAATGTGTATCTTTTAGCCAATCTGACTATCCGGTCAGCGGATACATCATTGTCAGGAAGGATGTTGTCTTTCAAGTAGCTCCGGATCTCCGAGATCCATGCGTCGGAGCTAACTTGAGCATTTGAGTCTTGCGTGCTGCATTGCTCAGAGCTTCCGGCAGCACCTACGACCCTTGATGGCTGCCATGGTAATAGGGCCATCGGGACCGTCAGCTTCGGGATGCTGATCTCGCCCCCTTCACTCAGTTCGGCAGGCTAAGCTGTGGGTTTTGACAACCTCCGGACAAAAGTTCCGTCAGGAGCCGGAGCTCCGGTTGACGCTTTCGTCGAGAGTTCATCGGCTTCAGCGTTGAGGGCACGCTGGACATGGTGGAGATCTAGGACTTTGAAGTCCTTCTGAAGCCTCTGGACTTCAAGGAGGTAAGCAGCTAGCTGGAGATTGTTGCAGGAGCATTCACCCTTCACTTACTTAATGATGAGATGTGAATATCCTTTGACCAACAGATGCTTGACACCGTATGACAGTGCCACCCTTAGTCTCTAGATGAGTGCTTCGTATTCCGCCATGTTGTTGGTCGCCTTGAAGTCAAGGTGTACCATGTATTTTACCTTCTCTCCGGTTGGTGCGAGGAGAAGGATTCTAGCTCCAGCCCCCTACTTTTGCATGGAGCCGTCGAAGTAGAGGGTCCAGTGAGGCTCGGTGAAGACTGGAGCCTTGTGTTCCGACTTCTGCTCACGGGGCCCCCAGGGTTTGATGGAGAGGGAGTCCATTCCGCCACGAAATCCGCCAATGCTTGACTCTTGATTGCTTGCCAAAGGAATTCAAGATCGAATTCAGCCAATTCCGCTGCCCACTTTGCAATATTCCCAGTTGAATTGGGATTATGCAAGATTGCTTGAAGTGGGTAAGAGGACACCACTGAAATCTTGTGAGCTTGGAAGTAATGGAGAAGCTTCTTGGAGGCAATGAGAACTGCATAGAGCAGCTTATGCACCTCTAGGTATCGAGTCTTGGCGTCATGAAGTACTTCACTGATGAACTACACTGGGCACTGGATGGTCCGGACCCTCCCGGAGGGGCCCGGAGCTTCCTCTTCACTGACCCGGATCCTCTCTCAGGGATCCGGACCTTCTTCGGGGACCTCCGGGTCCTGGCTGGAGGGACACGGAGCTTCTTCAGAAGCGACCTGGACCCTCCCGGAGGGGTCTGAGTCTTCTGAAGTAACTTTTTGTGGACTCAAGTCTGGGAGCTGGGACCCAGACTCGCTTTCAGGAACCTCCGGACCCTCCCGGAGGGGTCTGGATTCCTGAGCATGGGATAGTTCTGGTCTCTCCGCAACCAGGACCATACTGACGACTTCGTCAGTTGCTGAAATGTAAAGCAGCAAAGGCTCACCAGGGTTCGGAGCTACCAGAGTTGGTAGGGTGGTGAGGAACTGTTTTAGCTCCTAGAACGCCTTTTCTGCTTCTTCAGACCATTGGAATGGTCCGGACTTCCTCAATAACCTGAAGAAGGGAAGTGCCCGTTCCGCTAGTCTTGAAATGAACCGGCTAAGGGCTGCTAGACATCCAGTCAGCTTTTGGACATCCTTGATGCGGGCTGGTGGCCGCATGTCTTCAATGGCTTTGATCTTCGCCGAATTAGCTTCTATGCCCCGGTGACTTACCAGGAAACAAATAAGATTTCCAGAGCTAACCCCGAAGACACACTTGTCTGGGTTTAGCTTTGTGCGCGTGACCCGCAACTTGTCGAAGACAGCCTGTAAGGTGTCAAGGAGTGACTCCTTGTTCTTGAACTTGACCACGATGTCATCGACGTACACTTCCACTATGTCTCTAATGAGTTCTTTAAAAGTTTTGTACATAGCTCGTACAAAGGTTGAAGCTACATTCTTGAGACCAAATGGCATGGTTGTATAACAATACAATCCATCTACTGTGATGAAAGAGGTATGCTCTTCATCTTCCCTAGACATTCTGATTTGATGATACCCAGAATATGCGTCTAGGAAACACAGTAATTCACACCCGGAGGTGGAATCCACTATCTGATCTATTCTAGGTAGTGGGAATGGATCTTTTGGGCATGCCTTATTTAGTGTTGTGTAGTCGATACACATCCGAAGCTTCCCGCCGGCCTTGGGCACAACGACTGGGTTTGCCAGCCATTTTGGATGGAAGACTTCTCGGATGAATCCAGCTTCGAGCAACATCTTCATTTTTTGTCGAATGAAGTTCTGTCGCTCCACGGATTGCTTCTGAGGCTTCTGGTGTACGGGCCGGGCGTCAGGGTAAATCTTCAGATTGTGCTCAATCACTTCCCTGGGGATCCCAGGCATTTGTGACGGTTGCCAAGCAAACACGTCGACATTAGCCCGGAGGAAAGCGATGAGCGCGAGTTCCTATTTGTCTTTCAGTCCTCCCGATATATGAGTGGTCTGAGCGACATTGGAACCGATTTGGATGACTTTGACGGGAATGTCGGTGTCGCCGCTTGGCTGCACACGAGGTGCAGAAGTCGAGCCTCGCTGACGAATGCTCGGGGGTTTTGGAGCTTGTTCCTGTCTGGAGTCCTCCTCTTGCGCCGTAGTAAGCGCATGAAGTTCTTCTAGAGCAGTTACTCTGACAGTACGATCTCCACTGATACGGAGAACGCCTACTGGTGTTGGCATCTTTAACACCAAGTAGCCATAATGAGCAGCTGCCATGAATTTGTACAAAGCAGGCCTACCCAAGATGGCATTGAAGGGTAAGTTGATCTGAGCAACGTCAAAGACCAACTTCTCGGTGTGATACTTCTCCCGGGTCCCAAAGGTAATGGGGAGGGTAATAGCACCGAGTGGGGTAATGGCTCCCGGACCTACTCCGGAGAAAGGTCGGGAGGGGTGAAGATCCGAAGGTCGCAGCTGAAGCTTGGTAAAAGCTTTGAAGCTTATGAGGTTGGGCCCCGAACCTCCGTCTACCATAACATGGTGGAGATGGATGTTATTGATGGTGGGAGATACCATCAAAGGTAACTGGCCTGCTCCAACCATCCTCCGAGGGCAGTCCGAAGCATCAAAAGTGATGGCTGTGTCCATCCTCTTCCGATGAGGCTTCGCCCTGGCTGTAGAAGCTACAGCAGCCATGTCCCGACGCATTGTCTTGAGGATGCGGCGGGAGGTGATGTCCCATGATCCACCAAAAATGGTGTTCATGGTTTTCCGACACTCGTTGTCAGAGACGTCAGAATCGTCGTCGACGGTGGTGTAGACGGCCTTCAGGACCTTTTTGGGATCCTGAAAACCTAACTCCTCTTCAGCCGGAGCTTCGTCAACTTTTTGCTTTCCTTCCTTCTGCCGAAAAGGAGCTTCTTCTCGGCACTTATTGTAGCGCTCAGGAAGGTTTTGGACCTCCCGGCAGTCTTCTAAACTGTGGCTGTCCGTTTTGTGAATTGGACACCACACCTTGGGTTTGCCACCGTCTTCAGAAGACGGTCGAGGTCGCTTCTCGGGGCGTGGCCCCCGGCCACCCGGAGCTGCAGCAGCTGCAGCATTAGATGCGCCGACCGATGGCTTTTTCTTTCCGTTGGTCTTTTTCTTCTTCTTGCCACTCCCGGAGGTAGTGGCTTCGCCTTTGGAGGATTTTTTGTGATCCTCCAGAGGTGATTTGGAGTGCATTTCACGGCCCTCCGCAGCTCTGGCACATTTGTGCCAAGCTGAAGAGTTCCGTGACACTGGTGATCTCCTTGATCGCCAGTTTCTCCAACATCTTCTTATCCCGTACACCCTGTCTGAATGCCACAATGACAGAAGCGCTAGAGATAGAAGGGGTAGTGTTTCGTACCTGAGAGAACCTCTGGATTATGATCGCAGGGATTCTCCCCCTTTTTGGATGACTGCAAAAAGATCCAGTTCAGTGCCTGGTCGGGGGTATGAACTCCCGAAGTTGGAGGTGAACTGCCGGCACAACTCCTACCAACTGTTGATGGAGTTGGGTGGAAGGCTCATAAACCAGGACCGGGCGGTCCCAGTTAAAGCCACTGGAAAATAATTGTCCATTACGGCCTCATTTCCTCAAACTTCTCCGGCAGGCGAGGCCGGAATTTCTGTGGCCACCTGACCATACGTAGATGCATGGCCAGGGCCGAACAGCCTCCTCCTACTCCTTCAGGAGCAGGAATGTCCTGAGCTTCTCGTCTTTCACGAGCACGCTCAATATGGACTCGGCCGTCTTGTTGACGGTATCGGCGATCAAGCTTCGCCCGGAGGTCATGAGTTGAAAGCCTTGATACCGTGTGAGTGCGTCGTGCCCTAGAGGGCAGCAACGTCACTTGCTGCGATGCAGCATGTCTCCTGTTGTTGGAAACGTGTGGACCAAGTCTGCCAGACAAGGTCCGTCGCTGCGACGGGGCCCGTACCGAAGGAGGAGGGCCCTGGTTGCTGATGCGGTCGGCTGCTGCTGCAACCAAGTGTTCCACATCGGCCCTCCACTGCTCCATTGCATCCCGGGATGCGTCCGGATGTGGTGGGCGCTGAAGAAGAGCACGTGTTGCATGGAACGCGTGTTCCGGGTTGTCATGATTTGCTGACGCAGTGATTGATGCCGGTGCACCATCGCGCTGCCCAGCTTGATTTGCTGGTGGAGGCGGCGGTAGTGGTAGTGTGACTCCTGCTGGAACTGAGGTTCCTGCTGGTGGCTGGATATTGGAGGGATTGCCTCCAACAGCTTGAATAGTGGGATGACCGTTGGATGATCCAGCAGTTGAGTTCACCATTTTTGAAATCTCAGGCGCCCCTTCCTGGCTTACCAACTGTCGGTGGTTTTGATCCGGCAGATCTCCCGACACTACTAAAGTGTTAGAGGAGTTTGAAGTTCAGTGTGGGCACGCGGAGATTCAAGAAGGTGAAGTGTAAAATTACACAGGAGACACGAAGATTTACGTGGTTCGGGCCGCCTGAGCGTAATACCCTACTCCACGGGGTGTGTCGGTGTTGTATTGGTTGTATGAGCTCAACGTGAGTTTAGAGTGTAGAATGAGCGCGTCTTGTCAGCCTGTCCTATGTATCGTCGGCCTGTCCTTTTATAGTACAAGGGCATGCCGTTACAAGTTCGCCTGGCCCGACATGTGGCCCCAGCAGTTACTAATATTGATACGCATTTGATACGCTTAATTACCCTTAATGACCGAATTAGAGGCTTTGACAGCACCGTTTCTGGTAATTAAGGTCGTCCGATCGTGTGTCATTAACATAGTATTAATGACACTTAATCGAGTCTTGAAGTCCTTGATTCCCCTTTGAAGATCCAGAGCCGTTGTGAAGTCTTCCGGAGGTTGGAGGCTGAAGATCCGATGGTTGGACACGTGGCAGCTCCGGAGCGTACTGTGGGAAACAGATAGGTCCGGTGCCACCTCACACGTGTCAGTTCTGGAGCTTCCCTAGGTCTGGGGTCAGGTCCAGGGGTGCTGCTATGGTACATAGCCCGGAGCTTCCCCCTTGTGGGCGGTAGCTCCGGTTTGATAGTACACATGGCGACCCTGGGACTAACCATGTTGGGGAAGCGGGTCCGGTTATGTCTGACATGTGGGCCTCCGAAGGTCTTCAAATCAAGTAGATGATATTCCTTTGAGATCTTTGCAATCCCAAAAGGTATATGGTACCCAGGGTACCGACAAATGTGATGTGATATGGTTAGTTGGAAGCTATCAATAGAGTTGATGTGGGACATTTTTTAAGCTCTAAAAGTAAAGTTACCCTGGGGCGGAAGGAGTATTTCTTGCTTGTATATGTATACCTGCTGTTGGTTCATGCATCATAGTATCAAGGAGTGAAGAATCTCGGGGTTCCTGAACATCATGTGCTGCAATATTCTCTGCATACCATGCAAAAGAATTAATGTTTTCTAATTTTTTTTAATTTTGATAGTAAACACATTTATAGTTATATCAGGTGCTTGTTGGCCACCATGAATGCTTGTAGACGACATCACGGTTTGATGTCTTGTTCCTAATGGAAAGAGCATTGTAAGTAGTCCTTCCAAATGATAGTGATAACATCAGATTACATGATCGACGTAGATTTTGGATCGGACGGTGTGGTTTGTATAAATTGCAGTGTTTGTTTGGAACGGAGGAATTAGTAATGAAGGAATAGAAAAAAACGTACGATCTGAGAAAGCTACAAGAAAGAAAAAAGTGTAAAAACCGTGAGAACTGAAAATCATAGG
Organism: Tuctoria greenei; assembly: GCA_036927565.1. Classification (NCBI taxonomy): domain Eukaryota; kingdom Viridiplantae; phylum Streptophyta; class Magnoliopsida; order Poales; family Poaceae; genus Tuctoria; species Tuctoria greenei. The sequence goes on from JAYESD010000001.1 coordinate 201,204,261, forward strand.
AATACAAATTTGTAAAACAAGAATGAGAGTAAAATATTTGGAGTGGTTGATTAGATAACCCGTGCGTCATTTATTTCTAAATCCAGAAATTACATCCTACCTCCAGTTTTTAATATTTGTCGTTCTCGGCCATGAATTGAACTAAAAATACACTACCGTTATAAGCTGTCAGAGCATCATTTATTTCGGGACAGATGTAATATATATATATATATATATATATATATATATATATATATATATATAAACAGAACACCACATTTCTTCTTTTTTAATTTATTTAATCTTCATATATCAGCATGGATCGTGTAGAACCTAGCCAATATAGCTCTATAAAAAAAGATGACATGGATCATGTAGAACTTACCTAGCACAAAATTGGAGTCCGGGTTGTCGCAGGGAGGTGTCGGCGACGAAGAGGTTTGGTAGAGCCGGTCAAACTTGGTCGCCCGACGTTATACCCACGAGTCACCACCACCAAGAGCTTCAATGCGTCACTGCGAGATCCATGGGGAAAAAATTATAAAACCGTGGAAAATGAAAACACGGGAATTTATTAAGAATAGAAGTTTGGAACACAGGACAGAGAGACAACACATTTAGAGTACTGCGAGATCACCTGAAGGGCAGGGCAGCGGTGTGTCGGGAACAGAGGCCAGTGTTTCCATTTATACTCATCATGGCTGAAATAGGGTTACAATATGCGGGACTGAAATTGGAGGCGCAAGGAGTGAACATTGAATTGTCAAAATCTCAATTGTGGCGCGCCATGAAGAACACAAAAAATTTTGCGGGCGTGGAGAATTTGACGCTAGCCGTGCCCTTTTGCACACATGCCATCGTGATTAATTGTATGTCATGTTGCGTCGATTCCTGCACATGGTGCGTGTAGCTAGAGGGGTAGACTTCTTTGGACAACTTGCTCGCTTCTTAATTACAGTATGGCCTAGCTGCTTGTTCGCAGTGCAACCTCTAGCTCCCCTTCACCTTTGTTACCATGCATGGAGATCAGAATCTAAAAGCAGTCATCTGCTAGCTAGTGGGATATTCCAAAAAAATACGAACAAAAATATGAATTGCCAAATATATATGTGCTAATGCGAACGATATGCAAATACAGAGCACCCAAGTCCACGAAAGGACGATAGCAAACAATCAGAATTTTGTAACATTAATCACAATGAAATGATACCATGTAGTATATACTACTACTAAAAATACATTTTCACATGCACCGGCTACATATGAAAAAATTGAGTGAAAGAACACAAAAGAGGAGAAACGCAGCCTCAACCACGATCTCAATGGAGTTTCAACCAAGAGTCGTCGATTGTCACAACACAACAAATTCTTGACTAGACAATGAACAACAGTTATCTCGCCCCTTTTTAACAAAGGAGTTGTTTTTCGATACTGCATAGGACGCATTGTTCATAAACAGAAAAGACATTTTTCATTATCATAAAAACAACACTTATATTACAAACAAGAACTATAAAAGCACATAGAAAACAAGAAAAAGAAAAACTACAAATACTACTCTACTCGGAGTTAGAGGAGATCTCGTCCACCTCCTTCTCCACCACCACCGCCTCCTCCGCTGCCACCACCGCCTCCTCCGCTCCTGCCTCCTCCGGCAGTTGAGTAAGAAGCTTCCGGGTGATGGTCTGCAGAAAACGCTGGTGTCCCTCCACCCCAGCCACCTCCCCGATCGTCTCATGGAGGATGTCAAGACGACCGGCCACAAAGCCTAACCCGAAGCAGTAGTGGACAGCGGTGTCCATGCTGGTGCAGACGGGAATTTTCTCAAGACCTAGACGGTAACACGAGCGAGATGTATCAAAAAATACATCCCGCACCAATTTGTCGAGCTCTTTTGCACGCTCGGCGGTGGCGGACAGGTGCTCGGTGGCCTCATTCAGGCGTCGATCGAGTTCATTGAAGTAGTGTTCGAGGACAGTCTCCTGAACCCAAACGGGATAAGGAGGAGGTGCTGGCACCGTGGGCGGAGAAGGGGACGAAGGAGTTGCGGGTGCCGCCTCTAGTTCCACCAGCATTGGAGGCGAAAGAAATAGAGAAGGAGGTTCGGAGGACGTCGATGGCCTGGAGCGCTTTGGTGCGGGGCTACCCATTTGTGCGGCAACGGAGGTGCAGAGAAAGAGCGAGAGGTGGTCGGCGGTGGTGTGGTAGAGAAGCAAGAGGAGAAGTTTGGAGGCTACGATCGATGGAGTGGTGCGGCCGAGACGCAAGAGGACGGTGTGCCTTTATAGTGGGTCGCCGTCTAAGCGAGTGAGTGGAGATGATCCGATGCTTCAAAAATTGTGCCGCAAAGGCTCGACGCGTCCCATCTCGGCTCCACAGGCAGTTTTTAATTGGACACGCAAAGGGTCCAGGGTATGCAATGGCCCACTTGATATACTTTGTAGGTCCATCACGCGATGCTTCAGTTTTTCAGTTCCAATTTTTATGTTTGACACGTGAAGGGCCCACCAGCCCAGGGTATGCAATGTTCCAGTTTTTCAGTTTTTCACGCAAAAGACCTCGATCATGTTTCATGACGTTACGTGTTTTCTCTTTTTGTTGAAAGATTATCATATATAGTTGAAAGATCGTCACAAAACACAAGAAAAGAAAAACAACAAAAGGAAACCTAAATCATCCTCCTCCTCCTTAGATGCAACACATCACTGAAGTTAGAGCACATTCACTTGGTAACTAAATCAATTATTTGTCCAAGAAATAATCAAATCCTTCCTTATGAATTATCATTCCTGAGTAACACAATGAACACACCACACATTCATTCATTAACACATATATATATATCACAAACCCTCGTTCATGTTTTTCAGTTTGACACGCAAAAGACCTCGATCATGCATGTTTGATGATGTTAGGTGTTTTCTAATTTTTTTGAAAGATCGTCATATATATAAATATAGTTTGAGCTCATTGATCATATGTTCGGGGCGTAGCATATATGCATGAACAACACTATAACGTGCATGTTAGAGAGATGTCGACGATCATGTATGATGATGTTACGCGTGTTTTCTCTCTTTTTATTGAAAGATCGTCATGCTTGAGGCTCGTTGATCATGTTTGGGGCGTAGCAAGCATGGACAAGTAACATGCACTTGAAAACCTCGTGATCATGTTTGATGACAACATTAAGTGTTCTCTCTGCTTTTTGTTGAAAGGTCGTTATATATATATATATATATATATATATATATTTCTCTTTTTGTTGAAAGATCGTCACATATATATATATAGTTTGAGGCTCATTGATCATATGTTTGGGGTGTAGCATGCATGGACAACTATAACATGCATGTGAGAGAGACGTCGATGATCATGTGTGATGATGTGACGTGTGTTTTTTCTCTTTTTGTTTAAAGATCGTCATATATATATATATATATATATATATATATATATATATATATATATATATATATATATATATATATATATATAGGCTCGTTGATCATATGTTCGGGGCGTAGCATATATGCATGGACAACTATAACATGCATGTGAGAGAGATGTCGACGATCATGTATGATGACGTTACGCTTGTTTTCTCTTTTTGTTGAAAGATCATCATGTTTGAGGCTCGTTGATCATGTTTGGGGCATAGCAAGCTTGGACAAGTAACGGCATGCACTTGAAAACGTCGCGATCATGTTTGATGACAACATTATGTGGTTTCTCTTTTTGGTAAAAGATTATATATATATATATATATATATATATATATATATATATATATATATATATATATATATATATATATATATATATATATATATAGGCTCGTTGATCACATGCTCATTATTAGTATCAGAAGAGCTTGTTTGGCTCATGGACAAGGAAAATTCTTTGTATGTAGTACAAAGTATAAGTTGGTCGGCGTTGTCGTTCGTACGCGAAGGATGTGGCCATGTAGTTGCTCTTGCAGGTGTATGCTAATTACGTGAGTGTTTGGCCGGGTCATGTAGTTAGTCCACGATGCACCCTAAACCCGGCCTTGTGGCCGTGTATGTGCATACACTAGTGACATGTGACAAAGTGCTCAGTCATGAATTGTGTTTTGTTTGACATCGAAGTTGGATTGGATATAGGATCATCCATTTCTTTATGTATTGGATCATCCAAATTAACGTTTGGTTGGATGGACTGGACGATCCAATTTTTTGTTTGGTAGGTTGGATGAAACTTGGGTGGATTATTGAATCATATAAATTGATAATTTCATAATATTAATTACTTATATAATAATTATCTAATTACTAGCAAATATTAATGTTAATATCATAATTGTAACTATTAATCAACAATAAACAACTTAATTATCACTAATTACATTACTAAGTAGCATAATTAGATAAGGTGGATGGACTCATCCAACCAAATTTCCTGGACCATCTCATTCAGCATCTGCGAGGAATATTCCTCGAACCTAGATCACACTGTCCGTCTGACTGTGAAACAAATAACACATGACCATCCAATTAATCCAAGTCAATCCAATCCAAGACAAGCAACCGAACACAAATCTTTTTGGCTGCGTCGTGCTTGTGCGCATGATGATGGATCGTGCTCGCCGAGCGCCGAGTTATTTGGATTGCTGAGCAAATTTCGGACGTAGAGATCATGTGCTCGTGTGCGCTGCAAGATTCGGGGCATTGGCATATGTGGCAATCATTAGGGTAGGGTGGCACAGTCGCGGGAATCATGTAGTACGCCCTGGCTGAAGATTCAGAGCGTGAACGTACATGGCAACTATCTAGGCAGGGGCGCATAGAGACAGTTGTGCGGCCCTGCCGCAGAGAATTCAATTACCGCACCAAGGGGTTAAGAGATTTGAATGCAGGCCCGACTCTCGGCCTAGGCGGGAGGGGCTACCGCCTAGGGCCAGGTCGGGGGGGGGGGGGGGGGGGGGGCACGATGACAGCTGTTAAAGAGAAAAGAAATAAAATTAATTAGTCTTTGCATCATCCGTATGCGATGTACAGTTTTACACGGTCTATCTTTTTATTTTCGTAATTTTTTGAAATATAATACTACATCCTAATGTGTTCAATATCTATTAGATATAATATTACTAATGCGATAATTTTTCATATGCGATTTTTTCGATATAAGGAGGAGTTTTTCGTTAATGCATACTATAGGACACATTGTTCAGGGACATAAAAGACATTTTCATTAACATAAAAACAACACATATATTACAAACAAAAAAAACACATAGAAAATAAAAGAAAAACTACTACTAATCCTACTATACTCGGAGGAGGACTTGTCCACCTCCTCCTCCGCCGCCTCCGCATCTGCCAGCGGTGCCTCCGCCGCAACTGCCGGCGGCGCATCCTCCGATACCAGACTGAACTTTCGGCCAACGGCGTCCACTAGTTACTTGCGAAACTCCACCCCAGCCTCCTGATCGATCGTCTGGTAGAGGCAGTCAAGACGAGCGACCATAAATCCTAACTCGAAGATGCAGTAGCCGACGGAGTCCATGTTGGTGTGTTGGGGAAGGATCCCAAGTCCTAGACAACAACAGGAGCGAGATGTATCATCAAATACATCCTGTGCCATTTTGTCGAGCGCTCTTGCTTGCATGTCAGTGACAAACAGGTTGTCGGTGACCTTCTTAAGCTTGCTGTCGAGTTTGTCGATGCACTTCTCGATGAAGCGGACCATCTCATCATAGTAGGATGAAGGCTCATCATAGTAGGATGGAGGAGGTGCGGGCGTCGTGGGCGGAGACGGGGGTGGAGGAGGTGTGGGCGCCGCCTCCCGTTCCACCGGCAATTGCGGTGACGGAAACGGAGAAGGAGGTTCAGAGGACGTTGTCGGCATGGAGTGCTTCGGTGCGGGGTTTTCCATTTTTGCGGCGATTGAAATGCGAACAAAGAGAGATTAGGTGGTCGACAGTGGTACAATGGAGAAGCAAGAGGAGAAGTTTGGAGGCCAAAAGATCGAACGAGCGGTGCGGCTGAGAAGAAGAGGACGGTATGCCTTTATAGCAGGTCGTCATCTAAGCGCACAAGTGGATATGATCACACGCCTCGAGAATTGTGCTTTTCAATTGACGGTCGGGGTTACTCTAAACTGCGGTTTGCCTCCTCTCGAAACGGCTCAACACGTCCCATCGGCCATTTTTTTAATTTGACACGCAAAGGGCCCAGGGTATGCAATGGCCCAACTATCATACTTTGTAGGTCTGTCCCGCGGTGTTCGTAACATTTCATGCGAAAGATTTCAACGAGGTGCGGAAGATTGACGTGAATGCGTGTGGCAATCGACCGAGAGTCCATATCTTTTTTTTAACGATCCAACCGTTGCCGACCAAGAGTCAATATCGAACCAATGATAATTGTCATGATCATATATGATGGTGGACATGAATATAATGCATGTGAAAGAGACTCGCGATCAAGCATGTTTGATGATGTGTTGAGGACTTTTGTGCCCCCTTATTGAGGATATTTTTAATTTGAGGATGTTGAGGATCGGATGTGGTTTACGTGTTTTCACAAGTGTGCTCATTTGTTCCTAAAATCAGAACACGTAGCAGCTAGCGCCTACGACTGTTGTTTCTTCAAAAGACGAGTACAGCGATACATGGCAGCATGCGATCAATTAATTTGATGAACCACATACTTAGTGAGAGATGTGTGCTTATTAGACGATGGTAGTCCACATTCTGTCCTTGTACCATCGAGGGAACATCCATCCTGTCAAATTTGTTATCTCTATTGATGACATGATAAAATTCTTCATTAGTGTGGTAGATAAACACTGCCATATAGGTTGAGAGCATACACATGCATGGTAGAGAATATGATAAATATAGAAATATATATACATGGTAGGAAATATTCTATTCTTGGAATACATGTTTGGGGCGTAGCATGTATATGGACGTCTAACATCCATGTGAAAGACCTCAATCATGTTTGATGATGTTACATGTTTTCTCTTTCTGTTTAGAGATTGTTATTTTTGAGGCTCATTGATCATGTTTGGGGCGTAGCGTGCATGGACAACTAACATTCACGTGAAAGACTTTGATGCATGTGAAATAACATGCATGTTTTAAAAGCCCTCGCCTCGGCCCGCGCTGCCGATCTAACCGACGGTGGCTGCATGGAGGCCGAAGGCAGTGCGCTGAGATGGCGGCACGCCGAGGCGGACGACGGCAGGGCACAGCGCGCGGTGGCGCGTGGAGCTCGGGGCGGCAGTGCTCAAAGCTCGCAGAGGCGACACCGCTGCCAGCCGACCGACCGTAAGAAGGGTGAAGTAAGTTTCTTACTTATTCGAAATTATTAATATGTACTCCCTCCATCTCCCAAATTACTTGTCGCTCTTTAATTAATTAGTTCATCTTTTATCTAAAAAGAGTGACAAGTAATTTGGGATGGAGGCAGCTAGTAGTTGTAATTCCGTAATTGTAAGGACTATGTTAATTTGTAATTGCTTAACCTATAATATTTATGTTTAATGATTACTTGCAAAATAAGTGACTAATGATTCCATAATTGTAAGGACCATGTTAATTTGTAATTGCATAACCTCTAAAATTAATGGTTAATGATTATTTGCAAAATAAGTGACTAATGATAGTAATTATTACCTTCTAATGATTTGTTACCTAAAATTTTCTCAAATTTCAGACACATGACAAATAGGCTCCAGCTAATTCTTCCATCACAAAACTATTCTTTTCTTTTGAACAATCATCACAGAAACTACTAAAACATTAACTTAAATGCCAAGACAAAGGCGATGAAATCCTTTGCCCTGCAGTTATTATTGTAGCTGACATGTGGACCCGAGAACAGTGGGGCACACATCTGATATGAACCCAAGATATAGTGTTTCCTCAAGAAAAAATAATTTTATGAGAGATTGGGCGCACAAGCAGAAAAGCTAGAACTTGAGCGCTGCACCTGCGAATTTGATGCCAGGATGATGGACGACAGTCGATCCTCATTAGATCAGTAGTCGCGGGAGAGCAGCTTGCGACTGACCTTGAAGGAGACGAAGGCATTGATGCACGCATAGTTGATCTGCACGCCGGAGAGATTGTACGCGTCCCAGTTGCTCGTCCTCACCCGGTAAGGCTTCTCCATGTCGGTGCCCATCACAACGCTCGCGATGTCCTTCAGCCCCGTGAGGCGGATGCTCGGGCGATCCATCTCCTGTGTAGTGAGCTCGGCCAGGTCCACTGTTTTGGCAAACTTCAGCTGCCAGTCCTTCCAAAGTTTGTTGGCGTCACCCTCCACGCCCACACCGATGAAGCGGTAGTCGGAATCACCGAGGAAATCTTCCAGCTCGCCGGGGAAGTAGTCAGCGTGGATGATCTGGAAGATGAGGCGGTAGTGGCTGACGTAGAGCTGTAGAGTGGCGACGGGATTCTGGTCGGTGGAGTAGCAGGGGCACCACTCGACGTTGATCGCGATGATGAGCTTGTGAAGGCACCGACGATGGATGCAGAGGACCTCGTTGAGCCAGTCCTCCACAGCCTCGCCGGAGGACGTCACGGTGGTGGTGATCTTGTCTTCCTTGAGCGTCACGTTGTACACCTGAGTCCCCGCCATTGGGTCCTGTCTCCTTGTCGTCCCTACGATTGTCGTCTGCGGCAGCGCGGTGCAACTTCTCTCTTGTGCAAACCTTTGTCTACACTAGTTTGGATTTTGGAAACAGGCATGGATATATAACTAATGCAATTACGATATGAGCGGAGGAGTTTTCGAATTTGATGGGCCCGAGCCCCGAGTAAAGAAAATAATGAAGATTTTTGAATCTGATATACTCTTTCTATTTTTTGAATTCTTATCGTTATGACCACAAGTTGCATTGTCTCAACCAAACACCACGTACAACAACAACAACTTTTCTCAGGGGTGCACCCACTGGGTATGCCAGGTGGGCCACAAGATACCCTAGGTCCAGCCACCAGAGAGTAGCTCGTGTGAATGCATGCTAGAGAGATCAGCGGTATCGGGAACTTGCCAATGAAGATGGAAGTCAGCAGTCTCACGGTTCATGTATTGAAACGCGTGACATCCTTATTTCTCTTCCTTTTTTCTTATATTATTTTTCCACCAATCTTCTAGCCCTCCTTTATTTGAAGTTGTACGGTTGGATCAGGATACGTGGCCGGCGTGATGCGAGAGCTGTGTGTGAAACACCAGGCGGAACGTCGTGGAGAGCGTATGTGTTTTCACAAGTGTGTTCATTTGTTCATAAAATCTGAACACATAGCGGCTAGCGTCTACGGCTGTCATTTCTTCGAAAGGACGAGCACAACATGTTGGAAATTATATTGTACAAGGCATGTGATCAATTTGATGAACCGCGTACATAGTGAGCTGTGCCTAGATGGTACATTCTATCTACGAAACCTCGAGGGAACATCCTTCATGTCAAACATGCACGACGAGAGTGAGGACGGCGCTCGATGAACGAAGCTTTGTTTATCTTGGCTAAAGTTTTTTTAGATAATGGAAATAATTAAACCAACCTTTCCCTCGTTAGAGAGTACGGGCACACTGATTCACCAAGTTTGTGAAGATCAACAACAAAAGACTCAACCCGACACACTAGTGAAAGTAAAACACTCGGTACATTTTATTAATATGGAAGTATATAACTAAAACTCCATCCAAATCGGGCAAAAACTTCGATGACCCTGACTTTTATGTCTTTGCAAGCCATCCAAATCAAGCTTTTTTGTCTTCACCCTTTTGCAGTGACAACCACGAGCATTTAATCTGGGCTAAAGTTGATACTCCAGAAACTTTTCTAGCGTCTTTTGTGATTTACTGCGTACTTTGCTGTTTGATCGCTCATTATGTTGGATCCAAGTTGGGTTAGAACATAGAGAGTGGGCACAGAGTGAGGGGGGAGGTTCTCCCTGGTGCTGTCAGATGAACTAGGTGGAAGTCACTTTCTGGATCTCCAGCTCAGTAGAGTAGGAAGTGGAAATATATTCCATTCTAAAGAAATAAAATAAAAGAGATAAATAGTCTACTAGTTTATCGTTAGAACAACAACATTAGAACTATTTTTGCGCACCAATGAAGAACAAACTAAAGTTCATTACCTTAAAACGATATATTACAAACAAGAAAAACACAAACTAGAAACAAAAAAGAAAAACAACACAACTAAGAACAAGAAAAAACTACTTCTTCTCCTCCACCTCCATCTCCTTCTCCTTCGCCTTCTCCTCCTCCTCCTCCTCCTCCTCCTCCTCCTCCTCCTCCTCCTCCTCCTCCTCCTCCTACTCCTCCTCCTCCTCCTCCTTCTTCGGCTCCTGGCAGGGCGGGGGCACCTCCCGCGGCGGAGACGGGAAGCCCAGGTTCCTGGAAATCACCGCCACCAGGTTGTCACGGCCGACGACGCCGAGCTCGACCGCCAGCGTGTCCCAAAGGACGTCGAGGCGACCGACCAAGTGCGTCATGTCGAAGACGTAGTGGCGTGTGGTCCCCATTCCAGTATACTCTGGAAGGGGACCAAGCCCAAGGTGACACATGGAGCGTGATGTATTGTCAAATACATTGCGCGCCATCTTCTGGAGAGCCGACTCCATGTTCGGGGGAGAGTCCGGTCGAGGACGCTTCCCCTTGGCGTCCATCGGTGGGCTTGGCGGCGGTGTTTTCTTGTCAGCCATGGTGTTCTTGGCTCGGTTTTTGGAAGAGAGGAAGAGTGGCTGTACAGAGAAGAAGATGGCGTGCCTGGGTGATCTTATAGCATAGTAGCAGCCTGGCTTTTCGTCTCTCAACGCGCACAGTAGTGGTGATGGGACGCGGAGCCATTCAAATTGAATTCAAAGATGTGCGTGCGCTGCGCGCATTTAAGGCACCTTGGTAACTGGCGCACACATAAGCTCGGTGCGCCCTGTCACATCAGCTGCCCGTACAAATGGCTACGGTTTCAAGACCAAACCTTATGTGGCAAACGGCAATATATAATACTTCCTCCACCCCAACTCAACTCTATTTCTAGTTTTGGTCAAACTTACCTTTGACCAATGATTTATATGGAATTTATTAACTTCAATAAGATGTAGATTGTATATTATGGAAATATTTTTCATGGTGAATCTAAAAGTACAATCCTTGTATTGTTAAAACAGATCAAAATTACGTAAATCATTGGTCAAAGATAGATTTGACCAAACCAAAAAATAGGGTTGACATGGGACGCATGACGAGGGTTAAGGTGCACCAGCACACCAGGACCGTATGTGTACACGGCCAGCAGTGTAGCTTCGTTTTATATTTTATTCCCTAGGCTTAAAAGTTTGCTCATCCTCCCTGTTTGCTCTTCCCTAGGCTTAAAAGTTTTATATTTTACAATATTTTTACATATGTAATATGCACATAGGATATATCACTTGATTGTTTTGCTAAAAAACATGAAGGAGAAATATGTATATTCCATGCAACTACGTAAATCCACCCCAATTAATCAGCTAGTTATTTTTTAAGATGATAAAAAATTATTATCTTTTTCTAAGGGAGGTGGCCGGGGTAGATGATGTGGCGTAATAGCTTATGTGGCATGCCAATGCGGATGTCCAACTCAGACTAAGGATGAAAGTGAAACAGTTGTGTGAAGTTAGGGGACTAAATAATTGACCCATTTGAAAGTTCAAGGACCAAACTGAGTTTTGATTGAAAGTTTGAGGATGAAGTTGGGTATTGTGCCAATTCTAAACGAGCAAAGATCTTGTGAGCTTGATGATCTCAAGCTCGAAAAGCTTGAGTAAGCTCATTTATTGTTGTCATCTATGATATGTACGTACGTATGATTAACTAAACTATATAATTATATTAAAAAAAATTTATGGGACAAATTTTTTATATATGATAGCAACAAATAATGTGCAACATCGTCCACCTTCTACTCCATTGTTTGTGAATCCTAAATTTAGTATATTCTATTGTATATACATGAATTCTGGGCTCGACTTGAGATTGACTTGATGTTTTATTAAACTCAAGTTTAGAATGACAAGCTCGCTCGAGTTCAACTCGTTGACAGCCCTAGATGTAATTAATTAAGGTGACTGACGACGGCACACGCAGACCTGCAGAACGGCGACGGGGTTCTGGTCGGCGGAGTAGCTGGGCAGCGCCACTCGACGTCGAGCCCGACGACAAGCTTTTGAAGGCGCCAACGATGGATGGAGAGGACTTTGACGAGCCAGTCCTCCATAGCCTCGCTGGAGGACATCACGGTGGTGGTGATCACGGTGCGGTGCAACTTCTCTCTTGTGCAAAACCTTTGTCTACACCTCTAGTTTGGATTTTTGAAATGGGCGTGGATACATAACTGATGCAGTTACGATATGAGTGGAGGAGTTTCCGAATTTCACGGGCTCGAGCCCCGAGTAAAGAAAGTAATGAAGATTTTTGAATCTGATATACTCCTACTTTTTAATTCTTATCGTTATGACCACAAGTTGCATTGTCTCAACCAAACACCACGTACAACAACAACTTTTCTCAAGGGTGCACCCACTGGGAATGCAAGTTTCTTGACGAGAAACTGACTGCGGGGCGGCCGCCGACATGCATGTTTGAAAAGAAGGATGTTCCCTCTCGAGGGATTGAGGATAAAAGGTATACCATCGTCTAGGTAGCCAACAGGAGGTTCAAACGAAGCTAAGCAAGGGTACATGTACGATCCGGATGTACTGTACCAGTGTACCTAAAACCCCATCGGTGTCTCCGGCGGTGGTTGGGAAGAGCTAGCCTTGCAGGTGTGCTCTGATTCCTACCCTCCAACTCCATCTAGGTTTCCGATGATGCAGGCAGTTCATCACCAGACAAACCAGCAAAGCCTCAATGCTGAGAAAAACTAGCAAATCTTGTCAAAATGTTTCATGCACATTGAGAAAAACATTTGTGATAGCATATTGGGGACATTGCTTAATATGGATGGTAAAACAATACACAGTCTACAAGCTCGTCTTGATATGCAGGATATGGGCATACGGCCACAGCAACATCTGGTGGCTACAAATTGTCCATCAGCATTATATACTTTGCATAAAGTTGAGAAGACCACCTTGTGCAAGTTTTTGGGGGGATGTGAAGATACCTGATGGTTATGCCTCAAACATCAAGACATGTGTGGACATAAAAGCACGTAAGGTATCAGGTCTAAAAACACATGACTGCCATATTATAGTTCAGAAGCTCCTTCCTATTGCAAATGTGACATATTGCCTGAAAAGGTTGTTGCACCATTAATTGAGTTTAGCAGATTCTTTTCTGGAATTTGTTCTAATGAATTGGCAGAACAAGATTTGGATGAGATGATCAAACAATTTCCTGAAACAATTTGTATGCTTGGGATGTTGCTTCCTCCCACTTTCTTTGATATCATGGTACCTCTTTCAAACTATCTTGCCGAAGAAGCTCGCTTGGGTGGACCTGTTTCTTACAAATGGATGTATCCAATTGAGAGGTACCTTGGTACGTTGAAGAGGTATGTAAGTAACAGAGCTCACTCGAAGGGTTCTATAGCTGAGGGATATATTTTGGAAGAGTGTATGACTTTTTGTAGTTAGTTTTAGGATAACATCAGCACCAAGCTTAATAGGCAGAACGTCATGAAGCTACAACTAGGAATGAACCTTCTCTCGAGTCTAATATATTTACAGAAGTTGATAATTCTAAAAAAGGGTTTAAATGGGGCCAACTTACTATGGTGGAACTACATAACATCAGACATTATATTATTTCTAATGTTAAGGAGGCCGCTCCATGGATCAAGTACGTATAACTCAGATGTTCTATACTATATTGGATCATGCTTATTGTAGATGGCTAGTTTAATTTTGTACCATTTTCAGTGGGCACTTTGAAGAGCTGAAAAAGATTCATTCCCATGATATTGAAAAACGCCACAGAGATGAGTCGGTTTTTTTGGTTTCAGAAACGATTAAGTACATGCAAGTTTTTACTTTGATGAAATATTGAACAAATATGTGTTTTGAAGTTGGTTTATCGATGACCCCTTTTATACTAATGTGTACAGATTACAACATTACACAAAGAAGGCAAAGTAACCGATTATTTGTATGCATTATCTAGAGGACCTGATCGTTGGGCACGTTTTTTAGTCGATCATTCATAAATGGCTTCTTCTTTTGAATTGCAGAGGTGGAAAAAGATTTACGGATGCAAAAAAATGGTGTTGTTGTTCGGGATTGTGATCATGAGTGGTTTTGAGTAATCAAGAAAATGATTTCTGTTGATTTTGAAAAAAAAAATCAAGAGGTTCTGTTATCAGAATGTGGCTGGTTTGACCGGCCTTGTTCTGGTCAGAGTGAAAGCAGAGGCTACAAAACTGATTGATACGGAATGATAGATGTTGACACTACTCTTTCTCAATGTATGTATGAGCCTTACATTCTAGTCACCCAAGCAGAACAAGTTTTTTATGTTCAAAGTTTGAAGCAACCTAAATGGGCTACAGTTGTTAAAATGAAGCCACGAAACCTTATTGCCTTGCCCCAGGAGACAGTGAAAGTAATGTCACTGAGACGATGGAGGCTGAGACATTTGATGATCGACGACTTACTGATATCAATATGCCACACATAAATGAGGATAGGAACGCATGGGCTAGGAATGACATTGAGAGAGCAACCGGTGATGCTTCCGCTCTTCAAATGAGAACATGTGATAGTTTGAGGCACATGGAGTTCCATCAAAAAATTAAGATGACAACGATGACGATGATACATATATCAATGATGGTATTGTACCTCCAATATTGGGGGGGGGGGGGGGACAACATCGAAGATGATGAATTTTTTATATAAGTACTATGTGAGCTAGCTGTTAATTATTTGATTTTTTTTTTTGAAAAGATACAAGCCATTCTTCTATTTAGCAGCAAGCTTAGAAGCAAGCCGATATTGAATAGTCCCACCTCTTTAGAAGATACCCTGAATTTGAAATGACGCTCCTGTAGAAATTCCTAATGCAACGAACTAGTGATTGTTGGCAACATATTCTAATGCAACGAGTGTGTTCCGTGGCGATAGATCCTAAGGCCACGAACTAGTACAATCGTGGCAACAAGTCCTAATGCAACGAGTGTACAAGCAAAATGGACTCCCCATGACGTCTCCTATTAACTTCGTGATTTTCTACATTTTGTTTTGGTTCACTGTTGATATCACACATCACTAAACTTAGAGCACATTGTAAAAGCACTAAAATTTCATAGTGCCAAGTTCAGATGGAAGATGTAGAAATTGGAATGGGAAAAATAAATCAATATGGCAGTTAAAAATCAACTCAATTCAAGCTTCAATAAAAGGAATCCGAAAATTCGGAAATTTGGTCCGGTTCAAACTTTGCCAAAATAAAAATCTGAGTTCACCATTAAACTCCAAATATTCTAAATAGTATCTCTGCAAAGTTTCAAAAATTTTGAAGCTCATTTGCTATTTAATTCAGTGGCTCCATTGAATTCCATTCAAATTCAAATTTGAATTTGAATTTCACCTGAAACTTATCCAAATTTGAAATCTAATTTCAGAATCATAATCTCCATATTTGAATTGGCCTCCCCACGAAAAAATCTAGAATTTTTGGACAAATCTAGGCGGGGGAATTGAAGTAACAGAGAAGATAGATTTGAGAGGGGCGGTGGGACCCACTGGTCAGCCTCCCTAATACGGTGAACCGATGGAGCCCTCTGTTCCTCGGCTGTCCCCACTCTTCAACGTCGGGAGAGCTCCACACCGCGATTTCCAAGCACCCAGGCAAGTAGGTCGGTGGCAAAATGGATTTATGGCGTCCTCATCCCCTCCCCAAACTCATTGCCCCACACCATCGACCAGAGCTAGTGCCGCTCGTCGTTCTTTATTCTCGGGAAAAATAGAGCACCGCCGCCTTCCTTCCCTCCCGGGTGAGCACCTCGGTCTTGCCTCTTTTCTCTTCGATGCAAACAGCAAAGATCGCACCAAGGCCTTGCTCTATCATCTCCACCCTTTGGCTTATCATTTTGCTCATTGTCTTGCTCATATTTTGAAGTTCCGCGGACGTCGTCGTGAAGTCGCCGTCGGACCCTCTCTGCATCACCGTGGAGTCGAGGTTCTAGGCTGTTTCAAGCTTCACCGTCGAAGGCAACTTTGCCGACTATTCCACCCTGTTTACACCTCCAGATCGTCATCATCATGCTCCCAGGAACATTCCCAATCCTTTTCACGAGTTGCTTGCGCCATTTCCAAGCGATTCCGACCATCGCCGAAACCACAGCTCCGCCGCCACCGTCGCGCATAGTGTTCCGGGCATCGTCGGCATTTGGCGACCTCTCCATCGTGCTCAGCACCCTGGAAAATGGTTAGGCGGTGAGTTTCGGGGTGAAGGAGGGCCGGGAAAGGGGAACCGGTCAGCTCGCCGGCGCAGCGCCGCCGCGGCCGAGCGGCGCGTCGGGAGGTTGAAGAAGACCCCTGGGCCCCGCATGTCAGCCGCTGTGTAAACGCCCCAGGATCAGTTGTGGCCTTTGGATCCAGTGCGGCTGTGTGGTAAAACCCGTAGCCCCCAGTGTGGCCCAGATGCGATTGGCCCATTTAAAGGAATTGGGGCCAGCTGAATTATTCAAACTTTCCTTTTGGAAAGTAATTCCAGAACTTGGGGAAGATTTGAAAATCAATTTCTCCTAGCTTACTTGCTCAAATAATTCCGAATAAATTCTGGTAAACTCATCTTGATCCCAACTTTGCAGTGGTGCAATTTGTTGGACATGAAAATCCCAAAATTTTCATAATTAATTCCTTTGAGCTAACTGTTTGGGAAATTAATTAATCCTGCTTTGTTAATTGGAAAATTCTCAATTGGTCAGCACACTCTTAAAAATACACGTGATCTCCAGTAAAAATTTCAAGTTCATTGGAATTCATTTACTGGACCAAACAGTGTTCAAATCACCTATATCAATTGAAAAATGGAAAATGTCCAGAAACATTTTCAACATTTTCCCTAAACCTGTAAAATTAGTTTCTCTATGTAGAAAGGTCAGAAAAATGTGAAACAAAATTTACCATAACCAGAAGGACCTCCTCTACCAAAATCATCCACTGTCGTCCATGACAAAGCTCCAGAATTAAAACCAAATTTCAGAGAAAGCTTTTACTTGTTGGAATTTTAGAGACAACAAGCAGCTAACTATTCCTCTGACTTGCAGCCACGCAAGGCCCGGTTTGCATTTAAGTGCTATTTCAAAGTTTATATTTATATCACTTATGTATAGGATTAATTATGTGCATTACAGCTAAGGTGATTGAAACTCCACTTGCATGACCCACAAATCCCATGAAGTATTGGGTAGGTCTAGAGCTTTACGAGTAGAAAATGCCATGCTAATGTTTTTAGAAATCTGGTAGAAGTCGAGTAGTTGGAATCTACTCGTGAGATAGGATTTTATCACACGGGAAAGATTTGATCAAAGAGTGGTTTAGAGATATGAAATTGAGACCAAGCAGTGGGTAGGATGCAGCGAGACGTGGTCTCACGTGTGTAGCCCTGCTTTTGTGAATGTAGGCCTAGAGGGGGGGGGGGGGTGAATAGGCCTTTTTGAATATTGTCGAATCCTGCAACACTCAACAACCAGTTCAATACCAGAGATATCAGACTAGTCCGGTAAAGTGCGGACTAGTCCGGTGTGATGAGAACATCACTTATATGGATACAAACAACACTCCATTGAACATACACGATGCAATCAATAGAGTTCATACACAACAATTAATTTCAGAGGTGAACTCGTTCTTGTATATTTCCTTATATGTTTTTGAGCATAGATTGCTACTTAATAATTTATTTGTGATTAGGATCCATGGAGAGGTTCAAGGAGTACTTGGAGGGAGTATTAGGGACGTGGAAGACCAGAGAATTTGTTCAAAGAAGATGGAAACCGAACCAAACTCCAAATTGTATCCAACTCGGAGTCCAAGAGCAGTACGCACTAAAATGGACGCCCAGGACGCATACGAACTCCGTTTTGTATGTTCTACATATGCACGTAAAGGGGAGAGGATAACCTTTCCAATGGCACCGGTCCCATGTCAAAATACATTCGGAGTCGACGGGAATCGTCGAAACAAAATAAAGTACAGAATCTGTCAGGGTGCTGCGCCACCGTATTGGGCCATTGGGCCATGTATCAAGTCTAAGTCCATTATTTTTGTATCTTAGGGTTAGGTAACGACCCCAACACCCCCTTGGACATCCTCCCACCTATATATACTCCATAGTAGCCGCCATGAACAATTGGGTTTTGCTTAGATCAATAATATCGCCGTTCTTCGGTTTGTGAGACCCCAACTTCGCGATTTCAGATTGTGTCTACCTTGTTCTTGCTTGTGTTCTCGGTTGCACTTGTAGAGATTAGCCTTCTTGGCGAGTTCAATCGTGTGAAGCACGGTTGATAACCAACGGAGCGTTGGTGTAGTGATTGCAGGGACTGTTCGTGTTCTACTCGAGAGCCTTGGATCATCAACGTCGAGATCTCCACATCAATCGACTTATCCATTACCTTTCGGAAGATTGGGAATCCTTTATCCTATCAATTGGTATCAGATTTCTAGGTTGTCCATTAGGTAATTCATCTATCCACTACATTAGTTTTGTTATTCATACTTAGAGTCCACAAAAAAGCCACAAAAAATTTGCAGTTTAGTAGATCTGTTCATTACTTTGTCCAAACCACCATTGAGCCTTTGCAACTTTCGTTTTCAGTTTGGTTTTATTGAGTTTGTGTCCGTTGTTGAGTCATATTGCTGGTTTAGAAAGTGTTTTTAGTCTTAGTTTGAGTTTTGCATTGTGTTGATTCATCCTTTTGAATCACGTCATCACGTCCAGATTAGATTCATCTCTGTCCAGTTCAGTATTTTCATCATATATCGCTCATACGAACTCGGATTTTTGTGTTATTATACTTTATGGAAATCTTAATAAGTTCTCTATAACTTTCCTATTCATCATTTTCCCGGAAAATATAGTTATCGTTGTCGAAATTGCATTAGATCTGAATCTGTTATTGACCTAAAAATTCTGAACAGTCTGTATTTTGGGTGCAGTATCTCCTATTGTTCTTTTCCAAAATAGGTCTTCCATATATTGAAATTAAAGAGGAGAGATATATCTACAATCTTGCTGTTCTAAGTTTTCCAATTTAGAGCTCATAAGTGTGCCTATTTGTCCTTGGAAGATTGAGCAGAAAATCTGCGATAGGCACACGAGATATCTTGGATTGATTTTCATTGTGTTCTTCCCTTGCAGCACATTCTGAAAAAAAGGAAGAAAAAAGAAAAAGGCAAGTGCAAAACAAGAAACAAAAGCCGCACAAAAAAGGTGGAAAAAAACAACAAAAAAAAACAGAAGTGCTTGCATTCTTTGTGTCATCTAGTTTTGTCTCATGTCTTGCTAGCTTGAACTACTAGGAACACATTTAGGCCAGCAACTTTGACAAGTACTTTGGACACTTATTCAACTTTACTATCTGATTTCATTGTTGCTAATCCTTGCTATATATAAAGTGCCTTCCGAGCTACACGTTACTCTTGAGAAGAATCGATAAACCTTTGCAATCATCCCACGCTTCTTTGGTTTCTTCATACCGGCCACTGTTTGCCACCTGCAATGTCGGTAAGAACACTTGTAAGAGCGTGGTAAGACGCTTGAGAGTGTGAGATTCCACTTCCACATTGCCATTACCCTTTGTATTTGATAGGTATAACATATTATTTTTGTTGTCTTTTGTTTGCTACTAATAATGTCAGGTAAAAGCAAGAATCATGCATTATATGCTGAGATGATTGACATGATGAAGACGACGATGGAGTTGCTCACTAAAAATCAAACATCAACCAAGGTTGAACATGACGTTCAGACCACCATTACAACTCCTTCAACAATAAGTAATTACATTCTTCCATCTTTTCCTTCTTTTGATGGTCTTGGTTATGATGAATATATTGCTTGGGAAATAGAGTTGGATAAAATTTTTGGAAAATGTCATATGTGTGAGAGGAGGAAGATTAGAAATATTGCAAGTGCATTAGTAGGTTGTGCATTAACTTGGTGGAACAATTTAAATGATTTAGAAAAACCTCAAACATGGAAAGATATGAAATTCTTATGCGAGAAACATTTACTAGTGTATCCAATTGCAAAGATGAAATGCATGAGCTTGAGAAGAATTTTCTTGTTGTACCTCCTCCTATGCCTAACCTTTTGCAGGAACAAGAACCAATAATTGTAGAAAATCCAAAAGCTAATGAGGTGTTCAACAACTCCTGTGAAAATTCAGATCTATCAATTCATATTTCACCCACAATTACTGCTGAAAATAAGAATAAAGGTAACGAATATCACAACACACTTGTTGAAGGTGAGAAGTTTTTGGATGTTCTGAATTTTTTCACCAATCATGCTATTGTCGAGGAGCGACTAGTGGAATCTTTTATTGATACACCATTACCACATGTTGATTTTCCTGCTGATCCTTCTGCAAAAAATGAGTTGTGTGCTAATAATTATATTGTACCTATGCTAGAACAACTGAATGAATTTGATACTTTATCACCCACATGTGCTGAAATTAAGAATTTGATTCCAATTACTTGTGAAAGAGATGAGCTGAAATTGTTATCTTCTCTAAATACTTTGGGCTATATTGAATTTGACACTCTTTGTGATCTAGATATCGTAGAGAAGATAATATTTTCTCAATCTGAATTGCCTTTGTTAAGTAGAAATATTTTTCATGCTATAGGCAAATATGAACATAGTGGTATGTTTATGGTTCATAAAGTTTACATATGTTCAAATGAGGAAGCTCCTTTTGTGCTGCAACAACATGGTCAAGTAAATGAATGTACTAACGCTAATAATATCTTGTCAAGTTTTTCTAGTATTTTTTCCTTGCAGCAGGGACAACAAAAGCATTACTCACTGCGGTTGTGCAATATGGACAGTGCTCACTCTATCCCCAAAAGCCTCTTTGCTGGACATACAAGCAAGCCGAGGACGGCTTGTCATAAAGAAGGGGAGAATGATGAGATCATGCACGTTATCATTGCACCTACAAACATGACACAATGTTTATTTTTTTGGGATCCTAGATCATGTGAATGTGCACTCTTATTTGATGGACAAGATCAAGATGGCGCACTATGTCGTCCACCACCTTGGCCTCCTCCATTCATGCATACAAGAAGATTTGATGGCGTTGCACATTTGGACCAACACATAAGAGAAGATGAACTTGAGTCGAGGACGACTCCAATTCAAGAAGGGGAGGATGATGAGGACATCACTTATATGGATACAAACAACACTCCATTGAACATACAAGATGCAATCAATAGAGTTCATACACAACAATTAATTTCAGAGGTGAACTCGTTCTTATATATTTCCTTATACGTTTTTGAGCATAGATTGCTACTTAATAATTTATTTGTGATTAGGATCCATGGAGAGGTTCAAGGAGTACTTGGATGGAGTATTAGGGACGTGGAAGACCAGATAATTCGTTCAAAGAAGATGGAAACCGAACCAAACTCCAAATTGTATCCAACTCGGAGTCCAAGAGTAGTACGCACTAAAACGGACGCCCAGGATGCATACGAACTCCGTTTTGTACGTTCTACATATGCACGGAAAGGGGAGAGGATAACCTTTCCAATGGAGCCGGTCCCATGTCAAAATACATTGGAGTCGATGGGAATCGTCGAAACAAAATAAAGTACAGAATCTGTCAGGGTGCTGCGCCACCGTATTGGGCCATTGGGCCATGTATCAAGTCTAAGTCCATTATTTTTGTATCTTAGGGTTAGGTCACGACCCCAACACTCCTTGGACGTCCTCCCACCTATATATACTCCATAGTAGCCGCCATGAACAATTGGGTTTTGCTTAGATCAATAATATCGCAGTTCTTTGGTTTGTGAGACCCCAACTTCGCGATTTCAGATCGTGTCTACCTTGTTCTTGCTTGTGTTCTCGGTTGCACTTGCAGGGATTAGCCTTCTTGGCGAGGTCAATCGTGTGAAGCACGGTTGATAACCAACGGAGCGGTGGTGTAGTGATTGCAGGGGTTGTTCGTGTTCTACTCGAGAGCCTCGGATCATCAACGTCGAGATCTCCACATCAATCGACTTATCCATTACCTTTCGGAAGATCGGGACCAATTCTCCTATCACGGTGTTCACGGACTAAGTTGATTAAACTTTATTGATTGGTTTGATTCTTTTAGGTGTACAACAGAAATATAGAATCAAACTACAGTTTAACAGTTATATGCTGGATTATATCACAGTTAAGTTTTATGTGCAACAATTTAACGTAAGATGAATAATGTGTATGAAACCCTAGATTGAGTTGATTAATTAGAATGATGAACACTAAAACAAGACACAACGATTTATCCCGTGGTTCGGCTACCATAAAGGCAACCTACGTCCACGTTGAGGAGTCCACAAAAGGATCGGGTCTTCTCCGGCCCTACCCTCATTGGATCGCCACGAAGGCCAATCCTCTTCCACTAACCACAAAGGGGTGAATAACCGAATTCAAGGGGCGTTCTCACACGTTGAGAGCTCCCTTAGTTTACAAAACACAATGCCATCGAAAACACACTCAAAAGTTACAATTGAAACGCAGGAGTGTGTTAGAGAATCAAACCAAGAGCTCAATGTGGTGTTGCAATTGTCTCTCCAATGATCTAGAGTGAATCCTCAAAGGATTGGACGATGTTGCACTTAATTTCGTGGAGAGAGGTCGTTTTTGAGGCTCTTGAAAGGTGTGACGGCGCTAGGGTTCGAGAGAGTGTCAAATTGGGTCGTGCACCTGTATTTATATGGGGTTTCTAAAAGTTACCGTTAGGGTTCAGAAAGTTCGGACTAGTCCGTGGTGGTCACCGGACTAGTCCGGTGTGCTGAAGTTGCAAACCCTAAGTGTCCCAAAATATCGGACTAGTCCGTCTGAAAACGGACTTGTCCGATTTCGCTACTGGAAATCTTCGGACTAGTCCGATGTCCATCAGACTTGTCCGGACATGTGAAACCCTAAGTGTGTTGGATGACAAGTCCGCACTTGGAGGACTTATCCGATTTAGATCAGTGGGTTTTTCGGACTAGTCCGTGTGAATATCGGACTTGTCGGAAGTGGATCAGAAAGGATATCGGACTAGTCCGGTTGATAACGGACTTGTCCGATTTTGTGTGACTTGTGTAGTGTTTTGAGGACTAGTCTGCGCTGGGGAGGACTAGTCTGATTCTAGTCATAAAGATATCGGACTAGTCCGACAGATATCGGACTTGTCCGATCTGGTGCAAAAAGGTTATCGGACTAGTCCGGTTGTGATCGGACTAGTCCGGTCCTGTGTAACTCTGTGCAATGTGTGTGTTTAATTATCATTGAGCTCTTAGGGTGTGTTTCCTTAACACACTCCATACACAATAATCTACTACTCTTTTTCCTTGAGCTCATTTCCACTTTGCTCCTCTTCATCCCTACTTTTTTTGTATTTTGCTCATTTTTCTATTATAGGCCTGCATTCATCTCAACAAAGAGGTTAGGATCCCAATTGCTTGTCATAAATCATCCAAACCCCACAAGGGAGTCCTAGATGCACTTTCAATCTCCCCCTTTTTGGTGATTGATGACAACCAATTGAGATTTCACAAAATATGACAAAAATTGAGATTTTCATAAAGTATGCACATATGAATCAAAAATACATCAAGCAGTGAAAGAATTATCCATATGTGCATTCTTTATGGTGGGATGCATAATCAAGTACATTAAGACATTGAGAGTGACATAATTTACATTAGTCAACCAAAACAGAGCACATATGTCATTCCAGGAGCAAAATTACAGATTTTAACAAATACTTCTCAAATTAAGTAAGCATTGCATCACAGAACCAAAGATAACTTAGAAACAGCGTTAAATTATTACAATCACAAAGATAGATAAAAAGAGATCTCTCCTCGCATCCTACAGCTAAAGCTAAGACTCCCCCTCAATCTCTCCCCCTTTGGCATCAAGACACCAAAAAGAAGGAGAGGAGGGTCCTAGGGTCTTCACTCTTCACTGTCGGTCCTCTCGTCGTCGTCTTCGTCTTCTTCATCATCAGCTTGACGAGGAGGAGAAGGAGGAGGGACGGAGCCACTCGAGCCCCCAATGCCAAAGTAGGCAAGCTCGGAGGAGTTCAAGGGCGCGAGCTCAGTGAAGTCCGGGTCAGAGTCCTCAGAAATCACTGGAGATCCAATGGGGTCGATCTCCAGCTTTTGGCAGATTTGCTTTACATTGTCCTTTATGTACTTCATGTCCTCCTTTCTTTTCTGGTTGAGCTTGTGGGCCTTCACTTCGGTCTTCTTGTAGGAGGAGAATATGGCAGCCAGATACTTGAGGATCCCACTAGCTGATCCTCGCTGAGGGGCTTCCCTAGAAGTAGGGACAGCTCTAGCACCTTCTCTTGATCTTGCTGGTGCCTCGGGACTGGAGGCCGGCGAGGGAGCAGCCTGGACATTCACTAGTTGAGGCTTCAGAGGCCTCAAGGGAGTATGCTCCACATCCTTCACAAACTCAATCCCTGTGACTTTCTCAATCATAAACATGAGATAGGGAGCATAGCCACATGACTTGTTGGGGGTGCTGGAGATGTTGACCATATCATTCCATATGTAGTCAAACACATCAAACTTTCTGTTCTTGCTTATGATCCTCATTAGGGTCTGGAGGTACCCTTGTACACTCCCTGCATCCCCATCCTTAGGGGCAATGGTCTTCCTCAAGACTCGGTTTAGCACCACAAAGAATGGCTTCATGTTCTTTGTGGAAGGAGGAACGAACTTTGAATTTGGCTCATAGAGAAACTTCATCCTCTCCTTGTCGACATTGTGGATGACCACATTATCATTGCTTGAAGTGTCAAGATGCAGCATCCTAGCAAACTCCTCATATGTGATAGTGTACTTGGATCCATGAGTCATCCAAGTCACTCTTTCTTCCTCATCGCTTGCAAACTGGCAGGTGGCATAGAATTGAGCCACCACTTCATCATTCCAGTTGTACTTGAAGGAAAAGAGGTCCTTCAAGCCATGTCTTTCAGCTGCCGCAATGACTTCATCAAATGCGGAGCATTTCTTCCTCTCAAGGTGTGCCCAGTCAATCCACTGACTGCGCACCACCGGTGTCTTCATTGGCAAGTATACCAATCTGTAGAAGTTAGCATGGAAGTTGCACCAGAACCTTCCATCTGTAGCTTGCTTCGGCCGGCCATACCAGTCGATGCTTTTGAGTTTTGCCGCCGAGTCACTGCCCTTGCCATTGAATTTCTCTTCAGTGGGGTCCCGGACCCCTTCCTTGGGAGCATGCAACTTCAAAGGGCCAATTGGACCCGTTGCTATCCCTTTGCCCTTGCCGTTTGCTTGGCGAGGGCCACTTGATGATGCGCCCGCCTTGGAAACTGGCTTCTTTGCCAGCACCTTCCTTCGAACCTGAGGAGGGGAGGGAGCAAGCTCAGAGGGTCTTTCTTGGCGCTTCTTGCCAAGACCCGTCGAGGTCTGAGGTGCCACCTCGTGGTCCATCTCAGCCTCAAAGTCGGAGATTTCATCGTTTGTGCTCGACATGATCTGAGAATGATTTGCAAGAATGATGATGAGTGATACAAGGCATAGGTATGAAAAGATAGCAAGGAATTCCATCGAGGAATTAGGTTTTAGGTTCAGAAACATTGGACTTGTCCGGTGCACAGGCACGGACTAGTCCGGGGGACCGGACTTGTCCGTGCATGGACCGGACTAGTCCGGTGTTCATCCTCAAAGACCTTACGGTTTGGACAGAGACTGATTCCTAATGCACTATAAGTCTAGCATACACGTAGTACATCAAGGAAGCATGTATATAGTGAAAGATCCTAGGCTATTCGATCAACAATGGAGAAAAACAAGATTTCTACGGTTTGGGATAAAATTACCAAAGAAATTGATTGAAGCTTGAAGATTAGGGAGTTGGAGCCCGGACAAGTCCGCTAGCTTCAATCCGCACGAGGTCAAGCTTGATTTCCGCCAAAATGCGGACCTTTTTGATGGAGGGAGCAAGGAATCGCCTTGGGAGCTCGAGCGCAAGAGAGAGAGTGCGTGAGCAAGAGTGGGGATGAGAGGAATTAGGGTTTGGTGGCGGCTAGGGTTATAAACACGAAGAATCGGACAAGTCCGGAGATAACCGGACTAGTCCGAACTCATCCAGAGGGCTATATCGGACTAGTCTGTGGTCTATCGGACTAGTCTGACCTTAGCGGCACTCAGCGGACTAGTCTGCAAGGGCGGACTAGTCCGGGTAACCACGGACTAGTCCGTGGTCACCAAGAGAAATTTGCATAGCCCATTCATATATATTTGAAGGTTCATAAATAGAGAATAGAGGGGCAAATCAAATCAATTAATCTTGATGAATTTGACCAGTAAGCATACAACAACCAAACAATGATCATAATTCACCAAGATCTAGTAATTGACATATTTTTTCGAGAAAAAATTGAGAGAGATGATTTTCACAATTCAATCAACATTTTTGAAGAATTCATACAGGTATGCAACTTTTCAAGCCACACTCCGAGCATCAAGGATATTTAGTTCATTTCGGAGTTCGCAAAAACGCTTTTCATCAAGTGGCTTGGTGAATATGTCGGCCAATTGCTTTTGGGTGTTGACATGTGAGATGGTTATATCTCCTTTCATGGAATGGTCTCTCAAAAAATGATGTCTTATGTCTATGTGTTTAGTTCTAGAGTGCTCAACTGGATTGTGGGCAATTTTAATGGCACTCTCATTGTCACAAAGGAGAGGGATACGGTTCATATTGTAACCGTAATCCCTTAGAGTTTGTCGCATCCAAAGGAGTTGTGCACAACAACTCCCGGCTGCAACATACTCCGCTTCGGCTATGGATAGGGCAATGGAATTTTGTTTCTTGGAGGACCAAGAAACTAAGGATCTCCCTAGGAATTGGCATGTGCCGGAGGTGCTTTTTCTATCTACTTTGCACCCGACATAATTTGCATCAGAGTAACCAATGAGATTGAATTTTGAGCCTTTTGGGTACCAAAGACCAAGGTTGGGTGTATGAACTAAATATCTCAAGATCCTTTTTACGGTTGTCAAGTGACATTCCTTAGGGTTGGCTTGAAATCTTGCACACAAACATACACTCAACATAATATCTGGCCTAGATGCACATAAATAGAGTAGAGATCCAATCATGGAGCGATATACCTTTTGGTTGACGTTAGGTCCATCTTCATTGAGATCCAAGTGGCCATTTGTTGCCATGGGGGTCTTTATGGGCTTTGCCTTGTCCATGCCAAACTTCTTAAGTTTGTCTTGTGTGTACTTGGTATGGCTTATGAACGTTCCTTCCTTTTGTTGCCGCACTTGGAATCCCAAGAAGTATTTTAATTCTCCCATCATTGACATTTCAAATCTGTCTGTCATGATTTTGCTAAATTCCTCACAAAAAGATTGATTAGTTGACCCAAAGATTATATCATCAACATAAATTTGACAAATAAAGATATCATTGTCTAAGTTCTTTGTAAATAATGTATAATCTACTTTGCCAATTTGAAAACCATTCTCAATTAAGAAATCTCTAAGACACTCATACCAAGCTCTAGGAGCTTGTTTGAGGCCGTACAAAGCCTTATGCAATTTGAATACGTGGTAGGGGAACTCTTCGTCTTCAAACCCGGGTGGTTGCTCCACGTACACCTCTTCCTTGATCGGCCCGTTGAGGAAGGCGCTTTTCACATCCATTTGATACAACTTGAAATCGTGGTGAGTAGCATATGCAAGTAATATTCTAATATATTCAAGCCTAGCTACTGGAGCAAAAGTCTCATCGAAATCCAAACCTTCAACTTGTGAGTACCCTTTGGCCACAAGTCGTGCCTTGTTCCTTGTCATCACCCCGTGTTCGTCTTGTTTGTTGCGGAATACCCACTCGGTGCCAACGATGTTTGCATTGGGTCTTGCCACAAGTTCCCACACTTCATTTTGCTTGAAGTTGTTCAATTCTTCTTGCATTGCCACCACCTAGTCCGGATCCTTCAATGCATCCTCAATCCTTCATGGTTCCAAAAAGGATACAAACGAATAATGCTCACAAAAGTTAGCTATGCGAGATCTAGTGGTTACTCCCTTTTGGATGTCACCGATGATGTTGTCGATTGGGTGATCCCTTTGGATGCATTGGTGTACTCTTGGGTGTGACACTTGAGGAGTTGTGTCTTCATGATTGTCTGCTTCTCCCCCTAAGTGGTTGCCTTCATTGACTTGTTGATCATCTTCGTACTCTTGTGGTTGATCTTGTGTTGAAGCTCCCCCATGATTGATGGTCTCCTCTTGTGGTTCATTTTCCTCATGTACGTGTGAAGGTGGCTCTTGCGGTCGAACTTCGCCTAGAGCCATTCTTTTCAATGCTTGACAAGGAGCTTCTTCTTTACCTAATTCACATGGATCAACTTGCTCCTTTTGGGAGCCATTAGTCTCATAGAACACTACGTCACGTGCTATTTCAACAAGTCCGGAGGCCTTGTTGAAAACACGATAGGCGTAAGTGTTCGAATCATAACCAAGCAAGAAACCTTCATCGGACTTCGAAGCGAACTTTGAAGTCCTAGGCTTCTTGTTCAGGATATATCATGGAGAACCGAAAACTCAAAAATATGAAATGTTTGGTTTGTTATCGGTAAGTTGCTCATAGGGAGTCTTATTGAGTAGTCGATGAAGATAAAGTCGATTTGTGGTGTGGCAAGCGGTGTTAATCGCTTCCGCCCAAAATCGATCCGAAGTCTTGTACTCATCGAGCATTGTTCTTGCCATCTCTATGAGTGTTCGGTTCTTTCTTTCGGCAACTCCGTTTTGTTGTGGCGAGTATGGCGCTGAAAATTCGTGCTTGATGCCCTCTTCATCAAGGTACTCCTCCACTTGTGTGTTCTTGAACTCCGTGCCATTGTCACTTCGAATACTCTTGATTGTCAATGAAAATTCGTTTTGAGCTCGCTTGAAGAACTTCTTGAGTGTTCTTTGTGTTTCTGACTTATCATGCAAAAAGAAAACCCAAGTGAAGCGAGAAAAATCATCAATGATAACTAAACCGTATTTGTTACCGCCGACGCTTATGTAAGTGATTGGACCAAACAAGTCCATGTGAAGTAGTTCGAGCGGTCTTGTTGTAGTCATGACGTTATTTGCGGGATGATGTGCTCCAACTTGCTTCCCGGCTTGGCACGCGCTACAATGCCTATCTTTCTCAAAAACAACATCCTTCAAACCTCGGATGTGATCGCCCTTGAGGAGTTTTTGAAGATTCCTCATACCAACATGCGCTAGCCGTCTATGCCACAACCAACCCATGTTGGTTTTAGCAATCAAGCATGTGTCGAGTTCGGTTTTATCCTTGTTGAAGTCAACAAGGTAAAGCTTTCCCTTCAACATACCCTTGAATGCAATGGAACCATCACTCCTCCTAGAGACGGTCACACCCTCGTTAGTGAACAAGCAATTATAACCTTTGTCACATAGTTGAGATATGGACAGCAGGTTATAATCTAAAGATTCAACATGTAAAACATGAGAAAGTGTGTGTTCAGAGGATATTGCAATTTTACCGGTACCGAGCACCCTTCCTTGACTATTATCTCCGAAGTAGATGCCCTTGTTTGGATCCTCATTCTCTTCCTATTCCACAAACATCCTCCTTTCTCCGGTCATATGGTTGGTGCATCCACTGTCTAGCACCCATTTGGATCCACTTAGGAATAGGCCTGCAAAAACAAATTATGCTTTGGTTTTATGTACCCAAGCTTGCTTGGGTCCTTGGAGGTTAGTTACAATACATTTGGGCACCCACACATGGGATTTTGTGTTCCCATGGCGTGGCCCAACATAATAAGCACAGACATTGCCAAGATTATTTCTCATTAACACATAGGAGGCATCAAAAGTTTTGAATAATAGCTGCTGTTGTTTATTAATCGGAGTAGTCTGGGGGGCCGGACATGTCCGGACACCAACCGGACTGGTCCGGTATTCGTGTGAGTTCAAGTTTTTATCCTTTGACTTACCAGTTTGAGAGGGTCTTCCCTTCACAAAAGAAATCCTTTCCTTGTTATTCTTATGACTTCCAGCATGCTGCTTTTCATCATAAGAGTAACCAATGCCATATTTGACATTTGGAGGTCTTTGGACCAAGTATGCACTACGTGCATAGTTGATCTTCTCCTTGTCAAATATGCCACATTGGGTAGGATTTTTATCCTTTGTGGAGGTTGACTTCCCTTTCAACCTGGTGTCAGTTTTACTACATGTGCACATATGAGCAAACTCAGTTTTAGTGGGTTGGGAAGGTGAATTTGAAGAGGAGGAAGGTTCACTCAACTTGAGTGACTCAACTTGCACTTCAAGGATCTTGTTAACCTTGATCAGGTCAGCAAGTTGGTCCTTGATTGCAACATTTGAGTCAGTTAACTCCAAGCAAGCTTTCTTGCTTGAAGCTAACTCAAGCTCTAGTGAATTGTTTTTCTCCTTTTCAAGCTCTAGAAGTTTGTCAAGTTCGACATACTCCTCCTTTTGGGAGATAATCATGTCCTCTTGACGATGAATTAACCTCTCCTTCTCAACAAGTTGATCAAGTAAAAATTTCATTTTTGTTGCAGTTTTCCTATCTAGTCCACTTAGCATATCCTCATCATCACTATCTATTTCATCATCGCTAGAGTAGGAATGCACGGAAGGGGTTTTGATGATTACCTTGCGTTTACCTTCCTTTGCCATAAGGCAAGCGCCATTTCCCTTCCTTGCACCGAGTGTACGGAAGAGTGTAGATTTCTTGGACGTGCTCTCGATGGCTATGCTAGCCATCTCTTCTTCATCGGATGATGAGGACTCATCGTTTGAGTCCCACTCCTTCCCAATATGCGCTTGTTTGGCTTGTTTCTTCTTCTTGAAGAAATTCTTAGGTTGAGGCTTGGATTCTTTGGTCTTCTTCTTGTTCTCCTCATATGGGCAATCAACTATAAAGTGGTTATACTCACCACAATTATAGCACGCCCGTCTCAACTTTGGCTTTGTTCTTTCCTTGTACTTGCCTTCACTTGATTTTGTCCCTTGTCTTTTCTTCATTATTTTCCTGAACTTTTTCATGAATAATATCATGTCCTCTTCATCTAGCTCACTGCTCTCTTTGTCACTGTCTTCCTCTAGTTGTGCTTCTCTTGCTTCTTTGGATAGAGGCTTGAGGGTGGACTTTAAAGCAACCCCTTTCTTCTTAGCCGAGGTGAGATCGGCAATCTCCTTGACGTGCTTTGCTTGTTATTCCATCATCTCAAAGTTGATAATTTTTCCAAGCAATTCATCCGGAGTCATCTTTTTGTATCCGGGGCTTTCTCTAATCATGGAACATAGCGTGACATTGCGAGGCATAAAATCTCTAAGGATGAGCTTTACAACCTCGTGGTCATTCCACTTCTTGCTCCCATATGATCGAACTTTGTTAACGAGTGTCTTCAATTGATTGTACATATCTTGTGGTGACTCGTCTTCCTCAATTGCGAATCTTCCTAGTTCACCTTCGATCATCTCAATCTTTGCTTCACGCACATGTCGGTCACCTTCATGTGCAGTTTGCAGAGTATCCCATATCTCCTTAGCAATTTCGAGTCCATCCACCTTGGTGAACTCGTCCCGACTGAGTGAGGAGGTGATTACAGCTGAGGCTTGAGCGTTTCTATGAATGGCCTGCTCTTGGCTTGGGGTGAGCTCCTCGTCGTCATCTGGAATATCTATCCCTGTGCATACAACATGCCATAGACTTGGATTTAGGGAAATCAAATGCATCTTCATATTCTGCCTCCACATTGAGTAATCACTTCCATCGAAGTGTGGGGCTTTTCCAAGTGGGATAGATAAGTAATGGTTTTTATTGGAATTTAGACGATCATAGTTCAAAGGATATCGGGAGTAGTCGGTGTGACTACTCCCCTTCTTCTTATCTTCAACTTTCGCTTTCCCTTTGGAAAGTGCCTTCTTTCTGAGGAGTGCCTTTAGCTCCAGCGTCTCCTCATCATTGTCCTCGAAGTCTTGAATGGCTTCGAGGTACTTCTCCACTTTTTGGTTCTTGTCGTTGTTAACCTCTTCTTGGTTGTTGATTTTGTGGACGTCCTTCATGTCCGACATGATCTCTTCGAGTGATTAGACTCTTTCTTGAAGAACCTGCTCTGATACCAATTGAATGTAGGCCTAGAAGGGGGGGTGAATAGGCCTTTTTGAATATTGTCGGATCCTGCAACACTCAACAACCAGTTCAATATCAGAGATATCGGACTAGTCCGGTAAAGTGCGGACTAGTCCGGTGTTCATGGACTAAGTTGATTAAATTTGATTGATTGATTTGATTCTTTTAGGTGTACAACAGAAATATAGAATCAAACTACAGTTTAACAGTTATATGTTGGATTATATCACAGTTAAGTTTTATGTGCAACAATTTAACGTAAGATGAATAATGTATATGAAACCCTAGATTGAGTTGATGAATTAGAATGATGAACACTAAAACAAGACACAACGATTTATCCCATGGTTCGGCTACCACAAAGGCAACCTACGTCCACGTTGAGGAGTACACAAAAGGACCGGGTCTTCTCCAACCCTACCCTCGTTGGATCACCACGAAGGCCAATCCTCTTCCCATAACCACAAAGGGGTGAATAACCGAATTCAAGGGGCGATCTCACACGTTGAGAGCTCCCTTAGATTACAAAACTCAATGTCACCGAAAACACACTCAAAAGTTACAATTGAAACGCAGGAGTGTGTTAGAGAATCAAACCAAGAGCTCAATGTCGTGTTGCAAGTGTCTCTCCAATGATCTAGAGTGAATCCTCAAAGGATTGGACGATGTTGCACTTAATTTCGTGGAGAGAGGTCATTTTTGAGGCTCTTGGAAGGTGTGACGGCGCTAGGGTTCGAGAGAGTGTCAAATTGGGCCGTGCACCTCTATTTATATGGGGTTTATAAAAGTTACCGTTAGGGTTCAGAAAGTTTGGACTAGTCCGTGGTGGTCACTGGACTAGTCCGGTGTGCTGAAGTTGCAAACCCTAAGTGTCCCGAAATATCGGAGTAGTCCGGCTGAAAGTGGACTTGTCTGATTTTGCTACTGGAAATCTTTGGACTAGTCCGATGTCCATCGGACTTGTCCGGACATGTGAAACACTAAGTGTGTTGGATGACAAGTCTGCACTTGGAGGACTTGTCCGATTTAGATCAGTGGGTTTTTCGGACTAGTCCGTGTGAATATCGGACTCGTCCGAAGTGGATCAGAAAGGATATCGGACTAGTTTGGTTGATAACGGACTTGTCCAATTTTGTGTGACATGTGTAGTGTTTTGAGAACTAGTCCGCACTGGGGAGGACTAGTCCGATTCTAGTCAGAAAGATATCGGACTAGTCTGACAGATATCGGACTTGTCCGATCTGGTGCAGAAAGGTTATCGGACTAGTCCGGTTGTGATTGGACTAGTCCGGTCCTGTGTAACTCTGTGCAATGTGTGTGTTTAATTATCATTGAGCTCTTGGGGTGTGTTTCCTTAACACACTCCACACACAATAATCTACTACTCTTTTTCCTTGAGCTCATTTCCACTTTGCTCCTCTTCATCCCTACTTTTTTGGTATTTTGCTCATTTTTCTGTTATAGGCCTGCATTCATCTCAACAAAGAGGTTAGGATCCCAATTGCTTGTCATAAATCATCCAAAACCCACAAGGGAGTCCTAGATGCACTTTCATTTTGTCAATTGAGGACCGATCCGTGTGCAGCCCTGCTGGACAAGTTTGAACAGTACCGGGTGCATATTGGGCACATGGAACCCAAGAAACCGATGTAACTTGATAACTTGGGTGTCGAGGCATAGCCCACGGGCGATAGGGTTTGGCTGAGGGTAGTAAGGTGTAAATCCGCCGACGGGCACAGACACGCTCTGTGCGGGGACCTTATGCCCGCGATGGTGGGATCGGTTCGACATTTGAGTTTCTTGTGAATGGTTGTTGCGTATGACGTGGTGAGGAGCACGGCATGCTCCTTAGGCACGGGTGTACCTGACGTGTTATTCGGGTGTGTCCTGATTGCAATCACCGTCCCTCGCAGTTATTTGAGTACCGTTTGTTCACTATGTTGTGACGCAGTAAATACTAAAGAAGTCAGGAGAATACGATGTATTGAAAAATAATTGCTTTGCAACTATGATTGCTATAGATTAGGCTCACTAAAGTTACTGTTATTAAACATTTAAGCTGCTGCTATTAACTTGAAAAATGATGATCAACATATAAGCGAGTCATTTACTGCTATATCTATTCCTATGTTAAGTATCCCTGCATGTAGAGTTCCATGTTTAGGTGAGACGGTTATCTCTTGCTGAGCCTTCGTGCTCACGGTTGCTACATTAAGTTGTTCGCAGGTGAGACGTATGAGGAAGGGCCCGAGGATGAGGCGATGCCCCCGTCGGGGTATACCGCCGAGTGGGAGCCCTGCACGCCGCCGTAAATTTGTGTGTTGCTAGTGTGCAGCGTCCGCGGGCTGGACGGCTGTACTTTTGCATAGCTAGCCTGAGAGTTTAGCTATAAGTATTATCTTCTGCTGTACATTAAGTATTGTAAAAGACTTCTACTGTTTATATAAATAAAACTTTGTATTTTGTCGTATTCTTTTTGTGTGTGCTGTTGGGTGTCGCATGTCACGGCACCACCCTCTGCAATTCCTAGAATGTGTGGACCCAGTCCCCACACACATTCACTCGATAACTGAATCATTCACTTTTCCAGAAAATAAACAAATCCATCCTTATGATTCCTGAGGAACACGACACATTCATTCGTTCACACAGTGGCCAACGTTTTGTAATATATTGTGAATCGTGGCAACAAATCCTGATGCAATGATTGTGTTCTGTGACGATAGATCCTAACGCCATGAACCGGTGAATCGTGGCAACAGATCCTAATGCAACGATTGTGTACCGTGGCGACATATCCTAATGCTACGAACTAGAGAATCGTGGCAGCAAATCCTAACGTAACGATTGTGTTCTGTGACGAGGGATCCTAACGCCACGAACTACTGAATCGTGGCAGAAGTTCCTAATGCAACGATTGTGTTCCGTGACAATAGATCTTAATGCCACGAACTGTTGAATCGTGGCAAAAGTTCATAATGTAACAATTGTGTTCCGTGGTGATAGATCCTAATGCCACGAACTTGTGAATCGTGGCAAAAGTTCCTAATGCAACGATTCTGTTCCGTGGCAATAGATCCTAACGCCACAAACTGGTGAATCGTGGCAAAAGTTCGTAATGCAATGATTGTGTTCCTTGGCGATAGATCCTAATGCCGTTAACTTGTGAATCATGGCAAAAGTTCCAAATGCAATGATTGTGTTTTGTGGTGATAGATCCTAAAGCCAAGAACTGGTGAATGATGGCAAAAGTTCCTAATGCAACGAATGTGTTCCGTAGCGATAGACCCTAACACCATGAACTGTTGAATCATGACAAAAGTTCCTAATGCAATGATTGTGTTACGTGGCGATAGATCCTAACGCCATGAACTTGTGAATTGTGGCAAATTTTCCTAATGCAACAATTGTATTCTATGGCAATAGATCCTAACACCACGAACTGGTGAATCATGGCAAAAGTTCCTAATGCAACGATTGTGTTCTGTGGTGATAGATCCTAACGCAATGAACTGGTGAATCGTGACAAAAGTTCCTAATGTAACGATTGTGTTCCGTGGTGATAGATCCTAACGCCACGAACTGTTGAATCGTGGCAAAAGTTCCTAATGCAACGATTGTGTTCCGTGGCGATAGATCGTAACGCCACGAACTGGTGAATCTTGGCAAAAGTTCCTAATGCAACGATTGTGTTTCATGGCAATAGATCCTAACACCATGAACTGGGGAATCATGGCAAAAGTTCATAGTGCAACGATCGTGTTCCATCGCGATAGATGCTAACGCCACGAACTAATGAATCGTGGCAACAGATCCTAATGCAACGATCGTTTTTCATGGCGATAGATGCTAATGCCACGAACTAGTGAATTGTGGGAACAAATTCGTGGTGATAGATCCTAATGCCACGAGCTAGGGAATTGTGGCAACAAATCCTAATGCAACAATTGTGTTCCGTGGCGATAGATCCTTATGCTATGAACTAGTGAACCGTGGCAAAAGACCAAGCTTCCTGCAATGATTTAGTATTTGTTGCAGTACAATCGTCGCAACAGGGCGAAATCCTTGTAGTGTCTTCTTCTTATCATCTTCCTTGTCATGTGGACAATTGACGATGAAGTGCTCGTACTCGCCACAGTTGTAGCAAGCCATCTTGGTTCTTGACTTGCTTTTGTCTTTGCCCTTGCTCTCGTAGTAGTTGTTGCCTCTTCTTCTTCTCATCATCCTCTTCAATATTTTGATGAAGGAGATCATCTCCTCATCATCCATGTCCTTTCCTTCATCATTGATCTTTTCATCTTCACATGTTACTTGACCTTCTTTGCCTTTGAACTTTGATGAAGTTTTGACAGTGATGTCCCTATTCCTGGATGAAGTGACCTTTGCAAGGTCTATCACATGTTGAGCTTCCTTCTTCATCATCTAATGGTTGGTGATCTTCCCTAGCACTTCATTTAGAGTGATCTCGTGGAAGTTGGGGCTTTCCCAAATCAAAGTACATAATGTCCACTTCTTGCATCGATAGGTACAATTCTTGTTGATGAGAGTCCTAAGCCGGTTGTACATTTCTTGCGGTGTATCATCATCTTCCATGACAAACCTCCCAAGCTCTCCTTCGATCATCTCAATCTTTGCTTCAGGAATGGATAGGTTCCCTTCACGTGCGATCTTCAGGGTGTCCCAAATATCCTTGGCAAGCTCCAACCAATCCACTTTGTTGACTTCTTCTTGGCTCAATGATGAATTTAGCACGGCTGCTTGAGCATGGAGATGAATTTGGCACTCTTGATCTTGAGTGATCTCATCATCATTATATCTATATCTGAACACACAATATGCCAAAGACTTCGATTGAGGGAGATTAGATGCAACTTCCTGCTTCGACATTGTATAGTTAGTTCCACAAAAATGACGAGGTTTGCCCAAAGGATTTGACAAGAAATGAGCATGAGAATTTAAATGCTCATAGTTAAAAGGATATCGATAGTAGTCTTGTTGTCTACTCCTTATATTCTTCTCCATCTCTTCTTTCTTCTTCCTCTTGGTTTCCTCTTTCTTTTTTCTATAGGAGCTACATGAGGTGGATCACCTATTCATCTTCATCATCGCTTGAAACATCAAGAGGTGGAGGTCTCTGATGGCTTCTTACCTTATTTGGGGGTGGATTTAATCCTTGATCTTCTTGGTTGTTGGGGTTGGTTCCATCAACGTTGATGGGGTCGTTCTCGCCATTGTTCTCCATCTCCTCTCCGAGCTGTTAAGCCCTTTGTGAGGAGTTATACTATGATACCAATTAAAAGTTGCCTAGAGGGGGGTGAATACGCTAATAAAAGCTGCAACCACTTAATTAAACAAGATTAAACTCTACAGGCTAGACTAGAGTGGTGTCAGGGCGGACTAGTTCGGGTACTGTGCAGGATTGAGGCAAAGGTTGGATTTTTATGAGTTTTCCTTCGATTTTGTTTCAACAGAAGTTATATAAAAGATCTAGCAACCTAACTAAGTAGGAACACTACTACTACCTTAGGTCACAAGATTAACAAGATTAAAGCGTTTAACACCGATAAGCCCTAATATGCAATTCTAGCGATAAGTAAAATGGTAAAGGGACAAGAGACATGATTTATCCTGAGGTCTTACTCCACACAGGAAGCTGCATCCAGTTTGAGGTGTGCACGAAGGACTTGTGTCTTTCAACCCTAACCCTCTCCAAGTTGCCACGAAGGCCAACACGATTGTACATTAAAATCAGAAGGGTAAATACAAGATCTTTGGTGCTTCTCACAAGTTGAGAGATTCCACAACAACCTAGTAGTTCTAGGAATTAAAATACAACAGACAAAAGCATGAATCAAAAACCAAAGTGCGAGAGAATCAAACTGAGAGCTCAATACCGATAAATTACCCTTCTCTTCTCCCACAAATCTCCAAATCCATCAAAATTCACTCTTAGGGGTCAACAAAGTGAGGATAGAAGCTTAGAATAGCTCTAGGTTTGCTATGGTGGTGCTGGGTGCAGGAGAGGTCGAAAAGTAGTCAAGGGATCCCTTTTATAGTGGTTCCTACACTTGACCATTGCCCACAACTAAAGTTTGGACTAGTCGGGCATGGACCACATACTAGTCCAACCTAGGGGGACCACCCACGTCACAAAGTTGAAGTCCTCGCCATGTTTTGAATTCAAACGGTCACCTAACCTCGGACTACTCCGTCATACAACGGACTGGCCCGATCTAAGACATGACCTCTTGGTCCTAAGAATGGACAAGTCTGGGCAGTGCAGACTAGTCCGGTCTACATGGACTTAGTCCTAGCAGCTCTCTTTTCTCACAAAAATGGACTTGTCTGGTCTACTATGGACTAGTCCAAACTCAGATATGGACTCTTGGTTTGCCTGAAAATGGGCCAGTCGGACAGGACAGACGAGTCCGACACCAAGGCGGACTAGTTCGACACCAGGGCGAACTAGTCCGACCTTCTAGGATTTTGTCCTAGAGAAGCACACAAACTCAGACAAACGGACTATTCCGTCTAGAAATAGAAAATTTTGAACTCACACATGGTCTTTTGGTATGTCTAATATCAGAGTAGTGCGATATGGCCGGACTAGTCCAGCCTGAAGCCCGCACAAGTCCGACCTTGTCGTTAAGGCCTTCCTAAGACTACTTTCTCACCAAATTTTCCCAAACTAAAGTTTAAGCTCCCTAATGAGTCTCAAGCACTTACGTTGAAGAGACCCTCTACACAAAATGGCGATCCTAGACTCAATGAAATTGAAACCCTAATTTCTACTCTTGTGAGTTTTCAACGCTCATTTTCCATTCTTTTCCCTCTTGAGGTGCTCAATGTTGACGGTCCTTAAATGCTAAATTTGACCGCCAATTCTCCACATAAAAAGTATAAAATTGACAACACAACATAATGGTATGGGGTTAATACTAACCATTTCCACAAGTTTTAGTGTCCATTTGCATGCAGATGAATTAAGCCCCAAAATATCCAATGGTGCAAGGAGCAATTCTAAAAGTTACCATTCGATCAATTAGGTGATGACACATGGCATCACATGGATCTATGGACCCATTCCCAGGCATATCCAAAGGGATCCAACGTCGATTCACGGGAAGGGGATCTCGGCCCACCAGTCAGCCACCCCAAGAAATCACAACCGAGGGGGGGGGGGGCAACACAAGGTCGGCTGACCCCCTGGCTCGGCCGACTTGGTCTGAGCACCAAACTTGGCTAGCCAACGTGTGGCAGCCCCCTTGGCCCCCTGATGGAAGTAACTACTGATTAGTGTGCTAATTGTGGTGCCAAACTGACTGAACTTGTGTATAAATAGCCCCCATCACTCCCTCACTGGATGTGGCCTAGAGGGGGGTGAATAGGCCTTTTTAATTTTTAGTCGGAACCTGCACCACTTAGCATCTTGATCAAATACCGAGAAATCAGACTAGTCCGGTAGAGTGTGGACTAGTCCGGTGCGTGCGGACTAGATCGATCAAGTTCGATCGATTATCTCGATACTAGACTCTATGCATCGGAAATATACATGTAATTAGAGTGTAATACTTCTATGAAACCGGATGTTGTACAACTTAACCTTATATTCAATGTTTTAACGTAATGCGAACACCGGTTTCCTTCCTGCCTCTGAACATGGTTCCGGAGGTTAGCTGGGAGATTTGGAGGAGAATGCCAGCGTTGCATGACCTAGGCATGGTGGACAGACGCCATATCTCCTAGGTTGTAATCCCCGGAGCTTCGGAGAGGGTTCCTACCCCTATCGCGGGCCAGAAAGTCTGATGACGTCAGCAAGGGCAAGGGAAAAGGCAAAGAGCCGACTTTATCCTCCAATCGGAAGAGGAAGTTGAGGCACGCTGACAAGAGCCACGTCGGGTCAGCTCTGACTACAACTGCCCCTTTTCCCAGGCAAGGCAGATCTTCGACGGCCACGCCTCCTCCAGTGCAGACGTCCTCAAGGGGCGCTAGCTCCAGCAGATCAACTCCGGTCCCAGCACCAGGCGTGGGTAGACCTGACAATGGGCTGAGGCCCGATCCAAACCCTGCACAACCCTTTTATTTTACCTCCTGGGCCCCGTCCTTATCCGATCCATTTTCACAATAGAAAATCCAATCCGGCCCAGCCCTTTAACGAATAGGGCCCTATCCTATCCTGGTCCATTTCAATAGCTCAGGCCGGTCCACTCATACTTATAGAGTTTTGGCCCGTGGGCCACAACAGTGGTTGGACCGTTACCCTTTTTTATATAGCGGTTAGTCCGTTACTATAGGACTGTCGGCATGGCTCAAAAAATTCATAAAAAATAAAAATGGCTCAAAAAATCATTAAAATGTATCCTTAAACAGAAAAATGACTCGAACTAATAATTCAAAATAAAAAGCTGAAAACACAAATTGTATCATCTACAGCTTGACATCATGAATTTAGTTCACAAATTTCCTTATCAAATAATCCGTATGTGACAAGTGTGGGGACCGGTGTCTACACATCAGATGATCTCATTGGGTGGTGCCGTGCGATGTGACACCTAACAGCACACACGAATAGAATACCAAAATATACAAAGTTTTGATTTCATAAATATATATTTGGAGTTTACAAAACAGTGTACATCAAAAGTACACACGCAGCGGAACTACATACTCATATTCTCACCTATCTAAGCATAAGAGAAGACGTCCATGCCCTAGGACGCTTCTCACTAGCAACATGATGAACATGCAGCAGCGGCGTGGTTCACATGAGATTTATCTCGACACCTCGA
Organism: Tuctoria greenei; assembly: GCA_036927565.1. Classification (NCBI taxonomy): domain Eukaryota; kingdom Viridiplantae; phylum Streptophyta; class Magnoliopsida; order Poales; family Poaceae; genus Tuctoria; species Tuctoria greenei. Next base: position 201,245,413 of record JAYESD010000001.1, read on the forward strand.
GTCTCATGTACAACCTGAACAGCAGAAATAAAACTAATACCTGCAAAAATCGTTAAAGCACAAACGTGAACATAAGGCTCAGCAAGACTTAACTGTCTCACTAGACATATGCAGGGTGAATACTAACATATGTAAGGAATAGCATAAATAGACTCGCCTATAAGTGGATCCTTATAATCATGTTTTAAGTAGCAAATGACATTCTTCAAGCACGGCACATCATGGGTTCCACAATCAAACAAGAAACGCTTTGCCGATGATATGTCATGCCCAAAGCACATAATGCTGTTACAGGTAAAGTATGGGGAAGCTGTAAACTTTTAATTATACTATCTCTAAGCCAATCAAGGTTGCAATACAATGATTAAGCAGATCGGCAATATTTATCATCATTGTGTTACTCTTATTTACTACGTCACAACTCAGTGAACAAGTGGTACTCTATTACCGCGAGGGACGGTGATTGCAATCAGGACACACTCGGAATACACGACGCATACGCCCGCTCGGAAGTACCTTTCACTGTACTCCACTCCCACGTCGTATGTGGCCACCTTTCACCCGTCATCCCGATGTCGAACCAGTTCTACCGTCCCAAAAGTAAGGTCCCTAACTGAGCACGTCGAAGTTGCTCCTTAGAGGTTCCCACCTTACGATCATCTTCCCTCGAAGGACGGCGGTATAAGTTTCGACACGAGGGTGCCCGAGCTACATCAGTTTAATGGACCCCATTAATCCATTATGTAACCGGTACTGTTCAAACTTGCTCAACAGGGCCTCACACGAGACGGTCCTTAACCGACACAGACGGGGCTACAACCAACCTCCACATTTGCCTTACCCTTACCGGCCCAGGCCCAAATGTGGTCGCAAGCATTGTCCCCCTCATCCGGGATCAGACAACCTTGCGCGTCCCGTCCTACAGGAACATCCCCGTCCACATCTCCAATTATTAAGAGTGAACATTTTGGTAACATCTCGCGAGTAGGTTTGCCTTACTCGACTTCTCTCGCAAGTAGAATTCAACTACTTGACTTGTGATCAATAAAATGTGATCCTCTCGCGAGTACATTCCAATTACTCGACTTCTAGCGGATTTCCTATACATTAGCAAAGCAGTTACTACAGGTCAATCTGTAAACCATTCCAACCAATCCTTGGGATTTGTGGTCATGCAAGTGGAGTATCAATCACCCTATACGTAATGCACATATCAAACTTAAGACGTAATGTGAGAAATACTGCAAAACTCTATAAAGCTTTTAAATGCAAACTGAGGCTTGCCTTAGTTTGCGACTTGAATAAATGTCAATTGTTAGTGGTCCTTCTGTGTAGACTCTGCCAAGGACTTTAAGTGGACACCCTGGCCTTCTCCTCCAAGCGAAACTTCTCGTCGATCACCTATCATCACGTTTCTATCGACATGATATGCATATAAGTAAATAAGTAATTAAGTAGTCTAATAATAGACTCCACGAGGTTGGGTAAACTTTAAGAACGAGGAGTTTGACTAGGAAGGACAAATATGCCTCGGTTGTGTGGGTAACCAGAGGATGAGTCAAGGTGGACATAGTAGTGTCGGTATGAACTGAAAGGTACAACATAAAGCTATATTGCAACTTAGCATACCACACTTCAAGCTATGCCACGCGAGATTGACAATTCTGAATGGGGAAGAAGTGTTGGGCGGAGAAGTGTAAGGACAACCCAAAAAAATCAAGGTGTGACATCGAAAGCTTGAGTATGAGTGGAGTGTACAAGACGAAGGTCGCGATTTAGCAGTCGACCAATTAACTTGACTTAACTCATAAAGGAGTAAACCTAGTTAAGTGAGCAGTGCTGTCGTAGGGTCCTAACTTAGGATGAACCATGATGGAACCTAACGACACTTGGGACTGAATTGAGATCAACATGACTTGGACTTAAGAAGTCATTACAAGCACTGTTAACCTAGCATGCGCACCATGACAATGTTCAAATGACTTTTAGGTAAAGTAGTTTCTACGGCAAGCTTCTCGAGCATCGTTCAAGTGCTTACATGACACTATTGCAGTGTCCTTTGCAAGATTGTCCAGATGAGCTCAGTGAACTCCTGGAACTCGAACATGATGCGACACCTTGTCGTGACGGTCATGCTTTGCCATCACGAGAAGATTGGATTAGCCAGGTCCACATCGACCCGGACTCATCAATGGGGTGAGCGGAATCCCGAACACCACTTTGTGAGTCTTAAGGCTAGTGATGTCGACTCGGTTGTTGATAAGCGACTCGACGAGCCTGCCGTCGATGAAGTGGAACACCAAGTTAACCAATCCTGTGATCAGTTAGGGAACATCCTCGACACAACCAAGGAACTCTTATCCAAGGTTTTGCCTTGGTCTAGTTTTCCTTGTCGGTCGCAACGTTCTCGCTTTACTTAACCATAGGCCATCGGTGATCACCAACCCACCTGGTTTGACCTACAAGGCATTTCATCGAGCATCTAGATTACACCTAGGACTCGATCACTCTCACCTCGACTAAAACCTAATTTGGCTTGACAACTATTGTCCGACGAGTCGTGCTTGTGTTCCAGCACCACACACATCACAAGCATCCTTCATCTCGATGCCAGGACACGATGACGGCTCGGAGCGTCACCGATGTCATGTGGTCAACGATGTCGACGCGACTCATGGTGGAGCATCACGAGCACGCATGGACAGGCCAACGTGATACAAACGACAAAAGAGGTCAACTTAGGGATTTCTATAGGAATGATATCAATGCGGAAACTGGACGTACGGCTCGACGACACATGAATACTATCGGCAGTCACTACGAACGAACTTCGGTGGCGTCAAACAAGGCATTTCAGGGCAAGGCTCACCTTGTAGGCATTTCGCCCAACATCTTGGGTGTGTTCTTGATTTCGTCACTTCATCACTATTCGAAGTGTATCTTGGCACTTAGGCATGTCGATTTGCCACATCATCCTACCCCTGCATCACAGATCAGTTCTGATCATCATCACCGTTGGTTTTGCATTGTAGACTTTTCATCGAACACATTGGATGCAGCACTGTCCAACTAATCTTTGCATAAACAGAGCTAACCTTGCACAAGTTGTTGAGACCATTGTGTCAAAGGCATGTTCCCGAATTTCATCCATCACCCACATCACAGTCTTTGCTGCCAGGACACAGCAGTGACGCGGAACATCGCGACGACGTGCCGAGGTCAACAGCGTCGATGCAGTTCAGCAGTCGAAGATTTTCCAATGCGCATAGGTGGATGGAAATGGCTTGGAGACACGCTGTAGTGGCATTCGGCCGGCGTCACAGCGCGAGCCGTCGGGCTGGGGCGCGGTTGTGCGATGCAGTAGAGTTGGAGCGGCGCGTGGGGATGGTGCAAGATGCAGCCGAGTGGTGCTGCGAGAGAAGAGCGCTCGTGTGCGAGGCTAGCATGGGCGACGGAGGCGAGCAGCAGCTGAGAGACGACGGAGCCTGGGAGCTTGGCCGGCGGCGTGACAGACGATGCTCGAGGGGAGGAGAGTGCGCGGTAGGGTTCTTGCCCGGTAGCGCGAGCGGGCGCGGCGCGCAGGGAGGCGCGCGGGCCTGCGGCGAGCGGCACGCAGGGGTGACCAGGACGGGAGAGGAGGGGCGAGCAAGGCGTCGGCGGTGCGTGGACGGGCGCCGGAGGCAGAGCAACGCGGTGGAGGCGCGCGGTGTTGGCGGTGCTTGGGGGCGGCACCGGTGAGCACGTAGCGGCACGGAGAGGGCGAGCCGGCGTGGGCGAGCGGCGCGGCTGCTTGCGCGGCGCGGCAGGGAGGAGCTGGGGCGCGGACCAGGGTGCGCTGTGTCTGGAGGCGAGGAGGCGGCCGGCGGGGCGGACTGAGCGCGCGGCGCGGGGAGCCGCACGGGCCAGGAGGTGGCGAGCCGGTGCGGTGGAGTGCCGTGGGACGATGGAGTCGGCTGCGGTAGATAAAGACGGATTTGCATCGCGGTGGCACTGCATGCGTCTCGGTGTCACGCTGAGGGCAGTGCCGACCTGACCTGTGGGGACCACTCGTGGGACCCACTCTCTTCTCCCGTCTCTTTTCAAAATTCAAATAGAGCTAGCAAACATGCTTCAAATATATTCAACTTTGGCCCAATGACTAAATAAAATGTGAAGAATTTTATGGTGTAATCAGATTTCAAAACTGAGCAAGTTGAATTTTCGAACTCAGGTTTGAATTTGAATTGAAGTGGTGATACTTGACTCAAGGAAATAAATAGTAGATTAGGTTCAAAAATCCTGAAACTTTGAAGTTACCCTTTTTGAACCATAAGAGACCTCAGGAAAAATTGGGAGTTGATTTGGACAAGGTTGAGCACAAAGTTTAAAATTTGAAGTCGACGTTGATTAAACTCTCAGTACGTGTCCAATAAATGGAAAACGTGCTTCAAAAATTGTGAAACTTTACCAAGAGTCTATTTGGAATATTAGAAGGCCATAGAAAAATTTACAGCCTTAGATTTGAATGATTTTGAATGTCCCATTTTAGGGTTGGAAAAATTCCTATTTTTCGTGAACATTGGTTAACTCAAATGGTTCATGTGAGTTTGAAGTCCAAAATTCACTTTCAAAAAATTTTAAGTTCGCATTTTTGTGTTCCGGATTTACTCAAATGCCGACTTTTACAATCCTTCCCCCTTAAAGGAATCTCGTCCTGAGATTCTAACAAGTAGAATAACAGAAACGATGAGGGGACGATCCGTAAAAGAGGGTCATTGACTCAGGAAAATGGCAATGCCCTTAGAGACTTGGGTTCTACGAAATGGTGATTATCTTCAGGCATCTTAAGAAATTCCAAGGTTTGCTTCAAGTGATTCCAGTCTTTAGGTTGATAACCTTGACAGGAGGCTCGACATGACAATATCACATCGTAAAACTTGGGTCTTAAAAAGTTATGTTGAGGTGTTGAGGTCTTCTTCTTTCTGTCAGAATGAAGTAACCTTCTTTATTGAGGAGGTACTTAGAGTTCTATGATAGTTAAGCGTCCTTAACTCTGGATGTTTCCCTTATGAAGACTTTTCTGCCCTGGTCTTGTGGCCAAAGCAATGTCACCATCCATTACGAGTCAAGGAGTTCCAAGACTTGATAATTAACTGATAACCTCGCGAAAAGAAAGATGCAGGGTTTTAGCGAGGTCGAGAAGTCCATAGGAAGCTCCTCGCAACTAGAAACAATCAGTTTCCAGGACTCAAGTTGATTTGAGTTTCAACGAGTCAAAGACAAAGGCTCAACTGTGTTTTGGTCACAAGGTGTTAAGTGGTTTCCCTTGTGCCACTCAAGAAAAGGAAACAAGTCGAAGGCGTTGCGAATGATAAAGTTAATCACAACTCAAAATTGTGAGACACAACGTAGGTATTTGAATGGGGTCATATATTCTTGCTCAAAACTCATTGGTAATTACGTTTCATGATGCATCACAAGTGGAATAATGTTATGCATTAATGATGCAATGCTGGCCAGCTAGAAATGTAGACGGTATGATGCATTCATTATTATGCTTTGAGCAAAAATATGTAAGACAATCCAAACACAGTCAGAAGTATCCTAAATACAGGAGGATTGAATAAACTTGGTCATGAAAGGCGCTAGACAAGACTTGCTACTTTCATATCTCGACCAAGTTTGACGGTTTCAAGGTAAAAGTATTAGCAAGGAATGGTGAGGTTCATCTCAAGGCAACAGAGTGTACAAAATGGAACAAAGTGATTGAACTTCTTGTTGATCGGAAGTTCTCTAAAGCTTGTTAATCACAACTTACAGGTAGTTGTGGTTCTTTAACAAAGGGTTAGGTTTTTCATCTCGTAGTTTTCTTAAAGTACTATGTCTACCCCTTAAAAGGTGCGGCAGGGTTACCTTCAAAAGTTGCAAAGAGAGTAATCTTTGAAGAGTAAGGTTCTCATCACTTCCGTAGGTTGCACGAAGTGGTTGACAAAGTATTGTGCTAGGCACGACTTTGGTTAGTGATCCACGTTCTTGCTAAAGAATCTCCAGCTCATACTACTCACATATGGCTTCTCGTCTCAGAGACGGAAGCAAGGGAGTGGTTTAGCGTGAAGAATCAACTGACTTCTTTAACTCGATGATCGAGTTCCACAAGAAATGGGGTTCGAGGTGATCCGTTTCTTAAGCTTCTCATTCACTCAATGAGTCAATGCTGTACTCGGTCCTACTTACTTGAGCATTGCTTCCAGCACGTTGGTTCGGTGTCGATGTACCTTGGTATGACACCTAGGTGAACGTAACACTTCGATTACTAGATGAACTCCTTCCCCCTTAAGATTCAAGCTAGGTGAGCAAGAAACTTACTCCAAGCAATCTTTATGGGGAGGATCGTCCAACTAAGGGAAGTGTCATACATGCTCAATACATAAATAAAGTGTGAGGTGCAAGGTTGCATAGTTAAAACACTAGCATGTACATCCGAGCCAAAGGGATTTGACTTAGTGTAATACTCAACTCTAATGGCAGATATTGTTGGTTCGCAACATCTGGGATGTTATGAAACTCCTCGAGTTGAACTCGAGAACCAAATCCATAATCACCTTAAAGGGTCATCACCCGATTAAATCCTGGTGGAGGATGAACAGCTTGGATGCAACTTGCATTCTTGGCCAAGTAAATGGCAAAATCAGATCTTGAGGTGAACAACAAAGCTAAAGTACACTTCAATACCTTTCCAAAAAGTATTGGTTTGCCTCTAGATCATCTCTGGTTTGCAAGTTATGCAATTTTAAAGTTAGCAGATTTCTCTGCACTTTCAGCAGAATCTGCTTAAACAGTAGCAGTTTTGATCTAAAGTTTTCAGGCTGTTCTGATCAAAATCTGGAAATATTCTTATTTACAAAGTCATAACCAATGTAATAAGATTTCCAAAAAGTATCTATTTGTCTGTATATCAGTTCTGGTTCAAAAGATATGAGTTTTTAAAGTTGGTCAAAATTTCAGCATTCAGAATTTGAATTCAGTTAAGATTGACCATTCTGCACTCGAACTGGATTTAGGATAGGTAAATGACCGATTCAGGTCTGGAGCCAATTGCAAAAATTGTATCTGACTCTCTATCCTTTCCAACGGTTACACGCACGACACCATTGGATCAAGGGTCTGCGAGTTATGGATTAAATTCAGAGGTGTACAGATTGATGTCCAGTTTGGGTGTGCCTGGACAGTCTCTGCGATTATCCAAATTTCATCCACCTAGAAAAGTATTTTGGTCTTGAACTGAATAGAGAACTAGTAAAGTACTTCCAAATATTTCTATGGAGTATTTACTTGCCCTCATAGCACTTCTGGTTGAGAAGATATGGCATTTGCAAGTTGACAGTTTTTCTGAAAATTTGGACAGCACCTCCTTTGTTTAAGGCTGATTTTGTCCAGAATTTTCAGATATACAAACATCAACATTTGAAAAAATAATACATAGAAAACTTCTTGCATACATTCTCAAGATTACAGAAATGAAAATTATGAAGTCTTTCGACAATTCTACAGCGAGTTATGCGAGAAACAGTAACTGTATACAGGACTGTCCACTCGCTGTCTAGATTTGATCAAGTTTAGAAATTTTAAATTTTGAGTATGTTAGAGATGGATTATGCTCTCGAGTTCTATAGAAACGTTGTAGAGGACTCTCTACAATTTCCAACCACATAAAGTAGGCATGCAGCAGTGAAGTCTGCAGAAAGTTATGATTCAATTGGTGAAGGGTTCTGATTCTGTCCCCTCTTCCGGGCTGCCAGAACCTCTTAAACGACACTTCAATTTAGACCTTGTTATTGCGAGTTTTAGTCTTTGTGTTGAATAGGAAGTTGATAGAGGACTCTTTAATCTTTCCATACATGTATAAACATGCATAGGTTGCATTTCTAGTTTAAGAGTTATGGACGTTTAAATTCATAATTTTTCTGACTGTTTCAGATAGCATCTATATACATGTACCATCTTCAACTCTGTTTTCTAATTAGTTATAAGCTGAATTTGAGGTATCACTGAATAACAAAGTTGTAGAATAGCTCTTCCCCTTTCCAGAAATATATCATAATGGAATAGAAGAGCTTTCTACAAGGGGATATTGCAAAAATTCAGATGCTGTCTTACACAGTTTCAAAACAGCAGCTGAGTTAGAGATTATTTTCGCCATCTTACAATGGTCTTATGGCTGGGGGTCAATAGAAAACTTATAGAAGACTTCAAAAGCTTTCCAAAAAGTATTCACTTGCCTCCAAAGCCCTTCAGGTTGAAGATATATGGAATTTCAAACTCAGGTCAATTCTGTTCGAAAACAGGACTCACCGGCTTTGAAACACAAGAATTTGGGAACAAACTCAAACTTTGAAATTTAGCTCAAAACTCAAGTCCGGTGGCTAGAACTCAATTCACAACTAATAATTTGCTTTGGAACTAAATGGAATCTTAAAAGAGACTTGACGACCTTCTTATCCATAGCATATCACTATGGATCTTCATGCTTAACCAAAATCTTACTCCGGCGAAGTCGAGCTAAACTCTCGCCAGGATCAAAGGACTTTGGTTCACCTACTCTTGAAGAGAAACATTTTACCTTTTCCATAAGATATCAGCAATTGATACTTGAACCTAAATATGAATATGAAGCCATTTCTTTCGTGGGGGATGGTCAAAGTATCAAGTATGATACTGACGGTACTACGTTCCTTACCAAAGAAAAGTCTAACCCGGTATATCCGGATACGTCTATAGGTGGTCCTAATATCGATCACTCACAAACATTTGTTACACGGGTCGCTACTGGAGTTAGTGTACCTGCAGAAGACAAACAATCCCCTTTCACACCTTCACACCTCAAGGGCGGCACGGGGAAACACGACAGGCAGTCACAATAATATATAATCAAAGGTAAATGCATACGACTCTGGTATGAGTCGCCCTCGAGCGAGGTCATGTCTCGAGGTACATGGCTATAAATACATCTGTACAGCAAAGACTCCCGCACGAACCGGCTTATACACGCTCAGGCATACGTGTTTTGCATGATCCCATAGAACATGAATGGTTCTAGAGATGCATACTATCGGGTTATACACCACCCGACGGGGGCTCCCACAAATTTTGTGTCATGCTGGGGTACCGCGTGTCATATGTTCTCAGAAACATTGAAAAGTTTCAGAGACTCATATTGACTTTCCATGCTAAGCCACATAAATTTCACATACCATATCTCGTATGCAGAGTTTACTGAGATTGATCCGCTCTCGGTGGCGTAACTTACCTCTTACCTTGAAGACGGAGCGTCATTACAGAACAATATAACAAGTTGGTTCACCACCTTTATAACTTATACTAGTAATAGTCCTTAAAGGGGCATATAGCTAATCCTCACTCGACTACTTCGGAGTTTTCAAAAATAGGCTCTTTTCGAGCGTGCTATTTCCAATGAAGCTCTGATACCATGTCTGTGGGGACCGCTGTCCACACATCCGAGGATCTCATTGGGTGGTGTCGTGCGATGCGACACCTAACAGCACACACTAATAGAATACCAAAATATACAAAGTTTTCATTTCATAAATATATATTCGGAGTTTACAAAACAGTGTACATCAAAAGTACACACGCAGCGTGATGAGTAGGTTTAGGCCCGATCTTCCGAAAGGTATGTCGATTGGGATGGAGAACTCGACGTTGATGATCCGCGGCACTCGAGCGGTTCGAGTACCCCTGCAATCACTACACCACGGCTCCGTTGGTTATCAACCGTGCTGCACACGCTTGACCTCGCCAAGAAGGCTAATCCCTGCAAGTGCAATCGAGAACACGAGCAAGAACGTAGAAGACACAATCGGAAATCGCGAAATTGGGGTCTCACAAACCGTAGAACGGTGATTTTATTGATCTAAGCAAAACCCACCGAATATGACCGGCGGCTGCAGTATTTATAGGCTAGGGTTCGACCAAAACACGATTAGACGCGTCCCTAATGGACTCTTACGGGATACAAGGCCCAAAGGCCCGATTCGGTGGCGCAGCACCGGACAGAAATATGGACTCGACTTGTTTCGACGATTCCCAATGACTCCGGAAGAATTTTGAGGTGGGACCAGAACCATTGAAAATTTTATCTTCTCCTCTTTCCGTGCATATGTAGAACGTCGAAAACGGAGTCTGTATGCCTCCTGGGCGTCTGTTTTAAGGTGGACTGCTCCTGGACTCCGAGTTGAACTCGAGTCCGAGTTGTAAACTATTTCCATCTACTTGTAGACGTCCCAGGTGGTTGTCCATGCTCCCAAGGCCTCCTTCCTTCACTTGTTGATCTTCTCCATTATTCCTAATAACAATTAAATCATCACATAGCAATCTATTCTCAAACTCACATGCAAAAGAAGTTAAGAACGAATTCACCTGCTGATTTAATAACCGTGCCCGTGCTCTTGTGATTGGTCCTTGCAGTTCAATGCGCGTCTCTGCTGTTGTGATGTCCTCATCATCCTCCCCCTCTTGAATTGATGTCGTCCTCGACTCAAGTTCATCTTCTTCTCCCAAGTACGGTCGCAAATCTGAAATGTTAAATGTAGGACTAACCCCAAAATCGGGAGGCAATTCAAGCTTATATGCATTATCATTAATCTTTTCAACGATCTTAAAAGGACCAGCAGCTCGTGGCATAAGTTTAGATTTTCTCAAGTCGGGAAATCGCTCTTTTCTCAAATGTAACCACACCAAATCGCCCGGTTCAAGTTTTACTTCTTTTCTAACTTTACTACCTGCAATCCTATACTTCTCATTCATCATTTCAATATTTTTCTTTGTAGTTTCATGCATCTTAAGAATGAATTCAGATCGTTGAGTAGCATCCAAATTTATAGTTTCAGAAGGAGGCAAAGGTAGTAAATCAATAGGAGCACGGGGATTGAAACCATACACTACCTGGAATGGACTTACCTTTGTCGTGGAGTGAACGGATCTGTTGTAAGCAAATTCTATATGTGGTAAACACTCCTCCCACAACTTCAAATTTGTTTTCAAGACAGCCCGTAACATAGTGGATAAAGTACGATTAACTACCTCGGTTTGTCCATCCGTTTGTGGGTGACATGTAGTTGAAAACAACAACTTGGTTCCCAATTTATACCACAAAGTTCTCCAAAAATGACTTAAAAATTTTGCATCACGATCAGAAACAATGGTATTTGGCACACCATGTAAACGAACAATTTCCGTCATAAATAAATCAGCAATGTGTGAGGCATTATCATTCTTATGACAAGGTATAAAGTGTGCCATTTTGGAAAAACGATCAACAACTACAAAAATACTATCCCTCCCCCTCTTAGTCCTAGGCAATCCCAAAACAAAGTCCATAGAAATATCCTCCCAAGGTACACTAGGAACAGGAAGAGGCATATAAAGACCATGTGGGTTTAGACGAGACTTAGCTTTGTTGCAAGTAGTGCATCGTGACACGTAGCGCTCGACATCACGCCTCATCTTTGGCCAAAAGAAGTGTGTGGACAGCACGTCTTCAGTTTTCTTCACTCCAAAATGTCCCATCAAACCTCCTCCATGTGCTTCCTGCAAAAGCAATAGACGAACGGAGCTAGCTGGAACGCATAGCTTGTTAGCACGATAGAGGAGACCCTCTCGCAGCACATATTTATTCCAAGTTCTTCCTTCTCTACAATTTTCAAAAGCAACTTTGAAGTCCAAATCAGTAGGATATAATGCTTTAATTGTTTCCAAACCAAAGATTTTATGATCAAGTTGGGACAGCATTGTATAACGCCTAGATAATGCATCGGCAATGATATTTTCCTTCCCTTTCTTATGCTTAATGATGTATGGAAACGACTCTATGAACTCAATCCATTTAGCATGTCGTTTATTCAGATTGGTTTGACACTTAAGATACTTCAATGATTCATGATCGGAATGTATGACAAACTCCTTAGACCAAAGATAATGTTGCCATGTTTGTAATACACGGACTAAGGCATACAATTCCTTATCATAAGTGGAGTAATTCAGAGAAGGACCATGAAGTTTTTCACTAAAGAAAGCAACGGGTTTACCTCCTTGTATGAGAACGCCTCCAATACCAATGCCGCTTGCATCGCATTCTAGCTCAAAGGTCTTGTCAAAATCAGGAAGTTGTAGTAATGGTGCTTGTGTAAGCTTCGATTTGAGAGCATCAAAAGCTTGTTGCTGCTGTTCGCCCCATCGAAATGGAACTCCCTTCTTCGTTAGCTCATGTAGAGGTGCTGCAATGGTGCTGAAATCCCGCACAAAGCGCCGATAAAATTCAGCAAGACCAAGAAAACTACGAACCTGTGTGACGGTAGTTGGGGCTGGCCAGCTAGTGATTGCTTCAATTTTTGCCTCATCCATCTCAATTCCCTGCGAGGAAACGACATAGCCAAGAAACGAGACTCGATTGGTGCAAAAAACGCACTTTTCGAGGTTACCAAACAAACGTGCATCTCTCAAAACAGTAAAAACAGCACGTAAATGATCAAGATGTTCATCATATGACTTGCTGTAAATGAGGATATCATCAAAGTAAACCACCACAAATTGTCCAATGAAAGCACGTAAAACCTCGTTCATTAATCGCATAAAGGTGCTGGGTGCATTAGTTAAACCAAAAGGCATGACTAACCACTCATAAAGTCCAAACTTGGTTTTAAATGCAGTTTTCCATTCATCTCCTAGTGCCATTCTAATTTGGTGGTAACCACTACGCAAGTCAATTTTTGTGAAGATGATAGCACCACTCAATTCATCAAGCATGTCATCTAATCGAGGAATAGGATAACGATATCGAATGGTGATGTTATTAATCGCTCGACAATCAACACACATGCGCCAACTACCATCTTTCTTAGGAACCAAAAGAACAAGAACGAAACAAGGGCTAAGGCTTTCACGAATGTACCCGCGGTCCAAAAGATCTTGGACTTGTCGCTGAATTTCCTTAGTTTCTTGTGGATTCGCCCTGTATGCTGCACGATTTGGCAAACTTGCTCCTGGAATCAAATCGATCTTGTGTTCAATGCCTCTCATCGGTGGTAAACCAGGGGGTATCTCGGAGGGAAACACATCCTCAAACTCCTGCAAAAGGTTAGCAACAGCAGGGGCAATGCAATAGACAATTCATGAAGTGAAAACATGGCTTCTTTGCAAACTAAAGCATAGCACATCCCCTTAGCATCGAATAAATCAGCAAGTTCAGATTTAGTTGCGAGCAATGATGGTGATTTTAACTTAATAACTTGCTGTTTTTCAGATTCTAATTTAGTTGCTTTGCCCTCACGAATTTTACTCTTCTCAAAATGCACAATTTCAGCAGGAGTCATGGGGAGCAAAGTGATTTTCTTTCCCTTATGCCTGAGAGTATATTTATTGGTTCTACCATGATGAATAGCATCTGTATCAAATTCCCAAGGACGACCCAATAAAAGAGAACAAGCATCCATAGGAACAACATCAAAATCAGCAAAATCATGGTATGAACCAATTGAAAAATGGATTCTCGCTGTTTGTGTTACCCGAACCTTACCGCTGTTGTTGAACTATTGAATGTGGTACGGATGAGGGTGTGCCCTTGTTGTCAAACCGAGTTTCTTGACGACGTCCGTGTTTACCAAGTTATTGCAGCTACCTCCATCAATTATAGTGTGTACACGGCAGTCCTTGACTACGAGAAACATGTGGAAGAGGTTGTGTCGTTGTAGCTTGTCGTCGGTCTCCACTTTGGAGCTCAAGGCACGCTGCACAATGATGCTCCTATAGTTCTCCGTCGCCGCTGTACCAAGTACCTCTTCTTCGGTGTGTTCGTCATTTGGATCTGTAAAGTCAGTAGCAAGAGAATATTCATCTTCAACATCCAAAGTACTATCATACCCTCCATCGTCGCGTGCTATGTATGCTCGTTTGCTCGGGCAATCTCTCATCATATGACCAAGTCCCTGGCAGCGGTGACACTTAATATCGGAAGTACGACCCGTAGAAGGAGTGGACGACGAAGGCTTGAATGATGTCGCCTTGCTGCCTTCCGACACGCGAGAAGGTGGAGCAGCAGGTATAGTTCGTTGGCCGCCATTGGGTGGTGTAGTCGCTGCACGGGGGGCCGAAGATGGTGCTGTTTTGGATGGTGTAGTTGCTGCACGCGGCGTGAAGTTGCTCCTCATGCGTTGTTGCTGTTGTTGTCGGCCCTGCAATTCTTTTTCTGCCAACATAGCAAGCTGAAACAATCTGTTAACAGTATCATATTCTTTGTAATCAACAATGTCCTGAATTTCACGCCTCAACCCCCCATAAAAACGAGCTATTTTATCATCCATGTCCTCTACTACCCCACAACGCAGCATACCCTTTTGTAACTCTTGATAATACTCCTCTACGGACATGTTACCTTGGTCTAAACGCTACAATTTTTTGCGAAGGTCCCGCTGAAAAGATGGAGGAACAAATCGAACACGCATAGCTTCCTTTAATCTATCCCATGTTGGAGGATCAGTTCTAGTTTTAACAAGTTCATTCCACCATATGATAGCAAAGTCCTTAAACTCACTAGTGGCTTGACGAACTCTATGTTGTTCAGGAACAAGATGGGAATTAAATTTTTGCTCTACTGTCATCTCCCAATCAAGATAAGCCTCAGCATCATAAGCACCAGAAAAAGAGGGTATAGTAAATTTCACTTTAGCAAAAGGATCATCAGGAGGGCGGTTATAATTGTTATGATTATTACCTCCTATACCTCGACGATAAAGTGGCAGTCTTGGCTGATTACTGTGATCTTCCAGTTCATCATAAGCATTGTCTTCTTGTCTTCCAGCGAGAGGCAACCGAGCCTCAAAAGTATTCATCCGAAGAGCAAGGTCATCCAGTTTGCGAGTCAAGTTCGCCAATGACTCCTCCGTTGATGCGTTGTATTTGGCGAACATATCACGTAACTCAACATGTTGAACACATTCGTCATTATTTTCTTCTCCTGCCATTGTTAGTAGGAAACAAAAGACAACAAAAGAAAAATGTTATCCCTATCAACTACAGTGACAATGTGGAAGGTGGAAGAAAACAATCTCTCTCGCTCAAGCGTCTTACCACGCTCTTACAAGTGTTCTTACCGACACAGCAGGTGGTGTGGACGGTGAGATGAACCAATGAAGCGTGGGGTGATTGCAAAGGTACCTGTTATGCTCAAGAGAAAGGTGGAGCTTGGATGGCACAATATGGTGGCTAATAAGCAGAAAATCGTTAACATCTAAACAAAGTTGAATAAGTATTCAATGTAGGAAACTGTTGCTGGTCAACTGAGTGCCCTAGAGCCTAGCACAACACAAGGAAGTATCAAGGCAAAAGAAAGACAGAATTATATAACCAAACAAACAGCACCAAGTGGTATAGGCCAATTGCTTTAATATGCGTGCTCTTCACTATTTTTTTTCTTTTTTGTAATATTTTTTTGATATTTTTTCTTTACTCAGTAGCACAGATATAGGAAGCACACAAATTTGCAGCTCAATTGGATGTAATATGCGGCCTATAGAAAATCAAGAAGGTTCTTTAAAATTCGTGCTGAAACTTCGGAGGCCGGATAGCCTATCTTCCGAGGGGAATTTGGGTAATCTAATTTCGCCGAATGCGGCTACGCGGCGGAAAATCAGATGCGAAATTTCGCGTAGATGAATTTGAAAAAAAAAATTCGCCCGATTTCGAGTTCGTATGCGAAAGTTATGGCCGTTTTAAGGTAGGCTGTCCGAGTTACGTTTTTTTGGATGTTGATTCTAACTCGGTTTGAGAACAGAACTCGCAAACGGATACGAAAACGATCGGGAATTTGCACAGCAACTAATGGGGTGGTGTGTGATGATTCAAGGATGAATGGCACAAAGATTTGTTACCTAATCTAGGGCTGGCGATGCGGGAGTTCACGCAAGGCGGCTAGCTAGGGCAAACCGATGAACGTGGCGGATCGGTTTGTTATTTAGGGATTGTGGAATAGGTGTCGAATAGCAAGAAAACAAGGATGAAACACGATAACTAGGACCAAAAAACACAAAGCTAAACCAGCAACAAGACTCAACCACACGAATGCAAACTCAACAATGCAAACTGAAAAACGAAACTGCAGGCACTATAGTCTGGGAAGGGTAAAAACGATCTAATTTTTTTTGTGGCTTTTTTTGTGGACTCTAGGTACGAAACAAAATCGATCTAATGGAAGGAAGGAAAACAAAGATACCTCACGGGCAACCTGGAAATCTGATACCAATTGATGAGTAGGTTTAGGCCTGATCTTCCGAAAGGTATGTCGATTGGGATGGAGAACTCGACGTTGATGATCCGCGGCACTCGAGCGGTTCGAGTACCCCTGCAATCACTACACCACGGCTCCGTTGGTTATCAACCGTGCTGCACACGCTTGACCTCGCCAAGAAGGCTAATCCCTGCAAGTGCAATCGAGAACACGAGCAAGAACGTAGAAGACACGATCGGAAATCGCGAAATTGGGGTCTCACAAACCGTAGAACGACGATTTTATTGATCTAATCAAAACCCACCGAATATGACCGGCGGCTGCAGTATTTATAGGCTAGGGTTCGACCAAAACACGATTAGACGCGTCCCTAATGGACTCTTACGGGATACAAGGCCCAAAGGCCCGATTCGGTGGCGCAGCACCGGACAGAAATATGGACTCGACTTGTTTCGACGATTCCCAATGACTCCCGAAGAATTTTGAGGTGGGACCAGAACCATTGGAAAGTTTATCTTCTCCTCTTTCCGTGCATATGTAGAACGTCGAAAACGGAGTCCGTATGCCTCCTGGGCGTCTGTTTTAAGGTGGACTGCTCCTGGACTCCGAGTTGAACTCGAGTCCGAGTTGTAAACTATTTCCATCTACTTGTGGACGTCCCAGGTGGTTGTCCACGCTCCCAAGGCCTCCTTCCTTCACTTGTTGATCTTCTCCATTATTCCTAATAACAATTAAATCATCACATAGCAATCTATTCTCAAACTCACATGCAAAAGAAGTTAAGAACGAATTCACCTGCTGATTTAATAACCGTGCCCGTGCTCTTGTGATTCGTCCTTGCAGTTCAATGCGCGTCTCTGCTGTTGTGATGTCCTCATCACAGCGGAACTACATACTCATATTCTCACCTATCTAAGCATAAGAGAAGACGTCCATGTCCTAGGACGCTTCTCACTAGCAACATGACGAACATGCAGCAGTGGCGTGGTTCACATGAGATTTATCTCGACACCTCGAGTCTCATGTATAACCTGAACAGCAGAAATAAAACTAATACCTGCAAAAATTGTTAAAGCGCAAACGTGAGCATAAGGCTCAGCAAGACTTAACCGTCTCACTAGACATATGCAGGGTGAATACTAACATAGGTAAGGAATAGCATAAATAGACTCGCCTATAAGTGGATCCTTATAATCATGTTTTAAGTAGTAAATGACATTCTCCAAGCACGGCACATCATGGGTTCCACAATCAAACAAGAAACGCTTTGCCGATGATATGTCATGCCCAAAGCACATAATGCTATTACAGGTAAAGTATGGGGAAATTGTAAACTTTTAATTATACTATCTCTAAGCCAAACAAGGTTGCAATACAATGATTAAGCAGATCGGCAATATTTATCATCATTCCGTTACTCTTATTTACTACATCACAACTCAGTGAACAAGTGGTACTCTATTACCGCGAGGGACGGTGATAGCAATCAGGACACACCCAGAATACACGACACATACACCCGCTCGGAAGTACCTTTCACTGTACTCCACTCCCACGTCGTATGTGGCCACCTTCACCCGTCATCCCGATGTCGAACCAGTTCTACCGTCCCAAAAGTAAGGTCCCTAACTGAGCACGTCGAAGTTGCTCCTTAGTGGTTCCCACCTTACGATCATCTTCCCCCGAAGGATGGTGGTATAAGTTTCGACACGAGGGTGCCCGAGCTACATCATTTTAATGGACCCCATTAATCCATTATGTAACCGGTACTGTTCAAACTTGCTCAACAGGGCCACACACGAGACGGTCCTTAACCAACACAGACAGGGCTACAACCAACCTCCACATTTGCCTTACCCTTACCGGCCCAGGCCCAAATGTGGTCGCAAGCATTGTTCCCCTCATCCGGGATCATACAACCTTGCGCGTCCCGTCCTACAGGAACATCCCCATCCACATCTCCAATTATTAAGAGTGAACATTTTGGTAACATCTCGCGAGTAGGTTTCCCTTACTCGACTTCTCTCGCAAGTAGAATTCAACTACTTGACTTGTGATCAATAAAATGTGATCCTCTCGCGAGTAGATTCCAACTACTCGACTTCTACCGGATTTCCTATACATTAGCAAAGTATTTACTACAAGTCAATCTGTAAACCGTTCCAACCAATCCTTGGGATTTGTGGTCATGTAAGTGGAGTATCAATCACCCTATACGTAATGCACATATCAAACTTAAGACGTAATGTGAGAAATACTGCAAAACTCTGTAAAGCTTTTAAATGCAAACCGGGGCTTGCCTTAGTTTGCAACTTGAATAAATGTCAATTGTTAGTGGTCCTTCTGTGCAGACTCCGCCAAGGACTTTAAGTGGACGCCCTGGCCTTCTCCTCCAAGCGAAACTTCTCGTCGATCACCTATCATCATGTTCCAATCGACATGATATGCATATAAGTAAATAAGTAATTAAGTAGTTTAATAATAGACTCCACGGGGTTGTGTAAACTTTAAGAACGAGGAGTTTGACTAGGAAGGACAGATATGCCTCGGTTGTGTGGGTAACCAGAGGATGAGTCAAGGTGGACATAGTAGTGTCGGTATGAACTGAAAGGTACAACATAAAGCTATATTGCAACTTAGCATACCACACTTCAAGCTATGCCACGCGAGATTGACAATTTTGAATGGGGAAGAAGTGTTGGGCGGAGAAGTGTAAGGAAAACCCAAAAAAAGTCAAGGTGGGACATCGAAAGCTTGAGTATGAGTGGAGTGTACAAGATGAAGGTCGCGATTTAGCAGTCGACCAATGAACTTGACTTAACTCATAAAGGAGTAAACCTAGTTAATTGAGCAGTGTTGTCGTAGGGTCCTAACTTAGGATGAACCATGATGGAACCTAATGACACTTGGGACTGAATTGAGATCAACATGACTTGGACTTAAGAAGTCATTACAAGCACTGTTAACCTAGCATGCGCACCATGACAATGTTCAAATGACTTTTAGGTAAAGTAGTTTCTACGGCAAGCTTCTCGAGCATCGTTCAAGTGCTTACATGACACTATTGCAGTGTCCTTTGCAAGATTGTCCAGATGAGCTCAGTGAACTCCTGGAACTCGAACATGATGCGAGACCTTGTCGTGACGGTCATGCTTTGCCATCACGAGAAGATCGGATTAGCCAGGTCCACATCGACCCGGACTCGTCAATGGGGTGAGCAGAATCCCGAACACCACTTTGTGAGTCTTAAGGCTAGTGATGTCGACTCGGTTGTTGATAAGCGACTCGACGAACCTGCCATTGACGAAGTGGTACACCAAGTTAACCAATCCTGTGATCGGTTAGGGAACATCCTCAACACAACCAAGGAACTCTTATCCAAGGTTTTGCCTTGGTCTAGTTTTCCTTGTCGGTCGCAACGTTCTCGCTTTACTTAACCATAGGTCATCGGTGATCACCAACCCAACTGGTTTGACCTAGAAGGCATTTCATCGAGCATCTAGATTACACCTAGGACTCGATCATTCTCACCTCGATTAAAACCTAATTTGGGTTGACAACTATTATCCGACGAGTCGTGCTTGTGTTCCAGCACCACACACATCACAAACATCCTTCATATCGATGCCAGGACACGATGACGGCTCGGAGCGTCACGACGACGTCATGTGGTCAACGATGTCGACGCGACTCATGGTGGAGCATCACGAGCACGGACGGACAGGCCAACGTGATACAAACGACAAAAGAGGTCAACTTAGGGATTTCTATAGGAATGATATCAATGCAGAAACTGGACGTACGGCTCGACGACACATGAATACCATCGGCAGTCACTACGAACGAACTTCGGTGGCGTCAAACAAGGCATTTCAGGGCAAGGCTCACCTTGTAGGCATTTCGCAGAACATCTTGGGTGTGTTCTTGATTTCGTCACTTCATCACTATTCAAAGTGTATCTTGGCACTTAGGCATGTCGATTTGCCACATCATCCTACCCCTGCATCATAGATCAGTTCTGATCATCATCACCGTTGGTTTTGCATTGTAGACATTTCATCGAACACATTGGATGCAGCACTGTCCAACTAATCTTTGCATAAATAGAGCGAACCTTGCACAAGTTGTCAAGACCATTGTGTCAAAGGCGTGTTCCCGAATTTCATCCATCACCCACATCACAGTCTTTGCTGCCAGGACACAACAGTGACGCGGAACATCGCGACGACGTGCCGAGGTCAACAGCGTCGATGCAGTTCAGCAGTCGAAGATTTTCCATTGCGCATAGGTGGATGGAAATGGCTTGGAGACACGTTGTAGCGTCATTCGGCCGGCGTCACAGCGTGAGCCATCGGGCTGGGGCACGGTTGTGCGATGCGGCAGAGTTGGAGCGGCGCGTGGGGATGGTGCAAGATGCAGCCGAGTGGTGCTGCGAGGGCAGAGCGCTCGTGGGCGAGGAAAGCATGGGCGGCGGAGGTGAGCAGCGGCTGAAAGACGATGGAGCCTGGGAGCTTGGCCGGCGGCGTGACAGACGATGCTCGAGGCGAGGACAACGCACGCGAGTGCTGCGCGCGCGAGATGGTGCGAGGGCGAGGCGAGTGCGCGGTAGGGTTCTTGCCCGGCAGCGCGAGCGGGCGCGGCATGCAGGGAGGCGCGCGGGCCTGCGGCGAGCGGCACGCAGGGGCGACCAGGACGGGAGAGGAGGGGCGAGCGCGGCGTCGGCGGCGCGTGGACGGGCGCCGGAGGCGGAGCAACGCGGTGGAGGCACGCGACGTTGGCGGTGCTTGGGGGCGGCACTGGTGAGCACGCAGCGGCACGGAGAGGGCGAGCCGGCGTGGGCGAGCGGCGCGGCTGCTTGCGCGGCGCGGCAGGGAGGAGCTGGGGCGCGGACCAGGGTGCGCTGTGGCCGGAGGCGAGGAGGCGGCTGGCGGGGCGGACTGAGCGCGCGGCTTGGGGAGGAGCGCGGGCTGGGAGGTGGCGAGCCGGCGCGGTGGAGTGCCGTGGGACGATGGAGTCGGCCGCGGTAGATAAAGACGGATTTGCATCACGGTGGCACTGCATGCGTCTCGGTGTCACGCTGAGGGCAGTGCCGACCTGACCTGTGGGGACCACTCGTGGGACCCACTCTCTTCTCCCTTCGCTTTTCAAAATTCAAATAGAGCTAGCAAACATGCTTCAAAAATATTCAACTTTGGCCCAATGACTAAATAAAATTTGAATAATTTTATGGTGTAATCAGATTTCAAAACTGAGCAAGTTGAATTTTCGAACTCAGGTTTGAATTTGAATTTAAGTGGTGATACTTGACTCAAGGAAATAAATAGTAGATTAGGTTCAAAAATCCTGAAACTTTGAAGTTACCCTTTTTGAACCATAAGGGATCTCAGGAAAAATTGGGAGTTGATTTGGACAAGGTTGAGCACAAAGTTTAAAATTTGAAGTCGACGTTGATTAAACTCTCAGTACGTGTCCAATAAATGGAAAACGTGCTTCAAAAATTGTGAAACTTTACCGAGAGTCTATTTGGAAAATTAGAAGGTCATGAAAAAATTTACAGCCTTATATTTGAATATTTTTGAATGTCCCATTTTAGGGTTGGAAAAATTCCTATTTTTCGTGAACATTGGTTAACTCAAATGGTTCATGTGTGTTTGAAGTCCAAAATCCACTTTCAAAATTTTTTAAGTTCGCATTTTCGTGTTCTGGCTTTACTCAAATGCGGGCTTTTACAACAAGTACAATACAAAGTGAGACGTGAGCTGTAGAGGATCAACACTCTCCTCTATCAACACTCCGTAAGTGACGAGTACAGTACAATTCGGATGATTCACAAAGCCCTGTAAAGTAGCAATAAAAAATACGTGAGATATCTCCAATGGTCATAACTCAATGCTTAAACAAAGAAAATAATGAGATGATTTTGCCCGAAGAAGCCAATGCTTGCTCCAACAGACTACAACAGCTGTGTATTTCTCATATCACCAGTAACAACTAAAAGGATTTCATCTATGCAATTTGTAAAGTCCAGTAATGTATACACATAGGTGCAGAGCAAGGAAGGCAATGTACACTTAGGCAACATACATAAAAATGCTTCCTACAGCGTTAGGAATAAGAGCTTACTTACTTCTGCTGTTTTCCTTGACTGAATTAAGGATAATAATATATATGTACTAAAAGGGATAAAATATCGAATGATAACTATGAGATACATAAGAACTTCCAAGACATGTCAAATCACTAGAAAGGATAAAAAAGAATTGTACGTCTAGCCCAAATAACAGTTCCACTTGATTACGATGAACCATCACCACATGTCAATTGATATGCACAGGCATGTTCAAGCATCACACCAGTGAACAAATTAAAGAATAAAGAAGAACAGTGGCCAAACTCACATCAAAAGATCTAAAAGTTGAGGGCAGACTCCAGTTAACAGTCCAGCATGTATCTGGAAGTATTTCTCATCAGCATGAATTTAAAAGGTAAGCCAGTAATATCCGAGAAAACGAAGCTCTACTGAACAATAAAAGGTTTGGTCGTTGTCCTTCTCAACCGATTCAATAACAGTTACATACTAAAATGCATGTACAGAATCATGCATTTGTCAGCACAATGAGTTGAGAGAATACTAAAATGCATTTCAAATTGATAATTTTCTTTGAAGATTCATATATCCATAGTCAATGTACTCCTGTCCTATGCTATGCAAAAACAACATAACTCAGTTACTTGGTGTCAATATACACAACTGACAGGAATGCCCAAAAAAATGCAGATTCTGACAAAACCGTGCTGACAGGAATGCCCAAAAAATCATGCATTAGTAACCAAGAAAATGAATGGCCCACCCTGCATTCCTTTCCTAGTCTGGCCTTCGTTCCTGCAATCAAGAATTATCATGTTAAACATGCAGCAGAGGGTCATGCTTGCCTAACTGTGTTCAACTAGCGTCAAAGATTTAATTTCATAAAGTTCAGCTGCCCAAGACTCACATATCATAATGCAAAACCGACAAAACAAACATCCTGATTCTTCATAAGTTCACGTCTCCAGCTACCCAGGGAAAAAACTGATGCTACTTGCAGAAGGCCCATCTTAGTAGAAGAAGCCTAGGACCTTGCCACCGACGTCCTTCCGCATGGCTTCCTCGTGGTCCATGATCCCAGCAGATGTTGTCAGCACGATGTAACCAAACTGCAAGTAACGGAAGAAGCTTAATCACTCTACCACCTCAAATGACAGAACAAACCAGTACAGTTCATGGCAGAAGTTAACGCCAAGATGGCAGAAGCCTGCGGTGGGGGGGGGAGGGATCCGCGGCTCGTCGTCCTGTTGCAGGGAGAGGGCGAGGGCAGCGGCTCCCTTGCCGGCGCGTCCCGATGCGGAGTAGGGAGGACGGCCTGCGGGGGCGTCGGGTCGGGTGCTGTGAGGCGCCGGATAACCCTACGAGCATTAAATGGGTCATGGTCCGTGGACTGGATCCTTTTTTCATAAACGGGCCGTATCTAAAATCCTATCCTTTTTACATATGATCCAATCCAATCCAATCCTTTTTCTTTAACAGTCCATATTGATCCTAGTCCATTCATCCCAACTGGTAGGGGGCCCTTTCGGCCCTCGGGTTCGCTCGGCCCATATGCAGGCCTAGGTGTGGGCTCCAGATCTGGAGGTCCTTCCCAGCTAAGGGAGGTCCCGGCTAAGGTGACACTGAAAACGGCGATAAGTCTCGGGCAGTCCGGAGCTTCGGCTACACCGACCACAGTGGGCTCTGGCTCCGATCGCCAGGTGAAGAAGTTCCGCGCCAGTTGGAGCGGTAGTCTCCCAAGGTAAACATTACGTGCACACCTTGAATTGCTGTTTTTATTTTTTTCATGTATTGAATCTTCCGATTCTTTGTTTATAAGAAATGAAGAAAGGCACGGAAGCTCCGGCACCTGCCACAACAACTAAGGTTGTGCAGGCGGAAGTTCCAGCTCCGACCCCTGTGCCTCCCCATGTGGTGGCTAGGGTCATGACAGCTCCGGTGCCAGTTGTTGTAAATCTAGATCCCGAAGCGACACCAGAAGCTCCCGTGGTAGCACCGGACCACGGGTGAGACATTTGTGAAGATGTGCCAGTAGCAGTAGCACTGGCGGCTGAAGCTCCAGCTCATGACACGGAGATGGCAAAAGCCCCGACATTTGAGTTGGAGGCAACCGAAGCTCCGACGCCTGTGGCGGAAGTTGTTGAAGAGCCAGCGCGTGATCTGGTAGTGCCCGCAGTTTCGGCCTCCGTGCCGGAGATAGTTGAAGCTCCGACCTCCATGTTGGAAGTAGTGGGTGTACCGGCGCCAGAGCCTGCAGTGGTGGGGGATCCAAACGAAGC
This sequence comes from Tuctoria greenei, assembly GCA_036927565.1. Taxonomy (NCBI): domain Eukaryota; kingdom Viridiplantae; phylum Streptophyta; class Magnoliopsida; order Poales; family Poaceae; genus Tuctoria; species Tuctoria greenei. Next base: position 201,270,056 of record JAYESD010000001.1, read on the forward strand.
TCCAACGTCCGCTCCAGAGGTGATTACTAAGGAGGCGACCATGTCTGAGCCAGAGCACCCTGAGGAGTCGGTGGCAGGCACTCAATGTGCAGAGCCATCAGTTGAAGATCCGTCGGGAGGACCTTCGGCGTCAGCCCCAGAGGTTAGAGTCCCCACAGTGGGAGACTCATCATCGGTGATAGAAGTAGAAAAGCTTCCAGAGGGCGGCCCTAGTGCCGTAGGATCGCAGGGGCCACGCTTGTGGCGTGGGACCCAATTTTTGTACTGGAAGACCCCTTGGAGCCAGCGGAGATGACCCCGACAGGTACGGAACCTATTCCCTCGGCGTAGTATATCGACAACGCTTGCTCGAGTCTCCGTCAAGTCCAGCTCACCTTCGACTATGACAGCAAGGTTCTCGAAGAAGAGCACCAGACATTGAGACGTTGGAGCAACAAACTTCAATTCGAGACAAAGTTGGCACGGACAAAGCTTGTCGACCAACGGGAATGGGTCAAGAAAGAGAAGGCCTGGATGGAATACTGGGGACAGTTGCTGGAGAAGAGGGAGGCCTCCACTAGGGCCCTCGACGCTAAGTCTCGAGAGATTCTCGAGCACGCCGGGAAAAGCAGTGAGGCTGCTGACGATCGTCATGACAACCTCAACGCGCTGAACGAGATTATCCTAAAGCGTCGAGCGGACTTCGATGAGAGGGATGAGAAGCTCTTGGAGATGCAGGAGGATGTTTTGAAAAGAGAGAGGGAGCTCGCCCAGAAGTTGACTCTGGGAGAGCAGAACTTGGAGGACCGCACCAAAAAATTTGAACAGCGGTGCAAGCAGGAGCAAGATAAGTAATGGAAGCTGGGGCAGGAGCTCTCTATAAGAGAAGCTAATGTTGCCACCAGAGAGGGGAAAGTGAGAGGCAGGGAGAAGGACCTGGCAGAACGGCAGAACCGCATCCACCTCTGGGAGACGGAGCTCGCTGACCGCGAAAAGCAAGTGGCTGAAAGCATTCAGCAACATGCAAAAGAGGTCGAGCGCATCACCCGGGAGAGTTCGGAGCTTGCGGCGGCCAGAAGGTTACTGGAGGAGCTATGGAGCTCGAGGACAACTGAGTCCCATCAGGTGTGGGATTTCTTTGGGGATGCCAACAGAGCTTTGGTGCCACTTGGCTCCAGTCCGGTACGCCTGGAGAACCCAGCACCAGAGTTGGACCACGCGCTGGTGGCACATAGTTCTACTGGCAGCAAACTCAACATGATGGGTGATGTTATCGTCGACCAACTGGAGACAGAAGGAAAATCTCTGGCCAAGAACATCATCGAATATGCTCTGGCGTGTTACAAGAGCCGAGACCCCCAACTTTCTCTAGATCCGGTCTTCGAAGGACCCATTATTGAAGAAGAGGATGCCTAGAGCTAGTGTCCAAGAAGCTTCCGAGAAGGTTGCCTCATTTTTCCATAGGACTTAGAGCCTCCAGTAGCTAGGACCTTTCTATTTTGCCTTCTGTTGTAATCCTCATTTTGTAATCCATTACTTCCGATGAATGAAATCCACTCTTTGAATGAATGAATTCCATTTTATGCTTGTTTCCAATACATTGCCCTTTATCTTATTGCCCCCCTGGTAGATGTACACAATTTGATTGTAAACATGTACCAATATATTTGACAATGTCTTGATGACTTTAATGCTTCGAACTTGTAGCTGGAACACTTAGAATTTAGGTCCAAAGTTTACTTCTGACATTTTCAGGGACCCTTTGTGACGTCAACGGCGGGCCCCCTGGGAAGTGTCAGTGTTTGATAGGTCCAACGGCGCCCAATGATAATGAATGAAATGTCAATGGCGGGCCCCCTCGGGGTGATTTCACCATCTTTGCTTGAATTGTCATTATGCTTCACGTCGACAGCTTGCCCCCATGGGAGTTGTCGGAGCTTGGTAGCTCCGATGCCCACTTTCAACGTTAGAAACGTCGACGGCGGGCCCCCTTGGGGATGTCAAAGTTTAGTAGCTCTGGCATCGTCCACCATCGTCATGAGTTTTCATTTTTTTCTTCTTATCAAAGATAAGAAAAAACAGTAAAATTTTTCCTCTCGTCTATAGCTCTTTTGCGACTTACTATTCTTATTTGAGTTTTAGATCCGAAGGAACTCGATATGATAACAAGTACATTGATGTTATCTTTTTAGATCTGAATTCCTTTAGTACCCGCCCTACTTAGGCCTACCAAAATGTAGGTAGAGTGGCATACTTAGGGTGCTGGACCAGACTAAGTCGATAGCGCACTCCGGACCTGTGTTGGCTTTGGTGTTCTGGCGAGTAGACCGTCTAGCAATGCTAAGATCCAAAAAAACCCACAATATAACGTGTACAACATATGAGTAACTTGGACTAAAGGTCAAAAAGAATTGCACAACTTCTTTATAGTAAAGAAGGAGAAGAATAAATGAAGAAAAAAAGCCTATACAAAATTAATGCACATGTAATCTGCTTTACACAACAATGTCTTTCATTATAGGTCCGGATTACAGGGGAGACAAGGACACACATAGGGTGCGGAACAAAGCTAAGTGTGTTATACATATTGTTCTAATCCAGGGCAGGTAAGCCACAATTTCAGTACAGAGACCGAGTTAAATGTTGCTTGAACTGCCCGGACCCTCCTCGAGGGGTTCGGATGTTCTCCCGAAGGACCTACCCGACCTTGTGTATATACTCTATAACTTACATTGCATGTAATTACAGACTCACCTCCGTGTAAATAACCGTAAAACTTATAGAGGTGTTCAATATTCCAAGGATAGGGAAGCGGGGTCCCGTGCTCTGTAGCCAAGCGAACGCATTCGGGACGGGAAACCTTGATCACCCGAAAGGGACCTTCCCAGTTGGGGGAGAGTTTGTTCCTCCCTTCACGAGTTAGTATTCTCTGTAGCACCAGGTCGCCTTCCTCAAGCTGTCAGTTGTGCACATTCCTTTGATAATAGCGCAGGAGCGCCTGGCAATAACGTGCATTCTGAACAGCTGCTTGGCACCTTCCCTCGTCAACGAGGTCAAGGTCTTCACGCTGGAGCTGGTCCTGTGTGGCTTCGTCGAAGGTCCGGACCCGGAGCGACCCCATGGTGATCTCCAGAGGAAGGACCGCTTCAGCTCCATACACCAAGAAGAAGGGGGTCTCTCCAGTTGACCGGCTAGGTGTTGTCCTGCTCGCCCAAAGTGCGAACGGAAGCTCTTCAATCCAGTTGGCTCCGTGTTTCTTCAGGCGCTTATATGTGTGTGTCTTGAGTCCTTTCAATATTTCTGTGTTTGCTCTCTTTGCTTGGCCATTACTTGTCGAATGATCTACTGATGCGTAACTGACTTAAATGGCGAGGTCTTCAAAATACTCTTGGAATGCTGCTGTACTTGTGAATTGGGTTCCAATGTCAGTGATGACTCTATTCGGAACTCCAAATCTGCAGACTATGGACTTCAAGAATTTGATAGCAGACTGCTTGTTGATTGTCACAACTGGAGTAGCTTCCGGCCACTTGTTGAACTTGTCGATAGCGACATAAAGGAACCTATAACCTCCAACGGCTTTTGGGAATGGTCCCAAAATGTCCATACCCCACACGGTGAATTTCCATGTAGGAGGTATCATTTGCAGTGACTGAGTCGAAGTGTGAATTTGTTTCGCATGGAACTGGCACGCTTCACACTTTTTCACCAACTCGACTGCATCATAGAGTGCCGTAGGCCAGTAGAAACCATGCCGAAAGGCTTTACCGACCAGCGTGCGGGAAGACGCGTGGTTCCCACACAAGCCTCCATGGATCTCCGCGAGGAGCTCGCGAACTTCTTCCCTTTCGATACACCGTATTAGGACGTTGTTGGCACCGCGCTGGTAGAGATCCCCTTCTACCAACGTGTATCTTTTAGCCAACCTGACGATCTGGTCAGCGGATGCACCATCTTCAGGAAGGGCATTGTCTTTCAAGTAGCTCAAGATCTCTGAGATCCATGCATTGGAGCTATAACTTGAGCTTCTCAGTCTTGCGTACTAGGTTGCTCGGAGCTTCCTCCAGCACCTATGACCCTTGGTGGACGCTATGGTAATAGGGCCACCGGGGCTGCCAGCTTCGAGGTGCCGGTCTCGCCCCCATCACTCAGTTTGACATGCTGAGCGGTTGCTCTTGACAATCTCTGGACAAAAACTCCATCAAGAGCCAGAGGTCTGGTTGAAGCCTTCGTCAAGAGTTTGTTAGCTTCAACGTTGTTGAGACGTTGGACATGGCTAAGGTCTAGGACGTGGAAGTATTTCTGGAGCTTCTGGACTTCAAGGAGATAAGTAGAGAGTTGAGGGTTGTTACAGTTACATTCACCTTTGACTTGCTTTATAATGAGCTGCGAGTCACCCTTCACTAGCATTTGTTTGACGCTGTATGAAAGCGCCACCTTGAGTCCATAAATGAGAGCTTCATACTCTGTCATGTTGTTGGTAGTCTTGAAGTCAAGGTGCACCATGTATTTGACCTTCTCCCCGATCGGAGCGAGGAGAAGTATTCCAGCTCCAGCTCCCTACATCTGCACGGAGCCGTCAAAGTAGAGGGTCCAATGAGGCTCGGTGAAGGTCGGGACCTTGCATTCTCGCTTATGCTCACCAGGGCTCCCAGTATTTGATCGAGAAGGCGTCCATTCCGCCACAAAATCAGCCAAAGCTTGACTCTTGATAGCTTGTCGTGACAGGAATTCGGGATCGAATTCCGCCAATTCCGCTGCCCACTTGGCGATGTTCTCAGTAGAGTTGGGATAGTGTAGTATGGCACGCAGTGGATTGGAAGTTACCACTGATATCTTGTGCACTTGGAAGTAGTGATGAAGCTTCCTTGAGGCAATAAGAACTGCGTAAAGCAGCTTATGCACCTCAATGTATCGAGTCTTGGCATCATGAAGTACTTCGCTGATGAAGTACACTGGGCATTGGACAGTCTGGACCCTCCCAGAGGGGCCCGAAGCTTCTTCTTCATCAACCCGAACCCTCCCGGAGCGGTCCGGATTTTCTTGATCAGCCATGTGAACTCCCTCGGATGAGAGAGGTTGATCCTCTAGCCTTTTGCCTTGAAGATCCATGCCTGGGGGCTGGGACCCAGACTCGGCTTCAGGTAGCTCCGGACTCTCCCAGAGGGGTCGGAGCTCCTAGACTGGAGATGGCTCCGGTCTTTCCACGACCAGGACCATGCTGACAACCTCCATAGTTAAAGAAATGTAAAGTAGTAGAGGCTCACCAGGGTTCGGAGCTATCAAGATTGGTAGTGTGGTAAGGAGCTGATTGAGCTCTTGGAACACCTTTTCTGCTTCTTCGGACAAATGGAATGGCCCGGACTTCCTCAAGAGCTTTAAGAAGGGGAGTGCTTGCTCCTCTAGTCTTGAGATGAACTGGCTGAGTGTAGCTAAACATCCAGTTAGCTTATGGACATCCCTGATGCGGGCTGGGGGCCGCATGTCTTCAATGGCCTTGATCTTCGCCAGGTTTGCCTCAATTCCTCGGTGGTCACCAAGAATGCAAGGAGCTTCCTGGAGCTAACCCTGAAGACAAATTTCTCCTGGTTCAGCTTGGTGCACGTCACATGCAACTTGTCAAAGACGGCTTGTAGGTTGTCAAGGAGTGACTCCTTGTTCTTGACCTTCACGACAATGTTTTCGACATACACCTCCACCAAGTCCCTGATTAGCTCTCCAAAGGTTTTGTGCATAGCTCGCACAAAAGTTGAAGCAGCATTTTTGAGACTGAAAGGTATGAAAGTATAACAATACAATCCATCTACTATTATGAAGGCAGTATGCTCTTAATCTTCACTAGACATTTGGATTTGATGATATCTGGAGTATGCATCTAGGAAACACAATAGCTCACACTTGGAGGTGGAGTCCACTATCTGATCTATTCTAGATAGTGGAAATAGATCTTTTGGACATGTCTTATTTAAGGTTGTGTAGTTGATACACATCCGAAGCTTCCCGCCAGCCTTGGGTACAACAACTGGGTTTGCCAGCCATTTTGGATGATGAACCTTCCGCATAAAACTAGCTTCGAGCAGCTTCTTGATTTCTGGATGAATGAAGTTCTACCACTCGATTGATTGCTCTCGGGGCTTCTGGTGTACTGGCCGTGCGTCAGGATAAATCTTCAGGCTGTGCTCACTCACCTCCCTAGGGATCCCAGGCATCTGTGACAGTTGCCAGACAAACACGTCAACATTCGCCCGGAGGAAAGTGATGAGCGCGAGTTCCTATTTGTTGTCCAGACCTCCCAATATACGGGTAGTCTGGGCAGCATCAGAACCAATTTGGATGACTTTGACGGGAACGTCGATGTCGCCACTTGGGTGCACGTGTGGTGCAAATATTGAGCCTCGGTGACGAAAGCTCAGAGGTTGAGTAGCAAGCTCCTTGTCGGATGTTCCCTCCTGCGCTGTAGCAAGTGCGTGGAGTTCTTCCAGCATAGTGACTTCTGGAGTGCGATCTCTGCGGATTCGGAGAACGCTCGAAGGTGTCAGCATCTTGAACCAGATAGCTGTAGTGAGTTGCGGCCATGAACCTGGACAAGACAGGCCTGCCTAGGATGGCATTGAAGGGCAAGCTGATGTGTATGATGTCGAAGACCAACTTCTCGGTCCGATACATCTCCTGGGTCCCGAAGGTCACTGAGAGTGTTATGGATCTGAGAGGGCTGATGGCCCCCGACCCCACACCGGAGAATGGACGTAAGGGGTGAAGGTCCAAGATTCGGAGCTGGATCTTCACGAATGCCTTGAAGCTTAGAAGGTTGAGCGCCACTCCTCCGTCTACAAAGACATGGTAGAGTTGGACATTGTTGATGGTTGGAGACATTATCAATGGCAGTTGACCTGCCACAATCATGTACCTGGGGCAGTCTGTAGCTTCAAAAGTGATGGGAGTGTCCATCCACTTCCGATGCAGTTCTACCTTGGCGGTAGGAGCTCCGGCAGCCATCTCTCGCCGCATAAACTTGAGGACGCGGCTGGAAGTTATATCCCGTGCCCTCCATATATGGTGTTGAGGGTCTTCCGACGCTCATTGTTGGAGACGTTAGAATCATTGTCGACAGTGTTGTACACAGCCTTCAGGACCTTCTTGGGGTCCTGGAAGCCTAGCTCTGTATGAGCCGGAGCTTCATCGACTTTTTGTTTTCCTTCCCGTTGGCGGAAAGGAGCTTCTTCTCGATGCTTGTTGTAGCGCACGGCAAGGTTCTCGACCTCTCGACAGTATTCCAGACTGTGCTTATCCGTTTTGTGTGTCGGACACCAAATCTTTGGACCACTGCCATCTTCTGACGAAGGTCGAGGTCGCTTTTCTGGGCGTGGCCCCCGGCCACCCGGAGCTGCAGCTGCCGCAGCAGTAGGTGTGCCGACCGACGGCTTCTTCTTGCCGTTGGACTTTTCCTTCTTCTTTCCGTTGGCTTCAGCTTTGGAGGACTTTTTGTTAGCCTCCGGAGCTGGCTTGGAGTGCATTTCCCAGCCCTCAGCGGCCCGGGCGCGCTTGTCTGCCAGGCTGAATAGCTCCGTGATGCTGGTGACCTCTTTCGTCGCCAGCTTCTCCAACATCTTCTTCTCTATGACACCCTGTCTGAATGCCACGATGACAGAAGCATTGGAGATGAAAGGGATGGTGTTTCGTACCTGAGAAAACCACTGGATGAAGGAACACATCGATTCTCCCAACTTTTGCCGTACAACAAAAAGGTCCAGTTCTGTGCCGGGTCTGGTGTAGGAGCTCCCGAAGTTGGAGGTGAACTGTTGGCATAGCTCTGCCACACTGTTGACAGAGTCAGGCAGAAGACTCATGAACCAGGACCTGGCTGTCCCAATCAGAGCCACCGGAATATAGTTGGCCATTACAGCCTCGTTGCCACCCGCTGCGAGAATGGCGGTGGCATATATCTGTAGGAACTCGGTGGGGTTGACAGCCCCGTCGATTTTTTTTGACAAATGAGGCTTAAACTTCTGAGGCCAGCGGACCATGCGCAGGTGCATGGCCAGGGCTGAAGAGCCACCCCCTACTCCATGGGAGGAGGGTTTTCCCGAGCCTACCACCTTTCGTGAGCATGCTCAATGTGGATGTGGCCGTCCTGCTGTCTGTATCGACGCTCGAGCTCCGACTAAAGATCATGCGTCAAAAGTCTTGACGCTGTGTGGGTATGACATGCCCCGGAAGGCAGCGATGTCACCTGCTGAGACACAGAATGTCTCTGTTGTTGTGGACCATGTCTTCCAGACAAGATCCGATGCTGAGATGGTGACTACCCTAAAGGGGGAGGAGCCATTGGCTGCAGCTACAACCAGATGTTCCACATCAGCATGTTACTGCTCCATGGCACCCTAAGGTGCACCTGGAGGCGGTGGGTGTTGTAGAAGACTACGCGCAGCAATTAGCACGTTCTCTGGATTGCTATGCGTTAATGCAGTGACCAACACTGAGACCCCATCCTGCTGTCCTGCATTGTTAGCCAGAGCAGATGGTGGTGGTGGTGGTACAACACCCGCCGAGACAACAGCACCTGTTGGCTGTTGCAGGTTGGATGGATTCCCTCTAGCAGGTTGCTCATTGTTGATGTTGGATGACCCTGCAGCGGAGTTCACCATCTTGAAATCTCAAAGTCCCCCTACCTGGCACGCCAAATGCTGAAGTGTGCGATCAGCACTTCCTCCAGTTCTACTAGATCGTAGCCCGCAGAGGTTCTTGATTGCTTGGGGCGCGAATGAGATTAGAACAAGATGTTGACACGAGGATTTTACGTGGTTCGGGCCGCCCTAGAGTAACACCCTACTCCACGGGTTGTGTTGTTGTATGTGTGAGTGTATATGGCACTTGTGAGTGTGTGAGCCTTTTTTCCCTGTATCGTGTCGCGCAACCCTTTTATAGTCTAAGGATTGGTCGTTACATCAGCCTGGCCCGACATGTGGCCCTGGCGGTAGTTAATTGCCTAATACACAATATGTGAATATTAAGCACAATTAACAACGTGATAACACGTCTTAATGGCAGCGTTACCGTTGTTAAGAGTCCTCCGATCGTGTGTCATTAATATGGCATTAATGACACACAATCATGTCTTGTAACTGTAGGTTTAACTGTCCCTTGAATGTCCGCGCCGTTGGAGATCTGCTAGTCTCTTCGTTGCCGTCTTAGGTCCAGAGGGTTGACACGTGGCAGCTCCGGAGCTTCCCGTTGTGGGGAGGCAGGTCCAGAGCCAATATACACGTGGCAACACCGGAGCTTCACTCTACTGTAGGTTAGGTTCGGGGTCATTGGACACGTGGCAAGTGTGGGGACCAGAATCTCGACATCTGAGGATCTCATTGGGTGGTGTCGTGCGATGCGACACCCAATAGTATACAAGAACAGAACGAGAATAAAATACAAGACAAAGTCTTTTATTTATCATACAGAGGAAGTTTTGCAATACTAGTGGAAGGAAAGAAACTTATATATCATAGCTATGCTCTCAGCACTAGCTATGCAAAAGCAAAGTCTTCCATTCCCTGGATACTTCGCACTAGCAACACCCAAATCACGGCGGCGTGCAGGGTTCCCACTCGGCTGTACACGCTGGAGGGGGTGCAGCCTCATCATCGAACCCATCATCAATCGTATAACCTGCAAAAACTCGTTAACTGCAAACATGAGCATAAGGCTCAGCAAGACTGACCCGTCTCACTAGACATATGCAAGGGTGAACACTAAGCATAGGTAAGGTGAAGCATAAATGACTCGCCTAAAAGTGGATCCTTATAATCATGTTTTAAGTAGCAAATGACATTCTCTGGCACGGCACATCATAGACTCCACAATCAAACAAGAAACGCTTTGCTGATGATATGACATGCTCAGAGCACATAATGCTATTACAGCTAAAGTATGGGAAACTGTAAACTTTAATTTTTTACTATCTCTAAGTCACACAAGGTTGCAAGGCAATTATAATTATATAAAATATATTTTTCTGGCTTCTTTAGTATTTACTACGTTACGACTTAGTGAACAAGTGGTACTCTATTACCGCGGGGGACGGTGATTGCAATCAGGACACACCTGGACAACACGACACATACACACGTTCGGAAGTCTCAGCGAGTACATCAGTACCTACGTAACACTTCAGTACTAGTCGTATATGGCCACCTTTCACAAGAAACTCGAACGCCAAACCCGTCTCACCTCCGCGAACAGAAGGTCTCCGCACGGAACACCTCTTGTGTATGCCGACCGATTTACACCTTACTGTCCTCAACCCACCCCTATCGATGGTGAGTTAATGGGCCTCGACATCCCAGATATCGAGTTACGTTAGTTTACTGGAGTCCATATATCCAGTATGTCGCCGGTACAAGTCAAGCTTGTTCCAAGGGGGCGCATACAGACGGGCCTTAACTGACCAGTCAGAGCTATGCGACCAAGACCACGTCTTGCCGCTTCCTATCCATCTCTGACCGGTCTCATGTTTAGATTTAACAGTTATTTTCTATAAATGTTAACCCAGTGTAGATGAGTGTCAAATTTCTATCTCGCGAGTAGATTCCAACTACTCGAATTCTATCGGTTCACCTACAACATTAGCATAGCAGTTCTACACGTCGAGCTATCAACCTACCCAATTAACCAATGGGATTGTGGGTCATGCATCTGGAGTATTCAAGCATCCTGAACGTAATGCACAATTCATATGCTAATCAACATAGTGATAAAGCAAAACTTTATAAACGACTTAAATGCAAACTGAGGCTTGCCTGGATGTAGGTCCGAGTATGTGTTAGTATCTGGCAGGAGTACCTCCAAGGCCTCTGGTTCCTCCTCGAGTTCGATCAGCACATGATATGCATATAATATGTATATGAATGACTTCGAAAAATAATTACTACTAAGACCATAATCTAATCTATGGTGATCATTATACGATAATGATCTTAATTGGCTTTGGGACATTGATGGTAGATACTAAGGAATATGGTATAAGCTCTGGCAAAGAACAGGAGATGAATAAAGTAGTTTGTTGTCTCTAAAATTATGGTAAGCAATAAACTCCCAAGAATTCTAGAGAAGAAAATGTAGCTTGAACATAGCTGCAAGTTGATGATCATGATAGAGGAGGTTGTCCTGGTTCTAGCAAAATTGGTTTCATAAATGTCTAAGCCTTGGTGAAGGAGTTATTGAATTTAAAATTTCGCAAGAATTTCTGGAATTAGTTTATAATGGAATTTTAGCTTTTCAATTAACATTCAATTGGCAACTGAATGAGGACTAGGAGACTAAATTAACTAAATACCAGATTTTTACATGATCTAGTGTATGACTAAAGGAAGGTTCAGTCCAAATTCGGGACATAATAAACCAACTGAACATCTATAATAATTCAATGACTGAAAAATGTAATTGAATTATTCAGAGGGTTATACAGGTGCAATGGCTCCCAAACTTGTTCTGGTAGTCAAGAATAGGACAATGTATTTTATGTGAATTTTGGGGATTTTTCCAGTTCACTTGGAAAAATTGTATGTGCATTTGGAAAGATTGTTTTCTACAAAATATAAATGTAAGTTTCACACAACCTAATTGGTACTAACAGAAACTAGAGCTCATGGGCTTTCAAACAAAATTTGTTTGAAATTTTTTTGGAGCAGTCTACAGAGAGATATTGATTTTTCAAGTTTGGAAATGGTTCTGCACAAAATTTGGAATTTTCAACTTTTAAATTTGGCGCCTGGGCCCACAGGATTTAAATCAGCCAACCAGGAGGCAGCCACACCAGAGGCCATAAATATTTCCACGTGGCCACACTGGATCCCCTGGCCACAGGCTGATCCCCGAAGCGTTGCGCTCACTGGCAGGTGGGACCCACTCCCCTACTTCCGTCTACCTCTGGCCACGGGCTCGGGCGGCGGCGCCCACGCCGGCGCGCGGCGGCGCTCTCACCGGCGATGGTTTCCGGCCCACGGGAGGTCTCGAAACTCGCCGCCCCACCCTAGTTTCACACGGGAAACACGTTGGAGTATTTCCCGATGGCAATGGGTGACCGGAAAACCACTCGTGCCATAGCCGGCAACACCGAGGTCGACGGTGAACCGAGCTCCTTCAATGGTGGAATGGGAAAAATGGGATAACTCAAGAATTACTTGATGGTTCTTTCTGTTTTTTGGATGGAAGGTGCGCTAGGAGATGTTGATCGTGTCGTCTAACTGGATCAAAGAATTATTGTGCATAAAATCCGAATTAAACCGACGAACTAGCTCCAAAGATATAAAAGTGCTTCGGTTTTTCACGAAATACGGACGCTAGATGCACGACATGAGTTCAAACTTTACCAGAAGCTACACGAGATCATGGCCCACCTTTTTCCTAAAGACTGCAGAGGACGAGGAGGCTTGTATCGGCGGCGAGGCTGTGCGGTGTCGGGCGCAACCGAGGTGGTCGCGGCGGCGAGAAATGGAGCGGCACGAGTGAAAGGTGAACCGAGGAGTGACTGCGGTCGACGATAGAGTGAATAAATAGCCTTCAACGCAGTAGATAAGGAGCTGAGGCAGCTGGAGGCGACCGACGGCCGAACGGCGCACTGGGGGCTTGCAGCCGTCGCGGTGTCGCGCGGAGAAAGAAAACAGGGGTGGTTAAACGGTCTCCCTGGCTGACATGTGGGCCCCACTACTCCCTCTTATCTGTTCCTCTAAATTCCACCTCAAACATTGCCCAAAAATTCCCAAAATTTACACACAGACTAAGAAAAATATGAGGAACCAAAATCTGCAATCAGATTTCAATTTGGACCTAGTTTGTTTCAAATTCAAAATCAAATTTGAATCCAAACTAGTTTATAAACCTTATTGAAATAAATAGTAACTGAGGTCCATAAATCCCCAAACTTTGAAACAAAGCTCACTGAACCATAATAGGTCTTAGGAAAAATTGTGGGTTGATTTGGGCAAGGATCGGTGCAAAGCTAAATTTGAGATCGACGCGAAATAAAACCTCTGTACGTGTCCAACTAAGTGGAAGACGTACTTCATAAATCATGAAAATTTTCCGAGAAGCTATCTAAAATATTTAAGTGGCCAAGGAAAAATTTGGAGCCTTGAATTTGACTCTTTTGTCAGGGCCAGATATACATAGCAACATAATCAAATTACATTTGTTTTGATTATATATTGCTGTAATATAATTTTCCGTAGCCATTTCATTCAACTAAATTCCCAACTTTGCAGAAAGGTTTAATTATAATTGTTCTAGAATTAGTGGTGAAGTCCAATCCTCATGTTAATAAAATTAAACATGAGTAGAAAGAAAACTTTTTAGTGAGGTCAAGTTCATGTGCACAACTATATTGACCTCCATTATGTTTGATAGACAACTTGTAGCTGAACTTCACATGAAAGGAAAAAGTGAGATTTTACATTCCTCCCCCTTAAAAGAATCTCGTACCGATATTACAAAGGAAAGGCAAAAGGTAAAGATCTACTGAACAAGTGCCGCTAACAAGTTCAGATAGTTCGTCTTAAGATACTCCTCGCTTTCCCACGTGGCTTCTTCAGCACTGTGGTTGCTCCACAAGACCTTGTAGAAATGCAAGGTGTGGTTCCTTGTGGTGCGAGTCTTCTCATCAACGATCTGGGTTGGCTGCTCGGAATAGGTAAGATCTTGTTGGAGAGCCTCCAAATCCTCAATAAACACATTCGTTGGGGTTTTGAGACATTTCCGCAACTGAGAAATGTGAAACACATTGTGGACCCCTGCCAGCGATGGCGGTAACTCCAATTGATATGCCACAGGTGCGCATATTTTGATTATTGCGAACGGACCAATGAAACGTGGAGCTAGCTTCCCTTTCACTCCGAATCAATGAATTCCCTTCATTGGGGATACCCGAAGATAAACTTGATCCCCAACCTTGAAGTGAAGAGGTCGACGTCGTTTGTCCGCATAGCTCTTCTGACGAGACTGAGCAGCTTTGAGATTTGCTTGAATAATGCGTACTTGCTCTTCGACCTCATTTACCAAGTCGATGCCATATACCAATTGTTCACCAGATTCGCACCAGTTTAAGGGTGTGCGACACTTCCGGCCATAAAGAGCTTCATATGATGCCATCTAGATGCTAGTCTGGTAACCGTTGTTGTACAAAAACTCCGCCAATGGTAGATGATCATCCCAGTTCCTACCATGGTGGATGGAACAGGCACGAAGCATATCCTCTAGCACTTGATTCACCCGTTCAGTTTCTCCATCAGTCTGAGGATGATAAGCCGAGCTCCGAATCAGTTTTGTACTCAATGCATTGTGGAGATGCTCCCAAAATCGAGCAACGAAAATAGATCCACGATCTGAAATGATAGTGCGGGGTACTCTATGTAGACACAAGATTCTGGAGATATAAAGTTCTGCATACCGTTTTGCATCATACTCGACACTGACCGGTATGAAATGAGCTGATTTGGTCAACCGGTCAACGATCACCCAAATTGAGTCGTGCTTATGGAAAGTGGGAGGCAACCCAACAATAAAATCCATGCTGATATCCTCCCATTTCCAAGTCGGTATGCTTAAAGGTTGAAGCTGTCCAGTTGCCTTCATATGGTCGACCTTAACTCGTCGACACGTATCACATTCGGATACATATTTTGCTACTTCTCTCTTCATCCAAGTTCACCAGAACTTCTTTCGTAAGTCTTGGTACATTTTGTTACTTTCCGGATGAATGGAATACTTGGACAAATGAGCTTCATCCAGTATCTTCTTCCGAAGTTCCATGTTCCGGGGTACCACTATGCGGTTTTTAAACCAGAGGGTACCTTCATCGTCACATCGAAAACATTTCATCTCCCTCTTTTCCATTCTTTGCCGAATGTGCGACATCCTTTTGTCCTCCTTCTGAGCTGCTATAATATCCTTCCTGATAGTAGGAATGAGAGCTAGATTGTAGAGTGCCCCATATGGAACCAAGTAGAGACTCGGTTCTTCTTCTCCCATTGAGGTGATGGAAAGATTGTTGACATGGGACTTGCGGCTCAAAGCATCTGCGGCTACATTCGCCTTGCCTGGATGGTAGTGGATCTCAATCTCATAATCGTTGATTAATTCCAACCATATACTCTATCGCATATTTAAGTCCTTTTGGGTGAAGATGTACTTCAGGCTCTTGTGATCAGTGTAGAGATGTACTAGATTACCCAGTAGATAATGTCTCCACATCTTCAATGCTAGTACCACAGCAGCGAGCTCTAGATCATGAGTCAGATAGTGCTACTCATGGTTCCAAAGCTGCCGTGATCCATAAGCGATCACTCGTCTGTCCTGCATCAACACACAACCCAAACCAATTCCTAATGCACCACAATACACGCCAAATGATTTGGTTGTGTCCGGTTGAGCTAATACTGTGAGGTGTTTTACCAATGCCTGGAAACCTCCCTCACATGACTCTGTCCATACATACTTCTTCCCTTTTTTCAGAAGTTCTGTCATTGGTTTAGCTATTTTGGAGAAACTGGGAATGAACCTCCGGTAATACCCAGCTAAACCCAGGAAACTTCAAACTTCATGTACAGACTTTGGAGACTCCCATTTGAGTACTTGCTTTATCTTGCTTGGATCAACTGCAACCCCTTCTACGGATATGATGTGCCCCAAAAATGGCACTTGGCTGATCCAGAATTCACACTTGCTGAACTTAGCATATAGTTGGTGGTCCCGTAATCGTTGAAGCACGATACGCAAGTGTTGAGCATGTTCTTCTTCGAATTTCGAATACACAAGGATGTCGTCAATGAAGACCATGACAAACTTGTCCAATTTCGGCATGAACACCGAGATCATAAGATACATAAAATGAGTCGGGTGTGTTGGTCAATCCGAAGGACATAACAAGGTATTCATACAGTCCATACCTCGTCGAGAATGCTGTCTTAGGTATATCTTCTGGCCGGATTCTAATATGATAATAACCAGAACAAAGATCCATCTTCGAAAATACTTTAGCACCCACTGTTGATCGAAAAGAATATCAATGTGTGGTAGTGGATACTTGTTTTTGATAGTGACAGCATTGAGTGGACGATAGTCCACACATAGTCTCAAGGTCTTATCTTTCTTCTCCACGAACAATGCAGAACGACCCCATGGTGATGAACTTGGACGAATGGAACCCTTGTTCTCAAGCTCCGTTAGCTGCTCCTTCAGTTCTGCAAGTTCCTTGGGTGCCATCTTGTAGGGCTGCCTTGAGATCAACACTGTTCCCGGTACAAGCTCAATCTTGAACTCTATATCTCTTTCTGGTGGCATACAAGGAAGATCTTCGGGAAACACGTCCGGATACTCACATACTACCAAAATATCCTTAAGTTCAATAACCTCGGTATTGTGATTAGATGGATTCACTAAATGGTTCTCTCAATATTGAGGACTTGGGAAGGATGAAGTAGATAATTTAGATATATTTTTCAAGGAATGAGATTTAGAATAGCACCATGGTATTGTAACCACGCCATTCCCAAGATGACATCTAGCCTCTGATTCTCTAGTATCAAAAGCGAAGTAAGATATATAGTCCCCTCTAGGTTAAGTGGTATCCCAGGGACCATCTCATTTGTTACTGTCTTCCCTGCCGGAGTGCAAATCACATACGGATTTTTGTGGAGATAATAGGCAACTGACTTTTAATGACAAAAGATTGGCTAATGACATTGTGGGAAGCTCCGGAGTCAAAGAGTATGACTATGGGATGATCAAAGATAGAGAACATACCCGTGAGTACGGGTGCGCTTTCCGGAACGTCCTCAATGGCAAGGTGGTGGACGTTGCCGAGTCTGGGGACTGGCTTCTTGGGCTGGTTGCGGGGTTGGTTGGCACCCTGGTATGATGACTGTCCTCCGCGCTGCCTATTCTGCGGGCAGTCCTTGGCGAAGTGCCCCGTGCATCCACACGTGAAACACGTGTACGGGGTTTGGCCGGTACGAATGGGAGGACGGAATCCCGGTGCACGTGGGATCATCCCTTGCTGCTGCTGCGGCTGGAAACCGGCGTTGCCGAACTGGCGACCACTAAACATCGGTGGTCGCGATGGCGGTTGCCACCTCTGGCCGGATAGTGATTGATACACCATTCGGTACTTCTAAGGAGCACTACCTCCGCTGCCCTGCGGAGCACTCCTCTTCTTCTTGTCTGAGGAAAGCTCTCGAGCAGCATCCTCTTGTACGATCGCGGCGTTGACAATATCATTGAAGCTGCCGCGGTTGAACAAGGAAAGATTGTCCTTCATCTTGGGGTTCAAACCCCGGTAGAAGCACTCTTGCTTCCTGTCTTCCGTGTTCACTTGGTCCTGTGCATACTGGGCCAAGTGGTTGAAGGTCCTGGAGTACTCGTAAGCACTCCTTCCTCCCTGCTTCAGCTCCAAGAACTCTTGAAGCTTCCTCCTCATAATCTTGGGAGGGATATGGTAGGCGCGGAATGCCTCGCGGAATTATGCCCAGCTCACGACATTGTCTATGGGGCGTGCGGCGAGGTAGTTTGCCCACCACGCACAAGCAGACCCCAACAGTTGTTGAGCTACAAACAGAGTCTTATGTTCTTCGGTTATCTCGAGTAAACCGAACTTCCCTTCAATGGAGCGGAGCTAGTTGTCCGCCTCCAAAGGTTCGTCGGCCTCCCTGAAGACTGGCGGATGCGTCCATGTGAAATCCGAGTAGGAACTCGGATATGGCTGATGTGGCCCATCATCTTGTCATCCCCCTTGACGGGACGAATGCTATACAAGGGTCTGCAATAACTCGGTTTGCTCGTCTCGTGAGCCGAGCACTGCTGCGAGAACCTCCGCGAGACTTCTGGGAAGTGTAGGTGGAGGTGGTGGAGGTGGTTGCGTCTAGGGCGTGTTCTGCCTCGGGGGTGGTGTGTCATCCCCCTGTCCCCCACTTGAGCCTCCCACTTCCTGGGCTGTACGTGTATGCACCATGCTGCAATACAATGATGTCTCATTGCCTCAAGTTCATCCCTCCATAGAAATAGTAATGTTGTAGACAACAATAGATAATACACAACATTCACATAAATTGATAAAGTACAAGCTTTATACAATCTATATTATCTCGGGTCCAAGTTTACAATAGAACTCCAAAATAGACAAACTTCATCTATAGAAGTTGTCTCGTCTGTGCTTGGTCACCACAAGACGTTATGTCTACGTTGTCATACACACCCTACTACTATTCACAACAAGACTCATAAAGTCACAAAATACTGGTAGTGTTTATTACCCCGCACTACTCTCCGCCTACAGTGGTTAATAACACAACCATGATCCCCTAAGGATAGAACTCGACTTCCTCAGTATCTTCTTCTTGCTCATCATCCTCAGGATTGCGCACCACCAGTATGGGTGCTGAAGTAGAAGCTGCTGCCTCGCCCAGTATCGATGCTTTTGTGACAGCCAATGCTTGTACATCGGCCTGCACAATAAACATTTTAAAGCTGTCGAGTTCCTGTTGGGCCTTTTCACAACTGGCTTTCCAGTCCTGAGCCTCCGCCCTGGACCAATCCCGATCTTCAGTCATCGTGCTCAACTGAGTACCCAGCTGGTGCACATCAACTAAACTTGCCCCCAACTCAGTTTCCATCTCTTGAGTTGCTCCACGAGCCTCCAGCAGATCTTGAGCAATTAGCTCATACTGCTCTTCTTTGAAGCGGAGACGTCGGTTGAGAGGAGCGATCGAGGTTCTAAGCGAATCATTTTCACGCTCAAAATTATCCCCTCGAATCATGGCTTGCCTCAGATTATCCACCAACTCTTTAATGCATGCCTTCTGGGTGCCATTTTCGCGACGTGTGCTGATGCATACACCGCTAAGGCTGTCACCGATGTTTCACCGCGGAGGGCATAATATGCGATCAATCGGTTAGCCCACTCTTCAGCAGCTCTACCGCTGACCGGAAGGAACTCATACGGAGTACCCACTAGCTGACGATGGTGAAGTTTGCAAAGCCTCCCCATAGCAACACTTGCAGCGAAGCACCAAGTTTCTTCCAAGAGAACACCCCTTGTTTTGATGGAAAAGGGGGCCCATCCGTTGATTGGTGGACCAGCAGGCACGTCGACATAGATGACACACCTCTTCACCCTGTTGTCATGGAATTTCTTTCCCCAATAGCTAGGCACCTCCTGATATCCACACTGGCGTATCAGCAATACAAACAAATCCGGAAACCCGCCTTGGCCAGTGCACGTCGTGTGCACCCAACCGTTAGGTAATTGGATCATCTCCGCTGCCATCTTCCTGTATAAACACCACAGTTTCATACAGGAATTTTCAGAATCAAAGGTGGAGTTGAATACCAAAGTTGTAGTTCACTTCACAACCTTTCCAGATTGTACCCATACATCTCCAGGTGAGCTAGGAAATAGAATCTACACAGGTTTTAAGTTGGTCCATATTTTCTGGAAATTTTGACAGAACCTCCCCTGTATATGTAGGTATCTCCCACAATTTATACAGGTATATCACAACCATATATTGAGGTAATGACAAAACAAACTTTGTATAACATCAAGTTAAAAATCCGGAAGTAAAATAGTTACCCCCTCCCCCCCCCCCCAAAAAAAAAGTTTGTTATACAGCTATCGCGCGCGAATTCACAAACATGTGCAAACTGCTTCAAGTTCTGGACTGCCAGAACCAAGTTTGCGACAAATGGAATTAGACACAGCTATACCCAGATTCAGATCATGAATGCTAAACAAAGTTGATAAAGGACTTCCTAATCTTTCCAAAAATGTATATATGTGAGTATGTCACTATTCTGGACTAAAAGTTATAACTATCCAAACTAAACAGTTGAACTGACTGGTTGGCACCAGCAGTCCTGCAGTTCACTGTTTTGATCTCCAAATTTGATTTGACTCAAATTCGAATTAGGAAAAACTATAAACATCAAACTTGTATATATTCTTCTGCCCTTTCCAGTATCACAATAAGGCAGAAGATGTTCCTACAGTGAGTTATGGCAATATTTCTGGAACTGGTACAATTGGAGGGTCATCTGGAGCAGTTTTAGTATACTCCAGATTTCAACAGATTATCCAACTTTTCTGCCCTGATGGTCAACATAAAAGTTGTAGAGGTCTTCACGATATTTCCATCCATTTATGATACCCTTATGTTATCTATCCGATAACCAAGATTACAACCCGGCGAAGTCGAGTCAACTTCTGCCAGAAATCAAGAATATTGATTCTATCTACTCTATCGAGTCGGAGACCCTTTTACAGAATCCAAACCTACCAGCATCGGATAGCCGGACTTTCCAAAACATGATGCATCCATTCTGTCATTGGGGATGGTCAAGTATCATGTTTGATACTGACGGTACTACGTATCCCACCAAAGAAAATTCTATCCGGTATATCTTGCTACGTGTATAGGTGGTTCCTATATCATTCTCTCGCAAACGGTTTCTACACGGTCTTCTACCGTAGTCAATGCTACAAAAGACAGACGATCCCCTTTCACACTTTCACAACTCAAGGACGGTATGGGAAAACACGACAGGCAGTCACAATAATACATATGAAAATAAATGCATACGACTCTGGTGTGAGTCGCCCTCGAGCGAGGTCATGTCTTGAGGTACATGGCTGTAAATACGTCTGTACAGCAAAGACTCCCGTACGATCCAGCTTATACACGCTCGGGCATACGTGTTTCGCATGATCCCATAGAACATGAATGGTTCTAGATATGCATACTATTGGGTTATACACCACCCGACGGGGGCTCCCACTAACTTTGAAGCACGCTGGGGTACCGCGTGTCATAGGTTCTCAGAAACATAGAAAGCTTCAGAGACTCCTATTAACATTTCCATGCTAAGCCACGGAAAACTTCCATGCTACCTCTCGTATGGTGAGCTTACCGCAATTGACCCGCTTACGATGGCGTACCTTACCTCTTACCTGACGTCGGAGCGTCGTTACAAAATTAATAACATATAAGTTAGTTTACCACCTTTATAGCTTATACTAATAATACTCCTTATAAGGGCATATAGCTAATTCCTCACTCAAATCCTAGTTTTTGAAAATTTGTTCTTTTCATGTACACTGTTCCCAATGATGCTCTGATACCATGTCTGTAGGGACCGGAATCCCAACATCCGAGGATCTCATTGGGTGGTGTCGTGCGATGCGACACCCAACAGTATACAAGAGCAGAACGAGAATAAAATACAAGACGAAGTCTTTTATTTATCATACAGCGGAAGTTTTACAATACTAGCGGAAGGAAAGAAACTTATATATCATAGCTACACTCTCAGCACTAGCTATGCAAAAGCAAAGTCATCAATGCCCTGGATACTTTGCACTAGCAACACCCAATTCACGACGGCGTGCAGGGTTCCCACTCGGCTATACACCCTGGAGAGGTTGCAGCCTCATCATCGAACCCGTCATCAATCGTATAACCTACAAAAACTCGTTAACTGCAAACATGAGCATAAGGCTCAGCAAGACTGACCCGTCTCACTAGACATATGCAAGGGTGAACACTAAGCATAGGTAATGTGAAGCATAAACGACTCGCCTACAAGTGGATCCTTATAATCATGTTTTAAGTAGTAAATGACATTCTCCAAGCACGGCACATCATAGACTCCACAATCAAACAAGAAACGCTTTGCTGATGATATGACATGCTCAGAGCACATAATGCTATTACAGCTAAAGTATGGGCAAACTGTAAACTTTAATTTTTTACTATCTCTAAGTCACACAAGGTTGCAAGGAAATTATAATTCAATACAACATATTTTTCTAGCTTCTTTAGTATTTACTATGTCACGACTTAGTGAACAAGTGGTACTCTATTACCGCGAGGGACGGTGATTGCAATCAGGACACACCCAGACAACACGACACATACGCACGTTCGGAAGTGTCAGCGAGTACATCAGTACCTACGTAACACTTCAGTACTAGTCGTATATGGCCACCTTTCAAAAGAAACCAGAACGCCGAACCCGTCTCACCTCCGCGAACAGAAGGTCTCCGCATGGAACACCTCTTGTTTCCGCTGACCGATTTACACCTTACTATCCTCAACCCACCCCTATCGATGGTGAGTTAAAGGGCCTCGACATCCCAGTTATCGAGTTACGTCAGTTTACTGGAGTCCATATATCTAGTATGTCGCCGGTACAAGTCAAGCTTGTTCCAAGGGGCCACATACAGACGGGCCTTCACTGTCCAGTCAGAGCTATGCGACCAAGACCACGTCTTGCTGCTTCCTATCCATCTTTGACCGGTCTCAAGTTTAGATTTAATAGTTATTTTCTATAAATGTTAACCCAGTGTAGATGAGTGTCAAATTTCTATCTCACGAGTAGATTCCAACTACTCGACTTCTACCAGTTCACCTACGACATTAGCATAGTAGTTCTACACGTCGAGCTATCAACCTACCCAATTAACAAATGAGATTGTGGGTCATGCATCTGGAGTATTCAAGAATCCTGAACGTAATGCACGATTCATATGCTAATCAACATAGTGATAAAGTAAAACTTTATAAATGACTTAAATGCAAACCGGGGCTTGCCTGGATGCAGGTCCGAGTCTGTGTTAGTATCTGGCAAGTGTAGCTCCAAGGCCTCTGGTTCCTCCTCGACTTCGGTCACTACACGATATGCATATAATATATATATGAATGACTTTGAAAAATAATTACTACTAAGACCATAATCTAATCTATGGTGATCATTATATGATAATGAACTTAATTGGCTTTGGGACTTTGATGGTAGATACTAAGGAACATGATAGAAGCTCTGGCGAAGAACATGAGATGAATAAAGTAGTTTGTTGTCTCTAAAATTATGGTAAGCAATAAACTCCCAAGAATTCTAGAGAAGAAACTGTAGCTTGAACATAGCTGCCAGTTGATGATCATGATAAAGGAGGTTGTCCTGGTTCTAGCAAAATTGGTTTCATAAATGTCTAACCCTTGGTGGAGGAGTTGTTGAATTTCAAATTTGGCAAGAATTTCTAGAATTAGTTTATAATGGAATTTTAGCTTTTCAATTAACATTCCATTGGCAACTTAATTAGGACTAGGAGACTAAGTTAATTAAATCCCAGATTTTTATAGGATCTAGTGTATGACTAAAGGATGGTTCAGTCCAAATTTGGGACATAATAAAGCAATGAACATCTGTAATAATTCAATAAATAAAAAATGTAATTGAATTATTTAGAGGGTTATACAGGTGCAATGGCTCACAAACTTTTTCTAGTAGTCAAGAATAGGACAGTGTATTTTATTTGTATTTTGGGGATTTTTCCAGTGGAAAGTTCACCTGGAAAAATTGTATGTGCATTTGGAAAGATTGTTTTCTACAGAATTTAAAAGTAAGTTTCACATAACCTAATTAGTTCTAATAGAAACTAGAGCTCAAGGGATTTCAAAAAAAAAAATTTTGAAAATTTTTTGGAGCAGACTACAGAGAGATATTGATTTTTCAAGTTTGGAAATGGTTCTGCACAAAATTTGGAATTTTCAACTTTTAAATTTGGCTCCTGGGCCCATCGGATTTAAATCAGCCAACCAGGAGGCAGCCACACCGGAGGCCATAAATATTTCCATGTGGCCACACCGGATCCCCTGGCCACAGGCTGATCCCCGAAGCGTTGCGCTCACTGGCAGGTGGTACCCGCTCCCCTGCTTCCGTCTACCTCTAGCCATAGGCTCGGGCGGCGGCGCTCTCGCCGGAGATGGTTTCTGACCCACGGGAGATCTCGAAACTCGCCGCCCCACCCTAGTTTCGCGCAGGAAACACGTTGGAGTATCTCCCGATGGTGATGGGTGACCGGAAAACCACTCCCGACGGCGGCGACAGGTGTTGGGGTTTCGGTCATGTCAGGACCCATGATTCCCTAGCAAAAACTCTCATTCGAAGGCTTGGGAAGCACCTTGGGAGCATGGGAGAGAGTTTAGGAGGGTCTAGAACTCGTGCCATAGCCGGCAACACCGAGGTCGACGCTGAACCGAGCTCCTTCAATGGCGGAAGGGGAAAAATGGGATAACTCGAGAATTACTCGATGGTTCTTTCTGATTTTTGGAGGGAAGGTGCGCTAGGATATGTTGATCGTGTCGTCTAACTGGATCAAAGAATTATTGTGCATACAATCGGAATTAAACTGACAAACTAGCTCCAAAGCTATAAAAGTGCTTCGGTTTTTCACAAAATATGGACGCTAGGATGCACGACATGAGTTCAAACTTTACCAGAAGCTACACGAGATCACAGCGCACCTTTTTCCTAAAGACTGCAGAGGACGAGGAGGCTTGTATCGGCGGCGAGGCTGAGCGGCGTCGAGCGGAATAGAGGTGGTCACGACGGTGAGAAATGGAGCGGCGCGAGCGAAAGGTGAACCGAGGAGTGACTGCGGTCGACGGTGGAGTGAATAAATAGCCTTCACCGCAGTAGATAAGGAGCTGGGACAACTGGAGGCGATTGACGGCCGAACGGCGCACTGGCGGCATGCAGCCGTCGTGGTGTCGCGCGGAGAAAGAAAACAGGGGCGGTTAAACGGTCTCCCTGGCTGACATGTGGGCCCCACTACTCCCTCTTATCTGTTCCTCTAAATTCCACCTCAAACATTGCCCAAAAATTCCCAAAATTTACAGACAGGCTAAGAAAAATATGGGGAACCCAAATCTGCAATCAGATTTCAATTTGGACATAGTTTGTTTCAAATTCAAAATCAAATCTGAATCCAAACTAGTTTATAAACCTTATTGAAATAAATAGTAACTGAGGTCCATAAATCCCCAAACTTTGAAACAAAGCTCACTGAACCATAATAGGTCTTAGGAAAAATTGTGGGTTGATTTGGGCAAGGTTCATTGCAAAGCTAAATTTGAGATCGACGCGAAATAAACCCTCTGTACGTGTCCAACTAAGTGGAAGACGTACTTCAAAAATCTTGAAAATTTTCTGAGAAGCTATTTAAAATATTTAAGAGGCCAAGGAAAAATTTGGAGCCTTGGATTTGACTCTTTTTGTCAGGGCTAGATATACATAGCAACATAATCAAATTACATTTGTTTTGATTATATATTGCTGCAATATAATTTGCCCTAGCCATTTCATTCAATTAAATTCCCAACTTTGCAGAAAGGTTTAATTAAAATTGTTCTAGGATTAGTGGTGAAGTCCAATCCTCATGTTAATAAAATTAAACATGAGTAGAAAGAAAACTTTTTAGTGAGGTCAAGTTCATGTGCACAACTATATTGACCTCCATTATGTTTGATAAACAACTTGTAGCTGAACTTCACATGAAAGGAAAAAGTGGGATTTTACAGCAAGACCGGAGCTTCCATACAGGGGGAGTTGCTCCGACCTCGCGTTACACGTGGCAGTGCCGCAGCTACCCAAACGAGGGAGGCGGGTCCAGTGCTATATAGCACGTGTAGCCTTTGGAGGTCTTCAACTCCGACGGGTGGAACTCCTCGGTGTTTCTTGTGGTATCATGGCGTACCCGGTACGCAGTGTACCGACAGGCACCATTCGAGAAGGTCGTCAAAAAATCAGTGTGGTTCCCGACAACAGCTCAATCTTGAACTCGACATCACGTTCGGGCGGCATGCCCGGTAGATCATCTGGAAACACATCAGAATATTGGTGGAACACCAGAATGTCTTCCAACTTAAAGGATTCAGAGTGGTACACTGCTGCAATGACTTGAGTGGGGCGATCAAGAATGAGAGTATGTGGACTGTGTAGTGGAGAATCCAAATGAACGGTTCGAGGAATGATGACCAAAACAGCACCGTGGTGATGTAACCATGACATACCTAATATGACATCGATCTTTTGGCCATCTGAGATAATGAGAGTGGTTGGATATATTTTTCGACCCATGCACAGTGGTGCTTAAGCGATCATACTATTAGCTGAAATTTTTCCACCCGGTGAACAAATCGTTTAAGGACATTTAGTAGACAATATTTGTTGCTGGTGCTTGACAACATATGAACTACTAATGAAGTTGTGGGTGGCTCTGGAATAAAAAATTATTATAATGGGGTGATCGATGAGAGTGAACGTACCCGCGAGTATGAGTTCAGCTTCTGGTATGTCCTCAATGGCGATGTGGTGGACGTTGCTGGGTTTGGGATTTGGTTTCATGGGCTGGTTGTGGGGTTAATTAGCACCCTTGTACTATGCTTGTCTGCTAGTTTGCTTGTCTGGACAGTTGTAGGAGAGGTGTCCGACACGTCCATAGTTGTAGCACGTGTATTGGGTCGGACCACCATAGACCGGCGGACGGAAACCCGATGCACACTGCTGCTGTGGGGGTGCACGAGGTATCATCCTCTATTTCTGCTGCTGGTGGTGTGGCAGGGGTGGTCGGAAGCTCGGTGCATTGAACGGGCGGCCACAGAACATTGTCGGTCGTGCCGATGGCTACCATCTTTGACCGAACGATGCTCGGTACACCATACGGTACTTTTGTGGAGCTCCACCACTGCTGCCCTGTAACACCCTCATTTTCATCCATCATGCATTGCATACATTCTTATACATGTTTAACATCAAGCAACACAAAAAGGAACAAGTTTAAAATGAACTAGGAACAAATTAGCAACTAAAAACTGGTTTCAGTGCGGACTTGTCCGGACCTCACCACGGACTAGTCTGATTTTCCCTCTGTTGTTTCCTGGACTTGTCCATTTTTGCTGCTGATTGGTCTGAAGTTGTTCTGTTGTAGTCCAAACTTTTCTGTTATCTAGTACGGACTAGTCTGATCTCCATACTAGAAACTTTTGGAGTTGTCAGGTATTTTCCCCAATTTGGTACGGCTTTTGAAATGTTGGACAAATTTCCGGACTTGTCTGGACCCATATCGGACTTGTCTTTTTTGCTCTCTAGACATTTTTGGACTTGTCTAGACCAAAACCGGACTTGGCCATTCTAGCCTCTGTTCAAAACCGGACTTGTCTGACCCCTAACAGACTAGTCCGGTGTGCCCGACTTAGATTCTATTTCTTTCTCCACGACAAGTTATTGGGTAATTACCTTAAGTGGGCCCAAGAACATCGTGCCTGACCTCCGTGGACTCCACCACGACCCCTACTCATTCTCCACCACCTTAACTCGAATTCCACCCAAACCTTACCACCTCCACCCTATATTAACACCCCACCTCTTTGTCACAATTGAAGAAAACCCTAACCCTTGTTCGTTGAAGCCGCCATCGAGGAGAGAGGAGATCGCAGTCATGTGAAGGAGGAGGAGGATAGGAGGATCAAACAAGTTCAATCCACGTCAACTCATCGACATCATCGTCAATCCTCCACACAACTCTTCACCATCAACCCTAGACGTCAAGATCCAAGTGATGCACCCAATTCTCAACCTTTGAACCCTTGGATTCGTGGTAAATACTTTAGATGCATCTTTTCTACAAAAATTATGGTTCTATACTAACTCAAATTATGCCCTAGTTGAAAATTCGCCAAAAACCTTGCTAGAACGGACTTGTTTGGTCCCAACGCGCACTAGTCTGATTCCCTTTCTGTCCCAGAATGAACTTGTCCGGTCCCAGTGCGGAATAGTCCGGTCTTCCTGTTCTAAAATTTCTAGGAACTTCTTTAATATCCTACGAAATGACTTGAAACTTGCTCTAACATGTAAAACTTAATTGTGACTAGTTAGTAGGCTTTGATATCAAACAAATAACATGTGTTACCCCATAATTGCATTAATCATGCATATCATGGCATATTGAGTAATATATGAGCATTTATTGATTGTAACATTTGTTTTGTATGTTTGTTGTGTGAAATAGAAGGTTTTGCTCTAGAGGGTGTGGTCGAGGACCTCCAGCACAAGAATTTCGAAGCTTTTGATCCTAACCAATCTCAAGAGGAAGGCAAGCATCCTTGAACATTTTATTCCTGTTTTTTAATGTTTGTTTGCAAACTGCATGCTTGTGTCAATTTTATGGGAAATCGAAGATAGTTGTTTACTAGACTTGTTCACCATCCTTGTCGCATGAAATATGCTGTAGAGAGTCGAGAAGGATACTTTTACCTTTTTTGCTTCGCTCTAATTAATTGGGATGGGAAAATAACCAAATGTCTTAACTATGAACTAATGCACATATGGATGATGTGAATTGGTGAACATGATTAACTGGTGACATGGGACTTGGGAGATCTAAGCAAGCATGGTTTGTGGCTTGGTTCAGAAGATATGGTTGTTTTGCTTGCCTTGAATCTAAAGACCGGTTAATGCGAGAATAAACTAGGAATGCAGTGCCACCACAAGGCCAAGTTTGGGTGTGGCTTAGGCAATTAATTAGGTGTATTGCCAGCATTGTTCGAATCATTTGGGGGAGCGGGGAATTGGAGTCGGTTGGGTTTGCAATAGTGGTGGGACCACCCTGGGATCTGGACGGCACAAGAGGGAGCCCTTGGTTGGATGTGCTCAGTTGGAGGCATCACCACCGGTGTAACCTCAGTGGGTTTGAATCTGATGGTAGTCTCTTTGTAAAGGCTATTTTGTGATCTCTTGGCCATACACCTAAGGAAGTGCATTGGCATAAGGGCGGTTTCTTTAGTCGCCGATGGGTGATGAAATCACGAACTTGTGTGTAAAGTGGTACAACCTCTGCACAGTTTTAAAAACTATCATGATAGCCGTGCTCCCGATTAAGAGCACCTGGATGACCTACATGATTAGAGGGAACTTGGTATTTGGGATGGTTTGGTTATGGTTATGGATTGGATGGTGACAAATGAACATGGTTAATGATGACGGTAAGAATATGCATATGGATGGATAATGAATGATGGATATAAATTATTATGTTTATTTGGGATATGATGGGATTATTTCACATCAACATTGTAGTACGCTTTTACATGTTTTAAATGTACTTTTCAGCAAATAGCCATTATTTATTAGCATTCCTTTTTTAAGCTACATGTCATTATTTTCCCATACTTGCTGAGTATGACATGTGCTCACCATTGCAATTCCCCCACCAACAGTTTTGGGTGATGTTTGGGAGTAACCTGAGGATAATACGGAGTTCTAGGTTGTGTGCTGCCGTCGACTTGCCTGTGGATGTGTTAGAGCTGCGCTATCGCCTATGCTTAGTTTACTTAGCTAAAATGTTTAGATTATTTCTGCTGTAGTATTATTAGTAACAATGATCATTAGAGTTTGTAATTTGAGAATTATTTGAATATTGTAATAAAAGACTTATTTACTAGTTCGTGTTGTGGTAATGTTCTGTATATCGTTTGTGATGCACTTGTGTATGTGTGTTGAACATCCTAGGCACAGATATGCATTGCACTTAGTTTATTTTTGGAACCGGGTGTCAAAAATTGGTATAAGAGCCATAGGTTGATCGTAGGATGCAACCTAGATAAATGGACACTTTAGAGCACATAGGAGCACTCAGGAATAGTCTAGGTTTGTTTGGTGTGCTGATTGCTATGTAATGTTTGCTTGTGTGCTTAGTAGAGGATTGTGGGGTGCTTTAGTGCTTGCCACATCAATATAGTCTTATATAGGTAGTTGCTAGTTTCATAACCCTTGATGCATATAGTTGGTGACGTTTTCTAAATTCTTATATCTCTTGCTCTTTCTTCAGATGCCTAGGGCTCGCAACCAAAGGAATGCCAATGAGGATGAGAACAATGGGGCACCTCATAACAACAATGGACTTGGACTTGAGGCTAGCAACTTGGAGCGGTTGATGGCTATGCAGAATCACCTCATGCAGATTGTGATGCAAACTTTGGGACAGCTGCAGACCAATAACCAGAATCAGCCCCATATTCCACCACCATCACCACCCCACCACCTCATAACAGATTGGGAGAGTTTATGTGGACTAGGTCACCTACCTTTGCTCAAGCCAATGATCCTATGGAATTTGATGATTGGCTTAAATCTGTGGAGAAGAAGCTTGCCATTGTTCAATGCAATGACCGGGAGAAGGTTCCCTTTGCTTCCCATCAACTAGTTGGAGCAGCTGCCGATTGGTGGGAATCCCTTTGCAATGCTCATGCAAATCAAGAAAGGATCACTTGGGCTGAATTCAAGGAGAGTTCCCGTTCTCACTTAGTTCCTGAAGGTGCCATGATCTTGAAAATGAAAGAATTTGAGAACCTAAGGCAAGGAAAGTCGATTGTGAGTGAGTACCTTAATAAATTCACTCAACTCTCAAGGTATGCTCCAGAGGATGTTAATCGGGACAGCCGCAAGCAATATTTGTTTATGAGGGGCCTAAACAATGAGATTCAAGTCCAATTGCTTAATTGTGACTATGCAAATTTCTAGAAGCTTGTGGACAAAGCTATTGTGGTTGACAACAAGGTTCGCGAGATGGAGCAAGATAATAAGAGGAAGGCGTTATATGAAGGACAGCCACAAGGAAGCAATGTTCACCCCTGCTTTGCACCACCAAGTGCGCCATACTACAACCCCTCTACTCCTGCATATCACGCTGCTATTTCTCCGCACCCAACTCAGTCAATGCAGTAATGCCCTGCTATGCAAGCACCTCGCCCTCCAATGCCTCATGCGCCCCACACCAATTTTCCCGCTAATGCTCAAAACCAAGCTCGCACTAACAATTTTGGTGCTATACTTGTGGTGAGGTGGGAGCTTTGCATCTAAATATCCTAAGTCAGGCCTTGGTCAAAGGAACAATGCCCCAAGACAGAACCCAAGACCAAATAGAGGAGCGCCACAAGGCAACCGTGGACCGCAAAATTTTGTTCATGGCAAGGTGAACCATGTCTCTACGGAGGAGGCCCAACAAGTGTATGATGTGGTGATTTGTATGTTTCTCGCATCCTCCAACCCGATGACTATGTTATTTTGATTCTGGAGCATCACATTCATTCATTGCATCAAAGTATGTTGCCAAGTATAGTTTGCCAATATCTCATATGAAGTATACCTTGTTGGTTCAATCTCTTGGAGGGGAGATGAGGACGAGTATAGTATGTCCAAAAGTAAGCCTTAGAATAAGGGGGGTAGACTTCTTCGCCAACCTTATTGCTTTGGATTCACAAGGACTGGACATAATACTTGGTATGGACTGGTTAAGGAAACACAATAGGATAATTAAATGTGCCACAAAAACGGTGAAGTTGACAAATGAAGAAGGAGTCAACATAGAATTTAAAGCATCTCAACACACAACAAAGAAAGTGGAGCTGAATCAAATGGTCAGTGCAACAATTGAGGAGATTCCGGTGGTGTGTGAATTTTCGGATGTATTTCCGGATGAGTTGCCAGGTATGCCACCGGATCGCGGCATCGAGTTTGTTATTAAATTAATACCTGGAACTGCACCTATAGCTAAGAGGCCATATAGGATGCCACCTATGGAGTTAGCGAAGCTCAAGAAGCAAATTCAAGAGAATCTAGAAAAAGGTTGCATTCACCCAAGATCTTCACCTTGGGGAGCACCAGTGCTTTTTGTGGATAGGAAGGATGGGTCCCATAGGATTTGTGTGGATTATCAGGCTCTCAATGATGTGACAATCAATAACAAGTACACATTGCTCCGTATAGAGGATTTGTTTGATCAAATGAAGGGTGCCTGTGTTTTCTCCAAGATCGACTTGAGGTTAGGTTATTTCCAAATGAAGATTAGACCGTCAGACATACCCAAGACGACTTTTCGGACACCGTATGGATCTTATGAGTACACTATGTTGTCTTTTGCATTAACAAATACACCGACATACTTTATATACTTCATGAATAAGGTTTTCATGGAGTACTTGGATAAATTTGTTGTGGTGTTCATTGATGACATTATGATCTACTCAAGAAGCGAGGAGTAGCATGAGGAGCATTTGAGGTTCACATTGTAAAAATTGAGGGAGCACCAACTATATGCCTAATTCAGCAAGTGCTAGTTTTGGTTAAGGGAAGTATCATTTTTTTTAACATATCATTTCTGGAGGAGCATCGATTGACAGAGGAAAAGTGAGAGATGTGTTAAAATGGGAACCGCCACAGAATGTGAAGGAGATCTGGAGTTTTCTTGGAATGGCTGGATATTATTGATGATTTATCAAGGAATTTTCCAAAATAGCCAAGCCCATGACGGAATTGCTAATGAAGGGAAAAGCTTTCCAATGGACTCAAGCTTGTCATAATAGTTTTGAGGAGCTAGAGAAGTGGTTAACAACATCACCTTTATTGGTTTTGCCCAATGTGAGTAAGAGTTCCGATATTTATTGTGATGCATCAAGACAAGGACTTCGATGCGTGCTCATACAACAAGGTCAAGTGGTAGCCAATGCATCAAGGCAACTGAAGAAACATGAGCAGAATTACTCTACGCAGGATCTCGAACTTACCGCCATAGTGCATGCCTTGAAAATTTGGAGACATTACATTCTTGGTTATAGGTGTGAAATTTATATGGACCACAAGAGCCTCAAGTACATTTTCACACAAAAAGACTTGAATTTGAAGCAACGAAGATGGTTGGAGCTCATCAAGGATTATGATGTGGGAATCAACTATCACCTGGGTAAGGCTAATGTAGTGGCCGATGCCTTGAGTCGAAAAGGGATAAGCCACCAACTCACGGTTCGAGAGTTGCCATCTGAGCTATGCAAGTAGTTTGAACGGTTGAATCTTGGGTTTGTTTATGAGATGGGAATGATGGAGTTAAATTCGACTTTGGAACAAGAAATCCGAGAAGGTCAAGAAAACGATGAGAAAATCCAGGAAATCAAGGAAAGGATCCAAGAAGGGAGAGAATGGAGGTTTGGTGAAGACGATCATGGTACTCTATGGCTTGGAAATAGGATTGTTGTGCCTAATGTAAATCAAATCCCCAAAATGATATTAAAGGAGGCACATGAATCACCTTACTCAATTCATCCTGGTTGTTCGAAGATGTATAAGGACTTCAAAACTTGCTATTGGTGGGATAGGATGAAAAAGGACATAGCGATATATGTTGCATTATGTGATGTGTGTCAATGAGTCAAGGTTGAACATCAAAGGCCAGCTAGACTATTGCAACCATTGAAGATTTCAGAGTGGAAGTGGAAACAAATTGGTATGGACTTCATAGTTGGATTACCTCAAACCCAGTTTGGGTATGACTCGATATGGGTTATTGTGGATCGGTTGACCAAATCAGCTCATTTAATTCCCGTCAGGACAACCTATACCACCGCGAAGCTAGCAGAATTGTATATGGAGCATATTGTATGCCGACATGAAGTTCCGAAGAAAATAGTGTCTGACCGAGGTTCTCAATTCATCTATAGGTTTTGGGAGAAAATGCATGAAGCTATGTGTACAAGGTTGAATTTCAGCTCAACATATCACCCGCAAACCGACGGACAGACCGAGAGGACAAATCAAATATTGGAAGATATGTTGAGGGCTTGTGCCTTGAAGCATGGACGCAGCTAGGACAAAAGATTGCCATATGCTGAATTCTCCTACAATAACAGTTACCAAGCCAGCTTGAAGATGTCTCCGTACGAAGCACTATATGGAAGGAAGTGTAGGACACCCTTGTTTTTGAATGAGATAGGAGAGAATCAAGTATTTGGACCTAATGTGTTGCAAGAAGCTGAAAAGCAAGTTCAGACAATCTGCGAGAATTTGAGGGCTGCTCAATCAAGACAAAAGGGCTATGCGGATAATAGACGAAGAAACTTAGCGCTTGAAGTGGGAGACATCGTATATCTCAAAGTGTCACCTATGCGAGGTCATAAGCGGCTTAATGTCAAAGGAAAGTTGGCACCACGCTATTGGACCATGCAATATTTTGGGCAAACATGGACAAGCGGCATATAAGTTGGAGACTCCATCACATCTTTCTGATGTTCATGATGTGTTTCACGTTTTATCGCTCACGAAGTGCTTAAGGGTACCGGAAGAACAAGTGCCAATGGAAGAATTGGGATTAGAAGCATATTTGACCTATGCTAAGCATTCGGTCAAAATCTTGGAAATAAAGGAGAGACTCACAAGAAACAAGGTAATTCGATGGTGCAATGTACATTGGAAGCATCATGCATAATCGGAAGCAACTTGGGAGCTAGAGGATGATATCAAGAGAGAATTTCCCTATCTCTTCCCTTCTACGTCGAATCTCGAGGGTAAGATTCATTTTAAGGGGGGTAGGTATGTAACACCCTCATTTTCATCCATCATGCATTGCATACATTTCATACATGTTTAACACCAATCAACACAAAAAGAAACAAGTTTAAATGAATTAGGAACAAAACAACAACTAAAAACTAGTTTTAGTGCGGACATGTCCAGACCTAACCGCGTACTAGTCTGGTTTTCCCTCTGTTGTTTTTCAAACTTGTCCATTTTTGGTCCGAAACTGTTTCCATTGTAGTCCGGACTTGTCAGTTATCGAGTACGGACTAGTCCGATCTACACACTGGAAACATTCAAAGTTGTCCAGTATTTCCACAATTTGGTCCGACTTTTGAAATGCTGGACAAATTTTCGAACTTCTCCGGACCCATACCAAACTTGTCCATTTTGCTCTCTAGACATTTTTGGACATATCCGGACCACGACCGGACTTGGCCGTTCTTGCCTCTATTCAAAATCGAAGTTGTCCAGCTCTTAGCGGACTAGTCCGGCGTGCTCGACTTGGATTTTATTTCTTTATCCACGACATGTTATTGGGTAATTGTATTAAGTGGGCCCAAGAACATCGGGCCTGACCTCAGTGGACACCACCACAAGCCCTACTCGTCCTCCATCGCCTTGAACTCATATTTCACCCAAACCCTACCATTACCACCTTATAGAAACACCCCACCACCCACCCTTTCATCTCTTTGTCATAATTTAAGAAAATCCTAACCTTAGTTCGTGGGAGCCCCCATCGAGGAGAGTGGATATCGCAACAAGGTGAAGGAGGAGGAGGATAGGAGGATCAAGCAAGTTCGATCTTCGTCAACTCATCGACATCATCGTCTGTTCTCCACCAACTCTTCACCATCAACCCTAGACATCAAGATCCAGGTGTTGCTTTGAATTTTCGACCTTTGAACCCTTGGATTCGTGGTAAATACTTTAGATGCATCTTTTCTACGTAAATTATGGTTCTATATTAACTCAAATTATGCCCTAGTTGAAAGTTCGCCAAAAAACTGGCTAGAACGGACTTGTTCGGTCCCAGCGCGCACTAGTCTGATTCCCTTTCTATCCCAGAACGGACTTGTCCGGTCCCAGTGCGGAATAGTCTGGCCTCCCTGTTCTAAAATTTCCAAGAACTTCTTTAATATCCTACGAAATGACTTGAAATTTGCTCTAACATGTAATACATAATTGTGACTAGTTAGTAGGCTATGATACCAAAAAAATAACATGTGTTACCCCATAATTGCATTAATCATGCATAACATGGCATATTGAGTAATATATGAGCATTTATTGATTGTAACATTTGTTTTGTATGTTTGTTGTGTGAAATAGAAGGTTTTTCTCTAGAGGGTGTGGTCGAGGACCTCCAGCACCAGAATTTCGAAGCTTTTGATCCTAACAAATCTCAAGAGGAAGGCAAGTATCCTTGAACATTTTATTCCTGTTTTTTAATGTTTGTTTGCAAAACTGCATGCTTGTGTCAATTTTATGGGAAATCGAACATAGGTGTTTACTAGACTTGTTCACCATCCTTGTCGCTTGAAATATGTTGTAGAGAGTCGAGAAGGATATTTTTACCTTTTTTGCTTCGCTCTAATTAATTGGGATGGGAAAACAACCAAATGTCTTAACTCTGAACTAATGCACATATGGATGATGTGAATTGGTGAACATGATTAACTGGTGACATGAGACTTGGGAGATCTAAGCAAGCATGGTTTGTGGATTGGCTCAGAAGATATGGTGGTTTTGCTTGCCTTGGATCTAAGGAACGGTTCATGTGAGAATAAGCCAGCAATACAGTGTCACACAAGGCCAAGTATGGGTGCGGCTTAGCCAATTAATTAGGTGTATCGCTAGCATTGTTTGAATCATTTGGGGGAGCGCAGAATGTGAGTCGGTTGGGTTTGCAATAGTAGCAGAGCTGCCCTGGGATCCGAGCGGCACAAGAGGGGGCCCTTGGTTGGATGTGCTCAATTGGAGGCATCACCACCGTTGAAACCTCATTGGGTCTGAATATGCTGGTAGTCCCTTTGTAAAGGCTATTTTGTGATCTCTTGGCCATACAGCTAAGGAAGTGCATTGGCATAAGGAAGGTTTCTTTAGTCGCCGACGGGTGACGAAATCACGAACTTGTGGGTAAAGTGGTACAACATCTGCAGAGTGTTAAAAACTATCATCATAGCCGTGCTCCCGGTTAAGAGCACCTGGATGACCTACATTATTAGAGGGAACTAGGTATTTGGGATGGTTTGTTATGGTTATGGATTGGATGGTGATAAATGGACATGGTAAATGATGATGGTAAGAATATGGCATAGGGATGGATAATGAATGATGGATATGAATTATTATGTTTATTTGGGATATGATAGGATTATTTCACATAGACATTGTAGGATGCTTTTTACATGTTCTAAATGTACTTTTCAGCAAATAGCAATTATTTATTATCATTCCTTGTTTAAGCTATATATCATTATTTTCCCACACTTACTAAGTACGACATGTGCTCACCCTTCCAATTCCCCCACCAACAGTTTACATTTGGGAGTACCTTAAGGATAATGCGGAGTTCTAGGTTGTGTGCTGCCATCGACTTGCCTGTGGATGTGTTGGAGTTGCGCTATCCTCTATGCTTAGTTTACTTAGCTAAAATGTTTAGATTATTTCCACTGCAATATTATTAGTAATAATGATCATTAAAGTTTGTAATTTGAGAATTATTTGAATATTGTAATAAAAGTACTTATTTACTAGTTTGTGTTGTGGTAATGTTCAGTATATCGTTTGTGATGCACTCGAGTATGTGTTTTGAACATCCTGGGCACACATATGCATCGCACTGGGTTCATTTTTGGAACCTGGTGTCACGTGCCCTGCAGAGCACTCCTCTTCTTCTCAGTCACCAGGTCGTGTGTTGCATCCTCTTGTACAATTGCTGCATTGACAATTTAATTGAATGTGCAACGATTGGTCAAAGCGAGCTTGTCCTTCATTTTAGCATTTAAGCCTCTATAGAAGTAGTCCCGTTTCTTTTCTTCAGTGTTCACATGATCCGGGGCGTACTGTGCAAAATGGTTGAAAGCCTTGGAGTACTCGTGAGCACTCCTCCCGCCTTGCTTGAGTTCAAGAAATTCTTGAAGTTTCTTTTCATTATCCCGGGAGGTATGTGATAGGCGCGGAATGCCTCCCGAAATTCAGTCCATGTCACGGCGTGACCAGCCGGCAGAGAGGCGATGTAAATCACCCACCATGCACCGGCGGAGCCGTGATGTTGCTGCGCCGCGAAGAGTGCCTTCTGTTGTTTGGTGCATTGTAGTAATCCGAACTTTGCTTCTGTTGTGTAAAGCCAGTTGTCCGCTTCAAGAGGTTCAACGGCCTCCGTGAAGACGGGTGGATGAGTTGTGTGAGACCTATGTGTGCTGAATACATTGGCATTGATGATAAAACTTTTGAATACTACCAAAACACTTTTTTAAGAAGGTCCGACTTATGGTCCGAGCTCCTGCAAGGTCTGACGATAGGTCTGACTTGCTTTGGGTAGCTCCTGCAAGGTCTGATGCTAGGTCTCACTTCTTTGCCTAGGTGCGAGTAGCTTTGGTTAGCTTCGGCGCTAGGTCCGACTAGCTTTGGTTAGCTCCAACGCTAGGTCCGACTAGCTTTGGTAAGCTCTGGTGCTAGGTCCTGCTAGCTTTGGTAAGCTTCAGCTCAAGGTCTGGTTAGTTTTGACAAGGTCTGGAGCTAGATTGTAATGATTTTGCTTTTACATTGAAATATTTCAAACTTGTTTTACATCTATGGAAAGTTTGCTTAGTATTCTTTTACTAAGTTTTTGGTGTGTTTTGTGGTTATGGTTGATATCTTTTTGCTAAGGTTTGCAACATACTTGTGTGAGGTGCTCACGTAAGGTGTTGTGGTTTCGGAACTAACGAGAGTCAAGTCGTGGACTTGTGCTTGGAAGTAATGGTTGTTTATTCATGTGCGGGTTTTGCTTGAGTTCAAGACATGGCTGGTGAAAGGATCCATTGAGCTAGTCTTAGGGAGAAGATGAGGTTTAACAACCAAGTTCAGGAGGAATTGTGGTTGAGTTGATCGGGAGGTTGCGCAACTTGTTTGAATCAAGAACAATGCATATGAAGGTATCGTGGACGTCATTAGAAGGTGTTTGCACTTATGCATGCAGTGCATGTACGTGGCTACATGGTTCCGAGGCATGATGAAGAGACGTGGACGCAAAAAATTGGTCAGAAAGGTCCAACCGACTAGGTTAAGGACTCAGGCTGCGGCTGAGTAGTGTTTGACTCAACTATGGAAAGTTTTGAGTTGGTTATGATAGGATTTCGTGTGGGTCACGAATTTGAGTTGTTTTAGGAATTTGGGATATGTTCCTAGGATGTTTGGAAGTCTTAAGATTGCTTCCATCTGCGTATAGAAGAGTCTTGAGCCATTATGAAAAGTTTCGATTCGTGAATTGAGTAGGATTAGAGTCCTAGTTAGTTCTAGGTTTGCCTAAGGGACAGTTATATAAGCAAGGGAGGCCAGAGCTCATGGTGCACGACTTTGAGGCTGTTTCTTGTGAGTTTTGATCAATAAAATTCGTAGTCTAAACGAGCTTTTGTGCCTTGTTCTTCCGACTTGTTTTCAGACAAGTTTTTCTCGTCGAGTTTCTGCACAGCACTACCTTGCTTTGGTGGTTTTATCATAACTCGAGTTTTACAGATCTGATTGACATGATTCTTTTTGGGTTGTCTTCAAAACTTAATTTTCTATCATATTTGAAAATTTCACGGTCATTGGATTTGTGGTTTCTGATATACATGAGTTTCTTTGCAGTGTTTCAGAACTGTTTTTCTCGGGTAGGACAGATTCACCTTTGTTCGATCTTTTGATCGTAACTTGAGTTTCTCTTTACGGATTTTCGTGATTCTTGTTGTGACGTCTTTGTTACTTGATTCTCTACAATATATACTAGTTTTGTCACAGTTTAACACATTTAGATTAGTCTCAACCATGGTTTCATTAACAGATCGGTTTACGCGTGCTCTTCAATCCTACAATTGGTATGAGAGCCACGGTGCTCTAATATTTGTGATTTGCAGGTATTGTGACTAATAATAATGGATAAATACTCCGCAAAACCTTGTGTTTGCTGGTATCGATTTTCAGGTTTGGAAGGCAGGCATGGAAGCTTTTATCCTGGCGCAAGGCTTCACGATATGGGAAAAGGTGTACAAGCCTTATGACGTCCCGCCGAACGATCAAGTCACGGCTACAAACTTAAGATATGTTGACAACAACAACAAAGCCCACAACATGATAATCTAAGGACTATCTCAGAGCGACTTCGACCGTGTTGCACACCTCCGATCGGCGTACGATGTGTGGAGAGCACTTTGTGACTACCATGAAGGATCCAACACAATCATGGAGGTAAAGCAGGATATGTTCAAAAAGGAATACATGCGCTTCGAGATGCAACCCGATGAGTCCATTGATGACCTTTTTGCTCGCTTTAATAAAATTCTTAGCAACTTACGTAGTGTTAACGTAAACTTTTCTGATGCTGAGAATGCTAGACAACTCCTTAGTGCACTAGACATGACAATATGGGAAATGAAAGTAACATCCATTCGTGAATAAGCTGTCATGAGTACACTTACATTAGATGTGCTATATTCTAATTTGAAAACTCATGAAATTGACATAATCTCACGTAAGAACCCCAACAAGTCTCTTGAATTTGTTTCTCAATGTGATATCCCTAGCTCCAGCCAATCTTCATCTAGCAATACATTTGTTTTGCAGTCTTCAGTAACCCTGGAACAGATTGAAGAATTTCCAGAAGAGGAGCTAGCACTCATCTCTACTCGGTTCTCAAAATCATTGCAAAATGTTAGAACTAGAAGGAGAAGAAGCTCTGGACCTCAATGATGCTTTGAATGTGGTAAGATAGGACATTTTCATACAGATTGCCTTAACCTTTTAGGTCCTTCTAGTCGTGATGAAAAGCAGAATAAAGTCAAGTCCTCTTCTGGCAACATCAAAAAGAAAAAGAAGGATTTTACAGGACGCAAAATGATAAACAGTTTCATCACCGCACTTCAAGAACTTGGCTCGAGTGATATAGACATTGGAAGTGACGAAGATGAAGCTGATCTGGCAAACTTGTGTTTCATGGCGGACAAATCAAGATCAAGTATGGAGGATGCAGAACACAACAATGACAACAAAGAGGTATGTCATACTTGTGTGAAATGTGTGATGCTATTTCCCATGCAATTGTTATTGTTAAGAAAAAAGACAAAAAGCTAAGGGACAATGCCGTTAAAATTGATTCACTAGAATCTAAAATTAATCGTTTGAAAACCTTGATTCCTAGTGATGATTCTTGTTCCTCATGTAATTTAATATATGAACAATTGTCCTCCTTAAGAAGTGCACACTCCTCCACTCTTGAAAAACTTGAGTTAGAGATTGAAAAGAACCAAAAGCTTGTTGCACTTAATGACAGAAACTTAAAAGATGCTTCTTGTTCTACAATTAATTCGCATTGTTCTACCTGTAATGATATTGAAAAGAATCTAAAAGATGCTATGAATGAAATCTCAATACTGAACAATGCTTTATGTGCCCATGAAGTTAAATATTGTTCTAATTGCAAATTAAAAGGAAAAACTTCATGTGAAAACTGTCTAGAATTGTCTAAGAAACTTGATGACATGAATAGGACACCAGAGCAGTTTTGTATTGGGAATAAAAATCTAAACTTGCTACTGAATTTATCCAAATCTTGCCATGATAAAACTGGTTTAGGTTTTCATTCTAATGCTCATGCTAAAGCACATCCACCTAAAATTGTAAAGTCATAAGGAAGAGGTTTGATTAAAACAGTTCCTAAACCAAAAGAGTTGGTTTTTAAATCTACAGGAGTGTGGTCACGTTCGGGCTCAAATAAACATATTGCATGCCCATCTAGACATGAACACAAAGTTAAATGTCATTGTACCTATTGTGGTAGAGATGGTCATGTCATACATTTTTGTAATAGACTAGCTAAACAACATAAAAAAGGAAAGAATGCAAGCTAGATCTTATAACTCTCATGCAAAATTTGCTGCACATACTAAACCGAATGTCAGGAACATGCAACCTGCTGTTATGAGTCAAAAACATTCAAAGTTTACCTCCGGACCTTCTGTTTTTGCCTTCGCAGCTACTGATTTTTGTGCTACACAAGTAACACCTTATAGGTCAGTAGTTAAGAACAAAAAATCTTAAACTTTGACTCATGAACCTGCTGTTTTATCTCAGCTTTCGCATGTTTTTCCTGTTGCACGTCGTGTGACTCAGTACTGGGTTCCTAAATGCCTTTTGACTAACCCCTGTATTGAGTCATCGACGTATTGTTCTTCTATGTAGGTTACACGCTTGAGGAAGGAGAACATTTGGATTGTGGATTCAGGTTGCTCACGCCACATGACCAGTAACAAAGAATGGTTTTCCTCCCTCTCTTTTGTGTCACGTATAGAGAATGTTACTTATGCCAATAATTTTTCAACTCCTATAATGCTAAGGGTTCGGTTAGAGTATATGATCACTACACTTTGAAGGATGTCGCACTTGTTCAAAAATTTGAAATACAACTTGCTTTCTTTTTCACAACTGCTAGATAAAAATCTAAAAATTATTTTCACTAAAAAATGTTGCAAAGTTGTAAATTCAAATAGTGAGCTTATTTTTAACAAGTCTCGGTTTGGAAGAGTTTTTAAAGCTGATTTTGATATGTCTTCCTATAAGCATAGGTGTCTAGTTGCTAATGATTCAAAGGAATTATATTTTTGGCATCGTAGACTTGGTCACGTAGGATTTGATCATCTAACGCGTGTTAGTGCTCTTGATCGCATACGTGGACTGCCTAAGCTTAAAGGGGACAAAGAATTGTGTGCTCTTCTTGTATACATGCTAAGATGGTTGCAGGTTCAGATACTCCTCTCACAATGATCATGACAACTGAACCGGGTCAACTTTTGCACCTTGACACTGTAGGATCTTCATGTGTTCAATCCTTCGGAGGTAAATGGTATGTTCTTGTGATTGTTGATGATTATTCTAGATATTCTTGGGTTTACTTTATGGCATCTAAGAATGAAACTTTTAGTCACTTTAGAACTTTATTTCTTAGATTATCAATTGATCACCCAAGATCTTTAAAAGCAATTAGAAATGATAACGGAACCGAATTTAAAAATCAATCTTTTGATCACTTTTGTGCTAAAAATGGAATAGATCATCAATTTTCTTCACCATATGTACCTCAACGAAACGGTGTTGTAGAAAGAAAGAACAAAACCTTAGTTGAGATGGCTAGGACTATGCTTGATGAATATCAAACTCCTAGGAAATTTTGGGCTGATGAGATTGCAACCGCTTGTTATGTCTCAAATTGTCTTTTCTTGCGCGCTAAGCTAGTTAAAATACCATATGAGGTCCGGTTTGGACATAGGCCTAGTGTTACACACTTTGGGATCTTTGGTTGCAAATGCTTTGTTAAGAAACATGGTAATCTTGATAAATTTGAACCTAGATCCATTGATGGCATGTTTCTGTAAAATCCGACTTTTTCCTTTCACGTGAAGTTCAGCTACAAGTTGTTTATCAAACATAATGGAGATCAATATAGTTGTGCACATGAACTTGACCTCACTAAAAAGCTTTCTTTCTACTCATGTTTAATTTTATTAACATGAGGATTGGACTTCACCACTAATCCTAGAACAATTTAATTAAACCTTTTTGAAAAGTTGGGAATTTAATTGAATGGAATGGCTAGGGCAAATTGTATTGCAGCATTATATAAAATCAAAACAAATATAAACTGATTATGTTGCTATGTATATCTGGCCCTGACAAAAAGATTCAAATCCAAGGCTCCAAACTTTTCATTGGCCTCTTAATATTCTAAATAGCTTCTCGGTAAGTTTCAAGATTTTTGAAGCACGTCTTCCACTTAGTTGGACACGTACAGAGGGTTTATTTCGCGTCGATCTCAAAATTTAGCTTTGCACTTAACATTGTCCAAATCAACTCACAATTTTTCCTAAGACCCTTTATGGTTCAGTAAGCTTTGTTTCAAAGTTTGGGGATTTATGGACCTCAGTTACTATTTATTTCAATAAGGTTTATAAACAAGTTTGGATTCAAATTTGAATTTGAATTTGAAACAAACTATGTCCAAATTGAAATCTGATTGCAGATTTGCGTTCCTCATATTTTTCTTAGCCTGTCTGTAAATTTTTGGAATTTTTGGGCAATGTTTGAGGTGGAATTTATAGGAACAGAGAAGAGGGAGCAGTGGGGCCCACATGTCAGCCGGTGAACCGTTTTACCGCCTCTGTTTTTCCTTCTCCGCTCGACACCGTGATGCTTGCATGCCGCTAGCGTGCCGGTTCGGCCGTGGGTCGCATCCAGCTGCCCCAGCCCCCTTATGTACTGCGGTAAAGATCTTTTCTTCACTCCACCATCGACCTCAGTCGCTTCTCTGCTTGCCTCTCGCTCGCACTGCTCATTTTCTCGCCGCCACGACCACCTCAAATCCGCCCGACGCCGCTCAGCCTCGCAACCGCTACAAGCTTCCTCGTCCTCTGCAGTCTTTAGGAAAAAGGTGCACCATGATCTCGTGTAGCTGCTGATAAAGTTTGAACTCATATCATGCATCCTAGCGTCCATATTTCGTGAAAAACCGAAGCACTTTGTAGCTTTGGAGGTAGTTTGTCCGTTTAATTCCGATTGTATGTACAATAATTCTTTAATCCAGT
This sequence comes from Tuctoria greenei, assembly GCA_036927565.1. Classification (NCBI taxonomy): domain Eukaryota; kingdom Viridiplantae; phylum Streptophyta; class Magnoliopsida; order Poales; family Poaceae; genus Tuctoria; species Tuctoria greenei. The sequence continues at coordinate 201,314,074 of JAYESD010000001.1, forward strand.
TAGACAACATGATCAACGTCTCCTAGCGCACCTTCCCTCCAAAAACCAGAAGGAACCATCGAGTAATTATCGAGTTATCCAGTTTTTCCCCTTCCGCCATTGAAGGAGCTCGGTTCATCGTCTACCTTAGTGTTGCCGGCTAAGACACGAGTTATAGACCCTCCTAACATCTTTCCCATGCTCCCAAGATGCTTCCTGAGCTTTCGTAAAGAGCTTTCGCTAGGAAATTGAGGGTTCCGACATGACCAGAATCCTAGCACCCGCCACCGCCGTCGGGAGTGGACTTCCAGTCACCCATCGCCCTCGGGAGGTACCCCAACGTGTTTCTCGCGCGAAGGTAGGGTGGGGCGGCGAGTTTTGAGGGTTACCGTGGGCCGAAAACTGTCGCTGACAAGAGCGCCGCCGCGCTCCGACGTGGGCGCCGCCGCCCGAGCCTGTGGCCAGAGGAAGAAGAAGGAGGGGGCGCGGGTCCCACCTGCCAGAGAGTGCAACACCTCTTGGATCAGCATGTGGCCAGGGGATCTAGTGTGGCCACGTGGAAATGTTTGTGGTTTCCGGTGTGGCTGCCTCCTGGTTGGCTGATTTAAATCTGGTGGGCCCAGGCGCCAAATTTAAAAGCTGGAAATTCCAAATTTATGCAGAACAATTTCCAAACTTGAAAATCAATATCTCTCTATAAACTGCTCCAAAAATCGTCAAACAAATTTTGTTGGAAAGCCCTTGAGCTCTAGTTTCTGTTAGTATCAATTAGGTTTTGTGAAACTTACTTTTCAATTCTTAGAAAACAATCTTTCCAAATACAAATACAAATTTTCCAGGTGAACTTTCCACTGGAAATATCCCCAAAATTCACATAGAATACACTGTCCTATTCTTGATTACCAGAAAAAGTTTGGGAGCCATTGCACCTGTATAACCCTCTGTATAATTCAATTACCTTTTCTGTCATTGAATTATTACAGATGTTCAGTTGCTTTATTATGTCCCAAATTTGGACTGAAACTTACTTTAGTCATACACTAGTTCCTGTAAAAATTTGGGATTTAATTGACTTAGTCTCCTGGTCCTAATTCAGTTGCCGGCTGAATGTTAATTGAAAATCTAAAATTCAGTTATAAACTAATTCCAGAAATTTTTGCCAACTTTGAAACTCAATATCTCCTTCACCAAGGCTTAGAAATTTATGAAACCAATTTTGCTAGAACTAGGACAACATCCTATATCATGATCATCAACTGGCAGCTATGTTCAAGCTACAGTTTCTTCTCTAAAATTCTTGGAAGTTTATTGTTTACCATAATTTTTGAGACAACAAACTACTTTGATCATCTCCTGTTCTTTGCAAGAGTATTCCTTGTAGTCCCTAACATCTGCCATAAAAATCGCAAAGCCAAAGAAGATCATTCACTCACTATAACCATAATTAGAAGCTTATGAACTATATATACATTATAATTTACTAGCATTCATATATGCATGTCATGTAGTGATCGATATTGACGAGAAGTGTTGCTTGGAGGAGAAGTCCAGGGTGTCCACTTGAAGTCCTTGGCGGAGTCTTCAGAGAAGGACCACTAACAATTGACATTTAATCGAGTCACAAACTAAGGCAAGCCCCGGTTTGCATTTAAGAGCTTTTCAAAGTTTTTCGGTTTTATTCATTTACGTCTTCAGTTGATATTTTGCATTACGTATAAGGTTTTTGATACTCCACTTGCATATCCACAAATCCTATGGGAGGGTTGGAAAGGTTTACAGCTTGACGTGTAGAACTGCCAATGCTAATGTTGTAGATATACCGGTAGAAGTTGAGTAGTTGGAATCTACTCGCAAGATAGGAATAACAGTTCATATGAGGGTGAAAGATGAAAGAATGGCTTATGAAATGAATACGAGACCGGGCAGGGGAAATAGGAGTCAACGAGATGGAGTCTCGGGCGCATAGCCCTGCCTGTGTCGCTTAAGGACCATGCCGTATGCAGCACCGTTGGGCAAGCTTGAACTGTACCAGTTGCATAATGGGATATGGGCCCAATAAACTGATGTAACTCCAAACTGTAGTGTGGAGACTCCTCGGTTGTATATGAATGGAGATGTGAAGGCTGAAAGGTGTAAATCTCCTAGCAGAACGTTTTGACGTGTCCGTGTAGGGGACCTTTTGCTCGGGGAGAAGAGGTTTGTCGACATTGGGGTCTTGGGTGAAAGGTGGCCACGTATAACGCGGGGAGGAAAGCACGTATGTGTCTCCCACGCGGGTGTGCGTGTCGTGCAGTCCGGGTGTGTCCTGATTGCAATCGCCGTCCCTCGCGGTTATTTGAGTACCACTTGTCTGTCGCTATCGTGACGTAGTAAATACTGAAGAAGCCAGAAGAACATGATGTATTGAATTATAATTGCTTTGCAACCTTGTGTGGCTTAGAGATAGCAAAATTAAAAGTTTACAGTTTCCCCATACTTTAGCTGTCATAGCATTATGTGCTTTGTGCATGTCATATCATCGGATAAGCATTTCTTGTTTGATTGTGGAGTCTATGATGTGCCGTTCCTAAAGAATGTCATTTGCTACTTAAAACATGATTATAAGGATCCACTTGTTGGCGAGTCTATTTATGCTACCCCTTACCTATGCTTAGACTTTACCTTGCATATGTCTAGTGACACGGGTTAGTCTTGCTGAGCCTTATGCTCACGTTTGCGCTTTAACGATTTTTGCAGGTATTAGGTTTATTTCTGTTGTTCAGGTTTTACATGAGATCTCGAGGGTGTTGAGATAAATATCATGTGAACCACGCCGCTGCTGAATGTTCTTCTTGTTGCTAGTGAGAAGCGTCCTAGGGCATGGATGTCTTCTCTCCTGCTTAGTTAGGTAAGATTATGAGTATGTATTTTCCGCTTCGTGTGTACCCCTGTTGTACACTCTTTTGTAAACTCTTCTTATTATGAATTGAAAACTTTATATGTTTTGGTATCCTTTTCGTGTGTGCTGTTAGGTGCCGCATCGCACGACACCACCCAATGAGATCCTTGGACGTCGGGACCCCGGTCCCCACAGTTTCTTGGTTATCCATCTCATACTAGAGGCTACCGTGTGCTTTTACTTGACACTAACAAAATTGTGGAAACTTGTGAGGTGTCTTTTGATGAAGCTAGCCTAGGTATTAGCTCAAACATTACAGTTGTTGATCCATATCCTCAGAGGGAGGGTATTTTTGAAGAAGAAGAAGAGTCGGTGATATTGCCTGATAGTTCCGAAGTTGACACGTGTCCAGCTCCGAACTTTTAACAAGCTCAGACCACAATCTCTGCTGGTCCTGATCGTCCACAAGCCACAAGCTCATCAATTTGCGATGAACTTGATAAAGAAGAAGCTTGTGAGACATCTATTCCCCTACAGATTTACAAGAATCATTCCCCGCAACAAATAATTGAAAGCTTGCACGAACGAGTCACACAGTCCAGGTTTTGCGATCCAAACTCTCACACTCATTCTGCTTTTGTTGCTTCTTTTGAGCCTAAAGATATATCACACGCACTTACTAATGAATCTTGGATTATTGCCATGCAAGAAGAGTTAGAAAATTTTGAAAGAAATAATGTTTGGAAACTTGTACCTCCACCTCAAGGTCACTCTTTAATTGGAACTAAATGGGTGTTTAAAAGTAAACAAAGTGAGGATGGGGTTGTGGTTAGGAATAAGGCTAGGTTGGTTGCTCAAGGTTTCACACAAATTGAAGGTCTAGATTTTGATGAAACTTTTGCTCTTGTTGCTAGATTAGAAGCCATAAGAATTTTGTTAGCTTTTGCTGCATTTAAAAGTTTCAAGTTATATCAAATGGATGTTAAAAGTGCTTTTGTTAATGGCTATATAGATGAGGAGGTTTATGTCAGGCAACCACCAGATTTTGAAAATCCAGATTTTCCTAATCATGTTTACAAAGCGCCAAAGCCTTGTACTGTCTCAAACAAGCCCCTAGAGCATGGTATGATAGGTTAAAAACATTCTTACTTCAAACAAGGTTTGCCATGGGCAAGGTTGATAAAACTCTTTTTGTGCTTAAGCATGGCAATGACTCATTATTCGTTCAAGTGTATGTGGATGATATTATCTTTGGTTGTGCTTCTCATGATCTTGTGTCCAAGTTTCAGCAATGATGAGTTCAGAATTTGAAATGGGTATGATGGGTGAACTCACTTACTTTTTGAGGCTGCAAATCAAGCAAACCGAGGAAGGTACCTTTGTGCATCAAACGAAGTATACAAGGGACCTTCTCAAGCGCTTCAACATGGACAAAAGCAAGCCTCTTCGGACACCAATGGGAACAACATCAACACTTGAACTCGATGAAGATGGTGAACCCGTGGATCAAAAAGAATATTGAAGCATGATCGGATCACTTTTGACCTCACGACATCAAGACCGGACATACAATTCAGCGTATGTCTTTGTGCACGGTTTCAAGCTTCCCCACGTGATTCACATCGTCAAGCCGTCAAAAGGATTCTCAGGTACTTACAAGGAACTCAAGAATTTGGCATATTTCTTCCTTCTTCCTCAACCATTACTTTGAAAGCTTTTTCGGATGCTGATTTTGGGGGTTGTAGGATTGATAGGAAAAGTACTTCTGGTGCTTGTCATTTTCTTGGTAATTCACTTGTTGCTTGGTCCTCTAGAAAACAAAATTCAGTTGCACAATCCACAACCGAATCTGAATATGTAGTTGGCGCTAGTGCTTGCTCACAAATTCTTTGATTGTTCAAACACTTAAGGACTATGGGGTTGATCTAGATAGTGTTCCACTATTTTGTGATAACACTAGTGCCGTTCGCATTGCTAAAAACCCCGTGCAACATTCTAGAACTAAACACATTGACATTAGGTATCACTTTCTCCGTGATAATGTTGAAAAAGAAAACATTGTGCTTCAACATGTAAATACTGAACAACAATTGGCTGACATTTTCACAAAACATTTGGATTTCTCTCATTTTTGTTACATTCATAGTGAAATAGGGGTTATGCATTGTAACACCCTCATTTTCATGCATCATGTCCTGCATTCATCATTAAATATTTTTAACATTAATCAACATAAAAAGGAACAAGTTTAAAATGAATTAGAAACAAAACCGCACTTAAGGACTCTGGGAAGTGCGGACTAGTCCGATTTTGGTGCGGACTAGTCCGATTTCTCTCTGACTTTAAACGGACTTGTCCGGTCCTATGCGGACTAGTCCGGTGTTCCAAATCCTTGAAAATTTTGCTAAGTCCCTGGACTTGTTCGAACTAGTCTGGTGTTCCAGCGGACTTGTCCGTTTTTCCCTCTGACTAAAGTCGGACTTTTCTAATTTTTGGCCCGACTTGTCTGTTTTTCTCCCCTGGATAAGTTTGGACTTGTCCGATGTCCAGTCCGAACTTGTCTGATTTCTCTCTAACTATTTTTGGACTAGTCCGACCCTTTTCGGACTTGTCCGATAAATCGCGACTCCGAGTTGATCTTGTATTTCACGACTTGTTTTCGAGTTTTACCTTAAGTGGGCCTAGGGACGTCATGCCTAACTCTTTTAGAGACCATGTGGGACTCCAAACCGTCCTCTACACATCTCAAAATCAAAATCCATCTAACCCTAGCCTCCACCTGTATATAAACAACCCCACCCCTTGGCCTGACATCTATTTGCCACTTTTCCACCCCAGCCAAACCCTAGTTCATGATTAGCTGCCACCAAGGAGGGAGAAGAAGATCTAGAGCAAGAAGAAGAGGAGGAGGAAATGAAAGAGGATCAAGATCTCCATCAACTTCGCGTTCATCATCAACAATCCACCATCAAGTTCTTCATCAACCCTAGTTTGCCAAGATCCAAGTGTTGCCTCAAAGATCCTTGATTCATTGGAGTTCTAAACACCTGGTATACTTTCTATTCTCTTTTCCTTACGTGTATTAAACCCCAGATATCCAAATTCAAGTCGATCTAGAAAACCCTAATCTGTTGATCCTGCATAGTGCGGACTAGTCTAGCCCCCATCCAAACCCTAGCTCATGATTTGCAATATAAATTTTGTTGAATTGTTTCGAATTAAATGCAAACCTGTATAAACTTGTTAAAAGCTATTATAACAAGTTAGTATCATTAAGAACAACTCATTAACAAGTTCCACCTTGCATTTGCATTAATCATTCATGTCATAACATATTGAGTAATATATGTGCACTCTTTGATTGTGTTTATTGTCTTGTATGTTCATTGTGCGGATTAGACGGATTTGCACTAGAGAGCGTTGCGGAGGATCTCCAGCACCATGAGTTTGAAGGATTTTACCCGGACCAATCCCAAGAGCAAGGCAAGTGTCCTTGAAGCATATTGATCCTATTTTAAAATAAATGTTTTGTTTACAAAACTGCATGCCTGTGTCAATTTGATGGGAAATCCTATGATAGGAAGTTTACTAGATTTTATTACCACCATTGTCACTTTGAATTCATGGTAGAGAGTCGGGATGAAATTTTTACCCTTTTGCTTCGCTTAACTACTTGGGGTGGGAAAACAACTATGTTATTTAATTATGCATTAATGAGATTATGGTTAATATGAACTGGTCAATATGATATGGTAATGGGTGATCTAAGCAAGCATGGTATGTGGATGGGTTGGATGTCATGGTGGTTCGCTTGCTTTAGATCTAAGGACCAGTTCGTGGAGTGACCATCCAGGATTTATAGTGCCATCACGAGGCCAAGTATGGGTGCGGCGCAGCTGATTAATTAGGGCTTTGCCAGTGCTATTTGGACCATTAAAGGTGCTCGGGGAAGGGGTAGTCGGATTGGGTTTGTTGATGATTGGTAGGACTACCCTGGGATCCGAATGGCTCAAGGGGGGTTCCTTGGTTGAAGATCTGCTCAGTTGGAGGCATTGCCACCGGTGAAACCTCAGTGGGGTCTAAATAGGCTAGTAATCCCTTTGTAAAGGCTATTTTGTGATCTCTTGGCCACACACCTAAGGAAGTGTGAGACGGCATAATTGAGATTCTATAGTCATTGAAAGGTGATGAAATCACAAACACGTGGGTAAAGTGGTACAACCTCTGCAGAGTGTGTCTAAAAACTATCATGATAGTCATGTTCCCGATTATGAGCAACCTGGACACTCACATGATTAGGGGAAACTTGGTATTGGTTATGGTTATGGTTATGGTTTGGTAATGGATATGGTTATAATTTTGTTATGGCTGGTTATGAATTAAATTATGATATTGATTATGGTTATTGGTAATGAGAAATCCGTAATATGGATGATGGTAATGAAATATGGACTTGTATTATGATAATTACATGGTTTATGATGGGTTTACTTCACACATCTATAAGATATTGCTTTTCAAATGTTTTAATGTACTTTTCATCACTTAGCCATTATTGTCGTCATTTGAATCAGCTACATGTCATACTTTCCACACTTGCGGAGTACGACATGTACTCACCCTTGCAATTCCCCCACAAACAGTTGCAGCTCAGGTTGGGAGTTTAAGGATGATAATGCGGTGTTCTAGGTCGTGTCTGCGGGGAGCTTTGCCTGTGGAGTGTTGGAGCTACGCTATACCCTTATGCTTATTTGCTTAGTTTGCTTAGTTGCTTATTGAGTTATTATTTCGCTGCATTAGTTCAAACTTGTCATTAATATTCATTAGAACATGTAATTGAGGTATTCAGAATTCTATAATAAAAGTACTTAATTAATCTTGTCTTGTGGTAATTTTTTGTATACTCTTTTGTGATTGCACTCGTGTATGTGTGTTGAATGTCCTGGGCACACATATGCGTTCACTTGGTTCATTTTCGGAACTGGGTGTCACAAATTGGTATCAGAGCCACAGATTGACTGTAGGACGCAACCTAGATAGAATGGACACTTTAGAGCACATACGAGCACTCAGGAATCGATGTGTTTTTGCTTGGTATGTTGTTTGCTATATATTGTTTGCTTGTGTGCTTAATATTGTACTTTGTGATGCTTTAGCATTGCCATATCCACGTAGGCTAGTGTAGCTAGTTGCTTAGTTTCATATCCCTTGATGCATATAGTTGGGGACGTCTTCTAAATTTTTATCTCTTGCTTTTCTTCAGATGGTGAGGACTCACAACCAGAGGGATGGCAATGAGGAGGAGGAGAACAATGGATCACCTCAGAACAACAATGGACAAGGACCTGCTCATGGGGCTATCAACATTGTGCAGCTATTGGCTATGAAGAACCAGCTCATGCAGACCATGATGCAAACTATGGGACAGCTGCAGGCTGGCAACATCAACAATCAACCTAACATGCCTCCACCGCCACCCCCACATCCTCATAATCGGTTGGGGGAATTCATGAGGACTAGGCCGCCGACCTTTGCTCAAGCTACTAACCCTATGGATATGGATGATTGGTTGAAGTCCATAGAGAAGAAGCTTGATATTGTCCAATGCAGTGACCGGGAGAAGGTTCTATTTGCTTCTCATCAATTAGTTGGAGCAGTAGCAGATTGGTGGGATACTTATTGCAATGCTCATGAGAATCAGGAAAGTATCACTTGGGCTGAGTTCAAGGAAAGCTTCTGTTCTCATTATATGCCGGAGGGCGTTATGATCTTGAAGAGGCAAGAATATGAGAACCTGAGGAAAGGAAGATCGAGCGTGGGTGAATATCTCAATAAATTCACTCAACTTTCAAGGTATGCCCCTGAAGATGTTAGTCGGGACAGCCGAAAGAAATATTTGTTCATGAGAGGCTTGAACAATGAGATCCAAATGCAATTGCTCAACTGTGACTATGCCAACTTCCAGAATCTTGTGGACAAAGCAATTGTTGTGGAGAACAAGGTCCGTGAGATGGAGCAAGACAACAAGAGGAAGGCGCCATATCAAGGATAGCAAGAAGGAAGTAATGTGCGCCCTCGCTTTGCACCACCCAATGCGCCATATTACAGCTCCTCTACTCCTGTACAGCGCTCTGGTTATGCACCACACCCAACTCAGTTTGTGCAGCAGCGCCCTTTCATGCAAGCACCTAGGCCTCCAATGCCTTTTGCACCTCGTGCAAATTTTCCTGGTGCAAATGTGCAGAACCAAGCTCATCCCAATAATTCTACTGGAGTTAAGAAGTGCTATACTTGTGGAGAAGTTGGACACTTTGCACATCAATGTCCTAAGTTAGGCCTTGGTCAAGGAAGCAATGCGCCAAGGCAAAACCGAAGACCCAATGGAGGACAGCCGCAAGGAAACCGTGGACAGTAGAATTTCACTCGTGGCAATGTGAACCATGTCTCTACGGCGGATGCTCAACAAGCGGATGACGTGGTGATTGGTATGTTTCTCGCAAACTCCAACCCGACAACTATGTTATTTGATTCTAGAGCATTGCAATCGTTCATTGCATTGAAATATTTTGCCTATCTCTCATATGAAGTTTACTCTATTGGTTAAGTCTCCGGGAGGAGAGATGAGGACAAATATAGTATGTCCAAAAGTAAGCCTTGGAATAGGGGGGGGGGGGGTTGATTTCCTCGCCAACCTCATTGTCTTGGATTCTCAAGGATTGGACATTATACTTGGTATGGACTGGTTGAGGGAGCACAATGGAGTTATTGAGTGTGCCACGAAGATGGTGAAGTTGACCGATGAAGAAGGGATCACCGTAGAATTTGAAGAATCTCAACATGCACCAAAGCAATTGGAGTTGGATCACATGGACGGTGCTACAATTGAGGAGATTCCGCTGGTGTGTGAATTTTAAGATGTGTTTCTGAATGAGTTGCCAGGTATGCTACCTGATCGAGACATTGAGTTTGTTACCGATTGAATACCTGGAACTGCACCTATAGCTAAGAGGCCATATGGTATGCCTCCTAAGGAATTAGCAGAGCTCAAGAAGCTGATTCAAGAGCAATTAGATAAGGGTTTTATTCGCCCCAGTTCTTCACCTTGGGGAGCGCCCGTTCTATTTGTGGACAAGAAGGATGGGTCAAAAAGGATGTGTGTGGATTATCGAGCTCTCAACGAGGTAACATTCAAGAACAAGTACACCTTGCCACGCATAGAAGACTTGTTTGATCGGATGAAGGGTGCTTGTGTTTTCTCCAAGATTGATATGAGTCGGGATACTTCTAAATGAAGATTAGACTGTCAGACATACCCAAGACCGCTTTTAGGACATGGTATGGGTCTTATGAGTATACCTTATGACCTTTGGATTGACCAATGCAATTGCATACTTTATGTACCTCATGAATAAGGTCTTCATGGAGTACTTGGATAAGTTTGTAGTGATGTTCATAGACGACATTATGATCTACTCGAAGGATGAGAAGGAACATGAGGAACACTTGAGGCTTACGTTGCAGAATTGAAGGAGCATCAATTGTATGCCAAGTTCAGCAAGTGCCACTTTTGGTTGAAAGAGGTGTCATTTTTGAGTCATATCATCTTGGTAGGAGGAGTATCGGTTGACCCTGGAAATGTGAGGGACGTGTTGAAATGGGAACCCCTGCAGAACGTAAAGGAAATAATGATTTTTCTTGGGATGGTTGGGTATTACCCTAGGTTCATCAAGGACTTTTCCAAGATAGCCAAGCAAATGATGGAGTTGCTAATGAAGGGAAAGGCTTTCCAATGGACTCAAGCTTGTCAAGAGAGTTTTGAGGAGTTGAAGAAGAGGTTAACAACAGCCCTAGTTTTGGTACTGCCAGACGTGAGCAAGAGCTTTGATATCTGTTGTGACGCGTCAAGACAAGGACTTGGATGCGTGCTCACGCAAGAAGGTCAAGTGGTCGCCTATGCATCAAGACAATTGAAGAAAATTTAAAATCCTAGTTTTTCCTTAATATGAAGTTCAGTTACTAGTTTGTTTTCAACCAAAGTAAAGATCAATTATGGTTGTACACCTCAACTTGATATCATTGAGAATATTTCTTTCCCTCATGCTTAACATTTTATTAACATAAGGGATGGAGTTCACCAATGACCCTAGGATAATTCAAGTGACATTTCTGCAAATTTTGGATTTTATTGAATGGATTTTGCTAGGGCAAAACACTATGCAGTACTAAATATATTCAAATTAATCTGAATATAGCACTGTACATTTAGGACCTGTCAAAATATTCAAATATGAGGCTATACATTTTAATACATTTTGCTATGGCCTCATAATATTCCAAATAGCCTTCCTGCCAATTTTCAAGATTTATGAATTCCATTTGCTATTTTATTTGAGACGCTTAGCAAAATTCAAGCCATATCTAGGTTCAAATTTTGAATTCTATTCAGACTTATTTGAACATAAAAATTTGAACACACCATCGTCATCAGCATGACTAGTTTGACTTATCCTTGAAGTTTCATAATTTTTGGAGCTCCTTTGCTATTTAATTCAGTGACTCCATTGAATTTGTTTCAAATTCAAATTCAAATTTGAATTTCAACTGAAACTTGATCAATTTGAAGTTTTTGTTTTAGAATCGAATTCCAGATATTTGTTGAGCCTATCAACAAATTTTCATGATTTTGGATCAAGTTTGGTAGAGGAATTAAAGTTCCAGAGAGGATAGGCTTAAGAGAGGTGGTGGGACCCACTGTCAGCCTCTCCCACTCGATGAACCGACGGAGCCGCTCTGTTTACGGCTGTCCCCATGCTTCAACGTCAGGGGACTCGCCACAGCGACATGGCATGCAAAGCATGCAGCTGCATGGCCTAAACACCTCCCCTGGCCTATATCTACCCCCTCCCGACCGACGGCGTCGAGTTCCATCCCAGTTTCTCTTCCCCTCGCCACAGTTTCACCCCGCCGTCGCACAACACCGCCACCTTCCTTTTCTCTCGGTAAGCACCTCGGTCTTACCTCTATTCCCTTCGATGGAAACGGCAAAGTTGGTGCCAAGTTTGTGCTCTATCATCTACGCCAACTAGCTTATCATTTTGCTCCTTTGGTTGGCCGTAGTTTGGAGTTCCACATATGCCACCGAAATTGGGGAAGAACGATGCCTCTATGCCACCATCATTAGCCCTCAACAAGCGGTGTCGCGCCTCGACTCTAATGGCAAAAAGGATCGCCATCATGAGATCTTTCTCACGGTAAAACCTGTGCTTCACTTCCTTAAGTAACAATCAAGTTATTCAAGTTTTTCTTTCGGTTGTGGTCCATGAACTAGCTTACTTCTCTGTTTAATTCGCTTTCCACAAGCAACTATTCTTTAATCAGTTCATAGATATTGATCCATACCTCCTAGTGCACCTTCCTGCCAAGAATCAATGGAAACAATTGAAGGATTGCCGAGATATTGGAGTTTTGCCCTCCGCCATTGAAACCTCCCCTGTTAACCGACGAACTTGTGTTTCCCAGCGGTTCCACACTGTTTACACCACCTAGGAGTCTTCCTCATGATCCAATAAGCCTCCCCAACCTTTTCCCGAGCCGTTTGCGCCATTCTTGAGCGATTACGACGATTACCGAAACCCTAGCTCCGATGCCGTCGTCGCGCTGCCATCTCTGGCCGTCGCCGCCACGATTGGACCTCACCATCGTGTTGTGCGGTTGATTCTATGGCTAGGCGGTCAGGGCCGAGTCGAGTGGAGGTCGACGCAGCCATCACGGCGAGCTCGCCGGCGTGGCCGAGCTGTGCGTCGCGAGGTAGACGAAGGCCTAGGGGCCCCACTTGTCAGCGCCCATTCGAACACCCCGGGATCAGCTGCAGCACTGCATCCGGTGCGGCTGCGCGGTTGAACCCCGTGGCCCCTGGTGTGGCCCATTTGCGATTGGCCCATTTAAATGAAGTGAGACCGGCTGCTTTATTCAAATATTTCCCATTGGAAAATAATTCCAGGATTTAGCCAAACTTCTAAAAATCATTACTCCTAGTAGAATTGCTCAAAACTTTCCAAATAAATTCTGGTAGACACATATCAAATTTTAATTTGCAGTGATACAATTTATTGGACATGGAACCCTCAGAATTTTTATAATTAATTCCTTTGATCTTACGACTTGGGAAATTAATTATTCCTATTCTGTTAATTGGAAAATTCCCATTTTTGGTCAGAACACTCTTACTAATACACTTGATCTCCAGTAGAAATTTCAAGTTCATTGGACTTCAATTACTGGGTTGATCAGTGTTCCAAATCTCTATGTAGTTGAAAATTGAGAAGAATACAAAATCAATTTCAGAAATTTCCCCAAATTTGTAAAATCAGTTTCTCCCTGTAGGAACCTTAGCAAATTGTGAAACCAATTTTCCTAGAAACAGTGGTAACCCCTCTACATGGTGCAACCACTGGTAGCCATGATAGACCTATAGAATTGCCACAAAAATTCAGAGAAGGTTTATAATTGTAAGAATTTTAGGGACAACAATCTTCCTTGATCATCTCCTGTTCTTTGCAAGAGTGTCCATTATAGTCCCTAGTATCTACCATAAAAATTCCAAAGCCAATTAATATCATTTGATTCACAAGATATTAGCTTGTCACCTTAAACATATTATTTATTTTCAAAGTCATTCATATATAGTATATGCATAATGTGTAGTAACTAAAGTCGAGAAGCAGCCGGAAGATTTGGAAGTCCAGCTGTCGGAAACAAACAAAGACTCAGACTCGCAATCAGGCAAGTCCCGGTTTGCATTTAAGTTCCTTACAGTGTCTTTGCAGTTTTCATTCACCTTACGTCATCAGATGTTTGTGCATTATGTATAAGGTGTTTGACATCCACTTGCGTGACAAAGAAAACAGGGAGTGGTTAGAATAACTCACAGACTCGTGTAGTAATTGCCATGCTTATATTCATAGGGATCCAGTAGAAGTCGAGTAGTTGGAATCTACTCGCGAGATAGGATTTTAAAACACCAGATGAATTGGATCAAGAGATGTTTTCTAAATATGAAATTGAGACCGTTTCGAGATGAGTAGGAAGCGACAAGAGGTGTTCTTGGCGCATAGCTCTGACCGTGTCAATTATGGCTCGTGTCGTGTGCGGCCTTGCTGAACAAGCTTGAATTATACCGGCGACATACTGGAGAAATGGGCTCCAGTAAACTGACGTAGCTTGATACTGGTTTGTCGAGGCATTCCGTTCCGTTTTATAGGTGTGGGTTGAGGGCAGCGAGGTGTAAATCAGCTGGTGGGCACCTCAGAGTACACCACACGCAGGCCTCCTGCTCGTGACAGATCGACTGGTTCAACATTCTAGTGTTGGGTGAAAGGTGGCCATATACGACTAGTACTGAAGTGCTATGTAGATACTGCTGTAAGTACTCGCTGACATTTCCGAAAGTGCGTATGTGTCATGTTGTCCGGGTGTGTCCTGATTGCAGTCACCGTCCCTCGCGGTAATAGAGTACTACTTGTTCACTATGCTATGATGTAGTTAATACTGAAGAAGTCAGGAGAATACAATGTATTGAATTATAATTGTTTTGCAACCTTGTATGGCTTAGAGATAGCACAATTAAAAGTTTACAGTTTCCCCATACTTTACCTGTAATAGTATTATGTGCTTTGGGCATGTCATATCATTGGCAAAGCATTTATTGTTTGATTGTAGAGTCTATGATTTGCCGTGCCTGAAGAATATCATGTGCTACTTAAAACATGACTATAAGGATCCGCTTGTAGGCGAGTCCTTTATGCTATTCTTTACCTATGCTTAGTATTTACCCCTGCATATGTCTAGTGAGACGGGTTAGTCTTACTGAGCCTTAAGCTCACGTTTGCAGTTAACAAGTTTTTGCAGATTATATGACTGATGACGGGCTCGATGATGAGGTTGCACCCCCTCTAGGGTTTTACAGCCGAGTGGGAACCCTGCATGCCGCCGTAAGTTGGGTGTTGCTAGTGCAAAGCATCCAGGGCATAGATGGCTTTGCTTTTGCATAGCTAGTGTCGATTGCATAGCTATGATGTATAGTTCTCTTTTCTTTTCGCTTAGTATTGTAAAACTTCCGCTGTGTTTATAAATAAAGACTTGGTATTGTATTTTGTTCTCGTTCTTTTCTTGTATATTGTTGGGTGTCGCATTGCACGACACCATCCAATGAGATCCTTGGATGTCGGGATTATGGTACCCACAGAAACATGAGCAGAATTACCCAACGCATGATTTGGAACTTGCAGCGGTGGTACATGCATTGAAAATTCGGAGACACTACATCCTTGGACATAGGTGTGAAATTTACACGGATCACAAGAGTCTTAAGTATATTTTCACACAAACGGATCTGAATTTTAGGCAACGTAGATGGTTGGAGCTCATCAAGGATTATGATTTGGGAATTAATTATCATCCAGGAAAAGCCAATGTAGTGGCCGAGGCTTTAAGTAGAAAAGGAGTAAGTCATCCACTCACGGTTCGAGAGCTGCCATCCAAGTTATGTAAGGAGTTTGAACGGTTGAACCTTGGATTTGTAAATGAGATGGGGATGATGGAGTTAAATCTGAACTTGGAGCAAGAAATTTGAGAGGTTCAAGCAAAGGATGAGGAAATCCAAGAGATCAAGGAAAGAACCCAAGAAGGGAGAGAATTCAGATTTGATGAGGATGAACATGGTACTCTATGGCTTGGTAAGTGAATTGTCGCGGCTAGTGTGAAGCATATTCGGGAGACAATATTAAAGGAGGCACATGACTCGACATACTCAATTCACCCCAGTTGTACGAAGATGTACAAAGACTTGAAGACTTGTTATTGGTGTGCTAGCATAAAAAAGGACATAGCCGAATATGTAGCCTTGTGTGATGTGTGCCAACGGGTGAAGGCGGAACACCAAAGGGCAGTTGTATTATTGCAACCATTGAAGGTTCCGGAATGGAAGTGGGAAGAAATCGGTATGGACTTTATAGTTGGTTTACTGCGTACCCAGTCCGGATATGACTCAACTTGGGTAATTGTGGATCGGTTAACCAAGTCAGCTCACTTTATTCCCGTCAAGACCACCTTTAATGGGGAGAAATTGGCTGAACTGTATATGGGAAGAATAGTATGTTTGCATGGAGTTCCAAAGAAGATAGTGTCGGATAGAGGTTCTCAATTTACCTCCAAATTTGGCAGAAATTGCACGAAGCACTGGGAACAAGGTTAAATTTTAGCTCAACATATCACCATCAAACAGATGATCAAACTGAGAGGACCAATCAGATTTAGAGGACATGTTAAGAGATTGTGCTTTGAAGCATGGAAGAAGTTGGGACAAGAGCTTGCCATATGCGGAATATTCATATAACAATAGTTACCAAGCAAGCTTGAAAATGTAACCTTATAAAGCACTTTATGGAAGAAGTGTAGGACACCCTTATATTGGAATGAGACAGGAGAAACACAAGTATTTGGTCCGGATGTGTTGTAAGAAGCTAAAAAACAAGTTCAGGTAATTCGCGAAAACTTAAGAGTTGCTCAATCAAGACAAAAAGGCTATGCGGACAATAGGAAAAGGAAACTAGCCTTTGAAGTGGGAGACTTCGTTTACATCAAGGTGTCACCAATGAGAGGTCATAAGAGGTTTAACATAAAAGGCAAGCTAGCACCTCGATAAATTGGGCCATTCAAGATTTTGGACAAAAGGGGAGAAGTAGCCTATAAGTTGGAGATGCCACCTCACTTATCGGATGTTCATGATGTATCCCAGCTCAAGAAGTGTTTGAGAGTACCGGAAGAACAAGTACCAATGGAAGAATTGGAATTAGAGGCAGATTTGACTTATGCCGAGCGACCAGTCAAAATCTTGGAGACAAAGGAAAGAGTCACAAGAAACAAGGTCATCAGATGGTGTAAAGTTCAATGGAAGCATCACACAAAATCAGAGGCAACATGGGAGTTGGAGGAGGATCTCAAGAAGGAATTTCCCTATCTCTTCTCTTCCGCGTCGAATCTCGAGGGCGAGTTTCATTTTAATGGGGGTAGGTTTGTAACACCCTCATTTTCATGCACCATGCCCTGCTTTCATCATTAAATATGTTTAACATTAATCAACATAAAAAGGAACAAGTTTGTTTTTCTCTCTGGACACCTTCGGATTTGTCCAGTCCTATGCAGACTAGTCTGGTGTTCCAAATCCTTGAGAAACTCACTAAGTCCCTGGACTTGTCTGGACTAGTCCGTTGTTCCAGCGGACTTGTCCATTTTTCCCTCTGACTAAAGTCAGACTTGTCCGATTTTTGGCCAGACTTGTCTGTTTTTCTCCTCTGGATAAGTTCGTACTTGTCCGATGTCCAGTCTAGACTTGTCCGATTTCTCTCTGTTAATTTTTGGACTAGTCCGACCCTTTTCGGACTTGTCCGATAAATTGCGACTCCGAGTTGATCTTTTGTTTCAAGACTTGTTTTCGAGTTTTACCTTAAGCGGGCCTAGGGACGTCATGCCTAACTCTTTTAGAGCCCATGTTGGAGTCCAAACCGTCCTCTACTCATCTCAAACTCGAAATCCATCTAACCCTAGCGTCCACCTATATATAAACAACCCCACCCCTTGTCTTGACATCTATTTGCCACTTTTCCATCCCAACCAAAACCTAGCTTGTGATTAGCCGCCACCAAGGAGGGAGAAGGAGATCTAGAGTAAGAAGAAGAAGAGGAGGAAACGAAAGAGGATCAAGATCTCTATCAACTTTGTGTTCTTCGTCAACAATCCACCATCAAGTTCTTCATCAACCCTAGATTGCTAAGATCCAAGTGTTGCCTCCAAGATACTTGATTCATTGGAGTTCTAAACACCTGGTATACCTTCTATTATCTTTTCCTTACGTGAATTCAACCCCAAATCTCCAAATTCACGTTGATCTAGAAAACCCTAATTTGTTGATCCTGCGCAGTGCGGATTAGTTCGGCCCCCTGCGGGCTTGTCGAATTTTGCAATCTAAATTGTGTTGAATTGATTTTAAAATTGTTTCGCATCAAATACAAACTTGTATAAACTTGTTAAAAGCTATTAGAACTAGTTAGTGATCATTAAGAACAACTCATTAACAAGTTCTACCTTGCTTTTGCATTAATAATGCATGTCATGACATATTGAGTAACATATGTGCACTCTTTGATTGTGTTTCTTGTCTTGTATGTTTATTGTGCTGTTAGACAGATTTGTGCTAGAGAGCGTTGTGGAGGATCTCCAGCACCAATAGTTTGAAGGCTTTGACACGAACCAATCCCAAGAGCAACGCAAGTGTCCTTGAAGCATATAGATCATGTTTTAAAATAAATGTTTTGTTTACACTGCATGCTTGTGTCAATTTGATGGGAAATCCTATGATAGGAAGTTTACTAGATTTCATGACCACCCTTGTCACCTGGAATTCATGGTAGAGAGTCAGGATGGGATTTTTACCCTTTTGCTTCGCTTAACTACTTGGGATGGGCAAAAACAACTATGTTATTTAATTATGCAATAATGAGATTATGGTTAATATGAACTGGTCAATATGATATGGTAATGGATGATCTAAGAAAGCATGGTATGTGGATGGGTTGGATGTCATGGTGGTTCGCTTGCTTTAGATCGAAGGACCGATTCGTGGAGTGACCATCCAAGATTTACAGTGTCACCACGAGGCCAAGTATGGGTGCAGCATAGCTGATTAATTAGGGCTTTGCCAGTGCTATTTGGACCATTAAGGATGCTCGGGGAAGGGGTAGTCGGATTAGGTTTGTTGATGATTGGTGGGACTACCCTGGGATCTAAATGGCTCAAGAGGGGGCCCTTGGTTGAAGATGTGCTCAGTTGGAGGCATCGCCACCGGTGAAACCTCAGTGGTGTCTAAATTGGCTACTAATCCCTTTGTAAAGGCTATTTTGTGATCTCTTGGCCATACACCTAAGGAAGTGTGAGACGACATAATTGAGATTCTATAGTCATCGAAAGGTGATGAAATCACAAACACGTGGGTAAAGTGGTACAACCTCTGCAGATTGTGTTTAAAAACTATCATGATAGTCGTGCTCCCAGTTATGAGCAACCTGGAACCTCACATGATTAGGGGAAACTTGGTATTAGTTATGGTTATGGTTATAGTTTGGTAATGGATATGGTTAATAATATGGTTATGGCTGGTTATGAATTAAATTCTGATATTGATTATTGTTATTGGTAATGAGAAATTTGGAATATGGATGATGGTAATGAAATATGGACTGGTATAATGATAATTACATAATTTATGATGGGCTTACTTCACACATCTATAATATTGCTTTTCAAATGTTTTAATGTACTTTTCAACACTTAGCCATTATTATTGTCGTCATTTGAATCAGCTACACGTCATACTTTCCACACTTGCTGAGTACAACATGTACTCACCCTTGCAATTCCCCCACCAACAGTTGAAGGTCAGGATTTGGAGTTTAACATTGATAATGTGGAGTTATAGGTCGTGTATGCCGTCAGCTTTTCCTGTGGAGTGTTGGAGCTACGCCATACTCTTATGCTTATTTGCTTAGTTTACTTAGTTGCTTATTGAGTTATTATTCCGCTGCATTAGTTCAAACTTGTCATTAATATTCATTAGAACTTGTAATTGAGGTATTCTGAATTTTGTAACAAAAGTACTTAATTAATCTTATCTTGTGGTAATTTTATGTATACTCTTTTGTGATTGCACACGTGTTTGTGTGTTGAACATCCTGGGCACACATATGCGTTCACTTGGTTCATTTTCGGAACCGGGTGTCACATGCATCCTCATGGCTTAAATTGAGGGGGAGTTTTGAAACTTGGGAAGTCTATGTGTGAATCTGAACTTAAAATAATATGAGCATAGTATTTCATATATATATATATATATGACTTTGTGATTCCTTTTACATGCTGAAAGTTATTACTATATATATATATATATATATATATATATATATATATATATATATATATATATGACTTTGTGATTCCTTTTACATGCTGAAAGTTATTACTACATTACTCATGTTATACATTTTGTATTTCTTGCCATGACTAGTAATTGGAATAATTACTTACAGTAAATCTGGTCATGATCAAACTTTCTTCCTGTTTTGAACTTGTTGCGAGATCACAAGTGCTTTTAATCATAATGAATTAATTAAGTATTCAACTCACATGTTGAGTTTTATGAACAAATATAAATTGACAAAATATCAAAAGAATATGCATGCATCACACTTCTTCTTTAGAGATGGCTTATCATTGCACTTAGATATGAACTTGGAAGAAGTTGTGTATGACTAAAATCATGTCCTTAAGCTTCTGATTGTCAAATGACATAGGCTTAGCTTGGTTGGTTAGAATAAGGCAGATGCGCATATATTCTCTTGCAAATTTCATATGATCAAAATTTGGGCTTAAAAATTGGAAAATTGCAGCAACAAGTATCATGCCTTCAGGTTTTGAAATAGTTAAGTTTGT
This sequence comes from Tuctoria greenei, assembly GCA_036927565.1. Lineage (NCBI taxonomy): Eukaryota > Viridiplantae > Streptophyta > Magnoliopsida > Poales > Poaceae > Tuctoria > Tuctoria greenei. The sequence goes on from JAYESD010000001.1 coordinate 201,334,472, forward strand.
GAGATCATGACTTGCTTAAATTGAAAATTACATTTGAGCTCTAGCATGCCTTACACTACTTTATGTATCTCATTATTGTGATAGTGTAAGTTACTTGATGGTATGACTTGGATGAGCTTTGTTCTATATGTATGTTATAATATTCTCATAACAAATTAAATTTTCTCTTTTGTACCTTGTTGAATACATTGTCAAAGGGAGAGAAGTATGCAAGGGGGAGAAATAAGTGTAGGGGGATAAATTTATTTCTATCTCATTTTATTTTCAAAAGGGGGGAGAAAATGTTTTCAAAACTTTTCATGTGAATAAGCAAATGTTCGGATTTTAAGTGGTGTTGCCAATGCATTCATCAAGGGGGAGATTGTGAGACCTATGTGTGCTGAATACATTGGTTTTGACGATAAAAGTTTTGAATACTACCAAAACACCTTTTTTAACAAGGTTCGACTATAGGTCCGAGCTCCTGCAAGGTCCAACGATAGGTCCGGCTTGTTTTGGGTAGATCATGCGAGGTCTGATGCTAGGTCCGACTTCTTTGCCTAGGTGTGAGTAGCTTTGGTTAGCTCCGGCGCTAGGTTCAACTAGATTTGGTTAGCTCTGGCGCTTGGTCCGACATGCTTTGGTAAGCTCCGGTGCTAGGTCCTGCTAGCTTTGGTAAGCTCCAGCTCAAGGTCCTGTTAGTTTTGACAAGGTCCGGAGCTAGATTGCAATGGTTCTGTTTTTACTTTAAAATATTTCGAACTTGTTTTACATCTATGGAAAGTTTGCTTAGTATTCTTTTACTAAGTTTTTGGTGTGTTTTGGTTGTTATGGTTGATATCTTTTTGCTAAGGTTTGCAACATACTTGTGTGAGGTGCTCACGTAAGGTGTTGTGGTTTCGGAACTAACGAGAGTCAAGTCGTGGACTTGTGCTCGAAAGTATTGGTTGTTTATTCATGTGCAGGTATTGCTTGAGTTCAAGACATGGATCGTGATAAGATCCATTGAACTAGTCTTAGGGAGAAGATGAGGTTCAACAACCAAGTTCGGGAGGAATTGTGGTTGAGTTGATCGGGAGCTTGTGCAACATGTTTGAATCAAGAACAATGCATATGAAGGTATTATGGATGTCGTTGGAAGGTGTTTGCACGTGTGCATGGAGTGCATGGACGTGGCTACATGGTTCCGAGGCGTGATTAATAGATGTGGACGTAAAAAATTGGTCAGAAATGTCCAACCGACTAGGTTAAGGACTCAGGTTGCGGCTGAGTCGTGTTTGACTCAAATATGGAAAGTTTTGAGTTGGTTATGATAGGATTTCGTGTGGGTCACGGATTTGAGTTGTTTTAGGAATGTGGGATATGATCCTAAGGTGTTTGGAAGTCTTAAGATCGCTTCTATCTGTGTATAGAAGAGTCTTGAGCCATTATGAAAAGTTTCGATTCATGAATTGAGTAGGATTAGAGTCCTAGTTAGTTCGGAGTTGGCCTATGGGCTGGTTATACAAGCAAGGGAGGCCAGAGCTCGTGGTGCACGACTTTGGGTCTGTTCCTTGTGAGTTTTGATCAATAAAAGTCGTAGTCTAAAGGAGCTTTTGTGCCTTGTTAATCCAACTTGTTTTTAGAAAAGTTTTTCTCGTCGAGTTTCTGCACAGCACTATCTTGCTTTGATGGTTTTATCATAACTCGAGTTTTACATATCCGATTGGCGTGATTCTTTTTGGGTTGTCTTCAAAACTTAATTTTCTATCATCTTTGAAAATTTCACGGTCATTGGATTTGTGGTTTCTGATCTACATGAGTTTCTTTGCAGTGTTTCAGAACTGTTTTTCTCAGGTAGGTAAGATTAACCTTTGTTTGATCTTTCGATCGTAACTTGAGTTTCTCTCCATGGGTTTTCGTGATTCTTGTTATGACATCTCTGTGACTTGATTGTCTACAATCTATACTAGTTTTGTCACAGTTGAACACGTTTATATTAGTCGTACATACGGTTTCTTTAACAGATCGGTTTTCTGCCGAGGTGTGTTTTCGTTGCTTCCGCCGAAAAGTTTTAAATCTACCATTCACCCCCTCCCCCCTCTGGTAGCTTTACACGTGATCTTTGATCCTACAAGTTGCCAAGAAATTTGAGTAGGTGCTTTGTTGAGGCTGATGATTGCCTCTGTCTGAACATCTCCGCTGATGGGATGTATTCTGCATGAGGGTTCGCAATAGCTCGGTCTACTCGTCGCGCAAAATCACCATTGCTGCAATCACATCCGGCAACGTAAGCGGAGAAGAAGGTGGCAGTGGTGGTGTCGGCTGTTGCTGATCCTGAGTTCTCTGTTGTTGGGAGTCATCACCTCCCTGGCTCGAGCCACCGACCTCTAACATGTTATAGGTGCGCACCATTCTGCAGTCACAACCATGAATCCAACATGAGACGTGATATTGAAAAATCACTCAAGGATTAAACAATAGTGTGCGTATTAAAAACCAAACTTGCATAACGGTAACATATATTGATAAAGTATAGACTTTATACAAAATACAACATCTCTGGACAAATGTTACAATAGCGAGCTCCGAAACAATGAACTCCATGGATCAAAGTTCATTTCGACTATCGTTGGTCGGGATGGGACGTTATGCGTGTTATTGTGTGAATACGCTCTCTTATCTTCAATATGACACAATCATGGTCATGAAAAGAAATGATGTTCGAGTGGGTCAAACCCTCAATCCACTGGTAAATGGTTAAGTATCGGCATCTGCTCTGTTACAACACTTCTCGAAGTGAAATCGAGGACCAGATGCATAACAAGACCAAAATGTGTCAAACCGTTGAAGTTTCTATTGAACCTGACCAGCCTGTACTCAAACAAAAATTTAACTCAGTAAATGGCAGAAACAGATCTTGAGGTGAACTACAAAGTTGAAGTACACTTCAAGACCTTTCCAAAAGGTATTGATTTTCCTTCAGATCATTTATGGTTGAGGATATATGGCATTGTCAACCTGACAGTTGTTTTGGAAAATTTGGACAGCACCACCTTTTGTTTATGCTGATTTTGGTTCAAAATTTCCAGATATAAAACATCATAACTTACAAAATCCACATATTAGAAAATTTTAATAAACATTACAAGGATCACAGAAATGCTTTGCACGGTAGGTTAAAATTTTGTAGAGTGAGATATAGCAAAAATAGTAAAGAGTCCAGAGAGGGTTCCAGTTTCTGTCCAGTTTGGCAGATTTTGGAACTTTGAAATTTTAAACAGGTTAGATGGTAATTCAGCTCTAGAGTTGAACATAACAGTTTTAAAGGACTTCCTAAACTTTTCCATCCATGTAAGATACATCTTGATTGGAGTTTTATACTGGGAGATATGGTTTCTCAAAGTCAGGTATTTTTCTGGCACAAAACAAAACACTCTGTTTTTTAATCTATGACTTCAAAACCTACTCAAATTTTGAAAACTTAGTTCAAAATCAGAGCTCAATAGCTAATATAAGTATTTTTACATCTTCTCAGTTCCATTTTACAACAAAGTGGTTAATGCATCAATGTAATACATGTCGGTACTACGTGCCTCACAAAAGTGAAAATTCTAAGCCGGTATTCCGGCATACGTCTCAATGGTGGCCTTAATGACGTTCACTCGCAAATGATTTCTAAGCGCAATAAAATCACGCGGTCAATGTATCTGCATAAGACACACAATTTACAAAACACTCATTATGGTGTCGTATGACACAGGCCGCGTGGGCAATCATTTGAGGCAGTCACAATAATATATATGAAAGTAAGACATCCGTCCTGTATCATTCCATACAGGCCGTCTCGAGCTGAGCCACATCTCGAGGTACATGACCGGGTTTTCTACCACCTGACAGGGGTCCCACGTCTTTGCATAATTTTGCACCAGTAGGAGGCGCATCGTGTTAGCTACCACCCGACGGGGTCCCATGTCTTTGCCTAATGCTCCACCAGTAGGAGGCGCTTTCGCGTGTTTATTAAAAAACACACTACATACTTTTCAACCGCACGATAGTTGCCCACATCATTTAACTCTTGCGCTAGAGATCAGCACTGCGTATGGCCCTTTGAACATTAAGAGTTGCGTACTTCATGTTTTTTACCACACGATGGGGTATCCTCGCTGGGGAAAAACATTTTCATATGTTCCCATAACCATGAGAAGGTTCAGAGACTCATATTAACTTTCGTGCCAAGCCACAGAAACAATCATCGTACTACCTCTCGTACGGAGAGCTTACCGCAATTGATACTCTTGCGGTGGCGTACCTTACCTCTTACCTGACATTAGAGTATTGTTATAGAATATAATAACACATATGTTAGCTTTGCCACCTTGAGTAACTATGCTAATAATAGTCCTTATGTGGGCTACTATCAATTTCTCACAGTAAACCTAATTTTTTTCTCGTAATAGGATCCTTTTTAAGTGTGCTATTCCCAATGTGGCTCTGATACCAGGCTGTGAGGACCGGAGTCTCGACATTCTAGGAATTACAATTGGGTGGTGTCGTGCGATGCAGCACCCAACAGCACACAGAAAAAGGTGCATCATACTACATAAAACAACATAGTGTTATACAAGCTTTGTCTTTTACAAATAATATAATTAAAATACACTACAGCGGAAGATAAAATCATAGCTCTCAACAATCAAGACTAAGCTATGCAAAAGTCATTCCGTTCAGCCCGCGAACGGAATCACACTAGCAGCACACAAGTGAAACTCACGGCGGCGTGCAGGGTTCCTACTCGGTCGTGTACCCCGACAGGGGCAACGCCTCACCAGTGAACCCTACAACATAAATGTCATCATCTGCAGCAAAAACTTAAAAAAGCAACCGTGAGCACGAAGCCTCAGCAAGACTTAACCGTCTCCACTAAACATGGAACTCTATATGCAGGATAAACGTAATATAAGACAACAGTTTGCAATCATAGGCTCGCCTAAATGTTAGTCCTTACTTTCAGCTTTTAGCAGCAAATTAAGGCTTCATGAATCTAAAATTTGGTGAGCAATCTGTTCTAGAGCATACAAGTATCAATACATAATTATTCCATAAAGCATGATTCAATAATATATAGCTCCAAATAATTAATTACGTCACGACTCAGTGAACAAGTGGTACTCAATAACCGCGAGGGACGGCGACTCGAATCGATATACACCTGCAGGGATACTCGAATAGCACGACACATACACCCACACTCGGAGCTGCGAAGGCACACTCCACTGATGTTGTATGCGGCAACCTTTCACCCGCTACCTACACGCCGAACTGGTCCCACCGCTATGAGCAGGAGGCCCCCACACAGGGTATGACATACTCGCTGGCAGGTTTACACCTTGCTGCTCTCAACCCGCACCTATAAGGCTGTGGGATATGCCTAGACGCTAAGGTGGACAAGTTACATCGGTTTACTAGGTCCCATATATCCAGTATGCCTTCGGTACATTCAAACATGCTCAACAGGGCCGCACACGAATCGGTCCTTGACCGACACAAGCACAGCTACAGCTCACAGGCCCCTATGTCCTACTGCTCCTACTCCATGGCCGGTCTCATATTTAACCAAATGATGAATCTCTCACTCGATCAATTCCGTGTGAACCCAATTCCTGAACTAACGAGTAGATTCCAACTACTCGACTTCTACCGAAGCAACTATAACATTAAGCATAGTATGGACAGATCGAAGACTTAACCATCTACCCTTCTCTCATGGGTTCTCTGGTCATGCATGTGGAAAACTCCAAGAAAACCTAGACTTAATGCACATACATACTAACACATACAATGTGATACAAATCAAAGTTTAAAATGCTATTAAATGTAAAATGAGGCTTGCCTGCCTGTGAGACGGGGTTAAAGTTAGTCCCGATTTTATGACTCCAATGTCTCTGGGGTCTCCTCGAGCTCGGCAACTATTCAATATGCAAAGAATAATGCAAGTGAATCAATAGTGATAATATAGCATAGCTGAATGGAAACACAGTTGAGTATAATAATTAGTTCTGGAAATTTTACAGTGGACACAAGGTGCTATGAGTGGGATTATGACCAAAATTGGGATCAATTCATGCAAGTCTCTGTTGTCTAAAATTTAATGTAGCTAAACATTTCCCAGAATTTTTGTGGGAATTCTGAGACTTTAACATGGCCAAAAGTTCATGTTATGTTTAGAGGAGGTTAATAAAGACTCAACAAAATTGGTTTCATAATTTTATAAGAATTCTACTGTGAGATATTGAATTTACAAGTTTGGTTAATTTGCTGAAAAAAAATCTTGATATTTTGGAATTTTCAGGTACATACAGACTGGAAACACCATTTGGCTACACAAATCAGCTCAAATGGACCTGAAACTTTTACTGGAACTGAAGTGAATTGTTTGTCATTGTCTGGCCAATTTTGGGAATTTTTTAATGAATGGAGCATCAGAAATTAATTCCAAAGTCATTTTGCTTCATAGAATTATTGAGGACAGGTAAAAAATTTCCATACAGATCCAAGTGCACCACTTGAAAGTATAGATCACCCTGGTTCCAAAAAACTTTATTTTGGAATTTTCGGACAAATATGTTAGGAGATATTGATTTTCAAAGTTCGAGCAAAATCTGGAATTAATTCTCAATTGGAAAGTTTGAATAAAAAGGGGGGCCACAGGTTTAAAATCATCCAATCAGATTTAAGCCACATGGTGCCACACGGATCTGGGCTGTAGTCACATTGTTTCCCAGTCCGCACCAGACCCGGAGGCCATTGCTGGGAGGCTGATAGCCCGGCCCCACAGGGCCTTCTTCATTCTCGGGACTCCAAAGAGTCGGGCGGCGCGCGGCGGCAGCGCCTCGCCGGCATGGCCTTTCCAGCCGTCTTCCCTCCCAAGACTCACCGCCTAACAATATTCCGGGCCGCTGAGCACCACGGTGGGGTCGGCGCACAGCGGCAGAAGCCGGAAACGCGTGCGCGACGGCGATGGCGGAACCTAGGGTTCTTGCCATGTCGGCCGGTCCCTACGGTGCTCTATTTTGCACAGAGATTGCACCGAAATGTTCCTATAAAGCTAAGGATCAAGATAGGGGGTGCCGAAACCGGTGAAATATTTGGGAAACACGAGTTCGCCGGCGAGGTGGGGAGCTCAAACTCGTGGCTAGGAAATCGACGATTCCGGCATCGTTCCTCGATGAAATTCCTCGGTTTTTCATCGAGGTGGTGCGCAAGGACAAGGGCAAGATAAAATATAGCTGGCACGATCTATGCCTTCATGTGGAATACGAATTTGGAACGAGGCCTAGCTCAGCTCACCCACGAAGCTTGCTGAAAGAACTGGAAATACAGAGGCTAGGAGGCATGGCATGAGCTCAAATTTTACCAGCATCTAGAAGGAGTGTATACTAACATTTTATCTTAAAGGAACAAGGTGAGAAACTGACCGGAGCGCATGTTCGACAGTGGAGCAGAGAGGCGGTAAAACAGGGGAGCTCTCCAGTGGCCACGGTTTCACTTCGGGTAGCTTCGTGGGGGCTCGATCTGGGCACCAAACATGGTCACAAAACTGCGCAAATGGTTAAGGAGTAACCCATTGCAAAGGAAGTGGGTTAATACCAATGGTCGTTGCTGGATTTTGAGTAGAGAGGAAAGAACTTTGATGGTGAGCAAGAACTGGCGCCTAGGTGGTGAAACAGAGAAAGGTTTCAGTTCTGAAGCTTGGAGAAGGGATAAGGAGGAGTCTCGGGTGTGCTGTTTGCAGCTGGAGGCGACCTCAAGCAAGCAGGCAGCTCGGTGTCCAAATTGCATGCGTGTGGTGTCGCCCTAGGAAGAAAGAATAGAGCACCCTTAGGTTGACAGGTGGGTCCCACTTGCTCTCCCTCATCCACATCTCTGTTCATTCAATTCCAGCACCTAAATTGTTCCAAAAATTCTAGATCTTTGCAGGGTGACCAATTCAAAGATGTGGAATTTGATTTTGATCTTAAATCACAGATTTGATTCAATTCCATTTGAATTTGAATATGGATGCAATTAAATGTAGCTATTGAATTAAATAGCAAAGTTGCTTCAAAAATTATGAAAGTTTGCAGGGAGACTATTTGAAATATTAGGAATCCAATGGTCAACTCAAATCTTCATGTTAACTTCATTTGAACAGTAGCTAAGTTTTTATTTGAATTCCCTCTTTTGGAGTTTGAATTACTTTGTTTTTCTCATTTCCTTTTTATTTCTTTTTATCATTCAAAAATTTTAGTCCTTCTAACTGAAGTTTGCACTGTGAAAATTAGGGCTTTTACATAGTCTTTGCTATCGATAAGTTTCGGTCGTATTTGTTTGGAGCCAAGGTCATAGTCTACACAGACCATGCAGCCTTGAAATTTTTGCTCACCAAAAAGGACGCTAAACCAAGGTTAATCCGATAGATTCTCCTACTCCAAGAATTTGATTTGGAGATTAAGTATAAGAAGGGAGTGGAGAATTTCGTCGTGGATCATCTCCCACATATGAAAGTCACATAACAAATTTACGTACCCGTTAATGACTTCTTACGTGATGGCATGTTACTCAAGTTGACTGACTCTCACCCTTGGTACGCGGATACTGTGAACTTCATGGTAAAGGTGTACGTAGCAGCAGGGGAGAACAAAAGGAAACTCATCTCTGAGAGTCATAGACATCTACTGGACCACCCATATCTCTATCGAGTATGTGTCGGTGCCCTTCTTAGAAGGTGTGTCCCAACAATCGAACGCACCAAAATCTTTGAAAAAATCCATGTTGGCCCCTATGGAGGCCATTACAATGTTTACCGTACTCAGGCAAAGATTAGGCAAAGTGGATTCTTTTGGCCACTATGTATGAATATACCAAATAATTCATTTGTCGAAGCTGCAAATGCCAAAAGCATGGAGGAATCACTGCTTGTAATGTCATGCCCCTCACATATAATCTTCAAGTCGAATTATTTGATGTGTGGGGTATTGACTTCATGGTACCTTTTCCAAAAGTCCTATGACTGCGAATATATTCTGGTTGCTGTCGACTACGTGTCAAAATGGGTAGAGGCACTGCCTTGCAAAAATGCCAACATCAAGCAAGCCATCTCTGGTAGAATTGGAACATAGAGTTCATTGGGCCATAGAACGATGCAACATAGATCTTATCGAGGCTTGGCAGCACCATTTGAGGCAAATTTCCAAACATGACGAATAGATGGATAATGCGTATCATAGTGCCAAAATCTATAAGGGAAGAACTAATAGATGGCACAACAAATGAATTACGCTGAAAGAATTTAAGCCTAGAGATAAATTCCTCTTTAGCTCTAGGGTAAAACTCTTTGGACCTAGGCAATTACAAAGTAAATGGGAAGGACCATTTACCGTGATAGAAACTTCATCTCATTGAGCCATCACACTCCAAGATGATAAGGCCATTTATGTGAAGTGAATGGGCACCGTCTCAAAATCTTCTTAGATTCTCATGAGGACATGGAAAAGGAAGTTGACATGATAAATTTAATCGACTCTCACGCCATTCTTCCAAATTCCATGTAATTCCTCGAAGTCCAATAAGTGGGACCATTATAAAAGTAATCCATGTAGCCCACGAAGATGTCCCAAAAAGCAGCATCCCAAACGGAGCCGAGCCCAAGTCGGTCGAACCTTAGGTTCGACCGACCTTTGGTTGGTGCTGTCTTGGTTCAATTTTCGCTGGTGATCTTCCCCGTGTTATCCCAATAGAATTCTTGGTGCGATAGATTGAATATCCGCTTGGTGATAGCACGAACAGAGGGGTAGACATCCACAGTTTCAGAAAAGAAACACCCTCTTCCGTCTTCCACCAAAATCCATCTACCATGGCCGACAAGGACATTGTCCCTCACGTATCCTCCAGCTCACGTTCTACCTTAGTGAGGAGCCTACGCCGTCCAATGATGGCGATACATTGGGCATTGAATCTGTAATGGCATTGAACATGGCACCTTGTGCCACGATCTCGCCACTTGGGATGCCCCGTGGGTGTAGCCCCGCTCGTCATAGCGTGGATCGCTCGCTCTCTCCTTGTAGAGCGCAGATTAAGTCGCAGACTCCTACACGACGTCCATCGATGGCGGCTCTCAAGACTATTGCGACTCATCTTTTTCATGGAAAAGACGAAGTCCATCCCACGTTTCAGCCTAGCGAGAAGTACACATGCATGGTCATGACAAAGAAAGGCGACGTAGTGAGCCACCACTACGAGTTGTCAACTCGCACCTCGCCAGAGACGAGGAACGACCGTTTCATAATCCATGGCGTGAGAGTGTTGACTGGTTATGGAAAAGGTTTGTACAAGCATGTGTACAACATAGCCATGGACGAATCGACGGGTTCATCTCCCTCCAGGGTGCGGTGTCATCTCTCATCACCTGCTATAAAAAGGCCTCCAGACCAATTTCAAAGCTAGCAAAAGAACTAGCAAATCTCCATTTGGAAAACAAAAAGCTAGTGCGCACAATGGCCGAAGCACGAATCAATAGGGCGGAGCTCAAAGATAAAATTGTAGCCCTTAAGGATGAGGTTGATGGTGTCCGCCGTGGCATGAATGCAAAACTTAGGCGCTTATGCGAGGCCGTAGGGATGTCCAACATCTACAAGGCACCATTAGGCCTTGGGTGTTACCGCTTAGTTTGATGTATTTTGTTTTTATTCAAATATTTGTAATTCAATAATGTAAGCACCCGCAATTGTTATTTAATAAAGTGAACTTACGAGTTAATCTAACACTAGTAAAGTTCCCCCTTTAATTTATTTTGTGTCCAATAAAGTTTCCATGAACAAGTGTTGGGAAGGAGTCCTTCTGCAATTTAGGGATGCATAGATAACACATTTCACATAAGAACACGTCGCGAATGAAGACGTGAGACGACATGACGAAGTTGGCCGCCAAAGGAGCCAGCCAGGACCCGACCGAGCCTTTGGTTTGGCCGACTTGGTGAAGGCCTCTCTCAGCCCTGTTTTGTTACACAACATCGGTTTGGATCTCCTGTCCCCTGCTCTTTATGATTCACCATGAATTGAGTTGAAATTTTGGATGCTTTCACATAAAATCTCTTTAAAATCAACTCAAATTAAATTTAACAATTCAATTTGCTTAAATATGAGATTATTATACCTTGTATTTTGATTTTATTACCATGTTTTTGGACCCACATGATTAATTTAGGACAACATGTCATGTAAGTTTTTGATTGGTGTGATATGATGAGTAAAATAAACCCATGGATAAAACCATCCTTGCTTGAAATTGATTTTGATTTTTGCACGGTTTTGAAGTCTTAAGGTTTAGCCTTCTTCTCTCATTAGAATTTAAATACCCACCAAGGTCATATGATAAACTTATTTAAAACCACATGCATATGGCACTTTGCATTTTCATTGAATTTTGTCAAACTCTTGACCCTATTTAAGTGACTTGCGTAAACTCTCTGATTAGGAATTTCTTATGCACTCCAACATATTCCATGATGTTCATCCATCCACCATAAATAAATACTTCATGCAAATTTTGAAAATCCTAACTCAATAAAAAGATGCACAAAAAGAAATAGAAGGCATGGCTATAAGAGCTCTAACAAAGAATTCAAAAAAAGGAGATAAAGAGCCAATAAGTAGCCATGCTTCGTCCTTGCACAAAAGAGAGTGACCGAATGTGATTATCACCACCATTCATCACCCATCATCCAAATAAGTGCACAAGAATTTCAATAATCATTGATTTTTATTGCATGGTCTTCTCATATGGATCTCGTTTTCGACTTAGTAATATATGAATTGAAAGTTTGCTACTATTTATCTCTACCAAGCTCCACAAAAGGCCATATTTAGGTAAAGGGACAAAAAGTGGAAATTTCATGCCAAGATGAGGATTTAAACACTATGAGAGATTCCAATTAAGAGGAAAAAGGAATTATCCTTTTGACATTTGAAATATAGCAATTTTCGAAGTTATTTCAACAAGAGGTAGTCCGGGTGAGATACACTCGACTATTCCACCTCTCAAATATCCAAGATGATGTGGTAGGGTTCATGAACAAAGGTATGAATTGGAATACTTTGTATACTTATTTCTTACTCAGAAAATTTTTATCTTAGCACTTAGTTCTTCTTGCCTTCAGTCGAGGACGATTAATGGACTAAGTGTGGGGGAGTTTGTTGATGGTCCTTAAATGCTAAATTTGACTGTCAATTTACCGCATAAAAATTATAATATTGAGAACACAAAATAGTGGTAGGGGGTTAATACTAACCATTTGCACAAGTGTTAGTGTCTATTTTTGCATGCAGGTGAATTAAGCCCCAAATTACCCAAGAATGCAAGTAGCAACCTTTAAAGTTACCATTCGACCAATCAAGCAATGACATGTAGGGTCACATGGATCCATGGACCCATTCCCAGGTGTATCCGTCGGGACCCAACGTCGATTCACACGAGAAGAGGATCTGGGCCCACCAGTCAGCTACCCCGAGAAAGCACAGTCGAGGGAGGCCAGGACCAGGTCCATCAGCCAACGCGTGGTGCCCCATGTAGCCCCCTGATTGTGATGACAACTAATTCACACGCTAATTGTGGTGTCAAACCAACTAAACTCGTGTATAAATATCCCCCTCACTCCCTCACTACACACACACCACAAATTTGAGAATAGTAGTCCACTCCAAAGGTTTAGTGTTGCCCAAGTAGCCAGCAAAGTAGAAGGAGAGTGAGGAGGAGCTAGGAGGAGGAGGTTTGGGCTTGTCAAGTCCCTCTTCCAAACTTGTACTCTACGAAAGTTCTGCCAGAATCGAGTAAGAAACTTTCGTGAATTCAATACAAGTTCAATTTCTATTTCATAGTAGTTTGCTTGTAGCCGCTTGTAGGTTCGCTGCTTTATTTAATTGGAGGCTCTAGTAATAGCTTTGAATTCAAACTGATTAGAGTTTTGAATTAGAACTTAAGTGTGGTTCTTTGGTTAGAATTCATAAGTGGATATCTCGTAGACCCGCAGATTGAAGAGGTAGACAGTAGGTGGTGACAACCCTATCTGTCCTTAGTAATCCTCCATGTTCGGCTACGCCATAGAATCTTCGTAGGAACCGTCTTGGTTGTGCCAGGGGTAAACCCGTGCCCGAACCAAGTATCTACCGTAGGCTGTTGTGGCTTAGAATCAAACCATTGAATTGAATTCCTCTCAAATCCTTACCTACCAAACAAATTGTGTGTCTTTGGGAGAACAATACTAGGATATCTCACACACGTTCCTTGGATTCGATACCCATGGGAATACTCTTTAAGGGGAAGTGCTACATTGGTTTCTTCATGAGCTTGCAGATTATCATCTATGACGTACCAACCGTCAACACTGAACATGCATTTTCAACCTAATTACATGTGCTTATACACAATGAAGCTCGTTATATCTTTAATTGTCATAATCAAGTATCCAAAACCCATAAGGGATACCTAGATGCACTTTCACTTGAGCTGTTTCATCTCTTGGCTCAAGAAGCAAGGCCTGCCACTCTATAGGCTTATGAAAAAAACTAAGTCCTTCAAGTGGATAGAGGAAGCACAAGAAGCTCTCGACAAGCTAAAGACTTTTCTCACCAACTCTTCAGTGCTAGCGTCTCCCGAGCCCAGAGAGCCGCTCCTCCTCTACGTTGCTGCGATGGACCAGGTGGTAGAGCGAGAGGAGCTAGAGCATGTCCACCCGATGTAGAGGCAGGTGTACTTCCTTAGTAAATCATTGTACAACTATGAAACATGCTATCCCCGTGTACAAAAACAAGTGTACCTTATTCTACTAACAAAGTGTAAGCTACTTCATTATTTTGAGAGTCATTTGATCGATGTAGTCACCACACATAGGCTCAGCTCAATCATCAACAATCGAGATGCTTCGGGTAGGATTGCCAAGTGGGTGCTCAAGCTCATGAAGCTCGACATATCCTGCGTCCCTTGCACGATGATCAAATCGTAGGCGCTCATCGACTTCATTACCGAGTTGAAGGAATGTCGGCTACGCTGACACAAACTAACCACGAGTACTGAATGATGTACTTTGATGTCTCACTGACCCTCAATGGCATTAGGAGTGGCATCATCCTCATCTCCTTGAAGGGAGACTGGCTCCAATAGTCATGACGCTTGCACTTCTTGGAGATCAACAGCATCATCGAGTATGAGGCGCTTCTCAATGACCTTCCGTCGATGGTTGAGCTCGGCGTACAATGCTTCTACATACGGGGGATTCCAAGTTGGTGGTCAACCAGATTATGAAGGAGTCGAGCTGCCATGATGTGTGCATGGCCACCTACTGCCATGCAACATGAATGCTGGAAGATAAAATTGAGGGGCTCGAGCCCTGCAACTTCCCCAGGTGGGAACGATGCGGCCGACTCCCTGGCAAAGCTAGCCTCGAGGCGCGAGGCCCCATCCCTTGGAGTATTCATCAGTGACGTCCACCATCCTTCAGACCGAGATGATGACGATCGCTCGAGCTCCCGACCTGTTCCCAGGACTGACCCCACCGTGCTCGTCATCGAGCCCGACTAGCAGAACCCCTTTATCAAGTATCTACAACATGTAACAATGTCAGCCGATGAAACCGAAGCTTGAAAGAGTGCCTGCTGAGCTAAGATGTTCGTCATCATTGTTGACGGCTGATATACACCAATTTTCCCCGTCAATATAACTCAATTATGTGAAGGAATTGTCATTTCTTGCACACATCACCTTTCTATTTAACCTATTTCCACTTGTCCTTGGAAAAAGTAGTGCATGCAGGGATTCTATGCAGAAATGAAGTGAAAAAAGGGGATGGATCCTATAAAATATCGTTCCAGCCAATCAAGCGACGACACATGGCACCACATGGATTAAATGGCCCACAAAAAAAGTGTATGAGGCCATCCAACGGTGTAGCACCCATATAAAGGAATGGGACCCACCTGGCAGAGACATGGAGGAAGCACAACCCCAACGGGGTCAAGACTAGGTCAGTCAACCCCCCTAGTTGGCCGACTAGGTCTTGGCGCAAAACACGGTCAAACACCACGTGTTGGCTCCTTCCGGCTTGAAGAGGTCATGGGTGAATTATTCACGCTCTTTTGGTGGCGGGAATCGACCCTTCTTGAGGCTATAAATAGGACCCCTGACCCGTCACTTTAACACACACCACTTGAGTATTTTTTTCTTTGTATCCACTACTCTCCATAGGTTTAGAGGAGTATAGGCTGGAGAGAGGAGAGTCTCTAGTCCATAGTCCAAGTAGGAGAGGAGTAGAAGGAGTCTCTTCCCAATTCAAAAAGGTATGACTCCCATATTCCTATTTGTACTTGTGACTTTATTCATAATTAAGATGATATATATAGTCTTCTATTGTTCATATACTTGGATGAAGTGTTTCTTGTTTGATTGTGGATTTATTGTATGTGGTAGGAACAATATTTACGATTGTGCTATACCATACAACATAATAAACACTATAAACCTGCACTATAGTCTAATTAGCTATGATATGATTATGTTAACTTGAATCACTTATGCTATGAATTAACATTGGTTCAACGATGATTTAGTTCATTGCCTTAGGGTCATTGTGCCTAGGCTATTAAACTAATTACTTAATATGCTAGCATGGTGCTAGGATAGACAGTAGCGTTGAATGTCTCGTAGACCCACGAATTGAAGAGGTAGGCAGTAGGTGGTGACAACCCTATCTGTCCTTTGTAATCCTCCACGTTCGGCTATGCCACAAGCTCTTGGCGGGAGTCGCCTAGTGTTACTAGGGGTAAACCCGTGCCCGATGTGTTAATCCACTTAGTATGAGAATTCATAATTAACATGATCATTAGTAAGGCTATGTATATGTACATTAGAAGCATAATAGGTGTCTCTACCTAGTTCTTAGTGTAATCCCTCTTTACCCCATTTATCCCCTTAGGATCGAATGCTCTTGTGTGTGTCACACAAACCCATCCTTGATAGAACCCTACCTAGGCCAACCTAACTTTTCCACTTGATGATTGTCTTACTTCCACCTAGCCTTCCTTTGGGAAAATATAAATGACACCCTTTGGGAATACTCTTTAAAGGGGAAACACTACATCGATAGTTTCGTGCACTTGTGGACGTTCACTTGAGAATTAAAACCTACTAACAAGCATTTCTGGCACCAGTACTAGGGATGAATTGTTAGTAGTACGCAGGAAATATCAACAGTTACCTAACTCAGATTATCTTTGTACAAATGCCGAAGGCTAACCATTGACCTACTTCCCATCGAGGAAGCCGGAAGAAGTAATGTCTCTGGCAGGGTAACTAGAAGCCGCACAAGGAGAGCGGCCATGCCCCCGACAACCTCCACGGTCCATGAGTATGAAGAGGAAGAGAACCCAACGGGTGATGCACACAGAGGGACTCAACCTCCATCGTATAAGATCGAAGGTCTGTCTTGGCATGAGTGGCCAGGTTCTAGATGGGAGACACCCCTATCCACTTCAAGCTCTAGCAACTTGCCTCCAACATCTATGAAAAGATGTAATTCCACTTCGGCTAGAAGTCATCATGACTATAGCCAAGGAATGACGGACCTCTCTAGACGTATGAAGGAGCTTGAAGTAAGGACGGGTGACATCCACAACACTATCCAAGGGCATGTCCAAGGTACCTAAGACTGGCACCAACACATGGACGCTCAATTCACCAACTTAAACTCCATGCTACAACAACAACAACAAACCGATCTCGCGACATACTTCCGTCATCAATGGTTCAACCCTCGACACAGAGGTGAGTGAAGAACAAGCTTGGGGGAGGATCCTCACTTGAGATAAATTGTATCAACCCGTTTGCATATTTATTTTTCACTTACCCATCATCCACCTTGCATTTAAAAAAACAAAAATAAAAATAGGATAGTTTTATTTTCAAATAAAATAAATGATGTGCGGTAAGAATGACTTGGAATTCACATAGATGAAATGATGAATAGTTGCTCTGTTTTGATTTTCCTAAGTCCCTAGTTTACAACTTACTACTCTCCAACATATTGCTCTCATTGGCTAAAATTGATTTTGCCTTGACTTGGAAATTGTGGGTAGCAAAATCTTAATCCATTCTAAGTTGTTGTGAGATATGATATAGTGATAGGGCTGCTATTCCTAGTTTGATAGTGAAACTTAGATTTCATGAGATTCTAAAAAGATTTAAGTTATTCTCATTTGATTGGAAATA
The DNA here is from genome assembly GCA_036927565.1 of Tuctoria greenei. Classification (NCBI taxonomy): domain Eukaryota; kingdom Viridiplantae; phylum Streptophyta; class Magnoliopsida; order Poales; family Poaceae; genus Tuctoria; species Tuctoria greenei. The sequence goes on from JAYESD010000001.1 coordinate 201,351,725, forward strand.
CCTACCAAAGCCATTTGATACATTATATTGATAGACCTTATTCATATACTATTTGCCTTCACATTGAGATTTGTCAAACTAGTATAGACCTATGTGAGATTTCATTCATTACTTTTTGAATTCAAGACTTCACTTGCACATGCTACACTTCAACACTAGAAGTAAGAAAAATTTCACCATACCACCATTCCACAATAAAAAGGGAAACTCCATATCATTCATGCTTAGTACTCTCTCCAAAATTCATTATATAAAAAGGGAGTAGAAGACATGGCTACAAGAAAAAGAAAAAGAAAATGCATGCTTACATCATAAGAATGAGAAAAAAAAAGGGAAAAGTAGCCATGTTTCATCCCTGCAAAATAAGAGAGTCCACTCAAAAAGGAGTCATCTCAAAAATATCCACATCCACTCCAACCCATCACACATGCACAAGTCTTGAATCAAATTGTTTTGAATTGATTTCTCCTAAGGCTTGCTCTTTTGACTTAGCAATATTATGTGTTGCAAATATACCTGCTATATACCCTACCAAGCTCCACACACAAGCCTTATGTGGAGGTAGGACGAATTTAGGCACAATGCCTTGGTGAGGATTTATTTCCAATACACACAAAGGAGAGACTTGATAGAATCAAATTGAGATAATTAAAATCTAAATTGAACTCTCCGAAATTTGAGTGGAACTTGACATCTAGGGTATGTGTGCTCCATTTGTTGTTCTATCTTTCAACCACCCATGAATAGGAGATGGCATAAGCCCCATAATAACTTCAGATGAGTGAAGTACCGTGCCAAATTTTGCAATACTAGGTAGATTATTTTGTTGAGCACATGGTACTTTTGAAAAATAGAACATAGTAGTAACTCCTGATCATCAACCTAAAGTCTTGACTTTGCTCGGGACGAGCAAAGGATAACCTTGGGGAAGTTTGTTGACGACTGTTATACACCAATTTCACCCGTCAATATAACTCAATTATGTGATGGAATTGTCATTTCTTGCACAAATCACCTTTCTATTTAGCCTATTTCTACTTTTCCTTGGAGAAAGTAGTGCATGCAAGGATTCTATGCAGAAATGAAGTGAAACAAGGGGATGGATCCTACGAAATATCATTCCAGCCAATCAAGCAATGACACGTGGCACCACATGGATCAAATGGCCCACAAACAGAAGTATCTGAGGCCATCCAATGGTGTAGCACCCATATAAAGGAATGGGACCCACCTAGCAGAGACCTGGAGGAGGCACAACCCCAACGGGGCCAAGACCAGGTCGGCCGACCCCCCTAGTCGGTCGACTAGGTCTTAGCGCCAAATGCGGTGAAACGCCAAGTGTTGGCTCCTCCCGGCTTGAAGAGGTAATGGGTGACTGATTCGCGAGCTTTTGGTGTGGGAATCGACCCTTCTCCAAGCTATAAATAGGACCACTGACCCCTCACTTCAACACACACAACTTGAGTATTCTTCCTTTGTATCAACTACTCTCTATAGGTTTAGAGGAGTATAGGCTGTAAAGAGGAGAGTCTCTAGCCCATAGTCCAAGTAGGATAGAAGTACAAGGAGTCTCTTCCCAATTGGGAAAGGTATGTCTCTCATATTCCTATTTGTATTTGTGACTTTATTCATAATAAAGATGATATCTATAGTCTTCTATTGTTCATATACTTGGATGAAACGTTTCTTGTTTGATTGTGTATTCCATGTATGTGGTAGGAATAGTATTTATGATTGTGCTATACCATTCTTATTACATCATCATAAACACTATAAACCTCCACTATAGTCTAATTAGCTATAATATGATTATGTTAACATGAATCACTTATGCTATGAATTAACATTGGTTCAACGATGATTTAGTTCATTGCTTTAGGATGGCTTGTGCCAAGGCTCTTAAGGTAATTACTTTATATGCTAGCATGGTGCTAGGATAGAGAGTAGCGTTGAAGTTCTCGTAGGCCCACGGATTGAGGAGCTAGGCAGAAGGTGGTGACAGTCCTATCTATCCTTTGTAATCCTCCACGTTCGGCTATACGATAGTCTCTTGGCAGGAGTCGCCTAGTGTTGCTAGGGGTAAACCCGTGCTTGATGTATTAATCCACTTAGCATGAGAATTCATAATTAACATGATCATTAGTAACTACTTTAAGCTATGTATATGTACATTAGAAGCATAGTAGGAGTATCTACCTAACTCTTGGCCTAGTCCCTCTATTATCTCATTTATCACCTTAGGATAGGATACTCTTGTGTGTGTCACACTACCTCCACTTATTATTTAACCCATCCATGCTAGAACCCTACCTAGGCCAACCTAGCCTCTCCACTTGATGATTGTTTTGCTTCCATCTAGCCTTCCTTTGGGAAAATATAAATGACACCCTTTGAAAATACTCTTAAGGGGAAATGCTACACTGATAGTTTCCGTTCACTTGAGGACGTTCACTTGAGAATTAAAACCTACCAACAAACATTTCTGGCACTCCTGCTAGGGATGAATTGTTAGTAGTGCGTAGGAAATATCAACAATCATTGATGGCGAACTCTCCCGGTGCAGCATCTCGAGGATCCTCCAGCAATGCATCGTGAGCAGCCAAGACATGCATGCAGGGAATTGCAGCCATCACACGGACCTCATATCCCTGGTCAGAAAAGCATACCGACAAGCCTTCTACTGGTGGACTGCAGCCACCGATGTCGAGCAGATCATACACACCTGCAAAGGTTCCCACTACTTTGCTCGATAGATGCACTTGCATGCTCATGACCACCAAACCATCCCCATCGCATGGTCATTCACCGCGTGGGGACTCTGTTGGTAATTTTTAATGTCTATAGTTCATCCTAGCAACAAGTGCTAGTCTTGTAGGTGGCACTAGGCTAACCTAAGACAAAGCAAGATGAGTTCTGCAAGTGCACGGAAAATACCGCTGTAGCATTTCACCCAAGAGTATTCCCTAGGGGATCGTATTTATTTTATCCCAAAGGAAGGCAAGTGAAGAGTGGCAATATCATAGGAATAGTAGGGTGTTCTAGTGAGGATTCCAGTAGGATGGGTAAATGTTGTAGTGAGGATAGTGTGACACACACCTAAGCAATCTAAACTAATGTGTAAGGATGTCCTAGTGAAGGTCAAGTTATGAGATGGAGCTATTCCTACTGTGCTCTAATTACTCATATACATAGCTCATAGGGTACACATAAGTATGCTAACGATGAATGCTAGGGCTTAGTGGTCAAACACATCAAGCAAGGGTTTACCCCTAGCACAAACAGGACGATTCCTGCAAAGAGCATGTGGCGTAGTCGAATGTGGAAGAGTACGAAGGACGGACAGGGTTGTCACCACCTGCCTCCTACGGCTAGAACCTGTGGGTCTATGAGACATCCAATACTACTTAACTGTCTAAGCACCACGCTTGCATGTTAAGTAAATACCTTAAGAGTTCGGATACAAATATCATCCTAAGTTAATGACTAACCTAAACATCGTTGAACCAATGTTGGAAGCAAGCACTAACTTATCCATGTTAATATAATCATATTATTACCTAATTAAACTATAGTGGTGGTGTATGGTGATTATGATAATGTAATAATGGCATTACTTTCAGATCATAATAACACCTACACCTATCACATACATAGACTCCATAATCAAACAAGCAACATTTTTCCCAAGTATATGAATAAAGAAAGACTAATAATAAAATTATTATGAAGCATAAAGTCACAAAAGGAAGGAAAGATCATGAGCCATACCTTTTCCAATTCAGACTTGAGACTAGAGGCTCTCTCTTTATGGCCTAACCTCCAATAAGGAACTAGGAGAACTACTGTATATAATGAGAGAATGCTTGAGTGTGGTGTGTGTGTGAAATGAGGCCTTCCCCCCTATTTATACACGCAGTAGAGGTGGTTCCCGCCACCAAAAGTGCGCGAATCAATCACCATCATCCTCAGGGCACCACAGGAGAGCGCCACTCGTCATCTGAATAGCTTTGGCACCTAGACCAAGTCGGCCGAGCCAGGGGGTCGGCAGACCTGGTCCTGGCCCCCCTCGGTTGTGCTTTCTCCTAGTGAATGACAGGTGGGTCCGGGCCTCATCCCCAGGTGAATCAACTTGGATTCTCTCGGATATGCCTGGGAATGGGTACATGGATCCATGTGATGCCACATGTCATCGCATGATTGGTTGGGGTGGCACTTTTCAGGATTGCTCCCCTCATTCTTCATCATTTCTTCATAAAAACTCATGCATGCACTATATCTCCAAGTACAAGTGCAAATGTGTTAAATCTAAATGTGATGTGTGTAAGAAATATTTATTTCTTCACATAATTGAGTTATATTGATGGTCGAAATCGGTATATAGTGACCATTAACAAACTCCTCCAAGCTTACCCTTTGCTCATCTCGAAGCAAAGATGAAGACTTAGGTTGTTGGTCGGTAGTTGCTACAATGTCCTATCTTTCAAGAGTACAAAGTGCACACCAAAATATTCTACCTTGCATTGAATAAATTGGCAATGGTACCTCACCACTTTTTCCTAGTCATTATGGGGCTTATGCCTCATCCTTTTCTCGGACTGTTGAAGGATAGAACAGCAAAGTGAGCATGCATCACCTAATGTTGAAGTTCCCCTCGAATTCTGGAGAGTATCAAATGGTGTTTAAATTTAGGTTACTCAAATGATGCTCTCAATCACTACTATGTGGTAAGTGGTATTTATATTCCTCACCAAGGCAATGCCATTCTTGTCCTACATCTAAATAAGGCTTATATGTGGAGCTCTATAGGGATCAAGAGTAGGCATATTTGCAACACATATATTGCTAAGTCAAAAGAGTAAGCCTTAGGAGAAAACAAATCATACTTCTGATAAAGATTTGTGCAAGTGTGATAGAATATTTGTGAATTGGAAATATGAAGATGACTCCTTTGTATGCACTCTCTTTATTGTGAGGATGAAACATGGCTACTTATTCTCTTTTGTTTCATGCTCTTTTACATTAGCATGCATTTTCCTTTTTTTCTTTTCTTGTAGCCACGTCTTCTACTCCTCTTTTATCAAATATTTTGAAGAGAGTATTATGCATGAAAATCATGGAGTATCTTTTGATGGTGGAATGGTATGATGGAAATTTGGTAACTTCTAGTGTAGAAGTTTAGCATGTGCTCGTGAAATCATTATCTTAAAAGCTTGAAAAGATTCTCACATAGGTTTATACTAGTTTGAATAAGCTCAATGTGAAGGCAAATAGCATATGCATGGGATTTATCAAATTTGAATCATCATATGACTTTGGTAGGAATTTCTGTGAAATGAGGAACTTCCATTTTATAATTTCTCTGGAAAATGAAGTTTCACTTTTAAAAAGGATTTTAGCAGCTCTTATCCTTATATCATATCCCACAACAACCTAGAACTGGACTAAGTTTTTGCTACCCACAATCTAACTTTTAAGGCAAGAATATTCTAAGCTAATAAATGCAATACTTGGAGAATACTACGTTGTATAAAAGGGACTAAGGAAAAATAAAAAGGGCAACTATTCATCATTTCGACTTATGCAAAGTAAAAATATTCTTACTGCACATCTTTTATTTTATTAACTAAACCTAAACTACATTATTAATTTTTTTATTTTTTAGATGCAAATGATGTGGAAAGAAAGAAATAAAATAATAGAATGCAAATGGGATGTTCTACAAGTTACCTCAAGTGGGGGTCCTCCCCCAATCTTATTCTTCATCAATCTTCATGATAAGGGTTGAACCCTTGATGACGGAAATAGGCCATGGGGTCAGCCTGTTGTTGTTGCAGCGTGGTGTTGAGGTTGTTGAACTGTGTGTCGATTTGTTGCAGCCAGTCGTTGGTACTTTGGATGTGGTCTTGAAGGGTGTTGAGGATGTCACCTATTCTCACTTCAATGTCTCTCATCCTTTGAGTGACTTCCGCCATTCCATGGCCAAGGTCACGAGAACCTCGAGCCGAGAAGGAACGACGTGTACTCATCGGTGGAGGAGGCAAGCTACTAGAGCTTAAGTTGGAAGAACCGTAAGGATCCAATCTCCCTTTGATGGTAGTCCACTCTTGTCACAACGATCCTCCAGCCTCATACGTATGAGGTTGGGTCCAGCTGGGTGCATCATCTGTCGGATCCACTTCCTCTTGGTACTCGTAGGAGGGTGTAAATCGTGGATCTATCTCCATAGCTGGTCTTCTTGAATGGCTTCTTGTGACCCTGCCAAAAACATTACTCCTACGGACCTCTTCGATGGGTTGAAGAGCAATGGTTAGTTGCCAGCATTTGCATAAATCAAAATATGAGTTAGGTAACCGAATCTCATTTATATAGCCTGGATATAAAAAACACCAAGGATCCATCTAGATCATGTTTAAGAGTGTGTCCTTGCACTAGATAGTCTTCATCTATCAAGTAGCAGCTTGTTGAAATATATTCAACTGAAGCATTTTCTAAAGCCCCTACTTTCATAGCAATGCAGGTAATTAATGAAGTACATTCAATTGGGCCCATCATTTCAGTGTTTTCTAACCATTGTGAAATCATAGTCTTGATAGGAGCAATTTTAATTTTTCTAACCATGGCAAAAAAGAGAATTTTTATTATTCTTAACATGATTTTTTAATTATTTTATATTGATAGCTTGCAATTTTTTTTCCCGAAATAGCCACCAAACCATTCAGGTGTGGAAGACTTGCCCACGTGGCAGTGGAGCTGTCCACACCGTGGATGGTTGGGCCATGCTGGACAGAGAACCGTACACACTATGGACGACTTGATGACGTGGTGTGCCACGTAAGAGAGTCATCCACGGTGGGGACGACTCCCCGTCCAACGTGGCCAGTCCAAAAAATAGTGTAAATTCTTTTTACTTCATTGTATTATTTTTTTGACAATGATTTAAAAATATTTAGATACATATTTGGTAGGTGTTTTTATGGAAGTAAATGTAGTATACATTGTTATGAGTTCAAGCAATGGGTTGCCTAAACTTTTGGTACATGGAATGAACTGTTATGTACTTTTGAAATATGCATGATGATAACATAGTTCAAGTTTACAAATTTGCTTCCATTGTATTCATTTTTTGACAATTATTTAAAAATACTTAAGAACATATTCTAAATATGTAGTATACTTCCATAACAACATGTTTGGAATATGTTCCTAAGTATGTCCACTTGGGTGGTGTAACTTCGACCTCCTTGATGTGTTTGACATTCGGGCCATATTTGATCTTGATCATGGAGCATTGCTCCTTCCTTGGCCGAAAGTCAAACATTTCCTCCTTGACGTTGATATGAAAGTGGATTTCTCTGGCTCGCACTTCAATGCGAGCATTCGCGGTACTAAGGAAATGGTGCCTAAGAATGAGTGAAGTTTCCTTCTCGACCTCTATGTCGAGTACCACGAAGTCCATGGGTATGAAACAGTTCCAGATCTCACTGAAACATATTCGGCAAAACCCGCGGGATATCATATTGATGAATCGGCTAGTTGGAGTTGTAATTCCGATGGAGACAATGCGGTGAAGTTTACCTGGTCGAAGAACACATTTGACATGAAACTGACACTTGCACAATGGTCACAATGTGTTTTGTCAAAGTGTTGTATCCCAAAAGAGCAGGATATAGTGGGACATCGTCGGTCCTTCTTCTTTTTCCGGAAGCATGTTGAGGATAGCTGCGCTGCAATCCTTCGTTGGCTTGACAATTTCTATAGTAGGCAATGGTCGCTTGCTGTTCAATATGTCCTTCAGATAGCGAGCATAAGTGGGTACTTGCATCACATCTATAAAGGGCATGTTGATGTGGATCTGCTTGATGACTTCAACAAAGCGATTGAATTGCTCGTCCATAGCTGGCTTCTGACTTCTCTGAGGGAATGGCATGAAGGTAGTATCCTCAACTTCTCTTGCCATTCTCTCACTAAGATTTTCTCCCTTGTTAGAAGGGACTCCTTCCTTATTCTTCTCAACCATTGTCGCCTCTTGAGTGGGTACGGTGGGTCACGAGCGTTCTTTCTACCTCTTGTAGCCACCACACTCACATTTTCTAGGGGAGCCTTAGGCTGCCCCAAAATTTCCATTTTCCAATGGAGGGACAACATCTGCCAGTTGAGCTAATTGAGTCTATAACATCTTGTTTAAGCTCAACTAGTTCTTGAAGGCAGAAACTAAGCCTTGAATCTTGGCATTGATATTTCCAGGGGTCTTGTCATTAGCCGACAGCTTCTTAGACAAAGCATCATTGATCTTCAGTTGGCTAATGGCACGTTCCTTCAAGTTGGGATGACTTTCATTGCCATTGTTGTTGTTGTAGCCTCCTTGAAAGAAAGCGCGTGGTTGGCCCCACCTTTGAACTCCTGGACGGTATCCATTGTTGAAATTTCCATGGTTGGCTAAGTACAAGACATCCTCACGAGTCTCGAGGTAGTCACTCTCCATATGACCTGCCTTGTCGCAGACCTCACACGTCATGTGAGTGTCTAAGGCCTGGGAGGTGCCAAGTACTTCTCCATTGGCTTGACAGTCCAGCTTCTTCATCAGGAGGTCCAGTTTGGCAGCAATCATGTCCACCTCTTTCAAGGTGTGCATGTCTCGCTGTTGGGGCCGGAGATGCTCATCGCTCCCTGAAACCATCTTCTCAATTAATTCCTTAGCATTAGGCACCGTAAGTTAGAAGAAGGCTCCTCCAGCAGCAGTATCCACATGGTCACAGGCCGACGGTGTCACCCCATTGCAGAAATTTTGGATGATGAGCCAATCATCCATCTCATGGTGGGGACAGGCCAGGATATACTCCTCCAGCCTCTCCCAAGCCTCGGGAATGGACTTCTTGGGCTCTTTCTGGAAGCTTGAGTTTCTTCCATGTAGGATATTGGTCTTGCACAATGGAAAGAATTTGACGAGGAATGTTGTACAACACTTCTCCAAAGTGTTTATAGCACATCGATTCGTGTAGAACAATTGTTTTGTTCTACCATCGGGGAAGATCAAAAACAACCAAAGTCGAATGGCGTCAGGTGTGACATCCATGATCTTGCACCATAGTGATCGGGCCAGTCTGGGTTTCAAAGTTCACGTATCCCGTGTTAACAGTGGGCCGAACAAGCTCACTGTTAGCAGGGGTAGCCTCACTACTACAATAAGCCTCATCACAGGCGGCTCCAAACCTATTATCACAGACGGCTTTTAAAACCGCCTGAAACGAAGAGTCTGTGATAATCCGCAATTTCACAGGCGGAGAAGTGAAACCGCCTGTGAAGACTAATTATCATAGGCGGTTATTCACTAAGGATAGCCGCCTGTGAAGACCGATTATCATAGGCGGTTCTTTACTTAGGCTAGCCGTCTGTGAAAATACTTTATCACAGACGGGTCGTGCAGCATATATAACCGTCTGTGATAAACGTCTTATCACATACGGTTATTGAAGAATAACTAACCGTCTATGATAAGAAGTCTTCACAGACGGGTATTGAAGCATTACTAACCGTCTATGATAATTTGTATTCACAGGCGGATTTTGAAGCATAACTAACCGCCTATGATAATATGTCTTCACAGGCGGGTTTTGAAGCATAACTAACCGTCTATGATAATGTGTCTTTACAGACGGTTATTGAGGCATAACTAACCCGTCTATGATAATGGTGTTATCACAGACGGAGTTTACCTATATCAGCCGTCTGTGAAGACCCTTTAACGCAGCCGGTTTCTACCATAACAGACACCGCCTGTGAAAATTAGGTTATCACAGATGTTTCTTTACTTGTATCTAGCCGCCTGTGATAATTGTTTTTCACAGTCATGCAGTACTACTGCTGTTATTTCTAATTTCCAGGTCAATTCAATATAATCACAGAACAAAAAACAACAATCATCACAGAACAAAAGACAACAATATTATCATCACAGAAGTCAATTTCACTAAAACAATATACATACACACAAGTTACAGATACAATTTCATCTCAAAGTTTACAAGTTTTCACTAAAAACTGTTTAGATTGGTATAGTCGCAAAGTTCTGGCACATCAGCTGCTGAACCTCTCTTATCAAAGAACTTCCCCGTTTTGTGCAAAATTTCGCGACGAATGAACTGACAGAGTTCAGAAGCAATACTGTCGGCTCCTCCATCAGGAATACTTCTACAAACCGGCCATTCTTCGTTCAGATTCTTCTTGTGCTGCAATATAACACATAACAAGGTTTAGAATGTGTTGGTTTGAACAATCTCAAAGTATAGATCAAAGTGAGAGTATACAAGAATTTAGTAGGTATTTTTGGAGCAGTTGTACTATGAGCAATTGAATTTTGAAGTTGGAATCAAAATATGAAAATAATGTTTCTGGTAATATTGAACAGCAGAGAATATAAGCATTAAACTATGCTAGTTACAATGAAAATGAAACACAAAAGTAAGAAAATAAGGTATCGACATTAAGGATAACTTACATCCTCACGATTGACTCTATATACGGCGGCGGTCCGAAGATGCTCGCATACATAATACCCGCATAAGACACTCCCAACAGGCTGCTTCGGACAAGCATAATACGTTTTAATGTCCAATGCATTCGTATTAGGAGGTCTCTGACCGCCAAGCTGTTCCGCGTAAAACCGCCAAGCGCTGTAATACAAGAAATGTCATATAAAACTTGTCAACACATTCTAAATGTGCGTAAATTAAAATTATTGAATAAACGTACTTTTTCAAAATGGAAAGGAAATCTTTGTAACGATCCGGTGGGTAATCGGCCGAGTCCAAGACTGTTGCCATTCCCTGCGTTGGCTTGATGAAGATCATTATGTAGTGATTACTGCAAACATACAAACACACGTGTTAACAATTACCAATAATTGCTATTTCAATGCCATGTGTCGAACTTACTCGAAGTGGTACGGAGCCTTTACGAGGTCCTGGCCGTCTCTGACAAAGTTAAACATCGCATGTCCTATGTAAGCTGCAACTTCTGCCTTTCTATCCTTCTTAAGTTTTGCAATTGCTCTTTCAAAATCTTTTTTTTCATGTGTTTGTACTGGCTTGATTCTCGATTTGTCTGGACGTCGAATAGCGACTTTGCAATCCTAGTAGGGTCAAGGATACCTGTCTTGTGCGCCAACTTTTCATTATCCATGTATTGCATCCTATTGAAGAAGTCCAGAATTGTTATAATCTCATGAAATGCGTATGCGTGTAGTAAGAAAAGCAAATACAAAATATTAGAGCACTTACAAGCACCAGACGAGCAGCAGGTTGATTTCGAGCATGCCCCGATGGAAAAGGGAAAGCAGCTCTTCAAATAAAATGACTCGTTTATCTACTCCAGTGCTCCAGAATGCTTCTTTTGGATTACGAAATGTGACGCACTGAAGACCATATTTTGTGCTGGCAGTGATGTACCACTCATGCATTCTTCTGAGCGCGACGGGTTGTTTGCTAAGTTGTACGGATGTCATTAACGGCTTCCCATTCTCAAATTTAGGAGGAACATCCTCAAGCTTGTATATTGGAACTCCTGGTTTAACTAAAGCCGTCCGCCGATTATACATGACACCGTCTTCTTCCCACTCCTCGATATCTTCTAATGCTGGCTCATGAGAAGAACGAGATGCACTCGATTTTCTAATATTTTCCTTCATAGCTTCCAAATACTTTGTCACTTCTGATGAAGGTTTCTTATTTTCGTATGAGCTAACTTTGACAGGCACTGATGATCGAGGAGTAGTCGTCGGAAGTTGGACACTGGCTTGTTGTTGAACCTGTTGTTCAACTGATTGCTCTTTACTCCCAGCAGCTGGCTCTAGTACTACTTCAAGCTGTTGCTCAACTAGTTGCTCTTTACTAGCAACAGCTTGCTCTGGTACTGCTTGAAGTTGTTGTCCAACTTGTTGCTCTTGGATATCATCATCCTTGCTCAGACATAGGGGGAGTGGATCTTCCCGGACTGGGAGTGGATCTTCATGCACTTTCGCCTTAGAAGATGGGGTTGCAGTATTTGGAGATGCGACGGGGCTAGAAATTGGCTCATCGTCCAACACGATATCGCGTCGGTGCCAAAGGATTAATTGGTTGACAGCCTGCCCCAGAGTCGCGATCCCCTCAGGTGTGACGTGGTCTATTTCATAATCTTCATAATCATTATCAATGATCTGAAGAACTTGCACCACAGAATAATACAACGGAAGTGGACTCCCGTTGAAGTCACGATCAGGCTTTGCCATAGCAGTGGCAACCTGTTTGGTTTTGTTCCCTGCTCTGCCTATCGGGACAAGAAGACGACAAGATTTGTCGTTAGCAATATCATCGACAGGGAACTTATGGGCTGACCCTGAGCCTGGCACGGAACCAACGCTGCTAGGGTAGGCAGTTGGAGATACTAATTGCTCCTTTTGCACCGGAACCATCATTGTACTCGGTGCCACTAATTGTCCTGATTGTCTAAGTTGTTCCATTATTTCTTGCATATTTTCTTTGACCTTTTGAGCAATTGTTTCATCAAGTGTTTTCTTAAACTTCTCACGTCTTCTATATGTGTCTTTATCTTTAGGGAAACCATCTAGCCAAGACATTTGAGAAGAGACCGCTCGAACCCGTCCGCTGTGTTCAGGGTTTCCCAAGATAGCGGTAAGTTGGTCATTCTCCCTCTTCGGCTTGAAGAGACCCTTCTGTTGCTTTTCAATTACTTCTTTCATTTTATCCTCTACTTCATTCAGAGAGTCGGGCTTTTCAAGTTTGCCCTCGCTGGTCAAACCTGACCGAGCAAAGACCCAGCGTTGAGTTCGCTCATCGCACCCTTCTAATGGATGAGGATTGCCCTTACTAAGAATTTCGTCTAATATCTTATTCCATTTCTGGACTTTGGGTCCATATCCGGCAGACCCCAAGCGATGATGGTATTTGTTCTTTTTTGCAAGCTCTGACCTAGTTGCACTTAGAGCTTTAGCATCAGGTGTGCTCTTTTGACGAACAAACTCTTGCCACTGAGCTTGTGTGATTTTTCCCATCTTCCTCGGACTAGGGACCTTATTGGACTTAACATAAGCATTCATTTCACTCTTCCAGCATCGAAACTTCTTGCCGCAAGAGACCAATGTTGCTTTCTTTACAGCTTCTTCTGTGCCTTTCGGGAACTTGAATTGTTTCTTTATCTTTTCCCACAACTCATTCTTGGTCTGCTCGGGTAATTTCCTCCAATTCTCGGTTGTGATCGGCACAACCTCCCTAACAAGAAAACCGCATGCATTACGGTACTTGATAACTGAATCCAGTGGTTCTTGGGGAAGCCCACTTGGACCGACCCTTGTTATGTACATGATGCGGTCCAATAGACCCTTATTGGGACCTCGTTGCCCTCGTTTCCGCTTGAGTGAAGCTGAGGATTCATCCATTGGTGAACCTTCTGCGGTTTTAGGAGCCGATGTCACCTCATTGTCTTCGAGATTAATCTAGGTAGAAAAAAATTATAAGACTTCGTATACTTGACAACCAACATTAACTTGAACTGCTGAAGTTAAGATTCGTGATCCATACCTCGTCGGCAGGATCATATTCCGGGTCTAGATCCACTGAAGTCTTTTTAATTTTTATATTCGGAAAAGGATCCGAAGGACTGTGATAGGAGCCTGAACTGCTGGAGTCAGTAAACTCCATATTGTCTTCTTTGTTGTTACAATCAAGACCAGTCTTCTTAGGGATTTCCATGCTAGATCTAATAAGACAAAAAATCTAATAAATGGCATAACTAAATTTGGTCATATTTAAAACAAATTTTCTCAATTTTGGCTCAATTAAGTAAATTTAGCCAAAACACATTTTTGAAGTTATATAGGTCTAACTAAATTCTTGTATCATAGAGATCGGCATCATATGCTCAGACTCCATCGCCACACCTAGTGTTACCTAGATATGGGCGTGAGGATGCTCCTGGCATCACAAATGAGTTGGCCAGCAACTTTTGTTTGGCTTCAGAGCTAAATATAGCATAACTTTGGTAGCTCAGATTAGGTACAATTGCTCAAATGAAGCTGATGGAGCCACAAGTGCAGACATCTTTGGTAGCACAGATTAGCTACAATTGCTCAAATGAAACTTAGAGAAATAAAAGCAAACTTAGCCAAACTTAGTCTAGCATAGCTAACTCTAAGCAAAAGTAGCCAAATATAGCTAAATATAGCATAACTTAGTCAAAATTAGTCAAGTATAACTATATCTAATGTAACTTAGCCAAAATTAGCCAAATTTGGTCAACTTAACCAAATATAGCTAAATCTTGCCCCTAATAGAGAATTATGTGGCATATGCAAGGCCGATGACAGAAATAGGGAATATACTGCTGTTACTAGAGTCTATAATCATGTTTACCACTAATGATGCCACCGAACTTAACCAAAGATGCCACCGAACTTGACAGTTTTTCGAATTCCACCGAACCCTAACCAAGGATGCCTACCATTATCTAATTCCCGAACCCTAACCAAGGATATGCAAGGCGGCAGCGAGGGCGGGGAGGGAGGCGGCACGGCGAAGGAGGATGGAAGGTCGAAGGGTTTAGGGTTTACCTTGAAGCTCGGTGGCGACGGAAATGGCTTCGCTCGGCGTACCTGGAAGTGAGGAGGGCGAAGCTCGGCGGCGACGGCGAAGCTCGGCGACGACGGCGAAGCTCGGCGACGGCGAAGCTCGGCGGCGTACCTGGAAGTGACGAGGGGGAACACTTGGCGGCAAACGAAATTTTGGCAGCCTAACGGCGTCTAAGTGTTTCGCCCGGGTTAGGTTTTTCCAATGCTGCCGAGGGGTATATATAGACTCACATTTTCTCAGGCGGATTTTAAGTACCGACCGTCAGGGAAGACTGTTATCTCAGTCGGATTTTACTTACCAACCGCCTGAGAAGATACAATTATCTCAGGCGGTTGGTTAGTAACACCCGCCTGAGAAGATACAATTATCTCAGGCGGTTGGTTAGTAACACCCGCCAGAGTTAAACATGGGCCTGTGAAGATATTTACTTCTTCTTAATTTGATGAACGCCTACATAAAGACCCCTCACCAACCGGGATGAGGATCCCCTGACTTAATCAGCGGTCACTGACATGTGGACCCGGTCCCACACGTCAGTGACCATGTCACGCGTGCGCGGCCTTTCTTTTCCCCGAGGTGCGACCTTTCTTTTCCACTCCGCGCGGCCTTAAAGACGCGCTATCGCTCACAAGCCCTCCGCTCACAACTCCTCTTGTTTTCTTCGTCTTCCTCCGCTCCGACGACCCAACACCACTATGGCCGACCTTCCGCCGCCAAGCCCTCCGAGGGAGCCACCTTGCAAGAAACAATGTTGCAGCTCCCCCGAGAAGATCAACGCCGAGCAGCGCCTCCTCATGGCGCGAGAGGCGTACAACAATACGTCTCGCGCCATGAGTGCCTTGGGGCTGGGTACCCTTCCAGAGTATACTGGAATGGGTACCTTGGGCCACTACCTCTACGCCCTCGTGGGGGTGGCTGATCGTCTCGACATTCTGTTCGCGACGATGGCCCAGGTTCTTGGCCCCGAGGGCCGTAGAACGCTGGTGGAGGCGACGGCTAGCAACCTCGGGGTTGCACCGCCGGTGCAGCCGGTGCAGCCGGTGCAGCCGGTGCAGCCGGCCCTGTCTCCTGTTGCACCGGTGCCGGAGTCGCCGCCGGAGGACGAGGAGGAGGAGATGGAAGAGGAGTAGGAGTAGGATTTAATTAGTTTTTCTTTTTGTTGTTTTTAGTTGCTTCTGTTTTGTAAAAGTTGTTAATGAATGAAATCTATCTTTTTTCATCTATGTGATTGAATATTACTTGTGTATCTTTTGTGTTCTTGTGTGTTCTTGTGTAAATATTGTGCATCTTGTGTGTTCTTTTGTGAGATGTGCATATTGTTAATGAATGAGTATCTTGTGTGTTCTTCAACTGTGGGAATGATTGAATATTGTTAATGAATGTAGTGTGTTCATCGTTAATTAAAATTTCACGTCTGAGAAGAAATTAATTTGATATTTACCAAAACATTACAATGTCAGCTATACAAGTTTTAAAAATATTTTGTTCAGGTGGTAGATGTTAATTTTATACAAATGTAGAAGAAAGAATCATCGAATTTGGACACAATTTGCAGAATCTAAACATGTTTGAGTATTTATATTGGAATCTAAATAAAAAAGAAGCAAGGGATAAGGAAACTGAAGAACAGTATCGGGCATTATCTCAGGCGGTTGTTAAGCAATAACCGCCTGTGAAGATATTTACTTCTTCTTATTTAATATTCTTGATTAAATGTGGTCCCTTAAAAAGGCAAAAATCCACTTTCTTGTAATATTATTGATAAGTAAAGGTTACCATTAAATTTCACTTCATAAATCCTTTTAAATTTGTCAGAACATAAAAAACATACAACAAATGCTATTTTTCATTTTTCTATCTTGATGAATATAATGCTTTTTTCATTTATTTTTTCAGTGGACATTTTTAATCATCATACCAACATCTACGAATTTTTTCATATTTTTTTAAATTTTTGGGAATCAATGTGTGTTCATAATTTGATGAATGCCTCATATGAATATGAGCATTTAGTTACAATGGTGGATAATTTGAAGTTTGACATGTTGGAATGCTTTTAAAAAAATTAAAAAAAAATCATACATGTATAAATTATACAAATATGTTCATACCAACAATTTTGAGTGAAGGAACCTTTTTTTTATGAGATACACAAATGTGAATAATATGTGAGTAGAAATTAATTTGATATTTACCAAAACATTACAATGTCAGCTATACAAGTTTTAAAAATATTTTGTTCAGGTGGTAGATGTTAATTTTATACAAATGTAGAAGAAAGAATCATCGAATTTGGACACAATTTGCAGAATCTAAACATGTTTGAGTATTTATATTGGAATCTAAATAAAAAAGAAGCAAGGGATAAGGAAACTGAAGAACAGTATCGGGCATTATCTCAGGCGGTTGTTAAGCAATAACCGCCTGTGAAGATATTTACTTCTTCTTATTTAATATTCTTGATTAAATGTGGTCCTTT
This sequence comes from Tuctoria greenei, assembly GCA_036927565.1. Classification (NCBI taxonomy): domain Eukaryota; kingdom Viridiplantae; phylum Streptophyta; class Magnoliopsida; order Poales; family Poaceae; genus Tuctoria; species Tuctoria greenei. Next base: position 201,368,825 of record JAYESD010000001.1, read on the forward strand.
AAAAAGGCAAAAATCCACTTTCTTGTAATATTATTGATAAGTAAAGGTTACCATTAAATTTCACTTCATAAATCCTTTGAAATTGGTCAGAACATAAAAAACATACATTAAATGCTATTTTTCATTTTTCTATCTTGATGAATATAATGTTTTTTTCATTTATTTTTTCAGTGGACATTTTTAATCATCATACCAACATCTACGAATTTTTTCATATTTTTTAAATTTTTTGGAATCAATGTGTGTTCATAATTTGATGAATGCCTCATATGAATATGAGCATTTAGTTAGAATGGTGGATAATTTGAAGTTTGACATGTTGGAATGCTTTTAAAAAAATTAAAAAAATTCATACATGTATAAATTATACAAATATGTTCATACCAACAATTTTGAGTGAAGGAACCTTTTTTTTTATGAGATACACAAATGTGAATAATACGTGAGTAGAAATTAATTTGATATTTACCAAAACATTACAATGTCAGCTATACAAGTTTTAAAAATATTTTGTTCAGGTGGTAGATGTTAATTTTATACAAATGTAGAAGAAAGAATCATCGAATTTGGACACAATTTGCAGAATCTAAACATGTTTGAGTATTTATATTGGAATCTAAATAAAAAAGAAGCAAGGGATAAGGAAACTGAAGAACAGTATCGGGCATTATCTCAGGCGGTTGTTAAGCAATAACCGCCTGTGAAGATATTTACTTCTTCTTAATTAATATTCTTGATTAAATGTGGTCCTTTAAAAAGGCAAAAATCCACTTTCTTGTAATATTATTGATAAGTAAAGGTTACCATTAAATTTCACTTCATAAACCCTTTGAAATTGGTCAGAACATAAAAAACATACAACAAATGCTATGTTAATTAACTGACGCGCCGCACGAGGTCTGCAGAGAAGTTAAGAAGCCGTGGTGCAGGGGACGCGTGTAAGGATCTCTCAAGATCGTCTTCCACAGTGGTTTAATTGTGCGCCGCACGAGGTCTGCAAAGAGTTCAATGCGCAATGAACTAAATATTTTGTTCAGTTGGTAGATGTTAATTTAATACAAATGTAGAAGAAAGAATCATCGAATTTGAACACAATTTGCAGAATGTAAACATGTTTGAGTATTTATATTGGAATCTAAATAAAAAAGAAGCAAGGGATAAGGAAACTGCAGAAGAGTATCGGGCATTATCCCAGGCGGTTGTTAAGTTATACCCGCCTTAGATAAACATATTTGCAGACGGTTGTTAAGTACTAACCGTCTGTGAAGATTTTTACTTCTTTTTTCTCAGGCGGTTTATAAGTAATAACCGCCTGAGATAATCATTTTTGAAACTACAATATGTTATTTAACGGCCTGAGAAGTGTTAATTAACTGACGCGCCGCACGAGGTCTGCGGAGAAGTTGAGAAGCCGTGGTGCAGGGACGCGTGCAAGGATCTCTCAAGATCGTCTTCCACGGTGGTTTAATTGTGCGCCGCACGAGGTCTGCAAAGAGTTCAATACGCGGGAAACGAACCGCTCCCTCGTCTACTCCGCACAGACCTATATAAGGCGCGTCGTCGGTTATGGACAAGCACAAAACTTTTCTCCACTCCTTTCTTCTTCTCCTAGCCCGCCGCCGATTAACCACCACAGCCATGGCCAACCTTCCGCCACCTAGCCCGCCGAGGCAGCCACCCTGCAAGCGGATACGCTGCAGCTCCCCCGAGAGGGTGAATGACGACCAGCGCGTTCCACTGCCGGTGCAGCCGGAGCCACCGGTACAGCCGGAGCAATCGGCTCAGCCGGAGAAGCCGACCCTCTCTCCTGCTGCATCGTCGCCGGAGGAGGAGGAGGAGGAGGACGACTTCGACGACGACGACGATGATGACGATGATGACGACGAGTCGTCCTCCGACGACGGCGACGACGAGTCGTCCTCCGACGACGAGTCGTCCACTGACGACGGCGACGACGACGACGGCGACCACCACCATGGTGACGACTACGACGACGACGACGACGAGTCGGAGGAGGACCGCTTGGCTTGGTTTGAGAAGCTGGCGGAGAGGATGGAGGAGGCGGGGCCGTAGTGTAGTTTTAGGATTTCAATCAAGTGTTCTTGTACATTTTTCTTGTGTTTTGTACATATTTCAATCAAGTGTCAATGAATACTGGTGGTGGATAATTTGAAGTTTGACATGTTGGAGTGCTTTTAAAAAAATTAAAAAAATTCATACATGTATAAATTATGCAAATATGTTCGTACCAACAATTTTGAGTGAAAGATCTTTTTTTATGAGATACACAAATGTGAATAATATGTGAATAGAAATTAATTTGATATTTACCAAAACATTTCAACGTCAGCTATACAAGTTTTAAAAATATTTTGTTCAGTTGGCATTATCTCAGGCGGTTGTTAAGTAATACCCGCCTGAGATAAAAATCTTCCCTGGCGGTTATTAAGTACCAACAGCCTGTGAAGATATTTACTTCTTAATTAATAAATATCATCTCAGGCGGTTGGTAAGTAAAACCCGCCTGCGATAAAGTTAAAAACCGCCTGTGAAAAACCTACCTCTATATAAGGACCCCTCACCGCAGTCAAAACGCAACCCTGGAGAATTTATATCGACGCCGCCAGGCTGTTGAAATTTCCCCTGCGCCGCGCCGCCGCTCCGCCGCCCAGCCCATACTGCCGCGCCGCCGCTCAACCCCGCACCGCCACTTCTCCACCCAGCCGGCCCACCGTGCTGACGCCTCCCCACCGTGCTGACGCCTCTGCAAGGTAAATGTAGTTTCCTTACTTTTTCTTTGTATATTTTCATTAGCTGATAAGCTGTTAGTTTTGTGTGTTCTGGTATATGGATTCTGTCCTTTTGCATGTGTAAGGACTGTATGGATTGTGTTCTGGTATATTGATGTATGGACTATATGGATTGTTTCCTTTTTGTACCTATTATGTGACATGAATATGATGTTTAATTAACAGATGCTATTGTAATATATATAAGATGCATCTGGGCCTTGTTTCCCGATATAACGGACTGGATCCCACCCAGACCTAGCCCATGCTGCTGGGCCTGTTTCCCCCTTTGACTCCGTCCGCCTCAAGACGTCGCCCGTCTCCTACATTAGTCGCCCTAATCATACTTGTTATGTCTCTGTAAATTCATTTTATAGAAGACCTTTAGAGAATATTTGTGGCCAAATTTTGTAAATCTGACAAAAAATTCTATTATTGAAGCATGGACCGTCGAGCGTGGATGTATAACATGCCAAGACCCGATCCTATGTACATTCGTAATGTTGCAAATTTTATTGAAGCATCCAAGAGACATGCGAAGTTGCAAAAGATAGATGACATATTATGTCCATGTATCGACTGCGAAAATAAGATTGCTTGGACGGATACTATAGTAATCCAATCTCATTTGGTGAAAAGAGGTTTCAAAAATAACTACACAATATGGACAGAGCATGGTGAGTTAGATACACATGATGTGGATAAAGATGATGAGAGAGGCTCAGATGATAATAATGTTCATATCGATGATGGTAGTGACAATCAAGCTGGTGATGATGATGATGAGTTCGATTGTGAGGAGATGTTGCGTCACATTGAACCATATGTACTGACTTCTATGGGAGCAAGCAAAGGTTTAAGTAAAATGGAGACATTGCAGAATGCGGCCACAGAGCTTTTATATGATGAATCAAACGGTTGTGATAAAGAGTTTACTACATTGCGTGCAGTCTTAGAACTACTAAAGTTGAAAGCTACGCACGGATGGTCCGATTGTAGTTTCTCTGATCTTTTGAATCTTCTGGCAGAAATTCTTCCAAATCCAAATAAACTGCCTAGAAGCACTTATAAAGCGAAGAAACTTCTTTGCCCGATGGCACTAGGTGTGACAAAAATACACGCTTGTGTGAACCATTGTATTCTGTATCGCAAAGAGCATGAGCTCGCAACTAGATGCCCCATTTGTGGTGTCAGTAGATATAAGAAGGACTACAATCACCAGTATGTTACCAACATGAAAAAGACTCAGAAGAATAAGAAGTTTATTATTGGTCCTGAAGGTGACGATGACGATACTTCTGGCGATGCAGACGGAAAGAATAAGAGAAAAATTCCTGCATTGGTGATGTGGTACCTTCCGGTAATTGATCGCTTGAAGCGTTTGTTCTCAAACCCTAGGGAGGCTGAACTTATGCGTTGGCATTCCGAGAAACGCAAGAAGAATGAAAAACATATAAGACACCCTGGTGATGCAACGCAGTGGAAAAATTTTGATATTCAGTATCCAGAATTTGCGAAGGAAATCAGAAATGTGAGGTTTGCCTTGGGTACAGATGGAATGAATCCATTTGGTGAAAAAAGGAGCATACACAGCACATGGCCCGTGGTCTTAACTATGTACAACCTACCGACGTGGTTGTGTCACAAAAGGAAATATATCTTATTATCTGTTCTTATCCAAGGTCCGAAACAACCCGGCATCGAAATTGATGTGTTCTTGGAACCTTTAATGGAAGATATGGCGAAATTGTGGAATGAAGGGGTACGTACATGGGATGAGTACAAGCGGGAGTATTTCACGCTAAGAGCAATGATATTCGTTACCGTGCATGATTATCCCGGACTGTTTACATTATCGGGACAAATGAAAGGGAAGAAAGGTTGCGTTAGGTGCGTGGATAGAACTGGATATCTATACCTCACTTCATCCAGAAAGACGGTGTACATGAGACATCGACGGTTCTTGACAGATACACACAAGTATAGGAAGATGAAAGAACAATTTGATAACAAAATCGAAAAAGATACTGCACCGAAACCTTACAGTGGAAAACTTGTGTTTGAAATGGTCAAGAACATTCATATTGCTTTCGGTAAGGGAAAAAAGAGTAAAGGAATTAAGAGAAAGAAAAGTACATCTTCGGATGATACAACTGACATGGCTTTCAAGAAACAATCAATTTTTTTCAAGTATCTTCCGTATTGGAAGAATCTGGAATGTTGCCATAGTATTGATTTGATGCACGTTACAAAGAATGTATTTGACAGCATCATTGGGACCTTGCTGGACATGCCGAGGAAGACAAAGGATGGATTAAATTCACGTATGGACCTAGTAAATCTTGATTTGAGACCAGAGCTTCATCCAGTAGAAAAGGCGAACGGGAAGCATTACCTTCCCCCAGCCAGCTACAACTTGACGCTAGAAGAGAAAAAAGCAATTTGCGAATGCTTGCGTGGGATCAAAGTGCCCACAAGTTTCTCATCCAATATCCGCAAACTAGTCTCGATGAAAGACTTGTCTTTATTCGGTTATAATTCTCACGACTGTCACATGATGATGACAGTTTTCCTTGCCATTGCAATAAGAGTAATCAAACCTGAGCATATAAAAGTTGTCATCACACGTTTGTGTTACTTCTTCAATGCAGTATCGCAAAAGGTGATAGCACGTGAAGATTTAGACTATCTGAAAACATACATCGTCGAGACAATGTGCAAGCTTGAGATGTGTTTCCCACCATCCTTTTTTGATATGCAAGTACACCTAATCATACATCTTGTTGATCAGATAAAAGCATTGGGGCCACTATATTTACATCATATGTTTTCGTTGGAGAGATATTTAGGAGTATTAAAAGGTTATGTGCGGAACCGTGCTCACCCAGAGGGTTCAATTATGGAAGGATACACCACTGAAGAAGTGATTGAGGGTTGCGCTGATTACATCAAAGATGGAAAATCGATAGGTGTGCCTATACCGGTACATGAGGGTAGACTACGTGGGAGAGGCAAAGTGGGTAAGAAAACTTTTATTGTTCAAGATTACAAGAATGTACACCGTGCACATTTTGGTGTACTACAACAGCTCGCAATAGCTGAGCCGTACATCGAGGAACACCAAATTGAGCTTCGTGATAAAAACCAAGACCGCAAAGAGGACTGGATCATGAAAGAGCACAGAAGATGTTTCACTGAATGGTTAATGGACAAAAATATATCATACGGAAACACTATAGAAGAGGCAACAATGAAAAAGTTAGCTTGTGGCCCATCTGCTTTGGTAACATCATGGCAAGCATATGACATCAATGGTTACACATTTTACACTAAAGAAAAAGACGGTAAGAGTGTTGCACAAAATAGTGGTGTTCGTATTGAGGCTTATGATTCACAAGGGCAGAAGACCACATACTTCGGGTTCATAGAGGAAATATGGGAACTCGATTATGGCGAAAGAATGGTAATGCCCGTATTTAAGTGCCAATGGGTCAAACATCCTGATGGTTTGAAAGTGGACAATTACGGACTGACACTGGTAGACTTGAATAAAGTGGGTTACAAAGATGACCTGTGGGTTCTCGCTGATAATGTTGCACAAGTTTTTTATGTTCAAGATCCAGAAACTGAGAAGTTGCACGTAGTTGTTTCTGGAAAGCAAAATATTGTTGGGGTTGACAATGTGGGAGATAATGAAGAGGAATATAATCAGTATGAAGAGATGTACCTTTTCACCGAACCAGAAAACATCAAGCGCGTAGAGAGAAGCATTAAAAAGAATTTGAATCCCTATATGCGAGAAGATGTCAATGCTGGAAAAAATGTATATAGCAATGCGAGATGATATATATTGTATATATTTGTATCTTCTGAAATCAACTTAGAACAATGTTGGTATATGGATTGTGTCCTTTTGCATTTGTGTACATATGCGTTTGGACTCAATGATTTGGAAGTTTGGAAGTTTGGTCTTTCTTCAGATAATGATGTCTCGGGCGTGTAGCCGATTGAAGGAGGAGCGCTTGGCGTGGCGCAAGAACCATCCCCATGTATGTACATATGGCACACCGGTCACATGGTTGTATATACATATGTATCTGTAATGGACTGATGAACTTAACTGTAGTTTGTTTTTTCGTGTTGTTTGTTTTTGGTATTTTCAATTTCTCCGCGTAGGGTTTCTCTGCGAAGCCTGAATCGGGAGATTTATTGAAGTGGCAGTGCATCGTCCCCGGTAAAGAAGGGGTAAGTCATGAAGAACAAGCACAATATGAGTTTAACTATCGTCCTCCTATTAATAAATTTCTTTTGCAGACTGAATGGGAAGATGGTTACTACCCCCTGACAATCTCCTTCTCTGAGGACTATCCCTTGGTGCCTCCAAGATGCTCCTTTCCAATTGGGTTCTTCCACCCAAATGTCCATCGTTCGGGAGCACTCTGCATCGGGATTCTTGATCAAGAGACTGTAAGATAGACCTATTTTGTTCATGTAATTATTACTTATAATTTTTGTCGAACTTATTTGAACTGGTTTCTTATATTGCTTAAATTATATTTCGTAGGGGTGGTGCAGTGCTTTTACAATCAAAACTATACTACTTGAAGTTCAGCGTTTGCTGCATCAGCCAAATGTGCCTGATGTTGAAAATGATTGCTATAATCTACTTATCAAGGTTAGATGACACTTTGACTTAGTGACCAATGTAGGTTATTCATTCCTCCTTCGACATTTGTTAATATAAATAATGTCAATATTTTCAGGATCCAGCGGAATATAAGAGACGTGTTCGGGAGCAAGCAGGACGGTACAATTTAGATTGATCGATGGGAGCTTCATCGTCGATCTACAATGAATGTAGCATGATTTTTGTTCAGTGTGTAAAGAAATTATCTTTGAACAATTGTAAAACCTCTAATGGTGTATTATCACAATTAAGCCAGCCTCACTGGTGATCGAGCATTTCCTATAATGCATTACTGTACTAGTATCCGCTAGCTCATCTGTGTTTTTTTCCTGATACAATTTTGCCTGCACGACTACATGCGGCTGTGATATATAATTGCAACTACATCCCTGTAATTTCAATGAAAACCGCTTATGATAATTAAACAATGACCGCCACTGAAAATACATGATCTTCTTAGGCCGTTGTTAATCAAGAACCGGCTATGAAGTTCATTGCATTACAGACGGTTATTAATTAAGAACCGCCAACGAAGATCATGTATTTACTCAGACGGTTGTTCCTTAAAATCCATCTGTGAAGTTCATTGCATTACAGACGGTTATTAATCAAGAACCGCCAACGAAGATCATGTATTTACCCAGCCGGTTGTTTCTTAAAATCCGTCTGTGAAGTTCATGGCATTGCAGGCGGTTAATAATTAATAACCGTCTGTGAAGATCATGTATTTACCCAGACGGTTGTTTCTTAAAATCCGTCTGTGAAGTTCGTTGCATTACAGGCGGTTCTTAATTAAGAACCGATTCTGAAGATCATGTATTTACCCAGGCGGTTGTTCTTTAAAATCCGCATGTGTTGTTCTTTCATCACAGACGGTTATTATATCATTCGTCATCACAGTCGCATATTTTTAAGGACCGCCTGTGTTTGAAAAATTGAGGCGCCTGTAAAAATGCTTTTTGTAGTAGTGCCTAAAACTCACGAAGGGTCTTCTAGCTCATTGACATTTCGGTTGTTTGTGCAACAGTGTTGGCTTGCTTTGCCGCACTCACGAAAGAGAGTGCCTGATCTGCACGGTAGCTGAATAGGCTTGCTCATGAAAAGGATGAAAAAAACTTAATAATTTACATAGTGCCATAGTCAGTTTTTTTGGCAATAAAGAGTGAAATTACATAATTATGAGAATATTCCAGGTAGCTAACACCTACACTTTGCGGCCTTACTCAAATGCCTGAGCATCACAACACACACGTTCTAATGCTTAATTGATTTCAGAATGGTGCAGACAACGTGGCAACACATATAAATAACTAGAAACCTGCTTTACAAAGTACTATATCCAGTTCTGATTAGGTGCTATACGTTCACATCTCTTCTTAGCAAAGGTGAATCTTGTGCATGAGTCCACAGGCATGGGGTTCGACTAAGTCTTGTTTACAGAGGGGGCGGTGGAGGGCGCTGGACAGCGGTGAAGGGTGATGGTGGGGCGGTTGACGGATGGAGGGGCGATGGAAGGGCGGTGGACGGTGGTTAGGGGTGGTGGACGGCGGGGAGGGCGATGGACGGGCAGTGGACGGCGGGGAGGGGTGATGGACGGCGGGAAGGAGCGATGTAGGGCGCTGGACAGCGGTGGAGGGGCGGTGGACGGCGGGGAAGGGTGGCGGACGGCGAGGAGGGGCAGTGGAAGGGCAATGGAGGGCCGGTGGAGGAGAAGGAGGAAAGGTCGTGGAGGGGGCAGCGTGCAGGGGGCGGAGGCAGCGGGAAGGGGCAGCGCAACATGGAGAGAGGGCGGCAGGGAGGGGCGGCGGCGTACCTCGACTCGTCGGGTCTTTCTTGGTCGAAGGCAGCGGCATGACGGTGGTGCGACGCCGGGGCGACAACGCGGCGGCGGTGGTGATTCCTCGAGCTCGGCAGCGGGGGCGGGTGCGAAATGAGGACGAAGCAGCGCACGATCAGGGAAATAATCCCTAATTTCTCTAATTGACGACGGCCTACGAAAACCATCGTCGATTATGGCCTAATAGACAACGGTAATAAGTTAACCGTCGTCAATTAAGGCCTAATTGACGATGGTGGGCTTCAGCCATCGTCTATTATGACTCGGGTGGGCCCGGTTTCAGCCCATATTGGCGATGGGCCTTAATTGACGATGGTCAACTGTCATCTTTAAGTAATAAATGACAGTTGTAGGTTAACCGTTGTCAATTACGAGCTAATTGATGACACCTAGATTTAGCCGTTGTCAATTATTTTAAAGATGACGGCCCTGTCATCTATTAGTTTGGTTGTCGTCTATTATCGTTATTCCATTCGTGCATTGGCTTTCCCACGAAAGGCACTAGCCTGCATCATAGTGATTATGCCAGTCTTGATTTTGCTGTTTACGTCTCCAGTATTGACATTGGACCTGGTAGGCACATTGTCAGCAGAAGGAGCCGAAAACCCACAAAGGGTCTTCTCAGCTATTGGCTGGCAGCGTGATGGTGTGGAAATGACAGGCTTCCTTGCTGACAGGATCACCTAAGGAGGAATGAGACAAGGTTGAACTCTTCTCAACAGTGATTCGGGATCTTCAATGTAGTTTGCAAGCAAATAGAAAGTGATCATACACTACCCAGTTTTCACATCAAAAAATGTGAAAACAAACCAAGGTTATCCTACTAAAACCTACTAGAGTCCCATCTGCCACATTATCATGCAAAACTTCTGAGCCTTCCCCGACAACGGTGCCCAAAATGCTTGTAGGTAATTCTTAACGTCTAAAGTTCATCCTAACAAGTGCTAGTCATGCAGGTGGCACTAGGCTAACCTAAGCCAAAGCAAGATGAGTTCCACGAGCACACGGAAAATACTGTTGTAGCATTTCATCCAAGAGTATTCCCTAGGGTATCATATTTAATTATTTTATCCCAAAGGAAGGCAAGTGAAGAGGGGCAAGATCATTGGAACAGTAGGATGTTCCAGTACTTAGTACATCTATAAATTTATCAATTACAACTTTAATAAACCATTAATTTATTTTATGCACTTAACATTATATTACATAGGATAATTGACCTAACCTTCATACTGTTGGCTAGGATTCATGGTTAAATAAATTTTGCATCATTGCTCATGAAATATAAATTGTTGTATCAATCCAAAATCTAACTGTAACAAATTTTTATTTTCCGATTCCTGTGCTATAAATTCCTAAATCCAAATAACAAAAGTTTTTATTTCTTTTGTTTCCAAATCCCTTGATTTTCTCACATTTCTCATTTTTGTGTTTTCTTCGTTCCTGCATTTTATTCCAGTTCCTACATTTTGCATTCCTACGTTCCAAACAGGATCTAAGTAGGAGTGGAGAATCAGTTTTGCGTTTTCATTGGGGGTTTCCTAGAGGAGGAAATACAAAATACTTTTCTCATCAAAAACAAAGAAAACCCGAAGTAGCGTTTCAAGTGGTTGTCTATTGAGCTGGCAGAAGACTCAGTAGACGTTTGGCACCCGCTCGCATCCAAAGGGCAGCCTGTTCCTTGATGTCCCAAAATAGTTAAGTACAAATCTTCATCTGGCTGATAACTGCAGTATATATGATCATGGCAATGTTCTGTCCGGTATGGAGTGTTGTTTTCAGGATGCCCTAAAATAGTCAAGTACAATTCTAAATTTCACTTGGCTGATAACAGCAGTATGTATGATCATGGCTATGTTCTGTCCAGTATGGAGTGTTGCTTTCAGGATGGCCTTGTATGATAATTTGGTGTATGCATTTTTAACGAATAGTACTGTTTACCAGAGGAAATTCAGTGACTTTTAGTACCATAATCTGACGCAACTAAGAAAAACAGTGAATGTTCTCTGAATTTAGCGGAGACTTTTTGTTTCTGTTTTTCGGACATCACCGCGAAGGAGACATGACTACCGTTTCTTTTCACTTTTGCGATTGTATATCCACAGAAATATCTTCACACGTTGAGTTAAATTAATCTTGTTACTCATGATGCTTAATTCGACGAGTTTGCAAACATAACAATATCCTTATAGGAAACCAAACAGAAGGAAAATGCTATGTTGGACGAAACAGAGGCAGCGATATGCATTTCATAAACGTTTTTCCGTTTTCCAAAAGAAAAATTACAGCAGCATGAGGAGAGGAACATTAGCATTGTTCATCATTCACATGTCACGGCGAATCTGCTTGACTAATCAGGGATAACGTTCCCTTTCCATTACATAGCTGTTTGACAAAGATGAGAAACATTAACGAATGAACCAGATTATATTGCTTAACTCCGTTGATTACACTACGAAGAAGAATGCAAGGTATGTCTTGGGCCCTGTTTGTTTTGGATTATAATCAGCTTATCCACGAAAATAAGTGAAAATTCTACTCAAACGGTTTGCTTTATTTTTACTTATCTCCTAAGCCGCTCATTAGAGAAGCCTAAAAACAACGTAAAGTTTGTTTTCCTGTATTGCAGCTTGTACCTCACGATTTGGAGAATTGAGTTCCCTTTTCCTTCGTTGCCCTTCCGTCTCCCACATGCCCTCTCTTTGCGCCGTCGCCGGCTCCACACACCCCTTTTGTGCCGCCGCCGCTAGCTCCACCCGCCATGCCGCTGCACCGCTGCTAGCTCCGCTCACCCTCTGTGTCGTTACCAGCTCCGTTTGCCGCTGCTGTGAGCTCCATTCGCCTCTTGTGCCGTCGGAAACTCCACTCATATGCGGTCGCGCCCACAGTTACCCTCGATTCGCGGCCGCGCTCGCAGTCGTCCTCGTCCGTCAGCACTCTCGAAACCGTTCATCCCTACGCCGCCGCCAACTCCCGTCCCTTGTGCAGCCACCACTCCTGTTCCGATTGTGCGCTGGTGCCTACACTCACCGTCGCCGTGCCTGGCCTCGCGCCTTCGTATTCGCAGGCGGCCACCGTTGCCCGCTTCGGCGACGACGCCGCCCAGGTCGCTCGAGCCTTCTTCCGCTGCCAACGATGCTTACCTCCCTTCATGCAAGCTAATGCTGATGCAAGCCCCGATGGAGCAGTTCATGTGCGCAAGTGCAGTAAGCAGCTCACGGATGTATTTGGTCTTTGCAGATTGGTAGGTTAAAATCATGGTCAACCAGTGAAATACAGGTCGCCTTATTGTACGAACATAGCACTTGGTTAACGATTAATTGCAAATTCTGTTTGGAGTTTCTATTATCTTTGGGGGCATACCTGTCATTTTCCAAATAGGAAAGGGATAATCCATAAGAAAAAATCAGATTTACCAAACACCCAATTCTTTCTATAAGCAGATTATCTAGATCACATAATCGGGTCTCGAAAAAGTGAAACCAAATAGGGCCTCGGTATGTAAGCAATGCCGGACGCGGCGGTTGACTCTGCTCACGCGGGAAGAAAGCCTGCTGCAATGCGACTCTGCATCCGAGATGTTAGGCGTGCTGGTGCTGTAGTCAGCTGTGTTAGATTTAACAGGTGCTTAGGATCTTATCTACTCACTAATGCAATTCGGGTACAATATGAACAGAGAGCTGATAATCACTTATTATGCGCACCTTTGGGAATACCTGATGCGCATAGAAGGGGGCCGTCGAGGCATTGGTGGTGGAGGTGACGATCTACAGTTGATGGCGGCGGTGAAGCCTTGGAGCACCTTTCCCAACCTTCTCCCTATTGCCAGATCGGTGGCCTGAGGAATTTGTGGGCTCTGAGTTGTGGATCCAAGATCAACTGAATTATGAGAGGTGCTCATCTATTTATAGGGAAGGGAGCGGTTGAGGGGGCCTCCAACCGATTCGGTTGGTGTGTCCCGATCAAACACATAGGGGAGATTTCTAAGAGATTGAGTTGGTTACAAAGTAACCAACTCTTATTATTTGATTCCTTTTATTCACGTGATCAATCCTAACATTCTCCCCCTTGATCACGGAACTAAGTAACTTAGTAACACAAAACTAAATGTATATCTCCTCATGTTTGATATAAAGGACATGGCGAATCGAAAACAGCCTGTTATGTACTGCTTGACCCGACAATCACGTTACATCTCACACTTAGAAACATACACTAATTCTGAGTTTGACCCCTAAGTATCCAGGAAATCACAGGTTCTTTCTTAAACCCATGCGCGTTATGTGTTCACACAACACATTAGGTAGAAGTCCCTTTTGTATGCGGTACCGCGAGGATTCACATGAATCTAATTACTCATAATCAATGTTAAGTATGATCCTGGATATACTTCTTTGCAACACACAACTTATGTCAATGTGTTTGGCTGCACATTTGACTTATTGCCTTAGAAGTACGAATAACTTACGTGGTTTATGTTGTCTACCACTTCTTAGTCCGGGTTTTTCTTATTTTGTCCGCTCAGCAGCCTCATCACTAAATTAATGTGCATCGATCACGATGCAGTTACCTTTGGTTTGGAGCTTTTTCGACAATAAAGCTCCATTTGCGAGTGTTATTGACTGATGTGGATTTTACTACACATCTCGCGGGAACTTAGTTTTATTGATCCATGGCTTTTAGAATAATACTAAACTTATCATGAGGCCTGAGTTTCTTGCAAGACTGCAAGTTCATACTAATCTTCACTCCAGTGGTCTAGATTGAATTTATTAATGCCAAAACAACCCGGCAGACTATGTCAAGGTATGTTAATGAGCAAGCTGAGAGCTTTCGACAGCAGAAAGCTTTGGAACCCATTTTATTCGATCGATCTCTTAGTGGTTCCCATACTAATTAACCTTGACTTTTCTGAGCAGACAAATTTTTGTTTGCATACATACCGTACTACTGAAGTATGCTCTCATGTATGTCTAATGGTCAAAATACCTCTTAGTATTGAAATCATAGTACAACTCTTATTGTTATCTAACGGTAGATTAACGTTATACTCGTCAATAAAATGTCATCTACATAGTGCGAGAAAAGTTAATTTCTCATTCTGAACTAAGTGAAAACTGAAATTTTCCTCATAATACTTAGTATCACCCAAACTTACTAATTTACTTATAGAATTTGAGATACCTTATATCTCATATGTTCCTTTTGCTTAAATGACAACTCTTCAGTTATCATACGGATGTTCTCTTGTAGATCCCAATTGAGAATTGTTATTATTACATCAGTCTGATGTAATACTAAGTCATAATGCGCTGCTAATGTAGTACAAATTCTGAACGAATCCTAAGTTGAGACAACTGAAAACGAATTAACATAATCAACGTCTTCTTAATAAAATCATTAGCCACAAGTTTGTCCTTACTATTTCTGAATTTTCCTTTTGGATTCACGTATTTGTGTAGAACATTAACAACCAACTGATTTGGCTCCATTAGGAAAGTTGACTAAGTTACAGACTTTATTGGGTTACTTATGCCTCATCTAATCCTATATGGCTTGACACCATTCGGATGGATGAGAGCTTCATGTAGCTTAGTTCAAATAAGGTGAGATCAACCTTCATTTGAATATTGATCTCTCAACAAGATCCACTTATTCGCGCATTATTTAATAATTGAGGCGATTGTTGCTCTTCATAATATGTGGCTAATTTAATCAACACAGAAAACTAAGATGTCATGTGCAACAGGAGTTTTACTTAATTTCGCCACTGAAGAGCTAACAAAAGGCGTTGAGTCAACAATAATGAGATATGTTGACTTAACTGCAGCACGTAACGAGAAGAATGGTTCTTGAGTCATAGAAGTAGATCTTGCATCCACTTCTCATCAAGATCATTTACTCGACTTACGTTGTTCCCTATAATCTTAGCATATATTGTTTTCATGAACTTAGTGTTGGTCAAGATAATAGAAACAATATTATCTTGCTGAATAGCCATCAAAATGGCTTACTAATGTTTGGGCTAACTGACTTAGTGACAACCTCATTAAAGTTTTAATGAGGACTTATGTCATGTCCTCATCTAATATGATGTTTTAAAACATCAACTATTTGAAAAATCGATTTAGCATGTGAATAGAGGTTTTGAGTCTCAATCGTTTAGCTAATCGACTAAGTTTAAGGACTTCACTAATTTCCTAGTGAATATGGGGTATGCCGACGTAGTACTCCCCCTCACGATCGGATTTTAATCTTAGTGTTTTATAATATGCATTCAGCTGAGTAGAAAGTTCTTAGTAGGGATAATCGATTGAGAAACGTAGCATTCAATTCTCCCCCTCGAAATATGGCAATATCGTAAGAGCCATAATTTTGAAGATAATTCACGATCGGTTCCTATGCGCTTACTAAAACTTGTTCATTCTGAGAGGAATTTTGATTATAGAATCATGCAAGGATTATTAAAATGTCTTGTCTAAAGACAAGACTCAACTTATTCAGACAAGTATATCAAGGTGACATACTCAACTTAGTTGTCTAGGCAAGATTACTAAAATCAAATTCCTTTAATAAGAGGGTAAATAATGAACTGAGAACTTAATGGAGTGTAAGTATAAAGCCATCTTATATCACTAATGGGAGTTCGTGTTTGGCTTCTACTTTTGCTTCATGACCATTAGCGACTTAATGGTCCTAATCCCTCCCTTGAGTATCCTTCTCTTATTTTAATACTAAGTCGCTCATAACAATGAGCTTTTATAAAATCCACTGCATTTGCTTAGTGTTACAAATGCTATGTATTGTTTTTCACGTAGGCTACTTGACAAAACACAACATTTATAACTATCTGTTATTCTAAGTATGTGCACACGCACAACGCCTCCATTTTGTTCCTTAGTTACAAGTTTCTTTGTGAGAATACTTGCATCAGACTTAGTATAGTCAGTAAACTGACCTTTGTGCTAATAGAGGTTCTAATAGGCAGTGTCACATTTGGAAATCACCTTCCCAATGTACTTAGTAATTGGATCATCCAAGATATCATGTTTAATGACTCGCTAAATACAATCGAAATCGTACTTAAACTAAATACTTTCATCATTATGAAGAAAACATACTGTGTTTCTCCATCTTGTAAGACGGAAAACTAAAAACCGAGTACACTGTTTAACTGAGTATGGAGGATTCAACTGAGTGAAATTCTTAAAGAATTCATAAAATGAAATAAAACTTAGAAATAAACAAACTAATGTGTTATGTCTTGACTTTCACGTTGGGCTACTTGGTAAAACATAACGTAACTGATAACATAGTAAATTTTGTCTTTCGCGTTCGCTACTCGAGCAAAATTTTCTGTGGACTAATATGAATAATAGTAGCTGAGATGAGTTGTCGTCTTTTGTTGTTAAAACAAAATATGACATTCAAAATATCTGAGAAAACATAGTAAATTTTCTTTTTCATGTTGGCTACTCGAAAAAATTTTTCTATGAACTAATTCAAAACACTTAACTGAGGTGAAATATCGTCTTTTGTCATTCCAAAAAAATATGACACTCATAATAACTTAGAAAACATAGCAAATTTCGTCTTTCACGTTGGCTACTCGAACGAAACTTTCTATGCACTAAATAACTGAGTTAAAAAATGTTGTCTTTTGTCATTCACGTTGGTTACTCGAACAAAATACAACATTCATAACTGAGAGCATGACAAATTTTATCTTTCACGTTGGCTACTCAACAAAATTTTCACGCAACTAAATAACTGAGAATATAGTAATTATCAAAATTACTATGCATAAACTTAGTGATCTGAGATCATAGCAATTTTATCATTCACGTTGGCTACTTAACAAAACTGCTACGAATACTTAGTAAACTGAGTGCATAGTATAAATTTGTTATACAACAAATATTACTATGCAATATTGAGTACACAGCGGCAGCTTCATTTCTTAATGAGCATATTTAATAACTTAACATAAACAAATTAATATACTGAGAATGAACTTAAATTTATCACAATGACAAATTAAAAAGGAAACAAAATACAGTAAGACATATAGCATATAAAACACTACATGTCAAAAGTATATATATATATATATATATATATATATATATATATATATATATATATATATATATAATGCTTAATTATTCTTGAATTTTAGATCATGACTAAAAATACTAAAAGAAAAACTAACTGAAATAATAAATTAATACTAATTCTATTTTCTAAAAATACAGAAAATACTAAATTTACCCGTTTTTTATTTTTCCAAAAAATAGGAAAATACTTATAAAGAACTCATTTCTGAATCTGGCCCAAAAAAGAGCCCTAATGTTGGCCCAGTCCACTGATGAATTAATATGAAAATATCAAATAATACTGGGAAAAGTAAAAAAATTCGGGTGGCCCGTAACAGCCCACTGACTTTATAGGTCCAGAGGCCCACTAATTATTTTCTTAAAAACCCTACGAAAATGGGCGTAGCCCAGCAATGGCCTCGGCCTGGAAGTGAAAACGGCCTGGTGGCCCACGTAGCACGTGGCCAGCCCGACGGCCTGCTAAAACGGTGCCTGGGCCGTAGCTAATTATTAGTTGGGCTTGTATCTAAGTGGGACCCGAGGCCGAAACTTAGAGCAGTGGGAATGGCCTGGGCGGTCTGCGAAACATGCGGCTGGCCCAGACCGCCTACTGAGCACACCAACACAGGCTCACAGCCCGCTAATGGCACCGACACTCTCGCACCGTCCGATTGCGATCTGACGGTCGAAAGTGCTCCGTTCTTATCTACTAAGCCTGATCTTAGTCGTCCAAGCTTGATAGAACATTTGCAAATCGTGGCCAGAGGAACAAAATCGATGCCGGCGTTGGACCCCGAACACAAATTTCCATTCGGCTCACTCCTTTCTCAGTCCACACCGACAACGCTCGAGCAACAGAGGGAGTGAGAAGTGAGAGTCGAGTCCCCACCATGACAGCGCGGCCCCGCACTGGTGCCACCGCGGTCGCCGTGCCATCGAGCGAGCATGCTGTTGGGTAGCTCGTCGTGGTAGGTGCTCGTCGGTTGGCCGACAGCGTAGGGGCGCTCGTCGCCTAGGGTTTCTGTCGGGGAACCTTAGGGTTTCGGCTACCCCACCCACGGCAGGGTCTTAGATCTAGTCAGCGCCATCGACGAGCCTTTCACCGGTGTGCACATTCACCACAAGGTGAGCGCGCCGCCGTCGAACGGTACGTGTGGTGCCCCTATGGGTGGTGTATCTAAGTCGAGCCGAAGCTCATTCTTCCCGGGCCTTGGTGGAGGCCGTCGGTGATTTGCCACAACCGCCGACGTCAAGGAGTCCGAAGACCCGATGCAGATAGAGCGTGTGACGTCTTAGGGTAAGATTTCCACCATCTAATCCCCTTTTCTAATTTTCTGATTTGAATCTGGGTTCAATTCTGAATCATGTTCAAGTTGAATTTGAAACTTGATTCGGTTTCTATGTATTTGGTTATCACTTAGATCTGAAAACCCTAAGTCTGAGAACTGAGAAGCTAAGATGAAATTCTGTTCTAAGTTTGATTTTGAGTCTCTGTTGGAATCTGAGTTTGCTGATTTGAAACTGAGTAGAGTTGTAAACCCTAATCAATTTCTTCTAATTGCCTTTGGGCATGGCTTAACAGAAACATGGAACCCGTAAATATTAGTGAACTAGGCAGTTCGGATGCCATTGTTAGATTTAACAGATTCTTAGGATCTAATCTACTCACTAATGCAATTCGGGTACAATATGAACAGAGAGATGATAATCACTTATTATGCGCACCTTTGGGAATACCTGATGCGCATAGAAGGAGGCCGCCGTGGCATTGGCGGTGGAGGTGACGATCTGCAGTTGATGGCGGCGGTGAAGCCTTGGAGCACCTTCCCCAACCTTCTTCCTATTGCCTGATTGGTGGCCTGAGGAATTTGTAGGTCCTGAGTTGTAGATCTAAGATCAACTGAATTATGAGGGGTGCCCATCTATTTATAGGGAAGGGAGTGGTTGAGGGGGTCTCCAACTGATTCGCTTGGTGCGTCTCGATCAAACACGTAGGGGAGATTTCTAAGAGATTGAGTTGGTTACAAAGTAACCAACTCCTATTATTTGATTCCTTTTATTCAACGTGATCAATCCTTACAAGCTGAACCATCGCTGCTGGAAGGGGTTGTCGGCGCATAGTTCACGGACGGCCACGGGTGTATGGGGTGTGGGGGTTGTAGCCTGGTGATGTGGCACGGCTCCAAGCAGTCGACGAGGTGTAGTGCGACGATGCAGCGAGGCTTGACAGGGTCCTCGGTGTGTAGTACGGCGAAGCGGTGCCACTCGTTGACGTCAAGGGTGCAAACTCTGACGAAGACGGTGTGTAGTACGGCGAAGCGACGCCGCCCGATGGCATCAAGGGTGCGAAGTCCGACGGGTCAAGGGAGTGTACTCCGGCAGGGAAGACAGTGTGTATCCCGGAGATGAGGCGCCACTGGACGGTGTCAAGGGTGTATACTCCGATGGGGGTCGACAGTGTGTAGTCTGGCGAGACGACGTGGCTCGGCTCTGTCTGACAGAGGAAAACCTGTCAGTTTGATAGCTTCTACTCGGGCGACGCGATGTTGCTTATCAGAGCAGGATGCGCCGCCATGGTCTGGCGATCTTGAGATGATGGCGCGCAGCACCACCAGCAGGGCTCGTGGCTGCTAGCTGCCCTGGTGTCACACCGCTCCAGCTGAGGCACTGTGCGCGCTTCTTCTTGGTCGTCATGGTGTAGCAGGCGCCGCCAGCCGCCGCACGCTTGCACTTGCAGGTTCCTTCCGCCACAGCCATGAGCAAAGCTCGGAGTCGAGGGCGCAAGAGAGAGGAGGTGAGGGCTGCAGGAAGCAAGGATCTGGTGAGGTTGCGCGGTCACATGTATATAGCGCTCGGGGCTCCCAGTCCGAGTCGGAGCGCCGACTGTTTCGGGTGACGTAGCATAGCATCTTCTAATCGCGGGGACTTCTTTGGGCGTAGCATAAGATGGTTAGTCAGACCATGAAAATTCGGAAGGAGACACAGGTCGAGGTCAGCACATGGTCGGAGAAGCGCAGAGGCGGAGGCGTTGCGGCGGTTCTGCTGCGAGGCCACCTTCCAAATCTGCGACACGAGATCGCACACAGCTGCATCACCGGGTGTGGTGGTCTTCACTGATTCTCGTAGCTGGCGCCCGGCTGCTCCTAGATCTGGCTTAGGCATGAGCATCTTCAAGAAGAAGGTGTTAGAAAAATAGGAGGCAATTTACTGAACAATTCCAGAAAAACACGCAAAAACAGTAGCGATCCGCAGACAGACGGGACGAGAAATAACGCGTTCCGATTTGAAGCCGAACGAACCGCTGTAGATCTGACGGTGAACAGCTGCTGCAGACGTTGGTGCCGATGTTGGGCCGCCGTGCCCGATCTTCTCGTTAGACGACCCGTGGCAAAGAATGTGAGCAGTCATGCGGAACGCTACCCAAAAACCTTATTCTCCCTCTCTCGGTGTAGAATCGCAAGGGCGAGCGGTTCCAGAGACCTGCTCTCCCGATCTTCGGTGCACGCTGGCGCTCAGAATGGAGGAGACTAGAAGGCGGCGCAAGGAACGCGAACGTGGAAAACGATCTGATCGTGGGATGTCCTCTGTCGTACCGCGCACACCCATATTTATAGAGTCCCACGGAGGCGGTTCGTGTGCGATCTGGAGGATCCGGATCCGAACTGACTCTGCAGTTGTAAACGCATCCGTCTCCAACGACTTGGACTCTGTCTCGGTAGCCCCAAAAAAAATTCAGAAGCCCAAAATCCCAACGCCCAATTTCATTTTCTGCAAAAATATAAAATCTAGGCTCGGCTCGAGGCTCAAATTCACACGAACACGCGCGCGCGCGCACGTGTGCAGGGCAGGGCGAGGCGAGGCGTGGCGTGGCGAGGCGAACGAGCGAGGAGGAGGAGGAGCACGCGTGGGCCACCCCTCTCTTCCTCTCTTCTCTCTCACTCAAGGACTAGAAGAGCAACCTCCCATATATGTAGGGGTTGCTCCACTTCCACTTCTCATGTGGGACTAAACATTTAGGACCACCCTCTCTTGCACTAATGGGCCTTTGAAATTAAATGGGAATTCATTCTGAATATTAGATGGGCCTAACCCATTTATTCCAACAATCCCCCACCAGATCTCAAAGCCATTAGGAGAGAGGTCATTCTCGTTCCTTGTTTGATATACTAGTGTTTAGGCAGAGACTCTGAAGTTGAACTTCTGCCTAGATCCTCAAGTTTTATCAGGTCACCACATGAACAATGAACTACGCCTTGAATTGCAAGCTTTGTGTGAACTGACTTCACCCAAAGACCATTACCAGTACTTGACTATCAGTAGTCTACCCCGCGGGTGGAGCATATGCGTTGTACTCCCTAGTCTCTTCATGAGCTTTCCAGAGATCACCCAAATCTCACAGACTGCAAAGTTAGACAGTCGAAGCTCATATAGGTGTGTTTCCTTCAAGACTGCCATATAGGACGGCATCTTTGCTACACATATCCAACAAAAACAAATTAAGGCAAATCTCCAACCTGCCTTACAGTTTGAGAGTATAAGTGTGCATCTTCACATAGAGAGGGTATAAAGAAAGTACTCTCCTCGGCGAACCACTAGCTTGTTTTCCATGTCCTAATTCACGGATCTTCAATCACATAGGTTGGGTTACTACTGTAGTGTCACATCAATGGGTCTCAAACCCATCTCTCTCGATGCACTTTCTATCACATTACGTGATAGACCCTTCATAAAGGGATCTACCAGGTTTTTGTCTGTTTTTATGTTCGAAACAGTAATAACTCTCGAGTTTATCATTTTCCTAACAGATTTTAAACATTTCTTGACGTGTCTTGATGATTTTGCATTATTCTTAGAACTGGTCATTTTGGCAATCACCGTCTGATTTTAAACATAAGGATTGCCGGCAATGGTTTCTCAACTACAGGCAAATCCATCAAGAGCTCTCGCAGCCATTCTGCCTCTATAGTTACTGTCTCTAAAGCAGTGAGTTCTGCTTCCATGGTTGACCTCGTCAAAATAGTCTGTTTGTAAGACCTCCATGATATAGCACCACCCGCTAGAGTGAACAGCGTGGCATGGAGTTCATCAACATCAGAGATCCAGTTCGAATCACTATAACCCTCAGGCACGGCCGGATGCCAGTATAGTGAATTTCATAACTCATTGTACCTCTCAAGTAGCGCATAACCCTTTCAAGTGCATGCCAATGATCTATACTCGGGTTTGACATGAACCTGCTCAGTTTGCTCACAGCAAACGAGATAAGGTGGGTTGCGCTCGCTAAGTGCATGAGTGAACTGATCATCTGAGAATATTTAAGTTGATATATTGACTCTTTCTTGTTCTTTCTGAGTATCACACTGGGATCATAAGGCGTTGAGGAAATCTTGCTATCCATAAAGCCGAACCGGCTCAAGATTTTCTCAACATAGTGGGATTGACTTAAAGTAATTCCACTCTCATCCTTATTCATCTTAATGTTCAGAATAACATTAGCTTCTCCCAGATCTTTCATATCAAAACACTTTGATAGAAAAGACTTTACCTCAGAAATTATATCAATACTTGTACCAAAAATGAGTATATCATCCACATACAAGCATAATATAACGCTATCGCCCTCACCATGGCGATAGTACACACACCGATCAGCCTCATTGATGACAAAACCCGCAGACGTCAAAGTACTATTGAACATCTCATGCTATTGCTTAGGTGCTTGTTTTAGGCCATACAAGAATTTCAACAATTTACACACCTTTGTCTCTTCACCTTTTACTACGAATCCATCAGGTTGTTCCATATAAATCTCCTCTTCCAACTCTCCGTTCAGGAAAGTTGTCTTTACATCCATTTGATGGATGATTAGACCATAAGAGGCAGCCAAAGAAAGTAGTACACGAATTGTCATCATTCTGGCGACAGGTGAATAGGTTTCAAAATAGTCTTCACCTTCCTTTTGATTATATCCCTTGGCAACTAGCCTTGCCTTGTACTTTTCAATAGTATCGTGAGGCCTGAGCTTCTTCTTAAACACCCACTTGGAGCCTACTGGTTTGCACCCGTATAGCCGTTCGGTTAACTCCAAGGTTCCATTGGAAAGAATTGAGTCTATCTCACTATGAACTGCTTCTTTCCAGTCATCTGCATCAGGCGATGCATATGCCTCTGCTATGGATCTAGGAGTATCATCCACAAGGTACACAATGAAATCATCACCGAAGGATTTTGTAGTATGTGATCTCTTACTCGATTGATTTACTTCATTGTGTTCCTCCTTTGGGACACTCTCAAATGGTGTATCGAGAAACTCGTTAGTTGTGGTGGATTCAGGACAAATTTTAGAAGAGATCCTAACAGTGCTATGCATATCTTTCATAGGAAAAATATTCTCAAAAAATGTTGCATCACGAGATTCCATAATGGTACCAACATGCATATCAGGTACATGAGATTTAACTACTAAAAATTTATATGTGATGCTCTGATGAGCATAGCCTAGAAAGACACAATCTACTGTCTTTGGTCCCAGCTTGCATTTCTTGGGAATTTGAACATTGACCTTTGCCAAACATCCCCAAGTACGCAAGTATCAAAGTGATGGTTTTCTCCCAACCCACTCCACATAAGGGGTTTTCTCTTTATTCTTGTTTGGAATGCAGTTTAGGACATGACATGAAGTCAGTAGAGCCTCCCCCACCATGCCTTAGATAAACCAGACGTGTCTAACATGGCATTCACCAAGTCACACAATGTGCGATTTTTCCTCTCGGCTACCCCGTATAATCGGGGTGAATAGGGAGGCGTCCTCTCATGTATAATACCGTGTTCTACACAAAAATCATCAAATATTTTAGGAAAATACTCATTACAACGATCTGACCTAAGACGTTTGATCTTCCTCTCTAATTGAGGTTCTACTTCAGATTTATAGATTTTAAAGTAGTCTAAAGCTTCATCTTTAGTTTGCAACAAGTAAACATAGCAGAATCTAGTAGAATCGTCTATTAATATCATAAAATATTTCTTTACACCTTTCATCAACACACCATTCATCTCGCATAGATCAGAATGTATGAGTTCTAATGGTGCCAAGTTTCTCTCCTCGGCTGCCTTGTGAGGCTTTCGAGGTAGCTTTGACTGTACACAACTATGACACTTAGAACCTTTGACAATAGTGAATTCCGGAATTAATTTGAGACTAGATCGCCGATTCATTGAACCAAACATAATGTGACATAAACGAGAATGCCAAACACTTGCATCATCATTAATACCGCCACAAATATGGTTTATTGACTTATTATTAAACTCCAAAAGAGAAAAGCAAAACAGGCCTACGCATTCATAGACTTTACCCATAAATTGTCCAGACTTAGACACAACTATTTTATTGGACTCTAAAACTACTTTAAACCCATCTCTGCATAGAAGGGTACCGCTAACAAGATTCTTGTTCATAGTAGGGACATGTTGCACGTTATTCAGCTGGACAATCTTTTTTGAAGTGAACTTCAGATCGACCGTGCCAACACCACGAATAAAAGCATGTGACCCATTCCCCATTAGGACGGCAGAATCCTGGACGAACTGGTAAGAAGTAAACATGAACATGTCAGAACATATATGAACATTAGCACCCATATCAAACCACCAAGATGATGTTTGAGAAACAGAAAGAACAGTAAAAGAATTACCGTACCCATCTGCATTACTAGACGTCACTATGTTGATATTCTTTTTCCCTCTGTGGTCTGCCCTCTAAGGAAAGTCCTTGCAAAAATGTCTCTGCTCCCCACAGGTGTAGCAGCAGCCATCATTGGCTTTGTTTGACCTTTTCTTCTTCTTGAAAGTAGTAGTTTTGTTTGGCTTGAATTGAGACTTGTTCCCTTTGTTCTTGACAATTGGTTTCTGCACCATATTGGCATTAGCGCTAGATTGACACTCGCCTCCTTTCTTAGTAGCGTCCTTAGCCCGAGCCTTCTCCTCAACATCAAGAGATGCTATCAGGTTTTCAACTGATATTTCCTGTCTCTTGTGTTTGAGAGTTGTGGCGATGTTCCTCCACAATGGAGATAACTTTGCAATAATGCATCCAACCACAAACTTGTCGGGTAAAGGACACTTATAGAGATTGAGCTCTTTCGCAAGTCACTGTATTTCATGAGCTTGTTCAACTACAGGACAGTTGTTAACCATCTTGTAGTCATGAAAATTCTCCATGATATATAGTTCACTGCCTGCATCGGCTGCACCATACTTAGCGTTAAATGCATCCCAGAGCTCCATACCATCTGTGACTGTCAGATAGACATCAGAGAGTTTATTGTCAAGAACACTTAAGATGCATCCTCTCATGGCATAATTTGCTTCCTCGAACTTCGTCTGTTCTTCAACAGACAAAGGACCTTGAGGTCTGCCCTCGGTTACCCAGAAGATCTTAAGCGATTGGAGCGAGAGTGTGGCCTTAACTTACCACCTCTTGAAGTGCACGCCAGAGAATTTCTCAGGCCTTAGTGCATCGGCTAAAGTCATCATGTTCAACTCAGGAAATTGCACAATAAGGTTTTTGGATTGTTTGAAAAATAAGAGGCGATTTATTGAATACTTTCAAAAAAAAACACGAAAACAGCAGCGATCGGTAGACAGGCGGGACGAGAAATAACGCGTACCAATTTGAAGCCGAACGAATCGCTATAGATCTGACGGTGAACAACCACTACAGACGTTGGTGACAACGTTGGACCGCAGTGCCCGATCTCCTCGGTAGACGACCCGTGGCGACGAACGCGAGCAGTCGCGCGGAGCGCTTCCCAAAAATCTTATTCGCCCTCTCTCGGTGCAGGATCGGAAGGGCGAGCGGTTCCAGAGACCTGCTCTCTCTATCGTCGGTACACATCGGTGCTCGGAATGGGGAAGACTAGAAGGCGGCGCAAGAAACGCGAACGTGGGAAATAATCTGATCGTGGGATGTCCTCTGCCGTACCGCGCACACCCGTATTTATAGAGTCTTAAGGAGGCGGTTCGTGTGCGATACAGAGGATCCGGATCCGAGCTGACTCCGCAGTCGTAAACGCGTCTGTCTCCAACGACTTGGACTCTGTCTCGGTAGCCCCAAAAAAATTCGAAAGACCAAAAGCCCAATTTAATTTTCTGCAAAAATATAAAATCTGGGCTCGGCTTAAAATCACACGAACACAAGCGCGCGCGCGTGCGGGGCGTGGCGAGACGAGCGAGGAGGAGGAGCGCGCGTGGACCACCCCTCTCTTCCTCTCTTCTCCCTCACTCAAGGAGTGGAAGAGCAACCTCCCTTATATATAGGAGTTGCTCCACTTTCATTTCCCATATGGGACTAAACATTTAGCATCACCCTCTGTTACACTAATGAGCCTTTGAGATTTATTGGTAATTAATTCTGAATATTAGATGAGCTTAGCCTATTTATTCCAACAGGTTGGCTGAAAGGTGCGTGCAGCCACACTTTGAGATTCTCTGCCGCGAGCATCGCGGGCGGATGGCTCGACAGATCCAGGGTTCCTATTTTAGGCGACACCTGCTGTTGGGCGTGGCGAAAATTTTAGGTCACAAGCTTTGCATGTTGGAGTTACAGTTCGTGTTTGTGATCTGCGGAGGCTTTCAGGACGAGCGAGTGAGAAATGGCAGTAGCCACAGGGGTGAGAACAAATTTCTCTATGATTTATATTTGCAGCATCCTCGAACTACAGCAAAAACAACCCTTTACTTCTTATTGCTCTCCAAAATGTTAAATGATTCAGGTTCTGTTGCCATGTTTGATTTTATTTAGACCTGTATATATTAAATCAGACAATCAGTATTTGATATTCAGTTCAAAAAGGTGGATATTTGATCTCTTTCTGGTTAGGTAACTACACAAATTAGTTCACAGAGACTTTTCAAGATTAAACGGAATAGAGAATGGGTAGGTAGCAGCCCTTTGATGAAATGTGCTAAGTTTCTAATATGAATTCTCTACTTCTCGTATTTTGGGAGTTGACAAGATTATGTTCTTTTGTTGGGACGAACTGTGCTATGAAATGAACTTCTAGAGTGCATACCTGATCATGTATTTATGATCTCACAAGCAACTTTGTGGTCAGCTTGTCCTTAGTAGCTTCTATTTCATTTTCCTTTGTTTCAATCTAGCTTTGTACAGAAGAAGCATTGTAAACCATTGGGTCACCCAGAAGCATGTAGAGTTATTTCTTATGACAGGTACAAATATTCACTTTCTAAATTCTGAAATGTTTGCCTTTATGTGTGATACTTGTGGATTTTTTTACGGGTTGGTATTGTGGTGCTTTTTTTATTGGATATCCTCATGCTTTATTTGTTACCAAAGCATTCATTCCAGACAGATAGGAGTACAAGACCAAGATAATGCACTGTAAGTTTCATTGTTATAAATTGCCAATAATTTCAGTCATACAGTTATGTCTTAAGAACATTGATTGTTATGAACTATGTACTAGGAACTCTGATTGTTAAGCACTGATAGCTACGTGGAAAATGAACTAAGAAATGTTACTGTGATGCCGTGTACTATGTAACGTAACTTACACTAATATGCAAGTTGAACCATGACCTATGAACTGTCACTTCTATACAAGGTAAATTATGATCTAGAAACATTGACTGTCATGCAATGCCACAATGATTGCTATGAAATAGGAACTCTGGACATTCAAAATAGCTGTTTGTCTGTGTTCGTACCACCGACGAGTATCGATTTCATCGTGCGTTCGTCTTCGAAGTGGCCTAGCTATAGAGATACAATGATTTATACTGATTCAGACATGTGCCCCATGTCCATTGTTGATTTCTCCTATTCTTTGTTGATTCGTGAAAGTGCATCTAGGCTAAATCTCCGTGCATTTTGATAATTAATGACAACACTTAAGTGACTAATGAGCATTAATTGTCAGTGAAAGTACAGGTGATAGAATGTGGAACGGAGTTGGAAACACTCAAAAAGGGAAAAACAACAAAGGTGTGAAAAACTCAAAGAACAGAAATTAGTGCTTAAAAATTCGTTGTGTCGAGTTTAGCCTTGTAGTAGAGTGTGTTCAACAAGTCAAAGGTTTGAGAATGACCTAAGAGCTCATAGTCCGTTTAGGTAGTTGGAGAGACGAGCCTTGGCAGCCTTAAGGATAAGGCCTGACATGTCGGGCTAGAAGTCCGGACTAATCTGGCCACATCTGACTGATTTGATGTTTGGCAGACGAAGAGTTACTGTGTGAGTTCGGACTTGTCCGGTTGGGTCCGGACTAGTCTATTGTGAGTGGGGTCTGACCCTTTCTAGGACTAAGTTCTGAAAGGCCGTACTAGTCCTCCCTAGTAGACTTGTCCATTTCTGGTTAGAACAAGAGTTTCAGTGTGAGATCGGACTGATCTGTTATGGGTCAGACTAGTCCATCTAGAGTTTGGAGGTGGCTGCAAGTACTACGTCTTGTTAGGCCGGACTTGTCCGCCCTGGGGGCCAGGCTAGTATGGTCAGCTAGACTTGTCTGTTTTCACTCGAAAAAGCAGTTTCTGTGAGATCGGACTAGTCTGTTCTTGGACGGAGTAGTATGTGGTCTTGTGACTGTTTCAATTCCAAATGTGGCAGGACTCTTATGGTTGGTCAAGAGTGACGTAAGTGGTCCCCTCAGTCCGGACTAGTCCATGGTTTGAGTCCGGACTAGTCCGGACTTCTTCTAGTGGCAATGGCTAAGTGTCGGGACCCCTATAAAAAGAGATTCCCCAGCTTTCCTTTGCCCTCTCTCGACCCCTAGCGCCGCCATATCCTTCCAAGTGACCTCCAAAGTCTTCCTCTTCACATCTTTGAACCCAAAGAGTGAATCTTGAGGGTTTGTTGGATTTGGGAGAGAAGAGAGAAGTGGTTGATTGTGCTTTGAGCTCTTGGTTTATTCTCTCGATTTGATTTGTTGATTTGAGTTGAGATTTGATCTATTTTTGAGTTGTAAGTTTGTGGGATCCTCAGATTGTGAGTTGCCCCAAGGAACCGTTGTATTCACCCATGATTTAGTGGAAGAAAAAGTCGGTCTCCATGGTGGCTTGTTGAGGGTAGATTTGAAAGAGACCCGATCCTTTGTGGACATCTCAACTAGAATGTAGGCTTCTTCGTGAAGCGGAACTTTAGGATAAGTCCGCATGTCTCTTGATTTGTTTTACCTTCATTATTCGTTGGATCACTTTTAGGGTTCTTTGTGTTCTTCACTTGAGTCATGTGATCCACTTATCTAAACTTGTTTCCGCTTCTTGAAATTGCAATACTAGGTTGCTAGGTTGTTTATGTTCATTTTGCATTAAGACAATCTCGGAAAAACACATAAAAATCTCTCCTTTCATGCATCTACATTACCTGAACGAACTAGTCCGCCCCCTAGCTGGACTAGTCCGCCCTCTCTGTACTAATTAAATTTTAATTAAGCAATTTCAGGTTTCAACCTATTCACTCCACATTTAGGCAACATTCAAATGTGTCGGCATTTGGATCCGGCAGATCTCCCAAAACTACCTTTGGTAGATCGAGGAGTTGTAGTTCGGTGAAGGGCGCGCAGAGATTCAAGAAGGTGAAAGACACGTGTACACAGGGATTTACGTGGTTCGAGTCGCCTGAGCGTATACCCTACTCCACGGGGTGTGTTGGTGATGTATTAAGCGTGTGAGTCTAGAAGAAGATCCAGAAGAAGCAGCTCGTCTAGCTCAGGGAGTTCAGTAGTGGTTTGGAACCGTCCCTTGTGTATCGTCAACCAGTTCTTTTATAGTACAAGGGATGGTCGTTACACCATTAGCCTGGCCCGACATGTGGCCCCGACGGTTACACATGCTTGATACACAATAAATGAGGTTAATTACCCTTAATAGCCTGGTAACGGGCCTTAACAGTGCTGTTACCAGTATTAAGGTCCATCGGATCGTGTGTCGTTAATATGGTATTAATGACACTTAATCGGGTCTTGAAGTCTTTGATTGCTCCTTGAAGGTCCGGAGCCGTTGGGGGGTCCACCAGCCTGATTGTTGAAGTTGAAGGTCCGGCGGTCGCCACATGGCAGCACCGGAGCTTACCGTCGTGGACGAGTAGGTCTGGTGCTACTGGACACGTGTCGGTACCGGAGCTTCCCTCTGTCTGGGGTTAGGTCCGGGGGTGCCATACTGGTATTCTGACCGTAGCTTCCCATGTGTGGGTGATAGCTCCGATCTTATGATACACGTGGCGGCCCTGGGACTTACCATGTCGGGGAAGCAGGTCCGGTTATGCCTGACATGTGGGGCCTTCGGAGGTCTTCAAATCTGGTAGAAGGAGTTTCCTTATGATATTTGCAATCCCAAGGGGTATCCGGTATGCAGGGTACCGACAGTGGCCCCCTGGGCTCACCTCCGGGAGAGACCTTTTGGATGAAGTCATTCCGCCGGAGGTGGGTCCATTCTTCGGTTTTTGAGCCGTGTCTTCAAGGG
Source organism: Tuctoria greenei (assembly GCA_036927565.1). Taxonomy (NCBI): domain Eukaryota; kingdom Viridiplantae; phylum Streptophyta; class Magnoliopsida; order Poales; family Poaceae; genus Tuctoria; species Tuctoria greenei. The sequence continues at coordinate 201,399,713 of JAYESD010000001.1, forward strand.
TCTTCGATCGTGCCATTGGCGATAGTTTGCAGTTAAACTTCCGCCGTGTGGCGTATCTAGAAGGCGGCAAGTGAGATCTCAGCGTGCGGATCTCACGCAATTGAAGGTCGCTGGTTCCCGATACAAAAATCGTATCGGTTCCGCGTGCCCTTTCAGGCCGCCGCTTTCGGGTTTCCCGTCTTTCATGATGACAACTGTTCACCTGGGGTAAGAACCTCGACTTGATTGTCGGGGTGGCCCCAGGCCCCCTTGTCATTGGCGGGGCGAAATTTTTGACTGGTATCATCGACTCCTCTGCGGTTTCCATCCAGGCGTTGCGGGGGCTTACTTAAGAAGGAAAGCATGCACCGTTTGGGTTTCTTTACGCCTTTCATTCGAACTTGTGCTCAAACCTTCAAAACTTTCGCTTGCTTTTCCTCTCTTGCCTCGCTGTGCCGCGATGGAGTTGGGTCTCCGCCAGAGCCGACTGAAGTCTGATGATGATTTGAAGAAGGTCCGGGCCCTCATGGGATGGTCCCCTGACTTCTTCAACCACTTTGTCCGCGCCGGCAAGCTTCCGTTCGAGAAGGAACACGCCGGCGACATGGTGTACTTCTCCCCGTACGCCATGGTGGGACTGATCCCAGCTTTCTCCTCTTTCTTCTTGATGTGGCTAGACTTTTATGGTCTACAGCTGTACCACCTTGGCCCCCACTCCATTCTGCTGGTGTCAATCTTTTTCCACTTCTGCGAGATGTGGGTGGGCATTCCCCCCTGCATTGAGCTCTTCCGCACCTTCTTCACTGTCCAAACTACGGGCAGGAGTGACGAGTACCTTGGCTTCTACTATTTTGTGAAGCGCAAGAAGTGCCCGTACAAGTACTTGCGGTCGTTCCCTTCTAGGAAGTGGGACGACTGGAAGAAGGATTGGATTGTCATTAGGGTGGAGGAGCACGAGAAGCTGGAGCTGCCGGAAGGCCTCCCCAACATCGACACTGCAGTTTGGAGTGAAGCTCCGGTGTTATCGGACGCCTTCAACCCTGCTCTGACCAGGATCCGCCTGTGCGTGGAAGGAGGGGTGACTCCTACGGCGGTGTTTTGCAACTTCCTAACCAACAGGTGGGCTCTGCTGAAGAGGAGGGAGAAGCTTGCTTGGGCCCTCAACAGTATGCTGGACGACGACCGGATCGACACCAGTTTGAAGTCCAACATGGAGGCTGCAACTTTGGAGTTACAACTCAAGAAGTTCCAGCACGGCATCGACGTCGAGGGTGAAGACTTGGCTCTGCCAGCAGCTTTCCTCCCTCTGAACATGGAGGCAGAATTCAGCAGGGAGCTTCGGTGGATGATGCTGGCGCTTGACGACCTTGGTGTCGGTGAGAGGCGCTCGACCACCGGGTTGGCAATCTCCGAAGCTCCTGAAGGTGGCTCCGTTCCCGCCCCTAAGCCAAGAATCGAAGTCATCAGCAAGGGCAAGGATTTGGTCGATCCCTCGAGCCGTAAGAGGAAGCATGTCAACAGGAGGTCCGTCAGGCCTGCTTCTTCCATGGCGGCTCCTTCTCCGCGGAGGGGGAGGTCTACAACGGTGGCATCTACTCCAGTAGCGGCATCTTCCCAGGGTGCTAGCTCCGGCCAAGTGACTTCGGTACCAGGGCCAGCTGAGGGCTCCCGGTCCGGAGGTCCATCCCGGTCGAGGGGGGCCTCAACCAGAGCAACGCCGATAGCAGCAGCAAGCTCCGGGGGACCCTCCAAGACTACCACGCCAGTGGCGGCTGGGGCTAGTCTGGAGCGTCCAGAGAAGAGGTTCCGTGGTAACTGGTGCGGAAGCCTTCCGAGGTATTTTTTGATTTTTTACCTCAGTCAGTTGTTTTATCATTAACTATATTTTGAGTTTCTTCGTCCTTCATCCTGAGCGTGTCCAAGAAAAGGGCTGAAGCTTCGGTCCCTGCAGCAGCGATTGAGGCTGTGAAGGCTAAAGTTCCAGCTCCGATTCCAGCACCGCTCCAAGTGGTGGCTGAGGCTGCGGCAGCCCCGACGCTGGCTGTCATGGTTTTGTACCTCGACTCATCCTAGAAGCTCTCGTGGTAGCGCCGGACAATGGGAATGAAGATGTACCAGCGGCGCCAGCCCTGGAGGTTGAAGCTCCGGGCTTGGATGCTGAGATGTTAGACGCTCCGGCAGCAGAGCTGAAGGTAGTTGCGATTCCGGCCTTAGAGCCGGATGTTGTTGAAGCCCCGACACCCGAGCCGGTGGTTGATGAGATCCCAGCGGTAGAGCCGGGTGTTGATGAAGCTCTGGCACTTGAGCCGGTTGTCGAGGAAGCTCCGGCGGTAGAGCCGGTTGCTGCAGAAGTTTCAGCTGTGGAGCCGGCCGTTGAAGAGGTTCCAGCGTCCGAGCCAGTTGCTGCGGAGGTGTCGGCGCCTGAGCCTTTGGTGGTCAAAGCGCCAGCGCCCGAGCCCATGATGGTCGAAGCGCCAGCACCTGAGCCAGAGGCGGAGGAGGCGCCTGTGCCGGAGCCAGAAGTAGCATCTACTTCGACCGAACCTTCAACACCCGCTCCGGAAGCGGTGATCCCGGAGGTGCCCGCTGCTGAGCCAGAGTGCCAAGATGAAGCTGCTGGCCCCCCGCCGGAGGGGCCAGTTGTTGATGACCTGGCGGCTGGGCCTTCGGAGTCAATTCCGGAGGTTGGAACTTCGGCTGCAAGTACTTCCTCGGCGGCGGCCAAGGCTATCCCGGAGGACGGCCCTAGTGCCGTGGAAGCTCAGGGGACCACTCTTGTAGAGTGGGACCCAATTTTTGCCACTGAAGATCCGCTGGAGCCAGCGGAGAGGACCCCAGCAGGTCCGGACCTGATCCCCCTATCGTTGTCTATTGACAACGCCTACTACAGCCTTCGCCAGGTCCAGCTGGCTTTCTACCATGACAACAAGGACCTCGAGGAGGAACGCCAAACCCTTAGGAGGTGGCACAACCGACTCCATTTCGAGACCAAGCTAGTGCAGTCGAGGTTGGCTGATGACAAGCAGTGGGTGCAAAGGGAGAAGGTCTGCCTGGAGTACTGGGGTAAGTTGTTGGATGAGATGGAAAGCATGACGCGGACCCTCGACAACCAGTCCCAGGCCATCTATGAGCAGTCCAAGGCTGCAAATAGCGCAGCGGATGTTCACCAGGAAAGGCTCGCCGCCATCGACGATAGTCTCGTCAAGCGCCGGGAGGCTCTTGAAGCATGGGAGATACGACTCGAAGATGACGAGTAGAAATTTCTGGAGCTGCGGGACGACCTCGTGAAGGGGAGGAAGAGCTTGTCCAAAAGACAGCTCTGGCTGACAAGAGCCTCGAAGAACGCACCAAGAAATTGGAGGAGCGTTGCGAGGAGGAGGAGAAGAAGGCCTGGGAGCAAAGGCAAGATCTCTACAAGCAGGAGAATGCCATCGCCGCCTGGGAGAAGAAAGTACGGGGTCGAGAGAAGGATCTGGTCAACCGCCGGAATGAGATCCACCTCCGGGAGGAAGAGCTCAGCAAACTCGAAAGGCAGGTTGCTGAACCGATTCATCAGAATGCCAAAGAGGTGGAGCCTCTTGCTCGGGAGAGCTCGGATCTTGCGGTGGCCAAAAGATCCTTGGCGGAGATGCGTGGTGCAAGGGTTGTGGAGTCCCAAAAAGTTTGGGACTTCCTGGGCAAGGCCAACGACGCGCTGACGCCAATGGGCTTTAGTCCTGTGCGTCCGGATGATCCGGAGCCGGAGCTGGACCAGGCGTTGGAGGCGCTGAGTTCAGCAGGCAACAAGCTCTCCAAGATGGGCGATGTCATTGCGAACCAGCTGGAAACGGAGGGTCAGTCCCTGGTGAAGAACGTTGCAGAGTTTGTGCTGACGTGCTACACAAGACGGGACCCTAGATTCCCTCTGGACCCGGTGCTTGAAGGCCCCATCGAAGGAGAGGGTGAAGCCGCCTGAGCCAGCGTGTCGAAGGTGGCCTAGAAGGTCGCCCAATTCTTCCATAGGGTCTAGGACCATCTCTCTGTAGCTCCTGCTTGTATTCTCTTTTCTTCTTCTCCAATTTTGTAATCTCTTGTCTCCAGATGAATGAAATCCAAATTTTTGTGAATTCGAATTTCATTTTTTGTCTTCAACACCACCTTTGTCTCACTTGACCCCCTGGTAGATGTACACAATTTAATTGTGAACATGTAACAGTAGGATGTAACGGTTGTTGAAGACTTGCGTGCTTCGAACTTGTAGAATGTAGGTTCGAAGTCTTCGATAGTGTAGGCCCCCTGAGGCTGTCGGAGCTTAGTGGCTCCGGCATTGACCATCGCCGGAGCTTAGTAGCTCCGGTAGTAGTCTCCATCAATGCGTAAAGCATCGATGGTTAGTCATCTGGGGTGTCGGAGCTTGGCAGCTCCGGCAGTGACCTCCGTCAACACGTGTTGTGTCAACGTCAGAATCCACTTTAGAGTCTTTCCACCATCTTCACGTTGACGGCTTGCCCCCTAGCTTTCCCAGAACTGAGTAGCTCCAGAGATGCTAGATGTCAATGTTTGAACATAGAGCACAAGCTGCCTAGAGGATGTCGTAGATTATTTATTTTTCCTGCACACTGAAGTCAACAAAAACAGTAAAATTCGTTTCCTATCTATAACTTCATTGCGGCTTACTGTTCCCGAGAAAGTTTTAGGTCAAACTCAGTCCTAAATACAATCAAGAGTGACATCTTGCTTCCTTTGGGTCCGATCGTTTCTGGACTCGCCTTACTTTGGCCTGCCGGGGTGTAGGTAGAGTGGCGTACTTAGGGTGGATGACCAGGCTAAGTCAATAGCACACTCCGGCCCTAGATTGGCTTGGCGGCATTCAGACAAGTTGGCCATCAACAATGTTTGAACCCAGAAGGATGGACAATGCAACTCGAATTGTACATGAACTGGTCAAGCTAAAGTTTCTTAAGAATTGCACAACTTTGTTATAGACAAGAAAAAGAAAAATAAAAAATATTGAGTCTATACAAAGTAAATGCACGTGGAATATGTTTTCACACAATGATGTCTTTCATTATAGGTCCGGGGTACAGGAGAAACAAGTACACTCTTAGGGTACGAAATTAGGCTAAGTGTGTTTCGTTTCTCATTTGACCCAAGATAGCTAGATATACTTTTAGTTCTCAGACTGTGACAAGTGTTGCATGGATGTTGCGGACCTAGCAGGGTAGGTCCGGCTGCCCTCCCGGAGGAGCTACCCGACTCTGTACAATGACTCTATAACATACATCACATGTAATTACAGACTCACCTCCATGATATTAAGCGTATAACTTACGGAGGTGCTCAATGTTCCAAGGATTTGGGAGAGGTGTCCCATCCTCGGTTGCCAAGCGAACACATCCAGGACGGGATACTTTGATCACTTGGAAGGGTCCCTCCCAGCCGGGGGAGAGTTTGTTTAACCCTTCTCTGGATTGTATTCTCCATAGCACCATATCGCCTTCCTCGAGCTGTCGGCTGTGAACATGCCGTTGGTGATAGCGCCGAAGAGCTTGGCAGTATCGGGCATTCTGAACAGCTGCTCGGCATGTTCCCTCTTCAAGGAGGTCAAGGTCTTCACGCCGGAGCTGGTCCTGCATGGCTTCGTCGGAGGTCCGGACCCGGAGCGACCCCAAGGTGATTTCTGGAGGAAGGACTGCTTCAGCTCCGTACACTAGGAAGAAGGGTGTCTCTCCAGTTGACCGGTTTGGAGTTGTCCTGTTGGCCCATAGAGTGGGCAGAAGCTCTTCAATCCAGTTGGCTCCATGTTTTTTCAGGCGCTCATAGGTGCGTGTCTTGAGTCCTTTCAGGATTTCTGCATTTGCTCTCTTGGCTTGGCCATTGCTTGCTGGGTGATCTACGAAGGCGTAGCTGACTTGGATGCCGAGGTCTTCGCAGTATCCTTGGAAAGCAGAGCTTGTGAATTGGGTCCCATTATCTGTTATGATTTTGTTCAGGACTCCAAATCTGCATACGATGGACTGCAAGAAGTTGATATTTGATTTCTTGTTTATTGTAACAACTGGAGTTGCTTCCGGCCATTTGGTGAACTCGTCAATGGCAACATATAGGAACTTGTAACCTCCAACGGCTCTTGGGAAAGGTCCCAAGATGTCCATCCCCCACACAGCGAAAGGCCATGTAGGAGGTATCATTTGTAGAGGCTGATCCGGTGTGTGAATTTGCTTTGCATGGAACTGACATGCTTTGCATTTCTTCACCAGTTCAGTTGCATCCTGGAGCGCTGTAGGCCAGTAAAAGCCATGCCGGAAGGCTTTACCGACCAACGTGCAGGAAGACGCGTGGTTCCCACACTCGCCTCCATGGATTTCTGCGAGGAGCTCGCAACCTTCTTCCCTTGTGATGCACCGCATTAGGACGCCGTTGGCACTGTGCCAGTAGAGATCCCCTTCTACTAGCGTGTATCTCTTAGCCAATCTGACTATCCGGTCAGTGGATACATCATTGTCAGGAAGGATATTGTCTTTCAAGTAGCTCCGAATCTCCGAGATCCATGCATCGGAGCTTGCTTGAGCATTTGAGTCTTGCGTGCTGGGTTGCTTGGAGCTTTCGGCATCACCTACAACCTTTGATGGCTGCCATGGTAACAGGGCCATCGGGACCGCCAGCTTCGGGATGCTGGTCTTGCCCCCTTCGCTCAGTTCGGCAGGTTGAGCTGTGGGTTTTGACAACCTCCGGACGAAGGTTCCATCAGGAGCCGGAGCTCCGGTTGACGCTTTCGTTGAGAGTTCATCATCTTCAGCATTTTGGACACGCTGGACATGGTGGAGATCCAAGACTTCGAAGTCCTTCTGAAGCCTCTGGACTTCAAGGAGATAAGCATCTAGTTGGGGATTGTTACAGGAGCATTCACCCTTCACCTGTTTAATGATGAGCTGCAAATCTCCCTTGACCAACAGCTGCTTGACACCATATGATAGTGCCACCTTTAGTCCATAAATGAGTGCTTCATATTCCGCCATGTTGTTGGTCGCCTTGAAGTCAAGGTGGACCATGTATTTTACCTTCTCCCCGGTTGGAGCGAGGAGAAGGACTCCAACTCCGGCCCCCTGCTTTTGCATGGAGCCGTCGAAGTAGAGGGTCCATTGAGGTTCGGTGAAGACCGGGGCCTTGAGTTCCGGCTTCTGCTCACTAGGGCCCCCAAGGTTTGATAGAAAGGGGGTCCATTCCGCTACGAAGTCTGCCAATGCTTGACTCTTGATCGCTTGTCTTGGGACGAATTCAAGATCGAATTCGGCCAATTCTGCTGCCCACTTTGCAATGTTCCCAGTAGAGTTCGGATTATGCAAGATCGCACGCAGTGGGTAAGAGGTCACCACTAAGATCTTGTGAGCTTGGAAGTAATGGTGAAGCTTCCTGGAGGCGATGAGAACTTCATAGAGCAGCTTGTGCACCTCTAGGTATCGAGTCTTGGCATCATGTAGTACTTCGTTGATGAAGTGCACCGGGCGTTGGACTGTCCGGACCCTCCCGGAGGGGCCCGGAGCTTCCTCCACATCGACCCAGACCCTCCCGGAGGGGTCCAGACCTGCTTCGGGGACCTCCGGGTCCTTGCTGGAGGAACCCGGAGCTTCTATTGGAGCGACCTGGACCCTCTCGGAGGGGTCCAAATCTTCTGGAATAACTCCCTGTAGATCCAAGTCTGGGGGCTGGGACCCAGACTCACCTTCAGGAACCTCCGGACCCTCCCGAAGGGGTCTGGATTTCTAAGCTTGGGATGGTTCTGGTCTCTCCGCAACCAGGACCATGCTAACAACCTCATCGGTTGCTGAAATGTAAAGCAGTAAGGGCTCACCAGGGTTCGAGGCTACAAAGGTTGGTAGAGTGGTGAGGAGCTGCTTTAGCTCTTGGAATGCCTTTTCTGCTTCTTCAGACCATTGAAATGGTCCAGACTTTCTCAATAGCTTGAAGAAGGGTAGCGCCCGTTCCGCCAGTCTTGAGATGAACCGGCTGAGGGTGGCTAGACATCCAGTCAGTTTCTGGACGTCCTTGATGCGGGCTGGTGGCCGCATGTCCTCAATGGCTTTAATCTTCGTCGGATTTGCCTCTATGCCCCGGTGGTTTACCAGGAAACCAAGAAGCTTTCCGGAGCTAACTCCGAAGACGCAGTTGTGTGGGCTTAGCTTCGTGCGGGTGACCCGTAGCTTGTCGAAGACAGCTTGCAAGGTGTCAAGGAGTGACTCCTTATCCTTGATCTTGACGACGATGTCATCAACATACACTTCCACTACGTCTCCGATGAGCTCTCCAAAGGTTTTGTACATAGCTCATGCAAATGTTGAAGCTGCATTCTTGAGACCTAATGGCATGGCAGTATAACAGTACAATCCATCCACTGTGATAAAAGAAGTATGTTCTTCATCTTCCCTAGACATTCTGATTTGATGGTACCCAGAATATGCGTCTAGGAAACACAGTAATTCACACCCAGAGGTGGAATCTTTTGGGCATGCCTTATTCAGTGTTGTGTAGTCGATACACATCCGAAGCTTCCTGCCGGACTTGGGTACAACAACTGGGTTTGCCAGCCATTTTGGGCGAAAGACTTCTCGGATGAATCCAGCTTCGAGCAACTTCTTCACTTCTTGTCGCTCTACGGATTGCTTTCGAGGCTTCTGATGTACGGCCGAGCGTCAAGATAGATCTTCAGATTATGCTCGATCACTTCCCTAGGGATCCCAGGCATTTGTGACGGTTGCCAGGCAAACACGTCGACATTAGCCCAGAGGAAAGTGATGAGCGCGAGTTCCTATTTGTCATTTAGACCTCCCGATATGCGGGTGGTCTGAGCGGCATCGGAACCGATTTGGACGACCTTGACGGGGATGTCGGTGTCGCTGCTTGGTTGCACGCGAGGTGCGGAGGTTGAGCCTCGTTGAGGAATGCTCGGGGTTTCAGAGCTTGTTCCTGCTTGGATTCTTCCTCCTGTGTTGTAGCAAGCGCATGAAGTTCTTCCAGAGCAGTCACTCCGGCAGTACGGTCTCCACAGATTCAGAGAACACCAGCTGGTGTTGGCATCTTCAACACCTGGTAGCCATAATGAGCAGCAGCCATGAACTTGTACAAGGCAGGCCTGCCCAGAATGGGTTGAAAGGTAAGTTGATCTGAGCGACGTCAAAGATCAACTTCTCAGTGCGATAATTCTCCAGAGTCCCGAAGGTCACGGGGAGAGTAATTGCACCCGGTGGGGTTATGGCCCCCGAACCTACTCCGGAGAAAGGTTGGGAGGGGCGAAGGTCTGAAGGTCGGAGCTAAAGCTTGACGAAAGCTTCGAAGCTTATGAGACTCAGCCCCGAACCTCCGTCCACCATTACATGGTAGAGTTGAATGTTATTTATGGTAGGTGATACCATCAAAGGTAGCTGACCAGCTCCGATCATGTTCTGAGGGCAGTCCGAAGCATCAAAAGTGATGGTGGTGTCCATCCACTTTCGATGAGGCTCTGCCCTGGTTGTAGGAGCTACTGAGGACATGTCCTGCCGCATGGTCTTGAGGACACGGCGGGAAGTGATGTCCCACGAACCACCAACGATGGTGTTGATGGTCTTCTGACGCTCATTGACAGAGACGTCGGAGTCATCGTCGACTGAGGTGTAAACAGCCTTCAGGACTTTTTTAGGGTCCTGGAAGCCTAGCTCCTCTTCAGCTAGAGATTCATGGACCTTCTGTTTTCCTTCCCTCTGACGGAAAGGAACTTCTTCCCGGCGCTTGTTGTAGCGCTCGGCAATGTTTTGTACCTCCCGGCAGTCCTCCAAGTTGTGGCCGTTCGACTTGTGGATAGGACACCACACTTTGGAGATGCCACCGTCTTCAGAGGATGGTAGAGGTCATTTCTCGGGGCGTGGCCCCCGGCCAACCGGAGCTGCAATAGCTGCAGTGGTAGATGTGCTGGCCGACGGCTTCTTCTTGTCGTTGGACTTTTTCTTCTTTTTTCACCTCCCGGAGGTAGTGGCTTCGCCTTTGGAGGATTTTTTGCCATCCTCCGGAGGTGGTTTGGAGTGCATTTCACGGCCCTCCGCAGCTTTGGCACACTTGTCTACCAAGCTGAAGAGCTCCGTGACACTGGTGATCTCCTTGACTGCCAGCTTCTCCAGCATCTTCTTATCTCGTACGCCCTTTCTAAATGCCACGATAACAGAGGCGCTAGAGATAGAAGGAATGGTGTTTCGTACCTTGGAGAATCTCTGGATGAATGAGCGCAGGGATTCTCCCCCCTTCTGCACGACTGCAAAAAGGTCCAGTTCGGTGCCTGGCCGGGTGTATGAACTCCCGAAATTGGCGGTGAACTGTTGGCACAATTCCTGCCAATTATTGTTGGAGTTGTGAGGAAGGCTCATGAACCAGGATCTAGCGGTCCCAGTCAAGGCCACTGGGAAGTAGTTGGTCGTTACAGCCTCGTTACCTCCGGCCACAAGGATTGCGGTGGTGTAAATTTGGAGAAACTCAGCAGGATTAACTATCCCATCAAATTTCTGCGGCAGGTGAGGCCATAACTTTTATGGCCATCTAACCATGCATAGGTGCATGGCCAGTGTAGAACAGCCTCTTCCTACTCCCTCGGGAGCAGGACTGTCTCGAGCCTCTCGCCTTTCGCGAGCACGCTCGATATGAACACGGTCGTCCTGTTGACGGTAACGGCGATCAAGCTCCGCTCGGAGGTCATGAGTTGAAAGCCTGGTTACCGTATGAGTACGTTGCGCCCCAAAAGGTAGCGATGTAACTTGTTGTGACGCAGCACGCCTCCTATTTTGGGAAGCATGCGGACCAAGTCTGCCAGACACGGCCCGGCATTGCGATGGGGCCCGCCCCAAAGGAGGAGGATCTTGGTTGCTGATGCGGTCGACTGCTGCTGCAACCAGATGTTCCACATCAGCCCTCCACTGCTCCATTGCACCCTGGGATGCACCTGGAGGTGGTCGACGTTGGAGGAGAGCACGCGCTGCATGAAGCGCGTGTTCAGGGTTGTTGTTATTCGCCGATGCAGTGACCGAAGCTGATGCACCGTCATGCTACCCATCTTTACGTGCTGGTGCAGGTGGTGGCGGTGGAGGCATGACTCCTACTGGAGCCACGACAACTGTTGGTTGCTGCATGTTGGAGGGATTGCCCCCAGCGGGTTGAACAGTAGGGTTGCCGTTGGATGATCCAGCAGCTAAGTTCACCATACTTGAAATCTCAGGCGCCCCCTACCTGGCGCACCAACTGTCGTCGCTTGGATCCGGCAAATCTCCCGACACTACCTTTGGTAGATCGAGGAGTTGTAGTTCGGTGAAGGGCGCGCAGAGATTCAAGAAGGTAAAAGACACGTGTACACAGAGATTTACGTGGTTCGGGCCGCCTGAGCGTAATACCCTACTCCACGGGGTGTGTTTGTGATGTATTAAGCGTGTGAGTCTAGAAGAAGATCGTCTAGCTCAGGGAGTTCAGTAGTGGTTTGGAACCGTCCCTTGTGTATCATTGACCAGTCCTTTTATGGTACAAGGACTGGTCATTACACCATTAGCCTGGCCCAACATGTGGCCCCGGCGGTTACACATGCTTGATACACAATAAATGAGGTTAATTACCCTTAATAGCCTGGTAACGGGCCTTAACAGTGCCATTACCAGTATTAAGGGCCATCCGATCGGGTGTCATTAATATGGTATTAATGACACTTAATCGGGTATTGAAGTCTTTGATTGCTCCTTGAAGGTTTGGAGCCGTTGGGGGGTCCACCAGCTTGATTGTTGAAGTTGAAGGTCCGACGGTCACCACGTGGAAGCACCGAAGCTTACCTTCATGTACAAGTAGGTCCGGTGCTACTGGACACGTGTCAGTACTGGAGCTTCCCTCTGTCTGGGATTAGGTCCGGGGGTGCCATACTGGTATTCTGATTGGATCTTCCCATGTGTGGGTGATAGCTCCGGTCTTATGATACACGTGGCGGCCCTGGGACTAACCATGTTAGGGAAGCAGGTCCGATTACGCCTGACATGTGGGGCCTTCTGAGGTCTTCAAATCTGGTAGATGGAGTTTCCTTGTGATATTTGCAATCCCAAGGGGTATCCGGTACGGAGGGTACCGACAAATTGGTATCAGGGTCTAACTCTCCCTAGAGCTTAACCGCATGGAGAGGAGATGGGGAAAACAACGAGAAGGGACTGCCGATTCAATACACTACCAGTACCGACAAGAACAGCGCAAATGGAGAACAAGGATCTAAGTCTTCACCCTCCAGGAAGGACAACACACAGAAGACCAAGACAAAACCTCATCCCTTCGATGTCCAAAGCAAAGATGAAGATGAAGAAGTGAAGCACCTTGCGGATCTTCTTTAAAGAGCGATAGATGAAGCCAAGAAGAGGAGCAGGCTTGAGAGAGAGAAGAAGCTCAAGAGGAGTGAAATAGATTGCACTCGATATCCTTTTAACTATAAACGCTTGAACTCTCATTCTAACTACTTGTCTATTCCTATGGGCAAACCTCCATATTTCGATGGCACTAACTATACCATGTAGAAGTATAACATGAAGTTGCATCTTATTTATCTCAATCCTTCACTTTGTCATATTGTTTACACAGGTGTATATGTCTCCGTAGATGATGAAGAGCTTACTTTGAAGCAAGAGCAACAAATCCACCTCAATGCCCAAGCGATGGCCATGCTCAACTTGTCCTTGATCCAAGAAGAATTCATCAAGGTGGACGGCTTGGAGCAAGCCAAAGAGATTTGGAACACACTCAAGATTGCACATGAAGGCAACTGATCAGTGCGGGAGGACAAGATTGAGACGATCGAGAAGGAACTTGGAAGATTTGTCATGGAAGATGGCAGACCCCTCAAGAGAGGTATAACCGACTCAAAACCGTCATCAATAGGAGTCGGGCGTATGGATGCAAGAAGTGGACGAAGCATGAAGTGGTCAAGAGGATGATAAGAGCATTCATCCATCGGAATGTGACCCTTTGCACCCTCATCTGAGAGATTCCTAACTTCCAAAAGATGAATCCGGATGAGGTGCTTGGGAAGATCATTAACCACGAGATGGTGGAGATGGAAGCACACCACATCAACGACCTTGCAAAGGTCACATCCTCCAAGAAGAAGGGCATTTCTCTCAAAGCCTCATCCAAATCCAAAGGCAAAGAAGTGCAAGCATCACAATGATGAAGAAAGTGAAGAAAGCACCGACATGGATGATGAGAAAATGACCTTCTTCATCAAAAGGTTGAGAATGATGAGGAAAAGAGGAGAGTCCAACTATGAGAGCAAAGGCAAGGAGAAGAGCAAGTCAAGGTCCAAGAGAGCTTGCTACAACTGTGGCAAGTATGGGCATTTCATTGTAAATTGCCCATACGAGAAGGAAGAAGACAAAAGAAGACAAAAAAATGGAAAATCTCAAGAGAATAAGATGTTCTAGAAAAAGAAAGCACATGGCCACACACATGTTGGCAAGGAGTGGGACTCCAACGATGAGTCCTCCTCTGAAGATGAAGAGGAGATGGCAACCATTGCCATCAAGAAGCCAACTATGAAGAAAACTCTCTTGCCCAACAAGAGAGGATGGAGGAAAAGGAGGGAAAGCGAAATGTTCAATCTAAAACTTCTTTGTGTTCCATTTAAGATGAAGATTTTGATAGTGATAGTGCAAATGAGTACATGTTTAAAGGCTTGAACAAAAGTACTATAACTAGGATGAAAATGCTTTCCGATGAAATATTAGGAGAACTTCTCGATGAACAAGAGGAATTGCTTGCAAATGAGCACCAAAAGAAACTTGATCTTGAAAAGCTCCTTGAGCTTGAGAGGAAGAAGAACAAAGCACTTGAACTTGAACTTGCCAAGAGCAAGAGACTTCCTCAAGTCTCAAGAGTTCGAATGTTGTGCTCCAAGATGAACTTGTGAACTTGAACAAAGTTAACAAGAATCTTAAGTCACAATTCAAAACTCTCAAGTCAAGTGTCTCCTCTTCCGCCTCAACAAGCTCAAACTTAGCTAAAACTTGCAAATGTGCTAATCTTGTACTTGACTTGAAGAATGAGCTCAAAGTGGCAAAAATCAAGAGCACACATAAGGGTGGCATCTTTGACAAGGAGAAGATCAAGTAGCCACGTAGTGCATACTCGATCACAAGATCTTCCTTAATGAAAGATGGTCTTGGCTATTCAAGAGGAGGAAAGAAAAATGCTAGACTTCTCAATTATAACAAGATGCAAGTTTCATCTGTCAAAGAGAGTTCATATCAAGCCAATAATGAACATCATGCATCTACTTCTCTTGAAATTATGAAACGTGACAAAGATGCTAAAAATGCTAAAAATGTGAACTCAACCATGTTTCATGATTTTTGATGCATCTTATGTGCTTATGAAGAGTAAATTTGCTTATGTTTATGCTAAATATGTTGGGCCACTCCACAAGAACCCAAAGCCTTGTCTGTGGGTGCTCAAATGCCTTGTCACTAACCTCAAAGGACCCAACCGAGTTTGGGTACCCAAAATAAAAGCCTAAACTTGTTTTGTAGGCTTACTCCTCTGGTGGCACAAAATGGGTGTTAGATAGTGGATGCACCAATCACATGATCGGAACAAGAAGAATGTTTATGGAGTATGAAGAAAATGATGATCCAAGTCAAGGTATCTACTTTGGCGACAATTGCCAAGGGAAGGTACTAGGTATAGGTAAAATTGTCCTTTCTCCTCAACACACTATATCTTATGTTATGCATGTTGAGCCTCTAGATTATAACCTTTTATCCATATCTCAATTGTGCGAGTAAGGTTATAATTGCTTGTTCACTAACAAAGGAGTGATTGTCACAAGAAGAAAAGATAACTCAATAGCCTTCAAGGATGTGCTCAAGGGAAAGCTTTATCTTGTGGATTTCACCGCGATAAAACTCAACTTGACATATTGTGAGACCTATGTGTGCTGAATACATTGGCTATGGCGAAAAAAGTTTTGAATACTACCAATACACCTTTATCATGAAGGTCCGACTAGCTTTCGTTAGCTCTGGCGCTAGGTCCTGCTAGCTCTGGTAAGCTCCAGTTCAAGGTCCGATTAGCTTTGGCAAGGTCCGGTGCTTGACCGCAGTGTTTCTGCTTTTATCTTGCAATGTTTCGAACTTGCTTTACACTTTGGAAAGGTTGCTTAGTATTCTTTTACTAAGTTTCTGATGTGTTTTGGTGGTTAAGGTTGATATCATTTTGCCATTGTTTGCAACATGCTTATGTGAAGTGCTCACGTAAGATGATGTAGTTTCGGAACTAACGAGAGTCAAGTCGAGGACTTGTGCTCGGAAGTATTGGTGTTTGTTCATGTGCAGGTGTTGCTTGAGTTCAATACATGGCTCGTGACAGGATCCATTGAACTAGTCTTAGGGAAAAGATGAGGTTCAACAACCAAGTTCGGGAGGAATTGTGGTTGAGTTGATCGGGAGGTCGCGCAACATGTTTGAATCGAGAACAATGCATATGAAGGTATCATGGACGTCGTTGGAAGATGTTTGCATGTGTGCAAGGAGTGCATGGACGTGGCTACATGGTTCCGAGGCGTGATGAAGAGATGTGGACGTAAAGAATTGGTCGGAAAGGTCCAACCGACTAGGTTATGGACTCAAGCTGCGGCTGAGTCGTGTTTGACTCAAATATGAAAAGATTTGAGTTGGTTATCATAGGATTTCGTGTGGGTCACGAGTTTGAGTTGTTTTATAAATGTGGGATACATTCCTAAGGTGTTTGGAAGTCTTAAGATTGCTTCTATCTACATATAGAAGAGTCCTAAGCAGTTATGGAAAGTTTTGATTCGTGATTTGAGTAGGATTAGAGTCCTAGTTGAGACTGGGTTGGCCTAAGGGCTGGTTATATAAGCAAGGGAGGTCAGAGCTCGTGGAGGATGACTTTGGGGCTGTTCCTCTTATGTTCTATTGAATAAAATTCATAGTTGAAAGGAACTTTTGTGCCTTGTTCATTCGACTTGTTCCAGACAAGTTTTTCTCGTCGAGTTTTCTGCACAGCACTACCTTTCTTCGGTGGTTTTATCATAACTCCAGTTTTACAGATCCAATTGATATGATTCTTTTTGGGTTGTCTTCACAACTTGATTATCTATCATCTGTCAAAATTTCACGGTCATTGGATTTGTGATTTCTGATCTACATGAGTTTCTTTGCAGCATTCCAGAACTGTTTTTCTCGGGTAGGACAGATTGACCTTTGTTCGATCTTTCAATCGTAACCTGAGTCTCTCAACTGATTTGAGTTATTCTTGTTGTGTCATCTTCGTGAATTGATTATATCTGATATATATCACTTTTGTCATGGTGAAACATGTTTTTATTAGTCTCACACATGATTTCTTTAACAAATCATTTTTCTGCCAAAGGGGTTGTGATTTAATTGTTTCCGCTGCGTAAGATTTTTTAATCTACCATTCACACCCCTCTGGTTGCTTTTCATGTGCTCTTCGATCCTAAAATTGGTATCAGAGCCACAGTGCTCTAATCTTTGTGATTTGCATGTATTTTGACTAATCATCATGGAGAAATACTCTGCAAAACCTTGTGTCTTTAGTGGTATTGATTTTCAGGTTTGGAAGGCACGTATGGAAGCCTTCATCCAGGCTCATGGCTTCGCAATATGGGAAAAGATATACAAGCCTTACGAAGTGTCGTCAAATGATCAAGTTACAGCTACAAATCTGAGAGATATCGACAACAACAACAAGGCTCGGAACTTGATCATACAAGGATTAACTCAAAGTGACTTCGACCGTGTTGCACACCTCCGATCTGCATACGATGTATGGAAAGCACATTGTGACTACCACGAAGGATCCAACATGATCAAGGAGGTAAGGAAAGACATGTTCAAGAAAGAATACATGTGCCTCAAGATTCAACCCGGTGAGTCTATTGATAACCTTTTTACTCGCTTTAATAAAATTCTCAGCAACTTGCATAGTGTCAATGTTAATTTTCCAGATGCTGAAAATGCTAGGCAATTGTTAAGTGCATTAGATATGTCAATTTGGAAGATGAAAGTCACATCTATTGGTGAATCTACTGTCATGAGTACATTTACTTTAGATGTGTTATATTCCAAGTTAAAAACTCATGAAATTGATATAATATCACGTAAGAACCCCAACAAGTATATTGCTTTTGTTTCTCAATGTGACATGCCTAGCTCCGGTCGTTCTTCATCTTGTGGTACACTTGCTTTGTTGTCCTCTCTAACCCTTAAACAGATTGAGGAGTTTCCAGAGGAGAAGCTAGTACTTCTCTCTACTAGGTTCTCAAAAGCATTGCAAAATGTGGGAACTAGAAGGAGAGGAAGCTCCAGACCTCAACGATGCTTCGAATGTGGTAAGACAGGACATTTTTGTTCAGATTGCCCTGACCTTTCATGTCCTACTTCCTGGGATGAAAAGCAAACAAGGACGAAGCACTCTTATGCAAAAGATAAGAAGAAAAAGAAGGGTTTTACAGAACGTCAATTGGTGAGAAGTTTTATCTCCGCACTTCAGGAAGTTGGCTCAAGCGATGTGGACATTGGAAGTGACGAAGATGAAGAAGATTTGGCAAACTTGTGCTTCATGGCGGGCAAGTCAAGATCAAGTATGGAGGAGGCTGAACACAACAGCGACAATGAAGAGGTATGTCCTACTTGCAAAGAAATGTGTGATGCTATTTCTCGTGCCACTGTTATAGTTAAGAAAAAGGACAAAAATCTTAGGTACAATGCTGTTAAAATTGAATCACTAGAATTTGAAAACAACCGTTTAAAAACTTTGATTCCTAGTGATGATGCATGTCCCTCATGTGATTTAATATATGAACAATTGTCCTCATTAAGAAGTGCGCACAACTCCACACTTGATAAACTTGAGTTAGAAATTGAAAAGAATAGAGAGCTTGCTGCACTAAATGATAAAAACTTGAAAGATGCTAGCTGTTCTGCATTTGATTTGCACTGTTCTACTTGTGATGATCTTGATAAGAAACTACAAGATGCTATGAATGAAATTTCTATATTGAACAATGCTTTACGTTCTCATGAAGTTAAATTTTGTTCCAATTGCAAATTAAAAGGCAAAACTTCATGTGAAAATTGCCTTGATCTGTCCAATAAACATGATGACAAGCATAGGACATTAGATCGGTTTTGTAATGGGAATAAGAACCTAAACTTGCTGCTGAATTATTCCAAGACTTGCAATGATAAAACTTGTTTAGGTTTTGATTCTCATGCTCATGCTAGGGCACATCCACCTAAAATTGTAAGAACATTAGGAAGTGGTTTGATTCAAACAGTTCCTAAACAAAAAGAAGTGGTTTTCAAATCCGCGGGAGTGTTGTCTCATTCGGTTTCAAGTAAAAATGTTGCTTGCTCATCTAGACATGAACACAAAGTTAAATTTAATTGTACCTACTGTGGTAGAGATGGTAATGTCATAGATTTTTGTTATAGACTAGCTAAACAACAGAAAAAGGAAAGAATGATTGCTAGATCTCATAACTTTCATGCAAATTTGCTGCACTTGCTAAACCGAATGATAAGAACATGCAATCTGGTGTAATGAGTCGAAAACATGCAAACTTTGCTCCCAAACCTACTGTTTTTTGTGCTATACATGTAACATCTCGTAGGACAGTAGTTGGGTACAAAAATCCTCAAGTTTTGGCTCATAAACCTGTTGTTTTATCTCAGCTTTCGCGTGTTATTCTTGCTGATGTCGTGTGACTCAGTACTGGATTCCTAAATGCCTTTTGACTAACCCTAGTATTGAGTCATGGATGTATTGTGCTTCTATGTAGGTTACACGCTTGAGGAAGGAGAATATTTGGATTGTGGATTCAGGTTGCTCACGCCATATGACCGGTAACAAAGAATAGTTCTCCTCCCTCTCTTTTGTGTCACGTGTAGTGAATGTTACCTTTGCTGATATTTCTTCAACTCCTATAATTGCTAAGGGTTCGGTTATAGTAAATAATCACTACACTTTGAAGGATGTGGCACTTGTTAAAAATTTGAAATACAACTTGCTTTCTGTTTCACAACTACTAGATGAAAATCTGGAAACAATTTTCACTAAAAATTTCTGCAAAGTTGTAAATTCAAATGGCGAGCTTATTTTTAACCTGTCTTGATTTGGAAGAGTTTTTAAAGCTGATTTTGATATGTCTTCCTCTAAGCATAGGTGTCTAGTTGCTAATGATTCAAAGGACTTATATTTTTGCCATCGTAGACTTGGTCATGTAGGCTTTGATCATCTAACGCGTGTTAGTTCTCTTGATCGCATACGTGGGCTGCCTTAGCTCAAAGGGGACAAAGAAATTGTGTGCTCTTCTTGTAGACATGCTAAGATGGTTGCAGGTTCACATACTCCTCTCACAATGATCATGACAACTGAACCGGGTCAATGACATCGTAGGACCTTCACGCGTTCAATCCTTTGGAGGTAAGTGGTATGTTCTTGTGATTGTTGATGATTATTCTAGATACTCTTGGGTTTACTTTATGGCATCTAAGAATGAAGCTTTTAGTCACTGTAGAACTTTATTTCTTAGATTATCAATTGATCACCCAGGATCTTTAAAAGCAATTAGAAGTGATAACATAAATGAATTTAAAAATCAATCTTTTGATCATTTTTTGTGCTAAAAATGAAATATATCATCAATTTTATTCACCATATGTACCTCAACAAAACGGTGTTGTAGAAAGAAAGAACATAATTAGTTGAGATGGCTAGGACTATGCTTGATGAATATACTACTCGTAGGAAATTTTGGGCTGATGCAATTGCAACGAGTTGTTATGTCTCAAATCGCGTTTTCTTGCGCGCTAAGCTAGGTAAAACACCATATGATCTCCAGTTTGTAAATAGGCCTAGTGTTACACACTTTCGGGTCTTTAGTTGCAAATGCTTTGTTAAGAAACATGGTAATCTTGATAAATTTGAACCTAGATCCATTGATGGCATGTTTCTTGGTTATCCATCTCATACTAGAGGCTACCGTGTGCTTTTACTTGACACTAACAAAATTGTGGAGACTTGTGAGGTGTCTTTTGATGAAGCTAGCCCAGGTACTAGCTCAAACATTACAGGTCCAGATCCATATCCGCGGGGGGAGAGCATTTTCGTTGAAGATGAGGAAGAGGTGGAGCCGCTGCCCAAAAATTCAGCAGCTAATGACATTGTTCCAGCTCCTAATTTTGATTCACAGCAAGCACCAACAACCACCATTGCTGGTCCAGATCCTCCTCAAGTCATAAGCTCATCGATTTGTGGTGAACATGAAGAAGAAGATGCTTGTGAAGTGTCCACTCCCCTCCGGGTTCTCAAAATTCATCCTCCACAAAAAATTATTGGAAGCTTGCACGAACGAGTCACACGGTCCAGGTTTTGCGATCCAAACTCTCATGCTCATTCTGCTTTTGTTGCTTCTTTTGAACCCAAAGATATGTCACAGACACTCACTAATGAATCTTGGATCATTGCCATGCAAGAAGAGTTAGAAAATTTTGATAGAAATAATGTTTGGAAACTTGTACCTCCACCTCAAGGTCACACTTTAATTGGAACTAAATGGGTGTTTAAAAATAAACAAAGTAAGGATGGGGTTGTGGTTAGGAATAAGGCTAGGTTGGTTGCTCAAGGTTTCACTCAAGTTGAAGGTCTAGATTTTGATGAAACTTTGGCTCATGTTGCTAGATTAGAAGCCATAAGAATTTTGTTAGCTTTTGCTGCATCTAAAGGTTTTAAGCTTTATAAAATGGATGTTAAAAGTGCTTTTCTTAATGGCTACATAGATGAGGAGGTTTATGTCAAACAACCACCGGGTTTTGAAAATTCAGATTTTCCGAATAATGTTTACAAGCTGTCCAAAGCCTTGTACGGTCTCAAACAAGCCCCTAGAGCATGGTATGAAAGGTTAAAAACATTCTTACTTGAAAAGGGGTTTACCATGGGCAAGGTTAATAAAACTCTTTTTGTGCTTAAGCATGGCAATGACTCATTATTCGTTCAATTGTATGTGGATGATATTATCTTTGGTTGTTCTTCTCATGATCTTATGTCCAAGTTTTTAGCTATGATGAGTTCAGAATTTGAGATGAGTATGATGGGAGAACTCACGTACTTTTTGGAGCTACAAATCAAGCAAACCAAGGAGGGTACCTTTGTGCATCAAAGGAAGTATACAAAAGACCTCCTAAGGCGCTTCAACATGGACAAAAGCAAGCCTCTTCGGACACCAATGGGAACAGCAATAACACTTGAACTTGATGAAGATGGCGAACCCATGGATCAAAAATAATATAGAAGCATGATCGTATCACTTTTGTACCTCACGGCATCAAGACCGGACATACAATTCAGTGTATGTCTTTGTGCACGGTTTCAAGCCTTCCCACGTGCTTCGCATCATCAAGCCCTCAAAAGGATTCTCAGGTACTTACATGGAACTCAAGAATTTGACATTTTTCTTCCTTCTTCCTCAACCGTTACTTTGAAAGCTTTTTTCGATGCTGATTTTGGAGGTTGTAGGATTGATAGGAAAAGTACTTCCGGTGCTTGTCATTTTCTTGGTAATTCACTTGTTGCTTGGTCCTCTAGAAAACAAAATTCAGTTGCACAATCCACAGCCAAATCTGAATATTTAGTTGCTGCTAGTGCTTGCTCACAAATTCTTTGGATTGTTCAAACACTTAAGGACTATGGGTTGATCTACATAGTGTTCCACTGTTTTGTGATAACACTAGTGCCATCTGCATTGCTAAAAACCCCGTGCAACATTCTAGAACTAAGCACATTGACATTAGGTATCACGTTCTCCGTGATAATGTTGAAAAAGGAAACATTGTACTACACCATGTAGATACCGAACAACAATTGGCTAACATTTTTACAAAACCTTTGGATTTCACTCGTTTTTGTTACATACGTAGTAAAATAGGGGTTATGCATCCTCATGGCTTATATGGAGGGGGAGTTTTCAAACATGAGAAGTCTATGTGTGAATCTAAAATTAAAATAATATGAGCATAGTATTTCATACATATATGACTTTGTGATTCCTTTTACATGCTGAAAGTTCTTACTATATTACTCGTGTTATACATTTTGTAGTTTTTACCATGTCTAGTAATTGGAATAATTACCTACACTAAATCTGGTCATGGTCGAACTTTCTTGCTGTTTTGAACATGTTGCATGCTTACAAGTGCTTTTAATCATAAACATTTAATCAAGTAATCCACTCACATGTTGAGTTTTTATGATCAAATGAAAAATTGAGAAAAGATCAAGAGAATATGCATGCATCGCACTTCTTCTTTTGAGATGGCTTATCATTGCACTTAGATATGAATTTGGGAGAAGTTGTGTATGACTAAAACCATGTCCTTAAACTTTTGATTGTCAAATGACATAGGCTTGGCTTGGTTGGTTATAATAAGGCAGATGCGCATATAATCTCTTTCAAATATCATATGATCTAAATTTGTGCTTTGAAAAATAATAAAATGCAGCAACAAGTGTCATGCTTTTAGGTTTTGAAATAGTTAAGTTTGTGAGATCATGACTTGCTTAAATTGAAAATTACATTTGATCTCTAGCATGGCTTACACTACTTTATATATCTCATTGATGTGATAGTGTAAGTTACTTGATAGTATTACTTGGATGAGCTTGGTTTTATATGTATATGTATAATATGCTCATAACAATTAAATTTTCTCTTTTCAACCTTGTTGAATACATTGTCAAAGGGGGAGAGATAATATGAGTGAATTTTTAAAGATAAGTATGCAAGGGGGAGAAATTGACTACAGACTGCACATATTCACAATTGTTTTTGGCACGATTCTTCTCAGGGGGGGAATTTCTTTTTCTCATTTTGCTTCTGTTTTATGAAGGGGGAGAAATTGTTTTCAAAACTTTTAATGCGAATAAGACAATGTTCGGATCTTAAGTGGTGTTGCCAATGCATTCATCAAGGGGGGGATTGTGAGACCTATGCGTGTTGAATACATTGGCTATGGCGATAAAAGTCTTGAATACTACCAAAACACTTTTATCATAAAGGTCCGACTCTAGGTCCGACTAGCTTTGGTTAGCTCTGGCGCTAGGTCCTGCTAGCTTGGGTAAGCTCCGGTTCAAGGTCTGGTTAGCTTTGGCAAGGTTCGGTGCTTGATCGCAGTGTTTCTGCTTTTATCTTGCAATGTTTCGAACTTGCTTTACACTTTGTAAAGGTTGCTTAGTATTCTATTACTAAGTTTTTGGTGTGTTTTGGTGGTTAAGGCTGATATCATTTTGCTATTGTTTGCAACATGCTTATGTGAAGTGCTCACGTAAGATGTTGTAGTTTCGGAACTAACGAGAGTCAAGTCGAGGACTTGAGCTCGGAAGTATTGGTTGTTTATTCATGTGCAAGTGTTGCTTGAGTTAAAGACATGGCTGGTAATGGGATCCATTGAACTAGTCTTAGGGGAAAGATGAGGTTCAACAACCAAGTTCGGGAGGAATTGTGGTTGAGTTGATCGGGAGGTCGCGCAGCATGTTTGAATCGAGAACATTGCATATGAAGGTATTATGGACGTCATTGGAAGATATTTGCATGTGTGCAAGGAGTGCATGGACGTGGATACATGGTTCTGAGGTGTGATGAAGATATGTGGACATAAATAATTGGTCGGAAAGGTCCAACCGACTAGTTTATGGACTGAAGCTGTGGCTGAGTCGTGTTTGACTCAAATATGGAAAGATTCGAGTTGGTTATGATAGGATTTCGTATGGGTCACGAGTTGGAATTGTTTTAGGAATGTGGGATATGTTCCTAAGGTGTTTGGAAGCCATAAGATTGCTTCTATCTGCGTATAGAAGAATCCTAAGCAGTTATGGGAAGTTTTGATTCGTGATTTGAGTAGGATTAGAGTCCTAGTTGAGATTGGGTTGGCCTAAGGGCTGGTTATATAAGTGAGGGAGGCCAGAGCTCGTGGAGGAAGACTTTGGGGCTGTTCCTCTTGTGTTCTATTGAATAAAATTCGTAGTTGAAAGGACCTTTTGTGCCTTGTTCGTCCGACTTGTTCCAGGCAAGTTTTTCTCAACGAGTTTTCTGCACAGCACTACCTTTCTTCGGTGGTTTTATCATAACTCGAGTTTTACAGATCCAATTGACGTGATTCTTTTTTAGTTGTCTTCAAAACTTGATTATCTATCATCTGTCAAAATTTCACGGTCATTGGATTTTTGGTTTCTGATCTACACGAGTTTCTTTGCAGCATTCCAGAACTGTTTTTCTCGGATAGGACAGATTGACCTTTGTTCGATCTTTCAATCGTAACTTGAGTTTCTCTCGATGGATTTGAGTGATTCTTGTTGTGTCGTCTTCGAGACTTGATTCTCTCTGATATCTATCACTTTTGTCATGGTGAAACATGTTTAGATTAGTCTCACACATGATTTCTTTAACAGATCATTTTTGTGCCGAAGGGGTTGGGATTTAATTGTTTCCGTTGCGTAAGATTTTTTAATCTACCATTCACCCCCCTCTGGTAGCTTTTCACGTGCTCTTCAATCCTACACACGTGCTTGATGGCAAAGACCAACACGGGGTGGTTGTTGCATCGTAGGCTAGCCCATGTTGGTATGAAGAATCTTCAAAAACTTCTAAAAGGCAATCACATCCGAGGTCTTAAGAATGTCATTTTTGAGAAGGATAGGCCTTGTAGAGCGTGCCAAGCCGGGAAACAAGTGAAAGTGCATCTAGGAATCCCTTGTGGGTTTTGGATGATTTATGACAAGCAAATTAGATCCTAACCTCTTTGTTGAGATGAGCACAGGTTTTAATAGCAAAATAAGCAAAGTGCCAAAAAGAAGGAAGAATGAGGAGCAAATTGGAAATGAGCTCAAGGAAGAAGAATAGTAGATCATTGTGTATGGAATGTATTAAGGAAACACACCCCAAGAGATCAATCTCTATTAAACATACACATTGCACAAAGTTATACAGGACTAGACTAGTCCGATATCCTCTATGCACAAAATCGGACAAGTCCGATATCTATCGGTCTAGTCCGATATCTCTCTGACTAGAATCGGACTAGTCCACCCCAGTGCGGACTAGTCCTCAGAACACTTCACAAGTCACACAAAATCGGACAAGTCCGATCGCCACCGGACTAGTCCGATATTCATTCTGATCTAAATCGGACAAGTCCAATGTTAGCACAGACTAGTCCGAAAAACCCTCTGACCTAAATCGGACAAGTCCTCCAAGTGCGGACTTGTCACCCATAACCACTTAGGGTTTCACTGCATGGAAAAGTCCGATGTCCATCGGACCAGTCCGAAGATTTTCAGAAGCGAAATCGGACAAGTCCGCTCCTAAGTGGTTTGCTACACACAGCACACCGGACTAGTCCGGTGTCCACCACGGACTAGTTCGATCTTTCTAAACCCTAACGGTCACTTTTAGAAACCCCATATAAATAGAGGTGCACGGCCCAACTTTAAACTCTCTCGAACCCTAGCACCGTCACACCACTCAAGAGCCTTAAAAACCACATCTCTCCACGAAATTAAGTGCAACAAAGATCAATCATTTGAGGATTCACTCTAGATCATTGGAGAGACACGTTCAACACTCATTGTGCTCTTGGTTTGATTCTCTAACACACTCCTATGATTTCATTAAAATCTTTTGAGTGTGTTCTTGGTGATATTTTGTGTTGTAATCTAGGGGAGCCCTCAACATGTGAGAAGACCCCTTTGAATTCGGTTATTCACTCCTTTGTGATAAGTGGAAGTGGATTGGCCTTCGTGGCGATCCGACGAGGGTAGGGTTGGAGAAGACCCGGTCCTTTTGTGGACTCCTCAACATGGACGTAGGTTTCCTCTGTGGGAGCCGAACCACGGGATAAATCCTTGTGTCTTGCTTGGTGTTCATCATTCTTATTCATCACAACAATCTAGGGTTTCAATCATTATTGCTTACTTTACGTTGAATCTTTAAATATAAGATGGAATTGTGATAGACCCTAGTCCATAACCTTGCAACACTTCATTTGACTGCATATTTCTGCTGCATACATCGAAGAATCAAATTAATCGATCAAACATAATCAAACTAGTCAGTACACATCAGACTAGTCCGCACTTTACCAGACTAATCCGATATCTCTAATTTTGAACTGGTTGTTAAGTGTTGTAGGTTCCGACAAATTTCAAAAAGACCTATTCACACCCCCCTCTAGGCCACATTCAATTGGTATCAGAGCAGGTTCTTCAAGAAAGAGTCTAATCGCTCGAAGAAGATCATGTCGGACATGAAGGACATCCACAAGAGCAACAACCATGTAAAGGTTGATGATGAAAAGAACCTCAAGGTGGAGAAGCTCCTCGAAGCCATTCAAGACTTCGAGGACGATGATGAGGAGACACTAGAACTAAAGGCACTCCTAAGAAAGAAGACACTTTCCAAAGGGAAAGTGATGATTGAAGAAAAGAAGAAGGGGAGTAGCCACACCGACTACTCCCAATATCCTTTTAACTATGATCATCTAAATTCCAACAATAATCATTACTTGTCTATCCCACTTGGAAAAGCCACACACTTCGATGGTAGTGATTACTCAATGTGGAGGCAAAATATGAAAATGCATCTAATTTCCCTCAATCCAAGTTTATGGCATATTGTGTGCACAGGGATAGATATCTCAGACGACAATGAAGAGCTCACACCAAGCCAAGAGCAGGCAATTCACCGAAATGCTCAAGCCGCGGCCGTAATTACCTCTTTGCTCAGTCGGGACGAGTTCACCAAGGTGGATGGATTTGAGATTGCTAAGGAAATATGGTACACACTGCAAACTGCACATGAAGGTGACTGACATGTGCATGAAGCAAAGATCAAAATGATCGAAGGCGAATTAGGAAGATTCGCAATTGAAGAAGACGAGTCACCTCAAGATATGTGCAACCGGTTAAAGACGCTCGTCAACAAGGTTCGATCATATGGAAGCAAGAAGTGGAATGACCACGAGGTGGTGAAGCTCATCCTTAGAGCTTTCATGCCTCGCAACATCACCCTATGCTCAATGATTAGAGAAAGCCCCAGATACAAGAAAATGACTCCAGATGAACTACTTGGAAAAATCATTAATTTCGAGATGATGGAAAAACAAGCAAAACATGTTAAAGAAATTGCCGACCTCACCTCGGCAAAGAAGAAAGGGGTTGCTTTGAAGTCCACCCTCAAGCCCCTATCTAAAGAAGCTAGAGAAGCACAACTAGAAGAAGACAGTGACGACGAGAGCAGTGAATTAGACGAAGAAGACATAATACTGTTCATGAAGAAATTCAAGAGAATAATGAAGAAGAGACAAGGTGCTAAATCAAGTGAAGGAAAGTACAAGGAAAGAACAAAGCCAAAGTTGAGGTGGGCATGCTATAATTGTGGTGAGTATAGCCACTTTATAGTTGATTGCCCATATGAAGAAAACAAGAAGAAGACCAAAGAAGCCAAGCCTCAACCCAAGAAATTCTTCAAGAAGAAGAAACAAGCCGAACAAGCGCACATAGGGAAAGAGTGGGACTCAAATGATGAGTCCTCATCATCCGAAGAAGAAGAGATGGCTAGCATAGCCATCGAGAAGACATCCAAGAAGTCTACTCTCTTCCCTACACTCGGCACATGGAAGGGAGATGGCACTTGCCTTATGGCAAAGGAAGGTAAACGCAAGGTAACCATTAAACCCCCTTCCGTGCATTCCTATTCTAGTGATGATGAAATCAATAGTGATAATGAGGATATGCTTATTGGACTAGATAGTAAAATAGCCACAAAAATGAAATTTTTGCTTGATCAACTTGTTGAGAAGGAGAGGTTAATACATCGTAAAGAGGACATGATCATCTCCCAAAAGGAGGAATCTGTCGAACTTGACAAGCTTCTAGAACTTGAAAACGAAAGAAGCAAATCACTATAGCTTGAGTTAGCTTTAAGCAAGGAAACTTGCTTGGAGTTAACCGACTCAAATGCTACAATCAAGGACCAACTTGCTGACCTGATCAAGGTTAACAAGATCCTTGAAGTGCAAGTTGAGTCACTCAAGCAAGGTGAACCTTCATCCTCTTCAAGTTCACCTTCTCAACCCACTAACACTGAGGTTGCTTATGCTTGTACATGTAAGAAAGTTGACACCAGTTTGAAGGACAAGACAACCTCTACAAAGGATAAACATCCTGCCCAAAGTGGCATATTTGACAAGGAGAAGATCAAATATGCACGTAGTGCATACTTGGTCAAAAGACCTCCAAATGTCAAATATGGCATTGGTTACTCTTATGGTGAAAAGCAACATGCTAGAAGCCATAAGAATAACAAGGAGATGATTACCTTTGTAAAGGGAAGACCCTCTCAAACTAGAAAGTCAAAGATTAAAACAGTAATCACACATGAACACCAGACTAGTCCGGTCGGTGTCCGGACAAGTCCGGTCCTCTGGACAAGTCCGGCCTCCCAGACTAGTCCCGTAAATAAACAACAACAGTTATTGTTTAGAACTTTCGATGCCTCGTATGTCTTAATAAGAAATAATTTTGGCAAAGCTTATGCTCATTATGTTGGGCCACACCATGAGAACACCAAGTCTCATGTGTGGGTGCCCAAATGTCTTGTAACTAACCTCCAAGGACCCAAGCAAGCTTGGGTACCTAAAACCAAAGCATAATTTGTTTTGCAGGCTTATTCCTTCGGTGGATCTAAATGGGTGCTAGAAAGTGGCTGCACCAACCATATGACCAGAGAAAGAAGAATGTTCGTGGAATATGAGGAAAATGTGGACCCAAATGAGGGCATCTACTTTGGAGATAATAGTCAAGGAAAGGTGCTCTGTACCGGTAAAATTGCAATATCTTATAAACACACACTTTCTCATGTTTTACATGTTGAATCCTTAGATTATAACCTGCTGTCCATATCTCAATTATGTGACAAAGGTTATAATTACTTGTTCACTAACGAGGGTGTGACTGTCTCTAGGAGGAGTGATGGTTCCATTGCATTCAAGGGTATGTTGAAGGGAAAGCTTTACCTTGTTGACTTCAACAAGGATAAAGCCGAACTTGATACATGCTTGATTGCAAAGACCAACATGGGTTGGCTGTGACATAGACGGCTAGCGCATGTTGGTATGAGGAACCTTCAAAAACTCCTCAAGGGCGATCACATCCGAGGTTTAAAGGATGTTGTGTTTGAGAAAGACAGGCCTTGTAGCGCGTGCCAAGCCGGGAAGCAAGTTGGATCACCTCACCCCACCAAGACCGTCATGACTACAACAAGACCGCTCGAGCTACTTCACATGGACTTATTTGGTCCAGTTGCTTACATAAGTATCGGCGGTAAAAAATATGGTTTAGTAGTTGTTGATGACTTTTCTCGCTTCACTTGGGTTTTCTTTTTGCATGATAAGTCAGAAACACAAGGAATACTCAAGAAGTTCTTCAAGCGACCTCAAAACGAATTCTCATTGACAATCAAGAACATTCGAAGCGACAATGGCATGAAGTTCAAGAACACACAAGTGGAGGAGTACCTTGATGAAGAAGGCATAAAGTACGAGTTTTCAGTTCTGTACTCGCCACAACAAAACGGAGTTGCCGAAAGAAAGAACCGAACTCTCATAGACATTGCAAGAATAATGCTCGATGAGTACAAGACCTCAGATCGATTTTGGGCAGAAGCAATTAACACCGCTTGCCACGCCACAAATGACTTTATCTTCATCGACTACTCAAGAAGACATCCTATGAGCTACTCACCGGTAACAAACCCAATATTTCATATTTTAGAGTTTTCGATTCTCCATGCTACATTTTAAACAAGAAGCCTAGGACTTCAAAGTTCGCTTCGAAGTCCGATGAAGGTTTCTTGCTTGGTTATGATTCGAACACTTACACCTATCGTGTTTTCAACAAGACCTCCGGACTTGTTGAAGTAGCACGTGATGTAGTGTTCGATGAGACTAATGGCTCCCAAAAGGAGCAAGTTGATCCATGTGTACTAGGTAAAGAAGAAGCTCCTTGTCAAGCATTGAAAAGAATGGCCTTAGGTGAAGTTCGACCACAAGAGTCACCTCTACACGTGCATGAGGAAGAAGAACCACAAGAGGAGGTCAACGATCAAGGGGGGGGCTTCCATACAAGATCAACCACAAGAATACGAAGATAATCAACAAGTCAACAAAGGCAACCATTTAGGGGGAGAAGAAGATGATCATGAAGATACAACACCTCAAGTGCCACACCCAAGAGTACACCAATGCATCCAAAGGGATCACCCAATCGACAATATCATCGGTGACATCCAAAAGGGAGTAACCACTAGATCTCGTATAGCTAACTTTTGTGAACACTATTCGTTTGTATCCTTTTTGGAACCGCGCAGGGTTGAGGATGCATTGAAGGACTCGGACTAGGTGGTGGCAGTGCAAGAAGAATTGAAAAATTTCAAGCGGAACGAGGTGTGGGAACTCGTGGCAAGACCCAATGCGAACATCGTCGGCACCAAGTGGGTCTTCCGCAACAAACAAGATGAACACGGGGTGGTGACAAG
The DNA here is from genome assembly GCA_036927565.1 of Tuctoria greenei. Lineage (NCBI taxonomy): Eukaryota > Viridiplantae > Streptophyta > Magnoliopsida > Poales > Poaceae > Tuctoria > Tuctoria greenei. The sequence continues at coordinate 201,430,335 of JAYESD010000001.1, forward strand.
GAACAAGGCATGACTTGTGGCCAAAGGGTATTCACAAGTCGAAGGTTTGGATTTCGATGAGACCTTTGCTCCCGTAGCTAGACTTGAATCCATTAGAATACTACTTGCATATGCTACTCACCATGATTTCAAGCTGTATCAAATGGATGTGAAAAGCGCCTTCCTCAACGGACCAATCAAGGAGGAGGTGTACGTGGAGCAACCCACCGGGTTTGAAGACGAAGAGTTTCCCGACCACATATTTAAATTGCGTAAGGCTCTCTACGGCCTAAAACAAGCTCCTAGAGCTTGGTATGAGTGTCTTAGATATTTCTTAATTGAAAATGGATTTAAGATTGACAAAGTAGATTATACACTATTTATAAAAAAATTTGACAATGATCTATTTATTTGTCAAATTTATGTTGATGATATAATCTTTGGGTCAACTAATCAATCTTTTTGTAAGGAATTCAGTAAAATCATGAAACATAGGTTTGAAATGTCAATGATGGGAGAACTAAAGTACTTCTTGGGATTCCAAGTGCGGCAACAAAAGGAAGGGATGTTCATAAGCCAAACCAAGTACACACAAGACATACTCAAGAAGTTTGGTATGGACAAGGCGAAGCCTATAAAGACTCCCATGGCAACAAATGGCCACTTGGATCTCAATGAAGATGGACCTAGCGTCGACCAAAAGGTATATTGCTCCATGATTGGATCTCTACTCTATTTATGTGCATCTAGGCCAGACATTATGTTGAGTGTATGTTTGTGTGCAAGGTTTCAAGACAATCCTAAGGAGTGTCACTTGACAGCCGTAAAAAGGATCTTGAGATATTTAGTTCATACACCCAACCTAGGTCTTTTGGTACCCAAAAGGCTAAAAATTCAATCTCATTGGTTACTCCGATGCAGATTATGCCGGATCCAAAGTAGATAGAAAAAGTACTTCCAGTACATGCCAATTCCTAAGGAGATCCTTAGTTTCTTGGTCCTCCAAGAAACAAAATTCCATTGCCTTATCCACATCCGAAGCGGAGTATGTTGCATCCGGGAGTTGTTGTGCACAACTCCTTTGAATGCGACAAACTCTAAGGGATTACGGTTACAATATGAACCGTATTCCACTCCTTTGTGACAATGAGAGTGCCATTAAAATTGCTCATAATCCCGTTGAGCACTCTAGAAACAAATACATAGATATAAGACATCACTTCTTGAGGGATCACTCCATGAAACGAGATATAGCCATTTCCCATGTTAACACCCAAAAGCAATTGGCCTACATATTCACCAAGCCACTTGATGAAAAGCGCTTTTGTGAACTCAGAAATGAGCTAAACATCCATGATGCTCGGAGTGTGGCTTCAAATGTTGCATACCTGTATGAATTCTTCAAAATATGTTGATTGGATTGTGAAAATCATCTCTCTCAATTTTCTTCCGAAAACTATGTTAATTATTTGATCTTGGTGAATTATGATGATTGCTTGATTATTGTATGCTTACTGATCATATTCATCAAGATTATTTGATTTGATTTGCCTCCCTATATTTCTAAATATGTACCTTCAAATATATATGAATGGGCCAACCAATTCTTGCCTGGTGACCATGGACTAGTCTGTGGTTACCCGGACTAGTCCGCCCATGCAGACTAGTCCGCGGAGTGCCGGTTAGGCCGGACTAGTCCAGTAGACAACGGACTAGTCCGATATAGCCTCTGGAAAAGTTCGGACTAGTCCGGTCATCTCCGGACTTGTCTGATTTTTCGTGTCCTTAACCCTAGCCGCCGCCAAACCCTAATCCCTTCATCCTCACTCTTGCCTCACGCGTCCTCTCTCTCACACTCGAGCTCCCAAGGCGATTTTGCATACCCTCCACCAAAAAGCTCCGCATTTGGGTGAAGATCAAGCATCCTTGCTTGAAGATTGAAGTTCTCGGAGAAGTCCGGACTTCAACACCTCCCTCTTCGAGAATTAATCGATTTCTTCGGTAATTTTCACCCTAACTCTAGAAATCCAAAATTTCTTCATTGTTGATCAAATAGCCTAGCATATTTCACTATATACATGCCTCCTTGATGTATTACGTTTATGCTAAGCTAGTTCTGCATCAGGAATCAACATTTGTCCAGTTGCTTAGGTTTTTGAGGATGAATACCGGACTAGTCCGGTCCATGCACAGACAAGTCCGATCCCCCGGACTAGTCCGTTCCTGTACACTGGACAAGTCCGCTTTTTCTGAACTCAAAACCTAACTTTTCAATTCCTCAATGCAATTCCTTGCTATCCATTTCACACCTATGCCTTGTATCATTCATTCTCATTCATGCCTCACTAAACTCATTCTCAGGGTATGTCGAGCTCAAACAACGAAGTTTCCAACTTTGAGGCTGATATGGACCACGAGGTGGCACCTCGGACCTCGACGAGTCTTGGCAAGAAGTGCCAAGAGAGACCTTCCGAGCCAGCTCTGTCTCCTCCACAGGTTCGGAGGAAAGTGCTAGCAAAGAAGTCGACCTCCAAGGTGACAGCTTCTAGGGCTACCACCAGTGGTGGCCCTAGCTCGGCAAGTGCCCGCCTAGCCAAAGGCAAGGGCAAAGGGATAGCAACGGGTCCAGTTGGCCTGTTGAAGCTGCATGCTCTGAGGGAAGTGGTCTGGGACCCCACTGAAGAGAAGTTCAACGGGAAAGGCAGTGATTCGGCAGCAAAGTTCAGAAGCATTGATTGGTATGGCCGACCAAAGCAAGCTGCCGATGGAAGATTTTGGTGCAACTTCCATGCAGATTTCTATAAATCTGTGTATTTCCCAATGAAGACACCGGTTGTGTGCAGTCAATGGATTGATTGGGCACACTTTGAGAAGAAGGGCTGCTCCCCGTTCACTGAAGTGGTGGAAGCTATTGAGAGGCATGGCATGAAGGATCTCTTTGCCTTTAGGAACAACTGGAATGATGAGGTCATAGCACAATTCTTTGCAACATGCCATTTCTCAAGTGAAGATGAGGAAAGTGTTACTTGGATGACTCGTGGATCCAAGTACAGTATCACTCAAGAAGATTTTGCAAGCCTGCTTCACCTTGGCACCTCAAGACCTGACTGCTTGATCATCCACAACATAGGTGTCATTGAGAAGGATAAGATGAAGTTCCTATATGAGCCAAACTCCAAGTTTAACCCTCCATCCACAAAGAACATGAAAGCCATTCTTTGTGGTGCTCAATTGAGTCTTGAGGAAGACCATCTCTCCCAAGGATGGAGATGCCGGGAGTGTGCAGGGTTGTCTCCGGACATTGATGAGATTGATAAGCAAGGACCGCCAGTTTGATGTCTCGGACTACATCTGGAATGACATGGTCAACATATCTTGCACACCCAATAGATCTTGTGGGTATGCCCCATATATGATGTTTGTGATAGAGAAGGTTACCAGGATTTAATTCGTCAAGGATGTGGAGCACCTACCCTTGAGGCCTCAGATGCCTCAGAAGCCAAGTGTCCAGGCTGCTCCCTCGCCAGCCTCCAGTCCTGAGGCACCGGGAAGAAGAACTGAAGATGCCAGAGCTGCTCCTGCCAGTAGGGCAGCCCCTCAAAGGGGATCCACCATTGGGATCTTCAAATACTTAGCAACCATCTTCGCTTCATGCAAAAAGGCCGAAGTGAGGGCCCACAAGCTGAACAAGAAGAGGAAGGAAGATATGAAGTATGTGAAGGCAAATGTGAAGCAAATATGCCAGAAACTGGAGATCGAACCCATTGGGTCTCCGGTAATCTCTGAAGATTTCGATTCAGACATCACCGAGCTCAGGCCCTTGACCTCCTCCGAGCTTGCCTACTTTGGCATTGGGGGCTCGAGTGGCCCCGCACCTCCTCATCCCCATCATTAGGCTGAAGATGAAGATGACAAAGACGATGATGAGAGGACTGACAGCGAAGAGTGAAGACCTTAGGACCCTCCTCTCCTTCTTTTTGGTGTCTTGATGCCAAAGGGGGAGATATTGAGGGGGGGGGTCTTAGCCTTAGCTGTAGGATGCGAGGAGAGAGCTCTCTTTGATGCTTTTTGACTATTTTGCGGGTTGTAAAGCTTTAACTATGTTCTTAAGTTAATTATGGTTCTGTGATGCAATGTTACGATCTTTTGAGAAGTAATTGTTGAGTTATGTGATTTTGCTCCTAGAATGATATATATGCTTGGTTTTGGTTGAGTAATGTCAATTATGTCATTCTCATTGTTTCAATGTACTTAGTTATGCATCCCACCATAAAGAATGCACATATGGATTATGTTTTCATTGCTTGATGTATTTTAGACTCATATGTGTATACTTTATGAAAATCTCAATTTTATCACTTTTGTGAAATCTCAATTGGTTGTCACCAATCACCAAAAAGGGGGAGATTGAAAGTGCATCTAGGAATCCCTTGTGGGTTTTGGATGATTTATGACAAGCAAATGAGATCCTAACCTCCTTGTTGGGATGAGCATAGGTTTTAATAGCAAAATAAGCAAAGTGCCAAAAAGAAGGAAGAACGAGGAGTAAAGTGGAAATGAGCTCAAGGAAGAAGAATAGTAGATCATTGTGTATGGAGTGTGTTAAGGAAACACACCCCAAGAGCTCAATCACTATTAAACACACACATTGCACAAAGATATACAGGACTGGACTAGTCTGAATGACACCGGACTAGTCCGATATCCTCTCTGCACAAAATCGAACATGTCCGATATCCATCGTACTAGTCTGATATCTCTCTGACTAGAATCGGGCTAGTCTTCCCCAGTGCGGACTAGTCCTCAAAACACTTCACAAAACACACAAAATCGGACAAGTCCGATCACCACCGGACTAGTCCGATATTCATTCTGATCTAAATCGGACAAGTCCGATGTTAGCACAGACTAGTCCGAAAAACCCTCTGACCTAAATCGGACAAGTCCTCCAAGTGCGGACTTGTCACCCATAACCACTTAGGGTTTCATTGCACGGACAAGTCCGATGTCCATCGGACTAGTCCGAAGATTTCCAGAAGTGAAATCAGACAAGTCTGCTCCTAGCCGGACTAGTCCAATATTTTGGGGCACTTAGGGTTTGCTACACACAACACACCGGACTAGTCCGGTGTCCACCACAGACTAGTCCGATCTTTCTAAACCCTAACGGTCACTTTTAGAAACCTCATATAAATAGAGGTGCACAGCCCAACTTTAAACTGTCTCGAACCCTAGCGCCGTCACACCACCCAAGAGCCTCAAAAACCACATCTCTCCACGAAATTAAGTGCAACAAAGATCAATCCTTTGAGGATTCACTCTAGATCATTGGAGAGACATGTTCAACACTCATTGAGCTCTTGGTTTGATTCTCTAACACACTCATGTGATTTCATTGTAATCTTTTGAGTGTGTTCTTGGTGATATTTCATGTTGCAATCTAGGAGAGCCCTCAACGTGTGAGAAGACCCCTTTGAATTCTGTTATTCACCCAGTTGTGATAAGTGGAAGTGGATTGGCCTTCGTGACGATCCGACGAGGGTAGGGTTGGAAAAGACCCGGTCCTTTTGTGGACTCCTCAATGTGGACGTAGGTTGCCTCTGTGGGAGTCGAACCACGCGATAAATCCTTGTGTCTTGCTTGGTGTTCATCGTATTCATCACAACAATCTAGGGTTTCAATCATTATTGCTTACTTTACGTTGAATCTTTAAATATAAGATTGAATTTTGATAGACCCTAGTCCATAACCTTGCAACACTTCATTTTACTGTATATTTCCGCTGCATACATCAAGGAATCAAATTAATCGATCAAACTTAATCAAACTAGTCGGTACACACCGGACTAGTCCGCACTTTACTGGACTAGTCCAATATCTCTTGTTTTGAACTGGTTGTTAAGTGTTGCAGGTTCCGACGGATTTCAAAAAGGCCTATTCACCCCCCCCCCCCCCCCCCTCTAGGCCACATTCAACAACTCAGAGCCGCACATCCCACCAAGAATGTGATGACCACGGCAAGACCATTGGAGATGCTTCATATGTACCTCTTTGGTCCCATTGCTTATATAAGCATTGGCAGTAACAAATATGGTCTAGTTATTGTTAATGAATTTTCCCGCTTCACTTGGAGGTTTTTCTTGCATGACAAAGGTGAAAGTCAAGGTGTGCTTAAGAAGTTCTTGAGGAGAGCTCAAAATGAGTACTCCTTGAGAATCAAGAAGATAAGAAGCGTCGAAGTGTTGCTATGACACTTCCCCCAGTACTACTAAAGCGTAGTCCACGGAGGTTCGTGTTCGGTTGGGGCGCGCGTAAGATAATGAACGAGACAGTGACACAGGGGATTTTTTACGTGGTTCGGGCCGCCTTAGCGTAATACCCCCCATGGGGTGGTTGTTGATTGTATGAGAGTGTATACGTGGGTGCTTGAGTTGGCTCGGTTGGAGTTGGTTTCTACCATGCGGTGCAGCCCTTTTATATGCCAAGGGCTGGCCATTACCGGGGTTGCATGGCCCGACAAGTGGTCTCGACGGTATTCAATCACCTAATACACGATCTACATGTATTAAATATGATTAACAGTGTGATAACGCGCCTTAATGGCGGCGTTACCGGTACTAAAGTACCTCTGATCATGTGTCATTAATGCTGAATTAATGACACGTTAATGAGGTCTTGTAACGGCTATTTTAATAGCCTCTTGAATGTATGTGCCGTTGGAGATCCTGTAGTCATTGCTGGTTTAGGTCCAGAGGTACCACACGTGGTAGCTCCAAAACTTCTCTCTGCGGGGAGGTAGGTCCGGAGCCACTCAACACGTGGTGGCACCGAAGCTTCCCTCTACTTGGGGTTAGGTTTGGGGTTGCTAGACACATGGCACGACCGGAGCTTCCCTGCGAAGGGAGGTAGGTCAGGTCCCGCTGGACACGTGGTAGCACCAGAGCTACCCAAACGAGGGAAGCGGGCCCAGTGTTGTCACATGTGTGTTGCCTTCGGGGGTCTTCGACTTGGACGTGGGAACTCTTTGGCTTTTCTTACGGTATCATAGGGTACCTGGTATGCAGGGTACCGACAGTGATCCCCAGGCCCACCTCTTGGAGAAACCCTCTAGGTGAAGTTTTTCTACCAAAGGTGGGGCCATCTTCGATTCACGCACTGCGGCTTCAAAGCTTCTTGGTGGGCCGTTGAGGCGACAGCAAAGAGTTATGTCGCCGCCGTGTGGCCCTTTTTCACTCGTCGCGTGGGATCCTGGCGTGTGAATCCAATGCAATTGAAGGTCACTGGTTCCCAATATGAAAAATGTATCGGTTCTGAGCGTAATTTTTGTAGCCCTGTCAGGTGGCCGCCCTCGGGCTTCCAACTTCTCATCATGACAACGGTTCGCATGGGGTAACTTTTTAAACAAAGTGGACCCGAGCCCCCTTGTCATCGACGAGGTCATCTGTGATTCAAGTTTGGAGATAGTTTCCATCCAAGCTTTGCGGAGGCTTACTTAAGAAGGAAAGCCTGCACGGTTAGAGGGCTCTTTACGCCTTCATTCGAACTTGCGCTCAGAACTTCTCCTCCTTCGCATTGCTTTTCCAATGTTCGCTCCGCTTTACCGTGATGGAGTTGGGTCTTCCCCACAGCAAGATTAAGAAAGATGAAGATTTGGCGAGGGTTCGGACCCACATGGGATGGTCCAACGACTCCTTCAACAACTCGATCCGCTTCGGCAAGCTTCCCTTCAAGAAGGAACACACTGAAGAGATCATCTACTTCTCGGCATACACCATGGTGGGGTTGATTCCGCCTTTTCCAAGTTTCCTCTTGATGCTGCTGGACTTCTACGGGCTCCAGCTTCATCACCTCGGCCCTCACTCATTCTTGCTAGTGGCGACCTTTGTCCACTTCTGTGAGATGTGGGTGAGTGTTCTACCAAGCATCTAGCTCTTCTGAACCTTCTTCACGGTCCACACTACCGGAAAGGGGACTGAGTTCATCGGCTTCTACTACTTCGTGAAGCGCAAGAACTGTCCCTTCAAGTACTTGAAGACTTTCCCCTCCGAGAAGTGGGACAACTGGAAGAAGGATTGGGTGCTCATCACGGTGGATCATCACGACAGGCTGGAGTTGCCTACAAGCCTTCCCAATGTCGACACCGATGCTTGGAATGCAGCTCTGGAGTTGTCCGAAGCTTACAGGCATGCCTTGACAAGAATCCAGCAATGTGTGGAGGGTGGAGTGACCCCTCATATGGTCTTCGGTAACTTTCTGGTGAACAGGTGGGCTTCGCAGAAGACAAGGGAGTGGCCCACATGGGCTTTCAATAGAGAGATGGATCACAACCGGATCAAAGCTGGTGTTTGGACTAACTTGGATGATGAAGCTTTGAAGCTCCATCTCTATAAGATTTAACACGGAGCCATCACCCGCAACTCCTTGGCCCCGCCGGCAAAATTCCTCCCTTTGAACATGGTTCCTGAGTTCAGGAAGGAGCTTTAGAAGGGAATGCTAGAGATGGATGACCTCAGCTTGGCGGAGAAGTGTGAGACCATCGGGATTTCTATTCCCGGGGCTTCGGAAAGGGTAGCTCCCACTGCTCCAAGCCCGAAGGTTGACGACGTAGGCAAGGGCAAGGGCAAGGGCAAGGAGCCGGCCGAATCTTCCAGCCGGAAGACGAAGCTGAGACATGCTGATGGGAGCTCCCTTAGGTCGAGTCCATCTCCAGCAGCCTCTTCCCCCCGGTCAAGCAAAACTTTGGTGGCCACACCTTCTTTGGTGCCGGCGTCCACGAGGAGCGCTAGCTCCAGCAAGTCAACACCAACTCAAGTGCCGGCTGTGGTTGCCAGGTATGGAGGTCCTTTCCAACCAAGGGAGGTCCCGACTAAGGTGACTCCAGCCCCTACGGCAATCTCCCGACCGAAGTCCGGGGTCTCTGACTCACTAGGTCCGGTGGGCTCTAACTCTGGGCCACAGAAGAAGAAGTTCCGCAGCGACTGGAGTGGAAGCTTCCCAAGGTAAGCATTGTCTTCTCACCTTGAGTTGCTATTTTTATCTTTACCATATTTTGAATTTTTTGATCTTTTGCTTCCATAGTGTTGAAGAAGAACACATAAGCTCTAGCCCTGCTGCAGCAACGGATGTTGTGCAAATAGAGGCTCTTGCTTTGGCCCTTGCATCCCTCCAAGTGGTGGCTGAAGACACGACTGCTCCAGCGCCAGCTGTCGTGGAACTAGATCCAGTAACGACACCAGAAGCTCCCGTGGTAGTGTTGGACCACGGGGGAGAGACTCATGAAGAAGCGACGTCTGTTTCTAAGTTGGCGGCTGAGGTTCCGGCACCGAAGCCGGAGACGGCAGAAGCTCCAGCACCTGAACCGAAGGTAACTGAAGATCTGGCACCTGAGCCGGAAGTAGTTGGAGCTGCAACACCCGAGGCGGAGATAGTCGAAGTCCCAGAACCTGAGCCGGAGGTGGTGGGGGCTCCGGATGAAACTACTATGCCAGCCCCGGAGGTGATTACTTCGGAGGTGTCCATGTCCGAACCGGAACACTTAGAGGAGGCGGCTGCGGGTCCTCCACCCACCGAGCCAACAATCGAAGATCCGGTAGTGGGACATTCCTCATCAGCTCTGAGTGCAGTTGAGATGGAGGAGCTTCCATCGATTGGTTCAGTTGACGTGGGGTTGCTGGAGAGGGAGCTCGCACCTTGGGGCACCTCAGTCATCTTGGAAGACCCGCTCGAGCCGGCAGAAGAGGTCCAGGCTGGCCCAGAGCCAATTCCTTTGGCATTGTCTATAGAAAACGCCTGCTCCAGCCTTCACCAAGTCCAGCTCGCCTTCGACTACAAAAGCAAGACTCTCAAAGAAGCGTGCAACACCTTGAGGCGTTGGCGCAATAGGCTTCATTTCGAGATGAAGCTGACGCAATCAAGGCTCGCGGACCAGCGGGAGTGGGTAGAGAAGGAGAAGGCCTGGCTACTGCAATGGGACCGCTTATTGAATGAGCGGGAGGCTGCCATCAAGGCTCGATGAGAAGACACAGGAGATTCTCGAGCACGCTAAGGAGACCAACAACGCTGCTGATAACCGTCAGGACAGCCTCAATGAACTGAATGAAGTACTCCTCAAGCGTTGGGAATCTCTCGATGAAAAGGAGGACCTCTTGAAGAGGGAGGAGGAGCTCACCCAAAGGTTGTCGCTGCGTGAGTAGAGCTTGGTTGAATGCACCAAACAATTTGAACAAAAGTGCATTCAAGAGAAAGAAAGGATTTGGCAAGTGGGACAAGAAATCTCCAACAGAGAGACTGATGTCTCCGCTCAGGAGGAAAGAGTGAAAGGTAGAGAGAAAGACCTGGCGGATTGTCAAAACAGCATCCAGCTTCGGGAGACACAGCTTGCTGACCGAGAAAAGCATGTGGCCGAAAGGATCCACCAACATGCTAAGGAGGTCGAGCGCCTCGCCCGTTAGAGTTTGGAGCTTGCGACTGCTAGAAGGTCACTTGAGAAACTTAGGAGCTCGGGGAAAACTGAGTCCCAGCAAGTCTGGGACTTCCTGGGGCATGCTAACAAAGCTTTGGTGCCACTTGGCTTCAATCTGGTACGTCCAGTTGACCTGGAGCCAGAGCTGGACAAGGCACTGGTGGCGTTGAGCTCTGCCGGCAACAAGCTGGACGCAATGGGTGATGTCATCGTCGAATATAGGGTTGACGTGTTTCAACTGGAGATGGAAGGGAACTCTCTGGCCAAGAACATTGCCGAATATATGCTGACGTGTTTCAAAAGTCAGGACCCTCATCTCTCTCTGGATCCAGTGGTTGAAGGACCCGTTGTTGAACAGGAAGATGCCGCCAGGGCCAGCGTTCAAGAAGCTACCCAGAAAGTTGCCTCGTTCTTCCATAGAACCTCTAGTAGCTAGTGCTTTTTTCTTATGCCTTCTCTTGTAATCCTCATTTTGTATAATGAAATCCAATCTTTTGAATGAATGAATTCCGTTTGTATGTCTTCAATGCATTGCCCTTTATATTATTGCCCCCCTGGTAGATGTACACATTTGATTGCGAACATGTACCAAAATGATTTGACACTGTCTTGATGACTTCACTTCTTGCTCGTAGCCAAAGCGATAGCTCTGAGTTTCGAAGTTTACCTCCGACATCTCCAGGGACCCTTTGTTATGTCGACGGCGGGCCCCCTGGGAGTTGTCGGAGCAAAGTAGGTCTGACGGTGCCCAATATCAACGCTTAGAAATGTCAACGATGGGCCTCCTGGGAGTTGCCGGAGCTTTGTAGATTCGACGCTGTCCACTGTCAATGCTTAGAAACGTCGACAGCGGGCCCTCTGAGGGTTGTTAGAGCTCGGTAGGTCCAACAGCACCCACTTCCAATGCTTAGAAATGTCGACGGCGGGCCCCCTGGGGGTTGTCGGAGCTTAGTAGCTTCGACGGCACCCGCTGCCAACGCTTAGAAACATCGACAGCGGGCCCCTGGGGGTGACCTTTCCACCATCTTCGTTTAGTTTGCCGTTAATTCTTCACGTCGACGGTTGGCCCCCATGGGAGTTGACGGAACTTGTTAGCTCCAATGACACCCACTTTCAATTTATAAAACGTCGACGGCGGCCACTTTTGTTTGTCAGAGCTTAGCAGCTCTGACATCATCCACCATCGCCATGAGTTTCTCATTTTTCCTGCGCATTAAAGACAAGAAAAATAGTAAAATTTGTCCTCTCGTCTATAACTTGTTTGCGGCTTATTGTTCTTATTTGAATTTTAGATCCGAATGAATTCAACATGATAACAAGTATATTAATGCAATCTCTTTTGGTCCGAATGCCTTGCGGACCCGTCCTACTCAGACCTGCTGGAATGTAGGTAGAGTGGCGTACTTAGGGTGCTTGATCAGTCTAAGTCAATAGCACACTCCGGACCTTTCATTAGCTTTGGTTTTCAGGTGAGCAAACCATCTAGCAATGCTAAGATCCGAAAGAAGATCAACAATATAACTTGTATACCATATGAATAACACGGACTAAATCTCAAAAAGAATTGCACAACTTTGTTATAGACAAGAAGGAAAAGATAATAAAAGGAACGAGCCTGTACAAAATTAATGCACGCGGAGTCTGTTTTCACACAACAATGTCTTTCATTATAGGTCCGAATTACAGGGGAGAGAAGGGCACACTTAGGGTACGGAACCAAGCTAAGCGTGCTATTCATCTTATTCTAACCCAGGGTAGGTAAGCCACACTTAAAGTACTAGGACCAAGTTAAGTGTGCTCGAACTGTCCAGACCCTCACGGAGGGATCCGGATGTTCTTCTTAAGTACCTAGCCGACTCTATCCATAGACTCTATAATTTAAATTATGTGTAAGTAAAGACTAACCTCCATGAAACTAAGCGTAGAACTTACGGAGGTGTTTGATATTCCATAGATTGGGAAGCGGGATCCCATCCTTTGTTGCCAAGCGAACGCATCTAGGGCGGGAAACTTTGATAACTCGAAAGGCACCTTCCTAGCTTGGGTAGAGTTTGTTATCCCTTCTCGAGTCAGTATTCTCCGCAGCACCAGGTTGACTTCTTCAAGCTGCCGATTGCATACTAACCTTTGATGATAGCACCGAAGCGCTTGGCAGTATCGCGCGTTCCGAACAGCTGCTTGGCACCTTCCCTCGTCGATGAGCTCTAGGTCTTCACGCCGGAGCTTGTCCTACCCAGCTTCATTGAAGGTCTAGACCCGGAGTGACCCTGTAGGATCGAAGAGCACGTGAAAAGCTACCAGAGGGGGGTTGAATGGTAGATTTAAAAATCTTACGCAGCGGAAACAATTAAACCCCAAACCCTTTCAGCAGAAAAATGATCTGTTGAAGAAATCGTGTGTGAGACTAATCTAAACGTGTTTCACCGTGACAAAAGTGATAGATATCAGAGAGAATCAAGTCATGAATACAACACAAAAAGAATCATTCAAATCCGTCGAGAAAAACTCAAGTTATGATCGAAAGATCATACAATGGTCAATCTGCCCTATCCGAGAAAAAACAGTTCTGGAACGCTGCAAAGAAACTCGTGTAGATCATAGACCACAAATCCAATGACCGTGAAATTTTGACAGATGATAGACAATCAAGTTGTGAAGACAACCCAAAAAGAATCACATCAATTGGATCAGTAAAACTCGAGTTATGATAAAACCACCGATGAAAGGTAGTGCTGTCCAGAAACTCGACGAGTAAAACTTGTCTGGAACAAGTCGGACGAACAAGGCACAAAAGTTCCTTCAAACTACGAATTTTATTCAATAGAACACAAAAGGAACAGCCCCAAAGTCATGCACCACGAGCTCTGGGCTCCCTTGCTTATATAACCAGCCCTTAGGCCAACCCGATATCAACTAGGACTCCAATCCTACTCAAATCATGAATCGTAACTTTCCATAACTGCTCAATATTCTTCTATACGCAGATAGAAGCAATATTAAGACTTACAAACACCTTAGGAACGTATCCCACATTCCTAAAAAACTCAAATTCGTGACCCACATGAAATCCTAACATAACCAACTCGATACTTTCCATACCGAGCCATAACCGATTCCGCCGCAGCCAAAGTCATCAACCGATACGATCCGATCCTTCCAACCAGATCTTTCCTTCCTTATCCCATCTTCAAAACCATGTTCAATATAGAAATTCCATTCATAGCATCTTGTAGTTTCTTATAAAGATCATCACAAGTAGAACAATGCAAATCAATTGTAGAACAGCTAGCATCTTTCAAGTTTTCATCATTAAGTGCAGCAAGCTCTTTGTTCTTTTCAATTTCTAACTCAAGTTTATTAAGTGTGGAGGTGTGCGCACTTCTTAATGAGGACAATTGTTCATATATTAAATCACATGAGGAACATGCATCATCACTAGGAATCAAAGTTTTTAAACGGTTGATTTCAGATTCTAGTGATTCAATTTTAGCAGCACTATCCCTAAGCTTTTTGTCCTTTTTCTTAACAATAATAGTGGCACGAGAAATAGCATCACACATTTCTTCGCAAGTAGGACATACCTCTTCATTGTCGTTGTTGTGTTCTGCCTCCTCCATATTTGATCTTGACTTGCCCGCCATGAAGCACAAGTTTGCCAAATCATCTTCATCTTCATCACTTCAAATGTCCACGTCGCTTGAACTGAACTCTTGAAGCGCGGTGATGAAACTGTTGATCATCTTGCGTCCTATGGTACCTTTCTGCTTCTTGTTGGAATTTCCAGAGGAGGTCCGAACCTTGCTTTGTTTTTCTTCCCGGGTGGTCGGACCTGAAAGGTTAGGGCATTCTGTACGAAAGTGTCCTGTTTACCACATTCAAAACAGTGTTGAGGTCCGGAGCTTCCTCTCCTTCTAGTTCTCACATTTTGCAATGCTTTTGAGAATCTAGTAGATATGAGTGCCAACTCCTCTTCTAGAAATTCTTCGATCTGCTCCAAGGTTAGTTAGGACAACAAAGCAAGAGTATTGCAGGATGATGATTGGCCGGGGCTAGACATATCATGTTGTGGAACAAATGCAATAGACTTATTTGGGTTCTTACGTGCTAGGATGTCAATTTCATGAGTTTTTAGTTTAGAATAGAGTACATCTAATGTAAGAGAACTCATGACAGTAGATTCACGAATAGATGTGACTTTCATCTCCCAAATCGACATATCTAATGCACTTAACAATTGCCTACATTTTCAGCATCTGAAAAATTAACATTGACACTACGCAAGTTGCTGAGAATCTTATTAAAGCGAGACAAAAAGGTCATCAATAGACTCACTGGGTTGCATCTCGAAGCGCATGTATTCTTTCTTGAACATGTCTTGCCTTACCTCTTTGATCGTGTTGGATCCTTCGTGGTAGTCACAAAGTGCTTTCCACACATCGTATGCAGATCGGAGGTGTGCAACACAGTCGAAGTCGCTTTGTGTTAATCCTTGTATGATCAAGTTTCGAGCCTTGTTGCTGTTGTCGACATATCTCAGATTTGTAGCTGTAACTTGATCGTTTGATGGCACTTCGTAAGGCTTGTATACCTTCTCCCATATTGCAAAGCCTTGTGCCTGGATGAAATCCTCCATGCGTGCCTTCCAAACCTGAAAATCAATACCAGCAAACACACAAGGTTTGGCGGAGTACTTCTCCATGATGATTAGTCAAAAACACGCGCAAATCACAAAGATTAGAGCACCGTGGCTCTGATACCAATTGTAGGATCGAAGAGCACGTGAAAAGCTACCAGAGGGGGGTGAATGGTAGATTTAAAAATCTTACACAGCGGAAACAAATAAACCCCAAACTCTTTCGGCAGAAAAAACGATCTGTTGAAGAAATCGTGTGTGAGACTAATCTAAACGTGTTTCACCGTGACAAAAGTGATAGATATCAGAGAGAATCAAGTCACGAAGACAACACAAAAAGAATCACTCAAATCCGTCGATAAAAACTCAAGTTATGATCAAAAGATCAAACAATGGTCAATCTGCCCTACCTGAGAAAAAACAGTTCTGGAACGCTGCAAAGAAACTCATGTAAATCATAGACCACAAATCCAATGACCGTGAAATTTTGACAGATGATAGACTAAAGTTGTGAGGACAACCCAAAAAGAATCACGTCAATTGGATCAGTAAAACTCGAGTTATGATAAAACCACCGACAAAAGGTAGTGCTGTCCAGAAACTCGACGAGTAAAACTTGTCTGGAACAAGTCGGACGAACAAGGCACAAAAGTTCCTTCAAACTACGAATTTTATTCAATATAACACAAGAGGAACAGCCCCAAAGTCATGCACCACGAGCTCTGGGCTCCCTTGCTTATATAACCAGCCCTTAGGCCAACCGATATCAACTAGGACTCCAATCCTACTCAAATCATGAATCGTAACTTTCCATAACTGATCAAGATTCTTCTATACGCAGATAGAAGCAATATTAAGACTTCCAAACACCTTAGGAATGTATCCCACATTCCTAAACAACTCAAATTCGTGACCCACACGAAATCCTATCAAAAACCAACTCAAATCTTTCCATATTTGAGTCAAACCCGACTCAGCCGCAGCCTGAGTCCATAACCTAGTCGATTGGACCTTTCTGACCAATTTTTTACGTCCACATATCTTCATCACGCCTCAGAACTATGCAGCCACGTCCATGCACTCCTTGCACACGTGCAAACATCTTCCAATGATGTCCATGATACCTTCATATGCATTGTTCTTGATTCAATCATGCTGCGCAACCTCCTGATCAGCTCAACCACAATTCCTCCTGAATTTGGTTGTTGGAACCTCATCTCCTCCCTGAGACTAGTCCAATGGATCCCGTCACCAGCCATGTCTTGAACTCAAGCAACACCTGCACATGAATAAACAACCAATCCATACGAGCCCAAGTCCTCGACTTGACTCAAGTTAGTTCTGAACATAACACCCTACGTGAGAACCTCACATAAGCATGTTGCAAAACCACAATAACACGATATCATCCATATCAACCAAAACGCACCAAAAACTTAGCAAATGAATACTAAGCAATCTTTCCAACAATGTAAAGCAAGTACGAAACATTGCAAATGAAAAGCAGAAGTATTGCGGTCAAGTTCCGGACCTTGCCAGAGCAACCCGGACCTTGAGCCGGAGCTAAAAAAAGCTAGTAGAACCTAGCGCCGGAGCTTACCAAAACTAGTACAATGAAGCACCTGCCGGAGCTTACCAAAACTAGTAGATCCTAGCAACGGAGCTTACCAAAAACTAGTCAAAACTAGTCAACCCAAAACCGGAGCTAGACAAAGTACGTCGGAGCTTAGCAAAAGCATGCCGGAGCTATCAAATATATGCCGAAGCTAAAGATAAAGCTCACCGGAGCTAACCAAACCTGGTCGGACCTAGCATCGAACGTAACCGGAGCTACCCAAACTAAGCCGGACCTACCTTCGGACCTTGTTGTAGCTCAGAGCTAGAGTCGGACCTTGATAAAAAGGTGTTTTGGTGATATTCAAAACTTTTATCATCAAAGACAAGTGTATTCACTACAAGCCAATGTATTCAGCACATATAGGTCTTACAGACCCCATGGTGATTTCCAGATGAAGGACCGCTTCAGCTCCGTACACCAAGAAGAAGGGTGTCTCTCCAGTCGTCCGGTTAGGTGTTGTCCTGCTCGCCCACAGCGCAGAGGGAAGCTCCTCTATCCAGTTGGCTCCATGTTTCTTTAGGCGCTCATATGTGCGCTTCTTGAGTCCTTTTAGTATCTCTGCATTTGCTCTCTCATCTTGTCCATTACTTGCCCGGTGAGCTACTGATGTGTAGCTGACTTGTATGTTGAAGTCTTCGCAGTACTCTTGAAATATTGCACTTGTGAATTGGGTTCCATTGTCAGTTATGACTTTGTTGAGAACTCCAAATCTGCAAACTATGGACTTCAAGAACTTGATAGCAGATTTCTTATTAATCGTGACAACTGGAGTAGCTTTCGGCCACTTAGTGAACTTGTCGATGGTGATGAACAAGAATCTGTAACCTCCGACGGCATTTGGGAAAGGTCCCAAAATGTCCACCCCCACACAGCTAATGGCCATGTAGGAGGTATCATTTGTAGCGATTGAGCTAGTGTGTGAATATGTTTCGCGTGGAAATGCACGCTTCACACTTGTTACCAGCTCAACTATATCCTGGAATGCTGTAGGACAGTAAAAGCCATGCTGAAAGGCTTTACCAACCAACGTGCAGGAAGATGTGTGGTTGCCACACTCACCTCCATGGATTTCTGTGAGGAGCTCGCAGCCTTCTTCCCGGGCAATGCACCGCATTAGAATGTCGTTGGCACCGCGCCGATTGAAATCCCCTTCTACCAGCGTGTATCTTTTAGCCAATCTGACGATTCGGTCAGGGGAAGCACCATCTTCAGGAAGGATGTTGTCTTTCACGTAGCTCCGGATCTCCGAGATCTATGCATTGGAGCTAACTTGAGCTTATGGATCTTGCGCGCTGGGTTGCTCGGAGCTTCCTGCTGCACCTACGATCCTTGGTGGATGCCATGTTAACAGAGCCACTAGGACCGCCAGCTTGGAGGTGTTGTTGTTGCCCCCTTCACTCAGTTCGGTGGGTGAAGCAGCTGGTCCTGACAATTTCCTGACAAAAACTCCATCGGAAGCTTGAGTTCTGGTTGAACCTTTTGTCGAGAGTTCATCAGCTTCAGCGTTGTTGAGACGCTGGACATGGCAGAGGTCTAGGACATCGAAGTCCTTCTGCAGCTTCTTGATTTCAAGGAGGTAAGCAGCAAGTTGAGGGTTATTGCAACTGCATTTGCCTTTGACATGCTTGATGATGAGTTGCGAGTTACCCTTTACCATCAACTGCTTGACACCATATGATAGCGCCACCTTGAGCCCGTAGATGAGAGCTTCACACTCCGCCATGTTATTGGTTGCCTCGAAGTCAAGGTGTACCATGTACTTGACCTTCTCCCCGGTCGGGACGAGGAGAAGGATTCCAGCTCTAGCCCCCTGCTTCTGCATGAAGCCATCGAAGTAGAGAGTCGAGTGAGGCTCGGTGAAGACCGGAACCTTGGGTTCCGGCTTTCTGCTCACTGTGACCCCCTGGATTTGATGAAGAAGGGGTCCACTCTGCAAGGAAGTCAGCCAATGCCTGACTCTTGATAGCATGTTGAGGCAGGAATTCAAGATCGAATTCTGCCAGCTCCGCTGCCCACTTTGCAATATTTCATGTAGAGTTGGGGTTATGCAATATAGCACGTAGTGGATAACATGTTACCACTGATATTTTGTGGGCCTGTAAGTAGTGACGAAGCTTCCTTGAGGCAATAAGAACTGCATAGAGCAGTTTATGCACCTCAATGTACTGAGTCTTGGCATCATGCAATACTTCGCTAATGAAGTACCCTAGCCGCTGGATAGTTCGGACCTTCTCAGAAGGACCCAGAGCTTCTTCTTCATCAATCCGGACCCTCCTGGAGGGGTCCGAATCTTCTTCTTGATCAACAATGAGAACTCCCTCAGGTGAGAGAGGTTGATCCTCAGGCAGCTTGCCTTTAGGATACGCGCCTGGGGTTGGGACCCAGACTGGCCTTAAGGTAGCTCTGGACCCTCCCAGACGGGTCTGGGCTCCTAAACTGAAGATGTCTCCGGTCTCTCCACGACCAGGACCATGTTGACAATCTCCATAGTCGCCGAAATGTAAAGCAAAAGAGGCTCACCAGGATCCGGAGCTACCAAGATTGGTAGTGTGGTGAGGAGTTGCTTGAGCTCTTGGAACACCTTTTCTGCTTCTTCAGACCAATAGAATGGCCCAAACTTCCTCAATAGGTTGAAGAAGGGAAGCGCCCGCTCCGCCAGTCTTGAGATGAACCAGTTGCGCGCAACTAGACATCCAGTTAGCTTCTGGACATCCTTGACGCGGGCTGGGGGCCGCATCTCTTCAATAGCCTTGATCTTCGCCGGATTTGCCTGGATTCCTCGGTGAGTCACCAAGAATCCAAGGAGCTTCCCGGAGCAAACCCCGAAGACACATTTGTCCGAGTTTAGCTTGGTGTGCGTTACGTGCAGCCTGTCAAAGACGGCTTGCAGGTTGTCAACGAGTGATTCCTTGTTCTTCACCTTCACAACGATGTCATCGACATCGACCTCCACCAAGTCCCTAATGAGCTCTCCAAATGTTTTGTGCATGGCTCGCACAAAAGTTGAAGCAACGTTTTTGAGATCGAAAGGCATGGTAGTATAACAATACAACTCATCTACTGTTATGAAGGCAGTATGCTCTTCATCTTCCCTAGATATTTGGATCTGATGATATCCAGAGTATGCGTCTAGGAAACACAATAGCTCAAACCCGGAGGTGGAATCCACTATTTGATCTATTCTAGGGAGTGTAAATGGGTCTTTTGGGCATGCCTTATTCAAGGTGTTGTAGTCGATGCACATTTGAAACTTCCCATCGGCCTTTGGTATGAAGACTGGGTTTGCCAGCCACCGAGGATGATGAACCTCCCGGATGAAACCAGCTTCGAGCAGCTTCTTGATTTCTTGTCTCATGAAGTTATGCCGCTCGACTGATTGCTTCTGGGGCTTCTGATGTACTGGCCGTGCGTTGAGATATATCATCAGGCTATGCTCAATCACCTCCCTATGGTTCCCAGGCATCTATGGCGGTTGCCATGCAAACACATTGACATTTGCCCAGAGGAAAGAGCGTGAGTTCCTATTTGTTGTCCAGACCTCCCGATATACGGGTGGTCTGGGCAGCATCGAATCCGATTTGGATGACTTTGACGGGAATGTTAGTGTCGCCGCTTGATTGCACACGTGGTGCAGAAGTTGAGCCTCGCTGATGAGAGCTCGGGGGTTGAGCATCTTGCTCCTTGCCGGATCTATGCTCCTACGCTATTGTAAGCGCATGGAGTTCTTCAAGCGCGATGACTCTCGCGGTGCGATCTCCGCGAATCCGAAGAACGCCTGAAGGAGTCGGCATCTTCAGCACCAAGTAGCCGTAGTGAGTCGTGGCCATAAACCTATACAGGGTTGGCCTGCCTAGGATTGCGTTGAAGGGAAGGCTGATGTGCGCTACGTCAAAGACCAACTTCTCGGTCCTGTAGCTCTACCAAGTCATAAAGGTCACCGGGAGTGTAATTGACTCAAGAGGAGTGATAGCTCCCGGACCTACCCTGGAGAAGGGATGTGAGGAGCGAAGGTCTGAGAGGCTGAGCTGGATCTTCACGAACGCTTCATAACTGAGGAGGTTGAGCGCCGCGCCTCCATCCACCAGGACATGATAGAGATGGACATTGTTGATGGTAGGAGAAACCGTCAACGGTAGTTGACCAGCTCCGATCATGTTTCTTGGGCAATCTGAAGCATCAAAAGTGATGGGAGTGTCCATCCACTTCTGATGTAGTTCTGCTTTGGCGGTGGGAGTTGCGGCAGCCATCTCCCAACGCGTGGTCTTGAGGATGCGCCGAGAGGTAATATCCCATGACCCTCCATATATCGTATGGAGAGTCTTCCGACGATCAGTGTCAGAGACGTCAGAGTCATTGTTGACGGTGTTGTAAACGGCCTTCAATAGCTTCTTAGGGTCTTGGAAACCTAGCTCCTGATCACCCGAAGCTTTGTCGACATTCTCCTTTCCTTCCTGTTGGCAGAAATGAGCATCTTCTTGGCACTTTATGAAGCGTTCAACAAGGCGCTGGACCTCGTGGCAAACTTAAAGATTGTGTTTGTTCATTTTGTGGATCGGAAACCACATCTTTTGACTGCCGTCGTCCTCAAACGATGGTCGAGGACATTTTTCGGGGCGTGGACCCCAACCACCCGGAGCTGCAGCAGCAGTAGGCGTGCCAGCCGACAGCTTCTTCTTGCCGTTGGACTTTTTCTTCTTTTTTTCCACTGTCGGAGGCAACGGCTTCAGCCTTGGAGGAGGATTTACCAGCCTCCAGAGCTGGTTTGGAGTGCATCTATCGGCCCTACGTAGCCCTAACACATTTGTAGGCTAGGCTGAAGAGCTCTGTGACACTGCTGACTTCTTTCATTGACACCTTCTCCAACATCTTCTTATCTCTAACTCCCTGTCGAAATGCGACAACAACGGAAGCATTCGAGATAGAAGGGATTGTGTTCTGTACCTGAGAAAACAGTGGACAAAAGATCACAGCGACTCTCCCGTCTTCTGTTGTACAGCAAACAAGTCCAACTTGGTGCTAGGTCGGGTGTAAGAGCTCCCGAAGTTGGCAGTGAATTGGAAGCAAAGTTCCGCCCAACTGTTGATGGAGTTAGGCGGAAGACTCATGAACCAGGACCTGGCTGTTCCGTTTAGAGCCACCAGAACATAGTTGGCCATCACGGCATCATTGCCTCCAACCGCGAGAATGGCGGTGGAGTAGATTTGGAGGAACTCAACGAGGTTGACAGCCCCGTCGTACTTCTTGGTCAGATGAGGTCGGAACTTTGGTGGCCATTCGACCATGCGAAGGTGCATGGCCAGAGCCAAACAGCCGCCCCCTACTCCCAAGGGAGAAGGGTTGTCACGAGCAGCTCGCCACTCGCGAGCACGCTCCAAGAGGACGCGGCCGTCTTGCCTCATGTACTGGCGATCAAGCTTCAACCTCAGATCATGCATCGAGAGCCTTGACGTCGTATGAGTGTGGCGTGCCTCAGAGGGCAGTGAAGTCACTTGCTTGGAGGGCGCACGCCTCCTGTGCTGTGACACTTGAGGACCAAGTCTACCAGAGAAAGTCTTGTTTCTGGAAGGTTCCTGCCCAGTAGGGGGCAAACCTTGATTATTGATGGCATTGGCGGCAGCTGCAACCAAGTGATCCACATCAGTGCGCGATTGATCCATCACGCCTTGAAGAGTTCCGGGCGCTGGAGGATGTTGTAGAGGAGTCCGCGCTGCGTTTAGTGCATTCTCGGGGTTGTTCGTCGATGCAGTGATCGACGTGAACACACCATCTTGCTATGGCGGTGGAGGTGGTGGTGGAACAACACGTGCCGGGATAACAGCGTTGGTCGGCTGCTGCACGTTGGAGGGGTTTCCTTCAGCAGGCTGCTCGACGTGGCCGTTGGACGATCCTGCAGTGGAATTCACCATCTCGAAATCTCAGGCGCCCCTATCTGGCGCGCCAAATGTCGTAGTGTTTCTACGACACTTCCCTCAATACAACTAAAGTGTAGTCTGCAGAGGTTCATGTTCGGTTGGGGCGCACGTAAGATTATGAACGAACGATGACACAAGGGATTTTTTACATGGTTCGGGCCACCTGAGCGTAATACCCTACTCCAGGAGGTGGTTGTTGATTGTATGAGAGTTAATACGTGTGTGCTTGAGTTGGCTCGGTTGGAGTTGGTTTCTACCGTGCGGCGCAACCCTTTTATATGCCAAGGGCCGACCGTTAAAGGGGTTGCCTGGCCTAACTAGTGGCCCCAGCGGTATTGAATCACCTAATACAAGATCTACATGTATTAAGTATGATTAACAGTGTGATAACGCACCTTAATGGCGGCGCTACCGGAAATAAAGGTCCTATGATCGTGTGTATTTGATGCTGAATTAATGATACGTTAATCAGGTCTTGTAACGACTGTTTTAATAGCCTCTTGAATGTTTGTGCCATTGGAGATCCTATAGTCGTTGCTGGTTTAGGTCCGAAGGTACAACACGTGGCAGTTCTAGAGCTTCCCTCTGCGGTGAGGTAGGTACGGAGCCACTCGACACGTGGCGACACTGGAGCTTACCTCTACTGGCGGTTAGGTCTGGAGTTGCTAGACACGTGGCAGGACCACAGCTTCCCTGTGAAGGGAGGTAGGTCAGGTCCCACTGCACACATGGTAGCACTGGAGCTACCCAAACGAGGGATGCGGGCCCAGTGCTGTCACACGTGTGTTGCCTTCGAGGGTCTTCAACTCGGACGTGGGAAACCTTTGGCTTTTATTGCGGTATCATGGGGTACCCGATACGCAGGGTAGCGATAGACATAGAATTCAAAAACACCCAAGTAGAAGAGTACTTGGATGAGGAGGGCATCAAGCATGAGTTTACGACACCCTGCTCACCCGAACAAAATGGGATGGCCGAAAGGAAGAACCGGACTCTCATAGAGATGTCAAGAATTATGCTTGATGAGTACATGACTTGCGATCGGTTTTGGGCGGAAGCGGTCAACACCGCTTGCCATGCCACAAACCGCCTCTACCTCCATCGCCTATTGAAGAAAACTCCATATGAACTTCTTATTAGCACAAACCAAACATCTCTTACTTTAGAGTTTTAGGTAGCAAGTGTTACATTCTTAACAAGAAGCCTAGGATTTCGATGTTCTATTCAAAATCCGATGAAGGTTTCTTACTTGGCTATGATTCAAACACCTACGCCTATCGTGATTCAACAAAACTTTCAGGTGTGTTGAAATTTCACGTGACGTGGTGTTTGATGAAACTAATGGCTCCAAAGTGGAGCAAGTTGATCAATGTGTGCTAGATGAAGAAGAGGCACCATGTATGGCTTTGAGAAGGATGGCACTTGGTGATGTACGACCACAAGAACAACAAGGCCCAAGTGACCCATCTTTATCACAAGAGGTGCCCCACACACAAGAGCAAGGCCAAGACCCCCAAGATCAAGATCACCATGTTCAAGACAATGAAGATCAAAATGGTGGCAATGATCAAGGGGGAGACGAAGAAGAAGAAGGAGAAGAAGAAGTTGACTCAAGACCAAGTGTACCACACCCAAGAGTTCATCAATGTGTTCAACAGGACCATCCCGTTGACAACATACATGGAGATATCTCCAAGGAGGTAATGCTTGCTCTTGTATGGCTAACTTTTGTGCTCACTATTCCTTTGTGTCTTCTTTGGAGCCATTCATGGTTGAAGATGCCCTACGAGATCCGGATTGGGTGGTGGCCATGCAAGAGGATCTCACACAAATTCAAGAGAAACAAAGTGTGGGAACTTGTGAAAAGACCTAATGCTAATGTGGTAGGCTCCAAGTGGGTTTTCTGCAACAAGCATGATGAGCATGGTGTGGTGAAAAGAAACAAAGCTAGACTTGTGGCCAATGGGTTTTCACAAGTCGAAGGTTTGGATTTCGATGAAACCTTTTCTCCCGTAGCTAGGCTTGAATCAATTCGAATATTATTAGCCTATGCTACTCACAATGATTTCAAGTTGTATCAAATAGATGTGAAAAGCGCCTTCCTCAATGGTCCGATCAAGGAGGAGGTGTATGTGGAGCAACCGCCCGGCTTCGAAGACAATGAGTATCCTAACTATGTGTTAAGTTACATAAAGCTCTCTATGGCCTCAAACAAGCTCCTAGAGCTTGGTATGAGTGCTTTAGAGACTTTCTCATTAACAATGATCTTAGGATAGGAAAGGTCGATTATACACTATTTCCTAAGAATGTCGATGATGACTTATTTGTGTGCCAAATATATGTTGATGATATAATGTTTTTGTGAAGAGTTTAGTAAAATCATGACGGAGAGGTTTGCGATTTACATGATTAGAGAGTTGAAGTTCTTCCTAGGATTCCAAGTCAAGCAACTCAAAGAAGGCACCTTCATAAGTCAAACCTAGTACACTCAAGATATACTCAAGAAGTTTGACATGGAGAAGGCCAAGCCCATCAAGACGCCCATGGCGACAAATGGACATTTCGATCTCAACGAAGATGGCCCTACGGTGGATCAAAAAGTATATAGCTCCATGATTGGATCTCTACTTTACCTTTGTGCATCTAGTCCCAATATTATGCTTAGTGTATGCATGTGTGCAAGGTTTCAATCTGCTCCTAAGAAGTGTCACTTGACGGCAGCAAAGTGGATCTTGTGCTATTTAGTTCATACACCAAACCTAGGGTTATGGTATCCAAAAGGGTCGAAGTTTAATCTAATTGGATACTCTGATGCGGATTATGCCGGATGTAAGGATGATAGGAAGAGTACATTCGGGACTTGCCAATTCTGGGGTAGTCCCTAGTGTCATGGTCATCCAAGAAACAAAACTCTATTGCCCTATCCATAGTCGGGGCGGAGTATGTCATAATCGAAAGTTGTTGTGCACAACTTCTTTGGACGCGACAAACTCTAAGGGACTATGGTCTCAATATGAACCATATTCCACTCCTATGCGGCAATAAGAGTGCAATTAAGATTGCTCATAACCCCTTTGAACACTGTAGGACCAAACACATAGACATTCGACACCAGTTCTTGAGAGACCATTCAATGAAGGGGGGCATAGTCATTTAGCATGTTAGAACCGAAAAACAATTAGCCAATATCTTCACCAAGCCACTATATGAAAAGCACTTTGTGAACTTAGGAATGAGCTAAATATCCTTGATTCTCGAAATGTGGCTTGAGATGTTGCACATATGATTGTTAGTAGTTTAGTATCTTCAAAATTATGCATGCTTTCGAAAACTTGTCTCCCTCAATTTTCTTTCAAATTATTTTTGATTATTTGGTCATTGTTGATTGTTTGTGTGCTTTATTGACCTATTCATTGAGAATATTTGTGAAAACTTAGTCCATATGGATTATTCCTTGCAAATCTCTCAATATATATGAGAATTTGTAGTCTAGGACCGAACTAGTCCGCCCTTAGGGTCGGACAAGTCCGGCCTCCTAGACTTGTCCGGACAGGCACAGACAAGTCCACACCAGACTAGTCTTTCCTGTCATCGGACTTGTCATGGTTCAACGCCCGGACTTGCCCGAACTTTCCCACGGGACTAGTACGAACCTTGGGGACTTAAGCCCCAAGAGTCAGGGCCGACGCTCCATTCACTCCAAACCACATCCAACGCGCCCCTCTCTCAAAACTCGCCCCTAGTGACGATTTTTGAGCTCCACCTCTCAAACCTTCAAGGATTCGGTGCTTGAACCTCATTGGAGTGTCGTGACCTCAAATCTCGAACTACTCTGCCCTTCTAATCCGTGGATTTCATCAGTTCTCTCTCTCTCTCTCAAGGTATTTCTTGACCTAACCCTAGTTTCATCAATTCATTCGATTCTAGGTTGTGTCTTTCATAACTTAGGGTCTCCATTGAGTATTCTAGACCTTGTGACTCTATCTCTCTAAGTATTGCAACCTTTATTTGAGATTTGTAGAAAACTTCAAAGTTAGGGTTTAAAACTGGAGGATCTGAAGTAGTTCAGACCAAGGACGAACAAGTCCGTTCCTGACCAGACTAGTCCGAACATGGACCAGACAAGTTCACTCCAACACAGTTTGTCCCTAACTTAGTGGTTTGCTATACTTCTGTCGCAATACTCTTTTGCTCATTCACTCATATCTTCTTATCATTGTGTTTTCAGCATGTCTCAGCGTGATGACTCTCCTCTCTCCGACCCGGAGCATGATGCAGCTCGCCAAGAGGTGTATCAGCGTCGTGCTGAGGAGGAAACTGAATTGACTGTCGAGCTTGCTCGTCGCGAGGCTCGCACCAAGAAAAAGCATGATAGAGATGCAGCACCATCTCAAGCAGATGATGAGCAAACAAGTCGGAGGATAAGAATTGTGACCATGGGTGATAAGGAAAGGGCCCAAGCGGCCGATAAATGTAAAGGTCTAGTGGATGAGGCAAGAACTAGATGAGACAAGGGCAATGCTCCTATGGTTAGTCAAAGGAAAATAAAGGCACCGGCGAAGAAAGCCACCAAGGCTCCTCCAAGGAAGAAAGCCTTGGCAAATAGGAATCTTGTCATTCATGACACGCCGGTAGGATCCACTCCACCACAAGGCCCTATCGGACCTTTGGTGATGGCTCGCCCCCCCCCCCATGATCCAATTCACCGGGAGGATCTTGATAAGGAGGTTTAGGCCTGATCTTCTGAAAGGTAATCGATAAGTCGATTGATGGAGATCTCGACGTTGATGATCTGAGGCTCTCGAGTAGAACACGAAAAACTCCTGCAATCACTACACCACCGCTCTGTTGGTTATTAACCATGCTGCACATGATTGACCTCACTAAGAAGGCTAATCCCTACAAGTGCAACCGAGAACACAAGCAAGAATGTAGAAGACACGATCTCAAATCGCAAAGTTGGGGTTTCACAAATCGTAGAACAGCGATATTATTAATCTAAGCAAAACTCGATCGTTTATGATGGCTACTATGAAGTATATATAAGTGGGAGGACGTCAAAATGGTGTTGGAGTCGTGACCTAACCCTAAGACACGAAATAAGTGATGTAGACTTGATACAAGGCCCAATGGCCCAATACGGTGGTGCAGCACTGGACAAAAATCTGGACTCAAATTGTTTCAACGATTCCTGATGACTCCGGAGGAATTTTGACGTGAGACCAGAGCTATTGGAAATTTTATCTTCTTCTCTTTCTGTGCATATGAAGAACGTAAAAAACAGAGTCCGTATGCATCTTGGGCGTCCGTTTTAAGGTGGGCTGCTTCTGGGCTCCGAGTTGAACTCGAGCCCGAGTTGTAAACTGGTTCCATCAACTTGTGGATGTTCCAGCTGGTTCTCCACATTCCCAAGGCCTTCTCTCCTCACTTGTTGATCTCCTCCATGGTTCCTAATAACAATTAAATCATTACATAGCAATCCATTCTCAAATTCACATCGGCAGGCATTTAGGAAACAGTTCACCTGTTGATTTAGTAGCTGCGCTCGTGCTCTTGTGATTGGTCCTTCTAGTTCAATATGTGTATCCACTGTTCGGATGTCCTCATCAGATCTTCCTAGCAATATCTTTTAAGGAAAAGGAGTGAGGAAAGCTAAAAAGTTTGGCTATGAGAATGTTTACAAGTATGAAAAGGCAATAGCGGACCATCACTTTTGGTGTGATTTCCATTGCGACTATTATCGTTTGGTCTACATGAGGATAAAGACACCCGTGGACGATGCTAAATGGGTGGATTGGAACTATATGGTCAAGAAGAATCACCAAGCCTTCAACGCAGTCACTCAAGCCGTAGAGCACCATTGGCTAAAGGAGATCATGGAGTTCAAATACAATTGGAACACCGAAGTCATTGCCCAATTCTACACCACGTGCTACTTTTCTACCTATGGAGATCAAAGGGTCATGTGGTTGACTGAGGGAGTACAATATTCAGCGTTCTATGGAGACTTTGCCAAGATACTTGGATTTGAGGATCATTTAAGCCATGACATCACCATTCGCAACCTAAAGACTATGGATCCTGGAGAGATGGAATTTATGTATGTTGATGGCTTCTACAATCCCCCAACTACCAAGTACATTCGTCCATCTTTAGTGTGCTTAACCGGATCTTGAGGAAGACATTAGCACCAAAGGATGGTGATGCCGGGATGATACAAGGCAATTTGAGACACTTGATGAAGCTCCTTGTTGAAGATGATAAGTTCAACCTCTTTGACTATACTACAACAACATCTTCAACATTTCTCATACACCCCACCGATCATGTCGATATGCCCCATTCATCATGTGCATGATCGAGAAGGTGTTCATGTTGGAGTTTGTGAAGGACGTCAAGCATCGAGCACTTCACCCTCAAATTCATCCTCCCATTCTGAATATTTGTAGAGATTCACGGAGGAGTGCCTCAAATGCACCTCCTCCTTCCGCTCCCGCCTCCTCCTCCTCTGTCGACACCTCAAGTGCCATTCTCAAGTTCTTAAAGTCAATCTTCACCTTGTGTCGCAAGGTTGAAGTTTGTACCCAAAGGATGTCTCAAAGGCATGAGAAGTACATGAAGAAGCTTTGTGAGAAGGCGGAGATTCCAATGTCTCCGGAGGCCTCCGAAGATGAAGAGATCACATCGTTTCCGCAGCTGTTCGAGGTGGAGCTTGCCCTCTTAGTTGGTGGTGGCTCCTCTAGTACCGCCCCCATCATTGAGGAAGTTGATGAAGAGGACAATGAAGAGGAAGAGGAGGACGACAAAGAAGCAACCCAAAGCAATAAGGATTTTGGTGAAAAGAGTGCCAGGTCCGACGAGTAGCTCATAGATCTTCTCTTCTCCTTCACTCTTTTCCCTTTTTGGTGTCTTGATGCCAAAGGGGGGAGATCGAGGGAGAGTGTAAAATCCCACATTTGAAAGAGAATAAGAAATTGCAAAAATACGAACTTGAAATCTTTTGAAGTAAATTGAAATATCAAATCCAAAAGAATTATGTTAATTAATAAATAATTCTCAGAATAGGAACTTTTAAGAACTAAACATAGTTTGAGAAAATGAATAGTATATGATCGAAAGTAAGTATAAAACTAATCAAGTTTAAATTTATATGTGATTCAAAAGCCAAAGACATTGCTAGGGCACTGTTATTTAAATCAAATACACATGAGTGAAATAATCAAGTAGAAATTTAAATTATGGAATCTCTCTTTTGGTCAAAAGTTTGGTTCAACGTAAGAGGTTTCGAATTCGAACCAAAAATCTAAATTTCAAACATAATCTAGGCCAAGAATCTAATGGGCAGCCACAAAAATGCTATTAATACTTAATCATTTGAACTTTCAGAAACTTGACAAATGTTGTTACAATATGAACTAGTCATGAAAAACTACAAAGCAAAGTAAGAAGTTAGATTGAAACTAAAAATCATTTTAGCTTGGATTTAAGCAACATCAAATATGATTTAAGATGCAAAAGAAAGTAAATTAGGACTGCAATTTATTTTTCAAATCTGAATCAGTCGAATGGCAAAATAAATTGCACCACTGTGTTCTTTATACTCAAATTGACAATCCTACAAATTTTGGTGAAAACTGAACTTTGTCTAGTATTTTATTTTGAATTACTAAGGTGCTGCAGGTTCTGTCTATGTTATGTGGGGCCCATCTGGCAGGGACTCAAAACTGTTGCCGACTTCTCTGTTTCAGGTGACGACGCCACCGCACAACATGCAGTCCACCCAGCTGCTTGCCGCGCCATTCACTGCTCGCTCTAATCCCTTCCTTGCATCGTCCCAATCACAAGACGGCAACGTTTTCTCGGTTCTCAGTATGTCACTCACACGCGCACACGCTGCTCGCCCATGGTGCTCACGCTCTGCCCCTAGCTCGCCCTCACCGTGCACTGCCGCACAGCCACGCCGCACGGCCGTTTCCTCCCTCCGCTGCCTCAGCTGAGCTGCCCCGAAGCTGCATTGGCCTCGTCTTTGACTTCTCAAGGCGCCTGGAGGCTCTCTTCTATTCTCCCTGTGCTGCCGAGTTGCTGGTCGTTCAACCTCACCGTCGCGCCGTGCCCCTGCCGCCGTCCATGTCAAGTTGAGAGCGCCAAGACCTGCGCCAGCCCTTCCTCCAGCTCCCCGAGACGCCATCAGGACCCTCCTTCCCCCCGTGCGGTGCTGAGCTTGAAATCCTCTTTGGGCCCTCTGGTTCGGCCGTCCGCGGTGCGTCCATGATGTTCTACCGTCTCAATGCCTCTCCCTGCTGAGAAACTTCACTCTAAGGTTTGTTTCCGCTCCTCCTTCGCCCCCCTGCTCCTTTTCCATCATGCCACGGCATCGAATCAAAGGAATTCCATTCTTTCATTTCGGCGTCCATATAATCCGTGGTCGAGCTTCCGAGGAATTCTCTCTCCACCATCGATTTCTCTTCCTACCGTTTATACCATATAAACTAGAGATCCTAACAATCATTCCAGATGAAACCAATCTGGAAATTATTGTGTTTTCTCTTGGTAATTTCAGATCTTGTAGCCATTGCCGGGTTTCCCTTGCCGCACCCGTTGCTCCTCCATGTGCTGCCATTTTCACTGCGATTGAACTTAATTTTGAGGTTCTCCATGTTTCCAAGAGCTCCTAGAGCCTTTTCCCGAGTGATTTGATGCAGCGCGTGGACATGATGAGTTCATCGACGATCGCCGCCGCCGTGCCCTAGCCGCCGACATATTCCGGTCAACCCCCGCCCCACCGATGCCTCAAGCACGTTTCCCATGTCGCCGTGGTGAGTTCTGACCTAGTCTTGTCGTCCGTGCCTCCCTCCCGACAAAGCCACGGCGTGCTGCGCCGCCACCCATGCCGCCCCTCTGTCTTTAGCCTGCGGAAGAAGATGACCCAGGTGCGGTCCATCTGTCATACACAATGTAAGCCTCAGGGATCCTTTGTGAACATTTGATCCAATGTGGTCGCAGTCTTTTTTTATTCTGTAGCCCGTGTGGCCTCCTAGTCATTTGGCCAGTTCAAAACATGTGGGCCCATAGTGTCAGCTTGTTAGGTAATTTCCAGTAAAAGGAAAATGCAGAAAAAAGCTAGGAACTTGTAAAAATCACAGAAAATGTAGAAAACCCCTAAAATTATGAAACAATTTTTCATGAACTTCAGATGATCTGAAATTTGCAATAGAGCATTTTAATTGGTATGAAAAACCTTCTAAATTTCTCTAAAAATCTGAGAAGCTTCAACCAAATGAATATTTCTTCTGCAAACTCCAGGTCTCCAAAATATATGAAAATATTCTTATGATATGTCCATCATCTCTAGAGGCCACAACAAAGTTTCCAGCTCAATTTGACATGAGAAACTTGATCAATAAATTATAAAGTGTTCTGGGCTAATAAAATGCAGATAATTAACAGTAATCCTATGAATCCTGAAAATTAGTATAGAAGTTCCCTGTCATGAACTACAGCTCCAGTAAAATTCTCACAATCATAGTTCCACTCAAACATTGAGAAAGTGAATTAATCAAGAGGGGTTTGCACATCCTATGAACCATTTTCTCTAATTATTGTGATAACTACAGCTCTTGCTAATTCCATCTAGTAGAGTAAGAACATCATGTCCTGCATAGCTATCTTGGATTGCAGAATCCTGCTCCCTCATCATTACCATTTGATTAATAAAATCTTAATAATCCAAAATCTAGATTATATGGTTAACAGGACACATATAGAAGACTTTCTCTTTGACTCCAAATCACATGAATCTTTCTCATACAACTTAAGAGCCAACTGAGACATCTTTTGACTTCCCTTTAGTTCTTTGTCATCCTTATCTTGTATTAGACTCTTTTGGTATTAAGTGATATTATAATGTTCATGTATACTCAGATCGATAGATAAATGTGATGAAGATCAACGAGGAGCATAACTCGGAATAGAAGGACTAGCGTGGACCCTGCAGCAAGAACAAGATTTGCCCAAGCAGCATCCAAGCTCAAGATTTTCCCAAGCAACAGTGAAGACAAGGAAGAGAGAAGAACAACAAGAAGCTTGAGTCAAAGATCAAGCACTGACTTGTTAACATTTACACTAGTCGCAACCTAAGACAAGCCCCGGTTTGCATTTAAGTTGTAAATATGTTTTGCTTTTATAATATATACTATGGTAATTGTGCATTAAGTCTAGGGATGTATGATACTTCACATGCATAACCCCTGAATCCCTAGAGTCTGGTTAGAATAGGACTTTACATGATTATAACTGCTATTTAAAGTTGAGGAATATGGATGGAATTGAGTTAAGGAAAGAAAAGGAATGGTCTGGCCCGAGTAGACAGACTCTGCTTGTGAACTGGAGACCGTGCGGGAAGGCCAGGATGCTCAAGAATGTGGTTCTATGGGCATAGTTCCTGCCTGTATAGATTAAGGATTGTACTGTGTGCGACCCTAATGGCAAGTTTGAATATGTACCAGATGCATACTGGATCTAGTGGACCCACCAAACTGATGTAACTTGTTAACCTGGGTGTTGAGGCATACCCCGGCGTCTTAGACACCACGCACGTCGACAGGGGGGTAGAGGTCACTGTGGCACACCCGTATGTGAGAATTACTGTTGGGGCGGTGGGACCAGTTCAACGCTTGGGTATCTTGTGAAAGGTGGCCATACACGACATCAACGGAATTGGTTGATCCCCTCTTTTAAATGAGCGTGTATGTTGTGCAAGCCGGGTGTATCTTGATTCGAGTCACCGTTGCTCGCGGAAGGGAGCATACTTGTTCACTGCGCTGTGATGTAGTAACAATTGGAACTAGGTGGAACTTGTTGGATGGTTAATTAACTTGGTTGAAGTAGTTGATATGAGAACTAAGTTATGATGCTAAGCAACTTCACGTGCTATTATAAAACTAAAGCAAGTATCTACTGATAGTGAACTTTACTTATTGCAGTTTCATGTTCTTAGGTGAGACGATTAAGTCTTGCTGAGTCTTGTGCTCACGGTTGCATTTATACGAGTTTTGCAGGTATATAGCTATGACGAGTTCCTAGGCTTTGCCCTCGTTGGGGTATATAGCCAATGGAAGCCCTGGACACCGCTGCTTTCTTCTGTGATGCTAGAGTGGAGTATCTGCAGGCTGGAAACAACCACTACTACTGTAGTGTAGGTTCGAGAGAGTAGTATGAAGACTTCCTCTAATGTAAGATCTTTTGTATAAAACTCTGAGATTATTGTAAGTTGCTCACTTTTGTTATGAGTTCTTTGTTCTTTTTCTGTGTTGTGCTATTGGTGTCGCATCAGACGAAATCATCCAATGTGATTCCTGGTTTGTCGGGACCACGGTCCCCACAGGGAGTAGCTTAAATCCATAGACTATGTCATATTTTGAAAAACTTGTCTTTATTTATGCACTTGGGTTGTAATGTCTAATACGATACTTTGCCTTTACATTCTCATACTTGAGTTGTCGTACCTTTATGATACTTTATGTTGGTTGGTACATTATGTTAAGCTTATTTGAATATCTATGTTGGCTAGTATCGCATTTGTGTTAAGCTTAATTGAATATTATTCTATCATGCTCACAATATTGTTCTTATGTGTGATGATGTTAAATTTAATTTGAGATGCATGCTTCACTCACATTTATCACATATCAATGTTTTGCATCACACGTAGGCACCCCACAATAACACACAAGTGTATGAAAACTCCCATAGTTCTCATTCATGTGCATTACTCTTATTTCAAATCAATCAAGCACACTTTTAGGGGGGTCTTTATACACTTGTGTGTTATGAAAACAATCTTACTTACTTTTTACCAAAAACCCTCAATGTGTTGTCATCAATCACCAAAAAGGGGGGACTGAAAGTGCATCTAGGCTAAATCCCCATGGGTTTTGATGATTAATGACAACACTTAAGGGACTAATCATCATTGTGAGTGAAAGTACAGGTGATTCAATGTGGAACAGAGTTGGAAACACTCAAAAAGGAAAAAGAGCGAAAATGCGTGAAGAACTCAAAGAATAGAATTTAGGGCTAAAAAATTCATTGTGTCGAGTTTAGCCATGTAGTAGAGTGTTTCCAACAAGTCAAAGGTTTGAGAATGACCTAAGAGCTCATAGTTTGTTTAGGTTTAGTTGGAGAGATGAGTCAAGGCATTCTTGAGGATAATGCCGAACAAGTCCGGCCGCATCGAACTGATCAGATGTTCGGCAGACCAAGAGTTACAGTGTGAGTTTGGACTTGTCTGGTTGGGGCAAGACTAGTGCGTTGTGAGTGGATTTGAGCCTTTCTAGGACTAAGTCCTGAAAGGTCAAGCTAGTCCGCCCTTGCAGACTTGTCCATTTCTGGCCAGAATATGAGTTTCGGTGTGAGATTGGACTAGTCCGTTATGGGTCAGACTAGTCCATATGGAGTTTGGAGGTGGCTGCAGGGACTACGTGCTCGTAGGCCAGACTTGTCCGCCCTGGGGGGGGGGGCAGACTAGTCTGGTCAGCCAGACTTGTCCGTTCTCACCTGAAAAAGCAGTTTCTTTCTGAGATCGGACTAGTCTGTTCTTATACGGACTAGTCTGTGATCTTGTGACCGTTTGAATTCAAAAGGTGGAAGAGAATTTTGTGGTTGGTCAAGAGTGACGTAAGTGGTCCCCTCAGGTCAGAATAGTCCATGCTTTGAGACCGGACTAGTCTGTACTTTTTCTGGTGGCAACGGCTAAGTGTCTGGACCCCTATAAAAAGGGATCCCTCGACTTTCCTTTGCCCTCTCTCGGAACCTAGCGCCGCCATAGCCTTCCAAGATCCCTCTAAAGCCTTCCTCTTCACTTCTTTGAGCCCTAAGAGCGAATCTTGAGGGTTTGTTGGATTTGGGAGAGAAGAGAGAAGGGATTGATTGTGCTTTGAGCTCTTGGTTGATTCTCTCAATTTGAGTTGTTTTGAGTTGATATTTGATCTCTTTTTGAGTTGTAACTTTGTGGGAGACTCTTGATTGTGAGTTGCCCCAAGGAATCGTTGTATTCACCTGTGATTTAGTGGAAGAACAAGTCGGCCTTCATGGTGGCTTGGTGATGGTAGGGTTGAAAGAGACTCGGTCCTTTGTGGACTCCTCAATGGGGACGTAGACTTCTTCTTGAAATTGAACCTCGGGATAAATCCGCTTGTATCTTTATTCGTTTTACCTTCGTTCTTCATTAGATCACTTTTAGGGTTCTTCGTGTTCTTCACTTGAATCTTGCGATCCACCTAGCTAAACTCATTTTCGCTTCTTGAAATTGCTATACTAGGTTTCTAGGTTGTTTATCTTCATTTTGCATTAAGAGAATGTTGAAAAAACTCATAAAAATCACTCCTTTCGTGCATTTACATTTCCTGACCAGACTAGTCCGCCCCCTGGCCAGACTAGTCAGCCATCTCTGTACTGATTAAGCTTTAATTCTGCAATTTCAGGTTTTTAGCCTATTCACCTCCCTCTAGGCAACATTCAATTCGTAATAGGGATTAAGATTACAATGTTTACAAGTGAACCGTGTATACGTGCTATTTCATGTGTGCATGCGTCTATCAGTCGTCCTCGCAAAGGTGGCCTTCAGACTCCTTTTATAATCAAGCCCGACTATGAGGACCGGGGTCCTGACATTCTAGAAATCATATTGGATGGTGTCGTGCGATGCGACACCCAACAACACACAAGAAAAGAACTCATAAAACATACAAAGTTTTGATTTCACTTATAATATTGTTTACTACATAATGTACACATCAATACACTTGCATTGGAAAGTACATACTCATACTCTCGAACCTGGCTATGCAAAAGAGAAGTCGTCCATGCGGCGGATGCTTCCCACTAGCAACACAATAAAGATATGACAGAGGCTCGTGAAATATACTTCTCGAAAAGTTAAAGGTCTCACGGACAACCGTCAACAACAACAATTGTAATATTACCTGCAAAAACACATAATATAGCAATCGTAAGCTCAAAGGTTCAGCAAGACCTAACCATCTCCACTAAAATATTGAATTCTACATGTTGGAAACTTGTAATAAGGGAAGATGAAATTTGCATAATGGACTCACCGAATAGTAAATCCATGACATAGAAGTTGAATTTAATAATATACATGAGAGCATAACTTAAATGGTTCGAACACTGTTATTTACTACATCATGACACAGTGGACAAGCGGTACTCAGTCCATAACCGAGAGTGATGGTGATTCAAAATAATAACACTCGGATTGCACGACACATACGCCTGTGTGGGAGAAGCGTGTGGTGGTCTTCACGACGTCATATGCGACCACCTTTCACAAGAAACTCAAACATCGAACCGGTCCCTGCATCCCAAGTAGAAGGTCCCTACACGGAGCATGTCAGTGCCCGTTAGCGGATTTACACCTTGATGCTCTCAACCAAAATAAAAAACACAGTGGGCAACTCCTCTATGCTTAGGTTAACAAGTCACATCGGTTTCCTGGGGCCATATCTCCAGTATGCCTTCCGATACAGCTCAAACTTGTTCAGTAGGACCACACACAGATCGGTCCTCAATTGACACAGTCAGGACTATGCACATAGGACCACTTCTTTCTGCATCCTAACCCTCTGCCGAGCATCCAATTCATGTTTAGTAAACAATTTTCTCAACTCGACCCCATGTGTACCCATTTTCTATCTCGCGGGTAGATTAAAACTACTCGACTTCTACCGATTTTCCTACAACATTAGCATGACAATTTCAACATGTTGAGCCATAGACCTGCCCATACATTCTATGGGATTATTGGGTCATGCATTTGGAGTGTCAATTACAATATACCTAATGCCAATTCATATGCTAATCCACATAGTGATATAAAGCAAAACTTTAGAAAAGACTTAATATGCAAGTCAGGGCTTCTCGTCAATCGCCTTCATCGTGTTTACTATCAACATGATTGAGCATAAACAAAGAATGCAATTTAGTAATGTAATAAGTGAAGATGTTTATAACTCGAAAATGACTAAACCTAGATAGCAATGAAAGGTGTGTCTCGGTTGTGCAGAGAAAACAAAGGAGAAACAAGTTAACAGTTATTGGATTATGGAATAAAGTGGATATGCATCATATGAGAGAATATAGTTTAGCAAAGAGTAAAACTATATGAATGACAAGAGGAAAACAACATGTTGTACAAGGAATACAGTAAATGTCTCAATGCTGGTTAAAAAGGTTGAGCTTATCAAAGTTGATTTGGAAGAATTTTGATTATGAACTTCAATAACACAATTATGTAGTTAAGTGACAAATGGAATAAATTATATTGTGAGATCAAATCTAGTGGAGAAGGGATTTTTGTAGTAGTCCACAGAGATCCTAAGTAAGGTTTTAGCAAGGTTTCAGCCTTTGGTAAAGAAGAATTTTGTCTCCATAAGTCTCTAAGGCTTTATGCTTCTCTAAACTTTTATGGTAAATCTGGGGCTTTGTTATACATTGAAGTAGGTTTTCCAGATAGTGTTGCTCATAAGGAGTCTAACGAAATTGTTTTGACAATTTTCTAAGCTTTCTACAGACATATATTGATTTTACAAGTTTCAACAATTTTCTGAAAAGTTTCTCTTGTTTTTATATTTTTCATGTACATAGAGAATGGAAACACAATTTGACATACTAAAATAGGCCAAATGACGCTGTATGTTTACTGAAGTTCAAAGATATTCAATGGAAGGTTTTGGAAAAAACTTTAGAATTTTCTATGAATGGAATCTCCTAGAATAAATTCCCAAATTTTTAATTTAAGGGAATTATTGAGAATAATCCAGGGACTTTCATACCAAATACATTGCACCACTGCAAACCACTTGACATGAGGAATCCAACAAAATTTGTTTGGGCATTTTTGGAGTTTCCTACTAATAGATAT
Organism: Tuctoria greenei; assembly: GCA_036927565.1. Classification (NCBI taxonomy): domain Eukaryota; kingdom Viridiplantae; phylum Streptophyta; class Magnoliopsida; order Poales; family Poaceae; genus Tuctoria; species Tuctoria greenei. The sequence continues at coordinate 201,468,879 of JAYESD010000001.1, forward strand.
GATTTTCAAACAATGGCCAAAAACTAAAATTAATTTCCTACTGAGAATTCCCTTCAACCACTGCTACCCACAAACTTGCCGCACGAAGGGCCACACGATTCAACACTGCAGTCACATAGAATCCATAGACCGCAGAAATCCCCAACCGCACCCTTCTTCCTCCTCATGACGCCGGCGACCCGAGCGGCGGTGGGGTGGGGGCGCCTCGCAGGAGGCGAGCTCCCTTGCACCAACCAGCGTCAAAATGGCCGCCATAGAGTTTTCAGACTCAGTAAGCATGAGGGGCAGATGAAGGTGGTTGGAGAAGGCCGAAGGCTAGCCGGCGGCATGCCACATCAAAATCACAACTTCAGCGAACTTTTTCTCGGTGCACAAAGCATTAACTCAAGAGCTGTAAAGACTCAAAGCTTCGTGGAAGAGTGTAGATCATTGGCAAGTAATCAAATGGTGATGGCGATGCTTGGGAACACCCGAGCCATGGTGAGGCGGCTCGGTATTAAAACACGGCGACGAGATGTGATTTTCTGGTGTAAGGGAACAACCGTTCTTCAATCCGTTTGTTAGTAAATGGGCAATCGAGTGTCTAGATACTATGGCATTAAGGTTAGGGTAACATGAATTGGGCAGAACACATTGTAGAAGGAGAATCTCGTCGAGAAGCTTCGGTGTACAAAGAGATGATTGACGAAAAAATTCAAAATACGCCATGTGGAGACTGGGTATGAGCAAGCTACATTGAGGGAAGATAGAGGAGGTGTTCTCGGACCTTTTTGCAGACTGGTTGAGCTGGGAGACCGCTTGGTGTGGCCGGACGTCGTTGATGCGAGATGGCGGCACTGCAAACTGAGATGAAGAAGACGCTTCTACCTGGGTGCAGCTTGGGGTTGAAGATGTTGCGTCGGGGACGAGTTGAAGAAGTGGATGAAGACACCCTGCAGCTCGTGGCACACACACTTGGGAAGGGGAGAGACAGCCAACTCCGGACATCGATGAACAACAGCATTGATGAGCAAAACGGCGAGTAGGGCATGAGGCCACGGGTAGATCAGCGAAGAACGAAGAAATATCAACCAGAGAGATGATGAGAGTAGAAATATCATGGCAACACTTGGTGATCTGGTTTAAATGTTGGAAGCAAGTAGCTGCGTGGATGAGTTTTTCAGCGCCCTAGCACGCTGAGAAGCAACGCAGAATAGAGTAGCCTGGACTGAGACCGACAGGTGGGTCTGTGAGACCTATGTGTACTAAATACATTGGCTTGTACTGAATACATTGGCTTTGATGATATAAGTTTTAAAATTCTGCAAGGTCCGACAATAGGTCCGACTCTAGCTCTGAGCTTCTGCAAGGTCCGACAATAGGTCCGACTTGCTTTGTGAAGGTCTGACGTGTTTTTGGGTAGCTCCGGTGAGCTTTGTCTTTAGCTCCGACATGTCTTTGATAGCTACGATACGTCGTTGTTAAGCTCCGATATGTTTTGATAGGTCCGACTTATGTTGGTTAGCTCTGACAAGTTTTTCTAGCTCCGGCTTTTAGGTTGACTAGTTCCGACTAGCTTTGGAAAGCTCCAGCGCTAGGTTGTACTAGATTTGGTAAGCTCTGGCGCTAGGTTGTACTAGCTTTGGTAAGCTCCAGCTCAAGCTCTGGTTAGCTTTGGCAAGATTTGGAGCTTGATCGTAATGTTCCTGCTTTTACTGTGAAATATTTTGAACTTGCTTCACATTGTTGGAAAGATTGCTTAGTATTCATTTGCTAATTTTTTGGCGCGTTTTGGTTGATATGGCTTATATCATTTTGCTATGGTTTGCAACATGCTTATGTGAGGTGCTCACGTAAAATGTTGTAGTTTTGGAACTAACGAGAGTCAAGTCGAGGACTTGTGTTCGGAAGTATTGGTTGTTTATTCATGTGCAGGTGTTGCTTGAGTTCAAGACATGGCTGGTGACGGGATCCATTGAACTAGTCTTAGGGAGAAGATGAGGTTCAACAACCAAGTTCGGGAGGAATTGTGGTTAAGTTGATCGGGAGGTTCCGCAACATGTTTGAATCAAGAACAATGCATATGAAACTATCGTGGACGTCGTTGGAAGATGTTTGCACGTGTGCAAGGAGTGCATGGACGTCGATACATGGTTCCAAGGCGTGATGAAGAGATGTGGATGTAAAGAATTGGTTGGAAAGGTCCAACCGACTAGGTTATGGACTCAGGCTGTTGCTGAGTCATGTTTGACTCAAATATGGAATGTTTTGAGTTGGTTATGATAGGATTTCGTGTGGGTCACGAATTTGAGTTGTTTTAGGAATGTGGGATACGTTCCTAAGGTGTTTGGAAGTCTTAAGATTGCTTCTATCTGCGTATAGAAGAGTCTTGAGAAGTTATGGAAAGTTTCGATTCGTGATTTGAGTAGGATTAGAGTCCTAGTTGAGATTGGGTTAGCCTAAGGGCTGGTTATATAAGCAAGGGACGCCAGAGCTCGTGGTTGAGGACTTTGGGGCTGTTCCTCCTGTGGTTTGATCAGTAAAATTCGTAGTTTGAAGGAACTTTTGTGCCTTGTTCGTCTGACTTGTTTCTGTCAAGTCTTTCTCGTCAAGTTTCTACACAGCACTACCTTGGTTTGGAGGTTTTATCATAACTCGAATTTTACAGATCCAATTGACGTAATTCTTTTTGGGTTGTCTTCACAACTTAATTTTCTATCATCTGTCAAAATTTCACGATCATTGGATTTGTGGTTTCTGATCCACGAGTTTCTTTGCAGCGTTCCAAAACTGTTTTTCTCGGGTAGGACAGATTGACTTGTGTTTGATCTTTCAATCGTAACTTTAGTTTCTTTCAACGGATTTGAGTGATTCTTGTTGTGTCGTCTTGGTGACTTGATTCTCTCTGATATCTATGAATGCATCTAGGCCCCATGAGGTATGGTTTTGGTGATTAATGACAACCATTGGATTTTACTAATAAATTTGTGGATGCAAGGTCTCCCATATCACTCATCACAATCAAATGAAATCTATATGAATATCATCTACTGCTCATTGTATATAATTTGAGACCCCTAAACAATCATTCTATGAGATCAATCGATGTTTATGAAGATTAGAAGTAAAAGCTCATATGTCAAAATTATTCAACCAAAATTGACAGCACTCAATGCTTGATAATCATCAAAAGAATATTTCCAACCAATGTCAAAGAGGTCAATCGAGCAAATTCCAAAATAATCACTTAGAACAACTCGAAGCAAACAAAGTCAACTCACTGGATCAACCGATGTTTCTAGAAAACAATACATCGGTCGAGTTGGTTTAGCAGAAGAAGAAGACCTCAGAACTAAGAACTCACCAGATCATCCGATGATGAAGGGGTGTTACATCGATCCATCAGTACAGTAAGCAATCTCCCTGGACCAAGTGTAACACCGGACCATCCGATGTACAACTATAAACACATCAATTAATCATTCCAGTAAGCGTTAATTCTGAACAAATTCTGGATGAAGTGCCACCGGATCATCCGATGAGAAGGAAAGTGAAACATCAGTCTAACAACGGTCATATCTGACACAGTGACATCAGCTTATTTGGATTCGACCGATGATAACTGAAGGGAGAACATCAGATCATCCGGTGTTCGTAGAACAGTGATGTCAGCCTACTTTTCCAACGGCTATTTCGTAGAGACTGGCTATTTATACCCCTTCAACTAGTCTATTTGACAAGTCTTGACAACCAGAGCTACTCTACACATTCTCAAGCATTCAAGACGTTGAACCAACACTTCTACATCATCTACACCACTTACACACCAAGAGATAGGCTAGAACTTGTTAGAGATAGTGCTTGTGTGCTTCCATTCTTGGTGATTGGAATCTCTAGTGTAGTGAGAGCTGTAAGGGAGTGTCCCTTGGTGATTGTATTGGAGAGAGCCTTCCAGAGCTTGCCAAGACGATTGTGGAAGTCCGGAGGATCCAACTTGTACAAGGCTTGAGCTCCACCTTGCCGAGGTTGGCGAACGGAGAAGTATAGTAAAGATCCCTGGTCTCGATGACTTGGGAGTGGTCATACCCTTTGGTGGGTGCCACAACATGGATGTAGGAAGATCTTGACGATCTTGCTGAACCACGGGATAAATCTCCGTGTCTTTGTGTCTCCTCGGGAGTTTGCGCTTTCTTCCTCTCCCCTTACACTTATGCATTTCATATACCGCAAGGATACTATTCACTTGAATGCATAGGTTGTTTGCATAGGGAATTGGGCTTTCAGTAATTAAGTTTTATTGCTTTAATTTTTGAAAAGAAGCCCAATTCACCCCCCTCTTGGGCATTCGATCCTTACAATTGGTATCAGAGCAAGGTTGCTCATTGGATCATTCTAGCTTCACCGCTAGAGAGCTAAAATGGCCAAGAATGGGGGTTCGGTTCCTATCTTCAAGGGCAAGAACTTTGCCTATTGGAAAGCACGCATGCGTGCTTATCTAGAGGATATTGCTCCCGAGGTATGGGAAGCGACCCATGCGGGGTTTGGTGAGCATAATTATGTTGGTGATCAAATCAAGTGGGATGCTAAAGCTAGAAATGCAATTTATGAATGCATTAGTCAAGATGTATTTGCTAGGATTGCTAGCAAAGAGAAAGCGTGTGAAATTTGGGCTTGCTTGATTGAAATCCATGAGGGTTCTTCTCGTGTCAAAGAACTAAAATATCATATGCTTAAAGCCAAATATGACAAGTTCAAAATGATACCTCATGAAAATGTCAATGAAATGTTTTCTCGCTTGAATGTGCTTATTGAGGAAATTAATGCTCTTGACATTGCTTCTCTTGGCAAGGGACTCATCAACCGCAAAATTCTTATGCTCCTTCCTAAGCCAAAGTATAACATCATCAACTCCATGCTTCAAAAAGAATCTCTGGATCACATTGAAGTTTCGGAACTTATTGGAGAGATTCACACTCAAGAGATGAGTGTACATGGGACGATGGAGCAATCATCTTCAAGGACAATTGCTCTGAAGGCCTCCACCAAGAAAACATGTCTCGAGAAAAAGAAAGTGGTTGAGCCCAGCTCAAGTGAAGAAGAGCAAGCATCAAGTGAAGATGACGATGATGAGCTTGCTTTGATGATGAGAAAGTTCTCTCGCTTGAACTCCAAAATTGCCAAGAAGGGATACACCTTTGATCCCAAGAAGAAAGCTTTTCTACCAAGGAGAGATGATAACAAGACTTGCTACAATTGTGGTGATCAAGGCCACATCTCCTATGATTGTCCAAAATCGGACAAAAGAAGAGAGAACCACAAGGGCAAGCATCGCAAGCTTGAAGATAGTGAAGATGATGAAGAAGAGGTCAAGCCCAAACTAAGATCCTTTGGGAAGAAGAAACATGACAAGGGCAAGAAGGCAAAACTCTTCCCAAAGAAGAGAAAAGGACCACAAAAGGTGTTCATGTGTGAGGCAAATGAATGGATTACCGACGAAGAATCAAGTGATGAAGAGAGTGAAGCGGAAGAAGAAAGTTTGGCCGGCCTTGCCATTACCAACAATGATGACTCATATCTTCATCCACCTCCCATGTGCCTCATGGCTAAAGGTAACACCAAGGTATGTGATGACTCTAGCAATGATGAACTTTCCCCCGATGATTTAACTTCATTAATAAATGAATACCACACTATCATTAAGAGGGAAAAGAGTAAGGTCAAGGCTCTTGAAGAAACTCGTGCTAATCTTGAGAGTGCTAACCTTGATTTGCTTGACAAGTATGAAAGCATACTTAAGGAGAATGACACGCTCAAATCTCATGTCAAGCAAATTGAGGAGGATAAGGCTAAAATCAAGCTAAGGAGCTTGACTTAGCACACCAAGCACTCTTGGGAAAGCACAATGAGTTAATCCAAGAGCATCAAGTACTTAACCTTGCTTATGAAGCTCTTGATCAAGAATTGAAAAATATAAAGAAACAAACTCTTAATGATAAGGTATCTATTAATTATCATGCCACTAATGTCTTGCATAAGTCTTTGCCTTTGAAAGAGAATGCTAGGGAGAAGGACTTGTTGGAAGAAATTGAAAGTCTCCGCACTAGTGTGGCAAGACTATCTAAAGGAGAAGTCAAGCACAAGGAAATCCTCTTCCAACAAGAAAAGGCCTTCAACAAGAGAGGACTTGGATCCTTCCTCGTGCCTAACAAAGGAAAGGTGCCCTCACCGGAGCTTAGAACAAGCTTCATCAAGAAAGTTGGTTCCTATTGCCAACATTGTGAGGTCACCGGTCACCATACAAGGGAGTGTCCTCTTCCTAATCGGCATTCGCCAAAATTGCCTACTAACTACAAGTCTACTTTCAATGATTATTATTATCTCTTGAGTAAAGTAGATGGCAAGGTGAAGGCAAGGTTCATTGGCAAGGACATAAAGGGCATGAAGGGGAAGCTCCCCAAGCAACTTTGGGTCCCAAAAACACTTGTATCACACATACAAGGACCTAAGTTTGCTTGGGTGCCTAAAGTCAAAAATTGAATTCATGTGTGTAGGTGAACTACAAAGCCGGAGGAAAGCATTGGGTACTCGATAGCGGGTGCACTCAACATATGACCAGCAACGATGGTATGTTCACCACCATAGAAAACCCCGACAATCATGAACAAGTCACCTTTGGTGATAACTCTAAGGGGAAGGTAATTGGTTTAGGTAAGATTGCAATTTCAAATGATTTATCTATTTCCAATGTATTGTATGTTAAGTCACTTAGTTTCAATTTGCTTTCTATTGCACAACTATGTGATCTTTGACTAACGTGCACCTTTAGCAAAAATGATGTTGTTGTGACTAGTGAAACAAGCCAAGAACTAATCTTCAAAGGATTTCGGCATGGACATCTCTACCTAGTAGACTTCACCAACAAGGATGCTAGCTTGACCACTTGTCTTTTCACTAAGACAAGTTTAGGTTGGCTATGGCATCGACGCATAGCGCACATTGGAATGAGCAAGCTCAAGAAGTCATTCAAGCTTGGGATGGTGACCGGCGTGAAGGATGTCACATTTGAGAAGAACCAGCTTTGTAGCGCTTGTCAAGCCGGGAAGCAAGTTGCTTCACACCACCCGATGAAGACAATGGTGTCAACCTTCAAGCCACTTGAGTTACTCCACATGGACCTCTTCGGACCGTCCACATATCAAAGTCTTGGCGGTAATCTCTATTGTATTGTTATAGTTGATGAATACTCTCGCTATGCTTGGACTTTGTTTCTAGGTGACAAGAGTGAAACTCCGGAAGTGTTCAAGACCTTCGCTAACCGTGCTCAAAGGGGATTTCAACTTCCCATCATCAAGGTCTGGAGTGACAACGGCACCAAATTCAAGAACTACAACATTGGGGAGTGGTGTGATCGTGAAGGCGTGAAGCATGAGTTTTCGGCCACATACACTCCTCAACAAAATGGTGTCATTGAAAGGAAGAACAAGACTCTCATCACTCTTGCACGAGCAATGCTTGATGACTATGGCACGTTCGAGAAGTTTTGGGCCGAAGCAATCAACACGGCGTGCCATGCCGCAAATAGGGTCTATCTACATCGACTACTTCAAAAGACCCCATACGAACTTCTCATTGAGAGAAAGCCCAACATCTCCTATTTCCGAGTCTTCGGGTGCAAGTGCTACATCTACCGCAAGAAAAGGCTCGGTAAGTTTGAAAGAAGATGTGATGTTGGTATATTTCTTGGTTATGCATCAAACTCAAAAGCATATCGAGTATTCAACCAAACCTCCGGTTTAGTTGAGGAAAGTTGTGATGTTGAGTTTGATGAAACTAATGGCTCCCAAGAGGAGAGTTTTGGTCATGATGAAATAGATGATGAGCCTCTACGAGAAGCTATGAAGAACATGACCATTGGTGACATCAAGCTGAAAGTTGAGGAGAGCCATGATCAAGGGGGAGCTTCAAGTTCCAACATCAACACATCTATGGCGCCTCAAATTGACGAAGAAGAGAAAGATGATCCATTGCCGACACAAGATTCACAAGCCACACAACATCAAGAAGAAGAACAAGTCCATGATCAAGTCCAACCACAAGAAGAGCAACACGCATCACCACCGCCAAGTGCTTCACAACCACTCATGAGGCATGGACGCATCTCCAAGGTGCATCCGATTGACCAAATCATCGGAAGTCCGTCAAGGGGAGTAAGTACATGTTCTCGCCATTTTGCTACGTTTTGTGAGCACACTCGTTTGCTTCATGTGTAGAACCCACTCACATTGAGGAAGCACTCCAAGATCCAAATTGGGTGATGGCCATCCAAAAATAACTCAACAACTTCATCTGCAATGAAGTTTGGGTGTTGGAGGAGCGACCCAAGGAGAAGAACGTCATCGGAACAAAGTGGGAGTACCGCAACAAACAAGATGAGAACAACGTTGTGGTCCGCAACAAGGCAAGACTTGTGGCCAAGGGTTTCTCGCAAGTTGAAGAACTAGACCTTGGGGAGACATTTGCTCCGGTCGCCCGACTAGAAGCCATCCGTTGCACAAGGCGCTCTACGGGCTCAAGCAAGCACCTAGGGCGTGGTATGAACGACTACGGGATTTCTTGATCATGCAAGGATTCGAGATCGGGAGGGTGGACACTACACTCTTCACCAAATATATTGACGGAGAATTATTTATTTGTCAAATTTATGTCAATGATATTATTTTTGGTTCAATTAACAAAGCTCTTAGCCATGAGTTTGGCAAAATGATGTCTAGGGAATTCGAGATGTCGATGATTGGAGAACTCAACTTCTTCCTTGGATTTCAAATCAAGCAACTTCGAGAGGGGACCTTCATCTATCAAGAAAAGTATACCAAGGACCTGTTGAATAAATTTGAGATGGGAGATTGTAGCTCAAGAAGTACTCCAATGGCAACAAATTGTTATCTGGACGCGGATAAGGACAGTAAATCTATTGACCAATCTAATTACCGTTTCATGATTGGTTCATTGCTTTATCTTACCGCATCTAGGCCCGATATCATGTTTAGTGTATGCTTGTGTGCTCGCTTTCAAGCGACACGTAAAGAATCGCATCGGAAGGCGGTCTTGAGGATACTCCGGTATCTCAAGCATACCCCTAGTGTGGGCCTGTGGTACCCTAAAGGTGCAAAATTCCATCTCTTGGGTTACTCGGATTCAGACTTTGCCAGATGCCGTGTGGATCGCAAGAGTACCTCCGGTGGGTGCCACTTGCTTGGGCGTTCCCTAGTATCTTGGTCTAGCAAGAAGCAAAATTCCGTTGCTTTGTCCACGGCGGAAGCAGAATACATAGCGGCCGGTGCATGTTGTGCCCAAATTCTTTATATGAAGCAAACCCTTTTTGGACTTTGGTATTAAACTTGATTGTGTGCCTCTCCTTTGTGACAATTAAAGTGCGGTTAAGATAGCTAAAAACCCCGTTCAACACTCCCGCACTAAGCACATTGATATTCGCCATCATTTCTTAAGGGACCATGAAGCTAAGGGAGACATCTCCTTGCGAGGTGTTAGGTCCGAAGAACAATTGGCGGATATCTTCACTAAACCACTTGATGAGAAAACTTTTTCTAGACTAAGAAGTGAATTAAATGTGCTAGATGCATCGAACGTCATGTAAGTTGCCTTGATCATGTAAGAATGCATCTCATATAGGTCTTGTCTAACTTTCAAAGGATAGGGGTGAGCAAGGGTTAGCTTGGGATGGAGGTTCCTTTGGGTTTCCCCAAGACTTGGAGAGTGGCTCTCCCTGAAGAAGCCTTTGAAAGGTTCAAATTTGGCAAGATAGATTTAATTTATGTCTTGCATGATGCCCGCCATATAGACTTGCACTCATGTTTAATTTCTTGCATTATAAATTGTTTGGCATTGCATACGCTAGATTGTCACAAAGGGAAACCCACTTCATGAGAAAGAGACTTGTTTGAAATGCAATATCTCAACTCATATGATGTGGAAAGAACAAAATGTTAGGTGCGTTAATGCCTAAAGGAACATGCTTTAAAGAGATAGAAGTATTCATCCTCTAGCTCACAAAGCATGGGCCTTACATTTTATTTGGATAATTTCTTCCCTATTTTCTTCGGTGTTCTATTTGCTTTAGGGCTTAGCCAAGTTATTGGCAATTAGTCTTTTGAGGGGTAAGGGGTTGCCCAAAAAGTCCTAAGACATGTGTTTCTTCGTGTTTGTTTGTTTGGGTCAAAGGACATATATGGGATGTTGCTATTTTGTAGTCATCGGATTATCCAATGATTAGGCCAGAAGCTCATCGGATCATTTTGTGTTCAAGTGCCAAGGGTCAACTCAGTCAGAAAGCAAAATCAACCGACGAGTTCATTCTGAGAAACATCGGTGCATCCGATGTTCACATTTCTGGAGTTGTGCCAAATTCAACCGATGCTTATCCTTTCCTCGTCGGATCATCCGGTGTCAATGGTACTTTTGGAATACCCTTACTGTACCATTCGACCGATGCTCCTATCATCTGACGTCGGTTCATCCGGTGTTAAGATTTGAGCTAGGGTTCAGGCCCCACCTATTTAGCGCCTCTTCACCTTCGGGTTTCTCTCTCCCCGATTCTGCTTTCCGCCACCGACGCCCTGACACCTCCGTCGCCGCCGCTCCCTCACCCTGCCGCCGCCCTCCGGCCGCCGCTGTCCTCCGGCCGTCGCCGCCCTCCGAGCCACCGCCGTCGCCACCGCTCACCCTGCGCCCCACGCAGCGCTGCCACCGCCGCTCCAAGCACCGCCGCCACCGCTTTCCCACACCTCACCACTGCCGCACCACTGCCACCGCCCCACGCCGTCCTAGGCGCCGCACCACCGCCCTCTACGCCGCTGTGGTGCCCCCCCTACAGTCGCCGTCGCTTCACCGCTAGGGTTCCCCAGCTGCGACGACCTTTGCGTCGCCGTCTCGTGCGCCCGAGCTCGTTGTCTCGCGTGCTCACCTCCGTCATTGTCACGGGCCGTGACAAGAAGGGAAAGGGCAAGGCTATTGAGGAGCCGGCCGCCAAAAAGCAAAAGTTGTCGAAGGAGGCAAAGAAAGCCCTAATGGCCGCTCGCGACGCTGAGGAGCGAGAGCGTGTCCGAGGAGGATCGTTGAGGATCCACGAGGCCCGACAGAGGCAGCCTCCTGTGCCAAAGGAGTCAGAGGAAGAAGAGGAGCCCGAGGTGCCGCTTGTTTGCCAGCACTCAGCCAGGACCCGTGGAGGTCATCCAGCTGCAGCCCCGAGACAGAGACCATCAGCAGTTGACCTTCGAGAGGACAGGGCGGTCCAGAGAGCCTTCTATGAGATGGACACCAACGTCCGTGTTGCTAAGGGTGTCCTCCTAACAGACTACAGGAAGTTGAAGGCCAAGCAGCTCAGGAAGCTCGGGTGGAGCATTTTACTTGAGGAGTGGTTCCCGCAGCCCAGAGAGCCACTTGTGGATAGCCGCTTTTGGACCCTGACACAGGCGTCGCTGTACGAGACTTACAGACGTCGGGGCCATAAGCTCTTCTAGCACAATTTCCTGGATTGGGGTCAACTTGCACTTGCAGCAGGGACGGAGATACGCCCTTACTTTGAGAGGTATAGATGGCTTGTGGAGCTGATGTCTTACGAGAGGAGTGCCTACGTGGAGGACTGGGTTCGAGTATTCTATGCCACACTCTATGTCTCTGAGGACCGTAGATCCATTGACTTCATTTTTATGGGCCGGCATCACCACCTGACCAGGCAGACTTTGGGACAGCTGCTAGGCGTGGATCTTCACGACACATGCCTACACGAGAGAGTGTATTGACTGCCTGACCCACCGAGGAGACCACTCACTGGAGGCGTGGCACCACCACTTGAGGATATACGCTCACTGTTTGCTCAGCCTTTCTCTCCAGACCAGCCGAGGGTACCGGCACTACTCACTCCAGCTGCGCGCTCTATGCACCTTGCCTTGCATCTCACACTTTTGTCGAGGTCTGGATACCTTGAGGGGTTCACCAGCTTGCAGCAGACTCTCCTGTTCTATGTTATGAACAGGATGGAGTTCGACATTGTGGACATCCTGATCTGTGAGATGGAGGACATCATCACTGATGGAGTCAGGATGATGAGGCAGCTTGTGTTTGGTCACTGGATCAGTTACTTGCTCTACATGGTAGCTCCAGAGGGGTCCGCCGTGCGTGACTGTCTCACCGACGAGAGAGTCACACGGTTCGGCCACTACCATGCTCCAACTCCTGGAGACCGCCGCCTTGGCCGTCCAGTTGAGCGTCAGGTACGTGCCCGTCTCTCAGAGGAAGACTGGTCAGACCTGGAGAAGGAAAATGAGAGACTAGCACAGGCAGAGGCTCAGGGTGAGGATCTACAGCATATTTGGTCCAAGAGTGACACCAACGACAGTGTCGAGGAGTACTTCCCACCTCCACCCTCACCCAGGTAGCACGACGTGGAGGCTGGAGGCTCGACTGTGCCACCTCCTACTCCACCTCTCATGTCAGAGGCATAGGTCTCTCAGCCATATGAGCTTACCTCCCTACTCCAGCAGATGGTTGAGCAGCAGCGCCTAGACTGGCTTGCAGCTGAGCAGGCCAAAGCTGAGTAGGTTGCACGTCTCTTGGAGCTCCAGTAGCAGCAGTAGGAGATGCAGCGACAGATAGCCCGTGAGAGGCGAGAGGATACTGACAGGCTGACTGGGCTGATTGATCAGATGCACCAGCGCTCTCTCGACCAGCAGCAGCAGACGCAGCAGGCGATGATGGGAATCCTGGGGTTGATCACCAACCTCTACACGCAGACCGAGATTGCCCTGCCGTCGCAGCTTTCAGGCCTTGCTCCAGGTCCGCCTGTCCTGGCACCAGCTTCAGCGCCAGTGCCGACTACGCTGATCCCGTCGATCAGCATGTCCCCACTGCTTGCTCCAGGTGCTCCTATCCACTCTCCCCTGCCGACTACGACGCTTTTCCAGCAGACGCCAGCATCTGTTGTCAGTGCCCCGTTGCCAGTAGTTCAGACTCAGCAGGCACAGACAGCAGCTCCCGCAGCTCCTGTCACCGCTACTCCAGCCTCAGCAACAGCAGGCAGCAGCTCCGACGACAGCACCCCCGACGGTGACCAGTTCGTCATCACCCCGAGCGCTCAGGGTCCTTAGGCACTCGGCTTCCTTTTTGGTGTCTTGATGCCAAAGGGGGAGAAGAGTCAGGGGGAGGATAGCTTAGTCTCAGGGGGAGTCCTAGCTGTAGGGAAAGTCTATCTTTTTGGGAGTTCTTTTGTAATTTGGAGATTTGCTACTCTTTTGCTATTCATTGAGTATTCGTGTGCCACTTAATTCTCTTGAGTTATTGATCGATTGAGCTTTCGAGTTATTGATCATTTTTAAGCCTTCAAGTTTAAGTGTGCTAAATCTTTTACTTATTGCATATCCTTTTGAGTATCGTATTCTCAAATTCATTACTATTATGCTTTACTTGTTGTGTTGTCATCAATCACCAAAAAGGGGGAGATTGAAAGCATCTAGGCCCCATGAGGTATGGTTTCATTGATTAATGACAACCATTGGATTTTACTAATAAATTTGTGGATGCAAGGTCTCCCATATCACTCATCACAATCAAATGAAATCTATATGAATATCATCTACTGCTCATTGTATATAATTGGAGACCCCTAAACAATCATTCTATGAGATCAATCGATGTTTATGAAGATTAGAAGTAAAAGTTCATATGTCAAAATTATTCAACCAAAATTGATAGCACTCAATGCTTGATAATCATCAGAAGAATATTTCCAACCAATGTCTAAGAGGTCAATCGAGCAAATTCCAAAATAATCACTTAGAACAACTCAAAGCAAACAAAATCAACTCACCGGATCAACCGATGTTTCCAGAAAACAATACATCGGTCGAGTTGGTTTAGCAGAAGAAGATGACCTCAGAACTAAGAACTCACCGGATCATCCGATGATGAAGGGATGTTACATCGGTCCATCAGTACAGTAAGCAATCTCCCTGGACCAAGTGTAACACCGGACCATCCGATGTACAACTACAAACACATCGGTTAATCACTCCAGTAAGCATTAATTCTGAACAAATTCTGGATGAAGTGCCACCGGATCATCCGATGAGAAGGAAAGTGAAACATCGGTCTAACAACGGTCATATCTGACACAGTGACATCAGCTAATTTGGATTCAACCGATGATAACTAAAGGGATAACATCGGATCATCCGGTGTTCACAGAACAGTGATGTCAGCCTACTTTTCCAACGGCTATTTCGTGGAGGCTGGCTATTTATACCCCTTCAACCAGTCTATTCAACAAGTCTTGACAACCAGAGCTACTCTACACATTCTCAAGCATTCAAGACGTTGAGCCAACACTTCTACATCATCTACACCACTTACACACCAAGAGATAGGCTAGAACTTGCTAGAGATAGTGCTTGTGTGCTTCCATTCTTGGTGATTGGAATCTCTAGTGTAGTGGGAGCTATAAGGGAGTGTCCCTTGGTGATTGTATTGGAGAGAGACTTCCGGAGCTTGCCAAGACGATTGTGGAAGCCCGGAGGATCTAACTTGTACAAGGCTTGAGCTCCACCTTGCCGAGGTTGGCAAACGGAGAAGTATAGTAAAGATCCCTGGTCTCGGTGACTTGGGAGTGGCCATACCCTTTGGTGGGTGCCACAACGTGGATGTAGGAAGATCTTGACGATCTTGTCGAACCACGGGATAAATCTCCGTGTCTTCGTGTCTCCTTAGGAGTTTGCGCTTTCTTCCTCTCTCCTTACACTTATGCATTTCTTATACCGCAAAGTTACTATTCACTTGAATGCATAGGTTGTTTGCATAGGGAATTGGGCTTTCAGTAATTAAGTTTTATTGCTTTAATTTTTGAAAAGAAGCCCAATTCACCCCCCTCTTGGGCATTCGATCCTTACAATCTATCACTTTTGTAACAGTGAAACACGTTTATATTAGTCTCACACACGATTTCTTTAACAGATTGTTTTTTTGCTGAAGGGGTTGGGATTTAATTGTTTCCGCTGCGTAAGATTTTTTAATCTACCATTCACCCCCCTCTGGTAGATTTTCAGTGTTCTTCGATCCTACAATTGGTATCAGAGCCACGGTGCTAAAATCTTTGTGATTTGCACGTGTTTTTGACTAATCATCATGGGGAAATACTCCGCCAAACCTTGCGTGTTTAGTGGTATTGATTTTCAGGTTTGGAAGGCATGTATGAAAGCCTTCATTCAGGCTCAAGGCTTCGCAATATGGGAAAAGGTATACAAGCCTTACGAAGTGCCGTCAAACGATCAAATTACAGCTACAAATCTGAGAGATGTCGACAACAACAACAAGGCTCTAAACTTGATCATACAAGGATTAACTCAAAGCGACTTCGACCGTGTTGCACACCTCCAATCTGCATATGATGTGTGGAAAGCACTTTGTGACTACCACAAAGGATCCAACACGATCAAGGAGGTAAGGCAAGACATGTTCAAGAAAGAATACATGCGCTTTGAGATGCAGCCCGGTGAGTCTATTGCTGACCTTTTTGCTCACTTTAATAAAATTCTCAGCAACTTGCGTAGGTCAATGTTTATTTTTCAGATGCTGAAAATGCTAGGCAATTGTTAAGTGCATTAGATATGTCAATTTGGGAGATGAAAGTCACATCTATTCATGAATCTACTGTCATGAGTACACTTACTTTAGATGTGCTATATTCCAAGTTAAAAACTCATGAAATTGACATAATATCACGTAAGAACCCCAACAAGTCTATTGCTTTTGTTTCTCAACGTGACATGCCTAGCTCTGGTCAATCTTCATTTTGTGGTACACTTGCTTTGTTGTCCTTTCTAACCCTTGAATAGATTGAGGAGTTTCCGGAGGAGGAGCTAGTACTTCTCTCTACTAGGTTCTCAAAAGCATTGCAAAATGTGAGAATTAGAAGGAGAGGAAGCTCTAGACCTCAACGATGTTTCGAATGTGGTAAGACATGACATTTTCATTCAGATTGCCCTAACCTTTCAGGTCATACTTCCCGGGATGAAAAACAAACAAGGACGATCATTCCTCCGCAAAAGATACGAAGAAAAAGAAGGGTTTTACAGGACGTCAATTGGTGAGCAATTTTATCTCCGCACTTCAAGAACTTGGCTCAAGCGATGTGGACATTGGAAGTGACCAAGATGAAGATGATTTGGAAAACTTGTGCTTCATGGCGGGCAAGTCAAGATCAAGTATGGAGGAGGTTGAACACAACAGCGACAATGAAGAGGTTACACGCTTGAGGAAGGAGAACATTTGGATTGTAGATTCAGGTTGCTCACGCCACATGACCGGTAACAAAGAATGGTTCTCCTCCCTCTCTTTTGTGTCACGTGTAGAGAATGTTACTTTTGCTGATAATTCTTCAACTCCTATAATTGCTAAGGGTTCGGTTAGAGTAAATAATCACTACACTTTGAAGGATGTGGCACTTGTTAAAAATTTGAAATACAACTTGCTTTCTGTTTCACAACTGCTAGATGAAAATCTGGAAATTATTTTCACTAAAAATTGTTGCAAAGTTGTAAATTCAAATAGGGAGCTTATTATTAACATGCCTCAATTTGGAAGAGTTTTAAAATCTGATTTTGATATGTCTTCCTCTAAGCATAGGTGTCTAGTTGCTAGTGATTCAAAGAACTTATATTTTTGGCATCGTAGACTTGGTCACGTAGGCTTTGATCATCTAACGCGTGTTAGTGTTCTTGATTGCATACGTGGGCTGCCTAAGCATAAAGGGGACAAAGAAATTGTGTGCTCTTCTTGTAGACATGCTAAGATGGTTGCAGGTTCACATACTCCTCTCACAGTGATCATGACAACTGAACCGGGTCAACTTTTGCACCTTGACACCGTCGGACCTTCACGCGTTCAATCCTTCGGAGGTAAATGGTATGTTCTTGTGATTGTTCATGATTATTCTAGATACTCTAGGGTTTACTTTATGGCATCTAAGAATGAAGCTTTTAGTCACTTTAGAACTTTATTTATTATATTATCAATCGATCACCCATGATCTTTAAAAGCAATTAGAAGTGATAATGGAACCGAATTTAAAAATCAATCTTTTTGATCACTTTTGTGCTGAAAATGGAATAGATCATCAATTTTCTTCACCATATGTACCTCAACAAAATGGTGTTGTAGAAAGAAAGAACAAACCTTAGTTGAGATGGCTAGGACTATGCTTGATGAATATAAAACTTCTAGGAAATTTTGGGCTGAGGCGATTGCAACCGCCTGTTATGTCTCAAATCGTGTTTTCTTGCGCGCTAAGCTAGGTAAAACACCATATAAGCTCCGGTTTGGACATCGGTCTAGTGTTACACACTTTTTGGTCTTTGGTTGCGAATGCTTTGTTAAGAAACATGGTAATCTTGATAAATTTGAACCTAGATCCGTTGATGACATGTTTCTTGGTGATCGATCTCATACTAGAGGCTATTGTGTGCTTTTACTTGACACTAACAAAATTGTGGAGACTTGTGAGGTGTCTTTTGATGAAGCTAGCCCAAGTACTAGCTCAAACATTGCAGGTCCAGATCCATATCCGTAGGGGGAGAGCATTTTTGTTGAAGATGAGGAAGAGGTGGAGCTACTGCTCGAAAATTCAGCAGCTAATGACATTGTTCCAGCTCCTGATTTTGATTCACAGCCAGCACCGACGAACACCATTGTTGGTCCAGATCCTCCTCAAGTCACAAGCTCATTGATTTGTGCTGAACATGAAGAAGAAGAAGCTTGTGAAGTGTCCACTCCCCTCCGGGTTCTCAAAAGTCATCCTCCACAACAAATTATTGGAAGCTTGCACGAACGAGTCACACGGTCCAGGTTTTGCGATCCAAACTCTCATGCTCATTCTACTTTTGTTGCTTCTTTAGAACCCAAATATATATCACACACACTCACTAATGAATCCTGGATTATTGCCATGCAAGAAGAGTTAGAAAATTTTGAAAGAAATAATGTTTGGAAACATGTACCTCCACCTCAAGGTCACACTTTAATTGGAACTAAATGGGTGTTTAAAAATAAACAAAGTGAGGATGGGGTTGTGGTTAGGAATAAGGCTAGGTTGGTTTCTCAAGGTTACACTCAAGTTGAATGTCTAGATTTTGATGAAACTTTTGCTCATGTTGCTAGATTAGAAGCCATAAGAATTTTGTTAGCTTTTGCTGCATCTAAAGGTTTTAAGTTTTATCAAATGGATGTTAAAAGTGCTTTTCTTAATGGCTACATAGATGAGGAGGTTTATGTTAAATAACCACTGGGTTTTGAAAATTCAGATTTTCCTAATCATGTTTACAAACTGTCCAAAGCCTTGTACGGTCTCAAACAAGCCCCTAGAGCATGGTATGGTAGGTTAAAAACATTCTTACTTGAAAAGGGGTTTGCCATGGGCAAGGTTGATAAAACTCTTTTTGTGCTTAAGCATGGCAATGACTCATTATTCGTTCAAGTGTATGTGGATGATATTATCTTTGGTTGTGCTTCTCATGATCTTGTGTCCAAGTTTTCAGCTATGATGAGTTCAGAATTTGAGATGAGTATGATAGGAGAACTCACGTACTTTTTGGGGCTACAAGTTAAGCAAACCAAGGAGGGTACCTTTGTGCATCAAACGAAGTATACAAAAGACCTCCTAAGGCGCTTCAACATGGACAAAAGCAAGACTCTTCGGACACCAATAGGAACAAAAACAACACTCGAACTTGATAAAGATGGTGAACCCGTGGATCAAAAAGAATATAGAAGCATGATCGGATCACTTTTGTACCTCACGACATAAAGACCGGACATACAATTCAGTGTATGTCTTTGTGCACGGTTTCAAGCCTCCCCACGTGCTTCACATCGTCAAGCCCTCAAAAAGATTCTCAGGTACTTACATGGAACTCAAGAATTTGGCATTTTTCTTCCTTCTTCCTCAACCGTTACTTTGAAAGCTTTTTCCGATGCTGATTTTGGAGGTTGTAGGATTGATAGGAAAAATACTTTCGGTGCTTGTCATTTTCTTGGTAATTCACTTGTTGCTTGGTCATCTGGAAAACAAAATTCAGTTGCACAATCCACAGTCGAATCTGAATATGTAGCTGCTGCTAGTGCTTGCTCACAAATTCTTTGGATTGTTCAAACACTTAAGGACTATGGGGTTGATCTAGATAGTGTTCTACTATTTTGTGATAACACTAGTGCCATTTGCATTGCTAAAAAACCCCTTACAACATTCTAGGACTAAGCACATTGACATTAGGTATCACTTTCTCCGTGATAATGTTGAAAAAGGAAAGATTGTGCTTCACCATGTAGATACCGAACAACAATTGGCTGACATTTTTAAAAAACCTTTGGATTTCACTCGTTTTTTATTTATTCGTAGTGAAATAGGGGTTATGCATCCTCATGGCTTACATTGAGGGGGATTTTTAAAACTTGAGAAGTCTATGTGTGAATCTGAAATTAAAATAATTTGAGCATAATATTTTATACATATATGACTTTGTGATTCCTTTTACATGCTGAAAGTTCTTACTACAGTACTTGTGTTATACATTTTGTAGTTTTTGCCATGTGTAGTAATTGGAATAATTACTTACACTAAATTTGGTCATGGTCGAACTTTCTTGCTGTTTTGAACTTGTTTCATGCTCACAAGTGCTTTTAATCATAAAGAATTAATCAAGTAATCAACTCACATGTTGAGTTTTTTATGAACAAATATAAGTTGAGAAAAAATCTAGAGAATATGCATGCATCGCACTTCTTATTTTGAGATGGCTTATCATTGCACTTAGATATGAACTTGGAATAAGTTGTGTATGACTAAAACCATGTCCTTAAGCTTCTGATTGTCAAATGACATAGGCTTGGCTTGGTTGGTTAGAATAAGGCAGATGCGCATATAGTCTCCTGCAAATATCATATGATCAAAATTTGTGCTTTGAAAAATAATAAAATGCAGCAACGAGTGTCATGCTTTCAGGTCTTGAAATAGTTAAGGCTGTGAGATCATGACTTGCTTAAATTGAAAATTACAATTGATATCTAGCATGGTTTACACTACTTTATATATTTCATTGATGTGATAGTGTAAGTTACTTGATAGTATGACTTGGATGAGCTTTGTTTTATATGTATATGTTATAATATGCTCATAACAATTATATTTTGTCTTATAAACCTTGCTGAATACATTGTCAAAGGGGGAGAGATAATATGTGAATGTTTAAAGATAAGTATGCAAGAGGGAGAAATTGATTACACATTGCACATATTCACATTGCACATATTCACAATTGTTTTTGACACGATTCTTCTCAGAGGGAGAATTTCTTTTTATCATTTTATTTCTATTTTACAAAGGGAGAGAAATTGTTTTCAAAACTTTTAATGTGAATAAGCCAATGTTCGGATCTTAAGTTGTGTTGCCAATGCATTCATCAAGGGGGAGATTGTGAGACCTATGTGTGCTGAATACATTGGCTTGTACTGAATACATTGGCTTTGATGATATAAGTTCTAAAATTCTGCTAAAACACCCTTTTTAGCAAGGTCCAACTCTAGCGCCGAGCTTCTGTAAGGTCCGACAATAGGTCCGACTTGCTTTGTCAAGGTCTGACATGTTTTTGGGTAGCTCCGGTGAGCTTTGTCTTTAGCTCCGACATGTCTTTGATAGCTCTGACATGTCGTTGTTAAGCTCTGATATGTTTTGATAGGTCCGACTTATGTTGGTTAGCTCCGACATGTTTTTCTAGCTCCAGCTTTTGGGTTGACTAGTTCCGGCTAGCTTTGGAAAGCTCCAGCGCTTGGTTGTACTAGATTTGGTAAGCTCCGGCGCTAGGTTGTACTAGCTTTGGTAAGCTCCGCCTCAAGCTATGGTTAGCTTTGGCAAGATTCAGAGCTTGATTGTAATGTTCCTGCTTTTACTGTGAAATGTTTCGAACTTGCTTTACATTGTTGGAAAGATTGGTTAGTATTCATTTGCTAAGTTTTTGGCGCGTTTTGGTTGATATGGCTGATATCATTTTGCTATGGTTTGCAACATGCTTATGTGAGGTGCTCACGTAAAATGTTATAGTTTTGGAACTAACGAGAGTCAAGTCGAGGACTTGTGCTCGGAAGTATTGTTTGTTTATTCATGTGCAGGTGTTGTTTGAGTTCAAGACATGGCTGGTAACGGGATCCATTGAACTAGTCTTAGAGAGAAGATGAGGTTCAACAACCAAGTTCGGTAGGAATTGTGGTTGAGTTGATCGAGAGGTTGTGCAACATGTTTGAATCAAGAACAATGCATATGAAGGTATCGTGGACGTCATTGGAAGATGTTTGCACGTGTAAAAGGAGTGCATGGATGTGGCTACATGGTTCCAAGGTGTGATGAAGAGATGTGGACGTAAAGAATTGGTCGAAAAGGTCCAACCGACTAGGTTATGGACTCAGGCTGCGGCTGAGTCATGTTTGACTCAAATATGGAAAGTTTTGAGTTGGTTATGATAGGATTTCGTGTGGGTCACGAACTTGAGTTTTTTACGAATGTGGTATATGTTCCTAAGGTGTTTGGAAGTCTTAATATTGCTTATATCCGCGTATAGAAGAGTCTTGAGCAATTATAGAAAGTTTGGATTTGTGATTTGAGTAGGATTAGAGTCCTAGTTGAGATTGGGTTGGCCTAAGGGCTGGTTATATAAGCAAGAGAGGCCAGAGCTCGTGGTAGAGTACTTTGGGGCTGTTCCTCCTGTGGTTTGAATAATAAAATTCATAGTTTGAAGGAACTTTTGTGCCTTGTTCGTCTGACTTGTTTCTGTCAAGTCTTTCTCGTCGAGTTTCTGCACAGCACTATCTTGGTTCGGTGGTTTTATCATAACTCGAGTTTTACAGATCCAGTTGACATGATTCTTTTCGGGTTGTCTTCACAACTTAATTTTCTATCATCTATAAAAATTTCACGATCATTGGATTTGTGGTTTCTGATCTACACGAGTTTCTTTGCAGCGTTCCAGAACTGTTTTTCTCGAGTAGGACAAATTGACTTGTGTTCGATCTTTCAATCGTAACTTGAGTTTCTCTTGACGGATTTGAGTGATTCTTATTGTGTCATCTTCGTGACTTGATTCTCTCTGATATCTATCACTTTTGTAACGGTGAAACACGTTTAGATTAGTCTCACACACGATTTCTTTAACAGATCGTGTTTCTGCCGAAGGGGTTGGGATTTAATTGTTTCTGCTGCGTAAGATTTTTTAATCTACCATTCACCCCCCCTCTGTTAGCTTTTCACATACTCTTCGATCCTACAGGGTCCCACCAGCTAAAATCCACCCACTTCAAGTCTCCGAATTTAAATAGTAAGTGGATTCCAAAATTGATGAAATTTGGAACAGACACCAAATAAAATATGAGGAACTCATTTGTGAAATCAAAATCTGAGTTTGATCAAATTGAGTTTCAATCTCAAATTAGAGTATGCTGAGTTTAAATTTTGAATTAACCTTTCATGTTGTATTTAAATTGATTTGTGAACTTGCTCCAAAAATGCTAAATATTTGCATGTGGACTAATTTGAATATTCTAGTTCCCATGGTGTACTTAATTTTGAGTTTTTACAATGTTGAATGTGAAGTTAAATTTTGAATTTGAATTTGAATGTTCTCATATTGCTTCATCCAATTAATTAGCAAATAAGGTCTAAAAATAATAAAACTTGGCAAGTTTGAAATTTGAATTATGGAGAATACATTTGTGAAATTACATTTTCCAATTAACCTAATATAATTATGAAATTTCATTTCTAATTTGAACCTCTCTTTTAGGGTTTGTTTTCAATCATTCTCATTTTAGCAATATTCTTTATTTATTTTCTTTCTCATTTTATTGCTTCTCGCTGACGTGAACATGTCAACATTTTAGGGCTTTTACACCGACTATCTACCCGGCTCCGCATAATTGAGGCGTGTGGTACAAGGTTCGCGTCAGCGGGATACCGGTACCACTTGAGTCCTTGGAGTCGTTATGCTATCCACTCTCGTCGTGTCGCTCGATCTACGTCGTCCTTTGGCACGTGCCGGCCGCTGCATCGAACAGGACAGGATGGGAGCAGCGTTAGCTGGCATTGTGCTATGTGGCAGAGTCACGTTGTGCTTGGCCATCCTTTCCACATTGAAAGCATGCATACCAGCCTATGCTGCATTGAATGTC
This sequence comes from Tuctoria greenei, assembly GCA_036927565.1. Lineage (NCBI taxonomy): Eukaryota > Viridiplantae > Streptophyta > Magnoliopsida > Poales > Poaceae > Tuctoria > Tuctoria greenei. The sequence continues at coordinate 201,492,132 of JAYESD010000001.1, forward strand.
GTCGCCTACCCTACTGCCGAGCCCAAGATCAGGCGGGTTCGTTGCCGACCTCGATGGTCTGGGCTCGTGTGCCGCGTGTTGCTCGAGCTGGTAGTCGGATACGGTTGGGCACCATATCTTGCTCGGGAACTGTCGCTGATCCATACGTGTTCCTCGATAGCCAGGGTTCAGAACCCCGCAGTAGCCCCGAGCCTCTGTCCAAGCAATCTGGTCGGTCGGATGGTGGTGCAGTGCATCATGTCTCCTAAGGAAAAGAAGATAAAATGCATGAGTTCATGACTCGCTTAAGATCGCGGCAGGGATTGAGGTTAGAAAGGAAGTGCGCCTACCCTAGTCTCGACTCTCGAGCTTTGTGGCGAGTCCCCGTGTTCTCTCATCAGGGTCAGGTTAATGTTTTTGGGAATCTGTTCCGCGCCTCATTTGCGATCCTTTCGTGGCTCGGAGAGGCTGACCTCAAGCCTGGTGAGCTGTCTATCAGGTAAATCTGAGTCAACCCGCTTGCCCTATTTCGTAAGGACGAGAAGAATGATTCATCCCATTTGGAAGGATCGTCCTAGTCAGGGTTCGGTGCCCACGTTCCATTAAATATCACTTGGGACACTCGTGCGGATCCCGGGTCTTTCGAGTGTCCAGGCTGCTCGGTGTCGATCCTTCCAGAGGCTGCTGCGAAGTCACCAAGCTTTGACTCAGATACAGACTTAGATATGTCGAGGACGTTCAAATCCCCCAAGTTTGCCTATAGCGGGTCATCTCGTATCATCCATCCCTCGCTCTGAATCGCCTCGAACAGCCTTGTGACCTCGTGGGCCGGCCTTCGAACCCGGGACTCAATCGGGCCTCGTAAGTGGGCTGAAAACTTACTGGCTATACCTCGACCTGATGGGTCGTGTCATGGGATACGAGGGGGCACCACATGACTCGGTTTCCGTGTAGTTTTGATCACGGGGATCACGTGGTGTTAAGTCAGAGCAGTTGCCCGCATTAAACCTACACCTGTTATGAGAGGTCGTGGGCAGCGACACGATTTTTGACCGCGTCAGTGCACCAGTTGTAGTGCTGGCTTTTAAGTCATGGCAACGTGCCAACCAGCGCACAGTTCCCCCTCCACCTCGCGCCCTCTGTCTCCCGTCCGCCATCGTCATGAAGCGCCTTCGAGAGATTCAGTCAGGTGAAAATGAAGAAAAGCAACACACCACTTCCGTCCCCTTCCTTTGTCCCTTCACTCATCGTGATATCATCAGGTACGAAGTCTCGCACCAATAGGGTCTGCATCTCCGGCCTCATCGGCAAGGAGCTTCTCTCAAGATGAGACTATCACGCCATCCGCCTCTCTGAAGGGGAGTCCACTCTTGAACTGGCCCATGTTCCGTTGGTGCTGTTCCTCGGCTTCAATGTGTGGGGACTGGGGCTTCCGGCGTACCCCTTCTTCTGGGGCTACTTTTTGAGTATGGAGTGGAGCTCCATCACCTGATGCTGAATGGCATTCTTAACATAGCAATGTTCATCATCTTATGTGAGGTGTATCTCGGATAGAACTGCACTTCAACCCGTGGCTGTACTATTTTTTGGTGCGTGCCGGAGCCAAGAGCTCACCGCTCCCCGGAGGTCAACAGTGCCTGGATCCAGCCCCGCGGGCAGCAATCACGGTACGTCGACCTGCACCTCTCGTCATCACTCAAAGGGATGGCATCAGGACTGGTTCTACATCCGATGCCGAGCTTGGCCTACTGCCTTTCATCGGATGGCCTCCGGTGTACAAGGAGTCTTGGCGCTGGGGAGTCTGGGGAAGGAGATGGATCAGCGGAGGCCGGTCCTTGACCAGGTGGAAGCCTTGAAGGCAGAGGGGCTCTCCAGTGAGGCACCCTCCGCACCTTCATCGAGCGAAGGATTCAGCCCATCCGGTTCTGAGCCCACCCGACGTGGCCCAACAAGGGAGTCAGCGTCCGAGCTCGCTACATCTGAGCCCTCCCTGAGGATGCAGGACCTCACGAGAGCAGCGGTCACAGGGGATGCGGGTCTTGAACACTCCCGTTGGTTGTGGACCGGCCTTACCCTCGGGGGCTTGGCCGCTGAAGCTCCCGCCCGCCAGGGCCGCTCGAGCCGAGGCGGAGAAAAAAAAGAAGGACGAGCGCAAGGCTCGTCATCTGAGGCACCAAGGGTGGTGCAGTTTGGGAGGGCGGCTAGCAAATCCCCGCGGAGATGCCGGAACCCCTCGGCTCAGATGACTCCGGCTCGGATGGGTCGACATCACCGGCTGACACGCTGGTCGAGAGCAGGCAACAGGGTCCATCACCGATCTGGCCTCAAAGAGGACGAGGGCAAGCACCGAGCAAACCGTCCCTTCTGTAGATGAGCCAGCCGCGGGTTCCTTCGTGGCCTTGGCCCCTACCCGGCTGGTGGACGTTACTTCTCACTGATCAAGGCCGCCACTGGTCGTCTATCGCCGTTGCAAGATGGGTGTGTCACCGTAGACCTCTCCCATACAAAGGAATTAGGTATAGGAGAAAAATGCAAAAATAACAAAAAGCGCGAAGGAATGCACCAGTGTTGGATATTTGAGTACGAGACACATATGGTATGTTTCATAAATACGTAGTGGTGCAGAGATACACAATGACTTCATTGACACGGAGAAAGCAAGCTCAGTGGCCAAGACCTACATTTTCGTGCTCCATGACCTCTCGTGCTGCAGCGTTGCTGCTGGAGGTTTAGCTTCTCGTGCTGCTGCTGACCTCTTCTCCGTCACTAGTAGTAATGGAAGCAACGAAGGAGCTCACCCCACACAGATGACCGGTGAAAAATACACAAGCTCCACAACTAATCAACCTGGGATCAGGCAGGTTCTGCATTGCATGGTTCTCCTAGACTCGAAATCTCGCATGGGCCACTACAACGTTTTACTGTCTTTACTGGTGTTATTGTTGCGCCGTGTGTCTTTGTGTGTGTCGTCCATCACAGCGCTAGCCATGGCAGTGGCATCTTCCATCACAGCGCTAGCCATGGCAGTGGCAACGGGAGAGCAACGTCTGTGGCAGTGACTATTTATATAGGAGCTGTCTAAAAATTTCAAGTGCCTGAAATTTAAGAAAATTTCAGGCACTGAGTAATTACCAGTTAGTTACTATAATTAATCATTAATTATTTTAATTATTTATTAACCCTTATTTCTATAAGTTAATCAATCACAAAATTTCTTATTTGATTATTTTATAATTAACATAACCAAAATTTACGAATTACAATTAACAAAATTAAAAAATCTTACTTTAACTGCTGGAGAGGCGTGCTTCAGCATCGCCTGACGGATCAGGCGCCTGAAGCTTAGTGTTCTCGATTTATATAGCAGCAATGGGGAAGTGGAACTTCGAAATAGTTTTTTTTTTTTCTTTTTGAAAAAGCCGGTTCGGCTTTATATTACTGTAAGTAGGAGTGAAGAATTACAGTCTTTACGTTTTCATTGGGGGTTTCCTAGAGGAGGAAACACTTTTCTCATCAAAAACAAATAAAACCCGAAGTAGTGTGTCAAGTGGTTGTCTGTTGAGCCGGCAGAAGACTCAGTAGACGCTTGGCACCCGCTCCTATCCAAAGGCAGCCTGTTCCTTGATGTCCCAAAATAGTCAGTACTCCGTACAAATCTAAATTTCTTGCTGATAACAGCAGTATATATGATCATGTCTATGTTCTGTCCATTATGCATGGCGTGTTGCTTTCAGGATGCCCTGGTATGATAATTTGGTGTATGCATTTTTAACGAATAGTACTATTTATCAGAGGAAGTTCAGTGATTTTCAGTACCATAACTCTGACGCAACTAAGAAGAACAGAGGTTCGCGAAGGAGACCTTTTTGTTTTTGTTTTTCGGAGATTACCGCCAAGGAGACATGACTACTGTTTTTTTTTCTCTTTTGCGATTGTACATCTACAGAGATATCTTCAAGTTGAGTTGTATTAATACACGTGAAAGGGGCTTGACCTAGTGGTTAAGCACTATGAGTAGCACTACTCAGCTAGTTCGATTCCTGATATATGAAGGGATGAACGTGCTATAATATTAGCTTAAGAAGTCTGGTTCAGCTTATAATAAATTGGCCATAACCTCCTCAGAGGGAAAGATCGGGAGTTTACCTATCATTTAAAAAAATGATGCTTGATTCGACGAGTTTGCAAACATAAGAAATATCCCCTTACAGGAAACAAAACAGAAGGAAGTGTTGGAAGAAACAGAGGTAGAGATATGCATTCTATAGACGTTTTTCCATTTTACAAAAGAAAAATTACAGCAGCATGAAGAGAGGAACATTAGCATTGTTCATCATTCACATGTCACGGCCAATCTGCTTGACTAATCAGGGATAACGTTCCCTTTCCATTACATAGCTGTTTGACAAAGATGAGAAACATTAACGAATGAACCAGATTACAATGCTTTAACTCCACCGCTGATTACACCACGGAGAAGAATGCAAGGTGTGTCTTGGTATGTAAGCAGCGCCGGACGCGGCGGTTGACTCTGCTCACGCGCGAAGAAAGCCTGCTGCAATGCGACTCTGCATCTGAGATATTCGGCGAGTTGGGGCTGTAGTCAGCTGAACCATCCCTGCTGGAAGGGGTCGCCGGCGCGTAGTTCACTGACGGCGTCGAGCCACGGCTGTATGGGGTGTCCGGGCTGTAGCCTGGTGATGCGGCACAGCTCCAAGCAGTCGACGAGGTGTAGTCTGACGAAGTAGCGTGTCTCGTCTGGGTAGCAGGCGTGTAGTACGGCGACGCGGCGCCACTCGATGGCGTCAAGGGTGCGAACTCCGATGAGGAAGACGGTGTGTAGTACGGCTAAGGGGCGCCGCCCGACGGCGTCATGGGTTCGATGTCCGACAGGGTCGAGGGAGTGTACTCCGGCGGGGAAGACGGTGTGTATCTCGGGGATGAGGCGCCACTGGACGGTGTCAAGGGTGCCTCCTCCGATGGGGTCTACCGGGTGTAGTCCGGCGAGGCGGCGTGGCTCGGCTCTGTCGACGGGGCAAATCCAGTAGCGGCTCGACGGCTTCTGCTCGAGCGACGCGGCGCGGCTCATCAGAGCAGGATCCGCCGCCAGGGTCCGGTGATGTCGAGATGATGGCGCGCAGCACCACCAGCAGGGCTCGTGGCTGCCGGCTGCACGGGTGTCACCACTGCTCCAGCCGAGGCACCGTGCGTGCTTCTTCTTGGTCGTCGCGGTGTAGCGGGCGCCACAAACTTGTCAATTAACTAAGGGAGAATTTATTTATGACGGTGCCGTTGTTAATAAAGTTATTAACCACGGTTAAAAACTACTCTCGTAAATTAGCACACTATTTATGACGATTAAACAAAACCTTCTTAAATAAATTTATTTACTATGGTACCGTTGTAAATATGTGAACTTTTTACAATGGTTGACCTAACATTCGTAAACATGTCTCGTTATTTACGACTGTATCTGGAACCATCGTAAAAAAAGAGATGAAGAAAAAACCGTCGCACGCGGGAGGAGAGTTGTTTCGCTCCCTCCTGTGTGCCCTTCGCTTTTGCCTCCCGTCCTCTGTCAACGTTTGGATCCGGCAGATCTGCCGATACTACCTTTGGTAGATCGAGGAGTTTTAGTTCGGTGAAGGGTGTGCAGAGATTCAAGAAGGTGAAAGACATGTGTACATAGAGATTTACGTGGTTCGAGCCGCCTGAGCGTAATACCCTACTCCACGGGGTGTGTTGGTGATGTATTAAGCGTGTGAGTCTAGAAGAAGCTCTAGAAGAAGAAGCACGTCTAGCTCAGGGAGTTCAGTAGTGGTTTGGAACCGTCCCTTGTGTATCGTCGACCAGTCCTTTTATAGTACAAGGACTGGTCGTTACACCGTTAGCCTGGCCCGACATGTGGCCCTGGCGGTTACACATGCTTGATACACAATAAATGAGGTTAATTACTTTTAATAGCCTGGTAACGGGCCTTAACAGTGCCGTTATCAGTATTAAGGGCCATCCGATCGTGTGTCATTAATATGGTATTAATGACACTTAATCGGGTCTTGAAGTCTTTGATTGCTCCTTGAAGGCCCGGAGCCGTTGGGGGGTCCACCAGTTTGAAGTTGAAGGTCCGGCGGTCGCCACGTGGCATCACCGGAGCTTACCGTCGTGGACGAGTAGGTCCGGTGCTACTGGACACGTGTCAGTACTGGAGCTTCCCTCTGTCTGGGGTTAGGTCCGGGGGTGCCATACTGGTATTCTGACCGGAACTTCCCATGTGTGGGTGATAGCTCCGATCTTATGATACACGTGGAGGCCCTAGGACTAACCATGTCAGGGAAGCAAGTCCGATTACGCCTGACATGTGGGGCATTCGGAGGTCTTCAAATCTGGTAGATGGAGTTTCCTTGTGATCTTTGCAATTACAAGACGTATACAGTACGGAGGGTACCGACAGTGGCCCCCTGGGCTCACCTCCGTGGGAGACCTTTTGGATGAAGTCATTCCGCCGGAGGTGGGTCCATTCTTCGGTTTTTGAGCCGTGTCTTCAAGGGTCTTCGGTCGTGCCGTTGGCGATAGTTCGTAGTTAAACTTCCGCCGCGTGGCCGTGGCGTATCCAGGAGGCGGCAGGTGAGATCTCAGCATGCGGATCTCACGCAATTGAAGGTCGCCGGTTCCCGATACGAAAATCGTATCGGTTCCGCGCGCCCTGTCAGGCCGCAGCCTTCGGGTTTCCCGTCTTTCATGATGACAACTGTTCGCCTGGGGTAAGAACCTCGACTTGATCGTCGGGGTGGCCCCGGGCCCCCTTGTCATTGGCGGGGTGAAATTTTTGACTGGTATCGTCGGCTCCTCTGCGGCTTCCATCCAGGCGTTGCGGGGGCTTACTTAAGTAGGAAAGCACGCACCGTTTGGGGTTATTTATGCCTTTCATTCGAACTTGCGCTCAAACCTTCCAAACTTTCACTTGCTTTTCCTCTCTTGCCTCGCTGTGCCGTGATGGTGTTGGGTCTCCGCCAGAGCCGACTGAAGCCTGATGATGATTTGAAGAAGGTCTGGGCCCTCATGGGATGGTCCTCTGACTTCTTCAACCACTTGGTCCGCGCCGGCAAGCTTCCGTTCGAGAAGGAACACGCCGACGACGTGGTGTACTTCTCCGCGTACGCCATGGTGGGACTGATCCCACCTTTCTCCTCTTTCTTCTTGATGCTGCTAGACTTCTATGGTCTGCAGCTGTACCACCTTGGCCCCCACTCCATTCTGCTGGTGTCAATCTTTATCCACTTCTGCGAGATGTGGTTGGGCATTCCCCCCTGCATTGAGCTCTTCCGCACCTTCTTCACTGTCCAAACTACGGGCAGGAGTGACGAGTACCTTGGCTTCTACTATTTTGTGAAGCGCAAGAAGTGCCCGTACAAGTACTTACGGTCGTTCCCTTCTGGGAAGTGGGACGTCTGGAAGAAGGATTGGATTGTCATCAGGGTGGAAGAGCACGAGAAGTTGGAGTTGCCGGAAGGCCTCCCCAACATCGACACTGCAGTTTGGAGTGAAGCTCCGGTGTTATCGGATGCCTTCAACCCTGCTCTGACCAGAATCCGCCTGTGCGTGGAAGGAGGGATGACTCCTCAGGCGGTGTTTTGCAACTTCCTGACCAACAGGTAGGCTTCGCTGAAGAGGTGGGAGAAGCTTGCTTGGGCCCTCAACAGTATGCTGTACGACGACCGGATCGAGACCGGTTTGAAGTCCAACATGGAGGGTGCAACTTTGGAGTTCCACCTCAAGAAGTTCCAGCACGGCATCGACGTCGAGGGCGACGACTTGGCTCCGCTGGCAGCTTTCCTCCCTCTGAACATGGAGGCAGAATTCAGCAGGGAGCTCCAGCAGACGATGCCGGTGCTTGACGACCTTAGTGTCGGTGAGAGGCGCTCGACCACCGGGTTGGCGATCTCCGAAGCTCCTGAAGGTGGCTCCGTTCCCGCCCCTAAGCCAAGAATCAAAGTCATTGGCAAGGGCAAGGAATTGGTCGAGCCCTCGAGCCGTAAGAGGAAGCATGCCGACAGAAGGTTCGTCAGGCCTGCTTCTTTTGTGGCGGCTCCTTCTCCCCGGAGGGGGAGGTCTACAACGGCAGCATCTACTCCAGTAGCGGCATCTTCCCGGGGTGCTAGCTCCGGCCAAGTGACTCCGGTACCAGGGCCAGCTGAGGGCTAGGGGTCCGTAGGTCCTTCCCGGTCGAGGGAGGCCTCGACCAGAGCAACGCCGATAGCAGCAACAAGTTCCAGGGGACCCTCCGGGACTACCACGCCAGTGGCGGCTGGGGCCAGTCTGGAGCGTCTGGAGAAGAGGTTCCGTGGTAACTGGTGCGGAAGCCTTTCGAGGTAATTTTTGATTTTTTACCTCAGTCAGTTGTTTTATTGTTAACTGTATTTTGAGTTTCTTCATCCTTCATCCTCAGCAGGCCCAAGAAAAGGGCTGAAGCTTCGGTCCCTGCAGCAGCGGTTGAGGCTGTGCAGGCTGAAGTTCCAGCTTCGATTCCAGCACCGCCCCAAGAGGTGACTGAGGCTACGGCAGCCCTGGCGCTGGCTGTTGTGGTTTTGGACCTCGACTCATCCCCAGAAGTTCCCGTGGTAGCACCGGACCACGGGAATAAAGATGTACCAGCGGTGCCAGCCCCGGAGGTTGAAGCTCCAGGCTTGGGTGCTGAGATGTTGGACGCTCCGGCCGCAGAGCCGGAGGTAGCTGCGATTCTGGCCCTAGAGCCGGATGTTGTTGAAGCCCCGACAGTCTAGCCAGTGGTTGATGAGGTCCCAACGGTAGAGCCGGGTGTTGATGAAGCTCCGACACTTGAGCCGGTTGTGGAGGAAGCTCCGGCGGTACAGTCGGTTGCTGCAGAAGTTCTGGCTATGGAGCCGACCGTTGAAGAGGTTCCAACGTCTGAGCCAATTGCTGCGGAGGTGTCGGGGCCTGAGCCTTTGGTGGTCGAAGCGTCAGCGTCGGAGCCCATGATGGTCGAAGCGCCAGCACCTGAGCCAGAGGCGGAGGGGGCACCTGTGCCGAAGCCAGAAGTATCTTCTGCTCCGACCGAACCTTCAACACCCACTCTGGAAGCGGTGATCTCGGAGGTGCCCGCTGCTAATCCAAAGTGCCAAGATGAAGCTGCTGGCCCCCGCCGGAGGGGCCAGTTGTTGATGACCTGGCGGCTGGACCTTCGTAGTCAATTCCGGAGGTTGGAACTTCGGCTGCAAGTACTTCCTCAGCGGCGGCCGAGGCTATCCCGGAGGATGGCCCTAGTGTCATGGAAGCTCAGGGGACCTCTCTTGTAGAGTGGGACCCAATTTTTGTCGTTGAAGATCCGCTGGAGCCAGCGGAGAGGACCCCAGCAGGTCCGGACCCGATCCCCCTATCGTTGTCTATTGACAATGCCTACTCTAGCCTTCGCCAGGTCCAGCTGGCTTTCTACCACGACGGCAAGGCCCTCGAGGTGGAACGCCAAACCCTTAGGAGGTGGCGCAACCGACTCCATTTCGAGACCAAGCTGGCGCAGTCGAGGCTGGCTGATGACAAGGAGTGGGTGCAAAGGGAGAAGGTCCGCCTGGAGTACTGGGGTAAGTTGTTGGATGAGAGGGAAAGCATGACGTGGACCCTCGACAACCAGTCCCGGGACATCTATGAGCAGGCCAAGGCTGCAAATAGCACAACGGATGATCGCCAGGAAAGGCTCGCCGCCATCCACGATAGTCTCGTCAAGCGCCGGGAGGCTCTTGAAGCGCGGGAGAGACGACTCGAAGATGAAGAGCAGAAATTCCTGGAGCTGCGGGACGACCTCGTGAAGAGGGAGGAAGAGCTTGTCCAAAAGACAGCTCTGGCTGACAAGAGCCTCAAAGAACGCACCAAGAAATTGGAGGAGCATTGCGAGGAGGAGGAGAGGAAGGCCTGGGAGCTAGGGCAAGATCTCTACAAGCAGGAGAATGCCATCACCGCCAGGGAGAAGAAAGTACGGGGCCGAGAGAAGGATCTGGTCAACCGCTGGAATGAGATCCACCTCCGGGAGGAAGAGCTCAGCAAACTTGAAAGGCAGGTTGCTGAAACGATTCAGCAGAATGCCAAAGAGGTGGAGCGTCTTGCTCGGGAGAGCTCGGAGCTTGCGGCGGCTAAAAGATCCTTGGCGGAGATGCGTGGTGCAAGGGTTGCGGAGTCCCAAAAAGTTTGGGACTTCCTGGGCAAGGCCAACGATGCGCTGACGCCAATGGGCTTCAATCCTGTGCATCCGGATGATCCGAAGCCAGAGCTGGACCAGGCGTTGGAGGTGCTGAGTTCAAAAGGCAACAAGCTCTCCAAGATGTGCGATGTCATCGCGGACCAGTTGGAAACAGAGGGTCAGTCCCTGGCGAAGAACGTCGCAGAGTTTGTGCTGACGTGCTACACCAGCCGGGACCCTCAATTCTCTCTGGACCCGGTGCTTGAAGGCCCCATCAAAGGAGAGGGTGAAGCCGCCCGAGCCAGCGTGTCGGAGGTGGCCTAGAAGGTCGCCCAGTTCTTCCATAGGGTCTAGGACCATCTCTCTGTAGCTCCCGCTTGTATTCTCTTTTCTTCTTTTCCAATTTTGTAATCTCTTGTCTCCAGATGAATGAAATCCAAATTTTTGTGAATTCGAATTTCATTTTTTGTCTTCAACACCACCTTTGTCTCACTTGGCCCCCTGGTAGATGTACAAAATTTGATTGTGAACATGTACCAAGAGGATGTAACGTTTGTTGAAGACTTGTATGCTTCGAACTTGTAGAATGTAGGTCCGAAGTCTTCGATAGTGTAGGCCCCCTGAGGCTGTCGGAGCTTAGTGGCTCCTGCATTTACCATCGCTGGAGCTTAGTAGCTCCGGCAGTAGTCTCCATCAACGCGTAAAGCATCGATGGTTAGTCCTCTAGGGTGTCAGAGCTTGGCAGCACCGACAGTGACCTCCATCAACACGTGTTGTGTCAATGTCAGACTCCACTCTAGAGTCTTTCCTCCATCTTCACGTTGACGGCTTGCCCCCTAGCTTTCCCGGAACTGAGTAGCTACAGAGATGCTCGATGTCAATGTTTGAACATAGAGCACAAGCCGCCTAGAGGATGTTGTAGCTTATTTATTTTTCCTGCACACTGAAGTCAAGAAAAACAGTAAAATCCGTTTCCTATCTATAACTTCATTGCGGCTTACTGTTCCCGAGAAAGTTTTAGGTAAAACTCAATCCTAAATACAATTAGGAGCGCCATCTTGCTTCCTTCAGGTCCGATCATTTCTGGACACACCTTACTTCGACCTGTCGGGGTGTAGGTAGAGTGGCGTACTTAGGGTACATGACCAGGCTAAGTTGATAGCACACTCCAACCCTAGATTGGCTTGGCGGCATTCAGACAAGTAGGCCATCAACAATGTTTGAACCCAGAAGGATAGACAATGCAACTCGAATTGTACATGAACTGGTCGAGCTAAAGTTTCTTAAGAACTGCACAACTTTGTTATAGACAAGAAAGAGAAAAATAAAAAATATTGAGCCTGTATAAAGTAAATGCACGTGGTGTCTGTTTTCACACAATGATGTCTTTCATTATAGGTCCGGGGTACAGGGGAAACAAATACACTCTTAGGGTACGAAACCAGGCTAAGTGTGTTTCGTTTCTCATTTGACCCAAGGTAGCTAGCTACACTTTTAGTTCTGAGACTGTGACAAGTGTTGCATGGACGTTGCGGACCTAGCAGGGTAGGTCCGACTGCCCTCCCAGAGGAGCTACCTGACTCTGTACAATGACTCTATAACATACACCACATGTAATTACAGACTCACCTCCGTGATATTAAGCGTAGAACTTACGGAGGTGCTCAATGTTCCAAGGATTTGGGAGAGGTGTCCCATCCTCGGTTGCCAAGCGAACGCATACGGGACGCGATACTTTGATCACTCGGAAGGGTCCCTCCCAGCTGGGGGAGAGTTTGTTTAACCCTTCTCTAGATTTTATTCTCCGTAGCACTAGATCGCCTTCCTCGAGCTGTCGACTGTGAACATGCTGTTGGTGATAGCGCCGAAGAGCTTGGCAGTATCGGGCATTACGAACAGCTGCTCGACACCTTCCCTCTTCAAGGAGGTCAAGGTCTTCACACCGGAGCTGGTTCCTGCGTGGCTTCGTCGGAGGTCCGGACCCGGAGCGACCCCAAGGTGATTTCCAGAGGAATGACTGCTTCAGCTCCGTACACAAGGAAGAAGGGTGTCTCTCCAGTTGACCGGTTTGGAGTTGTCCTGTTGGCCCATAGAGTGGGTGGAAGCTCTTCAATCCAGTTGGCTCCATGTTTTTTCAGGCGCTCATATGTGCGCCTCTTGAGTCCTTTCAGGATTTCTGCATTTGATCTCTTGGCTTGGCCATTGCTTGCCGGGTGAGCTATGGAGGCGTAGCTGACTTGGACGCCGAGGTCTTTGCAGTATCCTTGGAAAGCAGAGCTTGTGAATTGGGTCCCATTATCTGTTATGATTTTGTTCCGGACTCCAAATCTGCATACGATGGACTGCAAGAAGTTGATAGCTGATTGCTTGTTTATTATCACAACTGGAGTTGCTTCCGGCCATTTGGTGAACTTGTCAATGGCAACATACAGGAACTTGTAACCTCCGATGGCTCTTGGGAAAGGTCCCAAGATGTCCATCCCCCACACAGCGAAAGGCCATGTAGGAGGTATCATTTGTAGAGGCTGAGCCGGTGTGTGAATTTTCTTCGCATGGAACTGACATGATTTGCATTTCTTCACCAGCTCAGTTGCATCCTGGAGCACCGTAGGCTAGTAAAAGCCATGCCGGAAGGCTTTACCCACCAGCGTGCGGGAAGACGCGTGCTTCCCACACTCACCTCCATGGATTTCTGCGAGGAGCTCACATCCTTATTCTCTTATGATGCATCGCATTAGGACGCCGTTGGCACCGCGCTGGTAGAGATCCCCTTCTACTAATGTGTATCTTTTAGCCAATCTGACTATCCGGTCAGCGGATACATCATCGTTAGGAAGGATATTGTCTTTCAAGTAGCTCCGAATCTCCGAGATCCATGCATCGGAGCTTGCTTGAGCATTTGAGTCTTGCGTGCTGGGTTGCTCGGAGCTTCCGGCAGCACCTACGACCCTTGATGGCTGCCATGGTAACATGGCCATCGGGACCACCAGCTTCGGGATGCTGGTCTCGCCCCCTTCACTCAGTTCGGCAGGTTGAGCTGTGGGTTTTGACAACCTCCGGATGAAGCTTTCGTCAGGAGCCGGAGCTCCGGTTGACGCTTCCGTCGAGAGTTTGTCAGCTTCAGTGTTATGGACACGCTGGACATGGTGGAGATCCAGGACTTCGAAGTCCTTCTGAAGCCTTTGGACTTCAAGGAGATAAGCAGCTAGTTGGGGATTATTACAGGAGCATGCACCCTTCACCTGTTTAATGATGAGCTGCAAATCTCCCTTGACCAACAGCTACTTGACACCATATGATAGTGCCACCTTTAGTCCACAAATGAGTGCTTCATACTCCGCCATGTTGTTGGTCGCCTTGAAGTCAAGGTGGACCATGTATTTTACCTTCTCCCCGGTTGGAGCGAGAAGAAGGACTCCAGCTCCGGCCCCCTGCTTTTGCATGGAGCCGTCGAAGTAGAGGGTCCAGTGAGGTTCAGTGAAGACTGGAGCCTTGAGTTCCGGCTTCTGCTCACTAGGGCCCCCAGGGTTTGATGGAGAGGGGGTCCATTCCGCCACGAAGTCTGCCAATGCTTGACTCTTGATCGCTTGTCTTGGGACGAATTCAAGATCGAATTCAGCCAATTCCGCTGCCCCATTTGCAATGTTCCCAGTACAGTTGGGATTATGCAAGATCGCACGTAATGGGTAAGAGGTCACCACTGAGATCTTGTGAGCTTGGAAGTAATGGTGAAGCTTCCTAGAGGCGATGAGAACTGCGTAGAGCAGCTTGTGCACCTCTAGGCATCGAGTCTTGGCATCATGTAGTACTTCGTTGGTGAAGTACACTGGGCGTTGGACTGTCCAGACCCTCCCGGAGGGGCCCGGAGCTTCCTCCACATCGACCCGGACCCTCCCGGTGGGGTTCGGACCTGCCTCGGGGACCTTCGGGTCCTTGCTGGAGGAACCCAGAGCTTCTATTGGAGCGACCTGGACCCTCCCGGAGGGGTACACATCTTCTGGAATAACTCCCTGTAGATCCAAGTCTGGGGGCTGGGACCCAGACTCACCTTTAGGAACCTCCAGACCCTCCCGAAGGGGTCTGGATTCCTGAGCTTGGGATGGTTCTGGTCTCTCCGCAACCAGGACCATGTTGACAACCTCGTCGGTTGCTGAAATGTAAAGCAGTAAGGGCTCACCAGGGTTCGGAGCTACCAAGGTTGGTAGAGTGGTGAGGAGCTGCTTTAGCTCTATGCCTTTTCTCCTTCTTCAGACCATTGAAATGATCCGGACTTCCTCAATAGCTTGAAGAAGGGTAGCGCCCGTTCCGCCAGTATTGAGATGAACCGGCTGAGGGCGGCTAGACATCCAGTCAGTTTCTAGACGTCCTTGATGCGGGCTGGTGGCCGCATCTCCTCAATGGCTTTAATCTTCGTCGGATTTGCCTCTATGCCCCGGTGGTTTACAAGGAAACCAAGAAGCTTTCTGGAGCTAACCCCGAATACGCACTTGTCTAGGTTCAGCTTCGTGCGGGTGACCCGCAGTTGTCGAAGACAGCTTGCAAGGTGTCAAGGAGTGACCCCTTGTCCTTGATCTTGATGACGATGTCATCAACATACACTTCCACTACGTCTCTGATGAGCTCTCCAAAGGTTTTGTACATAGCTTGTACAAATGTTGAAGCTGCATTCTTGAGACCAAATGGCATGGCAGTATAATAGTACAATCCATCTACTGTGACAAAGAAGTATGTTCTTCATCTTCCCTAGACATTCTGATTTGATGGTACCCAAAATATGCATCTAGGAAACACAGTAATTCACACCTGGAGGTGGAATCCACTATCTGATCTATTCTAGATAGTGGGAATGGATCTTTTCGGCATGCCTTATTCAGTGTTGTGTAGTCGATACACATCTGAAGCTTCTCGCTGGCCTTGGGTACAACAACTGGGTTTGCCAGCCATTATGGGTGGAAGACTTCTCAGATGAATCCAGCTTCGAGCAACTTCTTCACTTCTTGTCGTATGAAGTTCTGTTGCTCTACGGATTGCTTTTGAGGCTTCTGATGTACGGGCCGAGCGTCAGGATAGATCTTCAGATTATGCTCGATCACTTCCTTAGGGATCCCAGACATTTGTGACGGTTGCCAGGCAAACACGTCGACATTAGCCCGGAGGAAAGTGATGAGCACGAGTTCCTATTTGTCATTCAAACCTCCCGATATGCGGGTCGTCTAAGCAGCATCAGAACCGATTTGGACGACCTTGACGGGGATGTCGGTGTCGCCGCTTGGTTGCACGCGAGGTGCGGAGGTTGAGCCTCGTCGACGAATGCTCGGGGGTTTCGGAGCTTGTTCCTGCCTGGATTCTTCCTCCTGCGCTATAGCAAGCACATGAAGTTCTTCCAGAGCAGTCACTCCGACAGTACGGTCTCCGCGGATTCGGAGAACACCAGCTGGTGTTGGCATCTTCAACACCAGGTAGCCATAATGAGCAGCATCCATGAACTTGTACAAGGCGGGCCTACCCAGAATGGCGTTGAAAGGTAAGTTGATCTGAGCGACGTCAAAGATCAACTTCTTAGTGCGATAATTCTCCTGAGTCCCGAAGGTCACGGGGAGAGTAATTGCACCCAGTGGGGTTATGGCCCCCGGACCTACTCTGGAGAAAGGTCGGGAGGGGCGAAGGTCCGAAGGTCGGAGCTGAAGCTTGACGAAAGCTTCAAAGCTTATGAGATTCAGCCCTGAACCTCCGTCCACCATTACATGGTGGAGTTGAATGTTATTGATGGTAGGTGATACCATCAAAGGTAGCTGACCAGCTCTGATCATGTTCGAGGGCAGTCTGAAGCATCAAAAGTGATGGTGGTGTCCATCCACTTTCGATGAGGCTCTGAATGTGGCCTAGAGGGGGGGGGGGTGAATAGGCCTTTTGAATTTCCTGCACACTTAATAGAATAGTCAAAAACTTGGTTGGCCGGACTAGTCCGGTTGCGTGGGCGGACTAGTCCGGTGTGCAAGAAGTATGTGTGTTGATCATGTGTTAATTGAGAAATTAAATTTCTTTAGCAGCAGAATTAGGAACAACTGATATTTATACTTGAAATTAATTTAAGAATGCAGGTGTAACTTCAAATTGCCTTAAGTTAATGTTTAGCACTTAAGTGATCTAATGAACAAAATTTAAAGTAAATGAGACACGAGACACAAGAATTTTTCCCGAGGTTCGATCTCACAACGAGATCTACGTCCTCGTTGAGGAAGCTCACACAGAGCCGGGTCTCCAACCCTTTTCCTCCTCAAGTCACCACGAAGGCCGACTTGATTCCACTATCACGGGTAATCACCAAGTTTGTGGGGCAACCTCACACGTTGAGGGCTCCCACGAAAATTACAATGAACAAGTGATCACATACACTCAAAAGTATTACAATGCAGAGTATGAGTGTAGAAAGATCAAACCCCAAGAGCTCGCGATGAAAGAACGACGATCTCCCAATCCCGAATCCAAGTGTTCAATTGATTTCACTCTTTTTGAACTTTAGATGTGTGGGGAGATGTGTTTTGGGCTCTTGGGACTGAGTGGCGGCGCTAGGGTTTGCTCCTTTTTCAATATTCGACGTATCTTATCATGGGAAAGTTGTGGATCATCTATTTATAGGGTTTCCAAAAGCTAGCCATTGAAAAACCCTAACACCGGACTAGTCCGGTGCAAGTCCGGACTTGTCCGGTCTCAACATGTTTTGAGGTCCAGAAAGTCTGCCGGACTAGTCCGGTCCAACCTCGGACTAGTCTGGTACAGTGTAAAGATGAATCCAGAAAGTTCATCGGACTAGTCCACGGACTAGTCCGATCTCCACAAAAGGAAGTCTACAGAAAGTTCAACGGACTAGTCCGGTCCATGATCGGACTAGTCCGGTCCCTCAGTATGAGAGACTCCAGAAACATCAACGGACTAGTCCGGTGGATGCACGGACTAGTCCATTCTCCTTGTGAGTGTGATTCCAGAAAGGTGAACGGACTAGTCCGGTCCATGATCGGACTAGTCCGGTGCTTTGTGAAAGTTATGTTAATTTTAATCCCTTATCCTCGCGTAAAGTTGTGAGCTCTTGGAGTGTGTCTTTCATACACTCCCTATACATTCAAATCTATTTTGGTCTTCCGAGCTTCATCAAAGTATCTCTCTTTGAACAACACTTCATTTTTCACCTTTTTGTGTGCACCGATATGTCTCACTTGTTTGTCCTGCAATCATCTCAGTAGTTTCATTAGGATCTCATATGTTTGTCATCAATTAGCCAAAACCCACAAGGGATATCCTAGATGCACTTACAATCTCCCCCTTTTTGGTGATTGATGACAACCATTTGAGATATCACAATTGAGAGTAAAATCTTGATTTTCATAAGGTGTCCACATATGAGAATAATGATAAGTCCACAAAAAGCTTCTCACATATGCACACACCTTATGGTGGGGTGCCTAACAAGTGTGTGATCAACAGGGTGTGATGTAGTAAAGATAATCAACAATGAGTATAAAGATAATCATCCAAGCAACAGTAAGCATCACACATAAGAGAGGGAATAGGCATTACAAGGTTTTAAAAATTAAGTACACATGCCCTTGATCACAAAAACATAAAGACACCAACTACACTTAAACTAGTAGTCTTAATCTCTCCTAGTCTCAATCTCTCCCCCTTTGGCATCAAGGCACCAAAAAGGGAAAAAATGAGGGAAATCACTCATCGCCACTCTCTTCCTCCGTTTTAGTCCGATCCTCATCTTCACCATCATCATCATCATTCGCCGGAGCGGACTCTTCCTCAGAGTCCTCGAAGGCAGGCGGGGATCCCACCGGCTCAATCTCCAGCTTATCGCATATAGCTTTGATGTTGGCATTGACATATTGTTGATGCTTCTTTTGCCTGACTTCAATCTTGCGGCAGCAGGCAAAGATGGAGGTGAGCATTTTGAGCACACCACCGGAGGGTTCACGAGTAGCTGCAGAGCTGGGAGGAGTATATGAGGATCTAGGTGCATTCACATCCCGAGCCTGTTTAGTCCTTCTCTCAGTCTCAGGGGAGGGAGGTGCATCAGGGGCCGAAGGTAGAGTGTACTCCGTAGGCTTTTGTGGCTTCATCCCCGTATGGTGAACATCCTTGACGAACTCAAGTCCAGTCACCTTCTCAATCATGTACATGATCTACGGGGCATACCCGCAAGATCTGTTTGGAGTGATTGATATGTTCACAATGTCATTGTAGATGTATTCAAAGACATTGAATGGTCTCCTCCCACCAATGACCTTCATTAGGGTCCTCAAGGTCCCTTGAATAGTCCCCGCATCTCCATCCTTTGGGGCTATTGTCTTCCTCAAAATTCTGTTGAGGACCACATAGAAGGGCTTCAAGTACTTGATACTGGGAGCAACATATGGCATCCTTGTGTCATATAGAAATTTGAGCTCATCCTTCTCCAGGGGTTGCATGTTGTGGATGACTAGATCATGATCCAAGGTATGCTCAAGGTGGAGAATCCTTGCAAACTCATCATAAGTGACACTATACTTGGATCCATGGGTCATCCAAGTAAGACTGTCTCCATCACCCCGAGCAAAGTAGAGAGTAGAGTAGAATTGGGCGATCACTTCATTGTTCCAGTCATTCTCAAAGGAGAATAGTTCTTTCAGTCCGTGCCTTTCCAGGGCCTCAACCACCTCACGGAAGGCAGGATACTTCTTTGACTGCATGTACCCGATGTTCACCCATTGACTCTTCACAAAGGGATTCTTCATCTTCATGTACACATGCTCATAGTAGTCGGCATGGAAGTTGCTCCAAAATCTTGGGTCTGAGCATTTCCGAGGCTGAGCATACACGTTGACCTGCCTGAAGCTGTCGGCAAGCTCACCCCCTTTCCCAGTGAAATCCTTGCTTGAGCGCTGCCGGTTGCGGTGACTTGGGTTCTTCATTTTCAAGGGTCCAATGGGACCACTAGCAAATCCTTTCCCTTTGTTGAGAGTCCTCTTTGGCCCTGAGGAACTCTCACCGGCCTTTCCTTGGGCCTTCTTCACCACTACCCTCCTTTTCTTGGGCAAGTTGTCGTCGGAGGGTGGAGAGTGCACATTCACATCATGCCTTTTCTTCATGTACCTCTCCTTGGCTCTTTGCACTTTTTCGTGCTCAACTTCTTCATTAACATGGAAGGAGCTGTCATCTGAGCTTGAAGACATCGTGCCTAACAAGGAGTTCATGATTCATGAGATTTCTCTTTGACAAAGACAATTCTATTCTTAGCATGATTAGAAATAGCCATGTGTTTGTTCTTATCCAAACCAAGGCCATCTTTGACATTGGGAGGTCTAGTGACCATATATGCACTGTGTGCATATTTGATCTTCTCCTTATCAAAGATGCCGCTTGGGGGGGCATGCATATTACGAGAAGTTGATGTATTAGAAATAGTATTCTTCTTACTAGAGCAAGTGCAAGTCTCGATTGTTGTCGAACTCATATCTTTGGAGGAAGAGCTCTTGGAGGAAGAAGAGTCACTTTGCTTGAGCGACTCAACTTGCACCTCAAGGATCTTGTTAACCTTTGACAAGTTAGCAAGTTCTTCCTTGATTGCAATATGTGAGTCTTTTAGCTTTGAGTAAGTTTCCTTACTCAAGGCTAGCTCAACTTCAAGCGACTTGTTCTTCTCTCTTTCAAGCTCGAGAAGTTTCTCAACTTCTTGGTATCTCTTCCTTTCATGGATGAGCATATCTTCTTGTCGATCAAGAAGTTCTTCCTTCTAAAAAATTTCGTTCGACAACATTTCCATTTTCTTTAGAGCAATTTTACTTAGTCCCCTAAACATTTCTTCGTTATCGCTAGAGCTGTCAAAGTCATCAATAGAGGAGTTTAGTGTGGGAGGAGTGAGCCGTACCTTTTTCTTGCCTTCCTTAGCCATAAGGCAAGTGTGGTTGTTCATGTCCCGTCCTCCCATGTTTGGAAAGAGTGTGGCCTTCATAGTAGGTTTCTTGATTGCAATAGTGGCCATCTCTTCTTCTTCATCGGAGGAGGACTCGTCATTTGAGTCCCACTCCTTGCCAATGTGAGCTTGATGGTTTTGCCTTCTTTTTCTGAAATTTTTATTTTCTTGAGATCTTGTTTCCTTCTTATTTTTGTTTTCTTCATAGGGGCAGTCCATCATGAAGTGACCATACTCTCCGCAGTTGTAGCAAGTGCGTCGAGCCTTGGATTTTCCTTTGTCCTTGCTTTTGCCTTCTATTGAGTTGTTGCCGTGTCTTCTTTTCATCATTCGCTTGAACTTCTTGATAAAGAGTACCATCTCCTCATCATCAATATCGGTGCTCTCGTCACTTGTGTGCCCATCGTCTTGATCTCCACGAGCTTCATTGAGTTTGGGTCGGCATGTAGCTTTGAGAGCAACCTCTTTCCTTTTGGAGGAAGTGAGTTCGGCCAAGTCTTTGACGTATTTTGCCTCTTTTTCCATCATCTCATGGTTTATGATCTTCCCCAACAGCTCATCGGGGGTCAATTTGTGGAAACCGGGGCTTTCTCTAATCATTGAGCAAAGTGTGACATTTCTTGGCATGAAGGCTCTAATCATTCTCTTGACTACCTCATGAACTGTCCATTTCTTACTTCCATAGGCACGTAACTTGTTGATGATTGCCTTCATTCGGTTGTACATGTCTTGAGGTGATTCGCCTTCTTCAATAGCGAACCTCCCCAACTCTCCTTCAAGCATTTCGATTTTTGCTTCACGAACTGATCTATTTCCTTCGTGAGCCGTCTTAAGTGTATCCCAGATTTCCTTTGCACTTTCTAAGCCATCAATCTTGGTGAATTCTTCTCTGCTTAATGATGATGTGATCACGGCGACAACTTGTGCATTTCTGTGAATCTCTTGTTCTTGTTCTGGGGTGAGTTCTTCATCCGTGTCCGGGATATCTATGCTAGTGCAGACGATGTGCCATAGGCTAGGATTTAGGGATATTAGATGCATCTTCATGTTGTACTTCCACATTGTATAGTCGCTTCTGTCAAACTGTGGAGGTTTTCCCATGGGAATGGAAAGGTAATGATTGTTGGAGTTGAGACGGTTGTAGTTGTAAGGTTGTCGGGAGTAGTCATGATGACCACTCCCCGTCGTCTTCTCTTCTTCTTTTCCCTTTTGTCCTAGCAGTTTCTTTCTCAGGAGTGCCTTCAATTGTCGCACTTCTTCATCATCGTGTGGGCTCTCTTTCAGCACATCAAAAGCCTTAGTTTCTTGTTCCTCCTCATTAATGTTCATCTTCGAGATATCGTTGTTCTTCTCAGAGGCCATTGATCTCTCCGAGATGCGATTCTCGTTAGTGGAGAACCAGGCTCTGATACCAATTGAATGTGGCCTAGAGGGGGGGTGAATAGGCCTTTTGAATTTCGTGCACACTTAATAGAATAGTCAAAAACTTGGTTGGCCGGACTAGTCCGGTTACGTGGGCGGACTAGTCCGGTGTGCAAGAAGTATGTGTGTTGATCAGATGTTAATTGAGAAATTAAATTTCTTTAGCAGCGGAATTAAGAACAACTGATATTTATACTTGAAATTAATCTAAGAATGCAGGTGTAACTTCAAATTGCCTTAAGTTAATGTTTAGCACTTAAGTGATCTAATGAACAAAATTTAAAGTAAATGAGACACGAGACACAAGAATTTTTCCCGAGGTTCGATCTCACAACGAGATCTACGTCCTCGTTGAGGAAGCTCACACAGAGCTGGGTCTCCAACCCTTTTCTTCCTCAAGTCACCACGAAGGCCGACTTGATTCCACTATCACGGGTAATCACCAAGTTTGTGGGGCAACCTCACACGTTGAGGGCTCCCACGAAAATTACATTGAACAAGTGGTCAAATACACTCAAAAGTATTACAATGCAGAGTATGAGTGTAGAAAGATCAAACCCCAAGAGCTCGCGATGAAAGAACGACGATCTCCCAATCCTGAATCCAAGTGTTCAATTGATTTCACTCTTTTTGAACTTTAGATGTGTGGGGAGATGTGTTTTGGGCTCTTGGGACTGAGTGGCGGCGCTAGGGTTTGCTCCTTTTTCAATATTCGACGTATCTTATCATGGGAAAGTTGTGGATCATCTATTTATAGGGTTTCCAAAAGCTAGCCGTTGAAAAACCCTAACACCAGACTAGTCCGGTGCAAGTCCGGACTTGTCCGGTCTCAACATGTTTTGAGGTCCAGAAAGTCTGCCGGACTAGTCCGGTCCAACCTCGGACTAGTCCGGTACTGTGTAAAGATGACTCCAGAAAGTTCATCGGACTAGTCCGCGGACTAATCCGATCTCCACAAAAGGAAGTCTACAGAAAGTTCAACGGACTAGTCCGGTCCATGATCGGACTAGTCCGGTCCCTCAGTATGAGAGACTCCAGAAACATCAACGGACTAGTCCGGTGGATGCACGGACTAGTCCGGTCTCCTTGTGAGTGTGATTCCAGAAAGGTGAACGGACTAGTCCGGTCCATGATCGGACTAGTCCGTTGCTTTGTGAAAGTTATGTTAATTTTAATCCCTTATCCTCGCGCAAAGTTGTGAGCTCTTGGAGTGTGTCTTTCATACACTCCCTATACATTCAAATCTATTTTGGTCTTCCGAGCTTCATCAAAGTATCTCTCTTTGAACAACACTTCATTTTTCTCCTTTTTGTGTGCACCAATATGTCTCACTTGTTTGTCCTGCAATCATCTCAATAGTTTCATTAGGATCTCATATGTTTGTCATCAATTAGCCAAAACCCACAAGGGATATCCTAGATGGACTTACAGGCTCCACCCTGGCTGTAGGAGCTATTGAGGCCATGTCCCACCGCATGGTCTTGAGGACACGGCGGGAGGTGATGCCCCACAAACCACCAAAGATGGTGTTCATGGTCTTCCGACGCTCATTGTTAGAGACGTCGGAGTCGTCGTCAATAGAGGTGTAAACAACCTTCAGGACCTTTTTAGGGTCCTGGAAGCCTAACTCCTCTTCAGCCGGAGCTTCATCGACCTTCTGTTTTCCTTCCCTCTGACGGAAAGGAACTTCTTCCCGGCGCTTGTTGTAGCGCTCGATAAGGTTTTGAACCTCACGACAGTCCTCCAAGTTGTGGACGTTCGACTTGTGGATAGGAAACCACACTTTGGAGTTGCCACCATCTTCAGAGGACGGCCGAGGTCGTTTCTCAGGGCATGGCCCCCGGCCACCTGGAGCTGCAGCAGCTGCAGCGGTAGATGTGCTGGCCGACGGCTTCTTCTTGCCGTTGGACTTTTTCTTCTTATTTCCACTCCCGGAGGTAGTGGATTCGCCTTTGGAGGATTTTTTGCCATCCTCCGGAGGTGGTTTGGAGTGCATTTCATGGCCCTCCGCATCTTTGGCACACTTGTCTGCCAAGCTGTAGAGCTCCGTGACGCTGGTGATCTCCTTGACCGCCAGCTTCTCCAGCATCTATTTATCTCGTACGCCCTGTCTAAATGCCATGATAACAGAAGCGCTAGAGATAGAAGGAATGGTGTTTCGTACCTGGGAGAATCTATGGATGAATGAGCGCAGGGATTCTCCCCCCTTCTGCATGACTGCAAAAAGGTCCAGTTCGGTGCCTGGCTGGGTGTATGAACTCTAGAAATTGGTGGTGAACTGTTGGCACAATTCCTCCCAACTATTGATGGAGTTGTAAGGAAGGCTCATGAACCAGGACCTGGCGGTCCCAGTCAAGGCCACCGGGAAGTAGTTGGCCATTACGGCCTCGTTACCTCCGGCCACAAGGATTGCAGTGGTGTAAATTTGGAGAAACTCAGCGGGATTAACTGTCCTATAAAATTTTCCGGCAGGTGAGGCCGGAACTTTTGTGGCCATCTGACCATGCGTAGGTGCATGGCCAGTGCAGAACAGCCTCCTCCTACTCCCTCGGGAGCAGGACTGTCTCGAGCCTCTCGCCTTTCGTGAGCACGCTCGATATGGACACGACCATCCTGTTGACAGTAACTGCGATCAAGCTCCGCCCGAAGGTCATGAGTTGAAAGCCTGGTTACCGTATGAGTACATCGCGCCCCAGAAGGTAGTGACGTAACTTGCTGTGATGCAGCACGCCTCCTATTTTGGGAACCATGCGTACCAAGTTTGCCAGACATGGTCCGACGCTGCGATGGGGCCTGCCCCAAAGGAGGAGGACCTTAATTGCTGATGCGGTCGGCTGCTGCTGCAACCAAATGTTCCACATCAGCCCTCCACTGCTCCATTGCACCCTGGGATACACCTGGAGGTGGTGGACGTTGGAGGAGAGCACGCGCTGCATGAAGCGCATGTTCAGGGTTGTTGTTATTCGCCGATGCGGGGACCGACGCCGATGCACCGTCACGCTGCCCATCTTGACGTGCTGGTGCAGGCGGTGGCGGTGGAGGAATGACTCCTGCTGGAGCCACAACACCTACTGGTTGCTGCATGTTGGAGGGATTGCCCATAGCGGGTTGAATAGCAGGGTTGTCGTTGGATGATCCAGCAGCTGAGTTCACCATACTTGAAATCTCGGTCGCCCCTACCTGGCATGCCAACTGTCGGAGTTTGGATCCGGCAGATCTCTCGACACTACCTTTGGTAGATCGAGGAGTTGTAGTTCGGTGAAAGGCGCGCAAAGATTCAAGAAGGTGAAATACACGTGTACACAAAGATTTACATGGTTCGGGCCGCCTGAGCATAATACCCTACTCCACGGGGTGTGTTGGTGATGTATTAAGCGTGTGAGTCTAGAAGAAGCTCCAGAAGAAGAAGCTCGTCTAGCTCAGGGAGTTCAGTAGTGGTTTGGAACCGTCCCTTGTGTATCGTCGACCAGTCCTTTTATAGTACAAGGACTGGTCGTTACACCATTAGCCTGGCCCGACATGTGGCCCCAGCGGTTACACATGCTTGATACATAATAAATGAGGTTAATTACCCTTAATAGCCTGGTAACAGGCCTTAACAATGCTGTTACCAGTATTAAGGGCCATCTGATCGTGTGTCATTAATATGGTATTAATGACACTTAATCGGGTCTTGAAGTCTTTGATTGCTCCTTGAAGGTCCGGAGCCGTTGGGGGGTCCACCAGTCTGATTGTTGAAGTTGAAGGTCCAGCAGTCGCCACGTGGCAGCATCGAAGCTTACCGTCGTGGACGAGTAGGTCCGCTGCTACTGGACACGTGTCAGTACTAAAGCTTCCCTTTGTCTAGGGTTAGGTCCGGGGGTGCCATACTGGTATTCTGACCGGAGCTTCCCATGTGTGAGTGATAGCTCCAGTCTTATGATACACGTGGCGGCCCTGGGATTAACCATGTCGGGGAAGCAGGTCCGGTTATGCCTGACATGTGGGGCCCTCGAGGTCTTCAAATCTGGTAGATGGAGTTTCCTAGTGATCTTTGCGATCCCAAGGGGTATCTGGTACGGAGGGTACCGACAGTGGGCCCCTGGGCTCACCTACGGGAGAGACCTTTTGGATGAAGTCATTCCGCCGGAGGTGGGTCCATTCTTTGGTTTTTGAGCCGTGTCTTCAAGGGTCTTCGGTCGTGCCGTTGGTGATAGTTCGCAGTTAAACTTCCGCCGCGTGGCTTATCCAGGAGGCGGAAGGTGAGATCTCAGCGTGCGGATCTCACGCAATTGAAGGTCGCCAGTTCCCGATACGAACATCGTATCGGTTCCGCACGCCCTGTCAGGCCGCCGCCTTCGGGTTTCCTGGCTTTCATGATGACAACTGTTCGCCTGGGGTAAGAACCTCGACTTGATCGTCGGGGTGGCCCCGGGCCCCCTTGTCATTGGCGGGGTGAAATTTTTGACTAGTATCATCGGATCCTCTGCGGTTTCCATCCAGGCGTTGCGGGGGCTTACTTAAGAAGGAAAGCAAACACCGTTTGGGGTTCTTTACGCCTTTCATTCGAACTTGCGCTCAAACCTTCCAAACTTTCGCTTGCTTTTCCTCTCTTGCCTCGCTGTGCCGCGATGGAATTGGGTCTCCGCTAGAGCTGACTGAAGTCTGATGATGATTTGAAGAAGGTCCGGGCCCTCATGGGATGGTCCCCTGACTTCTTCAACCACTTGGTCCACGCCGGCAAGCTTCCGTTCGAGAAGGAACACGCCAACGACATGGTGTACTTCTCCACGTACGCCATGGTGGGACTAATCCCACCTTTCTCCACTTCCTTCTTGATGATGGTAGACTTCTATGGTCTCCAGCTGTACCACCTTGGCCCCCACTCCATTCTTCTGGTGTCATTCTTTGTCCACTTCTGCGAGATGTGGGTGGGCATTCCCCCCTGCATTGAGCTCTTCCACACCTTCTTCACTGTCTAAACTACGGGCAGGAGTGACGAGTACCTTGGCTTCTACTATTTTGTGAAGCGCAAGAAGTGCCCGTACAAGTTCTTGCGGTCGTTCCCTTCTGGGAAGTGGGACGACTGGAAGAAGGGTTGGATTGTCATCAGGGTGGAGGAGCACGAGAAGCTGGAGCTGCCAGAAGGCCTCCCCAACATCAACACTGCAGTTTGGAGTGAAGCTCCGATGTTATCGGACGCCTTCAACCCTGCTCTGACCAGGATCCGCCTGTGCGTGGAAGGAGGGGTGACTCCTCAGGTGGTGTTTTGCAACTTCCTGACCAACAGGTGGGCTCTGCTGAAGAGGAGGGAGAAGCTTTCTTGGGTCCTCAACAGTATGCTGGATGACGACCGGATCGAGACCGATTTGAAGTCCAACATGGAGGGTGCAACTTTGGAGTTCCACCTCAAGAAGTTCTAGCACGAAATCGACATTGAGGGCGATGACTTGGCTCCGCCGGTAGCTTTCCTCCCTCTGAACATGGAGGCAGAGTTCAGCGGGGAGCTCCGGCAGACGATGCTGGTGCTTGACGACCTTGGTGTCGTTGAGAGGCGCTCGACCACCGGGTTGGCGATCTCTGAATCTCCTGAAGGTGGCTCCGTTCCCGCCACTAAGCGAAGAACCGAAGTCATCGGCAAGGGCAAGGAATTGGCCGAGCCCTCGAGCCGTAAGAGGAAGCATGCCGACAGAAGGTCCGTCAGGCCTGCATCTTTCGTGGCGGCTCCTTCTCCCCAGAAGGGGAGGTCTACAATGACGGCATTTACTCCAGTAGTGGCATCTTACCGGGGTGCTAGCTCTAGCCAAGTGACTCCAATACCAGGGCCAGCTGAGGGCTCCAAGTCCGTAGGTCCTTCTTGGTCGAGGGGGGCCTCGACTAGAGCAACGCCGATAGCAGAAGAAAGCTCCAGGGGACCCTCCAGGACTACCACGCCAGTGGCGGCTGGGGCTAGTCCGGAGCGTCCGGAGAAGAGGTTCTATGGTAACTGGTGCGGAAGCCTTCCAAGGTAATTTTTGATTTTTTACCTCAGTCAGTTGTTTTATTGTTAACTGTATTTTGAGTTTCTTCGTCCTTCATCCTCAGCGTGCCCAAGAAAAGGGTTGAAGCTTTGGTCCCTGCAGCAACGGTTGAGGCTGTGCAGGCTGAAGTTCCAGCTCTGATTCCAGCGCCGCCCCAAGAGGTGGCTGAGGCCGCGGCAGCCCCGACGCTGGCTGTCGTGGTTTTGGACCTCGACTAATCCCCAGAAGCTCCCGTGGTAGCGCCGGACCATGGGAATGAAGATGTACCAGCGGCACCAGCCCCGGAGGTTGAAGCTCCGGGCTTAGATGCTGAGATGTTGGACGCTCCAGCCGCAGAGCCGGAGGTAGATGCAATTCCGGCCCTAGAGTCAGATGTTGTTGAAGCCCGACAGTCGAGCCGGTGATTGATGAGGTCCCAGCGGTAGAGCCAGGTGTTGATGAAGCTCCGACACTTGAGCCGATTGTGGATGAAGCTCCGGCGGTACAGTCGGTTGCTGCAGAAGTTCTGGCTATGGAGCCAGCTGTTGAAGAGGTTCCAACGTCCGAGCCAGTTGCCGCGGAGGTGTCGGCGCCTGAGCCTTTGGTGGTCGAAGCGTCAGCGCCCGAGCCCATGATGGTCGAAGCGCCAGCACCTGAGCAAGAGGCGGAGGAGGCGCCTGTGCCGGAGCCAGAAGTAGCTTCTGCTCCGACCGAACCTTCAACACCCACTCCGGAAGTGGTGATCCCAGAGGTGCCTGCTGCTGATCCAGAGTGCCAAGATGAAGCTGTTGGCTCCTGCCGGAGGGGCCAGTTGTTGATGACCTGGCGGCTGGACCTTCGGAGTCAATTCCGGAGGTTGGAACTTCGGCTGCAAGTACTTCCTCGGCGGCGACCGAGGCTATCCCAGAGGATGGCCCTAGTGCCGTGGAAGCTCAAGGGACCGCTCTTGTAGAGTGGGACCCAATTTTTGTCGCTGAAGATCCGCTGGAGCCAGCGGAGAGGACCCCAGCAGGTCCGGACCCGATCCCCCTATCGTTTTCTATTGACAACGCCTACTCCAGCCTTCGCCAGGTGCAGGTGGCTTTCTACCACGACAGCAAGGCCCTCGAGGTGGAACACCAAACCCTTAGGAGGTGGTGCAACCGACTCCATTTCGAGACCAAGCTGGCGCAGTCGAGGCTGGCTGATGACAAGGAGTGGGTGCAAAGGGAGAAGCTCTGCCTGGAGTACTGGGGTAAGTTGTTGGATGAGAGGGAAAGCATGATGCGGACCCTCGACAACCAGTCCCGGGCCATCTATGAGCAGGCCAAGGCTGCAAATAGCGCAGTGGATGATCGTCAGGAAAGGCTCGCCGCCATCCACAATAGTCTCGTCAAGCGCCGGGAGGCTCTTGAAGCGCGACAGAGACAACTCGAAAATGAAGAGCAGGAATTCCTGGAGCTGTGGGACGACCTCGTGAAGAGGGAGGAAGAGCTTGTCCAAAAGATAGCTCTGGCTGACAAGAGCCTCGAAGAATGCGCCAAGAAATTGGAGGAGCATTGCGAGGAGGAGGAGAAGAAGGCTTGGGAGCAAGGGCAAGATCTCTACAAGCAGGATAATGACATCGCCGACAAGGAGAAGAAAGTACGGGGCCGGGAGAAGGATCTGGTCAACCGCCGGAATGAGATCCACCTCCGGGAGGAAGAGCTCAGCAAACTCGAAAGGCAGGTTGCTGAAATGATTCAGCAGAATGCCAAAGAGGTGGAGCGTCTTGCTCGGGAGAGCTCGGAGCTTGCGGCGGCCAAAAGATCATTGGCGGAGATGCGTGGTGCAAGGGTTGCGGAGTCCCAACAAGTTTGGGACTTCCTGGGCAAGGCTAATGACGCGCTGATGCCAATGGGCTTCAGTCCTGTGCACCCGGATGATCTGGAGCTGGAGCTGGACCAGGCGTTGGAGGCGTTGAGTTCAGCAGCCAACAAGCTCTCCAAGATGGGCGATGTCATCGCGGACCAGCTGGAAACAGAGGGTCAGTCCCTGGCGAAGAACGTCATAGAGTTTGTGCTGACGTGCTACACCAGCCGGGACCCTTAATTCCCTCTGGACCCGGTGCTTGAAGGCCCCATCGAAGGAGAGGGTGAAGCCGCCCAAGCCAGCGTGTCAGAGGTGGCCCAGAAGGTCGCCCAATTCTTCCATAGGGTCTAGTACCATCTCTCTGTAGCTCCCGCTTTATTCTCTTTTCTTCTTCTCCAATTTTGTAATCTCTTTTCTCCAGATGAATGAAATCCAAATTTTTGTGTATTCGAATTTCATTTTTTGTCTTCAACACCACCTTTGTCTCACTTCGCCCCCTGGTAGATGTACACAATTTGATTGTGAACATGTACCAAGAGGATGTAACGGTTGTTGAAGACTTGCGTGCTTCGAACTCATAGAATGTAGGTCCGAAATCTTTGATAGTGTAGGCCCCCTGAGGCTGTCGGAGCTTAGTGGCTCCAGCATTGACCATCGTCGGAGCTTAGTAGCTCCGGCAGCAGTCTCCATCAACGCGTAAAGCATCAATGGTTAGTCCTCTAGGGTGTTGGAGCTTGGCAGCTCCGGCAGTGACCTCTGTCAACACGTGTTGTGTCAACATCAGACTCCACTTTAGAGTCTTTCCACCATCTTCATGTTGACGGCTTGCCCCCTAGCTTTCCCGGAACTGAGTAGCTCCAGAGATGCTCGATGTTAATTTTTGAACATAGAGCACAAGCCGCCTAGAGGATGTCGTAGCTTATTTATTTTTCCTACACACTGAAGTCAAGAAAAAATAGTAAAATCCGTCTCCTATCTATAACTTCATTGCGACTTACTGTTCCCGAGAAAGTTTTAGGTCGAAATCAATCCTAAATACAATCAAGAGTGCCATCTTGCTTCCTTTAGGTCCGATCGTTTCTGGACTCGCCTTACTTCGGCCTGCCGGGGTGTAGGTAGAGTGGCATACTTAGGGTGCATGACCAGGCTAAGTCGATAACACACTCTGACCCTAGATTGGCTTGGCAGCATTCAGACAAGTAGTCCATCAACAATGTTTGAACCCGGAAGGATAGACAATGCAACTCGAATTGTACATGAACTAGTCGAGCTAAAGTTTCTTAAGAACTACACAACTTTGTTATAGACAAGAAAGAGAAAAATAAAAAAATATTGAGCCTGTACAAAGTAAATGCACGTGGAGTCTGTTTTCACATAATGATGTCTTTAATTATAGGTCCGGGGTACAGGGGAAACAAGTACACTCTTAGGGTACGGAACCGGGCTAAGTGTGTTTCGTTTCTCGTTTGACCCAAGGTAGCTATCTACACTTTTAGTTCCGAGATTGTGACAAGTGTTGCATGGACATTGCAGACCTAGTAGGGTAGGTCTGGCTGCCCTCCCAGAGGAGCTACCTAACTCTGTACAATGACTCTATAACATACATCACATGTAATTACAGACTCACCTTCGTGATATTAAGCGTAGAACTTACGAAGGTGCTCAATGTTCCAAGGATTTGGGAGAGGTGTCCCATCCTCGGTTGCCAAGCGAACGCATCTGGGATGGGATACTTTGATCACTCGGAAGGGTCCCTCCCAGCTGGGGGAGAGTTTGTTTAACCCTTCTCTGGATTGTATTCTCCATAGCACCATATTGCCTTCCTCGAGCTGTCGGCTGTGAACATGCCGTTGGTGATAGCGCCGAAGAGCTTGGCGGTATTGGGCATTCCGAACAGCTGCTCGACACCTTCCCTCTTCAAGGAGGTTAAGATCTTCACGCCGGAGCTGGTCCTACGTGGCTTCGTTGGAGGTCCGGACCCGGAGCGACCCCAAGGTGATTTCCAGAGGAAGGACTGCTTCAGCTCCGTACACCAGGAAGAAGGGTGTCTCTCCAAATGACCGGTTTGGAGTTGTCTTGTTGGCCCATAGAGTGGGCGGAAGCTCTTCAATCCAGTTGGCTCCATGTTTTTTAAGGCACTCATATGTGCGCGTCTTGAGTCCTTTTAGGATTTCTGCATTTGCTCTCTCGGCTTGGCCATTGCTTGCTAGGTGAGCTACGGAGGCGTAGCTGACTTGGATGCCGAGGTCTTTGCAGTATCCTTGGAAAGCAGAGCTTGTGAATTGGGTCCCATTATCTGTTATGATTTTATTTGGGACTCCAAATCTGCATACGATGGACTGCAAGAAGTTGATAGCTGATTGCTTGTTTATTGTCACAACTGGAGTTGCTTCCGACCATTTGGTGAACTTGTCAATGGCAACATACAGGAACTTGTAACCTCCGACGGCTCTTGGGAAAGGTCCTAAGATGTCCATCCCTCACACAACGAAAGGCCATGTAGGAGGTATCATTTGTAGAGGCTGAGCCGGTGTGTGATTTTTCTTTGCATGGAACTGGCATGCTTTGCATTTCTTCACCAGCTCAGTTGCATCCCGCAGCGCTGTAGGCCAGTAAAAGCCATGCCGGAAGGCTTTACCGACCAACGTGCAGGAAGACGCGTGGTTCCCACACTGGCCTCCATGGATTTCTGTGAGGAGCTCGCAACCTTCTTCCCTTGTGATGCACTGCATTAGGACGCCGTTGGCACCGCGCCGGTAGAGATCCCCTTCTAGTAGCATGTATCTTTTAGCCAATCTTACTATCCGGTCAACGGATACATCATCATGAGGAAGGATATTGTATTTCAAGTAGCTCCGGATCTCCAAGATCCATGCATCGGAGCTTGCTTGAACATTTGAGTCTTGCGTGCTGGGTTGCTCGAAGCTTCCGGCAGCACCTACGACCCTTGATGGCTGCCATGGTAACAGGGCCATCGGGACTGCCAGCTTCGGGATGCTGGTCTCGCCCCCTTCTCTCAGTTCAGAAGGTTGAGCTGTGGGTTTTGACAACCTCCGGACGAAGGTTCCATCAGGAGCCGGAGCTCCGGTTGACGCTTTTGTCGAGAGTTCGTCAGCTTCAGCGTTATGGACACGCTGGATATGGTGGAGATCCAGGACTTTGAAGTCCTTCTGAAGCCTATGGACTTCAAGGAGATAAGCAGCTAGTTGGGGATTGTTACAAGAGCATTCACCCTTCACCTGTTTAATGATGAGCTGCGAATCTCCCTGGACCAACAATTGCTTGACACCATATTATAGTGCCACCTTTAGTCCATAAATGAGTGCTTCATACTCCACCATGTTGTTGGTCGCCTTGAAGTCAAGGTGGATGTCGACTGTTGGAGTCGGCAGATCCCCTGACACTACGAAAGTGTGGAAGGAGTTTGTGGTTCGGTTTGGGCGCGTGGAGACTCAAGTAGGTGAAACGCGATTGGACACGAGTGACACAGTAGTTTACGTGGTTCGGGCCGCCTGAGCGTAATACCCTACTCCACGGGTGTGTGTGTGTGTTGTATTAACTTGTGAGCTTCAGAGTCTTCGAGAGTTCTCCCCCTCGTGTATCGTCGGTTTGTCCTTTTATAGTACAAGGACAAACTGTTACAAGTCAGCCTGGCCCGACATGTGGCCCTGGCGGTTATTGGTATTGATACACGAGATTAATTGTTGTTAATAACCCTGTAACGGCTCCGACAGTGCCGTTACAGGTGTTAATATCATCCGATTAAATATCATTAACGTGGAATTAATGATAATTAATCGGGTCTTGAAGTTTGCGGCTGTCCTTTGGAGATCCGGAGCCGTTACAACGTCTCCCGGGGGTTTGAAGCGGCCAGCTCCGACGTATGGACACGTGGCAGCTCCGGAGCTTGCTCGTGGGAAGCGGGAAGCTCCGGGGCGGCCTGGCACGTGTCAGGTCCGGAGCTTCTCTCGGTCAGGGGTTACCTCCGGAGGTGCCGTTTCAGTACTTGGCCCGGAGCTTCACCCTTGCGGGTAATAGCTCTGGTCTGACAGTACACGTGGCAACCTAGGGGCTAACCATGTTGAAGAAGCGGGTCCGGTTACGTCTGACAAGTGGGCCCCCGAGGGTCTTCAATTTGAGTAGATGTCCTTCCCTTGAGATCTTTGTATCCTCAGGGGGTGTATGGTTTTTAGGGTACCGACAGTGGCCCCCTGGACCTACCTCCGAGGAAGGCCAACGGGATGAAGTCATTCCGCCGGAGGTGGGTCCACACTTGCGACTCTTGAACTGGGTCTTCAAGGGTCTTTGGAGGTGCCTTTGGTGGGACTTTACGGTTAAGTGCCGACGCGTGGCGCACCTCAGGCGGCAGATAAGATCTTTGACGTGCGGATCTCTCGCAATTGAAGGTCGTCGGTTCCCGATACGAAAACCGTATCGGTTCCGCGCGCCTTGTCAGTCCGCCGCCTTTGGGTTTCCCGCCTCGTGATGACAACTGTTCGCCTGGGTAAGAACCTCGACTTGATCGTCAGGGTGGTCCCGGGCCCTCTTGTCATAGGCTGGGTTGAATTCTTGAGTAGTATCCTTGACTCCCCTGCAGTTTCCATCCAAGCGTTGCGAGGGCTTACTTAAGAAGGAAAGCGCACCGTCGGGAGTTCTTTACGCTTTCCATCTGTTCTTGCGCTCAAACTCCCAACTCGTGTTTTGCTTCTCTTCTCTCGCCTAGCTGTGCTGCGATGGAGTTGGGTCTGCGTGAGAGTCGTTTGAAGACGGAGAGCGATCTGAAGAAGGTCCGAGCCCTCATGGGGTGGTCGTCGGACTTCTTCAACCGTTCAGTCCGCGCCGGCGGGGAGCTTCCCTTTAAAAAGGAGCACTCCGGCGAAATGGTGTACTTTTCATCGTACGCCATGGTGGGGCTGATCCCACCGTTTTCTTCCTTCTTCTTGATGCTGCTGGACTTCTATGGTCTGCAGCTATACCACCTTGGCCCTCACTCCCTCCTCCTTGTGTCCATCTTTGTCCACTTCTGCGAGATGTGGGTGGGCATCCCTCCCTGCATCGAGCTCTTCCGCACCTTCTTCACCGTCCAAACCACCGGCCGAAGTGACGAGTATCTTGGCTTCTACTACTTTGTGAAGCGCAAGAAGTGCCCGTTCAAGTACCTCCGGTCGTTCCCTTCCGGGAAGTGGGATGACTGGAAGAAAGATTGGGTAGTCGTCCGGGTGGAGGAGCACGAGCGGTTGGAGCTGCCAGACGGTCTGCCCGGCATTAACACGTCGGTGTGGAGCGAAGTTCCGGTGCTGGCGGCAGCTTTCGACCCCATCCTGTCCAGGATCCGCCAATGTGTGGAGGGAGGACTGACTCCCCAAGCGGTGTTCTGCAACTTCCTGTCCAACAGGTGGGCACCGCTGAAGAGGAGGGAGAAGCTCGTCTGGGCCCTCAACAGCGTGATGGACGAGGACCGGGTCGAGACCGGGTTGAAGTCCAGCATGGTGGGGAAGTCCTTGGAGTTTCACCTCAAGAAATTCCAGCACGGCATCGATGTTGACGGAGAGTACTTGACTCCGCCGCCGGCTTTCCTCCCCCTGAACGTGGAAGTTGAGTTTAGCAGGGAGCTCCGGCGGAAGATGCCCGCGCTTGACGACCTTGGCGTCGTCGAGAGAAGATCGACCGCCCGGTTGGCGATTCCCGGGTTGTCGGAAGGCGGCTCCACCCCTGTCTCTCAGCCAAGAGCTGAGGTCTCTGGCAAGGGCAAGGAGCTGGCGGAAGAGCCGGAGAACCGGAAGAGGAAGCTGCGACATGCTGACGGAAGGTCCGTCGGGCTTGCTACTTCCCCGCCAGTTCCCCGTCCTCAGGAAGGAAGATCCTCCGCCGCTGTAGCGTCTGTCCCCGTGGTGGGGTCTTTTCGGAGCGCTACTGTTCCGGCGGTGGGATCCTCCCGGAGTGCGGCTGTCCCCGTGATGGGTCCCTCCGGAGGTGCCAGCTCCGGACAGGCGACTCCGGTTCGAGAAGCGGTGAGGGCCTCCAGGTCTAGGAGTTCCTCCCGATCAAGGAGAGCTCCGACCCGGGAAAAGCCCGCGGCTACGGCAAGTCCTGGGAGTCCTCCCGGAGCTCCTACGCCGACTGTGGCCAGCCCGGAACGTCCGGGAAAGAGGTTCCACGCAAGCTGGTGCGTGAGCCTCCCAAGGTAATTTTTCTTGCTTACCTCAATTAACTTTTAATTATAGCATCTGTTTGCTCAATTTCTTCATTCTTCATCTGCAGCGTTCCCAAGAAGGGGAGTGAAGCTCCGCCCTCCGCCACAGTGTCTGAGGCTGCGAGGGCTTCTGCTCCAGCCCCGGTGCCGCCCCAGGCGGAGGCTGCGACAGCTCCGGCGCCGGCTGTCGTGGTCATGGACCTCGACTCGTCTCCAGAAGTTCCCGTGGTAGCGCCGGACCACGGGATCGAAGATGCGCCAGCGGCACCCGCTCCGGAGGTTGAAGCTCCGGG
This sequence comes from Tuctoria greenei, assembly GCA_036927565.1. Classification (NCBI taxonomy): domain Eukaryota; kingdom Viridiplantae; phylum Streptophyta; class Magnoliopsida; order Poales; family Poaceae; genus Tuctoria; species Tuctoria greenei. The sequence continues at coordinate 201,527,971 of JAYESD010000001.1, forward strand.
CCCTGGTGCTGCAGAAGTAGATGCTCCGGCTGTTGAGTCGGAGGAAGTAGCGGTCCCGGCTTCAGAGCCGGAAAGTGCTGAAGCCCCGGCGGTTGAGCCGGAGGTAACTGAAGCCCCGGCGTGCGAGCCGGAAGTTGAAGTGGTTCCGGCAATTGAGCCGGTTACTTCCGAAGCTCCGGTCGCAGAGCCGGTAGCTATTGGAGCGCCGGCTGCAGAGCCGGTGATTGTGGAGGCGCCGGCTGCAGAGCCGGTGGTCGAAGAGGCGAGGGAGCTTGAGCTTCCCTCAGAAGAAGCGTCCCGGCCGGAGCCAGTGGAGGCGACGACGTCGATGGTACCCATGGCGGAGCCAGAGTGCCTGAACGAAGTCGCCGGCCCCCAGCCTGAGGGGGCGAATGAAGACTTGGTGGAGGGACCTTCTTCGGTGGCGACTGAGGCCATCCCGGAGGAGTGCCCTAGTGCCTTGGAAGCTCGGGGTTCCGCTCTCGTAGAGTGGGACCCAATTTTTGTAAATGAAGACCCGCTGGAACCAGCGGAGGAGACCCCAGAAGGTCCGGAGCCCATTTCGCTGTCGATGTCCATCGACAACGCTTGCTCCAGTCTACGTCAAGTCCAACTAGCCTTCTTCTACGACAGCAAGGCTCTTGAAGAGGAGCGCCAAACCCTTAGGAGGTGGCGTAATCGACTCCAATTCGAGACCAAGCTGGCGCAGTCGAGGATTGCTGAGGACAAGGAATGGATCAGGCGGGAGAAGGTCCGCCTGGAGCTCTGGGGTGAGATGCTGGACGAGAGGGAGAGCATGACTCACAACCTCGACGCCCAATCCCGGGAGTACCATAACCAAGCTAAGGCTGCTAACGACGCGGCCAACGCTCGGTTTGATCAACTCGAGGCCATCAGCACCGCACTCATCAAGCGCCGAGAGGCACTTGAGGGAAGGGAAAAGCGGCTCGAGGATGAGGAGCAAAAACTCCTGGAGCTACGGGATGACGTCTTGCGACGTGAAGAAGAGCTCGCCGAGAAGACAGCTCTGGCGGACAAGGGTATCGAGGAGCGCACCAAAAAATTGGAAGAGCGCTGCCTCGAGGAGGAGGAGAAGACCTGGGTGCGGGGGCAGGAACTCTACGAGTACGAGTGTGCCCTTGTCGCCCGGGAGAAGAAAATAGAGGCTAGGGAGAAAGACCTGGTCGACCGCCGGAACAAGATCCACCTCCGGGAGGAGGAGCTCGGAAGACTTGAGAAGCGGGTTGCTGCGAAGATTCAGCAAAACGCCAAAGAAGTCGAGCGTCTTTCCCGCGAGAATTCGGAGCTGGCGGCGGCCCGGAGGTCCCTGGAAGAGATGAAGGGCCTGAGGAAGACGGACTCCCTGCAAATTTGGGAGTTCCTGAGCAAGGCCGACGATGCGCTAGCGCCGATGGGTTTCAGCCCCGTGCTCCCGGATGATCCGGAGCCGGAGCCGAACCTTGCGTTGCAAGCGTTGAGCGCTGCGGGCAGCAAGCTCTCCAAGGTGGGCGACGTCATCGCGGACCAGCTGGAGGTCGAGGGGCAATCCATGGCTAGGAACGTCACAGAGTATGTGTTGACGTGCTACACTAGCCGGAACCCTCGATTCTCTCTGGACCCGGTGCTTGAAGGCCCCGTCGAAGGAGAAGGCGAAGCTACCCGAGCCAGCGTGTCGGAGGTCGCCCAGAAGGTCGCTGAGTTCTTCCATAGGGTCTAGGACTATCTTTCTTAGCCTTTATTTGTATCTTCTCTTCTTCCTCAATTTTGTAATCCCTTGTCTCCAGATGTAATCTCCGGTCTTCTGATGAAATGAAATCCCCAATTTTTCGTGAATTTCATTTTTTGTCTTCAACATCTTTGTCTTCACTTGGCCCCCTGGTAGATGCGCACAATTTGATTGTGGACATGTACCAAGAGGATGTTGAGTTTTGTTGAAGACAAATTTGCTTCGAACTCGTATAGTTTAGGTCCGAAGTTTTCGATAGTGAAGGTCCCTTGAAGTCGTCGGAGCTTAGAAGCTCCGGCACTGTCCATCGTCGGAGCTTAGTAGCTCCGGCAATAGCCTCTACCAACACGTTGAGTGTCGATAGTTAATACTTCAAGGTGTCGGAGCTTAGTAGCTCCGGCAATGACCCTTGCCACGCCTGGTTTGCTGGCAACAGACTCTAGTGATAGAGTCTTCTCACCATCTTTAAGTTAACGCCGGTGGGAGTCGGAGCTTGGTTAACTCTGGTTTTTCTCCATCAATATTGGGTTTATTTTTCCTGCACACTTAAGCCAAGAAAAACAGTAAAATTCGTTCCTTATCTATAACTTCGTCGCGGCTTACGGTTCTCAAGAGAATTTCAAGTTGAACACGATTTTTAGTATAATTGGATGAATTGTCTTTTCTTTTAGATCCAATTGTCCATGGACCCACCTTACTTTGGCCTGCCGGGATGTAGGTAGAGTGGCGTACTTAGGGTGCTTGACCAGGCTAAGTCGATAGCGCACTCTGGCCCTAGAATGGCTTGGCGGCTTTCAGGCGAGTTGGCCCCAGACGATATTTAAATCTAAAAAATCCGACAATTCAACTCGAATCGTACGTAAATCGGTCTAACTAGAATTTCTTAAGAATTGCACGTTTCTGTTATAGACAAGAAAGAGAAAAATAAAAATGTCGAGCCTTATGCAAAAATGAATGCACGTGGAGTCTATTTCACATGAAGATGTCTTTCATTATAGGTCCGGGGTACAGGGGAAACAAGTACACCCTTAGGGTACGGAACCAGGCTAAGTGTGTTCGGTTTCTCGTTTAACCCAGGGTAGTTAGCTACACTTCTAGTCCGGAGACTGTATCAAGTGTTGCATGAGCTTTCCAAACCTTTCGGGAAAGGTCCGGCTGCTCTCCCGGAGGAACTACCCGACTCTGTACAATGACTCTATAACATACACTTCAAGTTACTTAAGACTCACCTCCGTGGAATTAAGTGTAGAACTTACGGAGGTCCTCGATGTTCCAAGGATTTGGGAGAGGTGTCTCATCCTCGGTAGCCAAGCGAACGCTTCCGGGACGGGATACTTTGATCACTCGGAAGGGTCCTTCCCAGCCGGGGGAGAGTTTGTTTTGCCCTTCTCTGGATAGTATTCTCCGTAGCACCAGATCGCCTTCCTCGAGCTGTCGGTTGTGTACATGCCGCTGATGATAGCGCCGTAGAGCTTGGCGGTATCGGGCATTCCGAACAGCTGCTTGGCACCTTCCCTCCTCGAGGAGGTCTAGGTCTTCACGCCGGAGCTGGTCCTGCGCGGCTTCGTCGAAGGTCCGGACTCGGAGGGAACCCAAGGTGATTTCCGGAGGAAGGATCGCTTCAGCTCCGTACACCAGGAAGAAGGGTGTTTCTCCGGTTGCCCGACTTGGAGAAGTCCTGTTAGCCCATAGAGTGGGCGGAAGCTCTTCGATCCAATTAGCTCCGTGCTTTTTCAAACGCTCATAAGTGCGCGTTTTGAGTCCTTTAAGGATCTCTGCATTTGCTCTCTCGGCTTGTCCATTGCTGGCAGGATGAGCTACGGAAGCGTAGCAAACTTGTATGCCGAGGTCTTCGCAATATCCTTGAAATGCGGAGCTTGTGAACTGAGTCCCATTATCAGTGATGATCTTATTTGGGACTCCGAATCTGCTCACGATAGATTGTAGAAAATTGATTGCAGATTGTTTGTTGATCGTCACAACAGGAGTAGCTTCCGGCCACTTGGTGAACTTGTCGATGGCGACGTACAGGAACTTGTAACCTCCGACGGCTCTTGGGAAGGGTCCCAAGATGTCCATCCCCCACACAGCGAAAGGCCACGTAGGAGGTATCATTTGTAAGGGCTGAGCAGGTGTATGAATTTGCTTTGCATGAAATTGGCATGCTTTGCATTTCTTCACTAGCTCAGTAGCATCCTGGAGCGCTGTAGGCCAGTAGAAGCCGTGCCGAAAGGCTTTTCCGACCAGCGTGCGGGAAGACGCGTGGTTCCCACACTCACCTCCATGGATTTCTGCGAGGAGCTCGCAGCCTTCTTCCCTTGTGATGCACCGCATTAGGATGCCGTTGGCACCGCGCCGGTAGAGATCCCCTTCTACTAACGTGTATCTTTTAGCCAATCTGACTACCCGGTCAGCGGATACATCATCGTCAGGAAGGATGTTGTCTTTCAAGTAGTTCCGGATCTCCGAGATCCATGCATCGGAACTGACTTGAGCATTTGAGTCTTGCGTGCTGGGTTGCTCGGAGCTTCCGGCAGCACCTACGACCCTTGATGGCTGCCATGATAACAGGGCCATCGGGACCGTCAGCTTCGGGATGCTGATCTCGCCCCCTTCGTTCAGTTCGGCAGGCTGAACTGTGGGTTTTGACAACCTCCGGACAAAGGTTCCGTCTGGAGCCGGAGCTCCGGTTGACGCCTTGGTCGAGAGTTCGTCAGCTTCAGCGTTGTGAGCACGCTGAACATGGTGAAGGTCTAGGACTTCGAAGTCCTTCTGAAGCCTCTGGACTTCAAGGAGATAAGCAGCCAGCTGGAGATTATTACAGGAGCATTCACCCTTCACCTGTTTGATGACAAGTTGTGAATCTCCTTTGACCAGCAACTGCTTGACACCATATGATAGTGCCACCTTTAATCCATATATGAGTGCTTCGTACTCCGCCATGTTGTTGGTTGCCTTGAAGTCAAGGTGCACCATGTATTTCACCTTCTCCTCGGTTGGTGCGAGGAGAAGGATTCCAGCTCCGGCTCCCTGCTTCTGCATGGAGCCGTCGAAGTAAAGGGTCCAATGAGGCTTAGTGAAGACCGGAACTTGTGGTTCCGTCTTCTGCTCGCTGGGGCCCCCAGGGTTTAATGGAGAGGGAGTCCATTCTGCCACGAAATCTGCCAACGCTTGACTCTTGATTGCTTGTCTTGGAATGAATTCGAGGTCGAATTCAGCCAGTTCCGCTGCCCACTTTGCTATATTCCCAGTTGAATTGGGATTATGCAGGATCGCTCGAAGTGGATATGAGGTTACCACCGAGACTTTGTGAGCTTGGAAATAGTGTCGAAGCTTCCTTGAGGCAATAAGAACTGCGTAGAGCAGCTTATGCACCTCTAGGTATCGAGTCTTGGCATCATGTAACACTTCACTGATGAAGTATACTGGGCGTTGAATGGTTCGGACCCTCCCGGAGGGGTCCGGAGCTTCCTCTCCATTGATCCGGACCCTGTCGGAGGGGTCCAGACTATCTTCGGGGACCTTCGGGTTCTGGGTGGAGGAACCCGGAGCTTCTTCAGGAATGACCTGGATCCTATCGGAAGGATCCGGGTCCTCTGAAATGGCTTCTTGTGGGTTCAAGTCTGGGAGCTGGGACCCAGACCCGCTTTCAGGAACCTCCGGATCCTCCCGAAGGGATCTGGATTCCTGAGTATTGGGTAGTTCCGGTCTCTCCGCAACCAGAACCATACTGACGACTTCGTCAGCTGCTGAAATGTAAAGCAATAAAGGCTCACCAGGGTTCGGAGCTACCAAGACTGGTAGGGTGGTGAGGAACTGTTTCAGCTCCTGGAATGCCTTCTCTGCTTCTTCAGACCATTGGAATGGTCCGGACTTCCTTAGTAACTTGAAGAAGGGAAGTGCCCTTTCCGCCAGTCTTGAAATGAATCGGCTGAGGGCTGCTAGACATCCAGTTAATTTTTGGACGTCTTTGATGCGGGTTGGTGGCCGCATGTCTTCAATGGCTTTTATCTTCGCCGGATTAGCCTCTATGCCCCGGTGACTTACCAGGAAACCAAGAAGCTTTCCGGAACTAACCCCAAATACGCATTTGTCTGGGTTTAGCTTCGTGCGGGTGGCCCGCAGCTTGTCGAAGACAGCCTGCAAGGTGTCCAAGAGGGACTCCTTGTTCTTGACTTTGACCACGATGTCATCAACGTACACTTCCACTATGTCTCTGATGAGTTCTTCGAAAGTTTTGTACATTGCTCGTACAAAAGTTGAAGCTGCATTCTTGAGACCAAAAGGCATGGCTGTGTAACAATACAATCCATCCACTGTGATGAATGAAGTATGTTCTTCATCTTCCCTAGACATCCGAATTTGATGATATCCTGAATATGCGTCTAGAAAACACAGTAACTCACACCCGGAGGTGGAATCCACTATCTGGTCTATTCTAGGTAGTGGGAATGGATCTTTTGGACATGCCTTATTCAGTGTGGTGTAGTCGATGCACATCCGAAGTTTCCCGCCGGCTTTAGGCACAACGACTGGGTTTGCCAGCCATTTTGGATGGTAGACTTCTCGGATGAATCCGGCTTCGAGCAACTTCTTCACTTCTTGTCGGATGAAGTTCTGTCGCTCTACAGATTGCTTCCGAGGTTTCTGGTGCACAGGCCGAGCGTCGGGGTAAATCTTCAGATTGTGCTCAATCACTTCCCTGGGGATCCCAGGCATTTGTGACGGTTGCCAAGCAAACACGTCAACGTTAGCCCGGAGGAAAGTGATGAGCGCGAGTTCCTATTTGTCGTTCAAGCCACCCGATATGCGGGTAGTTTGGGTGACATCGAAACCAATTTGGACGACTTTGACGGGAATGTCGGTGTCGCCGCTTGGCTGCACACGGGGTGCAGAGGTCGAGCCTCGTTGACGAATGCTCGGAGGTTGTGGAGCTTGCTTCTGTCTGGAGTCCTCTTCTTGCGCTGTGGTGAGTGCGTGGAGTTCCTCCAGAGCAGTTACTCCGGCAGTGCGATCTCCACGGATCCGGAGAACGCCTACTGGTGTTGGCATCTTCAACACCAGGTATCCATAATGAGCAGCTGCCATGAATTTGTACAAGGCAGGTCTACCCAAAATGGCGTTGAATGGTAAGTTGATCTGAGCGACGTCGAAGATCAACTTTTCGGTGCGATACTTCTCCCGGGTCCCGAAGGTAACAGGGAGAGTAATAGCTCCGAGTGGGGTTATGGCCCCCGGACCTACTCCGGAGAAAGGTCGAGAGGGCTGGAGGTCCGAAGGTCGAAGCTGAAGCTTAGTGAAAGCTTCGAAGCTGATGAGATTAAGCCCCGAACCTCCATCTACCAGGACATGATGGAGCTGGATGTTGTTGATGGTGGGAGATACCATCAAGGGTAGCTGGCCAGCTCCGACCATGCTTTGAGGACAGTCCGAAGCATCAAAAGTGATGGGTGTGTCCATCCACTTTCGATGTGGCTCCGGTCTAGCTGTAGGAGCTACAGCAGCCATATCCCGTCGCATAGTCTTGATGACATGACGAGAGGTGATGTCCCATGATCCACCAAAGATGGTGTTCATGTTTTTTCGACGCTCGTTGTCGGAGACGTCGGAATCATCGTCGACGGAGGTGTAGACGGCTTTCAAGACCTTTTTGGGGTCCTGAAACCCTAACTCCTCTTCAGCCGGAGCTTCATCGACCTTTTGTTTTCCCTCCCTCTGTCGGAAGGGAGACCCTTCCCGGCGCTTGTGGTAGCGCTCGGCAAGGTTTTGGACCTCCCGGCAGTCCTCCAGTCTGTGGCTGCTCGTTTTGTGAATGGGGCACCACATCTTGGATTTGCCACCGTCTTCAGAAGACGGTCGAGGTCGCTTCTCGGGGCGTGGCCCCCGGCCACCAGGAGTTGCAGCGGCTGCAACGTTGTATGTGCCGGCCGATGGCTTCTTCTTGCCGTTGGTCTTCTTTTTCTTCTTGCCACTCCCGGAGGTAGCGGCTTCTTCTTTGGAGGATTTTTTATGATCCTCCAAGGCTGGTTTGGAGTGCATTTCACGGCCCTCCGCAGCTCTGGCACATTTGTCAGCCAGGCTGAAGAGCTCCGTGACGCTGGTGATCTCTTTGATCGCCAGCTTCTCCAACATCTTCTTGTCTCGTACACCCTGTCTGAATGCCACAATGACAGAAGCGCTTGAGATAGAAGGGATTGTGTTACGTACCTGAGAGAATCTCTGGATGAATGACCGCAAAGATTCTCCTCCTTTTTGCACGACCGCAAAAAGGTCCAGTTCAGTGCCCGGACGGGTGTATGAACTCCCGAAATTGGCGGTGAACTGACGGCACAGCTCCTCCCAACTGTCGATAGAGTTGGGTGGAAGGCTCATAAACCAGGACCTGGCGGTCCCAGTTAAGGCCACTGGAAAGTAATTGGCCATTACGGCCTCGTTTCCTCCAGCTGCTAGGATCGTAGTGGAGTATATCTGTAGAAATTCTACGGGATTGACAGTCCCGTCGAATTTTTCCGGCAAGTGTGGCCGGAACTTCTGTGGCCATTTAACCATGCGCAGGTGCATGGCTAGGGCAGAACAGCCTCCTCCTACTCCTTCCAGAGTAGAAAGGTCTTGAGCATCTCGTCTTTCTCGAGCTCGCTCGATGTGGACACGGCCATCCTGTTGGCGGTATCGGCGATCAAGCTCCGCCCGGAGGTCGTGTGTCGAAAGCCGAGATGCAGTATGGGCACGTCGTGCTCCAGAGGGCAACGACGTCACTTGCTGTGACGCAGCTCTTCTCCGGTTGTTGGAGACATGTGGACCAAGTCTTCCAGACAACGTTCGTCGCTGCGACGGGGCCCGCCCTGAAGGAGGTGGACCCTGGTTGTTGAGGCGTTCGGCCGCTGCTGCGACCAAATGCTCAACATCAGCTCTCCATTGCTCCATGGCACCTTGAGATGCATCCGGAGGTGGTGGTCGCTGGAGGAGAGCACGCGCTGCATGGAGCGCGTGTTCTGGGTTGTCATGACTTGCCGGCGCAGAATGTGACGCCGGTGCACCATCATGTCGTCCGGCATGTCTTGCCGGAGAAGATGGTGGTGGTGGGAGTGTGACTCCCGCTGGAACTGAGGCTCCTGCCGGTGGCTGCATGTTGGAGGGATTGCCTCCGACAGCCTGAGCAGCAGGTTGCCCGTTGGATGATCCTGCCGCAGAATTCACCATTCTTGAAGATCTCAGGCACCCCCTACCTGGCGCGCCAACTGTCGACTGTTGGAGTCGGCAGATCCCCTGACACTACGAAAGTGTGGAAGGAGTTTGTGGTTCGGTTTGGGCGCGCGGAGACTCAAGTAGGTGAAACGCGATTGGACACGAGTGACACAGTAGTTTACGTGGTTCGGGCCGCCTGAGCGTAATACCCTACTCCACGGGTGTGTGTGTGTGTTGTATTAACTTGTGAGCTTTAGAGTCTTCGAGAGTTCTCCCCCTTGTGTATCGTCGGTTTGTCCTTTTATAGTACAAGGACAAACCGTTACAAGTCAGCCTGGCCCGACATGTGGCCCTGGCGGTTATTGGTATTGATACACGAGATTAATTGTTGTTAATAACCCTGTAACGGCTCCGACAGTGCCGTTACAGGTGTTAAGATCATCCGATTAAATATCATTAACGTGGAATTAATGATAATTAATCGGGTCTTGAAGTCTGCGGCTGTCCTTTGGAGATCCGGAGCCGTTACAACGTCTCCCGGGGGTTTGAAGCGGCCAGCTCCGACGTATGGACACGTGGCAGCTCCGGAGCTTGCTCGTGGGAAGCGGGAAGCTCCGGGGCGGCCTGGCACGCGTCAGGTCCGGAGCTTCTCTCGGTCAGGGGTTACCTCCGGAGGTGCCGTTTCAGTACTTGGCCCGGAGCTTCACCCTTGCGGGTAATAGCTCTGGTCTGACAGTACACGTGGCAACCTAGGGGCTAACCATGTTGAAGAAGCGGGTCCAGTTATGTCTGACAAGTGGGCCCCCGAGGGTCTTCAATTTGAGTAGATGTCCTTCCCTTGAGATCTTTGTATCCTCAGGGGGTGTATGGTTTTTAGGGTACCGACAGTGGACCATGTATTTTACCTTCTCCCTGGTTGGAGCGAGGAGAAGGACTCCAGCTCCGGCCCCCTGCTTTTGCATGGAGCCATCGAAGTAGAGGGTCCAGTGAGGTTTGGTGAAGACCGGAGCCATGAGTTCCGGCTTCTGGTCACCAGGGCCCCCCGGTTTGATGGAGAGGGGGTCCATTCCGCCACGAAGTCTGCCAATGCTTGACTCTTGATCGCTTGTCTTGGGACAAGTTCAAGATCGGATTTGGCCAATTCCGCTGCCCACTTTGCAATGTTCCCAGTAGAGTTGGGATTATGCAAGATCGCACGCAGTGGGTAAGAGGTCACCACTGAGATCTTGTGAGCTTGGAAGTAATGGTGAAGCTTCCTGGAGGCGATGAGAACTGCGTAGAGCAGCTTGTGCACCTCTAGGTATTGAGTCTTGGCATCATGTAGTACTTCGCTGATGAAATACACTGGGTGTTGGATAGTCCAGACCCTCCCGGAGGGGCCCGGAGCTTCCTCCACATCGACCCGGACCCTCCCAGAGGGGTCCAGACCTGCTTCGGGGACCTTCAGGTCCTTGCTGGAGGAACCTGAAGCTTCTATTTGAGCGACCCGGACCCTCCTGGAGGGGTCCTGATCTTCTGGAATAACTCCCTGTAGATCGAAGTCTGGGGGCTGTGACTCAGACTCACCTTTAGGAACCTCCGGACCCTCCCGGAGGCGTCTGGATTCCTGAGCTTGGGATGGTTCTGGTCTCTCTGCAACCAGGACCATGCTGACAACCTCGTCGATTGCTGAAATGTAAAGCAGTAAGGGCTCATCAGGGTTCAGAGCTACCAAGGTTGGTAGAGTGGTGAGGAGCTGCTTTAGCTCTTGGAATGCCTTTTCTGCTTCTTCAGACCATTAAAATGGTCCGGACTTCCTCAATAGCTTGAAGAAGGGTAGCGCCCATTCCACCAGTCTTGAGATGAACCGGCTAACCCTGAAGACGCATTTGTGTAACACCCTCATTTTCATGCATCATGCCCTACATACACTCATATACATGTTTAACATTAACCCATATAAAGAGGAACGAGTTTAAAATTGATTTGGAGCATTTAAAATTGATTTGGAACAAAACCGCACTTAAAACGCAGGAAAGTGCGGACTAGTCCAATTTTACTGAGGACTAGTCCGATTTCTCTTTGACTAAAAACGGACTTGTCCGTTTTTGCTGCGGACTAGTCCGATTTTGCCCCTGGAAACTTTCGGACTTGTCCGATTTTGTGCAGACTAGTCCGATGTTCCAAGAATCCTTGAAAATTTGCTAAGTCCTTGGACTTTTCCGAACTAGTCCGGTGTTCTAGCGGACTTGTCCGATTTCCTCTCTGTTTAAAGTCGGACTTGTCCGATTTTTGGCCAGACTTGTCCAATTTTCTCTCTAGACGACTTCGGACTAGTCCGGTCCTTTCCGGACTTGTCCGATATTTTGTGACTCCGAGTTGATCTTTTGTTTTACAACTTGTTTCTTGGGTTTCACGTTAAGTGGGCCTAGGGACAACGTGCCTAACTCTTTTAGAGCCCATGTGGGATTCTAAACCGGCCTCTACTCATCCCAAACTCGAAATCCATCTAACCCTAGCCTCCACCTCTATATAAACAACCCCACTCCTTGGCTTGACATCTATTTGCCACTTTTCCACCCCACCGAAACCCTAGTTTGTGGAGAGCCACCACCAAGGAAGGAGGAGGAGATCCCAAGCAAGAAGAAGAAGAGGAGAAACGAAAGAGGATCAAGATCTCCACCGAGTTTTCGTTCTTCGTCACCAATTCATCTCCAAGTTCATCACCAACCCTAGATCATCAAGATCCAAGTGTTGCCTCCAAGTTTCTTGATTCATTGGAGTCCTAAACACCTGGTATACCTTCTATTCTCTTTTCCTTACGTGAACTCCACCCCTAATCTCCAAATTCACGTCGATCTAGAAAACCCTAATCTGCTGATCTTGTAAAGTGCGGACTTGTCCGGTCCCTAGCGGACTAGTCCGATTTCCCTAGATAAATTGTGTTGAATTAATTCCAAAAACTGACCTAATCAACTCCAAACCTGTATAAACTTGTTAAAATCTATTAGAACTAGTTAATGATCATTAAAAGCAATATAGTAACAAGTTCTACCTTGCATTTGCATTAATCATGCATGTCATGTCATATTGAGTAATATTTGTGCACTCTTTGATTGTGTTTCTTGTCTTGTATGTTTATTGTGTGGATTAGACGGATTTGCGCTAGAGAGTGCCGCGGAGGATCTACAACACCAAGAGTTTGAAGTCTTTGACCCCAATCAACCAAAAGAGCAAGGCAAGTGTTCTTGAAGCATATTGATCCTGTTTTAAAGTAAATGCTTCGTTTGCAAAAATTGCATGCTTGTGTCAATTTGATGGGAATCCTATGATAGGAAGTTTACTAGCTTTGTTTGACCACCCTTGTCACCTGGAATTATGGTAGAGAGTCGGGATGGGCTTTTTACCTTTTGCATCGCTTAATTAATTAGGATGGGAAACTACACTACACATTTAATTATGCATTAATGTTATTTTGTTAATGTGAACTGGTCAATATGATTTGGTAATGGGTGATCTAAGCAAGCCTGGTATGTGTATGGGTTGGACGTATGGTGGTTTGCTTGCTTTATATCTAAGGACCGGTTCATGCGAGAATAAGCCAGGATTACAGTGCCACCATGAGGCCAAGTATGGGTGCGGTGTAGCTGATTAATTAGGGCTTTGCCAGTGCTATTTGGACCATTATGGATGCTCGGGGAAGGGGTAGTCGGATTGGGTTTGTTGATAATTGGTGGGACTACCCTGGGATTCGAATAGCTCAAGAGGGGGCCCTTGGTTGAAGATGTGCTCTGTAGGAGACATCGCCACCGGTGAAACCTCAGTGGGGTCTAAATAGGCTAGTAATCCCTTTGTAAATGCTATTTTGTGATCTCTAGACCACGCACCGACAGAAGTGTGAGACTACATAATAGAGGTTCTAGTCATCGAAAGGTGATGAAATCACAAACACGTGGGTAAAGTGATACAAACTCTGCAGAGTTAAATAAAACTATCATGATAGCCGTGCTCCCGGTTATGAGCACCTGGAAAACTTCCATGATTAGAGGGTACTTGGTATTGGGATGGTATTTGGGAGGGTTATGGTTGGTATTATGGTTATGGATTAATTTCTGGTATTGAATATGGTTATTGGCAAATGGTGGAATCTGGAATTATTGACGTTGGTAATGAATTCAGACTGGTATTATGATATTACTTATGGTTATGATGGGTTTGATTCATATAAATATAATATATTGTTTTTCAAATGTTTTAATATACTTTTCAGCACTTATCCATTATTATATTCGTCATTTGAATCAGCCACATGTCATACTTTCCACACTTGCTGAGTACGACATGTACTCACTCTTGCAATCCCCCCCAACAGTTGCAGGTCAGGATTGGGAGTTTAATGGTGAGGATGCGGAGTTCTAGGCTGTGTCTACCGTCAGCTTTGCCTGTGGTGTTGATTAGAGCTGCGCTACCCTATCGCTCATGCTGCCTAGTTGTTTATTTTGCTTATTTAGTTTATTTCCGCTGCATTAGTTGAACTTGTCATAAATATTCATTAGAGCTTGTATTTGAGGATAATATGGTTTGTGTAATAAAACATGGATAATTAATCTTGTCTTGTGTTAATTTTCTGTATAATCTTTTGTGAATGCACTCGCGCATGTGTGTTGAACATCCTGGGCACAAATATGCGTTAGCTTGGTTCATTTCCAGAACCGGGCGTCACAGATTAGTATCAGAGCCACAGGTTGACCGTAGGATGCAGCCTAGATAGAATGGACACTTTAGAGCACATAGGAGCACTCAGGAATCGATGTGCTTTTGCTTGGAGTGCTGTTTGCTATATATATTGTTTGCTTGCGTCCTTAATAGAGGATTTTGGGATGCCTTAGCATTTCCATGTCCACCTAGGCTAGTGTAGCTAGCTGTTTAGTTTCATATCCCTTGATGCATATAGTTGGGGACATTTTCTAATTCTTACCTATTGCTTTTCTTCAGATGGTGAGGACTTGCAACCAGAGGGATGGCAATGATGAGGAGGAGAATAATGGAGTGCCTCAGAACAACATTGGACAAGGATCTACTTAGGGAGCTATCAACATTGAGCAGCTTTTGGCTATGCAAAACCAGCTCATGCAGACCATGATACAAACTATGGGACAGCTGCAGGCTGGCAATATCAACAATCAGCCCCACATGCCTCCACCGCCATCCCCGCCTCCTCATAACCGGTTGGGAGAGTTTATGAGGACTAGCCCGCCAACCTTTGCTTAAGCCGCTGACCCTATGGATGCAGATGATTGACTCAAGTCCGTGGAGAAGAAACTTGCCATTGTCCAATGCAGTGACCGGGAGAAGGTGCTTTTCGCTTCTCATCAACTAGTTGGAGCAGCTGCGGGTTGGTGGGATGCTTATTGCAATGCTCATGAGAACCAAGAGAGAATTACTTGGGCCGAATTCAAGGAGAATTTTTGTTCTCAGTATGTGCCCGAGGGTGTTATGATCTTGAAGAGGCAAGAATTTGAGAGTTTAAGGCAAGGAAGATCGAGGATGAGTGAATATCTCAATAAATTCACTCAACTCTCAAGGTACGCGCCTGAGGATGTTAGTCGGGACAGCCGGAAGCAATATTTGTTCATGAGGGTCTTGAACAATGAGATCCAAGTGCAATTGCTCAATTGCGACTATGCCAACTTCCAGAAGCTTGTGGACAAAGCAATTGTGGTTGAGAACAAGATTCGTGAGATGGAGCAAGATAATAAGAGAAAGGCGCCATATCAAGGACAGCAACAAGGAAGTAATATGCGCCCTCGCCTTGCACCACCCAATGCGCCTTATTACATCTCTTCTATTCCTTCTCAACACCCTGGATTTGCACCGCGCCCAACTCAGTTTGTGCAGCAGCGCCCTGTCATGCAAGCACCTAGGCCTCCAATGCCTTATGCGCCTCGTGCTAATTTTCCTGGTGCAAATGTTCAAAACCAAGCTCGTCCCAATAATTCTGGTGGAGTTAAGAAGTTCTATACTTGTGGAGAAGCTGGACACTTTGCACATCAATGTCCTAAGTCAGGCCTTGGTCAAGGAAGCAATGCACCTAGGCAAAACCCAAGACCCAATGGAGGACAACCACAAGGGAACCATGGACAGCAGAATTTTGCTTGTGGCAACGTGAACCATGTCTCTACAGAGGATGCTCAACAAGCAAATTACGTGGTCATTGGTATGTTTCTCGCCAACTCCAACCCCGTGACTACGCTATTTGATTCTGGAGCATCGCATTCATTCATTGCATCGAAGTATGTTGCCAAGTATAGTTTGCCTATCTCTCATATGAAGTTTACTCTATTGGTTGAGCCTCCTAGAGGAGAGATGAGGACAAATATAGTATGTCCAAAAGTAAGCCTTAGAATAAGGGGGGTAGACTTCTCCGCCAACCTCATTGTTTTGGACTCTCTAAGGATTGGACATTATACTTGGTATGGACTGGTTGAGGAAGCACAATGGAGTTATTGAGTGTGCCACAAAGACGGTGAAGTTGACCAATGAGGAATGGATCACCATAGAATTTGAAGCATCTCAAACCGCACCGAAGCAATTGCAGCTGAATCCGCGTTTGAGGAGATTCCGGTGGTATGTGAATTTTTGGATGTTTTTCCGGACGAGTTGCCAGGTATGCCACCTGATCGAGACATTGAATTTATTATTGAATTAATACCTGGAACTGCATCTATAGCTAAGAGACCATATAGGATGCCTCCTGTGGAATTAGCGGAGCTCAAGAAGCAGATTCAGGAGCAATTGGAGAAGGGTTTTATTCGCCCTAGTTCTTCACCTTGGGGAGCGCCCGTGCTGTTTGTGGACAAGAAGGATGGAACCCAAAGGATGTGTGTGGATTACCGAGCTCTCAACGAGGTGACAATCAAGAACAAGTACACCTTGCCGCGCATAGAAGACTTGTTTGATCAGATGAAGGGTGCTTGTGTCTTCTCTAAGATTGATTTGAGGTCGGGATACTTTCAAATGAAGATTACACCATCGGACATACCCAAAACAGCTTTTAGAACACGGTATGAATCTTATGAGTACACCGCGATGTCCTTCGGATTGACAAATGCAGCTGCCTACTTTATGTACCTCATGAATAAAGTCTTCATGGAGTACATGGACAAGTTCATCGTGGTGTTCATTGATGATATTATGATCTACTCGAAGGATGAGAAGGAACATGAGGAACACTTGAGGCTTACGCTATAGAAATTGAGGTAGCATCAACTATATGCCAAGTTCAACAAGTGTCAGTTTTGGTTGGGAGAGGTGTCGTTTTTGGGTCATATCATCTCAGGAGGAGGAGTATCGGTTGACCCCGGAAAAGTGAGAGACGTGTTGAAATGGGAACCACCGCAAAATGTCAAGGAATTAAGGAGTTTTCTTGATATGGCTGGATATTACCTTAGATTCATCAAGGACTTTTCCAAGATAGCCAAGCCAATGACGGAGTTGCTATTGAAGGGAAAGGCTTTCCAATGGACTCAAGCTTGTCAAAACAGTTTTGAGGTGTTGAAGAAGAGGTTGACAATAGCCCCAGCTTTGGTACTGCCGGATGTGAGCAAGAGTTTTGATATTTATTGCGATTCATCGAGACAAGGACTTGGATGTGTATTGATGCAAGAAGGTCAAGTTCGCCTATGCATCAAGACAATTGAAGAAACATGAGCAGAATTACCCCACACACGATTTGGAACTCGCGGCCATGGTACATGCACTGAAAGTTTGGAGACACTACATTCTTGGACATAGGTATGAAATTTATATGGATCATAAGAGTTTGAAGTATATTTTCACACAAACGGATCTGAACTTGAGGCAACGGAGATGGTTGGATCTCATCAAAGATTATGATTTTGGAATCAACTATCATCCGAGAAAAGCCAACGTAGTGGCCGATGCTTTGAGTAGAAAAGGAGTAAGTCATCAACTCACAGTTCGAGAGTTACCATTCGAGTTATGTAAGGAGTTTGAATGGTTGAACCTCGGGTTTGTAAATGAGATGGAGATGATGGAGTTAAATCCAACCTTGGAGCAAGAAATTCGAGAAGCACAAGCCACAGATGAGGAGATCAAGGAAATCAAGGAAAGGACCGAGGAAGGGAGAAAATTCAGATTTAATGAAGACGAACATGGTACCTTATGGCTTGGAAAGAGAATCGTTGTGCCTAATGTAAAGCATATCCGAGAGACAATATTAATGGAGGCACACGACTCGCCATACTCGATTCACCCCGGTTGTACGAAGATGTACAAAGACTTGAAGGCTTGCTATTGGTGGGATAGCATGAAAAAGGACATAGCTGAATATGTGGCGTTGTGTGATTTGTGTCAACGAGTCAAGGCGGAACATCAAAGACCAGCTGGATTATTACAACCATTGAAGATCCCAGAATGGAAGTGGGAAGAAATCGGTATGGACTTCATAGTTGGGTTACCACGTACTCAATCCAGGTATGACTCAATTTGGGTAATTGTGGATCGTTTAACCAAGTCAGCTCATTTTGTCCCTGTGAAGACCAAATATACAGCTGCACGATTGGCCTAAATATACATGGTGCATATTGTGTGTCGACATGGAGTCCCTAAGAAGATAATCTCGGATAGAGGTTCTCAATTCTCTTCTAGGTTTTGGCAAAAATTGCATGAAGCTTTGGGAATGAGGTTGAATTTTAGTTCAGCATATCACCCTCAAACGGATGGACAAACCGAGAGGACCAATCATATTTTGGAGGACATGTTAATAGCTTGTGTTTTGAAGCACGGGAAAGGTTGGGACAAAAGCTTGCCATACGCGGAATTTTCATACAACAATAGTTACCAAGCAAGTTTGAAGATGTCACCATATGAAGCGCTTTATGGAAGGAAGTGTAGGACACCTTTATTCTGGAATGAGGCAGGAGAAACTCAAATATTTGTTCCGGATGTGTTGTAAGAAGCCGAAAATCAAGTACAAATAATTCGTGAAAACTTGAGGGCTGCCCAATCAAGGCAAAAAGGCTATGCGGACAATAGGAGAAGGAAATTAGCCTTTGAAATAGGATATTTTGTTTACCTCAAGGTGTCACCAATGAGAGGTCATTAGAGGTTTAACATAAGGGGCAAGCTCGCACCTTGTTATATTGGACCATTCAAGATTTTGTACAAAAGAGGAGAAGTAGCGTATAAGTTGGAGATGCCAGCTCATCTTTCGGATGTCCATGATGTCTTTCATGTTTCCCAGCTCAAGAAGTGCTTGCGAGTACTGGAAGAACAAGTTCCAATGGAAGAATTTGAACTAGAGGAAGATTTGACTTATGCCGAACAACCAGTCAAAATCTTGGAAACTAAGGAGCGGGTCACAAGGAACAAGGTTATTAGATGGTGTAAAGTTCAATGGAAGCACCACACAGAAAAAGAAGCGACGTGGGAATTGGAGGATGATCTCAAGAAGGAATTTCCCTATCTTTTCTCTTCCGCGTCGAATCTCGAGGGCGTGATTCATTTTGAGGGGGGTAGGTTTGTAACACCCTCATTTTCATGCATCATGCCCTACATACACTCATATACATGTTTAACATTAACCCACATAAAGAGGAACGAGTTTAAAATTGACTTGGAGCATTTAAAATTGATTTGGAACAAAACCACACTTAAAATGCAGGAAAGTGCGGACTAGTCCGATTTTATTGAGGACTAGTATGATTTCTCTCTGACTAAAAACGGACTTGTCCGTTTTTGCTGCGGACTAGTCCGATTTTGCCCCTGGAAACTTTTGGACTTGTCTGATTTTGTGCGGACTAGTCCAATGTTCCAAGAATCCTTGAAAATTTGCTAAGTCCTTGGACTTTTCCGGACTAGTCCGGTGTCCTAGCGGACTTGTCCAATTTTGTCTCTGTTTAAAGTCGGACTTGTCCAATTTTTGGCCAGACTTGTCCAATTTTCTCTCTGGACGACTTCAGACTAGTTCGGTCCTTTCCGGACTTATCCGATATTTGTGACTCCGAGTTGATCTTTTGTTGTACAACTTGTTTCTTAAGGTTCACGTTAAGTGGGCCTAGGGACGTCGTGCCTAACTCTTTTAGAGCCCATGTGGGACTCTAAACCGGCCTCTACACATCCCAAACTTGAAATCCATCTAACCCTAGCCTCCACCTCTATATAAACAACCCCACCCCTTGGCTTGACATCTATTTGCCACTTTTCCACCCCACCCAAACCCTAGTTCGTGGAGAGCCACCACCAAGGAAGGAGGAGGAGATACCAAGCAAGAAGAAGAAGAGGAGGAAATGAAAGAGGATCAAGATCTCCACCGAGTTTTCATTCTTCGTCACCAATTCATCCCCAAGTTCGTCACCAACCCTAGATCATCAAGATCCAAGTGTTTCCTCCAAGTTTCTTGATTCATTGGAGTCCTAAACACCTGGTATACCTTCTATTCTATTTTACTTACGTGAACTCCACCCCTAATCTCCAAATTCACATCGATCTAGAAAACCCTAATATGCTTATCTTGTAAAGTGCAGACTTGTCCGGTCCCTAGCGGACTAGTCCAATTCCCCTGGATAATGTGTTGAATTAATTCCAAAAACTGACCTAATCAACTCCAAACCTGTATAAACTTGTTAAAATCTATTAGAACTAGTTAGTGATCATTAAAAGCAATCTAGTAACAAGTTCTACCTTGCATTTGCATTAATCATGCATGTCATGTCATATTGAGTAATATTTGTGCACTCTTTGATTGTGTTTCTTGTCTTGCATGTTTATTGTGTGGATTAGATGGATTTGCGCTAGAGAGTGCCGCGGAGGATCTACAACACCAAGAGTTTGAAGGCTTTGACCCTAATCAACCGCAAGAGCAAGGCAAGTGTCCTTGAAGCATATTGATCCTGTTTTAAAGTAAATGTTTCATTTGCAAAAATTGCATGCTTGTGTCAATTTGATGGGAATCCTATGATAGGAAGTTTACTAGCTTTGTTTGACCACCCTTGTTACCTGGAATTATGGTAGAGAGTCGGGATGGGCTTTTTACCTTTTGCATCGCATAATTAATTGGGATGGGAAACTACACTACACAGTTAATTATGCATTATGTTATTCTGTTAATGTGAACTGGTCTATATGATATGGTAATGGGTGATCTAAGCAAGCCTGGTATGTGGATGGGTTGGACGTATGGTGGTTTGCTTGCTTTAGATCTAAGGACTGGTTCATGCGAGAATAAGCCAGGACTACAGTGCCACCACGAGGCCAAGTATGGGTGCGGCGTAGCTGATTAATTAGGGCTTTGCCAGTGCTATTTGGACCATTATGGATGCTTGGGGAAGGGGTTGTCGGATTGGGTTTGTTGATAATTGGTGGGACTACCCTGGGATCCGAATGGCTCAAGAGGGGGCCCTTGGTTGAAGATGTGCTCTGTAGGAGACATCACCACCGGTGAAACCTCAGTGGGGTCTAAATAGGCTAGTAATCCCTTTGTAAAGGCTATTTTGTGATCTCTTGGCCACGCACCGACGGAAGTTTGAGACGGCATAATAGAGGTTCTAGTCATCGAAAGGTGATGAAATCACAAGCACGCGGGTAAAGTGGTACAAACTCTGCAGAGTTAAATAAAACTATCATGATAGTCGTGCTCCCGGTTATGAGCACCTGGACAACTTCCATGATTAGAGGGTACTTGGTATTGGGATGGTATTTGGGAGGGTTATGGTTGGTATTATGGTTATGGATTAATTTCTGGTATTGAATATGGTTATTGGCAAATGGCGGAATCTGGAATTATTGATGTTGGTAATGAATTCAGACTGGTATTATGATATTACTTATGGTTATGATGGGTTTGATTCATATAAATATAATATATTGCTTTTCAAATGTTTTAATGTACTTTTCAGCACTTATCCATTATTATATTCGTCATTTGAATCAGCCACATGTCATACTTTCCACACTTGCTAAGTACGACATGTACTCACTCTTGCAACCCCCCCCCCCCCCCAACAGTTGCAGGTCAGGATTGGGAGTTTAATGGTGAGGATGCAGAGTTCTAGGCCTTGTCTACCGTCAGCTTTGCCTGTGGTGTTGATTGGAGCTGCGCTATCCTATCGCTTATGCTGCCTAGTTGTTTAGTTTGCTTATTTGAGGATATTTGAGGATAATATGGTTTGTGTAATAAAACTTGGATAATTAATCTTGTATTGTGGTAATTTTCTGTATACTCTTTTGTGAATGCACTCGTGTATGTGTGTTGAACATCCTGGGCACACATATGCGTTAGCTTGGTTCATTTCCGGAACGGGGCATCACAACTTGTCTGGGTTCAGCTTCGTGCGGGTGACCCGCAGCTTGTCGAAGACAGCTGTAAGACCTATGTGTGCTGAATACATTGGCTTGTAGTGAATACACTTGATTTAATGATAAAAGTTTTGAATATCAACAAAACACCTTTTTATTAAGATCCGACTAGTTTTGGTTAGCTCCGGTGAGTTTTGTCTTTAGCCCCGGCGCTAGGTTCCGACTAGTTTTTGTTAGCTCCGGCTCAAGGTCCGGGTTGCTCTGGCAAGGTCCAGAACTTGACCGCAATGCTTCTATTCTTCATTTGCAATGTTTCGTACTTGCTTTACATCTCTAGAAAGATTGCTTAGTATTCATTTGCTAAGTCTTTGGTGCGTTTTCGGTTGACATGAATGATATAGTGTTATTGTGGTTTTGCAACATGCTTATGTGAGGTTCTCACGTAAGATGTTGTGTTCGGAACTAACTTGAGTCAAGTCGAGGACTTGGGCTCGTATGGATTGGTTGTTTATTCATGTGCAGGTGTTGCTTGAGTTCAAGACATGGCTGGTGATGGGATCCTTTGTACTAGTCTCAGGGAGGAGATGAGGTTCCAACAACCAAATTCAGGAGGAATTGTGGTTGAGCCGATCAGGAGGTTGCGCAACATGATTGAATCAAGAACAATGCATGTGAAGGTATCGTGGACGTCATTGGAAGATGTTTGCACGTGTGCAAGGAGTGCATGGACGTGGCTACATGATTCCGAGACATGATGAAGAGATGTGGACGTAAAGAATTGGTCAAAAAGGTCCAACCGACTAGGTTTTGGACTCAGGTTGCGGCTGAGTCAGGTTTGACTCAAATATGGAAAGATTTGAGTTGGTTATGATAGGATTTCGTGTGGGTCACGAATTTGAGTTGTTTAGGAATGTGGGATACGTTCCTAAGGTGTTTGGAAGTCTTAAGATTGCTTCTATCTGCGTATAGAAGAATCCTAAGCAGTTATGGAAAGTTTCGATTCGTGAACAGAGTAGGATTAGGTTTCTGATCTGAGTTGAATTGGCTTTCGAGCTGGTTATATAAGCAAGGGAGCACAGAGCTCATTGTGCACGACTTTGGGGCTGTTCCTCTTGTGTTCTATTGAATAAAATTCGTAGTTCGAAGGAACTTTTGTGCCTTGTTCATCCGACTTGTTCCAGACAAGTTTTACTCATCGAGTTTCTGGACAGCACTACCTTTCATCGGTGGTTTTATCATAACTCAAGTTTTACAGATCGAATTGACGTGATTCTTTTTGGGTTGTCTTCAAAACTTGATTATATATCATCTGTCAAAATTTCACGGTCATTGGATTTGTGGTATATGATCTACACGAGTTTCTTTGCAGCATTCCAGAACTGTTTTTCTTGGGTAGGACAGATTGACCTTTGTTTGATCTTTCGATCATAACTTGAGTTTTTCTCGAAGGATTTAAGTGATTCTTGTTGTGTTGTCTTTGTGACTTTATTCTCTCTGATATCTATCACTTATGTCATGGTGAAACACGTTTATATTAGTCTCACACACGATTTCTTTAACAGATTGTTTTTCTGCCGAAGGGGTAGGGGTTTAATTGTTTCTGCTGCGTAAGATTTTTAAATCTACCATTCACCCCCCTCTGGTAGCTTTTCACGTGCTCTTCTATCTAACAACAGCTTTCAAGGTGTCAAGGAGTGACTCCTTTTCCTTGATCTTGACGACGATGTCATCAACATACACTTCCACTACGTCTCTGATGAGCTCTCCAAAGGTTTTGTACATAGCTCGTACAAATGTTGAAGTTGCATTCTTGAGACCAAATGGCATGGTATTATAACAGTACAATCTATCTACTGTGATAAAAGAAGTATGTTCTTCATCTTCCCTAGACATTCTGATTTGATGGTACCCATAATATGCATCTAGGAAACACAGTAATTCACACCCGGAGGTGGAATCCACTATCTGATCTATTCTAGGTAGTGGGAATAGATCTTTTGGGCATGCCTTATTTAGTGTTGTGTAGTCGATACACATACGAAGCTTCCCGCCGGCCTTGGGTACAACAATTGGGTTTGCCAGCCATTTTGGGTGGAAGACTTCTCGGATGAATCCAACTTCGAGCAACTTCTTCACTTCTTGTCGTATGAAGTTATGTCGCTCTACATATTGCTTCCGAGGCTTCTGATGTACGGGCCGAGCGTCAGGATAGATCTTCAGATTATGCTCGATCACTTCCCTAGGGATCCTAGGCATTTGAGATAGTTGCCAGACAAACACGTCGACATTAGCCCAGAGGAAAGTGATGAGCATGAGTTCCTATTTGTCATTCAGACCTCCCAATATGCGGGTGGTCTGAGCGGCATCAGAACCGATTTGGATGACCTTGACGGGGATGTCGGTGTCGCCACTTGGTTGCACGCGAGGTTTGGAGGTTGAGCCTCGTTGATGAATGCTCGGGGGTTTCGGAGCTTGTTCCTTCCTGAATTCTTCCTCCTGCGCTGTAGCAAGCGCATGAAGTTCTTCCAGAGCAGTCACTCCGACAGTACGGTCTCCGCGGATTCGGAGAACACCAGCTTGTGTTGGCATCTTCAACACCAGGTAGCCATAATGAGCAGCAACCATGAACTTATACAAGGTGGGCCTGCCTAGAATTGCATCGAAAGGTAAGTTGATCTGAGCGATGTCAAAGATCAACTTCTCAGTGCGATAATTCCCCCGAGTCCCGAAGGTCATGGGGAGAGTAATTGCACCCAGTGGGGTTATGGCCCCCGGACCTACTCCGGAGAAAGGTTGGGAGGGGCGAAGGTCCGAAGGTCGGAGCTGAAGCTTGACAAAAGCTTCGAAGCTTATGAGATTCAGCTCCGAACCTCCGTCCACCATTACATGGTGGAGTTGAATGTTATTGATGGTAGGTGATACCATTAAAGGTAGCTGACCAGCTCCGATCATGTTCTGAGGGCAGCCCGAAGCATCAAAAGTGATGGTGGTGTCCATCCACTTTCGATGAGGCTCTGCCATGGCTGTAGGAGCTACTGAGGCCATGTCCTGCCGCATGGTATTGAGGACACGGCGGAAGGTGATGTCCCACGAACCACCAAAGATGGTGTTCATGGTCTTCCAACGCTCATTGTTAGAGACGTCAGAGTCGTAGTTGACGGAGGTGTAAACAACCTTCAAGACCTTTTTAGGGTCCTGAAAGCCTAACTTCTCTTCAGCCGGAGCATCATTGACCTTCTGTTTTCCTTCCCCCTGATGGAAAGGAACTTCTTCCCGGCACTTGTTGTAGCGCTCGGCAAGGTTTTGGACCTCCCGGCAGTCCTCCAAGTTGTGGACGTTCGAATTGTGGATAGGACACCACACTTTGGAGTTGCCACCGTCTTCAGAGGACGGTCGAGGTCGTTTCTCAGGGCATGGCCCCCGGCCACCCGGAGCTGCAGCAGCTGCAGCAGTAGATGTGTCGGCCGACGGCTTCTTCTTGCCGTTGGACTTTTTCTTCTTTTTGCAACTCCTGGAGGTAGTGGCTTCGCCTTTGGAGGATTTTTGCCATCCTTCGGAGGTGGTTTGGAGTGCATTTCACGGCCCTCCGCAGCTTTGGCACACTTGTCTGCCAAGCTAAAGAGCTCCGTGACGCTGGTGATCTCCTTGACTACCAGCTTCTCCAACATCTTCTTATCTCGTACGCCCTGTCTAAATGTCATAATAACAGATGCGCTAGAGATAGAAGGAATGGTGTTTCGTACCTGGGAGAACCTATGGATGAATGAGCGCATTGATTCTCCCCCCTTCTGCATGACTGCAAAAAGGTCCAGTTCGGTGCCTGACCGGGTGTATGAACTCCCGAAATTGGCGGTGAACTGTTGGGACAATTCCTCCCAACTATTGATGGAGTTGTGAGGAAGGCTCATGAACCAGGACCTGACAGTCCCAGTCAAGGCCACTGGGAAGTAGTTGGCCATTATGGCCTCGTTACCTCCGGCCGCAAGGATTGTGGTGGTGTAAATTTGGAGAAACTCAGTGGGATTAACTGTCCTGTAAAATTTCTCCGGCAGGTGAGGTCAGAACTTTTGTGGCCATCTGACCATGCGTAGGTGCATGGACAGTGCAGAACAGCCTCCTCCTACTCCCTCAGGAGCAGGACTGTCTCCAGCCTCTCGCCTTTCACGAGCACGCTCGATATGGACACGACCGTCCTGTTGACGGTAACGGCGATCAAGCTCCGCCCGGAGGTCATGAGTTGAAAGCCTGGTTACTGTATGAGTACGTCGCGCCCCAAAAGGTAGCGACGTAACTTGCTGTGACGCAGCACACCTCCTATTTTGGGAAGCATGTGGACCAAGTCTGCCACACACGGTCCGACACTGCGATGGGGCCCGCCCCAAAGGAGGAGGACCTTGGTTGCTGATGCGGTCGGCTGCTGCTGCAACCAGATGTTCCACATTAGCCCTCCACTGCTCCATTGCACCCTGGGATGCACCTGGAGGTGGTGGACGTTGGAGGAGAGCACGCGCTGCATGAAGCACATGTTCATGGTTGTTGTTATTTGTCGATGCGGTGACCGATGTCGATGCACTGTCACACTGCCCATCTTGATGTGCTGGTGCAAGCGACGGCGGTGGAGGCATGACTCCTACTGGAGCCACGACACCTGCTGGTTGCTGCATGTTGGAGGGATTGCCCCTAGCGGGTTGAACAGCAGGGTTGCTGTTGGATGATCCAGCAGATGAGTTCACCATACTTGAAATCTTGGGCACCCCCTACCTGACACGCCAACTGTCAGCGTTTGGATCTGGCAGATCTCCCGACACTACCTTTGGTAGATCAAGGAGTTGTAGTTCGGTGAAGGGTGCGCAGAGATTCAAGAAGGTGAAAGACACGTGTACACGGAGATTTACGTGGTTCGGGTCGCCTGAGCGTGATACCCTACTCCATGGGGTGTGTTGGTGATGTATTAAGCGTGTGAGTCTAGAAGAAGCTCCAGAAGAAGAAGCTCATCTAGCTCAGGGAGTTCAATAGTGGTTTGGAACCGTCCCTTGTGTATCGTCGACCAGTCCTTTTATAGTACAAGGATTGGTCGTTACACCGTTAGCCTGGCCCGACATGTGGCCCCGGCGGTTACACATGCTTGATACACAATAAATGAGGTTAATTACCCTTAATAGCCTGGTAACGGGCCTTAACAGTGCCATTACCAGTATTAGGGGCCGTCCGATCATGTGTCATTAATATGGTATTAATGACACTTAATCGGGTCTTGAAGTCTTTGATTGCTCCTTGAAGTCCGGAGCCGTTGGGGGGTCCACCAGCCTGATTGTTGAAGTTGAAGGTCCGACGGTCGCCACGTGGTAGCACCGAAGCTTACCGACGTGGACGAGTAGGTCCGGTGCTACTGGACACGTGTCAGTATCGGAGCTTCCCTCTGTCTGGGGTTAGGTTTGGGGGTGCCATACTGGTATTCTGACTGGAGCTTCCCATGTGTGGGTGATAGCTCTAGTCTTATGATACACGTGGCGGCCCTGAGACTAACCATGTCGGGGAAGCAGGTCCAATTACGCCTGACATGTGGGGCCTTCGGAGGTCTTCAAATCTAATATATGGAGTTTCCTTGTGATCTTTGCAATCACAAGGGGTATCCGGTACGGATGGTACCGACAGAAACATATAAGAACGAGCTCACCTCTAAAATTAATTGTTGTGTGTGAACTCTATTGATTGCATCTTGTATATTCAATGGAGTGTTGTTTGTATCCATAGAAGTGATATCCACATCATCCTCACCTTCTTGAATTGGAGTCGTCCTCGACTCAAGTTTATCTTCTCTTATATGTGGGTCCATATGTGCAACGCCATCAAATCCTCTTGTGTGCATCAAAGGAGGAGGCCAAGGAGGTTGATGAGTAGGTTTAGGCCCGATCTTCCAAAAGGTAAGTCGATTGGGGTGGAGAACTCAATGTTGATGATTCGCGGCACTCGACCAGATCGAATACCCCTGCAATCACTAAACCACTGCTCCATTGGTTATCAACTGTGCGGCACACGCTTGACCTCGCCAGAAGGCTAATCCCAGCAAGTGAACCGAGAACACAAGCAAGAACGTAGAAGACACGATCTGAAATTGAGAAGTTGGGATCTCACAAACCGTAGAACGGCAAAATTGTTATTATAAGCAAAACCCACCTAATATGACCGGTGGCTGCAGTATTTAAAGGCTAGGGTTCGGCCAAAACACGATTAGACGCGTCCCTAATGGACTCTTATGGGATACAAGGCCCAAAGGCCCAATTCGGTGGCGCAGCACCAGACAGAAATCTGGACTCGACTTGTTTCGACGATTCCCAATGACTACGGAGAAATTTTGAGGTAGTACTAGAACCATTGGAAAGTTTTTCTTATCCTCTTTTCGTGCATATGTAGAACGTCAAAAACAGAGTCTATATGCCTCCTGGGCGTCCGTTTTAAGCAGGACTGCTTCTGGACTCCGAGTTGAACTCGAGTCCGAGTTGTAAACTGTTTCCATCAACTTGTGGACGTCCCAGCTGGTTCTCCATGCTCCCAAGTCCTCTTTCTATCACTTGTTGATCTTCTCCATGATTCCTAATAACAATTAAATCATCACATGGCAATCTATTCTCAAACTCACATGCAAATGAAGTTAGGAACGAATTCACCTACTGATTTATTAACCGTGCTCGTGCTCTTGTGATTGGTCCTTGCAGTTCAATGTGCGTCTCCGCTGTTGTGATGTCCTCATCATCCTCCCCCTCTTGAATTGGAGTCATCCTCGACTCAAGTTCATCTTCTTCTCCCAAGTATGGTTGCAAATCTGAAATGTTAAATGTAGGACTAACCCCAAAATTGGGAGGCAATTCAAGCTTATATGCATTATCATTAATCTTTTCAACAATCTTAAAAGGACCAACATCTCGTGGCATAAGTTTAGATTTTCTCAAGTCAGGGAATCGCTCTTTTCTCAAGTGTAACCACACCAAATCACCCAGTTCAAGTTTTACTTCATTTCTACCTTTACTACCTGCAATCCTATACTTCTCATTCACCTTTTCAATATTTTTCTTTGTAGTTTCATGCATCTTAAGAATGAATTCAGATCGTTGTGTAGCATCCAAGTTTATAGTTTCAGAAGGAGGCAAAGGTAGTAAATCAATAGGAGCACGAGGATTGAAACCATACACTACCTGGAATGGACTTACCTTTGTCGTGGAGTGAACGAATCTGTTGTAAGCAAATTCTATATGTGGTAAACACTCCTCCCACAACTTCAAATTTGTTTTCAAGACAGCCCACAATATAGTGGATAAAGTACGATTAACTACCTTGGTTTGTCCATCCGTTTGTGGGTGACATGTAGTTGAAAATAGCAACTTGGTTTCCAACTTATACCACAAAGTTCTCCAAAAAAGACTTAAAATTTTTGCATCACGATCAGAAACAATGGTATTTGGCACACCATGTAAACGAACAATTTCCGTCATAAATAAATCAGCAATGTGTGAGGCATTATCATTCTTATGACAAGGTATAAAGTGTGCCATTTTGGAAAAACAATCAACAACTACAAAAATACTATCCCTCCTCCTCTTAGTCCTAGACAATCCCAAAACAAAGTCCATAGAAATATCCTCCCAAGGTACACTAGGAATAGGAAGAGGCATATAAAGACCATGTGGGTTAAGGCGAGACTTAGCTTTGATGCAAGTAGTGCATCGTGACACATAGCGCTCGACATCACGCCTTATCTTTGGCCAAAAGAAGTGTGTGGACAGCACGTCTTCAGTTTTGTTCACTCCAAAATGTCCCATCAAACCTCCTCCATGTGCTTCCTGCAAAAGTAATAGACGAACGGAGATAGCTGGAAAACATAGCTTGTTAGCATGATAGAGGAGACCCTCTCGCAGCACATATTTATTCCAAGTTCTTCCTTGTCTAAAATTTTCAAAAGTATCTTTGAAGTCCAAATCAGTAGGATATAATGCTTTTGTTGTTTCCAAACCGAAGATTTTATGATCAAGTTGGGACAACATGGTATAACGCCTAGATAATGCATCGGTAATGATATTTTCCTTCCCTTTCCTATGCTTAATGATGTATGGAAATGACTCTATGAACTCAATCCATTTAGCATGTCATTTATTCAGATTGGTTTGACACTTAAGATACTTCAATGATTCATGATCGGAATGTATGACAAACTCCTTATACCAAAGATAATGTTGCCAAGTTTGTAATACTCGCACTAAGGCATACAATTCCTTATCATAAGTGGAATAATTCAGAGAAGGACCATGAAGTTTTTCACTAAAGAAAGCTACGGTTTTACCTCCTTGTATGAGAGTGCCTCCAATACCAATGCCGCTTGCATCGCATTCTAGCTCAAAGGTCTTGTCAAAATCAGTTAGTTGTAGCAACTGTGCTTGTGTAAGCTTCAATTTGAGAGCATAAAAAGCTTGTTGCTGCTGTTCGCCCCATCAAAACGGTACTCCCTTCTTCGTTAGCTTATGTAGAGGTGCTGTAATCATGCTGAAATCCCGCACAAAACGCCGATAAAAACCTGCAAGACCAAAAAAACTACGAACCTGCGTGACGGTTGTTGGGGCTGGCCAGCTGGTGATTGCGTCAATTTTTGCCTCATCCATCTCAATTACCTGCGAGGAAATGACATAGCCAAGAAATGAGACTCGATTGGTGCAAAAGACGCACTTTTCGAGGTTACCAAACAAACGTGCATCTCTCAAAACAGTAAAAACAGCACGTAAATGATCAAGATGTTCATCATATGTCTTGCTGTAAATGAGGATATCATCGAAGTAAACCACCACAAATTGTCCAATGAAAGCACGTAAAACCTCATTCATTAAACGCATAAAGGTGCTGGGTGCATTAGTTAAATCAAAAGGCATGACTAACCACTCATAAAGTCCAAACTTGGTTTTAAATGTAGTTTTCCATTCATCTCCTAGTGCCATTCTAATTTGGTGGTAACCACTACACAAGTCAATTTTTTGTGAAGATGATAGAACCACTCAATTCATCAAGCATGTCATCTAAGTGAGGAATAGGATAACGATATCGAGTGGTGATGTTATTAATCGCTCGACAATCAACACACATGCGCCAACTACCATCTTTATTAGGAACCAAAAGAATAGGAATGGAACAAGGGCTAAGACTTTCACGAATGTACCCACGGTCCAAAAGATCTTGGACTTGTTGCTGAATTTCCTTAGTTTCCTGTGGATTCGCCCTGTATGCTGCACGATTTGGCAAACTTGCTCCTGGAATCAAATCAATCTTGTGTTTAATGCCTCTCATCGGTTGTAAACCAGGGGGTATCTCAGAGGGAAACACATCATCAAACTCCTACAAAAGGTTAGCAACAGCAGAGGGCAATGCAATAGACAATTTATGAAGTGAAAACATGGCTTCTTTGCATACTAAAGCATAGCACATCCCCTTAGCATCGAATAAATCAGCAAGGTCAGATTTAGTTGCGAGCAACGATGGTGATTTTAACTTAATGACTTGCTATTTTTCAGATTCTAGTTTTTTTGCTTTGCCATCACGAATTTTACTCTTCTCAAAATGCACAATTTCAGCAAGAGTCATGGGGAGCAAAGTGATTTTCTTTCCCTTATGCATGAGAGTATATTTATTAGTTCTTCCATGATGAAT
Organism: Tuctoria greenei; assembly: GCA_036927565.1. Lineage (NCBI taxonomy): Eukaryota > Viridiplantae > Streptophyta > Magnoliopsida > Poales > Poaceae > Tuctoria > Tuctoria greenei. The sequence goes on from JAYESD010000001.1 coordinate 201,558,866, forward strand.
AGCATCTATATCAAATTCCCAAGGACGACCCAATAAAAGATAAAAAGCATCCATAGGAACGACATCAAAATCATGGTAAGAACCAATTGAAAAATGTATTCTTGCTGTTTGTGTTACCCGAACCTTACCGCTGTTGTTGAACCATTGAATGTGGTATGGATGAGGGTGTGCTCTTGTTGTCAAACCAAGTTTCTTGACATCGTCTATGTTCACCAAGTTATTGCAGCTACCTCCATCAATTATAGTGTGTACACTGTAGTCCTTGACGATGAGAAACATGTGGAAGAGGTTGTGTCGTTGTAGCTTGTCATCCCTTTCCACTTTGGAGCTCAAGGCACGCTGCACAATGATGCTCCTATAGTTCTCCGTCGCCACTGTACCAAGTACCTCTTCTTTGGTGTGTTCATCATTTGGATCTGTAAAGTAAGTAGCAAGAGAATATTCATCTTCAACATCCGAAGTACTATCATACCCGCCATTGTCGCGTGCTATGTATGCTCGTTTGCTCGGGCAATCTCTCATCATATGACCAAGTCCCTGGCAGCGGTGATACTTAATGTTGGAAGTACGACCCGTAGAAGGAGTGGACGACGAAAGCTTGAATGATGTCGCCTTGCTGCCCTCCGGCACGTGAGAAGGTGGAGCAGCAGGTATAGTTCGTTGGCTGCCATTGGATGGTGTAGTCGCTGCACGGGCGGTCGAAGATGCTGCTGTTTTGGATGGTGTGGGCGTTGAGCGCGGCGTGAAGTTGCTCCTTATGCGTTGTTGCTGTTGTTGTCGGCCCTGCAATTTTTTTTTCTGCCAACATAGCAAGCTGAAACAATCTGTTAACAATATCATATTCCTTGTAATCAACAATGTCCTGAATTTCATGCCTCAACCCCCCATAAAAACGAGCTATTTTATCATCCATGTCCTCTACTACCCCACAACGCAGCATACCCTTTTGTAACTCTTGATAATACTCCTCTATGGACATGTTACCTTGGTCTATGAACTGCAATTTTTTGCGAAGGTCCCACTGAAAAGATGCAGGAACAAATCGAACATGCATAGCTTCCTTTAATCTATCCCATGTTGGAGGATCAGTTCTAGTTTTAACAAGTTCATTCCACCATATGATAGCAAAGTCCTTAAACTCACTAGTGGCTTGACGAACTCTATGTTGTTCAGGAACAAGATGGGCATTAAATTTTTGCTTTACTGTCATCTCCCAATCAAGATAGGGCTCAGCACTATAAGCACTAGAAAAAGGGGGTATAGTAAATTTCACTTTAGCAAAAGGATCATCAGGAGGACGGTTATAATTGTTATGATGATTATTACCTCCCATACCTCGATGATAAAGTGGTAGTCTTGGCTGATTGTTGTGATCTTCCATATCATCATAAGCATTGCCTTCATGTCTTCCAGCGAGAGGCAACCGAGCCTCAAAAGTACTCATCCGAAGAGCAAGGTAATCAAGTTGGCGAGTCAAGTTTGCCAATGACTCCTCCGTTGCTGCGTTGTATTTGGCGAACATATCTGTCATGGTCTTCATCATATCACGTAACTCAACATGTTGAACACATTCGTCATCATTGTCTTGTCCTGCCATTGTTAGTAGGAAACAAAAGACAACAAAAATATGTTATCCCTATCAACTACAGTGACAAAGTGAAAGGTGGAAGAAAAACAATCTCTCTCGCTCAAGCGTCTTACCACGCTCTTACAAGTGTTCTTATCGACATAGCATGTGATGTGGACGGTGAGATGAACCAATGAAGCGTGGAGTGATTGCAAAGGTACCTGTTATGCTCAAGAGAAAGGTGGAGCTTGGATGGCACAATATAGTGGCTAATAAGTAGAAAATTGTTAACAAGTAAATAAATTTGAATAAGTATTCAATGTAGAAAACTATTACTAGTCAACCAAGTGCTCTAGGCCTAGCACAACACAAGGAAGTAGCAAGGCGAAAGGAAGACAAAATGATATAACCAACAATCACAACACAAGTAGTATATGCCAATTGCTTTAATATGCGTGCTCTTCACTATTTTTTTTTCTTTTTTGTAATATTTTTTTGATATTTTTTCTTTACTCAGGAGCACGAATATATGAAGCACACGAATTTGCAGCTCAATTGGATGTAATACGCGGCCTATATAAAATCAAGAAGATTCTTTAAAATTTGTGCTGAAACTTCGGAGGCCGGATAGCATATCTTCCGAGGGGAATTTGGGAAACCTAATTTTGCCTAACGCGGCTACGCGGCGGAAAATCAGATGCAAATTTTTGTGTAGATGAATTTGAAAAAAATATCACCCGATTTCGAGTTCGTATGCGAAAGTTATGTCCGTTTTAAGGTAGGCTGTCCGTGTTACGATTTTTGGATGTTGATTCCTACTCGGTTTGAGAACATAACTCGCAATAGGATATGAAAACGATCGGGAATTTGCACAACAACTAATGTGGTGGTGTGTGATGATTCAAGGATGAGTGGCACAAGTGTTTGTCACCTAATCTAGGGCTGGCGATGCGGGAGTTCACGCAAGGCGGCTAGCTAGAGCAAACCGATGAATGTGGTGGATCAGTTTGTTATTTAGGGATTGTAGAATAGGTATCGAACAGCAAAAAATCAAGGATGAAACACGACAACTAGGACCCAACACACAAAACTAAACCAGCAACAAGACTCGACCACACAAATGCAAACTCAACAATGCAAACTGAAAAACGAAACTGCAGGCACTATAGTCTAGGAAGCAAGAAAAACGATCTAAATTTTTTTGTGGCTTTTTTGTGGACTCTAGGTAAGAAACAAAATCGATCTAATGGAAGGAAAACAAAGATACCTCACCGGCAAGCTGGAAATCTGATACCAATTGATGAGTAGGATTAGGCCCGATCTTCCAAAAGGTAAATCGATTGGGGTGGAGAACTTGACATTGATGATCCGCGACACTCAAGCAGATCGAATACCCCTGCAATCACTACACCACTGCTCCGTTGGTTATCAACCGTACGGCACATGCTTGACCTCACCAAGAAGGCTAATCCCTGCAAGTGAACCGAGAACACAAGCAAGAATGTAGAAGACACGATCTAAAATTGAGAAGTTGGGGTCTCACAAACTGTAGAACGGCGAAATTGTTATTCTAAGCAAAACCCACCAAATAAGACCGGTGTCTACTGTATTTAAAGGCTAGGTTTCGTCCAAAACACGATTAGATGCGTCCCTAATGGACTCTTACATGATACATGGCCCAAAGGCCCGATTCGGTGGCGCAGCACCGGACAGAAATTTTGGCTCGATTTGTTTTGACTATTCCCAATGACTACGGAGGAATTTTGAGGTAGGACCAGAACCATTGGAAAGTTTATCTTCTCCTCTTTCCGTGCATATATAGAACGTCGAAAACGGAGTCCGTATGCCTCCTAGGTGTCCGTTTTAAGGTGGACTGCTCCTGGACTCCAAGTTGAACTCGAGTCCGAGTTGTAAACAGTTTCCATCAACTTGTGGACGTCCCAGCTGGTTCTCCACGCTCCCAGGGCCTGTTTTCCTTCACTTGTTATCTTCTCCATTATTCCTAATAACAATTAAATCATCACATAGAAATCTATTCTCAAACTCACATGCAACCATGCTCGTGCTCTTGTGATTGGTCCTTGCAGTTCAATGTGCGTCTCCGCTGTTGTGATGTCCTCATCAATGGTGGACGACATAGTGCACCATCTTGATCTTCTCCATCAAACAAGAGTGCACATTTACTTTAGCCAGGATTCCAAACAAATAAACTTTGTACCATGTTTGTAGGTGCAATGGTAACGTCCATGATCTCGTCATTCTCCCCTTCTTTATGACAAGCCGTCCTCGGCTTGCTCGTATGTCCAGAAAAAAGGATTGCTTTTAGGGTAGAATTAGGACTGTCCATATTGCACAATCGCAGCAAACAATGCTTCTCTTTTATTTGTTGTCCCTGCTGCAAGGGAAAAATACTAGAAAGACATGACAAAGCATTATTAGAGTTAGTGCATTCATTTACTTTAGAATGTTGTTGCAGCACAAAAGAAGTTTTCTCATTTGAACATACGTAAACTTTATGCACCATAAACACACCACTATGTTCATATTTGCCTATTGCATGAAAATTATTTCTTGTCAACAAAGGTAATTCAGTTTTCAAATATATTCTTCTCTCTACAGTATTTAGATCACAAAGAGTATGAAATTCAATATAACCCAAAGTATTTAGAGAAGACAACAATTTCAGCTTATCTCTTTCACATGTAATTGGAATCAAATGCTTAATTTCTGCAAAAGTGGGTGATAAAGTATCAAATTCATTCACTCGTTCTAGCATAGGTACAATATAATTATCAGCACACAACACATTTTTATCGTAAGGATCAGTAGGAAAATCATCAAGTGGAAAAGAAGTTTTCAGAAAGGGCTCCTCAAGTTGTTGTTCTCCAATAGAATGATTGAGGGAAACATTTGAGACATTCAAAAACTTCTCAACATCGAAAGTGTTGTGTGAGGTACGTTACCTTCATTCTCATTTTCAGCAGTAACTGTGGGGAAATAGGAATTGATAGATCTGAATTTTCACAAGAGTTGTTGAACACCTCATTCTCTTTTGAATTTTATATATTTATTTGTTCATGTTCCTGCAAAAGTTTAGGCATAGGAGGAGGTACAACAAGAAAATTATTCTCAAGTTCATGTATTTTATCTTTGCAATTAGATACATTAGCAAAAGTTTCTCGCATAAGAATTTTCATATCTTTCCATGTTCGAGGTTTTTTTGAATCGCTCAAGTTGTCCCACCAAGTTAATGTGCAATCAACTAACGCACTAGCAATATTTCTAATCTTTCTCCTCTCACACATATGCCATTGTCCAAAAATTTTATCCAACTCTATTTCCCAAGCAATATATTCATCATAACCAAAACCATCATAAGAAGGAAGAGATGGGAGAATGTAATTATTTCTTGGGGAAGGTGTTGTAAAGGTGGTCTGAATGTCAAGTGAAACCTTGGTTGATGTTTGATTTTTAGTGAGAAATTCCATCGCCGTCTTCATCATGTCAATCATCTCAGCATATAATGCATGATTCTTGCTTTTACCTGACATTGTTAGTAGCAAACAAAAGACAACAAAAATATGTTATCTTTATGAACTATAAAGGATAATGTCAAAGTGGAAGTGGAATAACACACTCTTAAGTGTCTTACCACGCTCTTACAAGTGTTTTTACCGACACTGCAGGTGGTAGACGGTGGACAATATGAAAAACCAATGAAGCGTGGGATGATTGCAAAGATGTATCAATTCTGCTCAAGAGTAAGGTGTAGCTTGGATGTAGCAAGGAGTAGAAACAATGAAACGGATAGTAAAGTTGAATAAGTGTCCAAAGTACTTGTCAAATTTGTTGGCCTAAATGTGTTCCTAGTAGTTCAAGCTAGCAAGGCGTGACACAAAACTAGATGACACAAAGAATGCAAGCACTTCTGTTTTTTTTGTTGTTTTTTCTCCTTTTTTGTGCGGCTTTTGTATCTTGTTTGCACTTGCATTTTTCTTTTTTTTTTCTTTTTTTTTTCAGAACGTGCTGCAAAAGAAGAACACAATGAAAAGCAATCAAAGATATCTCTTGGATCTGTCATAGATTTTCTGCTCAATCGTCCGAGGACAAAAAGGCACACTTAGAGGCTCTAAATAGAAAAACTTACAACAGCAAGATTGTAGATATATCTCTCCTCTTTAATTTCAATATATGTAAGAACTATTTTGGACAAGAACAATAGGAGATATTGCCCTGAAACAGACTGTTCAGAAATTCTAGGTTGAGAATAGATTCAGATCTAATGCACTTTTGACCACGATAACTCCGTTTTCTGGAAAACCTATGAATAAGAAAGTTGTGGCGAACTTATTAGGATTTCCAGAAAGTACAAGAACTCCAAATTACAAGTTCGTATGTGTGAGATATGATCAAAATACCGAACTGGACAGAGATGAATCTAATCTGGACATGATGACGCGATTCAAAAAGATGAATCGACACCATGCAAAACTCAAACTAATACCAAAAACACTTTCTAAACCAGCAATATGACTCAACATCGGACACGAACTCAACAAAACCAAACTGAAAATGAAAGTTGCAAAGGCTCAATGGTGGTTTGGACAAAGTAATGAACAGATCTACTAAACTGCAAGTTTTTTGTGGCTTTTTTGTGGACTCTAGGTATGAAAAATAAAACTAATGTTTTGGATAGATGAATTACCTAACGGGCAACCTGAAATATGATACCAATTGATAAGTAAAATGTTTAGGCCCGATCTTCCAAAAGGTAAGTCGATTGGGGTGGAGAACTTGACGTTGATGATCCGCGACACTCGAGCAGATCGAATACACCTGCAATCACTACACCACTGCTCTGTTGGTTATAAACCGTGTGGCACACGCTTGACCTCATTAAGAAGGCTAATTCCTGCAAGTGAACCGAGAACACAAGCAAGAACGTAGAACACACAATCTGAAATTGAGAAGTTGGGTCTCACAAATCGTAGAATGACGAAATTGTTATTCTAAGCAAAACCCAATTGTTTATGACGGCTACTATGTAGTATATATAGGTTGGAGGACGTCCAAGGGGGTGTTAGGGTCGTGACCTAACCCTATGATACTAAAATAATGGACTTAGACTTGATACAAGGCCCAATGGCCCAATACGGTGGCGCAACACCGTGACAGATTCTGAACTCGATTTTGTTTTGACAATTCCTGTCGACTCCAAATGAATTTTGCAATGGGACCAATGCCATTGGCAAGGTTATCCTCTCCCCTTTCCGTTCATATGTAGAATGTCCAAAACATAGTTCGTATGCGTCATGGGCGTCCATTTTAGTGCATACTGCTCCTGGACTCTGAGGTTGACACGATTTTGAGTTGGGGTCGGTTTCCATCTTCTTTGAACGTATCCTCTTGTCCTCCACGCCCTTAAACCTTCCTCCGATTACTCCTTGAACCACTCTATGTATCCTAATTACAATTAAATTATTAGGTAGCAATCTATTCTCAAAAATATATAAGGAAACATATAAGAACGAGCTCACCTCTAAAATTATTTGTTGTGTGTGAACTCTAATGATTGCATATTGTATGTTCAATGGAGTGTTGTTTGTATCCATAGAAGTGATATCCTCATCACGATGCCTCCCGCCCACCCGCCTCCTTCGACCCCCACCGCCCTCTGATGGTCAGCGCCCTCTGAGGCTCGCCGCCTCCGCCGGCCGCTTCCGCCCGACGCCCACCGGTGCCCTCACGCTTGCTGCCTCCCACACGCTCTCCAAGGCCGACCGCCTCCTCCTCTCTGATGTCCACCTCCTCCAAGGTCATCCACCCCCTCCCGCGCCGTGTCGTGCTGCCGCTTGGCCGAGGTATGGCCTCCACTTATTTTTGTTTTCTCATTTATGTAATTGTAATTAGGTTGTTTACTTTCATATATGTAATTGTCATTGGGTTAATTAGGTTTTTTAATATATGTAATTAATTAGTTTAAATTTGAATTAGGTAATTTAATGGTTTAATGTTTGTTTAGGTTATCGAAGTTGAAGTAGCTAATTTAATTGTTGAAGTTTAATTAGTTATTTTAATGTTTGTTCAATGTTTGTGAGTGTTTAATACTATATGTATATATTTGGGTCTTGAGCCGGTCCTACATGGCACAAACTGACCCCGCACAACACGACACCCATAAATTGGTCGAGACGAGCACAATGGGAGTCAGCGAGAATGAGGACGTCAATAAGCACACGTGCGCGGACTATGCAACCAGACTAGGAACTTTCAACTTTGACCAACTTCCCTCTTCTTTCTCGTTCTTTCCTGTCTCGTAAATGACTGGAAAATGAATCTGTTTAACATAACCTATAGAAATTGATTACCCATTTCGCAGCTGCACATTTCACATGTGATAGGCATGTGAGTCGTGTAGGTTCGGAATTGTCCTTTTTTTTGACAGCCTGAGAGTGACCGTGGACATGCTTATGACGAGCTAGGTATGGAGTCTGGATCTGGACGTGACTTCGACAGCCTAACCATATTGTTCTCTGCTGCACCATATTTAGGCGTGCAGTGAGGAACAGCGAGGTTATGCTGCCGAAATTTCGTCTGGTTTCGAACCCGTGTCTCTTCATAAGATGTTCCCTTGGTCACTCTTGGGTGGGTTTAGAACCTATCAGCCTAGTTCTAGGGGCTGTGACATACACTAAAAATGAACTAATAATAATGTGTCTACTTTGAAAGCTGAATCATGGCTGAAGACCGAGCTTGGATGTACTTTGGTTGGCAAAAGAATGGACAACACTCAGATTTCTGGTTCAACACAAATGCTTTTATAGAACAAGCTTTTTTGTTGTCCAACAACAATAAGGCACAGTGCCCATGTATGAAATGCCATAATGCAAAGTTTTTCGACAATGTGACTTTGACATTTCACGTGTGTCGAATTTGTTTCATGCAAAATTATGTGGTCTGGTACTTTCACGGTGAGACACGTTCTCAAGCTGTTGAAGAGGAAGTGTTGTCTGACAAAACATGTGTTGATATGATGGACGAGATGCTTGAAGCCATAAATTCCTAGTTAACAAAGGATGCTGAAAGTGCATCCAGGCGTTCTCTTGTGGGTTTTGAACGATTGATGACAAACAAATGAGATCCAAATGAACTTGTTGAGATGAATGCAGGTTAACTCATATTAGATAGTTTGGTGCACTCAAAAAGTTATAAATGAAGTGATGAAGAAAAAGAAAAGCCCAATTGATGAATGAAGCACAAAGTAGACTTAATTGTATAGGATGTGTGTGAGAGACACATCCCAGGAGCTCAAGTCTCTATGTAGGGGTAAGGGCTTACAATAAACTTTAAAATTCACTAAGCATCAGACTATTCCGTTCATGGACCGAACTAGTCCGTTCAACTCTCTAATGTCTCACTTCATAGTGCACAAGACTAGTCCGTTCATGGACCGGACAAGTCCGTTCAACTCTGTGGAATCTCACTTCACAGTTGTCGGTACCCTATGTACCGGTTACCGCATGATACCGCAAGAAAAGCTAAGGAGTTCCACCCGTACAAGTTGAAGACCTCTTAAGGCCGCACGTTACAAAGTATTGGACCCGCCTCCCTCGTTTGGGTAGCTCCAGCGCTGACACGCGTAACACAAGGCTGGACCTAACTCCATAGGGAAGCTCTTGTCTTGCCATGTGTCCAGTGACCCCGGACCTAACCCCCAGTAGAGGGAAGCTCCGGTGCTGCCACGTGTATAGTGGCTCCGGACCTGCCTTCCCACGATGGAAAGCTCTAGAGCCTCCACGTGTCGAACCTCCGGAGCTTGGACTTCAACAGAAGACAGGGAGATCTCCAACGGCTCAGACTTTCAAGGGATGGTTAAAGCGACAGTTTCAAGACCTGATTACATGTCATTAATGCCATATTAATGACACACGATCATTGGACTGTTAATAGGGGTAGCACAATCATTAAGGCACCTTATCACCCTATTAACCACACTTAATATTCTGCGATCGTGTATTAAACAGTTAACTACACCAGGGTCACATGTTGGGCCAGGCAAGTGATGTAACAGCCAGTCCTTAGACTATAAAAGGGTTGCACCGCACAATACATAGACAGGCAAGCTCACACGCTCAGAAGCACCACTAAAATTCATACATACAACAAACAACCCGTGGAGTAGGGTGTTATGCTCAGGCGGCCCGAGCCACGTAAATCGCTCATGTCATCATCTTGTTCGTAATCTCACTTGCGCCTCAACCAATCAAGAATCTCCGCAGGCTATGATCTTGTAGTACCGGGGGAAGTGTCGATTGCACACTTCAACATTTGGCGCGCCAGGTAGGGGGTACTGAGATTTCAAGATGGTGAACTCTGCCGCAGGATCATCCAACGGCAATGCTACACATCCTGCTGAGGGGAATCCTTTCAACGTGCAATAGCCAGCAGGATCTATTGTCGTGGCGGGCATTGTACCACCTCCACCTACTCAAGCTAACAATGCTGGGCAGCAAGATGGAGTCCTGGTGTCGGTCACTGCATCAACACACAACAACCCCGAGAACGCACTGATTGTTGCGCGTACTCTTCTGGAGCGCCCACCAGCGCCCGGAGCACCTCAGGGTGCTATGGAGCAGTGGCACGCAGATGTGCACCATCTGGTTGTAGCCGCAACCGATGCCATCAACAACCAAGGTCCTCCCCCTTCTGGGCAGGCACCTTTTTAGCATAGGACCTTGTCTCGAAGACTTGGTCCTCACGCATCACAGCACTGGAGGCGTGCTGTGTCTCAGCAGGTCACTTCGCTGCCCTCCGGGGCGCGTCGTACCAACACTGTGTCGAGACTCTCGATGCATGATTTGCGGTCGGAGCTCGACCGCCGCTACAGACAGCAAGACGGTCGTGTCCACATTGAGTGTGCTCGCGAAAGGCGGGAGGATCGGGAAACCCCTCCTCCATCAGGAGTGGGGGGCGGCTATTCAGCCCTGGGCATGCACCTGCTCATGGTCCGCTGGCCCCAGAAATTCCAGCCTCATTTACCAGAGAAATTCAACAGGACTGTCAACCCCGCCGAGTTCCTCCAGATGTACTCCACCGCCATTCTAGCGGCGGGTGGCAATGAGGCCGTGATGGCCAACTACTTTCTAGTGGCTCTCACTGGGACCGCCGGATCCTGGTTCATGAGTCTGCCGCCCAACTCTATCAACAGTTCGGCGGAGTTATGCCAACAGTTCACTGCAAACTTCGGGAGTTCCTACACCCGGCCTGGCACTGAACTAGATCTTTTTGCTGTGAAGCAAACATCAAGAGAATCGCTGCGGTCCTTCGTCCAACGATTTTCTCAGGTACGCAATACCATTCCCTCTATCTCCAACGCATCTGTCATCATGGCATTCAGACAGGGTGTTAGAGACAAGAAGATGTTGGAGAAGCTGGCAACGAAGGAGGTCACCAGCATCACAGAGCTATTCAGCCTGGCTGACAAGTGCGCCCGAGCTACTGAGGTTCGGGAAATGCACTACAAGCCAGCTCCGGAGGTTAATAAAAAGTCCTCCAAAGCTGACGCCACTGCCTCTAGTGGTGGAAAGAAGAAGAAAAAGTCCAACGACAAGAAGAAGCCATCGGCCGGCACACCTACTGCTGCGGCTAGGGGTGGGCGTTCGGTCTACCCGATATTTTGGTTCATGTATTTTGGTCTTTTTAAAATTCGGTTTTTTTAAAATGACTACCCGGATTGTTGTAATAATATTAGGCACCTGAAAACTTTAGGTACTAAAATTTCAGTTCGGTCTTCAATCCTACCCGAAACATCCGAATTATACATTATATCCATATGATGGACACACAAGTTCAATATGATCATGAATTTAATCCCATGAGATAATTTATTATAAACTGAGAAATGAAAAATCATGAATAAACGGGTAAATCCAACAACTTCACACATCACAACTTGAAAATAAAATATCAAAATTTGAATTGTTCATTGTTTACCACACATAATTCAACTTAATATTGATGGACTAACTATTCGGTTATTTCGGTTACCCTAGGGTGGTACCGAACCCGGAATTTATTTTTTGGTTATTTATATTCACCATCCAAAATGTATCCGATACCCAGTATTTCGGTCTTTTCGGTTCCGGTCTCGGTTTTTTCGGTTTCGGCTTTTCGGTTTCGGTTTTTGTGCCCACCGCTAGCTGCGGCAGCTGCAGCTCCGGGTGGCCGGGGGCCACGCCCCGAAAAGCGACCTTGACCTTCTCCAGAAGACGGCGGTGGTACAAAGGTGTGGTGTCTGATCCACAAAACGGACAAACACATCTTAGAAGACTGCTGGGAGGTCTAAAACCTTGTGGAGCGCTACAACAAGTGCCGAGAAGAAGCTCCTTTCTACCGCCAAGAAGGAAAACAAAAAGTCGACGAATGTGACACCTGTTCCGAAAATGAACCAAGTGCATTATATGTGTGCCCAGGATGTTCAACACACATACACAAGTGCACCACAACTGATATATAGACAATTACCATGGCTCAAATTATTAAATAAGTACTTTTATTACACAACTCATAATAATCCTCGATTACAAGCTCTAATGAATATTAATGACAAGTTTCAACTAATGCAGCGGAAATAAACTAATTAAGCAAACTAAACAGCTAGGCAGCATAAGCAATAGGGTAGCGCAACTCCAATCAACACCACAGGCAAAGCTGACGGTAGACACGGCCTAGAACTCTGCATTATCATCGTTATACTCCCAATCCTGACCTACAACTGTTGGGGGGGATTGCAAGGGTGAGTACATGTCGTACTCAACAAGTGTGGAAAGTATGACATGTAGCTAATTCAAATGACGAATATAATAATGGCTAAGTGCTGAAAAGTACATTAAAATATTTGAAAAGCAATATATTACATTCATGTGAATTAATCCCATCATAAACCATAAGTAATAACATAGTACCAGTCTATATTTCTTTACCATCATCCAACTTCCATATTTCATCATTTCCATTAATCATATCCAATACCATAATTTAATCCATAACTACTTATAACCATATTATTAACCATAACCATTACCAAACCATCCCAAAACCATCCTAATACCAAGTTTCCTCTAATCATGTAGGTCATCCAGGTGCTCATAACCAGGAGCACGGCTATCATGATAGTTTATTAGACTCTGCACAGTTTGTACCACTTTACCCACGTGTTTGTGATTTCATCACCTTTTAGTGACTATAACCTCTATTATGCCGTCTCACACTTCCATTGGTGTGTGGCCAAGAGATCACAAAATAGCCTTTACAAAGGGATTACTAGCCTATTTAGACCCCACTGAGGTTTCACCGGTGGCGACGTCTCCTTCAGAGCACATCTTCAACCAAGGGCCCCCTCTTGAGCCATTCGGATCCCAGGGTAGTCCCAGCAATCATCAACAAACCCAATCCGACTACCCCTTCCGCGAGCACCCCTAATGGTCCAAATAGCACTGGCAAAGCCCTAATTAATCAGCTACGTTGCACCCATACTTGGCCTCGTGGTGGCACTATAGTCGTGGCTTATTCTCGCGTGAACCGGTCCTTAGATCTAAAGCAAGCAAACCACCATAACATCCAACCCATCCACATACCAGGCTTGCTTAGATCACCCATCACCACATCATATTAACAAGTTCATATTAACCATAATCTCTTTAATGCATACTTAAATAGTATAATAGTTTTCCCATCCCAATTAATTAAGTGAAACAAAAAAAAGTAAAAAGCCCTTCCCGACTCACTATCATAAATTCCAAGTGACAAGGGCGGTTAAACAAAACTAGTAAACTTCCTATATTAGGATTCCCATCAAATGGACACACGCATGAATTTTTGCAAACAAAACATTTATTTTAAAAGCAGGATCAATATGCTTCAAGGACACTTGCCTTGCTCTTGGGATTGGTTCGCGTCAAAGCCTTCAAACTCTTGGTGCTGGAGATCCTCCGCAACGCTCTCTAGCGCAAATCTGTCTAATCCGCATAATAAACAAACAAGACAAGAAACACAATCAAAGAGTGCACATATATTGCTCAATATGACATGGCATGCATGATAATGCGAATTCAAGGTGGAACTTGTTAATGAGTTGTTTTTAATGATCACTAACTAGTCCTAATAGATCTTAACAAGTTTATACGGGTTTGGAGTTGATTTGATCAAATTTTGGAATTAATTCCAAGGAAATTAACCATGAAAATCGGACTAGTCCGCTAGGGACCGGACAAGTCCGCACTGCGCGAGAACATCAGATTAGGGTCTTCTAGATCGACGTGAATTTGGAGATTTGGGGTTGAATTCATGTAAGGAAAAGATAATAGAAGGTATACCAAGTGTTTAGAACTCCAATGAACCATATATCTTGGAGGTAACACTTGGATCTTGAACGATCTAGGGTTGGTGAAGAACTTGATGGTGGATTGTTGACGAAGAACGCGAAGTTGATGGAGATCTTGATCCTCTTTCGTTTCGTTCTCTTCTTCTTCTTGCTCTAGATCTCCTTCTCGCTCCTTGGTGGTGGCTAATCACGATCTAGGGTTTGGGTGAGGTGGAAAAGTGGCAAATAGATGTCAAGCCAAGGGGTGGGGTTGTTTATATAGAGGTCGAGGCTAGGCTTAGATGGATTTTGAGTTTGGGGGTGAGTAAAGGTCGGTTTAGAGTCCCACATGGGCTCTAAAAAGGTTAGGCACAACGTCTCTAGACCCACTTAATGTGAAACCCAAGAAACAAGTCGTATAACAAAAGATCAATTCGGAGTCATGATTTATCGGACAAGTCCGAAAAGGACCAGACTAGTCCGAAGTTGTCTAGAGAGAAATCAGACAAGTCCGAACTATACATCAGAAAAGTTCGAACTTATCTAGAGGGAAAAATGGACAACTCTGGCCAAAAATCGAACAAGTCCGACTTTAGTCAGAGAGGAAAATGGACAAGCCCGCTGGAAGACCGGACTAGTCCAGACAAGTCCAGGGACTTATCAAAATTTCCAAGAAAATTGGAACACTGGACTAGTCCCCACAGGACCGGACAAGTACGAAAGTGTCTAGAGGGAAAAAACAGACTAGTCCGTAGGAAAAACGGACAAGTCCGAGCAAGGTCAGAAAGAAATCGGAGTAGTCCGCACCAAAATCAGACTAGTCCGCACTTTCAAGAGTTCTTAAGTGCGGTTTTGTTCCAAATCAATATTAAACTTATTCCTTTTTATGTGTATTAATGTTAGACATATATTAGAATGTATGCAATGCATGATGGAAGAAAATGAGGGTGTTACAATGAAGCTCCAGCTAAAATGGAGCTAGGTTTTTAGGACCCCAAGAAGGTCCTGAAGGCTGTGTACAACACAGTCAACGACGATTTTGATGTCTTTGACAACGAGCATCGAAAAACCCTCAACACCATCTATGGTGGGTCCTGGGACATCACCTCGCACCACGTCCTCAAGACCATGCGGCGGGAAATGGCTTCACTAGCCCCTACCACCAAGGCAGAACCACATCAGAAGTGGATGGATACTCCCATCACTTTCGATGCAACAGACTGCCCCATGAAAATTGTTGGAGCTAGCCAACTTCCACTGATGGTGTCTCCAACCATCAACAATGTCCAGCTCTACCATGTCTTGGTAGACGGAGGCGCAGCGCTCAACCTCTTGAGATTTGAAGCATTCATGAAGATCCAGCTCTAACTCTCGGACCTTCGCCGCTCTGGACCATTCTCTGGGGTAGGTCCAGGGGCCATCAACCCTCTTGGATCCATTACACTCACAGTGACCTTCGGGACTCGATAGAAATACAGGACCAAGAAGCTAGTCTTCGACGTCGCTCTCATCAGTTTGCCTTTCAATGCCATCCTAGGCAGGCATGCCCTGTATATGTTTATGGCCGCAACTCACTACAGCTACCTGGTGTTGAAGATGCCGACATTCTCGGGCATTCTCTGGATCCGTGGAGATTGCACTGCGGGAGTCACTGTGCTGGAAGAACTCCACGCGCTTGCTACAGTGCAGGAGGGAACCTCCGGCGAAGAGCTAGCTGCTCAACCTCCGAGCACTCATCATCGAGGCTCAACCTCTGCACCGCGCGTGCAACCAAGTGGCAAAAACAACGTTCTTGTCAAAGTCATCCAAATCGGGTCCGATGCTACCCTGACCACCCGTATATCGGGAGGTCTGGACAACAAATAGGAACTCACACTCATCACTTTCCTCCGAGCAAATGTTTACGTGTTTTCCCGACAAACGTCAAAAATTTGTGGGATCCCTAGGGAGGTGATTGAGCACAGCCTGAAGATTTATCCTGACGAACAACCAATACACCAGAAGCCCCGGAAGCAATCAGTCGAGCGGTAGAACTTCATTCGTCAAGAAATCAAGAAGCTGCTCGAAGCTGGTTTCATCCTGGAGATTCATCATCCAAAATGGCTGGCAAACCCAGTTGTTGTACCCAAGGCCGGCAGGAAGCTTCGGATGTGTATCAACTACACAACCTTAAATAAGGCATGTCCAAAAGATCTATTTCCAGTACCTAGAATAGATCAGATTGTGGACTCCACCTCTGGGTGTGAGCTATTGTGTTTCCTAGATGCATACTCCGGATATATTCAAATATAAATGTCTAGGGAAGATGAAGAGCATCCTGCCTTCATAACAGTAGATGGATTATATTGTTACACTGCCATGCCATTCAGTATAAAAAATACTGCTTCAGCTTTTGTGTGAGCTATGCAAAAAACATTTGGAGAGTTAATCAGGGACTTGGTGGAGGTGTATGTCCATGACATCATTGTGAAGGTCAAGAACAAGGAGTCACTCCTTGGTAACCTGCAAGTCGTCTTCGACAAACTGTGCATCACACGCACCAAGCTGAACCTAGACAAGTGTGTTTTCGGGGTTAGCTCCGGGAAGCTCCTCGGATTCTTGGTAACTCACCGAGGAATCTAGGAAAATCCAGTGAAGATCAAGGCTATAAAGATATGCGGCCCCTAGCCCACATCAAGGATGTCCAGAAACTAACTGGATGTCTAGCTGCGCTCAGCCAGTTCATCTCAAGATTGGCACACCGGGCACTTCCCTTCTTCAAACTGTTGAGGAAGACTGGGCCTTTCTATTGGTCTGAAGAAGCAGAAAAGGCATTCTAAGAGCTCAAGCAGCTCCTCACCACACTAAAGATTTTGGTAGCTCCGAACCCTGGTGAGCCTCTACTGCTTTACATTTCTGCAACTATGGAGGTTGTTAGCATGGTCCTGGTCGCGGAAAGACTAGAGCCATCTCCAATTCACGAGGCCAGACCCCTCCGGGAGGGTCCGGAGCTACCTGAAGGTGAGTTTGGGTCCTATCCCCTAGGCACAAATCTTCAAGGCGAAATGCTAGAGGATCAACCTCTCTCATCCGAGGGAGTTCACACGGCTGATTAGTAAGACTCGGACCCTCCGGGAGGGTTCAGATTGAAAAAGAAGAAGTTCTGGACCCCTCTATGAGGGTCCAGGAAAATCAAAAAGAAGGTTCAGACCCCTCCGAGAAGGTTCGGGTTGATGGAGAAGAAGCTCTGGGCCCCTCTAAGAGGGTACAAACTGTACAACGCCCAGTGTACTTCATAAGCGAAGTACTCCACGACGCCAAGACCCGATACATTGAGGTGCATAAGCTGCTTTATGCAGTTCTTATTGCCTCAAGAAAGCTTCGCCATTACTTCCAAGCCCACAAGATATCAGTGGTAACATCCTATCCACTGCGTGCCATACTGCACAATCCCAACTCTGCAGGGAACATCACCAAGTGGGCAGCAGAGCTGGCAGAATTTGATCTCGAATTTCTGCCTCGACAAGCTATCAAGAGTCAAGCATTGGTTGATTTTGTGGCGGAGTGGACTCCTTCTCCATCAAATCCTGGGGGGCCCAGTGAGCAGAAGACAAACCCAAGGTTCTGGTCTTCACCGAGCCTCATTGGACCCTCTACTTCAATGGCTCCATGCAGAAACAGGGGGTCGGAGTTGGAATACTTCTCCTCGCTCCAACCGGGGAGAAGGTCAAATACATGGTGCACCTTGATTTCAAGGCGACCAATAAAATGGAGGAGTATGAAGCTCTCATCTATGGGCTCAAGGTGGCGCTATATTATGGCTTCAAGCAGATGCTAGTGAAGGGTGACTCACAACTCATCATCAAGCAAGTCAAAGGTGAATGCAGCTGCAACAACCCTCAACTCGCTGCTTATCTCATTGAAGTCCGGAAGCTCCAGAAGGACTTCCACATCCTGTACCTCTGCCATTTCGAGTGTCTTAACAACGTAGAAGCTAACAAACTCTCGGCTAAAGCTTCAACCGGAGCTCCAGCTCCCGATGGAGTCTTTGTTCGGAGATTGTCAAGACAACCCGCTCAACACGCCGAACTGAGTGAAGGGGGCGAGATCAGCACCTTGAAGCTGGTGGTCCCGGTGGCCCTGTTACCATGGCGTCCACCAAGGGTCGTAGGTGCTGTAGGAAGCTCCAAGCAACCTGACACGCAAGACTCAGAAGCTCAAGTTAGCTCCAATGCATGGATCTCGGAAATCCTGAGCTACTGGAAAGACAACCTCCTTCCTGAAGACGGTGTATCCGCTGACCAAATCGTCAGATTGGCTAAAAGATACACATTGGTAGAAGGGGATCTCTGCTGGCGCAGTGCCAACGGCGTCCTAATGCTGTGCATTACAAGGGAAGAAGTCCGCGAGCTCCTCGCAGAGATTCATGGAGGCGAGTGTGGAACCATGCGTCTTCCCACACGTTGTTTGGTAAAGCCTTTCGGCATGACTTCTACTGGTTTTTAGCACTCCAGGATGCTGTCGAGTTGGTGAAAAAGTGTGAAGCGTGCTAGTTCCACACAAAACAAATTCACACACGGGCTCAATCACTGCAAATGATACCTCCTACATGGCCATTTGCTGTGTGGGGCATGGACATCTTGGGACCTTTCCCAAAAGCCGTCAGAGGTTACAGGTTCCTGTATGTCGCCATCGACAAGTTCACCAAGTGGACGAAAGCAACTCCAGTTGTGACTATTAGTAAGCAATAAGCTATCAAGTTCCCGAAGACTATGGTCTGCAGATTTGGAGTTCCGAACAGAGTCATCACTGATAACGGAACCCAATTTACATGTGCAACATTTCAAGAGTATTGTGAAGACCTTGATATTCAAGTTAGCTATGCATCAGTAGCTCACGCAAGTAATGGACAAAACGAGAGAGCAAATGCAGAAATTTTAAAAGGACTCAAGACGTGCACTTATGAGCGATTGAAGAAACACGGAGCCAACTGGATCGAGGAGCTTCTGTCCGCACTGTGGGCACGCAGGACTACACCTAACCAGTCAAATGGAGAGACACCATTCTTCCTAGTGTACGGAGCTGAATCAGTCCTCCCTCCAGAGATCACCATGGGTTTATTCCGGGTACGGACCTTCAACAAAGCCGCGCAGGACCAGCTCCAACGTGAAGACCTTGACGTCGTCGACGAGGGAAGTTACGAAGCAGCTGTTCGGAATGCTCGTTATCACCAGGCGCTCAAGCGTTATCATCAAAGGACTGTGCGCAACCAACAGCTTGAGGAAGGCGATCTGTTCTGCGGAGAATTCTAACTCGTGAAGGGATAAACAAACTTTCCCCCGACTGGGAAGGTCCCTTCCGAGTGATCAAAGTATCCCATCTTGGATGCGTTCGCTTGGCAACTGAGGATGGGACCACACTTCCTAATCCTTGGAACATCAAGCACCTCCCTATGTTTTATGCTTAGTATCACGAAGGTGAGTCTGTAATTACATGCAATATAAATTTTAGAGTCCATACACAGAGTCAATCGGTCCTCTGGGAGAACACCCGGACCCCTCTGGGAGGGTCCGGAAAGTTCAAGCAACACTTGACACAGTCACAGCACTAAAAGTGTAGCTACTTGCCTTTGGTTGGTACAAGATGTATAGCACACTTAGCCTGGTTTTGTACCCTAAGTTTGTCCTTGTCACCCCTGTAATCCGGACCTATAATGAAAGACAGTGTTGTGTAAAAGCAGAGTCCACATGCATTGATTTTGTACAGGCTCAATTTATTTTATTAGCCTTTTTCCTCATTGTCTATAATGAAGTTCTGCAATTCTTTTTGACCTTTAGTCCAAGTTACTCATATGTTGTACAAGTTATATTATGGATTTTTTTTGGATTTTTGCATTGGTGGATGGCCAAATCACCTGAACGCCAAGCCAACACAAGTCCGGAGTGTGCTATCGACTTAGCCTGGTCCAGCACCCTAAGTAGGCCACTCTACCTACATTGCGGCAGGCCTTAGTAGGGCATGTCCTAAAGGCATTTAGATCTGAAAAAATTACATCAATGTACTTGTTATCATATCGAGTTTCTTCAGATATAAAATTCAAACAAGAATAATAAGTCACAAAAGAGTTATAGACGAGAGGACAAATTTTACGTTTTTTCTTGTCTTCGATGCGCAGGAAAAATGAAAACTCATGATGATAGTGGACGATGCCGGAGCTACTAAGCTCCGACATCCCCCAAGCGGCCCTGCCGTCGATGTTTCAGACGTTGAAAGTGGGCGCCATCGGAGCTAACAAGCTTTGACAACCCCCATGGGGGCCCGCCGTCGACGTGAAGCATAATGACAATTCATGTGAATATAATGAAACCACCAGAGGGGATTCGGCGTCAACATATTCTACATGTTGACAGTGGGTGCCGTCGGACATACCAAGTTCTGACATCCCCACGGGGCCCACCATCGACGTCTTATGCGTTGATAATGGGCGATGACGGACCTATCAAGCTTCGACACTTCCCAGGGGCCGCCATCGATGTCACAAAGCATTCAAGTCATCAAAACATGGTCAAACCTTTGGTACACGTTCACAATTAAATTTTTTACATCTACCAGGGGGCCAATAAGATAAAGGGCAATGTGTTGAAGACAAACACAAAATGGAATTCATTCATTCAAAGAGTGGATTTCATTCATCAGAAGTACTGGATTACAAAATGAGGATTACAGCAAAAGGCAAAAGAAAAAGGCACTAGGTCCTGTGGAAATACGAGGTAACTTTTTGGGCAGCTTCCTGGGCACTAGCTTTAGTGGCATCTTCCTCTTCAGAAATGGGTCCTTCAAACACCGGATCAAGAGAAAGTTAGGGGTCTCGGCTTTTGAAACACGTCAGCACAAATTCAGCGATGTTCTTGGCCAAAGACTTTCCTTCTGTTTCCAATTGGTCGGCGATGACGTCCCCATTGCGTCCAGCTTGTTGCGGGTAGAACTCAATGCCACCAACGCTCTGTCCAGCTCCGGCTTAGCGTCATCCGGACGTATTGGACTAAAGTCGATAGGTACAAAAGCATTATTGGCATGCCCCAAGAAGTCCCAGACCTACTGGGACCCGGTCGTCATTACACTCCGTAGCTCCTCCAGTGATCGCCTGGCAGCCGCAAGCTCCGAACTCTCCCGAGTGATGCGCTCGACCTCTTTGGCTCTTTGCCGAATGCTTTCAGCCACTTGCCTTTCACGGTCAGCGAGCTCCATCTCCAGGAGGTGGATGTGGTTCCGCCGTTCGGCCAGGTCTTTTTCCCTACCCTTCACCTTCTCCTCCCTGGTGGCAACATGAGCCTCCCTTTTAAAGAGCTTCTACCCCAGCTTCCAATACTTCTCCTCCTCTTGCTTGCACCGCAGATCAAGTTTTTTTGTGCGATCAACCAAGTTTTTCTCTCCCAAAGAAAGTCTCTGGTAAGCTCCTCTTCTCTCTTCAAAATATCCTCCTGCCCCTCCAGGAGTTTCTCTTCCTGTTTGTCGAGACCTTCCCGACGCTTGAGAAGTGTCTCATGGAAAGTTTTGAGGTTGTGAAAGTGCATCTAGGACTCCCTTGTGGGTTTTGGATGATTTATGACAAGCAATTGGGATCCTAACCTCTTTATTGAGATGAATGCAGGCCTATAATGGAAAAATGAGCAAAATACCAAAAAGAAGGGATGAGGAGGAGCAAAGCGGAAATGAGCTCAAGGAAAAAGAATAGCAGATTATTGTGTATGGAGTGTGTTAAGGAAACACACACCAAGAGCTCAATGATAATTAAACACACACATTGCACAGAGTTACACAGGACCGGACTAGTCCGTTCAACACCGGACCAGTCCGATAAACCTTTCTGCACCAGATCAGACAAGTCTGATATCTGTCGGACTAGTCCGATATCTTTCTGACTAGAATCGGACTAGTCCTCCCCAGTGCGGACTAGTCCTCAAAACACTACACAAGTTGCACAAAATCGGACAAGTCCGTTATCAACCGGACTAGTTCGATATCCTTTCTGATCCACTTCGGACAAGTCCGATGTTCACACGGACTAGTCCGAAAAACCCCACTGATCCAAGTCGGACAAGTCCTCCAAGTGCGGACTTGTCATCCAACACACTTAGGGTTTCACATCAAGTCCGATGGACATCAGACTAGTCCGAAGATTTCCAGTAGCAAAATCGGACAAGTCTGCTTTTAGCCCGACTAGTCCGATATTTCGGGACACTTAGGGTTTGCAACACACACAGCACACCGGACTAGTCCGGTGACCACCACGGACTAGTCCGAACTTTCTGAACCCTAACGGTCACTTTTAGAAACCCCATATAAATAGAGGTGCACGACCCACTTTTACAATCTCTCGAACCCTAGCGCCGTCACACCTCCCAAGAGACTCAAAAATGACCTCTCTCCACGAAATTAAGTGCAAAATCGTCCAATCCTTTGAGGATTCAATCTAGATCATTGGAGAGACACTTGCTACACCACATTGAGCTCTTGGTTTGATTCTCTAACACACTCCTGCATTTCAATTGTAACTTTTGAGTGTGTTTTCGGTGGTATTGTGTTTTGTAATCTAAGGGACCTCTCAAAGTGTGAGATCGCCCCTTGAATTTGGTTATTCACCCCTTTGTGATTAGTGGAAGAGGATTGGCCTTCGTGGCGATCCAACGAGGGTAGGGTTGGAGAAAACCCGGTCCTTTTGTGGACTCCTCAACGTGGATGTAGGTGGCCTTTTGTGGTAGTCAAACCACGGGATAAACACTTGTGTCTTGTTTCATTCTCCATCATTCAAGTTAATCAACTTAATCTAGGGTTTCACACACATTGTTCATCTTATGTTAAATTGTTAAACATAAGACTTAATTGTGATATAATTCAGTATATAGCTGTTAAACTGTTGTTTGATTCTCTACTTCCGCTGTACACATAAAAGAATCAAACCAATCAATTAAGTTTAATAAGCTTAGTCCGTGAACACCGGACTAGTCCGCACTTTACCGGACTAGTCCGATATCTCTGGTATTAAACCGGTTGTTGAGTGCTGCAGGATCCGACAAATATTCAAAAAGGCCTATTCACCCCCCCTCTAGGCCTACATTCAATTGGTATCAGAGCAGGTTCTTCAAGATAGAGTTTAACCACTCGAAGAGATCATGTCGGACATGAAGGACGTCCACAAAATCAACAACCAATAGGAGATTAACAACGACAAGACCCAAAAAACTGGAGAAGTACCTCGAAGCCATTCAAGACTTCGAGGACGATGATGAGGAGACGCTGGAGCTGAAGGCAATCCTCAGAAAGAAGGCACATTCCAAAGGGAAAGCAAAGGTTGAAGAGAAGAAGAAGGGGAGTAGTCACACTGACTACTCCCGATATCCTTTTAACTATGATCGTCTAAATTCCAATAACAACCATTACTTATCTATCCCACTTGGAAAAGCCCCACACTTCGATGGAAGTGATTACTCCATGTGGAGGTAGAATATGAAAATGCATTTGATTTCCCTCAACCCAAGTTTATGGCATATTGTATGCACAGGGATAGATATTCTAGATGACGACAAAGAGCTCACCCCAATCCAAGAGCAGGCCATTCACAGAAATGCTCAAGCCGCAGCTGTAATCACATCCTCACTCAGTCGGGATGAGTTCACCAAGGTGGATGGACTCGAAATTGCTAAGGAAATATGGGATACTCTGCAAACCGCACATGAAGGTGACCGGCATGTGCGTGAAGCAAAGATTGAAATGATCGAAGGTGAACTAGGAAGATTCGCAATCGAGGAAGATGAGTCACCTCAGGATATGTACAATCGATTGAAGACACTCGTCAATAAAGTGCGATCATATGGGAGCAAGAAGTGGAATGACCACGAGGTGGTAAAGCTCATCCTTAGAGCTTTTATGCCTCGCAATGTCACGCTATGCTCCATGATTAGAGAAAGCCCCGGATACAAAAGAATGACTCCGAATGAATTGCTTGGTAAAATTATCAACTTTGAAATGATGGAGAAACAAGCAAAGCACGTCATGGAAATTGCCGACCTCACCTAGGCGAAGAAGAAAGGAGTCGCTTTAAAGTCCACCCTCAATCCTCTATCCAAAGAAGCAAGAGAAGCACAACTAGAGGAGGACAGTGATGAAGAGAGCAGTGAGCTAGATGAAGAGGATTTGATATTGTTCATGAAAAAGTTCAAGAGAATAATGAAGAAAAAGCAAAGGACAAAATCAAGTGAAGGCAAGTACAAGGAAAGAACAAAGCCAAAATTGAGACGGGCGTGCTATAATTGTGGTGAATATAACCACTTTATAGTGGATTGCCCATATGAGGAGAACAAGAAGAAGACTAAAGAATCCAAGCCTCAACCTAAGAAGTTCTTCAAGAAGAAGAAACAAGCCGAACAAGCACCTATTGGGAAGGAGTGGGACTCAAACGATGAGTCCTCATCATCTGATGAAGAAGAGATGGCTAGCATAGCCATCGAGAACACGTCCAAGAATTCTACACTCTTTCCTACACTCGGTGCAAGAAAGGGAGATGGCACTTGCCTTATGGCAAAGGAAGGTAAATGCAAGGTAAACATCAAAACCCCTTCCATGCATTCCTACTCTAGTGATGATGGAATAGATAGCGATGATGAGGATATGCTAAATGGACTAGATAGGAAAACTGCAACAAAAATGAAATTCTTACTTGACCAACTTGTTGAGAAGGAAAGGTTAATTGATCGTCAAGAGGACATGATTATCTCCCAAAAGGAGGAAAATGTCGAACTTGAAAAACTTCTAGAGCTTGAAAAGGAGAAAAACAGTTCACTAGAGCTTGAGTTAGCTTCAAGCAAGAAAGCTTGCTTGGAGTTAACCGACTCAAATGTTGCAATTAAGGACCAACTTGCTGACCTGATCAAGGTTAACAATATCCTTGAAGTGCAAGTTGAGTCACTCAAGCTGAGTGAACCTTCCTCTTCTTCAAACTCACCTTCTCAACCCACTAAAACTGAATTTGCTCATATGTGCACATGTGGTAAAACTGACACCAGATTGAAAGGGAAATCATTCTCCACAAAGGATAAAAATCCTACTCAATGTAGCATATTTGACAAGGAGAAGATCAACTATGCACGTAGTGCATACTTGGTCCAAAGACCTCCAAATGTCAAGTATGGCATTGGTTACTCTTATGATGAAAAGCTACATGCTGGAAGTCATAAGAATAACAAGGGAAGGATCTCCTTTGTGAATGGAAGATCCTCTCAAACTGGTAAGTCGAAGGATAAAAACCTGAACTCACATGAATACCGGACTAGTCCGGTCCGTGCCCGGACAAGTCCGGCCCCCCAGACTAGTCAGTCTCATGAACAACAGCAGCTTTTATTTAAAACTTTTGATGCCTCCTATGTGTTAATGAGAAACAATCTTGGCAAGGTATATGCCTATTATGTTAGGCCACACCATGAAAACACAAAATCCCATGTGTGGGTGCCCAAATGTATTGTGACTAACCTCCAAGGACCCAAGCAAGCTTGGGTACCTAAAACCGAAGCATAATTTGTTTTTGCAGGCCTATTCCTCTGGTGGATCCAAATGGGTGCTGGACAGTGGGTGCACCAATCACATGACCGGAGAAAGGAGGATGTTCGTGGAATATGAAGAGAACGAGGACCCAAACGAAGGAATCTACTTCGGAGATAATAGTCAAGGAAGGGTGCTCGGTACCAGTAAAATTGCAATATCCTCTGAACACACGCTTTCTCATGTTTTACATGTTGAATCTTTAGATTATAACCTGCTGTCCATATCTCAACTATGTGACAAAGGTTATAATTGCTTGTTCACTAACGAGGGTGTGACTGTCTCTAGGAGGAGTGATGGTTCTATTGCATTCAAGGGTATGTTGAAGGGAAAGCTTTACCTGGTTGTTTTCAACAATGACAAAGCCGAACTCGACACATGCTTGATTGCAAAAACCAACATGGGTTGGCTGTGGCATAGACGGCTAGCGCATGTTGGTATGAGGAACCTTCAAAAACTCCTCAAGGGCGATCACATCCAAGGTTTGAAGAATGTTGTTTTTGAGAAAGACAAGCCTTGTAGCGCGTGCCAAGCCGGGAAGCAAGTTGGAGCACATCATCTTGCAAAGAACGTCATGACTACGACAAGACCGCTCGAACTACTTCACATGGACTTGTTTGGTCCAATTGCTTACATAAACATCGGCGGTAACAAATATGGTCTAGTTATCATTTATGATTTTTCTCGCTTCACTTGGGTGTTCTTTTTGCATGATAAGTCAGAAACACAAGGAACACTCAAGAAATTCCTCAAGCGAGCCCAAAACGAATTTTCATTGACAATCAAGAGTATTCGAAGCGACAATGGCACAAAGTTCAAGAACACACAAGTGGAGGAGTACCTTGATGAAGAGGGCATCAAGCACGAACTCTCAGCGCCATACTCGCCACAACAAAACGGAGTTGCCGCAAGAAAGAACCGAACACTCATTGAGATGGCAAGGACAATGCTCGATGAGTACAAGACATCGTATCGATTTTGGGCGGAAGCGATTAACACCACTTGCCACGCCGCAAATCGACTTTATCTCCATCGACTACTCAAGAAGACTCCCTATGAGCTACTTACCGATAACAAACCAAACATTTCACATTTTTGAGTTTTCGATTCTCCATGTTACATCCTGAACAAGAAGCCTAGGACTTCAAAGTTCTCTTCGAAGTCCGATGAAGGTTTCTTGCTTGGTTATGATTCGAACACTTACGCCTATCGTGTCTTCAACAAGGCCTCCGGACTTGTTGAAGTTGCACGTGACGTAGTGTTCGATGAGACTAATGGCTCCCAAAAGGAGCAAGTTGATTCATGTGAATTAGGTAAAGAAGAAGCTCCATGTCAAGCATTGAAAAGAATGGCTCTAGGCGAAGTTCGACCACAAGAACCACCTTCACACGAACATGAGGAAAATGAACCACAAGAGGAGACCATCAATCAAGGGGGAGCCTCAACACAAGATCAACCACAAGAGTACAAAGATGATCAACAAGTCAATGAAGGCAACCACTTAGGGGGAGAAGCAAACAATCATGAAGACACAACTCCTCAAGTGCCACATCCAAGAGTACACCAATGCGTCCAAAGGGATCACCCAATCGACAACATCATTAGTGACATCCAAAAGGGAGTAACCACTAGATCTCGCATAGCTAACTTTTGTGAGCATTATTCGTTTGTATACTTTTTGGAACCACGCAGGATTGAGGATGCATTGAAGGATCCAGACTGGGTGGTGGCGATGCAAGAAGAATTGAACAACTTCAAGCGGAACGAAGTGTGGGAACTTGTGGCAAGTCCCAATGCAAACATCGTCGGCACCAAGTGGGTCTTCCGCAACAAGCAAGATGAACACGGGGTGGAGACAAGGAACAAGGCACGACTTGTGGCCAAAGGGTACTCACAAGTCGAAGGTTTGGATTTCGATGAGACTTTTGCTCCAGTAGCTAGGCTTGAATCTATTAGAATATTACTTGCATATGCTACTCACTATGATTTCAGGCTGTATCAAATGGACGTGAAAAGCGCCTTCCTCAACGGACTGATCGAGAAAGAGGTGTACGTGGAGCAACCACCCGGATTTGAAGACGAAGAGTTCCCCGACCACGTATATAAATTGCGTAAGGCTCTCTACGGCCTCAAACAAGCTCCTAGAGCTTGGTATGAGTGTCTTAGAGATTTCTTAATTGCGAATGGTTTTCAAATTGGCAAAGTAGATTATACATTATTTACAAAGAATTTAGATAATGATCTTTTTATTTGTCAAATTTATGTTGACGATATAATTTTTGGTTCAACTAATCAATCTTTTTGTGAGGAATTTAGCAAAATCATGACAGACAAGTTTGAAATGTAAAGGATGGGAGAATTAAAATACTTTTTGGGATTCCAAGTGCGGCAACAAAAGGAAGGGACGTTCATAAGCCAAACCAAGTACACGCAGGACATACTTAAGAAGTTTGGCATGGACAAGGCAAAGCCCATAAAGACCCCCATGGCAACAAATGGCCACTTGGATCTCAATGAAGATGGACCTAATGTCGACCAAACGGTATATGGCTCCATGATTGGATCTCTACTCTATTTATGTGCATCTAGACCAGATATTATGTGAAGTGTGTGTTTGTGTGCAAGATTTCAAGCCAACCCTAAGGAATGTCACTTGACGGCCGTAAAAAGGATCTTGAGATATTTGGTTCATACACCCAACCTTGGTCTTTGGTATCCAAAAGGCTCAAAATTCAATCTCATTGGTTATTACGATGCAGATTATGCCGGGTGCAAAGTAGATAGAAAAAGCACCTCCAGCACAAGCCAATTCCTAGGGAGATCCTTAGTTTCTTGGTCCTCCAAGAAACAAAATTCCATTGCCCTATCCACAGCCGAAGCGGAGTATGTTGCAGCCGGGAGTTGTTGTGCACAACTCCTTTGGATGTGACAAACTCTAAGGGATTACGGTTACAATATGAACCGTATTCCTCTCCTTTGTGACAATGAGAGTGCCATTAAAATTGCCCACAATCCAGTTGAGCACTCTAGAACTAAACACATAGACATAAGACATCATTTCTTGAGAGACCATTCCATGAAAGGAGATATAACCATCTCACATGTCAACACCCAAAAGCAATTAGCCGACATATTCACCAAGCCACTTGATGAAAAGCGTTTTTGTGAACTCCGAAATGAACTAAATATCCTTGATTCTCGGAGTGCGGCTTGAAAGGTTGCATACCTGTATGATTTCTTCAAAATGTTGATTGAATTGTGAAAAACATCTCTCTCAATTTTTCTTGAGAAACTATGTGAATTACTAGGTCTTGGTGAATTATGATCATTGTTTGTTTGTTGTATGCTTACTGATCAAATTCATCAAGATTAATTGATTTGTTTTGCCCCTCCATTCTCTATTTATGAACCTTCAAATATATATGAATGGGCTATGCAAATTTCTCCTGGTGACCACGGACTAGTCCGTGGTTACCCGGACTAGTCCGCCCCTGCAGACTAGTCCGCCGAGTGCCGGTTAGGCTGGACTAGTCCGATAGACCACGGACTAGTCCGATATAGCTATCTGGATGAGTTCGGACTAGTCCGGTCATCTCCGGACTTGTCCGATTTTTCCTGTCCATAACCCTAGCCGCCACAAAACCCTAATTCCTCTCATCCCCACTCTTCCTCACGCACTCTCTCTCTTGCGCTCGATCTCCCAAGGCGGTTCCTTGATCCCACCATCAAAAAGGTGCGCATTTGGGCGCAAATCAAGCTTGACCTCATGCGGATTGAAGCTAGCGGACTTGTTCGGGCTCCAACTCCCTATTCCTCAAGCTTCAATCGAATTCTTTGGTAATTTTCTCCCGAACCCTAGAAATCTTGTTTTTCTCCATTGTTGATCGAATAGCCTAGAATATTCCACTAGATACATGCCCCTTTGATGTACTACGTGTATGCTAAACTTGTTTTGCATTAGGAATTAGCCTTTGTCCACTATGTGAGGTTTTTTGAGGATGAACACCGGACTAGTCCGGTCCATGCACGGACAAGTCCGGTCCCCCGGACTAGTCTGTGCCTGTGCACCGGACAAGTCCGATGTTTCTGAACTTAAAACCTAATTCTTCAATTCCTCAATGCACTTCCTTGCTATCTTTTCATACCTATGTCTTGTATCACTTATCATCATTCTTGCAAATGATTCTCAGATCATGTCGAGCTCAAATGATGAAATCTCCGACTTTGAGGCCGAGATGGACCACAAGGTGGCACCTCGAACTTCGACGGGTCATGGAAAGAAGCGCCAAGAAAGACCCTCCGAGCCTGCTCCTTCCCCTCCTCAGGCTCGGAGGAAAGTGCTAGCGAAGAAGCCGGCCTCCAAGGTGCCAGCCTCTAAGGCTGGTGGTGGCCCTAGCTCGGCAAGTGCCCGCCAAGCAAAGGGCAAGGGAAAAGGGATAGCGATGGGGCCAGTCGGGCCCTTGAAGTTTCATGCTCCCAGGGAAGGGGTCCAGGACCCTACTGAGGAGAAGTTCAATGGCAAGGGCAGTGACTCGGCCGCAAAATTCAGAAGCATTGACTGGTATGGCAGTCCGAAGCAAGCTGCAGATGGAAGGTTCTGGTGCAACTTCCTTGCAAATTTCTACAAATCGGTGTATCTACCGATGAAGACCCCCGTGGTGCGCAATCAGTGGATTGACTGGGCACACTTTGAGAAGAAGGGCTGCTCAACGTTCACTGATGTAGTGAGAGTCATTGAGAAGCATGGACTGAGAGATCTATTTGCTTTCAGACACAACTGGAATGATGAAGTGATTGTGTAGTTCTTTGCGACCTGTCACCTCTCTAGTGAGGATGAAGAGAGTGTCACTTGGATGACCCATGGATCCAAGTACAACATCACTCAAGAAGATTTCACTAGCTTGCTTCACCTTGACACCACAAGGTATGATTGCTTAGTTATACACAACATTGGTGTCATTGACAAGGACAAGATGAAGTTTCTATATGAGCCAAACTCAAAGTTCAACCCTCCTTCCACCAAAAACATGAAGCCATTCTTTGTGGTGTTGAACAGAGTGTTAAGAAAGACCATTGCCCCTAAGGATGGGGATGCAGGGAGTGTGCAAGGATACCTCCGGACTCTGATGAGAGTCATAAGCAAGAACCACCCATTTGATGTGGCGGAATACATTTGGAATGATATGGTAAACATCTCCTGCACTCCCAACAGATCTTGCGGATATGCTCCTTACCTTATGTTTGTGATTGAAAAAGACACCGGCATTGAGTTTGTGAAAGATGTGGAGCATCTCCCCTTGAGGCCTCAAATGCATCAAAAGCCAAGTGTGCAGGCTGCTCCTTCGCCGGTCTCCAGTCCCGAGGCACCGACAAGATCGAGTGAAGGTGTCAGGGCTGTCCCTGCTTCTAGGGAAGCCCCTCAGAGAGGATCAGCTAGTGGGATCCTCAAGTATTTGGCTGCTATATTCACCTCCTGCAAGAAGGCCGAAGTGAAGGTCCACAAGCTCAATCAGAAGAGAAAGGAGGACATGAAGTACATAAAGGCCAATGTGAAGCAAATTTGCCAAAAGCTGGAGATTGATCCCATTGGATCTCCAGTGATCTCTGAGGGCTCTGATCCAAACTACACTGAGCTCGCGCCCTTGAACCCCTCCGAGCTTGCCTACTTTGGCATTGGGGGCTCGAGTGGCTCCATCCCTCCTCCTTCTCCTCCTCGTCAAGCTGATGATGAAGAAGACGAAGACGACGACGAGAGGACCGACGGTGAAGAGTGAAGACCCTAGGACCCTCCTCTCATCTTTTTGGTGTCTTGATGCCAAAGGGGGAGAGATTGAGGGGGGGTCTTAGCTTTATCTGTAGGATGCGAGGAGAGAGCTCTTTTTATCTATCTTTGTGATTGTAATGTTTTAACTGTGTCTCTAAGATTAACTTTGGTTCTGTGAATGCAATGCTTACTTAATTTGAGAAGTATTGGTTAAAATCTGTAATTTTTGCTCCTGGAATGACATATGTGCTTTATTTTGGTTGATTAATGCAAATTATGTCATTCTCGATGTCTTAATGTACTTAGTTATGCATCCCACCATAAAGAATGCACATATGGATAATTCTCTCACTGCTTGATGTATTTTGATCCATATGTGCATACTTTATGAAAATCTCAATTTTTGTCATATTTTGTGAAATCTCAATTGGTTGTCATCAATCACCAAAAATGGGGAGATTGAAAGTGCATCTAGGACTCCCTTGTGGGTTTTGGATGATTTATGACAAGTAATTGGGATCCTAACCTCTTTATTGAGATGAATGCAGGCCTATAATGGAAAAATGAGCAAAATACCAAAAAGAAGGGATGAGGAGGAGCAAAGCGGAAATGAGCTCAAGGAAAAAGAATCAGATTATTGTGTATGGAGTGTGTTAAGGAAACACACCCCAAGAGCTCAATGATAATTAAACACACATATTGCACAGAGTTACACAGGACCGGACTAGTCCGTTCAACACCGGACTAGTCCGATAAACCTTTTTGTACCAGATCGGACAAGTCTGATATTTGTCGGACTAGTCCGATATATTTCTGACTAGAATCGGACTAGTCCTCCCCAGTGCGGACTAGTCCTCAAAACACTACACAAGTTACACAAAATCGGACAAGTCCGTTATCAACTGGACTAGTCCGATATCCTTTCTGATCCACTTCGGACAAGTCCGATGTTCACACGGACTAGTCCGAAAAACCTTACTGATCCAAGTCGGACAAGTCCTCCAAGTGCGGACTTGTCATCCAACACACTTAGGGTTTCACATGTCCGGACAAGTCCGATGGACATCGGACTAGTCCGAAGATTTCCAGTAGCAAAATCAGACAAGTCCGCTTTCAGCCGGACTAGTCCGATATTTCGGGACACTTAGGGTTTGCAACACACACAGCACACCGGACTAGTCCGGTGACCACCACGGACTAGTCCGAACTTTCTGAACCCTAATGGTCACTTTTAGAAACCCCATATAAATAGAGGTGCACGACCCACTTTTATAATCTCTCGAATCCTAGCGCCGTCACACCTCCCAAGAGACTCAAAAACGACCTCTCTCCACGAAATTAAGTGCAAAATCGTCCAATCCTTTGAGGATTCAATCTAGATCATTGGAGAGACACTTGCTACACCACATTGAGCTCTTGGTTTGATTCTCTAACACACTCCTGCATTTCAATTGTAACTTTTGAGTGTGTTTTCGGTGGTATTGTGTTTTGTAATCTAAGGGAGCTCTCAAAGTGTGAGATCGCCCCTTGAATTTGGTTATTCACCCCTTTGTGATTAGTGGAAGAGGATTGGCCTTCGTGGCGATCCAACGAGGGTAGGGTTGGAGAAAACCCGGTCCTTTTGTGGACTCCTCAACGTGGATGTAGGTGGCCTTTTGTGGTAGCCGAACCACGGTATAAACACTTGTGTCTTGTTTCATTGTCCATCATTCAAGTTAATCAACTTAATCTAGGGTTTCACACACATTGTTCATCTTACGTTAAATTGTTAAACATAAGACTTAATTGTGATATAATTCAGTATATAGCTGTTAAACTGTTGTTTGATTCTCTACTTCCGCTGTACACATAAAAGAATCAAACCAATCAATTAAGTTTAATAAGCTTAGTCCATGAACACCGGACTAGTCCGCACTTTACCGGACTAGTCCGATATCTCTGGTATTAAACCGGTTGTTGAGTGCTGCAGGATCCGACAAATATTCAAAAAGGCCTATTCACCCCCCCCCCTCTAGGCCTACATTCAGGTTGTCGTGGCGGTCATTCGCTGCCTCGTTGGCCTCTTTGGCCTGCGCAAATAGCGTCCGAGATTGGTCGTCGAGAGCCTTGATCAAACCCTCCTTCTTGGTGAGTAGGTGCTCATACTTTGCCAGCCAGGCCATTTCACGGTCTATCCTGTCCCGTTGGTCCGCCCGCCTCAACTGTGTTAGCTTCATCTCGAAGTGAAGCCTATTGCGCCATCGCATCAAGGTGTGGCGCTCTTCTTTGAGGACCTTGCTTTCGTGGTCGAAAGCGAGTTGAATGCTTTCGTGGTCAAAAGCGAGCTGAACTTGACGAAGACTGAAGCAGGAATTGTCGATAGACAACGCTATAGGGATAGGCTCCGGACCTGCCAGGGTCATCTCCGCTGGCTCCAAGGGGTCTTCTAGTACAAAAATTGGGTCCCACGCCATAAGCGTGGTCCCCTGCGGTCCTGCGGCACTAGGGCCGCCCACAGGAAGCTCTTCTGCTTCTGCTGCAGCCAATGAGGGTCCACCGTGGGAACATCAACCTCCGAGGATGACGCTGAAGGTCCCACCTCTGGATCTTCAGTTGATGGCTCTGTAGGTTGACGGCCCACTACCGACTCCTCTAGGCGCTCCGGCTCGGATATGGGCGCCTCCGGAGCAATTACCTCTGGGGTGGACATTGGAGTTTCGTCCGGAGCCCCCACCACCTCCGGCTTAGGCCCCGGTACATCGACCATCTCCAGCATGGAGGCGGGAGCTTCAGCTATCTTCGACACAGAGGCCAGAACTTCGGGCACCTCCGGCTCAATCGCTGGATCTTTAGCCACTTCCGGCATGGGCGCGGGAGCTTCAGTTACCTCCGGATCAAGTGTCGGAGCTTTCACCACCTCCGACTCCTGCACCGTTGCTTTAGTCTCTGGCGCTGCTGCTCATGGTGCATTTTCATCAATTTCTCCCCCGTGGTCCAGCGCTACCACGGGAGCCTCTGGCATCTCCTCTGGATCCAAGTCTACGATAGCTGGCACCAGAGCTGTCGTGTCTTCTGCCACCATTTGGGGAAGCTCAATGGTTGAAGACGGAGCTTCTGCACGCTCAGCTTCAGTTGTTGCAGCAGATGCCGAAGCCTCAGACTTCTTTCTCGACACCCTGGAAACAAAAGGTCAGGAAGATTAAAGATATAACAAAGACAAGGTTAGCAACTCAAGGTGAGTTGACGATCCTTACCTAGGGATGATACCGCCCCAGTCGTCGCAGAATCTCTTCTTCTGAGGCCCAGAGTCAGATCCCACTAGATCTGGTGAGACAAAAACCTCAGACCTTGGTTGGGAGCTAGCTGCAGCAGCTAGAGTCTTCTCAGTCAGAACCTCCCCCGATTGGGAAGGACCTCTGGACCCGGAGTCCACAGTTGGCATCGGAGCCATAGTGGATCTGCTAGAGCTTGCGTCCCTCGAGCGCGTCGGCACCGAAGTAGGCGTAGCCACCGAAGATCTCCTTCGCTGGGGAGAAGGTGCTATTGAAGATGGAGCTGACTCGGTGGGGCTTCCATCAACATGGCTTAACTTCCTCTTCTGGCTGGAAGATTCGGCCGGCTCCTTGCCCTTGCCCTTGCCCTTGCCAGCGTCATCCACCTTCTGGCTTGGGGCAGTGGGGGCCACTCTATCAAAAGCCCTGGGGATTGCTACTCCAGGCGTCAGTGTCGACGTTGGGAAAGCCCTTGGGCAGCTCCAGCCTCTTGTGCTCCTCCATAGTGATGATTATCCAATCTTTCTTCCAATAATCCCACTTGCTGGAGGGGAAGGACTTCATGTACTTGAAGGGCAGTTCTTCTGCTTCACGAAGTAGTAGAAGCCGATCAGCTTTGTCCCCTTTCCGGTGGTGTGGACCGTGAAAAAGGTCCAAAATAGCTCGATGCAGGGAGGCACGCCCACCCACATCTCAAAGAAGTGGACGAAATTCGCCACTAGCAAGAGTGAGTGGGGGCCGAGGTGTTGCAACCGGAGGCCATATAAATCCTGTAGCATCAATAAGAAGGTTGAAAAAGGTGGGATTAAACCCACCATGGCATACACTGAGAAGTACACCATGTCTCTGGCGTGCTCCTTCTTGAAGGGGAGCTTGTAGAAGCGGATGTCACGGTTGAAGGAATCACTGGACCACACCATGTAGGTCCGAACCTTTGATAGACCTTCCTTGGTCTTGATCCAGCTGCGGGGAAGACACAACTCCATCGCGGCAAAGTGGAGCGAAAGAAGAGAAAGCTATGCGAAGGGTGGGAGGCTCTGAGCACAAGTTTGATTGAAAGCATAAAGAGTCCTCAAACCATGTGGGCTTTCCTTCTTAAGTAATCCTACGCAAGGTTTGGATGGAAACTGCAATGGGACCGAGATGACATTTTCAAAAATCTACCCTGCCATTGATGAATGGGCCCGGGTCCACTTTGGCGGAAAAGCCGAAGTTATTACCCTAGGTGAACTGTTGTCATGATGGGAGGTCAGAAGCCCGAGAGCGGCGACCTGACAAGGCGCGTGGAATCGATATGGTTTCCGCATTGGGAACCAGCGACCTTCAATTGTGTGAGATCTGCACGTGAAGATCTCACCTGCCACATTCAAAAGAAGCCACGCGGCGATGGTTTCACAGTGAACCATCGCCCCAACGGCACATCAGAAGACCTTTGAAGCTGCAGCGGGTATCAGAGATGGCCCCACCTTCGATAGAATAACTTAACCCAAAGGGTTTCTCCCGGAGGTGGGCCTGGGGGCCACTATCGGTACCCTGCGTACCGGGCACCCCATGATACCGCAAGAAAAGCTAGGAGTTCCACCCGTACAAGTTGAAGACCTCTGAAGGCCGCACATGTTACATAGTACTGGACCCGCTTCCCTCGTTTGGGTACCTCCAGCACTGACACGCGTAACACAAGGCCGGACCTAACTCCCTTCATAGGAAAGCTCTTGTCTTGCCAAGCACTGCAAGGATTCCAGTTTATCGCAACCAAAAAATTCGTCGCAATAGGTTGTTTTTCATCGCAATAGGTCGTTGTTGCAACGAAAAAGAGCGTGGTGATAGTTTTTACGAATTGTCGTAATAATTCCCGCGGCGATAGGTTATTTGCGACGCCTTGGCATCCGTGGCAAATAGTATGGTATTGCAACGATTTTACATCGGTGGCAAATAGGATGCTATTGCAACGTTTTCATGTATTGTGATGATTTAATGTATCGCAACGAATTGTACGATATTGCAACGGGTTCACGATCGTGGCAAATAGTAAGATATTTCAACAATTTCATATTCGTGGCAAATAGTATGTTGTTACAACGATTTAGTGTATTGCGACGATTTAACGTATTGCAACAAACAGCATAGTATTGCTACGATTTCACATTCGTGGTAATTGTATGTGGTTGCAACAATTTCAAAGGCATGGCAATAGTACGGTATTGTAACGATTTCACATTCGTGGCAAATAGTATGTTATTGCAACGGTTTAGCGTATCGCGACGATTTAACGTATTGCAATGAATAACATTGTATTCCAACGATTTCGCAGGCGTGGCAATAGTACGGTATTGTAACGATTTCACATTCGTGGCAAATAATATGTTATTGCGACGGTTCACCGTATTGCGATGATTTAACGTATTGCAACGAATAGCATTGTATTGCAACGATTTCGCGTTCGTGGTAATAGTACGTGATTGCAACAATTTTCACATTCGTGGCAAATACTACAGTATTGCAACGATTTTCACAGTTGTGGAAAATAGTAACATATTGCAATGAGTTATGGTGTAGCGACGATTTACCATATTACAACGAATATCACGATATTGCAATGATTTCACATTCATGGCAAATAGTATGGTATTGCAACGATGTCATAGCCGTGGCAAATAGTATGATACTGCGATGGTTTAGCGTCCGTGGCAAATAGTAGGTTAGTGCAACGAGTCAACAAACATGGCTAATAGTACCGTATTGCAATGATTTCAGATCTATGGGAACTAGTCTGGTACTGCAACGATTTCGTATTCGTGGCGAATAGTTGGGTATTGCAACGAGTCCACAAACGTGGCGAATAGTACCGTATTGCAACGATTTTAGATCCGTTGGAACTAGTATGGTACCGCAATGATTTCGCATTCGTGGCGAATAGTTTGGTATTGCAACGATTCCTTATCTGTGGCAATAGTGTTTTAATGCAATGTTTTTTGAGTCGTTGCCAAATGTTTATACTGCAACGTTTTGTCATTTTATTGCCACGTTTTATCAACCGTATTGGAAATATCTTCCTATTGCAACAATTTATCATTCGTGACAAGAAATTCTTAATGCCACATTTTATAATTAGCGACAGTAGAACCCGAATGCACCAGGTTTGAAAATTAGTGGCAACAAAATCACAAGTTTAATAATAAACATCCATCAATTGATATTACAACACGCATAACAACACTCAAGGATTACTTAAGCAACGTGTTTGCATGCTAAGAGTTTTCCTAAGATGACCGGGACTAATTGTTGGAGCAGGTGGCTTTTGGTGGTTCCTTATTTGTTGGACCTTCTGTGGAGTGGTCGCCATCATCATTTTGTGCATTTCAGCCACTGAGGCGCGCATGTCCTGCATTTCCTTAGTTGTCTGTTCATGATCAGTTGCTATCTGACCTTGTAAGTTCTGGACTTGAACGATTAACTCTTCATTCTTCTGGTTTATGCAGTCCATATGGGTGTTTAAGCTATCATTTCTTCCTTCCAAGTCCTGCACTATTTCATTGAGGCCTGCATTTCTAACTTCTAAGTTTCGAACTTAGTCATTGAGGAGTTTAGAAATCTGGATACATATACGTTCACGTTCGGGACCAGTTGGGTTAGCCATATAACCACAACCCCGAACCTGTGATCCTGCACAACTGATTGAGGATCTATAACAGCGCTGGAAGATGTGGGTTCTCTCCTCATTTGAAATTGGGCCTCCCTGCTCAGCTTCCATGTCGTCCACTTTGGCACGTGCCTAGATCTATATACGAAAAGAAAAGTCACAGGTAATTTGCAAATATTTATTTAATTGGGGATTGTTAGTGTTACTCACATGTACAGCTTCTGCCAGCTTGTTTGTCTAGTTACCGTTCAACAAATGGCTTGCCTCCCACCGTTGTAGGTCATCAGGTTCTTCTCCGGTCTCTGGGTCTCGCTACATAAAATACAAGTAAACTTCAACATGTCGGTATACATATTTTTTGCAGTGCAAAGTAAAAGCGTGATTTATTTTTCATACCTTCTCGTAACTAAGCTGGGCATAGGATTTGGAGCCAAGCAAGTGACACGCCTTTTGTGTGCTGAATTGGTCCTGCTTATTGTCTGCAATAATTTTAAGAATTAATTCCACGAATGAAAGTAAATGAAATATTTTTTTGTATGATTCGAAGATATTAAAAAGTTAGCTGACCTTGAATTGCTCAGACCCAAAATATTCTATTAGGTGCAACCACTCGGGCGCCGTTACGTCAGCAGGCTGGTTTCGTATACGTTCTTCGTCGGTAGAATAACTCTTATAGGTGGCATGCAAAGTCGAGCGCCACCCCTTGTAGCGCTCACCAGCAATTTTCAAAATTTTTCTTGCGCTCTCCAGTGTGGCCTCCATGTCCTAGGAATCCTGTACATTGTATAACAAGTTGCTGTAAGTGTACAGGATGGAGATTGCAAGAAAAAAAATACTTGTGTGGGGGTGTGACAACACTAACCAGAATGTCTCGTACTATATCTCTCTTGTTACTATGGCCAACCTCTGCCCACTTCCTTGCACCGCAGAGGGATGCATGTCTTTTTGTAAACATAACCACATCATCGACAAAGTGCCGCTGATTAATGCCAACCGCAGCACCCAACCTAGCGGAGAACTGAATTGGTAGCTTCACATGCTCCATTCTACTAACTTGGGATGCATAGCGTATTCTGGCAACCTTAAGTCCTGTAGCCACACTTCTTCCTAGCTTCCTTCCTTCTGTTACATTGATTCAAACGGTAAACGATTAAAGCAAATTACCGCCTTAACAAGTTTAGTATCATGTACAAATAGTGTGAAAAGAAGAAAAATCTGATGTTCATACCATCTTCAGGACGAGTGCGGCAAATACGAGCGTGGGACGACCGCGTCGTGCGAGCACCATTTTGTTCTGTAGTACTCCCTCCTGGTTTATATTAATTGTCACCAACAAATGAATTAAAAATGAAGTACTATAGTAGTTAGGACTGTCCTAACGACAACTATTTTGATGGTGGGGGGGGGGGGGGGGTTACATTATTGACTTCTTTATCGCTGTTCATACTCTAAAATGAGCCATCAGGTACACATGTCAGTGGCAGTACGCACTCGTAGTACTGCAAAGGATTTTCAGACCATGAGCGAAGCAGGCAATACTGTGAGGGGGCATGCAACTGGCAACGCTAGACTAGACAAAGATAGGGTTCGCCGGTTCGATCTGACTGACATCAGCCGGAGCGCATCTCAAAGAGAATTATTAGTTGCAGGGCAAGTAATGAATGCCAGCGGTAGCAGGTGGCGAATACAAGAAAGACAAGGCAGGCAGCTTGCGGGATTGAAATCCTCCACAGTACTGCACCTGCATAAGCTGCCACAGACATGTGGGCCCATGAGACATCGGGTCTACTTGTCAGTGGCGGCTACTGTAGGTGCAGTACTGCATAGTGCCATCTTGTGACACTCAGCAAAGCGAGGGTTCGGTCTCGCCGAAACTCTCGAGGAGGATTGGTGGCAGGGCAAGTAATGGCCAGAGATTTGCGGGTGACGGGGTAATCATGGCACGCGAAGGATGGGACGTGGCGATGGGCGAGGGAGACGCTTCGGGGAGGACACTGAAGTGACCAGCAGCAGGGCGTGGGCGCCGGTGCCGGCCAGAGTGGCCGGCGGCGAGAGAGCAAAGCGTGGAGGCATAAAAAAATCACGCCATCACACAGGCTGATGAACTGTTAACTATAAAGACTAAGTACTAATAAGAAAGTATAATCGCAAGGCATACTAAAACAATTAGTAGAGCCTAGGAAAGAATGCAAATGACCATGATACACCCATCATCAATACATCTAAAGGACATAATGTAGTCTCTCAAAATGCTCCAAATTCAATGCCAAAGGAGTAGAGTAAAAAACTAACACGCTCTGCCAAAACAAATGGCACGGTAGAGAGGCAGGTCGTAATGTGATGTGATATGGGTAGTCGGAAGCTACTACCGAGGATAGAGTTGGAGTTGGACATTTTTTAAGCTCCAAAAGTAAAATTACGCTGGGGTGGAAGGAGTATTTCTGGTTTGTATATCTATACCTGCTGTTGGTTCATGCATCGTAGTAGTACCAGGGAGTGAAGAACCTCGGGGTTCCTGAACATCATGTGCTGCAATATTCTCTGCGTACCATGCAAACGATTTAATGTTGTCTAAATTTGTTTAATTTTGATAGTAAACACATTTATAGTTATACCAGGTGCTTGTTGGCCACCATGAATGCTTGTAGACGACATCACGGTTTGATGTCTTGTTCATAATGTAAAGAGCATTATAATTAGTCATTCCAAATAACAGTGATAACATCAGATTACATGACCGATGTAGATTTTGAATCGGACGGTGTGCTTTCTATAAACTGCAGTGTTTGTTACTAACGAAGGTATTAGAAAAGAAAGAATAGAAAAAAAATGTACGATAGAAAGCAACAAGAAAGAAAAAGGTGAAAACCATGGGAACTAAAAATCTTAGGAATACAAATTTGTAAAACAGGAATGAGAGTACAACATTTAGAGTGGTTGATCAGATAACCCGTGCGTCATTTACTTCTAAATCCAGAATACATACTACTACCTCTGGTTTTTAGTATTTGTCGTTCCCGACCAGGAATTGAACTGGAAATACACTATTGTAATAAGCTGTCGGAGCAACCTTTATTTAGGGACAGATGTAGTATATATATATATATATATATATATATATATATATATATATATATATATATATATATATATATAAAACTAGATTTGTGAAACAGAAGAACACATTTCTTCTTTGTTAATTTATTTAATCTTCATATATCAGGATGGATGGTGTATAACTTAACTAGGCCAAAACTGCATGGATCGTGTAGAACCAAGCCAATATAGCTCTATAAAAAGACGACATGGATCGTGTAGTTGACCTAGCAGAAAACTGGAGTCCGGGATGCGATGTCACAGGGAGGTGTCGGCGACGAAGAGGTTCGGTAGAGCCCGTCAAACTTGGTCGCCCGGCGTTGTACCCAGGAGTCAACACCACCAAGAGCTTCGATGCGTCACTGCGAGATCCATGGGGGGAAAATTGTAAAAACCGTGGGAAATGAAAACACGGGAATTTCTTAGGAATACAAGTATGGAACACAGGACAGAGAGACAACACATTTGGAGTACTGCGAGATCACCGGAAGGGCGGGGCAACGGTGTGTCGGGAACAGAGGCCAGTGTTTCCATTTATACTCATCGTGGCTGAAATAGGGTTACAATAATAGGCGGGGCTGAAATTGGAGGCGCAGGTAGTGAAAATTGAATTGTCAAAATCTCAAATGTGGCGCGCCAAGTAGAACGATAAAATTTTTGCGGGAGCGGAGAATTTGACGCAAGTCGTGCCCTTGTGCATGCATCCAATCATGATTAATTACATCTCATGTCGCGTCGATTCCTGCACATGGTGCGTGCAGCTAGAGGGGTAGACTTCGTCTTAGGACAACTTGCTCGCTTCTTAATTCATCTTTGTTGCCATGCATGGAGATCAAAATCTAAAAGCAGTCATCTGCTAGCTAGTGGGACATTCCAAAAAAATACAAAAAAATATGAATCACCAAATGTATATGTGCTAATGCAAACGATATGCAAATACAGCCAAGTCCATGAAAGGACAATGGTAAACAATCATCATTTTGTAACATTAATCACAATGAAATGATAACATGTAGTATATACTACTACATACTAAAAATACATTTTCCCATGCGTCGACTACAAATGAAAAAATTGAGTGAAAGAACACAAAAGAGGAGAAACGCAGCCTCAACCACGATCTCAATGGAGTTTCAACCAAGAGTCGTCGATTGTCACAACACAACAAATTCTTGGCTAGACATTGAACAACAGTTACCTTGCCCCTTTTTCAGAAAGGAGTTGTTTTTCGATACTGCATAGGACGCATTGTTCATGAACAGAAAATACATTTATCATTAAAATTGAAACAACACATATATTACAAACAAGAACTACGAAAGCACATAGAAAACAAGACAAAGAAAAACTACAAATACTACTCTACTCGGAGTCGGAGGAGATCTCCTCCACCTCCTTCTCCGCCGCCGCCGCCTCCTCCTGCGCCGCTGCTGCCGCCTTCGCCTCCTCCGCCGCTGACGCCGCCGCCTCCTACGCTACCGCTGATGCTGCCGCCTCCTCCGGCAATTGATTCTGAAGCTTCCAGGCAACGGTCCGCAGAAGATGCTGGCGGCCCTCCACCCCAGCCATCTCCCCGATCGTCTCGTAGAGGATGTTGAGACGACCGGCCACAAACCCTAACCTGAAGCAATAGTGGTTTGCGGTGTCCATCCTGGTGCAGACGGGAAGTTTCCCAAGACCCAAACGGTCAGACGAGCGAGATGTATCAGAAAATACATCCCGCGC
Source organism: Tuctoria greenei (assembly GCA_036927565.1). Lineage (NCBI taxonomy): Eukaryota > Viridiplantae > Streptophyta > Magnoliopsida > Poales > Poaceae > Tuctoria > Tuctoria greenei. The sequence continues at coordinate 201,601,844 of JAYESD010000001.1, forward strand.
CAATATGTCGAGCTTTTTTGCTCGCCCGGCGGTGGCGGAAAGGTGCTCAGTGGCCTCCTTCAGGCGCCAATCGAGTTCATCGAAGTGGTGTTCGACGAGGCGGACAGTCTCCTGAACCCAAACGGGTTGAGGAGGTGTGGGCGCCGCGGGCGGAGAAGGGGACGGAGGAGGTGCGGGCACCGCCTCTAGTTCCACTAGCATTGGCTGCGATGGAAACGGAGAAGAAGGAGGTTCGGAGGACATCGATGGCCTGGAGCGCTTCGGTGCGGGGCTACACATTTGTGCGGTGACGGAGGTGCGGAGAAAGAGCGAGAGGTGGTCGACGATGGTGCGGAGGTGAAGGAAGAGAAATTTGGAGGCTATGATCGATGGAGATGGAGTGGTGCGGTGGAGATGCAAGAGGATGGGTGTGCCTTTATAGCGGGTCCTCGTGATGATCAGACGCTTCGAAAACTGCGCTTTCGAATTAATCCAAACCGCGGTTGGCTTCCTCTAAGTTGTCGCTTCACAGGCACTTTATTAATTTGACATGCAAAGGGTCCAGGGTATGCAGTGGCCCACCTGGCATACTTTGTAGGTCCGTCCAGTGGTGTTTCAGTTTTTCAGTTCCAGTTTTTTTATTTTGACACGCAAAGGGCCCACCGGCCCATGGTATATGCAATGTTCCAGTTTTTTTCAGTTTGTCATGCAAAAACCTCGATCATGTTTCATGACGTCACGTGTTTTCTCTTATTTTTTGAAAGATCAACATATATATATATATATATATATATATATATATATATATATATATATATATATATATATATATATATATATATATATATATATATATAGATGAAAGATCGTCAGAAAACACAAGAAAAAAATACAAGACGATGAACACACCACACATTCATGCATTCATTAATACACACACACACGCACACACATAGTAAGACGATGAACTACCAGTTTATTTGCCCCTGCACCCCCGCCGCCGGCTCGCCCCCGGCTCCGTCGCCCCTGCACCCCCGGCCCCGCCGCCGGCCCGCCCCAGCGACACCCGGCCCCGACCCAATGCACCCTCGGCCCCCGACGCCCCCGGCCCTTAGCAGACTCTATCGACGACGATGGAGTTAGGGCCGGGTCTGGGAACACGGACTCGAGAACGGAGCGAGGGGAAGGCTCATGGCCCATAGGGGCCGTGTAGCTTCCGTCCCCTCGATCCGTTGGTGATGAGCCTTCTCCTTGATCCGTTATCGAGTTCGCGGCGGCCACGGCGCCGCTTCGACCCCGCTTCTGGTCTGACGACGCTGATGATCCACAACATACTTTTAAATCTGTGCATTGGTATTCTCCCCCTCATATTTGTTGATGCGTTAATACTTGATGTTTTACATCGTTTTCCACAGGAGGCAAAAAGTAATGAACATCATTGATCAGCACTGCGCTGAGGAGAACGCGAAAATTGCAGTGGGCCGCGTCAAGTCGGAATATGATTTTATTTACATTCCATTTGACTTCAAGTACCACACCTATGCTTTGAAATATATGATTATACTAATCAAGCTCCGGTCTTTTACTGATTGATACTTAACCTCGTTTGTTGCATTTGCCAAGGTCTGAGGCCAACAAGGGCTACTGCTTTGTCAATGTCACATCGCCAGATGCAATGTTCTGGCTGCTGAAGCACCTGCATGGCTTCCGTTGGAAGGTGAATGACTCGCGGAAGATGTGCGAGGTCGACTACGCCAACATCCATGTACGTCGCCGTCCGCTGCCACCGTTTTCCATTATGATGTCGCTGCATGGTGTTCACCTGCCACTGCTCGTCATCCTTTCGCAGGGTCGGGATGCGTTGGTGGCCCATTTCTCCAAGTCATGTTGTGCAGAAGTGCCGCAGAGAATTCGATTTCCGCGCCAAGGGGTTAAGAGATAAGACCATCTGATTCGCAGGCCAGTAATGGTGTTTGGGAACACGGTATTTTTAGAGTTTAGAGCAATTAGCAATACCGTGGTATTTGAGATTACTATGATATTTTTTACAGAATGGTGTTTGTCAACCAAACATTCCTATGTATTGCAAAATCGTGGTATTACAAAACTGTGCTATTGAAATACTTTGGTATTGCCATGTCAATTTAAAAATTGTGGTTTCCAAAACTTTAGTATTGAAAAACTGTGTTCCCAAACACAGCCTAAAGCTTTACAGTGAACCACTGCGGATGGTCTTAAAGGCAGGCCCGACTCTGGGCCTAGGCGGGCGGAAATACATTTTTTGCGGCCCTGCCACACAACGTCGTGCGTGCGCCCCCGCTCCGCACGCCGTCCCATGGAAACCCTGTTGAGATCCTTCGCTTCGCGCTGGTGGGTTTGTTGTCTGGACACCAAAGGATGGAAATCCCACGTGTCCCACTCCCACGATTATGCAATTTTGATCGGACGGCGTGCGAGGCAGGGGCGCATGCGCGATGCTGTGCGGCAGGGTCGCAGAAAATTTGTGGGCTACTGCCTAGGGCCAGGTTGGTGGGTGGGGGTGGTGGGGCATGCACGATGACTGCTGGTAAATAGAAAAGAAATAAAATTAATTAAGTATGTAGCTTTTTATTTTTGTAATTTTTTGAAATATAATTCTACTACGTACGTCCTACTAATGTTAGTTCAATGCTTTGTCCAAAACGTCAAATAAAAGAATAAGGAGGGATTATTTATTAGATACAGTATAATATTACTAATGTGTTAATTTTCCATATGCGATGTTTTTTGATAAAAGGAGGAGTTTTTCGTTAGTGCATGTACTGTAGGACACATTGTTCATGAACATAAAATAAAAGACATTTTTTATTAACATAAAAAAACACATATATTACAAACAAGAAAAAACACATAGAAAACCAAAGAAAAAACTACTACTCATCCTACTCTACTCGGAGGAGGACTTGTCCACCTCCGCCACTGCCTCCGCCTCCGCCGGCGGTGCCTTCGCCTCCGCATCCGCCGCCGGTGCCTCCACCTCCGCCGCAACCGCCGGCGGAGCATCCTCCAACACCAGATCGAACTTCTTTCGGTTGACGGCCTTCACGAGTTGCTTGCGAAACCCCACCCGGCCTCCTCACCGATCGTCTCGTAGAGGTAGTCGAGACGAGCGGCAACAAAGCCTAACCCGAAGATGTAGTAGTCGGCTGAGCCATGGTGGCGTGGTGGGGAAGGACACCAAGTCCTAGTCGGCAATAGGAGTGAGATGTATTGTGAAATACATCCTGCGCCATTTTGTCGAGCGCTTTTGCTTGCACCTCGGCGGCGAACAGTCTGTCAGTGACCTCCTTAAGCTTGCCATTGAGTTTGTCGATGCTTTCCTTGATGAGGAGGACAGTCTCATCATAGTCGGACGGAAGAGGTGCGGGCGCCGCGGGTGGAGACTGGAGTGGAGGAGGTGCGGGCGCCGCCTCCATTTCCACCGGCCTTGGCAGCGACAAAAATGGAGAAGGAGGTTCGGAGGATGTCGAAGACCTGGAGCGCTTCGGTGCGGGGCTACCCATTTGTGCGGCAACGGAGGTGCGAACAAAGAGAGAGAGAGGTGGTCGACGGTGGTGCGGCAGAGAAGCAAGAGGAAAAGTTTGGAGGCTAAAATCGATCGAGAGGTGCGGCAGAGAAGAATAGGAAGGTGTGCCTTTATAGCGGGTCTTTGTCTAAGAGCGTGAGTGGAGATGATCCTTCAAAAATTGTGCTTTTGAATCGACGGTAAGAGTTACTCCAAACCGCGGTTCGCCTCCTCTTGGTTATCGCAATGGCTCAACACATCCCATCAACCAGTTTTTTAATTTGACACACAAAGGTGTGGAGATTGACGTGAACGCGCGTGGCAATCGACCGAGAGTCCATATCTTTTTTTTAAGGATCCGACCGTTGCCGACCGAGAGTCCATATCGAACTGATAATTGTCGTGATCATGGATGATGGTGGACATGAATGTAATGCATGTGAAAGAGACTCGCGATCAAGCATGTTTGGTCACGTGTTGAGGATTTTTGTTCCCCCTTGTTGAGGAACATGCTAATTGGATGACGTTGAGGATCGGATGTGGCGTACGTGTTTGCACAGGTGTGTTCATTTGTTCCTAAAATTAGAACACGTAGCAGCTAGCGCCTACGCCTGTTGTTTCTTCAAAAGACGAGTACAGCGATACATAATGGCAGCATGCGATCGATTAATTTGATGAACCACGTACGTACGTAGTGAGAGCTGTGTGCTTATTAGACGATGGTAGTCCACATTTTATCCTTGTACCTTCGAGGGAACATCCTTGTGTCAAATTTGTTATCTCTATTGATGACAGGATAATATTCTTCATTACTGTGGTAGTTAAACTGCCATATACTATAGATTGAGAGCATACACACATGTATGGTAGAGAATATGATAAATATAGAAATATATATACATGGTAGGAAATATTATTGTATTCTTGGAATACATGTTTGGGACGTAGCATATGTAAGTCTAACATACATGTGAAAGACCTCGATCATGTTTGCTGACGTTACTTGTTCTCTTTTTTGTTGAGAGGTCATCATGTTTGAGGCTCGTTGATCATGTTTGGGGCGTAGCATGCATGGACAACTAACATGCATGTGAAAGACCTCAATGAATGTGAAATAACATGCATGTTTTTAAAAGCAAGATATAGTGTTTCCTCAAGAAAAAATAATTTTATGAGAGATTGGGCGCACATGCTCAAAAGCTAGAACTTGAGCAATGCACCTACAAATTCCATATGCCGGGATGATCGACGACAGCCGATCTGCAAACTCGGTGGTAAGATCAGTAGTCGTCGGAGAGCAGCTTGCGGCCGACCTCCAAGGAGACGAAGGCTTCGATTCATGCATAGCTGATCTGCTCGCTGAAGAGATTGTACGCGTCCCAGTTGCTCGTCCTCACCCCGTAAGGCTTCTCCAAGTCGACGCCCAACACGATGCCCACAATGTCCTTTATCACCGCGCGGCGGAGGCTTGGGCGATCCATCTCCTCCGCCGTGAGCTCGGCCAGATCCATCGTTTTTGCCACCTTCAGCTGCCAGTCCTTCCAAAGACTGTCGGCGTCACCCTCCACGCCGACGCCGACGAAGCGGTAGTCGGAATCGCCGAGGAAATCTTCCAGCTCCTCAGGGAAGTAGTCAGCGTGGATGACCTGGAAGATGAGGCGGCGGCGGCCGATGCAGATCTGCAGAACGGCGAGCTGGGGCACCACTCGACGTGGAGGCCCGACGACGAGCTTGTGAAGGCGCCGACGGTGGACGGAGAGGACCTCGTTGAGCCAGTCCTCCACGGCCTTGCCGGAGGGCGTCACGGCGGTGGTGATCACATCTTCCTTGAACGTCACGTTGTACACTTGAGTCCCCGTCATTGGGTCTCTCTCCTTGTCGTCCCTACGGTTGCCGTCTGTGGCGGCACGGCGCAACTCTCTCTTTTGTGCAAAACCTTCGTCTACACCTTTAGTTTGGATTTTAATTGGAAACGGGCCTAGATATATAACTGATGCAGTTACGATATGAGCAGAGGAGTTTCCGAATTCGGGCCCAAGCCCAGAGTAAAGAGAGTAATGAAGATTTTTGAATCTTATATACTCTTTCTAATTTTTAACTCTTATCGTTATGACCACAAGTTGCATTCTATTAACCCAACACTACGTACAACAACAACAACATTTCTTGGGAGTCCACCCACTGGATATGCCGGGTGGGCCGCGGGATACCCTAGGTCCAGTCACCAGAGAGTAGCTAGTGTGAATACATGCTGGAGAGATCAGCGGAATCGAGAACTGGTCAATGAAGATGGATGTCAGCAGTGTCACGGTTCATGTATCGAAACACACGCCATCCTTTTTCTTCTTCTTCTCCTTTTTCTTATGAGTTCGTATTATTTTCCACCAATCTTCTAAGAGCATCTCCAACCCATTTGCTATTTTTAGTTTGCTATTCTTTCAAATAGCAAATATGCTATCCACATTTAGCATCTCATTCTATGAGCATCTCCAACCCGTTTGCTATATGATGTGCTATATTAAAAAATTTCATATTTTATTAATATGTAATAATTATTTAAATTCAAATAACATTGTTGCAATGGCTATATTGTGATGTTTGTATTTCTAACAGCTATTTTTCAATGGTTATATTTATAACGACTATTTTTCAACGGTTGTATTTCCAATAGTTAATTTTCGACAACTATTTTGTAACAGAAACGACAATAATGTAGCAAAAATTGGGGATAGCAAACCGGATAGCATTTGCTACTAGTAGCACACCGAGAGCTCCATATAGCAAATGGATAAAAGTAGCAATCCTAATAGCAAACCGGTTGGAGATGATTTTTGCTCTAAATTTGCTAAATAATAGGATAGCACACCATATAGCTAATGGCTAAAAGAGCATCTCCAACCCATTGACTATAGCACCTCTAGCGGCTAAAGTATCATACATGCAACTTTACAAATGAGCTTACTCGAACTTTTAGAGCTTGAGCTCATCAAGCTGGCAATATTCAACTTCATCCTCAAACTTTCAATCAAACTAAGTTTGGTCCTTGAACTTTCAAATGGGTCAATTATTTAGTCCATCAACTTCAAAAAACTGTGTCACTTTCATCCTTACTCTGAGTTGGACATCCACACATTGGCATGCCACATAAGATAGTTAATGTGTTTTTAATCCTGTTAATTTGTGATAGAAGTTTGTTTTACTTAAATGTTTGAAGTATGCATCATTATAAGCATGTAAACTCTTTCTCATGTTGAAGCAAGCAGGAAAGAGTTTAAGAAATGATTTGAATGGACCCCTTCGTTGGATAGCTGGGAAGTACAACTGTCGGATCAAAACAAACGGTGGATGCAACCTTTACTGCACGCATGCAGCAAAATGTCGCTACGTCAGGCGATCCTGGTCCAGGCATGTATGCTCCGATTCCTGTCCTCCAACTTCATCTAGGCTTCCGATGATGCAGGCGGTCCACCACCAAACTGTAGAAAGGATAAGCACGCACACATGTAACAGTCATTGTTGACTGTGTTGGTCTAACATCATTGTTTCACTATGTAGGCCTACGTTTAGTCATTAACGCTAGCTTTTGAATCTTTGTAGTTTGAAAGGGTTTTGTTTTGGTTTCACACTACACTAGCTAGCCTATATAAAGTGTATATGTGTTCCCTGATGAATACACAACAAACATTCTCCATACAGAATGAAACTTGCATGCCGCTTTCTTCTGCCGGAGGTTTGAAGGTAACTACACGGCTGGTCGGGTACACGTACTGTACGGGTGTGCCAGTGTACCTTAACCCCCCGTACTTCGTCCGTCCCCGGTGGTTGTTGGGAAGAGCCTTACAGGTATGCTCTGATTCCAGTCCTCTTACTCCATCTCTAGGTTTTTGATGACGCAGGCGGTTCACCACCAGGCAAACAAAAAAAGGTTGAGCGGCATGCAAGTTTTTTGATGAAAAACTGACTTCGGCCTGCTGACTGCGGCTTGCTGACGCATCCATCTCTAGTTTTTTGATGACACTCCCGCTGACGTGTCATCATCTTATTTGTTGTGAAGGTATGGTAGTTAAACTAAGCATTAATAAAGGGATCAATAACATTTTGACACATCAGCGGGATGATGCATGGGAGGGCAGAACGGGAGGGACACGGCTTGTATACTCCCATTCAGTGCTTCCATGCATGCTCCTACTTAAGTGCCATGATTTTATTGGCCCTTTCATTTACCTAACATAATGCCTGATTTAACTTCAACCAAATAGATGATGACACATAAGCGGGAGTATGCATAGAAGCACAAACGGGAGCACCAAAGTTGCATCCGAACGAGAGGCCCCCGCAGCCAGTTTGTCATCAAGAAATTTGCATGCCACTCATCACCGAGGTTTTGCTGGTTTTGTCTGGTGGTGAACCGCATGCGTCATCAGAAACCTAAATGTAGTTGGAGGACAGGAATCAGAACATACCTGCAGGGGTCTTCCAACCACCACCGGGGACGCACGACGGGGTTAAGGGACACACCAGCACACCCGGACCGTACATATGTGCCGGTGAAGATGGAACTCAACAGTCTCACGGTTATGGATAGAAAAAAGGAAGAAGAAAAAGGATGGCGCGCATTTCAATCTATGAACCGCAAGACTGCTAACTTCCATTTTAATTGGCCAGTTCCTGATTCCGCTGAGTCATTGTCGTTGTACATGGGGTTTGGTTGAGACAATGCAACTTGTGGTCATAACGATAAGAATTAAAAAGAGGAGTATATCAGATTCAAAAATCTTCATTACGCCAGGTCGTATGATGGCCGGACACTCTCCAATCCACTTAGATTGAAGTGGAACCACTCCTACCCAAACAAGGAAAAAAATTTATGGATACGGTATGCATATCCAAGGTTGTGCATACTGTTCCACATTTGTGACATGTGTCCACATGAACGGACGGATGAAGCAGTTGCATGACTGTGATATGTGTGCACATGAACGAACGAGGTCGTATGATGGCCGGACATGACAGGGATAACGCCAAGGAATCATATCCTTTTAAAGCATAATTTTTCCCCGCATACGATGGGCCCTTCGCGTGTCAAATTAAAAATTTCTCCTTTTATCGAAAAACATCTCCTTTAATGATGCCAAATTTCGGTACATGGGCTCACGCGTACATGGGGACGAACACCAAGCGTTCCAGCGCAGTTTTGGCCCAGGAATACAAAGTGACTCAGCACAGTTTCAGCCCACGAATAACAAGCGGCCCAGCGCAGTGTTGGGCCTACTCTGATAGCTTCACGTACACTTTGTCCTGGCTGCCTCCCCGCCGGACCCTTCGATCCACAACGGCCCCCTCTCCCGATTGCACGAAACATGCCTGGAGGAGCAACAACGCTAGGTACAATTGCTCACATAATGTTATTGTAGTTCAATCCTCTTACGGATACGCTGATTGAATTGTAGGAAGCGATGTCAGAAGATAAGACATGGATGGGAAAAGACAGGCGTACGAAGGAGTGGCAGGATGGAATGAAGTCATTTTTAAATTTAGCATTCCAGGGCACTCGTGAAGAAGAAACTAAGCCTTGTCCTTGCACGAAATGTCATAATATTTGCCACGGGAGACGCAAGGAAGTTCATCTTCACTTGCTTCAAAATGGGATGTCATTTGATTAGACTTGTTGGGCACACCATGGAGAAAAACGAGTTGAGAAAAAATTACTGAGCAATCAGCAAATAATGAGGAGATAATTTCTGATGATGCTGCTATGGAAAATATGCTGTCCAGCCTTCTTAGAGGCACTGGTGATCATGGTGGTACTTCAGCAGGTGTTGGTGATCCAGAAAACGCTATAAACCAGCAGGAGCCATAGAGTGTGCAAAGGTATTCTATGACTTATTAAATGATGCCAAAAAGGAGTTGTATCCATGTTAGAAGGTGACCCAATTATCCTTCATTGTCAGGTTGTACCAGATAAAGTGTTTAACTGGTTTGAGCAAAAAAGCGTGTGAGTTCATGCTTGAACTATTCTCATATGTGCTTCCAGAGGGACATTGCATTCCTAATACACTTGATAAAGTTCAGAAGGTTGTTTGTGACCTCGGGCTGAGCTACGAAAAGATCGATGCATGTGTCAATGACTGTGTATTATTCCGGAAGGACTATTCTCTGCTGAATCGATGCCCAAAATGTGGTGAATTAAGATTGAAAATAGTACTGGTCGAGATGCAAGAGAGGCTTTACCTTGTGGAAAAGCCAAGAAGCTTGTAGTACGCAAGATTCTACAATACTTCCCTCTTATTCCCCATCTTCAAAGGTTTTATATGGCAGTATCAACGGCATCAAACATGCGTTGGCACAAAGAAGAACGTATTGATGATGGTATATTACGCCATCCTGCAGATTCAAAAGCATGGAAGCATTTTGATAGCATTCACCCAAATTTCTCATCTGATCCTCGCAACGTAAGACTTGGGCTAGCATATGATGGTTTCAATCCTTTTGGAGTAATGAATATTTCTTACAGTACATGGCCTCTGATTCTAAACCCTTATAATCTACCACCTTGGTTGTGTATGAAGCAACCTTATTGGTTGATGTCAATGATAATTCTTGGGCCAAAGTCACCTGGAAATAACATTGATGTGTATCTGCAGCTTTTGATTGATGAGCTACTGAAATTATGGTCTGATGGTGTTGAAACATACGACAGTTCAAAGAAAGAGACAATTCTCATGCGAGCTTCTATATTGTGGAAAATAAATGATGTTCCAGCATATGCAATGCTATGTGTATGGAGCACAAAAGGTAGGCTAGCATGTCCATACTGCCATGTAAACACTGATGCCTTGTGGTTGAAACATGGACGAAAGTATTGCTCCATGGGTCATCATCGTTTCCTACCTCAGGATCACCGGTGGCATCGGGACAAAACTTCTTTCAACAACAAAATAGAGAATAGAGAGGCTCCAACATCACTCTCTGGTCATGAAGTACTCCAACAATACGAGACTTTTGATCAAGTGAGTTTTGGAAAGACGAGTAATAAGAGAAAGCGCATCGAGGAAGATAGGTGGCATAGTTGGAAGAAGAAAAGTATATTTTTTTCAGCTCCCGTATTGGAAGACATTGCTAATAAGGCATAACTTGGATGTCATGCACATTGATAAAAACATTTGTGATAGCATATTGGGTACATTGATTAATATGGATGGTAAAACAAAAGATAGTCTACAAGCTCGTTTTGATATGCAGGAAATGGGTATACGGACAAAGCAACATCCGGTGGGTATGAAAGGAAAGTATGATTGTCCATCAGCATCATATACTTTGCAAAAAGATCAAAAAACCACCTTGTGCAAGTTTTTGGCGGATGTGAAGATGCCCGATGGTTATGCCTTAAACATCAAGAGAAGTGTGGACATAACATCACGTAAGGTATCATGTCTAAAAACTCATGACTGCCATATTATATTTCAGAAGCTCCTTCCTATTGCAATACGTGACATATTGCCTGAAAAGGTTGTTGAACCTTTAATTGAGTTTAGCAGATTCTTTTCTGGAATTTGTTCAAAAGAATTGGCGGAACCAGATTTGGATAAGATGATTGAACAATTTCCAGAAACAATTTGTAAGCTTCAGATGTTGCTTACTCCCGCTTTATTTGATATCATGGTACATCTTCCAATCCATCTTGGCGAAGAAGCTCGCTTGGGTGGACCTATTTCTTACAGATGGATGTATCGAATTGAGAGGTACCTTGGTACATTGAAGAGGTATGTACGTAACAGAGCTCACCCGGAGGGTTCTATAGCTGAGGGATATATTATGGAAGAGTGTATGACTTTTTGTAGCCAGTTTTTGGATAACATCAACACCAAGCTTAATAGGCCAGAACGTCATGAAGCTGCAGCTAGGAATGAAACTTCTCTCGAGTCTAATATATTTACAGAAGTTGATAAATCTACAAAAGGGTTTAAATGGGGCGAACTTACTATGGTGGAACTACATAACATCAGGCATTATATTATTTCTAATGTTGAAGAGGCCGCTCCATGGATCAAGTATGTATAACACTCAGATGTTCTATACTATATTAATGGATCATGCTTATTGTAGATGGCTAATTTAATTTTGTACCCTTTTCAGTGAGCATTTTGAAGAGCTGAAAAAAATTCATTCTCGTGATGTTGAAAAACGCCATAGAGATGAGTTTGTTTATTGGTTTCAGAAACGAGTATGTACATGCAAATTTTTACTTTGATGAAATATTGAAGAAATATCTGTTCTGAAGTTGGTTTATCGATGAACCCTTTTATACTAATTAATGTGTACAGATTATGACATTACACAAATAAGGCAAAGTAAACGATTATTTGTATGCATTATCTAGAGGACCTGATCGTCGGGCACATTTTTGTAGTCGATCATTCATAAATGGCTTCTTCTTTCGAACAGCGGAGGTGGAAAAAGATTTACGGATGCAAAACAGTGGTATTGTTGTTCGGGATGGTGATCATGAGTGGTATGGAGTAATCAAGAAAATGATTTTTGTTGATTTCGAAAAAAATCAAGAGGTTCTATTATTTGAATGTGAATGATTTGACCAGCCTCGTTCCAGTCAGAGCCAAAGCAGAGGCTACAAAATGGATCGATACGGAATGATAGATATTTACACTACTATTTCTAAATTTAAGTATGAGCCTTACATTCTAGCCACCCAAGCAGAACAAGTTTTTTACGTTAGAAGTGCGAAGCAACCTAAATGGGCTACAGTTGTTAAAACAAAGCCACGAAACCTTTTTGCCATGCCCCCTGAAGACAGTGGAAATAATGTCACTGAGACTATGGAGGCTGAGACATTATTTGATGATCGAAGGCTTACTGATATAAATGAGGATATGACCACATGGGATAGGAATGAGAATGACATTGACGGAGCAACCCGTGATGCTTCCGCTCTTTCAAATGAAGATGACGACGACGACGACCACGACGATGATGATACATATATTAGTGATGGTATTGTACCACCAATATTGAAGGAGGACAGCAAAGATGATGATTTTTTCATATAGGTACTGTGTGAGCTAGCTGTACGTGAACTATGTAATGCAACATTTGTGTTACGTGGCGATAGATCTTAACGCCACCAACCGGTATTTCGTGGCAACGGATCCTACTACAACGATTGTGTTTCATGGTGATAGATCCTATCGCCACGAACTTGTGAATCGTGGTATAAGTTCCTAATGCAACGTTTGTGTTTTGTGGCAATAGATCCTAACACCACGAACTGGTGAATCGTGGCAAAAGTTCCTAATGCAATGATTGTGTTCCACGACAATAGATGCTAATGCCACGAACTATTGAATCATGGCAACAGATCCTAATGCAATGATCGCGTTTCGTGGCGATAGATGCTAATGCCACAAACTAGTGAATCGTGGCAACAGATTCTAATGCAACGATTGTGTTCCGCGGCGATAGATGCTAACACCACGAACTATTGAATCATGGCAACAGATCCTAATGCAACGATCGGGTTCCGTGGCGATAGATGCTAATGCCACAAACTAGTGAATCGTGGCAACAGATTCTAATGCAACAATCGAGTTTCATGGCGATAGATGCTAATGCCACAAACTAGTGAATCGTGGCAATAGATTCTAATGCAACGATCGGGTTCCGTGGAGATAGATGCTAACGCCACGAACTATTGAATCGTAGCAATAGATCCTAATGCAACGATCGGGTTCTGTGGTGATAGATGCTAACGCCACAAACTAGTGAATCGTGGCAACAGATTCTAATGCAAGGATCGGGTTCCATGGCGATAGATGCTAATGCCACGAACTAGTGAATCATGGCAATAGATTTGTGGCGATAGATCCTAATGCCACAAACTAGTGAATCGTGGCAACAGATCCTAGTGCAACGATCGTGTTCCGTGGCGATAGATGTTAATGCCACGAACTAGTGAATCGTTGCAACAGATTTGTGGCGATAGATCCTAATGCCACGAACTAGTGAATCGTGGCAACAGATCCTAGTGCAATGATCGTGTTCCGTGGCGATAGATGCCAATTCCACAAACTAGTGAATCATGGCAATAGATTCATGGTGATAGATTCTAATGCCACGAACTAGTGAACCGTGGCAACAGATCCTAATGCAACGATCGTGTTCTGTGGCGATAGATGCTAATTCTACGAACTAGTGAATCGTGGCAAAAGACCAAGCTTACTGCAACGATTTAGTATTCATTGCAGTACAATCGTTGCAACAGGGCGGAATCCTTGTAGTGACGTGTCAAGTGACCCCGGACCTAACCCCCAGTAGAGGGAAGCTCCAGTGTTGCCATGTGTATAGTGGCTCCGTACCTTCCTCCCCACGATGGGAAGCTCCGGAGCCGCCGCATGTCGAACCTCCGGAGCTTGGACTTCAACAGAAGACAGAGAGATCTCCAACGGCTCGGACTTTCAAGGGATAGTTAAAGCGACCATTACAAGACCTGATTATGTATCATTAATGCCATATTAATGACACACGATCAGTGGACTGTTAATAGGGGTAATGCCATCATTAAGGCGCGTTATCACCCTATTAACAACACTAAATATTCAGCGATCGTGTATTAAACAGTTAACTACGCTAGGGCCAGATGTCGGGTCAGGCAAGTGATGTAACGACCAGTCCTTAGACAATAAAAGGGTTGCACAACACGATACATAGACAGGCAAGCTGACACGCTCAGAAGCACCACTAAAATTCATACATACAACACACAACCCGTGGAGTAGGGTGTTACGCTCAGGCGGCCCGAACCACGTAAATCCCTCGTGTCATTATCTTGTTTGTAATCTCACTTGCGCCCCAACCAATCAACAACATTTGCGGCCTTCGATCTTGTAGTACCAGGGGAAGTGTCGATCGCACACTTCGACAACAGTGCACTGGACTAGCCCGTTCATGGACCGGACTAGTCCATTAATCTTTTGGATGTTCCGTAACACCATGCTTTTGGACAAGTTTGTTCATGGATCGGACTAGTCCGAGAAACTCTCTGAAGTTTTATAACACTTTGCTTCGGACAAGTCCGTTCGTGGATTGAAGTAGTCCGAGAACCTCTCTAATGTTTCATAATACTATGCACCGGACAAGTCCGTTCATGAACCAGACTAGTCCGAAAAACTTTCTGATGTTCCAATAGACAGGGCACAAAACAAGTTCAGACAACTACCGGAATAGTCTGGTATACCTCACACGAATTAGGGTTTCTACTGTACTGCACATTCCACGCTGTTGATGGCTGTTATACCAATTTCAACCGTCAATATAACTCAATTATGTGAAGGATTGATCATTTCTTGCACACATCACCTTTCTACATGACCTATTTCCACTTGTACTTGGAGAAATATGTATATGCAGATATTTATACAGGAATTGAGGAAAAGTATGGGGAGCAATCCTATAAAATATCATCCCGGCCAATCAGGCGACGACACGTGGCACCACATGGATCAAATGGCCCACAAACAGAAGTATCCGAGACCATCCAACGGTGTAGCACCAATATCAGTCAATGGGACCCACCTGGCAGACACCTGGAGGAAGTACGGGCCTTTTGGAGCCCTGACCAGGTCAGCCGAACCAGGGGGTCGGCCGACCTATTCCTGGCGCCAAACGCGGTCAACTTCCACACGTTGGCTCCTCCCGACTCCCTGGAGTCAATGACGACTGATTCGCGTGCTTTTGCTGGCGGGAATCGACCTCAACACTAGTATAAATAGGACCCCATACCCCTCACTTCAACACACACCACTTGGGCATCATTCTATTGTATACACTATCTTCCATAGTTCTTAGAGGAGTTAGGATGTAGAGAGGAGATCCTCTAGTCCCAAGTCCAAATTTTGAAAGAAGTAGAAGGAGTCTATCTTCCCAATTCCACATTCGGAAAGGTATATCTCATGTATTCCTCCTTGTATTTGTTACTTTGTGCTCAATAAAGATATTATCTTTAGTCTTCTTTTATACGTATACTTGGACAAAGCGTTTCTTGTTTTATTGTGGAGTCCATGTAAGTGGAAGGTATAGTCTTTATGATTGTACTCTCATGATCACATCTTATGGTCATAAACACTATAGACCCCCACTATAGTCTATGTAGTTATGATATGATTATGTTAATTTGAATAACTATGCTATGCAATCAGCATTGGTTCAACGATGATTTAGTTCATTGCCTTAGGATGGCTTGTGCTGCAGCTCTTAAAGTATTTGCTTAGTATGCTAGCATGGTGCTAGGCTATTTAAGTAGCGTTGGATGTCTCGTAGACCCACGGATTGAATAGGTAGGAAGTAGGTGGTCACAGCCCTATTTGTCCTTTGTAATCCTCCACGTTCGGCTATGCCACAGGCTCTTGGCTGGAGTCGCCCTAGTATTGCTAGGGGTAAGCCTGTGCCCGATGTGTTGAATAGCATTGCATAGGATTTCATCATTGACATGACCATTAGTATCTACCTTAGGCTATCTATATGTATTAGGAGCATTGTAGGAGCAACTCTCTAACTCTTAATCCAATCTCCCTCTAGGACCCATTTACCCTTTAGAATAGATTGCCTAGGTGTGTGTCACACTACCCCTATTATCAACTTACCCCCTGTCCGGATAATTGATTAGTATCCCATAGCTTGACCATAAGAGTAGTATATACTTTACTCCATTGCCATCCTTTGGGATAAATACGATACCCTTGGGAATACTCATGGGTGAAATGCTACAACACTATCTTCCGTGCGCTTGCGGATCTCATCTCTTTACGAAAGATGATCTGTGGTGTTAAGAAATACCAACAAGCATTTCTGGCGCCGTTGCCGGGGATGATTTGTTAGTATATCTTAGGAGTCGTCAACAAGCATTTCTGGCGCCGTTGCTGGGGATGATTTGTTAGTATATCTTAGGAGCCGTTAACAAGTATTTCTGGCACCGTTGCCGTAGAAGGCAAAGGAAGTGAAGGATAGCTATCACTTGTGATTAAGCTATAGGTACTATAGTTATTAGATAGGATTACCCTGTTTTGTTTTCTCCTTTGTGTGAAAACAGGGTAGTGTTGGCCAACCCATTGTATTGGATGGCCAACGAGGATGCAAGTTCTAAACTGGAAGATGATTAAAGACGTACCTCAACAAATGTCTGCTAGGCAACACCATTGCCTTTTGCGGGAGAATTTCAGCTTTCAGTAGGAGCCAAAGTCATCCATACCCAAGCTTGGGGAAGGCTCCAAGAAGTTCTTCTTGGTTTGCCTCCACCATGGGGTGGATAGTTGGCTCTTCATCCAACACTCGTGTCATGGGTTGGATCCACCAATCCATGACCACATTCATGGTGGAGCTGAAGGAGTCCTATTCTCATTCATCATGGATGAGAAGAAGGTCTCCACTCAAGGGGTGGATTGAAGAATGCTCGAGTTTCCATAGCTTGTCATGCACACCACTTCACAAGGTGGATATGCTAGTTATGGAACTACACCTCCCATTGAAGTGTCATGAATATCAAAGTCATTGGAGATTTGTTTGGATAATCCAAGTCGCTTTGTGAAAATCCATGACATCATGGGACGCGTGGGAATTATTTCCCTAAGACCCATGAGGACCTTTTTCAAACAACAACTCCAATGGCTACCATTCACAAGGAGGTCAAGGGTTGAATTAACATCACCCTTGTATTCAAGGAGGCTATGGCTTTCCAAGGGATTTAAGTTCAACTAGCCTACCTTGAAGTATCTTGGCCAAGCAGAAATCAAGAAAACATTCACATGAAGGTCTTGGCCAAGGACAAGAACTTAAGGAGCATTCAAAGTCCAAGATATCCCACATCACTTGTTGGGATTTCCACACTTCGACCAAACCCATTCAACCTAGGGCAAGTGACATTGTGGATGAAGCATTTCTTGTTTTATTGTGGAGTCCACATGTCATCATGCCCAAGGAAGCCTTTGATCCATGACCAAGGTATGGGTTGATTCAATGGAATATCAATATGGTCAGAGTGGCACCCCTAAGAAGGACAAAGCCTCACCATGCTCATGAAGTAATACATTCAAGAGGGAGAACTTGTTGCTCCAAGAACATGTCTATATCAATACAACGGGGAGAGGCTAGGGCCACCATGTGGCCCACATGTCCAAATGATAGCCAAATGAGTTTGGCATGTCAAAACAGAAGAAATCGTCCACATCTTCAACTCCGGGATTGGACAACAAATTATCATGCTAAACAGAACGGAGGTAAGTCCTACTCATCGGACTTCAAAAATTCGGTGAGTCCTTTCCAATAGGTTAATTGGTAGTTATCTCATATTTGTTTTCCAAATTGCATCAACCCTTGCATTTGCATGTTTGAAATTCCACACTTGCATATTGGAAAGTAAAATTTCCAACCATCATAAAACTAAAAATTTGAATTAGGGGAGAAATTTAATTGGATATGAAATACGTGCATGACCACTTGAATTTATCTTCCTAGTTCAAACCAAAAAGATTTGCTTTGACCCTCATTGCATTTACAAGTTATTTCAAGCTGGGCAAGACAATTTGAAAATTGGGTTCAATTTGCTTTTGGCTAACGCAACCTGTTTTCGAGTTGTTTTGTGTGTTCTTGATTAAAGTGCAGCTAGGTCAAAATTGTGAAGAGGTGGTATGGCAAGAAAGTGAAAGGTTTCATCAAGCTCAAGTCACCATTGGGAGGATTTCAGAACACTTATCTCCTTCAAACTCATTTTGAGTTTGAGGAAGAGAAATGTTCAAGTTGATGACCCAATGGAGGAGCTAGAACCAAATCCATTGCCAAATCCAATCTCAACTTGGAATTTGACATCAACCATCAAGCCTACGCCTAAAATCAAGGTTGTGAGTTTCTCACACAAAGACCTTCATCACCAACTGCTCTTCAAATGAGGTATGAGTTTAGAATTTTCCATTGTTTGGTTTGCCATAGAATTGAATGCATTTGCTTGAATTTGTGAGGAAGGTTGACACTTCCTCATCATTTAATTCTCATGCATCCTCACAAGAGTAAGTGTGGGTATTGACTTTTGGATCTCCAAAAGGAAATCCCACCTTACATGGAAAAATTTAAAACAAGAACCTAGAATCCTTTAAGCATTGTTTTGTAGACTTAGTCATTTTTGTCTAGGTTTAGAAAATAAACTCTGGGCATGACTTAATTGGTGAATTTGCATATAGAAACTTGGGCATAGTGACAGCCATAATTTTTAATTGAGCTTCATGCATAGATGGTGTCACTAGATTTCAAACTCCTAGGAATAAGTGATATCCTTGCTCGAAAATTGAATTGCATTTTTTGGAGGAGTCACTAAATTTTAAATTCCTGGTGAAGTTCATGAGGATAAAATTGAGAATCTTGTTTGTCATGGTCTAAATGTTAAAATTTGCTCTTGAAAGCTAAGATGGTTAGAAACTTTAGAAGATGTAGGGATCCATATAGTATATTTCTATCACATGCATTGCTATGAGTAGGAGCTTTAGAAAATATGCAACATGAATTATCCATAAAGCTCCACTCTTATCAATGGATAACACATTGATCATTGATACACTTGACATTGGAACCAATGCATCTTTGATTTTGTTCTTCCCCGTATGTACAAACGAATGTTCGGTTACCTAACTCGAACGTTCATTTGTACAAGTATCAGGAGCTAACCATCCCTCTCTATTCAAGAGAGGAAGTTTGCAGGAGTAATATTACTATACAGGCATTCAAGAAGCTGATTGTTGGGATCCCTAGAGGATCCCATTTCAACATCTCTTGGCCAAGGAGTAAATGAGGATGGTTGCTACCTATCGGAAATTATGCCCGAAGATCAATCATAATTATACGAGGCTAGAGATTTGAAATGGGAACCCTCCATGAGCAACCAATAGGCTGCCACTAATGGGTGAGAGCATTATGTTCTCAACTATTCTAAGCACTCATTCAAGCTCAAGGGATTTGCCACCATCATTGGGTGCAAGTTGTTCCTATGTGGCTAGAAACCAAGGAATGACAAATCACACCCAACACATGGAGACCCTGATGTGCGGACGATCAACATCGAAAACACTCTATTCAACCACACTCATGGTGTCCATGGGAGGCAACACAACAATCAACACTCAACCCTCCATTGTCAAAGCCATGCTGCAACAAGGATAGGCCAACTCATGGCCTACCTCCGTCGTTAGGGTTTCAACCCCTATCACGGAACTTGATCAAGAATAAGCTTGGGGGAGGACCCCCACTTGAGGTAACTTGTATCACACCCAATGTATTTTTATTTCAAATCATCCATTGCATATTTACTTTCCATTCATCTGCCATTCATCATGCATCTAAAAAAACATAAAAATAGCAACTTAGATTTGCTTTGCTTATCAAATAAATATGTGCGGTAAGAATGATTTAGAATTCACATAGATGAAATGATGAATAGTTGCTCTGTTTTATTTTTCCTAAGTCCCTAGTTTACAACTTGCTACTCTCCGAAAATTGCTTAAATTGGCTAAAATTAACTTTGCCTTGATTTAGAAATTGTGGGTAGCAAAAGCTTAATCTACTTCTAGGTTGTTGGGAGATTTGAATTAGTAATAGGGCTGTTATTCCTATTTTGAAAGTGAAACTTAGATTTCTGGAGAAATTCTATCAAGATTTAAGTTTGCCTCATTTGATTGGAAATACCTACCACAACCATATGATATTCATACATAGACAACACCTTATGCATATGCTATTTGCTTTCACATTGAGCCAAGTCAAACTAGTATAGACCTATGTGAGAAATCATTCAATTCTTTTTGAATTCAAGACTTCACATGCACATGCTATACTTCTACACTAGAAGGAAGCAACATTCCATCATATCCACCATTCCACAATAAAAATAGAAAATCCATGCTATTCGTAGTTAGCACTCTCTTCAAGTTATTGCATAAAAAGGAGTAGAAGGCATGGCTACAAGAAAAAGAAAATGCATGCTTATATCATAAGCATGAGAAAAAAATAAGAAATAATATGCTTACTCCATAAGCTTAAAAAAAGGGTAGCCATGTTTCATCCATGCAATAAAGAGAGTCCACATCAAAAGGAGTCATCTCAATGTTTCCACATCCACCTTCATTCCATCACACCTGCACAAGTCTTCATTCAAAAGTTTGAATTGATTTCTCCTAAGGCTTGCTCTTTTGACTTAGCAAAAATATGTGTTGCAAATATGCCTACTTACTTTCCCTACCAAGCTCCACATACAAGTCATATTCAAAGAGTAGGAATAGTATATGCATAATGCCTTGGTGAGGACATATTTCCACTATACACAAAGGAGTGATTGAGAGAATCAATTGAGGTACTTATAATATAATTTGAATCTCTCTGAAATTTAAGTGGAACTTGATATCTAGGCTATGCTTGCTCCATTTGTTGTTCTATCTTTCAATTACCCATGAATAGGAGAAGGCATAACTCCCATAATGACTTAAGAAGGGTGAAGTACCATAGCCAATTTTTGCAATACTAGGTAGAGTATTTTGTTGTGCACTTGGTACATTCGGAAGGTAGAACATTGTAGCAACTCCTAATCATCAACCTAAAGTCTTGACTTTGCTCGAGACGAGCAAAGGATAAGCTTGGGGAGTTTTTTGACGGTTGTTATACCAATTTCAGCCGTCAATATAACTCAATTATGTGAAGGATTGATCATTTCTTGCACACATCACCTTTTTACTTGACCTATTTCCACTTGTACTTGGAGAAATATGTGTATGCAGATATTTATACATGAATTGAGGAAAAGTATGGGGAGCAATCCTATAAAATATCATCTTGGCCAATCAGGCAACAACACGTGGCACCACATGGATCAAATGGCCCACAAGCAGAAGTATCCGATGCCATCCAACGGTGTAGCACCAATATCA
This sequence comes from Tuctoria greenei, assembly GCA_036927565.1. Classification (NCBI taxonomy): domain Eukaryota; kingdom Viridiplantae; phylum Streptophyta; class Magnoliopsida; order Poales; family Poaceae; genus Tuctoria; species Tuctoria greenei. The sequence goes on from JAYESD010000001.1 coordinate 201,623,336, forward strand.
GTCAATGAGACCCACCTGGTAGCCACCTGGAGGAAGTACGGGACGTTTGGAGCCCTGACCAGGTCGGCCGAACCAGGGGGTCGGCCGACCTGGTCCTGGCGCCAAACGCGGTCAACTTCCACGTGTTGGCTCCTCCCGGCTCCCTGGAGTCAATGACGACTGATTCGCGCACTTTTGGTGGTGGGAACCGACCTCAACACTAGTATAAATAGGACCCCATACACCTCACATCAACACACACCACTTGTGCATCATTCTATTTTATACACTATCTTCCATAGTCCTTAGAGGAGTTAGGATGTAGAGAGGAGAGCCTCTAGTCCCAAGTCCAAATTGGGAAAGGAGTAGAAGGAGTCTCTCTTCCCAATTCCACATTGGGAAAGGTATGTCTCATGTATTCCTTCTTGTATTTGTGATATTGTGCTCAATAAAGATATTATCTTTAGTCTTCTTTTATACGTATACTTGGACAAAGCGTTTCTTGTTTGATTGTGGAGTCCATGTAAGTGGAAGGTATAGTCTTTATGATGGTACTCTCATGATCACATCTTATGGTCATAAGCACTATAGACCCCCACTATAGTCTATGTAGTTATGATATGATTATGTTAATATGAATAACTATGCTATGCAATCAACAATTGTTCAACAATGATTTAGTTCATTGTATTAGGATGGCTTGTGTTGCAGCTCTTAAGGTATTTGCTTAGTATGCTAGCATGGTGCTAGGGTATTTTAGTAGCGTTGGATGTTTTGTAGACCCACGGATTGAAGAGGTAGGCAGTAGGTGGTGACAACCCTATCCGTCCTTTGTAATCCTCCACGTTCGGCTATGCCACAGGCTCTTGGCAATAGTCGCCCTAGTATTGCTAGGGGTAAGCCCGTGCCTAATGTGTTGAATAGCATTGCATAGGATTTCATCATTGACATGACCATTATTATCTACCTTAGGATATGTATATGTATTAGGAGCTTTGTAGGAGCAACTCTCTAACTCTTAATCCAATCTCCCTCTAGGACCCATTTACCCTTTACAATAGATTGCCTAGGTGTGTGTCACACTACCCCTATTATCAACTTACCCCTTGTCCGGATAATTGATTAGTATCCCATAGCTTGACCATAAGAGTAGTATATACTTTACTCCATTGTCTTCCTTTGGGATAAATATGATACCCTTGGGAATACTCATGGGTGAAATGCTACAACGGTATCTTCTGTGCGCTTGCGGATCTCATCTCTTTACCGAAGATGATATGTGATGTTAAGAAATACCAACAAGAATTTCTGGCACCGTTGTCAGGGATGATTTGTTAGTATATCTTAGGAGCCATCAACAAGCATTTCTGACACCGTTGCCGGGGATGATTTGTTAGTATATCTTAGGAGCCGTCAACACACGCGGATTTCACAGAGCACACTGGACAAGTCCGGTCCCTAGTACGAACTAGTCCAGTCGTCGAGATCCCGAATGGTAACATTTTTGGAAACACTATAAATAGGAGATCCATGACCCCACAAATACAACTCTCGCATCCTATTGTCAAGAACTGAAACCCTAGCATCGCCTCCTATCTCAAGAGCACAAAAACACATCTCCCCACGCATCTAAAATCCTCAAAAGTGAAATTCTTTGAGTATTCAGATTTGGGATTGGGAGATTGTTGTCTACGCATTATTGAGCTCTTGGGGTTTGATCTCTTTACACACTTGCATTATTTGCAATCATTTTCGAGTGTATTAGATCATTTTTCTGCTGTATTTGACAATTTGATTAAGTGTGCAGGAAGTTTTCAAAGCCTATTCACCCCCTCTAGGCAACACTCAATTGGTATTAGAGCATGTTCTCCATCTACGAGACTCACCGCTCGAAGATATCTATGACCTCTAACAAGAACAATGAGATCCCGAAGGTTCCCAACATTGAAGAAGAACAGGACACAAAGGCATTCGATGTTCTCAAGGAAAACGAACACGATGATGAAGAAGTGTGTCAACTGAAGGAGTTTCTGAGAAAGAAACTACTAAGCAAAAAGGACAAGGAAGAAGATGAGAGGATAATGGGGAGTGCTCATCATGACTACTCCCGATATCCTTATAATTACAATCGTCTAAATTCCAATAATCATTATCTTTCAATTCCCCTGGGAAACCTTTGAAGTTCGAAGGGAATGATTATACCATGTGAAAGTACACTATGAAAAGGCATTGAATCTCCTTAAACCCCAGTCTTTGGCATATTGTGTGTACAGATGTAGATATTCTGGATACCAACGATGAGCTCACTCCGGAGCAAGAACAAGAAATTCACCACAACGCACAAGCTGCTGCAGTGATCACTTCATCCCTAAGCCGAGAAGATTTCACCAAGATTGATGGACTAGAAAGTGCAAAGGAAAGATGGGATACACTCAAGACCGCACATGAAGGAAATTGCTCAGTTTGTGAGGCAAAAATTGTAATTCTTGAAGGAGAATTGGGGAGGTTTGCCATTGAGGAGGGCAAATCACCTCAAGACATGTACAACCAAATGAAGGCACTTATCAACAAGATTCGTGCCTATGAAAGGAAGAAGTAGACTGACCATGAGGTGGTCAAAAGGATGATAAGAGCATTTATGCCAAGGAATGTCACCTTCTGCTCCATGATCCGTGAAAGCTCGGGGTTTCACAAAATTACTGCGGATGAACTATTGCGCAAGATTATCAACCATGAGATGATGTAGAAGGAGGCCAATATGTCAAAGACCTAGCATAACTTACTTCCTCCAAGAAGAAGGAGGTTGCCTTCAAAGCAACTTGTAAGCCTAAAGGAAAGGAAGCTCGTGAAGCACAAGATGAAGAAGACACAACTGATGTGAGCACCGATTTGGATGATGAAGAGATGGTGCTCTTCATCATGAAATTCAAGTGTATGTTGAAAAAAAAAAGAAGGGAAGCAGCTCTGGGAAGAGCAAAGAGATAGGAAAATCCAGGACACGACGTACCTCCTACAACTGTGGCGAGTACGATCACTTTATGATTGATTGCAATTATGCAGAAAATAAGAAGAAAAAGGAAATGAAGCCACAAGAGAAGAAAACCTTCAAGAAAAGGACACAAGCTCACCAAGAGAACATTGGCAAGGAGTGGGACTCAAACGACGTGTCCTCCTCCGATGAAGAAGAGGAGATGGCTACCATTGCCATCAAGAAGCCTACCAAGAAGTATATGCTCTTCTCAAAAATGGGAGGACGGGAGACTCATAATCATACTTGCCTCATGGCTAGGGAAGGCAAGAAAAAGGTTTGACTTACACCTCCCTCGCTTAATTCCTCCATTGTTTATTTTAATAGCTCTTGTGAAAATGAGGAAATGTTTAAAGGTTTAAGTAAAACTACTTTAAGGAAAATGAAAATGTTGTCAGGTGAAACTTTGAGAAGGAGGAGCTTGTCAACCGACAAGAAGATATGCTCATCTGCGAAAGGAAGAGATATCAAGAGGTTGAAAAACTCCTTGAGCTTGAGAAGGACAAGAGCAAGTCACTTGAGCATGAGCTAGCCTTGAGTAAGGAAACTTACTCAAAACTAGAAGACTCACATATTGCAATCAAGGATGAACTTGCTAACTTGTCAAAAGTTAACAAAAACCTTGAAGTGCAAGTTGAGTCACTCAAGCAAAGTGACTCCTCCTCCAAGAGCTTACCTTCCAAAGGTGTAAATTCGACAACGACTGTAACTTGCACATGCTATAGTAAGAAAAATATTGTTAAAAATGATTCTTCTGGTTCACATGCTAAACATCCATCACAAAGTGGCATCTTTGACAAGGAAAAGATTAAATATGCACATAGTGCATATATGGTCACTAGACCTGCTAACATCAAAGATGGTCTTGGGTTTACTAAAAATAAAATCATGTCCACTAATGTTCGGGTTAAGAAGCAAATTACTTTTGTTAAGGAAACATCGCATGAATTTGAATTGCAAATATTGTTTCGTATGTGCACATGAAAAACAAATCTGGACATGTATTTGCTAAATGTGCAGGGCCACGGCACAAAAACTCAAAAACATGTGTGTGGGTGCCCAAGACTCTTGTGACTAACTTGCGAGGACCCAAGCAAGCTCGGGTACCTAAAACCAACAAATAACTTTGTTTTACAAGCCTACTCCTCCGGTGGATCGAAATGGGTGCTGGACAGTGGATGCACTAATCACATGACTGGAGAGAGGAGTATGTTCGTGGAGTATGAGCGCAACGCGGATCCAAGTGAAGGAATATACTTTGGAGACAACAGCCAAGGAAAGGTCTTTGGTAGCGATAAAATTGAAATTTCTTCTCAACATACTATTTCAAATGTTTTACATGTCGATTCTCTAGATTATAATCTTCTGTCCATATCTCAGCTATGCGACAAAGGTTATAATTGTTTTTTCGCTAATGAGGGTGTGACTATTTTTAAAAGAAGTGATGGATCGATAGCATTCAATGGAATGTTGAAGGGAAAGCTTTATAAAACTGAACTCAACACTTGCTTGGTTGCTAAAACTAACATGGGATGGTTGTGGCGTAGACTGCTAGTCCATGTTGGGATGAGAAATGTAACACCCTAAATTTTCGCATCATGCATTGCATACATGATCATGCATTAAACACTAATAGAATAAGAGAAAAATTATGGAACATACATATACAAATATGTGTAGCAAAAGAAGAAAAAGAAAATAATAGTTATAGCCTAAAACTTGTAATAAGGAATAAGTATAAAAATAATAATAAATATATATATATATATATAAATAATATATATAACAATATATAAAAAAATATTAATATTAATAGTATATATTAGAATAATAATAAATAACAATTAATTAAGACAAATAAATAAATAATAAACAAATAATGTGAAAAGAAAAAAAATAGAAAAGGAAGCCAACCCTGCCAAGCTGTGACTGCACAAAGTCCTGAACCAACAAAAGACTTCTGGCCTCACGTACAACTCTTGCCGCACTCAAAGGAAATAAAACAAGGAAAAGAAAACGGAATAGGAAAAAAAAAAGGAAAAGTCAACCCAAGCCAGCCACCGATTCATGTTTTTACGGGAGGCTTCGATTGAGATAAACCAGGACACGTTCCTACCGGTAAAAAAAAAAATGAAATGAAGTCAACGATGCTAACGTCGTGGCCATCCAAGAACCTTCCGCACTCTAGAAAAGAACTAACCGCACGTAAGTACTGGTCGCACAACCCTGTCACGCCATGCAAACAGAGAAAAGTAAACAAACAGAAAAGAAAAAAACTACCGATAGAAAAAAAAAAAGAGAAAATCAACTCAGCTAGTGCCAAGCCGTCGCCAGGTCGTGCGGTCGAGGCGTCGAGCAGCCCACGCACCCGCGCGTGCCAGCGCGCCCAAGCGCGGCGCTCCACGCCCGACGGGACCGAGCGCCCCGCGCAAAAACGCGGGATTTCCCGCGCAGCGCGCCGCGAACCGCGGCCGACTCCCGCGCCTCCCTCCGCTGCTGGTCCCACCCCGCGCCGAATCCCGCCCACGCGGCCCCGTCCCGATCCGGCCGCGCCCTGGGTCCCGCCTCCCGACGCCGTACGCCTCCCGCCCCGACCGAGCCGCCTCCGAAAAATTTTCCCGTCCCGCCCCGATACTCCCGCTCCCGCGTGGAACCACTCCCGCCGCCGTAACGCATCCCGCCTCCCAACGGACTCGGTTCCGATTTTGTCACCTCCCGCCGCCCCTATAAAAGGAACCGAAGTCCCACGATGCTGCCGCCAGAAGCAGCCGCCGAACAGAGGGAAAAAGGGGAGTCCAGAGAGCTGCGCCCAGGGAAGAAAAAAAAGAGAAAAAGAAGGGGAAGAAGAGGGAGAAAAAGAGGAGGACACCACCGTTCGCCGGAGATCGTCGCCGACATCGCGCCGCCGCCGTCGTACCGCCGAAGGACTGCTGCACCGTCTATTTCGTCTTCGCGTCGCATTTATTCCGCGACCGTCACGCCGTCAGATCTACGGTAGGGTTCGTTCCCGATGCGAATTTTTGCGACCATATTGAATCTAGTAGGCGTAAATTAAATTTAGTTGCACCATAATTTTATTTTCAGCAGCATTAATCCACCCTAAAATCCCCGTAAACCCATGTGAACACGTATGAACTAGTCGCATCTAATTATTAAACGACCGTAGTAAATTAATTATTAAACTGTGCATGCATGCATGTCATTGCATGTTGATTATTTTGTGTGCATTATGTTGAATTGTATATGTTTTCTTGTATGTATGATCACGCGTAGAGGAACGTGCTCAAGAGGCCGCATACGAGGATTTCCAAAACCAAGACTTCGAAGCACTTGAGCAACCCCATCCGCCGGAGCAAGGCAAGTGTCCTTGAAGCATATTGATCCTATTTAAAATTAAATGTTTTGTTTGCAAACTTGCATGCTTGTGTCAAATTGATGGGAATCCTATGGTAGGAAGTTTACTAGTTTTGTTTGACCACCCTTGTCACCTGGAATTATGGTAGAGAGTCGGGAAGGGTTTTTACCTTATCGCTTCGCTCAATTAATTGGGATGGTAAACAACCCTACATATTTAATTATGCATCAATGATATTCTGGTTAATGTGAACTGGTCAATACGATGGGTGATCTAAGCAAGCATGGTTATGTGGATGGGTTGGTCGTTATGGTGGTTTGCTTGCTTTAGATCTAAGGACCGGTTCATGCGAGAATATGCCAGGTCAACAGTGCCACCACAAGGCCAAGTATGGGTGCGGCGTAGCTGAATAATTAGGAGCGCTGCTAGTATTGTATGGACCATTGGATGGCGCGGGGAATGGGAGTCGAGGAGGACTGCCCTGGGATCCGCATGGCACACGAGGGGACCCGTGGGTGGGAGAATAGAGGTTCAAGCCTGCCGGTGAAACCTTAGTGGGGCCGTACATACTAGTAGTCCCTTTTGAAAGGCTATTTTGTGATCTCTTGGCCACACACCTACGGAAGTGTGAGATGGCACAATGGAGGTTTCTTAGTCATCGAAAGGTGATAAAATCACAAACATGTGGGTAAAGTGGTACAACCTCTGCAGAGTGTTTAAAAACTATCATGATAGCCGTGCTCCCGGTTATGAGCGCCTGGATGACCTACATGATTAGAGTTGGAATTGGGATTTGGGATGGTTATGGTTTGGTAATGGTTATGTTTGGTTATGGTCGGGTAATGGTTATGACATTGATTATGGTTTATGGGTTATGATCATGGTTATGGAATTGAGATATGGTAATTGGACATGGATAATGGTAATGTTGGTAATAATTGGATATTGTTTATACTTTGTTAATATGATGGGATTTATTTCACATAGACATAGTATAATGCTTTTCAAATGTTTTACTGTACTTTTCAGCACTAAGCCATTATTATTGTCGTCATTTGAATTAGCCACATGTCATACTTTCCACACTTGCTGAGTACGACATGTACTCACCCTTGCAATCCCCCCCCCCCAACAGCTACTGGAGACAATTGGGAGTACCCTGAGGATCACGAGGAGTACTAGGTTGCGTACCGCCGTCAATTGCCTGTGGATTGGAGTCGTGCTGTTTAGTTTATTTTCCGCTGCAGTTATTTAGAGTTATATTATTCGTGAACTATTGGATTATTGTAATAAAGTACTTATTTATTAGTTAAGACGTGGTTAAATTCTGTTTATCATTTGTGAATCATTCGTGTATGTGTGTTGAACATCCTGGGCACACATATGCGTTACGCTTGGTTCATATTCGGAACCGGGTGTCACAAATTGGTATCAGAGCCGCGTTGACCGTAGGACGCAAGCCTAGGTAGAATGGACACTTTAGAGCACATAGGAGCACTCAGGAATCGATGAGTTTTTGCTTAAGTGTGCTGTTTGCTATATATATTGTTTGCTTGTGTGCTTAAGAGAGGATTTTGGGATGCTTTAGCATTACCATGTCCACCTAGGCTAGTATAGCTAGTTGTTTAATTTCATATCCCTTGATGCATATAGTTGGGGGCGTTTCTAAATTCTTACCTATTGCTTTTCTCTAGATGGTGAGGACTCGCAACCAGAGGGATGCCAATGATGAGGAGGAGAACAATGGAGTATCTCAGAACAACAACGGACAAGGACCTGCTCATGGAGCTATTAGCATTGAGCAACTATTGGCTATGCAAAACCAGCTCATGCAGACCATGATACAGACCATGGGACAGCTGCAGGCTGGCAATATCAACAATCAACCCCACATGCCTCCACCGCCACCCCCACCTCCTCATGACCGATTGGGAGAGTTTATGAGGACTAGGCCGCCAACCTTTGCTCAAGCTGCTGACCCTATGGACGCTGATGATTGGCTCAAGTTCGTGGAGAAGAAGCTAGCTATTGTCCAATGCAGTGACCGGGAGAAGGTCCTATTTGCTTCTCATCAACTCGTTGGAGCAGCCGCCGATTGGTGGGATTCACTATGCAATGCTCATGAGAACCAAGAGAGGATCACCTGGGCGGAATTCAAAGAGAGTTTCCGTTCTCATTACGTGCCGGAAGGTGTTATGCTCTTGAAGAGGCAAGAATTTGAGAATTTAAGGCAAGGAAGATCAAGCGTGAGTGAATATCTCAATAAATTCACTCAACTCTCAAGGTATGCGCCTGAGGATGTTAGTCGGGACAGCCGGAAGCAATATTTGTTCATGAGAGGCTTGAACAATGAGATCCAAGTGCAACTACTCAACTGCGATTATGCCAATTTCCAGAAGCTGGTGGACAAAGCAATTGTGGTTGAGAACAAAATCCGTGAGATGGAGCAAGAAATCAAGAGGAAGGCGCCATATCAAGGACAACAACAAGGAAGTAATGTGCGCCCTCGCCTTGCACCACCCAATGCACCCTATTTCAGCTCTTCTATTCCTGCTCAGCGCCCTGGTTATGCACCACACCCAACTCAGTTTGTACAGCAGCGCCCTGATATGCAAGCAATGCCTTATGCGCCTCGTGCTGATTTTCCTGGAACCAATGCTCAAAATCAAGCTCGTCCTAATAATTCTGGTGGAGTCAAGAGGTGCTATACTTGTGGAGAAGCTGGACACTTTGCGAATCAATGTCCTAAGTCAGGCCTTGGTCAAAGAAGCAATGCGCCGAGGCAAAACCCAAGACCTAATGGAGTACAGCCACAAGGAAACCGTGGACAGCAGAATTTTGCTCGTGGCAATGTGAACCATGTCTCTACGGAGGATGCTCAACAAGCGAATGACGTGGTCACTGGTATGTTTCTTGCTAACTCCAACTCCACGTCTATGTTATTTGATTCTGAAGCATCGCATTCATTAATTGCATCGAAGTATGTCACCAAGTATAGTTTGCCTATCTCTCATATGAAGTCTACTCTATTGGTTAAGTCTCCTGGAGGAGAGATGAGAACAAATATAGTATGTCCAAAAGTAAGCTTTAAACTAAGGGGGGTAGACTTCTCCGCCAACCTCATTGTTTTGCATTCACAAGAAGTAAGAGGATCCGTTGGTGCAAAGCGCAATGGAAACACCATACGGAAGCCGAAGCTACATGGGAACGTGAAGAAGACCTGAAGGCAGAATTCCCTCATCTTTTCTCCACGCTGTCGAATCTCGAGGGCGAGATTCACTTTAAGGGGGTAGGTTTGTAACACCCTAAATTTTCGCATCATGCATTGCATACATGATCATGCATTAAACACTAATAGAATAAGAGAAAAATTATGGAACATACATATACAAATATGTGTAGCAAAAGAAGAAAAAGAAAATAATAGTTATAGCCTAAAACTTGTAATAAGGAATAAGTATAAAAATAATAATAAATATATATATATATATATAAATAATATATATAACAATATATAAAAAAATATTAATATTAATAGTATATATTAGAATAATAATAAATAACAATTAATTAAGACAAATAAATAAATAATAAACAAATAATGTGAAAAGAAAAAAAATAGAAAAGGAAGCCAACCCTGCCAAGCTGTGACTGCACAAAGTCCTGAACCAACAAAAGACTTCTGGCCTCACGTACAACTCTTGCCGCACTCAAAGGAAATAAAACAAGGAAAAGAAAACGGAATAGGAAAAAAAAAAGGAAAAGTCAACCCAAGCCAGCCACCGATTCATGTTTTTACGGGAGGCTTCGATTGAGATAAACCAGGACACGTTCCTACCGGTAAAAAAAAAAATGAAATGAAGTCAACGATGCTAATGTCGTGGCCATCCAAGAACCTTCCGCACTCTAGAAAAGAACTAACCGCACGTAAGTACTGGTCGCACAACCCTGTCACGCCATGCAAACAGAGAAAAGTAAACAAACAGAAAAGAAAAAAACTACCGATAGAAAAAAAAAAAGAGAAAATCAACTCAGCTAGTGCCAAGCCGTCGCCAGGTCGTGCGGTCGAGGCGTCGAGCAGCCCACGCACCCGCGCGTGCCAGCGCGCCCAAGCGCGGCGCTCCACGCCCGACGGGACCGAGCGCCCCGCGCAAAAACGCGGGATTTCCCGCGCAGCGCGCCGCGAACCGCGGCCGACTCCCGCGCCTCCCTCCGCTGCTGGTCCCACCCCGCGCCGAATCCCGCCCACGCGGCCCCGTCCCGATCCGGCCGCGCCCTGGGTCCCGCCTCCCGACGCCGTACGCCTCCCGCCCCGACCGAGCCGCCTCCGAAAAATTTTCCCGTCCCGCCCCGATACTCCCGCTCCCGCGTGGAACAACTCCCGCCGCCGTAACGCATCCCGCCTCCCAACGGACTCGGTTCCGATTTTGTCACCTCCCGCCGCCCCTATAAAAGGAACCGAAGTCCCACGATGCTGCCGCCAGAAGCAGCCGCCGAACAGAGGGAAAAAGGGGAGTCCAGAGAGCTGCGCCCAGGGAAGAAAAAAAAGAGAAAAAGAAGGGGAAGAAGAGGGAGAAAAAGAGGAGGACACCACCGTTCGCCGGAGATCGTCGCCGACATCGCGCCGCCGCCGTCGTACCGCCGAAGGACTGCTGCACCGTCTATTTCGTCTTCGCGTCGCATTTATTCCGCGACCGTCACGCCGTCAGATCTACGGTAGGGTTCGTTCCCGATGCGAATTTTTGCGACCATATTGAATCTAGTAGGCGTAAATTAAATTTAGTTGCACCATAATTTTATTTTCAGCAGCATTAATCCACCCTAAAATCCCCGTAAACCCATGTGAACACGTATGAACTAGTCGCATCTAATTATTAAACGACCGTAGTAAATTAATTATTAAACTGTGCATGCATGCATGTCATTGCATGTTGATTATTTTGTGTGCATTATGTTGAATTGTATATGTTTTCTTGTATGTATGATCACGCGTAGAGGAACGTGCTCAAGAGGCCGCATACGAGGATTTCCAAAACCAAGACTTCGAAGCACTTGAGCAACCCCATCCGCCGGAGCAAGGCAAGTGTCCTTGAAGCATATTGATCCTATTTAAAATTAAATGTTTTGTTTGCAAACTTGCATGCTTGTGTCAAATTGATGGGAATCCTATGGTAGGAAGTTTACTAGTTTTGTTTGACCACCCTTGTCACCTGGAATTATGGTAGAGAGTCGGGAAGGGTTTTTACCTTATCGCTTCGCTCAATTAATTGGGATGGTAAACAACCCTACATATTTAATTATGCATCAATGATATTCTGGTTAATGTGAACTGGTCAATACGATGGGTGATCTAAGCAAGCATGGTTATGTGGATGGGTTGGTCGTTATGGTGGTTTGCTTGCTTTAGATCTAAGGACCGGTTCATGCGAGAATATGCCAGGTCAACAGTGCCACCACAAGGCCAAGTATGGGTGCGGCGTAGCTGAATAATTAGGAGCGCTGCTAGTATTGTATGGACCATTGGATGGCGCGGGGAATGGGAGTCGAGGAGGACTGCCCTGGGATCCGCATGGCACACGAGGGGACCCGTGGGTGGGAGAATAGAGGTTCAAGCCTGCCGGTGAAACCTTAGTGGGGCCGTACATACTAGTAGTCCCTTTTGAAAGGCTATTTTGTGATCTCTTGGCCACACACCTACGGAAGTGTGAGATGGCACAATGGAGGTTTCTTAGTCATCGAAAGGTGATAAAATCACAAACATGTGGGTAAAGTGGTACAACCTCTGCAGAGTGTTTAAAAACTATCATGATAGCCGTGCTCCCGGTTATGAGCGCCTGGATGACCTACATGATTAGAGTTGGAATTGGGATTTGGGATGGTTATGGTTTGGTAATGGTTATGTTTGGTTATGGTCGGGTAATGGTTATGACATTGATTATGGTTTATGGGTTATGATCATGGTTATGGAATTGAGATATGGTAATTGGACATGGATAATGGTAATGTTGGTAATAATTGGATATTGTTTATACTTTGTTAATATGATGGGATTTATTTCACATAGACATAGTATAATGCTTTTCAAATGTTTTACTGTACTTTTCAGCACTAAGCCATTATTATTGTCGTCATTTGAATTAGCCACATGTCATACTTTCCACACTTGCTGAGTACGACATGTACTCACCCTTGCAATCCCCCCCCCCCCAACAGCTACTGGAGACAATTGGGAGTACCCTGAGGATCACGAGGAGTACTAGGTTGCGTACCGCCGTCAATTGCCTGTGGATTGGAGTCGTGCTGTTTAGTTTATTTTCCGCTGCAGTTATTTAGAGTTATATTATTCGTGAACTATTGGATTATTGTAATAAAGTACTTATTTATTAGTTAAGACGTGGTTAAATTCTGTTTATCATTTGTGAATCATTCGTGTATGTGTGTTGAACATCCTGGGCACACATATGCGTTACGCTTGGTTCATATTCGGAACCGGGTGTCACAAGAAATCTGCAGAAACTTCTAAAAGGTGGCCACATCTGAGGTTTAAAAAATGTTGTTTTTGAGAAAGACAGGCTGTGCAGTGCATGTCAGGCGGGAAAACAAGTTGGAGCACCACACGCCGCCAAGAACGTGATGACTACCTCAAGACCGCTGGAACTTCTTCACATGGACCTCTTCGGTCCAATTGCTTATATAAGCATCGACAGTAAAAAATACAGATTGGTTATTGTTGATGATTTTTCTAGATTTACCTGGGTATTTTCTTGTATGATAAATCAGAAACTCAGGGAATCCTCAAGAAATTTCCGAAAAGGGTGCAAAATGAATTCTCCTCAACGATGAAGAACATTAGAAGTGACAATGGAACGGATTTCAAGAATACACAAGTTGAGGAGTACCTAGAAGAAGAAGGAATAAAGTATGAATTTTCGGCACCCTACTCCCCACAACAAAATGGGGTCGCCGAAAGGAAAAATAGGATGCTAATTGAAATGGCAAGGACGATGCTAGACGAATACATGACTTCTGACCGGTTTTGGACTGAAGCAGTGAACACCACTTGTCATGCCACAAACCGGTTGTATCTTCACTGACTCTTGAAGAAAACACCATATGAGCTTCCACCAGTAACAGACCAAATATTCATATTTTAGAGTTTTTGGAAGTAATAGTTTTATCTTGAACAAAAAATAGAGGACTTCAAAGTTCGCTTCAAAATTTGATGAAGAGTTCTTGCTTGGTTATGATTCGAACGCCTACACCTATCGTGTATTCAACAAAGTCTCTGTCCTTGTTGAAGTTGAACGTGACGTAGTGTTTGATGAAACTAACGGCTCCCAAGTGGAGCAAGTTGATAAGTGTGTGCTAGACCAAAAAGAAGCACCATGTCAAGCGTTAAGGAGGATGGCACATCAAGATCGGGAAGATCAAGAAGATCAATATAATCAAGGAAGCAATGATCTAGGGGGAGACATTGACAATGAAGAAACTGAAGTGCAAGCAACTTCACAAGTTCCTCACCCAAGAGTACATCAGAGTATACAAAGAGATCATGCAGTCAGCAATATCATTGGAGACATTGCTAAGGAAGTAACCATTAGATCTCGCATAGCTAATTTATGTGAATATTACTCTTTTGTCTCTTTTCTAGAACCATACGGGGTGTAAGAAGCACTAAAGGATTCAGATTGGGTGATTGCAATGCAAGAGGAGCTGAACAACTTCAAGAGACATGAAGTGTGGGAGCTTGTAGAAAGACCAAAGGCAAACATTGTCAGAACCAAATGGGTCTTTGAGATCATGCAAGATGAACATGGAGTGGTAACAAGAAATAAGGCACGACTTGTGGCAAAAGGTTACTCACAAGTCGAAGGTTTGGACTTCGACGAAACTTTCTCTCCCGTAGCTAGACTTGAGTTCATTCGTATTTTATTGGCATATGACACTCACCATAATCTTAAGCTATATCAAATGAATGTCAAAAGTGATTTCCTCAACGGCCCCATTAAAGAGGAAGTGTATGTGGAGCAGCCACCCGGATTTGAAGATCAAGAGTACCCCAACCATGTGTGTAAACTGCGTAATGCTCTATATGGCCTCAAGCTCTCGAGCTTGGTATGAGTGCCTTAGAGATTTTCTAACTCAAAATAGTTTTAAAATTGGAAAAGATGATTATACTTTGTTCACAAAACATTTTGATGATCAGCTATTTGTATGTCAAATCTATGTTGATCATATCATCTTTGGTTCTACTAATAAGTCTTTTTGTGAAGAATTAGCAAAGTTATGACAGACATATTCTAGATGTCGATGATGAGCGAATTAAAGTTCTTTCTGGGATTCCAAGTGAAGCAACTAAGAGAAGGAACCTTTATAAGCCAAACCAAGTACACGCAGGACATCCTCAAGAATTTCAATATGGACAAAGCTAAGCCCCTCAAGACACCCATGGCAACTTATGGACATCTCGATCTCAACAAAGATGGTCCAAATGTTGATCAAAAGTATATCGGTCTATGATTGGTTCATTATTGTATTTATGTGCATCTAGGCCAGATATCATGCTTAGTGTTTGTTTGTGTGCAAGGTTTCAAGCCGCACCTAAAGAATGCCATTTAATAGCTGTAAAAAGAATTTTAAGATACCTTGTCCACACACCTAACTTGGGCCTTTGGTATACCAAAGGATCCAAGTTTAACTTAATAGGATATTTTGATGCCGACTACGCAGGATGCAAAGTCGATAGAAAGAGGATGTCGGGGACTTGCCAATTTCTTGGCAGATCCTTAGTTTCATGGTCATCTAAAAAGCAAAACTCCATTGCTCTTTCCACAACCGAAGCGGAGTATGTTGCAGCCGGTAGTTGTTGTGCACAACTACTTTAGATGCGACAAACTCTAAGGGATTATGGTTACAATCTGAACCATATTCCACTTATATGAGATAATGAAAGTGCTACAAAAATTGCACACAACCCAGTAGAGCACTCAAGAACAAAGCACTTAGATATTCATCATCATTTCTTAAGAGATCATTTATTAAAAGGTGACATAGTAATTTCACATGTTAGGACTGAAAAATAGCTTGCAGACATTTTCATCGAGCCATTAGATGAAAAGAGATTTTGTGAGCTAAGAATGAACTAAATATACTTGACTCTCGAAATGTGGCTTGAAACACCGCATACCTAGTTGTGATTTCAAAATTTACTCATTTTTGCAAAAATTTGCCCCTTATCTCAATTTTCTCTTGAAAACAATCTCGCCGTCCTGGTACCAATCCTGCCGTTAATCCACAAGGTGGGGTTACAGGACAACAGCCTGGAAACAACGAACCACCACCTGCTGCAGCAGTAGTCGCTGCTGGTCAACAGTAGGATGATGTCCTGGCGTCGGTCACGGAGTCAACTAGCAACCCCGAGAACACATTGATTGCAGCGTGGGCTCTTCTTCAACGTCCACCTGCGCCAGACGCACCTCCAGCAGCGCTGGACCAGTGGTGCAACGATGTCGACCACCTGGTCGCTGTTGCAGCTACAACGCTCAACAATCACCCGTTGCTTGAATCTAGGCCGGCATCTATGCGCAACAGAACCTCGGGATGACTTGGACCTAGGCCGTCATAGAGGGAACATGCATTGTCGCATCACGCAACGTCCCACACCCCTTCGATGGCTCTTCGTACTCACACGGCGTTGAGGATGCTGACTTGAGATCTTCGAACGGAACTGATCCGATGATACATGGAGCAAGATGGTCGTGTCTCCATAGAGCGTAGTCACGAGAGGCGATGCAGTTGTAAATATCCTTCTCCTTTGAGAGTTGGAGGCGGATGTTCGGCACTTGCCCTGCATCTTCGCATGGTGGAGTGGCCACCCAAGTTCTGGCCTCATATGTCGGAGAAGTACGACGAGACTGTCAACCCATCGAGTTCTTGCAGATCTACTCCACCGTTATCCTTGATGCAGGAGGGAATGAGGCTGTCATGGCCAATTACTTCCTAGTGGCTTTGATGGGACTGCTAGGTCTTGGTTCATGAGCCTACCCCCGACTCCATCTATAGTTGGGGAGAACTATGTTGCCAGTTCACCGCCAACTTTGAGAGTTCTTACACTCTACCTGGCACTGAATTGGACCTCTTTCTCGTACGACAAAACCCGGGAGAGACATTGCATTCCTTCATCCAATGGTTCTTCCAGGTATGAAACACAATGCCTTCTATCTACAATGCCTCTATGGTTGTTGCGTTCCGACAGAGTGTTCGAGACAAGAAGATGTTGGAGAAGCTGACTATCAAAAATGTCAGCAACATCACGTAACTCTTTAGCCTTGCTGATAAATGCGCCAATGCTGCCGAGGGTCGTGGGATGGACTCCAAGACACTGCGAAGGCAAGAGTGCCATCTGCCTCCCAGGCTGGAGCTACTGCCCATGGCAGTGGCAAAAAGAAGAAAAAGAAGTCGAGTGGCAAGAAAAAGCCACTTGTCAGCGCACCTACTGATTTTGCTGCAGCAGCACCAGGTGGCTGGGGGCCACGCCCCGACAAGCAACCTTGACCATCTTCTAACGACATCGACAAGATGTGGGATATTACCTCTCGGCGCATAGTGAAAACATTGCATCGAGAGATAGCTGTTGCAGCTCCCACCATCAAGGCGGAGCCTCATCAGAAGTGGATGGACACTCTCATCACTTTTGATGCCTCTGACTGCCCGAAGAACATGGCCGGAGCTGGGCAACTACCATTGATGGTTTCCCCGACTATCAACAACGTCCAACTCTTCCATGTCTTAGTGGATGGTGGAGCTGCGCTCAACTTCATCAGCTTTGCCACCTTCATGAAGCTACAAATCCCCATCTCGGACCTTATGCCCTCACCTCCATTCTATAGAGTGGGTCCTGAAGCCATTACTCCACTCAGTTATGTCTCTCTCCCGGTTACATTGGGGACATCACAGAACTACCGATCGGAGAAGCTGGTCTTTGTTGTGGCACACATCAACCTTCCCTTCAACGCCATCCTTGGCAGACCGGCTCTATACCGGTTCATGGCAGGGGACCACTATGACTACCTTGTGTTGAAGATGCCAAATCCATCTGGTGGCCTCAAGATCCGAGGGGACCATACCGTTGGCGTTACTGCATTGGAGAAGTTTCATGCGCTCACAGCTACGCAAGAAGCTGAATCCAGCAAGGAGCAGACTGCTCAACAACATCTGAGCTTGCGCCACCACGGCTCATCATATGCACCCCGTGTGCAACCAAGCGGCGACACCAACGTTCTCGTCAAAGTCATCCAAAACAATTATGATGCCACTCAGACCACTCACATTTCGGGAGGTCTGGGTGACGAATAGGAACTCGCGCTCGTCACTTTCCTCCGGGCAAATGTCGATGTGTTTGTATGGTAACCATCACAAATGCCAGGGATCCCCAAGGAGGTGATCGAGCACCATCTGAAGATCTACCCAGATGCACGACCTATGCAACAGAAGCCCTAAAAGCAATCTATTGAGCGCCAGAACTTCATCCGAGAATAAGTCAAGAAGTTGCTTGATGCTGAATTCATCCAGGAGGTATATCAACCAGGGTGGCTGGCAAACCTAGTCGTCGTGCCAAAGGCCAGTGGGAAGATTCGGATGTGCATCAACTACACCACTTTGAATAAGGCATGCCCTAAAGACCCTTTTCCACTACCGAGAATAGATCGGATAGTTGATTCTAGTTCTGGTTGTGAGCTACTTTGCTTCCTAGACGCATATTCTGGTTTTCATCAAATTTCAATTTCTAAGGAAGATGAACAGCACACTGCCTTTATTAGAGTAGATGATTTGTATTGCTACACTGCAATGCCTTATGGTCTCAAGAATGCCCTGTCAACTTTTATGCAAGCTATGCATAAAATGTTTGGGGAGCTTATCCGGGACCTAGTTGAAGTTTACATCGATGACATCATTGTGAAGGTCAAGAAAAAAGACTCCTTACTAGAAAATCTCATGTCCGTCTTTGAAAAGTTGTGCCTGACGTGCACAAAGCTGAACCTCGACAAGTGCGTCTTCGGGGTCTCCTCCAGAAAGCTTCTCGGATTCCTGGTGACTCACCAAGGGATAGAAGCGAATCTGGCCAAGATAAAAGGTATCAAAGTGATGTAGCCTCCTGTCTGCATCATAGATGTCCTGAAGCTCACAGGGTGTCTTGCCTCACTAAGTCGGATCATCTCTAGGCTGGCTGAACGACACTTCCCTTCTTCAAGCTTCTAAGGAAGTCTGGAACTTTCCACTGGTCCGAAGAAGCACACAAGGAGTTCCAGGAGCTTAAGCAGTTCCTCACTACATTGCCCATCATAGTAGCTCTGGAACTTGGTGAGCCACTTCTGCTTTACATTGCTGCAACTACGGAAGTTGTCAGCATGGTCCTGGTGAACGAGAGACCAGACACATCCCCAAGCTCCTCCACACAGAGGCTCGGACCCAACCGGGAGGGTCCAAAGATACCTGCAGGAGACAACCATCAAGGCGAGTATGGGTCCCAGCCCGCAGGCACATGTCCTAAAGGTCAGGTGCCTGTGGAACAACCTCTACAAGACAACATGTCGCACCCCTCCGGGAGGGTCACTACAGCTCAAGAAGAAGATTTGGACCCCTCCGGGAGGGTCTAGACTATCAAACGACCTCTCTACTTCATCAGCGAAGTCCTCTAGGATGCCAAGACTTGATATCTTGAGCTGCGTAAGCTACTATACGTAGTTCTTATCGCCTCAAGAAAGCTCCGTCACTACTTCCAAGCTCACAAGATATCAGTGGTAACTACTTATCCACTGTGAGCTATCCTGCATAATTCCAACTCGACAGGAAAGATTGCCAAGTGGGTTGCGGAGCTGGCAGAATTAGATCTAGAATTCCGGTCTCGACATGCCATCAAGAGTCAGGCACTAGCTGACTTCCTGGTGGAGTGGACTCCATCTCCATCAGGTCCGGGGGCCTCAATGAAGTGAAGCCGGAACCTAAGATCCCGATCTTCACAGAGCCTCACTAGACCCTCTACTTCAACGGCTCCATGCAGAAGCAAGGGGATGAAGTTGGAATCTTGATCCTCGCACCGACCGGGGGGGAAAGTCAAATACATGTTCCATTTTGACTTCAAGGTGACGAATAACAGGGCGGAATACGAAGCTCTCATCTTTGTACTGAAGACGGCGCTATCATTCGACATCAAACAGTTGCTGGTAAAGGGGGATTTGCAACTCATCATCCAACAAGTCAAAGGTGAATGCAGTTGCAATGACACTCAGCTAGCAGCGGATCTTCTTGAAGTCGAGAAGTTGCAGAAAGATTTTGAGGCCCTAGACCTATGCCATGTCCAGCGTCTCAACGATGTTGAAGCTAACGATCTCTCAACGAAGGGTTCTACCGGGGGCTCCGACACTAGATGGAGTTTTTGTCTGGAGATTACCAGCACCCGCCGCTTAGCCTGCCGAACTATGTGATGGGGGCAAGACCAGCACCACAAAGCTGACAGTCCTGATGGCTGTGTTACCATGGCATCCACCAAGGATCGTAGGTGCCACGGGAAGCTCCGAGCAACCAGGCGCGCAGGATCTAGAAGTTCAAGTTAGTCCCGATGCATGGATCTCGGAGGTGCGGGACTACATGAAGAACAAGACCTTCCTGAAGACGGTGTATCTACTAAATGGATTGTCTGGATTGCTAAAATATATACATTGGTAGATGAAGATCTCTACAGACGTGGCACCAATGGAATCCCATTGCAGTGCATTTCCCAGAAAGAAGGCTATGAGCTTCTCGCAAAGATCCATCGAGGCGAGTGTGGCAATCACGCATCATCCTGCAAGCTGGTCGGTAAGGCCTTTCGACATGGTTTTTACTGGCCTACAACTCTCCAAGATGCAGTCAAGCTGGTCAAGAGATGTGAAGCATGCCAGTTTCATGCCAAGCAGATCCACACACCGGCGCAGTCACTGCAGATGATTCCTCCCTCATGGCCATTTGTTGTGTGGGGGATGGATATTTTGGGACCTTTCCCAAAAGTCATCGGAGGGTACGGGTTCTTATACATCGCCAATGATAAGTTCACAAAGTGCCGGAAGCATCTTCCGTATTGACAATCAACAAACAGTCAACAATCAAGTTCTTAAAGTCCATTGTCTGCACATTTGAAGTCCCGAACAGAGTCATCACTGACAATGGGATCCCATTCACAAGTGCAGCTTTCCAAGAGTATTGTGAAGACCTCGACATAAATATACTCTACACCTCAGTAGGACACCCGACAAGTAATAGGCAGGCCGAGAGAGCAAATGCTGAAATGCTCAAGGGACTGAAGACCCAAACCTACAAACGCTTGAAAAAGCATGGTGCCAACCGGATTGAGGAGCTTCCGTCTGCCCTGTGGGCAAGCCGAACAACACCCAACCGATCTAGAGACACCCTTTTTCATGGTGTACGGAGCCGAAATAGTCCTTCTGAAAGCATCTAGGCCCCATGAGGTACGGTTTCGGTGATTAATGACAACCATTCGATATTACTAATGAATTTGTGAATGCAAGGTCTCAATAACACTCAATCAAATGAAATCAAAATTACATTGGAGACCCATATAAAATCAACGAATGAGATCAAATCAAATCATATGAAGACAAGAAGTGAAAGCTCTAACTTGATATCACTCAATGCTTGAAGACAATCAAAACAACATTTCAAACAAGTGTCAAAGAGGTCACAAGTTCAAATTCCAAAAGAACAACTCAAAACAACTCGAAGTCAACAAGTTGAACACACCGGATCATCCGATGGTCTTTGAGTTGACTGCATCGGTCGAGTTGTGTGAACAGAAGAAGAAGACCTCAGAGCAAAGAACTCACCGGATCATCCGATGTGGGTGGCTCAGTGACATCGGTCCATCATCACAGATTGCAACACTGTTGGACCAAGTGAAGCACCGGATCATCCGATGTGCAGACTTACACACATCGGTCGATCACTCTAGTAAGCTTCAAGATCAAGCAAAATTCTGGAGGAAGAGCCACCGGATCATCCGATGAGAAGACAGATCAACATCGGTCTAACAACGGTCATATCTGACACAGTGACATCAGCTAATTTGGCTTTGACCGATGTTAACTGAAGGGAAGACATCGGATCATCCGGTGTTCGCAGAGAAGTGATGTCAGCCTACTTTTCCAACGGCTATCTCGTGGAGGCTGGCTATTTATACCCCTTCAACCTGTCAAATCGATAAGACTTGAAGCCCAGACATACTCTACACATCCTAGAGCATTCAAGCAATAGAGCTACCACTTTCACATCATTTGCTCATCATTTGTACACCAAGAGATAGGCTAGAACTAGCTAGAGATAGTGCTTGGGTGCCTCCATTCTTGGTGATTGGAGTCTCTAGTGTAGTGAGAGCCATAAGGGAGTGTCCCTTGGTGTGTGCGACTTCCGGAGCTTGCCAAGAAGATTGTGGAAGCCCGGAGGATTCCAAAGTGTACAAGGCTTGAGCTCCACCTTGCCGAGGTTGGCGAACGGAGAAGAATAGTGAAGAACCCCCTTGTCTCGGTGACTTGGGAGTGGCAAAACCCTTCGGTGGGTGCCACAACGTGGATGTAGGTAGATCCTTGTGATCTTACCGAACCACGGGATAAACTCCGTGTCCCTTGAGCGTTTGCATCCCTCTCCCTTTTTACACTTATGCAATCTTCATTCCGCAACTTTAATTTACATTGATTGCATAGTTTAATCGCATAGGGAATTGGGCTTGAGGTCGTTAATCTTAATTGTTTTAAAAATTGAAAGAAAGCCCAATTCACCCCCCCTCTTGGGCGTTTCGATCCTTACAATTGGTATCAGAGCAAGGTTGCTCATAGGATCATTCTAGCTTCACCGCTAGAGAGCTTAAATGGCCAAGAATGGGGGTTCGGTTCCCACCTTCGAGGGCAAGAACTTTGCCTATTGGAAAGCGCGCATGCGTGCCTACCTAGAGGCTATTGCTCCCGAAGTTTGGGAAGCGACCCATGCGGGATTTGGAGATCTCAATTATGTTGGTGATCAACTAAAATGGGATGCTAAGGCTAGAAATGCCATCTATGAATGCATAAGTCAAGACGTTTTTGCTAGAATTGCTAGTAAAGAGAAAGCTTGTGAAATTTGGGCATGTCTAATTGAAATTCATGAGGGCTCATCTCGTGTTAAAGAACTCAAATATCACTTGCTAAAATCCAAGTATGATGAATTCAAAATGCTTCCTCATGAGAATGTTAACCAAATGTTTTCTCGCTTAAATGTGCTCATTGAGGAGATTAACGCACTTGACATTGCTTCTCTTGGTAAGGGACTTATCAACCGCAAGATCCTCATGCTTCTACCTAAGCCCAAGTACAACATTATCAACTCAATGCTCCTAAAGGAATCACTTGACAACATTGAAGTCTCGGAGCTCATTGGAGAAATTCATGCTCATGAGATGAGCGTACTTGGAATGATGGAGGAGTCATCGTCAAAAACTATTGCTCTCAAGGCTTCAACCAAGAAGACAACTCCCAAGAAAAAGAAAGTGGTTGAGCCTAGCTCAAGCGAAGAAGAGCAAGCAACAAGCGAAGATGACGATGATGAGCTTGCGTTGATGATGAGAAAATTCTCACGTCTAAACTCCAAAATCGCAAAGAAGGGATACTCTTTTGATCCAAAGAAGAAAGCCTTCCTCCCAAGAAAAGATGAAAACAAGACATGCTACAATTGTGGTGATCAAGGCCACATATCATATGATTGTCCAAGACCCGACAAGAGGAAGGACAACCACAAAGGAAAGTATAGAAAGCTAGAAGAAAGTGATGAAGATGAAGAAGAGGTCAAACCCAAGCGCTCCTTTGGAAAGAAGAAATTTGACAAGGGCAAGAAGACCAAGCTCTTTCCAAAGAAGAGAAGAGGGCCTCAAAAAGTTTTCATGTGCGAGGCAAATGAGTGGATCACAGATGAAGAGTCAAGCGATGAAGAGAGTGAAGATGAAGAAAACTTGGCGGGCCTTGCCATCGTCGACAAAGACAACTCACCTCTTCGTCCACCTCCTATGTGCCTCATGGCTAAAGGTAACTCTAAGGTATGTGACGATTCTAGCGATGATGATGATGAGCTCTCCCCCGATGAACTAGCATCTATGATTAATGAATACCATGTCATCATAAAAAGGGAGAAGAACAAGGTTAAGGCACTTGAACAAGCTTGTGCCACGCTTGAGAGTGCAAAGCTCGATTTGCATGACAAGTATGTAACCATACTTAAAGAGCATGACACGCTCAAATCACATGTCAAGCAAATCGAGAAGGAGAATGCTCAGATCAAGCATGATCATCATGAGCTTGACTTAGCAAACCAAGCACTCTTGGGAAAGCACAATGACTTGGTTCAAGAACATAAAGTGCTTAACCTTGCTTATGAAGCAATTGAACTAAAAATGAAAAACATGAAAAAGGAAACCCTTGATGGCAAAGTATCAACTATTTCACATGCCACTAATATTTTGGATAAGTATTTGCCTTTGAAAGCAAGCCTTAGGGAGAAGGAATTGATGGACGAAATTGAAAGTCTCCGCACTAGTGTGGTGAGACTTTCCAAGGGGGAGGACAAGCACAAGGAAATCCTCTACCAACAAGCCAAAGGCTTCAACAAGAGAGGACTTGGATCCTTCCCGGTGCTCAACAAAGGGAAGGTGCCCTCACCGGAGCTTAGGACGAGCTTCATCAAAGAAGTTGGATCCTATTGCCAACATTGTGAGGTCACCGGACACCACACGAGGGAGTGTCCTCTTCCCAACCGTCCTTCTCCCAAATTGCCTCCTAACTACAAATCTACTTTCCATGATTATCACTATCTCTTAAGCAAAGTAGGTGGCAAGGTGAAGGCAAGGTTCATCGGCAAAGACATTAAGGGCATGAAGGGGAAGCTCCCCAAGCAACTTTGGGTCCCAAAATCACTTGTATCACACATACAAGGACCTAAGTTAGCTTGGGTGCCTAAACTCAAAAACTAACTTCATGTGTGTAGGTGAACTACAAAGCCGGAGGAAAGCATTGGGTACTCGATAGCGGGTGCACTCAACATATGACCGGCAATGATGGTATGTTCACCACCATAGAGAACCCCGATAATCATGAACAAGTCACCTTTGGTGACAACTCAAAGGGGAAGGTAATTGGTTTAGGTAAAATTGCTATTTCGCATGATTTGTCCATTTCTAATGTACTATATGTTAAGTCACTTAGTTTCAATCTACTTTCCATTGCACAACTATGTGATCTTGGACTAACGTGCACCTTTGACAAGAATGGTGTTGTAGTAACTAGTGAATCAAGCAAAGAACTAATCTTCAAAGGATTTCGGCATGGACATCTTTACTTGGTGGACTTCTCCAACAAGGATGCTAGCTTGACCACTTGTCTTTTCACTAAGACAAGCTTGGGTTGGCTATGGCATCGACGCATTGCTCACATAGGGATGAGCAAGCTTAAGAAGTCGTTCAAGCTTGGGATGGTGACCGGCGTGAAGGATGTCACGTTTGAGAAGAACAAGCTTTGTAGTGCTTGTCAAGCCGGGAAGCAAGTTGCTTCACACCACCCAATGAAGACAATGGTGTCAACCTCCAAGCCGCTTGAACTACTCCACATGGACCTCTTCGGACCATCCACATATCAAAGTCTTGGTGGTAATTTCTATTGTCTTGTTATTGTTGATGACTATTCTAGATATGCTTGGACCTTGTTTCTAGGTGACAAGGGTGAAACTCCGGAAATCTTCAAGACCTTCGCTAAACGTGCTCAAAGGGAATTTCAACTTCCCATCATCAAGGTCCGGAGTGACAACGGCACCGAGTTCAAAAACTACAACATTGGGGAGTGGTGTGATCGTGAAGGCGTGAAGCATGAGTTTTCGGCTACATACACCCCTCAACAAAACGGTGTCATTGAAAGGAAGAACAAGACTCTCATCACCCTTGATAGAGCAATGCTTGATGACTATGGCACGTCGGAGAAGTTTTGGGCCGAAGCAATCAACACGGCGTGCCATGCCGCAAATAGGGTCTATCTTCACCGACTACTCCGAAAGACCCCATATGAGCTCCTCATTGGGAGAAAGCCCAACATCTCCTACTTTAGAGTCTTTGGATGCAAATGCTACATCTACCGCAAGAAAAGTCTCGATAAGTTTGAAAGAAGATGTGATGTTGGTATTTTTCTTTGTTATGCATCAAACTCAAAAGCATATCGAGTATTCAACCAAACCTCCGGTCTAGTTGAAGAAAGTTGTGATGTTGAGTTTGATGAGACTAATGGCTCCCAAGAGGAGAGTTTTGGTCATGATGAAATAGATGATGAGCCTCTACGAGAAGCCATGAAAAACATGACCATTGGAGACATCAAGCCAGAAGTTGAAGAGGGCCATGATCAAGGGGGAGCCTCAAGTTCCAACAACAACACCTCCATGGCGCCTCGAGTAGACGAAGAAGAGAAAGATGATCCATTGCCAATGCAAGATTCACAAGCCACACAACACCAACAACAAGAAGAAGTCCAAGATCAAGTCCAACCACAAGACGGGCAAGATGCTTCACCACCGCCAAGTGTACCACAATCACTTATGAGGCATGGACGCATCTCCAAGGCGCATCCGATTGATCAAATCATCGGAAGTCCGTCACGGGGAGTAAGTACTCGTTCTCGCCATGTCGCTTCATTTTGTGAGCACTACTCTTTTGTTTCGTGTGTAGAACCCACTCATATAGAGGAAGCACTCCAAGATCCAAATTGGGTGATGGCCATGCAAGAAGAACTCAACAACTTCACCCGCAATGAAGTTTGGGTGTTGGAGGAGCGACCCAAGGACAAGAACGTCATCGGTACGAAGTGGGTATACCGGAACAAGCAAGACGAGAATGGCGTCGTGGTCCGCAACAAGGCAAGACTTGTGGCCAAGGGTTTTTCACAAGTTGAAGGACTAGACTTTGGAGAAACATTCGCTCCGGTCGCTCGGTTAGAAGCTATTCGTATACTCCTTGCCTTTGCTTCACATCACAGTATAATGCTTTATCAAATGGATGTTAAAAGTGCCTTTCTCAATGGCTATATTAACGAACTTGTTTATGTTGAGCAACCTCCCGGGTTTGACGATCCGAGGAATCCTAACCATGTGTATAGGTTACACAAGGCGCTCTACGGGCTCAAGCAAGCACCTAGGGCGTGGTATGAACGTCTAAGGGATTTCTTGGTCATGCAAGGTTTCAAGATCGGGAGGGTGGACACTACACTCTTCACCAAGGACATCGACGGGGATTTATTCATTTGTCAAATTTATGTCGATGATATCATTTTTGGCTCAACTAACAAATCTCTTAGCCATGAGTTTGGCACCATGATGTCTAGGGAATTCGAGATGTCAATGATTGGAGAGCTCAATTTCTTCCTAGGATTTCAAATCAAACAACTTCAAGAGGGCACCTTCATCTACCAAGAGAAGTACACCAAGGACCTCTTGAAGAAATTTGAAATGGGAGATTGTAGCACAAGAAGCACTCCAATGGCGACTAATTGCCATCTCGACGCGGACATGGACGGTAAACCTATTGATCAATCTCATTACCGTTCTATGATTGGCTCACTGTTATATCTTACCGCATCTAGGCCCGATATTATGTTTAGTGTGTGCTTGTGTGCTCGCTTTCAAGCGGCACCTAAAGAATCGCACAAGAAGGCGGTCTTTAGGATACTCCGGTATCTCAAGCATACCCCAAGTGTAGTTTTGTGGTACCCCAAGAACGCTAGTTTTCATCTCTTGGGATACTCGGATTCGGACTTTGCCGGATGCCGTGTGGATCGCAAGAGTACCTCCGGTGGGTGACACTTACTTGGGCGTTCCCTAGTATCTTGGTCGAGCAAAAAGCAAAATTCCGTGGCTTTGTCCACCGCGGAGGCGGAGTATATAGCGGCCGGTGCATGTTGTGCCCAAATTCTATATATGAAGCAAACCCTCTTGGACTTTGGAATTAAAAT
This sequence comes from Tuctoria greenei, assembly GCA_036927565.1. Lineage (NCBI taxonomy): Eukaryota > Viridiplantae > Streptophyta > Magnoliopsida > Poales > Poaceae > Tuctoria > Tuctoria greenei. The sequence goes on from JAYESD010000001.1 coordinate 201,650,754, forward strand.
TGGTTGTGTGCCTCTCCTTTGTGACAATGAAAGTGCGGTTAAGATAGCTAGAAACCCCGTTCAACACTCCCGCACTAAGCACATTGATATTCGCCATCACTTCTTGCGGGATCATGAGGCTAAAGGAGACATCTCTTTGCAAGGTGTTAGATCCGAAGAACAATTGGCGGATATCTTCACAAAACCACTTGATGAGAAAACCTTCTCTAGACTTAGAAGTGAATTAAATGTGCTAGATGCATCTAACGTCATGTAAGTTGCCATGTTCATGTAAGGATGCATATCATATAGGTCTTGTCTAACTCCCAAAGGATAGGGGCAAGCTAGAAGTAGTTTTCCCTGAGGAAGCCTTTGGAAGGTTCAAACTTGGCAAGATAGATTTATTTTATGCCTTGCATGATCCCTGCCATATAAACTTGCACTCATTTAATCTCTTGCACTATAATTTGTTTGGCATTGCATACGGTAGATTGTCACAAAGGGGAACCCACCTCATGAGAAGGAGACTTGTTTGAAATGCAATATCTCAACTCATATAAGGTGGAAAGAACAAAATGTTAGGTACGTTAATGCCTAGAGGATCATGCTTCAAAGTGATAGAAGTCTTCATACTCTACCTCACAAAGCATGGGCCTTACATTTTATTTGGATATTTTCCTCTATTTTTCTCGGTGTTCCATTTGCATTAAGGTCTAGCCAAGCTATTGGCATATTAGCTTCTTGAGGGGTAAGGGGTTGCCCAAAAAGTCCTAAGACATGTGTTTCTAGTTAATTGTTTGTTTGGTCAAAGGACATATATGGGATGTTTTTGTTCTTTTATCATCGGATTATCCGATGCCCTAGCCCATCCCTCATCGGATCAATAGGTGTTCAAATTTTCAAGGCCCAGTTTAGTCAGAACCTCAAATGCTCCGACGCGTTCATTCTGGAAAACATCGGTCCATCCGATGTTCACTCTTCTGGAGCTGTGGTCAATTCAACCGATGTTTACTCCCTTCAACGTCGGACCATCCGGTGTTTACATCACTCTTTTGAACACCATTACTGAGATATTCGACCGATGATCAAAACCCTAGACGTCGGTCCATCCGGTGTCAAAAGCATTTCTTGAATATCCTTTCTGTGGCAATCGACCGACGTTCACTTCACCTATCATCGGTCCATCCGGTGTTAATTTTTTGGCTAGGGTTTGGGTCCCACTATTTAAACCCGCGCGCCACCAGTTTCTTCTCTCTCTCCCGATTTCTCTCTCGCCGCCGCCGCCTCTCGCCCTAATCGCCGCCACCTCCGCCGCCGCACCCAAGCGCCGCCACCCTAGGCGCTGCCGCCGCCGTCTCTGGCCGCCGCCGCCCACAGCGCCGTCGCCCTAGGCGCTGCCGCCGCCGTCTCCGGCCGCCGCTGCCCACAGCGCCGCCGCCCTAAGCGCCGCCGCCGTTCTCCCTCGCGCCGCCGCCTCACCTCCACGTGCCGCGCCGCCGTCTCCACATCCCTCCACCGCGTCCAACCGCCGCCGCCGCCTCTCCACCGCCTCTGCTCCACCCCGGCACCACAACAGCCCTCCCTCAATCATCTCCGGTGTGCCTCCCGAGCTCCATCGTCGCTAAGGTTTGCTCCGTGCCGTGCGACATCCTTCGTTGTTTCTCTCGTCGTTCGTTTTCATCGTCGCTAACCCTACCTCTCCATTGCATCTAGATGGGTCGTGACCGCAAAGGAAAGGGAAAAGTGATCGCGGAGCCTGCCGCAAAGAAGCGTAAACTTTCAAAGGATGAGAAGCAGGCTCTAATGGCCGCTCGCGCCGCCGAGGAGCGTGAGCGCGGCTGTGGGGGATCCCTGAGGATCCGCGAGGCTCGGCAGCCTCCTGTGATCGACAACTCCGACATCGAGGAGGAGCCGGTCGAGCCGCTTGTCCGCCGGCGCTCAGCCCGGACACGGGGAGGTCAGTCCCCGGCTGCTCCTCGTCCGAGACCGACGGCTGCCGACCGTCGTGAGGACAGGGAGGACGAGAGGGCCATCTACGAGATGGACACGACCGTCCGTGTCGGTGAGGGAGTACGTCTCACGGACTACCGGAAGATGAAGGCCAAGCAGCTACGCAAGCTTCGTTGGAGCGTGCTGCTTGAGGAGTGGTTCCCACAGCCCCGAGAGACTCTTGTGGACAGTTGCTTCTGGACTGTCACCCAGGTGTCTCTCTATGAGACCTACAGGCGTCGGGGGCACAAGCTTTTTCAGCACAACTACCTGAACTGGGGGCAGCTTGCAGTGGCAGCGGAGACTGAGGTCCGTCCTTTCTTTGAGAGATACAGAGGTTTGGTGGAGCTGCTGGCTTATGAGAGAAGTGCTTATGTGGAAGAGTGGGTCCGTGTCTTCTACGCGACCCTGTACATCTCAGAGGGCAGGAGGTCGATTGACTTCATGTTCAATGGTCAGCGCTACCACCTCTCAAGGCAGACTTTGGGGCAGCTTCTTGGTTTGGACCTGCACGACACCTGCGTGCACGAGAAGGTCTATGGGCAGGCAGATCCACCGAGGAGGCCACTTACTGGAGGGGTAGCACCACAGTTTGACGAGATCCGCTCTCTGTTTGGCCCCTCGTTCTCTCCGGACCAGCCGAGAGTTCCAGCTCTCCTGACCCCAGCTGCACGCATTGTGCACCTCGCCTTGCGCCGCACGCTCCTGCTGAGGTCAGGTTACTTGGAGGGGTTCACGAGTCTGCAGCAGACCCTCCTGTTCTACATAATGAACGGGATGGAGTTCGATATCGTGGACATACTCCTATGCGAGATGGAAGACGTAATCACGGATGGGATTGGCATGATGAGGCAGATGGTCTACGGGCACTGGATCAGTTACATTTGCTCTATGATGGTGTCTGAGGGACATGCAGCACAGGCCCGGCTTGTTGACGAGAGTGTGACTCGCTTTGGTCACTATCGTGCCTCTGCTCCTGGAGACCGTCGCCTTGGTCGTCCAGTTGAGCGCCAGGTCCGGGCCCGTCTGTCAGAGGAAGACTGGTCCGACCTAGAGCGGGAGGACGGGAGGCTTGCTGAGGCTGAGGCTCAGGGGGAGGACCTGCAGCATATCTGGTCTGAGAGCGACACCGACGACAGTGTCGAGGAGTACTTCCCTCCTCCCCCCTCTCCCCGGCAGCACGACGCGGAGGCTGGAGGTTCTACAGTGCCACCTCCCACTCCACCTCCCGTCACTGAGGCACAGGTGACGCAGCCGTCTGAGCTGACCTCGCTCCTCCAGCAGATGGTCGAGCAGCAGCGGCTGGACAGGCTGGCCGCCGAGCAGGCCCGCGCGGAGCAGGCTGCGCGTCTTCTTGAGCTCCAGCAGCAGCAGCAGGAGATGCAGCGTCAGATCGCCCGTGAGAGGCGTGAAGACACTGATCGGCTGACGGGGCTCATCGACCAGATGCACCAGCGCACTCTGGACCAGCAGCAGCAGACGTAGCAGGCGATGATGGGGATCCTGGGGTTGATCACCAACCTCTACACCCAGACCGGGATCGCCCTTCCATCGCAGCTGCCTGGAGTAGCTCCTCCGCCTCCTGTCTTGACTCCAGCTGCTGCACCAGTGGCTCCAGTTCCCTCCACTCCGATCCCTTCGTTCAGCATGTCCCCCCTACTGGCTCCAGGTGTTGCTCAGGTGCCTACTACTCCTATCCATTCAATCAGTATGTCACCACTTCTGGCATCCAGCGCACCGATTCACTCACCACTGCCGGCGACGATCTTGTTCCAGCAGACGCCGACGTCCGTGGTGAGCGCTCCACTTCCTCCGGCTCCACCGGCACCTCCAGTACCTGCTTCCTCTCCTCCAGCACCGGCAGCGGACCCTCCAGCTCCCGCCGCTACGGCAGCTCCTACGACCGGCGACTCTAGCTCCGACGACTGCGACGGTGACCAGTTCGTCATCGCGCCCAGCTCTCAGGGTCTGTAGGTGCTCGGATCCCTTTTTGGTGTCTTGATGCCAAAGGGGGAGAAGAGTTAGAGAGTCAGGGGGAGTCCTAGTGTTAGGGGGAGTGAGTCGAGTGTCTTATCTTAATTGTATTTGCTATTTGCTCATTTGGTGTGTAATGAACCTATTTCCATCCTTCCTAAGTTGTTAATCATTTGAACTCATTTGATGTTTATCTATGATTATGATCTCTTTGAATTCACTTGTGTCATTTATTGATGTTTAAAGCTTCAAGTATATTATCCGTATTCATTGCATATTTACTTATGGTTCATTCTCTCAAATTCATTATTATTGCGCTTTAAATTATTGTGTTGTCATCAATCACCAAAAAGGGGGAGATTGAAAGCATCTAGGCCCCATGAGGTACGGTTTCGGTGATTAATGACAACCATTCGATATTACTAATGAATTTGTGAATGCAAGGTCTCAATAACACTCAATCAAATGAAATCAAAATTACATTGGAGACCCATATAAAATCAACGAATGAGATCAAATCAAATCATATGAAGACAAGAAGTGAAAGCTCTAACTTGATATCACTCAATGCTTGAAGACAATCAAAACAACATTTCAAACAAGTGTCAAAGAGGTCACAAGTTCAAATTCCAAAAGAACAACTCAAAACAACTCGAAGTCAACAAGTTGAACACACCGGATCATCCGATGGTCTTTGAGTTGACTGCATCGGTCGAGTTGTGTGAACAGAAGAAGAAGACCTCAGAGCAAAGAACTCACCGGATCATCCGATGTGGGTGGCTCAAGTGACATCGGTCCATCATCACAGATTGCAACACTGTTGGACCAAGTGAAGCACCGGATCATCCGATGTGCAGACTTACACACTGTGACACCCGGTTCCAAATATGAACCAAGCGTAACGCATATGTGTGCCCAGGATGTTCAACACACATACACGAATGATTCACAAATGATAAACAGAATTTAACCACGTCTTAACTAATAAATAAGTACTTTATTACAATAATCCAATAGTTCACGAATAATATAACTCTAAATAATTGCAGCGGAAAATAAACTAAGCAATACGACTCCAATCCACAGGAAATTGACGGCGGTACGCAACCTAGTACTCCTCGTGATCCTCAGGGTACTCCCAATTATCTCCAGTAGCTGTTGGGGGGGATTGCAAGGGTGAGTACATGTCGTACTCAGCAAGTGTGGAAAGTATGACATGTGGTTTATTCAAATGACGACAATAATAATGGCTAAGTGCTGAAAAGTACAGTAAAACATTTGAAAAGCATTATACTATGTCTATGTGAAATAAATCCCATCATATTAACAAAGTATAACAATATCCAATTATTACCAACATTACCATTATCCATGTCCAATTACCATAACTCAATTCCATAACCATGACCACAACCATAACCATCCATAACCATCCCAAATCCCAATTCCAACCCTAATCATGTAGGTCATCCAGGCGCTCATAACCGGGAGCACGACTATCATGATAGTTTTTTTACACTCTGCAGAGGTTGTACCACTTTACCCACATGTTTGTGATTTTATCACCTTTCGATGACTAAGAAACCTCCATTGTGCCATCTCACACTTCCGTAGGTGTGTGGCCAAGAGATCACAAAATAGCCTTTCAAAAGGGACTACTAGTATGTACGGCCCCACTAAGGTTTCACCGGCAGGCTTGAACCTCTATTCTCCCACCCACGGGTCCCCTCGTGTGCCATGCGGATCCCAGGGCAGTCCTCCTCGACTCCCATTCCCCGCGCCATCCAATGGTCCATACAATACTAGCAGCGCTCCTAATTATTCAGCTACGCCGCACCCATACTTGGCCTTGTGGTGGCACTGTTGACCTGGCATATTCTCGCATGAACCGGTCCTTAGATCTAAAGCAAGCAAACCACCATAACGACCAACCCATCCACATAACCATGCTTGCTTAGATCACCCATCGTATTGACCAGTTCACATTAACCAGAATATCATTGATGCATAATTAAATGTGTAGTGTTGTTTACCATCCCAATTAATTAAGCGAAGCGATAAGGTAAAAACCCTTCCCGACTCTCTATCATAATTCCAGGTGACAAGGGTGGTCAAACAAAACTAGTAAACTTCCTACCATAGGGTTCCCATCAATTTGACACAAGCATGCAAGTTCGCAAACAAAACATTTAATTTTAAATAGGATCAATATGCTTCAAGGACACTTGCCTTGCTCCGGCGGATGAGGTTGCTCAAGCGCTTCGAAGTCTTGGTTTTGGAAATCCTCGTATGCAACCTCTTGAGCACGTTCCTCTACGCGTGATCATACATACAAGAAAACATATACAATTCAACATAATGCACACAAAATAATCAACATGCAATGACATGCATGCACGCACAATTTAATAATTAATTTAATACGGTCGTTTATTATTTGGATGCGTCTAGTTCATACGTGTTCATATGTGTTTACGGGGATTTTAGGGTGGATTAATGCTGCTGAAATAAAATTTATGGTGCGACTAAAATTAATTTACGCCTATTAGATTCAATGTGATCGCAAAACTTCGCATCGGGAACGGACCCTACCGTAGATCTGACGGCGTGACGGTCGCGGAATAAATGCGACGCGAAGACGAAATAGACGGTGCAGCAGTCCTTCGGCAGTACGACGGCGGCGGCGCGATGTCGACGACGATCTCCGGTGAACGGCGGTGTCCTCCTCTTTTTCTCCCTCTTCTTCCCCTTCTTTTTCTCTTTTTTTCTTCCCTGGGCGCCTCTGTTCTCTCTGTTCCCGTCGGCTGCTTCCGGCGGCTGGGTTTCTCCAGGCGGCGGCTTCTGGCGGCTGCTGGTTCGTGGGGGAAAAAGAAAGCCTAGGCCTGGGTCCTATTTATAGGGGCGGCACTAGGGTATGTCACCGGTAGAAACGGAAGCGGTTGGGAGTCACGCGGCACCGGGAAACGCGGCAGAAGAGTCGGACGCGGAAGGGAGAGCGAGAGTTTTGGGATAGGACGTTACAGCGGGAGACCGCGGGGGAGACGCGCGGTGGGGCCGGCTGCGGCGCGTGCGCGCGTTGCGTCCGTCGGGCGGGCTGCGCGAGGCGGGCGGCGCGCGGTGGGACGGGGCCTCGGGGCGGGCGCGGCGTCACCAGGGGGCGGGGCCCGGCGCTGGCAGCGCAGCGCGCGCTGCGCTCAGGCGGCGCGGTCAGCGGGCAGGCGGCGGTGGGGCCCCCGGGCGAGCGCGCGTGGGAGCGTGGCACCGGGGCGCGGTGCGGAGCGGGCCGGCTCGGCCGGCTGGCCGCTGGCCTGGCCGCCGGGCGGCTCCTTGTTGTTTTTTTTATATATATATATTATAATATATTTTATTACTTATATTTTATTTATTATTATTATTATTTTTTTCTACTTATTTATTATTTATATGTATACATTTATTTATTATATATAATTTATATATATATATATATTTTTTCTTTTTTATATATATTATTATTATTTTATATTTATTCCCTAATATATGTTTTACGCTATAATTATTGGTTTCTTTTCTTCCTTTGCCACACGTATTTGTATATGCATATGTTTTATTATTTTTCTTTTATTCTACTAGTGTTTAATGCATGACCATGTATGCAACGCATGATGCGAAAATTTAGGGTGTTACAAACCTACCCCCCTTAAAGTGAATCTCGCCCTCGAGATTCGATAGCGTGGGGAAAAGATGAGGGAATTCTGCCTTCAGGTCTTCTTCACGTTCCCATGTAGCTTCGGCTTCGGTATGGTGTTTCCATTGCACTTTGCACCAACGGATCCTCTTATTTCTCGTGACTCTTTCCTTCATATCCAAAATTTTGATAGGTTGTTCGACATAGGACAAATCCTCCTGAAGTTCTAACTCGTCCATCGGCACTTGTTCTTCCGGTACCCTGAGACACTTCTTGAGTTGAGAGACGTGAAACACGTCGTGTACATCGGAGAGATACGTCGGCAGCTCAAGTCGATAAGCTACCTCTCCTCGCTTGTCCAGAATCTTAAATGGTCCGATGTAACGTGGTGCGAGTTTTCCCTTGACGTTAAACCGTCGCTGACCTCTGATAGGTGACACTTTGAGGTATACAAAATCTCCAACTTCAAAAGTCAGACTCCTTCGCCTATTATCAGCATAACCTTTCTGTCGAGACTGGGCAGCCTTTAGGTTTTCCCGTATTATTTGGACTTGCCTTTCAGCTTCTTGTAACACGTCGGGACCAAACACTTGATTCTCTCCGGTTTCATTCCAAAACAAGGGAGTCCTACACTTCCTTCCGTATAGTGCTTCATAGGGTGACATTTTTAAACTTGCTTGGTAACTATTGTTGTACGAGAATTCAGCATACGGCAAACTTTTATCCCAACTTTTCCTATGCTTTAAAGCACATGCTCTCAACATGTCTTCCAAAATTTGGTTGGTCCTCTCGGTTTGTCCATCTGTCTGAGGGTGATACGCCGAACTAAAGTTCAGCCTTGTTCCCATTGCTTCATGCAATTTTTGCCAAAATCTGGAGGTAAACTGAGAACCTCTATCCGAGACTATCTTCTTCGGTACTCCGTGTCGGCACACAATATGTTCCATGTACAATTCTGCTAGCTTCGCGGTGGTATATGTGGTCTTGACAGGGATGAAATGAGCTGATTTTGTCAATCGATCCGCAATAACCCATATTGAATCATAGCCAGACTGAGTTCGCGGTAATCCAACTATAAAGTCCATACCAATCTCTTCCCACTTCCACTCCGGAATCTTCAATGGTTGTAACAATCCGGCTGGCCTTTGATGTTCAGCTTTAACTCGTTGGCACACATCACAAAGTGCAACATATTCGGCTATGTCCTTTTTCATGCTGGCCCACCAGTAGCATGTCTTTAAGTCCTTGTACATCTTCGTACAGCCAGGATGAATTGAGTAAGGCGAGTCATGTGCCTCCTTCAATATTGTTTCTCGAATATGCCTGACATTAGGTACCACAATCCTCTTTCCAAGCCATAAGGTACCTTGTTCGTCCTCATCAAATCTGAATTCCTTTCCTTCTTGGGTCCTCTCTTTGATTTCTTGTATTTCCTTGTCCTTTGTCTGTCCTTCCCGTATTTCCTGCTCTAATGTTGGGTTGACTTCCATCGTCCCCATCTCATTTATGAATCCGAGGTTCAACCGTTCAAACTCCTTGCATAACTCGGATGGCAGTTCTTGAACTGTAAGTTGATGACTTACTCCCTTTCGGCTCAAAGCATCGGCCACTACGTTGGCCTTCCCTGGGTGATAGTTGATTCCCACGTCATAATCCTTGATGAGCTCCAACCATCGGCGTTGCCTCAGGTTCAGATCCGTTTGTGTAAATATGTACTTGAGACTCTTGTGGTCTGTATAAATCTCACATCGGTGACCAAAAACATAGTGTCTCCATATCTTCAAGGCGTGTACCACGGCTGCGAGTTCAAGGTCGTGCGTAGGATAATTCAACTCATGTTTCTTTAGTTGCCTCGATGCATAAGCTACCACTTGGCCTTCTTGCATGAGCACACATCCTAATCCTTGTCTTGATGCATCACAGTATATATCAAAACTCTTGCTCACGTCCGGTAATACTAACACTGGGGCGGTTGTCAATCTTTTCTTTAACTCTTCAAAGCTATCCTGACAAGCTTGAGTCCATCGGAATGCCTTCCCTTTCATGAGTAATTCGGTCATAGGCTTGGCTATTTTGGAGAAGTCCTTAATGAATCGGCGGTAATATCCAGCCATTCCAAGGAAACTCCGAATCTCCTTGACATTCTGTGGCGGTTCCCACTTAAGCACATCTCTCACCTTCCCTGGGTCAACTGATACTCCTCCTCCGGAAATAATATGGCCTAAGAAAGAAACTTCCCGTAACCAAAATTGACATTTACTGAACTTGGCGTACAATTGATGCTCCCTCAATTTCTGCAGCGTAAGCCTCAAGTGTTCCTCATGTTCCTTCTCGTCCTTCGAGTAGATCATAATATCATCGATGAACACTACAACGAACTTATCCAGATATTCCATGAAGACCTTATTCATAAGATACATAAAGTACGCAGGCGCGTTCGTCAATCCAAATGACATGACGGTGTACTCATAAGATCCATATCGTGTCCGAAATGCCGTCTTGGGTATATCCGATGGTCTAATCTTCATTTGGAAGTATCCTGACCGCAAGTCGATCTTGGAGAAGATACAGGCACCCTTCATTTGGTCGAACAAATCCTCAATACGGGGCAGTGAGTACTTGTTCTTAATTGTCACTTCGTTGAGAGCCCTATAGTCCACACACATCCTCTGGGTTCCATCCTTCTTATCTACGAAGAGCACTGGGGCTCCCCACGGGGATGAGCTTGGGCGTATAAAACCCTTCTCTAGCTGCTCTTGAATTTGCTTCTTGAGCTCTGCTAACTCCTTAGGAGGCATCCTATACGGCCTCTTAGCTATAGGTGCAGTTCTGGGTATCAACTCAATGGCGAATTCTATGTCACGATCAGGTGGCATACCTGGCAACTCATCTGGGAACACGTCCGGGTACTCGTGAACGATCGGAATGCTTTCCAATGTCACTTCTTCCACGTGATTCAGCATCGCTTTTCCTCTTGCAGGTTGGGCTGCTTCAACTTCAATGCGTGTACCATGTTCACTTGTCAACTGCACAATCCTCTCGGCGCATTGAATGACTCCATTATACTTGCTCAGCCAGTCCATTCCAAGTATTATGTCTATTCCTTGGGAGTCCAATACTATGAGGTTTACGAGAAAATCTACCCCCCTTATTTTAATGCTTACTTTCGGACATACTATATTTGTCCTCATCTCTCCGCCAGGAGAACTTACTAGCATAGTTTGCTTCATATGAGATATAGGCAAATTGTACTTGGCAACATACTTTGACGAGATGAATGAATGAGATGCTCCTGAATCAAAGAAAACAGTCGCGGGGTTGGAGTTGGCGAGAAACATACCAATCACGACGTCATCAGCTTGCTGGGCTTCCTCAGTAGAGATATGATTCACATTGCCACGAGCAAAATTCTGCTGTCCACGGTTGCCTTGTGGTGCTCCTCCATTTGGTCGCGGGTGATTTGGCCTTGGTGCATTGTTCATAGGTCCATTGTTTCTCCTGGGGCATTGACTCGCAAAGTGTCCGGGTTCTCCACACGCATAGCATGTCTTACCACTCATAGCATTGGGGAAGTTTGGGCGCATCTGGTTTTGAGCATTTGCCGCCATGTTAGGACGCGGCGCAGGTGGAACAGGATTGCGAGGCGCTTGCATGGCGGGGCGTTGCTGCGGTGGCTGATTTGGGCGGGGCGGATAGGCAGTACGGTATGCAGGAGCAGAGGTGTTGTATTGTGGTGCAGTAGGTGGTGCATAGCGGGGACGAACATTACTTCCTTGCTGCGGTCCATGATGTGACATCTTCCTCTTGTTGTCCTGCTCCATCTCACGAATCTTGTTCTCGACCACAATAGCCTTGTCAACCAGCTTTTGGAAGTTTGGATAATCAGTATTGAGCAACTGGACTTGAATTTCATTGCTGAGACCCCTCATAAACAGATATTGCTTCCTACTATCAGTTTTGATGTCTTCTGGGGCATATCTTGATAATTGAGTGAATTTGTTGAGATACTCACTCACACTCATCCTTCCTTGCCTGAGATTTTCAAAGTCTTGTCTCCTCAGTATCATAACTCCTTCGGGTACATAGTGGGAACGGAAACTCTGTTTAAACTCAGCCCAAGTGATTGTCTCCTGATTATCATGAGCGTTGCAAAGAGCTTCCCACCAGTCAGCGGCTGCTCCAACTAGTTGATGTGATGCAAAGAGAACCTTCTCCCTATCAGTGCACTAGACAATAGCAAGTTTCTTCTCAACAGACTTCAGCCAATCATCAGCTTCCATTGGGTCTGTGGCTTGTGCAAAGGTGGGCGGTCTGGTTCTCATGAACTCTCCCAAACGGTTGTGATGTGGCGGGGGTGGTGGTGGAGGCATATGGGGCTGATTGTTGTTGCCAGCTTGCAGCTGTCCCATGGTCTGTATCATGGTCTGCATAAGCTGGTTCTGCATGGCTAACAGTTGTTCAATGTTGATAGCTCCATGAGCATGTCCCTGGTTGTTCTGAGGTACTTCATTGCGCTCCTCCTCATCGTTGGCATCCCTCTGGTTACGAGTTCTCACCATCTGTTGGCGAAGGAAAGGTAGGGACAGAAGGATTTAGAATTTGGAAAGAACGTCCCAACTATATGCATCAAGGTATGTGACACTAAATAATACTTTATTAATATAGACCTATATTAAGAGGATGTGGACAATTGCCGAAGCATCCCACAACTCTCTACTAAGCACACAAGCACTCAAACAAGCACCAAACAGAATTTACAAAGATCCTAAAAGAAGTAATACAACTCAAGGCCACACAAGTATATCTACATCGCTCTTATTTACTAATGGGGGTGTGCCTATCCTTGAGTCGTGGCATAGGTCGAGGACTAGTCGTCGTTGAGCGGGAACTCATCCGGGTCCTCGTCGTCGTCGTCGTCGTCGTCGTCGGGGTCCTGTGGGTCCTGGGGTGGTGAGGCAGCAGGCGGCGGTGGTGCGGTAGACGCCACACTGGAAGGTTCCTCGTCAGAGGACTCCTCAGAGGATGACTCACGCTGACCGTTGCGACGGTCTGGAGAGTCCGGGGTCCACATCGGGGTGTCGGACGCGTAGTCGTCCGGGTCCTCGTCGGTGATCCGACGATACCTCCTGATTATCGCCTCATGGCGCTGGGCGAGGTCGCGTCCATCCTGGATTTCCTGCTGCGCCCTCTGAAGTCGGGCACTCAGCTGGGTCACGTCGCCGACAGTCTGACGAGACTGCGGGAGGTCCAGGGGTCCCTCCACGTGCCTGGAGACGAAGCGCGCAGTGCCACTAGGACGCTGCGGGACGAAGGCGTGAACCGTGTCCTCCAGACGGAAACGGCGGGCGTGGCTCCAGAAAGTGGCTGCTTCCCAGCTAGCATCCTGCTCTGCAGATCGGCGGGAGCTCCTCCAAGCAGGGCTGCTGTGGGTCTTCACCAACTCGTCACCGTAGTAGATATAAATTTTGCAGCTCCACTCCTTCCTGCCGGGGCGCTGCACTCCAGTGGTGTGGTAGGAGAGCGAGAGACTGTGGTGGCGGTAGCCAGCCTCACGGAGTAGGGCACGGAGACGGTGTCGCAGTTGTCCTGCGGCTCTGCCGTCAGAACGGATCACCACCGGGTGACGGGGGTCGACGGCCGGAGAGCGACTAGCCAACCTACGCGGGGGCACGAGTCCACCAGTCGACTTACGGGGGGTTGTCTTGGTGCGGGCCATCTACAAGAAACAAGAATACATTAGAAAAATAATGAAAAACAAATCTGAAAATTTCAGCAGTTAAACGGCGGACAAAAAGCGGTGCAGCGGTTCCAAAAGAACGAAAAATAAAGAGAAAAATTACAGCAACCAACACAATAATTTTACCCACCCATAATAGCAGCAAAACACACCGTTTTCGCGAAAATTTATACCGCAAAACAGCAGCACTTAATATTGCTCACTTCTGAAATCTTTTTCATCAAAAACGCAGCAGCGATCAACACTTTTTGCGGCAAAAATAAAGGAAACAAAACAGCAGCAGAAATTTTTGAAAATAGCACATTAGAAGAGTGTTCCTAAGTGCTCTAGAGTGTCCATTCTACCTAGGCTTGCGTCCTACGGTCAACGCGGCTCTGATACCAATTTGTGACACCCGGTTCCGAATATGAACCAAGCGTAACGCATATGTGTGCCCAGGATGTTCAACACACATACACGAATGATTCACAAATGATAAACAGAATTTAACCACGTCTTAATTAATAAATAAGTACTTTATTACAATAATCCAATAGTTCACGAATAATATAACTCTAAATAATTGCAGCGGAAAATAAACTAAGCAATACGACTCCAATCCACAGGCAATTGACGGCGGTACGCAACCTAGTACTCCTCGTGATCCTCAGGGTACTCCCAATTATCTCCAGTAGCTGTTGGGGGGGATTGCAAGGGTGAGTACATGTCGTACTCAGCAAGTGTGGAAAGTATGACATGTGGTTTATTCAAATGACGACAATAATAATGGCTAAGTGCTGAAAAGTACAGTAAAACATTTGAAAAGCATTATACTATGTCTATGTGAAATAAATCCCATCATATTAACAAAGTATAACAATATCCAATTATTACCAACATTACCATTATCCATGTCCAATTACCATAACTCAATTCCATAACCATGACCACAACCATAACCATCCATAACCATCCCAAATCCCAATTCCAACCCTAATCATGTAGGTCATCCAGGCGCTCATAACCGGGAGCACGGCTATCATGATAGTTTTTTTACACTCTGCAGAGGTTGTACCACTTTACCCACATGTTTGTGATTTTATCACCTTTCGATGACTAAGAAACCTCCATTGTGCCATCTCACACTTCCGTAGGTGTGTGGCCAAGAGATCACAAAATAGCCTTTCAAAAGGGACTACTAGTATGTACGGCCCCACTAAGGTTTCACCGGCAGGCTTGAACCTCTATTCTCCCACCCACGGGTCCCCTCGTGTGCCATGCGGATCCCAGGGCAGTCCTCCTCGACTCCCATTCCCCGCGCCATCCAATGGTCCATACAATACTAGCAGCGCTCCTAATTATTCAGCTACGCCGCACCCATACTTGGCCTTGTGGTGGCACTGTTGACCTGGCATATTCTCGCATGAACCGGTCCTTAGATCTAAAGCAAGCAAACCACCATAACGACCAACCCATCCACATAACCATGCTTGCTTAGATCACCCATCGTATTGACCAGTTCACATTAACCAGAATATCATTGATGCATAATTAAATGTGTAGTGTTGTTTACCATCCCAATTAATTAAGCGAAGCGATAAGGTAAAAACCCTTCCCGACTCTCTATCATAATTCCAGGTGACAAGGGTGGTCAAACAAAACTAGTAAACTTCCTACCATAGGGTTCCCATCAATTTGACACAAGCATGCAAGTTCGCAAACAAAACATTTAATTTTAAATAGGATCAATATGCTTCAAGGACACTTGCCTTGCTCCGGCGGATGAGGTTGCTCAAGCGCTTCGAAGTCTTGGTTTTGGAAATCCTCGTATGCAACCTCTTGAGCACGTTCCTCTACGCGTGATCATACATACAAGAAAACATATACAATTCAACATAATGCACACAAAATAATCAACATGCAATGACATGCATGCACGCACAATTTAATAATTAATTTAATACGGTCGTTTATTATTTGGATGCGTCTAGTTCATACGTGTTCATATGTGTTTACGGGGATTTTAGGGTGGATTAATGCTGCTGAAATAAAATTTATGGTGCGACTAAAATTAATTTACGCCTATTAGATTCAATGTGATCGCAAAACTTCGCATCGGGAACGGACCCTACCGTAGATCTGACGGCGTGACGGTCGCGGAATAAATGCGACGCGAAGACGAAATAGACGGTGCAGCAGTCCTTCGGCGGTACGACGGCGGCGGCGCGATGTCGACGACGATCTCCGGTGAACGGCGGTGTCCTCCTCTTTTTCTCCCTCTTCTTCCCCTTCTTTTTCTCTTTTTTTCTTCCCTGGGCGCCTCTGTTTTCTCTGTTCCCGTCGGCTGCTTCCGGCGGCTGGGTTTCTCCAGGCGGCGGCTTCTGGCGGCTGCTGGTTCGTGGGGGAAAAAGAAAGCCTAGGCCTGGGTCCTATTTATAGGGGCGGCACTAGGGTATGTCACCGGTAGAAACGGAAGCGGTTGGGAGTCACGCGGCACCGGGAAACGCGGCAGAAGAGTCGGACGCGGAAGGGAGAGCGAGAGTTTTGGGATAGGACGTTACAGCGGGAGACCGCGGGGGAGACGCGCGGTGGGGCCGGCTGCGGCGCGTGCGCGCGTTGCGTCCGTCGGGCGGGCTGCGCGAGGCGGGCGGCGCGCGGTGGGACGGGGCCTCGGGGCGGGCGCGGCGTCACCAGGGGGCGGGGCCCGGCGCTGGCAGCGCAGCGCGCGCTGCGCTCAGGCGGCGCGGTCAGCGGCAGGCGGCGGTGGGGCCCCCGGGCGAGCGCGCGTGGGAGCGTGGCACTGGGGCGCGGTGCGGAGCGGGCCGGCTCGGCCGGCTGGCCGCTGGCCTGGCCGCCGGGCGGCTCCTTGTTGTTTTTTTTTATATATATATATTATAATATATTTTATTACTTATATTTTATTTATTATTATTATTATTTTTTTCTACTTATTTATTATTTATATGTATACATTTATTTATTATATATAATTTATATATATATATATTTTTCTTTTTTATATATATTATTATTATTTTATATTTATTCCCTAATATACGTTTTACGCTATAATTATTGGTTTCTTTTCTTCCTTTGCCACACGTATTTGTATATGCATATGTTTTATTATTTTTCTTTTATTCTACTAGTGTTTAATGCATGACCATGTATGCAATGCATGATGCGAAAATTTAGGGTGTTACACACACATCGGTCGATCACTCTAGTAAGCTTCAAGATCAAGCAAAATTCTGGAGGAAGAGCCACCGGATCATCCGATGAGAAGACAGATCAACATCGGTCTAACAACGGTCATATCTGACACAGTGACATCAGCTAATTTGGCTTTGACCGATGTTAACTGAAGGGAAGACATCGGATCATCCGGTGTTCGCAGAGAAGTGATGTCAGCCTACTTTTCCAACGGCTATCTCGTGGAGGCTGGCTATTTATACCCCTTCAACCTGTCAAATCGATAAGACTTGAAGCCCAGACATACTCTACACATCCTAGAGCATTCAAGCAATAGAGCTACCACTTTCACATCATTTGCTCATCATTTGTACACCAAGAGATAGGCTAGAACTAGCTAGAGATAGTGCTTGGGTGCCTCCATTCTTGGTGATTGGAGTCTCTAGTGTAGTGAGAGCCATAAGGGAGTGTCCCTTGGTGTGTGCGACTTCCGGAGCTTGCCAAGAAGATTGTGGAAGCCCGGAGGATTCCAAAGTGTACAAGGCTTGAGCTCCACCTTGCCGAGGTTGGCGAACGGAGAAGAATAGTGAAGAACCCCCTTGTCTCGGTGACTTGGGAGTGGCAAAACCCTTCGGTGGGTGCCACAACGTGGATGTAGGTAGATCCTTGTGATCTTACCGAACCACGGGATAAACTCCGTGTCCCTTGAGCGTTTGCATCCCTCTCCCTTTTTACACTTATGCAATCTTCATTCCGCAACTTTAATTTACATTGATTGCATAGTTTAATCGCATAGGGAATTGGGCTTGAGGTCGTTAATCTTAATTGTTTTAAAAATTGAAAGAAAGCCCAATTCACCCCCCCTCTTGGGCGTTTCGATCCTTACACCTTCCTCTGGAGATCGCCATGGGTTCTCTCCGAGTCCGGACCTACGATGAAGTCGCGCAGGATCAGCTCCGGCACAATGACCTAGACCTCATCGACGAGGCAAGGTGCCAAGTAGCTGTCCGAAATGTGCGATATCGCCAGGCGCTCTGGCACTATTATCAGAGGCATGTGCGCAAGCGGTAGCTTGAAGAAGGCAATCTGGTGCTACGTGAATACTCTCTCGATAAGGACCGAAAAAGCTCTCCCTCAGCTGGGAGGGTCCCTTTTAATATGGGATCAAAGGATCATAGTTTCCAAATCCGGATGCATTTGATTGGCAACAGAGGATGGGATACCACTTCCCAAACCTTGGAACATAGAGCACTTTTGTAAGTTATAAACTTAGCATGGAGGTGAGTCTGTTATTGTATAAAGTATTTCATAGTGTCTGTTCACGGCTCCTAAGATATACTAACAAATCATTCCCGATAATGGCGCCTAAAATGCTTGTTGGTATTTCTTAACACCACAGATCATCTCCGGTAAAGAGATGAGATCCGCAAGCGCACGGAAGATACCGTTGTAGCATTTCACCCATGAGTATTCCTAAGGGTATCGTATTTATCCTAAAGGAAGGCAATGGAGTGAAGTATATACTAATCTTATGGTCAAGCTATGGGATACTAATCAATTATCCGGACAGGGGGTAAGTTGATAATAGGGGTAGTGTGACACACACCTAGGCAATATATTCTAAAGGGTAAATGGGTCCTAGAGGGAGATTGGATTAAGAGTTAGAGAGTTGCTCCTACAATGCTCCTAATACATATACATAGCCTAAGGTAGATACTAATGGTCATGTCAATGATGAATTCCTTGCAATGCTATTCAACACATCGGGCACGGGCTTACCCCTAGCAATACTAGGGCGACTCCCGCCAAGAGCCTGTGGCATAGCCGAACGTGGAGGATTACAAAGGACGGATAGGGTTGTCACCACCTACTGCCTACCTCTTCAATCCGTGGGTCTACGAGACATCCAACGCTACTTAAATACCCTAGCACCATGCTAGCATACTAAGCAAATACCTTAAGAGCTGCATCACAAGCCATCCTAAGGCAATGAACTAAATCATCGTTGAACCAATGTTGATTGCATAGCATAGTTATTCATATTAACATAATCATATCATAACTATATAGACTATAGTGGGGGTCTATAGTGTTTATGACCATAAGATGTGATCATGAGAGTACAATCATAAAGACTATACCTTCCACTTACATAGACTCCACAATCAAACAAGAAACGTTTTATCCAAGTATACGTAAAAAAGAAGACTATAGATAATATCTTTATTGGGCACAAAGTCAGAAATACAAGAAGGAATACATGAGACATACCTTTCCCAATGTGGAATTGGGAAGAGTGACTCCATCTACTCCTTTCCCAATTTGGACTTGGGACTAGAGGCTCTCCTCTCTACATCCTAATTCCTCTAAGGACTATGGAAGATAGTGTGTACACTAGAATGATGACCAAGTAGTGTGTGTTGAAGTGAGGGGTATGGGGTCCTATTTATACTAGTGTTGAGGTCGGTTCCCACCACCAAAAGTGCGCAAATCAGTCTCCATTGACTCCAGGGAGCCGGGAGGATCCAACACGTGGAAGTTGACCGCGTTTGGCGCCAGGACCAGGTCGGCCGACCCCCTGGTTCGGCCGACCTGGTCAGGGCTCCAAACGGCCCGTACTTCCTCGAGGTGGTTGTCGGGTAGTCCCATTGACTGATATTGGTGCTACACTGTTGGATGGTCTCGGATACTTCTGTTTGTGGGTCATTTGATCCATGTGGTGCCACGTGTCGTCGCCTGATTGGATGGGATGATATTTTATAGGATTGCTCCCCATACTTTTCCTCAATTCCTGTATAAATATCTGCATACACATATTTCTCCAAGTACAAGTGGAAATAGGTCAAGTAGAAAGGTGATGTGTGCAAGAAATGATCAATCATTCACATAATTGAGTTGTATTGACGGCTAAAATTGGTATAACAGCCGTCAACAGTGTCTATGAACGGAGTCAGGATGGTCCAAGATGTATAGCACACTTAACTTGGTCCTGTACTTTGAGTGTGTCCTTGTCTCCTCTGTTATTCGGACCTATTGTGAAATACAATTACATGAAAACAAACTCTACATGTGTTTACTTTGCGCATGCTCTTAGTTAATTTCCTCTTTACCTTCTTGCAAATAGTAAAGCTGTGCAATCCTTTTGAAAATTGGTTTCTTATAATTCATATGATACATATCCATGTATTATTGGTAGTCTTTTTCGGAATCTAGTGTTCGAAGTATTATTGGTAGTCTTTTTCGGAATCTAGTGTTCTCTAAATGGCCTACTTGTTGAGTGATCATTTT
Source organism: Tuctoria greenei (assembly GCA_036927565.1). Classification (NCBI taxonomy): domain Eukaryota; kingdom Viridiplantae; phylum Streptophyta; class Magnoliopsida; order Poales; family Poaceae; genus Tuctoria; species Tuctoria greenei. Next base: position 201,670,559 of record JAYESD010000001.1, read on the forward strand.
CTCAGTCTTCAACTGCTCCCACGTTCGTAGGTACTGCACGCATCGTGCATGCAACGTTCTCCGTGTATTCGGGCCACTTCTCCTGCGTTCGTGTGTGGTGTGGGTTCTCTCTGTAACTGACTCACTCTCTTGTAAGCTCGGCTATATAAATGCTGCCACTGATCAATACAGCATGTGTCGAGTAGATCACTTTCATGGTAATCAGAGCCCCGTAGATCCTCCTTCTCTCTGCCCTCTCACCACTCCCATGGCTGATACGCTCTCCTCTGCTACGAGCCAGACAATTGGGGCAACTGCTTCTTCCATGATGAGCTCAACCTCATCTTCATCCACCACCAACACCTCTGGCGTCGTTGTCATGCCTTCTCTAGCTACCGCAGCACAATCGGTAAACATTACTAGTCTTGTTACCGTGTGCCTCAACATGTTTTCCATGACGTACGCTGGTGGAAGAATCTTTTCCTGGTGGTGCTTGGCCGGTTCAATCTTCGCCATCACATTGATGGCACGCCTCCTCGCCTTGATGATGCCATTTGGGTTCAGGAGGACCTCACTGTCCTCATGTGGCTTCACGCCACACTCGCCAACAATCTCCTGGATTTCGTCATGGAAGATGACATCTCCGCTCATGGCGTCTGGATGAAGATCGCCAACTATTTCCTCGGCAACAAGTCCAGTCACGCCGTTCATCTGGAGCAGGAACTTCATCGACTTGTTCAAGGTGATATGTCCGATACTGCTTATTTTCACAAACTAAAAATGCTTGCAGATTCGCTAGCAGACTGTGATCAACCCATCTCGGATCGTGCACTGGTGCACCAATTGATCCGGGGTCTCAATCCAAGTATCATGTACTTCACAGTTGTTGTCGGCTATGCCTACGTTTCCTTCCTTTATGGAAGCGCGGGACCAGCTCATTGTGGCAGAAAATACCTTGGCCACTTCCTCTGTTTCGATCCAAGACACTGCACTACAATCAACTGAAACTACCACTGACTCTTCTGCAAGCAACAACACCAACACTTGTTTGCCGGCCGATCGCGCTCCGCCGAATTATCAGTCATGTGGTCGCGGGCGTGGTGGTTCTTGCAGACGTGGCCGCGGTCGTGGTCGCGGTGGCCAATTCAACTCAACGCCCTATAATGTTCCGCCTTGGTTCACTGCTTGGCTCAATGCCAACCACCCTTGGCGTGCTCCTTGGACAGGAGCTACGGGACCTGGCATTCTCGGGTCCTGACCGCCGGCAGCTCAAGCATATCATGCTCAGCAACACCAAACCTCTACGCAATTTGTTCCGCCGCTACCTTCTATGTTCGACACAGCTGGTCTTCTATAGGCGTTGCATTCTGTTGCTCAACAGTCTGGCCACAACCATCAAGAATGGTACATGGACACTGGAGCATCTGGACACATGAGAGCCGATGCAGGTATTATACCAAGATATTGTCCATCTTCTAATCATAATTCTTCTTGCATCATTGTTGGCAATGGTTCAACTTTACCAGTGAAAGGATCTGGGTCTGTTTCTCTACCTACTCCACATGCTGTTTTTCATCTCCCTTGCGTTCTACACATTCCTCACTTGATTAAAAATCTTATTTATGTGCGGAAATTTACCACTGACAATAACTGTTATGTTGCCTTTGATCCATATGGTTTCACAATCAAGGACCTTCTCAGCAATCGAGAGATCATGAGGTCCAATAGCTGTGGAGATCTCTAACCTTTCTTCGGTGTCAAACAGTCTACTTCGCCTACTGTTCTCACGGCATCTGCTAGCACACTTTGGCACAGGCGCCTCGGACATCCTGGTTCCCAGAGTTTAGGCAGTGTACTTTCTGAATTTAGCATCCCTTTATCTCGAACTAGTTTTTGTGACGCCTGTCAAAAAGGTCATCACGTTCGCTTGCCATTTCCTCGTTCAAATTCTGTAACTTATTTTCCATTTTAGTTGCTTCATTGTGACCTTTGGATGTCACCAGTTGAAAGTGTTACGGGATTCAAGTATTATATTGTCATTCTTGATGACTTTACACACTACATTTGGACCATGCCTCTTCGCCACAAGACTGATGCTTCCTGTAACACTAAGAACTTTTATCAGTTCGTGTTGACCCAGTTTCATCTCCACATTCAGTCATTTCAGTGTGACAACGGGACTGAATTCGTTAATTCCGACTTGCGTTCTTTCTTTACTGAACGTGGCATCACATATAGAGTCTCCTGCCCATATACTTCCCCACAAAATGGAAAAGCAGAGTGTTCCCTCCAGACTATTAACAACGTCATTCGCTGCCTACTCTTCCAAGCCCACTTACCTACCAAGTACTGGGTCGACGCACTTATCACTTCCACTTATATTACTAACCGTAGACCATGCCAACCTCTCAAGTTTTATACACCGTATCACATGCTTTACGGTCAGGCTCCTGACTACTCACATATGCGAGTTTTTGGATGCCTCTGCTATCCCAACATTACCTCTCAATCCCAGCATAAACTTGCACCATGATCTACAGCATGCATTTTTCTTGGATACCCCACTGCACATAAAGGGTACAAATGCATGGACCTCAAATCTGGCAAGGTCATTCTTTCTCGCCATGTCATATTTGATGAACATACCTCCCCTGTTGCATCCTCCACTCCTGAAAAACCTATCTCCCATACCATCAGTCAGTCAGGTGTTCCACTGATACTACCTGGTCCACCTATTCAAAGGTTCAGCTCTCCCTGTTTTGCAACTTCATCTTCCACACACGTTTCCTTTTATCAGCCTGCAAACACACCACAAGGCCCCACGTCTCCTTCCTCACCAATTACACCCTCTGGCGTCAGTGAGTCCTCTGCTTCGGCTATCCCAACCTCTCCTAAACCTGCACCACCTCCCTTGCCATCCAAACATCCCATGCTCACAAGGGCTCAGCAAGGCATTTTTAAGCCAAAACAGATACTTAACCTCACCACAACTGAATGTTCCTCTCCTATTCCAACCTCATAAAAAGCAGCCCTAAAGGATCCTCACTGGTTATGTGCCATGCAAGAAGAATATGATGCTTTGATGAGAAACAATACTTGGTCTTTGGTACCTTGTCCTGCAGGTGTCAATCTAGTTACAGGGAAATGGATCTTCAGGCATAAACTGAATCTTGATGGTTCCATTGCTCGGCACAAGGCCCGTTGGGTGCTACGTGGTTTTACACAGGAATATGGCATTGATTATCAAGAAACCTTCAGCCCTGTTATCAAGCCGGCAACTATCCTGTGGGTGTTAAGCATTGCTATTTCTTCTTCCCGGCCCATTCATCAGCTCAACGTCCGGAATGCCTTTCTGAATGGACGGCTAACAGGGACCGTGTATTCAGTTCAACCATCAGGCTTTGTGAGTACTCAACATCCAGATTATGTTTGCAAGCTTAACAAATCTCTCTACGGGTTGAAACAAGCACCATGCAATTGGTTTCTTCGCTTCAAAGATTTCATCACTACTATTGGTTTCAAGGCCTCCAAGGCAGACTCCTCCTTATTTGTTCTGCAGACCAAGCACCACACTGCCTATCTACTCTTATATGTTGATGATATTATTCTCACAGCCAGCTCGACTCAGATACAACAGGATATCATCAGCAAGCTCTACAAAGAATTTTCGATGAATGACCTGGGCGCTCTCAACCATTTTCTTGGTATACATGTTCAACACAAAGACAATGGTCTGTTCTTATGACAGGAGCAGTATGCAGTTGAAATTCTGCAGAAAGCCAACATGTCTAACTGCAACCCGGTCTCCACACCGATTGATATCAAGTCCAAGCGATCTGCATCAGAAGGCCCTCTCCTGTCAAACCCAACAGATTATCGGAGCATTGCCGGTGCTCTGCAGTATTTAACATTAACTCGTCCTGACTTAACTTATGCTGTGCAGCAAGTATGCTTGTTTATGCATTCTCCCAGAGAACCTCACTAGCAACTCATGAAGAGAATACTGCGGTACCTCAAAGGAACTTTGAAGCTTGGCTTTTTCATCTCAAATTCGTCATCCACTGCTCTTATAGCCTACTCTGATGCCGATTGGGCCGGCTGCCCAGATACAAGGAGGTCAATCTCTTGTTTCTGCATTTACTATGGCGACAATCTAATCACTTGGTCTGCCAAGCGCCAATCCACGGTTTCACGCTCCAGTGCAGAGGCTGAATACCAAGGTGTGACGAATGTTGTCTCTGAAGCTACGTGGTTGCGCCAGCTACTTGCAGAATTAGGGCGCCCTCTCATCAAAGCTACAGTCGTCTTTTGTGACAACATTAGTGCCACTTATCTGCCCACCAATCCAGTGCAACATCAACGGACAAAACACGTTGAAATCGATTTGCATTTTGTTCGGGACAAGGTCGCCTTGGGAGAAATCAAAGTCCTGCATGTTCCCTCTGCACATCAGTACACGGATATATTCACGAAGGGGTTGCCGACAAGCCTCTTCATTGACTTTCGCTGCAGCCTGAATGTCATAGATCCTTCTGGCTGAGGGGGGCTGTTGAGCGATCATTTGCTCAGTCTTCAACTGCTCCCACATTCGTAGGTACTGCACGCATCATGCGTGCAATGTTCTCCGTGTATTTAGGCCACTTCTTCTGCGTTCGTGTGTGGTGTGGGTTCTGTAACTAACTCACTCTCTTGTAAGCTCGGCTATATAAATGCCGCCACTGATCAATACAGAGTGTGTTGAGTAGATCACTTTCACTACTCACACGAAAACTAATACCAATGACAGGTCCAGAGTCGGCTATAGACCTAGTCTAGTCCAGCACCCTAAGTACACCACTCTACCTATTCTGGTGTTGCATCAAAGTAAGGCGGGTCCGAGAAGCATATCGACCTATAAAAGTACAACCGATATACTAAATATTAGCGCGATGAATTGATTAGGACTCAAAATTCAAGAAAGGATAGTCAGTCACAACTGAACTATAGGCAAGAAGAAGCACTTTTACTACTTTTCTTGTCTCTCATGTGCAGGGCAAATGGTTTTCATGCTTGTTCTGGGAGTTTTGATGTCCCCAAGATGTCCGGTGTCGAAGTTTTGCATGTTGATGATGGGCGCCATCGGAGCATCTAGCTCCAGCACCACCCAAGGGGCCCGACGTCGATGTTTTGCACATTGATAATGGGCACCACCGGAGCATCTAACTCCGACACCTCCCAGGAGCCCCACCGTCGATGTTTCACGTGTTGATGATAGGCGCCGTCAAAGTACCTAACTCCGACACCTCCGAGGAGTCCCGCCATCGAAGTTACGTATGTTGGCAAGGGGTTCTTGGACCTCTCGGAGGCCAAACTCGGAGTTCGGACCTAACACAAAAGCTCTGAGCTCAGAGCTAACACAAATACTTCAAGACATTACCAATCTCCAGATGGTAGATGCCCTCAATCAATTGACCACATTTAGCAGGGGACCAAGAAGATTATGGCAATGACAACAGTCAAGACAAAAAATGTAGTTCGAGAGGATTTCATTCATTCAAGTTACAAAAGGAAAAAGAGGTCCTAGCTACTCACTAGAGTTGTTGTAGAACCACGCGGCGATCTTCCGGGCGACTTCTTGTTCGCTTGCCTTGGCAGCCTCCTCCGTCTCTGCGATGGGCCCTTCAGGTACCGAAGCGTCAAAAACAAGTCAGCACATACTCTAGGACTGACTTGGCCAAGCTTTTTACCTCAGTCTCAAGCTTGTCGATGATGACGTCTTCCATCACTCCCAGCTTATCTCCGGCTGAGTTTAGGGCTGTCAAGGCTTGGCTCACTTTTGGCTCCTGGTCAGCCGGTCGAACCGGACTAAAGCCCAACAGCACCAACACATTCTCTGACTGCCCAAGGAAGTCCCAGATCTGCTTGGCTTTGACTTTCCGCGTGGTCCAGAGCTTCTCCAGAGACCTCCTTGCAGATGTTAGTTCTACAAAAACTTCCTTAGAGAATTGCTCGACCTCCTTTGCGTGCTGCTGCATCCGCTCAGCTAGCAGCCTTTCTTGGTCTGTAATTTGTTTCTTGCAGAGGTTCAAGCGGTCCTTCTTTGCTGCCAGGTCCTTCTCCTTTGCCTTCACCTTGTCTTCCCTCGCCGAGACATCAAGCTCCCGTATGAAGACTCCTTCTACAGCCAGCCACACTTGGTGCTTTTCTTGCTTACACCGGGACTTAAACTTCTCAATTTTTGAGAGATCTCAGCATCTATCTTCTGAAGCTCTTGCTCCTTATTGTCGACATCCTCCTCTCGTTGAGGATCTCATCCCTCAGCTTGTCTAGGGTCTCAAAGCGAGCACTCGCCAAATTGTTGGCTTCTGTCACTTTGTCATAGATTTCTCGTGTTTTCTCGCTCAGAGCTTCTATGGCAACCTGCCTATAATCTAGTAGCTCGTCCAACCGCTTCAGCCGTGCCTTCTCGCCTGCAAGTAGGTCCCTCATGTCGGCCAGGCGGGCCAGTGTCAACTTCATCTTGAAGTTAAGAAGCTTCTGCCACCTGCCGCAGAGTTTCACGTTCTGCTTCTAGAGCACTTCGCTCGTAGTCGAGACCGATTTGAACTTGGCAAAGGCTTGAACAAGCGTTCTCTAATGAGAGCGACTGGGGGATAGGCTCCAGACCTTCCTTCAGATCCGCTGGAGCTCCCATAGCTTCCGAGATAGTCGTTGGATCCCATGGCACAAGCATGGATCCCAAGATGTCTTCGTAAGCTGTCCCAAGTTCTGGGATGTCGTCTTCCCCCGACGCATATGTTGAAGTACCAACAGCTGATTCTCCAAGCGCAAGCTCCAGTGCCATCATGATGTCTACCGGTAACTCGGGCACGATTTCGATCACAGGCTCCGGCGCGGTGGCCGTTGGCTCCGACACCATCGCGATGTCAGCCACCAGCGCAACATTGATCATTTACTCTGACACCTTTGAAGCTTCAACCGGTACTTTTGGTGCCACTTCAACATCCATTGCTAGTTCCAGAGTTGGCTCCGGTGATGTTGTAGACTTCTCCAGCGCTGGCAGAACTTCTTATACGTGGTCCGGCGCAACTGCGACATCTCGGACTACTGGCGTTGAGGTCATCTCGGCGTCAATTGACTCTGGAACAGTTGCACTGCTTGCCATGACCACTGGAGGAGCCACAACATCAACCGCGTTCCGACCGGCATGGTCTCTTTAGCAGCAACACTGGCCTAGCTAGTTGTTGGTCCAAGAGCAGCGGCTGGCCTTGCCACTCTCGAGATAGAGGAAATGCAAAATTCAACAAAAAGCAAGAAGTGAAAGAAAAGGCAGGTTTCTAGTGCCAATTCATACCTGAAATCGCTGCAGCCCCAGTCGGCGCAGAACCTCTTTCTTGGGCGACCGAGTCACCTGAACGCACCAGTGGATCAGATGGTCCGGACTTCACCACGGGACTTTTCGAAGTACCACCGGTGTCACAACAATCGGGACCTCTGGAACAGATGCTGCTCTACTCCCTGCTGTCGGAGCTACCATCGAGAAGATATTACGGACCCGGTGTCTTACGTTGGCACCAGGAATGAAAGTGAAGACTTGCCAGACCAAGTGCCCGTTGTTGGCACTGGGACTGAAGATGATGATTTCCCAGACCCGGAGCTCATCTTGGGCGAGGACCGAAGATGCGATTGTTGGAGGTACAACCACAACGAACCTTAGGGTCGGGCACGACATCGATGATGACACCGCTTCTGCTAGAGCTGCCTTGATGGAGCTACCATCAGCTCGTGTCAACTTCCTCTTCCGGCTGGAGGAATCCGCGAGCTCTTTCCCCTTGCTCCGACTTCAGTCAAATTTCTTCTTCTAGCTTAGCTCTGCAACAACCTTGCCTTTGCTGCCAACGGAGGCAGGTTCAGATCTCCCATGCTAACAGGGGGTCGAAGCTCTGAGGATGACAATTTCTTCGAGCAGGTTACTCCTCTATCACACCTCAAGACCAGTGTCGTGAAGGATTGGCATCTCCTTCTGCAGCTCCCTTCTGATCTTTGAGGCTACAGACAGTGATAGGAATTCTACTGGTGGCACCAGGTCGTCTCTTGACACAGAACCATTGTACAGCTTCTGCAGTTGAAGACAGAGAGCCTCCTCATTCAAATTGGTTCCAAGGCCAACTTCGATCCGAAGGAAGTCAATCTCTCCATTGTAGTTCCAAGCAGGAAATTCTCGTTGCTTAAGTGGAGCCCAATGGATGGTCAAGAAGTTGCCAAGCACAATCTGGGATGTCAAGCCTCCTTCAAATAGGTGTCAGATCCTGGTGTGCACTGAGTTATACTCCTATATAGCTACGGGAGCAGTTCCCAAAAGTCGTTGTCTGTCGTCAGAAGTCCGATTGGCAACTCCAATCGATTGTGCTGGTCCGTCTCCACAATCACCCAATCGCTCTTCCAGGTTTCCCACTTCCCAAAGGCAAAGGAGCTGATGTACTTGAACAAAGGATTTCTACGTCTTACGGAGTAGTAGAATCCAACCAGGCTGTTACCTTACCCATTAGCCCAGATGGTAAAGAATGTCATGAATAGCGGCACGCAGGGCCGCACGCCCACCCATATCTCACAGATGTGGACGAAGATCACCACCCACAAGATTGAGTGGATGCTGAGGTGCTGAAGTTGAAGCCCGTATACTTCCAGCAGCATCGGTTGGAAGTTAGAGACCGATGGAACTAGCCCAACCATGGCGTACGCTCGAAGAAGACGATATCACCTAAGCTCTCCTTCTTCAAAAGGAGATTCCCGCGGCGAACCGCATCGTAGAAGGATGTGCTCTGCCACCCCATCAACTTTCGGACCCTTTTATGTCCTTCTTGCTCACAAGCATGGTGGGCGGAAGTCCGAGTTCCATCACCACAAAGCAGAGCAAAAGCAGAGAACGCGATGGAGGGGATGAAGCGGAGAGCTCTATGTGCAAGCAAATAGATCGAGGTGTAAGAGTTCTCTTCCCCTGCAAAGCCTCTTCCTTTATTAGCCTCTGCAAAGTTTGGATAGCAGCTGCACGTGGAGCACAGTTACGCACTGCGAAGTTAACTCATCAATGACAAGGGGACCCGGGTCCACTTTGCCAAAAAATGTCGCACCTGGTGAACCGTTGCATGATGAGAAGTTGAAAGCCCGAGGGCAGTGGTCTGACAGGGCTACAAAGATTGCACTGACAACTGAATTGAAAATCGTATTGGAAATCGGCGACCTTCAAATGCGTGAAATCCGTACGTCATGTATCTCACCTGCCAAACTAAGAAGAGCCACGTAGTGATGGCACAGGAGCCCGCCGTTGTTTCAACCGCTCAAGTTAAAAGTTGAAGAAATAATGTTGGAAGTGATGGTGGCCCCATCCCTGGAATCAAAGTCTCACCCCAAGGTGGGTCCGGGGCCACTGTCGGTACCTTGCAGACCAGGTACCCCTTCGTACCAGCAAGAGAAACGTCGAGTCCCACTTTCTAGTAAGGTGGACCTCTGGAGCCCAACACGTGTCCTGCAGTGCCAGACGTGCCTCCCTCCTAAGGGTGGTTTCGGTGCTGCCACGAGTCCTGCAGTGTCGGACCTTCCTCCCTCCTAAGGGTAGCTCCAACGCTACCACATGTCCTGCAGTGTTGGACCTGCCTCCCTCCTAAGGGTGGCTCCAGTGCAGTCATGTGTCCCCTGTGCCGGACCTCACTCTATCCTTACGATGGCTCCAACACTGCCGCGTTTCCTGTAGCACCAGACCTGCCTTCCTCCTAAGGGAAGCTTCAGCGCTGCCACGTGTCCCGCAGCACCAGACCTGCCTCTCTACTAAGGGATGCTCCAGAGCTGCCATGTGTCACGTATTCGGATCCACATCTCCAACGGGAAGAACTCTAGGATCACCAACGGCGCAGACATTCAAAGGCAATCAATCAGCCATCACAAGACTCGATTAACGCTCATTAATTTTGCATTAATGATGCACAATTAGAGGACCATCAAGCCAGGTAACGCTGCCATGAAGGCACGCCATTACACTAATAAACCACCATTATACACTTAGATCGTGTAAGACATAGTGAATACTGCCGGGGCCACCTGTCGGGCCTCGGTACGTTGTAAAAGTTAGTCCTTGTCATATAAAAGGTTTGCGCTGCATAGTAGAAGGCAATACCATCGAAGACTAAGGTCATTCAGACTAGCTCACCAGCATACTCGCTTAAAGCAATCCAACACACAAAATCCTCCATGGGGTAGGGTATTATGCTCAGGCGGCCCGAACCACGTAAAATTGATGTGTCACCTTTGTTCCTAAGTTCTTGAGTTTACACCCAGCCTAAATACGAACCTCCGTGGACTACTTCTTAGTAGTATTGGGGGAAGTGTCAATCGTGCACTTTGACAGTGGTGATCGTTGGCAACCATCTAGGACGGGCAAATTGCAGTCGTACTTCGATCAAGAAAGAGCTTTCTCAATAGAGTTGCTTACTACGAAAAGAAAGATGCCCCAAGGGCGGGCGGCGTGAACTCTGATTCGATCCGGGTATTCAATCCCGGATTGTTTCCAGCCAAGAGTTCCCATATGACATAAGCGCTCTTGGGTGGGGTGGGCCATTCCATCTTTGAGAAGGGGCCCAATCTCGTATTTGATGGTCGGCGTGGCAATATGCTTAGCTTCGTAGACAGGTTTCCGCTCCCAACCGACCTTTTCCTTTGAAAGGTCTTCCACTAGTGGTTGAGGGATATGGGGGGAAGTGTCAATCGTGCACTTTGACAGTGGTGATCGTTGGCAACCATCTAGGACGGGCAAATTGCAGTCACAAGAACCACAAAAGACCTCCTTCATCAAATTGTGGAAGTTATTTTCAGAACAGATCAGACACACTGTCGCTTTTTTGGTAACCCTGACCCATTGCAAAGGAAATTGAGCCTAAATGATCAGACTGATGTCATAAAAAGGTCTTCACTATTAAAAGATAGTCTGATTAAGTCACGTTTGAATCCTCATCGCCATCATTCTATCCCGATGAACCATATCTTTCGAAAGATAAAATAGGATCTTTTTTAAATGCGGCTTTGCTTCCCAACATGACAAGTGCGCCTCTTAACCGCTTAGAAGCCCATCTTACTTCAAAGTATTCACACGGTGTGAAACAAACAGAGCACTTAAGATGGCCCGAGGACAGCTATATATATCAGGTTCACACACTCCACTTGTCAGAATCTCAGGTCTAAATTACTTTGCTCTAATTGTCTGGCCTTTGGACACTTAAAATTTGATTGCAAAGAGCAGACTAGATGCTTTTTTTTGCTTTAATTATGGCCATATGTCTAGATTTTGTTTTTAAAAAAAGCTGAGCTTGAAAGATTGATTCGTCGAGATTGACATGGCAGGTAGAGGAGATGGGTGCCAATATATTTAAAATGGTGTTTCCATCACGAGAGGAATTAAATGCATGGTTCAATGGGGAACAATGCAGTCAAGAATAACCAAAGTCAAGTTCACCATTGAACAAAAGGGCGCAAGAGCGGGTGCAAAGGCCAAACTACCCAAGGTATGGATCCAATGTTCTAGATTGCCAGGTGAGCTTAAGGCATTTCTGGTAATTTGGGCTGTGGGATCTGTGCTAGGAGCAACAAAGGACGTGGGCATGATTTTTTCTAGGAACAATGATAACTGCAGATTCCTAGCTATGGTTCTGGACCCAAATCCCATTACCTATTAAGTTAATGTAGTAATTGATGAATACTTGTATGAACTGAAATTCACAGTTGAGAGTAATGTGAATCAGAATAATACTGATCCAATGGACACTGAGGATTGAGGATGAAGATTTATTGGGAGCTGATAATGAAAATGATGCCAGCATAGGGCCAAATGCAAACATGAGTATGCAGTCCTCGCAGGGAGGAGCCTGTGACAAAGGTAAAAATGTGGCAGGTTCGCAGCACGGACGTCAACATGTTGATGCTATTGAGGCCGACACTCCAACAAACATTCTGATGGGGTCTGTTAATGAAATTGTTGCCGATGTGGATCTGAAGGCGATCATGGTTGATCAGTCCACTTATGGTGGTGCCACATACATAGAAAAAATGTCACTGGCCCCCAACAAGGACTGCAGCATGGTGCTGTTACGGAAGACCACTCACTGGTGAACAAATATGTTTCGAACATGCCCCTGTGGATTGCTGACCCAGAGAAAATATGTGTAATGCACGTTCCAGAAAATATAGTAAGCACCTTGATTCATAATATTTGTGATGAACCGGTTGTGCAGGAAAATTATGGTCCCACCCCTCCTGTTTTGGAGGTGGTAATAATGGGCACTCAAGGTGTGACTACAGATAATGTGACACAGATTGTTGGCGACCATAAGGCGGACAACGTGAACATGCTGGCCGCAATCCCGGAAGTCTCGCCTTTGATCACTACAGCCAGGCGCAGTAAACGCAATGCAGCTCTTGGTGATGAGCCTGCAATGGAACATGCTGAAAAGCTCAAGGCGAAGAAATTTGAAGGTCAAGAAGAACTATCCTCTTTACAGCTTTCCGAAAATTTTATTAGAGAACAACTATATGATGTAGGGATTAAGGAAGGACATGATGATAACTCAGCTTTAGTAGCAGTAGATAGACTGAAATGGGATGAGCAGGATAGGTTAGTAGTGAACTTAGAAAAAGACAAGAAAACAGACGCCTTAGATGCAGAAGAAAAACAAATGAGGGAAGAGGACAAGATGGACAATTTTATTCTGAACCATATGTGTACGGATATTCTACAGGAGGTAGTAGATACGAGCAACGATTTCGATAATTCGGATGCTTGTATAGAATTGTTATCCAGTACTGTGGTCAAGAATAAAAAGGTTAGGAAGGGGAGTAAACATCACGAATCAAAATGAAAAGGAAACGATGGAACGGTAACGGGTTCAGAGATCCAAAAAATTTAAATATGTATCAAACTTGACAAAAGAGTTCTGTCTGACTTTTATAGGAATATCTGAATCTGGGACAAATAACTTTACACCAAGATTCTTGAAAATTTTATGTGCGCGTAAGGAGTTTATTTGGCACTGTAAGGAACCACATGGGAGATCAGGCGTTATGATTTTGGGCATTGATACAGATATGTACCATATAGGTGACGTAGATGAACGATATTTTTATATTAGGGTCCACTTATGTAACAAATCTGATGATGTTAAGTGGGCTCTGATCCTAGTCTATGGACCAGCACAAAATCAGCTTAAAGACACTTTTCTCCCGGAGCTTGTCAATGTTTGTTCAAAAGAATCATTTCCAATACTCATTGGCGGTGATTTTAACATAATGAGACACCCGCATGAGAATATAGAGGTAGCTTTAATGGTAGATGGCCTTTACTGTCCAACACCATAATTGGCGGCCTTGATCTGAGAGAGATTCAAGTGTTTGGCAGACAATTCATGTGGGCCAACGCTTTGCGTAATCCTACATATGAGAAGCTATATAGGATTCTCATCTCGACCGAATGAGAGACCAAATACCCTCTAGCTACTGTCAAAGCACTTTCTAGGAATGTATCTGACCATGCTCCCCTTTTACTGGACTGCGGTGTTACTTCTCCAAGCGGGTTCACTCACACATTTAAATTTGAACTTGAGTGGCTGCTTAGAGAGGGCTTTATACCCGTGGTCCAGGCTTTATGGGAGAAACCGGTTCACTGCCATGATCCTATGAATATTTGGCAGACAAAAATCCGTAAGGTGCATCAGTACCTTAGAGGTTGGGCTAAGAACACAAGTGGCGCATATAAAAAAGAGAAAAATGAATTTTTAGATGCAGTGTATGCGCTTGATAAAAAAGCTGAGTCCAGTCAACTAGAACCGCATGAGATCAATTTAAAACATTACTTACAAAACAGATTAGCGAATATGTTATGGGAGGAAATAGTACCAGCGTGCTAGACAAAGGACCTACTGGAATGTGACTCCAACACCAAATACTTCCACCTGGTGGCTAATGGCAAGCATAGGAAAAAAATTTACCGTCTCCTAGATGGGGATAATGAAATCACTGATGAAAATCAACTGATGAATCATGTAGTGAAATACTACAAGAATCTCGTCGGCCCCTCCGAGGATAATCTATTCCATCTGGACATGGCTAGAAGAGAGGATATTCCCCAAGTCTCACAGATTGAAAATGATTTCATAACTGCTGAGTTCACAGTACAGGATGTGAAGAACGCTATCTTTCAAATGGAGCATCATAAAGCGCCGAGGCCAGGCAGATTCCCAGCGGAATTCTATCAGATCTTATGGGATTTGATAAAAGCTGATTTGATGGCCTTATTCCTTAGCTTTCATGCTCGTAATCTGCAGACATACAGACTGAATTTTGATAATTATTTTATTACTGAAAAGCGTTGAGGCAGACAAGATAGCACTGCTACAATAAGCCTCATCTCAGGCGGCTCCAAACCTATTATCACACGCGGTTTCTAAAACCGTCTGAAACGAAGAGCCTGTGATAATCTGCAATATCACTGGCGGAAAGTGAAATCGCCTATGATAATGGTGTTATCACAGGCGGTGCTTTACTTATGACTAGCTGCCTGTGAAGAAATATTATCACAGGCAGTTCTTTACTTACGACTAGCCACTTGTGAAAAAACATTGTCATAGGTGGGTTGCACAGTATAGGTAACCGCTTATGATAATCGTTTTATCAAAGCGGATATTTACCTATGACAAGCCGCCTGTGGAGACAATTTATCGTAGTCGGTTTGTTTCGTAATAGTAACCGCCTGTGATAATGGAGTTATCACAGGTTGTTCTATACCTATGTCTAGCTGCCTGTGATAATATAATTTCACAGGTAGGTCTAGCCATAGATAAAAAACCGCTTATGATAAAGTACACCATATGCATTATTAACTGCTGTTATTTCTAATTTCCAGGTCAATTCAATATAATCACAGAAGTTAATAATATAATAACAAAAATAAGCAATATAATCACAGAAGTCATCTCACAAAAGTTAATTTCACTAAAACAATATACATATGTACAAGTTACACATACAAGTCATCTCATAGTTTATAAGTTTCACTAAAAACTGTTTCTATTGTCACAGTCGTAAAGTTTTGGTACATCAGCTATTACACCATCCTCATCAAAGAACACCCCTCTTTTGTGCAAAATTCCGCGATGCATGAATTGACACAGTTCACCGACAATCTTGTCGGCTCCTCCACCAGGAATACTTCTACAAACCGGCCATTCTTGGTACACATTTTTCGTGTGCTGCAATGAAACACATAACAAGGTTTAGAATATGTTGGTTTGAATAATCTCAGAGTATAGATCAAAGTGAGTATACATGAATTTATTTGATATTTTTGAGCAGTTCTACTATGAGCAATTGAATTTTGAATTTGGAATCAAAATCTAAAATAATGTTTCTAGTAATATTGAACAGCAGAGAATATAAGTATTAAATAACGCTAGTTACAATGAAGAAAAAACTCAAAAGTAAGAAAATAATATATTGACATTAAGGATAACTTACATCCTCACGATTCACTCTATATTCGCTGGCGGTCCGAAGATGCTCGCATACATAATACCTGCATAAGACACTCCCATTAGGCTGCTTCGGACAAGGATAATATGTTTTAATGTTCTATGCATTCGTATTAGGTTAAAATGCTTTTTTAGTAGTGTACAACAATATAGACCGATATGCTTATTGAACATAAGCTTCAAAATCACTACTAAAGTGATTACAAACAGAATAGTGATGATAGCGCAGAAAGTGATTAGTCCCATCCAGACTGCCTTTTTACCTAGCCAAAACATTACAGAAGGTGCAGTAATATTACATGAAACAATCAATGAACTTCATAGGAAAAAATGAATGGTGTCATAGTGAAGTTAGACTTTGAAAAGGTTTATCATAAGGTAAACTGGCAGTTTGTGCGACAAATCTTAGAGACCAATGGTTCCTCGCAGGTCAGTAGCGACTGGGTAGATGATGTTATGAGAGGTGGGCATGTCAAAATAAAGGGTAATGTCCGTATAACCGAGAATTTTGACGAAGGATAAAGGATCAATGTTACAAAGCAATGGTGATATTGACGAAGATGTTTGCCACAGGATCAAGATCGGGTGGATGAAGTGGCGACAAGCATCTGGAATCTTATGTGATAAGAAAGTTCCACAAAAATTGAAAAGAAAATTCTATAGGACGGTGATCAGGCCTGCGATGCTGTATGGAGCAGAATGTTGGCCTACTAAAAGGCAACATGTCCAACAAATGAGTGTTGCGGAGATGCGCATGCTACGGTGGATGTGCGGTCACACAAGAAGAGACAAAATTAGGAACGAAGTAATACGTGATAGGGTAGGAGTGGCACCGATTGAGGAGAAGCTAGTCCAACATCGTCTACGGTGGTTTGGATATATCCAGCGGAGACCTCCAGACGCACCGGTTAACAGTGGGATTATAAAAAGTGGAGAAAATTTTAGGAGGGGTAGAGGTCGACCAAGGTTGACATGGCAGGAGGCGGTGAAACGAGATTTAAAGGAGTGGGACATACCTAGAGATTTGGCTCATGATAGGACTGCATGGAAATTAGCAATTCATGTGCCAGAATCTTAGTTTATTCGTAATTTTTTACTCTTATCTTCTTTCTTTTTAACCCATTTCTAGAATAAATAAAATGTAGATTTTTTTTTACTTTCATCTTATTTTCTATTACTTTTCTTCAAAATTGTTGGGTTTCATTTCTAGCCGACCCCAACTTGTTTGGGACAAAGGCTTGGTTGTTGTTGTTGTCCGTATAACCGAGAATTTCTATACTAAGAAGGGACTTCGCCAAGCGGATACCCTATCACCAATACTATTTAACATTGTGGCAGATATACCGGCTATAATGACAAAAAGAGCTAAGTTGAATGGGTTGATTTCTGGCGTAGTAACTCATTTTAGTAGATAACGGACTATCGATCCTGCAATATGCAGGATACAGTCATCTTCTTAAACCATAGTTTGGAACAGGCTCGAAACATGAAACTGTTGTTATGTGCATTTGAAAAGTTACCCCGATTACAAATCAATTTTCGCAGGACTGAAATCTTTTGCTTCAGAAAAGCTTGCCCATATCATGAACAGTACGCCCAGTTATTTGGTTGTAACCTTGGTTCCTATCCGTTTAGGTACTTGGGCATCCCCATGCACTACAGGAAACTGCATAACGGTTACTAGAAAATTATAGAGGAAAAATTTCAAAATAAATTGAGCAGTTGGAAACGGAAATATCTGTCGGTTAGGGTCGTTTAGTGCCCATTAACTCGGTCTTAACAAAGTTGTCAATGTTCATGTTATCTTTCTTTGAGGTACCCAGGGGTGTCTTAGAAAGACTAGACAACTATAAATCAAAATTCTTATGGCAGGTTTGTCACGCCCGGTCATCATAAAGATGAACAGATGCTAACTACATGTACGCCAAGATCAATTGAATCGTACATGTGTTGACGAAAGTGAAATACCATTACATAGCCATGTTCGAATACATAAATAGTCTTACAATACAACCCGAAGGTCTACAAATACACACCACAAACCTATATACAACATCTAAACAATGCACAAATATTTAACTACAGCGGAAGGCTAGATAGATGAGAACAGCTCCATCTCCACAGGCAGTCGCGCGAAGGATCGCCAGCCTAGCCCAAGTCTTCCGGGTTGACGAAGAAGTCTTCCGGTGCCGCTTCTTCTTCATATTCTAATGGAAAAGTAAACGCTTGAGTACATAGAGTACTCAACAAGTGCAGGAAGAGGATGGCATGATTGGCTAAAGCAAGGGAATGCCAATTATGGCTTAAGCACTATGCTTAGAACCCAACCTTAGCTTTCAATTATCAATATTATAATTCAAGAAGTAATTCAACACATAATTGAAGATGATGAATGTAACTTGAATCATAAATAATCCACCATTTCCCAACCATAAACTATTATGAACTGGCCCCAAGCCGCTCTTGTCCGTGAGCACGGCTGTCATGACAGTTTTACCAAATCTCTGCAGAGAGTGTACCCTTTCCCCACAAGCAGTGATTTCATCCCCTGTTGCCAGGTGGACTAAGTGAACCTCCCTGAATGCCTGTGGTAGCTAACCACATTACACACTTCCTTTGGTGTGAGGCCAGGAGATCACAACATGGTCTTTACAAAAGTACTCCCGACCAGTGCTAGCCCTCTAAGGTTTCCACCACTGAGGATTCCCGGATTAACCCTCCACCTCAGAGCCCCCTCTTGAGCCTTGCGGTTCCCAGAGCAGTACCCCTGCATCATTCCCCGCACCATCCAACTACTAGCATTTCATCGGGAGAAACCTAATCAATTGACCAAGCTGCCCCATCTCAGTCTCGTGGTGGTACTATAAAGCTTAGTGGCTTCCTCCATAAACTGGTCCTTAGAATCCGGTGGTACCAAACCCAATCCCGGGTCTCGTGCAAACTGCACCACACAAAATCTATCCAACCACCAGATTCCTATCCACTACTATTGTGTATCCACCACAATTAAAGTGATCATAAGTTTAACATGTCATAATTGTATGAAAACCCATTCCCAATGTCTAAGCATGGCTAAGCATAAATAAAACCTATCTACTTCCCAACCCAATTCAGGTAACAAGGAATCATATGGAACAGGGCATGTAATCATGAAATAGGACATCATTTTATTTAGCATGCATCTATCTAAATTCCTAGAATTGGTACAAGATGGTCAAGGGCACTTGCCTTCGTTGAAGACTTAATTGTTGGTGAAGTCTTGGTCTTGGAGATTAAGATTGGTATCGTAGAACGACTCTAAATAAATTGTCCAAGCATGGCAAGAAGAAATAAAGGCTAAATAAGTAAAGAGCACACAATACAACGCATCACAACTTACACATATGCATAAAATCCTATACTAATGTGTCCCTACGAAGCATTTATTACTTTACATAGCCAAAATATGCATTTTATATTTATCTTACATTTTCAGGATTTATTTATGGCCAAAAATCATTTTTATTGAATTTTCTATGGCCAAAATGTATTTTTAAACATTTATAATAAATTTTTCATGGTCAAAATATATTTTATTGGCACTCAACAATTTTATTACAGCAATAAAACATTTTACACAAATTTCCTACTGTTTTTACATTTATTTACCATTTTTATCTAATTTTTACACATTAAATACTCTCAAAAACAATATCCAGCAATTAAATAAAAGTCCAGGGGCTGGTTAATAAGTTTCCTACACTGCACAGGGGCTAAATCAATAATTCTACAAATTTCCACGGGTTTGATTGCTTCTTTAAATGATTAAATACAATTCCAGGGAGTTCAGGGGCTAGTTTGCTAAATTCAGGGGCTAGACTTGAATTCCAGAAAATTCTAGGGGGTAGCTGGTGAATTTCCAGGGGCCTGGGTGCAATTCTGGCGGCGGGAAAAGGGAATTCAATGTGGGCCGTCGATTTTGAAATGGACGCATGAGATTTAAATAAACGAACCGGTATGCTTAATCTAATCTCGGTCGTTCGGTTTTAACCGAGGGCCGAGATGCGGCCACGTCGTCCCCGGCGACGCAGGCGGCGCACAGCGCGGCGGCGCTCGACTCCCGCGGCGGCGATCTCGCTGGCGTTGGCCAATATGGCCAGAACACCACTGATCTCAAGCGCTGAATACCTTAAACGCAAGAGGGGAGAGGGGTGAGCATACCTTGGGGGTTCTCGGGGTCCGAAATTGGCCGGAGAGGGGTCGGAGGCGAGAGGTGGCGGCGGACCCGATGATTCCGGAGAAACCCTGGCTAATTCCCCGCACCGACTTTCCCGGCGTGCTCCTGGCGACAGGGTGAAGAGGTTAGGGAGGGAGGAAGAGGGAAATAACCGGCGAGGCGTCGGGAACACGCGAGACCAACCTCGACGACGGCAATGGCTAGGGTTTGCGTGCGGGAAGGGGCAAAGAGAGGGAGAGGGCAGGGTTTTATAGAGGGGGGGAGTGCGGCGGTTGCAGGCGCACGCGAAGGGAGTTTCACCGGGGGTGATTCCGTCGTGGGATGAGGCAGTTGGAGGGGGGGTGCGGCGCGGGAAAGAGGGGAAGCGATAGTTGCTCCCTGGGAGGGATGACAGGCGGGGTCCACGGTGCAGAGAGAGAAAAGAGGAGAGGGGCTGGCTGGGCCGCGGGTGAGGGGAGAGGAATTGGGCCGAAGGGGAAAATTGGCCCAGGGGAGGGTCTTATTCCTTTTTCTTTTTCTTTTTCTTTTTTCCTTTTCTCTTCTTTTAATTTCAATTCAATTTCAAATTTAAAAGTTTACTACTCGTTTAAACTTCAAAATTCACACCAAAATGCAGGCTACAATGCACAAGGGTTTGATCAAAAATTTTTACAAGAAATATGGGTGTTACAACTCTACCCCCCTTAAAAGGAATCTCGCCCTCGAGATTCGGACGTCCTAAGAGAAAAGATGAGGGAATTCGGCCTTGAGCTCTTCCTCTCTTTCTCATGTTGCTTCTGCCTCCGAGTGATGTTTCCATTGCACCTTGCACATGCGAATGACTTTGTTTCTCGTGACCTTTTCTAATGTCTCAAGTATCTTGATAGTCTGTTCCACGTACGGCAAATCTTCTTGTACATCCACTGCTTCCATAGGTAATTGCTCCTCAGGCACTCTTAAGCACTTCTTAAGTTGCGATACATGGAACACATTATGTACATCTGACAAGTGTGGTGGAAGCTCAAGCTGATAAGCCACTTCACCTCATCGTTCTAGTATCTTGAACGGACCAATGTAGCGGGGTGACAACTTGCCTCTTACTTTAAATCATCTCAACCCTCTCATAGGTGACACCTTCAAATATACATAATCACCAACCTCAAATGTTAGATCACGTCTTCGAGTATCCGCATAACTCTTCTGTCTCGTTTGGGCTGCCTTTAGATTCTTTCGAAGTTCTTGTACTTGTCTTTCAGCCTCTTTTAATACATCAGGCCCAAAGACTTGGCTTTCCCCAGTTTGATTCCAAAACAATGGTGTCCTACATTTATGCCCATACAATGCTTCAAAAGGAGACATCTTCAAACTGACTTGATAACTGTTGTTGTAAGAAAATTCGGCATATGGCAGATTCTTGTCCCAACTTTTGCTATTCTTTAGAGCACACACTCTTAACATGTCTTCTAATATCTGGTTGGTGCCTTCTGTTTGACCATCAGTCTATGGATGATACGCCAAACTAAAGTTTAGACGGGTATCCATTGATTCATGCAACTTCTACCAGAATCTTGAGGTGAATTGAGTGCCTCGATCTGAAATAATCTTCTTGGGAACTCCATGTAAGCATACAATCCTGGAGATATACAGTTCCGCCAACTTGGGACCATTGTATGTTTCTTTCACAGGAATAAAGTGAGCAACCTTATTCAAACGATCCACTATGACCCATATAGAATCATATCCAGACTATGTTCTTGGTAGTCCCATAATGAAATCCATACTAATTTCTTCCCATTTCTATTCTGGCACTTTGATCGGTTGCAACAACCCTGCTGGTCTTTGGTGTTCCGCCTTAATCAATTGACATGTATCACATATGGCCACATATTCTGCTACATCTCTTTTCATTCCATGCCACCAATATCGATCTTTAAGGTCTTGATACATCTTTGTGCTTCCGGAATGAATGGAGTATGATGAGTTATGAGCTTCCCTTAGTATCAACTCTCTAATCTCCTTGATATCCGAAACACAAATCCTCTTTCCAAGCCATAGGGTTCCTTGTTCATCCTCCCTAAAGTTCGGAGCTTTTCCCTTCTTCATCATCTGCTTGATCTCCTTGACCTTCTCATCATTCTTTTGTCCTTCTCGTATATCACGTTCAAGAGTTGAGTCCACTTCCATAGCAACTGCTTTAGTGCTAGACACTAGACATAAGTTTAACCTTGCAAACTCTTCACACAACTGGGGTTGAAGAGCTTGTACTGACAAGTTATTACATTGTCCTTTTCTGCTTAGAGCATGAGCGACCACATTAGCCTTTCCTGGATGGTAGTTGATTTCTACATCGAAGTCATTTATTAACTCGAACCAACGATGTTGTCTGATATTAAGATCTGGTTGTGTGAATATGTACTTCAAGCTCTTGTGATCCGTGTATATCTCGGTTCTCTTTCCCATCAAGCAGTGTCTCCATATCTTCAATGCATGGACAACAGCTGCCAATTCTAAATCATGGGTTGGATAATTCCTCTCATGTTTCCGAAGCTGTCTTGAAGCATAGGCTACAACATGTCCTCCTTGCATTAGGACACATCCTAAACCATGACCAGATGCATCACAATAAACCACAAACTCCTTTTGCATATCAGGCATCACCAATACCGGTGCACTGGTTAACCTCTTCTTCAGTTCGGCAAAGCTCACTTCACATTTGGGGGTCCACTTGAAAGCAACTCCTTTCTCAAGTAACTTGGTTAGTGGTCAAGAGATCTTTGAAAATCCCTCGATGAATCGACGGTAATAACCAGCCATGCCTAAGAATCTTCGTATGTCATGTACACTCTCAGGTGTTTCCCATTTAAGGACATCAGCTACTTTGCCTGGATCCACTGCTATACCTCCTTCGGATATGACATGTCCCAAAAATGATACTTCCTTTAGCCAAAACTCACACTTACTAAGTTTGGCATATAATTGGTGTTGGCGAAGCTTCTGTAGAGCCATCCTGATGTGCTTCTCATGCTCTTCTTCAGTCTTGGAGTAGATAAGTATGTCGTCGATGAATACCACCACAAACTTGTCCAAGTACTCCATGAATACCTTGTTCATTAGATACATAAAATATGCTGGAGCATTGGTCAATCCAAACGACATAACTGTATACTCATATAATCCATATCGGGTGACAAATGCAGTCTTGGGAATATCCGAGGGCCTAATCTTCAGTTGATGATAACCCGAGCGAAGATCAATCTTAGAGAACACACATCCTCCTCTCAACTGATCAAATAAATCATATATTCTTGGCAGTGGGTACTTATTCTTGATTGTTACCGCATTTAAGGCACGGTAATCCACACACAACCTTTGAGTACCATCCTTCTTAGGTACAAATATGACTGGTGCTCCCCAAGGCGATGAGCTAGGACGAATATATTCTTTCCCCAATAACTCCTCAATATGATCTTTTAGTTCAGCTAGTTGTTTAGCATCCATTCTATACGGCCTCTTATATATTGGGGCCATTCCAGGTACTAATTCAATGACAAACTCAATCTCTCGATCAGGGAGCATACCTGGTAAGTCATCTGGGAATACATCCGGAAACTCACTCACAACCCTGATGCCTTCTGTACTCTCAAGATGGTTGAGTTGTACAAATGACTCTTGTGTCTTATCTGGCTTGAACTCCACCGTAGTGCCATCCGGGTGTGTTAAACAAACTGTCCTAGTTGCGCAATGAATTACTCCTTGATTCTTTGTCAACCAGTCCATTCCCAGAATGATGTCTAACCCTTGTGAGTCCAACACTATTAGGTTGGCTCAAAAGACTACCCCCTTATGTTTATACTCACTTTACGGCATAGATGCCTTGCCACCATCTCTCCTCTAGGAGAGTTTATCAACAATGGCCGATTCAAGAATGCAACTACCATGTCATGCTTCTTTATGAAATCTTTGGATATGAATGAATGTGTAGCACCCGAATCAAACAATATTGTGGCAGGGTGGGAATTTGCAGAAAACATACCGATCACCACATCAGGTGCTTTCTTTGCTTGCTCCAAAGTCACATGATTGACACGGCCAGGTGGGTTCTGCTGCTTCTTTGGGCAACTGTTGGAGTAGTGTCCCCATTCTCCACACTTGTAGCATTGAACTCCCGCAGCATTGTTCTGGCCCTTGTTACCTCCTGATTGATTTATTAGGGGTTGACCGTTGGGACGGTTAGCTAGAGCTGAAGGGCGGGGGGGTTGCATCTGTTGTTGCATTGGGTGGCGTGGGGGTTGCATTGGCTGGCGTGGGGGCTGTTGTTGCTGGCGCATTTGT
The DNA here is from genome assembly GCA_036927565.1 of Tuctoria greenei. Lineage (NCBI taxonomy): Eukaryota > Viridiplantae > Streptophyta > Magnoliopsida > Poales > Poaceae > Tuctoria > Tuctoria greenei. Next base: position 201,694,610 of record JAYESD010000001.1, read on the forward strand.
TGGTTGTGGAGAGTGGGTGGCCTGTAGTTGGAGTTTGGAAATCTCTATCCCGAGTAGTTCATAGGACGAGTCATCTGGTTTGCAGGCGGAGGGTTAAGACGAGGGCGTACATTGCTACTAGAGGCATGGCTCAGAGCCAACTTCCTCTTCCTTTCATCATCATCCAGTTCCTTCTTAGTACTCTCCACCTCAAAAGCTTTGTCAACCAACTTCTGAAAGTCGCTGTAGTCACTGGAAGACATGGCAAACTTCAACTCCTTGTCCAGTCCATTCTTGAAACGGAATTGTTTCTTGGAGTCAGTATCCACATAGGTTGGGGCATAGCGGGATAACTGGGTGAATGCATTCAAGTAGGCCCTCACAGTCATACGGCCCTGCTTTAGCATAAGGAACTCTTCACGTCTTGCTTGTATTTCTCCTTCTGGCACAAAGTGATTTCGGAAGTTGGTCCTGAATTCTTCACAAGTAATGTTCTCCGGATCCTGGTGGGCTTCATTGAAGGCAGTCCACCAGTCAGCTGCCGGTCCTTGGAGTTGATGGGAGGATAATAGTACCTTCTCTCTTCCTTCACAGTGTATGAGCCTCAACTTGCTTTCAACCATTCGGAGCCAATCATTGGCATCCATTGGTTCAGTGACGGTGGCAAAGGTGGGTGGATGAGTGTTTAGGAAGTCCCTTAGAAAGGACCTGGGTGGGAAAGGTGGTGGTGGCGGAAGGTTGTAATGTGGTGGTGGTGGGGGTGGGGCTTCCTGCAGGTTGGTGACAATCTGGGTGAGGTTGTTGAGCAATTGGGTTTGTACGACCATCATCTGCTGCATCTGCTGCGCTGCTGGGGCTCCTCGAGCACCCCTACCATTCCATCCTGGCACACCTCCAAGTCCTTCATCTTGGGGTACAGCACCCCTTCCACGACCTCTACCTCTACCTCTTCCAGCCATTTGTATAGGGAGTAATTGAAACTTTAGGACAAAAGATAAGATATAGAAGGGTACACTATGGCAAACGATCCCAACTACATGCATCAAGGGAAACATATATATAAAGCAAGCAAATTCATTAACCAACTAGTGCGGATGTGGACAAGATGCTAATGCATTCCACAACTCGCACGACACACTAACAAGCCTATATACAAATGACGTGGATGTGGACAGGATGCCGTAGCATTCCACAACTCACATCGCACACACACACAACATAAAGCAAACTAATACAATACCATAGATAACACAACTCAAGACTAGAGAGGGCGCAGCTACACGCTCCTACATACTAAGGATAGGTGTCTTGAGTCGTCCAACAGGGTAACAAGGCTATCCCTACTCGTCGGAGTCCTCCTCGGTCTCCTCCTCGGGATCCTCCTCCTCCGTGTCCTCCCCCGATCTCTCGGGCGAGTTCTCACGACGATCCAGAGAGTTCAGGTCCCACGGCTCAACGTCCGAAGTGTACTGAGGAGAGTTTGGATTAGCTGCAGTGATCCTCGCGTAGCATCATCGAAGTCGCTCGTAGCTGTCAACTAGGTCCCTACTGTCCTGAAGCTCCTACTGACAACGCTGGAGTCGTGAGGACAACTCCACAACATCGTCCACAAGCCTCTCGCTCTGAGAGTGGTGCAGAGGCCCCTCGACGTCATGTCCAGTGAAGTCGACTGTGGCACTAGGGCGTTGAGGGGTGAAGGCGTGCTCCGTGCACCCGAGGCGGAACCTGTGGGCGTGACTCTAGTAGGTAGTCGCCTCCCACGTAGCATCCTCCTCAGCAGCACGCTGGGAGCTCCTCCGAGCCGGAGAGAAGTGTGAGTGCAGCAGCTCCAAGTCGTAGTAGACGGACAGCTGGGAAAACCACTCCAGTCTACCAGGAGAGGGTATAGAGACCCTGGTGGTGTGGTAGACGAAGCGGACACGGTACTCACGGTACCCCACAGCTCGAAGAAGAGAGCGAAGACAGGCACGCATCCTCGGAACAACACGTCCAGAAGAGATCAGCACGGTCTCCCTCCTGGGTGTGTGAGGTGCGGAGCGGCTGGCTAGGGCGTGGTGAGGAACACGACCCCCAGTCGACTTACGAGCCGTCTACTTGGTGCGCGCCATCTACAAACATTTGAAAAGAAGATAGTGAGAACAATAATCAATAAATTAAGTTAGAATTAAAACAATAAGCACAACAAGATAAGAAGCACAAGGCTTGAGATGGGAAGCACAAAGTTTTGGAAATACTATTTTATAAGAAAATAGTATAGTCCTTATTTTTGACCATTTCTAACTAGGCTTGCGTCCTACGGGCAACACGGCTCTGATACCACTTTGTCACACCCGGTCATCATAAAGATGAACAGACGCTAACCGCATGTACGCCAGGATCAGTTGAATCGTACATGCGTTGACGAAAGTGAAATACCATTACATAGCCATGTTCGAATACATAAATAGTCTTACAATACGACCCGAAGGTCTACAAATACACACCACAAACCTATATACAACATCTAAACAATGCACAAATATTTAACTACAGCGGAAGGCTAGATAGATGAGAACAGCTCCATCTCCACATGCAGTCGCGCGAAGGATCGCCAGCCTAGCCCAAGTCTTCCGGGTTGACGAAGAAGTCTTCTGGTGCCGCTTCTTCTTCATATTCTAATGGAAAAGTAAATGCTTGAGTACATAGAGTACTCAGCAAGTGCAGGAAGAGGATGACATGATTGGCTAAAGCAAGGGAAGGCCAATTATGGCTTAAGCACTATGCTTAGAACCTAACCTTAGCTTTCAATTATCAATATTATAATTCAAGAAGTAATTCAACACATAATTGAAGATGATGAATGTAACTTGAATCATAAATAATCCCCCATTTCCCAACCATAAACTAATTATGAACTGGCCCCAAGCCGCTCTTGTCCGTGAGCACGGCTGTCATGACAGTTTTACCAAATCTCTGCAGAGAGTGTACCCTTTCCCCACAAGCAGTGATTTCATCCCCTGTTGCCAGGTGGACTAAGTGAACCTCCCTGAATGCCTGTGGTAGCTAACCACATTACACACTTCCTTTGGTGTGAGGCTAGGAGATCACAACATGGTCTTTACAAAGGTACTCCCGACTAGTGCTAGCCCTCTAAGGTTTCCACCACTGAGGATTCCCGGAGTAACCCTCCGCCTCAGAGCCCCCTCTTGAGCCTTGCGGTTCCCAGAGCAGTACCCCTGCATCATTCCTCGCACCATCCAACTACTAGCATTTCATCGGGAGAAACCTAATTAATTGACCAAGCTGCCCCATCTCAGTCTCGTGGTGATACTATAAAGCTTAGTGGGTTCCTCCATAAACCGGTCCTTAGAATCCGGTGGTACCAAACCCAATCCTGGATCTCGTGCAATCTGCACCACACCAAATCTATCCAACCACCAGATTCCTATCCACTACTATTGTGTATCCGCCACAATTAAAGTGATCATAAGTTTAACATGTCATAATTGTATGAAAACCCATTCCCAATGTCTAAGTATGGCTAAGCATAAATAAAACCTATCTACTTCCCAACCCAATTCAGGTAACAAGGAATCATATGGAACAGGGCATGTAATCATGAAATAGGACATCATTTTATTTAGCATGCATCTATCTAAATTCCTAGAATTGGTACAAGATGGTCAAGGGCACTTGCCTTCATCGAAGACTTGGTTGTTGGTGAAGTCTTGGTCTTGGAGATTAAGATTGGGGTCGTAGAACGACTCTAAATAAATTGTCCAAGCATGGCAAGAAGAAATAAAGGCTAAATAAGTAAAGAGCACACAATACAATGCATCACAACTTACACATATGCATAAAATCCTATACTAATGCGTCCCTACGAAGCATTTATTAATTTACATAGCCAAAATATGCATTTTATATTTATCTTACATTTTTAGGATTTATTTATGGCCAAAAATCATTTTTATTGAATTTTCTAAGGCCAAAATGTATTATTAAACATTTATAATAAATTTTTCATGGTCAAAATATATTTTATTGGCACTCAACAATTTTATTACAGCAATAAAACATTTTACACAAATTTCCTACTGTTTTTACATTTATTTACCATTTTTATCTAATTTCTACACATTAAATACTCTAAAAAACAATATCCAGCAATTAAATAAAAGTCCAGGGGCTGGTTAATAAGTTTCCGACACTGCATAGGGGCTAAATCAATAATTCTACAAATTTCCAGGGGTTAGATTGCTTATTTAAATGATTAAATCCAATTCCAGGGAGTCCAGGGGCTAGTTTGCTAAATCTAGGGGCTAGACTTGAATTCCAGAAGATTCCAGGGGGTAGCTGGTGAATTTCCATGGGCCTGGGTGCAATTCCGGCGGCGGGAAAAGGGAATTCAATGTGGGCCGTCGGTTTTGAAATGGACGCACGAGATTTAAATAAACGAAACGGTATGCTTAATCTAATCTCGGCCGTTCGGTTTTAACCGAGGGCCGAGATGCGGCCACATCGTCCCCGGCGACGCAGGCGGCGCACAGCGCGGCAGTGCTCGACTCCCGTGGTGGCGATCTCGCCGGCGTTGGCCAATTTGGCCAAAATGCCACTGATCTCAAGCGCTGAATACCTTAAACGCAAGAGGGGAGAGGGGGTGAGCATACCTTGGGGGTTCTTGGGGTCCGAAATTGGCCGGAGAGGGGTCGGCGGCGAGAGGTGGCAGCGGTTGGCGTCGGCACCCGATGATTCCGGTGAAATCCTGGTTAATTCCCCGCACCGACTTGCCCGGCGTGCTCCTGGCGACGGGGTGAAGAGGTTAGGGAGGGAGGAAGAGGGAAATAACCGGCGAGGCGTCGGGAACACGCGAGACCAACCTCGACGACGACAATGGCTAGGGTTTGCGGGAAGGGGGAAAGAGAGGGAGAGGGCGGGGTTTTATAGAGGGGGGAGTGCGGCGGTTGTAGGCGCACGCGAAGGGAGTTTCCCGGGGGTGATTCCGTCGTGAGATGAGGCAGTTGGAGGGGGGGGTGCGGTGCGGGAAAGAGGGGAAGCGGCAGTTGATCCCTGGGAGGGATGATAGGCGGGGTCCACGGCGCAGAGAGAGAAAAGAGGAGAGGGGCTGGCTGGGCCGCGGGTGAGGGGAGAGGAATTGGGCCGAAGGGGAAAATTGGCCCAGGGGAGGGTCTTATTCCTTTTTCTTTTTCTTTTTCCTTTTCTCTTCTTTTAATTTGAATTCAATTTCAAATTTAAACGTTTACTACTCGTTTAAACTTCAAAATTCACACCAAAATGCAGGCTACAATGCACAAGGGTTTGATCAAAATTTTGTTACAAGAAATATGGGTGTTACAAGGTTGATAGCCATAAAAAGAAATATAGACGTGCACGCTAGGATGTGGTCTGCCAACCAAAAGATCAGGGTGGCTCGGGGATACAAAATCTAGATATCCCAAATCAATGCCAACTAAGCAAATGTTTATTTAAATTGATAAATGAAGATGGGTTATGGCAAAGTCTTCTGAAGCGAAAGTATATTAAAAATAAGACTATCGGCGAGATACAATGTAAACCTGAGGATTCCCACTTCTGGAGTAGTTTGATGAAAATCAAAGAGAAATTTATGCGCTTTGTCACTTTTCAGATGAATAATGGCAAATCAACGAGATTTTAGAAGGATAGATGGCTGGGAAATTTTAAGCTCCACGAAAAATTTCTGTCATTCTACAGTATAGTTAGACAAAAATACGCACCAATAGCACAGATCTTTAGTACCACCCATCTAAATATTTGTATAGGAGAGGCCTAGTTGGAAATAACTTATGGAGATGGTACATACTAGTTGCTATGATAGCTCATATTCGTCTTAATGGTACTGTGGACATATGCAAATGGGATTTAAATCAAAAGGGGCTTTTCTCAGTTAAATCAATGTATACACCGATAATAATGAATGGAAACATGTTTAGAAATAGCATGATTTAGTCGTCTGAATTACCACTAAAGATCAAATTTTTTATGTGGTACTTAAAGCAAGAAGTGATCCTTATAAAAGACAATTTAGTGAGACGCAACTGGGAAGGTGATGAGAATTGTGTATTCTGTTTCCAGAAGGAATCCATTCAACATCTCCTTTTTTATTGTCATTATGCTAGACTTCTTTAGAGAATTGTAAGCATCACTTTTAACATTTATATGCCTTCATCTGTTTCTAACATGTTTAATGGCTGGTCACATTCCTTCCCGAAAACTCCGAGGAAACAAATAATAGTTGATGTAGCAGTTTTTTGCTGGACGATTTGGACATCCATGAACGACCGTGTATTTGACAATAGTCTTATGAAAAATTATCTGCAGGTATTTTCAGGAGAACACACTAGTGCCGCACCTGGGCATCACTGCAGAAGGCTGACATCGAGACCAACAACGTGAGGAGGGTATGCTGGTCTTTGGAAGTTACAACAATGGAGATTGTTCTAGTTTTAGATGGTGTTTTATCAGAAGAATTGTGTTTCAATAAGTGTTGTAACTTTATTTAGTTCTATGGACTGTTGCTTAGCCAGGTTATTCGAGGATTCTTGTAAGACATTGTTTTTGTGGCTATAACCTTTTATTTTGGGGGGAAGGTCGGTTCAATCCATTATCTGAAAAGAGTCTTGGGTCATCTTGGCCACGCCTAATCTTCGAGCTTAAGTGTTCTGAATAGCAGCCAGGAACCCGAAACATCTCATCGCACCCCCTTCACATTAACTGTTGGCTGCTCTGGCACCATTTCGTCACCCCATCTTGCTGTGTGCCGCTTCGAGCCCCCTTTAAGGTGACAGGCTATAATCCACCTCCCCTCCTAAACTCTCGGCTCCATCGCCTCCGCCTTGCTCCCCATCCATTGGAGCTTGATTCTCTCCAACGCCTTCTTCTCGTCGCCATGGCTAGGTCCCCATTAACTCAGCTCACTTCATCCCCTCACTTATGGTCCTAGAAGATGGTGGGGAGCATAGTTGTGCCCGCTAGGTCTGATACATCTCTGGTTTTATCCCGAAGAACAACGAGGACATGGTACTTGCCGTCACCAACAAGGTACTCTCGATGGCTCAGCAAAATCATCTCATGCATAGGGATGTAAGCGGCACGCAACCGCCCACAGTGCCCGCTGGGCCGTCCTGTCCCATTACCCGCTAAGAGTCAGCATAAAGACCCATTTAAACATAACGGGAAGATGCGGCCATCGTGCCATTGCCCGCGGCGCCGCTAGGAAGCCGCTTGACCGCCAGAGTGAACAAGTTGGAGACGTCCAGCAAGTTATACGGCAAACAACACTACTAATGCGTGCACCAGCGCATTCCAAAAAAAAAAACTTTTGTTCACGTACCTGATTAATCTCCTGACCAGATTTCGTATCTAATAGTTGATAATATACATTTATCAAGTTGACTAATAAGCTGTACAGCTAATAACCAGTTATATATATGCTGATGATCAATCACTAATGGCAGCAGTAGTGCATAATATTACACTATTTCAATAAGAATCAAGGATCTATTGTGTGTCAGTTTGTCATACTTATTTTTGTCAGTACTCCTTGCGTCTCCAAAATTTTTTCGTTTTATAGTTCATTTTTGAACTACAAAGTGACAAACTTTTCGAAATGGAGAGAGTACTTTGTAAGCTGCAAATAAAGTTAAAAACTCTCAATTTGTTCCCTTGTTTATTCTGTAGCCTTCCGTTTAATTAAACGAGACCATTAGTATATTCAAATGCCCATACTTTGTTACAGTCAATGTCAACTCATTCGGTTGATCGTGACATCCAATCGTTGATTATTACAAGTGTGGGCTTTGAATAAATACGAGGTAGCTAGGACTTTTTGTTGGTTGATTAATAGTTGCCTAATTTTCGGTAATACTGATTTTTTGCATAACTACATTTTGACGGTGTTACAGCACTAAAATTCAACGTGTTATGATGCGTTATAATATATGCCCATCTTAAAAATTTTACAAATAATAGAATCACTTTTCGTAATATGCAGCTAACTTTGATATATAGTTCTCATCATTATAAGTCTAACAAAATTTCTTTCATATTTTTTGAACAATATTCAATATATTAGGTTTTTTCAATTTTTTAAATGAACTAGTTCTATATATGTTGATTGGTTGGCTTGTTGGCTTGCGCCTTTGCGGCCAGCCCGGCGCTGCGCAGTGCGGACTGCGTATTGCGGCTTGCGGGACCAAACGGATTATACTGTACGGCTGCACATGATTGCGGCTTAAGCGGGATTGGAGCGCGACTTCCGCCAGAAATTTGCGGCGCGCGCCAGCGGGACGCGGCCAGCCGCGGTCAGTCCTGCTTGCATCCATACTCATGCATCTTATAGCAGAGTACATTGAGCAGAGGTCAGAAAGCATGGTGTGATCTTTCATCCACACCCGTATGGTATTGGTCTTTATCGTCCCTGAGATCCCTGCGAAAGAGATGCCCTTATTCCTGCCAATCCTCACCGGATAGGTCAACAGGCATTCCATTTTGTTAACCACGACCAAGCATCCACCAATTTCAGAAGAGCCCCTTTTATCAAGCAATGTTGGATTGTGTTTTTAGACTTTCCGCTTGACCTCCGAGACACTCATTACATTCAGCATGCTTGTGCTACTTTTGGCAACAATCTGTTGAGATGGAATAAGTCTGATCCTAACATTGTTTGACTTTTAGCTCTTGTTATGGTAGATAACATGTTGGATATCCCCAGAAGCAGTCATTAAACATGGAATTGAGCTGGGAAGAGACGCAGTCTCATGGACAGTTCCCATCTACATCTTCAATATGCAGTTTCTGGTCCAGCTGCCCAGCGATGAAGAGGACGCGCCAGCATTCAACGGTAATTCCCATCCTTTTAATCCACCCATCGTCCCTGGCCCAAACTTCTTAAATGCTCAGTTTTAGAATCAGAATATCTTTCATTTTGCACATCACTTGGAGCCAGCCCACGACCAAAATCAGACAATTCAGATTTCGGACTCTGTTAGTCTAATGTCCTCACCGAGAACCATTCATCATGAACAGGAAGAGAGCATGGAAGCTCGTGCAGACAAAGGGAAACAAGTTGTAAGCTTCAAAACACAAGATTCAGAGGAGTCAGACGAGGAAAGTGACAACAACCGTGTTCATACTCTTGCTATGTGCATTGCGAACAAAGCTAAAGATTGGATGAAACGCAATGGTGAGTCATCAAAGAACCTACTTGATAAGTTTGCAGAAGCAGATATTGCTTTTCAGTTCCTGCAGGATGAAGAAACTGAGGGGAAACCCGTGAATGATCAAGCGGCACAACTCCATGGTGAGAACCTCTCAGCGACAAGAATAATCACCAGAGCTCTTGCAAGGAAAACTGGCCTGCTTCCAATAGTGGACAGTGAGGTGAGTGTTGGACTGTGCTAAGTTATGTGTTTGGGTCTATCCTGTATACCGGCCCATCTATGTATCTATAAATATGTACCTAGATCTTTGGTTAATCAAGCATTCATTCTAGTCTTCTATCATGGTATCATTAACCAAACCCTAACCCTAATCCCCACCACTCTAACCCTAGTCGCCGACACCTCCTATGGCCGGCGCCTCTCCCCTGGCCGCCGCCGGCGCCCCTCCTGGCCGCCACTGGTGCCCCCCCTTTGGCCGCCGCCGCCACCTCCCTGGCCGCCGCCGCCGCCCCCTCCATGGCCGCCGCCGGCCCCCCCTCTGGCCGCCGCCGCCGCCCGCCCTCTGGCCGCCGTCGCCCCCCCCCCCCCCCTCTGGTCGCCGCCACCGCCCTCCCCGTGGCCGGCGGCCCCCCGGCCGGCGCCCCCTCGGCCGGCGCCCCCCTGGCTGGCGGCCCCCTGGCCGGCGGCCCCCTGGCCGGCGGCCCCCTGGCCGGCGCCCCCTGGCCGGTGCCTCCCTGCTCGGCGCCCCTCTGGCCGGCGCCCTCCTGGCCGGCGTCCCCCTGGCCGGTGCGCCCCATTCCGCCCGTGTACTCGTCACTGGTCCGGCAGCCGGCGCACCACTCGTCTCTATTGCTCAGCACGCGCCCGCCGCAGCGACTAATCCGACAGTTGGCAGATCACTTGGCGGCCCTACTGCTGTCGCCTTCATGACGGGCTCCAGATCTGCTATTGGCACTGCTACTGCTCCTCGTGCGGCCACTGATCCTCTCTACGGCGTCGCCAGCACCACCACGACGGCCGCGGACACCTTCAGTGTCTTCGCAGCTCTGGCTGCCTCTCGCGAGCACGAGCGAGCACTCGCTCTTGCCTTAGAGCAGGAGCGCGCTTCAGCGGCTGCTCTCTTGCACCAGATCCAGGAGAGCGCTCACCGACCGCTGAGCGCGTCGTACGAGCCCACCTCGGACACTAGTGTGCACTCCGCATACTCGGCGTCTCCCGCCGCCGCTCTACACGCCCAAGCGGCTCGAGTTCAGAACATTCGGACACTAGTGCCGACTGTCCTGAGCTGTAACTCCACCACCTACGCCCGCTGGCGTAACGAGTTCCTCCTCACGTTCGGTACCAGCTTGCGGACCACGTCCAGCAGGACGACGCCCCGTGGGATGACTTTTGGATCAGCATGGACAGTCTAGTCCTTGCCTGGATCCTTGGCACTCTCGCCGACGATCTGCACAAGCTTGTCGGACAGCGCGGTGGGGGACCGTGCGCCGGGCTTGGCAGATCCTGGAGCACCACTTCTTGGGGAACCGTGCGACTAGGGCTCTTCACATTAACACACGTTTCCAGACTATAGTGCAGGGTGACCGCTCCATCTCTGCCTACTGTGGAGAGATGAAGGGCATGGCTGACTCCTTGCGTGATCTTGGCGAGCCGGTTGCCGACAGCACCCTAGTACTTCGGGTCCTTCATGGCCTGAACAAGCGCTTCAGCCATCTTCGCTTCTGGCTTCTTCGTATGGAGCCGCCACCGACCTTCGAGAAGGTCTGGTCCGATCTCGAGCTTGAGGAGATCACGACTGGTGGATCTGCTACTTCTGGGCCTGCCACAACCTTCTATGGCTCTGGGCAGCCCTCACGCCCACCATCTTCTGGGGAACCACTACCGCGACCACGTACTCCACCTACCGCCCCGGGTGCCTCTACTGGCTCTGGGAGTGGTACTCGTCGACGTCGCGGCGGAAGGCGCACAGGACGAGGTGCTGGCGGCACTTCTACGTCCACAGCTCCTACTGGTAGTGGTACTAGTGGCACCGGCCAGGGAGGTGCACCCTGGCCCACACCGTACAACCCGTGGACTGACCAAATCTCTATGTGGCCTGGACCGTCTCCGGGTATTCTTGGGGTGCCACTGACTTCCTCTACTCCGCGCCAGCCACGTCCTTAGGCGGTGTACGTAGCCCATCCGGGCTATGGCGGACTTGGTTGCCCTGCGGCTGGATCGCCAGCTCCAGCCTACGGCGGTGCTACCTACCCCGCTGGGTACTCAACAAGCACCCCTCCAGGAGCCGCCCCTGGGGTGGGACCGTCAGGACTTGGCGTCTTCCTTCAGCACCATGCACCTTACACCGCCGACTACTGATTGGGTGGCTGATTCTGGCGCCTCCTACCACACCACCCCAGATGCTGGTATTCTCTCTTCTACCCACCCACCTCATCCCTCATTTCCTTCATCGATCGTTGTTGGCAATGGATCTATTCTTCCAGTCACCTCAGTAGGTGACTCAGTTTCTCCGGGTTCATTCCATCTTAACAATGTTCTAGTTGCTCCAGACATTATTCAAAATTTGCTTTCCATTCGTCGTTTCACCACTGATAACAATATTTCTGTTGAGTTTGATCCTTTTGGTTTGTCTGTGAAGGATCTTTCCACCCGGTGTCTTCTTCTTTGATGTGATAGTCCGGGGCCCCTGTACACTCTTCGACTTCCTACTTCCGCTGCATCTCCGTCATTTGCTCTGGCTACGACAGCTTCGTCCGCTACTTGGCACCGTCGGCTTGGTCACCCTGGTGCTGAAGCTATGTCGAAGTTGTCTAGTAGTTCAGTTATATCGTGTACTAGGGGCACACATGAGTCATTATGTCACGCTTGTCAGCTTGGTCGCCATGTTCGGCTTCCCTTTCCCACTTCTATGTCTCATGTGCAACACATTTTTGATCTTATTCACTGCGATTTGTGGACATCTCCTATTATCAGTGTCTCGGGTTTTAAATATTATTTGGTGGTACTTGATGATTTCTCACATTTCTCTTGGACTTTTCCCTTACGTCTGAAATCTGAGACATTTGATACTCTCTCTCACTTCTTCACCTGGGTTTCCACACAGTTTGGGCGTATTGTTCGTGCTCTCCAGTGTGACAACGGACGCGAGTTTGACAACTCGCGACTTCGTGACTTTCTTCTTACACATAGCACACAGCTACGCATGTCTTGTCCATACACATCCCCACAGAATGGCAAGGTTGAGCGCATGCTTTGCACCACTAATGATGTCATGTGTTCCTTGATGTTTCAGGCATCTATCCCCGCTCGATACTGGGTAGAGGCACTTCACACTTCCACCTTCCTCATTAATCGCCTTCCCACCAAGGCGATTCGAGCACCGACTCCTTTCTTTTCCCTGTATGGCACTACCCTTCTCTACGACCACCTTCGTGTCTTCGGGTGCGCCTGCTACCCTAATCTTTCTGCCACAGCTCCACATAAGCTTGCGCCCCGCTCTACTAGGTGTGTCTTTCTTAGGTACTCCCTTGAGCATAAGGGGTACCGGTGCCTCGACCTCTCTACCCACCGCATTTTGATCTCTCGGCACGTCGTCTTCGATGAGTCCTCCTTCCCCTTTTCTTCCTCCACCTTTGGTTCAGCTGCAGAGCTGGACTCCCTTTTTTCTACTGACACCGAGGCTGCTCCACCACAGCTGCCTTGGTTTTTTTTTGCAGGTACATCACCCACCGGCTCACAGGTGGCTCCCACAACATCGACAGCTGCACCTTACGCAGCACCGACACCTGTTGCGACTCCGGCTGTGCCTACTACAGCCATGACACGACGGTTTACTGACCCTGCTCTTGTCTACCAGTGACGAGTGCGGGTTGGTGCCCAGGCTCCATCGACCCTGGGGACGAGTGCTGCACCACGCGTGGCACCGACGTCTCCTGTTGCGCCACGTGCAACCCTGAGTCTCCTACGGCTGTGCCACGCGCGGCCCCGGCATCTCCGACCTCGACTCCTGCGCCACACGAGGTCCCAGCGCTTCCTACGGCTGCGCCACGCGCGGCCTCAGTGTCTCCGACCTCGACTCCTGCGCCACACGAGGTCCTGACGTCTCTTACGGCTGTGCCACGCGCGGCCCTACCGTCTCCAGCCTCGACTCCTGCGCCACATGAGGCCCCGGCGCCCCCTACAGCTGCTCCACGCGCGGCCCCGTCGTCTCCGGCCTCGACTCCCGCGCCGTGTGGGGACCCGACGACTACTCCGTCTCCCGCGTCATGCGCTGCGCCACGTGCGGCCCCTGTTCCACGGTTCGCCGACCCTGCTCTTGTCTACCAGTGATGAGAGCGGGTTGGTGACTCTGCGCCTGCTCATCCCGAGCACTCGGTGTACCACCCACCGTTGCTCCACCGAGACCCAGGACACGTTCACCCGATGGTGACTAGACGTGCCGCTGGGGTTCTCTGGCCTCTTGAGAGGTTCTCCGGAGTGGTACTCTCTTCGACGACACCGACACCATCCACTTCCTCTTCGGTATCACCTATACCGACCTCTGTCCGTAGAGCCCTCGCTGACCCTCATTGGCGCCGCGCTATGGAGGAGAAGTATGTGGCCCTACTTGCCAACCGGACATGGGAACTTATTCCCTGTCCTCCTCGTGGCAACGTTGTCACAGGCAAGTGGGTTTTCACGCATAAGAGAAAGGCGGATGGCTCCCTAGAGAGATATAAGGCTCGTTGGGTACTTTGGGGCTTCACTCAGCACCCTGGAGTGGACTACGACGATACCTTCAGTCCGGTGGTTAAGCCAGCGACAGTACGGACTGTTCTGTCGTTGGCTCTCTCGCGTTCTTGGCCTGTCCACTAGCTGGACGTCAAGAATGCCTTCCTTCACGGGACGCTGACGGAGATGGTGTACTGCAGTCAGCCGACAGGGTTCGTTGATTCAGCCCGTCCAGACTTGGTCTGCCGGCTGAACAAGTCCCTATACAGGGTGAACAAGGCTCCTCGGGCTTGGTACAGCCGGTTCGCCTCCTTCCTGGCCTCGCTCGGCTTCGTCGAGGCCAAGTCGGACACCTTGCTCTTCGTTTACAAGCATGAGGGTGACACTGTCTACCTCCTCCTGTACATGGACGATATTGTCCTCACGGCGTCTAGCCCGGCTCTTCTTCAGCGCACGATCTCCGCCCTGCAGCGCGAGTTCGCGATGAAGGATCTCGGCCAGCTCCACCACTTCCTGGGCGTTGCGGTCGAGCACTGCCCGGGCACTCTGTTCCTCCACCAGCGCCAGTACTGCCTAGATATCCTCGAGCGAGCGGGCATGGCTGATTGCAAGCCGTGCTCCACCCCCGTGGACACCCAGGCCAAGCTGTCTTTGGCCGACGGCGCCTCGGTCGCCGACCCCATCTCTTACAGGAGTCTTGCAGGTGCCTTGCAGTACCTCACCTTCACCAGGCCGGACATCTCCTACGCGGTTCAGCAGGTGTGTCTCCACATGCATGATCCGCGGGAGACACATCTCACGGCGATGAAGCAGATTCTTCGGTACCTGTGCGGCTCCCTCGACTACGGCCTTCTACTTCGACGTGACTCGCCTTCTGAGCTGGTGGTCTACACCGACGCTTACTGGGCGGGGTGCCCTGATACCCGCCGCTCCACCTCTGGCTACGCCGTCTTCCTGGGGGAGAATCTTGTCTCCTGGTCCTCGAAGTGGCAGCCTGTGGTTTCTCGCTCCAGTGCTGAGGCGGAGTACCGCGCCGTGGCTAACGGCGTAGCAGAGGCGTCTTGGCTCCAACATTTACTTCAGGAGCTCCACTCCCCTGTCGCTCAGAGCACGTTGGTCTACTGTGATAATGTCAGCGCCGTTTACCTCTCTACCAACCCTGTCCAGCACCAGCGCACAAAACATGTGGAGATTGATCTTCACTTTGTTCGTGAGCGGGTTGCACGCAGTGAGGTTCGAGTTCTCCATGTGCCGACGACGTCACAATTTGCCGACATCTTCACGAAGGGACTCCCGACGACTTTATTTTCTGAGTTTCGGTCCAGTCTCAACATCTGTTGTGGCTAGATGTTGGGACTGCGGGGGGGGGGGGGGGGGGGGGGGGGGGGTGTTGGACTGTGTTGAGTTATGTGTTTGGGCCCAGCCTGTATACAGGCCCATCTATGTATCTATAAATATGTACCTAGACCTTCGGTTAATCAAGCATTCATTCTAGCCTTCTATCAGTGAGGATAAGTACTAGTGCAAAGAAGAGAATAGGAGGAAGGAAAGGTAACCAATCCACCTATGCTATCAACAACACCAGTGAGAAGAAGAAGGACAATGGAAAGAAGCAAAAGAAGATGGAGGGTAACTCTTCAACTCACTACAACAAAAAGGATTTTCACAGGTCGCTCGATTTTACTTTTTACTCGAACGGTCCATTAAAAAATATGCTTGTGATGTCAAATGATTCAATAACCACCTATGACGAGCAAATATCACCGGCGGTTGGCAAAACAAAATCGTCTAGGTAAAGACATAAATTTACAGAGGCAGTGCTTAAGAAAGAACCGCCTGTAACCGGGTGCATCTATCACAAACGGTCATCAACAGACCTCCTGTGAATTTCCATGTGTTTTCACAAACGGATTTTACTTAGAGAACGCCTTTGAAGGATCCGCACGCAGAAATCAAAGCATCCGATCACAGTCTGCTTATATATATATATACATATATATATATATATATATAATATGTTTATTATGTATATTATATACATATTATATAATATATATTATATATATAGTACATATATATATACACATTATATATATATACGTATATGTATATATATGTGTGTGTATATATACATACATACATATACATATACATACATAAACAGATCCATAAAAAGAGAAACAAAATATTACAAATATATAAAATATCTGTCAAATTTTTAATAAGAAGTATTAAGTATTTTATGCGTGGCATCTCAAATTTATTTCATATATTTTTTCCGGTATTGACATCTTCTCGCATATAGGATTTCAAATCCTTTTAAATGCTTCTTTCTACGGGCTTAATGTTTTCTGGATCATTGAAAAGTTACAAATCTTCATACTGATTATATTTCTCTTTATTATTTCTCACATTCTCAACTTCAACAATATTTTGCTTTCCAAAAACAATTACATGCATCTTCGCAGTTCCTGGATCCTATACATAAAAAACTTGTGCAACGTGATCAGCGAGAACCCACGGGTCATCTTTATGACCCACAATATTCAAGTCTACCGGTGTCAGCCTGTAGTTGTCCACTTTCACACCATCAAGATGTTTGACCCATTGACACTTAAACACAGGCATTTGCATTCTTTCACCATAATCAAGGTCTCATATTTCTTAATGAACCTGAAGTATGTAGTCTTCTGCCCTTATTGGTCATAAGCCTCTATACAAACACCACTATTTTGTGCAACACTCTTACTGTCTTTTTACTTAGTGTAAAATGTGTACTCGTTCATGTCACATGATAGCCATGATGTTACCAAAGGACATGTGCTAGAAGTTCAGTAAAACGGCTTATGTGCTCTCTCATGATCCAGCCCTCTCTGCGACCTTGGTTTTCTCTGCGAAGCTCAATTTGGTGTTCCTCGATGTACGGCTAAGCTATAGCGTGCTGTTGTAGTACACCAAAATATGCACAATGTACTTATTTGTAATCATGAACCATAAAAGTTTTCTTAGCCATTTTGCCTCTCCCACGTAGTACAACCTCATGTACCGGTATAGACACACCTATTTTCTTTCTATCTTTGATGTAATCAATGCAACTCCCAATCCCTTTTTCAGTAGTGTATCTTTTCATAATTGAACCCTTTGGGTGAGCACGATTTCACACATAACCGTTTAATACTTCTAAATATTGCTCCAATGGAAACATATGATGTAAATATAGTGGCCCCAATGTTTTTATCTGATCTACGAGATGTATGATTAGGTGTACTTGCATATAAAAAAGAATGGTGGGAAACACATCTCAAGCTTGCACATAAGCTCAATGATGTACGTTTAAAAAATTCTCTATCTTCACAAGTTAACACCTTTTGCGATACTGCATTGAAGAAGTAATTTAAACGTGTGATGACAACTTTTATATGCTCTAGTTTGATGACCCTTATTGCAATGGCGAGGAACATTATCATGATCTTGTGACATTCGTGGGAATTATAGTCGAATAGAGAGAAGTCTTTCATCGAGACCAGTTTGCGGATATTGGATGATAAACTCATGGGCACTTTGATCCCACGCAAGCATTCGCAAATTATCTTTTTATCCTGTAGTGTCAAGCTGTAGGTAGCTGCGGGAAGGTAATGCCTCCCATTCGCCTTTTCTACCAGGTGAAGCTCTGGTCTGATATCAAGATTTACTAGATCTATACATGATTTTAATCCATCCTTTGTTTTCTTTGGCATGTCTAGCAAGGTTTCAATAATGTTGTCAAATACATTCTTGTAACGTGCATCAAATCAATACTTTGACAAATTTCCAGGTCCTTCCAGTATGAAAGATACTTGAGAAAAATCGATTGTTTCCTGAAAGTCGTGTCAGTTTTATCAATCGAAGATGTAGTTTTCTTTCTCTTTCTTCCTTTACATTGTTTGCCCTTACTGAAAGCAATCTGAATATTCTTGACCATTTCGAACACGAGTGTTCCACTGTAAGATTTTGGTGTAGTACCTCTTTTGAGTTTATTATCAAATTGTTCTTTCATGTTCTGGTATTTGTGTGTATTTATAAAGAACTGTCTCTCATGTACATCGTCTTTCTGGATGAAGTGAGGTACAAAAAACCAGTTCCATCCACGCACCTTACACAACTTTTCTTCCCTTTCATTTGCCCCGATAATGTAAAGAGTCTGGGATAATCATAGATGGTAACGAATATCATTGCTCTTAGCCTAAAACACTCCTGTTAGTACTCATCCAATGTACGTACCCCTTCATTCCACAGTTTTGCCATATATTCCATTAGAGGTTCTAAGAAAACATCAATTTCGAAGCACCATCATGTTTCGGACCTTGGATAAGAATAGATAACACAATGTATTTTCTTTTGTGACACAACCAGGTCGGTAGGTTGTACATCTTTAAGACCACGAGCCAGGTGTTGTGTATGCTCCTTTTTTCACCAACAGATTTATTTCGTTCGTACCCAATGCAAACCTTACATTTCTAATTTCCTTTGCAAACACTGGATACTGAATATCAAAATCATTCCATTGTGTTGCATCACCAGGATATCGAATCAGTTTTTAATTCTTTCTGCATTGCTTAGAATACCAACACTTAAGTTCAGCCTTTCTGAGGTTTGAGAACAAATGCTTTAAGCAATGAATTACAGGAAGGTACCACATCACCAAAGCAAGAATATTTCTCTTATTTTTCTCGTCTGCATAGTCAGAAGTATCGTCATTATCACCTTCAGGGCCAATAAAACTCTTTTTATTTTTCTGGGTCTTCTTCATGTTGATAACATACTAGTGATTATAGTCCTTCTTGTATCTACTGACATCGCAGGTGGGGCATCTAGTTGTAAGCTCATGCTGTTTACGATACAGAATACAATGGTTCACACAAGCCTGTATTTTTTGTCACATCTAGTGACATCGGGGAAGGAAGTTTGTTCGCTTTATAAGTGCTTTTAGGCAGTTTATTGGGATTTGGAATAATTTCCGCTAGAAGATTCAAAAGATTAGAGAAACTACAATTGGACTATCCGTGTGTGGCTTTCATCTTTAGTAGTTCTAGGAGTGCACGCAATGTAGTAAGCTTTATATCTCAACCCTTTGATTCATCGTATAAAAGCTTTGTCGCCACATTCTGTAATGTCCCCATTTACTTAAACCTTTACTTGTTCTCATAAAAATCAATACATGTAGTTTGAGGTGATGCAACATCTCCTCACAATCAAACTCATCATCATCATTGTCATTATCATCCTGATTGTCACTACCATAATTGGTCTGAGCAATATCGGCATCAGAACCTCTCTCATCATATTTATCCACTTTATGTGTATCTAACTCATCATGCTTTGTCCATATTGTGTAGATTTTAAACCT
Source organism: Tuctoria greenei (assembly GCA_036927565.1). Classification (NCBI taxonomy): domain Eukaryota; kingdom Viridiplantae; phylum Streptophyta; class Magnoliopsida; order Poales; family Poaceae; genus Tuctoria; species Tuctoria greenei. The sequence goes on from JAYESD010000001.1 coordinate 201,713,864, forward strand.
CTTTTCACCAAATGAGATTGGATTACTATAGTATCTGTCCAAACAATCTTATTTTAATAGTCGATATGTGTACATGATATGTCATCTATCTTTTGCATCTTCGAATATCTCCTGGGCTCTTCAATAAATATTGCAACATTTTGAATGTACATAGGATCAGGTCTTGACATATTGTACATCCACGCTCGGCGGTGCATCTTCTATGTCAAACTCTAAAAATGAAAAAGAGATATCATTTTTATTTTCATTCGTTTCCACGTTTAAAATAAAAAATTTGAAAAATTAGGGAGAAGGGATGGAGGCGTATAGGGACGGCGATCGCGACAAAGATCAACGACGAGGGCGAGGACGATGATGCTCGACGGCGAGGGCGAGGACGGCGATGTGGCTCGACGGCGAGGACGAGGACTGTGGCAGCGAGGGCGAGGGGGCCAATGAAATTTTTAGCGGCTTGATGGCGTCCATACGAAATCTCCCGAGTTAGGTTTTTGCGGTGTCTGAGCAATGCCTTATATAGTCGTCAATTTTCATAGGCGGCTTGGAAGTGAACGACCGCCTGCGCTAATATATCTTCACAGGCGGATTTAACGTTTAACACCACCAATACTAATTGATCTTCACAGGCGGGCTTTACTAAACACAGCATGTGGAATCGGCGCCTATATAACGCTGCTCCTCGCAAAAACCTAACTCGGCATATTTCACATAGACGGCGTCAGGCCGCCAAAAATTTCATTTGCCGCCAAGCCTTCGGTATCGAGCATCGAAGCCTCACCCTCACCGCCGAGTGTCGTCCTTGCCCTCGCCGTCGAGCGTCGTCCTCGCTGTCGCTGCTGTCGTTGTCCCTGTACGCCTCCCTCCTCCCTTCTCTGACCCCCTCCGGCATCGTCCCTGTCACACCGTCATGCCTTCATCCTCCCCGCAGCGCCTCCCTCCCTCCCTGCATGCTCACTTCCTCCCTGCTTGCTCCCTCCCTGCACGCCGCCGTCGTCCGTGCACTCATTCCTTCTCCCTTCTCTCTCCACCTCCGGCACCGTCGCTGCCGCACCCTCGACCCTTTACCTCCCCTTCCCCCCGCGCTGCCTCACTCCCTCTCTGCGTGCTCCCTCCCCGTGCGCTGCTGCCGCCTCCCTCCCGCCTCCTCGCGCGCTGCCGCCTCCCTTCCTCTTGTGCTAACAGATTCTGAATTCTATCTTTGGTCTTCCATATAAAATGTTGTAAGTGCTATCCTTATCCTGTAAAAAAACTCAAGTCTTGGCTAAGTTCCTGTAGTTAGTTATCCATGCACAATGCCATTGACCTTCTGTTGTAGTTTTGCTATTTGTTATCAAGTAGTAATCTAATCAGCTTGATGTTAGTGCCTGTCCATCAGGGAGGTAATACATTTGATTTCTTGGCTGACCAAGGCCACATCTACCAGTGGACCATAGCTTTCGTTGCATATTAGATTTTGTTCCAAAAAATCTTGTGTCTCTGAATGGCAATACTTTGATGCCTAACTTTGATTTTGGATAATAAAGACTGTTTAGGTTGTAAGAGTTATTCCTTAAATAGTGCAAGTCTATTCTAAAATATATGACCATCAAAAGCAAGTTAACTGAATGGTTTCTCCTTACCTAATGCTCTGCATTTAGTTTGTTTGGATGCTAAGTGCTGTATTTCACAGTAATTCAGATTTTTTTTGAGTTATATCTTTATGCATTTGAGCCTGCGCAAGATGATGACACTGTTAGAGCATATATTCTTGTACCTTACATTAAAGTGGGACATATTTTTGGTCTTATCAGTACTAACATGGAAAGCTCTAAGAAGACCATCCTGCAAGGCAATGGTGCTGGTAGCAACAATGAAGTCCACAATATTAAGTTTAGTGACTCCAGTAGTTCGGGCTCGTATTACAATCTATTGGACCCTTTTAAAAATATAAAATCTAGAAAGACTTCAGAGGATCTTGACCCAAAATATAATCACGCCAACAAGGTATGGTACTTGTCCGGTCTAAAAAATTGCAAATATTATGTTTTAAGTTAATGTTGGTTGCCAAATAAATAAAGTCTTTTAGTTGTTTTCTACCTAGCTTAATTGTCAAGAGAACGAGGTGACTTCAGCTCTGAAAATCGCAGAAGGTTCTCAAATAGTTGAATCATAAGGTTAACTAAAGCAAAAACGAGGGAAACGGAGTCCTAAAAAGGGTCCAAACGAGGGCATCATATACATAACAAGTGTCAGTCAGGGTGGGCTTTCTCAAGAATTGCTTGATGTTCTTACTGTGAGACCTATGTGTGTTGAATACATTCGCAATTTAAATAAAAGTGAGGGTTCACACGCAAAGTTTTGAATATTGCTGAAAAGCCCACTTTAGATTGTTCAAACTTGTGGGAATCTGCTTTGCACTATCCAAACTTCATCGCACATGAGTTACACATGTTTTCTCGCTTCAGATAGTCCGAATTTTTCTCACGTGACTTGCACATCTTCGACACTTATGATTGTCCAAACTTTCACACACGTGAGTCGAGACATGTCAATCTTGCAAACGTGTTTTTATGAGTAACGTTAACCTCAATGTTTTAGGACTGTCCGAACCTTCTCAATATAATTAGAGAGTAACAGTTACTGCGCAGAGTTTTCATATTCAATTCGGTTGCACTGTTTTAACTCACAATGTTTCTAATTGTTTTTGGCTTATGGAATGTTCTAACTCACAATGTTTCTCAAATGTAAGTACAAGCAAGGGATGACATTGAGTCAGGTTTGGGTCGGGAGGAGCAAAGACCCACTCATGGACAAAAAAGATTTCGGATGAAATATGAGACATGCACCCGCACCTACAGGTCACATCCACACAAGCCGCAGGTCTTGGGTGGGTTTCAGATACCCGTAGGGTTTAACTTTTCATGAAAATACTACAACATTTACTAAACATATCTTACAAAAACCATCAATTTTGAATGGCAATGCAACAAAAAATATTAACTTGCCTATAGATATTGTAAGTATAGGTTGTGGTAAGCAATATGGAACAAATAAATTATAGAAAAAGAACAAAATTTGACCATAAAATTATAAACATAAGTTATTTTGGGTACCCGACGGGCACCTGCAGGTAGAAAATGAAATCCGCGACATGTCAGATCAGGTGTGGGTTCAACCAGCTGCTGGTGAAAAATCACATCCCAATCCTACTTCTCACTACAGGAAAATGAAACATTTTCATCGCCAACCATATTTTCGTGGTCCCCGACAAAATTAAGAATATTTTCGTGGGCCACAAAAAGTTGACGAAATAATATATTGATTTCATCGGTTTTTTGAAGTGACACACGAAAATAGTCTAATGTCGTCGGCCTGTCAACAAAACCGACGAAACTATATTTGTTTCATCGGTTTTGCAAAAGACAACGAAAATAGTTGCAGTTATTTTCATCGGTTACACAAAGCACGCACGACAATATATTAATTTCTTAGGCCGCTTATCCAAAACCCTCGAAAATAAGTTAATTTCGTCAGGATTTTATTAGCACACGAAAATATTGGATTTAGTTTCGTCGGTGCTTAAGGAATGTGAGCAAGGATCAATTCACCGCCGGGTGAATGTCGGCGAGGTACACAAGCGTGCAAACTGGAACAGAGAGAACGCGAAGTGTTGGAGCGCAAGGAAACTGCAGTGCTCTGCCTTGTTGCAAACTGAAACACACACTAATTAATTACATGACCTTATCGTGGTCAGTTACAACCGCATCACAGCTGCGCATCTTCGGACCGCTAGCGAATATAGAGTGAATCGTGAGGATGTAAGTTATCCTTAATGTCAATATCTTATTTTCTTACTTTTAGTTTCATTTTCATTGTAACTAGCATAGTTTAATACTTATATTCTCTGCTGTTCAATATTATCAGAAAAAATATTTTCATATTAAGATTCCAACTTAAAAATTCAATTGCTCATAGTGCAACTGCTCCAAAAATACAAAATAAATTTCTGTATACTCTCACTTTGATCTATGCTTTGAGATTATTCAAACCAACACATTCTAAACCTTGTTATGTATTTTATTGCAGCACAAGAAGAATGTGAACGAAGAATGGCCGGTTTGTAGAAGTATTCCTGGTGGAGGAGCCGACAAGATTGCTGCTGAACTCTGTCAATTCATTCGTCGCGAAATTTTGCACAAAAGAGGGAAGTTCTTTGATGAGAATTGTGCAATAGCTGATGTGCCAAAACTTTGCGACTATGCCGATAGAAACAGTTTTTAGTGGAAACTTGTAAACTAGATGAATTGTATGTGTAACTTGCACATATGTATATTGTTTTAGTGAAATTAACTTCTGTGAGATGACTTTTGTGATGATATTGTTGACTTCTGTTCTGTGATGATATTGAATTGACCAGGAAATTAGAAATAACAGCAGCTAGTACTGCATAGGTTATACCTTATCACAGGCGGTTATTTACCAACGGCTAGACCTTCTTGTGAAAAACAATCATCACAAGCGGCTAGGTATAGGTAAAGAACCATCTGTGATAACCTAATTATCAAAGGTGGTTACTGTTATGGTAGAAACCGGCTGCGATAAACTGTCTTCACAGGCGGCTTGATGTAGGTCAAGATCCGCCTATGATAACACTATTATCACAGGCGGTTATATATGCTGCACGACCCGCCTGTGATAACACAAGTATTACAGGCGGTTATATATGCTGCACGACCTGCCTGTGATAACTTCACAGGCGGCTAGCCTAAGTAAAAAAACCGCATGTGATAATGTGTCTTCACAGGCAGTGTCACTTCTCCACCTGTGAATTGTGGACTATCACAGGCTCTTCGTTTCAGGCAGTTTTAAAAAACCGCGTGCGATAATAGGTTTGGAGCCGCCTGTGATAAGGCTTATTGTAGTAGTGTGCACACATCACCACTCAGCCACACCCTACAGACTTGCCAGATCGTGCACTACACACGTCTCAAAGACACGACACGGCATGCCTCGTAGCAGACACACAAAACGTGGGAAATTTGAAAACTCAAAAAACATTATGAGAACACGCTTAACTGAAACCGATAGCTACGCTCCAGACTTACTCCAACAATCTCTCCCTAAGTCTTGAGCGCCTGATCATCCGCACTGAAGAGTCTTTAGCCCAATTCTTCCACAGAATTCATAAAACTTGACTCTGCCAAGTGCCTTGATCAGTATATCTCCTAGTTGATCCTCTATTCTCACGAAGACCACCTCTATGTTCCCCTCAGCGGCATAGTCTCTGATCAAATGGAACCTTGTATCAATGTACCGACTTCGATCATTGACTACAGGATTTTTCACCAGTGATATGACTGACTTGTTTTCCATGTTCAGCACTGGCTGCAGCACCTTGCCTCCAAGTATTTCACAGACAGCAGTCTTGATAGCCTAACAGCTTGGCAAGCAGCAGAGGCAGCTGCTACATACGCTGCCTCACAACTAGACAGTGTCCCAATTTTCTGCTTTGTAGACTACCATCCAATTGGACTTTTCCCTAGGAAAAAAATGATCCCACTAGTGCTTTTCCTCTCATCAACATCTGCCGCAAAATCACTGTCACTGAACCCCACCAGATGAGGCTGGGTAGCTCTTCCTCACGGGTCAAACAGACCAAGATTCAGTGTATCAGCAACATACCTCAAAATGTGTTTCACAACATGTAAGTGATCCAAGTGTGGCTTCTCCATGAATCTACTAACATACCCCACTGAGTAAGCCAAATCAGGACGTGTATTCACTAGATATCTCAAGCTTCCTACTAGCATTCTGTAATCAGTAGCATCCACAAGAGGTGAATCATTTCCCTTTCTCAGTTTCAGTCTAGGCTCCATGGAAACCTTGCAAGGATTGCACTCCAGTGGTCCTGCTTTGTCCAATATCTTCTTAGCATAATTTGCTTGCTCCAAGAAGAAACCCTCTTTTTCTTGCTTCACCTCAATCCCCAAATAATAATGCAGCAGCCCCAAATTGCTCATCTTGAAAAGACTAGCCATTTCTTCCTTGAACTGATGTATGTCAGTGTTGCAGCTACAAGTGACCACCAGATCATTAATATACACCCCAATGATAAATCTTCTATGTTCACTCCCACTGCAATACATAGTATGGTCTGATGGGCATTTCTGAAATCCCAGCTTCATCAAACTTTCATCAAGTTTCTGGTACCATGCTCTGGGAGCCTGATGCAGACCATAAAGTGCCTTGTGCAGCTTGTACACTTTATGCTCTTTACCTCTTATGACAAAAACAGGTGGCTGTGCTACAAAGACTTCTCCAGCTAAATCCCCATTCAAGAAGGCTGACCTCACATTTAGATGATGAACCTCCCAACCTTGATGTGCAGCAAGTGCCAACACAAGCCTTACTGCTATCTGTCTCGCTAAAGGAACAAAGACCTCATCAAAGTCAATGCCATGTCTTTGTGCATAACCCTTAGCAACCAGTCTTGCCTTGTGTTTTGTTATTTTTCCATCCTCATCTCTTTTAACCTTGAACAACCATTTGAGCCTTATAGCTTTTCTGCCTGCAGGGAGCTCTGTCAATGATTAGGTCTTGTTGTCTTCAATCACCTGAATCTCCTCCTCCATAGCTCTCTGCCAGCAAGGTTCAGGTGTTGCCTCCTCAAGTGAACTTTGCTCTACTGCACTGACTGTATGAAGTTCATCTTCACCCAAGTTCTGGATTTGCTGGCCTATAGGTGTGAACTGCCCCAGATTGTTTCAGACAATTCTGAATCTCAGATGCATATTGTGAGATGGATCAACATCCACCTCACTCGCTATTTCAGTTGGTGGTGAGACAAACTGAACAAGGTTCTGCTCCTCCAATTGATCAGCATTCAAAGGTGTTTGAGGTGATGGATTTACCTGATCTTCTGCAACTCCTGGGTCTCCATGTCTCCTCACTACAAGGTATTCAATTGTAAAAGTGTCACCTTGATCAGAGTTTGAGGCATTGCCTTCATCCCATTCCCATTGTGCTCCTTCATCAAAGGACCACATCTCTGGTTATGCAGACTTTTTGTGTGAGAGGGTCATACACCGTGTAGCCTTGGACCTGAAAGTCGCGTAGAGGGGGTGAATAGGCAATAAGACTTGAAATGTCTTAATCGAATGAGATTAAAACACTAAGGTCGGACTTGTCTGGACAGGGCCAGACTAGTCAGCTCAGCAGAAGGGAAAAATCTAAAAACTTGATTTCTACAAGTTATTTGCGGAATTTAAGTTTACTAAAGATGAATACAATGTATAGTAGCCTAGTACAACTTATATTGACAATTGTAAGCAAATAGGTTACAAGATTTCAATGAAGATCAAAATGAAGAACAATATGAACCCTAAAAGCAATTCTAGTGATTACGAAATGCAAAGAGACAAGCAAGACAAGATTTATCCCATAGTTCAGCTCCACGAAGAAGCCTACATCCATGTTGAGAAGTCCACACAAGGATCGGGTCTCACATGACCCTTTTCTCACCAAGTCACCACAATGGCCAACTTGGTTTCCACTATATCAATGGGTAATCACAAACTTTGATTGGGGCTGCTCACAAGTTGAGTCTCCCATAAATCAATACAATGAGGAGCACACGAAGCTCAACTCACACAAGTCACAAAACACAACACAATGTGCAAGAGATCAAACCGAGAGCCCAAGCGCGATGATCTTCCTTCACTCTCCTCCCCAAACCCCAATCTCTTCGAGAATTGGTCTTAGAGGGCTAGTAGGACGAGTGGAAGGATTTGGAAGGCTCTAGGTCACTTTTGGTGGCGCTAGGGTTCAAAAGTTGTCAAATAGGGCCCGGGGGTCCCCTTTTTATAGGGGTCCCGACAACTAACCGTTGCCACCGGAACAACCCCGGACTAGTCTGGCCCTGTGCCACGGACTAGTCTGGCCCTCTGGGACACCCGACAATTTCATGTCATTGATTGACAAAACAGATGACGTGCGCACCAAGGCTCGAATTTCAAACGGCCACTGACAACACCGGACTAGTCCGCTCAACAACAGACTAGTCCGAAGTAGGACAGAAAGGTTTGGTCCATCCCCAAAACGGACTCAACTTGGTAGGCCCAGACTAGTCCAACCCTCTAGGGTTTACTCGGTTTCTCCCACACTAAGTCTCAAACTGACTAGTCCGTACCACCACAAACAATTTCGAACTTCTCCAGAGAGCTTTGGTCCGTCCCAAAACGGACAAGTCCGGTTTTTGGGGACTTAGCTCCAACTCCACCAAGGGATGAATGGACTAGTCCGTACCAATACGGACAAATCCGAATTCATCTAGAGACCTTTAGTCCGACTTAAAAATGGACTTCTCTGCCTGGACGGACTAGTCCGGCCCTGAGGCCCGAACTTGTCCGGCTTCCTAGGGTTTTTCCTCATTTTGGCCTCTCACTTAGGTTTTTCTCTCAACCACCACTTTGAGCCCTCTAGAATGATCTCAATGCACATGATACATCCTCCCTCACACATGATACAGCTCACTTAAGCTCAACACCATATAAACCCTAATTTCTACGCTTGAGTCTTTGACGCCCGCTTCAATTTTTCATTTTGAGGGTTTTTGTCTCATTTCAACCATCACACCTATTCTAAAGATCAACTCAGCTCATTAGTCTCTTAATTGTCGTCATCAATCATCCAAAACCCTCGGGGATTCGTAGATGCATTTCAATCTCCCCCTTTTTGGTTATTGATGACAACACATTAAGACTTTAACAAAAAGGATAATAATTTGTTTTCATAACATGTATTTGTATGAGTGACTCCCCCCGAATGTATGCATCATGAGTAAGAGAGATTGAGAGAGTTCTCATGCATATACATGTTATGGTGGGGTGCCTAAGTGATGTGCTCATAAATTGTAATATGACAACAAATATGCAAGATAAACATGTAATTGATGAATAAATGGACAATTTAGTTATAGTTCATGAATTAAGTCTTACAACAACTTGAAATGAGAGTTTAAAAACATAGGTCCTTAGTGGATCAATCTCTACACCATAAATTATCTAAGTACCCCCTTCTAACCTTCTTCAAATCTCCCCCCCTTTGGCATCAAGACACCAAAAAGGAAAAGAGAGAAAGAAGAGTCATAAGATCTACTCATCATCATCATCGGCGTCATCGTCGTCGTCTTCTCCACCTTGACGCCCGTTGTCGCTCTCCGTGGCTTTCGGGTCAACATGGTCATCATCTTCGGATGGAGCCGCCGTGGAGGTACCAACTTCACCGAATTGAGCTAGGTCCTTAGCAGTGAACTCCGCGAATGGAGTCATCTCCACGTCACTCTCCGAGGCAGGAGACATGTGGATGTCTAGCTTGTCGCACATCGCCTTGAGGTACTTCTCTTGACGATGCTCCATGCGATGTTGCCAAACCTCCGTTTTCCGGCAAGAGGAGAAGATGGCTTTAAAGCACTTGAGGAAACCACTGCCACATTGTAATGAAGGAGGTGGTGGAGGAGGTGATGGCACGAAGTGAGAAGAAGAAGCGGGAGGATCCACATTCTTCCTTCTAGGGGCAGCAGTCTCCAGAGGAGGGATTTGAGGACAAATCCTTCGGTGAGTGATGTCCTTCTTGAAGGTGAGCCCGAACACCTTCTCGATCAAGTACATGATGTAAGGAGCGTATCCACATGATCAGTTTGGAGTGTGCGAGATGTTGAAGATGTCGTCAAAGATGTAGTCCACCACATTGAAACGGACATCTCCATCAATTAGCACCATCAAGTGCCTCAAATTTCCTTGAATAATCCTCGCATCTCCATCCTTGGGGGCAATAGTCTTCCGGAGCACCCGGTTGAGGACACTGTAGAACGGCTTGATGTTCCTTATGTGTACAGCCTAAAATGGTACATAACTTGGATACATGTACTCCAAGGTGTCTCGGTCAACTGGCCTTAGATTGGAGATGACGATCTCATTCTCCAGTTGATCCTCCAAGTCTAGTAGCTAAGCAAACTCCCATTAGGTGGTGGAGTATTGCTCTCCATGTGTCATCTAGGTGATCCTCCTATCCCCATCGGTGTGGAAGTAGACAGTGGAGTAGAATTGAGCAATTACCTCCACATTCCAATCATACTTAAATGCCATGAACTTCTTCAAGCCATGGCGCTCTATGGCCACAATCACAACATTGAAAGCCATGTGATCCTTCTGGGCCATGTATTCCCAATTGATCCACTGAGCGTCTTTGACTGGAGTCTGCTTGGACATGTAGACTGTCATGTAGTAGTCACAGTGGAAGTCACACCAAAAGAGGGAATCCACTGTGCTCCTCTCCCTTTTGTATACATTGACCTTCCTGAGCTTCCTAGCCTTCTCAACCCCTTTGCCTTTGAATATGTTGGCATCGAAGGCAGCTGCACGGTTGGTGTTCTGTGCAGGTGAAGACATCCTCAAGGGACATATGGGCTGAGAGGCCCCCTTCTTTGCCTTTCTTGCAGGCTTCTTAACAACAAGGACCCTCTTCTTGGATGCAACATCCACTGGTGCCTTGCCCTTGTCCTTGGAGGTCCTTGCCTCCTGGGATTTTGCCTTCTCCCCCACAGTCACAAGTCTTTTCCTTTTGGGAACTGCCTCGGTTGCCACTGAGTTATGAGCCTCCCGTTGTGTCTTATATGCCCTTCTAGCCTCTGACTGAGACTTGAGATATTCCATGACAAGCTCGTCCTCCTCGCGCTTTCGACGGTATAGTGCTTGCCTTCCCACCTTAGCCCCAAAGTAAAAAGTGGAACATACTCCGAATCCGACATTGTTGCTGATAAGACATGCAAAGGAATGTGCATAAGTCCAAGGAAGTAGAGACATGGCATTAGAATTCACAAAATCGATCAAGGTTAGGGTTTTCACTGTGTATCCCAGACTTGTCCACCCAGGAGCCGGACTAGTCTGAACCAAGCCGGACTTGTCCGCCCTATGGCTGGACTAGTCCGGTTCACACAGCAAGAACCCTAATCTAGAGAAATTTTGCAAAATCTACAGATCCTATCACCAAAATTGAGGTACATAATCAAAATGATGTGGATAACAACATTCGTGAAGAGGTTTCTATCAATAGACCTAAAAGAATTGAATTTCGAAGGTTTTGGAGTTAGGTCAAGAATACCTCATCAAATCTTTGATTCGACGAAATGTGGATGAGGAATCAGCCTTCGATGCTTGGTGAGGAGTTCCCACACAGCCTAGGGCTTCAATCCACGGATTGGAATCGAGATTCGGTGGTTGGAATAAAAAATCGCCGATTTGGGGGAGGTTTTCGAGTGTTTGAAGTGAGAGAGTGTTTGAATGGAAGTGGAGAGGTCGAGGGTTCCCTAGGAGGTTAAGTCCCCAAAGACTGGACTAGCCTGGTTGGAGACCCGAACTTGTTCGGCCTACGGACTGGGTTCGAACAATTCTGAACCACCAGACTTGTTCGGTCTGGGGTGGACTAGTCCGGTCCTAAGGCTGAAAACTCTTACATATTGAGTTTTTACTGGAGATTTGATCCTTCTAGACTATATTTTCACAAAAGACCTTTGTAAACATGGTAAGTAAGCAATAAACAATTAAACTATGACTATAATTCATAAAAATTCAATAATTTTGAAATAATTTATAGAAAATTTAGGAGGATGAGTTTTTCACAAGCATTGGTGAATTTGAATATAACAATCAGATGTGCAAGACCGAAGCCACATTTCGAGAATCTAAGATATTAAGCTCACTCCTAATTTAACAAAATATTTTCTTATCTAGGGGTTTGGTAAAATATCGGCTAATTGTTTTTATGTTCTTACATAGGAAATTGCAATGTCTCCTTTGATGGGGTGATCTCTCAAGAAATGGTGGTGGATATCGATGTGTTTGGTCCTTGAATGTTCAACTAGATTGTGGGCTATTTTGATGGCGCTCTCATTGTCGCATAGAAGGGGAATATGGCGCAAGTTTATGCCATAGTCTCTAAGAGTTTGTTGCATCCAAAGAAGTTGTGCACAACAACTTTCCGGCGGCGACATACTCCTCTTTGGCTATGGAAAGAGCAATGGAGTTTTGTTTCAATGAGGACCAAGACACTAGAGATCTACCAAGGAATTGGCAAGTTCTGGAGGTGCTCTTCCTATCAACTTTGCACCCCGCATAGTCTGCATCGTAATATCCAATGAGGTTAAACTTAGAGCCTTTGGGGTACCAAAGTCCTAGGCTTGGTGTGTGAACCAAATATCTATGAATTCTCTTAACGGTGGTCAAATGACACACCTTAGGAGCATCTTAAAATCTAGCACACACTAGCATGATATCAAGCCTAGATGCACATAAGTAAAGCAATAAGCCTATCATGGACTGATATACCTTTTGGTCCACACTTGGACCATCTTCATTAAGATCGAGATGCCCATTGGTTGCCATAGGAGTCTTGATGGGTTTGGCCTTGTCCATGTCAAACTTCTTGAGCATGTATTGTGTATACTTAGTTTGAATAATGAATGTGCCTTCCTTGGGTTGCTTCACTTGAAAACCTAGGAAGAACTTCAACTCCCCCATCATGGACATATCAAATCTTTTGGTCATTATCTTGGAAAACTCTTTACAAAAAGCTTTGTTAGTAGATCCAAACATAATGTCATCGATATATATTTTGCAAACAAACAAATCATCATTAAAGTGCTTAGTGAATAGAGTGTAGTCTGCCTTTCCAATTTTGAAACCATTTTGAGTTAGAAAGTCTCTAGGGCACTCATACCAAGCTCTTGGAGCTTGTTTGAGGCCATAGAGAGCCTTATGCCATTTGTACACATGGTTTGGGAATTCTTCATCTTCAAAACCGGGGGGTTGCTCCACATACACCTCTTCCTTGATTGGACCATTGAGGAATGCACTCTTCACGTCCATTTGATATAGCTTAAAATCATGGTGAGTAGCAAAGGCAAGCAATATACGAATTGATTGAAGCCTAGCTACAGGAGCAAAGGTTTCATCAAAATCCAAACCTTTGACTTGTGAATACCCTTTAGACACAAGTCGTGCTTTGTTCCTTGTAACCACCCTGTGCTTATCTTGTTTGTTGTGGAACACCCACTATGTGCCTACAACATTTGCATTGGGCCTCTCCAAGAGCTCCCACATTTGATTTCTTTCAAAGTTGTTGAGCTCTTCTTGCATGACCGTCACCCAATCCGAATCTCGTAGTGCTTCTTCAACTTTGTGAGGATCCAAGGAAGAAACAAAAGAGTTATGTTCACAAAAATTTGCAACACAAGATTGAGTAGTTACCCCCTTGGAGATGTCTCCAAGTATATTTTCAATGGGATGGTCCTGTTGAACACTTTGGTGCACTCTTGGGTGAGGCGCTTGAGGTCTTAAACCTTCATCTTTGTCTTCCTCAATTTCATTGTCTTCCCCTTGATTATTGTCTCCATTTTCATCTTCTTGGAGCGCATCTTGGGGGACTTGATCTTGATCATTTGACGAAGAGCTTGCTTGATGTGTAAGATGGTCACTTGAGTCTTGAGATTGTTCTTGTGGTCGTATATCTCCAAGCGCTATTCTTCCTATCACCACTTGTGGAGCTTCTTCTTGATCTAGCACATGACGATCAACTTGCTCCACTTGGGAGCCATTAGTCTAATTAAACACTATGTCCCGTGCTACTTCAACAATTCCGGAGGATCTATTGAAGACACGATAGGCATAAGTGTTTGAGTCATAACCAAGCAAGAAACCCTCATCGGACTTAGAAGCGAACTTCGAAGTCCTAGGCTTCTTGTTGAGAATGTAGCATTTTCTCCCAAAAACACGAAAGTAAGAAATGTTGGGCTTGTTACCGGTTAGGAGCTCATAAGATGTCTTCTTGAGTATGCAGTGAAGATATAACCGGTTTATGGCATGGAAAGCGGTGTTAACTGCTTCCGCCCAAAACCGATCCGACGTCTTGTACTCATCAAGCATGGTTCTTGATATCTCAATTAGAGTTCTATTCTTCCTTTCAGCCACCCCATTTTTTTGAGGGGAGTAGGGGGCTGAGAACTCATGCTTGATGCCTTCTTCATCAAAAAATCTTCAACTTGAGTATTCTTGAATTCTGTGCCATTGTCACACCTTATCATCTTTATACTTAAGGAGAACTCATTTTGAGCTCTCTTTAAGTATTTCTTGAGGACACCTTGAGTCTCACTCTTATAATGCAAAAAGAATACCCAAGTGAAACGTGAAAAATCATCAACAATAAAAAGACCATATTTGTTACCGCCAGTACTTATGTAGGCGATTGGACCGAAGAGATCCATGTGTAGAAGCTCCAATGGTCTTGTTGTTGTCATAATGTTCTTGGATGTATGTGGAGCTCCAACTTGCTTTCTGGCTTGGCATGCACTACATGGCCTATCCTTTTCAAACACAACATTATTAAAACCTCGGATGTGCTCACCTTAAGGAGTTTCTCCAAGTTCCTCATCCCAACATGGGCCAGACTTCTATGCCAAAGCCATCCCATGTTAGTTTTTGCAATTAGGCATGTATCAAGTTGGACTTTATCCGCGGAGAAATCCACAAGATAGAGCTTTCCCTTGAGTACACCCTTAAAAGCAATTGAGTCATTGCTTCTCCTTGTGATAGTCACACCCTCATTAGTAAATAAACAATTATAACCTTTGTCACATAGTTGTGATATGTACAAGAGGTTATAGTCAATAGAATCAACATGTAAAACATTTGAAAGAGTGTGATTAGGGGATATAGCAATTTTACCGGTGCCAAGGATTTTTTCTTGGCTATTGTCCCCAAAATAGGTTCCTTCACTTGGATCTTCATTTTGCTCATACTCCACAAACATCTTCCTCTCTCCGGTCATATGATTAGTGCATCCGCTATCATGAACCCATTTGGTTGCACCGGAGGAGTATGCCTACAAGAAAGATTTAAGCCTTGACTTTAGGTACCCAAGCACTGTTGGGTCCATTGATGTTAGTCAAGAGGCACTTGGGCAGCCACACACAAGGTTTAAGACTCTTGTGGTGTGGCCCAACATACCTAGCATAAGCTTTACCAAACTTGTTCCTTAATAACACATATGAAGCATCAAAATCATAGAACAAGGGATGAGGTTCCTTCTTAGGAATTTTAGGTGATGTAGCAATGTTATTTCCTTTATTAATGTATGAGCCTCTTTTGACCAAAACAATCAAGTCTTTGCCATTCTTGGGAGTTTTGGCGTTTTGCCTCATCTCCCTAGAATAACCCATACCATCCTTGACAAGGGGATGTCTTGTGTTGGCGTATGCACTACGTGCATATGCCATCTTCCCCTTGTCAAAGATGCCACCCTTTGGTGCTTGATTGGTTTGTGCCAACTTAAGCTCATCTTTAAGTTTCATAATCAATTTTGATCATTTGCAAGGTTGAGGCGCTTCGGATTTGACATTTGTGGAAGGTGATATTGTAGAGGAAGAAGGGGCATTGACCTTGAGAGACTTCACTTGTGTTTCAAGGATCTTGTTAGCTTGTATCAAACTAACAACTTCATCCTTGAGCAAAATTGTAGTGTTCTCAAGGTTTGAGCAAGTTTCCTTGCTCAAAGCGAGTTCACGCTCAAGTGCCTTGCTTCTTTCTCTTTCAAGCTCCAAGAGCTCCTCAATCTATTGACATCTCTCCTTTTGTTGGATGAGCATGTCCTCTTGATAGTTGATGAGCTCTTCCTTGTCAAATATCTCATCTGTCAACAACCTCAATCTTTTCAAGGTACTTTTACTCATATCCTTAAGCATATGTTCATTTTCACTTCTACTATCAAAATCATCATGCGATGAAATTTAAGAGTAGGATTTATATTTAACTTTCTTCCTTCCCTCCTTGGCAATGAGGCAAGTTGGCCTTGATTTCTCCAAGTTGGGGAAGAGCTTGTTCTCCGCGGTTGTTTTTATGAGACCTATGTGTGCTGAATACATTGGCTTTGACAATAATAGTTTTGAATGCTGCCAAAACATCATTTTAGCAAGGTCTGACTCTAGCTCCGAGCTTCAAGGTCTGACAATAGGTCCGACTTGCTTTGTCAAGGTCCAACATGTTTTTGGGTAGCTCCGTTGAGCTTTGCCTTTAGCTCCAGCTTGTCTTTGATAGCTCCGACATGTCTTTGTTAAGCTCCGATATGTTTTGCTAGGTCCGACTTATGTTGGTTAGCTCTGACATGTTTTTCTAACTCCGGCTTTTGGGTTTACTAGTTCCGACCAGCTTTGGTAAGCTCTGGTGCTAGGTTGTACTAGCTTTGGTAAGCTCCAGCGCTAGGTTGTACTAGCTTTGGAAAGCTCCGACACAATGTTCCTCCTTTTACTATGAAATGTTTCGAACTTGCTTTATATTCTTGGAAAGATTGCTTAGAATTTATTTGCTATGTTTTTGGTGCGTTTTGGTTGATATGGATGATATCGTTTTACTGTGGTTTTGCAACATGCTTATGTGAGGTGCTCACGTAAGTGTTGTGTTCGGAACTAATTTGAGTCAAGTCGCGGACTTGGGCTCGTACGGATTGGTTGTTTGTTCATGTGCAGGTGTTGCTTGAGTTCAAGTCATGGTTGGTGACCGGATCCTTTGGACTACTCCCAGGGAAGAGATGAGGTTCCAACAACCAAATTTAGGAGAAATTGTGGTTGAGCGGGTCAGGAGGTTGCACAGGATGATTGAATCAAGGGTAGTGCATATGAAGGTACTGGACATCGAAGGAAGGTATTCGCACGTATGTATGCAG
Organism: Tuctoria greenei; assembly: GCA_036927565.1. NCBI lineage: Eukaryota > Viridiplantae > Streptophyta > Magnoliopsida > Poales > Poaceae > Tuctoria > Tuctoria greenei. The sequence continues at coordinate 201,730,610 of JAYESD010000001.1, forward strand.
TGCATGACATGGCAACACGGTTCCTAAGATGGGCTATGGAATGAAAGATCTGAATGGAAGGATCAGATCGTATCGGGTGATGACTTCGGCTGCGGCGGAGTCAGTTATGACTCGGTATGGAAAGTATCGGGTTGGTTATGGTAGTTTTTGTGTGGGACACGAAGATGAGTTGGTTTAGGAATGTGGGATATGTTCCTGGATTGTTAGGAAGTCTCAAGATTGTTTCTATCTGCGAATAGGAAGGTCTTGAGCAGTTATGGAAAGTTTCGATTCGTGATTTGAGTAGGATTAGAGTCCTCATTTTAGTTGAGTTGGCCTTCGGGCTAGTTATATAAGCAAGGGAGGCCAGAGCTCGTGAGAGATGACTTTAGGGATGTTCCTCTTGTGTAATATTGAATAAAGATCATAGTTTAAAGGAACTTTTGTACCTTGTTCGTCCGACTTGTTCCAGACAAGTTTTAGTCGTCGAGTTTCTGCACAGCACTACCTTTCGTCGGTGGTTTTATCATAGCTCAAGGTTTACAGATCCAATTGACATGATTCTTTTCGAGTTGTCTTCATAACTTGATTTTCTATCATTTGTTAAAATTTCACAGTCATTGGATTTGTGGTTTCTAATCTACACAAGTTTTTTTGACAGAAAACAGAACAATTTTTACTCAGTAGAACATACAATCTTATTTCAATCTTTTGATCGCAACTTGAGTTTTTCTCGGCGGATTTGAGTGATTCTTATTGTGTTGTCATCGTGACTTGGTTTTCTCTAATATCTACAATTTCTGTCATGATTGAACACGATTAAGATCATTTGCACACACAGTTTACCAATAGTTTGATTTTCTACCGAAGGGGTTGGGATTTAATTGTTTCCGCCGCGTAAGATTTTTGAATCTACCATTCACCCCCACTCTGATAGCTTTTCGCGTGCTCTTTGATCCTAAAATTGGTATCAGAGCTAGGTTGCTCTAATCTTTGTGATTTGCATGTTTTTTTTTGACTAATCCTCATGGAGAAGTACTCCGCAAAACCTTGTGTGTTTGTTGGCATTAATTTTCAGGTTTGGAAAGCACGCATGGAAGCTTTTATTCAGGCGCAAGGTTTCGTCATATGGGAAAAGGTATACAAACCTTATGAAGTGCCACCAAACGATCAAGTTACGGCTACAAACCTACGGGACATCGACAACAACAACAAAGCTCGAAACTTGATCAACCAAGGACTCACTCTGAGCGACTTCGACAGCGTTGCACACCTCCGATCGGCATACGATGTCTGGAGAGCGCTTTGTGACTATCACGAAGGATCCAACACGATCAAGGAGGTGAGACAAGATATGTTCAAAAAGGAATACATGTGTTTCGAGATGCAACCCGGTGAGTCTATCGATGACCTTTTTGCTCGTTTTAATAAAATTTTTAGCAACCTGCGTAGTATCAATGTTAAATTTTTCTGATGTTGAGAATGCTAGGCAACTTCTTAGTGCATTAGACATGTAAATCTGGAAGATGAAAGTTACATCTATTCGTGAATCCACTATCATGAGTTCTCTTACATTAGATGTGTTTTAATCTAAACTAAAAACTCATGAAATCGACATATTATCACGTAAGAATCCAAATAAGTCTATTGCATTTGTCTCACAACGTGATATTCCTAGCTCCGACCAATCATCATCTTGCAATACTCTTGCTTTGTTGTCCTCACTAACCCTGGAGCAGATCGAGGAATTTCCAGAAGAAGAACTAGCACTCATCTCTACTAGATTCTCAAAAGCATTGCAAAATGTGAGAACTAGGACAGAAAGCTCTGGACCACAGCGCTGCTTTGAATGTAGTAAGACAGTACACTTTCGTACAGAAGCCCTAATCTTTCAGGTCCTACTACACGTGATGAGAAGCAGAACAAGGTCAAAATCATCTCTGGAAACTCCAGCAAGAAAAATAAGGGTACCATAGGACGCAAGATGATAAAAAGCTTCATCACCGCACTTCAAGAGCTCAGTTCAACTGATATAGACTTTGGAAGTGATGAAGATAATGACGATCTGGCCAACTTATGCTTTATGATGGGCAAAACAAAATCAAGATCAATTCAAGAGGATCCAGAACACAACAGTGACGACGATGAGGTATGTTCTATATGTAATGAAATGTGTGATACAATTTCTCGTGCAACTATTATTTTCAAGAAAAAGGACAAAAAACTTAGGGATAATGCTGCTAAAATTGAATCACTAGAATCTGAAATCAACCGTTTGAAAACCTTGATTCCTAGTGATGATTCATGTCGCTCATGTGACTTAATCTATGAACAATTGTCCACATTAAGAAGTGAACACTCCTCCACTCTAGATAGAGTTGATGAAGAAATTGAAAAGAACAAAAGGTTGTCTGATTTTAATATTAAACACTTAAAAAATGCTTCTTGTTCTACAAATGATTTGCATTGTTCTACATGTGATAATCTTGATAAGAAACTAAAAGATGCAATGAATGAAATTTCCGTTCTTAACAATGCTTTATGAACACATGAAGTTAAAAATTGTTCTAACTGCAAACTTAAGGGTAAAGCTTCATGTGAAAACTGTCTAGACTTGTCTAAAAAGGTTGATGACATGAATAGGACACTAGAGTGGTTTAGTAATGGGAATCAGAATCTAGACTTGCTGTTGAATTCTTCTAAACTAGGTTTTGATTCTCATGCTTATTGTAAAACACATCCACCACACGTTGTAAAAACATTAGGAAGAGGTTTAATCAAAACTGTCCTTAAACAAAAGGATGTGGTTTTTAAATCTGTAGGAGTGCTTTCTAATTCTGTTTCTAATGTTGGATGCTCATCTAAACATGATTACAAAATTTAATTTCATTGTACTTACTGTGATAAAGATGGTCATGTCTTAGATTTCTGTTATAGAATAGATAAACAAATTAAAAAGGAGAAAATATTTTCTAGATCTGATAAATTTCATGATAAATCTGCCATGCTCGCTAAACAGAAAGTTAGAAACATCAACCTGCTTTAATGAGTCAGAAATTTTGCAAAGGTAGCATTCGGACCTCCTAGTAAGAAATCTGCAAAGGTAGCTCCGGTAGTACCGATAGCTATAAGAGCTCTCGGACCTTCTGTTGATTCCTCCAGAACTTTAGTGTTTACATTCGGAGCTTCAGCTTTTTCTACTGGAACTTCTGAGTTTACCTCCAAAGCTACTGATTTTCGTGTTAAACGAGTAACAACTTTTGAATCAGTGGTTAAGAACAGAAAACCTAAGTTCTTGACTCATAAACCTGCTGTTTTGGCTCAGCATTCGCGTATTGTTCCTACTGGACGTCGCATGGCTCAGTACTGGATTCCCAAATACTTATTGACTAACCCCAGTATTGAGTCATTGACATATTGTGCTGCTGTATAGGTTTCACACTTGAGGAAAGAGAACATATGGATTGTGGATTCAGGTTGCTCACGCCACATGATCGGTAGCAGAAAATGGTTCTCCTCCCTTTCTTTTGTGTCACGAGTAGAGAATGTTACATTTGCCGATAATTCTTCAACTCCTATTATTGCTAAAGGATCGGTTAGATTAAATAATCACTACACTTTAAAAGATGTGGCACTTGTTAAAAATTTGAAATACAACTTGCTTTCTATTTCTCAATTGCTTGATGAGAATTTAGATATAATTTTCTCTAAAAATTGCTGCAAAGTTGTAAATTCAGATAGCGAGCTTTTGTTTAACATGTCTCGCTTTGGAAGAGTTTTTAAAGTTTATTTTTATATGTCAACTTCTGAGCATAGGTGTCTAGTTGCCAATGATTTAAAAGATTTATTCTTCTGGCATTGTAGACTTGGTCACGTAGGCTTTGATCATCTCACTCGTGTTAGTGCTCTTGATCTCATACGTGGTTTACCTAAACCCAAAGGTGACATAGATACTGTATGCTCTTTGTGTAGACATGCTAAGATGGTTGCAGGTTCACATGCCCCTCTTACAATGATAATGAAACCTGAACCTGGTCAACTTTTGCACCTTGACACCATTGGTCCGGCACGTGTACAATCCTTTGGAGGTAAATGGTATGTGATTATAATTGTTGATGACTATTCCAGGTACTCTTGGGTCTATTTTATGGCATCTAAGAATGAAGCTTTTACTCATTTTAGGACTTTATTTCTGAGATTATTAATTGATCACCCAGGGTCATTAAAAGCAATCAGAAGTGATAATGAAACTGAATTTAAAAATCAATCATGTAATCACTTTTGCACTGAACATGGAATAGAACATCAATTTTCTTCACCTTATTTCCTCAACAAAACGGTGTTGTAGAAAGGAAAAACAGAACCTTAGTTGAGATGGCTAAAACTATGCATGATGAATATCAAACTCGTAGAAAATTTTAGGCAGATGCAATTGCAACAGCTTGTTATGTTTCAAACCTTATTTTCTTATGCACTAAGCTTGGTAAAACACCTTATGAACTTCAGTTTGGACATAGACCCCGTGTTTCACACTTTAGGGTTTTTGGTTGCAAATGCTTTGTCAAGAAACATGGAAATCTTGATAAATTTGAAGCTAGATCCAAAGATGGCATGTTTCTTGGTTACCCATCTCATACTAGAGGATAGCGTGTGTTTTTACTTGGAGCTAACAAAATTGTGGAGACTTGTAAAGTTTCTTCTGATGAAGCTAGCCCAGGTACTAGCTCCGATATTGCAGGACCAGATCCATATCCTCAAGGGGAGGGCATTTTTGAAGAAGAAGAAGAAGAAGAAGAAGAAGAAGAAGAAGAAGAAGAAGAAGAAGAAGAAGAAGAAGAAGAAGAAGAAGAAGAAGAAGAAGAAGAAGAAGAAGAAGAAGAAGAAGAAGAAGAAGAGTTGGTGATATTGCCTGATAGTTCCAAAGCTGACACGTGTCTAGCTCCGAACTTTGAACAAGCTCCGACTACCACCTTTGCTGGTCCTGATCATCCACAAGCTACAAGCTCATCAATCTGCGATGAAACTAATGAAGAGGGAGCTTGTGAGACATCTGTTCCCCTACGGATTTACAAGAATTATCCCCCGCAATAGATAATTGGAAGCTTGCATGAACGAGTTACAAGATCTAGGTTTTTGGACCCCAATTCTCATGCTCATTTTGCTTTCGTTGCTTCTTTTGAACACAAAGATATATCACACGCACTCACTAATGAATCTTGGATTATTGCCATGCAAGAAGAGTTAGAAAATTTTGAAAGAAATAATGTTGGGAAACTTGTACCTCCACCACAAGGTCACACTTTAATTGGAAATAAATGGGTGTTTAAAAATACATAAAGTGAGGATGGGGTTGTGGTTAGGAATAAGGCTAGGTTGGTTGCACAAGGTTTCACTCAAAAGTTGAAGATCTAGATTTTGATGAAACTTTTGCTCCTATTTCTAGATTAGAAGCCATAAGAATTTTGTTAGCTTTTGCTGCATCTAAAGGTTTTAAGCTATATCAAATGGATGTTAAAGGTGTTTTTCTTAATGGCTACATAGATGAGGAGGTTTATGTCAAACAACCATCGGGTTTTCAAAATCCAGATTTTCCTAATCATGTTTACAAACTGTCCAAAGCCTTGTACGGTCTCAAACAAGCCCCTAGAGCATGGTATGATGGGTTAAAATCATTCTTACTTGGAAAGGGGTTTACCATGGGCAAGGTTGATAAGACTCTTTTTGTGCTTAAGAATGGCAATGACTCATTATTCGTTCAAGTGTATGTGGATGATATTATCTTTGGTTGTGCTTCTCATGATCTTGTGTCCAAGTTTTTAGCTATGATGAGTTCAGAATTTGAGATGAGTATGATGGGAGAACTCACGTACTTTTTGGGGCTACAAATCAAGCAAACCAAGGAGGGTACCTTTGTGCATCAAACGAAGTATACAAAAGACCTCCTAAGGCGCTTCAACATGGACAAAAGAAAGCCTCTTTAGACACCAATGGGAACAACAACAACACTTGAACTTGATGAAGATGGTGAACCCGTAGATCAAAAATAATATAGAAGCATGATCGGATCACTTTTGTACCTCACGACATCAAGACCGGACATATAATTCAACGTATGTCTTTGTGCACGGTTTCAAGCCTCCCCACGTGCTTCACATCGTCGAGCCGTCAAAAGGATTCCCAGTACTTACATGGAACTCATGAATTTGGCATTTTTCTTCCTTCTCCCTCAACCATTACATTGAAAGCTTTTTTCGATGTTGATTTTGGATGTTGTAGGATTGATAGGAAAAGTACTTCGGGTGCTTATCATTTTCTTGGTAATTCACTTGTTGTTTGGTCCTCTAGAAAACAAAGTTCAGTTGTACAATCAACAGCTGAATCTGAATATGTAGCTGCTGCTAGCACTTGTTCACAAATTCTTTGGATTGTTTAAACACTTAAGGACTATGGGGTTGATCTAGATAGTGTTCCACTATTTTTTGACAGCACTAGTGCTATTTGCATTGCGAAAAACCCCGTGCAACATTCAAGAACAGAGCACATTGACATTAGGTATCACTTTCTCTGGGATAATATTGAAAAAGGAAACATTGTGCTTCACCATGTAGATATCGAACAACAATTGGCTAACATTTTTACAAAACCTTTGGATTTCACTCGTTTTCATTACATTCGTAATGAAATAGTGGTTATGCATCCTCATGGCTTGCATTGAAGGGGAGTTTTGAAACTTGAGAAGTCTATGTGTGAATCTGAAATTAAAATAATATGAGCATAGTATTTCATACATATATGACTTTGGGTTCCTTTTACATGCTGAAAGTTTTTACTGCATTACTCGTATTATACATTTTGCAGTTTTTGCCATGTCTAGTAATTGGAATAATTACTTACACTAAATCTGGTCATGGTCGAACTTTCTTGCTGTTTTGAACTTGTTGCATGCTCACAAGTGCTTTTAATCATAAAGAATTAATCAAGTAATCAACTCACATGTTGACTTTTTATGAACAAATTTAAATTGAGAAAAGATCAAGAGAATATGCATGCATCGCACTTCTTCTTTTGAGATGGCTTATCATCGCACTTAGATATGAACTTGGAAGAAGTTGTGTATGACTAAAATCATGTCCTTAAGCTTCTGATTGTCAAATGACATAGGCTTGGCTTGGTTGGTTAGAATAATGCAGATGTGGCATATAATCTCTAGCAAATGTCATATGTTAAAAATTTGTGCTTTAAAAAAATTGCAACAACAAGTGTCATGCTTTCAGGTATTGAAATAGTTAAGTTTGTGACATCATGACTTACTTAAATTGAAAGTTACATTTGATCTCTAGCATGGCTTACACTACTTTATGTATCTCATTGATGTGATATTGTAAGTTACTTGATAGTATGACTTGGATGAGCTTTGTTTTATATGTATATGTTATAATATGCTCATAATAATTAAAATTTCTCTTTTCAACCTTGCTGAATACATTGTCAAACGGGAGAGATAATATGGTGAATTTTTAAAGATAAGTATGTAAGGGGGAGAAATTTATTTCTATCTCATTTGATTTTCAAAAAGGGGGAGAAATTGTTTTCAAAACTTTTCATGGCAATGTTCGAATTTTAAATGGTGTTGTCAATGCATTCATCAAGGGGGAGATTGTGAGACATATGTGTGTTGAATACATTGACTTTGACAATAAAAGTTTTGAATGCTGCCAAAAAATCTTTTTAGCAAGGTCCGATTCTAGCTCTGGGCTTCTACAACGTCCTACAATAGGTCCGACTTGCTTTGTCAAGGTCCAACATGTTTTTGGGTAGCTCCGGTGAGCTTTGCCTTTAGCTCCGGCATGTCCTTGTTAAGCTCCGATATGTTTTGCTAGGTCCGACTTATGTTGGTTAGCTCCGACATGTTTTTCTAGCTCTGACTTTTGGGTTGACTAGTTCCGACCATCTTTGGTAAGGTCCGGCGCTAGGTTGTACTAGCTTTGGAAAGCTCCGGCGCTAGGTTCTACTAGCTTTGGTAAGCTCCGGCTCAAGCTTCGATTAGCTTTGGCAAGGTTCGGAGCTTGATCACAGTGTTCTTGCTTTTACTATGAAATGTTTCGAACTTGCTTTATATTCTTGGAAAGATTGATTAGTATTCATTTGCTAAGTTTTTGGTGCATTTTGGTTGATATGGCTGATATCGTTTTACTTTGGTTTTGCAACATGCTTATGTGAGGTGCTAACGTAAGGTGTTGTGTTCGGAACTAATTTGAGTCAAGTCGCAGACTTGAGCTTGTACAGATTGGTTGTTTGTTCATGTGCAGGTGTTGAGTTCAAGTCATTGTTGGTGACAGGATCCTTTGGAATAGTCTCAAGAAATAGATGAGGTTCCAACAACCCAATTCAGGAGGAATTGTGATTGAGCGGGTCAAGAGGTCGCACAGGATGATTGAATCAAGGGCAGTGCATATGAAGGTTACTGGACATTGAAGGAAGGTGATCACACGTATGTGTGCGGTGCATGACGCGACAACATGGTTCCAAAGATGGTCTAAGGAAGGAAATATTTGGATGGAAGGATCATATCATATCGGATGATGACTTCGGCTGCGGCGGAGTCAGTTATGACTCGGTATGGAAAGTATCGAGTTGGTTATGGTAGTTTTCTTGTGGGACACGAAGATGAGTTGGTTTAGGAATGTGGGACATGTTCCTGGTTTGTTAGGAAGTCTCGATATTGTTTCAATCTGCGAATAGGAAGATCTTAAGCAGTTATGGAAAGTTTCGATTCGTGATTTGAGTAGGATTAGAGTCCCCGTTTGAGTTGAGTTGGCCTTCGGGCTGATTATATAAGCAAGGGAAGCCAGAGCTCATGAGAGATGAATTTCAGGCTGTTCCTCTTGTGTACTATTGAATAAGGATCATAGTTTAAAGGAACTTTTGTACCTTGTTCGTCCGACTTGTTCCAGACAAGTTTTACTCGTCGAGTTTCTGCATAGCACTATCTTTCATCGGTGGTTTTATAATAACTCAAGATTTACAGATCCAATTGACGTGATTCTTTTTGGGTTGTTTTCACAACTTGATTTTCTATCATATGATAAAATTTCACGGTCATTGGATTTGTGGTTTCTAATCTACACAAGTTTCTTTGACGGAGAACAAAACTGTTTTTACTCGGTAGAACAGATCGATCTTAGTTCAATCTTTTGATCGCAACTTGAGTTTTCTCGACGGATTTGAGTGATTCTTATTGTGTTTTCATAATGACATGGTTTTCTCTAATATCTACAATTTTTTGTCACGATTGAACATGGTTATGATCATTTGCACACACGGTTTATTAATAGTTTGATTTTCTACCGAAGGGGTTGGGATTTAATTGTTTCTGCTGCGTAAGATTTTTGAATCTACCATTCACCCCCCTATGGTAGTTTTTCACGTGCTCTTCGATCCTATAGTTTTCTTCATAGCAATGGTTGATATCTTCTCCTCTTCATCGGAGGAGGATTCCTCATTTGAATCCCACTCCTTTCCAATGTGGGCATGCCCTGATTGCTTCTTCTTCTGGAAGTACTTCTTCTCTTTGGACTTGCCCTTCTTCTTCTTATTGTTTTCCTCATGTGGTCAATCCACAATGATGTGGGCTTATCTTTGCTCTTGCCTTCTTCTAAACATCCTCTTGAAGTTGTTGATGAAGAGTGCCTCTTCCTCATCGGTGTCGGGGCTCTCTTCATCACTCTCTTCCTCTTCTTGTGATCTTGAGGATGTTTCCTTGAATGCAACATCCCTTTTCATTAGGAAGGAAAGCTATTGTAGTTCATTGTAGAACATAGATTCTTGCTCCAACATCTCATGGTTGATGATTCTCCCAAGCACTTCTTCGGGAGTCATCTTGTGAAAATCCGGACTCTCACGAATTAGTGAGCAAAGAGTGACGTTTCAAGGCATGAATGCTCGAATCATCCTCTTTACCACCTCATGCTTAGTCCACCGCGTGCTTCCATAAGACCGACTCTTGTTGATGATAGTCTTGAGGCGGTCATACATGTCTTGGGGAGATTCACCATACATGATAGTGAACCTCCTAGGTTCTCCTTCGATCATCTCGATCTTGGCCTCCCTAATGACATGGTTGCCCTCATGTGCTGGCTTCATGTTCTTGGTCCAGGGGGGTTGTACTTCAGGCTGGTGTCATAGAGGAAGTCCATCTTATCTTTTCCCAAGACACCGATGTTGTGGATAGTTAACTCATTGTTGCTGGTGTCTTCTAGATGAAGGAGTCTTGCAAAATCATCATAAGTGATAGTGTACTTGGATCCATGTGTCATCCAAGTCACTCTCTCCTCCTCATCACTAGCAAAGAAGCATGTGGCATAAAACTGAGCAATGATCTCATCATTCTAGTTAAATCTGAAGGCAAACAGGTCCTTTAGTCCATGCCTAGCTGCAGCCTCCACCACCTGATCAAATGCACCACAACTCTTTCTTTAAAAATGATCTCAGTCAATCCACTGGCTGCGAACAACTGGGGTCTTCATGGTGAGGTACACCAAACTGTAGAAATCTACATGAAATTTTCTCCAAAACGTGGCATTGGCTGCCTTCTTGGGTCAGCTGTAGCAATACATAAATTTGATCTTGGAAGCCATATCACTTCCCTTGCCGTTGAACTTCTCCTTGGAGGTATCTCTGTTCCCCTGCCTCGGAGCATTCATCTTGAGGGGTCCGATTGGGCCTGAGGCTATCCCTTTCCCTTTGCCCTTAGCTTGGCGAGAGACCGCCGAGCTAGAGCCAGCTGCATCCTTGACCTTGGACGCAGGCTTCTTGGCTAGCATTTTTGCGTCGCACCTGAGGTGGGAAAGGTGCAGGCTCTGAGGAACGCTCTTGCCTCTTCTTCCCACGACCCGTCGAGGACAGAATCAATGAGTCTTGGTCCAACTCGGCCTCATAATCGGAGATTTCATCATGGGAGCTCGACATTGTCCTGAGAATGGATTACACAATGTATGGATGAGAATTGATGGCAAGGAAGTGTATTGAGGAATGAGAAATTAGGGTTGAGTTCAGTTAAAAATTGGACTTATCTGGTGTACAGGTACGGACTAGTCCGGGGGACTGTACTTGTACATACATGGACCGGACTAGTCCGGTGTTCATCACCTCAAACCCTAACTAGACGACCAATGGTGATTCCCAATGCAAAACTAGTTCAAGGTAAATGTAATACAGCAAGGAGGCATGTACTAAATAGAAGGAACTAAGCTATTTAGTCAACAATGAAGGAAATCAAGATTTCTAGGGTTTGGGAGGAAATTTTACCGAAATTCCTCGATTCTTGGAGATGGAGGGGTTGAAGGTGCGGACAAGTCTGTGGTCTTCAATCATTATGCAATGGAGATCGATTTCCACACAAACTCGGAGGGATTTGATGGAGAACGAGGGAAATCACCTTGGGAGCACTCGAGCGAGGAGAGAGAGTGTGAGGTGAGTTGTGAGGATGAAGGAGATTATGTTTTGGAGTCGGCTAGGGTTATGGAGTAGAAAAATCGGACTAGTTCGTGGTCTACCAGACTAGTCCAGACTACCGCACCTCTGCGGACTAGTCTGCAGTGTACGTACTAGTCCGGATAACCATGGACTAGTCCATGGTCACCAGAACAGATATAATTACCACATTCGTATATATTCGAAGGTTCTTATAGAGGAAATAGGGGCCAAAACAATCAAGTAATCTTGATGAATATGATCAATAAGCAGAAAACAACCAAGCAATGACCATAATTCATCAAGATTAGTTGAGATAGTTTTTCGAAGAAAATTGAGAGAGATGATTTTCACAACACAATCAACATATTTTGAAGAATCCATACAGGTATGAAAGTTTTCAAGCCACATTCCGAGCATCAAGGATATTTAGTTCATTTCGAAGCTCGCAAAAACATTTTTCATCAAGTGGCTTGGTGAATATGTTGACTAGTTGTTTTTTGGTGTTGACATGGGAAATGGCTATGTCTCCTTTCATTGAGTGGTCTCTCAAAAAGTGGTGCCAGATGTCTATATGTTTGGTCCTAGAGTGCTCAACGGGGTTATGGGCAATCTTAATGGCACTCTCATTATCACAAAGGAGTGGAATACGACTCATATTGTAACCGTAATCCCTTAGAGTTTGTCACATCCAAGGGAGTTGCGCACAACAACTCCCGACTACAACATACTCCGCTTCGGCCATGGATAAGGCAATGGAGTTTTGTTTTTTGGAGGACCAAGAAACTAGGGATCTACATAAAAATTGGCATGTACCGGAGGTACTTTTTCTATCTACTTTGCATCTAGGATAATCTGCATCGGGATATCCAATGAGATTGAACTTGGAACCTTTAGGATACCAAAGGCCTAGGTTGGGTGTATGAACTAAATAGCGCAAGATTCTCTTTACGGCTGTCAAATGACACTCTTTCTGGGTTGGCTTGAAACCTTGCACACAAACATACACTCAACATAATGTCTGTCCTATATGCACATAAGTAAAGTAAGGATCCAATCATGGAGCGATATACCTTTTGATCGACGTTTGGTCCATCTTCATTGAGATCCAAGTGACCATTCGTCGCCATGGGAGTCTTTATAAGCTTCGCCTTGTCCATTCCAAACTTCTTGAATATGTCTTGAGTATACTTGGTTTGGCTTATGAATGTCCCCTCCTTTTGTTACTTCACCTGGAATCTCAAGAAGTATTTCAGCTCTCCCATCATAGACATCTCGAACCTATTTATCATAATCTTACTAAATTCTTCACAGAAGGATTTGTTAGTTGAACCAAAGATAATGTTATCAACATAAATTTGACAAATAAAAAGATCATTGTCAAAGTGCTTTGTGAATAACGTATAATCTGCTTTACTTATCTTAAAACCATTTTCAATTAAGAAATCTCTAAGACACTCATACCAAGCTCTAGGAGCTTGTTTGAGGCCGTAGAGAGCATTACGCAATTTAAAGACGTGGTCGGGGAACTTTTCATCTTCAAATCCGGGGGGTTGCTCCACATACACCTCCTCCTTGATTGGTCCGTTGAGGAAGGCGCTTTTCACATCCACTTGATAGAGCTTGAAATCATGGTGAGTAGCATATGAAAGTAATATTCTAATAGATTCAAGCCTAGCTACGGGAGCAAAGGTTTCATCAAAATCCAAACCTTCGACTTGTGAATACCCTTTGGCCACAAGTCGCGCCTTGTTCCTTGTCACCACCCCGTGTTCGTCTTGTTTATTTCAGAAGACCCATTTGGTGTCGACGGCGTTGAACTTTGGTCTTTCGACGAGTTCCCACACATCATTCCGTTTAAAGTTGTTAAGTTCTTCTTGCATCGCCACCACCCAATCTGGATCCTTCAATGCATCCTCAATCTTGCACGGTTCCAAAAAGGATACAAAGGAGTAATGTTCACAAAAATAGCTATGCGAGATCTAGTTGTTACTCCCTTTTGGATGTCACCGATTATGTTGTCGATTGGGTGATCTCTCTGGATGCATTGGTGTACTCTTGGATGTGGTACTTGAGGTGTTGAATCTTCATGGTCATATTCTTCTCCCCCTAGATGGTTTCCCTCATTGACTTGTTGGTCATCTTTGTCTTCTTGACGTTGATCTTGTGTGGAAGCTCCCCCTTGATCGTTTACCTTCACTTATGGTTCATCTTCTTCATTTTCATTTGGAGGGCGCTTGTGGTCGAACATCGGCCAACGCCATTCTTCTCAATGCTTGACATGGAGCTTCTTCTATATCTATCACACATGGATCAACTTGCTCTTATTGAGAGCCGTTAGTTTCATCGAACACTACGTCACGTGCTACTTCAAAAAGTCCGGAGGTCTTGTTGAAGACATGATAGGCGTAAGAGTTCGAATCATAACCAAGCAAGAAACCATCATCGGACTTCGAAGCAAACTTTGAAGTCTTAGGCTTCTTGTTAAAAATATAGCACTTAGAACCGAAAACTTGAAAATACGAAATATTAGGCTTGTTACTGGTGAGTAGTTCATATGATGTCTTCTTGAGTAGTCGATGAAGATAGAGTCGGTTTATAGCGTGGCAAGCGGTGTTAACCGCTTTCGCCTGAAACCGGTCCGAGGTCTTGTATTCATCGAGCATTGTTCTCGCCATCTCTATGAGGGTTCGGTTCTTCCTTTCGGCTTCTCCGTTTTGTTGAGGTGAGTACGGTGCTGAAAATTCATGTTTGATGCCCTCTTCGTCTAAGTACTCCTCAACTTGAGTGTTCTTGAACTCCGTGCCGTTGTCACTTCGTATGTTCTTGATCTTCAATGAAAACTCATTTTGTGCACGCTTGAAGAACTTCTTGAGGGTTCCTTGAGTTTTGTCTTATCATGCAAAAAGAAAACACAAGTGAAGCGCGAAAAGTCATCAACAATTACTAAGCCATATTTGTTATCGCCGATGCTTATGTAAGCAATTGGACCGAATAGGTCCATGTGTAGTAGCTTGAGCGGTCTTGTTGTAGTCATGACGTTCTTCACGGGATGAGGTGCTCCTACTGGCTTCCCCGCTTGGCACGCGCTACAGGGCCTGCCTTTCTCAGAAACAACATCCTTTAAACCTCGAATGTGATCGCCCTTAAGGAGTTTTTGAAGATTCCTCATACCAACATGTGCTAGCCGTCTATGCCACAACCAACCCATGTTGGTCTTTGCAATCAAGCATGTGTCAAGTTCATCTTTATCTTTTTTGAAATCAACAAGATAAATCTTTCCCTTTAACACACCCTTGAATGCAACCGAGTCATCACTCCTTCTAGAGACGGTCACACCCTCATTAGTAAATAAGAAAGTATAACCTTCGTCACATAATTGAGATATGGACAACAGGTTATAATCTAAAGAATCGACATGTAAAACGTGAGAAAGAGTATGTTGTGATGATATTACAATTTTACCTCTACTGAGCACCCTTCCATGACTGTTGTCTCCAAAATAGATACCCTAGCTTGGATCCTCATTTTCTTTATACTCAACGAACATCATTCTTTCTCCGGTCATATGGTTGGTATGTCCACTGTCTATCACCCATTTCGACCCAATGGAGGAATAGGCCTGCAAATCAAAATCATGCCTTGGTTTTAGGTACCCAAGCTTGCTTGGGTCCTTTGAGGTAAGTTACAAGAGATTTGGGCACCCACACATGAGACTTGGTGTTCCCATGGCGTGGCCAAATATAATGAGCATAAACTTTACCAAAACTTTTCATAAGAACATATGATGCATCGAAAGTTCCAAACAGTAGTTGTTGTTGTTCATGAACAGAACTAGTTCGGGAAACCGGACTTGTCCGGAGGACCGGACTTGTCCGTACAAGGACCGGACTAGTCCGGTGTTCATATGTGTTAACTATCTCGGACTTATTAACATCATTAGTCTTTCTAGCTTTAGAGGAGTTTCCCCTCACAAAGGCAATGCACTCCTTGTTATTCTTATCATTTCTAGCATTTTGCTTTTCACCATAGCAATACCCAATGCCATATTTGACATTGGGAGGTCTTGTTGCCAAGTATGCACTACATGCATATTTGACCTTCTCCTTGTCAAATATGCAATTTTGGGAAGGAGTCTTGTCCTTGGTAGAGGTTGACTTGTCTTTCAAGCTAGTGTGAATTTTACCACATGTACAAGTAAAAGTAGTTTCAGTTTTAAGGGTTTGAGAGGACGAGTTTGAAGAGGATCAAGGGTCAATTTGTTTGAGTGACTCAACTTGCACTTCAAGGATCTTGTTAACTTTGGTTAAGTTAACAAGTTCTTCCTTGATGATCGCATTTGAGTCGCTTTACTTCAAACAAGGTTCCTTGCTTGAAGCTAACTCAAGTTCAAGTGATTTGCTTCACTCCTTTTCAAGTTCAAGGTGCTCATTGATCTTGAGATACTCCTCCTTATGGAGGATCATCATATCTTCTTGACGATCAATCAGCCCCTCCCTATCAACAAGCTTATCCATCAAGAATTGCATTTTGGCAGCAGTTTTCTTGTTTAAGCCAACTAGCATATCCTCATCATCACTATAGTTGTCACTATCACTATCAAAAGAATACGAAAAGGTAGATTTTGTTGTTAACTTCCGTTTTCCTTCGCCATGAGGCAAGTGTCATTGCCCTTCCATGCGTCGAGAGTTGTGAAGAGGGTGAACTTCTTAGTTGTCTTCTCGATGGATATACTAGCCATCTCCTCTTCCTCTTCGGATGAGGACTCATCATTTGAGTCCCACTCCTTTCCAAGGTGCCCTTGTCTAGCTTGCTTCGTCTTCTTGAAGAATTTCTTGAGTTGAGGCTTTGTTTCCTTGGTCTTCTTCTTGTTTTCTTCATACGGGCAATCAACTATAAAGTGGTCATATTCACCGCAGTTATAGCACGCCCGCCTCAGCTTCGGTCTTGATTTTTCTTTATGTCTTCCTTCACTTGATTTGCTCCCTTGTCTTCTCTTCATCATTTTATTGAATCTCTTCATAAAGAGGATCATGCCCTCTTCGGCAATATTGTTGCTCTCGTCATCGCTGTCCTCTTCTTGTTGAGCTTCTCGAGCTTCTTTTGACAAGGGCTTGCAAGTGGACTTCAAGGCGACCCCTTCTTCTTTGCCGAGGTGAGGTCGGCAATTTCCTTTACATGTTTAGCTTGCTTTTCCATCATTTCAAAATTGATGATCTTTCCAAGCAATTCGTCCAGGGTCATTTTCTTGTATTCGGGACTCTCTCTAATCATTGAGCATAGGGTAACATTGTGAGGCATGAAAGCTATAAGGATGAGCTTCACTACCTCATGATCATTCCACTTTTTACTTCCGTATGCTCGAACCTTGTTGATGAGAGTCTTTAACCGGTTGTACATGTCCTGTGGCGACTCATCGTCGTCCGGGATATCTATTCCTGTACACACAATATGCAATAAGATGGGAGTGAGTGAGATTAAGTGCATTTTCATGTTTTGCATCTACATTGAGTAATCATTACCGTCAAAGTGTGGGGATTTTCCTAATGGAATAGACAAATAATGGCTATTGTTAGAATTGAAATGATCATAGTTGAAAGGATATCGGGAGTAGTCGGTGTGACTACTCCCCTTTTTCTTGTCCTCGATCTTCACTTTCCCTTTGGAGAGTGCTTTCTTCCTTAGGAGCGCCTTGAGTTCAAGCGTCTCCTCATCGTCGTCCTTGAAGTCATGAATGGCGTCGAGGAGCTTCTCAAATTTTTGAGCTTTTTCATCTTCAACCTTCTCTTGGCTGAGACTCTTGTGAACATCCTTCATGTACGACATGTTCTCTTCGAGCGACTAGTCTCTTGCGAAGTGTCATGGCCCTGATACCAATTGAATATGTCCTAGAGGGGTGTGAATAGGCCTTTTTGATTTTTAGTCAGAACCTGCAACACTTAGCAACTTGATCAAATACCAGGAAATCGGACTAGTCCGATAGAGTGCGGACTAGTCCGGTGCATGCAGACTAGATTGATCAAACTAGATCAATGATTTCAATACAAGCACAATATGCAGCAGAATATAGTATGTAACTTGAAAGTATTGAGTCAATGAAATTAAGTGTAGCACAAACTAACTTTGTTTTCAATGTTTTAATGTAATATGGTCAAGATCAAGTAAACCCTAGAATATGATATGAAAAACTTAAGAACAAGTTTGACACAAGATTTTATCTCGTGGTTCGGTTCCCACAAAGGCAACCTACGCCCACGTTGAGGAGCCCATGAAAGGATTGGGTCTTCACTGACCCTAGCCTCGTCGAATCACCATGAAGGCAAATTCTCTTTTACTATCACAAGGGTAAGTCACCAAGTTCAAGGGGCCTTCTCACAAGTTGAGGACTCTCCAAGATTACAAGTCAAACACCACCAAGAGCACACCCTTAAGATCAACAATGAAACAACAGGAGTGTGTTAGAGAATCAAACCCAAGAGCTCAAACGAGTGGAATCGTGTCTCTCCTTTGATCCAGAGTGAATCCTCAAGTATTTGATCTTTCTTGCGTTGGATTGCATGGAGAGATGTGTTTTCTAAGCTCTTGGAGGGTGTGATGGCACAGGGAGTCGAGAGAGTTGAAAGTAGGGCCCTGCACATCTATTTATAGGGCATTTCCAAAATTTACCGTTAGGGTTTTGAGAGTCCGGACTAGTCTGTGGTGGAGTCCGGACTAGTCCGGTGTGCGGCGTGTAGTAAATCCTAAGTTCTCAGGAATATCGGACTTGTTCGGCTTAGGGCGGACTAGTCCGATTTAGGCTTTGGAAAAGTTTGGACTAGTCCGGTTTTTAATGGACTAGTCCGGCTGTGGTGAACCCCTTAGTGAATTGGGGACAAGTCCGCATTTGGAGGACTTGTCCGATTTTAGTCACAGAGGTTATCGAACTGGTCCATATATTATCGGACTTGTCCGATGCCGTCCAAAGTTGTGAAGTGTTGAGGATTAGTCCGCACTGGGGAGGACTAGTCCGATTTTAGTCAGAAAGATATAAGACTAGTTTGTGGTGATATCGGACTAGTCCGGTCTGTGTAAACTTGGACTGTGCACCAATTTTGAACAGAGGGGTTATCGGACTAGTCCGGGGTATATCGGACAAGTCCGGACCTCTGTAAATTTGTGCAGTGAATGCATTTTCTTGTGCTTGAGGTCTTGGGGTGTGTTTCTCCAACACACTCCATACACACTGATCTAATCTGTTCAGCTCTGGAGCTCTTTTCCATATAGATCCTCATTCTCCTTTCTTTTTGCGCATTCTTCATAGTTTCATTAAAACCTGCGCTCATCTCAACAATTTGGTTAGGATCTCATTTGTTTATTATAAGTTAACCAAAACCCACAAGTGATGCCTAGATGCACTTTCACATATTTTCTTGGCAACCTCCAACCCTTCAATGCGGTTGAACTCTTCTCTAGTCAATGAGGAGATAATCACTCCAACGGCTTGAGCATTGCGATAAAGGAGGACAGCTTGCTCTGGAGTGATGTCTTCCTCATTCTTGGGAAGATCTACATCTTTCATAATAATTTGCCACAAATTAGGGTTCAAGGAAATAAAATGCATATTCATATTATGCTTCCACATGGAGTAATAATTTCCATCAAATTGAGGAGGTTTGCCAATAGGGATAGATAAATAGTGATTGTATGTGGTTAGTTGCTCATAGTTATAAGGATACCGGGAGTAGTCTTGTGAACTACTCCCATTGTCGACGCTGATCGGAGCAATTGGCTTCATCTCCTTCTTGGGCACATTGAGCTTCTCACAAAGTCGTGCCTTGAGCATACGAACTTCTTCGTCATCATTCAGATCATCTTGAAGAACATCTTCGTTCTTTGTCTTGGTGTCATCAAGAATCACCGGAATCTCGTTGTCACCCCTTACGGCCATTTCTTCTCTGAGTTGTCAGACTCTTGGTGGAGAAGCCTGCTCTGATACCAATTGCAAGTCGCTTAGAGGGGGGGTTGAATGGGCAATAAGACCTGAAATGGCTTAATCAAACAAGATTAAAACATTGAGGCCAGACTTGTTTGGACAGGGCCGGACTAGTCCGCTCAGCACAGGGGAAAAACCTACAAACTGGATTTCTACAAGTTATTTGCAGAATTTAAGTTCACTAAACATGAATACAATGTATAGTAGTACAACCTAGATTGACAATTGTAAACAAATAGGTTACAAGATTTCAACGAAGATCAAAATGAAGAACAATATGAACCCTAAAAGCAGTTCTAGTGATTACGAAATGCAAAGAGACAAGCGAGACAAGATTTATCCTGTGGTTCAGCTCCATGAAGAAGCCTACATCAACGTTGAGAAGTCCACACAAGGACCAGGTCTCACTTGACCCTTCTCTCACCAAGCCACCACAATGGCCGGCTTGGTTTCCACTATATCAATGGGTACTCACAAAGTTTGATTGGGGCTGCTCACAAGTTGAGGCTCCCACAAATCAATACAATGAGGAGCACACGAAGCTCAACTCACAAAAGCCACAAAACACAACACGATGTGTAAGAGATCAAACTGAGAGCCCAAGCGCGATGATCTTCCTTCACTCTCCTCCCCAAACCCCAATCTCTTCAAGATTTGATCTTAGAGGGCTAGTAGGACGAGTGGAAGGCTTTGGAAGGCTCTAGGTCACTTGTGGCGGCGCTAGGTTTCAAAAGTTGTCAAATGGGGGTCGGGGTCCCCTTTTTATAGGGGTCCTCGCAACTAACCATTGCAACCAGGTCAACCCCGGACTAGTCCGGCCCTGTGCCATGGACTAGTCCGACCCTTTGGGACCACCAACAATTTCACGTGATGGATCGACAAAACAGATGACGTGCGCGCCAACGTTTGAATTTCAAACGACCACTGACAACACGGACTAGTCCGAAGTAGGACAGAAAGGTTTGGTCCATCCCAAAACAGACTCAACTGGGTAGGCCCGGACTAGTCCGACCACAGGGGGAGGACTAGTCTGGCCCCCTAGGGTTTACTCGATTCCTCTCACACTAAGTCTCAAACAGACTAGTTCGTACCACCACAGACAAGTCCGAACTTCTCCAGAGAGCTTTGGTCTTTTCCAAAACGGACAAGTCCGGTTTTCGGGGACTTTGCTCCAACACCACTAAGGGATGAACGGACTAGTACGTACCAATACGGACAAGTCCAAATTCATCCAGAGACCTTTAGTATGACTTAAAACGAACTTCTCTGCCTGGCTGGACTAGTCCGACCCTGAGGCCCGGACTAGTCCGACCTCCTAGGGTTTTTCCTCATTTTGGCTTCTCACTTGGGTTTTTTGTCTCAACCACCACTTTGAGCCCTCTAGAATGATCTCAATGCACATGATACATCCACCCTCACACGTGATACGGCTCCTCACTTGGAGGACTTGTCCGATTTTTAGTTGGAAGATTATCAGACATGACCGGTGGTTATCGGACTTGTTCAGAGGGGTGTAGTTGTGGAGTACTGCGGACAAGTCTATGTTGGAGGACTTGTCCGATTTCTGTACAGAGAAATATCAGACTAGTCCGGTGGTTATCGGACTAGTCCGCTCTTCCTGTGATTTGTGCAGTGAGATGCACTTTCAGGACCCCTTCTCATACCCCATAATCATCATGTGTCTCCCTATGTCATCTAGTTTTTTAAGATGAGGAGTGATATTCTTCACATATGCTATACACCCACTGGTTCTCCAGTGGTGAACAGAGGGCTTCCTGCCATACCAAGCTTCAAAAGGAGTCATGTCAGGCACACTCTTGGTTAGAGTTCTGTTGAGAATATACACAGAAGTTAGGACAGCCTCCCCTCAAAACCAGTTGGGCAGTCCCTTTGCTTTCATCAGACTTCTAGCAGTTCCAACCACAGTTGCATTTCGATGTTCCACCACACGATTTTGCTGGGGAGAGTATGGTGCGGTGGTCTGACGCCTGACACCTTGCTCTAGACAGTAATTGTGGAAATCTGCCGAATTGATCTCCCCTCCATGATCTGTCCTGAGATTCCAACCTCCTGTCCAGTCCCTGTCTCTGACAAGAGCTTGAACTTTTTGATGGCTTCCTCTGCTTGATCCTGGCTTTTTAGCAGCAAAACTAACATATATCTACATATGTCATCTACCAAGAGTAATAAATATTGATTACCACTTGGAGTCTCAAGTGAAATCTTGCCACAGGCACCATGCACCAGTTCCAAAACCTCCTCTGCTCTTAATTCAGTCTATGAAGGAAAAGAAATCCTCTTCTGCTTACCAGCCATGCATGCCTCACGCAGTTGATCAACTTGACTGAATTTGTACAAGCCCCTCACCAGCTCCTCTCTGATCATTTTCCTCATGGCAGAGAAGTTCAGATGCCCAAGTCTTGAGTGCTAGCGCCAAGCCAACTCTTCTCCTCTTAGAGCAAGGCATACAGGTTTTGCCAGTTCCACCGAGAGATGGTAAAGATGATTTGGACCCCTAAACACCTTGGCCAAAAGACTTCCACTGGGTTCCCGAATTGTCATTACTCCCCCACTAATCATCACCTTATATCCTCCTTGATCCAGCCGGCCTAGACTCATAATGTATGTAGTGAGCCGAGGAATATAGTACACGTCTTAAAAATATCTATGCTCACCATTTCTGCAAGCAAGCATGACTGAACCACATCCCTCAATCCTGGCCACTGAATTATTGCCAAATTTGACAGTACGACTAACCTTCTTGTCGATCTCCACAAAATAAGCTAGTGAGCCTGCCATATGGTTAGTGGCCCCTTGGTCCAGAATCCACTGCTTGGCATCTCTTTCCCCATTCTCTTCTCCCAGCAGTACAAAAACTTCTTCTTCTCTGATCTGGATAGGTGTGTGACCTAGTGCTTGAGACATCAGAGACACAACTTGTATCACCACACCTTCAGACTGCACACACATTAGAGATGCTTTCTCCTCCTGTACTGCATGGGCTTGCTCATTCTTCTGCTTGGATTTGCAGTCACGAGCCCAATGTCCATGTTCTCCATATTTTTGACATTAGTCAGCAACCACCAGTGCCCCATTCGCTGATGAGCAACCTCCACGGACACCTTTTCCTCTGCCTCCAGAACGTCTTCTGCCACGACGTCCATCTGTGACGCCCGGTTCCGAAAATGAACCAAGCTTACGCATATGTGTGCCCAGGATGTTCATCACACATACACGAGTGCAATCACAAAAGAGTATACAGAAAATTTACCACAAGACAAGATTAATTAACCAAATTTTATTACACAAACCATATTATCCTCGAATACAAGCTCTAATGAATATTAATGACAAATTCAACTAATGCAGCGGAAATAAACTAATTAAGCAAACTAAGCAACTAAGCAGCATAAGCGACAGTGTATGTATATGCGCAGCTCCAATAACACCACAGGCAAAGCTGACGGTAGACACGGCCTAGAATTCCGCATTGTCACCATTAAACTCATAATCTTGACATGCAACTGTTGGGGGGGGGGGAATTGCAAGAGTGAGTACATGTCGTACTCAGCAAGTGAGGAAAGTATGACATGTGGCTGATTCAAATGACGACAATAATAATGGCAAAGTGCTGAAAACTACATAAAAACATTTGAAAAGCAATATATTACATGTATGTGAAGTAAACCCATCATAATCATAAATAATACCATAATACCAGTCCACAATTTACCATCCTCATCCATAATTCCAGATTTCAACATTGCCAATAACCATATTCAACGCCAAAAATAAATCCATAACCATTAGCAAACCATAACCATTCCAAATTACCAATTTCCTCTAATCATGTAGGTCATCCAGGCGCTCATAACCGGGAGCACGGCTATCATGATAGTTTTAATTAACTCTGCAGAGTTTGTACCTCTTTACCCACGTGTTTGTGATTTCATCACCCGTCGGCGACTAAACAACCTCCCTTATGCCAATTACACTTCCTTTGGTGTATGGCCAAGAGATCACAAAATAGCCTTTACAAAGGGATTACTAGCCTATTTAGACCCCACTGAGGTTTCACCGGTGGCGATGCCTCCAACTGAGCACATCTTCAACCAAGGGCCCCCTCTTGAGCCATTCGAATCCCAGGGTAGTCCCACCAATCATCAACAAACCCAATCCGACTACCCCTTCCCCGAGCATCCACAATGGTCCAAACAGCACTAGCAAAGCCCTAATTAATCAGCTACGCCGCACCCATACTTGGCCTCATGGTGGCACTGTAGTCCTGGCTTATTCTCGCATGAACCGGTCCTTAGATCTAAAGCAAGCAAACCACCATAACATCCAACCCATCCACATTCCAGGCTTGCTTAGATCACCCATTACCATACCATATTAACCAGTTCATGTTATCCATAATCTCATCCATGCATAAATAAATTGATTGGTATAGTTGTTTTCCATCCCAGTTGATTAAGCGAAGCAAAAAGGTAAAAAGCCCTTCCCGACTCCCTACCATAAATTCCAGGTGACAAGGGTGGTCAACAAAACTAGTAAACTTCCTACCATAGGATTCCCATCAAATTGACACAGCATGCAGTTTGCAAACAAAACATTTACTTTAAAAACAGGATCAATATGCTTCAAGGACACTTGCCTTGCTCTTGCTGTTGATTAGGGTCAAAGCCTTCAAACCCTTGATGCTGTAGATCCTCCGCGGCACTCTCTAGCGTAAATCCGTCTAATCCATACAATAAACATACAAGACAAGAAACACAATCAAAGAGTGCACAAATATTACTCAATATGACATGACATGCATGATTGATGCAAATGCAAGGTAGAACTTGTTACTAGATTGCTTTTAATGATCACTAACTAGTTCTAATAGCTTTTAACAAGTTTATACACGTTTGGAGTTGATTAGATCAAATTTTAGAATTATCAACACAATTTAACCAGAAAGATCGGACTAGTCCGCTAGGGACCGGACAAGTCCGCACTCCGCGAGATCGGCAGATTAGGGTTTTCTAGATCGACGTAAATTCAGAGATTAGGGGTTGAATTCTCGTAAGGAAAAGAGAATAGAAGGTATAACAGGTGTTTAGAACTCCAATGAACCAAGAAACTTGGAGGTAGCACTTGGATCTTGATGATCTAGGGTTGGTGATGAACTTGGAGATGAATTGGTGGTGAAGGACGAAACTTGATGGAGATCTCTATCCTTCTTCGTTTCCTCCTCTTCTTCTTCTTGTTTGGGATCTTCTCCTCCCTCCTTGATGGTGGCTCCCCACGAGCTAGGGTTTGGGTGGGTGGAAAAGTGGCAAATAGATGTCAAACCAAGGGGTTGGGCTGTTTATATAGAGGTGGAGGCTAGGGTTAGATGGATCTCGAGTTTTGGGATGAGTAGAGGCCGGTTTAGAGTCCCACATGGGCTCTAAAAGAGTTAGGCACGACGTCCCTAGGCCCACTTATCGTGAAACCCAAGAAACAAGTCGTAAAACAAAAGGTCAATCTCGGAGTCACGAAATATCGGACAAGTCCGGACAGGACCGGACTAGTCCGAAGTCGTCCAGAGAGAAAATCAGACAAGTCTGGCCTAAAATCGGACAAGTACGATCTTAGTCAGAAAGGGAAACGGACAAGTCCGCTAGAACACCGGACTAGTCCGGAAAAGTCCAGGTACTTAACAAATTTTCAAGGATTCATGGAATACCGGACTAGTCCGCACAAAATCGGACAAGTCCGAAGTTGTCCAGGGGCAAATATCGGACTAATCCGCAGGAAAAACGGACAAGTCCGTTTTTAGACAGAGAGAAATCGGACTAGTCCTCAGCAAAACCAGACTAGTCCGCACTTTCCTACATTTTAAGTGCGGTTTTGTTCCAAATCAATTTCAAACTCGTTCCTCTTGTTGTGGGTTAATGTTAAACATGTATATGAGTGCATGTAGGGCATGATGCATGAAAATGAGGGTGTTACAAACCTACCCCCCTTAAAATGAATCTTGCCCTCGAGATTCAACGCGGAAGAGAAGAGATAGGGAAATTCCTTCTTGAGATCGTCCTCTAATTCCCACGTCGCTTCTTTTTCGGTGTGGTGCTTCCATTGAACTTTACACCATCTAATGACCTTGTTCCTTGTGACCCTCTCCTTGGTTTCCAAGACTTTGACCGGTTGCTCGGCATACGTCAAATCTTCCTCTAGTTCCAATTCTTCCATTGGCACTTGATCTTCCGGTACTCTCAAGCACTTCTTGAGCTGGGAAACATGAAACACATCATGTACGTCTGAAAGATGAGCTGGCATCTCCAACCTATACGCTACTTCTCCTCTTTTGTCCAAAATCTTGAATGGTCCAATATAACGAGGTGCTAGCTTTCCTCTTATGTTAAACCTCTTATGACCTCTCATTGGTGACACCTTGAGGTAAACAAAATCTCCTATTTCAAAGGCTAATTTCCTTCTCCTATTATCCGCATAGCCTTTTTGCCTTGATTGGGCAGCCCTCAAGTTTTCACGAATTATTTGGACTTGCTTTTTGGCTTCTTGCAACACATCCGGACCAAATACTTGAGTCTCTCCTGCCTCATTCCAGAATAAAGGTGTCCTACACTTCCTCCCATAAAGCGCTTCATATGGTGACATCTTCAAGCTAGCTTGGTAACTATTGTTGTATGAAAATTCCGCGTATGACAAGCTTTTGTCCCAACTTTTCCCTATGCTTTAAAGCACAAGCTCTTAACATGTCCTCCAAAATCTGATCGGTCCTCTCGGTTTGTCCATCCGTTTGAGGATGATATGCTGAACTAAAATTCAACCTCGTTCCCAAAGCTTCATGCAACTTTTGCCAAAACCTGGAAGTAAATTGAGAACCTCTATCCGAGACTATCTTCTTCGGTACTCCGTGTCGGCACACAATATGCTCCATATACAATTCTGCTAGCTTCGCGGTGGTATATGTGGTCTTGAAAGGAATGAAGTGAGCTGATTTTGTCAACCGATCTATAATGACCCATATTGAATCATAGCCATACTGGGTTCGCGGTAATCCAACTATAAAGTCCATACCAATCTCTTCCCACTTCCACTCTGGAATCTTCAATGGCTGCAATAACCTTGCTGGCCTTTGATGTTCCGCCTTGACTCGTTGGCATACGTCACACAATGCAACATATTCGGCTATGTCCTTCTTCATGCTATCCCACCAATAGCAAGTCTTTAAGTCTTTGTACATCTTCGTACAACCTGGGTGAATCGAGTAAGGCGAGTCATGTGCCTCCTTTAATATCGTCTCCCGAATATGCTTTACGTTAGGCACAACGATCCTCTTTCCAAGCCATAAGGTATCATGTTCATCCTCGTCAAATCTGAATTCTCTCCCTTCTTCAGTTCTTTCCTTGATTTCCTTGATCTCCTCATTTGTGGTTTGTGCCTCTCGAATTTCTTGCTCCAAGGTTGGATTTAATTCCGTTGTCCCCATCTCATTTACAAATCCGAGGTTCAACCGTTCAAACTCCTTGCATAAATCGGATGGTAACTCTCGAACTATGAGTTGATGACCTACTCCTTTCCGACTCAAGGCATCGGCCACTACACTGGCTTTTCCCGGATGATAGTTGATCCCCAAATCATAATCTTTGATGAGCTCTAACCATATTCGTTGCCTCAAGTTCAGATCCGTTTGTGTGAAAATATACTTCAAACTCTTATGATCCGTGTAAATTTCACACCTATGTCCAAGAATATAGTGTCTCCAAATCTTCAATGCATGTACCACGGTTGCTAGTTCAAGATCATGCGTGGGGTAATTCTGCTCATGTTTCTTCAATTGTCTTGACGCATAGGCGACCACTTGACCTTCTTGCATTAATACACACCCAAGTCCTTGTCTCGATGCATCACAATAGATGTCGAAACTCTTGCTTACATCCAGTAATACCAAAACTGGGGTTGTTGTCAACCTTTTCTTCAACTCCTCAAAACTATTCTGACAAGCTTGAGTCCATCGAAATGCCTTCCCCTTTATTAGCAATTCCGTCATAGGCTTGGCTATCTTGGAAAAATCCTTGACAAATCGACGGTAATATCCAGCCATCCCAAGAAAACTCCTTATTTCCTTGACATTTTGCGGCGGCTCCCACTTCAACACGTCTCTCACTTTTCCGGGGTCAACCTATACTCCTCCTCCTGAGATTATATGACCCAAAAATGGCACCTCTTTCAACCAAAACTGGCACTTGTTGAACTTGGCATACAATTGATGCTCCCTCAATTTCTGCAGCGTAAGCCTCAAGTGTTCCTCATGTTCCTTCTCATCCTTTGAGTAGATCATAATATCATCAATGAACACCACGACAAACTTATCCAAGTACTCCATGAAGACCTTATTCATGAGGTACATAAAGTAGGCAGGAGCATTTGTCAATCCAAAAGACATCACGGTGTACTCATAAGATCCAGACCGTGTTCTAAAAGCTATTTTGGGTATGTCCGATGGTCTGATCTTCATTTGAAAGAATCCCGACCTCAAATCAATCTTGGAAAACACACAGGTGCCTTTCATCTGATCAAACAAATCCTCTATACGGGGCAAGGTGTACTTGTTCTTGATGGTCACCTCGTTGAGAGCTCGGTAATCCACACACATCCTTTGGGATCCGTCCTTCTTGTCCACAAATAGAACGGGCGCTCCCCAAGGTGAAGAGCTAGGGCGAATGAAACCCTTCTCTAATTGCTCTTGAATCTGCTTCTTGAGCTCCGCTAATTCCATAGGAGGCATCCTATACGGCCTCTTAGCTATAGGTGCAGTTCCAGGTATTAAATCAATAACAAACTCAATGTCTCGATCAGGCGGCATACTTGGCAACTCATCCGGAAACACATCCAAAAATTCACACACTACCGGAATCTCCTCAATTGTGGCACCGTCCACATGATTCAGCTCCAATTGCTTCGGTGCGGTTTGAGATGCTTCAAATTCTACGGTGATCCCTTCCTCATTAGTCAACTTCACCGTCTTTGTGGCACACTCAATAACTCCATTGTGCTTCCTCAACCAGTCCATACCAAGTATAATGTCCAATCCTTGAGAATCCAAAACAATGAGGTTGGCGGAGAAGTCTACCCCCCTTATTCTAAGGCTTACTTTTGGACATACTATATTTGTCCTCATCTCTCCTCCAGGAGACTTAACAAATAGAGTAAACTTCATATGAGAGATAGGCAAACTATACTTGGCAACATACTTCGATGCAATGAATGAATGTGATGCTCCAGAATCAAATAACATAGTCGCGGGGTTGGAGTTGGCGAGAAACATACCAATGACCACATCATCCGCTTGTTGAGCATCCTCCATTGAGACATGGTCACGTTGCCACGAGCAAAATTCTGCTGTCCACGGTTCCCTTGTGGTTATCCTCCATTGGGTCTTGGGTTTTGCCTCGGTGCATTGCTTCCTTGACCAAGGCACGACTTAGGACATTGATGCGCAAAGTGTCCAGCTTCTCCACAAGTATAGCACTTCTTAACCCCACCAGAATTGTTGGGACGAGCTTGGTTTTGAACATTGGCTCCAGGAAAATCAGCACGAGGCGCATAAGGCGTTTGAGGCCTAGGTGCTTGCGTGACGGGGCGCTGCTGCACAAACTGAGTTGGGTTTGGTGCATAACCAGGGAGCTGAGCAGGAATGGAGGAGCTGTAATGAGGCGCATTGGGTGGCGCAAAGCGAGGGCGCACATTACTTCCTTGTTGCTGTCCTTGATATGGAGCCTTCCTCTTGATTTCTTGCTCCATCTCACGGATCTTGTTCTCAACCACAATTGCTTTGTCCACAAGCTTCTGGAAATTGACATAGTCACAGTTGAGCAATTGCACTTGGATCTCATTGTTCAAGCCCCTCATGAACAAATATTGCTTCCGGCTGTCCCGACTAACATCCTCAGGTGCATACCTTGAGAGTTGAGTGAATTTATTGATATATTCACTCACGCTTGACCTTCCTTGCCTTAAATTCTCAAATTCTTGCCTCTTCAAGATCATAACTCCCTCGGGCACATAATGAGAACGGAAATTCCCCTTGAATTCGGCCCAAGTAATTCTCTCTTGGTTCTCATGAGCATTGCAATAAGAATCCCACCAATCCGCAGCTGCTCCAACTAGTTGATGAGAAGCAAACAGCACCTTCTCCCGGTCACTACATTGGACAATAGCTAGCTTCTTCTCCACGGACTTGAGCCAATCATCCGCATCCATAGGGTTTGCGGCTTGAGCAAAGATTGGCGGCCTAGTCCTCATAAACTCTCCCAACCGGTTATGAGGAGGCGGGGGTGGCGGTGGAGGCATGTGGGGCTGATGGTTGATATTGCCAGCCTGCAGCTGTCCCATTGTTTGTATCATGGTCTGCATGAGATGGTTTTGCATGGCCAATAGCTGCTCGATGTTGATACCTCCCTGAGTAGATCCTTGCCCATTGTTGTTCTGAGGCACTCCATTGTTCTCCTCTTCATCATTGCCATCCCTCTGGTTGCGAGTCCTCACCATCTGAAGAAAAGCAATAGGTAAGAATTAGAAAACGTCCCCAACTATATGCATCAAGGGATATGGAACTAAATAACTAGCTACACTAGCCTAGGTGGACATGGCAATGCTAAGGCATCCCAAAATCCTCTATTAAGCACACAAGCAAGCAATATATATAGCAAACAGCACTCCAAGCAAAAACACATCGATTCCTGAGTGCTCCTATGTGCTCTAAAGTGTCCATTCTATCTAGGCTGCATCCTACGGTCAACCTGTGGCTGTGATACCAATCTGTGACGCCCGGTTCCGAAAATGAACCAAGCTAACGCATATGTGTGCCCAGGATGTTCATCACACATATACGAGTGCAATCACAAAAGAGTATACAGAAAATTAACCAAATTTTATTACACAAACCATATTATCCTCGAATACAAGCTCTAATGAATATTAATGACAAATTCAACTAATGCAGCGGAAATAAACTAATTAAGCAAACTAAGCAACTAAGCAGCATAAGCGACATGGTATGTATATGCGCAGCTCCAATAACACCACAGGCAAAGCTGACGGTAGACACGGCCTAGAATTCCACATTGTCACCATTAAACTCATAATCTTGACCTGCAACTGTTGGGGGGGAATTGCAAAAGTGAGTACATGTCGTACTCAGCAAGTGAGGAAAGTATGACATGTGGCTGATTCAAATGACGACAATAATAATGGCAAAGTGCTGAAAAGTACATAAATATATTTGAAAAGCAATATATTACATGTATGTGAAGTAAACCCATCATAATCATAAATAATACCATAATACCAGTCCACAATTTACCATCCTCATCCATAATTCTAGATTTCACCATTGCCAATAACCATATTCAACGCCAAAAATAAATCCATAACCATCCATAACCATTACCAAACCATAACCATTCCAAATTACCAATTGCCTCTAATCATGTAGGTCATCCAGGCGCTCATAACCGGGAGCACGGTTATCATGATAGTTTTAATTAACTCTACAGAGTTTGTACCTCTTTACCCACGTGTTTGTGATTTCATCACCCGTCGGTGACTAAACAACCTCCCTTATGCCAATTACACTTCCTTTGGTGTATGGCCAAGAGATCACAAAATAGCCTTTACAAAGGGATTACTAGCCTATTTAGACCCCACTGAGGTTTCACCGGTGGCGATGCCTCCAACTGAGCACATCTTCAACCAAGGGCCCCCTCTTGAGCCATTCGGACCCCAGGGTAGTCCCACCAATCATCAACAAACCCAATCCAACTACCCCTTCCCCGAGCATCCACAATGGTCCAAACAGCACTAGCAAAGCCCTAATTAATCAGCTACGCCGCACCCATACTTGGCCTCGTGGTGGCACTGTAGTCCTGGCTTATTCTCGCATGAACCGGTCCTTAGATCTATAGCAAGCAAACCACCATAACATCCAACCCATCCACATTCCAGGCTTGCTTAGATCACCCATTACCATACCATATTAACCAGTTCATGTTATCCATAATCTCATCCATGCATAAATAAATTGATTGGTATAGTTGTTTTCCATCCCAGTTGATTAAGCGAAGCAAAAAGATAAAAAGCCCTTCCCGACTCCCTACCATAAATTCCAGGTGATAAGGGTGGTCAACAAAACTAGTAAACTTCCTACCATAGGATTCCCATCAAATTGACACGGCATGCAGTTTGCAAACAAAATATTTACTTTAAAAATAGGATCAATGTGCTTCAAGGACACTTGCCTTGCTCTTGCTGTTGATTAGGGTCAAAGCCTTCAAACTCTTGACGCTGTAGATCCTCCGCGACACTATCTAGCGTAAATCCGTCTAATCCATACAATAAACATACAAGACAAGAAACACAATCAAAGAGTGCACAAATATTACTCAATATGACATGACATGCATGATTGATGCAAATGCAAGCTAGAACTTGTTACTAGATTGCTTTTAATGATCACTAACTAGTTCTAATAGCTTTTAACAAGTTTATACAGGTTTGGAGTTGATTAGATCAAATTTTAGAATTAATTCAACACAATTTAACCAGAAAGATCGGACTAGTCCGCTAGGGACCGGACAAGTTCGCACTCCGCAAGATCGGCAGATTAGGGTTTTCTAGATCGACGTAAATTCGGAGATTAGGGGTTGAATTCTCGTAAGGAAAAGAGAATAGAAGGTATACCAGGTGTTTAGAACTCCAATAAACCAAGAAACTTGGAGGTAGCACTTGGATCTTGATGATCTAGGGTTCGTGATGAACTTGGAGATGAATTGGTGGTGAAGGACGAAACTTGATGGAGATCTCTATCCTTCTTCGTTTCCTCCTCTTCTTCTTCTTGCTTGGGATCTTCTCCTCCCTCCTTGATGGAGGCTCCCCACGAACTAGGGTTTGGGTGGGTGGAAAAGTGGCAAATAGATGTCAAACCAAGGGGTTGGGCTGTTTATATAGAGGTGGAGGCTAGGGTTAGATGGATCTCAAGTTTTGGGATGAGTAGAGGCCGGTTTATAGTCCCACATGGGCTCTAAAAGAGTTAGGCACGACGTCCCTAGGCCCACTTATCGTGAAACCCAAGAAACAAGTCGTAAAACAAAAGGTCAATCTCGGAGTCACGAAATATCGGATAAGTCCGGACAGGACCGGACTAGTCCGAAGTCGTCCAGAAAGAAAATCGGACAAGACTGGCCTAAAATCGGACAAGTCCGATCTTAGTCGGAAAGGGAAACGGACAAGTCCGCTGGAACACCGGACTAGTCCAGAAAAGTCCAGGGACTTAACAAATTTTCAAGGATTCATGGAATACCGGACTAGTCCGCACAAAATCGGACAAGTCCGAAGTTGTCCAGGGGCAAATATCGGAGTAATCCACAGCAAAAACGGACAAGTCCGTTTTTAGACAGAGAGAAATCGGACTAGTCCTCAGCAAAACTGGACTAGTCCGCACTTTCCTACATTTTAAGTGCGGTTTTGTTCCAAATCAATTTCAAACTCGTTCCTCTTGTTGTGGGTTAATGTTAAACATGTATATGAGTGCATGTAGGGCATGATGCATGAAAATGAGGGTGTTACACCATCTCCCTTGCCGGCTCCTCCACGCCCGACTTGGCTCTCACCTCCACGTTGCTTCCTTCTTGCATCCCATTCTTCCTATGTGAGATACAACTTCCCATCATGTTGTATAGTTGATGTCGGTGTCTTGAAAGCATCCTCGGCCGCCTTCAGCCTCCCCATCGCAAATTCTACGATGAGCGTGGACACGTCGAGAAGCGTTTCGATTGCCAGCAAAATTTAAAAAATCATTGGGGCACACATGGAAACAGCTTCTGCACGATCTTCGCCTCCTCTACTTCTTTACTCAACGTCGCTAGAGTCACCGCTATCCCTCTTAGGCGCAGCGAGAATTCTTCCACGGACTCCCAGTCCTTGAATGTGGCCGCATCAAACTGCCTTCGCCGTTGCTGTGCATTGGACTTCTTCGCCCGATCATCACCGATGTGCATGGTTTTGATGGTGTCCCATGCGTCTTTCACCGTTGACTTCTCTGCGATCGCTGCCACCATCTCCGGCGGCACCGCACTGCATAACGCATCAAGCGCTAGCATGTCGTCCTGCACGTCGATGTTCTCCGTCTCCACGACGTCCAGAGCGCCCGAGCTCGCAGCTTCACCTTCATAAGAAGATCCCATTCGGTGTTGTTCGTTTTGGTTAGGATGGGGTAGCTAGTCCCACCAGCAACCTCGCAAACCACACGCAGAATCACGGGTCCTTCCTTCAAAGTACTGTCGTTTCCCTTGCCGCCAGCCATGAGCACGAAGCCGATTGCGCGATCTCGATTTCAGCAACGGTAGCGCGCCGCGATCGAGCCACCTTCCTCGCCTAGCTCTGATGCCACTTGTGAGCAAGGATCAGTTCACCGCCAGCTGAACGTCGGTGAGCTACACAAGTGCGCACACTATAACAGAGAGAACACTAAGTGTTTGGAGCGCAAGGAAACTGCAGCGCTCCGCCTTGTTGCAAACTGAAATACACACGAAGTACATGACCAGGTCGTGGTCAGTTACAACCGCATCACAGCGGCAGACATCACCACTCAGCCACGGCCCTACAGACTTGCCTGATGTTGCACTACGCACGTCTCAAACACACGACGGGCCATGCCTCACAGAAGGCTTACAAAACGTGGGAAATTTGAAAATTCAGAATACATGATGAGAACAGGCTTAACTGAAACCGATAGCTACACTCCAGACTCACTCCAACAACGAACACACGAAAATCATTTTTAGGTGATCCTTCTGAAAACTTTTACAGTACCCGCACACGCCGCATATCTAGATTCCCGCGCGCCCACCCGCCTCCCCTCGCCATACGCCGCCGCCTTCCCTCCCCTTACGCCACCGCCGCCCCACCCCTCCGGCCGCCGCGCCGCACCCCCGTTTCGCTGCTGCGGCCGTCACGCCGCGCGCCCAGCCGCCTCCTCTCCCCATGATCTGCCGCCTCCCCTCCCTATACGCCGCCGCCGCTCCACCCCTCTGGTCGTCTCCCCATCCCTCCAGCCGCCGCGCTCATCCTCATCCCGCGCCTCCATTTCGCCCCGTCCTGCGCCTCCATTTTGCCCCCGTCATGTGCCTCCATTTTGCCCCTCCTGCCGCTGCGCCCTCAACCCGCCCCTGCGTCCGCCGCGCTCATCCCCGTCCTGCCACTCCCGAGGCCCGCTCTTTGCCGCCTTCGACCGACTCAACGGAGGTGAGCACATTCTATTCCATCACTCCTTTCTTCCCGCAATACACTACCCATCTGTTGATGTACTAGCTTTTAGCACGTGCCAACATTAGGCAAATATTTGCCATTTTGGTGCCACATCGTGACCAAACAGAGGCTACCAAATCAATGCCCCCAGTTTTAGCAGATTTTTAGGGCTTAGATGGCTGGTGCTTATGAAATTTTATGTTCCCTCTGTTCTAAGAACATATTCAATGCCTTTTCCTTTGTGCTATTAAATCGTATTATGCACTAGAAGTGCATGCACTAGAAGTTATATCAGAACTCTTTTGTGAATTGTTCATGGTCATTTGCACCGTGCTTTAGAGATAGGAGCATGGAGTACATAATTGTATCAGATTCATTCATACCATGCTAAGTACAACAAGTGGTTTGGGAATTGGGGAGGAAGAAGTGGCTGAACTTATTTCACTGTACTCTCTCATCCTAGATATGGCCCCTACAGCCAGTTAAAACGATGAAAATATAATGTTTAGGAGGTACTTTATTCTTTCTGCCTCCTGTTCTCATTCATTGTACTGATTTAATATTAGAGCGCCAGCCATCCGAACCACCTCTTGACTGGGATACAAGAAGACGGATTGCATTGGTGGGATATGCAAGAGGACTCTCTTACTTGCATGACCACTGTGATCCTAAGATCATCCATCGCGATGTCAAAGCAGCCAATATTATGTTTGTAGAGGGATAGCAACAACGTAGAAACCACTCTGTTTGTTGTTCATTTTCATCTCTTAGAGAATATTTGTAGGCATCAGATTCATTCATACAATGCTGAATTAACCTGCAAACCAGAAAAAAGAGTTTTTATCAGATCAGAAAAGTGATAGAAGTGCAAACTGAGTGATAGCTCGTTGTGTTTTACTTCTGTTAACTGTTTTGTGTATCAATGTATTTTTTCACTTAGTACTACTTAAATCTTAACTACTAATATGGTTCTCGTCCTATGAATTTCTACAACAGCAGGTACCAGTTTCTAGTGCTTGGTTTGGGCTCTGCAGCATATTTTGGATGCTGAGATCTTGAAGGTGTAGACAGTGAAGGGTCAGGGCTACTAGTCTAGTTGAGAACCTATTCCATAATGTAATGCATTTTATCATTTGAATTTGGATGTGAAATGATATATGAACTATATATAATAAAGTTTATGGTTTTAATGATGTGAACATGGTTGTCAATTACAATGTGTTTTATCTGCTGTGAACAATGGAAATCTGATGTGTTGATTGATATCATATAATTTGAGTTTCTGTGTGGTGATGAAATATTATGCTGATTTTGTAGAAAGCAATTTCAGATCTTTTTGTGAGCCTGATAGAGGCTCACGAACATATGACCATAATATTTTTGTCAGCCTCAACAAAACACACGAAAATATGACCACAATTGTTTCATCGGCCAGAAAATAGACACACGAAACATTTAACCTTACTTTCGTCAGCCTAAAAGAAACTAGCGAAGATAATTTTAAATATTGTCAACGGTTTATGCAGAAACCCACAAAACTATTACAATCCATTTTCGTCGGCCAGTGTAATCACTCACGAAACATTTTCGTTTAGCCATTCTAACACCGACAAAATAAAGTTTTCAACGGGTAACCGCAGCCGAAGAAACAACATCTATTTTCGTCGGTACCCGATGAAATTAGTATTATTTTCATTGAATTAAGCGCGTCAGCCAGAAACCGAAGAAAATAACTGGAAAACCGACAAAAATGATTATTTTCGTCGGTTTAGCTACTATTTTCGTGGGTTTTAGGCCCACGAAAATAAATTGCATTCCTGTAGTGTCTTTCGGTGCAAAACTCATGGGGTACCCGCATCCGCCGGCCGGTGGGTTTGTGAAATCCCTATGCAGTAGGAAAAATGAACAAGACAAAATAGCATATCGTATCATCAGATTGGCAGCTAGAACGAAAAAGATGACGCTGAGATCATGAGAAAACAAAAATCGAAGGAAAAGAAAAGCACGAGAGGGACGGCGTTGCACTTGGAAAATAGTCAGATGACAAGCGAGCAATTATCCGGATTCGATGAGCTTATCTTATGCACATTTAATTGATCATTTATATTGTATTGATACCGACATGTGACGTGCAACTTTTGGTGTACCCTTACATCTTTTTTTTGTTCACATATACACACGGCAACAGCAGGAATTGTTAATAAAATGATTGAAGTATGTACACTTGTTTGGGCCCTGATGATTCTCTGTGAGGTAAAAAAAACTCTTTATTTTCCCTTTTGCAAGGACATCACAACTAATGTTGTTTAAAACTCAACAATACTGAAAGTTCAGCAACCACTGTTCAAATATTATCTGTGTGGGCCCTTTTTCTTGCCTCCAAAGATAGTGCCATCTGAGACTGAAATGTGACTATATCTGTTATGTTTTATGAATGCTATGAATAAAATGGAGGCAAAACTGAGGTAGTACAATAATGGATAAGAGTCACAACATGCTGCACTAAGACACAATCATGATTAATTGTTAAGCAGCAATCCATAAAAGCTATAAACTCATATTAATGTGACCCCATGGCACTCAAATCAAGAAACAGTGAAAGCTAGAGCATACGCGTCCAGAATTCAAACGAAGAAAGATATCATATCAGGAGCAAAGAAAGTTATTCTTTCTCTTGTTCCTGTAAATTAAATTTGTTTTGATTGAAGTTAATATTGACATCCTTCTTATCCTAGCATGATCCTGCAAAGCTCTTTGACCTCTTTTATGCCAGCAAACGATAATACAAATATTAATAAGCAATAAAAATAAAATTGAGGTGGGATTTGGAAATGGGGGTGGTGTTGCAATCAAAGGAGTAGATGGATGGTCTACACTTATCACGAACTCCGCGCGGATCCTTCTGGGTCTTCAGTTGTCGTCGTCTTGGTCGCCGCCGCGGCATTGGTACCGCTAGCACTAGCGCTGGCAGCACCTGAGGGAGGAGCCGATGATGCCGGCGTGGTCTCTCGCTGTTCAGCAGATGGCAGCGGTTCGTCCTCCTCGCCGCCTCCCGACGTACCAGCAGCCTCGGCGGTGACGACAGGCGGCGGTGCCACGGGTAAAGCGGTGGCGCTGCCACGCTTGCGCTTCTTCTTCTCGTAGGGGATCCCTCGCGCTTTGGCCTGCGCCTCCCGCACCTCGCGAAGGTAGATGCGAACGGCGCGGGCGGCGAACGGGTTCGACTCTGGGCGGCCGCCGGACTCCTCATATGCGGCGCGGAGGCGGCCGATGAGCGCGTCGAGGCTGCCCCAGGCCTGGCGGAGCGGGCAGGCGCACGGGGCCGGCGGGTTGGGCTGGCCGAAGTAGGCGCAGCTCTCGGCATGCACCTTGGTCTTGCCGAACTGGTCGAGGTACCGGAGGAACTCGATGACGTGCGCGCCACTGCACCGCTGCAGCGTTAGCGGCGGCTTGTGGTTACGCAGGTACTGCAGGAACGTGTTCCAGTCGCGCCGCTTCTGGGACTCGTACCGGCTCGGCACCGCGGGCGGCGACTGCTGCGCCAGCGGCTGCGGCTGATTAGCTGCCGCAGGTGGTGCTTCTGACTGTCTGGTCCCAGCTTCTTCTCCTCCTTCTGCCGGCTGCTGTTGCCTCTTTGCTTCTTGCTCCGCCTGTCGGCTCGACGATGGCCCGGCCTCGGCTGGCGCGCTCGTTCCCCCGCGGCCGCCTGGCGTATCGGGACCAGGCTCCATGATCGGCTCTCCCTTCGCCTTCTCTCTCTAGCTGTGGAGCTTTCCTGCTCGCTTGTTTAGGCTAGGTAGGGAGAGAGAATCAAGAGAGGACCGGAGGTGGAGGTGGAGGTAGAAGAAGAAAAGAAGAAGCGGCTGGCTGGGAGTGTTGCATCCGTTGCGGCTTTTTGTCGCTGGTTACGGTATAATAGCGTCTCCACTAGACGCTGTCGACTGTTGTGCTGCTTAATCATGACCAGTTCTTTAATTTACGGCTGTCATCAGCACAAATACCTTCTGATATCCACGAGATTAATAATAATGTACTTGTATACCTGCAAATAAATAGTTTGCGCTACATATACATTAGCTTTAGTTAGTTTTTACTTTTTCTTTTTTCTTTTTTCTTTCGGCCTTCAGTTTCAACAGGATTTTGGACGCATCGCTCCGGGATGAGCAAAAGTGATGTGGCAGAGTTGCCGCGTCAGCTTGCACGTCCTGGAGTAGGTGTCATGCCAGCCTTTAAAACTCTATGAAGGATTTTGATTTTTCTGTGGAACAGATTATTTTATTACTTAATTATGACATCACTAAAAATATTTGGACTAATTAGGTGGTAGTACGAGAACCGGCGAGGTCGGATGGCTAGCACTTCGGACTGTGAAGGCAACCCATCCAGATTCGATCCCTTGCGGACGCTGGATGTCTCACTTCTCTATTCGGACGCTATCCCGCGTGTTAAAAAATAATAAGGTGATAGTACCATTATGATATTACCAAAAAAGTTAACTTATTTGCAGGAAGCATGCCTTGCATCACTAAAGTATGTGTAGGAACTTGTTGAACTGAAAAGGCAAACACATAGGGGTCCAGGCGAGACAGGTCCGGCATGCTTCTAAGTTGTTTGGCAGATTCAACATGGAAATGCACCTCCATGAACGGACAATATTTGGTTAAATCAGCGTATATCCTTCAGTTTCAGGGGTCAAAAAATATTTCCAAGCAGAAAACCTTTGGATTGCCAAAGCGGAACCAAAGGTCCTTTTTTCGGATGGACGCTCATGTATGAAAAGGTCCTGACAGTTAACAATTTGGATCGAAGAGGCTGGGATAATAACATCGTGTGCGCGCTGTCTTCAAGAGGCAGTGTGCCGCATCTTGTGCTGCACTGTGAGTTCACCAAATAAGTAGCTTGCATGGTTGCATAATGGCTAGGAATGTTACGTGAACAGCAAGCTCGAGAGGCCCGAGCAGTTTCCATGAAAGACTAGATTCAGGAATGGAATAACTGAACAAGAAGAGAGTCGCGACGCAACCAAATAGGATACTTCCTCTACATCTGGTGGAACATGTGGAAGGAAAGAAATAGAAGAATTTTCGAAGGAAAAGAGAAGGATCAACTCTCTGTGGCCTTGTTAGCCAAAGAAGATATCAATGACGTACGCCTTGCTCGGGGAGGAGCGGGGAGTTTTCTCTAGTTGTGGGCGCGCCGCTATTGACTCTTGTCGTTGTTTCTGTCGCCTCGGAACTACTGGTTCTTGAGCGCCTTTCTCCTATATGTGACCTCCCTTTCTCTTGTTTTTATTTTTTTTATTTTTTAGGTTTGGACTATACTCCTGTAATTGTATTTTGTTCCTCCTTTCAATGCATAGGCAGTGTCACTGCCTCTTTCCTAAAAAAAGGAGATAAAAACCCTCCCATATTTGCTGTTATGACCCGTCACTGAATCTTATTTAGGAGCCATATTTTTACCCCCTCTATCCAAAAATACTCGTCACTCTTTAG
The DNA here is from genome assembly GCA_036927565.1 of Tuctoria greenei. NCBI lineage: Eukaryota > Viridiplantae > Streptophyta > Magnoliopsida > Poales > Poaceae > Tuctoria > Tuctoria greenei. Next base: position 201,770,825 of record JAYESD010000001.1, read on the forward strand.
TTCAAAATGAACTAGAAAGTGACAAATATCTTGAAATGGAGAGATTATATTGGAAGGTAGCTTGAAATGATAATTTGGAAGGAAGTATTTTAATTTCATGTTTTATATTTTCTAAAAAATGACAAGTCGACAAAGTATGATCGCCCACTTATGTGCCTATATATGGGTTTTATTTTGTGAGCTGTTGCATGTGTTTTGTGAGATGTTGGGTTAACTTAGAAGACCAGCCCCAAATACAAAAGTAACGGAGGAAAACATTCGCGCGAGAAGGCTTCCGATATATTCAACCTTCTTTTATCGGACGATGACACTATTACCACGAGATGTAGCTTTCTGGCATTCCTCCTTGTGCCACGTCTGGTGCACATGCAAGTTTTGAAAGATGATTATATGTTGTTGATTTATGTTTCTTTAATTTAAAAGTTAGTGTGATTTGAAATTTAGTACATATCATTGTTAGATTTAACAGATGCTAATTATCTGATTCCATTTATTCAACCTGATCAATCCTAACATTCTCTCCCTTGATCACAGAACTAATTGACTTAGTAACTCAAACACTAAACTTACGTATATTTTCTCATGCTCAATATAAATGACACGACAAATCAAAGACAGCTAGTTACGTACTGCTTGACTCGATGGCCACGTTATATCTCATACTTAAAAACATACACTAATTCAGAGTTTGACCCCTAATTATCCAGGAGGTCATAGATTCTTCCTTAAATCCATGCGCGTTATGTGTTCACGGAACACATTAGGTAGAAGTCCATTTTGTATGCAGTACCGAGAGGATTCACATGAATCTAATTGCTCATAATCAATGCTAAGTATACTTCTTTGCAACACACACTTGATGTCAATGTTTTTGGCTGCACAAGCTTTAGAAGTACGAATATCTTATGTGGCTTATGTTGTCTACCACTTCTTAGTCAGGGTTTACTTACTTTGTCTGCTCAGCGCCCTCATTACTAAGTTGGCGTGCATTAATCACGATGCAGTTACCTTTGGTTTGTAGCTTTTCCACAATAAAGCTTCATCTGCGAGTCTTATTAACTGATGTGGATTTTACTACACATCTCACAGGAATTTAGTTTTACTAATGCATGGTTCTTCTAATAATACTGAACTTATCACGAGACCTAATTTTCTTGCAAAATCGCATGTTTATACTGATCTTCATTCCAGTGACCTGGATTGAACTTGTTAATGCCAAAATAACCCGACAGACTATGTCAAGGTTGGTTAATGAGCAAACCGAGAGCTTTCGGCAGCAGAAAGCTTTGAAACCCATTTTATTCGATCGATCTCTTAGTGGTTTTCATACTAATTAACCTTGACTTTTCTGAGCAGACGAATTTTGTTCGCATACATACCGTACTACTAAAGTACGCTCTCATGTATGCCTAATAATCACAATATCTCTTAGTATTGAAATCAGAGGATTGCTCTTATTGTTATCTAATAGTAGATTGACATTATGCTTGACTGCAAAACATCATTTACAAAGTGCGAGAAAAGTCAATTTCTCGTTCTTAATTGAATGAAAACTAAATTTTGTCCTCATAATATTTAGTATAACCCAAACTTACTAATTTACTTATAGAACTTTGAGATACATTGTATCTCATATGTTCATTTTGCTTAAATGACAACTCTTCGGTTATCACACAGACGTTCTCTTGTAGATCCCAATTGAGAATCGTCATTATTACATCAATCTGATGTAATCTTAAGTCATAATGCGCTGCTAATGTTATATTAATTCTGAACGAATCCTTAGTTGAGACAATTTGGAATGAATTAATGTAATCAACATCTCCTTAATAAAATTATTAGCCACAAGTCTGTCCTTACTATTTTAAACTTTTCCTTTTGGAGTCACGTGTTTGTTTAGACTCTTGACGGTCTACTAATTTGGCTCCATTAGAAAGGTTGATTGAGTTACAAACTTTGTTAGCTTATTTATGTCTCATCTAATCTTATATGGTTTTGCACCATTTGGATCGATGAGAGCTACATATATGATTAGTTCAAATGAGACGGGATCATCCTTCATTTGAATATAGATCTCATGACGAGATCTACTTTTTAACGCATTATTTACTAATTAAGGCGATTGTTGCTCTTTATTATAAGCGACTAATTTAATCAACACAAAAAATAAGATGTCTTGTATAACAGGAGCTTTACTCAATTTCACCATTGAAGAGCTAACAAGAGGCGTTGAGTCAACAATAACGAGATATATTAACTTAACAACAGCACGTATCGAGAAGAATGGTTCTTGAGTCATAGAGCTGGATCTTTCATCCACTTCTCGTCAAAATCATTTACTCAACTTATGTTACTCCCCCTAATCTTAGCATATATTATTTATATAAACATAGTGTCGATCAAGATAGTAAAAACAATATTATCTTGTTGAACAGCCATCGAGATGGCTTACTAATGTTTGGGCTAATTGACTTAGTGACAACCTCATTAAAGTTTTAATGAGGATTTATGTCATGCTCTTGTCGAATATGATGTTTTAAAACACCAACTAATTAAAATTTCGATTTAGCATGTGAATAGAGGTTTTTAGCTAATCGACTAAGTTCAAGGACTTGACTGATTTCTTAGAGAATACGGGGTACGCCAATTGTAGTACTCCCCCTCACCATCAGATTCTAATCTTAGTGTTTTATAATATGCATTCATCTGAGTAGAAAGTTCTTAGTAGGGATAATCGATTGAGAAACAAAGCGTTCAATTCTCCCCCTCGAGATATGGTGATATCAAAAGAGCCATAATTTCAAAGATGTTTTCACGATCGATTCTTATGTGCTTACTAAAACTTGTTCATTGTGTGAGGAAATTTGATTATAGAATCATGCAGACATTATAATAATGACTCGTCGAAAGACAAGACTCAACTTATTCAGACCAGTACATCAAGGTGACATACTCAACTTAGTTTTCCAAGCAAGATTACTATAATCAAGCGTAAGTATAAAGCCATCTTATGTTACTAATGAGAGTTTGTGTTTGGCTTCTACTTTTTGCTTCATGACCATTAGCGACTTTAATAGTCCTAATCCCTCTCCTTAGTATCCTCCTCTTATTTTAATACTTACTCACTCATAGCAATGAGCTTTCTCTAAAATCCACTGCCTTTGCTTAGTTTTACAAATGCTATGTATTGTTTTTCACGTAGGCTACTTGACAAAACACAGAATTCATAATTATCCGTCATTCTAAGTATGTGCACACGCACAACCACTCCATTTTGTTTCTTAGTTACAAGTTTCTTTGTGAGAATACTTGCATCAAACTTAGTATAGTCAGTAAACTGACCTTTTATGCTAATGGAGGTTCTAATAGGCAGTATCACATTCGGAATTCGCTTTCCGAACGTGCTTAGTAATTGAATGATCAAGCATATCTTGTTTAATGACTTGCTAAATATGATCGAAATCGTACTTAAACTAAATTGTTTCATCATTATGAACAAAACATATTGAGTTTATCCATCTCGTAAGACGGAAAACTAAGAACTGAGTACAATGTTTAACTGAGTATGGAGGATTCAACTAAGTGAAATTCTTAAAGAATGCATAAACTGAAATAAAACTTAGAAATAAACAAACTAAAGTGTTATGTCTTTACTTTCACGTTGGCTACTTGAACATAACGTAACTGATAACATAGTAAATTTTGTCTTTCACGTTGGCTACTCGAGCAAAATTTTCTATGGACTAATATGAATACTAGTAACTGAGATGAATGGTCGTCTTTTGTTGTTAAAACAAAATATGACATTTAAAATATCTGAGAAAACATAGTAACTTTTGTCTTTCACGTTGGCTACTCGAACAAAATTTTCTATGAACTGATTCAAAACACTTAACTGAGGTGAAATGTCGTCTTTTGTCATTCCAACAAAATATGACATTAATAATATCTTAGAAAACATAGCAAATTTCATCTTTCACGTTGGCTACTCGAACGAGACTTTCTATGCACTAAATAACTAAGTTAAATAAAAATGTTGTATTTTGTCTTTCACGTTGGCTACTCGAACAAAATACAACATTCATAACTGAGAGCATGAAAAATTTTATCCTTCACGTTGGCTACTAAACAAAATTCTCATGCAACTAAATAATTGAGAACATAGTAATTATCAAAATTACTATGCATAAACTTAGTGATCTGAGATCATAGCAATATTATCGTTCACGTTGACTACTTAACAAAACTGTTATGAATACTTTGTAAATTGGGCGCATAGCATAAATTTGTTATAAACAAATATTACTATGCAAAACTTAGTACACATCGGATGCTTAATATCTTAATGAAGATACTTAATAACTTAATATTCAACAACAAATTTAATGAATTAATGAACTAAGAAAATAATTAATTTTAATGTCATAATGCTACATTACTGAATATGATATAATAAATATACATTAAAACATAGATGATATACACTAAAATATTAAACACTTAATTAATCTCAGTCCACTTAATTCAATTTTGCAGACCTCAAAATAATTTTAGTCCATACTAAAATCACTGAGAAAAGGTATTAACTGAATTTATAAAATGTCTGTCTCTAAAATATAGCCAAAACTGTATTCTAATGTTCTAAAAAAAGGGACGAAATATTTTTACTGATTAAGGCCGAATTTGCCCATAAGGCCCAAACTGAAAATTCTCTGGAAATGAGAAAACATAAAATGGACACAACTCGTAGGAGCTCAGTCCTTAAGCTAAATTGGCCCAAAGGCTCAGTGACTAAAATTCCATAAAATGGAAAAACTGAAGGGGAGAGACATGCCTAGAGGTCCAGCCTCCTTTCTAATGTGGCCAACAGGCCTGCTAAAAAATCCAGCAAAAATAACTAAGAAAATGGAAAAAGGCCCACACCGTCCCTCTAAGGCGCTCATATGGGCCAGTGGCCCTTTGTAGCGCTCGGTTGGCCCGACGGCCGAATCCATGGTCTGGTGGGAAATGGCCTGGTGTGGACCACAATGCGCATGGTCGGCCCAGTGCCCATTAACCCACCCACCTGGGCCTGCCAGCCCATCTAAAGGAGTGGCGGCTGGTTGGCTGAAGGTCGTCGGTGTTCTACATCCAATGGTTCTCAGCGTTCGCGTAAGGCGGCACGAGGATTGATTCTGATCGTTGGATGTTAATCCAACGGTTGGCTGAGTTGTTCCATATAAACACTACGTGATTCCATTCAGAATCCTAATTTCCCTTCCGTTTCTCCCCCAACGCGCAGCCGCATCGATAGGCGAGGGAGAAAACACGGCCATGAAGACCGGAGTGGCGCCGTCACGGTCCCCTTCACCAGCATGTGCGCCCGTCCAGAGGAGGACGCGTCACCGTAGAGCGGTTCCTTGATGGTGCCCTGAGACGGCCACAGACGCGCTCACCTGGAGTGGCGGCCCGGCGGCGTGGTTTGCTTCGGCGTCACCGCGGACACCTCGCTGGCGCTCGAGATCTCAAGAAAGCACCTCATCGCCAGAGGTAGGTCATTGGCGGAACGTCGTCAAGAGGTCCCCCTTAGGGCTAGGGTTGAATCGGTCCTAACCCTGGTGGGCTTAGTTGTGGCGGTGGTGTCGGCATCCCTTAGCGGTGGATTCCGATGAGCCGAAGCTCGTCTTCCCGAGAACCCTCGATGGAGGATCCCCGGTCAACGCAGCCGTCTCCGTCGTCAAGCCCGAGGACTCAACGACACCGAGCACGAATGACACATCTTAGGGTTAGAGATCCACCTCTTAATCCCCTTCTAAATTTCTCAATTGTGATTCAATTCCTTGATTTATGAGTGTGATACTAATTGGAATCCGAATCCTTAGTCAGTTTCAATCTCAATCTATTAAGTTCTGAGTGTTGATACTTAATTCGATATATATTTGAAGACTAATCAGCCCCTCCTTATTTCTCTGGATGAGAACTTAATACTGCGAGAATTGCTAAGACTTACTTTAATTATGGATTTAGACTCGAATTATGAATAGTGATCTAGCCTAGCTCTGATACCATTGTTAGATTTAACAAATGCTAATGATCGATTACTAGCCACTAATTAATTCGGGTTAGATATAATCTGAGAGCTAATTGCAGTGATTAACATGTACCTTCGAGGATACCTGAGAGGAGCGTGCAGTGGAGACGATCTGTTGTTGCATGGCAGTGGTGAAGCCTTGGAGCACCTTCTCCGACTTTCTCCCTTTGCCTGATCAGTGATCTGAGGAATTTGATGCTCTAAGTTGTAGATCCAAGATCAATCTAAATAGTGAGGGGTGCCCATTTATTTATAGCGAAGGGAGCAACCGAGGGGGCCTTTAACCACTTCGGTTGGTGTGTTCCGATCAAACACGTAGGGGAGATTTTCTTAGAGATTGAGTTGGTTACAAAGTAACCAACTCATATTATCTGATTTCTTTTATTCAACGTGATCAATCCTAACAATCATGATTATTAAAGGTACGATTCTATGCACCTATTATTATGTCCTTTCTAATCACGATTGTACTATCCTCTTTACATAAATTAGAAATATTTCAGTTTCCAACTAATAAGAGTAGTCTCACTATAACTATTTGTATTTTTTTGGTTTCTTCGCTCGTATTTTATATATATAGCTTCCATTATTGGTTATAGACAGCAAGAAAATTTAACACAACCTAGATTACCCCAACACTACATGCACGTATTAAATTATATTGTTGCTTACGTACTGTACTCTACTTCTATAGCTTTCCCCACACGAAACAGACACATATAAAAAAGTATTACGAATGGTTGAGGGCCAAGGGATAAAAAAGTCAGTTATAGTTGGTGCATATACTGTGTTCACACTGATGGGAGCGGACAAATCACTACTCATGATCATCACACACGCTAAGCCAAAATATTAAAAAAGGACTACTTTTAAATTGAAGTTCTTTATAATAAGGCACTACACATTCTGTTTTCTTTTCTTTTGGCAAATTAGGTACTATGCTCACACAGGGCATCGTCTATTGATCTACCAGCATGCCGAGCTGCGGTGTGCGCTTAATTTGTTTAATCTTTTATGGGGACCGGAGTGAATGATTAATCCACAATAATGTACGGATCCATGCATCACCTAAATTTATTTGGAGCGATTAAGTAAAACAAAAGTACCTTCACGGGAAAAGATGATAAGTATAGAGTAATATTTGGAGAGGTTATGACCAGTGTTTTTAGAAACCAGCATGTAGGGGCCATGCTGACAGTTTCTCTCTTTCTGTAGTTAAGCTTTCATTCAAAATAATGATATGATTGTCCTCTATTATCTGGATAGTAGTCTCTCTCTCTTTTTTCTCACAATGACACATGAAACTAGAATGGAAGAATGAAGGCTAGTACTCATCATTGGACCTTACTCGGGCCAAGTAGAGGCCTTAATTTCTCTCTTCGTTAAGCTCAACTAGTAGTAGTGTCGCTCGCTAGCTAGATCCAAAACACGAAAAAGAGGAAAAAATGTTATGCCTCTCAGAAACGATATCATTTTTGACAAAAATTCGATAAAAACTTATTTATAGATGCTTTTCAGAGGTACCCACTGGTTCTTAACGTAGGCCGCTACTACAAAAGCGTGATGAGCATAAGACCATTTTGATGAAGGCATGTCTGGAGCTGGAGTCAGCCGTCATGCATGTTTTCTCAAATAATAGATGACATTTTATTAATAGAATTACAATGTAATAATTTTGTCGCCGGATGTTGATCGACTTAGTGTGTTTCTTTTTCACTGAGAGTGTTCAAGTGATATATGGTGTGATGTGAGATTTCATTATTGATGTAATAAGCGGCCATATTCTCTACGGAGGGGAAGACTGAACATTTATTTCTATTATCTAAAAAAATATAAATGTTACAAACGACTGACTAGAGTCAAGTAGTAGACGAAGCTTTTCTAAATTAAGCTCAATTTTCAGCGAATTGAAGGGCACATATAAACCTTCATTTATTTGGTGCATATATTCCTCCTGTGCTTTTGTGTTTAAACGGTTGCTAACTAGGTTAGTTAATAATAAGTTCCATGGATCTTACGTAATGAAATTGAAACTTCGTTGACTATTTATAAATTTGAGTAACTGATTGCAGTATACTTTTCAGATGTATGCAAAGCTTTTGTTTCTGATAGGATCTGAGAAGTTATATCGTATAACCCCATAATCTATTTTTCCTACATTGTTTACCTTACATAAAAACTATCAATTCCCGGGGAATCTATCCTCCGTAGGTAGAGTAAAGAAATATTTTTTCGAAATGATAAATACTTACCACTGTTCAGACGGGGCAGTTTTTGATATTAAACAATAAGCACCTGAAGCGTTTCAGATGACATCTATAACTTTCCTACATATACAGCCTGCAAAAATCTTTCCACATTTAGGTGCAAGATAAACATCAATTTATTAAGTGATAAAACATTATACTTCAATTGCCACAAATTTTTTAAAACTCATAAGTTAATAACAAAAATGTATATATAAAGTATACCTTAATGACTTTTTAATTATTGAATATAATAAATGTTAGATTTAGTCTCAAATCGGGTATTGATGATGGGGGAGTTCAACTTATGAGGTGGAGGGAACCTCGCCTATCAGACTAGTTTTTTTGGTTGAGGTGGCCCAGTACCTTGTTGGTGCTCCAGTTGGGCCTGTGTGTGTAGCAGACCCGTTGCTGCCTGGGCTGGCGGTAGGGGCTTGTCTGTGTCACGGGTTGGGCCGCACTCTAACAGGTGGTATTTATAGGAGGATGAGTCCCGGTCTTCCGAGGGGTATGGTAAACTTGATTGGGTGGAGATCTCGATGTTGATGATCCAAGGCTCCGAATGAACGAAACCCCGCAATCACTACACCACTACTCCGTTGGTTATCACCCGTGTCACACGATTGACCTCGCCATGAAGGCTTAGTCCTGCAAGCGCAATCAAGAACACAAGCAAGAAAAGAGAAGTTGCAATCAAAACTGAATTGATCACAAATTTGGGGCCTCACAACCGATGATCGGCGACACTGTTCAATGACAGATTGTATCTAAGCAAAACTCAATTGTTTATGGCGGCTACTATAGAGTATATATAGGTGGGAGAATGTCCAAGGGGGTGTTGGGGTCATGACCTCACCCTAAGACCCAAAAATAATGGACTTATACTTGATACAAGGCCCAATGACCCAATACAGTGGCGCAACACCCTGACAGATTCTGTACTCGATTTTGTTTCGACGACTCCTGTCGACTCGAATGGAATTTTGACATAAGACCAGCGCTATTGGAAAGGCCATCCTATCCCCTTTCTGTGCATATGTAGAACGTCCAAAACGGAGTTCGTATACGTCCTGGGCATCCATTTAAATGCGCACTGCTCCTGGACTCCGAGTTGAACACGATTTTGAGTTGGGCTTGGTTTCCATCTTCTTTGAATGTGTTCTCTGGTCCTCCACGTCCCTAAGACTTCCTCCAAATACTCCTTGAACCTCTCCATTGATCCTAATCACAATTAAATTATTAGGTAGCAATCTATTCTCAAAAACATATAAGGAAACATATAAGAACGAGCTTACCTCTGAAATTAATTATTGTGTGTGAACTCTATTGATTGCATCATGTATGTTCAATGGAGTGTTCTTTGTATCCATAGAAGTAATGTCCTCATCATCCTCCCCTTCTTGAATTGGAGTCGTCCTCGGCTCAAGTTCATCTTCGCTCATGTGTGGGTCCATATGTGCAACACTATCAAATCCTCTTGTGTGCATCAAAGGAGGAGGCCAAGGTGGTGGACGATATGGTGCACCATCTCCATGTTCTCCATCAAATAAGCATGACCATTCACTTGAACCATGATCCCAAAAAAATAAACATTGTGATATGTTTATTTGTGATATGATAATGTGCATGATCTTATCAGGTATGAAGCCATGGTCGGAAATCTGGGATATCTCATGGCCTCACAAAGTTATCAGACTGTTGGAGAAATCTCTGGGGCCACACAAAATCGGGTTATCAGAGTAGTGTCCACCAGAGTGTGAAAGAGAATAGACCACCCGGTGTGTGACGGGGAAGATTGTTAGATTTAGTCACACATCGGGTATTGATGTGTGGGGAAGTCCAACTGATGAGGTGGAGAGAACCTCACCTATCATGTTGTTCTATTGGGTTGAGGTGGCCCAATACCTTGTTGGGGTTCCAATTGGGCATGTGTGTGTAGCAGGCCCGTTGTGACCTAGGCTGGCGGCAGGGGCTCGTCTGTGTGATGGGTCGAGCCACACTCTAACAAGGTTGGATCAGATCTAGATGTGATGCTGAAGATTGTGAGGAGGCATGATGGTATGTTCCATGCCGCGCAAAGCTCGCACGAGCTGTCCGGAGGGACATGGCGCAAGGTGGAGCATGGTAGTTGAAGGCGAACAATGGGCAGCGATTGAGCAGGTCGACTTCATCGTGTGCGAGCGATGTGATAGTCGAGGAAACTCGAGAGCTGCAAGCTGTGCACAATGGTGTATGGTGGAGGTGCACATGTACGCAACAACGCGTTCAGGCGGAACGCAGGTGTACGCGGCAACATGTTTGGTTGTGTTAGAGGCACGCGGCTTCGATGTGTGACACGTGCGAAGGTTCTTCCGGTGATCTCTAGCAAGAGGGTGGATGACACCAACGGGTACAAAATTTGATATGGTGAAGTTTGATGACAGCGACAACTTTGCCTTGTGGCAGATAAGGGTGAAAGATTTGTTGCCGCGCCAAAATCATTTGATTGTTCTGAATGCGAAAGAGCCGGTCAAGATGGAGGATGACGAGTGGGAGGAGAAGCAGATGCAAGCAGCTGCAACCATACGGTTGTGTCTGTCTGACAATGTCATGTACCATGTCATCGGGTTCAGTACACCAAAGGAAATTCTGGCCAAGATGGAAATTTAGTTCATGTCAAAGACTTTCACGACCAAGACCTATTTGAAGCAAAAATTATATGAGCTGAAGATGCAAGAAGGGTCTATTCTTGTGGAGCACATAAATATCTTCAATCAAAGGGTCACTGATCTAGGCCAGCTAGATGTGAAAATTGATCATGAAGACAATGCAATAATTCTTTTATGCTCATTGCCACCATCTTATGAGCAAACAGTCATGACTTTGACATTCGGCAAGGATTCCATCAAAATTGAGGATGTTACTGTAGCATTACTATCTCAAGAGTAATGGATGAAGAACAATGCAATGGATGCACCTGAAGCTGAAGGTTTGCCGGTCAGGGATGAGAACGCCAAGGAAAAGGTGGAGGCTAAGAGCAAGAAGAATGAAAAGGTGTAGTGTTATGTCTGTAAGGAGTGGAGTTATATTAAAATCAATTGTCCTACAAAAGTAAAGGGTTCAAGTGCTAATGTGGTAACTCCTAAGTGTGACTCGGATAGCGACGGTGATGTTCTCTCAGTGGGTATTGAAATACAGTTGACTGAAACATAGATGTCAGATTTAGCAAGCTCTTTACATGTAATACACAAAAGGGAGTGGTTCTATTCGTACAAGTCAGGTGATTTTGACAAATCTTATTTTGGGAGATTATAGGGACATCCTGTTATTGAAATAGGCGAGATCGAGATCAAGATAGAAGACAGAGGTGAGCACGTGCTTCGTGGTGTAAAGCATGTATCAAAGATGCAAAGAAATCTAATTTCGCTTGAGTCTCTACACCGTGATGGTCTCTTATTCCGAGCTGAGTCGAATGGAAAAACAATGGAAGTTATGAATGGAGATGAGACTTTGATGATAGGAGAGAGAGACATCAAATTTGTACAAGTTACAAGGGTGTTTTGTTGTAGGTGCAGTCATGGAAGATGGAGTTACAGAGATAGTGATGTTCTCTTCAGACGGCGAGTCTAAGGCGTTGCACTCGTCGGCTAGCTCTCCATGAGCTACGAAGTTGACAACTCAAGTCCGGGTACACGGTGGTTTGCGCATGAAGACTTCAAGGTGGTTCAATATTTGTCAAGGTCGAGTTTGTTTTATATGTATCGAGTATTGTGTACGAGTTGGTTACACTACAAACTTTGAGTTGTATTAGCGGTGAGGTGTAGAGTTTGTGTTGGACTCTTCAATGGGTCTCCTTATAAATATGAGGGAAGAGCCACTATTGTTACCAAGGGGACAACAACATATTAGAGAGGAGCGCCCATAGTCATGCCCTGAGGATGTAGGCTTCGGGTGAATCTCGTTATCAAATATCATGCCTTGCGTGTCGTCCGTAATCTTGCATCGATGCCTCAGGAGATCCGTCGTCACTTCTGCTTGCCTATTTTCTAACAAGTGGTATCAGAGCCATGGTCAGAAATCTGGAACATCTCGTGGGCCTCACACAGTTATCGGGCAGTCGGAGAAATCTCCCGGACCACACAAAATCGGGTTGTCGGAGTAGTGTCCACACGAGTGTGAAGGAGATTAGGGCCACCCAATGTGTGACGGAAGAGATTGTTAGATTTAGTCCCATGTCGGGTATTGATGATGGAGAAGCTCAACTTATGAGGTGGAGGGATGAGGGAACCTTAGCTATCATCCTAATTTTTTGGCTTGAGGTAGCTCAATACCTTGGTAGGAGCTCCAGTTGGTCTGTGTGTGTAGCAGACCCGTTGCGCCCTGGGCTGGGAACAGAGGCTCGTCTGTGTGATGGGTCGGGCCGCACTCTAACAATAAACCTATGTAGCCCATGTTCATCATTATTTTGTCGAGACTTATCTTTTCAAGATCATTACGTAAACTGAGTATCTGTTTCTTCAAATTCGTGTACTAACCAGGCTTTATGGTTTCTCTGTTTTCCAATAATAATAAAGATATTTGCACAAGTTTAGATCCTTGGAGATATCATGTAAATAAATTAGTAGTGATTTCACCCCTTAACAAAATATATGTTGATCACTTTTCTTTCTGTGACGAGAGAAGGTTAGCTATCCTAGTTTCCTTTGTATTTTCAATGTTATCAACATGGTATGTTTACAATTCGATAGTTATTCCTCTTCAAACAGACAGGGGCCTGTTTAAAATGGCATGTTTTTCAATGTTTACAATTGATTCAGAATGAGCGTCAGCAAACTGAATGAAATTTAGTATATAAGAGTATCAATAATTATGTACAAAGAAACTCCCCAAAACTGGTTAGCGGTTTTTCTTAAAATATTGGAAGTAAAAAAGATCTTGGTCTCCATTAATTTCTAATATATGAATTTCAAGTCTTCTGCAGATGGTGGAATGGGCAGGTATATACCTAAACAAATGAAAAAGATTTGAGGGTTATAAGTCCTCACTCACGATGCAAACCTGACAACCGAGATGCTTGTTTTAAGGAATAGGTAAATTTAGGGAGTAAATTTTATGGTGTGTTGGTAAAAATTATTTTTACAGTGTGGATTGAGGATTGTTAGAGATGTCCCAATTAATATTTTTAGAATAGAGAAATTTATTCCAACCTCTATAATATTGGTTACATGTAGTCATTACAAAGCGGTCACAAAGACCGGTAACCGGAAAATGGAGCCTAATAAAAAAAACCTATGATCCCCTATAACAACTTCTAGTGTGACTAAACAAATATGTGACACCCGATTTCGAGAATAAACCAAGTGTGACGCATATGTGTGCCTAAGATGTTTAACACATATACACGAATACATCACAAATGATATTCACATTATAACTATGTCTCGAATAATAATAATAGTACCTTATTACAATACACAAATATTCTTGAATACAAGCTTAATAACAGCAAAGCAGCGGAAAACTAAGCACTAATAGACTCCATCTCCACATGCAGTTTGATGGTAACACGCACACCTAGTACTCCTAGTAATCCTCCGGATACTCCAAATTATCTCCCGTTATTGAATTAATATGTGAATAGCAAGGGTGAGCACATGTCGTAATCAACAAGTGTGGAAAAGTATGACATGTATACATGTCGCTTTAACAGGTACATTGTAGAAAAGTACATTGTAATTGAAAAAACTGGAAAATGCGACTAGGGGTGGGCAAAAAAACCGGAATCGAAAAAACCGAACCGAAAAAACCGAGACCGAGACCAAAAATACTAAAATATCGGGTATCGGGTACCTATTCGGGTACCAAATCTAAATAACAGATATATTAATTTTGAATTCAGGTATCACTCTCGGATACCCAAAATAGCCGAATAATAAAATCTCAAGTTAAATTACGATCTATGAATCCTAAACAATATGGATTTTAATATTTCTTTTGTGAGTTTTAATATGTGAAATCATTAGATTAAAATATTTATTTACGATGCATCGTTAATGAACTAATAATTTATTGTCTCTCAAGATTAAATTTACAAATGATATTAAACTTATATTGATTGTTGAGAGCAGAAAACAAGAATAATGTACAATTCGGGTATTTCGGGTAAGACCGAACACCGAACCAAAATTTAGGTACAAAAAATTTCGGGTATCTAATATTTGTATAATATTTCGGGTAGTGATTTTCAAAAACCGAAATTCAAAATGACCGAACTAACCAAATCAAATTTAAAGGGTAGACGGAACGCCCACCCCTAAATGCGACTTATGATTACTATGTGAGGTCAAATCCCATAATAACCCAAATACCAACAATACCCTATCCAATTCCATCAATCCGACGTACTTAATCATAATCATCCATAATTATCCAAAACCATCAATATCCAGCTCATCATTATCAAACCCAAGTCCCAACTCCAATTCCATATCCAATTTCAACCATTATTCAATCCTCAGGTTGATAACTCTAATCATGTGAGGGTCTAGGTCGCTCACAACTGGGAGCACGTCTATCGTGATAGTTTTACACTCTGCATAGGTTGTACCACTTTACCCATAAGTCTGTGATTTCATCACCTTTCGATGACTAAGGAATCTCAATTACAACGTCTCACACTTCTGTTGGTGTGTGGCCAAGAGATAACAAAATAGTATTTCCAAAGTGATTACCAGCAAGTGCGGACCCATTGAGGTTTCACCGAAGGTGATGTCACCAGCTGAGCACATCCATCCAAGGGCCCCCTCCCGTGCCATTCGGATCCCAGTGTAATCCTACCATCACTGCAAACCCATCTGACACCCATTCCCATAGCCTTTCATATGATGCAAACAATACTGGAATACACTAATTAATCATCTAAGCCGCACCCGTACGTGGCCCCGTGGTAGCACTGTTATCCTGGATGGTCGCTCCACAGATTGGTCCTTAGATCTTGTCGATACCCTGCGTATCGAATACCCCATGATACCATAGGAAACACTAAGAAGTTCCACCCGTCCGAGCTGAAGACCTCCGAAGGCTGCACGTGTCACACAGCACTGGACCCGCATCCCTTGTTTGGGTAGCTCCGACACTGCCATGTGTAACACAAGGCCGAACTTAACTCCCTTTATAGGGAAGCTCTAGTCTTGCCACGTGTGCAGTGACCCCGGACCTAACCTCCAATAGAGGGAAGCTCTAATGCTGCCATGTGTATAGTGGCTCCGGACCTACCTCCCCACAATGGGAAGCTCCAGAGCCGCCACGTGTCAAGCCTCCAGACCTGAGACAACAACGAGGACACTGGCAGATCTCCAATGGCGTGAACATTCAAGGAACAATTAAAACTATAGTTATAAGACTTGATTGCGTGTCATTAATGCCTTATTAATGACACACAATCTGGGGACCCTTAACAATGGTAACGCCACCATTAAGGCGCGTTATCATGTTGTTAATTGCACTTAATATTCACAGATCATGTATTAGGCAATTAGCTACCTCTAGGGCCACATGTCGGGGCAGGCTAACAATGTAACGGTCAGCCCTTGGACAATAAAAGATTTGTGCCGCACGCTACAGAGGACAACTAAGCTCACACGCACACAAGCGCCATACACTCATACATACAACAACACATCCTGTGGAGTAGGTTGTTATGCTCAGGCGGCTCGAACCACATAAAACTTCACGTGTCACTGAGTTGTTTGTAATCTCACGCGCGCTCCAACCAATCAAGAACCTCTGCGGGCTATGATCTAGTAGTACTGGGGGAAGTGTCGATCATACTTTTTGACATTTGGCACGCCAGGTAGGGGCGCCTGAGATTTCAAGATGGTGAATTCCGTCGTAGGATCGTCCAATGGCAATGCTGAGCAACCTGCTGGAGGGAATCCCTCCAACGTGCAACAACAAGTGGGTGCTATTGTCTCGGGGGCGTCGTACCACCCCCGCCACCCGCTCTAGCTAACAATGCTAGACAGCAGGATGGCATCCTCGCGTCGGTCACTGCATCGATGCACAACAACCCTGAAAATGCACTGATAGCTGTGCGTACTCTTCTCCAACGTCCACCACTGCCAGGAGCACCTCAGGGTGTGACAGAGCAGTGGCGTGCTGATGTGGAACATTTCATTGTAGCTGCAGCTGATGGCCTCAGCAACCAAGGTCCTCCCCCTTCAGAGCAGGCACCTTCTCAGCGCCGAATCTTGTCTGGAAGACTTGGTCCACAAGTTTCACAGCACTGGAGACATGTTGTGTCTCAGTAGGTGACGTTGCTGCCCTCTGGGGCGCGTTACACTCACACCTCATGGAGACTCTCGACGCATGATCTGCGGTCGGAGCTTGATCGCCACTACAGACAGTAGGACGACCACGTCCACATCGAGCGTGCTTGCAAAAGGCGGGAGGCTCAGGAAAACCCTCCACCCTTGGGAGTTGGGGGCGGTTGCTCAGCCCTGGCCATGCATGTACGCATGGTACGATGGATGCATAAGTTCCAGCCTCATCTACCGTAGAAGTTCGATGGGACTGTCAACCCCGTCGAGTTTCTCCAAATCTATTCCACCGCTATTTCAGCGGTGGAAGGCAATAAGGACGTGATGGCCAATTACTTTCCGGTGGCTCTGACTAGGACAACCTGGTCCTGGTTCATGTGTCTTCTGCCTGACTCCATCAATATTTGGGCAGAGCTATGCAACCAGTTCACCGCCAACTTCGGGAGTTCCTACACCTGACCTGGCATAGAATTAGATCTTTTTGCTATACAGCGAAAGTCGGGAGAATCACTGCGATCCTTCATCCAACGATTTTCTCAGGTATGAAACACCATCCCTTCCATCTCCAATGCTTCTGTCATTGTGGCATTCAGACAGGGTGTCAGAGACAAGAAGATGATGGAGAAGTTGGCGACGAAAGAAGTCACCAGCGTCATGGAGCTCTTCAGTTTGGCTGACAAATGTGCCAGGGAAGCAGAGGACCGGGAAATGCATTCCAAGCCAGCTCTGGAGGCTAACTAAAAGTCCTCTAAAGTTGAATCCACTACCTTCGTGTGACATCCGATTCCGAAAATGAACCAAGTGCAGTATATGTGTGCCAAGGATGTTTAACACACATACGCAAGTGCATCACAAACGATAAACAAATAATTACCACAAAACAAGATTAATTAACCAAATTTTATTACACAATTCATAATATCCTCGAATACAGGCTCTAACGATTATTAATGACAAGTTAAACTAATGCAGCAGAAATAAACTAAACTGAGCAAACTAAGCAAAAGGGATAGCGCAGCTCCAACACTCCACAGGCAAAGCTAACGGTGGACACGGCCTAGAATTCCACATTATTATCGTTAAACTCCCAATCATGACTTACAACTGTTGGGTGGGATTGCAGGGTGAGTACATGTCGTACTCAGCAAGTGTGGAAAGTATGACATGTAGATGATACGAATGACGACAATAATAATGGCTAAGTGCTGAAAAGTACATCAAATATTTTAAAAGCAATAGATTATATGTATGTGAAATAAACCCATCATAAGCCATGTAATCATCATAATACCAGTTCATATTCATCACCATCTTTCATATTGTAGATTTCACCATTACCCATAACCATAATCAATATCGAAATTTAATTCATAACCATCCATAACTATAACCAAATCCATATTTCCCTCTAGTTATGGAAAGTGTCCATGTGCTCATAACCGGGAGCACGGCTATCATGATAGTTTATTAGACACTCCGCAGAGTTTGTACCGCTTTACCCACGTGTTTGTGATTTCATCACCCGTCGGCGACTAAAGAACCTCCCTTACGCCAATTACACTTCCTTTGGAGTATGGCCAAAAGATCACATAATAGCCTTTACAAAGGAATTACTAGCCTATTTAGACCCCACTGAGGTTTCACCAGTGGCGATGTCTCCTACATAGCACATCTTCAACAAAGGGCCCCCTCTTGAGCCATTCGGATCCCAGGGTAGTCCCACCAATCATCAACAAACCCAATCCGACTACCTCTTCCCCGAGCATCCTTGATGGTCCAAATAACACTAGCAAGGTCCTAATTAATCAGCTATGCCGCACCCATACTTGGCCTCGGGGTGGCACTGTAGTCCTGGGTTATTATCGCATGAACCGTTCCTTAGATCTAAAGCAAGCAAACCATCATATCATCCAACCCATCCACATATCGTGCTTGCTTAAATCACCCCTTACCATATCATATTAACCAGTTCACGTTAATCATAATCTCATAATTACATAATTAAGGTAAGTGGTATATTTGTTTTCCCATCCCAATTGATTAAGCCAAGGAAAAATCCCTTCTCGACTCTCTACCATATATTCCAGGTGACAAGGGTGGTCAAACAAAGCTAGAAAACTTCCTACCATAGGATTACCATCAAACTGACACAAGCATGCAGTTTTGCAAACAAAATATTTATTTCAAAACAGGATCAATATGCTTCAAGGACACTTGCCTTGCTCTTGGGATTGGTTCAGGTTTATAGAATTTTATCCCCTTTTCGCGGAACGGCCTTAATCCATATTTTCTCATTCATGTATCACAAATGGATCTATCTACAGTAGGATTTTTTGGGTCAAAGCTTACAAACTCTTGGTGCTGGAGATCCTCCGCGGCACTCTCTAGCGCAAATCTGTCTAATCCGCACAATAAACATATAAACAAGAAACTCAATCAAAGAGTGCATAAATATTACTCAATATGACATGACATGCATGATTTATGCAAATGCAAGGTGCAATTTATTAATGAGTTGCTTTTAATGATCACTAGCTAGTTCTAATAGCTTTTAAGAAGTTTATACAGGTTTGGATTTGATTAGATCTAATTTTAGAATTAATTTGACACAATTTACCCAGGAAAATCGGACTAGTCCGCTAGGGACCGGACAAGTCCGAACTTTGCGAGATCAGCAGATTAGGGTTTTCTAGATCGATGTGAATTTGGAGATTAGGGGTCGAATTCACGTAAGGAAAAGGAAATAGAAGGTATACCAGGTGTTTAGGACTCCAATGAATCAAGGATCTTGGAGGAAACACTTGGATCTTGACGATCTAGGGCTGATGAAGAACTTGATGGTGGATTGTTGATGAAGAACTCGAAGTTGATGGAGATCTTGATCCTCTTTCGTTTCCTCCTCCTCTTCTTGTTGCTTGGGATCTCTTTCCCCCTCCTTGATGGTGGCTCTTCACGAACTAGGGTTTGGGTGGGGTGGAAAAGTGGCTAATAGATGTCAAGCCAAGGGGTGGGGTTGTTTATATAGAGGTGGAGGCTAGGATTAGATGGATTTCGAGTTTGATATGAGTACAGGCCAGTTTAGAGTCCCACATGGGCTCTAAAAGAGTTAGGCACGATGTACCTGGACCCACTTAACGTGAAACCCAAGAAACAGGTCGTCAAACAAAAGATCAACTCGGAGTCGTGAAATATCGGACAAGTTCGAAAAGGACCGGACTAGTCCAAAGTTGTCTAGAGAGAAATCGGACAACTCTAGCAAAAAATCGGACAAGTCCGACTTTAGTCAGAGAGGAAAACAAACAAGTTCGCTGGAGTACCGGACTAGTTCGCACAAGTCCAGGGATTTAGAAAATTTTCAAGGATTCATGGAACACCGGACTAGTTCGCAAAGGACCTGACAAGTCTGAAAGTGTCCAGAGGCAAAAATAGACTAGTCCGCAGCAAAAAACGGACAAGTCCAATCAAGGTCAGAGAGAAATTGGACTAGTCCGCACCAAAATCAGACTAGCCCGCACTTTCCAGAATTCTTAAGTGCGGTTTTGTTTCTAACTCATTTTAAACTTGTTCCTTTTTATGTTGCTCAATATTAAACATTTATTGGAATGTATGCAATGCATGATGCATGAATGAGGGTGTTACACGCTGGTAGTGGAAAGAAGAACAAAAAGTCCAATGGCCAGAAGAAGCTATCGGCCGGCACACCTACTGCTGCGGCAGCTGCAGCTCCGGGTGGCCGGGGGCCACGGCCCGAAAACGACCTCGACCTTCGCCATGAGACGACGGCGGTCCAAAAATGTGGTATCCGTTCCACAAAACAGACAAACACAATCTAGAAGATTGCCGGCAGGTCCAATACCTTGTCGAGCGCTACAACAAGCGCCGGGAAGAAGCCCCTTTCCGCCAGCGGGAAGGAAAACAAAAAGTCGACGAAGCTCTGGCTGATACAGAGCTAGGATTCCAGGACCCCAAGAAGGTCCTGAAGGTTGTGTACAACACAGTCGATGATGATTCTGACGTCTCCGACAATGAGCATTGGAAGAACCTTAACATCATATATGGAGGGTCCTGGGATATTAGTTCTTGTCACGTCCTCAAGACTACACGACGAGACATGGCTGCCACAGCTCCTATCGCCAGGGTAGAACCACATCAGAAGTGGATGGACACTGCCATCACTTTCGATGCTACAGAGTGCCCCAGGAACATGATCGGAGCTGACCAACTACCATTGATGGTGTCTCCATCCATCAACAACGTCCAACTCTACCATGTATTGGTAGATGGAGGGGCGACGCTCAACCTCCTGAGCTATGAAGTGTTCGTGAAGATCCATCTTGTACTCTTGGACCTTCGCTTCTCATGTCCATTCTTCGGGGTAGGTCCAGGGGCCTTCATCCCTCTCGGATCCATTACACTCCTAGTGACCTTCAGGACTCGGGAGAACTACAGGACGGAGAAGCTGGTCTTCGACATCACACACATCATCTTGCCCTTCAACGCTATCCTAGTCAGGCCTGCCCTGTATAGGTTCATGGCCACATCTCACAATGGCTATTTTGTGTTGAAGGTGCCGACACCTTCGGGCATCCTTTGGATCCGCGGAGATCGCACTGCGGGGAGTCACTGCATAGGAATAACTTCATGCACTTGCAACATCGCAGGAGGGAGCATCCGGCAAGGAGCTAGCTGCTCAACCTCCGAGCACTCGTCACTGAGGCTCAACCTCTGCACCATGTGTGCAGCAAAGCGGCGACACCGACGTTCTCGTCAAAGTCGTCCAAATTGGTTCTGATGCTACCCAAACTACCCGTATATCGGGAGGTCTGCACAACAAATAGGAACTTGCACTCATCACTTTCATCCAGGCAAATGTTGACGTGTTTGACTGGCAATCGTCACAAATGTCTGGGATCTCCAGGGAGGTAATTGAGCGTAGCCTGAAGATTTATCTCGACACACGACCAGTATACCAGAAGCCCCAGAAGCAATCTGTTGAGCGGCGGAACTTCATCCGACAAGAAATCAAGAAGCTACTCGAAGTTGGTTTCATCTGGGAGGTTCATCACCCACGATGGCTGGCAAACCCAGTCGTTGTGCCCAAGGCCGGCGGGAAGCTTCATATGTGTATCGACTACACCACCTTGAATAAGGCTGTAGGATCGAAGAGCACGTGAAAAGCTACCAGAGGGGGAGGGGGGTGAATGGTAGATTTAAAAATCTTACGCAGCGGAAACAATAAAACCCTAATCCCTTCGGTAGAAAACGATCTGTTAAAGAAATCGTGTATGAGACTAATCTAAACGTGTTTCACTGTGACAAAAGTGATAGTTATCAGAGATAATCAAGTCACGAAGACAACACAAAAAGAATTAGTCAAATCCGTCGAGAAAAACTCAAGTTATGATCGAAAGATCAAACAAAGGTCAATCTGACCTACCCGAGAAAAAAAGTTTCTGGAATGCTGCAAAGAAACTCGTGTAGATCAAAAACCACAAATCCAATGACCGTGAAATTTTGACAGATGATAAACAATCAAGTTGTGAAGACAACCCAAAAAGAATAATGTCAATTGGATCAGTAAAACTCGAGTTATGATAAAACCACCGATGAAAGGTAGTGCTGTCTAGAAGCTCGACGAGTAAAACTTGTCTGGAACAAGTCGGACGAACAAGGCACAAAAGTTCCTTCAAACTATGAATTTTATTCAATAGAACACCAGAGGAACAGCCCCAAAGTCGTCTCCACGAGCTTTGGCCTTCCCTTGATTATATAACCAGCCCTTAGGCCATCCCAATCTCAACTAGGACTCCAATCGTAGTCCGATCACAATCGGAACTTTCCATAACTGCTTAGGACTCTTCTATACGCAGATAGAAGCAATCTTAAGACTTCCAAACACCTTAGGAATGTATCTCACATTCCTAAACAACTCAAATTCGTAACCCACACGAAATCCTAACATAACCAACTCGATACTTTCCATACCAAGCCATAACCGACTCCGCCGCAGCCAAAGTCTTCAACCGATACGTTCCGATCCTTCCGATCAGATCTTCCTTCCATAATCCGTCTCTAGAAGCATATTGCCACGTCATGCACGGCATGCATACGTGCAAACACCTTCCTTCGACCTTCATATGCACCGCCCTTGATTCAATCATCCTGCGCGACCTCCTGACCCGCTCAACCACAGTTCCTCCCGAACTTGGTTGTTGGAACCTCATCTCCTCCTGAGACTAGTCCAATGGATCCTGTCACCAGCCATGACTTGAACTCAAGCAACACCTGCACATGAACAAACAACCAATCCATACGAGCCCAAGTCCTCGACTTGACTCAAGTTAGTTCCGAACACAACACCTTATGTGAGCACCTCACATAAGCATGTTGCAAAACCACAGTAGAAACGATATCAACCATAACAACCAAAACGCACCAAAAACATAGCAAATGAATACTAAGTAATCTTTCCAACAATGTAAAGCAAGTACAAAACATTGCAAATGAGAAGCAGAAGCACCGCGGTCAAGTTCTGGACCTTGCCAGAGCAACCCGGAGCTTGAGCCGGAGCTAACAAAAGCTAGTAGAACCTAGCGTCGGAGATTTCCAAAACTAGTAGATCCTAGCACCGGAGCTTACCAAAAACTAGTCAAAACTAGTCAACCTAAAACCGGAGCTAGACAAAGTACATCAGAGCTTAGCAAAAGCATGCCGGAGCTATCAAGTATATGCCGGAGCTATCAAAGACATGCCGGAGCTATCAAAGACATGCCGGAGCTAAAGATAAAGCTCACCGGAGCTAACCAAAGCTAGTTGGACCTTACCAAGAAGCCGGACCTAACATCTAACGTAGCCGGAGCTACCCAAAACAAGCCGTCGGACCTTGCTGTAGCTCGGAGCTAGAGTCGGACCTTGATAAAAAGGTGTTTTGGTGATATTTAAAACTTTTATCATCAAAGCCAAGTGTATTCACTACAGGCCAATGTATTCAGCACACATAGGTCTTACAATCTCCCCCTTGATGAATGCATTGGCAACACCATTTAAAATCTGAACATTGGCTTATTCACATAAAAGTTTTGAAAACAATTTCTCCCCCTTTGTAAAACAAAAGTAAAAAGAGAAAAAATGAAAATCTCTCCCCCTTTAAGAAAATGAAAATCTCTCCCCCTTTATTATATGAAAATCTCTCCTTGTGCCCATATTCTCTTTCTCTTCATGCTTATCTCTCCCCCTTTGACAATGTATTCAGCAAGTCATGAGCATATAAACAAATTTTCTCTCCAACTTTAGTTGTTATGAGCATATTATAACATATACATATAAACAAAGCTCATCCAAGTTATACTATCAAGTACCTTACATTAGCACATCAAGGAAATACATAAGGTAGTGTAAGCCATGCTAGAGATCAAATGTAATTTTTCAATTTAAGCAAGTCATGATCTCACAAACTTAACTATTTAAAAACCTAAAAGCATGACACTAGTTGCTGCATTTTATTATTTTTCAAAGCATAAATTTAGATCATATGATATTTGCAAGAGATTATATGCGCATCTGCCTT
This sequence comes from Tuctoria greenei, assembly GCA_036927565.1. Classification (NCBI taxonomy): domain Eukaryota; kingdom Viridiplantae; phylum Streptophyta; class Magnoliopsida; order Poales; family Poaceae; genus Tuctoria; species Tuctoria greenei. Next base: position 201,795,005 of record JAYESD010000001.1, read on the forward strand.
ATTCTAACCAACCAAGCCAAGCCTATGTCATTTGACAATCAGAAGCTTAAGGACATGGTTTTAGTCATACACAACTTCTTCCAAGTTCATATCTAAGTGCAATGACAAGCCATCTCAAAAGAAGAAGTGCGATGCATGCATATTCTCTTAATCTTTTCTCAATTTATATTTGTTCATAAAAACTCAACATGTGAGTTGATTACTTGATGAATTTTTAATGATTAAAAGCATTTGTGAGCATGCAACAAGTTCAAAACAGCAAGACAGTTCGACCATGACCAGATTTAGTGTAAGTAATTATTCCAATTACTAGACATGGCAAGAACTACAAAATGTATAACACGAGTAATGTAGTAAGAACTTTCAGCATGTAAAAGGAATCACAAAGTCATATATGTATGAAATACTATGCTCATATTATTTTAATTTCAGATTCACACATAGACTTCCCAAGTTTCAAAAAAAAAACTCCCCCTCAATTTAAGCCATGAGGATGAATAACCCCTATTTCACTACGAATGAAACAAAAACGAGTGAAATCCAAAGGTTTTGTAAAAATGTCAGCCAATTGGTGTTCGATATCTACATGGTGAAGCACAATGTTTCCTTTTTCAACGTTGTCTCGGAGAAAGTGATACCTAATATCAATGTGCTTAGTTCTAGAATGTTGAACGGGGTTTTTGGCAATGCAAATAGCACTAGTGTTATCACAAAACAGTGGAACACTATCTAGATCTACCCCATAGTCCTTAAGTGTTTGAACAATCCAAAGAATTTGTGAGCAAGCACTAGCAGCAGCTACATATTCAGATTCGGCTGTGGATTGTGCAACTGAATTTTGTTTTCTAGAGGACCAAGCAACAAGAGAATTACCAAGAAAATGAAAAGCACCGGAAGTACTTTTCCTATCAATCCTACAACCCCCAAAATCAGCATCCGAAAAAGCTTTCAAAGTAACGGTTGAGGAAGAAGGAAGAAAAATGCCAAATTCACGAGTTCCATGTAAGTACCTGAGAATCCTTTTGACGGCTTGACGATGTGAAACACGTGGGGAGGCTTGAAACCGTGCACAAAGACATATGCTGAATTGTATGTCCGGTCTTGATGCTGTGAGGTACAAAAGTGATCAGATCATGCTTCTATATTCTTTTTGATCCATGGGTTCACCATCTTCATCAAGTTCAAGTGTTGTTGCTGTTCCCATTGGTGTCCGAAGAGGCTTGCTTTTGTCCATGTTGAAGCGCCTTAGGAGGTCTTTGGTATACTTCGTTTGATGCACAAAAGTACCCTCCTTGGTTTGCTTGATTTGCAGCCCCAAAAAGTAAGTGAGTTCACCCATCATACTCATTTCAAATTCGGAACTCATCATTGCTGAAAACTTGGACACAAGATCATGAGAAGCACAACCAAAGATAATATCATCCACATACACTTGAACGAATAATGAGTCATTGCCATGTTTAAGCACAAAAAGAGTTTTATCAACCTTGCCCATGGTAAAGCCCTTTTCAAGTAAGAATGTTTTTAACCTATCATACCATGCTCTAGGGGCTTGTTTGAGACCGTATAAGGCTTTGGACAGTTTGTAAACATGATTAGGAAAATCTGGATTTTCAAAACCCGGTGGTTGTTTGACATAAACCTCCTCATCTATGTAGCCATTAAGAAAAGCACTTTTAACATCCATTTGATATAGCTTAAAACCTTTAGATGCTGCAAAAGCTAACAAAATTCTTATGGCTTCTAATCTAGCAACGGGAGCAAAAGTTTCATCAAAATCTAGACCTTCAACGTGAGTGAAACCTTGAGCAACCAACCTAACCTTATTCCTAACCACAACCCCATCCTCACTTTGTTTATTTTTATATACCCATTTAGTTCCAATTAAAGTGTGACCTTGAGGTGGAGGTACAAGTTTCCAAACATTATTTCTTTCAAAATTTTCTAACTCTTCTTGCATGGCAATAATCCAAGAATCATTAGTGAGTGCGTGTGATATATCTTTGGGTTCAAAAGAAGCAACAAAATAAGAATGAGCATGAGAGTTTGGATCGCAAAACCTGGACCGTGTGACTCGTTCGTGCAAGCTTCCAATCATCTGTTGTGGGGGATGATCTTTGTAAAAACGTAGGGGAACAGATGTCTCACAAGCTTCTTCTTCATTATGTTCATCGTAGATTGATGAGCTTGTGACTTGTGGACGATCAGGACCAGCAGAGGTGATAACCGGAGCTTGTTCAATGTCTGGAGCTGGACATGTGTCAGCTTCGGAACTACCAGGCAGTATCACCGGCTCTTCTTCATCTTTGAAAATACCCTCCCCCTGAGGATACGGATCTGGTCCTGCAACACCGGAGCTAGTACCTGGGCTAGCTTCATCAAAAGACATTTCACAAGTCTCCACAATTTTGTTAGTGTCAAGTAAAAGCACACGGTAGCCTCTAGTATGAGATGGATAACCAAGAAACATGCCATCAATGGATCTAGGTTCAAATTTATCAAGGTTACCATGTTTCCTAACAAAGCATTTGCAACCACAGACCCGAAAGTGTGTAACACTAGGCCTATGTCCAAACCGAAGCTCAAATGGTGTTTTACCTAGCTTAGCACGCAAGAAAACACGATTTGAGACATAACAAGCAGTTGCTAACGCATCAGCCCAAAATTTCCTAGGAGTTAGATATTCATCAAGCATAGTCCTAGCCATCTCAAATAAGGTTCTGTTCTTTCTTTCTACAACACCGTTTTGTTGAGGTACATATGGTGAAGAAAATTGATGATCTATTCCATTTTCAGCACAAAAGTGATGAAAAGATTGATTTTTAAATTCAGTTCTGTTATCACTTCTAATTGCTTTTAATGATCCTGGGTGATCAATTGATAATCTAAGAAATAAAGTTCTAAAGTGACTAAAAACTTCATTCTTAGACGCCATAAAATACACCCAAGAATATCTAGAATAATCATCAACAATAACAAGAGCATACCATTTACCTCCGAAGGATTGAACACGTGAAGGTCCTACGGTGTCAAGGTGCAAAAGTTGACATGGTTCAGTTGTCATGATCATTGTGAGAGGAGTATGTGAACCTGCAACCATCTTAGCATATCTACAAGAAGAGCACACAATTTCTTTGTCCCCTTTAAGCTTAGGCAACCCACGTATGCGATCAAGAGCACTAACACGCGTTAGGTGATCAAAGCCTACGTGACCAAGTCTACGATGCCAAAAATATAAGTCCTTTGAATCATTAGAAACTAGACACCTATGCTTAGAGGAAGACATATCAAAATCAGCTTTAAAAACTCTTCCAAACCGAGACATGTTAAAAATAAGCTCACTATTTGAACCTACAACTTTGCAGCAGTTTTTATTAAAAATAATTTCTAGATTTTCATCTAGCAATTGTGAAACAGAAAGCAAGTTGTATTTCAAATTTTTGACAAGTGCCACATCCTTCAAAGTGTAGTGATCATTTACTCTAACCGAACCCTTAACAATTATAGGAGTTGAAGAATTATCGGCAAAAGTAACATTTTCTACACGTGACACAAAAGAGAGGGAGGAGAACCAATCTTTGTTACCGGTCATGTGGCGTGAGCAACCTGAATCCACAATCCAAATGTTCTCCTTCCCCAAACGTGTAACCTACATAGAAGCACAATACGTCGATGACTCAATACTGGGGTTAGTCAAAAGGCATTTAGGTATCCAGTACTGAGTCACACGACGTGCAGTAGGAAAAACACGCGAAAGCTGAGATAAAACAACAGGTTTATGAGTCGAAGTTTGAGGTTTTCTATTCTTAACTCTTTTAGCACAAGAACCAGTAGCTCCGGAGGTAAAAGCAGTAGTTCCAAAAGACAAGGCTGAAGCTCCGGAAACAAAAGCTGAAGTTCCGAAGGAAACAACAGAAGGTCCGGGAGCTCTCAGAGCTATCGAAACTATCGGAGCTGCTTTTGCGGATTTCTTACCAGGAGGTCCGTAAGCTACCTTTTCAAATTTCTGACTCACTAAAGCAGGTTGTGTTTTTCTAATTGCATGAAAGTTATAAGATCTAGCAAATTTTCTTTCCTTTTTCTGTTGTTTAGCTAGTCTATAACAAAAATCTATTACATGACCATCTTTACCACAGAAGGTACAATGAAATTTAACTTTGTGTTCATGTCTAGATGAACAAGCAATATTTTTATTTGAAACCGAATGAGGCAACACTCCTGCAGATTTGAAAACCACTCCTTTTTGTTTGGGAACTGTTTGAATCAAACCACTTCCTAATGACTTTACAATTTTAGATGGATGTGCCTTAGCATGAGCATGAGAATCAAAACCTAAGCCAGTTTTATCATTGCAAGACTTGGAAGAATTCAGCAGTAAGTTTAGGTTTTTATTCCCATTACAAAACCGACCTAGTGTTCTATTCATGTCATCAAGTTTCTCAGACAAGTCTAGGCAGTTTGCACATGAAGTTTTTCTTTTTAGTTTGCAATTGGAACAATTTTTAACTTCATGAGATCGTAAAGCATTGTTCAGAATGGAAATTTCATTCATTGCATCTTTTAGTTTTTTATCAAGATTTTCACATGCAGAACAATGCAAATCATCTATAGAACAACTAGCATCTTTTAAGTTTTTATCACTAAGTGTAGCAAGCTTTTTGTTCTTTTCAATTTCTTCATCAAGTCTGTCTAGAGTGGAGGAATGTGCACTTCTTAATGTGGACAATTGTTCATAGATTAAGTCACATGAGGGACATGCATCGTCACTAGGAATCAAAGTCTTTAAACGGTTAATTTCATATTCTAGTGATTCAATTTTAGCAGCATTATCCCTAAGATTTTTGTCCTTTTTCTTGACAATAATAGTTGCACTAGAAATAGCATCACACATTTCATTGCAGGTAGAACATACCTCATTGTCTTCACTGTTGTGTTCTACATCCTCCTGACTTGATCTTGATCTTGTTTTGCCCGCCATGAAGCATATGTTGGCCAGGTCAACATCATCTTCATCACTTTCAAAGTCAATGTCACTTGAACTGAGCTCTCAAAGCGCGGTGATGAAGCTGTTGATCATCTTGCGTCCTATGGTACCCTTCTTTTTCTTGTTGGAATTTCCAGAGAAGGTCCGGACCTTGCTTTGTTTTTCTTCCCGGGTGGTCGGACCTGAAAGGTTAGGGCATTCTGTACGAAAGTGTCCTGTTTTACCACATAAAACAGCGTTGAGGTCCGGAGCTTCCTCTCCTTCTAGTTCTCACATTTTGCAATGCTTTTGAGAATCTAGTTGAGATGAGTGCCAACTCCTCTTCTGGGAATTCTTCGATCTGCTCTAGGGTTAGTGAGGACAACATAGCAAGAGTATTGCAGGATGATGATTGGCCGGAGCTAGACATATCACGTTGTGAGACAAAATGCAATAGACTTATTTGGGTTCTTACGTGCTAGAATATCAATTTCATGAGTTTTTAGTTTAGAATAAAGTACATCTAACGTAAGAGAACTCATGACCGTTGATTCATGAATAGATGTTACTTTCATCTCCCAGATTGACATGTCTAATGTACTAAGAAGTTGTCTAGCATTCTCAGCATCAGAAAAATTAACATTGAAACTACGTAAGTTGCTGAGAATTTTATTGAAACGAGCAAAGAGATCATCGATAGACTCACCGGTTTGCATCTCAAAACGCATATATTCCTTTTTGAACATATCTTGTTTTACCTCTTTGATTGTGTTGGAGCCTTCATGGTAATCACAGAGAGCGCTCCAAACATCGTATGCTGATCGGAGGTGTGCGACACGATCAAAGTCGCTTTGAGTGAGTCCTTGGATGATCAAGTTTCGTGCTTTGTTGTTGTTGTCGATGTCCCAGAGGTTCGTAGCCGTAACTTGATCATTAGGTGGGACTTCATAAGGTTTGTACACCTTTTCCCATATTGCAAAGCCTTGCGCCTGGATGAAGGCTTCCATGCGTGCCTTCCAAACCTGAAAATCAATACCAGCAAACACACAAGGTTTGGCGTAGTACTTCTCCATGATGATTAGTCAAAAAACACGTGCAAATCACAAATATTAGAGCACCGTGGCTCTGATACCAATTGTAGGATCGAAGAGCACGTGAAAAGCTACCAGAGGGGGGGGGGGGTTGAATGGTAGATTTAAAAATCTTATGCAGCGGAAACAATAAAACCCGAATCCCTTTGGTAGAAAAACGATCTGTTAAAGAAATCGTGTATGAGACTAATCTAAACGTGTTTCACTGTGACAAAAGTGATAGTTATCAGAGAGAATCAAGTCACGAAGACAACACAAAAAGAAATAGTCAAATCCGTCGAGAAAAACTCAAGTTATTATCGAAAGATCAAACAAAGGTCAATCTGACCTACCCGAGAAAAACAGTTTCTGGAATGCTGCAAAGAAACTCGTGTAGATCAAAAACCACAAATCCAATGACCGTGAAATTTTTACAGATGATAAAATCAAGTTGTGAAGACAACCCAAAAAGAATCACGTCAATTGGATCAGTAAAACTCGAGTTATGATAAAACCACCGACAAAAGGTAGTGCTGTCCAGAAACTCGACGAGTAAAACTTGTCTGGAACAAGTCGGACGAACAAGGCACACAAGTTCCTTCAAACTATGAATTTTATTCAATAGAACACCAGAGGAACAGCCCCAAAGTCATCTCCACGAGCTTTGGCCTTCCCTTGCTTATATAACCAGCCCTTAGGCCATCCCAATCTCAACTAGGACTCCAATCCTAATCCGATCACAATCGGAACTTTCCATAACTGCTTAGGACTCTTCTATATGCAGATAGAAGCAATCTTAAGACTTCCAAACATCTTAGGAACGTATCCCACATTCCTAAACAACTCAAATTCGTGACCCACACGAAATCCTAACATAACCAACTCGATACTTTCCATACCGAGCCATAACCGACTCCGCCGCAGCCAAAGTCTTCAACCGATACGATCCGATCCTTCTGATCAGATCTTCCTTCAATAATACGTCTCTAGAAGCATATTGCCACGTCATGCAACGCATGCATACGTGCGAACACCTTCCTTCGACCTTCATATGCACCGCCCTTGATTCAATCATCCTGCGCGACCTCCTGACCCGCTCAACCACAGTTCCTCCCGAACTTGGTTGTTGGAACCTCATCTCCTCCTGAGACTAGTCCAATGGATCCTGTCACCAGCCATGACTTCAACTGAAGCAACACCTGCACATGAACAAACAACCAATCCATACGAGCCCAAGTCCTCGACTTGACTCAAGTTAGTTCCGAACACAACACCTTATGTGAGCACCTCACATAAGCATGTTGCAAAACCACAGTAGAAACGATATCAACCATAACAACCAAAACGCACCAAAAACTTAGCAAATGAATACTAAGCAATCTTTCCAACAATGTAAAGCAAGTACAAAACATTGCAAATGAGAAGCAGAAGCACCACGGTCAAGTTCTGGACCTTGCCAGAGCAACCCGGAGCTTGAGCCGGAGCTAACAAAAGCTAGTAGAACCTAGCGTTGGAGATTTCCAAAACTAGTAGATCCTAGCACCGGAGCTTACCAAAAACTAGTCAAAACTAGTCAACCCAAAACCGGAGCTAGACAAAGTATGTCGGAGCTTAGCAAAAGCATGTCGGAGCTATCAAGTACATGCCGGAGCTATCAAAGACATGCCGGAGCTATCAAAGACATGCCGGAGCTAAAGATAAAGCTCACCAGAGCTAACCAAAACTAGTTGGACCTTACCAAGAAGCCGGACCTAGCATCTAACGTAGCCGGAGCTACCCAAAACAAGTCGGACCTTGCTGTAGCTCGGAGCTAGAGTCGGACCTTGATAAAAAGGTGTTTTGGTGATATTTAAAACTTTTATCATCAAGGCCAAGTGTATTCACTACAGGCCAATGTATTCAGCACACATAGGTCTTACAAAGGCATGTCCAAAAGATCCATTTCCACTACCTAGGATAGACCAGATAGTGGACTCCACCTCCGGGTGCTAGCTATTGTGTTTCCTAGATGCATACTCTAGGTATCATCAGATCGAAATGTCTAGGGAAGATGAAGAGCATACTGCCTTCATAACAGTAGATGGATTTATTTGTTACACTTCCATGCCTTTCGGTCTCAAAAATGCTCCTTCAACTTTTGTGCAAGCTACGCACAAAACATTTGGAGAGCTCATCAAGGAATTGGTAGAGGTTTACGTCGATGACATCGTTGTGAAGGTCAAGAACAAGGAGTCACTCCTTGACAACCTGCAAGCCGTATTTGACAAGCTGCGCATCACGCGCACCAACCTGAACCCGGACAAATGTGCCTTCGGGGTTAGCTCCGGAAAGCTCCTCCGATTTTTGGTGACCCACCGAGAAATTGAGGCAAACCCGCCGAAGATCAAGGCCATTGAAGACATGCGGCCCCCAACCCGCATCAAGGATGTCCAGAAGCTAATTGGATGTCTAGCTACGCTCAGCCAGTTCATCTCAAGACTAGCGGATCGGGTGCTACCCTTCTTCAAGTTATTGAGCAAGACAGGGCCATTCCATTGGTTCAAAGAAGCAAAAAAGGTGTTCCAAGAGCTTAAGCAACTCCTCACCACACTACCAATCCTGGTAGCTCTGAACCCTAGTGAGCCTCTACTGCTTTACATTTATGCAACTATGGAGGTTGTCAGCATGGTACTAGTCGCAGAAAGACCGGAGCCATCTCTAGTTCAGGAGCCCAGACATCTTCAGGAAGGTTCGGAGCTACCTAAAGGCAAGTCTGGGTCCCAGCCCCCAGGCATGGATCTTCAAGGCGAAATACTAGAGGATCAACCTCTCTCATCTTAGGGAGTTCACGTGGCTGATCAAGAAGATCCAGACCCCTTCCGGACGGTCCAGGTTGAACAAGAAGAAGTTCCAGATCCCTCCGGGAGGGTCCGAGAAGCTCAAGAAGAAGGTCTGAACCCTTCTTGGAGGCTCCAGGTTGATGAGGAAGAAGCTTCAGGGCCCTCAGGGAGGGTCCAGACCGTCCAGTGCCCAGTGTACTTCATCAGTGAAGTACTTCATGATGCCAAGACTCGATACATTGAGGTGCATAAGATGATTTACGCAGTTCTTATTGCCTCAAGGAAGCTTCATCATTATTTCCATGCTCACAAGATACCTGTGGTAACCTACTATCCACTGCGTGCCATACTGCACAATCCCAATTCTACTGGGAACATCGCCAAGTGGGTAGAAGAATTGGCAGAATTTGATCTCGAATTCTTGGCGTGACAAGCTATCAAGAGTAAAGCGTTGGCTGATTTCGTGGCGGAGTGGACACCTTCTCCTTCAAATCCTGGGGGCCCTAGTGAGCAGAAGCCGGAACCTAAGGTCCCGGTCTTCACCGAACCTCACTGGACTCTCTAATTCGATGGCTCCATGCAGAAGAAGGTGGCCGAAGCTGGAATACTTCTCCTCGCTCTGACCTGGGAGAAGGTCAAATACATGGTGCACCTTGACTTCAAGGTAACTAACAACATGGCGGAGTATGAATCTCTCATCTATGGTCTCAAGGTGGCGCTTTCATATGGCGTCAGGAAGATGCAGGTGAAGGGTGATTCGAAGATCATTATCAAGCAAGTCAAAAGCGAATGCAGCTGCAACAACCCACAACTCGCGGCTTACCTCCTTGAAGTCAGAAGCTCCAGAAGGACTTTCACGTCCTGGATCTCTGCCATGTCCAGCGTCTCAACAATGCTGAAGCAGATGAACTCTCGATGAAGGCTTCAACCGAAGCTCCGGCTCCCGATGGAGCTTTTGTCCGGAGATTGTCAAGACCAACCGCTCAGCCTGCCGAACTGAGCGAAGGGGGCGACATCAGTAACTCAAAACTGGTAGTCCCGGTTTCCCTGTTACCATGGTGTCCGCCAAGTGTTGTAAGCGCTGCAAGAAGCTCCGAGCTACCCAACGCGCAAGATCTGGAGGCTCAAGTTAGCTCTAATGCATGGATCCCAGAAATCCGGAGCTACCTGAAAGACAACATCCCTACTGAAGATGGTGTGTCCACTGACCGGATCATCTTATTGGCTAAAAGATACACGCTGGTAGAAGGGGATCTTTACCGGCGCAGTGCTAACGGCGTCCTAATGCGGTGCATTGCAAGGGAAGAAGGCCGCGATCTCCTCGCGGAAATCCATGGAGGAGAGTGTGGGAACCACGCGTCTTCTTGCACGTTTGTCGGTAAAGCCTTCAGCATGGTTTTTACTGGCCTACAGCACTCCAGGATGCCGTTGAGCGGGTAAAAAAGTGTGAAGCGTGCCAGTTCCATGTGAAAAAAAATTCACACTCCGGCTCAGTCAATGCAAATGATACCCCCTACATGGCCATTCACTGTGTGGGGGATGGACATTTTGGCACCTTTCCCAAAAGCTGTCGGAGATTACAGGTTCCTGTACGTCGCCATCGACAAGTTCACCAAATGGCTGGGAGTAACTCCAGTTGTGACTATCAACAATCAGTCAGCTATCAAGTTCTTGAAGTCCATAGTCTGTAGGTTTGGAGTTCCGAATAGAGTCATCACTGACAACATAACCCAATTTACAAGGGTAGCATTTCAAGAGTATTGCAAAGACCTCGATATTCAAGTCAGCTATGCATCAGTAGCTCACTCGGCAAGTAATGGTCAGGCCGAGAGAGCAAATGCAGAAATATTGAAAGGATTCAAGACGCGCACCTATGAGTGCCTGAAGAAACATGGGGCCATCTAGATAGAGGAGCTTTCGTCCGCATTGTGGGCAAGCAGGACAACAAATAATCGGTCAACAGGAGAGACTCCATTCTTCCTGGTGTACGGAGCTGAAGCAGTCGTTCCTCTGGGAATCACCATGGGGTCAACCTGGGTCTGGACCTTCCACGAAGCCATGCAGGACCAGCTCCGGCGTGAAGACCTTGACCTCGTCAACGAGGGAAGGTGACAAGCAGCTGTTCAGAATGCACATTATCGTCAGGCGCTCCGGCGCTATGATCAAAGGCATGTGCGCAACCGACAACTCGAGGAAGGCGATCTTCAGCATTTTAAGTGCGGTTTTGTTCCCAATCAATTTTAAATGCTCCAAATCAATTTTAAACTCATTCCTCTTGTTGTGGGTTAATGTTAAACATGTATGAGTGTATGTAGGGCATGATGCATTAAAATGAGGGTGTTACAAACCTAACCCACTTAAAATGAATCTCGCCCTCGAGATTCGATGCAGAAGAGAAGAGATAGGGAAATTCCTTCTTGAGATCATGCTCCAATTCCCACGTTGCTTCTTTTTCTGTGTGGTTCCATTGAAATTTACACCATCGAATCACCTTGTTCCTTGTGACTCTCTCCTTGGTTTCCAAGATCTTGACCAGTTGCTCGGCATAACTCAAATCTTCCTCTAGTTCCAATTCTTCCATTGGCACTTGTTCTTCCGGTACTCTCAAGCATTTCTTGAGCTGGGAAACATGAAAGACATCATGGATGTCCGAAAGATGAGCTGGCATCTCCAACTTATACGCTACTTCTCCTCTTTTGTCCAAAATCTTGAATGGTCCAATATAACGAGGTGCTAGCTTTCCTCTTATGTTAAACCTCTTATGACCTCTCATTGGTGACACCTTGAGGTAAACAAAATCACCTATTTCAAAGGCTAATTTCCTTCTCCTATTGTCCGCATAGACTTTTTGTCATGATTGGGCAGCCCTCAAGCTTTCACGACTTATTTGGACTTGCTTTTCAGCTTCTTGCAACACATCCGGACCAAATACTTGAGTTTCTCCTGCCTCATTCCAGAACAAAGGTGTCCTACACTTCCTCCCATAAAGCGCTTCATATGGTGACATTTTCAATCTTGCTTGGTAACCATTGTTGTATGAAATTCCGCGTATGGCAAGCTTTTGTCCCAACTTTTCCCATGCTTTAAAGCACAAGCTCTCAACATGTCCTCTAAAATCTGGTTGGTCCCCTCGGTCTGTCCATCCGTTTGAGGGTGATATGCCGAACTGAAATTCAACCTCATTCCCAAATCTTCATGCAATTTTTGCCAAAACCTGGAGGTAAATTGAGAACCTCTATTCGAGACTATCTTCTTCGGTACACCGTGTCGACACACAATATGCTCCATGTATATTTCGGCCAATTGTGCAGCTGTATATTTGGTCTTCACAGGGACAAAATGAGCTGATTTGGTTAAGCGATCCACAATTACCCAAATTGAGTCATACCCGGACTGAGTACGTGGTAACCCAACTATGAAATCCATTCCAATTTCTTCCCACTTCCATTCTGGGATCTTCAATGGTTGCAATAATCCAGCTGGCCTTTGATGTTCCGCCTTGACTCGTTGGCACACATCACACTATGCTACGTATTCAGCTATGTCCTTTTTCATGCTATCCAACCAATAGCAAGCCTTCAAGTCTTTGTACATCTTCGTACAACCAGGGTGAATCGAGTATAGCGAGTCATGTGCCTCCTTTAGTATTGTCTCCCAAATATGCTTTACATTGCCCACGACAATCCTTTTACCAAGCCATAAGGTACCATGTTCGTCTTCATCAAATCTGATTTCTCTCCCTTCTTTGGTCCTTTCCTTGATTTCCTTGATCTCCTCATCTGTGGTTTGTGCTTCTCGAATTTCTTGCTCCAAGGTCGGATTTAACTCCATCATCTCCATCTCACTTACAAATATGAGGTTCAACCATTCAAACTCCTTACATAACTCATATGGTAACTCTAAAACTGTGAGTTAATGACTTACTCCTTTTCTACTCAAAGCATCGGCCACTACATTGGCTTTTCCCGGATGATAGTTGATCCTGAAATCATAATCTTTGATGAGCTCCAACCATCTCCGTTGCCTCAAATTCAGTTCTGTTTGTATGAAAATATACTTAAGAATCTTGTGATCCGTATAAATTTTACACCCATGTCCAAGGATACAGTGTCTCCAAATCTTCAATGCATGTACCATGGCTGCAAGTGCTAAATCATGTGTTGGGTAATTCTGCTCATGTTCCTTCAATTGTCTTGATGCATAGGCGACCACTTGACCTTCCTGCATCAATACACATCCAAGTCCTTGTCTTGATGCGTCGCAATAAATATCAAAACTTTTGCTTACATCCGGCAGTACCAAAACTTGGGCTGTTGTTAACCTCTTCTTAAAATCCTCAAAACTGTTTTGACAAGCTTGAGTCCATTGGAAAGCCTTTCCCTTCATTAGCAATTCCTTCATTGGCTTGGCTATCTTGGAGAAGTCCTTGATGAACCGACGGTAATATCCATCCATCCCAAGGAAACTCCTTATTTCATTTACATTTTGCGGTGGTTCCCACTTCAACACGTCTCTCACTTTTCCAGGGTCAACCGATACTCCTCCCCCTGAGATGATATGACCCAAAAACGACACCTCCCTCAACCAAAACTGACACTTGTTGAACTTGGCATACAATCGATGCTCCCTCAATTTCTGTAGCGTAAGCCTCAAGTGTTCCTCGTGTTCCTTTTCATCCTTTGAGTAGATCATAATGTCATCAATAAACACCACAACGAACTTATCCAAGTACTCCATGAAGACCTTATTCATGAGGTACATAAAGTAGGCAAGCGCATTTGTCAATCCAAAAGACATCACGGTGTACTCATAAGATCCATACCGTGTCCTAAAAGCTGTCTTGGGTATGTCCGATGGTCTAATCTTCATTTGAAAGTATCTCGACCTCAAATCAATCTTAGAGAAGACACAAGCACCCTTCATCTGATCAAACAAGTCTTCTATGCGTGGCAAGGTGTACTTGTTTTTGATTGTCACCTCGTTGAGAGTTCGGTAATCCACACGCATCCTTTGCGTTCTATCCTTCTTGTCCACAAACAACACAGGCGCTCCCCAAGGTGAAGAGCTTGGGCAAATAAAACCTTTCTCTAGTTTCTCTTGAATTTGCTTCTTGAGCTCCGCTAGTTCCATAGGAGGCATCCTATACGGCCTCTTAGCTATAGGTGCAGTTCCAGGTATTAATTCAATAATAAACTCAATGTCTCGATCAGGTGGCATACCTGGCAACTCATCCGTAAAAACATCCAAAAATTCACACACCACCAGAATCTCCTCAATTGCGGCACTGTCCATATGATTCAGCTCCAATTGCTTCGGTGTGGTTTGAGATGCTTCAAATTCTATGGTGATCCCTTCCTCATTGGTCAACTTCACCGTCTCCATGGCACACTCAATAACTCCATTGTGCTTCCTTAACCAGTCCATACCAAGTATAATGTCCAATCCTTGAGAATCCAAAACAATGAGGTTGGCGGCGAAGTCTACCCCCTTATTCTAAGGCTTACTTTTGGACATACTATATTGGTCCTCATCTCTCCTCCAGGAGACTTAACCAATAGAGTAAACTTCATATGAGAGATAGACAAACTATACTTGGCAACATACTTCGATGCATTGAATGAATGCGATGCTCGAGAATCAAACAACATAGTCGTGGGGTTGGAGTTTGCGAGAAACATACCAATCACCACGTCATCCGCTTGTTGAGCATCCTCCATGGAGACATTGTTCATGTTGCCACTAGGAAAATTCTGCCGTCCACGGTTCCCTTGTGGCTATCCTCCATTGGGTCTTGGGTTTTGCCTCGGTGCATTGCTTCCTTGATCAAGGCCTGACTTAGGACATTGATGCGCGAAGTGTCCATCTTCTTCGCAAGTATAGCACTTCCTAACTCCACCAAAATTATTGGGACGAGCATGGTTTTGAACACTTGCACCAGTAAAATTAACACGAGGTGCATATGGCATTGGAGGCCTAGGTGCTTGCATGACAGGGCGCTGCTGCACAAACTGAGTTGGGTGCGGTGCAAATTCAGGGCGTTGAGCAGGAATAGAAGAGTTGTAATATGGCGCATTAGGTGGTGCAAGGCGAGGGCGCACATTACTCCCTTGTTGCTGTCTTTGATATGGCGCCTTCCTCTTATTTTCTTGCTCCATCTCACGAATCTTGTTCTCCACCACAATTGCTTTGTCCACAAGCTTCTGGAAATTTGCATAGTCACAGTTGAGTAGTTGCACTTGGATTTCATTGTTGAGGCCTCTCATGAACAAGTATTGCTTCCGGCTGTCTCGGCTAACATCCTCAGGCGCATATCTTGAGAGTTGAGTGAACTTATTGAGATATTCACTCATGCTCGATCTTCCTTGTCTCATGTTATCAAATTCTTGCCTCTTCAAAATCAAAACACCTTCCGAGACATAATGAGAATGGAAACTCTCCTTGAATTCTGCCCAGGTAATTCTCTCTTGGTTCTCATGAGCATTGCATAGTGAATCCCACCAATCCGCAGCTGCTCCAACTAGTTAATGAGAAGCGAAAAGCACCTTCTCCTGATCACTGCATTGGACAATAGCAAGTTTCTTCTCCACGGACTTGAGCCAATCATCGGCGTCTACAGGGTCAGCAGCTTGAGCAAAGGTTGGCGGCCTAGTCCTCATAAACTCTCCCAACCGGTTATGAGGAGGTGGGGGTGGCGGCGGAGGCATGTGAAGCTGATTGTTGATGTTACCAGCCTGCAGCTGTCCCATTGTTTGTATCATGGTCTATATGAGCTGGTTTTGCATAGCCAATAGCTGCTCAATGTTGATAGCTCCCTGAGTAGATCTTGTCCAATGTTGTTCTGAGGCACTCCATTGTTCTCCTCCTCATCATTGCCATCCCTCTAGTTGCGAGTCCTCACCATCTGAAGAAAAGCAATAGGTAAGAATTAGAGATGTTCCCAACTAAATGCATCAAGGGATATGAAACTAAACAACTAGCTACACTAGCCTAGGTGGACATGGCAATGCTAAAGCACCCCAAAATCCTCTATTAAGCACACAAGCAACCAATTTATATAGCAACAACACACCAAGCAAAAACACATCGATTCCAGAGTGCTCCTATGTGCTCTAAAGTGTCCATTCTATCTAGGCTGCATCCTACGGTCAACCTGTGGCTCTGATACCAATCTGTGATGCCCGGTTCTGAAAATGAACCAAGCTAATGCATATGTGTGCCCAGGATGTTCAACACACATACACGAGTGCATTCACAAAAGAGTATACATAAAATTACCACAGAACAAGATTAATTATCAAATTTTATTGCACAAACCATATTATCCTTGAGTACAAACTCTAATAAATATTAAGGACAAGTTCAACTAATGCAACGGAAATAAACTAAATAAGCAAACTAAACAGCTAGGCAGCATAAGCAATATGGTATAGCGCAACTCCAATCAACACCACAAGCAAGCTGACGGTAGACACGGCCTAGAACTCCGCATTATCGCCATTAACCTCCCAATCCTGACCTGCAGCTGTTGGGGGGGATTGCAAGAGTGAGTACATGTCGTACTCAGCAAGTGTGGAAAGTATGACATGTGGCTGATTCAAATGATGACAATAATAATGGTTGAGTGCTGAAAAGTACATTAAAACATTTGAAAAGCAATATATTACATGTATGTGAAGTAAACCCATCATAAGCCATATAGTTATCATAATACCAGTCCATATTCCATATCCATCATCATATAACAATATCCATATTCAATACCAGAATTCAATTCATAACCATCCATGACCATAATTCCAACCATAACCATCCCAATACCGAGTACCCCCTAATCATGGAAGTTGTCCAGGTGCTCATAACTAGGAGCACGACTATCACGATAGTTTATTAGACTCTGCAGAGTTTGTACTGCTTTACCCACGTGTTCGTGATTTCATCACCTTTCGGTGACTAAGACCTCCCTTATGCCCATGACCCGTCGGTCACATTACACACTTCCGTTGGTGTGTGGCCAAGAGATCACAAAATAGCCTTTACAAAGGGATTACTAGCCTATTTAGACCCCACTGAGGTTTCACTGGTGGCGATGTCTCCTACAGAGCACATCTTCAACCAAGGGCCCCCTCTTGAGCCATTCGGATCCCAGGGTAGTCCCACCAATCATCAACTAACCCAATCCGACTACCCCTTCCCCGAGCATCCACAATGGTCCAAACAGCACTAGCAAGGCCCTAATTAATCAGCTACGCCGCACCCATACTTGGCCTCGTGGTGGCACTGTAGTCCTGGCTTATTCTCGCATGAACCGATCCTTAGATCTAAAGCAAGCAAACCACCATGGCATCCAACCCATCCACATACCAGCCTTGCTTAGATCACCCATTACCATATCATATTATCAAGTTCATGTTAATCATAGTCTCATAAATTCATTATTAATGTGTAGTATTGTTTTCATCCCAATTAATTAAGCGAAGCAAAAAGGTAAAAAGCCCTTCCCGACTCTCTATCATAATTCCAGGTGACAAGGGTGGTTTAACAATTCTAGTAAACTTCCTACCATAGGATTTCCCATCAAATTGACACAAGCATGCAATTTCCAAACATAACATTTATTTCAAAACAGGATCAATATGCTTCAAGGACACTTGCTTTGCTCTTGGGATTGGTTAGGGTCAAAGCCTTCAAACTCTTGGTGATGTAGATCCTCCACGGCACTATCTAGCGCAAATCCGTCTAATCCGCAAAATAAACATACAAACAAGAAACACAATCAAAGAGTGCACAGATATTACTCAATATGACGTGAAATGCATGATTAATGCAAATGCAAGGTGAACTTGTTAATAGATTGCTTTTAATGATCACTAACTAGTTCTAATAGCTTTTAACAAGTTTATATAGGATTTGATGTGATTAGATCTCATTTTAGAATTAATTCAACATAATTTAGTCAGCAAAATCAGAATAGTGTGCAGAAGGCCGGACTAGTCCGCACTTTGCAGAACTAGCGAACTAGGGTTTTCTAGATCAACGTAAATTTGGAGATTAGGGGTTGAATTCACGTAAGGAAAAGAGAATAGAAGGTATACCAGGTGTTTAGGACTCCAATGAATCAAGAAACTTGGAGGTAACACTTGGATCTTGATGATCTATGGTTGGTGATGAACTTGGAGATGAATTGGTGATGAAGAACAAAAGCTTGATGGAGATCTTGATCCTCTTTCATTTCCTCCTCTTCTTCTTCATGCTTGGGATCTCCTCCTCCCTCCTTGATGGTGGCTCTCAATGAACTAGGGTTTGGGTGGGGTGGAAAAGTGGCAAATAAATGTCATGCTACGGGGTGGAGTTGTTTATATAGAGGTGGAGGCTAGGGTTAGATGGATTTCGAGTTTGAGAGGAGTAGAGGCCGGTTTAGAGTCCCACATGGGCTCTAAAAGAGTTAGGCATGACATCCCTAGGCTCACTTTACGTGAAACCCAAGAAATAAGTCGTAAAACAAAATATCAATTCGGAGTCGCGAAATATCGGACAAGTCTGGAAAGGATCGAACTAGTCCGAAGTCGTCCAGAGAGAAAATCGGACAAGTCTGGCAAAAAGTCAGACAAGTCCGACTTTAGTCAGAGAGGAAAACGGACAAGTCCGCTGGGACACCGGACTAGTCCGAAAAAGTCCAGGGACTTAGCATTTTTTTCAAGGATTCTTGGAATATCGAACTAGTCCGCACAAAATCGGACAAGTACGAAAGTTTCCAGAGGCAAAATCGGACTAGTCTGCAGCAAAAACGGACAAGTCCATTTTTAGTCAGAGAGAAATTAGACTAGTCCTCTGTAAAATCGGACTAGTCCGCACTTTTTAGCATTTTAAGTGCGGTTTTGTTCCAAATCAATTTTAAATGCTCCAAATCAATTTTAAACTCGTTCCTCTTGTTGTGGGTTAATGTTAAACATTTATATGAGTGTATGTAGAGCATGATGCATGAAAATGAGGGTGTTACAATACAAGTCTAGTCAACACCTATTCATGGGTTTCCCATCAAATTGACACAAGCATGCACTTTTGTAAATAAAATATTTCAAAACAGGATCAAAATATTCAAGGACACTTGCCTTGCTCCTGCGGCTAGCTCGGATCGAGATCTTCAATGTTCAAGTGTTTAAAGTCCTCAAAAGCACCTTCTAGAGCATTAACTTCTATTTTGCATTACAAACATGCAAAACAAGCATTACAATCAATAAAATCTCATATAGTACTCAATATGCCATGATATGCATGAATGATGCAATTATGTGGTAATACATGTTATTAGGTTGCTAATATTGCTTACTAACTAGTTACAATTGAGTTTAACAGGTTTGAGCAAGTTCCGAATCATTTTGAAGAGCACTGGAATAGTTTCAGAAATTTCAGAATTCAGAGCCCGGACTAGTCCGCACATCGGGCTGGACATGTCTGCTCGGGGCCGGATTAGTCCTCACAGGACCGAACAAGTCCGATATGTCTGGGGTTTTGCGAACTTCCCAACTAGGTCATGATTTCATGCGAGATTGGGATCATATTTGATGTGGAAAGTTAGATCTAGAGCAATTATGGTGAATCCAATTGTCCAATGGTTCAAGATTTGGTGCAACGTGAGAAACTTGACATCTAAGGTTTTTGATGGATAGTTGATGATGAGGAGCGTTGATATCGAAGAGTCGATGAAGATCGCAGCAGTGATGACGTTCTTGCTTGATCCTTCCTCTTCTCTTCCTTCTCCTTTCTTCTCCTCCCGTCTCTTCCTTGCGGTGAGCTCCTCTCTTCTTGATGGCGGCTCATGAAGAAAACAAAGGGCTAAGGGTTTTCTCTAACATGGGCACGGTGAGAGGTTGTTTTGGGGTGTTTATATAGGAGGAGGGGTTGTTGGGTTGGGGTGGAATCCAAGTAGGAAGCAATGGGGACAAGTAGGGGCCTTGGTGGGGTCCCACTGGGCTCCTCAGGGGTGAGGCACGATGTTCTTGGGCTTAATTAAGACAATTACCCAATAACTCATTGTGGAGGAAAAGTATAATTAGAGTCAGAACCCTAGAAACCAGATTAGTCCGTAGGAGACCGGACAAGAACGTTCGAGGTACAGAGAGTAGATCGGACAAGTCCTGTGTTTGGCCGGACAAGTCCGGGGCTTGTACAGAAAGTTGAACCGGAATAAGTTTTGCGAATTAATGGACAACTCTGATGGGTTCTAGTAACCAACATCGGACTAGTCTGTAGCTGTAATGGACAAGTCCGTGGGACAACAGAAATGAAACCAGAATAGTCCTTAAGTTTGTCAGACAAATCCGGGTGTCATCAATGGCAAAACCGGACTAGTCCGTATAGTGGGTCGGACAAGTCCATTGCTCTGAAGGGAAAATGAAATAATCCGGAGAGGAAATGTACACCAGACTAATTCGGGGTTGTGTCCGGACAAGTCCATACAAAAACAGATTTTAATTGCTGTTTTTGCCCATAATTCATTTATATCTTGTTCTTTTTTTTGTGTGGAATTATGTTAACCATGTATGGGAATAAATGCAATGCATGATGGATGAAAATGAGGGTGTTACAAACCTACCCCCCTTAAAATGAATCTCGCCCTCGAGATTCGACGTAGAGAAAAAACATAGGGAAATTCCTTCTTGAGATCTTGTTTCTGCTCCCAAGTTGCTTCAGATTCATTATGATCTTTCCATTGTACTTTGCACCATTGAATCACATTGCTTCTTGTGACTCTCTCCCTTGTTTCTAAGATTTTGATAGGTTGGTCGGCATAAGTCAAATATTCATCAAGCTCCAATTCTTCCATTGTTACTTGCTCTTCCAGCACCCTTAAGTACTTGTTGAGTTGATAAACCTAAAATACATCATGGATATCAGAAAGATGCGTTGGCATCTCCAATTGATATGCCACTTCTCCATGTTTGTCCAAAATCTTGAATTGTCCAATATTAATATATCAAGGTGTCAACTTGCCTTTAACATTAAATTGTTTATGACCTCGCATAGGTGACACTTTGAGATACATGAAGTCTCCCACTTCGAAAGCTAAGTCTCTTCGCCTATTATCCATATAGCCTTTTGTCGTGACTGAGCAACCTTTAAGTTTTCATGGATTATCTGGACTTGCTTTTCAGCGTCCTGTATCACATCTGATCCATATACATGGGTTTCCCCTGTCTCATTCCAAAACAAGGGTGTTCTACATCTCCTTCCAAACAATGTCTCATATGACGACATCTTCAAGCTTGCTTGATAGTTTCTGTTGTAGGAGAATTCCGCATATGTGAGACTCTTATCCCACCTTCATCCATACTTTAGCACTCTTAGGATGTCTTCCAATACCTAATCTGTTCTTTCGGTTTGTCCATCCATTTGGGGATGATATGCAGAAATAAAATACAACTGAGTTCCCATAGAATCGTGTTGTTTCTGCCAAAACATAGAGGTAAATTAAAAACCTCTATCGAGCACTATTCTCTTTGGTACTCTGTGTAAACACAATATTCTCCCCATATACAATTCTGCCAGCTTGGCACCATCATAGGTAGTCTTGACAAGGATAAAATGCGCAGATTTTGTTAACCGGTCCACAATAACTCATATTGAGTCATATCTTGACGGGGTGCGCAGTAAACCAACTATGAAATCCACACCAACTTCTTTCCACTTCCATTCCGAAATCTTCAATGGCTGCAATAATCTAGCTGGCATTTGATGTTCAGCCTTAACTCGTTGGCACACATCACCTAACGCAACATATTCAACTATGTTCTTTTTCATTCTATCCCACTAGTAGCACATCTTCAAGTCTTTGTACATTTTTGTACAACCTGGAAGAATTGAATAAGGCGAGTCATGTGCTTCCTTCAATATCGCCTCCCGGAGATGCTTCACATTAGGCACAACAATTCGTTTTCCAAGCCATAGCATTCCAGTGTCATCTTCATCAAACCCCCATTCTCTCCCCTCTTAGATCTTTTCCTTGATCTCATGGATCTCTCCATCCTTTTGTTTGACCTTCTCGTATTCCTTGTTCTAATTTTGGGTTTACTTCCATTATTCCCATTTCATTCATGAATCCAAGATGCAACCTTTCAAACTCCTTACATAACTCGGATGACAACTCTCTAGCTGTGAGTTGGTGGCTTGCTCCTTTTCTACTTAATGCATTTGCCACTACATTGGCCTTTCCTGGGTGATTGTCGGTACCCTGCGTACCGAATACCCCTTGGGACAGCAAAAAGAGCAAAGGAACTTCACCTGTCTGAGTTGAAGACCTCCGAAGGCCCCACGTGTCATATAGAACCAAACCTGCCTCCCATCTATGGTTAGTCCCAGTGCTGCCACATGTATCCTGCAACCGGAGCTACATCCCACACATGAGATAGCTCCGGGCTAAATACCTATGTGGCACCCCGGACCTAACCTCCGACAGAGGGAAGCTCCGGTACTAACACGTTTACAATAGCACCGGACCTACCTGTCCCAGACGGTAAGCTCCGGAGCTACCACGCGTCCAACTGCCGGACCTTCAGCCTCAACAGACAGAGTGGTGGACTTCCAACGGCTCGGACCTTCAAGGGACAATTAAAGACTTCAAGACCCAGTTAAGTGTCATTAATACCATCTTAATGACACACGATCGGAGGGCCCTTAATACCAGTAATGCCACTGTCAAGGCGCGTTACCATACTATTAAGGGTAGTTAAGCTCATTAATTGCATATTAAACATCAGTAACCACCAGGGCCACATGTCGGGCTAGGCTAATGATGTAACGGTCAGCCCTTGTATTATAAAAGGACTGATCGAGCGATACACAGGGAGACTCTTCCAGACTCTGCTCTGACACAAGCCAGAAAGCTCTCAAACGCTCAATACAACAACTACACACCCCGTGGAGTACGGTATTATGCTTAGGTGGCCCGAACCACGTAAATCCTCATGTCAACTTGCTATCGTGTTCTGAATCCCTGCGCGTCCACAACCGAACTACAAACTCCGCGGTCTGCCAACAGTAGTACTAGGAGAATTTCCGAAACCAAACTCCGACAGTTGGTGCACCAGGTAGGGGAGCCCGAGATTCAAACATGGTGAACACTGCTGCTGGATCGTCCAAGGGAAACCCTGTTGTGCAACCTGCTGGAGGCAATCCCTCCAACATGCACCAGGCAGCAGGTGCTGTGGCTCCAGCAGGAGTCATTCCACCACCGCCACCGTCCGCACCAGCTAATCAAGCTGGATAGTGGGATGGGGTGTCCGCGTCGGTCACTGCATCAGCGAACAACAATCATGAACATGCGCTCCATGTTGATCGTGCTCTTCTCCAACATCCACTGCCTTCAGTAGCATCCCAGGGTGCAGTGGAGCAGTGGAGAGCTGATGTGGAACATTTGGTTGCGGTAGCAGCCGATCGCATCAGCAACCAAGGTCCTCCCCCCTTGGGGCGGGCCCCATCGCAGCATCGGACCGTGTCGGGTAGACTTGGTCTGCACGCTCCACAACACAGGAGGCGTGTTGCGTCTCAACAGGCGACGTCGCTGCCTTCCGGGGCGTGACGTACCCATACGGTAACCAGGCTTTTCACTCACGACCTCTGGGCGGAGCTTGATCACCGTTACCGTCAACAGGACAGTCGCGTCCATATCGAGCGTGCTCGCGAGAGGCAAGAGGCTCCGGAAAGTCCTGCTCCCGAGGGAGTAGTTGGAGGCCGTTCTGCCCTAGCCATGCACCTACACATGGTCAGATGGCCGCAAAAATTCCGGCCTCACCTGTCAGAGAAATTTGACAGGACTATCAATCCCGCCGAGTTTCTCCAAATCTACTCCACCGCAATCCTTGGGGCTGGAGGCAACGAGGCCGTGATGGCCAATTATTTCCACGTGGCTTTGAATGGGACCGCCAGGTCTTGGTTCATGAGCCTCCCACCTGACTCTATCAACAGTTGGGCGGAACTGTGCCAATAGTTCACTGCCAACTTCGGGAGTTCATATACCCGACCAGGCACAAAACTAGACCTTTTTGTTGTCAAGCAGAAGGGGGGAGAGTCCCTGCGATCCTTCATCCAGAGGTTCTCCCAGGTACGAAAAACCATACCTTCTATCTCAAGCGCCTCTGTTATTATGGAATTTAGACAGGACGTACAAGACAAGAAGATGCTGGAGAAGCTGGTGAACAAGGAAGTCACCAGCGTCACAGAACTCTTCAGCTTGGCAGACAAGTGCGCCAAAGCTGCGGAGGTCCATGAAATGCACTCCCAACCACCTCCGGAGGACAAAAAAAGTCCTCCTAGGGTGAAGACACTACCTCCAGGAGTGGTAATAAGAAGAAAAAGTCCAACGGCAAGAAGAAGCCGTCGACCGGCACACCTACAGCCATTGCTGCTGCAGCTCAGGGTGGCTAGAGGCCATGCCCTGAGAAACGACCTCGGCCGTCGTCTGAATATGGTGGTAGCTCCAAGATGTGGTGTCCCATACACAAGACGAATAGCCAAAACATGGAAGGCTGCCAAGAGGTCCAGAACCTTGCCGAGCGCAACAACAAACGCCGAGAAGAAGTTCCTTTTCGTCAAAGGGAAGGAAAACAAAAAGTCGACTAAGCTCCAGCTGAAGAGGAGTTAGGCTTTCTGGACCCCAAAAAGGTCCTGAAGGCTGTTTACACCTCTGTTGATGACGACTCCGACGTCTCCAACAACGAGTGTCGGAAGACCATGAACACCATATTTGGTGGTTCGTGGGACATCACCTCCCGCCACGTTCTCAAGACAATGCGGCGGGACATGGCCTCTGTAGCTCCCACTGCTAGGGCAGAGCCGCACCAGAAGTGGATGGACGCTGCCATCACTTTCGATGCTTCAGACTGCCCTCCAAACATGATCGGAGCTGGCTAGCTTCCTTTGATGGTATCTCTGACTATCAACAACATCCAACTCCACCATGTAATGGTGGACGGAGGTTCGGGGTTGAACCTCATAAGCTTTGAAGCCTTCGTCAAGCTTCAGCTCTGACCTTCGGATCTTCGCCCCTCCCGACCTTTCTCCGGAGTAGGTTCGGGGGCCATAACTCCACTCGGTGCCATTACTCTCCCGGTGACCTTCGGGACTCGGAAGAATTACCGAAGTGAGAAGTTGGTCTTCAACGTGGCGCAAATCAACTTACCATTCAACGCCATCTTGGGCAGACCAGCCTTGTACAAATTCATGGCTGCTGCTCATTATGGCTATTTGGTGTTGAATATGCCAACACCAGCAGGTGTTCTCCGGATCTGCCGAGATCGCACCGCCGGAGTTACTGCTCTGGAAGAACTCCAAGCGCTTGCTACAGCACAGGAGGAAGAATTTGGAAAGGAGCAAGCTCCGAAACCCCCAAGCATTCGTCATCGAGGCTCAACCTCTGCACCTCATGTGTAACCAAGCGGCGACACTGACATTCCCGTCAAAGTCGTCCAAATCGGTTCCGATGCTGCTCAGACCACCCGTATATCGGGAGGTCTGAATGACAAATAGGAACTCGCACTCGTCACTTTCCTCCGGGCTCATGTCGATGTGTTTGCCTGGCAACCGTCACAAATGCCTAGGATCCATAGGGAAGTGATCAAGCACAATCTGAAGATTTATCTCGATGCTCGGCCTGTACATCAGGAGCCTCAGAAGCAATCAGTAGAGCGACAAAACTTCATACATCAAGAAGTGAAGAAGTTGCTTGAAGCTAGATTCATTCGAGAAGTCTTCCACCCAAAATGGCTGGCGAACCCAGTCGTTGTACCCAAGGCCAGCGGGAAGCTTGGGATGTGTATCGACTACACTACACTGAATAAGGCATGTCCAAAAGATCCATTCCCACTACCTATAATAGATCAGATAGTGGATTCCACCTCTGGGTGCGAATTACTGTGTTTCCTAGACGCGTATTCTGGGTATCATAAAATCAGAATGTCTAGGGAAGATGAAGACCATACTTCCTTCGTCACAGTAGATGGATTATATTGTTACACTGCCATGCCATTTGGTCTCAAAAACGCTGCTTCAACGTTTGTATGAGCTATGTACAAAACATTAGGAGAGCTCACCAGAGATGTAGTGGAAGTGTACGTCGATGACATCGTCGTCAAGATCAAGAACAAGGAGTCATTCCTTGACACCTTGCAAGCTGTCTTCGACAAGTTGCGAATCACACGCACGAAGCTGAACCCAGACAAGTGTGTCTTCGGGGTTAGCTCCGGAAAACTTCTTGGATTTTTGGTGAACAACTGAGGAATAGAAGCAAATTCGGCCAAGATTAAAGCTATTGAAGACATGTGTCCACCAGCCCGCATCAAGGACGCCCAGAAGCTGACTGGATGTCTAGCTGCCCTCACCCGGTTCATCTCAAGACTGGCGGAACGGGCGCTACCCTTCTTCAAATTATTGAGGAAGTCCGGACCTTTCCAATGGTTTGAAGAAGCAGAAAAGGCATTCCAGGAGCTGAAGCAGCTCCTCAACACTCTACCAACCTAGGTAGCTCCGAATCCTGGTGAGCCACTTCTGCTTTACATTTCAACAACTGACAAAGTTGTCAGCATGGTCCTGGTTGCGGAAATACCAGAACCATACCCACTTCAGGAGTCCAGACCCCTCCGAGAGGGTCTGGAGCTACTAGAATGTGAGTCTGGGTCCCATCTCCCAGACCCAGATACTAAAAGCGAGATGCTAGAGGAGCCACCTCCTTCGAGTGGAGCAGTCACTGTTGCTGAACAAGAAGATCCGGAACCCTCCGGGAAGGTCTAGATCACTTCAGAAGAAGCTCCGAGTTCCTACAGCAGGAACCTAGAGGTCCCCGAAGAAGGTCCGGACCCCTCCGGGAGGGTCCGGGTTGATGAGGAGGAAGCTACAGGCCCCTTCGGGAGGATCCGGACAGTCCAACGCCCAGTGTACTTCATCAGCGAAGTACTCCATGACGCCAAGACTCGGTACCTAGATGTGCATAAGCTGCTCTACGTAGTTCTTATTGCTTCTAGGAAGCTACAACACTACTTCCAAGCTCACAAGATTTCAGTGGTAACTTCTTATCCACTGTGTGCAATCTTACATAACCCCAACTCTACTGGGAACATTGCAAAGTGGGTAGCAGAATTGGACGAGTTCGACCTTGAATTCGTCCCATGACAAGCGATCAAGAGTTAAGCATCGGCGGACTTTGTGGCAGAATGGACCCCCTCTCCATCAAATTCTGGGGGCCCCAGTGAGCAGAAGCTGGAACCCAAGGTTCCGGTTTTCACCAAGCCTCACTGGACTCTCTACTTCGACTGCTCCGTGCAGAAGCAGCGGGCCGGAGCTGGAGTCCTTCTCCTCGCTCCGACCGGGGATAGGTCAAATACATGGTTCACCTTGACTTCAAGGCGACCAACAACATGGCGGAGTATGAAGCACTAATCTATGGGCTCAAGGTGGCACTATCATATAGTGTCAAGCAGCTGTTGGTAAGGGTGATTCGCAGCTCATCATAAAACAAGTCAAAGGTGAATGCTGCTGCAACAACCCTCAACTAGCTGCATACCTACTTGAAGTCTAGAAGCTTCAGAAGGACTTCGACGTCCTGGATCTTTGCCATGTCCAGTGTCTCAACAATGCTAAAGCCGACGAACTCTTGATGAAAGCTTCAACCGGAGCTCTAGCACCCGACGGAACCTTCGTCTGAAGATTGTCAAGATCAACAGCTTAGCCCGCCGAACTGAGCGAAGGGGGTGAGACCAGCACCTCGATGCTGGCGGTCCTGATGGCCCTGTTACCATGGTGTCCATCAAGGGTCATAGGTGCTGTAGGAAGCTCCGAGCAACCCAGCACGCAAGACTCAAATCCTCAAGTTAGTTCCGATGCATGGATCTCGGAGATCCGGAGCTACATGAAAGACAATTTCCTTCCTGAAGACAATGTATCTGCTGACCAGATAGTCAGATTTGCTAAAAGATACACACTGGTATAAGGGGATCTCTACCGACAAGGTGCCAACGGCGTCCTAATGCGGTGCATTACAAGGGAAGAAGGTTGTGAGATCCTCGCAGAAATCCATGGAGGCGAGTGTGGGAAGCATGCGTCTTCCCGCACGTTGGTCGGTAAAGCCTTCCGGCATGGTTTTTACTGGCCTACAACACTCCAGGATGTAACTGAGCGAGTGAAGAAATGTGAAGCATGCCAGTTCCATGTGAAGCAAATTCACACACCAGCTCAGCCTGTACAAATGATACCTCCTACATGGCCATTCTCTATGTGGGGGATGGATATCTTGGGACCTTTCCCAAGAGCCGTTGGAGGTTACAAGTTCCTGTATGTTGCCATCGACAAGTTCACCAAATGGCCGGAAGCAACTCTAGTTGTGACAATAAACAATAAATCAGCTATCAATTTCTTGCAGTCCATCGTATACAGATTTGGATTCCCAAACATGATCATAACTGATAATGGGACCCAATTCACAAGCTCTACATTCCAAGGATATTGCGAAGACCTCAACATTCAAGTCAGCTACACCTCTGTAGCTCACCCGGCAAGCAATGGCCAAGCTGAGAGAGCAAATGCATAAACCCTAAAAGGACTTAAGACGCGCACATATGAGCACCTAAAAAAACATGGAGCCAACTGGATCAAAGAGCTTCCGCCCACCTTATGGGCAAACACGACAATTCCAAATCAGTCAACTGGAGAGACACCCTTCTTCTTGGTGTACAAAGCTGAAGCAGTCCTTCCTCCGAAAATCACCTTGGGGTCGCTTCAAGTCCGGACCTTTGACGATGCCACATAGGACAAGCTCCAGCGTGAAGACTTTGACCTCCTTGAAGAGGGAAGGTGCCGAGCAGCTGTTCGGAATGCCTGATACCGCCAAGCTCTTCGGCGCTATCACCAAATGCATGTTCACAGCCGACAGCTCAAGGAAGGCGATCTGGTGCTACGGAGAATACAAACACGAGAAGGGTTAAACAAACTCTCCCCCAGCTGGGAAGGACCCTTACGAGTGATCAAAGTATCCCGTCCCAGATGCGTTTGCTTGGCAACCGAGGATGGAACACCTCTCCCTAATCCTTGGAACATTGAGCACCTCCGTAAGTTCTACGCTTAATATCACGGAGGTGAGTCTATAGTTACATGTGATGTATGTTATAGAGTCATTGTACACAATCGGGTAGCTCCTTCGGGAGTACAGTCGGACCTTCCCCGGAAGGTCCGCAAAGTTCAGGCAACACTTGTCACAGTCTCAGAACTAAAAGTGTAGCTAGCTACCTTGGGTCAAACGAGAAATGAAACACACTTAGCCTGGTTCCGTACCCTAAGAGTGTACTTGTTTCCCCTGTACCCTGGACCTATAATGAAAGACATCATTGTGTGAAAACAGACTCCACGTGCATTTATTTTGTACAGGCTCAATATTTTTTATTTTTCTCTTTCTTTTATATAACAAAGTTGTGCAACTCTCAAGAATCTCTAGCTCGACAAATACATATATACTTCAAGTCACTTTGTTAATTCTTTCGAGTCTTAACATTGTTGAATGGTCTACTTGCCTGAATGCTGCAAAGCCAATCTAGGTCCGGAGTGTGCTGTCGACTTAGCCTGGTCCTGCACCCTAAGTACGCCACTCTACCTACACCCCGGCAGGCCGAAGTAAGGTAAGTCCAAGATACGATTGGCCTGAAGAACATAAGCAAATGCACTTGATTGTATATAGAATTGCATTCAACCTAAAAATTTCTTTCGGGAATAATAAGCCGCAATTGAGTTATAGATAGGAAATGGATTTTACTGTTTTTCTTGACATTAGTGTGCAGGGAAAATAAAGATCTCATGATGATGGTGGATGAAGATGGAGCTATCAAAGCTCCGACAGCCCCTAAGTTGGCCCGCTGTCAATGGTTCAAACATTGATAGTAGGCGTCGCCGGAGCTACCAAGTTCCGGCAAATCCAGGGGGTCAGCCATCAACATGAAGAAAAGATGGTGGGAAGACTCCCCAGTGGGGTCTGCTGTCGACACACCGCGTGTTGACAGTGGTCGCTGCCGGAGCTACCAAGCTCCGACAACCCCAGAGGACTAACTGTCGACACTCTATGTGTTGACAAGGTTCACTGCTGGAGCTACTAAGCTCCAACAACCTCAGGGGGCCCCTACTATCGACGACTTCGGACCTACAAACTACAAGTTCGAAGCGCGCAAGTCTTCAACAAAATTCTACATCCTCCTGGTACATGTTCACAATCAAATTGTGTACATCTACCAGGGGGCCAAGTGGGACAAAGGTGTTGAAGACAAAAAATGAAATTCATAAAATTCTTGGATTTCATTAATATAGAGACAAGGTATACAAAATTGGAGAAAAAGAAGAGAAGATACAAGCGGGAGCTACAAAGAGAAAGTCCTAAACCATATGGAAGAATGAGGCAACCTTCTGGGCAACCTCTGACACGCTGGCCTTGGCGGCATCTCCCTCTCCGTCGATGGGACCTTCAAGCACCGAGTCCAGTGGGAAGTGAGGATCCCGACTTGTGTAGCACGTCAGCATGTACTCTGCGACGTTCTTCACCAAGGATTGTCCTTCAGTTTCCAACTGGTCCGCGATGAGATCGCCCATCTTGTTGAGTTTGCTGCCCGCCGAGCTCAACGCCTTCAACACTAGGTCCAGCTCTGGCTCCGGATCATCCGGGCGCACCGGACTGAAGCCCAGCAGCGTCAGTGCGTCATTGGATTTGCCCAAGAAGTCCCAAACTTGTTGGGACTCCGCAGCCCTTGAGCCTCGCACCTCTTCCAAGGATCTCTTGGTCGCCGCAAGCTCCGAATTCTCCCGGCCAAGGCGCTCGACTTCTTTGGCATTCTGCTGAATCTTTTCAGCAACTTGCGTTTCGAGTTTACCAAGCTCCTCTTCCCGGAGGTGGATCTTGTTCCGGCAGTCGACTAAGTCTTTCTCCCGGCCCCGCACTTTTCTTCTCCCTGGCAGCAATTTCATTCTCCCTCGTAGTGAGGTCTTGTCACTGCTTCCTGGCCTTCTTCTCCTCTTTCTTGCAGCGCTCCTCCAAATTCTTGGTGCGCTCTGTGAGACTCTTGTCACCCAGAGTCAGCCTTTGAGTAAGCTTCTCCTCCCTCTTCACGAGGTCATCACGCATCTCTAGGAGTTTTTGCTCTTCATCTTCGAGATTTTTCTCCCGCTCCTCAAGAGCCTCCCGACGCTAGACGAGGCTGTCGTGGATGGCGCTGAGCTTCTCTTGGCGGTCTTTTGCTGCTTCATTAGCAGCCATGGCCTGTTCGTGGATGGCCTGGGACTGGTCGTCGAGGGATCGCATCATGCTTTCCCTCTCATCCAACAGCTGACCCCAGTACTCCAACCGGACCTTGTCCCTTTTCACCCACTGCTTGTCGTCGGCCAGCCTCGTCTGCGCTAGCTTGGTCCCGAATTGGAGCCGGTTGTGCCACCTCCTAAGGGTTTGGCGCTCCTCCTCGAGGGCCTTGCTGTCATGGTAAAAGGCCAGCTGAACTTGACGAAGGCTGGAGCAGGCATTGTCGATGGATAACGACAAAGGGATTGGCTCCAGACCTGCCGGGGTCCTCTCCGCTGGCTCCTGCGGGTTCTCAATAACAAAAATCGGGTCCCACTCTACAAGAGAGGTCCCTTGAGCTTCCACGGCACTAGGGCCGCCCTCTGGGATAGCCCCGGTCGCCGCCGAGGAAGGTCCTACAACAGAAGTTTTTACCTCCAGAGTCGGCTCCGAAGGTCCCGCCGCTAGGTCATCAGCAGCTGGTCCTTCAGGCGGAGGACCGATAGCTTCGTTTTGGCACTCTGGCTCAGGCGCGGGCACCTCCAGAACCACCACCTCTGGGGCAGGCGTTGAAGATTTGGCCGGAGCTGAGGCCATTTCCAGCTCTAGTGTTGGTGCCTCCTCTGCCGTCGGTTCAGGCGCCGGTGCTTCGACCTCCACCGGCTCGGGCGCCGGCACTTATGTGACAACCGGCTCAGGCGCTGGAACTTCATCAAGACCGGGCCCCGCTGCCAGAACTTCATCAACATCCATCTCCACCGCCGGGGCTTCATCAATAGCCGGCTCTGCTGCCGGGGCTTCAACAACATCTGGCTCTAGGGCTGGAACTGCAGCTACCTCCGGCTCTGAGGCCGGAGCGTCCATCATCTCAGCATCCAAAATCAGAGCTTCAACCTCCGGAGCTAGTGCCGCTGGTACATATTCAATCCCGTGGTTCGGCGCTACCAAGGGAGCGTCAGGGGATGACTCGAGGTCAAGGACCACGACAACTGGCGCCGGAGCTGCCATGGCCTCAGCCACCTCTTGGGGTGGCGCTGGAACTAGAGCTGGAGCCTCTGTCTGTGCAACATTAGTTGTTGCTGCAGGAACCGGAGCTTTAGCCCCTTTCTTGGGCACCCTGTGGACGAAGGACGAAGAAACTCAAAACATGGTTACAACAAAAAACAATCAACTGAGTTAAAAAATCAGATTTACCTCAGAAGGCTTCCGCTCCAGCTAACGCGGAACCTCTTCACCGGACGCTCAGGGCCGGACCATGTCGCAATTGGCGTAGTTGCTCTGGAAGGCTCCCCGGAGCTTGCTGCCGCCGTCGACATCGCCTTGGTTGAGCCCCCCCCCCCCCCCGACTGAGAAGGACCCTCGGACCTAGAGCCCTCAGCTGGCCCTGGTACCAGAGCCACATGGACGGAGCTAGCATCATGGGGAGATGCCGATGATGGAGTGGTTGCCGCCGTAGAATACCTCCTCCACCGGGGAGAAAGAGCTGTCGTGGAAGGAGCAGGTCTGACGGACCTCCCGTTAGAATGCTTCAACTTCCTCTTGTGGCTCGAGGGCTCGCCCAACTGCTTGCCCTTGCCTATGACTTCAGCTCTTGGCTTTGGGGTGGGAGTGGAGCCACTTTCAGAAGCTCCGGGGATTGCCACCCCGGAGGTTGATCACCTCTCCATCAGGCCCAAGTCATCCAACAGCGACATCTTCCTCTGGAGCTCTCTGCACTCCTTTGGTATCATATTTAGAGGAAGGAAGGTCGCCAATGGAGACACGTCTCCAGGGCCAATGTTCCCAGGCTGGAAATTCTTGAGATGGGTCTTCATGGCTTCACCGGTCAAATTGGTCCCCGAACCAACCTCAATGCGGTTGGTATCCATCTCACTATTGAAGGCCCATGCAGGTCGCCCCCTAGCCCTCAGCAGGGCCCACCTATTCGTCAAGAAGTTGTCGAAGACCATCTGAGGGGTCACCCAACCTTCAACACACTCCTGTATTCTGTCCAGAATGGGCCTGTACTCCCTCGACAGCTCCGGCATGTCACTCCAAATGTCGGTGTCAACGTGGGGGAGGCCTTCAGGCGGTTCCAGCCTCTCACGTCCCTCGACGGTGACGACCACCCAGTCTTTCTTCCAGTCATCCCACTTGCCGGAAGAAAAGGACCTCAAGTACTTGAGGGGGGAGTTTTTCTGCTTCACAAAGTAGTAGAAGTCGATTAACTCATCACTCTTCTCGGTGGGGTGGATAGTGAAGAAAGTCCAGAACAACTCCATGGAAGGGGGCACTCCCACCCACATCTCGCAAAAGTGGACAAAAGTGCTACCAGCAAGATTGAATGGGGGCTGAGATGGTGGAGCTGCAGACCATAGAAATCGAGCAGCATCAGAAAGGAAGTGGAGAAAGGCGGGATCAAACCCGCCATGGTGTACCCAAGGAAATACACCATATCTCCGGCTCGCTCCTTCTCGAAGGAAGCTTGCCACAACGAATGTCATTGTTGAAGGAGTCACTGGACCAACCCATGTAGGTCCGGACCCTAGACAACTCCTTCTTGCTCCTAATGCGGCTCTTGGGGAGTCCCAACTTCATCACAGCACAGCAGGGCGAGAGATGAGAAGCCAGCAAAAGTTTGGAGGATTCAAGCGCAAGTTCAAGTGAAGGCGTAAAGAATCCCCAAATGGTGTGCACTTTCCTTCTTAAGTAAGCCCCTGCAACGCTTGGATGGAAACCGTAGAGGAGCCAATGATATAGTTCAAAAATTTCACCCTGCCAATGACAAGGGGGCCCCGGGCCACCCCGACGATCAAGTTGAGGTACTTACCCCAGGCGAACAGTTGTCATCATGAGAAGAGGGAAGCCCGAGGGCAGCGGCCTGACAGGGCGCACGGAACCGATACAGTTTTCGTATCGGGACCCAGCGACATTCAATTGCGTGAGATCCGCACGCTCAGATCTCACCTGCCGCATCCTGGATATGCCACGCGGCGATGGTTTAATTGCGAACTACCGCCAATTGCACATCCAAAGACCCTTGAAGACACAGCTCATAATCCGAAGGATGGACCCACCTCCGGCAGAACGACTTCATCCAAAAGGTCTCTCCCAGAGGTGGGCCCAGGGGGCCACTGTCGGTACCCTGCGTACCGAATACCCCTTGGGACTGCAAAAAGAGCAAAGGAACTTCACCTTTCTGAGTTGAAGACCTCCGAAGGCCCCACATGTCATACGGAACCGGACCTGCCTCCCATCTATGGTTAGTAATAGTGTTGCCACGTGTATCCTGCAACCGGAGCTACATCCCACACATGGGATAGCTCCGGGCTAAATACCTGTGCGGCACCCACGGACCTAACCCCCGACAGAGGGAAGCTCCGGTACTAACACGTGTACAACAGCACTGGACCTACCCGCCCCAGACGGTAAGCTCCGGAGCTGCCATGCGTCCAACCGTCGGACCTTCAGCCTCAACAGATAGAGTGGTGGACTTCCAACGGCTCGGACCTTCAAGGGACATTTAAAGACTTCAAGACCCGGTTAAGTGTCATTAATACCATCTTAATGGCACACGATCGGAGGGCCCTTAATACCAGTAACGCCACTATCAAGGCGTGTTACCATACTATTAAGGGTAATTAAGCTCATTAATTGTGTATTAAACATCACTAACAACCAAAGCCACATGTCGGGCCAGGCTAATGATGTAACTGTCAGTCCTTGTACTATAAAAGGACTGACCGAGCGATACATAGGGAGACTCTTCCAGACTCTACTCTGACACAAGCCAGCAAGCTCTCAGACGCTCAATACAACAACTACACACCCCGTGGAGTAGGGTATTACGCTTAGGCGGCCCGAATCACATAAATCCTCGTGTCAACTTGCCATCGTGTTCTGAATCTCTGCGCGCCCACAAACGAACTACAAACTTCGCGGTCTGCCAACGCTAGTACAAGGAGAATTGCCGGAACCAAACTCCGACAGTGATAGTTGATTCCCACATCGTAATCCTCAATGAATTCCAACCATCGATGTTGCCTCAAATTTAGATCTGTTTGAGTGAATATGTACTTAAGACTTGTGATCCGTGTAAATCTCACACCTATGACCAAGAATGTAGTGCCTCCATATATTCAAAGAATGTACCACGGCTGCAAGTTCGAGGTCAGGTGTTGGATAATTCAGCTCATATGTCTTCAATTTCCTGGATGCATAAGCTACTACTCGGCCTTCTTGCATCAATACACAGCCAAGTCCTTGCCTCGACACATCACAATATACATCAAAGCTTTTTTGCTCATGTCTGGCAATGTCAACACTGGTGCGGTGGTTAATCTCCTCTTTAACTCCTCAAAGCTTTTCTGACAAGCATGAGTCCATTTGAATGATTTCTCCTTCATTAATAGTTTAGTCATTGGCTTCACTATCATGGAGAAGTCTTTGATGAAATGGCGATAATATCTAGCCATTCCCAAGAAACTTCATATATCCTTCACATACTGTGGTGGGTTCCACTTTAACACATCTTTCAATTTTCCTGGATCGACAGATACTCCTCCCTCGGAAATGATATAGCCTAAAAATGGTATCTCCCTCAACCAGAATTCACACTTATTAAACATGGCATACAACTGGTGCTCTCACAATTTGTGCAACATGATCCTTAAATGCTCTTTATGCTCTTCTTCGCTTTTTGAGTATACCATGATATCATCAATGAATACTACGATGAACTTATCCAGATACTCCATGAAGACCTTATTCATGAGGTACACAAAGTATGCAGGTGCATTGGTCAATTCGAATGACATAACGGTGTACTCATATGATCCATTGTTGACGGTCCTTAAGTACCATATTTTGACTGTCAATTCACCTCATAATGTGCATAAAAGAAACACAAAACATAGTGGTAGGGTTATACACTAACCCAATTCCAAAAGTGTTGGTGTTTATTTGCATGCAGGTGAAATATTACCCAAAATACCAAAACATGTAGGGATGAATCCACGAAAATGGATTTCAATGAATCAGGCGATGACACGTGGCAACACATGGTTCAAATGGCCCACAAACAGAAGAATACAAGGAGATCCAACGGTGTTGCACCCATATATATCAAGGGGGCCCACCTGGAAGCCACCTGGAGGAAGCACTCACCGAGGGGAGCCTTGACCAGATCGGTCGAACCAGGGGTTCGACCGACCTCTTCCTGGTGCCAAACTCGGTCAAATGACACGTGTTGGCTCCTCCCGACTCCCTGGAGTCGATGGTGACTTATTCACGCGTTAATTGTGGCGGGAACCGACCCTTCTCCACCTATAAATAGACCCCCTCACTGCACTTCTCACACACACCAAAAGTTAAGAATAGTGCTACACTCCAAAGGTTTAGAGTAGTCCTAGAGGCTACCAAAGTAGAAGGAGAGTGTGGTGAAGAGTCTAGGAGAAGGAGGCTTGGGCTTCTCAAGTCCCTCTTCTACACTTGTACCCCTACAAAAGTTTTACTCAATTAAGTAAGCCTTTGTGAATTCAATACATGTTTGATCTTTTATTCTTAGTAGTTTGCACAAGTAGTTACTTGTGGGTTCACTACTTTAATTCATTAGAGGCTCTAGTTGTAGCTTTGTGTTCGAAACAACTAGAGTAGTGATTTAGAACTTAAGCGTGGTGCTTAGGTTATAAATCATCAGTGGATATCTCATAGACCCACGGATTGAAGAGGTAGGCAGTAGGTGGTGACAGCCCTATCTATCCTTCGTAATCCTCCACGTTCGGCTATGCCATATGCTCTTGGCGGGAGTCGTCCTAGTATTGCTAGGATTATGCCCGTGCCCGAAGCAAGCATCTACTGCAAGCTACCTTGAATTAGGATCAATAATTTAATTCCTCTCTATTCCTTGCCTACCAAACAACTTTGTGTCCTTGGGTGAGCTAGATCGAAAGATTAGCACACACGTTCTTTGGATTTGATACCTTTGGGAATACTCCTTAAGGGGAAGTGCTGCAACGGTATTTCCGTGCGCTTGTGGATAACTCTATGGTGTTAAGAAATACCAACAAGTATTTCTGGCGCCGTTGCCGGGGACGGTTGCTGTTAATCCTCGAACCAAGATCACCCTCGTATCATATCCCCCTTATCTATCATCTTACCTTTCTTATTATTACCTTACCACCACCATATAAATGGAGCAACCCACCATTCTTTCTTATTCTGCTCCGAAAGGCGAGTTCTGTGAGCCACCGCCTTTGGCGGAACCTATTTGTTCAACCAGCTATGAACTTTGCCTTGGCTTTATAGCCATGGTTCGGGAACAATCCTTCTTAGGAACGGATTGTGAAAACCCTTACCACCATCTACGAGAGTTCAAAAAACTGTGTTCATGCCTTCTAATCAAAGGTATGACACAGGAAACTCTCGAATGGAAGTTTTTTCCTTTTTCCCTCAAGGAAAAAGCCAAACAATGGTACAACCACTACGTTGGGAAGACAAATGGTGATTGGAGTGAATTACGAGACAAATTTTGTCTTGCTTTATTTCCCATTGCCCGAATTGTTTCCTTACGAAAGGAAATACTATGCTTCAAGCAGATGGAGAAGGAATCCATAGGTGCAGCTTGGGACAGATTTTCTCTTTTGAAAAATTCTGGCCCAGATTTGTTAATCCCTGATCCAATGCTTTTGCAACATTTCTTCATGGTATTAAACAAAGAGTCTGCCCTATATCTTGACATTACGGCTGGAGGATCTTTCCTCCATAAGACTTCAGAAGAAGGCAAGGATCTTCTGGACAGAATTCTAGAAAATTCTTCTTTCATTATGGGTCTTAATGAGCCTCCCCAAGAGGAAGTCGTGTCAAGAACGGAGGATGCACTCTTGGACAAGGATGAACCCATTTCTTGTTTACCCCAAGCCTTGCCAGAGGAATCCTCTCCTGAACCTGAGACTATGAAGGTAGAAGAAATTTAACCCTCGCAGTTTCCATTTTACTTCGAGGAAGAGCTTTTTGAAGATTATGAAAATACCTCGAAGTATTGTTGCTATAGGAAACCTTCATTGCCGCCAACTCCACCTGAACTACCTGACGGGGTGTTCGTCCTACAGACGGTCAAGGAGTTGACCTCTATCCTGAGCAGAGAGTGGACAGCTGAAGTCAAAAATTCACCCGAAATTCTTCGGATGACCTCACCTTTGGCTACCATGTTATGTTCTATTAGAGGGACACCAATGAGAATCCTATAGAACCCTACTATTGGAGCAAATCTCATTTCTGATTCTTGTGCTCTCGCCATTCTTGGCGATGTGCCATTGGCACCAACACGCGAATCCTTCCGAGATTCATTTGGAACCATCCTCAAAGGATGTGGGGTTCTTCAACAAGTGTCTATTAGACACAAAGACGTTGAGGCTCTTCTAGATTTTCACGTGTTCGAAATCCAAGATTTCAACATCATGATAGGGAGTCCATAGAGAAATTTCTCATGGAAGTTCCTTTGGAAGGAAGCCTCAATATCAATCTTGGAGGGAGAAATTTCTCCATGCCTATTCTGCGTTCAAAAAACACATCTGCAGAATCTCCCATCCAAGATGAGCCAATGGAGGAGGTTAGGACTCTTCAATTTTTAGAACCCCCTGAAATTGAAGGAGAAGAAGACTTCGTCCAAGAGGATGATGAATTTCAGGAGGAAATTGAATTGCCAAAAGAAGAGCCCTCCCCAAAACCTCCTGTTGAGCTCAAGATTCTACCTCCAGGCCTACGTTATGCCTTTCTAAATGGCGATTTGGAAGCCCCTGTCATCATAAGTGACAAGCTTTCAGATGATGGAACACTCAAACTCGTAGCCATGTTAGAAAGGCATAGAGCTATTTTTGTATATTCACTTCAGAATCTCAAGGGAATTAGTGCAGCGTTATGCACCCATCGTATTCCTATTGACCCTGAGAGTGTCCCCTCAAGGGAACCTCAAAGGCGATTGAATAATGCGATGCGGGAAGTTATCAAGAAAGAAGTCTTCAAACTTCTACATGTCGGGATTATTTACCCTATTCCTCTTAGTGAATGGGTAAGTCCAGTTCAAGTACTGCCTAAGAAGGGAGGTATGATGGTCGTTCAAAACGAGAGGAATGAATTAATTCCTCAACGGACCGTCACGGGATGGAGGATGTGCATTGACTACCGAAAACTTAACAAGGCAACAAGGAAAGACCATTTTGCATTGCCCTTCATCGATGAGATGTTAGAGCGATTGGCAAAACACTCCTACTCCTGTTTCCTTGATGGGTATTCGGGATATCATAAATTCCTATCCATCCCGATGATCAAAGTAAGACCATGTTCACATGTCCTTACGGGACCTATGCCTACCGGCGTATGTCCTTTGGACTGTGTAACGCTCCTGCCTCTTTCCAGAGATGCATGATGTCTATATTTTCAGACGTGATCGAGGATATCATGGAAGTTTTCATGGACGATTTCTTCGTCTATGGAAAAACTTTTGATCATTGTCTAGAAAATTTAGACAGGGTCTTACAAAGATGCTAGGAGAAGGACCTTGTGCTTAATTGGGAAAAGTGTCATTTCATGGTTCGGGAAGGTATCGTTCTTGGACACTTGGTATCCGAGAGAGGAATAGGGGTGGACAAAGATAAAATTGAAGTTATTGAAAAACTTCCACCTAGTATCAATGTTAAGGGAATCCACAGCTTTTTAGGTCATGCGGGGTTCTACCGACGATTTATCATGGATTTCTCCAAAATCGCTAGACCCATCACCAACCTATTAGCTAAAGAAGCTCCCTTTGATTTCGATGATGAATGCCTTAAATCATTTGATATATGCAAAAACACACTCATCTCAGCTCCAATTATCCAACCTCCTGATTGGACGCTGCCATTTGAAATCATGTGTGATGCCAGTGACTTTGCTGTTGGTGTGGTCTTAGGCCAAACCAAAGATAAAAAGCATCACACAATAGCCTACGCTAGCAAAACTCTGACAGGAACCCAACTCAATTATGCCACAACTGAAAAAGAGCTCCTAGCAGTATTTTTTGCTATCGACAAGTTTAGATCCTATTTGGTTGGAGCAAAGGTCATAGTCTACATAGACCATGCTGCTTTGAAATATCTTATTACCAAAAAGGATTTTAAACCCAGACTAATTCGATGGATTCTTCTACTCCAAGAATTTGATCTGGAAATAAGAGATAAGAAAGGAGTAGAGAATTCAGTAACAGCTCATCTTTCACGTATGGAAGTCACACAAACAATGGACATACCTATCAATGACTTCCTACGAGATGATATGCTCCTCAAGGTGACAGACTCGCACCCTTGGGATGCGGATATCGTGAACTTTATGGTCACGGGATACGTACCACCAGGGGAGAACAAAAAGAAACTCATTTATGAGAGTCGTAGACACCTTTGGGATGACCCTTACCTCTATCGAGTATGTGTCGATGGCCTTCTTAGAAGGTGCGTCCCATCAACCGAAGGCACCAAAATTATAGAGAAATGCCATGCTGGCCCCTATGGTGGTCATTACGACATTTACCGTACTCAGGCAAAGATTTGGCAGAGTGGATTCTATTGGCCTTCAATGTATGAAGATACCAAGGAATTCATTCGCAGATGTTGGAAATGCTAGAAGCATGGAGGAATCTCTGCTCGCGATGCGATGCCCCTAACATACAATCTCCAAGTGGTATTATTTTATGTATGGGGTATTGGTTTCATGGGACCTTTTCCTAGGTCTTATGATTGCGAGTATATTTTGGTTGCCGTCGATTATGTGTCAAACTAGGTAGAAGCATTACCATGTAAAAATGCTAATTCCAAGCAAGCAAGGAAAATATTCCATGAGTTCATTTTCCCACGCTTTGGAACTCCCCGTATGGTCATAAGTGATGGAGGGTCTCATTTCATAGATAAGACCTTTCAGAACTTTTTAAGGGAACTTGGAGTCCAGCATAACATTGCTACCCCATAACACCCACAGACAAGAGGTCAAGCAGAAACATCTAATAAGCAAATTAAGAATATTCTGCAAAAGACTATCTTGGAAATGGGAACGGGATGGAAGCAAAAGCTACCTGACACATTGTGGGCATATCATACTGCCTACAAGACACCTAGCAGCATGTCTCCTTTCCGACTTGTCTATGGGAAGACTTGGCATCTTCCCATAGAATTGGAACATAGAGCGTATTGGGCCATCAAGTGGTGGAACATGATTCTTAACGAAGCTGGAAATCACCGATTGAAGCAAATCTCTTAGTTGGAGGAACGGAGAGATAAGGCATACCACAGTGCCATAATTTATAAAGAGAAAACCAAAAGATGGCACGACAAGAGGATTACGCCGAAAGAGTTCAAACCTGAAGATAAAGTTTTACTCTTTAACTCTAGGGTTAAACTCTTTGGACATGGGAAGCTTAGAAGTAAATGGGAAGGACCCTTCACTGTAGTAGAGACTTCATCCCATGGAGCAATCACACTCCAAGGTGGTGACGGTCAACTATTGAAAGTGAATGGGCACCGACTCAAATTATTTCTTGATTCCCAAAAGGATACAGAAAAAGAATTTGACGTGGTAAATCTAATCAATTTCTATGCCATTTCTTTCAATTCTATTTAAATTCTCCGCGCCCAACTAATGGGCCCATCCAATTCTTCTTCTAGAAGGCCCATTTAATCGAACCAAGAAAATGTGGCCCGATCGGAGCCAGAAGGGGTTCGGCTGAACCCTAGGGTCGGCCGACTCTCCCTTCGCGCCATTCGCGTTCTGTTTTCTCGTGTTGATCCTCCTCGACATCCTCCACAAAATCCCCGGTGAAACGCGTCATTCCCCGCCTTCTTAAAGGATGAAAATAGAGAGGAAAGTTATACACCTCATTGAATCATCGTCTTCCTCCCGTCCTCGTCAGGGCCGACAAGAAGATTGTGCCTCACGCCTCCTCCAGCTCAACCTTCAACCTGAGTGTGGACATTATGCCGGCCAACGACAAAACTTCCCTCGCCCAACAGCATAGGATGCTTACTACTTAGGATTTTAATTTTTTAAAAAAAACATTTGTTTTCTGAAGCTAGGTTAAATAATGTAAGCATCCCCATATTTTGATTTCAATAAAGTGAACTTAGTGGTTCATCGAACACCGGTAAAGTTCCCCCTTTAGTTTATTTTGTTGAATAAAGAATTCAAGAAACTAGTGTGGGGGAAACATGTCCCCAAGTCATGAAATCCCGACGTGAAAAATTCATGTTGCATATTGTAAAATCCCACATTTTCCTTCATATGAGGTTCAGTTGTAAGTTGGTTATCAACCCTAATGGAGACCAATTATAGCTATGCTTATGAACTTGATCTCATTGAATAATTTCTTTCACCAATGCTTAAATTTTATTAACATGAGGAATGGACTTCACCAATAATCTTAGATAAATTCTTTTGACCTCTCTTCAAAGTTTGGAATTATTTGAATAGAGGATCCTAGGTCAAATTAATATGCAATACCCAATATATATTCAAATTAATTACAAATTGAATATACTACTGTATTTTTGGCCCTGTCAAAATTATTCAAAGCAGAAGCCATAAATTTTTCTATGGTTTACTAATATTCCAAATAGACTTCTTGCAAAGTTTCATAAATTATGAGCTCCATTTGCTATTTTATTTGAGACACTTATCAAATTCAGACCCTATTAGGAATTCAAATTTTGAATGCTGTTCAACTTAATTGAACATCAAGATCTGAACACACCATCATGGTCAGCACGACTTGATTGACTTATCCTCATAGTTTCAAAATTTTTGGAACTCATTTGCTATTTAAATCAGTGACACCATTGAATTTCATCAAAATTCAAATTCAAATTTGAAATTCAATTGAATCTTGCTCCAATTTGAAATCCAATTGCAGAATCAAATTCCATATATTTATTTGAGCGCCACAAAAATCTAGAATTTTTGGATCAAGTTTGGTAAGGAAAATTGATGTTGCAGAGAAGGGGCAGGGATAAGAGTAGTGGGACCCACCAGTCAGTGAGACAACCTCGGTGCTGCTCTGCACGCCGTTTTTCTGGTGCTTCCCTGCTCGACACCGCGCTACATGCAAACCACTACCGAGCTACTCGTCTGCCTGCTTCATGGCGTGCCTTCTACTCCTCCCCGAGCTATATATACACTCCCCCGGTCGAAGTGGACACACACGCACACGCTCTACTCTGTTTTTCCCTTTCCGCCACTGCACCGCATCGCCGCCGCCATTCTTGACGCACTGGCCGAACAACGCAAGGATTCGTGGTGCTTCCAACAGCAACAGGTGTCTTAACTAGTTGCTCTTCCTTCCCATCCAGTCCTTTGTTTGATTCCCTGCTTATATGTACGGTATTTCGAAGTTTTCTCGGAGCTCGCGGGTGAAGCCGCTAGGCAACCTTCTGTTCCACGAGGACAGGCCACTTAAAGCATGTTTCCATCTCCTTCCTTAAAGCAATAAGACGTGCAAATGTACCAAGATGCTTCTTGTGAAGTTTCAGCCACTATCGTGCTTCCTAGCTCCCTTATCTCAAGTTTCTCCAAAAACAGTTCATACCGAGATCACTAGATTACCAGTTAAATTCCATTTCTACGTACGATGATTTGTCAATCCAATAAAGTATTCTCTCCTAGATATCCTGGCGCACCACCTCACCAAATTGAAGAAGACATCAAGAGACAGGGTCGGATTTTGAGTTTTCATGGCCGCCGGTTGAAAAACCGTGCTTCACCGTCGAACTCAGCTTTGCCAGCGATGTCACTCCGTTCTAACCCCCAAATCATCCTCCTGGTGCTCTCAGGAACCTCCCGGACCTTTTCCCGAGCCTATTACGCCATTTCCGAGCATTTCCGACGAATGCCAAAACCCTAGCTCCGCCGTCACCGTTACACCGCCGTCTCTAGTCATCGCCGACGTGATTGGAAACCACCGTCGGGTCGTTCGGTCAATTTTATGGTTGAGCGGTCAAGGCGAGGCCGAAAGGAGGTCGACCCACCTAAGTCCCGCGAAGCGCCGCTGCGGTTCCGGCGAGCGACGCCGCCGCGTCGGGAGGTTGACGAAAGTGTGGGTCCCACCTGTCAACGACACCACTCGCGTGGGATCACCCGTGCACACGGATCCGGTGTGGCT
Organism: Tuctoria greenei; assembly: GCA_036927565.1. NCBI lineage: Eukaryota > Viridiplantae > Streptophyta > Magnoliopsida > Poales > Poaceae > Tuctoria > Tuctoria greenei. Next base: position 201,839,301 of record JAYESD010000001.1, read on the forward strand.
ACACGGGTTAACCCCGTGGCTCCCGGTGTGGCTCCGTTCTGATTGGCCCGATTCAAATAAAGTTGGACCGGCCCCTTTATTTGAAATTTCCAATAGGAAAACAAATCCAGAATCAATCCAAACTTGGAAAATCCATAACTTACAGTAGAACTACACAAAAATTCCCAAGTAAATTTTTTTAGAACCAGCGTGAAGAATATTGTGCAGTGGTGCACTTGGATTTGTATGAAAAGCCAAAGAAATTTCTCTATAATTCAGATAAGCAAAATTCTTAAAAAATTCATTCCTACAGTTCTGTTAATTGGAAAATTGCCAATTTTGGTCAGAAAACTATTGTTAATACCTTTGATCTCCAGTAAAAGTTTCAAGTTCTTTGCACTTAAAATACTGGGTTGATCGATATTCTAAATCTCTATGTAGTTATAAATTGAGAAAAATGGAAAAAAATCAAATTCCAGAAATTTCCCCAAACTTGAAAAATTAGGAAGCTTAGAAACTAGTGAAATGATTTTTCCTAGAACCAGTGAGACCCCCTCTACATGATACAACCCCTGGTAGCCATGATAGGTCTCCAAAATTTCAACCAAAATTCAGAGAAGGTTATTACTTACAATAATTTTGTTCTTTGCAAGAGTCTTCTCTATAGTCTCTAGTATCTACCATAAAAGTCCCAATGCCAATTAAGATAATTACCTTATTTTCATCCTAGGATATTCACACCACCTCAAGCATATTAATTATTTTCAAAGTCATTCATACCTAGTATATACATATCATGTAGTAGCTGATCGAGGAGCAGCCGGAAGCTTTGGAGGTCCAGCTGCCAGAAACTAACATAGGCTTAGACTCGCATTCAGGAAAGCCCCAGTTTGCATTTAAGTTCCTTACAGTGTTTTGCAGTTTTATTTCACCTTACGTCTTCAGATGATTGTGCATTACATTTGAGGTGTTTGACAACCACTTGCATGGCTCACAAATCTTATGGAGTCTTGGGTAGATCTACGGCCCGTTAAGTAGACACTGCTATGCTTATGCTCATAGGAATTCGGTAGAAGTTGAGTAGTTGGAATCTAATCGCGAGATAGGAATTTTATCACACGGGTGGATCTGGAATCAGAAAATGACATATGAATATGAAATTGAGACCGAGCAGTGGGTAGGATGCAACGAGACGTGGTCTCATGTGCGTAGCCCTGCTTGTGTCGATTGAGGACCGTTTTGTGTGCGGCCCTGCTGGACAAGCTTGAATTGTACCGGTGACATACTGGAGGAATGGGCTCCCGTAAACTAAAGTAGCTTGATACTGGTTTGTCAAGGCATCCTGTTCTGTTTTATAGGCGTGGGTTGAGGACAGCAAGGTGTAAATCAGCTGGTGGGCACGTCAGAGTACACCCCACGCAGTGACCTCCTACTCATGACGGATCGACTAGTTCTACATTCGAGTGTTTAGTGAAAGGTGGCCATATATGACTAGTACTGAATTGTTATGTAGGTACTGCTGTAATGACTCGCTGACATTTCCGAAAGTGCGTATGTGTCGTGTTGTTCCGGGTGTATCCTGATTGCAATCACCGTCCCTCGCGGTAATAGAGTACCACTTGTTCACTACGCCGTGACGTAGTAAATACTGAAGAAGTCAGGAGAATATGATATATTGGTTTACAAATTGCTTGGACAACCTTGTTTGGCTTAGAGATAGTACAATTAAAAGTTTACAGTTTCCCCATACTTTACCTATAATAGCATTATGTGCCTTGTGCACATCATATCATCGGCAAAGCGTTTCTTGTTTGATTGTGGAGTCCATGATGTGTCATGCCTGAAGAATGTCATGTGCTACTTAAAATATGAATATAAGGATCCACTTGTAGGCGAGTCCTTTATGCTTTACATTACCTATGCTTAGTATTCACCCTTGCATCTTTCTAGTGAGACGTGTTAGTCTTGCTGAGCCTTATGCTCACATTTGCAGTTAACGAGTTTTTGCATATTATATGACTGATGATGGGTTTAATGATGAGGTTGCACACCCTCTAGGGTTTACAGCCGAGTGGGAACCCTGAACGCCGCCGTGAATTGCATGTTGCTAGTGCGAAGTATCCAGGGCATGGATGACTTTGCTTTTGCATAGCTAGTGCTGAGAGCGTAGCTATGATGTATAGTTCTTTTCCCTTCCATTTGTATTTTAAAACTTCCGCTGAGCTTTTCAATAAAGACTTGGTATTGTAAATTGTTCTCGTCCTTTTCTTGTATACTGTTGGGTGTCGCATCGCACGACACCACCCAATGAGATCCTTGGAGGTCGGGATTCCGATCCCCACAGACATGGTATCAGAGCATCATGGGAACAGTGTACTTGAAATGAGCATATTTTCAAAAATTAGGATTTGAGTGAGGAATTAGTTATATGCCCTTATAAGGAGTATTATTAGTATAAGGTATAAAGGTGATAAACTAACTTATATGTTATTAATTCTATGACGATGCTCCGACGTCAGGTAAGAGGTAAGGTACCCCACCGTAAGCGGATCAATTGCGGTAAGCTCACAATGCGAGAGGTAGCATGGAAGTCTTTCCGTGGCTTGGCACGGAAATCTTAATAGGAGTCTCTGAAGCTTTCTATGTTTCTGAGAACCTATGACACGCGGTACCCCAACGCGCTTCAAAGTTAGTGGGAGCCCCCGTCGGGTGGTGTATAACCCGATAGTATGCATCTATAGAACCATTCATGTTCTATGGGAGCATGCGAAACACGTATGCCCGAGCGTGTATAAGCCAGTTCGTGCGGGAGTCTTTGCTGTACAGATGTATTACAGCCATGTACCTCGAGACATGACATCGCTCGAGGGCGACTCACACCAGAGTCGTATGCATTTATTTTCATATATATATATATATATATATATATATATATATATATATATATATATATATATATATATATTATTGTGACTGCCTGTCGTGTTTCCCCGTGCCGCCCTTGAGGTGTGAAGGTGTGAAAGGGGATTGTTTGTCTTTTGCAGCATTGACTACGGTAGCAACCCGTGTAGCACACATTTGTGAGTGAACGATACTAGGGCCACCTATAAACGTATCTGGAAATATCGGTTAGAATTTTCTTTGGTGAGGCACGTAGTACCTTCGGTATCAACTTTGATACTTGACCATCCCAAAACGACAAAAATGGATGCATTGTATTTTGGAAAGTCTGACTATCAGGTGTTGGTAGGTTTGGACTCCGCAAGAGGAGTTTTGATTCGATATTGGGTTAGCACCAAGATTCTTGATTTCTGGCTAAAGTTTGCTCAACTTCGCCAGGTTGTAATCTTGGTTAGTTAGGAATAAACATAGGGGTATTCTATATGGATGAAAATTTCTCGAAGACCTCTACAACTTTTCTGTTGACCATCAAGGCGAAAAGCTTGATAATCTGTCGAAATTTGGGGTATGCTTAAACTACTCCAGATGACTCTACCATTGTACCAGTCTCTGTATTTCTGCAATAACTCACTGTAGAAAAATCTTCTGCCTTATTGTGATATATATCTGAAAAGGGTAGAAGTGAATCTACAGTTTTTTTATTTAAAGTTTCTATTGATTCGAATTGGAGGCAATTCAAATTTCGAGCTCAAAATAGTGAACTGCAGGGCTGCTGTTGAACAACAGTCAGTTCATCCGTTAAGCTTAGATAGCTCTAGCTTTTGACCCAGAATAGTGACATGGTCATATACATACATTTATGGAAATCTTAGCAAGTCCTCTATTAACTTTGTGTTGCTCTCATGGCCTAAATCTTGGTGTAGCTGTGTTAAATTCCTATGGTTGCAAACTTAGTTCTGGCAGATCAGAACTTGAAATAGTTGGCACATAGTTTAGAATTAGCGCACTATACCTATGTAACAAATGTTTCATGGCCGCAATCTTTTACCTCTGGATTGTTAACTTGATGTTGTACCATGTTTTCTTGTCATTACCTCAATATATTGTCATGATATACCTGTATAAATTGTGGAAATCACCACATATACAGGAGAGGTTCTGTCAAAATTTCCAGAAAAATTGGGTCAAATTTAAACCTGTATAGATTCTATTCCCTATCTCACCTGGAGCTGTATGAGCACAATCTGGAAAGTTTGTAAAGTGCACTACAACTTTTTTATTCAATCCCACAGCTGATTCTGAAGTTTCCTGTATGAAAATTTTCAATTTATACAGGAAGGTAAGCTGGAACAGACTGTGATTACAACTCAGTTTAAAAATTTTCTTAAACTGTTGGGTGTTGGAAACCTTCTCATTGCTCCAGTATCTTTTTCACAGATGGCCGATTCTATAGTATACTTACCAAACAGATCGGTGTTCATGTAGTGTACTCTTCTGAAGGGTTTTTCGGATTTGTTGATAGCAATGCTTCAACGATTTGGATATCGTGAAATACCGGACTATTGGGGCAAGGAGATCGATGACGGAGGTGTGACAAGATGCACCATTTATGTCGATGTGCCTGCTGCTCCATTGAATATTGGATGGCCTCCTTTCTCCATCCATGTGCAAGGAATTCAATTGGAAGACACGTGGTGTTATGCCGCAAGTGTTGCCATAATGAGGTTTTGCAAACTTCATTACCGTGCTATGGCTAACACTCCATTCGCGCTCTTTCCAGTCGACGCTAGAGCCGGTGATGAGTGGGCAAGTCGGATGGTTGCAGCATATGGGCATAATGAAGAAGTACACAAGATGATTTTAGCGTCATATGCAACATCAGCATGTCAAGAGAGCCTTGATCAGCATGCTAGCCTTGGAAAAATGATGAATGACCTGAAGCAGGCTCAGATTCGAGGGGATCACATTGAAGGGGCCAATGACTCACTTAGGGCCACAGTTGCCCCCCTAAATTGGCGTCTAAACTTAAGGGAGAATCAGTGACACTGGGCTGTTAAAGCTCGATCGGAGGCTCACATAAAAATGCAACACGCGGAAAGCGCGTTGGAAGCGAGTCAACTCGAGGTGCAACTGTTGGATGAACAGCTGAGTGAGGTGACTCAAGAAAGGGATAAATCCGGAGAGGAGACTCAGGATTGGAAGGCCAGTTGCAAAAATGCATAGAAAGAACTGGAAGACTTGAGGATGTTTCTCCTGCAGGCTGATGTGAAATCTTTAGTTGCCGCGACGTCATCAATGGTGGGTGATGTAGCAACTCTTGCTTCCGCAACCACACCTGTGGCACCAACTTCGAATGACGAGGAAGAATAAGAAGAAGATCCCAAGGAATTCAAGTACGTCGAGTAGGATGTATCGAAGGGGGATGGGGCAGCACTTCTGCCTTCACGGGGCAACATATAGTTTAATAGTTGCTCGTGTTTATTTTGTGGCCATGTTTGTATTATATTAAGAATAGCAGTGGTTATGTTTAAGATGACAAGATGTGTATGACATCTCATGGGGACCAAGTATGGTAGAGATGCACTTCCGTAGGGGGAGTCCATCGTTTTGGAGTACACTACTGTAAACTTGGTCATGAGATAATATATCTTGTATAAAGTTTGTACTTTATCAATATATGTGAATGTTATGCACTTATTCCCTTGTCAATAAGTCGTGCTACTGAATAATGAAATGGATAAAGGAAAAGAAAATATGTGCTTATTTTAAGTCATTTGGATGCAGAATGGTGCGTACGCGCTCGACACCTGAAATGGGAGGATCCAGTCGTGGTCGTGAGGACGAATCTCCGACCCAGGAGACAGCTGCGACACCGCAGCAACGAGTTCCTCCACCACCACCCCCTGAACTTCCAAGGAGTCTAGCGGAGGTTTCTCGCCGCAGTGCTTGGCTCACGCGACGAGCAAACAGAGTTACTACAAACTTTGGTCCAACATTCGTCCTGTCAAGGAGGGTGACCAGATGTGGGTCCACGACAGCTTTCTCCGAGTTCATACTCGGACTTCATGTCAACGCACCCGCCGGTCTTCGCGAAGGCCGATGAACCGTTGGAGGTGGACAACTGGCTCCGCTCCATTGAAGGGAAGTTCGGTTTGCTACGAGTAACTGAACATCAAAAGACCCTGTTCGCAGCCCAACAATTACAAGGGTCTGCTGGTGCGTGGTGGGCAAATTATCTTGCTGCACGACCAGTCGGCTATGCCGCGAGCTGGGAGGAATTCCGGGAGGCGTTTCATGCCTATCACATACCTCCCGGTGTTATGAGGAGGAAGCTTCAAGAGTTCATGGAGCTGAAGCAATGAGGAAGGAGTCCCTACGAGTACTCCAACATATTCAACCACATGGCCCAATATGCTCAGGACCAAGTGAGTACTGAAGATTGGAAGCGGGAATGCTTCTATCGGGGTTTGAACCCCAAGATGAAGGACAAGCTTGCCTTGTTCAACAGCGGCAGCTTCAACAACATGGTCAATGTCACGATCGTACAGGAGGACGCTACTAGGGAGCTGTTCTCCAACAAGAAGAAAAGGAGTGCTCCGCAGGGCAGCGGAGTGGGTACTCCTCAGAAGTACCGCATGGTGTATCGATCACCATCCGGCCAGAGGTTGCAGACGCCATCGCGACCACCGATGTTTCGTGGTCGCCCATTCAACAACGCCGACTTTTGCCCACAATAGCAACAAGGGATGATTCCGCGTGCACCTCTACCTCCACCGCGTGCACCAGGATTCCATCCTCCATTCCGTGCCGGTCAGGCTCTGTAAACATGTTATACGTGTGGACGTACGGGGCACTTTGCCAAGGACTGCCCGCAGAGCGGAGGACAGTCATCGTACTAGGGGGCAAACCAGCCTCGCAACCAGCCCAAGAAGCCAGCCACCAGAACTGGCAACATCCACCATCTCGCCATCGAGGACGTTCCAGAAGGTGCACCCGTACTCACGGGTACGTTCTCTCTCATTGGTCATCCCGTAGTCATCATTTTTGACTCTGGTGCCTCCCACAACTTTATTAGCAATTCTTATGTCAGTCAATACCAGTTGCCTATCTTTTCCATAAAAACCCTATATATGATTTGTTCTCCGGGAGGAAAAGTAGTCGCAGATAAGATGGTCCATAGGGTACCTCTTAATCTGGGTGGGAACATATACCATATCTCTCTCATTATACTATAGCATCAGAAGTTAGATGTCATATTAGGAATGGCATGGTTGCAATACAACTGTGCCATTATTGACATCGTTCCTCGGAGGATATATCTAAATTCTCCGCTCCACTCTCCCCAAACTCTCACTCATGAGAGTAATATCCACGTGACTCCAACTGCTTATAACATCGAAGCTTGTAAACTCGAAGATATTCCAGTAGTATGTGAGTATCCGGACGTTTTTCCCGAAGATCTTCCTGGCATGCCACCAGAAAGAGATGTCGAGTTTAAGATTGGACTTGTACCGGGAACAGTGCCAATATCGAGGAAGCCGTATAAGATGGCATCTAAGGAACTTGCAGAACTGAAAGAGCAGCGGAAGGAACTTTTGGACAAGGGTTTCATTCGTCCAAGTTCATCACCTTGAAGTTGTTCTGCATTGTTCGTGGCAAAGAAGAATAAAACGTTGAGACTATGTGTGGACTATCGTCCACTCAATGCTGCCACGATCAAGGACAAGTATCCACTACCCCGTATCGATATTCCGTTCGATCAATTGGTGGGTGCTCGGGGATTTTCAAAAATGGATTCGCTCAGGGTATCATCAAATCAGGATTCGACCAGAGGATATACCTAAGACAGCATTCTCAACGAGGTATGGATTATATGAGTACCTTGTCATGTCCTTCAGATTGACCAACGCACCGGCCCATTTTATGTATCTCATGGATTCGATATTCATGCCGGATTTGGACAAGTTTGTCGTGGTATTCATCGACGAGATCCTTGTGTACTCAAAATCCGAAGAAGAACATGCACAACATTTGCACATCGTGCTTCAGCAATTGTGGGACCACAAGTTGTACGCTAAATTCAGCAAATGTGAGTTCTGGATCAACCAAGTGCCATTTCTAGGGCACATCATCTCTGTCGAAGGGATTGCAGTTGATCCAAGCAAGATTAATCAAGTACTCACATGGGAGTCTCTTAAGTCTGTGCATGAAGTTTGAAGTTTCCTGGGATTAGCAGGATATTACCAAAGGTTCATCCCACGCTTTTCCAAGATAGCTAAACCAATGACGGAACTTCTGAAGAAAAAAAGAAATATGCATGGACAAAGGAATGTGAGGAAGGTTTTCAAGCATTAGTAAAAGACCTCACAACAGCGCCAGTATTAGCCCAACCAGACACAACAAGATCCTTCGATGTTTATTGTGATGCATCTAGAATCGGTTTGGGTTGCGTATTAACGTAAGAAAGAAGGGTGATCACTTATGGATCACGGCAGCTTCAGAACCATGAGCGGCATTATCCGACTCATGATCTTGAGCTCGCTGTCGTGGTACTAGCATTAAAGATGTGGAGACACTATCTATGGGGCAACCTAGTACACCTCTACACCGATCACAAGAGCTTAAAGTACATCTTCACCCAGAAAGAATTGAATATGCGACAATGAAGATGGTTGGAGTTAATCAAAGACTATGAGACTGAGATCCACTATCATATCGGAAAGGCAAATGTAGTCGCAGATGCGCTAAGTTGCAAGTCCCATATCAATAACCTTTTTATCACCTTGATAGAGGAAGAAGAACTGAGTCTCTACTTGGTTATGTTTGGGGTGCTCTACAATCTAGCCCTCATTCCTACCATAAGGGAGGAAATTGTGGAGGCTCATAAGGAGGACAAGGGCATATCACATATTTGCCAAAGAATGAAAAAGTGGGAAATGACGTGTTTCTGAGGTGACAATGATGGTACCATCTGGTTCAAAGACCGCATCGTGGTACCCCGCAATGTGGAACTTCGGAAGAAAGTTCTGGACGAAGCTCATTTGTCCAAATATTCTATTCATCCGGGGAGTAACAAATTGTACCAAGACTTGAAGAAGAAATTTTGGTGGACTCGGATGAAGAGGGAAACAGCGAAGTATGTATCCGAGTGTGACACATGTCGACGAGTGAAAGCCGACCATCTGAAAGCAGCCGGACAGCTACAACCTTTAAACATACCGGCCTGGAAATGGGAGGATATCAGCATGGATTTCATTGTTGAATTACCTCTCACTTTTCGCAAGCATGAGTCGATTTGGGTGATAGTCGACCGACTCACCAAGTCGGCTCACTTTATTCCAGTCAATGTCAAGTATGTGGCACGACAATCTGTAGATCTGTATATTGCTAGGATCTTATGCTTACACGGAGTACCCCGCACTATCATATCAGATCGTGGAACCTTGTTTGTTGCTCAATTTTGGGAGCAGCTCCACGCATCTCTGGGTTCCAAATTGATTCGAAGCTCAGCTTACCATCCACAGACTGATGGTCAAACGGAACGAGTAAACCAAGTGCTAGAAGATATGCTCCGCGCTTGTGCCTTCCACCATGGTAAAAACTAGGATGATCATCTATCATTGGTGGAGTTTTCATACAACAATGGTTATCAGACTAGCATCCGAATGGCACCATATGAAGCTCTTTATGGCCGGAAGTGCCGCACACCTCTTAACTGGTGTGAAACCGGTGAATGAGTAACATATGGTATAGACTTGGTAAAGGAAGCCGAAGATTGAGTACAAGTTAGTGAAGCCAACCTCAAGGCAGCTCAGTCTTGCCAGAAAAGCTATGCGGACAAACGACGTCGATCGCTTCACTTTGATATCGGGGATCATGTTTACCTTCGTGTATCCCAAATGAAAGGAATTCATCTCTTCGGAGTAAAAGGGAAGCTTGCTCCGCGTTTCATCAGACCATTCGCAATAAGTGAGCAATGCGGACCTGTAGCCTATCAGCTAGAACTGCCAGCATCGCTTTCAGGGGTCCACAATGTGTTTCACATTTCACAATTGAGAAAATGTCTCAAGGCCCCAGCGGAAGTCCGTATTGTGGATTTGGAAGCTTTCCAACCAGATCATACTTACTCTGAGCATCCAACCCAGATAGCCGATGAGAAGACTCATACCACAAGACATTGCACTTTATATTTCTACAAGGTCTTGTGGGGAAACCACACCGCTGATGAAGCAACGTGGGAAAGCGAGGAATATCTTAGAACCAACTATCCGGACTTGTTAACGTCATATGTTCATTAGATCTTTTCCTTTTATCATTCCTTTTGTAATCTCGGGACGAGATTCTTTTAAGGGGGGAGGAATGTAAAATCCCACATTTTCCTGCATATGAGGTTCATTGTAAGTTGGTTATAAACCCTAATGGAGACCAATTATAGTTATGCTTATGAACTTGATCTCATCAAATAATTTCTTCCACCCATGCTTAAATTTTATTAACATGAGGAATGGATTTCACCAATAATCTTAGATAAATTCTTTTGACCTCTCTTCAAAGTATGGAATTATTTGAATAGAGGATCCTAGGTCAAATTAATATGCAGTACCCAATATATATTCAAATTAATTACAAATTGAATATATTACTGTATATTTGGCCGTGTCAAAATTATTCAAAGCAGAGGCCATAAATTTTTCTCTGGTTTACTAATATTCTAAATAGACTTCCTGCAAAGTTTCATAAATTATGAACTCCATTTGCTATTTTATTTGAGACGCTTAGCAAATTCAGACCCTATTAGGAATTCAAAATTTGAATGCTGTTCAACTTAATTGAACATCAAGATCTGAACACACCATCATGGTCAGCACGACTTGATTGACTTATCCTCATCGTTTCAAAAAATTTGGAACTCATTTGCTATTTAAATCAGAGACACCATTGAATTTCATCCAAATTCAAATTCAAAGTTGAAATTCAATTGAAACTTGCTGCAATTCGAAATCTAATTGCAGAATCAAATTCCAGATATTTATTTGAGCCTCCCCACAAAAACCTAGAATTTTCGGATCAAGTTTGGTAAGGAAAATTGATGTTGCAGAGAAGGGGCAGGGATAAGAGTAGTGGGACCCACCAGTCAGTGAGACAACCTCGGTGCTGCTCTGCACGCCATTTTTCCGGCGCTTCCCTGCTCGACACCGCGCTGCATGCAAACCACTACCGAGCTGCTCATCTGCCTGCTTCATGGCGTGCCTTCTACTCCTCCCCGAGCTATATATACACTCCCCCGGTCGAAGTGGACACACACGCACACGCTCTACTCTGTTTTTCCCTTTCCGCCACTGCACCGCATCGCCGCCGCTGTTCTTGACGCACCGTCCGAACAACGCAAGGATTCGCGGTGCTTCCAACAGCAAAAGGTGGCTTAACTAGTTGCTCTTCCTTCCCATCCAGTCCTTTGTTTGATTCCCTGCTTATATGTCCGGTATTTCAAAGTTTCCTCGGAGATCGCGGGTGAAGCCGCTAGGGAACCTTCTGTTCCACGAGGACAGGCCACTTAAAGCACATTTCCATCTCCTTCCTTGAAGCAATAAGGCGCGCAAAGGTACCTAGATGCTTCTTGTGACGTTTCAGCCACTATCGTGCTTCCTAGCTCCCTTATCTCATGTTTCCCCAAAAACAGCTCATACCGAGATCACTAGATTACCGGTTAAATTCCGTTTCTACGTACGATGATTTGTCAATCCAATAAAGTATTCTCTCCAAGATCTCCCGGCGCACCAACTCACCAAAATTGAAAGGAAGACATCGAGAGACAGGGTCAGATTTTGAGTTTTCATGGCCGCCGGTTGAAAAACTGTACTTCACCGTCGAACTCAGCTTTGCCGGCGATGTCACTCCGTTCTAACCCCCAAATCATCCTCCTGGTGCTCCCAGGAACCTCCTCGACCTTTTCCTGATCCTATTACGCCATTTCCGAGCATTTCCGACGAACACCGAAACCCTAGCTCCGCTGTCACCATCGCACCGCCGTCTCCGGTCATCGCCGACTTGATTGGACACCACCATCGGCTTGCGCGGTCGATTTTATGGTTGTGCGGTCAAGGAGAGGACGAAAGGAGGTCGACACACCTATGTCCGGCGAAGCGCCGCCGCTGTTCCGGCGAGCGACGCTGCCGCGTCGGGAGGTTGACGAAGTTGCGGGTCCCACCTATCAACGACACCGCTCGTGCGGGATCAGCCGTGCACACGAATCCGGTGTGGCTGCGCGGCTTAACCCTGTGGCTCCCGGTGTGGCTCCGTTCTGATTGGGCCGATTCAAATAAAGTGGGACCGGCCCCTTTATTTGAAATTTCCAATAGGAAAACAAATCTAGAATCAATCCAAACTTGGAAAATCCATAACTTCCAGTAGAATTACCCAAAAATTGCCAAGTAAATTTAGTTATAACCAGCATGAAGAATACTGTCCATTGGTGCACTTGGATTTGTATGAAAAGCCATAGAAATTTCTCTATAATTCAGATAAGCAAAATGCTTAAAGAATTCATTTCTACAGTTCTGTTAATTGGAAAATTCTTAATTTTGGTCAGAACACTATTGTTAATACCCTTGATATCCAGTAAAAGTTTCAAGTTATTTGGACTTAAAATACTGGGTTGATCAATATTCCAAATTTCTATGTAGTTATAAATTGAGAAAAATGGAAAACATCAAATTCCAGAAATTTCCCCAAACTTGAAAAATTAGGAAGCTTCGAAACTAGTGAAACAAATTTTCCTAGAACCAGTGAGACCCCCTCTACATGATACAACCCCTGGTAGCAATGATAGGTCTCCAAAATTTCAACCAAAATTTTGAGAAGGTTATTGCTTACCATAATTTTTAAGAACAACAAACTTCCTTGATCATCTCCTGTTCTTTGCAAGAGTCTTCTCTATAGTCTCTAGTATCTACCATAAAAGTCCCAAAGCCAATTAAGATAATTATCTTATTTTCATCCTAGGATATTCACACCACCTCAAGCATATTAATTATTTTCAAAGTCATTCATACCTAGTATATACATATCGTGTAGTAGCTGAAATCGAGGAGCAGCCGGAAGCTTTGGAGCTCCAGCTGCCAGAAACTAACATAGGCTCAGACTCGCATTCAGGCAAGCCCCTGTTTGCATTTAAGTTCCTTACAGTGTTTTGCAGTTTTATTTCACCTTATATCTTCAGATGATTGTACATTACGTTTAAGGTGTTTGGCATCCACTTGCATGGCCCACAAATCCTATAAAGTCTTGGGTAGGTCTACGGCCCGTTAAGTAGACACTGCTATGCTTATGCTCATAGGAATTCGGTAGAAGTCGGGTAGTTGGAATCAACTCGCGAGATAGGAATTTTATCACACGGGAGGATATGGAATCAGAAAATGACTTATGAATATGAAATTGAGACCGAGCAATGGGTAGGATGCAACGAGATGTGGTCCCACGTGCATAGCCCTTCTTGTGTCAATTGAGGACCATTTCGTGTGTGGCCATGCTGGACAAGCTTGAATTGTACCAGCGACATACTGGACGAATGGGCTCCAGTAAACTGAAGTAGCTTGATACTGGTTTGTCGAGGCATCCCGTTCCGTTTTATAGGCGTGGGTTGAGGGCAGCAAAGTGTAAATCAGCTGGTGGGCACGTCAGAGTACGCCCCACGCAGTGACCTCATGCTCGTGACGGATTGACCGGTTTGACATTTGAGTGTTTAGTGAAAGGTGGCCATATACGACTAGTACTGAATTGTTATGTAGTTACTACTGTAAGTACTCGCTCATATTTTCGAAAGTGCGTATGTGTTGTGTTGTTCCGGGTGTATCCTGATTGCAATCACCGCCCCTCACGGTAACAGAGTATCACTTGGTCACTGCACCGTGACGTAGTAAATACTGAAGAAGTCAGGAGAATATGATATTGTCGATACCCTACGTACCAGATACCCCTTGGGATTGAAAAGATCACAAGGAAACTCCATCTACCAGATTTGAAGACCATTGAAGGCCCCACATGTCAGGTGTAACCGGACCTGCTTCCCCGACATGGTTAGTCCCAGGGCCACCACGTGTATCATAAGACCAGAGCTGTCACCCACACATGAAAAAGCTCCGGACTAGATACTAGTATGGCATCCCCGAACCTAACCCCAGACAAAGGAAAGCTCCGGTGCCGATGTGACGCCCGGTTCCGAAATCTGAACCAAGCTAACGCATATGTGTGCCCAGGATGTTCAACACACATACACGAGTGCGATCACAAAAGAGTGTACAGAAAATTACCACAGAACAAGATTAATTATCAAATTTTGTTACACAAACCATATTATCCTCGAATACAAGCTCTAATGAATATTAATGACAAGTTCAACTAATGCAGTGGAAATAAACTAATTAAGCAACTAAGCGAACTAAGCAAAAGGGATAGCGCAGCTCCATGCAACACCACAGGCAAAGCTGACGGTAGACACGGCCTAGAACTCCGCATTATAGCCATTAAACTCACAATCCTGACCTGCAACTGTTGGGGGAGGGGATTGCAAGAGTGAGTACATGTCGTACTCAGCAAGTGTGGAAAGTATGACACGTGGCTGATTCAAATGACGACAATAATAATGGCAAAGTGCTGAAAAGTACAGTAAAACATTTGAAAAGCAGTATATTATATGTATGTGAAGTAATCCCATCTTAATCATGAGTAATACCATAATACCAAACTGAATTCATTACCATCATCAATAAGTCCAGATTTCACCATTGCCAATAACCATATTCAATACCAGAAATAAATCCATAACCATCCATAACCATCACCAAACCATAACCATCCCAAATTCCAATTTCCCTCTAATCATGGAAGTTGTCCAGGTGCTCATAACCGGGAGCACGACTATCATGATAGTTTCATTTAACACTCTGCAGAGTTTGTACCTCTTTACCCACGTGTTCGTGATTTCATCACCTTTCGGCGACTAAGAACCTCCCTTATGCCCATGACCCGTCGGTCACATTACACACTTCCGTTGGTGTGTGGCCAAGATATCACAAAATAGCCTTTACAAAGGGATTACTAGCCTATTTAGACCCCACTGAGGTTTCACCGGTGGCGATGTCTCCCGCAGAGCACATCTTCAACCAAGGGCCCCCTCTTGAGCCATTCGGATCCCAGGGTAGTCCCACCAATCATCAACAAACCCAATCCGACTACCCATTCCCCGAGCATCCACAATGGTCCAAACAGCACTAGCAAAGCCCTAATTAATCAACTACGCCGCACCCATACTTGGCCTCGTGGTGGCACTGTAGTCCTGGCTTATTCTCGCATGAACCGGTCCTTAGATCTAAAGCAAGCAAACGACCATAACATCCAACCCATCCACATACCAGGCTTGTTTAGATCACCCATTACCATACCATATTTAACCAGTTCATGTTAACCATAATCTCTTCCATGCATAATTAAATTGAGTGGTATAGTTATTCCCATCCCAGTTGATTAAGCGAAGCAAAAGGTAAAAACCATTCCCGACTCTCTACCATATATTCCAGGTGACAAGGGTGGTTAAACAAATCTAGTAAACTTCCTATCATAGGATTCCCATCAAATTGACACAAGCATGCAGTTTTGCAAACAAAACATTTATTTTAAAAACAGGATCAATATGCTTCAAGGACACTTGCCTTGTTCCAGCGGATAGGGTTGCTCAAGCGCTTCAAAGTCTTGATTCTGAAAATCCTCGTACACGACCTCTTGAGCACTTCCCTCTACTCGTGATAACACATACAAGAATATACATACAAATCAACATGATGCACACACATTAATCAACATGCGATGATATGCATGCATGCAAAGTACAATAATTGATTAACTACGGTTGTTTATTAATTAGATGCAAGTAGTTCATACGTGTTCATATGAGTTTACGGGGGTTTTAACATGGATTAATGCTGCTGAAAATAAAAAGACGATGCAACTAAAATCAATTTACGTCTATTATATCTAATACGTCGCTAATATTCGCATCGGAAAAACGAATCCTACCGTAGACGCGATGGCTTCAAAGATCGAGGGACGAGGGTGACGCGTAGACGAAGTAGATGCATAGGGTCCTCCGGCGGCACGACGACGGCGATGATCTCCGGTGGACGACGGCACCCTCCTCTTTTTCTTCCTCTTCTTCCCCTCTTTTTTTCTTTCTTTTCTTCCCCTCTGGTGCGTTTTCTTCTGGCGTCTCTGGCAGCGGCGGTGATTTCTGGCGGCGGCTGCTTTTCTGGGATCAAGAAAACCTACGGAGGCTACGGGTGCTTTTATAAGCGGCGGGATGCGCGGTATCCAGGGACCGAGTTGGTCGGCTGGGCGAGCGAGGCGCATCGGGCGCGCGGGGCGTGGGAGGCGTGGCGGGGTGGGGCCCGGGGCGAGGTCGCGCGTGCGTGGGAGGCGGCTGGCGTGCGGTACGACGCGGGGCAGGCGGGGCCCAGCGGCGGGGTCGGTCGCACGGCGCGCAGAGTCGTCGCGCGCGGGGTGGGGCACGGGAGCAGGCGGCGGGGCGCGTTGGTCGGGCGTGCGCTAGGGCGGGTGGGGCCCGGGGTCGCGCTGGCGGGCCGGTCGGGCGGCCGGCTGCGTGCGGGAGTGGGCCGGCTCGGTCGGCCTGGCCGGCCGGGCTACTCCCTTTTTTTTTCTTTTTTATTTATTTATTCATTTTTTATGTTATTATTATTTATTTGTTTTTTCTTTTCTTTTTTTCTTTTTATATTATTATTATTATAATATATTTTATTATATATTTTTATATATTATTATATATATTATTTATATATACTTTTTTTATATATTTATTATTATTTTATACTTATTCCCTATTACAAGTTTTAGGCTATAATTATTATTTTCCATTTTTTTCTTCTTTTGCTACACCATATATGTATGTTTTATCTTTTATTATCTTTCTTTTATCCTACTAATGTTTAATGCATGATCATGTATGCGATGCATGATGCGAAAATTTAGGGTGTTATAGCCGACATGTGTCCAGCAGCACCGGACCTACCCGTCCACGATGGTAAGCTCCAGAGCTGCCACGTGGCTGAACCGCCGGACCTTCAACTTCAGCAATCAGGTTGGTGGACCCCCAACGGCTCCAGAACTTCAAGGAGCAATCAAAGACTTCAAGACACGATTAAGTGTCATTAATGCCATATTAATGACACATGATCGGATGGCCCTTAATACTGGTAACGGCACTGTTAAGGCCCGTTACCAGGCTATTAAGGGTAATTAACCCAATTAATTGTGTATCAAGGATGTGTAACCGCTGGAGCCACATGACGGGCTAGGCTAACAGTGTAACGACCAGTCCTTGTACTATAAAAGGACTGGTCGACGATACACAAGGGACGGCTCCAGACCACTACTGGACTCCCTGACCTAGACGAGCTTCTTCTAGACTCACATGCTTAATACAACACCAACACACCCTATGGAGTAGGGTATTACGCTCAGGCGACCCGAACCACGTAAATCTCTGTGTCCACTTGTCCTTCACCTTCTTGAATCTCTGCACGCCCATTACCAAACTACAACTTCTCGATCAACCAATGGTAGTGTCGGGAGATCTGTCGGATCCAAACACCGACAGTTGGCGCGCCAGGTAGGGGCGCCCGAGATTTCAAGTATGGTGAACTCAGTTGCTGGATCATCCAATGGCAACCCTGCTGTTCAACCCGCTGGGGGCAATCCCTCCAACATGCAGCAATCTGCAGGTTCTATGGCTCCAGAAGGAGTCATGCCTCCACTGCCACCGCCTGCACCAGCACGTCAAGCTGAGCAGCGTGAAGGTGCATTGGCGTCGGTCACCGCATCGGCGAATAACAACAACCCTGAACACGCGCTTCATGCAGCGCATGCTCTCCTCCAACGTCCACCACCTTCAGGTGCATCCCAGGGTGCAATGGAGCAATGGAGGGATGATGTGGAACATCTGGTTGCAGCAGCAGCCGACCACATTAGCAACCAAGGTCCCCCCCTTTGGGGTGGGCCCCATCGTAGTGTCGGACTGTGTCGGGCAGACTTGTTCCGCACGCTTCCCAAAATAGGAGGCGTGTTGCATCACAGCAAGTTACGTCGCTACCTTCCGAGGGGCGACACACTCATATGGTAACCAGGCTCTCAACTCGTGACCTCCGAGCGGAGCTTGATCGCCGTTAACGTCAACAGGATGGCCATGTCCATATCGAGCATGCTCGCGAAAGGCGAGAGGCTCGAGACAGTCCTGCTCCCGAGGGAGTAGGAGGAGGCTGTTCTGCCCTGGCCATGCACCTACGCATGGTCAGATGGCCACAAAAGTTTCGGCCTCACCTGCTGGAGAAATTTGACGGGACTGTTAATCCCGCTGAGTTTCTCCAGATTTACTCCACTGCAATCCTTTCGGCCGGAGGTAACAAGGCCGTAATGGCCAACTACTTCCCAGTGTCCTTGACTGGGACATCTAGGTCCTGGTTCATGAGCTCTCCTCACTACTCCATCAATAGTTGGGAGGAATTGTGCCAATAGTTCACCGCCAATTTCGGGAGTTCATACACCCGACTAGGCACCGAATTGGACCTTTTTGTTGTTGTGCAGAAGGGGGGAGAATCCCTGCGCTCATTCATCCAGAGGTTCTCCCAGGTACGAAAACCATTCCTTCTATCTCCAGCACCTCTGTTATCGTGGCATTTAGACAGGGCGTATGAGATAAGAAGATGATGGAGAAGCTGGCGATCAAGGAGATAACTAGTGTCACAGAACTCTTCAGCTTGGCAGACAAGTGTGCCAAAGCTGTGGAGGGCCGTGAAATGCACTCCAAACCACCTCTGGAGGATGGTAAAAAATCCTCCAAAGGCTAAGCCACTACCTCTGGGAGTGGCAAAAAGAAGAAAAAGTCCAACAGCAAGAAGAAGCCGTCGGCCGGCACATCTACTGCTGCAGCTACAACAGCTCCGGGTGGCCGGGGGCCATGCTTCGAGAAACAACCTTGGCCATCCTCTGAAGACGGTGGCAACTCCAAAATGTGTTGTTCTATTCACAAGTCAAAAGGCCACAACTTGGAAGACTGCCGGGAGGTCCAAAACCTTGTCGAGCGCTACAACAAGTGCCGGGAAGAAGTTCCTTTCCGTCAGAGGGAAGGAAAACAGAAAGTCGATGAAGCTCCGGCTGAAGAGGAGTTAGGCTTTCAAGACCCTAAAAAGGTCCTGAAGGCTGTTTACACCTCCGTCGATGACGACTCCGACGTCTCTGACAATGAGTGTCGGAAGACCATGAACACCATCTTTGGTGGTTCATGGGACATCACCTCCCGTCGTGTCCTCAAGACCATGCGGCAGGACATGGCCTCAGTAGCTCCTACAGCCAGGGCGGAGCCTCATCAAAAGTGGATGGACACCCCCATAACTTTTGATGCTTCGGACTGCCCATGGAACATGATCAGAGCAGGTCAACTACCTTTGATGGTATCACCTACCATCAATAACATTCAACTCCACCATGTAATGGTGGATGGAGTTTCGGAGCTGAACCTCATAAGCTTCGAAGCTTTCGTCAAGCTTCAGCTCCGACCTTCGGACCTTCGCCCCTCCAGACCTTTCTTCGGAGTAGGTCCGGGGGCCATAACCCCACTCGGTGCCATTACTCTCCCCGTGACCTTCGGGACTCGGGAGAATTATCGCACGGAGAAGTTGATATTTGACATCGCTCAAATCAACCTACCTTTCAACGCCATTCTGGGCAGGCCCGCCTTGTACAAGTTCATGGCTTCTGCTCATTATGGCTACCTGGTGTTGAAGATGCCAACACCAGCTGGTGTTCTCCAGATCTGCGGAGACCGCACTGCCGGAGTGACTGCCCTGGAAGAACTTCATGCGCTTGCTACAGCGCAGGAGGAAGAATCCAGGCAGGAACAAGCTCTGAAACCCCCGAGCATTCGTCAACGAGGCTCAACCTCCCCACCTCGTGTGCAACCAAGCGGCGACACCGACATCCTCGTCAAAGTCGTCCAAATTGGTTCCGATGCCGCTCAGACCACCCGTATATCGTGAGGTCTGAATGACAAATAGGAACTCGTGCTCATCCCTTTCCTCCGGGCTAATGTCGACGTGTTTGCCTGGCAACTGTCGCAAATGCCTGGGATCCCTAGGGAAGTGATCGAGCATAATCTGAAGATCTATCCCGACACTTGTCCCGTACATCAGAAGCCTAGGAAGCACTCAGTAGAGCGACAGAACTTCATACGACAAGAAGTGAAGAAGTTGCTCGAAGCTGGATTCATCCGAGAAGTCTTCCATCCAAAATGGCTGGC
Source organism: Tuctoria greenei (assembly GCA_036927565.1). Classification (NCBI taxonomy): domain Eukaryota; kingdom Viridiplantae; phylum Streptophyta; class Magnoliopsida; order Poales; family Poaceae; genus Tuctoria; species Tuctoria greenei. The sequence continues at coordinate 201,859,540 of JAYESD010000001.1, forward strand.
AAACCCAGTCGTTGTACCCAAGGCCGGTGGGAAGCCTCAGATGTATATCGACTACACAACACTGAATAAGGCATGCCCAAAAGATCCATTCCCACTACCTAGAATAGATCAGACAGTGGATTCCACCTCTTGGTGTGAATGACTGTGTTTCCTAGATGCATATTCTGGGTACCATCAAATCAGAATGTCTAGGGAAGATGAAGAACATACTTCTTTTATCACAATAGATGGATTGTACGACTATACTGCCATGCCATTTGGTCTCAAGAATGCAACTTCAACATTTGTACGAGCTATGTACAAAAACTTTGGAGAGCTCATCAGAGACGTAGTGGAAGTGTATGTTGATGACATCGTCATCAAGATCAAAGACAAGGAATCACTCCTTGACACTTTGCAAGCTTTCTTTGACAAGTTGCGAGTCACTCGCATGAAGCTGAACCCAGAAAAGTGCGTCTTTGGGGCTAGCTCCAGAAAGCTTCTTGGTTTCCTGGTAAACCACCGGGGCATAGAGGCAAATCTGGCGAAGATTAAAGCCATTGAGGATATGCGGCTACCAGCCCGCATCAAGGACGTCCAGAAACTGACTGGATGTCTAGCCGCCCTCAGCTGGTTCATATCAAGACTGGCGGAATGTGCACTACCCTTCTTCAAGCTATTGAGGAAGTCCGGACCATTCCAATGGTCTAAAGAAGCAGAAAAGGCGTTCCAGGAGCTAAAGCAGCTCCTCACCACTCTACCAACCTTGGTAGCTCCGAACCCTGGTGAGCCCTTACTACTTTACATTTCAGCAATCGACGAGGTTTTCAGCATGTTCTTGGTTGCGGAGAGACCAAAATAATCCCAAGCTCAGGAATCCAGACCCCTCCGGTAGGGTCCGGAGGTTCCTGAAGGTGAGTCTGGGCCCCAGCCCCCAGACTTAGATCTACAAGGAGTTATTCCAGAAGATCTGGACCCCTCCGGGAGGGTCCGGGTTGCTTCAGTGGAAGCTCCGGGTTCCTCCAGCAAGGACCCGGAGGTCCCCGATGCAGGTTCAGACCCCTCCATGAGGGTCCGGGTTGATGTGGAGGAAGCTCCGGGCCCCTCCGGGAGGGTCCGGACAGTACAACGCCCTGTGCACTTCATCAGTGAAGTACTACATGATGCCAAGACTCGATACCTAGATGTGCACAAGCTACTCTACGCAGTTCTCATTGCCTCCAGAAAGCTTCGCCATTACATCCAAGCTCACAAGATCTCAGTGGTGACCTCTTATACACTGCGTGCGATCTTGCATAATCCCAACTCTACAGGGAACATTGCAAAGTGGGTAGCGAAATTGGCCTAATTCGATCTTGAATTCATCCCAAAACAAGCGATCAAGAGTCAAGCATTGGCAGACTTCATGGTAGAATGGACCCCCTCTCCATCAAACCCTGGGGGCCCTAGTGAGCAGAAGCTGGAACTCAAGGCTCCGGTCTTCACCGAGCCTCACTGGACCCTCCACTTTGACGGCTCCATGCAAAAGCAGGGGGCCGGAGCTAGAGTCCTTCTCCTCGCTCCAACCGGGGAGAAGGTAAAATACATGGTCCACCTTGACTTCAAGGCGACCAACAACATGGCGGAGTATGAAGCACTCATTTATGGACTAAAGGTGGCACTATCATATGGTGTCAAGCAGCTGTTGGTCAAGGGAGATTTGCAGCTCATCATTAAACAGGTGAAGGGTGAATGCTCCTATAACAATCCTCAACTAGCTGCTTACCTCCTTGAAGTCTAGAGGCTTCAGAAGGACTTCGATGTCCTGAATCTCCACCATGTCCAGCGTGTCCATAACACTGAAGCTGACGAACTCTAGATGAAAGCATCAACCGGAGCTCCGGCTCCTGACGGAACCTTCGTTCGAATGTTGTCAAAACCCATAGCTTAGCCTGCCGAACTGAGCAAAGGGGGCGAGACCAGCATCCCGAAGCCGGCGGTCCTGATGGCCCTGTTACCATGGCAGCCATCAAGGGTCGTAGGTGCTGCCGGAAGCTCCGAGCAACCCAGCACGCAAGACTCAAATGCTCAAGCTAGCTCCAATGCATGGATCTTGGAGATCCGGAGCTACTTGAAAGACAATATTCTTCCTGACGATGAGTATCCGCTGACCGAATAGTCAGATTGGCTAAAAGATACACGCTAGTAGAAGGGGATCTCTACCGGTGCGGTGCCACAGCGTCCTAATGCGATGCATCACAAGGGAAGAAGGCTGTGAGCTCCTAACAGAAATCCATGGAGGCGAGTGTGGGAACCACGCATCTTCCCGCACGCTGGTCAGTAAAGCGTTCCGTCATGGTTTCTACTGGCCTACAACGCTCCCGGATGCAACTGAGCTGGTGAAGAAATGTTTAGCATGCTAGTTCCATGCAAAGCAAATTCACACACCAGCTCAGCCTCTACAAATAATACCTCCTATGTGGCCTTTCGCTGTGTGGGGGATGGACATCATGGGATCTTTACCAAGAGCCGTTGGAGGTTACAAGTTCCTGTATGTTGCCATTGACAAGTTCACCAAATGGCCGGAAGCAACTCCAGTTGTGACAATGAACAAGCAATCAACTATCAACTTATTGCAGTCCATCGTATGCAGATTTGGAGTCCCGAACAAAATCATAACAGATAATGGGACCCAATTCACAAGCTCTGCTTTTCAAGGATATTGCGAAGATCTTGGCATCCAAGTCAGCTACACCTACGTAGATCACCCGACAAGCAATGGCCCAGCCGAGAGAGCAAATGCAGAAATCCTGAAAGGACTCAAGACGCGCACATATGAGCACCTGAAAAAACATGGAGCCAACTGAATCTAAGAGCTTCCGCCCACTCTATGGGCCAACAGGACAACTCCAAACCGGTCAACTGGAGAGACACCCTTCTTCCTGGTGTACGGAGCTGAAGCAGTCCTTCCTCTGGAAATCACCATGGGGTCGCTCTAGGTCCGGACCTCCGACGAAGCCACGCAGGACCAGCTCCGGCGTGAAGAACTTGACTTCCTTGAAGAGGGAAGGTGCCGAGCAGTGTTCAGAATGCCCGATACCGCCAAGCTCTTCGGCGCTATCACCAACGGCATGTTCATAGCCGACAGCTCGAGGAAGGCGATCTGTTGCTACAGAGAATACAATCCAGAGAAGGGTTAAACAAACTCTCCCCCAGCTGGGAGGGACCCTTCCGAGTGATCTAAGTATCCCATGCCGGATGCGTTCGCTTGGCAACCGAGGATGGGACACCTCTCCCAAATCCTTGGAACATTGAGCACCTCCGTAAATTCTACGCTTAATATCACGGAGGTGAGTCTGTAATTACATGTTATGTATGTTATAGAGTCATTGTACAGAGTCGGGTAGCTCCTCCGGGAGGGCAGCAGGACCTACTCCGTTAGGTCCGCAACGTCCATGCAACACTTGTCACAGTCTCAGAACTAAAAGTGTAGCTAGCTACCTTGGGCCAAACGAGAAACGAAACACACTTAGCCTGGTTCCGTACCCTAAGAGTGTACTTGTTTCCCCTGTACCCCGGACCTATAATGAAAGACATCATTGTGTGAAAATAGACTCCACGTGCTTTTACTTTGTACAGGCTCAATATTTTTTATTTTTCTCTTTCTTGTCTGTAACAAAGTTGTGCAGTTCTTAAGAAACTTTAGCTCAACCAGTTCATGTACAATTCAAGTTGCATTGTCTATCCTTCCGGTTCAAACATTGTTGATGGTCTACTCGTCTGAATGCCGCCAAGTCAATCTAGGGCCAGAGTGTGCTATCGACTTAGCCTGGTCATGCACCCCAAATACGCCACTCTACCTACACCGCGGCAAGCCGAAGTAAGGCGAGTCCAGAAACGATCGGACCTGAAGGAAACAAGACGGCGCTCTTGATTGTATTTAGAATTGTGTTCGGCCTAAAACTTTCTCAGGAATAGTAAGCCGCAATGAAGTTATAGATAGGATATGGATTTTACTATTTTTCTTGACTTCAGTGTGCAGGAAAAATAAATATTTCATGATGATGGTGAATGAAGCCGGAGATGCCAAAGCTCTGACATCCCCTAAGCGGCTTATGGTCAATGTCCAAACATTGACATTGAGCGTCGCTGGAGCTACTCAGCTCCGGTAAAGCTAGGGGGCAAGCCGTCAATGTGAAGAAAAGATGGTGGAAAGGCTCTATAGAGGAGTCTACTGTCGATACCCCACGTGTTGACAGAGGTCACTGCTGGAGCTACCAAGCTCCGACACCCCAGAGGGCTAACCGTCGATGTTTTACCTGTTTATGGAGACTACTGCCGGAGCTACTAAGCTCCGACGATGGTCAATGCCGGAGCCACTAAGCTCTGACAGCCTCAGGGGGCCTACACTATCGAAGAATTCGGACCTACATTCTACAAGTTCGAAGCATGCAAGTCTTCAACTGTTACATCCTCTTGGTACATGTTCACAATCAAATTGTGTACATCTACCAGGGGGCCAAGTGAGACAAAGGTGTTGAAGACAAAAAATGAAATTCACAAAAAAATTTTGATTTCATTCATCTTGTCGGTACCCTACATACCAGATACCCCTTGAGGCTGCAAAGATCACAAGGAAACTCCATCTACTAGATTTCAAGACCTCTAAAGGCCCCACATGTCAGGTGTAACCGGACCTGCTTCCCTGACATGGTTAGTCCCAGAGCCACCACATGTATCATAAGACCAGAGCTATCGCCCACACATGGGAAAGCTCCGGACTAGATACCGGTATAGCATCCCCGGACCTAACCCCAGACTAAGGGAAGCTCCGGTACTAACACGTGTCCAGCAGCACCAGACCTACCCGTCCATGACGGTAAGCTCTGGAGCTTCCATGTTGTTGAACCGCTAGACTTTCCACTTCAACAATCAGACTGGTGGACCCCCCAATGGCTCCGGACCTTTAAGGAGCAATCAAAGACTTCAGGACCCGATTAAGTGTCATTAATGCCATATTAATGACACACGATCGGATGGCCCCTAATACTGGTAACGGCACTGTTAAAGCCCATTACCAGGCTATTAAGGGTAATTAACCTCATTATGTGTATCAAGCATGTGTAACCGCTGGGGCCACATGTCGGGCCAGGCTAACGATGTAACGACCAGTCCTTGTACTATAAAAGGACTGGTCGACAATACACAAGGGACGGCTCCAGACCACTACTGGACTCCCTAACCTAGACGAGCTTCTTCTTTTGGAGCTTCTTCTAGACTCACAGGCTCAATACAACACAAACACACCCCGTGGAGTCGGGTATTACGCTCAGGCGGCCCAAACCACGTAAATCTTTGTGTCCACTTGTCCTTCACCTTCTTGAATCTCTGCACGCCCATTACCGAACTACAACTCCTCGATCTACCAACGGTAGTGTCGGGAGATCTGCCGGATCCAAACACCGATAGTTGGCGCACCAGGTAGGGGCACCCGAGATTTCAAGTATGGTGAACTCAGCTGCTGGATCATCCAACGGCAATCCTGCTGTTCAACCCACTGGGGGCAATCCCTCCAACATGTAGCAACCAGCAGGTGCCACGGCTCGAGCAGGGGTCGTGCCTCCACTGCCATCGCCTGCCCAGCACGTCTAGATGGGCAGCGTGACGGTGCATCGGCGTCGGTCACCGCATCGGCAAATAACAACAACCCTGAGCATGCGCCCCATGCAGCGCGTGCTCTCCTCCAACGTCCACCTCTTCCATGTGCATCCCAGGGTGCAACGGAGCAGTGGAGGGCTAATGTGGAACATCTGGTTGCAGCAGCAGCCGACCACATCAGCAACCAAGGTCCTCCCCCTTCGGGGCAGGCCCCATCGCAGCGCCGAACTGCGTCGGGCAGACATGGTCCACACGCTTCCCATAATAAGAGGCGTGCTGCATCTCAGCAAGTTATGTCGGTACCTCCTGGGGCGCGACGCACTCATACGGTAATCAGGCTTTCAACTCATGACCTCCGGGCGAAGCTTGATCGCCGTTACCGTCAACAGGACGGCCGTGTCCATATTGAGCATGCTCGCGAAAGGCGAAAGGCTCGAGACAGTCCTGCTCCCGAGGGAGTAGGAGGAGGTTGTTCTGCCCTGGCCATGCACCTACGCATGTTTAGATGGCCACAAAAGTTCCAGCCTCACCTGCTGGAGAAATTTGACAGGACTATTAACCCCGCTGAGTTTCTCCAGATTTACTCCACTGCAATCCTTGCGGCTGGAGGTAACGAGGTCGTAATGGCCAACTACTTCCTAGTGGCCTTGACTGGGACCGCCAGTTCCTGGTTCATGAGCCTTCCTCACAACTCCATCAATAGTTGGGAGAAATTGTGCCAACAGTTCACCGCCAATTTTGAGATTTCATACACCCGACCAGGCACCGACTTGGACCTTTTTACAGTCGTGTAGAAGGGGGGAGAATCCCTGCGCTCATTCATCCAGAGGTTCTCCCAGGTACAAAACACTATTCCTTATATATCCAGTGCCTCTGTTATCTTGGCATTTAGACAGGGCGTACGAGATAAGAAGATGCTGGAGAAGCTGACGATCAAGGAGATCACCAGCGTCACGAAGCTCTTCAGCTTGGCATACAAGCGTGCCAAAGCTGCGGAGGGCCGTGAAATGCACTCCGAACCACCTCCGGAGGATGGTAAAAAATCCTCCAAAGGCGAAGCCACTACCTCTGGGAGTGGCAAAAAGAAGAAAAAGTCCAACAGCAAGAAGAAGCCGTCGACCGGCACATCTACTGATGCAGCTGCTGCAGCTCCGGTTGGCCGGGGGCCACGCCCCGAGAAACAACCTCGGCCGTCCTCTGAAGATGATGGCAACTCCAAAGTGTGGTGTCCTATCCACAAGTCGAACAGCCACAACTTGAAGGACTGCCGGGAGGTCCAAAACCTTGCCGAGCGCTACAACAAGCGTCGGGAAGAAGTTCCTTTCCGTCTGAGGGAAGGAAAGCAGAAAGTCGATGAAGCTCCAGCTGAAGAGGAGTTAGGCTTTCAGGACCCTAAAAAGGTCCTGAAGGCTATTTGCTCCTCCGTCAATGACGACTCCGACGTCTCCGACAATGAGCGTCGGAAGACCATGAACACCATCTTTGTTGGTTAGTGGGACATCACCTCCCGCCGTGTCCTCAAGACCATGCGGCAGGACATGGCCTCAGTAGCTCCTACAGCCAGGGCGGAGCCTCATCGAAAGTGGATGGACACCACCATCACTTTTGATGCTTCGGACTGCCCTCACAATATGATCGGAGCTGGTCAACTACCTTTGATGGTATCTCCGACCATCATTAACATTTAACTCCACCATTTAATGGTGGACGGAGATTCGGGGCTGAACCTCATAAGCTTCAAAGCTTTCGTCAAGCTTCAGCTCTGACCTTCGGACCTTCGCCCCTCCCGACCTTTCTCTGGAGTAGGTTCGAGGGCCATAACCCCACTTAGTGCCATAACTCTCCCTGTGACCTTCGGGACTCAAGAGAATTATCATACTGAGAAGTTGGTCTTTGACGTTGCTCAGATCAACTTACCTTTCAATGCCATTCTGGGCAGGCCCGCCTTGTATAAGTACATGGCTGCTGCTCATTATGGCTACCTGGTGTTGAAGATGCCAACACCAGCTGGTGTCCTCCGGATACGCGGAGACCGCACTGCCGGAGTGACTGCTCTGGAAGAACTTCATGCGCTTGCTATAGAACAGGAGGAAGAATCCAGGCAGGAACAAGCTCTGAAACCCCCGAGCATTCATCAACGAGGCTCAACCTCCGCACCTCGCGTGCAACCAAGCGGCGACACCGACATCCCCATCAAAGTCGTCCAAATCGGTTCCGATGCCGCTCAGACCACCCTTATATCAGGAGGTCTGAATGACAAATAGGAACTCGCGCTCATCACTTTCCTCTGGGCTAATGTCGACGTGTTTGCCTGGCAACCGTCACAAATGCCTGGGATCCCTAGGGAAGTGATCGAGCATAATTTGAAGATCTATCCTGATGCTTGGCCTGTGCACCAGAAGCCTCGGAAGCAATCAGTAGAGCGACAAAACTTCATACAACAAGAAGTGAATAAGTTGTTTGAAGCTAGGTTCATCTGAGAAGTCTTCCACCCAAAATGACTGGCAAACCCAGTCGTAGTACCCAAGGCCCGCGGGAAGCTTCGGATGTGTATTGAATACACAACACTGAATAAGGCATGCCCAAAAGATCCATTCCCACTTCCTAGAATAGATTAGATAGTGGATTCCACCTCCGGGTGTGAATTACTGTGTTTCCTAGACACATATTCTGGGTACCATCAAATCAGAATGTCTAGGGAAGATGAAGAACATACTTCTTTTGTCACAGTAGATGGATTGTACTGCTATACTGCCATGCCATTTGGTCTCAAGAATGCAGCTTCAACATTTGTACGAGCTATGTACAAAACCTTTGGAGAGCTCATCAGAGACGTAGTGTAAGTGTATGTTGATGGCATCGTCGACAAGATCAAGGACAAGGAGTCACTCCTTGACACCTTGCAAGCTGTCTTCGACAAGCTGCGGGTCACCCGCATGAAGCTGAACCCAGACAAGTGCGTCTTCGGGGTTAGCTCCGGAAATCTTCTTGGTTTCCTAGTAAACCACCAGGGCATAGAGGCAAATCTGGCGAAGATTAAAGCCATTGAGGATATGCGGCCACCAGCCCACATCAAGGACGTCTGTCAGTGGTTTGGATCCGGCAGATCTCCCGACACTACTAAAGTGTTAGAGGAGTTTGAGGTTCAGCGTGGGCGCGCAGAGATTCAAGAAAGTGAATTGTAAATGACACAGTAGACACGGAGATTTACTTGTTTCGGGCCGCCTGAGCGTAATACCCTACTCCACGGGATGTGTTGGTGTTGTATTGGTTGTCTGAGCTCAAAGTGAGTTTAGGGTGTAAAATGAGCGTCTAGTGTATCGAGCGTGTATGGAACGTCGTCGGCCTATCCTTTTATAGTACAAGGGCAGGCCGTTACAAGTTAGCCTGGCCCGACATGTGGCTCCGGCGGTTACCGATATTGATACACATTCAACACATTTAATTGCCCTTAATGACCGAGTTATGGGCTTTGACAGCACCATTACTGGTAATTAAGGTCGTCCGATCGTGTGTCATTAATATGACACTTAATCAGGTCTTGAAGTCCTTGATTCCCCTTCGAAGATCCGGAGCCGTTGTGGAGTCTTCCGGAGGTTAGAGGCTGAAGATCCGACGATTGGACACGTGGTAGCTCTGGAGCATACTGTGGGAAACAGATAGCTCCGGAGCTACCTGACACGTGTCAGTTCAGGAGCTTCCCTCGGTCTGGGGTTAGGTCCGGAGGTTCCATTTCGGTACATAGCCCGGAGCTTCCCCCTTGTGGGTGGTAGCTCCAGTTTTATAGCACACGTGGCGACCCTGGGACTAACCATGTTGGAGAAGCGGGTCCGGTTATGTCTGACATGTGGGCCTCCGAGGGTCTTCAAATCAAGTAGATGACTTTCCCTAGAGATCTTTGTAATCTCAAGGGGTGTACGGTTCCCAGGGTACCGACAGTGGCCCCCTGGGCCCACCTCAGGGGAAGACCCCTTGTGTGAAGTCATTCCGCCAGAGGTGGGTCCATCCTCGCTACTTTTGAACTGAGTCTTCAAAGGTCTTCGGATGTGCCGTTGGTGATGGTTTGGAGTTAAATCCTCGCCGCGTGGTGTATCCCGTGTGCGGCAGATGAGATCATTGGCGTGCGGATCTCACGCAATTGAAGGTCGTCGGTTCCCAATACGAAAATCGTATCGGTTCCGCGCGCCTTGTCAGGCCGCCGCCTTCGGGCTTCCCGCCTCATGATGACAACCGTTCGCCTGGGTAAGAACCTCGACTTGATTGTCGGAGTGGTCCCGGGCCCTCTTTTCATCGGCAGGGTAGGATTTTTGAGTAGTATTTTTGACTTCCTCGCGGTTTCGATCCAAGCGTTACGAGGGCTTACTTAAGAAGGAAGGCGCACACCGTCTGGAGTTCTTTACGCCTCTCATTTGATCTTGCGCTCAAACTCACAACTTGTGCTCGCCTTTCCTCTCTTGCCTTGCTGTGCTGCGATGGAGTTGGGTCTCTGCGAGAGCCGTTTGAAGACCGACGGTGACCTGAAGGAGGTCCGGACCCTCATGGGATGGTCCTCGGACTTCTTCAACCGCCTAGTCCGCGCCGGGGGAGAGCTTCCGTTTGAGAAGGAGCACGCCGGCGAAATGGTGTACTTCTCTTCGTACGCCATGGTGGGGTTGATCCCACCTTTTTCCTCCTTTTTCTTGATGCTGCTAGACTTTTATGGTCTGCAGCTATACCACCTTGGCCCCCACTCCATTCTCCTTGTGTCTATCTTCGTCCACTTCTGTGAGATGTGGGTGGGCATCCCCCCTGCATTGAACTCTTCCGGACCTTCTGCACTGTCCATACTACTGGTAGGAGCAATGAGTACCTTGGCTTCTCCATTCAAGTATCTCCGGTCGTTTCCCTCTGGGAAATGGGATGATTGGAAGAAGGACTAGGTAGTCATCCGGGTGGAGGAGCACGAGAGGCTGGAGCTGCCCGAAGGCCTCCCCAACATTGACACAACAGTCTGGAGTGAAGCTCCGGTGCTGGCGGACGCCTTCAACCCTGCTCTGACCAGGATCCGCCAGTGCGTGGAGGGAGGATTAACCCCTTAGGCGGTGTTTTGCAACTTCCTGTTCAACAGGTGGGCACCGCTGAAGAAGAGAGAAAAACTCGCTTGGGCCCTCAACAGTGTGATGGACGAGGATCGGGTTGAGACCGGGCTAAAGTCCAACATGGTGGGGACAACCTTGGAGTTTCATCTCAAGAAGTTCCAGCATGTCATCGATGTTGCGGGAGATGACTTGACTCCGCCATCAGCCTTTCTCCCTCTGAACGTGGAAGTGGAGTTCAGCAGGGAGCTCCGGCGGAAGATGCCTGTGCTTGACGACCTTGGTGTCATCGAGAGGAGATCGATCCAGGGTGGCGATCCCTGGGGTTTCCGAGGGTGGCTCCGACCCTGCCCCGAAGCCAAGGGCCGAGGTCATCGGCAAGGTCAAGGAGCCGGCGGACGAACCCTTGAGCCAGAACAGGAAGCTGCAGCATGCTGACAAAAGGTCCGCCAGGCCTGCCACCTCCGCATCAGCTCCTTCTCCCCGGAGGGGGAGGTCTTCTACAACCGCGGCGACTGTACCCGCAGCGGGGTCCTCTCGGGGCGCTAGCTCCGGGCATGTGACTCCAGCACCAGGGCCGGTTGAGGCTTCTAGGTCCGGAGGTTCTTCCCGATCGAGGGTGGCCTCGACTAGGGAAACGTCCATGGCTGCAACAAGTTTCGGGGGGCCTTCCGGAGCTTCCACGCCGGCGGCGGCTATGACCAGCCCAGAACGCCCGGGGAAGAGGTTCCGCGCAAGCTAGTGCGGAAGCCTCCCAAGGTAATTTTTAATCTTTACCTTGGACAGTTGTTTAGTTGTATTAACTATTTCTTAAGTTTCTTCGTCCATCATCTGCAGCGTTCCCAAGAAGAGGAGTGAGGCTTCACCCTCAGCCAGAGCAGCTGAAGCTGTGAGGGTGGAAGCTTCTGCTCCTGTCCCGGTGCCGCCCCAAGTGGTGGCTGAAGCTGCGACATCTCCGGCGCCAGCTGTCGTGGTCATGGACCTCGACTCATCCCCAGAGACTCCCGTGGTAGCGCCGGACCGCGGGAGAGAAGATGCGCCAACGGCACCTGCTCCGGAGGTTGAAGCTCTGGGTCCTGGTGCAGAGATGATGGAAGCTCCGGCCATTGAGCCGGACGAAGTTGTAATTCCGGCCCCAGAACCGGGAATTGTCGAAGCTCTGGCGATTGAGTCGTAGGTGATTGAAGTCTTGGCATGCGCGCCGGATGTTGACTAAGTCCCGGCGATTGGGCTGGCTACTTCTGAAGCGCCGGCCGCAGAGCCAGTCATTGTTGGAGCTCCGGCCGCAGGGCCGGTTGATGTTGAAGACTTTCCGGCCCCCGAGCCAGTTGTTGCGGAGGCGTCGGCGCTCGAACCCCCAATAGAGGAGGTGTCCAGGCCGGAGCCAGAAGCGGCCCCTGCTCTGGAAGTGACGACGTCAGAGATACACGCGGCTGAGCCGGAGTGCCCAAAAGAGGTTGTTGGCCCCCTGCCTGAGGAGGCGAATGAAGACCTTGCGGCGGGGCCTTCGGAACCACTTCCAGAGGTCGGATCTTCATCAGCAAGACCCTCCTCGATGGTGACTGAGGCCATCCCGGAGGACGGCCCTAGTGCCATGGAGACCCAGGGGACCACACTTGTGGAGTGGGACCTAATTTTTGTATCTGAAAACCTGCTGGAACCAGCGGAGGAGACCCCAATAGGTCCGGAACCTATCCCGTTGTCATTGTCTATTGACAACGCCTGTTCCAGTCTGCGTCAAGTTCAACTGGCCTTCTTCCACGACAGCAAGGCTCTTGAAGAGGAGCGTCAAACCCTTAGGCGGTGGCGTAATCGGCTCTACTTCGAGACCAAGCTGGCACAGTCGAGGCTAGCAGATGACAAAGAGTGGATCAATCGGGAGAAGGTCCGCGTGGAATACTGGGGCAAATTATTGGATGACAGGGAGAGTATGACTCGTGCCCTCGACGCTCAATCCCGGGCCATCTACGAGCAGACCAAAGCAGCTAACAGTGCGGCCGATGAATGCCAAGAGAGGCTTGAGGCCATTAACACTACTCTTATCAAGCGCCGGGAGGCACTTGAGGAGAGGGAGAAAAGGCTCGAAGATTAAGAGCAGAAACTCCTAGAGCTGCGAGATGATGTCATGAGGAGGGAGGAGGAGCTCATCGAAAAGGTGGCTCTGGCTGACAAGGGCCTCGAAGAGCGTGCCAAGATATTGGAAGAGCGTTGTACTGAGGAGGAGGAGAAGGCCTGGGTGCAAGGGCAGGAACTCTACAAGCAAGAGTGTGCCCTTGCTGCTAGGGAGAAGAAAGTGAGGGGCAGGGAGAAGGACCTGGTTGACCACCAGAACAAGATCCACCTCCGGGAGGAGGAGCTCAGAAAACTCGAGAAGTGGGTTGCTAAAAAGATTCAGCAAAACGCCAAAGAAGTTGAGCGCCTCGCTCGCGAGAATTCTGAACTGGTGGCGGCCAGGAGATCCTTAGAAGAATTGAAGGGCTTGAGGATTGCGGACTCCCTACAGATTTGGGAGTTCCTGGGCAAGGCCAACGACGCGCTGACACCGATGGGTTTCAGTCCCGTGCGTCCGGATGATCCGGAGCCGGAGCCAGACCTGGCGTTGCAGGCGTTGAGCTCGGCAGGTAGCAAACTCTCCAAGGTGGGCGACGTCATCGCGGACCAATTGGAGGTTGAGGGGCAATCCCTGGCAAAGAACGTCGCAGAGTATGTGCTGACGTGCTACACCAGCCGGAATCCCCAATTCCCTCTGGACCCGGTGCTTGAAGGTCCTGTTGAAGGAGAAGGTGAAGCTGCCCGAGCCAACGTGTCGGAGGTTTCCCAGAAGGTCGCCCAGTTCTTCCATAGGGTCTAGGACTATCTCCGTAGCTCCACCTTGTATTCTCTCTTTTTCTTCCTCAATTTTGTATTCAACACTTTTGTCTTCACTTGGCCCCCTGGTAGATGTACACAATTTGATTGTGAACATGTACCAAGAGGATATTGTGTTTTGTTGAAGACTCATTTGCTTCAAACTTATAGAGTGTAGGTCCAAAGTCTTCGATAGTGAAGGCCCCCTGAGGTTATCGAAGCTTAGAAGCTCCTGTATTGACTACTGTTGGAGCTTAGTAGCTCCGGCAATAGTCCCTATCAACGCGTAGAGCATCGATAGTTAGCCCTCCGGGGTGTCGGAGCTTAGTAGCTCCGGCGGTGACCTTTGCCAACTCGCAGTTTGTCGGCAGCAGACTCTGTTTGTGGGGTCTCCTCACCATCTTTTATTTAGCATAGACGGCTGACCCCCCTAGCTCTACCGAAGCTTGGTTGCTCCGGTGATGCTCGTTTTCAATGCTTAACATCGATTACAAGCTACCAAGGGAAGTCGGAGCTTTGTTAGCTCCGGCTTTTCTCCATCAACATAGATTTTTTATTTTTCCTGCACACTAAAGCCAAGAAAAATAGTAAAATTCGTTTCTTGTCTATAACTTCATCGCGGCTTACGATTTTCAAGAAAATTTTAAGTCAAACGCGATTCTAAATACAACCGAATGCATTGTCTTTTCTTTCAGATCCAATTGTACTTGGACCCGCCTTACTTCAGCCTGCCGGGGTGTAGGTAGAGTGGCGTACTTAGGGTGCTTGACCAGGCTAAGTCGATAGCACACTCCGGCCCTAGGTTGGCTTGGAGGCATTCAGGCGAGTGGGCCATGAACAATATTTGAATCCAAAAGAATCAACAAAACAACTTGAATCGTATGTGAACCGGTCAAACTAAAATTTCTTAAGAATTGCACGTCTTTGTTATAGACAAGAAAGAGAAAAATAGAAAATGTTGAGCCTGTACAAAATAAATGCACGTGGAGTCTGTTTCACATGAAGATGTCTTTCATTATAGGTCTGTGGTACAGGGGAAACAAGTACACTCTTAGGGTACGGAACCAGGCTAAGCGTGTTTCATTTCTCGTTTGACCTAGGGTAGCTAGCCACACTTTTAGTCCTGAGACTCTAACAAGTGCTGCATGAACTTTGCGGACCTTCCGGGAAAGGTCCGGCTGTTCTCCCGGAGGAACTACCCGACTCTGTACAATGACTCTATAACATACACCTCAAGTTACTACAGACTCACCTCTGTGATATTCAGTGTAGAACTTACAGAGGTGCTCGATGTTCCAAGGATTTGGGAGAGGTGTCCCATCCTTGGTAGCCAAGCGAACACTTCCGGGGCGGGATACTTTAATCACTCGGAAGGGTCCCTCCCAGCTGGGAGAGAGTTTGTTTAACCCTTCTCTGGATTGTATTCTCCGTAGCACCAGATCGCCTTCCTCGAGCGGTCGGTTGTGTACATGCCGCTGATGATAGCGCCGAAGGGCTTGGCGGTATTGGGCATTCCGAACAGCTGCATGGCACCTTCCATCTTCAAGGAGGTCTAGGTCTTCACGCCGGAGCTGGTCCTGCGTGGCTTCGTCGAAGGTCCGGACCCGGAGTGACCCCAAGGTGATTTCTGGAGGAAGGATTGCTTTAGCTCCATACACCAGGAAGAAGGGTGTCTCTCCAGTTGACCGGTTTGGGGTTGTCCTGTTGGCCCATAAAGTGGGTGGAAGCTCTTCAATCCAGTTGGCTCCATGTTTTTTCAAGCGCTCATAGGTGCGCGTTTTGAGTCCTTTAAGGATTTCAGCATTTGCTCTCTCGGCTTGGCCATTGCTTGCTGGGTGAGCTACGGAGGCGTAGAAAACTTGAATGCCGAGGTCTTCGCAATATCCTTGAAATGCAGAACTTGTGAATTATGTCCCATTATCAGTGATGATTTTATTTGGGACTCCAAATCTGCATACAATGGACCGCAAAAAGTTGATAGCGGATTGCTTGTTGATTGTCACAACTGGAGTTGCTTCCGGCCACTTGGTGAACTTGTCAATGGCGACGTACAGGAACTTGTAACCTCCGACGGCTCTTGGGAAAGGTCCCAAGATGTCCATCCCCCACACAGCGAAGGGCCATGTAGGAGGTATCATTTGTAGGGGCTGAGCCGGTGTGTGAATTTGCTTTGCATGAAATTGACATGCTTCACATTTCCTCACTAGCTCAGTTGCATCCTGGAGTGTTGTAGGCCAGTAGAAGCCATGCCGAAAGGCTTTACCAACCAGCGTGCGGGAAGACTCGTGGTTCCCACACTCGCCTCCATGGATTTCTGCGAGGAGCTCGCAGCCTTCTTCCCTTGTGATGCACCGCATTAGGATGCCGTTAGCACCGCGCCGGTAGAGATCCTTTCTACCAACGTGTATCTTTTAGCAAATCTGACTACCCGGTCTGCGGATACATCATCGTCAGGAAGGATGTTGTCTTTCAAGTAGTTCCGGATCTCCGAGATCCATGCATCGGAACTAACTTGAGCATTTGAGTCTTTCATGCTGGGTTGCTCGGAGCTTCCGGTAGCACCTACGACCCTTGATGGCTGCCATGGTAACAGGGCCATTGGGACCGTCAGCTTCGGGATGCTGATATCGCCTCCTACGCTCAGTTCAGCAGGCTGAGCTGTGGGTTTTGACAACCTCCGGACAAAAGTTCCGTCAGGAGCCAGAGCTCCGGTTGACGCTTTCGTCGAGAGTTCGTCGGCTTTAGCGTTGTGGGCACACTGGACATGGTGGAGATCTAGGACTTCGAAGTCCTTCTGAAGCCTCTGGACTTCAAGGAGATAAGCAGCTAGCTAGAGATTGTTGCAGGAGCATTCACCCTTCACTTGCTTAATGATGAGCTGCGAATCTCCCTTGACCAACAGTTGCTTGACACCATATGACAGTGCCACCCTTAGTCCGTAAATGAGTTCTTCATATTCTGCCATATTGTTGGTCGCCTTGAAGTCAAGGTGTACCATGTATTTTACCTTCTCCCTGGTTGGTGTGAGGAGAAGGATTCCAGCGCCGGCCCCCTGCTTTTGCATGGAGCCGTCGAAGTAGAGGGTCCAATGAGGCTCGGTGAAGACTGGAGCTTGGTGTTCCGGCTTCTGCTACTTGGGGACCCCAGGGTTTGATGGAGAGGGAGTCCATTCCGCCACAAAGTCTGCCAATGCTTGACTCTTGATTGCTTGCCTCGAAATGAATTCAAGATCGAATTCGGCCAATTCCGCTGCCCACTTTGCAATATTCCCAGTTGAATTGGGATTATGCAAGATTGCTCGAAGTGGGTAAGAGGTCACCACTGAGATTTTGTGAGCTTGGAAGTAATGGCGAAGCTTCCTGGAGGCAATAAGAACTGCATAGAGCAGCTTATGCACCTCTAGGTATCGAGTCTTGTCATCATGTAGTACTTCACTGATGAAGTACACCGGGCGCTGAATGGTCTGAACCCTCCCGGAGGGGCCCGGAGCTTCCTCTTCACTGACCCAGATCTTCCCAGAGGGATCCGAATTTTCTTCGGGGACCTCCGGATTCTGGCAGGAGGAACCCGGAGCTTCTTCAGAAGCGACCTGGACCCTCCCGAAGGGGTCTGGGTCTTCTGAAGTGACTTATTGTGGATTCGAGTCTGGGAGCTGGGACCCAGAATCGCTTTCAGGATTCCCCGGACCCTCCTGGAGGGGTCTGGATTCCTAAGTATGGGGTAGTTCTGGTCTCTCCGCGACCAGGACCATACTGACGACTTCGTCAGTCGCTGAAATGTAAAGCAACAAAGGCTCACCAGGGGTCGGAGCTACCAGAATTGGTAGGGTGGTGAGGAACTGTTTTAGCTCCTGGAATGCCTTTTCTGCTTCTTCACACCATTGGAATGGTTCGGACTTCCTCAATAACTTGAAGAAGGGGAGTGCCCGTTTCGCCAGTCTTGAAATGAACCAGCTGAGGGCTGCTAGACATCCAGTTAGCTTTTAAACATCTTTGATGTGGCCTGGTGGCCGCATGTCTTCAATGGCCTTGATCTTCGCCGGATTAGCTTCTATGCCCCGGTGACTTACTAGGAACCAAGAAGTTTTCCGGAGCTAACCACGAAGACACACTTGTCTGGGTTTACCTTTGTGCGGGTGACCCGCAGCTTATCGAAGACAGCCTGCAAGGTGTCAAGAAGTGACTCCTTGTTCTTGACCTTGACCACGATGTCATCGACGTACACTTCCACTATGTCTCTAATGAGCTCTTCAAAGGTTTTGTACATAGCTCGTACAAAGGTTGAAGCTGCATTCTTGAGACCAAATGGCATGGCTGTATAACAGTACAATGCATCTACTGTGATGAAAGAGGTATGCTCTTCATTTTCCCTAGACATCCTGATTTGATGATACCTAGAATATGCGTCTAGGAAACACAGTAATTCACACCCGGACGTGGAATCCACTATCTGATCTATTCTAGGTAGTGGGAATGGATCTTTTGGACATGCCTTATTTAGTGTTGTGTAGTCGATACACATCCGAAGCTTCCCGCCGGCCTTGGGCACAACGACTGGGTTTGCCAGCCATTTTGGATGGAAGACTTCTCGGATGAATCCAGATTCGAGCAACTTCTTCACTTCTTGTCGAATGAAGTTCTGCTGCTCTACAGATTGCTTCCGAGGCTTCTGATACACAGGCCAGGCGACAGGGTAGATCTTCAGATTGTGCTCAATCACTTCCTCGGGGATCCCAGGCATTTGTGATGGTTGCCAGGCAAACACGTCGACATTAGCCCGAAGGAAAGTGATGAGCGCGAGTTCCTATTTGTCGTTCAATCCCCCCGATATACGGGTGGTCTGAGCGGCATCAGAACCGATTTGGACGACTTTGACGGGAATGTCGGCGTCGCCGCTTGGCTGCACACGAGGTGCAGAAGTCGAGCCTCGCTGACGAATGCTCGGGGGTTTTGGAGCTTGCTCCTGCCTGGAGTCCTCCTCTTGCGCCGTAGTGAGCGCATGGAGTTCTTCCAGAGCAGTTACTCCAACAGTACGATCTCCGTGGATCCGGAGAACGCCTACTGGTGTTGGCATCTTTAACACCAGGTAACCATAATGAGCAGCTGCCATGAATTTGTACAAGGTAGGCCTACCCAAGATGGAATTGAAGGTTAAGTTGATCTGAGCAACGTCAAAGACCAACTTCTCGGTGCGATACTTCTCCCGGGTCCCGAAGGTAACGGGGAGGGTAATAGCTCCGAGTGGGGTAATGGCTCCCGGACCTACTCCGGAGAAAGGTCGGGAGGGGTGAAGATCCAAAGGTCGGAGCTGAATCTTGGTAAAAGCTTCGAAGCTTATGAGATTGAGCCTCGAACCTCCGTCTATCATAACATGGTGGAGCTAGATGTTATTGATGGTAGGAGATACCATCAAAGGTAGCTGACCTGCTCGAACCATGCTTCGAGGGCAGTCCGAAGCATCAAAAGTGATGGTTGTGTCCATCCACTTCCGATGAGGCTCCGATCTAGCTGTAGGAGCTACAGCAGCCATGTCCCGACGCATAGTCTTGATGACGCGGCGGGAGGTGATGTCCCATGATCCACCAAAAATGGTATTCATGGTCTTCCGACGCTCGTTGTCGGAGACGTCGGAATCGTCATCGACGGAGGTGTAGACAGCCTTCAGGACCTTTTTGGAATCCTGAAAACCTAACTCCTCTCCAGCCGGAGCTTCGTCGACTTTTTGTTTTCCTTTCCTCTGTTGGAAAGGAGCATCTTCCCGGCGCTTGTTGTAGCGCTCGACAAGGTTTTGGACCTCCCGGCAGTCTTCCAAATTGTGGATGTTCGTTTTGTGAATTGGACACCACACTTTGGGTTTGCCACCGTCTTCAGAAGACGGTCAAGGTCACTTCTTGGGGCATGGCCCCCGGCCACCCGGAGCTGCAGCAGTTGCAGCATTGGATGCACCGGCCGACGACTTCTTCTTGCCGTTGGTCTTTTTCTTTTTCTTGCCACTCTCGGAGGTAGCAACTTCTTCTTTGGAGGATTTCTTGTGATCCTCCGGGGTTGTTTTGGAGTGCATTTCACGGCCCTCCGCAGCTCTGGCGCATTTGTCGGCAAACTGAGGAGTTCCGTGACACTGGTGATCTCCTTGATCACCAGTTTCTCCAACATCTTCTTATCCCGTACACCCTGTCTTAATGCCACAATGACAGAAGCGCTAGAGATAGAAGGGATAGTGTTTCGTACCTGAGAGAATATCTGGATGAATGATCGCAGGGATTCTCCCCCTTTTTGCACAACTGCAAAAAGGTCCAGTTCAGTGCCTGGTCGGGTGTATGAACTCCCGAAATTGGCGGTGAACTGCCGGCACAGCTCCTCCAAACTATTGATAGAGTTGGGTGGAAGGCTCATAAACCAGGACCTTGCGGTCCCAGTTAAAGCCACTGGGAAATAATTGGCCATTACGGCCTCATTTCCTCCAGCTGCCAAAATAGCAGTGGAGTAAATCTGAAGAAATTAGACAGGATTGACGGTCCCGTCGAACTTCTCTAGCAGGTGAGGCCGGAACTTTTGTGGCCACCTGACCATACGTAGATGCATGGCCAAGGGTGAACAGCCTTCTCCTATTCCTTCAGGAGCAGGGACATCTTGAGCTTCTCGTCTTTCACGAGCACGCTCAATATGGACTCGGCGATCTTGTTGGCGATATCGGCGATCAAGCTCCGCCCGGAGGTCATGAGTTGAAAGCCTTGATACCGTGTGAGTGCGTCGTGCCCCGGAGGGCAATGATGTCACCTGCTGTGATGCGGCACGTCTCCTGTTGTTGGAAACGTGCGGACCAAGTCTACCGGACAAGGTCCGTCGCTGCGATGGGGCCCGTCCTGAAGGAGGAGGACCCTGGTTGCTGATGCGGTCGGCTGCTGCTGCAAGCAAATGTTCCACATCGGCCCTCCACTGCTCCAGTGCATCCCGGATGCATCCGGAGGTGGTGGGCGTTGGAGAAGAGCACGTGCTGCATGGAGCGCATGTTCCGGGTTGTCATGATTCGCCGACGCAGTGATTGACGCCGGGTGCACCATCGCGTTGTCCAGCTTGATTTGCTGGTGGAGGGCGGCGGTGGTGGAAGTGTGACTCCTGCTGGCGCTGAGGCTCCTGCTGGTGGCTGCATATTGGAGGGATTGCCCCAACAGCTTGAACAGCAGGATGACCGTTGATGATCCAGCAGCTGAGTTCACCATTCCTGAAATCTCAGGCACCCCTTCCTGGCGCGCAACTGTCGGTGGTTTGGATCTGGTAGATCTCCCAACACTACTAAAGTGTTAGAGGAGTTTGAGGTTCAGTGTCGGCGCGCGGAGATTCAAGAAAGTGAATTGTAAATGACACAGTAGACACGGAGATTTACGTGGTTCGGGCTGCCTGAGCGTAATACCCTATTCCACGGGATGTGTTGGTGTTATATTGGTTGTCTGAGCTCAAAGTAAGTTCAGGGTGTAAAATGAGCGTCTAGTGTATCGAGCGTGTATGGAACGTCGTCAGCCTGTCCTTTTGTAGTACAAGGGCAGGCCATTACAAGTTAGCCTGGCCCGACATGTGGCCCCGGCGGTTACCGATATTGATACACATTCAACACGTTTTAATTGCCCTTAATGACCGAGTTATGGGCTTTGACAGCACCTTACTGGTAATTAAGGTCGTCTGATCGTGTGTCATTAATATGACACTTAATCGGGTCCTTAAGTCCTTGATTCCCCTTCGAAGATCGGAAGCCGTTGTGGAGTCTTCCGGAGGTTAGAGGTGAAGATCCGACGGTTGGACACGTGGCAGCTCCGGAGCATACTGTGGGAAATAGATAGCTCTGGAGCTACATGACACGTGTCAGTTCTAGAGCTTCCCTCGGTCTGGGGTTAGGTTCGGGGTGCCATTTCGGTACATAGCCCGGAGCTTCCCCCTTGTGGGTGGTAGCTTCGGTTTGATAGCAACACCGTGGCGACCCTGGGACTAACCATGTTGGAGAAGCGGGTCCGGTTATGTCTGACATGTGGGCCTTCGAGGGTCTTCAAATAAGTAGATGACTTTCCCTAGAGATCTTGTAATCTCAAGGGTGTACGATTCCCAGGGGTACCGACAACGTCCATAAATTGACTGGGTTTCTAGCCACCCTCAGCCGTTTTCATCTCAAGACTGGCGGAACAGGCGCTACCCTTCTTCAAGCTATTGAGGAAGTCCAGACCGTTCCAATGGTCTGAAGAAGCAGAAAAGGCGTTCCAGGAGCTAAGTGGCTCCTCACCACTCTACAACCTTGGTAGCTCCGAACCCTGGTGAGCCCTTACTGCTTTACATTTCGGCAACTGACGAGGTTGTCTGCCATGGTTTTGGTCGCGGAGAGACCAGGACCATCACAAGCTCAGGAATCCAGACCCCTCCGGGGAGGGTCCGGGGGTTCCTGAAGGTGAGTCTTGCTCCCAACCCCCAGATTTGGATCTACAGGGAGTTATTCCAGAAGATCTAGACCCCTCCGGGGAGGGTTTGGGTCGCTCCAGTAAAAGCTCCGGGTTCCTCCAGCAAGGACCCGGGGGTCCCTGAAGCGGGTCCGGACCCCTCCGGGGGGGGGGGGGGTCCGGTCGATGTGGTGGAAGCTCGGACCCCTCCGGGAGGGTCCGAACAGTCCAGCGCCCAATGTACTTCATCAGCGAAGTACTACATGATGCCAAGACTCGATACCTAGAGGTACACAAGTTGCTCTACACAGTTCTCATTGCCTCCAGGAAGCTTCGCCATTACTTCCAAGCTCACAAGATCTCAGTGGTGACCTCTTATTCACTGCGTGCGATCTTGCATAATCCCAACTCTACTGGGAACATTGCAAAGTGGGCAGCGGAATTGGCCGAATTCGATCTTGAATTCGTCCCAAGACAAGCGATCAAGAGTCAAGCATTCGCAGACTTCATGGTAGAATGGACCCCCTCTCCATCAAACCCTGGGGGCCTTAGTGAGCAGAAGTCGGAACTCAAGGATCCGGTCTTCACCGAGCCTCACTGGACCTTCTACTTCGACGGCTCCATGTAAAAGCAGGGGGGCGGAGCTGGAGTCCTTCTCCTCGCTCCAACCGGGGAGAAGAAAAAATACATGGTCCACCTTGACTTCAAGGCGACCAACAACATGGCGGAGTATCAAGCACTCATTTTACGGACTAAAGGTGGCACTATCATATGTTTCAAGCATCTGTTGGTCAAGGGAGATTCGCATCTCATTATTAAATAGGTGAAGGGTGAATGCTCCTGTAACAATCCTTAACTAGCTGCTTATCTCCTTGAAGTCCAGAGGCTTCAAAAGGACTTCAAGTCCTGGATCTCCACCATGTCATGTCCAGCGTGTCCATAACGCTGAAGCTGACGAACTCTCGATGAAAGCGTCAACCGGAGCTCCGGCTCCTGACGAAACCTTCATCCAGAGGTTGTCAAAACCCACAGCTCAGCCTGCCGAACTGAGCAAAGGGGGGCAAAACCAACATCTCGAAGCTGGCGGTCCCGATGGCCCTGTTACCATGGCAGCCATCAAGGGTCGTAGGTGCTGCCGGAATCTCTGAGCAACCCAGCACACAAGACTCAAATGCTGAAGCAAGCTCCGATGCATGGATCTCGGAGATCTGGAGCTACTTGAAAAGACAATATCCATCATGACGATGATGTATCCACTGACCGGATAGTCGGATTGGCTAAAAGATACACACTAGTAGAAGGGGATCTCTACCGGTGCGGTGCTAACTGCGTCCTAATGCGGTGCATCACAAGGGAAGTAGGTTGCGAGCTCCTTGCAGAAATCCATGGAGGCAAGTGTGGGAACCACGCGTCTTCCCGTACGCTGGTCGGTAAAGCCTTCCGGCATGGCTTCTACTGGCCTACAGTGCTCCAGGATGCAACTGAGCTGGTGAAGAAATGTGAAGCATGCCAGTTCCATGCAAAGCAAATTCACACACCAGCTCAACCTCTACAAATGATACCTCCTACATGGCCTTTCGCTGTATGGGGGATGGACATCTTGGGACCTTTCCCAAGAGCCGTCAGAGGTTACAAGTTCCTGTATGTTTGCCATTAACAAGTTCACCAAATGGCCAAAAGCAACTCGAGTTGTGACAATAAACAAGCAATCAGCTATCAACTTCTTGCAGTCCATCATATGCAGATTTGGAGTCCCGAACAAAATAATAACAGATAATGGGACCCAATTCACAAGCTCTGCTTTTCAAGGATACTACGAAGATCTCGACATCCAAGTCGGCTACGCCTCCGTAGCTAACCCGGCAAGCAATGGCCAAGCCGAGAGAGCAAATGCAGAAATCCTGAAACGACTCAAGAAGCGCACATATGAGCTCCTGAAAAAACATGGAGCCAACTGGATCGACGAGCTTCCACCCACTCTATGGGCCAACAGGACAACTCCAAAGCGGTCAACTGGAGAGACACCTTTCTTCCTGGTGTACAGAGCTGAAGCAGTTCTTCCTCCAGAAATCACCTTGGGGTCGCCCTGGGTCTGGATCTCCGACGAAGCCACGCAGAAACAGCTCCGGCGTGAAGACCTTGACCTCCTTGAAGAGGGAAGGTGCCGAGAAGCTGTTCGGAATGCCCGATACCGCCAAGCTCTTCAGCGCTATCACCAACGGCATGTTCACAGCCGACAGCTCGAGGAGGGGCGATCCGGTGCTATGGAGAATACAATCCAGAGAAGGGTTAAACAAACTCTCCCCCAGCTGGGAGGGACCCTTCCGAGAGATCAAAGTATCCCATCCCGGATGCGTTCGCCTTGGTAACCGAGGATGGGAAACCTCTCCCAAATCCTTGGAACATTGAGCACCTCCTTAAGTTCTACGCTTAATATCACAGAGGTGAGTCTGTAATTACATGTGATGTATGTTATAGAGTCATTGTACAGAGTTGGGTAGCTTCTCCGGGAGGGCAGCCGGACCTACTCCGTTAGGTCCGCAATGTCCATGCAACACTTGTCACAGTCTCAGAACTAAAAGTGTAGCTAGCTACCTTGGGTCAAACGAGAAACAAAACACACTTAGCCTGGTTCTGTACCCTAAGAGTGTATTTGTTTCCCCTGTACCCCGGACCTATAGTGAAAGACATCATTGTGTGAAAATAGACTCCACGTGCATTTACTTTGTATAGGCTCAATATTTTTTATTTTTTCTCTTTCTTGTCTATAACAAAGTTGTGCAGTTCTTAAGAAACTTTAGTCGACTAGTTCATGTACAATTCGAGTTGCATTGTCTATCCTTTCGGGTTCAAACATTGTTGATGGTCTACTCGTCTGAATGCCGCCAAGCCAGTCTAAGGCCAGAGTGTGCTATCGACTTAGCCTGGTCATGCACCCCTAAGTACGCCACTCTACTACACCCCGCTAGGCCGAAGTAAGGTGAGTCCAGAAACGATCGGACCTGAAGGAAACAAGACAGTGCTCTTGATTGTATTTAGAATTGTGTTCGACCTAAAAACTTTCTCGGGAATAGTAAGCCGCAATGAAGTTATAGATAGGAAACGGATTTTACTGTTTTTCTTGACTTCCGTGTGCAGGAAAAATAAATATTTCATGATGATGGTGAATGAAGCCAGAGATGTCAAAGCTCTGACATCCCCTAAGCGGCTTATGGTCAATGTCCAAACATTGACATTGAGCGTCGTTAGAGCTACTCAGCTCCGGTAAAGCTAGGGGGGAAAGCCGTCAATGTGAAGAAAAGATGGTGGAAAGGCTCTATAGAGGAGTCTACTGTCGATACACCACGTGTTGACAGAGGTCACTGCCGGAGCTACCAAGCTCCGACAACCCAGAGGGCTAACCGTCGATGCTTTACCGCGTTGATGGAGACTACTGGCGGAGCTACTAAACTCTGACGATGGTCAATGCTGGAGCCACTAAGCTCCGATAGCCTCAGGGTTCCTACACTATCGAAGACTTCGGACCTACATTCTGCAATTTTGAAGCATGCAAGTCTTCAACTGTTACATCTTCTTGGTACATGTTCACAATCAAATTGTGTACATCTACCAGGGGGCCAAGTGAGACAAAGGTGCTGAAGACAAAAAATGAATTCATAAAAAAATTTGTATTTCATTCATCTGGAGACAAGATATTACAAAATTGGAGAAGAAGAAGAGAGAATACAAGCGGGAGCTACAGAGAGATGATCCTAGACCCTATGGAAGAACTGGGCGACCTTCTGGGCCACCTCCGACACACTGGCTCGGGCGGCTTTACCCTCTCCTTCGATGGGGCCTTCAAGCACTGGGTCCAAAGGGAATCGAGGGTCCCGGCTGGTGTAGCACGTCAGCATGAACTCTGCGACGTTCTTTCTCCAGGGACTGTCCCTCAGTTTTCCAGCTGGTCCGCGATGGACATCGCCCATCTTGGTGAGCTTGTTGCCCGCTGAACTCAGCGCCTCCAACGTCCAGCTCCGGCTCCGGATCATCCAAACACACGGGACTGAAGCCCATTGGCGTCAGCGCGTCGTTGGCCTTGCCCAGGAGGTCCCAAACTTGTTGGAACTCCGCAACCCTTGCGCTACGCATCCCCTCCAAGGATCTCTTGGCCGCCGCAAGCTCCGGGCTCTCCCGATCAAGATGCTCCACCTCTTTGGCATTCTGCTGAATCCTTTCGGCAACCTGCCTTTCGAGTTTACTGAGCTCTTCCTCCCGGAGGTGGATCTCATTCCTGCGGTTGACCAGATCCTTCTCTCGTCCCCGCACTTTCTTCTCCCTGGCGGCGATGGCATTCTCCTGCTTGTAGAGATCCTGCCCTCGCTCCCAGGCCTTCTTCTCCTCCTCCTCGCAACGCTCCTCCAATTTCTTGGTGCTTTCTTCGAGGCTCTTGTCAGCCAGAGTTGTCTTTTCGACAAGCTCTTCCTCCCTCTTCACGAGGTCGTCCCGTAGCTCCAGGAATTTTCGCTCTTCGTCTTCGAGCCTTCTCTTCCCGCGCTTCAAGAGCCTTCCGGCGCTTGACGAGATTACCGTGGATGGCGGCAAGCCTTTCCTGGCGATCATCCGCTGCGCTATTTGCAGCCTTGACCAGCTCATAGATGGCCCGGGACTGGTTGTCGAGGGATCACGTCATGCTTTCCCTATCATTCAACAGCTTACCCTAGTACTCCAGGCGGACCTTCTCCCTCTACAACCCACTCCTTGTCGTCAGCCAGCCTCGACTGCGCCAGCTTGGTCTCGAAATGGAGTCAGTTGCGCCACCTCCTAAGGGTTTGGCGCTCCTCCTCGAGGGGCCTTGCTGTCATGGTAGAAAGCCAGCTGGACCTGGCGAAGACAGGAGCAGGTGTTGTCAATAGACAACGATAGGGGGATCGGGTCCGCACCTACTGGGGTCCTCTCCGCTGGCTCCAGCAGATCCTCAGTGACAATAATTGGGTCCCACTCTACAAGAGCAGTCCCCTGAGCTTCCACGGCACTAGGGCCGTCCTCCGGGATAGCCTCGGCCACCGCCGAGGAAGTACATGCAGCAGAATTTCTGACCTCCGGAGTCGACTCTGAAGGTCCCGCCGCCAGGTCATCAACAACTGGCCCCTCAGGCGGGGGACCAGCAGCTTCATCTTGGCACCTTGGCTCAGCAGCGAGCACCTCCAGGATCACCACTTATGGAGCAGGTGTTGAAGGTTCAGTTGGAGCAGAAGCTACTTCTGGCTCCGGCGCAGGCGCCTCCTCTGCCGCTGGCTCAGGTGGCTGGCGCTTCGACCATTGTGGGCTCAGGCGCTGGCGCTTCGACCACCATAGGCTCAGCGCTGATACCTCCGCAGCAACTGGCTCAGATGCCAGAACCTCTTCAAACGACCGGCTCCCCAGCCGGAACTTCTGCAGCAACCGGCTATACCGCCAGAGCTTCCTTGACAACCGACTCAAGTGTCGGAGCTTCATTCAACACCCGACTCCACCGCCAGGACCCTCATCAACCACCGGCTCAACTGCTGGGGGCTTCAACAACATCCAGCTCTAGAGCCGGAATCACAGCTACCTCCGGCTCTATGGCCAGAGCGTCCAACATCTCAGCATCCAAGCCCGGAGCTTCAACCTCCGAGGCTGGTGCCGCTGTTACATCTTCATTCCCGTGGTCCGCCGCTACCACGGAAGTTTCTGGGGATGAGTCAAGGTCCAAGACCACGACAGCCAGCGCCGGGGCTGCCACAGGCCTCAGCCACCTCTTGGGGCGGCACCGGAATTGGAGCCAGAGCTTTAGCCTGCACAGCCTCAACCGCTGCTGCAGGGACCAGAGCCTCAGCCCTTTACTTAGGCACGCTGTGGATGAAGGACGAAGGAAACTCAAAATACAGACATAACAATAAAACAACTAGCTGAGGTAAAAAATAAAAAATTACCTCGGAAGGCTTCCGCACCAGTTAGCACGGAACCTTCTCCGGACGCTCCGGACTGGCCCCAGCCGCCACTGGCGTGGTAGTCCCGAAGGGTTCCCCGGAGCTTGCTACTGTTATCGGCGTTGCGCTGGTTGAGGCCCCCCCTCGACCGGGAAGGACCTCCGAACCGAGAGCCCCTCAGCTAGCCCTGGTACTGGATTCACATGGGCTGGGAGCTAACACACCGGGAAGATGTCGCTGCTGGAGTAGACGCCGCCGTTGTAGACCTCCACCTTTGGGGAGAAGGTGCCGCCGCGGAAGAAGCAGTCCTGACAGACCTTCTGTCGGCATGCTTCCTCTTACGGCTCGAGTGCTCGGCCAACTCCTTTCCCTTGCCTACGACTTCGGTTCCTGGCTTTGGGGCGGGAACGGAGCTGCCTTCAAGAGCTTCAAAGATCGCCAACCCGGTGGTCGAACGCCTCTCAACAACACCAAGGTCGTCAAGCACAGGCAACGTCCGTCGGAGCTCCCTGCTGAACTCTGCCTCCATGTTCAGAGGGAGGAAAGATGCCGGTGGAGCCAAGTCATCACCCTCGACGTCGATGCTGTGCTGGAACTTCTTGACGTGGAACTCCAAAGTTGCACCCTCCATGTTTGACTTCAAACCAGTCTCAATCTGGTCGTCGTCCAACATACTATTGAGGGCCCAAGCAAGCTTCTCCCTCTTGTTCAGCAGATCCCACCTGTTGGTCAGGAAGTTGCAAAACACCGCCTGAGGAGTCACCCCTCCTTCCACGCACAGGCGGATCCTGGTCAGAGCAGGGGTTGAAGGCGTCCAACAACAGCGGAGCTTCACTCCAAACTGCAATGTTGATGTTGGGGATGCCTTCCGGCACCTCCAGCTTCTTGTACTCCTCCACCCTGATGACAATCCAATCCTTCTTCCAGTCGTCCCACTTCCCGGAAGGGAACGACCGCAAGTACTTGTACGGGCACTTCTTGCGCTTCACAAAATAGTAGAAGCCAAGGCATTCGTCACTCCTGCCCGTCTTTTGGACAGTGAAGAAGGTGTAGAAGAGCTCAATGCAGGGGGGGATGCCCACCCACATCTCGCAGAAGTGGACAAAGATTGACACCAGCAGAATGGAGTGGGGGCCAAGGTGGTATAGCTGCAGACCATAAAAGTCTAGCAGCATCAAGAAGAAGGAGGAGAAAAGTGGGATCAGCCCCACCATGGTGTACGCGGAGAGGTACACCATGTCGCCAGCGTGTTCCTTCTCGAATGGAAGCTTGCCGGCGCAGACCAAGTGGTTGAAGAAGTCAGGGGACCATCCCATGAGGGCCCGAGCCTTCCTCAAATCATCATCGGTCTTCAGTCGGCTCTGGCAGAGACCCAACTCCATCGCGGCACAGCGAGGCAAGAGAGGAAAAGCAAGCAAAAGTTTGGAAGGTTTGAGCGCAAGTTCGAATGAAAGGCGTAAAGAACCCCAAACGGTACGTGCTTTCCTTCTTAAGTAAGCCCCCGCAACGCTTGGATGGAAACCGAAGAGGAGCCAATGATACCAGTCAAAAACTTCACCCTGCTAATGACAAGGGGGCCCGGGGCCACCCCGATGATCAAGTCGAGGTTCTAACCCCAGGTGAACGGTTGCCATCATGAAAGGCAGGAAACTCGAAGGCGGCGGCCTGACAGGGCGCGCGGAACCGATACGATTTTTGTATCGGGAACTGGGGACCTTCAATTGCGCGAGATCCGCACGCTGAGATATCACTTGCCGCCTCCTAGATATGCCACGCGGCGGAGGTTTAACTATGAACTATCGCCAACGGCACGTCCGAAGACCCTTGAAGACATGGCTCAAAAACCGAAGAATGGAGCCACCTCCGGTGGAATGACTTCATCCAAAAGGTCTCACCCGAAGGTGGGCCCAGGGAGCCACTGTCGGTACCCAGTGTACCGGATACCCCTTGAGGTTGCAAAGATCACATGGAAACTCCATCTACCAGATTTGAAGACCTCCAAAGGCCCCACATGTCATGTGTAACTGGACCTGCTTCCCCGACATGGTTAGTCCCAGGGCCGCCACGTGTATCATAAGACCGGAGCTATCGCCCACACATGGGAAAGCTCCGGACTAGATACCGGTATGGCATCCCCGGACCTAACCCCAGACAGAGGGAAGCTTCGGTACTGACTCGTGTCCAACAGCACCGTACCTACCCGTCCACGACGGTAAGCTCTGGAGCTTCCACGTGGCTGAACCGCCAGACCTTCAACTTCAACAATCAGACTGGTGGACCCCCCAACGCCTCCGGACCTTCAAGGAGCAATCAAAGACTTCAAGACCCGATTAAGTGTCATTAATGCCATATTAATGACACACGATCGGATGGCCCTTAATAGTGGTAACGACACCGTTAAGGCCCATTACCAAGCTATTAAGGGTAATTAACCTCATTAATTGTGTATCAAGCATGTGTAACCGCTGGGGCCACATGTCGGGCCAGGCAAACAGTGTAAAGACTAGTCCTTGTACTATAAAAGGACTGGTCGACGATACACAAGGGACGGCTCCAGACCACTACTGGACTCCCTGACCTAGACGAGCTTCTTCTTCTGGAGCTTCTTCTAGACTCACACGCTTAATACAACACCAACACACCCCGTGGAGTAGGGTATTACGCTCAGGCGGCCCGAACCACGTAAATCTCTATGTCCACTTGTCCTTCACCTTCTTGAATCTCTGCGCGCCCATTACCGAACTACAACTCCTCGATCTACCAATGGTAGTGTCGGGAGATCTGCCGGATCCAAACACCAACACATCTGGAGACAAGAGATTACATAATTGGAGAAGAAGAAGAGAGAATACAAGCGGGAGCTACAGAGAGATGGTCCTAGACCCTATGGAAGAACTGGGCGACCTTCTTGGCCACCTCCGACACGTTGGCTCAGGCGGCTTCACCCTCTCCTTCGATGGGGCCTTCAAGCACCAAGTCCAGAGGGAGTCGAGGGTCCCGGATGGTGTAGCACGCCAGCACAAATTCTGCGACGTTCTTCGCCAAGGACTGTCCCTCAGGTTCCAGCTGGTTCGCGATGACATCGCCCATCTTGGTGAGCTTGTTGCCTGCTAAACTCAGCGCCTCCAACGCTTGGTCCAGCTCCGGCTCCGGATCATCCGAACGCACAGGACTGAAGCCCATTGGCGTTAGTGCATCACTAGCCTTGCCTAGGAAGTCCCAAACTTGTTGAGACTCCGCAACCCTTGCACTTCGCATCTCCACCAAGGATCTTTTGGCAGCCGCAAGCTCCGAGCTCTCCCGAGCAAGACGCTCCACCTCTTTGGCATTCTACTGAATCTTTTCAGCAACCTGCCTTTCGAGTTTGCTGAGCTCTTCCTCTCGGAGGTAGATCTCATTTTGGCAGTTGACCAGATCTTTCTCTCGGCCCCGCACTTTCTTCTCCCTCGTGGCGATGGCATTCTCCTGCTTGTAGAGATCTTGCCCTCGCTCCCAGGCCTTCTTCTCCTCCTCCTCGCAACGCTCCTCCAATTTCTTGGTGCGTTCTTCGAGGCTCTTGTCAGCCAGAGCTGTCTTTTGGACAAACTCTTCCTCCATCTTCACGAGGTCGTCCTGCAGCTCCAAGAATTTTTGCTCTTCATATTTGAGCCTTCTCTCCCGCGCTTCAAGAGCCTCCCGGCACTTCACGAGACTATCGTGGATGGCGGCGAGCCTTTTTTGGCGATCATCCGATGCATTATTTGTAGCCTTGGCCTGCTCATAGGTGGCCCGAGACTGGTTGTTGAGGGATCGTGTCATGCTTTCCCTCTCATCCAACAGCTTACCCCAGTACTCCAGGCGGACCTTCTCCCTTTGCACCCACTTCTTGTCGTCAGCCAGCCTCGACTGCGCCAGCTTGGTCTCGAAATGGAGTCGGTGGCGCCACCTCCTAAGGGTTTGGTGCTCCTCCTCGAGGGCCTTGCTATCATGGTAGAAAGCCAGCTGGACCTGACGAACACTGGAGCAGGCGTTGTCAATAGACAATGATAGGGGGATCGGGTCCGAACCTGCCGGGGTCCTTTCTGCTGGCTCTAGCATATCTTTAGTGACAAAAATTGGGTCCCACTCTACAAGAGTGGTCCCCTGAGCTTCCACGGCACTAGGGCCGTCCTCCAGGATAGCCTCGGCCGCCGCTGAGGAGGGTCCTGCAACAGAAGTTCCGACCTCCAAAATTGACTCTGAAGTTCCTGCCGCCAGGTCATCAACAACTGGCCCCTCAGGCGGGGGGCCAGCAGCTTCATCATGGCACCCCTGGCTCAGCAGCGGGCGCCTCTGGGATCACCACTTCTGTAACAGGTGTTGAAGGTTCACTCGGAGTAGGAGCTACTTCCGGCTCCAGCACAGGTGCCTCCTCTGCCGCTGGCTCAGGTGCTGGCGCTTCGACCATCATGGGATCAAGCGCTGCCGCTTCGACCATCATAGGCTCAGGCGCTGATACCTCCGCAGCAACTGGCTGGGACGCCAGAACCTCTTCAACGACCGGTTCCACAGCCAAAAATTCTACAGCAACCGGCTCTACCGCCAGAGCTTCCTCGACAACCAGCTCAAGTGCCGGAGCTTTATCAACACCCGGCTCCACCGTTGGAACCTCATCAACCATCGGCTCGACTACTGGGGCTTCAACAACATCCATCTCTAGGGCCGGAATTGCAAATACCTCCGGCTCTGTGGCCAGAGCGTCCAACATCTTAGCATCCAAGCCCGGAGCTTCAACCTCCGGGGCTGGTTCCGCTGGTACATCTTCATTCCCGTGGTCTGACGCTACCACGAGAGCTTTTGGGGATGAGTCGAGGTCCAAAACCACGACAGCCAGCGCTGGGGCTGCCGCAGCCTCAGCCACCTCTTGGGGCGGCGCTGGAATCGGAGCCGGAGCTTCAGCCTGCACAGCCTCAACCGCTGATGCAGGGACCAGAGCTTCAGCCCTTTTCTTAGGCACGCTGTGGATGAAGGACGAAGAAACTCAGAACGCAGTTATAACAATAAAACAACTGACTGAGGTAAAAAAATTACCTCGGAAAGCTTCCGCACCAGTTAGCACGGAACCTCTTCTCCGGACGCTCCGGACTGGCCCAGCTGCCACTGGCGTGGTAGTCCCCGGAGGGTCCCCCAGAGTTTGCTGCTGCTATCGGTGTTGCCTAGGTCGAGGCCCCCCTCGACAGGGAAGGACCTCCGGACCTAGAGCCCTCAGCTGGCCCTGGTACTGGAGTCACATGGCTGGAGCTAGTACCCTGGGAAGATGCCGCTGCTGGAGTAGATGTCGCCGTTGTAGACCTCCCCCTCCGGGGAGAAGGAGCCGCTATGGAAGAAGCAGGCCAGACCTTCCATCGACATGCCTCAGCTTCCTCATACGGCTCGAGGGCTCGGCAACCTCCTTGCCCTTGTCTACAACTTCGGTTCTTGGATTAGGGGCAGGAACGGAGCTGCCTTCAGGAGCTTCAGAGATCGCCAACCCGATGGTCGAATGCCTCTCAACGATACCAAGGTCGTCAAGCACCGGCATCGTCCGCCGGTGCTCCCTGCTGAACTCTGCCTCCATGTTCAGAGGGAGAAAAGCTGCCAGCAAGCCAAGTAGTCACCCTCAAAGTCGATGTCCCAATCTTCTTCATATTCAGCTGAAACTTCTTGAGGTGGAACTCCAAAGTGCACCCCATGTGGACTCAAACCGGTCTCCAGCGTCGTCTTCCAGCATACTGTTGAGGGCCCAAGCAAGCTTCTCCCTCTTCATCAGCGGAGCCCACCTTTCACTGTAGGTAGGCAGAGAACTACCGCATGAGAAGTCACCCCTCCTTCCACGCACAGGCAAGATCCTGGTCAGAGCAGGGTTGAAGGCGTTCGACAACACCGGAGCTTCACTCCAAACTGTAGTGTCGATGTTGGGGAGGCCTTCCGGCAGCTCCAGCTTCTCGTGATCCTCCACCCTGATGACAATCCAATCCTTCTTCCAGTCGTCCCACTTCCCAGAAGGGAACGACTGCAAGTACTTGTACGGGCACTTCTTGCGATTCACAAAATAGTAGAAGCCAAGGTACTCGTCCACTCCTGCCTGTAGTTTGGATAGTGAAGAAGGTGAGGAAGAGCTCAATGCAGGGGGAATGCCCACTCACATCTCGCAGAAGTGGACAAAGATTGACACCAGGAGAAGGAGTGGGGGCCAAGGTGGTACAGCTGCAGACCATAGAAGTCTAGCAGCATCAAGAAGAAAGAGGAGAAAGGCGGGATCAGCCCCACCATGGCGTACGCGGAGAAGTACACCATGTCGCCGGCGTGTTCCTTCTCGAACGGAAGCTTGCCGGCGCGGACAAAGTGGTTGAAGAAGTCAGGGGACCATCCCATGAGGGTCCGGACCTTCTTCAAATCATCATCGGTAGTCGGCTCTGGCGGAGACCCAACTCCTTCGCGGCACAGCGAAGCAAGAGAGGAAAAGCAAGCAAAAGTTTGGAAGGTTTGAGCGCAAGTTCGAATGAAAGGCGTAAAGAACCCCAAACGGTGCGTGTTTTCCTTCTTAAGTAAGCCCCCGCAATGCTTGGATGGACACCGTGGAGGAGCCGACGATACCAGTCAAAAACTTTACCCTGCCAATGAGAAGGAGGCCCGGGGCCACCCCAACGATCAAGTTGAGGTCCTTACCCCAGGCGAACGGTTGTCATCATGAAAGGCAGGAAACCCGAAGGCGGCGGCCTGACAGGGTGCACGAACTGATATGATTTTCGTTTCGAGAACCGGCAACCTTCAATTGTGTGAGATCCGCACGCTGAGATCTCACCTGCCGCCTCTAGGATATGCCACGCGGTGGAGGTTTAACTGCGAACTATCACCAACGGCACGTCTGAAGACCCTTGAAGATACGGCTCAAAAACTGAAGAATGGACCCCCCTCCAGCGGAATGACTTCATCCAAAAGTTCTCTCCCGAAGGTGGGCCCAGGGGGCCACTATCGGTACCCTACGTACCGGATACCCCTTGGGATTGCAAAGATCACAAGGAAACTCCATCTACCAGATTTGAAGACCTTTGAAGGCCCCACATGTCAGGTGTAACCAGACCTGCTTCCCCGACATGGTTAGTCCCAGGGCCACCACGTGTATCATAAGACTGGAGCTATCGCCCACACATGGGAAAGCTCCAGACTAGATACCAGTATGGCATCCCCGGACCTAACCCCAAACAGAGGGAAGCTTTGGTGCCGACATATGTCCAGCAGCACCGTACCTACCCGTCCATGATGGTAAGATCCAGAGCTGCCACGTGGCTGAACCGTCGGACCTTCAACTTCAACAATCAGGCTGGTGGACCACGAATGACTCCGGACCTTCAAGGAGCAATCAAAGACTTCAAGACCCGATTAAGTTTCATTAATGCCATATTAATGACACACGATCGGATGGCTCTTAATACTGGTAATGGCACTGTTAAGGTCTGTTACCTAGCTATTAAGGGTAATTAACCCAATTAATTGTGTATCAAGCATGTGTAACCGCCGGGGCCACATGTCGGGCCAGGCTAACAGTGTAATGACCAGTCCTTGTACTATAAAATGACTGGTCGACGATACACAAGGGACGGCTCCAGACCACTACTGGACTCCCTGACCTAGACGAGCTTCTTCTTCTGGAGCTTCTTCTATACTCACACGCTTAATAAAACACCAACACACCCCGTGGAGTAGGGTATTACGCTCAGGCATCCCGAACCACGTAAATCTCTGTGTCCACTTGTCCTTCACCTTCTTGAATCTCTGCGCGCCCATTACCGAACTACAACTCCTCGATCTACAAATGGTAGTGTCGGGAGATCTGCCAGATCCAAACATCAACAAATATATTGGTTTACAAATTGCTTGGACAACCTTGTTTGGTTTAGAGATAGTACAATTAAAATTTTAATAGTTTCCCCATACTTTACCTGTAATAGCATTATGTGCCTTGTGCACGTCATATTATCAGCAAAGCATTTCTTGTTTGATTGTGGAGTCTATGATGTGTCATGCCTGAAGAATGTCATGTGCTACTTAAAATATGAATATAAGGATCCACTTGTAGGTGAGTCCTTTATGCTTTACCTTACCTATGCTTAGTATTCACCCTTGCATATGTCTAGTGATACGGGTTAGTCTTGCTGAGCCTTATGCTCACATTTGCAGTTAACGAGTTTTTGCAGATTATACGACTGATGACAGGTTTGATGACGAGGCTGCACCCCCTCCAGGGTTTACAGACGAGTGGGAACCCTGCACGCCGCCGTGAATTGTGTGTTGCTAGTGCGAAGTATCCAGGACATGGATGACTTTACTTTTGCATAACTAGTGCTGAGAGCGTAGCTATGATGTATAGTTCTTTTCCCTTCCGTTATTATTTTAAAACTTCCGCCGTGCTTTTCAATAAAGACTTGGTATTGTAAATTGTTCTCGTCCTTTTCTTGTATAGTGTTGGGTGTCGCATCGCACGACACCACCCAATGAGATCCTTGGAGGTCGGGATTCCGGTCCCCACACATATCAAAACACATCACGACCGAATGAGCAAAATGACCCGATGAAACAGAGCCACAGAAGAGCCAACAGAAGGTTGGCCGAACCCCCTGGTCGGCCGACCTGTTTTCTGCTCCATACGTCTCCGTTTCGCTCCATAAAATCGGTTTGGATTTCCTATCCCCACTTTTATGCGCTACCCTGCTGTTTGAGTTGATTTCATACCTTTCATTGCATATCTAAAATGAATCAACTCAACAAATTGAAATAAAATTTGGTAGTCAAGAATGTGCTTCAGCTGTAAATTTGAATACTTTATATTTCAATTCATTACCTTGTTTATGATTCCCATAATTCAATAGGAAAAACACATCATCTAGGTATTTGACTAGTGTGATATGGTAAATGAGTTCTTTAGAAATCATCCTTTTGCTTGAAATTGATTTTGATATTTGTAACTATTTGAAGTCTTGAACATTGCCTAAATCTCTCATTGGAAATTTATATACCCACCAAGGCTAGATGATACATTCATTGAAAACCACAAGCATATGCCACTTTGCTTTTCATTGAACTTTGTCAAACCTGTGACCCAATTGAGTGACATGCATGAAGTTTTTGAATTGAAAACTCTTGTGCACTCCATTCATGCAAAATTTCTCACATTGAGAGTTTGCATCCATCGATCACCCATCCGCCAAAAAGAAACTCCATACAATACAAATGAAAGCCTCTCTAAAAATAAAAAGGAGTAGAAGACATGGCTACAAGAAAAATAAAAAGAATCCACTCTTGAGAAAGAGTAAGAGTGCTAAAAAAAGTAGCCATGTTTCATCCTTAAAAGAGAGCAAATTCATAGGAGTTATCACCTCAACCCTCCATTTCATTCATGTGCACAAGAATTTTCCCTTCACTTTGTTCATTGCATAAGTCTCTCATAGTATCAAGATTTTTACTTAGTAACATATGAATTAAAAATGTGTGCCACATTCATCCCTACCAAGCTCCAGATATACCCACTTTTAGTATAGGGACAAGAATTGGTAAAATATGCCGTGGTGAGGACTCAAACACTTTGAGAGATTTGAGAGATTCCAATCGAGAAGGCAAGGGAAAAAGTTCCTATGACTTTCAAATATAGCAACTGCCAAAATCATTTCAGCAGAGAATGATCCAAGGGAACTTTATTCTAACCGTTCCACTTTTCAAACACCAAAGATTGATGTGGTAGCCACATACACAAAGGGGATCCATGAATTCAGGTATAAGTTGAAATATCTAGTATCCTTATTTTCTACCTTATAGCAAATTCATGACAACACTCTAGTTCTTCTTGCCTTTACTCGAGGACGAGCAAAGGACCAAGTGTGGGGGAGTTTGTTGACGGTCCTTAAGTACCATATTTTGACCGTCAATTCACCTCATAATGTGCATAAAAGAAACACAAAACATAGTGGTAGGGTTATACACTAACCCAATTCCACAAGTGTTGGTGTTTATTTGTATGCAGGTGAATTATTACCCAAAATATCAAAACATGCAGGGATGAATCCATGAAAATGGATTTCAACGAATCTGGCAATGACACGTGGCAACACATGGATCAAATGGCCCATAAACAGAAGAATAGGAGGAGATCCAACGGTGTTCTACCCATATATATCAAGGGGGCCCACCTAGAAGCCACCTGGAGGAAGCACTCCCCAAGGGGAGCCTTGACTAGGGTTCGGCCGACCTCTTCCTGGCGCCAAACTCTGTCAAATGACACGTGTTGGCTCCTCCCAACTCCCTGGAGTCAATGGTGACATATTCGCGCATTAATTGTGGCGGGACTGACCCTTCTCCACCTATAAATAAACCCACTCACCTCACTTCTCTCACACACGAAATGTTGAGAATAGTGCTACACTCCAAAGGTTTAGAGTAGTCCTAAAGGCTACCAAAGTAGAAGGAGAGTGTGGTGAAGAGTCTAGGAGAAGGAGGCTTGGGCTTGTCAAGTCCCTCTTCTACACTTGTACCCCTACAAAAGTTTTACTCAATCAAGTAAGCCTTTGTGAATTCAATACAAGTTTGATCTTTTATTCTTAGTAGTTTGCACAAGTAGTTACTTGTGGGTTCACTGCTTTAATTCATTATATGCTCTAGTTGTAGCTTTGTGTTCAAAACAATTAGAGTAGTGATTTAGAACGTAAGCGTGGTGCTTAGGTTATAAATCATCAGTGGATATCTCGTAGACCAACGGGTTGAAGAGGTAGGAAGTAGGTGGTGACAGCGCCATCTGTCCTTCGTGTTCCTCCACATTCGGATATGCCATAGGCTCTTGGCGGGAGTCGTCCTAGTATTGCTAGGAGTAAGCCCGTGCCCGAAGCAAGCATCTACTGCAAGCTACCTTGAATTAGGATCAATAATTTGAATTCCTCTCTATTCCTTGCCTACCAAACAACTTTGTGTCCTCGGGTGAGCTAGTTCGAAAGATTAGCACACACGTTCTTTGGATTCGATACCCTTGGGAATACTTCTTAAGGGGAAGTGCTACAATGGTATTTCTGTGTGCTTGCATATAACTTTGTGGTGTTAAGGAATACCAACATCCATACCGCGTTTGAAAGGCTGTTTTGGGTATATCCGACGGTCTAATCATCATTTGGAAGTATTCTGGCTAAAGATCGATCTTGGTGAATATTCGTGTTCCCTTCATTTGGTCAAATAGATCCTTAATACGGGTCTGCGAATACTTATTCTTGATTGTCACCTTGTTGAGAGACCGGTAATCCACACACATCTTTTGTGATCTATCCTTCTTATCTACAAAGAACACCGGGGCGTATAAAACCCTTTCCTAGCTGCTCTTGAATCTGCTTCTTGAGCTCCACTGGTTTAGTTGTAGGCATCCTATATGTCCTTTTAGCTATAGGTGGGGTTCCAGGTATTAAATCAATGACAAACTCAATGTCACGATCGGGTGGCATACCTGGCAATTCTTCCGAAAACACCTCTGGATACTTACGAACAATCAAAATTTCCTCCAATGTCACACCTTTCGTATGATTTAGCATTGCCTTTCTAGTTGTTGGATGAACTACCCTAAACTATACTAACCCCTTCGTCATTTGTCAACTCCACCGTCCGTGTGGCATATTGGATCACTCCATTATACTTCCATAGCGAGTCCATTGCAAGTATTTTGTCCAATCTTTGTGAATTCAGCACTATAAGGTTGGTGAGGAAATCTTCCTCTTATTTTAAGACTTACTTTTGGACAGATTATATTTGTCCTCATCTCCCCTCCAGGAGAATTTACCAACATGGTATACTTCATGTGTGATATAGGCATGCTATGCTTTGCGACGTACTTTGACGAGATGAATGAATGAGATGCTCTAGAATCAAATAATATAGTAGCAGAGTTGGAGTTTGCAAGGAACATACAAACCACGACATCATCAGCTTATTGAGCCTCTTCTGCATATACATGTTTCACCTTGCCACGAGCAAAATTATGTGGTACACAGTTGCCTTGAACTGATCCTCCATTCGGTCTAGGATTCTACCGTGGAGCATTGTTCATCTGTCACTGGCCTGACATTGGACACTTATTAGCAAAGTGTCCCACCTGACCCAAGTGTAGCATATCTTGTTACCAGTAGCGCCAGAGAAATTAGGCCAAGGCTGATTTCGAGCATAGGCACCCATATTAGGACAGGGTGCATGCAGCATAGGTAAGCGAAGTGCTTCAATGGGAGGGTGTTGCTGCATTGGCTAATTTGGGCGTGATGGATAAGCATGGCGATATGTAGAAGCAGATGGGTTGTAGTATGATGCGTTAGGCGGTGCATAGCAAGGACGAACACTACTTTCTTGTGACTGTCCCTGACATGGCATATTCCTTTCCCGACCTATTCCATCTCACGGACCTTGTTCTCAATCACGATAGCCTTATCAACCATCTCCTTGAAGTTTGCATAGTCACTGTTGAGCAATTGACTTTGAATTTCATTATTTAGACCCCTCATAAATAAGTACTGCTTCCTGCTATCTGTATTGATGTCCTCTAGAGCATACCTTGATAGTTGATTGAATCTATTAAGGTACTCACTCACACTCGTCCTTCCTTGCCCGAGGCTTTCAAATTCTTGCTTTTTCAGTATCATGACTCGCTCAGGTACATAGTGCGAGCGGAAACTCTCTTTGAATTCAGCCCAAGCTCTCTTGATTAGCATGGTCATTGCACAGAGCTTCCCACCAATCAGCAGCGGTTCCAACTAGCTGGTGTGAGGCAAAAAGAACCTCATCTCGGTCACTGCATTGGAAAATAGCAAGCTTCTTCTCAACAGATTTCAGCCAATTATCAGCTTCCATGGGATCTTTTGCTTGAGCAAAAGTAGGCGTCCTGGTCC
Source organism: Tuctoria greenei (assembly GCA_036927565.1). Classification (NCBI taxonomy): domain Eukaryota; kingdom Viridiplantae; phylum Streptophyta; class Magnoliopsida; order Poales; family Poaceae; genus Tuctoria; species Tuctoria greenei. Next base: position 201,900,332 of record JAYESD010000001.1, read on the forward strand.
TCATAAATTCTCCCAGCCAGTTGTGGGGCGGCGGGGGTGGCGGTGGCGATGGTGGCGCAAGCATATGGTTTTTGTTGTTCTTCTTGGCTTGCAGCTATCCCAATATTTGCATCATGGTCTACATGAGTTGGTTTTGCATAGCTAAGAGGTGCTCCATATTGCTGGCCTAAGGTCCAAGGTTGACATTTACAGGAACCTCAACATTGTCATCATCAACATTGGTGTTCCTTTGGTTACAGGTTACCCTCGACATCCGTTGGTGGAAAAAGAGCACAGGATGGAAGAATTCAGAATTTGAGAGAAAACATCCCCAACTATATACATCAAGGTATATGAACTAAGCAAATCCTCTATTATATAATAAAACCCCATATGAGGATGTGGACAAGCTCCGAAGCACCCCAAATCTCTCTACTATGTGTGGATGTGGACAAGCCGTTAAAGCATCCCACAACTCGCACCAAGCACACACCATAGAAAATTCAGCATACCACCCAAACTATAGATATTATGATCTAAACATCTTTAAGACTTCTAATAGGGTAACTAGACTTAATTGTGAGAGTCGTGGCTGTTCTGGTCGTGAGGCGGCGAAAGCAACGGCGGTGGTGAGTCATACATGGGCGCACACAGAGGTGAGTTGGTCGTCCATGCAGGCGCTGGGGAACTTGCTACACCATTGGTTTACACAATGGCACGGGCCTCCTCTTGCTTTTTCATGATGAATAATCTCTTGCAGAGGTAGCGTATCTCTTCCATAGCGTCAGCATAGTGATTTCCCATGTTCACAAGTACTCTTTGAGACCTGTCAATAGCACGAGGACTGGACTGAGCTCCTTCATGTGGTCCCATAATTTCGCTTGTTCCACTCTTGCGGTGCAGGTGTAGTGCAAAGATAGTACCTTCAAGCTTCTCACGATGGGAGTAACACATTCTGGTGAGTGCTTCCCAAGCAACATCATCAATAGCTTGCTCCCTGGTGGATCTCCATGTGGTTGCAAAGTGTCAGGTGATCACGACATCCTTAGCAAGAATATGAGCCCTCCATTCTTCACGTTCATAGCGACGAATCCTCTTAACATAGTACTCTGGGTTCATATTGCATAGGTCAAGAAACTCCTTCAATTGCTTAGCTGCAAATCCTCCATCAGTCCCATTAGATCAGAATTCTTGACCAAACAGAAAACTGGACCTTTATCCTCTTTCTAGCTTCACTAGGCGCGGATGCACTCTTCTGTACTGCAGGTACATCCTCTTGATTATCCTCTTGTGGCTCTTCTTCATAGGGTTCCTCATACTAATATGTTTCATCTTCATCTTTATCATGTGACTCATCTTCATCACCATAAATCTCAACCTCTTCAGGATCTCCCTCCGTTGTGTTGGTGTGCTCATGCTCAACTTCTTTTGCAGGAGAGCTCTCTTCCTCCTCCTCTTGGACTGGTTCTCTGGGTAGCTCCTTGTGAGGCATAAGCTTGCTTCAAAGAGGTGGCAAACGAGCTCTTTTGCAGGTTGTCATTTTTATGTGAGCCATCTATAGAGAAAACATGACAATATTTGAGGAAAGAGTAAATGCAAGTTATGAAATTGCAGCAACCATAAAATAAGGTAAGAGGATGTGTAATAGCCCAAAAAGATGGAAAAGAGGGTAAAAATTGCAGCAGCAGTAAAAGCACCAATTTTTCCACACTATATAGGTGGTGGAAGGCAAAATAATGCAAAATAGGTAAATTTTTTAAAGAAGAGAAGTCCGAGGTGCTTTGTTGTGTCCATTCTACATAGGCTTGCGTTCTACGGTCAAACACAGCTCTGATACAAATTTGTGACACCTAGTTCCGAGAATGCACCAAGTGTAACACATATGTGTGTCCAAGATGTTTAAAACACATACACGAGTGCATCACAAACTATATACAGATTATAACCATGTCTCGAATTATAATAATAGTACCTTATTACAATAGCCAAATAGTCTTGAATACAAGCTCTAATAATAACAAAGCAGCGGAAAACTAAGCACTAATAGACTCCATCTCCACAGGCAGTCGACGGTAACACGCGTGCCTAGTATTCCTCATATTCCTTCGGATAATCCAAATTATCTCTTGTTACTGAATTAATATGGGAATAGCAACAGTGAGCACATGTCGTACTCAACAAGTGTGGGAATGTATGTCATGTAACTTTAACAAGGACGATAATAAATGACTAATTGCAGAAATGTACACTATAAGTGCAAAAAGCTGGAAATGCGGCTTATGATTACTTTGTGAGGTCATATTCCATAATAACCCAAATACCAACAATACCATATTCGGTTCCATCAATTCGACATACTTAACCATAATCATCCATAATTATCCATAACCATCAATATCCAGTTCATCATAACCAAACCCAAGTCCCAAATACAATTCCATATCCAATTCCAACCATTATTTAATACTCAGGTCCATAACTCTAATCATGTGAGGGTCCAGGTCGCTCATAACAGGGAGCATGACTATCATGATAGCTTTACACTCTGCAGAGGTTGTACCATTTTACTAACAAATCTGTGGTTCCTCACCTTTTGATGACTAGGGAATCTCAATTATGTTGTCTCACACTTCCGTTGGTGTGTGGCCAAGATATCACTAAATAGCTTTTACAAATTAATTACCAGCATGTGTGGAGCCACTGAGGTTTCACCGGAGGTGATGTCTCGAACTGAGCACATCCATCCAAGGGCCCCCTCCTGTGTTGTTCGGATCCCAGGGTAGTCCAGCCATCACTGCAAACCCAACTAACTCCCATTCTCGAGCCTTCTATATGATCCAAATGATACTAGCAATACACTAATTAATCAGCTAAGCCACACATGTACTTGGCCCTGTGGTGGCACTGTTATCTTTGGTGGTCGCTGTAAGAACCGATCCTTAGATCTAAAGGAAGCAAAACCACCAAAACATTCCAACGCGTTCCACATAACCGGATTGCTAGATCCTAGGATCCATGTTGCTAAAGGGTCATTATCATGAATTCACATAGTTTATATGTTCATTAATTCATAATTATGTCATTTGGTTATTCCCAATCCCAATTAAGTAAAGCGAAGAAAACCGGAGATTACCCTTCCCGACTCTCTACATTACATCCCAAGCGACGATGATTGGTATAAAAGTCTAGTAAACACCTATTCATGGGTTTCCCATCAAATTGACACAAGCATGCAATTTTGTAAATAGAAAATTTCAAAACAAGATCAAAATGTTCAAGGACACTTGCCTTGCTCCTGTGGCTGGTTTGGATCGAGAGCTTCAATGTTCTGGTGCTGAAGGTCTTTGAAAGCACCTTTTAGAGCGTTACCTTTTATTCCATGCGACAAACATGTGAAATAAGCATTACAATCAATAAATGCTCATATAGTACTCAATATGCCATGATATGCATGAATGATGCAATTATGTGGTAATACATGTTATTAGGTTGCTATTATTGCTTACTAACTAGTTACAATTGAGTTTTACATGTTTGAGCAAGTTTTGAGTCATTTTCGATAAAACTGGAATAATTTCAAGAGTTTCAAAATTCAGAGGACGGACTAGTCCGCACATTGGGTCGTAAATGTCCACTCTGGGCCAAACTAGTTCGCACTAGGCCGGACAAGTCCGCTATATCCAGGCTTTTGTGAACTTCCCAACTAGGGTATGGTTTCAAACGAGATTAAGATCATATTTGACGTGGAAAGTTAGATCTAGGGCAATTACCATGAATCCAATCGTCCAACGGTTGAAGATTTGGTGCAACATGAGAAACATGACGTCTAGGGTTGTTGTTGGAGAATTGAGGATGAGGAACGTGATATCGAGGAGTAGATGAAGATCGCAGCAGCGGTGACGTTTTTGCTTGATCCTTCTTCTTCTACTCCTTCTCCTTTCTTGTCCTCCCTTCTCTTCCCTGCGGTGAGCTCCTCTCTTCTTGATGGCGGCTAATGAAGAAAATAGGGGCTGAGGGTTTTCTCTAACATTAGCAGGGTGAGAGGTGGTGTTGGGGTATTTATATTGGAGAAGGGGTGGTGGGTTTGGGGTGGAATCCAAGTAGGAAGCGGTGGGGACAAGTAGGGGCCTTGGTGAGGTCCCACCTGGGCTCGTCAGTGGTGAGGCACGACATTCTTGGGCCCAATTAAGACAATTACCCAATAACTCATCATTGAGGAAAAGTAGAATCCGAGTCAAAACCCTAGAAACCAGACTAGTCAATAAGAGGCCGGACAAGTCCGTTTGGGGTAAAAAGAGTATATCAGACAAGTCCAGTGTCTGTCCAGACAAGTCCAGGGCTTGTACAGAAAGTTGATCCAGACTAAGTTTTGCGAATTAATTGGCAACTCCTATGGGTTCCAGTAAACAACATCGGTCAAGTCTGTAGCTATAACGAACAAGTCCGTGGGACAACAGAAACAAAACCGGAATAGTCCGTAAGTTTTATCGGACAGGTCCAGGTGACATCGGTGGAAAAACCGGACTAGTCCGTACAGTGGTTCGGACAAGTCTGTTGCTCTAAAGGGAAAATGAATTCAGCCGAAGAAGACAGGTATACCGGACTAGTCCGGGGCTATGTCCGGACAAGTCCATATGAAAACAGATTTTAATTGATGTTTTTGCCCGTAATTCATTTTAAACTCGTTCCTTTTTGTGTGAGATTATGTTAAATATGTATAGGAATAAATGCAATGCATGATGGATGAAAATTAGAGTGTTAAATATTAAGATCTTCAATGTCAGAAGCGATCAAGCATGGGACGAGCTTGCCGGTGATAGAGACGTTTGGTGGACTCACATGAAACACAGAGGAAATAAAGGACACAGTTTGTGATGTGCAAGCCACAACTTTTGTTCAGTTTACTTAACATATATATTGATGATTACATGACCATTCGTGGGTGAATACAACTGCACCATGCAGCACCTTCTCCACTCTATCACGATCTCCCTGACTCGCTCCACCATGTGCCCTGCATGCCGTGAGCCAACAACTGATGCTACAAAGACTCTGAATGGAAACATACTCTGAAAAAACTAATAGACTCTGAAGACTAACTAACACATGCTAACAAGCAAATAACTGATGACTAAACATGTTCAAGGTTCATTCTAACATTCTCCCCCTAAAACTTGAACGTTCAAATCATACCTTTGACATAGTCTTCAATCCAATCCTCTCACAAAGCCTCTGAAATTTCATCCTACTTAATGACTTTGTCAGTATGTCACCGAGCTGATCTTCAGTTCCTACAAAGCTTACTTCTATTCAGTCGCATACTGTCTGATCAGATGGAATCTTGTATTAATATGTCGACTTATTTCATTCAGCACTGGATTCTTTACTAGGAATATTGCTGATTTGTTGTCCATGCACAAAAGAGGCTTCAGTCCATCTCTGTCTAAAACTTCACAACAGTCTGGCTAACCAAACTGCCTGACAAACAGCTGATGCAGCTGCCGCATATTCAGCCTCACAGCTTGACAAGGTCACAATTTTTTGCTTTGCTGACTGCCAACTCACAGGACTTTCTCCAAGCAGAAAAAAAAACCACTGATGCTCTTCCTCTCATCTATATCACTAGCAAAATCACTGTCAGTGAAACCATTTAATGTCAGCTGTGATTCTCTTTTTGCCGGAAAGAACAATTCCAAGTCAAGTGTTCCTGCAACATATCTTACAATATGTTTTACTGCCTGCAAATGACCTTAGTGTGGTTCCTCCATAAGCCTGCTGACAAAACCAACACTATAGGCTAAATCAGGACGTGTGTTGACCAAGTACCTTAAGCTGCCAACCAAGCTTATGTACTCAGTGACATCCACCAGAGGACTTTCGCTCTTCTTGCTTAACTTCAGCCTTGGTTCCATTGGAACTTTGCAGGGGTTGCAGTCTTCCAAACATGCCTTGACTAGTATCTGCTTGGCATAGTTGCTCTGGTTAAGAAACCTCTTTTCTGTTGCTTCACCTCTATACCCAGATAATAGTACAATAAACCCAAGTCACTCATCTTGAGGAGACTGGTCATTTCTTTCTTGAAACTCAGTATGTCTTCTATGTAATTTCCAGTGACTACCAGATCATCAACATAGACTCCTAGTACTAATCTTTTCTGCTTTTCTCCCCTGCAGTATATGGCTGGGTCTGAAGGATATTTCTGAAACCCCCAATCTGATAAGGCTTTCATCAAGTTTCATATTCCAAGCTCGAGGGGCTCGGTGCAGACCATAATGTGCCTTGTGGGGCTTGAGTACTTTATGTTCTTCATCTGCCTTGACAAAACCAAGAGGTTGTGAAACAAGCACCTCTCCTTGGAGTTCTCCATACAGAAAAGTAGATTTCACATTAATGTGATGGACCTCCCAATTCTGATGAGCAGCCAAGGCTAAAACAAGTCTGATGGCCTCGAACTTTGCCACAGGTGCAAACACCGCATCAAAATCAATCACATGCTTCTGAGCATATCCCTTGACCACCAATCTTGCTTTGTGCCTCACTACTTTTCCATCTTCATCTCTCTCAACTTTGAAGACCCATTTAAGGCTTATGGCCTCTCTGCCTACAGGAAGTTCAGTTAAGGACCAGGTCTTGTTGTCTTCAATAGCTTGCAATTCTTCTTGCATTGCTCTCTAACAATAGGGTTCAGACTTGGCCTCCTCTAGAGAATTAGGTTCCTATGCACTCAATGAATGCAATTCATTTTCTCCCATTCTGTGTAGTCTATGTCCTAGAGGTGTTACCTCTCCTAGGATATTTTCAATTTTTCTAAACCTTAATGGAGCTTCTTCACCATGGTCAGCATCCAGCTGACTCCCTATATTACTTGGTGGTGATACAAGCTGAACTGGGCCTTCATCTTCATTTCCATGCTCCACTCGTGTATGGGGTGATGCGGGTGGTGCTTCATTTACCATGTCTTGGTTTCTCCAACCACTCATCACAAGGTACTCCATTGAGAAACCTTCATCAGAGTCTGATCTTGAGGCATCCTCTTCACCCCAATCCCACATTGCATCTTCATCAAATATTGCATCTCTGGTGACATGCCCATTCTGTGTGGTAGGATCATAGACTCTATATGCCATAGATCCAGTCTCATACCCAACAAAAATCATGCGTTTTCCTCTGTCTTCCAGCTTCTTAAGATGAGGAGTGGTATTCCTCACATAGGCTATTGACCCAAAAGTAAGAAGATGATGGACAGAGGGTTTCCTTGCAAACCATACCTCATGCGGGGTCATGCCTTGGACACTCTTTGTTGGTGTTCCGTTAAGAAAGTAAACTACAGTGAGTATAGCCTCCCCCCAAAACCAGCTTGGTAGGTCCTTTGCCTTGATTAGACTCCTTGCAGTGCCCACAACAGTGGCATTTCGACGTTCCACTACCCCATTCTGCTGAGGGGAATAGGGGGCAGTGGTTGTTTGAAAATCGGTGGTACGTACTCTAGCAACTCTACCGCATCACCCAGGAAACATGCGAGTATAGAGGTCATGGATTGTTACCACTAGACGCGCAGCGCAGCGGAACGTAGACGCGCATCGGTGTAGGGGAAGTAGACGATCCCGTTCGTCTCCTCCTCGGCCTCTTCTCAGCAGCAGTAGACGAACATGTTCGTCGTAGCCGATCAACGCACCAGTAGCAGGAGCGCCTCCATGAAGTCCACATGTACGGAGAGGAACGCCGTGCGCCGGTGTGCTAGCACCGCGCGCGCGACAAGGGTCTCGACATGAGGCCTTCGAGGGGTGGCGGCTAGGGCTATCACATGTGGGGTGGTTAGCCCCTAACCCTACCCTCATATTTATAGGCGTACTAATGGGCTTTTAGGTCGCAGGCCCATCAGTACCGTAATTGCTTATGGATCAAATATCCAATAGGCCTTAACCCGAATTGTTATGATTGCCTCTTGGGCACATCACAAACAATCTTCCACTTGCACTAGAGATAATCATCTAGCCAAGATTTTCGATATTCCAACTCCTTAAGTGTGTGATCCGTTAGGTTCATGTGCAATCGGTTGTGAATGGAAACCGTTTCCAACAACAAGTCAGTAGAGGTACCTAGCAGGACATACTAACTCCCGAATTTACATAAAGATCATATCGGCCGAACCTAGATACATTCAACATGCTAATCCCTTTGCCTCACGATACCAGTCAAGCTAAAGGCGAGATGCGTGCCATCCTTGTGATAGCTCGACCATTCACTCGATCAAATAGTGAATTCATTCCGTGACTAACTTTTAGTCACTGTGATTACCCTTTAATCACTTTGGCATGGCCATGTATTTTCAAATCCAACTATCTCGAGGGGCCCAAAGATATCTCTCCTGTTATTAAGGAGGGGCAAATTTCATCTTGATCCGCACACATACCATTCTACGTTTTATTATATACTCGAAGACTACTTTTATGACTACCCAGTTACGGAGTAGTGTTTGGTAGTCTCAAAGTACACAACTACGCATAGTGAGAAATAATGGCGATCTCAGGTCTAAGGATCTAGTAGGGTATCACTCAAGACCAACTGATGGCACATATGGAAATAACAATCCCATCAGTGTCTCGGAGTGGGTCAATCCAACACCATGTTCACTAACATGTGTTCACATTATTAATTCGATATCTCCATATCTATGATCCGTGAAACATGATCATCAATTAATACATGTGCCAGTCTATATGCAATCATTATCTCATATAAAGATATAGACTAGGGATCATTTGGAGTGACATTACTATTAACAAAGAGTTTCACGAACAAGTCACATACTTCATGATCAATGTAAATAATGATTACTCATATAACAATTTGTTTAATAGTACATAAACATAGCTGTGACACAAGTCTCCCACGACACACTATGATCATTGATGTAAGTATTTAATACCCATAGATCTCGTGTGCACCTCATGCTTTGATTGTGGAAGAGGCTTTGTCAATGGATCTGCAACATTCAAATCTGTGTGCACCTTGCATATCTTCACATCACCCCGATCGATGATCTCTCGAATGAGGTGATAGCGTCGTAGTATGTGTTTGGATCGTTTGTGTGATCTAGGTTCCTTTGTCTGTGCGATGGCTCCACTATTGTCACAGTAGAGATCCACAGGACTGGACGCGCTAGGAACAATACCCAACTCAGAAACAAATTTTTTGATCCAAACAGCTTCCTTTGTAGCTTCAGAAGCTACAATATACTCCGCCTTTGTGGTTGAATCTGCTACTGTATCTTTCTTGGAACTTTTCCATCTCACTTCCCCTCCATTGAGGCAGAACACAAATCCGGATTGCGATCTAGAATTATCCTTATCAATTTGGAAGCTGGCATCAGTGTAACCTTTTACAACGAGCTCTTCTTCACCTCCAAACACTAAGAATGCATCCTTAGTTCTTCTCAAGTACTGAAGGATGTTTTTGACAATAGTCCAATGAGCCTCACCATAATTTGACTGGTACCTGCTCGTGATGCTTAGAGCATAGGATACATCTGGGCGTGTACACAGCATGACATACATGATGGATCCAATAGCTGAAGCATAAGGAATCTCTCTCATCCTCTTTTGCTCATCAGGTGTCGAAGGACACTGACTCTTGCTTAGAGTAATGCCATGTGACATTGGCCAGAAACCTTTCTTGGAATCTTGCGTATTGAACCGATTCAATATCTTGTCAATATATGTATCTTGGCTTAATCCAATTAGCCTTTTAGATCTATCTCTATAGATCTTTATGCCCAAAATGTACGCTGCCTCTCCTAAATCCTTCATTGAGAAACTATTTCTTAATGAGGATTTAACATCATGAAGCATTGAAATGTCATTTCCGATCAATAATATGTCATATACATATAAGACCAGAAATACATGTGCGCTCCCACTAAACTTCTAGTAAATACAAGGTTCTTCTACGTTCTTGATGAAACCAAACCCTTTGATTACTTCATCAAAGCGTAGATTCAAACTCGGAGATGCTTGCTTCAGTCCATAAATGGACTTTTGAAGCTTGCATATTTTATTAGCATTTTTAGGATCGACAAAACCCTCAGGTTGTGTCATATACACATCTTCAGTCAGACTTCCATTAAGAAAGGCTGTTTTGACATCCATCTGCCATGTTCATAATTAAAATATGCAACAATTTCTAAAAGAATCCGAACAGACTTAAGCATTGCAGCAGGTGAGAAAGTTTCATCATAATCAACACCTTGAATTTGTTTGAAACCTTTCGCCACCAATCGCGCTTTATAGATGTGAACATTTCCATCCATATTAGTCTTTTTCTTGAAAATCCATTTATAATCGATAGGTCTCACACCTTCAATTGGATCAACCAAGTTCCAAACTTGATTTTCATGCATGGATTCAATTTCGGATTCCATGGCTCCAAGCCACTTCTCAGAATCGGGTCCCATCATTGCTTCGGTATAGGTCGTGGGCTTATTATTGTCTAACAATACTATGTCATGCTGCTTCGAGGTTAGAAGCGTTAACTTTTCAGTCGCACGACGTACCCTCATAGACCTTTGTGGGGCTGGTGTTTCATCAACTGGTTGCACAACATCTTGTACATATTGTATAGGATCAGTGGATGCTGAAACATTTTCAGGTATTTCTTGAATTTCTTTGAGAGAAACTCTTTCTCCAAGAAGACACCATTGCAACAATAAACACTTTACCCTCTATTTTATTATAGAAATAATATCATTTGGTTTCCCTAGGATATCCCACAAAGAAGCATTTGTCTAATTTTGGAGTGAGTTTGTCTGACGTCAAACATTTGACATAAACATCACATCCCCAAACTTTGAGGAAAGACAATCCGGGACGTTTCCTGGCCCACATCTCGTATGGTGTCTTCTCAACAGACTTAGTCGGGACTCTGTTTAGTGTAAACACAACAGTTTCAAGAGCATAACCCCAAAAGGATAGTGGAATATTTGCTTGGCTCATCATCGACCAAACCATGTCCAACAAGGTTCGGTTCCTCCGCTCGGACACCCCATTCTATTGAGGTGTTCCAGGTGGAGTCAACTGTGGAACAATTCCACATTGTTTTAAATGATCATAAAATTCATGGCTCAAATATTCACCCCCACGATCAGATCACAGAAGTTTAATTGTATTGCCCAATTGATTTTGTACTTCATTCTAAAATTATTTGAACTTTTCAAAGGATTCAGACTTGTTCCTCATTGGGTAGACATAACCATATCTACTAAAGTCATCAGTAAATGTGATGAAGTACTGAAAACCACCTCTGGCAATTGAACTTATTGGTCCACATACATCTGTATATATAAGTCCCAACAAGTCAGTCGCCCTCTCACTTTGACCAGTGAATGGTGCTTTGGTCATCTTCCCAAGCAAACAAGATTCGCATGTGTCAAGTGATTCAAAATCAAATGAGCTTAGTAATCCATCTTTATGGAGTTTTTCAATGCGTTTCTCATTTATATGACCTATGCGACAATGCCAAATAAGAGTGGGACTTAGATCATTTTGTCGAGCCCTTTTGGTATTAATGTTACAGACAGTTTTATCCTCAAGATCAAGAACATATAATACATTCACCAATGGACATTGAGCATAGAAAATATTGTAATAAATAGAACAACATTTGTTCTTTATCACAATCTCATAACCATTAAATTCTTCTAAACGCGAAGAAGAGATAATGTTCTTGCTCAAAGTAAGAATGCAATAACAATTATTCAATTCCAAAACTAATCCTGAGGGTAATGACAAGTGGTAGGTTCCGACAGCTATGACCGCAACCTTTGCTCCATTGCCGACCCGAACATCCAACTCGCCTTTTACAAATCTTCTAGTCTCACTTAGACCCTGCAACGATTTTCAAGTGTGAATCATCAATCCGGTATCAAATACCCATGATTCACTAGAAGATAATGCAATGTTAATTTCTATAACATTTATACCTGAAGCGGAAGTCTCACTCCCCTTCTTCTTCTTATCCTCCAAGTACTTCTTGCAGTTCCTAGACAAGTGCCCCTTACCATGACAGTGAAAGCATTCATCATCAGGAGAAGGACCTGATTTGCCCTTTGGTTTAGACTTTGAGCTTAGGGCTCATCGGGAACTTTTCCCTTGCCTTTACCTTTAGGATGCGTCACACTCTTCCTCTTTTTATTCTCCTTTTGCACCATCATCACATGAGTGGTGTTTTACTTAATGCTTTCTTTAGCTGTTTTAAGCATCCCATGGAATTCAGCCAAAGTTTTCTCCATGTCATTCATTTGAAAATTCAATATGAATGACTCGTAGCTCGGTGGGAGCGATTGGAGAACAACATCAATAGCCAGATCATCCTTGAGTTCATAACCAAGTTTGCCCAAAGTTTCGATGTAACTAATTATCTTGATTACATGAGGGCTGACCGGGCTACCCTCCGCCAGCTTGCATGAGAACAAGGACTTTGAGATGTTGTATCTCTCAGCCCTTGCTTGATTCTCAAACATTCCATGCAGTCCCTCAATCATAGAATAAGCATTTGTATGCTCATACTATTTTTGCAGATCAGGGGACATAGTGGCGAGCATGAGGCAGCTTACATTAAGCGCATCATCGCAGTGCTTCGTATAAGCTCTACGTGTTGCATTACTTGCATCAGCTGGGAGGTCATCAGAGTAAGGCTGCAGAAGAACATACTCGGTTTTCTCTTGCCTAAGAACGATTCTCAGGTTGCGGTACCAATCGATAAAGTTAGCTCCATTGAGCTTTTCCTTTTCAAGCACAAATCGCAAATTGAAACAAGAATTGTTACTAGCAGACATTATCTACAATAGAAAATAAATATGCAAGGTTTATCACTATGTTTTGTACCAATCTTCTATTAATATTTTAATAAAAGATATCACCACTATATGATCATCGTCTTTCCTCTAACGACATATAGTGGTTCAAGATCCATATTCACTAATTCCTAGTGAGCTTTGGCTTCACTGCTAGGAAATTAGTGACATAAGTAAACAACCATTGTTAATCATATCCCTATATGACTCTTGTTTATTGGGTGACATCCAATGCTCCGGCTCCCAACTCTATGCCATAAAGCCCAAACCCGTTTTGATAGCTTTGTTGAGTAAACCAACACTATGCATGTGAATGTCCAACATTCAGCATATGAATTATGATAGATGATGGTACTTTGCTTTGGCAAACCAACCACACAACGATCAAAATATCATAGGTGCAGCTATTGGTAAATGGCATCAAATGCTCAACTTTTGTGAGGGAAACTATTCTATCATGACAAAACATCCACCATATGAAAAGCATGAAAAAAATAGTAATAAGCATCATAGGCATATGATCATACCATATTGTGAATAGTATGGCCTTTAGAATCATAATGGTCTCCATTGCCATAGTTCCATCAAGATCTGAGCTGCCATGCCTTCCTTCTTGTGGTGATCTCCATCTCCACCATGCTTGAAGACATCTCCATGATAATAAAAGAGGCTAATACAACTAATAGCTACCAAATAAATTACATGAGAGATCAAACATCACAGGTCGACACGCAAGTCATTATACAATTATGTGACAACCTCAACCCGGTTGTGTTAAATTTGCAACACGCGGGCTGCACAAATTTACACACAGATCATCAGATCACATTAAGGCCATACCATTCACATCATTCTCTAAAAAAACGAGTTAAGCGTAGAACGATTTCTAGCGCAAAACTATATTATGTAATCGCTATAGCAGACAGCAAAACAGCGGTCCCGCTATGAAATCACATAGATCGCATATATGAAATCACTATGAAGATCTCATCGGATTGATCAAATCAATCCTAATCTGAGCCATTCAGAATGCCTCAATTCTCAATGTGACCGGTTATTCATAAGTATATCGCGACTCATGACCGTGGTCTATTGGCTCAATCTGTTAGCTATGTACGCAATTAGTCCCGATGGTGATTCTTGCCGGTAGAGATAGGTTGCGCACGCAGCAGAGAAGGAGCAAGGACTGATCCTTTAGTTATATACGATCACAATCTAGTCTAACAAATTCCAAACCCTAAAAACCGTGCGATAAAATTCATCGTATGAATATGTCTGCAGTAGATCCCATCTACTAACAAGATCCAGACCAAAAACTACGCAAGTCAGCTCTGATGCCGCTGTTTGGAAATCGGCGGTACGCTACTCTAGAAACTCTACCGCATCACCCAGAAAACATGCGAGTACAGAGGTCATAGATCGTTACCACTAGACGCGCATCGCAGCGGAACGTAGACGCGCGTCGGTGTAGGGGAAGTAGACGATCTCGTTCGTCTCCTCCTCGCCCTCTTCTCAGCAGCAGTAGTCGAACACGTTCGTCGTAGCCGATCAACGCAGCAATAGCAGCAGCGCCTCCACGGAGTCCACACATACAGAGAGGAACGCTGTGCGCCGGTGTGCTAGCACCGTGCGTGCAGCAAGGTTCTCAGCGTGAGGCCTTTGAGGGGTGGCGGCTAGGGCTGTCACGTGGTGGGGTGGTTAGCCCCTAACCCTACCCCTCATATTTATAGGCGTACTAATGGGCTTTTAGGTCGCAGACCCATTAGTACTCTAATTGCTTATGGATCAAATATCCAATAGGCTTTAACCCGAATTGTTATGATTGCATCTTGGGCACATCACCAACAGTGGTTTGATGTCTAACACCATGATCTAGACAGTACTCATGAAGGTTTGCTGAGTTAAACTCACCTCCACGATCAGTCCTCAGAATGCCCAATTTTTTTCCAGTTTCAGTCCTTGACAGACTCTTGAAGTGCTTTATAGCCTCCTGTGCTTGATTCTTGGTTCTCAATAGAGTCACTGTCATATATCTGCTCTTGTCATCTACTAAAAGCAGAAAATACTGATTTCCTCTAGGTGTGGCTGGGGTAATCTTCCCAAAAATATCCCCATGCACTAGCTCCAGCACCCTGCACCCTGTCTGCTCTATATTCAGACTTAGCAGGAAACGAATTTCTTCTCTGTTTACCTGCCAAACAAGCTTCACATAGCTGATCCACTTGGCTGCACTCAGGGAGACCCCTCAGCATCCATTCCCTAACCATCTTCCTCATGGCTGGAAAATTAAGATGCTCGAGTCTTGCATGCCAACGCCAAGCCAACTCACTTCCTCTAATGGCTAGACAGACAGGCCTAGCAAGCTCTACCATAAGAAAGTACAGACGGTTATTGTAAAAGCCCACTTTTGAACAAGACAAGAATTTAAAAAAAATTAAGTTAAAATAGAAGTTAAAACTCCAATGGGCTATGTTAGTGAATAAATGAGATTAAGAGATTTCAAATGCATGAGCTTAAAATTCAGACATATTTATGATTTAAGTTTAATTTAGAGAAGGAAAGAATTTAATCAACAAATAGAATAATATGATTGGGTCAGTGTTCATATCATTTGCTTGGAAGAAAATGGAAAACATATGCCTTAGGTGTAAATTCAAATTCAAAGATGAATTTCAAACTCATTTTTTATCAACTGACAGATTTCATGTCACAATTGAACTCTCCATGATTGAAATATCCTATCTGTCAAATTTGACAAGGTTTTGACCTTGTTTGCCATTTATTTAAATCAATCGATATAAGAGTTTCAATTTTGAATTGGAATCCAAATTCTTTTTTCAATTTTGTCAAATCTCAAACGAGGTTTCAGATTTGAATTGCCCATATTTGACGTACCCTAGCTGCCAAGTTTTATCAGTTTAGGTGAATGTTTGAATTGTAGTTAACATTCAACAGAGAAGAATTGAGTTGGAGCTAGTGGGGCCCAAAAGTCAGCCTCATGCTGTGTGCTCTGTTTTTGCTTCCTCTGTCCTGGCGCCACTGCTGCTCCTCCCGTTGCCACCTCCTGGTTACTTCGACACTGAAGAAAACCAGCTCACAACCAGCTTACCAGATATTTCATCCTTCTGCTTATCCTGCTTCCTCCCTTTGCTTGCAAATGTGAGCTCTGTTCTGTATTTCCTCCTGCGCAGAAACATCAGCCACCATGGACCTTCAATCTCCTGGCCAAGCATCACCACAAGCTGAGTTTCGATTCACTTCTTGTTTGATTTTCTACCTTGCTCTGTGTAGCTCACTGAGCAATTTCCTCGAACAGTCGACTCTTTCATGGCACTGACTACTATGCAATCACAGTATTTCTGCAATCCTGCAAGCAACAAATTCAGCCTTTAGATTGGAATCTAAAGGTGACTGCAAATTTCGCACTTAACTCCTCCCACCACAATCAGAAAATATGCAAATCCACCCCCGAGCCGAGCGGCCGAGCCGTGTATACCCGATCGTGAACAGAAAATGCACGCACGACGCGCCCTCGACTTCCTTAGACGCCTCCCTCGCCGGATCGCACGCATCGTAGGTCGCAGTCGCCGGATCGCACTCATGAACGTGGCCCTCATCCGACGGTGCCGGATCACCGCCGACTTCCTTCGACGTTGCCGGATCAGCATCGTCAGACCGGATCGCCCTCTGTCCGACGCCGCAAACATTGCCCTCATCCGACTTCGCCTGTGTGTGGCTGCGGAGACGATGGCTTGCTGCGCTTGCCGCCGCTGTCAGCTTCGTCCAGGTCTTTGACCTCCATATATTCTGGCGCAGGGTGCCTGCCGCGGATGACCTAGTGCGCGAGGTACGCCCACTCGAACTCAGGCTCGCAGGAGCTCGGCAGTGAGCGCGACACAAGGCAGGTCCTCCTTCCAGTTCCAGCATCAAGCCTTCTTCCTTGCCCCATCTTTTCTTGTTGATTTCTTATTTTCTCTACCTCTCCTAGAGCGATCCACAAAAGAAAATAGTGGGAACCATGCTTTAATCCACGCAACAAGGCCACCCACGCAACATGCTTTAATCCATGTTCTGCAGTCCGGCCAAAGCAAGTCAGAACCTGCACGTCCATGCTGGGATCGTGTGCGATCAGTTCCTGTGAACACGGTTGCTAATCAATAATCTTCGGCTGAGGGAAAGGTACGTAGTACTGCATTATTATCTTCAAATCTCCAATATTCTTTGTTCAAGTTAACTTATTTGACGGTGAAGTTAATTTCATGTAGTCTACAACTTATTCCTATCCAAACTGGTGCTTGATCGGCTTATGATGGAAGAAAACCAAAATATTATGTCTATTGTTGTTGTGGAGTCACATGAAACAAACCCCCACGGTGTAAATTCTGTGTTGATGTTGGGCGCACGATACCTTTTCTTTTGCCAATTAATTTTTGTATACCCTGGTATTTATTTATGATATACATTGTAGATACACTACTACAAAATGTATTTTCACAGGCGTCTGCTTATTTTTTTTACAGACGGTTTGTTAAAAGTTACGCATGTGATGTCATATGAGTTAATAACCGTCTGTGATAATAGAATATCACAGGCGGTCCGTAACAAATAACCGCCTGTGAAAATGTATTGATTTTCACAGGCGGTCCGTAACAAAAACCGTCTGTGATAATAGTCATTATCACAGGCGGTCCGTAACAAACAACCGTCTGTGAAAATATAATGATTTTCACAGGTGGTCCGTAACAAAAAAAAACGCCTGTGATAATGATGGCTTATGATTGGTCCGCTGCTTCATCCCACGGATTGCTCTTAGACTTCATATCTCTGCCTTCCGCTACTTATCAATCCAACGACTCACAGGGAGTCATCTCTAATCTATGTGTCTATAACAGCAGCAGCACCGACACATCAATCCTTATCCCCAATCTCTCCCTCTCACCATCCATCTTTCCAATCTCACCTCTCTTTCCTTCCTTCCCAACCTAGCTCTACCGCAGCTCCGCCTCATCGCCGAAGCGTCGGCAGCCCACTTCCGCCTCCTCGCCATCCTCGCCGTCGCGAAGGTCGCGCTGCTCGTGCTCCTCGTCGTCGCGGCAGCCGTACTTTTCGATCGTCGTAGCAGCCGTGCTGCTCATGCTCATCGCCATCATGGCAACCACGCTCCTCGTTCACCGCAGGTGTCTTGCTCGATGCCGATGGTCGCAGATCTAACCTTCAGTCATAGATCGATGCGCACGTCGTCATCGTCGACGTGTACAGGCTGCTCGGTTGGTCCACACGGCAAGGCGCACACCAACGAAAAACGCACTGGCGGCTGAACAACAGCAGCCCCTGCTGCTGCTGTCGCGGCGAGGCGTTCACCGATCCTTCACTTTCCGAAGAGAAGCCATTCGAGACCGATCGCGTTTCCTCGTAGGTAGCTAGGTTTGCAGATCGTTCGAACGATGGATGGGTCGATCGAAGAATTAGCTGGTTTGTTTAGTTGATGGAACGATGATACGACGTTGGGTGAGCTCTGAGCACCGCAGATCGATGGCGATCATGAGGACCTGTGGTTCGTTTCATTGATCGGCGAGCTAGCACGATTCCATGGCGATTTGACGGTGGCCTTATATTGCGGAGTCACCTGGCCTCATTGATGTCAGAGTACAGGACACAAACAACAACAGGGGTGTTAACCAAACGTGCTTACCCTGGTGGCTATGGCTACAGACTGAGCTCCTACTAGTAATTTTTCTTTTTTGACAGGCGGTCCGCAATTAAAAACCACCTGTGAAAATGCATTTTCACAGACGGTCTATTTTCACAGTCGGTCAGCAATAAAAACCGCCTGTGAAAATGCATTTGTACAGGCGGATTTTGCCCCCGCCTGTGCTAATCGATCATTTTCACAGGCTCTTCGTTACAGGCGGTTTTTAAAACCGCATGTGATAATATATTTAGAGCCGCCTGCGATGAAGACTTTTGTAGTAGTGATAAGAGATTATGGATATACTGCCTGCCCATTATGTATGCTTACCTGCTATTCCTACATGTTTAGCGTTGGCATTAATGCATTCTCAATTTACCATATGCCGTGTGGGGCTAATCAAAATCTGGGCAAGACCCAGCACAGTGAAAACAACCAGCACACAGATTCTTCTGATCAGGTTGTTGGCAATGCCACTTCCACGGATAAGGTGATAACATCGTCGAACAAGACAAGTGCATTGAGCAATGCTTGCAGAAGATACAGACATTACTAGCTGCCAACAAAAATGTCTCCCACGCTATCATCTTACAGAATGCAACACAACTTGGAGTCGATCGATGCCAAGCAAATGCAAATGCTTCCTGTTGTGTTCATGTTTTATCCAGCTTAAACATCAGCTTCCTGTTGCATTCTGTAGCGGCAAAATGTCGAATACCTTATGTGTGCGACTCCACCTCGCCATCAGCACGTGCCTAGCGTCAGCAGGGCAGGGCGCAGTACTGTGTGACGGTGGTGAACTCCACGCAGTAGTGCTAGCGCAATACTGGACCTTGGATGGCCTGCGTGACGGTGCCGGTGAACTCCACGCAGGATCACCCGACGACGACGCGAATCTCGTGCCCGATGATGCTGGAAGGGAAGACCTGCCTTGTGTCGTGCTCACTGCCGAGCTACTGCTAACCTGAGTACGAGTGGGCGTACCTGAGCACGAGACAGGGCGCCGTGGCTAGCGTCGGCGGCTGCACACGGAGATCGGTGCGATGGAGAAGAAGGTAGTTGACTCGGCTAACTCACGTTAATGCCTTGGCTCGGCTCGGCTCGGCTCGGGGTGAGCTCGATTCGGGGGTTGATTATCATATTTCCTGGTCAGGTGGGAGGAGTTAAGTGCGAAATTTGCAGTTACCGTTGGATTCTAATCTAAAGACCGAAATTTGCTGCTTGCAGGATTGCAGAAATACTGTGATTGCACAGTAGTCGAGCCCCTCTTTCATATGCCGTGGTGTACAGCAGGTTCTTCCCCAGAGTTCAACAGCCGCCGTCCCCGTTCCAAGTCACCCGGGTGCAGCTTGCTTCCGCGACCAGCTCTGCGCGCCAAAAGGTTCCCCACACTTGCTCTTTAATCCTTGAAAGCTGCTCCTCGTGTCATGCATCCTTGCCATCATGTTTCGAAACCTTCCACCGGCGACCACCGTGAGCAACATGATTTCTCCGTGGAAGTTCCGTTTCCACATCTAATTATTCTTCAATCCAGAGATACAATATCTTCCTAATGTCCCTACAAAGCTCTTGAATCAACAATAAAAGAAAAAGAACAGGTATAGCGTTAGTTATGGAAGTTCGTGTCGCCGCCAACGCTTTCGACCTAGGTCGAGGAGGAACATCAATTTCCGTCCATTTTCTCCTCGTTCAGATTCATAATCTTGATCATCACCGACGAGGGTTGCTCTAGTGCGATTTCTGAGGAAAATAGTTCTTTCTCCACTTCGGGCAACTTCGCCGGAGTTATGTTTGTCGCTGCCGTCGCCGCAGCCCTTTATCCGGCCATCCTCTGCGTTTTTCGATGCCACCAGCGTGTTCTCGGTGGTGTATTGTCCCCAGGCGGCGAGTTTGGGGCCTCAAGGCGCACGGGAGCCATCGCCAGCGAGGACGCCGCCCCCCTCGCCGGAACCCTAGCCGAGTGCCGCCGCGTGCTGGAGGTTGAAGACAACATCTCTGCGGGCCCCATTGTCAGCTGTTATAAACCTTTCTCCGATCTGGTGTGGCCATCGGATCTCATGTGGCTGCAGCCCATAAGTCTGTTGCCCCATGTTGCTTTCCCATGATTGGCTGGATTTAAACTTCGTGGGCCCAGCGCCTGTTTAAACATTTTCCTATTGGAGAATAATTCCAGATTTGTATCAAACTTCCAAAAATCATAGCTCCCAGTATAACTGGCCCCAAATTCTCAAGTATTTTGGAACCAGGGTTATCTATATTTGCATGTGGTGCATTTTCATCAGTATGAAAATTCATAATTTTGCCTGAATAATTCCCCTAAGAAAAAAGACTTTGAATTTAATTCCTGAACCTCTGTTGATTGGAAACATCCCAAATTTGGCCAGATTCCTCCTCTTAATTCGTTTCAGCTCCAGTAAAAATTGCAGATCTATTTGACTTGTTTGTCTAAGTAAAATTGTGTATCCAAGCTGTATGTACTAGAAAAATTCCACAAGTACCAAAATCTTCTTCAGAAAAATATCCCAACTTCAAAAATCAATATATCCCGGTATAATGCTTAGAAAATTATGAAACAAATTTTTTTGGACTCCTACTGACCTCCTCTGAACAGAAACCAACTTTTCCTCATGACAAAACTCCAGAACAGTCATGAAAAATCAGACAAACTTAAAGTTTATGGAATTTTGTAGACCACATTCTGCCTTCACTTGAGCTGAAACTTTGCTAAGGCTTTTCTTATCACCATGTGGACCACTAAAAAAATACCATTGTGTCATTAGTACCATTTGCCTACATGAATGTTCATTTTGAGATCGTTTGGACATTTTCCTAAGTCCACCTTGTTCCATTTATTCCTTTCAACCAGATTGGATTTCTAGCAGATACTTTCCTGTAGTTTATACAACATGTGATCTTCCTCTTGACATTCATATATGTTCCCTCTTTGCCAAACCATTTTCTTTTCATGAATGTCATATTGAAGCTCAGAATTCTAGTGCTTCTATCTCAACTCTGATAAACTCCACCTCTCCACAAGAATTTAGACCAACAGAGAACCTCCGTAAGTCTTGAGCAACATGTCATGTTCCATCTCTATATTTATATAGTTTCATATGTGTTAACTATATTCTCATAATGTGCATCTCATATCGATAGTAATCGAGACGAAGGGCTTCGAGGAGGGATTTCTTTTCGACGGACCAGCAGCTGATCTTATTGGCTTCACACTGACTTTATTGACTATTGGATAAGCTGCAACCTAAGGCAAGTCCCGATTTGCATATAAGAGCCTTTATAAAGTTTTCTTTTGTATACACTATATGTATGAGGTATGTATTGTGCATTATGTCAGCATTTGATGATAGTCCACATGCATGACCAAATAATTATTGGAGTGGCTGGGTAGGACATTACTCCATCGTATTATATTGCTATGCTTAATTGTTTAGTTGACATGCTGGTAGAAGTCGAGTAGTTGGAATCTACTCGCGACAATGGTCACATTTTATCGACCCCAAGTAAAGTAGTTGAATTCTACTTGCGCGAGAAGTCGAGTGAGAGAAACCTACTCGCGAGGTGTCACCATAATGTCCACTCTTAAAGTTGAGATGTGGATGAGGATTTTTGTAGGATGGGACACACAAGGTTGATCTCAACCCGAAGGGTGGGAAAATGCTTGTGACCACATCGCGCCTGGGTCGGTAATGGCAAGGCAGATGTGGAAGTTAGGTTGTAGCCCCATCTGTGTCGGTGAAGGACCGATCCGTGTGTGGCCTCTCTTGGCAAGTGTGAGCTGTACCGGATGCATACTAGTATATAGGACCCAGGAAACTGATGTAACTCTAGACCTTGGTATGGAAACTTCTCAGCTGTCCTTGAATGGAGATGCGAAGTAATAAAGGTGTAAATCTTCTAGTGGGCAACTTCGATGTGTCCGTGTAGGGGACCTTTTGCTCAGGATGGAGAGTTGATTACATATTAGGGCCTCTTGTGAAAAGTGGTTGCGTGTGACGTAGTGAGAGGCACACCGATGTGGCTTCCTTGTGGGCGTACGTGTTGTGCATTCCGGGTTGTTATTGATTTGAATCACCGTCGCTCGCGGTTATGGACTGAGCATACTTGTTCATTGTGTTGTGACATAGTAATAAAGGGTAGTTGGATTATTATGAATGTGCTGCAATGATTATAATAATTGTATTGCAACTTGTATGGCATAGCAGTAGCACAATTAAATTTACTATTCTCCAAAGATTTAACTTGTATGTAGCTTATGCAACTTTGGGCATGTAACATTGTAGACAAAGTGTTTCTTGTTTGATTGTGGAATTTATGATGTGCCATGCCCATGGGCACATATGCTACTTAAAAATCTGAAAATAAGGATTTACTATTAGGCGAGTCCTTTATGCAATTCAGCTTTCCTATGTTTAGAATTCCTGCACATAGAGTTTCATATTTAGGTGAGACGGTTAAGTCTTGCTAAGCCTTCGTGCTCACGGTTGCTACATATGTGGTTTTCCAGGTATTACTGTTATTGCTGCTCATCAAGGTTGTGCGTGAGACCTCAAATTGTCGAGGTGTATCTCATGTGAACCATGCCACTGCTATGTATTCATCATGTTGCTAGTGAGAAGCGTCCTAGGGCATGGACATCTTCTCTAATGCGTATACAGGTTGAGAGTGAGTATGTACATTCCGTTGCACATGTATCTCTGTATACACCATTTTGTAAACTATATCATATTATGAA
This sequence comes from Tuctoria greenei, assembly GCA_036927565.1. Taxonomy (NCBI): domain Eukaryota; kingdom Viridiplantae; phylum Streptophyta; class Magnoliopsida; order Poales; family Poaceae; genus Tuctoria; species Tuctoria greenei. The sequence goes on from JAYESD010000001.1 coordinate 201,923,600, forward strand.
ATGAAAACTTTGTATTTTGATGTCTTCTTTTCATGTGTTTTATTGGGTGCTGCACCACCCAATGAGATCTTTGGATGTCTTGACCTCGGTCCTCACAGTTATCAGCTCTGCTTACCTTGGTTAGAAGTGAACCTTCTGGCTTACAAATTGACATGATTCCTCCACTGATCAACACCTTGTACCCACCATGATTAAGTTGACCAATACTCAAGATATTTGTGGTGAGTTGAGGAATGTAGTAAACATCAGTGAAACGCCAATGTTCACCGTTCTTGTAGGCAAACATCATTGACCCTTGCCCTTCTATCCTAGCAACCGAGTCATCACCAAACCTCACGGTCCCACTAATCTGCTTGTTCATCTCCACAAATGGAGTCAATGAACCAGTCATATGATTGGGCTCTCCTGTATCAAGAATCCAACATCTTGCATCTCGGTCTTCCTCCTTTCCTACCAACAGAGCAAGGGTCCTCTCCTCCTTAAGTCTGACAGAACCATCTGCTAAATGCAGTTTTGTTGCTGCCAGGACTTGCGAGGACAAAACACTTTCACGCATGAACATAAGGGAGGCTTTTTCCTCCTGCACCACATGAGCTCGCTCCTTCTTCTCTTGGGATCTGCAATCATGAGCCCAGTGCCGACGTTTGCCACACTTCTGATATTGTTCCGTTGCAATCACTCCTCCTGATGATGAGGAACTTCCACCCCGATTTCCCTGTCCACGCCCATTGGAGCGCCCTCTTCCACGGCGTCCGGAGCCTCTCCCTGCTCCTCCTCTACCTCTTTGGCTGTCCGCCTCATGCTGCTTGTGTCTCACATTCCACTCTTCTTCGGTGAGGTACAATTTTCCCTCATGATGCATCGCGGATGGTGGGTCTTCAAAGGAGTCCTCCGCCTCCTTCAACCTCCCCGTTGCATCGACCAGTGTGACCGTTGACACTCGATCAGGTTCTCAATTGCCAACACAATCTGCCAGAAATGTTGAGGTACGCTTCGGAACAGCTTCTCCACTACCTTCGACTCTTCCGCGACTTCACCCAGAGTGGCTAACGTCGCCACCATACCACTCATCCATAGCAAAGACTCCTCTACGATCTCGCCATCCTTGAACACCGCTGCATTAAATCGCAAGCGCAATTGCTGCGCACTTGACTTCTTCACGCGATCATCGCCTACGCGCATGGTTTTGATGGTGTCCCAAACTTCCTTCTCGGTTTCCTTGTCTGCAATCACTGACACCATCTCCGGTGGCACCACATTGCACAACATGTCGAGCACTAGCATGTCATCATGTAGATTCATGTTCCCCTTCTCCGTGGCCGACTAGAGCGCCCTTGCTCTCAGCTTCACCTTCATGAGCAATGCCCACTCGGTGTAGTTCGTTTTGGTGAGGATGGGGTAGCTACTCCCACCGGACACCTCACGAACGATGCGCTGGATCACAGTGCTGCCGTCTTCCTTCTACGTGGTGTTGTCAACACCTTTGCCTCCTGCCATGAGAGCAAAGTCGATGGCGCCATCTCGGTTCCAGCAGCGATATCATGCCCCGATGGAGCTCCCCTACGAATTGGGATCTGATACCATTTGTCAGAAGCGATCAAACACGGGACGAGCTCGCTGGCGATGGAGATGTTTGGTGGACTCACACGAAACACAGAGAAAACAGAGGAGACAGTTTGTGCTGTGCAAGCCACAACTTTTGTTCACTTTACTTAACATATATAGATGATTACATAACCATTCGTGGGTGAATACAACTGCACCATGCAACACATTCTCCACTCGATCACAATCTCCCTGACTCGCTCCACCATGCACCATGTGTGAGACCAATGTGTGTTGAATACATTGGCTTTGACAATAAAAGTTTTGAATATTACCAAAACATCTTTTTATCAAGATTCGACGATAGGCCATACATGTTTTGGTTAGCTTTGGCAAGGTTTAAATCTTGATTGCAATTGTTTTGCTTTTATCTTGCAATGTTTCAAACTTGCTTTACACTTATGGAAAGTTTGCTTAGTATCCTTTTACAAAGTTTTTATGTGTTTTGGTGGTTATGGTTGATACCATTTTGCTATGGTTTGCAACATGCTTTTGTGAGGTGCTCACGTTAGATGTTTTAGTTTCGGAACTAACGAGAGTCAAGTTCAGAACTTGTGCTCGAAAGTATTGGTTGTTTATTCATGCGCAGGTATTGCTTGAGTTCAAGACATGGCTGGTGGCGGGATCCATTGAACTAGTCTTATAGAGAAGATGAGGTTCAACAACCAAGTTCGGGAGGAATTGTGGTTGAGTTGATCGGGAGTTCGCACAGCATGTATGAATCAAGAACAATGCATACAAAGTATCGTGGACGTCGCTGGAAGATGTTCGCACGTTTGCAAGGAGTGCATGGACGTGGCTACATGGTTCCGAGGCGTGATGAAGAGATGTGGACATAAAGAATTGGTCAGAACCGACTAGGTTAAGGACTCAGGCTGCGGCTGAGTCGTGTTTGACTCAAATAAGGAAAGTTTTGAGTTGGTTATGATAGGATTTTGTGTGGGTCATGAATTTGAGTTGTTTTAGGAATGTGGGATACATTTCTAAGGTGTTTGGAAGTCTTAAGATTGCTTCTATCTACGTATAGAAGAGTCTTGAGCAGTTATGGAAATTTTTGATTCGTGAATTGAGTAGGATTAGAGTCCTAGTTAGGTTTGGGTTGGCCTAAGGGCTGGTTATATAAGCAAGGGAGGCCAGAGCTCATGGTAGACGAATTTGGGTCTGTTCCTCTTGTATTCTATTGAATAAAATTGGTAGTTGAAATGAACATCTGTACCTTGCTCGTCCGACTTGTTTCAGACAAGTTTTTCTCGTCGAGTTTCTGCACAGCACTACCTTTCTTCGGTGGTTTTATCATAACTCGAGTTTTACAGATCCAATTGATGTGATCCTTTTTGGGTTGTCTTCACAACTTGATTATCTATAATCTATCAAAATTTCACGATCATTGGATTTGCGGGTTTTGGTCTACATGAGTTTCTTTGCAGGCAGATCTATTTTTTTTACTTGGTAGAACAGATTGACCTTTGTTTGATCTTTAGATCGTAACTTGAGTTTCTCTCAACGGATTTGAGTGATTCTTGTTGTGTCGTTTTTGTGACATGATTCTCTCTGATATATATCACATTTGTCACGGGAAACAAGTTTAGATTAGTCTAACACATGATTTCTTTAACAGATCATTTTTTTCTACCGAGGGGTTTTCATTGCTTCCGCTGAAAAAGTTTTAAATCTTCCATTCACCCCCCCTCTGTTAGCTTTTCACGTGCTCTTCGATCCTACAATTGGTATCAGAGCCACGGTGCTCTAATCTTTATGATTTGCACGTGTTTTTGACTAATCATCATGGAGGAAGACTCCGCCAAACCTTGTGTGTTTAGCTGTATTGATTTTCAGGTTTGGAAGGCACGTATGGAAGCTTTCATCCAAACACAAGGCTTTGCAATATGGGAGAACGTATACAAGACTTATGAAGTGCCGTCAAACGATCAAGTTACAACTACAAATCTGAGAGATGTCGACAAAAACAAGGTTCGGAACTTGATCATACAAGTATTAGCTCAAAGCGACTTCGACCGTGTTGCACACCTCCGATATGCATACGATCTGTGGAAAGCACTTTGCGACTACCACGAAGGATCCAACACGATCAAGGAGGTAAGGCAAGACTTGTTCAATAAGGAATACATGCGCTTTGATATGCAATTCGGTGAGTCCATTGATGATCTCTTTGCTCGCTTTAATAAAATTCTCAGCAATTTGCGTAGCGTTAATGTTAATTTTTCAGATGCTAGGAATGCTAGGCAATTACTAAGTGCATTAGACATGTAAATTTGGGAGATGAAGGTTACATCTATTCGTGAATCTACTGTCATGAGTACACTCATGAAATTAAAAACTCATGAAATTGGCATAAATCTCACGTAAGAACCCCAAGAAGTCTCTAGCATTTGTTTCTCAATGTGATATGCCTAGCTCTGGCCAATCTTCATCTTGTGGTACACTTGCTTTGTTGTCCTCTCTAACCCTTGAACAGATTGAGGAGTTTCTAGTGGAGGAGCCAATACTTCTCTCTACTAGGTTCTCAAAAGCGTTGCAAAATGTTAGAACTAGAAGAAGAGGAAGCTCCGGACCTCAACGATGTTTCGAATGTGGTAAGACAGAATATTTTCATTCAGATTGCCCTAACCTTTCAGGTCCTACTTTCCAGGATGAAAAGCAAACAAGGACGAAGCACTCCTCTGCAAAATATACGATGAAAAGGAAGGGTTTTATAGGACGTCAATTGGTGAGCAGTTTTATCTCTGCACTTCAAGAACTTGACTCAAGCGACGTGGACATTGGAAGTGACAAAGATGAAGATGATTTGGCAAACTTGTGCTTCATGGCGGGAAAGTCAAGATCAAGTATGGAGGAGGCTGAACACAATAGCGACAATGAAGAGGTATGTCCTACTTGCGAAGAAATGTGTGATGCTATTTCTCGTGCCACAGTTATAGTTAAGAAAAAAGACAAAAAGTTTAGGGACAATGGTACTAAAATTGAGTCACTAGAATATGAAATTAATCATTTGAAATCCTTGATTCCTAGTGATGACTCTTGTTCCTCATGTGATTTAATATATGAACAGTTGTCCTCTTTAAGAAGTGTGCACACCTCCACACTTCATAAACTTGAGTTAGATTTTGAAAAAAACAGAGAGCTTGCTGCACTTAATGATAAAAACTTGATAGATGCAAGCTGTCCCACAATTGATTTGCATTTTCTACTTGTGATGATCTTGATAAGAAACTATCAGATGCTATGAATGAAATTTCCGTATTGAATGATGCTTTACGTTCTCATGAAGTTAAATATTGTCTCAATTGCAAATTAAAAGGAAAAATTCTTGTGAAAATTGTCTTGATCTGTCCAATAAACTTGATGACATGCATAGGACATTAGATCGGTTGTAATGGGAATAAGAATCTAAACTTGCTGCTGAATTCTTCCAAGTCTTGCAATGATAAAACTGGTATAAGTTTTGATTCTCATGCTCATGCTAAGGCACATCCACCTAAAATTGTAAATTTGTTAGGAAGTGGTTTGATTCAAGCAGTTACTAAACAAAAATAAGTGGTTTTCAAATCTGCAGGAGTGTTGTCTCATTCGGTTTCAAATAATAATGTTGCTTGCTCAGCTAAACATGAACACAAAGTTAAATTTCATTGTACGTACTGTGGTAGAGATGATCATGTCTTAGATTTTTGTTATAGACTAGCTAAACAACAGAAAACAGAAAGAATGATTGCTAGATCGCATAACTTGCATGCAAAATTTGCTGCACTTGCTAAATCAAATGATAGGAACATGCAATCTGCTGTAATGAGTCAAAAACATGCAAAGTTTGCTCCCAAACCTACTGTTTTTTGTGCTACAAATGTAACATCTCGTACGACAGTAGTTGGGTACAAAAATCCTCAAGTTTTGGCTCATAAACCTACTGTTTTGTCTCAGCTTTCGCGTGTTATTCTTGTTGGACATCGTGTGGCTCAGTACTAGATTCCTAAATGCCTTTTGACTAACCCCAGTATTGAGTCATCGATGTATTGTGCTTCTATGTAGGTTACACGCTTGAGGAAGAAGAACATTTGGATTGTGGATTTAGGTTGCTCACGCCACATGACCAGTAACATAGAATGGTTCTCCTCCCTCTCTTTTGTGTCACGTGTAAAGAATGTTACTTTTGCCGATAATTCTTCAACTCCTATAATTGCTAAGGGTTCGGTTAGAGTAAATGATCACTACACTTTGAAGGATGTGGCACTTGTCAAAAATTTGAAACACAACTTGCTTTCTGTTTCACAATTGTTAGATGAAAATCTGGAAATTATTTTCAATAAAGACTGCTGCAAAGTTGTAGATTCGAATAGTGATCTTATTTTTAACATGTCTCGGTTTGGAAGAGTTTTTAAAGCTGATTTTGATATGTCTTCTTCTAAGCATAGGTGTCTAGTTGCTAATGATTCCATAGACTTATATTTTTGGCATCGTAGACTTGGTCACGTAGGCTTTGATCATCTCACGCGTGTTAGTGGTATTGATTGCATATGTGGGCTGCCTAAGCTGAAAAGGGACAAAGAAATTGTGTGCTCTTCTTGTAGACATGCTAAGATGGTTGCTGATTCACATACTCCTCTGACAATGATCATAACAACTGAACCGCATCAACTTTTGCACCTTGACACTATAGGACCTTCACGTGTTCAATCCTTCGGAGGTAAATGGTATGTTCTTGTGATTGTTGATGATTATTCTAGATACTCTTGTGTTTACTTTATGGCATCTAAGAATGAAGCTTTTAGTCACTTTAGAACTTTATTTCTTAGTTATCAATTTATCACCCAGGATCTTTAAAAGCAATCATAACTAATAACGAAACCGAATTTTAAAATCAATCTTTTGATCACTTTTGTGATGAAAATGTAATAGATCATCAATTTTCTTCACCATATGTACCTCAACAAAATGGTGTTGTAGAAAGAAAGAACAGAACCTTAGTTGAGATGGCTAGGACTATGCTTGATGAATATCAAACTCCTAGGAAATTTTGGGCTGATTCGATTGCAACAGCCTGTTATGTCTCAAATCGAGTTTTCTTGCACGCTAAGCTAGGTAAAACACCATATGAGCTCCGGTTTGGACATAGGGCTAGTGTTACACACTTTCAGGTCTTTGGTTGAAAATTCTTTGTTAAGAAACATGGTAATCTTGATAAATTTGAACCTAGATCCATTGATGGCATTTTTCTTGGTTATCCATCTCATACTAGAGGCTATCGTGTGCTTTTACTTGACACTAACAAAATTGTGGAGACTTGTGAAGTGTCTTTTGATGAAGCTAGCCCAGGTACTATCTCAGACATTGCAGGTCCATATCCATATCCGCATGGGGAGGACATTTTTGTTGCAGATGAGGAAGAAGTGGAGCTGCTGCCCGAAAATTCAGCAGCTAATGACATTGTTCCAACTCCTGATTTTGATTCACAGCCAGTACCGACGACCACCATTATTGGTCCAGATCCTCCTCAAGTCACAAGCTCATCGATTTGTGATGAACATGAAGAAGAAGAAGCTTGTGAAGTGTCCACTCCCCTCTGGGTTTTCAAAAGTCATCCTCCACAACAAATTATTGGAAGCTTGCACGCACGAGTCACACGGTCCAAATTTTGAGATCCAAACTCTCATGCTCATTCTGCTTTTGTTGCTTCTTTTGAACCCAAAGATATATCACACACACTCACTAATGAATCTTGGATTATTGCCATGCAAGAAGAGTTAGAAAATTTTGAAAGAAATAATATTTGGAAACTTGTACCTCTACCTCAAGGTCACACTTTAATTGGAACTAAATGGGTGTTTAAAAATAAACAAAGTGAGGATGGGGTTGTGGTTAGGAATAAGGTTAGGATGGTTGCTCAAGGTTTCACACAAGTTGAAGGTCTAGATTTTGATGAAACTTTTGCTCCTATTGCTAGATTAGAAGCCATAAGAATTTTGTTAGCTTTTGCTGCATCTAAAGGTTTTAAGCTATATCAAATGGATGTTAAAAGTGCTTTTCTTAATGGATACATAGATGAGGAGGTTTATGTCAAACAACCACCAGGTTTTTAAAATCCAAATTTTCCTAATCATGTTTACAAACTGTCCAAAGCCTTGTACAGTCTCAAACAAGCCCCTAGAGCATGGTATGATAGGTTAAAAACATTCCTACTTGAAAAGGGGTTTACCATGGGCAAGGTTGATAAAACTCTTTTTGTGCTTAAGCATGGCAATGACTCATTATTTGTTCAAGTGTATGTGGATGATATTATCTTTGGTTGTGCTTCTCATGATCTTGTGTCCAAGTTTTCAGCTATGATGAGTTCAGAATTTGAGATGAGTATGATGGGAGAACACACATACTTTTTGGGGCTGCAAATCAAGCAAACCAAGAAGGGTACCTTTGTGCATCAAACAAAGTATACAAAAGACCTCCTAAGGCGTTTCAACACGGACAAAAGCAAGCCTCTTCGGACACCAATGGGAATAGAAACAACACTTGAACTTGATGAAGATGGTGAACCCGTGGATCAAAAAGAATATAGAAGCATGATCGGACCACTTTTGTACCTCACGACATCAAGACCGGACATACAATTCAGCGTATGTCTTTTTGCACGGTTTCAAGCCTCCCAACGTGCTTCACATCGTCAAGCCCTCAAAAGGATTCTCAGGTACTTATATGGAACTCAAGAATTTAAAATTTTTCTTCCTTCTTCCTCAACCGTTACTTTGGAAGCTTTTTCGGATGCTGATTTTGGGGGTTGTAGGATTGATAGGAAAAGTACATCTGGTGCTTGTCATTTTCTTGGTAATTCTCTTGTTGCTTGGTCCTCTAGAAAACAAAACTCAGTTGTGCAATCCACAGCTGAATCCGAATATGTAGCTACTGCTAGTGTTTGCTCACAAATTCTTTGGATTGTTCAAACACTTAAGGACTATGGGGTTGATCTAGATAGTGTTCCACAATTTTGTGATAACACTAGTGCCATTTGCATTGCTAAAAACCCTATGCAACATTCTAGAACTAAGCACATTGATATTAGGTATCACTTTCTCCGTGGTAATGTTTAAAAAGGAAACATTGTGCTTCACCATGTAGATACCGAACAACAATTGGCTGATATTTGTACAAAACCTTTGGATTTCACTCATTTGTGTTTCATTCATAGTGAAATAGGGGTTATGCATCCTCATAGCTTACATTGAGGGGGAGTTTTGAAACTGTCTATGTGTGAATCTTAAATTAAAATAATATGAGCATAGTATTTCATACATATATGACTTTGTGATTCCTTTTACATGATGAAAATTCTTACTACATTACTCATGTTATACATTTTGTAGTTTTTGCCATCACTAGCAATTGGAATAATTACTTACACTAAATCTGGTCATGATACAACATTCTTGCTGTTTTTGAACTTGTTGCATGATCACAAGTGCTTTTAATTATAATGAATTAATCAAGTAAGCAACACAGATGTTGAGTTTTTATGTTCAAATAAAAAAAGAGATAAGTTCAAGAGAATACGCATGCATCGCACTTCTTCTTTTGAAATGGCTAATCATTGCACTTAGATATGAACTTGGAAGAAGTTGTGTATGACTAAAACCATGTCCTTAAACTTCTGATTGTCAAATGACATAGGCTTGGCTTGGTTGGTTAGAATAAGGCAGATGCGCATATATTCTCTTGCAAATATCATATGATCTAAATTTGTGCTTTGAAAATTAATAAAATGCAGCAACAAGTGTCATGTTTTCAGGTCTTGAAATAGTGAAGTTCGTGAGATCATGACTTGCTTAAATCAAAAATTACACTTGATCTCTAGCATGACTTACACTACTTTATGTATTTCATTGATGTGATAGTGTAAGTTACTTGATAGTATGACTTGGATGAGCTTTGTTTTATATGTATATGTTATAATATGCTCATAACAATTAAAATTTCTCTTTTGTACCTTGCTGAATACATTGTCAAAGGGGGAGAAATTGATCACACTTTGCACATATTCACAAGTGTTTTTGGCACGATTCTTCTCAAGGGGAGAAGTATGTATAGGGGGAGAAATTTATTTCTATCTCATTTGATTTTCGAAAGGGGAGAAATTGTTTTCAAAACTTTTCATGTAAATAAGCCAATGTTTGGATTTTAAGTGGTGTTACCAATGCATTCATCAAGGGGGAGATTATGAGACCTATGTGTGTCGAATACATTGGCTTTGACAATAAAAATTTTGAATACTACCAAAACATCTTTTTATCAAGATTCGATGATAGGTCTGGCATGTTTTTGTTAGCTTTGGCAAGGTTCGAAGCTTGATTGCAATTGTTCTGCTTTTATCTTCCAATGATTCAAACTTGCTTTACACTTTTGGAAAGTTTTCTTAGTATTCTTTTACTATGTTTTTGGTGTGTTTTGGTTGTTATGGTTGATATCATTTTGCTATGGTTTGCAACATGCTTATGTGAGGTGCTCACGTAAGATGTTGTAGTTTTGGAACTAACGAGAGTCAAGTCAAGAACTTGTGCTCAGAAGTATTGGTTGTTTATTCATGTGCAGGTGTTGCTTGAGTTCAAGACATGGCTGGTGACAGGATCCATTGAACTATTCTTAGGGAGAAGATGAGGTTCAACAACCAAGTTCGCGAGGAATTGTGGTTGAGTTGATCGGGAGGTCGTGCAGCATGTATGAACCAAGAACAATGCATATGAAGGTATCGTGGATGTTGTTGGAAGATGTTTGAACGTGTGCAAGGAGTGCATGGACGTGGCTACATGGTTTCAAGGAATGATGAAGAGATGTGGATGTAAGGAATTGGTCGGAAAGGTCCAACCGACTAGGTTAAGGACTCAGGCTGCGGCTGAGTCGTGTTTGACTCAAATATGGAAAGTTTTGAGTTGGTTATGATAGGATTTCATGTGGGTCACGAATTTGAGTTGTTTTAGGAATTTGGGATACGCTCCTATGGTGTTTGGAGGTCTTAAGATTGCTTCTATTTGCGTATAGAAGAGTCTTGAGCAGTTATGGAAAGTTTCGATTCGTGAATTGAGTAGGATTAGAGTCCTAGTTAGGTTTGGATTGGCCTAAGGGCTGGTTATATATGCAAGGGAGGCCAGAGCTCGCGGTAGATGACTTTGGGGCTGTTCCTCTTGTTTTCTATTGAATAAATTCATAGTTGAAAGGAACTTTTGTGCCTTGTTTGTCCGACTTGTTTCAGTCAAGTTTTTCTCATCGAGTTTCTGCACAACACCAATTGAAGTGATTCTCGTACCTTGCTTCGCTGATTTTATCATAACTCGAGTTTCACAAATCCAATTGACGTGATTCTTTTTGGGTTGTCTTCACAACTTGATTATCTATCATCTGTAAATATTTCACGGTAATGGCATTTGCGGTTTTTGATCTACACGAGTTTCTTTGCAGTATTGCAGATCTATTTTTTTACTCGATAGAACAGATTGACCTTTGTTCGATCTTTAGATCGTAACTTGAGTTTCTATCGACGGATTTGAGTTATTCTTGTTGTGTGGTTTTCGTGACTTTATTCTCTCTTATATCTATCACTTTTTTCACGGTGAAACAGCTTTATATTAGTCTCACACATGATTTCTTTAACAGATCATTTTTTCTGCCGAGGGGTTTTCATTGCTTCCGCTGAAAAAGTTTTAAATATACCATTCACCCCCTCTTGTATCTTTTCACGTGCTCTTCGATCCTACACCATGCATGCCGTGAGCCAACAACTGATGCTACAAAGACTCTGACTAGAAAGAGACTCTGAAAAAACTAACAGACTCTGAAGAATGACTAACACTTATGCTAACAAGCAAATAACTGAGCACTAAACATGTTCAAGGTTTATTCTTACATTCAATGTCTCACGTAAGGGAATGTTATAGCATCAGAATGTCTGCAGTGACACCTTGAATGAGAAGATGGTTTCACGCCCTTGCTGCTTGATCCCTAGAAACATGCGCGGTGTGGCAAGCGACCTTATGATAGCACCTCCAAGAAGGATTTGATGCCCATAGGCGCTGGAACCGCCCAATATCATCATGATATTTGGACTTTAACCCGATGAAATCGCACTCATCAACATATCCTTGGAAAATTGCAAATGCTTTCCATATCGAGAGTTGTCACCGCACTCTGAAGTTAACATAAATAAGTGATGCAACAATCTAAGACACCACAAAAAGAAAGGTCCAACCACCACACAATGTCAACATATTGCGAATGGGGTTCCCACTGAATGTCAACAAGAAGCAACGGACCACAGGACGCACAACCATAAAACATCAGAAGATGATGATGCGGCCCATAGTGCAAGTAAAATAATTATTGTACCAAAGCCTACAAGAGAATACCAATGCAACACTACAGAAGTCAAGGTTGGGTCGAGGGTCCGACCCTCCTCACCTCTTCGACCTGGGTTAGCAACGCTACCCCGAACCCGATCAGCTCTGGTTGGGGGCTACATAATCGCTGCCCAAGCCTCAACCATTCTCTAATGCACGGTCCGGAGACCGAAGAGAAGTATTCATGGTGGGAAAGATAGTGTTACAAGGTGTTGTCATACCCTAAGGCAAAGGTTCAACTTGCCAAGTGGAGTAAAGACACTACCATGCCATACCCTCGGGTAGTGTCTAAACAAGATATTTGGTTGGACAATACGCTCGTACTATCCTCCGTGCATGGGGAACAGGCGAACCATGACTGCAACTACGACTGTTGTAAGCATTGGGTCAAGTCATGGGGGGCGTCATGAACCTCCATTTCCCTCTGGTCATCTTCAATGAAGCAACAATGGGCACCCCCATGCCACCAAACAAGCTTCAAAGGTCACCTTGCACAACACGGGACTCAACAACTAGACCAAACTCTTGAAGACGATTCAACCTCGACAAAACAAGGAACAACTGAAAGTGCATCTAGGCATTCTCTATAGGTTTTGGATGAGTGATGACAAATAATTAAAGAGATAATGAGTTTTATTTGAGATAAGTACAAGCACAATTGAAAAAAGATGTGTAGAACCCCAAAAAGGAAATTGAGAAGGTGTTGAAGACTTAATCATAGGAATTAGAGCTTTATTTTTATTGAGTCTAGTAATGTCGTACTACCAAGTAGGACACATCATTAAGTGAGCATGAGAATCATCTGGAGCTGAAATTTTTAATGTGAATTATGCTGAGTGAGAAAATCCTTACTACATCACTTTTTTAGGGGTTCGAACTTGTGCGAGTTCACGGTCGGACTAGTCCTGGGTGACCCCGAACTTAACCGAAGTAGAACGGACCAAGCCTTATTGGAATCCTTTGGACTTGTCCGAAGTGGACTGGACAAGTCCGGATGTCCCAAACTAATCCGCTAAGACTACAGAGCAAAATTCTCTGTAGGGGTTTGGACTTGTTTGTTTTTGCACGGATTAGTCCAGACCAACCTAAAATCCGGTCTCTGAGACTATGTTCTTCACGGACTTTTCCATTGTCAAACGGACAACATGTCTCTTTATTAGATCGTACTAGTCCGACCCTGTGCGGACTAGTCTGGAGATTTAGTACTTGGGTTTGTTGTGCTTGAGTCCGAGGAGTTGGACTTCTCCCTTCTTCCACAGATAAAGTCTCACTACAAGGATTCCGCCCTGTTGCAACGATTGTACTGCAACGAATACTAAATCGTTGCAGTAAGCTTGGTCTTTTGCCACGATTCACTAGTTCGTGGCATTATCATCTATCGTCATGGAACACAATCATTGCATTAGGATCTGTTGCCACGATTCACTAGTTCATGGCATTAGGATCTATCGCTACGAATCAGTTGCCATGATTCACTAGTTCGTGGCATTAGCATCTATTGCCATGGAACAAGATTGTTGCATTAGGATCTGTTGCTACGATTCAATTGTTTATGGCATTAGGATCTATCGCCACGAATCTGTTGCCACGATTCACTAGTTCGTGGCATTATCATCTATCACCATATAACACGATAGTTGCATTAGGATCTTTTGCCACGATTCACTAGTTCATGGCGTTAGCATCTATCGCCACGGAACACGATCGTTGCATTAGGATTTGTTTCCACGATTCACTAGTTCATGGCGTTAGAATCTATCGCCATGGAACACAATCGTTGCATTAGGAACTTTTGCCACGCTTCACCAGTTCGTGGCGATAGGATCTATCGCCACGAAACACAATCATTGCATTATGATCTGTTGCCATGAAATAACGGTTCGTGGCGTTAGGATCTATCGCCACAGAACAAAATTGTTGCATTAAAAATTTTTGCCATGATTCACCACTTCATGGCGTTAGGATCTATCGCCATGAAACACAAATGTTGCATTAGGAACTTTTGCCACGATTCACCAGTTCGTGGCATTACGATCTATCACTACGAAACACAAACGTTGCACTAGGAACTTTTGCCAAGATCCACCAGTTCATGGCGATAGGATCTATCGCCATGAAACACTATTGTTCTATTAGGATCTGTTGCCACGAATTACCGGTTCGTGGCGTTAGGATCTATCGCCACGGAACATAATCATTGCATTAGGAACTTTTGCCATGATTCACCAGTTCGTGGTGTTAGGATCTTTCGCCACGAAACATGATCATTGCATTAGGAACTTTTGACACGCTTCACCAGCTTGTGACGTTAGGATCTATCGCCATGGAAAAGAATTGTTGCATTAGGATCTATTGCCACGATTCACCAGTTCGTGGCTTTAGGATCTATTGCCACGAAAACATAATCGTTGCATTCAGAACTTTTCCCATGATTCACCAGCTCGTGGCGATAGGATCTAACGTCACGGAACACAATCGTTGCATTAGGGACTTTCGCAACGATTCACCAGTTCGTGGCGTTAGCATCTATCGCCACGGAACACAATCGTTGCATTAGGGACTTTTATAAAGATTCACTAGTTCGTGGCGTTAGGATCTATCATCATGGAACACAATTGTTGCATTACAAACTTTTTCCACGAATCACCACAGTTCAATATCGGCTTGCTTCTAAGCTTGCTGCTAAATAGAATAGCGGCTTCTATCTTTTCAAAAAAATCAAATAGTTCATGTACAACTAGCTCACACAGTACTCATATAAAAAATCATCATCTTCGCTGTCCTCCCCCAATATTCGAGGTACAATACCATCATTGATATATGTATCATCATCGTCGTCATCGTCGTCGTCATCTTTATTTGAAAGTGCAGAAGCATCACTGGTTGCTCCCTCAATGTCATTCCTATCCCATGCGGTCCTATCCTCAATTATATCAGTAAGTCGTCGATCATCAATTGTCTTAGCCTCCATCGTCTAAGTGACATTATTTTCACTGTCTCCAGAGGGCATGGCAAAAAGGTTTCGTGGCTTCGTTTTAACAACTGTAGCCCATTTAGGTTGCTTCACACTTTGAATATAAAAAACTTGTTCTGCTTGGGTGGCTAGAATGAAAGCCTCATACTTAAATTGAGAAAGATTAGTGTCAACATCTATCATTCCGTATCGATCCATTTTTTAGCCTCTGTTTTGGCTCTGACCGGAACGAGGCCGATCAAACCAGTCACATTCAAATAACAAAACCTCTTGATTTTTTTTTTCAGAATCAACAGAAATCATTTTCATGATTACTCCATACCACTCATGATCACCATCCCGAACAACAACACCACTGGTTTGCATCCGTAAATCTTTTTCCACCTCTACTGTTCGAAAGAAGAAGCCATTTATGAATGATCGACTAAAAAACATGCCCAACGATCAGGTTCTCTAGATAATGCATACAAATCATTGGTTACTTTGCCTTCTCTGTGCAATGTCGTAATATCTACACATTAATCAGTATAAAAGTGGTCATCGATAAACCAACTTTAGAACATATATTTGTTCAATATTTCATCAAAGTAAAAACTTGCATGTACTTACTCGTTTTTGAAACCAATAAACAAACTCATATCTATGGCATTTTTCAACATAATGAGAATGAATCTTTTTCAGCTCTTCAAAATGCTCACTGAAAAGGGTACAAAATTAAATTAGCCATCTACAATAAGCATGATCCAATATAGTATAGAACATCTGAATTATACGTACTTGATCCATGGAGCGGCCTCTTCAACATTAGTAATAATATAATGCCTGATGTTATGTAGTTCCACCAGAGTAAGTTGGCCCCATTTAAACCCTTTTTTAGAATTATCAACTTCTGTAAATATATTAGACTCGAGAGAAGGTTCATTCCTAGCTGCAGCTTCATGATGTTCTGGCCTATTAAGCTTGGTTCCTGATGTTATCCAAAAACTGACTACAAAAAGTCATACACTCTTCCATAATATATCCCTCAGATATAGAACTCTCCGGGTGAGCTCTGTTACCTACATACCACTTCAATGTACCAAGGTACCTCTCAGTTGGATACATCCATATGTAAGAAACAGGTCCACCCAAGCGAGCTTCTTCGGCAAGATGGATTGGAAGATGTACCATGATATCAAAGAAAGCGGGAGTAAGCAACATCTCAAGCTTACAAATTGTTTCAGGAAATTGTTCAATCATCTTATCCAAATCCGGTTCCGCCATTTCTTTAGTACAAATTCCAAAAAAGAATTTGCTAAACTCAATTAAAGGTTCAACAAACTTTCCATGCAATATGTTACGTATTGCAATAGGAAGGAGCTTTTGAAATATAATATGGCAGTCATGAGTTTTTAGACCTGATACCTTACGTGCTTTTATGTCCACACATCTCTTGATGTTTGAGGCATAACCATCGGTCATCTTCACATCTGCCAAAAACTTGCACAAGGTGGTCTTCTGATCTTTTTGCAAAGTATATGATGCTGATGGACAATCATACTTCCCTTTCATACCCACCAGATGTTGCTTTGGCCGTATACCCATTTCCTGCATATCAAAACGAGCTTGTAGACTATCTTTTGTTTTACCATCCATATTAAGCAATGCCCCCAATATGCTATCACAAATATTTTTCTCAATGTGCAAGACATCCAAGTTATGCCTTATTAGCAATGTCTTCCAATATGGGAGCTGAAAAAATATACTTTTCTTCTTGCAACTATGCCACCTATCTTCCTCAGTGCGCTTTCTCTTATTATTCGTCTGTCCAAAACTCACTTGATCAAAAGTATCATATTGTTGGAGTACTTCATGACCAGAGAGTGATGTTGGATCCTCTCTATTCTCTATGTTGTTGTTGAAGGAAGTGTCCCGACGCCACCGGTGAACTGAGGTAGGAAACAAAGATGACCCATGTAGCAATACTTTCGTCCATGTTTCAACCACACAAGGCGTTAGTGTTTGCATGGCAGTATGGACATGCTAGCCTACCTTTTGTGCTCCATCCACATATCAATGCATATGTTGGAAACTCATTTATTGTCCACAATATGGAAGCTCGCATAAGAAATGTCTCTTTCTTTGAACTGTCGTATGTTTCAACACCATCAGACCATAATTTCAGTAGCTCATCAATCAAAGGCTGCAGATACACATCAATGTTGTTTCGAGGTGAATTTGGCCCATAAATTTTCATTGACATCAACCAATAAGGTTGCTTCATACGCAACCAATGTGGTAGATTATAAGGGATTAGAATCACAGGCCATGTACTGTAAGAAACATTCATTACTTCAAATTGAAACCATCAGATGCTATCCCAAGTCTTATGTTGCAAGGATCAGATGAGAAATTTGGGTGAATGCTATCAAAATGCTTCCATGCTTTTGAATATGCAGGATGGCATAATATTCCATCATCAATACGTTCTTCTTTGTGCCAACGCATGTTTGATGCCGTTGATTCTGCCATATAAAACCTTTGAAGACGGGGAATAAGAGGGAAGTATCGTAGAATATTGCGTGCTACAAGCTTCTTGGCTTTTCCACAAGGTAAAGCTTCTCTTGCATCCCCACCAATACTATTTTCCATCTTAATTCACCATATTTTAGGCATCAATCCAGTAGAGAATAGTCCTTCTGAAATAGCACACAATCATTGACACATGCATCGATGTTTTTGTAGCTCAACCCGAGGTCACGAACAACCTTCTGAACTTTATCAAATGTATTAGGAATGCAATGGCCCTCTGAAAGCACATATGAGAATAGTTCAAGGATCAACTCGCACGCTTTTTTGCTCAAACCAGTTAAACACCTTATCTGGTACAACCTAACAATGAAGGATAATTGGGTCACCTTCTCACAACCTGGACACAACTCCTTTTGGCATCATTTAATAAGTCATAGAATGCCTTTGCACACCCAGTTGGCTCCTGCTGGTTTATAGCATTTTCTGGATCATCAACATCTGTTGAAGTACCACAATGATCAGTGCCTCTAAGTAGACTGGACAACATATTTTCCATATCAGCATCATCAGAAATTATCTCCTCATTATTTGCTGATTGCTCAACAATATTTTTCTCAACTCGTTTTTTCTCCATGGTGTACCCAACAAGTATAATCAAATGACATCCCATTACGAAGCAAGTGAAGATGAACTTCCTTTCATGTCCTGTGGCAAATATTACGACATTTCGTGCAAGGAAAAGGCTTACTTTCTTCTTCACGAGTGCCCTTGAATGCTAAATTTAAAAATGACTTCATTCCATCCTGCCACTCCTTCGTACGCCTGTCTTTTTCCATCCATGTCTTATCTTCTGACATCGCTTCCTACAATTCAATCAGCGTATCCGTAAGAAGATTGAATTACAATAACATTATGTGAGCAATTGTACATAGCACTGCTACTCCTCCACGTGCGGCGGTCGGCGGATGCTCCTCCATGCCGGTGGATGGCAGATGCTCTTCCAAGAGCGTGGCGGCCGGTGG
Organism: Tuctoria greenei; assembly: GCA_036927565.1. Taxonomy (NCBI): domain Eukaryota; kingdom Viridiplantae; phylum Streptophyta; class Magnoliopsida; order Poales; family Poaceae; genus Tuctoria; species Tuctoria greenei. The sequence goes on from JAYESD010000001.1 coordinate 201,942,100, forward strand.
ATGCTCCTCTAAGAGCGTGGCGGCCGGCGGATGCTCCTCCAATAGCGTGGCGGCCAGCGGATGCTCCTCCAGGCGTGTTTCGTGCAATCGGGAGAGAGGCCATTGTGGATCGAAGGGTCTGGTGGGGAGGCAGCCAAGACAAAGCGTACGTGAAGCTATCAGAGTAGGCCCAATACTGCGCTAGGCCGCTTGTTATTCGTGGGCTGAAACTGTGCTGAGTCACTTTGTATTCCTGGGCTGAAACTGCGCTAGGACGCTTGGTGTTTGTCCCCATGATGCGTGAGGCCATCTACGGGCACGCGTCTGGCTCTGGCAATTTGTAATCTAAATAAGTTAATGTAGTAATGGGGGTGGTATTCTGATCAAAATAAAGCATATGCGGCTGTTCCAGTCCTTGCAATAATAAGATCACGACTGTTCAGATCTTTGCAGGAAAACAACATGACAAAACGTGAAAAGAAAAAACATAAAAAAAAATAAGAACAGAAGCACAACATCACGACTTGGATTAATCTGCATCAATCCCGTTTTAGAGTTTCGTTCTCTAGGCTCTTTCACCTTAAATCTCGTACGTAGTACCTATTTTTTTCTAACATTTTTCTCTTCCTTTCGTTTCTTTTCTTTTCTTTTCTTTTCTTTTCTTTTCTTTTCTTTTCTTTTCTGGAGTTCATTGTCTCCACTCTAAAGGGCCCCGGTGTGGAGGGTCACACAATTCGATTCACGCACAAAGTGGGTTAAAGGGGAAATTTGGCATCGTTAAAGGAGATGTTTTTCGATAAAAGGAGAAATTTTTAATTTGACACGCAAAGGCCGAGCATATGTTGGGGAAAATTATGCTTATAAAAAACCACAGTTTGCATTCCTCTCGATTATCGCAACGGCTCGACGTGTCCCATCGGCTTCACTGGCAGTTTTTTATTTGACACAGAAAGGGCTCAGGGCTCATATAAAAAACATCCGCCCTGTACACGCCTCATACACGTCCTGGTCGACTTCAACCGGGTGAGCGGATGATGTCGAACGGAGCATGGCCAAGTCTTGTACAACATCTTTTTTTAATCGGATGTGTAACGACAATAGCGCGCATTGCCTTATATTCTCGTTGCAACGAGCTCAACTTTCCGAGGTGGGACAAATCATTCACAACTTGTCAAAATCGCTCGCACGAATTCATTATGGACACCGCGTATAGGAGTAGTGGTAATGATTACACCACTTATAGGGGCATTGGGCCCGTGTTACATTGGGGCTGGTAATATATAGATGGTGCCACGATCAGGGAACGACGATGGAAGACACGAAGGAAGTACGTGGCACCATCTGAGAACGGTATGCACTTGATCTACGGTGCGTCATTAGAGGAGATGTTTTTCGATAAAAGGAGAAATTTTCAATTTGACACGCAAAGGGCCCAGTGTATGTGGCGAAAAATTATGCTTATAAAAAACCGCAGTTTGCATCCCTCTTGGTTATCGCAATGGCTCGTTGTGTCCCATCGGCTTCACAGGCAGTTTTTTAATTTGACACGGAAAGGGCCCAAGGCTTTATATAAAAAACATCCACCCCGTACACTCCTCCTACACGTTCCGTTCGACTTCGACCAGGCGAGCAGACGATGTCGAACGGAGCGTGCAGAAGTCTTGTACGACATCTTTTTTCAATTGGATGCCTGACTACAATAGCGCGCGTTGCCTTATATTCTCGTTGCAACGAGCTCAACTTTCTGAGGTGGGACAAATCATTCACAGCTTGTCAAAATCGCTCACACGAATTCGTTATGGACACTGCGCGTGGGGGCAGATGTAGGGAATATGCCAGGTGACCAATACACAACCTGGGCCTAGGTGGTGCATAGATTGCAAGTGACGAAGATACGATTCCTGGAATTAATCCTGGTATTATCTCTGTCATGTCCGGCCATCATACAACCTCGTTCGTTCATGTGGACACATGTCACAGTCATGCAACTACTTCATCCGTGCGTTCATGAGGACACATGTCACAAACTGGAAAGGTATGCATAGCCTTGGATATGCATACGGTATCCATAAATTTTTTGTCCTCGTTTGGGTAGGAGTGGACCCACTTCAATCTATGTTGATTGGAGAGTGTCCGTCCATCATACGACCTGGCGTAAAGAATATTTTTGAATCTGATATACTCCTCTTTTTAATTCTTATCGTTATGACCACAAGTTGCATTGTCTCAACCAAACACCACGTACAACAACAATGACTCAGCGGAATCGGGAACTGGCCAATTAAAATTGAAGTCGGCAGTCACACGGTTCATGGATCAAAACACACCCCATCCTTTTTCTTATTCCTTTTTTCCATCCATAACCGTGAGACTGCGGAGTTCCATTTTCACCAGCACATGTACGGTCCGGGTGTGCCGGTGTACCTTAACCCCCGTCGTGCGTCCCCGGTGGTGTTTGGAAGACCCTTGCAGGTATGTTCTCATTCCTGTCCTCCAACTCCATCTAGGTTTCCAAAGACACATGCGGTTCACCACCAGAAAAACCAGCAAAGCCTCGGTGATGAGCGACATGCAAGTTTCTTGATGAAAAACTAACTGCGGGGGCCGTCCATTCTGTCCTCCCATGCGTCCTCTCGCTGATGTGTCAAAATGTTATTGGTCCCTTTTTTAGTGCTTAGTTCAACTACCATAGCTTCACAACAAATAAGATGATGACACATCAGCAGTAGTACGCATGGTTGTACAAATGGGAGGAGGCATTGCCAACACAGTCAACAATGAGTGTTACATGTGTGTGTGCTTATCCTTTCTACAGTCTGGTGGTGAACCGCCTGCGTCATCGGAAGCCTAGATGGAGTTGGAGGACAGGAATCGGAGCATACTTGCCTGGATCAGGATCGCCTAATGTAGCGACATTTTACTGCATGCCTGCAGTAAAGACTACTTCCACCGTTTGTTTTGATCCGACGGTTGTACCTCCCAGCTATCCAACTAAGGGGTCCATTCAAATCGTTTCTTAAGCTCTTGCCTGCTTGCTTCAACATGAGAAAGAGTTTACATGCATATAATGATGCATACTTCAAACATCTAAATAAAATAAACTTCTTAAACAAATTAACAGAATGAAAAACGCATTAACTATTGAGGACATTAGGGAGGGTTCCGATGCTTTCATTTTGTAAACATTACAAGAACTCAAGAGTTTTTATTTTAATTGCCTGTTGTTTGCATCAGCATGAAGTACAATCTTTTTTCTTTTTTTTTTTTTGCGTAGAGCATGAAGTGTCTATAGATCGCCCGCAATAATTAATGAGAAAATGCAATATTTAAAAAGATTCTTGAAAATAGGATGCAGTAAAATTCACTACGTCAGACGATCCTGGTCTGCATGCAAGGGTCTTCCTAACAACCACCAGGGATGCACGGTGGGGGTTAATGTACACCGGGACACTGGCCCGGACTGTACGTGTACCCGACCAGCAGCGTAGCTTCGTTTTATATTTTATTCCCTAGGCTTAAAAGTTTGCTCTTCCTCTCCGTTTTTGCTCTGTTTGCTCTTCTCTAGGGTTAAAAGTTTTATATTGTACAATATTTTTACATATGTAACATGACATAGGATATATCACTTGATGGTTTTGCAAAAAAAATGGAGGATAAATATGTATATCCCATGCAACTTTGTAAATCCACCCCAATTAATTAGCTAGTTATTTTTTAAGATGATAAAAAATTATTATCCTTTTCTAAGTGAGGTGGCCGGTGTAGATGATGTAGATGGCATAATATCTTATGTGGCATGCCAATGTGGATGTCAAACTCAGACTAAGGATGAAAGTGAAACGGTTTTTTTGAAGTTGATGGACTAAACTAATTGATCCATTTGAAAGTTCAAGGACCAAACTTAGTTTTGATTGAAAGTTTGAGGATGAAGTTGAGTATTGCCACTTGATGAGCTCAAGCTCAAAAAGTTTGAGTAATCTCATTTGTTGTTGTCATCTATGATATGTACGTATGATTAACTAAACTATATAATTCTATTAAAAATATTCTATGGGACACAATTTTTACATATGATAGAAACAACCTCGCTCGAGTTTGACTCATTGACAGCCCTACATGCAATTAAAGTTTTGGTGCAATTGTGTAATCAAAGATTTTCATCCGTTGGATCTATACATATTACGATTATTACATCTTTTCATTTAACCCCTTCCACCACAAACACCACCCCTCCACATGGTGGAGGGAGTTAAATAAAAAGATTCAACAGCCGTAATGTAGATCGTTCCAATGGTTGAAGATGGTTGATTGCACGATTGCACCAAACATCTGATTACATTCTAGTTGAACCCAACTTTAAAACAGGAAGTCTTTTAACACTAATTAATCCAATCGTGATATTTTTCTCTTCTTGATTTTGTGATGTTTTATTTTTTTCTTGTTTTATGATGTTGTTTTTCACGTTTTTTACTTCCTCCTTCCCATATTACTTGTCATTAATAATTAGGACAAGTTTTCTAGTTAAAATACGAACTAAAAAACTTATTCTAACTACAAGTAATATAGGAAGGAGGGAGTAATGTTTTATGATAATGAACTCAATGTTGTTTGTCTGTTCCATCTGTTATTTTTTTTTCAATATGATGTTTAGTGAACTATCTGTTCTGTCTGTATTCTATGTTAATGAACGACCCTCACACTGCCGATGGCCTCTAAAGTGGCTTGTACAATACTTTAGCCGCTGGAGGTGCCAGGAGATCGCCCGCAGCAGGGCCTGCAAAACGGTCTATAAAGTAGTATACATTACTAACAGGTAGCAATGACTGGAAAGAAAAGTGGAGGCAATCAACAAAGAGAAAAGAAAAGAAAGGACGAGAAAAATGTTAGAAAAAGATAGGTAGAAATCCAACGTACCACTGACCCTATGCCCCTATACGCAGTATAATCATTACCACTACTCCTATACACGGCCAGAAGTTATTACCACTGCTTCAAGGGAAGTGTTGCGGACTAGATGTGCTGATTAGTTTATTTTGTGTTTATTGGGGATTATGTAATAGCTAGTTCTGTCGATTAGCGATGACTGTAATGAAAAGTGGAGACAATGAACATAGAGAAAGGAAAAGAAAGGACGAGAAAAATATTAGAAAAAGATAGGTAGTACTGTAAAACAGGAAATGTTTGACGCAGATTACTGTCCAACATAGTATGTTATCTCTATTGATGACAGGATATTATTCTTGTGCTGATGTTGAAAATAGAGTGATTCCATTACTTCGCGCGCCCCATCAGTGCATGAGGCGTGGGTCCCATAGGCTATGGTTCACATGTCAGCCACCCTTAATGCACCTACAGTACTACAGAGGATGTGAAATCCGCCACCGCTGGAAGCCGAACCATCACTGCGCGTGACCCCATCTAATACTCCGAAGACTCCCCAAGAAACTGCAACCTCCAAATACACCGCACTAAAGTAGTACTACACCCTTAGTTCCTCTCAGGCAGATTTGTTTCTTCACGGCTCGTCGCTCATTAATGGCAAACTTCTTTATCGACACCCGTCAGTCCATTGTGCCACATATGTGGCGAAATCGCAAAGAAAAATGAGGAATATGTGGTTGCGGTCACAAATGAGGTACTAATTCCAATGAATTTATGGACCCATGGGATTGGCATGTAGTACGAGTTAAGAAATAAACTGTAGAGAGATGCTTTAGGCTTGTTTAGGTACACTCAATCTAAGTGGATTGGAGTGAAAAATAAACTAATTTTCTCCTAAATCCACCTCAATCCACTGAGATTGAAGTGGATCCACTCCTATCCAAACAAGCTCTTAGTTCGAGAAAATTCCCACATCGAATGTATTTCCTTCGGAGGGGAACACTGATTTCCTTTGTTCCAAACTACTGTATGATTGAATGTATTTCATTTCCAGAAGAATCCATTTCTTTAAACTTTCCTGTGAGTTTACTTTGATTCAAACGGGGCTAAACAAAAGACGAGCGCGCATAGGGGTAACACAACAAGTGCAACATTCATCAGAGACGAGCGGGCATAGGGGAAACACATACAAGTCTATTTTATATAGTCCCTTTGTTCTATTTTAATTGGCGTTGGGAGAACTAGGGGTGCATCCAAAAGGGAATGGAGGGAATATAACCCATAGAGTACAACGCCTGACGGAAGAACAGGTCATGCTCGTGCTTAATCCTACACTTCTCAGTACAAAAGACTCTCCACTCCTCCCATGTACCTTGCCTGCCGCAGCGGGCAGTTCCCTGGTCCCCCCTGTTGAGCAGCCCCAAGCGTCATTGTCAGTGTTGGGCACCGCCATCGGCGGCGCTTTCGAATGGGGCCTTCCCAGAACCTCCAGACGACACGATCGATACTATTCATGGATTCATGCCGACACCGGCCTTGTTGGTCCACTTCATTACGACGGACCCAAAAGCGTTGTAGCCGACGTGGGCCTCACCTTCGATCTGCCGGATATACTCGAAGGCGTCGCGGGCCCCGTGGTTGGCATCGTAGCGAAGCATGGCGAGGACATAGGCCGCCACCATGGGGCCGTTCACGGCCGCCCGGGCAAGGAACTGGGTGCCCGGCTGCGTGCGACCGTCCAGGAAGACGAGGTCAAACCCGGTGATGTACCATGCATGAGGGTTGTTGACGTTTGCCAGGCGCTCCATGAGGGCGTCGTAGCTCCGTTAAGCTTCCATATGCTCTCCCGCTCCAGCGCCACGCGCATGCCCACGACACAATACCGGCACGCCGCGTGCATGGCCTAGCAAATGACTGGAAAGGTCGTTCATGGGCTGCGGGGAGGTTGCGGCGACCCACCCCGCGATCAGGACCACAATATTGTGCAGCAAGGGGAACTAAATGGGCTTCAAAGGGAACCAATGAGGGCGCGCGTGACAGAGACGAAGAGGAAGAGTGTAACACCCTCATTTTCATGCATCATGCCCTACATGCACTCATATACATGTTTAACATTAACCCATAACAAGAGGAACAAGTTTAAAATTGATTTGGAGCAAAACCGCACTTAAAAATGTAGGAAAGTGCGGACTAGTCCGGTTTTGCTGAGGACTAATCCGATTCTCTCTGTCTAAAAACGGACTTGTCCGTTTTTGCTGCGGATTAGTCCGATATTTGCCCCTGGACAACTTCGGACTTGTCCAATCTTGTGCGGACTAGTCCGATGTTCCATGAATCCTTGAAAATTTGTTAATTCCCTGGACTTGTCCGGACTAGTCCAGTGTTCCAGCGGACTTGTCCGTTTTCCTTTCTGACTAAGATCGGACTTGTCCGATTTTAGGCCAGACTTGTCCGATTTTCTCTCTGGACGACTTCGGACTAGTCCGGTCCTTTCCGGACTTGTCCGATATTTCGTGACTCCGAGATTGACCTTTTGTTTTATGACTTGTTTCTTGAGTTTCACGATAAGTGGGCCTAGGGACGTCGTGCCTAACTCTTTTAGAGCCCATGTGGGACTCTAAACCGGCCTCTACTCATCCCAAACTCGAAATCCATCTAACCCTAGCCTCCACCTCTATATAAACAACCCAACTCCTTGGTTTGACATCTATTTGCCACTTTTCCACCCACCCAAACCCTAGTTCGTGGAAAGCCACCATCAAGGAGGGAGGAGAAGATCCCAAGCAAGAAGAAGAAGAGGAGGAAACGAAAGAGGATCAAGATCTCCACCAAGTTTCGTTCTTCACCACCAATTCCTCCCCAAGTTCATCACCAACCCTAGATCATCAAGATCCAAGTGCTACCTCCATGTTTCTTGATTCATTGGAGTTCTAAACACCTGGTATACCTTCTATTATATTTTCCTTACGTGAATTCAACCCCTAATCTCTAAATTTACGTCGATCTAGAAAACCCTAATCTGCTGATCTCGCAGAGTGCGGACTTGTCCGGTCCCTAGCGGACTAGTCCGATCTTCCTGGTTAAATTGTGTTATACTGACTCTAAAATTTGATCTAATCGAATCCAGACCTGTATAAACTTGTTAAAAGCTATTAGAACTAGTTAGTTATCATTAAAAGCAATCTAGTAACAAGTTCTACCTTGCATTTGCATCAATCATGCATGACATGTCATATTGAGTAATATTTGTGCACTCTTTGATTGTGTTTCTTGTCTCGTATGTTTATTGTGTGGATTAGACGGATTTGCGCTAGAAAGTGCCGCGGAGGATCTACAGCACCAAGAGTTTGAAGGCTTTGACCTTAATCAACAGCAAGAGCAAGGAAAGTGTCCTTGAAGCATATTGATCCTGTTTGTAAAATAAATGTTTTGTTTACAAAACTGCATGCTTGTGTCAATTTGATGAGAATCCTATGGTAGGAAGTTTACTAGCTTTGTTAACCACCCTTGTCACCTGGAATATATGGTAGAGAGTCGGGAAGGGCTTTTTACCTTTTGCTTCGCTTAATCAACTGGGATGGGAATAACTATACCACTCAATTAAATTATGCATGGATGAGATTATGGTTAACATGAACTGGTCAATATGGTATGGTAATGGGTGATCTAAGCAAGCCTGGAATGTGGATGGGTTGGATGTTATGGTGGTTTCTTTGCTTTAGATCTAAGGACCGGTTCATGCGAGAATAAGCTAGGACTAAGTGCCACCACGAGGCCAAGTATGGGTGCGGCATAGCTGATTAATTAGGGCTTTGCTAGTGCTGTTTGGACCATTGTGGATGCTCGGGGAAGGGGTAGTTGGATTGGGTTCGTTGATGATTGGTGGGACTACCCTGGGATCCAAATGGCTCAAGAGGGGGCCCTTGGTTGAAGATGTGCTCTACGGGAGACATCACCACCGGTGAAACCTCAGTGGGGTCTAAATAGGCTAGTAATCCCTTTGTAAAAGCTATTTTGTGATCTCTTGGCCATACACCAAAGGAAGTGTAATTGGCATGAGGGAGGTTCTTTAGTCGCCGACGGGTGATGAAATCACAAACACGTGGGTAAAGAGGTACAAACTCTGCAGAGTCTAAATAAACTATCATGATAGCCGTGCTCCCGGTTATGAGCACCTGGATGACCTACATGATTAGAGGGAAATTGGTAATTGGGATTGTTATGGTTTGGTAATGGTTATGTATGGTTATGGATTTATTTTTGGTATTGAATATGGTTATTGGCAATGGTGAAATCTGGAATTATGGATGAGGATGGTGAATTGTGGACTGGTATTATGGTATTACTTATGATTATGATGGGTTTATTTCACATAAATATGATTCATTTCTTTTCCAAATGTTTTAATGTACTTTTTAGCACTTATCCATTATTATTGCCGTCATTTGAATCAGCCACATGTCATACTTTCCACACTTGCTGAGTACGACATGTACTCACTCTTGCAATCCCCCCCCCCCCCAACAGTTGCAGGTTAGGATTGGGAGTTTAATGGTGATAATGCGGAGTTCTAGGCCGTGTCTACCGTCAGCTTTGCCTGTGGTGTTGATTGGAGCTGCGCATACATACCCTGTCACTTATGCTGCATAGTTGCTTAGTTTTCTTAATTAGTTTATTTCCGCTGCATTAGTTGAACTTGTCATTAATATTCATTAGAGTTTGTATTCGAGGATAATCTGGTTTGTGTAATAAAATTTGGTTAATTAATCTTGTCTTGTGGTAATTTTCTGTATACTCTTTTGTGATTGCACTCGTGTATGTGTGATGAACATCCTGGGCACACATATGCGTTAGCTTGGTTCAGTTTCGGAACCGGGCATCACAGATTGGTATCAGAGCCACAAGTTGACCGTAGGACGCGGCCTAGATAGAATGGACACTTTAGAGCACATAGGAGCACTCAGGAATCGATGTGTTTTTGCTTAGAGTGTTGTTTGCTATATATATTGTTTGCTTGTGTGCTTAATAGAGGATTTTGGGATGCCATAGCATTGCCATGTCCACCTAGGCTAGTATAGCTAGTTGGTTAGATTGATATCCCTTGATGCATATAGTTGGGGACGTTTTCTAATTCTTACCTACTGCTTTTCTTTAGATGGTGAGGACTCGCAAACAGAGGGATGGCAATGATGAAGAGGAGAACAATGGAGTGCCTCAGACAACAATGGGCAAGGATCTACTCAGGGAGGTATCAATATCGAGCAGCTATTGGCCATGCAAAACCAGCTCATGCAGACCATGATACAGACTATGGGACAGCTGCAGGCTGGCAATATCAACAACCAGCCCCACATGCCTCCACCGCCACCCCACCTCCTCATAACCGATTGGGAGAGTTTATGAGGACTAGGCCGCCAACCTTTGCTCAAGCCGCAGACCCTATGGATGCGGATGATTGGCTCAAGTCCGTGGAGAAGAAGCTAGCCATTGTCCAATGCAGTGACCGGGAGAAGGTCTTGTTTGCTTCTCATCAACTAGTTGGAGCAGCTGCGGATTGGTGGGATTACCTATGCAATGCTCACGAGGATCAAGAGAGGATCACCTGGGCGGAATTCAAGGAATGTTTCTGTTCTCATTACGTGCCGGAAGGAGTTATGATCTTGAAGAGGCAAGAATTTGAGAATTTAAGGCAAGGAAGATCAAACATGAGTGAATATCTCAATAAGTTCACTCAACTCTCAAGGTATGCGCCTGAGGATGTTAGTCGGGACAGCCGGAAGCAATACTTGTTCATGAGAGGCTTGAACAATGAGATCCAAGTGCAATTACTCAACTGCGATTATGCCAATTTTCAGAAACTTGTGGATAAAGCAATTGTGGTTGAGAACAAGATTCGTGAGATGGAGCAAGAAATCAAGAGGAAGGCACCATATCAAGGACAGCAACAAGGAAGTAATGTGCGCCCTCGCTTGGCGCCGCCCAATGCGCCTCATTACAGCTCCTCTATTCCTACTCAGCGCCCTAGTTATGCACCACGCCCAACTCAGTTTGTGCAGCAGCGCCCTGTTATGCAAGCACCTAGGCCTCCAATGCCTTATGCACCTCGTCCTGATTTTCCTGGAACCAATGCTCAAAACCAAGCTCGTCCCAATAATTCCGGTGGAGTTAAGAGGTGTTATACTTGTGGATAAGCTGGACACTTTGCGCATCAATGTCCTAAGTCGGGCCTTGGTCAAGGAAGCAATGCACCGAGGCAAAACCCAAGACCTAATGGAGGACAGCCACAAGGAAGCCGTGGACAGCAGAATTTTGCTCGTGGCAACGTGAACCATGTATCTACAGAGGATGCTCAACAAGCGAATGATGTGGTCATTGGTATGTTTCTCGCCAACTCCAACCCCGCGACTATGTTATTTGATTCTGGAGCATCGCATTCATTCATTGCATCGAAGTATGTTGCCAAGTATAGTTTGCCTATCTCTCATATGAAGATTGCTCTGTTGGTTAAGTCTCCTGGAGGAGAGATGAGGACAAATATAGTATGTCCAAAAGTAGGCCTTAGAATAAGGGGGGTAGACTTCTCTGCCAACCTCATTGTTTTGGATTCTCAAGGGTTGGACATTATACTTGGTATGGACTGGTTAAGTAAGCACAATGGAGTTATTGAGTGTGCCACGAAGACGGTGAAGTTGACCAACCAAGAAGGGATCACCGTAGAATTTGAAGCATCTCAAACCGCACCGAAGCAATTGGAGTTGATGCGTCATAATAAATGTCAAAGCTAACCAATCATCAAAGACTACTCCAACGTAGTGAAGCGCATGACTGAGTTGCTAACAAGGGGAAAGCTTCTCAAATGGACTCTATCTTGCTAGGACAACATTGAGAAGGTGAAGAAGAGGTTTATAACTGCACCGGTGCTGGTATTACTAGACGTGAGCAAGAAGTTTGGATTTGTGCAACGCATCAAGACAAGGGCTTGGATGTGTATTGATGCAAGAAGGTCAAGTGGTCGCCTATGCATCAAGACAATTGAAGAAACATGAGCAGAATTATCCCACGCACGATTTGGAACTCGCGGCCATGGTACATGCATTGAAGATTTGGAGACACTATATTCTTGGACATAGGTGTGAAATTTATACGGATCATAAGAGTTTGAAGTATATTTTCACACAAACGGATCTGAACTTGAGGCAACGAAGATGGTTGGAGCTCATCAAAGATTATGATTTGGGGATCAACTATCATCCGGGGAAGGCCAATGTAGTGGCTGATGCTTTGAGTAGAAAGGGAGTAAGTCACCAACTCACAGTTCGAGAGTTACCATCCGAGTTATGCAAGGAGTTTGAACGGTTGAACCTTGGATTTGTAAATGAGATGGAGATGATGGAGTTAAACCCAACCTTGGAGCAAGAAATTCGAGAAGCACAAACCACGGATGAGGAGATCAAGGAAATCAAGGAAAGGATCGAGGAAGGGAGAGAATTCAGATTCGATGAAGACGAACATGGTACCTTATGGCTTGGAAAGAGGATCGTTGTGCCTAATGTAAAGCATATTCGGGAGACAATATTAAAGGAGGCACATGACTCGCCTTACTCGGTTCACCCAGGTTGTACGATGATGTACAAAGACTTGAAGACTTGCTATTGGTGGGATAGCATGAAGAAGGACATAGCCGAATATGTTGCATTGTGTGACGTGTGCCAACGAGTCAAGGCGGAACATCAAAGGCCAGCAGGATTATTGCAGCCATTGAAGATTCCAGAGTGGAAGTGGGAAGAGATTGGTATGGACTTTATAGTTGGATTACCGCGAACCCAGTATGGCTATGATTCAATATGGGTCATTGTAGATCGGTTGACAAAATCAGCTCACTTCATTCCTGTCAAGACCACATATACCACCACGAAGCTAGCTTTGTATATGGAGCATATTGTGTGCCGACATGGAGTACCGAAAAAGATAGTCTCAGATAGAGGTTCTCAATTTACTTCCAGGTTTTGGCAAAAGTTGCATGAAGCTTTGGGAACGAGGTTGAATTTTAGTTCAGCATATCATCCTCAAACGGATGGACAAACCAAGAGGACCAATCAGATTTTGGAGGACATGTTAAGAGCTTGTGCTTTAAAGCATGGGAGAAGTTGGGACAAAAGCTTGTCATACGCGGAATTTTCATACAACAATAGTTACCAAGCAAGTTTGAAGATGTCACCGTACGAAGCGCTTTATGGGAGGAAGTGTAGGACACCTTTATTCTGGAATGAAGCAGGAGAAACTCAAGTATTTGGTCCGGATGTGTTGCAAGAAGCCGAAAAGCAAGTCCAAATAATTCGTGAAAACTTGAGGGCTGCCCAATCAAGACAAAAAGGCTATGCAGATAATAGGAGAAGGGTATTAGCCTTTGAAGTGGGAGATTTTCTTTACCTCAAGGTGTCACCAATGAGAGGTCATAAGAGGTTTAACATAAGGGGTAAGCTCGCACCTCGCTATATTGGACCATTCAAGATTTTGGACAAAAGAGGAGAAGTAGCGTATATGTTGGAGATGCCAGCTCATCTTTCAGATGTACATGATGTCTTTCATGTTTCCCAGCTCATGAAGTGTTTGAGAGTACCGGAAGAACAAGTGCCAATGGAAGAATTGGAACTAGAGGAAGATTTGATGTATGCCGAGCAACCGGTCAAAATCTTGGAAACTAAGGAGAGGGTCACAAGGAACAAGGTCATTAGATGGTGTAAAGTTCAATGGAAGCACCACACCGAAAAAGAAGCGACGTGGGAATTGGAGGATGATCTCAAGAAGGAATTTCCCTATCTCTTCTCTTCCACGTCGAATCTCGAGGGCGAGATTCATTTTAAGGGGGGTAGGTTTGTAACACCCTCATTTTCATGCATCATGCCCTACATGCACTCATATACATGTTTAACATTAACCCATAACAAGAGGAACAAGTTTAAAATTGATTTGGAGCAAAATCACACTTAAAAATGTAGGAAAGTGAGGACTAGTCCGGTTTTGCTGAGGACTAGTCCGATTTCTCTCTGTCTAAAAACGGACTTGTCCGTTTTTGCTGCGGATTAGCCCGATATTTGCCCTTGGACAACTTCGGACTTGTCCGATCTTGTGCGGACTAGTCCGATGTTCCATGAATCCTTGAAAATTTGTTAAGTCCCTGGACTTGTCCGGACTAGTCCGGTGTTCCAGCGGACTTGTCGGTTTTCCTTTCTGACTAAGATCAGACTTGTCCGATTTTAGGCCAGACTTGTCCGATTTTCTCTCTGGATGACTTCGGACTAGTCCGGTCCTTTCTGGACTTGTCCGATATTTCGTGACTCCGAGATTGACCTTTTGTTTTATGACTTGTTTCTTGGGTTTGACGATAAGTGGGCCTAGGGACGTCGTGCCTAACTCTTTTAGAGCCCATGTGGGACTCTAAACCGGCCTCTACTCATCCCAAACTCGAAATCCATCTAACCCTAGCCTCCACCTCTATATAAACAGCCCAACTCCTTGGTTTGACATCTATTTGCCACTTTTCCACCCACCCAAACCCTAGTTCATGGAAAGCCACCATCAAGGAGGGAGGAGAAGATCCCAAGCAAGAAGAAGAAGAGGAGGAAACGAAAGAGGATCAAGATCTCCACCAAGTTTCGTTCTTCACCACCAATTCCTCCCCAAGTTCATCACCAACCCTAGATCATCAAGATCTAAGTGCTACCTCCAAGTTTCATGATTCATTGGAGTTATAAACACCTGGTATACCTTCTATTATCTTTTCCTTACGTGAATTCAACCCATAATCTCCAAATTTACATCGATCTAGAAAACCCTAATCCGCTGATCTCGCAGAGTGCGGACTTGTCCGGTCCCTAGCGGACTAGTCCGATCTTCCTAGTTAAATTGTGTTATATTGACTCTAAAATTTGATCTAATCGAATCCAAACCTGTATAAACTTGTTAAAAGCTATTAGAACTAGTTAGTTATCATTAAAAGCAATCTAGTAACAAGTTCTACCTTGCATTTGCATCAATCATGCATGACATGTCATATTGAGTAATATTTGTGCACTCTTTGATTGTGTTTCTTGTCTTGTATGTTATTGTGTGGATTAGACGGATTTGCGCTAGAAAGTGCCGCGGAGGATCTACAGCACCAAGAGTTTGAAGGCTTTGACCATAATCAACAGCAAGAGCAAGGCAAGTGTCCTTGAAGCATATTGATCCTGTTTTTAAAATAAATGTTTTGTTTACAAAACTGCATGCTTGTGTCAATTTGATGGGAATCCTATGGTAGGAAGTTTACTAGCTTTGTTAACCACCCTTGTCACCTGGAATATATGGTAGAGAGTCGGGAAGGGCTTTTTACCTTTTGCTTCGCTTAATCAACTGGGATGGGAATAACTATACCACTCAATTTAATTATGCATGGATGAGATTATGGTTAACATGAACTGGTCAATATGGTATGGTAATGGGTGATCTAAGCAAGCCTGGAATGTGGATGGGTTGGATGTTATGGTGGTTTGCTTGCTTTAGATCTAAGGACCGGTTCATGCGAGAATAAGCCAAGACTACAGTGCCACCACGAGGCCAAGTATGGGTGCGGCGTAGCTGATTAGTTAGGGCTTTGCTAGTGCTGTTTGGACCATTGTGGATGCTCGGGGAAGGGTAGTCGGATTGGGTTCATTGATGATTGGTGAGACTACCCTGGGATCCAAATGGCTCAAGAGGGGGCCCTTAGTTGAAGATGTGCTCTGCGGGAGACATCGCCACCGGTGAAACCTCAGTGGGGTCTAAATAGGCTAGTAATCCCTTTGTAAAATCTATTTTGTTATCTCTTGGCCATACACCAAAGGAAGTGTAATTGGCATGAGGGAGGTTCTTTAGTCGCCAACGGGTGATGAAATCACAAACACGTGGGTAAAGAGGTACAAACTCTGCAGAGTCTAAATAAACTATCATGATAGTCGTGCTCCCGGTTATGAGCGCCTGAATGACCTACATGATTAGAGGGAAATTGGTAATTGGTATGGTTATGGTTTGGTAATGGTTATGGATGGTTATGGATTTATTTTTGGTATTGAATATGGTTATTGGCAATGGTGAAATCTGGAATTATGGATGAGGATGGTGAATTGTGGACTGGTATTATGGTATTACTTATGATTATGATGAGTTTATTTCACATAAATATGATTCATTGCTTTTCCAAATGTTTTAATGTACTTTTCAGCACTTAGCCATTATTATTGCCGTCATTTGAATCAGCCACATGTCATACTTTCCACACTTGCTGAGTACGACATGTACTCACTCTTGCAATCCCCCCCAACAGTTGCAGGTCAGGATTGGGAGTTTAATGGTGATAATGCGGAGTTCTAGGTCGTGTCTACCGTCAGCTTTGCCTGTGGTGTTGATTGGAGCTGCGCATACATACCCTGTCGCTTATGCTGCATAGTTGCTTAGTTTGCTTAATTAGTTTATTTCTGCTACATTAGTTGAACTTGTCATTAATATTCATTAGAGTTTGTATTCGAGGATAATCTGGTTGTGTAATAAAATTTGGTTAATTAATCTTGTCTTGTGGTAATTTTCTGTATACTCTTTTGTGATTGCACTCGTGTATGTGTGATGAACATCCTGGGCACACATATGCGTTAGCTTGGTTCAGTTTCAGAACCGGGCGTCACAAAGAGTACACGCAGAGAAGAGGATGGCCTTTGTGTGTTGCAGAGAAGAGGATGATGTGTCTTTATTAGTACGAGCGGAGAAGACGGTGAGACGCGCGCAGACGCACACAGTGATGGTTATGGTTCTAAAGTGAACTGTTTGGAATGCTACTTACGAAACTCGTATGATTGTCTTTCCCTTTTAGAGGATTCCATTCCTTTAAATTGTCCCGTGAGTATGTTTTGATGCAAACTAGGCTAAACAAAAAACGAGCGCTGGAGTTATGGCTTCTAAAGTGCAACTGTACGCTACTTTAGCCGCTAGAGTTGTCAGGAGGCAGGAGATCGCCCGCAGCAGAGCCTACAAAGCGGTCTGTAAAAAGTACTCCTCCATCTGTCCCAACTCAACTCTATTTTTAGATTTGGTCAAACTTACCTTTGACCAATGATTCCTTGCCTGGTCCTTATCCTGATGATCGAGGTCCTCCGCCTGCTGCCCCAGATGACTTGGGGCAGAATGATCCTGGCGACCAGAATGAAGTGTCAGATATGTTGTCCACGGCGCAAGGTTATTCAACACAAGCAGATGGTAGCATATCCTAATCTTTCTCCTCATATATAGCGTGTTAACTAATTTTTCGGCCCCAAATGATCTAGAAAAATTACTCCAGATTTGATGATGCCATAAACTAATCGCTGCTCAAAACAATGATGGTGCTCATCAAGCTCGCAAGCTCAACTTCATCCTCAAACTATTAATCAAAACTCAGTTTTTGGTCCTTGAACTTTCAAATGGGTCAATTATTTAGTCCATCAACTTCACACAATCCTGGCATGCCACATAAGCTATTATGCCACATCATCTACCCCGTCCACCTCACTTAGAAAAAGATAATAAATTTTTTATCATCTGAAAATGTAACTAGCTAATTAATTCAGGTGGATTTACGTAGCAACCTGGGATATACATATTTCTCCTCCATGTTTTTTTGCAAAACTACCAAGTGATATATTCTATGTGCATATTACATATGTTAAAATATTTTAAAAATATAAAACTTTTAAGCCTAGGGAAGAGCAAACAGAGCAAACAGGGAGGATGAGGAAACTTTTAAGCCAATGGAATAAAATATAAAACGAAGCTACACGGCTGGCCGGGTACACGTACGGTCTGGGTGTGCCGATGCACCATAACCTCCGATCCGTCGTGCATCTCATGTCAACTCTAGTTTTCCGTTCCTATGTTTTTCCTATTCCTGTGTTTTTCAATTCCTTTTTTAAAGGGAGCCTTAGGTTTCGTCAAATCTATCTTTGACCAATGAGTTACGTAATTTTGATTCTTTTTAACAATACAATAATTGTACTTTTAGATGCGCCATGAAAATATTTCCATAATATATAATATAGTACTACATGTTATTGAAGTTAATAAATTCCATATAAATCATTGGTCATAGGTAAGTTTGACCAAAACAGAAATAGGGTTGAGTTGGGGTGGAGGAAGTATTATACATTGCTATTTGCCGCATAAGGTTTGGCCCTTGAAGCCGTAGCCATTCGTACAGGCAGCTCATGCTACCGGGCGCACCGAGCTTACGTGCGCGCCAGTCACCGAGGCACTTTAAAATGCGCGCAGCACATGCACATCTTTGAACTCAATTGGAACAGCTCTGTGTCCCATCACCACTACTGTGCGTGTCGAGATACGAACAGCCTGACTGCTACTACGCTATAAGATCACTCGGGCATGCCATCGTCTTCTCCACACAGCCACTCTTCCTCTCTTCCAAAAGCCGGGCCAAGAACACTGTGGCTAACAAGAAAACGCTGCCGCCATGCCCGCTGAAGGACACCAAGGGGAAGCGTCCCAAACCGGACTCCCCCCAGACAATGAGTGGGCTCTCCGGAAGATGGCGCGCGATGTATTTGACAATACATCGCTCTCCATGCGTCACCTTGGGCTTGGTCCCCTTACAGAGTACGCTGCAATGGGGACCACGGGCCACTACGTCTTCTGCATGACGCACTTGGCCGGTCGCCTTGGCGTCCTCTGGGAGACGCTGGCGGACGAGCTCGGCGTCGCCGGCTGCGACAACCTGATGGCGGCGACATCCAGGAAACTGGGCTTCCTGTCTCCACTGCGGGAGGCACCCTCGCCCTGCCAGGAGCCCAAGGAGGAGGAGGAGGAGGAGGAGGAGGAAGAGGAGGAGGAGGAGAAAGAGGTGGAGCAAGGTGGAGGAGAAGTAGTTTTTTTTCTTGTTCTTAGTTGTGTTGTTTTTCTTTTCTTGTTTGTAGTTTGTGTTTTTTTTGTTTGTAATGTATCGTCTTAAGGTAATGAACATTATTTTGTTGTTCATTGGTGCGCAAAAATGGTTCTAATGTTGTTGTTCTAGCGATAAACTAGTGGACTATTTATCTCTTTTATCTTTTCGAATGGAATATATTTCCACTTCCAACTCTACTGAATTGGAGATCCAGAAAGTGACTACCACCTAGTTTATCTGATAGCACCAGCAGGGAGAAGCCCACTCTCTATGTTCAAACCTAACACGGATCCAACATAATGAGCAATCAAACAGCAAACTACATAGTAAATCTTAAAAAATGCAACAATTGTTTCTGGAGTATCAACTTTAGCCCAGATTAAATGCTCGTGGACGTCATTGCAAAAGGGGGAAGACAAAAAAGACATGATTCGGATGGCTTGCAAAGACACACTAGAAGTTAGGGTCATCGAAGTTTTTGCCTGATTTGGACTGAGTCTTAGTTATAGACTTCCATAATAATAAAATGTATCGGGAGTTTTACTTTCACTAGTGTGTCATAAAATGTATCGCATAATTTACTTTCACTAGTGTGTCGGTTTGAGTCTTTTGTTGTTGATCTTCGCAACTTGGTGTATGAGTGTGGCCGTACTCTGTACTGAGTAAAAGGTTGGTTTAATGGCAACGACTGCTATGCAATCTGGACTCTTGTGCAAGCGTGCAATCTGCAAATCTCAGCCAGTTCACGGACATCCAAGGGTGGCTGACATTTTACACATAAATCCTTCCACCTGCCTTTGTAAAAAGGAAGGATCTATGTGTAAAATGGTAGCCATCTTTAGATGCGGATTGCACGCTTGCACAAGAGTCCAGATTGCACAACAGTCATTGCTCGGTTTCATTATTTCCATTATCTAAAAAAAGTTTAGCCCAGATTAACAAAGCGCCATCGTCACTCTCGTTGTGCATGTTTGACATGAAGAATGTTCCCTCGAGGGTTAGAGGATAGAATACCATCTAGGAACAGCTCACTACATACGCGGTTCATCAAATTAATCGCATGCCTTGCACCATACAATATAATTTCCAACCATGCTGTACTCGTCGTTTCGAAGAAACGACAGCCGTAGGCAACTAGACGCTTACATGTTTAGATTTGGAACAAATGGACACACTTGTGAAAACACATACGCCACATCCGATCCTCAACATCTACAAATTCAACAAGGGGATCAATGTCTCTCCACTACGTTCCGCTTGGTGTTGCACTCACGACTCTCGCCTCACGCCGGCCACGTATCCTGATCCAACTGTACAACTTAAAATAAAGGAGGTCTAGAAGATTGGTGGAAAATAATATGTAAAAGAAAAAAGGGAAGATGAAAAAGGATGGCGCCCGTTTCGATACAGGAATCATGAGACTACTGACTTCCATCTTCATTGGCCAGTTCCCGATTTTGCTGATCTCTCCAGCATGCATTCACACTAGCTACACTCTGGTGGCTGGACCCAGGGTATCTCGTGGCCCACCAGGCATACCCAGTGGGTGGGCCCCTGAGAAATGTTGGTGTTGTATGTGGTGTTTGGTTGAGACAATGCAACTTTTGGTCATAACGACAAGAATTAAAAATTAGAAAGAGTATATCAAATTCAAAAATCTTCATTACTCTCTTTACTCCGGGCTCGGGCCCGTAAAATTCGGAAACTCCTCCGCTCATATTGTAATTGCATCAGTTATATATCCATGCTTGTTTCCAATTAAAACCCAAACTAAAGGTGTAGATGAATGTATGCACAAGAGAGAAGTTGCGCCGCGCCGCCGCAGACGGCAACTGTAAGGACGACAAGGAGAGAGGACCCAATGGCGGAGACTCAACTGTACAATGTGATATCTGAGGAAGACGAGATCACCACCACCGTGACGTCCTCCGGCGAGGCCGTGGAGGACGGGCTCGGCGAGGTCCACTCCGTCCACCGTCGGTGCCTTCACAAGCTCATCGCTGGGCTCGACGTCGAGTGGTGCCCTAGCTACCCCGCCGACGAGAACCCCATCGCCGTTCTGCAGCTCTGCGTCGGCCGCCGCTGTCTCATCTTCTAGGTCATCCATGCTGACTACTTCCCCGACAAGATGGGAGATTTCCTCAGCGATTTTGACTACCGCTTCATCGCCGTGGGCGTGGAGGGTGACACCGACAGACTTTGGAAGGACTGGCAGCTGAAGGTGGCCAAAACAGTGGACCTGGCAGAGATCGCGGCGGAGGAGATGGATCGCCCGAGCCTCTACCGCGCGGGGCTGAAGGACATCACGAGCGCCGTGATGGACGCCGACATGGAGAAGCATTACCAGGTGAGGACAAGCAACTGGGTCGCGTACAATCTCTCCAGCGAGCAGATCAGCTACGCGTGCATCGACGCCTTCGTCTCCTTTGAGGTTGGTCGCGAGCTCCTCTCTGGCGAATACTGATCTAGGATCGGCTACCGTCGATCATCCTGGCATGGAATTTGCAAGTGCATTGCTCAGGTTCTAGCTTTTCTGCTTGTGCGCCCAATCTCTCATAAAATTATTTTTTCTTGAGGAAACACTATATCTTGCTTTTAAAAACATGCATTTTATTTCACATGAAGGCTAGTTGTCCATGCATGCTACGCCCCAAACATGATCAACGAGCCTCAAACATGACGATCTCTCAACAAAAAGAGAAAACACGTAACGTCAGCAAACATGATCGAGGTCTTTCACATGGGTGTTAGACATACATATGCATGCTACGTCGCAAACATTTATTCCAATAATAGAATATTTCCTACCATGTATATATATTTCTATATTTATCATATTCTCTACCATGCATGTGTATGCTCTCAACCTATATGGCAGTTTATCTACCACACCAATGAAGAATATTATCCTGTCTTCAATATAGATAACAAATTTGACAAAAGGATGTTCCCTCGACAGTACGAGGATAGAATGTGGACTACCATTGTCTAATAAGCACATAGATCTCACTACGTACGTATGTGGTTCATCAAATTAGTCGATCACATGCTGCCATTATGTATCGTTGTACTCATCTTTTGAATAAACGACAGGCGTAGGCGCTAGCTGCTATGTGTTCTGATTTTAGGAACAAATGAACACACTTGTAAAAATATGTATGCCACATCCGATCCTCAACGTCATCAAATTAACATGTTCCTCAACAAGGGGGCACAAAAATCCTCAACACGTGACCAAGTCTCTTTCACATGCATTACATTCATGTCCACCATATCCATGATCACGACAATTATCATCGGTTTGATATGGACTCTCGGTCGGCAACGGTCGGATCCTTCAAAAAAAAAGATATGGACTCTCGGTCGATTGCCGCACGCATTCACGTCAATCTCCGCACCTCGTTGAAATCATTCACACGAAATGTTACGAACACCACGGGACGGACCTACAAAGTATGCCAGGTGGGCCATTGCATATCCAGTGCCCTTTTTATGTCAAATTAAAAAACTGGCCGATGGGCGTATTGAGCCATTGAGATAAACGAGAGGAGGCAAAACGTGGTTTGGAGTAACTCTGACCATCGATTCAAAAGCACAATTTTTGAAGCGTCCGATCATCTCCACTCACGTGCTTAGACGACGACCTGCTATAAAGGCACACCGTCCTCTTCTTCTCCGCCACACCTCTCGATCGATTTTAGTTTCCAAACTTCTCCTCTTGCTTCTCCGCCGCACCACCATCGACCACCTCTCTCTCTTTGTTCGCACCTCTGTTGCCGCACAAATGGGTAGCCCCACACCGAAGCGCTCCAGGTCAGCGACGTCCTCCGAACCTCCCTCGCCGTTTCCATCGCTGCAAAGGCTGGTGGAACTGGAGGCGACGCTTGCACCTCCTCCACTCCAGTCCTCGCTCGCGGCGCCCGCACCTCTTCCGTCTGACTATGATGAGACTGTCCACCTCATCAAGGAAGGCATCGACAAACTCAACGGCAAGCTTAAGGAGGTCACCGGCAACCTGTTCGCTGCCGACGTGCAAGCAAAAGAGCTCGACAAAATGGCACAGAATGTATTTGACAAGACATCTCACTCCTGTTGGCGACTGGGACTTGGTATCCTTCCCCACCACACCAGCATGGACTCCGCCGGCTACTACATCTTTGGGTTAGGCTTTGTGGCTGCTCGTCTCGACTGCCTCTACAAGATGATCGGTGAGGAGGGTGGGGTGGAGTTTCGCGAGCAACTCGTGAACCCCGTCAGCTGGAAGAAGTTCGATCTGGTGTTGGAGGATGCTCCTCCGACAGTTGCCGCGGAGGCGGAGGCGCCACTGGCGGATGCGGAGGCGGCGGCAGAGGTGGACAAGTCCTCCTCCGAGTAGAGTAGGATTAGTAGTAGTTTTTTCTTTTGTTTTCTATGTGTTTTTTTCTTGTTTGTAATATATGTGTTGTTTTTATGTTAATTAAAAGTGTCGAACAATGTGTCCTACAGTACATGCACTAACGAAAAATTCCTCCTTTTAACGAAAAACATCACATATGGAAAATTAACACATTAGTAATATTATATCTAATAAATATTAAACACATTAGTAGGAATTAGTAGGACATACATAGTAGAATTATATTTCAAAAAGTTACGAAAATAAAAAGCTAGAATGTGTAACTGTACATCGCATCCGGATGATGCAGATACTAATTATTTTTATTTATTTTCTCTTTAGCAGCAGTCATTGTGACCCCCCCACCCGCACCCACCCACCGGCCTGGCCCTAGGTAGAAGCCCCTCCCGCCTAGTCCCAGAACCAGGCCTGCTTTTAAGACCATCTGCAGTGGTTCAGGGTGAATCTAAGGCTGTGTTTGGGAGCACAACATTTTAATACTAAAGTTTTGGAAACCACAGTTTTTAAAATTCTATGGCAATAACAAAGTATTTCAATAATACAGTTTTGTAATACCACGATTTTGCAATACATAGGACTGTTTGGGAGCAAAGTAGCAAGCATTAAGAGCAAGCCAGCAGGGAAAAACTTTGGTTCAGACCAAAGTTTTTTATACTCCAAGAATACCATAGTATAGACAAAACCGTGGTTTTAAATACAAAGTTTTTGAGTTGGTTGCCAAACACCATTCTGTAAAAAATACCATAGTAATCTCAAATGCCACGATATTGCTCTAAAACTCGAAAAATACCGAGTTCCCAAACACCATTACCGGACTTCGGCCTGTGAATCAGATGGTCTTATCTCTTAACCCCTTGGTGCAGAAATCGAATGATCTGCGGCCCTGCCGCACAGCCGTCTCTGTGCAACCCTGCCCAGATGGTTGCTGCGTACGTTCACGCTCCAAATCACAGCCATATAGCCAAGGGCGCACTACACGGTTCCTGCGACTGTGCCACCCTGCCCTAATGATTGCCACGTACGCGAACGCACCGAATCTTGCAGCGCGCACTGGCACACGAACTCCACGTACAAAATTTGCTCAGCGATCCGAATAACTCGGCGCTTGGCGTGCATGATCCATCATCATGCGCATGAGCACGTACGACGCGGCCAAAAATATCTGTGTTTGGTTGCTTGTCTTGGATTGAATTGACTTGGATTAATTGGATGGTCCAATCATGTGCTATTTGTTTCGCAGGTGATCCAGGTTCGAGGAATATAAAATATTCCTCGCAGATGCTGGATGAGATGGTCCAGGATATTTGGTTGGATGTGAGTCCATCCACCTTATCTAATTATGCTTCTTAGTAATGTAATTAGTGATAATTAATTTGTTTATTGTTGATTAATAATTACAATTATGATATTAACATTAATATTTCCTAGTAATATGATAATTAGTATATAAATAATTAATATTATGAAATTATAAACTTAGATGATCTAATAATCCAATCAATTTTCATCCAACCTAGCAAACAAAAAATTGGATCGTCCAGTCCGTCCAACCAAACGTTAATTTGGATGATCCAAGACATAATGAAATGGATGATCCTATATCTCCAATCCAACTTCGACTTCAAACCAAATGCAATTGATGACTGAGCACTTTGTCACATGTCACTAGAGTGTACACACAAATGAAAAATACACGGCCTCATCACCAGGTTTTGGGTGCATCGTGGACTAACCACATGACCCGCCCAAACACTCAAGTAATTAGCATACACCTGCAAAAGCAACTACCTGGCTGCATCCTTCGCGTACGAACGGCAACGCCGACCAACTTGTACTTTTTGTACTACGTACAAAGAATTTTCCTTGTCCATGAACCAATAAACAAGCTCTTCTGATGCGGCTTTGTAGTTAAAAAATGAACTACAAAGTGACAAGTTCATGGAGATGGGGGGAGAATAAACATGCGTAACATCATCATATATGACCATAGACGTCTCTCTCACATGCATGTTATAGTAGTCCATGCATGCTACCCTACGCCCCAAACATATGATCAACGAATCTCAAATATATATATATATATATATATATATATATATATATATATATATATATATATATATATATATATATATATATATAACATGTTAGTTGCCATGCCCCAAACATGATCAAGGAGCCTCAATCTATATATGATGATGTTTCAACAAAAAGCAGAGAAAACACGTAATAATGTTGTCATCAAACATGCTCGCGAGGTTTTCAAGTGCATGTTACTTGTCCGCGCATGCTTGCTACACCCCAAACATGATCAAGGAGCCTCAAATATGACGATCTTTCAACAAAATTAGAAAACACCTAATGTCATCAAACATGCATGATCGAGGTCTTTTGCGTGTCAATCTGAGAAAAACATGAACGAGGGTTTGTGATATATATATATATATATATATATATATATATATATATATATATATATATATATATATATATATCTGTGTGTGTGTGTGTGCGTGTGTGTATGTGTGTGTGTGTTAATGACTGAATGTGTGCTGTGTCCATCGCCTTGTACTTTTTTCTTGTATTTTTTGACAATCTTTCAACTATATATATATATATATATATATATATATATATATATATATATATATATATGACGATCTTTCAATAAAAAGAGAAAACATGTAACGTCATGAAACATGATCGTGGTCTTTTGCATGACAAACTGAAAAAATCTGGAACATTGCATATACCTTGGGCCGGTGGGACCTTTGAGTGTCAAACTTAAACACTAGAACTGAAAAACTGAAACACCGCCAGACGGACCTACAAAGTATTCCAGGTGGGCCACTGCATACCTTGGACCCTCTGTATGTCAAATTAAAAAACTGCCTGTGAAGCAGAGATGGGATGCGTCGAGCCGTTGCTATAACTTAGAGGAGGCCAACCGCGGTTTGAATTTATTTGAAAGCGCAGTTTTTGAAGCGTCCGATCATCTCCACTTGCGCGCTTAGACGGCAATGACTGCTATGCAATCTGAATTCCCGTGCAAGCGTGCAATCCACGAATCTCAGCCATTGGACGGACATCCAAGGGCGCCTGACATTTTATACATAGATCCTTCCCTTTACACAGACTGGTCAAAGGATTTATTTGTAAAATGTCAGCCACCCTTGGATGCCCGTCCAATGACTGAGATTCGCGGATTGCACGCTTGCACAGGAGTCCAGATTGCACAGCAGTCATTGCCCGCTTAGACGATGACCCGCTATAAAGGCACACCCGTCCTCTTGCGTCTCCGTCGTACCACTCCATCGATCATAGCCTCTAAACTTCTCTTGCTTCACCACCGCACCATCAGCGACCACCTCTAGCTGTTTCTCCGCACCCCCGTCGCCACAAAAATGGTTAGCCCCGCACCGAATCGCTCTAGGTCGTCGACGTCCTCCGAACCTCCTTCTTCTCTGTTTCCGTCGTAGCCAATTCCGGTGGAACTGGAGGGGGCACCCGCACCTCCTCCGTCCCCTTATCCGCCCGCGGCAACCGCACCTCCTCATCCCGTTTGGGTTCTGGAGACTGTCCGCCTCGTCGAACCCCGCTTCAATGAACTCGATCAGCGCGTGAAAGAGGGCACCGAGCACCTTTCTGCCACCGCCAGGCATGCAAAAAAGCTCGACAAATTGGCGCGAGATGTATTTTCCGATACATCTCGCTCGTGTGACTGTCTGGGTCTCGAGAATCTTCCCGTCTGCACCAGCATGGACACCGCCGGCCACTACTGCTTAGGGTTAGGGTTTGTGGCTGGTCATCTCAACGTCCTCTACGAGACGATTGGGAAGGTGGCTGGGGTGGAGGGCCACCAGGATCTTTTGCAGACCATCGCCTGGAAGCTTTAGACACAATTGTTGGAGGAGGCGGCAAAAGCGGCGGCAGCGGAGGAGGTGGCGGCGGCAGTGGCAGAGGAGGCAGCGGCGACAGCAGCGGCGGAGGACGAGGCGTCGGCGGCGGAGAAGGAGGTGGAGGAGATCTCCTCCGACTCCGAGTAGAGTAGTATTTATAGTTTTTCTTGTTCTTATTTTCTATGTGCTTTCGTAGTTCTTGTTTGTAATATATGTGATGTTTTTTTGTTAATGAAAAATGTCTTTTCTATTCATGAACAATGCATCCTATGAAGTATCGAAAACCAACTTTATTCTGAAAAAAGGGCGAGATAACTGTTGTTCAATGTCTAGCCAAGAATTCGTTGTGTTGCGACAATCTACAAGTCTTGGTTGAAACTCCATTGAGATCGTGGTTGAGGCTGCGTTTCTCCTCTTTTGTGTTATTTCACTCAATTTTTCATTTGTAGTCGGCACATGTGAAAATGTATTTTAAGTAGTAGTATATACTACATGTTATCATTTCATTATGATCAATATTATAGAATGCTGATTGTTTGCCATCGTCCTTTCGTGGACTTGGGTGTTCTGTATTTGCATATTGTTTGCATTAGCACATATACATTTGGCGATCCATATTTTTGTTCATTTTTTTTTCGAAATGTCCCACTAGCTAGCAGATGACTGCTTTTAGATTTTGATCTCCATGCATGGCAACAAAAATGAATTAAGAAGCGAGCAAGTTGTCCTAAGAAGTCTACCCCTCTAGCTACATGCACCATGCGCAGGAATCGACGTGACATGACATGTAATTAATCATGATTGCATGCGTGCACAAGGGCACAACTTGCGTCAAATTCTCCACTCTCGCGAAAATTTTTTCGTTCTTCTTGGCGCGCAACATTTGTGATTTTGACAATTCAATTTTCACTACCTGCGCCTCCAATTTCAATCCCGCCTATTATTGTAATCCTATTTCAGCCACGATGAGTATAAATGGAAACACTGGCATCAGTTCCCGACACACCGCTGCCCTACCCTTCTAGTGATCTCGAAGTACTCCAAATGTGTTGTCTCTCCGTCCTGTGTTCCATACTTGTATTCCTAAGAAATTCCCATGTTTTCATTTCCCACGGTTTTTACAATTTCCCCCCCATGGATCTCTCAGTGACGCATCGAAGCTCTCGGTGGTGTTGACTCCTGGGTACAATGCTGGGCGACCAAGTTTGACGGGCTCTACCGAACCTCTTCATCGCCGACACCTCCCTGCGACATCGCATCCCAGACTATAGTTTTGTGCTAGGTAAACTACACGATCCATGTCGTCTTTTTATAGAGCTATATTAGCTTGGTTCTACACGATCCATGCTGTTTTGGGCTAGTTAAGTTCTACACGATCCATCCTGATATACGAAGATTAAATAAATTAACAAAGAAGAAATGTGGTCTTTTGTTTCACGAATATATATATATATATATATGTATATATATATATACACTACATATGTCCCAAAATAAATGTCGCTCCGACAGCTTATTACGGTAGTGTATTTCTAGTTTAATTCCTTGCCGGGAACGACAAATACTAAAAAACCAGAGGTAGTATGTAATTTCTGGATTTAGAAGTCAATGACGCACGGGTTATCTAATCAACCACTCCAAATGTTGTACTCTCATTCCTGTTTTACAAATTTGTATTCCTAAGATTTTTAGTTCCCACGGTTTTTTCACTTTTTTCTTTCTTGTGGCTTTCTTGGATCGTACGTTTTTTTTTTCTATTCCTTCATTTCCAATTCCTCCATTCGTAACAAACACTGCAGTTTATAGAAACCACACCGTCCGATCCAAAATCTACGTCGGTCATGTAATCTGAAGTTATCACTGTTATTTGGAATGACTACTTACAATGCTCTTTACATTAGGAACAAGACATCAAACCGTGATGTCGTCTACAAGCATTCATGGTGGCCAACAAGCACCTGGTATAACTATAAATGTTTTTACTATCAAAATTAAAAAAATTTCGAAAACATTAAATCCTTTGCATGGTACGCAGAGAATATTGCAGCACATGATGTTCAGGAACCCTTAGGTTCTTCACTCCTTGGTACTACGATGCATGAACCAACAGCAGGTATAGATATACAAACCAGAAATACTCCTTCCGCCCCAGCATAACTTTACTTTTGGAGCTTAAAAAATGTCCCACTCCAACTCTATCGGTAGCTTCCAACTACCCATATCACATCACATTACTACCTGCCTCTCTATTGTGCCATTTGTTTTGACGGAGCGTGTTAGTTTTTTACTCCTTTGGCATTGAATTTGGAGCATTTCGAGGGACTACGTTCTATCCTTTAGATGTATTGATGATGGGTGTATCATGGTCATTTGCATTCTTTCCTAGGCTCTACTAATTTTTTTAGCATGCCTCGCGATTCTACTTTCTTAGTAGTCTTTATAGTTAACAGTTCATCAGCCTATGTGATGGCATGATTTTTTTATGCCTCCACGCTGTGCTCTCTTGCCGCCGGCCACTCTGGCCGACACTGGCGCCCATGCCGTGCTGCTGGTCAATTCAATGTCCTCTCCGACGTGTCTCCCTCGCCCATCTCCACGTCCCATCCTTCGCGTGCCATGATTACCCCGTCGCCCACAAATCCCTGGCCATTACTCGCCCTGCCACCAATCCTCCTTGATAGTTTCGGCGAGACCGAACCCTCGCTTTGTTGAGCGTCGCAAGCTGGGACTATGCACTACTGCATCTGCAGTAGCCGCCACTAACAAGTGGACCCGATGTCTCATGGGCCCACATGTCAGTGGCAGCTAATGCAGGTGCAATACTGCGGAGGATTTCAATCCCGCAAGCTTCATGCATTATCTGTCTTGCATTCGCCACCTGCTACCGCTGTCGTTCATTACTTGCCCTACAACTAATAATTCTCTTCGAGACGCGCATGTGAAGCTAAAGGACTTAAGGTTGCCAGAATACGCCGTTTGAATCAATGTAAGAGAAGGAAAGAAGTTTGGAAGAAATGTGGCTAAAGGACTTAAGGTTTTTAAAATACGCTATGCATCTCAAGTTAGTAGAACGGACCATGTGATGCTACCAATTCAGTTCTCCACTAGGTTGGGTGTTGTGGTTGGTACTATCCAGCGGCACTTTGTCGATGATGTGGTTATGTTTACAAAAAGACATACATCCCTCAGCGGTGCAAGGAAGTGGGCAGAGGTTGGCCATAGTAACAAGAGAGCTATAGTATAAGACATTCTAGTTAGTGTTGTCACACCCCCACAAAAGTATTTTTGTTCTTGCAATCTCCATCTTGTACATTTACAACAACTTGTTATACAATGTACAGGATTCCTGGGACATGGATACATCCCTCAGCGGTGCAAGGAGGTGGGCAGAGGTTGGCCATAGTAACAAGAGAGATATAGTATGAGACATTCTAGTTAGTGTTGTCACACACCCACAAAAGTATTTTTGTTCTTGCAATCTCCATCTTGTATGTTTACAACAACTTGTTATACAATGTACAGGATTCCTAGGACATGGAGGACACCAGAGAGCGCAAGAAAAATTTTGAAATTGCTGGTGAGCGCTACAAGGGGTGGCGCTCGACATTGCATGCCACCTATAAGAGTTATTCTACCGATGAAGAATGTATACGAAACAAGCCTGCCGACGTAACGACGCCGGAGTGGTTGCACCTAATAGAATATTTTGGGTCTGAGCGATTCAAGGTCAGCTAACTTTTTAATAGCTTCGCATCATATAAAAACTATTTGATTTACATTCATTCGTGGAATTAATTCCTAAAATTATTGCAGTCAATAAGCAGGACCAATTCTCAAAATCGAAAAAGACAAAAGGAGAGTCACTTGCTTGGCTCCAAATCCTACGCCCAACTTAGTTACGAGAAGGTATGAAAAATAAATCATGCTTTTACTTTGAGCTGCAAACAATATGTATATCGACATGTTGAATTTTACTTGTATTTTATGTAGCGAGACCCAGAGACCGGAGAAGAACCCGATGACATACAACTGTGGGAGGCAAGCCATTTGTTGGAGAATGGTGACTGGGCAATCAAGCTGGCAGAAGCTGTACATGTGAGTAACACTTCAAACAATCCCCAATTAAATAAATATTTGCAATTTTCCTGTGACTTTTCTTTTCGTATATAGATCCAGGCACGTGCCCAAGTGGACGACATGGAAGTTGAGCAGAGAGGCCCAATTCCAAATGAGGAGAGAAACCACATCTTCCAGCGTTGTTATAGATCCTCAATTGGTTGTGCAGGATCACAGGTTCGGGAGTGTGGTTATATGGCTAACCCAATTGGTCCCGAACATGAACATATGCATATCCAGATGTCTGAACACCTCAACGACCAAGTTCGAAACTTAGAAGATAGAAATCCAGGCCTCAATCAAATAGTGCGGGAGTTGGAAGGAAGAAATGATAGCTTAAACACCCAGATGGACTGCATAAACAAGAAGAATTAAGAGTTAAACGTTCAAGTCCAGAACTTACAAGGTCAGATAGCAGCTGATCATGAACAGACAACTAAGGAAATGCAGGACATGCGCGCCTCAATGGCTGAAATGCACAGATTGATGGTGGAGACACTTCCACAAAATGTCCAACCAAGGAACCGCCAAAAGCCACCTGCAGCAACAATTAGTCCTGGTCAGCTTAGGCAAACTTACATCCAAACACGTCGCGATCATAATATTTGAGTGTTGTTATGCGTCTTGCAAGATCAATTGATGGATGTTTATTGTTAAACTCATGATTCTTTTGCCACTAATTTTCAAACCTGGTGCATTAGGATTCTACTGCAACTAATTATAAAATATGGCATTAAGAATATCTTGTCACGAATGATAAATTGTTGCAATAGAAATCTATTGCCACGAATTACAAAATGTTGCAGTATAAACATTTGTCCACGACTCAAAAAACATTGCACTAGACTGCTATTGCCACCACGCAAAAAAACGTTGCATTACAACACTATTGCAACACATGAGAAAACGTTGCATTAGACCTCTATCACCACGAACCATTAAACGTTGCATTACAACCATACTGCCACATATCAGAAAACGCTGCATTACGAACCTATTGCTACAGATCAGGAAATGTTGCATTAGAAACCTATTGCCACAGATCAGGAAACGTTGCATTACGAACATGTTGCCAAAGATAAGAAATTGTTGCAATATCCAACTATTCGCCAGGATGTGAAATAGTTGCAGTACCATACTATTTCTCACAGATCTGAAATCATTGCAATACACTACTATTCACCACGTTTGTGCACTGTTGCAATAACATACTATTTTCTACGGACGTTAAACTGTCGCAGTACCACACTATTTGCCACGGCTGTGACATCGTTGCAGTACCATACTATTTGCCACGAATGTTAAATCATTGCAATACCGTGATATTCATTGCAATACCATAAATCATCACAATACCATAAATCGCTACAATAACGTACTATTTGCCACGACGGTGAAAGCGTTGCAATACTGCACTATTTGCCACGAATGAGAAATTGTTGCAATCACATACTATTACCACGAATGTGAAACCATTGCAATATCATGCCATTTGTTGTAATATGTAAATCGTCGCAATACGCTAAATCGTTGCAGTAACACACTATTTGCCACAAATGTGAAATCATTGCAATACCGTACTATTGCCACGGCTGTGAAATCGTTGTAGTCACATACAATTACCACGAATGTGAAATCGTTGCAATACCATGACATTTGTCGCAATACGTTAAATCATCGCAATACGCTAAATCGTTGTAATAGCATACTATTTGCCACAAATATGAAATCATTGCAATACCGTGCTTTTTGCCATGATCATGAACTCGTTGCAATACCGTACTATTCGTTG
Organism: Tuctoria greenei; assembly: GCA_036927565.1. Lineage (NCBI taxonomy): Eukaryota > Viridiplantae > Streptophyta > Magnoliopsida > Poales > Poaceae > Tuctoria > Tuctoria greenei. The sequence continues at coordinate 201,975,102 of JAYESD010000001.1, forward strand.
CAATACGTTAAATCATCGCAATACGTGAAATCGTTGCAATAGTGTACTATTTGCCACCAATGTGAAGTAGTTGCAGTACCATACTATTTGCCACGGATGTCAAGGCGTCACAATAACCTATCGCCGCGGGAATTATTACGACGAATCATAAAAACTATTGCCATGCTATTTTTCATTGCAACAGTGACCTAATGCGACAAAAAACGACCTGTTGCGACGATTGTTTTTGTTGCAATACACCAAAATCCTTGCAGTGTCTCTATAATACTTCGGACATGTCTGATGCTATGCAGACTAGTCCATTGTATTATGAACATTTGGAATCAAAAGGTGGGTGGGGACTCACCTTTGTGACATGAGTGGTCCCCCCATACAGGACTAGTGTGGTAACTACTGATGGCCAAGCAAGAAGAGTTGCACATTTGTTTTGTGTAGGCTAGGCTCCTTCAACACTTGCTTTTTGCAAAAATTCCTTTTTTATCTCTATTTTTTCTCTCAAACAATTTTACTTTATTTTAATCTTGGTTGACAATTGTCATTGCTTTCTTGCTTGGTTGTTTTCTAGCCATGTCTATCTGAAAGTGCATCTAGGTATCTATCGATGTGTAGCAACAACACTTCTCCCCGTATTACTATGAAGCAGCCTGCAGAGGTTCTTTTTCAGGTGAGGCAAAAACTCAAGAACTAAGAACAATGTGAACATTGGAGAATTACATAGTTCACGCCACCGAAGCATGATATTCTACATCCACGAAAGTCTGTGTAATGTATTGTGTGTGTACGAGTGTGCAAGAGTTCAGTCTCTTGTTAGCATTGGGCGTGAGTGGATTGCGTCCCCTCTACCATAGCAGCATGACCTTTTATATGCCAATGTCTGACTCTTACAGTGAGGCCGAGGCCCGACAGGTGGCCCTAGGCTATTAAGTACTCTATACATGATCTATGGCACTTAATTACGAGTTAATTGTGTATTAACGCGCACTGATGGCGCTGTTACTATGTCTTGATACCCCGTAGATCGTGTGTCATTAATGTGGGGTTAATGGCACATTAACTTGGTATTGAATGCCCACATTGTCTTCTATAGATGGAAACTCCGAAGTCCTCCTCAACGGAGAGGAAGTGCCTAGAGCCGAAAGGCTTGTGGCAGCACTGGGCCCACCCTCAGCAGGGAGGCGGGTCCGGGGCTGCAGGACATGTGGCATCCATGGATCTACCCTTAGCAGGGAGGCGAGTTCCGGGCTACAGGATACGTGGCAGCACCATAGCCACCCTTAGCAGGAAGGTGGGTCCGGAGCTGTTGGACATGTGACAGCACCGGAGCCACCCTTAGGCGAAGGCGGGTCCAGAGCTACTGAACATGTGGCGGCACCAGAGACACCCTTAGCAGGGAGGCGGGTTCGGATTTGCTGAACACGCGGCAACACTGGAGCTACCCTTAGCATGTAAGTGGGTCTGAAGCTACAGGACATGTGGCAGCACTGGAGCCAACCTTAGCAGGGAGGTGGGTCCAGAGCTAGAGGACACGTGGTAGCTCTGGAGCCACCTTTAGCAGGGAGGCGGGTTCGGAGCTGCAGGACACGTGATCCATGCGTGCCTCATTTCCTATAAGCCGGGACCAAGCATTTATTTTCCTAGTACGCAGGGGTACCTGGCCTACAGGGTGCCGATAGTGGTCCCCAGGCTCACCTCAAGGGAGGTTTTGATCCTGCCAGGTGTGGCCACCATCAAACCTTCCCGCGTTTTTGCTTCGACTTTTCACTTGGGCGGTTGAGGTGACAGTATGTTCTTGCATTCCATACACATGACCATGCCTGGTTGGTTGAAAGTGGCATAGTACGCTGCACGCCTGACTCTCGCATTGATCAACGACTGTTCCCAATACGATCTCTGTATCGGCCCCCGACGCAATTTTTGCAGCCCTGCTATTCTGCCTTCCTCAGAGTTCACCCGATCTTTCATCATGACAACTGTCCGTCTTCTGTGACAGTCTGTCAGGTGGAACCGGGACCCCTTGTCATCGATGAAGTTAGTTACATGGGATGTGACCAGGCTCCGCGTGCGGTTGCTTTCCAAACATCGCTGAGGATGGTTAAAAAGGGAAGTTTCCAAAATGATGGAACTCTTACATTCTTGTTTGCTTTCTTGCGCCTAGAGCTTTCTGCTTCCTCTTTGCGTCATGCTCTCCATGTTCTTCTGCTTGCTGCCATGGATTCCGGACTTCACCCCTCCAAGCTTGCCAGCAAGAGAGATATTGTGAGGGTTTGGAATCTGATGGGCTATAAAGAGTCTTGTTTTAACAACATGATTCACCACGGTAGCCTTCCCTTCACCAAGAAAAGCTCCAGCGACATTGTCTTCTTCCTGGCTTATGGTATGGTCGAGATAGTTCCTCTGATATCATCCTTCCTCCTGATGCTGCTGGAGGTGATGGTCTGCAACTTTAGCACCTCACACCACATTCCATTATATTGGTGGCGATCTTCATCCAACGTTGTGAGATGTGTGTGTGTGTGTGTGAGGCCATCCGTCGAGCGGTTCAAGATTTTCTTCATCCTGTGGGCGTCTGGAAGAAGTTCAGGCTACATAGGAGCTTACTACTTCCAATGTCGGAGGAATTTTACATTCAAGTAAATTGCTTCCTTCTCCTCTGGAACGCGAGAGAAGTGGAAGTTTGACTGGGTGGTTATCCAGACTGATCAGAACGACCACTTGGAGTTGTCGGCTGGCGTACCCACCACAGACAATGTTTTTTGGGAGCTCACCCCAAATCTGCCAGTGGAGTACAATACGGTGTTAACAAGGATTCGACACCTGGCTGAAGGAGGGTTGACATTGCTGATAATGCTCTACGATTTCTTATCACGACATCTTGCACCTCTTCAGCAACAGGAGCATCCAGCCTAAATGTACACAGGAGGGATGGATTTCACCCGGCTAGAGCATTGTAATGGGACCGACTTGGAAAAGAAGGTCCACTATTTACTCTACAGAGTTGTACAGTGGTTCCATTTCCAATGACGACATCTTGCCTCCGTCTGACTTCTTACCTATCTTCACTGTGCCGGAGTTAAGGTCACGACTGTTGAAGGAGATGTCGTCTCTTGGCGACACTGGTGTTGCTGTACGACAGGTAGGAGATGCCTCTAGAGGTATAAGCATCCATGGCGTTTTGGTCCCCAGCCAGTCCAGGTCTGACTCTGCCAGCAGCAAGGAAAAAACTCTCGCTGAGCTCAACCGACCAAAAGGTACCCAGTTCGATTCTAGCCGGAGCAAAGGGAAAGAGACTGTAGACCCTTCCAGCAAGAAGAGAAAAGCTTGAGCGGATGGACGCGGGTTCTGCCAGGCCACCTTCGATGAAAGCAGTGCCAACATTAGAGATGTGCTCGACATTAAAGTCTGTGGTGGTTAGCTATTCGACCTCCACCCCAACACCTTCAGCCTCGGACGTGAGCACTGGGTCTGAAGTGGATCCTTCAGCTGAAGCTCCAGCGACAGGAGAAGTGGCACCAATCCTCGACACCATGATGGCTCCGAAACCAGTGGCTCCCATGGAGACTCCCCGAGCCAATGCCGGAACATCTGCATAACCAACGATGGTTTATTCAGATGACTCTGACCACCAGGCAAGAAGTTCCATGCTATTTGGAGTTGTCGAGGTCCTGGGTATGGAGCTTCATTAAAAATTTGTCTTCTTTTTTATTCCTTGACTCTTGTTGATCTCCCTTTGCCTCTGTTTCAAAGAGACAAGGCCAGATGCTACTTCCTCTGCTACCAACAATGGCAGTCCTGCTCCACCATCCTCGGTGAAAGGAACAGAGGTGCGCCCGACAAGCATAACCGGCGTTGTTTCTGATGATGTCAGGCAGGCTAATCCGGTGGTCGACACCATGGCGACTTCGGAGGTCGTGACAAATGTTGTGATGGAGTCAGAGCCTGCAGCTAAAGCTGGGATAACCTCGGAGCCAGCTGACGATGCTGCGACTGCACCAGACCAGTCGACAGACATCACATCGGTACCAGAGCTAATGATAGTGAAGAAGCCAGTGGGTGTGGCAACATATGAGCCTGTAGCTGATGCGAAAGCAATGTCAGAGCCGGGGGCCAACACCGCAACTGTGCCAGAGCCGACGGCTTGTGCCGCGTTGGTATCAGAGCCGTTGGTGGACGACACCATGGATATTGGCACATGCTCCTCTGCAACTGATGAATACATGTTAGGGTCCACTCTTGTATTGTGGATACGGACAGTCGTCCCTGAAGCAGTGGAGGATGAGGAGGCAGACCCAATGGAAGGTCCAGAACCAATCCCTCTGTCTCTATCCATAGAGAATGCGTGCTCTAGTCTTCGCCAAGTACAACTTGGCTTCGACCGTGAGCACAAGCTTTGAAGGCAGAGTAGGAAGTTCTACGGCGGTGGCAGAATCTGCTGAACTTCAAGACAAAGCTTACGCAGACCCGACTTGTCAATGGGAGGGAGCGTCTTGCGACTGAGCGGGCGTGTCTAGTGCAGATGGATGAGCTGCTCAACGGTTGGAAGGCAGCCATTGACGCACTAGACATTCAGACTCGCCAGGCGCTCGACGATGCAAGGGATGCCAATGAGCTGGCCAACACCCGCTTTGACTCTCTTAATGAGCTGAGGCAAGAGCTCCTCCAACGCCAGGATGTCATCGCCAAGAAGGAGCAGAAGCTCCAAGAAAAAGACGTGGAGATCTCCCAGAAACTAGGGCGTGGGAAAAAATATTTGGCTCTCTGCACTGAGATGTTAAAAGCTCACTCTGAAGAGGAGCAAAAATGTTTGTGGCAATCAGGAAAAGAACTCAGCAAGCGGGAGCTTGCTGTGTCTGCTAAAGAGGAAGAGGTGGAGCACGAAGCAAAAAATCTGGCAGCTCAAAAAGATGGGCTGACTCTCCGAGAGAAATAGATTGCTAACCAAGAAAAGCAATTGGTTGAGCGGATGCAGTAGCATGCCAAGAAGATTGAACTTTTCTCAAAGGGGATTCAAGGAGTTGGTCACCGCCAGAAAGTCACTGGAGAAGTTAGAGGCTGCGTGCAAGATTGCAGCTAAGCATGTCTTGGACTTCTTGGGGCGTGCCGAGAGTGCTCTGGTTCCTCTCGGTTTCAGCCCTGTCCAGCCAAGCGATCTGGGCCGGAGGTTGGCCAAGCCCTGACTGCCCTTAATTCAGCCAGAGCCAAACTGGGAGCGTTGGAAGATGTCATTAGTGACTAGTTGGAGACAGAGGGAAGGGTCCTGGCCAAGGGGGTAGCGGAGTATGTGCTCACATGCTTCTGAAGTAGAGACCCCTCCATTTCTTTGGCTCTAGTGATGCTAGGGCACATCGCAAAGGCAAAAGAGGCAGCCAAGGCTAGCGTGCAGGACATTGCCAAGACTATAGCCGTGTGGTTCGAATGCAACTCCAGTGATAGCTAGGGCCTCCTCATACCTCGTCTACCAACGTATCTTCCAACTTTTTTTTGTAAAAGATTGCTATGTGAATGAATTTCTTAATGAATTTTCTTCATGAATGATTGCAGTAGTTGTAGACTCGCTGTTATTGCAATAGTATAAAAGGTCCCTTTGTATATGTGATCAATTGGTTGGGGGACGTCTACCATCAAGTACTTGGTACTGACTGCGAGTTGTCTGCTAAGCTCTAAACTTGAACAAGTCCTTTGACAACACCAATTATCGATGTAAGAAACGTTGACAGCAGGGCCCCTGAGAGGTGATGGATCTTGTTGATCAAGTGGTGCCCACTATCAATGCATAAAACGTTGACGGTGAGCTCCTTGGAACAGTGCTTATATAAGATATTATAAGATATGTGTCCTTCACATGAGAGACAAAAAGGAGGAGTAAAATTGATCATTACGATATTATTGCTCTTAGTTTAGTTTTGTCTTATTGTCCATCTTCGGGCTCTGGGTCTTGAGTAATTTAGTGTGATAATACAGTATATTGGTTGCTCTTTCATCTAGGATTGTGTGCTGTCCGGACCTGACGTACATTGCCACAACACTAGAAAGGTAGAGTGTGTACACTTAGGATGCAAAACCAGGCTAAGCATATAACACACCCCGGACCTATTGTTGGCATTGGATTTTCCACCAAGTAGAGCATTCAACGATCATAAGGTCCCGAAAAAACTACCAAAAATACTTAGATACATCACAAGAACTTTAAGCTACCTGTCTGCAAAAGGATTGCAGACCTCCACTACTGGCAAGAAGATGCAACAGAGCAATAAAGTAATAACATGTGTAATGTAAATGTACACAGAGTGAGACAAATCTTTCATATCACAATATTCAGAGTAATTCTGGAAAAGGGGAGGCAAAGCATGCACACTTAGGGTACGGAACCATGCTAAGCATGCTGTACATTTGGGACCAACCCCGTTTATTGTTAGACACTATGAAATACTACAATATGGAAGATAATTGTAAGAACAGTCCCACCACCATGTTAAGTGTAGAAGTTACGGAGATGTTCAATGATCCACGAGTTGGGAAACTGTGTCCCATCCTCTGTAGCCAAGCGGGTACATATGGGGTGGGAAACTTTTAGCAATCAGAAAGGACCGTCGCAGCTGGGGGAGATCTTATTCAATCCTTCTCAAGAATGTATGCCCACAGCACCAGATCGCCTACATCAAGCTGCCAACTGTCCACGTGCCATTGCTGATAGAATCAGAGCGCTTGTCAGTACCGTGCATTTCAGACAGTTGCTCAAGATCTTGCCTCGTTGGCAAGGTCCAGGTCATCATATCAGAGTCGGTCCTGTGCGGCTTCGTCGTAAGCTTGGACTCAAAGAGAACCCATGGTGATTTCTGGAGGAAGGACAAGATTGGCTCCGTACACCAAGAAGAAAGGGTGTCTCTCCTGTAGCCCGGCTGGGTGTTGTCTGGCTACCCCACAGTGCACACAGAACTCCTCAATCCAATTGGTACGATGCTTTTTCAAGCATTCATAGGTGCGTGTCTTGAGTCCTCTGAGTATCTCAGCATTTGCTCTCGCGGCTTGCCGATTACCTTCTGGGTGTGCTACTGATGCGTAGCAAATCTTGATGCTGAGGTCTTCACAATATTCTTGAAATGTTGCACTAGTGAATTGGGTCTTGTTGTCATTGATGAATCTGTCCAGGACTCCAAACCTACAGATTATGGACTTCAAGAACTTGATTGTTGACTGTTTGTTTATTATTACAATAGGAGCAGCTTCCGCCCACTTTGTCAACTTGTCGATGGCGTCGTAGAGTTATCGGTACCCTCCAATAGCTTTGGGAAAAGGTCCCAAAATATCTGACCCCATACAGCGAACGACCATGAGGGTGGGATCATTTGCAGTGAGTGCACCAGTGTGTGGATTTCCTTGGCACGAAATTGGAACGCTTCACATCTCTTAACTAGCTTGACTACATTCTGGAGAGTTGTAGGCTTGTAGAAACCATGCCAAAAGTCCTTGCCGACTACTGTGCGAGATGAAGCATGGTTCCCACACTCACCTCTATGGATTTCTATGAAGAGCTCGCAACCATCTTCCCAAGATATGCACCCCAATAGGATGCCATTGGTGCCACGCCAGTAAAAATTCTATTCAACCAATGTGTATCGCTTAGCCAATCAGACAATTCCTTCATGAGTGCATCTTCTTCAGGAAGGATATTATCCTTCATGTAGTCTCGAAGCTCCGTGATCCATGCATCAGGACAAACTTGAGCATCTGGATCTTGCGTGCCAAGTTGCTCGGATCTCTCTGTGGCGCCTATGATCCTTGGTGGACTCCATTATAGCAGGGCCACCAGGACCGCCGGCTTTGAGGTACTGTTCTCACCCCCTTTGCCCAGTTCGGCAGGTTAGGTGGATGATGCTTGTAGCCTTCTTTCAGAAACTCCATCAGGTGTCCGAACCCCAGTAGTGGCTTTTGTCAAAAGCTCGTCAGCTGCAACGTTGTTGGCACGTTGGACATGGCATATGTCCAAGACCTAGAATTCTTTAACCAACTTCTGGATTTGAAGTAAATATGCTGCTAGTTGTAGGTTATTGCAACAGAATTCACCTTTAACTTGCTTGATGATGAGTTGCAAATCTCCTTTCACTAGAAATTGTTGGATGCCAAATGACAGCGCAGTCTTCAATCCGAAGATGAGAGCTTCATATTCCGCTGTATTGTTGGTTGCTTTTATGTCAAGGTGGACCATGTACTTGATCTGCTCCCCGGTCAGTGCGAGGAGTGGAATTCCTGCTCTGCCCCTGCTTCTGCACGAAGCCATCAAAGAAGAGAGTCTAGTGATGCTCGATGAAGACCGGAGCCCTGGATTTTGGCTTGTCGACGTCGAGGCCCCCTGGACCGGATGGAGATGGGTCATTTCTACTCGAAATTCAGCTAGCACTAACTCTTGATGGCATGTGGAGGCAAGAATTCAAGTTCAAACTCTACTAGCTTTGCAACCCATTTGGCAATGTTTCCTGTTGCATTGGGATTATGAAGCATAGCTTGCAGTGGATAAGAAGTTACCACAGAGATCTTGTGAGCTTGAAAGTAGTGGCACAAATTTCTTGATGCAATTAGAATCTGCATAGAGCAGCTTATGCACTTCAAGTTATCTTGCTTTAGCATTATGGAGAACCTCACTAACGAAGTAAACAGGTCGCTGGACAGTCCGGACTCACCTATAGGGGTCCGATCCATCCTCCCCATCAACCCAAACCCTCCCGGAGGGGTTCAACTCTTCTTCATGCCTGATCGGGACCATCCCAGAGGGGTCCAACATGTTTTCTTGCAATAGCCCTTGAGGCCCCCAGCCTTCAGGACATGCTTCAATGTACGGGTTCTAGGACCCAAATGAGTCTTCAATATTTTTACGCCTAGGTAGTTCTAGACCCTCCCGGAGGGGTCCGACATGTCGTGAAGAGGAATTCAAAGATGACTCTGGCCTTTTCGTGACCAGCACCATGCTGATCACTTCAGTTGTTGCAGTGATATACAGCAGTAGAGGCTCAACTAGTTCAGCCACCATGATTGGTAACATTGTAAGATATTGCTTCAGCTCGTGAAACACCTCATGTTCTTCATCGGACCATTTGAATGGTCTGGACTTCTGCAACAACTTGAAAAATGGAAGAGCCCACTCAGTCAGTCTAGAGATAAACAAATTGAGTGCAGCCAGACATCTCGTAAGCTTCTGGACATCTTTGATGTGGGCAGGAGGCCACATCATTTCAATGGCTTTTATCTTTCCTGGATTTGCCTCAATTCCTCAGCGTGTCACCAGAAATATAAAGATCTCTCAAGAAGAGACCCCAAATACACACTTGTCGGGGTTTAGTGTGACACCCGGTTCCAAAAATGAACCAAGTGAACGCATATGTGTGCCCAGGATGTTCAACACACATACACGAGTGCATCACAAACTATATACAGAAAATTACCACATCTCAAATTATTAAATAAGTACTTTTATTACAGAATTCATAATATCCTCGAATACAAGCTCTAATGAATATTAATGACAAGTTTCAACTAATGCAGCAGAAATAAACTAAACTTAGCAAATTAAGCAACTAAGCAGCGTAAGCAAATAGGGTATAGCGCAGCAACAACACTCCACAGGCAAAGCTGACGGTAGACACGGCCTAGAACTTTACATTATCATCATTATACTCCCAATCCTGACCTGCAACTGTTGGTGGGGGAATTGCAAGGGTGAGTACATGTCGTACTCAGCAAGTGTGGAAAGTATGACATGTAGCTGATACAAATGACAAATATAATAATGGCTAAGTGCTGAAAAGTACATTAAAACATTTAAAAAGCAATATATTACATTTATGTGAAGTAATCCTATCATAACCCATAATGATTACCATAGTACGAGTCCATATCCATATCCATCATCCATATACCGGATTTCACCATTACCATTGACCATATTCATTGCCATAAACCAATCCATAACCAGCCATAACCATATTATCAATTATAATCAGTACCAAACCATCCCAAAGACCATCCCAATACCAAGTCCCCTCTAATCATGTAGGTCATCAAGGCGCTCATAACCGGGAGCACGGCTATCATGATAGTTTTATTAGACTCTGCAGAGTTTGTACTGCTTTACCCACGTGTTTGTGATTTCATCACCTTTCGATGACTAGAACCTCTATTATGCCGTCTCACACTTCCATCGGTGTGTGACCAAGAGATCACAAAATAGACTATACAATGGGATTACTAGCCTATTTGGACATCTCTGAGGTTTCACCGTTGGCGATGTCTCCAACTGAGCACATCTTCAACCAAGGGCCCCCTCTTGAGCCATTCAGATACCAGGGTAGTCCCACCAATCATCAACAAACCCGATCTGACTACCCCTTCCCCGAGCATCCTTAATGGTCCAAATATCACTAGCAAATCCCTAATTAATCAGCTACGCCGCACCCATACTTGGCCTCGTGGTGGCACTGTTGTCCTGGCTTATTCTCGCGTGAACTGGTCCTTAGATCTAAAGCAAGCAACCACCATAACATCCAACCCATCCACATACGAGGCTTGCTTAGATCACCCATTACCATATCATATTAAACATAATTTCATTAATGCATAATTAAATTTAGTGGTATAGTTGTTCTCTCATCGAAATTAATTAAGCGAATCAAACAGGTAAAAAGCCCTTCCCGACTCTCTACCATAATTCTAGGTGACAAGGGTGGCTAAACAAATCCATACAATAAACATACACGACAAGAATTACAATCAAAGACTGCACATATATTACTCAATATGACATGACATGCATGATTAATGCAAATGTAAGGCAAAACTAGTTAATAAGTTGCTTTTAATGAGAAGTAACTAGTTCTAATAGTTATAAGAAAGTTTATACAGGTTTGGAGTTGATTAGATCTTATTCTGAAATTAATTGAACACAATTTAACCAGGAAAATCGCACTAGTTCGCTAGGTACCGGACAAGTCCGCACTGCGCGAGAACAACAGATTAGGGTTTTCTAGATCGACATGAATTGGGAGATTTGGGGTCGAATTCATGTAAGGAAAAGAGAATAGAAGGTGTACCAAGTGTTTAGGACTCCAATGAATCAAGGATTTTGGAGGTAACACTTGGATCTCGACGATCTAGGGTTGATCAAGAACTTGATGGTGAATTGTTGATGAAGAATGTGAAGTCGATGGAGATCTCCATCCTCTTTCGTTTTCTCCTCTTCTTCTTCTTGCTCGGGACCTCCTTCTCCCTCTTTGGTTGCGGCTAATCATGAGCTAGGGTTTTGGGTGTGGAGGAAAAGTGGCAAATAGATGTCAACCCAAGGGGTGGGGTTGTTTAAATAGAGGTGGAGGCTAGGGTTAGATAGATTTCGAGTTTGGGATGAGTAGAGGCCGGTTTAGAGTCCCACATGGGCTCTAAAAGAGTTAGGCACAACGTCCCTTGTCCCACTTAACATAAACCTATGAAACAAGTCGTAAAACAAAAGATCAATTCGGAGTCGCAATTATCAGACAAGTCCGAAAAGGGCCCGACTAGTCCGAAGTTGTCCAAAGAGAAATCGGACAAGTCCGGACTGGATATCAGACAAGTCTAAACTTATCCAGAGGGGAAAAACGGACAAGTCTGGCCTAAAATTGGACAAGTCCAACTATAGTCAGAAAGGAAAATGGACAAGTTCGCTAGAACACTGGACAAGTCCGGACAAGTCCAGGGACTTAGCAAATTTTCAAGGATTCTTGGAACACCAGACTAGTTCGCACTAAGCCGGACAAGTCCGAAAGTATCCAGAGGCAAAAATAGACTAGTCCGCAGCAAAAACGGACAAGTCCGAACGAGTTTAGAGAGAAATCGGACTAGTCCGCACCAAAATTGGACTAGTCCGCACTTTCTAAAATTCTTAAGTGCAGTTTTGCTTCTAAATCATTCTAAACTTGTTCCTTTTTATGTGGATTAATGTTAGACACATATATGAATGGACGAAGGCCATGATGCATGAAAATGAGGGTGTCACAATCCTACCCCCCCCCCCCCCCCCTTAAAATGAATCTCGCCCTCGAGATTCGACACGGAAGAAAAGAGATAGGGAAATTCCTTCTTGAGATCATCCTCCAATTCCCATGTTGCTTCTGATTCTGTATGATGCTTCCATTGATCTTTGAACCATCGAATCACCTTGATCCTTGTGGCACTCTGCTTGGTTTCCAATATTTTGACCGGTTGCTCGACATAAGTCAAATCTTCCTCTAGTTCCAATTCTTCCATCGACACTTGTTCTTCCGGTACTCTCAAGCACTTCTTGAGCTGGGAAACATGAAACACATCATGGACATCTGAAAGATGAGTTGGCATCTCCAACTTATACGCTACTTCTCCTCTTTTGTCAAAAATCTTGAACGGTCCAATATAGTGAGGTTCTAGCTTACCTCTAATGTTAAACCTCTTATGACCTCTCATTGGTGACACCTTGAGGTAAATGAAGTCTCTGACTTCAAAGGCTAGTTTTCTTCTCCTATTGTCCGCATAGCCTTTTTGCCTTTATTGGGCGGCCCTCAAGTTCTCACGAACAACCAGAACTTGTTTTTCAGCTTCTTGCAGCACATCCGAACCAAACACTTGAGTTTCTCCTGTCTCATTCCAGAATAAAGGTGTCCTACACTTCCTCCCATATAGTGCTTTATAAGGTGACATTTTCAAACTTGCTTGGTAACTATTGTTGTACAAAAACTCTTCATATGGCAAACTTTTGTCCCAACTTTTCCCATGCTTCAAAGCACAAGCCCTTAACATGTCCTCTAAAATCTGATTGGTCCTCTCGGTTTGTCCATTCGTTTGAGGGTGATATGCTGAACTAAAATTTAACCTTGTTCTCAATGCTTTGTGCAATTTCTGCCAAAATCTGGAGATAAACTGAGAACCTCTATCCGAGACTATCTTCTTTGGGACTCCATGTTGACACACGATATGCTCCATATACAATTCTGCTAGCTTCGCAGTGGTATAGGTGGTCTTGATAGGAACAAAATAAGCTGACTTGGTTAATCGATCTACAATTACACAAATTTAATAATGGCCGGACTTGGTACGTGGTAAACCAACTATAAAGTCCATACCTATCTCTTCCCACTTCCATTCTGTGATCTTTAATGGTTGCAATAATCCAGCTGGCCTTTGATGTTCCGCCTTGACTCGCTGGCACACATCACATAATGCTACATATTCAGCTATGTCCTTCTGCATGCTAGCCCACCAATAGCATGTCTTCAAGTCTTTGTACATCTTGGTACACCTGGGATGAATTGAGTAAGGCGAGTCATGTGCCTTCTTAAGTATTGTCTCCCGAATACGCTTCACGTTAGGCACAACAATCCTCTTACCAAGCCATAGAGTACCTTGTTCGTCCTCATCAAATCTGAATTCTCTCCACTCCTGGGTCCTTTCCTTGATTTCATGGATTTCCTCACCCTTTGTTTGACCCTCTCTAATTTCTTGCTCCAAGGTTGGGTTTCACTCCATCATCCCAATCTCATTCACAAATCCAAGGTTCAACCGTTCAAACTCCTTACATAACTCGGATGGTAATTCTCGAACTATGAGTTGATGACTTACTCCTTTTCTACTCAAGGCATCGACCACTACGTTGGCTTTTCCCGGGTGATAGTTGATCCCCAAATCATAATCTTTTATGAGATCCAACCATCTTCGTTGCTTCAAATTCATATGCGTTTGTGTGAAAATATATTTAAGAATCTTGTGATCCGTATAAATTTCACACCTATGTCCAAGGATGTAGTGTCTCCAAATTTTCAATGCATGTACCACCGCTGCGAGTTCCAAACCATGTGTTAGATCTGCTCGTGTTTCTTCAATTGCCTTGATGCATACACAACCTCTTGACCTTCTTGCATAAGCATGCATCCATGTCCTTGTCTTGATGCATCACAGTAAATATAGAAACTCTTGCTCACATCCGGTAATACCAAAACTGGGGTTGTAGTTAACCTCTTCTTCAACTCCTCAAAACTTTCTTGACAAGATTGAGTCCATTGAAACGCTTTCCCCTTCATTAGCAACTCCATCATTGGCTTGGCTATCTTGTTAAAGTCCTTGATGAATCGACGGTAATACCCAGCCATTCCAAGAAAACTCCTTATTTCCTTGACATTTGGCAGGGGTTCCCATTTCAACACATCCCTCACCTTTCTGGTGTCAACCGAAACTCCTCCTCCTGAATTGATATGACCCAAAAACGATACTTCTCTCAACCAAAACAGACACTTGTTGAACTTGGCGTAGAATTGGTGCTCCCTCCATTTCTGCAATGTAAACCTCAAGTGTCCCTCATGTTCCTTCTCACCCTTCGAGTAGATCATAATGTCAACAATAAACACCACAACAAACTTATACAAGTACTCCATAAAGACCTTATTCATGAGGTACATAAAGTACGCAGGCGCATTTGTCAATCCAAAGGACATCACAATGTACTCATATGATCCATACCGTGTCCTAAAAGCTGACTTGGGTATATCTGAGGGTTTAATCTTCATTTGAAAGTAACCTGACCTCAAATCAATATTGGAGAATACACAAGCACCCTTCATCTGATCAAACAAGTTCTCTATACGGGGCAAGGTGTACTTGTTCTTCATGGTCACCTCGTTGAGAGCTCGGTAATCAACACACATCGTTTGTGACCCATCCTTCTTGTCCACAAACAGCACGGGCACTCTCCAAGGTGAAGAACTGGGGCGAATAAAACCCTTCTCTAGTTGCTCTTGAATTTGCTTATTGAGCTCCGCTAATTCCATTGGAGGCATCCCATACGGCCTCTTAGCTATAGGTGCAGTTTCAGGTATTAAATCAATAACTAACTCAATGTCTCGATCGGGTGGCATACCTGGCAACTCATCTGGAAACACATCCAAAAATTCGCACACCACCGGAATTTCCTCAATTGTGGCACCGTCCATATGATTCCGCTCCAACTGCTTTAGAGCGGTTTGAGATGCTTCAAATTTTACAGTAATCCCTTCCTCATTGGTCAACTTCACCGTCTTTGTGGCACATTCAATGACTCCGTTGTGCTTCCTCAACCAGTCCATACCAAGTATAATGTCCAATCATTGAGAATCCAAGACAATGAGGTTGGCAAAAAAGTCTACCCCCCTTATTCTAAGGCTTATTTTGGACATACTATATTTGTCCTCATCTCTCCTCTAGGAGACTTAACAAATAGAGTAAACTTCATATGAGAGATAGGTAAACTATACTTGGCAACATACTTCGATGAAATGAATGAATGCGATGCTCCAGAATCAAATAACATAGTCGTTGGGTTGGAGTTTGCGAGAAACATACCAATGACCACGTCATCTGCTTGTTGAGCATCCTCCATAGAGACATGGTTCACATTGCCACGAGCAAAATTCTGCTGTCCACGGTTTCCTTGCGGCTGCCCTCCATTGGGTATTGGGTTTTGCCTCGGCGCATTGCTTCCTTGACCAGGGCCTGATTTGGCATTGATGCGCAAAGTGTCCAGCTTCTCCACAAGTATAGCACTTCTTAACTCCACTGGGATTATTTGGGCGAGCTTGGTTCTGAACATTAGTACTAGGGAAGCTGGCACCAGGTGCAAAAGGCATTGGAGGCCTAGGTGCTTGCATGACAGGGCACTATTGCACAAACTGAGTTTAGCGCGGTGCATAACCAGGGTGATGAGAGGGCGCCGAAGAGCTGTAATATGGCGCATTAGGTAATGCAAAGCGAGGGCACACGTTACTTCCTTATTGTTGTCCTTGATATGGCGCCTGCCTCTTGTTGTCTTGCTCCATCTGACGGACCTTGTTCTCCACCACAATTGCTTTGTCTACAAGCTTCTGGAGGTTGGCATAGTCACAATTGAGGAATTGCACCTGGATCTCATTGTTAAGGCCCCTCATGAATAAATATTGCTTCCGACTATCCCGACTAACATATTCAGGCGCGTACCTTGAAACTTGAGTGAATTATTGAGATAATCACCCACACTCGATCTTCCTTGCCCCAGGTTCTCAAATACTTGCCTCTTCAAGATCATAACACCCTCTGGCACATAATGAGAACGAAAGCTCTCCTTGAATTCGTCCCAAGTGATCCTCTCCTAATTCTCATGAGCATTGCATAGTGAATCCCACCAATCCGCAGCTGCTCCAACTAAGTGATGAGAAGCGAATAGAACCTTCTCCCGGTCACTACATTGGACTATAGCAAGTTTCTTCTTCACGGACTTGAGCCATTCATCAGCATCCATAGGGTCAGCGGCTTGAGCAAAGGTCGGCGGCCTAGTCCTCATAAACTCTTCCAACCGGTTATGAGGAGGTGGGCGTGGCGGTGGAGGCATGTGGGGCTGATTGTTGAGGTTGCCAGCCTACAACTGCCCCATAGTTTGTATCATGGTCATCATGAGCTGGTATTGCATAGCCAACAACTGCTCAATATTGGTATTGCATAGCCAACAGCTGCTCAATATTGAAAGCTCCATGAGCAGATCCTTCTCTATTGTTGTTTTGAGGTGCTCCATTGTCTTCCTCCTCATCATTGCTATCCCTCTGGTTGCGAGTCCTCACCATCTGAAGAAAAGCAAGAGATGAGAATTTAGAAGCGTCCCCAACTATATGCATCAAGGGGTATGAAACTAAGCAACTAACTAGCCTAGGTGGACATGGCAATGCTAAAGCATCCCATAATCATATATTAACACACAAGCAAACAATATATAGCAACAGCACACCAAACAAAAATACATCGACTCCTGAGTGCTCCTATGTGCTCTAAAGTGTCCATTCTATCTAGGCTACATCCTATGGTCAACCTGTGGCTCTGATACCAATTTGTGACACCCGGTTCCAAAATCGAACCAAGTGAACGCATATGTGTGCCCAGGATGTTCAACACACATACACGACTGCATCACAAATGATATACAAATAATTACCATAGCTCAAAATATTAAATAAGTACTTTTATTAAAAGATTCATAATATCCTCGAATACAAGCTCTAATGAATATTAATGACAAGTTTCAACTAGGCAGCGGAAATAAACTAAACTGAGCAAATTAAGCAACTAAGCAGTGTAAGCAAATAGGTTATAGCGCAGCTCCAGCACTCCACAACAAAGCTGACGGTAGACACGACTGTCGGTGGTTTTGATCCGACAGATCTCCCGACACTACTAAAAGTGTTTGCGGAGTTTGAAGTTCGATGTGGGCGCGTTGAGATTCAAGAAGGTGAAATGTAAAATGACAAAGGAGACACAAAGATTTACGTGGTTCAGGCCACCTGAGCGTAATACCCTACTCCATGGAGTGTGTTGGTGTTGTATTGGATGTATGAACTCAACTCAGGTGACGTGAGTTGAGTGAGCCTGTGAGCCGATCAGACCAGATCAAATCAGATGCTCAGATCAGAGAGCTCTCTATGTATCGTCAGCCTGTCCTTTTATAGTACAAGGACAAACCGTTACAAGTTGGCCTGGCCAGACATGTGGCCCCGGCGGCTACTAATATTGATACACATTTGATGCGGTTAATTACCTTTAATGACCGAGTTACGCGCTTTGACAGTGCCGTTACTAGTAATAAGGTTCGTCCGATCGTGTGTCATTAACATAGTGTTAATGACACTTAATCGGGTCTTGAAGTCCTTGATCCCCCTTTGAAGATTTGTTGCCGTTGTGGAGTCTACCGGAGGCTTGAGGCTAAAGATCCGACGGTTGGACACGTGGCAGCTCCGGAGCATACTGTGGGAAACAGATAGATCCGGTGCCACCAGACACGTGTCAGTTCCGGAGCTTCCCTCGGTCTGGGGTTAGGTCCGGGGGTGCCGTTATGGTACATAGCCTGGAGCTTCCCCCTTGTGGGCGGTAGCTCCAGTTTGATGGTACACGTGGCGACCCTGGGACTAACCATGTTGGGGAAGCGGGTCCGGTTATGTCTGACATGTGGGCCTCCGAAGGTCTTCAAATCAAGTAGATGACATTTCCTTGAGATCTTTGCAATATCAAGGGGTATACCGTACCCAGGGTACCGACAGTGGCCCCCTCGGCCAACCTCTAGGGAAGACCCCTTGGTTGAAGTCATTCCGCCAGAGGTGGGTCCATCCTTCAACTTTTGAGCCGAGTCTTCAAAGGTCTTCAGATGTGCCATTGGCGATAGTTTTGGAGTTCAATCCTCGCCGCGTGGCATATACCAGGTGCGGCAAATGAGATCTTTGGCATGCGGATCTCACGCAATTGAAGGTCGCCGGTTCCCGATACAAAAATCGTATCAGTTCCGCGCACTTTGTAAGGCTGCCTCCTTCGGGCTTCCCGCCTTACATGATGACAACCGTTCGCCTGGGTAAGAACCTCGACTTGATTGTCGGCATGGTCCCGAGCCCTCTTGTCATCGGCAGGGTGAAATTTTTGAATAGTATCTTCGGCTTCCCTGCAGTTTCCATCCAAGCGTTGCGGGGGCTTACATAAGAAGGAAAGCGCGCACCGTCTGGGGTTCTTTACGCCTCTCATCTGAACTTGCACTCGAACTCCCAAACTTGTGCTTGCTTTTCCTCCCTTGCCTCGCTGTGTTGCGATGGAGTTGGGTCTCCGCGAGAGCCGCTTGAAGACCGAAGGTGACCTGAAGAAGGTCCGGGCCCTCATGGGGTGGTCCCTGGACTTCTTCAACCACCTGATCTGCGCCGGGGGAGAGCTCCCATTCGAGAAGGAGCACACCGGCGAGATGGTGTACTTTTCTACGTACGCCATGGTGGGGTTGATCTCACCTTATTCCTCCTTTTTCTTGATGCTGCTAGACTTCTATGGTCTGCAGCTGTACCACCTTGGCCCCCACTCCATTCTTCTTGTGTCTGTCTTCGTCCACTTCTGTGGAATGTGGGTGGGCATCCCCCCTGCATTGATCTTTTCCGGACCTTCTTCACCGTCCATACCACCGAAAGGAGTAATGAGTACCTTGGCTTCTACTACTTTGTAAAGCGCAAGAAGTGCCCATTCAAGTACCTCTAGTCATTTCCCTCTGGAAAGTGGGACGATTGGAAGAAAGACTGGATAGTCATCCAGGTGGAGGAGCACGAGAAGCTGGAGCTGCCCGAAAGCCTCCCCAACATCGACACTGTAGTCTGGAGTGAAGCTCCGGTGCTGTCGGATGCCTTCAACCCTGCTCTGACCAGGATCCGCCATTGTGTGGAGGGAGGATTAACTCCTCAGGTGGTATTTTGCAATTTCCTGGTCAACAGGTGGGCACCGCTGCAGAGGAGAGAAAAACTTGCTTGGTCCCTCAATAGTGTGATGGACGACAACCGGGTCGAGACCGGGCTGAAGTCCAACATGGAGGGGGCGACCTTGGAGTTTCATCTCAAGAAGTTCCAGCATGGCATCGACGTCGCGGGTGATGACTTGACCCCGCCACCAGCTTTCCTCCCCCTGAACGTGGAAGTACAGTTCAACAGGGAGCTCCGCCGGACGATGTCGGTGCTTGACGACCTCGGTGTCATCGAGAGACGATTGACTTCCAGGGTGGTGATCCCTAGGGCTTCTGAAGGTGGTTCCGCCCCTACCCCGAAGCCAAGGACCAAAGTCGTCAGCAAGGGCAAGGAGCCGGCGGCTGAACCCTCGAGCCGAAAGAGGAAGCTAAAGCAAGCTGACGGAAGGTTCGTCAGGCCTCCACCCTCTGCAGCAGCTCCTTCTCCCCGGAGGGGGAGGTCTTCTACAACTGCGGCGACTAAACCTGTAGTAGTGTCTTCACGGGGTGCTAGCCCCGGGCATGTGACTCCAGTACCAGGGCCAGCTGAGGCCTCTTGGTCCGGAGGTCCTTCCTGGTCGAGGGGGGCTTTGACTAAAGAAATGCCCGCGGCTGCAGCAAGTTCCAGGGGGCCTTCCGGAGCTACCACGCCGGCGGCAGCCATGGTCAGTCCAGAACGCCCGGGAAAGAGATTCCGTGCAAGCTGGTGCGGAAGCCTTCCGAGGTAATTTTTAATCTTTACCTCAGACAGTTGTTTTGTTTTAGTAACTGTTTTTTAAGTTTCTTCATCCATCATCTGCAGCGTCCCTAAGAAGAGGAGTGAGGCTCCACCCTCAACCACAGCAGCTGAAGCTGTGAGGGCGGAGGCTTCTACTCCTGTCCCGGTGCCGCCCCAAGTGGTGGCTGAAGCTGCGGTAGCTCCGGCACCAGCTGTCGTGGTCATGGACCTCGACTCATCCCCCGAGACTCCCATGGTAGCGCTGGACCACGGGAGAGAAGATGCGCCAGCGGCACCTGCCCCAGAGGTTGAAGCCCTGGGTCTTGATGCTGAGATGTTGGAAGCTCCGGCCGCTAAGTCGGAGGAAGCAGTGATGCCGGCCCCAGAGCTGGAAATTGTCGAAGCCCCGGCGGTTGAGCCGGAGGTTATGGGAGTCCCGACGAGTGAGCCGGATGTTGAGGAAGTCCCAGCGATTGAGCCGGCTACCTCGAAGCTCCGGCCTCAGAGCCGGTTGCCACTGAAGCTCCGGCTGCAGAGCCGGTTGCAGTTGAAGACCTTCCGGCGCCTGAGCCGGTTGAGGTTGAAGCTCCGTCCTCAGGGCCGGTTGTTGTTGACCTTCCAACGCCCAAGTCGGTCGTTGCGAAGGCATCAGCACTCGAACCTATGATGGTCGAGGCGCCAACACCTGAGCCACCAGCTGAGAAGGAGCCCAGGCCGGAGCCGGAAGTAGCCCCTGCTCCGGAAGTGATGACGTAGGAGGTACCTGCTGCTGAGCCAGGGTGCCCTGATGAAGTTGCTTGCGCCCTGCCTGAGGGGGCAAATGAAGACCTGGCGGCAGGGCCTTCGAAACCACTTCCGGAGGTCGGAACTTCTTCTGCGGGACCCTCCTCAGTGGCGACTGAGGCTATCCCAGAGGACGGCCCTAGTGCTGTGGAGGCTCTGGGGACCACTCTTGTGGAGTGGGACCCAATTTTTGTAAGCGAGAACCCGCTGGAACCAGCAGAGGAGACCCCAGCAGGTTCGGACCCTATTCCCTTGTCGTTGTCCATTGACAATGCTTGCTCCAGTCTACGTCAAGTCCAGCTGGCGTTCTACCACGACAGCAAGGCTCTTGAAGAGGAGTGCCAAACCCTTAGGCGGTGGCGTAATCGGCTCTCCTTCGAGACCAAGCTCGCGCAGTCGAGGCTAGCAGACGACAAGGAGTGGATCAAACAGGAGAAGGTCCGCCTGGAATACTGGGGCAAATTATTGGATGATAGGGAGAGCTTGACTCAAGCCCTCGACACTCAATCCCAGGCCATTTATGAGCAGGCCAAGGCAACTAATAGTGCAGCTCATGATCGCCAAGAAAGGCTTGAAGCCATTAACACTAGCCTCATCAAGTGCTGGGAGGCACTTGAGGAGAGGGAGAAGAAGCTCGAAGACTAAGAGCAAAAACTCCTAGAGCTGCGGGATGATGTCTTGAAGAGGGAGGAGGAGCTCGCCAAAAAGGTGGCTCTGGTTGACAAGGGCCTCGAGGAACGCACCAAAAAATTGGAGGAGCGTTGCGTTGAGGGGGAGAAGGCCTGGGTGCGAGGGCAGGAACTCTACAAGCAAGAGTGTGCCATCGCTGCGAGGTAGAAGAAAGTTAGGGGCCGGGAGAAGGACCTGGTTGACCGCCGGAACAAGATCCACCTCCAGGAGGAGGACCTCGGAAAACTCGAGAAGCAGGTTGCTGAAAAGATTCAGCAAAATGCCAAAGAGGTTGAGCGCCTTGCTCGTGAGAATTCTGAACTGGCGGCAGCCAAAAGATCCTTGGAGGAATTGAAGGGCTTGAGGACTGCGGACTCCCTACAGGTTTGGTAGTTCCTGAGCAAAGCC
Organism: Tuctoria greenei; assembly: GCA_036927565.1. Lineage (NCBI taxonomy): Eukaryota > Viridiplantae > Streptophyta > Magnoliopsida > Poales > Poaceae > Tuctoria > Tuctoria greenei. Next base: position 201,996,959 of record JAYESD010000001.1, read on the forward strand.
AACGACGCGCTGAAACCAATGGGCTTCAGTCCCGTGCGTCCAGATGATCAGGAGCCGGAGCCGAACCTGGCGTTGCAAGCGTTGAGCTCGGCGGGTGACAAACTCTCCAAGGTGGGTGACGTCATCGCGGACCAGTTGGAGGCTGAGGGGCAATCCCTAGCGAAGAACGTCGCAGAGTATGTGTTGACGTGCTACATCAGCCGGGATCCCCAATTTCCTCTAGACCCGGTGCTTGAAGGTCCCGTCGAAGGAGAAGGTGAAGCCACCCGAGCCAACGTGTCGGAGGTTGCTCAGAATGTCGCCCAGTTCTTCCATAGGGTATAGGACCATCTCTGTAGCTCCCACTTGTATTCTCTCTTTTTCTTCTCCAGTTTTGTGATCCCTTGTCTCCAGATGAATGGAATCCACAATTTCTTAATGAATTTCATTTTTTGTCTTCAACACTTCTGTCTTCACTTGGCCCCCTGGTAGATGTACACAATTTGATTGTAAACATGTACCAAGAGGATATTGTATTTTGTTGAAGACTCGTTTGCTTCGAACTTGTAGAGTGTAGGTCCGAAGTCTTCGATAGTGAAGGCCCCCTGAGGTTGTCGAAGCTCAGAAGCTCTGGCATTGACTACCGTCGGAGCTTAGTAGCTCCGATAATAGTCCCTATCAACGCGTAGAGCATCGATAGTTAGCCCTCTGGGGTGTCGGAGCTTAGTAGCTCCGGCAGTGACCTTTGCCAACGCGTAGCCTGTCGGCAGCAGACTCCGCTTATGGGGTCTTCTCACCATCTTTTATTCTACGTCGACGGCTGGCCCCCCTAGCTTCGCTGGAGCTTGGTTGCTCCGGTTATGCTCGTTTTCAATGTTTAACATCGATCACAAGCCACCTAGGAGGAGTCGGAGCTTTGTTAGCTCCGACTTTTCTCCATCAACGTGGATTCTTTATTTTTCCTGCACACTGAAGCCAAGAAAAATAGTAAAATTCGCTCTTTGCCTACAACTTCGTCGCGGCTTACGATTCCCAAGAAAGTTTTAGGTCAAACACAATTCTGAATACAACCGAATGCATTGCCTTCTTTCTTCTAGATCCAATTGTACTTGGACCCGCCTTACTTCGGCCTGCCGGGGTGTAGGTAGAGTGGCGTACTTAGGGTGCTTGACCAGGCTAAGTCGATAGCACACTCCGGCCCTAGATTGGCTTGGCGGCATTCAGGAGAGTGGGCCATGAACATTGCGGACCTTCCAGGAAAGGTCCGGCTGTTCTGCCGGAGGAACTACCTGACTCTGTACAATGACTCTATAACATACACCTCAAGTTACTACAGACTCACCTCCATGATATTAAGTGTAGAACTTACGGAGGTGCTCAATATTCCAAGGATTCGGGAGAGGTGTCCCATCCTCGGTAGCCAAGCGAACGCTTTCGGGACAGGATACTTTAATCACTCGGAAGGGTCCCTCTCAGCTGGGGGAGAGTTTATTTAACCCTTCTCTGGATTGTATTCTCCGTAGCACCAGATCGCCTTCCTCGAGCTGTCGGTTGTGTACATGCCGCTGATGATAGCGCCGAAGGGCTTGGCAGTATCGGGCATTCCGAACAGCTGCTTGGCACCTTCCCTCCTCAAGGAGGTCTAGGTCTTCACGCCGAAGCTGGTCCTGCGTGGCTTCGTCGAAGGTCCGGACCAGGAGTGACCCCAAGGTGATTTCTGGAGGAAGGATTGCTTCAGCTCCGTACACCAGGAAGAAGGGTGTCTCTCCAGTTGACCAGTTTGGAGTTGTCCTGTTGGCCCATAGAGTGGGCGGAAGCTCTTCAATCCAGTTGGCTCCATGTTTTTTCAAGTGCTCATAGGTGCGCGTTTTGAGTCCTTTTAGGATTTCAGCATTTGCTCTCTCGGCCTGGCCATTGCTTGCCGGGTGAGCTATGGAGGCTTAGCAAACTTGAATGTCGAGGTCTTCGCAATATCCTTGAAATGCAGAGCTTGTGAATTGGGTCCCGTTATCAGTAATGATTTTGTTTGGGAATCCAAATCTGCATACAATGGACTGCAAAAAAGTTGATAGCAGATTGCTTGTTTATTGTCACAACAGGAGTTGCTTCCGGCCACTTGGTGAACTTGTCAATAGCGACATACAGGAACTTATAACCTCCGACGGCTCTTGGGAAAGGTCCCAAGATTTCCATCCCCCACACAGCGAAGGGCCATGTAGGAGGTATCATTTGTAGAGGCTGAGCCGGTGTGTGAATTTGCTTTGCATGAAATTGGCATGCTTGGCATTTCTTCACCAGCTCAGTTGCATCCTGGAGTGCTGTAGGCCAGTAGAAGCCATGCCGGAAGGCTTTACCGACCAGCGTGCGGGAAGACACGTGGTTCCCACACTCGCCTCCATGGATTTCTGCGAGGAGCTCGCAGCCTTCTTCCCATGTGATGCACCGCATTAGGACGCCGTTGGCACCGCGTTGGTAGAGATCCCCTTCTACCAACGTGTATCTTTTAGCCAATATGACTATCCGGTCAGCGGATACATCATCCTAAGAAAGGATGTTGTCTTTCCCGTAGCTCAGGATCTCCGAGATCCATGCATCGGAGCTAACTTGAGCATTTGAGTCTTGTGTGCTGGGTTGCTCGGAGCTTCCGGCAGCACCTACGACCCTTGATGGCTGCCATAGTAACAGGGCCATCGGGACCGTCAGCTTCGGGATGCTGATCTCGCCCCCTTCGCTCAGTTCGGCAGGCTGAGCTGTGGGTTTTGACAACCTCCGAACAAAAGTTTCGTCAGGAGCTGGGTCTCCGGTTGATGCTTTTGTCGAGAGTTCGTCGGCTTCAGCGTTGTGGACACACCGGACGTGGTGGAGGTCTAGGACTTCGAAGTCCTTCTGAAGCCTCTGGACTTCAAGGAGGTAAGCAGCTAGCTGGAGATTGTTGCAGGAGCATTCACCCTTCACTTGTTTAATGATGAGTTGTGAATCTCCCTTGACCAGCAGCTGCTTGACACCGTATGACAGTGCCACCTTTAGTTCGTAGATGAGTGCTTCGTACTCCACCATGTTGTTGGTCGCCTTGAAGTCAAGGTGTACCATGTATTTTACCCTATCCCCGGTTGGTGCGAGGAGAAGGATTCCAGCTCCGGCCCCCTGTTTTTGCATGGAGCCGTCGAAGTAGAGGGTCCAGTGAGGCTCGGTGAAGACCGGAACCTTGTGTTCCGGCTTCTGCTCACTGGGGCGCCCAGGGTTTGATGTAGAGGGAGTCCATTCCGCCATAAAATCTACCAATGCTTGACTCTTTATTGCCTGTCTTGGAATGAATTCGAGATCGAATTCGGCCAATCTGCTGCCCACTTTGCAATATTCCCAATTGAATTGGAATTATGCAAGATTGCTCGAAGTGGGTAAGAAGTCACCACTAAAATCTTGTGAGCTTGGAAGTAATGGCGAAGCTTCCTAGAGGCGATAAGAACTGCATAGAGTAGCTTATGCACCTCTAGGTATCGAGTCATGGCATCATGAAGTACTTCACTGATGAAGTACACTGGGCGCTGGATGGTCCGGACCCTCCCGGAGGGGCCTAGAGCTTCCTCTTCATTGACCCATATCCTCCCGGAGGGATCCGAACCTTCTTCGGGGACCTCCGGGTCCTTGCTGGAGGGACCCGGAGCTTCTTCAAAAGCGACCTGGACCCTCCCGGAGGGGTCTGGGTCTTCTGAAGTAACTTCTTGTGGACTCAAGTTTGGGAACTAGGACCCAGACTCGCTTTCAGGAACCTCCGGACCCTCCCGGAGGGGTCTGGATTCCTGAGCATGGGATAGTTCTGATCTCTCCGCAACCACGACCATACTGACGACTTCGTCAGTTGCTGAAATGTAAAGCAACAAAGGCTCACCAGGGTTTGGAGCTACCAGAGTTGGTATTGTGGTGAGGAGCTGTTTTAGCTCCTGGAACTCTTTTTCTGCTTCTTCAAACCATTGGAATGGTCCGGACTTCCTCAATAACTTGAAGAAGGGAAGTGCCCGTTCCGACAGTCTTGAAATGAACCGGCTGAGGGCTGCTAGACATCTAGTCAGCTTTTGGACATCCTTGATGCCGGCTGGTGGCCGCATGTCTTCAATGGCTTTGATCTTTGCCGGATTAGCCTCTATGCCCCGGTGATTTACTAGGAAACCAAGAAGTTTTCCGGAGCTAACCCCGAAGACACATTTATCTGGGTTTAGCTTTGTGCGGGTGACCCGCAACTTGTTGAAGACAGCCTGTAAGGTGTCAAGGAGTGACTCCTTGTTCTTGATCTTGACCACGATGTCATCGACGTACACTTCCACTATGTCTCTAATGAGTTCTTCAAAAGTTTTGTACATAGCTCGTACAAAGGTTGAAGCTGCATTCTTGAGACCAAATGGCATGGCTGTATAACAGTACAATCCATCTACTGTGATGAAAGAGGTATGCTCTTCATCTTCCCTAGACATTCTGTTTTGATGATACCCTGAATATGCGTCTAGGAAACACAATAATTCACACTCGGAGGTGGAATCCACTATCTGATCTATTCTAGGTAGTGGGAATGGATCTTTTGGACACACCTTATTTAGTGTTGTGTAGTCAATACACATCCGAAGCTTCCCGTTGGCCTTGGGCACAACGACTGGGTTTGCCAGCCATTTTGGATGGAAGACTTCTCGGATGAATCCAGCTTCGAGCAACTTCTTCACTTCTTGTCGAATGAAGTTTTGTCGCTCCACGGATTGCTTTCGAGGCTTCTGATGCACGGGTCGGGCATCAGGGTAGATCTTCAGATTGTGCTCAATCACTTCCCTGGGGATCCCAGGCATTTGTGACGGTTGCCAGGCAAACACGTCGACATTAGCCCAGAGGAAAGCGATGAGCGCGAGTTCCTATTTGTACAGGTGGTCTGAGCGGCATCAGAACTGATTTGGAGGACTTTGACGGGAATGTCAGTGTCGCCGCTTGGCTGCACACGAGGTGCAGAAGTCGAGCCTCGTTGACGAATGCTCGGGGGTTTTGGAGCTTGCTCCTGCCTTGAGTCCTCCTCTTGCGCTGTAGTAAGCGCATGAAGTTCTTCCAGAGCGGTTACTCCGACAATTCGATCTCCGCGGATCCGGAGAACGCCTACTGGTGTTGGCATCTTTAACACCAGGTAGCCATAATGAGCGGCTGCCATAAATTTGTATAAAGCAGGCCTACCCAAGATGGCGCTGAAAGGTAAGTTGATCTGAGCAACGTCAAAGACCAACTTCTCAGTGCAATACTTCTCCCGGGTCCCGAAGGTAACGGGGAGAGTAATAGCACCGAGGGGGGTAATGGCTCCAGGACCTACTCCGGAGAAAGGTCGAGAGGGGTGAAGATCCGAAGGTCAGAGCTGAAGCTTGGTAAAAGCTTCGAAGCTTATGAGGTTCAGCCCCGAACCTCCGTCTACCATAACATGGTGGAGATGAATGTTATTGATGGTAGGAGATACCATCAAAGGTAACTGGCCTGCTCCAACCATGCTTCGAGGGCAGTCCGAAGCATCAAAAGTGATGGATGTGTCCATCCACTTCTGATGAGGCTCAGCCCTGGTTGTAGGAGCTACAGCGGCCATGTCCCGACGCATTGTCTTGAGGACGCGGCGGGAGGTGATGTCCCATGATCCACCAAAAATGGTGTTCATGGTCTTCCGACGCTCGTTGTCAGAGACGTCAGAATCGTCGTCGACAGAGGTGTAGACGGCCTTCACGACCTTTTTAGGATCCTAAAAACCTAACTCCTCTTCAGCCAGAGCTTCATAAACTTTTTGTTTTCCTTCCCTCTGTCGGAAAGGAACTTCTTCCCAGCGCTTGTTGTAGCGCTCGGCAAGGTTTTGGACCTCACGGCAGTCTTCCAAACTGTGGCTGTCCGTCTTATGAATTGGACACCACTCCTTGGGTTTGCCACCATCTTCAGAAGACGGTCGAGGTCGCTTCTCGGGGCATGGCCCCCGGCCACCTGGAGCTGCAGCAGCTGCAGCATTAGATGCGCTGGCTGACGGCTTCTTCTTGCCGTTGGTCTTTTTCTTCTTTTTGCCACTCCTGGAGGTAGTGGCTTTGCCTTTGGAGGATTTCTTGCGATCCTTCGGAGATGGTTTGGAGTGCATTTCACGGCCATCCGCAGCTCTGGCACATTTGTCGGCCAAACTGAAGAGTTTCGTGACACTGGTGATCTCCTTGATTGCCAGTTTCTCCAATATCTTCTTATCCCGTACCCCCAGTCTAAATGCCACAATGACAGAAGCGCTAGAGATAGAAGGGATAGTGTTTCGTACCTGAGAGAATCTCTGAATGAATGATCGCAGGGATTCTCCCCCTTTTTGCACGACTGCAAAAAGGTCCAGTTCGGTGCTTGGTCGGGTGTATGAACTCCTGAAGTTGGCGATGAACTATCGTCACAACTCCTCCCAACTGTTGATGGAGTTGGGTGGAAGGCTCATAAACCAGGACCGAGCGGTCCCAGTTAAAGCCACTGGAAAATAGTTGGCCATTACGGCCTCATTTCCTCCAGCTTCCAGGATAGCAGTCGAGTAAATCTAAAGAAATTTGACGGGATTAACGGTCCTGTCAAACTTCTCCGGCAGGTGAGGCCGGAATTTCTGTGGCCACCTGACCATACGCAGATGCATGGCCATGGATGAACAGCCTCGTCCTACTCCTTCAGGAGCAGGAATGTCCTAAGCTTCTCGTCTTTCACGAGCACGCTCGATATGAACTCGGTCGTCTTGTTGACGGTATTGGCGATCAAGCTCCACCCGGAGGTCATGAGTTGAAAGCCTTGATACCGTGTGAGTGCATCGTGCCTCGGAGGGCAACGGCGTCACTTGCTGTGACGCATCACGTCTCCTGTTGTTGAAAACGTGCGGACCAAGTCTACCAGACAAAGTCCGTCACTGCGACAGGGCCCATCCTGAAGGAGGAGTACCCTGGTTACTGATGCGGTCGGCTGCTGCTGCAACCAAGTGTTCCACATCGGCCCTCCACTTCTCCATTGCATCCCGGGATGGATCCGGAGGTGGTGGGTGCTGAAGAAGAGCACGTGCTGCATGGAGCGCGTGCTCCGGGTGGTCATGATTCGCCGACGCAGTGATTGATGCCGGTGCACCATCGCGCTTCCCAGCTTGATTTGCTGGTGGAGGCGGCGGTGGTGGAAGTGTGACTCCTGCTGGAACTGAGGTTCCTGCTGGTGGCTGCATATTGGAGGGATTGCCCCCAGCAGCTTGAACAACGGGATGACCATTGGATGATTCAGTAGCTGAGTTCACCATTCTTGAAATCTCAGGTCCCTCTTCCTGGCGCGCCAACTGTCGGTGGTTTTGATCCGGCAGATCTCCCGACACTACTAAAAGTGTCTGCGGAGTTTGATGTTCAATGTGGGCGCGCGGAGATTCAAGAAGGTGAAATGTAAAATGACACAGGAGACACAAAGATTTACGTGGTTCGGGCCACCTGAGCGTAATACCCTACTCCACGGAGTGTGTTGGTGTTGTATTGGATGTATGAACTCAACTCATGTGACGTGAGTTGAGTGCGCATGTGAGCCGATCAGACCAGATCGGATCAGATGCTCAGATCAGAGAGCTCTCTATGTATAGTCGGCCTGTCCTTTTATAGTACAAGGACAGGCCGTTACAAGTTGGCCTGGCCCGACATGTGGCCCCAGCGGCTACTAATATTGATACACATTTGATGCGCTTAATTACCCTTAATGACCGAGTTACGGGCTTGGACAGCGCCATTTTTGATAATAAGGGTCGTTTAATCGTGTGTTATTAATATAGTATTAATGACACTTAATCGGGTCTTGAAGTCCTTGATTCCCCTTTGAAGGTCCGGAGCCATTGTTGAGTCTACCGGAGGTTTGAGGCTAAAGATCTGACGGTTGGACACGTGGCAGCTCCGGAGCATACTGTAGGGAACAGATAGGTCCGGTGCCACCAAACACGTGTCACTTCCGTAGCTTCCCTCGGTCTGGGGTTAGGTCCGGGGGTGCGTTATGGTACATAGCCCGGAGCATCCCCCTCGTGGGCGGTAGCTCCGGTTTGATGGTACACGTGGCAACCTTGGGACTAACCATGTTGGGGAAGCGGGTCCGGTTATGTCTGACATGTGGGCCTCCGAAGGTCTTCAAATCAAGTAGATGACATTTCCTTGAGATCTTTGCAATCTCAAGGGGTATACGGTACCCAGGGTACCGACAACGGCCTAGAACTCCGCATTATCATCATTATACTCCCAATCCTGACCTACAACTGTTGGTTTGGGAATTGCAAGGGTGAGTACATGTCGTACTCAGCATGTGTGGAAAGTATGACATGTAGCTGATACAAATGACGAATATAATAATGGATAAGTGCTGAAAAGTACATTAAAACTTTTGAAAAGCAATATATTACATTTATGTGAAGTAATCCCATCATAGCCCATAATGATTACCATAGTACGAGTCCATATCCATATCCATCATCCATATACCAGATTTCACCAGTACCATTGACCATATTCATTGCCATAAACCAATCCATAACCAGCATAACTATATTATCAATTATAATCAGGACCAAACCATCCCAATACCAATTCCCCTCTAATCATGTAGGTCATCCAGGAGCTCATAACCGGGAGCACAACTATCATGATAGTTTTATTGGACTCTGCAGAGTTTGTACCGCTTTACCCACGTGTTTGTGATTTCATCACCTTTTGATGACTAGAACCTCTATTATGCTATCTCACACTTCCATCAGTGTATAGCAAAGAGATCACAAAATATCCTTTACAAAGGGATTACTAGTCTATTTGGACCCCTCTGAGGTTTTACCGGTGGCGATGTCTCCAAAGAGCACATCTTCAACCAAGGGCCCCCTATTGAGCCATTCGGATCCCAGGGTAGTCCCACCAATCATAAACAAACCCAATTCGACTACCCCTTCCCCGAGCATCCTTAATGGTCCAATATCACTAGCAAAGCCCTAATTAATCATCTACGCCGCACCCATACTTGGCCTCGTGGTTGCACTAAATCTATACATGTTTGAGAAGGGCAAGATATCCTTCAATGGATGGGAAAATCCATCCAAGGAATCGTTAGGCTTCAATTGAAGCTTTAAACAATCTAAATGAGGAGTCGTGTGTGTTACTTGCATCTACAAGAGCTTGCTGTGAAGGGATTAGCTTGACAGGAGCTTATCAGCATCACATACGGTTCTTAATTAATAAGCAATCTGTGAAAACAATGACTTTTCCCATGCAGTTCTTCAATGAAAACCGCATGCAATGTTTGAACCAGCACATGCAGTTCTTAATCAATGATCGTCCGTAAAAATAATGTAACCCAGGCGGTGGTTATTAAAAACCGCTTGTGAAGTTTGTTATAGTACATGCAGTTCTTAATTAATAGCCGCCTAAGAAAATAATGTATTTACCTAGGCAATCTGCCTATGATGTTTAGTCATCAAAGGCGGTTATTGTATCATTCGTCACCACAGTCGCATTTGTTTATGAACCGCCTGTGTTTGAAAAATCGAGGCACCTGTGAAAATGCTTTTCGTAGTATTGACTACCCCACCACATCCTCCCCTTTGGCATCAAGACACAAAAAAGAGAAAAAAGACGAAAGATCCTAAAAAAGAAACTCTACTCCTCGTTCTCGATGCTTTTGAACGCATCATCATTATCATCATTACTATCACCGCCACAACTGTCGGACTCCGCAGATTTATCATCATCTTCATTTCCTTCATCTTTTTCCACGGCCGCAACTTGAGGAGGAGCACAAGAAGAGGAAGCACTGCTATCGAAGAACACGAGCTTGTCGGCAGTGATCCGCGAAAACTCAGTGAAGTCCTCTGGGCCCTCCTCTGAGATTCCCGAGGAGCCAACAGTGGATATCTTAAGATTTTGGCAGGTTGTTGAAATGTTGTCCTTCGGGGACTTATCTCAACACTTCCTCGCCTCCGCTCCTTGCTCTGTCAAATCTCCACCTTCTGATAGGAGGTGACAATCGACTAAAGTACCTTCAAGAGGCCACTTGAGGAGCTTCGAGAAGAGGAGTAAGAGGTGGAGGAGATCTCACCAGTAGTTCGAGTTGCAGTGCTTCACCTCAAAGCGGCAAAGGGCGATGGAGGAGGAGTCAACATCTGAGGTTGAAGCTTCCGATGCTTCACATCCTTCAAAAATTGCACAACAGAAACAACCTCAATAATGTTCATAATGTATGGTGCATAGCCACACGTTGTAGATGTAATCAAAGACATTAAACTTCTCATCCTCACTTAGAATCTATAAAAGGTTCCTCAGGTACCCTTGGATGCTCCCTACATCTCCATCTTTGGGGGCATGGGTCTTCCCCAAAACATGGTTCATCACCCCAAAGAAATGAAGGATATTTTTGGTTGAGGGTGGCTCAAAAGAGTAGTGCTTGTCATACATTAAGTCCATTTGGTTCCTACCAACGATTTGGAATTGTGAACAATCAACTCATTATCCAACCTACGTTCCAAGCGAAGGATCGCAACAAAGTCACTGTACATCACAAAGTACTTGATGTCATCTGTCATCTAGGTGATCTCTCTAGCACATTCTGAGGAGAAGTGAACTGTGGAGTAGAACGGACATATAATCTCAGTGTTCAATGTATATTTTATGGCCATTAGATCCTTCCATGGTGCTCAATAGCTGCAATCACTGCATCAAAATCCTGGGCTTCTTCTTACCAAATATATGCCCAACAGATCCATTGAGCATCTACCATTGGTATCTTCATCCTCATGTAGACTGGCCGGTAACAGTCGCAATGGAAGTCGCTTCAAAAGCAAGGATCAGCAGTCTTCTTTTTCATACAATACACATTCTTGTATTTGAACTTCCTTGTCTTTTCTGCCCCCTTTCCATTGAACACCTCTATTGACCAACACCTATTGGGGTCATGCATGGGAGGAGCCATATTGAGAGGCCTAGCATGACCAGATGGCCTCTCTTTAGCACTCCCACCAAGAGTGAGAGCTTCTAAGCAAGGTGTGGGAGCCTTTTCTCTTAGCCTTAGAAATATCCTACACTGGCCCTTTTCCTGTATCAACATCCATTGTTGGCTTCTTCCTTACAACTGTTCTCTTTGAAGGAGGGGAGGGGGTCAGATCTGGTGGATTCTCGGTCGTTCCTTTTCTTTGTTCTAGCCTCCTGGGTGACCGCCTCTCAAATGATGGCCAAACGAACTTCCTCCCTCTCAGCATCGCTAAAAGGGCTATTACCACTGCCTGACATGGATCCTGTCAAGAGAAGATAAAGATGGGATGCAGGAGTTACATTGTGTAAAGTGTTCATGCAAATTGGAAAGGTGAGAGTTGAAACAGCTAGATATCGGACTTGTCTGGTCAAAGGTTGGACTAGTCCACTTAGAGTGGACATGTCCGTGCTTGTACGAATTAGTCTGATGTCCATTGTTTTAAACCCTAACTTTCTAAAATTTGCACAAATTCTCACAAATACATTATAATACTAGACAACAAAAAATTGAATGACAAGGCAGAGATAGGGTATGGACTAAGATTCTCAAAACTATGACCTAAACCATCAGAATCAAAGAAGATTATTTGGGTCAAAATACCTTGAGAAGTGGTTAATCCAAAGAAATATGTGCATAGATTGATCGGAGAAGCTCGGGGAAGGATTCCCGAACTCCATAGGTGTTGATTCAACAACCATCACGAGGATTTGGAGGTGGAGTATCAAACTCCTTTGGGGCAAGTTTGAGGGAGAGAGGTGCAAGGAGGTTGAAATGGAGGTGAAGAGAGATGGTCAGGGCCCGCCCCTGGGGTGTTGTCCGCCCTAGGTACCGGACTAGTCCATGGACGAGATCGGACTAGTTTGATGTGTCGGACTAAGAATAAATTACTCAGTAGTCCGGACTAGTCCGTTTCATGGGTGGACTTGTCCGTTGTAAACTTGTATGCATCCCCATCGGACTAGAACCCAGGCCCAGACTTGTCTGTTATTATAGCAGACTAGTCCGTGCTTAAGATAGAAAATCACATATATATTGAGATAGATATATGTGTTGATCATTACGGACAAGATTTCACAAATAATCATGATAGTGAATGTTGCTTAGAGGGGGGTGAATAGGAGGAAGGACCTGAAATGACTTAATAAAATGGGATTAAAACACAAATACCAGACTAGTATGGGTCCTGGCGGGTCTAGTCCATTCAGCACACAGGAAAACCCTAAAAACCTCAATTTTAAGTATTTTACTTTGATTTTAGTTCAACGAAAAGTGGATATACAATCTAGCAACCTAATACAAGTTGGATTGATAGGTATTAAGGATTAGATTGTAGGATTACATTGATTAAAAATATGATGAACTAGATGAACTCTAAAAGCAATGCTAGTGATGAACGAAAAGTAAAGCGACAAAAGATACAAGTATCTGTCCTGAGGTTCAGCTCCACGAAGAAGCCTATGTCCCCATTGAGAAGTCCGCAGGTCTCAGTTGACTCTAATCTCACCAAGCCACCACAAAGGCCAGCTTGTTTTCCGCTAGTAACAAGGGGTAAATACAATGTTCTTGGGGCTTCTCACAAGTTGGGGCTCCCCAAAGCACAAGAGATGCAATCACACGAATCTCAATAGCCACAAGCCACAAAGACGCAACACCATGTGCAAGAGATCAAACTGAGAGCCAAAGCACAAAGTTCTTCCTTCTCTCCTTGTCCCAAACCCTAATCCACTCAAGATTTGGTTCTAGAGGGCAAGTAGGCAAGTGTGAAGCTTAGGAAGGCTCAAGGATGCTTGTGGCGGTGCTAGAATTCAAGTGTTTTAAGTTGGAGGTCGAGGGGTCCCTTTTTATAGGGGTCCCAACAGCCAACCGTTGCCACCAACTAAAGTTCGGACTAGTCCGACACGGGGCTCGAACTAAACCGGCCAACTGGGACCACTCAACATCACACCTCTTCCGAGGGTGATGTACCCGCCAAAATTTGAATTTCAAACGGTCATGGCACACCAAACTAGTCTGGCCAACAACGGACTAGTCCGAACTACAATAGAATGTCTTGGTCCGTCTAAAAATGTACATGTCTGGAGCAACTGGACTAGTCCAACCCACTAGGGCGGACAAGTCCGGCCAACAGGACTTATCCTCAGAAGCTCCCATCTCTCACAACCTAGGACTAGTCTGGCTTACAATGAACAAGTCTGAAGTACAACTGTACCCTTTGGCCCAGCTGAAAACAGACCTGATTGGCAGGCCTTGACTGTCTGGCCACTCTGGTAGACAAGGTCGGCCTCCGAGGACCTTACTAAAAAGCTCACACCAAGTGTACAACGGACGAGTCTGTCCCCAAATAGACAAGTCCGAAGTACAATAGAAACCTTTTGTCCGTCCCAAAATGGACTAAACAGACTCACCCGGACTAGTCCGACTTGAAACCCGAACAAGTCCGGCCACTAGGGTTTTCTCTCGTAAAGGGTTCTCACTTAGGTTTTCTGCCAACTAAGACTTTAAGTCCTCTTCTATGATCTCAATGCACTTTATACACACACAATCATACATAGTAGGCTAGTCTAAACTCAACACATAAGAAACCATATTTTGTATGCTTGAGTCTTTGACACATGTTTCAATCTTTTCCTTTTCGAGGGTATTTCTTCCATTTCAATTCCCCACCTATGCTTAAGATCAACTAAGCTCATTAGTCTCTTAGTTTGTCGTCATCAATAATCCAAAACCCACAGGAATAGTTAGATACACTTTCAATCTTCCCCTTTTCAGTGATTGATGACAACACATTCAACATCAATAAAAATGATAGAAATTGGTTTTCATAATGAGTGTGTGTATGAGTAACCCCCCCTCATTGTATGCATCATGAATGAAAAATTTGAGAGAGTTATCATACATACACATGTTATGGTGTCGTGCCTACGTGTCGTGTCCATGATTTGTGACAAGGCATTGATAAAGTACTGAATGTGCATAAGAGATAGGCAATTGAACTTAAGCATCACAATACAATTAAGTCAAAATAAACATCACATACTACTTACAATCCTTAACACAATTCAAGCCTTACACAAATTTAAATGCGATTTTTAAAATATAATACAAGTCCATAGGATCGTAGTCACTCTCAGTGGCCTCTGGGTCTTCATTGTTATCTTCATCGTCATATTCATCATTGGAGATTGCAGCCTTAGAGGTTCCATCTTCCTGGAACTAAGCGAGTTCATCAACAGTGAACTCAGTAAATGGAGTCAAGTCTCCATCACTCTCCGCGGTGGGAGACAAGGGAATCTCGAACTTGTCGCACATCACCTTGATGTATTTCTCTTGGCATAGCTCCATGCGATGAGTCCAAACTTCCACTTTTCGACAAGAGGAAAAAAGTTCTTTGAAGCACTTGAAGAACCCGCTTAATGATTGTGGTGCAGGAGAAAATGGAGGCGCCACAGGGCGAGAGGAAGAGGCAGGAGTGTTGGCATTCTTCCTTCTTGAGGTAGGAGGCTCTGGAAAAGGAATTTGAGGACGGAGTCTTCTATGAGTGACATCCTTCTTGGAAGTGATCCCCGACACCTTCTCAGTCAAGCACGTCACATACGGTACATAGCCACAAGACCAGTGGGTGTGTGTGAGATGTTGAAAATGTCATCATAGATGTAGTCAACCACATTGAATCTTTCCTCTCCATCAAGAAACACCAACAAGCGTCTAAAGTTTCCTTGTATGACTCCTGCATCTCCATACTAGGGGGCTATGGTCTTCCTCAAGACACGGTTAAGCACACTATAGAATAGCTTTATGATCCTTATGTGTCCTGCCTCATAGACTGCATGGCTTGGATACATGTAGTCCAAATCATCTCTAGCAACGGCCTTGAGATTTGAAATGATGATCTCGTTGTTGAGTTGATCTTCCAAACCAAGGATTTTAGCAAACTCCCAATGAGTGAATGTTTATTGCTCACATTTGCGAGCCAAGTTATCATTCAGTCTCCTTGCATGTGGAAGTACACGATAGTGTAAAACTGCATAATGACCACAATATTCCAATCATACTTGAAATCCATGAGGTCCTTAAGCCCATGACGCTCTACGACTTCAATAACTTCATTAAAGGCAATGTGGTTCTTCTCCACCATGTAGTCCCAAACAATCCATTGAGCATCTTCACTGGCGTCTACATCCTCATATATACAGTCATGTGGTAGTCACAGTGGAAGTCATACCAAAACTGAGGATCATTGGTGTGCTTCTCAAATCTGTACACATCATCCATCCTCAATCTTTTTGCTTTCTTGTCCCCCTTTCCTTTAAACAGTTTTGCTTCAACTGTAGCTTGGCGGTTAGGGTTCCTTGCGGGCGATGACATCCTCAATGAGCCAATGGGTTGTGAGGACCCCTTTTTACCCTTCTCTCTCATGGTGATGCCAACTTACGCCTTGCTAGCGGGCCTCTTTACAACCGGTTTCCTCTTCTTTGGCGGTCTATCCGCCGGTGCCTTGCCTTTGTCCTTTGCAGTTCTAGCCGCTTGAGTCCTTTGTTCCTCACCCACTGTCACAAGCCTCTTCCTCTTTGTGGCTTGTTCTGTTGTAGCCGAGTTATGCTCTTCTCGCTGCTTTTTTATATCCTTCCTTTCCTCCACACTTGACTTGAAGAGATCTTGTGCGTGCTCTCGCTCCTCGCGGGCACGGCAATAGGTCTCTTGCCTCGCCGCCTCAGCCTCCAGATTGGATAGGGGTGAGTCGCTATCACGGCTCGTAATCATCCTTGAGAAAAGATGAATAGGAGAACGCATGAGTCTAAGGAAGTTGAACATTGTGTTAGAATTCATGAAAACAATCAAAATTAGGGTTTTGTACTGTGAACCCTGGACTTTCCGCCCTAGGGCTGGACTAGTCCGTGCGAGCCGGACATGTCCGCCCTGTGGTAGGACTAGTCCGGTGCACACAATAAGAACCCTAATATTGATGATTTTTGTAAAAACTACGAATCGGGTTAAATCTTCATAGGCTAGGATCACAATGACATGTAGAACAACATTTGTGAAGAGGTTTCTACCAAAAGACCTAAGAACTTTGAATTTTGAAGGATTTGGAGTTAGGTCATTAATACTTCTTTGAATCTTCAAATTGCCAAAATGCAGATGAAGAAACGAGCAAGGATGCGTGAGGAATAGTTCCCACACACCTTGGGGCTTCAATCTACGTATTGGAAGTGGTTTTTGTGGAGGGAATCGAAAATCGCCGATTTGGGGCTGCGGTTTTCATACTTGAAGAGAGAGAGAGAGAGAGAGAGAGAGAGAGAGTGAAGATGGAAAGTGAAGAGTCTGGTGCCCATTGGGGAGGTTAAGCCCCTAGGGGCCGAACCAGTCTGGTGGGAAGCCCGAACTTGTTCGGTCCATGGATTCTACCTGGACAACTCGAAGGCCCGGACTTGTCCGGCTAGAGAGGCGGACAAGTCCGGTCCAAAGGCTAAAAACTCATATATATTTGAGTTTTCACAAGATATTTGATCCGTTTGGACTAGTTTTCACGAAAGATCTTTGCAAACATGGTTAGTAAGCAATCAACAACCAAACTATGACCATAATATACAGAGATTCAATAATTTCAATAGTTCTGTAGAAAATTGAGGGGGATGAGGTTTTTGCAAGCATGCATGAAATTTTGAAGAAAATAAAAGTAACAATCAGATGTGCAAGACTCAAGCCACATTGCGAGAATCTAAGATATTGGGCTCACTCCTATGTTCACAAAATCTCTTCTCATCTGGAGGTTTGGTGAAAATATCGGTCAATTGTTTTTTCGGTTCTCACATGGGAAATACCTATGTTTTCTTTGATGGTGTGATCTCTCAAGAAATGGTGGCAGATATCAGTGTTCTTGGTACTTGAATGCTCAACTGAATTGTGGGCTATTTTGTTGGTGCTCTCATTGTCACATAGGAGAGGGATATGGCGCAAGTTTATGCAATAGTCCCTAAGAGTTTATCATATCCAAAGAAGTTGTGCACAACAACTTCTGGCGGCGACATACTCTGCTTTGGCTGTGGAAAGTGCAATGGAATTTCTTGTCTTTGTGGACCAAGATACTAGGGACCTACATAAGAATGGGTAAGTACCGGATTTGCTCATTCTATCTACTTTGCACCCCGCATAATCAACATCAGAATAACCAATGATATTAAACTTGGAGCCCTTGGGGTACCAAAGTCCTAGGCTTGGTGTGTGAACCAAATATCTAAGAATTCTCTTTACGGTGGTCAAATGACACACCTTGGGAGCGTCTTGAAAACGTGCACACATACCAACACTTAGCATTATATCGGGCCTAGATGTACAAAGGTAAAGTAATGAACCTATCATGGAGCGATATACATTTTAGTCCACACTTGGACCATCTTTATTGAGGTCGTGGTGTCCATTTGTTCCCACTGGAGTCTTGATGGGTTTGGCCTTGTCTATGTTAAACTTCTTGACTATATCTTACGTATACTTGGTTTGACTAATGAATGTGCCTTCCTTGAGTTGCTTCAGTTGAAATCCTAGGAATAACTTGAACTCCCACATCATGGACATCTCAAAGCTTTCGGTCATGATCTTAGAAAAGCTCATGACAAAAACATTTGTTAGTAGAATGAAATATAATGTCATCAACATATATTTGGCAAACAAACAAATTGTCATTGTAATGCTTAGTGAATAGAGTATAGTTGGCCTTCCCAATTTTGAAACCATTTTGAGTTAGAAAGTCTCTAAGGCACTCATACCAAGTTTTGGGAGCTTGTTTGGGGCCATAAAGAGCCTTACACAATTTGTATACATGGTATGGAAAGTCATGATCTTCAAAGCCGGAAGGTTGCTCCACATACACCTCTTATTTAATTGGACCATTGAGAAAGGCACTCTTGACGTCAATTTGGTATAGCTTAAAATTATGGTGAGTAGCAAAGGCAAGTAATATGCTAATTGATTCAAGACTAGCTACGAGAGCAAAGGTTTCATCGAAATCCAAACCTTCTACTTGTGATTACCCCTTGGCCACAAGTCATGCTTTGTTCCTTGTAACCACTCGTGCTCATATTGTTTGTTGTGGAACATCCACTTGGTTCCCACAACATTTGCATTAGGCCTCTTCACGAGCTCCCATACTTGGTTTCTTTCAAAGTTGATGAGCTCTTCTTTCACGGCCACCACCCAATCCAGATCTCGTAGTGCTTCTTCAACCTTGTGAGGTTCCAAAGAGGAAACAAAAGAGTAATTCTCACAAATATTTGCAACACAAGATCGACTAGTTACCCCCTTGGAGATGTCTCCAAGGATGTCGTGAATAGGATGGTCTTGTGGAACGCTTTGATAAACTCTTAGGTGTGGAGCTTGAGTTCTTGGAACTTCATCATGTTCTTCCTCATCTTCTTTGTCTCCCCTTTGATTGATGCATACATTTTGATCTTGATGTTGTTGAAGTGCATCTTGAGGGTCTTGAGCTTGATCATGTGAGGAAGAGCTTGCTTGGTTTGTGGGATGGTCACTTAAGTCTTGAGGTTGTTCTTGTGGTCGAATGTCTCCAAGTGTCATCTTCCCTATCACCACTTGTGGAGTCCCTTCTTGATCTAGCACACAACGATCAACTTGCTCCACATGGGAGCCATTAGTCTCATCAAAAAACATGTCACGTGCTATTTCAACAATTCTGGAGGACTTGTTGTAGACAAGGTAGGTGTAGGTGTTTGAGTCATAGCCAAGCAAGAATCCTTCATCAGACTTTGAAGCAAACTTCAATGTCCTAGGTTTCTTGTTGAGGATATAGCACTTACTCCCAAAAACATGACATCTTGTACTCATGGCATGGCAAGCGGTGTTAACCACTTTCGCCCAAATCTGGTCTGACGTCATATACTCATCAAGCATGGTTCTAGACATCTCAATGAGAGTGATATTCTTCCTATCGGCCACCCCATTTAATTGAGGGGAGTAGGGGGCTGAGAACTCATGCTTGATACCTTCTTGATCCAAAAACTCTTTGACTTGAGTGTTCTTGAACTCGGTGTCGTTGTCACTCCTTATAGTCTTGATTCTCAAGGAGAACTCATTTTGAGCTCTTCTAGAGTATTTCTTGAGGACACCTTGAGACTTGATCTTATCATGCAAAAAGAATACTTAAGTGTAATGTGAAAAATCATCAACAACTACAAGACCATATTTGTTACTGCCAATGCTCATGTAGGCGATTGGACCGAAGAGGTCCATGTGTGGAAGCTCAAATGGTCTTGTAGTAGTCATTATGTTCTTGGATGGATGTTGAGCTTAACATGCTATCCGGCTTGGCATGCACTATATGTCCTATCCCTTTCAAAAATAACATTATTCAAGCCACGGATGTGCTCGCCCTTAAGAAGTTTTTGTAAATTTCTCATCCCAACATGGGCTAGTCTTCTATGCCAAAGCCATCCCATCTTGGTTTTTGCTATTAAGCACATGTCAAGTTGGGCTTTATGTGTATAGAAATCCACAAGATAGAGTTTTCCATTGAGCATGCCCTTAAAAGCAATTGAGTAATTGCTCCTTCTTATGAAGGTCACACCCTCATTAGTAAAAATGCAATTATAACCTTTATCGCATAGTTGTGATATGGACAATAAGTTATAATCGAGTGAATCAACATGTAAAACATGAGAAAGAGTATGATTAGGGGATATAGCAATTTTACCAGTGCCAAGGATTTCCCCTTGGCCATTGTCCGCGAAGTAAATTCCTTCACTTGGATCTTCATTTTCGTCATATTCCACGAACATTTTCTTCTCTCCGGTAATGTGATTTGTGCATCCACTATCAATGACCCACTTCGTCCCACCGGAGGAGTATGCCTACAAAATAGAGTTAAGCCTTGGTTTTATGTACCAAAGCGGTGTTGGGTCCTTTGGTGTTAGTCAAAAGGCACTTGGGCACCCACACACAAGGTTTTGGACTCTTGTGGAGTGGCCCAATATACCTAGCATAAGGCTTGCCAAAATTGTTCCTCAATAAAACATATGAAGCATCAAAATCAAGGAACAATGGATGAAGTTCATTTTTAGGCATGTTAAGTGAAGTAGCAATGTTCCTTCCCTTGTTGTTGTGATATGAACCTTCCTTGACAGAGATGTCTTGTGTTGGTATATGCACTAGATGTCTTGTGTTGGTATATGCACTTCGTGCATATGCCATATTATCTTTGTCAAAGATGCCACGTTTTAGTGCTTGCTTGTTTTGTGCCAATTTTAGCTCATCCTTTAGTTTGAGAATTAAGTTAGAGCACTTGCAAGCTTTGGTTTTTTTGGATTTGACATGATTGGAAGGTGATCTCTTGATGAAGCAGGTGCATTGATCTTGAGAGGCTCAATTTGTATTTTAAGGATGTTGTTAACTTTTGTCAAGTTAACAAGTTCATTCTTTAGCACAGTTGTTGTGTCCTCAAGATTTGAGCAAGTTTCCTAGCTCAAAATGATTTCATGCTCAAGTTCCTTGCTTCTTTCTCTTTCAATCTCTAAGAGCTCCTCAAATTCTTAAAATCTCTCCTTTTCTTGGATGAGCATGTCCTCTTGATGATTGATTAGCTTTTCCTTCTCAAATATCTCATCCGACAACAACTTCATCCTTTTCAAAGTTATCTTACTCATATCATTAAGCATGTGTCCATTTTCACTACTACTATAAAAGTTATCATGCGATGAAATTGAGGAAGAAGGTTTAGAGTTAACCTTCTTTCTTCCCTCCTTGGCCATGAGTCATGTCTTGAGCTCTCCAAGTTTGGGAAGACCTCTTCATGGCAATTGTTGCCACCTTGTCATCATCTTTGGATGAGGAGTCTTCATTTGAATCCCATTCCTTTCCAAGGTGAGCTTGTCCCGATTGCTCCTTCTTCTTGAAGGATTTCTTCTCTTGGGACTTGCCTTCCTTCTTCTTGTTGTTGTCTTCTTGTGGGCAATCCACAATGAAGTGGTAATATTCTCCAGAATTGTAGCAAGCCCTCTTGACCTTGTCTTGGACTTCTCCTTGTTCTTGTTCTCATGATGGTATCTTCCTTCCCTCCTTGTCATCATCATCCTGAACTTGTTGATGGAGAGGGCCTCTTCCTTGTTGGTGTCGAGCTTCTCTTCATCACTTTCTTCTTGTTCTTTGTATTTGGATGTTGTTGCTTTGAATGCGACATCCTTCTTCTTCTAGGAGGTGAGCTTTTGAAGATCATTGTAGAACATTGCCTCTTGCTCCATCATCTCTTGATTGATGATTCTTCCAAGCACTTCTTAAGGAGTCATTTTGGTGAACCCCGGACTCTCACGGATCACAGAGCAAATAACAACGTTTTGAGGTACGAATGCCCAAATCATTCTCATAACCACTTCGTGGTACGTCCATCGGGTGCATCCATATGAATGGGTCTTGTTGATGAGGACCTTGAGTTGATTGTACATGTCTTGGGGGGTCTCACCATCCATGATGGTGAACCTCAAAGTTCTCCTTCGATCATCTTGATCTTCGCCTTCCTTATGACTCGGTTCCCTTCATGAGTGTGTCCCAAATGTCTTGAGTTTGTCCCAAATGTCCTTGGCTACCTCCAATCCATCAACTCGATTGAATTCTTCTCGAGTCAAGGAGGTGGTGATCACTTCAACCACATAAGCATTGCGGTGGAGTAGGACAGCTTGCTCCGAGGTGATGTCCTCCTCATTCGTTGAAAGATGCACACCTGTCAACAACATATGCCACAAAATATGATTTAAGAAATTAGGTGCATCTCCATATTATGCTTCCACATTGTATAATAATTTCCATCAAATTGAGGAGGTTTCCTATGGGAATAGACAAATAATGATTGTTAGAAGTTAAGCGCTCATAATTGAAAGGATATCAAGAAGTCGTGCCTTGAGTTGGCGGACTTCTTCGTCGTCATTTGGATCATCTTGAAGCACATCGACGTTCTTCGTCTTGTCATCTTTGTTGACGATCACTGGGACTTTGTTTTCACCCCTTCCAACCATCTTCTCTCCAAGTGGTTAGACCCTTGATGGAGAGGCCTTCTCTGATACCAATTGAAAGTTGCCTAGAGGGGGTGAATAGGCAGAATGACCAAAAATGACTTAATAAAACGAGATTAAAACACAAATATCGGACTAGTCTGGGTCAGGGCCAGACTAGTTCGTTCAACAGACAAGCAAACCCTAAAAACTTGATTTTTTAAGTGTTTTACTTCAATTTTAGTTCAATGAAAAGTGGATATACATTCTAGCAACCTAATACAACTTGGATTGATAGGTATTAAGGATTAGATTGCAGGATTAAATTGATTAACAATATGATGAACAAGATGAACCCATCAAGCAATTATAGTGATGAGCGAAAAGTAAAGCGACACAAGAGACAAGTATTTATCCCGAGGTTCAGCTCCACAAAGAAGCTTACGTCCCCGTTGAGAAGTCCACAAAGGACCAGGTCTCACTTGACCATAATCTCACCAAGCCACCACAAAGGCCAGCTTGTTTTCCACTAATCACAAGCGGTATATACAATTTTTCTTGGGGCTTCTGACAAGTTGAGGCTCCCACAAAGCACAAGAACTGCAAACACACGAATTTCAATAGCCACCAGTCACAAAGATGCAACACCAACGGCAAGAGATCAAATCGAGAGTCAAAACAGGAAGTTCTTCCTTCTCTCCTTGTCCCAAACCCTAATCCACTCAAGATTTTGTTCTAGAGTGCAAGTAGGCAGGTGAGAAGCCTTAGGAAGTCTCAAGGATGATTGTGGCGGCGCTAGGGTTCAAGTGTTCGAAGTTCGAGGTTGGGGGGTCCCTTATTATAGGGGTCCTCACAACCAACCGTTGCCGCAAACTAAAGTTCGGTCTAGTTCAGCCAGGGGCCCAGACTAGTCCAACCAATGGGGCCCACTCAATGTCACACCTCTATTGAGGGTGACGTACCCACCGACGTTCGAATTTTAAACAGACATGGCACAACAGACTAGTCTGGCCAACAACAGACTAGTTCGAACTACAATAGTATGTCTTGGTACGTCTAAAAATGGTCAACTCTGGACCAACCGGACTAGTCCAGCCTACTGGGGTGGACAAGTCCGGACAACAGTATTTAGCCTGAGAAGCTCCCATCTCTCAGAGCCACGGACTAGTCTGTCTTACAATAGACAAGTCCGAAGTACAATAGTACCCTTTGGTCTGGATAAAAACGGACCAGATTGGCAGACCTAAACTGGTTCGACCACTGTGACGGACAAGTCTGACCTCTCGGGACTTAACTTGAAAACTCTCACCATGTGTACACCAGACTAGTCCTCCCCCGAATGCAAAAGTCAGAAGTACAACAGAAACCTTTAGTCCATCCCAAAACGGACTACACTAACTCACCCGTACTAGTCTGGCCTGGAACCCGGACAAGTCCGACCACTAGGGTTTTCTCTCGTCAAAGCTTCTCGCTTAGGTTTTCTCCCAACTAATACTTTGAGCCCTCTTCTATGATCTCAATGCACTTGATACACACACTGTCATACACATTAGCCTAGTCTAAACTCGACACATAAGAAACCACAATTTCTATGCTTGAGTCATCGACGCCCATTTCAACCTTTTCCTTTTTGAGAGTACTTCTTCCATTTCAATTCCGCATTTGTGCTTAAGATCAACTAAGATCATTATTCTCTTAATTTGTTGTACCCTGCAGACCAGGTACCCCCGTGTACCAGGAAAAGGAATGCTCGGTCCGGCCTTCTAGGAAAGAAGGCACCCAGGGGTTACATGTCCTGCAGCTCCGTACCAGCCTCCCTATTAAGGGTGGCTCCAGAGCTGCCACATGACCTATAGCTCTGGACCTGCCTCCCTGCTAAGGGTGGCTCAGGTGCTGCCATGTGCCCGATAGCTCCGGACCTACCTCCCTGCTAAGTGTGGCTCCAGTGTTGCCACATGTTCAACAGCTCCAAACCTGCATCCCTGCTAAGGGTGGCTCTGGTGCCACCACGTGCTCAGCAGCTCCGAACCCGCTCCTTGCTAAGGGTGGCTCCAGTGCTGCCATGTGTCCAACAGCTCCAGACCCGCCTCCCTGCCAAGGGTGGCTTCGGTGCTTCCACGTGTTCTGCAGCCCCGAACCCGCATCCCTGCTAAGAGTAGATCTGGTGTTGTCACGTGTCCTGCGGTTCAGGACCCGCCTCTTTGTTGAGGGTGGCTCCGGTGCTGCCATGAGCCTTGAGACTCTAGACTTTTCCTCTCCTTCAAGGAGGGCACCGGAGTTTCCACCTGTATAAGACGACATGGGCGTTCAAGACCACAAATCGGCCCCTTCACGACCAAGTTAATGCGTCATTAACCCCACATTAATGACACAAGATCGCCGGGGTATCCAGACATAGTAACGCCACCATCTGTAACACCCTCATTTTCATCCATCATGCATTGCATACATTCTCATACATGTTTAACATTAAGCAACACAAAAAGGAACAAGTTTAGAATGAATTAGAAGCAAAACAACATTTAAAAACCTGTATAGTTGCGTACTTGTCCAGTTTGGACACCGGACTAGTCCGGTTTTGCTATCTTTTGTCCCCCAAACTTATCCACTCTGGTTGCGAATTAGTCCGATTCAGTTTCTGTTGTTGTCCGGACTTGTCCGTTGTTGAGTACTGACTAGTCCGTTCCTAGCTACTGGAACTTTTCGGAGTTGTCCAGTAGATCTCTCTTTTGATTCATTTTTTTTTTTGAGAAATTGTCAAGCCTCCGGCCTTGTCCGGCCCGTAACTGACTTGTCCATTTGACTTTCTAAAAATTCATTTTGCTTGCGAACGGACTTTTTCGGCTTGATACCGGACTTATCTGTTCAACTTTCTCACTTCCAACAGACTTGTACGGTATGCCCGACTCGGATTCAATCTTTTCCTCCACAAAATGTTATTGGGTTTTTTCCTTAATTGGGCCCAAGAATGTCATGCTCAACCCCTGTGGAGCCCATGTGGGACCCATACACGGCCTCCACCACCTTGAACTTGAAATCCATCAAATCCTACCACCTCCACATCTATATAAACATCCCAATACCCATCCTCTCACCCCTTTGTCACAATTGAAGAAACCCCAAACCCTAGTTTGTGGGAGCCGCCATCAAGAGAAGATCACCGCAGCCAAGAGAACAGGAGGAGGAAGGAGAAGGATCAAGTAAGTTCGATCTTCGTCAACTCATCGATATCATAGTCAATTCTCCACCAAATTCTTCGTCTTCTTTGGATCTAGAAGTCAGTTCTTGAAGCCCGACCTTTGGACCCTTGGATTCATGGTAAATGTCATAGATGCATCGTTTCTACGTAAAATATGATCCTATATTAGCTTTAACTATGCTCTAGTTGGAAATTCGCTAAAAAAACCTAGGCAAGTAGACTTCTCCAGTCTAGTGCGGACTAGTCCGGTCAAGTTTCTTGTCCAGGGCAAACTCGTCCGGTCCCTAGTACGGCCTTGTCCAGCCATCTGAATCTGAAATCGTTGAATTGAACCCAAATTGACTCAAATCAACTCGAAACATGTTCAAACTTGTTAAAAACCATTGTAACTGGTTAGTAAATATTAATAGCAACTCATTAACAAGTTTTACCACATAATTGCATTAATCATGCATGTCATGGCATAATGAGTAATATATAAGCATTTTTTGATTGTAATGTTATTTTCTATGTCTTTTGCGTGGAATAGAAGGTGTTGGTCTAGAGGTTGTTGTTGAGGACCTGCAGCACCAGAACTTCAAAAATTTTGACCCTAATCAAGCTCAGGAGCAAGGCAAGTGTCCTTGATCATTTTGAACTAGTTTTTAAATGTTTTGTTTGGAAAACTGCATGCTTGTGTCAAATTGATGGGATACCCAAGATAGGAGTTTACTAGTCTTGTTTGACCATCCTTGTCGCTTAGGACATGTTGTAGAGTGTCAGGAAGGGTATTTTTACCTTTTCGCTTTGCTCTAATTGATTGGGATGGAAAAACAACCAAATGGCTTAATTATGAATTAATGACCCTATGGATAACGAGAATTGAAGAATGTGGACAATTGGTAAACATAGGAGTTGGAAGATCTAAGCAAGCATGGATTTTGGACTGGGTTGGATGTTTTGGTTGTTTCGCTTGCTTTAGATCTAAGGACCAGTTCATGGAGCAACCATCTAGGATTTTCAGTGCCATCATAAGGACAAGTATGAGTGCAGCGTAGCTGATTAATTAGATGTGTTGCTGGTATTGTTTGGAACATTGGATGGTGCGGGGAATGGGAGTCGAGCAGGGTTGCCTTGGGAACTGCAAAGCACATGAGGGGGCCCATAGGTGGGAGAATAGAGATTCGAGCTGGATGGTAAAACATTACTGGGTCCGTACATGCTAGTAGTCCTTTTGTAAAAGCTATTTTGTGATCTCTTGGCCGCACACCAACGGAAGTGTGACAGGGCAACATAGAGGTTCTTAGTCACCGAAAGGTGATGAAATCACGAATATGTGAGTAAAGTGGTACAACCTCTACAGAGTGTTAAAAACTATCATAATAGCCATGCTTCCAGTTACGAGCAACCTGGACCCTCACATGATTAGTGGGAAACTTGGTATTTGGGATGGTTTGGTTATGTTTATGGTTTGAGCTGTGATAATTGAACTTGGATAATGATGATTGTAAGAGTTCGGCTTTTGAAAGAATAATTACTGATGGATGTGATATAACGGTAATTGATGGTATTGGACTCAAAATTGGTAATTATTTGGAGACGATGGGATTATTTCACATAGATTTAGTATGACACTTTTTACATGTTTTAAATGTACTTTTTAGCAAATAGCCATTATTAATTATCATCATTCCTTGTTTAAGCTACATGTCATTATTTTCCCACACTTGCTAAGTACGACATGTGCTCACCCTTGCAATTCCCCCACCAAAAGTTTCAAGGGATGTTTGGGAGTATCCTGAGGATAATGCAGAGTACTAGGCTGTATGCTACCGTCGAATTGCTTATGGTGTTGCTTAGAGTCGCGCTATCCCCTATGCTCAGATTGCTTAGTTTTCTTAGTTGCTTAATTAGATTATTTTCATCGCAGTTATAGTTCAATAATGATCACTAGAGCTTGTAATCGAGGATTATTTGAATATTGTAATAAAGTACTTGTTTAATTAAATTGTGCTGTGATAATTTTCTGTATATTGTTTGTGATGCACTCGTGTATGTGTGATCAACGTCCTGGGCACACATATGTGTTCACTTAGTTCATTTTTGGAAGCGGGTGTCACAAATTGGTATCAGAGCCACAGGTTGACCGTAGGATGTGCAGCTTAGATAGAATGTACACTTTAGAGCACATATGAACACCCAGGAAGCTTTGTGGTTTGTTTGGTGTGCTGATTGCCATGTAATGTTTGCCACGTCCATATAGACTAGAATAGGTAGTTCCTTAGTTTCATATCCCTTGATGCATATAGTTGGGAACATTTTCTAAATTCTTCTATCTCTTGCTCTTTCTTCAAATGCCGAGGACTCGCAAACAAAGAGATGCTAATGATAATGAGGAGAACAATGGAGCACCTTAGAACAACAATGGACCTGTGTGACACCCGGTTCCAAAAATTAACCAAGCGAACGCATATGTGTGCCCAGGACATTCAACAAACATACACGAGTGCATTCACAAAAGGATATTTAGAAAATTACCACAAAACAAGATTAATTAAGCACCTTTATTACACAATTCAGAATATCCTCTAATACAAGCTCTAATGAATATCAATGACAAGTTTGAATTAATGCAGCAGAAATAAACTAATTAAAGCAACTAAGCAGCTAAGCACAATAAGCATAAGGGTATATGACAGCTCCAAGCAACACCACAGGCAAGATGACGGCAGACACGACCTAGAAGTATGACATGTAGCTTATTCAAATGATGACAATAATAAAGGCTAAGTACTGAAACGTACATTGAAAAGCAGTATATTATACGTATGTGAAGTAAACCCATCATAAGATAACCATTACCAAACCATCCCAATACCTAAAACCCCTCTAATCATGTAGGTCATCCAGGTGCTCTTAACCGGGAGCACGACTATCATGATAGTTTTAATACTCTCCAAAGTTTGTACTACTTTACCCACGTGTTTGTGATTTCATCACCCGTCGGCGACTAAAGAAATCTCCCTTATGCCAATTACACTTCCTTAAGTGTATGGCCAAGAGATCACCAAATAGCCTTTACAAAGGGACTACTAGCATGTACGGAACCACTAAGGTTTCATCGGTGGCGATGTCTCTAACTGAGCACTCTTCAACCAAGGGCCCCCTCTTGTGCCATTCGCATCCCATGGAGTCCCACCTCAATTCCAAACCCAAGCCGACTCTCCTTCCCCGGTGTGCCAAATGATCCATGCAATACTAGCTATACCCTAATTAATCATCTACACCGCACCCATACTTGGCCTTGTGGTGGCACTGTTGTCCTGGCTTATTCTCACATGAACCGGTCCTTAGATCTAAAGCAAGCAACCACCATGTCTTCCAACCTATCCACATACTAGGCTTGCTTAGATCACCCATTACCATATCATATTAACCAGGTCATAATAACCATAATCTCATTAATGCATAATTAAATAGTATAGTTGTTTACCCATCCCAATTAATTAAGCGAAGCAAAAAGGTAAAAACTCTTCCCGACTCTCTACCATATATTCCAGGTGGCAAGGATGGTTAAACAAAGCTAGTAAACTCCTATCTTGGGTTTCCCATTAATTTGACACAAGCAATGCAGTTTTGCAAACAAAACATTTATTGTAAAACAGAATCAATATGTTCAAGGATACTTGCCTTGCTCTTGAGCTTGGTTTGGGTCAAAAGCTTCAAATTCCTGGTACTAGAGGTCCTCCGCATCACTCTCTAGCGCAAATCCTTCTAAACCACGCAATAAACATACAAGACAAGAATTATAATAGTGCGCATACATTACTCAATATGACATGACATGCATGATTAATGCAAATGCGAAGCAAAACCAGTTAATGAGTTGTTAATAATATTTACTATCTAGTTCTAATAGTTTTTTACAAGTTTGGACATGTTTGGAATTGATTCAAACAAAATTAGATTTAACTCAGCAGAAAACAATCAGCGAAATAGGACTAGTCCACGCTTCGCAGAAATAGCAAACTAGGATTTTCTAGATCGACATGGATTTGGAGAAACGGGGTTGAATTCACGTGAAAAAAAGGAAGTAGAAGGTATACCAGGTGTTTAGAACTCCAATGAATCAAGGGTTTTAGAGGTAACACTTGGATCTTGACGTTCTATGGTTGATGATGAACTTGAAGGTGAATCGTGGATGAAGAACGAAAACTTGATGGAGATCTTGATCACTTGATTCTCTTTCGTTTCCTCCTCTTCTTCTTTTTGCTCGAGATGTCCTTCTCCCTCCTTGATGGCGGCTCTCCACAAACTAGGGTTTGTGGTCTTTCAATTGAGGCAAAAGGATGTAAAGTCAAGGGGTGGTGTTGTTTATATAAGGGTGGAGGGTTAGGTTTGATGGATTTCGAGTCTGAGGAGGGTGGAGGCCGGTGTGGGGTCCCACATGGGCTCCAAAAAGAGTTATACACGACATCCTTAGGCCCACTTAAGGTAAAACCCAAAAACACATCGTGAAACAAAAGATCAGTTCAGAATCGTGATCACCGGACAAGTCCGCAATAGGTCGGACTAGTCCGAAGTTAGTTAGAGAGATATCGTACAAGTCCGGACTTAGTAAGAGGAAAAACAGACAATTCTAGCAAAAATCGGACAAGTCCAATTTTAGTCAGAGGGGAAAATGGACAAGTCCGCTAGATGTTGGACAAGTTCGGATAAGTCTAGTGACATGGGGAAATTTCAAGGAATTGGAATACCGGACTAGTCTGCATTGGACCGAACAAGTACGAAAATTGTACAGAGACGAAACCGGAATAGTCCGCACAAAAATGGACATGTCCGAAGATGGTCACGGAGAAATCGACTAGTCCGCACCAAAAACGGACTAGTCCGCACTTACAAGAATTCTTAAGTGTGGTTTTGCTCCTAACTCATTTTAAACTCATTCCTTTTTATGTGGATTAATGTTAAACATGTATATGAACTTATGCAATGCATGATGCATGAAAATGAGGGTGTTACAAACCTAACCCCTTAAAATGAATCTTGCCCCCGAGAATCGACGCGAAAGAGAAGAGATAGGGAAATTCCTTCTTGAGATCATCTTCCAGCTCCCAAGTTGCCTATGATTCTGTGTGATGCTTCCATTGCACTTTACACCATCGAATCACCTTGTTTCTTGTGACTATCTCCTTGGTTTCCTAGATTTTGACCGGTTGCTCGGCATAAGTCAAATCTGCCTCTAATTCCAACTCTTCTATTGGCACTTGTTCTTTCGGTACCCTCAAGCACTTCTTGAGCTGGGAAACATGAAAGACATCATGAGCATCCGAAAGATGAGCTGGCATCTCCAACTTATACGCTATTCCCCTCTTTTGTCCAAAATCTTGAATGGTCCAATGTATCGAGGTGCTAGCTTGTCTCTGATATTAAACCTCTTATGACCTCTCATTAGTGATACTTTGAGATAAACGAAGTCTCCGATTTCAAAGGCTAGTTTCCTCCTCCTATTGTCCGCATAGCTTTTTTTCCTTGATTGAGCAGCCCTCATGTTTTCACGAATAATCTGGACTTGTTTCTCAGATTCTTGCAACACATCTGGTCCAAACATATGATTTTCTCTTGTCTCATTCCAGAACAATGGTGTCCTACACTTCCTCCCATATAATGCTTCAAATGGTGACATATTCAAGATCGCTTGATAACTATTAATGTATGAGAATTTCGCATACGGCAAGCTCTCCTTGAACTCTGCCCAAGTAATCCTCTCATGGTTCTCATGGGCATTGCATAAAGAATCCAACCAATCCGCAACTGCTCCAACAAGTTGATGAGAAGCAAATAGCACCTTCTCCCAGTCATTGCATTGGACAATAGCAAGTATCTTTTCCACAGACTTGAGCCAATCATCATCATCCATAGGGTCGGCGGCTTGAGAAAAGGTTGGTGGCCTGGTCCTCATAAACTCCCCCAATCGGTTATGAGGAGGCAGGGGTGGCGGTGGAGGCATGTGGGGCTGATCGTTGTTGTTGCTAGCTTGCAGATGTCCCATAGTTTGATCATGGTCTGCATGAGCTGGTTTTGCATAGCCAATAGCTGCTCAAGGTTGATAGCTCCTTGGGTAGGTCCTTGTCCATTATTGTTTTAAGGTGCTCCATGGTTCTCCTCCTCATCATTGCCATCCCTCTGGTAGCGAGTCCTCACCATCTGAAGAAAAGCAAGAGAGAAGAATTTAGAAGACGTCCCCAATTATTTGCATCAAGGGATATGAAACTAAACAACTAACTATACTAGCCTATGTGGATATGGCAATGCTAAAGCATCCCAAAATCCTCTACTAAGCACACAAGCAAAAATACATAGCAAACAACACCCCAAGCAAAAACTCATCGATTCCTGAATGCTCCTGTCGGAGTCTGGTTCCGGCAATTCTCCCAGCACTACAGTTAGTAGCCCACGGAGTTTCGTAGTTCGGTTGGGGTGCGCGGAAATAAAGAACAAGATGGCGACTTGACACGAGGATTTACATGGTTCGGGCCGCCTGAGCGTAATACCCTACTCCACGGGTGTGTGTTGTTGTTGTATTGAGCGTGTGAGCGCTATTGAGAGAGAGGCCAAAAAAGTCTCTAGCCAGTCTCAGCCTGTCTCGAGCACGTGTCCGAGATCAGAGAGTTTGGAAGGGTCCCCCGTGTATTGCTCCGCCAGTCCTTTTATAGTACAAGGGCTGGCCGTTACAGCATCAGCCTGGCCCGACATGTGGCCTTGGCGGTTACTGATGCTTAATACATAGTTAATGTGCTTAATTCCCCTTAATAGCATGGTAATGCCCCTTAATGGTGGCATTACTAGTATTAAGAGTCCTTTGATCGTGTGTCATTAAGATAGCATTAATGACACATAATCAGGTCTTGAAGTCTTTAATGTTCCTTGAAGGTCCGAGCCGTTGGAGGTCCACCAATCTGCCTGTTGAGGTTGAAGGTCCGGCGGTTGGAGCGTGGCAGCTCCGGAGCTTACCATCTTGGATGAGTAGATCCGGTGCTGTTGTACACGTGTCGGTACTGGAGCTTCCCTCTGTCGGGGGTTAGGTCCGGGGGTGCCACGCAGGTATCCAGTTCGGAGCTTTCCCATGTATGGAATGTAGCTCTAGTTTTATGATACACGTGGCGGCACTGGGACTAACCATAGGAGGGAGGCAGGTCCAGTTCCGAGTGACACGTGGGGCCTTTTGGGGTCTTCAACTCAGATAGATGGAGTTCCTTTGCACTTTTTGCAGTTCTAAGGGGTATCCGATACATAGGGTATAAACAGTGCCCCTTGGGCCCACCTCTGGGAGAGACCTTTTGAATCAAGTCATTCTGCCGGAGGTGGGTCCATCTTTGGATTTCTGCACCATGTCTTCAAGGGTTTTTGGATGTGCCATTGAGGTGTTGGTTCACAGTTAAACCATCGCCGCGTGGCATCTTCAGGATGCGGCAGGTGAGATCTGCACTTGCGGATCTCACGCAATTAAAGGTCGCCGGTTCCCAATACAAAAACCGTAACGGTTTCGTGCGCCCTGTTAGGCCACCTCCCTCGGGTTTCCCACCTCTCATCATGACAACTATTCGCCTGGGGTAAGGACCTCGACTTGATCGTCTAGGTGGCCCTGGGCCCCCTTGTCATTGGCAGGGTGAAATTTTTGAACTGTATATTTGGCCCTTCTGCAGTTTCCATCCAAGCGTTGCGGGGGCTTACTTAAGAAGGAAAGCGCGCACGGTTTGGGGATTCCTTACGCCTTCATTTGAACTTGCGCTAGAATCCTCCAAACTTTCGCTTACTTTTTCTCTCTCGCCCTGCCGTGCTGCGATGGAGTTGGGTCTCCGCAAGAGCCGTCTCACGACCGATGACAATTTGAAGAAGGTCCGGACCTACATGGGGTGGTCCAGCGACTCCTTCAACCACCTGGTCCGTGCCGGCGAGCTCCTGTTCAAGAAGAAGCGCGGCGGCGACATGGTGTACTTTTCTGCGTACGCCATGGTGGGACTGATCCCACCTTTGTCAACTTTCCTCTTGATGTTGTTAGACTTCTATGGTTTGCAGTTGTACCACCTTGGCCCCCACTCCATTCTTCTTGTGTCAACATTCGTCCACTTCTGCGAGATGTGGGTGGGTATTCCCCCCTGCGTTGAGCTTTTCCGTACCTTGTTCACCATCCACACCACTGACAAGAGTAACGAGTATCTTGGCTTCTACTATTTTGTGAAGCGCAAGAAATTCCCCTACAAGTACTATAGGTCATTCCCATCCGGCAAGTGGGACGACTGGAAGAAGGATTGGATTGTCGTCACGGTAGAGGAGCACGAGAAGCTGGAGCTGCCCGAAGGTCTTCCCAATGTTGACACTGATGCCTGGAGTGAAGTTCTGGTGCTGTCACAGGCCTTCAACCCTGCCTTGACCAGGATCCGCCAATGTGTGGAAGGAGGGGTGACCCCCCAGGCGGTCTTCTGCAACTTCCTGGTCAACTGGTGGGCTCCACTGAAGAAGAGGGAGAAGCTCGCCTGTGCCCTCAACAGTGTGATGGATGATGACCGGATTGAAATCGGTCTGAAGTCCAATTTGGAAGGCGTTGCTTTGGAGCTTCATCTCATGAAGTTCCAGCATGGCATTAACGTCGAGGGTGACGACTTAACTCCCCCGGCGGCTTTCCTCCCTTTAAACATGGAGGCGGAGTTTAGCAGGGAGCTCTGGAGGAAGATGTCGGTGCTTGACGACCTCAACGGGGTAGAGAGGCGTTCGACCACCAGATTGGTGATTCCCTAAGCTTCCGAGGGTGGACCTACTTCCGCCCCGAGACCAAGAGCTGAAGTCATAAGCAAGGGCAAAGAGTTGGCGAAGCCCTCCAGCCGAAAGAGGAAGTTGAAGCACTCTGATGGGAGGCCCGACAGACCCGCTCCTCCACAACAGCTCCTTCTCCCCGCCGCGGGAGGTCATCGATGGCGACAACAACTCTAGCATCAGCGTCTCCCAGGAACGTCAGCTCCGCCCAGGTGACTCTGGCGCCGGGGCCAGCTAAGGGCTCTAGGTCCGAGGGTCCTTCCCAGTCGAGAAAGGCCCCAACCAATACATTGCTGACGCTGGCAGTGAGCTCCGAAGAGCCTTCCAGAGCTACTACCCCAGTTGCGACTAGGTCAGGCTCTGAGCGTTCGGCGAAAAGGTTCCGCGCTAGCTGGAGCGGAAGTCTCCCAAGGTAAATTTGCTTTTTTACCTCAGTTGATTGTTTTTGTTGTAATCGTATTTTGAGTCTCTTCGTCCTTCATCCACAGGGTATCCAAAAAAGGGGGTTGAAGCTCCGATTCCTGTAACAGCAGCTAATGTTGTGCAGGCGGAGGCTCTGGCTCCAGTTCCAGCGCCGCCCCAGGTGGTGGCTGATGTCTCGGCAGCTCCGGCGCCAGCTGTCGAGGTTCTGGACCTTGACTCATCTCCTGAAGCTCCCATGGTAGCGCCAAACCTTGTGAATGAAGACATACTAGCGGCACCAGCTCCGGAGGTTGAAGCTCTGGTTTTGGATGTTGTGATGACGGATGCTCCGGCCTCAGAGCCGGAGGTAGCTGTACTTTTGGCCTTAGGGCCGGATGTTAGTGAAGCCCCGGCTGCAGAGCCGGTTTTTGATGAAGTTTCGGTGCCTGAGTCGGTTGTCATGGAGGTGCCGGCACCCGAACCGGTGGAGGTCGAAGCGCATGGCTCCTGAACCGGCACTAGGGGAGGCACCAACACCACAGTCGGAAGTGGCCTCAGCTCCGGCCGAATCTTCAGCGCCTGCCCCGGAGGTGGTAGTTTCGGAGGTACCCGTGCCCGAGCCAGGGTGCCAAGACGAAGCGACCGGTCCTCTGCCAGAGGGACTAGTTGCTGATGACCTGGCGGTGGGACCTTCGGAGCTGACTCCGGAGGTAGAAGCTCCCGTTGCCGGACCTTCCTCGGCGACGACTGAAGCACTCTCGGATGGCGACCCTAGTGTCGCGGAAGCTCAGGGGACCACTCTTGTAGAGTGGGACCCAATTTTTGTTATGAAGAACCCGCTGGAGTCAGTGGAGAGGACCCCGTCAGGTCCGGAGCCGATCCCCCTGTCTTTATCCATCGACAACGCCTGATCCAGCCTTCGTCAGGTCCAGTTAGAGACCATGATAGAAAGGCCCTCGAGGAGGAGTGCCAAACCCTTAGGAAGGTGGTGCAACCGGCTCCAATTAGAGACCAAGCTGACGCAAACCAGGCTTGTCGACGACAAGGAGTGGGACAAGAGGGAGAAGGCCCGGATGGAGTACTGGGGCCAGCTGTTGGACGAGAGGGAAAGCATGGTGTGGTCCCTCGACAATCAGTCCTGGGCTATACATGAACAAGCTGTGGCTGCTAATGAAGCAGCGAATGATCGCAAGGAGAAACTCAGTACCATCCACGAGAGCCTCGTCAAGCGCCAGGAGGCTCTTGAGGAGCAAGAGAAAAAGCTCGAAGATGAAGAGAAAAAACTCCTAGAGCCGAGGGATGACCTCGTGAATAGGAGGAGGAGCTCACCCAAAGGCTGGCTCTGGGTGACAAGAGTCTTGCAGAGTGCACCAATAAGCTAGAGGAGCTCTGCTAGAGTGAGGAGAAGAAGGCCTGGCAGCGGGGACAGGACCGTACCAAAAGGGAAAACAAAGTCACTGCAAGGGAGAAGAAGGTGCGAGGCCGGGAGAAAGATGTGGTTGACCACCAGAAAAAGATCCACGTCCGGGAAGAGGAGCTTGCCAACCTCGAAAGGCAAGTTGCTGAAAGGATTCAGCAGCACGCCAAAGAGGTCGAGCGCCTTGCCCGGGAGGGTTCGGAGCTTGCAGCGACTAATAGGTCCTTGGAAGAGATGCGAGGCTCAAGGACTGCAGAGTCCCAACAAGTATGGGACTTCTTGGACAAAGCCAATGACGCGCTGATGACGCTGGGCTTTAGTCCCGTGCGTCCGGACGATCTAGAGCCAGAGTTGGACCATGCGTTGAAGGTGTTGAGCTTGGCTGGCAACAAACTCAACAAGATGGGCGACGTCATCACAGATCAGTTGGAAACTGAAGGATAATCCCTTGTGCAGAACATCGCAGAATACATGTTGATGTGCTACACAAGTCAGGATCCTCATCTCCCACTAGATCTGATGCTTGAAGGTCCCATCGATGGAGAGGGAGGTGCTGCCAAGGCCAGCGTGTCGGAGGTTGCCCAGAAGGTTGCCTCGTTCTTCCGTAGGATTTAGGACTTTCTCCTTGTAGCTCCCACTTGTATCTTCTCTTCTTTTCTCCAATTTTGTATTCTCTTGTCCTCAGATGAATGAAATCCAAGAAATTTATGAATTTCATTTTTTGTCTTCAACCTTTGTTTCATTTGGCCCCCTGGTAGATGTACACAATTTGATTGCAAACATGTACCAAAAGGATGTAGCATTTTGTTGAAGACTTGCGTGGTTCGAACTTGTAGAGTATAGGTCCATAGTCGTCGACAGAAGGGGCCCACTGAGGTTGTCGGAGCTTTGTAGCTCTGGCAGCGACCACTGTCAACACGTAGAGCATCGACAGCTAGCCCTCTGGGGTTGTCGGAGCTTATTAGCTCCGGCAGTGACCACTGTCAACACATAGAGCATCGATAGCAGACCCCATTGGGGTGTCCTTTTACCATCTTTTCTTCACGTTGATAGCTGGCCCCCCGGATTTGTCAGAACTTGATAGCTCCGGCAACGCCTACTATCAATGTTTAAAACATCAATAGCAGGCCACCTTAGGGGATGTCGAAGCTTTGATAGCTCCGGCATCATCCACCATCATCATGAGATTTTTTTCCTGCACACTAAAGTCAAGAAAAACAGTAAAATCCATTTCTTATCTATAACTCATTTGTGGCTTACTATTCCCGAAAGAAAGTTTTAGGTCGACCACAATTCTATATACAATCAATCGCATTTGCTTATTTTCTCCAGGTCCGATCGTTTTCTGGACTCACCTTACTCAGGCCTGCCGTGGTGTAGGTAGAGTGGCGTACTTAGGGTGCAGGACCAGGTTAAGTTGATAGCACACTCTGGACCTAGATTGGCTTGGCGTTCAGGCGAGTAGGCCATTCAACAATGTTAAGACCCAAAAGAATTAACAAATCAACTTGAATTATATATGAATTGTTTCAGCTAAAGTTTCTTGAGAATTGCACAACTTTGTTATAGACAAGAAAGAGAAAATAAAAAAGAATGAGCCTGTACAAAATAAATGCACGTGGAGTCTGTTTTCACATAATGATGTCTTTCATTATAGATCCGGGGTACAGGGGAAACAAGTACATTCTTAGGGTACGAAACCAGGCTAAGTGTGTTGCATTTCTTGTTTAACCCAAGGTAACTAGCTACACTTTTAGTTCTGAGACTATGTCAAGTGTTGCTTGAACTTTGCGGAGCTTCCGGGAAAGGTCCGGCTGTCCTCCCGGAGGAGATACCCGACTCTGTACAATGATGCTATAACATACATCATATGTAATTACAGACTCACCTCCGTGATATTAAGCGTAGAACTTACGGATGTGCTCAATGTTCCAAGGATTAGGGAGCGGTGTCCCATCCTCCGTTGCCAAGTGAACGCATCCAGGACGGGATACTTTGATCACTCGAAAGGGTCCTTCCCACCTGGGGGAAAGTTTGCTTAA
Source organism: Tuctoria greenei (assembly GCA_036927565.1). NCBI lineage: Eukaryota > Viridiplantae > Streptophyta > Magnoliopsida > Poales > Poaceae > Tuctoria > Tuctoria greenei. The sequence continues at coordinate 202,034,813 of JAYESD010000001.1, forward strand.
CCCTTCTCGAGTTTGTATTCTCCGTAGCACCAGATCGCCTTTCTTGAGCTGTCGGTTATGCACATACCTTTGGTGATAGCGTCGGAGCGCTTGGTGGTATTGTTCATTTCGAACAGCTGCTCGGCACCTTCCCTCTTCAACGAGGTCAAGGTCTTCACGCCGGAGCTGGTCCTGCGTGGCTTCGTCGAAGGTCTGGACTCGGAGTGACCCCAAGGTGATTTTTGGAGGAAGGACTACTTCAGCTATGTACACCAGGAAGAAGGGTGTCTCTCCAATTGACCGGTTTGGAGTTGTCCTGTGTACCCACAGGGTGGGCGGAAGCTCTTCAATCCAGTTGGCTCTATGTTTTTTCAGGCGCTCATATGTGCGCGTCTTGAGTCCTTTTAGGATTTCTGCATTTGCTCTCTCAGCTCTGCCATTGCTTGCCGGATGAGCTACAGAAGCATAGCTGACTTGAATGTCGAGGTCTTTGCAATATCCTTGGAATGCAGAGCTTGTGAATTGGGTCCCGTTGTCAGTAATGATCTTTTTTGGGACTCCAAATCTGCATACTATGAACTGCAAGAAATTGATAGCTGATTGCTTGTTTATTGTCACAACTGGAGTTTCTTCCGGCCACTTGGTGAACTTGTCGATGGCGACATACATGAACTTGTAACCTCCGACGGCTCTTGTGAAAGGTCCCAAGATATCCATACCCCACACGGCGAATGGCCATGTTGGAGGTATCATATGTAGAGGTTGAGCTGGTGTGTGAATTTGCTTCGCATGAAACTGGCATGCTTCACATTTCTTCAATAGCTCGGTTGCATCCTTGAGTGCTATAGGCCAGTAAAAACCATGCCGGAAGGCTTTACCAACCAACGTGCGGGAAGACGTGTGGTTCCCACACTCGCCGCTATGGATTTCCTCGAGGTGATCGCGACCTTCTTCCCTTGTAATGCGCCGCATTAGGACGTCGTTGGCACCATGCGGTAGAGATGCCCTTATATTAGTGTGTATCTTTTAGAAAATCTAACTATCCGGTCAGCAGATACATTTTCTTCAGGAAGGATGTTGTCTTTCAAGTAGCTCCGGATCTACGAGATCCATGCATTGGAGCTAACTTGAGCTTCAGAGTCTTGCGTGCTGGGTTGCTCGGAGCTTCCTGCAGCACCCTATGACCCTTGATGGACACCGTGGTAACAGGGCCATCGAGACTGCCAGCTCCGAGGTGCTGGTCTTGCCCCCTTCGCTCAGTTCGGCAGGCTGAGCTGTTGGTCTTGACAATCTATGGACGAAGGTTCCGTCGGAAGCCAGAGCTCCGGTTGAGGCTTCGTCAAGAGTTCGTCAGCTTCAGCGTTGTTGAGACGCTGAACATGGCAAAGATCGAGGACTTCAAAATCCTTCTAAAGCTTCTGGACTTCAAGTAGATATGCAGCTAGTTGAGGGTTGTTGCAGCAGCATTCACGTTTGACTTGTTTTATTATGAGCTACGAATCACCCTTTACCAACAGCTGCTTGACACCATATGATAGTGCCACCTTGAGCCCATAGATTAATGCTTCATACTCTGCCATGTTGTTGGTCGCATTGAAGTCAAGGTGAACAATGTATTTGACCTTCTCCCCGGTCGGAGCGAGGAGAAGGATTCCAGCTCTGACCCCCTGCTTCTGCACGGAGCCGTTGAAGTATAGAGTCCAGTGAGGCTCAGTAAAGACCGGAACCTTGGGTTCCGACTTCAACTCACTTGGGACCCAAGGATTTGATGGAGAGGGGGTCCATTCCACCACAAAATCTACCAATGCTTGGCTCTTGATCGCTTGTCTTTGGACGAATTCAAGATTGAACTCGGCCAATTCCGCTACCCACTTTGCAATGTTCCCTGTAGAGTTGGGGTTATGCAAGATTGCCCGTAGTGGATAAGAGGTTACCACTGAAATCTTGTGAGCTTGGAAAGAGTGACGAAGCTTCCTAGAGGCTACAAGAACTGCGTAAAGCAGCTTATGCACCACTAGGTACTGAGTCTTGGCGTCACGGTGTACTTCACTGATGAAGTACACTGGGCGTTGGATTGTCCGGACCCTCCCGGAGGGGCCCGAAGCTTCCTCCTCATCAACCCGGACCCTCCCGGAGGGGTCCAGACCTTCTTCGGGGACCTCCAAGTTCTTGCTAGAGGAACCTGGAGCTTCTTCTGAAGTGACCCGGACCTTCCCAGAAGGGTCCGTATCTTCTTGTGCAGCAACAGTAACTCCTTCGTTTGAAGGAGGTTGATCCTCTGGCATCTCACCTCGAGGATCCTGGTCTGGGGGCTGGGACCCAGACTCGCCTTCAGGTAGTTTCGGACCATCCCGGAGGGGTCTGGATTCCTGAACTGGGGATGGTTCTATTCTTTCCGCAACCAAGACCATGCTGACAACTTCGTCAGTTGCTGAAATGTAAAGCAAAAGTGGCTCACTAGGATCCGAAGCTACCAAAGTTGGTAGAGTGGTGAAGAGATGCCTTAGCTCCTGGAAAGCCTTTTATGCTTCTTCAGACCACTGGAATGGTCTGGACTTCCTCAATAATTTGATGAAGGGTAGCGCCCGTTTTGCCAGTCTTGAGATGAACCGGCTGAGGGCAGCTAGACACCCAGTCAGCTTCTGGACATCCTTGATGCGAGCTGGTGGCCGCATCTCTTCAATAGCTTTAATATTGACCGGATTCGCCTCTATTCCTCGGTGGATTACCAAGAATCCATGAAGCTTTCCGGAGCTAACCCCAAAGACACACTTGTCTGGGTTCAGCTTTGAGCGTGTGATTCGCAACTTGTCGAAGACAGCTTGCAAGGTGTCAAGAAATGACTCCTTGTTCTTTATCTTAACGATGATGTCATCGACGTACACTTAATCTACATCTCTGATGAGCTCTCCATAAGTTTTGTACATAGCTTGCACAAATGTTGAAGCAGCGTTTTTGAGACCGAATGGCATGGCAGTGTAACAGTACAATCCATCTACGGTGATGAAGACAGTATGCTCTTCATCTTCCTTAGACATTCTGATTTGATGACACCCAGAATATGAATCTAGGAAACACAGTAATTCACACTCGGAGGTGGAATCCACTATTTGATCTATTCTAGGTAGTGGAAATGGATCCTTTGGGCATGGCTTATTTAGTGTTGTGTAGTCGATACACATCTGAAGCTTCCCGCCGGCCTTAGGTACAACGACTGGGTTTGCCAGCCATGTTGGGTGGAAGACTTCCCGAATGAATCCAACTTCGAGCAACTTCTTCACTTCTTGACATATGAAGTTTTGTCACTCTACTGCTTTCTTCTGAGGCTTCTGATGTACAGGCGGAGCTTCGGGATAAATCTTTAGATTGTGCTCAATCACATCCCTAGGGATCCCAGGCATTTGTGACGGTTGCCAGACAAACACGTTGACATTAGACCGGAGGAAAGTGATGAGCACGAGTTCCTATTTGTCATTCAGACCTCCCGATATTTGAGTTGTCTGAGCAGCATCGGAACCAATTTGGACTACTTTGACGGGAATGTCGGTGTTACTGCTTGGTTGCACACAAGGTGCGGAAGTTGTGCCTCGATGACGAATGCTCGCGGGCTTCAGAGCTTGCTCCTTTCCGGATTATCCCCCATGCACTGTAGCAAGCGCGTGGAGTTCTTCCAGAGCAGTAACTCCGACGGTGCGATCCCCGCGGATCCGGAGAACGCCTGAGGGTGTTGACATCTTCAACACCAAGTAGCCATAATGAGCAGCAGCCATGAATTTGTATAAAGCTGGACTGCCCAAGATGGCTTTGAATGGTAAGTTGATCTGTGCCACATCGAAGACCAACTTCTCGGTCCTGTAATTCTCCCGAGTTCCGAAGGTCACATGGAGAGTAATGGCACTGAGTGGAGTTATGGCCTCCGGACCTACTCTGGAGAAAGTTCGAGAGGGGCGAAGATCCGAAGGTTGGAGCTGAAGCCTGACAAAGGCTTCAAAGCTTATGAGGTTCAGCCCCGAACCTCCGTCCACCATTATGTGGTGGAGCTGGATGTTATTGATGGTTGGAGATACCATCAGTGGAAGTTGGCCAGCTCCGATCATGTTCCGAGGGCAGTCCGAAGCATCGAAGGTGATGGCAGTATCCATCCACTTCCGATGAGGCTCCACCCTGGTGGTGGGAGCTACAGAGGCCATGTCCCACTACATTGTCTTGAGGACACTGCGGGAAGTGATGTCCCACGAACCACCAAAGATGGTGTTCATGGTCTTCCAACGCTCGTTGTCGGAGACGTTGGAGTCATTGTCAACGGAGGTGTAGACAGCCTTCAAGATCTTTTTGGGGTCCTGAAAGCCTAACTCCTCTTCAGCCGGAGCTTCGTCGACTTTTTGTTTTCCTTCCCTTTGACGAAACGGAGCTTCTTCCTCATGCTTGTTGTAGCGCTCGGCGAGGTTCTGGACCTCTAGGTAGTTTTCCAGGTTGGTGGTGTTCGTCTTGTGTATGGGACACCACATCTTGGACTTGTCACCGTCTTCAAACGACGGCCGAGGTCGTTTCTCGTGGCGTGGCCCCCGGCCACCCGGTGCTGCGGCAGCAGTGGCAGTAGGTGTGCCGGCTGACAACTTCTTTTTGCCGTTGGACTTTTTCTTTTTCTTGCCACTCCTGGAGGTAGAGGCTTCACCCTTGGAGGATTTTTTGTTGGCCTCCGAAGGTGGTTGGGAGTGCATTTCACGGCCCTCCGTAGCCTTGGCACACTTGTCTGCCAAGCTTAACAGTTCCGTGACGCTGGTGACTTCCTTGGTCGCCAGCTTTTCCAGCATCTTCTTATCTCGAACGCCCTGTCTGAATTCTACAATAATAGAAGCACTTGAGATAGAAGGAATGTTATTTCGTACCTGGGGAGAACCTCTGGATGAAAGAGCGCAAGGACTCTCCCCACTTTTGCTTAACAGCAAAAAGATCCAGTTATGTGCCTGGTCGGGTGTATGAGCTCCAGAAATTGGCTGTGAACTGTTGGCACAACTCCGCCCAACTGTTGATGGAGTCAGGCGAAAGGCTCATGAACCAAGACCTGGGAGTCCCAGTCAAAGCCACAGGGAAATAATTGGCCATCACGGCCTCATTGCCCCCTGCCGCAAGGATAGCGGTGGAGTATATTTGAAGAAATTCAGCGGGATTAACAGTCCCGTCAAATTTCTTCGGCAGGTGAGGACAGAGCTTCTGCGGCCATTTGACCATGCGTAGGAGTATGGCCAAGGCAGAACAGCCTCCTCCTACTCCCTCAGGAGCAGGGATGTCCCGAGCCTCTCGCCTCTCGTGAGCACGCTTGATGTGGACGCGGCCGTCCTGTTGCCGGCAACGATGATCGGGCTCCGCCTGGAGGTCATGAGTCGAAAGCCTCGTTATCGTGTGAGTACATTGCGCCCCAGAAGGAAGCGACGTCGCCTGTTGAGATGCAGCACGCCTCCCGTGCTCTGAAGCTTGGGGACCGAGTCTACCCGACAAGGTCCGACGCTACGATGGGGCCCGCCTCAAGGCGGGAGGACCTTGATTGCTGATGCGATCGGCTACTACTGCAACCAGATGATCCACATCAGCTCTTCACTGTTCCATCGCACCCTGGGGTGCTCCTGGAGGCGGTGGACGTTGGAGAAGAGCACGCGCAGCATTAAGCGCGTGTTCGGGGTTGTTGTTCGCCGATGCAGTGATCGACGCGGACGCCCCATCTCACAGTCCAGCTTGATTCACCGGAGCGGATGGGGGCGGTGGTGTCATGACTCCTGCTGCAGCCACAGTACCTCCTGGCTGCTGCATGTTGGAGGGATTGCCTCCAGCAGGTTGCACGGCATGGTTATCGTTGGATGATCCAGCAGGAGAATTCACCATTGTCGGTACCCTGAGTACCGTGTACCCCTTGAGATTGCAAAGATCTCAAGGAAATGTCATCTACTTGATTTGAAGACCTTCGGAGGCCCACATGTCAGACATAACCGGACCCGCTTCCCCAACATGGTTAGTCCCAGGGTCGCCACATGTACCATCAAACCGGAGCTACCGCCCACAAGGGGGAAGCTCCGGGCTATGTACTATAACGGCACCCCCGGACCTAACCCCAGACCAAGGGAAGCTCCGGAACTGACATGTGTCTGGTGGCACCAGACCTATCTGTTCCCCACAATATGCTCCAGAGCTGCCACGTGTCCAACCGTCGGACCTTCAACCTCAAACCTTCAGTAGAATCCACAACAGCTCCGGATCTTAAGAGGGGAATCAAGGACTTCAAGACCCGATTAAGTGTCATTAATACTATGTTAATGACACACGATCGTACGACCCTTATTACCAGTAACGGCGCTGTCAAAGCCCGTAACTCGGTCATTAAGGGTAATTAAGCGCATCAAATGTGTATAAATATTAGTAGCCGCCGGGGCCACATGTCGGGTCAGGCCAACTTGTAACGGCCTGTCCTTGTACTATAAAAGGACAGGCCGAAAATACATAGAGAACGGCTGGTCTGATCGGCTCACACGCGCTCTCAACTCACGTCAACTGAGTTGAGTTCATACATCCAATACAACACCAACACACCCCGTGGAGTAGGGTATTACGCTCAGGCAGCCCGAACCACGTAAATCTATGTGTCTCCTGTGTCATTTTACATTTCACCTTCTTGAATCTCCGCGTGCCCACACCGAACTTCAAACTCCGCAAACACTTTTAGTAGTGTCGGGAGATCTGCTGGATCAAAACCACCAATAGTTGGCGCACCAGGTAGGGGTGCCTGAGATTTCAAGAATGGTGAACTCAGCTGCTGAATCATCCAATAGTCATCCCGCTGTTCAAGCTGCTGGGGGCAATCCCTCCAATATGCAGCCACCAGCAGGAATCTCAGTTCCAGCAGGAGTCACACTTCCACCACCGCCGCCTCCACCAGCAAATCAAGCTGGGCAGCGCGATGGTGCACCGGCATCAATCAATGCGTCGGCGAATCCTGACAACCCGGAACACGCGCTCCATGCAGGACGTGCTCTCCTTTAGCGCCCACCACCTCCTGATGCATCCCGAGATGCAATAGAGCAGTGGAGGGCCGATGTGGAACACTTGGTTGCAGCAGCAGCCGACTGCATCAGTAACCAGGGTCCTCCTCCTTTAGGACGGGCCCCGTCGCAGCGACGGACCTTGTCTGGCAGACTTGGTCCGCACGTTTCCAACAACAGGAGACGTGCTGCATCACAGCAAGTGACGTCGTTGCCCTCCGGGGCGCGACGCACTCACACGATATCAAGGCTTTCAACTCATGACCTCCGGGCGAAGCTTGATCGCCGATACCGTCAACAAGACGGCTGAGTCAATATCGAGCGTGCTTGTGAAAGACGAGAAGCTCAGGACATTCCTGCTCCTGAAGGAGTAGGACGATGCTGTTCAGCCCTGGCCATGCATCTGCGTATGGTCAGGTGGCCAAAGAAATTCTAGCCTCACCTGCCGGAGAAGTTTGACGGGACCATTAATCCCGTCGAATTTCTTCAGATTTACTCCACTGCTTTCCTGGCAGGTGGAGGAAATGAGGCCGTAATGGCCAACTATTTTCCAGTGGCTTTAACTGGGACCGCCCGATCCTGGTTTATGAGCCTTCCACCCAACTCCATGAACAGTTGGGAGGAGTTGTGCCGACAGTTCACCGCCAACTTCGGGAGTTCATACACCCGACTAGGCACCGAACTGGACCTTTTTGCAGTCTTGCAAAAAGGGGGAGAATCCCTGCAATCATTCATCCAGAGATTCTCTCAGGTACGAAACACTATCCCTTCTATCTCTAGCGCTTCTGTCATTGTGGCATTTAGACAGGGCGTACAAGATAAGAAGATGTTGGAGAAACTGGCGATCAAGGAGATCACCAGTGTCACGGAACTCTTCAGCTTGGCCAACAAATGTGCCAGAGCTGCGGAGGGTCGTGAAATGCACTCCAAACCACCTCCGGAGGATCGCAAGAAATCCTCCAAAGGCGAAGCCACTACCTCCGGGAGTGGCAAAAAGAAGAAAAAGACCAACGACAAGAAGAAGCCGTCGGTCGGCTCATCTAATGCTGTAGCTGCTGCAGCTCCGGGTGGCCGGGGGCCACGCCATGAGAAGCGACCTCGACCGTCTTCTGAAGATGGTGGCAAACCCAAGGTGTGGTGTCCAATACATAAGATGGATAGCCACAGTTTGGAAGGCTGCCGGGAGGTCCAAAACCTTGTCGAGCGCTACAACAAGCGTCAGAAAGAAGTTCCTTTCTGACAGAGGGAAGGAAAACAAAAAGTTGACGAAGCTCCGGCTGAAGAGGAGTTAGGTTTTCAGGATCCTAAAAAGGTCCTGAAGGCCGTCTACACCTCCGTCGACGGTGATTCTGACGTCTCTGACAACAAGCGTCGGAAGACCATGAACACCATTTTTGGTGGATCATGGGACATCACCTCCCGCCGCGTCCTCAAGACAATGCGTCGGGACATGGCCGCTGTAGCTCCTACAACCAAGGCGGAGCCTCATCGGAAGTGGATGGACACAACCATTAATTTTGATGCTTTGGACTGCCCTTGACGCATGGTTGGAGCAGGCCAGATACCTTTGATGGTATCTCCTACCATCAATAACATTCAGCTCCACCATGTTATGGTAGACGGAGGTTCGGGGCTGAACCTCATAAGCTTTGAAGCTTTTACCAAGCTTCAGCTCTGACCTTCGGATCTTCACCCCTCCCGACCTTTCTCTGGAGTAGGTCCGGGAGCCATTACCCCACTCGATGCTATTACTATTCCCGTTACCTTTGGGACCCGGGAGATGTATCGCACTGAGAAGTTGGTCTTTGACGTTGCTCAGATCAACCTACCTTTCAACGCCATCTTGGGTAGGCCTGCCTTGTACAAATTCATGGCAGCTGCTCATTATGGCTACCTGGTGTTAAAGATGCCAACACTAGTAGGCGTTCTCCGGATCCGCGGAGATCGCACTGCCGGAGTAACCACTCTGGAAGAACTTCATGCGCTTACTACGGCGCAAGAGGAGGACCCCAGCCAGGAGCAAGCTCCAAAACCCCCGAGCATTCGTCAACGAGGCTCGACTTCTGCACCTCGTGTGCAGCCAAGTGGTGACACCGACATTCTCGTCAAAGTCGTCCAAATCGGTTTCGATGCCGCTCAGACCACCCGTATATCGGGGGGACTGAATGACAAATAGGAACTCGCGCTCATCGCTTTCCTCCGGGCTAATGTCGACATGTTTGCCTGGCAACCGTCACAAATGCTTGGGATCCCTAGGGAAGTGATTGAGCACAATCTGAAGATCTACCCTGACACCAGGCCCGTCCATCAGAAGCCTTGGAAGCAATCCGTGGAGCGACTGAACTTCATTCAAAGCTGGATTCATCCGAGAAGTCTTCCATCCAAAATGGATGGCAAACCCAGTTGTTGTGCTCAAGGCCGGAGGGAAGCTTCGGATGTGTATTGACTACACAACACAAAATAAGGCATGTCCAAAAGATCCATTCACTACAGGAATCCCGACGATTTGCGACGGCCATGGCCGTCGCAAATAAGCCAAATGCCGTCGCAAATAAGCTATTTGCGACGACTTTCCTTATTTGCGACGGTTTTTGGCCATCGCAAATAAATCGTCGCAATTAAGCTTATTTGCGACGGCCACCGTCGCAAATAAGCTTAATTGCGACGGCTAGGAGCGGCCGTCGCAAGTTATTGGCGCGGGCTGGTGGGCCCTGCAACATTATTTGCGATAGCCGGGCCGTCGCAATTTAAGCTTATTTGCGACGGCCAGGCTGTCGCGATTAAGTGCCTCTATTTGCGACGGCCAGGCCGTCGCAAATAAGTTCAGTGGGCTGGGCCCACGTGTCCTCCTCCGGGACCAACGCCGCTATTTGCGACGGCCAGGCCGTCGCAAATAGCAGTGGCTTTATTGCGACGGCCTGGAACCTTATTTGCGACAGTACTGTATAAAAAGCCATCGCAAATAAGGTTTTTTATTTTTTTTTAAAAAGAAAATACTACCCGGCTCGATGGCCAGAATCACAGAACAAATACAATACACAGTATATACACACACAAACATCATCACAATCACAGACTAATAAGTTCTGATACATCTCACATCGTCATCAACAAAGCAAACATGAGGGCTCACTCGCCCATCTGACCTCCGTAGCCACCTCCGGAGCCACCTCCGAAGTCGAAGTTGTCGCCGCGCCTCATTCCAGGCGACGGTAGCGACGACGACGGTGTTTGTGCAGCCGTCGCGGATCCCTGCAATTAATGAAACTTAGAGTTAGAATATAAATGCATCAACATCTCTCTCCCTTCCTCTCCCTCTATCTTCATCTAGATCCCCCTCTCTTCCTCTCTCTTTTCATTTCTCTCTTTGTCTCTCACTCTATCTTTCTCTCTCACTCTATCTCTCTATTGCTATCCTTTTCCCTCTATCTTCCTCCCTCTATCTTAATCTACATCTCCCTCCCTCTATCCTCCCCTCTCTCTATCTCCATCTACATCTTACTCTCTCTCTCTTCATTCCCATCCTACTCTATCTAACTATCTTTCACTCTTTCTTCCGTCTCTCTTTCTTCTATCTCTATCTTTCTTCTATCTCAATCATTTTCTTCTATCTAAATATCTCTCTTTCATCTATCTCAATCTTATTACGCTGGAGAAGAAGGATTACATAGAAACTTACCTGACCCGCTGAAGAAGGATCGCCTGGAAGGATCGGTGGTAGTACCGGTAGCTGGATTCCCAGACCTTGCACCCGAGCCATGGCCTGTCATTGCAAACATTAAATGCTACCTATTAGTAAGTCATTTACGCTGAATTAATGAGAATTTTAGTTTTTATTTTGTTACCTCCATTGCTTCCCGCATCTGCGCCAACGCTGCTGCCTGGGTTTGGATCGTTGCCTCCATCGCGATGCTTTTGTGTTCCGCCTCCCTCCTTTCCTCCTCATGTCGCCTTTGGTTTTCTTCTGCAGTTACTCAGAGGGACTGCATCTCAATGTCCCTCTGCGATACGCGGCAACCTACCGTGCCCACCGACAAAGCCTGCGTGGAGCTGCCTCTCGCAGGTCTCCCCGCCCTCGAGTCGACAACTCCGTCGAATATGGCGAGCCTATAAAAAAGAGAGTCAGTAATATGAAATTGAAATATCTTGAATACTTTGAATTGAAAATGATAAAATACTTGTAAACTCACCTTCCGTCTGCTTTTCCACCACCGGTTGCATACGCGGCTTGAGGATCGATCGGTTGACATTCCCAATCGAAATCCTCGCCGTGTATCTTCCTAGCCTCCTCCTCGTACTTAGCCTGCAAAAAAAGAAAACCGTGTAAGTTCAACAATCTATATAGTTATATTTAATATGAATGATTTCTAAACATACCAACCGCTCGGCTGCAGCCTGACTACACCCCGTCGACTGAGAAGGGTCTCTGTGACCTCTCTTCCAGACCTTAGCAGGGGTGGGCGGCACCCCCGTCTCGCGCTCCTGTCAAGACGTGTTAGTACGAACAATATATTATTAATATATAAACATAAGTTACACACACTTACCATGCGTTTAGCTAAACGCAAGTGGTTATCTTGCCCGTGCCTGCTCTTCCCCTCGACTCCTCTGCAGTCTCGAGCCTTCTTAGACTTAGCTTTAAACACATCGCTAGCCCAGTAGCAACAAAGGGCCCGAAATGCATCGGTCCGACCCTGCAACCAGCTCACGTGGCCCTGCACATAGTTGGAAGTCGTTAAAAATACCATCGAGGAAATTATCAAAAAAAATACTTACTACACTCCACGTACCTGCGCGTACTCCTCCTCCGTCAGGTGCATCTCGCTCGCTTGCCGGAAGTGTAGCACGGGCTGCTGGTTCGCCTTCAAGTGCTCATTAAGAATTTGAACACGGGCGTTCGACAAAGCTTGTCGAAGTGCCTTGGCAGCGTTGTAGTGAAACACTCGCCTCGCATCCTCAAACTGGCGACGGTCGTTCGGGTCCTCTAAAGTATATCTTGCCTGCGATAAAGAATGTATTGAAGAGATGTTCACTAAAAGAGTTTAAGTGTTGAAACTTAGAAACTTATTTAACATACTTACCATAAAATCGGCCCATACGGCCTCCTGAAGGTTGTCGTGCTCCTGGTGATGGACGCGTGCGTAGTCCTCCCACGAAAGAGTAGGCACTCTGTCGATGACCCCGGGATAGTGCAAACGCACTATGGACCCAAGGACACTGTTCACCGGTCTGTGGTGTCTCTCACAAGTGAAAGACGTGTCGTCCCAAGCCCTGTAAGATATTTATTCATTCATGACTTAAGTAACCAAAGAAACTAAAATTGAACACTATAATTTTTATTACATGTCTCCTACTGGACGAATCACGATCCTCTGCGAAGGGATCATGGGAGGACTGACAAAGTGAGTCCTCCTCGTCCTCCGCGTCTGCTGGGGCGCCACGTTAGGTGACCCAGACGGCTCCTCACCAGCCGAGACAAAGGCCTCAGGAACAAACTCATCGCCAGCCGGGGGCTGGCTGGCCGAGGGCTGGCTCGCCGAGGGCTGGCTGGCCAAGGGCTGCCTCGCCGAGGGCTGGCTCACCGAAGGCGCCGCAGCCTCTAAATCAGCCGGTGAGGACTACAACATTCAAATGATTCGTAAGTAAGTTTAATGTGAATTTGAATTTAAATAATTTGTCAAAAACGAGTGACATTTACCTGTGACGAAGCTCTAGAGCTGGTCTGAACATGCCCCAGCAGCTGAGAGCGTCTGCTGCCAGTCGACGAGGCACCAACGAAAGCGTCCTCAGGTCTAGAGGGGTAGAACCCCCTCGTCGGCGGCACCTTCCTACCCTTCTTTGACGCCATCCCGTTGTAATTAGATAATTAGTAAATATGCAAATAAAATATACAAAATTCATGTTACTATCTTCAAGAAAACATTACTTGTAGTCACTTTCAAAATTCATCAACATCATTGTCATGTGACTGTACCCTACTCCTTAAACCAGCCCAACGATCTTCCATCGTGGCCTGTTCTAATTTTCGTTTTCGCGTATCATCTGCCTCTACATCTTCAACGTCTTCAACATCTCCAACTAATTGATCGAGTCTTGCACCAAGCTCGACGATAAAAGTGTCTGGCAACTCTTCTTCTTGGTACACTTCTTCAACGTCTTCGCTATCATGGTAACCATCATCCCCAGGAGTATATAGCCGCTCACGAGGATTCACCTTATATACCACCCACCAAGCACTGAGCTTCGTGCATGGATAAGGTAGATAATACACTTGTTCAACTTGATGCGCTAGAACAAATGTATCGTAACCTCGTAGTCGGTCCTTATGTTTCACTTCCTCCATTCCAAATTGGTTTTCTCGAGTTCCATGAGTACGATCAAACCAGTCACAGTCAAAGAAGACAACTCGAAGGGTCCTATTTCTGGTAAAAGTAAATTCAAGGATATTGTTAATGATACCATAATAATCGGTTAAATTCACTTGAGTGTCCATTACTCCCGTCACAACACCGGAATTTGATGTTGCCACGAGAGGACGATGAGCTTCAAAATGAGTTGTACGGAATCGGAAGCCATTTACGTCATATCGACCATAGCTTCTAACATTCACCAATCCATAAGATAGCTGCCGCAAATCTTCATGGACATTGTGAGTCCGACACTGTTATGAAAGACGAGAGAATATTACATAATACTTCTTTAATAATAGTAATTTATAATACATAGAAGACGAGAGAATATTACATATTCTTGAAACCAAGATAGAAAACTCTGCCCCCCATTTATTCCTTCCTTTCGCATCGCTTCTACTTGTTTGGCCGTGGTTGATGCCTATGTGGCCAATATTGTCTGTGGAACTCGCTGAACATGAAAAAATATCTTTTAGAGTACATGTGTAGCAAAATATGTCGATTAGCATAAACGTAGGAGAAACACTTACTCGAAGTATTCCTGCATGCCTTCTATATTTGCGTATATGTAGAGTAAAGCAACAGTCCTTTCCTGCTCGGATAGCACGTAGGTCGTGTAGCTACCAACGGTGGCGCCTCTCGTTTGAAAAATGGAAAGGTCGCTTAGAGGGGGTGTTTCGTCCACATTGTATCGCATCGCCGAAGTATTGATATTGTTTTCTTCCGCAAAGTAGACACTTGAAAAGTATCCTACTTCCTTAAGAGCATATGCTTCAGCGATGCACCCTTCCACCCTTGCCATGTTGCCAACCATTGGTTTTAGATATCGTAGCGCTCTTTCAATGTGATACATCCACCTATATTGCACAGGACCGCCAACTTTAACTTTGAATGGAAGATGGAGAAGCAGATGTTGCATTGGATTGAAGAAACTTGGTGGAAAATTTTTTTCCATCTTACATAAAAGTATGGGTATCTCCTTCTCTAACTTATCCATCATCCCAATCTTGATTTCTTTAGAACAAAGCTATCTATAGAAATAGCTGAGCTCGGCTAAAACCTTCCACACCGCATCATCTAGATAGCCTCGGAACATAACAGGTAGGAGTCTTTCCATTATAATGTGATAATCATGACTCTTCAACCCAGTGAGGTTTCCTGTGTTAACATTTACGGCTCGTTTCAGTCTAGCTGCATAACCATCTGGGAATTTCAAAGTTTTCATCCATTTCATAACTTCTTTCTTTTCTTTCAATCAAAGACAGAAAGAAGCACGTGGCTTTCCACCACTTTTAGAGATTTCAAGAGTTGGACGGTGATAAATGTCTGCCAAATCTAGTCTAGCTTTATAATTGTGCTTATGATACTTTCGCTCATATTACGCTCCTGATGCATGACATCAATGTTGTGCATTAGAATCAACGACTTCATATATGGTAGCTCCCAAAGTCCACATATGTGAGTCCAATTGTGTTCCTCTCCATAACCTACAAAATATCCAGGACGACCTTCAACAGGCACCAGTTTGTCCAACATATCAGAAATTTTTGACCCGTTGAGACGCTTCGGTGGTCCTTTAGTGACAATAGTGTTCTTTCGAAAGACATGCCTCTGCTGCCTAAATATATGATTCAAGGGCAGCCAACGTCTGTGACAATCGAAGTAAGATATTTTTCCTCCATGAGTTAGTCGAAAGAAATCCGTGTCTGAAGCACATATCGGACACGTCAGACAATCGTGAGTGCTCCATCTGGAAAACATGCCGTATGCCGGCAAATCTGGGACGGACCACAAATAAGCAGCTCGAAGGTTGAATTTCTGCTTCTTGCAACTGTTGTACGCTTCGACTCCTGTCCACAAGACTTTCAATTCTTCGATCAGCGGTTTTAACATCACATTGAGACATGACCCGGGATGATAAGGTCCAGGTACAATGAGGCTGAGAAACATGAACTCGTTTTTCGTACAAAAAGCAGGTGGCAGGTTGTACGGAACGACAAAGACAGGCCAACATGAGTATGGCATGGCGTTCGTACTGAACGGTGAGAATCCGTCTGTCGCTAATCCGATGCGAACATTCCTCGCATCACGAGAAAAGTCTGGATCAAAACGGTCTAGCGCCTTCCATGCATCACCATCGGACGGATGCGTCAAGAATTCTTTGTTCTCACGTTTACCTTCTTTGTGCCATCTCATGTGTCTTGCGGTTCTTTTTGAAAGAAACATCTGCTTCAACCAAGGTGTCACAGGCAAGTAACGAAGCTGCTTATGTGCGACATCTGTCATCACATTATCGCCATCATCATTAACAACTTCGACATACCTCGATTTACCACATTTCAAGCACATCTTCTCATTGGCGTGGTCTTTCCAGAATAGCATGCATTTGTCTGGGCACACATCGATTTTCTCATACTTCATATCGAGACCAGATATGTTGATCTTTGACTGATACATATCTGGTGGTGCTTTGTGAGGTTGTGGATGGATATCGCAGATCAATTTCATGAGATCATTGTAGCAGTTGACGAAAAAAAGTACTTGGACTTAATTGCCATAAATCTGGTCAAGAAAGCAAGTACGGTCACAGCCGTGTGTTCATGCAACGGCTCTTGTGATTTCTTCAGCTCCTCGAAGAACTTCTCTGCCTCATTTGTAAGAGGATCCTCCGCTTCCAGAGCTTCTAGCATCTCATCCATCTTATCAACCTCTGTTATATCATCATCCTCATCCACATCGGCTATGACTCCAGAATTAGTCTCGCCGTGAAAGGTCCACACTTCATAATGTGGAGTGAAACTGTTTCGACATAAGTGAAACAAAAGCTCCAATCTTCTCAAAAACATGGTGTTCCGGCATTTTGTACATGGGCACCGCACCATATCTTCCATTGACAACGAAAATGCTCGATCCAAAAATTGATCTAACTTGATAAACCACTCATCGGAGTGACCACCAGTTCTGCTCTTCCAGCCAGTATACTTCCAACTGCGGTCTTCACCCATGTTTGGCTCTGCAGTTTAACGTGAAAGAAATTGTCGTTAATGTATTGTTGTGTTATGTCACGGCCCTACAACCTAGGCAGATAGATCCTAAACCCACCCAAGAGTGACCGAGCGGAGCGTCCTCATGACGAGACGCGTGATCCGGATTCGAACGAAATTTCGGCAGCATAACCTCGCTGTTCTCCACTGCACGCCCAAAAATGGTGTAGCAGAGAACAACAGGGTTACGCCACCAAAATCTCGTCCAAATTCGGACTCGCATCTCGTCACAAGCCACACCCCCTCGGTCACTCTGAGGTTTTCCAAAAAGGGACAATTCTAAAACTGCACGTCTCACATGCAAATGGCATGTGAGACGTGCCGATCCGAAACGGGTAATACATTGCTATAGGTTACGTTGCTCATTTTCATTTTCAGGTCATTTAAGAGAGAGGAAAGAACTAGAGAAAGAGTGAGAGTAAAGTTGGTCTTAGATGACAATTCCACATCCATTTCCACCGTCCACGCAATCGAGGTTCATTGATGTAACACCCTCAATTTTTCGCATCATGCATTGCATACATGTTCATGCATTAAATATTAATAGAATAAAAGAAAAATGATAAACCATACATATATGGTGTAGCAAAAATAAGAAATAGAAAATAATAATTATAGCCTAAAACATGTATTAGGGAATAAATATAAAATAATAATAATAATATATAAAAAGAAATATATATAAATTATATAATAATAAATAAATAAAATGAATAAGATAAATAAAATAAATAAAATATAAATAATAAAATATATAATAATAATAATACAAAAAGAATAAATAAACAATAATATATAAAAAAACAAAAAAAAACCCACCCGCCGGCCAGGCCAAACGGCCCAGCCAGCGGGCACCGCACGCCCGTCCCGCACGATCCCGCCGACGCTCCCGCGTGACTCCCGCGCTTGGCCCGACCGTGTCCCGCCAGCTATAAATACGTAAGTTCCGTAGGGTTTTTTCCCGATCCCAGGAAACACCGCCATCCACGATAAAAGCCACGCCGCCGGTACAGAAAAGAAAAAGGGCACCAGAGAGCTGCACCGCCAGGGAAAAAGAGGGGAAGGAGAGGAAGAAAAAGATGAGAGCACCGCCGTCCGCCGGAGATCGTTGTCGCCATCGCGTCGCCGACGTTGTGCCGCCGGAGGACCCTGCGCATCTACTTCGTCTACGCATCGTCCCCATCCCGCGATTATCGAAGCCATCGCATCTACGGTAGGCCATGTTTCCGATGCGAATTTTAGCGACCATATTGAACCTAATAGGCGTAGTTTAATCGTAGTCGCACAGTCTTTTTATTTTCAGCAGCATTAATCCCTCCTCTAACCCCCGTAAACTCATATGAACACGCATGAACTAGTTGCATCTAATTAATAAACAACCATAGTAAATTAATTATTGAATTGCACATGCATACATGTCATTGCATGTTGATTATTTTGTGTGCATCATATTGAATTGTATGTACTTTCTTGTATGTATGATCATGCGTAGAGAAACGTGCTCAAGAGGCCGCATACGAGGATTTCCAAAATCAAGACTTTGAAGCGCTTGAGCAACCCCATCCGCCAGAGCAAGGCAAGTGTCCTTGAAGCATATTGATCCTGTTTTATTAAATGTTTTGTTTGCGAACTTGCATGCTTGTGTCAATATGATGGGGAATCCTATGGTAGGAAGTTTACTAGTTTTGTTTAACCACCCTTGTCACCTGGAATATATGGTAGAGAGTAGGGAAGGGTTTTTACCTTTTTGCTTCGCTTAATTAATTGGGATGGGAAAACAACACTACACATTTAATTATGCATCAATGATATTCTGGTTAATGTGAACTGGTCAATACGATGGGTGATCTAAGCAAGTCTGGTATGTAGATGGGTTGGATGTTATGGTGGTTTGCTTGCTTTAGATCTAAGGACCGGTTCATGCAAGAATATGCTAGGTCAACAGTGCCACCACAAGGCCAAGTATGGGTGCGGCGTAGCTGAATAATTAGGAGCGCTGCTAGTATTGTATGGACCATTGGATGGCGCCGGGAATGGGAGTCGAGGAGGACTGCCCTGGGATCCGCATGGCACAAGAGGGGGCCCGTGGGTGGGAGAATGGAGATTCAAGCCTGCCAGTGAAACCTTAGTGGGCCCGTATGATGAGGACATCACTTCTATAGATACAAACAACACTCCATTGAATATACAAGATACAATCAATAGAGTTCATACACAACAATTAATTTTAGAGGTGAACTCGTTCTTATATATTTCCTTATATGTTTTTGAGCATAGATTGCTACTTAATGATTTATTTGTGATTAGGATCCATAGAGAGGTTCAAGGAGTACTTGGAGGGAGTATTAGGGATGTGGAAGACCAGAGAATTCGTTCAAAGAAGATGGAAACCGAACCAAACTGCAAATCGTATCCAACTCGGAGTCCAGGAGCAATACGCACTAAAACGGACGCCCAGGACGCATACGAACTCCGTTTTGGACGTTCTACATATGCACAGAAAGATGAGGGGATAACCTTTCCAATGGCGCCGGTCCCATGTCAAAATGCTTTCGGAGTCGACGGTAATTGTCGAAACAAAATCAAGTACAGAATCTTTCAGGGTGCTGCGCCACCGTATTGGGCCATTGGGCCTTGTATCAAGTCTAAGTCCATTATTTTCGTGTATTAGGGTTAGGTCACGACCCCAACACTCCCTTGGACGTCCTCCCACATATATATACTCCATTGTAGCCGCCATAAACAATTGGGTTTTGCTTAGATCAATAATATCGCCGTTCTTCGGTTTGTGAGACCCCAACTTCGCGATTTCAGATCGTGTCTACCTTGTTCTTGCTTGTGTTCTCAGTTGCACTTGCAGGGATTAGCCTTCTTGGTGAGGTCAATCGTGTGAAGCATGGTTGATAACGAACGGAGCGGTGGTGTAGTGATTGCAGGGGTTTTTCGTATTCTAATCGAGAGCCTCGGATCATCAACGTCGAGATCTCCATCAATCGACTTACCCATTATCTTTTGGAAGATCGGGACCAATTTTCCTATCAATTGGTATCAGATTTCCAGGTTGCCCGTTAGGTAATTCATCTATACATTACATTACTTTTGTTTTTCATACCTAGAGTCCACAAAAAAAGCCACAAAGAAACTCGCAGTTTAGTAGATCTGTTCATTACTTTGTCCAAACCACATTGAGCCTTTGCAACTTTGTGATTCAGTTTGGTTTTGTTGAGTTTATGTCCGTGGTTGAGTCATATTGCTGGTTTAGAAAGTGTTTTTGGTCTTAGTTTGAGTTTTGCATTGTGTGATTCATCCTTTTGAATCACGTCATCACGTCCAGATTAGATTCACCTCTGTCCAGTTTGGTATTTTCATCATATCTCGCACATACGAACTCGTATTTTGGTATTCTTGTACTTTATGGAAAGTTTAAGAAGTTATATATAACTTTCATATTCATCATTTGCCCAGAAAATATAGTTATCGATGTCTAAATTGCATTGGATCCGAATCTGTTATTGACCTAAAAATTCTGAACAGTCTGTATTTCGAGGGCAATATCTCCTATTGTTATTTTCCAAAATAGGTCTTCCATATATTGAAATTAAAGAAGAGAGATATATCTACAATCTTTCTGTTCTAAGTTTTCCAATTTAGAGCCTATAAGTGTGCCTATTTTTCCTTGGAAGATTGAGCAGAAAATTTGCGACAGACACACCAGATATCTTGGATTGATTTTCATTGTGTTCTTCCCTTGCAGCACATTCTGAAAAAAAAAAGGAAGAAAAAAGAAAAAGGCAAGTGCAAAACAAGAAACAAAAGCCGCACAAAAAAAGAGGAAAAAAACAACAAAAAAAACAGAAGTGCTTGCATTCTTTGTGTCATCTAGTTTTGTCTCATGTCTTGCTAGCTTGAACTACTAGGAACACATTTAGGCCAGCAATTTTGACAAATACTTTGGACACTTATTCAACTTTACTATCTGATTTCATTGTTGCTAATCCTTGCTACATAGAAAGTGCCATCCAAGCTACACCTTACTCTTGAGCAGAATCGATACACCTTTGCAATCATCTCACGCTTCATTGGTTTCTTCATACCGGCCACCGTTTGCCACCTGCAGTGTTGGTAAGAACACTTGTAAGAGCGTGGTAAGACGCTTGAGAGTGTGTGATTCCACTTCCACTTTTGCCACTATCCTTTGTAGTTGATAGGGATAACATATTTTTTGTGTTGTCTTCTGTTTGCTACTAACAATGTCAGGTAAAAGCAAGAATCATGCATTATATGCTGAGATGATGGACATGATGAAGACGACGATGGAGTTGCTCAGTAAAAATCAAACATCAACCAAGGATTCACATGACATTCAGACCACCTTCCACAAGAAGTAATTACATTCGCCCATCTCTTCCTTCTTATGATGGTTTTGGTTACGATGAATATATTGCTTGGGAAATAGAGTTGGATAAAAATTTTGGACAATGTCATATGTGTGAGAAAATAAAGATTAGAAATATTGCAAGTGCATTAGTAGGTTGTGCTTTGACTTGGTGGAACAACTTAAGTGATTTAGAAAGACCTCGAACATGGAAAGATATGAAAATTCTTATGCGAGAAACTTTTGCTAATGTATCTAATTGTAAAGATGAAATACATGAACTTGAGAAAAATTTTCTTGTTGTACCTCCTCCTTTGCCTAACCTTTTGCAGGAACACGAACAAATAAATGTAGATGCAAATGAGAGTGAGGTGTTGAACAACTCTTCTGAATTTTTTGATGAATCAACTCATAATGCATTTGAATTTCTTGCTGAAAATGAGAGTAGTGTTTATGGACAATGCTATACAGTTAACCAAGGTATGACATTTTCAGATGTGCTGAATTTTGCTACCAATCATACTATCGATGAGAAGCAACAAGATGAACCTTTTCATAATACAACTTTACCATTAGTTGATTTTCCTACTGATTCTTACAACAAAAATGAGTTGTGTGCTGATAATTATATTATACATATGCTAGAACAACCAAATGAATTAGATACTTTATCACTCACTTGTGCTAAAATTAAGCATTTGATCCCAACTACATGTGAAAGGGATGAGCTGAAATTGTTATCTTCTCTAAATACTTTGGGCTATATTGAATTTGACACTCTTTGTGATCTAGATATCGTAGAGAAGATAACATTTTCTCAATCTGAATTGCCTTTGTTAAGTAGAAATATTTTTCATACTATAGGCAAATATGAACATAGTGGTATGTTTATGGTGTATAAAGTTTACATATGTTCAAATGAGGAAGTTCCTTTTGTGCTGCAACAACATGGTCAAGTAAATGAATGTACTAACGTTAATAATATCTTGTCAAGTTTTTATTTTTTCCTTGCAGCAGGGACAACAAAAGCATTATTCACTGTGGTTGTGCATTATGGACAACACTCATTCTACCTCCAAAGCAAGCCTCTTTGCTGGACATACGAGCAAGCCTAGGACGGCTTGTCATAAAGAAGGTGAGAATGATGAGATCATGCACATTATTATTGCACCTATAAACATGACACCATGTTTATTTGTTTGGGATCCTGGCTCAAGTGAATGTGCACTCTTATTTGATGGACAAGATCAAGATGGCGCACTATGTCGTCCACCACCTTGGCCTCCTCCATTCATGCATACAAGAAGATTTGATAGCGTTGCACATTTGGACCAACACATGAGAGGAGATGAACTTGAGTCGAGGACGACTCTAATTCAAGAAGGGGAGGATGATGAGGACATCACTTCTATGGATACAAACAACACTCCATTGATTATACAAGATACAATCAATAGAGTTCATACACAACAATTAATTTTAGAGGTGAACTCATTCTTATATATTTCCTTATATGTTTTTGAGCATAGATTGCTACTTAATGATTTATTTGTGATTAGGATCCATGGAGAGGTTCAAGGAGTACTTGGAGGGAGTATTAGGGACGTGGAAGACCAGAGAATTCGTTCAAAGAAGATGGAAACCGAACCAAACTCCAAATCCTATCCAACTCGGAGTCCAAGAGCAGTACGCACTAAAACGGATGCCCAGGACGCATACGAACTCCGTTTTGGACGTTCTACATATGCACGGAAAGAGGAGAGGATAAACTTTCCAATGGAGCTGGTCCCATGTCAAAATTATTACGGAGTCGACGGTAATTGTCGAAACAAAATCAAGTACAGAATCTTTCAGGGTGCTGCGCCACCGTATTGGGCCATTGGGCATTGTATCAAGTCTAAGTCCATTATTTTCGTGTACTAGGGTTAGGTCACGACCCCAACACTCCCTTGGACGTCCTCCCACATATATATACTCCATTGTAGCCGCCATAAACAATTGGGTTTTGCTTAGATCAATAATATCGCCGTTCTTCGGTTTGTGAGACCCCAACTTCACGATTTCAGATCGTGTCTACCTTGTTCTTGCTTGTGTTCTCGGTTGCACTTGCAGGGATTAGCCTTCTTGGCGAGGTCAATTGTGTGAAGCACGGTTGATAACGAACGGAGCGGTGGTGTAGTGATTGCAGGGGGTTTTCGTATTCTAATCGAGAGCCTCAGATCATCAACGTCGAGATCTCCATCAATCGACTTACCCATTACCTTTCAGAAGATCGGGAATCATCTTTTACTCATCACCATACATAATAGTAGTCCCTTTTGAAAGGCTAGTTTGTGATCTCTTGGCCACACACCTACGGAAGTGTGAGATTGCATAATGGAGGTTTCTTAGTCATCGAAAGGTGATGAAATCACGAACTTGTGGGTAAAGTGGTACAACCTCTGCAGAGTATTAAAACTATCATGATAGCCGTGCTCCCGGTTATGAGTGCATGGGTGACCTACATGATTAGAGGGAATTTGGTAATGGGATGGTTATTGGAATGGTTATGGTTATGGTTGATATTATGGTTATGGTTATGGGATGGAATTATGGTTTATGACATTGATTATGGTTATTGGTAATGGTGATTTATGGACTGGTATTATTATGGTTACATGGTTTATGATGGGTTTACTTCACATAAATATGGTACATTGCTTTTCAAAATGTTTTACTGTACTTTTCAGCACTTTGCCATTATTGTTGTCGTCATTTGAATCAGCCACATGTCATACTTTCCACACTTGCTGAGTACGACATCTACTCACTCTTGCAATTCCCCCCCCCCCCCCCCCAATAGTTGCAGGTCAGGATTGTGAGTTTAATGGCGATAATGTAGAGATCTAGGTCGTGTCTACCGTCAGCTTTGCCTGTGGTGTTGCATGGAGCTGCGCTATCCCTTTTGCTTAGTTTGCTTAGTTGCTTAATTAGTTTATTTCCGCTGCATTAGTTGAACTTGTCATTAATATTCATTAGAGCTTGTATTCAAGGATAATATGGTTTGTGTAATAAAATTTGATAATTAACCTTGTTCTGTGGTAATTTTCTGTATACTCTTTTGTGATTGCACTCCTGTATGTGTGTTGAACATCCTGGGCACACATATGCGTTAGCTTGGTTCAGTTTTCAGAACCGGGCGTCACAGTTTGGTATCAGGGCCACAGGTTGACCGTAGGATGCAGCCTAGATAGAATGGACACATTAGAGCACATAGGAGCACTCAGGAAACATTGTGATTCTGTTTGGTGTGTTGTTTGCTATATATCGTTTTCTTGTGTGCTTAATAGTGGATTTTCGGATGCTTTAGCATTGCCATGTCCACCTAGGCTGGTGTAGCTAGTTGTTTAGTTTCATATCCCTTGATGCATATGGTTGGGGACGTTTCTAAATTCTTACCTATTGCTTTCCTTCAGATGGTGAGAACTCGTAACTAGAGGGGTGCCAACGATGAGGAGGAGCGCAATGAAGTACCTCAGAACAACTAGGAACATGCTCATGGAGCTATCAATATTGAACAACTGTTAGCTATGCAGAACCAGCTCATGCAGACCATGATACAGACAATGGGACAGCTGCAAGCTGGCAACAACAATCAGCCTCATATACCGCCACCGCCACCACCCCAGCCACACCACAACCATTTGGGAGAGTTCATGAGGACTAGACCGCCTACCTTTGCACAAGCCACAGACCCAATGGAAGCTGATGATTGGCTGAAGTCCGTTGAGAAGAAACTTGCTATTGTCCAGTGCACTGATAGGGAGAAGGTTCTCTTTGCATCACATCAACTAGTTGGAGCAGCCACTGACTGGTGGGAAGCTCTTTGCAACACTCATGATAATCAGGAGGCAATCACTTGGGATGAGTTTAAGCAGAGTTTCCGTTTCCCACTATGTACCTGAGGGAGTTATGATACTAAGAAGACAAGACTTTGAAAATCTCAGGCAAGGAAGGATGAGCGTGAGTGAGTATCTCAACAAATTCACTCAATTATCAAGATATGCTCCAGAAGACATCAAAACTGATAGTAGGAAGCAGTATCTGTTTATGAGGGGTCTCAATAATGAAATTCAAGTCCAGTTGCTCAATACTGATTACCCAAACTTCCAAAAGCTGGTTGACAAGGCTATTGTGGTTGAGAACAAGATTTGTGAGATGGAGCAGGACAACAAGAGGAAGATGCCACATCATGGACCGCAGCAAGGAAGCAATGTTCGCCCCCGCTATGCACCACCTACTGCACCACACTACAACCCATCTGCTCCTGCCTACCGCACTGTTTATCCGCCCCGCCCAAATCAGCCACCGCAGCAACGCCCCACCATGCAAGCGCCTCGCTATCCTGTGCCACTTGCGCCGCGTCCTAACATGGCGGCAAACACTCAAAACCAGCTGCGCCCAAACGTCCCTAATGCTACGGGCGGTAAGACATGCTATGTGTGTGGAGAACCCGGACACTTTGCAAGTCAATGCCCCAGGAGAAACTATGGACCTATGAACAATGCACCAAGGCCAAATCACCCGCGACCAAATGGAGGAGCACCACAAGGCAACCATGGATAGCAGAATTTTGCTCGTGGCAATGTGAATCATGTCTCTACTGAGGAAGCCCAGCAAGCTGATGATGTCATGATTGGTATGTTTCTTGCCAACTCCAACCCCGCGACTGTTTTATTTGATTCGGGAGCATCTCATTCATTCATCTCGTCAAAGTATGTTGCCAAGTACAATTTGCCTATATCTCATATGAAGCAAACTATGCTAGTAAGTTCTCCTGGCGGAGAGATGACGACAAATATAGTATGTCCGAATGTAAGCATTAAAATAAGGGGGGGGGGTAGACTTTCTTGCAAACCTCATAGTCTTGGACTCCCAAGGAATAGACATAATACTTGGAATGGACTAGCTGAGCAAGTATAATGGAGTCATTCAATGTGCCGAGAGGATTGTGCAGTTGACGAGTGATCATGGTACACGCATCGAAGTTGAGGCAGCCCAACCTGCAAGAGAGAAAGCGATGCTGAATCACGTAGAAGAAGTGACATTGGAAAGCATTCCGATCGTTCGCAAGTACCCAGATGTGTTTCCATATGAGTTGCCAGGTATGCCACCTGATCGTGACATAGAATTTGCCATTGAGTTGATACCTGGAACTGCACCTATAGCTAAGAGGCCGTATAGGATGCCTCCTAAGGAATTAGCAGAGCTCAAGAAGAAAATTCAAGAGCAGCTAGAGAAGGGTTTTATACTCCCAAGCTCATCCCCGTGGGGAGCCCCAATGCTCTTCGTAGATAAGAAGGATGGAACCCAGAGGATGTGTGTGGACTATAGGTCTCTCAACGAAGTGACAATTAAGAACAAGTACTCACTGCCCCGTATAGAGGATTTGTTCGACCAAATGAAGGGTGCCTGTATCTTCTCCAAGATCGACTTGCGGTCAGGATACTTCCAAATGAAGATTAGACCATCAGATATACCCAAGACAGCATTTCGGACATGATATGGATCTTATGAGTACACCATCATGTCATTTGGATTGACAAACGCGCCTGCGTACTTTATGTATCTCATGAATAAGGTCTTCATGGAATATCTGGATAAGTTCGTTGTAGTGTTCATCGATGACATTATGATATACTCGAGAAGCGAGGAAGAACATTTGAAGCTTACATTGCAGAAGCTACGGGAACACCAATTGTATGCCAAGTTTAGTAAATGTCAATTCTGGTTATGGGAAGTTTCTTTCTTAGGCCATATTATTTCCGGAGGAGGAGTATCAGTTGACCCAGGGAAGGTGAGAGATGTGCTTAAGTGGGAACCACCACAGAATGTTAAGGAAGTTCGGAGTTTCCTTGGAATGGCTGGATATTACCGCCGATTCATCAAGGATTTCTCTAAAATAGCCAAACCTATGACTGAATTACTCATGAAAGGGAAGGCATTCCGATGGACTCAAGCTTGTCAGGATAGCTTTGAGGAGTTAAAGAAAAGGTTGACAACTGCGCCGGTGTTAGTATTACCGGACGTGAGCAAGAGTTTTGATATATATTGTGATGCATCAAGACAAGGATTAGGATGTGTGCTCATGCAAGAAGGCCAAGTGGTAGCTTATGCATCGAGGCAACTAAAGAAACATGAGTTGAATTATCCTACACACGACCTTGAACTCGTAGCCGTGGTACACGCCTTGAAGATATGGAGAGACTATGTTTTTGGTCACCGATGTGAGATTTATATGGATCACAAGAGTCTCAAGTACATATTTATGCAAACGGATCTGAATCTGAGGCAACACCGATGGTTGGAGCTCATCAAGGATTATGACGTGGGGATCAACTATCACCCAGGGAAGGCCAATGTAGTGGCCGATGCTTTGAGCCAAAAAGGAGTAAGTCATCAACTCACAGTTCGAGAGCTGCCATCCGTGTTATGCAAGGAGTTTGAATGGTTGAACCTTGGATTCATAAATGAGATGGGAACGATGGAAGTCAACCCAATATTAGAGCAGGAAATACGGGAAGGACAGACAAAGGACAAGGAAATATAGGAAATCAAGGAAAAGACCCAAGAAGGAAGAGAATTCAGATTTGATGAGGACGAACAGGCTACCTTATGGCTTGGAAAGAGGATTGTGGTACCTAATGTCAGGCATATTCGGGAAACAATATTGACGGAGTCACATGACTCGCCTTACTCAATTCATCCTGGCTGTACGAAGATGTACAAGGACTTAAAGACATGCTACTGGTGGGCCAGCATGAAAAAGGACATAGCCGAATATGTTGCACTTTGTGATGTGTGCCGACGAGTTAAAGCTGAACATCAAAGGCCAGCCGGATTGTTACAACCATTGAAGATCCCGGAGTGGAAGTGGGAAGAGATTGGTATGGACTTTATAGTTGGATTACCGTGAACTCAGTCTGGCTATGATTCAATATGGGTTATTGTGGATCGGTTGACAAAATCAGCTCACTTCATCCCTGTCAAGACCACATATACCACTGTGAAGCTAGCAGAATTGTATATGGAGCATATTGTGTGTCGACACGGAGTACCGAAGAAGATAGTCTCGGATAGAGGTTCTCTGTTTACCTCAAGATTTTGGCAGAAATTGTATGAAGCAATGGGAACAAGGTTGAACTTCAGTTCGGCGTATCAACCTCAAACAGAAGGACAAACCGAGAGGACCAACCAAATTTTGGAAGACATGTTAAGAGCTTGTGCTTTAAAGCATGGAAAAAGTTGGGATAAAAGTTTGTCGTATGTTGAATTCTCGTACAATAATAGCTACCAAGCAAGTTTGAAAATGTCACCCTACGAAGCATTGTACGGAAGGAAGTGTAGACTCCCTTGTTTTGGAATGAAACCGGGGAGAATCAAGTGTTTGGTCTCGACGTGTTACAAGATGCTGAAAGGCAAGTCCAAATAATACGGGAGAACTTAAAGGCTGCCCAGTCTCGACAGAAAGGTTATGCGGATAATAGGCAAAGGACTGTGACTTTTGAAGTTGGAGATTTTGTATACCTCAAAGTGTCACCTATCCGAGGTCAGCGACGGTTTAACGTCAAAGGAAAACTGGCACCACGTTACATCACACCATTTAAGATTCTGGACAAGCGAGGAGAGGTAGCTTATCGACTTGAGTTGCCGATGTATCTCTCCGATGTACACGACGTATTTCACGTCTCTCAACTCAAGAAGTGTCTCAGGGTACCGGAAGAACAAGTGCCGATGGACGAGTTAGAACTTCAAGAGGATTTGTCCTATGTCGAGAAACCTATCAAGATCTTGGAAGTGAAGGAAAGGGTCACGAGAAATAAGAAGATCCGTTGGTGCAAAGTGCAATGGAAACACCATACGGAAACTGAAGCTACATGGGAACGTGAAGAAGACTTGAAGGCAGAATTCCCTCACCTTTTCTCCACGCTATCGAATCTCGAGGGCGAGATTCACTTTAAGGGGGGTAGGTTTGTAACACCCTCAATTTTTCGCATCATGCATTGCATACATGTTCATGCATTAAATATTAATAGAATAAAAGAAAAATGATAAACCATACATATATGGTGTAGCAAAAAGAAGAAATAGAAAATAATAATTATAGCCTAAAACATGTATTGGAATAAATATAAAATAATAATAATAATATATAAAAATAAATATATATAAATAAATTATATAATAATAAATATATATATATATATAAAATAATAAATCAATAAAATGAATAAGATAAATAAAATAAATAAAATATAAATAATAAAATATATTATAATAATAATAATGTAAAAAGAATAAATAAACAATAATATATAAAAAAAGAAAAAAAGAAAAAAAAACCCACCCGCCGGCCAGGCCAAACGACCCAGCCAGCGGGCACCGCACGCCGGTCCCGCGCGATCCCACCGACGCTCCCGCGCGACTCCCGCACCTGGCCCGACCGTGTCCCGCCGGCTATAAATACGTAAGTTCTGTAGGGTTTTTCCCCGATCCCAGGAAACGCCACCATCCACGATAAAAGCCACGCCGCCGGTACAGAAAAGAAAAAGGGCACCAGAGAGCTGCGCCGTCAGGGAAAAAGAGGGGAAGGAGAGGAAGAAAAAGAGGAGAGCGCCGCCGTCCGCCGGAGATCGTCATCGCCATCGCGTCGCCGTCGTTGTGCCGCCGGATGACCCTGCGCATCTACTTCGTCTACGCATCGTCCCCACCCCGCGATCATCGAAGCCACCGCATCTACGGTAGGCCATGTTTCCGATGCAAATTTTAGCGACCATATTGAACCTAATAGGTGTAGTTTGATTGTAGTCACACCGTCTTTTTATTTTCAGCAGCATTAATCCCCGCTAAAACCCTCGTAAACTCATATGAACACGTATGAACTAGTTGCATCTAATTAATAAACAACCATAGTAAATTAATTATTGAATTGTGCATGCATACATGTCATTGCATGTTGATTATTTTGTGTGCGTCATATTGAATTGTATGTACTTTCTTGTATGTATGATCACGCGTAGAGGAACGTGCTCAAGAGGCCGCATACGAGGATTTCCAAAATCAAGACTTTGAAGCGCTTGAGCAACCCCATCCGTCGGAGCAAGGCAAGTGTCCTTGAAGCATATTGATCCTGTTTTATTAAATGTTTTGTTTGCGAACTTGCATGCTTATGTCAATATGATGGGGAATTCTATGGTAGGAAGTTTACTAGTTTTGTTTAACCACCCTTGTCACCTGGAATATATGGTAGAGAGTCGGGAAGGGTTTTTACCTTTTTGCTTCGCTTAATTAATTGGGATGGGAAAACAACACTACATATTTAATTATGCATCAATGATATTCTAGTTAATGTGAACTGGTCAATACGATGGGTGATCTAAGCAAGCCTGGTATGTGGATGGGTTGGATGTTATGGTGGTTTGCTTGCTTTAGATCTAAGGACCGGTTCATGCGAGAATATGCTAGGTCAACAGTGCCACCACAAGGCCAAGTATGGGTGCGGCGTAGCTGAATAATTAGGAGCGCTGCTAGTATTGTATGGACCATTGGATGGCACGGGGAATGGGAGTCGAGGAGGACTGCCTTGGGATCCGCATGGCACGCGAGGGGGCCCGTGGGTGGGAGAATGGAGATTCAAGCCTGCCGGTGAAACCTTAGTGGGCCCGTACATACTAGTAGTCCCTATTAAAAGGCTATTTTGTGATCTCTTGGCCACACACCTACGGAAGTGTGAGATGGCATAATGGAGGTTTCTTAGTCATCGAAAGGTGATGAAATCACGAACGTGTGGGTAAAGTGGTACAACCTCTGCAGAGTATTAAAACTATCATGATAGCCGTGCTCCCGGTTATGAGCGCCTAGATGACCTACATGATTAGAGGGAATTTGGTAATGGGATGGTTATTGGAATGGTTATGGTTTGGTAATGGTTATGGTTGATATTATGGTTATGGTTATGGTTATGGGATGGAATTATGGTTTATGACATTGATTATGGTTATTGGTAATGGTGATTTATGGACTGGTATTATTATGGTTACATGGTTTATGATGGGTTTACTTCACATAAATATGGTACATTGCTTTTCCAAATGTTTTACTGTACTTTTCAGCACTTTGCCATTATTGTTGTCGTCATTTGAATCAGCCACATGTCATACTTTCCACACTTGCTGAGTACGACATGTACTCACTCTTGCAATCCCCCCCGCCCCCCAACAGTTGCAGGTCAGGTATGTGAGTTTAATGGCGATAATGTGGAGATCTAGGCCGTGTCTACCGTCAGCTTTGCCTGTGGTGTTGCATGGAGCTGCGCTATCCCTTTTGCTTAGTTTGCTTAGTTGCTTAATTAGTTTATTTCCGCTGCATTAGTTGAACTTGTCATTACTATTCATTAGAGCTTGTATTCGAGGATAATATGGTTTGTGTAATAAAATTTGATAATTAACCTTGTTCTGTGGTAATTTTCTGTATACTCTTTTGTGATTGCACATGTGTATGTGTGTTGAACATCCTGGGCACATATATGCGTTAGCTTGGTTCAGTTTTCAGAACCGGGCATCACAATTGACGTCCTTACCAACCCGTTCGCTTCCATGTCGCCTTGACTACTATGGCCTACATGGCACGATCACACTTATTGCGTGTCGTGCCCTCCCGGGTTGGTCCGAGCCGGCCCAAAACCCCTTTATTTATATATATTAAGTAGTCACTCAAAAACATTATCTGAATGCACTAAAGTCCAAACATACCCTAAACAGAATAGAAAAAAACTATTAATTCTAAACACTCACGCAATCAAAAGAACAAGAGAAAAAATTATTAATTCTAGTAACCTACATAATAAACATATTTACCAAAGCATGACAAAAAATTATCTAAACCTAAAAAAACATAATCATGTAGCAACATCTAGATCACATACTTGACATAGGCTGAACTAGTAACATGGTGATGCAAATCTAAAGAAAATGTGTTACATCATTAAAAGTTTGATAAAAAACAGTTGGAACATTATACATATCAGAGCAGCTACTATACAATATGAGAAGAATGATGGTGCCATACCTGAGCAGTGAAGTGGATCTGAGTGTGCACGGTGGGGAGGGGACCTGAGCAATGTAAAGAAAATGCATTATGTCAAGACTGATTTGATAAAAATAGCTAGAACACTCAAAGAATTGAATATAATTGGACCAGCTAGATCACCATATTATGATGCTTTTGGTTGACCCAGAAGAAAGTCCCCCACTCGCTAAAACACAATGGTTAATAACCTAATTTTCAGCTTTAAGAGGTTACTCTAGTGCTAATTTTCAGATTTAAGAGGCGCAGTCGGATGAGCAAAAGCAGCAGGCCGCACCGGGGAAGGAAGTCAGAAAGAGTGAAACCAGCGGTCCCTGTCCACACGCTTGATTTTGGCCGGAAAAATGAAGAATGGTGATGGCTGCCAGAGTTTCTGCTCTAGGAAGCACAAGAACGGAGGAACTTCGACTTTGCTAGCCAGGAGGTGATATTAAGGAGCGGAGAGAAGGATTAGGGCAAGTTGCGGCTGCACAACGACGTGACGTCCGAGGCGCCGCGCTCGACGCGCATGCGGCGGGGCTGAATTTTCCGGAGCTTCTACATATGTGTCGGTTGAGACCATGCACGGATATGGGAAGAAACTCGACTATGGATACGACCGAGCCCGACGATAGACCAGGTCAACAAAAGCATGAACCCTGACGCGATCAACATAGGCCAAAAAATTGAGAATTCAGTGTCGACGCTCTTGTCCTGAGACGCCAGGAAACGGCAGTTTGACGCAACCTAGAACAAGCTGAAAATTTCGCTCTTCTTCTTCAGATCTTGGCTAAACCAAGTTTAACTGAAAAACTAAAAAGCATTTAGACCATAGTACGTAGGCACGACCAACTATGGACGATTAACACAACGAACGCAATCAACAAACGCCTGAATTGTTCAACTCGAGGGTCATCCAAACAAACACTACATGTCTGCAGCCTGCCTGCTGAGGCGAGAAAACTGCAGCAACGGCCACATCGGCTAGAACTTTTTTTAGGGCGTGCCAATTCGAACTCCATTCAGTTTCTTATGCACACGGTAACACGGTCTCGTACACTATCACCAAATTCACAAAGAGCAAGCCGAACCGAACCAAACATGTTTCGAGCATTGTGACGGCAGCACTGTAATAGCTCCCTTGAATATTGTCCAAATTATCTTTCCAAAAAAACAACAGTTCTAATCAAAGTATCACCGCACCAAAATGTTACTGTTAAGTATTCAAATCAAGCTTGAGCATAATTTCTAGATGGTCCAATAAACAAGCATACACAATCAAATCAACTAATAGAAGCCAATTACCATTTAACAAAAAAACCGAGCTCACCTCGGAGGCGTCGGGTGCCGGGGGCGGCGCGAGCAGCGGGGGCGCGACGGTCTGGGGCCTGCGAGGTCGGGGGCGCGGCGGGCCGGGGCGGCAGGGGCGCAGCTAGCGGAGGCCGGGGGCGGCGGCGACGGGGCGGCGACGGCGGGGCGGCGAGGCCGGGAGCGCGGCGGGCCGGGGCGGCGGGGGCGGCGAGCAGGGGCGGCGGCGGGGCGGCGACGGCAGGGCGGCGGGCCGGCGGCGGGGCACGGCAGGTCGGCGGGCAGGCGGCGGGGCACGGAGAGCGGCGGGCAGAGTGTTGAGTGGTCGGGAATGAAACGCCGGGTTGGGATAAAAGCCCTTATTTGCGACGGCCTAGTAAATTGCGACGGCCCCACCATAAGGCCATCGCAATTAATGTTACTTGCGACAGCCTTTTCAGCAGCCGTCGCAAATAAACATTTATTTGCGATGGCTACCTTAGTTGTGACGGTCCTAGGGTTGGCCGTTGCAAATAAGTTGTTATTTGCGACGGCTCTATGGTCGGCCATCGCAAATAAGGTCTTATTTGCGACGGCCAAGTTATTTGCGACGGCCAAAGGCGGGTTGTCACAATTTAATCTATTTGTGACAGCTGGCCATTGCAAATAAAACCAGCCGTCGCAAATGATCGTTTTTCCTGTAGTGATTCCCACTACCTAGAATAGATCAGATAGTGGATTCCACCTTCGGGTGTGAATTACTGTGTTTCCTAGACACATATTCTAGGTATCATCAAATCAGAATGTCTAGGGAAGATGAAGAGCATACCTCTTTCATCACAGTAGATGGATTGTACTGTTATACAGCCATGCCATTTGGTCTCAAGAATGCAGCCTCAACCATTGTACGAGCTATGTACAAAACTTTTGAAGAACTCATTAGAGACATAGTGGAAGTGTACGTCGATGACATCGTGGTCAAGGTCAAGAACAAGGAGTCACTCCTTGACACCTTACAGGCTGTCTTCGACAAGCTGCGGGTCACCCGCACAAAGCTAAACCCAGACAAGTGTGTCTTCGCGGTTAGCTCCGGAAAACTTCTTGGTTTCCTGGTAAATCACCGGGGCATAGAGGCTAATCCGGCGAAGATCAAAGCCATTGAAGACATGCGGCCACCAGCCCGCATCAAGGATGTCCAAAAGCTGACTGGATGTCTAGCAGCCCTTAGCCGGTTCATTTCAAGACTAGCGAAACTGGCACTTCCCTTCTTCAAGTTATTGAGGAAGTCCGGACCATTCCAATGGTCTGAAGAATTAGAAAAGGCGTTCCAGGAGCTAAAACAGCTCCTCACCACCCTACCAACTCTGGTAGCTCCGAACCCTGGTGAGCCTTTGCTGCTTTACATTTCAGCAATTGACGAAGTCGTCAGTATGGTCCTGGTTGCGGAGAGACCAGAACCATCCCATGCTCAGGAATCCAGACCCCTCCGAGAGGGTCCGGAGGTTTCTGAAAGCGAGTCTGGGTCCCAGTTCCCAGACTTGAGTCCACAAGAAGTTACTTCAGAAGACCCAGACCCCTCCAGGAGGGTCCAGGTCGCTTCTGAAGAAGTTATGGGTCCCTCCAGCAAGGACTCGGAGGTCCCCGAAGAAGGTCCGGATCCCTCCGGGAGGATCCAGGTCAATGAAGAGGAAGCTCTGGGCCCCTTCGGGAGGGTTCGGACCATCCAGCGCCCAGTGAAACTTCATCAGTAAAGTACTTCATGACGCCAAGACTCGATACCTAGAGGTGCATAAACTGCTCTATGCAGTTCTTATCGCCTCCAGGAAGCTTCGCCATTACTTCCAAGCTCACAAGATTTCAGTGGTGACTTCTTACCCACTTCGAGCAATCGTGCATAATCTCAATTCAACTGGGAATATTGCAAAGTGGGTAGCGGAATTGGCCGAATTCAATCTCGAATTAATTCAATGACAAGCAATCAAGAGTCTAGCATTGGCAGATTTTGTGGTGGAATGGACTCCCTCTCTATCAAACCCTGGGGGCCCTAGTGAGAAGAAGCCAGAACACAAGGCTCCGGTCTTCAACGAGCCTCACTGGACCCTCTACTTCGACGGCTCCATGCAAAAGCAGGGGGCCGGAGCTGGAATCCTTCTCCTCGCACCAACCGGGGAGAAGGTAAAATACATGTTACACCTTGACTTCAAGGCGACCAACAACATGGCAGAGTACGAAGCACTCATATACGGACTAAAGGTGGCACTGTCATACATTGTAAAGCAGCTGCTGGTCAAGGGAGATTCACATCTCATCATTAATCAAGTGAAGGGTGAATGCTCCTGCAACAATCTCCAGCTAGCTGCTTACCTCCTTGAAGTCCAGAGGCTTCAGAAGGACATCGAAGTCCTAGACCTCCACCATGTCCAGCGTGTCCACAACGCTGAAGCCGACGAACTCTCGACGAAAGCGTCAACCGGAGCTCCATCTCCTGATGGAACTTTTGTCCTGAGGTTGTCAAAACCCACAGCTCAGCCTGCCGAACTAACCGAAGGGGGCGAGATCAGCATCCCGAAGCTGACGGTCCCAATGGCTCTGTTACCATGGCAGCCATCAAGGGTCGTAGGTGCTGCCGGAAGCTCCGAGCAACCCAGCACGCAAGACTGAAATGCTCAAGTTAGCTCTGATGCATGGATCTCGGAGATCCGGACCTACTTGAAAGACAACATCCTTCCTGACGATGATGTATCCGCTGATCGGATAGTAAGATTGGATAAAAGATACTTGTTGGTACAAGGGGATCTCTACCGGCGCGGTGCCAACGGCGTCCTAATGCGGTGCATCACAAGGGAAGAAGGCTGCGAGCTCCTCGCAGAAATCCATGGAGGCGAGTGGGGGAACCACGCGTCTTCCCGCACGCTGGTCGGTAAAGCCTTCCGGCATGGCTTCTACTGGCCTACAGCACTCCATGATGCAACTGAGCTGGTGAAGAAATGCCAAGCATGCCAATTTCATGCAAAGCAAATTCACACACCAGCTCAGCTTCTACAAATGATACCTCCTACATGACCCTTCGCTGTGTGGGGGATGGTCATCTTGGGACCTTTCCCAAGAGCCGTGAGAGGTTACAAGTTCCTGTATGTCGCCATTGACAAGTTCACCAAGTGGCCGGAAGCAACTCCAGTTGTGGCAATAAACAAGCAATCCGCTATCAACTTTTTGCAGTCCATTGTATGTAGATTTGGAGTCCCAAACAAAATCATTACTGATAACGGGACCCAATTCACAAGCTCTGCATTTCAATGATATTGCGAAGACCTCGGCATTCAAGTTTGCTACGCCTCTGTAGCTCACCCGGCAAGCAATGGCCAGGCCGAGAGAGCAAATGCTAAAATCCTGAAAGGACTCAAAACGCGCACCTATGAGCGCTTGAAAAAACATGGATCCAACTGGGTTGAAGAGCTTCCACCCACTCTATGG
Source organism: Tuctoria greenei (assembly GCA_036927565.1). Taxonomy (NCBI): domain Eukaryota; kingdom Viridiplantae; phylum Streptophyta; class Magnoliopsida; order Poales; family Poaceae; genus Tuctoria; species Tuctoria greenei. Next base: position 202,071,516 of record JAYESD010000001.1, read on the forward strand.
GCCAACAGGACAACTCCAAACCAGTCAACTGGAGAGATACCCTTCTTCCTGGTGTACGGATCTGAAGCAATCCTTCCTTCGGAAATCACCTTGGGGTCACTCCGGGTCTGGACCTTCGACGAAGACACGCAGGACCAGCTCCGGCGTGAAGACCTAGACCTCCTTGAGGAGGGAAGGTGCCAAGCAGCTGTTCGGAATGCCCGATACCGCCAAGCCCTTCGGCGCTATCATCAGCAGCATGTACACAACCACAGCTCGAGGAAGGCGGTCTGGTGCTACGGAGAAAACAATCCAGAGAAGGGTTAAACAAACTCTCCCCCAGCTGGGAGCGACCCTTCGGAGTGATTAAAGTATCCCGTCTCGGAAGCGCTCGCTTGGCTACTGAGGATGGGACACCTCTCCCAAATCCTTGGAATATTGAGCACCTCTGTAAGTTCTACACTTAATATCACGGAGGTGAGTCTGTAGTAACTTGAGGTGTATGTTATAGAGTCATTGTACAGAGTCGGGTAGTTCCTCCAAGAGAACAGCCGGACCTTTCCCGGAAGGTTCGCAAAGTTCATGCAACACTTGTCACAGTCTCAGAACTAAAAGTGTGGCTAGCTACCCTGGGTCAAACGAGAAATGAAACACGCTTAGCTTGGTTCCGTACCCTAAGAGTGTACTAGTTTCCCCTGTACCCCGGACCTATAATGAAAGACATCTTCATGTGAAACAGACTCCACGTGCATTTATTTTGTACAGGCTCAACATTTTTTATTTTTCTCTTTCCTGTCTATAACAAAGTTGTGCAATTCTTAAGAAATTTTAGTTCGACCAGTTCATGTACAATTTGAGTTGTATTGTCAATTCTTTTGGATTCAAATATTGTTCATGGCCACTCGCCTGAATGCGGCCAAGCAAATTTAGGGCCGGAGTGTGGTATCGACTTAGCCTGGTCAAACACCCTACACCCCGGCAGGCCTAAGTAAGGCGGGTCTAAGAACAATTGGATCTGGGAGAAAGAAGGCAACGCATTCGGTTGTATTCAGAATTGTGTTTGACCTAAAACTTTCTTGGGAATCATAAGTCGCGATGAAGTTATAGGCAAGGAGCGAATTTTACTATTTTTCTTGGCTTCAGTGTGCAGGAAAAATAAAGAATCCATGTTGATGGAGAAAAGCCAGAGCTAACAAAGCTCTGACTCCCCCTAGGTGGCTTGTGATCGATGTTAAACATTGAAAACGAGCATTACCGGAGCAACCAAGCTCCGACAAAGCTAGGGAGGCCAGCTGTCGACGCAGAATAAAAGATGGTGAGAGGATCCCACAAGAGGAGTCTGCTGCCGACAAGCTACGCGTTGGCAAGGGTCACTGCCGGAGCTACTAAGCTCCGACACCCCGGAGGGCTAACTATCGATGCTCTACGCGTTGATAGGGACTATTGCTGGAGCTACTAAGCTCCGACGGTAGTCAATGCTGGAGCTTTTGAGCTTCGACAACCTCAGGGGGCCTTCACTATCGAAGACTTTGGACCTACACTCTACAAGTTCGAAGCAAATGAGTCTTCAACAAAATACAATATCCTCTTGGTACATGTTCACAATCAAATTGTGTACATCTACTAGGGGGCCAAGTGAAGACAGAAGTGTTGAAGACAAAAAATGAAATTCATTAACAAATTGTGGATTTCATTCATCTGGAGACAAGGGATTACAAAATTGGGGAAGAAAAAGAGAGAATACAAGTGGGAGCTACAGAGATGGTCCTAGACCCTATGGAAGAACTGGGCGACCTTCTGAGCAACCTCCAACACGTTGGCTCGGGTGGCTTCACCTTCTCCTTCGACGGGACCTTCAAGCACCGGGTCCAGAGGAAATTGGGGATCCCGGCTGATGTAGCACATCAGCACATACTCTGCGACGTTCTTCGACAGGGACTGCCCCTCAGCCTCCAACTGGTCCGCGATGGTGTCACCCACCTTGTAGAGTTTGTCACCCGCCGAGCTCAATGCTTGCAATGCCAGGTCCGGCTCCGGCTCCGGATCATCCGGACGCACGAGACTGAAGCCCATTGGTGTCATCGCGTCGTTGGCTTTGCTCAGGAACTCCGAAACCTGTAGGGAGTCCGCAGTACTCAAGCCCTTCAGTTCCTCCAAGGATCTTTTGGCCGCCGCCAGTTCAGAATTCTCACGAGCAAGGCGCTCAACCTCTTTGGCATTTTGCTGAATCTTTTCAGCAACCTGCTTCTTGAGTTTTCCGAGCTCCTCCTCCCGGAGGTGGATCTTGTTCCGGTGGTCGACCAGGTCCTTATCCCAGCCCCTAACTTTCTTCTCCCTGGCAGCGATGGCACACTCTTGCTTGTAGAGTTCCTGCCCTCGCACCCAGGCCTTCTCCTCCTCCTCAACGCAACGCTCCTTCAATTTCTTGTTGTGTTCCTCGAGACCCTTGTCAGCCAGAGCCACCTTTTTGGCGAGCTCCTCCTCCCTCTTCACGACATCATCCCACAGCTCTACGAGTTTTTGCTATTCGTCTTCGAGCTTCTTCTCCCTCTCCTCAAGTGCCTCCCGGCGCTTGATGAGTCTAGTGTTAATGGCTTCAAGCCTTTCTTGGCGATCATCAGCCGCACTATTAGCTGCCTTAGCCTGCTCATAAATGGCTTGGGATTGAGTGTCGAGGGCACGAGTCAAGCTCTCCCTATTATCCATAAATTTGCCCCAGTATTCCAGGCGGACCTTCTCCTGTTTGACCCACACCTTGTCGTCTGCCAGCCTCGACTGTGCCAGCTTGGTCTCAAAGTAGAGCCGATTACGCCACCGCCTAAGGGTTTGGCGCTCCTCTTCAAGAGCCTTGATGTCGTGGTAGAATGCCAGCTGGACTTGACGCAGACTGGAGCAAGCGTTGTCAATGGACAACGACAAGGGAATAGGGTCCGGACCTGCTGGGGTCTCCTCCGCTGGTTCCAGCAGGTTCTCGCTTACAAAAATTGGGTCCCACTCCACAAGAGTGGTCCCCTGAGCCTCCACGGCACTAGGGCCGTCCTCTGGGATAGCCTCAGTCGCCACCGAGGAGGGTCCCATAGAAGAAGTTCTGACCTCCGGAAGTGGTTCCAAAGGCCCTGCCGCCAGGTCTTCATTTGCCCCCTCAGGCAGGGGGCCAGTGACTTCATCAGGGCACCCTGGCTCAGCAGCAGGCACCTCCATCGTCATCACTTCCGGAGCAGGGGCTACTTCCGGCTCTGGCTTGCGCTCCTCCTCTGTTGGTGGCTCGGGTGTTGGCACCTCGACCATCATGGGTTCGAGTGCCGATGCCTCTGCAACGACCGGCTCAGGCACTGGAAGGTCAACAACAACCGGCCCTGAGGCCCGAGCTTCAACCTCAACCGGCTCAGGCACTCGGAGGTCTTCAACTGCAACCGACTCTACAGCCGGAGGTTCAGTGGCAACCGGCTCTGAGGCTGGAGCTTCGGAGGTGGCCGGCTCAACCGCCGGGACTTCCTCAACATCCGGCTGGTTTGCCGGGACTTCAATAACCTCCGGCTCAACCGCCGGGGCTTCGACAATTTCCAGCTCTGGGGCCAGAATCACTACTTCCGCCAGCTCAGCGGCCGAAGCTTCCAACATCTCAGCATCAAGACCCGGGGCTTCAACCTCCGGGGCAGGTGCCACTGGCGCATCTTCTCTCCCGTGGTCTGGCGCTATCACGGGAGTCTCGGGGGATGAGTCGAGGTCCATGACCACGACAGCTGGCGCCAGAGCTGCCGCAGCTTCAGCCACCACTTGGGGCGGCACCAGGACAGGAGCAGAAGCCTCCGCCCTCACAGCTTCAGCTGCTACGGCTGAGGGCGGAGCCTCACTACTCTTCTTGGGGACGCTGCAGATGATGGATGAAGAAACTTAAAAAACAGTTACTACAACAAAAAAACTGTCTAAGGTAAAGATTAAAAATTACCTCAGAAGGCTTTCGCACCATCTTGCACGGAATCTCTTTCCCGGGCGTTCTGGACTGACCATGGCCGCCGCCGGTGTGGTAGCTCCGGAAGGCCCCCCGGAACATGTTGCAGCCGCGGGCATTTCCTTAGTCGAGGCCCCCCTCGACCGGGATGGACTTACGGACCCAGAGACCTCAGCTGGCCCTGGTACTGGAGTCACATGCCCGGGGCTAGCACCCCGGGAAGACACTGCTGCAGGTGCAGTCGCCGCAGTTGTAGAATACCTCCCCCTCTGGGGAGAAGGAGCTGCTGCAGAGGGTGCAGGCCTGACGGACCTTCCGTCGGCATGCTTCAGTTTCCTCTTCTAGCTCTAGGTTTCGGCCGTCGGCTCCTTGCCCTTGCTGACGACTTCTGTCCTTGGCTTCGGGGCAGGGGCGGAGCTACCTTTAGAAGCCCCAGGGATACCCACCTTGGAAGTCGATCGCCTCTCGATGACATCGAGGTCGTCAAGCGCCGGCATCGTCCGCCGGAGCTCCCTGCTGAACTGTACTTCCACGTTCAGAGGGAGGAAAGCAGGTGGTGGGGTCAAGTCATCACCCGCGACGTCGATGCCGTGCTGGAACTTCTTGAGATGAAACTCCAAGGTCGCCCCCTCCATGTTGTACTTCAGCCCGGTCTCAACCCGATCGTCGTCCATCACAACGTTGAGGGTCCAAGCGAGTTTTTCTCTCCTCTTCAGCGGTGCCCACCTGTTGACCAGGAAATTGCAAAATACTGCCCAGGGAGTTAATCCTCCCTCCACACATTGGCGGATCCTGGTCAGAGCAGGATTGAAGGCATCCGACAGCACCGGAGCTTCACTCCAGACTGCAGTGTCGATGTTGGGGAGGCCTTCGAGCAGCTCCAGCTTCTCGTGCTCCTCCACCCGGATGACTATCCAGTCTTTCTTCCAATCGTCCCACTTTACAGAGGGAAACGACCGGAGGTACTTGAATGGGCACTTCTTGCGCTTCACAAAGTAGTAGAAGCCAAGGTACTCATCACTCTTTCTGGTGGTATGGACGGTGAAGAAGGTCCAGAAAAGCTCAATGCAGGGGGGGATGCCCAGCCACATTTCACAAAAGTGGACGAAGACAGACACTTGAAGAATGAAGTGGGGGCCAAGGTGATACAGCTGCAGACCATAGAAGTCTAGCAGCATCAAGAAAAAGGAGGAAAAAGGTGGGATCAACCCCACCATGGTGTATGTAGAAAAGTACACCATCTCGCCGGTGTGCTCCTTCTCGAATGGGAGCTTTCTCCTGGCGTGGACCAGGTGGTTGAAGAAGTCCGGGGACCACCCCTTGAGGGCCTGGACCTTCTTCGGGTCACTTTCGGTCTTCAAGCGGCTCTTGCGGAGACCCAACTCCATCGCAGCGCAGCGAGGCAAGGGAGGAAAAGCAAGCACAAGTTTGGGAGTTCGAGCGCAAGTTCAGATGAGAGGCGTAAAGAACCCCAGACGGTGCGCGCTTTCCTTCTTAAGTAAGCCCCCGCAACGCTTGGATGGAAACCGCAGGGAAGCCGAAGATACTATTCAAAAATTTCACCCTGCCGATGACAAGAGGGCCCAGGACCACCCCGACGATCAAGTCGAGGTTCTTACCCAGACGAACGGTTGTCATCATGAAAGGCGGGAAGCCCGAAGGCGGCGGCCTGACAAGGCACGCGGAACCGATACGATTTTCGTATCGGGAACCAGCGACCTTCAATTGCGTGAGATCCGCACACCGAAGATCTCATTTGCCGCACCCGGGATATGCCACGCGGCGAGGATTTAACTCCAAAACTATCGCCAACGGCACATCTGAAGACCTTTGAAGACTCGGCTCAAAAGTCGAAGGATGGACCCACCTCCGGCGGAATGACTTAACCCAAGGGGTCTTCCCCAAAGGTGGGCCCAGGGGGCCACTGTCGGTACCCTGAGTACCGTATACCCCTTGAGATTGCAAAGATCTCAAGGAAATATGATCTACTTGATTTGAAGACCTTCGGAGGCCCACATGTCAGACATAACTGGACCCGCTTCCCCAACATGGTTAGTCCCAGGGTCGCCACGTGTACCATCAAACCGGAGCTACCGCCCACAAGGGGGAAGCTCCGGGCTATGAACCATAACGGCACCCCCGGACCTAACCCCAGACTGAGGGAAGCTCCAGAACTCACACGTGTCTGGTGGCACCGGACCTATCTGTTCCCCACAATATGATCTGGAGCTGCCACATGTCCAACCGTCGGATCTTCAGCCTCAAACCTTCGATAGAATCCACAACGGTTTCGGATCTTCAAAGGGGAATCAAGGACTTCAAGACCCGATTAAGTGTCATTAATACTATGTTAATGACACACGATCGAACGACCCTTATTACCAGTAATGGCGCTGTCAAAGCCCGTAACTCGGTCATTAAGGGTAATTAAGAGCATCAAATGTGTATCGATATTAGTAGCCGTCGGGGCCACATGTCGGGCCAGGCCAACTTGTAACGGCCTGTCCTTGTACTATAAAAGGATAGGCCAACGATACATAGAGAACGGCTGGTCTGATCGGCTCACATGCACTCTCTACTCACGTCACCTGAGTTGAGTTCATACATCCAATACAACATCAACACACCCCGTGGAGTAGGGTATTAGGCTCAGGCGGCCCGAACCACGTAAATCTTTGTGTCTCCTGTGTCATTTTACATTTCACCTTCTTGAATCTCCGCGCGCCCACACCGAACATCAAACTCCCCAAACACTTTTATTAGTGTCGGGAGATCTGCCGGATCAAAACCACCGACAACCATCTTCGAATCTTAGGCGCTCCCCCTACCTAGCGTGCCAACTTTTGGAGTCTAGTTCCGGAAATTCTCCCGGTACTACTGTTAGTAGCCCATAGAGTTTCTTAGTTCGGTTGGGGCGCGTGGAAATTCAGAACAAGATGGTGACTTGACATGAGGATTTACGTGGTTCGGGCCGCTTGAGCATAATACCCTACTCCATGAGTGTGTGTTGTTTTTGTATTGAGCGTATGAGCGCTATTGAGAGAGAGGACAAAAAAGTCTCGAGCCGGACTCAGCCTGTCTCGAGCGCGTGTCCGAGACAAGAGAGTTTGCTCGGCCAGTCCTTTTATAGTACAAGGGATGGCCGTTACATCATCAGCCTGGCCCGACATGTGGCCGTGGTGGTTACTGATGCTTAAGACACAGTTAATGTGCTTAGTTCCCCTTAATAGTGTGGTAATGCCCCTTAATGGTGGCGTTACTGGTATTAAGAGTCCTCTGATTGTGTGTCATTAAGATAGCATTAATGACACATAATCAGGTCTTGATGTCTTTAATGTTCCTTGAAGGTCCGAGCCGTTGGAGGTCCACCAATCTGCCTGTTGAGGTTGAAGGTCCGGCGGTTGGACGTGTTGCAGCTCTGGAGCTTACCGTCTTGGATGAGTAGATTCGGTGCTGTTGTGCACATGTCGGTACCGGAGCTTCCCTCTGTCGGGGGTTAGGTCCGGGGGTGCCACACAGGTATCCAGTATGGAGCTTTCCCATGTATGGAATGTAGCTCAAGTTTTATGATACACGTGGCGGCACTGGGACTAACCATAAGAAAGAGTCAGGTCCGGTTTCGAGTGACACGTGGGGCCTTCAGGGGTCTTCAACTCAGATAGATGGAGTTCCTTTGCACTTTTTGCAGTTCCAGGGGTATCGGGTACGTAGGGTACTGACAACTCCTATATGCTCTAAAGTGTCCATTCTATCTTGGTTGCGTCCTACGGTCAACCTGTGGTTCTGATACCAATTTGTGACAAACGGTTCCGAAAATGAACCAAGCGAACGCATATGTGTGCCAAGGACGTTCAACACACATACATGAGTGCATTCACAAAAGGATATACAGAAAATTACCATAGAACGAGATTAATTAAGCACCTTTATTACACAATTCAGAATATCCTCGAATACAATCTCTAATGAATATTAATGACAAGTTTGAATTAATGCAGCGAAAATAAACTAATAAAAGCAACTAAGCAGCAAAGCACAATAAGCATAAGGGTATATGGCAACTCCAAGCAACACCACAGGCAAGGTGACGGCAGCCACGGCCTAGAACTCTGCATTATCATCATTATACTTCCAATCCTGATCTACAAATATTGGTGGGGGGATTGCAAGGATGAGTACGCGTCGTACTCAGCAAGTGTGGAAAGTATGACATGTAGCTGATTCAAATGATGACAATAATAAAGGCTAAGTGCTGAAAAGTACATTAAAACATTTGAAAAGCAATATATTATACGTATGTGAAGTAAACCCATCATAAACCATGTAGACATCATAATACCAGTCCATATTTCATTACCATCATCCATATTCTAGATTTCTCAATACCATTAACCATATCCATTGCCATAAATCATAATACCATCCCATAACCATTACCAAACCATCCCAATACCAAAAACCCCTCTAATCATGTAGGTCATCCAGGTGCTCTTAACTGGGAGCACGACTATCATGATAATTTTAATACTCTGCAGAGTTTGTACCACTTTACCCACGTGTTTGTGATTTTATCACATGTCAGCGACTAAAGAAACCTCCCTTATGCCAATTACACTTCCTTAGGTGTATGGCCAAGAGATCACAAAATAGCCTTTAGAAAGGGACTACTAGCATGTACGGACCCACAGATGTTTCACCGGTGGCGATGTCTCCAACTGAGCACCAATGACCCCCCCCCCCCCTATTGTGCTATTCGAATCACAGGGAGTCTCGCCTCAAATCCAAAACCAGTCTGACTCCTGTTTCCAAGTGCGCCAAATGATCCATGCAACACTAGCAATACCCAAATTAATCAGCTACACCGCACCCATACTTGGCCTCATGGTGGCATTGTTGTCCTGGCTTATTCTCGCATGAACCATTCCTTAGATCTAAAGCAATCAACCACCATGTCTTTCGACCCATCCACATACCAAGCATGCTTAGATCACCCATTACCATAACATATTAACCAATTCATAATAACCATAATATCATTAATGCATAATTAAATAGTATAGTTGTTTTCCCATTCCAATTAATTAAGCAAAGCAAAAAGGTAATAGCCCTTTCCGGGTCTCTACGATATATTCCAGGTGACAAGGGTTGTTAAACAAAGCTAGTAAAGTCCTATCTTGTGTTTCTGATCAATTTGACACAAGCAATGAAGTTTTGCAAAAAAAAAAAAACATTTATTGTAAATTAGGATCAATATGTTCAAGGATACTTGCCTTGCTATTGAGCTTGGTTTGGGTCAAAAGCTTCAAATTCCTGGTACTGGAGGTCCTCCGCAGCACTCTCTAGCGCAACTCTGCCTAAACCGAGCAATAAACATACAAGACAAAAATTACAATCAATAAGTGCACATATATTACTCAATATGACATAACATGCATGATTAATGCAAATGCAAAGAAAAGATAGTTAATGAGTTGTTAATAATGTTTACTATCTAGTTCTAATAGTTTTCAACAAGTTTAGACAAGTTTGGAATTGATACGAACCAAATTAGATTTAACCCAGTAGAAAACAGTGAGAGAAATCGGACTAGTCTGCTATAGGGCTCGTACTAGTCCGCCCTTCGCAGAAACAGCGAACTAGGATTTTTTAGATCGATGTGAATTTGGAGAAACGGGGTTGAATTCACGTGAGAAAAATGAATTGGAAGGTATACCAGGTGTTCAAAACTGCAATGAATCAAGTGTTTTTGAGGCAACACTTGAATCTTGATGTTCTAGGGTTGATGAAGAACTTGAAGGTGAATTGTTGATGAAGAACGAAAACTTGATGGAGATCTTGATCACATGATCCTCTTTCGTTTCCTCCTCTTATTCTTTTTTCTCTGGATCTCCTTCTCCCTCCTTGATGGCGGTTCTCCACGAACTATAGTTTGTGGTCTTTCAATTGAGGCAAAAGGATGTAAAGTCAAAAGGTGGGGTTGTTTATATAAGGTGGGGGTCTAGGGTTTGATGGATTTCGAGTAAGAGGAGGGTGGAGGCCGGTGTAAGGTCCCACATGGGCTCCAAAAAGAGTTAGACACGACGTCCTTAGGCCCACTTAAGGTAAAGCCCAAGAACACATCATGAAACAAAAGATCAATTCAGAATCGCGATCACCGGACAAGTCTGCAATAGGCTAGACTAGTCTGAAGTTAGTGAGAGAGATATCGGACAAGTCCGGACTGGACATCGGACAAGTCCGAACTTAGTCAGAGGAAAAAACAGACAAGTCTGGCCAAAACAGGACAAGTCCGCTAGATGTCGGACAAGTCTGGACAAGTCTAGGGACTTGGCAAAATTTCAAGGAATTGGAATACCAGACTAGTCCACAATGGACCAGACAAGTCCAAAATTTGTACAGAGACGAAATCGGAATAGTCCGCACGAAAACGGACATGTCCGAAGAAGGTCAGAGAGATATCGGACTAGTCCGCACCAAAAACGGACTAGTCCGCACTTCCCAAAATTCTTAAGTGCGATTTTGCTCCTAATTCTTTTATACTCATTCATTTTTATGTTGATTAATGTTGAACATGTATATAAACTTATGGAATGCTTGATGCATGTAAATGAGGGTGTTACAACCTGGACCTGAGGCTGTCAACCTTCAGCAGTTGATGGCTATGCAGAATCAACTTATGCAGACGGTGATGCAAACCTTGAAACAAATGCAAGCCAACAATCAAAATCAGCCCCACATGCCTCCACCACCACCATTCCTACCACACCACAACCATTTGGGAGAGTTCATGAGGACAAGGTCGCCTACCTTTGCTCATGCCACATATCCTATGGAAGCTGATGATTGGGTGAAATCTGTGTAGAAGAAGCTCGCTATTGTCCATTGCAATGACAGGGAGAATGTTCTCTTTGCTTCCCATCAACTAGTTGGACCAGCTACGAATTGGTGGGACTCGCTATGCAACACTAATGAAAATTAGGAGAGGATCGCTTGGCCCGAATTCAAGGAGAGGTTCCGTTCTCACTTTGTTCCTGAAGGTGTTATGATCTTGAAGGGGCAGGAATTTGAGAACCTAACGCAGGGAAAGTGAAGTGTGAGTGAGTATCTCAATAAATTCACTCAGCTCTCAAGGTATGCTCCAGAGGATGTCAACCGGGACAGCCACAAGCAGTATTTATTTATGAGAGGCCTAAATAATTAGATTCAAGTCTAATTGCTCAATTTTGACTATGCCAATTTCCAGAAGCTTGTGGACAAGACCATTGTGGTTGAAAACAATGTACGCGAGATGGAACAAGACAATAAGAGGAAGATGCCATACCAAGGACAGCTGCAGGGGAGCAATGTCCGTCCTCATCTTGTGCCGCCAAATAAACCATATTACAACCCCTTCGCTCCTGCCTGTCAAGCTGGTTATCCTCCATGCCCAAACCAGCAGCAGCAGCGCCCTGTTATGCAAACACCTCGTCAGCGTGTGCCGTATGCACTACACCCTAATATGGTGGCTCACCCCAAAGATTAGCAACGCTCGTGTTTCCCTGGTGCTTCGGGTAGCAAGACATGCTATGTTTGTGGAGGGGGTGGAAACTTTGCAAGTCAGTGCCCCAAGAAAAGCTATGGACCAATGAACCATGCACCATGGCAGAACCCACGACAGAATGGAGGAGCACCACGTGGCAACCATGGGAAGTAGAATGCCACTCATGGCAATGTGAATCATGTCTCTACTGACGAGGCCCAGCAAGCGGATGATGTCGTGATGGTATGTTCCTCGCCAACTCCAACCCCGTGACCATTCTATTTGATTCTAGAGCATCTTATTCATTCATATCATCAAAGTATGTTGCCAAGTATAATATGCCTATAGCTGAGTTGAAACACACTATGTTGGTAAAATCTCCTAGACGGGAGATGAGGACAAATATAGTGTGTCCGGGAGTAAGTATAAAAATTAGGGGGTAGACTTTCTTGCGAATCTCATCATCCTAAATTCAGAGGAATAGACATAATACTTGGTATGGATTGGTTGAACAAGTATAATGGAGTGATTTAGTGTGCTGAGTGGATTGTGCAGTAGACAAGTGAGCATGGCACCCGTATTGAAGTTGAGACAGCCGAACCCACAACGGATAAAGCAACACTAAGCCATGTGGAAGGTGTGACACTAAAGGGCATTCCGGTCATTCGCGAGTATCCAGATGTGTTCTCGGATGAATTGCCAGGTATGTCGCCTGATTGTGATATTGAGTTTGTTATTGATTTGATACCTGGAATTGCACCTATAGCTAAGAGGCCATATAGGATGCCTCCTATGGAGTTAGCGGAGCTCAAGAAGCAGATTCAAGAGTAGCTAGAGAAGGGTTTCATTCGCCAAGGCTCTTCACCTTGGGGAGCACCAGTGCTTTTTGTGGACAAGAAGGATGGATCCCAAAGGATGTGTGTGGATTATCGAGTTCTCAACAAGGTGACGATCAAGAATAATTATACATTGCCCCATATATAGGATTTGTTCGATCAGATGAAGGGTGCTTGTGTTTTCTCCAAGATTGATTTGAGGTCAGGTTGTTTTTAATTGAAGATTAGGCCGTCAGATGTACCCAAAATGGCTTTTCGGACACGGTATGGATCCTATGAGTACACCGTCATGTCCTTTGGATTGACAAATGCACTTGCCTAATTTTTATATCTCATGAATAAGGTATTCATGGAGTACTTGGATATATTCGCTGTGGTGTTCATTGATGACATTATGATCTACTCAAGAAGCGAGGAAGAGCATTTAAGGCTCACATTGCAGAAATTGAGGGAGCACCAATTATAAGCCAAACTCAGCGAGTGCCAATTCTGGTTAAGGGAGGTGTCATTTTGGGCCCATATTATCTCTGGAGGAGGAGTATTGGTTGACCCAGGAAAAGTGAGGGATGTGCTGAAATGGGAGCCGCTGCAGAATGTAAGGAAATTAGGAGCTTTCTTGGAATGGATGGATATTACCGTAGATTTATAAAGGATTTCTCCAAAATAGCAAAGCCCATGACTGAGTTATTAATGAAGTGAAAAGCATTCCAATGGACTCAAGCTTGCCTAAACAGCTTTGAGGAGCTAAAGAAGAGGTTAACAATAGCACCTGTGTTGGTATTGCCAGATGTGAGCAAAGGTTTGATATTTATTGTAATGCATCAAGATAAGGGCTTGGATGTGTGCTTATGCAAGAAAGTCAGGTGGTAGCCTATGCATCGAGGCAATTGAAGAAACATGAGCAAAATTATCCTACGTATGATCTCGAACTTGCAGTTGTAGCGCATGCCTTGAAGATTTGGAGACATTACGTTCTTGGTCACAGGTGTGAGATTTACACGTATCACAAGAGTCTTAAGTACATTTTTACAAACAGACCTAAGTTTGAGGCAACGAAGATGGTTGTAGCTCATCAAGGATTATGATGTGGGAATCAACTATCACCTGGGGAAGGCTAATATAGTGGCCGATACTTTGAGTCGAAAGGGAATAAGACACCAACTCATAGTTCAGAAATTTCCATCTGGACTATGAAAGGAGTTTGAACAGTTGAATCTTGGATTTGTGAGTGAAATGGGAATAATGGAGTTGAATCCGACCTTGCAGCAAGAAATTGGACAAGGTCAGGCCAAGGATGAGGAAATTCGGGAAATTAAGAGAAGGACCCAAGAAGGGAGAGAATTCAGATTTGATGAGGAAGACCAAGACACTCTATGGCTTAGGAAGAGGATTGTTGTGCCTAATGTAAAGAAAATCCATGAAATGATACTAAAGGAGGCACATGACTTGCGTTACTCAATCCATCCCGGTTGTACAAAGATGTACAAAGACTTGAGGACATGTTATTGGTAGGCTTGCATGAAAAAGGACATAGCTGAGTATGTGGCTTTGTGTGATGTGTGCCGACAAGTCAAAGCTGAACATCAAAGGCCAGTTGGATTATTGCAGCCATTGATGATTCTGTAATCGAAGTGGGAAGAGGTTGGTATGGACTTCATAGTTGGTTTACCTCGCACATCGGTAGGTTATGATTTGATATGAGTTATTATGGATCGATTGACGAAGTCAGCTCATTTCATTCCTTTCAAAGCTACCTATGGTGAGCAAATTTTGCAGAATTGTATATGGAAAGAATAGTGTGCTTACATGGAGTGCCAAAGAGAATAGTGTCTGATAGAGGTTCTTAATTTACCTCAAGGTTCTGGCAAAAGCTGCACGAGTCAGGAACTCAATTGAATTTCAGTTCTGCATATCATCCTCAAACGGATGGGCAAACCGAGAGGACAAATCAGATTTTGGAAGACATGCTAAGAGCTTGTGCGCTAAAGTATGGAGGAATTTGGGACGAAAGTCTGCCATGTGCTAAATTCTACTGCAACAACAGTTATCAAGCAAGTTTGAAAATTCCACCCTATGAAGCATTGTATGAGAGAAGGTGTGGAACACCTTTGTTTTGGAATGAGATAGGAGAAACCCAAGTATTCGGTCCTGATGTAATACAAGATGCTGAAAAGCAAGTTCAGATGATCCGCGAGAATTTGAGGGCTGCTCGATCAAGGCAAAAGGGCTATGCCAATCACACGCGAAGAAACTTGGCCTTTGAAGTGGGAGACTTTGTATATCCCAAAGTATCACCTATGCGAAGTCATAAGCGGTTTAATGTCAGAGGCAAGTTGGCACCTTGTTATATTGGGCCATTCAAGATTTTGGCCAAACATGGAGAAGTTGCATATAAGTTGGAGATGCCAGCACATCTTTCCAAAGTTCATGATGTGTTCCACGTTTTTGAGCTCAAAAAGTGCTTAAGGGGACCGGAAGAACAAGTGCCAATGGAAGAATTGGAATTAGAGGCAGATTTGACTTATGCGGAGCAACTGGTCAAAATTTTGGAAACAAAGGAGAAGGTCATGAGAAACAAGGTGATTCGATGGTGCAAAGATCAAAGGAAGCATCATACAAAATCGGAAGCAACAAGGGAACTGGAAGATGATCTCAAGATAGAATTTCCCTATCTCTTCTCTTCTACATCGAATCTCGAGAGTGAGATTCACTTTAAGGAGGTAAGGTTTCTAACACCCTCATTTTCGTCCATCATGCATTGCATACATTCTTATACATGTTTAACATTAAGCAACACATAAAGGAACAAGCTTAAAATGAACTAGAAGAAAAACAACATTTAAAACCTTGTATAGTTGGACTTGTCCGGTTTGGACCCCGAACTACTCCGGTTTTACTCTCTGTTGGCCCCCAAACTTATCCGCTCTGGTTGCGGATTAGTTTGATTGAGTTTCTGTTGTTGTCTGGACTTATCCAATGTTGAGTATAGACTAGTCCGCTCCTAGCTACTAGAACTTTTCAGAATTGTCCTGTAGATACCTCTTTTGATCCGTTTTTTTTTTTGGAGAATTGTCAAGTTTCCGGACTTGTCAGTCCTATACTGGACTTGTCCATTTAACTCTCTGGAACTTCATTTTGCCTGCGAACGGACTTGTCCGGATTGATACTGGATTTATCCGTTCAACTTTTTGACTTCCAACAGACTAGTCCGGTCCCTAGAGGACTTGTCTGGTATGCCCGACTCGGATTCAATCTTTTCCACCACGATATGTTATTGGGTTTTTGCCTTAATTGGGCCCAAGAATTTCGTGCCCAACCCATGTGGAGCCCATATGGGACCCCTACACAGCCTCCACCACCTTGAACTCAAAATCCATCAAACCCTACCACCTCCACCTCTACATAAACACCCCAATACTCATCCTCTCACCCCTTTGTCACAATGAAGAAACCCCAAACCCTAGTTTTTTTGGAGCCGCCAGCAAGAGAACAACACCGCAACCAACAGAAGAGAAGGAGGAAGGAGAAGGATCAAGTAAGTTTGATCTTCGTCAACTCGTCGACATCGTCATCAATTCTCCAATAAATTCTTCGTCTTCTTTGGATCTAGAAGTTAAATCTCAAAGCCCGACCTTTGGACCCTTGTGTAATATCCTAGCTTTTCCTTAATATGAAGTTCAGTTAACAGTTTATTTTAAACCATAGTAAAGATCAATTATGGTTGTACACATGAACTTGATATCATCAAGAATAATTCTTTCCCTCATACTCAAAATTTTATTAACATAAGGGGTGGACTTCACCAATGACCCTAAGATAATTCAAGTGACCTTCCTGCAAATTTTGGATTTTATTGAATGGTTTTTGCTTGGGCAAAACACTATGCAGTAATAAATATATTCAAATTAATTCGAATATAGCAATGTACATTAAGGCCCTGTCAAAATATTCAAATATGAGTCTATACATTTTCCATGGCCTCATAATATTCCAAATAGCTCTCCTGCAAAGTTTCAGGATTTTTGAATTCCATTTGCTATTTTATTTGAGACGCTTAGCAAACTCTAGCCATATTTTAGTTCAAATTTTGAATTCTGTTCAAACAAATTGAACATGAAATTTTGAACATACCATCTTGATCAGCATGACTTGCTTGACATATCCAAGAAGTTCCACAATTTTTGAAGCTCATTTGCTATTTAATTCAGTGGCTACATTGAATCTAATTCAAATTCAATTGAAATTTGAATTTAACCTGAAACTTGATCAATTTGAAGTTGTGATTTCAGAATCAAATTCCAGATATTTATTGGATCCTATCCACAAATTTTCATGATTTTTGGATCAAGTTTGTTAGGGGAATTAAAGTTCCCGAGAGGATAGAGCTTAAGAGGGGCGGTGGGACCCACTGTCAGCCCCTCCAACTTGATGAACCGACGAAGTGCCCCCCTTTGCCAAGAATCAGTGGACGCCATCGAGTAGAGTCTGATAATCAAGTTTTTCCCTCCGCCATTGAAACCTTCTCTGTTCACCAATGAACTTGTGTTTTCCGACGGTTCCACGCCGTTTACACCACCTAGGGGTCTTCCTCATGATCCCAGAAGCCTCCCCGACCTTTACCCGAGCCGTTTGCACCATTCATGAGCGATTCCAATGATAGCCAAAACCCTAGCTCTGCCGCCGTCGTCGCACCGCCATCTCCGGCCGTTGCCGCCGCGATTGGACCTCACCATTGTGTTGTGCGGTCGATTCTATGGCTAGGCGATAAGGGCCAAGTCGAATGGAGGTTGACGCAGCTATCTCAGCGAGCTCGCCGGCGCAGCGCTGCCGCGGCCGCATCGCGCGTCGAGAGGTAGGAAATGACTCGAGGGTCCCACAGGTCAGCGACCGATTCCCTCGCACGGGATCAGCTGCGGCTCTGGATCCGGTGTGGCTGCACGGTTGAACCCTGCGGCCCCCGGTGAGGCCCATTTGCGATTGGCCCATTTAAATGAAGTGGGACCGGCTGCTTTATTTAAATGTTTCCCTTTGGAAAATAATTCCAGGATTTGACCAAACTTCTAAAAATAATTGCTCTTAGTAGAATTTCTCAAAAATTTCCAAATAAATTTTGGTAGACTCATCTCAATCTCTACTTTGCAGTGATGCAATTTGTTAGAAATGAAACTCCCAAAATATTGATAAATAATTCATTTGATCTGACTGCTTGGGAAATTAATACTCCTGTTCTGTTAATTGGAAAATTCCCAATTTTGGTCAGAACACTCTTATTAATACATTTGATCTCCAGTAAAAATTTCAAGTTCATTGGACTTCAATTACTGGGTCGATCAATGTTCCCCAAACTTGTAAAATCAGTTTCTCCCTGTAGGAAGCTTAGAAAATTGTGAAACAAATTTTCCTAGAATTAGTGAGACCACCTATACAAGGTACAACCACTGGTTGCCATGATAGACCTCCAGAATTGGAACCAAAATTCAGAGAAGGTTTATACTTGAGGAATTTTAGGGACAACAAATTTCCTTGATCATCTCCTGTTCTTTTCAAGAGTCTCCATTATAGTTCCTAGTATCTACCCTAAAAGTTCCAAAGCCATTTAAGATATTAATATTACTTGATTCACAAGATTTTAGCTTGTGGCCTTAAACATATTAATTATTTTCAAAGTCATTCATACATAGTATATACATAATGTGTTGTAACTGAAGTCGAGGAGCAGCCGGAAGCTTTGGAAGTCCAGCTGCCAGAAACTAACATAGACTCAGACTCGCATTCAGGCAAGCCCCGGTTTGCATTTAAGTTCCTTACAGTGTTTTTGCAGTTTTCATTCTCCTTACGTCTTTAGATGTTTGTGCATTACGTTTAAGGTGCTTGACATCCACTTGCATGACCAAATAACCAAGGGAGTGGTCATAATATCTCACAGACTCGTGTAGTAGCTACCATGCTTATATTCATAGGCATTCGGTAGAAGTTGAGTAGTTGGAATCTACTCGAGAGATAGGATTTTTCACACGGGATGAATTGGCTCAAGAAATGTTTTATAAATATGAAATTGAGAACCTTCAGAGATGAGTAGCAAGCAACAAGAGGTGGTCTTGGTCATATATCTCTGACCGTGTCGATAAAGGCCCGTACCATGTGCGACCCTGATGGACAAGCTTGAATTGTACCAGCGACATACTGGAGAAACGGGCTCCAGTAAACTAACGTAGCTTGATACTGGTTTGTTGAGGCATTCTGTTCTGTTTTATACGTGTGGGTTGAGGGCAGCAAGGTGTAAATCAGCTGGTGGGCACATCAGAGTATGCCTCACGCAGTGACCTCCTGCTCGTGACGGATTGACTGGTTCGACATTCGAGTGTTGGGTGAAAGGTGGCCATATACGACTAGTACTGAGGTGCTATGTAGGTACTGTTGTAAGTACTCACTGGCATTTTTGAAAGTACGTATGTGTCCTGTTGACCGGATGTATCCTGATTGCAATCATCGTCCCTTGCGGTAATAGAGTACCACTTGTTCACTGTGTCGTGACGTAGTTAATACTGAAGAAGTCAGGAGAATACGATGTATTGAAATATAATAGTTTTGCAACCTTGTATGGCTTAGAGATAGCATAATTAAAAGTTTACAGTTTCCCCATACTTTACTTGTAATAGCATTATGTGCTTTTGGCATGTCATATCATCGACGAAGCGTTTCTTGTTTGATTGTGGAGTCTATGATGTGCCGTGCCTGAAGAATGTCATGTGCTACATAAAACCTGACTTTAAGGATCCACTTATAGGCGAGTACTTTATGCTATTCCTTACCTATGCTTAGCATTCACCCTTGCATATGTCTAGTGAGACGTGTTAGTCTTGCTGAGCCTTAAGCTCACGTTTGCAGTTAACAAGTTTTTGAAGATTTTGCGATTGATGACGGGTTCGGTGACGAGGCTGCACCCCCACTACTATAATAAGCCTCATCGCAGGTGGCTCCAAACCTATTATCACACGCAGTTTTTAAAACCGTATGAAATGAAGAGCCTGTGATAATCCACAATTTAACAGGCGGAGAAGTGAAACCGCATGTGAAGATAGATTATCACAGGCGGTTCTTTACTTAGGCTAGTCGCCTGTGAAGATATGTTATCACAGGCGGGTCATGCAGCATATATAACCGCCTGTGATAATTGTGTTATCACAGGCGGATCTTGACCTACTTCATGCTGCCTGTGAAGATAGTTTATCGCAGCCGGTTTCTACCATAAGAGTAACTGCCTATGATAATTAGGTTATCACAACTGGTTCTTTACTTATATCTAGCTGCCTGTGATAATTATTTTTCACAGGCAGGTCTAGCCGTTGGTAAATAACCGCCCGTGATAAGGTAAAACCTATGCAGTACTAGCTAATGTTATTTCTAATTTCCATATCAATTCAATATAATCACAGAAGTCAACAATATTATCACAAAAGTCAACAATATCATCACATAAGTCATCTCACAGAAGTCAATTTCACTAAAACAATATACATATGTAGAAGTTACACATAGAATTCATCTCATATTACAATTTTTCACTAAAAGCTGTTTCTATTGGCATATTTGAAAAGTTTTGGCACATCAGCAATTGTGCCATTCTCGTCAAAGAACTCCCCTCTTTTGTGTAAAATTTTGCGATGCACGAATTGACACAGCTCAGCAGCAATCTTATCAGCTCCTCCACCAGGAATACTTCTTCAAACCAGCCATTCTTCGTTCACATTCTTCTGTGCTGCAATGAAACACATAACAAGGTTTAGAATGTGTTGGTTTGAACAATCTCAAAGTATAGATCAAAGTGAGAGTATACAAGAATTTATTTGGTATCTTTGGAGTAGTTGTACTATGAGCAATTGAATTTTGAAGTTGGAATCAAAATATGAAAATAATGTTTCTAGTAATATTGAACAACAGAGAATATAAGTATTAAACTATGCTAGTTACAATGAAAATGAAACTCGAAGGTAAGAAAATAAGATATCGACATTAAGGATAACTTACATCCTCGCGATTCACTCTATATTCGCTAGCGGTCCGACGATGCTCGCATACATAATACCCGCATAAGACACTTCCAGCAGGCTGCTTCGGACAAGCATAATACGTTTTAATGTCCAATGAATTCGTATTAGAAGGTCTCTCACCGCCAAGCTGTTCCGCGTAAAACCGCCAAGCTCTGTAATACAAGAAATGTCATATAAAACTTGTCAACACATTCTAATTGTGTGTAAATTAAAATTATTGAATGAACATATAGTTTCAAAATGGAAAGGAAATATTTGTAACGATCTGGTGGGTAATCGGCCGAGTCCAATACCGTTGCCGAACCCTGTGTTAGCTTGATGAAGATCATTATGTAGTGATCACTGCAAACATACAAACACACATGTTAACAATTACCAATAATTGCTATTTCAATGTCACGTGTCGAACTTACTCGAAGTGGTACGGAGCCTTTATGAGGTCCTTGCCGTCTTTGACAAAGTTAAACATTGCATGTCCTATGTAAGCTGCAACTTCTGTCCTTCTATCCTTCTTAAGTTTTGCGATTGCATTTTCAAATTCTTTTTTTTCATGTGCTTGAACTTTGGTGAGTCTCGATCCGCCTTGACGTCGAATAGCGTCTTTGCAATCCGTGTAGGGTTAAGGATACCTATCTTGCGTTTCATCTTTTCATTATCCATGTATTGCATCCTATTCAAGAAGTCCATAATTGTTATAATCTCATGATATGTGTATGCGTGTAGTAAGAATAGCAAATGCAAAACATTAGAGGCACTTACAAGCACCAGACGAGTAGCAGATTGATTTCAAGCATGCCACGATGGAAAAGGGAATGCAGCTCTTCAAATAAAATGACTCGTCTATCTGCTCCAGTGCTCCAGAATGCATCTTTTGGAATATGAAATGTGACGAAAGAAAGATCATATTTTGTGCTGGCAAGGATGTACCACTCATGCATTCTTTTGAGCTGTGCAGGTTGTTTGCTAAGTTGTACGGATGTCATGAACGGCTTCCCATTCTTAAATTTAGGAGGAACATCCTCAAGCTTGTATATTGGAACTCCTGGTTTAACTAAAGCCGTCCGCCGATTATACATGACACCATTTTCTTCCCACTCGTCGATAACTTCTAATGCTGGCTCATGAGAAGAACGAGATGCACTCGATTTTCTGATATTTTCCTTCATAGTTTCCAAATACTTTGACACTTCTGATGAAGGTTTCATTATTTCGTATGAGCTAACTTTGATAGGCACTGATGATCGAGGAGTAGTCGTCGGAAGTTGGACACTGGCTTATTGTTGAACATGTTGCTCAACTGATTGCTCTTTACTCCTAGCAGCTGGCTCTAGTACTACTTCAAGTTGTTGCTCAACTGGTTGCTCTTTACTAGCAACATCTTGCTCTGGTACTGCTTGAAGTTGTTGTCGAACTTGTTGCTCTTGGATATCTTTACTAGCAAGGTTACTATCATCCTTGCTAAGACATAGGGAGAGTGGATCTTCCTGGACTGGGAGTGGATCTTTCTGGACTTTTGCCTAGGATTCCCATCAAATTGACACAGGCATGCAGTTTTGCAAACAAAACATTTATTTTAGAAATAGGATCAATATGCTGCAAGGACACTTGCCTTGCTCTTGCGGTTGATTAGGGTCAAAGCCTTCAAACTATTGGTGTTGTAGATCCTTTGCAGCACTCTCTAGCGCAAATCCGTCTAATCCACACAATAAACATACAAGACAAGAAACACAATCAAATAGTGCACAAATATTACTCAGTATGACATGACATACATGATTGATGCAAATGCAAGGTAGAACTTGTTAATAGATTGCTTTTAATGATCACTAACTAGTACTAATAGATTTTAACAAGTTTATACAGGTTTGAATATGATTAGATCTAATTTTAGAATTAATTCAATAGAATTTAGTCAGCAAAATTGGACTAGTCTGTAGAAGGTCGGACTAGTCCGCACTTCGCAGAACTAGCGAACTAGGGTTTTCTAGATCGACGTAAATTTGGAGATTAGGGGTTGAATTCTTGTAAGGAAAAGAGAATAGAAGGTATACCAGGTGTTTAGAACTCCAATGAATCAAGAAAATTGGAGGTAGCACTTGGATCTTGATGATCTAGGGTTGGGGGATGAACTTGAAGATGAATTGGTGATGAAGAACGAAACTTGATGGAGATCTTGATCCTCTTTCGTTTCCTCCTCCTCTTCTTCTTGCTTGGGATCTCCTCCTCCCTCCTTCGTGGTGGCTCTCCACGAACTAGGGTTTGGGTGGGGTGGAAAAGTGGCAAATAGATGTCAAGCCAAGGGGTGGTGTTGTTTATATAGAGATGGAGGCTAGGGTTAGATGGATTTTGAGTTGGAGAGGAGTAGAGGCTGGTTTAGAGTCCCACATAGACTCTAAAAGAGTTAGTCACGACGTCCCTAGGCCCACTTAACGTGAAACCCAAGAAACATGTCGTAAAACAAAAGATCAACTCAGAGTCGCGAAATATCGGACAAGTCCAAAAAGGACCGGACTAGTCCGAAGTTGTCCAGAGAGAAACCGGACAAGTCCAACTTTAGTCAGAGAGGAAAATGAACAAGTCCGCTGGAACACCGAACTAGTCCGGACAAGTCCAGGGAGTTAGCAAATTTTCAAGGATTCTTGGAATATCGGACTAGTCCGCACAAAATCGGGCAAGTCCGAAAGTTTCCAGAGGCAAAATCGGACTAGTCCGCAACAAAAATGGACAAGTCCGATTTTAGTCAGAGAGAAATCGGACTAGTCCTCATAAAAATCGGACTAGTCCGCACTTTTCAGCATTTTAAGTGCGGTTTTGCTCCAAATCAGTTTTAAACTCGTTTCTCTTTATGTGGGTTAATGTTAAACATGTATATGAATGTATGTGGGCATGATACATGAAAATGAGGGTGTTACATAAGATGGGGTTGCAGTATTTTGAGATGCAACGGAGCTAGAAATTGGCTCATTATCCAACACGATATCGCGTCGGTGCCACAGGATTATTTGGTTGATAGCCTGCTCCAGCTCGCGATCCCCTCATGTGTGATGTGGTCTATTCCATAATCTTCATAATCATTATCAATGATCTGAAGAACTTGAACCACATCATAATACAATAGAAGTGCATTCCCGTTGAAGTCACTATCAGGCTTTGCCATAGCAGTGGCAACCTGTTTGGTTTTGTTCCCTCCTCTGCCGATTGGGACAAGAAGACGACAAGATTTGTCGTTAGCAATATCATCGAAAGCGAACTTATGGGTTGACCATGGGCCTGGCACAGAACCGACGCTGCTAGTGTAGGCAGTTGGAGATACTAATTGCTCCTTTAGCACTGGAACCATCGCTGTACCCGGTGCCACTAATTGTCCCCATTGTCTAAGTTGTTCCATTGTTTCTTGCATATTTTCTTTGACCTTTTGAGAAATCGTTTCATCAAGTGTTTTCTTAAACTTCTCATGTCTTCTATATGTGTCTTTATCTTTAGGGAAACTATCTAGCCAGGACATTTGAGAAGAGACTGCTCGAACCCGTCCGCTGTGTTCAGGGTTTCCTAAGATAGCGGTAAGTTGGTCATTCTTCCTCTTTGGCTTGAAGAGACCCTTCTGTTGATTTTCAATTACTTCTTTCATTTTTCCTCTATTTCATTTACAAAGTCGTGCTTTTCAAGTTTTCCCTCGCTGGTCAAACCTGACCGAGCAAAGACCCACTGTTGAGTTCTCTCATCACAGCCTTCTAATGGGTGAGGATTGCCCTTACTGGTAATTTCTTCTAATATATTATTCCATTATGGACTTTGGGGGCATATCCGGAAGACCCCAAGCGATGATGGTATTTGTTCTTTTTGGCAAGCTCTGACCTAGTTGCACTTAGAGCTTTAGCATCAAATGTGGTATTTTGACGAACAAGCTCTTGCCACCGAGCTTGTGTGATTTTTCCCATCTTCCTCGGGCTAGGGACCTTATCGGCCTTAACATAAGCATTGATTTTACTCTTCCAGCCACGAAACTTCTTGTCGCAATAGACCAATGTTGCTTTCTTTACAACTTCTTCCATGCCTTTTGGGAACTTGAATTGTTTCTTTATCCTTTCCCACAACTTATTTTGGTCTCCTCGGGTAATTTTCTCCAATTCTCGGTTGTGATCAGCACGAGCTCCCTAACAAGAAAACCGCATGCATTTCGGTACTTGGTAACTGAATCCAGTGGTTCTTGAGGATGCCCACCCGGACCGACCCTTGTTATGTACATGATCCGGTCTAATGGACCCTTATTGGGACCTCGTTGACCTTGTTTCCGCTTGAGTGAAGCTGAGGATTCATCCATTGGAGAACCTTTGGCGGTTTTAGGAATCAAAGTCACCTTGTTGTCTTCGCGATTAATCTAGGTAGAAAAGAATTATAAGACTTCGTATATTTGACAACCAACATTAACTTGAACTGCTGAAGTTAAGATTCGTGATCCATCCCTCGTCGGCAGGATCATATTTTGGGTCGAGATCCTCTGAAGTGTTTTTAGTTTTATATTTGGAAAAGGATCCGATTTACTGTGAAAGGAGCCTAAACTACTAGAGTCAGTAAACTCCATATTGTATTCTTTATTGTTACTACCAGCACGAGTCTTCTTAGGGCTTTCCATGCTAGAACTAATAAGACAAAAATATAATGAATGATATATTAACTCTACATGAAGTGTTGCATGAAGAAAAAGATGGAAGCATTCTAGGATTTGATAAGGCATTCTAGGGTTTAAGGCGACTGACCAAAAGGTTCCTATACATTGCGAGAGTGACAAGCATGTTAAAGTTACTCACCAGCAATGGTAATTTTATCTTCTTATTCTAAATAGGCAGTTACATGTATTTGTGTTCTGAGCACAAACGATGTTCAACAGAGGTATGCGAGCACATTGCTTTGTTTGGCAAAAGGATAGCGACACCAATCTCGAAGGAGCACAACCCTGTGAGATGAAGTGCGGGGCGGCTACACTCTATTTTCAGTACAGATGCTATTATCCACTCATGTTACCACCATGTTCCCGGATTTTTAACTGAAATTTGGTAGAGCTTCCTTTGTATGTTGCTGATTTGTCCATAATTTTCATATAGAGAACATTGATATTTGAAGAAACAATATATTGCAAACTTGTTACACACATCCTCAGGATTCCATAAATGTAAATTATGAAGTCTTTTGATGATCTTACTAGATATTACGATCCAAACAGCAACTGAATACATAACTGTCCAGATTCTAGGCTGTTACGACACCTTAAACGGTACTTCGATTTAGACCTGGTTATTTCCTGTTTTAGCCTTAGTGATGAATAGGAAATTGATAGAGGACTCTTTAAGTTTTCCATACATGTATAGATATGCATAGGTTGCTTTTTCTAATTTAAGAATTATGGCTATTCAAAGTTCAGAAATTTTCTGGCAGTTTCAGATAGCACTGTACACAGGTACTAACTTCTACTCCAGTTTCTAATTAGTTCTAAACCAAATTTGAGGTAACAATGAATAGAAAAGTTGTAGAATAGCTCTTCCCCTTTCAAAAAATGTATCACAATAGACTAGAAGAGCTTTCTACAGATAATTATGACAAAAATTCAGATGCTTGTTCATACAGTTTTAGAACAGCAGCTGATTTAGTTAGAGAAGATTTCCATCACCTTACAACAGTCCATTGGCTTGAAGGTAATAGAAAACTTATAGAATACTTCAAGATATTTCCAAAAAGTATTCATTTGCCTCCATAGCCCTTCAGGTTGAAGATATATGGATTTTTAAAGTTGGACACTACTACCAGATTTCAGAAGTGAATTTGACAAATTTTACTTTATTTGTGGGCTGGTTTGACCCTCGGTTTTCAAACAGATAACATCACAACTTGACAGCAAGTTACATTACAAACATTTTATATAGGTCACAATGTTTCCGTAAATGTATTATGCGAAGCTATTCGACCATTCTACCAAGAGTTATGGTCAAAATTGTGACTGTATACAGAACTGTCCTCTAGGTGTCCAGATTTGATAGAGGTTGGAACTTCGAGTTTTTTCTCGAGTTTCATGAGCATTCTGACGTGGAGTTCAATAGAAAAGATGTAGAGGACTCGCTACAGAAGGCATGTTCGCTAATCAAAAAGTTTATCATGTTTGAACCCTAGATAATACTACGACCGCGATTTGGCACCAAAACGCGATCGAATTCCCGAACCCAAACCAAGGAAATCTATGCAAGGCATCATTTGACTTGGCCGGCGGCGAGGGAGAGCAGGGAGGAGGCACGGGGATGGAGGAGGCAAGGTTGATGGGTTCAGGGTTTACCGTGAAGCTCCGCGGCGACGGCAATGGCTTCGCTCGTCGTACCTAGAAGTGACGAGGGCAAAGCAAACGGACAATGGCGAAGCTCAGCGGTGACGGCGAAGCTCGGCGACGAGAGCGGCGAAGACTTGGCGGCAAATGAAATTTTGGCAGCCTGACGGTGTTAGGTTTTCGCAATGCAGCCGAGGGGTATATATAGACGCCTATTTTCTCAGGCAGATTTTAAGTACCGACCGCTTGAGAAGATGGTTATCTCAGGCGGGATTTACTTACCAACTGCCTATGAAGATAAAATTATCTTAGGCGGTTGGTAAGTAAAACCCGCCTGAGGTAACCTTTTTCTCAAGCGGTTATTCAGTAACAACCGCCTGAGAATATCTTTACGTAAGATTAACTAATATTCTTTTCATATGTTAATATTCTTTTTCTCGGGCAGTTATTAAGTACCAACCGCCAGAGAAGATCTCTACTTCTTATTAATTAATATTCTTGATTAAATGTGGGGCCTTTAAAAAGCCCAAATCCACTTTCTTGTAATATGATTGATTAGTAAAGGATACCATTAAATTTAACTTCATAAAGCCTTTGAAATTGGTTAGAACATAAAAAGCGTATAACAATTGCTATTTGTCAATTTTCTATCTTGTTGAATATAATGATTTTTTTCATTTATTTTTTCAATGGACATTTTTAGTCATCATACCAACCTCTATGAATTTTTTTTCATATTTTTTAAATTTTTTTAAATCAATGTGTGTTCAAAATTTGATGAATGCCTCATATGCATATGAGCATTTAGTTAGAATGATGGATAATTTGAATTTTGACATGTTGGAATGCTTTAATTAAAAAAATTAACAAAATTCATACATGTATAAATAATACAAATATGTTCATACAAACAAATTTCAGTGAAGGATCCTTTTTTTAGGAGATACACAAATGTGAATAATATGTGAGTATAAAATATATTGATATTTACCAAAACATTACAATGTCAACTATACAAGTTTTAAGATATTTGGTTCAGGTGGTAAACGTTAATTTTTGAAAAAAAAATATAGAAGAAAGAATCATCAAATTTGAACTCAATTTGCATAATCTATACATGTTTGAGTATTTATATTGGAATCTATATAAAAAAGAAGCAAGGGAAAAGGAAACTAAAGAACAGGCTCGGGCAATTATCTTAGGCAGTTGATAAGTAATACCCGCCTGAGATAATCTTTTCTCAAGTGGTTATTAAGTACCAACCGCCTGAGAAGACCTTTACTTCTTCTTAATTAATATTCTTGATTAAATGTGGGGCCTTTAAAAGCCAAAATTCACTTTCTTGTAATATGATTGATTAGTAAAGGTTACCATTAAATTTAACTTCATAAAGCCTTTGAAATTGGCCAGAACATAGAAACATATAACAATTTCTATTTGTCATTTTTCTATCTTGATGAATATATTGGTTTTTTCATTTATTTTCTCAATGGACATTTTTAGTCATCATACCAACCTCTATGAATTTTTTCAGATTTTTTAAATTTTTTTGAATCAATGTGTGTTCAAAATTTGATGAATGCCCCATATGTATATGAGCATTTAGTTAGAATGAAGGATAATTTGAATTTTGACATGTTGGAATGCTTTAATTAAAAATTAACAAAATTCATACATGTATAAATAATACAAATATGTTGATACAAACAAATTTCAGTGAAGGATCCTTTTTTTTAGGAGATACACAAATGTGAATAATATGTGAGTATATATTATTTTGATATTTACCAAAACATTACAATGTCAGCTATGCAAGTTTTAAAATATTTGGTTCAGGTGGTACATGTTAATTTTTGAAAAATATAGAAGAAAGAATCATTGAATTTGGAATCAATTTGCAGAATCTATACATGTTTGAGTATTTATATTGGAATCTAAATAAAAAAGAAGCAAGGGAAAAGGAAACTGAAGAACAGGCTCGGGCAATTATCTGAGGCGGTTGGTAAGTAATAACCGCATGAGCTAATGTTTTCTCAGGCTGTCATTAAGTACCAACCGCATGAGAAGATCTTTACTTCTTCTTAATTAATATTCTTGATTAAATGTGGGGCCTTTAAAAAACCCAAATCCACTTCTTGTAATATGATTGACTATGTACATTCAGAATGTTGCAAATTTTATTGAAGCATCAAAGAGAAATGCGAAGTTGCAAAAGATAGATGACATATTATGTCCACGTATCGACTGCGAAAATAAGATTGCTTGAACGGATACTATAGGAATCCGATCTCATTTTGTGAAAAGAGGTTTAAAAAAAAACTACACAATATGGACAGAGCATGGTGAGTTAGATACACATGATGTGGATAAAGATGATGAGAGAGGTTCAAATGACGATATTGTTCATATCGATGATGGTAGTGACAATAAAGATGGTGATGATGATGATGAGTTCGATTGTGAGGAGATGTTGCGTCACATTGAACCATATGTATTGACTTCTATGGGAGCATATAAAGGTTTAAGTAAAATGGAGACATTGCAGAATGCAGCGACAGAGCTTTTATATGATGAATCAAACGGTTGTGATAAAAAGTTTACTACATTAAGTGCAGTCTTAGAACTACTAAATTTGAAAGCTACACATGGATGATCCAATTGTAGTTTCTCTGATCTTTTGAATCTTATGGCAGAAGTTCTTCCAAATCCAAATAAACAGCCCATAAGCACTTATAAAGCAAAGAAACTTCTTTAACCGATGGCACTAGGTGTGACAAAAATACACGCTTGTGTGAACCATTGTATTTTGTATCGCAAAGAGCATGAGCTCGCAACTAGATGCCCCATTTGTGGTGTCAGTAGATATAAGAAGGACTGCAATCACGAGTATGTTACCAACATGAAAATGTCTCAGGAGAATAAGAAGTTTATTATTGGTCCTGAAGGTTATGATGACGATACTTCTAGCGATGCAGACGGGAAGAATAAGAGAAAAATTCTTGCCTTGGTGATGTGGTACCTTCTGGTAATTGATCGCTTGAAGCGTTTGTTCTCAAACCCTAGGGAGGCTGAACTTATGCGTTGGCATTCCGAGCAACGCAAGAAGAATGAAAAATATATTTGACACCCTGGTGAGGCAACACAGTGGAAATTTTTTTATATTCAGTATCCAAAATTTGCAAAGGAAATCAGAAATGTGAGGTTTGCCTTGGGTACAAACGGAATGAATCCATTTGGTGAAAAAAGGAGCATACACAGCAATGACCCGTGGTCTTAACGATGTACAACCTACCAACGTGGTTATGTCACAAAAGGAAATATATCTTGTTATCTGTTCTTATCCAATGTCCAAAACAACCCGACATCAAAATTTATGTGTTCTTGGAACCTTTAATGGAAGATATGGAGAAATTGTGGAATGAAGGGGTACGTACGTGGGATGAGTACAAGTGGGAGTATTTCACGCTAAGAGCAATGATATTCGTTACCGTGCATGATTACCCCGGACTGTTTACATTATCGGGACAAATGAAAGGGAAGAAAGGTTGTGTAAGGTGCGTGGATAGAACTAGATTTCTATACCTCATTTCATCCAGAAAGACGGTCTACATGAGACACCGAAGGTTCTTGACATATACACACAAGTATAGGAAGATGAAAGAACAATTTGATAACAAAATTGAAAAAGATATTGCACCAAAACCTTACAGTGGAAAACTTGTGTTAGAAATGGTCAAGAACATTCATATTGTTTTCGATAAGGGCAAAAAATGTAAAGGAATCAAGAGAAATAAAAGTACATCTTTGGATGATACAACTGACATGGCTTTCAAGAAACAATCAATTTTTTTCAAGTATCTTCCATATTGGAAGAATCTAGAATTTTTCCATAGTATTGATTTGATGCATGTTACAAAGAATGTATTTGACAGCATCATTGGGACCTTGCTAGACATGCCGATGAAAACAAAGGACGGATTAAATTCACGTATGGACTTAGTATCTCTTGATTTGTGACGAGAGCTTCATCCAGTAGAAAAGGCGAACGAGAAGCATTACCTTCCCCCAGCCAGCTATAACTTGACGCTAGAAGAGAAAAAAAACAATTTGTGAATGCTTGCGTGGGATCAAAGTGCCTACGAGTTTCTCATCCAATATCCGCAAACTAGTCTCGATAAAAGACTTGTCTTTATTCGGTTATAATTCTCACGACTGTCACATGATGATGACATTGTTCCTTCCCATTGAAATAAGAGTCATCAAACCCGAGCATATAAAAGTTGTCATCACACATTTGTGTTACTTCTTCAATGCAGTATCACAAAAAGTGATAGCATGTGAAGATTTAGACTATCTGAAAACATACATCGTCGAGACTATGTGCAAGCTTGAGATGTGTTTCCCACCATCCTTTTTTGATATGCAAGTACACCTAATCATACATCTTGTTGATCATATAAAAGAATTGGGGCCACTATATTTACATCATATGTTTTCATTGAAGAGATATTAGGAGTATTAAAAGGTTATGTGCGGAATCATGCTCACCCAGAGGGTTCAATTATGGAAGGATACACCACTGAAGAAGTGATTGATGGTTGTGCTGATTACATCAAAGATGGAAAATTGATAGGTGTGCTTATACCAGTACGTGAGGGTAGACTACGTGGGAGAGGCAAAGTGGGTAAGAAAACTTTTATCGTTCAAGATTACAAGAATGTACACCGTGCACATTTTGGTGTACTACAACATCTCGCAATAGCTGAGTCGTACATCGAGGAACACCGAATTGAGCTTCGTGACAAAAACCAAGACCGCACATACAACTGGATAATGAAAGAGCACGGAAGATGTTTCACTGAATGGTTAATGGACAAAAATATACCATACAGAAACACTATAGAAGAGGCAACAATGAAGAAGTTAGCTCCTGGCCCATCTGCTTTGGTGACATCATGGCAAGCATATGACATCAATGGTTACACATTTTACACTAAAGAAAAAGGCGGTAACAGTGTTGCACAAAATAGTGGTGTTCGTATTGAGGTTTATGATTCACAAGGGCAAAAGACCACATACTTCGGGTTCATAGAGGAAATATGGGAACTCGATTATCGCAAAAGAATGGTAATGCCATATTTAAGTGCCAGGTCAAACATCCTGATGGTGTGAAAGTGGACAATTACGGGCTGACACTGGTAGACTTGAATAAAGTGGGTTATAAAGATGACCTGTGGGTTCTTGCCGATAGTGTTGCACAAGTTTTATATGTTCAAGATCTAGAAACTGAGAAGATGCACGTAGTTGTTTCTGGAAAGCAAAATATTGTTGGGGTTGAGAATGTGAGAAATAATGAAGAGGAATATAATCAGTATGAAGAGATGTACATTTTCACCGAACCAGAAAACATCAAGCGCGTAGAGAGAAGCATTAAAAAGAATTTGAAACCCTATATGCGAGAAGATGTCAATGCTGGAAAAAATGTATGATATATATTGTATATATTTGTATCTTCTGAAATCAACTTAGAACAATGCTCTATTTCAGCTTTAGATAGCATGTTTCGAACATTATTAAATTCAGCTTCTATTTCGAACAGTATTAAATTCAGTATGTGTATATAAATTTCTTCTGACCTATGATGATCCGGCTTGCCTTCCAACAGCTTGGTTCTAAACAACATCTAGAAGCACAACTCTTGAAGCTCCTGTCAAGCTAATCCTTTCATAGGAAGCTCTTGTAGATGCAAGTAACACCCGAGACTCATCATTTTGATTGTTAAAAGCTTCAATTGAAGTCTGACAATACTTCCCGTCCATTTGAGGGCTTGTTTGGATAGGAGTGGATCCACATCAATATAAGTGGTTTTAGGTGGATTGAGGAGAAAATTAGTTCATTCTTCACTTCAATCCACTTCAATCTAATTAGATTGAGTACACCCAAACAAGCCCTGATAGATTTCTTTCTCTTCTCTCCATTTTAAAAACTTACGAAGATTCTACTTTATCAGTTCTAATAGCTGAATATATTAACTACAAGTCAATACCATCTCTCTTAGTGCTTCACACAAGCGACGAAGCGTACAACTTCAATCACAAATCTTGTTTTGACCATTTTCATAGGAATTTGACCTTAATCTTTCAAGCATAGATTTATCAATAACTGAAGCTTCCTCATCAGACAAGTTAATGACAGTTACAAGTAAAGAGTGTGCTGAAGCTAACGAAATCTCAACGGGACTGAAGACAAAGAGATGCTGCATATGAGTGAAAATGTCCAGGTTAGACAACATGAACTTATGATGGCAGCCTTCAACAACATGAAAAGTTATGCCAAGGTTATACTTGCATCAACCAAGACATGTTGTGAGGGTATAATACTTGTTGGGGCAAGCAGGCCAAGGTTATGCTTGCCCCAACAAGTGTTATACCCTCACAACATGCCTTGGTTGATGCAAGCATAACCTTGACATCACATTTCATGTTGCTGAAGGTTGCCATCCAGATGGTTATCAGGCTAGCATCCAGATGGCACCATATGAAGCACTTTATGGCCAGAAGTGCCGCACACCTTTGAACTGGTGTAAATCCGGCGAACGAGTGATATATGGTATCGACTTGGTAAATGAAGCCGAAGAACGAGTGCGAGTTATTCAAGCCAACCTCAAGGCTGCTCAATCTCATCGGAAAAGCTATTCAGACAAACGACGTCGACCTCTTTACTTCGATGTCAGGGATCACGTTTATCTTCGTGTATCCCCAATGAAAGGGATTCATCGCTTCAGAGTAAAAGGGAAGCTAGCTCCATGCTTCATTGGGCCGTTCGCAGTAATTGAACAATGTGGACCGGTGGCCTATCAGCTAGAGCTACCAGCGTCGTTTTCAGGGGTCCACAATGTATTTCACATTTAATAGTTGTGGAAATGTCTCAAGGCCCCAGCTGCCATCCATATGGAAGATTTGGAAGCTCTCCAACCAGATCTTACTTACTCTGAGCATCCAACCAAAATAATCAATGAGAAGACTCGCACCACAAGAAGCCGCACCTTGCACTTCTACAAGGTCTTGTGGGGCAACCACACCGCTAAAGAAGCAACGTGGGAAAACGAGGAATACCATAGAACGAACTATCCAAACTTAAGAGCGTTATAGGTTCATTAGATTTTTTTTAGTTATCCTTCCTTTTGTAATCTCGGGACGAGATTCTTTTAAGGGGGAGGAATGTAAAATACTAGCTTTTCTTTAATATGAAGTTCAGTTACCGGTTTATTTTCAACCATAGTAAAGATCAATTATGGTTGCACACATGAACTTGATATCATCAAGAATAATTCTTTCCCTCATACTCAAAATTTTATTAACATAAGGGGTGGACTTCACCAATGACCCTAAGATAATTCAAGTGACCTTCCTGCAAATTTTGGATTTTATTGAATGGTTTTCGCTAGGGCAAAACACTATGCAGTACTAAATATATTCAAATTAATTTGAATATAGCACTGTACATTTAGGCTCTGTCAAAATATTCAAATATGAGGCTATACATTTTTCCATGGCCTCATAATATTTGAAATAGCTCTCTTGCAAAGTTTCAAGATTTTTGAATTCCATTTGCTATTTTATTTGAGACGCTTAGCAAACTCAAGCCATATTTTAGTTCAAATTTTGAATTCCGTTCAAACTTATTGAGCATGAAAATTTGAACACACCATCTTGATCGGCATGACATGCTGGACTTATCCAAGAATTTTCACAATTTTTGAAGCTCATTTGCTATTTAATTCAGTGGCTACATTGAATCTAATTCAAGTTCAATTCAAATTTGAATTTCAACTGAAACTTGATCAATTTGAAGTTGTGATTTCAGAATCGAATTCCAGATATTTGTTGGAGCCTATCCACAAATTTTCATGATTTTTGGATCAAGTTTAGTAGGGGAATTAAAGTTCCAGAGAGGATAGGGCTTAAGAGGGGCGGTGGGACCAACTGTCAGCCTCTCCCACTCGATGAACCGAGGAAGCACTCTGTTACGGCTGTCCCCGCGCTTCAACGTCCGGGGAGCTCGCAACCGCGACAAGCCATGCAAAGCAGGCATCTGCGTGGCCTAAACACCTCCCCTGGCCAATATCTACCCCTCCCGACCGACGGCGTCGAGTTCCATCCCCGTTTCGCTTCCCCCCGCCGCAGTTTCGCCCCGCCATCGCAAAACACCGCCGCTTACCTTTCCTACCGGTAAGCACCTCTGTCTTACCTCTATTCCCTTCGATGCAAAAAGCAAAGTTGGTGCCAAGTTTGTGATGTATCATCTATGCCAACTAGCTTATCGTTTTGCTACTTGGGTTGGCCGTAGTTTGGAGTTCTGCGGATGCCACCGAAGTTGGAGAAGAACGATGCTTCTGCGCCACTGTCGTCAGCCCTCAACAAGCAGTGTCGCGTGTCGACTCCAACAGCAAAAAGGATCACCATCACGAGATCTTTCTCACAGTAAAACCCGTGCTTCACTTCCTTAAGTATCGATCAAGTTATTCAAGTTTTTATTTTGGTCGTAGCCCATGAACTAGCTCACTTCTTGGTTTGATTCCGTTTCGACGTGTAATGATTCTTCAATACAAGTCAGGATTATACACCGTACCTCCTAGCGCACCCCTCTGCCAAGAATCAGTGGACGCCATCGAGTAGAGTCTGAGATATTCAAGTTTTCACCTCCGCCATTGAAACCTCCTCTGTTCACCGACGAACTTGTGTTTCCCAGCGGTTCCACGCCGTTTACACCACCTAGGGGTCTTCCTCATGATCCCAGAAGCCTCCTCGACCTTTCCCCGAGCCGTTTGCGCCACTCATGAGCAATTCTGACGATAGCCAAAACCCTAGCTCCGCCGCCGTCGTCGCACCGCCATCTCCGGCCATCGCCGCCGCAATTGGACCTCACCATCGTGTTGTGCGGTCGATTCTATGGCTAGGCGGTCAGGGACTGAGTCGATTGGAGGTCGATGCAGCTATCGTGGCGAGCTCGCTAGGGAAGCGCCACCGCGGCCGCGTCGCGCATAGAGAGGTAGGAGATGACTCGAGGGTCCCACAGGTCAGCGACCGATTCCCTCGCGCAGGATCAGCTGCGACACTAGATCTGGTGCGGCCGCGCAGTTGAACCACGTGGCCTTCGGTGTGGCCCAGTTGCGATTGGCCCATTTAAATGAAGTGGGACCGGCTGCTTTATTTAAATGTTTCACTTTGGAAAATAATTCTAGGATTTGACCAAACTTCTAAAAATCATTACTCTTAGTAGAATTTCTCAAAAAATTCCAAATAAATTTTGGTAGACTCAGCTCAATCTCTACTTTGCAGTGATGCAATTTTTTAGACATGAAACTCCCATAATTTTTATAATTAATTCCTTTGAGCTGCTTGCGTGGGAAATTAATTACTCTTGTTCTGTAATTGGAAAATTCCCCATTTTGGTCAGAACACTCTTATTTATACATTTGATCTCCAGTAAAAATTTCAAGTTCCTTGGACTTCAATTACTGGGTTGATCAATGTTCCAAATCTCTATGTAGATAAAAAATTGTACAAAATACAAAATCAATAAATGGCTTCCAATGCCATTTAAGATCTTAATCTTACTTGATTCACAAGATTTTAGCTTGTGGCCTTAAACGTATTAATTATTTTCAAAGTCGTTCACATATAGTATATGCATAACGTTTAGTAACTGAAGTCGAGGAGCAACCGAAAGCTTTGGAAGTCCAGCTGCTAGAAACTAACATAGACTCGGACTTGCATTCAGGCAAGCCCCGGTTTGCATTTATGTTCCTTACAGTATCTTTGCAGTTTTCATTCACCTTACGTCTTCAGATGTTTGTGCATTACGTTTAAGGTGCTTGACATCCACTTGCATGACCAAATAACCCAGGGGGTGGTCAAAATAGCTCACAGACTCGTGTAGTAACTGCCATGCTTATATTCATAGGGATTTAGTAGAAGTCGAGTAGTTGGAATCTACTCGTGAGATAGTATTTTATCACACGGGATGAATTCGCTCAAGAAATGTTTTATAAATATGAAATTGAGACCGGTCAGAGGTGAGTAGGAAGCGACAATAGGTGGTCTTGGTCATATAGCTTTGACCGTGTCGATTAAGGCCCGTGCCGTGTGTGGTCCTGCTGGACAAGTGAATTGTACCGGTGACATACTGGAGAAATGGGCTCTAGTAATCTGATGTAGCTTGGTACTGGTTTGTCAAGGCATTCCGTTCCATTTTATATGTGTGGGTTGAGGGCAGCAAGTTGTAAATCAGCTGGTGGGCACGTCAGAGTACGCCCCACGCAGTGACCTCTTGCTCATGACAGATTGACCGGTTCGACATTCGAGTGTTGGGTGAAAGGTAGCCACATACGACTAGTACTGAGGTGCTATGTAGGTACTGCTGTAAGTACTCGCTGGCATTTTCAAAAGTGTGTATGTGTCGTGATGACCGGGTGTGTCCTGATTGCAATCACCGTCCCTCGCGGTAATAGAGTACCACTTGTTCAATGTGTCGTAACATAGTAAATACTGAAGAAGTCAGGAGAATACGATGTATTGAAATATAATTATTTTGCAACCTTGTATGGCTTAGATATAGCATAAGTAAAAGTTTACAGTTTCCCCATACTTTACCTGTAATAGCATTATGTGCTTTGGGCATGTCATGTCATCGGCAAAGTGTTTCTTATTTGATTGTGGAGTCTATGATGTGCCGTGCCAGAAGAATGTCATGTGATACTTAAAAACCTGACTATAAAGATCCACATATAGGCGAGTCTTTTATGCTATTCCTTACCTATGCTTAGCATTCACCCCTGCATATGTCTACTGAAACGTGTTAGTCTTGTCGAGCCTTAAGATCACGTTTGCAATTAACAAGTTATTGCAGATTTTGCGACTGATGACGGGTTCGATGACGAGGATGCACCCCCTCCCTAGTTTACAGCTGAGTGGGAACCTTGCACGCCGCCATAAGTTGGATGTTGCTAGTGCGAAGCATCCAGGACATGGATGACTTTGCTTTTGCATAGATAGTGCCGAGAGGGTAGCTATGATGTATAGTTCTCCTTCCTTTTCACTTAGTATTGTAAAACTTCCGCTGTGTTTATAAATAAAGACTTGGAATTGTAATTTGTTCTCGTTCTTTTCTTTTATACTGTTGGGTGTCGCATCGCACGACACCACCCAATGAGATCCTTGGATGTCGAGATTCCGGTCCCCACACCTTGGATTCGTGGTGAATGTCTTAGATGCACTGTTTCTACGTAAAATATGATCCTATATTAGCTTTAACTATGCTCTAGTTGGAAATTCGCCAAAAAAAAAAAACCTAGGCAAGCGGACTTGTTCGGTCTAGTGTGGACTAGTCCGGTGGACTTTCTCGTCCAGGGCAGACTAGTCCAGTCCCTAGTACGGCCTTGTCCAGCCATCTAAATCTGAAGTGGCTGAATTGAACCCAATTTTACTCAAATCAACTCAAAACCTGTTCAAACTTGTTAAAAACCATTGTAACTGGTTAGTAAAGATTAATATCAACTCATTAACAAGTTTTACCACATAATTGCATTAATAATGCATGTCATGGCATATTGAGTAATATATAAGCATTTATTGATTGTAATGTTACTTTGTATGTCTTTTGCGTGGAATAGAAGGTGTTGCTCTAGAGGGTGCTGTTGAGGACCTCTAGCACCAGAACTTTGAAACTTTTGACCCTAATCAAGCTCAAGAGCAAGGCAAGTGTTCTGGATCATTTTGAACTTGTTTCTAAATGTTTTGTTTAAAAAACTGCATGCTTGTATCAAATTGATGGGATACCCAAGATAGGAGTTTACTAGTCTTGTTTGACCATCCTTGTCACTTAAGACATGTTGTAGAGTGTCAGGAAGGGTATTTTTACCTTTTTGCTTTGATCTAGTTAATTGGGATGAAAAAACAACCAAATGGCTTAATTATGAATTAATGACCCTATGGATAATGAGAATTGACGAATGTGGACAATTGGTAAACATAGGAGTTGGAAGATCTAAGCAAGCATGGATTGTGGACTGGGTTGGATGTTTTGGTTGTTTCTCTTGCTTTAGATCTATGGACCAGTTCGTGGAGCGACCATCTAGGATTTACAGTGCCACCACAAGGACAAGTATGAGTGCAGCGTAGCAGAATAATTAGATGTGTTGCTTGTATTGTTTGGACCATTGGATGGTGCAGGGAATGGGAGTCGAGAAGGGCTGCCTTGGGAACTGCAAAGCACATGAGGGGGCCCGTGGGTGGGAGAATAGAGATTCGAGCCTACTGGTAAAACCTTAGTGGGTCCGTACATGCTAGTAGTCCTTTTGTAAAAGCTATTTTGCGATCTCTTGGCCGCACACCAACGGAAGTGTGACGGGGCAACATAGAGGTTCTTAGTCATCGAAAGGTGATGAAATCACGAATATGTGTGTAAAGTGGTACAACCTCTACAAAGTGTTAAAAACTATCATGATAGACGTGCTCCCGTTTACGAGCAACCTAGACCCTCACATGATTAGTGGGAAACTTTGTATTTGGGATGGTTTGGTTATGTTTATGGTTTGAGCTATGATAATTGAACTTGAATAATGATGATGGTAAGAACTTGATTTTTGGAAGAATAATTACTAATGGATGTGATATAATGGTAAATGTTGGTATTGGACTCAGAATTGGTAATTATTGGGAGATGATGGGAATATTTCACATAGATTTAGTATGACACTTTTACATGTTTTAAAACTTTTTGGCAAATAGCCATTATGAAGTAACATCATTCCTTGTTTAAGCTACATTTTATTATTTTCCCACACTTGCTGAGTACGACATGTGCTCACCTTTGCAATTCCGCCACCAACAGTTTTAGGTGATGTTTGGGAGTTTCATGAAAATAATGCGGAGTACTAGGCTATGTGATGTCGTCGACTTGACTGTGTTGTTGCTTGGTGCCGTGCTATCCCCTATGCTCAGTTTGCTTAGTTGCTTAATTAGATTATTTTCGCTGCAGTTATACTTCAATAATGATCACTAGAGCTTGTAATCGAGTATTATTTGGATATTGTAATAAAGTACTTGTTTAAATAATGTGCGATGTGGCAATTTTCTGTATATCATTTGTGATGCACTCGTGTATGTGTGATCACGTCCTGGGCACACAAATGCATTCACTTGGTTCATTTTTGGAACCGGGCGTCACGCCATCAGAGCACGTTAATACGCGATTAAATCATAATTAAGTGCCTTAGTTCATGTATAGGGTACCTAATAGCACGGGGCAACCTATCGGGCCTCGGCCTCACTAACGGTCGGACGTTGGCATATAAAAGTCATGCTGCTACGGGTTAGGGGACGGAATCTACTCACACCCAATGCTGAGAAGAGACTGAACTCTCGCACAGACGTATACACACAATACATCACACAGACTCTAATGGATGTAGATTATTACTCTCCGGCGGCCCGAACTACATAAATCTCCCGTGTTTACCATGTTTTGAGTTCTTGAGTTTTCGGCCTGCTGAAAAAAGAACCTCCGCAGATTGCTTCATAGTAGTACCAGGGAAGTGTTGTTAAGACACCTTGACATTTGCCGTGCAAGGTAGGGGTCTACTCGATAATTTCAAGATCAACAATGGTGAACACCGCAGCTGCTTCTTCTAACCCGACGGCTAATGTCGGAGGAGGGAATGAAGTCAGCGCCACCTCTCGCCGTCCTGCACTACTACAAAAAGCATATTCGCAGGCGCCTAGATTTTTCAAGCACAGACGGTCCGTAAAATAATACGACTCTGATGGCGAATGATACAATAACCGCCTGTGATGACAGGACATCACAGGCGGATTTAAAAAAAACCGCCTGAGTAAATAAATAATTTCTCAAATTGTTATTGATTAAGAACCTCATGTAATATAACAAACTTTAAAGGTGGTTCTTAATTAACCAACACCTGGATAAATACATGATTTTCACGGGCGGTCATTGTTTAAGAATCGTACGTACTTGTTCAATCATCACATGCGGTTTTTATTGAAGAACCGCCTGGGGAAAGTCATAGTTTTCACAGGTTGCATGTTAATTAAGAACTGCCTGTGATGCTGATAAGCTCCTGTCAAGCTAGTCCCTGCACAGCGAGCTCTTGTAGATGCAAGTAACACCCGTGGCTCATCATTTGGATTGTTGAAAGCCTCAACTGAGGACTGATGATTCTTGGAAGGATTTTCCCATCCATTTGAAGGATTTCTTTCCCTCCTATCCATTTGAAAACTTAGGAAGATGCTCCTTTCTTAGTTTTAATGCCTAAATATATTGAATAAAAATCAGTACCTACCCTCTTAGTGCTTCACAGAAGTGAAGAAGCGAACAACTTCAATCACAAATCTTGTTTTTATCCTTTCATAGGGATTTCACCTTAATCTTTCAAGCATATATTTATCAATAAGTGAAGCTTCCTTATCACACATGTTAATGGTAGTTACAAGTGAAGGACGTGACAAAGCTAACGAAATCTGAATCGGAATGAAGATAAAGAGATCCTGCATATGAGTAGTAATGTCCAGGTTAGACAGCATGAAGCTATGATGGCAACCTTCAACAACATTAAAAGTGATGTTAAGGTTATGCTTGCATCAACCAAGGCATGTTGTGAGGGTATGACACTTGTTGGAGCAAGCATAACCGTGATGCTCCAACAAATGTTATGCCCTCACAACATGCCTTGGTTGATGCAAGCATAAACTTGGCATCACTTTTCATGTTGTTGAAGGCTGCCATCAT
The DNA here is from genome assembly GCA_036927565.1 of Tuctoria greenei. Lineage (NCBI taxonomy): Eukaryota > Viridiplantae > Streptophyta > Magnoliopsida > Poales > Poaceae > Tuctoria > Tuctoria greenei. Next base: position 202,112,971 of record JAYESD010000001.1, read on the forward strand.
AGCTTTATGTTGTCTAACCTGGACATTGTCACTCATATGCAATATCTCTGCGTCTTCAGTCCTGTTGAGATTTCGTTAGCTTCAACACACCCTTCACTTGTAACTGCCATTAACATGTATCATGAGGAAGCTTCACTTATTGATAAATCTATGCTTGAAAGATTAAGGTCAAATTCCTATGAAAATGGTAAAAACAAGATTTGTGATTGAAGTTTGTGTAAAGCACTAAGAGAGATGATACTGATTTGTAGTCAATATATTCAGCCATTAGAGCTGATAAAGTAGCATCTTTGTAAATTTTTAAAATGGAGAGAAGAGAAAAAATATTTTAGGGCTTGTTTGGGTGTACTCGATCTAATTGGATTGCAGTGGATCAGAGTGAAGAGTGAACTAATTTTGTCATCAATCCACCTCAATTCACTTATATTGAAGTGGATCTGCTCCTATCCAAACTAGCCCTCAAATGGATGGGAAGTATCGTCAGACTTCAATTGAAGCTTTTAAAAATCCAAATGATGAGTCCCGCGTGTTACTTGCATTTACAAGAGCTTGCTGTGAAGGGATTAGCTTGACAGGAGCTTCAAGAGTTGTGCTTCTAGATGTTGTCTGGAACCAAGCTGTTGGAAGGCAAGCCTGATCATCATAGGTTAGAAGAAATTTTTATAAACATACAATTTGATAACTTATAGAACAGGTGAAGGTGATAAATATGATGGTCAACAAGCCAAAAAGGATCACTTGCCCAAATTAGTCTGCTCTACAGATGTTGAGTTTAATAATGTTCGAAACATGCTATCTAAAGCTGAAATAGAGCATTGTTCTAAGTTGATTTCAGTGGATACAAATATATACAATATATATCATACATTTTTTCCAGCATTGACATCTTCTCGCATAGGGTTTCAAATCCTTTTTAATGCTTATGTCTACGTGTTTGATGTTTTCTGGTTTGATGAAAAGGTATTTCTCTTCATACTGGTTATATTCCTCTTTATTATCTCCCACATTCTCAACCCCAACAATATTTTGCTTTCCAGAAACAACTACGTGCATCTTCTCAGTTTCTGGATCTTGTACATAAAAAACTTGTGCAACACGATCGACAAGAACTCACAGGTCATCTTTATAACCCACTTTATTCAAGTCTACCAGTGTCAGCCCGTAATTGTCCACTTTCACACCATCAGGATGTTTGACACATTGGCACTTCTGTACGGGCATTACCATTCTTTTGCCATAGTCGAGTTCCCATATTTCCTCTACGAACCCGAAGTATGTGGTCTTCTGTCCTTGTGAATCATAAGCCTCGATACGAACACCACTATTTCGTGCAACACTCTTACCGTCTTTTGATTTAGTGTAAAATGTGTAACCATTGATGTCATATGCTTGCTATGATGCCACCAAAGCATAAGGGCCAGAAGCTAACTTCTTCATTGTTGTCTCTTCTATAGAGTTTTTGTATGGTATATTTTTGTCCATTAACCACTCAGTGAAACATCTTCTGTGCTCTTTCATGATCCAATCCTCTGTGCGGTCATGGTTTTTTCGCGAAGCTAAATTTGGTGTTCCTCGATATACGACTCAGCTGCTGCGAGCTGTTGTAGTTCACCAAAATGTGCACGGTGTACATTCTTGTAATCTTGAACGATAAAAGTTTTCTTACCCACTTTGCCTCTCGCACGTAGTCTACCATCATGTACTAGTATAGGCACAGCTATCGGTTTTCCATCTTTGATGCGCAACCCTCAATCACTTCTTCCGTGGTGTATCCTTCCATAATTGAACCCTCTGGGTGAGCACAGTTCTGCACATAACCTTTTAATACTCCTAAATATCTCTCCAAGAAAAACATATGATGTAATTATAGTGGCCCCAATGCTTTTATCTGATCTACAAGATGTATGATTAGGTGTACATGCATATCAAAAAAGGATGGTGGGAAACACATCTCAAGCTTGCACATAGTCTCGACGATGTATATTTTCAGAATTCTAAATCTTCACGTGCTATCATCTTTTGCAATATTGCATTGAAGAAGTAACACAAACGTGTGATCACAACTTTTATATGCTCAGGTTTGATGACTCTTATTGTAATTGCAAGGAACACTGTCATCATCATGTGATAGTCGTGAGAATTATAGCTGAATAAAGACAACTCTTTCATCGATACTAGTTTGCGGATATTGGATGAGAAACTCGTGGGCTTTTTGATCCCACACAAGCATTCACAAATTGCTTTTTCCTCATCTAGTGTCAAGTTGTAGTTGGCTGGGGGAAGGTAATGCTTTCCGTTCTCCTTTTCTACTAGATGAAGATCTGATCTCAAATCAAGATTTACTAGGTCCATACGTGAATTTAATCCTTCCTTTGTTTTCCTTGACATGTCTAGCAAGGTCCCAATGATGCTGTCAAATATATTCTTTGTAATGTGCATCAAATCATACAATGGAAAAATTCCAGATTCTTCCAATACCGAAGATACTTGAAAAAAATAGATTGTTTCTTGAAAGCCATGTCAGTTGTGTCACCCGAAGATGTACTTTTCTTTCTCTTTATTCCTTTATATTTTTTCCCTTACCAAAAGAAATATGAATGTTCTTGACCATTTCGAACACAAGTTTTCCACTGTAAGGTTTTGGTGCAGTGTCTTTTTTTATTTTGTTATCAAATTGTTCTTTCATCTTCCTATACTTGTGTGTATCTGTCAAGAACCGCCGGTGTCTCATGTACACTGTCTTTCTGCATGAAGTGAGGTATAGAAATATAGTTCTATTCACGCACCTTACACAACCTTTCTTCCCTTTTATTTGTCCCGATAATGTAAATAGTCCAGGATAATCATGGACAGTAACGAATATCATTGCTCATAGTGTGAAATACTCCTGCTTGTACTCATCTCATGTACGTACCCCTTCATTCCACAATTTTGCCATATCTTCCATTAAAGGTTCCAATAACACATTAATTTCGGTGCCGGGTTGTTTCGGACCTTGGATATGAACAAATAACAAGATATATTTCCTTTTGTGACACAACCACGTCAGTAGCTTGTACATTGTTAAGACAATGAGCCATGTGTTGTGTATGCTTTTTTTTTCACCAAACGAATTCATCCCGTCTATACCCAAGGCAAACCTTACATTTCTGATTTACTTTGCAAATTATGGATACTGAATATCAAAAATTTTCCACTGTGTTGCATCACCAGGGTGTTGAATATGTTTTTCATTCTTCTTGCGCTGCTCGGAATGCCAACCCATAAGTTCAGCCTCCCTAGGGTTTGAGAACAAACGCATCAAGCGATCAATTACCGGAAGGTACCACATCACCAAGGCTGGAATTTTTTTATTATTCTTCCCATCTACATCGCCAGAAGTATCGTCATCATCACCTCCAGGACCAATAATAAACTTCTTATTCTTTTGAGACTTTTTCATGTTGGTAACATACTGGTGATTGTAGTCCTTCCTATATCTACCAACACCACAGATGGGGCATCTAGTTGCGAACTCATGCTCTTTGCGATACAGAATACAATGGTTCACACAATCGTGTATTTTTGTCACACCTAGTGCTATCGGGCAAAGAAGTTTCTTCGCTTTATAAGTGCTTTTGGGCAGTTTATTTGGATTTGGAAGAATTTCTGCGATAAGATTCAAAAGATCAAAGAAACTACAATCGGACCATCCGTGTGTGGCTTTCAACTTTAGTAGTTCTAGGACTGCACGCAATGTAGTAAACTCTTTATCACAACCATTTGATTCATCATATAAGAGCTCTGTTGCCGCATTGTGCAATGTCTCCTTTTTACTTAAACCTTTACTTACTCCCATAGAAGTCAATACATATGGCTTAATGTGACGCAACATCTCCTCACAATCGAACTAATCATCATCATCACCATCTTGATTGTCACTACCATCATCGATATGAACATTATCGTCATCTGAACCTCTCGCATCATCTTTATCCACTTCATGTGTATCTAACTCATCATGCTCTATCCATATTGTGTATTTTTTTTGAAACCTCTTTTCACCAAATGAGATTGGATTACTATAGTATCTGTCGGTACCCTAAAAACCATACACCCCCTGAGGTTACAAAGATCTCAAGGGAAGGACATCAACTCAAATTGAAGACCCTCGGGGGCCCACTCGCCAGACGTGACCGGACCCGCTTCTCCAACATGGCTAACCTCCAGGTTGCCACGTGTACAGTCAGCCCAGAGCTATTACCCGCAAGGGTGAAGCTCCGGGCCAAGTACTGAAACGGCACCTCCGGAGGTAGCCCCCGACCGAGAGAAGCTCCGGACATGACACGTGCCAGGTCACCCCGGAGCTTCCCGCTTCTCCCAAGCAAGCTCCGGAGCTGCCACGTGTCCATACGTCGGAGCTAAACCGCTTCAAATCCCCGGGAGACGTTGTAACGGCTCCGGATCTCCAAAGGACAGATGCAGACTTCAAGACCCGATTAATTATCATTAATTCCATATTAATGACACTTAATCGGATGATATTAACACCTGTAACGGCACTGTCGGAGCCGTTACAGGGTTATTAGCAACAATTAATCTCGCGTATCAATACTAGTAACCGCCAGGGCCACATGTCGGGCCAGGCTGACTTGTAACGGTTTGTCCTTGTGCTATAAAAGGACAAACCGACGATACACGAGAGGAGGGGAACACTCGAAGCTTACAAGTTAATACAACAAACACACACCCGTGGAGTAGGGTATTACGCTCAGGCGGCCCGAACCACGTAAACCACCGTGTCACTCGTGTCCGAATCGCATTTCACTTTCTTAGATCTCCGCGCGCCCAGACCGAACCACAAACTCCTTCAAACACTTTTCATAGTGTTAGGGGATCTGCCGACTCCAACAGTCGACAGTTGGCGCGCCAGGTAGGGGCGCCTGAGATCTTCAAGAATGGTGAATTCTGCAGCTGGATCATCCAACGGGCAACCTGCTGCTCAGACTGTCGGAGGCAATCCCTCCAACATGCAACCACCGGCAGGAGCCTCAGTTCCAGCGGGAGTCACACTCCCACCTCCACCATCTTCTCCGGCAAGACATGCCGAACGACATGATGGTGCACCGGCGTCACATTCTGCGCCGGCAAGTCGTGACAACCCAGAACACGCGCTCCATGCAGCGCGTGCTCTCCTTCAGCGACCACCACCTCCGGATGCATCTCAAGGTGCCATGGAGCAATGGAGAGCTGATATTGAGCATTTGGTCGCAGCAGCGGCCGAACGCCTCAACAATCAGGGTCCACCTCCTTCAGGGCGGGCCCCGTCGCAGCGACGAACGTTGTCTGGAAGACTTGGTCCACATGTCTCCAACAACCGGAGAAGAGCTGCGTCACAGCAAGTGACGTCGTTGCCCTCTGGGGCACGACGTGCCCATACTGCATCTCGGCTTTCGACACACGACCTCCGAGCGGAGCTTGATCGCCGATACCGCCAACAGGATGGCCGTGTCCACATCGAGCGAGCTCGAGAAAGACGAGATGCTCAAGATCTTTCTACTCTGGAAGGAGTAGGAGGAGGCTGTTCCGCCCTAGCCATGCACCTGCGTATGGTTAGATGGCCACAGAAGTTCCGGCCACATTTGCCGGAAAAATTCGACGGGACTGTCAATCCCGTAGAATTTCTACAGATATACTCCACTGCGATCCTAGCAGCTGGAGGAAATGAGGCTGTAATGGCCAATTACTTTCCAGTGGCCTTAACTGGGACTGCTAGGTCCTGGTTTATGAGCCTTCCGCCCAACTCTATCGACAGTTGGGAGGAGCTATGCCGCCAGTTCACCGCCAATTTCGGGAGTTCATACACCCGTCCGGGCACCGAACTGGACCTTTTTGCGGTCGTGCAAAAAGGAGGGGAATCTTTGCGGTCATTCATCCAGAGATTCTCTCAGGTACGTAACACAATCCCTTCTATCTCAAGCGCTTCTGTCATTGTAGCATTCAGACAGGGTGTACGAGACAAGAAGATGTTGGAGAAACTGGCGATCAAAGAGATCACCAGTGTCACGGAGCTCTTCAGCCTGGCCGACAAATGTGCCAGAGCTGCGGAGGGCCGTGAAATGCACTCCAAACCAGCCTTGGAGGATCATAAAAAATCCTCCAAAGAAGAAGCCGCTACCTCCGGGAGTGGCAAGAAGAAAAAGAAGACCAACGGCAAGAAGAAGCCGTCGGCCGGCACATCCAACGTTGCAGCCACTGCAACTCCTGGTGGCCGGGGGCCACGCCCCGAGAAGCGACCTCGACCGTCTTCCGAAGACGGTGGCAAATCCAAGATGTGGTGCCCCATTCACAAAACGGGCAGCCACAAGCTGGAGGATTGCCGGGAGGTCCAAAACCTTGCCGAGCGCTACCACAAGCGCCGGGAAGGGTCTCCCTTCCGCTAGAGGGAGGGAAAACAAAAGGTCGATGAAGCTCCGGCTGAAGAGGAGTTAGGGTTTCAAGACCCCAAAAAGGTCTTGAAAGCCGTCTACACCTCCGTCGACGATGATTCCGACGTCTCCGACAACGAACGTCGAAAAACCATGAACACCATCTTTGGTGGATCATGGGACATCACCTCTCGTCGCGTCATTAAGACCATGCGACGGGATATGGCTGCTGTAGCTCCTACAGCTAGACCGGAGCCACATCGAAAGTGGATGGACACACCCATCACTTTCGATGCTTCGGATTGTCCTCAAAGCATGGTTGGAGCTGGCCAGCTGCCCTTGATGGTATCCCCCACCATCAACAACATCCAGCTCCATCATGTCCTGGTAGATGGAGGTTCGGGGCTTAATCTCATCAGCTTCGAAGCTTTCACTAAGCTTCAGCTTCGACCTTCAGACCTCCAGCCCTCTCGACCTTTCTCCGGAGTAGGTCCGGGGGCCATAACCCCACTCGGAGCTATCACTCTCCCTGTTACCTTCGGGACCCGGGAGAAGTATCGCACCGAAAAGTTGGTCTTCGACGTCGCTCAGATCAACTTACCATTCAACGCCATTTTGGGTAGACCTGCCCTGTACAAATTCATGGCAGCTGCTCATTATGGATACCTGGTGTTGAAGATGCCGACACCAGTAGGCGTTCTCCGGATCCGTGGAGATCGCACTGCCGGAGTAACTGCTCTGGAAGAACTCCATGCACTCACCACAGCGCAAGAGGAGGATTCCAGACAGAAGCAAGCTCCACAACCTCCGAGCATTCGTCAACGAGGCTCGACCTCTGCACCCCGTGTGCAGCCAAGCGGCGACACCGACATTCCCGTCAAAGTCGTCCAAATTGGTTCCGATGTCACTCAAACTACCCGTATATCGGGTGGCTTGAACGACAAATAGGAACTCGCGCTCATCACTTTCCTCCGGGCTAATGTTGACGTGTTTGCCTGGCAACCGTCACAAATGCCTGGGATCCCCAGGGAAGTGATTGAGCACAATCTGAAGATTTACCCCGACGCTCGGCCTGTACACCAGAAACCTCGGAAGCAATCTGTAGAGCGACAGAACTTCATCCGACAAGAAGTGAAGAAGTTGCTCGAAGCCGGATTCATCCGAGAAGTCTACCATCCAAAATGGCTGGCAAACCCAGTCGTTGTGCCTAAGGCCGGCGGGAAACTTCGGATGTGCATCGACTACACCACCCTGAATAAGGCATGTCCAAAAGATCCATTCCCACTACCTAGAATAGACCAGATAGTGGATTCCACCTCTGGGTGTGAGTTGCTGTGTTTTCTAGACGCATATTCGGGATATCATCAAATCCGGATGTCTAGGGAAGATGAAGAACATACTTCATTCATCACAGTGGATGGATTGTATTGTTACACAGCCATGCCTTTTGGTCTCAAGAATGCAGCTTCAACTTTTGTACGAGCAATGTACAAAACTTTCGAAGAACTCATCAGAGACATAGTGGAGGTGTACGTTGATGACATTGTGGTCAAAGTCAAAAACAAGGAGTCCCTCTTGGATACCTTGCAGGCTGTCTTTGACAAGCTGCGGGCCACCCGTACGAAGCTAAACCCAGACAAGTGCGTCTTCGGGGTTAGTTCCGGAAAGCTTCTTGGTTTCCTGGTAAGTCACCGGGGTATAGAGGCTAATCCGGCGAAGATAAAAGCCATCGAAGACATGCGGCCACCAACCCGCATCAAAGACGTCCAAAAATTAACTGGATGTCTAGCAGCCCTCAGTCGATTCATTTCAAGACTGGCGGAAAGGGCACTTCCCTTCTTCAGGTTACTGAGGAAGTCCGGACCATTCCAATGGTCTGAAGAGGCAGAGGAGGCATTCCAGGAGCTGAAACAGTTCCTCACCACTCTACCAGTCTTGGTAGCTCCGAACCCTGGTGAGCCTTTATTGCTTTATATTTCAGCAGCTGACGAAGTCGTCAGTATGGTTCTGGTTGCGGAGAGACCGGAACTACCCAATACTCAGGAATCCAGATCCCTTCGGGAGGATCCGGAGGTTCCTGAAAGCAGGTCTGGGTCCCAGCTCCCAGACTTGAATCCTCAAGAAGCCACTTCAGAGGACCCGGATCCTTCTGATAGGATCCAGGTCATTCCTGAAGAAGCTCCGGGTTCCTCCACCCAGAACCCGGAGGTCCCCAAAGATAGTCTGGACCCCTCCGACAGGGTCCGGATCAATGGAGAGGAAGCTCCGGACCCCTCCGGGAGGGTCCGGACCGTTCAACGCCCAGTATACTTCATCAGTGAAGTGTTACATGATGCCAAGACTCGATACCTAGAGGTACATAAGATGCTCTACGCAGTTCTTATTGCCTCAAGGAAGCTTCGACACTATTTCCAAGCTCATAAAGTCTCGGTGGTAACCTCATATCCACTTCGAGCGATTCTGCATAATCCCAATTCAACTGGGAATATAGCGAAGTGGGCAGCGGAACTGGCTGAATTCGACCTCGAATTCATTCCAAGACAAGCAATCAAGAGTCAAGCGTTGGCAGATTTCGTGGCAGAATGGACTCCCTCTCCATCAAACTCTGGGGGCCCCAGCGAGCAGAAGAAGGAACCACAAGTTCCGGCCTTCACCAAGCCTCACTGGACCCTTTACTTCGACGGCTCCATGCAGAAGCAGGGAGCCGGAGCTGGAGTCCTTCTCCTCACATCAACCGGGGAGAAGGTAAGATACATGGTGCACCTTGATTTCAAGGCAACCAACAACATGGCGGAGTACGAAGCACTCATATATGGATTAAAGGTGGCACTATCCTTTGGTGTCAAGCAGTTGCTGGTCAAAGGAGATTCACAACTTGTTATCAAACAGGTGAAGGGTGAATGCTCCTGCAATAATCTCCAGCTGGCTGCTTATCTCCTTGAAGTCCAGAGGCTTCAGAAGGACTTCGAAGTCCTAGACCTTCACCATGTTCAGCGTGCTCACAACGTTGAAGCGGACGAACTCTCGACAAAGGCGTCAACCGGAGCTCCAGCTCCAGACGGAACCTTTGTCCGGAGGTTGTCAAAACCCACAGTTCAGCCTGCCGAGCTGAACGAAGGGGGCGAGATCAGCATCCCGAAGCTGACGGTCCCGATGGCCCTGTTACCATGGCAGCCATCAAGGGTCGTAGGTGCTGCCGGAAGCTCCGAGCAACCCAGCACGCAAGACTCAAATGCTCAAGTCAGTTCCGATGCATGGATCTCGGAGATCCGGAACTACTTGAAAGACAACATCCTTCCTGACGATGATGTATCCGCTGACCGGGTAGTCAGATTGGCTAAAAGATACACGTTGGTAGAAGGGGATCTCTACCGGCGCGGTGCCAACGGCATCCTAATGCGGTGCATCACAAGGGAAGAAGGCTGCGAGCTCCTCGCAGAAATCCATGGAGGCGAGTGTGGGAACCACGCGTCTTCCCGCACGCTGGTCGGAAAAGCCTTTCGGCACGGCTTCTACTGGCCAACAGCGCTCCAGGATGCTACTGAGCTAGTGAAGAAATGCAAAGCATGCCAATTTCATGCAAAGCAAATTCATACACCTGCTCAGCCCTTACAAATGATACCTCCTACGTGGCCTTTCGCCGTGTGGGGGATGGACATCTTGGGACCCTTCCCAAGAGCCGTCGGAGGTTACAAGTTCCTGTACGTCGCCATTGACAAGTTCACCAAGTGGCCGGAAGCTACTCCTGTTGTGACGATCAACAAACAATCTGCAATCAATTTTCTACAGTCTATCGTGAGCAGATTCGGAGTCCCAAACAAGATCATCACTGATAATGGGACTCAGTTCACAAGCTCCTCATTTCAAGGATATTGCGAGGACCTCGGCATACAAGTTTGCTACGCCTCCGTAGCTCATCCTGCCAGCAATGGGCAAGCCGAGAGAGCAAACGCAGAAATCCTTAAAGGACTAAAAACGCGCACTTATGAGCGTTTGAAAAAGCACGGAGCTAATTGGATCGAAGAGCTTCCGCCCACTCTATGGGCTAACAGGACTTCTCCAAGTCGGGCAACCGGAGAAACACCCTTCTTCCTGGTGTACGGAGCAGAAGCGATCCTTCCTCCGGAGATCACCCTGGGTTCCCTCCGAGTCCGGACCTTCGACGAAGCCGCGCAGGACCAGCTCCGGCGTGAAGACCTAGACCTCCTCGAGGAGGGAAGGTGCCAAGCAGCTGTTCGGAATGCCCGATACCGCCAGGCTCTACGGCGCTATCATCAGCGGCATGTACACAACCGACAGCTCGAGGAAGGCGATCTGGTGCTACGGAGAATACTATCCAGAGAAGGGCAAAACAAACTCTCCCCCGGCTGGGAAGGACCCTTCCGAGTGATCAAAGTATCCCGTCCCGGAAGCGTTCGCTTGGCTACCGAGGATGGGACACCTCTCCCAAATCCTTGGAACATCGAGCACCTCCGTAAGTTCTACACTTAATTCCACGGAGGTGAGTCTTAAGTAACTTGAAGTGTATGTTATAGAGTCATTGTACAGAGTCGGGTAGTTCCTCCGGGAGAGCAGCCGGACCTTTCCCGAAAGGTTTGAAAAGCTCATGCAACACTTGATACAGTCTCCGGACTAGAAGTGTGGCTAACTACCCAGGGTCAAACGAGAAACCAAACACACTTAGCCTGGTTCCGTACCCTAAGAGTGTACTCGTTTCCCATGTACCCCGGACCTATAATGAAAGACATCTTCATGTGAAATAGACTCCACGTGCATTCATTTTTGCATAAGGCTCGACATTTTTATTTTTCTCTTTCTTGTCTATAACAGGAATGTGCAATTCTTAAGAAGTTCTAGTTTAACCGGTTTATGTACGATTTGGGTTGAATTGTCAGATTTTTTAGATTTAAATATCGTCTGTGGCCAACTCGCCTGAAAGCCGCCAAGCCATTCTAGGGCTGGAGTGCGCTATCGACTTAGCCTGGTCAAGCACCCTAAGTACGCCGCTCTACCTATACCCCGGCAGGCCAAAGTAAGGTGGGTCCATGGACAATTAGATCTAAAAGAAAAGACAATTCATCCAATCATACTAAAAATCGTGTTCAACTTGAAATTCTCTTGAGAACCGTAAGCCGCAACGAAGTTATAGATAAGAAACGAATTTTACTGTTTTTCTTGGCTTAAGTGTGCAGGAAAAATAAACTCAATATTGATGGAGAAAAACCGGAGTTAATCAAGCTCCGACTCCCACCGGCGTTAACTTAAAGATGGTGAGAAGACTCTATCACTAGAGTCTGTTGCCAGCAAGCCAGGCGTGGCAAGGGTCATTGCCGGAGCTACTAAGCTCCGACACCTTGAAGTATTAACTATCGACACTCAACGTGTTGGTAGAGGCTATTGCCGGAGCTACTAAGCTCCGACGATGGGCAATGCCGGAGCTTCTAAGCTCCGACGACTTCAAGGGACCTTCACTATCGAAGACTTCGGACCTAAACTACACGAGTTCGAAGCAAATTTGTCTTCAACAAAACTCAACAACCTTTTGGTACATGTCCACAATCACATTGTGCACATCTACCAGGGGGCCAAGTAAAGACAAAGATGTTGAAGACAAAAAATGAAATTCACGAAAAATTGGGGATTTCATTTCATCAGAAGACCGGAGATTACATCTAGGGACAAAGGATTACAAAATTGAGGAAGAAGAGAAGATACAAATAAAGGCTAAGAAAGATAGTCCTAGACCCTATGGAAGAACTCGGCGACCTTCTGGGCGACCTCCGACACGCTGCTTCGGGTAGCTTCGCCCTCTCCTTCGACGGGACCTTCAAGCACCGGGTCCAGAGGGAATCGGGGGTTCCGGCTGGTGTAACACGTCAACACATATTCTGTGACGTTCCTAGCCAAGGATTGCCCCTCGACCTCCAACTGGTCCGCGATGACGTCGCCCACCTTGGAGAGCTTGCCACCCGCAGCGCTCAACGCCTGCAATGCAAGTTCCGGCTCCGGCTCCGGATCATCCGGAAGCACGGGGCTGAAACCCATCGGCGCTAGCGCGTCGTCGGCCTTGCTCAGGAACTCCCAAATTTGCAGGGAGTCCGTCTTCCTCAGGCCCTTCATTTCTTCCAGGGACCTCCGGGTCGCCGCCAGTTCTGAGTTCTCGCGGGAGAGGCGCTCAACTTCTTTGGCGTTTTGCTGAATTTTCGCAGCAACCCGCTTTTCGAGTCTTCCGAGCTCCTCCTCCCGGAGGTGGATCTTGTTCCGGCGATCGACCAGGTCTTTCTCCCTAGCCTCTATTTTCTTCTCCCGGGCGATGAGGGCACACTCATACTCGTAGAGCTCCTGCCCTCGCACCCAGGTCTTCTCCTCCTCCTCGAGGCAGCGCTCTTCCAATTTTTTAGCGCGCTCCTCGAGGCCCTTGTCCGCCAGAGCTGTCTTCTCGGCGAGCTCTTCTTCACGTCGCAAGACGTCATCCCGTAGCTCCAGGAGTTTCTGCTCCTCATCCTCGAGCCGCTTTTCCCTTCCCTCAAGCGCCTCTCGGCGCTTGATGAGTGCGGTACTGATGACTTCGAGTTCATCGAACCGGGCGTTGGCCGCATCATTGGCAGCTTTAGCTTGGTCGTGGTACTCCCGGGATTTGGCGTCGAGGTTGTGAGTCATGCTCTCCCTCTCATCCAGCATCTCACCCCAGAGCTCCAAGCGGACCTTCTCCCGCTTGATCCATTCCTTGTCCGCAGCGATCCTCGACTGCGCCAGCTTGGTTTCGAATTGGAGTCTATTACGCCACCTCCTAAGGGTTTGGCGCTCCTCTTCAAGAACCTTGCTGTCGTGGAAGAAGGCTAGTTGGACTTGGCGCAGACTGGAGCAAGCGTTGTCGATGGACATCGACAGCGAGATGGGCTCCGGACCTTCTGGGGTCTCCTCCGCTGGTTCCAGCGGGTCTTCATTTACAAAAATTGGGTTCCACTCTGCGAGAGCGGAACCCCGAGCTTCCAAGGCACTAGGGCCCTCCTCCGGGATGGCCTCAGTCGCCACTGAAGAAGGTCCCGCCACCAAATCTTCATTCGCCCCCTCAGGCTGGGGGCCGGCGACTCCGTTCAGGCACTCTGGCTCCGCCACGGGTACCATCGACGTCGTCGCCTCCAATGGCTCCGGCCGGGACGCTTCTTCTGAGGGGAGCTCAAGCTCCCCCGCCTCCACCACCACCGGCTTTGCAGCCGGCGCTCCAATAACTACCGGCCTTGCGACCGGAGCTTCAGAAGTAACCGGCTCAATTGCCGGAATCACTTCAACCTCCGGCTCGCACGCCGGGGCTTCAGCTGCCTCCGGCTCAACCGCCGAAGCTCCAACATTTTCCGGCTCTGAAGCCGGGACCGCTACTTCCTCCGGCTCGACAGCCGGAGCATCTACTTCTGCAGCACAAGGGCCCGGAGCTTCAACCTCCGAAGCGGGTGCCGCTGGCGCATCTTCGATCCCGTGGTCCGGCGCTACCACGGGAACTTCTGGAGACGAGTCGAGGTCCATGACCACGACAGCCGGCGCCGGAGCTGTCGCAGCCTCCGCCTGGGGCGGCACCAGGGCTGGAGCAGAAGCCCTCGCAGCCTCAGACACTGTGGCTGAGGGCGGAGCTTCACTCCCCTTCTTGGGAACGCTGCAGATGAAGAATGAAGAAATTGAGCAAACAGATGCTATAATTAAAAGTTAATTGAGGTAAGCAAGAAAAATTACCTTGGGAGGTTCACGCACCAGCTTGCGCGAAACCTCTTTCCCGGACGTTCCGGGCTGGCCACGGTCGGCGTAGGAGCTCCGGGAGGACTCCCAGGACTTGCCGTAGCCGCGGGCGTTTCCCGGGTCGGAGCTCTCCTTGACCGGGAGGAACTCCTAGACCTGGAGGCCCTCACCGCTTCTCGAACCGGAGTCGCCTGTCCGGAGCTGGCACCTCCGGAGGGACCCATCATGGGGACAGCCGTACTCCGGGAGGATCCCACCGCCGGAACAGTAGCGCTCCGAAAAGACCCCACCACGGGGACAGACGCTACAGCAGCGGAGGATCCTCCTCCCTGAGAACGGGGAACTGGCGGGGAAGTAGCAAGCCCGACGGACCTCCCGTCAGCATGACACAACTTCCTCTTCCGGCTCTCTGGCTCCTCCGCCAGCTCCTTGCCCTTGCCGGTGACCTCAGCTCTTGGCTGAGAGACAGGGGCGGAGCCGCCTTCCGACAACCCGGGGATCGCCAACGGGGCGGTCGATCTTCTCTCGACGACGCCAAGGTCGTCAAGCGCGGGCATCTTCCGCCGGAGCACCCTGCTGAACTCAACTTCCTCGTTCAGGGGGAGGAAAGCCGGTGGCGGAGTCAAGTACGCTCCGTTTACATCGATGCCGTGCTGGAATTTCTTGAGGTGAGACTCCAAGGACTTCCCCACCATGCTGGACTTCAACCCGGTTTCGACCCGGTCTTCGTCCATCACGCTGTTGAGGGCCCAGGCGAGCTTCTCCCTCCTCTTCAGCGGCGCCCACCTGTTCGACAGGAAGTTGCAAAACACCGCCTGGGGAGTCAATCCTCCCTCTACACATTGGCGGATCCTGGACAAGACGGGGTCGAAAGCTGCCGCCAGCACCGGAACTTCGCTCCACACCGACGTGTCAATGCCGGGCAGACCGTCTGGCAGCTCCAACCGCTCATGCTCCTCCACCCGGACGACTACCCAATCTTTCTTCCAGTCATCCCACTTCCCGGAAGGGAACGACCGGAGGTACTTGAACGGGCACTTCTTGCGCTTCACAAAGTAGTAGAAGCCAAGGTACTCGTCACTTCGGCCGGTGGTTTGGACGGTGAAGAAAGTGCGGAAGAGCTCGATGCAGGGAGGAATGCCCACCCACATCTCGCAGAAGTGGACAAAGACGGATACAAGGAGAAGGGAGTGAGGGCCAAGGTGGTATAGCTGCAGACCATAGAAGTCCAGCAGCATCAAAAAGAAGGAAGAAAATGGTGGGATCAGCCCCACCATGGCATACGATGAAAAGTATACCATTTCGCCGGAGCGCTCCTTTTTAAAGGGAAGCTCTCCTCCGGTGCGGATTGAACGGTTGAAGAAGTCCGACGACCACCCCATGAGGGCTCGGACCTTCTTCAGATCGCTCTCCGTCTTCAAACGACTCTCACGCAGACCCAACTCCATCGCAGCACTGCTAGGCGAGAGAAGAGAAGCAAAGCACGAGTTGGGAGTTTGAGCGCAAGAACAGATGGAAAGCGTAAAGAACTCCCGACGGTGCGCTTTCCTTCTTAAGTAAGCCCTCGCAAAGCTCGGATGGAAACTGCAGGGGAGTTAAGCATACTACTCAAGAATTCAACCCAGCCGATGACAAGAGGGCCCGGGACCACCCTGACGATCAAGTCGAGGCTCTTACCCAGGCGAACAGTTGTCATCACGAGGCGGGAAACCCAAAGGCGGCGGACTGACAAGGCGCGCGGAACCGATACGGTTTTCGTATCGGGAACCGACGACCTTCAATTGCGAGAGATCCGCACGTCAAAGATCTTATCTGCCGCCTGAGGTGCGCCACGCGTCGGGACTCAACCATAAAGCCCCGCCAAAGGCACCTCCGAAGATTCTTGAAGACCCAGTTCAAGAGTCACAAGTATGGACCCACCTCCGGCGGAACGACTTCATCCCGTTGGCCTTCCCCGGAGGTAGGTCCAGGGGGCCACTGTCGGTACCCTAAAAACCATACACCCCCTGAGGTTACAAAGATCTCAAGGGAAGGACATCAACTCAAATTGAAGACCCTCGGGGGCCCACTCGCCAGACGTGACCGGACCCGCTTCTCCAACATGGCTAACCTCCAGGTTGCCACGTGTACAGTCAGCCCAGAGCTATTACCCGCAAGGGTGAAGCTCCGGGCCAAGTACTGAAACGGCACCTCCGGAGGTAGCCCCCGACCGAGAGAAGCTCCGGACATGACACGTGCCAGGTCACCCCGGAGCTTCCCGCTTCTCCCAAGCAAGCTCCGGAGCTGCCACGTGTCCATACGTCGGAGCTAAACCGCTTCAAATCCCCGGGAGACGTTGTAACGGCTCCGGATCTCCAAAGGACAGATGCAGACTTCAAGACCCGATTAATTATCATTAATTCCATATTAATGACACTTAATCGGATGATATTAACACCTGTAACGGCACTGTCGGAGCCGTTACAGGGTTATTAGCAACAATTAATCTCGCGTATCAATACTAGTAACCGCCAGGGCCACATGTCGGGCCAGGCTGACTTGTAACGGTTTGTCCTTGTGCTATAAAAGGACAAACCGACGATACACGAGAGGAGGGGAACACTCGAAGCTTACAAGTTAATACAACAAACACACACCCGTGGAGTAGGGTATTACGCTCAGGCGGCCCGAACCACGTAAACCACCGTGTCACTCGTGTCCGAATCGCATTTCACTTTCTTAGATCTCCGCGCGCCCAGACCGAACCACAAACTCCTTCAAACACTTTTCATAGTGTTAGGGGATCTGCCGACTCCAACAGTATCTATCCAAGAAATCTTATTTTCGTAGTCCATACATGGACATACTATGTCATCTATCTTTTGCAACTTTGCATGTCTCTTGGATGCTTCAATAAAATTTGCAACATTATGAATGTACATAGGATCGGTTCTTCGCATGTTATACATCCACGCTCGACGGTCCATGCTTCAATAACATATTATTTTATAAGATTTACAAAATTTGGCCACAGATATTTCCTAAAGGTCTTCTATAAAACGAATTTACAGAGACATAACAAGCCTGCATCATATGAGTGAATACTGGTATCATGTAGGTCTGTTCATAAGGGTTTCAAGAAAATTTGTTTCATAATTTTCTCAGCTTCATATATTTGTTAAATAATTGTTTATTTAATTTTTCTTAAGTGGTTAATTTTCTTAATGATGCTTAATTTGCTTAGTGTACATTATGCTTAATTGGTCTAGTGTAGATTATGCTTAATTCTTTTAATTATACCTATATTCTATTGGGGCATGAGGATAGGGGCCGCCAGTTGTCGGGGTGCTGCAGCGTCGGGGGTGGCCGGCGTGAGGAAGGTGCGATTGGTGCATCGAGCACGGGCGCCATGAGGAGGGCGGCGTCAGGGGCGGCCAGTTGTCGGGTGTCGCAGCGTGGGGGGTGGCCGGTGGCTCGAGGAGAGCAAGAGGAGGTGATGGCAAAGTTGTGTGAGGAAGATAAGAGTGGTGGGTCGTGTGGCCCGAAGATTGGTTAGTTGGATACGTGAACTGGCTGGTTAGATGTCCTCGGCGGGGGCGTACTGGTCCCTGATCAGCTTCACGTAGTGAGAAGGGTGATGGGTTGCAACCACCTCTGCCATTTTCTTTCTCTCTCCATCTCTGTCTCCGGTCGGCGATGGACATGAGGGACGAGCTGGGATCTACCACCCCACCTCTCCTTAAGAGAATATAAGTGAAGAGAAGAGATGATGAAGGGAAGTGAGCGAATGAGTTGGCCTTGTGGTCAGGTCAATCCTGCCTGCCTCCGCCGTTCTCTGCTCCTAGTCCTAGTCTCCCACCTCTCAAGGGCCGGGGGCAAGGCACCAAGGAAGGAGATGCATGGTGAAGGCCATCAGACTCCATAAGGTCGCTCGGTGATGAAAATGAAATTGGAGGGTGTGAACGGCTGCATCCCCTTTGTCTTTCTCACCACTGATGTCTGCCATGCCAATGTCGTGTAGAAGAAGGAGAGGCGCGCAGAAGTCACCACCCAACCCCAGCGGGCCACTTAGGTTCTATCGTGGTCCATTTATTTTGAAGTTAAAGTATGCTCTATACCACCCGCGTGTGTGTATGGCAGACCATGGCGGACCTTGTTCACCGTCTCTCCCATTATTTCCTCTATCATGCATAAATTAACGAGAAACTAACGATAATTTGTCCGGCATTAAACTGCAGAGTCAAACATGGGCAAAGACCATAGTTGAATGTATACTGGTTGGAAGAGCAGAACTGGTGGTCACTTAGATGAGTGGTACGCCAAGATAGAAGCTTTTGTGGAACGAGCTTTGTCGTTGTCAAATAGCGATAAGGCGTGGTGCCCATGTACAAAATGCCAGAACAGAACGTTTTTGGACAGAGTGGAACTTAGGATGCACTTGTGTTAAAACGGTTACGTGTCACATTATGAGTTGTGGAACTTACATGGCGAGACATCTTCTCATGTTGTACAAGAAGTGGAAGCAGACAATGATGATGCCACAGAGGTTGATGGATGAGATGATGGAAGCTATACGACCAGAGCTTACGGAGGATCCTCAAACAACGGAGGTTAAAGAGTTCTTCAAACTTCTCAAAGATTCGGAACAGCCGCTGCATGGACACACTAAAATGACACTCCTCAATTTTGTGACTAGACTTATGGCAATTAAGTCTAAGTTCTTCTTTTCTAATAACTGTTACAATGAGCTCATCAATTTGTTCAACGATGCCCTTCCACATCCCAACAAAGTGCCTAAAGATATGTACAAGTCAAAGAAAATTTATTTCGGTCTTGGTATGAAGTACAAGAAGATTGATGTGTGTCCGGATGTGCAAAGTGCTTCATCAGCCCAAATAGGAGACAAAGATGGGCGAGAAAATAAAAGGAGAACGTCTCTGATAAGCTTAAGCGAGACGAGCGCGCTTCAGCGAGGATCTGACATGACATGACTCAGTTGAACGTACAAGGAGACGCGTTACAATACAACCCATCTCAGTTAAGTAGATATCTGCGACGTGCCCTCCTCTCTGACAAACGGGAGACGCGCTTTAACCAAGCGCAACTCATATATTTTAGGTAACCGAGATGGACATTGGTTTCAGATCGTCTCCTTTCATTGTGGAATAAGGCGGGTCTCCCATAACCACAGGTCTGGCTCGTCTCCTTTAGTTGTGGAAGCAAGCCCGTCTCCCATTCCCTCTATAGAGAGACGTGCTTTATATCGATCCATCTCAATTTTCTGTTGCCCTTCTACGACCATCCTGTTGTGGCAGAGCAAGTGGCTACTAGATCTGCACTGTTCATGCCTTGTTCTTTCCCTCTTTCATTCTAAAAGTCTCGTGGTGATTATCAGTGGATCTTAAAACAAAAGGGTTAGTCCTCTCCTCCTCTCATGTTCCTTATTATTTTTTTTACCTTTAGATCTTTTTTGAATGAAGTTGGCTTGCGGTGATTATCAGTGCCTCCGAATTTCTTTGATTTAGCTATTCTTTTCTGTACGTAGATGTCATCGCATCGAAGTTGGATGTATGGGCCGCGCCTTTGCAATGAATATATCCAAGGGAAAGATGCATTTCTCGCTTTTGCAGAGAAAGACATGTTGGACAACATTAGAGGGACTATATTTCTTCCTTGCAAACACTACAAGAATGAGAAGAGATATCGCACAGATGAAGTGTTGATGTCACATTTGATCGCGCATGGATTCATGGTGGATTATCGATGTTGGAACAAACATGGGGAGGAAGGGCTTAACGAAGCAGAGATGAGAGATTCATATCTGTAGAGGGAGGTCCCTACGAGTGTCCAAGAAGATCACGACGAGGATGTGAACGAGACGGATATATCATGGTTCACCGATGACGACATTGAGTTTCAGGTGCATAACATAGAGGAGATGGTACGCAATGTCGAGAGACATGGCGACGATGATCAGTACAGTAATGGTGAACATGCAAATTACAAGAAGATGATTGAAGACTCGAAGAAGCCATTATATCATGGTTGTGCGGCTAAGTACACCAGACTTTTTGTGATGGTAAAACTTTTCCAGTTGAAGGCGAGCAACGGATGGAGTGATTGTAGTTTTAAGGAATTGTTGACGCTCCTTAAGGACATGTTACCCCAAGGCAACACAGTCCCTACGATAGTTTATGAGGCAAAATAGATAATTTGTCCACTAGGTTTGGAGGTGGAGAAAATCCACTCATGCAAGAATGATAGTATTTTATATCGTGGACCTATTTGTGGAGTAGACATATTCAATCATAGGAAAGACGACGGTGATGACGAGAACTGCAATAGAAGAAAAAGAGGGCCTAAATAGGTGATTTGGTACTTTCCTATCATTCCTCATTTGAAGTGTTGGTTTGCAAACAATAAGGAGTCAGAATTGTTGCAATGGCACAAAGAGAAGCATAAGCAGGATGCTGGAATGATAAGACATCCTGCTGATGCCATACAGTGGCAAAACATTGATTCATGAAATCATAAATTTGCCATTGACCCGAGGAATGTTAGGATCGCAATGAGCACTGATGGCACGAATCCTTTTTTGAACAGTAGCAGACATAGCACATGACCAATTGTGCTTACAATTTTGAACCTTCCTCCTTTGTTGTGCAACAAACGGAAATATATTATGATGTCAGGACTGATACCAGGGCCACAACAACCAGGGAATGACATCGGCACTTATTTCAGGCCTCTAGTTGAAGATCTAAAGCAGTTGCGGTACAACGACAGAGTGCAGGCCTGGGATGACCACAAGCTTGAGTACTTTCGTCTCAAAGCCATTTTATTTGTGACTGTTAGTGATTCTCCAGTGGCACGTAACTTGTCCGGACAGGGTAAGAAAGTAGGTTGCGGATGTCCACATTGTTTGAGAGAAACAAATTCATAGTACTTGAGCAAGTCATGAAAAATAGTGTACATGGGGCATCGATGCTACATTCCAATGAAGCACCCGTTTCGGAGTATGAAGGATAATTTCAATGCTGACATTGAGAAGAGGCATCCTCCACCTCACATCACGGGTCATGAAGTCTATGAAATGGTCAAGGATATCCATTTCGTCATTGGTAAGCATAAAATGACTAACGAAAATACCGGTGAAGATGACATGTGGAAAAAGCAATAAATTTTTTGGGAGCTACCATATTGGAAAGGCAGACATCCGTCATTCGATTGATGTGATGCATGTTGAGAAGAATGTGTGCGAGAGCCTACTCGGAACATTGCTTAAGACGGATGATAAAACTCGGGACCATGGACATGCACGGGCAGATCTAAAGAAAATGGGATTTAGGCCTGTGTCGTGGATCGATGACTTGATAAAAGGAACGGAACTACCCACATCGTGCATCACTCTTTCAAAAAATGAAAAAAAAAGAGTTTTGTGGGTTCTTGAAAAATTAGAAAGTACCATCCGGCTACTCGATGAACGTCTTAAAGCTTATTTCATTTCTAGAATTAAAGTAGCTCCCGGTGTGAAGTCTCATGATTACCATGTATTGCTTACGCAGTTGTTGGAATTTGGAATATCCTACAGGTCATTGTTCAGGAGGCTATAATGAACTTTTGCTTTTTCTTCAATGCAATTGGTCAAAAAGTACTATGTGAAGAAGATCTCGAGTCATTGAAAAAAGGCACTATGAAACTTTATGCTTCCTTGAGATGTATTTTCCACCTGCCTTTTTTCGACATAAGCGTCCATTTCACAACTCCTCTTATTAAGGAGATAAAGCTACTTGGCCCTATGTTCCTTCACCAGATGTATGCTTACGAGAGATTCAACGGCATACTAAAGTGCTTCATTAGAAATCGAGCTTACCCTGAGGGCAGCATGGTACAAGGATACTCTACAGAGGAAGCTGTGAAGTGGGCTATAAACTACACTTACTCGAGTAACCTGATTAGTGTTCCCAAGTCTCATCATAAGGGGGGGGGGGGGGGGGGCTCACAGGACAAGGGAACATTGGGAAGAAGGCTATAACTCCATATTCGCATTTATTCTTTTGCTCCTATTTCCATGTGTTGCGACACATGTCCATTATGTCGGAGTACCTCGATGAGCACAAGGAGGTGGTTCTTAAAGGCAATCCTGGGCGTAATGAATCATGGTTAGCAAATGAACACTGGAGAAAATTCATTGGCTGGCTCCGGGCTCGGATTTCTCAGTCATCGGATACTCCAACAAGTGAATACCTAAAAATTTTGGCTTGTGGTCCTATATTCACAGTTATTACATATCAAGGGTACGACATAAATGGATACACGTTCTACACTGTAGAACAAGATAAGAAAAGCACGTATCAGAATAGTGGCATCCATGTTGATGCTTATAATGCTGCGGGCCAAGACAAAGAAATGTAATATGGTCAAATACAAGAGATCTGGGAGCTTGACCTTCAAGGATTCAAGATTCCTCTTTTCCGTTGCAACTGGGTTGATGGAATCAAAGGTGTTGTACAAGACAAGAACGGTTTCACTAGCATTGATATTAACCATCAATGATATAAGTGGGAGGCTTTCTTGTTAGCAGAACACGTTGCTCAAGTGTTCTATGTTCGAGACACAACAAATAAAAGAATTAAGGTGGTTATACATTGAAAATGACAAATCGTCAGAGTTGAGAATGCCATCGATGAGGAAGAGTTTGACCAATTTGATAAGATTCCTCCTTTTGTCACCTCGATGATCAAGCTAAGAATACCATCAGCCAATGAACTTCCTTACTTGCAGAACGGTCACCATGAGAGAGTTAAGAATTTCAAAAAAACCAAGACCGCAACATAAAGTACCAAATTGATTGTGTGTAAATATGTTCAAATTTGTGAGAATATGGTCGATTGAGTGTAAAATGGACTTCCATTTTGATATTTGTGTGATATATGCTCAAATGTGTGAAAATATGCCATGTGCTCTGTTTCTTATGGAGAAGTATTGATGCCTTGTGTTCTATTTCTTAAGGAAGCAATACCAAAATATAGCACTTGGTCTGCCCTGAAAAATTGGATACGATAGTTATGTGAGACGATCCTCACAAAGGCGCGCTTGTCAGGCAAGAAAATGTGAGACGCTTTTTCAAAAAGCGCGTCTCCAATTTAGACCCTTGCTCTACCTACGACTGTGATTCGAGACGCGCCTCACGAATGTGCATCTATCAAGTAAGATAATGTGCTCTGCCTACGAAAGTGATGCGAGACGCGCCTCACAAAGACGCGTCTGTCAGGTAAGATAATGTGTTGCGCCTATGAAAGTGATGCGAGACGCGCCTCATGAAGACGCGTCTGTTTGGCAAGATAATGTGAGACGTGTTTCCAAAAAGCGCGTCTCCGATTTAGACCCTTGCTCTTTGTCCCACCTCAGAGCTCCAAGTGCTTTGCAACGAGCATATAAGGCGTGGCGTTGCAACGTTTTCATGAAGTTCTGCATGGACAGTCCCTGACAGGGGCGGTCCACGCGGAACTTGTCTTTTCTTATTTAGTTTTGGCACAGTCCCACATGTCATCAACAATGAGGTCGGAGTGCTTCGAATTCTGTGCCGAATGGCATTACGGCAACGGACACACATTAATTCAAAAGAAAAGAGACGCTATTTCTGAAAGTGAGACGCACTTAGCGGTGGCTCTTCTAAGGCGTGTCTGCAATAGTTACCCTTAGGTACTTTTACCTCTCTCGCACTCTCTCTTCGCAACACTTAGCACAAATTTTCACTTTCCGCGCGCACTGAGCACTTCTCGCTCCAGAAACCACTGCTGCGTCGTCCCCTTCCCCAGAGCACGCCGCTGCGTCGGTCCGCTTCCCCGGAGCTTGTCGCCTCATTGATACTGCCCTAAGGTACTTTTAGCTCTTTTGCACGCTCTCTTTGCAACACTTAGCACAACTTTTCACAACGTGCGCTGATCACTTCTCGCCCTAGAAACTGCCATCGCGTCGTCCCCTTCCCTGGAGCACGCCACCGCGTCGGTCTGGTTCCCCAGAGCTCATCGTCGCCTTGACACTGCCCTAAGGCACTTTTAGCTCTTTCGCACGCTCTCTTCGCAACACTTAACAAAAATTTTCACTTTTCGCGTGCGTTGATCACTTCTCGGCCTTGAAAACCGCCGCCTCGTCGTCCCCTTCCCTGGAGCACGCCACCGCGTCGTCCCTTTCCCCGGAGCACACCGCTGCGTTGGTCCACTTTCTCGGAGCTCGTCGCCACCTTGACACTGACTTCTTGATCATTGTCGCACTGCAGCTGTCGACCCTTGACTCCCCGTGGACCACCTCAACACTGCCTAATAATGTTTTTTGGCACTTTGGTTTGAGTCAAAATCACGCTTTGGTACAAATGCCATGAGAGAATTTGCTCCCTTATGTGATCGTTTGTGCGAATGTGACTAAAATTTTATAATGTTTTATAGGATTTCAGTGTTTTTTGTGAATTTGAAGATGTCTCAGTCGGAGCATCAGCAACATATTGAAGAGGAGGCCCAGCAGCAGACACATGAAGCATGAAGATGATGCATATGCTTGTAACACATGAAAGAAAAGGTCGCGGACGACATGGCCGATAGATGTTGAGACTGTTGATGAGTCCAATGATGAAGGAGTACCTCTGGACCATGATGTGAATGAAAGACTGTCCAGAATTTGTGGTCTAGCTACTTGGAAAGTGTGCCGCTAAACCTGCAGAGATTCGATCGCTTGATCGAAAATGAAAAGGAGGAACTCTTCGAAAGCTCTATCCAACCATATGTTCAATATCCGGAACATATGAAATAGAAGGGGAAGAAGCTAGCTATGAAGATGATCTCTGATGCATGGAGGACCTACAAAACTAAGCTTTGCGAGTTTCGGAAGAATTGTGAGACCCCCTTCCATAAGTATCCACATGTGTCAGAAGAGGACTGGACGAGATTTGTTGAAACGTGCGAATCACAGGAATTTGCAAAGAGGAGTGAACATATGAAGTGGTTCCGATCGCAGAATGAGCTTGACCACCACCTCGGCAACACTGATTATGTCGCTAAAAAAGGATTTGCGAAGAACAGGATTCAGCATTGGACGAGCTAGGTTATTAGAATCCATATGACAGTTTCGGTGGACAGCTAAAACCATTTATGCGTGCTCATTCACAGCTGTCTGACTCAGGCGGTATCATCTTCTACAGCCCAAGCACTGCAAATGTCGCTCAAAGAGCCTGGAACTTGAGTTGCGACGAGTCAAATGGTGAGAGGGAAAATAATGCCCTCACCAAGTCCCTGCAATGACCGGAGCAACGAGGCCGTGTCTTTGTTGTTTCTGACAAGTTGACCTGGAGGGAGGGTTTTCCGGAACACAAAACTACTTACCGGAAGTGGAAAACGGCTTCGAAATCACAAGTTGATGTTGAGGAGCTAAAAATAGAGCTGAGATGGGAGCTCCTAGGAGACATTAAGAAAATGCTGGAGGGAGCAGGTATACCAATCCCTAACGCATTATTCAATGACGACGAGCGTAGGAGCAGCTTTGCTTCTGCAACAGCTGGGGGTGGACAACCACAGGAGGATCTTCAGGCACCAGCGTCTAGACCTTCAATTGAGTCGAACACGATAGATAACTTGGCTCAGCCAACAACATGCAACCTTCTGCTAATGGTCGGAGGAATTTCTCAGGAGGTCGGGAGAGGGCTAGTGTATCCCGATCAGACCATGCTTGACAACATTCAAGTGGACACAACATCCTATGCTATGGTCAAGGTGGACATGTTGCATGAAAATACAAAAAACCTGGAGGTTGAAGTGCCACCGGACGATACAACGTTGACTATGCGGGATGCAGTTACTAGAAGGGTTCAGTGGAGACGGAGCCTTATTGTTGTTGACCCAGCAGCAGCAGCAGTTTCCGCGTCGATCACTTCGATGTCCCCTGAGGCACGTCTACTTCTACATCCAAATCTAGAACAGATGGAGCTGCCTACAGTTCCAGAGCTATTGTTGTCTCCAGTTATAGAGAAGCAACAGAAGTCTCCAATTGGAGAGCAGTTGCCTCTAGTTACAAAGAACCCGCATCCGTCTACAACTGTAGAGCTGCCGCAGAACTCTCCACTTGAAGAGCAGCTGCGTCGGTCTCCACCTCGCACTCGAAGTGCCCTACACCCTACACCATATCAGCCGCCGCCAAAGCGTGCCAACAAAAAGGGTGTGCCACAGCGGCGAGTATCATCAAAGGAAGGTTGGAAGAAACCAGTGAAACAGTCAGAATCTAACCCGAGGGCGCCGAAAGCTATGATGCATGCAAATCCGAAGTATGAAAAGGGAATGCTGATTTTAACTGCGGCCACACTCAAACAAGTTCCTAAACCTTGTGTTCAACTTCGTCAATACGACATGGAAATTGCAATAAGTGTGATACCATACTAGTGTCATTGAAGGATAAACAGTTTCTCTTGGGTGATGGTGCTTTTGTCATCGCATGGTCCGATCTCTACGACCTTTTCAACCTCGATGCGTTGGATATCTCCCTAATACACTTCTTTGCATTGTAAGTCTCCTTAAAAACTAGGTTCTTCAATACATACTCAATACAAGTGTTATATGTGACAAAATTGGCTTTTTGCGTGTAGGCACCAGCACAACATGCTCGTCATAACACGCGAAACGTGTCTACTGCATAGCTTGACCCACAAGTACCAGGACTTCTGCTAACGTCGGGCGGTAGAAAAGAGGTTATTCAATATTTGGTGAAGGCAATGAAACGGTACAGTGATAAGGACCCCCTAGTCCTACCATTCAACATGGGTAACTATTGGGTAACCATAGCAATATCTACACGGTATGACCAGGTCTGGTACTGTGACTCCTCAAGGCCAACAGATGAAAAAACCAGCGAGCGAAAGATCTGGTCATGGAGTGATATCTCTTTCATTATTGATGAGTAAGTTCCTTCTTCACTTTAGTCTCCTTGCACGATAATTTTACATTATCTGAGAATGTTTTTGTTTAGGGCT
The DNA here is from genome assembly GCA_036927565.1 of Tuctoria greenei. Lineage (NCBI taxonomy): Eukaryota > Viridiplantae > Streptophyta > Magnoliopsida > Poales > Poaceae > Tuctoria > Tuctoria greenei. The sequence goes on from JAYESD010000001.1 coordinate 202,140,103, forward strand.
TTTGTGCAAGTAAAAGGAAAAAGCCAACATCTAACACATCATACTACATTCCATGTCCAACAACAAGCTCTGTGCAACACGTGCGGCTTCCACGTCTGCTTACACATGGCTTTATTTGGAGAGCAACCTAATTGCAATATATGTGTAAGTGCATTTTTTTACTTTATTACTAATATTTTGCTAAATCTCATTTATTGTGTGGCAGGACTATGGACCCGCCTTCAGGAACGCCGAAGTTTGTAGCCTTGAGCATGTTAGAGACATCCTATGCAGGTTTATTGTTTCTAAAATAATTAATTCAAACGGAAAATTTCATTACCCAATAGATGATTAGGTGACAGTTATTCTTTGTGTAAATTAGTTTTATGTAGTTGGATGTACAGGGGAATTTTGTTTAAATAGTTACTTTGTAACCACGATTTACACTTGTTAATATTTGATTTGTTAATGTTTGTACACTTTGTTAATATTTGTTAATATTTGATTAGTTACATGTTAAGCTGGAAGAAGGAGACATTTGGCTACATATGTTTCTATATGTGTATGTTGCTGACACAGGCAATGCGCCTGCCAAATCCTGGCTAGCTCTAGGATGCAGCCGGGAACCCGCATAATCAAGGGTAGGGGCACCTAATAGAAGACGTGCGTCTAGCAGCGAGCGTCTCTTGTGAGTGCCACACTAAAGTTGTCTGTAAACAATCTGCGACGCGCTGTAATAGAGGATGTCTTGGATTACCTAAATAAAGGAGACAAGCTTTTTAATAGCTTGTCTTAGATCAGTCAACGAATGTGCGATGGGCTTTCATAAAGAACGTCTCGGACCATTCAACATATCTGCGACACGCTTCATAAGGGTGTGACTCTCATTTAGAATGATGGGCGACGTGCACCATGCTCGTCTCCAATGACCTTGCAAAGCCCATCTATTATTACTCATCGAAGGGAGACGCGCTACTTTTGAGTGTGTCACGCACCTAGTATGATCAGCAACGAGCCTTGCCGCTCGTCTCTGATGATAACGTAATGCGAGACGCGAAGACGGAGATGCACAGTTTGTTCATCTCCTTTCTTCGTGTAGGCACGTCTCCTATGAACCTTTCTTACGTAGTGTGTAGCTGGCTGGGGGAAGGTGATTCTTCCCGTTCACCTTTTCTACTGGATGAAGCTCTGGTCTCAAATCAAGATTTACTAGGTCCATACGTGAATTTAATATGTCCTTTGTTTTCCTCGGCATGTCTAGCAAGGTCCCAATGATGCTATCAAATACATACCCTGTAACGTGCATCAAATCAATACTATGGCGAAATTCTAGATTCTTCCAGTACGGAAGATACTTGAAAAAAATTGTTTGTTTCTTGAAAGCCATGTCAGTTGTATCACCCGAAGATGTACTTTTCTTTCTCTTTGTTCCTTTACATTTTTTGTTCTTACCGAAAGCAATAAGAATGTTCTTGACCATTTCGAACAGAAGTTTTCCACTGTAAAGTTTTGGTGCAGTATCTTTTTCGATTTTGTTATCAAATTGTTCTTTCATCTTCCTATACTTGTGTGTATCTATCAAGAACCACCGGTGTCTCATGTACACCGTCTTTCTGGATGAAGTGAGGTATAGAAATCCAGTTCTATCCACGCACCTTACACAACCTTTCTTTCCATTTATTTGTTCTGATAATGTAAACAGTCCAGGATGGTCATGCACGGTAACGAATATCATTGCTCTTAGCATGAAATATTCCCGCTTGTACTCATCCCATGTACGTACCCCTTCATTGCACAATTTCACCATATCTTCCATTAAAGGTTCCAAGAACACATCAATTTCGATGTTGGGTTGTTTAAAACCTTGGATAAGAACAGATAACAAGATATATTTCTTTTTGTGACACAACCACGTCGGTAGGTTTTACATCGTGAAGACCACGGGCCACGTGTTGTGTATCCTCCTTTTGTCACCAAACGGATTCATTCCGTCTGTACCCAAGGCAAACCTTACATTTCTGATTTCCTTTGCAAATTCTGGATACTGAATATCAAAGTTTTTCCACTGCGTTGCATCACCCAGGTGTCGAATATGTTTTTCATTCTTCTTGTGCTGCTCAGAATGCCAACACATAAGTTTACCCTCCCTAGGGTTTAAGAACAAACGCTTCAAGCAATCAATTACCGGAATGTACCACATCTCCAAGGCATGAATTTTTCTCTTATTCTTCACATCTTCATCGCCAGAAGTATCGTTATCGTCACCTTCAAGACCAATAATAAACTTCTTATTGTTCTGAGACCTTTTCATGTTGGTAACATACTGTTCATTGTAGTCCTTTATATCTACTGACACCACAGATGGGGCATCTAGTTGTGAGCTCATGCTCTTTGCGATACAGAATACATTAGTTCACACAAGCATGTATTTTTGTCACACCTAGTGCCATCGGGCAAAGAAGTTTATTCGCTTTATAAGTGCTTCTGGGCAGTTTATTTGGATTTAGAAGAATTTCTGCCATAAGATTCAAAAGATCAGAGAAACTACAGTCGGACTATCTGTTTGTGGCTTTCAACTTTAGTAGTTCTAGGACTGCACGCAATGTAGTAAACTCTTTATCACGACCATTTGATTCATCATATAAAAGCTCCATTGCTGCATTCTGCAATGTCTTCATTTTACTTAAACCTTTACTTGCTCCCATAGAATTCAATACACATGGTCTAATGTGATGCAACATCTCCCCGCAATCAAACTCATCATCATCGTCACCATCTTGATTGTCACTACCATCATCGATATGAACATTATCGTCATCTGAACCTCTCTCATCATCTTTATCCGCTTCATGTGTATCTAACTCACCATGATCTGTCCATATTGTGTAGTTTTTTTTGAAACCTCTTTTCACCAAATAAAATTGGATTACTATAGTATCTATCCAAGCAATCTTATTTTCGCAGTCGATACATGGACATAATACGTCATCTATATTTTGCAACTTTGCATGTGTCTTGAATGCTTCAATAAAATTTGCAACATTATGAATGTACATAGGATCAGGTCTTGGCATGTTATACATCCACGCTCGACGGTCCATGCTTCAATAACATATTTTTTGTAAGATTTACAAAATTTGGCCACAGATATTGCCTAAAGGTCTTCTATAAAATGAATTTACAGAGACATAACAAGCCTGTATCATATGAGTGAATACTGGTATCATATAGGTTTGGTCATAGGGGTTCCAGGAAAATTTGTTTCATAATTTTATCACCTTCCTAGTGGCCCTAATGGATTTTTGAAGTTAGGCTTATTCATTGAAACATTTTATCGAACACGTGATATGGTTGTATTCATCTTCAACCTTTAATCCTTCAAATCTACTTCTTGTTCTGTAAAGTTCGTGGGTGAGCTCAAGGGGAGACTCAACTACATCTTTCAACCTTTAATCCTTCAAATCTACTACAAATCTCAAGTGGTTGTGGGGGGGGTGGAGCGGGTGGATGGAGGCATATGCAAATATAACAAAACGAAACTGAAAACAGAACAAATTAAAAACATGGTAGTGAAGAAGAAGTCTCTTCTAACCTTTTCTCTGTTCAAAGCTTGATCAACTCATGAATGCAGTATCAGCTGGCGTACAGTGGAAAATTTTGATAGCCTGGCGGCGTCGATGGAAAATCTATAGGGGGTTTTCTGTGGTGCCCGAGGGGTCTTTGTATAGGCGTCGGTCTTCACAGGCGATTTTTAACTGCTTCACAGGCGGTTGGTAATGAATAACCGCCTGAGAAGAAACTTATCTCATGCGGTTATTACTTACCAACCGCCTGGCATAATTGGCTGAGCCTGTTCTTCAGTTTTCTTTTCTCTTGCTTCTTTTTTATTTAGATTCCAATATAAATACTCAAACATGTATAGATTCTACAAATTTAGTCCAAATTCAATGATTCTTTCTTCTATATTTTTCAAAAATTAAAATCTACCACCTAAACCAAATATTTGAAAACTTGTATAGATAACATTTCAATGTTTTGGTAAATATCAAATTAATTTATACTCACATATTATTCACATTTGTGTATCTCCTAAAAAAGGATCATTCACTGAAATAGGTTTGTATGAAGATATTTGTATTATTTATACATGTATGAATTTTGCTAATTTTTTTAATGCATTCCAACATGTAAAAATTCAAATTATCAATCATTCTAACCAAATGCTCAGATACATATGAGGCATTCATAAAATTTTAACACACATTGATTCGAAAAAAATTTAAAAAAAATCTGAAAAAATTCATAGAGGTTGGTATGATGACTAAAAAGATCCATTGGAAAACAAAATGAAAAAATCACTATATCGATCAAGATAGAAAAAATGACAAATAGCAATTGTTATATGTTTTTTATGTTCTAACCAATTTCAAAGCCTTTATTAAGTAAAATTTAATGGTAACCTTTAATACTCAATCATATTACAAGAAAGTGGAATTTGGACTTTGAAAGGCCCCACATTCAATCAAGAATATTAGTTAAGCTTACATAAAGTTCTTCTCAGGCGTTTGTGTGAGACCTATGTGTGCTGAATACATTAGCTTTGACAATAAAAGTTTTGAATGCTGCTATAACATCTTTTTAGCAAAGTCCGACTCTAGATCCGAGCTTCTGCAAGGTCCAACTTTCTTTGTCTAGATCCGACACGTTTTTGGGTAGCTCCAGTGAGCTTTGTGTTTAGCTCTGGCATGTCTTTGGTAGCTCCGGCATGTCTTTGTTAAGCTCCGGCATGTTTCTCTAGCTCCGACTTTTGGGATGACTAGTTCCGACTAGTTTTGGTTAGCTCAGGCGCTAGGTCTGACTAGCCTTGGTTAGCTCCGGTGCTAGGTCTTGCTAGTTTTGATAAGTTCCGGCGCTAGGTTGTGCCATCTTTGGTAAGCTCCGACGCTAGGATGTACCAGCTTTGGTAAGCTCCAGCTCAAGCTCTGGTTAGCTTTGGCAAGGTTCGGAGCTTATTGCAATGTTCCTGCTTTTACTTTGAAACGTTTCGAACTTGCTTTACTTTCTTGGAAGGATTGCTTAGTATTCTTTTACAAAGATTTTGGTGAGTTTTGGTTGATATGGCTGATATCATTTTGCTATGCTTTGCAACATGCTTATGTGAGGTGCTCACGTAAGGTGTTGTGTTCGGAACTGACTTGAGTCAAGTCGCAGACTTGGGCTCGTACGGATTGGTTGTTTGTTCATGTGCAGGTGTTGCTTGAGTTGAAGTCATGGCACGTGACAGGATCCTTTGGACTAGTCTCAGGGAGGAGATGAGGTTCCAACAACCAAATTCAGGAGGAATTGTGGTTGAGCGGGTCAGGAGGTCGCACAGGATGATTGAATTAAGGGCAGTGCATATGAAGGTTACTGGACATCAAAGGAAGGTGTTTGCACGTATGCATGTGGTGCATGACATGGAAACATGGTTCCGAAGATGGTTTATGGATGGGAAGATCTGGTTGGAAGGATCGGATCGCATCGGTTGATGACTTTGGCTGCGGGTGAGTCGTGTTTGACTCAAATATGGAAAAGATTTGAGTTGGTTATGTGAGGATTTCGTGTGGGACATGAATTTGGGTTATTTTAGGAATGTGGGATACGTTACTAAGGTGTTTGGAAGTCTTAAGATTGTTTCTATCTACGTATAGAAGAGTCCTAAGCAGTTATGGAAAGTTTCGATTCGTGAACGGAGTAGGATTAGGGTCCTGATTTGAGTTGAGTTGGCTTTCGAGCTGGTTATATAAGCAAGAGAGGCTAGAGCTCGTGGTGCACGACTTTGGGGCTGTTCATCTTGTGTTCTATTGAATAAAATTCGTAGTTTGAAGGAACTTTTGTGCCTTGTTCGTCCGACTTGTTCCAGACAAGTTTTACTCGTCGAGATTCTGGACAGCACTACCTTTCGTCGGTGGTTTTATCATAACTCGAGTTTTACAAATCCAATTGAAGTGATTCTTTTGGGTTGTCTTCACAACTTGATTATCTATTATCTGTCAAAATTTCACGGCCATTGGATTTTTGGTTTCTGATCTACACGAGTTTCTTTGCAGTGTTCCACAACTGTTTTTCTCGGGTAGAACAGATTGAACTTTGTTCGATCTTTCGATCATAACTTGAGTTTCTCTTGACGGATTTGAGTGATTCTTCTTGTGTTTTCTTCATGTCTTGATTCTCTCTGATATATATCACTTTTGTCGTGGTGAAACACATTTAGATTAGTCTCACACACGATTTCTTTAACAGATCATTTTTCTGCGGAAGGGGTTGGGATTTAATTATTTCCGCTCCGTAAGATTTTTTAAATCTACCATTCACCCCCCCTTCTGGTAGCTTTTCACGTGCTCTTTGATCCTACAATTGGTATCAGAGCCACAGTGCTCTAATCGTTGTGATTTGCATGTGTTTTTGACTAATCATCATGGAGAAATACTCCGCCAAACCTTGTATGTTTGTTGGTATTGATTTTCAGGTTTGGAAGGCACGCATGGAGGCTTTCATCCAGGCGCAAGGCTTCGCAATATGGGAGAAGGTGTACAAGCCTTACGAAGTGCCACCAAACGATCAAGTTATAGGTACAAACCTACGGGACGTCGACAACAACAACAAAGCCTGAAACTTGATCATCCAAGGACTCACTCAGAGCAACTTCGACCGCGTTGCACATCTCCGATCGGCATATGATGTATAGAGAGCACTTTGTGACTACCACGAAGGATCCAACACGATCAAGGAGGTAAGGCAATACATGTTCAAGAAAGAATACATGCGCTTCGAGATGCAAACCGGTGAGTCCATCGATGACCTCTTTGCTAGCTTTAACAAATTTCTTAGTAACTTGCGTAGTGTCAACGTTAATTTTTCTGATGTTTAAAATGCTAGGCAACTTCTTAGTGCATTAGACATGTGAGTCTTGGAGATGAATGTTACATCTATTCGTGAATCTACTGTCATGAGTACACTTACTTTAGATGTGCTTTACTCTAAACTCAAAACTCATGAAATTGACATCTTATCACGTAAGAACCCAAATAAGTCTATTGCATTTGTCTCACAATGTGATATGCCTAGCTTCGACCAATCATCATCTTGCAATACTCTTGCTTTGTTGTCCTCACTAACCCTGGAGCAGATCGAGAAATTTCCAGGGGAGGAGCTATCACTTCTCTCTACTAGGTTCTCAAAAAGCATTACAAAATGTGAGAACTAGAAGGAGAGGAAGCTCCGGACCTCAACGATGCTTCGAATGTGGTAAGATAGGATACTTTCATACAGAATGCCCTAACCTTTCAGGTTCTACTTCCCGAGAAGAAAAACAATCAAGGACGAAGCACTCCTCAACAAATGATAAGAAGAAGAAGAAGGGCTTTATAGGTTGCCAACTGGTGAACAGTTTTATCTCTGCACTCCAGGAACATGGCTCAAGCGACGTGGACATTGGAAGTGACGAAGATGAAGATGATTTGGCCAACTTGTGCTTCATGGCAGGCAAAACAAGATCAAGATCAAGTCAGGAGGATATAGAACACAACAGTGACGACGATGAGGTATGTTCTACCTGTAATGAAATGTGTGATGCAATTTCTCGTGCAACTATTATTGTTATGAAAGAGGACAAAAACCTTAGGGATAATGCTGCTAAAATTGAATCACTAGAATCTGAAATCAACCATTAGAAAACCTTGATTCCTAGTGATGATTCTTGTCCCTCATGTGATTTAATCTATGAACAATTGTCCACATTAAGAACTGCACATTCCTCTACTCTAGAAAGACTTGAACTTGAAATTGAAAAGAACAAAAAGCTTGCTGCACTTGAAATTGGAAACTTAAAAGATGCTTCTTGTCCTACAATTGATTTGCATTGTTCTAGTTGTGATGATCTTCAAAAGAAACTAAAAGATGCTATGAATGAAATTTCAATATTGAATAATGCTTTACGTTCTCATGAAGTTAAATATTGTTCCAATTGCAAATTAAAAGGAAAAACTTCATGTAAAAATTGCCTTGATCTGTCCAATAAACTTGATAACATGCATATGACATTAGATCGGTTTTATAATATGGACAAGAACCTAAACTTGCTGCTGAATTCTTCCAAGTCTTGCAATGATAAAACTGGTTTAGGTTTTGATCTCATGCTCATGCTAAGGCACATTCACCTAAAATTGTAAAGTCATTAGGAAGTGGTTTGATAAACAGTTCCTAAAAAAAAGAAGTGGTTTTCAAATCTGCAGGAGTGTTGTCTCATTCGGTTTCAAATAAAAATATTGCTTGCTCATATAGACATGAACACAAAGTTCAATTTCATTGTACCTACTGTAGTAGAGATGGTCATGTCATAGATTTTTGTTATAGACTAGCTAAACAACAGAAAAGGGAAAGAATGATTACTAGATCTCATAACTTTCATGCAAAATTTGCTGCACATATTAAATCGAATGCCAGGAACATGCAACCTGCTGTTATGAGTCAAAACATTCAAAGTTTACCTCTGGACCTTCTGTTTTTGCCCTTGGAGCTACTGATTTTTTTGCTACACAAGTAACACCTTATAGGTCAGTAGTTAAGAATAAAAAACCTCAAACCTTGACTCATAAACCTGCTATTTTATCTTGGCTTTCGCGTGTTTTTCCTGCTGCACGTCGTGTGACACTGGATACCTAAATTCCTTTTGACTAACCCTAGTATTGAGTCATCGACGAATTATGCTTCTATGTAAGTTACATGCTTGAGGAAGGAGAACATTTGGATTGTGGATTCAGGTTGCTCACGCCACATGACCGGTAACAAAGAATGGTTCTCCTCCCTCTCTTTTGTGTCACGTGTAGAGAATGTTACTTTTGCCGATAATTCTTCAACTCCTATAATTTCTAAGGGTTCGGTTAGAGTAAATGATTACTACACTTTGAAGGATGTGACACTTGTCAAAAATTTGAAATACAACTTGCTTTCTGTTTCATAATTGCTAGATGAAAATCTGGAAATTATTTTCAATAAAAACTGCTGCAAAGTTTTAGGTTCATATATTGAGCTTATTTTTAACATGTCTCGGTTTGGAAGAGTTTTTAAAGCTGATTTTGATATGTCTTCCTATAAGCATAGGTGTCTAGTTGCTAATGATTCAAAGGACTTATATTTTTGGCATCGTAGACTTGGTCACGTAGGCTTTGATCACCTAACGCGTGTTAGTGCTCTTGATCGCATATGAGGACTGCCTAAGCTTAAAGGGGACAAGAAAATTGGGTGCTCTTCTTGTATACATGCTAAGATGGTTGCAGGTTAACATACTCCTCTCACAATGATCATGACAACTGAATCAGGTCAACCTTTGCACCTTGACACCGTAGGACCTTCACGTGTTCAATCTTTCGGAGGTAAATAGTATGTTCTTGTTATTGTTGATGATTATTCCAGATACTCTTGGGTTTACTTTATGGCATCTAAGAATGAAGCTTTTAGTCACTTTAGAACTTTATTTCTTAGATTATCAATTGATCATCCAGGATCTTTAAAAGCAATTAGAAGTGATAACAGAACTGAATTTAAAAATCAATCTTTTGATCACTAATGAAAATGGAATAGATCATCAATTTTCTTCACCATATGTACCTCAACAAAACGGTGTTGTAGAAAGAAAGAACAGAACCTTTGTTGAGATGGCTAGGACTATGATTGATGAATATCAAACTCCTAGGAAATTTTGGGCTGATGCGATTGCAACCGCTTGTTATGTCTCAAATCGTGTTTTCTTGCGTGCTAAGCTAGGTTAAACACCATATGAGCTCCGGTTTGGTCATAGGCCTAGTGTTACGCACTTTCGGGTCTTTGGTTGCAAATGATTTCTTTAGAAACATGGTAATCTTGATAAATTTGAACCTAGATCCATTGATGGCATGTTTTTTGGTTATCCATCTCATACTAGAGGCTACCGTGTGCTTTTACTTGACATTAACAAAATTGTGGAGACTTTTGTAGTGTCTTTTGATGAAGCTAGCCCAGGTACTAGCTCAAACATTGCAGGTCCAGATCCATATCCGCAGGGGGAGAGCATTTTCGTTGAAGATGAGGTAGAGGTGGAGCTCCTGCCCGAAAATTTAGCAGCTAATGACATTGTTCGAGCTCCTGATATTGATCCACAGCCAGCACCGACGACCACCATTGCTGGTCTAGATCCTCCTCAAGTCACAAGCTCATCTATTTGTGATGAACATGAAGAAGAAGAAGAAGCTTGTGAAGTGTCCACTCCCCTCCGGGTTCTCAAAATTCATCCTACACAACAAATTATTGGAAGCTTGCACGAACGAGTTACACGGTCCAGGTTTTGTGATCCAAACTCTCATGCTCATTCTGCTTTTGTTGCTTCTTTTGAACCCAAAGATATATCACACGCACTCACTAATGAATCTTGGGTTATTGCCATGCAAGAAGAGTTAGAAAATTTTGAATGAAATAATGTTTGGAAACTTGTACCTCCACCTCAAGGTCACACTTTAATTGGAACTAAATGGGTATTTAAAAATAAACAAAGTGAGGATGGGGTTGTGGTTAGGAATAAGGCTAGGTTGGTTGCTCGAGGTTTCACTCAAGTTGAAGGTCTAGATTTTGATGAAACTTTTGCTCCTGTTGCTAGATTAGAAGCCATAAAAATTTTGTTATCTTTTGCTGCATCAAAAGGTTTTAAGCTATATCAAATGGATGTTAAAAGTGCTTTTCTTAATGGCTACATAGATGAGGTGGTTTATGTCAAACAACCACCAGGTTTTGAAAATTCAGATTTTCCTAAGCATGTTTACAAATTGTCCAAAGCCTTGTACGGTCTCAAACAAGCCCCTAGAGCATGGTATGATAGGTTAAAAACATTATTACTTGAAAAGGGGTTTACCATGGGCAAGGTTGATAAAACTCTTTTTGTGCTTAAGCATGGCAATGACTCATTATTCGTTCAAGTGTATGTGGATGATATTATCTTTGGTTGTGCTTCTCATGATCTTGTGTCCAAGTTTTCAGCTATGATGAGTTCAGAATTATAGATGAGTATGATGGGAGAACTCACGTACTTTTTGGGGCTGCAAATCAAGCAAACCAAGGAGGGTACCTTTGTGCATCAAACGATGTATACAAAAGACCTCCTAAGGTGCTTCAACATGGACAAAAGCAAGCCTCTTCGGACACCAATGGGAACAACAACAACACTTGAACTTGATCAAAAAGAATATAAAAGCATGATCGGATCACTTTTATACCTCACGACATCAAGACCGGACATAAAATTTAGCGTATGTCGCCTTCCCATGTACTTCAGATCATCAAGCCGTCAAAAGGATTCTCAGGTACTTACATGGAACTCAAGAATTTGACATTTTTCTTCCTTCTTCCTCAACCGTTACTTTGAAAGCTTTTTCCGATGCTGATTTTGGAGGTTGCAGGATTGATAGGCAAAGTACTTCCGGTGCTTGTCATTTTCTTGGTAATTCACTTGTTGCATGGTCATCCAGAAAACAAAGTTCAGTTGCACAATCCACCGCCGAATATGAATATGTAGCTGCTGCTAGTGCTTGTTCACAAATTCTTTGGATTGTTCAAACACTTAAGGACTATGGGGTTGATCTAGATAGTGTTCCACTGTTTTGTCACAACACTAGTGCTATTTGTATTACTAAAAACCCTGTGCAACATTCTAGAACTAAGCACATTGACATTAGGTATCACTTTCTCCGAGATAATGTTGAAAAAGGAAACATTGTGCTTCACCATGTAGATACCGAACAACAATTGGCTGACATTTTTACAAAATCTTTGGATTTCATTCGTTTTTGTTACATTCGTAGTGAAATAGGGTTTATGCATCCTCATGGCTTAAATTGAGGGGGAGTTTTGAAACTTGGGAAGTCTATGTGTGAATCTAAACTAAAATAATATGAGCATAGTATTTCATACATATATGACTTGTGATTCCTTTTACATGCTGAAAGTTCTTACTACTTTACTCATGTTATACGTTTTGTAGTTTTAGCCATGACTAGTAATTGGAATAATTACTTACACTATATCTGGTCATGGTTAAACTTTCTTGCTTTTTTTGAACTTGTTGCATGTTCATAAGTGCTGTTAATCATAAAGAATTAATCGAGTAATCAACTCACATGTTGAGCTTTTATGAACAGATATAAATTGAGAAAAGATCAAAAGAATATGCATGCATCGCACTTCTTCTTTTGAGATGGCTTATCATTCCACTTAGATATGAACTTGGAAGAAGTTGTATATGACTAAAACCATGTCCTTAAGCTTCTAATTGTCAAATGACATAGGCTTGGCTTGGTTGGTTAGAATAAGGCAGGTGCGCATATAATCTCTTGCAGATACCATATGATCTAAATTTGTCCTTTGAAAAATAATAAAATGCAGCAACAAGTGTCATGCTTTCAGGTATTGAAATCGTAAAGTTTGTGAGATAATGACTTGCTTAAATTGAAGATTACATTTGATCTCTAGCATGGCTTACACTACTTTATGTATCTCATTGTTGTGATAGTGTAAGTTACTTGATAGTATGACTTGGACGAGCTTTGTTTTATATGTATATGTTATAATATGCTCATAACAATTAAAATTTCTCTTTTGAACCTTGCTGAATACATTGTCAAAGGGGGAGAGATAATATGGTGAACTATGCAAGGGGGAGAAATATGTATAGGGGGGATTTATTTCTATCTCATTTGATTTTCAAAAAGGGGGAAAATTGTTCTCAAAACTTTTCATGCCAATGATCGGATTTTAAATGGTGTTGCCAATGCACTCATTAAGGGGGGGATTGTAAGGCCTATGTGTGCTGAATACATTGGTTTTGACAATAAAAGTTTTGAATGCTGCTATAACATCTTTTTAGCATGGTCCGACTCTAGATCCGAGCTTCTGCAAGGTCCGACTTTCTTTGTCTATATCTGACACATTTTTGGGTAGCTCTGGTGAGCTTTGTCTTTAGCTCCGGCATGTCTTTGATAGCTCTGGCATGTCTTTGTTAAGATCCAACATGTTTCTCTAGCTCCGACTTTTGGGATGACTAGTTCCGACTAGTTTTGGTCAGCTCCGGCGCTAGGCTCGACTAGCCTTGGTTAGCTCCGGTGCTAGGTCCTGCTAGTTTTGATAAGCTCTGGCGCTGGGTTGTGCCAGCTTTGGTATGCTCCGGCGCTAGGATGTACTAGCTTTGGTAAGCTCCGGCTCAAGCTCCGATTAGCTTTGGCAAGGTTCGGAGCTTGATCGCAATGTTCCTGCTTTTACTGTAAAATATTTCGAACTTGCTTTACTTTCTTGGAAGGATTGCTTAGTATTCATTTACTAAGTTTTTGGTGCATTTTGGTTGATATGACTGATATCATTTTGCTATGCTTTGCAACATGCTTATGTGAGGTGCTCACGTAAGGTGTTGTGTTCGGAACTGACTTGAGTCAAGTCGCGGACTTGGGCTCGTACGGATTGGTTGTTTTTTCATGTGCAGGTGTTGCTTGAGTTCAAGTCATGGCTGGTGACAGGATCCTTTGCACTAGTCTCAGGGAGGAGATGAGGTTCCAACAACCAAATTCAGGAGGAATTGTGGTTGAGCGGGTCAGGAGGTCACACACGATGATTGAATCAAGGGCAGTCCATATGAAGGTTACTAGACATCAAAGGAAGGTGTTTTCACGTATGCATGCGGTGCATGACGTGGCAACATGGTTCCGAAGATTGATTATGGATGGGAAGATCTGGTTGGAAGGATCAGATCGTATCGGTTGATGACTTTGGCTGCGGCTGAGTCGGTTTGACTCAAATATGGAAAGATTTGAGTTGGTTATGTTAGGATTTCGTGTGGGACACGATTTTGGGTTGTTTTAGGAATGCAGGATACATTCCTAAGGTGTATGGAAGTCTCAAGATTGCTTCTATCTGCGTATAGAATAGTCCTAAGCAGTTATGGAAAGTTTCAATTCGTGAACGGAGTAGGATTAGGGTCCTGATTTGAGTTGAGTTGGCTTTCGAGCTGGTTATATAAGCAAGGGAGGCCAGAGCTCGTGGTGCACGACTTTGGGGCTGTTCCTCTTGTGTTATTTTGAATTAAATTCGTAGTTTGAAGGAACTTTTGTGCCTTGTTCGTCCGACTTGTTCCAGACAAGTTTTACTCGCTGAGATTCTGGACAGCACTACCTTTCGTGGGTGGTTTTATCTTAACTAGAGTTTTACAAATCCAATTGACATGATTCTTTTTGGGTTGTCTTTACAACTTGATTATCTATTATCTGTCAAAATTTCAAGGTCATTGGATTTGTGGTTTATGATCTACACGAGTATCTTTGCAGTGTTCCACAACTGTTTTTCTCGGGTAGGACAGATTGACCTTTGTTCGATCTTTCGATCATAACTTGAGTTTCTCTCAACGGATTTGAGTGATTCTTATTGTCTTTTCTTTGTCTCTTGATTCTCTCTGATATATATCACTTTTGTCCCGGGGAAACAAGTTTAGATTAGTCTCACACACGATTTCTTTAACAGATCGTTTTTCTGCCGAGGGGGTTGGGATTTAATTGTTTCCGCTGCGTAAGATTTTTTAAATCTACCATTCACCCCCCTCTGGTAGCTTTTCACATGCTCTTTGATCCTACAATTTTGTATTGAATAACCGCCTGAGAAGAAGCTTATCGTCGGCGGTTGATACTGGATAACCGTCTGGGATAATTGCCTGAGCCTGTTCTTCAGTTTTCTTTTCCCTTGCTTCTTTTTTATTTAGATTCCAATATAAATATTGAAACATGTATAGATTCTGCAAATTTAGTCCAAATTCTATGATTCTTTCTGATATATTTTTCAAAAACTAACATCTACCAACTGGACCAAATATTTGAAAACTTGTATAGCTAACATTTTACTGTTTTGGTAAATATCAAATTAATGTATACTGACATATTATTCACATTTTTGTATCTCCTACAAAAAGAGGGATCCTTCACTTAAATTGGTTTGTATGAATATATTTGTATTATTCATATATGTATGAATTTTGTTAATTTTTTAAAGCATTCCAACATGTCAAAATTCAAATTATCCATCATTCTAACCAAATGCTCATATGCATATGAGGTATTCATCAAATTTTGGACACACATTGATTCAAGAAAATTAAAAAAAAATCTCAAAAAATTCATAGATGTTGGTATGATGACTAAAAAGGTCCATTGAAAAACTAAATGAAAAAATCATTATATTCATCAAGATAGGAAAATGAAAAATAACAATTATTATATGCTTCTTACATTCTGACCAATTTCAAATGCTTTATGAAGTGAAATTTAATGGTAACCTTTAATACTCAATCATATTACAAGAAAGTGGAATTTGGACTTTTGAAAGGCCCCACATTTAAACAAGAATATTAGTTAAGCTTACATAAAGTTCTTCTCAGGCGGTTGGTACTGAATAACCGCCTGAGAAGAAGATTATCTCAGGCAGTTGATACTGAATAACCGTCTGGGATAATTGCCCGAGCCTGTTCTTCAGTTTTCTTTTCCCTTGCTTCTTTCTTATATAGATTCCAATATAAATACTCAAACATGTATAGATTCTGCAAATTTAGTCCAAATTCTATGATTCTTTCTTCTATATTTTTCAAAAATTAACATCTACCACCTGGGCCAAATATTTGAAAACTTGTATAGCTAACATTGTAATGTTTTGGTAAATATCAGTTTAATTTATACTCACATATTATTCACATTTGTGTATCTCCTAAAAAATGGATCATTCCCTAAAATTGGTTTTTATGAACATATTTGTATTATTTATACATGTATGAATTTTGTTAATTTTTTTAAAGCATTCCAACATGTCAAAATTCAAATTATCCATCGTTCTAACCAAATGCTCATATACATATGAGGCATTCATCAAATTTTGAACACACATTGGTTCAAAAAAATTTAAAAGAATCTGAAAAATTCATAGAGGTTGGTATGATAACTAAAAAGGTCCATTTAAAAACTAAATGAAAAAATCATTATATCCATCAAGATAGAAAAATGACAAATAGCAATTGTTATATGTTTTTTATATTCTGACCAATTTCAAAGGCTTAATAAAGTAAAATTTAATGGTAACCCTTAATACTCAATCATATTACAAGAAAGTGGAATTTGGACTTTTGAAAGGAAATACTCAAACATGTATAGATTCTGCAAATTTAGTCCAAATTCCATGATTCTTTCTTCTATATTTTTCAAAAATTAACATCTACCACCTAGACCTCATATTTAAAAACTTATATAGCTAACATTGTAATGTTTTGGTAAATATCCATTTAATTTATACTCACATATTATTCACATTTGTTTATCTCTCAAAAAAAAGGATCCTTCACTGAAATTGGTTTGTATTAGCATATTTGTATTATTTATATAAGTATGAATTTTTTTAATTTTTTTAAAGTATTCCAACATGTCAAAATTCAAATTATCCATCATTCTAACCAAATGCTCCTACACATTTGAGGCATTCATCAAAATTTTAACACATGTTGATTCAAAATTTTTTTAAAAAATATCTAAAAATATTCATAGAGGTTGGTATGATGACTAAAAAGGTCCACTAAAAAATAAATGAAAAAAATCATTATATTCATCAAGATAGAAAAATGACAAATAGCAATTGTTATATGTTTTTTATGTTCTGACCAATTTCAAAGGCTTTATGAAGTGAAATTTAATCGTAACCTGTAATACTCAATCACATTACAGGAAAGTGGAAATTGGGCTTTTGAAAGGCCCCATATTTAATCAAGAATATTAATTAAGCTTACATAAAGTTCATCTCAGGCAATTGGTACTGAATAACCGCGTGAGAAGAAGCTTATCTCAAGCGGTTGGTAATTACCAACCGCTCAAGCGGGTGGTAATTTCCACCCGCCTAAGATAATCATATTCTCAGGCGGTTGGTTCTTAAAAACCGCTTGAGAAGATAGGCGTCTATATATAGTCCTCGGCTGCGTTGGAAAAACCTAACCCGGGCGAAATCACTTAGACGCCGTCAGACTGCCAAATTTTTGTTTGCCGCCAAGTCTTCGCCGCTCTTGCCACCGAGCTTCGCTGTCGCCACGAGCTTCGCCGTTGTCGCCGAGCTCTGCCCTCGCCGTCGCCGCCGAGCTTCGACCGTGCTGCCAGGTGTGCAACTGCTTCCTTTCCTCCTCCGTCCCCGTGCCACCTCCCTCCTCGCCCTCGCCGCCGACCGAGTGATGTCCTCATCGTTGTTGCACCCTAGATTTCCTTAATCAAAGTTTTTGAACCCTAGGTGCCTTGGTCAGTCGACTCAAACCCTAGATTGGCAATGAATATTGTAGGTCATATGTTATCTCTTACATGGAGAGTATGATGTGAGCTATGCCAAGTTTCACAAATAACCAATGCATGTATGTTATCTTGCCAAAATGATGGAAATTGTATCAGGAACAGGACAGTCAAGAACCTCTCTATATTTTTCTTAGATATGGCCATAACTTCCTGGAAAAATCACTAAGGGTCATATGATACAAAGTTGAAAATATTATCAGATGGGCTACAACTTTGTAGTTCAGAATTTCCCCAGATTTAGATCAAAACTACCAGGAAAAGGAGGTTGTGCTGAATTATCTTTTTCCAGTTTTTGTTAATTTTGAAACACCATATCTTTTGAATAGGGATAATTTAAACATAAATAAATAACCACTTGAAAGACAATGAGCTTAACATGAACTTTGTTCTTAAACTCATAACATGATTTTGCTATTATCAAAATAAAAATTTGATTATAGTGCAAACTAGTATCTTTTAGTCACAATTGTGAGGGAACTGATCTGTTAAGAATGACTTATGGCATATATGAACTTGGATGTTGTTACATTTTCTTAAAGTTTAAAACATGTTCATGTTTGTTATCGTCATTTTAATGATGGGGTCGAATTTTGACTCATCCCAAAATTATTTCGTGTAGTATGGTTCGCACGTGCTAGTAAAGATGATAGTAACCTTGCTAGTAAAGATAACCAAGAGCAACAAGTTGGACAACAACTTCAAGCAGTACCAGAGCAAGCTGTTGCTAGTAAAGAGCAACCAGTTGAGCAACAACTTGAAGTAGTACTAGAGCCAGCTGCTGGGAATAAAGAGCAATCAGTTGAACAACAGGTTCAACAACAAGCCAGTGTCCAATTTTCGGTGACTGCTCCTCGATCATCAGTGCCTATCAAAGTGCTCATACAAAATTAAGAAACCTTCATCAAAAGTGTCAAAGTATTTAGAAAATATGAAGGAAAATATTAGAAAATTGAGTGCATCTCGTTCTTCTCATGAGCCAGCATTAGAAGATATCAAGGAGTGGCAGGAAGACAGTGTCATGTATAATCGGTGGATGGCTTTAGTTAAACTAGGAGTTCCAATATAAAATCTTGAGGATGTTCCTCTTGAATTTGAGAATAGGAAGCCGATCATGACCTCCGTACAACTTAGCAAACAACCTGTCTCGCTCAAAAGAATGCACGAGTGGTACATCACTGCCAGCACAAAATATGAACTTTCTTGCGTCAAATTTCTTGTTCCAAAGATGCATTCTGGAGCACTGGAGCAGATAAATGAGTCATTTTATTTGAAGAGCTGCATACCCTTTTCCATCAGGGCATGCTCAAAATCAACCTGCTACTCGTTTGGTGCTTGTACGTGCCTCTAATATTTTGCATTTGCTTTTCTTACTACATGCATACAAATTTCATGAGATTATAATAATTCCGGACTTCTTCAATAGGATGCAGTACATAGATAATGAAAAGATGAAATGCAAGATAGGTATCCTTGACCCTACACAGATTGCAAAGACGTTATTCAACGTTAAGGCAGATCGAGACTCAGTACAGTACAAGCACATGAAATTTTTTTTTGAAAAATCAATTGCAAAACTTAAGAAGGATAGAAGGACAGAAGTTGCAGCTTACATAGGACATGCAATGTTTAACTTTGTTAGAGACGGCAAGAACCTCATAAAGGTTCCGTACCACTTCGAGTATGTTCGACACATGACATTAAAATAGCAATTATTGCTAATTGTTAACACGTGTGTTTGTACGTGTGTAGTAAACACTACACAATGATCTTCATCAAGCCAATGCAGGGTTTGGCATTTATTAAGTACTTTTAATTTACGCACATTTAGAATGTGTTGACAAGTTTTATATGACATTTCTTGTATTACAACGCTTGGCAGTTTTACTCGGAACAGCTTGGCGGTCAGAGACCTCCTAATAAGAATGCATTGGGCATTAACACATAATATCCATGCCCGAAGCAACCTGTTAGGAGAGTCTTATGCTGGTATTATGTATGTGAGCATCTTCGGACTGCCAACGAATATAGTGTGAATCGTGAGGATGTAAGTTATCCTTAATGTCGATATCTTATTTTCTTACTTTTGAGTTTAATTTTCATTGTAACTAGCATATTTTAATACTTATATTCTATGTTGTTCAGTATTACCATAAACATTATTTTTAGATTTTGATTCCAACTTCAAAATTCAATTGCTCATAGTACAACTACTCCAAAAATACCAAATAAATTCCTGTATAATCTGACTTTAATCTATACTTTGAGATTGTTCAAACCAACACATTCTAAACCTTGTTATGTATTTCATTGCAGCACACAAAGAATGTGAACGAAGAATGACCGGTTTGTAGAAGTATTCCTTGTAGAGGAGTCGACAAGATTGTCGGTGAACTGTGTCAATTCGTGCGTTGCAAAATTTTGCACAAGAAAGGGGTGTTGTTTGATGAGAA
Source organism: Tuctoria greenei (assembly GCA_036927565.1). Classification (NCBI taxonomy): domain Eukaryota; kingdom Viridiplantae; phylum Streptophyta; class Magnoliopsida; order Poales; family Poaceae; genus Tuctoria; species Tuctoria greenei. The sequence continues at coordinate 202,159,943 of JAYESD010000001.1, forward strand.
TGGTGCAATATCAGATGTGCCAGAACATTGCGACTATGACAATAGAAACAGTTTTTAGTGAAACTAGTAAACTATGAGATGACTTGTATGTGTAACTTGTACATATGTATATTGTTTTAATGAAATTGACTTCTGTGATTATATTGTTTACTTTTGTGATTATATTGTTGACTTCTAGGATTATATTGAATTGACCTGGAAATTACAAATAACAGTAGGTAGTACTATATAGGGTGTACCTTATCATAGACGGTTATTTACCTACGGCTAGACCTGCCTGTGAAATATCATTATCACAGATGGCTAGATATAGGTAAAACCATCTGTGATAACCTAATTATCACAGGCGGTTATTGTTATGGTACAAATCGGCTGCAATAAACTGTCTCCACAGACGACTTTTCATAGGTTAAGATCCGCCTGTGATAACAACATTATCACAGGCGGTTGTATATGCTGCATGACCCGCCTGTGATAATGTGACTTCACAGGCGGCTAGTCGTAAGTAAAGAACCGCCTGTGATAATACCATTATCATAGGCGGTTTCACTTTTCTGCCTGTGAAATTGCAGATTATCACAGGCTCTTCGTTTCAAGCGGTTTTAGAAACCGCATGTGATAATACGTTTGGAGCCGCCTGATATGAGGCTTATTGTAGCAGTGCTGGTGGCAATCCATCCACTAAGCCACAGGTTCATGCTGCAGCGCATCAGCCTGGAAACAATGGACTACGCGCCATTGAGCTACCTGCTGCAGCTGCAGCTGCTGCACAGCTGCACAATGGCGTGCTGGCGTTAGTCACCGAACCTGCTACGAATCTAGAGAATGTGCTCATTGCAGCTTGAGCTCTTTTCCATTATCCTCCAGCACCAGATGAGCCTCCGGAAGCTCTGGCACAATGGCACATCGATTTTGACCATCTAGTCACCAATGCAGCCACTAAAATCAACTCGCCTTAGCAGAGGCTTAGGCCTCTGTTGTCTCACATCAGAACCGTGTCAGGACGACTCTACCTTATACCATCATGAGGTGGGCGTGCCCCATCACAAGGGGCACACTCACGTTTAGCTTCGGTAACCCTTCGCTCCACCACGGTGTCAAAGTTACCTATGACTAATCTTAGGGCCGAACTTGACCGCCACTATGGAGAGCAAGATAGACGTCTTTCTATCAAGTAGTGTCACGAAAAGCGACACAATCTCCAGGGTGAGTTTGTAGTTCCAACTGAACCTGCTGCAACTCATTTTGGTTATGTAGCTCCACTTTTGGAAGCTGGTGGCAGTTGCGCGATGCTTGCCCCTCATCTCTAAATGGTGGAATGGCCACCGAAGTTACAACCTCACTTGACGGAGAAGTACGACGGGAATGTCAACACTGCCAAGTTTCTAAAGATCAACTCCATCGCCATCCTGGCTGCAGGAGAGAATGAGACTATTATGGCCAACAACTTCCCAGTCGCCTTGACTGACACAGCCAGTCATGGTTCATGAGCTTGCCCCCTAGCTCAGTCCACAGCTGGGGAGAGCTATGCTGCCAGTTCACTGCATATTTTGGGAGTTCTTACACTCTCCCTAGCATTGAGTTGGATCTTGTTGTCGTACGGCAAAGTCCGAGAGAGTCACTGCATTCATTCATTCAGCGTTCTCCCAGGTTTGAAACATTATACCCTCTATCTCGAATCCTTATGTTGTTTTCGCCTTCTGATAGGGCGTAAGCCATAAGAAGATGTTGGAGAAGCTGGCCACACGTAACATCCAGTATGTTATGGAGCACTTTAGCCTGGCGAATAAATGTGCCAGGGCTGCTAAAGGGTGGGACTGTCACTCCAAACCAGCCGCAGAGGCAGGTGCACCATCTTCTTCAAAGGTGGGAACCACTGCCCAAGGCAGTGGTAACAAGAACAATAAAAAGGTAGGTGGCAAAGACAAGCCACTCGCTGGTGCACCTACAACCGTAGCTACAACAGCTGTAGGTGGTCCAGGGCCGCGCTACGACAAGAGACCTTGATCATCGCTTCATGATGACGATAATAATAAGTGGTGTCCTATTCACAACACTTTGAGTCACTGCATCGAAGAGTGCCGTGAAGTCAAGAGGCTCGCGGAGCGTGTCCAGCGGAAATAGTAGAAGCGTCGAAAAGACGCATCCTTCTATCAGCTGGAGGGTAAACATGCTGACTCGAAGGTTGCAGAAGAGCAGGAGTTGAGGATCCAAGACGCCAAGAGGGCATTAAATGTGGTATACAACAATGCTAGTTACTCCGACTCCAGCTCCGACGATGATCAAAGGCTCCATATGAAGTATGGAGTGTCGTGGGATGTTACGTCATGATGCATGGTGGAAACTTTGCATTGGATGCAGCTGTTGTAACTCCCATTGTCAAGACAGAGTCACATCAGAAGTGGATGGATAGTACGATAACCTTTGATGCCTCCGACTGCCCCAAGATGGCGAGAGCTGGGCAACTCCAGCTCATCATCTCCCCGACCATCAAAGTTCTTAAATTGTTCCATGTTCTAGTTGATGGCAGGGCGACGCTCAACCTCATCAGTCTCGTGGCCTTCAAAAAGCTGCAGATTACGATGTTGAAGGTAAAGCCTTCGCGACCATTGTCGAGAGTACGTCCAGGTGCGGTTGTTCCTAACAGTTGTATCTCACTCCCAGTTACATTCGATACCCATGAGAACTACCATAAGGAGAACGTCATCTTCTACGTCGGGTAGGTTAGCCTCCCCTTCAACGTCATCCTCGGTAGACCGGCTCTATACCGGTTCATAGCGGTAACCCATTATGGATATTTGGTGTTGAAGATGATGACACCTACGGGCATCCTCAGGATGCGAGGAGACCTTACCATGGGAGTCACCACACTGGAGAAGCTGCATGCGCTTGCTGCCGCGCAAGAAGCTGATGCCAAGAAGGAAGAGTTGGCACGAAAACATCTGAGCATGCGCCACCACGGCTCAACCTCTCCGCCCCGTGTGCAGCCAAGCAGCGATGACAATGTTCCAAGTCGTCCAAATTGGTTCATATGCCACCTAGACCACTCGCATTACCTAAGGTCTGGTGACAAATAGGAACTCACCCTCATCACTTTCCACCAAGCACATGTTGACGTGTTTGCATGGCAATCGTCACAAATGCATGGGATCTCCAGGGAGGTGATTGAGCACCATCTGAAGATCTACCCCAACGCACGATCAATTCAACAGAAGCCCTAGAAGCAATCCATTGAGCAGAAAAAACTTCATCAGTGAATAAATCAAAAAGTTGCTCGATGCTGGATTCATCTGGGAGGTTCATCATCCAAGATGGTTGGCAAACCCAGTCGTTGTTCCCAAGGCCGGTAGGAAGCTTCGGATGTGCAACGACTACACCATGCTCAATAAGGTATGTCCAAAAGACCCTTTTCCACTTCCAAGAATAGACCAAATAGTATATTCTACTTTGGCTGCAAACTATTATGCCTCCTAGATGAATATTCTGGTTTCCGTCAAATACGAATGGCTAGGGAACATGAAGACCACACAACCTTTATTATAGTAGATGGTCTATATTGCTATACTTCCATGGCTTATGGTCTCAAGAATGCTCTCTCAACTTTCGTGCGAGCTATGCATAAACATTTGGGGATATTATTTGGGACCTGGTCGAGGTGTATGTTGATGACATTGTTGTTAAAGTTAAGACCAGTGACCCATTACCGGACAACCTCAAGTCAATCTTTGACATATTGTGCATGATGTGCACGAAGCTAAATGTAACACCCTCACTTTCATGCATGATGCCCTGCATACATTCATATATGTGTCTAACATTAATCCACATAAAAAGGAACAAGTTTAAAATGATTTAGAAGCAAAAACGCACTTAAGAATTCTAGAAAGTGCGGACTAGTCCGATTTTTGTGCGGACTAGACCGATTTCTCTCTGACCTCGTTCGGACTTGTCCGTTTTCACTGCAGACTAGTCTGTTTTTGCCTCTGGACACTTTCATACTTGTTCGGCTTAGTGCGGACTAGTCCGGTGTTCCAAGAATCTTTGAAGATTTGCTAAGTCCCTGGACTTGTCTGGACTAGTCTGGTGTTCCACCGGACTTGTCCATTTTCCTCTATATGATGTTAGAATTGTCCAATTTTAGGCCAGACTTGTTCGTTTTTCCCCTCTGGATAAGTTCGGACTTGTCCGATATCCAGTCCGGACTTGTCTGATTTCTCTCTGGACAACTTTGGACTAGTCCGGCCCTTTTCGGACTTTTCCAATAAATCACAACTTCGAATTGATCTTTTGTTTTGTGACTTGTTTCATAGGTTTACGTTAAGTGGGCCTAGGGACGTCGTGCCTAACTCTTTTAGAGCCCATGTGGGACTCTAAACCGGCCTCTACTCATCCCAAACTCGAAATCTATCTAACCCTAGCCTCCACCTCTATATAAACAATCCCACCCCTTGGCTTGACATCTATTTTCCACTTTTCCTCCACACCCAAAACCCTAGCTCATGATTAGCTGCCACCAAGGAGGGAGAAGGAGGTCCCAAGAAGAAGTAGAAGAGGAGAAAATGAAAGAGGATCAAGATCTCCATCGACTTCGCGTTCTTCATCAACAATTCACCATCAAGTTCTTCATCAACCCTAAATCGTCAAGATCCAAGTGTTACCTCCAAGATCCTTGATTCATTAGAATCCTAAACACCTGGTACACCTTCTATTCTCTTTTCCTTACATGAATTCGACCCCAAATCTCCAAATTCATGTCGACCTAGAAAACCCTAATATGTTGTTCTCGCGCAGTGCGGACTTGTCCGATCCCTAGCAGACTAGTCCAATTTTCCTGGTTAAATTCTGTTGAATTAATTTTGGAATTAGATCTAATCAACTCCAAACCTGTATAAACTTGCTAAAAACTATTAGAAATAGTTAGTGCTCATTAAAAGCAACTTATTAACTAGTTTTTCCTTGCATTTGCATTAATCATGCATGTCATGTCCTATTGTGTAATATATGTGCACTCTTTGATTGTAATTCTTGTCTTGTATGTTTATTGTGTGGATTAGTCGGATTTGTGCTAGAGAGTGCCGCGGAGGATCTCCAGCACCAAGAGTTTGAAGGCTTTGAATCAAACCAATCCCAAGACCAAGGCAAGTGTCCTTGAAGCATATTGATCTAGTTTTTAAAATAAATTTTTTGTTTGCAAACTACATGCTTGTGTCAATTTGAATGGAATCCTATGATAGGAAGATTACTAGATTTGTTTAACCACCCTTGTCACCTGGAATTATGGTAGAGAGTCAGGAACGGCTTTTTACCTGTTTGCTTCGCATAATTAATTGAGATGGGAGAACAACTATACCACTCAATTTAATTATGCATTAATGAAATTATGGTTAATATGAACTGGTTAATATGATATGGTAATGGGCGATCTAAGCAAACCTGGTATGTGGATAGGTTGGATGTTATGGTGGTTGCTTGCTTTAGATCTAAGGATCGGTTCATGTGAGAATAAGCCAGGACAACATGCAAATTGAGTCCAAATTCGATGACTGTGACGCCCGGTTCCGAAAATGAACCAAGCTAACGCATATGTGTGCCCAGGATGTTCAACACACATACACGAGTGATTCACAAATGATAAACAGATAATTACCACAGCTCAAATTATTAAATGAGTACTCTTATTACATAATTCATTAAATCCTCGAATACAAGCTCTAATGAATATTAATGATAAGTTCAACTAATGCAGCGGAAATAACTAATTAGGCAACTAAGCAAACTAAGCATAAGGGATAGCGCAGTTCCATGCAACACCACAGGCAAAGCTGACGGTAGACACGGCCTAGATCTCCGCATTTTCGCCATTAAACTCACAATTCTGACCTGCAACTGTCGGGTGGGGGATTGCAAGAGTGAGTACATGTCGTACTCAGCAAGTGTGGAAAGTATGACATGTGGCTGATTCAAATGACGACAATAATAAGGGCTAAATGCTGAAAAGTACAGTAAAACAGTTGAAAAGCATTATCCTACGTCTATGTGAGACAATCCCATCATAACCATCATATTAACAAAATATTAACCATTTGCAATTATTGCCAACATCATCATTATCCATGTCCAGTTACCGTAACTCAAATTCATATCCGTAACCATAATCCATAAACCATAACCATTACCAACCCATAACCATAAACCACACACAACCATCCCAAATCCCAATTCCAACTCTAATCATGTAGGTCATCCAGGCGCTCTTAACCGGGAGCACGGCTATCATGATAGTTTTAATACTCTGCAGAGTTTGTACCACTTTACCCACGTGTTTGTGATTTCATCACCCGTCGGCGACTGAAGAACCTCCCTTATGCCAATTACACTTCCTTTGATGTATGGCCAAGAGATCACAAAATAGCCTTTACAAAGGGATTACTAGCCTATTCAGACCCCACTGAGGTTTCACCGGTGGCGATGCCTCCAACTGAGCACATCTTCAACCAAGGGCCCCCTCTTGAGCCATTCGGATCCCAGGGTAGTCCCACCAATCATCAACAAACCCAATCCGACTACCCCTTCCCCGAGCATCCACAATGGTCCAAACAGCACTAGCAAAGCCCTAATTAATCAGCTACGCCGCACCCATACTTGGCCTCGTGGTGGCACTGTAGTCCTGGCGTATTCTCGCATGAACCGGTCCTTAGATCTAAAGCAAGCAAACCACCATAACATCCAACCCATCCACATACCAGGCTTGCTTAGATCACCCATCACCATACCGTATCGACCAGTTCACATTAACCAGAATATCATTAATACATGATTAAATGTGTAGTGTTGGTTTTTCCATCCCGATTAATTAAGCGAAGCAAAAAGGTAAAAACCCTTCCCGACTCTCTACCATAATTCCCAGGTGACAAGGGTGGTTTAACAAATCTAGTAAACTTCCTACCATAGGATTCCCATCAAATTGACATAGCATGCAGTTTTGCAAACAAAACATTTATTTTAAAACAGGATCAATATGCGTCAAGGACACTTGCCTTGCTCCGGCGGATGGGGTTGTTCAAGCGCTTCGAAATCTTGATTCTGAAAATCCTCGTATGCGGCCTCTTGAGCACTTCCCTCTACTCGTGATCATTCATACAAGAAAATACATACAATTCAACATGATGCACACAAAATAAACAACATGCAATGATATGTATGCATGCACAATTTAATAATTAATTTACTACGGTCATTTATTAATTAGATGCGACTAGTTCATACGTGTTCATAAGGGTTTACGGGGGTTTTAGGGTTAATTAATGCTGCTGAAATAAAATTTATGGTGCAACTAAAATCAATTTACGTCTATTAGATCTTAATGCGTCGCTAAAATTCGCATCGGGAACATGGCCTACCGTAGATCTGACGGCTTGACGGTCGCGGGATGGGGACAATGCGTAGACGAAGTGGATGGCGCAGCAGTTCCTCGGCGGCACGACGACGACGACGATCTCCGGTGGACGGTGGCACCCTCCTCTTTTTCTTCCTCTTCTTCTCTTTTTTCTTTCTTCTTTTTCTTCCCCTGGCGGCGGCGCTGCTCTCTGGTGCGCTTTTTCCTGCTCGTACCGGCGGCTAGGGCTCCCTTCTTTTTTCCTGGTGGCGGCTGATTTCTGGGATCGGAAAAAAAAACACGAAGGCCTACGGTGCTTTTATAGGCGGCGGCTAGGGCGACGGGGCCTCAGCGCACGCGGGAATCGCGCTGGGAGTTGGGATCGAGCGGCATCCGGAGCGGTCAGCGCAAAAAAATCGGCGGGGTCGGTTGCTGGGGCCGGCACGCGGTGCGAGGGAGGCGGGAGCGTGCGGCGTGGGAGGTGGGGCCCAGGCGCTGGCCAGGCGGCGCGTGCAGGAGGCGGGGTCGCGCGCGCTGCGCGATGCGGGCGGGGCGAGCGCGGGGTGGGAGGCGGGGCCCGGCGCAGCCTCGGGCGGCACGCGGCCGGGGGACAGGCGGGCGGCGCGTCAGGGGCGGGGCCCGGCGCTGGCAGGGCGGGCGGACAGGGGCAGGCGGCGGGTGGGACGGGGCCTCGGGGCGGGCGGCTGGCGCGGGTCAGCGGGAGGCGCGGCACGCGGTGGGGCCCCCGGGTGGGCGTGCTCGGGCGCGCGGCGCGGAGCGCCTCGGGGCGCGCGGCGGGGCCGGCTGGCGGCTCGGCCGCTGGCCGTTGGCTGCTTGTTTTTTTTTTTTTTTTCTTTTTTTTTTTCTTTTATATATATATATTATAATATATTATATTACTTATATTTTATTTATTATTATTTTTTTTTATCTATTATTCTTATAATATATATTATTAATGTTATATATTTTTTTCTATTATACTTTTTTTTTTATTTTGTTATATATATATTATTTATATATATATTTATATTATTCCCTTTTTTTTTTCATTTAGTATTATTACTATTTTATAATTTATATTTATTTATTTTACTTTTTAATATTATTTATTTATATTATTTTTTTATATATATTATTATTTAAGTTTTATTATTTTGATTTATCTTATTTATTTTATTTATTATTATATATATATTTATTGTTATATAATTTATTTATATATTTCTTTTTATATATTATTATTATTTTTTTATATATATTATTATTTTTTTATAATGTATATTAATATTATTTTATTTATTTTTATACATTGTTATATATTATTTATATATATACTTATATATATATATATTTTTTTTTATACTTATTCCTCATTACAAGTTTTAGGCAATAATTATTATTTTCTATTTCTTCTTTTGCTACATACATATATGTATGTTTTATATACTTTTTTTTTATATATATTCTTTTATCTCTCTAATGTTTATTGCATGATCATGTATGCAATGCAGGATGCGAAAATTTAGGGTGTTACAATTCTACCCCCCTTAAAGTGAATCTCGCCCTCGAGATTCGATAGCGTGGAGAAAAGGTGAGGGAATTCTGCCTTCAGGTCTTCTTCACGTTCCCATGTAGCTCCGGTTTCCGTATGGTGTTTCCATTGCGCTTTGCACCAACGGATCCTCTTATTCCTCGTGAATCCAAAACAATGAGGTTTGGCGGAGAAGTCTACCCCCCTTATTCTAAGGCTTATTTTTGGACACACTATATTTGTCTTCATCTCTCCTCCAGGAGACTTAACCAATAGAGTAGACTTCATATGAGAGATAGGCAAACTATACTTGGTGACATACTTCGATGCAATGAATGAATGCGATGCTCTAGAATCAAATAACACAGTCGCGGGGTTGGAGTTAGCAAGAAACATACCAATGACCACGTCATTCGCTTGTTGAGCATCCTCCGTGGAGACATGGTTCACATTGCCACGAGCAAAATTCTGCTGTCCACGGTTTCCTTGTGGCTGTACTCCGTTAGGTCTTGGGTTTTGCCTCGTCGCATTGCTTCTTTGACCAAGGCCTGACTTAGGACATTGATTCGCAAAGTGTCCAACTTCTCCACAAGCGTAGCACCTCTTAACTCCACCAGAATTATTGGGACGAGCTTGGTTTTGAGTATTGGTTCCAGGAAAATCAGCACGAGGTGCATAAGGCATTGCTTGCATATCAGGGCGCTGCTGCACAAACTGAGTTGGATGTGGTGCATAACCAGGGCGCTGAGCAGGAATAGGGGAGCTGTAATGAGGCGCATTTGGTGGTGCAAGGCGAGGGCGCACATTACTTCCTTGTTGCTGTCCTTGATACGGTGCCTTCCTCTTGATTTCTTGCTCCATCTCACGGATCTTGTTCTCAACTACAATTGCTTTGTCCACCAGCTTCTGGAAATTGGCATAATCGCAGTTGAGTAGTTGCACTTGGATCTCATTGTTGAGGCCTCTCATGAACAAATATTGCTTCCGGCTGTCTCGGCTAACATCCTCGGGCGCATACCTTGAGAGTTGAGTGAACTTGTTGAGATATTCACTCACGCTTGATCTTCCTTGCCTTAAGTTCTCGAATTCTTGCCTCTTCAAGAGCATAACACCTTCCGGCACGTAATGAGAACGGAAACTCTCTTTGAATTCCGCCCAGGTGATCCTCTCTTGATTCTCATGAGCATTGCATAGTGAATCCCACCAATCGGCGGCTGCTCCAACGAGTTGATGAGATGCAAATAGTACCTTCTCCCGGTCACTGCATTGGACAATAGCTAGCTTCTTCTCCACGGACTTGAGCCAATCATCAGCATCCATAGGGTCGGCAGCTTGAGCGAAGGTTGGCGGCCTAGTCCTCATAAACTCTCCCAATCGGTCATGAGGAGGCGGGGGTGGCGGTGGAGGCATGTGGGGCTGATTGTTGATATTGCCAGCCTGCAGCTGTCCCATAGTTTGTATCATGGTCTGCATGAGCTGGTTTTGCATGGCCAATAGCTGCTCAATATTGATGGCTCCATGAGCAGGTCCTTGTCCGATGTTGTTCTGAGGTACTCCATGGTTCTCCTCCTCATCATTAGCATCCCTCTGGTTGCGAGTCCTCACCATCTATAGAAAAGCAATAGGTAAGAATTGAGAAACGTCCCCAACTATATGCATCAAGGGATATGAAATTAAACAACTAGCTATACTAGCCTAGGTGGACATGGTAATGCTAAAGCATCCCAAAATCCTCTATTAAGCACACAAGCAAACAATATATATATAGCAAACAGCACACTTAAGCAAAAACACATCGATTCCTGAGTGCTCCTATGTGCTCTAAAGTGTCCATTCTATCTAGGCTGCGTCCTACGGTCAACCTGTGGCTCTGATACCAATTTGTGACGCCCGGTTCCGAAAATGAACCAAGCTAACGCATATGTGTGCCCAGGATGTTCAACACACATACACGAGTGATTCACAAATGATAAACAGATAATTACCACAGCTCAAATTATTAAATGAGTACTCTTATTACATAATTCATTAAATCCTCGAATACAAGCTCTAATGAATATTAATGATAAGTTCAACTAATGCAGCGGAAATAACTAATTAGGCAACTAAGCAAACTAAGCATAAGGGATAGCGCAGTTCCATGCAACACCACAGGCAAAGCTGACGGTAGACACGGCCTAGATCTCCGCATTTTCGCCATTAAACTCACAATTCTGACCTGCAACTGTCGGGTGGGGGATTGCAAGAGTGAGTACATGTCGTACTCAGCAAGTGTGGAAAGTATGACATGTGGCTGATTCAAATGACGACAATAATAAGGGCTAAATGCTGAAAAGTACAGTAAAACAGTTGAAAAGCATTATCCTACGTCTATGTGAGACAATCCCATCATAACCATCATATTAACAAAATATTAACCATTTGCAATTATTGCCAACATCATCATTATCCATGTCCAGTTACCGTAACTCAAATTCATATCCGTAACCATAATCCATAAACCATAACCATTACCAACCCATAACCATAAACCACACACAACCATCCCAAATCCCAATTCCAACTCTAATCATGTAGGTCATCCAGGCGCTCTTAACCGGGAGCACGGCTATCATGATAGTTTTAATACTCTGCAGAGTTTGTACCACTTTACCCACGTGTTTGTGATTTCATCACCCGTCGGCGACTGAAGAACCTCCCTTATGCCAATTACACTTCCTTTGATGTATGGCCAAGAGATCACAAAATAGCCTTTACAAAGGGATTACTAGCCTATTCAGACCCCACTGAGGTTTCACCGGTGGCGATGCCTCCAACTGAGCACATCTTCAACCAAGGGCCCCCTCTTGAGCCATTCGGATCCCAGGGTAGTCCCACCAATCATCAACAAACCCAATCCGACTACCCCTTCCCCGAGCATCCACAATGGTCCAAACAGCACTAGCAAAGCCCTAATTAATCAGCTACGCCGCACCCATACTTGGCCTCGTGGTGGCACTGTAGTCCTGGCGTATTCTCGCATGAACCGGTCCTTAGATCTAAAGCAAGCAAACCACCATAACATCCAACCCATCCACATACCAGGCTTGCTTAGATCACCCATCACCATACCGTATCGACCAGTTCACATTAACCAGAATATCATTAATACATGATTAAATGTGTAGTGTTGGTTTTTCCATCCCGATTAATTAAGCGAAGCAAAAAGGTAAAAACCCTTCCCGACTCTCTACCATAATTCCCAGGTGACAAGGGTGGTTTAACAAATCTAGTAAACTTCCTACCATAGGATTCCCATCAAATTGACATAGCATGCAGTTTTGCAAACAAAACATTTATTTTAAAACAGGATCAATATGCGTCAAGGACACTTGCCTTGCTCCGGCGGATGGGGTTGTTCAAGCGCTTCGAAATCTTGATTCTGAAAATCCTCGTATGCGGCCTCTTGAGCACTTCCCTCTACTCGTGATCATTCATACAAGAAAATACATACAATTCAACATGATGCACACAAAATAAACAACATGCAATGATATGTATGCATGCACAATTTAATAATTAATTTACTACGGTCATTTATTAATTAGATGCGACTAGTTCATACGTGTTCATAAGGGTTTACGGGGGTTTTAGGGTTAATTAATGCTGCTGAAATAAAATTTATGGTGCAACTAAAATCAATTTACGTCTATTAGATCTTAATGCGTCGCTAAAATTCGCATCGGGAACATGGCCTACCGTAGATCTGACGGCTTGACGGTCGCGGGATGGGGACAATGCGTAGACGAAGTGGATGGCGCAGCAGTTCCTCGGCGGCACGACGACGACGACGATCTCCGGTGGACGGTGGCACCCTCCTCTTTTTCTTCCTCTTCTTCTCTTTTTTCTTTCTTCTTTTTCTTCCCCTGGCGGCGGCGCTGCTCTCTGGTGCGCTTTTTCCTGCTCGTACCGGCGGCTAGGGCTCCCTTCTTTTTTCCTGGTGGCGGCTGATTTCTGGGATCGGAAAAAAAAACACGAAGGCCTACGGTGCTTTTATAGGCGGCGGCTAGGGCGACGGGGCCTCAGCGCACGCGGGAATCGCGCTGGGAGTTGGGATCGAGCGGCATCCGGAGCGGTCAGCGCAAAAAAATCGGCGGGGTCGGTTGCTGGGGCCGGCACGCGGTGCGAGGGAGGCGGGAGCGTGCGGCGTGGGAGGTGGGGCCCAGGCGCTGGCCAGGCGGCGCGTGCAGGAGGCGGGGTCGCGCGCGCTGCGCGATGCGGGCGGGGCGAGCGCGGGGTGGGAGGCGGGGCCCGGCGCAGCCTCGGGCGGCACGCGGCCGGGGGACAGGCGGGCGGCGCGTCAGGGGCGGGGCCCGGCGCTGGCAGGGCGGGCGGACAGGGGCAGGCGGCGGGTGGGACGGGGCCTCGGGGCGGGCGGCTGGCGCGGGTCAGCGGGAGGCGCGGCACGCGGTGGGGCCCCCGGGTGGGCGTGCTCGGGCGCGCGGCGCGGAGCGCCTCGGGGCGCGCGGCGGGGCCGGCTGGCGGCTCGGCCGCTGGCCGTTGGCTGCTTGTTTTTTTTTTTTTTTTCTTTTTTTTTTCTTTTATATATATATATTATAATATATTATATTACTTATATTTTATTTATTATTATTTTTTTTTATCTATTATTCTTATAATATATATTATTAATGTTATATATTTTTTTCTATTATACTTTTTTTTTTATTTTGTTATATATATATTATTTATATATATATTTATATTATTCCCTTTTTTTTTTCATTTAGTATTATTACTATTTTATAATTTATATTTATTTATTTTACTTTTTAATATTATTTATTTATATTATTTTTTTATATATATTATTATTTAAGTTTTATTATTTTGATTTATCTTATTTATTTTATTTATTATTATATATATATTTATTGTTATATAATTTATTTATATATTTCTTTTTATATATTATTATTATTTTTTTATATATATTATTATTTTTTTATAATGTATATTAATATTATTTTATTTATTTTTATACATTGTTATATATTATTTATATATATACTTATATATATATATATTTTTTTTTATACTTATTCCTCATTACAAGTTTTAGGCAATAATTATTATTTTCTATTTCTTCTTTTGCTACATACATATATGTATGTTTTATATACTTTTTTTTTATATATATTCTTTTATCTCTCTAATGTTTATTGCATGATCATGTATGCAATGCAGGATGCGAAAATTTAGGGTGTTACAATGACTCTTTTTCTATATTGTTCAAGAATTAATATGTACCACCTGGACTAATAATTTTAAATTTTGTATAGCCAACATTGTAATGTTTTGGTAAACATTAAATTAATTTATACTCACATATTATTCACATTTTATATTTCCTAAAAAAAGGGATCCTTCACTGAAATTGGTTTGTATGAACATATTTGTCTTATTTATACATGTACAAATTTTGTTAATTTTTTAAAGCATTCCAACATGTCAAAATTCAAATTATCCATCATTCTAGTCAAATGCTCATATACATATGAGGCATTCATCAAATTTTGAACACACAATGATTAAAAAAAATTTAAAATCTAAAAAACAATCATAGAGGTTGGTATGATGACTAAAAAGTTCCATTGAAAAATTAAATGAAAAAATCATTGTATTCATCATGATAGAAAAATGACAAATAACCACTGTTATTTGTTTTTTATGTTTTGATCAATTTCGAAGGCTTTTCCAAGTGAGATTTGATGGGAACCTTTAATACTAAAGCATATTACAAGAAAGTTGAATCTGGGCTTTTAGGGCGTGTTTGGCATGGCTCCACTCTACCGTAGAGCAACTCTGCTCTCAAATGCTGGGATGGAGCAACTCTACTGTGGAGATAGAGTTGTGAGGAGTAGTGTTTGGCTGGAAAAGTGATATATGCTCTAAAAATATGGCGTAATGTCTATTTTATCCTTGTTACCAGTGGCATGTTCATACACACTGTTGGACCGGCCCACATGTCTAATTTTTGTACTCAGTTGTGCCGGACCACAATGTTGATTGACTGTCTTTCTAACATGACTAAGTTTTGTAGTTCAAGATAATCTTTTGTTTTCAAGTCAGCTGGACCTTGTGTGTCCATATTCTGCTCGTGTTCTGCAAAACACATAAAAGTAACAGCTGACTTTAGTTCGCGTGACAGGGGATAATGAAATTTATAGCTAATTGAGTATATATGTGTATGACCTTGATACTATTTTTATAGGAACGCAGAAAGCTCGTACTGTGATGGAAAAGGGACAGAACAGAGAACAAAAATCAGCATAGCACTGAACAACTTGTTTTGCTGAACTATGTGAAATTTTTAGAGCCTGAACATAAGCTCCTGTCCGCTAAAAACAAAGCATCGACCAGTGCAAAGCGCATTGTGCAGATGCTAAAGATTGTAATAAATCTGAACATAAGTTCCTAGTTAAAATGAACTACTTTATGAATGTCACCCAATCAAGACATCAAATCACACAGGCTTCAATACCATGAACTCATCACAGTAGAGCAAGAGCAATATCCTTCGAACATCACATGAACTGAGCAAGACCAATGACATCACTTCGAATATCCACGTAGTGCTGAGAAGAAGCCAAGGGCGAACACCGGTACAGAGACAAACAGATCGACAAAGAAGAGAGGTGTGGGGCATACGGCGGCGCTTGGGGCATACGGCGACGCGATAACTTTGGTGCTGAGAAGATGCTCGGCAGCGGGAGAACGTCGGTGCTGGGTGCCGAGAGGTCACGGTGCCGTCCCTGTTCGATCCTCGAAGCCCCATCGGAGCTCCTCAAAGGACCAGATGCGGCGCGGGGATCCGAAGTCTGATGCGGTCCGGAGAAGACGACGCGAGGTCGATGCGGCGCGGGGCAGACGCCGTGGTGGCCGACGAGGGCGGGCCAGATGTGTCGGCGGCTTCCTTCACAGGCGGCGCGAGAATCACAACGGCAGGGGAGTCGCGCGGCCAGGAAATCGTTCCGGCGGGGAGTCGCGTCGGCGGCAGCCAAGCGCGGCGGATAGAAAAAGAAAATACCGATTCACACTGTGTAACCAGTGGCATTGCGGGTAATTACTCCTCAACTCCACGTCTACTACAATACGAGGCTGTTCTGGAGTAGGAAAAGAGGTACTCCAAAAAAATGAACTAGGACTCTGAAAACTCCGCAAAGTTGGACTCCTTCTAGAGTTTTGGAGTTGATGTGTTTGGCAACATTTTTTGAGCTCTTTGATGAAGTTTGGCTCTGGAGCCATGCCAAACACGCCCTTAAAAGGCCCCTCATTTTAATCAAGAATATTATTAAAGCCTAGACTCAGTACATTTTTTCAGGCTGTTTTTAACTACCGCACAAGCGGTTGTGTCTAAAGAACCGCCTGTGATAATGGCCATAACCTGTTCTTCAGTTTTCTTTTTCCTTGCTTCTTCTTATTTAGATTCCAATATAAATACTCAAACATGTATAGATTCTAAAAATTGATCCAAATTCGATGATTCTTTTCTCTGTATTCTTCAAAAATTCTACCACCTGGACCAAATATTTTAGAACTTGTATAGCTAACATTTTAATGTTTTGGTAAATATCAAATTAATTTATACTCATATATTATTCATATTTTTGTATCTCCAAAAAAAGGGATCCTTCACTAAAATTGGTTTGTATATATGAACATATTTGTCATATTTATACGTGTATGAATTTTTTTAATTTTTTTATGCATTCCAACATGTCAAAGTTCAAGCTATCCATCATTCTAATCAAATGCTCATATACATCTGAAGCATTCATCAAATTTTAAACACACATTGATTCAAAAAAATAAAAAAATAAAAAAAATCATAGAGGTTGGTATGATGACTAAAAAGTTCCATGGAAAAATTAAATAAAAAATCATTGTATTCATCATGATAGAAAAAATGACAAATAACCACTGTTATTTGTTTTTATGTTTTGATCAATTTTAAAGGCTTTCCCAAGTGAAATTTAAGGGAACCTTTAAGACTAAAGCATATTACAAGAAAGTGGAATTTGGGCTTTTAAAAGGCCCCTCATTTTAAAAAGAATATTAATAAAGCCTAGACTCAATACTTTTTTAGGTGGTTTTTGACTACTGCACAGGCAGTTGTTGCTAAAGAACCGCCTCTGATAATGGCCCAAACCTGTTCTTCAGTTTTCTTTTTCCTTGCTTATTTTTTATTTAGATTTCAATATAAATACTCAAACATGTATAGATTCTGCAAATTGATTCCAAATTCGATGATTCTTTTTTCTATATTATTCAAGAGTTAATATCTACGACCCACTACAGGAAACCAGAATACTTACGTCGGCCAGATTAACTTTCGTCGGCCGACCGATGTAATTAAGTTAATTTACGTCGGTTGATTTTAACCGACGTACGTTGCCTAACTTACATCGACTGTCGTCCTGCAGCCAACGTAAGTACAGCGGCCGACAACAATAACCGCAAAATGACGTCGATTGGGACCCGCAGCCGACGTATATAAGTTACTCTTAACTTACGTCGGCCGTACGTTGGACCGATGTACGTCAACCTAGCCGATATTAATAGTTGAATTTAGACGACGTAAATAGTATAATTTAACCTATACCTGCACGCCTCTCTTTTTCCTCTTCCCCGCTGCTTCATTCGTCTCTCCCCGCCGCCCCACCCAATGCCGCCACAGCCGCCGCCTGACGCCGCCGCCATCGCTGCACCCGATGCCGCCCCGGCCGTACCCCACTGCGCCGTCGCCTCCTCGGTAGGTATGTACTCCTCTCCACCTCCCCCCACCCACACAATCCCTCCCCGGAGCTCCCCCCACTCCCCCTACCCGATCGAGCGCCCCCCACCCCCTCCCCAAGCGCCCCCCCTCTTTCACCCCGCCCCCTCCCCGAGCGCCCCCTCCCCCACCCCTGCCGCTCCCCGAGTCGCCCCTTCCCCCCCCTCCCCCACCCTCACCCTCCCTGCAGAGCCCCCCACCCTGAGCCTCCCCCTCCCAAATCGAAATTGAAATTGAAATTCAAACTGAAATTTCAATTCAAATTTGAAATTGAATTTAATTGTTTAAATAATGCTTAAATTTCTAAATTGTTTGTTAAATTATGCTTAAGAAGTTAATTTTCTTAATTATGCTTAATTTGCTTAGTGTAGATTGTGTTTATCTAATTATGCTTAAGTGGTTAAATTTTCTTAATTATGCTAAATTTGCTTTGTGTAGATTATGTTTATTTAATATGCTTTAGTGGTTAATTTTCTTAATTATGCTTAAATTGCTTTGTGTAGATTATGCTTAATTGGTTTCATTATGCGCCGATCTAGACCTCCGTGGGGAGGGCGGAGACGGGGGCAGCCGGCCGTCGGGGTGCTGCGGCGCTAGGGGTGGCCGGTGTGAGGGAGGTGCGATTTGTCCACTGAGCTCGGGCCCCATGAGCATGGCGGCGTTGGGACAGCCGACTGTAGGGTGCCGCGGCATCGGGGGTGGCCGGTGGCTCGAAGAGAGCGAGAGGTGCGAGCAACGTTGTCCGAGGAAGATAAGAGAGGTGGGTTGTGTGGGCCGGAGATTGGTTAGTTGGAGACGTGGATTGGGTGGTTAGATGTCCTCGGCGGGGGCGGCCTGGTTAGGTCAATCGCAACAGGTGGCGGCCCAAGTTAAGAAGCCAAGGGCCCTGAGCCCAATCCTGTCTGCCTCCGCCGTTCTCCGGTCCCAGTCCGAGTCTCCCACCTTCCAAAGGGCCGGGGGCAAGGAAAAAGGAAGGAGATGCATGGTGTAGGTCATCAGAATCCATGAGGTCGCTCGGTGATGAAAATGAAACTAGAGGGTGTGAACGACTGTATCCCCTTTGTTTTTCTCACCACTGATGGTTGCCATGCCAATGTCGTGGAGAAGGAGGAGAGGCGCGCGGAAGCCGCCGCCCAACGCTGACGGGGCACTTAGGTTCTGTCGTGACCCATTTAGTTTGAAGTGAAAGTGTGCGACTAAATCACCCGCACGTGTGTATGACGGACCTTGACGTACCCAGTTCACTGTCTCTCTAATTATTTCCTCTATCATGCATAAATTAACTAGAAACTAATGGTAATTTGTCCGGCTTTAAATTGCAGAGTCAAACATGGGCGAAGACCTTAGTTGGATGTATACTGGTTGGAAGAGCAGAACTGGTGGTCACTCAGATGAGTGGTACGCCAAGACAGAAGCTTTCGTGGAACGAGCATTTTCATTGTCAAATAGCAATAAGGCACGGTGCCCATATGCGAAATGCAGAAACAGAACGTTTTTAGACAAAGTGGAACTTACGATGCACTTGTCTCGAAACAGTTACGTGTCACGTTATGAGTTGTGGAACTTCCACGGCGAGACAACTTCTCAAGCTATACAAGAAGTGGAAGCGAACAATGATGATGCCACGGAGGTTGATATGATAGATGAGATGCTGGAAGCTATATGACCAGAGCTTACAGAGGATCCTCAAAAGGCCGACGGTAAAGAGTTCTTCAAACTTCCCAAAGATTCAGAAATTCCACTTCATGGACACACTAAAATGACAATCCTCAATTTTTTGACTAGACTTATGGCAATTAAGTCTAAGTTCTTCTTTTCTAATAACTGTTACAGCGAGCTCATCAATTTGTTCAATGATGCCCTTCCACATCCCAACGAAGTGCCTAAAGATATGTATAAGTCGAAGAAAATTCTTTTTGGTCTCGGTATGAAGTACGAGAAGATTGATGTGTATCCAGACAACTGCATGTTTTTCTAGAGAGAGCGTGCCAATGAGAACAAATGTTTCAAATGTGGTCAACCGAGATTTGTAAAAGTTGTTAATAATGATGGTGATACTATGACGACAGAAGCCGCACGTAAGTAGCTATGTTACTTACCCGTGACACTGAGGTTGAAGCGGTTGTTCCTTTCCAAAAAAATGGCCAGACACATGATATGGCACAAAGAAGGTGAGTGTCAGAACAATGAAGTCATGAAGAACCCGTCCGATGGTGAGGCATGGAAGGCGCTGGACCGTTTGACCCAGAATTTGGTCGGGAAGCGAGAAATGTTCGCATCGGGTTGGCGATAGATGGGTTCATGCCGTTCAATACAAACACCACAACATACTCGTGTTGGTCTGTCTTTGTCATTCCGTATAATTTTCCACTAGCTTTTTACATGAAGAATGAGTTCATGTATCTTAGCCTCATTGTACCTGGGCCGGGTCATCCCGGGTCACGTCTCAACGTGATGTTCAAACCATTGATCGAAGAGTTGAAAATGTTGTGGACAGGAGTCGAAGTGTACGACTGTTACAAGAAGCAGAAATTCAACCTCCGAGCTGTTTAGTTGTGTTCTGTCCATGATTTTCCGGGATCATCATGTTTTTTTGATGGAGCACTCATGGTCGGTTGACTTTTCCAATATGTGCCTCAAATACCAATTTCTTTCGACTTACCTATGGAGGCAATATATTTTACTTCGATTGTCATAGACGTTGGATGCCTCATTTACTTGTTTAGACAACAGAGGAATTTCTTAAGAAAGAACACTGTTGTCACTAAAGGACCACTGAAATGTCTTAACAGGCCAGAAATATCTGATATGTTAGACAAATTGGTGCCAGATGAAGGTCGTCTTGGATATTTTGAAGGTTATGGATACCAACACAATTGGATTCACATATGTGGATTTTGGGAGCTACCGTGTATGAAGGACCCACTTTGTGGCTCCTCCTGCGGTTACTTCTCATCGGACCACGATCCGTCCTGTCGGAGACAGGTAATAATGTATATAGTATATTGAATATTAGATGTTGTTTTCCTTTACATAATGATTTAATATATTTTGCAGATGTTGGTACGACTTTTCGTTCACGGGGGCCGAGAAACACCACAGGCTAGTTAATAGTGTCCTGGGTGCTATCGTGAAGTTGCACTACTCCAGTGTCATTGGCGGTTTCCTTGCCCTGTCGTGGGATGACGACGCTTGTGTCTCTCACCCGGTCCACGACACAGTTCAGGGAGCCGTGTGGCATGATTTTATGGTAAGTTTAACTGTTTGATTTTTTTCAACTCATTTGAATTGTTAATGCATATCACTTCAATGTTTGTTTGCTTAAAGCTAAAGTACCAGGTAGAGGAATCGGCATGGAGGACCACGCGAGACGCATGTTCCATTACAACGCTCGGATGCTCACGATGGCGGCATTGTCGAACGCTCGGATTCAGGCCGTCAACGCGTACTACAAGTGGCACCCCTGAGAGAAGGAGTAGGAGCAGCAACGGGGTCCATTTAGGATGGACCCCGACGCATACTTGACAGAGGAGCATTACTCGAAGGTAAGTTTTTAATATTGTTAAATATTTACAATATCTATGTATGTTAACTGCATTAATGAAAAATGAAATATGTGCAGGTTAGTATTTCCTGGTTACATGGTAACACCGAGGCGTACTTAGCTCTCTGTCACCATTGGGCTAGCGAAGCTTTCATCGATAAGTCCACAAAGGCTAGACAATGTCGCATGGGGTCTGAGGGCAAGCACAAATTTCACGGCGACGGCTACTTGCGTTTGGCTAAACGCATGGTAAGTAGTTTTTCAATTTATTTATCTGTTGCTAATATATTTATATCTCACTAACACGGCTATACAGGAGCGAGAGATGGGTCAGGAGCTGACCCCGACCCAGGTTTGGAAGAGAGGTCACAAGGGAAGTGACCCTTCTCAGCCAGGGCAGTGTAGTAAGGTCCCAGCCGACCGACTGGTAAGTTTTCGAAATTCATCGATTTTGTTATAACTAATACTATTATTGACATGCTTACAAGATTTCTATGTTTTATAGGCAAAGTACGCGCAGGAGGTCGCGAAGATACACGGTGCGAATTACGATTGGGAAAGTGCACCGATCGACCCTCAAGTCGGGTACGCGAGAGGAGGCGGGAAGGCCCATGGACGGTGAGCTGTTCATGTGTTTCATTTCTTTTTCAATTTATCTTCTTATACTTAGTGTTTCCATTCTTTTGCAGGTTTGCCATTTTTGATGGAGTTGTCGACTCGAGGTCAGCGCAACCTTTGAGAGGCGCTTCATCTTCGCAGGCCTCGTACGTCGGGACCACCAGGGGTCGTCTCTCGAAGACCCAACTGGAGCTCCTTGCCTTGAAGGAGACGCTGGCACAAACCCATGCGGAGCTGGAGAGGTCGAGGGCGGAGGCAAGGGAGGAGCAGCGGAGGACGACCTTAATGATGGCCCAAATGCAAGCAGCGGTGGCGGTAAGTAATTTAAACTACCGTAGTCAAATTTCATAGTATTTCAATAACATATATCTTCTAATATTTTGTAAGAAATTTAAACTACCGTAGTCAAATTTCATAGTATTTCAATAACATATATCTTCTAATATTTTGCAATGGCAAACTCTTGCTCGAAAAAATGGTCACGATATCGAGATTCCTACACTTCCGCCGGAGCAGACAGCGAAGCATGTAATATTGTCGTATTCATTTTAGTATTCCTTTAGCTCTGTTGAAATAATTTATGTAGTAGTAAAAAATATTTAGCATAGAAGAAACCCACATACAACCTTATTAGAAGAAGTCAGGATATATCAGTTTGCCTGAGCAGAAGAAAAACACGAGCTATTAAAGGAAAACACTAAAAGTCCTATTTCAAAGAGCCATGCTTCTAGATTGGAATAGATTAAATGTATCAAAGAACATGATGCACTTCTATGATCAAATATTTAATATATGTAGCTATGAACACAAAAAATAGAATCATCAGTTTTCAGTGAACCACATACCCAACAAAACAACATAGATTCAAACTTGCATGATATGTTAGCTAGTACAGGGAAATTTCAACAATTGCATGATATGTTAGCTAGTTACAGACATCTTCCTATCTCCTGTACATTTTGATCCTAAGTAATAATAGATTCCTGTAGTAATTCCTGTAGTAATTCAATTCCTGTTACATACATCTTCCTATCTCCTGTACATTTTACAAGGCTAATACAGAGAATATATGGTTCTTTTGTAGGGCTCGGGAACGGCGGCTCAAACTCCTTCACCACACCTACAGGCACCCGGAGGGATGCGCATAGAAGATTTCGGCTCCAGAGTAGTGGAGGGGCTAGCGTGTAGCCCGTTGAATGGTTTTGAAACTGTTTTGTGTTGTTGTGGATGTTTTGAATGTTTTCTGGACTATTTTGTGATTTGTGTACTGTTTAAACTGTATGAATTGCCTGTGTATATTTATGTAGGATCGAAGAGCACGTGAAAAGCTACCAGATAGGGGGGTGAATGGTAGATTTTAAAAATCTTACGCAGCAGAAATAATTAAATCCTAACCCCTTCGGCAGAAAAACGATCTATTAAAGAAATCGTGTGTGAGACTAATCTAGACATGTTTCACCGTGAAAAAAGTGATAGATATCAGAGATAATCAAGTCACGAAGATAACACAACAAGAATCACTCAAATCCGTCGAGACAAACTCAAGTTACGATTGAAAGATCGAACAAAGGTAAATATATCCTACCCGAGAAAAACAGTTCTGGAATGCTGCAAAGAAACTCGTGTATATCACAAACCACAAATCCAATGACCGTGAAATTTTTAAAGGTAATAGATAATAAAGTTGTGAAGACAACCGAAAAAGAATAACGTCAATTGGATCTGTAAAACTCGAGTTATGATAAAACCACCGACGAAAGGTAGTGCTGTCCAGAAACTCAACGAGTAAAACTTGTCTGGAACAAGTCGAACGAACAAGGCACAAAAGTTCCTTCAAAATACAAATTTTATTCAATAGAACACAAGAGGAACAGCCCTAAAGTCGTCTACCACGAGCTCTGCCCTCCCTTGATTATATAACCAGCCCTTAGGCCAACCCAATCTTTACTAGGACTCCAATCCTACTCCGATCACGAATCAAAACTTTCCATAACTGCCTAGGACTCTTCTATACGCAGATAGAAGCAATCTTAAGACTTCTAAACACCTTAGCAACGTATCCCACATTCTCAAAACGACTCAAATTCGTGACCCACACGAAATCCTATCATAACCAACTCGATACTTTTCATACCGAGCCATAACTGACTCCGCCGCAGCCAAAGTCATCAACCGATACAATCCGATCCTTCCAACCAGATCTTCCCATCCATAAACCATCTTCGGAACCATGTTGCCACATCATGCACAGTATGCATACATGCTGTCGACAGTTGGAGTCGGCAGATCTCCTGACACAGCTAAAGTGTCGAAGGAGTTCGTAGTTCGGTGTGGGCGCGCGGAGACTCAAGAAGGTGAATTGCGGTTTAACACTGGAGACACTAGGATTTACGTGGTTCGGGCCGCCTGAGCGTAACACCCTACTCCACGGGGATGTTGATGTTGTATTGGCTTATCACGTATGATCTACCGTCCCTCCCTCTCTCTGTGTATCGTCGGCCTGTCCTTTTATAGTACAAAGACAGGCCGTTACAAGCTGCCTGGCCCGACATGTGGCCCTGGCGGTTACTAGTATTGATACATGATTAATTGTTGTTAATGAGCCTGTAACGGGCTTCGACAGTGCCGTTACAGGCGTTAAGATCGTCCGTTTAAGTGTCATTAATATGGCATTAATGACATTTAAACAGGTCTTGAAACCCTTGGCTCTCCTTTGAAGATCCGGAGCATTTACAAGGTCTCCCGGAGGTTAGAGGCGGCTTGCTCCGATGTTTAGACATGTGGCAGCTCCGGAGCTTGCTGCGGGAAGCAGGAAGCTCCGGGGCTACTTGACACGTGTCAGGTCCGGAGCTTCTCTCGGTCAGGGGTTAGGTCCGGAGGTGTCGTTTCGGTACTCAGTCCGATGCTTCCCCCTTGTGGGCGGTAGCTCCGGTTCGGTAGTACACGTGGCGACCTAGGGATTAACCATGTTGGAAAAGCTGGTCCGGTCATGTCTGACAAGTGGGCCTCCGAGGGTATTCAACTCGAGTAGTCGTCCTTCCCCGGAGATCTTTGTAATCTTAGGGGGTGTACGGTTTTTAGGGTACCGACAGTGGCCCCCTGGACCTACCTCCGAGGAAGGTCACCGGGGTGAAGTCGTTCCATCGGAGGTGGGTCCACCTTTGCGACTCTTGAACTGGGTCTTCAAAGGTCTTCGGAGGTGCCGTTGACAGGATTTTACAGTTAAATCCCGACGCATGGCACACCTCAGGCGGTAGATAAGATCTTTGGCGTGCGGATCTCACGCAATTGAAGGTCGCCGGTTTCCGATACGAAAACCGTATCGGTTCCGCGCGCCTTGTCAGGCCGCCGCCTTTGGGTTTCCCGCCTCGTGATGACAACCGTTCGCCTGGGTGAGAACCTCGACTTGATCGTCGGGGTGGTCCCGGGCCCCCTTGTCATCGGCTGAATTGAACTCTTGAGTAGTATTTTCGACTCCCCTGTGGTTTCCATCCAAGCGTTGCGAGGGCTTACTTAAGAAGGAAAGGGCGTACCATCGGGAGTTCTTTACGCCTCCCATCTGATCTTGCTCTCAAACTCCCAACTCGTACTTTGCTCTTCCTCTCTTGCCTAGCTGTGCTGCGATGGAGTTGGGTCTGCGCGAGAGTCGCCTGAAGACTGACAACGATTTGAAGAAGGTCCGGGCCCTTATGGGGTGGTCCTCAGACTTCTTCAGCCGCTCGGTTCGTGCCGGCGGAGAGCTCCCCTTTGAGAAGGAGCGCGCTGGCGAGATGGTGTACTTTTCTTTGTACGCCATGGTGGGACTGATCCCACCATTTTCTTCTTTCTTCTTGATGCTGCTAGACTTCTATGGTCTGCAGCTATACCACCTTGGTCCCCACTCCATTCTCCTTGTGTCCATCTTTGTCCACTTTTGCGAGATGTGGGTGGGCATCCCCCCTTCGTCGAGCTCTTCCGAACCTTCTTCACCGTTCACACCACCGGCCGGAGCAACGAGTATATTGGCTTCTACTACTTCGTGAAGCGCAAGAAGTGCCCGTTCAAGTACCTCCGGTCATTCCCTTCCAGGAAGTGGGATGACTGGAAGAAAGATTGGATTGTCGTCAGGGTGGAAGAGCATGAGCGGTTGGAACTGCCAGACAGTCTGCCCGGCATCGACACGTCGATATGGAGTGAAGTCCCGGTGCTGGCGGAAGTTTTCGACCCTGTCCTGACCAGGATCCGCCGATGTGTGGAGGGAGGATTGACTCCCCAGGCGGTGTTCTGCAACTTCCTGACCAACAGGTGGGCGCCGCTGAAGAGGAGGGAGAAGCTCGCCTGGGCCCTCAACAGCGTGATGGATGAGGACCGGGTTGAAACCGGGTTGAAGTCTGACATGGTGGGGAAGACCCTGGAGTTCCACCTCAAGAAATTCCAGCACGGCATCGACGTCGACGGAGATTACTTGACTCCGCCGCCGGCCTTTCTCCCTCTGAACGTGGAAGTGGAGTTCAGCAGAGAGCTCCGGCGGAAGATGCCTGCGCTTGACGACCTTGGCGTCGTCGAGAGGAGACCAACCACCCGGGTGGCGATCCCTGGGGTGCCCGAAGATGGCTCAGTCCCTGCTCCACAGCCGAGGGTTGAAGTCATCGGCAAGGGCAAGGAGCTGGCGGAGGAGCCGGAGAGTCGGAAGAGGAAGCTGCGGCATGTCGACGGAAGGTCCGTCATGCCCGCTGCTTCTACCTTGGCTCCTTCTCCACAAGGGGGAAGATCTTCTGGTGCCGTGGCGACTGTCCCCGTGGTGGTGTCCTCCCGGAATGAGACTGTTCCTGCAGTGGGATCCTCCCGAAGCGCTTCCGTCTCCGTGGTAGAGCCCTCCGGTGGTGCTAGCTCCGGGTGTACGACTCCGGCCCCCGGGGCGGTTGGAGTCTCCAGGTCCAGGGGTTCCTCCCGATCGAGGAGAGCCTCAACTCGTGAATCTCCCGTGGCTGCGGTGAGTTCTGGGGGGCCTCCTAGAGCTCCTACGCCGACTCTCGCCAGCCCAGAACATCCGGGAAAAAGGTTCCGCGCAAGCTGGTGCGGGAGCCTTCCAAGGTAATTTTTGATGTTTACCCTGGTTAACTTTTTAGTTGTAGTGATTGTTTGTTAATTCTCTTTATCCATCCTCTGCAGCGTCCCTAAGAAAGGGGGTGAAGCTCCACCCTCGGCCACGGTTTCTGAGGCCGTGGGAGCTTCCGCTCCTGTCCCGGCTCCGCCCAAAATGGTGGCTGAGGCTGCGACAGCTCCAGCGCCGGCTGTCGTGGTCATGAACCTTGACTCGTCCCCAGAACTTCCCGTGGTAGCGCCGGACCATAGGAGTGAAGACATGCCGGCGGCACTTGTCTCGGAGATTGAAGCTCCGGGTCCTTGTGCTGCAGTAATGGAAGCTCCGGCTGTAGAGCCGGAAGAAGTGATAGTCCCGGTCTTAGAGCCGGAACTCGTTGAAGCCCCGGCGATTGAACCGGAGGTGATTGAAGCTCCGGCGTGTGAGCCGGAAGTCGAGGTAGTTCCGACAGTTGAGTCGGTTACCTCCGATGCACCGGTCGCTGAGCCGGTTGTTGTTGGAGCGCCGGTCGCAGAGCCGGCGGTTGAAGAGTCGAGGGAGCTCGGGTCTCCCTCAGAAGAGGTGCCCCGATGGGAGCCAACAGTAGCTCCTGCTCTGAGGGCGACGACATCGATGGTACCTGTGGCAGAGCCAGAGTGCCTAAATGAAGTCGCCGACCCCCTACCTGAGGGGGCGAATGAAGACTTGGCGGCGGGGCCTTCTTCGATGGCGACTGAGGCCATCCCGAAGGAAGGCCCTAGCGCTTTGGAAGCTCAGGGTTCCGCTCTCATAGAGTGGGACCCAATTTTTGTACGTGAAGACCCGCTGGAACCAGCGGAGGAGACCCCAGCAGGTCCGGAGCCCATCCCACTGTCGATGTCTATCGACAACGCCTGCTCCAGTCTACGTCAGGTCCAACTGGCCTTCTTCCACGACTGCAAGGCTCTTGAAGAGGAGCGCCAAACCCTTGGGCGGTGGCGTAATCGGCTCCACTTCGAGACTAAGCTGGCGCAGTCGAGGCATGCGAATGACAAGGAGTGGATCAAGCGGGAGAAGATCCGCCTGGAGTGTTGGGAGAAGCTGCTGGATGAGAGGGAGAACATGACCCATGCCCTCGACGCTCATTCTCGGGAGTTCCATGATCAGGCCAAGGCTGGCAATGACGCGGCCAATGCTCGGTTCGAGCAGCTTGAAGCCATCAACGCAGCTCTCATCAAACGTCGAGAGGCACTCGAAGGGAGGGAGAGACGGCTCGAAGACGAAGAGCAAAAACTCCTGGAGCTGCGGGATGACATCCTGAGAAGGGAAGAGGAGCTCGCCGAGAAAACAGCTCTGGCGGACAAGGGTCTCGAGGAGCGCACTAAGAAGTTGGAAGAGCGCTGCCTCGAGGAAGAGGAGAAGACCTGGGTGCGAGGTCAGGAACTCTACGAATACGAGTGTGCCCTTGTTGCCCGGGAGAAGAAAGTAGAGGCTAGGGAGAAAGACCTGGTCGACCATCGGAAAAAGATCCACCTCCGGGAGGAGGAGATCGGAAGACTTGAGAGGCGGGTTGCTGCAAAGATTCAGCAAAACGCCAAAGAAGTTGAGCGCCTCGCCCGTGAGAATTCCGAACTGGCGGCGGCCAAGAGATCCTTGGAAGAAGTAAAGAGCCTGAGGACAGTGGACTCCCTGCAGATTTGGGAGTTCCTGGGTAAGGCCAACGATGCGCTGACGCAGATGGGTTTCAGCCCCGTGCGCACGGATGATCCGGAGCCGGAGCCGGACCTCGCGCTGCAAGCGTTGAGCGCAGCAGGCAGCAAGCTCTCCAAGATGGGCGACGTCATCACGGACCAACTGGAGGTCGAGGGGCAATCCCTGGCGAGGAACATCACAGAATACGTGTTGACGTGCTACACCAGCCGGAACCCTCAATTTCCTCTGGACCCGGTGCTTGAAGGCCCCGTCGAAGGAGAAGGTGAAGCTACCCGAGCCAGCGTATCGGAGGTCGCCCAGAAGGTCGCCGAGTTCTTCCATAGGGTCTAGGATCATCTGTTTAGCTCCCGCTTGTATTTTCTCTTCTTCCTCAATTTTGTACTCCCTTGTCTCCAGATGTAATCTCCTGTCTCCAGATAAATGAAATCCCCAAATTTTTGCAAATTTCATTTTTTGTCTTCAACATATTTATCTTCTCTTGGCCCCCTGGTAGATGTACACAATTTGATTGTGAACATGTACCAAAAGGATATTGAGTTTTGTTGAAGACGAATTTGCTTCGAACTTGTAGAATTTGGTTCCGAAGTCTTTGATAGTGAAGGTCCCCTGAAGTTGTCGGAGCTTAGAAGCTCCGGTACTGTCCATCGCTGAAGGTTAGTAGTTCCGGCAATAGCTTCTATCAACACGTAGAGCATCGATAGTTAGTACTCCTAGGTGTCGGAGCTTAGTAGCTTCGACAATGACCTTTAGCAACACTTGGTAAGTTGGCAACGGACTCCATGTACGGGGTCTTCTCACCATCTTTTACTCAGCGCCGATGGTAGACCCCCTTGAGGGGGTCGGAGCTTGGTTAGCTCCGGCTTTTCTCCATCAATGTATATTTTGTTTTTCCTGCACACTTAAGCCAAGAAAAACGATAAAATTTGTTCCTTGTCTATAATTTCATCGCAACTTACGATTCTCAAGTAAATTTTAAGTTGAACGCGATTTTAAATACAACTGGAAGTGTTGTCTTTTCTCTTAGATCCAACTGTCCATGGACCCGCCTTACTTTGGCCTGCCGGGGTGTAGGTAGAGTGGCGTACTTAGGGTGTTTGACCAGGCTAAGTCGATAGCACACTCCGGCCCTAGATTGGCTTGGCGGCTTTCAGGCGAGTTGGCCATAAACGATATTTAAATCCAAGAGTTCTGACAATTCAACTCGAGTCGTATATAAACCGGTCAAACTAAAATTTCTTAAGAATTGCACGTTTCTGTTATAGACAAGAAAGAGAAAAATAAAAATATCGAGCCTGCACAAAATGAATGCACGTGGAGTCTATTTCACATGAAGATGTCTTTCATTATAGGTCCGGGGTACAGGGGAAACAAGTACATTCTTAGGGTACGGGACCAGGCCAAGTGTGCTTGGTTTCTCGTTTGACCCAGGGTAGTTAGCCACGCTTTTAGTCCGGGGACTGTAACAAGTGCTGCTTGAGCTTTACAGACCTTTCGGAAAAGGTCCGGCTTCTCTCCCGGAGGAACTACCCGACTCTGTACAATGACTCTATAACATACATCTCAAGTTACTCAAGACTCACCTCCGTGGAATTAAGTGTAGAACTTATGGAGGTGCTCGATGTTCCAAGGATTTGGGAGAGGTGTCCCATCCTCAGTAGCCAAGCGAACGCTTCCGGGACGGGATACTTTGATCACTCGGAAGGGCCCCTCCCATCCGGGGGAAAGTTTGTTTAGCCCTTCTCTGGATAGTATTCTCCGTAGCACCAGATCGCCTTCCTCGAGCTGTCGGTTGTGTACATGCCGCTGGTGATAACGCCGTAGAGCCTGGCGATATCTGGCATTCCGAACAGCTGCTTGGCACCTTCCCACCTCGAGGAGGTCTAGGTCTTCACGCCGGAGCTTGTCCTGCGCGGCTTCGTCGAAGGTCCGGACTCGGAGCGAACCCATGGTGATTTCCGGAGGAAGGATTGCTTCGGCTCCGTACACCAGAAAGAAGGGTGTTTCTCCGGTTGACCGGTTTGGAGAAGTCCTGTTGGCCCACAGAGTGGGCGGAAGCTCTTCGATCCAATTGGCTCCGTGCTTTTTCAAACGCTCATAGGTGCGTGTTTTGAGTCCTTTAAGGATTTCTGCATTTGCTCTCTCAGCTTGGCCATTGCTGGTGGGATGAGCTACGGAAGCGTAGCAAACCTGTATGCCGAGGTCTTCGCAATACCCATGGAATGCGGTGCTTGTGAATTGAGTCCCATTATCAGTGATGATCTTGTTTGGGACTCCGAATCTGCTTACAATGGATTGCAGAAAGTTGATAGCAGATTGCTTGTTGATCGTCACAACTGGAGTTGCTTCTGGCCACTTGGTGAACTTGTCGATGGCGACGTACAGGAACTCGTAACCTCCGACGACTCTTGGGAAGGGTCCCAAGATGTCCATCCCCCACACAGCGAAGGGCCATGTAGGAGGTATCATTTGTAAGGGCTGAGCGGGTGTATGAATTTGCCTTGCATGAAATTGGCATGCTTCGCATTTCTTTACCAGCTCAGTGGCATCCTGGAGTGCTGTAGGCCAGTAGAAGCCATGCCGGAAGGCTTTTCTGACCAGCGTGCGGGAAGATGCGTGGTTCCCACACTCACCTTCATGGATTTCTGCGAGAAGCTCGCAGCCTTCTTCCCTTGTGATGCACCGCATTAGGATGCCGTTGGCACCGCGCCGGTAGAGATCCCCTTCTACCAGTGTGTATCTTTTAGCCAATCCGACTACCCGGTCAGCGGATACATCATCGTCAGGAAGGATGTTGTCTTTCAAGTAGTTCCGGATCGCCGAGATCCATGCATCGGAACTGACTTGAGTATTTGAGTCTTGCGTTCTGGGTTGCTCGGAGCTTCCGGCAGCACCTACGACCCTTGATGGCTGCCATGGTAACAGGGCCATCGGGACCGTCAGCTTCGGGATGCTGATCTCGCCCCCTTCGTTCAGTTCGGCAGGCTGAACTGTGGGTTTTGACAACCTCCGGACAAAGATTCCGTCAGGAGCTGGAGCTCCGGTTGACGCTTTGGTCGAGAGTTCGTCAGCTTCAGCGTTGTGGGCACGCTGAACATGGTTGAGGTCTAGGACTTCAAAGTCCTTCTGAAGCCTCTGGACTTCAAGGAGGTAAGCAGCTAGCTAGAGATTATTGCAGGAGCATTCACCCTTCACCTGCTTGATGATGAGCTGTGAATCTCCTTTGACCAGCAGTTGCTTGACACCGTATGACAGTGCCACCTTTAGCCCGCAGATGAGTGCTTCATACTCCGCCATGTTGTTGGTTGCCTTGAAGTCAAGGTGTACCATGTATTTTACCTTCTCCCCAGTCGGTGCAAGGAGAAGGATTCCAGCACCGGCCCCCTGCTTCTGCATGGATCCATCGAAGTAAAGAGTCCAATGAGGCTCGGTGAAGGTTGGAACTTGATGTTCCGTCTTCTGCTTGATGGGGCCCCCAGGGTTTGATGGAGAGGGAGTCCATTCCGCCACGAAATCTGCCAACGCTTGACTCTTGATTGCTTGTCTTGAAATAAATTCAAGATCAAATTCAACCAATTCCGCTGCCCACTTTGCAATATTCCCACTTGAATTGGGATTATGCAGGATCGCTCGAAGTGGATAAGAGGTCACCACCGAGACTTTGTGAGCTTGGAAGTAGTGTCGGAGCTTCCTAGAGGCAATAAGAACTGCATAAAGCAGCTTATGCACCTCTAGGTATCGAGTGTCGGCATCATGTAATACTTCACTAATGAAGTATACCGGACGTTGAATGGTTCGGACCCTCCCGGAGGGGTCCGGAGCTTCCTCTCTATTGATCCGGATCCTGTCGGAGGAGTCCAGATTCTCTTCAGGGACCTCCGGGTTCTGGCTGGATGAACCTGGAGCTTCTTCAGAAATGACTTGGACCCTCTCGGAGGGGTCTGAGTCTTCTGAAGTGACTTCTTGTGGATTTGAGTCTGGGAGCTGGGACCCAGACTCACTTTCAGGGACCTCCGGACCCTCCTGAAGGGGTCTGGATTCCTGATTATGGGATAGTTCTGGTCTCTCCGCAACCAGAACCATACTGACAACCTCGTCAGTAGCTGAAATGTAAACTAGCAAGGGCTCTCCAGGGTTTGGAGCTACCAGAATTGGTAGGGTAGTGAGGAACTGTTTCAGCTCCTGGAATGCCTTCTCTGCTTCTTCGGACCATTGGAATGGTCCAGACTTCCTCAACAACTTGAAGAAGGGGAGCGCCCGTTCCGCCAATCTTGATATGAACCGACTGAGGGCAGCTAGACACCCAGTTAACTTTTGGACGTCTTTGATGCGGGTTGGTGGCCGCATCTCTTCAATGGCTTTTATCTTCGCCGGATTAGCTTCTATGCCCCGGTGACTTACCAGGAACCCCAGAAGTTTTCCAGAGCTAACCCCGAAGACACACTTGTCTGGGTTTAGCTTCGTGCGGGTGGCCCGCAGCTTGTCGAAGACAGCCTGCAAGGTGTCCAATAGGGACTCCTTATTCTTGACCTTGACCACGATGTCATCGACGTACACTTCCACTATATCTCTAATGAGTTCTTCAAAAGTTTTGTACATAGCTCGTACAAAAGTTGAAGCTGCATTCTTGAGACCAAATGGCATGGTTGTGTAACAATACAATCCATCTACTGTGATGAAGGAAGTATGCTCTTCATCCTCCCTAGACATCCTGATTTGATGATACCCAGAATATGCGTCTAGGAAACACAGTAACTCACATCCAGAGGTGGAATCCACTATCTGATCTATTCTAGGTAGTGGAAATGGATCTTTTGGACATGCCTTATTCAGTGTGGTGTAGTCGATGCACATCCGAAGCTTCCCGCCGGCCTTGGGCACAACGACTGGGTTTGCTAGCCATTTTGGATGGAAGACTTCTCGGATGAATCCGGCTTCGAGCAACTTGTTCACTTCTTGTCGGATGAAGTTCTGTCGCTCTACGGATTGCTTTTGAGGCTTCTGATGCACAGGCCGAGCATCGGGGTAAATCTTCAGATTGTGCTCAATCACTTCCCTAGGGATCCCAGGCATTTGTGACGGTTGCCAGGCAAACACGTCAACATTAGCCCGGAGGAAAGTGATGAGCGCGAGTTCCTATTTGTCGTTCAACCCTCCCGATATGCGGGTGGTTTGAGCGGCATCGGAACCAATTTGGACGACCTTGACGGGAATGTCGGTGTCGCCGCTTGGCTGCACACGTGGTGCAAAGGTTGAGCCCCGTTGACGAATGCTCGGGGGTTTTGGAGCTTGCTCCTGTCTGGGGTCCTCCTCTTGCGCCGTGGTTAATGCATGGAGCTCCTCTTGAGCAGTTACCCCGGCGGTGCGATCTCCGCGGATCCGGAGAACGCCTACTGGTGTTGGCATCTTCAACACCACGTATCCATAATGAGCAGCTGCCATAAATTTGTATAAGGCAGGTCTACCCAAGATGGCGTTGAATGGTAAGTTGATCTGAGCAATGTCGAAGACCAACTTCTCAGTGCGATACTTCTGCCGTGTCCCGAAGGTAACGGGGAGAGTTATAGCTCCGAGTGGAGTAATGGCCCCCGGACCTACTCCGGAGAAAGGTCGAGAGGGCTGGAGATCCGAAGGTCAGAGCTGAAGCTTGGTAAAAGCTTCAAAGCTTATGAGGTTCAGCCCCGAACCTC
Organism: Tuctoria greenei; assembly: GCA_036927565.1. Classification (NCBI taxonomy): domain Eukaryota; kingdom Viridiplantae; phylum Streptophyta; class Magnoliopsida; order Poales; family Poaceae; genus Tuctoria; species Tuctoria greenei. The sequence continues at coordinate 202,194,270 of JAYESD010000001.1, forward strand.
CGTCCACCATAACATGATGGAGTTGGATGTTATTAATGGTAGGAGATGCCATCAAAGGTAACTGTCCAGCTCCGACCATGCTTCGAGGACAGTCCGAAGCATCAAAAGTGATGGATATGTCCATCCACTTTCGATGTGGCTCCGGTCTAGCTGTAGGAGCTACAGCGGCCATATCCCGCCGCATAGTCTTAATGACGCAACAGGAGGTGATGTCCCATGACCCACCAAAAATGGTGTTCATGGTTTTCCGACGCTCGTTGTCAGAGACGTCAGAGTCGTTGTCGACGGAGGTGTAGACGGCCTTCAGGACCTTTTTGGGATCCTGAAACCCTAACTCCTCTTCAGCTGGAGCTTCGTCGACCTTCTGTTTTCCTTCCCTCTGTCGGAAAGGAGATCCTTCCCGTCGCTTGCTGTAGCGCTCGGCAAGGTTTTGGACCTCCCGGCAGTCTTCCAAACTGTGGCTGCCCGTTTTGTTAATGGGACACCACACTTTGGGTTTGCCACCATCTTCGGGAGACGTTCGAGGTCGCTTCTTGGGGTGTGGCCCCCGGCCACCAGGAGTTGCAGTAGCTGCAACGTTGGATTTGCCGGCCGACGGCTTCTTCTTGCCGTGGGTCTTCTTTTTCTTCTTGCCACCCTCGGAGGAAGCAACTTCTTCTTTAGAGGATTTCTTGTGATCCTCCGAGGCTGGTTTGGAGTGCATTTCACGGCCCTCCGCAGCTCTGGCACATTTGTCTGCCAGGCTGAAGAGTTCCATGACGCTGGTGATCTCTTTGATCGCCAGCTTCTCCAACATCTTCTTGTCCCGTACGCCCTGTCTGAATGCCACGATGATTGAAGCGCTTGAGATAGAAGGGATTGTGTTGCGTACCTGAGAGAACCTCTGGATGAAGGACCGCAAAGATTCTCCCCCTTTTTGCACGACCGCAAAAAGATCCAGTTCAGTGCCTGGTCGGGTGTATGAACTCCCGAAGTTGGCAGTGAACTGACGGCACAACTCTTCCCAACTGTTGATAGAGTTGGGTGGAAGGCTCATAAACCAGGACCTGGCAGTCCCGGTTAAGGCCACTGGAAAGTAGTTGGCCATTACAGCCTCGTTTCCTCCAGCTGCCAAGATTGCAGTGGAGTATATCTGAAGGAATTCAGCGGGATTGACAGTCCCGTCGAATTTTTCCGGCAGGTGTGGCCGGAACTTCTGTGGCCATCTAACCATGCGCAGGTGCATGGCTAGGGCTGAACAGCCTCCTCCTACTCCTTCCAGAGTAGAAAGGTCCTGAGCTTCCCGTCTTTCACGAGCACGCTCGATGTGGACACGGCCATCCTGTTGGCGGTATCGGCGATCCAACTCTGCCCGGAGGTCATGAGTTGAAAGCCTAGATACCGTATGGGTACGTCGTGCCCCGGAGGGCAATGATGTCACCTGCTGTGACACAGAACGTCTCCTATTGTTGGAGACGTGCGGACCAAGTCTCCCAGACAAAGTCCGCCGCTGCGACGGGGCTCGTCCGGAAGGAGGAGGTCCTTGGTTGTTGAGGCGTTCGGCCGCTGCTGCGACCAAATGCTCCACATCGGCCCTCCACTGCTCCATTGCATCTCGAGATGCGTCCGGAGGTGGTGGTCGTTGGAGAGGAGCACGCGCTGCATGGAGCGCATGTTCCGGGTTGTCATGACTTGCTGACGCAGTCAGTGACGCCGGAGCACCATCGCGTTGTCTAGCACGATTTGCTGGAGAAGACGGTGGTGGTGGGAGAGTGGCTCCTGCTGGTGGTTGCCTGTTGGAGGGATTGCCCCCAACAGCTTGAACAGCAGGTTGGCCATTAGATGATCCAGCCGCGGAATTCACCATTCTCGAAAATCTGAGGCGCCCCTACCTGGTGCGCCAACTGTCGACTGTTGGAGTCGGCAGATCTCCTGACACAACTAAAGTGTCGAAGGAGTTCGTAGTTCAGTGTGGGCGCGTGGAGACTCAAGAAGGTGAATTGCGGTTTAACACTGGAGACACTAGGATTTACGTGGTTTGGGCCACCTGAGCGTAACACCCTACTCCACGGGGATGGTGATGTTGTATTGGCTTATCACGTATGATATACCGTCCCTCCCTCTCTCTGTGTATCGTCGGCCTGTCCTTTTATAGTACAAAGACAGGCCGTTACAAGCTGCCTGGGCCGACATGTGGCCCTGGCGGTTACTAGTATTGATACACAATTAATTGTTGTTAATGAGCCTGTAACGGGCTTCGACAGTGCCGTTACAGGCGTTAAGATCGTCCGTTTAAGTGTCATTAATATGGCATTAATGACATTTAAACAGGTCTTGAAACCCTTGGCTCTCCTTTGAAGATCCGGAGCAGTTACAAGGTCTCCCGGAGGTTAGAGGCGGCTTGCTCCGATGTTTAGACATGTGGCAGCTCCGGAGCTTGCTACGGGAAGCAGGAAGCTCCGGGGCTACTTGACACGTGTCAGGTCCGGAGCTTCTCTCGGTCAGGGCTTAGGTCCGGAGGTGTCGTTTCGGTACTCAGTCCGGTGCTTCCCCCTTGTGGGCGGTAGCTCCGGTTCGGTAGTACACGTGGCGACCTAGGGATTAACCATGTTGGAAAAGCTGGTCCGGTCATGTCTGACAAGTGGGCCTCCGAGGGTATTCAACTCGAGTAGTCGTCCTTCCCCTGAGATCTTTGTAATCTCAGGGGGTGTACGGTTTTTAGGGTACCGACACATGCAAACACCTTCCTTGATATGCACTGCCCTTGATTCAATCATCCTGCGCGACCTCCTGACCCGCTCAACCACAATTCCTCCTGAATTTGGTTGTTGGAACCTCATCTCCTCCCTGAGACTAGTCCAAAGGATCCTGTCACCAGCGATGACTTGAACTCAAGCAACACCTGCACATGAACAAACAACCAATCCGTATGAGCCCAAGTCCACGACTTGACTCAAGTCAGTTCCGAACACAACACCTTACGTGAGCACCTCACATAAGCATGTTGCAAAGCATATCAAAACGATATCATCCGTATCAGCCAAAACGCACCACAAACTTAGCAAATGAATACTAAGAAATATTTCTAATAATATAAAGCATGTTCAAAACATTTCACATTAAAAGCCGGAACATTGCGATTAAGCACCGAACGTTGCCAAAGCTAACTGGAGCTTGAGCCAGAGCTTACCAAAGCTAGTACAACCTAGCGCCGGAGCTTATTAAAGCTAGTACAACCTAGCGCCATAGCTTATCAAAGCTAGTACAACCTAGCGCCGGAGCTTGCCAAAGCTAGTCGGGCCTAGCACCGGAGCTAACCAAAACTAGTCGGAACTGGTCATCCCAAAAGTCAGAGCTAGAAAAACATGACGGAGCTAACCAACATAAGTCGGACCTAGCAAAACATATCGGATCTTAACAAAGACATGCTGGAGCTAAAGACAAAGCTCACCGGAGCTACCCAAAAACATGTCACATCTAGACAAAGAAAGTCGGACCTATTGTCAGACCTTGCAGAAGCTCGGAGCTAGAGTCGGACCTCGCTAAAAAGATGTTATGGCAGCATTCAAAACTTTTATTGTCAAAACCAATGTATTCAGCACACATAGGTCTCACAATCTCCCTCTTGATGAATGCATTGGCAACACCATTAAAATTCCGAACATTGGCATGAAAAGTTTTGAGAACAATTTCCCCCCTTTTTTAAAATCAAATGAGATAGAAATAAATTTCACCCCCTACACATATTTCTCCCCCTTGCATAATTCACGATATTATCTCTCCCCTTTTGACAATGTATTCAGCAAGGTTCAAAAGAGAAATTTTAATTGTTATGAGCATATTATAACATATACATATGAAACTAAGCTCATCCAAGTCATACTATCAAGTAACTTACACTATCACGTCAATGAGATACATAAAGTTGTGTAAGCCATGCTAGAGATCAAATGTAAGTTCCAATTTAGCAAGTCATGATCTCACAAACTTAACTATTTCAAAACCTGAAAGCATGACACTTGTTGCTGTATTTTATTATTTTCAAAGCACAAATTTAGATCATATGATATTTGCAAGAGATTATATGCGCATCTGCCTTATTCTAACCAACCAAGCCAAGCCTATGTCATTTCACAATCAGAAGCTTAAGGACATGGTTTTAGTCATACACAACTTCTTCCAAGTACATATCTAAGTGCAATGATAAGCCATCTCAAAAGAAGAAGTGCAATGCATGCATATTTTCTTGATATTTTCTCATTTTTATTTGATCATAAAAGCTCAACGTGTGAATAGTTGATTGATTAATTTTTCATTATTAAAAACACTTGTGAGCATGCAACAAGTTCAAAACAGCAAGAAAGTTCGACCATGACCATATTTAGTGTAAGTAATTATTCCAATTACAGACATGGCAAAAACTACAAAATGTATAACACGAGTAATGTAGTATGAACATTCAACATGTAAAAGGAATCACAAAGTCAAATATGTATGAAATACTATGCTCATATTATTTTAAGTTCAGATTCTCAGATAGACTTCCAAAATTTCAAAACCCCCCCTCAAATTAAGCCATGAGGATGAATAAACCCTATTTCACTATGAATAAAACAAAAACGAGTGAAATCCAAAGGTTTTGTAAAAATGTCAGCCAATTGATGTTCGGTATCTACATGGTGAAGCACAATTTTTCCTTTTTCAACATTATCACGGAGAAAGTGATACCTAATATCAATGTGCTTAGTTCTAGACTGTTGCACAGGGTTTTTAGCAATGCAAATGGCACAAGTGTTATCACAAAACAGTAGACCACTATCTAGATCAACCCCATAATCCTTAAGTGTTTGAACAGTCCAAAAAAATTGTGAGCAAGCACTAGCAGCAGCTACATATTCTGATTCGGCTGTGGATTGTGCAACTGAATTTTGTTTTCTAAAGGACCACACAACAAGTGAATTACCAAGAAAATGACAAGCACCAGAAGTACTTTTTCTATCAATCCTACAACCTCCAAAATCAGCATCGTAAAAGGCTTTCAAAGTAACCGTTGAGGAAGAAGGAAGAAAAATGTCAAATTCCTGAGTTCTATGTAAGTACCTGAGAATCCTTTTGAAGGCTTGACAATGTGAAGCACGCGGGGAGGCTTGAAACCGTGCACAAAGACATACGCTGAATTGTATGTCCGGTCTTGATGCCGTGAGGTACAAAAGTGATCTGATCATGCTTACTCTTTTTGATCCATGGGTTCAACATCTTCATCAAGTTCAAGTGTTCTTGCTGTTCCCATTGGTGTCCAAAGAGTCTTGCTTTTGTCCATGTTGAAGCGTCTTAGGAGGTCTTTTGTATACTTCGTTTGATGGACAAAGGTACCCTCCTTGGTTTGCTTGATTTGCAGCCCCAAAAAGTACGTGAGTTCTCCCATCATACTCATCTAAAATTCTGAACTCATCATAGCTGAAAACTTGGACACAAGATCATGAGAAGCACAACCAAAGATAATATCATCCACATACACTTGAAAAAATAATGAGTCATTGCCATGCTTAAGCACAAAAAGAGTTTTATCAACCTTGCCCATGGTAAACCACTTTTCAAGTAAGAATGTTTTTAACCTATCATACCATGCTCTAGGGGCTTGTTTGAGACTGTACAAGGCTTTAGATAGTTTGTAAACATGATTAGGAAAATCTGAATTTTCAAAATCCGGTGGTAGTTTGACATAAACCTCCTCATCTATGCAGCCATTGAGAAAAGCACTTTTCACATCCATTTGATGTAGCTTAAAACCTTTAGATGTAGCAAAAGATAACAAAATTCTTATGGCTTCTAATCTGGCAATAGGAGCAAAAGTTTCATCAAAATCTAGACCTTCAACTTGAGTGAAACCTTGAGAAACCAACCTAGCCTTATTCCTAACCACAACCCCATCCTCACTTTGTTTATTTTTAAACACCAATTTAGTTCCAATTAAAGTGTGACCTTGACGAGGAGGTACAAGTTTCCAAACATTATTTCTTTCAAAATTTTCTAACCCTTCTTGCATGACAATAATCCAAGATTCATTAGTGAGTGTGTGTGATATATCTTTGGGTTCAAAAGAAGCAACAAAAGCAAAATGAGCATGAGAGTTTGGATCGAAAAACCTGGACCGTGTGACTCGTTCATGCAAGCTTCTAATAATCTGTTGTTGGGGATGATCTTTGTTAATCCATGAGGGAACAAATGTATCACAAGCTTCTTCTTCATTAAGTTCATCGCAAATTGATGAGCTTGTGGCTTGTCGACGATCAGGACCAGCATAGGTGATAGTCGGAGCTTGTTCAATGTTCGGAGTTGGACACGTGTCAACTTTGGAACTATCAGGCAGTATCACTAGCTCTTCTTCTTCTTCGAAAATAACCTCCCCCTGAGGATATGGATCTGGTCCTGCAGCACCAGAGCTAGTACCTGGGCTAGCTTCATCAAAAGAAACTTCACAAGTCTCCACGATTTTGTTAGTTCCATGTAAAAGCACACGGTATCCTAAAGTGTGAGATGGGTAACCAAGAAACATGCCATCAATGGATCTAGATTCAAATTTATCAAGATTACCATGTTTCTTAACAAAGCATTTGCAACCAAAGACCTGAAAGTGCGTAACACTAGGCCTATGTACAAACCGGAGCTCATATGGTGTTTTACCTAGCTTAGTGCGCAAGAGAACACGATTTGAGACATAACAAGCGGTTGCAATCGCATCAGCCCAAAAATTCCTAGGAGTTTGATATTCATCAAGCATAGTCCTAGCCATCTCAACTAAGGTTCTGTTCTTTCTTTCTACAACACCATTTTGTTGAGGTACATATGGTGAAGAAAAGTGATGATCTATTCCATTTTCAGCACAAAAGTGATCAAAAGATTGATTTTTAAATTCAGTTCCGTTATCACTTCTAATTGCTTTTAAAGATCCTGGGTGATCAATTGATAATCTAATAAATAAAGTTCTAAAGTGACTAAAAGCTTCATTCTTAGATGCCATAAAGTAAACCCAAGAGTATCTAGAATAATCATCAACAATCACAAGAACATACCATTTACCTCCGAATGATTGAACACGTGAAGGTCCTACGGTGTCAAGGTGCAAAAGTTGACCCGGTTCAGTTGTCATGATCATTGTGAGAGGAGTATGTGAACCTGCAACCATCTTAGCATGTCTACAAGAAGAGCACACAATTTCTTTGTCCCCTTTAAGCTTAGGCAGCCCACGTATGCGATCAAGAGCACTAACACACGTTAGGTGATCAAAGCCTACGTGACCAAGTCTACGATGCAAAAAATATAAGTCCTTTGAATCATTAGCAACAAGACACCTATGCTTAGAGGAAGACACATCAAAATCAGCTTTAAAAACTCTTCCGGACCGAGACATGTTAAAAATAAGCTCACTATTTGAACCTACAACTTTGCAGCAGTTTTTATTGAAAATAATTTCTAGATTTTCATCTAGCAATTGTGAAACAGAGAGCAAGTTGTATTTCAAATTTTTTACAAGTGCCACATCCTTCAAAGTGTAGTGATCATTTACTCTAACCTAACCCTTAGCAATTATAGGAGTTGAAGAATTATTGGCAAAAGTAACATTCTCTACACGTGACACAAAAGAGAGGGAGGAGAACCAATCTTTGTTACCTATCATGTGGCGTGAGCAACCTGAATCCAAAATCCAAATGTTCTCCTTCCTCAAACGTGTAACCTACATAGAAGCACAATACGTCGATGACTCAATATTGGGGTTAGTCAAAAGGTATTTAGGAATCCAGTACTGAGTCACACGACGTGCAATAGGAAAAACACGCGAAAGCTGAGATAAAACAGCAGGATTATGAGTCAAAGTTTGAGGTTTTCTATTCTTAACTCGTTTAGCACAAAAACAGTAGCTCCGGAGGTAAAAGCAACTGTTCCAAAAGACAAGGCTGAAGCTCCGGAAGCAAAAGCTTAGGTTCCGAAGGAAACAACAGAAGGTCTGGGAGCTCTCAGAGCTATCAAAACTATCGGAGCTGCTTTTGTGGATTTCATAACAGAAGGTCCGGAAGCTACCTTTTCAAATTTCTGACTCACTAAAGCAGGTTGTGTTTTTCTAATTGCATGAAAGTTATAAGATCTAGCAATCATTCTTTCCTTTTTCTATTGTTTAGCTAGTCTATAACAAAAATCTATGACATGACCATCTCTACCACAGTAGGTACAATGAAATTTAACTTTGTGTTCATGTCTAGATGAGCAAACAACATTTTTATTTGAAACCAAATGAGACAACACTCCTGCAGATTTGAAAACCACTTCTTTTCGTTTAAGAACTGTTTGAATCAAACCACTTCCTAATGACTTTACAATTTTAGGTGGATGTGCCTTAGCATGAGCATGAGAATCAAAACCTAAACCAGTTTTATCTTTGCAAGACTTGGAAGAATTCAGCAGCAAGTTTAGGTTCTTATTCCCATTACAAAACCGATCTAATGTCCTATGCATGTTATCAAGTTTATCGGACAAATCAAGGCAATTTTCACATGAAGTTTTTCTTTTTATTTTGCAATTGGAACAATATTTAACTTCATGAGAATGTAAAGCATTATTCAATATTGAAATTTCATTCATAGCATCTTTTAGTTTCTTTTCAAAATCATCACATCTAGAACAATGCAAATCAATTATAGAACAAGAAGCATCTTTTAAGTTTCCAATGTCAAGTGCAGCAAGCTTTTTGTTCTTTTCAATTTCAAGTTCAAGTCTATCTCGAGTGGAGGAGTGTGCAGTTCTTAGTATGGACAATTGTTCATAGATTAAATCACATGAGGGACAAGAATCATCACTAGGAATCAAGGTTTTCAAACGGTTAATTTCAGATTCTTGTGATTCAATTTTAGTAGCATTATCCCTAAGCTTTTTGTCCTTTTTCTTAATAATAATAGTTGCACGAGAAATTGCATCACACATTTCATTACAGGTAGAACATACCTCATCGTCGTCACTGTTGTGTTCTGCATCCTCCTGACTTGATCTTGATCTTGTTTTGCCCGCCAGGAAGCATAAGTTGGCCAAGTCATCTTCATCTTCGTCACTTCCAATGTCCACGTCGCTTGAGCCAAGTTCTTGGAGTGCGGAGATAAAACTGTTCACCAGTTGGCGACCTGTAAAGCCCTTCTTCTTCTTCTTCTTATTATCAATTGTTGAGGAGTGCTTCGTCCTTGATTGTTTTTCTTCTTGGGAAGTAGAACCTGAAAGGTTAGGGCATTCTGTACGAAAGTGTCCTATCTTACCACATTTGAAACATCGTTGAGGTCTGGAGCTTCCTCTCCTTCTAGTTCTCACATTTTGCAATGCTTTTGAGAACCTAGTAGAGAGAAGTGCTAGCTCCTCCTCTGGAAATTCCACAATCTATTCAAGTGTAGAGAGGACAACAAAGCAAGTGTACCACAGGATGAAGATTGATCGGAGCTAGGCATGTCACGTTGTGAAACAAAAGCAATAGACTTGTTTGGATTCTTTTGTGATAAGATGTCAATTTCATGAGTCTTTAGTTTACAGTAAAGCACATCTAATGTAAGAGAACTCATGACAGTTGATTCATGAATAGATGTAACTTCCATCTCCCAGATTGACATGACTAATGCACTAAGAAGTTGCCTAGCATTTTAAAATCAGAAAAGTTAACATTGACACTATGCAGATTGCTGAGAATTTTATTAAAGTGAGCGAAAAGGTCATCGATAGACTCATTAGGTAGCATCTCGAAACACATCCGTTCCTTTTTGAACATATCTTGTCTCACCTCCTTGATCGCGTTGGATCCTTTGTGATAGTCACAAAGCGCTCTCCACACATCATATGCCGATCGAAGGTGTGCAACGCTGTCGAAGTCGCTTTGAGTGAGTCCTTGGATGATCAAGTTCCGAGCATTGTTGTTGTTGTCGACGTCCCGTAGGTTCGTAGCCATAACTTGATCGTTTGACGGCACATAATAAGGCTTGTACACCTTTTCCCACATGGCGAAGCCTTGGGCCTGGATGAAAGCCTCCATGTGTGCCTTCCAAACCTGAAAATCAATACCAGCAAACACACAAGGTTTGGCGGAGTATTTCTCCATGATGATTAGTCAAAAACACATGCAAATAACAATGATTTAAGCACCGTGGATCTGATACCAATTGTAGGATCGAAGAGCACGTGAAAAGCTACCAGATGGGGGGTGAATGGTAGATTTTAAAAATCTTACGCAGCGGAAACAAATAAATCCCAACCCCTTCGGCAGAAAAATGATCTGTTAAAGAAATCATGTGTGAGACTAACCTAAACATGTTTCACCATGACAAAAGAGATAGATATCAAAGAGAATCAAGTCACGAAGATAACACAACAAGAATCACTCAGATCCGTCGAGAGAAACTCAAGTTACGATTGAAAGATCGAACAAAGCTAAATCTGTCCTACCCGAGAAAAACAGTTCTGGAATGCTGCAAAGAAACTCGTGTAGATCAAAAACCACAAATCCAATGACCGTGAAATTTTTACAGATGATAGATAATCAAGTTGTGAAGACAACCCCAAAAGAACAAGTCAATTGGATCTGTAAAACTCGAGTTATGATAAAACAACCCACAAAAGGTAGTGCTGTCCAGAAACTCATCGAGTAAAACTTGTTTGGAACAAGTCGAACGAACAAGGCACAAAACTTCCTTCAAACTACGAATTTTATTCAATAGAACACAAGAGAAACGGCCCTAAAGTCTTCTACCACGAGCTCTGGCCTCCCTTACTTATATAACCAGCCCTTAGGCCAACCCAATCTTAACTAGGACTTCAATCCTACTCTGATCACGAATCGAAACTTTCCATAACTGCTTAGGACTCTTCTATACGTAGATAGAAGCAACATTAAGAATTCCAAACACCTTAGGAACGTACCCCACATTCCTAAAACAACTCAAATTCGTGACCCACACAAAATCCTATCATAATCAACTCGATACTTTCCATACCGAGCCATAACTGACTCCGTTGCAGCCAAAGTCATCAACCGATACAATTCGATCCTTCCAACCAGATCTTCCAATCCATAAACCATATTTGGAACCATGTTTCCACGTCATGCACCGCCTGCATACGTGCAAAAACCTTCCTTCGACGTCCAGTAACCTTCATACGCACCACCCTTGATTCAATCATTCTGCGCAACCTCCTGACCCGCTCAACCACAATTCCTTCTGAATTTGGTTGTTGGAACCTCATCTCCTCCCTGAGACTAGTCCAAACGATCCTATCACCAGACATGACTTGAACTCAAGCAACACTTGCACATGAACAAACAACTAATCCGTACGAGCCCAAGTCCGCAACTTGACTCAAGTCAGTTTCGAACACAACACATTACGTGAGTACCTCACATAAGCATGTTGCAAAGCATATCAAAACGTTATCAGCCATATCATCCAAAACACACCACAAACTTAGAAAATGAATACTAAGCAATCTTTCTAAGAATATAAAGCAAGTTCAAAACATTTCACATTAAAAGCCGAAACATTGCGATTAAGCACCAGACCTTGCCAAAGCTAACCGGAGCTTGAGCTGGAGCTTACCAAAGCAAGTACAACCTAGCGCCGGAGCTTACCAAAGCTAGTACAACCTAGCGCGGGAGCTTACCAAAGCTAGTTGGGCCTAGCACCGGAGCTAACCAAAACTAGTCGGAACTAGTCATCCCAAAAGTTGGAGCTAGAAAAACATGATGGAGCTAACCAACATAAGTCGGACCTAGCAAAACATATCGGAGCTTAACAAAGACATGCCGGAGCTAAAGACAAAGCTCACCGGGGCTACCCAAAAACATGTTAGACTAGACAAAGAAAGGGACCTATTGTCAGACCTTGCAGAAGCTCGGAGCTAGAGTCGGACCTCGCTAAAAAGATGTTATGGCAACATTCAAAACATTTATTGTCAAAACCAATGTATTCAGCACACATAGTTCTCACAATTTGTCTGGAGCTCGCAATCCTGCGAGGTAGTCAATTTCTATTTTTCAAAAAAAAAATGAAAACTTAACTTACATCAGCTATTTCCAAGTTGACTTAGGTTAGCCTAGTGTAACTTACGTCGGTCAGACCATGCCGACGTAAGTAATACCAAGTAACTTACGTCGGTTATGACGTACCGACATAAGATATACCACTTAACTTACGTAGGTTGAGCTGCCACCGACGTAAGTACTCTGGTCCAGCCCGCGGCCCATCCACTTAAATAACTTACATGGGACGCGGGACACCGACGTAATTAAGTAACTTATATCGGCGGTCGATGTAAGTTACCTTAATTACTTCCAAAGTGCTTCGTCGGCGTATAACCGACATAATTAAGGGAAAGCCGATGTAAGTAAGTAATTTACGTCGGTTTCGGCCTTAATTAAGTCGGCTGTGGCTGACGTAATTGATCGGGATTCTTGTAGTGACCTGGACAAAATATTTTAAAACTTGTATAACTAACATTGTAATGTTTTGATAAATATCAAATTAATTTATACTCACATATTATTCACATTTTTGTATCTCTTAAAAAAAGGGATCCTTCACTGAATTTGGTTTGTATGAACATATTTGCCTTATTTATACATGTATGAATTTTGTTAAATTTTTTAAAGCATTCCAACATGTCAAAATTTGAATTATCCATCACTCTAATGAAATGATCATATACATATGAGGCATTCATCAAATTCTGATCAGACATTGATTCAAAATAATTTAAAAAATCTGAAAAAATCATAGAGGTTGGTATGATGACTAAAAAGTTTCGTTGAAAAATTAAATGAAAATAATTGTATTCATCAAGATTGAAAAATTAAAAAAAAACTAATGTTATTTTTTTTTATGTTTTGATCAATTTCAAATGCTTTCCCAAGTGAAATTTAATGGGAACCTTTAATGCTAAAGCATATTACAAGAAAGTGGAATTTGGGCTTTTAAAAGGCCCCTCATTTTAATCAAGAATATTAATAAAGCCTAGACTCAATACATTTTGTTTCAGGCGGTTTCTAACTACTGCACAAGTTGTATCTAAAGAACCGCCTGTGATAATGGCCTGAACGTGTTCTTCAATTTTCTTTTTCCTTGTTTTTTTTAGATTCCAATATAAATACTCAAACATGTATAGATTCTGCAAATTGATCCAAATTTGATGATTCTTAATTCTATATTCTTCAAAAATTAATATCTATCACATGGACCAAATATTTCAAAACTTCTTGTAAGACCTATGTGTGCTGAATACATTGGCTTGTAGTGAATACACTTTCTTTGACGATAAAACCTTTGAATATCACCAAAACACCTTTTTATTAAGGTCCTGCTAGTTTTGTATGCTCCGGCGGGAGCTTGGTTATACTAGTTTTGGTAAGTTCCGGCGCTAGGTTCTACTAGCTTTTGTTTGCTCTGGCAAGGTCCGGAACTTGACCGCAATGCTTCTGTTTTTCATTTACAATGTTTCGTACTTGCTTTACATCTCTGGAAAGATTGCTTAGTATTCATTTGCTAAGTCTTTGGTGCGTTTTTGTTTGACTTGGATGATATCGTGTTACTGTAGTTTTGCAACATGCTTATGTGAGGTGCTCACATAAGGTGTCGTGTTCGGAACTAACTTGAGTCAAGTCGAGGACTTGGGCTCGTATGGATTGGTTGTTTATTCATGTGCAGGTGTTGCTTGAGTTCAAGACATGGCTGGTGATGGGATCCATTGGACTAGTCTCAGGGAGGAGATGAGGTTCCAACAATCAAATTCAGTAGGAATTATGGTTGAGCTGATCAGGAGGTTGCGCAGCATGAATGAATCAGGAACAATGCATGTGAAGGCATCATGGACATCATTGGAAGATGTTTTCACGTGTGTAAGGAGTGCATGGACATGTATGCATGGTTTCAAGATGTGATGAAGAGATGTGGACGTAAATAGTTGGTCGGAAAGGTCCAACCGACTAGGTTATAGACTCAGGCTGCGGCTGAGTCGGGTTTGACTCAAATATAGAAAGATTTGAGTTGGTTATGATAGGATTTCGTGTGGGTCACGAATTTGAGTTGTTTAGTAATGTGGGATACGTTCCTAAGGTTTTTGGAAGTCTTAAGATTGCTTCTATCTGCGTATAGAAGAATCCTAAGCAGTTATGGAAAGTTACGATTCGTGAACAGAGTAGGATTAGGTTCCTGATTTGAGTTGAGTTGGCTTTCGAGCTGGTTATATAAGCAAGGGAGCCCAGAGCTCGTGGTGCACAACTATGGAGCTGTTCCTCTTGTGTTCTATTTAATAAAATTCGTATTTTGAAGGAACTTTTGTGCTTTGTTCGTCCGACTTGTTCCAGACAAGTTTTACTCGTCGAGTTTCTGGACAGCACTACCTTTCATCGGTGGTTTTATCATAACTCGAGTTTTACAGATTCAATTGATGTTATTCTTTTTGGTTTGTCTTCACAACATGATTATCTATCATCTGTCAAAATTTCGCGGTCATTGGATTTGTGGTTTCTGATCTACACGAGTTTCTTTGCAGCGTTCCAGAACTGTTTTTCTCGGGTAGGACAGATTGACCTTTGTTAGATCTTTTGATCGTAACTTGAGTTTCTCTCGACGGATTTGAATGATTCTTTTTGTGTCTTCTTCTTTACTTGATTCTCTCTGATATATATCATTTTTGTCACAGTGAAACACATTTAGATTAGTATCATACATGATTTCTTTAATAGATCATTTTTCTGCCGAAGGGGTTGGGGTTTAATTTTTTCCGCTGCGTAAGATGTTTAAATCTACCATTCACCCCCCCCCCCTCTGGTAGCTTTTCACCTGCTCTTCGATCCTACAATTGGTATCAGAGCTACGGTGCTCTAATCTTTGTGATTTGTACGTGTTTTTGACTAATCATCATGGAGAAGTACTCCGCCAAACCTTGTGTGTTTGTTGGTATTGATTTTCAGGTTTGGAAGGCACGCATGGAGGCTTTCATCCAGGTACAAGGCTTTGCAATATGGGAGAAGGTATACAAGCCTTACGAAGTGCCATCAAATGATCAAGTTACAGCTACAAATCCGAGAGATGTCGATAGCAACAACAAGGCTCGGAACTTAATCATACAAGGATTAACTCAAAGTGACTTCAACTGTGTTGTGCACCTCCGATCTGCATACGATGTGTGGAAAGCACTTTGTGACTACCACGAAGGATCCAACACGATAAAGGAGGTAAGACAGGACATGTTCAAGAAAGAATACATGCGCTTCGAGATGCAACCCGGTGAGTCCATTGATGACCTCTTTGCTCGCTTTAATAAAATTCTCAGTAACATGCGTAGCGTGAATGTAAATTTTTCAGATGCTGAAAATGCTAGGCAGTTGCTAAGTGCATTAGATATGTCAATTTGGGAGATGAAAGTCACATCTATTCGTGAACCTACTTTCATGAGTACACTTACTTTAGATGTGCTATATTCCAAGCTAAAAACTCATGAAATTGACATAATATCACGTAAGAACCCCAACAAGTCTATTGCTTTTGTTTCTCAACGTGATATGCCTAGCTCCAGTGAATCTTCATCTTGTGGTACTTTTGCTTTGTTGTCCTCTCTAACCCTTGAACAGATTGAGGAGTTTCCAGAGGAGGAGCTAGCACTTCTCTCTACGAGGTTCTCAAAGGCATTGCAAAATGTGAGAACTAGAAGGAGAGGAAGCTTCAGACCTCAACGATGCTTCGAATGTGGTAAGACAGGACACTTTCGTACAGATTGTCCTAACCTTTCAGGTCCTACCTCACGGGAAGAAAAACAATCAAGGATAAAGCACTCCTCAACAAACGATAAGAAGAAAAAGAAGGGCTTTACAGGTCGCCAACTGGTGAACAGTTTTATCTCAGCACTCCAGGAACTTGGCTCATGCGACGTGGACATTGGAAGTGATGAAGATGAAGATGATTTGGCAAACTTGTGCTTCATGGCGGGCAAGTCAAGATCAAGTATGGAGGAGGCAGAACACAACAGCGACAATGAAGAGGTATGTCCTACTTGCGAAGAAATTTGTGATACTATTTCTCGTGCCACTATTATTGTTATGAAAAAGGACAAAAAGCTTAGGGACAATGCTGTTAAAATTGAGTCACTAGAATCTGAAATTAATCGTTTGAAATCCTTGATTCCTAGTGATGATTCTTGTTCCTCATGTGACTTAATAAATGAACAATTGTCCTTCCTAAGAAGTGCACATACCTCCACACTTGATAAACTTGAACTTGAAATTGAAAAGAACAAAAAACTTGCTGCACTTAATATTGGAAACTTAAAAGATGCTTCTTGTTCTACAAATGATTTGCATTGTTCTAGTTGTGATGATCTTGATAAAAAAACTACAAGATGCTATGAATGAAATTTCTATATTGAACAATGCTTTACGTTCTCATGAAGTTAAATATTGCTCTAATTGCAAAATAAAAGGAAAAAACTTCATGTGCAAACTGCCTAGACTTGTCTAAGAGACTTGATGACATGAATAGGACACTAGATCAGTTTTGTAATGGGAATAAGAACCTAAACTTGCTGCTGAATTCTTCCAAGTCTTGCAAAGATAAAACTGATTTAGGTTTTGATTCTCATGCTCATGCTAAGGCACATCCACCTAAAATTGTAAAGTCATTAGGAAGTGGTTTGATTCAAACAGTTCCTAAATAAAAAGAAGTGGTTTTCAAATCTGCAGGAGTGTTGTCTCATTCGGTTTCAAATAAAAATATTGTTTGGTCATCTAGACATGAACACAAAGTTAAATTTCATTGTACCTACTGTGGTAGAGATGGTCATGTCATAGATTTTTTTTATAGACTAGATAAACAACAGAAAAGAAAAAGAATGGTTGCTAGATCTCATAACTTTCATGCAAAATTTGCTGCACATATTGAACCGAATGTACAACCTGCTATTTTGAGTCAAAAACATTCAAAGTTTACCTCCGGACCTTCTGTTTTTGCCTCCGGAGCTACTGATTTTTGTGCTACACAAGTAACACCTTATAGGTCAGTAGTTAAGAATAAAAAATCTCAAACTTTGACTCATAAACCTGCTGTTTTGTCTCAGCTTTCGCGTGTTTTTCCTGCTGCACGTCGCGTGACTCAGTACTGGATTACTAAATGCTTTTTGACTAATCTCAGTATTGAGTCATCGACGTATTGTGCTTCTATGTAGGTTACATGCTTAAGGAAGGAGAACATTTGGATTGTGGATTCAGGTTGCTCATGCCACATGACAGGTAACAAAGAATGGTTCTCCTCCCTCTCTTTTGTGTCATGTGTAGAGAATGTTACTTTTGCCGATAATTCTTCAACTCCTATAATTGCTAAGGGTTCGGTTAGAGTAAATGATCACTACACTTTGAAGGATGTGGCACTTGTCAAAAATTTGAAATACAACTTGCTTTCTGTTTCACAATTGCTAGATGAAAATCTGGAAATTATTTTCAATAAAAACTGCTGTAACGTTGTAAGTTCAAATAGTGAGCTTATTTTTAACATGTCTCGGTTTGGAAGAGTTTTTAAAGCTAATTTTGATATGTCTTCCTCTAAGCATAGGTGTCTAGTTGCTATGATTCAAAGGACCTATATTTTTGGCATCGTAGACTTGGTCACGTAGGCTTTGATCACCTAACGTGTGTTAGTGCTCTTGATCACATACGTGGGCTGCCTAAGCTTAAAGGGGACAAAGAAATTGTGAGCTCTTCTTGTAGACATGCTAAGATGGTTGCAGGTTCACATACTCCTCTCACAATGATCATGACAACTGAACCATGTCAACTTTTGCATCTTGACACCGTAGGACCTTCACGTGTTCAATCCTTCGGAGGTAAATGGTATGTACTAGTGATTGTTGATGATTATTCTAGATACTCTTGGGTTTACTTTATGGCGTCTAAGAATGAAGTTTATAGTTACTTTATAACTTTATTTCATAGATTATCAATTGATTACCCAGGATATTTAAAAGCAATTATAAGTGCCAATGGAACTGAATTTAAAAATCAATCTTTTGATCACTTTTGTGCTGAAAATAGAATAGATCATCAATTTTCTTCACCATATGTACCTCAACAAAACGGTGTTGTAGAAAGAAAGAACAGAACCTTAGTTGAGATGGCTAGAACTATGCTTGATGAATATCAAACTCCTAGGAAATTTTGGGCTGATGCGTTAGCAACCACTTGTTATGTCTCAAATCGTGTTTTCTTGCGTGCTAAGCTAGGTAAAACACCATATGAGCTCCGGTTTGGACATAGGCCTAGTGTTACACACTTTCGAGAATTTGGTTGCAAATGCTTTGTTAAGAAACATGGTAATCTTGATAAATTTGAACCTAGAACCATTGATGGCATGTACTTGATTATCCATCTCATACTAGAGGCTACCGTGTGCTTTTACTTGACACAAACAAAATTGTAGAGACTTGTGAAGTGTCTTTTGATAAATCTAGCCTAGGTACTAGTTCAAACATTGCAGGTCCAGATCCATATATGCGGGGGGAGAGCATTTTTGTTGAAGATGAGGAAGAGGTGGAACTGCTGCCCGAAAATTTAGCAGTTAATGACATTATTCGAGCTCCTGATATTGATCCACAGCCAGCACCGACGACCACCATTGCTGGTCTAGATCCTCCTCAAGTCACAAGCTCATCGATTTGTGATGAACATGAAGAAGAAGAAGAAGCTTGTGAAGTGTCCACTCCCCTCCGGGTTCTCAAAATTCATCCTACACAACAAATTATTGGAAGCTTGCACGAACGAGTTACACGGTCCAGGTTTTGTGATCCAAACTCTCATGCTCATTCTGCTTTTGTTGCTTCTTTTGAACCCAAAGATATATCACACGCACTCACTAATGAATCTTGGATTATTGCCATGCAAGAAGAGTTAGAAAATTTTGAATGAAATAATGTTTGGAAACTTGTACCTCCACCTCAAGGTCACACTTTAATTGGAACTAAATGGGTATTTAAAAATAAACAAAGTGAGGATGGGGTTGTGGTTAGGAATAAGGCTAGGTTGGTTGCTCGAGGTTTCACTCAAGTTGAAGGTCTAGATTTTGATGAAACTTTTGCTCCTGTTGCTAGATTAGAAGCCATAAGGATTTTGTTAGCTTTTGCTGCATCTATTGGTTTTAAGCTATATCAAATGGATGTTAAAAGTGCTTTTCTTAATGGCTACATGGATTAGGAGGTTTATGTCAAACAACCACTGGGTTTTGATAATCTAGATTTTCCTAATCATGTTTACAAATTGTACAAAGCCTTATACAGTCTCAAACAAGCCCCTAGAGCATGGTAGGATAGGTTAAAAGCATTCTTACTTAAAAAGGGGTTTACCATGGGCAAGGTTGATAAAACTCTTTTTGTGCTTAAACATGGCAATGACGCATTATTCGTTAAAGTGTATGTGGATGATATTATCTTTGGTTGTGCTTCTCATGATCTTGTGTCCAAGTTTTCAGCCATGATGAGTTCCAAATTTGAAATGAGTATGATGGGTGAACTAACTTACTTTTTGGGGCTGCAAATCAAGCAAACCAAGGAGTGTACCTTTGTGCACCAGACAAAGTATACAAAAGACCTCCTAAGGCGCTTCAACATGGACAAAAGCAAGCCTCTCCAGACACCAATGGGAACAGCAACAACACTTGAACTTGATGAAGATGGTGAACCAGTGGATCAAAAAGAATATAGAAGCATGATCGAATCACTTTTATACCTCACGGCATCAAGGCCAGACATACAATTCAGCGTATGTCTTTGTGCACGGTTTCAAGCCTCCTCACGTGCTTCACATCGTCAAGCCATCAAAAGGATTCTCAGGTACTTACATGGAACTCAAGAATTTGGCATTTTTCTTCCTTCTTCCTCAACCGTCCGATGCTGATTTTGGAGGTTGTAGGATTGATAGGAAAAGTACTTCCGGTGCTTGTCATTTTCTTGGTAATTCACTTGTTACTTGGTCCTCAAGAAAACAAAATTCAGTTGCACAATCTAGAGCCAAATCTGAATATGTAGCTGCTGCTAGTGCTTGCTCACAAATCCTTTGGATTGTTCAAACACTTAAGGACTATGGGGTTGATCTAGATAGTGTTCCACTTTTTTGATAACACTAGTGCCATTTGCATTGCTAAAAACCTCGTGCAACATTCTAGAACTAAGCACATTGACATTAGGTATCACTTTCTCTGAGATAATGTTGAAAAAGGAAACATTGTGCTTCACCATGTAGATACCGAACAACAATTGGCTGACATTTTTACAAAACCTTTGGATTTCACTCATTTTTGTTACATTCGTAGTGAAATAGGGGTTATGCATCCTCATGGCTTAAATTGAGGGGGAGTCGTGAAACTTAGAAAGTCTATGTGTGAATCTGAAATTAAAATAATATGAGCATAGTATTTCATACATATATGACTTTGTGATTCCTTTTACATGCTGAAAGTTCTTACTACATTACTCATGTTATACGTTTTGTAGTTTTTGCCATGTCTAGTAATTGGAATAATTACTTAAACTAAATCTGGTCATGGTCGAACTTTCTTGCTATTTTGAACTTGTTGCATGTTCACAAGTGCATTTAATCATAAAGAATTAATCAAGTAATCAACTCACATGTTGAGTTTTTATGAAGAAATATAAATTGAGAAAAGATCAAGAGAATATGCATGCTTCGCACTTATTCTTTTGAGATGGCTTATCATTGCACTTAGATATGAACTTGGAAGAAGTTGTGTATGTCTAAAACCATGTCCTTAAGCTTCCGATTGTCAAATGACATAGGCTTGGCTTGGTTGGTTAGAATAAGGCAGATGCGCATATAATCTCTTGCAAATATCATATGATCTAAATTTATGCTTTGAAAAATAATAAAATGCAGCAACTAGTGTCATGATTTCAGGTTTTGAAATAGTTAAGTTTGTGAGATTGTGACTTACTTAAATTGAAAATTAATTTGATCTCTAGCATGGCTTACACTACTTTATGTATTTCATTGATGTGATAATGTAAGGTACTTGATAGTATGACTTGGATGGTGGGGTGGTTTCTGTTAGAAAACAATGCACTTTAGAGACAAAATTAATTCCTAAAATTACAACAGTACGCATGACAGATAGTCCACAGAACATGAACACCAACATGCAAATAAAGCAGACTATATCTATCATATTCATGCGTAAAAAACTCATCTTTACTTACAGTGTTGACGCTTCCAGCTTGAAAAATGATGAGCGGAGTGTGTGAAGAAGACTGTAGATGAAGCAGATCTTCTATCGAGCAGTCGTGCGAAGCTACCCAAAAACCTAATTTGCCCCAATCCGTGCAGATACTTCACAGGGACGTGGTTTCGCAGACACTGCTCTCCCACACGTCGGTGACACGCCAACGGGAGAGATAGACTAGCGTGTAGCAGACTCTCAACACAGTGGACTAGTGAGTCTGTTCACCTCTGTGTTACAGAATGAAAGCACTCATTCTGTATATATAGTGACATACTCTAGTAACTGAAAGAATTAAGTATACAGTAAAGCAGCACAATTAGGCTCTAGTAACTGAAGACAATAAACTTCAGTACTTGCAGCATAATTGTGTTAGTTACTACACATAATTATCTTCCAGAAACTGACTCATAAAGTGCCACAAATTGTAGCAAATTAAAGTCATATTAGTGTTAGTTTTATCAAAAAGAGATAGAACAGATTTACTACGCCAGTTGCCACGTCGCAAGTCACAAGTCACGCGTTAACTCACGCGAAAATACGCGAATACGTGAATACGTGCGCGTGTGCGTGTGATTTGTTTGCGGCTATAGCCATTCTTCTCTCACATATTCCACAAACAGAAAATAGCTTCCCTTATAATTAAGTGCTACTCTCCTCAAATAGTCAATGTAAGATTAATGTCTCCTTTACACCTTTGGAATTCAATAGAGAATAGTTGGGCCTAGGCCCAAATATTCCAACAATCCCCACCAAATTCCAATGGCATAGCTGACACTGCTTGTCGTATGTCCACAATGTTATTTGATATATCAGCTTAACAATGGAGACCTATTCGGTTGAACATCCATCTAGATCTAAAAAATTTGCCAACTCACAACTACACAATGGACTATGCCTTGAATTGGTAGTTTTGCTCGAGGTAGTTTCATTTAAAGACTAAACTGGTATTAGGCGCCTATTGGGCCAGTCCTCGGGTAGAGCCTATAAGTCATACTCCCGTGTCTCTTTCACGAGCTTCTTAGAGAATTCCCAAATCTCACAGACTGCGACCAACATTCATCTCATATAGGTGTGTTTGTACAAGAATACTCTGTAGGACAGTATCTCGCACTATAGCCTCCGAACACATTAAGACTTAAGTCAGACTTCCTTACAAAATGGAGAGTGTTGCATCTTCACTGGAGAGGGTACTACATAGTTATATACTCTCCTAGTTACACATACAGCTTGTTCTTCCCAAATTCTAATTCACGGGATCTCCGATCACATAGGTTTGGATTACCGCTGTGTATAACTCACGTTGGTCTCAATCCCATCTCCTTCGATGCACTATCTATCACGTTTCTTGATAGAACTTTTGTAAACTGATCTGCCAGATTTTTTGCCGTTTGAACATAATCAATGGCTATCACTTCGGAGTTTCTCAATTTTCTGACAGATTTTAACCGTCTTTTCACATGTCTTGAGGATTTCATATTATCCTTTGTACTTGACACATTCGCAAGGACTGTTTGATTGTCACAGTACATAAGAATTGGAGGAATTGGTTTTTCCACCACTGGTAAATTCATCAAGAGTTCCTTTAGCCACTCTGCTTCTACAGAAGCTGTATCTAATGTTGTAAGCTCTGCCTCCATGGTTGACCTCGTCAAAATAGTCTGTTTACAAGACCTCCATGAGACAGCTGCTCCTCCAAGAGTAAAGACATAACCACTTGTTTCCTTTATCTCATCGGCATTAGAAATCCAATTGGAGTAACTATAACCCTCTAAAACTTTGGGGTCTCCTGTATAGTGAAGTCCATAGCTCATTGTACCACACAAATAGCACATAACTCGCTCAAGCGCGCGCCAGTGATCATCTCCTGGGTTAGTAGTAAATCGGCTCAATTTGCTAACCGCGAAGAAAATGTCAGGTCGAGTAGCACCAGCTAGGTACATGAGCGAACCAATTATCTGAGAATATCTCAGTTGGTCTCTCCCGAATCTTTCATTCTTCCGAAGAATTATACTAGGATCGTATGGTGTTGGTGAAGACTTGTTGTTCAAATAGCCAAAACGGCTCAAGACATTCTCAACATAATGGGACTGTAAGAGAGTAATCCTATTCTCATTTCTTATCAGCTTGACGTGTAAGATAACATCAGCCTCCCTCTAAGTCTTTCATATCAAAATTTTGGAACAGAAAAGATTTTACCTCATTTATCACATCAATATCAGTTCCAAAAATTAATATATCATCTACATATAAACACATGATCACTCCTCTACCTCCACCATATCGATAATATACACATTTACCAGCCTCGTTGACAACAAAGACCGCTTGTGTTATGGTACTATCAAATTTCTCATGCCACTGCTTTGGTGCCTGTTTAAGACCGTATAAAGATTTCTTTAATTTACACACCTTATTCTCTTGACTAGGTATCTCAAATCCTTCTGGCTGATCCATATAAATCTCCTCATCCAACTCTCCGTTAAGGAAAGCCTTTTTCACATCCATTTGATGTACTAGAAGACCGTCTGAGGCAGCCAAAGAAAGAAGTACCCGAATAGTTGTCATTCTAGCAACGGGTGAGTAAGTTTCAAAGAAGTCTTCTCCTTCTTTTTGTGTATAACCTTTCGCCACCAGTCTGGCCTTGTACTTCTCAATAGTACCATCAGGCCTAAGCTTTTTCTTGAACACCCACTTACAACCAATCGTTTTACAACCGAATGGACGATCCACTACATCCCAGGTTCTGTTAGTCATGATGGATTCCATCTCACTACGGACTGCTTCCTTCCAGTCGTCTGCATCAGGAGATGCAAACACCTCTTGGATGGATCTGGGTGTATCATCCACAAGATAAACAATGAAATCATCACAAAAGGATTTTGGGATCCTCTGTCTCTTGCTCATACTATGAGTTGTTTCATTGTTTTCTCCGTTATACGGCTGTAATAGATTTTCTAATGGTGTAAGAAGAGGTTGTTCTAAGGTTTCAAATGGAGGATAATTTGTTTCATGCATATGACCATATGAATTACGTGCATCATTCATAGGAAAAATACTTTCAAAAAATGTGGCATCTCTGGATTCAACTATTGTATCAACAAGTACAAGTGGTGAATCAAATCTGATTACTAAAAATCTATAAGCAGGACTATTTGAAGCAAAGCCAATAAACATGCAATCAACAGTATTAGGTTCGAGATTACGCTTTTTAACTATTGGTATATTTACCATAGCCAAACACCCCCATGTGCGCAGGTAAGAAAGAGATGGTTTTCTTTCTTTCCAGCCTTCATATGGAGTTTACTCACTATTTTTAGTGGAGACTCTATTTAGTACATGGTTTGCAGTCAAAACTGCCTCCCCCCACCATTCCATAGATAAACCAGCAGTATCTAACATGGCATTCACCAAGTCTGTTAGAGTGTGTTTTTTCCGCTCGGCAACCCCATTTGATTGAGGTGAGTAGGGTGGTGTTCTTTCATGTACAACTCCATTCTCGACACAAAATTGAGTGAACTCATTGGAGAAAGACTCTCCCCCACGATAAGATCTAATTCTCTTGATTTTCCTTTCTGGTTAATTCTCAACATCAGCCTTATAGATTTTAAAGTGATCTAATGTCTCATCCTTTGATTTAAGTAAATACACTTAACAGTAACGAGTTGAATCGTCCATAAATATCATTAAGTATTTCTTTTCTCCCTTAGTTAATACGCCATTCATTTCACAAAGGTCGGAATGAATGAGTTCCAAAAGTGTCGTATTTCGTTCATCAACAGCAAAGTGAGGTTTTCTTGGCTATTTAGCTTGCACACAAGCTTGACACTTGGAATCTTTCACTATAGGAATTTTAGGAATTAAATTCAAGGTAGATAGCCGTGAGATGCATCCAAAATTTATATGACATAAACTCGATTGCCAAACACTCACTTCATCATCTTTATTCAAAAAATTCACCACAGAGCTACTAGGATGTGAAAGGGAAAAATGGAACAAGCCTCCGTTGTCATAGCCTTTTCCAATAAAGAGTCCACATTTTGACACAACTATTTTATTAGACTCAAACACCAACTTAAATCCGTCTCGACACAACAAAGAGCCACTGATGATATTTTTATTTATTGAGGGGGCATGTTGCACATTCTTTAGCTGCACGGTCTTTCCCGAAGTGAACTTCAGACTGACCGTACTAACACCATGAACAGAAGCACGTGAGCCATTTCCCATCAGGACAGAGGCACCGTGGGTAGCCTGATAAGAAGAAAACATAGATACATCAGCACAAACATGAATATTAGCCACTGTATCAATCCACCATTCAGTAGGTTGACGTGCTGTTAAAACAATATATGTATTACCATACCCTGCTGTTCCAGCATCGCTAATAACCATGTTGGCAGATTTTTGCTGATTTTTCTTGCCTTTTCTGTCTGTGCACTTTTTGGCAAAATGCCCAACCTTACCACAGGCATAGCATTCAACCTCAGCCATGTTTATCTTCTCCTTCTCCTTTCTATTGAAGTTGGTGATGTGTACAACTTTATTTTTCCCTTTCTTTGGCCCAGCATGCTGCATGACATTAGCACTGGACTTTCCTTCATGCACCTTGGACACACCATCTTTTGCGTGAGCTTTCTCCTCCACATCAAGAGAAGCTAACAAATCCTCAACGAAAATGTTTTGTCTCTTACGTTTCAGAGATGTGGCAAATCCCCTTCAAGATGGAGGTAATTTGGCAATAATGCCCCCTGCCACAAATCGATCAGGCAAATTTAGTCTAAGTTGTTGGAGCTCTCTGACAATGAGTTGTATTTCATGAGCCTGCTCAACCACTGAACGGTTGTTTGCCATCTTAAAATCGTTATAGCGTTCCATGACATACAACTCATTTCTAGCATCCGACGCACCGTACTTCTGTTCAATGGACTCCCAGAGCTCTTTCGCGCTTTTATGAGTCATATAAACATCACACAGTTTGTCGAACAACACACTTAAGATGCAACCCACTGCCATCACATTAGCCTTATCAAACTCAGCCTGTTTTTCAACAGTCATGGGTCGATCTACAGGCTTTAGAACATAAGATATGTCCATAGCAGTGAGCCACAAGTCAAGTTTTGTAGCCCATCTCTTAAAGTTCGAACCAGCGAACTTCTCAGGTTTCATCGCATCAACAAAGCTATTACCCATATTAAAGTGTTTATCATGTTTTTGGATTGTTAGAAAACAATGCACCTTAGAGACAAAATTAATTCCTAAAATTACAACAGTACGCATGACAGATAGTCTACAGAATATGAACACCAACATGCAAATAAAGCAGACTATATCTAACATATTCATGCGTAAAAAACTCATCTTTACTTACAATGCTGACGCTTCCAGCTTGAAAAATGATGAGCGGAGCGTGTGAAGAAGACTGTAGATGAAGCAGATCTTCTATCGAGCAGTCGCACAAATGCTACCCAAAAACCTGATTCGCCCCAATCCGTGTAGATTCTTCACTGGGACGTGGTTTCTAAGACACAGCTCTCCCACACGTGAGTGACACGCCGACGGGGGGGATGGACTAGCCTGTAGCAGATGCTCAACACAGTGGACTAGTGAGTCTGTTCACCTCTGTGTTACAGAATGAAAGCACTCATTCTGTATATATAGTGATAGACTCTAGTAACTGAAAGAATTAGGTATAAAGTAAAGCAATACAATTATGCTCTAGAAACTGAAGACAATAAACTTCAGTATTTGCAGCATAATTGCGTCAGTCACTGCACACCGTTATCTTCCAGAAACTGACTCATAAAGTGCCACAAATTGCAGCAAATTAAAGCCATATTGGTGTCAGTTTTATCACAAAGAGAGAGAACAGATTTACTGCGCCAGTCGCCACGTCGCATGTCACAAGTCACGCGTTAACTCACGCGAAAATACGCGAATACGCGCATGCGTGCGTGTGAATTTTTTGTGGCTATAGTCATTCTTCTCTCACATATTCCACACATAGAAAATAGCTTCCCTTATAAATAAGTGTTACTCACCTCAAATAGTCAATGTGAGATTAATGTCTCCTTTATATCTTTGGAATTCAATAGAGAATAGTTGGGCCTAGGCCCAAATATTCCAACAGTTTCCATGCAATCACCCATGACACTAGGTAGCTAAATGAGTATATCACACAACATTTTTTCTAGATATATTTCTAGAATAAAGTTATAGAGATTTGGTCAGTGTTACATCACAATCTATCCCCTAGCTCATCGATGGTCTGCTCTGGTATATATAGAAGCCTCCAAGGATAACAGCGACATAATGACACTCCCAGCATTTTGACTCCTTTTTACCCCAATGTCCCTACAATGCACCTACGGATCAATTCCTTTCAATCATTATTCAAGGACAGAAAAGGCTACTGGTGCAGGTGGAGAAAAAAGAAAAGCCATTCCCTCATTGTGTGATGTCATTCTAGGGTGCACCTTCTCAGAGTTTTATATTGCAACTTGGTACTATTTAAAGTGGCAACAGATCCAACTCTAAAGAAAAAAGGATTTTGAATTGTTTACACTACTACAAAATGCTTCATCGCAGACGGTTCTAAACATATTATCGCATACGGTTTTAAAAACCGCCTGTAACGAAGAGCCTGTGAAAATGATCGATTAACACAGGCGGTGGCATAATCCGCCTGTGAAACTACATTTTCACAGGCGGTTTTTTGTAGTAGTGTTACACACAGTTGCAGAGGACGACGTGGCAGCTATTTTTATTGAAGTACTACATAATCACCCAGTCACATGGCATCGTGAATCTAGTTTAGTGATTTATTATCAAAGTTAGTTTGCCAAGGCTCCTAGCGTGAGTTTGTGTGGTCTGCCTCCCAATTCCAATTGAAATAATTGGTGGCTCTGTGCTTTAGTTTTCTTTGTGGTAATTGGAATAACTGGTAGCTAAAGCAGTGTTTTTGTACTAATTAACAATGCCAACATGTGGATATTTCAAACACATATAGGAGAAAATGAGTTTAATTTATAAACAAGTTGTGTACAACTATAAAGTGAAAGAAAAGACTATTAATTACGTAAGTCAATCCTAGGAAAATGGTGGGATAAACAGAAAAGGAAAAAAAAAGAACAATTCATTGCACTACAGGAATCCGCGAATAGAGTGTCGGCCATATGAGCGTCGGTTTGCTATAGAAACTGATATTCATACATTAAAAGTGTCCGTGCACTGATGCACTTAGCGGACGAGATACCGTGGACATATTTAACTCATAAATACGTCAGGGCCGACACCCTTATCCCTTATGAGCGTCGGTTAAAAAAACGATGCTTTTAAAATTATATGCGTCGGTCACGAAAACCGACACACTTATGAGCACTATGAGTGTCGGCCTCCAAAAATACCGACACCTGTAAGTCTCTGACACACACAAAAAAAGATTGCCTCTGCGAGTGAGCTATGCAGTTCAAAATTTATTTTCATGCCTCAGTGAGCTGTGCTTCACCTATTCATTTTCAACATCATAGTTTCAATTCAGAATTCAGAAAATTGTGCTATATACAATTCACCTTCAGAATCCAAAATCTGATAATGCAAACACGTTCTACAAACACAAAAATAGTCCTGCTCATGTTCTAAAAAAATTATACTCATGAAGAAGAACATGCTACTGCAAGCAAAAGGATCTGGCCGCCGAGCGTCCGCCCTGGCAGCCGCGCGTCCGACCTGCAGCTGCGTCTGCCCCGCCGCCGCTGTTGCATTCTTCCTGCCTCCGCGTGCGCCGTAGACGGCGCGGGCGAGGTGGTGTTGGCCGCACGCGCTGGTGGAGTCACCGCGCGCCCGAGAGACGGCCACCGCATCCTCCCGCGCCGCAGCCGCCTCGTCCTCCCACGTCGCCGCCACTGCGTTCGCCCTCGCTGCTGCCACCGCATCGGTATAGATTAGGAGGCCGAGGCGGATGAGGTGTGCATGGAGGCTGGAGGCCACGGGGAGCTGCGTGTGGGCTGCAAGTCGGGAATGCCGTGTGAGTCACGGGGAGGCCGTGCCGGGGCCGCACCTCGCGCTCGCCGCGCCAGGGCTGACGGCCGTGGCGGGTGGAGGTTGAGGCGGCGGCTAGGGTTCTATGAGCGAGTGGCGGGGATAAAAGAAAGTGAGCTGGGTCGGGTGTGGATATTAAATGCAATGGCTAGGGTGCACTGCTTTGAATATAAAATGCGAGCGGCGGGAAGAAAAAAATCGGGATCGAGCGCGCGCCCTCGGGCGGGAAAAAAATTTCGGGACCGGCAAAAAGCGTCCGTTGAACCGACACATTTATTAAGAGCATCGGTTGAACCGACGTATTTATTAAGTGCATTGGTTTTTTAATTCTGGCCGATGCATTTAGTTTACAGGTATTGGTTTTTTTGAACTGACACTTATAGTCGATTTAAATGCATCGGGACCGACGCATCTAACTAAACCGACACCTTATTCAACGTTTCCTGTAGTGTTGGTTCGATAATTTGATGCATTTGTGTTGGTGATATCCCCAAGAGGCAATCATAACAATTTGATTTAAGGTCTGTTGGATATTTGATCCATAAGCAATTAGGATACTAATGGGCTTGCAACGTAAAAGCCCATTAGTACGCCTATAAATACGAGGGGTAGGGTTAGAGGCTAATTACTCCACCGTGTAACAGCTCTAGCCGCCATCCCTCGCAGGCCTCATGTTGAGACCCTTGTCACGCACTCAGTGCTAGCACACCAGCGCACGACGTTCCTCCCTGTACGTGTGGACTCCGTGGAGGCGCTGCTTCTACTGATATGCTTATCGGCTATGACGAACGTGATCGTCTATCTGCTGCCATGACGAGGACGAGGAGGAGATGAACAAGATCATCTACTTCCCTTACACCGATGTATGTCTATGTTCTGCTGCGTTGCGCATCTAGTACGATCTATGACCTTTGTTGTCGACTGTTGGAGTCGGCAGATCCCCTAACACTATGAAAAGTGTTTGAAGGAGTTTGTGGTTCGGTCTGGGCGCGCGGAGATCTAAGAAAGTGAAATGCGATTCGGACACGAGTGACACGGTGGTTTACGTGGTTCGGGCCGCCTGAGCGTAATACCCTACTCCACGGGTGTGTGTTTGTTGTATTAACTTGTAAGCTTCGAGTGTTCCCCTCCCCTCGTGTATCGTCGGTTTGTCCTTTTATAGCACAAGGACAAACCGTTACAAGTCAGCCTGGCCCGACATGTGGCCCTGGCGGTTACTAGTATTGATACGCGAGATTAATTGTTGCTAATAACCCTGTAACGGCTCCGACAGTGCCGTTACAGGTGTTAATATCATCCGATTAAGTGTCATTAATATGGAATTAATGATAATTAATCGGGTCTTGAAGTCTGCATCTGTCCTTTGGAGATCCGGAGCCGTTACAACGTCTCCCGGGGATTTGAAGCGGTTTAGCTCCGACGTATGGACACGTGGCAGCTCCGGAGCTTGCTTGGGAGAAGCGGGAAGCTCCGGGGTGACCTGGCACGTGTCATGTCCGGAGCTTCTCTCGGTCGGGGGCTACCTCCGGAGGTGCCGTTTCAGTACTTGGCCCGGAGCTTCACCCTTGCGGGTAATAGCTCTGGGCTGACTGTACACGTGGCAACCTGGAGGTTAGCCATGTTGGAGAAGCGGGTCCGGTCACGTCTGGCGAGTGGGCCCCCGAGGGTCTTCAATTTGAGTTGATGTCCTTCCCTTGAGATCTTTGTAACCTCAGGGGGTGTATGGTTTTTAGGGTACCGACAGTGGCCCCCTGGACCTACCTCCGGGGAAGGCCAACGGGATGAAGTCGTTCCGCCGGAGGTGGGTCCATACTTGTGACTCTTGAACTGGGTCTTCAAGAATCTTCGGAGGTGCCTTTGGCGGGGCTTTATGGTTGAGTCCCGACGCGTGGCGCACCTCAGGCGGCAGATAAGATCTTTGACGTGCGGATCTCTCGCAATTGAAGGTCGTCGGTTCCCGATACGAAAACCGTATCGGTTCCGCGCGCCTTGTCAGTCCGCCGCCTTTGGGTTTCCCGCCTCGTGATGACAACTGTTCGCCTGGGTAAGAGCCTCGACTTGATCGTCAGGGTGGTCCCGGGCCCTCTTGTCATCGGCTGGGTTGAATTCTTGAGTAGTATGCTTAACTCCCCTGCAGTTTCCATCCGAGCTTTGCGAGGGCTTACTTAAGAAGGAAAGCGCACCGTCGGGAGTTCTTTACGCTTTCCATCTGTTCTTGCGCTCAAACTCCCAACTCGTGCTTTGCTTCTCTTCTCTCGCCTAGCAGTGCTGCGATGGAGTTGGGTCTGCGTGAGAGTCGTTTGAAGACGGAGAGCGATCTGAAGAAGGTCCGAGCCCTCATGGGGTGGTCGTCGGACTTCTTCAACCGTTCAATCCGCACCGGAGGAGAGCTTCCCTTTAAAAAGGAGCGCTCCGGCGAAATGGTATACTTTTCATCGTATGCCATGGTGGGGCTGATCCCACCATTTTCTTCCTTCTTTTTGATGCTGCTGGACTTCTATGGTCTGCAGCTATACCACCTTGGCCCTCACTCCCTTCTCCTTGTATCCGTCTTTGTCCACTTCTGCGAGATGTGGGTGGGCATTCCTCCCTGCATCGAGCTCTTCCGCACTTTCTTCACCGTCCAAACCACCGGCCGAAGTGACGAGTACCTTGGCTTCTACTACTTTGTGAAGCGCAAGAAGTGCCCGTTCAAGTACCTCCGGTCGTTCCCTTCCGGGAAGTGGGATGACTGGAAGAAAGATTGGGTAGTCGTCCGGGTGGAGGAGCATGAGCGGTTGGAGCTGCCAGACGGTCTGCCCGGCATTGACACGTCGGTGTGGAGCGAAGTTCCGGTGCTGGCGGCAGCTTTCGACCCCGTCTTGTCCAGGATCCGCCAATGTGTAGAGGGAGGATTGACTCCCCAGGCGGTGTTTTGCAACTTCCTGTCGAACAGGTGGGCGCCGCTGAAGAGGAGGGAGAAGCTCGCCTGGGCCCTCAACAGCGTGATGGACGAAGACCGGGTCGAAACCGGGTTGAAGTCCAGCATGGTGGGGAAGTCCTTGGAGTCTCACCTCAAGAAATTCCAGCACGGCATCGATGTAAACGGAGCGTACTTGACTCCGCCACCGGCTTTCCTCCCCCTGAACGAGGAAGTTGAGTTCAGCAGGGTGCTCCGGCGGAAGATGCCCGTGCTTGACGACCTTGGCGTCGTCGAGAGAAGATCGACCGCCCCGTTGGCGATCCCCGGGTTGTCGGAAGGCGGCTCCGCCCCTGTCTCTCAGCCAAGAGCTGAGGTCACCGGCAAGGGCAAGGAGCTGGCGGAGGAGCCAGAGAGCCGGAAGAGGAAGTTGTGTCATGCTGACGGGAGGTCCGTCGGGCTTGCTACTTCCCCGCCAGTTCCCCGTTCTCAGGGAGGAGGATCCTCCGCTGCTGTAGCGTCTGTCCCCGTGGTGGGGTCTTTTCGGAGCGCTACTGTTCCGGCGGTGGGATCCTCCCGGAGTACGGCTGTCCCCATGATGGGTCCCTCCGGAGGTGCCAGCTCCGGACAGGCGACTCCGGTTCGAGAAGCGGTGAGGGCCTCCAGGTCTAGGAGTTCCTCCCGGTCAAGGAGAGCTCCGACCCGGGAAACGCCCGCGGCTACGGCAAGTCCTGGGAGTCCTCCCGGAGCTCCTACGCCGACCGTGGCCAGCCCGGAACGTCCGGGAAAGAGGTTTCGCGCAAGCTGGTGCGTGAACCTCCCAAGGTAATTTTTCTTGCTTACCTCAATTAACTTTTAATTATAGCATCTGTTTGCTCAATTTCTTCATTCTTCATCTGCAGCGTTCCCAAGAAGGGGAGTGAAGCTCCGCCCTCAGCCACAGTGTCTGAGGCTGCGAGGGCTTCTGCTCCAGCCCTGGTGCCGCCCCAGGCGGAGGCTGCGACAGCTCCGGCGCCGGCTGTCGTGGTCATGGACCTCGACTCGTCTCCAGAAGTTCCCGTGGTAGCGCCGGACCACGGGATCGAAGATGCGCCAGCGGCACCCGCTTCGGAGGTTGAAGCTCCGGGCCCTTGTGCTGCAGAAGTAGATGCTCCGGCTGTCGAGCCGGAGGAAGTAGCGGTCCCGGCTTCAGAGCCGGAAAATGTTGGAGCTTCGGCGGTTGAGCCGGAGGCAGCTGAAGCCCCGGCGTGCGAGCCGGAGGTTGAAGTGATTCCGGCAATTGAGCCGGTTACTTCTGAAGCTCCGGTCGCAAGGCCGGTAGTTATTGGAGCGCCGGCTGCAGAGCCGGTGGTGGTGGAGGCGGGGGAGCTTGAGCTCCCCTCAGAAGAAGCGTCCCGGCCGGAGCCATTGGAGGCGACGACGTCGATGGTACCCGTGGCGGAGCCAGAGTGCCTGAACGGAGTCGCCGGCCCCCAGCCTGAGGGGGCGAATGAAGATTTGGTGGCGGGACCTTCTTCAGTGGCGACTGAGGCCATCCCGGAGGAGGGCCCTAGTGCCTTGGAAGCTCGGGGTTCCGCTCTCGCAGAGTGGAACCCAATTTTTGTAAATGAAGACCCGCTGGAACCAGCGGAGGAGACCCCAGAAGGTCCGGAGCCCATCTCGCTGTCGATGTCCATCGACAACGCTTGCTCCAGTCTGCGCCAAGTCCAACTAGCCTTCTTCCACGACAGCAAGGTTCTTGAAGAGGAGCGCCAAACCCTTAGGAGGTGGCGTAATAGACTCCAATTCGAAACCAAGCTGGCGCAGTCGAGGATCGCTGCGGACAAGGAATGGATCAAGCGGGAGAAGGTCCGCTTGGAGCTCTGGGGTGAGATGCTGGATGAGAGGGAGAGCATGACTCACAACCTCGACGCCAAATCCCGGGAGTACCACGACCAAGCTAAAGCTGCCAATGATGCGGCCAACGCCCGGTTCGATGAACTCGAAGTCATCAGTACCGCACTCATCAAGCGCCGAGAGGCGCTTGAGGGAAGGGAAAAGCGGCTCGAGGATGAGGAGCAGAAACTCCTGGAGCTACGGGATGACGTCTTGCGACGTGAAGAAGAGCTCGCCGAGAAGACAGCTCTGGCGGACAAGGGCCTCGAGGAGCGCGCTAAAAAATTGGAAGAGCGCTGCCTCGAGGAGGAGGAGAAGACCTGGGTGCGAGGGCAGGAGCTCTACGAGTATGAGTGTGCCCTCATCGCCCGGGAGAAGAAAATAGAGGCTAGGGAGAAAGACCTGGTCGATCGCCGGAACAAGATCCACCTCCGGGAGGAGGAGCTCGGAAGACTCGAAAAGCGGGTTGCTGCGAAAATTCAGCAAAACGCCAAAGAAGTTGAGCGCCTCTCCCGCGAGAACTCAGAACTGGCGGCGACCCGGAGGTCCCTGGAAGAAATGAAGGGCCTGAGGAAGACGGACTCCCTGCAAATTTGGGAGTTCCTGAGCAAGGCCGACGACGCGCTAGCGCCGATGGGTTTCAGCCCCGTGCTTCCGGATGATCCGGAGCCGGAGCCGGAACTTGCATTGCAGGCGTTGAGCGCTGCGGGTGGCAAGCTCTCCAAGGTGGGCGACGTCATCGCGGACCAGTT
The DNA here is from genome assembly GCA_036927565.1 of Tuctoria greenei. Taxonomy (NCBI): domain Eukaryota; kingdom Viridiplantae; phylum Streptophyta; class Magnoliopsida; order Poales; family Poaceae; genus Tuctoria; species Tuctoria greenei. The sequence continues at coordinate 202,229,102 of JAYESD010000001.1, forward strand.
GGAGGTCGAGGGGCAATCCTTGGCTAGGAACGTCACAGAATATGTGTTGACGTGTTACACCAGCCGGAACCCCCGATTCCCTCTGGACCCGGTGCTTGAAGGTCCCGTCGAAGGAGAGGGCGAAGCTACCCAAAGCAGCGTGTCGGAGGTCGCCCAGAAGGTCGCCGAGTTCTTCCATAGGGTCTAGGACTATCTTTCTTAGCCTTTATTTGTATCTTCTCTTCTTCCTCAATTTTGTAATCCTTTGTCCCTAGATGTAATCTCCGGTCTTCTGATGAAATGAAATCCCCAATTTTTCGTGAATTTCATTTTTTGTCTTCAACATCTTTGTCTTTACTTGGCCCCCTGGTAGATGTGCACAATGTGATTGTGGACATGTACCAAAAGGTTGTTGAGTTTTGTTGAAGACAAATTTGCTTCGAACTCGTGTAGTTTAGGTCCGAAGTCTTCGATAGTGAAGGTCCCTTGAAGTCGTCGGAGCTTAGAAGCTCCGGCATTGCCCATCGTCGGAGCTTAGTAGCTCCGGCAATAGCCTCTACCAACACGTTGAGTGTCGATAGTTAATACTTCAAGGTGTCGGAGCTTAGTAGCTCCGGCAATGACCCTTGCCACGCCTGGCTTGCTGGCAACAGACTCTAGTGATAGAGTCTTCTCACCATCTTTAAGTTAACGCCGGTGGGAGTCGGAGCTTGATTAACTCCGGTTTTTCTCCATCAATATTGAGTTTATTTTTCCTGCACACTTAAGCCAAGAAAAACAGTAAAATTCGTTTCTTATCTATAACTTCGTTGCGGCTTACGGTTCTCAAGAGAATTTCAAGTTGAACACGATTTTTAGTATGATTGGATGAATTGTCTTTTCTTTTAGATCTAATTGTCCATGGACCCACCTTACTTTGGCCTGCCGGGGTATAGGTAGAGCGGCGTACTTAGGGTGCTTGACCAGGCTAAGTCGATAGCGCACTCCAGCCCTAGAATGGCTTGGCGGCTTTCAGGCGAGTTGGCCACAGACGATATTTAAATCTAAAAAATCTGACAATTCAACCCAAATCGTACATAAACCGGTTAAACTAGAACTTCTTAAGAATTGCACATTCCTGTTATAGACAAGAAAGAGAAAAATAAAAATGTCGAGCCTTATGCAAAAATGAATGCACGTGGAGTCTATTTCACATGAAGATGTCTTTCATTATAGGTCCGGGGTACATGGGAAACGAGTACACTCTTAGGGTACGGAACCAGGCTAAGTGTGTTTGGTTTCTCGTTTGACCCTGGGTAGTTAGCCACACTTCTAGTCCGGAGACTGTATCAAGTGTTGCATGAGCTTTTCAAACCTTTCGGGAAAGGTCCGGCTGCTCTCCCGGAGGAACTACCCGACTCTGTACAATGACTCTATAACATACACTTCAAGTTACTTAAGACTCACCTCCGTGGAATTAAGTGTAGAACTTACGGAGGTGCTCGATGTTCCAAGGATTTGGGAGAGGTGTCCCATCCTCGGTAGCCAAGCGAACGCTTCCGGGACGGGATACTTTGATCACTCGGAAGGGTCCTTCCCAGCCGGGGGAGAGTTTGTTTTGCCCTTCTCTGGATAGTATTCTCCGTAGCACCAGATCGCCTTCCTCGAGCTGTCGGTTGTGTACATGCCGCTGATGATAGCGCCGTAGAGCCTGGCGGTATCGGGCATTCCGAACAGCTGCTTGGCACCTTCCCTCCTCGAGGAGGTCTAGGTCTTCACGCCGGAGCTGGTCCTGCGCGGCTTCGTCGAAGGTCCGGACTCGGAGGGAACCCAGGGTGATCTCCGGAGGAAGGATCGCTTCTGCTCCGTACACCAGGAAGAAGGGTGTTTCTCCGGTTGCCCGACTTGGAGAAGTCCTGTTAGCCCATAGAGTGGGCGGAAGCTCTTCGATCCAATTAGCTCCGTGCTTTTTCAAACGCTCATAAGTGCGCGTTTTTAGTCCTTTAAGGATTTCTGCGTTTGCTCTCTCGGCTTGCCCATTGCTGGCAGGATGAGCTACGGAGGCGTAGCAAACTTGTATGCCGAGGTCCTCGCAATATCCTTGAAATGAGGAGCTTGTGAACTGAGTCCCATTATCAGTGATGATCTTGTTTGGGACTCCGAATCTGCTCACGATAGACTGTAGAAAATTGATTGCAGATTGTTTGTTGATCGTCACAACAGGAGTAGCTTCCGGCCACTTGGTGAACTTGTCAATGGCGACGTACAGGAACTTGTAACCTCCGACGGCTCTTGGGAAGGGTCCCAAGATGTCCATCCCCCACACGGCGAAAGGCCACGTAGGAGGTATCATTTGTAAGGGCTGAGCAGGTGTATGAATTTGCTTTGCATGAAATTGGCATGCTTTGCATTTCTTCACTAGCTCAGTAGCATCCTGGAGCGCTGTTGGCCAGTAGAAGCCGTGCCGAAAGGCTTTTCCGACCAGCGTGCGGGAAGACGCGTGGTTCCCACACTCGCCTCCATGGATTTCTGCGAGGAGCTCGCAGCCTTCTTCCCTTGTGATGCACCGCATTAGGATGCCGTTGGCACCGCGCCGGTAGAGATCCCCTTCTACCAACGTGTATCTTTTAGCCAATCTGACTACCCGGTCAGCGGATACATCATCGTCAGGAAGGATGTTGTCTTTCAAGTAGTTCCGGATCTCCGAGATCCATGCATCGGAACTGACTTGAGCATTTGAGTCTTGCGTGCTGGGTTGCTCGGAGCTTCCGGCAGCACCTACGACCCTTGATGGCTGCCATGGTAACAGGGCCATCGGGACCGTCAGCTTCGGGATGCTGATCTCGCCCCCTTCGTTCAGCTCGGCAGGCTGAACTGTGGGTTTTGACAACCTCCGGACAAAGGTTCCGTCTGGAGCTGGAGCTCCGGTTGACGCCTTTGTCGAGAGTTCGTCCGCTTCAACGTTGTGAGCACGCTGAACATGGTGAAGGTCTAGGACTTCGAAGTCCTTCTGAAGCCTCTGGACTTCAAGGAGATAAGCAGCCAGCTGGAGATTATTGCAGGAGCATTCACCCTTCACCTGTTTGATAACAAGTTGTGAATCTCCTTTGACCAGCAACTGCTTGACACCAAAGGATAGTGCCACCTTTAATCCATATATGAGTGCTTCGTACTCCGCCATGTTGTTGGTTGCCTTGAAATCAAGGTGCACCATGTATCTTACCTTCTCCCCGGTTGATGTGAGGAGAAGGACTCCAGCTCCGGCTCCCTGCTTCTGCATGGAGCCGTCGAAGTAAAGGGTCCAGTGAGGCTTGGTGAAGGCCGGAACTTGTGGTTCCTTCTTCTGCTCGCTGGGGCCCCCAGAGTTTGATGGAGAGGGAGTCCATTCTGCCACGAAATCTGCCAACGCTTGACTCTTGATTGCTTGTCTTGGAATGAATTCGAGGTCGAATTCAGCCAGTTCCGCTGCCCACTTCGCTATATTCCCAGTTGAATTGGGATTATGCAGAATCGCTCGAAGTGGATATGAGGTTACCACCGAGACTTTATGAGCTTGGAAATAGTGTCGAAGCTTCCTTGAGGCAATAAGAACTGCGTAGAGCATCTTATGTACCTCTAGGTATCGAGTCTTGGCATCATGTAACACTTCACTGATGAAGTATACTGGGCGTTGAACGGTCCGGACCCTCCCGGAGGGGTCCGGAGCTTCCTCTCCATTGATCCGGACCCTGTCGGAGGGGTCCAGACTATCTTTGGGGACCTCCGGGTTCTGGGTGGAGGAACCCGGAGCTTCTTCAGGAATGACCTGGATCCTATCAGAAGGATCCGGGTCCTCTGAAGTGGCTTCTTGAGGATTCAAGTCTGGGAGCTGGGACCCAGACCTGCTTTCAGGAACCTCCGGATCCTCCCGAAGGGATCTGGATTCCTGAGTATTGGGTAGTTCCGGTCTCTCCGCAACCAGAACCATACTGACGACTTCGTCAGCTGCTGAAATATAAAGCAATAAAGGCTCACCAGGGTTCGGAGCTACCAAGACTGGTAGAGTGGTGAGGAACTGTTTCAGCTCCTGGAATGCCTCCTCTGCCTCTTCAGACCATTGGAATGGTCCGGACTTCCTCAGTAACCTGAAGAAGGGAAGTGCCCTTTCCGCCAGTCTTGAAATGAATCGACTGAGGGCTGCTAGACATCCAGTTAATTTTTGGACGTCTTTGATGCGGGTTGGTGGCCGCATGTCTTCGATGGCTTTTATCTTCGCCGGATTAGCCTCTATACCCCGGTGACTTACCAGGAAACCAAGAAGCTTTCCGGAACTAACCCCGAAGACGCACTTGTCTGGGTTTAGCTTCGTACGGGTGGCCCGCAGCTTGTCAAAGACAGCCTGCAAGGTATCCAAGAGGGACTCCTTGTTTTTGACTTTGACCACAATGTCATCAACGTACACCTCCACTATGTCTCTGATGAGTTCTTCGAAAGTTTTGTACATTGCTCGTACAAAAGTTGAAGCTGCATTCTTGAGACCAAAAGGCATGGCTGTGTAACAATACAATCCATCCACTGTGATGAATGAAGTATGTTCTTCATCTTCCCTAGACATCCGGATTTGATGATATCCCGAATATGCGTCTAGAAAACACAGCAACTCACACCCAGAGGTGGAATCCACTATCTGGTCTATTCTAGGTAGTGGGAATGGATCTTTTGGACATGCCTTATTCAGGGTGGTGTAGTCGATGCACATCCGAAGTTTCCCGCCGGCCTTAGGCACAACGACTGGGTTTGCCAGCCATTTTGGATGGTAGACTTCTCGGATGAATCCGGCTTCGAGCAACTTCTTCACTTCTTGTCGGATGAAGTTCTGTCGCTCTACAGATTGCTTCCGAGGTTTCTGGTGTACAGGCCGAGCGTCGGGGTAAATCTTCAGATTGTGCTCAATCACTTCCCTGGGGATCCCAGGCATTTGTGACGGTTGCCAGGCAAACACGTCAACATTAGCCCGGAGGAAAGTGATGAGCGCGAGTTCCTATTTGTCGTTCAAGCCACCCGATATACGGGTAGTTTGAGTGACATCGGAACCAATTTGGACGACTTTGACGGGAATGTCGGTGTCGCCGCTTGGCTGCACACGGGGTGCAGAGGTCGAGCCTCGTTGACGAATGCTCGGAGGTTGTGGAGCTTGCTTCTGTCTGGAATCCTCCTCTTGCGCTGTGGTGAGTGCATGGAGTTCTTCCAGAGCAGTTACTCCGGCAGTGCGATCTCCACGGATCCGGAGAACGCCTACTGGTGTCGGCATCTTCAACACCAGGTATCCATAATGAGCAGCTGCCATGAATTTGTACAGGGCAGGTCTACCCAAAATGGCGTTGAATGGTAAGTTGATCTGAGCGACGTCGAAGACCAACTTTTCGGTGCGATACTTCTCCCGGGTCCCGAAGGTAACAGGGAGAGTGATAGCTCCGAGTGGGGTTATGGCCCCCGGACCTACTCCGGAGAAAGGTCGAGAGGGCTGGAGGTCTGAAGGTCGAAGCTGAAGCTTAGTGAAAGCTTCGAAGCTGATGAGATTAAGCCCCGAACCTCCATCTACCAGGACATGATGGAGCTGGATGTTGTTGATGGTGGGGGATACCATCAAGGGCAGCTGGCCAGCTCCAACCATGCTTTGAGGACAATCCGAAGCATCGAAAGTGATGGGTGTGTCCATCCACTTTCGATGTGGCTCCGGTCTAGCTGTAGGAGCTACAGCAGCCATATCCCGTCGCATGGTCTTAATGACGCGACGAGAGGTGATGTCCCATGATCCACCAAAGATGGTGTTCATGGTTTTTCGACGTTCGTTGTCGGAGACGTCGGAATCATCGTCGACGGAGGTGTAGACGGCTTTCAAGACCTTTTTGGGGTCTTGAAACCCTAACTCCTCTTCAGCCGGAGCTTCATCGACCTTTTGTTTTCCCTCCCTCTGGCGGAAGGGAGACCCTTCCCGGCGCTTGTGGTAGCGCTCGGCAAGGTTTTGGACCTCCCGGCAATCCTCCAGCTTGTGGCTGCCCGTTTTGTGAATGGGGCACCACATCTTGGATTTGCCACCGTCTTCGGAAGACGGTCGAGGTCGCTTCTCGGGGCGTGGCCCCCGGCCACCAGGAGTTGCAGTGGCTGCAACGTTGGATGTGCCGGCCGACGGCTTCTTCTTGCCGTTGGTCTTCTTTTTCTTCTTGCCACTCCCGGAGGTAGCGGCTTCTTCTTTGGAGGATTTTTTATGATCCTCCAAGGCTGGTTTGGAGTGCATTTCACGGCCCTCCGCAGCTCTGGCACATTTGTCGGCCAGGCTGAAGAGCTCCGTGACACTGGTGATCTCTTTGATCGCCAGTTTCTCCAACATCTTCTTGTCTCGTACACCCTGTCTGAATGCTACAATGACAGAAGCGCTTGAGATAGAAGGGATTGTGTTACGTACCTGAGAGAATCTCTGGATGAATGACCGCAAAGATTCCCCTCCTTTTTGCACGACCGCAAAAAGGTCCAGTTCGGTGCCCGGACGGGTGTATGAACTCCCGAAATTGGCGGTGAACTGGCGGCATAGCTCCTCCCAACTGTCGATAGAGTTGGGCGGAAGGCTCATAAACCAGGACCTAGCAGTCCCAGTTAAGGCCACTGGAAAGTAATTGGCCATTACAGCCTCATTTCCTCCAGCTGCTAGGATCGCAGTGGAGTATATCTGTAGAAATTCTACGGGATTGACAGTCCCGTCGAATTTTTCCGGCAAATGTGGCCGGAACTTCTGTGGCCATCTAACCATACGCAGGTGCATGGCTAGGGCGGAACAGCCTCCTCCTACTCCTTCCAGAGTAGAAAGATCTTGAGCATCTCGTCTTTCTCGAGCTCGCTCGATGTGGACACGGCCATCCTGTTGGCGGTATCGGCGATCAAGCTCCGCTCGGAGGTCGTGTGTCGAAAGCCGAGATGCAGTATGGGCACGTCGTGCCCCAGAGGGCAACGACGTCACTTGCTGTGACGCAGCTCTTCTCCGGTTGTTGGAGACATGTGGACCAAGTCTTCCAGACAACGTTCGTCGCTGCGACGGGGCCCGCCCTGAAGGAGGTGGACCCTGATTGTTGAGGCGTTCGGCCGCTGCTGCGACCAAATGCTCAATATCAGCTCTCCATTGCTCCATGGCACCTTGAGATGCATCCGGAGGTGGTGGTCGCTGAAGGAGAGCACGCGCTGCATGGAGCGCGTGTTCTGGGTTGTCACGACTTGCCGGCGCAGAATGTGACGCCGGTGCACCATCATGTCGTTCGGCATGTCTTGCCGGAGAAGATGGTGGAGGTGGGAGTGTGACTCCCGCTGGAACTGAGGCTCCTGCCGGTGGTTGCATGTTGGAGGGATTGCCTCCGACAGTCTGAGCAGCAGGTTGCCCGTTGGATGATCCAGCTGCAGAATTCACCATTCTTGAAGATCTCAGGCGCCCCTACCTGGCGCGCCAACTGTCGACTGTTGGAGTCGGCAGATCCCCTAACACTATGAAAAGTGTTTGAAGGAGTTTGTGGTTCGGTCTGGGCGCGCGGAGATCTAAGAAAGTGAAATGCGATTCGGACACGAGTGACACGGTGGTTTACGTGGTTCGGGCCGCCTGAGCGTAATACCCTACTCCACGGGTGTGTGTTTGTTGTATTAACTTGTAAGCTTCGAGTGTTCCCCTCCCCTCGTGTATCGTCGGTTTGTCCTTTTATAGCACAAGGACAAACCGTTACAAGTCAGCCTGGCCCGACATGTGGCCCTGGCGGTTACTAGTATTGATACGCGAGATTAATTGTTGCTAATAACCCTGTAACGGCTCCGACAGTGCCGTTACAGGTGTTAATATCATCCGATTAAGTGTCATTAATATGGAATTAATGATAATTAATCGGGTCTTGAAGTCTGCATCTGTCCTTTGGAGATCCGGAGCCGTTACAACGTCTCCCGGGGATTTGAAGCGGTTTAGCTCCGACGTATGGACACGTGGCAGCTCCGGAGCTTGCTTGGGAGAAGCGGGAAGCTCCGGGGTGACCTGGCACGTGTCATGTCCGGAGCTTCTCTCGGTCGGGGGCTACCTCCGGAGGTGCCGTTTCAGTACTTGGCCCGGAGCTTCACCCTTGCGGGTAATAGCTCTGGGCTGACTGTACACGTGGCAACCTGGAGGTTAGCCATGTTGGAGAAGCGGGTCCGGTCACGTCTGGCGAGTGGGCCCCCGAGGGTCTTCAATTTGAGTTGATGTCCTTCCCTTGAGATCTTTGTAACCTCAGGGGGTGTATGGTTTTTAGGGTACCGACATTTGTACTCGCATATTTCCTGGGTGATGCGGTAGAATTGCTAGAGTAGCATACCGCCGATTTCCCTATTGCGGCATCAAAGCCGACTTGCATAGTTTTGAGTTCGTATCTTGTTAGTAGATGGGATCTACTGCAGATATATTCATATGATGAATTTTATCACACGGTTTTTGGGGTTTGGAATTGGTTATAGTAGATTGCAATTTTATATGACTAAAGGGTCAGTTCATGCTCCTATGCTGTGTGCGCAACCTGTCCCTACTGGCTAGAATCACCATCGGGACTAATTGCATACATAGCTAACAGATTGAGTCAACACACCACGATCATAAGTCGTGATCTTCTCATGAATAACCAATCACATTGAAAATTGAGGAATTCTGAATGGCTCGGATTCGGGTTGATTTGATCAATCTGATGAGATTTTCATAGTGATTTCATAGATATGATCAATGTAATTCTGTTTTGTGTGTAATATTCGTGTAGCCTGCGTGTTGCAAATTTAACACAACCGGGTTGAGGTTGTCACGTAATCATATAATGCCCTGTGTGTTGATCTGTGATGCTTGATCTCTCATGTAATTTATTTGGTAGCTATTAGTTGTATTAGCTTCTTTTATGATCATGGTGATGTCTTCTAGCATGGTGGAGATGGAGATCACCACAAGAAGGTAGACATGGTAGCTCAGATCATGATGGAACCATGGCAATGGAGACCACTATGATTCTAAAGGTCATACTATTCACAATGTGATATGATCATATACCTGTGATGTTTACGTATTACTATTCTTTTCATGCTTTTCATATGGTCGATGCTTTGTCATGATAGAATAGCTTCCCTCATAAAAGTTTAGTATTTGATTCCATTTACTAATAGCTACACCTATGTTATTTTGATTGTTGTGTGGTAGGTTTGCCAAAGCAAAGTACCATCATATAACATAATGCATAGGGTGAATGTTGGACATTCACATGCATAGTGTTAGTTTACTCAACAAAGCTATCAAAACGGTTTTGGGCTTTAAGGCATAGAGTTGGGAGCCGGGGCATTGGATGTCACCCAACAAACAAGAGTCATATAGGGATATGATTAACAATTGTTCTTTACCTATGTCACTAATTTCCTAGCAGTGAAGCCAAAGCTCACTAGGAATTAGTGAATATGGATCTTGGACCACTATACGTCATTTGAGGGAGGACGATACTCATATAGTGGTAGTGTATTTTATTAAACTGTTAATAGAAGATTGATACATAACAAAGTGCTAAAATCTTGCATATTTATTTTCTATTGTAGATCACATCTGCTAGTAACAATTCCAGTTTCAATTTGCAATCCGTGCTTTAAAAGGAAAAGTTCAATGGAGCTAACTTTATCGATTGGTAACACAACCTGAGAACCGTTCTTAGGAAAGAGAAAACTGAGTACGTTCTTCTGCAGCCATACCCTGATGACCGCACAGCTGATGCAAATACTGCAACACATAAAGCTTATACGAAGCACTACGATGATGCACTTAATGTTAGTTGCCTCATGCTCGCCACTATGTCTCTTGATTTGCAAAAATAGTATGAGCATACAGATGCTTATTCTATGATTTAGAGACTGCGTGGAATGTTTGAGAATCAAGTTAGGGCTAAGAGATACAACATCTCAAAGTCCTTGTTCTCATGCAAGCTGGGGGAGGGTAGCCCAGTTAGCCCTCATGTAATCAAAATGATTGGTTACATTAAGATTTTGTGCAAACATGATTCTGAACTCAAGGATGATTTGGTATTGACGTTGTTCTCCAGTCACTCCGACCGAGCTACGAGCCATTTATATTGAATTTTCAAATGAATAGCATGGAGAAAACTTTTGTTGAATTACATGGGATGCTTAAAACAGCCGAAGAAAGCATTAAAAAAACGTCACTCATGTGATGATGATTCAAAAGGAGAATAAAAAAAGGAAGCGTGTGACACATCTTAAAGGCAAAGGCAAGGGAAAGGTTCCTGATGATCCTTCAAGCTACAAGTCTAAGCCTAAGAGCAAATTTGGCCCTTCTCCTAATGATGAATGCTTTCACTGTCATGCTAAGGGGCATTGGTCTAGGAACTGCAAGAAGTACTTGGAGGATCTGAAGAAGAAGAAAGGAAGTGAGATTTCCACTTCAGATATAAATCGTTGCAGGGTCTAAGTGAAACTAGAAGATTTGCAAAAGGTGAGTTGGATGTTTGTGTCGGCAATGGAGCAAAGGTTGCGGTCATAGTTGTCGGGGCATACCACTTGTCATTACCCTCAGGATTAGTTTTGGAATTGATTAATTGTTATTGCATTCATACTTTGAGCAAGAACATTATCTCATCGTCATGTTTGGAAGAAGTTGATGGTTATGATATTGTAATAAAGAACAAATGTTGTTCTATTTATTACAATAATATTTTATATGCTCAATGTCCATTTGTGAATGGATTATATGTTCTTGATCTTGAGGATAAAACAATTTGAAAAATTAATACCAAAAGAGCTTGATGAAATGATCTGAATCCCAATTTTATCTGGCATTACCACTTAGGTCATATGAATGAGAAACGCAATGAAAAACTTTATAAAGATGGTTTAATAAGCTCATTTGATTTTGAATCACTTAACACATGCGATTCTTGTTTTCTTTGGAAGATGACTAAAGCACCCTTCACAGGTCAAAGTGAGAGGGCGACTGACTTGTTCGGACTTATACATACATATATATGTGGACCAATGAGTTCAATAGCTAGAGGTTATTTCCACTACTTCATTACTTTTACCAATGACTTCAGTAGATATGGTTATGTCTACCTAATGAGGAGCAAGTCTGAATCATTTGAAAAGTTCAAAGAATTTCATAATGAAGTTAAAAATTGATTGGGCAAGACAATTAAATTTCTGTGATCTGATCGTGGGGGTGAATATTTGAGTAATGAATTTTATGATCATTTAAAACAATATTGAATTGTTCCACAGTTGACTCCACCTGGAACGCCTCAGTGTAATGGGGTGTCTGAGCGGAGGAACCGAACCTAGTTAGACATGGTTAGATCGATGATGAGCCAAGTAGATCTTTCATGATCCTTTTGGGGTTATGCTCTTGAAACTGCTGTGTTTACACTAGACAGAGTCCCAACTAAGTCTGTTTAGATGACACCATATCAGATGTGGACCAGGAAATGACCCGAATTGTCTTTCCTTAAAGTTTGGGGGTGTGATGCTGTCAAACATTTGACATTAGACAAACTCACTCCCAAATCAGACAAATGCTTTTTTGTGGAATATCCTAGGGAAACCAAAGGATATTATTTTTATAATAAAACAAAGAGTAAAGTGTTTACCGCTCTGAATGTTATCTTCTTGGAGAAAGAGTTTCTATCAAAAAGAGTTAGTGGGAGCAAGGTGCATCTTGAAGAAATTCAAGAAATACCTAAAAATGTTTTGGCACCCACTGATCCTATACATGATGTACAAAATGTTGTGCAACCAGTTGATGATACCTTAGCCCCACGAAGGTCTACGAGGGCACGTTGTGGGACTGAAAAGTTAACGCTTCTAACCATAGAGCAACATAACATGGTATTGTTGGATAATAGTGACCCCAAAACTTATACCTAAGCAAAGAAGTGACCCGACTCTGAGAAGTTGCTTGGAGCCATAGAATCCGAAATTGAATCAACGCACAAGAATCAAGTTTGGAACTTGGTTGATCCAATCGAAGATTTATAAAGTGCGATTGGTGGCGAAAGGTTTCAAACAAATTCAAGGTGTTGATTATGATGAAACTTTCTCACTCGTCACAATGCTAAAGTCTGTTCGGATTCTCCTAACAATTGCTGCACATTTTGATTATGAAATATAGGCGGATGGATGTAAAAATAGCCTTTCTTAATGGAAGTGTGACTGAGGATGTGTACATGGCACAAACTGAGGGTTTTGTCGATCCTAAAAATGCTTGTAAAATATGCAAACTTCAAAAGTCTATCTATGGGTTGAAGCACACATCTCGAAGTTCGAATCTACGTTTTTATGAAGTTGTCAGAGGGTTTGGTTCCATCAAAAACATAGAAGGATCATGTATTTACAAGAAGTTTAGTGGTAGCTCACATGTATTTCTTGTCCTATATGTAGATCACATATTATTGATCGAAAATAACATTTCAATGCTTGATGATGATAAATCCTCATTAAGAAAAAGTTTCTCAATGAAGGATTTAAGAGAGGTAGCGTACATTCTGGGCATAAAAATCTATAGAGTTAGATCTAAAAGGCTGATTGGATTAAGCCAAGATACATATATTGAGAAGATATTGAATCGGTTCAATATGCAAGATTCCAAATAATATTTCTTGCCAATATCACATGGCATTACTCTAAGCAAGAGTCGGTGTCCTTCGACACTTGATGAGCAAAAGAGGATGAGAGCGATTCCTCATGCTTCAGCTATTGGCTCCATAATGTATGCCATGTTATGTACATGCTCAGATGTATCTTATGCTCTAAGCATTACAAGCAGGTATCAATCATATTATGGTGAGTGAGGCTCATTGGACCGTTGTCAAAAACATCCTTAAGTACTCGATAAGAACTAAGGATGTGTTCTTGTTGTTTGGAGATGAAGAAAAGCTCGTTGTAAAAGGTTACACTGATTCTAGCTTCCAAACTGATAAGGATGATTCTAGATCGCAATCCGGTTTTGTATTCTGCCTCAATGGAGGGGCAGTGAGCTAGAAAAGTTCCAAGCAAGATACAGTAGCACATTCACAGACAAAGGCGGAGTACATTGCAGCTTCTGAAGCTGCAAAGGAAGCTATTTGGATCAGAAAATTTGTTTCTAAGTTAGGTGTTGTTCATAGCGCGTCCAGTCCTATGGATCTCTGTTGTGACAATAGTGAATCCATGGCACGGGCAAAGAAGCCTAGATCACACAAAGGTTTAAAACATATACTATGATGCTATCACCTTATTTCAGAGATCATCGATCGAGATGATGTGAAGATATGCAAGGTGCACACGGACTTGAATATTGCAGATCCGTTGACAATGCCTCTTCCACAATCAAAGCATGAGGCACACGCAGATATGTGGGTATTAGATACTTACATCAGTAATCATAGTATGTAGTGGGAGACTTGTGTCATAGCTATGTTCATGTACTGTTAAATAAATTGTTATATGAGTAATCATTATTTACATTGATCATCAAGTATGTGACTTGTTCGTGAAACTCTTTGTTAATAGTAATGTTACTCTAAGTGATCCCTAGTCTCTATCATTATATGAGATAATTATGTCACACAAACAAGCACATGTATTAATTGATGATCACGTTTCATGGATCATAGATATGGAGATATAAAATTAATAATATGAATACATGTTAGTGAATATGGTGTTGGATGGACCCACTCCGAGACACTATTGGGATTGTTATTTCCATATGTGCCATGAGATGGTCTTGAGTGATACACCTTCTAGATCCTTAGAATGAATCGCCATTGTTTCTCACTGTGTGTAGTTGTGTACTTTGAGACTACCAAATGCTACTCCGTAACTGGATAGTCATAAAAGTGGTCTTCAGGTATATAAGGAAACATAGAATGGGATGTGCGCGGATCAAGATGGGATTTGCCCCTCCTTAATAATAGGAGAGATATCTCTGGGCCCCTCGACATAGTTGGATTTAAAAGTGCATGGCCATGCCAAGGTGATTAAATGTTAATCACTAGGACTAAAATTTAGTCATGGAATGAATTCACTATTTGATCGAGTGAATGATCGAGCTATCACAAGGATAGCACGCATCTCGCCATGAGCTTGACTGGTATCGTGAGGCAAAGGTATTAGCATGTTGAATGTATCTAGGTTCGGCCGATATAATCTTTATTTACATTCGGGAGTCAGTATGTTCTGCTAGGTACCTCTACTGACTTGTGGTTGGAAACGGTTTCCATTTACAACTGACTGCCCAATGAACCTAACGGGTCACATACTTAAGGGGATGGAATATCGAAAATCTTTGCTAGATGATTTCTCTAGTACCAGTGAGAGATTGTTGGTGATATGCCCAAGAGGCAATCAAAACAATTTGGGTTAAGGTATGTTGGATATTTGATTCATAAGCAATTAGGGTACTAATGGGTCTACGATCTAAAAGCCCATTAGTATGCCTATAAATACGAGGATTAGGGTTAGGGGCTAATTACTCCACCACGTGACAGCCCTAGCCGCCACCCTTCGCAGGCCTCACGCCGAGACCCTTGCCGTGCACGCGGTGCTAGCACACTGGCGCACGACATTCCTCATCGTACGTGTGAGCTCCGTGGGTGTGTTGCTACTATTGCTGCACTGATCGGCCACGACGAACGTGATCATCTACCTACTGCCGTGACGAGGACGAGAAGGAGACAAACGGGATCGTCAACTTCCCCTACACTGACGCGCGTCTATGTTCTGCTGTGTTACGTGTCTAGTGGTAACGATCTATAACCTCTGTACGAGCATGTTTCTTGAGTGATGTGGTAGAATTGCTAGAGTAGCGTACCGTCAATTTCTATACAATTTTTCTAGTAGCAATTATCGTATTCCCACACCACACACACAAATTAGATAGCAAAACTGACCTGAGACAAAAAAAATCACTCCTGTTGTTTAATAGTTCATGGAGCGCATTTGGTAGTGTCCAATCTATATTTTTTGCCATATGATTATGCATTTTTAAATCATGGAAAACTATTTTGTTTTCCTCCAGCATATGTACGGAAACAGGAAGAGAATCTCCCTAGAGGGTCAATGACATGTTGAGTAACATGCACTAATAAAAAAGCATTTTCACAGGTGCCTGGATTTTTCAAACACAGACGGTCCGTAAAAAATGCGATTCTGATGGTGAATGATACAATATCTGCCAGTGATGACAAAACATCACAGGCGATTCTTAAACAACAACCGCCTGTGGAAATCATGTATTTTTTTAGGCGGTTATTAATTAAGAACCGCCTGTGATGTAGCTAACATCACAGGTGGTTCTTAATTAACAAACGCCTGAGAAAATACATTATTTCCACGGGCGGTTTTTGTTTAAGAACCGCCTGTGATGCTGCTAAGCTCCTGTCAAGCTAATCCCTGCACAGCAAGCTCTTGTAGATGCAAGTAACACCCATGGCTCATCATTTGAATTGTTGAAAGCATCAATTTGAAGCTTGAATATCCGTGGATGGATGTTCCCATCCATTTGAACGATTTCTTTCCCTCCTGTCCATTTGAAAAATTAGGAAGATGCTCCTTTTCAGTTTTAATGCCTAAATATATTGACTAGAAATCAGTACCTACTTTCTTAGTGCTTCACAAAAGCGAGTAAGCGAACAACTTCAATCACAAATCTTGTTTTTACACTTTCATAGGGATTTAACTTTAATCTTTCAACCATAGATTTATCAAATAAGTGAAGCTTTCTTATCATACATGTTAATGGCAGTTATAAGTGAACGATGTGTCGAAGCTAACGAAATCTGAATTGGACTGAAGATAAAGAGATCCTGCATATGAGTGGCAATGTCTAGGTTTAACAACGTGAAGCTATGATGACAACCTTCAACAACATGAAAAGTGATGCCAAGGTTATGCTTGCATCAACCAAGGCATGTTGTGAGGGTAAAAACTTGCTGGGGCAAGTATAACCTTGGCCAAAATCAGAAATCACGCCACTGTGGATTACTCTGAACCGCCATGGATTACTCTAAAGTTTTCTCCGTGCATGCTCGGTAAACTTCAGAGTAATCCATGGTGGCTTCAGAGTAATCCACGGTGGCAGGATTTCTGATTTTGGCCAAGGTTATGCTTGCCCCAACAAGTATTATACCCTCACAACATGTCTTGTTTGATGCAAGCATAACCTTGGCATAACTTTTCATGTTGTGAAGGTTGTCATCATAGCTTTATGCTATCTAACCTGGACATTGTCACTCATATGCAGCATCTCTTTGTCTTCAATCCCATTGGGATTTCGTTAGCTTCGACACACCGTTCACATGTAACTGCGATTAGCATGTCTAATGAAGAAGCTTCAATTATTGATAAATCTGTGCTTGAAAGATTAAGATCAAATTCCTATGAAAATGGTAAAAACAAGATTTGTGATTGAAGTTGTACGCTACGTCGCTTGTGTAAAGCACTAAGAGAGATGATACTGATTTGTAGTCAATATATTCATCCATTAGAACTGATAAAGTAGCATCTTCGTAAGTTTTCAAAATGGAGAGAAGAGAAAGAAATCTTGCAGGGCTTGTTTGGGTGTACTAAATCTAATTGGATTGAAGTGGATTGAAGTGAAGAATGAACTAATTTTCTCCTCAATCCACCACAAACCACTTATATTGAAGTGGATACACTCCTATCCAAACAAGCCCTCATATGGACGGGAAGTATCGTCAGACTTCAATTGAAGCTTTTAACAATCCAAATGATGAGTCTCGGGTGTTACTTGCATCTACAAAAGCTTGCTGTGAAGGGATTAGCTTGACAGGAGCTTCAAGAGTTGTGCTTCTAGATGTTGTTTGGAACCGAGCTGTTGGAAGGCAAGCCTGATCATCATAGGTCAGAAGAAATTTATATACACATACTGAATTTAATAATGTTCAAAACAGAAGCTGAATTTAATAATGTTTGAAACATGCTATCTAAAGATGAAATAGAGCATTGTTCTAAGTTGATTTCAGAAGATATAAATATATACAATATATATCATCTCGCATTGCTATATACATTTTTTCCAGCATTGACATCTTCTCGCATATAGGGTTTCAAATTCTTTTTAATGTTTCTCTCTACACGCTTGATGTTTTCTGGTTCGGTGAAAAGGTACATCTCTTCATACTGATTATATTCCTCTTCATTATCTCCCACATCTCAACCCCAACAATATTTTGCTTTCCAGAAACAACTACGTGCATCTTCTTAGTTTCTGGATCTTGAACATAAAAAACTTGTGCAACACTATCGGCGAGAACCCACAGGTCATCTTTATAACCCACTTTATTCAAGTCTATCGGTGTCAGCCCATAATTGTCCACTTTCACACCATCAGGATGTTTGACCCATTGGCACTTAAATAAGGGCATTACCATTCTTTTGCCATAATCAAGTTCCCATATTTCCTCTATGAACCCGAAGTATGTGGTCTTTTGCCCTTGTGAATCATAAGCCTCAATACGAACACCACTATTTTGTGCAACACTCTTACCGTATTTTTCTTTAGTGTAAAATGTGTAACCATTGATGTCATATGCATGCCATGATGTCACCAAAGCAGATGGGCCAGAAGCTAACTTCTTCATTGTTGCCTCTTCTATAGTGTTTCGGTATGGTATATTTTTGTCCATTAACCATTCAGTGAAACATCTTCTATGCTCTTTCATGACCCAATCCTCTGTGCGGTCTTGGTTTTTATCACGAAGCTCAATTTGGTGTTTTTCGATGTACGACTTAGCTATTGCGAGCTGTTGTAGTACACCAAAATGTGCACGGTGTACATTCTTGTAATCTCGAACGATAAAAGTTTTCTTACCAACTTTGCCTCTCCCATGTAGTCTACCCTCATGTACTGGTATAGGCACACCTATCGATTTTCCATCTTTGATGTAATCAACGCAACCCTCAATCACTTCTTCAGTGGTGTATCCTTCCATAATTGAACCCTCTGAGTGAGCACGGTTCCGCACATAACCTTTTAATACTCCTAAATATCTCTCCAACAAAAACATATGATGTAAATATAGTGGCCCCAATGCTTTTATCTGATCAACAAGATGTATGATTAGGTGTACTTGCATATCGTAAAAGGATGGTGGGAAACACATCTCAAGCTTGCACATAGTCTCGATGATGTATGTTTTCAAATAGTCTAAATCTTCACGTGCTATCACCTTTTGCGATACTGCATTGACGAAGTAACACAAACGTGTGATGACAACTTTTATATGCTTAGGTTTGATGACTCTTATTGCAATGGCAAGGAAAACTGTCATCATCATGTGACAGTCGTGAGAATTATAACCGAATAAAGACAAGTCTTTCATCGAGACTAGTTTGCGGATATTGGATGAGAAACTTGTGGGCACTTTGATCCCACTCAAGCATTCGCAAATTGCTTTTTTTCTCTTCTAGCGTCAAGTTGTAGCTGGCAGGGGGAAGGTAATGCTTTCTGTTCGCTTTTTCTACTAGATGAAGCTCTGGTCTCAAATCAAGATTTACTAGGTCCATATGTGAATTTAATCCGTCCTTTGTTTTCCTCAGCATGTCCAGCAAGGTTCCAATGATGCTGTCAAATACATTCTTTGTAACGTGCATCAAATCAATACTATGGCGAAATTCCAGATTCTTGCAACACGGAAGATACTTGAAAAAAATTGATTGTTTCTTGAAAGCCATGTCAGTTGTATCATCCAAAGATGTACTTTTCTTTCTCTTAATTCCTTTACAATATTTGGCCTTACCGAGAGCAATATGAATGTTCTTGACCATTTCAAACACAAGTTTTCCACTGTAAGGTTTTGGTGCAGTATCTTTTTCGATTTTGTTATCAAATTGTTCTATCATCTTCCTATACTTGTGTATATCTGTCAAGAACCGTCGGTGTCTCATGTACACCGTCTTTGTGGATGAAGTGAGGTATAGAAATCCAGTTCTATCCGCGCACCTTACACAAACTTTCTTCCCTTACATTTGTCCCAATAATGTAAACTGTCTGGGATAATCATGCACGGTAATGAATATCATTGCTCTTAGCGTGAAATACTCCCGCTTGTACTCATCTCATGTACGTACCCCTTCATTCCACAATTTTGCCATATGTTACATTAAAGGTTCCAAGAACACATCAATTTCGATGTCGGGTTGTTTTGGACCTTGGATAAGAACAGATAACAAGATATATTTCCTTTTGTGACACAACCACGTCGGTAGGTTGTATATCGTTAAGACCACGGGCCATGTGCTGTGTATGCTCCTATTTTCACCAAACGGATTCATTCCGTTTGTACCCAAGGCAAACCTCACATTTCTGATTTCCTTTGCAAATTCTGGATACTAAATATCAAAAATTTTCCACTGTGTTGCATCACCATGGTGTCGTATATGTTTTTCATTCTACTTGCGTTGCTTGGAATGCCAATGCATAAGTTCAGCCTCCCTAGGGTTTGAGAACGAATGCTTCAAGCAATCAATTACCGGAAGGTACCACATCACCAAGGTGGGAATTTTTCTCTTATTCTTCCCGTTTGCATCGCCAGAAGTATCGTCATCGTCACCTTCAGGACCAATAATAAACTTCTTATTCTTCTGAGACTTTTTCATGTTGGTAACATACTGGTGATTGTAGTCCTTCTTATATCTACTGACACCACAAATGGAGCATCTAGTTGCGAGCTCATGCTCTTTGCGATACAGAATACAATGGTTCACACAAGCGTGTATTTTTGTCACACCTAGTGCCATCGGGCAAAGAAGTTTCTTCGCTTTATAAGTGCTTTTGGGCAGTTTATTTGGATTTGGAAGAATTTCTGCCATAAGATTCAAAAGATCAGAGAAACTACAATTGGACCATTCGTGCGTAGCTTTCAACTTTAGTAGTTATAAGACTACACGCAATGTAGTAAACTCATTATCACAACCGTTTAATTCATCATATAAAAGCTCCGTTGCCGCATTCTGCAATGTCTCCGTTTTACTTAAACCTTAGCTTGCTCCCATAGAAGTCAATACATATGGTTCAATGTGACGCAACATCTCCTCACAATCGAACTCATCATCATCATCACCATCTTGATTGTCACTACCATCATCGATATGAACATTATCATCATCTGAACCTCTCTCATCATCTTTATCCACATCATGTGTATCTAACTCACCATGCTCTATCCATATTGTGTAGTTTTTTTAGACCTCTTTTCACCAAATGAGATTGGATTACTATAGTATCCGTCCAAGCAATCTTATTTTTGCAGTCGATACATGGACATAATATGTCATCTATATTTTGCAACTACGCATGTCTCTTGGATGCTTCAATAAAATTTGCAACATTATGAATGTACATAGGATCGGGTCTTGGCATGTTATACATCCACGCTCGACGGTCCATGCTTCAATAATAGAATTTTTGTCAGATTTACAAAATTTGGCCACAAATATTCCCTAAAGGTCTTCTATAAAATGAATTTACAGAGAAATAACAAGTATGATTAGGGCGACTAATGTAGGTCTATTCATTAGGGCGACTAATTGACCCTAGTCGATGGCTAATCGATGTCCAGTCGTCCTCAAGGTTTTTACGGTAATATCAAGTTGATACAGAGTTGTAGAGAGAGGTGGCACGTAGGAGAGCGGCAGCAATGTCAAATATGACTCTAAGATCGGCGACGAACAGAAAGCGTGGCAGACGGGAGGCGGCGGCGTCGAGTGGAGTCTAGAGGAGACGGGCGACGTCTTGAGGCGGACGGAGTCGAAGGCGTTGGGAGCAGCAAGCGGGGGTGAAGGATTGAAGTCGTGGGGCAAACAGGCCCAGTAGCATGGGATAGGTCTGGGTGGGATCCAATCAGTTATATCTTGACGTTGGATCCCATCCAACAATGGTAACTAAATGGGTGAGTTATAAAACCATCTCCCTAGAAAACTAACCCTAATCACTCCTTCAAAATTTATGAAAGCAGGAGGTACGCATACACAAGTAACATATTGAAAAAGAAAACACATAAAACTACAATTACAAGTTCAGGTAAACTTTATGCATCTTATATATATTACAATAGCATCTGTTAATTAAACATCATATTCATGTCACAAAATAGGTACAAACTACAATAAGATTATTATAATATAGTCCGTACATCAATATCTAAAAGACCAAACTTCCAAATTAAGAGTCCAAATGCATATGTACACACATGCAAAAGGACACAATTCATATACCAACACACAAAACTAGCAGCTTATGAAAATATACAAAGAAAAAGGTAGCAGGCAATGCATAGTAAGGAAACTATGAGAATTTACTTAGGTACCTTGTGGCGCGATGTGGGACTAGGCAGAGGCGTGCCTCCGCGAGGCTGGGCGGCAGCGCGGCAGTGCGGGCTGGGCGGCGGTGTGGCAGTGCGGCCTGAGCGGCAGTGCGGCAGTGCAGGCTGAGTGGCAGCGCGACAGTGCAGGGTGGGCGGCAGCGCGGCGGTGGGTAATTTTGGCAGCCTTGCGGCTGTGGAAAATTCTCCATGGTTCTGTTTCGACTGTGGCGAGAGGTCTTTATATAGACATCAGTTTTTCACAGGCGATTTTTAAATTTTTCACAGGCGGTTGGTGATTAATAACCGCTTGAGAAAACGACTACCTCAGGCGGTTATTCATTACAAACCGCCTGATATAATGCTCGCGGATCTTCAGTTTCCTTATCCCTTGCTTCTTTTTTAATTAGATTCCAATATAAATACTCAAACATGTTTAGATTCTGCAAATTGAGTCCAAATTCGATGATTTTTTCTTCTATATTTGTATGAAATTAACATCTACCATCCGAACCAAATATTTTAAAACTTGTATAGCTGACATTGTAATGTTTTGGTAAATATCAAATTAATTTTTACTCACATATTATTCACATTCGTGTATCTCATAAAAAAAGGACCCTTCACTTAAATTTGTTTGTATGAACATATTTGTATTATTTATACATGTATCAATTTTGTTAATTTTTTTAAAAGCATTCCAATATGTAAAACTTCAAATTATCTATCATTCTAACTATATGCTCATATACATATGAGGCATTCATCAACACACATTGATTCAAAAAAATTTAAAAAAATCTGAAAAAATTCATAGAGGTTGGTATGATGAATAAAAATGACCACTGAAAAAATAAATGAAAAAAGAATTATATTCATCAAGATAGAAAAATAAAAAATAGCAATCGTTATATGTTTTTTTATGTTCTGACCAATTTTAAAGGATTTATGAAGTGAAATTTAATGGTAACCTTTACTTATCAATAATATTACAAGAAAGTGGAAGTTTGCCTTTTTAAAAGCCCCACATTCAATCAACAATATTAGTTAAGAAGAAGTAAAGTTCTGCACAGGTGGTTGGAATTTAATAACCGAATGAGAAAATGATTATCTCAGGCGGGTTTTACTTACCAACCGCCTGAGATAATACCCAATACTGTTCTTCAGTTTCATTTTCTCTTGCTTCTTTTTTATTTAGATTCCAATATAAATACTCAAACATGTTTAGATTCTGCAAATTGAGTCCAAATTCAATGATTCTTTCTTCTATATTTGTATAAAATTAACATATACCACCTGAACCAAATATTTTAAAACTTGTATAGCTGACATTGTAATGTTTTGGTAAATATCAAATTAATTTCTACTCACATATTATTCACATTTGTGTATCTCATAAAAAAAGGATCCTTCACTTAAATTTGTTTGTATGAACATATTTGTATTATTTATACATGTATGAATTTTGTTAATTTTTTTAAAAGCATTCCAACATGTCAAACTTCAAATTATCCATCACTCTAACTATATGCTCATATACATATGAGGCATTCATCAAATTATGAACACACATTGATTCAAAAAAAATTTAAAAAAAAACTGAAAAAATTCATAGAGGTTGGTATGATGAATAAAATGTCCACTGAAAAAATAAATGAAAAAAGCGTTATATTCATCAAGATAGAAAAAATGAAAAATAGCAATTGTTATATGTTTTTTATGTTCTGACCAATTTCAAAGGATTTATGAAGTGAAATTTAATGGTAACTGTCAGTACCCTGTGTACCATATACCCCTTGAGATTGCAAAGATCTCAAGGTAATATCATCTACTTGATCTGAAGACCTTCAGAGGCCCAAGTGTCAGACATAATCGGACCCGCTTCCCCAACATGGTTAGTACTAGGGTCGCCACGAGTACTATCAAACCGGAGCTACTGCCCACAAGGGGGAAGCTCCAGGCTATGTACCATAGCGGCACCCCCAGACCTAACCCTAGACCGAGGGAAGCTTCGGAACTGACACGTGTTAGGTGGCACCGGACCTATCTGTTCCCCACAGTACGCTCTGGAGCTGCCACGTGTCCAACTGTCAGATCTTCAGCCTCCAACCTCCGGAAGACTTCACAACGGCTCCGGATCTTCAAAGGGGAATCAAGGACTTCAAGACCCGATTAAGTTCCATAAATACTATATTAATGACAAACGATCGGACGACCTTAATTACCAGTAACGGTGCTATCAAAGCCCGTAACTCGGTTATTAAGGGTAATTAAGCGCATCAAATGTGTATCAATATTAGTAACCACCGAGGCCACATGTCCGGCCAGGCTAACTTGTAACGGCTTGCCCTTGTACTATAAAAGGACAGGCCGACGATACATGGGGGGGGGGGGGGGGGGGACTCGACGCGCTCACTCTACACTCTCAACTTATGTTGAACTCATACATCCAATACAACACAAACACACCCCGTGGAGTAGGGTATTATGCTCAGGCGGCCCGAACCACGTAAATCTTTGCGTCTCCTGTGCCGTTTTATATATCACCTTCTTGAATCTCCGCGCGCCCACACTGAACCGTAAACTCCTCCAACACTTTAGTAGTGTCGGGAGATCTGCCGGATCAAAACCACCGACAGTTGGCACGTCAGGTAGGGGGCGCCTGAGATTTCAAGAATGGTGAACTCAGCTGCTGGATCATCAACTGTCATCCCGCTGTTCAAGTCGTTGGGGGCAATCCCTCCAATATGCAGCCACCAGCAGGAACCTCAGTTCCAGCAGGAGTCACGCTACCACCACCGCCGCCTCCACCAGCAAATCAAGCTGGGCAGCGCGATGGTGCACCGGCATCAATCACTACGTCGGCAAATCATGACAACCCGGAACACGCGCTCCATGCTGCACGTGCTCTTCTTCAGCGCCCACCACCCCCGGACGCATCCCGGGATGCAATGCAGCAGTGGAGGGCCGATGTGGAACACTTGGTTGCAGCAGCAGCCGACCGCATCAGCAACCAGGGTCCTCCTCCTTCAGGACGGGCCCTGTCACAGCGATGGACCTTGTCTGGCAGACTTGGTCCACACGTTTCCAACAACAAAAGACGTGTTGCATCGCAGCAAGTGATGTCATTGCCCTCCGGGGCACGGCGCACTCACACGGTGTCAAGGCTTTTAACTCATGACCTCCGGGCGGAGCTTGATCGCCGATACCGTCAACAAGACGACCGAGTCCATATTGAGCGTGCTTGTGAAAGACGAGAAGCTCAGGACATTCCTACTCCTAAAGGAGTAGGAGGAGGCTGTTCGGCCCTGGTCATGCATCTGCGTATGGTCAGGTGGTCACAGAAATTCCGGCCTCACTTGCCGGAGAAGTTTGACGGAACCGTTAATCCCGTTGAATGTCTTCAGATTTACTCCACTGCTATCCTGGCAGCTGGAGGAAATGAGGCCATAATGGCCAATTATTTTCCAGTGGCTTTAACTGGGACTGCCCGGTCCTGGTTTATGAGCCTTCCATCCAACTCCATCAACAGTTGGGAGGAGTTGTGCCGGCAGTTCACCGCTAACTTCGGGAGTTCATACACCCTACCAGGCACTGAACTGGACCTTTTTGGAGTCGTGCAAAAAGGGGGAGAATCCCTACGATCATTCATCCAGAGATTCTCTCAGAAGGCCGTGAAATGCACTCCAAACCACCTCTGGAGGATCACAAAAAATCCTCCAAAGGCGAAGCCACTACCTCCGGGAGTGGCAAGAAGAAGAAAAAGACCAACGGCAAGAAGAAGCCGTCGACCGGCGCATCTAATGCTGCAGCTGCTGCAGCTCCGGGTGGCCGGGGTCCATACACCGAGAAGCGACCTCGATCGTCTTTTGAATACGGTGGCAAACCCAAGGTGTGGTGTCCAATTCACAAAACGGACAGCCACAGTTTGGAAGACTGTCGGGAGGTCCAAAACCTTCCCGAGTGCTACAACAAGCACCGAGAAGAAGTTCCTTTCCGGCAGAGGGAAGGAAAACAAAAAGTTGACGAAGCTCCGGCTGAAGAGGAGTTAGGTTTTCAAGATCCTAAAATGGTCCTGAAGGCCGTTTACACCTCCGTTGACGATGATCCTGACGTCTCTAACAACGAGTGTCGGAAAACCATGAACACCATTTTTGGTGGATCATGGGACATCACCTCCCGTCGCATCCTCAAGACAATGCGTCGGGACATGGCTGCTGTAGCTCCTACACCCAGGGCGGAGCCTCATCGGAAGTGGATGGAAACAACCATCACTTTTGATGCTTCGAACTGACATCGAAGCATGGTTGGAGCAGGCCAGTTACATTTGATGGTATCTCCTACCATCAATAACATCCAGCTCCATCATGTTATGGTAGACGGAGGTTCGGGGCTCAACCTCATAAGCTTCGAAGCTTTTACCAAGCTTTAGCTCCGACCTTCGGATCTTCACCCCTCCCGACCTTTCTCCGGAGTAGGTCCGGGAGCCATTACCCCACTCGGTGCTATTACCCTCCCCGTTACCTTCGGGACCCGGGAGAAGTATCGCACCGAGAAGTTGGTCTTTAATGTTGCACAGATCAACTTACCCTTCAATGCCATCTTGGGTAGGCCTGCTTTGTACAAATTCATGGCAGCTGCTCATTATGGCTACTTGGTGTTAAAGATGCCAACACCAGTAGGCGTTCTCCGGATCCATGGAGATCGTACTGCTGGAGTAACTGCTCTGGAAGAACTTCATGCGCTTACTACGGCGCAAGAGGAGAAGTCCAGGCAGGAACAAGCTCCAACCCCCCCCCCCCCCCGAGCATTTGTCAGCGGGGCTCGACTTCTGCACCTCGTGTGCAGCCAAGCGACGACACCAACATTCCCATCAAAGTCATCCAAATCGGTTCCGATGCCGCTCAGACCACCCGTATATCGGGAGGACTGAATGACAAATAGGAACTCGCGCTCATCGCTTTGCTCCGGGCTAATGTCGACGTGTTTGCCTGACAACCGTCACAAATGCCTGGGATCCCCAGGGAAGTGATTGAGCACAATCTAAAGATCTACCCTGATGCCCGGCCCATACCCCAGAAGCCTCGGAAGCAATCCGTGGAGCGATATAACTTCATTCGACAAGAAGTGAAGAAGTTGCTCGAAGCTGGATTCATCCGAGAAGTCTTCCATCCAAAATGGCTAGCAAACCCAGTCGTTGTGCCCAAGGCCGGCGGGAAGCTTCGGATGTGTATCGACTACACAACACTAAATAAGGCATGTCCAAAAGATCCATTCCCACTACCTAGAATAGATCAGATAGTGGATTCCACCTCCGGGTGTGAATTACTGTGTTTCATAGACGCATATTTTGGGTATCATCAAATCAGAATGTCTAGGGAAGATGAAGATCATACCTCTTTTATCACAGTAGATGGATTGTACTATTATACAACCATGCCATTTGGTCTCAAGAATGCAGCTTCAACCTTTGTACGAGCTATGTACAAAACTTTTGAAGAACTCATTAGAGACATTGTGGTCAAGGTCAAGAACAAGGAGTCACTCCTTGACACCTTACAGGCTGTCTTCAACAAGTTGCGGGTCACGCGCACAAAGCTAAACCCAGACAAGTGTGTCTTCGGGGTTAGCTCCGGAAAACTTCTTAGTTTCCTGGTAAGTCACCAGGGCATAAAAGCTAATCCAACGAAGATCAAAGCCATTGAAGACATGCAGCCACCAGCCCGCATCAAGGATGTCCAAAAGCTGACTGGATGTCTAGCAGCCCTTAGCCGGTTCATTTCAAGACTGGCGGAATAGGCACTTCCCTTCTTCAAGTTATTAAGGAAGTCCGGACCATTCCAATGGTCTGAAGAAGCAGAAAAGGCGTTCCAGGAGCTAAAACAGTTCCTCACCACCCTACCAACTCTAGTAGCTCCAAACCCTGGTGAGCCTTTGCTGCTTTACATTTCAGCAACTGACGAAGTCGTCTGTATGGTTTTGGTTGCGGAGAGACCAGAACTATCCCATGCTCAGGAATCTAGACCGCTACGGGAAGATCCGGAGGTTCCTGAAAGCGACTCTGGGTCCCAGCTCCCAGACTTGAGTTCACAAAAAGTTACTTTAGAAGACTCAGACCCCTCCGGGAGGGTCCAGGTCGCTTCTGAAGAAGCTTCGGGTCCCTCTAGCCAGGACCCGGAGGTCCCCGAAGAAGGTCCGGATCCCTCAGGGAGGATCCGGGCCAGTGAAGAGGAAGCTCCGGGCCCTTCCGGGAGGGTCTGGACCATCCAGCGCCCAGTGTACTTCATCAGTGAAGTACTTCATGACGCCAAGACTCGATACCTAGAGGTTCATAAGCTGCTCTATGCAGTTCTCATTACCTCCAGGAAGCTTCGCCATTACTTCCAAGCTCACAAGATTTCAGTGGTGACCTCTTACCCACTTCGAGCAATCTTGCATAATCCCAATTCAACTGGGAATATTGTAAAGTGGGCAACGGAATTGGCTGAATTCGATATCGAATTTATTTCAAGGCAAGCAATCAAGAGTCAAGCATTGGCGGATTTCATGGCGGTATGGACTCCCTCTCCATCAAACCCTGGGGGCCCAGTGAGCAGAAGTCGGAACACAAGGCTTCGGTCTTCACCGAGCCTCACTGGACCCTCTACATCGACGGCTCCATGCAAAAGCAGGGGGCCGGAGCTGGAATCCTTCTCCTCGCACCAACCGGAGAGAAGGTAAAATACATGGTACACCTTGGCTTCAAGGCGACCAACAACATGGCGGAATACGAAGCACTCATCTACGGACTAAGGGTGGCACTGTCATACAGTGTCAAGCAACTCCTGGTCAAGGGAGATTCATAGCTCATCATTAAGCAAGTGAAGGGTGAATGCTCCTGCAACAATGTCCAGCTAGCTGCTTACCTCCTTGAAGTCCAGAGGCTTCAGAAGGACTTCGAAGTCCTATATCTCCACCATGTCCAGCGTGCCCACAACGCTGAAGCTGACGAACTCTCGACGAAAGCGTCAACTGGAGCTCCGGCTCCTGACGGAACTTTTGTCTGGAGGTTGTCAAAACACACAGCTCAGCCTGCCGAACTGAGCGAAGGGGGCGAGATCAGCATCCCGAATCTGACGGTCCCGATGGCCCTGTTACCATGGCAGCCATCAAAGGTCGTAGGTGCTGCCGGAAGCTCCGAGCAACCCAGCACGCAAGACTCAAATGCTCAAGTTAGCTCCGACGCATGGATCTCGGAGATCTGGAGCTACTTGAAAGACAACATCCTTCCTGACGATGATGTATCCGCTGAACGGATAGTCAGATTAGCTAAAAGATACATGTTGGTAGAAGGGGATCTCTACCGACACGGTGCCAACGGTGTCCTAATGCGGTGCATCACAAGGGAAGAAGGCTGCAAGCTCCTCGCAGAAATCCATGGAGGCGAGTGTGGGAACCACGCGTCTTCCCGCACGCTGGTCGGTAAAGCCTTCTGGCATGGCTTCTACTGGCCTACAGCACTCCAGGATGCAACTGAGCTGGTGAAGAAATGTGAAGCATGCCAGTTCACACACTGGCTCAGTCTCTACAAATGATACCTCCTACATGGCCCTTCGCCGTGTGGGGGATGGACATCTTGGGACCTTTCCCAAGAGCCGTCGTAGGTTACAAGTTCTTGTATGTCGCCATTGACAAGTTCACCAAGTGGCCGGAAGCAACTCCAGTTGTGACAATAAACAAGCAATCTGCTATCAACTTTTTGCAGTCCATTGTATGCAGATTTGGAGTCCCAAACAAAATCATTACTGATAACGGGATCCAATTCACAAGCTCTGCATTTCAAGGGTATTGCGAAGACCTCGACATTCAAGTTTGCTACGCCTCCGTAGCTCACCCGGCAAGCAATGGCCAGGCCGAGAGAGAAAATGCTGAAATCCTGAAAGGACAAAAAACGCGCACATATGAGCGCTTGAAAAAACATGGAGCCAACTGGATTGAAGAGTTCCGCCCACTCTATGGTCCAACAGGACAACCCCAAAGCGGTCAACTGGAGAGACACCCTTCTTACTGGTGTACGGAGCTGAAGTAATCCTTCCTCCGGAAATCACCTTGGGGTCACTCCGGGTCCGGACCTTCGATGAAGCCACGCAGGATCAGCTCCGGCGTGAAGACCTAGACCTCCTTGAGGAGGGAAGGTGCCAAGCAGCTGTTCGGAATCCCCAATACCGCCAAGCCCTTCGGCGCTATCATCAGCGGCATGTACACAACCGACAGCTTGAGGAAGGCGATCTGGTGCTACGGAGAATACAATCCAGAGAAGGGTTAAACAAACTCTCCCTCAACTGGGAAGGACCCTTCTGACTGATGAAAGTATCCCATCCCGGAAGCGTTCGCTTGGCAACCGAGGATGGGACACCTCTCCCAAATCCTTGGAACATTGATCATCTCCGTAAGTTCTACACCTAATATCACGGAGGTGAGTCTGTAGTAACTTGAGGTGTATGTTATAGAGTCATTGTACAGAGTCGGGTAGTTCCTCCGGGAGAACAGCCGGACCTTTCCCGGAAGGTCTGCAAAGTTCATGCAACGCTTGTCACAGTCTGAGGACTAAAAGTGTGGCTAGCTACCCTGGGTCAAACGAGAAATGAAACACACTTAGCTTGGTTCCGTACCCTAAGAGTGTACTTGTTTCTCCTGTACCCCGGACCTATAATGAAAGACATCTTCATGTGAAACAGACTCCACGTGCATTTACTATGTACAGGCTCAACATTTTTTATTTTTCTCTTGTCTATAACAAGGATGTGCAATTCTTAAGAAATTTTAGTTCGACCGGTTCAAATACGATTTGAGCTGTATTGTCGATTCTTTTGCATTCAAATATTGTTCATGGCCTACTCGCCTGAATGCCGCCAAGCCAATCTAGGGCCGGAGTGTGCTATCGACTTAGCCTGGTCAAGCACCCTTAGTACGCCACTCTACCTACACCCCGGCAGGCCGATGTAAGGCGGGTCCAAGTACAATTGGATCCAAAATAAAGAAGGCAATGCATTCGGTTGCATTCAGAATCATGTTTGACCTAAAATTTTCTTGAGAATCGTAAGCCACGACGAAGTTATAGGCAATGAGCGAATTTTACTATTTTTCTTGGCTTCAATGTGCAGGAAAAATAAAAAATCCACGCTGATGGAGAAAAGCCGGAGCTGACGAAGCTCCGACTCCCCCTAGGTGGCTTATAATCGATGTTAAACATTGAAAACGAGCATCACCAGAGCAACCAAGCTCCAGTAAAGCTAGGGGGGCAGCTGTCGACGCAGAATAAAAGATGGTGAGACGATTCCACAAATGGAGTATGCAGCCGACGAACTACACATTGGCAAAGGTCACTGCCGGACCTACTAAGCTCCGACACCCCGGAGGTCTAACTGTCGATGCTCTACGCGTTGATAGGAACTATTGCCGGAGCTAATGAGCCCCGACGGTAGTCAATACCGGAGCTTCAGAGCTTTGACAACCTCAGGGGGCCTTAACTATCGAAGACTTCGGACCTACACTCTACAAGTTCGAAGCAAACGAGTCTTCAACAAAACACAATATCCTCTTGGTACATGTTCACAATCAAATTGTGTACATCTACCAGGGGGCCAAGTGAAGACAAAAGTGTTGAAGACAAAAAATGAAATTCACAAAAAGTTGGATTTCATTCATCTGGAGACAAGGGATTACAAAATTGGGGAAGAAAAAGAGAGAATACAAGTGGAAGCTGCAGAGATGGTCCTAGACCCTATGGAAGAACTGGGCGACCTTCGGAGCAACCTCCGACACATTGGCTCAGGTGGCTTCACCTTCTCCTTCGATGGGACCTTCAAGTACCGGGTCTAGAGGGAATTGGGGATCCCAGCTGGTGTAGCACGTCAGCACATATTCTGCGACATTCTTCGCCAGGGACTGCCCCTCTACCTCCAACTGGTCCGCGATGACATCACCCACCTTGGAGAGTTTGCTACCTGCCGAGCTCAACGCCTGCAACGCCAGGTCCGGCTTCGGCTCCGGATCATCCAGACGCACGGGACTGAAGCCCATCGGTGTCAGCACGTCGTTGGCTTTGCTCAGGAACTCTCAAACCTGTAGGGAGTCCGCAGCCCTCAAGCCCTTCAGTTCCTCTAAGGATCTTTTGGCCGCCGCTAGTTCAGAATTCTCGCGAGCGAGGCGCTCAACCTCTTTGGCATTTTGCTGAATCTTTTCAGCAACCTACTTCTCGAGTTTTCCGTGCTCCTCCTCCCGGAGGTAGATCTTGTTCCGGCGGTCAACCAGGTCCTTCTCCCTACCCCTCACTTTCTTCTCCCTGGCAGCGATGGCACACTCTTGCTGGTAGAGTTCCTGCCCTTGCACCCAGGCCTTCTCCTCCTCCTCAGTGCAACGTTCTTCCAATTTCTTGGCGCGTTCCTCGAGGCCCTTGTCAGCCAGAGCCACCTTTTCGGCGAGCTGCTCCTCCCTCTTCAAGACGTCATCCCGCAGCTCTAGGAGTTTTTGCTCTTCATCTTCGAGCCTCTTCTCCCTCTCCTCAAGTGCCTCCCGACGCTTGATGAGAGTAGTGTTAATGGCTTCAAGCCTTTCTTGGCGTTCATCAGCCGCACTATTAGCTGCCTTGGTCTGCTCATAAATGGCCCGGGATTGAGCGTCAAGGGCGCGAGTCAAGCTCTCCCTGTCATCCAATAATTTGCCCTAGTATTCCAGGCGGACCTTCTCCTGCTTGATCCATTCTTTGTCATCTGCCAGCCTCGACTGCACCAGCTTGGTCTCGAAGTAGAGCCGGTTACGCCACCGCCTAAGGGTTTGGCGCTCCTCTTCAAGAGCCTTGCTGTCGTGGTAGAACGCCAGCTGAACTTGACGCAGGCTGAAGAAAGCTTTGTCAATAGACAACGTCAGGGGAATGGGTTCTGGACCTGCTGGGGTCTCCTCCGCTGGTTCCAGCGGGTTCTCACTTACAAAAATTGGGTCCCAATCCACAAGAGTGGTCCCCTGAGCCTCCACGGCACTAGGGCCGTCCTCCAGGATAGCCTCAGTTGCCATTGAGGAGGGTCCCGTGGAAGAAGTTCCGACCTCAGGAAGTGGTTCTGAAGGCCCTACCGCCAGGTCCTCATTTGCCCCCTCAGGCAGGAGGCCAGCGACTTCATCTGGGTACTCTGGCTCAGCAGCAGGCACCTCCGCCGACAACACATCCGAAGCAGGGGCTACTTCCAGCTCCGGCCTGGGCCCCTCCTCCACTGATGGCTCGGCTGTTGGCATCTCGACCACCATGGGTTTGAGTGTTGATGCCTCCGCAATAACAGGCCTTGAGGCCGGAGCTTCAACCTCAACCGGCTCGGGCGCCGGAAGGTCTTCGACTACAACCGGCTCTGAGGCTGGAGCTTTAGAGGTAGCCGGCTCAATCGCTGGAGCTTCCTCCACATCCGGCTCACTTGCTGGGACTTCAATAACCTCCGGCTCAACCGTTGGGGCTTCGACAATTTCTGGCTCTGGGGCCGGAATTATTGCTTCCTCCGGCTCAACGGTCGAAGCTTCCATCATCTCAGCATCAAGACCCGGGGCTTCAACCTCCGGGGAAGGTGCCGCTGGCGCATCTTCTCTCCTGTGGTCCGGCACTACCACGGGAGTTTCAGGGGATGAGTCAAGGTCCATGACCACGACAACTGGCGCCGGAGCTGCCACAGCTTCAGCCACCACTTGGGGCGGCACCGGGACAGGAGTAGAAGCTTCCGCCCTCATAGCTTCAGCTGCTGTGGCTGAGGGTGGAGCCTCACCCCTCTTCCTAGGAACGTTGTAGATGATGGATGAAGAAACTTAAGAAACAGTTACTACAATAAAACAACTGTCTGAGGTAAAGATTAAAAATTACCTCGGGAGGCTTCCGCACCAGCTTGCTCGGAACCTCTTTCTCGGGCGTTCTGGGCTAACCATAGTCGCCGCCGGCGTGGAAGCTCCAGAAGGCCCCCCGGAACTTGTTGCAGCCACGGGCATTTCCTTAGTCGAGGCCCTCCTCGACCGGGAAGGACCTCGAAACCTAGAGGCCTCAACTGGCCCTGGTGCTGGAGTCGCATGCCCGGAGCTAGCACCCCGGGAAGACGCCGCTGCGGGTACAGTCGCCGCAGTTGTAGAAGACCTCCCCCTCCAGGGAGAAGGAGCTAATGCAGAGGTTGCAGGCCTGACGGACCTTCCGTCGGCATGCTGCAGCTTCCTCTTCCAGCTCAAGGGTTCGCCCACCGACTCCTTGCCCTTGCCGACGACTTCGATCCTTGGCTTCGGGGCAGGGTCGGAGCCACCTTCGGAAGCCCCAGGGATCACCACCTTGGAGATCGATCTTCTCTCGACGACACCAAGGTCGTCAAGCACTGGCATCATCTGCCGGAGCTCCCTGCTGAACTCTACTTCCACGTTCCGAGGGAGAAAAGCTGGTGGCGGGGTCAAGTCATCACCCGCAATGTCGATGCCGTGCTGGAACCTATTGAGATGAAACTCCAAGGTTGCCCCCGCCATGTTGGACTTCGGCCCGGTCTCGACCCGGTCGTCGTCCATCACACTGTTGAGGGCCCAAGCGAGTTTTTCTCTCCTCTTCAGCAGTGCCCACCTGTTGACTAGGAAATTGCAAAATACCGCCTGAGGAGTTAATCCTCCCTCCACGCACTGGCGGATCCTGGTCAGAGTAAGGTTGAAGGCATCCGACAGCACCGGAGCTTCACTCCAGACTGCAGTGTCGATGTTGGGGAGGCCTTCGGGCAGCTCCAGCTTCTCGTGCTCCTCCACCCGGATGACTATCCAGTCCTTCTTCCAATCATCCCACTTTCCAGAGGGAAACTACCGGAGGTACTTGAATGGGCACTTCTTGCGCTTCATGAAGTAGTAGAAGCTAAGGTACTCATTACTCCTACCGGTGGTATGGACGGTGAAGAAGGTCCGGAAGAGTTCAATGCAGGGGGGATGCCCACCCACATTTCACAAAAGTGGACGAAGACAGACACAAGAAGAATGGAGTGGGGGACAAGGTGGTACAGCTGCAGACCATAGAAGTCTAGCAGCGTCAAGAAAAAGGAGGAAAAAGGTGGGATCAACCCCACCATGGCGTACGAAGAGAAGTACACCATTTCGCCGATGCGCTCCTTCTCGAACGGGAGCTCTCCCCCGGCGCGGACTAGGCGGTTGAAGAAGTCCGGGGACCATCCCATGAGGGCCCGGACCTTCTTCAGGTCACCTTCGGTCTTCAAACGGCTCTCGCGGAGACCTAACTCCATCGCGGCACAGCAAGGCAAGAGAGGAAAAGCGAGCACAAGTTGGGAGTTTGAGTGCAAGATCATATGAGAGGCATAAAGAACCCCAGACGGTGCGCGCTTTCCTTATTAAGTAAGCCCTCGCGACGCTTGGATGGAAACCGCAAGGAAGTCGAAGATACTACTCAAAAATTCCACGCAGCCGATGACAAGAGGGCCCGGGACCACCCGGACGATCAAGTCGAGGTTCTTACCCAGGCGAACGGTTGTCATCATGAGGCAGGAAGCCCAAAGGCGGCGGCCTGACAAGGCGCGTGGAACCGATACGATTTTCGTATCGGGAACCGGCGACCTTCAATTGCCTGAGATCCGCACACCAAAGATCTCATTTGCCGCACACGGGATATGCCACACGGCGAGGATTTAACTCCAAACCATCGCCAACGGCACATCCGAAGACCTTTGAAGACTCAGTTCAAAAGTCAAAGGATGGACCCACCTCCAGTGGAATGACTTCACCCAAGGGGTCTTCCCCAGAGGTGGGCCTAGGGGGCCACTGTCAGTACCCTGGGTACCATATACCCCTTGGGATTGCAAAGATCTCAAGGGAACATCATCTACTTGATCTGAAGACCTTCGGAGGCCCATGTGTCAGACATAATCGGACCCGCTTCCCCAACATGGTTAGTACCAGGGTCGCCACATGTACTATCAAACCGGAGCTATCGCCCACAAGGGGGAAGCTTCGGGCTATGTACCATAGCGGCACACCCGGACCTAACCCCAGACCGAGGGAAGCTCCGGAACTGACACGTGTTAGGTGGCACTGGACCTATCTGTTCCCCACAGTACGCTCCAGAGCTGCCACGTGTCCAACCGTCAGATCTTCAGCCTCCAACCTCCGAAAGACTTCACAATGGCTCCGGATCTTCAAAGGGGAATCAAGGACTTCAAGACCCGATTAAGTACCATTAATACTATATTAATGACACGCGATCGGACGACCTTAATTACCAGTAACGGTGCTATCAAAACCCGTAACTCGGTTATTAAGGGTAATTAAGCGCATCAAATGTGTATCAATATTAGTAACCGTCGGGGCCACATGTCGGGCCAGGCTAACTTGTAACGGCTTGCCCTTGTACTATAAAAGGACAGGCCGACGATACATGGGGGGGGGGGGGGGGGGGACTCGACGCGCTCACTCTACACTCTCAACTTACGTTGAACTCCTACATCCAATACAACACCAACACACCCCATGGAGTAGGGTATTACGCTCAGGCGGCCTGAACCACGTAAATCTTTGCGTCTCCTGCGCCGTTTTACATATCACCTTCTTGAATCTCTGCGCGCCCACACCGAACCTCAAACTCCTCCAACACTTTAGTAGTGTCGGGAGATCTGCCGGATTAAAACCACCGACAGTAACCTTTACTTATCAATAATATTACAAGAAAGTGGAATTTTGCCTTTTTAAAGGTCCCACATTCAATCAAGAATATTAATGAAGAAGAAGTAAATTTCTTCACAAGCGGTTGGAGTTTAATAACCGCATGAGAAGATTATTATCTTAGACGGGTTTTACTTACCAACCGCCTGAGATAATGCCCGATACTGTTCTTCAGTTTCATTTTCCCTTGCTTCTTTTTTATTTAGATTCCAATATAAATACTCAAACATGTTTAGATTCTGCAAATTGTGTCCAAATTCGATGATTCTTTCTTCTATATTTGTATAAAATTAACATCTACCACCTGAACCAAATATTTTAAAACTTGTATAGCTGACATTGTAATGTTTTGGTAAATATAAAATTAATTTCTACTCACATATTATTCACATTTGTGTATCTCATAAAAAAATGATCCTTCATTTAAATTTGTTTGTATGAACATATTTGTATTACTTATACATGTATGAATTTTGTTAATTTTTTAAAAGCATTCCAACATGTCAAACTTCAAATTATCCATCATTCTAAATAAATGCTCATATACATATGAGGCATTCATCAAATTATGAACACACATTGATTCAAAAAAATTAAAAAAATCTGAAAAAAATCATAGAGGTTGGTATGATGAATAAAGATGTCTACTGAAAAAATAAATGAAAAAATCATTATATTCATCAAGATAGAAAAATGAAAAATAGCAATTGTTATATGTTTTATATGTTTTGACCAATTTCAAAGGATTTATGAAGTGAAATTTAATGGTAACCTTTACTTATCAATAATATTACAAGAAAGTGGAATTTTTCCTTTTTAAAGGACCCACATTTAATCAAGAATATTAATTAAGAAGAAGTAAAGATCTTCACAGGAGGTTGGTACTTAATAACCGTCTGGGAAGATGATTATCTCATGCGGGTTTTACTTACCAACCGCCTGAGATAATTGTATCTTCTCAGACGGTTGGTAAGTAAAACCCGCCTGAGGTAACCATCTTCTCAGGCGGTCAGTACTTAAAATTCGCTTGGGAAAATAGGAGTCTATATATACCCCTCGGCAGCGTTGGAAAAACCTAACCCGGGCGAAACTCTTACACGCGGTTAGGCTGCCAAAATTTCATTTGCCACCAAGTGTTTGCCGCTGTCGTCGCCGAGCTTCGCCGTCGCCGCTGAGCTTCTCCGTCGCTGCTGAGCTTCGCCCTTGTCACTTCCAGGTACGCCGAGCGAAGCCATTGCCATCGCCGCCGAGCTTCACGGTAAACCCTAAACCCTTCGACCTTCCATCCTCCGTCGCCGTGCCGCCTCCCCCCCCCCCCCCCCCATCGCCCTCGCCGCCGCCTTGCATATCCTTGGTTAGGGTTCGGGAATTAGAAAAGGGTAGGCATCCTTGGTTAGGGTTCGGTGGAATTCGAAAAACTGTCAAGTTGTGATGTAACTGTATTGAAATTGTATGAACAAGCATCTGAATTTTTACCATAATTATCTGTAGAAAGCTGTTTTAGTCTATTGTGATACATTTTTTGAAAGGGGAAGAGCTATTCTACAACTTTTCTATTCATTGTTACCTCAAATTCGGTTTAGAACTAATTAGAAACTAGAGTTGAAGTTAGTACATGTGTACAGTGTTATCTGAAACAACAACAAAATTTCTGAACTTTGAACAACCATAATTCTTAAATTAGAAAAGCAACCTACGCATATCTATACATGTTTGGAAAGCTTAAGGAGTCCTCTATTAATTTCCTATTTAACACTAATGCTAAAACATGCAATAACCAGGTCTAAATTAAAGTACCGTTTAAGGTGTCGTAACAGTCAAGAATCTGGACAGTTATGTATTCAGTTGCTGTTTGGATCGTAATTTCTAGTAGGATCATCAAAAGACTTCATAATTTACATTTATGGAATCCTGAGGATGTGTGTAACAAGTTTGCAATATATTGTTACTTCAAATATCAATGTTCTCTATTTGAAAATTGTCGATAAAATCAGCAACATACAAAGGAAGCTCTGCCAAATTTTAGTTCAAAATCTGGGAACTTGTTGGCAACATGAGTGAATAGTAGCATCTGTACTGAAAATAGAGTGTAGCCGTCCCGCACTTCATCTCACAGGGTTGTGCTCCTTCGAGATCGGTGTCTCTATCCTTTTGCCAAACAAAGCAATGTGCTCGCATACGGCTGTTGAACATCGCTTGTGCTAAGAAAACAGATACAAGTAACTGCCTATTTAGAATAAGAAGATAAAATTGCCATTGCTGGTGAGCAACTTCAACATTCTTGTCACCCTCGCAATGTATAGGAACCTTTTGGTCAGTCTCCTTAAACCCTAGAATGCCTTATCAAATCCTAGAATGCTTCCATCTTTTTCTTCAAGCAACACTTCATGTAGAGTTAATATGTCATTTATTATATTTCTTGTCTTATTAGTTCCAGCATGGAAAGCCCTAAGAAGACTGGTGCTGGTAGTAACAATAAAGAAGACAATATGGAGTTTACTGACTCTAGAAGTTCAGGCTCCTTTCACAATCCATCGAATCCTTTTCTTAATATAAAAACTAAAAAAGACTTCAGAGGATCTCGACCCGGAATATGATCCTACCGACGAGGTATGGATCACGAATCTTAACTTCAGCAGTTCAAGTTAATGTTGGTTGTGAAGTATACAAAGTCTTATAATTCTTTTCTACCTAGATTAATCGCGAAGACAACGAGGTGACTTCGGCTCCTAAAACTGCAGAAGGTTCTACAATGGATGAATCCTCAGCTTCACTAAAGCGGAAACAAGGGCAACGAGGTCCCAATAAGGGTCCATTGGACCGCATCATGTACATAACAAGGGTCGGTCCAGGTGGGCTTCCCCAAGAACCACTAGATTTAGTTACCAAGTACCGTAATGCATGCGGTTTTCTTGTTAGGGAGCTTGTGCCGATCACGACCGGGAATTGGAGGAAATTACCCGAGTAGACGAAGAATGAGTTGTGTGAAAGAATAAAGAAACAATTCAAGTTCTTGAAAGGCACGGAAGAAGCTGTAAAGAAAGCAATATTGGTCTCTTGCGACAAGAAGTTTCGTGGCTGGAAGAGCGAAATGAATGCTTATGTTAGGGCCAATAAGGTCCCTTGCCCGAGGAAGATGGGAAAAATCACACAAGCTCAGTGGCAAGAGTTTGTTTGTCAAAAGACCACACTGATGCTAAAGCTCTAAGTGCAACTAGGTCAGAGCTTGCAAAAAAGAACAAATACCATCATCGCTTGGGGTCTGTCGGATATGCCCCCAAAGTCAAAAAATGTAATAAGATATTAGAAAAAAATACCAGTAAGGGCAATCCTCACCCATTAGAAGGCTGCGATGAGCGAACTCAGCAGTGTGTCTTTGCCCGGTCAGGTTTGAACAGCAAGGGCAAACTTGAAAAGCCCGAATCTGTGAATGAAGTAGAGGATAAAATGAAAGAAGTAATTGAAAAGCAACAAAAGGGTCTCTTCAATCCGAAGAGGGAGAATGACCAACTTATCGCAATCTTAGGAAACCCTGAACATAGCGGACGGGTTCGAGCAGTCTATTCTCAAAAGTCTTGGCTAGATGGTTTCCCTAAAGATAAAGACACATATAGAAGACGTGAGAAGTTTAAGAAAACACTTGATGAAATGATTGTTCAAAAGGTCAAAGAAATATGCAAGAAATAATGGAACAACTTAGACAATTGGGACAATTAGTGGCACCGAGTACATCAATGGTTCCGGTACAAAAGGAGCAATTAGTATCTCCAACTGCCTACCCTAGCAGCGTTGGTTCTGTGCCAGGCTCAGGGTCAACCCATAAGTTCCCTGTCGATGATATTGCTAACAACAAATCTTGTCGTCTTCTTGTCCCGATCGGCAGAGCAGGGAACAAAACCAAATAGGTTGCCACTGCTATGGCAAAGCCTGATTGTGACTTCAACAGGAATCCACTTCCGTTGTATTATGCTGTGGTGCAAGTTCTTCAGATCATTGATAATGATTATGAATATTATGAAATAGCAGCTGAGGGGATCGCGACTTTGGGGCAGACTGTCAACCGATTAATCCTTTGGCACCGACGCGATATCATGTTGGACGATGAGCCAATTTCTAGCCCCGTCGCATCTCGAAATACTGCAACCCCATCTTCTAAGGCGAAAGTGTATGAAGATCCACTCCCAGTCCAAGAAGATCCACTCCCCCTATGTCTCAGCAAGGATGATAGTAACCTTGCTAGTAAAGATATCCAAGAGCAACAAGTTGGAGAACAGCTTCAAGTAGTGCCAGAGCAAGCTGTTGCTAGTAAAGAGCAACCAGTTGAGCAATAGCTTGAAGTAGTACTAGAGCCAGCTGCTGGGAATAAAGAGCAATCAGTTGAACAACAGGTTCAACAACAAGCCAATGTCAAACTTTCGACGACTACTCCTCGATCATCAGTGCCTATCAAAGTTAGCTCATACGAAAATAAGAAACCTTCATCAGAAGTGTCAATGTATTTGGAAACTATGAAGGAAAATATTATAAAATCGAGTGCATCTCGTTCTTCTCATGAGCCAGCATTAGGAGATATCGAGGAGTGGGAAGAAGACGGTGTCATGTATAATCGGCGGACGGCTTTAGTTAAACCAGGAGTTCCAATATACAAGCTTGAGGACGTTCCTCCTGAATTTGAGAATGGGAAGCCGTTCATGACATCCGTACAACTTAGCGAACAACCCGTCCCGCTCAAAAGAATGCATGAGTGGTACATCCTTGCCAGCACAAAATATGATCTTTCTTGCGTTATATTTCGTGTTAAAAAAGAAGCATTCTGGAGCACCGGAGAAGATAGACGAGTCATTTTATTTGAAGAGTTGCACCCCCTTTTCCATCGGGGCATGCTTGAATTCAACCGGTTGCTCGTCTGGTGCTTGTAAGTGCCTCTAATATTTTGTATTTGCTTTTCTTACTACACACATACGCATTTCATGATATTATAACAATTCTGGACTTCTTCAATAGGATGCAATACATGGATAATGAAAAGTTGGAGCGCAAGACAGGTATCCTTGACCCTACTAGGATTGCAAAGTCGCTATTCGACGTCCAGGCAAATCGAGAATCAAGCCAGTACAAACACATGAAAAAAAAAGATTTTGAAAGAGCAATTGCAAAACTTAAGAAGGATAGAAAGGCAGAAGTTGCAGCTTACATAGGACATGCGATGTTTAACTTTGTCAGAGACGGCCAGGACCTCGTAAAGGCTCCGTACCACTTCGAGTAAGTTCGACACATGGCATTGAAATAGCAATTATTGGTAATTGTTAACACGTGTGTTTGTATGTTTGCAGTAATCACTACATAATGATCTTCATCAAGCCAACGCAGGGAATGGCAACAGTCTTGGACTCGGCCGATTACCCACCAGATCGTTACAAAGATTTCCTTTCCATTTTGAAAAAGTACGTTTATTCAATAATTTTAATTTACGCACATTTAGAATGTGTTGACAAGTTTTATATGACATTTCTTGTATTACAGCGCTTGGCGGTTTTACGCGGAACGGCTTGGCGGTCAGAGACCTCCTAATACGAATGCATTGGACATTAAAACGTATTATGCTTGTCCGAAGCAGCCTGCTGGGAGTCTCTTATGCGGGTATTATGTATGCGAGCATCTTCGGACCGCCGCCGTATATAGAGTCAATCGTGAGGATGTAAGTTATCCTTAATGTCGATACCTTATTTTCTTACTTTTGTGTTTCATTTTCATTGTAACTAGCATAGTTTAATGCTTATATTCTCTGCTGTTCAATATTACCAGAAACATTATTTTCATATTTTGATTCCAACTTCAAAATTCAATTGCTCATAGTACAACTGCTCCAAAAATACCTACTAAATTCTTGTATACTCTCACTTTGATCTATACTTTGAGATTGTTGAAACCAACACATTCTAAACCTTGTTATGTGTTATATTGCAGCACAAGAAGAATCTGAACGAAGAATGGCCGGTTTGTAGAAGTATTCCTGATGGAGGAGCCGACAGGATTGCTTCTGAACTCTGTCAGTTCATTCGTCGCGAAATTTTGCACAAAACGGGGAAGTTCTTTGATAAGAGAGGTTCAGCAGCTGATGTGCCAGAACTTTGCGACTATACCAATCTAAACAGTTTTTAGTGAAAACTTGTAAACTTTGAGATGAAATTGTATCTGTAACTTGTACATATGTATATTGTTTTAGTGAAATTGACTTCTGTGATGATAATATTGTTGTCTTTTGTTCTGTGATGATTGTTGTTTTTTGTTCTGTGATTATATTGAATTGACCTGGAAATTAGAAATAACAGCAGTAGTACTGCATGACCTGGAAATTAGAAAAACAATTATCACAGGCGGCTAGATACAAGTAAAGAAACATCTGTGATAACCTAATTTTCACAGGCGGTGTCTGTTATGGTAGAAACCGGCTGCGTTAAAGGGTCTTCACAGACGGCTGATATAGGTAAACTCCGTCTGTGATAACTTCATTATCATAGACGGGTTAGTTATGCTTCAATAACCGTCTGTAAAGACACATTATCATTGGCGGTTAGTTATGCTTCAAAACCCGCCTGTGAAGACATATTATCATAGGCGGTTAGTTATGTTTCAAAATCCGCCTATGAATACAAATTATCATAGACGGTTAGTAATGCTTCAATACCCGTCTGTGAAGACTTCTTATCATAGACGGTTAGTTATTCTTCAATAACCGTCTGTGATAAGACCTTTATCACAGACGGTTATATATGCTGCACGACCCGTCTGTGATAAAGTGTTTTCACAGACGGCTAGCCTAAGTAAAGAACCGCCTATGATAATCGATCTTCACAGGCGGCTATCCTTAGTGAAGAACCGTCTATGATAATTACTCTTCACAGGCGGTTTCACTTCTCCGCCTGTGAAATTGCGGATTATCACAGACTCTTCGTTTCAGGCGGTTTTAAAAGCCGTCTGTGATAATAGGTTTGGAGCCGCCTGTGATGAGGCTTATTGTAGCAGTGAACCATAACTTTATCATATAAGATGAGACTTTTTTTACGCAATTCAAGGGCTATATGTATAATTTAATTAGTGGGTATATTATATATCATAATATAATTATGTGTTTGTAAGTTTCTGTGCTATAAAATATGCCCGAGATCATAATAAAAAACATTTCACTTCATTTAAAATGCATAACGTGCCAGGAGATTGCCTTGGTAGCAGGCTAGTAAACCTAAGAAATCATGTCTGAATATTTTTCATGTATTGTATTTTTAAATTGTGTTGTCGTTTTTTAATGCAAATATTCATAATCGACACGTGATCTTTTACATGCGTGTTTCCAGTAGTTTGTTATGATCCATCCATGGTTCCATTCTCACCTTCTACATACAATGCTAGGGGATGTCTCTCCTGATTGTAAAACTTTAAGAACTTTAGAAAAAAAGTAGTTTGTTATGATGCATGGGCCAAACATATGCATATAATGGTAGCTTGTGAGGCATCTAATAAGAGGCCGCCATCTGTCAACAGCGTACGTATAATCGGTCAGTGGCGG
This sequence comes from Tuctoria greenei, assembly GCA_036927565.1. Lineage (NCBI taxonomy): Eukaryota > Viridiplantae > Streptophyta > Magnoliopsida > Poales > Poaceae > Tuctoria > Tuctoria greenei. The sequence continues at coordinate 202,272,695 of JAYESD010000001.1, forward strand.
ATCGTTTAGATAAGTAAAAACTAAAAAATCTAATTAATTAGACAACAACCAAAAATAATAGTGAAAAACTATATACGCGGTTGATGTACTTGTACCTAACCGTTTCGATTGTCTCATGTAGGTCCAATGCACAGTAGGAAGCCATCTCCTCATCACGGAGAGGTAGCTAGGAAGTGCGTTCACATCCTCTGCAGAAGTAGACGCAATACAAACCTGAATGCTGCTCCTGATTAGGCCTAAAACAAATTGTGCACTTGCGTACAACCTTCACTTTGCTACAATAATCTCCATTCCAGATGGTTCTAAATGTATTATCACATGTGGTTTTCAAAACCGCCTGAAACGAAGAGTCTGTAATAATCTGCAATTTCACGGACGGAAAGTAAAATTGCCTGTAAAATGAATTTATCACATGCGGTTCTTTACCTATTACTACCCACCTGAGAAGACACTTTATCACATGCGGTTCTTACAGTATAAGTAACTGTCTATGATAATATTATTATCACAAGCGGATTTTTCCCTATGACTAGCCGCCTGTGGAGACAATTTATCACAGCCGGTTTTTACCGTAAGTGTGGCCGCCTGTGATAATGGAGTTATCAGTAGTGGTTCTTTACCTATGACTAGCCATCTGTGATAATATAATTTCATAGGCAGGTCTAGCCGTAGGTAAAGAATCACCTGTGATAAAGTATACCCTATGCAGTATTAACTGCTATTACTTCCCACACTACTAGAAAATGCATTTTCACAGACGTCTCCTTGTTTTTTTACAAACGGTTCATTAAAAGTTACGCATGTGATGTCAAATGAGTTAATAACCGTCTGTGATAATAGAATATCACAGGCGGTCTGTAACAAACAACCGCCTGTGAAAATGTACCGCCTGTGATAATAGTCATTATCACAGACGGTCCGTAACAAACAACCGTCTGTGAAAATATAATGATTTTCACAGGCGGTCCGTAACAAAAAAAATCGTATGTGATAATGATGGCTCCTGATTGGTCCGCTACTTCATCCCACGGATCGCTCTTGGATTTCATATCTCCGCCTTTTGCTACTTATCGATCCAACAACTCACAAGGGGTCATCTCTAATATATGTGTCTATAACAGCAGCAATACCGACACCTCACGTCCTTATCCCCAATCTCTGCCTCTCACCGTTCATCTCCCCAATCTCACCTATCTTTCCTTCCTCCCCATCGCTCTACCGCAGCTCCGCTTCATCGCTAAAGTGTCGGCAGCTCGCTTTCGCCTCCTCGCCATCCTCCCGTCGCAGAGGCCGCGCTCCTCGACTGTCGTGGCAGCCGTGCTACTCATGCTCATCGCCATCGTGACAACCACGTTCCTCGCAGTCGCGGCAGTCACGCTCCTCATCCACCGCGGGTGTCTTGCTCAATGCCGAGGATCGCAGATCCAACCATCAGTCGCAGATCCAGCCGCGATCTTTATTTTTGTTGTAGCCCAGAAGTCGAGCTAGAACGAAGGTGGCGCTACCGAGCTCTGTGGGGAGGCGTTGAAGAGGGGCTGCAACGGCAGCATCCCTATCTTCATGGCGTTGAGCTGCTGCATTTGGTGCTCTGCATGTGCTGCTGCACGTGATGGTTGTGATGGATTGTAATTTCTGCGATGTATTGCGTTGTAATTTCTGTTGTGTTTTTTATTGCATTTCTGCAATGTGATTTTGTCTAAATCTTTTAGTCTTTTGTAGATCGAATTGTGTTAGCACAAATTTTGTCTAAATGTTATCATTTCTTTCCTTCTAATTACGATTAGTCACGAACACAATGCATACGGAACATTCTAAAAACTGTCTATGATAATGTATTATCACAGGTGGTTGGCAGTAAAAAAAGTATGTGATAATACATTTTCACAGGCGGTCAACAATAAAAAACCGCCTGTGAAAATACATTTTCACAGGCGGTCATCAATAAAAACTGCCTGTGAAAATGCATTTTTACAGGCGGATTTTGCCCCCGCCTATACTAATCGATCATTTTCACAGGCTATTCGTTACAGGCGGTTTTTAAAACCGTATGTAATAATATGTTTAGAGCCGTCTGCGATGAAGCCTTTTGTAGTAGTGTCATTTCCTTGTCAATTTCACTAAATCAACACATAAGTCATCTCATAGTTTACACTAAAAAATATAATCACAGAAGTCAATTTTACTAAAACAATATACATATGTACAAGTTACACTTTCAATTGACATACAAATCATCTCATAGTTTACAAGTTTCACTAAAAGTTGTTTTTATTTTCATACTCGCAAAGTTTTGGCACATCATCTATTACACCATCCTTATCACAGAACAGTCCTCTTCGGTGGAAAATTTCGTGACGCATGAATTGACACAATTTACTTGCAATCCTGTCAACTCCTCCACCAGGAATACTTCTAGAAACCGTCCATTCTTGGTTCACATTCTTCATGTGCTGCAATGAAACACACAACAAGATTAAGAATGTGTTGGTTTGAACTACCTCAAAGTATAGATCAAAGTGAGTATATAGGAATTTATTTGGTATTTTTGGAGGAGGTCTACTATGAGCAATTAAATTTTGAAGTTGAAATCAAAATCTGGAAATATCATTTTTTATAGTATTGAACAGCAGAGATAAAATTTGAATCTGGGAATTTTATACAGGTGAAATGGTTATGAACATTTTACAGGATGTGAGGAACACCTAACTTGAGATATGTATATAGGCTTTCATGGCAAACCACTTGCACTACTGGAAACTAGAGTTCAATACCTTTCAAACAAAATAATATAAGTATTAAAATACGCTAGTTACAATCAAAATAAAACTCAAATGTAAGAAAATACAATATTGACATTAAGGAAAACATACATCCTCTTGATTTACTCTATATTCGCTGGCGTTCCGAAGATGGTCGCATACATAATACCTACATAAGACGCTCCCAGGAGGCTACTTGGCACAAGGATATTATGTGGATTTGTGCAATGCATCCTTATTAAGAGGTCTCTGACCGCTAAGCTTTTCCACATAAAACCGCTAAGCACTGTAATACAAGAAATGTCATATAAAACTTGTCAACACATTCTAAATGTGTGAGAAATTAAAAGTATCGAATAACCGTACAATTTTAAAATGGAAAGGAATTCTTTGTAACAATCTGGTGGGTAATCGGCTGAGTCCAAGACTGTTGCCAAACCCTGCGTTGGCTTGATAAAGATCATTATGTAGTGTTCACTGCACACGTACAAACACAAGTGTTAAGTTAACAATTAGGAATAATTGTTATTTCAATGTCATGTGTCGAACTTACTTGAAATGGTACGGAGCCTATATGAGGTCCTTGCCATCTCTGACAAAGTTAAACATGGCATGTCCTATGTAAGCTACAACCTCTGTTCTTTTATCCTTCTTTTTGTCTTGTGATTGATTTTTCATGTTCTTGTACTCTTTTGAGTTCCGTTCCACCTTAAAGTCGAATATAGTCTTTGCAATTAGTGTAGGGTTAAGTATTCCTGTCTTTGTGTCTAGCTTTTTATTATCCATGTATTGCATCCTATTCAAGAAGTCTGGAATTGTTATGATCTCATGAAATATGTATGCGTGTAGTATGCACTACAGGAATATCGATCAATTACGTCGGCTAGAGCCGACGTAATTAAGGCCTAAACCGACGTAAGTAACTTAATTATGTCGGTTTTCACTTAATTACGTCGGCAGTTGGCCGACGTAGCGGTTTGGACGTAATTAAGGTAACTTACATCGGCCACCATCATAAGTTACCTTAATTACGTCGGTCTGCAGCAGCCGACGTAAGTAACGTACCGGGATGGGCCGCGGGCTGGGCCGGAGTACTTACGTCGGTTGTTGCAGACCGACGTAAGTTAAGTGCTCTAACTTACGTCGGTTGTTCCAAACCGACGTAAGTTAAGTGGTTTAACTTACGTCGGTATGGTCGGACCGACGTAAGTTAAACTGGGCTAACTTATGTCGGCAATTCCATAGCCGATGTAAGCTAAGTTTTCGAATTTTTTTTAAAAACAGAAACTGACTACCTCGCTCGATGGCGAGAACACAGAACAAACAGATAACATATACACAGCATAACAATTACAAAATATAGTCCAAAACATCGACAACAACACAATTTGCAAAATAAGTTCCACCGGGCTACACGCTAGCCCCTCCACTACCTCCGTGATCTTCTCGGCGCGTTCTCGAAACCCTGCAGAAGAAACATTGTCACTAGTAAGCATCAATGTCAACTCAGTGATAACATCAGAGTCCAAAAACATCAGTGATAATGTTAGAGTTGGATTGCTTCATATTAAGTCATGCACCTGGGCTATCACAGAAGGTTTCAAGAGGTAATGTAGTGGTCTTTGATATTTTTTGATAGTCATGCTACATTACCTCTTGAAACCATATGTGATAGCCGAGGTGCATGACTTAATGTGAAGCAATCCAACTCTGACATTATGGTATTAGCCACCAAAAGCTTGATTACACTCAACTTCCTCACCACTATAGGAATCAATATGTGACAAGTCATAAAGATCTACCTCTATGTTCTACCTTCTTATCCCTCTATGTAAAATACTAAAATGGATACAACAATATAAAAGAGAGAGTTTATCACCTGCTCCGGTGTATGCTGCGGCGGAAGCGTAGGAATCTCGATATCCTGACTGTTGTGTCGAGCAAGAGCCTGCCATTGCAAAATATTAGAATATATATGTTATTGAAGTGTTGTGAAATTTAACTACGATACTTTAAATTACTTACTACCACCGCTTCTTGCATCTGGGCCATCATTAAGGCCGTCCTCTGCTGCTCCTCCCTTGCCTCCGCTCTCATCCTCTCCAGCTCTGCCTGGGTTTGCGTCAGCATCTCCCTCATGGCCTGGAGCTCCAGCTGGGTCTGCGAGAGACGACCACTGGTCCCAACGGTCGAAGCCTGCAACGATGAAGCGCCTCTCAAAGGTCACATCGACCTCGAGTCGACAACTCCATCAAAAATGGCAAACCTGCAAAAGAATGAAAACACTAAGTAGAAGAAGATTAATTGAAAAAAAATGAAACACACGAAGAACTCACCGTCCGTGGGCCTTCCCGCCTCCGCTTGCGTACGCGGCTTAGGGGTCGATCGGCACACTTTCCCAATCGTAATCTGCACTGTGTATCTTCGTGACCTCCTGCGCGTACTTTCTTTACAAAACAAATAAATCTTGTATGCATGTCAATAATAGTATTAGTTATAATGAAATTCATGAATTTCAAAAACTTACCAGTTGGTCGGCTGCGACCTGACTACACTGCCCTGGCTGAGAAGGGTCACTTCCCTTGTGACCTCTCTTCCAAACCTAGGTCGGGGTCGGCTCATGACCCATCTCTCGCTCCTATACAGCCGTGTTAGTTAGATAAATAATATATTAAGAACACATAAATAAAATGAAAAGGTACTTACCATGCGTTTAGCCAAACGCAAGTAGCCGTCGCCGCCATAGTTGTGCTTGCCCTCGGACCCCATGCGGCACAGTCTAGCCTTTGTGGACTTATTGATGAAAGCATTGCTAGCCCTGTACTGACAGAGAGCTAAGTACGCCTCGATGTTACCCTATAACCAGGAAATACTAACCTGCACATATTTCATTTTTCCTTAACGCAGTTAACATACGTAGATATTGTAAATATTTAACAATATTAAATCCTTACCTCCGCGTACTGCTCCTCTGTCAAGTACGAGTCGGAGTCCTTCCTAAATACACCCCTTTGCTGCTCCTGCTCCTGTTCCCGGGGGTGCCGCTTGTAGTACGCGTTGACGGCCTGAATCCGGGCGTACGACAACGTCGCCGTCGTGAGCTTCCGAGCATTGTAATGGAACACGCATCTCGCGTGGTCCTCCATGCCCAGTTCCTCTACTTGGTACCTCAGCTTTAAGCAAACAAATATTTAAGTGATATGCATTAACAATTCAAACGAGTTGAAAAAATGAAACAGTTAAACTTACCATAAAATCGTCAAAACAACCTCGAAACATAACAGGTAGAAGTCTTTCCATGATTATGTGATAATCATGACTCTTCAACCCAATGAGCTTTCCCGTTTTCACATTCACGGCTTGTCTCAGAATAGCTGCATAACCATCTGGGAATTTCAACCTTTGCAACCATTCAAGAACTTTTTTTTTCTTTAGGTCGAAGACAGAAAGGAGCGTGTGGTTTACCAACATTTTCGGAGAGCTCAAGAGTTTTACGGTTACAAAGCTCGGCAAGATCCTTTCGAGCCTTTAAATTGTCTTTTGTTTTGCCCGTCATGTCCATGCATGTGCCTATGATACATTCGGCCATGTTACGCTCTTGATGCATAACATCAATGTTGTGCCTTAGAATCAACGACTTCACATATGGTAACTCCCAAAGTCCACATATGTGAGTCCAATTGTGTTTGTCTCCGTAACCTTCGAAATATCCAGGACGACCTTCATCTGGCACCAATTTTTCCAACATATCAGATATTTCTGACCCGTTAAGACATTTCGGTGGTCCTTTAGGGAGAACGGTGTTCTTTCTGAAGACATTCCTCTGTTGTCTAAACAAGTGATTCGGAGGCAGCCAACGTCTATGACAATCGAAGTAAGATATCTTGCCTCCATGGGTAAGTCGAAAGCAATCGGTATCCGAGGCACATATCGGACACGTCAACCGACCATGAGTGCTCCATCCAGAAAACATGTCGTATGCCGGAAAATCATGAACGGACCACAAATAAGCAGCTCGGAGGTTGAATTTCTGTTTCTTGTAACAGTCGTACGCTTCGACTCCTGTCCACAACATTTTCAACTCTTCGATCAACGGTTTCAACATCACATTGAGACGTGACCCAGGATGATCTGGCCCAGGTACAATGAGGCTAAGAAACATAAACTAATTCTTCAAGCAAAAACCCGGTGGAAGATTGTACGGAATGATAAAGACGGGCCAACAGGAGTATGGTGCGGTGTTTGTGCTGAACGGCGTAAACCCATCTGCATCCAACCCGATGCGAACATTTCTCGCTTCACGAGCAAATTCAGGGTCGAACCGGTCCAGCGCCTTCCATGCCTCACCATCGGACGGGTGCGTCATGACTCCATTGTTCTCCCGCTCACCTTCTTTGTGCAATCTCATGTGTCCGGCCGTTTTTTTTTGAAAGGAACAACCGCTACAACCTCGGCGTCACAAGTAAGTAACGAAGCTGCTTACGTGCGACTTCTGTCATCACAGTATTACCATCATTATTAACAACTTCGACAAACCTCGGTTGACCACATTTCAAACATTTGTTATCATTGGCATGCTATCTCTAGAAAAGCATGCAGTTGTCTGGACACACATCAATCTTCTCGTGCTTCATACCAAGACCGAAAAGAATTTTCTTCGAGTTGTACATATCCTTAGGCACTTTGTTGGGTTGTGGAGGGGCATCTTTGAGCAAATCGATGAGCATGTTGTAACAATTGTTGGAAAAGAAGAACTTAGACTTAATTGCCATAAGTCTAGTCACAAAATTGAGGATTGACATTTTAGTGTGTCCATGCAGAGCCTCTTCTGAATCTTTGAGATGTTTGAAGAACTCTTTAACCTCTGCTGTTTGAGTATCTTCTGTAAGATCTAGTCGTATAGCTTCCAGCATCTCATCCATCATATCAACCTCTTGAGCATCATCATTGTCCGCTTCTACTTCTTGTACAGCTTGAGAAGCTGTCTCACCATGGAAGTTCCACAACTCATAATGTGACACGTAACCATTTTGACACAGGTGCAACGTAAGTTCCACTTTGTCCAAAAACGTTCCGTTTCGGCATTTCGTACATGGGCACCACGCCTTATCGCTATTTGACAACGAAAAAGCTCATTCCACAAAAGCTTCTGTCTTGGCATACCACTCATCTGAGTGACCACCAGTTCTGCTCTTCCAACCAGTGTACATCCAACTACGATCTTCGCCCATGTTTGACTCCGCGGTTCAACGCGAAAGAAATTGTCGTTAATGTATTGTTATGTTATGTCACGGCCTACAACCTAGGCAGATAGATGCTAAACCCACCCAAGAGTGACCGAGCGGAGCGTGCTCATGACGAGACTCGTGATCCGGATTCGAACGAAATTTCGGCAGCATAACCCCGCTGTTCTCCACTACACGCCCAAAAATGGTGCAGTAGAGAATAACAGGGTTACGCCACTGAAATCTCGTCCAAATCCGGACCCGTGTCTCATCACAAGCCACGCCCCCTCGGTCACTCCGAGGCTGTCCAAAAAGGGACAATTCCGAACCTGCACGTCTCACATGCCAATGGCATGTGAGACGTGCCGATTCGAAACGGGTAATACATTGCTATAGGTTATGTTGCTCATTTTCATTTTGAGGTCATTTAAGAGAGAGGAAAGAACTAGAGAAAGACTGAGAGGAAAGTTGGTCTTAGATGACAATTCCACATCCATGTGGAGTAGAGTATTACGCTCCACATCTAGTTGGTCTTAGAGAGTAAGTTATGCCTCATCGAAGCCCGCCGTTAAGGGTACGCCATCCACGCGCAGGGCTTGCCACCCTCACCATCGTCGTTCGCCTTCATGCTCGTCTACACGCATACATTACCTTACCACTAAATGGGCCTTGTCAAGCCGGTCCGAAGCTCATTTATGTATATATAGTACTTAAACACTCAAGCAATCAAAATGAAAATTGTAACCATAATTCAAAAAACTAAGCAATTCAAATAAACCTAAACATAACAATTATCCATTGTAATTCATCAATTTATCAACTCAATTCTAACATAAGCAATTCAATTCAATTAAATTAAACCTAAACATAAGCAATTCAATTCTAACCATAATTCTAAGCATAACAAATAAGCATAAAAATTCATCCATTGTAATTCATCAATTTATCAATTTAATTCTAACATAAGCACTTCAATTAAATATAATTAAACCTAAATATAAGCAATTGAATTCTAACCATAAATCATCAATTTAAGGGAAGGGGGTGGGGGGGTCTGTTCTGCTGGGGAGGGGGTGGGGGCGGGGGGGGGGGGGGGGGTCTGTGTAGGGGAAGGGGGGCCGGGGAGGGGAGGGGGAGGTAGGGTGGCCGTCGGCCAGGGAGTGTAGGGGGAGGGGGCCGAAGAGGGGAGGTGGAGGGGGAGGGGGAGGGGGGCCGGAGAGGGGAGGTGGAGAGGGAGCGGGAGGGGGAGGGGTTCGGGGAGGGGAGGGGGGGGGGCGCTCGGTTGTGTAGGGTGGTGGAGGGGGAGGGGGAGGGAGGGTCGGATGGCGGCGATCGGGGAGGGAGGGCGGGGTGAATCTAGCTAGGGGATGGGGCAGGGGAGCCAGGCCGGCGGTCGACGGGTAGGGGAGGGGAGGGGAGCAGAGGGGAGGTTACCTGGTGGCAGCGGCGGCGGCGGACGGCGGTGGCGCGGCGGCGGGGAGCGGGCGGGGGGGGGGGGGGGGGGGAAGAAGAAAGCGGCGCGTAAGGAAGAAAAGAGAAGGCGCGCGCGGGGTAGGTTAAAATATGTAATTTACATCGGCTAAATATTCAACTTACGTCGGTAGACGTAACTTACGATGGCCATCCTATTAGCCGACATAAGTTAAGGCTTATTTACGTCGGCACAATTATGTACATCGGCTAGTTGTTCATGCCGATGTAAGTTAACATTAACTGTGGTCGGCCTAGTTACTTACGTCGGTAGCCGATGTAGGTTAACTTACTTACGTCGGTTTCCTACAGCTGACGTAAGTTAATTTAATTACGTCGGCCAGCCGACGTAAATTAAACTGGCCGACGTAAGTATCAGCGTTTCCTGTAGTAAAGAAAAGCAAATACGAAATATTAGAGGCACTTACAAGCACCAGATGATTAGCAGGTTGATTTCGAGCATGCCTCGACAGAAAAAGGCTATAAAGATCTTCAAAGAGAAGGGCTCGTTTATCTGCTCTAGAGCTCCAAAATGCTTCTTTTGGCACACATAATGTGACGTAACAAAGATCATATTTTTTGATAGCAGTGATGTACCACTTTCTTTTGAGCGACACAAGTTGTTCCTAAGTTGTACCGATGTCATTAACGATTTCCCATTCTTATATTCAAGAGGAACATCATTAATCTTGTATATTGGAACTACTAGATTAACTAAAGTCATCTGCCGATTATATATGACATCATCTTCTTCCCACTCCTCAATATCTTCTAATGTTGGTTCATGTGAAGAACGAGATGCATTCAATTTTCCAATATTTTCCTTAAGATTTTCCAGATATTTTGACACTTCTTTAGAAGGTTTCTTATTTTCGTATTAGCTAACATTCATAGGCACTGATGACAGAGGAGTAGTCGTCGGAAGTTGGACACTGGTTTGTTGTTGAACCTTTTGTTCAACTGATTGCTCTTTACTACTAGCAGCTTGCTCTAGTACTGCTTCAAGATGTTGCTCAACTGGTTGCTCTTTACTACCAACAGCTTGCTCTGGTACTGCTTCAATTTGTTGTTCAACTGGTTGCTCTTGGTTATCTTTACTAGCAAGGTTACTATCATCCTTGCTGAGACATAGCGAGAGTGGATCTTCCTAGACTTTCGGCTTAGAAGACGGGGTTATAGTATTTTGAGATGCGACGGGGATAGAAATTGGCTCATCGACCAAGACGATACCGCGTCGGAGCCAAAGGATTAATTGGTTGGCAGCCTGCCCCTGAGTCTTGATCCCCTCATGTGTGATGTGGTCTATTTCATAATCTTCATGACCATTATCAATGATCTTAAGAGCTTTCACCACAACATAATAGAACAGAAGTGAATTGCTTTAAAGTCACAATCAGGCTTTGCCATAACAGTGGCAACCTGTTTGGTTTTCTTCCCTACTCGGCCGATAAGGACAAGAAGATGACAAGATCTATCCTTAACAATATCATCGACGGCAAACTTATGGGACCTTGAGCCCGGCACAGAACCTATGTTGCTAGGGTAGACAGTTGGAGATACCAAATGCTCCTTTACCACGGGAACCATCATTGTACTCGGTGCAACTAATTGTACTTATTTTCTAAGTTGATCTATTATTTCCTGCACATTTCCATGACTTTCGAGCAATCATTTCATCAAGTGTTTTCCTGAACGTCTCACATCTTCTATGTCTTTTCATCCTTTGGGAAACCATCTCTCCAGGACATCTGAGAAGAGATTGCTCGAACCCGTCCACTATGTTTAGGGTTTCCTAGGATAGCGGTAAGTTGGTCATTCTCCCTCTTCGGCTTGAAGACACACTTCTGTTGCTTTTTAATCACTTCTTTCATTTTTTTCTCTACTTCGTTCACAAATTCGGGCTTTTCAAGTTTGCCCTCGCTAGTCAAACCTGATTGAGCAAAGACCCACCACTGAGTTCTCTCATCATAGCCTTCTAACGGGTGAGGATTGCCCTTAATGGTAATTTCCTCTTATATCTTATTCTATTTCTAAACTTTGGAGGCATATCTGGCAGACCCCAAGCTATGATGGTATTTGTTATTATTGGCAAGCTTTGACCTAGTTGCACTTAGGGCTTTAGCATTAGGTGTGGTCTTTTGATGAACAAATTCTTGCCACTGAGCTTGTGTGATTTTTCCAATCTTCTTTGGGCTAGAGACCTTATCGGCCTTAATATAATCATTCATTTCACTCTTTCAGCCATGAAACTTCTTGCCACAGGAGACCAATGTTGCTTTCTTTACAGCTTCTTTTGTGCCTTTAGAGAACTTGAATTTTTTCTTTATCCTCTCCCACAACTCATTCTTGTTCTCCTAAGGTAATTTTCTCCAAATCTCGGTCGTGATCAGCACGAGCTCTCTAACAAGACAACCGCATGAATTTTGGTATATTGTAACTAAATCCAGTGGTTCTTGGGGTAGCCCACCTAGACCGACACTTGTTATGTATATGATGTGGTCCAATGGACCCTTATTGGGACCTTGTTGCCCTTGTTTTCGCATGAGTGAACCTGAGGATTCAACCATTGGAGAACCTTCTGCGATTTTAGGAGCCAAAGTCACCTTGTTGTCTTTGCGATTAAGCTAGGTAGAAAAGAATTATAATACTTCATATACTTGACAACCAACATTAACTTGAACTGCTGGAGTTAAGATTCATGATCCATACCTCGTCGACAGGATCATATTACAGATCGAGATCCCCTGATGTCTTTTTAATTATTATATTTGGAAAAGGATCCGATGGATTGTAAAAGGAGCCTGAACTGCTAGAGTCACTAAACTCCATGTTGTCTTCTTCATTGTTACTACTAACAACAGTCTTCTTAGGGCTTTCCATTCTAGAACTAATAAGACAAAAAATATGTCCCACTTCAATGAAAGCAACAAAAATAAATACTCTCAAAAGTTTAAATTTCATTTTGAAATATACTGGCTAAAAAATCCTAAATTTCTCAAAAAGGTGGAAGAGATCTGGTCTGATCCAACAAGAGATAGAGAGGCTTTATGTAGATTCATGTTCAGATTAAGAAAAATTAAAAAATTCCTAAAAGCCTGGGGTTATAATCAAGCAGGTTATGATTTTTATGAAGGGAAATTGGATATCAAAAGGTTTAATTATGGGGTGATCACCTTACTTCCAAAAGTTAAAGATGCTGATACAGACCAATATGCCTCCTAAATTGTAATTTTAAATTGTTTACAAAGATATTAACACCAAGAATAGGGAAAGTAGCAGATAAAATAATTTACAAGGTTCAATCTGCATTCATACCGAAAAGAAATATAATGAATGGCATATTAACACTACACGAAGTGTTGCATGAAAGAAAAGATGGAAGCATTTTAGGGTTTGATAAGGCATTCTAGGATTTGAGACGACTGACCAAGTTCCATTATAGGTTTTGAGGCGACTGACCAAGGCATTAGCTAGGCATACGTATTGCTTGTATCAAATGCCGATAAGAAAATCTAGGGTGCGGCGGTGACGAGGATATGACTTGGCCGGTAGTGAGGGTGAGGAGGGAGGCGGCATGGGGATGGAGGAGGGAAGGAAGTGGCAGCATACCTGGCTGTAAGGTCGAATCTTGGCGGCGGTAGCTAGGGCGAAGCTATTTGGAAGGAAGGGAAGGAAGCGGCAAGGGCGAAGCTCGGTGACGAGATCGAATCTGGTGACGATGGCGAAGCTCGACCACGAGGGCGGCGAAGCTTGACAACGAGGGTGGCGAAGACTTTGCGGCAAACAAAATTTTGGCAGCCTGACAAAGTCTAAATGATTTCACCTGAGTTAGATTTTTCCAAGGAGGTCGAGCGCTTTTATATAGACGCCTATCTTCTCAGGTGGGCCCTAAGTAAAAACCGCCTGCGCAGAGGACTTTTCTCAGGCGGTTATACAGTAACAACCGCCCGAGAAGATTTTTTTATTTTAGGCGGTTGTTTAGTACTAACTGCCTGAGAAGAGGACTTTCCTCATGCGGTTATTCAGAACCGACCTACTGCAAAGATCTTTATGTAAGCTTAATTAATATTCAAATAAAATGAGAGGCCTTTTAAAAACCCAAATTCCACTTTCTTATAATATGCTTGAGTATTATAGGTTCTCATTAAATTTCACTTGGTAAAACCATTGAAATTGGTCAGAACATAAAAAAAAACACTGGTTATTTTTCATTTTTCTATCTTGATGAATATAATGATTTTTTCATTGAATTTTTCAATAGAACTTTTTAGTCATCATACCAACCTCTATGATTTTTTTTCAGACTTTTATAAATTCTTTTGAATCAACGTGTGTTCAAAATTTGAAGAATGACTCATATGTATATGAGCATTTGATTAGAATGATGGATAATTTGAAATTTGACATGTTGGAATGCTTTAAAAAATTAACAAAATTCATTCATGTATAAATAAGACAAATATGTTCATACAAACAAATTTCAGTGAAAGATCCCTTTTTATGACATACAAAAATGTGAAAATATGTGAATATAAATTAATTTTATACTTACCAAAACATTACAATGTGAGCTATACAAGTTTTAAAATATTTGATACAGTTGGTAGATATTAATTTTTGAAGAATACAGAAAAAGGAATCATTGAATTTGGACTCAATTTGCAGAATCTATACATGTTTGAGTATTTATATTGGAATCTAAATAAAAAAGAAGCAAGGGAAAAGAAAAGTGAAGAAAAGGCTCCGGCATTTATCACAGGTGGTTCTTTAGAAACAACCGCCTGTGCAGTAGTTAAAAACTACCTGTAGAAAATATACTGAGTATGGGTTAAATTAATATTCTTGATTAAAATGAGAGACCTTTTAAAATCCAAAATTTCACCTTCTTTTGTAATATGCTTGAGTATTAAATGTTCACATTAAATTTCACTTGGGAAAACCTTTAAAATTGGTCAAAACATGAATTTTAAACTTTTTAGTCATCATACCAACCTCTCTGATTTTTTCAGATTTTTATAAATTTTTTTGAATTAATGTTTGTTCAAAATTTGAAGAATGCCTCATATGTATATGAGCATTTGATTAGAATTGCGGATAATTTCAATTTTGACATGTTGGAATGCTTTAAAAAATTAACAAAATTCATACATGTATAAATAACAAAAATATGTTCATACAAACCAATTTTAGTGAAGGATCCCTTCTTTTAGGAGTTTACAAAAAAGTGAATAATATGTGAGTATAAATTAACTTGATATTTACCAAAATATTACAACGTTAGCTATACAAGTTTAAAAATATTTGGTCCGGGTGGTAGATATAAATTTTTGAAGAATATAGAAAAAAATCATTGAATTTGGACTTAATTTGTAGAATTTATACATGTTTGAGTATTTATATTGGAATCTAAATAAAAAAGAAGCAAGAGAAAAGAAAACTGGAGAACAAGCTCGGGCCTTTATCACAGGCGGTTCTTTAGAAACAACCGCTTATGAAAATTCTTATCACAGGCGATTTTTTCATTACAATCCGCCTGTGAAAACGGATGCCTATATAAAGGGCCCCTCGGGCACCGTAGAAAATCTAGCCCGGGAGATTTTCCATCTACGCCGCCAGGCTGCCAAAATTTTCCGAAGTGCTCGCGCCGGTCCTTTACTCATCAGTTGATGAAGCTTCAAACAGAGAAATGGTTAGAAGAGGCTTCTTCTTCACTAGCATGTTTTTAGTTTGTTTTCCTGTTTTCAGTTTCGTTTTGTTGAGTTTGGCTCCACCCCCCCCCCCCCCCCCCCCCCCCCACTTTAAGTAGTTGCGATAAACACACTTGTAGTTAAACAACTTCCATCGTAGAGAAGATGTAGTTGAGCCTCCCCTTGAGCTCCTCCATGAATTTTGTAGAAAAATAAGTAGATTTGAAGGATTAAAGGTTGAAGATGAATACAAGCACATCACATATTCGATGAAATGTTTCAATGAATAAGCCCAACTTTAAAAGTCCATTGTGGCCACTAGGAAGTTGAGAAAATTATGAATCAAATTTTCTTGTAACCCCTATGAATAGACCTACATGATACCAATATTCACTCATATGATACAGGCTGGTATGAAAATGCACAGTAATTTCTTTAGATCAATTTTTTTGGTATAAATTTCGTTATTGAATTATAAATTCTGTTAATGAAGCATGGATCGTCGAGCGTGGATGTATAACATGCCAAGACTTGATCCTATGTACATTCAAAATTTTGCAAATTTTATTGAGGCATCCAAGAGACATGCGAAGATACAAAATATAGATGTCATATTATGTCCATGTATCGACTGCGAAAATAAGATTGCTTGGATAGATACTATAGTAATCTAATCTCATTTTATGATAAGAGGTTTAAAAAACTGCACAATATGGATAGGGCATGGTAACCTAGATACACATGAAGTGGATAAAGATGATGAGAGAGGTTCAGATGACGATAATGTTCATATTGATGATTGTAGTGAAAATCAAGATGGTAATGATGATGATGAGTTTGATTGTGAGGGGATGTTGCATTACATCGAACCACATGTATTCATTTCTATGGGAGCAAGCAAAGGTTTAAGTAAAATGGAGACATGCAGAATGCGGCGATGGAGCTGTTATATGATGAATCAAAGGGTTGTGATAAAGAGTTTACTACATTGCGTGCAGTCCTAAAACTACTAAAGTTGAAAGTCACACACGAATGGTCCGATTGTAGTTTCTCTGATCTTTTGAATCTTTTGGCAGAAATTCTTCTAAATCCAAATAAGTTGCCCAGATGCACTTACAAAACGAAGAAACTTCTTTGCCCGATGGCAATAGGTGTGACAAAAATACACGTTTGTATGAACCATTGTATTCCGTATTGGAAAGAGCATGAGGTCGTAACTAGATGCCCCATCTGCGGTGTCAGTAGATACAAGAAGGACTACAATCACCAATATGTTACCAACATGAATAAGTCCTAAAAGAATAAGAAGTTTATTATTGTCTCTGGAGGTGATGTTGATGATACTTCTGACAATGCAGATAGGAAGAATAAGAGAAAGATTCCTACCTTGGTGATGTGATAACTTCTAGTAATTGATCACTTGAAGCGTTTGTTCTCAAATCCTAGGGAGATTGAACTTATGCATTAGAATTTTGAGCAGCACAAGAAGAATGAAGAACGTATTCGACACCCTTGTGATCTAACCCAGTGGAAATTTTTTGATTCAGTATCAAGAATTTGCAAAGAAAATTAAAAATGTAAGGTTTGCCTTAGGTACAAACGGGATGAATCCGTTTGGTGAAAAAAGGAGCATACACAACACATGGCCCGTGGTATTAATGATGTACAAGCTATCGACGTGGTTGTGTCACAAAAGAAAATATATTTTGTCATTTGTTCTTATCCAAGGTCTGAAACAACCTGGCATTATGTGTTCTTGGAACCTTTAATGGAATATATGGCAAAATTGTTGAATGAAGGGGTACGTAGATGGGATGAGTACAAGCGGGAGTATTTCATGCTATGAGCAATGATATTTGTTACCTTGCATGATTACCCCAGAATGTTTACATTATCGGGACAAATGAAAGGGAAGAAAGGCTGTGTAAGGTGCATAGATGGAACTGGATTTCTATACTTCACTTCATCCAGAAAGACGGTGTACATGAAATGGCGGCGGTTCTTGACAGATACACACAAGTATAGGAATATGAAAGAACAATTTGATAACAAAATCGAAAAAGATACTGCACCAAAACCTTACAGTGGAAAACTCGTGTTCGAAATGGTCAAGAACATTCATATTGCTTTCGGTAAGGGCAAAAAATGTAAAGGAACAAAGAGAAAGAAAAGTACATCTTCGGGTGATACAACTGACATGACTTTCAAGAAACAATCAATTTTTTTCAAGTAGCTTCCGTATTGGAAGAACCTGAAATTTTGTCATAGTACTGATTTGATGTACGTTACAAAGAATGTATTTGACAGCATCATTGGTACCTTGTTGGACATGCCGAGAAAACAAAGGACGGATTAAAATCACGTATGGACCTAGTAAATCTTGATATGAGATCAGAGCTTCACCCAGTAGAAAAGGCGAATGGGAAGCATTATCTTCCCCCATACAGCTACAACTTGACATACAAGAGAAAAAATCTATTTGTTAATGCTTGCGTGGGGTCAAAGTGCCCATGAGTTTCTTATCTAATATCCGCAAACTAGTATCGATGAAAGACTTGTCTTTATTCGGCTATAATTCTCACGACTGTCACATGATGATGACAGTGTTCCTTGCCATTGCAATAAGGGTCATCAAACCTGAGCATATAAAACTTGTCATCACACGTTTGTGTTACTTCTTCAATGCAGTATCGCAAAAGGTGATAGCACGTGAAGATTTGGACTATTTGAAAATGTACATCGTTGAGACTATGTGCAAGCTTGAGATGTGTTTCTCAGCATCCTTTTTTGATACGCAAGTACACCTAATCATACATCTTGTTGATCAGATAAAAGCATTGTGACCACTATATTTACATCATATGTTTCCGTAGGAGAGCTATTTAGGAGTATTAAAAGGTTATGTGTCGAACCGTGCTCACACAGAGGGTTCAATTATGGAAGGATACACCAGTGAAGAAGTGATTGAAGGTTGCGCTGGTTAATCAAAGATGGAAAACCGATAGGTGTGCCTATACCAGTACATGAGGATAGACTATGTGGGAGAGGCAAAGTGGGTAAGAAAACTTTTATCGTTCAAGATTACGATAATGTACACCATGCACATTTTAGTGTACTACAGCAGCTCGCAATAGCTGAGTCGTACATCGAGGAACACCAAATTGAGCTTCGCAAAAAAACCAAGACCGCATAGAGGACTGAATCATGGAAGAGCACAGAAGATATTTTACTGAATGGTTAATTGACAAAAGTATACCATACGGAAACTCTATAGAAGAGGCAACAATGAATAAGGTCCATCTGCTTTGGTGACATCATGGCAAGCATATGACATCAATGGTTACACATTTTACACCAAGGAAAAAAATGATAAGAGTGTTGCACAAAATAGAGGTGCTCGTATAGAGGCTTATGATCCACAAGAGCAGAAGACCACATACTTCGGGTTCATAGAGGAAATATGGGAACTCAATTATGGCGAAAGAATAGTAATGCTTGTATTTAAGTGCCAATGGGTCAACCATTCTGATGGTGTGAAAGTGGACAACTACGGGCTGACACTGGTAGACTTCAACAAATTGGGTTATAAAGATGACCTGTGGGTTCTCGTCGATCGTGTTACACACGTTTTTTATGTACAAGATCCAGGAATTGAGAAGATGCACGTAGTTGTTTCTGGAAAGCAAAATATTGTTAGAGTTGAGAATGTGAGAGATAATGAAGAGGAATATAATCTGTATGAAGAGATGTATTTTTTTACCGAACTAGAAAACATCAAGCGCATAGAGAAAAACATTAAAAAGGATTTGAAACCCTATATGTGAGAAGATGTCAATGCTGGAAAAAATATATGACATATATTGTATATATTTGTATCCTCTGAAATCAACTTAGAATAATGCTCCATTTCAGCTTTAGATTGCATGTTTCGAACATTATTAAATTCATCCTCTGTAGAGAAGACTAATTTGAACAAGTGATCCTTTTTGGCTTGCCTATTATATTTATCACCTTCACCTGTTCCATTAGTTATCGAATTGTATGCGTATACAAATTTGTTCCATAAGTTATTGAATTGTATGTGTATACAAATTTCTTCTGACCTATCATGCTAATGGCTTGCCTTCCAACAGTCGGGTTCCAAACAACATCTAGAAGCACAACTCTTGAAGCTCCTGTCAAGCTAATCCCTTCACGGCAAGCTCTTGTAGATGCAAGTAACACCCACGATCCATCATTTGGATTGATAAAAGCTTCAATTGAAGCCTGACGATACCTTGGAAGGATTTTCCCATCAATTTGAAAGATTTATTTCCCTTCTCTCCATTTCAAAAACTTACGAAGATGCTACTTTATCAGTTCTAATGGTTGAATATATTGACTAAAAATCAGTATCATCTCTCTTAGTGCTTCACACAAGAGACGAAGCGAACAACTCCAATCATAAATCTTGTTTTTATTCCTTCATATGGATTTTATCTTAATCTTTTAAACATAGATTTATTAATAAGTGAAGCTTCCTCATCAGACATGTTAATGACAGTTACATGCGAAGGGCGTGTCGAAGCTAACGAAATCTCAACGGGACTGAAGAACAAAAGATCCTGCATATGAGTGGCAATGTCCAGGTTAGATAGCGTGAAGTTATGATGGCGGCCTTCAACAACATGAAAAGTGATATCAGGTTATGCTTGCATCAACCAAGGCATATGTTGTGAGGGCAGAACAATTGTTGGGGCATCACGGTTATGCTTGTTGGGGCATAACCATGATGGCCCAACAAGTGTTATGCCCTCACAACATATGTCTTGGTTGATGCAAGCATAACCTTAACATTACTTTTCATGTTGTTGAAGACAATCATCATAGCTTCACGCTATCTAACGTAGACAATGTCACTCATATGTTGGATCTCTTTTGTCTTCAGTACAATTTAGATTTTGTTAGCTTCGACACACCCTTTGCTTGTAACTGCTATTAACATGTCTGATGAGGAAGCTTCACTTACTGATAAATCTATGATTGAAAGATTGATGTCAAATTCATATGAAAAGGTAAAAACAAGATTTGTGATTGAAGTTGTTTGCTTCATCCTTTGTGTGAAGCACTAAGAGAGAAGGTACTGATTTTTAGTCAATATATTCAGCTATTAAAACTGGTAAAGGAGCATTTTCGTAGGTTTTCAAATGGACATGAGGAAAAAAAATCCTTCAACTGGATGGGAAAATCTTTCCAAGGTATCATCAGGCTTCAATTGAAGCTTTCAACAATTCAAATGATGAGTCTCGGGTATTACTTGCATCTACAAGAACTTGCAGTGAAGGGATTAGCTTGACAAGAGCTTATCAGCATCACAATCGGTTCTTAATTAATAGCAACATGTGAAAACAATGATTTTGCCCAGACGGTTCTTCATTAAAAACTACTTGTGATGTTTGAACTGGTACATGCGGTTCTTTATTAATGGCCTTCCGTGAAAATCATGTATTTACCGAAGTGGTGTCTTATTAAAAACCGCTTGTGAAGTTTGTAATAGTCCAAAAGGTTCTTAATTAATAGCCGTCTGAGAAAATCATGTATTTACTCAGGCGGTTGTTTATTAAAATCCGCATGTGATGTTTAGTTATCACAGATGGTTATTGTATCATTCATCACCACAGTCGCATTTTTAAACGGACCATCCGTGTTTGAAAAATAAGGCACCTGTAATATATGATTTTCCAGTAGTACTTGACGCGCTACATGGAACGAAATCTTGTGCAGTAACTGCAGTTACCGTAGATGATTTGAGTCCCAGCGCCGATGTAACGCATGCTAATCATTCGGTCACCAACTCTGATGCAAAACATTATATTTTTCGTCGCGAAGAACTGCTTTAAAAAGCAATGAAACTCCTCTTTTTCTAAAGTATTACCGGATGCAGTCGCGGTCGATTGACCCCTGATCCATCTCGCATCGCCATCGATGTTCATACAACAACATTATATTGCTCTCAGAAATTAAATCCGAGGCAAGTGCGACAAGATTGCGATTTCGCTTCGCCTTTTCCTTTTTGTTCTCTTGTTCATACGGCAGCGCCAGGGCTCAGCAGCAGCTGAAAAGGCGAGGTCAGCAGGAGGATGCTTGCACGCAACAGCACTCGGGAGATTACGATCTGATCCTGGCGCCACAATTGGCCGCGCGCGCGATTAATCGAATCGGGAGGCGCCGTGATTGAATTGGGTAACCCCACCACTAATTAAAGGCGCTTAATCAGCTAGTAATAGCTGCTAGTTGCCCCGGCACGGGCATCGTGCTGATTGTCATCATGTCTGGTTATTACCATAGTACCGGTGCCAATAAATCCCCTGTCTTTTCAAGCAATACGGAAGAACCGAAGAAGCCACTACTCCGGTTCTGAATCCAACAAACTGTCCAATGCAAAAGGTGCAGTCCAAATTTCAGGAGAAAATTTCAGTCACCAGGTAATTAGCAACTAATTACACCCATTAATCCTTAATCCTTATAATTATCAATTATCTCTGAATTCTATAGTTACTCAAAACAAAATTATTTGTTTTGTTATTTTCATTTAACATAATCGTTAGAAGTTAAGGATTAACAATTAACAAAATATAAAAATTGTTAATAAACTTACTCTTCTCTGGCCGCAGCGCATCCACACGAGCGCACATGCCCGCAGTCGCCTGAAATGTGGTGCGAACTCCGGAGCCTGACTACTAGAATTTTCGAATGGAAAAATTATCATGCCTTTGACCTTAAAACTAACACAGTTAATGACAGTGCTGGATTTACATTGACCGTCATTCTTCAAGGGGGTCTGTTTTTTCAGGAATGTTGCATATAAGTGACGTCTTTTGATAGGTCATTATAGAAAATCCGATGATAAACGACGATCGGAAACCGTCGTTATTAAGGCACGTACCATCGTAAATAAGTTATTTACGACGTAACAACTTATTTACGACGGTTTTTGGTCGTCTACGATTATTTATCGTTAATAAGGTTATTAATGACGACAGTCGTTGTTAATAATATTATTAACGACGACTAGATGAGCCTGTCACAAATTAGCCAGCCCTGCTACGTGGCAGCGCGGGAGCTAATTTGCGTCGGTCGGGGACCGGGCCATCGTAAATTACCAGCGTTATTGACGACGGTGGCAGCCCTAGTCGTAATTTATTTTTGCTTATTGACGACAGTTTGACTGGCCGTCGTCATTTATTTTGGCTTATTTACGAAAGCCAAGTACCAGAAACTGTCATAAATAAGGAAGGCAATTTAAAAAAAACATTATCCTGGCTTCGAGGCCAGCTCTAGCTTGATGGTCAGCTCACACAAGCATTAACAAAACAGATATATATGACAACAATTAGTAATATAACACCAATTCACAAAGTTTGTGAATAGTTAGTTTTCCTGTAGTGGGTACAAAGTTAGGCCCCCTTTGTAAAGCTCCACAGAGCTGATTCTCAGGCAAAATCAGGGGAGCTGTGCCAAACACTGTTTTTCAGAAGAAGTGATTCTTAGCTGATTCTGAGAAGTGATTCTCTGAAATGAACTAAGAGGCTGGAAGCCGAAAAAATTAGCTTCTCCTGATTCTGTGAAGTGATTCCCTGTCCTGATTCTAAAAGTTTATTCTAGGGAACCATAGAGAATCATTTTCAGCCACAGAAACACTTCACCAGAGAATCAGAAGTGAATCTATAAAATCAGCTCCGTGAAACTATGCCAAAGGGGGCCTTAGGATCAATACCCATTCATATTTGGGACGAATTAATGCAGAGACAGATACCAGGTGGATAGTATGTATCAGCAGGAAGCTTCAGTGAGCATTAATTGTCAGGTTGGTTTCTGCACGAGCGATAATATGAACAAGTATCACTTTCCAATCTTAAGGGAAATTTTGAATAAAGCAAATTTTGCCCCGAGACATCGTGACTTTGTGATATTAGCTCTTGTTACGACCTCGTAGCAACCGATATTGATATTAGGGAACATTGCTCATAGTCATGCTTCAGAGTTGTAGGTTTCAGCCGAACCACCTTAACTTGGCCTTCAGCCCTTCGCAGTTGCTTAATTTGGAGCTAAGTCGTTTAGGGAGTTTTTTTTTTCAAAAGCTTAGGAGATGAAGCTCACGTGAGTATCATATAAGAAAGATTGATCTAATTTATATAGAAAATTGGGTTAAAAATCGTACAACAATGAAAGTAACAATGTGTCCTCCAATCAGAGACACAACACCACTAGCCCATTGAACATCTAAAGAGGACAATTGCTACAGAACCACCTACTAGTTATGGGTAATGGAACCTAGCTTGCTAACGGACCGCTCGAAACAATGGCTCCAAGTAAGGATACACGGAGAGACGTCGTTGTCTAAAGATTTTTCACTCGAAGGATCTACAGGGGAGAGAAAGTACAACAACACCTCAACAGAACTCGCAATACCCACAAGCACTATTGTTGTTGACCGGACTTCTTATCGATCTAGGGTTTACACATGTACTCATGCTCCCACCACCCCATCTGCCTCCAAGGTCTCCAGCATAAGCACCATTTTAGTTTGATAAACCTCATGCAAATGCTATTTGTTTTCAATTACTCTATTCATGGCTATTGAAAAAAAAAGGGAGTGGAAGGCATGACTACAAGAAAAGGAAAAAGAATTAAGCATGTTCTCAAGAAATGAGCACGAGAAAAAAAAAAGAGAAAAAAAGTAACCATGCTTTATCCCCACAAAAAAAAGTGTGCATAAAAAGGAGTTAAAAAGTAGCCATGCTTTATCCCCACAAAAAAAAGTGTGCATAAAAAGGATTTACCTTTCACTTCTATAAACATCATCACACTTTCACAATCTTGATCTAGAATATGATTAGTTTTCTCCTAAGTTTTACTCTTTTTACTTAGCAACATATGTAGTGCAATATGCCTACTCTTGTTCTCTATCAAGATCCACAAAAAAAGCCCTATTTAGATGTAGGACAAGAAAGACATTGCCATTGGTGAGGAAAATTCCACTTACATAAAAGAGTGATTGAGAGTATCATTTGAGGAATTTATTTCCAATTTTGAAAATATTTCAAAATTCTCCAGGATTTAAGTGGAACTAAGATTTTGAGATAATGCATGCTTTGTGACTGTTCTATCTTCCAACCATCCAAGAAGAGGAGAAGGGAAAAGCCCATGAGGACTAAGATAACGGGTGAGTACCATTGCCGACTTATTCAATACAAGATAGAATATTTAAATGGTGCATTTGGTACTATTAAAGCATAGGGCATAGTAGCAACTCATGATAACCAATTTAAATCTTTAACTTTGCTTCGGGGCGAGCAAAGGATAAGATTGGGCAGTTTGTTGACGGTCGTTAAGTATCAATTTTGACTGTCAAGATATCTCAATTATATGATAGAGTAGAGATTTCTTACATGCATTGCTTTTAGAAATAATTGTGTTCTACTTATACTTGGAAAGAATTGTGCATGTAGGTATTTTATGTAGAATTGTGGTGAAACCAGAGAAGGGATTCTGAAAGATACATTCCTAGACATGTAGACGCCGACACGTGTGTTGGTATTTCCTAACGTCTATAGGTCATCCTACCAATGAATGCTAGACATGCTGTTTGTACTAGGCTAACATAAGGTCAAGTCAAGATGAGTTCAACAAGCTCACGGAAAGTACCGCTGTAGCATTTCACCGAAGAGTATTCCCTAGGGTATAATATTTATTTTATCCCAAAGAAAGGCAAGTGAAGTGAGGCAAACTCGTGGATAGAGACACTACAGGAAACGCGATAATTTGCGACGGCTAAGTTTATTTGTGATAGCCAGCCGTCGCAAATAAATTAAATTGTGACGGCATGTCGGTGGCCGTCGCAAATAACTGGGCCGTCGCAAATAAGGTCTAATTTGCGACGGCCAGTCCTATGGCCGTCGCAAATAATGAGGCAGTCGCAAATAAGACGTTAATTGCAACGACCATAAGTTAAGGTCGTCACAATTGAGGCTGCTGTCGCAAATTAGGGCTAATATCGGGACCCTCCGACCTCGACACTTCATTCACAATTCACCTCCACAGCTGTCGCCTGTCGCGCCCCCGTCGCCCTACCGTGCCCTCGCCGCCGGCCCGCTGCCGCGCCCCGGTCCGCCGCGCCCCCACCGCCCCCGGCCCGCCGCCCCTGCACCCCCGCTGCCGGCCTGCCCCCGGCTCCAAGCGCGCATGCGCGCCTCAGCTACCCCCCATCCCCGTCGCCCCTGCGCCCCTGCCGTCGTCCCGCCCCGGGCCCCGCCGCCCCTGCGCCCCCTGCCGGCTCGTCCCCGGCCCCGCCGCCCCTGAGCCCCCGCCGCCGGCCCGCCCCAGCGGCGCCCCGGGCACCGCGGCGCCCCCGCCCCTGCAGCGCTCCCGCCCCTGCCATCCTGCCCCTGCTCCCTCTGCGCCTGACTTCGCCGCGCCCCCCGCCGCCCCCGACGCCGGACAGCAGCCGCCGGCCTCCTCCAACACCTTCGCCGTCCGTCCGACACCGCCATCCTGCTGCTCCACGCTGCACAAGTATGTTAATTGTTATGTGATGGTTAGTTGTTATACTATTTAGTTGTTCATTATTCTTATGATTTGTTGTTATGTGAATTAATTGTTAGGTTGTTGTTAATTGTTAATTGATGATTAGTTTTTATGCTATTTAGTTGGTAATTGTTCTTGATGATTAATTGTTATGCGAATTAATTCTTGATGATTAGTTGTTATGCTTAGTTTTTATTTAATAATGTTTACGATTTGTATTATTGCTCTCGTTTATATTTTTGTGTTTAAAATACAGTTGCTTATGTTTTCTTTAATGTTTTTGATGCTTATGTATTATATATTGAAACGGCTAAACAAAAGGGCCGTCGTACGTAAAGTAGGCATCGTATTTGTAGCGTATATATGACCCATCGGGTTCAACCCTAACCTTCATTCGAGGTCGGGCAAAGAGAGAACGACGCCACGGTCACGATCGGGACCCATGACTGGTGACAGGAGGTGAATCATTACGGTTAAGTGTATATGGGCCGGACGGCCCATTACTAACCCTAAAAGTCTGTAACCAGATATCTCTCCAACGCAAGACCCCCCGTTCACATCGCGCATGTTTGTGAGTACGTATAAGACGATGAAAACTCCAAAAAACGTATGTTGCGAGTATGTGTCCTTGACTCACAACATCCGTAAGGCAACAGGTTTCCCAGCTAACCAGTTGCCCCCCTTTGTACTTTAAGAACTACACCAGATAGGGGGGTGTAGTGTTAAATAGGCAGCGTTATGCTGCCGAAATTTTGTGATTTGTGAAACGGACATAATCAAACATTGTTGAATTTTTAGGGTTAAGTGACCAACCCAGAAGGGCACGACACGCAATAAGTGTGATCGTGCCATGTAGACCATTGTAGTGGTACCGTATGCGTCAAGGTGGTACTGTATACATTAACGACAATTTCTTTCGCATTAAACTGCAGAGTCAAACATGGGTGAAGACCGCAGATGGATGTATACTGGCTGGAAGAGCAGAACAGGTGGTCACTCATATGAGTGGTACATCAAGTTAGATAAATTTTTGGATCGGGCATTTTCGTTGTCAACGGAAGATATGGTGCGGTGCCCATGTACAAAATGCCGGAACACCAAGTTTTTGAGAAGATTGGAGCTTTCATTTCACTTATGTCGAAACGGTTTCACTCCACATTATGAAGTGTGGACCTTTCACGGCGAGACTAATTCTTGAGTCATAGCAGAAGTGGATGAGGATGATGATATAACATGGGTTGATAGGATGGATGAGATGCTAGAAGCTCTGGAAGTGGAGGATCCTCTTAAAAATGAGGCAGAGAAGTTCTTCGAGGAGATGAAGAAATCACAAGAGCCGTTGCATGAACACTCGATTGTGACTGTACTTGCTTTCTTGACCAGATTTATGGCAATTAAGTCCAAGTACTTTTTTTCCATCAACTGGTACAATGATTTCATGAAATTGTTCTGTGATATCCTTCCACAACCTCACAAAGCGCCGCTAGATATGTATCAATCAAAGATCAAGATATCTAGGCTGGGTATGAAGTATGAGAAAATCGATGTGTGCCCAGAGAACTGCATGCTATTCTGGAAAGAGCACGCCAATGAGAAGTTGTGCTTGAAATGTGGTAAACCGAGGTATGTCAAAGTTGTTAATGACGATGGCGATAATATGATGACAGATGTCGCACATAAGCAGCTTCGTTACTTGCATATGACACCTCGGTTGAAGCGGTTGTTTCTTTCAAAAAGAACCGCAAGACACATGAGATGGCACAAAGAAGGTAAACGTGAGAACAAAGAATTCTTGACGCATTCGTCCGATGATGATGAATGGAAGGCGCTAGACCGTTTCGATCCAGACTTTTCTCGTGATGCGAGGAATGTTTGCATCAGATTAGCGATAGACGGATTTCCACCGTTCAGTACGAACGCCACGCCATACTCCTGTTGGCCCGTCTTTGTCATTCTGTACAACCTGTCACCTGCTTTTTGTATGAAGAACGAGTTCATGTTGCTCAGCCTCATTGTACCTGGACCTGATCATCCCAGGTCCCATGTCAACGTGATGTTAAAACCGCTGATCGATGAATTGAAAGTCTTGTGGACAAGAGTCGAAGCGTACGACAGTTACAAGAAGCAGAAATTCAACCTTTGAAATGCTTATTTGTGGTCCTTCCATGATTTACCGACATACGGCATGATTTCTGGATGGAGCACTCACGATCGTCTGACGTGTACGATATGTGTTTCAGACACGGATTGCTTTGACTAAATCATGGAGGCAAAATATCTTACTTCGATTGTCACAGACGTTGGTTGCCCTTGAATCACATATTTAGGCAGCAGAGGCATGTCTTTCGAAAGAACACTGTTGTCACTAAAGAACCACTGAAGCGTCTCAACAGGTCAGAAATTTCTGATATATTGGACAAACAGGTGCCTGATGAAGGTCGTCCTGGATATTTCGTAGGTTATGGAGAGGGTCGCAATTGGAGTCACATATGTGGACTTTGGGAGCTACCGTATGTGAAGTCATTGATTCTAATGCACAACATTGATGTCATGCATCAGGAGCGTAACAAGAGCAAAAGTATCATAAGCACTTCCATGGATATTCCTGGCAAAACGAAAGACAATTACAAAGCTAGGCTAGATTTGGCAGATATTTGTCATCGTCTAACTCATGAAATCTCTGAAAGTGGTGGGAAGCCACGTGCTTCTTTCAGTCTTCAATCGAAAGAAAAGAAAGAAGTTATGAAATGGATGAAAACTTTGAAATTCCCAGATGGTTACGCAGCTAGCATGAAACGAGCCGTAAATATGAACACAGGAAACCTCACTGGGTTGAAGAGTCATGATCATCATATTATAATAGAAAGACTCTTACCTGTTATGTTTCGAGGCTATCTAGATGATGCGGTGTGGAAGGTTTTAGATGAGCTCAGCTATTTCTATAGATAGCTTTGTGCTAAAGAAATCAAGATCAGGAAGATGGATAAGTTAGAGAAGGAGATACCCATACTTTGATGTAAGATGGAACAAATTTTACTAACGGGTTTCTTCAATCCAATGCAACATCTGCTTATCCATCTTCCATTTGAAGCTAAAGTTGGCGGTCCTGTGCAATACAGGTGGATGTATCACATTGAAAGAGCACTACGATATCTGAAACCAGTGGTTGGCAACAGGGCAAGGGTGGAAGGGTGCATCGCTGAAGCATATGCTCTTAAGGAAGTATGATACTTTTCAAGTGTCTACTTTGCGGAAGAAAACAATATCAATACTTCGGCGATGCGGTACAATGTGGACGAAACACCCCCTTTAAGCGACCTTTCCATTTTTCAAACGAGAGGCACCACCGTTGGTAGCTACACAACCTACATGCTATCCGAACATGACAGGACTGTTGCTTTACTCTACATGTACGCAAATATAGAAGGCATGCATGAATACTTCGAGTAAGTGTTTGTCCTACATTTATGCTAATCGACATATTTTGTTACACATGTATTCTAAAAGATGTTTTTCACGTTCAGCGAGATCCACAGACAATGTTGGCTACATAGGCATCAACCTACGGCCAAACAAGTAGAAGGGATGCGAAAAGAAGGAATAAATGGGGGACAGAGTTTCCTATCCTAGTTTCAAGATTATGTAATATTCTCTCATCTTCTATGTATTATAAGTTACTATTATTAAAGAAGTATTATTTTAACTTACGATCATTTATGACAGTGTCGGACTCACAATGTCCATGAACATTTGCGACAGCTATCTTATGGATTGGTGAATGTTAGAAGCTATGGTCGATATGACGTAAATGGCTTTCGATTCCGTACAACCCATTTTGAAGCTCTTCGTCCTCTCCTGGCAACATCAAATTCTGGTGTTGTTACGGGAGCAATGGACATTCAAGGGAATTTAACCGATTATTATGGGATCATTAACAAAATCCTTGAATTTACATTTACCAAAAATAAGACCATTCGAGTTGTCTTCTTTGACTGTGCCTGGTTTGATCGCACTCATGGAACTCAAGAAAACCAATTTGGAATGGTGGAAGTGAAACATAAGGACCGACTACGAGATTACGATACATTTGTTCTTGCACATCAAGTGGAACAAGTGTATTATCTACCTTATCCATGCACGAAGCTCAGTGCTTGGTGGGTGGTATATAAGGTAAATCCTCGTGAGCGGTTATATACTCCCGGGGATGATGGTTACTGTCGAAGTCTGGAATACGATACTTCCCCTAGACCCGCTTAGAAGCAGCCCGCGGAGGAATACGATAGCCTGGATCAGAATCCCCCTTTTTTACTCGCGCGGTGCAGCCCTTTTATAGTTCTAACGACTGATCGTTACAAAGCTAGCCTCGCCCGACATGTGGCCTTGGCATGCTTAATGACCTAATACACTGTCTAAAGAGTATTAAGTACAGTTAATAGTGTGGTAACGTGCATTCGTAGTAGCGTTACCACTATTAACGGTACACTGATCGTGTGTCATTAATATGGCATTAATGACACATTATTAGACTTAGTAACATCCACCTTAACCATCCTTGAATGTCTGTAATGGTCATGGTCGGCTTGTATTTCCATTGGCGATGAACGTTCGGAGGCTCCACACGTGGCAGATTCGGAGCTTTCCCTTGCGGGAGAGTAGGTCCGGGGTTGCTGTACACGTGTCAGAACCAGAGCTCCTCTCTAACAGGGGGTAGGTTCCGGGTTGTTGTACACGTGTAGTCGCCGGAGCTTCCCTTGTTTGGGAGTTTTGTTCCGGGCTTATTTTACACGTGTTAACCTGGGAGCCAGTCATGTGAGGGAAGCAGGTCCGGTGCAACGTGACATGCGGGATCGGCAAGGGCCGTCGACTCTGACGGGTGAAACTTTCTTGCACTTGTTGCGGTATCGCGGGGTACCCGGTATGTGGGGTACCGACAGTGGCCCCCGGGCCCACCTCTGGGAGAAACCCCTTGGGTTAAGTTGTTCTGCCGGAGGTGGGTCCATTCTCAATTCTCGCGCTACGATTTTCAAAAAGTCCACCGATAGATTGGCTGTTCGGTGGGTGAACCTTCAACGTGTGGCTTGTTATGAATACGGCAGATGAGATATTTGAGTGCGGATCTCACGCAATTGAATGTCGCCGGTTCCCAATACGAAAATCGTATCGGTTCCGCGCGTCCTGTCAGGGCGTCGACTTTGGGTTTCCTGCCGCTCATCATGGCAACGGTTGGCCTTGTGCCAGGACCTCGATCTCTTCGTCGGGGTGGCCCCAGGCTCACTCGTCACTGATAGGGTAGTTTTTTGAAAAGTACTCTTGATATCATTGTGGTTTCCATCCAAGCGTCGCATAGGCTTACTTAAGAAGGAAAGTGCGCACGGGTTGAGGACTCTTTACGCCTTCAATCATCTTTGCACTCAGAGCCTCCCAAAGTCCGTCTAACTTTCCATCTTTTGCTCCATATTGCCACGATTGAGTTGCGTCTCCCCAAGAGCTGGCTCAAGAGCGATGATGATCTGAAGAAGGTCCGGACCTATATGGGATGGTCCAGTGACTCCTTCAACCATCTAGTGCGCGTCGGCAAGCTCCCGTTCAAGAAGGAGCGCGGCGGCGACATGGTGTACTTCTCTGTGTACGCCATGGTGGGGTTGATCCCACCTTTCTCAACTTTCCTTTTGATGTTGCCGGACTTCTATTGTCTGCAGCTGTACCACCTTGGCCACCATTCTCTTCTTCTTGTGTCGACATTTGTCCACTTCTGCGAGATGTGGGTGGGTATTCCCCCCTGCGTCGAGCTTTTCCGCACATTCTTCACCATCCACACCACCGGGAAGGGGTCCGAATTTCTTGGCTTCTACTATTTCATGAAGCGCAAGAAATGCCCCTACAAATACTTGAGGTCGTTTCCTTCCAGCAAGTGGGACGACTGGAAGAAAGATTATATCATCGTCATGGCATAGGAGCACGAGAAGTTTGAGCTGCCCCAAGGTCTCCCAAATGTTGACACTAACGCATGGAGTGTGGTTCCGGTGCTGTCAGAGGCCTTCAACCTTGCCTTGACCAGGATCCGTGAAATGCGTGGAAGGTAGAGTGACCCCCCAGACGGTCTTCCGCAACTTTCTAGTCAACAGGTGGGCTTCGCTGAAGAAGAGGGAGAAGCTTGCGTGGGCCCTCAACAACGTGATGGATGAAGACCAGATTGAAATTTGTCTGAAATCCAACTTGGATGGCGTAGCTTTGGAGCTTCATCTCAAGAAGTTCCAGCATGGAATTGACGTTGAAGGCGATGACTTAACTCCGCCGGCGGCTTTCCTCCCTCTGAACATGGAGGCGCAGTTCAGCAGGGAGCTCCGGAGGAGTATGCTGGCGCTTTGACGATCTTGGTGAGGTGGAAAGGCTTCCGACAACCAGATTGGTGATCCCCGGAGCTTTCGAGGGTGGTCCTACCCCCGCCCCAAGCCGAAGGACTAAAGACGTCGGCAAAGGCAAGGGCAAAGAGCTAGCTGAGCATTCCAGCCGGAAGAGTAAGTTGAAGAACACTGACGGTAGGTCCGTCAGGCCCACTCCTTCCACGACGGCTGCTTCCCCCCAAAGGGGGAGGTCTTCTGCTACTACTCCTACTCCGGTGCAAATGTCTTCGAGAGGCGTAAGCTCCAGGCAGTCGACTCCAGCTGCAGCTCCGACTAGAAGCTCCAAGTCTGGGGGTTCTTCTCGGCGAAGGGAAGCTCCAGCCGAAAGAACTCCGACGGCTACGAGTGTTCCTCAACTGAGGTCCAAAGCAGTTTCCTCACTAGACTTGGTGGGCTCTAGCTCTGGGCCTCAGATGAAGAGGTTCCGAGGCGACTGGGGTGGTAGCATCCCCAGGTAAGCATTGATTGCTCGCTCTGAAATGTTAATCTTTCTTTTGGATTTGTCTTTAATCTTCTCTTCCCTTTATTTTTATGGTGTCGAAGAAGGGACCCGGAGCTTCAACACCTATTGCAACGGCTGAGGCTGCACCTGTCGAAGCTCTGGCTTCGATTTTTGAGCCTCCTCGTCGAGTGGAGGTGGAAGTCGCGACAGCTCCGGCGCCAACTATCGTGAGCCTGGACTCGGAGTCCTCACCTGAAGCTCCTGTGGTAGTGCCGAAACGCAGGAGGGAAGTTAAGGAGGTGCTCGTGGCGGCAGAGGCTGGTGCTCTAGCACTTGCGACATCAGAAGTTCTGGCTTCCGAGCCGAAAGTTGCCGAAGCCTTGGCTGTTGAGCCAGATGTAGCTGAAGCCCAGGCTATTGAGCCGGAGGGCACCCAGGCTCCGACCCTTATGCCAGAAATAGTTGAAGATCCGGTGGCTGGGCTGGAGGTGGTCGAGGGTCCGACTGCTGAGCCAGTGGAGACTGGAGGTCCGGCAGCTATGCCGGAGGTGGTTGAAAGTCCAATGGCTGTGCCGGAGGTGGTTGCCGCACCGGGGCCCGAGCCAGTGGAGGCTGAGGCCCCAGTTGAAGTTCCTGATGCTGCTCCAGAAGTTGTGGTCTCGGAGGTACCGAAGCTAGAGCAGCCTGCAGGACCGGCGACAAGTCCTTCTTCGTCGGGGCCGTCCACTGAAGATCCAGCGGCGGTGCCTTCACTTGCTCTAGAGGCGGGTTCTTCTGCTGCCACTGAAGGCTCCAAGAGAGCGACCCCAGCGTCATAGGAGTACAGGGGACCACTATTGTAGAGTGTGACCCAATTTTTGTTATGGAGAACCCACTCGAGCCCGCGGAAATGATCCTGGCGGGCCCGGAACCTATCCCTCTAGCGTTGTCCATAGACAACACCTGCTCAAGCCTTCGACAGGTCCAACTAGCCTTCGACCATGAGAGCAAAGCCTTGGAGGAGGAGCACAACACCTTAAGGAGTTGGCGCAACAGACTCCATTTTGAGACCAAGCTTGCTTAGACGAGGCTGGCTGACCAGAAGGAGTGGATACAAGGGGAAAAGGCCCGGTTAGAGTACTGGGACAAGTTGATGGAGGAGAAGGAGGCCGCCATCCGGACGCTCGATGCTAACTCCAGGGAAATTCTGGAGCAAGCAAAAGAGAGATGTGATGCTGCTGACGAGCATTACAAAAGGCTCGTAGAGTTGAATGAAACTCTCATGAAGCATCGAGCGGACCTAGAGGCGAGGGAGGAAGAACTCTTGGGGCAGCAGGAGGATGTGGTGAGGAGGGAAGCGGAGGTCACCCAGAAGTTGACTCTGGGTGAGAAAAATTTGGCGGATCGCAGCAAAAAGCTGGATCTATGGAAGGAGGAAGAGAAGAAGAAAAACTAGAAGGTGGGGCAAGAGCTCTCGAAAAGAGAGTCTGACATCGCCGCTAGGGAGGAGAGAGTCAAGGGTAGGGAGAAAGACCTTGCTGAGAGGCGGAACCGCATCCACCTCCGAGTGATGGAGCTGGCCGACTAGGAGAAGCAGGTTGCTGAAGTCAAGCAGCAACATGCCAAGTTGGCTGAGCAACTTTCCCATGAAGGTTCGGAGCTTGCGGCCGCCTGGCGGTCCATGGAAGAGATGTGAAGCCTGAAGGAGACCGAAGCTATCCAAGTGTGGGACTTCCTCGGGCGGGCGAATGACACGCTGACACCACTAGATTTTAGTCCTGTACGTCCGGACAACTCGGAGCTGGATCTGGCCGAGCGCTGGTGGCCCTCAACGGTGCTGGCGGCAAACTTTATGCAATGGGCGACGTCATCGCGGATCAGCTGGAGACGGAGGGGAAAACTCTGGCTACAAACATCGCATAATATGTGCTAACGTGTTATGTAAGCCGAGATCCCCAATTCCCACTGAACCCCGTGCTCGAGGGTCTCGTTGCCGAAGAGGAAGACGCTGCCAAAGCCAGCGTCCAAGAGGTTGCCCAAAAAGTAGCTTCATTCTTTCGCAGGTCTTAGGTCTTCCAGTAGATTGAATTTTTCTCCTTTTGTCCCTTGTAATCTCAATTTTGTAATCTAGTTCTTCTGATTAATGAAATCCTCCTTTTTGCCTTGAATTTCATTTTGTCTTCAATATACTATGTCGTGTCTTGTTGGCCCGTGGTACATGTGTACAGTTGAGGTGTGTACATGTACCAAAGGATATGACAGTATCTTGAAGTCTTCAATTTTGAAGCGTCGAAGACAGGCCCCCTAGAATGGTCGAAGCTTGGTAGCTCCGACGTCAACATATTAGATGATGACAGCGGACCTATCTCGGGAGATGTCAGAGCTTAGTATCTCCGGTATCTTTAACCATCGTTATGAATTTTTTCTTTTCCTGTACATCAAAGGCAAGGAAGAAAGTAAAATTCGTCCTCT
The DNA here is from genome assembly GCA_036927565.1 of Tuctoria greenei. Lineage (NCBI taxonomy): Eukaryota > Viridiplantae > Streptophyta > Magnoliopsida > Poales > Poaceae > Tuctoria > Tuctoria greenei. The sequence goes on from JAYESD010000001.1 coordinate 202,307,699, forward strand.
TATCTATAAATTGATTCTGACTTATTGTTCTTATTTGAACTTTAGGTCCGAAGAAACTCAACATGGTAACAAGCGTTTTTATAGAATCTTCCTAGATCCACGTGCCTTTTTAGTGCTCACCATACTGAGGCCTGCCGGGGTGTAGGTAGAGTGGCGTACATAGGGTGCAGGACCAGGCTAAGTCGATAGCACACTCCGGACCTAGGTTGGCTTGGTGTTCAGGCAAGCAAACTACGTGGCGGTGTTAAGATCCAAAAAGACTATCAATAAGGCTTGCAATAAACGTGAATTACTTAGAACAAAATTCAAAAAGATTTGCACAACTTCATTATAGACAAGCGGGGTAAAAATAATTTGACATATTGAGCCTTGTACAAAAAGTAAATGCACGTGGAGTCTGTTTTCATACAACTATGTCTTTCATTATAGGTCCAGATTATAGGGGAGACAAGGACACATTTAGGGTGCTGGACCAAGCTAAATGTGCTATACATCTTGTGCTAGCCCAGAGCAAGTTGTTACACTTTTAGCACTGTGACTGTGTCAAGTGTTACTTGAACTTCCTGAACCCTCCCGGAGGGGTCCATATGTTCTCCTAGAGGACTTGCTCGACTCTGTATAACAACTCTACAACGTGCATTGTGTGTAATTACAGACTCACCTCCATGATTCTAAGTATAAAAATTACGGAGGTGCTCGATGTTCCAAGGATTGGGAAGTGGGATCCCATCCTCAGCTGCCAAGCGAACACATCCTGGTCGGGATACTTTAATGACTCGGAAAGGACCCTCCCAACTGGGGGAAAGTTTGTTCATCCCTTCACGAGTTAGTATCTTCTGGAGCACCAGGTCACCTTCTTCGAGCTGTCGGTCATGCATATGCCTTTGATGGTAGCGTCGGAGCGCTTTGCGATAACGTGCATTTCAAACAGCTAATCAACACCTTCCCTCGTCGGCGAGGTCAAGGTCTTCACGCCGGAGCTGGTCCTGCGTTGCTTCAACAAAGGTTCGGACCCGGAGGGACCCCAAGGTGATCTCCGGAGGAAGGACTGTTTCAGCTCTGTACACCAGGAAAAATAGAGTCTCCCCAGTTGACCGATTAGGTGTTGTCCTATTCGCCCAAAGTGTGGACGAAAGCTCTTCAGTCCAGTTAGCTCCGTGCTTTTTCAAGCGCTCATATGTGCACATCTTGAGTCCTTTTAAGATTTCTTCATTTGCTCTCTCGACTTGACCATTGCTTGATGGATGAGCTACTGAAGCATTGCTAAGTTGAATGTCGAGGTCTTCGCAATATTCTTGGAATGCAGCACTTGTGAATTGTGTTCCTTTGTCAGTAATGACTTTGTTTGGAACTCCAAATCTGTATATAATGGACTTCAAGAACTTGATTGCTAATTGTTTGTTGATTGTTACTACTGGAGTTGCTTCCAGCCACTTGGTGAACTTGTCGATGGCGACATATAGGAATCTGTAACCTCTGACGGCTTTTGGGAAAGGTCCCAAGATATCCATGCCCTACACAGCGAATGGACATGTATGAGGTATCATTTGTAGCGATTGAGCAAGTGTGTGAATCTGTTTTGAATGAAACTGACATGCTTCACTAGCTCAACCGCATCCCGGAGTGCTATAGGCCAGTAAAAGCCATGCCGGAAGGCTTTACCGACCAGCGTGCGAGAAGATGCGTGATTCCCGCACTCGCCTCCATGGATTTCCGCAAGAAGATCGCGGCCTTCTTCTCTTGCAATGCACAGCATTAGGATATTGTTGGCATCGCGTTGATAGAGATCCCCTTCTACCAACGTGTATCTTTTAGCCAATCTGACAATCCGGTCAGTGGATACACTGTCTTCAAGAAGGATATTGTCTTTCAAGTAGCTCCGGATCTCCAAGATCCATGCATCAGAGGTGAGTTGAGCTTCTGAGTCTTGCATGCTGGGTTGCTCGAAGCTTCCGACAGCACCTACGACAACAGGGCCACCGGGACCACCAGCTTTGAGGTGATGGTCTCGCCGCGCTCGCTCAGTTTGGCAGGCTGAGCCGTTGGTTTTGACAACCTCCGGACGAAGATTCCATTAGGAGCCGGAGCTCCGGTTGAGGCATTCGTCGAGAGTTCACCAGCTTCGGAGTTATGAGGGCTTTGAATATGATGGAGATCCAGGACTTCAAAGTCCTTCTGAAGCCTCTGGACTTCAAGGAGATAAGCAGCTAATTGAGAATTGTTACAGGAGCATTCACCTTTCACTTGCTTGATGATGAGCTATGAATCTCCCTTTACCAACAGCTGTTTGACACCATAAGATAGTGCCACCTTGAGTCCATAGATGAGGGCTTCATACTCCGCCATATTGTTTGTTGCCTTGAAATCAAGGTGTACCATATACTTGACCTTCTCTTCGGTCGGAGCTAGGAGAAGGACTCCAGCTCCGGCCCCCTGCTTCTGCACGGAGCCGTCGAAGTAGAGGGTCTAGTGAGGCTTAGTGAATTCCGGAACTTTGAGCTCTTGTTTCTTCTCACTATGGCCCCCACGGTTTGATGGAGAGGGAGTCCACTCCACCACAAAGTCAGCCAAGGCTTGACTTTTAACTGTTTGTCTTGACACGAATTCTAGATCGAATTCTGCTAGCTCCGCTGCCCACTTTGCAATATTCCCAGTAGAATTAGGGTTTTGCAAAATTTCACGTAGTGGAAAAGAAGTTACTACTGATATTTTGTGGGCTTGAAAGTAATGAAGAAGCTTTCTTGAGGCGATGAGAACTGCATAAAGCAGTTTATGCACCTCAATATATCTTGTCTTGGCGTCATGGAGTACTTCACTGATGAAGTACACTGGACGTTGGACTGTCCGGACCCTTCCGGGGGGGGGGGGGGGGGGGGGGGGGCGGAGCTTCCTCCACATCAACCAGGACCCTCCCGGAGGGATCCAGACCTCCTTCTGGAATTTACTTGTCCTTACTAAAGGAACCCAAAGCTTCATCTGGAGTGACCCGGAACCTCCCAGAGGGGTTTGGATCTTCTTGTTCAGTAGCAGTTACTCCTTCGTTTGAAGGAGGTCGATCCTCCAGCATCTGGCCTTGAGGATCTGTGCCTGAGGGTCGGTCCTCAGACTTGCCTTCAGGTTGTTTCGGACCATACAGAGAGGTCTAAACTCCTGAATTGGTGATGGATCCGGTCTTTCCGCGACCAGGACCATACTGACAACCATTGTAGTTGCCGAAATGTAAAGCAGTAAATGCTCACCAGGGTTCGGAGCTACCAGAATTGGTAGTGTGGTGAAGAGCTGCTTCAGCTCTTGAAATGCCTTTTCTGCTTCTTCGTACCAATGAAATGGTCCAGACTTCCTCAAGAGTTTGAAGAAGGGTAGTGCCCGTTCTGCTAGTCTTGAGATAAACCGACTGAGCGTAACTAGACATCCAGTCAATTTTTGGACATCTTTAATGCGGGCTGCGGGCCGCATTTCTTCTATAGCCATGATCTTCGCCGGATTTGCTTCAATTCCTCGATGAGTCACCAAGAAACCCAAAAGCTTTCCGGAGCTGACCCCGAAGACACACTTGTCTGGGTTCAGCTTAGTGCGCGTAGTGCGCAGCTTATCAAAGACGGCTTGCAAGTTGTCAAGAAGTGATTCCTTGTTTCTGATCTTCACGACGATGTCATCAACATACACCTCCACCAAGTCCCTAATTAGCTCTCCAAATGTTTTGTACATGGCTCGCACAATTGTTGAAGCAGCATTTTTGAGACCAAATTGCATGGCAGTATAACAATACAATCCATCTACTGTTATGAAGGCAGTATGCTCTTCATCTTCCTTAGACATTTGGATTTGATGATATCCAGAATATGCATCTAAGAAACACAGTAGTTCCCACCCGGAAGTGGAATCCACTATCTGATCTATTCTAGGTAGTGGAAATGGATCTTTTGGACATGCCTTATTTAAGGTGGTGTAGTCGATACACATCCGAAGCCTCCCACCAGCCTTGGGTACAAAAACTGGGTTTGCCAGCCATTTTGGATCGAAGACTTCCCGGATGAATCCAGCTTCGAGCAACTTCTTGATTTCCTGTCGGATGAAGTTTTGTCGCTCGATTGATTGCTTCCGGGACTTCTGGTGTACAGGCCGGGCGTCTGGGTAAATCTTCAGATTGTGCTCAATCACCTCCCCAGGGATCCCAGGCATTTGTGACGGTTGCCAAGCAAACACGTCGACATTAGCCCGAAGGAAAGTGATGAGCGCGAGTTCCTATTTGTTGTTCAGACCCCCCGATATACGGGTAGTCTGAGCAGCATCGAAACCAATTTGGACGACTTTGACAAAAACGTCAGCGTCACCACCTGGTTGCACACGAGTTGCGGAGGTAGAGCCTTTGTGGAGAATGCTTGGAGGATTCGCAGCTAGCTCTTTACCGGATGCTTCCTCTTGCGCTGTGGTAAGCACATAAAGTTCTTCCAGTGTAGTGACTCCTGCGGTGCGATCTCCATGGATCCCGAGAACACCCGTAGGTGTTGGCATCTTCAAGACCAAATAACCATAATGAGCAGCAGCCATAAACTTGTATAAGGTTGGCCTACCCAATATGGCAACGAATTGCAGACCGATTTGCGCAATGTCAAAGATCAACTTCTCGGTTCTGTAGTTCCCACAGGTCCCAAAGGTCTCCGGGAGTGTAATAGAACCAAGAGGTGTAATGGTTTCCGGACCTACTCCAGAGAAAGGTCGGGATGGGTGAAGGTCCGAAGTCCGGAGCTGAAGCTTAACGCAAGCTTAGAAGCTTATGAGGTTAAGATCGGAACCTCCATCCACCATCATATGGTGAATTTGGATATTATTAATGGTGGGTGACACCATCAACGGGAGTTGACCAGCCCCAATCATGTTTTGGGGACAGTCCGAAGCATCAAAAATGATGGGTGTGTTCATCCACTACCGATGTGGTTCTGTCTTAGCAGCAGGAGCTACCATGGCCCTTTCCTGCCGCATTGTCTTGAGGACGTGACGAGAGGTGATGTACCAAGAACCACCATAGATGGTGTTCAGGGTTTTCCGACGTTCATTGTCGGAGGCGTCAGAATCGTCATCGACAGTGTTGTATACGGCTTTCAAGACCTATTTAGGGTCTTGGAAACCTACCTCCTCTTCAGTCGGAGCTTCATAAACTCTTTGTTTTCCTTCCATTTGACGGAAAGGAACTTCTTCCCGACGCTTGTTGTAGTGCTCAAAAAGGTTCTAGACCTCCCTACACTCTTCCAAGCTGTGTGGATTCGTCTTGTGAATCGGACACCATGCTTTGGAACTGTTGCCGTCTTCTGACGAAGGACGAGGTCGCTTCTCGGGGCGTGGCCCCCGGCTTCCAAGTGCTGCTGTAGTAGCAGCTGGAATGCCGGCCGACGGCTTCTTTTTGCCGTTGGGCTTCTTCTTCTTCTTGCCACTACCAGAGCTAGCAGCTTCAGTTTTGGAGGACTTCTGGTTGACCTCCGGAGCTGGCTTGGAGTGCATTTCATGGCCCTCTGCAGCTCTAGCGCATTTGTCGGCTAGGCTGAAGAGTTCCGTGACGCTGGTAACTTCCTTAATAGCCAGCTTCTCTAGCATCTTCTTATCTCGAACACCATGTCTGAATGCAACGATAATAGAAGAGCTCGAGATAGATCGAGTGGTATTTCGTACATGAGAGAATCGCTGGATGAAGGACTGTAGCGATTCCCCTGATGTTTGCTTCACAGCAAACAGGTCCAGTTCAGTGTCGGGTCGGGTGTAAGAGCTCTCGAAGTTGGCAGTGAATTGCTGGGATAGTTCCGCCCAACTATTGATGGAGTCGGGTGGAAGACTCATGAACCAGGACCTTGCAGTCCCGGTTAAGGCCACCAGGAAGTAATTGGCCATTATAGCCTCATCACCCCCCGCAACCAGTATGGCAGTAGAGTAGATTTGTAGAAATTCGGCGGGGCTAACTATCCCGTCGAATTTTTCTGGCATGTGAGGCTAGAACTTCTGTAGCCATCTAACCATGCGTAAATGCATGGCCAGGTCAAAAACAACCTCCTCCTACTCCTTGAGGAGTAGGGTTGTCCCGAGCCTCTCGCCTTTCGCGAGCACGCTCGATGTGGACTCGACCGTCCTGTTGTCGGTAACGGCGATGCAGTTCCGATCAAGGTCATGGGTCAGAACCCTGGTGATAATATGGGTGCGTCGTGCCCCGGGGTCAACAAAGTCACCTGTTGGGAGGCGACACGCCTCTTTTGTTGAGAGGCTTGTGGGCCAAGCCGACCGGACAAGGTTCGTCGTTGTGAAGCTGCTCGCCCCGAAGGAGGAGGACCTTGGTTGTTGATGCCTGCAGCCGCAGCTGCGACCATATGGTCAACATCAGCCCTCCACTGCTCCATAGCACCCTGTTGTGCGCTTGGAGGTGGTGGATGTTGCAGAAGAGCTTGCGCGGCAATGAGCGCGTGCTCGGGGTTGTTGTTTGCCGATGCAGTGATCAACACAGATGTCCCATCTCGTTGATTGGCATTGTTTGCCGGGACATATGTTGCTGCAATGCCTGCTGGAGCGTTCACACCTGCTGGTTGCTGAACATTGGAAGGGTTGCCTCCAACAGGTTGTTCAGCATGATTGCCGTTGGATGATCCAACAGCTGAATTCATCATCTTGTGATCTAGGAACAAACCCTACTATCCCCTACCTGGCGTGCCAAATGTCGAAGTGTGGAATACAAAACATCCCTCGGACCCACTTAGAAGCAACCCGCAGAGGTTCTTTTGTGGTTAGGGGACACTAGATAAAAATCAAGATGGTGACCTTAGAGATTTACGTGGTTCGGTCCGCCTGAGCATAACACCCTACTCCACAGGGTTTGTGTGTTTGTATTGAGCGAGTGAGTTCGCTAAGTTCAGGTCACAATAGCCTGGATCAGAATCCCTATATTTTACGTGCGCGGTACAACCCTTTTATAGTTCTAAGGACTGGCCGTTACAAAACTGGGCTGGCCCGACATGTGGCCTTGGCGTGCTTAATGACCTAATACAACGTCTAAAGAGTATTGAGTATGGTTAATAGTGTGTTAACGTGCCTTCATAGCAGCGTTACCACTATTAACAGTACACTGATCGTGTGTCATTAATATGGCATTAATGATACATTATTAGACCTTGTAACTGCCACCTTAACCATCCTTGAATGTCTGTAATGGTCATGGTCGGCTTGTATTTTTGTTGGTGCCGAAGGTCTGGAGGCTCCACACGTGGCAGATCTGGAGCTTTCTCTTGCGGGAGAGTAGGTCCGGGGTTGCTGTGCACGTGTCAGTACCGGAGCTCCTCTCTGACGAGGGCTAGGTTCGAGGCTATTGTACACGTGTAGTCGCCGGAGCTTCCCTTGTATGGGAGTTTTGTTCCGGGCTTATTTTACACGTGCTAACCAGGGAGCCATCCATGTGAGGGAAGTGGGTCCGGTGCAACGTGACATGTGGGATTAGCAAGGGGGCCTTCGACTCTGACGGGTGGAAATTTCTTGCACTTGATGCAGTATCGTGGGGTACTGACAGTTACCATGATAGCAAAGACGTTGAAGAGGTGTACCAAGAAGAAGAGTTGCCAGACACTTTTATCGTCGAGCTTGGTGCAGGACTCGATCAATTAGTTGGAGATGTTGAAGACGTTAAAGATGTAGAGGCATATGATATGCCGAAACGGAAATTAGAACAGGCCACGATTGAAGATCGTTGGGCTGGTTTAAGGAGTAGGGCACAAGCACATGATAATGATGTTGATGAATTTTGAAAGTGATTACATGTAATGTTTTCTTGAAGATAGTAACATGAATTTTGTATATTTTATTTGCAGGATGGCGTCAAAGAAGGGTAAGAAGGTGCTGCCAATGAGGGGGTTCTACCCCTCTAGACCTGAGGACGCTTTCGATGGTGCCTCGTTGACTGGGAGCAGACTCTCTCAGCTGCTGGGGCACGTTCTCAGCAGCTCTAGAGCTTCGTCACAGGTAAATTTCACTCGTTTTTGACAAATTCTTTAAATTCAATTTCACATTAAACTTACTTACATAATATTTCAATGTTGTAGTCCTCACCAGCTGAATCAGAGGCTACGGCGCCAGTTGACCTTGGCAACCCTTCGGTGAGCCAGTCCTCGGCCAGCCAGCCCTCGGCTGGCGAGCCTTTTGTTCCTGACCCTTTTGACTCGGCAGGTGACAAGCCTCCTGGGTCAATTGATGTAACACCCAGCAGACGCGGAGGACGAGGAGGACTCACATTGTCAGTCCTCCACCTGTCCCTTCATAGATGATCGTGATTCATCCGGTCGGAGACAGGTAATAAAATTATAGTGTTCAATTCTCGTTTCTTTTTGTTACTTAAGTAATGAATCAATAAATATCTTGTAGGGTTTGGGACGACACGTCTTTCACTGGTGAGAGACACCAAAGACCGGTGAACAGTGTCCTCGGGTCCTTAGTGTGTTTGCACTATCCTGGGGTCATCGACGGGGTGCCTGCTCTTTCGTGGGAGGACTACGCACGAGTCCATCACCAGGAGCACGACAACCTTCAGGAGACCGTATGGGCCAATTTTATGGTAAGTATGTTAAAAATAGTTTCTATGTTTTAACTCTTAAACTCTTGTAATGAACATCTCTTCAATATATTATTTATCACAGACATGGTTTACTTTAGAGGACCTGAACGACCCTCGCTTGGTTGAGGATGCGAGGAGAGTGTTTCACTACAACGCTGCCAAGGCGCTTCAACAAGCTTTGTCGAATGCTCGTATTCAAATTATTAATGAGCACTTGAAGGCGAACCAGCACCACGTGCTACACTTCCGGCAAGAGAGCGAGAGGCACCTGACGGAGGAGGAGTACGCGCAGGTACGTGAGGTGTAGTAAGTATTTTTTTGATAATTTCCTCGATGGTATTTTGAACGACTTCCAACTATGTGTAGGGCCACATGAGCTGGTTGCAGGGTCGGACCAATGCATTTCGGGCCCTTTGTCGCTACTGGTCTAGCGATGAGTTTAAAGCTACATCCGAGAAGGCTTGAGATTGCAGAGGGGTCGAGGGGAAGAGCAGGCACGGCCAAGATAACCACTTGCGTTTAGCTAAACGCATGGTAAGTGTATGTAACTTATGTTCTTATATTCATAATATATTGTTCGTACTAAAACATATGGACAAGAGCGCGAGACGGGGGTGTCGCCGACCCCTGCTGAGATCTAGAAGGTCACAGGGACCCTTCTCAGCCGACGGGGTGCAGTCACGTTGCAGCCGAGTGATTGGTAAGTTTAGAAATCATTCATATTAAATATAACTATATAGATTGTTGAACTTACACGGTTTTCTTGTTTTGCAGGCTAAGTACGCGGAGGAGGCTAGGAAGATACACGGCGAAGATTATGATTGGGAACGTGCACCAATCAATCCTCAAGCCGCGTATGCAAGTGGAGGTGGAAAAGCACACATAAGGTTATTTTACAAGTCATTTCATCATTTTCAATTCAATGTATTCAAGATATTTAAATTTCATATTACTGACTCTCTTTTTTATAGGCTCGCCATATTCGACGGAGTTGTCGACTCGAGGGCGGGGAGACCTGCAAGAGGCAGCTCCACACAGGCTTCGTTTGTGGGCATGGCAGGTCGCCGCGTATCGCAGGGGGACATTGAGATGCAGTCCCTCCGACAAACTGTAGAAGAGAACCTCAGGCGACAGGAGGAGGCGGAACGCCAAAGGATCACGATGGAGGCCACAATCTCTTCCCAGGTAGCCTAGATGGCACAGATGCGGGACACAATGGAGGTAACAAAACAAAAACTAATGTTCTCATTTAATTCAGCGTAAATGATTTACTAATAGGTAACATTTAATATTTTCAATGAAAGATCATGGCTCGGGCGCAAGGTCTGGGGGGATCCAGCTGCCGCCAATACTGGGCCTTCCAGGCGATCCTTCTTCTGCGGGTCAGGTAATTTTCTATGTTAACTTAACAATTCTAGTTTTATCTCAATTTAACGAAAATAAAGCGAGAAAATAGAGTGATAGTGGGAGATAGTTACATAGAGTGAGAGATGGAGTTAGAAGAGGGAGGAAAATACAGAAAAAAGATTGAGATAGAAGAAAGAGGGAGATAGTTAGATAGAAGAAAAGGATTGCGATAGAAGAAAGAGAGAGATAGAAGAAAGAGAGAGATAGAAGAAAGAGTGAGAGATAGTTAGATAGAGTGGGAGAGGAATGAAGAGAGAGAGGGAGATGTAGATGGAGATAGAGGGAGAGGAAGATAGAGGGAGAGAGGGAGATGTAGATGGAGATAGAGGGAGGAAAATATAGGGAAAAGGATAGCAATAGAGAGATAGAGTGAGAGAGAAAGATAGATTTAGATAGAGAGAGAGAAATGAAAAGAGAGAGAATGAGAGGGGGATCTAGATGAAGATATAGGAAGAGGAAGGGAGAGAGAGAGAGATGTTGATGCATTTATATTCTAACTCTAAGTTTCATTAATTGCAGGGATCTATGACGGCTGCACAAACTCTGTCGCCGTCACTACCGCCACCTGGAATGAGGTGCGATGAGGACTTCGACTTTGGAGGTGGCTTCGGGGGTCAGACGGGCGAGTGAGCCCTTGTTTGCTTTGTTGATGGTCATGTGAGATGTATCGATGATATTGTGATGTTATTTGTTATTGTGATGTTGTTTGTTATTGTGATGTTGTTTGAGATGCTGTTCTGTGATTCTGGCCATCGAGCCGAGTAGTATTTTCAGGGTTTTTTTTAAAATAAAAAACCTTATTTGCGACAGCTTTTTATACAGTACCGTCGCAAATAAGGTTCCAGGCTGTCGCAACTAAGCCTCTACTATTTGTGATGGCCTGGCCGTCGCAAATAAGCAGAACACATGGGGCTGTCGCAAATAGCCGCGTGGGTCCCAGAGCAGGACACATGGGGCCCTGCCGACTGAACTTATTTGCGACGGCCTTTCCGTCGGAAATAGGGTTTAAATTGCAACGGCCTGGACGTCGCAAATACTGGTGCGGGGCCCACCACCCCCGGGCAATAACTTGCGACGGCCGCTGCGAGCCGTCGCAAATAGCCATATTTGCGACGGTGGCCGTTGCAAATAAGCTTAATTGCGACAAATTATTTGCGTCAGCCAAAAATCGTCGCAAATAAGCAAAGCAGGCGTCGCAAATAGCTTAATTGCGATGATTTTTACCTTATTTGCGACGTCCCTAGCCGTCGCAAATCGTCGGGATTCTTGTAGTGAGAAGGATGCTCTAGTGGGGATCTAGTAGAATGGATAAAGGATGGATTGGTGTAGTGTGACACACACCTAAGCATTCTACTCTAAGGAGTAAAATTTTCCTATTGGGATAAGACTACGAAAAGGGCGACTCCTACCGTGCTCCAATTACTCATATACCACTACTACAATAAGTCTTATCACAGGCAGCTCCAAACCTATTATCACACGCGGTTTTTAAAACCACCTGAAACGAAGAGTTTGTGATAATCTGCAATTTTACAGGCGGAGAAGTGACACCGCCTGTGAAGACACATTATCACAGGCGTTTTTTTACTTAGGCTAACCGCCTGTGAAGATAAATTATCACAGGCGGGTCATGCAGCATATATAACTGCCTATGATAATTGTGTTATCACAGGTGAGTCGTGCAGCATATATAACCGCCTGTGATAATAGTGTAATCACATGCGGATCTTGACCTACATCAAGCCACATGTGAAGACAGTTTATTGCAGCCGATTTCTACCATAACAGTAACCGCCTGTGATAATTAGGTTATCACAGATGGTTCTGTACCTATATCTATCCGCATGTGATAATTGTTTTTCACAGGCAGGTCTAGCCGTTGGTAAATAACCACCTGTGATAAGGTATAACCAATGCAGTACTAGCTGTTGTTATTTCTAGTTTCCAAGTCAATACAATATAATCACAGAACAGAAGTCAACAGTATCGTCACAGAAGTCAACAATATCATCACAGAAAGTCATCTCACAGAAGTCAATTTCACTAAAACAATATACATATGTACAAGTTACACATACAATTCATATCATAGTTTACAAGTTTTCACTAAAAACTATTTCTATTGGCATAGTCGCAAAGTTCTGGCACATCAGCTATTACACCATTCTCATCAAAGAACTCCCATCTTTTGTGCAAAATTTTGCGATGAATGAATTGACAGAGTTCAGCAGCAATCTTGTCGGCTCCTCCACTAGTAATACTTCTACAAACCGGCCATTCTTCATTCACATTCTTCGTGTGCTGCAATGAAACACATAACAAGGTTTATAATGTATTGGTTTGAACAATCTCAAAGTATATATCAAAGTGAGAGTATACATGAATTTATTTGGTATTTTTGGAGCAGTTGTACTATGAGCAATTGAATTTTGAAGTTGGAATCAAAATATGAAAATAATTTTTTTGGTAATATTGAACAGCAGAGAATATAAGTATTAAACTATGCTAGTTACAATGAAAATGAAACTCAAAAGTAAGAAAATAAGATATCGACATTAAGGATAACTTACATCCTCACGATTCACTCTATATTCGCTGGCGGTCCGAAGATGCTCGCATACATAATACCCGCATAAGACACTCCCAACAGGCTACTTTGGACAAGCATACTACGTTTTAATGTCCAATGCATTCGTATTAGATGGTCTCTCACCGCCAAGCTGTTCCGCAAAAAACCGCCAAGTGCTATAATACAAGAAATGTCATATAAAACTTGTCAACACATTCTAAATGTGTGTAAATTAAATTTTGAATAAACGTACAATTTCAAAATGGAAAGTAAATCTTTGTAACGATTTGGTGGGTAATCGTCCGAGTGCAAGACTATTGTCATTCCCTGCGTTGGCTTTATGAAGATCATTATGTAGTGATCATTGCAAACATACAAACACACGTGTTAACAATTACCAATAATTGCTATTTCAATGTCATGTGTCAAACTTACTCGAAGTGGTACGGAACCTTTACGAGGTCCTTGCCGTCTCTGACAAAGATAAACATCTCATGTCCTATGTAAGCTGCAACTTCTGTCCTTCTATCCTTCTTATGTTTTGAGATTGCTTTTTCAAAATTTTTTTTCATGTGCTTGAACTTTGCTAAGTCCCGATTTGCCTTGACGCGTCTTTGCAATCCGTGTAGGGTCAAGGATACCTGTCTTGCGTTTCATCTTTTCATTATCCATGTATTGCATCCTATTGAAGAAGTCCAGAATTGTTATAATCTCATGAAATGTGTATGCGTGTAGTAAGAAAAGCAAATGCAAAATATTAGAGGCACTTACAAGCACCAGACGAGTAGCAGGTTGATTTCGAGCATGCCCCGATAGAAAAGGGGATGCAGCTCTTCAAATAAAATGACTCGTCTATCTGCTACAGTGCTCCAGAATGCATCTTTTGGAATACAAATTGTGACGCAAGAAAGATCATATTTTGTGCTTGCAAGGATGTACCACTCATGCATTCTTTTGAGCGGGGCAGGTTGTTTGCTAAGTTGTACGGATGTCATGAACAGCTTCACATTCTTAAATTTAGGAGGAACATTCTCAAGCTTGTCGTGGTTTAACTAAAGTCGTCCGCTGATTATACATGACACCGTCTTCTTCCCACTCCTCGATGTCTTCTAATGTTGGCTCATGAGAAGAACGAGATGCACTTGATTTTTTAATATTTTCCTTCATAGTTTCCAAATACTTTGACACTTCTAATGAAGGTTTCTTAATTTCGTATGAGCTAACTTTGATAGGCACTGATGATCGAGGAGTCGTCGTCGGAAGTTGGACACTGACTTGTTGTTGAACCTGTTGTTCATTTGATTGCTCTTTATTCCCAGCTGTTGGCTCTAGTACTACTTGAAGCTGTTGCTCAACTGGTTGCTCTTTACTAGCAATAGCTTGCTCTGGTACTACTTGAAGTTGTTGTCCAACTTGTTGCTCTTGGATATCTTTACTAGTAAGGTTACTATCATCCTTGCTGAGACATAGGGGGAGTGGATCTTCCTGGACTGGGAGTGGACCTTCCTGGACTTTCACCTTAGAAGATGGGGTTGCAGTATTTCGAGATGCAACGGGGCTAGAAATTGGCTCGTCAAACACGATATCGCGTCGGTGCCAAAGGATTAATTGGTTGACAGCCTGCCCCAGAGTCACGATCCCCTCAGGTGTGACGTGGTCTATTTCATAATCTTCATAATCATTATCAATGATCTGAAGAACTTGCACCATAGCATAATACAAAGGAAGTGGATTTCTGTTGAAGTCACAGTCAGGCTTTGCCATAGCAGTGGCAGCCTATTTGGTTTTTTTCCCTGCTCTACCGATCGAGACAAGAAGACGACAAGATTTGTCATTAGCAATATCATTGACAGAGAACTTATGGGTTGACCCTGAGCCTGGCACAGAACCAACGCTGCTAGGATAGGCAGTTAGAGATACTAATTGCTCCTTTGGCACCGGAACCATCGCTGTACTTGGTGCCACTAATTGTCCCAATTTTCTAAGTTGTTCCATTATTTCTTGCATATTTTCTTTGACCTTTTGAGCAATCTTTTCATCAAGTGTTTTCTTAAACTTTTCACGTCTTCTATATGTGTCTTTATCTTTAGGGAAACCATCTAGCCAAGACATTTGAGAATGGACTGCTCGAACCCGTCTGCTGTGTTCAGGGTTTCCTAAGATAGCAGTAAGTTAGTCATTCTCCCTCTTCGGCTTGAAGAGACCCTTCTGTTGCTTTTCAATTACTTATTTCATTTTATCCTCTACTTCATTCATAGAGTCGGGCTTTTCAAGTTTGCCCTCGCTGGTCAAACCTGTCCGAGCAAAGACCCACCGCTGAGTTCTCTCATCACAACCTTCTAATGGGTGAGGATTGCCCTTACTGGTAATTTTGTCTAATTTCTTATTCCATTTATGGACTTTGGGGGCATATCCGGCAGACCCCAAGCGATGATGGTATTTGTTTTTTTTTTGCAAGCTCTGACCTAGTTGCACTTAGAGCCTTAGCATCAGGCGTGGTATTTTGACGAACAAACTCTTGCCACTGAGCTTGTGTGATTTTTCCCATCTTTCTCGGGCTAGGGACCTTATCGGCCTTAACATAAGCATTCATTTCACTCTTCCAGCCACGAAACTTCTTGCCGCAAGAGACCAATGTTTCTTTCTTTACAGCTTCTTCCATGCCTTTTGAGAACTTGAATTGTTTCTTTATCCTTTCCCACAGCTCATTCTTGGTCTGCTCGGGTAATTTCTTCCAATTGTCGGTTGTGATCCGCACAAGCTCCCTAACAAGAAAACCACATGCATTACGATACTTGGTAACTGAATCCAATGGTTATTGGGGAAGCCCACCGGGACCGACCCTTGTTATGTACATGATGCGGTCCAATGGACCCTTATTGGGACCTCGTTGCTGAAAGTTGCCTAGAGGGGGGGTGAATAGGCTAATCAACTTGAAATGACTTAATAAAACAAAATCAGTACTTAGGGGGGCGGACTAGTCCAGCCCCCCTGCAGAGAAACCCTAAAAAAATGCTTCTAACAAGTTTTAGTCGGATTTTTGTGATGCGAAATGTGTGAGGATGATACAGTGAACCATAAGAAGTTATAGAACAAGTATGGAGCAAAGGATCACAGTGAAATGGAAATGATGAACAAAAAATGGTAAAGCTAACCCTAGAAGCAATGCGCAATAAATGAAAGCGAAGAACACAAGGGACACAAGGATTTTATCCCGAGGTTCGATTCCACACAGGAATCTACGTCCTCGTTGAGGAGTCCACGGAGGACCGGTCAAACAACCCTTCCCTCACCGAGTTTGCCACAAGGGCCAAACCGGTTCTCCACTATCACAAGGGTGAATACAAGATTCTTTGGGGCTTCTGTGAGACCTATGTGTGCTGAATACATTGGATTCGACAATAAAAGTTTTGAATGCTGCCATAACATCTTTTTAGCAAGGTCCGACTCTAGCTCCGAGCTTCTGCAAGGTCCAACAATAGGTTCGACTTGCTTTGTGTAGGTCCGACATGTTTTTGGGTAGCTCTGGTGAGCTTTGTTTTTAGCTCCGGCATGTCTTTCATAGCTCTGGCATGTCTTTGTTAAGCTTCAACATGTTTCTCAAGCTCCGGCTTTTGGGTTGACTAGTTCCGACTAGTTTTGGTTAGCTCCGGCGCTAGGTCCGACTGACTTTGGTTAGCTCCAACACTAGGTCCGACTAGCTTTGGTAAGCTCCAGCGCTAGGTTTTACTAGCTTTGGTAAGCTCCAGCGCTAGGTTGTAATAGCTTTTGTAAGCTCCGGCTCAAGCTCCGGTTAGCTTTGGCAAGGTTCAGAGCTTGATCGTAATGTTCCAAACTTTCATATGAAATGTTTCGAACATGCTTTATACTCTTGGAAAGTTTGCTTAGTATTTTTTTACTAAGTTTTTGGTGCGTTTTGGTTGATATAGATGATATCGTTTTGCTATGCTTTGCAACATGCTTATGTGAGGTGCTCACGTAAGGTGTTGTGTTTGGAACTAACTTGATTCAAGTCACGGACTTGGGATCGTACGGATTGGTTGTTTATTCATGTGCAGGTGTTGCTTGAGTTCAAGTCATGGCTGGTGACAGGATCCTTTGGACTAGTCTCAGGGAGGAGATGAGGTTCCAACAAACAAATTCAGGAGGAATTGTGGTTGAGCGGGTCAGGAGGTCGCGCAGGATGATTGAATCAAGAGCAGTGCATATGAAGGTTACTGGACGTCGAAGGAAGGTGTTTGCACATATGAATGCGGTGCATGGCGTGGCAACATGGTTCCGAAGATGGTTTATGGATGAGAAGATCTGGTTGGAAGGATCGGATCGTATCGGTTGATGACTTTGGCTGCGGCGGAGTCAGTTATGGCTCGGTATGGAAAGTATCGAGTTGGTTATGATAGGATTTCGTGTGGGTCACGAATTGAAGTTGTTTAGGAATGTGGTATACGTTTCTAAGGTGTCTGGAAGTCTTAAGATTGCTTCTATCTTCGTATAGAAGAGTCCTAAGCAGTTATGGAAAGTTTCGATTCGTGAACGGAGTAGGATTAGGGTCCTGATTTGAGTTGAGTTGGCTTTCGAGCTGATTATATAAGCAAGGGAGGCCAGAGCTCGTGAGAGACGACTTTGGGCCTGTTCCTCTTGTTTTCTATTGAATAAAATTCGTAGTTTGAAGGAACTTTTGTGCCTTGTCCGTCCGACATATTCCAGACAAGTTTTACTTGTCGAGTTTCTGGACAGCACTACCTTTCGTCGGTGGTTTTATCGTAACTCGAGTTTTACAGATCCAATTGACGTGATTCTTTTTGGGTTGTCTTGAAAATTTGATTATATATCATCTTTCAAAATTTCACGGTCATTGGATTTGTGGTTTCTGATCTACACGAGTTTCATTGCAGCGTTACAGAACTGTTTTTCTTGGGTAGGACAGATTGACCTTTGTTCGGTCTTTCGATCATAACTTGAGTTTCTTTCGACGGATTTGAGTGATTCTTGTTGTGTTGTCTTCGTGACTTTATTCTCTCTGATATATATCACTTTTCTCATGGTGAAACATGTTTAGATTAGTTTCACACATAATTTCTTTAACAGATCGTTTTTCTGCCGAAGGGGTTGGGATTTAATTGTTTCCGCTGCGTAAGATTTTTAAATCTACCATTCACCCCCCTCTGGTAGCTTTTCATGTGCTCTTCATTCCTACAATTGGTATCAGAGCCACGGTACCCTAATCATTGTGATTTTCACGTGTTTTTGACAAATCATCATGGAGAAATACTCTGCCAAACCTTGTGTGTTTGCTGGTATTGATTTTCAGGTCTGGAAGGCACGAATGGAGGCTTTCATCCAGGCGCAAGGCTTCGTAATATGGGATAAGGTGTACAAGCCTTACGAAGTATCACCTAACGATCAAGTTACGACGACAAACCTACGGGACGTTGACAACAACAACAAAGCCCGAAACTTGATCATCCAAGGACTCACTCAGAGCGACTTCGACTGCGTTGCACATCTCCGATAGGCATACAATGTATGGAGAGCACTTTGTGACCATCACAAAGGATCCAACACGATCAAGGAGGTAAGGAAAGACATGTTCAAGAAAGAATACATGTGCTTCGAGATGCAACCCGGTGAGTCCATCGATGATCTCTTTGCTCACTTTAACAAAATTCTCAATAACTTGCGTTGTGTCAACGTTAATTTTTCTAATGCTGAAAATGCTAGGCAACTTCTTAGTGCATTAGACATGTCAATCTGGGAGATGAAAGTTACATCTATCCGTGAATCTACTGTCATGAGTACACTTATTTTAGATGTGCTTTACCCTAAACTCAGAACACATGAAACTGACATCTTATCACGTATGAACCAAAATAAGTCTATTGCATTTGTCTCACAACGTGATATGCCTAGCTCCGGCCAATCATCATCTTGCAATACTCTTGCTTTGTTGTCCTCACTAACCCTGGAGCAGATCGAGGAATTTCCAGAAGAGGAGTTAGCTCTAATCTCTACTAGGTTCTCAAAAGCATTGCAAAATGTGAGAGCTAGGAGAGGAAGCTCCGGACCTCAACGCTGTTTTGAATGTGGTAAGACAGGACACTTTCGTACATAATGCCCTATCCTTTTAGGTCCTACTACTCGTGATGAAAAATAGAACAAGGTCAAGACCACCTCTGGAAACCCCAACAAGAAAAAGAAGGGTACCATAGGACGCAAGATGATTAACAACTTCATCACTTCACTTCAAGAGCTCGGTTCAAGCAATGTAGACTTTGAAAGTGATGAAGATAATGACGATCTGGCCAACTTATGCTTCATGGCGGGAAAAACAAGATCAAGATCAAGTCAGGAGGATGCAGAACACAACAGTGACGACGATGAGGTATGTTCTACCTGTAATGAAATGTGTGATGCAATTTCTCGTGCAACTATTATTGTTAAGAAAAATTATAAAAAGCTTAAGGATAATGCTGCTAAAATTGAATCACTAGAATCTGAAATCAACCATTTGAAAACATTGATTCCTAGTGATGATTCTTGTCCCTCATGTGATTTAATCTATGAACAATTGTCCACTCTAAGAACTGCACACTCCTCCACTCTAGATAGACTTGAACTTGAAATTGAAAAGAACAAAAAGCTTGCTGCACTTGACATTGGAAACTTAAAAGATGCTTCTTGTTCTACAATTGATTTGCATTGTTCTAGTTGTGATGATCTTGAAAAGAACTAAAAGATGCTATGAATGAAATTTCAATATTGAATAATGCTTTACATTCTCATGAAGTTAAATATTGTTCCAATTGCAAATTAAAAGGAAAAACTTCACGTGAAAATTGCCTTGATCTGTCCAATAAACTTGATAACATGCATAGGACATTAGATTGGTTTTGTAATGGGAATAAGAACCTAAACTTGCTGCTGTATTCTTCCAAGTCTTGGAAAGATTTAAACTGGTTTAGGTTTTGATTCTCATGCTCATGCTAAGGCACATCCACCTAAATTTGTAAAGTCATTAGGAAATGGTTTGATTCAAATAGTTCCTAAATAAAAAGAAGTGGTTTTCAAATCTACAGGAGTGTTGTCTCATTCAGTTTCAAATAAAAATATTACTTGCTCATCTAGACATGAATACAAAGTTAAATTTCATTGTACCCACTGTGGTAGAGATGGTCATGTCATAGATTTTTGTTATAGACTAGCTAAACAACAGAAAAGGGAAATAATGATTTCTAGATCTCATAACTTTCATGCAAAATTTGTTGCACATATTAAATCGAATGCCAGGAACATGCAACCTACTGTTATGAGTCAAAAACATTCAAAGTTTACCTCCGAACCTTCTGTTTTTGCCTCCGGAGCTACTGATGTTTGTGCTACACAAGTAACACCTTATAGGTCAGGAGTTAAGAATAAAAAACCTCAAGCATTGACTCATAAACCTGCTGTTTTATCTCAGCTTTCACGTGTTTTTCCTGCTACACATCGTGCGACTCAGTACTGGATACCTAAATGCCTTTTGACTAACCTCAGTATTTAGTCATCGACGTATTGTGCTTCTATGTAGGTTACATGCTTGAGGAAGGAGAAAATTTGGATTGTGGATTCAGGTTGCTCACGCCACATTACCGGTAACAAAGAATGGTTCTCCTCCCTCTCTTTTGTGTCACAAGTAGAGAATGTTACTTTTGCCGATAATTCTTCAACTCCTACAATTGCTAAGGGTTCAGTTAGAGTAAATGATCACTACACTTTGAAGGATGTGGCACTTGTCAAAAATTTGAAATACAACTTTCTTTTTGTTTCCCAATTGTTAGATGAAAATCTAGAAATTATTTTCAATAAAAACTGCTACAAAGTTGTAGGTTCCAATAGTGAGCTTATTTTTAACATGTCTCGGTTTGGAAGAGTTTTTAAAGCTGATTTTGATATGTCTTCCTCGAAGCATAGGTGTCTAGTTGCTAATGATTCAAAGGACTTATAGTTTTGGCATCTGAGAGTTGGTCACGTAGGCTTTGATCACCTAACGTGTGTTAGTGCTCTTGATCGCATATGTGGGCTGCCTAAGCTTAAAGAGGACAAAGAAATTGTGTGCTCTTCTTGTAGACATGCTAAGATGGTTGCAGGTTCACATACTCCTCTCACAATGATCATGACAACTGAACCGGGTCAACTTTTGCACCATGACATCGTAGGACCTTCACGTGTTCAATCCTTCAGAGGTAAATGATATGTTCTTGTGATTGTTGATGATTATTATAGATACTCTTGGGTTTACTTTATGGCATCTAAGAATGAAGCTTTTAGTCACTTTAGAACTCTATTTCTTAGATTAATTGATCACCCAGGATCTTTAAAAGCAATTAGAAGTGATAATGGAACTGAATTTAAAAATCAATCTTTTGATCACTTCTGTGCTAAAAGTGGAATAGATCATCAAGTTTCTTCTCCATATGTACCTCAACAAAATGGTGTTGTAGAAAGAAAGAACAGAACCTTAGTTGAGATGGCTAGGACTATGATTGATGAATGTCAAACTCCTAGGAAATTTTAGGCTGATGCGATTGCAACCACTTGTTATGTCTCAAATCGTGTTTTCTTGCGCGCTAAGCTAGGTAAAACACCATATGAGCTCCGGTTTGGACATAGGCCTAGTTTTACGCACTTTCGGGTCTTTGGTTGCAAATGCTTTGTTAAGAAACATGGTAATCTTGATAAATTTGAACCTAGATCCATTGATGGCATGTTTCTTGGTTATCCATCTCATACTAGAGGCTACCGTGTGCTTTTACTTGACACTAACAAAATTGTGGAGACTTGTGAAGTGTCTTTTGATGATGCTAGCCCAGGTACTAGCTCAAACATTGCAGGTCCAGATCCATATCCGCAAGGGGAGAGCATTTGCGTTGAAGATGAGGAAGAATTGGAGCTGCTGCCCGAAAATTCAGCAGCTAAAGACTTTGGTTCAGCTCCGGATGTTAATTCTCATCCAGCATCGACAACCATCAATGCTGATTCAAATCGTCCTCAAGTCACAAGCTCATCAAGTGATGAACATGAAGAAGAAGAAGCTTGTGTGACATCTGTTCCCCTACGGTTTTACAAAGATCACCCCCCACAACAAATTATTGTAAGCTTGCACGAACGAGTTACTCGGTCCAGGTTTTGCAATCCAAACTCTCGTGCTCATTCTGCTTTTTTTACTTCTTTTGAACCAAAAGATATATCACACGCACTCACTAATGAATCTTGGATTATTACCATGCAAGAAGAGTTAGAAAATTTTGAAAGAAATAATGTTTGGAAACTTGTACCTCCTCCTCAAGGACACACTTTAATTGGAACTAAATGGGTGTTTAAAAATAAACAAAGTGAGGATGGGGTTGTGGTTAGGAATAAGGCTAGGTTAGTTGCTCAAGGTTTCACTCAAGTTGAAGGTCTAGATTTTGATGAAACTTCTGCTCCGGTTGCTAGATTAGAAGCCATAAGAATTTTGTTAGCTTTTGTTGCATCTAAAGGTTTTAAACTATATCAAATGGATGTTAAAAGTGCTTTTCTCAATTGCTACATAGATGAGGAGGTTTATGTCAAACAACCACTGGGTTTTGAAAATTCAGATTTTCCTAATCATGTTTACAAATTGTCCAAAGCCTTGTATGGTCTCAAACAAGCCCCTAGAGCATGGTATGATAGGTTAAAAACATTCTTACTTGAAAAGAGGTTTACCATGGGAAAGGTTGATAAAACTCTTTTTGTGCTTAAGCATGACAATGACTCATTATTCTTTCAAGTGTATGTGGATGATATTATCTTTGGTTGTGCTTCTCATGATCTTGTGTCCAAGTTTTCAGCTATGATGAGTTCAGAATTTGAGATGAGTGTGATGGAAGAACTCACGTACTTTTTGGTGCTGCAAATCAAGCAAACCAAGGAGGGTACCTTTGTGCATCAAACGAAGTATACAAAAGACCTCCTAAGGCGCTTTAACATGGACAAAAGCAAGCCTCTTCGGACACCAATGGGAATAGCAACAACACTTGAACTTGATGAAGATGGTGAACCCGTGGATCAAAAAGAATATAGAAGCATGATTGGATCACTTTTGTACCTCACAGCATCTAGACGGGACATACAATTCAGGGTATGTCTTTGTGCACGGTTTCAAGCCTCCCTACGTGCTTCACATCGTCAATTCGTCAAAAGGATTCTCAGGTTATTACATGGAACTTAAGAATTTGGCATTTTTCTTCCTTGTTCCTCAACCGTTACTTTGAAAGCTTTTTCTGATGCTGATTTTGGGGGTTGTAGGATTGATAGGAAACGTACTTCTGGTGCTTGTCATTTTCTTGGTAATTCACTTGTTGCTTGGTCCTCTAGCAAACAAAACTCAGTTGCACAATCCACAGCTGAATCTGAATATGTAGCTGCTGCTAGAGCTTGCTCACATATACTTTGGATTGTTCAAACACTTAAGGACTATGGGTTGATCTAGATAGTGTTCCACTGTTTTGTGATAACACTAGTGCCATTTGCATTGCTAAAAACCCTGTGCAACATTCTAGAACTAAGCACATTGATATTAGGTATCACTTTCTCTGTGATAATGTTGAAAAAGGAAACATTGTGCTTCACCATGTAGATACCAAACAACCATTGGCTGAAATTTTTACAAAACCTTTGGATTTCACTCGTTTTTGTTACATTCGTAGTGAAATAGGGGTTATGCGTCCTCATGGATTAAATTGAGGGGGGGTTTTGAAACTTGAGAAGTATATGTGTGAATCTGAAATTAAAATAATGTGAGCATAGTATTTCATACATATATGACTTTGTGATTCTTTTTACATGCTGAAAGTTCTTACTACATTACTCGTGTTATACACTTTGTAGTTTTTGCCATGTCTAGTAATTGGAATAATTACTTACACTAAATCTGGTCATGGTCGAACTTTCTTGCTCTTTTGAACTTGTTGCATTCTCACAAGTGTTTTTAATCATAAAGAATTAATCAAGTAATCAACTCACATGATGAGTTTTTGTGAACAAATATAAGTTGAGAAAGGATCAAGAGAATATGCATGCATCACACATCTTCTTTTGAGATTGCTTATCATTGTACTTAGATATGAACTTGGAAGATGTTTTGTATGACTAAGACCATGTCCTTAAGCTTCTAATTGTCAAATGATATAGGCTTTGTCGGTACCCTACGTACCAGATACCCCTTGGGATTGCAAAGATCACAAGGAAACTCCATCTACCAGATTCGAAGACCTCCAAAGGCCCCACATGTCAGGCATAACCGGACCTGCTTCCCCGATATGGTTAGTCCCAGGGCCGCCACGTGTATCATAAGATCGGAGCTAACACCCACACATGGGAAAGCTCTGGACGGAATACCAGTATGGCACCCCCGGACCTAACCCTAGACAGAGGGAAGCTCCAGTACTGACACGTGTCCAACAGCACCGGACCTACCCGTCCACGACGGTAAGCTCCAGAGCTGCCACGTGGCGACCGCCGGACCTTCAACTTCAACAATCAGGCTGGTGGACCCCCCAAAGACTCTGGACCCACAAGGAGCAATCAAAAACTTCAAGACCCGATTAAGTGTCATTAATACCATATTAATGACACACGCGCGGATAGGCCTTAATACTGGTAACGGCACTATTAAGGCACGTTACCAGGCTATTAAGGGTAATTAACCTCGTTAATTGTGTATCAAGCATGTGTAACTGCCGGGGCCACATGTCGGGCCAGGCTAACAGTGTAACGACCAATCCTTGTACTATAAAAGGACTGGTCGACGATACACAAGGGACGGTTCGAGACCAAGACTGAACTCCCTGAGCTAGACGAGCTTCTTCTTCTGGAGCTTCTTCTAGACTCACATGCTCAATACAACCCCATCACACCCCGTGGAGTAGGGTATTACGCTCAGGCGGCCCGAACCACATAAATCTCTGTGTACACGTGTCTTTCACCTTCTTGAATCTCTGCGCGTCCATTACCGAACTACAACTCCTTGATCTACCAAAGGTAGTGTCGGGAGATCTGCTGGATCCAAACATCGATAGTTGGCGCGCCAGGTAGGAGCACCCGAGAGTTCAAGTATGGTGAACTCAGTTGCTGGATCATCCAACGGCAACTCTGCTGTTCAACCCGCTGGGGGCAATCCCTCCAACATGCAGCAACCCGCAGGTGTCGGGGCTCTAGCAGGAGTCATGCCTCCACCGCCACCGCCTGCACCAGCGCGTCAAGCTGTGCAGCGTGACGGTGCATCGGCGTCGGTCACCGCATCGGCGAACAACAACAACCCTGATGTAACACCCTCATTTTCATGCATCATGCCTTGCATACATTCATATACATGTTTAACATTAACCCATAACAAGAGGAACAAGTTTAAAATTGATTTGGAGCAAAACCGCACTTAAAACGTAGGAAAGTGCGGACTAGTCCGGTTTTGCTGAGGACTAGTCCGATTTCTCTCTGTCTAAAAACGGACTTGTCCATTTTTGCTGCGGATTAGTCCGATATTTGCCCTTGGACAACTTCGGACTTGTCCGATCTTGTGCGGACTAGTCCGGTATTTCATGAATCCTTGAAAATTTGTTAAGTCCCTGGACTTGTCCGTTTTCCTTTCTGACTAAGATCGGACTTGTCCGATTTTAGGCCAGACTTGTCCGATTTTCTCTTTGGACGACTTCGGGCTAGTCCGATCCCGTCCGGACTTGTCCGATATTTCGTGACTCCGAGGTTGACCTTTTGATTTATGACTTGTTTCTTGGGTTTCACGTTAAGTGGGCCTAGGGACGTCGTTCCCAACTCTTTTAGAGCCCATGTGGGACTCTAAACCGGCCTCTACTCATCCCAAACTCGAAATCCATCTAACCCTAGCCTCCACCTCTATATAAACAACCCCACCCCTTGGTTTGACATCTATTTGCCACTTTTCCACCCACCCAAACCCTAGTTCGTGGGGAGCCACCATCAAGGAGGGGGGAGAAGATCCCATGCAAGAGGAAGAAGAGGAGGAAACGATGGAGGATCAAGATCTCCACCAAGTTTCGTCCTTCACCACCAATTCATCCCCAAGTTCATCACCAACCCTAGATCTTCAAAATCCAAGTGCTACCTCCAAGTTTCTTGATTCATTGGAATCCAAAACACCTGGTATACCTCCTATTATCTTTTCCTTACGTGAATTCAACCCCTAATCTCCAAATTTACGTCGATCTAGAAAACCCTAATTTGCTGATCTCGTGAAGTGCGGACTTGTCCGGTCCCTAGCGGACTAGTCCAATCTTTCTGGTTAAATTGTGTTGAATTAATTCTAAAATTTGATCTAATCGAATCCAAACCTGTATAAAGTTAGTGATCGTTAAAAGCAATCTAGTAACAAGTTCTACCTTGCATTTGCATTAATCATGCATGTCATGTCATATTGAGTAATATATGTGCACTCTTTGATTGTGTTCTTGTCTTGTATGTTTATTGTGTGGATTAGACGGATTTGCGCTAGAAAGTGCCGCGGAGGATCTACAACACCAAGAGTTTGAAGGCTTTGATCCTGATCAACAGCAAGAGCAAGGCAAGTGTCCTTGAAGCATATTGATCCTGTTTTTAAAATAAATGTTTTGTTTGCAAAACTGCATGCTTGTGTCAATTTGATGGGAATCCTACGGTAGGAAGTTTACTAGTTTTGTTTAACCACCCTTGTCACCTGGAATATATGGTAGAGTCGAGAAGGGTTTTTACCTTTTTGCCTCGCTTAATTAATTGGGATGGAAAACAACACTACACATTTATTTATGTATTAATGATATTCTGGTTAATGTGAACTGGTCGATACGGTATGGTGATGGGTGATCTAAGCAATCCTGGTATGTGGATGGGTTGGATGTTATGGTGGTTTGCTTGCTTTAGATCTAAGGACCGGTTCATGCGAGAATAAGCCAGGACTACGGTGCCACCACGAGGCCAAGTATGGGTGCGGCGTAGCTGATTAATTAGGGCTTTGCTAGTGCTGTTTGGACCATTGTGGATGCTCGGGGAAGGGGTAGTCGGATTGGGTTTGTTGATGATTGGTGGGACTACCCTGGGATCCGAATGGCTCAAGAGGGGGCCCTTGGTTGAAGATGTGCTCAGTTGGAGGCATCGCCACCGGTGAAACCTCAGTGGGGTCTAAATAGGCTAGTAATCCCTTTGTAAAGGCTATTTTGTGATCTCTTGGCCATACACCAAAGGAAGTGTAATTGGCATGAGGGATGAAATCACAAACACGTGGGTAAAGAGGTACAAACTCTGCAGAGTTAACTAAAACTATCATGATAGCCGTGCTCCCGGTTATGAGCGCCTGGATGACCTACATGATTAGAGGGAAGTTGGTAATTGGGATGGTTATGGTTTGGTAATGGTTATGGATTTATTTTTGGTATTGAATATGGTTATTGGCAATGGTGAAATCTGGAATCATTGATGATGGTAGTGAATTCAGATTGGTATTATGGTATTACTTATGATTATGATAGGTTTACTTCACATACATATAATATATATATATATATATATATATTGCTTTTCAAATGTTTTACTGTACTTTTCAGCACTTTGCCATTATTATTGTCGTCATTTGAATCAGCCACATGTCATACTTTCCACACTTGCTGAGTACGACATGTACTCACTCTTGCAATCCCCCCCAACAGTTGCAGGTCAAGATTATGAGTTTAATGGCGATAATGCGGAGTTCTAGGCCGTGTCTACCGTCAGCTTTGCCTGTGGTGTTGATTGGAGCTGCGCATATATACCCTATTGCTTATGTTGCCTAGCTGTTTAGTTTGCTTAATTAATTTATTTCCGCTGCATTAGTTGAACTTGTCATTAATATTCATTAGAGCTTGTATTCGAGGATAATATGGTTTGTGTAATAAATTTGGTTAATTAATCTTGTCTTGTGGTAATTTTCTGTATACTCTTTTGTGATTGCACTCGTGTATGTGTGATGAACATCCTGGGCACACAAATGCGTTAGCTTGGTTCAGATTTCGGAACCGGGCGTCACAGATTGGTATCAGAGCCAGGTTGACCGTAGGATGCAGCCTAGATAGAATGAACACTTTAGAGCACATAGGAGCACTCAGGAATCGATGTGTTTTTGCTTGGTGTGCTGTTTGCTATATATATATTGTTTGCTTGTGTGCTTAATAGAGGATTTTGGGATGCTTTAGCACTTCCATGTCCACCTAGGCTAGTATAGCCAGTTGGTTAGCTTCATATCCCTTGATGCATATAGTTGGGGCGTTTTCTAATTCTTACCTATTGCTCTTCTTCAGATGGTGAGGACTCGCAACCAGAGGGATGGCAATGATGAGGAGGAGAACCATGGAGTACCTCAAAATAACAATGGGCAAGGACCTGCTCATGGAGCTATCAACATTGAGCAGCTTTTGGCTGTGCAAAACCAGCTCATGCAGAACATGATACAAACAATGGGATAGCTGCAGGCTGGCAATATCAACAATCAACCCCACATGCCTCCACCGCCACCCCCGCCTCCTTATAACCGATTGGGAGAGCTTATGAGGACTAGGCCGCCAACCTTTGCTCAAGCTGCTGACCCTATGGATGCAGATGATTGGCTGAAGTCCGTGGAGAAGAAGCTAGCTATTGTCCAATGCAATAACCGGGAGAAGGTCTTGTTTGCTTCTCATCAACTAGTTGGAGCAGCTGCAGATTTGTTGGATGCTTATTGCAATGCTAATGAGAATCAAGAGAGGATCACTTGGGAAGAATTCAAGGAGAACTTCCGTTCTCATTATGTGCCGGAAGGTGTTATGATCTTGAAGAGGCAAGAATTCGAGAACTTAAAGCAAGGAAGATCAAGCGTGAGTGAATATCTCAACAAGTTCACTCAACTCTCAAGGTATGCGCCTGAGGATGTTAGTCGGGACAGCCGGAAGCAATACTTGTTCATGAGGGGCTTGAACAATGAGATCCAAGTGCAACTACTCAACTGCGATTATGCCAATTTTGAGAAACTTGTGGACAAAGCAATTGTGGTTGAGAACAAGATCCGTGAGATGGAGCAAGAAATCAAGAGGAAGGCGCCGTATCAAGGACAGCAACAAGGAAGTAATGTGCGCCCTCGCCTTGCACCACCCAATGCGCCTCATTACAGCTCCTCTATTCCTGCTCAGCGCCCTGGTTATGCACCGCGCCCAACTCAGTTTGTGCAGCAGCGCCCTGTTATGCAAGCACCTAGGCCTCCAATGCCTTATGAGCCTCGTGCTATTTTTCCTGCTGCAAATGCTCAAAACCAAGCTCGTCCCAACAATTCTGGTGGGGTCAAGAAGTGTTATACTTGTGGAGAAGCTGGACACTTTGCGCATCAATGTCCTAAGTCAGGCCTTGGTCAAGGAAGCAATGCGCCGAGGCAAAACCCAAGACCCAATGGAGGACAACCACAAGGGAACCGTGGACAGCAAAATTTTGCTCGTGGCAACGTGAACCATGTCTCTACGGAGGATGCTCAACAAGCGGATGACGTGGTCATTGGTATGTTTCTCGCCAACTCCAACCCCACGACTATGTTATTTGATTCCAGAGCATCGCATTCATTCATTGCATTGAAGTATGTTGCCAAGTATAGTTTGCCTATCTCTCATATGAAGTTTACTCTATTGGTTAAGTCTCCTGGAGGAGAGATGAGGACAAATATAGTATGTCCAAAAGTAAGCCTTAGAATAAGGGGGGTAGACTTCTCCGCCAACCTCATAGTTTTGGATTCTCAAGGATTGGACATTATACTTGGTATGGACTGGTTGAGGAAGCACAATGGAGTTATTGAGTGTGCCACAAAGACGGTGAAGTTAACTAATGAGGAAGGGATCACCGTATAATTTGAAGCATCTCAAACCGCACCGAAGCAATTGGAGCTGAATCATGTGGACGGTGCCGCAATTGAGAAGATTCCGGTAGTGTGTGAGTTTTTGGATGTGTTTCCAGACGAGTTGCCAGGTATGCCACCTGATCGAGACATTGAGTTTGTCATTGATTTAATACCTGGAACTGCACCTATTGCTAAGAGGCCGTATAGGATGCCTCCTATGGAATTAGCGGAGCTCAAGAAGCAGATTCAAGAGAAATTAGAGAAGGGTTTCATTCGCCCTAGCTCTTCACCTTGGGGAGCGCCCGTTCTATTTGTGGACAAGAAGGATGGATCCCAAAGGATGTGCGTGGATTATCGAGCTCTCAACGAGGTAACAATCAGGAACAAGTACACCTTGCCCCGCATAGAAGACTTGTTTGATCAGATGAAGGGTGCTTGTGTCTTCTCTAAGATTGATTTGAGGTCGGGATACTTTCAAATGAAGATTAGACCATCGGACATACCCAAGACAACTTTTAGGACACGGTATGGATCTTATGAGTACACCGTGATGTCTTTTGGATTGACAAATGCACCTGCCTACTTTATGTACCTCATGAATAAGGTCTTCATGGAGTACTTAGATAAGTTCATTGTGGTGTTTATTGATGATATTATGATCTACTCGAAGGATGAGAAGGAACATGAGGAACACTTGAGGCTTACGTTGCAGAAATTGAGGGAGCATCAGTTGTATGCCAAGTTCAACAAGTGTCAGTTTTGGTTGAAAGAGGTGCCATTTTTGGGTCATATCATCTCAGGAGGAGGAGTATCGGTTGACCCTGGTAAAGTGAGGGACGTGTTGAAGTGGGAACCGCCGCAAAATGTCAAGGAAATAAGGATTTTTCTTGGGATGGCTGGATATTACCGCAGATTCATCAATGACTTTTCCAAGATAGCTAAGCCTGTGACGGAGTTGCTAATAAAGGGAAAGGCGTTCCAATGGACTGAAGCTTGTCAAAACAGTTTTGAGGAGTTGAAGAAGAGGTTGACAACAGACCCAGTTTTGGTATTGTCGGATGTAAGCAAGAGTTTCGACATCTATTGTGATGCATCAAGACAAGGACTTGGATGTGTATTGATGCAAGAAGGTCAAGTGGTCGCCTATGCGTCAAGACAATTGAAGAAACATGAGCAGAATTACCCCACACACGATTTGGAACTTGCAGCCGTGGTACATGCATTGAAGATTTGGAGACACTATATTCTCGGACATAGGTGTGAAATTTATACGGATCACAAGAGTTTGAAGTATATTTTCACACAAACGGATCTGAACTTGAGGCAACGAAGATGGTTGGAGCTCATCAAAGATTATGATTTGGGGATCAACTATCATCCAGGAAAAGCCAATGTAGTGGCCAATGCTTTGAGTAGAAAGGGAGTAAGTCACCAACTCACAGTTCGAGAGATACCATCCGAGCTATGCAAGGAGTTTGAGCGGTTGAACCTTGGGTTTGTAAACGAGATGGAGATGATGGAGTTAAACCCAACCTTGGAGCAAGAAATTTGAGAGGCACAAACCACAGATGAGGGGATCAAGGAAATCAAGGAAAGAACTGAAGAAGGGAGAGAATTCAGATTTGACGAGGATGAACATGGTACCTTATGGCTTGGAAAGAGGATCGTTGTGCCTAATGTAAAGCATATTCGGGAGACAATATTAAAGGAGGCAGATGACTCGCCTTACTCGATTCACCCTGGTTGTACAAAGATGTACAAAGACTTGAGGACTTGCTATTGGTGGGATAGCATGAAGAAGGACATAGCCGAATATGTTGCATTGTGTGACGTGTGCCAACGAGTCAAGGCGGAACATCAAAGGCCAGCAGGGTTATTGCAGCCATTGAAGATTCCAGAGTGGAAGTGGGAGGAGATTGGTATGGACTTTATAGTTGGATTACAGCGAACCCAGTATGGCTATGATTCATTATGGGTCATTGTAGATCGGTTGACAAAATCAGCTCACTTTATTCCTGTCAAGACCACATATACCACTGCGAAGCTTGCAGAATTGTATATGGAGCATATTGTGTGCCGACATGGAGTACCAAAGAAGATAATCTCGGATAGAGGTTCTCAATTTACTTCCAGGTTTTGGCATAAGTTGCATCAAGCTTTGGGAACGAGGTTGAATTTTAGTTCAGCATATCATCCTCAAATGGATGGACAAACTGAGAGGACCAATCAGATTTTGGAGGACATGTTAAGAGCTTGTGCTTTAAAGCATGGGAAAAGTTGGGACAAAAGCTTGCCATACGCGGAATTTTCATACAACAATAGTTACCAAGCAAGCTTGAAAATGTCACCATATGAAGCGCTTTATGGGAGGAAGTGTAGGACACCTTTATTCTGGAATGAAGCAGGGGAAACTCAAGTATTTGGTCCAGATGTGTTGCAAGAAGCTGAAAAGCAATTCCAAATAATTCGTGAAAACTTTAGGGCTGCCCAATCAAGACAAAAAGGCTATGCGGACAATAGGAGAAGGAAATTAGCCTTTGAAATAGGAGATTTTGTTTACCTCAAGGTGTCACCAATGAGAGGTCATAAGAGGTTTAACATAAGGGGTAAGCTCGCACCTCGTTATATTGGACCATTCAAGATTTTGGACAAAAGAGGAGAAGTAGCGTATAAGTTGGAGATGCCAGCTCACCCTTCAGATGTACATGATGTCTTTCATGTTTCCCAGCTCAAGAAGTGTTTGAGAGTACCGGAAGAACAAGTGCCAATGGAAGAATTGGAACTAGAGGGAGATTTGACGTATGCCGAGCAACCGGTCAAAATCTTGGAAACTAAGTAGAGAGTCACAAGGAACAAGGTCATTAGATGGTGTAAAGTTCAGTGGAAGCACCACACAGAAAAAAGAAGCGACGTGGGAATTGGAGGATGATCTCAAGAAGGACTTTCCCTATCTCTTTTCTTCCGCGTCGAATCTCGAGGGCGAGATTCATTTTAAGGGGGGTAGGTTTGTAACACCCTCATTTTCATGCATCACGCCTTGCATACATTCATATACATGTTTAACATTAACCCATAACAAGAGGAACAAGTTTAAAATTGATTTGGAGCACAACCGCACTTAAAACGCAGGAAAGTGCGGACTAGTCCGGTTTTGCTGAGGACTAGTCTGATTTCTCTCTGTCTAAAAACGGACTTGTCCATTTTTGCTGCGGATTAGTCCGATATTTGCCTCTGGACAACTTCGGACTTGTCCGATCTTGTGCGGACTAGTCCGGTATTTCATGAATCCTTGAAAATTTGTTAAGTCCCTGGACTTGTTCGGACTAGTCCGGTGTTCCAGCGGACTTGTCCGTTTTCCTTTCTGACTAAGATCGGACTTGTCCGATTTTAGGCCAGACTTGTCCGATTTTCTCTCTGGACGACTTCGGACTAGTCCGATCCTGTCCGGACTTGTCCGATATTTCGTGACTCCGAGGTTGACCTTTTGATTTATGACTTGTTTCTTGGGTTTCACGTTAAGTGGGACTGGGTACGTCGTGCCCAACTCTTTTAGAGCCCATGTGGGACTCTAAACCGGCCTCTACTCATCCCAAACTCGAAATCCATCTAACCCTAGCCTCCACCTCTATATAAACAACCCCACTCCTTGGTTTGACATCTATTTGCCACTTTTCCACCCACCCAAACCCTAGTTCGTGGGGAGCCACCATCAAGGAGGGAGGAGAAGATCCCAAGCAAGAGGAAGAAGAGGAGGAAACGAAGGAGGATCAAGATCTCCACCAAGTTTCGTCCTTCACCACCAATTCATCCCCAAGTTCATCACCAACCCTAGATCTTCAAAATCCAAGTGCTACCTCCAAGTTTCTTGATTCATTGGAATCCTAAACACCTGGTATACCTCCTATTATCTTTTCCTTACGTGAATTCAACCCCTAATCTCCAAATTTACGTCGATCTAGAAAACCCTAATCTGCTGATCTCGTGAAGTGCAGACTTGTCCGGTCCCTAGCGGACTAGTCCGATCTTTCTGGTTAAATTGTGTTGAATTAATTCTAAAATTTGATCTAATCGAATCCAAACCTATATAAACTTGTTAAAAGCTATTAGAACTAGTTAGTGATCGTTAAAAGCAATCTAGTAACAAGTTCTACCTTGCATTTGCATTAATCATGCATGTCATGTCATATTGAGTAATATATGTGCACTCTTTGATTTTGTTCTTTTCTTGTATGTTTATTGTGTGGATTAGACGGATTTGCGCTAGAAAGTGCCACGGAGGATCTACAACACCAAGAGTTTGAAGGATTTGATCCTGATCAACAGCAAGAGCAAGGCAAGTGTCCTTGAAGCATATTGATCCTGTTTTTAAAATAAATGTTTTGTTTGCAAAACTGCATGCTTGTGTCAATTTGATGGGAATCCTACGGTAGGAAGTTTACTAGTTTTGTTTAACCACCCTTGTCACCTGGAATATATGGTAGAGTCGGGAAGGGTTTTTACCTTTTTGCCTCGCTTAATTAATTGGGATGGAAAACAACACTACACATTTATTTATGTATTAATGATATTCTGGTATCTAAGGGCCGGTTCATGCGAGAATAAGCCAGGACTACAGTGCCACCACGAGGCCAAGTATGGTGCGGCGTAGCTGATTAATTAGGGCTTTGCTAGTGCTGTTTGGACCATTGTGGATGCTCGGGGAAGGGGTAGCCGGATTGGGTTTGTTGATGATTGGTGGGACTACCCTGGGATCCGAATGGCTCAAGAGGGGGCCCTTGGTTGAAGATGTGCCCAGTTGGAGGCATCGCCATCGGTAAAACCTCAGTGGGGTCTAAATAGGCTAGTAATCCCTTTGTAAAGGCTATTTTGTGATCTCTTGGCCATACACCAAAGGAAGTGTAATTGGCATGAGGGAGGTTCTTTAGTCGCCGACGGGTGATGAAATCACAAACACGTGGGTAAAGAGGTACAAACTCTGCAGAGTTAACTAAAACTATCATGATAGCCGTGCTCCCGGTTATGAGCGCCTGGATGACCTACATGATTAGAGGGAAATTGGTAAGTGGGATGGTTATGGTTTGGTAATGGTTATGGATTTATTTTTGGTATTGAATATGGTTATTGGCAATGGTGAAATCTGGAATTATTGATGATGGTAGTGAATTCAGATTGGTATTATGGTATTACTTATGATTATGATGGGTTTACTTCACATACATATAATATATATATATATATATATATTGCTTTTCAAATGTTTTACTGTACTTTTCAGCACTTTGCCATTATTATTGTCGTCATTTGAATCAGCCACATGTCATACTTTCCACACTTGCTGAGTAAGATATGTACTCACTCTTGCAATCCGCCCCAACAGTTGCAGGTCAAGATTATGAGTTTAATGGCGATAATGCGGAGTTCTAGGCCGTGTCTACCGTCAGCTTTGCTTGTGGTGTTGATTGGAGCTGCGCATATATACCCTATTGCTTATGCTGCCTAGCTGTTTAGTTTGCTTAATTAATTTATTTCCGCTGCATTAGTTGAACTTGTCATTAATATTCATTAGAGCTTGTATTCGAGGATAATATGGTTTGTGTAATAAAATTTGGTTAATTAATCTTGCCTTGTGGTAATTTTCAGTATACTCTTTTGTGATTGCACTCGTGTATGTGTGATGAACATCCTTTTGCTCACATATGCGTTAGCTTGGTTCAGATTTCGGAACCGGGCGTCACACCTAAACACGCGCTCCATGCAGAGCGTGCTCTCCTTCAATGTCCACCACCTCCAGGTGCATCCCAGGGTGCAATGGAGCAGTGGAGGGCTGATGTGGAACATCTGGTTGCAGCAGTAGCCGACCTCATCAGCAACCAAGATCCTCCTCCTTTGGGGCGGGCCCCATCACAGCGCCAGACTGTGTCGGGCAGACTTGGTCCGCATGCTTCCCAAAATAGGAGGCGTGCTGCATCACAGCAAGTTACATCGCTACCTTTCGGGGCGCGACACACTCATACGGTAACCAGGCTTTCAACTCATGACCTCTGGGCGGAGCTTGATCACCGTTACTGTCAACATGACAGCCGCATCCATATCGAGCGTGCTCGTGAAAGGCATGAGGCGCAAGACAGTCCTGCTCCCAAGGGAGTAGGAGGAGGCTATTCGGCTCTTACCATGCACCTACACATGGTCAAATGGCCACAAAAGTTCCGGCCTCATCTGCCGGAGAAATTCGACGGGACTGTTAATCCCGCTGAGTTTCTCCAGATTTACACCACCGCAATCCTTGCGACCAGAGGTAACAAGGCCATAATGGCGAACTACTTCCCAGCGGCCTTGACTGGGACTGCCAGGTCCTGGTTCATGAGCCATCCTCACAATTCCATCAATAGTTGGGAGGAATTGTGCCAACAGTTCACTACCAATTTCGGGAGTTCATACACCCGATCAGGCACCAAACTGGACCTTTTTGCAGTCGTGCAGAAGGGGGGAGAATCCATGTGCTCATTCATCCAGAGGTTCTCCCAGGTACGAAACACCATTCCTTCTATCTCTAGCGCCTCTGATATCATGGCATTTAGACAGGTCGTACGAGATAAGAAGATGTTGGAGAAGCTGGCGATCAAGGAGATCACCAGCGTCACGGAGCTCCTTAGCTTGGCAGACAAGTGTGCCAAAGCTGCGGAGGGCCGTGAAATGCACTCCAAAACACCTCCGGAGGATGGAAAAAATCCTCCAAAGGCGAAGCCACTGCCTCCGGGGTGGCTGGGGGCCACGCCCCGAGAAACGACCTCGGCCGTCCTCTAAAGGCGGTGGTAACTCCAAAGTGTGGTGTCCTATCCATAAGTCTAACGGCCACAACATGGAGGACTGCCAGGAGGTCCAAAACTTTGCCGAGCGCTACAACAAGCGTCGGGAAGAAGTTCCTTTCCGTTAGAGGGAAGGAAAACAGAAAGTCGATGAAGCTCCGGCTGAAGAGGAGTTAGGCTTCCAGGACTCTAAAAAGGTCCTAAAGGCTGTTTACACCTCCGTCGATGAAGACTCCGACGTCTCTGACAATGAGCGTCGGAAGACAATGAACAACATCTTTGGTGGTTCGTGGGACATCACCTCCCGCCGTGTCCTCAAGACCATGCGGCGGGACATGGCCTCAGTAGCTCGTACAGCCAGGGTAGAGCCTCATTGAAAGTGGATGGACATCACCATCACTTTTGATGCTCCGGACTGCCCTCGGAACATGATTGGAGATGGTCAACTATCATTGATGGTATCTCCGACCATCAGAAACATTCAACTCCACCATGTAATGGTGGACGGAGGTTCGGAGCTGAACCTCATAAGCTTCAAAGCTTTCGTCAAGCTTCAGCTCCGACCTTCGGACCTTCGCCCCTCTCGACCTTTCTCCAGAGTAGGTACGGGGGCCATAACCCCACTTGGTGAAATTACTCTCCTCGTGACCTTCGGGACTCGGGAGAATTATCGCACTGAGAAGTTGATCTTTGACGTCGCTGAGATCAACTTACCTTTCAACTCCATTCTGGGTAGGCCCGCCTTGTACAAGTTCATGGCTGCTGCTCATTATGGCTACCTGGTGTTGAAGATGCCAACACCAGCTGGTGTTCTCCGAATCCGCGGAGACCGCACTGCCGGAGTGATCGCTCTGGAAGAACTTCATGCGCTTGCTACAGCGCAGGATGAAGAATCCAAGCAGGAACAAGCTCCGAAACCCCCGAGCATTCGTCAACAAGGCTCAACCTTCGCACCTCGCGTGCAACCAAGCGGCGACACCGACATCCCCATCAAAGTCATCCAAATCGGTCTTGATGCCTGTACATCAGAAGCCTTGGAAGCAATCAGTAGAGCGACAGAACTTCATACGACAAGAAGTGAAGAAGTTGCTCGAAGCTGGATTCATCCGAGAAGTCTTCCACCCAAAATGGCTAGCAAACCCAGTTGTTGTACCCAAGGCCGGCGGGAAGCTTCGGATGTGTATCAACTACACAACACTGAATAAGGCATGCCCAAAAGATCCACTCCCACTACCTAGAATAGATCAGATAGTGGATTCCACCCCCGGGTGTGAATTACTGTGTTTCCTAGATGCATATTATGGGTACCATCAAATCAGAATTTCTAGGGAAGTCGAAGAATATACTTCTTTTATCACAGTAGATGGATTGTACTGCTATACTACTATGCCATTTGGTCTCAAGAATGCAGCTTCAACGTTTGTACGAGTTATGTACAAAACCTTTGGAGAGCTCATCAGAGACATAGTGGAAGTGTATGTTGATGACATCGTCATCAAGATCAAGGACAAGGAGTCACTCCTTGACACCTTGCATGCTGTCTTCGATAAGCTGCGGGTCACCCGCACAAAGCTAAACCTAGACATGTGCGTCTTCGGGGTTAGCTCCGGAAAGCTTCTCGGTTTCCCGGTAAACCACCAGGGCATAGAAGAAAATCCGGTGAAGATTAAAGCCATTGAGGATATGCGGCCACCAGCCCGCATCAAGGACGTCCAAAAACTGATCGGATGTCTAGCCGCCCTCATCCGATTCATCTCAAGACTGGCGGAACGGGCGCTACCCATCTTCAAGATATTGAGGAAGTCCGTACCATTTCAATGGTCTGAAGAAGCAGAAAAGGCGTTCCAGGAGCTAAAGCAGCTCCTCACCACTCTACCAACCTTGGTAGCTCCGAACCCCGGAGAGCTCTTACTGCTTTACATTTCAGCAACCGACGAGGTTGTCAGCATGGTCTTGGTTGCGGAGAGACCAGAACCATCGCAAGCTCAGGAATCCAGACCCCTCTGGCAGGGTCCGGAGGTTCCTGTAGATGAGTCTGGGTCCTAGCCCCCAGACTTGGATCTACAGGGAGTTATTCCAGAAGATCTGGACCCCTCCGAGAGGGTCCGAGTCGCTCTATTAGAAGCTTCGGGTTCCTCCAGCAAGGACCCGGAGGTCCCCGAAGCTGGTCCGGACCCCTCCGGGAGGGTCCGGGTCGATGTGGAGGAAGCTCTGGGCCCCTCCGGGAGGGTCCGGACAGTCCAATGCCCAGTGTACTTCATTAGTGAAGTACTACATGATGCCAAGACTCAATACCTAGAGGTGCACAAGCTGCTCTACGCAGTTCTCATCACCTCCAGGAAGCTTCTCCATTACTTCCAAGCTCACAAGATTTCAGTGGTGACCTCTTATCCACTGCGTGCAATCTTGCATAATCCGAACTCGTCTAGGAACATTGCAAAGTGGGCAGCAGAATTGGCCGAATTTGATCTTGAATTCGTCCCAGGACAAGCGATCAAGAGTCAAGCATTGACAAACTTCGTGGCGGAATGGACCCCCTCTCCATCAAACCCTGGGGTCCCTAGTGAGCGGAAGCCAGAACTCAAGGCTCCGGACTTCACCGAACCTCACTGGACCCTCTACTTTGATGGCTCCATGCAAAAGCAGGGGGCCAGAGCTGGAGTCCTTCTCCTCGCTCCAACTGGGGAGAAGGTAAAATACATGGTCCACCTTGACTTCAAGGCAACCAACAACATGGCGGAGTATGAAGCACTCATTTATGGACTAAAGGTGGCACTATCATATGGTGTCAAGCAGCTGTTGGTCAAGGGAGATTCACAGCTCATCATTAAATAGGTGAAGGGTGAATGCTCCTGTAACAATCCTCAATTAGCTGCTTATCTCCTTGAAGTCCAGAGGCTTCAGAAGGACTTTGAAGTCCTGGATCTCCACCATGCCAAGCGTGTCCATAACTCTGAAGCTGACGAACTCTCGACGAAAGCGTCAATCGGAGCTCCAGCTCCTAACAGAACCTTCGTCTGGAGGTTGTCAAAACCCACAGTTCATCCTGCCGAACTGAGTGAAGGGGGCGAGACCAGCATCCCGAAGCTGGCGGTCCTGATGGCCCTGTTACCATGGCAGCCATCAAGGGTCGTAGGTGCTGCCGGAAGCTCCGAGAAACCCAGCACGCAAGACTCAAATGATCAAGCAAGCTCCGATGCATGGATCTCAGAGATCCGAAGCTACTTGAAAGACAATATCCTTCCTGACGATAATGTATCCGCTGACCAAGTAGTCAGATTAGCTAAAAGATACACGTTGGTAGAAGGGGATCTCTACCGGTGCGGTGCCAACAGTGTCCTAATGCGGTGCATCACAAGGGAAGAAGGTTGCGAGCTCCTCGTAGAAATCCATGGAGGCGAGTGTGGGAACCACGCGTCTTCCCGCACGCTGGTCGGTAAAGCCTTCCGACATGGCTTCTACTGGCCTACAGCGCTCTAGGATGCAACTGAGCTGGTGAAGAAATGCATAGCATGCCAGTTCTATGCAAAGCAAATTCACACACCGGCTCAGCCTCTACAAATGATACCTCCTACATGGCCATTCGTTGTGTGGGGGATGGACATCTTGGGACCTTTCCCAAGAGCCGTCGGAGGTTACAAGTTCCGGTATGATGCCATTGACAAGATCACAAAATGGCCGGAAGCAACTCTAGTTGTGACAATAAACAAGCAATCGGCTATCAAATTCTTGCAGTCCATCATATGCAGATTTGGAGTCTTGAAAAAAATCATAACAGATAATGGGACCCAATTCACAAGCTTTGCTTTCCAAGGATATTGCGAAGACCTTGGCATCCAAGTCAGCTACGCCTCCGTAGCTCACCCGGCAAGCAATGGCCAAGCCGAGAGAACAAATGCAGAAATCCTGAAAGGACTCAAGATGCGCACATATGAGCGCTTGAAAAAACATGGAGCCAACTGGATCGAAGAGCTTCTGCCCACTCTATGGGCCAACAGGACAACTCCAAACCGGTCAACTGGAGAGACACCCTTCTTCCTAGTGTATGGAGCTGATGCAGTCC
This sequence comes from Tuctoria greenei, assembly GCA_036927565.1. Classification (NCBI taxonomy): domain Eukaryota; kingdom Viridiplantae; phylum Streptophyta; class Magnoliopsida; order Poales; family Poaceae; genus Tuctoria; species Tuctoria greenei. Next base: position 202,348,019 of record JAYESD010000001.1, read on the forward strand.
TTCCTCCGGAAATCATCTTGGGGTCGCTCCGGGTCCGGACCTCCGACGAAGACACGCAGGACCAACTCCGACGTGAAGACCTTGACCCCCTTGAAGAGGGAAGGTGCCGAGCAGCTGTTCGGAATGCCCGATACCGCCAAGCTCTTCGGTGCTATCACCAAAGGCATGTTCACAGCCGGCAGCTCGAGGAAGGCGATCTGGTGCTATGGAGAAAAGTTAAACAAACTCTCCCCCAGCTGGGAGGGACCCTTCAGAGTGATCAAAGTATCCCGCCCCGGATGCGTTCGCTTGGCAACTGAGGATGGGGCACCTCTCCCAAATCCTTGGAACATTGAGCACCTCCGTAAGTTCTATGCTTAATATCAAGGAGGTGAGTCTGTAATTACACATGATGTATGTTATAGAGTTATTATACAGAGTCGGGTAGCTCCTTCGGGAGGGCAGCCAGACCTACCCCGTTAGGTCCGCAACGTCCATGCAACACTTGTCACAGTCTCAGAACTAAAAGTGTAGCTAGCTACCTTGGGTCAAACGAGAAATGAAACACACTTAGCCTGGTTCTGTACCCTAAGAGTGTACTTGTTTCCCCTGTACCCCAGACCTATAATTAAAGACATCATTGTGTGAAAACAGACTCCACGTGCATTTACTTTGTACAGGCTCTATATTTTTTATTTTTCTCTTTCTTGTGTATAACAAAGTTGTGCAGTTCTTAAGAAACTTTAGCTCGACCAGTTCATTACAATTTGAGTTGCATTGTCTATCCTTCCGGGTTCAAACATTGTTGATGGCCTACTCGTCTGAATGTCGCCAAGCCAATCTGGGGTCGTAGTGTGCTATCGACTTAGCCTGGTCATACACCCTATGTACGCCACTCTACCTACACCCCGGCAGGCCGAAGTAAGGCGAGTCCAGAAACGATCGGACCTGAAGGAAGCAAGACAGCGCTCTTGATTGTATTTATAATTGTGTTTGACCTAAAACTTTCTTGGGAATAGTAAGCTGCAATGAAGTTATAGATAGGTAACTGATTTTACTGTTTTTCTTGACTTTAGTGTGCAGGAAAAATAAATAAGCTTCGACATCCTCTATGCGGCTTGTGGTTGATGTTCAAACATTGACATTGAGCATCTCTGGAGCTACTCAGTTTCGATAAAGCTAGGGGGCAAGCCGTCAACGTGAAGATGGTGGAACGACTCTAAAATGGAGTCTGACGTTGCACAACACGTGTTGACGGAGGTCACTGCCGGAGCTGCCAAGCTCCGACACCCCAGAAGGCTAACCATCGATGCTTTATGTGTTGATGGAGACTACTGTCGGAGCTACTAAGCTCCAGCGATGGTCAATGCCGGAACCACTAAGCTCCGACAGCCTGAGGGAGCCTACACTATCGAAGACTTTGGACCTACATTCTACAAGTTTGAAGCACGCAAGTCTTCAACAACCGTTACATCCTCTTGGTACATGTTCACAATCAAATTGTGTACCTCTACCAGGGGGCCAAGTGAGACAAAGGTGGTGTTGAAGAAAAAAAATGAAATTCGAATTCACAAAAATTTGGATTTCATTCATCTGGAGACAAGAGATTACAAAATTGGAGAAGAAGAAGAGAGAATACAAGAGGGAGCTACAGAAAGATTGTCCTAGACCCTATGGAAGAATTGGGCGACCTTCTGGGCCACCTCCGACATGCTGGCTCGGGCGGCTTCACCCTCTCTTTTGATGGGGCCTTCAAGCACCAGGTCTAGAGGGAATTGAGGGTCCCGGCTGGTGTAGCACATCAGCACAAATTCTGCAACGTTCTTCGCCAGGGACTGACACTCTGTTTCCAGCTGGTCCGCGATGACATCGCCCATCTTGGAGAGCTTGTTGCCTGCTGAACTCAGCGCCTCCAACGCCTGGTCCAGCTCCGGCTCCGGATCATCCGGACGCACGGGACTGAAGCCCATTGGCGTCAGTGCGTCGTTGGCCTTGCCCAGGAAGTCCCAAACTTGTTGGGACTACGCAACCCTTGCACCACGCATCTCCGCCAAGGATCTTTTGTCCACCGCAAGCTCTGAGCTCTCCCGAGCAAGATGCTCCACCTCTTTGGCATTCTGCTGAATCTTTTCAGCAATCTGCCTTTCGAGTTTGCTGAGCTCTTCCTCCCGGAGGTGGATCTCATTCCGGCGGTTGACCAGATATTTTTCTCAGCCCCGCACTTTCTTCTCCCTAGCAGCGATGGCATTCTCCTTCTTGTAGAGATCTTGCCCTCGCTCCTAGGCCTCCTTCTCCTCCTCCTCGCAACGCTCCTCCAATTTCTTGGTGCGTTCTTCGAGGCTCTTGTTAGCCAGAGCTGTCTTTTGGACAAGCTCTTCCTCCCTCTTCACGAGGTCGTCCTGCAGCTCTAGGAATTTCTACTCTTCATCTTTGAGCCGTCTCTCCCGCGCTTCAAGAGCCTCCCGGCGCTTGACGAGACTATCGTGGATGGCGGCGAGCCTTTCTTGACGATCATCCGCTGCGCTATTTGCATGCTTGGCCTGCTCGTAGATGGCCCGGGACTGGTTGTGAAGGGATCGCGTCATGCTTTCCCTCTCATCCAACAGCTTACCCCAGTACTCCAGCTGGACCTTCTCCCTTTGTACCCACTCCTTATCGTCAGCCAGCCTTGACTGCGCCAGCTTGGTCTCGAAATGGAGTCGGTTGCGCCACCTCCTAAGGGTTTGGCGCTCCTCCTCGAGGGCCTTGCTGTCGTGGTAGAAAGCCAGCTAGACTTGGCAAAGACTGGAACAGGCGTTGTCAATAGACAACGATAGGGGGATCGGGTCCGGACCTGCCGGGGTCCTCTCCGCTGGCTCCAGCAGATCTTCAGCGACAAAAATTGGGTCCCACTCTACAAGAGCGGTTCTCTGAGCTTGCACGACACAAGGGTCGTGCTCCGGGATAGCCTCAGCCGCCGCCGAGGAAGTACTTGCATCAGAAGTTCCGACCTTTAGAAACTCCGAAGGACCCGCCGCCAGGTCATCACCAAATGGCCCCTCCGGCGGGGGGCCAGCAGCTTCATCTTGGCACCCTGGCTCAGCAGCGGGAACCTCCGGGATCATCACTTCCGGAGCGGGTGTTGAAGGTTCGGTCGGAGCAGAAGCTACTTCTGGATCCAGCGCAGGCGCCTCTTCCGCCGTTGGATCAGGTGCTGCGACTTCGACCATCATGGGCTCGGGCGCTGGCGCTTTGACCATCAAAGGATCAGGTGCCGACACCTCCGCAGCAACTGGCTCGGACGCCAGAACCTCTTCAACAGCCGGCTCCACAGCCGGAACTTCTGTAGCAACCGGCTCTACCGCCGAAGATTCCTCGACAACCGGCTCAAGTGCCGAAGCTTCGACAACACTCAGCTCCACTGCCTGGACCTCATCAACCACCGGCTTAACTGCCGGGGCTTCAACAACATCCAGCTCTAGGGCCAGAATCACAGCTACCTCCGGCTCTGCGGCCGGAGCGTCCAACATCTCAGCATCCAAGCCTGGAGCTTCAACCTCCGGGGCTGGCGCCGCTGGTACATCTTCATTCCCATGGTCCGACGCTACCACGAGAGTTTCTGGGGATGAGTCGAGGTCCAAAACCACGACAGCCATCGTTGGGGCTGCCACAGCCTCAGCCACCTCTTGTGGCGGCGCTGGAATCGGAGCCGGAGCTTCAGCCTGCACAGCCTCAACCGCTGTTGCAGAGACCGGAGCTTTAGCCCTCTTCTTAGGCACGCTGTGGATGAAGGATGAAGAAACTCAAAATACAGTAAACAATAAAACAACTAACTGAGGTAAAAAATCAAAAATTACCTTGGAAGGCTTCCGCACCAGTTAGCACGGAACCTCTTCTCCGGACGCTCCGGACCGGCCCCAGCGCCACTGGCGTGGTAGTACCGGAGGATCCCCCAGAGCTTGCTGCTGCTATCGGTGTTTCCCTGGTCGAGGCCCCCCTCGATCGGGAAGGACCTCCGGACCCAAAGCCCTCAGCTGGGCACCCCGGGAAGAAGTCGCTACAGGAGTAGATGCCGCCGTTGTAGACCTCCCCCTCCGGGGAGAAGGAGCCGCCGTGGAAGAAGTAGGCCTGACGAACCTTCTGTCAGCATGCTACCTCTTATGGCTCGAGGGCTCAGCCAACTCCTTGCCCTTGCCTACGACTTCGGTTCTTGGTCTCGAGGCGGAAGGGGGACCACCCTCGGAAGCTCCGGGGATCGCCAACCCGGTGGTCGGACGCCTCTCAACTTCACCAAGGTAGTCAAGCACCGGCATCTTCCGCCGGAGCTCCCTGCTGAACTCTGCCTCCATGTTCAGAGGGAGGAAAGCCGCCGACGGAGTCAAGTCATCACCCTCGACGTCGATGCCGGGCTGGAACTTCTTGAGGTGGAACTCCAAAGTTGCACCCTCCATGTTGGACTTCAAACCGGTCTCGATCCGTTCGTCGTCCAACATACTGTTGAGGGCCCAAGCAAGCTTCTCCCTCCTCTTCAGTGGAGCCCACCTGTTGGTCAGGAAGTTGCAAAACACCGCCTGAGGAGTCACCCCTCCTTCCACACACAGGCGGATCCTGGTCAGAGCAGGGTTGAAGGCGTCCGATAACACCGTAGCTTCACTCCAAACTGCAGTGTCGATGTTGGGGAGGCCTTCCAGCAGCTCCAGCTTCTCGTGCTCCTCCATCCTGATGACAATCCAATCTTTCTTCCAGTCGTCCCACTTCCGAGAAGGGAACGACCGCAGGTACTTGTACGGGCACTTCTTGCGCTTCACAAAATAGTAGAAGCCAAGGTACTCGTCACTCCTGCTTGTAGTTTGGACAGTGAAGAAGGTGCAAAAGAGCTCAATGTAGGGGGGAATGCCCACCCACATCTCGCAGAAGTGGACAAATATTGACACCAGCAGAATGGATTGGGGGCCAAGGTGGTACATCTGCAGACCATAGAAGTCTAGCAGCATCAAGAAGAAAAAGGAGAAAGGTGGGATCAGCCCCACCATGGCGTACGCGGAGAAGTACACCATGTTGCCGGCGTGTTCCTTCTCGAACGAAAGCTTGCCAACGCGGACCAAGTGGTTGAGGAAGTCAGGGGACCATCCCATGAGGGCCCGAACCTTCTTCAAATCATCATCAGACTTCAGTCGGCTCTGGCGGAGACCCAACTCCATCGCGGCACAGCGAGGCAAGAGAGAAAAAGCAAGCGAAAGTTTGGAAGGTTTGAGTGCAAGTTCGAATGAAAGGTGTAAAGAACCCCAAACGGTGCGTGCTTTCCTCCTTAAGTAAGCCCCCGCAACGCCTATATGGAAACCGCAGAGGAGCCGACAATACCAATCAAAAATTTCACCCCGCCAATGACAAGGGGGCCCGGGGCCACCCTGTCGATATAGTCGAGGTTCTTACCGCAGGTGAATAGTTGTCATCATCAAAGCGGGAAACCCGAAGGCGACAGCCTGACAGGGCGCGCGGAACCGATACGATTTTCGTATCGGGAACCAGCGACCTTCAATTGCGTGAGATCCGCACGCTGAGATCTCACCTGCTACCTCCTGGATATGCCACGCGACGGAGGTTTAACTACAAACTATCGCCAACGGCACGTCCGAAGACCCTTGAATACACGACTCAAAAAACGAAGAATGGACCCACCTCCGGCGGAATGACTTCATCCAAAAGCCGTTGAAGCTCTGGCCGCAGGGCCGGCTGTTGTTGAAGATCTTCTAGCGCCTGAGCCGGTCGTTGCGAAGGCGTCAGCGCTCGAGCCCCATGTAGAGGAGGTGCCTAGGCCGGAGCCAGAAGCAGTTCCTGCTCCAGGAGTGACGACGTCGGAGGTACCCACGGCTGAGCCGGAGTGCCCTTGTGAAGTCGCTGGCCCCCTGCCCGAGGGGGCGAACAATGGTCTGGCGGCTGGTCCTTCGGAACCACTTCCGGAGGTTGGAACTTCATCGGTGGGACCCTCCTCGATGGCGACTGAGGCCATCCCGGAGGATGGCCCTAGTGCCATGGAGACTCAGGGGACCACTCTTGTGGAGTGGGACCCAATTTTTGTATCTGAAAACCCGCTAAAACCAGCGGAGGAGACCCCAGCAGGTCCGGATCCTATCCCGTTGTCATTGTCTATTGACAACACATGCTCCAGTCTGCGTCAAGTTCAGCTGGCATTCTTCCACGACAGCAAGGCTCTTGAAGAGGAGCGCCAAACCCTTAGGAGGTGGCGTAACCGGCTCTACTTCGAGACCAAGCTGGCGCAGTCGAGGCTGGCAGATGACAAAGAATGGATCAAGCAGGAGAAGGTTCGCCTGGAATACTGGGGCAAATTATTGGATGACAGGGAGAGCTTGACTCGCGCCCTCGACGCTCAATCCCGGGCCATTTATGAGCAGACCAAGGCAGCTAATAGTGCGGCTGATGAACGCCAAGAAAGGCTGGAAGCCATTAACACTACTCTCATCAAGCGCCGGGGGGCACTTGAGGAGAGGGAGAAGAGGCTCGAAGATGAAGAGCAGAAACTCCTTGAGCTGCGGGATGACATCTTAAAGAGGGAGGAGGAGCTCACTGAAAAGGTGGCTCTGGCTGACAAGGGTCTCGAGGAGCACGCCAAGAAATTGGAAGAGCGCTGCGCTGAGGAGGAGGAGAAGGCCTGGGTGCGGGGGAAGGAACTCTACGAGCAAGAGTGTGCTATCGCTGTCAGGGAGAAGAAAGTGAGGGGCAGGGAGAAGGACCTGGTTGACCGCTGGAACAAGATCTACCTCCGGGAGGAGGAGCTCGGAATACTCGAGAAGCAGGTTGCTGAAAAGATTCAGCAAAATGCCAAAGAGGTTGAGCGCCTTGCTCGCGAGAATTCTGAACTGGCGGCGGCCAAAAGATCCTTGGAAGAACTGAAGGGCTTGAGGACCGCAGACTCCCTAAAGGTTTGGGAGTTCTTGGGCAAGTCCAACGACGCGCTGACACCAATGGGCTTTAGTCCCGTGCGTCCAGATGATCCGGAGACGGAGCCGAACCTGGCGTTGCAAGCGCTGAGCTCGGCGGGTAGAAAACTCTCCAAGGTGGGCGACGTCATCGCGGATCAGTTGGAGGTTGCGGGGCAATCCCTGGTGAAGAACGTCGCAGAGTATGTGCTGACGTGCTACACCAGCCGGAATCCCCAATTCCCTCTGGACCCAGTGCTTGAAGGTCCCGTCGAAGGAGAAGGTGAAGCCGCCCGAGCCAATGTGTCAGAGGTTGCTCAGAAGGTCACCCAATTCTTCCATAGGTTCTAGGACCATCTCCGTAGCTCCCACTTGTATTCTCTCTTTTTCTTCCTCAATTTTGTAATCCTTTGTCTCCAGATGAATGAAATCCCCAAATTATTGTGAATTTCACTTTTTGTCTTCAACACTTTTGTCTTCACTTGGCCCCCTGGTAGATGTACACAATTTGATTGTGAACATGTACCAAGAGGATATTGTGTTTTGTTGAAGACTCATTTGCTTCGAACTTGTAGAGTGTAGGTCCGAAGTCTTCGATAGTGAAGGCCCCCTGAGTTTGCCGGAGCTTAGAAGCTCTGGCATTGTCTATCGTCGGAGCTTAGTAGCTCCGGCAATAGTCCCTATCAACGCATAGAGCATCGATAGTTAGTCCTCCGGGGTGTCGGAGCTTAGTAGTTCCGGCAGTGACCTTTACCAACGTGTAGTTTGTTGGTAGCAGACTCCGCTTGCGGGGTCTTCTCACCATCATTTATTTTGCATTGACGGCTGGCCCCCCTAGCTTTACCAGAGCTTGGTTGCTCCGGTGATGCTCGTTTTCAATGTTTAACTTCGATTACAAGCCACCTAGGGGGAGTCGGAGCTTAGTTAGCTCCAGGTTTTCTCCATTAATGTGGATTTTTTATTTTTCCTGCACACTGAAGCCAAGAAAAATAGTAAAATTCGTTCCTTGCCTATAACTTCGTCGCGGCTTACGATTCCCAAGAGAGTTTTAGGTCAAACGCGATTCTGAATACAACCGAATGCGTTGTCTTTTCTTCCAGATCCAATTGTACTTGGACCCGCCTTACTTCAGCTTGCCGGGGTGTAGGTAGAGTGGCGTACTTAGGGTGCTTGACCAGGATAAGTCGATAGCACACTCCGGCCCTAGGTTGGCTTGGCGGCATTCAGGCGAGTGGGCCATAAACAATATTTGAATCTAGAAGAATCGACAATACAGCTCGAATCGTATATGAACCAGTCGAACTAAAATTTCTTAAGAATTGCACATCTTTGTTATAGACAAGAAAGAGAAAAATAAAAAATGTTGAGCCTGTACAAAATAAATGCACGTGGAGTCTGTTTCAAATGAAGATGTCTTTCATTATAGGTCCGGGGTACAGGGGAAACGAGTACACTCTTAGGGTACGGAACCAGGCTAAGTGTGTTTAATTTCTCGTTTGACCCAGGGTAGCTAGCCACACTTTTACTCCTGAGACTACGACAAGTGTTGCATGAACTTTGCGGACCTTCCGGGAAAGGTCCAGCTCTTCTCCCGGAGGAACTACCTGACTCTGTACAATGACTCTATAACATACACCTCAAGTTACTACAGACTCACCTCCGTGATATTAAGTGTAGAACATACGGAGGTGCTCAATGTTCCAAGGATTTGGGAGAGGTGTCCCATCCTCGGTAGCCAAGCGAACGCTTCCGGGAGGGGATACTTTAATCACTCGGAAGGGTCCCTCCCAGCTGGGGGAGAGTTTGTTTAACCCTTCTCTGGATTGTATTCTTCGTAGCACCAGATCGCCTTCCTCGAGCTGTCGGTTGTGTACATGCCGCTGATGATAGCGCCGAAGGGCTTGGCGGTATCGAGCATTCTGAACATCTGCTTGGCACCTTCCCTCCTCAAGGAGGTCTAGGTCTTCATGCCGGAGCTGGTCCTGCGTGGCTTCGTCGAAGGTCCGGACCCGGAGTGACCCCAAGGTGATTTCCGGAGGAAGGATTGCTTCAGCTCCATACACCGGGAAGAAGGGTGTCTCTCCAGTTGACCGGTTTGGAGTTTTCCTGTTGGCCCATAAAGTGGGCGGATCAATCCAGTTGGCTCCATGCTTTTTCAAGCGCTCATAGGTGTGCGTTTTGAGTCCTTGAAGGATTTCAGCATTTGCTCTCTTGGCTTGGCCATTGCTTGCTGGGTGAGCTACGGAGGCATAGCAAACTTGAATGTCGAGGTCTTCGCAATATCTTGAAATGCAGAGCTTGTGAATTGGGTCCCATTATCAGTGATGATTTTGTTTGGTACTCCAAATCTGCATACAATGGACTGCAAAAAGTTGATAGCAGATTGCTTGTTGATTGTCACAACTGGAGTTGCTTCCGGCCACTTGGTGAACTTGTCAATGGCAACGTACAGGAACTTGTAACCTCCGACGGCACTTGGGAAAGGTCCCAAGATGTCCATCCCCCACATAGCGAAGGGCCATGTTGGAGGTATCATTTGTAGGGGCTAAGCTGGTGTGTGAATTTGCTTTGCATGAAATTGACATGCTTCACATTTCTTCACCAGCTCAGTTGCATCCTGGAGTGCTGTAGGCCAGTAGAAGCCATGCCGAAAGGCTTTACCAACCAGTGTGCGGGAAGACGCGTGGTTCCCACACTCGACTCCATGGATTTCTGTGAGGAGCTCGCAACCTTCTTCCCTTGTCATGCACCGCATTAGGATGCCATTGGCACCGCGCCGGTAGAGATCCCCTTCTACCAACGTGTAACTTTTAGCCAATCTGACTACCCGGTCAGCGGATACATCATCATCAGGAAGGATGTTGTCTTTCAAGTAGTTCTGGATCTCCGAGATCCATGCATCGGAACTAACTTGAGAATTTGAGTCTTGCGTGCTGGGTTGCTCGGTGCTTCCGGCAGCACCTACGACCCTTGATGGCTGCCATGGTAACAGGGCCATCGGGACCGTCAGCTTCGGGATGCTGATCTCGCCCCCTTCGCTCAGTTCGGCAGGCTGAGCTGTGGGTTTTGACAACCTCCGGACAAAAGTTCCATCAGGACCCGGAGCTCCGGTTGACGCTTTCGTCGAGAGTTCGTCGGCTTCAGCGTTGTGGGCACGCTGGACATGGTGGAGATCTAGGACTTTGAAGTCCTTCTGAAGCCTCTGGACTTCAAGGAGGTAAGCAGCTAGCTGGAGATTGTTGCAGGAGCATTCACCCTTCACTTGCTTAATGATGAGCTGTGAATCTCCCTTGACCAGCAGTTGCTTGACACCGTATGACAGTGCCACCCTTAGTCCGTAAATGAGTGCTTCATATTCCGCCATGTTGTTGGTCGCCTTGAAGTCAAGGTGTACCATGTATTTTACCTTCTCTCCGGTTGGTGCGAGGAGAAGGATTCCAGCTCCGGCCCCCTGCTTTTGCATGGATCCATCGAAGTAGAGGGTCCAGTGAGGCTCGATGAAGACCGGAGCCTTGTGTTCTGGCTTCTGCTCGCTGGGACCCTCAGGGTTTGATGGAGAGGGAGTCCATTCCGCCATGAAGTCTGCCAATGCTTGACTCTTGATTGCTTGCCTTGAAATGAATTCGAGAACGAATTCGGCCAATTCCGCTGCCCACTTTGCTCGAAGTGGGTAAGAAGTCACCACTGAGATCTTGTGAGCTTGGAAATAATGGCGAAGCTTCCTGGAGGCAATAAGAACTGCATAGAGCAGCTTATGCACCTCTAGGTATCGAGTCTTGGCGTCATGAAGTACTTCACTAATGAAGTACACTGGGCGCTGGATGGTCCGGACCCTCCTGGAGGGGCCTGGAGCTTCCTCTTCATTGATTCGGATCCTCCTGGAGGGGTCCATATTTTCTTCGGGGACTTCCGGGTCCTTGCTGGAAGAACACGGAGCTTCTTCAGAAGCGACCTGGACCCTCCCGGAGGGGTCTGGGTCTTCTGAAGTAACTTCTTGTGGATTCAAGTCTCAGAGCTGGGACCCAGACTCGCTTTCAGGAACCTCCAGACCCTCCTGAAGGGGTCTGGACTCCTGAGTATGGGATGGTTCTGGTCTCTCCGCAACCAGGACCATACTGACAATTTCGTCAGTGGCTGAAATGTAAAGCAGCAAAGGCTCACCAGGGTTCGGAGCTACCAGAATTGCTAGGGTGGTGAGGAGCTATTTTAGCTCCTGGAACGCCTTTTCTGCTTCTTCAAACCATTGGAATGGTCCGGACTTCCTTAATAACTTGAAGAAGGGGAGTGCCCGTTCCGCCAGTCTTGAAATGAACCAGCTCAGGGCTGCTAGATATCCAGTTAGCTTTTGGACATCTTTGATGCGGGCTGGTGGCCGCATGTCTTCAATGGCTTTGATCTTCGCCGGATTAGCTTCTATGCCCCGGTGACTTACCAGGAAACCAAGAAGTTTTCCAGAGCTAACCCCGAAGACACACTTGTCTGGATTTAGCTTTGTGCGGGTGACCCGCAGCTTGTCGAAGACAGCCTGCAAGGTGTCAAGGAGTGACTCCTTGTTCTTGACCTTGACCATGATGTCGTCGACGTACACTTCCACTATGTCTCTAATGAGTTCTTCAAAGGTTTTGTACATAGCTCGTACAAAGGTTGAAGCTGCATTCTTGAGACCAAATGGCATGGCTGTATAACAGTACAATCCATCTACTGTGATGAAAGAGGGATGCTCTTCATCTTCCCTAGACATTCTGATTTGATGATACCCAGAATATGCGTCTAGGAAACACAGTAACTCACACCCGGAGGTGGAATCCACTATCTGATCTATTCTAGGTAATGGGAATGGATCTTTTGGACATGCCTTATTTAGTGTTGTGTAGTCGATACACATTCGAAGCTTCCCGCTGGCCTTGGGCACAACGACTGGGTTTGCCAGCCATTTTGGATGGAAGACTTCTCGGATGAATCCAGCTTCGAGCAACTTCTTCACTTCTTGTCGAATGAAGTTCTGTCGCTCTATGGATTGCTTCTGAGGCTTATGATGCACAGGTCGGGCGTCGGGTAGATCTTCAGATTGTGCTCAATCACTTCCCTGGGGATCCCAGGCATTTGTGACGGTTGCCAGGCAAACACGTTGACATTAGCCTGGAGGAAAGAAATGAGCGCGAGTTCCTATTCTTCATTCAATCCTCCCGATATACGGGTGGTCTGAGCGGCATTGGAACCGATTTGGACGACTTTGACAGAATGTCGGTGTCGCCGCTTGGCTGCACACGAGGTGCAGAAGTCGAGCCTCGCTGATGAATGCTTGGGGGTTTTGGAGCTTGCTCCTGCCTGGAGTCCTCCTCTTGTGCCGTAGTAAGTGCATGGAGTTCTTCCAGAGCAGTTACTCCGGCAGTACGATCTCCGCGGATCCGGGGAACGCCTACTGGTGTTGGCATCTTTAACACCAGGTAACCATAACGAGCAACTGCCATGAATTTGTACAAGGCAGGCCTACTCAAGATGGCATTGAAGGGTAAGTTGATCTGAGCAACGTCAAAGACCAACTTCTCGGTGCGATACTTCTCCCGGGTCCCGAAGGTAACGGGGAGGGTAATAGCTCCGAGTGGGGTAATGGCTCCCGGACCTACTCCGGAGAAAGGTCGGGAGGGGTGGAGATCCGAAGGTCGGAGCTGAAGCTTGGTAAAAGCTTCGAAGCTTATGAGGTTGAGCCTCGAACCTCCGTCTACCATGACATGATGGAGCTGGATGTTATTGATGGTAGGAGATACCGTCAAAGGTAGCTAACCTGCTCCAACCATGCTTCGAGGGCAGTCCAAAGCATCAAAAGTGATGGATGTGTCCATCCACTTCCGATGAGGCTCCGCCCTGGCTGTAGGAGCTACAGCAGCCATGTCCCGACGCATAGTCTTGATGACGCGGCGGGAGGTGATGTCCCATGATCCACCAAAAATGGTATCATGGTCTTCTGATGCTCGTTGTCAAAGACGTCGAAATCGTCGTCGACGGAGGTGTAGACGGCCTTCTGGACCTTTTTGGGATCCTGAAAACCTAACTCCTCTTCAGCCGGAGCTTCGTCAACCTTTTGTTTTCCTTCCCTCTGTCGGAAAGGAGCTTCTTCTCGGCGCTTGTTGTAGCGCTCGGCAAGGTTTTGGACCTCCCGACAGTCTTCCAAACTATGGCTGTCCATTTTGTGAATTGGACACCACACCTTGGGTTTGCCACCATCTTCAGAAGACGGTCGAGGTCGTTTCTCGGGGCATGGCCCCCGGCCACCCGGAGCTGCAGCAGCTGCAGCATTGGATGCACCGGCCGACGGCTTCTTCTTGCCATTGGTCTTTTTCTTCTTCTTGCCACTCCCGGAGGTAGTGGCTTCTCCTTTGGAGGATTCCTTGTGATCTTCCGGAGTTGGTTTGGAGTGCATCTCACGGCCCTCCGCAGCTCTGGCACATTTGTCAGCCAAGCTGAAGAGTTCCGTGACACTGGTAATCTCCTTGATCGCCAGTTTCTCCAGCATCTTCTTATCCCACACTCCCTGTCTAAATGCCACGATGACAGAGGCGCTAGAGATAGAAGGGATAGTGTTTCGTACTTGAGAGAATCTCTGGATGAATGATCGTAGGATTCTCCTCCTTTTTGCACAACTGCAAAAAGGTCCAGTTCGGTGCCTGGTCGGGTGTAAGAACTCCCGAAGTTGGCGGTGAACTGCCGGCACAACTCCTCCCAACTGCTGATGGAGTTGGGTGGAAGGCTCATAAACCGGGACCTGGCGGTCTCAGTTAAAGCCACTGGGAAATAATTGGCCATTACGGCCTCATTTCCTCCAGCTGCCAAGATAGCGGTGGAGTAAATCTAAAGAAATTCGACAGGATTAACAGTCCCGTTGAACTTCTCTGGCAGGTGAGGCTGGAACTGCTGTGGCCACCTGACCATACGCAGATGCATGGCCAGGGCTGAACAGCCTCCTCCTACTCCTTCAGGAGCAGGAATGTCTTGAGCTTCTCGTCTTTCACGAGCACGCTCAATATGGACTCGGCTGTCTTGTTGGCAATATCGGCGATCAAGCTCTGCCCGGAGGTCATGAGTTGAAAGCCTTGATACCATGTGAGTGTGTCGTGCCCCGGAGGGCAACGACGTCACCTGTTGTGATGCAGCACGTCTCCTGTTGTTGGAAATGTGCGGAATAAGATTGCTAGACAAGGTCCGTCGCTGCGACGGGGCCCGTCCTGAAAGAGGAGGACCCTGGTTGTTGATGTGGTCGGCTGCTGCTGCAAACAAGTGTTCCACATCGGCCCTCCACTGCTCCATTGCATCCCGGGATGCGTCCGGAGGTGGTGGGCACTGAAGAAGAGCACGTGCTGCATGAAGCGCGTGTTCCAGGTTGTCAAGATTCGCCGACGCAGTGATTGACGCCGGTGCACCATCACGTTGTCCAGCTTGATTTGCTGGTGGAGGCGGCGGTGGTGGAAGTGTGACTCCTGCTGGAACCGTGGTTCCTGCTGGTGGCTGCATATTGGAGGGATTACCCCCAAGAGCTTGAACGGCGGGATGACCATTGGATGATCCAGCGGCTGAGTTCACTATTCTTGAAATCTCCTGCCCCCTTCCTGGCGCGCCAACTGTCGGTGGTTTTGATCCGGCAGATCTCCCGACACTACTAAAGTGTTAGAGGAGTTTGAGGTTCGGTATGGGCGCGCGGAGATTCCAGAAGGTGAGATGTCGAGTGACACAAGGGACACGAAGATTTACGTGGTTCGGGTCGCCTGAGCGTAATACCCTACTCCACGGGGTGTGTTGGTGTTGTATTGGATGTATGAGCTCAACGTCAGTTGAGAGTGTAAAGTCCGCGTGTCTTCGGAGAGTGTGTCCTATGTATTGTCGGCCTGTCCTTTTATAGTACAAGGGCAGGCCGTTACAAGTTAGCTTGGCCCGACATGTGGCCCCGGCGGTTACTGATATTGATACACATTCAACACGTTTTATTGCCCTTAATGACCGAGTTATGGGCTTTGATAGCATCGTTACTGGTAATTAAGGTCGTCCGATCGTGTGTCATTAATATAGTATTAATGACACTTGATCAGGTCTTGAAGTCCTTGATTCCCCTTTGAAGATCTGGAGCCGTTGTGGAGTCTTCCGGAGGTTAGAGGCTGAAGATCCGATGGTTGGACACGTGGCAGCGCCGGAGCACACTTTGGGGAACAGATAGGTCCGGTGTTACCCGACACGTGTCAATTCCGGAGCTTCCCTCGGTCTGGGGTTAGGTCCGGGGGTGCCATTTTGGTACATAGCCCGGAGCTTCCCCCTTGTGGGCGGTAGCTCTGGTTTAATAGTACACGTGGCGACCCTGGGACTAACCATGTTGGAGAAGCGGGTCCGGTGATGTCTTACATGTGGGCCTCCGAAGGTCTTCAAATCAAGTAGATGACTTTCCCTTGAGATCTTTGCAATTCCAAGGAGTATATGGTACCCAGGGTACCTGTAAGACCTATGTGTTCTGAATACATTGGCTTGTAGTGAATACACTTGGCTTTGATGATAAAAGTTTTGAATATCACCAAAACACCTTTTTATCAAGGTTCGACTCTAGCTCCGAGCTATAGCAAGGTCCGACCATAGGTCTGCCTTGTTTTGGGTAGCTCCGGCTACGTTAGATGCTAGGTCCGACTTCTTGGTAAGGTCCGACTAGCTTTGGTTAGCTCCGGTGAGCTTTATCTTTAGCTCTGGCATGTCTTTGATAGCTCTGGCATATATTTGATAGCTCCAACATGCTTTTTCTAAGCTCCGACGTACTTTGTCTAGCTCCGGTTTTTGGGTTTACTGGTTCCGACTAGTTCTGGTAGCTCCGGTGCTAGGTTCTGCTAGTTTTGTAAGCTCCGGCGGGAGCTTGGTTGTACTAGTTTTGGTAAGCTCCGGTGCTAGGTTCTACTAGCTTTTGTTAGCTCCAGCTCAAGGTCCGGGTTGCTCTGGCAAGGTCCGGAACTTGACTGCAGTGCTTCTGCTTTTCATTTGCAATGTTCCGTACTTGATTTACATTGTTGGAAAGATTGCTTAGTATTCATTTGCTAAGTTTTTGGTTGATATGGATGATATCGTGTTACTGTGGTTTTGCAATATGCTTATGTGAGGTGCTCACATAGGGTGTTGTATTCGGAACTAACTTGAGTCAAGTCAAGGACTTGGGCTCGTATGGATTGGTTGTTTATTCATGTGCAGGTGTTGCTTGAGTTCAAGACATGGCTGGTGACGGGATCCATTGGACTAGTCTTAGGGAGGAGATGAGGTTCCAACAACCAAATTCAGGAGGAATTGTGGTTGAGCTGATCAGGAGGTTGTGCAGCATGTTTGGATCAAGAACAATGCATATGAAGGTATCATGGACGTCATTTGAAGATGTCTGCATGTGTGCAAGGAGTGCATGGACGTGGCTACATGGTTCCAAGACTTAATGAAGAGATGTGGACGTAAAAATTGGTCGGCAAGGTCCAACCGACTAGGTTATGGACTCAGGCTGCGGCTGAGTCAGGTTTGACTCAAATATGGAAAGATTTGAGTTGGTTATGATAGGATTTCATGTGGGTCACGAATTTGAGTTGTTTAGGAATGTGGGATATGTTCCTAAGGTGTTTGGAAGTCTTAAGATTGCTTCTATCTGCGTATAGAAGAATCCTAAGCAGTTATGGAAAGTTACGATTCGTGAACATAGTAGGATTAGGTTCCTGATCTGAGTTGAGTTGGCTTTCGAGCTAGTTATATAAGCAAGGGAGCCCATAGCTCGTGGTGCACGACTTTGGGGCTGTTCCTCTTGTGTTCTACTGAATAAAATTCGTAGTTTGAAGGAACTTTTGTGCCTTGTTCGTCCGACTTGTTCCAGACAAGTTTTACTCGTCGAGTTTCTGGACAGCACTACCTTTCGTCGGTGGTTTTATCATACCTCTAGTTTTACAGATCCAATTGACGTGATTCTTTTTGGGTTGTCTTCACAACTTGATTTTCTATCATATGTCAAAATTTCACGGTCATTGGATTTGTGGTCTATGATCTACACGAGTTTCTTTGCAGCGTTCCAGAACTGTTTTTTCTCGGGTAGGGCAGATTGACCATTGTTTGATCTTTCTATCATAACTTGAGTTTTTATCGACGGATTTGAGTGATTCTTTTTGTGTTGTTTTCGTGACTTGATTCTCTCTGATATATATCACTTTTGTCATGGTGAAACACGTTTAGATTAGTCCCTTACACAATTTCTTTAACAGATCGTTTTTCTGCCGAAAGGGTTTGGGGTTTAATTGTTTCCGCTGAGTAAGATTTTTAAAATCTACCATTCACCCCCCCTCTGGTAGCTTTTCACGTGCTCTTCGATCCTACAGTACCGACATTACCATTAACCATATTCAATATCATAGTTTAATCCATATCCAGCCATAACCAATACCAACCCATAACAATCCCAAATACCATCCCAATACCGAGTTCCCTCCAATAATGGAAGTTGTCCAGGTGCTCATAACCGGGAGCACGACTATCATGATAGTTTTATTAGACTCTGCAGAGTTTGTACCGCTTTACCCATGTGTTTGTGATTTTATCACCCGTCGGCGACTAAAGAACCTCCCTTATGCCAATTACACTTCCTTTGGTGTATGGCCAAGAGATCACAAAATAGCCTTTACAAAGGGATTACTAGCCTATTTAGACCCCACTGAGGTTTCACCGGTGGCGATGTCTCCTACAGAGCACATCTTCAACCAAGGGCCCCCTCTTGAGCCATTCGGATCCTAGGGTAGTCCCACCAATCATCAACAAACCCAATCCGACTACCCCTTCCCCGAGCATCCAAAATGGTCTAAATAGCACTGGCAAAGCCCTAATTAATCAACTATGCTGCACCCATACTTGGCCTCATGGTGGCACTGTAATCCTGGCTTATTCTCGCATGAACAGGTCCTTAGATCTAAAGCAAGCAAACCACCATGGAATCCAACCCATCCACATACCAGGCTTGCTTAGATCACCCATTATCATATCATATTATCCAGTTCATGTTAATCATAGTCTCATAAATACATAATTAATGTGTAGTATTGTTTTTCCATCCCAATTAATTAAGCGAAGCAAAAGGTAAAAAGCCCTTCCCGACTCTCTACCATATATTCCAGGTGACAAGGGTGGTCAAACAATGCTAGTAAACTTCCTACCATGGGATTCCCATCAATTTGACACAAGCATGCAGTTTGCAAAAAAACATTTATTTTAAAACAGGATCAATATGCTTCAAGGACACTTGCCTTGCTCTTGGGATTGATTCGAGTCAACTTCTTCAAACACTTGGTGTTGGAGATCCTCCGCGGCACTCTCTAGCGCAAATCCATCTAATCCACACAATAACATACAAGACAAGAAACACAATCAAAGAGTGCACAAATATTACTCAATATGAGATGAGATGCATGATTAATGCAAATGCAAGGTAGAACTTGTTAATAGATTGCTTTTAATGATCACTAACTTGTTCTAATAGATTTTAACAAGTGTATACAGGTTTGGAGTTGATTAGATCAAATTTTAAAATCAATTCAACACAATTTAGTCAGCAAAATCAGACTAGTCTGCAGAAGGTCAGACTAGTCTGCACTTCGCAGAACTACCAAACTAGGGTTTTCTAGATCGACGTAAATTTGGAGATTAGGGTTTGAATTCTCGTAAGGAAAATAGAATAGAAGGTATACCAGGTGTTTAGCACTCCAATGAATCAAGAAACTTTGAGGTAACACTTGGATCTTGATGATCTAGGGTTGGGGATGAACTTGGAGATGAATTGGTGATGAAGAACAAAAGCTTGGTGGAGATCTTGATCCTGTTTCGTTTCCTCCTCTTCTTCTTCTTGCTTGGGATCTCCTCCTCCCTCCTTGACGGTGGCTCTCCACAAACTAGGGTTTGGGTGGGGTGGAAAAGTGTCAAAAGATGTCAAGCCAAGGGGTGGGGTTGTTTATATAGAGGTGGAGGCTAGGGTTAGAAGGATTTCGAGTTTGAGAGGAGTAGAAACCGGTTTAGGGTCCCACATGGGCTCTACAAGAGTTAGGAACTACGTCCCTAGGCCCACATAACGTGAAACCCAAGAAACAAGTCGTACAACAAAAGATCAACTCGGAGTCGCGAAATATCGGACAAGTCCGAAAAGGACTGGACTAGTCCGAAGTTGTCCAGAGAGAAAATCGGACAAGTCTGGCCTAAAATCGGACAAGTCCGACATTAGTCAGAGAGGAAATCGGACAAGTCCGCTGGAACACCTGACTAGTCCAGAAAAGTCCAGGAACTTAGCAAATTTTCAAGTATTCTTGGAATATCAGACTAGTCCGCACAAAATCGGACAAGTCCAAAAGTTTCCAGAGGCAAAATCGGACTAGTCCGCAGCAAACACGGACAAGTCCGTTTTTAGTCAGAGAGAAATCGGACTAGTCCCCAGTAAAATTGGACTAGTCCGCACTTTCCTGCATTTTAAGTGCGGTTTTGTTCCAAATCAATTTTAAATGTTCCAAATCAATTTTAAACTCATTCCTCTTTATGTGGGTCAATGTTAAACATGTATATGAATGTATGCAAGGCATGATGCATGAAAATGAGGGTGTTACAGTGACAAGACATAATAGTTATGAATGTGATTAAAAGATGGACAAGTAAATCATCACATTAATGTTAAACAATCAAACATAGTCTTGCACAAATTTAAACATCCAAATGACATAAATATTACAATATAGAGTGCAACATGTCCAAGGATCCAAATAACTTGACAAGTACTACTACCCCCCTCTAACTCTCCCCCTTTGGCATTAAGATAGCAAAAATGAAAAGAAGAGGGAAACTAAGAGGCCCAGAGTCTAGTCATCATCCTCCTCTCTATCGACCGCCTCATCGCTATCCGAGGCCTCCGGATCCTCGTAGTCCTCGTCGTCGTCGGAGACCGGTGCCGAGGGAGCCGCCCGGGAAGAGCTCCCGTCCTCATGGAACTGGGCGAGCTCGTCGGCGGTGAAGTCGGGGTACGGAGTGATCTTGCAATCGCTCTCCTCCAGAGGAGACAGGGACCTCAAGTTTTTCACACAGCGCCTTGAGGAACTTCTCTTGGCACTTCTGCATCCGCTGAGTGCGGACCTCTACCTTCCGACAGAAGGTGAAGACGTCTTTGAAGCACTTGAAGAAAGCACTCATCAACTAAGGTGGAGGCGGAGATGGGGGTGCCACGGGGCGAGGTGCTGGTATCCTCGGATGGGAAGGAGGATCGGCATTCTTCTGGCGAGCGGGCTCCGGGATGGACAGAGGCATCTGAGGACGTAGAGGATGATGAGTTGTATCCTTGACAAACACAAGCCCTGAAACCTTCTCGATGAAGCACATAATGTAGGGTGCATATCCACATGCACGGTTTGGAGTGTGGGAGATGTTGAAGATGTCATCGAAGATATAGTCCACAAGATTGATAATCTCATCTCTATCAATTAGCAGCAGGAGGTGCCTCAGGTTGCCCTGTATGATCCCAGCATCACCCTCTTTAGGAGACACGGTCCGCCTCAGGATTCTGTTCAGGATACTGTAGAAGGACTTGCTGTTCCTTGCAAGCTCGGTCTCATAGGGGACATGACTGGGATACATGTAGGCCATCTCATCCCTGTCGACTGCCTTTAGATTCGATATTATGATCTCGTGGTCCAGATGGTGCTCAAGTCTTAGAGCCTTAGCAAATTCTTTGAATGTGGAAGAATACTGCTCACCATTCGTCATCCATGTGATGGTTGGGTTGCCATGAGGGTGAAAGAAGACGGTTCTGTAAAACTGCACAATCACCTCCACGTTCCAGTCATACTTGAAACCTAGAATGTCTTTAATGCCATGGCGCTCAGCGGCTTCGATCACTTCATCAAAAGCCACATTCTTCTTCTTGGCCATGTATTTCCAATCGACCCATTGAGCTTGGATAACAGGATTCTTCATGGCATGGTAGACTGAGCGATAATAATCGCAATGGAAATCACACCAAAATCATGGATCAGCGGTGTGCTTCTCGTAGTCATACACTCTATCAGTCCTTAGCCTTCGGGCTTCTTAGCTCCTTTGCCCTTGAAGATATTTGCTACTTGGTTGGGCTGCCTGTTCGGGTTGCGAGCTGGAGAGTGCATCTTTAGGGGGCTAATGGGTTTGGCCTTCCCCTTCTCCTTGATGACCACGCCATTGGCCTTCTTAGCCGGAGACTTCACAGAAGGCTTCTTCTTCTTGGGCTCTGCAGGGGCCAGGGCCTTGCCCTGCTTTGGATCTCTCTCGATCCGGCGTTCAGCAACTTCTTCTTGGGCTTGCTCCTTGTCCCTTTCCTTCTCTCCCACTGTCGCTAGCTTCTTGCGCTTAAAGGATTGTGCTGCGGCAGACTGGGAATTATGTGCTTCCCCCTCCTCTCTCTTCTTCTTTTTGAGCTCCTTGCGGCTTTCCTCAATGGCACACTGCATAGCTGCCTCTTCATCATAGAGCTCCTGGGAGTTAGAGCGAGGGGAACTATGCTCGGATCCCGACATGGTTGCTGCAAACAAGTTAAGGACAAAAGTGGTGAGGTCAAGGAAGTGGAATATTGCGAAAGAGATCATGAGAAAAGGTCAAAGTTAGGGTTTGTCCTGTGTAAACTGGACTTGTCTGCCTGGGACCGGACTAGTCCGGGTTACGCAGGAAGAACCCTAAACCTAACAATTCTTCAAAAAATCTTCTAAACAAGTCGCAATACTTCTAGGATATGATCACAAGGGTACTAGAAACAACTTTTGTAAAGAGGCATCTATCAATAACTCTACGAATCAAGAATGGGGAAGAGTTTCGAGAAGTTGAGAATACCTCTTCAAATCTCCAAAAATCGAGGGGATCGGTGATGGATCGCGTTGGGAACGCGCGGGGAAAGTCTCCCACACCTCCAAAGAGTCCAATGCACGGATTGGAATCGGTTTTAGGTGGAGAGAATCGAAAATTGCCTAAGGGGGGCGGTTTTCGTGCGTGAGGGAGAGAGAGGGAGGCAAGTGAGGAGAGAGAGGGGGTCGGGCCGCCTCCTAGGGATTTAAGTCCCCAGGAGCCGGACTAGTCCGATATGTGGCCGGACTAGTCCGGTCGACGGACCAGACCCGGACCAGTCTGCGTCCGGACTTGTCCGGCCTCCGAGCGGACTAGTCTGGTGCAAAAGGCTAGAAACATATATATATATATATATATATATATATATATATATATATATATATATATATATATTGAGATTTAGCCACTATAATGGATCCTTTTGGACATATTTACACAAGAAAACTTTATGAACATGGTCAGTAATAAATCAACAATCAACTATGACCATAATTCACAAAGTTAATAGTTTTTCAAATAATTTAGAGAAAATCGAGATAGAGATGGATTTTTCAAACACATGCGCTCTTTTGAATAAGGTGCAAAGTAAACATTCAGATGTGCATGTTTCAAGCCACATTTTGAGAATCTAAGATATTGAGCTCACTCCTAAGCTCACAAAAATGCTTCTCACCTAAGGGCTTGGTAAATATATCGGCTAGTTGGTTCTCGGTTCTTACATGGGAAATCACTATATCCCCCTTCAAGGAATGATCTCTCAAGAAGTGATGCCTAATATCGATGTGCTTTGTCTTCAAATGCTCAACTGGATTATGGGCTATTTTGATGGCGCTCTCATTGTCACGTAGGAGTGGAATATGGCGCAAGTTTATACCATAATCCCTTAGAGTTTGTCGCATCCAAAGAAGTTGTGCACAACAACTTCCAGCTGTGACATACTCCGTTTCGGCTGTTGAAAGAGCAATTGAGTTTTGTTTCTTGGAGGATCAATACACTAGGGATCTACCCAAGAATTGACATGTCCCGGATGTGCTCTTTCTATCAACTTTGGACCCCGCATAATCCGCATCGGAATAACCAATAAGGTTAAACTTGGATCCTTTGGGGTACCAAAGTCCTAGGCTAGGTGTGTGAATTAAATATCTAAAAATTCTCTTAACGGCGGTCAGATGACACACCTTAAGTGCAGCTTGAAAATGTGCACACATGCAAACACTAAGCATAATGTACGGTCTAGATGCACAATGATATAATAAGGAACCAATCATAGAACGATATACCTTTTGGTCCACACTTGGACCATCTTCGTTGAGGTCGAGGTGTCCATTAGTTGCCATTGGAGTCTTGATGGGTTTGGCCTTGTCCATGTCAAACTTCTTCAGTATGTCTTGAGTGTACTTTGTTTGACTTATGAACATGCCTTCCTTGAGTTGTTTGACTTGGAAACCTAAAAATAACTTCAACTCCCCAATCGTGGACATCTCAAATCTCTCTGTCATTATCTTGGAAAACTCATCACAAAACACTTTGTTAGTAGAACCAAATATGATGTCATCGACAAATATTTGGCACACAAATAGATCATTATGAAAGTGCTTTGTAAAGAGAGTACAATCAGCTTTTCCTATCTTAAAACCGTTTTGGATCAAAAAGTCTCTATGGCACTCATACCAAGCTCTACGAGCTTGCTTGAGGCCATAGAGAGCCTTACGCAATTTGAGGAAATGGTTGGGGAAGTCTTGGTCTTCAAAGCACGGCGGTTGCTCCACATAGACTTCCTCCTTGATTCGTCCATTTAGGAATGCACTCTTGACATCCATTAGGTAGAGCTTAAAGTCATGGTGAGTAGCAAAGGCAAGTAATACACGAATTGACTCTAGCCTAGCTATGGTAGCAAAGGTTTCATCGAAATCCAAACCTTCGACTTGTGAGTACCCTTGGCCACAAGTCGTGCCTTGTTCCTTATCACCACGCCATGCTCATCTTGCTTGTTGCGGAACACCCACTTGGTGCCCACAACATTTGCTTGTGGACGCTTGACGAGCTCCCACACTTTGTTCCTCTCAAAGTTGTTGAGCTCCTCTTGCATGGCCACCACCCAATTTGAGTCTCTCAATGCGTCTTCAACCTTATGAGGCTCCAAAGAGGAGACAAAGGAGTAATGTTCACAAAACTTTGCAACACGAGAATGGGTAGTTACCCCTTTTGTAATGTCTCCTAGGATGTTGTCAACGGGGTGATTCCGTTGAACACTTTGATGCACACGAGGATGTGAAGGTTAAACTCTTGAGTCATCATCATCCTCTTCTTCTTCTTGGTCTCCCCCTTGATCTATGCCTCCCCCTTGATCTTCGTCTTCTTGATCATGTTGGGGTGCATCTTGTCCATCTTCAACTTGGTCACGTGGGGGATGACTTGCATCATCTTGTGGTTGATCACTTGGGTTTTGAGGTTGTTCTTGTGGACGAACATCTCCAAGTTCCATCCTCCTAAGAGCTTCTTGTGGAGAGTCTTCTTGATCTAACACACTTTGATCAACTTGCTCCACTTGGGAGTGATATGAGAATTGGTCCCGATCTTTCGAAAGGTAATGGATAAGTCGATTTATGTGGAGATCTCGATGTTGATGATCTGAGGCTCTCGAGTAGAACACAAAAAACCCCTGCAATCACTACACCACCGCTCCGTTGGTTATCAACCATGCTGCACACGGTTGATCTCGCCAAGAAGACTAATCCCTGCAAGTGCAACCGAGAACACAAGCAAGAACAAGGTAGAAACAATCTGAAATCGCGAAGTTGGGGTCTCACAAACTGTAGAACGGCGATATTATTGATCTAAGCAAAACCCAATTGTTCATGGCAGCTACTATGGAGTATATATAGGTGGGAGGACGTCCAAGTGGGTGTTGGGGTCGTGACCTAACCCTAAGATACAAAAATAATGCACTTAGACTTGATACATGGCCCAATGGCCCAATACGGTGGCGCAGCACCCTGACAGATTCTGTACTTGATTTTGTTTCGACGATTCCCGTAGACTTCGAAGGAACTTTGACATGGGACCAGTGCCATTGGAAAGGTTATCCTCTCCCCTTTCCGTGCATATGAAGAACGTCCAAAATGGAGTTCGTATGCATCCTGGGCATCCGTAGTGCGTACTGCTTCTGAACTTCGAGTTGGATACGATTTTGAGTTTGGTTCGGTTTCCATCTTCTTTGAACGAATTCTCTAGTCTTCCACGTCCCTAATACTTCCTCCAAGTACTACTTGGACCTCTCCATGGATCCTAATCACAATTAAATCATTAAGTAGCAATCTATGCTCAAAAACATTTAAGGAAATATATAAGAACGAGCTCACCTCTGAAATTAATTGTTGTGTATGAACTCTATTGATTGCATCTTGTATGTTCAATGGAGTGTTGTTTGTATCCATAGAAGTGATGTCCTCATCATCCTCCCCTTCTTGAATTGGAGTCTTCCTCGACTCAAGTTCATCTCCTCTCATGTGTTGGTCCAAATGTGCAACGCCATCAAATCTTCTTGTATGCATGAATGGAGGAGGCCAAGGTGGTGGATGACATAGTGTGCCGTCTTGATCTTGTCCTTCAAATAAGAGTGGACATTCACTTGAGCCAGGATCTCAAACAAATAAACATTTTGTTATGTTTGTAGGTGCAATGATAACGTGCATGATCTCATCATTCTCCACTTCTTTATGGCAAGTCGTCCTCGGCTTGCTTGTATGTCCAGCAAAGAGGCTTTTGGGGATAGAGTGAGCACTGTACATATTGGACAACTGCAGTGAATAATGCTTTTGTTGTCCCTGCTGTAAGGAAAAAATACTACAAAAACTTGACAAGATATTACTAGCGTTAGTACATTCATTTACTTGACCATGTTGTTGCAGCACAAAAGGAGCTTCCTCATTTGAACATATGTAAACTTTATGCACCATAAACATATCACTATGTTCATATTTGCCTATAGCATGAAAAATATTTCTACTTAACAAAGGCCATTCAGATTGAGAAAATATTATCTTCTCTACGATATCTAGATCACAAAGAGTGTCAAATTCAATATAGCCCAAAGTATTTAGAGAAGATAACACTTTAAGCTCATCCCTTTCACATGTAGTTGGAATCAAATGCTTACTTTCAGCACAAGTGAGTGATAAAGTATTAAATTCATTTGGTTGTTCTAGCATAGGTACAATACAATTATCAGCACACAACTCATTTTTGTTGTATGAATCAGTAGGAAAATCAACTAGTGGTAAAGGTGTATTATGAAAAGGTTCATCTTGTTGCTGCTCATCGATAGCATGATTGGTAGCAAAATTCAGCACATCTGAAAATGTCATACCTTGGTTAACTGTAGAGCATTGTCCATTAACACTACTCTCATTTCCAACAAGAAATTTAAATTCATTATGAGTTGATTCATCAAATAATTCAGAAGAGTTGTTCAACACCTCACTCTCATTTGCATCTACATTTATTTGTTCATGTTCCTGCAAAAGGTTAGGCAAAGGAGGAGGTACAACAAGAAAATTCTTCTCAAATTCATGTATTTTATCTTTACAATTAGATACATTAGCAAAAGTTTCTCGCATAAGAATTTTCATATCTTTCCATGTTCGAGGTCTTTCTAAATCACTTAAGTTGTTCCACCAAGTCAATGCACAACCTACTAATGCACTTGCAACATTTTTAATATTTCTTTTCTCACACATATGACATTGTCCAAAAATTTTATCCAACTCTATTTCCCAAGCAACATATTCATCATAACCAAAGCCATCGTAAGAAGGAAGAGATGGGAGAATGTAATTACTTCTTGTGGAAGGTGTTGTAAAGGTGATCTGAATGTTATGTGAAACTTTGATTGATGTTTGGTTTTGAGTGAACAACTCTATCGTCATCTTCATCATGTCAATCATCTCAACATATAAAGCATGACTCTTGCTTTTACCTGACATTGTTAGTAGCAAACAAAAGACAACAAAAAAATATGTTATCCCTATCAACTACAAAGGATAATGGAAAAGTGGAAGTGTAATCACACACTCTCAAGTGTCTTACCACGCTCTTACAAGTGTTTACCGGCACTGTAGGTGGCAAACGGTGGACGGTATGAAGAAACCAATGAAGCATGGGATGATTGCAAAGGTGTATCGATTCTGCTCAAGAGTAAGGTGTAGCTTGGATGACCATTATATGTAGAAAGGATTAGCAACAATGCAATCAAATAGTAAAGTCGAATAAGTGTCCAAAGTATTTGTCAAAGTTGCTAGCCTAAATGTGTTCCTAGTAGTTCAAGCTAGCAAGACATGAGACAAAACTAGATGACACAAAGAATGCAAGCACTTCTATTTTTTTGTTCTTTTTTTCCTCCTTTTTTGTGTGGCTTTTGTATCTTGTTTTGCACTTGCCTTTTTCTTTTTTCTTCCTTTTTTTCAGAATGTGCTGCAAAAGAAGAACACAATGCAAACACTCAAAGATATCTCGTAGGTCTATTACAGATTTTCTGCTCCATCTTCTAAGGACAATTAAGCACCTTTATAGGCCCCAAATCTAAAAAATTTGAACAGAAATATTATAAATCTATCTCTCCTCTTTAATTTCAGTATATGGAAGATCTATTTTAGATAAGAACAATGGGAGATATTGCCCCTGAAATACAGACGATTCAGAATTTCTAGATCAATACCAGATTCAGATCTAATGCAATTTTGACCTTGATAACTCTATTTTCTGGGAAACATATGAATACAAAAGTCATAGATAACTTCTTATGATTTCCAAAAAGTACAAGAACACCAAAATCCGAGTTCGTATGTGTGAGATATGATAAAAATACCAAACTTGACAGAGATGAATCTAATCTGGACGTGATGACGTGATTCAAAAGGATGAATCACACAATGCAAAACTCAAACTAAGACCAAAAACACTTTCTAAACCAGCAATATGACTCAACAATGGACAAAAGCTCACCAAAACCAAACTGAATAACAAATTTGCAGGCTCAATGGTGGTTTGGACAAAATGATGAAGAGATCTACTAAACTACAAAAAAAATTTGTGGACTCTAGGTAACTAATGTCATGGATAGATGAATTACCTAACGGGCAACTTGGAAATCTGATGCCAATTGATAGAAGAAATGGTCCCGATCTTCTGAAAGGTAATGGATAAGTCGATTTATGTGGAGATCTCGACATTGATGATCCGAGGCTCTCGAGTAGAACACGAAAACCCCCTGCAATCACTATACCACCGCTCCGTTGATTATCAACCGTGCTTCACACGATTGATCTCGCCAAGAAGGCTAATCCCTGCAAGTGCAATCGAGAACACAAGCAAGAACAAGGTAGAAACGATCTGAAATCGCGAAGTTGGGGTCTCACAAACCGTAGAACGGCGATATTATTGATCTAAGAAAAACCCAATTGTTCATGGCAGCTACTATGGAGTATATATAGGTCAGAGAACGTCCAAGGAGGTGTTGGGGTCGTGAACTAACCCTAATATACAAAAATAATGGACTTAGACTTGATACATGACCCAATGGTCCAATACGGTGGTGCAGCACCCTGACAGATTCTGTACTTGATTTTGTTTCAACGATTCCCGTCGACTCCGAAAGAATTTTCACATGGGACCGGTGCCATTGGAAAGTTTATCCCCTACACTTTCCTTGCATATGTAGAACGTCCAAAACGGAGTTCGTATGCATCCTGGGCGTCCGTTTTAGTGCGTACTGCTCCTGGACTCCGAGTTGGATACAATTTTGAGTTTGGTTCGGTTTCCATCTTCTTTGAACGAATTCTCTGGTCTTCCACGTCCCGAACCTCTCCATGCATCCTAATCACAATTAAATCATTAAGTAGCAATCTATGCTCAAAAACATATAAGAAAATATATAAGAACGAGCTCACCTCTGAAATTAATTGTTGTGTATGAACTCTATTGATTGCATCTTGTACGTTCAATGGAGTGTTGTTTGTATCCATAGAAGTGATGTCCTCATCAGGGAGTCATTAGTTTCATCAAACACTACATCGCGTGCTATTTCAACAATCCCAGAGGATTTGTTGAAGACACGATAGGTGTGGGTGTTCGAATCATAACCAAGCAAGAAATGTTCCTCAGAATTTGAAGCGAACTTTGAAGTTCTAGGCTTCTTGTTGAGAATATAACATTTGCTCCCAAAGACACGAAAGTAAGGGACATTGGGTTTCTTACTAACTAAAAGCTTGTAGGGGGTCTTCTTGAGGAGGCGGTGGAGGTACAACCGGTTGACGGTGTGGCAAGCGATGTTAACCGCTTCCACTCAAAACCGTTCTGACGTCTTGTACTCATCAAGCATCATCCTTGACATCTCAATGAGTGTCCTATTCTTCCGTTCAACCACCCCATTTTGTTGAGGGGAGTAGGGGGCTGAAAATTCATGCTTAATGCCCTCCTCATTCAAGAACTCTTCCACTTGTGTGTTCTTGAACTCAGTGCTGTTGTCGCTTCTTATAGCCTTGATTCTTAAGGTGAACTCATTTTGAGCTCTACCTAAGAACCTCTTGAGGACACATTGAGTCTCACCCTTATCATGCAAGAAAAATACCCAAGTGAAACGAGAAAATCATCAAACCGCCAATGCTAATGTAGGTTATTGGCACGAAAAGGTCAATGTGTAGCAGTTCCAAAGGCCTTGTCGTCGTCATGATGTTCTTGGATAGGTGTTGAGCTCCTACTTGCTTCCCCGCTTGGCAAGCGTTGCAGTGCCTATTCTTTTCAAATACAACATTCTTCAAGCCATAGATGTGCTCGCCCGAAGCCAAGGATTTTCCCTCACCTATTGTCCCCGAAGAAGATCCCTTCACTTGGATCATCATTTTGCTCATACTACACGAACATTTTCCTCTCTCCGGTCATGTGGTTGGTGCATCCACTATGAAGCACCCATTTCGATCCACCGGAGGAGTATGCCTACAAAACAAGATTATGCCTTCCTTTTAGGTACCCAAGCAGAGTTGGGTCCTTTTACGTTAGTAGTGAGGCACTTGCGCACCCACACGCAAGGCTTGGGGCTCTTGCGGAGTGGCCCAACATATCTAGCAAAGACTTTGCCATACTTGTTCCTCATTAGAACATAAGATGCATCAAAATCATGAAGGAGAGGATGCGGTTCAGTTTTAGGCATTTTATTGCTAGTTGAAATGTTCTTCCAAATTTTAGTTGGGGATGTGCTTCCCTTGACAAAGACAACCAAGTCTTTGCCATACTTGGAGGTTTTAGCATTTTGCTTTCCACCTCTAGTATAACCAAGACCATCCTTGACATAGGGAGGTCTTGCGTTGGTGTATGCACTTCGTGCATACGCCACCTTCTCTTTGTCAAAGATGGCACCCTTAGGTGCTTGTTTGTCTTGAGTCAACTTAAGCTCATCCTTTAATTTAAGGATCAAGTTTGCACATTTGCAAGTGGAGATTACTTAGGATGCAACCTTTGAGGAGGATGATCTTTTGGAGGAAGAGGCTACATTAGTCTTGAGGGACTCACTTGAGTTTCAAGGATTTTGTTAACTTTTTCCATGTTGCCAAATTCGTCCTTGAGCCCAATGGTTGTCTCCTCAAGACTTGAGTAGGTTTTATTTCTTAGAGCAAGTTCATGCTCTAATGCCTTGCTCTTCTCTCTTTCAAGCTCAAGGAGCTCAATAAGCTCTTGACATCTCTCCTTTTCATGGATGAGCATGTCCTCTTGCCTATACATGAGCTCCTCCTTCTCAAAGATTTCATCCGAGAGCAATTTCATTCTACGCAAAGTGCTATTACTTATATCCTTAAGCATATGTTCGTTTTCACTAGCACTATCAAATTCATCATGAGAAGATATGGAGGAGTATGAGTGAGAAGTAACCTTTCTCCTTCCTTCTTTTGCCGCAAGTTGGCTTGTGGTCGTCGAGGTTGGGGAAGAGCTTGCTTCACTTGGAGCTCCTCCCGATGGCTATGGTTGCCACCTTCTCCTCGTCTTCGGAGGAGGACTCATCATTAGAGTCTCATTCCTTGCCCAAGTGAGCATGACCGGAGGTCCTCTTCTTCTTTTCTTGAGGCTTTCCCTCCTTCTTCTTCTTCTTGCCCTCTTCATGTGGGCAATCCACAATGAAGTGTCCGTACTCGCTACAATTGTAGCAAGCTCTCTTTGTTTTGGCCCTTGCTTTTTCCTTGCCCTTGCTTTCACTGTTGTATCCTCCTTTCCTTCTCCTCATCATCCTCTTGAATTTGTTGATGAAGAGGGCCTCTTCCTCATCGGTGTCGAGACTCTCCTCATCACTTTCTTTTTGCTCTTTTGAGGAGGATGTTGCTTTGAGTGCGACATCCTTCATCTTAGAGGCGGTGAACCTTTGGAGGTCGTTGTAGAAGAGCGCTTCCTTCTCCATGATGTCGTAGTTGATGATCCTTCCTAGGACCTCCTCCGGGGTCATTTGACAAAACCTCGGGCTTTCTCGTATCATGGAGCAAGGAGAGACGTTTCTAGGCATGAATGCCCGAATCATCCTCTTTACTACCTCGTGGTCGGTCCACTTGGTGCAGCCATAAGATCTACTCTTATTGATGAGGAGCTTTAGGTGGTTGTACATATCCTGGGGAGATTCACCATCCATAATGGCAAACCTCCCGAGATCTCCTTCGATGAGCTCAATCTTTGCCTCCTTCACGACTCGGTTGCCTTCATGAGCCGTCTTGAGGGTGTCCCAAATATTCTTGGCCACCTCAAGTCCATCTACCCGGTTGAATTCATCTCTTGAGAGAGACGAGATGATCACTCCGGCCGCTTGGTAATTATGGTGAAGGAGCACGGCTTGCTCCGGAGTGATGTCTTCCTCATTCTTTGGGATATGCACCCCCGTCAACACAATTTTCCACAATGAAGGGTTGAGTGACACGAGGTGGATCTTCATGTTGTGCTTCCACATCCCGTAGTCGGTTCCATCGAATTGGGGAGGCTTCCCCGATAGGATGGAGAGGTAGTGGTTGTTGGAGACAAGGCGTTCATAGTTGTAGCCTTGTTGATTGTAGTGAGTCGTGCCACCTGTTGTAGAGGTTGCAGGTTCAACCTTTGGAATCTTCAACTTCTCTCGAAGTTTTGCCTTGAGGTGGCGTGTCTCTTTGTCATCCGTCAGTTTGTCTTAGTAGAAAACCATCTTTTCATGGGTTGCTTGGACCTCATTGGTCGAGACTTTGTCATTCACCACTCCGGCCATCTCCTCCCGACTTGTTAGACTCTTTGTGGAGAGTCATGCTCTGATACCAATTGAAAGTTGCCTAGAGGGGGGGTGAATAGGCTAATCGACCTGAAATGACTTAATAAAACAAAATCAGTACTTAGGGGGGCGGACTAGTCTGGTCCTCCTGCAGAGAAACCCTAAAAAATGCTTCTAACAAGTATTAGTCGGATTTTTGTGATGCGAAATGTGTGAGGATGATACAGTGAACCTTAACAAGTTATAGAGCAAGTATGGAGCAAACAATCAGAGTGAAATGGAAATGATGAACGAAAAACGGTAAAGCTAAGCCTAGAAGCAATGCGCAATAAATATAAGCGAAGAACACAAGGGACACAAGGATTTTATCCTGAGGTTCGATTCAACACAGGAATCTATGTCCCCGTTTAGGAGTCCACAGAGGACCGGTTTCAACAACCCTTCCCTCACCGAGTTTGCCACAAGGGCCAAACCGGTTCTCCACTATCACAAGGGTGAATACAAGATTCGTTGAGGCTTCTCACAATCTGAGGATCCCACCACAAATATGATCACAAATCACAAAGAACAACTCAAGCCACATATCACAAAGATTCAACAAGTGCAAGAGATCAAACCAAGAGCCAAAGAGCGGTATTCTTCCTCTTCTTCACCTCACCAAACCCTAATCCACACAAGAATTAGTTTTTGAGGGAAAGTAAGCAAGGTAGAGGCTTTAGAAGGCTCAAAGTTTGTTGTAGCGGTGCTAGGGTTTTTGAGAGAGTTCAAATAAACCCAGGGGTCCTTTATTTATAGAGGATCCAAGCCCATACTGTTGACCTCAGCAGATGGGCGGACTAGTCCGGCCTATGGCCCGGACTAGTCCGCCCTTTGGGGACCACTGACATCCTGACACCTGCCACACTGCGAGGCAGTCGTCACGCTACCCGCAAAAATCAAATTTAAACGGTCACTCCATAATGGACTAGTCCGATCCAAACTGGACTAGTATGATCTCACACAGAACCTTTTGTTCCGTGTGGAAAAGGAATAGTCTGGAGACCACGGACTAGTCCTGCCACCAGGGCGGACTAGTCCGGCCTCCCAGACTTAGTCGCTGAAGCACCCAGCTCTCACAGACCCGGACTAGTCTGTACCCACAGTGGACTAGTCCGATCTCAGTCAGGACCTCTTGGTCCGCCCTAAAACGGACAAGTCCGGGTTTTGGGACTTAGTCCGGAAAACCCACACCATGACTACCACGGACTAGTCTGTCCCACTACGGACTACTCCGAGTTCAGTCAGAACCTCCTGGTCCGCCTAAAAATGGACTAGGTCGTCCAGGAGCGGACTAGTCCGGCCACAAACACGGACTAGTCTGGCCTCTCCTGCCAGACCACTCTAACACTCTTCTCTCGATGGGTTTTGATCTCTAAACCGCTTTGAGCTCCCAGCTTGATCTTTATGCACATTACGCACACACCCTCCTACATATACTGCTAGTCTAAACTCGACACGCTAGAAACCCTAGATTCCATTCTTTGAGTTGACACCGCCGTTTTCATCCTTTTCCTTTTTGAGGGTTTGCTTCTCAACTCGAGTCCACACCTGTGCTTAAGATCACTAAGCTCATTAGTTACTTAATTGTCGTCATCAATCATCCAAAACCCACAGAGATCCTAGATGCACTTTCAGTTGCCCTCGTTTCCGCTTGAGTGAAGCTGAGGATTCATCCATTGGAGAACCTTCTGCAGTTTTAGGAGCAGAAGTCACCTCGTTGTCTTCGCAATTAATCTGGGTAGAAAAGAATTATATGACTTCGTATACTTGACAACCAACATTAACTTGAATTGCTGAAGTTAAGATTCGTGATCCATACCTCGTGGGCAGGATCATATTCCGGGTCGAGATCCTCTGAAGTCTTTTTAATTTTTATATTAGGAAAAGGATCCAATGGACTGTGAAAGGATCCTAAACTGCTAGAGTCAGTAAACTCCATATTGTCTTCTTTATTGTTACTACCAGCACCAGTCTTTTTTGGGCTTTCCATGCTAGAACTAATAAGACAAAAAATATAATAAATGGCATATTAACTCTACATGAAGTGTTTCATGAAGAAAAAGATGGAAGCATTCTAGGATTTGATAAGGCATTCTAGGGTTTAAGGCGACTGACCAAAAAGTTCCTATACAATGCGAAGGTGACAAGCATGTTAAAGTTGCTCACCAGCAATAGCAATTTTATCTTCTTATTCTAAATAGGCAGTTACTTGTATCTGTGTTCTGAGCACAAGCGATGTTCAACAGCCGTATGCGAGCACATTGCTTTGTTTGGCAAAAGGATAGCGACACCGATCTCGAAGGAGCACAACCCTGTGGGATGAAGTGTTGGGCGGCTACACTCTATTTTCAGTACAGATGCTATTATCCACTCATGTTACCACCAAGTTCCCAGATTTTTAACAGAAATTTGGCAGAGCATCCTTTGTATGTTGCTGATTTTGTCCATAATTTTCAAATAGAGAACATTGATATTTGTAGAAACAATATATTGCAAACTTGTTACACACATCCTCAGGATTCCATAAATGTAAATTATGAAGTCTTTTGATGATCCTACTAGAAATTACGATCTTAACAGCAATTGAATACATAACTGTCCAGATTCTGGACTGTTACAACACCTCAAACGGTACTTCGATTTAGACCTGGTTATTTCATGTTTTAGCCTTAGAATTGAATAGTAAATTGATAGAGGACTCTTTAAGCTTTCCAGGCATGTATAGATACGCATAGGTTGCTTTTCTAATTTAAGAATTATGTCTGTTCAAAATTCAGAAATTTTTTGGCTGTTTAAGATAGCACTGTACACAGGTACTAACTTCAACTCCAGTTTCTAATTAGTTCTAAACTGAATTTGAGGTAACAATGAATATAAAAGTTGTAGAATAGCTCTTCCCCTTTCAAAAATGTATCACAATAGACTAAAAGAGTTTTCTACGGATAATTAAGGCAAAAATTCAGATGCTTGTTCATACAGTTTCAGAACAGCAGCTGATTTAGTTAGAGAAGATTTTCATAACCTTACAACGGTCTATTGGCTTGAAGGTCAGTAAAAAACTTACAGAATACTTCAAGATCTTTCCAAAAAGTATTCATTTGCCTCCATAGCCCTTCATGTTGAAGAGATATGGATTATTAAAGTTGGACACTGCTACCAGATTTCAAAAGTGAATTTGACAAAATTTACTTTATTTGTGGTTGGTTTGATCCCGTATTTTCAAACAGATAACATCGCAAATTGACAGAAAGATATATTACAAACTTGTTATACTGGTTGCAATGTTTCCGAAAATGTATTACACGAAGCTATTCGACCATTCTACCAAGAGTTATGGTCGAAATCGTGATTGTATACAGAACTGTCCGCTAGGTGTTCAGATTTGATAGAGGTTGGAACTTCGAGTTTTTTCTCGAGTTTCATGAGGATTCTGACCTGGAGTTCAATAGAAAAGATGTAGAGGACTCGCTACAGAATGCTAACCAAGGATGTCTACCCTTTTCGAATTCCCGAACCCTAACCAAGGAAATCTATGCAAGGCATCATTTGACTCGGCCAGCGGCGAGGGCGGGGAGGGAGGCGGCACGGGGACGTAGGAGGGAAAGTCGAAGGGTTTAGGGTTTACTGTGAAGCTCAGTGGAAACGGCAATGGCTTCGCTCGGCGTACCTAGAAGTGATAAGGGCGAAACAAATGGACAACGGCGAAGCTCGGCGGCGACGATGAAGCTCGACGATAATAGCGGCGAACACTTGGCGGCAAACGAAATTTGGCAGCCTGACGTCATCTAAGTGTTTCGCCCGGGTTAGGTTTCCAACGCAGCCGAGGGGTATATATAGACGCCTATTTTCTCAGGTGGATTTGAAGTACCGACCACCTGAGAAGATGGTTATCTCAGGCTGGTTTTACTTACCAACCGCCTACGAAAATTCAATTATCTCAGGCGGTTGGTAAGTAAAACGCGCCTGAGATAAATGTCTTCTCAAGCGGTTATTCAGTAACAATCGCTTGAGAAGATCTTTACTTCTTCTTAATTAATATTCTTGATTAAATGTGGGGCCTTTAAAAAGGCAAAATTCCACATTCTTGTAATATTATTGATTAGTAAATGTTACCATTAAATTTCACTTCATAAATCCTTTGAAATTGGTCAGAACTTAAAAAACATATAACAATTGCTATTTTTCATTTTTCTATCGTGATTAATATAATGATTTTTTTCATTTAGTTTTCCAGTGGACATTTTTATTCATCATACACACCTTTATGAATTTTTTCATATTTTTTTAAATGTTTTTGAATCAATGTGTGTTCATAATTTGATGAATGCCTCATATGTATATAAGCATTTAGTTAGAATGATAGATAATTTGAATTTTGACATGTTGGAATGCTTTAAAAAATTAACAAAATTCATACATGTATAAATAATATACAAATATGTTCATACAAACAAATTTCAGTGAAGGATCCTTTTTTAGGAGATACACAAATGTGAATAATACGTGAGTAGAAATTAATTTGATATTTACCAAAACATTACAATGTCAGCTATACAAGTTTTAAAATATTTGGTTCAGGTGGTAGATGTTAATTTTTGAAAATTATAGAAGAAAGAATCATTGAATTTTGACTCAATTTGCCTAATATATACATGTTTGAGTATTTATATTGGAAAAAAAGCAAGGGAAAAGGAAACTGAAGAACAAGCTCGGGCATTATCTCAGGCGGTTGGTAAGTAAAACCCACCTGAGATAAACATCTTCTCAGGCAGTTATTCAGTAACAACCGCCTGAGACGATCTTTACTTCTTCTTAATTAATATTTTTGATTAAATGTGGGGCCTTTAAAAAGGCAAAATAATACTTTCTTGTAATATTATTGATTATTAAAGATTACCATTAAATTTCACTTAATAAATCCTTTGAAATTGGTCAGAACATAAAAAATATATAACAATTGCTATTTTTCATTTTTCTATCTTGATGAATATAATGATTTTTTCATTTATTTTTTTAGTGGACAGTTTTATTCATCATACCAACCTCTATGATTTTTTTCTGATTTTTTTAAAATTTTTTGAATCAATGTGTGTTCATCATTTGATGAATGCCTCATATGTATATGAGCATTTAGTTAGAATGATGGATAATTTGAATTTTGACATGTTGTAATGCTTTAAAAAAATTAACAAAATTCATGCATGTATAAATAATATAAATATGTTCATACAAACAAATTTCAGTGAAGGATCTTTTTTTTAGGAGATACACAAATGTGAATAATATGTGAGTAGAAATTAATTTGATATTTACCCAAACATTACAATGTCAGCTATACGAGTTTTAAAATATTTGGTTCAGGTGGTAGATGTTAATTTTTGAAAATTATAGAAGAAAGAATCATCGAATTTGGATTCAATTTGCAGAATCTATACATGTTTAAGTACTTATATTGGAATCTAAATAAAAAAGATGCAAGGAAAACGGAAACTGAAGAACCTGCTCGGGCATTATCTCAGGCGGTTGGTAAGAAATACCCGCCTGAGATAACATTTTCTCAGGCGGTTATTAAGTACCAACCGCCTGAGAAGATCTTTACTTCCTCTTAATTAATATTCTTGATTAAATGTGGGGGCTTTAAAAAGGCTAAACTACACTTTCTTGTAATATTATTGATTAGTAAAGCTTAACATTAAATTTCACTTCATAAATCCTTTGAAATTGGTCAGAACATAAAAAACATATAACTATTGCTATTTTTCATTTTTCTATCTTGATGAATATAATGATTTTTTTTCATTTTTTTCAGTGGACATTTTTATTCATCATACCAACCTCTATGATTTTTGTCAGATTTTTTTAAATTTTTTTGAATCAATGTGTGTTCATAATTTGACGAATGCCTCATATGTATATGAGCATTTAGTTAGAATGATGGATAATGTGAATTTTGACATGTTGGAATGCTTTAAAAAATTAACAAAATTCGTACATTTATTGTTGGTACCCTGGGTACCATATACCCCTTGGGATTGCAAAGATCTCAAAGGAATATCATCTACTTGATTTGAAAACCTTCGGAGGCCCACATGTCAGACATAATCGGACCCGCTTCCGCAACATGGTTAGTCTCAGGGTCGCCACGTGTACTATCAAACCGGAGCTACCACCCACAAGGGGGAAGCTCCAGGCTATCTACCATAGCGGCACCCCCAGACCTAACCCCAGACCGAGGGAAGCTCCGGAACTGACACGTGTTAGGTGGCACTGGACCTATCTGTTCCCCACAGTACGCTCAGGAGCTGCCACGTGTCCAACCGTCAGATCTTCAGCCTCCAACCTCCGGAAGACTTCACAACGGCTCCGGATCTCCAAAGGGGAATCAAGGACTTCAAGACCCGATTAAGTGCCATTAATACTATATTAATGACACACGATCGGACGACCTTAATTAACAGTAACGGTGCTATCAAAGCCTGTAACTCGGTTATCAAGGGTAATTAAGCGCATCAAATGTGTATCAATATTAGTAACCGCCGGGGCCACATGTTGGGCCCGTCTAACTTGTAACGGCCTGCCCTTGTACTATAAAAGGACAGGCCGACGATACATAGGGGGGGGGGGGGGGGGGACTCGACGCTCACTCTACACTCTCAACTTACGTTGAACTCATACATCCAATACAACACCAACACACCCCGTGGAGTAGGGTATTACGCTCAGGCGGCCCGAACCACGTAAATATTTGTGTCTCTTGTGCTGTTTTACATATCACCTTCTTGAATCTCCGCGCGCCCACACCGAACCTCAAACTCCTCCAACACTTTAGTAGTGTCGGGAGATCTGCCGGATCAAAACCATCGACAGTTGGCGCGCCAGGTAGGGGGCGCCTGAGATTTCAAGAATGGTGAACTCAGCTGTTGGATCATCCAACGGTCATCCCGCTGTTCAAGCTGTTGGGGGCAATTCCTCCAATATGCAACAACCAGCAGGAACCTCAGTTCCAGCAGGAGTCACGCTACCACCATCGCCGCCTCCACCAGCAAATCAAGCTGAGCAGCGCGATGGTGCACCAGCGTCAATCACTGCGTCGGCAAATCATGACAACCCGGAACACGCGCTCCATGCAGCACGTGCTCTTCTTCAGCACCCACCACCTCCGAATGTATCCCGGGATGCAATGGAGCAGTGGAGGGCCGATGTGGAACACTTGGTTGCAGCAGCAGCCGACCGCATCAGCAACCAGGGTCCTCCTCCTCCAGGACGGGCCCCGTTGCAGCGATGGACCTTGTCTGGCAGACTTGGTCCGCACGTTTCCAACAACAAGAGATGTGTTGCGTCGCAGCAAGTGACGTCGTTACCCTCCAGGGCACGGCGCACTCACACGGTGTCAAGGCTTTCAACTCATGACCTCCGGGCGGAGCTTGATCGCCGATACCGTCAACAAGACGGTCGAGTCCATATTGAGCGTGCTCGTGAAAGACGAGAAGCTCAGGACATTCCTGCTCCTGAAGGAGTAGGAGGAGGCTGTTCGGCCCTGGCCATGCATCTGCGTATGGTCAGGTGGCCACAGAAATTCACGGCCTCACTTGCCGGAGAATTTTGATGGAACCGTTAATCCCGTTGAATTTCTTCAGATTTACTCCACTGCTATCCTGGCAGCTGGAGGAAATGAGGCCGTAATGGCCAATTATTTTCAAGTGGCTTTAACTTGGACCGCCCGGTCCTGGTTTATGAGCCTTCCATCCAACTCCATCAACAGTTGGGAGAAGTTGTGCTGGCAGTTCACCGCCAACTTCGGGAGTTCATACACCCGACCAGGCACTAAACTGGACCTTTTTGTAGTCGTGCAAAAAGGGGGAGAATCCCTGCGATCATTCATCCAGAGACTCTCTCAGGTACGAAACACTATCCCTTCTATCTCTAGCGCTTCTGTCATTGTGGCATTTATACAGGGTGTACGAGATAAGAAGATGTTGGAGAAACTGGCGATCAAGGAGATCACCAGTGTCACGGAACTCTTCAGCTTGGCTGACAAATGTGCTAGAGCTGCAGAAGGCCGTGAAATGCACTCCAAACCACCTCTGGAGGATCACAAAAAATCCTCCAAAGTCGAAGCCACTACCTCCGGGAGTGGCAAGAAGAAGAAAAAGACCAACGGCAAGAAGAAGCCGTCGGCCGACGCATCTAATGCTGCAGCTGCTGCAGCTCCGGGTGGCCGGGGGCCACGCCCCGAGAAGCGACCTCGACCGTCTTCTGAAGACGATGGAAAACCCAAGGTGTGGTGTCCAATTCACAAAACGGACAGCCACAGTTTGGAAGACTGCCGGGAGGTCCAAAACCTTGCCGAGCGCTATAACAAGCGCCAAGAAGA
The DNA here is from genome assembly GCA_036927565.1 of Tuctoria greenei. Classification (NCBI taxonomy): domain Eukaryota; kingdom Viridiplantae; phylum Streptophyta; class Magnoliopsida; order Poales; family Poaceae; genus Tuctoria; species Tuctoria greenei. The sequence goes on from JAYESD010000001.1 coordinate 202,388,475, forward strand.
AGTTCCTTTCCGACAGAGGGAAGGAAAACAAAAAGTTGACGAAGCTCCGGCTGAAGAGGAGTTAGGTTTTCAAGATCCTAAAAAGGTCTTGAAGTCCGTTTACACCTCCATTGACGACGATTCTGACGTCTCTAACAACGAGCGTCAGAAAACCATGAACACCATTTTTGGTGGATCATGGGACATCACCTCCCGCCGCATCCTCAAGACAATGCGTCGGGACATGGTTGCTGTAGCTCCTACAGCCAGGGCGGAGCCTCATCGGAAGTGGATGGACACAACCATCACTTTTGATGCTTCGGACTGCCCTCGAAGCATGGTTGGAGCAGGCCAGCTACCTTTGATGGTATCTCCTACCATCAATAACATCCAGCTCCATCATGTTATGGTAGACAGTGGTTCGGGACTCAACCTCATAAGCTTTGAAGCTTTTACCAAGCTTCAGCTCCGACCTTCGGATCTTCACCCCTACCGACCTTTCTTCGAAGCAGGTCCGGGAGCCATTACCCCACTCGGTGCTATTACCCTCCCCGTTACCTTCGGGACCCAGGAGAAGTATCGCACCGAGAAGTTGGTCTTTGACATTGCACAGATCAACTTACCCTTCAATGCCATCTTGGGTAGGCCTGCTTTGTACAAATTCATGGCAGCTGCTCATTATTGCTACTTGGTGTTAAAGATGCCAACACCAGTAGGCGTTCTCCGGATGCGTAGAGATCGTACTGCCAGAGTAACTGCTCTGGAAGAACTTCATGCGCTTACTACGGCGTAAGAGGAGGACTCCAGGCAGGAACAAGCTCCAAAACCACCGAGCATTCATCAGCGGGGCTCGACTTCTGAACCTCGTGTGCAGCCAAGTGGCGACACCGACATTCCTGTCAAAGTCATCTAAATCGGTTCCGATGCCGCTCAGACCACCTGTATATCAGGAGGACTGAGTGAAAAATAGGAACTCGTGCTCATTGCTTTCCTCTGGGATAATGTCGACGTGTTTGCCTGGCAACCGTCACAAATGTCTGGGATCCCCAGGGAAGTGATTGAGCACAATCTGAAGATCTACCCTGACGCCCAGCCCATACACCAGAAGCCTCGGAAGCAATCCGTGGAGCGACAAAACTTCATTCGACAAGAAGTGAAGAAGTTGCTCGAAGCTGGATTCATCCGAGAAGTCTTCCATCCAAAATGGCTGGCAAACCTAGTCGTTGTGCCCAAGGCCAGCGGGAAGCTTCGGATGTGTATCGACTACATAACACTAAATAAGGCATGTCCAAAAGATCCATTCCCACTACCTAGAATAGATCAGATAGTGGATTCCACCTCTGGGTGTGAATTACTGTGTTTCCTAGATGCATATTCTTGGTATCATCAAATCAGAATGTCTAGGGAAGATGAAGAGCATACCTCTTTTATCACAGTAGATGGATTGTACTGTTATATAGCCATGCCATTTGGTCTCAAGAATGCAGCTTCAACCTTTGTACGAGCTATGTACAAAACTTTTGAAGAACTCATTAGAGACATAGTGGAAGTGTACGTCGATGACATCGTGGTCAAGGTCAAGAACAAGGAGTCACTCTCCCAGACTTGAGTTCACAAAAAGTTACTTTAGAAGACTCAGACCCCTCTGGGAGGGTCCAGGTCGCTTCCGAAGAAGCTCCGGGTCCCTCCAGCCAGGACCCGGAGGTCCCCGAAGGTCCGGATCCCTCGGGGAGGATCCGGGTCAGTGAAGAGGGAGCTCTGGGCCCCTCCGGGAGGGTCTGGACCATCCAGCGCCCAGTGTACTTCATCAGTGAAGTACTTCATGACGCCAAGACTCGATACGTAGAGGTGCATAAGCTGCTCTATGCAGTTCTCATTGCCTCCAGGAAGCTTCGCCATTACTTCCAAGCTCACAACATTTCAGTGGTGACCTCTTACCCACTTCGAGCAATCTTGCATAATCCCAATTCAACTGGGAATATTGCAAAGTGGGCAGCGGAATTAGCTGAATTCGATCTCGAATTCATTTCAAGGCAAGCAATCAAGAGTCAAGCATTGGCGGATTTCGTGGTGGAATGGACTCCCTCTCGATCAAACCCTGGGGGCCCCAGTGAGCAGAAGCCGAAACACAAGGCTCCGGTCTTCACCGAGCCTCACTAGACCCTCTACTTCGACGGCTCCATGCAAAAGCAGGGGGCCGGAGCTGGAATCCTTCTCCTCGCACCAACCGGAGAGAAGGTAAAATACATGGTACACCTTGACTTCAAGGCGACCAACAACATGGCGAAATACGAAGCACTCATCTACGGACTAAGGGTGGCACTGTCATACGGTGTCAAGCAACTGCTAGTCAAGGGAGACTCATAGCTCATCATTAAGCAAGTGAAGGGTGAATGCTCCTGCAACAATCTCCAGCTAGCTGCTTACCTCCTTGAAGCCCAGAGGCTTCAGAAGGACTTCGAAGTCCTAGATCTCCACCATGTCCAGCGTGCCCACAACGCTGAAGCCGACGAACTCTCGACGAAAGCATCAACCGGAGCTCCGGCTCCTAACAGAACTTTTGTCCGGAGGTTGTCAAAATCCACAGCTCAGCCTGCCGAACTCAGCGAAGGAGGCGAGATCAGCATCCCGAAGCTGACGGTCCCGATGGCCCTGTTACCATGGCAGCCATCAAGGGTCGTAGGTGCTGCCGGAAGCTCCGAGCAACCCAGCACGCAAGACTCAAATGCTCAAGTGAGCTCCGACGCATGGACTTCGAAGATCCGAAGCTACTTGAAAGACAACACCCTTCCTGACGATGATGTATCCGCTGACCGGATAGTCGGATTGGCTAAAAGATACACGTTGGTAGAAGGGGATCTCTACCGGCGCGGTGCCAACGGTGTCCTAATGCGGTGCATCACAAGGGAAGAAGGCTGCGAGCTCCTCACAGAAATCCATGGAGGCGAGTGTGGGAACCACACGTCTTCCCGCACGCTGGTCGGTAAAGCCTTCCGGCATGTCTTCTACTGGCCTACAGCACTCCAGGATGCAACTTAGCTGGTGAAGAAATGCAAAACATGCCAATTTCATGCAAAGCAAATTCACACACTGGCTCAGCCTCTACAAATGACACCTCCTACATGGCCCTTCGCCGTGTGGGGGATGGACATCTTGGGACCTTTCCCAAGAGCCGTTGGAGGTTACAAGTTCCTGTATGTCGCCATTGACAAGTTCACCAAGTGGCCGGAAGCAACTCCAGTTGTGACAATAAACAAGCAATCTGCTATCAACTTTTTGCAGTCCATTGTATGCAGATTTGAAGTCCCAAACAAAATCATTACTGATAACGGGACCCAATTCACAAGCTCTGCATTTCAAGGGTATTGCAAAGACCTCGGCATTCAAGTTTGCTACGCCTCCGTAGCTCACCCGGCAAGCAATGGCCAGGTCGAGAGAGCAAATGCTGAAATCCTGAAAGGACTCAAAACCCGCACATATGAGCGCTTGAAAAAACATGGAGCCAACTGGATTGAAGAGCTTCCGCCCACTCTATGGGCCAACAGGACAACCCCAAACTGGTCAACTGGAGAGACACCCTTCTTCCTGGTGTACGGAGCTGAAGCAATCCTTCCTCCGAAAATCACCTTGGAGTCACTCTGGGTCCGGACCTTCGACGAAGCCACGCAGGATCAACTCCGGCGTGAAGACCTAGACCTCCTTGAGGAGGGAAGGTGCCAAGCAGCTGTTCAGAATGCCCGATACCGCCAAGCCCTTCCGCGCTATCTTCAGCGGCATGTACACAACCGACAACTTGAGGAAGGTGATCTGGTGCTACGGAGAATACAATCGAAAGAAGGGTTAAACAAACTCTCCCCCAACTGGGAAGGACCCTTCCGAGTGATTAAAGTATCCCGTCCCGGAAGCGTTCGCTTGGCAACCGAGGATGGGACACCTCTCCCAAATCCTTGGAACATTGAGCACCTCCGTAAGTTCTACACCTAATATCATGGAGGTGAGTCTATAGTAACTTGAGGTGTATGTTATAGAGTCATTGTACAGAGTAGGGTAGTTCCTCCGGGAGAATAGCCGAACCTTTCCCAGAAGGTCTGAAAAGTTCATGCAACGCTTGTCACAGTCTCAGGACTAAAAGTGTGGCTAGCTACCCTGGGTCAAACGAGAAATGAAACACGCTTAGCCTGCTTCCGTACCCTAAGAGTGTAGTTGTTTCCCCTGTAGCCCGAACCTATAATGAAAGACATCTTCATGTGAAACAGACTCCACGTGCATTTACTTTGTACAGGCTCAACATTTTTTATTTTTCTCTTTCTTGTCTATAACAAGGATGTGCAATTCTTACGAAATTTTAGTTCGACTGGTTCAAATACGATTCGAGTTGTATTGTCAATTCTTTTGCATTCAAATATTGTTCATGGCCTACTCGCCTGAATGCCGCCAAGCCAATCTAGGGCCAGAGTGTGCTATCGACTTAGCCTGGTCAAGCACCCTAAGTACGCCACTCTACCTACACCCCGGCAGGCCGAAGTAAGGCGGGTCCAAGTACAATTGGATCCGGAAGAAAGAAGGCAATGCATTCGGTTGCATTCAGAATCGTGTTTGACCTAAAATTTTCTTCAGCATCGTAAGCCACGATGAAGTTATAGGCAAGGAGTGAATTTTACTATTTTTCTTGGCTTCAATGTGCAGGAAAAATAAAGAATCCATGTTGATGGAGAAAAGTCGGAGCTGATGAAGCTCCGACTCCCCCTAGGTGGCTTATAATCGATGTTAAACATTGAAAACGAGCATCACCGGAGCAACCAAGCTCCAGTAAAGCTAGGGGGGCCAGACGTCGACGCGGAATAAAAGATGGTGAGAAGATTCCACAAACGGAGTCTGCTGCCGACAAACTACGCGTTGGCAAAGGTCACTGCTGGAGCTACTAAGCTCCGACACCCCAGAGGTCTAACTATCGATGCTCTACGCGTTGATAGGAACTATTGCCGGAGCTACTGAGCCCCGACGGTAGTCAATACTAGAGCTTCAGAGCTCCGACAACCTCAGGGGGCCTTCACTATCGAAGACTTCGGACCTACACTCTACAAGTTTGAAGCAAACGAGTCTTCAACAAAACACAATATCCTCTTGGTACATGTTCACAATCAAATTGTGTACATCTACCAGGGGGCCATGTGAAGACAAAAGTGTTGAAGAAAAAAAATGAAATTCGCAAAAATTTGTATTTCATTCATCTGGAGACAAGGGATTACAAAATTGGGGAAGAAAAAGAGAGAATACAAGTGGCATCTACAGAGATGGTCCTAGAACCTATGGAAGAACTAGGCGTCCTTCTGAGCAACCTCCGACACGTTGGCTCGGGTGGCTTCACCTTCTCCTTCGACGGGACCTTCAAGTACCGGGTCTAGAAGGAATTGGGGATCTCGACTGGTGTAGCACTTTAGCACATATTCTGCAACGTTCTACGCCAGGGACTGCCCCTCTACCTCCAACTGGTCCGCAATGACATCACCCACCTTGGAGAGTTTGCTACCCGCCGAGCTCAACGCCTGCAACGCCAGGTCCGGCTCTGGCTCCGGATCATCCGGACGCACGGGACTGAAGCCCATCGGTGTCAGCGCGTCGTTGGCTTTGCTCAGGAACTCCCAAACCTGTAGGGAGTCCGCAGCCCTCAAGCCCTTCAGTTCCTCCAAGGATCTTTTAGCCGCCGCCAGTTCAGAATTCTCGCGAGCGAGGCGCTCAACCTCTTTGGCATTTTGCTGAATCTTTTCAGCAACCTACTTCTCAAGTTTTCCGAGCTCCTCCTCCGGAGGTAGATCTTGTTTCGGCAGTCAACCAGGTCCTTCTCCCTGCCCCTCACTTTCTTCTCCCTCGCAGCGATGGCACACTCTTGCTGGTAGAGTTCCTGCCCTCGCACCCAGGCCTTCTCCTCCTCCTCAGCGCAACACTCTTCCAATTTCTTGGCGCGTTCCTCGAGGCCCTTGTGAGCCAGAGCCACCTTTTCGGCGAGCTCCTCCTCCCTCTTCAAGACGTCATCCCGCAGCTCTAGGAGTTTTTGCTTTTCATCTTCGAGCCTCTTATCCCTCTCCTCAAGTGCCTCCCGGCGCTTGATGAGAGTAGTGTTAATGGCTTCAAGCCTTTCTTGGCGTTCATCAGCCGCACTATTAGGTGCCTTGGTCTGCTCATAAATGGCCCGGGATTGAGCGTCGAGGGCGCGAGTCAAGCTCTCCTTGTCATCCAATAATTTGCCCCAGTATTCCAGGCGGACCTTCTCCTGCTTGATCCATTCTTTGTCATCTGCCAGCCTCGACTGCGCCAGCTTGGTCTCGAAGTAGAGCCGGTTACGCCACCGCCTAAGGGTTTGGCGCTCCTCTTCAAGAGCCTTGCTATCGTGGTAGAACGCCAGTTGAACTTGAGGCAGGCTGGAGCAAGCGTTGTCAATAGACAACGTCAGGGGAATGGGTTCCGGACCTGTAGGGGTCTCCTCCGCTGGTTCCAGCGGGTTCTCGCTTACAAAAATTGGGTCCCACTCCACAAGAGTGGTCCCCTGAGCCTCCACGGCACTAGGGCCGTCCTCCGGGATAGCCTCAGTTGCTATTGAGGAGGGTCCCGCGGAAGAAGTTCCGACCTCCGGAAGTGGTTCCGAAGGCCCTACCGCCAGGTCCTCATTTGCCCCCTCAGGCAGGGGGCCAGCGACTTCATCTGGGTGCTCTGACTCAGCAGCAGGCACCTCCGCCGACAACACTTCCGGAGCAGGGGCTACTTCCGGCTCCGGCTTGGGCCCCTCCTCCGCTGATGGCTCGGCTGATGGCATCTCTACCACCATGGGTTCGAGTGCTGATGCCTCCGCAATAACCGGCCCTGAGGCCGGAGCCTCAACCTCGACCGGCTCGGGCGCGAGAAGGTCTTCGACTACAATCGGCTCTGAGGCCGGAGCTTCAGAGGTAGCCGGCTAAACCGCCAGAGCTTCCTCCACATCCGGCTCACTTGCCGGGACTTCAATAACCTCTGGCTCAACCGCCGGGGCTTCGACAATTTCCGGCTCTGGGGCCAGAATTATTGCTTCCTCCGGCTCAACGGCCGAAGCTTCCATTATCTCAGCATCAAGACTCGGGGCTTCAACCTCCGGGGCAAGTGCCGCTGGTGCATCTTCTCTCCTGTGGTCTGGCGCTACCACGGGAGTTTCAGGGGATGAGTCAAGGTCCATGACCACGACAACTGGCGCCGGAGCTGCCGCAGCTTCAGCCACCACTTGGGGCGGCACCAGGACAGGAGCAGAAGCTTCCGCCCTCACAACTTCAGCTGTTGTGGCTGAGGGTGGAGCCTCACTCCTCTTATTGGGGACGCTGCAGATGATGGATGAAGAAACTTAAAAAACAATTACTACAATAAAACAACTATCTGAGGTAAAGATTAAAAATTACCTTGGGAGGCTTCCGCACCAGCTTGCGCGGAACCTCTTTCCCGGGCGTTCTGGGCTAACCACAGCCGTCGCTGGCATGGAAGCTCCAGAAGGCCCCCGGAACTCGTTGCAGCCACGGGCATTTCCTTAGTCGAGGCCCCGCTCGACTGGGAAGGACCTCCGGACCTAGAGGCCTCAACTGGCCCTGGTGCTGGAGTCGCATGCCCGGAGCTAGCACCCCGGGAAGACGCCGCTGCGAGTACAGTCGCCGCAGTTGTAGAATACCTCCCCCTCCGGGGAGAAGGAGCTGATGCAGAGGTTGCAGGCCTGACGGACCTACCATCAGCATGTTCGTCCGCCGGCTCCTTGCCCTTGCCGACGACTTCGATCCTTGGCTTCGGGGCAGGGTTGGAGCCACATTCGGAAGCCCCAGGGATCACCACCCTGGAGGTCGATCTTCTCTCGACGACACCAAGGTCGTCAAGCACCGGCATCGTCCGCCAGAGCTCCCTGCTGAACTCTACTTCCATGTTCAGAGGGAGAAAAGCTGGTGGTGGTGCCAAGTCATCACCCGCAACATCGATACCGTGCTGGATCTTCTTGAGATGAAACTCCAAGGTTTCCCCCTCCATGTTGGACTTCAGCCCGGTCTCGACCCGGTCGTCGTCCATCACACTGTTGAGGGCCCAAGCGAGTTTTTCTCTCCTCTTCAGCGGTGCCCACCTGTTGACCAGGAAATTGCAAAATACCGCCTGAGGAGATAATCCTCCCTCCACGCACTGGCAAATCCTGGTCAGAGCAGGGTTGAAGGCATCCGACAGCACCGGAGCTTCACTCCAGATTGCAGTGTCGATGTTGGGGAGGCCTTTGGGCAGCTCCAACTTCTCGTGCTCCTCCACCCGGATGACTATCCAGTCCTTCTTCCAATCATCCCACTTTCCAGAGGGAAACGACCAGAGGTACTTGAATGGGCACTTCTTGCGCTTCACGAAGTAGTAGAAGCCAAGGTACTCATTACTCCTACCGGTGGTATGGACGGTGAAGAAGGTTTGGAAGAGTTCAATGCAGGGGGGTGCCCACCCACATTTCACAGAAGTGGACGAAGACAGACACAAGAAGAATGGAGTGGGGGCCAAGGTGGTACAGCTGCAGACCATAGAAGTCTAGCAGCATCAAGAAAAAGGAGGAAAAAGGTGGGATCAACCCCACCATGGCGTACGAAGAGAAGTACACCATTTCGCCGGCGTGCTCCTTCTTGAACGGGAGCTCTCCCCCGGCGCGGACCAGGCGGTTGAAGAAGTCTGGAGACCATCCCATGAGGGCCCGGACCTTCTTCAGGTCACCTTCGATCTTCAAACGGCTCTCGTGGAGACCTAACTCCATCGCGGCACAGCAAGGCAAGAGAGGAAAAGCGAGCACAAGATGGGAGTTTGAGCGCAAGATCAGATGAGAGGCGTAAAGAACCCCAGACAGTGTGCGCTTTCCTTCTTAAGTAAGCCCTCGCAACGCTTGGATGGAAACCGCAAAGAAGTCAAAGATACTACTCAAAAATTCCACCCAGCCGATGACAAGAGGGCTCGGGACCACCCGAACGATCAAGTCGAGGTTCTTACCCAGGCGAACGGTTGTCATCATGAGGCGGGAAGCCCGAAGGCAGCGGCCTGACAAGGCGCGCGGAACCGATACGATTTTCGTATCGGGAACCGGCGACCTTCAATTGCGTGAGATCTGCACGCCAAAGATCTCATTTGCCGCACACGGGATATGCCACGCGGCAAGGATTTAACTCCAAACCATCGCCAACGGCACATCCGAAAACCTTTGAAGACTCAGTTCAAAAGTCGAAGGATGGACCCACCTCCGGCGGAATGACTTCACCCAAGGGGTCTTCCCCAGAGGTTGGCCCAGGGGGCCACTATCGGTACCTTGGGTACCATATACCCCTTGGGATTGCAAAGATCTCAAGGTAATATCATCTACTTGATTTGAAGACCTTCGGAGGCCCACATGTCAGACATAATCGGACCCGCTTCCCCAACATGGTTAGTCCCAGGGTCGCCACGTGTACTATCAAACCAGAGCTACCACCCACAAGGGGGAAGCTCCGGGCTATGTACCATAGCGGCACCCCCGGACCTAACCCCAGACCGAGGGAAGCTCCAGAACTGACACGTGTTAGGTGGCACCGGACCTATCTGTTCCCCACAGTACACTCCGGAGCTGCCACGTGTCCAACCATCAGATCTTCAGCCTCCAACCTCCAGAAGACTTCACAATGGCTCCGAATCTTCAAAGGGGAATCAAGGACGTCAAGACCCGATTAAGTGCCATTAATACTATATTAATGACACACGATCGGACGACCTTAATTACCAGTAACGGTGCTATCAAAGCCCGTAACTCGGTTATTAAGGGTAATTAAGCGCATCAAATGTGTATCAATATTAGTAACCACCGGGGCCACATGTCGGGCCAGGCTAACTTGTAACGGCCTGCCCTTGTACTATAAAAGGACAGGCCGACGATACATAGGGGGGGGGGGACTCGACGCGCTCACTCTACACTCTCAACTTACGTTGAACTCATACATCCAATACAACACCAACACACCCCGTGGAGTAGGGTATTACGCTCATGCGGCCCGAACCACGTAAATCTTTGCGTCTCCTGTGCCGTTTTACATATCACCTTCTTGAATCTTCGCGCGCCCACACCGAACCTCAAACTCCTCCAACACTTTAGTAGTGTCAGGAGATCTGCCGGATCAAAACCACCGACATGTATAAATAATAAAAATATGTTCATACAAACAAATTTCAGTGAAGGATCCTGTTTTTTTAGGAGATACACAAATGTGAAGAGGAGAAGCCTCCATGGATTACTCTGAAGTTTTCTTCGTGCGTGCTCGCCGAGGTGAAGAGGGCTAAACCACAACTATGAATCTGAAGCAGAGGCTCACTGCAGCAAAAGATGCCGCAACTCAGATCAGCCGCTGGGAGCCAGCGCTCTGTCACCTACGAGCACTGCAACCGGCTAGCGTAGCGTCGTGGCGGGCGACGATGCACCATCGCCGGAGCCGCAGTCGGCCGTCACGTAGGAGCCCCTGCTGCTAGTGTCGAAGTCGTGCACAGAAGATGCAAAGGCGAAGTTGAACGACGACTGCATCAATGATGAAGTCGCCGATGTTAGGCCTTAGCCATAACAGGTATGGTGACGAGATCCATGCGGTAGATGAGTCCCGGGTCAGACATACGGCTAGGCAACACTGCCATGGGAGTGAACGAGGCTGGCAGGACTGCAATAGCGCCAGAAGTATGCAATCTTGCATCCACTGCGTCTTTGATGACACCGCTTCGAGGATAGATGAAGATAGATGAAGCATCAAGCAGTTGCCGGTTGGGATTGTGCAGTTAGTGTGCGGGGAACCAATGGACGGTTGCGTGGTTTCTGATTTTGGCCAAGGTTATGCTTGCCCCAACAAGTGTTATATCCTCACAACATGCCTTGGTTGATTCAAGGATAACCTTGGCATCACTTTTCATGTTATTGAAGGTTGTCATCATAGCTTCACGTTGTTTAATCTGGGCATTGCCACTCATATGCAGGATCTCTTTATCTTCAGTCTGATTCATATTTCGTTAGCTTCGACACATCCTTCACTTATAATTGCCATTAACATGTGTGATAAGGAAGCTTCACTTATTTGATGAATCTATGCTTGAAAGATTAAGGTTAAATCCCTATGAAAGTGTAAAAACAAGATTTTTGATTGAAGTTGTTCGCTTACTCGCTTGTGTGAAGCACTAAGAAAGTAGGTACTGATTTCTAGTCAATATATTTAGGAATTAAAACTGAGAAACGAGCATCTTCCTAAGTTTTCAAATGGACAGGAGGGAAAGAAATCCTTCAAATGGATGGAAAAATCCATCCAAGGATCGTCAGTCTTCAAATTGATGCTTTCAAAATCCAAATGATGAGCCACGGGTGTTACTTGCATCTACAAAAGCTCGCTGTGCAGGGATTAGCTTGACAGGAGCTTAGCAGCATCACTGGCGGTTCTTAGACCGTGAAAGTGCATCTAGGATCCCTGTAGGTTTTGGATGATTGATGATGACAATTAAGTAACTAATGAGCTCAGTGATCTTAAGCACAGGTGTGGATTCCAGCGGAAACACAAACCCTCAAAAAGGAAAAGGATGAAAACAGCGATGTCGACTCAAAAAGAAGAAACTAGGGTTTCTAGCGTGTCGAGTTTAGACTAGCGATATGTGTATGAGGATGTGTGTGTAAAGTGCATTGAGATCAAGTTGGGAGCTCAAATAGGTTTAGAGATCAAAACCTATTGAGAGAAGAGAGTTGGAAGTAGTCTGGCAGGAGTGGCCGGACTAGTCCGTGCAGGTGGCCGGACTAGTCCACTCCTGGCCGGCCAAGTCCGTTTTCAGCCAGACCAGAAGGGTCTGACTGATTTCGGACTAGTCCGTAGTGGGACGGACTAGTCCAGGTAGTCATGAAGTCGTTTTTCGGGACTAAGTCCTAAAACCACGGATTTGTCTGTTTTAGTCCGGACCAAGAGGTCCTGACTGAGATCAGACTAGTCCGCCGTGGTGGCCGGACTAGTCTGGATTGGTGAGAAAGTTGGTGCTTCAGCGACTAAGTCTGGGAGGCCGGACTAGTCCGTGCTCTCCAGACTAGTCTGTTTTCACAAGAAACAAAAGGTTCTGTGTGAGATCGGACTAGTCTGTTTTGATGTGACCGTTTGAATTTGAAGTTTGGCAGGTAGCGTAACGATTGCCACGCAGTACGACAGTTGTCAGGGACATCAGTGGTCCCAAAGGTCGGACTAGTCCGGGCCACAGGTCTGACTAGTCCGCCCAACTACTGAAGTCAGCAGTATGGGCTGGGAACCTCTATAAATAGAGGACCCCTGGGTTCATTTGAACTATTCCTTGAGAACTTTGAAACCCTAGTGCCGCCACAGCAAACTTTGAGCCTCCAAAAGCCTCTTTCTTGCTTACCTTCCCTCTAAAACTAATTATTGTGTGGATTAGGGTTTGGTGAGGTGAAGAAGAGGAAGAACACCGCTCTAGGCTCTCGGTTTGATCTCTTGCACGTTTTGAATCTTTGTGATTTGTGGCTTGAGTCATCTTTGTGATTTGTAATCATATTTGTGGTGGTAGCCTCAGATTGTTAGAAGCCCCAACGAATCTTGTATTCACCCTTTGTGATAGTGGAGAACCAAGTTAGGCCCTTGTGGTAAACTTGGTGAGGGAAGGGTTGTTGAACCCGGTCCTTCGTGGACTCCTCAACGGGGATGTAGATTCCTTTGTGGGATCGAACCACGGGACAAAAATCCTTGTGTCCCTTGTGTACTTCACTTTCACTTATCGCACATTGCTTCTAGGGTTAGCTTTACCGTATTTTTTCATCACTCTTGTTTCATTGTGATCCTTAGTCTCATACTTGCTCCATAACTTGTTAAGGTTCACTAAGTCATTCCAACATACTTTGCATTACAAGAATCGAACTAAAACTTGTTAGAAACACTTTTTAGGCTTTCCCTGCAGGAGGACTGGACTAGTCCGCCCCTAGACCGGACTAGTCCGCCCCCTGAGTACTGATCTCGTTTTATTAAGTCATTTCAGGTCGATTAGCCTATTCACCCCCCTCTAGGCAACTTTCAATTGGTATCAGAGCAGGACTCTCCCAAAGAGTCTAACAACTTGGAGAGAAGATGGCCGGAGTGGGGTATGACGAGGTCTCGACCAATGAGATCCAAGCAACCAAAGAGGAGGTACTTGTCTACCAAGACAAGTCGACGGATGACGAAGAGACTCGCCAGCTCAAGGAGAAACTTCGAGAGAAGTTGAAGATTCCAAAGGTGGACACTTTGACCTCTACAACAGGTGGCACGACCAACTACAACCAACAAGGCTACAACTATGAACGCCTTGTCTCCAACAATCACTACCTTTCCATCCCATTGGGGAAGCCACCTCAATTCGATGGAACCTACTACGGGATGTGTAAGCACAACATGAAGATCCATCTCATGTCACTCAACCCCTCATTGTGGCAAATTGTGTTGACCGGGGTGCATATCCTGAAGAATGAAGAAGACATCACTCCGGAGCAAGCCGTGCTCCTTCACCGCAATGCCCAAGCGGCCGGAGTGATCATCTCATCTCTCTCAAGAGATGAATTCAACCGAATAGATGGACTTGAGGTGGCCAAAGATATTTGGGACACCCTCAAGACGTCTCATGAAGGCAATCGAGTCATGAAGGAAGCGAAGATTGAGCTCATTGGAGGAGAGCTCGGGAGTTTTGTCATTATGGATGGTGAATCTCCCCAAGAGATGTACAATCGCCTAAAGCTGCTCATCAACAAGAGTAGATCTTATGGCTGCACCAAGTGGACGGACCACGAGGTGGTGAAGAGGATGATTCGGGCATTCATGCCTGGAAAAGTCTCTCTTTGCTCCATGATATGAGAAAGCCCGGGGTTCGCCAAAATGATCCCGGAGGAGGTCCTAGGGAGGATCACCAATCATGAGATCATGGAGAAGGAGGAGCTCTTCTACAACGACCTCCAAAGGTTCAACGCTTCGAAGATGAAAGATGTTGCACTCAAAGTGACATCCTCCTCAAAAGAGCAAAACGAAGATGATGAGGAGAGCCTTGACACCGATGATGAGAGGATGATGAGAAGAATAAAAGGAGGATACAAGCATGAGAGCAAGGGCAAAGAAAAAGCAAGGCCCAAAACAAAGAGGGCTTGCTACAATTGTGGCGAGTACGGGCACTTCATTGTGGATTGCCCACATGAAGAGGGCAAGAAGAAGAAGGAGGGCAAGTCTCAAGAAAAGAAGTTCTACAAGAAGAAGAGGCCCTCCAGTCATGCTCACTTAGGCAAGGAATGGGACTCTAACGATGAGTCCTCCTCCGAAGACGAGGAGAAGGTGGCAACAATAGCCATCGGGGGGAGCTCCAAGGGAAGCAAGCTTTTCCCCAACCTCTACGACCACAAGCCAACTTGCCTCATGGCAAAACTAGGAAGGAGAAAGGTTACTTCTAACTCATCCTCTTCCATATCTTCTCATGATGATTTTGGTAGTGCTAGTGAAAATGAACACATGCTTAAGGACATAAGTAAGAGCACTTTGCGTAGAATAAAATTGCTCTCGGATGAAATTTTTCAGAAGGAGGAGCTCATAGATAGGCAAGAGGACATGCTTATCCATGAAAAGGAGAGTTGTAAAGAGCTCATTGAGCTCCTTGAGCTTCAGAGAGAGAAGAGCAAGGCATTAGAGCATGAATTTGCTCTAAGCAAGAAAACAAGCTCAAGTCTTGAGGAGACAACCATTGAGCTCAAGGATGAACTTGGCAACTTGGCAAAAGTTAACAAGATCCTTGAGACTCAAGTTGAGTCCCTCGAGACTAATGTAGCCTCTTCCTCCAAAAGCTCATCCTCCTCAAAGGTTGCATCCGAAGCAATATCTACTTGCAAATGTTCTAACTTGATCCTTAAATTAAAGGATGAGCTTAAATTGACTCAAGGCAAACAAGCACCTAAGGGTGGCATCTTTGACAAAGAGAAGGTGGCGTATGCACGAAGTGCATACACCAACACAAGACCTCCCTATGTCAAAGATGATCTTAGCTATACTAGAGGTGGAAAGCAAAATGCTAAAACCTCCAAGTATGGGAAAGACTTGATTGTCTTTGTCAAGGGAAGCTCATCCCCAACTAAAATTGGGAAGAATACTTCAACTAGCACTAACTTGCCTAAATCTGAACCGCATCCTCTCTTCCATGATTTTGATGCATCATATGTTTTAATGAGGAACAAGTATGGCAAAGTACATGCTAGATATGTTGGGCCACTCTGCAAGAGCCCCAAGCCTTGTGTGTGGGTGCCCAAGTGCCTCACTACTAACGTCAAAGGACCCAACTCAGCTTGGGTACCTAAAAGGAAGGCAAATCTTGTTTTGTAGGCGTACTCCTCCGGCGGATCCAAATGGGTGCTCGATAGTGGATGCACAAACCACATGACTGGAGAGAGGAGAATGTTCGTGGAGTATGAGCAATATGATGATTCAAATGAAGGAATCCTCTTTTTGGACAATAGCCGAGGGAAAATCCTTGGCTCCGGTAAAATTGTCATTTCCCCCCAACATACTCTTTCTCACATTTTGCATATTGATTCTCTAGACTATAACATCTTGTCCATATCACAACTATGTGACAAGGGTTATAACTGTGTTTTTACTGATGAGGGTGTGAGCGTCCTTAGAAGAAGCGACAACTCAATCGCTTTTAAGGGTGTGCTCAAGGGCAAGCTTTATCTTGTGGATTTCGCCTCGGATAAAGCTAAACTTGACACATGCTTAATGGCAAAAACCAACATGAGATGGCTTTGGCATAGAAGGCTAGCCCATGTTGGGATGAGGAACTTACAAAAGCTTCTTAAGGGCGAGCACATCTATGGTTTGAAGAATGTTGTCTTTGAAAAGGATAGGCCATGTAGTGCTTGCCAAGCAGGGAAGCAAGTAGGAGCTCAACACCCCTCCAAGAACATCATGGTGACTACATTAGCATTGGCGGTAACAAATTTGGTCTTGTTATTGTTGATGATTTTTCTCGTTTCACTTGGTTATTTTTCTTACATGATAAGGGTGAGACTCACGGTGTCTTCAAGAGGTTCTTGAGGAGAGCTCAAAATGAGTTCGCCTCAAGAATCAAGGCTATAAGAAGCGACAAAGACATCGAGTTCAAGAATACTCAAGTGGAAGAATTCTTGGATGAGGAGGGCATCAAGCATGAATTTTCAGCCCCATACTCCCATCAACAAAATGGGGTGGCGGAACGGAAGAATAGGACACTCATTGAGATGTCAAGGACGATACTTGATGAGTACAAGACATCGGACCAGTTTTGGGCAGAGGCGGTTAACACCTCTTGCCACGCCGTCAACCGATTGTACCTCCACCGCCTCCTCAAGAATACCCCCTACGAGCTTCTAGTTGGTAAGAAACCCAATGTCTCTTACTTTCGTGTTTTTGGGAGCAAATGCTATATTCTCAACAAGAAGCCTAGGACTTCGAAGTTCGCTTCAAAGTCCAATGAAGGTTTCTTGCTTGGTTATGATTCAAACACCCACGCCTATCGTGTCTTCAACAAATCCTCCGGGATTGTTGAAATAGCACGCGACGTGGTGTTTGATGAAACTAATGGCTCCCAAGTGGAGCAAGTTGACCAAAGTGTGTTAGATTAAGAAGACTCTCCACAAGAGGCTCTTAGAAGGATGGCACTTGGAGATATTTGCCCACAAGAACAACCTCAAAACTCAAGTGACCATCCACTAGATGATGCAAGTCATCCCCCACATGATCAAGTTGAAGATGGACAAGTGGCACCTCAACATGATCAATAAGACAAAAGTCAAGAGGGAAGCATAAATCAAGGGGGAGACCAAGAAGAAGAAGAGGATGATGATGACTCAGGAGTTCAACCTCCACATCCTCGTGTGCATCAAAGTGTTCAACGGGATGACCCCGTTGACAACATTCTAGGAGACATTACAAAAGGGGTAACCACTCGTTCTCGTGTTGCTAACTTTTGTGAACATTACTCCTATGTCTTTTCTTTGGAGCCCCATAAGGTTGAAGGCGCATTGAGAGACCCGGATTGGGTGGCGGCCATGCAAGAGGAAATGAACAACTTTGAGAGGAACAAAGTTTGGGAGCTTGTCAAGTGTCCACAAGCAAATGTTGTGGGCACCAAGTGGGTGTTCCGCAACAAGGGAGATGAGCACGGCATTGTGACAAGGAACAAAGCACGACTTGTGGCCAAGGGGTACTCACAAGTCGAAGGTTTGGATTTTGATGAAACCTTTGCTCCCATAGCTAGGCTAGAGTAAATTCGTATATTACTTGCCTTTGCTACTCACCATGATTTTAAGCTTTACCAAATGGACATCAAGAGTGTGTTCCTAAATGGCCCAATCAAGGAGGAAGTCTATGTGGAGCAACCACCGGGCTTTGAAGACCAAGACTTCCCAAACCATGTCTTCAAATTGCGTAAGGCTCTCTATGACCTCAAACAAGCTCCTAGAGCTTGGTATGAGTGCCTTAGAGACTTTTTGATTCAAAATGGTTTTAAGATAGGAAAAGCTGATTATACTCCCTTTACAAAGCACTTTCATGATGATCTCTTTGTCTGCCAAATATATGTCGATGACATCATATTTGGTTCTACTAACAAAGTGTTTTGTGATGAGTTTTCTAAGATAATGACAGAGAGATTTGAGATGTCCATGATGGGGGAGTTGAAGTTCTTTTCGGGTTTCCAAGTCAAGCAACTCAAAGAAGGCACGTTCATAAGTCAAACAAAGTACACTCAAGACATATTAAAGAAGTTTGACATGGACAAGGTGAAACCCATCAAGACTCCAATGGCAACTAATGGACATCTAGACCTCAACGAAGATGGTCCAAGTGTGGACCAAAAGGTATATCGTTCCATGATTGGTTCTTTGTTTTATCTTGGTGTATGTGTGCACATTTTCAAGCTGCACCTAAGGTGTGTCATTTGACCGCCGTTAAGAGAATTCTTAGATATTTAGTTCACATACCTAGCCTAGGACTTTGGTACCCCAAAGGATACAAGTTTAAACTCATTGGCTACTCCGATGCGGATTATGCGGGGTGCAAAGTTGATAGGAAGAGCACATCCGAGACATGTCAATTCTTGGGTAGATCTTTAGTGTCTTGGTCCTCCAAGAATCAAAACTCCATTGCTCTTTTCACAGCCGAAGCGGAGTATGTCGCAGCCGAAAGTTGTTGTGCACAACTTCTTTGGATGCGACAAATTCTAAGGGATTATGGTATAAACTTGCGCCACATTCCACTCCTATGTGACAATGAGAGCGCCATCAAAATACCCCATAATCCAGTTGAGCATTCGAGGACAAAGCACATTGATATTAGACACAACTTCTTAAGAGATCATTCCTTGAAGGGGGATATTGTGATTTCCCATGTGAGAACTGAGAACCAACTAGCCGATATATTGACCAAGCCCCTAGATGAGAAGCGCTTTTGTGAGTTTAGGAGTGAGCTCAATATATTAGATTCTCGAAATGTGGCTTGAAACATGCACATCTGAATGTTTTCTTTACACCTTATTCAAAAGAACGCATGTGTTTGAGAAATTCATCTCTATCTCAATTTTCTTTAAAATATTTGAAAAACTATTGACTTTGTGAGTTATGGTCATAGTTTCATTGTTGATTGCTTACTGACCATATTCATAAAGTTTTGTTGTGGCAATATGTCCAAAAGGATCAACAATAGTGGCTAAAACTCTAATATATACGTTTTCAGTCTTTTAGGACCGGACTAGTCCGCCCTATGGCCGGACAAGTCCGGATCCGGAGTAATCCAGGTCTGGTCCGCTAAACGGACTAGTTCGGCACCCATACCGGGCTAGTCCGACCCCTGGGGACTTAAACCCCCCAAGAGGTGGCCGACCCCTCCTCTTCTCCACTTTCGCTTTTCTCTCTCCCACGTGCGCACAACATCCCTCCTTGGGCAATTTTCGATTCCATCCACCAAAAACCATTTCCAATCAACGCATTGGAAGCCCCGGAGGTGTGGGAGACTTTTCTCAATCACTCCCATGCAATCCATCCCCGATTTCATCAATTCGTCAAGATTCGAAGAGGTATCCTTCTCTCTTCAAAAACCTACCTCATTCCTGATTCGTAGGGTTTTTGATAGGTCCCTCTTCATTAAAGTTGCTCCTAGCATCCTTGTGAACATCACCTAGGAGTATTGCGAATTGTTTCCAAGATTTCTCGAGAAACCGTTAGAGTTAGGATTTATCCTGCGTAACCCGGACCAGTCCGGTGCCAGGCAGACTAGTCCGCCCCTGGGGCGAACAAGTCTGGTTTACACAGGACAAACTCTAACTTTGCCTATTTCTCGTGATTTCTTTTGCATTATCCCACTTCCTTGACTTTCTATATTATGCATTCTCCCTTTTTTAGCAGAAATGGCAACTCCTCGCCGTTTCGCTTCTCCACCCACTGACCCCAAGTGGGAGGCTGAGCAGCTTCGCCTTGGCAAGGAACGAGCACGGGCTGCGGTTGAGGCTGCCAAGAAACATCTCAAGCAGCAAGAGCGAGCAAAGGCAGCCAAGAAACAACAAGCTAGGGCCACAGCTATAGCCTACAATGAAGATGAAGCAATGGCTCGAGCCATTGAGGAGTCCCGCAAGGAACTCCACAAGAAGAAGCGAGAGGAGCGTGAGGCTCACAACTCTCAGGCTGTTGCAGCACAAGTCTCCAAAAGGAAGAGACTTGTGACCATGGGAGAGAAAGAAAGAGGCAAGGAGCAAGCCCAAGAAGAAGTTGCCGAACGCCGGATCGAGAGAGATCCGAAGAAGGGCAAGGCCCTGACTCCTGTCGAGCCCAAGAAAAGGAAGCCCTCTGTGAAGGTACCGGCAAAGAAGGTTAAGGGTGTGGTCATAAAGGAGAAGGGGCAGGCCAAACCTATTGGTCCCCTGGAAGTACACACTCCAGAAAGGAACCCTAATCGGCGGCGTGAGTTGGCTGCGAATGTATTCCATGGGAAAGGAGCGGACAAGGCCGGAAAATTACGAACAGAACGAGTCTACAAGTATGAAAGGAGCACCGCCGACCCACTGTTTTGGTGCGACTTTCACTGTGACTGTTACCGTCTGGTCTACCATACGATGAAGAAGCCTGTCATTGAAGCTCAATGGGTTGGCTGGGACTATATGGCCCAGAAGAAACACTCTGCTTTTGATGCGGTGATTGAGGCAGCTGAGCATCATGAGCTCAAGAACATCATGGGATTCAAGTACAACTGGAATTTTGAGGTGATCCTGCAGTTCTACTCCACTATCTACTTCACCACTCAAGGTGATAGACGGATCATTTGGATGACTCATGGGGAGCAATAATCAGTCACCTTTGCAGATTTTGCCAAGATTCTCAGACTTGAGGCTCATTTGGATCATGAGATCATTATCTCTAACCTCAAGGCCGTAGACAGAGATGAGATGGCCTACATGTATCCCAGTCATGTTCAATATGATGTCGGACATGCTCGCAACATCAATCCATTCTATAGCATCCTGAACAGGATTCTGAGGAGGACAATAGCACCCAAGGATGGTGATGCAGGGGTGATCTAAGGCAATCTAAGGCACCTGCTGCTCCTTAATGGCGATGAGAAGTTCAACCTAGTTGACTACATCTTCAATGACATCTTCAACATCTCGCATACCCCTAATCATGCTTGTGGGTATGCGCCCTACATCATGTATCTCATCAAGAAGGTGTCGGGCTTGATCTTTGTCAAGGATGTGACTCATCGTCCGCTTCATCCTCAGATGCCTCCTTCAGTGTCGCCTCCCTCGCGCCGGAAGAATGCGGAGCCTCCCTCTCACTCTGCAATGCCAGCACCTCACCCCGTGGCACCTCCTTCTTCGCCTCTGTCTCAGTCGATGAGCGCTTTCTTCAAGTGATTCAAGGCTATCTCCACCTCCTACCGGAAGCAAGAAATCCGGAATCAACGGGCACACAAGCACCAAGAGAAGTACCTCAAGGCGGTGTGTGACAAGCTTGAGGTCCCCATGTCACCTCCGGAGGAGAGCGATAGCGAGATCACGCCATTCCCCGACTTCACCACCGACGAGCTCGCCTAGCTCCAAGAGGACTGGAGCTCTTCCCGGGCGGCTCCCTCAGCACGGGTCTCCGACGAAGATAACGACGAGGATTTCAAAGACCCAGAGGCCACGGAGAGCGACTCCGATGATGAGGCGGGCGATAGTGAGCAGGATGACGACTAGTGGATAGGCCTTGTTGTTCCCCTCTTCTTTTCCTTTTTGGTGTCTTGATGCCAAAGGGGGAGAGTTAGATGGGGGAGAGTTAGAAAGATAGATGGGGAGAGTTAGAAGGATGGGGGAGAGTAGTTAGGTGTGGGGAGAGTAGCCCTTATCTTGGATCCTTGGACATGTTGCACTTCTTATTGTAATATTTATGTCATTTCGAATGTTTAAATTTGTGAAAGACTATGTTTTGAATGTTTAATATCAATTGATGCTTTGAATGTCTATCTTTTGATCATATTCATATTTAATATGTCTTGTCACAAATGTTGAGCACAACACATAGGCACCCCACCATAACGTGTGTGTGTGTGTGTGTATGAAGGACTTCCTCAATCTTCTTTTTATGGTGCATTCATTGAGGGGGAGTTACTCATACACCCGCACGTTATGAAAACCAAAATTTACAATCTTATATGTGAAGACTTAATGTGTTGTCATCAATCAACAAAAAGGGGGAGATTGAAAGTGCATCTAGGATCCCTGTGGGTTTTGGATGATTGATGATGACAATTAAGTAACTAATGAGCTCAGTGATCTTATGCACATGTGTGGATTCAAGCGGAAACACAAACCCTCAAAATGGAAAAGGATGAAAATGGTGATGTCGACTCGAAAAGAAGAAACTACGGTTTCTAGCGTGTAAAGTTTAGACTAGCCATATGTGTATGAGGATGTGTGCGTAAAGTGCATTGAGATCAAGTTGGTAGCTCAAAGCAGTTTAGAGATCAAAACCTATTGAGAGAAGAGAGATTGAAGTAGTCTGGCAGGAGTGGCCGGACTAGTCCGTGCAGGTGGCCGGACTAGTCCGCTCCTGGCCGGCCAAGTCCGTTTTCAGCCGGACCAGAAGGGTCTGACTGAGTTCGGACTAGTCCATAGTGGGACGGACTAGTCCGGGTAGTCATGAAGTGGTTTTTCGGGACTAAGTCCCAAAACCACAGACTTGTCCATTTTAGTCCGGACCAAGAGGTCCTGACCGAGATCGGACTAGTCCGCCTTGGTGGCTGGACTAGTCCGGATTGGTGATAAAGATGGTGCTTCAGCGACCAAGTCTGGGAGGCTGGACTAGTCTGTCCTAGGGGGTCGGACTAGTCTGTGGTCTCCAGACTAGTCCGTTTTCACACGGAACAAAAGGTTCTGTGTGAGATTGGACTAGTCCGGTGTGGACCAGACTAGTCCGTTTTGAAGTGACCGTTTGAATTTGAAGTTTGGTGGGTAGCGTGACGATTGTCGCGCAGTGAGACAGTTGTCAGGGACGTCAGTGGTCCCAAAGGCCGGACTAGTCTGGGCCGTAGGCCAAACTAGTCCGCCCAACTGCTGAAGTCAGCAGTATGGGCTGGGAACCTCTATAAATAGAGGACCCCTGTGTTCATTTGAACTATTCCTTGAGAACTTTGAAACCCTAGTGCCGCCACGGCAAACTTTGAGCCTCCAAAATCCTCTTTCTTGCCTACCTTCCCTCTAAAACTAATTCTTGTGTGGATTAGGTTTTGGTGAGGTGAAGAAGAGGAAGAACACAGCTCTAGGCTCTCGGTTTGATCTCTTGCACTTGTTGAATCTTTGTGATCTGGCTTGAGTCATCTTTTTGATTTGTAATCATATTTTTGGTGGGAGCCTCAGATTGTGAGAAGCCCCAACGAATCTTGTATTCACCCTTTGTGATAGTGGAGAACCAAGTTAGGCCCTTGTTGTAAACTTGGTGAGGGAAGGGTTGTTGAACCCAGTCCTTCGTGGACTCCTCAACGGGGACGTAGATTCCTTTGTGGGATCCAACCTCGGGATAAAATCCTCGTGTCCCTTCTGTACTTCGTTTTCACTTATCGCACATTGCTTCTAGGGTTAGCTTTACCGAATTTGCTCATCACTCTTGTTTCATTGTGATGCTTAGTCTCATACTTGCTCCATAACTTGTTAAGGTTCAATAAGTCATTCCAACATACTTTGCATTACAAGAATCGAACTAAAACTTGTTAGAAACACTTTTTAGGCTTTCCCTGCAGGAGGACCAGACTAGTCCGCCCCCTGAGTACTAATCTCATTTTATTAAGTCATTTCAGGTCGATTAGCCTATTCACCCCCGCTCTAGGCAACATTCGGACCGCTCGTGGAAATCATGTATTTTCTTAGGCGTTGGTTAATTAAGAACCACCTATGATGTTAGCTACATCACAGTCGGTTCTTAATTAATAACCACCTGAGAAAATACATGATTCCCATGGGTGGTTGTTTTTTAAAATCCGTCTGTGATGTTTTGTCATCAGAGGCGGTATTGTGTCATTCGTCATCACAGTCGCATTTTTTTACGGACCGCTTTTGTTTGAAAAATCCTGAGAAAATGCTTTTTTGTAGTAGTGTACATAGCCTAAGAAAGTACACATGAATGTGTTAGTGGCAAATACTAGGGCTTAGGTCCAACACATGAGGCACGGGTGTACCTTTGGCAAAACAAGAACATTTGCCGTTAAAAGCCTGTGGTGTAGCCGAACGTGGGGGTTGTGCAAAGGACAAACAAGGCTACCACCACCTGCTGCCTAGTCTTACAAAATTATTCATACTAAAATATTCACATTATTACCTAATTAGACTATAGTGGAGGTATATGGTGTTTATGATAGTACAATAATGACATTACTATGGAATCATAATGAAATCTACACCTCTCACATACATGGACTCCACAATCAAACAAGAAATGATTTGTGGTGTGTGTGGAGAAGTGAGGGTGCGAGGTCCTATTTATACATGGAGTTTAGTCGTTTCTCGTGATAATTAGCGCACGAAGCAGTCTCCACTGCCATCAGAGAGCCACAAGAGAGTGTTACACGTCCTTTGAACCGAATAGCGCTCAGACCAACTCGGTCAAGCACGAAGTTCAGCTAACCTCGTGTTGGCCCCTTTCGTGGTGTGCTTTCTCCGTGTGACTGACACGTGGGCCCTGGTTCACTTTCCACATGAATTGCCATCAAATTTCCTCGAATATGCCTGAGAATGGTCCATGGATCCATATGATGCCACAAGTCATCACCTGATTGACTGGGATGTCACTTTTTTGGATTGCTCCCCACGATTCTCCTCATTCCTGCTATAGAATACCAACATATACTATTTCTCCAAGTACAAGTGAAATTGTGTCAAATATGAAATTGATGTGTATAAGAAATATTTGTTTCTTCACATAATTGAGTTATATTGATGGTCTAAATTTGTATATAACGACCGTCAACAAACTCTCCCAAGCTTACACTTTGCTCGTTCAAAGCAAAGATGAAGACTTAGGTTGTTGATCGGGAGTTGTTACAATGTTTTATTTTTTAAAAATACGAAAGCACAACAAAATATTCCACCTTGTATTGAATAAATTGGCCATGATACTTCAACCTTTTTCTTAGTCATTATGGGGCCTATGCCTCCTTTTTTTCTTGGGTGGTTGAAAGATAGAACAACAAATTGAGCATGCATCACCTAATGTCCAAGTACCACCTGAATTTCGGAGAGTTTCAAATGGTGCTTAGTTTCAAGTTCCTCAAATGATTTTCTCAATCACTCCTATGTGGTAAGTGGAATTTCCTCACCAAGGCATATTTGGTAGGGAGCAAGAGTGAGCATATTAGCAAGACATATATTGATAAGTCAAGAGAGTAAGCCTTAGGAGAAAACAAATCATACTTTGATCAAGATTGTGCATGTGTGATGGAATGTAGTGGAGTGGGAATTTGAAGATGACTCCTTTTTATGTGGACTCTTTTTATTGTGAGGATGAAACATGGCTACTTATTTTTTCTCTTTTTTTCTTCTCATGTTCTTGTACATGAGCATGCATTTCTTTTTATTTTCTTGTAGTCATGCCTACTACTCCTCTTTTCAATATTTTTGAAGAGCGTATTTTACATAAAGAATATGGAGTATCTTAGTCCGGTGGTGGAATGGTATAATGGAAATGTGCTAACTTCTAGTGTAGAAGTTTAGCATATGTAAGTGAAATATTGATCTTAAAAGGATGAATATATTCTCACATTGGTCTATACTAGTTTGACTAGGATCAATGTGAAAGCAAATAACATCTGCATGGGGTTTACCAAATTTGAAAATCATATGGCTTTGGTAGGAAATTCAATCAAATGAGGAATTTTAATTTGATCCAATTTAGAAATACCCGAAAACACAAGTTTCACATTTAACTAGGAATTTAGCAGCTCTTATCACTATATCATATCTCAGAACAACCTAGAAATTGATAAAGCTTATGATACCCACAAATTCCAACTTTAGGGCAAAAATATTCTTAAGCCAATAAACTTAATAGTTTGGAAAATACTAAGTTGTATACTAGGGACTAAGGAAGAATAAAAAAGAGCAATTATTCATCATTTCAACTTATGCAAAGTAAAATATTCTTACTGCACATCATTTTTATTTTATTTCAGCTATCCTATCCTATTATATATATTTTTTTAGATGCAAATGATGTGGAAATTAAAAATGAAATGCAAATGTGATGTGATACAAGTTACCTCAAGTGGGGGTCCTCTCCCAAGCTTTTTCTTCGTCAATCTTTGTGATAAGGGTTGAACCCTTGATGACGAAAGTAAGCCATGAGGTTGGCCTAGTGTTGTTGCAGCGTTGCGTTAACATTGTTAAACTATGTGTCAACTTGTTGCTGCCAGCAGTGGATACCCCGATTGGGATCTTGAAGAGTGTTGAGGATGTTGTCTGTCCTCACCTCAAGGTATCCCATTCGTTGAGTAAGTATTGTCATTCCTTCGCCAAGGTCATGAGAACCTCTGGCTGAGAAGGAACGGCGGGTACTTTTCAGTGGAGGAGGCAAGATACAAGAGCTTGAGTTGGAATCGTATGGTTCCCATCTTCCTTCCATGGCAGCCCACTCATGTCATGACGATCCTTCGACCTCATACATTTGAGGCTGGGTCCAACCGGGTGCATCACTTGCCGGATCCACTTCCTCTTGGTACTCATAGGTGGGTTCCTTGTGACACATCCTGAAACATTACTATTGCGGGCCTCTTCAATAGGTTGAAGATCAATGGTTTGTTGTCGACATTTGTATAAATGAAAATTCGGGTTAGGTAACAGAATTTCATTTACAAAATCAGGATAGAAAAACACTAAGGATCAATCTAGATCTTGTTTAAGAGTATGTCCTTGCACTAGACAATCCTCATCTACTAAGTAGTGGCATGTTGAAATATATTCCATGGAAGCATTTTTCTAAACCTCCTACTTTTGTAGCAGGATCCAAATAGATCATGTTTAAGAGTATGTCCTTGCACTAGATAATCCTCATCTACTAAATAGTGGCTTGTTTAAATATATTCAACGGAAGCATTTTTCTAAAGCTCCTACTTTTGTAGCAATGTGGGTAATTAATGAAGTATATTCTAATGGTCTCATCATTTTAATGTTCTCTAACCATTGAGATATCATAGCCTTAATAGGAGTGATTTTAATCTTTTTAGCCACGGCAAAAAGGATCTTAAGTTCATCATCACGCATTATCCTAATATCTCCTCTAGAGAACATATATATAGTGATCCATCTATGCATGAGGTGTAAAGTGGCTATTCCTAGGCACCCTGCATGCTACCACACTAGTCAATTCTTGCCAAAAACATTGTTCATTAAATTTAGGCAAAGTGTCTATATCTGTTAAAAACATCTATTGAAGCCTAGGATTTCACATAATTCAATCCATAGGATATCTTTGTAAGCCCACATTAGAATAAAGCAAGAATTTAAAAATGTGAACTTCATTTTTTTTGTTGAGTTGGAAACTCAAACTCACATAAATTAACTTACTACTCGAGTTATAATAGAAAATAGGAACTTATTAAAACTTTAAGTGTGCTTTAGAAGATTGCTAAGGTATATAAGAATTTAGGTAAGTAATACATGTAAAAGCACTAATTTACTAATGTGAAATTCAGATATGAGAGATGAAAATTAGAATGTGAAAACAAAAGGAAATAGAAAAGGAGAAAACAAATAAATTCCAAACTGTAAATCGGGAGGTTCAAAATTCAAATCAATGTCGCGTTAAAATTAGGTCAACATGAAAATTTGAGTTCATCAATGAATTCCTCATACCTAAATTAGGCCCCAGACCATGTTTTATAATTTTTGAACTTAATTTCCTAATTAATTAAATGTAATCATTGAAATGCATTTGAATTTAAATTCAAATTTGAATATTATTCAAACTTGATCAATTCTCAAGTTGGAGTTCACATTCGAGTTCCACATATTTTTTTATCCTAGCTGCCAAGTTTGGGCAGTTTTGGAGCTTATTTGAGAGGGGAAATAAAATACCAGAGAAGATGTGAGTGAGGGGAGTGATGTGGACCTCACCTGTCAGTTGCCCAAAACCTAAACCGACTCTGCCTTCTCTCAGAGACTGCCAGCGCGAGCTTCTTGCATGTCCAGCACACTAATTTTGCCATTGGTGAAACAGCTGCCATGTAACACCCTAAATTTTCGCATCATGCATTGCATACATGATCGTGCATTAAACATTAGTAGGATAAAAGAAAAATAATAAAACATAAAAGATGGAGCATATATACAAATGTATGTAGCAATAGAAGAAAAATAAAATAATAGCGTAAAACTTGTAATAGGGAATAAGTATAAAATAATAATAATAAAATATATGTAAAAATATATACAAATATATATATATATAATATATAATAACCATATATAAAAAAATAATAAAAATAAATAAGTAATATAAAAAATATAAAAAAACAAATAATAGATAAATAGTAATATATTTATAAAAAAAAAGAAAAGAAAAAAAACAAAAAAAACAAACCGCCTGCTGGCCAGGCGGCTGAGCCGGCCCAGCCGGCCACACCACCGCCCGACGCGCGATCCCGCACGCGACTCCCGGTGCGGCCACCCCGCCTGCCCCGCACCGAGCCGACCAGCCCCACCGCCCGGGTCCCACCCCGCGCCGCCCTCCCGATGCGCGCCGACGGCGCCTGCCCCGCGTCGCACGCCCACCCGCGCGCGCCCGCCTGGGCCCCGCTGGCCACGCTCGCCACTGCACCCCGCAGCACCCCGTCGCCCGGCATGGGCCCCACCCCGCCAACCGCTCCCGCGCCTCGCGGACGACCGCGCGATGCCCTAGCGCTGGCCCTAGTGCCCTAGCCGCAGGCTATAAAAGCCGTAGGGCTTCGCAGCGCCACCAGAAGAAACGCCCAGAGAGCCATGCCGCCAGAAAAAAAAGGGACCAGAGGTTGCGCCGCCAGGGGAAGAAAAGAGAGGAAAAAAGAGGGGAAGAAGAGGAAGAAAAAAAAGGAGGGTTCCACCGTTCGCCGGAGATCGTCGCCGTTGTCGTGCCGCCAAGGGACTGCTGCGCCATCCACTTTGTCTACGCGTCACCCTCGTCCCTCGATCTCCGAAGCCATCGCATCTACGGTAGGATTCGTTTTTCCAATGCGAATTTTAGCGACGTATTAGATCTAATAGACGTAAATTGATTTTAGTTGCACCATAATTTTATTTTCAGCAGCATTAATCTACTCTAAAACCCCCATAAACTCATATGAACACGTATGAATTAGTTGCATCTAATTAATAAACAACCGTGGTTAATTAATTATTAAACTTTGCATGCATGCATATCATCGCATGTTGATTAATGTGTATGCATTGTGTTGATTTGTATGTATTTTCCTGTATGTGTGATCACGAGTAGAGAGAAGTGCTCTAGAGATCGTGTACGAGGATTTTCAGAATCAAGATTTCGAAGCGCTTGAGCAACCCTATCCGTCGGAACAAGGCAAGTGTCCTTGAAGCATATTGATCCTGTTTTCAAAATAAATGTTTTGTTTGTAAAACTGCATGCTTGTGTCAATTCGATAGGAATCCTATGGTAGGAAGTTTACTAGACTTGCTAAACCACCCTTGTCACCTGGAATTTATGGTACAGCGTCGGGATGAACTTTTTACCTTTTGCTCCGCTTAATCAACTGGGATGGGAATAACTATACCACTCAATTTAATTATGCATCAATGATATTTTGGTTAATGTGAACTGGTCAATACGATGGGTGATATAAGCAAGCCTGGTATGTGGATGGGTTGGATGTTATGGTGGTTTGCTTGCTTTAGATCTAAGGACCGGTTCATGCGAGAATAAGCCAGGACTACAGTGCCACCACGAGGCCAAGTATGGGTGCGGCGTAGCTGATTAATTAGGGCTTTGCCAGTGCTATTTGGACCATTAAGGATGCTCGGGGAAGGGGTAGTCGGATTGGGTTTGTTGATGATTGGTGGGACTACCCTGGGATCCGAATGACTCAAGAGGGGGCCCTTGGTTGAAGATGTGCTCAGTTGGAGGCATCGCCACCGGTGAAACCTTAGTGGGGTCTAAATAGGCTAGCAATCCCTTTGTAAAGGCTATTTTGTGATCTATTGGCCACACACCAACGGAAGTGTGTAATATGACCGACGGGTCATGGGCATAAGGGAGATTCTTAGTCGCCGAAAGGTGATGAAATCACGAACACGTGGGTAAAGAGGTACAAACTCTGCAGAGTTAATTAAAACTATCATGATAACCGTGCTCCCGATTATGAGCACCTGGACAACTTCCATGATTAGAGGGAAATTGGTAATTGGGATGGTTATGGTTTGGTAATGGCTATGGATTTAATTTCTGGTATTGAATATGGTTATTGACAATGGTGAAATCTGAAATTATTGATGAGGATGGTGAATTATAGACTGGTATTATGATATTATTTATGATTATGATGGGTTTACTTCACATACATAAGATATATTGCTTTTCAAATGTTTTTATGTACTTTTCAGCACTTTGCCATTATTATTGTTGTCATTTGAATCAGCCACAAGTCATACTTTCCACACTTGCTGAGTACGACATGTACTCACTCTTGCAATCCCCCCCAATAGTTGCAGGTCAGAATTATGAGTTTAATGGCGATAATGTGGAGATCTAGGCCGTGTCTACCGTCAGCTTTGCCTGTGGTGTTGCATGGAGCTGCGCTATCCCTTTTGTTTGGTTGCTTAGTTGCTTAATTAGTTTATTTCCGCTGCATTAGTTAAACTTGTCATTAATATTCATTAGAGATTGTATCCGAGGATATAATGAATTATGTAATAAGAGTACTTATTTAATAATTTGAGCTGTGGTAATTATCTGTTTATCATTTGTGAATCACTCGTGTATGTGTGTTGAACATCCTGAGCACACATATGTGTTAGCTTGGTTCATTTTCGGAACCGGGCGTCACATGCCATCCTCCCTCCTTATCACCTCCCTGGGATATTTTCCATCGTGAGTGAGCTGAGTCGCCGTTTGCTTCCTTCCCACACACACGCTCTGTCTTGGTGCAACCGTGCTGTATCCCCACGCCCAGCGGAGCCCTCCTTCTTTGCGCATCTATCCCAGTTGTGGCCACACAGCAACACCGGCGCCGTCCTTTCCTCCCAGCACGAGCTCTTGACGGTCCCTGCGCCGTGCCAAGCAAGCAAGCAGTTTTGTTCCTCGGCGATCAAACGGCGGCCGCCCTCCTCAGTCCACCGTCGCCCGGTGCTTATGGCCACGTCCTTACGCCCCAAACATTGCAGGAGGCTGTGCGCCCATCATCTCGTTCTTCCCGAAGAAAACAATTGGTGCCTCCCCAAGCTGTCGGCCTCAAGTCAAGTTCTTCCCCCAAACTCCTCTGTTTCAGCCGCCCAAGTGAATCTTCAGCGCTCCCTTGCCACAATCAATTTCCAAGCCAATAAAAACGCCCCAAGGTTCCTCAACATATTCTCTCTCTTCTCCCCGAGTTTTATTTGCTTCAATCATGCTGTTGGGTTGGGATTCAAATTTTTCACCATGGCGGGTGCATGGAGCTGACGGGGGAAAATCTCAAAATTCGCCCTTTCTGTTTAGTTATTATTCATTCCAATTAGAATACATCATATCTAGGTTACCACGGTTCTTTGGGATCAAGCGGAACCGAAATTAATCAACCCTAGTCCTCTACCGAAGAGATTTCGTTGCCGCCGCCCTATTCACCTAGGTTACCGCCGCAACCTTGGTTACAGCCAATTCTGTTGCAATAGTCATTCATAATCTTGATCCTTATCATACAATGATACTTATGAAGCAAAAACCGAGCCAAATAATACATAGCAAGGCAATGCCGACCTCGCCGATGAGCTTTCATCCACCCTCTCCCGTCGCTATCTGTTTCCGTCGCGTTCCAGGGTGTGTCGACCCATCCTTCGAGTTCGTCGTGGCCCTAAACCTTGGAAGTGACCCATTCGGAGAGGATTATATCGCTGGTAGAAAATTCCGGCGAGGAGCCGCCATGTCCGACGTCCGATCGCCGTCACCTGTGCTGTTAGACAGAGGTAGAAGAAGAAGTATTGGGGCCCACATGTCATTGAGTAGAGTCCAGTCCTTAGGATCCTTTGTGGCCTCAGGATTTAATGTGTCCATGCGCAAAAAGCTTATAACCCTCCATGTGGCTCGGCTGCCATTGGTCATATTGAATTCAGTGGGCCCAGTCTCTGTTTATTCAATTTCCTTGTGAAAAATAATCCCAGATTTTTTATCAAACTTAGAAAAATCATATCTCCTCGAGTATTTTGCCAAAAATTCCCAACTAAATTTGGTTAGACTCCTAATGATATGAACTTTTAATTGGTGCACTGGAGTCAGTATGTAAGTCTTTGTTTTGCCTCAATAATTCCATACATTCAATTTCCTTTAGAAATAATTCCTATAGTTCTGCTCTTTGGAAAATTACCAAATTACAGAACTTTAATTCTAATATCCCTGAACTCCAGTAAAAATTTCAGGGTCATTATAATTCATTTACATGGTCTGATCACCTGTGTATCCTCTACGCACATAAAAATAGCCAAATTCATTTAGAATTTGTACAGAAACTTGTGCAAACTTCTAAATTGAATATCTCTCAGTGGAAAGCTTCAAAATTTGTCAAACTAACTTTTTTGGTTTTCTATTTATCTACACTAACCAGAACTACAACCCAATCTTCATCAAAATCCATAGATTTTCCTGTAGAGCCCTTTAAAGCAAAATCATGTTTCATTTTTATATGATTATTTGCTTCTTAGAAAAATCTGAAATTTTGCCAAATTGTTCTTTTGTAAGTTTCTGTATTCCTGTAAACATTTCAGCTTCATTGGACTTTATTAACCCAGTTCAATCTGAAGATTTTCGTAACTGGTCATAGAATGCCCAAAAACAACAGAAACTTTTCAGCATTTTCTAGCAACTTGTAAAAATCATATCTCCCTGTATAAAGCTTATAAAATTATGAAATAAATATTTATAGAATCTAAATGAACTCCCCTACCCATTAAACAAAGTTTCACTCATGACAAACTCTCTGTTTGATTATGAAAATTCAGATAGTCATTTTTCTTGTGGGGATTATGTAGGCTATAATATTTAATTGTTATAGCTTAAACCTTTATGGTTGATTCTATATCACCATATGAACCCACTGTAAAAGTTTCTAGGTCATTGGAACTGTTTATCAGAGATAATTCAGTTTCATATCTCTAAATCAAAACTATGTCGATATCACTTCATAGGTTCACAACTTCAACCTTGGTCATCTTTGTTGCTGCACACTCCAGCAACCAAAACTTTATCTCCAGATAGCTTTGTTCCTGTATAAGTCAAGAGCAAGATTGCATCGTCATTTGCTAAAACTGCATTCATGTTCTATGCATATTCATGTCAACAGGATACGCGTCGACGAACGTCGACGAGGAACTTCACTAGGAGGAGAAGGCAAGAAATTCCATTGCGAAGTCTTCGTGGAAGAATCTCCAAGGAAAGGCCAAGCCTGACCTTAACATTTATCGAGTCTAAACCAGGCAAGCCCCGGTTTGCATTTAAGCGCTATTACAAAATTTTGATTTGTATCACGTATGTCTAGGGTGAGTTATGTGCATTAGGGCTAAGGTGATTGAAAATCCACTTGCATGACCAGATCACCCTATGGAGTATTTGGTTAGTTGTAAATTATATAACACTACAGCCACTACGGGCCTGGTGGTCTTTACCTCTAGCAGCTCTCTAGGATCACAGAATAGTCCCACATACCAACACTAGTCTTTTCTACGCATTTTGTCCTCACTCGTGCGCACCCGGGAAGACTTCTCGATCGGTCACCCATCCGTAAATTGCTCCGGTCCAAGCATGCTTAACCTCAAAGTTCTTTGCATGCTTAACCTCAAAGTTCTTTGCAGGTGGGCTCCCAAAAAAGAAGGTATACCTTGGTGGTATGAGTATTCTATCAATTCTATTAAGCCTTGAGCCAGAATGTCACAATCCACCCCCATTAGAAGAACGACGTCCTCATTGGTCAACTCCCAAGCTAGGAACGTCCCCTCTTGGCCACGTTCATATGTTTAGTACTGGCATACGCACCATACCGTGTCCCTCCTAGAGGACCCACGCGTCATGCGTACGTACCGACGTCCCTGACCTGTGCGCACCAGTGAACCACGAGGGTCGGCTCTGATACCATTCTGTAACACCCCAGCCACTACCGCCCTGGCGGTCGTTACTTCTAGCAGCTCTCTAGGATCACAGATTAGCCCTACATACCAACACTAGTGTTTTCTACGCATTTTGTCCTCACTCGTGCGCACCCCGGAAGACTTCTCGGTCGGTCACCCATCCGTAAATTTCTCCGGGCCAAGCAAGCTTAACCTTAGAGTTCTTTGCAGGTGGGCTACTGGAAAAGAAGGTATACCTTGGTGGTATGAGTATTCTATCAATCCTATTAAGCCTTGAGCCAGAATGTCACAATCTTTTCGAAAAATCCTAAAAGTAATACCTTCATATCCTATTTTGATGATGCATATGAAATGAATGGTGAGGAGGCGTGAACCATCCTCATCCATTTGAGCAAAATCATTTCATCCTATTGCATGCAAAATAGAAAAGAATTCGGAATACATATCGGTTTTGGAGAGTAGCGCCGGATCGTAGGCCATCGTGTGAGCAAAATCACGTTCTCGGAGGAGGTTGCAAGCTTGCTGTTCAACGTCTTGCTCCAAGTTGAGGTCGTTATTGTTGAGATGGCAGGATAAAGCATCTCCTTCCTCCATCGGAATGTCGTCGTGCACACCTCTCCACCGTGGACTTGGTGTAGGCACGCAGTAGAGGTGCGTGCTTGAGTCTCTCCCATGGCTTGAGGTTGATGAAGCTCCCTTCATCTTCCCAAATAACCTTTTGATTCCTTTCTTCGTGGCTGCATAACTTAAGGATGACAACAAAATAAAACTCAAAAAGGGTTACACCAGCGGAAACCAAACGGAACCTTTGACGAGTTGCTTTGCCAACTTGAGAACAACTTGAAAATGCAAATGCAATTGGAAGAAAATCTTTTTGAACTGAAATTGAAATAAGTGCTTTAATGAAGAGCAAAACAACAATGTGAGCAAGAGTGTGAGAGAGTTAAGGCGATGAAAATGGAGTGGACTGTGAAGAAACACACTCATCTGGGCATGTATAAATAGTGTTGCATCCCCTAACGATCACAAGAAGAAAGAATATAGCCGTTGGTGGAGGGAGAGCCAAAATGCCACACCCCCAAGTCGGCCTACTAGGGGTTTGCCAACCCTAACAAGTAGGAACCCCTGTTCCCCTTTTGTCAAGTGGCTTCCCGACGGCTATATTTCTAGCCCTTGGTTGAATTGGTCATATATTTGCTCTAAAAATTAGTTTCAAATAAAATTTCCATAATCCAATATTTATATTTTTTGTTTTTCAGAGAAAATAAAAATGTAGCTTGAGAATGCAAAATTCTCAACACTTAAGGAAAATCCAAATATGCTGCGGAAAATGCAAACTAAATGGCAAAAATCAAATGGGGTTCAAAAAAGCAAATATGAGATAACTACCTGTGAGACCTATGTGTGCTGAATACATTGGCTTGTACTGAATACATTGACTTTGATGATATAAGTTCTAAAATTCTACCAAAACATCCTTTTTAGCAAGGTCCGACTCCAGCTCCGAGCTTCTGCAAGGTCCGACGGTAGGTCCGACTTGCTTTGTCAAGGTCCGACATGTTTTTGGGTAGCTCCGGTGAGCTTTGTCTTTAGCTCCGACATGTCTTTGATAGCTCCGGCATGTCGTTGTTAAGCTCTGATATGTTTTGATAGGTCCGACTTATGTGGGTTAGCTTCAACATGTTTTTCTTGCTCCGGCTTTTGGGTTGACTAGTTTCGACTAGCTTTGGTATCTCCGGCGCTAGGTTGTACTAGCTTTGTTAAGCTCCAGCTCAAGCTCCGGTTAGCTTTGGCAAGGTTCGGAGCTTGATCGCAATGTTCCTGCTTTTACCGTGAATTGACTCGAACTTGCTTTACATTGTTGGAAAGATTGCTTAGTATTCATTTGCTAAGTTTTTGATGCGTTTTGGTGGTTAAGGCTGATATCATTTTGCTATGGTTTGCAATATGCTTATGTGAGGTGCTCACGTAAGATGTTGTAGTTTCGGAACTAACGAGAGTCAAGTCAAGGACTTGTGCTCGAAAGTATTGGTTATTTATTCATGTGCAGGTGTTGCTTAAGTTCAAGACATGGCTGGTGACGGGATCCATTGAACTAGTCTTAGGGAAAAGATGAGGTTCAACAACCAAGTTCGGGAGGAATTGTGGTTGAGTTGATCGGGAGGTTGTGCAGCATGTTTGAATCAAGAGCAATGCATATGAAGGTATCGTGGACATTGTTGGAAGATGTTTTCACGTGTGCAAGGAGTGTACAGACGTGGCTGCATGGTTCCAAGGTTTGAAGAGATGTGGACATAAAAAAATTGGTCGGAAAGGTCCAACCGACTAGGTTATGAACTCAGGTTGCGGCTGAGTCGGGTTTGACTCAAATATGGAAAGATTTGAGTTGGTTATGATAAGATTTCATGTGGGTCACGAATTTGAGTTGTTTTAGGAATGTGGGATATGTTCCTAAGGTGTTTGGAAATATTAAGATTGCTTCTATCTGCGTAAAGAAGAGTCCTAAGCAGTTATGGAAAGTTTCGATTCGTGATTTGAGTAGGATTAGAGTCCTAGTTGAGATTGGGTTGGCCTAAGGGCTGGTTATATAAGCAAGGGAGGTCAGAGCTCGTGGTAGAAGACTTTTAGGCTGTTCCTCTTGTGTTCTATTGAATAAAATTCGTAGTTGAAAGGAACTTTTGTGTCTTGTTCGTCCGACTTGTTCCAGACAAGTTTTTCTCGTTGAGTTTCTGCACAGCACTACCTTTCTTTGGTAGTTTTATCATAACTCGAGTTTTACAGATCTAATTGACGTGATTCCTTTTTAGTTGTCTTCACAACTTGATTATCTATCATCAGTAAAAATTTCACGATCATTGGATTTGTGGTTTCTGATCTACACGAGTTTCTTTGCAGTGTTCCAGAACTGTTTTTACTCGGTAGAACAGATTGACCATTGTTCGATCTTTCGATCGTAACTTGAGTTTCTCTCGACGGGTTTGAGTGATTCTTGTTGTGTTATCTTTGTGACTTGATTCTCTCTGATATATATATGACTTTTGTCACGGTGAAACATATTTAGATTAGTCTCACACACGATTTCTTTAACGGATCATTTTTTTGCCAAGGCGTTTTCATTGCTTCCGCTGAAAAAGTTTTAATCTACCGTTCACCCCCACCCCCTCTGGTAGCTTTTCATGTGCTCTTCAATCCTACACTACCAAATTATCATCTTGGCGAGGTGTTGACGTTCGTTAAGTACCAATTTTGACCGTCAATATATCTCAATTATGTGACAGAGTAAACATTTCATACACGCATTGCTTTTAGAAATAACCTAGTTTCACTTGTACTTGAAGAAATTGGTGCATGCAGGTATTCTATACAGATGTGAGGTGAATACATGTCCACATGGCAAGGAAAATAACTTGTGACCAATCAGACGATGCCATGTGGCCTCCCAAGGATCCAATGGCCCACTTATAGGCGGGTACCCACATGTTTTCATCCCGATTCATCTAGAAGGTCAACAAGGGCCCACATATCAGTGTCCTGGAGCAGGTGGGAGCTGAGTCGGGCCACCCCCACATCGGCCAACCCCCTGGTTCGGCCGAATTGGTAAGCGCATCAAACTCATTCCACTCACATATGTCAACCTATAGTGGCTTCCTTAATGCGGGAGTAAGTTAAATCTTGGGAGATTAGCGCACAAAACCGCCTTGGTGAATGTATAAATAGGGGCAGTGCCTCACCTCACTTCATACATCACTCAAGCTTTCTCTCTTGTATACACTAGTTCTCCTACTTCCTTAGTGGAGGTTAGGTTGTAGGGAGGAGCCTCTAGTCCCAAGTCCAAATTGGAAAAGGTATAGCTCATGTATCTTCTCTTCCTTTTGCGACTTTATGGAAATATTATTATTAGTCTCTCTTTATTCATATACTTGGGCAGAACATTTCTTGTTTGATTGTGAAGTCCATGTATGTGCTAGGTGTAGATGTTATTATGATCTAGACATAATGTTCATATCTTGTTATAATAAACATCATACACCACCACTATAGTCCTACTAGGTATTAATATGCTTATGTTAATACGAATATGTTAGTGCTTGGTTCCAACATTGCTTCAACGATATTTAGGTTAGTCGTTGCCTTAGAGAGGTACTTGTACTCGATCCTCTAAGGTATTTACTTAACATGTAAGCGTGGTGCTTAGATAGTTAAGTAGCGTTGGATGCCTCATAGATCTACAAGTTGTAGGGATAGGTGACAGGTGGTGACAGCCCTGTTTGTCTTTTGTAATCCCACACGTTCAGCTACACCGCAGGCTTGTGGCAGGAATCGTCCTTATGTTGTCAGGGGTGAACCCGTGCCTGATGTATTGGGCCACTAATCTTTGGTATTCACCATTAGCATATTCATGTGTACACTATTAGGCTATGTATATGAGAATTAGAGCACAGTACGAGTAGTAGCTCCGTCTCGTAGCTTACCCCTCACTAGGACAACCTTACCCCTTAGAGTAGATTGCTTAGGTGTGTGTCACAATACCCCTATTTATCAACTTACCCCCACTCTAATAATTACTTAGTACACTATACCTTGATCATGAGAATAGTGTTTACTTTACTTCACCGCCTTCCTTCGGGATAAATGCAATACCCTTGGGAATACTCTTGGGTGAAATGCTACAACGGTATCTTTTGTGCGCTTGCGGATCTCACATCTCACTGGAGATGATCTGTGGTGTTAAGAAATACCAATAAGCATTTCTAGCATCGTTGCCAGGGAAGGCGAGGAAAGTGAAGGATAGCTATCACTTATGATTAAGATATAGGTACTAGTAGTAATTAGACAGGATCACCATTGCTTTGTTTTCTCTGTTGTGTGAAAACAGAGTAATGTTTGGCTATTCCATTCTTTGGGAAAGATAAAGAGGGTGCAATAGCTTAACTCCAATAGTACTTCAAGGCGTTCCTCAACAAATTCTTCATGTTGGGCAACATTGTTGCCAACAACCGGAGGATTCTCTATATTCCGGTAGGAGCCAAAGGCATCTATCCCCAAGCTTTGGGGAGGATCCAATATTATATCTTGGATTTCCTCCATCATGGGGTGGATGGTTTGCTTATCGTCCAACACTCCTACAGCGGGTTGCCTCCATCGAGCCCTCATCAAATCCATGCTGAAGATGGAGATGACCTATTCTCATTCATGATGAGAAAGGATGAAGATTTGATTGAGAATATGTCAACATTCAAGGGGTGGATCAATGAATGCTTCAGTTCCATTTGCATGACATGCACACCATTGACAAGGTGGACATGCTAGCCACAAAACTGGATCTCCTATTGCAAGATCGAGAAGGTCAAGCCAGTGGATAAGTGTTTGAATGATCCAAGTCATGGGTTTTCACATGATTTGTGAAATTTGTGTCAACATGGGGCACTTGGGGCTTATTTTCCTAAGACCCATGAGGATCCTTCATTTCCAAACAAACTCCAAAGGCTACCACCAATGAGGAGGTCATGTATGGAATCAATACAATCAAGGCGGCTATGTGAATTTGAATTCCAATGGATTCAACTTCAACTTGCCTACCTTGAAGTATCTTGTCCATGGTCAAGGAGAAATCAGTGACAACATTCCCATGAAGCAACACATGGAAAACAATTCAAGATCCAAGGGTTCCAGAATTACTTGTTGGACCCTACACTTCGACCAAGCCCATACAAATTTGGGCAAAGCAAAATCGTGGATAAAGTGTTTCTTGTTTTATTGTAGAGTCCACATGTCATCATGACCATGGAATCCTTCGATCAAAGATCAAGTATGGGTTGAATCAAAAGAATATCCTGAAGGTCGAAGCGACACCCCCCATAAGTAGACATCCTCATTAACCTTTATAAAGAATGAGGAGACACTGTCATTTCATCCCTTATGACATCCTAAGAAGATAGAGAAGCAAGGGCCATTCAAATGGCTGAAGCCACCAAAAAGGGAATGGCAGAAGAAGGAGAAGCCTCACCAGGTTTATTAAAGAATATCTTCAAGAAGGAAAAATTGTCGCAACATAAACAAGTATCCATCAAGGCGACGATGAGACTGGGGCCACCACGTGCCCCACTTGTCCAAATGACATTCCAAACGAAGTTTGTCATGTCAATCAATAGAAGACATCCACCCCTTCATCTCTGGTCATGGACGACACATTATCAAACTAAACAGAACGGAGGTAAGTCCCGCTCATCGAACTTAAAAAATTTGGTGATTCCTTGCCAATAGGTCAATTGGTAGTTATCTCATATTTTATTTTCTCAATTGCATATTTGAATTCATCATCAACCCTGAATTTGCATTTGGCATGTTTGAATTTTTACACTTGCATGTTGGAAAGTAAAATTCCCAAACATCATGAAACCAATATTCTGATTAGGAAATAAACTTGTTTGGATATGAACATTGGGCATAACCACTTGAATTCATCTTTCTAATTCGAACCAAAAAGATTTCCTTAGATCCTCTTTGCATTTGCAAGCTGTTTCAAGTTGGGAAAGACAATTTGACAAAGGGTTTCATTTACTTTGGGCTAACTTAACCAGTTTTCGAGTTGTTTTGTCTGTTCTTGATTTCATTGCAACCAGGAGGAAGTGTGTAAAGAGGTTGGAAAGCGTCATCAAACTCTACGCACCATCGGGAGGATTCAAGAGCTTATCCTCCCACCAATCTCATTTTGAGTTCATGGTGGAGGAATTTTCAAGATGATTGCCCGATGGAGGAGTAAGATGAAGCTCATTCAACTCCAACCTCAACTTGGCAAAATGCATCAAACATAAAGGCTACACAAAAATCCACGGTTCTGAGTTTCTCACATAACGATCTTCGACCCGAACTGCTCTTCAATTGAGGTGCGAGTTTAAAATCTTTTGTCCTTTGAATTGCATTATGATTGAATGGTCTTTTCTCTCAAGAGAGTAAGTGTTGGCATTTCTTTTTTATTTTTCAAAAGAATATCACCTTACATGGTGTAAATTTAAACAAGTACCTAAAATTTCATAAGCATTGTTTAATTGACTTAGTCATTCTCT
This sequence comes from Tuctoria greenei, assembly GCA_036927565.1. Lineage (NCBI taxonomy): Eukaryota > Viridiplantae > Streptophyta > Magnoliopsida > Poales > Poaceae > Tuctoria > Tuctoria greenei. The sequence continues at coordinate 202,429,379 of JAYESD010000001.1, forward strand.
ACCTAGGTTTAGTAAACAAATCTAATGGAATAACTTAATGGTTGAATTGACATGTAGCAACCTAGGAATAGTGATGTCCATAATTTTGATTTGAAACTCATGCATACATGGATCACTAGATTTCAAATTCCTAGGAAGGCATTATAAATGTTAAGGAGGATAAAATTGAGAATCTTGTTTGCCATGATTCAAAATATAAAAATTTGCTCTAGTAAAAATTCATGATGGTTAGAAAATTTCTAGATGAAAGAATCCATAGGGTGTACAACCATCACTAGCTTTTTTATGAGAAGGAACTTTAGAAAATATGCAAATTGATTAATTTATAAGGCCCCAAATCTTGCATCAATGAATAATAGATTATTTATGGATGGACTCGAAAATTGGATCCAATGTGTCTTTGTTGTTTTTCTTCCACAAATGTACAAATGGAATTCGGTCATCTAACCTGAAGTTTCAGCTGTACAACTGTTGGGAGCTAACCATCCCTCTCTATCGAAGAGGCGAAGCTTGTAGGAGTAATGTTTCTATGTAGGCATACAAGAAGTAGATTGTTGAAGGAAAATTTGAAGGTACCATTTCAACATCTCTTGGAAAATGTGTAACCAAGCATGGTTAAAACATATAGGGATTTAATCCTGAGGGCCAAACATAGCTTTACGAGAGGCCGGAGGTTTGACATGGGAATCCTCCATGAGCAACCAATAGGCGGCTATGAATAAGTGGGATCTCTATGTTCCCAACTATTCTAAGCACCCATTCAAGATCAAGGGAGTTGCCACAATCGTTGGGTGCACATCGTTCCTTTGTGGCTAAATTCTATTTCAACCTTAGCCAATGAATGATAGATCACACCCAACACATGTTGGGTGCGCATTGTTCTTTTGTGGCTAAAGGTTATTTTAACCTTAGCCATGGAATGGCGGATCACAAACAACACATGATGGGTGCACCTCATTCCTCTGTGGTTAGGGGTTATCAAGACCTTAGCCAAGGAATAAAGGATGACACCCGACGTATGAGAGACCTTGAGGTGTGGATGAGCGGCATCGACAACACTCTCCTCGACCACACTTATGGAACCCATAGGAGGCAAGACAACATCGACTCTCAATCCTCCAATGACAAAGTCATGTTGCAACAAGGTTAGGCCAACCTCATGGCCTACCTCCACTGTTAGGGTTTCAACCCCTATCACGGACCTTGACCAAGAACAAGGTTGGGGGAGGATCCCCACTTAAGATAACTTGTATTACATCCCACCTTGCATTTCATTTTCCTTTTCTTCACATCATTACATCTTTAAAAAAACTTAGGATCGGATAAAATAAAATTTGTGTGGTAGGAATGTCTGATTCCTTCTTATGTTGAAATGATGAATAGTTGCTCTGATTTATTCTTCTTTAGTACTTAAGTTACAATTTAATATTCTCCAACTATTGAGTTTATTGGCTTTAAGTACTTCACCAAGAACTTAGAAATTATGGGTAGCATAAGAATGATCCAATTCTAGGTTGTTGCGAGATATAATATAGAACATAGGACTGCTAGTTTCCTGATCAAAGTGAACCTTGATCTCTGGAGAAATTTCCAAACTGATTTAAAATGAAGTTCCTCATTTTATTTGAATTTCCTACCAAAGCCATATGATATTTCATCTTGATAAACCCCATGCACATGCTATTTATTTTAATATTGAGCCTAGTCAAACTAGTATAGACCTATGTGAGAATCTTTTCATACTACTATGATCAAGATTACACACATGCACATGCTAAACTTCTACACTAGAAGTTAGCAAATTTTCATCATTCCATCTTCCACATCCAAAAAGATACTCCATGTATTCAATGCCAAAAACTCTCTTCAATTTTATTTGAAAATAAAGGGAGTAGAAGGCATGAATACAAAAAAAAAAAGAAAAAGAATAAAGCATGTTCTCCAGGAATGAGCTTGAGAAAAAAAAAGATAAAGAGGAAAAGTAGTTATGCTTCATCCTTGCAATAAAGAGAGTGCATAAAACAGAGTCATCTTCCACCACCACAAGTATTCCACCACACTTGCACAATCTTTATCTAGAGGTATGATTTGTCTTCTCCTAAGGTTTACTCTTTTGACTTAGCAATATATGTGTTGCATGTATACCTACTCTTGTTCCATACCAAGTTTCACAAAAAGCCTTATTTAGATGTAGGACAAGAAATGCATTGCCTTGGTGAGGAAAATTCCACTTACACACAGGAGTGATTGAGAGTATCATTTCAGGAACTTAAGCATAATTTTGAAAATCGTCTAAAATTCTCTGGGATTTGAGTAGAACTTAGACATTAGGAATAATGCATGCCTTGTAAACTGTTCTTTCTTTCAACCACCCAAGGAGGGGAGAAGGCAAAAGCCCCATGAGGACTAAGGTAAAGGGTGAGTACCATTGCCAATTTATTCAATACAAGGTAGAGTGTTTAATTGTGCATTTGGTACAATTGAAGCATAGAACATAGTAGCAACTCCTGATCAACAATCTAAGTCTTTTACTTTGTCTCGGGACGAGCAAAGGATAAGCTTGGGGAGTTTGTTGACGGTCGTTATGTACCAATTTCGACTGTCAATATATCCCAATTATGTGATGGAGTAAACATTTCCTACACATATTGCTTTTAGAAATAACCTAGTTCCACTTGTACTTGGAGAAATTGGTGCATGCAAGTATTCTATACAGATTTGAGGTGAATACATATCCACATGGCAAGGAAACACAGTTCTGACAAATCAGACGATGCCATGTGGCCTCCAACTGATCCAACGGCCCACATACAGGCAGGTACCCACATGTTTTCACCCTGATTCATCTAGAAGGTCGACAAGAGCCCACATATCAGTGTCTTGGAGCAAGTGGGAGCCAAGTTGGTGTTGACAGTCGTTATATACCAATTTTGACCATCAATATGACTCAATTATGTGATGGAATAAATAATTCTTACGCACATCATAGTTAGATTTAATATAATTCCACTTGTACTTGGACAAATAGTGCATGCAAGAGTTTTTATGCAGAAATGACGAAGAATGAGGAGAGTAATCCTGAAAAGTACCACCTCAGCCAATCATGTGACGACATGTGCATCTCATAGATCCATGGACCCATTCCCATGCGTATCCGACGGAATCCAATGGCAATTCATGCAGGGATAGAACATGAGCCCACATATCAGTCACTCGAATGAAGCACAACCGAGGGGGGGGGGGGCAGGACCAGGTCAACCGGCCCCCTAGCTCGGCCGACTTAGCCCTGGCGCCAAACCCGGTCAACTTCCACGTGTTAGCTCTTCATGGCTCCCTCAAGACGGTAAAGACTGAATAGCGCACTAATTGTGGTGCAACCGCCTCTACTCCGTGTATAAATAGGAGGTTCCTCAGTTCTCCACACACCACTTAAGCGTTCTCTCTTGTGTTACACTAGTGCTCTCTTAGTCCTTAGTGGAGGTTAGGCTATACAGAGGAGCCTCTGTTCCCAAGTCCAAATTGGAAAAGTTATGGATCATGTATATTTTCTTTTATTTGTGACATTATGATTTATATTAATATCATTAGTCTTTACTTATTCATATACTTGGATAAAGTGTTCCTTGTTTGGTTGTGGAGTGCATGTATGTGCTAGGTGTAGATGTTATTATGATCTAGTTATAATGCTCATATCATGTTATCATAAACATCATACACCACCACTATAGTCTAATTAGGTATTAATATGGTTATGTTAATATGAGTAATTTAGTCCTTGGTCCCAACATCGGTTTCAATGATAGTTAGGTTAGTCATTGCCTTAGGAAGGTACTTGTACTACATTTCTTAAGGTATTCACTTGTTATGTAAGTATGGTGCTTAGATAACTAAGTAGCGTTGGATGCCTCATAGACACACGGTTTGTAGGGATAGGCGGCAGGTGGTGACATCCCTGCCCGTCCTTTGTAATCCCCCACGTTCGGCTACGTCGCAGGCTCATGGCAGGAATCGTTGTGATATTGTCATGGGTAAACTCGTGCTCGATGTGTTGTACCGCTAAGCCCTTGTACTCATCGTTTGCATACCCATATGTACACTAGTAGGATATGTATATGAATACTTAAAGCAAAGTAGGAGTAGCTCCATCCCTAACTTGACCTCCACTAGGACATTCTTACCCTTTAGAGTAGTTTGCTTAGGTGTGTGTCACATTACCCCATTATTCGTTTACCCATCCTACCGGATCCCTCACTAGAACACCCTAGTCTCTCCTTGATCTTACCACTCTTCTACCTTGCCTTCCTTTGGGATAAACAAATATGATACCCTAGAGAATAGTCTTTGGTGAAATGCTACAGCGGTACTTTTCGTGCGCTTGAGGAACTCATATTGTTTAGGGTTTGGTTAGCCTAGTGCCTATGTGGAACTAGCTTTGTCGCTAGGATGACCTAAGAAATACCAGCAGGCATTTCTGGTGTCGTTGTCGGGGAAGGCACATAATATTTGCATGATCATGTGGTACATAGGATTCTAGTAGGTTTTGGTAGGATAACCCGCCTTTGTTTTTGCAAACTACGTAGAAGATCCCGAGTCACTGCTGAGAACAGTTCGACCTCGTGTCGTTCCTCCTCAGATGATTTTTTCATCTAGGAAACCCGTCATCTTTTTACAATAAAACTGCAAGCCAATGGCCCAGAAGACCCTTCATGTGTTCTCAGCTACTTCTGTTGACAATTTGCCTACTGGGCCCAATGTCAACACAAAGGACGTGAACTTCGAAATCACGACTGACCTAATCACTATGGTGCAGGCTAATATATTTTGTGGGAAAGCCAATGAGGATGCCATTTCTCACCTGCAACAATTCCTCAAGATTGGTAGCACTATCAAGATCAAGGATGTTACACCTAGTGCCATCCATCTTCGACTGTTTCCGCTCTCCCTCTTTGGGAGAGCGAAATAGTGGTTCTACGCGAACCGAAGTGCTATAAACACTTGGGAAAAATGTTATACAACATTACTCGCCAAGTTCTTCCCGTTGGGCAAGACCAATGTCCTACATTAAAGGATTTTAAGCTTCCAGCAAGAGCCCAAGGAATCCATTCCTGAGGCTTGGGAAAGGTTGCAGGAGTACATCCTGGCCTGTCCCCACCATGGGATGGATATGATTGGCTCAAACGTCTACAACAAGCTAAGGAGCCTTCTTCTCACTTATGGTGTCCAAAGCTAAGGAGTTAAACGAGAAGATGGTTTCCAACAAGGGTTGGATCGATGAGCATCTTCAACCCAGACATCGAGGCATGCACACCTTGAAAGAGGTGGACATGATCGCTACTAAATTGGACCTCCTAATGAAGAAGCTAGGCTATCAAGCCAATGGCGAAGTATGTGGCACCGTCCAAGCCTTAGAATCTCACATGACGTGTGAGGTTTGTGGCAATGCGGGTCACATGGGAAGTGACTGCCACGAGACCCGTGAGGATGCCTTATACTTAGCCAACAACGGAAATTCCAACAATGGCTACCGTCCAGGAGGTCTAGGGTGGGGTCAACCGCACGCCCTTTCTTTCATGGGGGCTACAACAACAACAATGACAATGGAAACCAGCCACCCTTGAGAGAACTTGCCATTAGCCAACTCAAGATCAATGATGCCCTATCCAAGACATTGTCGGCCAATGACAAGACCCTAGAAAGCATCAAATGCCAAGGCTGAAGGCTTAGCTTCTTCCTTAAAGAACCAGTTGAGCTTTAACAAGATTTTGGAGACCCGATTATCTCAACATGCAGCTGTTGTCCCTCTATTGGAGAATGGGAAGATTCCATGCAACCCGAGGCTTCGCTAGTGAATGTAAGTGCAGTGGCTACAAGAGGTGGAAAGACCACCCGTGACCGACTGTACCCAACTCAAGAGGATACAACATTGAAAAGAAGAAAGAAGAATTCTCTCCTAAGAAGGGAGAAAAACTCAGTGAGAGAATTGCAAGGGAATTTAAGAACACTATCTTTATGCCATTCCCTCAAAGAAACCGGAAGCCAACTGTGGATGAGCAATTCAATCGCTTTGTTGAAGTCATCCAAAAGATTCACATCAATGTGCCCTTAATAGATGCGATTCAAGTACCCACATATGCTCACTATCTCAAGGACATATTGAACAACAAGTGACCATTGCCCACCATAGAAGTTGTCAAGCTCACTGAGGATTGCAGTGCTACTATCCTCAACACGCTTCTGGAAAGGAAGAATGATCCAGGATGCCCTACTATATCTTGCTCCATTGGCACACAACATTGTGACAAGGCACTTTGTGACCTTGGTGCAAGTGCCTAGTGTCATGCTAAATGTGGTCTTTGACAAGATGAACTTCACCACGCTATCTCCAACACCAATGCAGCTCCAACTTGCCGATTCATCGGTCTTAGATGTCCTGGTGAAAATATGGAACAGATTCATACCCGTGGACTTCGTGGTGCTCGACATGGAGGTCGAGAATGAAACTCCACTCATTCTTGGGCTCCCTTTTCATAGCATCACGGATGCTCATATTGATGTGGAAGCCGGAGAAATACGTTTCCATATCAATGGCAAGGAGGAGAAGCTTAACTTTTGGCCAAGGAAGGAGCAATGCTCCATGATCAAAATCAAGTATGGACCGAATGTCAAACACATCAAGGAGGTCAAACTTACACCACCTCATGTGGACACCCTCATTGCATTCATGGGGAAATTGATTTATGAGGAGACTCCATCTTCTCACCCACGCAGACATTTCAAAAAGATGGAGGAGCTAGGGCTGTCCGAATGGCCCAAGTACTAAACCGCCAAGGAAGGCGTGGCGGAAGAAGCAAGGCGAGCCAGCCGTGCCCACTTCTCCGGGGGCCGAAGGCTGAAAATTGAGCTTCAATACGATGGAGGAAACTCCATCTCATTGGATTTTGGATGGGACCTCGCCAATAGGTTAATTTGATAGTTATCTCATTTTTATTTTTCCATCATCATTCGAATTTGCCATTTGGATTTTTGAACTTTCCATAGCATGTTTGAATTTTTCAGAGGGGTTGGGAATTTTGTAGTCTCAACTTAGATTTATTTTTCATTTTTTTTAAAAAAAATCAAAAATAAAAATATTGGATTTGGGAAATTTTATTTGAAAAACAATTTTTTGGAGCAATTCTTTGGTTCATTCACCCAACAACTACAAATATAGCCGTTGGGGAGCCACATGCTGAAAGAGGGACCAGAGGGGGCCCAACTACAAGTCAATCGAGCCCCCTATTTGGCCGACATGGAGAGAGTGCCATTTTGGCTCTCTCTCTCCTCTAACGGATGTATTCTTGCCGCTTGTGACTGTTGCAGAGTGCTATGCTATTTATACATGCCCGGGTGAGTGTGTTGCTTCAGACTTCACCTCATTTTCACCTCCCCAACTCACTCTCACACTTGCTCAAGAATTGTTGTGCTCTTTGTTGCATCACATCTCCCAATTTCAAGCCAAAAAGATTTGCTTTGATCTCCATTTGCATTTTGCATTTGCTTTTTCAAGTTGCTTTCAAGTTGACAAAACAATTCGTCGGGGTTTTTGTTTGGTTTTCACTAACGTAACCCATTTCAAGTTTGTTTTGTTTGTTCTCAAATTGTGCAGCCATGAAGTGCATGAAGAAGTTGTTTGTGAAGAGGAAGGGACATTTATCAAGCTCAAGCCATGGGAGGAACTCAAACTCACACCTCTCCTCCGAGCGTACACCAAGCCCACGGTGGAGAGGTGTGCAAGACGACTTCCCGATGGAGGAAAATGATGCTCCAGTCCGCCTCCTCAATGACAACGACCTGGGCTTGAGGCATGATGTTGGACGACAAGCCTACAACCTCCCCCGAGATCGTGATTTTGCTCACACAAAGGCCTACGATCCATCGCTACTCTCCAAAATAGGTATGGATTTTGAATTCCTTACCGTTTGGCATGCATTAGGATGGGATAATTTTGCTCAAATAGATGAGGAAGGTTCACACCTCCTTACTATACAATTCCTATGCACCCTTAAAATAGGATTTGAAGTTGTTTCTTTTAAGTTTTTCTGAAAGGAATACTTTATCCTATGGAAAGAATTTAGTGAACGCCTAGGCTTCCACAGACATTGTTTAATAGATTTAGACACTTTGCCTATAGTTAACAAACAAGGTTTTGGCAAGAATTGACTAGTGAGGTAGCATGTAGGAACCCTAGGAATAGCCACTTACAAGACCCCATTATATGCTTCATGCATAGATGGGTGGCTATGACTACATTTACTAGAGGGGATGTTAGGATTGTGCGTGATGATGAACTTAGGACCTTTTATGCCATGGTTAAAAAGATTAAAAGTGCTCCTATTAAGGATATGATGTCACAATGGTTAGAATACACTAAAGTGACGGGACCAATTGAATGTACTTAATTAATTACCGCATTGCTATGAAAGTGGGGGCTTTAGAAAATGCTTCAATTGAATATACTCCAACAAGCCGCTACTTAATAGATGGGGACTATCTAGTGCAAGGACATACTCTTAAACATGATCTAGATGAATCATTAGTGTTTTTCTATCCTGGCAATGTAAATGAAATTCGGTTACTAACCTGAATTTTCATTTATGTAAGTGTCAGCAACTAACCATTGCTCTTCATCCTATTGAAGAGGCTCGTAGGAGTAATATCTCTGGCAGGGTCACAAGTAGCCGTTCACTTAGAGCAGCCATGGTGATGCCACCACGATATACTCCCACCTATGTTTACCAAGAGGAAGTGGATACGATGGGTGATGCACCCGGTTGGACCCAACCTCAAACGTATGAGGTAGGAGGATCATTGTGGCAAGAGTGGACTACCATTGGAGAGAACTCAAGCTCTAGTAGCTTGCCCCTCCACCAATGGGTACACAATGTTCCTTTTCGACCCGAGGTTCACATTACCTTGGTCAAGGAATGGTGGAACTCACTCAACCGATGGGAGATCTTGAAGTGAGGACCGGTGATGTCCTCAACACACTTCAAGACCACATCCATGGTACCCACAGCTGGCAGCAACAAATTGATGCGTAGTTCAACAACGTGAACACCACGCTGCAACAACAACAGGTCGACCTCATGGCCTACTTTTGTCATCAAGGGTTCAACCCTTATCACGGAGATTAAGAAGAGCAAGCTTGGGGGAGGACCCCCACTTGACGTAACTTGTATCACACCCCATTTGCATTCCTTTATTTTATTTCATTCTTTCCACCACATTTGCATCTAAAATAATAATAATAACAATAATAATAATAATAACAATAATAATGTAGTATATGTTAGGTTAATAAAATAAAAGATGTGTCATAAGATTAGTTTTACTTTGCATAAGTTGAACTCATGAATAGTTGCTCAATTTTATTTTTCTAGTCCCTTGCATAAAACTCAGTATTCTCCAAGTATCGCGTTTATTGGCTTAGAATATTCTTACCTTAAACTTAAAAATTGTGGGTAGCAAAAGTTAAATCCAATTCTAGGTTGTTGTGGGATATGATATAGTTATAAGAGCTGTTAATACCCTAGTTGAAAGTGAAACTTGATTTCTCGGAGAAAATATAAAATAGGAGTTCATCATTTGATTTAAATTCGTACCAAAGCCTATGATGATTTGAATTTGATAAATCCTATGCATATGCTATTTGCCTTTACACTGAGCCTAGTCAAACTAGTATAGACCTATGTGAGAATCTTTTCATGCTTTTAAGATCAAGATTGCACGGGCACATGCTAAACTTCTACACTAGAAGTTAGCAAAATTCCATCATGACATACCACCACCAAAAGATACTGCATGACTTTCATGCATAATACTCTCTCCAAAATATGTCAAAAGAAAAGAGCAGTAGAAGACATTGCTACAAGAAAAAGAAAAAAAAATGCATGCTCATGTACAAGAGCATGAGAAAAAAAAAGAGAATAAGTAGCCATGTTTCATCCTCACAAAAAAGAGAGTGCATACAAAATAGCCATCTTCATATTTCAATCCACAAATATTCCATCACACTTGCACAAATCTTGATCAAAAGTATGATTTGTTTTCTCCTAATGCTTGCTCTTTTGAATTAGCAATAAATGTGTTGCAAATATGCCTACTCTTGATCCCTACCAAGCTTCACATATAAGCTTTATTTAGATGTAGGACAAGAAAGGCATTGTCTTGGTGAGGATACAAATACCACTTCCTACATAGGAGTGATTGAGGGCATCATTTGAGGAACTTAAATTCAATCACCATTTGAAATTCTTTGGAAATTTGAATGGAACCCATACATTAGGTGATGGATGCTCACTTTGCTGATATGTCCTTCAACCACCAAAGAAAAGGATGAGGCATAAGCCCCATAATGACTACGAAAAAGGGTGAGGTACCATAGCCAATTTATTCAATGCAAGGTATAATATTTTGTTGTGCACTTGGTACTTTTGCAAAATAGAACATTGTAGCAACTCGTGATCAACAACCTAAGTCCTTATCTTTGCTTCGGGATGAGCAAAGGGTAAGCTTTGGAGAGTTTATTAACGGTCATTATATACCAATTTCGACCGTCAATATAACTCAATTATGTGAGGGAATAAAATGTTTCTTACACACATCATAGTTAGATTTAACATAATTCCACTTGTATTTGGAGAAAAAGTGCATGTAGGAGTTTTTATACAAAAATGACGGAGAATGAGGGAAGAAATCCCGAAAAGTGCCACCTCAGACAATCACACGACAACATGTGGCATCACATGGATCCATGGACTCATTCCTAGGCGTATCCAAAAGAATCCAATGACAATTCATGCGGGATGGAACAAGGGTCCACATACCAGTCACCTAGAGGAAGCACAACCGAGGGGGGGCCAGGACCAGGTCGGCTGACCCCCTAGCTCGGCCGACTTGGCCTAAGCACCAAACCCAGTCAGCTTCCACGTGTTGGCTCCTCATGGCTCCCTGAAGAAGGTGAAAACAGATTTGCACACTAATTGTGGCGGGAACCATCACCACTTTGTGTATTTATAGGGGGTGCCTCACTTCTCCCACACCACTCAAACATTCTCTCTTGTATTACACTAGTGCTATCTTAGTCCTTAGTAGAGGTTAGGTTGTAGAGAGGAGCCTCTAGTCCCAAGTCCAAATTGGGAAATGTAATGCTCATGTATCTTTCTTTTATTTGTGATATTATGCTTTATATTAATATCATTAGTCTTTACTTATTCATATACTTGGATAAAGTGTTCCTTGTCTGGTTCTGGATTCCATGTATGTGCTAGGTGTAGATGTTTTATGATCTAGTTATAATGCTCATATCATGTTATCATAAACATCATACACCACCACTATAGTCTAATTAGGTATTAATATGGTTATGTTAATATGAGTAATTTAGTGCTTGGTCCCAACATTGGTTTCCACGATGTTTAGGTTAGTCATTGCCTTAGGAAGGTACTTGCACTGCAGCTCTTAAGGTATTTACTTGTTATGTAAGCATGGTGCTTCGATAATTAAGTAGCGTTGGATGCCTCGTCGACCCACGGTTTGTAGGTGTAAGCGGTAGGTGGTGACAGCCATGTCCGTCCTATGTATTCCACCACGTTCGGCTACGTCGCAGGCCCATGGTGAGAATTGTTTTGATATTGTGAGGGGTAAACCCATGCCCAATGTGTTGGACCGCTAAGCCTAGTACTCATCATAAGCATACCCATATGTACACTAGTAGGCTATGTATATGAATACTTAAAGCACAGTAAGAGTAGCTACAACCCTAACTTGACCTCCACTAGGACATTCTTACCCTTTAGAGTAGTTGTTTAGGTGTGTGTCACACTACCCCATTATTCACTTACCATCGTACCGGATCTCTCATATAGAACACCCTAGTCTCTCCTTGAACTTGCCACCCCTCTACCTTGCCTTCCTTTGGGATAAACAAATATTATACCCTAGGGAATACTCTTAGGTGAATGCTACAACGATACTTTTGTGCACTTGCGAAACTCATCTTGTTTTGGCTTAGGTTAGCCTAGTGCCTCTGCAGAACCAGCTTTACCGCTAGGATGACGTATAGATGTTAAGAAATACCAACGATGGGGCCACACCCAGTTCAGTCGACCTCCTAGTTCGGTCGAACTGGTAAGCACGCCAAACTCAATCCACTCACATGTGTCGACCTCTGGTGGCTTTCTTGACGCAAGAGTAAGTGAAAGCCTGGGAGATTAGTGCACCAAACTGACTTAGTGAGTGTATAAGTAGGAGGGTGCCTCACCTCATTTCACACACCACTCAGCATTCTCTCTTTTATACACTAGTTCAACGATGTTTAGGTTAATCATTGACTTAGAGAGGTACTTGTACTAAAGCCTTTAAGGTATTTACTTAACATGTTATCGTGGTGCTTAGATAGTTAAGTGGCGTTGGATGCCTCGTAGACCCACAGGTTCTAGGGGTAGGCAGTTCGTGGTGATAGCCATGTCCGTCCTTCGTAATCCCCCATGTTTGTCTACACCACAGGCTCGTGGGCGGAATCATCCTGATGTTGTCAGGGGTAAACCCGTGCCCGGTGTGTTGGACCCCTTAGCCCTAGTATTCACCATTAGCATATTCATTTGTACACTATTGGGCTATGTATATAAGTAATTAGAGCACAGTAGGAGTAGCTCTGTCTCGTAGCTTAACCCTCACTAGGACAACCTTACCCCTTATAGTAGATTGCTTAAGTGTGTGTTACACTACTCCTGTTTATCAACTTACCCCCACTTTGATAATTACTTAGTACCCTATACCTTGATCATGAAAGTAGTGTTTACTTTACTTCACCACCTTTCTTTGGGATAAATACAATACCTTTGGGAATACTCTTAGGTGATATGCTACAACAATATCTTCTGTGCGCTTGCGGATCTCATCTCTCATCGGAGATGATTTGTGGTGTTAAGAAATACCAACATGAGGTCTTACCCAAAAATTCGATGAGATGGATTTCTCTCCTTCCTATATAGCTTCAATCCTTAGTGTTTGGCCCCGGAGAAGTAGACTCAGAAGGAGTGGCCTGCTTCTTCTGCCATTCTTTTTTTGGTGGCTTAGTGGAATGAAAACTTCATTCTCGATTCTACGAGAACTTTTATGAAAGCGTTTCTCCCGTTGTATGTGAAAGAGAAAAAGTTATGCACTTTTTTCTTTTCAGTTGCTGAGACATGCACCTAAGGAGAAATAGCCGAGGAGCCGAGTGACGTGTCAGCGCTACTACTTGATTGAGTGCCAGCACATACCTATTTTTGGTATAGCTTTGCTAATCTTTGATGGCCATCTTGTAGACCAGAGCATTTAACTTACATGCCGCATGAGAGATCTAAACTATATGTATCTGCGAGATTAATTCTTGGTTTCGATGTGCAAAATCAAACCATTTCTATTGGAACCATTCCTATAATGAACTCCTTACGAGAATTGGGCCATTTAGATGGACCTGACTTTTCTGTCTTCTAGAAATGTCATTGTAAATGAAATGATGGAGTCTCCTCATAAGTTAACTTTCTCATGAATGCAATGAGGTTGTCCACTTGTGGTGGTGTTTCTTCGACCTCTTTGGTGTGTTTGACATTCGATCCGTACTTGATTTTGATCATGGAGCATTGCTTCTTCCTTAGACAAAAGTCGAACTTCTCCTCCTTGCCATCAATATGAAAAGGATTTCTTCGGCTCCCACATCGATTCGAGCATCCACAATGCTAAGGACAGGTCACCTAAGAATGAGCAGGGTTTCCTTCTCAACCTCCATGTTGAGCACCACAAAGTCCACGAGTATGAAGCAGTTCTGGATTCTCACAAGAACATCTTCGACAATACACGTCGAATAGTGGATCGAAGAATCGGCCAGCTGGAGCTGGATTGGTGTTGGAGCTAGCAACATGAAGTTGAGCTTGTTGAATACCACCTTTGGCATAACATTAACACTTGCGCCAAGGTCACAAAGTGTCTTGTCAAAGTATTGTGTCCCAATCAAGCAAGTTATAGTGGGACACCATGGGTCCTTCTTCTTTTCAAGAAGTGTGTTGAGGATGGCTATGCTGCAGTCTCTTGTCAACTTCAATGGTCGCTTGTTGTTCAAGATGTCCTTGAGATAGCGAGCATAAGTGGGTACTTGCATTTCATCTATCAAGAGTATATTTATGTGAATCTTTTGGATGACTTCGACAAAGCGATTGAATTGCTCATCCAAAGTTGGCTTCCTATTTCATGAGGGAATTTCATGAACTTTCTGTCTTCAAATTGCCTTGTCATTCCCTAGCTAAGTTGTTCACCTTTGCCAGAAGATATTTCCTCCTTATCTTTTTCAACTGTTGCCTTCCCTTGAGTGGGGTACAGTGGATCACAAGTGGTCTTTCCATAGCACTCACATTTTTCATGGGAGCTTCAGGCTATCCCAAAAATCTTCCCATTCTCCGGTGGTGGGACAACATCCGTTAGTTGAGCTAATGGCATTTCCAATATCTTATTGAAGCTCAACTGATTCTTGAAAGCAGACGCCAACCCTTCGATCTTTGCATTTATATTTTCTAGGGTCTTGTCATTAATCGAGAAGTTCTTGGATAAGGCATCATTGACCTTGAGTTGGCTAATGGTTAGTTCCTTCAAGTTGGGCTGATGTCCACCGCCATTGTTGTTGTTGTAGCCTCCTTGAAAGAAATGGCATGGTTGGCCCCACCCTTGATCTCCTAGACGGTAGCCATTGTTGATGTTTTTGTTGTTGGTTAAGTATAGGGTATCTTCATGAGTCTCGGGGCAGTCACTTCCCATGTGACTCGTGTTACCACAGACCTCACATGTCATGTGAGCATCTAAGGTCTAGGTTGTGACACATACTTCCCCATTGGCTTGATACTCCAACTTCTTCATTAGGAGATCAATCTTGGTAGCGATCATGTCCACCTCTTTCAAGGTGTGCATTTCTCGCTGTCAGGACTGGAGACGCTCATCGCTGTAACCTATGTTGGACATCATCTTCTTAATCAATTCCTTTTCTTTGAGCACCGTAAGTAAGAAAAAGGCACATTCAGCAGAAGCATCCACATGATCACTAGTAAATGGAGTCAAACCGTTGTAGAAGTTTTGGATGATGAGCCAATCATCCATCCCATGATGGGGACGGGCAAGGATTTATTTCTGAAGCTTTTCCTATGCCTCGGAATGGATACTTTAGGCTCTTGCTGGAAGCTTGGAATCCTTCCACATAGGGCATTGTTCTTGCCAAATGGGCAGAATTTGGTGAGGAATGTCGTGGTACGCTTTTACCAAGTGTTTATAGCACTTCGGTTCGCGTAGAACCACTGTTGCGCTTTCTCAAGAAGGGAGAACAGAAACAGTCAAAGACGGATGACATTTGGAGAGACATCCTTGATGTTGAAAGTGCTAGAAATCTCCAAGAATTGTTGCAGATAAACACTTGCATCCTCGTTGGCTTTCCCACAAAGTGGATTATCCTGCACCGTAGTGATCAGGCCACTCTTGATTTTAAAGTTTATGTCTTTCGTGTTGACATTGCGCCCAGTGGGCATATTGTCAGCAGAGGGAGCTGAAAACTCATGAAGGGTCTTCTGGGCCATTTTCTTACAGCGTGATGGTGTGGAGATGACTGGTTTTCCTGCTGATAGGGTCACCTAAGGAGGAACAACGTGAGGTCAAACTCCTCTCAGCAGTGATTTGGGATCTTCAACGTACTTTGCCGGCAAGCAAAAATGGTCATGCAGTACCCTATTTTCACATCAAAAGAATGTAAAAACAAAGCAAGGTTATCCTACTAAAAAACTACTACAGTCATATCTATCACATAATCATGCAATACTTTTGATCCTTCCCCGATTACGGTGCTAGAAATGCTTGTTCGTACTTCTTAACATCTATAGGTCATGTTAGCAACGAATGCTAGACATGTTGTTGGCACTAGGCGAACCTAAGGCCAAGGCAAGATAAGTTCCACAAGTGCACAAAAAGTACCCCTGTAGCATTACACCTGAGAGTATTTGCTGGGGTATCATATTTGTCTTATCCTAAAGGAACGCAAGTGAAGTGAGGCAAAATCATGGATAGAGTATATTGTTCTAGTGAGGATTCTAGTAGAATGGATAAATGATGGATTGGGGTAGTGTGACATACACCTAAGCAATCTACTCTAAGAGGTAAAATTGTCTTAGTAGGATTAGACTATGAGAAGGGCTACTCCTATTCTGCTCCAATTACTCATATACATAGCATAAGAAAGTACACATGAATGTGTTAGTGTTGAATACTAGGGCTTAGTGGTACAACACATCAGGCAATGATGTACCTATAACAAAACCAGAACGATTTGACTTCATGGTGTAGCCAAACGTGGGAAAGTGCAAAGAACGGACAGAGCTATCACCACCTGCCACCTACCCCTACAACTCGTAGGTCTACGAGGCATCCAACACTACCTAACGATACAAGCACCACGCGTGCAAGCTAAGTAAATACGGAAAGAGCCATGGTACAAATATCTTCTTAAGGTAATGACTAACCTTAACATCGTTGAACTAATGTTGGAACCAAGCACTGTATTATTCATACTAACATATTCACGTTATTAACTAGATAGACTATAGTGGAGATGTAGGGTGTTTATGATAACACAACAGTGACGTTACTATGAAATCATAATGACATCTACACCTATCACATACATGGACTCCACAATCAAACAAGAAACGCTTTATCTAAGCATATGAATAAAGAATGACTAATAATAATATTGTTAATAAGCATAATGTCACAAATAATGGAAAAGATACATGAGTCATACCTTTCCCAAAATAGACTTGGGACTAAAGGCTCCTCTCTACATCCTAACCTCCACTAAGTACTTGAAGAACTAGTGTTGACGAGAGAGTGCTATTCAAGTGGTGTGTGTGGACAAGTGAGGGTGTGGGGTCATATTTATAAATGGACATTACACGTATCGCGACAATAGACAATAGCCGGAATAATACACGACGGCCCCGTCGTCTTTTAATTAATTCATGACGACTAAATCCAACCGTCAACAATTAGCTCGTAATTGACGACGGTTGACCTAGTATCGTCGTCAATTACTTAACGATGATGGTTGGTCGTCATCAACTAGGGCCGGTCTTCAATATGGGCCAAAACTGGGCCCACCCGAGCGGTTATCGATGATAGCCTAAATCCACCATCATCAATTACTCCTTATCGACGACGGTTGACCTACACCATCGTCGATAACATATTATAAGGTATACCCCGTGCCCCGCCAACTCAATTCTCACCCGTGTCTCCGCCGCCTGTGCGCCCGCCTCCACAGCCTACGCCGCCACCGCGCCTCCACCGTCGCTGCGCCGCGCCTCCAACAGCGTCGCGCTGTGCCTCCACCACCGCCGATGATCGTCGCCGCCGCCGTCTCTACCTCCCACGTACGCCGCCGCCTCTCCTCGTTGCCCCCTCCTCGTGTATCTCCCTCCCATTGCTCCTCCTCAGTGGTTCCCTCCCCTGCGCCGCTGTCGCTACCCCCTCCCCCGCGCCGCCTCTCATCGCCGCCGCCTCCCCTTGCGCCACCCCTCCCCTTGCGCCTCCCCCTTCTCCCTAGTGGCACCCTCCCCTGCACCGCCTCTTGCCACCGCCCCCTCCCCTCCCCTGTGCTGCCTCTCGTTGCCGCCCCTCACCTTGTGTTGCCCCTCCAATTGCGCCGCCCCTCCCCTTGCGCCTGCCCCTCCTCTCTAGTGGCGCCCTCCCTTGTGCTGCCTCTCGCTGCCGCCCCCTCCCCTACCCGCCTCTCACCGCCGCCACCTCCCCTTGTGTCGCCCCTCCCCTTGCGCCTCCCCCTCCTCCCTAGCACCCCCTTCTCGATGCCCCCCTCCCCACCGTGGGTGCCCCTGCGATGGGTCATCAGGTCGTTGTTAGGTGTGTGTTTGTGTTTGTGGTAGACGATGCCAATGACGGTGAGGTTGTCGGCGGCGCTCTTGTGGACCAAGTGAAGCTCCACGAGAAACCTCTGGTCGTTGATGGTGTGCTCGGACAGCATGTGCCAGTGCAGCATCTCAAATTTTTAAACCTTTTCGTTCACGGTGATCGTCCCAACCTCGCCCTCGAACGCCATCTGGATGTCGTTGGTGGCGGCGTAGGTGCTAGTGAGCGAGTCGAGGGTTGGCGTGGAGACGGCCTGCTTGGTGATGATGTTGATCAGGGACTGCCTCTTCCCCTCGCAATGGATGCCAGTGAAGATAGGGGGTGCAGTGTTAAATAGGCGGCATTATGCTGTTGAAATTTTAGGACCTATCATGGACAATAGATGTAGACTAATAATGATTTGTCTGCTTTGAAGGTATACCCTCAAACATGGCTGAAGACTGCACTTAGATGTATACTGGTTGGAAAAAGAATGGGAGGCACTCAGAGGAGTAGTTCACCAAGATGAATGCTTTCATAGATTGAGCTTTCTCGTTGTCAAACAACAGCAAGGTGCGGTGTCCATGTATCAAATGTCAGAATGCAAAGTGTTTTGACAAAGTAAAGTTAACATATCACTTGTGTGGAAATGGTTTCATGAAATGTTATGAGTTGTGGACATTTCACGGCGAGACACCTTCCCAAGTCATAGAAGATTGAGATGAGGATGACAACATTGGGGTCGATAGGATGGACGAGATGCTTGAAGCCATAAATCATGAATTGACGGAGGATCCTCCTACAATGGAGGTTTAAACATTCTTCAATCTTGTTAAAGTTTCTAAACAGCCAATCCATGAACACACCAAAGTGACGATCCTGAATTTCGTGACTAGATTTATGGCAGTTAAGTCTAAGTATTCCTTCTCCAATAACTGCTACAACGATCTCGTCAAATTGATCAGCGATGTCCTTCCACAGCCTCATAAATTGCCTAAATATATGTATCATTCTAAGAAATTGATTTTTTGGTCTGGTATGGACTATGAGAAGATTGATATGTGTCCAGACAATTGCATGCTTTTCTAGAAAGAGCATGCCAACGAGAACAAGTGTTTAAAATGTGACAAAGCAAGATTTGTTGAAGTTGTTAATGACGACGGTACAAAAGTAATGACTGAAGTCGCACAGAAGCAGCTTTGCTACTTTCCTGTCACACCTTGGTTGAAGCGCTTGTTTCTCTCAAAAAAACAGCCAGACACATGAGGTGGCACAAATAAGGTCGATATAAGAACGATGGAATGATAGTGCACCCGTCCGACGGTGGGGCATGGAAAGCACTTGACCGCTTCGATTCAGATTTTGCCAACGACGAGAGAAATATTCGCATTGGGTTGGTGATAGATGGCTTCTCACCGTTCAGTACAAATGCAACACCATACTCTTGTTGGCCCATGTTCGCAATTCCGTACAACTTACCACCATCTCTTTGTATGAAGTATGAGTTCATGTTCCTTTGCCTTATTGTACATGGACCGAATCATCCTAGTTCACCAATGAATGTGATGTTCAAGCCATTGATTGAATAGATGAAAATGTTACGGATGGGAATCGAAGCGTACGACTGTTACAAAAAATAGAAATTCAACCTTCAAGCTGCATACTTGTGGTATGTCCATGATTTTCTAGCTTACGGCCTGGTTTTTGGCTGGAGCACTCATGGTCGTTTGACATGTCCGATATGTGCTTCGAACATGTAATGTTTTCGTTTAAATCATTGTGGCAAGATTTGCTAGTTCAATTGCCACAAACGTTGGTTACCGCCCAATCACGTATATAGGCAATAGAAAGATGCCTTCAAGAAGGACACCGTTGTCAAAAAAGGACCACCACAACGTCTCAAAGGGTCAAAGATTGCTGAACAGTTAAACAACGTAGTGACAGATGAAGGTCGTCCTGGATATTTTGTTGGTTATGGAGCGGACCACAATTGGACTCATATATGTGCACTATGGGAGCTACCATATGTGAAGTCATTAATCCTAATGCATAACATTCATGTCAAGCACCAAGAACGTAACATGGGCGAATGCATCATAAGCACATGCTTCAATCTGATGGGCGGAACCAAAGACAATAAAAAGGCTCGTAAGGATTTGGCAGAGTTTTGTAAACGTCCAACTCTTGAGCTAACTGAATCTAGTGGCAAACTGCGTGCTTCTTTCTGTCTTTGACAAAAATAAAAGAAACAAGTCTTTGAATGGTTGAAAATGTTGAAATTCCCAAACGGTTATGCTGCTAGCCTGAGATGAGCTGTAAATGTTAAGATTAGAAATCTCATAGGGTTGAAAAGTCATGATTATCACATAATCATGGAAAGACTTCTGCCAGTTATGTTTTGGGGCTACATTGACAATGCGGTGTGGAAGGTGTTAGTCGAGCTTAGCTACTTTTATAGACAGCTTTGTGCTAAAGAAATCACAGCCAAGATGATGGAGAAGTTGGATAAGGAGATACCAGTGCTTTTATGTAAGATGGAAAAAGTTTTTCCTCCAGGGTTCTTCAATCCAATGCAACATCTCCTAATCCATCTTCCATATGAAGCTAAAGTGGGTGACCCTGTGCAATATAGTTGAAAGAGCACTTAGGTGTCTTAAACCAATGGTTCGCAATCGGGCAAGGGTTGAAGGATGCATTGCCAAAGAACATGCCATTCAGGAGATAGGATACTTTTCAAGCATCCATTTTTCAGAAGAACACAATGTTAATGTTTCTACATTGTGGTACAATATAGATGAAGCACCCCCATGTAGAAACCTCTCCATTTTTAAAACGAGAGGCACCACTGTTGGTAGTGGCATGAGCTACAATGTTGAACCTCATGATAAGACGGTTGCTTTGATGTACATGTACGCTAATATAGAGGGGATGAATGAATATTTTCAGTACGTTCGTTCAACATCTATAATAATTAGCATGTTGTGTTATAAATCTATGCTAATCATTCTGTTTTTCCTTATTTAGTGAGTTCGATCAACAAAATTGGAAATCTAAGCAGCAACCTACGAGCAGACAAATACGATTGATGCGATATGATGGAGTACATGGAGGGCCTAACTTCCAGTCCTTGTTTCATGCACAGTGCAAAAAACAAGTCGGCGTCCATAAAGAACTACGGCAACTGTCCTATGGATCCATTAAAATTAAAAGCTACGATCGATATGACGTTAATGGGTTTTGATTTTGTTCAACTGAATTTGAACCTCAACGTCCTTTCAGAGCAACATGTAACACCGGAGTTGTGAATAGGGCAGTTGACGACCAAGGACGTGAAATTACTTATTATGGGATCATTGAAAACATCCTTGAATTCAGTTCCGTGGGGAATAAGGTCCGTAATGTGGTCTTCTTTGACTGCGATTGGTTTGATCCTAACAATGGAACTCAACAAAACCAATTTGGCATGGTAGAAGTCAAACACAAGGACCGGCTATGAGGCTGTGACACCTTCGTCCTTGCACACCAAGTCGAGCAAGTGTATTATCTACATTATCCATGCGAAAAGGTTAAAGCTTGGTGGGTTGTACACAAGGTGAATCCTCGTGAGCGGTTATATACACCAGACGATGTTGGATACCTTGATGATGAGGTTGATGTTGTTTACCAAGAACAAGAGTTGCCTGACTCTTTTGTCGTCGAGCCTGATTTAGAAATCGATGACTTAGTTGGAGATGCAGAAGACATTGAGACTAGTGAGATACAAAAACAAAAATGAAAACAGGCAACTACCACGACAGAATGTCGATGGTCCGGTTTATGTAGTAGAGTACATTGTGATATTGATGGATTTTAAAATTGAGTACAAGTAACGTTTATTTCATGTCTTCTTTTCTTTTTTATAATTTCCATTAAATTCATTAGCTAATTTTACTTTAAATAGGTTTTCATCGAGCAGCAGTAGACGAGGAGGGGCAGGGGCGCAGAGCTTTCTGCCATCGACAGTCATGAGAGGAGAGGAGGTCTTCCAGGGCAGTCAGTTTAGCGAGGGTAGACGGGCTCAGTTGGTGAGCCATCTACCGGAGTCGTCACGTGGACCTGTACAGCAGTCACGACAGGTAAAGAACATTTAATTACATAAATGATATAAGTAATTCTTTATTCTATAATATGGATCTTTAAAATTATTAGGACGACTCTATGTCCGAGGACCACAGGCTAGGGTGCGTCCTTCTTCGGTGTTGTGAGACCTATGTGTGCTGAATACATTGGCTATGGCGATAAAAGTTTTGAATTTCACCAAAATACCTTTTTCAACATGGTCCGACTCTAGGTTCGAGCTCCAGCAAGGTCCGACAATAGGTTCGACTTGTTTTGGGTAGCTCTGGCAAGGTCCGACGTAAGGTCTGACTTGCTTTGTCTAGGTCAGACTTACTTTGGCTAGGTCTGACTTCTTTGTCATGGTACGACTTGCTTTTACAAGGTCCGACTAAGCTTTAGTAAGGTCCAGCTCTAGGTCTGACTAGCTTTGATAAGCTCCAGTGCTAGGTCCTGCTAGCTTTGGTATGCTCCGACTCAAGGTCTAGTTACCTTCGGCAAGGTCCGGAGCTTGATTGCAATTGTTTTGCTTTTACTATGAAATGTTTCGAACTTGCTTTACATCTATGGATAGTTTTCTTAGTATTATTTTACTAAGTTATTGGTGTTTTGGTTGTTATGTCTGATATCATTTTGCTATGGTTTGCAACATGCTTATGTGAGGTTCTCACGTAAGGTCTTGTCGTTTTGGAACTAATGAGAGTCAAGTCGAGGACTTATGCTTGGAAGTATTGATTGTTTATTCATGTGCAGGTGTTGCTTGAGTTCAAGACATGGCTGGTGACGGGATCCATTGAACTAGTCTTATGGAGAAGATGAGGTTCAACAACCAAGTTTGGGAAGAATTGGGGTTGAGTTGATCAGGAGGTCGCGCAACATGTTTGAATCAAGAACAATGCATATGAGGTGCATGGACGTGGCTACATGGTTCCAAGGTGTGATGAAGAGATGTGGACGTAAAGAATTGGTCGGATAGGTCGAAACGACTAGGTTATGGACTTAGGGTGTGGCTGAGTCGGGTTTGACTCAAATATGGAAAGATTTGAGGTTGTTATGACAGGATTTTGTGTGGATCATGAAGTAGGGTTGTTTTAGGAATGTGGAATACGTTCCTAAGGTGTTTGGAAGTCTTAAGATTGCTTCTATCTGCGTATGGCAGAGTCTTGAGCAGTTGTCACACCTGGTAAAAAGAAGACAACCAGATGCTTTCCACATGTATGTCAGGATCAGTTCAACTCATACATGTGTAGATGAAAGTGAAATACCATAAATAATGCCATGTTCGAGTACATCACCTTATTACATAAATGACCTTCCAGGTCTAAAAGAAAAGTACACGGCAGCGGAAAAACAAGTAAAAGGGGCTCCAAGCACAGGCATTGCACGGGGGAGTGCCAGCCTAGAACATCTCCTCGGGATCACCATAGAAGTCTTGGTTCTCCACCTCTTCATCTTCGTAGACTGGGGGGGAGAATATGCAACTAACAAGTTTGAGTACCAATGGTACTCGCAAGTTGGGAAGTTATGACATGTGTGGTTCACAACAAGGAAGGCAAATAATAGGTAAAGCACTATAGCTGTTACAACCTACTCTTAAATGTTATTAAGCACCTACATCTAGGTGAAATCCCAACCAACATCCCAAAATTAATCCAGGTAAGACCAAACCCAAACCATCCATTATGTAACCATGTGCTAATTATGAATTTGGTTCCAAGCCGCTCGTGTCCGTGAGCACGGCTGTCTAGACAGTTTGACAAGACTCTGCAGAGTGTGTATCCTTTACCCACAGATCATGATTTCATCCCCTGTTGCCAGGTGGACTAAGGTAAACCTCCCTGATGCCCATGGTAGCTAACCACATTACACACTTCTGTAGGTGTGTGGCCAGGAGATCACTACGAGGTGTTTCTGATGGTTCTCCCGACTTGCAATGGGTACTCTGAGGTTTCACCGCTCTGGCACCTGGAGTCTATTTTCCCTCCGCCAGGAGAAGCCCCCTCTTGAGCCATGCGGATCCCAAGGCAGAATTCTGAACCCATTCCCGCCCGTTCAATTACCTATGTTACATCGGGAGAGACCAAATTACTAAACCAAGTTGTCCCATATACAATTTTGTGGTGATACTAAATGGCTTAGCAACTTCCTCCATAAACCGGTCCTTAGAATTCGATAGGTGTCAAGCCCCAAACCAAGGTCTTGTGCACGCATGCACCAATCCATACAAAACCCCCTATCATATTCCTATCTACTAAATTCCATTATTGCCATCAATTCATGAATCATAATACATCAAATATAACTTGTAGATAAGTAGATCATATTTCAGTTAAGCATGGCTAAGCATAAACTAATTAATAGAAAAACAACCAAACCAAGCGACAAGGAATACTGGAGAATAACTAGGGAAATATAACATTAGATTCATATTTTAATTTAGCATGCATCTAACTAAAACTTAACAAAAAGGGTGCAAGATGATCAAGGAACTTGCCTCCAAATTGAGCCTGGTGGTCGTCGGGAAATTGTTGCTCTTGAAGATTAAATGTGGGTTCTGGCCCCGACTCCAATTTACGACGATGCAAAAAAAAATAACACACAATAAGAACATATAGAATGCAAACAATTCAAATTAACATAAATTCCTACGCAAA
Organism: Tuctoria greenei; assembly: GCA_036927565.1. Lineage (NCBI taxonomy): Eukaryota > Viridiplantae > Streptophyta > Magnoliopsida > Poales > Poaceae > Tuctoria > Tuctoria greenei. The sequence continues at coordinate 202,454,083 of JAYESD010000001.1, forward strand.
AGTGATTTTATGGTTAATTTAAATTATAGGCATAATACCAATTATTGAGAATTTAGAGTTAAATGAAATATATTGAGTAAAACATATTTTTAACAATTTTTATATTATTTTTATATTTATTAGAAACCTATTATTATTTTCTAGAAATTTTTATCCTTCAAGATAATCTTAAAATAGTATTATAACATAAAATATACATTTTACAATTTTTACACTATTTTTAATAATTATTTTTATGTGCAAATCAATTTTTGTGAATTAAATCTACTTAAAAAGTATTTTATGATTAAATCAGCAATTTAAATGAATTAATAAAATAATACAGAAATGTAAATAGTTTAAACATATTTAAATCTGTTTTTATAAATATTTTATATAAATTAAGAACTTTTATTTAATTTCTAGAACTATTAGGGGCTTTTCTGTAAAATCAGAACTGTTCCAGAGGCTAAAAACAATTTTTATTAAGTCTAGGGTTTATTCTACAATTTTCCAAAATTTATTTGCTATTTTAAAATATTCCAGGGTCTTTTAAACACTTTTTATTCAATTATCCATTATTTTCCTAATTTCCAGAAAGTCCAGGGTTGATTTTATAAGTTTTAGGACCAATTTGTAAACTATTTAAAAGTCTAGGGGTTTTCTTAAACTAATCCAGGGGGCCTACTGTAAAAATACCAATGGGTAAGAAGGTTTAAACGTGGGCCGTCGGATTAAAAATAGATGGCCCAGATTTAATGTACCGAAGGGGTACGTTGGGTTTTAATCTCGGCCGCCCGTTCAAAATGAACGGCCGACAGAGGGCCACGTCGCCCGAATGACAGGAGTGGCAGCGCGCGGCAGCGGCGACGCGCCCGCGGCGACGATTTCACCGGCGATGTCCAAAAACGCGCTACAGAGGCTTCGGGGCACATTTGACTAGCGCAAAATGAAGAGGGGTGCACGGGGGTCTCACCGAGGGTTGTCGCACGGCCGGAGGAGGGGCAGAAGGTGGTCGGCGACGGCGATTGGCGGCGGAGCTCGTCGGCGCCCGACGAAGTCGGCGACGTAGAGGCGATAACCCCCGCGAAGGTGACCGGCGGTCTCGTGGGGACACGACAAAGGTGTTAGGCAAGGTTTCGAGGTGAGGCGGTGAGTGAATTGATGGGAACATTGGCGCCATTACCAAGCTCGTCGGTGCTAGGGTTTGGGGCATCGAGGTGAAGAATTCTGAGGGGAATCGGCCAATATTTATAGGGGAAATGGCAGAGAAACTAGCGGCGACATCATTGAGCATGATGGGGCGCTTGATTGAGGTGAAACAGTCGACATTGAAAGGGGGGAGAAAGTGGGCGGCGCGGTGATAGCGTGTTCGTTACGCGCGGGTTGCGGGGGGGGGGGGGGGGGGGGGGGGGGAGGTAGATGGAGGCTCTGACATGTGGGGCCAGCCTGTCAGCGAGGGGGAGAGGGGAAAAGAGGGGGCGCGGGCCGGCGGAGAGAGAGGAGGGAGTTGGGCCGGCGAGAATTTTGCCGAGGGAGTGGTTTTTCCTTTTTCTTTTCTTTTTCATTTTCTTTTATGTTTTGTTTCTTTTCTCTTTTATGCTTTGAATTTGTAAACTGAATTTTCTAGCGAATTTAAATATCAAAAATTCACAAAATCATTCAACATGATGCAATTTGCCTTAAATGAATTTTATTCCAAAGAAAATGTTTTTATCTCTTGCACAAGAATTTATTTTACATTTTTTTTCCCTTCAAAAAGAGTTGGTGTTACAACAGTTATGGAAAGTTTCGGTTGAATCTGAGTAGGATTTGAGTCCTAGTTAGGATTGGGTTGGCCTAAGGGCTGGTTATATAAGCAAGGGAGGCCAGAGCTCGTGGTGCACGACTTTCAGGCTGCTCCTCTTGTGGTTTGATCAATAAAATTTGTAGTTTAAAGGAACTTTGTGCATTGTTCGTCCGACTTGTTTCAGACAAGTTTTTTCTCGGTGAGTTTTTGCACATCACTGCTTTGCTTTGGTGGTTTTATCATAAATCGAGTTTTACAGGTCCAATTGACATGATTCATTTTGTCTTCACAACTTGATTATCTATCATCTCTGAAAATTTCACAGTCATTGGATTTGTGGTTTTGGATCTACACGGGTTTCATTGCAGTGTTGCAGATTTGGTTTTTCTCAGGTGGAACAGATTGACCTTCATTCAATCTTTCGATCGTAACTTGAGTTTTTCTCGATGGTTTTTCGTGATTCTTGTTGTGGTGTCTTCATGACTTGATTCTCCACAATTTATACTGGGTTTGTCATGATTGATCACGTTTAGATTAGTCGCACACACAATTTCTTAATAGATTGATTTTCTACCGAGGGGTTTTTGTTGCTTCCGCTGAAAAAGTTTTAAATCTACCATTCACCCCCTGCTCTGGTAGCTTTTCATGTGCTCTTCGATCCTTCAATTGGTATCAGAGCCACGGTGCTCTAATCTTTGTGATTTGCATGTGTTTTAGACTAATCATCATGGAGAAATACTCTGCAAAACCTTGTGTCTTTAGTGGTATTGATTTTTAGGTTTGAAAGGCACGTATGGAAGCTTTCATACAGGCACAAGGCTTTGCAATATGGGAAAAGGTGTACAAGACTTACGACGTGCCGTCAAACGATCAAGTCATGGCTAAAAACATGAGAGAAGCCGACAATAACAACAAGGCTTGCAACTTGATCATACAAGGATTGACTCAAAGTGACTTCGACCGTGTTGCTCACCTCCAATCTGCATACGATGTGTGTAAAGCACTCTGGGGCTACCACGAACGATCCAACATGATCAAGGAGGTAAGGCCAGACATGTTCAAAAAGGAGTACATGCGCTTTGAGATGCAACCAGATGAGTCCATCGACGATCTCTTTGCTCGCTTTAATAAAATTCTCAGCAACTTGTGTAGCGTCAATATTAATTTTTCAGATGCTGAGATTGCTAGGAAATTACTTAGTGCATTAGACGTGGCTCCTCCTCCAGCTCTTGCAAACCCAAATGATAAGATTATTATTCATCCGATTTGTGATAGGTAAGTAAATCTCTAATAATTCAATTTAGATACTTTTAGAATTATATATATACTAATTGAGAATCATGTATCAGGACTTGGGAGGATGCTTCGTTCACGGGCTAGGGAAAACACATGTTGGTGAATAGTATCCTGGGCCTTCTAGTCCGTTTGCACTACCCCGGTGTAGTGAACGGACGCACTGCCACGTCTTGGGATGACTACTATAGGGCTCAGGACGTTCTTCACGGTAGCCACCAGGAGGTTGTTTTGTAGAACTTCATGGTAAGTATGAACAATAATTGTGTAATACAAATATAATATAAGTTACATACATTTACTTGTATATTTCTTTTTTAGGCACGGTATCATTTGGAGGATGAGGTCAACCAGATGGATTATGCTCGTCTCGTCTTCCATAATTGCTCCAGAAAGATCATGACACAGTCACTATCGTCGGCTTGCATTCAAGCTACGACCGCGTACTTCAAGTTGCATCCAAATGAGCATGAGTCGGGGACACGTACTTGATGGAGGCGCAGTACGCAGAGGTAATGTTTTTAGTTTACTTTGCTTCATTATCTGATTGTGATCAATATTTTCATTCAATAATAAATTTGTTCAGGTCAGCGTAGCGTGGCTTAATAGACGTCCGGACGCGTATTGTGGCATGTGTGCTCTTTGGGCGAGCGAGGGCTTCCACGCAATTTCTAAAACTCGTCCAGAGAGTAGAGGGACACAGGGAAAACATTGTTTGGGTGGGGACAGCTACATACGCCTCGCTAAACGGATGGTAAGTGATACTTGCATTCTATTAAGTAATTTTATAATCTTTATTGTGCTAACAGGTCTCGATAGGAGCCCGAGAGCGGTCAACAGCCGACACCTATCGAGGTGTGGAAGAGGGGTCACTTGGGAAGTGACCCGTCGCAGCCTGAACAGCTGTCTTCTTAAACAGCGACACAGACTTTGGTGAGTTATTTTTTCAACTTAATTGAATTCTCTTGAATAGTTTTAATGACGTTATTTTTCTGTATTTTCTTGCAAAGTACAGTGAGGAGACGCGGAGGATTCGAGATGAAGAGTTTGATTGGCAGAGCGTGCCAATCGTCCCTGAAGCCGCGTATGCAAGCAGTGGTGGGAAACCGCACGGACGGTAAGGTTTGTTATTTTTAATTTATTTTTACCAACTTTGAGATACAAAAATTTAATAATCTTACTTCGTTGTGCAAGTTAGCCATCTTCGATGGAGTGGTCAACTCGAGGCAGGCGCGGGCTTCCTCGAGGGCTTCTTCATCGCATCAGGGCGGATCCAGCAGCATCCGTGCCAGCTGAGATCTGGATCTACAGAGTCTTCAAGAGGAGCTCCAGAGGACTCATGAAGCGCTCAGGGCTAGGGACGAGGCGCAGAGGACTAGGGACGAGTATCAACACTCGTCCATGCTACAGATGCAAACTGCCGTGCAGGTACATTCTAGATTTTGTACTTAACATTTTTAATATATAAATAACATGTATAATTATTTGCTTTGTGTTTTGCAGGCTATGTTTCCAGGATAACCACCTGTTTTACCGCAATGGGTCTCGCCAGCGATACCGCAGCCGCAGGTTCCGATGACAGCAACCCAGGTACAAAATTATTCAAAATAGCTTAAACTAGTTAAACTTGTTCAAATTTAGTAAAATATGCATTTTTTACTTGTAACATGTATAACCCCACTTGCACATCACAGGGATCGCAAATGGAGGCTCAAACTCCGTCGCCTCAGATTTCGGCGCTTGGACGACTGCAAGAAGAGGAATTTTCAAACTCTGATGGCAGTGAACGGGGTAGCGTCTGATAGTCAGTTCAGCTCCTCGCTTGGATTTTTGGTTACAATCTTTGACATTGCCTCTGGATTTTGATTTAGAATATGAAAAAAAAAGTAAAATGCAATAGTGGTCCATGAACCTGTGAAGGTATGTCACGTAGGTCTATGAACTTCTAAAATGCATTTTGAGGTCCCTAAAATATGTAAGTTACTAGAGGTCCAAGATTGTGCTTGTTAGACTATGCTTGTTAGACTGAATAGATATTGCAGAGTTCAGACAACAGTGGATCAACTAATTGTGCTTGCATAAAAAACAATAGTATTCCCTCAATGCTTGTAAACAACCCCCAAACATAGACTGTAAAGGCCTCCAAAACTTGCGAGGAGTGAAGAACTAGACTAGACTTGGGTTTTAGAGTCATATTCCTGCTTTTGACACTCTTCTATGCAATATTGAGTCATTTTCCTGCTTTTGACACTATTCATATTTTGCAGGTCTTCATATTGGCCATTGGGCAATCACGGTTGTATTTTGCTTCTTTGTCGTTGTGGTTTTGGCTTCACGAACTCGCAAAGTGTGTAATGGCATGTGCATAGTGTTCTCAAATGCTACTATTGTGATATATATGCTTGTGAACCTGTTTGTGTATGTCAGTGTGATCTGGCCATCGAGCCAGGGCTGGCCTTGAAGCCAGGGAAACATTTTCTATTTTTTTTAAAAAAATTGCATACCTTATCGACGATGATTTTTGGGGCACCGTCATCTATATTGGCATTTTATCATCGACGGTTCCGTCAATACCATCGAGGATAAGATCTATCGACGACGGTTTTCGCCCTGCCATCGTCAATCTGACAAGTTATTGTCAACGGTCACCGAAAGCCCGTCGACGATAACGTCCAGTATCGACGAAGATTGCCATTAAATCGTCGTCTATAAGTGTATTATAGATGACGGTCTGGGCCACCATCATGGATAAGCCCTCCCCCCTGCTGCCACGTGGATGGAGTCCCTTATTGACGATAACTAAATCTGGTCATTGTCAATAAGCTAATAGATGAAGGTTACAGTCGTCGATAAGCTTATAGATGACTAATAGTCGCAGACGGCAGGATACCATCATCAATAAGCATATACCGTCGTCTATATCTTATAGACGATGGTACCTACCTTATATACGACGGTTTCCAGCCATCGTCTATTATCGCGATTCCTGTAGTGGGAGCTCAGTCGATTCATGTCACAATTAGCGCGAGAAGCAGTCTTCACTGCCATCAGGGAGCCACACGAGAGCGACAGATGTCGTTTGACCGCAAATGGCGGTCAGACCAAGTCGGCCGAGCCAGGGGTTGGGCTGACCAGGTCATGGCTGATTTTGTAGTGTGCTTCCTCCAGGTGACTGACATGTCAGCCCTGGTTCCCTTCCCGAGTGAATTGCAATCTGATTCCCTCGGATACGGTTGATAATTGGTTCATCAACCATGTGATGCCACACATCATCGCCTGATTTGTTGGGATGTCACTTTTTAGGATTGTTCCCCACAATTCTCCTCGCAATAAAATACATGAATGCACTATTTCTCCATGTAAAAGTGGAATTATGTCAAATATGAAATTGATGTGTGTAAGCAATATTTATTTCTTCACATAATTGAGTTATACTGTCTGTCGAAATTGGTATATAGCGACCGTCAACAGGCAGCTCATGAACTAAAAGGTCCACTTACAGGAGTATAGAAGGGAATCCAATGGCGTAGTACCCAAAACTATTCAGAGGGCCAACCTGCAAAACTCCAGGAGAAAGCACAACGCAGAAAGAGCCTGGAAAGGGTCGATGGAACCCCTCGCTCGACCGACTTGTTCCTGCTGCCAAATCTGGTCTCCTTTGACGTGTCGACTTCTTGTGGCTCTTTGAAGGCGGCTCTGACTACTTCACGCGCATTTAGTGGCGGTAACCGACTAAACTTCTTGTATAAATAGGACCCTCACCCATCACTTCTCCACACATACCACTTGAGCATCACTCTCTTGTATACACACTTCTCCCAAATCCTTAGTGGAGTTTAGGCAGTAGAGAGGAGCCTCTGGTCTAAAGTCCATATTGGGAAAGGTTTGTATCATGTATCTTTTCTAGTATTTATAACATTATGCTTATTAATATCATTAGTTTGTGTGAAGCATTTCTTGTTTGATTGTGGAACACATGTATGCGATAGGTTTAGTTGTTCTTATGATAGTAGAGTGATCATGTTATTATATTATCATAAACACCATAGGCCTACACTATACTATAATTTGGTGTGATGTGAATGTAGGATCAAAGAGCACATGATAATCTACCAGAGGGGGGTGAATGGTGGATTAAAAATTTTCAACAGAAGCAACAAAAAACCCTCGGTAGAAAATCAATCTGATACAGAAATCATGTGTTCCAATGTGTTCAAAATGTGACAAATCAGTATAGATCGTATGTAATCAACTTACGAAGACACGACAATCAGAATCATGAGAAAACATCGAGTAAAACTCAAGTTATGACAAAAACCCTGAGCAAAGGTCAATCTGTTATAACAAAGAGCAAATAGGTCTGCTACGCTGCAAAGAAACTCATGTAATGCAAAAACCATAAATCTAATGATCGTGAACTTTTCACAGATGATAGAGTATTGAGTTTTCAAGACAACAAAAACAGAATCACATCAATTGGATATGTAAACGTGAGTTACGATCAAAACACCGAACAAAGGACGGTAGCGCAAAAACTCGACAAGAAATACTTGACGAAAAAGTCAGACGAACAAGGAACAAAAGCTCCTCTAAACTATGAATTTTATTCACCAAAGACATAAAAGGAACAGCCAAAAGTCATGTACCACGAGTTCTAGCCTCCCTTGCTTATATAACCAGCCCTTAAGCCAACCTAATCCTAACTAGGACTCCTACTCCTACTCAGTTTCAACTGAAACTTTCCATAGCTGCTCAAGACTCTTCCATACGCAGATAGAGCAATCTTAAGACTTCCAAAGACCTTAGGAACATCCTAAACTGTCGGTGTTTTTGATCCGGCAGATCTCCCGACACTACTAAAAGTGTTTGCGGAGTTTGAAGTTCGGTGTGGGCGCGCGGAGATTCAAGAAGGTGAAATGTAAAATGACACAAGAGACACCAAGATTTGCGTGGTTCGGGCTGCCTGAGCGTAATACCCTACTCCACGGGGTGTGTTGGTGTTGTATTGGATGTATGAACTCAACTCAGGTGACGTGAGTTGAGAGCGCGTGTGAGCCGATCAGACCAGATCAGATCAGAGCAGAGCAGAGCGCGGAGAGATCCCCCCTATGTATTGTCGGCCTATCCTTTTATAGTACAAGGACAGGCCGTTACAAGTTGGCCTGGCCCGACATGTGGCCCCAGCGGCTACTAATATTGATACACATTTGATGCGCTTAATTACCCTTAATGATCGAGTTACGTGCTTTGACAGCGCCATTACTGGTAATTAAGGTCGTCCAATCGTGTGTCATTAACATAGTATTAATGACACCTATTCGGGTCTTGAAGTCCTTGATTCCCCTTTGAAGATTCGGAGCCATTGTGGAGTCTACCGGTGGTTTGAGGCTGAAGATCTGACGGTTGGACACGTGGCAGCTCTGGAGCATACTGTGGGGAACAGATAGGTCCGTTGCCACCAGACACGTGTCAGTTCTGGAGCTTCCCTCGGTCTGGGGTTAGGTCCGGGGGTGCCGTTATGGTACATAGCCCGAAGCTTCCCCCTTGTGGGCGGTAGCTCCGGTTCGATGGTACACATGGCGACCCTAGGACTAACCATGTTGGGGAAGTGGGTCCAGTTATGTCTGACATGTGGGCCTCCGAAGGTCTTCAAATCAAGTAGATGACATTTCCTTGAGATCTTTGCAATCTCAAGGGGTATACGGTACCCAGGGTACCGACAGTGGCCCCCTGGGCCCACCTATGGGGAAGACCTCTTGGGTGAAGTCATTCCGCCGGAGGTGGGTCCATCCTTTGACTTTTGAGCCGAGTCTTCAAAGGTCTTCAGATGTGCCGTTGGGGATAGTTTTGGAGTTAAATCCTCGCCGCGTGGCATATCCCGGGTGCGGCAAATGAGATCTTTGGCGTGCGGATCTCACGCAATTGAAGGTTGCCGGTTCCCGATACGAAGATACATATCGGTTCCGTGTGCCTTGTCAGGCTGCCGCTTTCGGGCTTCCCGCCTTACATGATGACAACCGTTCGCCTGGGTAAGAACCTCGACTTGATCGTCGGGGTGGTCCCGGGCCCTTTTGTCATCGGCAGGGTGAAATTTTTGAATAGTATCTTCGGCTTCCCTGCGATTTCCATCCAAGCATTGCGGGGGCTTACTTAAGAAGGAAAGCGCACACCGTCTGGGGTTCTTTATGCCTCTCATCTAAACTTGCGCTCGAACTCCCAAACTTGGGCTTGTTTTTCCTCTCTTGCCTCGCTGTGCTGCGATGGAGTTGGGTCTCCGCGAGAGCCGCTTGAAGACCAAAGGTGACCTGAAGAAGGTTCGGGCCCTCATGGGGTGGTCCGCGGACTTCTTCAACCACCTGGTCCACGCCGGGGGAGAGCTCCCATTTGAGAAGGAGCACGCCGGTGAGATGGTGTACTTTTCTGCATACGCCATGGTGGGGTTGATCCCACCTTTTTCCTCCTTTTTCTTGATGTTGCTAGACTTCTACGGTGTGTAGCTGTACCACCTTGGCCCCCACTCCATTCTTCTAGTGTCTGTCTTTGTCCACTTCTGTGAAATGTGGGTGGGCATCCCCCCCTGCATTGAGCTTTTCCGGACCTTCTTCATTGTCCATACCACCGGAAGGAGTACTGAGTACCTTGGCTTCTATTACTTCATGAAGCGCAAGAAGTGCCCATTCAAGTACCTCCGGTTGTTTCCCTCTGGAAAGTGGGACGATTGGAAGAAGGACTCGATAGTCATCCGGGTGGAGGAGCACGAGAAGCTGGAGCTGCCCGAAGGCCTCCCCAACATCAACACTGCAATCTGGAGTGAAGCTCCAATGCTGTCGGATGCCTTCAACCCGCCATTGTGTGGAGGGAGGATTAACTCCTCAGGCGGTATTTTGCAATTTCCTGGTCAACAGGTGGGCACCACTGAAGAGGAGAGAGAAACTCGCTTGGTCCCTCAACAGTGTGATGGACGACGACCGGGTCGAGACCAGGCTGAAGTCCAACATGGAGGGGGCGACCTTGGAGTTTCATCTCAAGAAGTTCCAGCACGGCATCGACGTCGCGGGTGATGACTTGACTCCGCCACCAGCTTTCCTCCCTCTGAACTTGGAAGTACAGTTCAGCAGGGAGCTCCGGCGGACGATGCCGGTGCTTGATGACCTCAGTGTCGTCGAGAGACGATCGACTTCTAGGGTGGCGATCCCTGGGGCTTGTGAAGGTGGCTCCGACCCTACCCCGAAGCCAAGGACCAAAGTCGTCGGCAAGGGCAAGGAGCCGGTGGCCGAACCCTCGAGCCGGAAGAGGAAGCTAAAGCATGCCGACGGAAGGTCTGTCAGGCCTACTCCCTCTGCAACAGCTCCTTCTCCTCGGAGGGGAAGGTCTTCTACAACTGTGGTGACTGCATCTGCAGCAGTGTCTTCCCGGGGTGCTAGCTCCGGGCATGTGACTCTAGTACCAGGGCCAGCTGAGGCCTCTGGGTCCGGAGGTCCTTCCCGGTCGAGGGGGGCCTCGACTAAGGAAATGCTTGTGGCTGCAACAAGTTCCGGGGGGCCTTTCGGAGCTACCACGCCGGCGGCGGCCATGGTCAGTCCAGAACGCCCGGGAAAGAGATTCCGTGCAAGCTGGTGCGGAAGCCTACCAAGGTAATTTTTAATCTTTACCTCAAATAGTTGTTTTGTTGTAGTAATTGTTTTTTAAGTTTCTTCATCCATAATCTGCAGCGTCCCCAATAAGAGGAGTGAGGCTCCGCCCTCAGCCACAGCAGCTGAAGCTGTGAGGTCGGAGGCTTCTGCTCCTGTCCCGGTGCCGCCTCGAGTGGTGGCTGAAGCTGCGGCAGCTCCGGCGCCAGCTGTCGTGGTCATGAACCTTGACTCATCCCCCGAGACTCCCGTGGTAGTGCCGGACCACAGGAGAGAAGATGCGCCAGCGGCACCTGCCCCGGAGGTTGAAGCCCCGGGTCTTGATGCTGAGACATTGGAAGCTTCGGTCGCTGAGCCGGAGGTTATCGAAGTCCCGACGATCGAGCCGGATGTTGAGGAAGTCCCGGCGGTTGAGCTGGCTACCTCCGAAGCTCCGGCCCCAGAGTCGGTTGCCACTGAAGCTCTGGCTGCAGAGCCGGTTACAGTTGAAGACCTTCCAGCGCCTGAGCCAGTTGAGGTTGAAGCTCCGGCCTCAGGGCCGGTTGTTGTTGACCTTCTGGCGCCCAAGCCGGTCGTTGCAGAGGCATCAGCACTCGAACCCATGATGGTCGAGGCGCCAACACCTAAGCCACCAGCGGAGGAGGAGCCCAGGCCGGAGCCAGAAGTAGCCCCTGCTCCGGAAGTAATGACGGCGGAGGTGCCTGCTGCTGAGCCAGGGTGCCCTGATGAAGTCGTTGGCCCCCTGCCTGAGGGGGCAAATGAAGACCTGACGGCAGGGCCTTCAGAACCACTTCCGGAGGTCAGAACTTCTTCTGCGGGACCCTCCTCGGTGGCGACTGAGGCTATCCCAGAGGACGGCCCTAGCGCCGTGGAGGCTTAGGGGACCACTCTTGTGGAGTGGGACCCAATTTTTGTAAGCGAGAACCCGCTGGAACCAGCGGAGGAGACCCCAGTAGGTCCGGACCCTATTCCCCTGTCGTTGTCCATTGACAACGCTTGCTCCAGTCTGCGTCAAGTCCAGCTGGCGTTCTACCAAGACAGCAAGGCTCTTGAAGAGGAGCGCCAAACCCTTAGGCGGTGGCGTAATCGGCTCTACTTCGAGACCAAGCTGGCGTAGTCGAGGCTGGCAGACGACAAGGAGTGGATAAAACAGGAGAAGGTCCGCCTGGAATACTGGGGCAAATTGTTGGATGATAGGGAGAGCTTGACTCGTGCCCTCGACACTCAATCCTGGGCCATTTATGAGCAGACCAAGGCATCTAATAGTGCGACTAATGATCACCAAGAAAGGCTTGAAGCCATTAACACTACCCTCATCAAGCGCCAGGAGGCACTTGAGGAGAGGGAGAAGAAGCTCGAAGACGAAGAGCAAAAACTCCTAGAGCTGCGGGATGATGTATTGAAGAGGGAGGAGGAGCTCTCCGAAAAGGTGGCTCTGGCTGACAAGGGCCTCGAGGAACGCACCAAGAAATTGGAGGAGTGTTGCGTTGAGGAGGAGGAGAAAGCCTGGGTGCGAGAGCAGGAACTCCACCAGCAAGATTGTGCCATCGCTGCCAGGGAGAAGAAAGTTAGGGGCCGGGAGAAGGACCTGGTCGACCGCCGGAACAAGATCCACCTCCGGGAGGAGGAGCTTGGAAAACTCGAGAAGCAGGTTGCTGAAAAGATTCAGCAAAATGCCAAAGAGGTTGAGCGCCTTGCTCGTGAGAATTCTGAACTGGCGGCGGGTAAAAGATCCTTGGAGGAACTGAAGGGCTTGAGGACTGCGGACTCCCTACAGGTTTGGGAGTTCCTGAGCAAAGCCAACGACGCACTGACACCGATGGGCTTCAGTCCCATGCGTCCGGATGTGATCCGGAGCCAGAGCCGGACCTGGCGTTGCAAGCGTTGAGCTCGGCGGGTGGCAAAATCTACAAGGTGGGTGACGTCATCGCGGACCAGTTGGAGGTTGAGGGGCAGTCCTTGGCGAAGAACGTCGCAGAGTATGTGCTGACGTGCTACACCAGCCGGGATCCCCAATTTCCTCTGGACCCGGTGCTTGAAGTCCCGTCGAAGGAGAAGGTGAAGCCACCCGAGCCAACGTGTCGGACGTTGCTCAGAAGGTCGCCCAGTTCTTCCATAGGGTCTAGGACCATCTCTGTAGCTCCCACTTGTATTCTCTCTTTTTCTTCCCCAATTTTGTAATCCCTTGTCTCCAGATGAATGAAATCCACAATTTTTTAATGAATTTCATTTTTTATCTTCAACACTTCTGTCTTCACTTGGCCCCCTGGTAGATGTACACAATTTGATTGTGAACATGTACCAAGAGGATATTGTATTTTGTTGAAGACTCGTTTGCTTCGAACTTGTAGAGTGTAGGTTCGAAGTCTTTGATAGTGAAGGCCCCCTGAGGTTGTCAGAGCTCAGAAGCTCCGGCATTGACTACCGTCAGAGCTTAGTAGCTCCGGCAATAGTCCCTATCAACGCATAGAGCATCGATAGTTAGCCCTCCGGGGTGCCAGAGCTTAGTAGCTCCGGCAGTGACCTTTGCCAACGCGTAGCTTGTCGGCAGCAGACTCCACTTGTGGGGTCTTCTCACCATCTTTTATTCTGCGTCGACGCCTGGCCCCCCTAGCTTTGCTGGAGCTTGGTTGCTCCGGTAATGCTCGTTTTCAATGTTTAACATCGATCACAAGCCACCTAGAAGGATTCGGAGCTTTGTTAGCTCCGACTTTTCTCCATCAACGTGGATTCTTTATTTTTCCTACACACTGAAGCCAAGAAAAATAGTAAAATTCGCTCCTTGCCTATAACTTCTTCGTGGCTTACAATTCCCAAGAAAGTTTTAGGTCAAACACAATTATGAATACAACCGAATGCGTTGCCTTCTTTCTTCCACATCCAATTGTACTTGGACCCGCCTTACTTCAGCCTGTCGGGGTGTAGGTAGAGTGGCGTACTTAGGGTGCTTGACCAGGCTAAGTCGATAGCACACTCCAGCCCTAGATTGGCTTGGCGGAATTCAGGTGAGTGGGCCATGAACAATATTTGAATCCAAAAGAATTGACAATACAGCTCGAATTGTACATGAACTGGTCGAACTAAAATTTCTTAAGAATTGCACAACTTTGTTATAGACAAGAAAGAGAAAAATAAAAAATGTTGAGCCTGTACAAAATAAATGCACGTGGAGTCTGTTTCACATGGAGATGTCTTTCATTATAGGTCCGGGGTACAAGGGAAACAAGTACACTCTTAGGGTACGGAACCAGGCTAAGCGTGTTTCATTTCTCGTTTGACCCAGGGTGGCTAGCCACACTTTTAGTCCTAAGACTTTGACAAGTGTTGCATGAACTTTGCAGACCTTCCGGGAAAGGTCTGGCTGTTCTCCCGGAGGAACTACCCGACTCTGTACAATGACTCTATAACATACACCTCAAGTTACTACAGACTCACCTCTGTGATATTAAGTGTAGAACATACGAAGGTGCTCAATATTCCAAGGATTTGGGAGAGGTGTCCCATCCTCGGTAGCCAAGCGAACACTTCCGGGACGGGATACTTTAATCACTCGGAAGGGTCCCTCCCAGCTGGGGGAGAGTTTGTTTAACCCTTCTCTGGATTGTATTCTCCGTAGCACCAGATCGCCTTCCTCGAGCTGTCGGTTGTGTACATGCCGCTGATGATAGCGCCGAAGGGCTTGGTAGTATCGGGCATTCCGAACAGCTGCTTGCCACCTTCCCTCCTCAAGGAGGTCTAGGTCTTCACGCCGAAGCTGGTCCTGTGTGGCTTCGTCAAAGGTCCGGACCCGGAGTGACCCCAAGGTTATTTTCGGAGGAAGGATTGCTTCAGCTCCGTACACCAGGAAGAAGGGTGTCTCTCCAGTTGACCGGTTTAGAGATGTTTTGTTGGCCCATAGTGTGGGCGGAAGCTCTTCAATCCAGTTGGCTCTATGTTTTTTCAAGCGCTCATAGGTGCGCGTTTTGAGTCCTTTCAGGATTTCAGCATTTGCTCTCTCGACCTGGCCATTGCTTGCCGGGTGAGCTACGAAGGCGTAGCAAACTTGAATGCCGAGGTCTTCGCAATATCCTTGAAATGCAGAGCTTGTGAATTGGGTCCCGTTATCAGTAATGATTTTGTTTGGGACTCCAAATCTGCATACAATGGACTGCAAAAAGTTGATAGTAGATTGCTTGTTTATTGTCACAAATGGAGTTGCTTCCGACCACTTGGTGAACTTGTCAATGGCGACATACAGGAACTTGTAACCTCCGACGGCTCTTGGGAAAGGTCCCAAGATGTCCATCCCCCACACAGCGAAGGGCCATGTAGGAGGTATCATTTGTAGAGGCTGAGCCGGTGTGTGAATTTGCTTTGCATGAAATTGGCATGCTTAGCATTTCTTCACCAGCTCAGTTGCATCCTGGAGTGTTGTAGGCCAGTAGAAGCCACACCGGAAGGCTTTACCGACTAGCGTGCGGGAAGACGCGTGGTTCCCACACTCGCCTCCATGGATTTCTGCAAGGAGCTCGCAGCCTTCTTCCCTTGTGATGCACCGCATTAGGACGCTGTTGGCACCGCGCCGGTAGAGATCCCCTTCTACCAACATGTATCTTTTAGCCAATCTGACTATTCGGTCAGCGGATACATCATCGTCAGGAAAGATGTTGTCTTTCAAGTAGCTCCGGATCTTCGAGATCCATGCATCAGAGCTAACTTGAGCATTTGAGTCTTGCATGTTGGGTTGCTCGGAGCTTCCGGCAGCACCTACGACCCTTGATGGCTGCCATGGTAACAGGGCCATCGGGACCGTCAGCTTCGGGATGCTGATCTCGCCCCCTTCGCTCAGTTCGGCAGGCTGAGCTGTGGGTTTTGACAACCTCCGGACAGAAGTTCCGTCAGGAGCTGGAGCTCCGGTTGACGCTTTCGTTGAGAGTTCGTCGACTTCAGCATTGTGGGCACGCTGGACCTGGTGGAGGTCTAGGACTTCGAAGTCCTTCTGAAGCCTCTGGACTTCAAGGAGGTAAGCAGCTAGCTGGAGATTGTTGCAGGAGCATTCACCCTTCACTTGTTTAATGATGAGCTGTGAATCTCCCTTGACCAGCAGCTGCTTGACACCGTAAGACAGTGCCACCTTTAGTCCGTCGATAAGTGCTTCGTACTCCGCCATGTTGTTGGTCGCCTTGAAGTCAAGGTGTACCATGTATTTTACCTTCTCCCCGGTTGGTGCGAGGAGAAGGATTCCAGCTCCGGCACCCTGCTTTTGCATGGAGCTGTCAAAGTAGAGGGTCCAGTGAGGCTCGGTGAAGACCGGATCCTTGTGTTCCGGCTTCTGCTCACTGGGGCCCCCAGGGTTTGATGGAGAGGGAGTCCATTCCGCCACAAAATCTTCCAATGCTTGACTCTTGATTGCTTGTCTTGGAATGAATTCGAGATCAAATTCGGCCAATTCTGCTGCCCACTTTGCAATATTCCCAGTTGAATTGGAATTATGCAAGATTGCTCGAAGTGGGTAAGAAGTCACCACTGAAATCTTGTGAGCTTGGAAGTAATGGTGAAGCTTCTTGGAGGCGATAAGAACTGCATAGAGCAGCTTATGCACCTCTAGGTATCGAGTCTTGGCGTCATGAAGTACTTCACTGATGAAGTACACTGGGCGCTGGATGGTCCGGACCCTCCCGGAGGGGCCCGGAGCTTCCTCTTCATTGACCCAGATCCTTCCGGTGGGATCCGGACCTTCTTTGGGGACCTCCGGGTCCTTGCTGGAGGGACCCGAAGCTTCTTCATAAGTGACCTGGACCCTTCCGGAGGGGTCTGGGTCTTCTGAAGTAACTTCTTGTGGACTCAAGTCTGGGAACTGGGACCCATACTCGCTTTCAGGAACCTCCGGACCCTCCCGGAGGGGTCTGGATTCCTGAGCATGGGATAGTTCTGGTCTTTCTGCAACCAGGACCATAATGACGACTTCGTCTGTTACTAAAATGTAAAGCAGCAAAGGCTCACCAGGGTTCGGAGCTACCAGAGTTGGTAGGGTGGTGAGGAGCTGTTTTAGCTCCTGGAACGCTTTTTCTGCTTCTTCAGACCATTAGAATGGTCCGGACTTCCTCAATAACTTGAAGAAGGGAAGTGCCTGTTCCGCCAGTCTTGAAATGAATTGGCTGAGGGCTGCTAGACATCCAGTCAGCTTTTTGACATCCTTGATGCGGGCTGGTGGCCGCATGTCTTCAATGGCTTTGATCTTCACCGGATTAGCCTCTATGCCCCGGTGATTTACCAGGAAACCAAGAAGTTTTCTGGATCTAACCCCGAAGACACACTTGTCTGGGTTTAGCTTTGTGCGGGTGACCCGCAGCTTGTCGAAGACAGCCTGCAAGGTGTCAAGGTGTGACTCCTTGTTCTTGACCTTGACCACGATGTCATCGACGTACACTTCCACTATGTCTCTAATGAGTTCTTCAAAAGTTTTGTACATAGCTTGTACAAAGGTTGAAGCTCCATTCTTGAGACCAAATGGCATGGATGTATAACAGTACAATCCATCTAATGTGATGAAAGAGGTATGCTCTTCATCTTCCCTAGACATTCTGATTTGATGATACCCAGAATATGCGTC
Source organism: Tuctoria greenei (assembly GCA_036927565.1). NCBI lineage: Eukaryota > Viridiplantae > Streptophyta > Magnoliopsida > Poales > Poaceae > Tuctoria > Tuctoria greenei. The sequence goes on from JAYESD010000001.1 coordinate 202,471,367, forward strand.
TAGGAAACACAGTAATTCACACCCGGAGGTGGAATCCACTATCTGATCTATTCTAGGTAGTGGGAATGGATCTTTTGGACACGCCTTATTTAGTGTTGTGTAGTCAATACACATCTGAAGCTTCCCGCCGGCCTTGGGCACAATGACTGGGTTTGCAGCCATTTTGGATGGAAGACTTCTCGGACGAATCCAGCTTTGAGCAACTTCTTCACTTCTTGTCAAATGAAGTTCTGTCGCTCCACGGATTGCTTCCGAGGCTTCTGATGCACGGGTCGGGCGTCAGGGTAGATCTTCAGATTGTGCTCAATCACTTTCCTGGGGATCCCAGGCATTTGTGACGGTTGCCAAGCAAACATGTCGACATTAGCCCGGAGGAAAGCGATGAGCGCGAGTTCCTATTTGTCATTCAGTCCCTCCGATACACGGGTGGTCTGAGCGGCATTGGAACCGATTTGGACGACTTCTACGGGAATGTCGGTGTCGCCGCTTGGCTGCACACGAGGTGCAGAAGTCGAGCCTCGTTGACGAATGCTCGGGGGTTTTGGAGCTTGCTCCTGCCTGGAGTCCTCCTCTTGCGCCGTAGTAAGCGCATGAAGTTCTTCCAGAGCGGTTACTCCGGCAGTGCGATCTCCGCAGATCCGGAGAATGCCTACTGGTGTTGGCATCTTTAACACCAGGTATCCATAATGAGCAGTTGCCATGAGTATGTACAAGGAAGGCCTACCCAAGATGGCGTTGAAAGGTAAGTTGATCTGAGCAACATAAAAGACCAACTTCTCAGTGCGATACTTCTCCCGGGTCCCAAAGGTAATGGGGAGAGTAATAGTACCGAGTGGGGTAATGGCTCCCGGACCTACTCCAGAGAAAGGTCGGGAGGGGTGAAGATCCGAAGGTCGGAGCTGAAGCTTGGTAAAAGCTTTGAAGCTTATGAGGTTCAGCCCCGAACCTCCGTCTACCATAACATGGTGGAGCTGAATGTTATTGATGGTAGGAGATACCATAAAAGCTAACTGGCCTGCTCCAACCATGCTTCGAGGGCAGTCCGAAGCATCAAAAGTGATGGCTGTGTCCATCCACTTCCGATGAGGCTCCGCCCTGGTTGTAGGAGCTACAGCGGCCGTGTCCCGACGCATTGTCTAGAGGACGCGGCGGGAGGTGATGTCCCATGATCCACCAAAAATGGTGTTCATGGTCTTCCGACGCACGTTGTCAAAGACGTCAGAATCGTCATCGACGGAGGTGTAGACGGCCTTCAGGACCTTTTTAGGATCCTGAAAACCTAACTCCTCTTCAGCTGGAGCTTCGTCAACTTTTTGTTTTCCTTCCCTCTGTCGGAAAGGAACTTCTTCCCGGCGCTTGTTGTAGTGCTCGGCAAGGTTTTGGACCTCCCGGCAGTCTTCCAAACTGTGGTTTTCCGCCTTATGAATTGGACACCACACCTTGGGTTTGTCACCATCTTCAGAAGAAGGTCGAGGTCGGTTCTCGGGGCGTGGCCCCCGGCCACCCGGAGCTGCAGCAACTGCAGTATTAGATGCGCCGGCCGACGGCTTCTTCTTGTCGTTGGTCTTTTTCTTCTTTTTGCCACTCCCGGAGGTAGTGGCTTCGCCTTTGGAGGATTTCTTGTGATCCTCCAGAGGTGGATTGGAGTGTATTTCACGGCCCTCCGTAGCTCTGGCACATTTGTCGGCCAAGCTGAAGAGTTCCGTGACACTGGTGATCTCCTTGATCGCCAGTTTCTCCAGCATCTTCTTATCCCGTACGCCCTATCTAAATGCCACAATGACAGAAGGGCTAGAGATAGAAGCGATAGTGTTTCGTACCTGAGAGAATCTCTGAATGAAGATTGCAGGGATTCTCCCCCTTTTTGCACGGCTGAAAAAAGGTCCAGTTCGGTGCTTGGTCGGGTGTATGAACTCCCGAAGTTGGCGGTGAACTATCGGCACAACACCCCCCAACTGTTGATGGAGTTGGGTGGAAGGCTCATAAACCAGGACCAGGCGGTCCCAGTTAAAGCCACTGGAAAATAGTTGGCCATTACGGCCTCATTTCCTCCAGCTGCCAAGATAGCAGTGGAGTAAATCTAAAGAAATTTCTGTGGCCACCTGACCATACGCAGATGCATGGCCAGGGCTGAACAGCCTCCTCCTACTCCTTCAGGAGCAGGAATGTCTTGAGCTTCTCGTCTTTCACGAGCACGCTCGATATGGACTTGGCCGTCTTGTTGACGGTATCGGTGATCAAGCTCCGCCCGGAGGTCATGAGTTGAAAGCCTTGATACCGTGTGAGTGCGTCGCGCCCTGGAGCGCAACGACGTCACTTGCTGTGACGCAGCACGTCTCCTATTGTTGGAAACGTGTGGACCAAGTCTGCCAGACAAGGTCCGTCGCTGCAACGGGGCCCGTCCTGAAGGAGGAGGACCCTGGTTACTGATGCGGTCGGCTGCTGCTACAGCCAAATGTTCCACATTGGCCCTCCGCTGCTCCATTGCATCTCGGGATGCATCCGGAGGTGGTGGGCGCTGAAGGAGAGCACGTGCTGCATGGAGCGTGTGTTCCGGGTTGTCCTGATTCGCCAACGCAGTGATTGACGCCAGTGCACCATCGCGCTGCCCAGCCTGATTTGTTGGTGGAGGCGGCGGTGGTGGAAGTGTGACTCCTACTGGAACTGTGGTTCCTGCTGGTGGCTGCATATTGGAGGGATCGCCCCCAGCAACTTGAACAGCGGGACGACCATTGGATGATTCAGCAGCTGAGTTCACGATTCTTGAAATCTCAGGCGCCCCCTACCTGGCACGCCAACTGTTGGTGGTTTTGATCCGGCAGATCTCCCGACACTACTAAAAGTGTTTGCGGAGTTTGAAGTTCGGTGTGGGCACGCGGAGATTCAAGAAGGTGAAATGTAAAATGACACAGGAGACACCAAGATTTACGTGGTTTGGGCCGCCTGAGCGTAATACCCTACTCCACGGGGTGTGTTGGTGTTGTATTGGATGTATGAACTCAACTCATGTGACGTGAGTTGAGAGCGCGTGTGAGCCGATCAGACCAGATCAGATCAGAGCAGAGTGTGGAGAGATCCCCCCTATGTATCGTCGGCCTATCCTTTTATAGTACAAGGACAGGCCGTTACAAGTTGGCCTGGCCCGACATGTGGCCCCGGCGGCTACTAATATTGATACACATTTGATGCGCTTAATTACCCTTAATGACCGAGTTACGGGCTTTGACAGCGCCGTTACTGGTAATTAAGGTCGTCCGATCGTGTGTCATTAACATAGTATTAATGACACTTAATTGGGTCTTGAAGTCCTTGATTCCCCTTTGAAGATCCGGAGCCGTTTTGGAGTCTACCGGTGGTTTGAGGCTGAAGATCTGACGGTTGGACACGTGGCAGCTCCAGAGCATACGTGGGGAACAGATAGGTCCGGTGCCACCAGACACATGTCAGTTCCGGAGCTTCCCTCGGTCTGGGGTTAGGTCCGTGGGTGCCGTTATGGTACATAGCCCGGAGCTTCCCCCTTGTGGGCGGTAGCTCCGGTTCGATGGTACACCTGGCGACCTTGGGACTAACCATGTTGGGGAAGCGGGTCCGGTTATGTCTGACATGTGGGCCTCCGAAAGTCTTCAAATCAAGTAAATAACATTTCCTTGAGATCTTTACAATCTCAAGGGGTATACGGTACCCAGGGTACCGACATAAACATTCCTAGAAAAAACTAACTTTATGACCCACACGAAATCTAACCATAACCAACTTGAAACTTTCCATATTCGAACAATAACCACCTCAGCCGCAGCTTGAGGCATAATCTAGCCGGTTGGAACTTTCTGATCACATCTTCACGTCCATATCTCTTCATCACGCCTTGAATAATGGCACCACGTCAATGCACCCCTTGCACACGTGTAAACACTTTCCAACGATATCCACGATACCTTCATATTCATTGTTCTTGACCCAAACATGCTACGTGATCTACCGATCAACCCAACCACAATTCCTCTCGAACTTGGTTGTTAAACCTCATCTTCTCACTAACACTAGTTCAATGGATTCCACCACCAGCAATCTATTGACCTCAAGCAACATCTGCACATGAACAAACAAGCAACTTTTCCCGAGAACAAGTCCACAACTTGACTCACATTAGTTCGATAACCACAACACCTTATGTGAGCACCTCACATAAGCATGTTGCAAACATAAAAATATAATGCTTATCGTGATCAGCCAAAACACATCAAAAAGTTAGTAAAAGAATACTAAGAAAACTTCTTATAAGCCAAAAAAGCAAGTTTAAAACATTACAATTGAAAAGGGAGATACAAAACAAATCAACATGGCTGATGACAAGGATATTTGCTGCTTTGGTCTCTACTAATGTCAAAATCATGCTATGTTAGCTGAATGGTCAATTTACTGTTTTTTTACTGATCTTGACATGTAGTTACCACTGTATGGGTTTTTGCCACACCCTTATTAGCAAGACTTGAGCTGGTTACAGTACATGTTTGCACATTTCCTTTTTGCACACATATAAAGGTAGGGACTGATTTATGCTAATAAATATTTATGATCATATGATCTATAACCAACAGCTAATATTAGAGAAGGTATGTAAAAATAGGTCCAAGGTATCCATCAGTCTTCAACCCGGGCATGCTTGGTAGTAAGGCTATATGCAAAATCAAAAGTTCCATAAGGCACAAAAAACATAGCAATGGTTCTGTTGACTTAAGTAAAAAACATCATGTGGCTAAGGAAAAAAACGGCTGACCTGACTATCACACGCTACCCCGTCCACTGCCACGGAGTTCGGAAAGTCGTCCTCCTGCAGACTTCCAAGCGCTAAAATCTGGGCGACGGAGTTTGAGGTTCCGTCCCCGATCCCTATGATGTACAAGTGTGGTTAACCAAGTTATAAGTATAAAAATGCATATTTTACTAATTTGAACAAGTTTAACTAGTTTCAGCTATTTTGAATAATTTTGTACCTGTGCTCCTGTCGTCAGCACCCATGGCAGCTCCATCGATGGTGGCGCCCACTACGGAAAGACATCCTGCTGTCCTGCGGTCATAGCCTGCAAATACAAAGCAAATCATTATACATTTCATTTAAATATTAAAAATGTTAAGTACAACATTCAAAACTTACCTGCATGGCAGCTTGCCACTGTAGCACGTACGAGTTTTGATACTCGTCCCTAGCCATAAGCGTTGCTGCTTGCATCTCGTCCCTAATCCTGAGAGCTTCGTCCCTATCCCTGAGCTCCTCGTCCCTAGCCCTGAGCGCTTCTTGCATCCTCTGGAGCTCCTCCCGAACACTTTGGAGCTCTAGATCTCGACCCGTACGGCTGCTATTGAACCCGCCCTACTGCAAAAAAGAGGCTCTTGAGGAAGCATGTGCCTACCTCGATCAACCACTCCATCAAAGATGGCTATCCTGCACAACGAAGTAAGATTATTAAATTTTTGTATCTCAAAGTTCATGAAAGTAAATTAAAAATATCAAAAGTCACCGTCTGTGAGTTTTCCTGCCACCACTTGCATACGCGGCTTCAGGGATGATTGGCGCGCTCTGCCAATCATACTCTTTGCCTCGAAGCCTCCGCGTCTCCTGTCCGTACTTTGACTGGAAATACAGAAAAATAACATCACCAAAACTATTAAAGAGAATTCAATTAAGTTAACAAAATAACTCACCAATGTCTTAGTCGCCATCTGAGAAGAGGTCAGGCTGTGACGGGAAGTGACCCCTCTTCCACACCTCGATAGGTGTCAGCTTCTGACTGCTCTCGTGCTCCTATCGATACATGTTAGCACAATGAAAGCTTATAAAATTACTTAAATAGAATTCAAGTCACAGATTACAGTAGATAGACTCTCCATCTTCGCCTTGCTGCACAAGAGGTGATGCAGATCATGAAAACCAACAAAAAGAGTGTTGGGAAGGTCATCGGTGTTTCCATCGGTGCAAGTGTTGTCGCTCTTGGTTTTATAACTCTCATACTGACTTTATTGAGCAGAAGGGAGATGTTATCTAGTCAAAAGGTAGACAATTCTCTGCAGGGTGGCGTTGGGATCATTTCATACAAATATGTTGATCTGCAGAGAGCAACTAAAAACTTTTCAAAGAAGTTAGGCGCGGGCAGTTTTGGTGTTGTGTTTAAGAGTTGCTTAACTGACTCTGCAGTGAAGCGGTTAGATGGTACATGCCAATGAGATAAGGAATTCAGGGCTGAAGTGAGTTCGATTGGAATCCTCCAGCACATCAATTTTGTTAAACTCATTGGATTTTTCTGAGACGGTGATAGAAGGCTACTAGTATACGAGTGCATGCCAAACAATTCCCTAGAAACACACCTATTCTAGAGTAACAGTACTTATTTGGGTTCGGAAGTGAGATGCCAAATAGCTCTTGGAGTTGCTAAAGGGCTAGCATACTTGCACCATGGCTGCCGAGACTGCATCATACGCTGCAACTCAGGTATAAACACTACTGACACAGATTAAAACTGATGCCTGAATAAATTTGAAGCGGCAGTGTAATATTTTATATAGCTGAATAGAACTAGCTGCGTTCAACATAAGGATTGTGCATTCAATGTTATAAATTTCCCACTAAATCAAAGTTGTGGCAGAATCTGTAAGTGCTAATGAAAGTGCTAAAACAGTGCTAATGAAAGTGCTAATCACTACAAAATGCTAGGCCATGGTGGGGGGCGGCCACAGTGGGGAGGGGCGGCCACAGTGGGGGGCAGCCATGGTCGGGAGAGGGGCAGCCACGGTGGGGGCGCCAGGAAGGGGGTGCTGGGGAGGGGGCCGCGCACGAGGAGGGGGCACCAGGTAGGGGGTAGCGTACGGGGAGGGGGCGCCGGGAGAGGGCGGAGCACGGGGAGGGGGTGCAGGGAGAGGGCGGCGCACGGGGAGAGAGCGCTGGGGAGGGGGCAGTGCCTGGGGAGAGGGCACCGAGGAGGGGCTCGTCGAGGGTGCGACGCACCGGGAGGGGTGGCGGGGAGAGGCGGCAGCATACCTCGACGGCACGTCCTCCTCGGTTGATGGTGGCGGCGGCGACCCTCAGCGACGGTGGATGGCGGCGGTGGCGGCCCTCGACGGCGGCGATGGAGGCGGGCAGCGGCGGTGAGGAGAGAGCTCGGGTGCGAGCCAAATGAGTTAGAGCGCGCAGCGCAGGGGGTCGGAAAATAATCCCTAATTGTAATTGACGATGGTGTAGGTCAACCATCGTCAATTAAGGCTTGATTGACGACGGTCAATATAAACCGTCGTCTATAGCCGCTCGGGTGGCCCCGATTGTCAGCCCATATTGATGATGGGGCTAATTGAAGATGGTTCACTGTCATCTTTTAGTTATAGATGACGGTAAAAGGTAAAAAGTTGTCAATTAGCCCCTAATTGACGACGATTGGATTTAGTCGTCGTCAATTACTTAATTGACGACGGCACCATTATCAATTAATATGGTCGTCGTCTATTTTTGCGATTCCTGTAGTGAACATATGATAAGAAAATTTTCGTATAGGAAGTACAAAAGTATAATAATGTAGGATAAAAGAGCACATGAAAAGCTACCAGAGGGGGGTGAATGGTAGATTTAAAAATCTTACGCAGCGGAAACAATTAAACCCCAAACCCTTCGGCAGAAAAACGATCTCTTAAAGAAATCGTGTGTGAGACTAATCTAAACATGTTTCACCGTGACAAAAGTGATGTATATCAGAGAGAATCAATCCACGAAGACAACACAAAAAGAATCACTCAAATCCGTCGAGAAAAACTCAAGTTATGATTGAATGATCAAACAATGGTCAATCTGTCCTACCCGAGAAAAACAGTTCTGGAACGCTGCAAAGAAACTCGTGTAGATCAGAAACCACAAATCCAATGACCGTGAAATTTTGACAGATGATAGACAATCAAGTTGTGAAGACAACCCAAAAAGAATCACGTCAATTGGATATGTAAAACTCTAGTTATGATAAAACCACCGACGAAAGGTAGTGCTGTCCAGAAACTCGACGAGTAAAACTTGTCTGGAACAAGTCGGACGAACAAGGCACAAAAGTTCCTTCAAACTACGAATTTTATTTAATAGAACACAAGCGGAACAGCCCCAAAGTTGTGCCCATGAGATCTGGGCTCCCTTGCTTATATAACCAGCCCTTAGGCCAACCCAATATCAACTAGGACTCCAATCCTACTCAGATCACGAATCATAACTTTCCATAACTGCCCAAGATTCTTCCATACGCAGATAGAAGCAATCTTAGGACTTTCAAACACCTTAGGAACGTATCTCACATTCCTAAACAACTCAAATTCGTGACCCACACGAAATCCTATCATAATCAACTCAAATCTTTCCATATTTGAGTCAAACCCGACTCAGTCGCAGCCTGAGTCCATAACCTAGTCGGTTGGACCTTTCCGACCAATTCTTTATGTCCACATCTCTTCATCACGTCTCGGAACCATGTAGCCACGTCCATGCACTCCTTGCACACGTGCAAACATCTTCCAATGACGTCCACGACACCTTCATATGCATTGTTCTTGATTCAATCATGCTGCGCAACCTCCTGATCAGCTCAATCACAATTCCTCCTGAATTTGGTTGTTGGAACCTCATCTCCTCCCTGAGACTAGTCCAATGGATCCCGTCACCAGCCATGTCTTGAACTTAAGCAACACCTGCACATGAATAAACAAACAATCCATACGAGCCCAAGTCCTCGACTTGACTCACATCAGTTCTGAACACAACACCTTACGTGATAACCTCACATAAGCATGTTGCAAAACCACAGTAACATGATATCATACATATCAACCAAAACGCACCAAAAACTTAGCAAATGAATACTAAGCAATCTTTCTAACAATGTAATGCAAGTATGAAACATTGCAAATGAAAAGCAGAAGTATTGCAGTCAAGTTCCGGACCATCCCACAGCAAGCCGGAGCTTGACCCGGAGCTTACTAGTACAATGAAGCACCTGCCGGAGCTTACCAAAACTAGTAGATCCTAGCACCGGAGCTTACCAACAACTAGTCAAAACTAGTCAACCCAAAACCGGAGCTAGACAAAGTACGTCAGAGCTTAGCAAAATCATGTTGGAGCTATCAAATATATGCCGGAGCTATCAAAGACATGTAGGAGCTAAAGATAAAGCTCACCGGAGCTAACCAAAGCTGGTCGGACCTTACCAAGAAGTCGGACCTAGCATCTAACGTAGTCGGAGCTACCCAAAACAAGTCGGACCTACTGTTGGACCTTGCTGTAGCTCAGAGCTAGAGTCGGACCTTGATAAAAAGGTGTTTTGGTGATATTCAAAACTTTTATCATCAAAGCCAAGTGTATTCACTACAAGCCAATGTATTCAGCACACATAGGTCTTACAATCTTCCCCTTGATGAATGCATTGGCAACACCATCTAAAATCCGAACATTGGCTTATTCACATAAAAGTTTTGAAAACAATTTCTCCCCCTTTGTAAATCAAAAGTAAAATGAGAAGAAAATCCAAAAAAATTATCCCATATTATTTCTCCCCCCTTTTCTCCCCCTTTATTATCTCTCCTTATGCACATATTCTCTTTCTCTTCATGCTTATCTCTCCCCGTTTGACAATGTATTCAGCAAGTCATGAGCATATAAACAATTTATCTCTCCCCCTTTAGTTGTTATGAGCATATTATAACATATACATATAACCAAAGCTCATCCAAGGCATACTATCAAGTACCTCACATTATCACATCAATGAAATACATAAAGTAGTGTAAGCCATGCTAGAGAGCAAGTGTGATTTTCAATTTTAGCAGGTCATGATCTCACAAACTCAACTATTTCAAAACCTGAAAGCATGACACTTGTTGCTGCATTTTATTATTTTTCAAAGCATAAATTTAGATCATATGATATTTGCAAGAGATTATATGCGCATCTGCCTTATTCTAACCAACCAAGCCAAGCCTATGTCATTTGACAATTAGAAGCTTAAGGACATGGTTTTAGTCATACACAACTTCTTCCAAGTTCATATCTAAGTGCAATGATAAGCCATCTCAAAAGAAGAAGTGCGATGCATGCATATTCTCTTGATCTTTTTTCAATTTATATTTGTTCATAAAAACTCAACATGTGAGTTGATTACTTGATTAACTCTTAATGATTAAAAGAACTTGTGAACATGTAACAAGTTCAAAACAGCAAGAAAGTTCGACCATGACCAGTTTTAGTGTAAGTAATTATTCCAATTACTAGACATGGCAAAAACTACAAGATGTATAACACGAGTAATGTAGTAAGAACTTTCAGCATGTAAAAGGAATCACAAAGTCATATATGTATGAAATACTATGCTCATATTATTTTAATTTCAGATTCACACATAGACTTCCCAAATTTCAAAACTCCCCCTCAATTTAAGCCATGAGGATGCATAACCCCTATTTCACTACGAATGTAACAAAAACGAGTGAAATCCAAAGGTTTTGTAAAAATGTCAGCCAATTGTTGTTTGGTATCTACATGGTGAAGCACAATGTTTCCTTTTTCAATATTATCTCGGAGAAAGTGATACCTAATGTCAATATGCTTAGTTCTAGAATGTTGCACGGGGTTTTTAGCAAAGCAAATGGCACCAGTGTTATCACATAATAGTGGAACACTATCTAGATCAACCTCATAGTCCTTAAGTGTTTGAACAATCCAAAGAATTTGTGAGCAAGCACTAGCAGCAGCTACATATTCAGATTCAGATGTGGATTGTGCAACTGAATTTTATTTTCTAGAGGACCAAGCAACAAGAGAATTACCAAGAAAATGACAAGCACCGGAAGTACTTTTCCTATCAATCCTACAACCCCCAAAATCAGCATCCGAAAAAGCTTTCAAAGTAATGGTTGAGGAAGAAGAAAGAAAAATGCTAAATTCTTCGGTTCCATGTAAGTACTTGAGAATCCTTTTGACGACTTGACGATGTGAAACACGTGGGGAAGCTTGAAACCGTGCACAAAGACATACGCTGAATTGTATGTCCGGTCTTGATGTCGTGAGGTACAAAAGTGATCCGATCATACTTCTATATTCTTTTTGATTCATGGGTTCACCATCTTCATCAAGTTCAAGTGTTGTTGCTGTTCCCATTGGTGTCCGAAGAGGCTTGCTTTTGTCCATGTTGAAGCGCCTTAGGAGGTCTTTGGTATACTTTGTTTGATGCACAAAGGTACCCTCCTTGGTTTGCTTGATTTGCAGCCCCAAAAAGTAAGTGAGTTCACCCATCATACTCATTTCAAATTCGGAACTCATCATTGCTGAAAACTTGGACACAAGATCATGAGAAGCACAACCAAAGATAATATCATCCACATACACTTGAACGAATAATGAGTCATTGCCATGTTTAAGCACAAAAAGAGTTCTATCAACCTTGCCCATGGTAAACCCCTTTTCAAGTAAGAATGTTTTAACCTATCATACCATGCTCTAGGGGCTTGTTTGAGACCGTATAAGGCTTTGGACAGTTTGCAAACATGATTAGGAAAATCTGGATTTTCAAAACCCGGTGGTTGTTTGACATAAACCTCCTCATCTATGTAGCCATTAAGAAAAGCAGTTTTAACATCCATTTGATATAGCTTAAAACCTTTAGATGCTGCAAAAGCTAACAAAATTCTTATGGCTTCTAATCTAGCGACAGGAGCAAAAGTTTCATCAAAATCTAGACCTTCAACTTGAGTGAAACCTTGAGCAACCAACCTAGCCTTATTCCTAACCACAACCCCATCCTCACTTTGTTTATTTTTATATACCCATTTAGTTCCAATTAAAGTGTGACCTTGAGGTGGAGGTACAAGTTTCCAAACATTATTTCTTTCAGAATTTTCTAACTCTTCTTGCATGGCAATAATCCAAGATTCATTAGTGAGTGCGTGTGATATATCTTTGGGTTCAAAAGAAGCAACAAAAGCAGAATGAGCATGAGAGTTTGGATCGCAAAACCTGGACCGTGTGACTCGTTCGTGCAAGCTTCCAATCATCTATTGTGGGGGATGATCTTTGTAAAAACGTAGGAGAACAGATGTCTCACAAGCTTCTTCTTCATTAGGTTCATCGTAGATTGATGAGCTTGTGACTTGTGGACAATCAGGACCAGCATAGGTGATAGCCGGAGCTTGTTCAATGTCCGGAGCCGGACACTTGTCAACTTCGGAACTATCAGGCAGTATCACCGGTTCTTCTTCATCTTCGAAAATACCCTCCCCTGAGGATACGGATCTGGTCCTGCAACACCGAAGCTAGTACCTGGGCTAGCTTCATCAAAAGACACTTCACAAGTCTCCACAATTTTGTTAGTGTCAAGTAATAGCACACGGTAGCCTCTAGTATAAGATGGATAACCAAGAAACATGCCATCAATGGATCGAGGTTCAAATTTATCAAGATTACCATGTTTCTTAACAAAGCATTTGCAACCAAAGACCCGAAAGTGTGTAACACTAGGCCTATGTCCAAACCGAAGCTCATATGGTGTTTTACCTAGCTTAGCACGCAAGAAAACACGATTTGAGACATAACAAGCGGTTGCTAACGCATCAGCCCAAAATTTCCTAGGAGTTTGATATTCATCAAGAATAGTCCTATCCATCTCAACTAAGGTTCTGTTCTTTCTTTCTACAACACCGTTTTGTTGAGGTACATATGGTGAAGAGAATTGATGATCTATTCTATTTTCAGCACAAAAGTGATCAAAAGATTGATTTTTAAATTCAGTTCTATTATCACTTCTAATTGCTTTTAATGATCCTGGGTGATCAATTGATAATCTAAAAAATAAAGTCCTAAAGTGACTAAAAGCTTCATTCTTAGATGCCATAAAGTAAACCCAAGAGTATCTAGAATAATCATCAACAATAACAAGAACATACTATTTACCTCCAAAGGATTGAACACGTGAAGGTCCTACGGTGTCAAGATGCAAAAGTTGACATGGTTCAGTTGACATGATCATTATGAGAGGAGTATGTGAACCTGCAACCATCTTAGCATGTCTACAAGAAGAGCACACAATTTTTTTGTCCCCTTTAAGCTTAGGCAGCCCACGTATGCGATCAAGAGCACTAACACGCGTTAGGTGATCAAAGCCTACGTGACCAAGTCTACGATGCCAAAAATATAAGTCCTTTGAATCATTAGCAACTAGACACCTATGCTTAGAGGAAGACATATCAAAATCAGCTTTAAAAACTCTTTCAAATCGAGACATGTTAAAAATAAGCTCACTATTTGAACCTACAACTTTGCAGCAGTTTTTATTGAAAATAATTTCTATATTTTCATCTAGCAATTGTGCAACAGAAAGCAAGTTGTATTTCAAATTTTTGACAAGTGCCACATCCTTCAAAGTGTAGTGATCATTTACTCTAACCGAACCCTTAGCAATTATAGGAGTTGAAGAATTATCGGCAAAAGTAACATTTTCTACACGTGACACAAAAGAGAGGGAGGAGAACCAATCTTTGTTACCGGTCATGTGGCGTGAGCAACCTGAATCCACAATCCAAATGTTTTCCTTCCTCAAACGTGTAACCTACATAGAAGCACAATACGTTGATGACTCAATACTGGGGTTAGTCAAAAGGCATTTAGGTATCCAGTACTGAGTCACACGACGTGCAGTAGGAAAAACGCACGAAGGCTGAGATAAAACAGCAGGTTTATGAGTAGAAGTTTGAGGTTTTCTATTCTTAACTCTTTTAGCACAAAAAACAGTAGCTCCGGAGGTAAAAGCAGCAGTTCCAAAAGACAAGGCTGAAGCTCCGGAAACAAAAGCTGAAGTTCCGAAGGAAACAACAGAAGGTCCGGGAGCTATCGGAACTATCGGAGCTGCTTTTGCGGATTTCTTACCAGAAGATCCGGAAGCTACCTTTTCAAATTTCTGACTCACTAAAGTAGGTTGTGTTTTTCTAATTGCATGAAAGTTATAAGATCTAGCAATTTTTCTTTCCTTTTTCTGTTGTTTAGCTAGTCTATAACAAAAATCTATGACATGACCATCTTTACCACAGAAAGTACAATGAAATTTAACTTTGTGTTCATGTCTAGATGAGCAAGCAATATTTTTATTTGAAACCGAATGGGGCAACACTCCTGCAGATTTGAAAATCACTCCTTTTTGTTTAGGAACTGTTTGAATCAAACCACTTCCTAATGACTTTACAATTTTTGGTGGATGTGCCTTAGCATGAGCATGAGTATCAAAACCTAAACCAGTTTTATCATTGCAAGACTTGGAAGAATTCAGCAGTAAGTTTAGGTTCTTATTCCCATTACAAAACCGATCTAATGTTCTATGCATGTCATCAAGTTTATTGGACAGATCAAGGCAATTTTCACATGAAGTTTTTCCTTTTAGTTTGCAATTGGAACAAAATTTAACTTCATGAGAATGTAAAGCATTGTTCAATATAGAAATTTCATTCATAGCATCTTGCAGTTTTTTATTGAGATCATCACAACTAGGACAATGCAAATCAATTGTAGAACAGGAAGCATCTTTTAAGTTTCCAATATTAAGTGCAGCAAGCTTTTTGTTCTTTTCAATTTCAAGTTCAAGTTTATCAAGTGTGGAGGTGTACGCACTTCTTAATGAGGACAATTGTTCATAGATTAAGTCACATGAGGGACATGCATCATCACTAGGATCAAAGTTTTTAAACGGTTTATTTCAGATTCTAGTGATTCAATTTTAGCAGCATTATCCCTAAGATTTTTGTCCTTTTTCTTGATAATAATAGTTGCACGAGAAATAGCATCACACATTTCATTACAGGTAGAACATACCTCATCATCTTCAGTGTTGTGTTCTGCATCCTCCTGACTTGATCTTGATCTTGTTTTGCCCGCCATGAAGCATAAGTTGGCCAGATCGTCATCATCTTCATCACTTTCAAAGTCTACATCACTTGAACTAAGTTCTTGAAGTGCGGTGATGAAGCTGTTAATCATCTTGCGTCCTATAGTACCCTTCTTTTTCTTTTTGTTGGAATTTCCAGAGGAGGTCCGGACCTTGCTTTGTTTTTCTTCCCGGGTGGTCGGACCTGAAAGTTTAGGGCATTCTATACGAAAGTGTCCTGTTTTACCACATTCAAAACAGCGTTGAGGTCCGGAGCTTCCTCTCCTTCTAGTTCTCACATTTTGCAATGCTTTTGAGAATCTAGTAGAGATGAGTGCCAACTCCTCTTCTGGAAATTCTTCGATCTGCTCCAGGGTTAGTGAGGACAACAAAGCAAGAGCATTGCAGGATGATGATTGGCCGGAGCTACACATATCACGTTGTGAGACAAATGCAATAGACTTGTTTGGGTTCTTACATGCTAGGATGTCAATTTCATGAGTTTTTAGATTGGAATATAGCACATCTAAAGTAAGTGTACTCATGACAGTAGATTCACGAATAGATGTAACTTTCATCTCCCAAATTGACATGTCTAATGCACTTAACAATTGCCTAGCATTTTCAGCATCTGAAAAATTAACATTGACGCTACGCAAGTTGCTGAGAATTTTATTAAAGCGAGCAAAGAGATCATCAATTGACTCACCGGGTTGCATCTCGAAGCGCATGTATTCTTTCTTGAACATGTCTTGCCTTACCTCCTAGATTGTGTTGGATCCTTCGTGGTAGTCACAAAGTGCTTTCCACACATCGTATGCAGATCGGAGGTGTGCAACACGGTCGAAGTCGCTTTGTGTTAATCCTTGTATGATCAAGTTCAGAGCCTTGTTGTTGTTGTCGACATCTCTCAGATTTGTAGCTGTAACTTGATCGTTTGATGACACTTCGTAAGGCTTGTATACCTTCTCCCATATTGCAAAGCCTTGTGCCTGGATGAAAGCCTCCATGCGTGCCTTCCAAACCTGAAAATCAATACCAGCAAACACACAAGGTTTGGCGGAGTACTTCTCCATGATGATTAGTCAAAAACACGTGCGAATCACAAATATTAGAGCATTGTGGCTCTGATACCAATTGTAGGATCGAAGAGCACGTGAAAAGCTACCAGAGGGGGGTGAATGGTAGATTTAAAAATCTTACGCAGCGGAAACAATTAAACCCCAAACCCTTCGGCAGAAAAACGATCTCTTAAAGAAATCGTGTGTGAGACTAATCTAAACGTGTTTCACCGTGACAAAAGTGATGGATATTAGAGAGAATCAAGCCACAAAGACAACACAAAAAGAATCACTCAAATCCGTCGAGAAAAACGCAAGTTATGATTGAAAGATCAAACAATGGTCAACCTGTCCTACCCGAGAAAAACAGTTCTGGAACACTGCAAAGAAACTCGTGTAGATCAGAAACCACAAATCCAATGACCGTGAAATTTTGAAAGATGATATACAATCAAGTTGTGTGTAAAACTCGAGTTATGATAAAACCACCGACGAAAGGTAGTGCTGTCCAGAAACTCGACGAGTAAAACTTGTCTGGAACAAGTCGGACGAACAAGGCACAAAAGTTCCTTCAAACTACGAATTTTATTCAATAGAACACAAGAGGAACAGCCCCAAAGTCGTGCCCACGAGCTCTTGGCTCCCTTGCTTATATAACCAGCCCTTAGGCCAACCCAATATCAACTAGGACTCCAACCCTACTCAGATCACGAATCGTAACTTTCCATAACTGCTCAAGATTCTTCCATACGTAGATAGAAGCAATCTTAAGACTTCCAAACACCTTAGGAACGTATCCCACATTCCTAAACAACTCAAATTCGTTACCCACACGAAATCCTATCATAATCAACTCAAATCTTTCCATATTTGAGTCAAACCCGACTCAGCCGCAGCCTGAGTCCATAACCTAGTCGGTTGGACCTTTCCGACCAATTCTTTACGTCCACATCTCTTCATCACGTCTCGGAACCATGTAGCCACGTCCATGCACTCCTTGCACACGTGCAAACATCTTCCAATAACGTCCACGACACCTTCATATGCATTGTTCTTGATTCAATCATGTTGCGCAACCTCCTGATCAGCTCAACCACAATTCCTCCTGAACTTGGTTGTTGGAACCTCATCTCCTCCCTGAGACTAGTCCAATGGATCCTGTCACCAGCCATGTCTTGAACTCAAGCAACACCTGCACATGAATAAACAACCAATCCATACGAGCCCAAGTCCTCGACTTGACTCGCATCAGTTCCGAACACAACACCTTACGTGATAACCTCACATAAGCATGTTGCAAAACCACAGTAACATGGTATCATCCATATCAACCAAAATGCACCAAAAACTTAGCAAATGAATAATAAGCAATCTTTCCAACAATGTAAAGCAAGTATGAAACATTGCAAATGAAAAGCAGAAGTATTGCGGTCAAGTTCCAGACCATCCCACAGCAAGCCGGAGCTTGACCCGGAGCTTACTAGTACAATGAAGCACCTGCCGGAGCTTACCAAAACTAGTAGATCCTAGCACCGGAGCTTACCAACAACTAGTCAAAACTAGTCAACCCAAAACCGGAGCTAGACAAAGTACGTCGGAGCTTAGCAAAAGCATGCCAGAGCTATCAAATATATGTCGGAGCTATCAAAGACATGCCGGAGCTAAAGATAAAGCTCACCGGAGCTAACCAAAGCTGGTCGGACCTTACCAAGAAGTCGGACCTAGCATCTAACATAGCCGGAGCTACCCAAAACAAGCCGGACCTACCGTCGGACCTTGCTGTAGCTCAGAGCTAGAGTCGAACCTTGATAAAAAGGTGTTTTGGTGATATTCAAAACTTTTATCATCAAAGCCAAGTGTATTCACTACAAGCCAATGTATTCAACACACATAGGTCTTACAAATAAATTATCAGACAATTTGTTATGTCACCATGTGTCGAAGTATAGCAACTACACATCTCCCGGACCTGCTTAGTCGCAGCCCGCGGAGGTTCTTTTTTAGGAGGGGCTAGTCTTCGAAGAGCTCGCGCGTATGTGTGAGTCGGTGAACACGGTGGTTTATATGGTTCGGGCCGCCAGAGCGTAACACCCTACGTCCATGTTGTGAGTTGTATTGCTTCAGTGTGTGGTGAGCTTGAGGAAGCTTGTGTGAGTTCGAATGGAGTTGAGAGATTTTCGTGGCTACCGGTCCTTTTATAGTTCAAGGTCAGGCAGTCTTACATGTGGGGCCCGAGGCTCGACAAGTGACCCCGAGGAACTCCTAACCCCGTACACCATATATGGTTTTATTGCCGCCAGCTGCCTTTGATCATGGCTTGAAGAATTGATGTTTAGCCGCGTCGGTCGCCAGTGGCTAGGCATAGTTGTTGATGATTGTAGGGAATTTCTTGTCTGTCGTATCGCCCTAAGCTACCCGTCAGCAGCGTTGGGTAGCTCTATGGCACATTCATTATGATGTGATTGGGCACAGTGGCATTTGACAGTAGCATGCATCACTCCTGTGGGCCTGGGGAAGGTGTGTGCCTTCAATGTGCGACTCGAACAGGACACGCCGCTCTTAACTCCTGCGACCTACCGCCCAGAGCTGGCGGCAGGACACGTGGCATCGGAGCCCGCCTCCACGGGAGAGCCCGAGCCCTGCGTTGCGGGCCACCTGGTAGTTCCGGAACCGACCTCTGTGAAGAGGTGATGTCCGCCCCTGCCAGGCAAGTGGAGGCTCCAGAACCCGCCTCTGCGAGGGAGGGCGGCCCAGAGCCCCTGGGCACGTGGCAGTACAGGAGACTGCCACTGTGGAGGAGCGGGGTCCCGTGCCACTGGACACGTGGTAACCCGGGAGCCCACCTCTGCAGGGAGGTGGGGTCCCGAACCGAGGACCATGTGGCAGCACCAAGACCAGCCCTTGAGGAAGGACGGGGTCCGGGCCTGCTGGACACGTGGTGCCCCCGGAGCCTGCCTCGGCGGGGAGACAGGATCCTTAGATGATTTCTTCTAGTGCGCAGGGTACCCGGTATTGAGGGTACCGACACCATGCACCAAAGTTATTGTGTAGATGCATAAATTTTGTTATCATAAACTTCATTAAAATATTACATGGCATATACAAAAGTTTTTATTGCAATAATAAACTAATGTCAAGTTACACATCGTAAAATATTTATTCTAAAGACGTTTAAAGTTCTTATATTTTATACACAAATTTATAAATGGTGTTGTTGTTGTTAGATCACATACAAATACATATATAGTTACTATAAAAATTTGCTACCATCTATGTAACATAAATTTGATACTACGGGTTCAAATTTATCCAAAAAATGTCACGTAATACAATAAAGTTGTTATTTAGTATGTACAAAATAGTTGTTGTCACTTTTTACATGGCATGCATATAAATTTGTTATCATTAAGTACATTAAAATTGTTACAAGTTATGTGTGCATATACGCTATATAAATACAGTAGTTAATAGTGGTGCAGGCATAACTTCTCTGTACAAATATAACAATGTTATTCACAGCATTATATAAAGTTATTATTATGAACCGAAGTTATTATTTGCTATTATGAAACACTATAATTTTACACGGTATAGAAGTTGATATCATATAATAGACAGGAAGAATGTTACATACATGTCTAAAATGCTATTACAATATATTTAAATATCAAGTATTGAATAATAAAGGAAGTGTATGCTATATTGTGTATATATATAAAGTTATCAGTACAAATTTCTAAATTATTTTATGGTATGCGTAGAAGTTATTGAGACTACCTAACAATTCCTACTGTATAAATATATAATTTTTGAAATATGTACAATAATATTAGAATTGAAATGATTGCAGTACATAAAAGAAAATAACTAAAAGTAGCCCAGTTAAGCAGGCTAGACCACCCAAAATAAAATCCCAGGCATATGAAACTTCTCGCTTAGCCCACGCACGAACTCACATGCAACATCTCCTTTACTAGGTCTGCCTCATACTCGCAGATGTTCCACGCTTACAGGCCATGCCGCAAATCATAAAAGGGCACGCATGGTCACGGGCTCGTTAGAATTTCTTTTTTTTTTTCTTCGCTCTGACGCAATGTTTAGACTGCTTTTGGGTTCGGACCAAAATATTGATGTTGCTCATTTTCCATCTTCATTTCATCTATTTACGTATTTTCCTTCCCTAATATGACAAACAAGATCCCGTAATATTTCCTACGAAAAAGAAGCATCAGGTTGATGGTACCTAAGTTGCTAGGTAGGTTCTCTCCATGTCTGCCCGATTAGGAAAATAATAGGTTATAACGAAATTAGGTAAAACAATAATGCCCTATAACTTGAGTTCTATGAACTGCAATTTGTGGATATCACAAAAAGTTTACATTTTGAATGCAATCAGCATTATCAACGAATTTGGTGACAAAGAAACCACTATGTAAGAAAGCTCATCCGAGAATGCCCGAACGAAGAAGGGAGACGAACAAATTGTACGTCTCCGTCGTTGCGTCTCGCATTACGTTGTCATCAGAGACGAGCGGATGGTGCATCGCCGATCAGACTAAGTGTGAGACAAGCTCAAAGATAGAGTGTCTCGTTTCTTTGAGTCATAACAGACATGCTTTACAGGTTAATTGGAGACGTGAGTCGCGCGCGTCGCCCATCAGCATACATGCGAGACAAACTCTAATATAGTGTGTCGCGGATTTGTTGACTGATCTGAGACGTGCTTTATGGTAGCTTGTCGCAGATTTGTTGACTGATCTGAGATGTGCTTTAAGAAAGTTTGTCTCCTTTATTTAGTTATTCCGAGATGTTCTCTGTTACAGCTCGTTTCGAATTGTTTACAGGCAGAGTCTCCTATTAGGTGCCCCCACTCCTGATTATCCTGGTTGTCGGTTGCATCCTGGAGCTAGTGAGGATTTGACAGTCACATTGCCAGTGTCAGCAACATACACATACATGAACATATGTATAGCCAAAAAGATCACACCTTAAATTATATTAACCAGTCAAATATTAACAAAGTGTCAATCATGGTTATCAAGTATACTAATTACACATAGAATGCTCTCTTGTTTATCCTGATTACAAAGTAACTAATTACACATATCATAACTATCGTCATTTAATCCTGTATACCGTAATGAAAATTCTCTCAATCAATGACTTCATTAAGATGAGCCTTCATAGTGTCTAATGCTCCGACTGAGACATCCACAAATTTAATAAAATCACTAAAATCATATAAAACATTATCAAATTGTAGTCACATTCGCTTAAACGGTCACATAAGGGAGCAAATATATGAAGGCTTAGGTACAAATTGGTATACAATTGTAATAGACACGGGCAGTTGGTGAGCATCTGCAAAGCATAAATAGAGAAATTGTTCTCATCATAAAGGACATGGTAGTGAGCCGGTGTGTTTGTCCCTTAAAAAAGCAAACAATTTACATTCCACTGATGCATTAATAGCCTAATATCAAAAACTCGTGAGAGCAACACCAATTATCGCATAGGTACCTTGATTCCAGCATATCTGCAGAGGTAGAAATCAAACTCACTAGGATGCCAAATGCTAGTGTCAACCACATTTACTGCAGTTTCAAGGGTTTGCAAATCAGAATTCATTATATACGATGATAGTCAAAACAAATACATTACTTCTGCATTGGACATAAACATGGAAGATAAATGTATACCGTAATGAAAATTCTCCCTTTGGATCAATGACTTCATTAACGACGAGCCTTTATTGGACATCCTCAAATTTAATACAATCACTAAAATGTACGCTGTGAGGGTAGGGTCGGAGCAGCGGCGTGCTCCGGGGATAGGCGGCGAGGCGGTGTCATGCTCTGAGGACGAGCTGGCAGAGGCGCCGGAGCGGCGGTTCCTCAATTCTCTGATGACAGCAGGCCAACATGCTCCAAAGACAAGGAGAACATTTTCACTTATGTCAAGGCAGTGGCATGCTCATACGGATTACCGAGGTCTGGGTCGAAGTGGATGCGTGCTCTGGGGACAAGGGACGAGGCGGCGTGCTCCAGCGTGCTCAAATCTCTAATGACGAATCTCGGGGTCGACGGCGGGGTCAGGATCGACGGTGGCAGCATGACAGTGACGAAGAGCGAGTTGAGGAAGAGGGACGGCGGCGGAGTGCTCAAGAGCTGCAGTTTCTAGGTCGAGAGAGCATGCGAGAGCTAAAAATTTTCGCCAAGTGTTGGAAGAGAGCGCGAGAGATAAAAATAGCAAAACTCATAGACGATCCTCTATAACACCCCGTCTCTCATTTGAGCGTCCCCCTTAGGTCGAGAGAGCGCGAGTAAGTTCTGCGCGAAAATTTTTGCCAGAGAGCGCGCGAGATCTAAAAATAGGTCAAAAAATTGAGACAGACATATATAACGCCCGTCTCGCATTGTTTTGTCGCCGAACGAGCATGCCGTATGTGAAAGATGCGCTACGGTGTGCTGAAGTCAGGAACAACATCTTTCGCATGCGAGCATGTGCAACTGGCAACTATGCGCAATGTCTTATATGATCGTTATAATGCGCTCAGCTTTCTGTGATGGGACAAAAGATCTCTGACATGAATCCGAGATGTGCCCAAGTAAGGAATGTCTCGCATTTGCTCGTCTCCCATGGGCCTTAAAACAGGGTGTCTCCCTTTTGCAGGAGGTCAAAAATCGGAGATGCTCCTGTTTAATGTTCATCTCTCATGTGCTCGTCTCCCTTTTGCCACCCGCACGACATCGTAAGCGTTCATTGCCACTTGCGCACAAAGTTAACATCGTGAGTGTCTTAATTTCAAGGATAAACAAACGCAATGACATTGCAACTCATGGATATAATTGGAATTCAGGGGTAAACAAACGCAATAACATCGCAATTTAGAGATAATTTGCAACTCAATGAATTTCATAGTTCATACACCTTGTGTGCCCTCCAAACTATACATTTTCAATCTAAACTTATTCATGTGAAGCTCTCATCGATCAATCTAAACTGTACAGTCCAGCTTGCTCTCGAACACGTCTCTTATATTCCCCTGGATCATGAATATATTGATATTCTTTAAGTTAACAAATGTCGAATGAGGAATGATATATAACCTACGTTGGTCATGAACACAGAGTTACTAACCTTGATAAGTAGATTATAGCAATCATTTTCGACATCGGGCGCATTTGGCTAATGAAGCAAACGCTGAACTTCAAGTAATATAGTTTTGATTGTAAAACCAGACCACCACTCCTAAGAAATATCAATTTAAGCAACATAACAAACCAGTTCAAATAAGTTCGACAATAATTACTAATTACTTGAGCAAAAAAATTCTATTTTAAGTCTCTTGATCAAGAACTCCAAGGCAGAGTGCTCCTGAGCGATGGACATTCGGGTGAAAGAAACCACGTGGAAAGGCATATCTTGGAGGCACCAACGAATGGTCCTCTGAGAAGAAGATTGTCAGGATAGTAACAACGTTTCCAGTCAGTCTACAAAGGAAATTCACTAATAAGGGACGATGTTATACTAGATATGATTGCACTTGTTCTTCATGACTTACCCCTTTTTTATCGGGAACGGTGCACTTCCATTTCAATAAATCTCCCGACTTAGGCTTCGCAGAGAAACCCTACACAGAGAAATTGGACAAGCAAGTGACGCAAATGGCGACGAGCCATGAAATTGCAAATAGCAAAAACAAATAAGACGGAAAAGAAAAACTACAGTTAAGTTCATCAGTCCATTGCAGAGCTACATACAATCATGTGGCCGGTGTGCCATATGTATATACATGGGAATGGTTCTTGCGCCACGTTGTGAGGACCAGAGTCCAGACAAACCAGGAATCACATTGGGTGGTGTCTTGCGATGCGACACCAAATAGCACAACACAAAGAAAGAATAAAGAACTCATAACATAAGTCAGCAACTTACATTAATCTCAGAGTTTTATACAAAAGAGCTTACATCAGCAGAAGTCTTCATACTACTGTCTCGAACCTACACTACAGCAGTAGCCATCGTATCCAACCTGCAGATACTCCACTCTAGCATCACAGAAGAAAACAGCAACGTACAGGGCTTCCATTGGCTATATACCCCAGCGAGGGCAAAGCCTAGGAACCCTTCATAGCTATATACCTGCAAAACTCATATAAATGCAACCATGAGCACAAGGCTCAGCAAGACTTAGCCATCTCACCTAAGAACATGAAACTCTACATGTTGGGAACGTAAGACTTTAACTTAAACAACAATAAGTAAATATTTACTATTAGTAGATCCTTGCTTCAATTTTATAATAACAAGTGAAGTTGCTTAGTATCATAACTTTAGCTCTACTATAAACTACTTCAACCAAGTTGTTTAACCATACAACAGGTTTCACCCAGTTCCAGTTGTTACTACGCCACAGGGCAGTGAACAAGTATGCTCCCTTCCGCGTGCGACGGTGATTCGAATCAAGATACACCCAGCTTGCACGACATACACGCCCGTGTGAAAGAGGGGATCAACCAATTCCATTGACATTGTGTATGGCCACCATTCACAAGACACCCAAGCATTGAACCGATCCCACCGTCCCGGCAGCAATATTCACATGACGACCTACGCCACAGTGATCTCTGCTCTCCTCATGACATGTGTGGTGATGTCTAAGATGGTGGGGTATGCCTCAATACTCAGATTAACAAGTTACATTGGTTTTTTGGGTCCACTAGAGCCTATGCATCCGGTACATATTCAAACTTGCCCAGCGGCGCCGCACACGGTACGGTCCTTAATCAACACAGGCAGAAACTATGCTCACAGGACCACGTCCTTGAGCATCCTAACCTTCCTGCCCGGTCTTGGATTATCCATCTCATCCCATTCCTTTCCTCATCTTTCTTCCATCCATTTCCTCAATTCAATTCCATCTCATTTCTCAACTTTAATATAGCAATTTTAATCATATAAAGTCCTATTCTACCCGAACCCCAGGGATTCAGGGGTTATGCATGTGGGGTATCATACATCTTTAGACTTAATGCACAAATACCATCATATAAATTATAAAAGCAAAACATATTAAACAACTTAAATGCAAATCGGAGCTTGTCTTAGGTTGCGGCTAGTGCAAATGTCAACAAGTGTGTGCTTGATTATCTCGGTGAGGCTCCTCATCATTCTTTCTTCCTGTTCTTTACTGTTGTTTGGGCAAATCTTTTGCTTGGGTAAATCTTGTTCTTGTGTGAGGTCCACGCTAGTCCTTCTTCTCCGAGTTGTGCTCCTCATTGATCTCCATTCGTCATCGTATGATCTATCGAGATGAAATGCAGATATACATCATGATGTGTAGTTTAGCATTTGAATGATTGACTTCATTGATTCAAAAGAGAGTGCAATTACTGTGTGGGGACACAAAAGAATCTACTCTGCATTTTCGAATCAAGTGGAGAGGGTCTCAGAATTCAATTTTGAATTAGCAAAAAGGATTTCTAAATGCTTCATAACAATCACATGGCAAATTATGATTTGAGCAATTTCTAGGTGAAAGTCCTATGAATCATAGGAAGCTCAAAACTCGGAAGGGGTGAAGTAAAAGTCTCTGCTGGTCTAAGAACAGGGGTTGAAAGATGCAAATCAATTCTAGCTTGATTTATGGAAAAAGATTACTAAGAATTTTTAATTGAATGTTAAGGCTCTAGACAGATTTTTCCAATGAAATCTTGGTCAACCATAAGTGAAACTTTTTATAAGTTCCTGAGCATGCATAGGATTTTTAGGCCAGGTTTCACAATTTTCTACTGGTGGTATTTTTTTCAGAATAATTTGATCAAGGTCAAAACAGCATACAAGAGAAACCCATTCATCTGTGCTGATAGATTGATCCAATGGAGTGAAACTTTTTGTCCGGACCCTAGATCATACCAGTATAGTACCGGAATATTTTCATAATTTTCCGAGGTCAGGAATTGGCAGAGGAATTATTCTCTAGTTTAAGTTTCTCAGATTTTTGAAGAATTTTATAGGCCCTTTCATCTTTCATGCCAACTAAACTTGTGCAATGCAAAGTTGAGATTATAAGGAGACTAAAAAATATTTTTCGACATTTTTCGGATTTGTATACTATTTATTATGAGTTTTACAAGTGTTGGGCGTTTTCTGGATTTTCCTTTTTACTGGAAATTCCTGACTGGCTGACAATAGGGCCCACTGGCAGGTTCTTCTTCAACCTCAGGACAGAGACACAAGGACGCCGGTTCAGTGGCAATTCGTGGGCGTTTCCGTGCACACAGTTGACGAAAAGAATCGGAACAAAGTGTAAACGAATACAAACACCCGGGAACACCTGCCGGGCAATATGGTGGCGCTCAAAAACGGCCGAAATGACAGCAGCGACGGCGGCGGCAGCTATGGGCCGGCGCCGGCATGGATAGGGCTCGGCAGTGGGCACAAAAGTTGGGAGTTTGATCCTACAGCACCTATGGACGATGAAAAACTTTAAACCGAGCTCCAATTACATGGAAAACGGTGGTAAGATAGTGGTTGCCGGTTACCTAGGGCTTCCAAGTGAAAAGGGGAACATGGCCTCACCATCTAATTGCTCTATTATTCTCGAAATTGGAAGCTTATAATGGTGCGCCAGGGACTCTAGAACATTGCTGTCAAAACGTAACGGAGGATAATGCATCATACGTGGTGAATTTCGACATGGAACAATACGGTTCCTAAGCAACAGTTGAGAGGAAATGTCAAATTGCGGTGTCAAGGTCCAATTAGCTGTTGAGGAACTTGGGAGTATGAAGGATACTTGATAACGAACCTTTGAGTCGGTTTGGTTGAATGGGAGAGGTCTTGAGGCGTCTGGACGCTGGTGCAGCGTTGAGGTGCGGAGGAAAACATAGCCGATGGGAAATTTCGCCCGAGCTCTGCACGGGAAGGAAGAAGATGATGCCGCGTCGTGTTGGGGAGGAGGAAGGAGCGACGGTGCAGCTTTCTGGTGGCTCAGCCAGGGAGATGAACGCCGGAGCACGTCGGCCATCGTGGAGTTGCTGTGCACGGCAAATTTTCCACTGTGACAAAAAAACTGGCTTAGCAACCTGGAGGAAGCTCGAAGGAAGTCCCGGGGCGCCTCTGTGAGATGCAGGAGAGGTCGGCGCAGCTCTTGGCGAGATCAAACGAGCAAGGGATGGAATATGAACATCAGGCGACGTTGCTTACTCCCGGCGGCGTAACTTGAACAGAGGACCAACACGCCGTAGCAGCTGAAGTAGAAGGACGGGATGGCAGCTGAACCTGGGGAGGGTTGAGGAAACGTCGGCGACGCCTCTGGGCAGCTCAGCTGGGCCGGGGATCCGCTGGGATGGCTGGGCGGCGTCAAGCAGACGAATGGTGAGAAGCATGGACAGGGGCGCGCGGTTTAAGCCAGGAAGAACCGACGCTGGAGCAAGGTACGTAGGTTTTGCCTTCATGTGATAGAATGGGCAGGCATAAGGGCAAAACACTGGTGAGCTGTAGGTGGCCGAGTCCGCCGAGCGGCAAGCACCTGCGTGGCTGCATGCTCTGCGCCCGTGGCATGCTCTGCCGATAAGAAAAAAAATGGGGAAGACCTCAGAGACTGATGTGTGGGACCCACCGAAAGGTGTACCCAGCGCTTGAACAAATTTCCTGCTAACTTCCACTCATAAAATAAAACAACAAATGGTCGTCAAAATCAGTAGAATTTCACAGAGTTGCTAAATAAAATATGATGAGTCTATCCGTGAAATTTAATTTGGATTTCGATGTAGTTGATTTTTGAATTAAATTTTAAACTCGAACTTAACGTCCATTTAAATGCTTCAAATTACCACTACACCTTGCAAGGGCACTTAAGTAATTATCAATAACCTTTTTGGTTCTTCAAATTTTGCATTTGCTAAGTTTACTTCTACATTTAGTTACAAATTTGATTTCATTTCATTGTTACCTTTTCAATTTACTTTGAATATTCTTTTTGTACTTAAGCAATATGCGCAGGGCTCTATTATGGATTTGTGAGGCACATGAGTTAAATTTTTAACTCTACACTTTCTTGTCATTGTGTTTACAATTAATACAAAAATTTGAAATTCTAATTATTTAAATTGATTTAAATGTTTATGTTGATTCACCTTCATTTTTAGACTTGACCTTTTTAGGAATTCCCTATTGTTGCTTTTACTTTAATACGTGAGTTTTACTTCATGATTCCACTTAAAATTTTTCAGTTCGTATTTTTGTGTTCTTGCTCTTTTCCAATTGTGGGCTTTTACACACACCAAGCGCTCCTCCTTTAGTCGGTTACGCGTCAAGCCGATATCTAACTCAGCCATGAACAACGACGACGACGAGGACGGTGACATTGACGACGGCGATGGTGAACAGAGGCAACGGTCACACCGGAATTGGTCGAACAGAGGCGGCAGTCGCACTGGAGTTGGTTGATTAGTAAAGGAGCACCGGAGGCGAAGAGACACGGGAGATAAACACGAAACGAGAGAGCTAAAGCGAGACACGCGAGGTATGAAAGTGTGTCTTCCATTGTTGAAAGAGAGACACACGACACGAGGACTGTAGAGAACTTAATTTCGGCGGTGTTGGTGCAGAGATGCGTGCGACCAGCGTGCGCGACCTTTCGTTTCCCCAAGACGGTATCGACGCGTCCCATCGTCCCATTAGTACGCGTGAAACCAACTGCTCTATCGTCAACTCCGCACATACCTTATATAAGACGAGCCATCACCCATAAGTTTTCCACAAGCGCGTCTCTCCTTTTGCATCTGTTTCTTCTTCTTCGTCTTCTCCACGTCGACGACCCACCACCACCATGGCCAACGTTTCGCCGCCAAGCCCGCCAAGGGAGCCACCCTACAAGAGATTGTGTTGTAGCTCCCCGAGAGGCTCAACATCGAGTGGCGCCTCGTTATGGTGCAAGAGGTGTACAACAGTACCTCTCGCACCATGAGTTTCTTGGGTTTGGGTACCCTTCCAGAGTTTACTAGAATGAGTACCATCGGCCACTACCTCTACGCTCTCACGAGACGATGGCTCAAGTGTTCAGCGCCGAGGGCCGCAGTAACCTGGTGGAGGCGACGGAGGGGGACTTCGGTCTTGAGGTTGCACTGCCAGTGCTGCCAGAGCAACCGGCGCAGCCAGAGCAGCCGTCCCAGGCTTCTGTTGCACTGGCACCGGAGTCACCGCCGGAGGAGGAGGAGCAGAAGGAGGAGGAGGATTTAGTTTTTCTTTGTTATTTTTAGTTGATGTGTTTTCTTTTCTTGTGTCTTCTTGTACTTTTTCTTGTGTTTTGTAATATATTGTGTTAATGAATGAAATTTATTTGTGTTCATTTGTGTGAATGAATATTATCTTGTGTGTTCAACTGTGTGAATGAATGAATGTGTGGTGTTTTCATCATGTTCCTTGGAATCATAAGGAAGGATTTGATTATTTTCTGGACAAATAAAGGATTTAGTTGTCAAGTCAATGTGCTCTAAGTTCAGTGATGTGTGATATCAACAGTGAATCAAAGCAAAATGAAAAAAAAAATCACGAAGCTAAAGGATACATGGAGAATAGGAGACGCGCTTTTCAGTTAAGCATGTCTCTCTTTTAGCAGAGGAGAGGGAGACGTCAAGCATAGGAGATGCATTTCGCTGCAAAGCGCGTCTCCATTTTGCATCTCCGCACAAACCTTATATAAGGCACGCCATCAGTCTCTCCTCTTCTCTTCGTTCGTCTTCTTCGCGCAGACAACCCACCATGGTCAACGTTCCGCCGCCAAGCTCACCGAGAGAGCCACCCTGCAAGAAACAGTGTTGCTGCTCCCGCGAGAGGCTCAACAACAAGCTGCTCAAGACAATGGCCCAAGTGCTCGAGATGCTGTTCGACAAGCTACAGAGGCTGCTCGAGATGATGGCCGAGGTGTTCGGCGCCAAGGGCCGCAGTAACCTGGTGGTGGCGATGGCGAGGAATCTCGGTCGCGAGGTTGCACTGCTGACTCTGGACAAGTTGGAGCAACTGGCGGAGCAGCCGGAGCAGCCGGCAGGACTCCTGTTGCCTCGACACCGGCTGGCCGCCGGAGGAGGAGGAAGAGTAGGATTTATGTTTTCTTTTGTTGTGTTTTAGTTGACGTTGTTTTTTTCTTGTGTCTTGTACTTTTTTCTTGTGTTTTGTAATATATTATTAATGAATGAATGTGTTATTTATATTCATCTGTGTGAATGAATATTATCTTGTGTGTTCAGCTGTGAATGAATGAATGTGATCATCGTGTTCCTCAGAAATGACAATTCATAAAAAAAGATTTGATTATGTTTTGGATTTAAAATACTACAGCTACTGTAGTCTACATTGGAATGATTATTTAGTTATCAAGTGAATATGCTCTACATTCTTTCAGCGATGTCTTCATGTCTGTCAGTAACTGAAGCCAAAGGAGACGTGCTTTCTGTAAAGTTTGTCTTATTTCTTTCGCAAATAAGAGACGCACTTCATTAGCCAGCGTTTCCCGTTTGTATCGGGCTCGTCTCGGATATTTCATTAAATGAGACACGCCTTATAGTATCTCGTCTCCTTTTACGCTTTCTTTAGTTAACCAACATCCTCGCTGAGGCGGGCTCGTCTAGTTTACCTATATCAGTGACGCTCGTCTTTGCGCTCGTCTCTGATATTTGTCTCCTATTTGCGATTCTTACATAGTGAACTCAATTTCTATTGGCTTAGGAGAATTGGCAAATGAAAATAGACCAGAAGGCCCATTTGGCATTTCTAGCCCATGGATCACCTAAATCTGGGCTCACTTTAATCTAATGTCCCCAAACACAAATGCATAATCTTAGTTACAGCATAGATTATTCAATAACAAAAAAGCTCACTCATGCCCGTAGCGTCGCCGACCATGTCTTCATCACCCAGGTTGAATGGGACCAGTAATTTTTTTTCTCGAATATGCAGGACAGCTGAATACCTTTATATTGATAGCGAAGAAAAGATGGTCCCTTACAAACACCATCCACTCACACAAAACCGAAATATGAGAGGTTGTACAAAAAAACAAGATTAAGGAATATAGAAAAGGTGAGACTAGACCATCAAAATAAGCTAAACCCCCCGTCCTAGTGCCTTAGGCGAACTGCAGCCAGCTCACGAAGATCTCGCGCTCCAACCAGAGTCCACAGATGATGTTCCTCCTCAAAAGATCAAAGTAGGTCATTTACACAGGGAGTAGCACCATCAAAAATACAAGCATTACGATGCTTCCAGATTGACCAGGACCCTAAAATGATTAAGGTGTTGACACCTTTTTTCTTCTCTTTTGAAATCCACTTCCTTACTTTGCACCACCAATCTGAAAAACTGGATTCATTTTGTGTGGGCACTTGCATCTGCAGGTCAAGGGGTAGTAGAATCCTGAACCAGAAAATTCTAGCAAAGACACAAGAGGTCAACAAATGTTTTGCATCCTCGTTATCTTGGTCTTAAAGCGGACACTGGCTGGGATGTCGCAATCCTCTCTTAGCAAGATTATCTGCGGTCCAGTATCTGTTGCGTGCTACTAACCATAGGAACATCTTACATTTGCCGGTGCCCAGGATTTCTAAATCCGCTTCCAAGGTTCAAAATATATCTTACCATTGAAGAAAGCAATATAAGCCGATCTAGATGGATATTGGTTTGAACTATCGAACTTCCAGATAAGGCAATCCTCATTTTGAGATAGAACCACATTAAGTATTATATCTCATAAACGAAAATACTCAAATATTCCAACCATAGAGAGATCAGCTCTGATGTCCGTGGTCCATCCAGTTAATGCTTCAGCCACTGTTCGCTGTTTACAAACTCTCTTGGGAACCCCAGCCACGAATGTTGGTCCTAGTTCTAAAATAGTGCAGCCAAGCAACCATTTATTTTTCCAAAACAGAGTGTTATGTCCATTGCCAACCTTCAACTCTGTTGCGACGTTGAACAAAGCAAGTGCATTCAGGTAAGTGGTGATACTAAGGCCCCTCCAGGATCTATTTGAATTTAGCTTCATAAACCAAAGCCATCAAAATTGTAATGCCCAGCCCATGATCTCAAGATTGGGGATTCCAAAACCACCAAAATCAATTTGCATGCATAACTTGTCCCAGGCTACTAAACAGCAGCCCCCATTCACATTTTTTTGTCCTTTCCAAAGAAATGCACGCCGTAGCTTATCAAATGCTCTAATGAACCACTCGGGAACATTTAGAGCAATTACAACATATACGGGTATGGCCGAAAGTACAAACCTGACCCATGTAGTCCTTCCTGCCAAATTCATTAACGAAGCTTGCCAACCCGGCAACTTGTTTCCAATTTTCTCTATCCATGGCAGCAGATCAGTCTTCGGTAACTTCTTATTAGATATTGGGATCCCCAAGTAGGTGCATGGAAGATCCACCTGGGTACATGGTAGAGTTTTCACAACCACTTCTCTCGCTGCCGGCTAACATGTAATGGGGATTACACAGCTCTTCTGAAAAAAAAAATTAGATCAAGACCCGACGCCTCCCAAAACTTGTGCAGAATTTCCATTGTGAGGATCATTCCTTCCTCCACAGGATGAATGAAGAGAGCCACATCATCAGCATATAAAGAAATTTGCTGATCCATATTTGGCCTACAAAGAGGTTGTAGAAGACCAACATCATAAGCTTTCTTGAAAAGGCTATTCATCACGTCCATAACTAGAATAAAGAGCATTGGAGAGAGCGGGTCTCCTTGCCGAAGACCCCTACGGTGTCTAATGTGTTCTCCGAGCTCCCCATTGATAATTACTCGCGTGGAGGCCGTTGCTAACAGATTTGAGACAAGGTTACACCATATGTGACCAAATACCAATTTTCCAAACGCTTCCAAGAGAAAAGCCCAAGAGACTGAATCAAAAGCTTTGGCAATATCGATCTTGAGAAAGAAGCTCGACAACTTCTGTCTATGCAACAGTTTAATTGTTTGTTGCACCAACATAAAGTTGTCGTGAACAGATCTCTCTCGTATGAAGGAACTTTGGTTAACATCCACAAGATTTTTTAGGAGAGGGGCAAGTCGATTAGCTAAGACTTTAGTGACAAGCTTGGCAAAGCTATGCACAAGACTTATCGGCCGAAAATCCTTAGCTAAGAGAGCCTCATCCTTCTTTGGAATAAGTGTAAGATATGCCGAGTTGAGTAACCAAAGTTTCCTTGCGTCCCCTTGCTACAAAGAGATAATAGCTGCCATAAAATCAGCCTTGATCAAGTGCCAACAAGATTTGTAAAATCGACCAGTATAAGCATCAGGTCAAGGGGCTCTATCTGTGGGTAAAGATTTAATAGTATCCCACACCTCATTGTCGGTGATAGGTCTGTCCAGAGCAGAGAGATCCCCACCATCCTTATAAAAGAAATTAAGATTGAGAGAAGAATGCCGAGATACTGTTGTCCCAAGCAGCCCATTAAAATAATTGAATATAACCTCCTGCTTGTCATCCTGGCCTGAGACAATATGATCATCATCTTGCAAGAGCTTTGGGATAAAATTCTTACGCTTGCAGAAACCCGCTGCCTGTGGAAAAATGTTGTATTCGCATCGCGTTCTTTTAGATAACGAATGCGTGACTGAAGCCTCACAATAGTGAGCTCAAGAGGCTAAAGTCAAACAAAGCAGTTTTAGCTCCCACCTCAACCAGTTTTCGTTGTTTGTAAGTGCTCTATGGTCCTGATCAATTTCAAGTCTATGTAGCAACTCTTTGGTAAGTGCCAACTGTGTCTTGATATGTCCGACCCGATGTTGGCTCCTGGACTGGAGAGCTCGAGTGAGCCTCTTTAACTTGATAGAAATCCTTTTCATAGGACAAGAGGAATAAATTGTCTCATCCCAGGAGGCCGCCACCATCTCAAGAAAACCAGGGAGATTAGTCCAGTAGCTCTCAAAATGGAACCTTCTCTTACCATACACACCTTCCTTTAAATCCAATACCAAAGGGTAGTGATCAGATATTTCAGTTGCTTGGCTTTGTAGTAGGCACTCTGGGAAAAGCGCTTCCCAACTCTCTGTGCACAGCACCCTGTCCAACTTCACAAGAGTTGGAGCCTCTCTTTCATTTGACTATGTAAACCGACGACCAAGTAAAGGTATTTCTTTGACCTCCAAATCATTTACAAACGTCTGAAACACTCCATTGTCGCCCTATTTATATTATCATAGTTCTTATCTCCTGAGGAATAAATCATATTAAAATTACCAAGCACTAACCAAGGTCTCGAATAAACTCCCGTAAAGCCTATTTTTTCATCATCCCGGTGTGGCCCATAAACTCCCGTAAACCACCGGGCTAGTTCACTATCTAACTTGAATTTGATTGATACCGAATGTCTGTGAACCCTCCACTTATCAGCCAGCAAGAAGTCTCCTTTGTAGGCAACTAGGATGCCTCCACGCGTACCTTGAGCAGGAAGGTAAACAAATTTATGAAAATCCCTGCCTAGATAAGAGAGCATATCGCTTTCTTCAATGTGTGCCACTTTAGTCTCCTGGATATAGACTAACGTTGGCTTACTATCATCGACCACTTTTCGAACAACATCACATCTTTAGCTATTATTTAGACCTCTCACATTCCAGGATAGAAATTTTGCTGAATCCATTCGAGAAAATAAAAATGAATACTACCAGTGACACACTGTTGCACTATTGGACCACTAACTCAAAGGCTCAGGTGGTAGCTTCTTGCCAACAAATGCGGCCAGAGTTATGACATGGGAGCGAGTTAATGGCTTGTCAAAAAACTTGGTATATTTCTCCATTATTTCCGCAGATAAATGATCTTCACTATCAATGAAACCTAGTTTCCAATAGACTGTGAGGGCCGCTTGCTGACTGATTTCTAGTGGTAGCTTGGCAATGCATCTGCTACATTACTGTGGCTGAGATGTCACTGCTCGGCGTTGGCGACGCCGTGGAGCAGGTGGAGTTGAGAGTATAGGTTGCAATGCTTTGGATATTTATTCGATAAATATATCTATCGATGATGGAAGAGTAGAAGCAACACCAGGCTGAGGACGGGAAACAATAGGTACCACCTGTGTCTCAACCTCTGCTGCAGGTAGAACTGACTGCTCGGTATCATCCTTAATATGAATTAGAGGGATGCTGACAGGGAGATGTTTCCAGTTGCAGTGGTGTTTGATGGAGTGGGAGCGCCAAGAGATGTTTGGATCTCCTTGAATACACAAATATAGACCTGCCTGCACAGTCAACCCCCATGGGCGAATATATTGGCTCGACTGAAGGTTCCGTAGGTAAGACATCTTCAGCAGGCAACCAGGAAATCGGGGCTATATCATCTACCTTGAGTGACGCCTCAGCATCCCCAGTAACGTCATGTGCCTGCTCTATTGTTGGCATGGAGTGGACTGGAATCTCCTCATCTACTACCGGAGATACGACTCGATAAGAAATATAAGGATATGCCATATTGGTGCAAGGCTCATCCTGGTGATCACTGACAACCAAAGGAGATGGAGGTGGTAACGTAGCTTCGCTAGCATCAGAAGGCCTTGTGGAATAGTTCTGTAGCCGGGTCTTGATTGATAGCAAGTCAGTTGATCGAGAAGGCACCTCAAAACACTCCATCGTGGGTGAGACTACAGATGGAACAAATTCAGCATCTAATGATTGACTCTCCTCTCCTGCGGAGAGATTCATATCAGCTCCATCCAAACTTTGAGCGTTTCCTTTGTGTCGTGTATGAGAGACTGCTGGTTCCTGAACTGAGGGAATGGGGATGGGATGGCCCGCCTCAACAGGATGCGTAACAAGACCCGTCCTGGAGGAGTTGGTCCCCAACCTTTCCCTGACTGGAATGCGCACAGAGGGGCCCAGATTCACCGCTCTGGTCGTCATAGCTTGCACTTCTGTTGATGCTGACAAATGTCTACGTCGCTGAAGATTGTGCTTGTCCATATCTGCATCGTCATCCTCTGAAGAGTACGGCGGATCATCCCCTTGAGACCCAGGTAGCGGGATCACTCTTACTGTGAACTGAATGGGATATTAAAGCACGCTTCATTGGTGGGGATTCCAGCAAGCCAACGGTCGGTTCCACCAGCACAAGATCACAGGAAGGTGGAATGGACATTGGTCAGAAACACCACGCCGAGAAATGAAACACTCTGTACGTAGTCTTCTCTTTCTCTAGTTGTATGGTGAACCCCTTGAAGCCAGCGAAAAGGATTAAACAGGTGTTCTGCAGTAGACACTTCCCAAGCATGTGCAAGGATACCACGAAGTTCAACATCAACTAATACCAGCAGAATCGCCCCCGGGCAATGTGCATGCCTAGACCATCGGCAATAGTGCAGCCGTAAGGCCCCATACATTGGCCGCTGTATTTCACCACTTGTGAAACTGTACCTTCATCGGCTAGGAAAAGAATGAACTCCCTCTTTGCATAGGAATGATGAATAGTCATTGACTCCATAGTCAAATCAAACTGGGCAGCCACTTTTGCTAGGACATCCGCTGATTGCACCCTTTCATCATCTTCTAGGACTGTGACAGGCATGGCATGATGCAGTTCAAGGTCAGCTCGAGCAATACGTTCGGACCAGTCTATGACGCATGGCATCACCGGAGCTGGGGGGGACACCATCATCCAAAGCCCTATGGATCGGAGAGGTATCACCACCGTTGCTTCGATGCACTGATTGGTCACCTGCTGGTGTATCTCTAGCAGGCCTGTGCCGATTGCGTTGTCGACGGTGATGCTAACCCTGCCGTTCCTGTGGTACCACATTTGATGTATCTCCACTAGCAGGCAAAGGAGCCGGACAGCCGTCAACCCCATCTTGCAGCACTGGTGTGATACATCGCCCGACCGAGGTATGAGCTGCACCTGTTTGCTTCTTCTGAGTGTGGGATGGAGCAACAGCACGCCCTACCTGTTGCCACACCCGAGTACGAGCTTCATCAGTCTGCTATTGCTGAGCCTGCAATGGAGTGGCTATACGCCCAATCCGTTGCCAGACCGGGATGCGAACATGGCCGGCCGGCCGGTAATGGGGTGCTGCCAACAATCCACCACAGGAAGGGTAACCATATGAACGATGTCCGAGGATCCGGCAGGAGAAACACCAAGTGAGGGACTTGCATTGAGCGGCTCTGTGCGCCGGCGAGAAACAGTTGAAGCATTTCCCCCGGAGGTCTGCAGGGACTGGCCTCCCTGTGCGTCTCGCAGGATGTTGCATCTTCTTTCGACGAGCCGATTTGGACTCCACCTCACCCAACCATCAGCATCAGGATCACAATTCGTCGAGTGATGGCGATGTATCACTGAGCATTGAATGATTTGAGGAGGTTCTCTCAGCAGCACCGGAGATCGCATGGGCGCAGCCGATGCTGCAGAAGCTAAAACCACATCGCGGAAGGATTGCCTGCTGAGCGACTTCACACCAGAGTCATCCAAACTCTCAGCAATTGGACTGGAATTGCTCCAACGCAGCTTCTTGGATCGACCCACTGTCTGAGGCTTGGGAGAAGTAGGGGCGTCACTATGAAGCGCAATTGTGCCAGATAACGCAACCATTGCACCATCACCAGGAGGAGCAGCGGTAGAAGGCATCTGCGAGGCATCTCCCAGCAGCTTTACTCCGGTGGGAAGCTCTGGTTGAGCTGCCTTGTCCATCACAGCCGGGCTCGCTTGCAGGCCATCGGTCGACTGTGTATGCCCGATCACCGTGTTAGTTGATCCCGGTCCCACCCTGTTGGGCAACAACCAACGGGAGGACTCAATCTCCCGTAAGTATCGGGCGTGGGGCAACAACCCACGTCCGACTCCCATCCTTAGTCATGCGATACCCTCGGGGGCGCAACGGACTCAGTTCCGTTGACGCCCTCCCACCGTACGCGCTATAAGAACAGAGGGCCCTCAGGGGCAGAAGGCATCGGTGCCAAAATTGCTTCCGAGGCCCCCGCCAAAACCAATCTATTGTTTGCTGCCGCCGCCCTCTACATGCGCCACCTTCAACAATCGAGAACACCGTTTGAGCCCAATGGCATCAAACGGCCCTGCTGAAGATAACATCGACCCTCACCTCTCTTCCCCGATCTGAATTCATATCTATGCATTGCTTGATTGATTAGTTGATTAGGTATTTAGTTCATGATTGATTATGTCTAAGTGGTTCGGTTAGATGTTCATGGTCATGATCCTAAGGGTAATCAGTTTTAACATTGGCATCAGAGCAGTGTCTATGAACTACTAATCGGGTTACCTAAGTCCAAATTAAGGTCGATTAAGTTTCTAACCATTTTAATTCAATCTTAGTTGAGATTAGTTATTGATTAAGTCATGTCAATTAAGAAATTAGAAGGAGGGGAAGTCAGTTTCGATTTCGGCTAACACTTAGAACTCAGAACACAGGCCGAATCACTACAGGAATCCCGACGATTTGCGACGGCCGTGGCCGTCGCAAATAAGCCAAAGGCCGTCGCAAATAGGCGATTTGTGACGGCTTTCTTTATTTGCGACGGTTTTTAGCCGTCGCAAATAAATCGTCGCAATTAAGCTTATTTGTGACGGCCACCGTCGCAAATAAGCTTTAATTGCGACGGCTAGGGGGGCCGTCGCAAGTTATTGCCGCGGGCCGGTGGGCCCCGCAACCTTATTTGCGACGGTGTGGCCGTCGCAATTAAAGATTATTTGCGACGGCCCGGCTGTCGCAATTAAGTGCTTCTATTTGCGACGGCCTGGCCGTCGCAAATAAGTCCAGTGGGCTGGGCCCACGGGTCCTCCTCCGGGGCCCACAGAGCTATTTGCGACGGCCGCGCCGTCGCAATTAAACATTAATTGCGACGGCCAGGCCGTCGCAAATAGCAGAGGCCTATTTGCGACGGCCTGGTCCCTTATTTGCGACGGTACTGTATAAAAAGCCGTCGCAAATAAGGTTTTTTATTTTTTTTAAAAAACAGAAAAAACTACCGGCTCGATGGCCAGAATCACATAACAGATTCAATACACACATTATATACACATAGCAAAGATCATCGTCACAGAGGAAACATCATCACAATCACAAACTAATAAATTCCAATACATCTCACATTGTCATCAACAAAGCAAACAAAAGGGCTCACTCGCCCATCTGACCTCCGGAGCCACCTCCGAAGTCGAAGTGGTCATCGCGCCTCATTCCAGGCGGCGGTAGCGACGGCGACGGCGTTTGTGCAACCGTCGCGGATCCCTGCAATTAATGAAACTTAGAGTTAGAATATAAATACATCAACATCTCTCTCTCCCTTCCTCTCCCTCTATCTTCATCTAGATCCCCTCTCTTCCCCTCTCTTTTCATTTCTCTTTGTCTCTCACTCTATCTTTCTCTCTCACTCTATCTCTCTATTGATATCCTTTTCCCTCTATCTTCCTCCCTCTATCTCCATCTACATCTCCCTCCCTCTATCTTCCCCTCTCTCTATCTCCATCTACATCTTACTCTCTCTCTTCATTCCTATCCTACTCTATCTATCTTTCACTCTTTCTTCTGTCTCTCTTTCTTCTATCTCTATCATTCTTCTATCTCAATCATTTTCTTCTATCTAACTATCTCTGTCTTTCATCTATCTCAATCTTATTATGCTGGAGAAGAAGGATTACA
This sequence comes from Tuctoria greenei, assembly GCA_036927565.1. NCBI lineage: Eukaryota > Viridiplantae > Streptophyta > Magnoliopsida > Poales > Poaceae > Tuctoria > Tuctoria greenei. The sequence goes on from JAYESD010000001.1 coordinate 202,511,015, forward strand.
TAGAAACTTACCTGACCCGCTGAAGAAGGATCGCCTGGAAGGACCGGTGGTAGTACCGGTAGCTGGATTCCCAGACCTTGCGCCCGAGCGATGGCCTGTCATTGCAAACATTAAATGCTACCTATTAATAAGTCATTTACGCTGAATTAATAAGAATTTTAGTTTTTATTTTATTACCTCCATTGCTTCCCGCATCTGCGCCAACGCTGCTGCTTGGGTTTGGATCGTGGCCTCCATCGCGATCCTTTGGCGTTCCGCCTCCCTCCTTTCCTCCTCATGTCGCCTTTCGTTTTCTTCTACAGTTTCTCGGAGGGACTGCATCTCAATGTCCCTCTGCGATACACGGCGACCTCCCATGCCCGAAGCCTGCGTGGAGCTGCCTCTCGCAGGTCTGCCCGCCCTCGAGTCGACAACTCCGTCGAATATGGCGAGCCTATAAAAAAGAGAGTCAGTAATATGAAATTGAAATATCTTGAATACTTTGAATTGAAAACGATAAAATGACTTGTAAACTCACCTTCCGTGTGCTTTTCCACCACCGGTTGCATACGCGGCTTGAGGATCGATCGGTTGACGTTCCCAATCGAAAACCTCGCCGTGTATCTTCCTAGCCTCCTCCCCGTACTTAGCCTGCAAAACAAGAAAACCGTGTAAGTTCAACAATCTATATAGTTATATTTAATATGAATGGTTTCTAAACTTACCAACCGCTCGGCTGCAGCCTGACTGCACCCCGTCAGCTGAGAAGGGTCCCTGTGACCTCTCTTCCAGACCTCAGCAGGGGTGGGCGGCACCCCCGTCTCGCGCTCCTGTCAATACGTGTTAGTACGAACAATATATTATTAATATATAAACATAAGTTACACACACACTTACCATGCGTTTAGCTAAACGCAAGTGGTTATCTTGCCCGTGCCTGCTCTTCCCCTCCACCCCTCTGCAGTCTCGAGCCTTCTCAGACTTAGCTTTAAACTCGTCGCTAGCCCAGTAGCGACAAAGGGCACGAAATGCATCGGTCTGACCCTGCAACCAGCTCACGTGGCCCTGCACATAGTTGGAAGTCATTAAAAATACCATCGAGGCAATTATCAGAAAAAAAATACTTACTACACTCCACGTTCCTGCGCGTACTCCTCCTCCGCCAGGTGCCTCTCGCTCTCTTGCCGGAAGTGTAACACGTGCTGCTGGTTCGCCTTCAAGTGCTCATTCATAATTTGAGCACGGGCGTTCGACAAATCTTGTCGAAGCGCCTTGGCAGCGTTGAAGTGAAACACTCGCCTCGCATCCTCAAACAGGCGACGATTGTTCGGGTCCTCTAAAGTATATCTTGCCTGCGATAAAGAATATATTGAAGAGATGTTCACTAAAAGAGTTTAAGAGTTGTAACTTAGAAACTTTTTTAACATACTTACAATAAAATCGGCCCATACGGCCTCCTGAAGGTTGCCGTGCTCCTGGTGATGGACGCGTGCGTAGTCCTCCCACGAAAGAGCGGGCACCCCGTCGATGACCCCGGGATAGTGCAAACGCACTATGGACCCGAGGACACCGTTCACCGGTCTGTGGTGTTTCTCACCGGTGAAAGACGTGTCGTCCCAAGCCCTGTAAGATATTTATTCATTCATTACTTAAGTAAACAAAAGAAAGTAAAATTGAACACGATAATTTTTATTACCTGTCTCCGACTGGACGAATCATGATCCTCTGTGAACTCTGTGAAGGGACCGCGGGAGGACTGACAAAGTGAGTCCTCCTCGTCCTCCGCGTCTGCTGGGGCGCCACGTCAGGTGACCCAGATGGCTCCTCACCAGCCGAGTCAAAGGCCTCAGGAACAAACTCATCGCCAGCCGGGGGCTGGCTGGCCGAGGGCTGCCTCGCCGAGGGCTGGCTGGCCGAGGGCTGCCTCGCCGAGGGCTGGCTCACCGGAGGCGCCGCAGCCTCTGAGTCAGTCGGTGAGGACTACAACATTCAAATAATTCATAAGTAAGTTTAATATGATTTTGAATTTAAAGAATTTGTCAAAAACAAGTGACATTTACCTGTGATGAAGCTCTAGAGCTGGTCTGAACGTGCCCCAGCAGCTGAGAGCGTATGCTGCCAGTCGACGAGGCACCAACGAAAGCGTCCCCAGGTCTAGAGGGGTAGAACCCCCTCATCGGCGGCACCTTTTTACCCTTCTTTGACACCATCCTGTTGTAATTAGATAATTAGTAAATATGCAAATAAAATATACAAAATTCATGTTACTATCTTCAAGAAAACATTACTTGTAGTCACTTTCAAAATTCATCAACATCATTGTCATGTGTCTGTGCCCTACTCCTTAAACCAGCCCAACGATCTTCCATCGTGGCCTGTTCTAATTTTCGTTTTCGCGTATCATCTGCCTCTACATCTTCAACGTCTTCAACATCTACAACTAATTGATCGAGTCCTGCACCAAGCTCGACGATAAAAGTGTCTGGCAACTCTTCTTCTTGGTACACTTCTTCAACATCTTCGCTATCATGGTAACCATCATCCCCAGGAGTATATAGCCGCTCATGAGGATTCACCTTATATACCACCCACCAAGCACTGAGCTTCGTGCATGGATAAGGTAGATAATACACTTGTTCAACTTGATGCGCAAGAACAAATGTATCGTAACCTCGTAGTCGGTCCTTATGTTTCACTTCCACCATTCCAAATTGGTTTTCTCGAGTTCCATGAGTGCGATCAAACCAGTCACAGTCAAAGAAGACAACTCGAAGGGTCTTATTTCCGGTAAAAGTAAATTCAAGGATTTTGTTAATGGTACCATAATAATTGGTTAAATTCCCTTGAGTTTCCATTGCTCTCGTCACGACACCGGAATTTGATGTTGCCGCGAGAGGACGATGAGCTTCAAAATGAGTTGTACGGAATCGGAAGCCATTTACGTCATATCGACCATAGCTTCTAACATTCACCAATCCATAAGATAGCTGCCGCAAATCTTCATGGACATTGTGAGTCCGACACTGTTATAAAAGACGAGAGAATATTACATAATGCTTCTTTAATAATAGTAATTTATAATACATAGAAGACGAGAGAATATTACATATTCTCGAAACCAAGATAGAAAACTCTGCCCCCCATTTATTCCTTCCTTTCGCATCGCTTCTACTTGTTTGGCCGTAGGTTGATGCCTATGTGGCCAATATTGTCTGTGGAACTCGCTGAACATGAAAAAACATCTTTTAGAGTACATGTATAGCAAAATATGTCGATTAGCATAAACGTAGGAGAAACACTTACTCGAAGTATTCTTGCATGCCTTCTATATTTGCGTACATGTAGAGTAAAGCAACAGTCCTTTCCTGTTCAGATAGCACGTAGGTCGTGTAGCTACCAACGGTGGCGCCTCTCGTTTGAAAAATGGAAAGGTCGCTTAGAGGGGGTGTTTCGTCCACATTGTACCGCATCGCCGAAGTATTGATATTGTTTTCTTCCGCAAAGTAGGCACTTGAAAAGTATCCTACTTCCTTAAGAGCATATGCTTCAGCGATGCACCCTTCCACCCTTGCCCTGTAGCCAACCATTGGTTTCAAATATCGTAGCGCTCTTTCAATGTGATACATCCACCTATATTTCACAGGACCGCCAACTTTAGCTTCGAATGGAAGATGGATAAGCAGATGTTGCATTGGATTGAAGAAACCCGGTGGAAAAAAAATTTCCATCTTACATAAAAGTATGGGTATCTCCTTCTCTAACTTATCCATCATCCCGATCTTGATATCTTTAGCACAAAGCTGTCTATAGAAATAGCTGAGCTCGGCTAAAACCTTCCACACCGCATCATCTAGATAGCCTCGGAACATAACAGGTAGGAGTCTTTCCATTATAATGTGATAATCATGACTCTTCAACCCAGTGAGGTTTCTTGTGTTAACATTTACGGCTCGTTTCAGGCTAGCTGCGTAACCATATGGGAATTTCAAAGTTTTCATCCATTTCATAACTTCTTTCTTTTCTTTCGATCGAAGACAGAAAGAAGCACGTGGCTTTCCACCACTTTCAGAGATTTCAAGAGTTGGACGGTGACAAATGTCTGCCAAATCTAGTCTAGCTTTATAATTGTCTTTCGTTTTGCCAAGCATATCCATGCAAGTGCTTATGATACTTTCGCTCATATTACGCTCCTGATGCATGACATCAATGTTGTGCATTAGAATCAACGACTTCACATATGGTAGCTCCCAAAGTCCACATATGTGAGTCCAATTGTGTTCCTCTCCATAACCTACGAAATATCCAGGACGACCTTCATCAGGCACCAGTTTGTCCAACATATCAGAAATTTCTGACCCGTTGAGACGCTTCGATGGTCCTTTAGTGACAACAGTGTTCTTTCGAAAGACGTGCCTCTGCTGCCTAAATATATGATTCGAGGGCAGCCAACGTCTGTGACAATCGAAGTAAGATATTTTGCCTCCATGAGTTAGTCGAAAACAATCTGTGTCTGAAGCACATATCAGACACGTCAGACAACCGTGAGTGCTCCATCCGAAAAACATGTCGTATGCCGGCAAATCATGGACGGACCACAAATAAGCAGCTCGAAGGTTGAATTTCTGCTTCTTGTACTGTCATATGCTTCGACTCCTGTCCACAAGACTTTCAATTCTTCGATCAGCGGTTTTAACATCATGTTCAGACGTGAGCCGGGATGATCAGGTCCAGGTACAATGAGGCTGAGAAACATGAACTCGTTCTTCGTACAAAAAGCAGGTGGCAGGTTGTACGGAATGACAAAGACAGGCCAACATGAGTATGGCGTGGCGTTCGTACTGAACAGTGAGAATCCGTCTATCGCTAATCCGATGCGAACATTCCTCGCATCACGAGAAAAGTCTGGATCGAAATGGTCTAGCGCCTTCCATGCATCACCGTCAGACGGATGCGTCAAGAATTCTTTGTTATCACGTTTACCTTCTTTATGCCATCTCATGTGTCTTGCGATTCTTTTTGAAAGAAACATCCGCTTCAACCGAGGTGTCACAGGCAAGTAACGAAGCTGCTTATGTGCGACATCTGTCATCACATTATCGCCATCGTCATTAACAACTTCGACATACCTCGATTTACCACATTTCAAGCACATCTTCTCATTGGCGTGCTCTTTCCATAATAGCATGCAGTTGTCTGGGCACACATCAATTTTCTGATACTTCATACCGAGACTAGATATCTTGATCTTTGACTGATACATATCTAGTGGCGCTTTGTGAGGTTGTGGAAGGATATCGCAGATCAATTTCATGAGATCATTGTAGCAGTTGATGGAAAAAAAGTACTTGGACTTAATTGTCATAAATCTGGTCAAGAAAGCAAGTACGGTCACAGCCGTGTGTTCATGCAACAGCTCTTGTGATTTCTTCAGCTCCTCGAAGAACTTCTCTGCCTCATTTGTAAGAGGATCCTCCGCTTCAAGAGCTTCTAGCATCTCATCCATTCTATCAACCTCTGTTATATCATCGTCCTCATCCACTTCGGCTATGACTCGAGAATTAGTCTCGCCGTGGAAGGTCCACACTTCATAATGTGGAGTGAAACCGTTTCGACATAAGTGAAACGAAAGCTCCAATCTTCTCAAAAACTTAGTGTTCCGGCATTTTGTACATGGGCACCGCACCATATCTTCCGTTGACAATGAAAATGCTCGATCCAAAAATTGATCTAACTTGATAAACCACTCATCGGAGTGACCACCAGTTCTGCTCTTCCAGCCAGTATACATCCAACTGCGGTCTTCACCCATGTTTGACTCTGCAGTTTAATGCGAAAGAAATTGTCGTTAATGTATTGTTGTGTTATGTCACGGCCCTACAACCTAGGCAGATAGATCCTAAACCCACCCAAGAGTGACCGAGCGGAGCGTGCTCATGAAGAGACGCGTGATCCGGATTCGAACGAAATTTCGGCAGCATAACCCCGCTGTTCTCCACTGCACGCCCGAAAATGGTGCAGCAGAGAACAACAGGGTCACGCCACCGAAATCTCGTCCAAATCCGGACCCGCGTCTCGTCACAAGCCACGCCCCCTCGGTCACTCCGAGGCTGTCCAAAAAAGGGACAATTCCGAACCTGCACGTCTCACATGCCAATGGCATGTGAGACGTGCCGATCCGAAATGGGTAATACATTGCTATAGGTTACGTTGCTCATTTTCATTTTCAGGTCATTTAAGAGAGAGGAAAGAACTAGAGAAAGAGTGAGAGGAAAGTTGGTCTCAGATGACAATTCCACATCCATTTCCACTGTCTACGCAATCGCGGGTCATTGACGTCCTTACCAACCCGTTCGCTTCCATGTCGCCTTGACTACTATGGTCTACACGACACGATCACACTTATTGCGTGTCGTGCCATTCCTGGTTGGTCCGAGCCAGCCCAAAACCCCTTTATTTATATATATTAAGTAATCACTGAAAAACATTATCTGAATGCACTAAAGTCCAAACATACACTAAACAGAATAGAAAAAAACTATTAATTCTAAACACTAACGCAATCAAAAGATCACACACTTGACAAAAAGTATTTACCAAAGCATAATAAACATATTTACCAAAGCATGACAAAAAGTTATCTAAACCTAAAAAAACAGAATCATCTAGCAACATCTAGATCACACACTTGACATAGGCTGAACTAGTAACATGGTGATGCAAATCTAAAGAAAATGTGTTACATCACTAAAAATTTGAAAAAAAAATAGTTGAAACATTATACATATCAGGGCAGCTACTATAAGAGCAACAAGTCATCATATACAGCTAAAAGCACTGTACTCTGTCATATACATTATGAGAAGAATGATGGTGTCATACCTGAGCAGTGAAGTGGATCTGAGTGTGCACGGTGGGAAGGGGGCCTGAGCAATATAAAAAAAATGCATTATGTCAAGACTGATTTGATAAAAACAGCTAGAACACTCAAAGAACTGAATATAATTGGACCAGCTAGATCACCATATTATGATGCTTTTGGTTGATCCGGAAGCAAGTCCCTCACTCGCTAAAACACAATGGATAATAACATATTTTTCAGCTTTAAGAGGTTACTCTAGTGCTAAACAGAAAAAATTGCTAGTAATTGCGTTCAGTGTTGTCCAGGCGTCGCCTAGGCGTCCAATCGCTTCAGACCAGACGCCATGCCTCCTCGCCTCGCCTGGAACGGTCCAAGTTGCACGCCACGTGCCGGCCCTCGACGCCGTCCTCGACCGAGATGCGGCGTTCTGCTTCCTCACGCCGTCCTCGACCGAGATGCGAGCTCGGCTTCCCGCGTGACCGCAGCGTGTCGCGCGCTGCCGCTCGCCATGTGGAAAGTGATGAGAACATATTCTTGGCATGGAAACATCCAAGGAATACTCTCATACTACCCATTGAAATTACTATTTCAGATGATGATTGAAGGTCTGATTGTGTTGTTTCTGCAGTGTGGTGTTGGAGGACAGATGAGCTTGTAGACGACCCAAATGCCAACTACATCACCCCAACAGCCCTGGATCGGTGGGAGAAGAGACTTGAGGATCTTTTCGATGGACGACCTTACGATGACCAGAACCAATAAGAAGCATGCAAATCATCGAACACCTAGCGCGCCTGAGCCCGCGTCAACTACGGACCACCGAGACATCGAAGAAGAACACGCGCGTCTTTGCTCTATCCAGGCACCGTGACGCAAATCCAACCCGCCAAACTTCGCGGCCCTATTAACGTTCCCGTAAGTTATAGAGATTAGCATTGGCTCCCAGACAGAGTCACAGAGAGATGAGCGGATTGACCTATGATCTGTATCTGGACCTCCTCCGGGTTCCTCCCGTCGTCGCCGTCACTGGCCCCGCTGCTATCGTCGTCGCCGGGCATGCCGCACGCGTGCTCGATCCGAGGCGAGTGGTTTAGTGGGGCAGGCGACGAGTGATAGGTGAGGAGAGTAGGAGACGAGGCGAGATGGCACGAGAGGAACGGGCGGGCAGAGGCAGTGGTTAGCAGCATGGAGCGGCTGCGCCGGGGGGACGAGTAGAGAAGTGGAAGAAGGTCGGGGCATCAGCCAGCAGCTGCCCCTTGCCCTCGTGTGGAACACAACCCAACACAGCTAATTAATTTTTATTGAATTGACAACCGCTGTCGTGTGCGACGTCCGACGCCAGGACTCTGCGGCCGGTGTCGGGTTAATGAGTGTACCGGTGATGGGCATTGCACCTGATTCTAAGGCAACAACTGAAAGTGTGTATAGCGCTGCCTTGGCTCTCGGGATTGCAAACCAGCTCACAAATAATGATCACATCCTATTCCTATATGCAACCATTTTTTGAATACAACCATTAACATATTGCAGTTTTTGAATACAACCATTAACATATTGCAAAATCAACAAAAGCAACCATTAACATATTGCAGCTCACAGGAGGGCGAGGATGTTTTTCAATTGAATAATGATAAACTGCATATGGGTACAAAAACTTATTTGATAAACTTAGAGACTAAACTGCATAATGATAAACTTAGAGACTAAGCTAGAGACTAAACTGCATAATGACAGTAATACTGAGCACTTACCGTGGGTCGGTGGTGGGGCGGTGACGGCGGGCCGGCGGTTGGGTGGCGCCGCGGGCGGGGCAGCGACGCGGAGGGCGCGGACGGCCGGGGCGGCAGGGGCGTGGCGACCCGAGGCCGGGGCGGCGAGCCGGGGCGGCGGCGGGGCGGCGGGCCGGCGGCAGCGGGGCGGCGGGGCGGCGACGGCGCGCGGCAGGGCGGTGGGCGGCGGTGCGGCGGCGGCGCGCGGCAGGGCAGTGGGCGGTGGCGGTGTCGAGTGGTGAGAATGAAACGAGATTAAAGTGTCGGGTCGGGATAAAGGCCCCTATTTGCGACGGCCAATTGAATTGCGACGGCCGGACCACACAGCCATCGCAAATAATGTTACTTGCGATGGCCCTTGTAGCAGCCGTCGCAAATAGACACTTATTTGTGACGGCTGCCTTAGTTGCGATGGTACTAGGGTTCGCCATCGCAAATAATTCGCTATTTGCGACGGCTCCGGTGTTGGCCTTCGCAAATAAATACTTATTTGCGACGGCCACCTTATTTGCGACGGCCAGAGGCGGGCCGTCGCAAATTATTCTATTTGCGACGGCTGGCCGTCGCAAATAAATGTGGCCGTCGCAAATGATCGCTTTTCCTGTAGTGAATTGAATCAAAATAAGGAAAATTAGAATAAAGGGAGAGGAACTTATCTGGATCAAGGTCGCCTTGGGCCACCGAATCCTCCTCAGTGCGGGTTAGGGGAAACCCTAACCCTACCGTCCTCTTTTCCTTGACAGCGGCCATCGGCTTGCATCTCCCAACGGAGATGACCATGGCGCCGCCATCCTCAAGGTGCGGCGCTAGGGTTAATGGGCCGAAGCCCAACCCTAGTCGCACAGTTCAACCGTCGCCGCCACCTTAGAGCCTCAGGTTAGGAAACCCTAACCCTAGGCGGCTCTCCACCGGCGGCACGAAGTGCGCACCATGGTGGAGGCCCTCAGCGGCGCCGGCGTACCTGCAAACACAAACACTCAGACACTCTAAGGACCGCGCTAGGGTTTCGGGTTTAACCCTAACCCTAGCTCCTCGGGTTTGCTTCAACGGTCACCGACCGTCACCACATCGCCAGACGGCGAGCAACCTCGCGGTGTGCTCGCTCGTCGGCGGCGAGGGTGCGGCCATGCCGGAAGTCCCCGCAGTGGCCCCCACCTACCCCTCAGATCTGGTGACGGTGACGGTTTTCCTCGACGGCAAACCGGCCCGCACCATCATCACCGACGGAGAACCACCTCGGTGAACTCTCACGCCGGCGACGATGGCGCGGCGGCGCCGGAGGCCCCGCGCCGCTCACCTCTCTCTCGCGCCGCCACTCACTCTCGCTCGGGCCGAAGAGAGAGAAAGCTCGGTCGCAAATGAGCTAGGGTTCGTGTCAACCCCGACCGACGAGCGCTTAAGTACCATGCGTTTTCAACGCGTAGCCGTTGAATCAACGATGGACGACTCGGATCAACCCGTGTGTTAAACCTCCATCAGATCGTGGCCGTTGAATCGGGATCCAACGGCCCACTTCGCACGCCGCCCGCCGCGTCGCGCTGGCAGGCCCGGAGCCCATGCGGAAGCGCGAGATGGGCCGGTGGGCTGCCCTTTCAGTTTTCAGGATTTTTCCCGATTTATTAGTGGGCTGATTTCCACCTTAGGCTAAATGGCTATAGGCTGCGCGTGTGGAGTTTTTTCCATTTTTCTGAGAGGTTTTTAGAAGTGGGCTGGGCCAGTTGTTGGTAGCAGGCTGAGTTTTGGATTCCTGGCCCATTTAGCCTTTTTTAAGCATTTCTGTTTTTCAGAATGGGTTTATATGGAATTTAATTCCAGTAATTAGAGAAATGGTTAGAAAATTTAGTTAAATAGCTGGGAAAATCTTGAGAAATTTGTGTGATGTTTATGTGCATTTTTATTGCATAATTTTTTTCTGCATTTATGCTATTTATTGTAAATAAGAGCGTTTTCTCAGTTATTTAAATATTATTAAGTGCTTCTCAAGCAATTCTCATTAATTAAGAAAATAAGTTTTAGCTTCCGCTGTGATTAAGTGATAAATTAATTGAGTAACCAAAGTGAAATTTTAATTTATCAAGTTTTGAGTTTAAATTAAGTTATGTTATGTTTATAAGTGATAATTTAAATGAGTAACCAACGTGAAAGTTTGAATTTGTCTATTAATTTTAAGTTTATTTATTTGAGCTTATGCTTAAGTTTATATTTATGATTAATTGAGTAACCAACGTAAAAAATGATGTGTTAAGTTAATTATGCATGGAATTTGAAAGTAACCAACGTGAAATTGAATTGCCATGATTAATTTAAGTTTATCTTTGAGTTTATCATATTAAGATTTGTTATCATGCTAAGTTTTAATGTTTAAGGGCATTATTTGCTAAGTAACCAACGTGAAAAAGCAAAAATGCCATTCTTAAGTCATGATTTATCATAAGTTTTGGTCATTAATCCTCAAATCTTTATTTTTTGAAGGATCAGGCTTGTCCTCAGCACTTAGCTATATCTCCGCAATTGAGACCCTCAATGGTCAAAATTACGGGGTATGGAAAGAGAGGCTCCAGATGGCTCTAGTAGTCTCTGACCTCGATTTTGCGATTACGTCGCATCGACCCACTGAGCCACCTGTCCCCATTGCTGAGACTGGGAAATCTGAGGAGTCTTTCGCTACGCGGAAGGCTAAGTACCTAAGCTTGAAGGATCAGTATGAGAAGAATCTCCCTAAGTGGGACACTTCCAACAGGAAGTGTCTCGTGATCATTAAGAGCACCATAGCTACCTCAATTAAGGGAGGAATCCCTGATCGTGATACTGCTGCAGAGTACTTAGAGAGAGTCAGAGGTCAGTTCACTGGCTCTACTAAGGCAAGTGCAAGCACTCTCATGAGAAAGATTGTCACTGAGAAGTACTCTGGAGGAGGTGTGCGTGAGCACATCAATAAGATGAGTCACTATAACTCTAAGCTTAGGGAGCTAAACATTGTGATGCCGGATGAGATGCTCATTTACTTCATCCTAAGTTCTCTTCCTAAGGAGTTTGAGGCCTTTGTGGTCAATTATAACTCACTCCCTGAGACCTGGAACATTGATAAGATTGTTGCTATGTGCGTTCAGGAAGAGGAACGCATAAAGAGCTCTAAGAATTGTGATTACATCAATCTGGCTGACACTAAGGGTAAGGGAAAGGCAAAGAGGTACTTTTCCTCTCCCAAACCACCTTCCTTCAAGGTTTCAGGCTCCAGTTCTTCATCAAATAAGTTCAAGGGCAAGTCCTCTCAAAAGAAAGACAAGGATAAGTGTCACTTCTGTGGCTCAGATGAACATTTCCAGAAGGACTGCGTTGGATTCATTAAGTGGTGTGCTAAGAAAGGTAATGATATAATTACTTCTGTAAATGAGGCCTTATATGTGAATTATTCACGGTCCACTTGGTGGATTGACTCAGGTGCCACTGTGCACATTTGTAATTCAATGCAGACATTAAGTACGATGAAAACTATAAGAAGAAGGGAAAGAGTGATTAAGGTGGCAGATGGGCGTGAAGCCGAAGTCGAATCCATTGGAGACTTATCTCTTAGATTACTTAGTGGCTTTGTACTTAGGCTAAATAATGTTCTTTATGTCCCTTCATTAGAAAGGAACCTGATTTCAGTTTCGTGTTTGGATGATTCAGGATACATTTGTCATTTTGGTAATGATAAATGTTATATGAGTTATAATAATGAGATTATTGGTCTTGCCTTCCGACAAGACATGCTCTACTTGTTGTCCACTCATGAGAATGTGTTTGCTATATGTGATGATCAAGTTTCATCTAAGAACGACTTAGGACGTAATAAGCGCAAAAAGAAGCGATTTAGATACTTCGTCGAAATTATGGCATTGTCGTTGATGCCATGTTTCGAGGGGGAGGATCAAACAATTAGTATCTCAATCGATTCTTCCACACTTAAACTTTTCAGATTCTGAGGAATGCGTTGATTGCATTAAAGGAAAATTCTCCAAAACTATTAAGAAAAACGCCAAACGTAGCTTGGGAGTCTTAGAAATAATCCACATAGATATTTGTGGACCTTTTCCCGTGACATCGGTAGATGGTTATGACTCCTTCATAACATTTACAGATGACTTTAGTCGTTATGGCTATATTTATCCAATCAAGGAGCGATCCGAAGCGTTGGATAAGCTTAAGATATTTAAGGTTGAAGTAAAAAATCAGCATGACGTTAAGATTAAAGTAGTAAGGTCTGACCGTGGAGGTGAGTACTACGGTCGACACACCCCTTACGGCCAAGTTCTTGGACCTTTTGCGAGGTTTTTACAGGAAAATGGCATAGTAGCCAATATTCTACACTGGGCGAACCTCAGCAGAACAGTGTAGTGAAACGGCGAAATCGTACACTTATGGACATGGTGAGAAGCATGTTAAGCTATTCTACACTACCAGCTAGTTTATGGATGGAGGCCTTAAAGACCGCCATTCACGTACTTAACCGTGTTCCATCTAAGTCAGTACCTAAGACACCGTATGAGATGTGGACGGGACGTAAGCCCTCACTAAACTATCTACATGTGTGGGAATGTCCAGCTGAGGCTAAGATGTTCAACCCGAACTTAAGCAAACTGGATTCTAGAACAATTAGTTGCCATTTTATTGGCTATCCTGAAAGGAGTAAAGGATTTAGGTTTTATTGTCCAGGTAGACACACTAAGTTTATTGAGACAAGACATGCCGTGTTTTTAGAGGACACTATGATTAGGGGGAGCACAGTACAGCGTGAAATAGATCCTGAGGAGGAACGGATTAGTCTACCCGTTCCGACGACTCAAGAGCCTTATTTCACCCTACCTGCTGTCGTCGTGCCACCCGCACCTGGTGCTAGTGACACAACGCCTGTCGTTGCACCTCCGTCGGCCACAACAAAAATAAGTGAGGTTCCACCTCCTCAGCCTGTTGAAGATGTGGTCGAACAAGATGAGGTGCAACAACAGCCTCAACCCTCAGATGATGCACAAATAAGAAGATCACAAAGAGTAAGACGATCGGTAATTCCAAGTGATTATCAGTTATACTTAAGTGAAGAAATTCATGTTGAGGATGATCCCACCTCTTTTGAAGATGCCATGAGTAGACCTCAGTCATCCGAATGGCGTAAAGCCATGGAAGATGAAATAAGATCTATGAGTGCCAACAAAGTTTGGGACTTAGTAGAGATTCCTAAAGGAGCCAAAACAGTAGGCCGTAAATGGGTCTACAAGATTAAGCGTGACTCCAAAGGGAAGATCGAAAACTGTAAGGCTAGGCTTGTGGCTAAGGGATTCACGCAGCGGGAAGGTATTGATTATAACGAGACCTTCTCACCTGTGTCGTCTAAGGATTCGTTTCGAATCATCATGGCATTAGTAGCACATTATGACTTAGAATTACATCAAATGGATGTAAAGACGGCGTTCCTCAATGGGGATCTTTATGAGGACGTCTACATGGCTCAACCGAAGGGTTTTGTCATTGAGGGTAAAGAACATATGGGATGCCACTTGAAGAAGTCTATTTATGGACTTAAGCAAGCTTCAAGGCAATGGTACCTAAAGTTCAATGAGACGATAAGAAAGTTTGGGTTTAAGGAGAATGTGGAGGATAACTGCATTTATGCTAAGTTTAAGAATGGAAAATTCATTTTCCTTATACTATACGTAGATGACATACTACTTGCAAGTAGTGATGTCAACCTACTCTTAGAAACTAAGAAGTGTTTATCCTCAAATTTTGAGATGAAAGATTTAGGTGAAGCTTCCTATGTCCTAGGAATTGAGATTCACCGAGATCGAAGAAAAGGGGTATTAGGATTATCTCAGAAGGCATACTTAGAAAGCGTACTCAGAAAGTACGGTATGCAAGGTTGTAAGCCCTCGCCTGTCCCAATAGTTAAGGGTGACAAGTTTTCACAATCGCAGTCACCTAAGAATCAGTATGAGGTTGATCAGATGAGAGGAATTCTGTATGCTTTTGCTATCGGAAGCTTAATGTATGCTCAAACATGTACGCGCCCTGACTTAGCTTTTGTGACTGGGATGCTTGTCAGATATTAAAGTAATCCAAGCTTAGACCACTGGAAAGCACTTAAGAAGGCTCTAAGATACATTCAGGGCACTAAGAACCTCATGTTAAAGTATAGTAAGTCAGACCCATTAGAAATAGTGGGTTACTCAGATTCAGATTAGCGGGTTGTGTGGATACTAAGAAATCCACGTCAGGCTATATATTCACCCTCGCGAATGGAGCTATATCATGGAGAAGCTCCAAGCAAGTCATAACTGCATCGTCCACAATGTATGTTGAGTTCATAGCTTGTTATGAGGCCACTAGACAGGCATCTTGGCTTAAGAAATTTGTTCCCGGTCTAAGAGTGATAGACAACATTCATAAACCACTTAAGTTATACTGCGATAATGAGCCAGCAGTGACATACTCTCACAACAACAAGTCGAGTGGTGCTGCTAAACACATCGACATTAAGTATTATGTTGTAAAAGAGAGAATCTAGGATAATTCAATTAGTCTCGAGCATATAAGAACTAATAAAATACTTGCGGATCTGCTAACTAAGGGTCTCCCTCCCAATGTGTTCAGAGAACACGTAGCCGGCATGGGATTAGGGGAGAGCCTTTGAAACAAATCCTGGATACTAAGGGTACACCTAAGCATAAGGTTGTTTCTAATTGTGAGACATATTGTGGTCTTCGAGTCGAACAGTACGTAAATGGCTGTTTCTGATGCGTCGTGCTCCTTATGTCAAAACAAGAAGAAATAAACATAAGTTTAGTAATTAAGAATAAGAATAAGAATAAGCTAAGTAAGAAATAAGTAGTCCCGAGATCAAGGGGGAGAATGTTAGTTGATCCCGGTCCCACCCCGTTGGACAACAACCAACGGGAGGACTCAATCTCCTGTAAGTATCGGGCGTGGGGCAACAACCCACGTCCGACTCCCATCCTTAGCGCGCGATACCCTCGGGGGCGCAACGGACTCAATTCCGTTGGTGCTCTCCCACCGTACGCGCTATAAGAACAGGGGGCCCTCAGGGGCAGAAGGCATCGGTGCCAAAATTGCTCCCGAGGCCCCCGTCAAAACCAATCTATTGTTTGCTGCCGCCGCCATCTACGTGCGCCACCTTCAACAATCGAGAACACCGTTTGAGCCCAATGGCATCAAACGGCCCTGCTGAAGGTAACATCGACCCTCACCTCTCATCCCCGATCTGAATTCATATCTATGCATTGCTTGATTGATTAGTTGATTAGGTATTTAGTTCATGATTGATTATGTCTAAGTGGTTCGGTTAGATGTTTATGGTCATGATCCTAAGGTTAATCAGTTTTAACACACCGGACAGGAGCGTCGATGGAGCAGAACCCAAAGTCGCCAAAGCCATCAGGAAAAACAAACGACGGATGCGCCTGAGCCAACAAAAGAATGCGAGTAAGGTGGACGCCGGAATGGGCACCGGTGGAGGCTCAACAGGAGTGCTTCACCGCCAGGAGCTTGCCGGCAGGGACACGAACAACCGTTCAAGCAGGGAACATGACACAGAGGTGGACGTAGGTCCCAGGATGGACACCAGCGGCAGGGCACCGGCGGGAGGACGCCGGCCCTAGCTGGGCGCCAGCAGGAGGTGGTTGCTGTCGGGAGCTCAAACTCTAGGACCCGGGAGCTCAATAGTCATTCTTCGCTTCCAGTGTCGAAGTGTGTGAAGGTGGATGATAGGCTCGGGGTGAGCACCAGCAGGAGGATGCCAACCCTGGCTGGGGTGGCACCAGCGGGAGGACGCCGGCCCTAGCTGGGCGCCAGCGGGCAGTGGTTGCCGTCAGCAGCTTAACCGCCAGGAGCCGGGAGCTCAAACGTGACTCTAACCAAATTTATTTGGCAATTTTTGAAAGCGGAACGTTAAAATGAGTAGGCAAATGAGTGTTTAGATGTTAAGTTTTAAGTTTGTCTCTAACTTTCGTCTCAGGCATGTGGAGAGTACATCATGCACGCGTGTGGAGAGTACTCAACTTTAAGTATTCTCTTTCCTTACCTTTTTGCCGATCCTTTGGGACATTCTGTTGGTGAAGTTTTCTAAACGCTAAGGTTGTCTCCAAGACTCCAACAATAAGAGGCAAAAATGAAGCCTCATTTCAACGTTTGAGTTACAGTGAAATTTCCCCACCTCATTTTCTTTCCTCTCCAACAGAGGGGTGCATACCTGCAGTGCATTGCTCTTCATTCCCCACCATAGCTCTCATCGTCCTCTCTGCCGTTGGCTTCCTAGCCACCGTCTTCTTCCTCTCCACTGCTAGGATGCCAAGACAGAGGATGCCAACAGCGCCACCGATAGGAGCAAAGCCGGGGGAGGGCGCCACGCGCAAGATTGGGCCACCGGGAGGAGAACGTCACCCGCAAACCCGATAGGCGGACGTGCGGTGCGGCCGAGCCGCCACCCTTGCGAGCACGACTGGCAACACCTTCGGCCTTGGCGCGTTGTGATGGTGACTACAATCGACACACGATGGATCACCGCAGGACCCTGCCTTCGCTCCGGCCTCAATTCGGCCAATGCCCACCACGTGAGCCGATCGCTCCTCAACTGCAGCGGCGCTCGCTCTTCAAGTGCAGCGGAGGCGGGGATCGCGTCCGAGTTGCTTCCGATGGCGACTGCAATGGGGGGGTCGTGATGCGGCTGGCCGGCGTATGAGGTAGGAAACTCTCAAGTGATGCAGTGTGACGTCTGCAGGAGCTTGGTCGGGGGAGCAGCGGGGAAGGGGGCGCCGTGAGCCATGAGGGGAGCAGCACGGAAGTTCAGGAGGGGGTGGGGTGGGGGGCAGAATAGTCAATGCATCGCCTGCTTGCCGCCTCCATCTTTGCAGATCGGGAGAGAGATCAGGCAAAATGACAATCTAGAATGGCTATTCTGTTGGAGACTAAAAACAGGGTGTAGAGAAGGAATTTTGTGGATGGATTCACATAAGACTATGCTTTTGGAGACAGCCTAACAACTCATTTTGCCAATGCCAACCCATTTGAGTTTCCATTGGAGTCAACCTAAGGTGAATCAAAACTTGTCACAGACCCTTGTGATCTCACATGGCATTTTTATCTTCCACGCACTCACTGCTGCCCCATCTTTAGTGACTTACAGCTACTAGATCGGTTGCCACCATTTATCAAGTTATTACTCAAGTTATAGTTCCCCGTTATAGCATCTTTTTAAAAGAGTCCCACAAAATTAGCCCCTAAAACCAGATTTTAGGAGCAACTAAGAAATTATAAAAGTATTTTGTTCTATCCACCTTCAATAGTTTCTCTTAAAATTGCTCAAAATTATTTTTTTATTTGGTCATGTCAGGATTTAGAGTCACAACAATGCTGCTTTTCTTGAGAGGGGGATTGAAGCTTCCAATTTTTTTCCTCTTTGTAGCTACAAATGAGAAAGTTTATGGTGAACTAAAATAATGGGGAAAGTTTTATACCCTACTAGATATACCTCTCAACTAAATCTTAATAATTAAGTTTAGGGAATGTGTTTTTTTTTTTAAGATGCTCTTAGAACGAAGGCCTTTAACAGGCCCACTTATGAATCTCGGACATATAACATCAGCTCCTAGGCCCTCTGAGGCATGCTTTAGAATTAGCAACGGTATATGCCCCTGATCCATTATTATTTTGTTTACCGACGATTAACTTGTTGCTTTTTGTTAGAAACAAAAGATCTAAATAAGAATAATTAGCCACTAATCAATTCGGTTACAGAGAATTAAAGGCAAATTCAAATCTGAATAAACACCAATGAGTGCTAATCACATTTGATTAGCACTTAACATAGAAGCACCTTCTTTTTCGTCATTGCTTGAAGTGGCCATCGAACCTATGGAGGCGACAACCACTGTAGAGAAGTCGTAAGTCCTTCCCCTTCTTTTCCCTCAACTTGTCAATCGGTTGCACTTAAGAATTGGAATTGTATATGTGTTAATCTATAATTAGTAATTAACTAATCTCTCTAAATTATAGTTGTTGTAGGGACACAAGAGGGGATCTCACATCATTTGGAATGGGTGTGTCTCCCGATTAAGACACATCCATTCGGATTGGGGTGTGTCCCTCCATTTAGGACACATGTTTAATTAATCAACTACATGATTAATTAACTTCACGAGTTCATAACTAACATTTTTCTCTTTTTTCCTATGGATTTTTAATTATTTATAATAATATCATGTATTAGCACAGCTAATGATAACAATTTATTTTTATAATGCGTGATGTAGCCACTTAGACTTTTCGTTTATTTAGTGCATTGTTATTTTTTAGCTGGTACTTGCAATACTGGTGGAGCAGTAAATTCACTGCGATCTTATATATTACAGCATAGGTTTAATTTTAGGTGCACAATAGTGAATTCACATTCTTTCAGTTTTTCCTTTTTTTTTGCAATGGGTGAACATTTCCATATTCTTCGTTCAAATTAAGAGATAACACTTTGAAGAAAGAGAGCAAGAAACGGATCGAAGGAACAAACACGCAGCACACCACAAGATTTTGTGGCAGTTAAAGCATGGCTAAAATTAGCAAAGCCGGAGGCGTGGGCAGCCAGCTTGCTAGCTCCCAAACCCAGCAAGCGCGCGCGCATGAACGACGAGTTCGCACGACGGCCCCTCCGCCTCGACCTTCAAGACCATTCTAAGCCAAGTCGCCGGCGATGTGGTCGCCGTGGGTCCGCCGGAGCAAGGGCTCCGCACAGCTCACGAAGTCGCCCTCCTTCTCCTTGCCCACACCGTCGTCAGCCGGCGGCAAGGACCACCCGGGCATCGGCGCGGTTCTCGACGACGCGGTGCCTAGCGCCGGCGCCGGTGACGGAGGTGCGGGCGGTGGCAAGAGCGTGCTGCACCGCACGCGTTCGACGTCCAAGCTGCGGACATGCAAGTCCTTCGCGGTGGCCAAGGAGGCCGCGGCGTCGGCCGTGGCAGGCGAGCGCCGCGTCGTGCTCTACTTCACCTCCCTCCGCGCCGTGCGCGCCACCTTCGAGGACTGCCGTGCCGTGCGCACCATCCTGCGGGGTCTCCGCGTCGCCGTCGACGA
Source organism: Tuctoria greenei (assembly GCA_036927565.1). NCBI lineage: Eukaryota > Viridiplantae > Streptophyta > Magnoliopsida > Poales > Poaceae > Tuctoria > Tuctoria greenei. The sequence goes on from JAYESD010000001.1 coordinate 202,530,734, forward strand.
GCGGGACGTGTCCATGGACGCCGCCTACCTCGCCGAGCTCCGAGCCCTGATGCGGGTCGACCGCCCCGCGCTGCCGCAGCTCTTCGTCGGCGGTCGCCTCGTCGGGGAGGCCGACGAGGTGCGGCTCCTGCACGAGAGCGGGGAGCTCCGGCGCGTCTTGGCCGGCGCGCCGCAGGCCCCGCCCACGCCGTGCGCGTCCTGCGGCGGTTCGCGGTTCACGCCGTGCGGCGCCTGCGGTGGCAGCCACCGCCGCTTCAGCGAGAAGACCGGCAGCTTCCGCGTCTGCGTGGCGTGCAACGAGAACGGACTTGTCCGGTGCGCCGCCTGCTGCTCCGGCAGCTAATGTTTGCGCAGTGAGCATCCTGTCCAGGAGGAGATAGATGGAAGAGAAGAATGCTCTACTGCTGATGAACTCCAAGTTCGATTGTGGTGCGTTGGGTTAAAATCTGAAGATCATTCACCAAAACGATGAGAAAGCGCTCAATTTGGATTCTGTTTCGTTTCGCTTAACTGCGTGTATTACATTCCAGCTCAGCGAATGTTCATGAACAGAAAGGTTAAAAGAGGGTTCATTGCAGAATATTTTTCAGCTGTCCTGCGAGCAATGAACAATTGGATCTTACTATATCTAGACAGCTCTTGCAAGAAACATGCATCCAAAGTTTTTTGAAGGTTATGAAATTGCTGAGCAGTCTCTGTTTAACTAGCAATTTATAGTTTCTAATTATGAGATTCATTTTAAATTTTACTGATGCTGTGCTATGCATAAGATTGGATGGAGACCCGGTAACGAGCCCAAAAAAAATGAACTAGTAGTGAGGAGGACCGGAGTAGTGTAGTCACTGTGAGTCACTCTCGTTATCCAGATCGGGTACCCCGCATACAAGAAAAAGAGGGTATTGGGTCCCGCCTTCCATGAGGTAAAGCATCTAGGAGCAGCCACGTGTTCCATAGCTCCGCACCCTGCCTCCCTGTTCAGAAGGGCTCTGGAGCTGCCATGCATGTGCCCTGCGACTTTGGACCTCGCCTTCCTTCTGAGTAGGGCTCCGGAGCTGCCACGTGCCCAACAGATTTGGAGCCTGCCTCCCCGCCGAGGAGGGCTCCGGTGCTGCAATGTGCCGTGCGGCTCTGGACCCCGCTTCCCTGCTAAGGAGGGCTTCAGAGCTGCCACGTGTCCAGCGGCTCTGGAGCCCGCCCCCCTGTTGAGGAGGGCTCCGGTGCTGTCACGTGTCCAACGGTTCTGGAGCTCACCTCTCCGCTGAGGAGGGCTCCGGTGCTGCCCCATGTCCAACGGATCTGGACTCTTCCGCTCCGTCGAGGAGGGATCCAGCGCTGCCGTGTGTCCAAGGATGAAGCAAACGTCGTGTGAATTCAATACCCCCTTCAAGGTGGCATTAGTGCGTCATTAGCGTCGTACGACCGGGGAGCATTCAAGACTTATTAAAGTGTCCTGAAAACCAAGTTAATACATGTTCAAGATAGAATTAAGTACCTCAGATTGTGCCTAGAGTACTTAATTATCTGGGGCAACCTGTCAGACCCCGGCTTCTTCATTGTAAACAGCCAGACATTGGCTTGCTACCATAGAATAGGACCAATACACACAAAGCTCAACAGCCTGATCCTAGCACTCAAACAAGCAATACAACACACTCCCCTATGAACGTAGGTGTTACACTTCGGCGGACCGAACCACGTAAATTCCGGTGTTCACACTTGTTCTACGCTTCCATAGTTCCTGAGAATTCGCCCCTCTTAAAAAAGAACCTCCGCAGGCTGCTTCGTAGTGGTACCAGGAGAAGTGTTGTTGCTACACTTAGACATTTGGCGTGCCAGGTAGGGGGTTTTCTCTCAAGAACTTCAAGCATCACCAACGATGGTGAACCCTAGTGTTACATCCTTTGACATGGCTACACGAGCTGGAGGAGGGAATGAAGTTGGCGCTACCTCTCGCCATCCTGGTGGCAACCCTACCACAATTCCGCAAGTTGATGCTACAGCGCATCACTTGGAGACAATGGACCACAAGCCATTGAACCACCTGCTGGAGCTGCAGCTGCCGCTCAGCTGCAGGACGGTGTACTGGCATTGGTCACTGAATCATCTACAAATCTGAAGAATGCGTTGATTGCTGCGTGTGCTCCTCTCCAGAATCCTACAGCTTCAGATGTTTCTCTGGCAGCTATGGAACAGTGGAGCAATGATGTCGATCGTCTGGTCGCCACTACAGTCACCGCCCTCAACTCGTCTCAACATAGGCGTAGATCTGGGCCGACCGACAACAGGACTGTGTCAGGCTAACTTGGTCCTATACTTCCATGAGGTGGACGTGCCTCATCACAAGTGGCACTGTCACGTTCTTCTTTGGTGGTCCGTCGCTTTGCCATGGTGTCAAAGTTACCAACAGCTGATTTGAGGGCCGAACTTGACTTTCACTATCCGGAACAAGATGGCCGTTTTACCATCAAGCGGCATCACGCAAGGCGACGTAATCTTGAGGGTGATTTCGCAGTTCTGGCCGGGCTTGCTACAACTCACACCAGGTATGTCCCTCAAGCCCCGAAATGCGACACAATCTTGAGGGTGAGTTCGCAGTTCCGACCGGGCCTGCTATTACTCACACTAGGTATATCCCTCAACCCCCTTCCCCTCAAAGAGCTGGTGGTTGTTGCGCGGCACTCGCGCTGCTTCTTTGAATGGTGGAGTGTCCACCCAAGTTCCGACCCCATTTGCCGCAAAAGTATGACAGGATCGTTAATCCTGTAAAGTTCCTGCATATCTACTCCACCTCCATCCTAGCTGCAGGAGGGAATGAGGCAAACATGGCCAACTATTTCCCTGTTACCTTGACCGGTACTGCATGGTCATGGTTCATGAGCTTGCCCCCTAGCTCAATCTACTGCAGGGGAGAGTTATGCTGCCTGTTCACTGCTAACTTTGGGAGTTTCTATACTAGTTCAGGTAGTGAGCTTGATCTCTTTACCGTCCGGCAAGGACCAAGGGAGTCATTGTGATCATTCATCCAGTGATTCTCTCATGTTCGAAACACAATTCCTTCTATGTCAAATGCCTCTATTGTTGTTGCTTTCCAACAGGGAGTGAGAGAAAAGAAGATGTTGGAAAAATTGGCTACACGTGACGTCCGAGGCATCACAGAGCTCTTCAGACTGACCGACAAATGTGCTAGGACTGCTGAAGGGCGAGATTGGCATTCCAAGCCTGTCATAGAGGCAGGGATGCCATCTGCTTCAAAGGCGGAAGCCGCAACCTAGGACAAAGGCAAGAACAAGAAAAAGAAGTCACTGGTCAGCACACCCAAGACTGTTGCTGCTACAGATGGTGTTGGTCGGGGGCTGCGCCCTAACAAGCGGCCGCGACCATCATCCGATGGTGACAAAAAGCAACAATGGTGTCCGGTCCACAACACCACAAGTCACGGCATCAATGATTGCCATGAGATCAAGAAGCTCGCAGAACGTGTCCGCAAGAACCAACAAAAGCATCAAGAAGACGCACCCTTCCGCCAACGGAAGGGTAAACAAAAAGCTGACTCGGAGGTAGCCGAAGAACAGGAACTGGGGTTCAAAGACGCAAAGAAGGCGTTAAAGGCATTGTACAACAACACCTATCTCCAACTCCAATACCAACAATGAGTGGTGAAGGACTCTCCACATGATGTATGGAGGGTCGTGGGACATCATGACTCGACGCATAGTGAAAACTTTGCATCGGGACGTGGCAGCTGTAGCTCCCACCCTCAAACCAGTGCCACACCAGAAGTGGATGGACATACCTATCACCTTCACGCCTCCAACTGCCCCAAAAACATGGCGGGGTCTGGACAACTCCCACTCATTGTCTCTTCGACCATCAACAACCTCCAACTCTTCCATGTCCTGGTTGATGGCAGGGCGGGAATCAACCTCATCAGTCTAGCATCTTTCAAAAAACTGCAGATTCTGATGTCAAAGATGAAGCCTTCACGTTCATTCTTCGGAGTGGGACCAGGTGCGGTTACTCCAATTGTATCTCTCTCCCAGTGACATTCGAGACTCATGAGAACTACCGTACGGAGAACCTCATCTTCGACGCCGTGGTCAGCCTCTGCTTCAATGCCATCCTCAGCAGGCCGGCTCTATACCAGTTCATGGTGGTAGCCCATTATGTCTATTTGGTGTTGAAGATGCCGACACCTACGGGCGTCCTCAAAATCCAAGGAGATCGTACTGCGGGGGCCACCGCACTAGAGAAGCTACATGTGCTCGCCACCGCGCAAAAAGCTGTCACCAGCAAGGAGGAGTTGGCCCGACCCCCGAGCATGTGCCACCGAGGCTCAACATTTGCACCCCGTGTGCAACCAAACGGCAATGACAATGTCCATCTCAAAGTTGTCCAAATTGCTTTCGAAGCTACCCAGACAACTCGCATTGTAGGAGGCCTTGGTGACAAATAGGAACTCGCGATCATCACCTTCCTCCGGGCTAACATAGACGTGTTTGCTTGGAAACCATCGCAAATGTGCGGGATCCCTATGAAGGTGATTGAGCACCATCTGAAGATCTACCCCGACGCATGGCCAATCCAACATAAGCATTGGAAGCAGTCTATCGAGTGGCAAAACTTCATCCGTGAAGAAACCAAAAAAGCTGCTCGATGTTGGTTTCATCCGAGAAGTTCATCATCCACGATGGTTGGCAAATCCAGTCATCGTCACCAGGGCCGGCGGGAAGCTTCGTATGTGCATCAACTACACGACACTAAATAAGGCATGCCAAAAGATCCTTTTCTACTTCCTAGAGTAGACCAAATAGTAGATTCTACTTCTAGCTATGATCTGTTATGCTTCCTAGATGCATATCCTGGTTTTCATCAAATACCAATGGCTAGGGAAGATGAAGAACATAGAACCTTTATCATAGTAGATGGTCTATATTGTTATACTTGCATGCCTTATGGTCTCAAGAATGCTGTTTCAACTTTGTGAGAGCTATGCATAAAACATTTGGATCTCATTTGGGACCTAGTTGAGGTGTATGTTGATGGCATCGTTGTTAAAGTCAAGACTAGAGACTTCTTGTTGGACAACCTCGAGTCAGTCTTTGACAGATTGCGCATGACGCGTACAAAGCTGAACCCTGAGAAGTGGTCTTTGGGGTCTCTTTTGTTAAGCTACTTGGATTCCTGGTGACACACCGAGAAATTGAGGCAAATCCAGAGAAGATAAAAGCCATTGAAATGATGTGACCTCCTACCCGTGTCAAAGATGTACATAAGCTTATGAGATGATTGGCCACACTCAGTTGGTTTATCTCTAGGCTGGCTAAGCGGGCTCTTCTGTTCTTGAAGCAGTTGCGGAAGTTCCAACCATTCAAGTGGTCTGACGAAGCAGATAAGGCATTCAAGGAGCTGGAGCGATCACTTACAACACTGCCAATCATGGTGGCTCCTGAACCAGGTTAGTCTCTACTGCATTATATTGCCGCAACAACTGAAGTCTTTGGCATGGTGCTGGTCGTGGAAAGGCCAGAGGCATCTTTGAATTTCTCTCCTCAAGGTGTCAGACCCCTCCTGGAGGGTCCAGAGCTACCTGGAGGAAGTAATATTCAAGACATGTCTGGGTCTTAGACCCCAGACATGGGAGCTGGTCCTGAAGGCTGGGGGCCTCCAGGGCTAGAGTCCTTACAATAAGACAAGTCAGACCCCTCCGAGATGGTCTCGACCTGGCACGAAGAAGAACTGGACCCCTCTGGGAGGTTCCGGGCTAATGGAGAAGAAGGATCGGACCTCTCCAGGAGGGTCCAAACTATCCAGCGACTTGTTTACTTCATCAGTGAGGTCCTCCACGACGGCAAAGCAAGATACTTTAACGTGCATAAGCTGCTCTATCCGGTTATTATCGCATCAAGGAAGCTACACCACTACTTTCAAGCTCACAAGATCTCAGTGGTAACTTCTTATCCACTGTGAGTTGTGCTCCATAACCTTAATGTAATAGGAAACATCGCCAAGTGGGTTGTGGAACTAGCGGAGTTTGAGCTTGAATTCTTGCTTTGACATGATATCAAGAGTCAGGGGTTGGCTGACTTCATGGCGGACTGGACACCATCACCATCCAGTCCAGGGGACCTCAACATTGACAAGCCAAAGCCCAGGGCTTCGATCTTCAACGAGCCTCACTAGACCCTCTTCTTCGATGGCTCCGTGCAGAAGCAGGGAGCTGGAGCAAGAATTCTGCTCCTCGGACCGATTGGGGAGCAGATCAAATATATGGTCCACCTTGACTTCAAGGCAACTAACAACATGGCGAAATATGAAGCTCTCATCTTTGGATTGAAGACAATGCTATCTTTTGGCATCCAGTAGGTGCTGGTTAAAAGGGATTTGCAACTCATCATCAAACAAGTTAAAGGTGAATGTTGTTGCAATAATGCAGAGCTGGCGGCTTATCTGATTCAAGTCTAGAAGTTGGAGAAAGACTTCCAGGTCTTGGACCTGTGCCATGTACAACGTGCCAACAATGCTGCGGCTGATGAGCTTTCAACAAAGTCTTCTACCGGGGCTCCGGTACCTGATGGAGTCTTTAAAAGGAGGATAGAGACACCTTCTACCCGACCTGCCAAACCGGGTGAAGGGGGTAAGACCAACACCTCAAAGTTGGTGGTCCCAGTTGCCCTACTGCCATGGAGTCCACCAGGGATCATAGGCGCCATGGGAAGCTCCGTGCACCACAGCGTGCAAGATCCAGAAGCTCAAGCTAGTCCCGATGCGTGGATCACGCAGGCTCGGGACTACTTGAAGAATAATATCCCTCCTGAAGAAGATGTATCCGCTAAATGGATTTTTCGTATGGCTAAAAGATACACGTTGATAGAAAGGGGTCTTTACCAGCCTGGCATCAACGACGTCCTATTGCGGTGCAAATCCCAAGAAGATGGTTGTGAGATGCTCGCAGAAATCCATGGAGGCCAGTGCAGGAATCATGCTTCATCCTGAACGCTGGTCGTTAAGGCCTTTCTGCATAGTTTTTACTATCCTACATCTCTCCACGATGCCGTCGAGCTAGTCAAAAGATGTGAGGCATGTCAGTTTCATGCCAAGCAGATCCACACGCTGGCTCAGATGCTACAAATTATCCCACCCTCATGGCCATTCGCTGTATGGGGGTTGGATATTCTGAGACCCTTTCCCAAAGCCGTAGAAGGGTACCGGTATCTCTACGTCGCTATAGACAAGTTTACTAAATGGTCCAAAGCTGCCCCTGTAGTTACAATCAACAATCAAATTCTTGAAGTCCATAATCTGCAGGTTTGATATCCTGAACAGAGTCATGATTGACAACAGGAACCAATTATTCAGTGCAGCGTTTCAAGAATACTGCGAAGACCTCGACATCAAGATTTGCTACGCATCAGTGGCACATCCAGAAAGTAATGGGCAATCCGAGAGAGCTAATGCTGAGATACTCAATGGACTCAAGACACACACCTATTGTAAGGACCCAATGTCCCGATATTCTAGGACTCGCATTGGGTGGTGTCGTACGATGCGACACCGAATAGCACAACACAGAAAAGAACTCGGAACACATAACATAAAATTTCATGTTACATTATTCACAAATTTTTCATTGAAAGTAGATACAACAGCGAAAGACTTCAAATACTCTCTTGAACCTACACTACAGCAGTAGCGGTCGTATCTAGACCGTAGATACTCCACTCTAGCCACACAGAAGAAAGTTGTGGCGTCTAGGGTTTACATTCGGCTACTTACCCTAAAAGGGTTAAGCTTCACTAGAAACCCGTCATAGATAATTACCCGCAAAACTCGTATAAATGCAACCATGAGCACAAGGCTTAGCAAGACTTAGCCGTCTCACCTAAACATGTAACTCTACATGCTGGAACCTCTAAGATTGCAATTTTAAAATGCATAATGAAGCTTGAACTATTAATGTATCCTTCATTCATTTTTAGATTACCATGTGAAGTCCTTGGTCATGGCAACATTGAGAAGTCCACAATCAAACAAGAAACGCTTCCCCCACAATGTACTAGCTCAAAGTTACTCGCATTTCATAGCAGCAAGTTAATTATTCTAAAAATAACTTTATTAAGTACATGCATACTCCATACAAGTTCATTAATCATAAAGAACATTTAATCAAGGTTCCAATTTAATTACTACATCACAACGCAGTGAATAAGTATGCTCACTACAGCGAGCAACCGTGATTCGAATCAAAGACACCCGGCTTGCACGACACACACGTCCGTCTAAAAGAGGGGATCAACCAATTCCGTTTGATGTCGTGTATGGCCACATTTAACAAGACACCCAAGCGTTGAACCGGTCTTACTGTGCAGGAAGCAAGCCCCACACACGGGTATGCAACAATGGTCTCTACTCTCCTCATGATGTGTGTGGTGTCTAGAACGGTGAGGTATGCCTCAACACCAATGTTAACATGTTACATCAATTTGCTGGATCCACTAGAGCCAGTATGCATCCAGTACATATTCAAAGTTATCTAGCAGGGCCGCATACGGTACGGTCCTTAATCGACACAGACAAGACTATGCACACAGATCTCTGGTCTGTTGCTTCCTACCCTCATGTCTTAAGTTTCATATAAGTGAATCAATTCCAAACCCATCCCAATTGATTCCACTAAACCATGTTCACGAGTAGGAAACCGCCTCCTCGAGTTATACCATTCCATCCATATCATTCAATTCCATCCATGGCTTACCCTTCCATTCATTTTCTCAATTTTAGAAGAACAACATTTATCAAGTGCAGTCCTATTCTACCCAATACTTCAAGGATTTATTTGTTCATGCATGTGGAGTAACATACAATTCCTGGATGTAATGCATAAGTCCATTATAAGCAAAATATTGATTATATAAAAGAAAAACTTGTATTTTCTTAAATGCAAACCGGAGCTTGCCTTTGATTGCGAAATAAGCAAATGTCAAATAGTCAATGTCTTGATCTTACATTGTAGCTTCTAGTTGATTTCTTTCATCACTTGATCTTGCCGCTTCTCTGAATCCATCCTGCTGGCAGCAGCTTCATGCTTGTCTCCTCTCCTCTGAGTTGTGGTCCTCGTCCATCTTTGTCATCACATTCTATTGATATGAAGATGCAATACAAATTTAATTTAATGATTTAGAAATGGAAGTGTCTTATGAATTCAGAGAAGGTCCAAATAATAGTTTTGAAACTAAATGAAGTTACTGCTGCTGCTCTCAAATAATATTAAGAAATTCCTTTTCATTCAACTTGGTTAGGAAGGAATTCATCCATATGTTTCATAAAAGCATAAATATGAGGAAATGATTTGCTAATACTCCATTAGCCAAATGGTGAATATGCAGGAAGAATTCTGCATATAACAGATGAATATTTAGGATTATAAGTCCTAATGTTGCTTGGTAGAATGATTAAGATTTTGGGTATTATATTCATGTGACACAATTGTTGATAATTTACCAAGTACACTTGATAAATTACTTCCCCATGTTCTGGTCAACAGATGGTCATGAGTGATTTATTAGATATGGAGGAGATATTGAAGAATATTTACACCAATTTGTAGGATCAATAAAGCTATAGTTAATTATCTGTAATTTAAATAGCAGAAATCACTCACTAATTATTTGTTCAGGATTTACATGTTTAGCATACTTGGAAATTTTACCGATGCTCCTGGATCATGTGACTGGAGTGCTGCTAATTTATTAGATTTTTCTATTGGATAGTTTTAATAGAATCAATTTAATAAGCCCCACGTGGATATTATGATGTGAATAAGGATATTAATTTAATTCCTGATGATCCATTAATCAATAAAAGGTGAAAATTTACATGAATCTACTAGGACATGTAGTTAAGGTGTTGGAAAATATCAGGGGTTCTAGTGTCATATATTGCTCATAATAATTCCCTCAAGCTTCCTCTATTTATAAGTTTACAATTTAAAACTATGACTTTGTCATACTTTGAAATGTGATAAATAGTTTGATCTGGACATAATAGGTCTAACAAAAGTTATTGCACAATTTTCTAAGCTTCCTACATGTCTAAATTAATTTTACAAGTTCTTGTTAATTACTGGAATTGTTTCTGTTATTTTTCTGTCATTTTAATTATCACTTGGCAAACATCCTTATTTAAGCTAATATGTCAAAAGTTATTAAGTCTGAGATTTTTACTGGAGAACATCGGTGGAATAAAGGATTTTCTGGCAAAGTTTGGGCATTTCTCATGTATAATTACTTCTGGAATAAAAATCCAAAAGGAATAGGAAATTGGAATTGTACAGGACAATAAAAAGACGTTTCATAGTAGGTATTTTGCTCCAAGGCAAAGTACTTGCCCACAAGAGTCCAATAAAATTTTTTTGACAAATTTTGGAGTTTTCTATAATTTACTATGATTTTCTAAAGTTTGATACATTTTCTAGAAATAGTTTCTGGGGTTTTCATGCTAAATTAATTAACCTAGACACAACTGCATTCATTAAGTTAACATAAACATTGTTAATAAACTTGAAATTTTCACTGGAGATCATATGCTACATGGGGGATTTTCTAGCAAAGTTTAGGATTTTTTTCCTGGAAGTGTTTTTCTGCAATAATTCCAAAAAGGAAAAAAGAATTTAAAATACACAGTAAATACTGTGAATATTCATACCAGAATCTGTGCACCATTGCAAAGTACTGATCAAGTGGAGTGCAGCAAATTTTGTTTAAGGATTATTGGAGCTTCCTGCACAGAGTAATGGATTTTTAAAGTTTGGCTAATTTCTGAATTTAGTTTCCTAAAGAAAACTCTCCCTTCAGCTGCCAGCTGGGCCCACTCGTTTTTATAGCCAATCAAAACCGCGCAACACAAGGGCTACACGGTTGAAACGCCTTTTCCACAAAAGATCGGCCGCCACAGCAAATCCCCACGGGACAATTTACACTGACAGGTGGGCCCCCGGGGTCCGTCGTCTTCGACCTCTGGGTGGCTGCACCCCCGCGGTGGCGCCCGGCGGCGCGCTCGCCGCCTGTCGTTCCTGTGCGCCGCCGGCTCTAAACGTCACCGCTATGCCTATTTCTCCACACAAATCACGATGGCGACGTCGGTTTTCCTCACGACGACCGGAACGGTCCAGCGATGGTGGCGGCGGACGGAGACCGAAGATCGACAGTGTTCACGCTAGGGAAGGCACCAAAAGATGCAACACCACATCGTACAGCACCAGTGAGATGTAAGGAGTAATAAAGTGTATTCATTTTGTGTAGAAAAGGGGCCAGAGCCATAAGCTCGATGGCGATAGGGGAGTTTTACGTGGCAGCGGTGAAATCTTGGTGTTCTTCACCATTCGACCAACAATTTCTATCAATTCTTACGAAGTTGTTTGACACAGAGGAAGAAGGAGCTCCTGCGAACCTTTTCCTTGTTGGAAGCTCGATCAACCGATGAAAGGAACAGGCGCGCGCGCTGGGACCAGATGAGCAGAGGCGAAACAGAGAAGGAAGAAAAAACTTCACCTTGGGGGGGGTACTTATAGATTCGATGGAGAGATTGATAAGCTCACTTTTACTCCCTGATTCGATGAAGAGATTGATAAGCTCGCTTTTACTCCCTGCAAGCTGTATTCAACCGAGCCAGGTTGTAGAAAAAGATCGGGAAGGAGGTGGCGGCGTGGACTCCCCGTGTCGAACAGATAGGAAAGAGGAAAACAGAGCCGATGTGCTGGACTGGCATATGGGACCCACTGGTAAGACATCCTCCCTCACAGCCACTTCAAAATTTGATTTAAAATAGTAAACTAAGTCCAAAAATTACCAAAATTTGAAGGTTAAGCTAATTTGAACATGAGGAATCCAATGGTGGCTTTAGATTTGAGGTTAGACCTTTGCAAATTTTATTTAATTTGCAGGGATAGGTTTTCTCTCTTTTTAGCACAACAATTAAATCTAAAAATGAATTACTCCATGTTGAAAATGGATTAAGTGCTTAACTTCATTATTTTTGTACTTAATTAAATTCAAACATACAATAATCATTTTCCCAATTATGTTGAAAGTTTTAACAAGTTCAGATTTTTAAAATTATTTATAATCTAGCATAATTCATTTGAATTTGCATTTTTAAATTGATTTTTTTAAGTTCACCTTTTTGTATTTTTGTTCTTCTCAAATGTGGGCCCTTACACCTATGAATGCTTGAAAAAGCATGATGCCAATTGGATTGAGGAACTTCCGTTTTCACTGTGGGCTAGCCGGACAACACTAGTTGGGCCACGGGAGAAACGCCCTTCTTCTTGGTGTATGGAGCTGAGGTCATCCTCCCTCCAGAGGTCACCATGGGCTCTCTTCGTGTCCAGGCTTATGACAAAGTCGTGCAGGACCAGCTCCGACGCGATGACCTGGACCTCGTTGACGAGGCAAGATGCCGAGTAGCTGTTCGAAATGCACGCTACTGACAAGCACTTCAGCGCTACCAACGGCAGCACGTGCGCAGTAGGCAGCTTGAAGTTGGCGATCTAGTGCTGCGGCGCATACTTTCTCGTGAAGGAGGGAACAAACTATCCCCCAGCTGGGAGGGTCCCTTTTGAGTTATAAAAGTTTTCCATCCTGGATGCGTGTGCTTGGCTACAGAAGATTGAACACCACTTCCCAACCCATGGAACATTGAACATCTCTGTAAGTTCTACACTTAGCACGGTGGTGAGACTGTTCTTATTGTAGTATTCCATAGTATTTTAAAAGCAATGCTCACAGTAGCCAAGTTTCACTAGGGATGGTCCAAAATGTACAGAATGCTTAGTCTGGTTCCGTACCCTAAGCATGTATGCTCTGCCTCCCTCGTTATCCGAAGCTCCTATGAAATACTATGATATGAAAGATTTGTCTTACCCTGTGTACATTAACATTATGCACATTATTACTCCTTTTTGCTCTATTACATTTTCCTATTGGCCCATAGAAGGCTTGTGCTATTCTATTGTAGACAGGCAGCCTGAAGTACCCGTGATGTGTTTTGGTATTTATGGTAGCTTTCTTATATGGGATCTTGTGATTGCTAAATTGCCTACTCGCTTGAAAAAGCAATGTCGATGAAAGTTCTGGAGTGTGCTACCTGCTTAGACAAGTTCTGCACCCTAGGTATTCCACTCTACCGTTCCGATGTTGCGACAAAGTAAGGCGGGTCCGGACAACACACGTTCCTGGGTGAGGCAGCAATCAGTACCCAGATTACTCAGGCGGCTAAAGACCGTAAGCCACAACAAAACTAAGGGAATAAGATTGTAATGAGCACTATTACCCTTTTTGTTGTCACTCTTGCATAGGACAAAACATTAAGGATCTGATGTCGGTACCTTCCGGCCATCGACGTCTTACATGTTGATTAGGGGTGGGCATTCGGTTAATCGGCAAATTTCGATTTGGTTTTTTCGAAATTCGGTTTTTGAAAAATGAAAACCAAAATATGACGTAAAAAAAAAACGAGTCCACCAGTTAACCGGAGAATTCAGTTCGGTTTCCGATTAACCAAACAAAAACTAACTTCAAAGCTTAGCACTGGATCTGGGCATGGGCGGGAGGGACAGGGGCCGGGGCGGCTAAGCGCAGCGCCGGCGAAGCTCGGCTCGCTGAGCGGCGGTGGATAGACAAACATGGGGTGACAGGGTGACATCGCGAGGCGGCTGAAGGGCGATGCCGCGAGGTGGCCGTGGACAGTGGTGCGAGGCGGCTGCAGATGGTGACGCAGCGGCGTGAGGCTGCCATGGGTGACGGGCGGTGGTGCAAGGCGGTTGTGGGCGGCGAGCGGTGGGCAGCGGCGAGGAAGCCATAGGAGGCGGCTGTTTGGTGGCGCAGCAGCGGGCCATGACCTAAGTGCGTGTGGGTGCCGCTTGTTGGGCGCGATGCGGCTGGTGTGCCGGTTGAGGAAGACATAGGATTAGAAGTGACGTTTCTGGGCTAGTGGGTTGTGGGCTGCGCCGATTTGAGAATGGGCTGAATTCTGGTTAATCCGATTAACCAGACATAACAACCGAACCAAAAGAAAAAAAATTCGGTTTTCTCACTTTGCTAACGAAATTTGTACCGGTTAGGCCGGTTTTGTTTTTTTGGTTTCGGTTCTGGTTTTTCAGTTTCGGTTTTCAGTTTTTTCGCCCACCCCTAATGTTGATGACAAGTGCCGATGGAGTGTCCAGCTCTGGCACTTCCCAGGGAGCCCACCATCAACATTTTTCACGTTGATGGTAGGTGCCGCCGGCTCTGGCACAACCCAGGGAGCTTGTCGTCAACAGTCCAACAAGAAAACCACTGCTATTGAGGCTTCTGAGGACAACAGAGGATTCACAGTCAATAAATGTGCTTGATGATAGGCATCCCCAATCTATTGGCCACATCTACCAGGGGGCCACTACAATTACGGCATGACAACGAGCCCTACAACTACAACGAGCTTTCAAGGTTAAACGTCCTCGGATGTGTCAACAACATAAATCAACACCAGGTTCATTCTTCTTCAAGCTTTTTACAAAGAAGTTTGAGCAACAAGAGAAAGATACAACGGGAGAGGGGCTCCCTAGCTATCAGAAGAGCAGCGCTAGAACTATGCAGCAACGATCTTGGCGGCCTCCCTCATGCTGGATCTGGCCGCCTCCTCCATCTTTGCAACGGGTCCCTTCACCACCAGGTCCAGCGGGGCAGACACATCCCAGCTCCAGTAGCATGTCAATACGTGCTCTACCACTACCTCAGCCCAGGCCTTGCCCACCGTCTCCAGCTGCTCGCTGACGACGTGCTCCAATGCCGCCAGCTTCTTCCCAGCTGACTCTAGTGCAGGAAGCACATGGCCTACCTCCTGCACTGGCTCCTCCGGCCGGATTAGGATGAAGCCGAATGGGACCAAGGCTCACTCAGCACGACCCATGAAATCCAAGAAATTTCAGGGCCTCATCCGAGCATGCCTTCTCCTTCTTGGCCAATGCCTTCTCCTGCACATCCGTCACTTCGGAACACGCCTTCAGGGTCCTTGCCCGGATTGTGACGACAACCTTGCCGCGGTCAAGTTACCCCCGCACTTGCAGTTGATGTTAGAAAACAAGAGGGAGCCCAAAGATCAAATAGCCACTAAATCATCTCGAATTACATGGAGAAATCTGATTACAACATGAACACCAAGTGCTATCTCTCAAATAGCACAAGAACATCAATAATACCTTCTCCTCCATCTTTGTTGTTGCTTGACGATGCGGCCATCTAGCCAACAAGGCGAGGCCGCAAGAAGAACGACGACGAGAGGCATTTCCCCTTGTTCTTCTCTTGGTATCTCGATCGGATTCTGAGTGGATTAGGGTGTTCAAGTGTGTATGAGTGTATGCCCTTAAGCCTTATTTGATCACACACTTGACCCTCTTCTTATAGTTGACCAAGAGACACAAGAGAGGGCCTCCCACCCTTAGGAATTATTGAGTCTCCCGATCAGAGACTCAAAATTCGGTGGGTTGTGTCCTTTCAATTAGAACACATGTCAATTTCGAGTTCAAACTGACAGTTACTGAAAAATCGGACTAGTCCGTATAGGGTCCGGACTAGTCCAGTTACCCTTACTGGACAATATCGGACTAGTCCTCTAAGGGTCCGGACTAGTCCGGTTACCCTTACTGGACAAAACCGGACTAGTCCGGTCTTTACCGGACAAGTCCGGTACTTCCCAACATTCTCCCCCTTGAACTCGAATCTGAAACTTACCAACTTACTTAATACTAAACTTAGTGTCCATTTTCTCATGCTTGACATATAGGGCACGACACATCACAACAACCATTTATGTATTGTTGGACTCGAAGACCATAATACATCTCACACTTGAAAATGAACCTTACTCTTACTTGGCCCCTAAATATCCAGTGATCATAGGCTCTCCCTTAAACCCATGCCGGCTACGTGTTCACTGAACACGCTGGGTGGAAGACCTTTTGTTAGCGGATCCGCAAGCATACGCTTGGTACTTATATGCTCAAGACTTATGGTATGATCCTGGATTCGATCTTTCACAACATAAAACTTAATGTCAATGTGTTTGGCAGCACCACTCGACTTATTATTGTGAGAGTAAAATACTGCGGGCTCATTATCGCAGTATAACTTAAGTGGTTTTTCAATGCTGTCGACCACTCTAAGACCGGGTAAAAATTTCTTAAGCCAAACAGCCTGCCCGGTGGCCTCATAACATGCAACAAACTCGGCATGCATTGTGGACGATGCAGTGACGGTTTGTTTGGAGCTTTTCCACGAAATGGCTCCATTCGCGAGGGTGAATATATAACCTGACGTGGATTTCTTAGTATCCACACAACCCGCGAAATCTGAATCTGAGTATCCCACTACTTCAAGTGGGCCTGACTTACTATACGTTAATATGAGGCCTTTTGTGCCTTGCACATACCTTAATGCTTTCTTAACTGCCTTCCAGTGATCAATCCCTGGATTGGCCTGATATCTGCCAAGCATTCCGGTCACATAAGCTAAGTCAGGGCGAGTACAGACTTGAGCATACATAAGGCTTCCGACAGCAGAAGCATATGGAACCGACTTCATTTGATCGATCTCATATTGGTTCCTGGGACACTGAAAGTTCCCAAACTTATCGCCCTTGACAATCGGAGCAGGCGAATGCTTACTCTTATGCATACTGTACTTTCTCAGTACATTCTCTAAGTATGCTTTTTGTGATAAGCCTAATACCCCCTTATTTCTATCTCGGTGAATTTCTATGCCCAATACATAGGATGCTTCACCAAGATCTTTCATATCAAAATTAGAGGACAAAAACTTCTTAGTTTTTGATAGTAGATTGACATCACTACTTGCAAGTAGTATATCATCTACGTAAAGCACGAGGAAAATAAATTTCCCGCTCTTAAACTTAGCATAAATGCAATTGTCCTCCTCATTTTCTTTAAACCCAAACTTTCTTACTGTTTCATCGAACTTGAGATACCACTGCCTTGATGCTTGTTTAAGTCCATAAATGGACTTTCTTAAGTGGCATCTCATATGTTCCTTACCCTTAATAACAAAACCTTTCGGTTGTGTCATATAGACGTTCTCATATAGATCACCATTGAGAAACGCCGTCTTTACATCCATCTGATGTAATTCTAAATTATAATGTGCAACTAATGCCATAATGATTCTGAACGAATCCTTACTTGAGACAGGTGAAAATGTCTCATTATAATCAATCCCTTCTCTTTGAGTGAAGCCTTTTGCAATAAGTCTGGCCTTAAACTTATCAATATTCCCTTTGGAGTCACGTTTAATTTTGTAGACCCATTTACAGCCTTCTGTTTTGGCTCCATTAGGAATATCAACTAAATCCCAGACTTTGTTTGTTTCCATAGACCTCATTTCATCCTCCATGGCTTTACGCCATTCAGATGATTGAGGACTTCTCGTAGCTTCTTCAAATGTGGTGGGATCACCCTCCATTTGAATTGCCTCACTCAAATAGATCTCATAATCGTCCGGAATGGCCGATTTTCTTTCTCGTTGAGATCTTCTTAATTGCACATTATCCTCATTTTGAGGCTGTTGTTGCTCTTCATTATTAGTGACAACGGGCTGAAAATGCTCAACCTCTCTTAATATTTCCGTTGTCAATGGAGAACTAACAACAGGTGTTGAATCATTACCAGTAGGCACTGATGATTCAACAGCAGTAGGTAATGAGAAATATGGATCTTGAATCATAGGAGTGGGTACATAAACCCGCTTCTCTTCAAGATTAAGTTCTCATCTTACCGTACTCCCCCTGATCATGGCATCCTCTAAAAAGACGGCATGCCTTGTTTCTACAAACTTAGTATATCGTTCTGGACAATAGAAACGATATCCCTTACTCTTTTCTGCATAGCCAATAAAATGACAACTTACTGTCTTAGAATCCAACTTACCAATGTTTGGGTTAAACAATTTTGCCTCAGCGGGACAGCCCCATATATGCATATAACTTAATGAGGGCTTACGTCCTGTCCACAACTCATACGGTGTTTTGGGCACCGACTTAGTAGGAACCCGATTTAGCACATGAATGGCGGTTTTTAATGCCTCCATCCATAAGCTAACCGGCAAATCTGATTGACTTAACATGGATCTAACCATATCCATTAGCGTACAGTTGCGCCGTTCCGCTACTCCATTTTGCTGAGGCTCGCCCGGTGTGGAATACTGGGCGACTATGCCATTTTCCTGTAGGAACCGAGCAAACGGTCCAGGAACTTGGCCATACGGGGTATGACGACCGTAGTACTCACCACCACGATCGGATCTTACCACTTTAATCTTAATATTGTGCTGATTTTCAACTTCAGCCTTAAATATCTTAAATTTATCCAACGCTTCAGAGCGTTCTTTAATTGGATAAATATAGCCATAGCGAGAATAGTCATCCGTGAAGGTTATGAATGAATCAAAACCATCAACAGATACTACGGGAAAAGGACCACAAATGTCCGTATGGATTAATTCCAAAATTCCCGCACTGCGTACGGCACCTTTCTTAATTTTCTTAACAAACTTTCCCTTAATGCAGTCTATGCATTCTTCTGAATCCGAAAAATCCAAATGGGGAAGAATCGGTTGTGAAATCAATTGTTCAATTCTCCCCCTCGAAATATGGCCCAAGCGACAATGCCATAATTTCGAAGACATTTCGGAATCGATTCTCTTACGCTTACCCTGATGTGAGGAAAACTGATTGTCGCTTACAACATTAACATCATCATGCATAGATAATAAGTATAGCATGCCTTGTCTTATGGCAACACCAACTATCTTATTATCATACTTAATTACACATCTGTCTTTGCCAAACTGGCAAACATAACCATCATCATCTAAGCATGACACTGAGATGAGATTTCTACTTAAAGAGGGTACATATAATACATCCTGAAGTGTAAGTACAAAGCCATTTCTTAATACTAATGGATAATCTCCAATGGCTTTCACTTCACCTTCATGGCCATCAGCAACTTTAATGGCCCTTTCCCCTCTTTCTAGGGTCCTCCTCATATTTAACCCCTGCAACGAATTGCAAACGTGCACAGTGGCACCTGAGTCAATCCACCAAGAAGATGGTGTATAATCTAAAAGCAGGGATTCATCAACAAAGGTCACAAAGTCATTACCATTTTTGCAACACCATTTAAGGAAGCCAATGCAATCCTTCTGATGGTGACCTTTGTCTAAACAAAACCGGCACTGATCTTTATCCACTTTCACATCCTTATTGTAAGGATGGCTTTGTAGAAACTTACCCTTATCTTTATCATGGTGAGATGAACCATGATACTTAAAAGATTGCTTAGAAGAATAATTCTTCTTAGCCTTACCTTTTCCCTTCAAGTAATTAATAGCATCATAACCGTGAAGGGACTTAATCCTCTCTTCCTCCTGAACACACATAGCCATGAGTTTTTCTATGTTCCATAGTTCAGGTTGAGAGTTGTAGTTGATGAGAAAAGTTTCAAATTCCTTAGGAAGTGAGGCAATGATGAGATGCACAATGAACTCATCTTTAATCCCCAAATCCATAGGCTTAAGCTTTGCAGCCATATTTGTCATCCTTAAGATGTGCTCACGCACACCACCTCCATGATATTTTTCAGTAACAAGCCTCTTGATAAGAGTGCTTGCTGTGGCCTTAGAAGAACCAGTAAACTGATTCTATATCCTTTGGAGGTACTCAACAACAGTTTCACATTCAGGGATTGCTTCCCGAATGGCCTTAGTGATAGTGCCCTTAATTACCATCAAACATTTCCTGTTTGATTTCTTCCACTTATAACAATCAATGTCATAAGCCAATAACTCAGTAGTATATTCCTTTGTCCTCACAGCAAAGGCTTCCTGAGTTTCATCAGCATTTCTTACTGGTTCAACCGGTGCAACCGGATATGGAGTAGTGAGAGCCAAGTCTATCTCAGAGACTGCCAAAGCAATCTCCAACTTCTCTCGCCATCTCCCATAATTGCTTCCATTGAGTGGATCAATAGAAGCGATGAAACTCAGTGCTGAATTAGCATTGGAGGAACCTTCATAATCAAAAAACCAAAATCAAGAAGAATGCATAGATGTTAACCACAAGGAAATGATGAGTTTTATCTTTCACTTTGGTTACTCGACCAAAACTCAACATCTGAGAATAACTAAAAATCAACATAGTAATTTATCTTTCGCTTTGGTTACTCGACCAAATTACTATGTTCTTACAAAAGAATGTCATTAATGCCTTTCGCTTTGGTTACTCAGCCAATAATGGCATTGAAACTGAATATTGAAGAACAACTGAAATACATAGTAATTTATCTTTCGCTTTGGTTACTCGACCAAATTACTATGTACTTAGAAAGGATAATGTCATTAATGCCTTTCGCTTTGGTTACTCGGCCAATAATGACATTAATAAAACTTAAAATCATGATAATTCTATTTTTCACTTTGGTTACTCAATAGAATTTCATGCAACTTAAATTGACATAGCAATTTATCTTTCGCTTTGGTTACTCGACCAAATTGCTATGACAATAAATTTAATTCATAGCGGAAGCTTAATTTAATAAGCAAACTTAATTGTATAGCACGGACTAGTCCGCACATGGCCGGACTAGTCCGAACTCTTATAGTATGGTTTTCGGACTAGTCCGGTCCATACGTCGGACAAGTCCGGTCCCATCAAAAACATTTGATCCGTTCTTTATTGAACTTTTCGAGTTTGGTCCGTACTATTCCGGACTAGTACGACCAACCCCAGAAAAGTTTCATATAAAAAACTAGAAAAATGTCAAAATACCCAAAAGGGAATCTTAATCTTACCATCTTACCAAATCAACCTAATTTTCACAATGGATTTCAATCCAAAGTGCTTAATTGGTTTTCAATCAGATGAACGCATCAAAATGCCCTGATCCGAAAACCTAACCACTTAACTGTGGCACACCGGACTAGTCCGGCCTTTAGACCGGACAAGTCCGGACCTTCAAAACTTTCAGCGAAAAACTTCGATCAAAACTCAATTCGAAATGATTAGTGGTCTAAACGGCTCTGATACCATTGTTAGAAAACAAGAGGGAGCCCAAAGATCAAATAGCCACTAAATCATCTCGAATTACATGGAGAAATCTGATTACAACATGAACACCAAGTGCTATCTCTCAAATAGCACAAGAACATCAATAATACCTTCTCCTCCATCTTTGTTGTTGCTTGACGATGCGGCCATCTAGCCAACAAGGTGAGGCTGCAAGAAGAACGACGACGAGAGGCATTTCCCCTCTTGTTCTTCTCTTGGTATCTTGATCGGATTTTGAGTGGATTAGGGTGTTCAAGTGTGTATGAGTGTATGCCCTTAAGCCTTCTTTGATCACACACTTGACCCTCTTCTTATAGTTGACCAAGAGACACAAGAGGGGGCCTCCCACCCTTAGGAATTATTGAGTCTCCCGATCAGAGACTCAAAATTCGGTGGGTTGTGTCCTTTCAATTAGAACACATGTCAATTTCGAGTTCAAACTGACAGTTATTGAAAAATCGGACTAGTCCGTATAGAGTCCGGACTAGTCCGGTTACCCTTACTGGACAATATCGGACTAGTCCTCTAAGGGTCTGGACTAGTCCGGTTACCCTTACTGGACAAAACCGGACTAGTCCGGTCTTTACCGGACAAGTCCGGTACTTCCCAACAGTTGACGCTTCTGCTCCGCTTGCAGATTTGCTTTGCGGGCGTCAAGATCTTTGCAGCGGGACGCCAACTCGCCACACTTTCAGGAAAGCTCCTCTTCCGGTGACTGTATCTCCAGCACACGCTTGGAGACGATAGCTTCACGAGCGGTGAGTTCTTCCCGCAACATGGAGCAGGCGTCGAGTCAAGCATTGGCGGCGTCGTTGGCGGACTTGACCTCTGCGAGGAGCTTCCAGGTGTCCTCGTCTAGCTTTCCAATGAGGATATGCTGCTCTGTAAGTGTATCCTCCATCTTTTGCAGCTGAGCGGCCTTGTCGGCCGCCTTCTGTTGTGTAGACTTGGTCCGAAGCTCAAGCAATCTGCTCCAGAACTGCAGGCGCTGCTCCTTTTCTCTAGCCTGCCTTCTCTCCGATCTTAGCGCAGACCGGAGTAGGCCACTCTCACGGCCTCCCGGAAAGTGATTGGTTCCAGTCCGTGCAGGTTTGGGTGGCCTGTCACTGTGTCCGGCTCGTCATCGTTGATTGCCGGCCCTTGGACTGTTGGGACGACAGTCGTAGTCCACGACATCAGGTCAGAAGTCCCGGCAGTCGGTTGACCATCGGGTGTGGCCACAACAGCCGGCTGCTCGGCCTTGCCGCCTTCGACTTCCGCCGCGGCAACTGGCTGGTCCAAATTGTCACCGTTCGCTGCACCGGGTCTTGGCGCATTCGCCTCAATCTCTACCACAGCTGTGGGCGTTGTTGCCCTGTCAGTGCTAGCTCCTGCGGAGCCCAAGGGTGGAGCCACCTTGTCGTCGTCTTCAGCTGCCTCCGCGGCAGCTATTGGCTCCATATGGACCCTACCAGGAGGTGATGGGCCTGGTAACAAAGTGGTGGAAGAGCCAGCACCAGCCTGCTGGGGAGGAGAAGCATCCGGCTTCGACACCCTGGAAAAGGGAGTCAAGTGTTAATAAACAATGAATAAAGAAGGGAAGCCATTACCCTAGCAGAGACGCGTACCTGGGTCTTTGGCATTCCTAGGAGTCACAGAATCTCTTGCGAGGACGACCGAAATTGTTCGAGCCCACCGTCACCAGAGATGACATCAGAGCCCTGGCGTCGGGCGTAAACGGAGCTCTGGCAGCCCCCGAACTGTTGCTGTAGGCACCAGCGCGCTATGACCGCCGCCGCGGGCACTCGACTCTCAGCCTTCACCGCCATAGAGATCGAGGCAGGTCCGCCCACAGCTGGCGATGGGGCAGGACTGGATTAACTTCCATCCTTGTGCTCCGACCGCCTCTTCTTGGCTTGGGGGCTAGCGGCTGAATTGACACTCCACCCGACTGGGGCGGAAGGAGGAGCTTGTCGAGCAATCTTGGGAGGGGCCGCCGCCAAATCCTTCCCCTTGTCACGATAACCGGTGAGTTTTGTTAGCGCTCCCATGCAGTCTCATGCACGTACAACTGCTCCAGCCCACGATTCACGTCTGAGGCCCACGATCCTCGCTCGTCTCTGCATGACGCACTCGTCCGGCAATGGACTCGCGCACCCGCAGTTACGGCCACACGTAGTCCTCAATGTATGTACACGCATGTATCTTATCTATTTATGTACCTCTCCTGAAGATCAATACACGACGACCATTATTCATCCCTCTACATGGTATCAGGGATCCCCTAGCGATCCATATTCTCCTGCTTCCGCCCCCATGGATTCCAATCCAATCTACTCCCCCACCTCTAAATCTTCACAATCCTTTGGATCCGGCGACGTTGATGACAACGTCCGGCGTTCTTCTTCCATAGCTGATACTCTACAAACTGTGAGCATCAGATCTCACGTTCCTGTCCTTCTTGACATCAACAAACCAAACTACTCGGAGTGGAGAATCTTCTTCGACTCCACGCTGGCCAAGTTCAGCGTCTACGGCCACGTTCTCGCGGATACCGCACTTCTTCATCGTGATGCCGATTGGCAGCGCATCAATCAGTGCATTGTCAATTGGGTGTATACGATGTGTTCTCCTGAGGTGCTGCAGCTGGTGGGCCAACGGAGAACCGACGCCTACACCCTCTGGCGCTCAGTAGAGCAGCTCTTCCACGACAACGAACTTCAACATGCAGTCTTCTATGAAGCTGAGTTCCACAATTTGTGTCAAGGAGACTAGTCTATTTCTGACTACTGCGCCGAACTCAAATCCCTCGCCGACGCACTTCAAGAAATAGGACAGCCGGTCTCCGAATCTAGTCAGGTACTCAACCAGCTTCGAGGACTGAATCCAAAATATCGTCATGCTATTTCAGTGATCACGTCAAGGCAGCCGCCACATACATTCCTGAGTGCTCGCTCTCATCTCCTGATGGAGGAGCTCTTTGACACTCAATGGGCAGCAACAACCGCACATCAGGCCTTCTTTGCCTCCAACAGTGCCAACAGTGGGGACTCTAACGTCTTTCCACTCATACGTCACCACCCAGTTCTGACTACCGATCCTAGATTTGCAATCCGACAATGGGCGCGAGTTCGACAACCACACCCTTCGATCCTTCTTCTTTTCTTGAGGCATTCATTTCCGACTTACCTGTCCCTACATATCTCCACAAAACAGAAAAGCCGAACGTATTCTCTGCACTCTTAACGACTCCACACGCACCATGCTCATCCATTCTCATGTACCAGCACATTTTTGGGCAGAGGCACTTAGGGCCTGCTTGGATTGCGTCCAACATTTGCCGCATCAGTGTTGTGGCGCCGCAACAGTTGTGGCGAAGAAATTTGACGCTGCACTTGTGGCAGATTTTGGCGGAGAAAATGAACTACGAGGTGTGGCAAGCGACTGCGGCAGCCTAAGGCTAGACAACATCCAAACAACGAGCGGACTCGCCTAAGTGTAGGCGCGGCGGCCTGTGGCGGACTACGGCAGGAAACCAATCAGGCCCTTAATACTGCAACATACTTGATTAACCGGATACCTTGTCGAGCTACAGGAACAATGACACCATTCCAGCTGCAATTTGGAGTACCGCCAACATATGAACATCTCAAGGTATTCGGCTGCTTGTGCTTCCCCAACTTGGCATCCACATCCGCACACAAGTTGAGTCCAAGATCTGCGACTTGCATCTTCCTCGGCTACCCGGACGATCACAAAGGGTACAGATGCTTCAATCTCAATACACACAAGGTTATCACTTCCAGACATGTTGTATTTGATGAACAGGTCTTCCCTTTCGCCACGACCGACAGCCCTGCCTCCGCACCATCTCCAGAACACACAATCAACCCAGCACCTCCTCTCTGCATAGATATGCACGTACCAACCAAGCCAGTGCCTCCACCTCGCATGCACCGCAGTAAATCACGTCCCAACAAGCCGCGTGGCCAACCGACTCGCGTGCATGCCCCATCACCCGGATGCGGCTTCTCTCCTCCCACTTTCTCCTCCCATGCCTCCTCCCGCCAGGTGTTTATATTTAATTGGTTCACTTTTACTCTCTCGCACACATCAGACGGTGGATGGAAGGAACGGCTCGGAGAAACTGACACCACAGGTTGGGCGTCACATAAAGCGCGCGGTAGTGAAAAAAAATGGCGGCAAACATAAAAACACTCCCGCGAGTACGTATGGAGAAATATTTTAATAGTTACATTACATCATTGAAGACTTAAGAGCTGTTGCACCTGCTGCAAGAGAGAAGACCCATACGACCATATCCTTGATATGATCTATTGCTGCAGCCTGCAAGAGAGAGAAGACCTATACAGCCAGGCCCTTGATGTGACCTGATGTTGCAGGCTGTCCCATCGTTTGAGGACTTTTGTCAGAGGTGACTCGCCTTCTTTTGATGCCTGCTTCGCCTGCCACACCCAAGGTGAGGCTATCTTATTAAATTTGCTGCACAGTGGGAGTCAAAAATGTAAGATTACATCTACTATGTTGATGTCCTTTTTTACTATAGGCGAACCTTGTTGCAGTTGAAAAAATGTTGAATTCTTGTTTAACAGTATCTGTTCGTTTTTCATATTGTACATGAAACATGTTTTAGTTGAACTAATAATGTTATACAACAGCTACACATGTTCTTTTTTGATAAAATATAGCTAATCTTTTTCAACAGCTAAAAATGGATAACTGTCCAGAAGATATGATACCGAAGATTGGAATGATGTTTAACTCTGAACAAGCAGTATATGACTTTTACAATGCTTACGCCGGAAAGATGGGTTTTAGTATTCGAAGAAATGGATGCCACTATCTAGGAACCTCTTCTGTAATAAAGACTAGAGCATTTTGTTGCTCTCGTGAAGGTATTCTACACATTATTTTTGGTACAATAAATTTAGTTCAATCTTTAACCAATGTTTTACACTAGCAGGTGCTCGCCGGTTTGACAAAAGATCAAATTCAAAAGATAAAAGTACCTGTTATGTAAGATCAGAGACAAGATGTATGTGTCAAGCATCTATGAAGATAAATCTTATAGATGGATCCTACGCAGTGTATCAATTTGTGTCCGAGCATAACCACATCCTTGCCACTACAGAACAAGTCCATCAATTAAGATCACAAAGAAAAATTGATGAAGCACAAATTTCAAGGATAGAAATTGCAAAATCTGTTGGTAATTGCACAAAAGCAGCTATTGATCTAATGGCTAAGGAAGCAGGTGGAATAGAAAATCTTGGATTTACTCGTGTAGACGTAAAGAACAGATTATACACGAAAAGATCAGTAAAGGTGCACCAAGGGGATACTGGAGGCGTGTTAGAATATATGGAGAAAAAGACATCTGAAGATGCTAATTTTTTCTATTCTATTCAAGTTGATGAGGATGATTTAATTACTAATATTTTTTGGGCAGATGCTAAAATGGTTGCAGACTATGAATCTTATGGAGATGTTCTTGGTTTTGACACAACGTATAGAAAATTGGATGATGGACGCCCTCTTGGTTTGCTTGTTGGGGTAAATAATCGTAAGAAAACTATTGTTTTTGGTGCTGCACTTCTATATGATGAGACAACAGAGAGTTTTATTTGGCTGTTTAGAACATTTCTAAAAGTTATGTCAGGAAAGAAACCACAAACTATCTTGACGGATGAAGATGCTGCCATGGCTAAAGCAATCAAAATAGTTCTACCTGATACTCACCATAGACTATGTGTATGGCATATAAATCAAAATGCATGCAAGCATCTTGCTGGAGCTGTTAAGGATTATAAGAAATTCAATATTGAATTTCAAAAATGTATTTATGATCAAGAAGAGGAAGAAGACTTCATACATGCATGGAACCAAATGTTGAACACGTATGAGCTCCAAGGTAACCAATGGCTCCAACGACTTTTTGATAAAAGATATCATTGGGCACTAGTTTATGGTAGAAATACATTTTCAGCTGATAGAGTACTACCCAGAGAAATGAAAGCTTAAATAATGAAGTGAAAGGGTACATCAGTGTAAAGTATGACATGCTTACTTTTTTGAGCATTTTGACAGACTGGTGAGGGATAAACGATATGATGAGGTTACAAGTGACTTCAAAGCAAGTCAAAGTACACCTGTACCCAAAGCAGAGTTAACAATATTAAAGCAGGCTGCAAAAGTGTATACACCAGCAGTATTTAGATTATTTGAGGACCAGGTTCTGCAAACTTTAAATTGTGACTTGTTCTGTTGTGGTGATGATGGTGTAGAAAAGGTGTATAAAGTAAAGGGGCATGAAAAGCATCATGAGCATACTGTTCAGTTCTCACCTTCAGTCAAGAGTGAAATGCAGCTGCAAGAAGTTTGAATTTGCTGGAATCTTATGCTCTCATGCACTGAAACTATTGGACATCAATAATATAAAATCAGTACCAGAGCAATACATTCTAAAGAGGTGGACTACTGATGCGAAAGTTCTACATGTAACTAGCAACCTTAACATGCATGAGGATCCCAAAGTGCAGCTGTCAACTCGTTACTCTACATTAAGCAGAATTTTCAATCGAATACTTGCTAGAGCTGCTGAATCTGAAAAAACATATTCTATTTGTACTAAAGCAGCTGAGAAATTAGCAGAAGAAATAGAGAAAAACTTGAAAATCAGGCCTAACCCAGATCTGAGCAGTTCATCTAATTTACAAGGTTTATATTAAATCACAATACTATTTCCATTGATTCATATCAGCACCTCCTAATACATTTATGTACACAGGTTCAAAAACAAATCATGAAGACAAAGAAGCCAAGGGGTGTCAAGGTCAAGGCGAAGGAAATCCACGGATCAGCAAGACCTATTGGTGGTTTAGAGAAATCATTACGGAACATGAAAAGAAAAAAGAAAGATACGAATATAATGACACAAACACCAGCACAACCACAAACAACAATGATGGTACAAAGATTTTCAGTTCAAATAATTTTTAAATGCACTGTTTAATCATATTCCTTATGTTCGCTATATTGCCATCCTTGTTCAGGGTCACCTGGAGATTCCCAATAACCAAAACTACACGCATACATCAGAGTACTATGGAGCAACCAACACGTCGCATCTATCCTGGGTTAATCTAGTGCCAATGCCCCAGCAAAACCAAGAAATGCAGCAACAGGAGCCAATTCAGCCATGTACTCCATATTTCTATAATATGTTTCCTTAATGTTCTAAGGCTTCTTACCCACATAATTCTGTACAGTCAAATTTATTTACCAAAAATAGTTTTGTAAACTTTACGAACCTCGGGTATCGAAATACATTTGAAAGACGATCCAGTCTCCAAATCATGTAGAATGCAGGTGACCAAAGAGCTCATTTCTATAGTAAATGAAAGTGGAACAAAAAGACAGCTACAACTTCTGTCAGAAGCATTGCAACTGAAGTTGAATAAACCTGCAAGTCCAGTGTAAAGCAAAGCACTGCTATTAGTTACATGCTTAATTTCAGTTATATCATAAAACACTAGAAGTTCCAAAGGAAGATGCATATATTTATTACAAATATTGCTACTACAATAGCGACAGTCTCAGATGAGTCCATGCTGCAATGCTATTATGAACAATAATACCCTGACAGGCCCAATAGTTTGCACACGATACAACCTAACCGGCTTTGGTAGTTCTGGAGATGGATATGCACCTGGTACTTGGCTGGAGCGAACTTATAGATGTCGTAGAGGATGGAGACTTTCATGCTGGTGACAACTTGAAGATGCCGAGCTCCTGTGAGGACTCCAGGCGTCGGGCCCAGGGGATGGGAGAGCTATAGCGACCGGTCAGCGTGCAGCGAGTTCTGGAGGGCAAGCACTCACGTCGATGCATTGCATCCGGTGGGGAAGGGACCGTCGGAGGGCGGCGGGTGATGACCGCGGACACTTGTGGCTGAGATCTGGGAGAGAGATGACTTTCGACTCCGATGGGGAAGGGAGCGACGGAGGGCGGCGGAGGGGCCTACATGGGGAAAAAGTTTGGATCTGGTGGGGGCATGGGAGGGCGGCGGCCGGCGGCCGCAGGCAGACATCACAGAGAGATGACCTGGACTCTGGTGGGGGGACGGCCGTAGGCAGATGTGACCGAGTTCGCGAGAGAGAGTGGCGGAAGCGAGGGAAGGCGGACGGCCGGCGACTGCGCCGAGGCATCGCTGGGTGAGCTCGGGAAGAGAGACGAGCTTTGACTTGCGAAACTTCAAATCTGTTTCTCGATTTCCCCGGAACGGATGGAAACGTTGGAGTTTAACGTCCGTTTGTTGATGTTTGTGAGGGAGGAAAAGTGAACCAATTAAATATAGACACCTGGCCGGAGGAGGCATGGGAGCAGGGAGCGGGATGAGAGAAGCCGTGTCCCCATCACCCTATCCCGCAATGCCCTCTACAAATCCAAAACTGACACCTGTCCAATCCACATCACAACCCACCCATGCACGTCGCACGTCCTCCCCTGAAACTTCCGTCCAACAACAGCCTCCGGACCTACAGCCAAATACCCAAACCCAAACACTACACCAACCGCAAAACCACCACCAAATGATTACACGATCCAAAGCCGGTAAATTCTATCCTACCCAAAATATGGGCTGGCTGCCACGACCTGTTCCCCTGAGCTCTCTCCTGTACCCAAGTCTGTACGCACTGCTCTCAAAGACCGTCACTGGCTCCAGGCAATGCAAGCCAAGTATGATGCTCTCATTGCAAACAAAACATGGACTTTAGTGCAGCGGCCACCGAATGCAAATATTGTTACTGGCAAATGGGTCTTCAAACATAAATTCCATCTAGATGGCACATTTGATAAATATAAAGCTCGTTGGGTTGTCTGCGGATTTCATCAACGAGAAGGCATCGACTTCAGTGAAACTTTCGCACCAGTCATCAAACCGGCAACTATCCGAACGGTCCTCACAATTGCTGCAAGTCGACACTGGTCAGCACATCAACTAGATGTATCCAATGCCTTCCTGCATGGTCATCTACAGGAACAGGTTTTCTGCTCTCAACCTACTGGGTTTGTGGATCGTCATATGCCTGATGCTGTCTGTCTCTTATCTGAATCTTTGTACGGGTTAAAACAAGCGCCTCGCGCCTGGTTTTCCAGATTTCACGCTTTTGCTCTCAAGATCGGTTTTCGGCCGACACGGTCAGATTCTTCATTGTTTGTGTACCGCCGCGGTCAGGACACGGCGTATCTTCTACTTTACGTCGACGATATAATTTTGACAGCATCTTCAGTTCATCTTATTCAGACCATTACTCGCCAGCTTCAAACTGAGTTTTCCATCAAAGACTTGGGTGATCTACAATATTTCTTGGGCGTTGATATTCAACAGACTTCTGATGGCTTTTTCCCTAGACAACAGACGTATGCAGAGGATGTTCTTGACAGGGCTGGCATGAGTAATTGCAAACCCGTCTCCACACCTGTTGACACGAAAGGCAAACATCCAGCTTCGGCCGGCACTCCCATTTCAAATGCATCTGAATATCGGCAGCTGGCCGGAGCACTGCAATACCTGACTGTGACTCGACCGGACATCTCTTATGCCGTTCAACAAATATGTCTCCATATGCACAACCCACATGACTGCCATCTTGCTCTACTGAAGAGGATACTTTGCTATATCAGAGGTACATCATCTCTCGGCCCTCACATTCGAGCATCTTCTTCTCTGGATATCGCTGCTTACCGGACGCGGACTGGGCTTGTTGTCCCTACATGAGATGCTCTACTTCCGTGTACTGTATTTTCCTTGGCGATTCTCTTGTCTCGTGGTCGAGCAAACGACAACCCACAGTCTCTCGTTCAAGAGCATTCGTGAAGATCCAGCATTCGTGAAGATCCAGCTCTGACTCTCGGACCTTCGCCCCTCACATCCATTCTTTGGGGTAGGTCCGGGGGCCAACATCCCTCTTGGATCCATTACACTCTTAGTGACCTTCGGGACTCGGGAGAACTACAGGACCGAGAAGCTGGTCTTCGACGTCGCACACATCAGCTTGCCCTTCAACGCCATCCTAGGCAGGTGTAACACCCTCATTTTAATCCATCATGCATTGCATACATTCTAATACATTTTAACATTAATCTACATAAAAAGGAACAAGTTTAAAATGAATTAGAAACAAAACTGCACTTAAGAATTCTGGGAAGTGCGGACTAGTCCGATTTTGGTGCGGACTAGTCCGATTTCTCTCTGACTTTCATCGGACTTGTCCGTTTTGCTGCAGACTAGTCTGTTTTTCCCCTGGACAGTTTTGAACTTGTCCAGCCCGTAGCGGACTAGTCCGATATCCCAAATTGCTTGAAAATTTGGTAAGTCCCTTGACTTGTCCGGTCTAGTCCGGTATTCCAACGGACTTGTCCGTTTTCCCCTCTGACTAAAGTCAGACTTGTCTGATTTTTGCTAGACTTGTCTGTTTTTCCCCTCTGGATAAGTTCGGACTTGTCCGATGTCCAGTCCAGACTTGTCCGATTTCTCTCTGTCCAACTTTGGACTAGTCCGGTCCTTTTGCGAACTTGTCTGATAAATCGTGACTTCGAGTTGATCTTTAGTTTCACGACTTGTTTCTTGGGTTTTTATATTATGTGGGCCTAGGGATGTCATGCCTAACTCTTTTAGAGCCCATGTGGGACTCCAAACCAGCCTCTACTCATCTCAAACTCGAAATCCATCTAGCCCTAGCCTCCACGTCTATATAAACAACCCCACCCTTGGCTTGACATCGATTTGCCACTTTTCCACCACACCCAAACCCTAGCTCGTGAATAGCCGCCACCAAGGAGGGAGAAGGAGATCTAGAGAAAGAAGAAAAAGAGGAGGAAACGAAAGAGGATCAAGATCTCCATCAACTTCGCGTTCTTCGTCAACAATCCACCATCAAGTTCTTCATCAACCCTAGATTGTCAAGATCCAAGTGTTGTCTCCAAAACTCTTGATTCCTTGGAGTCCTAGACACCTGGTATACCTTCTACTTCCTTTTTCTTACATGAATTCAACCCCGTTTCCCCAAATTCACGTCGATCTAGAAAACCCTAGTTTGCTAGTTCTGCAAAGTGCGGACTTGTCTGGTCCCCAGCGGACTAGTCCGATTTTCCTGGTTAATTTCTGTTGAATTAATTCCAAGATTAGATCGAATCAACTCCAAACCTGTGTAGACTTCTCAATAACCATTGTAATTGATTAACAAACATTATTAAACTCACTAACCAATTTTGATTTGCAACTGCATTAATCATGCATATCATGACATATTGAGTAATATTTGTGTACTTTTTTATTATAATTCTTGTCTTGTATGTTTATTGTGCGGTTTAGATGGATTTGCGCTAGAGAGTGCCGCGGAGGATCTCCAGCACCAAGAGTTTGAAGGCTTTGACCCGAACCAATCCCAAGAGCAAGGCAATTGTCCTTGAAGCATATTGATCCTATTTTTAAAGTAAATGTTTTGTTTACAAAACTGGATGCTTGTGTCAATTGGATGGGAATCCTATGGTAGTAAGTTTACTAGCTTTGTTTAACCACCCTTGTCACCTGGAACTTATGGTAGAGAGTCAGGATGGGATCTTTACCTTTTTGCTTCGCTTAATTATTTGTGATGGAACACAACTATACCAATTAACTTAATTATGCATTGATGAGATTATGGTTAACATGAACTGGTTAATATGATATGGTAATGGGTGATCTAAGCAAGCATGGTATGTGGATGGATTGGATGTTATGGTGGTTTTCCTTGCTTTAGATCTAAGGACCTGTTCGTGGAGCGATCATCTAGGATTTATAGTGCCACCACGAGGCCAAGTATGGGTGCGGTGTAGCTGATTAATTAGGGCTTTGCCAGTTCTATTTGGACCATTAAGGATGCTCGGGGAAGGGGTAGTCAGATTGGGCTTGTTGATGATTGGTGGGACTACCCTGAATCCGAATGGCTCAAGAGGGGGCCCTTGGTTGAAGATGTGCTCAATTGGAGGCATTGCCACCGGTGAAACCTCAGTAGGGTCTAAATAGGCTAGTAATCCCTTTGTAAAGGCTATTTTTTGATCTCTTGGCCACACACCTAAGGAAGTGTGAGACGGCATAATTAAGATTCCATAGTCATTGAAAGGTGATGAAATCACAAACACGTGGGCAAAGTGATACAACCTCTGCAGAGTGTGTCTTAAAACTCTCATGATAGTCGTGCTCCCAGTTTTGAGCAACCTGGACCCTCACATGATTAGGGGGAAACTTGATGTTGGGATGGTTTGGTAATGGTTATGGTTAATAATATGGTTATGGCTCGTTATGGATTAAATTTTGGTATTGGATATGGTTAATGGTAATGAGAAATCTGGCATAATGGTGATGGATATGGAATATGGACTGGTACTATATTAATAATTATGGTTAATGATGGGTTTACTTCACATACATATAATATATTGCTTTTAAAATGTTTTAATGTACTTTTCAGCACGTAGCCATTATTATATTCGTCATTTGAATCAGCTACATGTCATACTTTTCACACTTGCTGAGTACGACATGTACTCACCCTTGCAATTCCCCCACCGACAGTTGTAGGTCAGGATTGGGAGTTTAACGATGATCATGCGGAGTTCTAGGTCGTGTCTGCCGTCAGCTTGCCTGTGGTGTTGATTGGAGCTGCGCTTTACCCTTTGCTTATGCTGCTTATTTGCTTAGTTTGCTCAGTTTAGTTTATTTCCACTGCATTAGTTGAAACTTGTCACTAATATTCATTAGAGCTTGTATTCGAGGATATTCTGAATTCTGTAATAAAAGTGGTTAATTAATCTTATCTTGTGGTAATTTTCTATATATCCTTTTGTGATTGCACTCGTGTATGTGTGTTGAATGTCCTGGGCACACATATGCATTCAATTGGTTCATTTTCGGAACCGGGTGTCACAAATTGGTATCAGAGCCACAGGTTGACCGTAGGATGCAGCCTAGATAGAATGGATACTTTAGAGCACATAGGAGGATTCAGGAATCGAGGTGTTTTTGCTCGGTGTGATGTTTGCTATATATTGTTTGCTTGTGTGCTTAATAGAGTATTTTGTGATGCTTTAGCATTTCCATGTCCACATAGGCTAGTGTAGCTAGTTGCTTAGTTTCATATCCCTTGATGCATATAGTTGGGGACGTTTCTAAATTCTTATCTCTTGCTTTTCTTCAGATGGTGAGGACTCACAACAAGAGGGATGGCAATGATGATGAGGAGAACAATAGAGCACTTCGAAACAACAACGGACAAGGACCTGCCCAGGGAGCTATCAATATTGAGCAGCTATTGGATATGCAAAACCAGCTCATGCAGACCATGATACAAACTATGGGACAGCTGCAGGCTGGCAACATCAGCAATCAGCTCCACATGCCTCCACCGCAACCCGCCCCCCTCATAACCGATTGGGAGAGTTTATGAGGACTAGACCGCCAACCTTTGCTCAAGCCGCTAACTCTATGGACGCCGATGATTTGCTCAAGTCCATGGAGAAGAAGCTTTCTATTGTCCAATGCAGTGATAGAGGAAAGGTTCTATTTGCTTCTCATCAATTAGTTGGAGCAGCGGCGGATTTGTGGGATTCTTTATGCAACGCCCATGAGAATCAAGAGAGTATCACCTGGGCGGAATTCAAGGAGAGTTTTTATTCTCATTATGTGTCGGAAGGTGTCATGATCTTGAAGAGGCAAGAGTTTGAAAACTTGAGGCAAGGAAGATCGAGTGTGGGTGAATATCTTAATAAATTCACTCAAATTTCAAGGTATGCCCCTGAATATGTTAGTCAGGACAGCCGGAAGTAATATTTGTTCATGTGAGGCTTGAACAATGAGATCCAAGTGCAATTGCTCAACTGTGACTATGCCAACTTCCAGAAGCTTGTGGACAAAGCAATTGTGGTTGAAAACAAGGTCCGTGAGATGGAGCAAGACAACAAGAGGAAGGCGTCATATCAAGGACAGCAACAAGGAAGTAATGTGCGCCCTCGTTTTGCACCACCAAAACCACCTTACTACAGCTCTCATGCACCTTCTCATCGCCCTGGTTATGCACCGCGCACAACTCAGTTTGTGCAGCAGCGCCCTGCCATGCAAGCACCTGGGCCTCCAATGCCTTTTGCACCTCGTGCCAATTTTCCTTGTGCAAATGTTTAGAACCAAGTCCGTCTAAATTCTGATGCAGCAAAGAATTGCTATACTTGTGGAGAAGCTAGACACTTTGCACATCAATGTCCTAAGTCAGGCCTTGGTCAAGGAAGCAATGCACCGAGGCAGAACCCAAGACCCAATGGAGGACAACCGCAAGGGAATCGTGGACAGCAGAATTTTGCTCGTGGCAATGTGAACCATGTCTCTACGGAGGATGCTCAACAAGGGGATGACGTGGTGATTGGTATGTTTCTCGCAAACTCCAACCTGACGACTATGTTATTTGATTCTAGAGCATCACATTCATTCATTGCATCGAAATATGTTGCCAAGTATAGTTTACCTATCTCTGATATATAGTTTACTCTATTGGTTAAGTCTCCTGGAGGATAGACGAGGACAAATATAGTAGGTCCAAAAGTAAGTCTTAGAATAAGGGGGGTAGACTTCTCCGCCAACCTCATTATTTTGGATTCACAAGGATTGGACATTATACTTGGTATGGACTGGTTGAGGAAGCACAATGGAGTTACTAAATGTGCCACGAAGATGGTGAAGTTGACCAATGAGGAAGGATAACCGTAGAATTTGAAGCGTCTCAATATGCACTGAAGCAATTGGATTTGAACCACATGGACGGTGCCGCAATTGAAGAGATTCCAGTGGTGTGTGAATTTTTGGATGTGTTTCCGGATGAGTTGCCAGGTATGCCACCTGACCGACATATTGAGTTTGTTATTGATTTAATACCTGGAACTGCACCTATAGCTAAGAGGCCATATAGGATGCCTCCTAAGGAATTAGCAGAGCTCAAGAAGTAGATTCAAGAGAAACTAGAGAAGGGTTTTATTCGCCCCAGTTCTTCACCTTGGGGAGCGCCTGTTCTATTTGTGGACAAGAAGGATGGGTCGCAAAGGATGTGTGTATATTACCGAGCTCTCAAGGAGGTAACAATCAAGAACAAGTATACCTTGCCCCGTATAGAGGACTTGTTTGATCAAATGAAGGGTGCTTATGTTTTCTCCAAGATTGATTTGAGGTCGAGATACTTTTAAATAAAGATTAGACCATCGGACATACCCAAGATAGCTTTTAGGACACGATATGAATCTTATGAGTACACCGTGATGTCCTTTGCATTGATGAATGTGCCTGCCTATTTTATGTACCTCATGAATAAGGTCTTCATGGAGTACTTGGACAAGTTTGTAGTGGTGTTCATTGATGACATTATGATCTACTCGAAGGATGAGAAGGAACATGAGGAACACTTGAGGCTCACATTGCAGAACTGAGGGAGCATCAATTGTATGCCAAGTTCAGCAAGTGCCAGTTTTGGTTGAAAGAGATGTCGTTTTTGGGTCATATCATCTCTAGAGGAGGAGTATCGGTTGACCCCAGAAAGGTGAGAGATGTACTAAAGTGGGAGCCACCGCAAAACATAAAGGAAATAAGGAGTTTCCTTGGAATGGCTGGATATTATAGTCGATTCATCAAGGACTTTTCCAAGGTAGCCAAGCCAATGACGGAGTTTCTAATGAAGGGGAAAGAGTTTCAATGGACTCAAGCTTGTCAAGAGAGCTTTGTGGAGTTCAAGAAAAGGTTAACAACAACCCCAGTTTTGGTTTTGCCGGACGTGAGCAAAATTTTTGACATTTATTGTGATGCATCAAGTCAAGGACTTGGATGTGCGCTCATGCAAGAAGGTCAAGTGGTTGCATATGCATCAAGACAATTGAAGAAACATGAGCAGAATTATCCAACACATTATTTGGAACTTGCAGCTGTGGTACACGCATTGAAGATTTGGAGACACTATATCCTTGGACATAGGTGTGAAATTTATACGGATCATAAGGGCCTCAAGTACATATTCACGCAAACGAACCTGAATTTGAGGCAACGAAGATGGTTGGAGCTCATCAAGGATTATGATTTGGGAATTAATTATCACCCAGGAAAAGCCAATGTAGTGGCCGATGCCTTGAGTAGAAAAGGAGTAAGTCACCAATCACGGTTCAAGAGTTGCCATCCGAGTTATGTAACGAGTTTGAATGGTTGAACCTCGGATTTGTGAATGAGATGGGGATGATGGAGTTAAATCCGACATTGGAGCATGAAATTCGAGAGAGTCAAACAAAGGATGAAGAAATCCAAGAAATCAAAGAAAGGACCCAAGAAGGAAGGGAATTAGGTTTGATGAGGATGAACATGGTACCTTATGGCTTGGAAAGAGAATTTTCATGCCTAATGTGAAGCATTTTCGAGAGACAATATTAAAGGAGGCACATGACTCGCCATACTCAATTCACCCCGGTTGTACAAAGATGTACAAGGACTTGAAGACATGTTATTGGTGGGCTAGCATGAAAAAGGACATAGCTGAATATGTAGCGTTGTGTGATGTGTGCCAACGAGTTAAGGCGAACATCAAAGGCCAGCTGGATTATTGCAACCATTGAAGATTCCGGAATGGAAGTGGCAAGAGATCAATATGGACTTTATAGTTGGATTGCCAGTACCCAGTCCGGTTATGACTCAATTTGGGTAATTGTGGATCGTTTAACTGAATGTGGCCTAGAGGGGGGTGAATAGGCCTTTTTGAAATTTGTCGGAACCTGCAACACTTAACAACCAGATCAAAACCAGAGATATCGGACTAGTCCAGTAAAGTGCAGACTAGTCTGGTGTGTACCGACTAGGTTGATTAAGTTTGATCGATTAATTGATTCTATAATGTATGCAGCGGAAATATACAGTTAATTGAAGTGTTACAAGATTATGGACTAGGATATATCACAATTCAATCTTATACTTAATGATTCAACGTAAAGTAACATCAAACACAAAGCAAGAACACAAACGATTTATCTCGTGGTTTGGCTCCCACAGAGGCAACCTACATCCACGTTGAGGAGTCCACAAAAGGACCGGGTCTTCCCCAACCCTACCCTCGATGGATCGCCACGAAGGCCAATCCTCTTCTCTTATCACAAAGGGTAAATAACCGAATTCAAGGGGCCTTCTCACACGTTGAGGGCTCCCCTAGATTACACTGACAACTCCACCAAGAACACACTCAAAAGATTACAATGAAAATCACAGGAGTGTGTTAGGGAATCAAACCAAGAGCTCAAGAGTGTTGAAATGTGTCTCTCCAATGTTTTGAAGTGTATCCTCAAAGGATTGATCTTTGTGGCTTTTTATTTCGTGGAGAGATGTGTTTTTTGAGGCTCTTGGGAGGTGTGACGACGCTAGGGTTCGAGAGATGTTAAAGTTGGGTCGTGCACCTCTATTTATATGGGGTTTCTAAAAGTGACTGTTAGGGTTTAGAAAGATCGGACTAGTCCGTGGTGGACACCGGACTAGTCCGGTGTGCTGTGTGTAGCAAACCCTAAGTGTCCTAAAATATCGTACTAGTCCGGCTAGGAGCAGACTTGTCCGATTTTGCTTCTGGAAATCATGGTGAGTAGCATATGCAAGTAATATTCTAATGGATTCAAGTCTAGATACGGGAGCAAAGGTCTCATCAAAATCCAAACCTTCGACTTGTGAATACCCTTTGGCCACAAGTCGTGCCTTGTTCCTTGTCACCACCCCGTGTTCGTCTTGTTTGTTGCGGAAGACCCATTTTGTGCCGAAGACGTTGGATTTGGGACTTTCGACTAGTTCCCACACCTCGTTTCTCTTGAAATTGTTGAGTTCTTCTTGCATGGCCACTAACCAATCCGGATCCTTCAATGCATCCTCAACCCTGCGTGGTTCTAAAAAGGACACAAACAAGTAATGCTCACAAAAATTAGCTATGTGAGATCTAGTAGTTACTACCTTTTGGATGTCACCGATGATGTTGTCGATTGGGTGACCCTTTGGACGCATTGGTGTACTCTTGGGTGTGGTACTTGCTGTCTCAAATCTTCATGACCATCTTCTTCTCCCCTTAAATGATTGCCATCATTGACTTGTTGATCATCTTCACTTTCTTGAGGTTGATCTTGTATGGAAGATCCCCCTTGATCATTGGTCTCCTCTTGTGGTTCGTTTTCCTCATGGATATGTAGAGGTGGCTCTTGTGGTCGAAGTTCGCCTAACGCCATTCTTCTCAATGCTTGGCAAGGAGCTTCTTCTTTATCTAGCACACATGGATTAACTTGCTCCTTTTGGGAGCCATTAGTTTCATCGAACATACGTCACGTGCTACTTCAACAAGTCCGGAGGTCTTGTTGAAAACACGATAGGCGTAAGTGTTCGAATCATAACCAAGCAAGAAACCTTCATCAGACTTTGAAGCAAACTTTGAAGTCCTAGGCTTCTTGTTTAAAATATAGCATGGAGAACCAAAAACTGGAAAATATGAAATATTAGGCTTGTTACCGGTAAGTAGCTCATAGGATGTCTTCTTGAGTAGTCGACGAAGATAAAGTCGATTTATGGCGTGGCAAGCGGTGTTAATCGCTTCCGCCCAAAATCGATCCGAGGTCTTGTACTCATCGTTCATTGTTCTTGCCATCTCTATGAGAGTTTGGTTCTTTCTTTCGGCAACTCTGTTTTGTTGAGGGGAGTACAGAGCTGAAAACTCGTGCTTTATGCCTTCTTAATCTAGGTACTCCTCCACTTGTGTGTTCTTGAACTCCGTGCCGTTGTCGCTTCGAATGTTCTTGATTGTCAATGAGAATTCATTTTGAGCTTGCTTGAAGAACTTCTTGAGTATTCCTTGTGTTTTTGACTTGTCATGCATAAAGAAAACCCAAGTGAAGCGAGAAAAATCATCAACAACTACTAAACCATATTTGTTACCGCCGATGCTTATGTAGGCAATTGGACCAAATAAGTCCATGTGAAGTAGCTCGAGCGGTCTTGTTGTAGTCATGACATTCTTGGCGGGGTGAGGTGCTCCAACTTGTTTCCCGGCTTGGCACGCGCTACAAGGCCTGTCTTTCTCAAACACAACATCCTTTAAACCTCGGATGTGATCGCCCTTGAGGAGTTTTTGAAGGTTCCTCATACCAACATGCGCTAGCCGTCTATGCCACAGCATCCCCATGTTGGTCTTTGCAATCAAGCATGTGTCAATTCAGCTTTATCCTTGTTGAAATCAACAAGATAAAGTTTTCCCTTTAAGATACCCTTGAATGCAATGGAACCATCACTCCTCCTAGAGACGGTCACACCCTCGTTAGTGTACAAGCAATTATAACCTTTGTCACATAATTGAGATATGGACAGCAGGTTATAATCTAAGGAATCTACATGTAATACGTGAGAAAGAGTGTGTTGTGGTGATATGGCAATTTTACCGGTACCGAGCACCTTTCCTTGACTATTGTCTCCAAAGTAGATGCCCTCACTTGGATCCTCATTAATTTCATATTCAACGGACATCCTTCTTTCTCTGGTCATATGGTTGGTGCAGCCACTGTCTAGCACCCATTTGGATCCACCGAAGGAATAGGCCTGCAAAAACAAATTATGCCTTGGTTTTAGGTACCCAAGCTTGCTTAGGTCCTCTTAGGTTAGTCACAAGGGATTTTGGGCACCCACACATGAGATTTGGTGTTCTCATGGCGTGGCCCAAGATAATGAGCATAAACCTTTCCACAATTACTTCTCTTTAATACATAAGATGCATCGAAAGTTCTGAATAGTAACTTTTGTTGTTTATACACAGGACTAGTCTGGGAGGCTGGACTTGTCCGAAGTACCGGACTTGTCTGGACCCTGACCAGACTAGTCCGATGTTCATGTGTGTTCAATATTTCAATCTTGGACTTTCCAGTTTGAGAGGGTATTCCCTTTATAAAGGCAATGTTTTCCTTGCTATTCTTATGGTTTGTAGCATGTTGCTTTTCACCGTAAGAATAACCAATGTCATATTTGACATTTGGAGGTCTTGTGACCAAGTATGCACTACGTGCATACTTGATCTTCTCCTTGTCAAATATGCCATTTTGTGTAGGATGCTTGTCCTTGATTGAGGGTTACTTGTCTTTCAATCTGTTGTTAGTTTTACCACATGTACAAGTAGAAGCAACTTCAGTTTTAATGTGTTGAGAAGGTGAACTTGAAGAGGATGAAGGGTCACCTTGCTTGAGTGACTCAACTTGCACTTCAAGGATCTTGTTAACCTTGATTAGGTTAGCAAGTTCTTCCTTGATTGCAGCATTTGAGTCATTTAACTCCAAGCAAGATTCCTTGCTTGAAGCTAACTCAACCTCTAGTGACTTGCTTTGCTCCTTTTGAAGCTCTAGAAGTTTGTCAAGTTCGACATATTCCTCCTTTTGGGAGACAATCATGTCTTCTTGATGGCGTATTAACCTCTCCTTCTCAACAAGTTGATCAAGTAAAAATTTCATTTTAGTGGCTGTTTTCTTATCTAATCCAATAAGCATATCTTCATTATCACTAGCAATGTCGCTATCATTAGAATAGGAATGCATGGAGGAGGGTTTCGTTGTTACCTTGCGTTTACCTTCCTTTGCCATGAGGCAAGTGCCATTTCCCTTCCATGCGCCGAGTGTAGGAAAGAGAGTAGACTTCTTAGATGTCTTCTCGATGGCTATGCTAGCCATCTCTTCTTCTTCAGATGATGAGGGCTCATCATTTGAGTCCCACTCTTTCCCTATGTGCGCTTGTTCAGCTTGTTTATTCTTCTTGAAGAATTTCTTGGGTTGAGGCTCGACTTCTTTGGTCTTCTTCTTGTTCTCTTCATATGGGCAATCAACAATAAAGTGGCTATACTCACCACAATTATAGAATGCCCGCCTCAACTTTGGCTTTGTTCTTTCCTTGTACTTTCCTTCGCTTGATTTAGTACCTTGTCTCTTCTTCATTATTCTCTTGAATTTCTTCATGAACAGTATCGTGTCTTCTTCATCTAATTCACTGCTCTCATCATCACCGTCTTCTTCTAGCTGAGCTTCTCGAGCTTCTTTAGATAGGGGCTTGAGGGTGGACTTCAAAGCAACCCCTTTCTTCTTTGCCAAGATGAGGTCGGCAATTTCCTTGACATGCTTTGCTTGTTTTTCCATCATCTCGAAATTGATGATTTTTCCAAGTAATTCATCCGGAGTCATTTTCTTGTATCTGGGGCTTTCTCTAATCATTGAGCATAGGGTGACGTTGTGAGGAATGAAAGCTCTAAGGATGAGCTTCACCACCTCGTGGTCATTCCACTTCTTGCTTCCGTATGATCAAACCTTGTTGACGAGTGTCTTTAATCGGTTGTATATATCTTGAGGTGACTCGTCTTCTTCGATTGCGAATCTTCCTAATTCGCCTTCGATCATTTCGATCTTTGCTTCACGCGCATGACGGTCACCTTCATGTGCATTTTGCAATGTGTCTCGTATCTCCTTCACAATCTCGAGTCCATCCACCTTGGTGAACTCGTCCCGACTGAGCGAAGAGGTAATGACTGCCGCGGCTTGAGCATTTCGATGAATTTCCTGCTCTTGGCTTGGTGTAAGTTCTTCATCTTCGTCCGGGATATCAATCCCTGTGCACACAATAAGCCATAAACTTGGATTGAGGGAAATTAGATGCATTTTCATATTCTGCCTCCACATTGAGTAATCACTTCCATCGAAGTGTGGGGCTTTTCCTAGAGGGATAGATAAATAATGATTATTGTTGGGATTAAGACGATCATAGTTGAAAGGATATCGAGAGTGGTCGGTGTGACTACTCCCCTTCTTCTTCTCTTCAATCTTTACTTTCCCTTTGGAAAGTGTCTTCTTTCTTAGGAGCGCCTTTAGTTCCAGCATCTCCTCATCGTCGTCCTTGAAGTCTTGAATGGCTTCGAGGAGCTTTTCAACTTTCTGATTCTTGTGATCATCAACCTTCTCTTGGTTGTTGCTCTTGTGTACGTCCTTCATGTCTAACATGATCTTCTTCGAGCGATTAGTCTCTGTCTTGAATAACCTGCTCTGATACCAATTGAATGTGGCCCAGAGGGGGGGTGAATAGGCCTTTTTGAAATTTGTCGGAACATGCAACACTTAACAACCAGATCAAAACCAGAGATATCGGACTAGTTCGGTAAAGTGCGGACAAGTACGGTGTGTACTGACTAGGTTGATTAAGTTTGATTGATTAATTTGATTCTACGATGTATGCAACGAAAATATACAGTTAATTGAAGTGTTGCAAGATTATGGACTAGGATATATCACAATTCAATCTTATACTTAATGATTCAACATAAAGTAACAATATTGATTCAAACCCGATTGTTGTGATGAATAAGAACTATGAACACAAAGCAAGAACACAAATGATTTATCCCGTGGTTCGGGTCCCACAGAGGCAACCTACATCCACATTGAGGAGTCCACAAAAGGATCGAATCTTCTCCAACCCTACCCTCGATGGATCGCCATGAAGGCCAATCCTCTTCTCTTATCACAAAGGGTAAATAACCGAATTCAAGGGGCCTTCTCACACGTTGAGGGCTCCCCTAGATTACAATGACAACTCCACCAAGAACACACTGAAAATATTACAACGAAAATCACAGGAGTGTGTTAGGGAATCAAACCAAGAGATCAAGAGTGTTGAAACGTGTCTCTCCAATGTTTTGAAGTGTATCCTCAAAGGATTTATCTTTGTGGCTTTTGATTTCGTGGAGAGATGTGTTTTTTGAGGCTCTTGGGAGGTGTGACGGCGCTAGGGTTCGAGAGATGTTAAAGTTGGGCCGTGCACCTCTATTTATATGGGGTTTCTAAAAGTGACCGTTAGGGTTTAGAAAGATCGGACTAGTCCGTGGTGGACACCAGACTAGTCCGGTGTGCTGTGTGTAGCAAACCCTAAGTGTCCCAAAATATCTAACTAGTCCGGCTAGGAACGGACTTGTCCGATTTCGCTTCTAGAAATCTTCGAACTAGTCCGATAGACATCGGACTTGTCCGGACAGTGAAACCCTAAGTGGTTATGAGGACAAGTCCGCACTTGGAGGACTTGTCCAATTTAGGTCAGAGAGTTTTTCGGACTAGTCTGTGCTAATATCGGACTTGCCCGATTGACATCAGAAAGATATCGGACTAGTCCGGTGTGTGATCGGACTTGTCCGATCTTGTGTGACTTGTGAAGTGTTTTGAGGACTAGTCCGCACTGGGGAGGACTAGTCCGATTCTAGTCAAAGAGATATCGGACTAGTCCGATGGATATCGGACTTGTCCGATCTTATGCAGAAAGGATATCGAACTAGTCCGGTGTCAGTCGAACTAGTCTGGTCCTGTATAAAT
The DNA here is from genome assembly GCA_036927565.1 of Tuctoria greenei. Classification (NCBI taxonomy): domain Eukaryota; kingdom Viridiplantae; phylum Streptophyta; class Magnoliopsida; order Poales; family Poaceae; genus Tuctoria; species Tuctoria greenei. The sequence continues at coordinate 202,575,341 of JAYESD010000001.1, forward strand.
TGGTGCAATGTATGTGTTTATTTGTGTTTGATCTCTTGGAGTGTGTTTCCTTAACACACTCCACACACAATGATCTACTACTCTTGTTCCTTGAGCTCTTCTCCACAGTGCTCCTCATTCTCCCTTTTTTTTGGGACTTGGCTTGTTTTCAACTTAAAACCTGTGCTCAACTCAACAAAGTAGTTAGGATCTCATTTGCTTGTCATAAATCATCCAAAACCCACAAGGGATTCCTAGATGCACTTTCATTAACCAAGTCAGCTCATTTTGTTCCTGTCAAGACACCTATACCACAGCGAAGCTAGCAGAGCTATATATGGAGCACATTGTGTGCCGACATGGGGTTCCAAAAAAGATAGTCTCGGATAGAGGTTCTCAATTTACCTCCAAGTTTTGGCAAAAATTGCATGAAGCTTTGGGAACAAGGTTGAATTTTAGTTCAGCATATCACCCTTAAACGGATGGACAAACCGAGAGGACCAACATGATTTTAGAGGATATGTTAAGAGCTTGTGCTTTAAAGCATGGGAAAAGTTGGGACAAGAGCTTGCCATATGCGGAATTCTCATACAACAATAGTTACCAAGAAAGTTTGAAAATGTCACGTTATAAAGCACTATATGGAAGGAAGTGTAGGACACCCTTGTTGTGGAGTAAGACATGGGAAACTCAAGTATTTGGTCCGGATGTGTTGCTAGAAGCTGAAAAACAAGTTCAGGATATCCGCAAGAACTTGAGAGCTGCTCAATTAAGGCAAAAAGGCTATGCAGACAATAGGAGAAGGAAACTAGCCTTTGAAATAGGAGACCTTGTTTACCTCAAGGTGTCACCAATGGGAGGTCATAAGAGGTTTAACATAAGAGGCAAGCTAGCACCTCACTATATTGGACCGTTCATGATTTTGGACAAACGAAGAGAAGTAGCGTACAAGTTGGAGATGCCAACTCATCTTTCAGATGTTCATGATGTGTTTCATGTTTCCCAGTTCAAGAAGTGTATCAGGGTACCGGAAGAACAAGTGCCAATGGAGGAATTAGAACTAGAGGCAGATTTGACTTATGTCGAGCAACCGATCAAAATCTTGGAAACCAAGGAGAGAGTCACAAGGAACAAGGTTATTAGATGGTGCAAAGTACAGTGGAAGAACCACACAGAATCAGAGGCAACATGGGTTTTGGAGGATGATCTCAAGAAGGAATTTCCCTATCTTTTCTCTTCCGCGTCGAATCTCGAGGGTGAGATTCATTTTAAGGGGGGTAGGTTTGTAACACCCTCATTTTCATCCATCATGCATTGCATACATTCTAATACATGTTTATGATTAATCCACATAAAAAGGAACAAGTATAAAATGAATTAGAAACAAAACCGCACTTAAGAATTCTGAGAAGTGCGAACTAGTCCAATTTTGGTGTGGACTAGTCCGATTTATCTCTGACTTCCATCATACTTGTCCATTTTGCTGCGAACTGGTCTGTTTTCCCCTGGACATTTTTGGACTTGTCCGGCCCACAGTGGACTAGTCCGTATCCCAAATTGCTTGAAAATTTGCTAACTCCCTGGACATGTCCGGACTAGTCCGGTATTCCAGCAGAGTTGTCTGTTTTCCCCTCTGACTAAAGTCGGACTCGTCCAATTTTGGCCAGACTTGTCTGTTTTTCCCCTCTGGATAAGTTTGGACTTGTCCAATGTCCAGTCCAGACTTATCCGATTTCTCTCTATCCAACTTCGGACTAGTCTGGTCCTTCTGCGGACTTGTCCGATAAATCGCGACTCTGAGTTGATCTTTAGTTTCACGACTTGTTTCTTGGGTTTTATATTAAGTGGGCCTAGGGACGTCATGTCTAACTCTTTTAGATCCCATGTGGGACTCCAAACCGGCCTCTACTCATCTCAAACTCAAAATCCATCTAACCCTAGCCTCCACCTCTATATAAACAACCCCACCCCTTAGCTTGACATCTATTTGCCACTTTTCCACAACCCAAACCCTAGCTCGTGAATAGCCACCACCAAGGAGGGAGAAGGAGATCTAGAGCAAGAAGAAGAAGAGGAGGAAACGAAATAGGATCAAGATCTCCATCAAATTTGCGTTCTTCATCAACAATCCACCATCAAGTTCTTCATCAACCCTAGATCGTCAAGATCCAAGTGCTGTCTCCAAAACTCTTGATTCCTTGGAGTCCTAGACACCTGGTATACCTTCTACTTCCTTTTCCGTATGTGAATTTGAAAGCATCTAGGCCCCATGAGGTATGGTTTCGGTGATTAATGACAACCGTTGAATTTTACTAATGAATTTATGGATGCAAGGTCTCCCATATCACTCATCACAATCAAATGAAATCTATATGAATATCATTGGATATAATTGGAGACCCCTAAACAATCATTCTATGAGGTCAATTGACTTTTATGAAGATTAGAAGTAAAAGCTCATATGTCAAAATTATTCAACCAAAATTGACAGCACTCAATGCTTGATAATCATCAGAAGAATATTTCAAACCAATGTATAAGAGGTCAATCGAGCAAATTCCAAAAGAATCACTTAGAACAACTCGAAGCAAACAAAATCAACTCACCGGATCAATCGATGTTTCCAGAAAACACTACATCGGTTGAGTTGGTTCAGTAGAAGAAGAAGACCTCAGAACTAAGTACTCACCAGATCATCCGATGATGAAGGGGATGTTACATCAGTCCATCAGTACAGTAAGCAATCTCTCTGGACCAAGTGTACCACCGGACCATCCGATGTACAACTATAAACACATCGGTCAATCACTCCAGTAAGTATCAATTCTGAACCAATTCTGGATGAAGTGCCACCAGATCATCTGATGAGAAGGCAAGTGTAACATCGGTCTAACAACGGTCATATCTGACACAGTGACATCAGCTAATTTGGATTCGACCGATGATAACTGAAGGGAGAACATCGGATCATCCGATGTTCGCAGAACAGTGATATCATCCTACTTTTCCAACGGCTATTTCGTGGAGGCTGGCTATTTATACCCCTTCAACCAGTCTATTCGACAGGTCTTGACAACCAGAGCTACTATACACATTCAAGCATTCAAGACGTTGAGCCAACACTTCTACATCATCTACACCACTTACACACCAAGAGATAGGCTAGAACTTACTAGAGATAGTGCTTGTGTGCCTCCATTCTTGGTGATTGGAGTCTCTAGTGTAGTGAGAGCTGTAAGGGAGTGTCCCTTGGTGATTGTATTGGAGAGAGACTTTCGGAGCTTACCAAGACGGTTGTGGAAGCCCGGAGGATCCAACTTGTACAAGGCTCGAGCTCCACCTTGCCGAGGTTGGCGAACATAGAAGTATAGTGAAGATCCCTGGTCTCGGTGACTTGGGAGTGGCTATACCCTTTGGTGGGTGCCACAACATGGATGTAGGAAGATCTTGACAATCTTGCCGAACCACGGGATAAATCTCCGTGTCTTCGTGTCTCCTCGGGAGTTTGCGCTTTCTTCCTCTCCTCTTACACATGCATTTCTTATACCGCAAAGTTACTATTCACTTGAATGCATAGGTTGTTTGCATAGGGAATTGGGCTTTTAGTAATTAAGTTTTATTGCTTTAATTTTTGAAAAGAAGCCCAATTCACCCCCCCCCTCTTGGGCATTCGATCCTTACAATTGGTATCAAAGCAAGGTTGCTCATTGGATCATTCTAGCTTCACCATTAGAGAGCTAAAATGGCCAAGAATGAGGGTTCAGTTCCTATCTTCGAGGGCAAGAACTTTGCCTATTGGAAAGCACGCATGCGTTCTTATCTAGAGGCTATTGCTCCCGAGGTATGGGAAGCGACCCATGCGGGGTTTGGTGAGCATAATTATGTTGGTGATCAAGTCAAGTGGGATGCTAAAGCTAGAAATGCTATTTATGAATGCATTAGCCAAGATGTGTTTGCTAGGATTGATAGCAAAGAAAAAGCATGTGAAATTTGGGCTTGCTTGATTGAAATTCATGAGGGTTCTTTTCGTGTCAAAGAACTAAAATATCATATGCTTAAAGCCAAACATGACGAGTTCAAAATGCTACCTCATGAAAATGTCAATGAAATGTTTTCTCGCCTGAATGTGCTTATTGAGGAAATTAATGCTCTTGACATTGCTTCTCTTGGCAAGGGACTCATCAACCGCAAGATTCTTATACTCCTTCCTAAGCCAAAGTACAACATCATCAACTCCATGCTTCAAAAAGAATCTCTTGATCACTTTGAAGTTTCGGAACTTATTGGAGAGATTCACGCTCATGAGATGAGTGTACTTGGGATGATGGAGCAATCATCTTCAAAGACAATTGCTCTAAAGGCCTCCACCAAGAAAACAAGTCTCAAGAAAAAGAAAGTGGTTGAGCCCAGCTCAAGTGAAGAAGAGCAAGCATCAAGTGAAGATGACGATGATGAGCTTGCTTTGATGATGAGAAAATTCTCTCGCTTGAACTCCAAAATTGCCAAGAAGGGATACACCTTTGATCCCAAGAAGAACGTTTTTCTACCAAGGAGAGATGATAACAAGACTTATTACAATTGTGGTGATCAAGGCCACATCTCCTATGATTGTCCAAATCCGGACAAAAGAAGAGAGAACCACTAGGGCAAGCATCGCAAGCTTGAAGATAGTGAAGATGATGAAGAAGAGGTCAAGCCCAAACCAAGATCCTTTGGGAAGAAGAAACATGACAAGGGCAAGAAGGCAAAACTCTTCCCAAAGAAGAGAAAAGGACCACAAAAGGTGTTCATATGTGAGGCAAATGAATGGATTACTGACGAAGAATCAAGTGATGAAGAGAGTGAAGCGTAAGAAGAAAATTTGGCCGGCCTTGCCATTGCCAACAATGATGACTCATCTCTTCATCCACCTCCCATGTGCCTCATGGCTAAAGGTAACACCAAGGTATGTGATGACTCTAGCGATGATGAGCTTTCCCCCGATGATTTAACTTCATTAATAAATGAATACCACACTATCATTAAGAGGGAAAAGAGTAAGGTCAAGGCCCTTGAAGAAACTCGTGCTAAGCTTGAGAGTGCTAACCTTGATTTGCTTGACAAGTATGAAAGCATACTTAAGGAGCATGACACGCTCAAATCTCATGTCAAGCAAATTGAGGAGGATAAGGCTCAAATCAAGCTAGATCATCATGAGCTTGACTTAGCCCACCAAGCACTCTTGGGAAAGCACAATGAGTTAATCCAAGAGCATCAAGTACTTAACCTTGCTTATGAAGCTCTTTATCAAGAATTGAAAAATATAAAGAAATAAACTCTTAATGATAAGGTATCTATTAATTCTCAAGCCACTAATGTCTTGCATAAGTCTTTGCCTTTGAAAGAGAATGCTAGGGAGAAGGACTTGTTGGAAGAAATTGAAAGTCTCCGCACTAGTGTGGCAAGACTATCTAAAGGAGAAGTCAAGCACAAGGAAATCCTCTTCCAACAAGCAAAGGCTTCAACAAGAGAGGACTTGGATCCTTCCCGGTGCCTAACAAAGGAAAGGTGTCCTCACCGGAGCTTAGAACAAGCTTCATCAAGGAAGTTGGTTCCTATTGCCAACATTGTGAGGTCACCGGTCACCATACAAGGGAGTGTCCTCTTCCTAACCGGCCTTCTCCAAAATTTCCTACTAACTACAAGTCTACTTTCAATGATCATTATCATCTCTTGAGTAAAGTAGATGGCAATGTGAAGGCAAGGTTCATTGGCAAGGACATAAAGGGCATGAAGGGGAAGCTCCCCAAGCAACTTTGGGTCCCAAAAACACTTGTATCACACATACAAGGACCTAAGTTGGCTTGGGTGCCTAAAGTCAAAAATTGAATTCATGTGTGTAGGTGAACTACAAAGACGGAGGAAAGCATTGGGTACTCGATAGCGGGTGCACTCAACATATGACCGGCAACGATGGTATCTTCACCACCATAGAAAACCCCGGCAATCATGAACAAGTCACCTTTGTTGATTGCAATTTCAAATGATTTATCTATTTCCAATGTATTGTATGTTAAGACACTTAGTTTCAATTTGCTTTCTGTTGCACAACTATGTGATGTTGGACTAACGTGCACCTTTATCAAAAATGATGTTGTTGTGACTAGTGAAACAAGCCAAGAACTAATCTTCAAAGGATTTCAGCATGGACATCTCTACCTAGTAGACTTCTCCAACAAGGATGCTAGCTTGACCACTTGTCTTTTCACTAAGACGAGTTTGGGTTGGCTATGACATCGATGCATAGTGCACATTGGAATGATCAAGCTCAAGAAGTCATTCAAGCATGGGATGGTGACCGACATGAAGGATGTCACATTTGAGAAGAACAAGCTTTGTAGTAGTTGTCAAGCCGGGAAGCAAGTTGCTTCTCACCACCCGATGAAGACAATGGTGTCAACCTCCAAGCCACTTGAGTTGCTCCACATGGACCTCTTCGGACCATGAAGGATAGGGAGGGACCGGAATTCCCCACATATCAAAGTTTTGGCGGTAACCTCTATTGTCTTGTTATAGTTGATGACTACTCTCGCTATGCTTGGACTTTGTTTCTAGGTGACAAGAGTGAAACTCCAGAAGTATTCAAGACCTTCGCTAACCGTGCTCAAAGGGAATTTCAACTTCCCATCATCAAGGTCCGGAGTGACAACAACACCGAATTCAAGAACTACAACATTGGGGAGTGGTGTGATCGTGAAGGCGTGAAGCATGAGTTTTCGTCCACATACACTCCTCAACAAAATGGTGTCGTTGAAAGGAAGAACAAGACTCTCATCACTCTTGCACGAGCAATGCTTGATGACTATGGCACGTCCGAGAAGTTTTGGGCCGAAGCAATCAACACGGCGTTCCATGCCGCAAATCGGGTCTACCTACATCGACTACTTCAAAAGACCCCGTACGAACTTCTCATTGGGAGAAAGCCCAACATCTCCTATTTCCGAGTCTTCGGGTGCAAGTGCTACATCTACCGCAAGAAAATGCTCGGTAAGTTTGAAAGAAGATGTGATGTTGGTATATTTATTGGTTATGCATCAAACTCAAAAGCATATCGAGTATTCAACCAAACCTCCGGTTTAGTTGAGGAAAGTTGTGATGTTGAGTTTGATGAAACTAATGGCTCCCAAGAGGAGAGTTTTGGTAATGATAAAATAGATGATGAGCCTCTACGAGAAGCTATGAAGAACATGACCATTGGAGACATCAAGCCTAAAGTTGCGGAGATCCATGATCAAGGGGGAGCTTCAAGTTCCAACATGAACACATCCATGGCGCCTCAAGTTGACGAAGAAGAGAAGGATGATCCATTGCCGACACAAGATTCACAAGCCACACAACATCAAGAAGAAGAAGAAGTCCATGATCAAGTCCAACCACAAGAAGAACAACACGCATCACCACCGCCAAGTGCTTCACAACCACTTATGAGGCATGGACGCATCTCCAAGGCGCATCCGATCGACCAAATCATCGGAAGTCCGTCAAGGGGAGTAAGTACACGTTCTCGCCATTTCGCTACATTTTGTGAGCACTACTCGTTTGTTTCATGTGTAGAACACACTCACATTGAGGAAGCACTCCAAGATCCAAATTGGGTGATGGCCATGCAAGAAGAACTCAACAAATTCATCCGCAATGAAGTTTGGGTGTTGGAGGAGCGACCCAAGGACAAGAACGTCATTGGAACAAAGTGGGTGTACCGCAACAAACAAGACGAGAACGGTGTTGTGGTCCGCAACAAGGCAAGACTTGTGGCCAAGGGTTTCTTGCAAGTTGAAGGACTAGACTTTGGGGAGACATTTTCTCCGGTCGCCCGACTAGAAGTCATCCGTATACTTCTTGCCTTTGCATCACATCAAAACATAAAGCTTTATCAAATGGATGTTAAAAGTGCCTTTCTTAATGGTTATATTAACGAGATTGTCTATGTTGAACAACCTCCCAGGTTTGAAGATCCAAGGAATCCTAATCATGTGTTTAGGTTGCACAAGGCGCTCTACGGGCTCAAGCAAGCACCTAGGGCGTGGTATGAACGACTACGAGATTTCTTGATCATGCAAGGATTCAAAATCGGGAGGGTTGACACTACACTCTTCACCAAAGACATCGACAGAGAATTATTCATTTGTCAAATTTATGTCGATGATATTATTTTTGGTTCAACTAACGAAGCTCTTAGCCATGAGTTTGGCAAAATGATGTCTAGGGAATTCGAGATGTCGATGATTGGAGAGCTCAACTTCTTCCTTGGATTTCAAATCAAGCAACTTTGAGAGGGGACCTTCGTCTATCCAGAAAAGTATACCAAGGACCTCTTGAAGAAATTTGAGATGGGAGATTGTAGCTCAAGAAGTACTCCAATGGCAACAAATTGTCATCTCGACGTGGATAAGGACGGTAAACCTATTGACCAATCTAATTACCGTTCTATGATTGGTTCATTGCTTTATCTTACCGCATCTAGGCCTGATATCATGTTTAGTGTATGCTTGTGTGCTCGCTTTCAAGCGGCACCTAAAGAATCGCATCGGAAGGTGGTCTTTAGGATACTTCGGTATCTCAAGCATACTCCAAGTGTAGGCCTGTGGTACCCTAAAGGTGCAAAATTTCATCTCTTGGGTTGCTCGGATTCGGACTTTGCCGAATGCCGTGTGGATCGCAAGAGTACCTCCGGTGGGTGCCACTTGCTTGGGCGTTCCCTAGTATCTTGGTCTAGCAAGAAGCAAAATTCGTTGCTTTGTCCATGGCGGAAGCAGAATATATTGCGGCCGGTGCATGTTGTGCTCAAATTCTTTATATGAAGCAAACCCTTTTTGACATTGGTATTAAACTTAGTTGTGTGCCTCTACTTTGTGACAATGAAAGTGCGGTTAAGATTGCTAAGAACCCCATTCAACACTCCCGCACTAAGCACATTGATATTCGTCATCATTTCTTAAGAGATCATGAAGCTAAGGGAGACATCTCCTTGTGAGGTGTTAGGTCCGAAGAACAATTGGCGGATATCTTCACTAAACCACTTGATGAGAAAACTTTTTCTAGACTAAGAAGTGAATTAAATGTGCTAGATGCATCGAACGTCATGTAAGTTGCCATGATCATGTAAGAATGCATCTCATATAGGTCTTGTCTAACTTTCAAAGGATAGGGGTGAGCAAGGGTTAGCTTGGTATGGAGGTTCTTTTGGGTTTCCCCAAGACTTGGAGAGTGGCTCTCCCTGAAGAAGCCTTTGAGAGGTTCAAATTTGGCAAGATAGATTTAATTTATGTCTTGCATGATGCCTGCCATATAGACTTGCACTCACGTTTAAATTTCTTGCATTATAAATTGTTTGGCATTGCATACGGTAGATTGTCACAAAGGGGAACCCACTTCATGAGAAAGAGACTTGTTTGAAATGCAATATCTCAACTCATATGATGTGGAAAGAACAAAATGTTAGGTGCGTTAATGCCTAAAGGAACATGCTTTAAAGAGATAGAAGTTTTCATCCTCTAGCTCACAAAGAATGGCCTTACATTTTATTTGGATTTATTCCTTGTTTTCTTCGGTGTTCTATTTGCTTTAGGGCTTAGCCAAGTTATTGGCAATTAGTCTTTTAAGGGATAAGGGGTTGCCCAAAAAGTCCTAAGACATGTGTTTCTTCGTGTTTGTTTGTTTGGGTCAAAGGACATATATGGGATGTTGTTGTTTTGTAGTCATCAGATTATCCGATGATTAGGCCAGAAGCTCATCGGATCAATTTGTGTTCAAGTTCCAAGGGTCAACTTAGTCATAAAGTCAAATCAACCGACGAGTTCATCCTGAGAAACATCGATGCATCTGATGTCCATATTTCTGGAGCTGTGCCAAATTCAACCGATGCAAATCATTTTCACGTCGGATCATCCGGTGTCGATGGCACTTTTGGAATACCCTTACTATATCATTCGACCGACGCAGCCCTCATCTAACGTTGGTTCATCCGATGTTAAAATTTGAGCTAGGGTTTGGGACCCACCTTTTTAGCACGTGCCTTCACTCCCTTTTCTCTCTCCCCGACTCCACCGCTCAGAGCCCGACGCCTCACCTTCGGTGCCGCCGCTCCGCGCCTCCGGCCGCCGCCTCTCTCCAGCCACCGCCGCCCTCCGGTCATCGCCGCCTTCCCATGCAGCGCGGCCGCCTCCCCAAGCAGCGCCACCGCCGCCGCACCACTACCGCTGCCCCACGTTGTCCTAGGCGCCGCACCACCGCCCTCTGCGCCGCCGTGGTGCCCTCCTTTCGGTCGCCATGCATCGCCGTTAGGGTTCCCCGGCCGCGACGATCTTTGTGTCGCCGTCCCGTCCGCCCGAGCTCGTGTCCCGCGACCCCGTCTTAGTCGTCGTCATGGGCCGTGACAACAAGGGAAAGGGCAAGGCTATTGAGGAGTCGGCCGCCAAAAAGCAGAAGTTGTCGAAGGAGGCGAAGAAATCCCTAATGGCCGCTCGCGCCGCTGAGGAGCGAGAGCGTGGCCGAGGAGGATCGTTGAGGATCCGCGAGGCCCAACAGAGGCAGCCTCCCATGCCAGAGGAGTCAGAGGAAGAAGAGGAGCACGAAGTGCTGCTTGTTCGCTGGCGCTCAGTCAGGACCCGATGTGGTCATCCAGCTGCAGCCCCAAGATAGAGACCGTCAGCAGCTGACCTTCGAGAGGACAGGGCGGCCCAGAGAGTCGTCTATGAGATGGACACCATCGTTCGTGTTGGTGAGGGTGTCCGGCTGACAGACTAAAGGAAGTTGAAGGCCAAGCAGCTCAGGAAGCTCAAGTGGAGCATTTTACTTGAGGAGTGGTTCCTGCAGCCCAGAGAGGCACTTGTGGACAGCCGCTTTTGGACCCTGACACAGGCGTCGCTGTACGAGACTTACAGACGTCGGGGCCATAAGCTCTTCCAGCACAATTTCCTAGATTGGGATCAGCTTGCACTTGCAGCAGGGACAGAGATACGCCCTTACTTTGAGAGGTATAGAGGTCTAGTGGAGCTGATGTCTTACAAGAGGAGTGCCTACGTGGAGGACTGGGTCCGAGTATTCTATGCCACACTTTACGTCTCTGAGGGTTGCAGATCCATTGATTTCATGTTCATGGGCCAGCATCATCACTTGACCAGGCAGACTTTGGGACAGCTGCTAGGAGTGGATCTCCATGACACTTGCCTGCACGAGAGGGTGTATGGACAGGCTGACCCACCAAGGAGGCCGCTCACTGGAGGTGTGGCACCACCACTTGAGGAGATACGCTCACTGTTCGCTCAGCCTTTCTCTCCAGACCAGCCGAGGGTACCGGCTCTACTCACTCCAGCTGCACGCACTGTGCACCTTGCCTTGCGCCGCACACTTTTGCCGAGGTCCGGATACCTTGAGGGGTTCACCAGCTTGCAACAGACTCTCCTGTTCTATGTCATGAACGGGATGGAGTTTGACATTGTGGACATCCTAATCTGTGAGATGGAGGACGTCATCACTGATGGAGTCGGGATGATGAGGCGGCCTGTGTTTGGTCACTAGATCAGCTGCTTGCTCTATATGGTAGCTCCATAGGGGCCCGCCGTGCGTGATAGTCTCACCGACGAGAGCGTCACACGGTTCGGCCACTACCGTGCTCCAGCTCCTGGAGACCGCCGCCTTGGCCGTCCAGTTGAGCGTCAGGTCCGTGCTCGTCTCTCAAAGGAAGACTGGTCAGACCTGGAGAAGGAAGACGAGAGACTAGCATAGGCAGAGGCTCAGGGTGAGGATCTACAGCATATTTGGTCCGAGAGTGACACCAGCGATAGTGTCAAGGAGTACTTCCCACCTCCTCCCTCACCCAGGAAGCACGACGCGGAGGATGGAGGCTCGACTGTGCCACCTCCTACTCCACATCCCGTGTCAGAGGCACAGGTCTCTCAGCCATCTGATCTTACCTCCCTACTCCAACATATGGTTGAGCAGCAGCGCCTGGACCGGCTTGCAGCTGAGCAGGCCCGAGCTGAGCAGGCTGCACGTCTCTTGGAGCTCCAGCAGCAGCAGCAGGAGATGCAGCGACAGATAGCCCGTGAGAGGCGAGAGGACACTGACAGGCTGACTGGGCTGATTGATCAGATGCACCAGTGCTCTCTCGACCAGCAGCAGCAGACGCAGCAGACGATGATGGGCATCCTGGGGTTGATCACCAACCTCTACACGCAGACCGGTATTGCCCTGCCATCGAAGCTTCCATGCCTTGCTCCAGGTCCGCCCTTCCTGGCACCAGCTTCAGCGCCAGTGCCGACTATGCCGATCCCGTCGATCAGCATGTCCCCACTACTTGCTCCAGGTGCTCCTATCCACTCTCGCCTGCCGGCTACGACGCTTTTCCAGCAGATGCCAGCATCCGTTGTCAGTGCCCCGTTGCCAGCAGTTCAGACTCAGCAGGCACTGACAGCAGCTCCCGCAGCACCCGCCACCTTTACTCTAGCTTCGGCAGCAGCAGGCAGCAGCTTCGACGACAGCACCCCCGACGGTGACCAGTTCGTCATCGCCCCGAGCACTCAGGGTCCTTAGGCACTCGGTTTCCTTTTTGGTGTCTTGATGCCAAAGGGGGAGAAGAGTCAGGGGGAGGATAGCTTAGTCCCAGGGGGAGCCCTAGCTGTAGGGGGAGTCTTATCTTTTTGGGAGTTCTTTTGTAATTTGGAGATTTGCTACTCTTTTGCTATTCATTGAGTATTCGTGTGCCACTTATTCTCTTGAGTTATTGATCGATTGAGCTTTCGAGTTATTGATCATTTTTAAGCCTTCAAGTTTAAGTGTGCTAAATCTTGTACTTATTGCATATCCTCTTGAGTATCATATTCTTAAATTCATTACTATTATGCTTTACTTGTTGTGTTGTCATCAATCACCAAAAAGGGGGAGATTGAAAGCATCTAGGCCCCATGAGGTATGGTTTCGGTGATTAATGACAACCGTTGAATTTTACTAATGAATTTGTGGATGCAAGGTCTCCCATATCACTCATCACAATCAAATGAAATCTATATGAATATCATTGGATATAATTGGAGACCCCTAAACAATCATTCTATGAGGTCAATTGACTTTTATGAAGATTAGAAGTAAAATCTCATATATCAAAATTATTCAACCAAAATTGACAACACTCAATGCTTGATAATCATCAGAAGAATATTTCAATCCAATGTATAAGAGGTCAATCGAGCAAATTCCAAAAGAATCACTTAGAACAACTCGAAGCAAACAAAATCAACTCACCGGATCACCCGATGTTTCCAGAAAACACTACATCAGTCGAGTTGGTTCAGCAGAAGAAGAAGACCTCAGAACTAAGTACTCACCAGATCATCCGATGATGAAGGGGATGTTACATCGGTCCATCATTACAGTAAGCAATCTCTCTGGACCAAGTGTACCACCGTACCATCCGATGTACAACTATAAACACATCGGTCAATCACTCTAGTAACCATCAATTCTGAACCAATTCTGGATGAAGTGCCACCGGATCATCCGATGAGAAGGCAAGTGTAACATCGGTCTAACAACGGTCATATCTGACACAGTGACATAAGCTAATTTGGATTCGACTGATGATAACTGAAGGGAGAACATCGAATCATCCGGTGTTCGCAGAACAGTGATGTCAGCCTACTTTTCCAACGGCAATTTCGTGGAGGCTGGCTATTTATACCCCTTCAACCAGTCTATTCAACAGGTCTTGACAACCAGAGCTACTCTACACATTCTCAAGCATTCAGGACGTTGAGCCAACACTTCTACATCATCTACACCACTAACACACCAAGAGATAGGCTAGAACTTACTAGAGATAGTGCTTGTGTGCCTCCATTCTTGGTGATTTGAGTCTCTAGTGTAGTGAGAGCTGTAAGGGAGTGTCCCTTGGTGGTTGTATTGGAGAGAGCCTTCCGGAGCTTACCAAGACGGTTGTGGAAGCCCAGAGGATCCAACTTGTACAAGGCTTGAGCTCCACCTTGCCGAGGTTGGCGAACAGAGAAGTATAGTGAAGATCCCTGGTCTCGGTGACTTGGGAGTGGCTATACCTATTGGTGGGTGCCACAACGTGGATGTAGGAAGATCTTGACGATCTTGTCAAACCACGGGATAAATCTCCGTGTCTTCGTGTCTCCTCGAGAGTTTGCGCTTTTTTCCTCTCCCCTTACACTTATGCATTTCTTATACCGCAAAGTTACTATTCACTTGAATGCATAGGTTGTTTGCATAGGGAATTGGGCTTTTAGTAATTAAGTTTTATTGCTTTAATTTTTGAAAAGAAGCCCAATTCACCCCCCCCCCTCTTGAGCATTCGATCCTTACATAATTCAACCCCGTTTCACCAAATTCAAGTCGATCTAGAAAACCCTAGTTCGCCAGTTCTGCGAAGTGCGGACTTGTTCGGTCCCCAGCGGACTAGTCCGATTTTCCTGGTTAATTTCTGTTGAATTAATTCCAAGATTAGATCGAATCAACTCCAAACCTGTGTAGACTTCTCAATAACCATTGTAATTAATTAATAAACATTATTAACAACTCATTAACCAATTTTGCTTTGCAATTGCATTAATCATGCATATCATGACATATTGAGTAATATTTGTGCACTTTTTGATTGTAATTCTTGTCTTGTATGTTTATATACGGTTTAGATGGATTTGCGCTAGAGAGTGCCGCGGGGGATCTCTAGCACCAAGAGTTTGAAGGCTTTGACCCGAACCAATCCCAAGAGCAAGGCAAGTGTCCTTGAAGCATATTGATCCTGTTTTTAAAGTAAATGTTTTGTTTACAAAATTGCATGCTTGTGTCAACTTGATGGGAATCCTATGGTTGGAAGTTTACTAGCTTTGTTTAACCACCCTTTTCACTTGGAACTTATGGTAGAAATTCAGGATGGGATCTTTACCTTTTGCTTCGCTTAATTATTTGGGATGGAACACAACTATACCACTTAACTTTATTATGCATTGATGAGATTATGGTTAACATGAACTGGTTAATATGATATGGTAATGGGTGATCTAAGCAAGCATGGTATGTCGATGGGTTGGATGTTATGGTGGTTTTGCTTGCTTTAGATCTAAGGAACAGTTCGTAGAGCGATCATCCAGGATTTACAGTGCCACCACGAGGCCAAGTATGGGTGTGGCGTAGCTGATTTATTAGGGCTTTGTGAGTGCTATTTGGACCATTAAGGATGCTCGGGGAAGGGGTAGTCAGATCGTGTTGTTGATGATTGGTGGGACTACCCTGGGATCCAAATGGCTTAAGAGGGGGCCCTTGGTTGAAGATGTGCTCAGTTGGAGGCATCACCACCGGTGAAACCTCACTGGGGTCTAAATAGGCTAGTAATCCCTTTATAAATGCTATTTTGTGATCTCTTGGCCACACACCTAAGAAAGTGTGAGACGGCATAATTAAGATTCCATAGTCATCGAAAGGTGATGAAATCACAAACACGTGGGTAAAGTGGTACAACCTCTGCAGAGTGTGTCTTAAAACTATCATGATAGTCATGCTCCCGGTTATGAGCACCCTGGACCCTCACATGATTAGGGGGAAACTTGGTGTTGGGATGGTTTGGTAATGGTTATGGTTAATAATATTGGTTATGGGTTATGGATTAAATTCTAGTATTGGATATGGTTAATGGTAATGAGAAATCTGGCTTAATGGTGATGGATATGGAATTTGGATTGGTACTATGTTAATAATTATGGTTTATGATGGGTTTACTTCACATACATATAATATATTGCTTTTCAAATGTTTTAATATACTATTCAACATTTATCCATTATTATATTCGTCATTTGAGTCATCTACATGTCATACTTTACACACTTGCTAAGTACGATATGTACTCACCCTTGCAATTCCCCCACCAGCAGTTGCAGGTCAGGATTGGGAGTTTAACGATGATAATGCGGAGTTCTAGGTCGTGTCTGCCGTCAGCTTGCCTGTGGTGTTGATTGGAGCTGCGCTATACCCTTTGCTTATGCTGCTTATTTGCCTAGTTTGCTCAGTTTAGTTTATTTCTGCTGCATTAGTTGAAACTTGTCATTAATATTTATTAGAGCTTGTATTCGAGGATATTCTGAACTCTATAATAAAAGTGGATAATTCATCTTGTCTTGTGGTAATTTTCTGTATATCCTTTTGTGATTGCACTCGTGTATGTGTGTTGAACGTCCCGGACACACATATGCGTTCACTTGGTTCATTTCTATAACCGGGTGTCACAGCAGGCCTGCCCTGTATAGGATCATGGCCGGAGCTCATTAAGGTATTAGGTATTGAAGATACCGACACCTTCGGGCATTCTCCGGATCCGCGGAGATCGCACAGTGGGAGTCACTGCGCTAGAAGAACTCCACGCGCTTGCAATAGCGCAGGAGGGAGCTTCTGGCAAGGAGCTAGCAGCTCAACCTCCGAACACTCGTCACCGAGGCTCAACTTATGCACCACGCGTGCAGCCAAGCGATGACACCGACGTACACGTCAATGTCATCCAAATCGTTTCTGATGCTACCCAGACTACCCGTATATCGGGAGGTCTGGACAACAAATAGGAACTCGCGCTCATCACTTTCCTCCGGGTGAATGTCGACATGTTTGCCTGGAAACCGTCACAAATGCCTAGGATCCCCAGGGAGGTGATTGAGCACAACCTGAAGATTTATCCCGACGCACGGCCAGTACACCAGAAGCCCCGGAAGTAATCAATCGAGCGGCAGAACTTCATCCGACAAGAAATCAAGAAGTTGGTCGAAGCTGGTTTCATCCGGGAGGTTCATCAACCAAAATGGCTGGCAAACCCAGTTGTTGTACCCAAGGCCAGCGGGAAGCTTCGGATGTGTATCGACTACACCACTTTAAATAAGGCATGTCCAAAAGATCTATTTCCACTACCTAGAATAGATCGGATACTGGACTCCACCTCCGGGTGTGAGCTACTGTGTTACCTAGATGCATATTCTGGATACCATCAGATCCAAATGTCTAGGGAAGATGAAGAGCATACTGCCTTCATAACAATAGATGGATTGTATTGTTACACCGCCATGCCCTTCGATCTCAAAAATGCTGCTTCAACTTTTGTGCGAGTTATGCACAAAACATTTGGAGAGCTCATCAAGGACTTGGTGTAAGTTTACGTCGATGACATCATCGTGAAGGTCAAGAACAAGGAGTCACTCCTTGACAAGCTGCGCGTGACGCGCACCAAGCTGAACCTGGACAAATGTGTCTTCGGGCTTAGATCCGGGAAGCTCCTCGGATTCTTGGTGACTCACCGAGGAATTGATTCAAATCCGGCGAATATCAAGGCCATTGAAGACATGCGGCCCCCATTCCGCATCAAGGATGTCAAGAAGCTAACTGGATGTCTAGCAGCGCTCAGCTGGTTCATTTCAAGACTGTCGGAGCGGGAACTCCCATCTTCAAACTCTTGAGGAAGACCGGGCCATTCCATTGGTTTGAAGAAGCGGAAAAGGCGTTCCAAGATATTAAACAACTCCTCACCACACTACCAATCCTGGTAGCTTCGAACCCTGGTGAGCCTCTACTACTTTACATTTCTGCAACTACGGAGGTTGTCAGCATGGTTCGTGTTGCAGAAAGACCAGAGCCATCTCCACTTCAGGAGCCCAGACCCCTCTGGGGGGGGGGGGGGTCCGGAGCTACCTGAAGGCGAGTTTGGGTCCCAGTCCCTAGGCATGGATCTTCAAGGCAAAATGCTAGAATATCAACCTCTCTCATCTAAGGGAGTTCACATGGATGATCAAGAAGATCTGGACTTCTCGGGAGGGTCCGGGTTGAACAAGAAGAAGTTTTAGACCCCTTCAGGAAGCTCAACAGGAAGGTCTGGACCCCTCCGGGAGGGTCCGGGTTGATGAAGAAGAAGCTTCGGGCCCCTCTGGGAGGGTCCGGACCGTCCAGCGCCTAGTGTACTTCATCAGTGAAGTACTTCATGATGCCAAGACTCGATACATTGAGTTGCATAAGCTGCTCTATGCAGTTCTTGTTGCCTCAAGGAAGCTTCGTCATTATTTCCAGGCTCACAAGATATCAGTGGTAACCTCCTATCCACTGTGTGTCATACTGCACAATCCCAACTCTACTGGGAACATTGATAAGTGGGCAGCGGAGTTGGCAGAATTCGATCTCGAATTCCTGCCACGACAAGCTATCAAGAGTCAAGCCTTGCCTGGTTTCGTGGTGGAGTGGACACCTTCTCCATCAAATATTGGGGGCCCCAGTGAGCAGAAACTAGAACCCAAGGTCCCAATCTTTACTGAGCCTCACTAGACCCTCTACTTCGACGGCTCCATGCAGAAGCAGGGGGCCAGAGCTAGAATCCTTCTCCTCGCTCTGATCAGGGAGAAGGTCGAGTACATGGTGCACCTTGACTTCAAGGCAACCAACAACATGGCAGAATATGAAGCTCTCATTTATGGGCTCAAGGTGGCGCTTTCATACAGCGTCAAGTAAAAGGGAGATTTGCAACTCATTATCAAGCAAGTCAAAGGTGAATGTAGCTGCAATAACCCTCAACTCACTGCTTATCTCCTTGAAGTCCAGAAGCTCCAGAAAGACTTTTACGTCCTGGACCTCTGCCACGTCCAGCGTCTCAACAATGTTGAAGGTGACGAACTCTCAGCGAAGGCTTCAACCAGAGCTCTAGGTCCTGATGGAGTTTTTATCCGGAGATTGTGAAGACCAAGCGCTCAGTCAGCTGAACTGAGTGAAGGGGTCGAGACCAGCACCTCGAAGCTGGCAGTCCCGGTGGCCCTGCTACCACGGCGTCCACCAAGGGTCGTAGGTGCTATAGGAAGCTCCGAACAACTGAGCACGCAAGACTCAGAAGCTCAAGTTAGCTCTGATGCATGGATATCGGAGATCCAGAGCTACTTGAAAGACAATGTCCTTCCTGAAGATGGTGTATCTGCTGACTGGATCGTCAGGTTGGCTAAAAGATACACACTGGTAGAAGGGGAACTTTACCGGCACGGTGCCAATGGTGTCCTAATGCGGTGCATCACAAGGGAAGAAGACCGTGAGCTTCTCGTGGAAATCCATGGAGGTGAGTGTGGGAACCACGCGTCTTCCCGCATGCTGGTTGGTAAAGCCTTTCAACATGGTTTCTACTGGCCTACATCACTTCAGAATGCAGTCGAGCTGGTAAAAAAATGTGAAGCATGCAAGTTCCACGGAAAACAAATTCACACACCAGCTCAGCCACTGCAAATGATACCTCCTACATGGCCATTTGCTTTGTGGGGTATGGACATTTTGGGACCTTTCCCAAAAGCCGTCGGAGGTTACAGGTTCTTGTATGTCGCCATCAACAAGTTCACCAAGGGGCCGGAAACTACTCCAGTTGTGACTATCAACAATCAATCAGCTATCAAGTTCTTGAAGTCCATAGTCTGTAGATTTGGAGTTTGGAACAGAGTCATCACTAACAACGGAATCCAATTCACAAGTGCGGCATTCCAAGAGTATTGCGAAGACCTCAACATACAAGTCAGCTACACATCAGTAGCTCACCCGGCAAGTAATGGCCAAGCCGAGAGAGCAAATGCATAAATATTGAAAGGACTCAAGACGCACACATATGAGTGCCTGAAGAAACACAGAGCCAACTGGATTTAAGAGCTTCCGTCCACACTATGGGCAAGCAGGACAACACCTAGCCGGTCAACTAGAGAAACCCGCTTCTTCTTGGTGTACAGCGCTGAAGCGGTCCTTCCTCCGAAGATCACCATGAGGTCACTCCAGGTCCGGACTTTTGACGAAGCCACGCAGGACCAGCTCTGACGTGAATACCTTGACCACATCGACGAGGGAAGGTGCCAAGCAGCTGTTTGGAATGCACGTTATCGCCAGGCGCTCTGGCACTGTCATCAAAGGCATGTGCGCAACCGACAGCTCGAGGAAGGTGATCTGGTGCTGCGGAGAATACTAACTCGTGAAGGGATGAACAAAATGTCCCTCAGCTTGGAAGGTCCCTTCCGAGTGATCAAAGTTTTCCGTCCCAGATGCGTTCGCTTGGCAACTGAGGATGGGACCATGCTTCCCAATCCTTGGAACATCGAGCACCTCCATAAGATTTATGCTTAGTTTCACGAAGGTGAGTCTGTAATTACACAAAATGTAAGTTATAGAGTCTATACACAGAGTCAAGTAGGTCCTCTAGGAGAACATCCGGACCCCTCCGAGAGAGTACGGGCAGTTCAAGCAACATTTAACTTAGTCCCTGAACTGAAAATGTGGCTTACTTACCCTGGGTTAGAACAAGGTGTAGAGCACACTTAGCCTGGTTCTGTACTCTAAGTGTGTCCTTGTCTCCCCTGTAATCCGAAACTATAATGAAAGACATTGTTGTGTAAAAGCAGACTCCAAGTGCATTAATCTTGTACAAGCTCATTTTCTTTTATTATCCTTTTCCTTCTTGTCTATAACCAAGTTGTGCAATTCTTTTTGAGCTTTAGTCCAAAGTTTTCCATATGTTCTACAAGTTACATTGTCAATTTTTTTTTGGATCTTAGCATTGCTACACGGTCTACTCGCCTGAACGCCAAAGCTATTGTTAGGTCCGGAGTGCGCTATCGACTTAGCCTAGTCAAGCACCCTAAGTACGCCGCTCTACCTACATTCCGCCAGGCCTCAGTAGGGCGGGTCCAGAATGCAGTCGGATCTTGGGAGATTGCAGCAATATACTTGTTATCATATTGAGTTCCTTTGGATCTAAAATTCAAATAAGAATAGTAAGCCGCAAAAGAGTTATAGACAAAAGGACGAATTTTATGTTTTTTCTTGTCTTTAATCCGCAGGAAAATCGAAAACTCATGGCGATGGTGGACGATGCCGGAGCTACTAAGCTCTGACATCCTCCAAGGGGGCCCGCCGTCAACGTTTCTAACGTTGAAAGTGGGCATCCTCGAAGTTAACAAGCTTCGACATCTCCCATTGGGGCCAACCGTCGATGTGAAGCATAATGACAATTCAATCGAAGATGGTGAAGAAATCACCTCGAGGAGATTCGCTGTTGACGTATTCTACGTTGATGGTGGATATCGTTGAAGCTAGGAAGCACTGACGATCCCAGGGGCCCGTCGTCGACGTTCCACGCATTGACAGTGGGTGCCGTCGGACGTACCAAGCTCCGACAACCCTAGGGAGCCCATCGTCGACGTTCTACGCATTGACAGTGGGTGCTGTCAGACCTACCAAGCTCCGACAACTCCAGGGGGGCCGTCGTCGACATTCTACGCGTTGATAGTGGGTGTCGTCAGACCTATCAAGCTATGACACCTCCCAGGGGGCCCGCCGTCGATGTCACAAAGGGTCCCTAGAGATGTCAGAAGTAAACTTTGGACCTAAAGGCTAAGCGTTCTAGCTACAAGTTCGAAGCACTCAAGTCATCAAGACATTGTCAAACCTTTTGGTACATGTTTGCAATCAAATTATGTACATCTACTAGGGGGCCAATAAGATAAAAGACAATGCATTGAAGACAAACTTAAAATGGAATTCATTCATTTGAGAAGAATGGATTTCATCAGAAGTACTGGATTGCAAAACGAGGATTACAGTAAAAGTCAAAAGGAAAAGGTCCTAGCTACTGGAGGCTCTAAGTCCTATGGAAAAACGAGACAACCTTCTCGGCAGCTTCTTGGATGCTAGCTCTGGGGGCATCCTCCTCTTCAACAATGGGTCCTTCAAAGACCAGATCTAGAGAAAGTTGGGGGTCTCGGCTCTTGTAACACACCAAAACATATTCGGCGACGTTCTTGGCCTGAGATTTCCCCTCCGTCTCCAGCTAGTCAGCGATGATGTCACCCATCACGTCGAGTTTGCTACTAGCAGAGCTAAGTGCCACAAGTGTCTGGTCTAGCTCTGGTGATGGGTTCTCCGGACGTACCGGACTAAAGCCAAGCAGCACCAAAGCTCTCTCGGCATGCCCCAAGAAGTCCCAGACCTGCTGGGAAGTCGCCCTCACATTCCTCAGCTCCTCCAGTGACCTTCTGGCGGCCGCGAGCTCCGAACCCTCCTAGGCGATGCGCTCGACCTCTTTGGCATGTTGCCGAATGCTTTCAACCACTTGTTTTTTGCGGTCTACGAGCTCCATCTCCCGGAGGTGGATGCAGTTCCGCCGTTCGGCCAAGTCCTTCTCCCCGCTTCTCACCTTTCCCTCTCTGGTGGCAACACCAGCTTCTCTTTTGGAGAGCTCTTGCCCCAGCTTCCAGTGCTTCTCCTCCTGCTTCTTGCACCACTGATCAAATTTCTTGGTGCGGTCTGCCAGTTTTGCTCTCCCAGAGTCAGTTTCTAGGCGAGCTCCCCCTCTCTCTTCAAAATATCCTCCAGCATCTCCAGGATTTTCTCTTCCCTCTCATCAAGGTTCGCTTAACGCTTCAGGAGAATCTCGTTCAATGTGTTGAGGCTATCTTGACGTTCGTCAGCAGCATCATTGCTCTTTAAGGCATGCTCGAGAATTTCCCGAGACTTAGCATTGAGCGCCCTGATGGAGGCCTCCCTCTCTTCTAGCAGTTGGCCCCAATACTCCATCTGGGCCTTTTCCTTCTCGACCCACACCCGTTGGTAGGGAAGCCTTATCTGCGCCAGCTTGGTTTCGAAATGAAGTCTGTTGTGCCAACGCCTTAAGGTGTGGCACTCTTCTTCGAGGCCTCCCTCTCTTCCAGCAGTTGGCCCCAATACTCCATCCAGGCCTTTTCCTTCTCGACCCACACCCGTTGGTAGGGGAGCCTTATCTGTGCCAGCTTGGTTTCGAAATGAAGTCTGTTGCGCCAACGCCTTAAGGTGTGGCACTCTTCTTCGAGGACCTTGCTGTCATGGTCGAAGACGAGCTGGACTTGACGGAGACTAGAGCAGGCGTTGTCGATAGACAACGCCAAAGGAATAGGCTTCGGACCTGCCAGGGTCATCTCTGCTGGCTCCAAGGGGTCTTAAAGCAAAAAAAATTGTGTCCCACGGCACAAGCGTGGTCCCCTGCAGTCCTGCAGCACTAGGGCCGCCCCACGGAAGCTCTTCTGCTTCTACTGACGCCGACGAGGGCCCCAACAAGGGAACTTCAACCTCCAAGGCTAACGCCTAAGGTCCCCCCGCCGGATCTTCAACTGACGGCTTTGTAGGTGGAGGGCCCGCTGCTGACTCTTCTGGGTGCTCCGGCTCAGACATGGTCACCTCTGGAGTAATCACCTCCGAGGCGGGTGTTGGAGCTTCCTCCGAGCCCCCACTACTGCTGGCTCAGGCACCAACACTTCCACTGCATCCGCCTCAGGTGCCTGAGCTTCAATAACCTCCGGCACAGAGGCCAGAACTTCGGGCACCTCCGGCTCGACCCCCAAATCTTCAACAACTTTCGGCACAAGCGCCGGAGAATTGGTTACCTCCAGCTCAAACGTCAGGGCTTCCACCATCTCTGTCTCCTGCATTGGAGCTTCAGCCGCCGACGCTATGGCCGCTGGCGCATCTTCATCAACTTCTCCCTCGTGGTCCGGTGCTAACACGGGAGTTTCTAGAGTCTTCTCTGGATCCAAGTCCGGACAGCTCGCCGGAGCTGCCGTGTCTTCTGCCACCACTCGGTGAGGCACAAGGGTTGAAGCCGGAGCTTCCGCATGCTCAACATCAGTAGCTGCAGCAGGTGCCGAAGCCTCGGACTTCTTTCTCGACACCCTGGAAAAAAATATTGGGAAAATTAAAGACATGATAAAGACAAGATTGGCACCTCAGGGTGAGATGACAATCCGGTGAGGCAAAGACCTCGGACCTCGGTTGGGAGCTAGCTGCTGCAGCTGGAGTCTTCTCAACCGGGACCTCCCTCAGCTGGGAAGGACCGCCAGAGTTAGTGCCTCTGGAGGATGCTGGCACCGAAGGAGGCGTGGCCGCCAAAGATCTGTTGCACCAGGGAGAAGGGGTTGTTGAAGTCAGAGTTGACCTAACGGCGCTTCCATCAGCATGCCTCAACTTCCCCTTCCAGCTGGAAGATTCGGCCGGCTCCTTGCCCTTGCCCTTGCCCTTGCCAGCCTCATCAACCTTCTAGCTTGGAGCAGCGGGGGCCACCCTTGCTATTCTACAATTGATTTGCATTGTTCAACTTGTGATGATCTTGATAAGAAACTATAAGATGCTATGAATGAAATTTCTATATTGAACAATGTTTTACGTTCTCATGAAGTTAAAAATTGTTCCAATTGCAAATTAAAAAGAAAAACTTCATGTGAAAATTGTCTTGATCTGTCAAACTTGATGACATGCATAGGACATTAGATCGGTTTTGTAATGTAAATAAGAACCTAAATTTGCTGCTGAATTCCTCTAAATCTTGCAATGATAAATATGGTTTAGGTTTTGATTCTCATGCTCATGCTAAAGCACATCCACCTAAAATTGTAAAGTAATTAGGAAGTGGTTTGATTAAAATAGTTCCTAAACATAAAGAAGTGGTTTTCAAATCTGCAGGGGTGTTGTCTCATTCGGTTGTTAATAAAAATGTTGCTTGCTCATCTAGACATGAACACAAAGTTAAATTTCATTGTATCTACTATGATAAAGATAGTCATGTCATAGATTTTTGTTATAGACTAGCTAAACAACATAAAAAAAATGCAAGCTAGATCTCATAACTCTCATACAAAATTTGTCGCATGCTGAACTGAATGTTAGGAACTTGCAACCTACTGTAATGAGTCAAAAACATGCAAAGACTACTCCAAAAACTATTGTTTCTCTTGCTACACATGTAACATCTCATAAGTCAGTAGTTGGGTACAAAAGTCCTCAAACTTTGGCTCATAAACCCGTTGTTTTGTCTCAGCTTTCGCATGTTTTTCCTGCTGCACATCGTGTGACTCAGTACTGGATTTCTAAATGTCTTTTGACTAACTCCAGTATTGAGTCATTGACGTATTGTGCTTCTATGTAGGTTACACACTTGAGGAAGGAGAACATTTGGATTGTGGATTCAGGTTGCTCACGCCACATGACCGATAAAAAAGAATGGTTCTACTCCCTCTCTTTTGTGTCACGTGTATAGAATGTTACTTTTGTAGATAATTCTTCAACTCCTATAATTGCTAAAGGTTAGGTTAGAGTAAATAATCACTACACTTTGAAGGATGTGGCACTTGTCAAAAATTTGAAATACAACTTGCTTTCTGTTTCACAATTGCTAGATGAAAATTTGGAAATTATTTTCACTAAAAATTGCTGTAAGGTTGTAGATTCAAACATTGAGCTTATTTTTAACATGTCTCAGTTTGGAAGAGTTTTTAAAGCTGATTTTGATATGTCTTTCTCTAAGCATAGGTGTCTAGTTGCTAATGATTCAAAGGACTTGTATTTTTGGCATCGTAGACTTGGTCACGTAGGCTTTGATCATCTAACTCGTGTTAGTGCTCTTGATCGCATACGTGGGCTGCCTAAGCTTAAAGGGGACAAAGAAATTGTGTGCTCTTATTGTAGAAATGATAAGATGGTTGCAGGTTCACATACTCCTCTCACAATGATCATGACAACTGAATCGGGTCAACTTTTGCACCTTGACACCGTAGGACCTTCACGTGTTCAATCCTTCGAAGGTAAATGGTATGTTCTTGCGATTTTTGATGACTATTCTAGATACTCTTGGGTTTACTTTATAGCATCTAAGAATGAAGCTATTAGTCACTTTAGAACTTTATTTCTTAGATTATCAATTGATCACTCAGGATCTTTAAAAGCAATTAGAAGTGATAACATAACCGAATTTAAAAAACAATCTTTTAATCACTTTTATGCTGAAAATGGAATAGATCATCAATTTTTTTCACCATATGTACCTCAAAAAACGGTGTTGTAGAGAGAAAGAACAAAACTTTAGTTGAGATGGCTAAGACTATGCTTGATGAATATCAAACTCCTAGAAAATTTTGAGAAGATGCAATTGCAACTGCTTGTTATGTCTCAAATCGTGTTTTCTTGCGTGCTAAGCTAGGAAAAACACCACATAAACTTCATCTTGAACGTAGGCCTAGTGTCACACACTTCGGGTCTTTGCTTGTAAATGCTTTGTTAAGAAACATGGTAATCTTGATAAACTTGAAGCTATGTCTGTTGATGGCATGTTTCTTGGTTATCCATTTCATACTAGAGGCTACCGTGTGCTTTTACTTGGCACTAACAAAATTGTGGAGACTTGTGAGGTTTCTTTTGATAAAGCTAGCCCAGGTACTAGCTCTAATATTGCAGGTCGAGATCCATATCCGCAGGAGGAGAGTATTTTCATCGAAGAAGATGAAGAAGTAGTGCTGCTGTCCAAAAATTCAGAAGTAAATGATGTTGATCATGCTGCTGATTTTGCACCACAACCAGCACCAACAACAACTGCAGCTGTTACAGATCATCCTCAAGCCACAAGTTCTTCGATCTGTGATGAACATGAAGAACAAGGAGCTTGTGAAGTGTCTACTCCCCTCCGAATCCTCAAAAGTCATTCTCCACAACAAATCATTAGGAGCTTGCACGAACGAGTCCGGTGAGGCAAAGACCTCGGACCTCGATTGGGAGCTAGCTGTTGCAGCTGGAGTCTTCTCAGCCGAGACCTCCCTCAGCTGGGAAGGACCGCTAGAGTTAGTGCCTCTGGAGGATGCTGGCACCGAAGGAGGCGTGGCCGCCAAAGATCTTCTGCACCAGGGAGAAGGGGCTGTTGAAGTTAGAGTTGACCTGACAGCGCTTCCATCAGCATGCCTCAACTTCCTCTTCCGGCTGGAAGATTCGGCCGGCTCCTTGCCCTTGCCCTTGCCAGCGTCATCAACCTTCTAGCTTGGAGCAGCAGGGGCCACCCTTTTTGAAGCTCCAGGGATTGCAACCCCAGAGGTACTGCGTCTCTCCACCGCGCCGAGGTCGTCCAGCATTGACATTGTCCTCTAGAGCTCCCTACTGATCTTTGGAACCATGTTCACATGCAGGACATTAGCCGGCGGAGCTAAGGCGTCACAGGAGATAGCTCTGTGCTGAAACTTCTTGAGATGGATCTTCAAAGCTTCCTTATCCAAATTGGTGTTCAAACCGACTTCCATTCAGTTATAATCTATATCGCTATTGAAAGGCCATGTGAGCCACTCCCTGGTCTTCAGCGGAGCCCACCTGTTCACCAAGGAATTGTCGAAGACCACCTGAGGGGTCACTCCTCCCTCTATGCATTCTTCTATCCTTTCTAGGACGGGCTTATATGCTTCTGATAGCTCTGGAACTATGTTCCAAGCGTCTGTGTCGACATTGGGAAGGCCCTTGGGCAGCTCCAATCTCTCGTGCTCCTCCACAGCGATGATCACCCAGTCTTTCTTCCAGTCGTCCCACTTGTAGGAGGGGAAGGCCCTCAAGTACTTGAAGGGGCAATTCTTGCGCTTCATGTAGTAGAAGCCAATAAGCTACATCCCCTTCTCGGTTGTGTGGACCATGAAGAAGGTCCGAAACAGCTCTATGCATGGAGGCACGCCCACCCACATCTCATAGAAGTGGACAAAGGTCGCCACCAGCAAGAGTGAGTGGGGGCCGAGGTGATGAAGCCGGAGGCCGTAGAAATCCAGCAGCATCAAGAGGAAGGTTGAAAAAGGTGGGTTCAAACCCACCATGGCGTACGTTGAGAAGTACACCATCTCTCCGGTGCGCTCCTTCTTGAAGGGGAGCTTGCTGAAGCAGATGTTGCGGTTGCAGGAATCGCTGGACCACCCTATGTAGGTCCAAACCCTCGACAGATCTTCGTTAGTCTTGATCCTGCTACGGGAAAGACCCAACTCCATCGCGGCAAAGTGGAGTGAAAGTTGGAAAGGCTACGCGAAGGTTGGGAGGCTCTGAGCGCAAATTCGATTGAAAGCGTAAAGAGTCCTCAAATCGTGTGGGTTTTCCTTCTTAAGTAAGCCTCCGCAACACTTGGATGGAAACCGCAATGGGATCAAGATCATGTTTTCAAAAATCTACCCTGCCAATGACGAATGGACCCGGGTCCACTCCAGCGGAAAGGCTGGAGTTATTACCTAAGGTGAACTGTTGTCATGATGGGAAGTTGGAAGCCCGAGGGCAGCGGCCTGACAAGGTGCATGGAACCGATAAGGTTTTCGCATTATGAACTGGTGACCTTCAATTGCGTGAGATCCGCACGCGAAGATCTCACCTGCTGCATTGAAAAGAAGCCACGCAACGATGGTTTAATAGTGAACCATCACCATAACAGCACATCAAAGACCTTTGAAGTCACAGCGCGGGAATTGAAGATGGCCCCACCTCTGGTAGAATAACTTAACCCGAAGGATTTCTCCCAGAGGTGGGCCCAGGGGCCACTGTCGGTACCCTGCGTACCGGGTACCCCATGATTCTACAAGAAACACCAAGGAGTTCCACCTGTCCAAGTTGAAGACCTTCGAAGGCTACACGTGCTACACAACACTGGACCCGCCTCCCTCGTTTGGGTAGCTTCGGCACTATCACGTGTAACACAAGGCCAGACCTAACTCCCCTTGTAGGGAAGCTCCGGTCCCGCCACATGTTTAGTGACCCAGACCTAACCCCCAGTATAAGGAAGCTTCGGTGCTGCCACGTGTATAGTCGCTCCGGACCTACCTCCCCACGACGGGAAGCTCCAGAGCCGCCACGTGTTGAAGCCTCCGAACCTGAGATAGCAACGAAGAGACTGGCAGATCTCCAACGGCGCAGACATTCAACGGACAGTTAAAGCTACAATTATAAGACCTGATTGCGTGTCATTTATACCATATTAATGACACACGATCAGATGACCCTTAACAATGGTAACGCTGCCATTAAGGCACGTTACCACACAGTTAATTATGTTTAATATTCACAGACCGTGTATTAGGCAAATTAACTACAGCAAGGGCCACATGTCGGGCCAGGTTGATAGTGTCACGCCCAGTCCTTGGACTATAAAAGGACTGCACCGCACGGTATAGGGACAACCAAGATCACACGCTCACAAGCGCCATACACTCATACATACGACAACACATCCCGTGGAGTATGGTGTTACGCTTAGGCGGCCCGAACCACGTAAAACACCTCGTGTCATTATTTTGTTCATAATCTCACGTGCGCCCCAACCAATCAAGAACCTTCGCAGGCTATGATTAAGTAGTACCAGGCGAAGTGTCGATCGCACACTTTGACAGCGTGTATGCACGATAACGCACATAACATATCGTTATGAGCCACAATAGTTGAAATGAACTCCAATCCTTGGAGTCCATTGTTTTGGAACTCATTATTGTGAAGTTGGTCTAGAGATGAGTTGCATCTCACCTTCCCAAGAAGATTATTTAGAGTAAGTTTCTTTATCTCTTGGTCCAAAACTTAAGGGGGAAGGAGTGTGCTCAAGCAACTTAAATGTTCAATAATCAACCTCTTGAACATTGCAACATGTCAACAACCAAGTGATCAAGTGAGATTATATCTTCAAGAGAATCCAACTCCAAGCACAAGGCAGACTCCTCATAGAAGAAGAGTAACATCAACTGAAAGCAAATATCAATCACCGCTACATGATTGAAG
Source organism: Tuctoria greenei (assembly GCA_036927565.1). NCBI lineage: Eukaryota > Viridiplantae > Streptophyta > Magnoliopsida > Poales > Poaceae > Tuctoria > Tuctoria greenei. Next base: position 202,604,927 of record JAYESD010000001.1, read on the forward strand.
AGAAGATTAAGTGAAGCACCAATCAGGATAGCTTTAGTAGTCTTGACTCTATACTTAATGGTACTAGATTATCAAGGTAACTTAGATAGTGGATTTCTAACGTAGACATAATTCCATGATTCAAAAGGTTGAGCAAAGACTTTGATGAAGAAATAGATAGTTTGATTAGATATGTACAAAGTTTACAAAGGTCAAGGTTGTGTAGTATATTGCTCATCCTTCCTTGCTTCGATGGTTGAATTTCAACTCTTCCACCTTGGTCAAGATATGAGAAGGGTATTCTTTAGCCAACACTTCTTATGGCCAAGTTGATTCTAGCATTGCAAAATTGAGATAATGCTTATGGTGTTTGAATTGTCATAAATATTTTTGCTCAAATCACAAAAAATGAATGCACCATACCTTATGCATAGTTTCCAGCGGGATTGCATTGTGTCTGCATAACATCATTAGATTTGTAATGCTTCATAATACATGAGTCATAATTAATTTTGAGCAGGAATGTGTTCCTCCATTCAAATACTTGAGTATTATATAATAATCTTGATTGTTCCCAAATCTTGTAATCACCTCCTAACTTGGTTTATCATGCTTGAGTAATACCGGGGAAACCAATTACTCAATCACCCTTGCAGTCCAGCTAGAAGTTGAACCTTCACCCTTGACATGTAGAGGTCCAATTATCGTGGTTGTGGAATCACTACTACTATTGATTCACGAGATTGTCCACAGATTGTTAAACCTCTATAAACACCTTGATTCTCCATGTTTGCAAGATTTTCAGTTTCATTTGAGCTTGCAAAACTCCTTGACTCATAATGCATGGTGATGTCAACATGTCTATAAACCTTGTAGTTGCATACATTAAATAACATTGTTGTTTTGACCACATACGAGAGATGAAATTGTTACTACTCTTATGTTCCAGCAAAGTGATCCGATTCTTGATTACATCGTTTGAGAAACCCGATCTTGATGAGGTTATTGACTCATTGCTTAACCTCGTAAAGCACCTTAATTCATGATTGGAAAATACTACACTAAGCCTTAAGGACTCAGATGCACAAAGCCAGAGTTGAAGACAACATCACTATTGTTTAATACCATCAAGATGCTCAAGAGAGTTGAAAAACAGGCGTTGATTTTCCGAGTACAAGACTAGTCCAGTGAAGTCTCCATGAGCGGAACCATCAAGAATTAAGAAATCCAAAGATAATAGAATCCAATGTGCCTCTACCATGAAAAAGGTTACATTGTTTCAATGTCAAGAAGAAGATCTCAATACACTGACATACTTTACACTAGAAAAAGCAAACTTTACGGTGTGATATCATTAACGTCGAGCATCTAAATCAGAGTTGCAATAAGAAGACTTTAAGTCACAAAAGCTGGACAATGTGGTTTCATAACATAGCCTGGACTAACCACACCATCAAGGAAAACTCCATCAGAAGGTGAGAAGTTTCACCGATCTATTTACTTGGAGTTGTTAGCGTTGTATCACTGCTAACCTACTTTACTCTCCCTCTTTTCCAACGGAGTATCGAGACGAGATTCGTTTAAGGGGGAAGGGATGTAAAATCCCAAAAAGAGGCATGTGCAATTCAGTTATGGAAATGAAATAGAGGAGAAAGAAAATGAGAAATTGCAAATTTGAGGGTTCAAATATTCAAATACATAGACCTAAAAAATTGAATTAAATTAAACTTTAGGTTTAAAACAGTAAAAGGAAAGAATTGAAATCAGTAACTAAATAAATTACTTGATTTAGCGTCTATGTCACTTTTGGAAAAAAATGAAGAAATTATAAAAATAAAAGCCTAAATGTGAATTCAAATTAAAAGTTGAATGTCGAAAGTAAATATTTTCAAAAGCCAAATTAAAGTGCACCTTTGTCTTCATCCTATTCAAATTATCAACCCTGCAATTATTTGCAAACTTTGGATGAAGTATAGTGCACATACATCAAGAGTAAATTCAAAATTCATATCTGAATTTCAAACTCAAATTGGTCAAATCTCAGAAATTATTTCAGAAATTAATTCTCCATCTTTTTATTAACAACTTTGCCAAATTTCAGAATTTCTATAGATCTGTTATCAGCTGAAAATGAATTTAGAAAAGAAAGGCAAAGGAGAGAGGTGGGCCCCGCCTGTCATTGTCACAAAAACCTCAAACCGACTCTGTTTTCATCCTTATCGCCGGTTGCTCACGGCTTGCCACCGAGGGGCTTGCAAAAGACACCTCCCCATCGCCAGGCTGTCCAACGCACGCTCAATAGCTTGCTCTCATCACCTCTACCTGGTTTTTGCTCATCTTCCCGGTTCATTCGCTGCTCTGCTCACGTTCACAGTGCACCGCCCCCTGTTCTTCATTTCTCAACCGCTGCAGCATCGGCCGGCCTCCTCTTTGCTTCCCAGCTCAACCGAAGGTACTGCAAGCCGAGCAGGAGCTTCCTCATCCTCTCCGACTAGGCGCTACGCCGTCCCACGCTTTCCCCAGGCGGCACCACCATGGGAAGCGTTTCTTCATCTTCGGTTCCGGCGCCAGCACGCCGCGATGACGCCAGGTCGTGTCGGTCACTATCCTGCTCAACCCAGCACGCCACAAGGTTCGCCTGTCCTTACTCTTTATGTCCCACATCTCCATGTTTCTTGCATAAGCTTGCCTCATCGAATTTTGGGTTTTGCCGCCGGCCGGTTTTATAAAACGGGTAGAAACTCAAGCAATTCTTGTTACACCGTGCACCACCCTTCAATACCATCAAAGAAAAACTTCTATACCTTCTTGCGAGTCGCCACAAACAAAAACCAGTGAAAAAGATCAACTCTATCCTCGGGTCTTGCATTTTTGCCTCCGCCATCCATCTTGACTTAGGTCGCGGGTTAAATTCAATTTCAAGCGGATTTCTTCAAGATTTGACACCATATTCATGATCCAAACTTCGCCACAGTCCTTTTAGAGAAAATACCGAGCCATTCCATCAGTTGGTTGCGTTGAGCAAGCTCGCCAGAGTTGGGCTCGCCAGAGTTGGGTTGGCCGCCGTTGCCGTCGCGCAGCAAATTCCGGCCGGCGCCGTGCCCATTTGTCCCTACCGAGGTGTTCTTCGAATGATTTAACCCACTGGCGGCCAAGGAGAAGGGCGTCGGTGCAGTGGAGTTTAGGCCGCCGAGGTGCACTGCCGCGCCACCGTCGGGCGCGCCTCCAGTGCCGCCGGCTGGAGGTTGAAGAACCTCCTGGCCGCTTTGATCTTTTGTGGCAAAAAGATCGTTTGTGCCTGCACAATTTAAATCTGTGGCCCAGTGTGGTCTTGTCTCTGGTTAGTCCGTTTAAAATAATGGGGCCCTCCGTCAGCAATAAGAAGGAAGTCCATGTGACCCATCTGTCTGTCAAAGGTAGGTCAGCCTGTGGGCCCAATTGTCAGTCAATAATTAGAATATCCAAGAAGAAAATAATTCCAGAAACTATGCAAACTTTGAAAAAACATAGAGACCAGTAGAAAAGTCCAAAAATCATGAATCAAATTTTGTTGGACTCCTCTCAACATGTACGTTGCAATAGTGCAAACTATTTGGTATGAAAACCCCAGTGAATTCCTAGATAACACCTTCCATTTTTATTTGAAAATTAATTCTGGGAGATTCTCTCTATGGTAATTCCCAAACTTTACCGTAATAATCTTCATATTATCCCTGAATCCTATTATAAATTTCAGACTAATTAACTTTGATTGAGGTGGTTAATTCTTGAGTTTCATCTCAGGCTAATTGAAAAATCACTAAAAGTCCAGAAACAATTTCAGAAAATTAGTGAAACTTCTAAAATCAATATCACCCTCTATAATGATTAGAAAATATCAAACCGATTCTGTTGGACTCCATATGAACACCACTATCCAGAAAACCTAATTTCACTCATGCCAAAGCTCCAGGACTTTCACTAAAATTTAGAGAAGACTAATTCTTATGGGATTTTCGTAGACTACAACCATTCCTTGTTTGAGCTGAAACTTTTAGTGTTGGTCCTACATGACTGTAGGAATCCACAGTATAAATTACAGAACCAATCGACTAGTTTAGCACAAGTATCTGGATGATGATCTCAACGGTTCCCAAAACATTGCTTATGTCATTGCATATCCAAATTCGCTAAGTTCACTTTGATTCTCCTCTGTTTCTGTACACCCACAGCAGTAGCTTTCTCATTCCTGACTAAGTATACTCTCCTTGAGTTCTATCTATCTCCATTGAGTCTTTTTCTATGTTGCATTGTATGACTACATTGCACATATCACTTCCTAGCTAATCTTCCAAGTTTCATTTCATCTTTTCCTTTGCTGTACATCACAGCAGCAGAACATTTCTTTCTAGCCTAAGTTGGTCCTTCTCCAGTCACAAATCAATTCATTTATTACTTTATTAACATGTGTTATTTTCTTATATGCATTTTCATATCGATAGTGATCCCAACGATGACATTCAACGAGTGGAGATGGACGAGGAGCATCGCTTGGAGGAGGAGGCACAAACTTGGACTTCACTGCAAGCAAATTGCTCGAAGCAGCAACAAGGACAAGAGATGAAAGAAATGGATGAGATGTTCCACTCAAAGGATCAAGCCATTGACTTTATTGGCATTTATCTAGTCGCAACCCAAGGCAAGCCCCGGTTTGCATTTAAGAGCTTTTATAAAGTTTTGCTTTATACACACTTTATTGAATAGACTTGATATGTGCATTAGGTCTATGTTGATTGAATACTCTATATACATGACCAAATAATCCTTGGAGTTGATGGCTAGAATATGACTCCTTCATATTATATTACTATGTTTAGTGTTTAGTTAGAAGATCGACAGAAGTCGAGTATGTTGGATACCTAGACTGGTCACATTAATTGACCTCAAGTCAAGTAGGTGAATCCTACTTGCAAGAAAAATTGAGTGAGGGAAACCTACTCGCGAGATGTTACTATGACTTGCACTCTTTAATATGAGACATGCACGGGGATTTGTGTAGGTTGGTTTGGCCACATCGTGTCTGGGTTGGTAATGGCGAGGCAGGTGTTAGGAGATGGGTTGATAGCCCTGTCTGTGTCGGTTAAGGCCCGTCTCGTGCTTGGCCCTATTGAGCAAGTTTGAATTGTACCGAAAGAGATACTGACTATATGGGACCTAGGAAACCGATGTACCTTGAGGATCCTATGTTGGAACCTTTTCAATCAGCTTAAGCTATCAGCTGTTAGTACAGTGGGAGTCAACTCGCTCATGAACATCTCACAGCGGAGGTGCACCTTGAGGGGAGCTCAAAGTGACACCCGATCGAATTGTTTCGATGTGGATGAATTTGGGGAAGGGTGGCTACTTGCAACATCAGTGGAGTGTGCTGACGCAACTCCGAGTATGGGCATACATGTCGTGAAGTATGATTGTTTTTTATTCAAATCACCGTCGCTCGCGGTAATGGGTAGATCATACTTGGTCACTGAGGCTTGAGGTAGTAATAAAGAGTAGTGGGAAGATTATGAATGTGCTGCTATGAATAATATCTTGTATTGCAACCTTGGCTGAATTAGAATTCGCACAATTAAAGTTATCATTCCCAAACCTTTAAATTGAATGAAGCTTATGCAACCTTGGGCGAGTATCATTGTGGATAAAGCGTTTCTTGTTTTATTGTGTGTGAGACCTATATGTGCTGAACACATTGACTTTGTCGATAAAAGTTTTGAATATTGCCAAAACACCCTTTTCAGCAAGGTCCGGCAATATGTCCGACTTGTTTTCAGTAGCTCCGACAAGGTTTGACGTAAGGTCCGACTTGTTTTGGTTAGTCCGACATGGTTTGGCTAGGTCCGACATGGTTTGGCTAGGTCCGACTTGTTGTGTCTAGGTCCGACATGTTTTTGCTAGGTCCGGTGAAAGGTCCGACTAGATTTTGTAAGCTCCAGTGCTAGGTCCTGCTAGCTTTGGTAAGCTCCGGCTCAAGGTTCGGTTAGTTTTGGCAAGGTCTGAAGCTAGATTGCAATGGTTCTTCTTTTACTTTGAAATGATTTGAACTTGCTTTAAATCTATGGAAAGTTTTCTTAGTATTCTTTTACTAAGATTTTGATGCGTTTTAGCTGTTATGGTTTTTGCTATGGTTTGCAACATGCTTATGTGAGCTGCTCACGTAGGGTGTTGTGGTTTCGGAACTAACGTGAGTCAAGTCGAGGACTTGTGCTCGGAAGTATTGGTTGTTTATTCATGTGCAGGTGTTGCTTGAGTTCAAGACATGGCCAGTGACGGGTTCCATTGAACTAGTCTTTGAGAAAAGATGAGGTTCAACAACCAAGTTCAGGAGGAATTGTGGTTGAGTTGATCGGAAGGTTCTGCAACATGTCTGAATCAAGAACAATGCATATGAAGGTATCGTGGACGTCGTTGGAAGATGTTTGCACGTGTGGAGTGCATGGACGTGGCTACATGGTTCTAAGGCGTGATGAAGAGATGTGAACGTAGAAAATTAGTCGGAAAGGTCCAACCGACTAGGTTATGGACTCAGGCTGCGGCTGAGTCGGGTTTGCTCAAATATGGAAAGATTTGAGTTGGTTACATTAGGATTTTGTGGTGAGCACGAAGTTGAGTTGTTTTAGGAATGTGGTATACGTTTCTAAGGTGTTTGGAAGTCTTACGATTGCTTCTATGTGCGTATGGAAGAGTCTTGAGCAGTTATCAAAAGTTTCGGTTGAATCTGAGTAGGATTTGAGTTCTAGTTAGGATTGGGTTGGCCTAAGGGCTGGTTATATAAGCAAGGGAGGCCAGAGCTCATGGTGCACGACTTTGGGGCTGTTCCTCTTGTGGTTTGATCAATAAAAATTCGTAGTTAAAAGGAACTTTTGTGCCTTGTTCGTCTGACTTGTTTTCGTCAAGTCTTTCTCGTTGAGTTTCTGCACAACACTACCTTGCTTTGGTGGTTTTATCATAACTCGAGTTTTACAGATCCAATTCACGTGATTCTTTTTGGGTTGTCTTTACATCTTGATTATATATCATCTGTAAAAATTTCACGATCATTGGATTTCTAGTTTTGGATCTACACGAGTTTCTTTGCAGTGTTGCAAATCTGGTTTTTCTCAGGTAGAACAGATTTCGTTCAATTTTTCAATCGTACCTTGAGTTTTCTCGATGGTTTTCATTATTCTTGTTGTCGTGTCTTCTTGACTCGATTCTCCACAATCTATATTGATTTTGTCACGATTGATCACGTTTAGATTAGTCGAACACATGATGTTTTAACAGATTGATTTTTATCGATGGGTTTTTGTTGCTTCCGCTTAAAAAGTTTTAATCTACCATTCACTCCCCTCTGGTAGCTTTTCACATGCTCTTGGATCCTACAATTGGTATCAGAGCCACGATGCTCTAATCTTTATGATTTTCACGTGCTTTTGACTAATTATAATGGAGAAATACTCTGCAATACCTTATGTCTTTAGTGGCGTTGATTTTCAGGTTTTGAAGGCACATATGGAAGCTTTCATCAAGCCACAAGGCTTTGCAATATGGGAAAAGGTGTACAAGCCTTACGACGTGCCGTCAAATGATCAAGTCACGACTACAAACATGAGAGATGTCGACAACAACAATAAGGCTCGCAAGTTGATCATATAAGGATTAACTTAAAGCGACTTCGACCGTGGTGCTCACCTTCGATCTGCATATGATGTGTGGAAAGCACTCTGCGACTACCACGAAGGATCCAACACGATCAAGAAGGTAAGGCAAGACATGTGCAAAAAGGAGTACATGCGCTTTCAGATGCAACCAGGTGAGTCCATCAACAATCTCTTTGCTTGTTTTAATAAAATTCTCAGCAACTTGCGTAGCGTCAGTGTTAAATTTTCAGATGCTGAAAATGCTAGGCAATTACTAAGTGCATTAGACATGTCAATTTGGGAGATGAAAGTCACATCTATTCGTGAATCTACTGTCATGAGTACACTTACTTTAGATGTTGTATATTCTAGATTGAAAACTCATGAAATTGATATAATCTCACGTAAGAACCCCAACAAGTCTCTTGCATTTGTTTCTCAACGTGACATGCCTAACTCTGGGCAATCTTCGTGTGGAACACTTGCTTTGTTATCCTCTCTAACCCTTGCATAGATTGAAGAGTTTTCAGAGGAAGAACTTGCACTCATCTCTACTCGGTTCTCAAAAGCATTGCAAAATGTGAGAACTAGAAGGAGAGGAAGTGTCGAAACTCAACGATGCTTCAAATATGGTAAGACAGGACATTTTCGCACAGATTGCCCTAACCTTTCAAGTAATACTTCGCGTGATGAAAAGCAAACAAGGACGAAGCACTCCTCTGCAGACAACAACAAGAAAAAGAATAGTTTTACAGGATGGCAATTGGTGAATAGTTTTATCTCTGCACTTCAAGAACTTGGCTCGAGCGATGTGGACATCGGAAGTGACGAATATGAAGATGATTTGGCAAATTTTTGCTTCTTGGCGGGCAAATCAAGATAAAGTATGGAGGAGACTTAACACAATAGCGACAATGAAGAGGTATGTCCTACTTGCGAAGAAATGTGTGATGCTATTTCTCGTGCCATTGTTATAGTTAATAAAAAGGACAAAAAGAATAGGGACAATGCTGTTAAAATTGAGTCACTAGAATATGAAATTAATCGTTTGAAATCATTGATTCCTAGTGATGATTCTTGTTCTTCATGTGATTTAATATATGAACAATTGTCCTCTCTAAGAAGTGCACGCACCTCCACACTTGATAAACTTGAACTTGAAATTGAAAAGAACAAAAATCTTGTTGCGCTTAATGATAAAAACTTGAAAGATGCTTGCTATTCTATAATTGATTTGGATTGTTCAACTTGTGATAATCTTGATAAGAAACTATAAGATGCTATGAATGAAATTTCTATATTGAACAATGTTTTACGTTCTCATGAAGTTAAAAATTGTTCCAATTGCAAATTAAAAAGAAAACTTCATGTGAAAATTGTCTTGATCTATCAAACTTGATGACATGCTGAAAGCATCTAGGCCCCCCATGAAGTACGGTTTTGGTGATTAATGACAACTATTGAACTTTACTAATGAATTTGTGAATGCAAGGTCCCCATAATCACTCATAAAATGAAATGAATATGTCATTGGAGACCCATATACAATCAACTTTTGAGATCAAATCAATGAGATAAAGACAAGAAGTGAAAGCTCTTATATCTAAGTCACTCAACCATAAGTTGACAACATACAATGCTTGAAGATCATCAGAGAGCCTTGTGGAACAAATGTCTAAGAGGTCATCTAAGCAAGACACAAAAGATTCACTCAAAACAACTCGAAGCAAACAAAATCAACTCACCGGATCAACCGATGATTTCAGAAATGTACACATCGGTCGAGTTGGTTCAACTGAAGAAGAAGACCTTAGACAAATGTACTCACCGGATCATCCGATGTGAATGGCTCAGTGACATCGGTCCATCAGTACAGTTTGCAATACCATTGGACCAAGTGAAGCACCGGATCATCCGATGTGCAGACTTACACACATCGGTCGATCACTCCAGTAAGCATCAAGATTAAGCAAATTCTTGAGGAAGAGCCATCGGATCATCCGATGAGAAGACAGGGGCAACATCGGTCTAACAACGGTCATATCTGACACGATGACGTCAGCCAAAGTAATTAGACTGATGATAACTAAAGGGGAGACATCGGATCATCCGGTGTTCACAGTAAAGTTCTGTCAGCCTACTTTTCCAACGGCTATTTCGGGGAGGCTGGCTATAAATACCCCCTAACCCTGTCATTTCGTTAAGTCTTGATCACCTGAAGCTACCAACACATCCACAAGTGTTCAAGACCAAGAGCAATCACTTCCACACCATTTTGATCATCTCTACACCAAGGTTTAGGCTAGAACTAGCTAGAGAGAGAGCTTGTGTGCCACCATTCTGTGTGAGTGGACTCTCTAGGATAGTGTGAGAGCCTCAAGGGAGTGCCCTTGGTGTTGTAATCGCGAAGAGACTTCCGGAGCTTGCCAAGGCGTGTGTGGAAGCCCGGAAGGTCGAAGTTGTACAAGGCTTGAGCTCCACCTTGCCAAGGAGGCGAACGGAGAGGAATAGTGAAGACCCCTCGTCTTGGTGACGTGGGTGTGGCAAAACCCTTTGGTGGGTGCCACAACATGGATGTAGGAAGGTATTAACGATCTTGCCGAACCACGGGATAGATCCTTGTCTCCTCGGGAGTTTGCATCCTTCTCCTTCCCTTTCTTTTTGCATTTATATTCCGCAAAGTTTCTATCTACTAGAATGCATAGTTAGTCGCGTAGGGAATTGGGCTTTAGAAATTAAGTTTCAATTGCTTAGAATTTTTCGAAGAAAGCCCAATTCACCCCCCCCTCTTGGGCATTCGGTCCTTACAATTGGTATCAGAGCAAGGTTGCTCATAGGATCATTCTAGCTTCACCGCTAGAGAGCTAAAATGGCCAAGGTTGGGGGTTTGGTTCCTATCTTCGAGGGCAAGAACTTTGCCTATTGGAAAGCACGCATGCGCGCTTACCTTGAGGCTATTGCCCCCGAAGTATGGGAAGCGACCCACTCGGGGTTTGGAGAACATAATTATGTTGGTGATCAACTAAAATGGGATGCTAAAGCTAGGAATGCAATCTATGAATGTATTAGTCAAGATGTGTTTTCTAGGATTGCTAGCAAGGAAAAGGCTTGTGAAATTTGGGCTTGCTTAATAGAGATTCATGAGGGCTCTTCTCGTGTCAAAGAACTAAAATATCATATGCTTAAAGCCAAATATGATGAATTTAAAATGCTTCCTCATGAAAATGTCAATGAGATGTTCTCTCGCTTAAATGTGCTTATTGAAGAAATAAATGCTCTTGACATTGCTTCTCTTGGCAAGGGACTCATCAACCGCAAGATCCTCATGCTCCTTCCCAAGCCAAAGTACAACATCATCAACTACATGCTCCAAAAAGAGTCACTTGACCACATTGAAGTTTCAGAGCTCATTGGAGAAATACACGCTCATGAGATGAGTGTACTTGGGATGATGGAGCAATCATTATCAAAGACAATTGCTCTAAAGGCCTCCACCAAGAAATCAAGCCTCAAGAAGAAGAAGGTGGTTGAGTCTAGCTCAAGTGAAGAAGAACAAGCATCAAGTGAAGATGATGATGATGATGAGCTTGCATTAATGATGAGAAAGTTCTCACGCTTGAACTCCAAGATTACCAAGAAGGGATACACCTTTGATCCCAAGAAGAAAGCGTTTCTACCAAGGAGAGATGATCGCAAGACTTGCTACAATTGTGGTGATCAAGGCCACATCTCCTATGATTGTCCAAAACCGGACAAAAGAAGAGAGAACTACAAAGGCAAGCATCGCAAGCTTGAAGGAAGCGATGATGATGAAGAAGAAGCCAAACCAAAGCCAAGATCCTTTGGGAAGAAGAAACATGACAAGGGCAAGAAGGCAAGGCTCTTCCCAAAGAAGAGAAATGGCCCACAAAAGGTGTTCATGTGTGAGGCAAATGAATGGGTCACCGATGAAGAAACAAGTGATGAAGAGAGTGAAGAGGAAGAAGAAAGCTTGGTCGGCCTCCCCATCGCCAACAATGATGATGTACCTCTTCATCCACCGCCCATGTGCCTCATGGCGAAAGGTAACACTAGCGATGATGAGCTTTCCCCCGATGATTTAACTTCTTTGATAAATTAATATCATGCTATCATTAAGAGGGAAAAGAGTAAGGTTAAAGTGCTTGAAGAAACTCGTGCTAAACTTGAGAGTGCTAACCTTGATTTGCTTGACAAGTATGAAAGCATACTCAAAGAGCATGACACGCTCAAATCCCATGTCAAGCAAATTGAGGAAGAAAAGGCTAAAATAAAGATGGATAATCATGAACTTGACTTAGCACACCAAACACTCTTGGAAGAGCACAACAAGTTAATACAAGAACATCAAACACTTAACCTTGCTCATGACATGCTTGATCAAGAGTTGAAAAATATGAAGAAGCAAACCCTTAATGATAAGATATCCATTACTTCTCATGCCACTAATGCTTTGCACAAGTCTTTGCCTTTGAAAGCTAATGCTAGGGAGAAGGACTTGTTGGAAGAAATTGAGAGTCTTCGCACTAGTGTGGCTAGACTTTCAAAAGGAGAAGTCAAGCACAAGGAAATTCTCTTCCAACAAGCAAAGGCCTTCAACAAGAGAGGACTTGGATCCTTCTCGGTGCCTAACAAAGGAAAGGTGCCCTCACCGGAGCTAAGAACAAGCTTCATCAAGGAAGTTGGTTCTTATTGCCAACATTGTGAGGTCACCGGTCACCACACAAGGGGGTGTCCTCTTCCTAACCGACCTTCTCCTAAATTGCCTACTAACTATAAATCTACTTTCAATGATCATTATTATCTCTTGAGTAAAGTACATGGCAAGGTGAAGGCGAGATTCATTGGCAAAGACATGAAGGGCATGAAGGGGAAGCTCCCCAAGCAACTTTGGGTCCCAAAAACACTTGTATCACACATACAAGGACCTAAGTTGGCTTGGGTGCCTAAAGTCAAAAATTGAATTCATGTGTGTAGGTAAACTACAAAGCTAGAGGAAAGCATTGGGTACTCGCTAGTGGGTGCACTCAACATATGACCGGCAATGATGGTATGTTCACCACCATAGAAAACCCCGGCAATCATGAACAAGTCACCTTTGGTGATAACTCTAAGGGAAAGGTAATTGGGTTAGGTAAAATTGCTATTTCAAATGACTTGTCCATTTCTAATGTTTTGTATGTTAAGTCACTTAGCTTCAATTTACTCTCTATTGCACAACTATGTGATCTTGGACTAACGTGCACATTTAGCAAAAATGATGTTGTTGTGAGTAGTGAAACAAGCCAAGACATAGTCTTCAAAGGATTTCGGCATGGACATCTCTACCTAGTGGACTTCGCCAACAAGAATGCTAGCTTGACCACTTGTCTTTTCACTAAGACAAGCTTGGGATGGCTATGGCACCGACGCATAGCGCACATTGGAATGAGCAAACTCAAGAAGTCATTCAAGCTTGGGATGGTGATCGGCGTGAAGGATGTCACATTTGATATGAACAAGCTTTGTAGCGCTTGTCAAGCCGGGAAGCAAGTTGCTTCACACCACCCAATGAATACAATGGTGTCAACCTCCAAGCCACTTGAGCTACTCCACATGGACCTCTTCGGACCGTCCACATATCAAAGCCTTGGTGGTAACCTCTATTGTCTCGTTATTGTTGATGACTATTCTCGCTATGCTTGGACTTTGTTTCTAGGTGACAAGAGTGAAACTCCGCAAGTGTTCAAGACCTTCGCCAACCGCGCTCAAAGGGAATTTCAACTTCCCATCATCAAGGTCCGGAGTGACAACGGCACCGAATTCAAGAACTACAACATTGGGGAGTGATGTGACCGCGAAGGCGTGAAACATGAGTTTTCGGCCACATACACTCCTCAACAAAACGGTGTCGTTGAAAGGAAGAACAAGACATTCATCACTCTTGCAAGAGCAATGCTTGATGACTACGGCACGTCGGAGAAGTTTTGGGCCGAAGCGATCAACACGGCGTGCCATGCCGCAAATAGGGTCTACCTACATCGCCTACTTCAAAAGACCCCGTATGAGCTTCTCATTGGGAGAAAGCCCAACATCTCCTACTTTCGAGTCTTTGGATGCAAGTGCTACATCTACCGCAAGAAAAGGCTCGGTAAGTTTGAAAGAAGATGTGATGTTGGTATATTTCTTGGTTATGCATCAAACTCAAAAGCATATCGAGTATTTAACCAAACCTCCGGTTTAGTTGAAGAAAGTTGTGATGTTGAGTTTGATGAATCTAATGGCTCCCAAGAGGAGAGTTTTGGTCATGATGAAATAGATGATGAGCCTCTACGAGAAGCCATGAAGAACATGACCATTGGAGACATCAAGCCGAAAGTTGAGGAGAGCCATGATCAAGGGGGAGCTTCAAGTTCCAACAACAACTCTATGGCGCCTCAAGTTGACGAAGAAGAGAAGGATGATCCATTGCCGACTCAAGACTCACAAGCACAACAACATCAAGAAGAAGAAGAAGAAGAAGTCCATGATCAAGTCCAACCACAAGAGGAGCAACACGCATCACCTTCGCCAAGTGCTTCACAACCTCTTATGAGGCATGGACGCATCTCCAAGGCGCATCCAATGGATCAAATCATTGGAAGTCCGTCAAGGGGTGTAAGTACACGTTCTCACCACATTGCTTCGTTTTGTGAGCACTACTCTTTTGTTTCGTGTGTAGAACCCACTCACAGTGAGGAAGCGCTCCAAGACCCAAATTGGGTGATGGCCATGCAAGTAGAACTCAACAACTTCATCTGCAATGAAGTTTGGGTGTTGGAGGAGCGACCCAAGGACAAGAACGTCATCGGAACAAAGTGGGTGTACCGCAACAAACAAGACGAGAATAGTGTTGTGGTCCGCAACAAGGCAAGACTTGTGGCCAAAGGGTTCTCACAAGTTGAAGGACTAGATTTTCGGGAGACATTTGCCCCGGTCGCCCGACTAGAAGTCATCCGTATACTTCTTGCCTTTGCTTCACATCATAGTATTAGACTTTATCAAATGGATGTGAAAAGTGCCTTTCTTAATGGCTACATTAACGAGCTTGTTTATGTTGAACAACCTCCCGGGTTTGAAGATCCGAGGAATTCTAATCATGTGTATAGGTTGCACAAGGTGCTCTACGGGATCAAGCAAGCACCTAGGGCGTGGTATGAACGACTACGGGACTTCCTCATCATGCAAGGATTCAAGATCGGGAGATTGGACACCACACTCTTCACCAAGGACATCAACGGAGATTTGTTCATTTGTCAAATTTATGTTGATGATATTATTTTTGGTTCAACTAACGAAGCTTTTAGCCATGAGTTTGGCAAAATGATGTCTAGGGAATTTGAGATGTCAATGATTGGAGAGCTCAACTTCTTCCTTGGATTTCAAATCAAGCAACTTCAAGAGGGGACCTTCGTCTTTCAAGAGAAATACACCAAGGACCTCTTGAAGAAATTTGAAATGGGAGATTGTAGCTCAAGAAGCACTCCAATGGCAACCAATTGTCATCTCGACGCGGATAAGGACGGTAAACCTATTGATCAATCTAACTACCGTTCTATGATTGGTTCATTGCTTTACCTTACCGCATCTAGGCCCGATATCATGTTTAGTGTATGCTTGTGTGCTCGCTTTCAAGCGGCACCTAAAGAATCGCATAGGAAGGCGGTCTTTAGGATACTTAGGTATCTTAAGCATACGCCTAGTGTGGGCTTGTGGTACCCTAAAGGTGCGAAATTCCATCTTGTGGGATACTCGGATTCGGACTTTCCGGATGTCGCGTAGATCGCAAGAGTACCTCCGGTGGGTGCCACTTGCTTCGGTGTTCCCTAGTTTCTTGGTCAAGCAAGAAGCAAAATTCCATCGCCTTGTCCACGGCGGAAGCGGAATACATTGCGGCCGGTGCATGTTGTGCCCAAATTCTTTATATGAAAAAAACCCTTTTGGACTTTGGTATTAAACTTGGTTGTGTGCCTCTCCTTTGTGACAATGAAAGTGCGGTTAAGATAGCTAAAAACCCCGTTCAACACTCCCGCACTAAGCACATTGATATTCGCCATCACTTCTTAAGGGACCATGAAGCTAAGGGAGACATCTCATTGCGAGGTGTTAGGTCCGAAGAACAATTGGCAGATATCTTCACTAAACCACTTGATGAGAAAACTTTTACTAGGCTAAGGAGTGAATAAAATGTGCTAGATGCAACAAATGTCATGTAAGAATGCACTTCATATAGGTCTTGCCTAACTCTCAAAGGATAGGGGTGAGCAAGGGTTAGCTTGGGATGGTGGTTCTTTTGGGTTTTCCCAAGGCTTGGAGAGTAGCTCTCCCTGAAGAAGCCTTTGAAAGGTTCAAACTTGGCAAGATAGATTTATTTTATGCCTTGCATGATGCCTGCCATATAGATTTACAATTTCTAGCATTATAAAATGTTTAGCATTGCATACAGTAGATCGTCACAAATGGGAACCCACCTCATGAGAAAGAGACTTGTTTGAAATGCAATATCTCAACTCATATAAGGTGGAAAGAACAAAATGTTAGGTGCGTTAATGCCTAGAGGAACATGCTTCAAAGAGATAGAAGTCTTCGTACTCTACCTCACAAAGCATGGGCCTTACATTTTATTTTGATATTTTCCTCCTATTTTTCTCGGTGTTCCATTTGCTTTAAGGCCTAGCCAAGCTATTGGCATATTAGTATCTTTGAGGGGTAAGGGGTTGCCCAAAAAGTCCTAAGACATGTGTTTCTCTTTGCTTGTTTGTTTGGTCAAAGGACATATATGGGATGTTATTGTTCTGTAGTCATCGGATTATCCGATGCCTAGGTCTATCCCTCATCCGACCAATAGGTGTTCAATATCCAAGGGCCAGTTCTTTCAGAATCTCAAATGATCCGACGCGTTCATCCTGAAAAACATCGGTCCATCCTGTGTTCTCTATTCTGGAGCTGTGGTCAATTACACCGATGTTACTTCCTCCCACGTCGGACCATCCGGTGTTAACATCCCTCTTTTGAACACCCTTACTGTGCCATTCGACCTATGATACAAACCCTAAACGTCGGTCCATCCGGTGTCAACAGCAACTTTTTAAATATCCTTACTGTGGCGTTCGACCGATGTATATCCCATCTAACATCGGTCCATCCGGTGTTAAAAATTCGGCTAGGATTTGGGACCCACTATTTAAACGTGTCCTCGTCTCCGCCCTTTCCTCTCTCCCGATCCTGACGCCGCCACCGCCTTCCTCTCGCTGCGCCACCTCCACCGCCTGCCGGACGCCGCCGCCGCCGCCCACAGGCCGCCACCGCCGTCTCCGGCCGCCGCCATCTCCACAGCACCGCCGCCGCCACACCTCCAAGCGCCGCCGCCGCCTCACCAGTCGCCGCCTCCACAAGCCGCCGCCTCACCGCCGCCGCTTCACCTAGCCACCGCCGCGCCTCCACCCAAGAGACGCCACCATCTCCGGTCACCACCCCGTCGCTGGGGTTTCCCGGCCCGTTGATCTCCACGCCCCGTCGTCGACTCCGTGCAATCGCGTGATCGCAATGGCTCGCGACAAGAAGAACAAGGGGAAGGCTATCGCGGAGTCGGCCGCGAAGAAGCAAAAGTTGTCGAAGGAGGAGAAGAAGGCCTTGATGGTCGCTCGCGTCGCCGAGGAGCGTGAGCGTGGCCGAGGAGGGTCGCTAAGGATCCGTGAGGCTCGTCCGAGGCAGCCCCCGGTGATTGACGACTCCGAGACCGAAGAGGAGCCGGTTGAGCCTCTCGTCCGCCGGCGCTCAGCCCGGACCCGTGGGGGTCACACCGAGGCAGCACCACGTCCGAGACCGATGGCCGCCGACCGTCGTGAGGACAGGGAGGCCCAGCGAGCGATCTACGAGATGGACACCACTGTCCATGTCGCCGAAGGAGTCCGGTTGACCGACTACCAGAAGATGAAGGCCAAGCAGCTTCGCAAGCTCAGATGGAATGTGCTGCTTGAGGAGTGGTACCCGCAGCCTAGAGAGGCTCTGGTGGATAGTCGCTTCTGGACTGTCACCTAGGCGTCTCTCTACGAGACCTACAGGCGTTGAGGGCACAAGCTGTTTCAACACAACTATCTGGATTGGGGACAGCTAGCATTGGCAGCAGAGACGGAGATCCGTCCTTACTTTGAGAGGTACCGAGGCTTGGTGCAGATAATGGCATATGAGCGGAGTGCCTATGTGGAATATTGGGTCCGCGTCTTCTACGCCACCCTCTATGTCTCCGAGGGCAGAAGATCAATTGACTTCATGTTTATGGGTCAGCACTACCACTTGACGAGGCAGACGCTGGGACAGTTGCTTGGAGTGGACTTGCACGATACCTGCGTGCATGAGAGGGTCTACGGTCAGGCAGATCCACCGAGGAGGCCGCTCACTGGAGGAGTGGCACCACCGCTGGAGGAGATCTGTTCTTTGTTCGGTCCTACCTTCTCTCCTGACCAGCCGAGAGTTCCAGCTTTGTTGACTCCAGCTGCGCGCACAGTGCACCTCGCCTTGCGCCACACGCTCCTGCCAAGGTCTGGCTATTTGGAGGGGTTCACCAGCTTGCAGCAGACTCTCCTGTTCTACATCATGAACAGGATGTGATCATAGACGTTGTGGGCATTATGAGGCAACTAGTATATGGGCACTGGATCAGCTACCTGCTTACTATGATGGTTCCTGAGGGGTCCGCCGTGCACGACCGTCTCTCTGACGAGAGTGTGACACGGTTCGGTCACTACCGTGCCCCAGCTCCTGGAGACCGCCGCCTTGGCCGTCCAGTTGAGCGTCAGGTCAGGGCCCGACTGTCTGAGGAGGACTAGTCTGACCTAGAGAAGGAGGATGAGAGGCTTGCCGAGGCTGAGGCTCAGGGGGAGGACTTGCAGCATATCTGGTCAGAGAGCGACACCGACGACAGTGTCGAGGAGTACTTCCCTCCTCCGCCCTCTCCCAGGCAGCACGACGCGGAGGCTGGAGGCTCTACAGTGCCACCACCTACTCCACCTCCCGTCACTGAGGCGCAGGTCACACAGCCGTCAGAGCTGACGTCGCTCCTCCAGCAGATGGTTGAGCAGCAGCGTCTGGACAGGCTGGCAGCTGAGCAGGCCCGAGCGGAGCAGGCTGCCCGTCTCCTTGAGCTCCAGCAGCAGCAGCAGGAGATGCAACATCAGATCGCCCGTGAGAGGCGTGAAGACACTGACAGGCTGACGAGGCTCATCGACCAGATGCACCAGCGCACCCTCGACCAGCAGCAGCAGACGCAGCAGGCGATGATGGGCATCCTAGGGTTGATCACCAACCTCTACACCCAGACCGGGATTGCCCTCCCGTCGCAGCTGCCAGGAGTCGCTCCACCACCTCCAGTCTTGGCTCCAGCTGCCGCTCCAGTGGCCCCAATACCTTCTACACTGATTCCCTCCTTCAGCATGTCTCCTCTTCTGGCTCCTAGTGCTCCGCTTCACTCCCCGCTGCCAGCCACGACCTTGTTCCAGCAGACGCCGGCCTCCGTCGCCAGTGCCCCTGCTCCAGCAGCTCCTCCACAGCAGGCACCGACGGTGGCTCCTTCGGCTCCGGCAGCTCCCTCCACAGCTACTCCAGCCAGCAGCTCCGACGACAGCGACGGTGACCAGTTAGTCATCGCGCCCAGCACTCAGGGTCCTTAGGCGCTCGGATCCCTTTTTTGATGTCTTGATGCCAAAGGGGGAGAAGGGTTAGAGGAGTCAGGGGGAGCGTCTTAGTGTCAGGAGGAGTCTTAGTGTCAGGGGAGTCTCTTTTATCTTTTATCGTTTATCATTCTTGTAATTCAGTGTGTTTGCTACATTTGGTGTGTTTCTACTTTTGAGCTTTAATGAACTTATTTCCATGAGTTGTTAATCGATTGGGCTCATTTGGTGTTTATCTATGTTTTTGATCACTTATTATTCACACTTAAGTTTTTAATTGATGTTTAAGCTTCAAGTGTGGCATCCTGTATTCATTGCATATTTTTTTAAGTTTCATTCTATCAAATTCATTACTATTGCGCTTTGATTATTGTGTTGTCATCAATCACCAAAAAGAGGGAGATTGAAAAGCATCTAGGCCCCCCATGAAGTACAGTTTCGGTGATTAATGACAACTATTGAACTTTACTAATGAATTTGTGAATGCAAGGTCCCCATAATCACTCATAAAATGAAATGAATATGTCATTGGAGACCCATATACAATCAACTTTTGAGATCAAATCAATGAGATGAAGACAAGAAGTGAAAGCTCTTATATCTAAGTCACTCAACCATAAGTTGACAACATACAATGCTTGAAGATCATCAGAGAGCCTTGTGGAACAAATGTCTAAGAGGTCATCTGAGCAAGACACAAAAGATTCACTCAAAACAACTCGAAGCAAACAAAATCAACTCACCGGATCAACTGATGATTTCAGAAATGTACACATCTGTCGAGTTGGTTCAATTGAAGAAGAAGACCTCAGACAAATATACTCACTGGATCATCCGATGTGAATGGCTCAGTGACATCGGTCCATCAGTACAGTTTGCAATACCACTGGACCAAGTGAAGCACCGGATCATCCGATGTGCAGACTTACACACATTGGTCGATCACTCTAGTAAGCATCAAGATTAACCAAATTCTGGAGGAAGAGCCACCGGATCATCCGATGAGAAGACAGGGGCAACATCGGTCTAACAACGGTCATATCTGACACGATGACGTCAGCCAAAGTAATTAGACCGATGATAACTAAAGGGGAGACATCGGATCATTCGGTGTTCACAGTAAAGTTCTGTCAGCCTACTTTTCCAATGGCTATTTCGGGGAGGCTGGCTATAAATACCCCCTAACCCTGTCATTTCGTTAAGTCTTGATCACCTGAAGCTACCAACACATCCACAAGTGTTCAAGACCAAGAGCAATCACTTCCACACCATTTTGATCATCTCTACACCAAGGTTTAGGCTAGAACTAGCTAGAGAGAGAGCTTGTGTGCCACCATTCTGTGTGAGTGGACTCTCTAGGATAGTGTGAGAGCCTCAAGGGAGTGCCCTTGGTGTTGTAATCGCGAAGAGACTTCCGGAGCTTGCCAAGGTGTGTGTGGAAGCCCGGAAGGTCGAAGTTGTACAAGGCTTGAGCTCCACCTTGCCAAGGAGGCGAACGGAGAGGAATAGTGAAGACCCCTTGTCTTGGTGACGTGGGTGTGGAAAAACCCTTTGGTGGGGTGCCACAATGTGGATGTAGGAAGGTCTTAACGATCTTGCCGAACCACGGGATAAATCCTTGTCTCCTCGGGAGTTTGCATCCTTCTCCTTCCCTTTCTTTTTGCATTTATATTCCGCAAAGTTTCTATCTACTAGAATGCATAGTTAGTCGTGTAGGGAATTGGGCTTTAGAAATTAAGTTTCAATTGCTTATAATTTTTCGAAGAAATCCCAATTCACCCCCCCCCCTCTTGGGCATTCGGTCCTTACACATGCATAGGACATTAGATCGGTTTTGTAATGCAAATAAGAACCTAAATTTGCTGCTGAATTCATCTAAATCTTGCAATGATAAATATGGTTTAGGTTTTGATTCTCATGCTCATGCTAAAGCACATCCACCTAAAATTGTAAAGTAATTAGTAAGTGGTTTGATTAAAATAGTTTCTAAACATAAAGAAGTGGTTTTCAAATCTGCAGGGGTGTTGTCTCATTCAGTTGTTAATAAAAATGTTGCTTGCTCATCTAGACATGAACACAAAGTTAAATTTCATTGTATCTACTATGATAAAGATAGACATGTCATAGATTTTTGTTATAGACTAGCTAAACAACATAAAAAAGAAAGAATACAAGCTAGATCTCATAACTCTCATGCAAAATTTGTCGCATGCTGAACTGAATGTTAGGAACTTGCAACCTATTGTAATGAGTCAAAAACATGCAAAGACTACTCCGAAAACTATTATTTCTCTTGCTACACATGTAACATCTCATAAGTCATTAGTTGGGTACAAAAGTCCTCAAACTTTGGCTCATAAACCTGTTGTTTTGTCTCAGTTTTCGCATATTTTTCCTGCTGCACATCGTGTGACTCAGTACTGGATTTCTAAATGCCTTTTGACTAACTCCAGTATTGAGTCATTGACGTATTGTGCCTCTATGTAGGTTACACACTTGAGGAAGGAGAACATTTGGATTGTGGATTCAGGTTGCTCACGCCACATGACCGATAAAAAGAATGGTTCTACTCCCTCTCTTTTGAGTCACGTGTATAGAATGTTACTTTTGCAGATAATTCTTCAACTCCTATAATTGCTAAAGGTTAGGTTAGGTAAATAATCACTACACTTTGACGGATGTGGCACTTGTCAAAAATTTGAAATACAACTTGCTTTCTGTTTCACAATTGCTATATGAAAATTTGGAAATTATTTTCACTAAAAATTGTTGTAAGGTTGTAGATTCAAACATTGAGCTTATTTTTAACATGTCTCGGTTTGGAAGAGTTTTTAAAGCTGATTTTGATATGTCTTCCTCTAAGCATAGGTGTCTAGTTGCTAATGATTCAAAGGACTTGTATTTTTGGCATTGTAGACTTGGTCACGTAGGCTTTGATCATCTAACATGTGTTAGCGCTCTTGATCGCCTACGTGGGCTGCCTAAGCTTAAAGGGGACAAAGAAATTGTGTGCTCTTATTGTAGACATGCTAAGATGATTGTAGGTTCACATACTCCTCTCACAATGATCATGACAACCGAATCGGGTCAAATTTTGCACCTTGACACCGTAGGACCTTCACGTGTTCAATCCTTCGTAGGTAAATGGTATGTTCTTGCGATTGTTGATGACTATTCTAGATACTCTTGGGTTTACTTTATGGCATCTAAGAATGAAGCTATTAGTCACTTTAGAACTTTATTTCTTAGATTATCAATTGATCACTCAGGATCTTTAAAAGCAATTAGAAGTGATAACATAACCGAATTTAAAAAACAATGTTTTGATCACTTTTATGCTAGAAGTGGAATAGATCATCAATTTTCTTCACCATATGTACCTCAACAAAACGGTGTTGTAGAGAGAAAGAACAAAACCTTAGTTGAGATGGCTAAGACTATGCTTGATGAATATCAAACTCCTAGAAAATTTTGAGCAGATGCAATTGCAACTGTTTGTTATGTCTCAAATCGTGTTTTCTTGCGTGCTAAGCTAGGAAAAACACCATATAAACTTTGGCTTGAACATAGGCCTAGTGTCACACAATTCGGGTCTTTGCCTGTAAATGCTTTGTTAAGAAACATGGTAATCTTGATAAACTTGAAGCTATGTCTGTTGATGGCATGTTTCTTGGTTATCCATTTCATACTAGAGGCTACCGTGTGCTTTTACTTGGCACTAACAAAATTGTGGAGACTTGTGAGGTTTCTTTTGATGAAGCTAGCCCAGGTACTAGCTCTAATATTGCAGGTCGAGATCCATATCCGTAGGGGGAGAGTATTTTCATCGAAGAAGATGAAGAAGTAGTGCTGCTGTCCGAAAATTCAGAAGCAAATGATGTTGATCATATGCTGATTTTGCACCACAACCAGCACCAACAACAACTGCAGCTGTTACAGATCGTCCTCAATCCACAAGTTCTTCGATCTGTGATGAACATGAAGAACAAGGAGCTTGTGAAGTGTCTACTCCCCTCCGAATCCTTAAAAGTCATCCTCCACAACAAATCATTGGGAGCTTGCACGAACGAGTCACACGGTCCAACTATGATGAGTTCAGAATTTGAGATGAGTATGATGGGAGAACTCACATACTTTTTGGGGCTGCAAATCAAGCAAACCAAGGAAGATACCTTTGTGCATCAAACAAAGTATACAAGAGACCTTCTTAAGGGCTTCAATATGGACAAAAGCAAGCCTCTTCGGACACAAATGGGTACAGTAACGACATTTGAACTTGATGAAGATGGTGAACCCATGGATCAAAAAGAATATAGAAGCATGATCGGCTCACTTTTGTACCTCACGACATCAAGACCGGACATTCAATTCAGTGTATGCCTTTGTGCACGATTTCAATCTTCCCCGCGTGCTTCACATCGTCAAGCCGTCAAAAGGATTCTCAGGTACTTATATGGAACTCAAGAATTTGGCATTTTTTCTTTCTTCTTCCTCAACCAGTACTTTGAAAGCCGTTTCGGATGCTGATTTTGGGGGTTGTAGGATTGATAGAAAAAGGACTTTGGGTGCTTGTCATTTTCTTGGTAATTCACTTGTTGTTTGGTCCTCTAGAAAACAAAGTTCAATTGCACAATCCACAACCGAATCTAAATATGTAGTTGTTGCTAGCGCTTGCTCACAAATTCTTTAGATTGTTCAAACACTTAAGGACTATGAGGTTGATCTAGATAGTGTTCCACTGTTTTGTGATAATACTAGTACCATTTGCATTGCTAGAAACCCCGTGCAACATTCGAGAACAAAGAACATTGACATTAGGTATCACTTTCTCCGTGATAATGTTGAAAAAGAAAACATTGTGCTTCACCATGTAGGTACCGAACAACAATTGGATGACATTTTTACAAAACCTTTGGATTTCACTCGTTTTTGTTTCATTCGTAGTGAAATAGGGGTTATGCATCCTCATGGCTTAAATTGATGGAGAGTTTTGAAACTTTGGATGTCTATGTGTGAATCTGAAATTAAAATAATATGAGCATAGTATTTCATACATATATAATTTTGTGATTCCTTTTACATGCTGAAAGTTCTTACTATATTACTCATATTATACATTTTATAGTTTTTGCCATGACTAGTAATTAGAATAATTACTTACACTTAATCTGGTCATGATCGAACTTTGTTGCTGTTTTGAACTTGTTGCATGATCACAAGTGCTTTTAATCATAAAGAGTTAATTAAGTAATCAACTCACATGTTGAGTTTTATGATCAAATATAAATTGAGAAAATATCAATAGAATATGCATACATCGCACTTCTTCTTTTGAGATGGCTTATCATTGCACTTAGATATGAACTTGGAAGAAGTTGTGTATGACTAAAATCATGTTCTTAAGCTTCTGATTGTCAAATGACATAGGCTTGACTTGGTTGGTTAGAATAAGGCAGTTGCACATATAATCTCTTGCAAATGTTATATGATCTAAATTTGTGTTTTGAAAAATAATAAAATTGCATCAACAAGTGTCATGCTTTCAAGTCTTGAAATAGTTAAGTTTGTGAGATCATGACTTGCTTAAATTGAAAATTACACTTGATCTCTAGTATGGCCTGCACTACTTTATGTATATCATTGATGTGATTGTGTAAGTTACTTGATAATATGACTTGGATGAACTTTGTTTTATATGTGTATGTTATAATATGCTCATAACAAATTAAAATTTCTCCTCCGTACCTTGCTGAATACATTGTCAAAGGGGGAGAAATTGATCACACATTGCACACATTCACAAGTGTTTTGGCACGATTCTTCTCAGGGGGATAATTTTTGTTTTTCTTCTCATTTTATTTCTGATTTACAAAGGGGGAAAATAAGTATAGGGGGGTAAATTGTTTTGAAATTTTTTTCTTTCTCATTTGATTGTTTTCAAAACTTTTCATGTGAATAAGCCAATGTTCGGATTTTAAGTGGTGTTGCCAATGCATTCATCAAGGGGGAGATTGTGAGACCTATGTGTGCTGAATACATTGGCTTTGTCGATAAAGTTTTGAATATTACCAAAACACCCTTTTCAGCAAGGTTCGACAATAGGTCCGACTTGTTTTGGGTAGCTCAAGCAAGGTCCGACTTACTTTGTCTAGGTCCAACTTGTTTTCGTTAGGTCCGACTTGCCTTGGCTAGGTCCGACATGGTTTGGCTAGGTCCGACTTGCTGTGGCTAGGTCTAACATGTTTTTGCTAGGTCCAGCGCAAGGTCCGACTAGATTTGGTAAGCTCCGGTGCTAGGTCCTGCTAGCTTTGGTAAGCTCCGACTCAAGGTCCGGTTAATTTTGGTAAGGTCCAAAGCTCGATTGCAATGTTTCTGCTTTTACTTTGAAATGATTCGAACTTGCTTTACATCTATGGAAATTTTGCTTAGTATTCTTTTACTAAGCTTTTGATTTGTTTTGGCTGTTATCGTTTTTGCTATGGTTTGCAACATGCTTATCTGAGGTGCTCACGTAAGGTTTTGTGGTTTCGGAACTAACGTGAGTCAAGTCGAGGACTTGTGCTCGGAAATATTAGTTGTTTATTCATGTGCAGGTGTTGCTTGAGTTTAAGACATGGCTGGTGACGGGATCCATTGAACTAGTCTTAGGGAGAAGATGAGGTTCAACAACCAAGTTCGGGAGGAATTGTGGTTGAGTTGATCGGGAGGTTGTGCAGCATGTTCGAATCAAGAACAATGCATATGACACTACAAGGATTCCGCCCTGTTGCAACGATTGTACTACAACGAATACTAAATTGTTGGATTTCGCCCTGTTGCAACGATTGTACTATAACGAATACTAAATCGTTGCAGTAAGTTTGGTCTTTTGCCACGATTCACTAGTTCGTGGCATTAGCATCTATTGCCACAGAATACGATCGTTGCATTTGGATCTGTTGCCACAATTCACTAGTTCGTGGTATTAGGATCTATCGCCAGAAATATGTTGCCACGAGTCACTAGTTCGTGACATTAGCATCTATCGTTATGGAATACGATCGTCGCATTAGGATCTGTTGCCACGATTCACTAGTTCGTGGTAGTAGCATCTATCGCCACAAATCTGTTGCCACGATTCACTAGTTCGTGGCATTAGCATCTATCGCTACAGAACACAATCGTTGCATTAGGATCTGTTGCCACGATTCACTTGTTCGTGGCGTTAACATCTATCACCACGGAACACGATTGTTGCATTAGGTATCGTGGACGTCGTTGGAAGATGTTTGCACGTGTGTAAGGAGTGCATGAACGTGGTTGCATGGTTCCAAAATGTAGAATCCCACTCCAAGGTAGGCAAGTCGAGAGCGCAAATTTGAAAGTACAGAAAAATTACCTCACTTGACTAGTGTGTAAATTGGCACCTAGAACTTGATTTCAAATCCAAACATAGCGGCGGATATAGATTAGGCTAGAAATATAGTTAAAGCTATTAAATATATTAACCATATTTAATTATAGATCATGGGAATTTTTTTGTAAACGTTAGGTTACAAAAATAAATCAAATACACAAAACAAAATTTCAAACAAGAATGTGATGCAACTTAATATTTCAGATAACAATGGTGCAAAAGAAAGGGATTAGTCACTGCAATTTATTTTCAAAATTTGGAGCAGTCAAATTGCAGAACGGATTGCACCGTTGTGTTCATCATTTTCAAAATAGTCATCATACAAATTTTGGTGATTTTTGAACGTCGTTTGCTATTTTAATTTGAGCGCTCAAAGGCTGCAGCTTTGAGGATTTATATGACAGGTGGGCCCCACGTGCCAGCAGGCCCCACCAGTCGGTCTTATGGGTACAGAGCCGTGGCCCTCTGTTCAGCGCCTCCACCGCTCGACCAATTTCCATCATTCCTATCCTCTGCTTGCTTCTATCGGAAGTCTGCTTGCTTCTATCGGAAGTCAAAACCAAGTCCGGCTTCTTCCTCCATGTCCGGTGCTTGCTGCTTACTGCTTGGATTGGTCTCAGCTAGCCTTATGTTGCTCATCTTATCGCGTGCTTGCAAATCAAAGCTGAGTTGCTTAGTCCTCTCTGGTTCCCCGGCAACCAGAGCCATGGCGGCCGCCTGCGTACTTGGCGTCGCGCTGCTGCTGCCCTGCTGCCACCCAGCTCGATGGCCTTTGCCCTGTCCTCTATGCCCATGTTCTGTTAACCTAAAAAGCCACAACGAAGAATCCATGCATGGTCATGGCACCACGCCGCCAGCCCAAGCGCCGTGGCCTCGGCCGAGCGCCGCGCCTTTCACCGCTGCAGCGCTGCGCTCGCATCGGCCGCACACATATCGCTCACGTCCGCAGCAGCGCTGGCCGCTCTCGCCGTGCGTTTCCTTGTCCGCGCGGTCGCCGTCGACCCTTGTCCGCGCCGTGTTGCAGCATAGCAGCCGTGCAGTGCCTCTGCTGCAGCTCGCCCCAGGCCATTTCCTTCATCTCTGCGCCACTGGCAAGGCAGCACACACAATCGAAGACCTTCGGCAGCTGAACCGCATTGATGTCGTCGCCCTCGATACGTCGTCGCGACGTTCCGCGTCGCTGCTGCGTCCTAGAAATTTTGTGATTGACGTGTGTGGTGCAAAAGATGCTGGACCACATCGTTGACACAACGGCGTCGACAATTGGTCCAAGGTTAGCTCTGATTTGTACAAGATTTGTCAGAACAGTGTTGCAGCCAAAGTGTTCGATAAAATATTTACAAGGCGAAAGGAAGTGTGATAATGATCAATACTGATCCGTGATGCAGGAACACGCTGGCGGCGCATCGTACAAGTCGACAATGCCCCTTTTAGCTCTGTTGTGCAATAATGATCAAATTGAAGACGCATCCAAACTGTTCGATAAAATGACAGCCGAGGTTAAATCAACTATGACGGTGTATCTTATTACTCGGCTGCTATTGTGATCCAAGAATGATGATTGTGACATAGTGATACTGGATTCAAAGAATGTCGAACTTGCACTACTATTGCTTAAGTTAAGATTGATGTGATCATGCCTAGACGCAGCTGCTTACAAAATTGCACGAGCACTTACCATTGTTCATGCAAGGATCAATCAGGGTGAAGTGTAGCTGCAGCTTGCTCGTGGTAACATGTTCATGCATGACCTTTGTACAGAACCGACACACAAGGAGCAGTTGGGGATTGTGGTGTGTTCTACTTCTTGCAAGTAAGTCATCTCATGGTTTCTCATTCATGGAGCACGCAAGCAAGCAAGTAGTAGAGTATGACTAACATGGATAAGGAATGCAAAGAAAAGTGGGTTTCCCATGCGGTGTCACTTGCAGTAATTTGATCGTTTGATTTTGCAAGGACAAGATGATGGATACATTGGACGTATATGAAGAAGCGACTGAGTAAGGTATGTGTGCAACATTGGTAACCTGCACATTATTGAATTATGTTTTGTCCAATAGGAGGTTTGTTCAGGAAACCGTTGAGTTGTTTTACCATGATTATGAGGAAAGATCTCTGACTTGTCGTTATCATGTACATGCTCTGATCGACAACCACTGTACATGACGATATGGAGTGGACCTGTGAGATGGTGACAAAATAAGGAGGAGATCACAACATATGTGGAGCTGTGAAAGAAAGGTCGTAGAGATGATGCAGAGCACTTGATGAGATAGATGGTCGAAAAGGATGTAGGTGCAACGAGAGCCTGAGTTTGATAAGTAGTAGGTAGACACAATCTAGATCATATGAGGTGATTCATGTATTAACATCTATGCAACCTTTTGTAAACATCTTAATTAGAATTCTAGAGTGTGACATATTAAAATATATTGTTCTGTATATGTGCATCATCATATCGCTAGATGACGTCACGAAGATCGACGAAGAGCACGCCTCGGAGGAGAAGGACAAACATGGACTTGCAACAAGAATAGGATTTGCCCCAGCATCGCACAAGAACAAGATTCGCCAAGCAGCATCGAAGACAAGAAAAGGAGAAAAACGACGAGAAGCTTCGTCGAAATGATCAAGCACTCACTTGTTGACATTTACACTAGCTGCAACCTAAGGCAAGCCCCAGTTTGTATTTAAGTTGTTAATATGTTTGATTTTATAATCTGTACAATGGTAATTGTGCATTAAGTCTAGGGATGTATGATACTCCACACGCATGACTCCTCGATCCCTGAAGTCTGGTTAGAATAGGAATTAGTGTGATTTCAACTGCTATATTAAAGTTGAGTAATTGGATGAAAGTGAGTTGAGGATTATGAATGAAATTAGGTTGAGGAAAGGAATGGAGATGGAAAGATTAATCTGAGACCGGACAGGAAGATTAGGATGCTTAAGAACGTGGTTTTGTGAGCATAGTTCTTGCTTGTGTCGGTTGAGGACCGTACCATGTGCGGCCCTACTGGATAAGTTTGAATATGTACTGGATGCATACTGGCTCTAGTAGACCAACAAACTGATGTAACATGTTAACCTGGGTGTTGAGGCATACCCCACCGTCTTAGACACCACGCACATCATGAGAAAAGCAGAGGCCACTGCGGCATAGGTCGTCATGTGAGTCTTGCTTCTGGGACTGTAGGACCAGCTCAACATTTGGGTGTCTTGTGAAAGGTGGTTGTGTACAACGTTATTGGGATAGGTCGTACGCCTCTTCTAGATGGGTGTACATGACGTGCAAGCCGGGTGTATCTTGATTCGAATCACTATCGCTCGCGGAAGGGAGCATACTTGTTCACTGCGCTGTGACGTAGTAACAACTGAAACTGGGGTGGAACCTGTTGTATGGTTAAGTAACTTGGTTGAAGTAGTTGATAATAGAACTAAAGTTATGATTCTAAACAACTTCACCTGCTATTATAAAGCTGAAGCAAGGATCCACTAATAGTGAACATTTACGTACTGCAATTTAATTTCATGTCTTAGGTTCCCAGCATGTAGAGTTTCATGCTTCGGTGAGACGGTTAAGTCTCGGTGAGCCTTGCATTCATACGAGTTTTGCAGGTATATAGCTATGACGAGTTCCTAAGCTTTGCCCTCGTCGGGGTATATAGCCAATGGAAGCCCTGGACGCCGCTGCTTGCTTCTGTGATGCTAAAGTGGAGTATCCGCAGGCTGGATACGACCGCTACTACTGTAGGGTAGGTTCGAGAGAGTAGTATGAAGACTTCTGCTGATGTAATATATTTTGTATAAAACTCTGAGATTAATGTAAGTTGCTCACTTATGTTATGAGTTCTTTGTTCTTTTCTGTGATGTGCTATTGGGTGTCGCATTGCACGACACCACCCAATGTGATTCCTGGTTTTTTTGGATCCCGGTCTTCACAGCTTGGTATCAAAGCCACATTGGGAATAGCGCACCTGAAAAGGAACATATTTTTGAAAATATAGACTTACGAGTGAGGATTCGGTAGTACGTCCACATAAGGACTGATATTAGCATAGTTACTTAAGGTGGCAAGCTAACATATTTATTATTATATTCTGTAACGATGCTCCGACGTCAGGTAAGAGGTAATGTACGCCACCGCAAGCGGATCAATTGCGGTAAGCTCACCATACGAGAAGTGGTATGTGATTGTCCCCCGTGGCTTGGCACGGGAGTTAATATGAGTCTTTGAACCTTTTCATGGTTTTGAGAACATATAAAAACGTTGCTCTCCAGCGTGCTTCAGGCAAAAGCGTGGATACCCCATCGTGTGGTAAAAAACGCGATAGTATGCAACTCTTGAACAATTCATGTTCAATGAGCCATACGTAGCGCTTGCCGTCGGCGTGCCTCTGTGAGGTACGGGTAGTAGGTGGTATCTGTTGGGTTGATAAAATTCTCAACCGTGACGACCCGTTCACGCTCTACTCGGGTCCCCGTCGTGTGGTGTGGAAACACGATCACATTTCTCGAGATTTGTTTTCCTCGAGAACGGCCTATATGGAATGATACATGGCGTTAGATTGGAAACTGATATATTATATTGTGACTACCTGTCGTGTTGCCCATGTGGCTCGCCCTTGTGGCGCATTCTGTGAAATGGACATGTTATGTCTTCGGCAGGTACCCTAACCGCGTTAAACGTATTGCGAGTAGAATACGTTTGCGAGTGATCGATATTAAGGCCACCTATGAGATGCTTATGCCGGCAATGACAGGTTTATATTTTCTCTTTTTTGAGGAGCGTAGTACCGACATGTCATTCGGGTTACATCGGACACAGTGACATTTCAAATCCATGTCAAGGATGTAACTCTAAACCTACAAGTTTTTGTTTAACTGCCAGAACAGATGGCCACCTTTGAACCATTTTAGTGAATTAAGTCCCAGCCCTATCAACTTAACCTCACTGTTTGGCTCTGGCAGTGAGTTACTGAAGTTTGATAGTGCATATTTCTCCATGGGCTACAGAGCTGCAAAACAGTTTTCAAAGGTTGAGAAGTCCCTACTATTTCTCTTTTGACACCCAGGACCAATTCCCATTTCGACAATGGTATTTAGTGCCCTAGGGTAAACAGACCCATATGCAGGTCCTCTTGTATAGTGATGGCAGAAGTTTTAATGAACTTTGGAAGTTCATATCTCCTAGTGGGTCTGACCATTTGAGGCCTACAATACATGGTTGGAAAGATTAGGAAATCTTCTAGAAGTTTCCTGTTCAGCTATAGAGCAGAATCCATCTTTAACTTATTCAAAGTTTATGATTTCCAAACTCTGCCGAGTCTGGACAGAAACTGAAACAGCTTCTGAACCCTTCACTCTTTCAACCGTAACACTTTGTAGAAACATAAAATTGGTTAATTTGATCCATTACTAAAAACCCTGCGACATGTGTAACAATATTGTAATTTAAATTTCTGTCAAATTTTGAAGTTTGTCAATCTAAAAAAATTGTGGACAAAATCAGCCTAAACAAAGGAAGTTCTGGCAAAAATCACTTCAGAAATCTGGGAACATTGTCAAACTTTAAAAATCTATATTTCTTCACCCAGAAGTGCTATGGAGGCAAATAAATATTTCTTGGAAATCTTTGGAAGTCCTCTATAATATTTCTATTGACCTCCAGACCAAAAGACTACTGTAAGAGGATGAAAATGCACCATAACTACAACTGCTACTCTTCTGAAGCTTAGTGAACCAGCATCTGTATTTTTGCCATATCTTCTTGTAGAAAACTCTTCTAGCCCAGTGTAATACATTTATGGGAAGGGAAGAAGATTTTCTACAACTTTGTAATTCAAAGTTAAGCCCAGAAAGATTTGGAATTTCGAGTTCAAGCTGATGCATATGTATAAGTGCTACCAGAATCAGTCAGACAATAGTTGAAATTTGAACAGCCATATCTCCTAAGTTAGAAAAGTAACATAGGCATATATTTACATTTATGAAAATCTTATGAAGTCCTCTATCAAGTTTCTATTCAACACTAAGACTAAAACTTGC
Organism: Tuctoria greenei; assembly: GCA_036927565.1. NCBI lineage: Eukaryota > Viridiplantae > Streptophyta > Magnoliopsida > Poales > Poaceae > Tuctoria > Tuctoria greenei. The sequence goes on from JAYESD010000001.1 coordinate 202,637,710, forward strand.
TGTAACAGGGTGAAATTTCAGTTATTGTCGAAACTGACCTGACTGTCCAGAATCTGGACATAGAGTACACAGTTTGCGATTTTGCGAGCAACGACATGTATGGAAGTTGTTGAAAGCATCTAGGCCCCCCATGAAGTACGGTTTCGGTGACTAATGACAACCATTGAACTTTACTAATGAATTTGTGAATGCAAGGTCCCCATAATCACTCAATAAAATGAAATGAATATGTCATTGGAGACCCATATACAATCAACTTTTGAGATCAAATCAATGAGATAAAGACAAGAAGTGAAAGCTCTTATGTCTAAGTCACTCAAACATAAGTTGACAACATACAATGCTTGAAGATCGTCAGAGAGGCTTATGAAACAAATGTCTAAGAGGTCATCTGAGCAAGACACAAAAGATTCACTCAAAAACAACTCGAAGCAAACAAAATCAACTCACCGGATCAACCGATGATTTCAGAAATGTACACATCGGTCGAGTTGGTTCAACTGAAGAAGAAGACCTCAGAACAATGTACTCACCGGATCATCCGATGTGAATGGCTCAGTGACATCGGTCCATCAGTACAGTTTGCAATACCATTGGACCAAGTGTAGCACCGGATCATCCGATGTACAGACTTACACACATCGGTCAATCACTCCAGTAAGCATCAAGATTAAGCAAATTCTGGAGGAAGAGCCACCGGATCATCCGATGAGAAGACAGGAGCAACATCGGTCTAACAACGGTCATATCTGACACAATGACGTCAGCCAAAGTAATTAGACCGATGATAACTAAAGGGGAGACATCGGATCATCTGGTGTTCACAGTAAAGTTCTGTTAGCCTACTTTTCCAACGTCTATTTCGGGGAGGCTGGCTATAAAATACCCCCTAACCCTGTCATTTCGTCAAGTCTTGATCACTAGAAGCTATCAACACATTCACAAGCATTCAAGACCAAGAGCAATCACTTTCACACCATTTCGATCATCCATACACCAAGGTTTAGGCTAGAACTAGCTAGAGAGAGAGCTTGTGTGCCACCATTCTGGGTGAGTGGACTCTCTAGGATAGTGTGAGAGCCTCAAGGGAGTGCCCTTGGTGTTGTAACTGTGAGAAGACTTCCGGAGCTTGCCAAGGCGTGTGTGGAAGCCCGGAAGGTCGAAGTTGTACAAGGCTTGAGGTCCACCTTGCCAAAGGAGGCGAACGAAGAGGAATAGTGAAGACCCCTCGTCTTGATAACTTGGGTGTGGAAAAACCCTTTGGTGGGTGCCACAACGTGGATGTAGGAAGATCTTGACGATCTTGTCGAACCACGGGATAAATCCTTGTCTCCCCGGGAGTTTGCATCCTTCTCCTTCCCTTACTTTTATGCATTTTATATTCCACAAAGTTTCTATCTACTATAATGCATAGATAGTCGCGTAGGGAATTGGGCTTTAGAAATTAAGTTTCATTGCTTAGAAATTTTCGAAGAAAGCCCAATTCACCCCCCCTCTTGGGCATTCGGTCCTTACAATTGGTATCAGAGCAAAGTTTCTCATAGGATCATTCTAGCTTCACCGCTAGAGAGCTAAAATGGCCAAGGTTGGGGGTTCGGTTCCCATCTTCGAGGGCAAGAACTTTGCCTATTGGAAAGCATGCATGCGCGCTTACCTTGAGGCTATTGCTCCCGAAGTATGGGAAGCGACCCACGCGGGGTTTGGAGAACACAATTATGTTGGTGATCAAATTAAGTGGGATGCTAAAGCTAGGAATGCAATCTATGAATGTATTAGTCAAGGTGTATTTGCTAGAATTGCTAGTAAAGAAAAAGCTTGTGAAATTTGGGCTTGCTTAATAGAGATTCATGAGGGCTCTTCTCGTGTCAAAGAACTAAAATATCATATACTTAAAGCCAAGTATGATGAATTTAAAATGCTTCCTCATGAAAATGTCAATGAGATGTTCTCTCGCTTAAATGTGCTTATTGAAGAAATAAATGCTCTTGACATTGCTTCTCTTGGCAAGGGACTCATCAACCGCAATATCCTCATGCTCCTTCCCAAGCCAAAGTACAACATCATCAACTCCATGCTCCAAAAAGAGTCACTTGACCACATTGAAGTTTCGGAGCTCACTGGAGAAATACACGCTCATGAGATGAGTGTACTTGGGATGATGGAGCAATTATCATCAAAGACAATTGCTCTAAAGGCCTCCACCAAGAAAACAAGCCACCAGAAGAAGAAGGTGGTTGAGCCTAGCTCAAGTGAAGAAGAACAAGCATCAAGTGAAGATGATGATGATGAGCTTGCGTTGATGATGAGAAAGTTCTCACGCTTGAACTCCAAGATTACCAAGAAGGGGTACACCTTTGATCCCAAGAAGAAAGCGTTTCTACCAAGGAGAGATGATCGCAAGACTTGCTACAATTGTGGTGATCAAGGCCACATCTCCTATGATTGTCCAAAACCGGACAAAAGAAGTGAGAACTACAAAGGCAAGCATCGCAAGCTTGAAGGAAGTGATGATGATGAAGAAGAAGCCAAACCAAAGCCAAGATCCTTTGGGAAGAAGAAACATGACAAGGGCAAGAAGGCAAGGCTCTTCCCAAAGAAGAGAAATGGCCCATAAAAGGTGTTCATGTGTGAGGCAAATGAATGGGTCACCGACGAAGAAACAAGTGATGAAGAGAGTGAAGAGGAAGAAGAAAGCTTGGCCGGTCTCGCCATCGCCAACAATGATGATGCACCTCTTCATCCACCGCCCATGTGCCTCATGGCGAAAGGTAACACCGAGGTATGTGATGACTCTAGCGATGATGAGCTTTCCCCCGATGATTTAACGTCTTTGATAAATGAATATAATGATATCATTAAGAGGGAAAAGAGTAAGGTTAAAGTGCTTGAAGAAACTCGTGCTAAACTTGAGAGTGCTAACCTTGATTTGCTTGACAAGTATGAAAGCATACTCAAAGAGCATGACACGCTCAAATCCCATGTCAAGCAAATTGAGGAAGAAAAGGCTAAAATCAAGATATATAATCATGAACTTGACTTAGCACACCAAACACTCTTGGAGGAGCACAACAAGTTAATACAAGAACATCAAACACTTAACCTTGCTCATGACATGCTTGATCAAGAGTTGAAAAATATGAAGAAGCAAACTCTTAATGATAAGATATCCATTACTTCTCATGTCACTAATGCTTTGCACAAGTCTTTGCCTTTGAAAGCTAATGCTAGGGAGAAGGACTTGTTGGAAGAAATTGAGAGTCTCCGCACTAGTGTGGCTAGACTTTCAAAAGGAGAAGTCAAGCACAAGGAAATTCTCTTCCAACAAGCAAAGGCCTTCAACAAGAGAGGACTTGGATCCTTCCAGGTGCCTAACAAAGGAAAGGTGCCCTCACCGAAGCTAAGAACAAGCTTCATCAAGGAAGTTGGTTCTTATTGCCGACATTGTGAGGTCACCGGTCACCACACAAGGGAGTGTCCTCTTCCTAACCGACCTTCTCCAAAATTGCCTACTAACTATAAATCTACTTTCAATGATCATTATTATCTCTTGAGTAAAGTACATGGCAAGGTGAAGGCAAGGTTCATTGGCAAAGACATGAAGGACATGAAGGGGAAGCTCCCCAATCAACTTTGGGTCCCAAAAACACTTGTATCACACATACAAGGACCTAAGTTGGCTTGGGTGCCTAAAGTCAAAAATTGAATTCATGTGTGTAGGTGAACTACAAAGCTGGAGGAAAGCATTGGGTACTCGATAGCGGGTGCACTCAACATATGACCGGCAATGATGGTATGTTCACCACCACAGAAAACCCCGACAATCATGAACAAGTCACCTTTGGTGATAACTCTAAGGGAAAGGTAATTGGGTTAGGTAAAACTGCTATTTCAAATGACTTGTCTATTTCTAATGTTTTGTATGTTAAGTCACTTAGTTTCAATTTACTTTCTATTGCACAACTATGTGATCTTGGACTAACGTGCACATTTAGCAAAAATGATGTTGTTGTGAGTAGTGAAACAAGCCAAGACATAGTCTTCAAAGGATTTCGGCATGGACACCTCTACCTAGTGGACTTCTCCAACAAGAATACTAGCTTGACCACTTGTCTTTTCACTAAGACAAGCTTGGGTTGGCTATGGCACCGACGCATAGCGCACATAGGGATAAGCAAACTCAAGAAGTCATTCAAGCTTGGGATGGTGACCGGCGTGAATGATGTCACATTTGAGAAGAACAAGCTTTGTAGCGCATGTCAAGCCGGGAAGCAAGTTGCTTCACACCACCCAATGAAGACAATGGTGTCAACCTCCAAGCCACTTGAACTACTCCACATGGACCTCTTCGGACCGTCCACATATCAAAGCCTTGGCGGTAACCTCTATTGTCTCATTATTGTTGATGACTATTCTCGCTATGCTTGGACTCTATTTCTAGGTGACAAGAGTGAGACTCCGGAAGTGTTCAAGACCTTCGCCAACCGCACTCAAAGGGAATTTCAACTTCCCATCATCAAGGTCCGGAGTGACAACGGCACCGAATTCAAGAACTACAAAATTGGGGAGTGGTGTGACCGTGAAGGAGTAAAACATGAGTTTTCGGCCACATACACCCCTCAACAAAACGGTGTCGTTGAAAGGAATAACAAGACACTCATCACTCTTGCAAGAGCAATGCTTGATGACTACGGCACGTCGGAGAAGTTTTGGGCCGAAGCGATCAACACGGCGTGCCATGCCGCAAATAGGGTCTATCTCCATCGACTACTTCAAAAGACCCCGTACGAGCTACTCATTGGGAGAAAGCCCAACATCTCCTACTTTCGAGTCTTTGGATGCAAGTGCTACATCTACCGCAAGAAAAGGCTCGGTAAGTTTGAAAGAAGATGTGATGTTGGCATATTTCTTGGTTATGCATCAAACTCAAAAGCATATCGAGTATTCAACCAAACCTTTGGTTTAGTTGAGGAAAGTTGTGATGTTGAGTTTGATGAATCTAATGGCTCCCAAGAGGAGAGTTTTGGTCATGATGAAATAGATGATGAGCCTCTACGAGAAGCCATGAAGAACATGACCATTGGAGACATCAAGCTGGAAGTTGAGGAGAGCCATGATCAAGGGGGAGCTTCAAGTTCCAACAACAACACCTCTATGGCGCCTCAAGTTGACGAAGAAGAAAAGGATGATCCATTGCCAACTCAAGACTACCAAGCACAACAACATCAAGAGAAAGAAGAAGTCCATGATCAAGCCCAACCACAAGAGGAGCAACACACATCACCTTCGCCAAGTGCTTCACAACCACTTATGAGGCTGGATGCATCTCCAAGGCACATCCAATGGACCAAATTATTGGAAGTCCGTCAAGGGGTGTAAGTACACGTTCTCGCCACTTTGCTTCGTTTTGTGAGCACTACTCGTTTGTTTCGTGTGTAGAACCCACTCACATTGAGGAAGCACTCCAAGACCCAAATTGGGTGATGGCCATGCAAGAAGAACTCAACAACTTCATCCGCAATGAAGTTTGGGTGTTGGAGGAGTGACCCAAGGAAAAGAACGTCATCGGAACAAAGTGGGTGTACCGCAACAAACAAGACGAGAATGGCGTTGTGGTTCGCAACAAGGCAAGACTTGTGGCCAAACGGTTCTCACAAGTTGAAGGACTAGATTTTGGGGAGACATTTGCCCCGGTCGCCCGGCTAGAAGCCATCCGTATACTCCTTGCCTTTGCATCACATCATAGTATTAGACTTTATCAAATGGATGTGAAAAGTGCCTTTCTTAATGGTTACATTAACGAGCTTGTTTATGTTGAACAACCTCCCGGGTTTGAAGATCCGAGGAATCCTAATCATGTGTATAGGTTGCACAAGGCACTCTACGGGCTCAAGCAAGCACCTAGGGCGTGGTACGAACGACTACGGGATTTCCTCATCATGCAAGAATTCAAGATCGGGAGGGTGGACACTACACTCTTCACCAAGGACATCAACGTAGATTTGTTCATTTGTCAAATTTATGTTGATGATATTATTTTCGGTTCAACTAACGAAGCTTTTAGCCATGAGTTTGGCAAAATGATGTCTAGGGAATTCGAGATGTAAATTATTGGAGAGCTCCACTTCTTCCTTGGATTTCAAATCAAGCAACTTCAAGAGGGGACCTTCGTCTATCAAGAGAAGTACACCAAGGACCTCTTGAAGAAATTTGAGATGGGAGATTGTAGCTCAAGAAGCACTCCAATGGCAACCAATTGTCATCTCGACGCGGATAAGGACGGTAAACCTATTGATCAATCTAACTACCGTTCGATGATTGGTTCATTGCTTTACCTTACCGCATCTAGGCCCGATATCATGTTTAGTGTATGCTTGTGTGCTCGCTTTCAAGCGGCACCTAAAGAATCGCATAGGAAGGTGGTCTTTAGGATACTTAGGTATCTTAAGCATACCCCTAGTGTGGGCTTGTGGTACCCTAAAGGTGCAAAATTCCATCTTGTGGGATACTCGGATTCGGACTTTGCCGGATGCCGCTTGGATCGCAAGAGTACCTCCGGTGGGTGCCACTTGCTTGGGCGTTCCCTAGTATCTTGGTCTAGCAAGAAGCAAAATTCCGTCGCCTTGTCCACGGCGGAAGCGGAGTATATTGCGGCCGGTGCATGTTGTGCCCAAATTCTTTATATGAAACAAACCCTTTTGGACTTTGGTATTAAACTTGGTTGTGTGCCTCTCCTTTGTGACAATGAAAGTGCGGTTAGGATAGCTAAAAACCCCGTTCAACACTCCCGCACTAAGCACATTGATATTCGCCATCATTTCTTAAGGGACCATGAAGCTAAGGGAGACATCTCTTTGAGAGGTGTTAGGTCCGAAGAACAATTGGCGGATATCTTCACTAAACCACTTGATGAGAAAACTTTTTCTAGGCTAAGAAGTGAATTAAATGTGCTAGATGCATCAAACGTCATGTAAGTTGCCATGATCATGTAAGAATGCATATCATATAGGTCTTGCCTAACTCTCAAAGGATAGGGGTGAGCAAGGGTTAGCTTGGGATGATGGTTCTTTTGGGTTTTCCCAAGGCTTGGAGAGTGGTTCTCCCTGAAGAAGCCTTTGAATGGTTCAAACTTGGCAAGATAGATTTACTTTATGTCTTGCATGATGCCTGCCATACAGACTTGCACTCATATTTAAATTTCTTGCACTATAAAATGTTTGGCATTGCATACGGTAGATTGTCACAAAGGGGAACCCACCTCATGAGAAAGAGACTTGTTTGAAATGCAATATCTCAACTCATATAAGGTGGAAAGAACAAAATGTTAGGTGCGTTAATGCCTAGAGGAACATGCTTAAGAGAGATAGAAGTCTTCATACTCTACCTCACAAAGCATGGGCCTTACATTTTATTTGGATGATTTCCTCCTATTTTTCTCGATGTTCCTTTTGCCTTAAGGCCTAGCCAAGTTATTGGCATATTAGTATCTTTGAGGGGTAAGGGGTTGCCCAAAAAGTCCTAAGACATGTGTTTCTCGTTGCTTGTTTGTTTGGTCAAAGGACATATATGGGATGTTATTGTTCTGTAGTCATCGGATTATCCAATGCCTAGGTCAATCCCTCATCGGTTCAATTGGTGTTCAATCTCCGGGTGCCAGTTCAGTCAGTATCTCAATTCAACCGACGCGTTCAATCTGAAAAACATCGGTCGATCCGGTGTTCACTCTTCTGGAACTATGCCAAATTCCACCGATGCTACTTCCTCCCACGTTGGACCATCCGGTGTCAACGTTCCTCTTTTGAATACTCTTACTGTACTAATCGACCGATGATCCCAACCCTCAACGTCGGTCCATCCGGTGTCAACTGCACTTTTCTGAAAAACCTTACTGTATCATTCGACCGATGCTCCCATCATTCATCAACGGTCCATCCGGTGTTATATACGGCTAGGGTTTGGGACCCACTATTTAAACCGGCCGTTCGTTCTCCTCTTCTCTCTCCCCGATCTCTTTTGCCTCCGCCGCCGCCTTGCTCACCTTGCGCCACCTCCACCGCCGCCGGACGCTGCCGCCGCCCACCGGACGCTGCTGCCCGCCGGCCGCCGCTGCCCGCCGCGCTGCCGCCTCCATCCACGCGCCGCCCACTCCACCGCGCCGCCGCCTCCATCCACGTGCCGCTCACTCCACCGCACCGCCGCCTCCAAGCGCTGTCGCCTCCACCACGCGCCACCGCCTCCAAGCGCCGCCGCCTCCACCCAAGTACACCGCCGCCGCTCCTCTCCCTCACCACCAAGTTGCCATCGCGGTGCATCCATCGCCGCTAGGGTTTCCTACCCCGTCAATCTCCACATCACCTTCATCGACTCCGTTCAATCGAGCGATTGCAATGGCTCGCGACAAGAAGAACAAGGGGAAGGCTATCGCGGAGCCGGCCGCGAAGAAGCAAAAACTGTCGAAGGAGGAGAAGAAGGCTTTGATGGCCGCTCGCGCCGACGAGGAGCGTGAGCGTGGCCGAGGAGGATCGCTGAGGATTCGCGAGGCTTGTCCGAGGCAGCCTCCTATGATCGACGACTCCGAGGTCGAAGAAGAGCCGGTAGAGCCTCTCGTCCGCCGGCGCTCAGCCCGGACCCGTGGGGTTCACAGCACGGCAGCACCACGTCCGAGACCGACAGCTGCCGACCGTCGTGAGGACAGGGAGGCCCAGCGTGCTATCTTCGAGATGGACACCACTATCCATGTCGCTGAAGGAGTCCGGTTGACCGACTACCAGAAGATGAAGGCCAAGCAGCTTCGCAAGCTCAGGTGGAATGTGCTGCTTGAGGAGTGGTACCCGCAGCCCAAAGAGGCTCTGGTGGATAGTCGCTTCTGGACTGTCACCCAGGCATCACTCTATGAGACCTACAGGCGTCGAGGTCACAAGCTGTTTCAACATAACTATCTGGATTGGGGTCAGCTAGCTTTGGCAGCAGAGACGGAGAGCCATCCTTATTTTGAGAGGTATCGAGGTTTGGTGCAGCTAATGGCATATGAGCGGAGTGCCTATGTGGAAGATTGGGTCCGCGTCTTCTACGCCACCCTCTATGTCTCTGAGGGCAGAAGATCAATTGACTTCATGATCATGGGTCAGCACTACCACTTGACGAGGCAGACACTGGCACAGCTGCTAGGAGTGGACTTGCACGACACCTGTGTGCATGAGAGGGTTTACGGTCAGGCAGATCCACCGAGGAGGCTGCTCGCTGGAGGAGTGGCACCACCGCTGGAGGAGATCCGTTATTTGTTTGGTCCTACCTTCTCTCCTGACCAGCCGAGAGTACCAGCTTTGCTGACTCCAGCTGCGCGCACAGTGCACCTCGCCTTGCGCCGCACGCTCCTGCCGAGGTCTGGTTACTTGGAGGGGTTCACCAGCTTACAGCAGACTCTCCTGTTCTACATCATGAACGGGATGTAGTTCGACATAGTGGACGTCCTCATATGCGAGATGGAGGATGTGATCACATATGGAGGAGGCATGATGAGGCAGCTCGTATATGGACACTGGATCAGCTACCTGCTCACCATGATGGTTCCCGAGGGGTCCGCCGTGCACGACCATCTCACTGACGAGAGTGTGACACGGTTCGGTCACTACCGTGCCCCAGCTCCTGGAGACCGCCGCCTTGGTCGTCCAGTCGAGCGTCAGGTCAGGGCTCGCCTTTCTGAGGAGGACTGGTCTGACCTAGAGAAGGAGGATGAGAGGCTTGCCGAGGCTGAGGCACAGGGGGAGGACTTGCAGCATATCTGGTCTGAGAGCGACACCGACGACAGTGTCGAGGAGTACTTCCCTCCTCCGCCCTCGCCCAGGCAGCACAACGCGGAGGCTGGAGGCTCTACAGTGCCACCACCTACTCCACCTCCCGTCACTGAGGCGCAGGTCACGCAGCCGTCAGAGCTGACATCGCTCCTCCAGCAGATGGTTAAGCAGCAGCGTCTGGACAGGCTGACAGCCGAGCAGGCCCGAGCGGAACAGGATGCCCGTCTCCTTGAGCTCCAGCAGCAACAGCATGAGATGCAGCGTCAGGTCGCCCGTGAGAGGCGTGAAGACACTGAAAGGCTGACGAGGCTTATCGACCAGATGCACCAGCGCACTCTCGACCAGCAGCAGCAGACGCAGCAGGCGATGATGGGCATCCTGGGGTTGATCACCAACCTCTACACCCAGATCGGGATTGCCCTCCCGTCGCAGCTGCCAGGAGTCGCTCCACCACCTCCAGTCTTGGCTCCAGCTGTCGCTCCAGTGGCCCCAGTACCTTCTACGTCGATTCCCTCCTTCAGCATGTCTCCACTTCTGGCTCCTAGTGATCTGATCCACTCCCCACTGCCGGCCACGACCCTGTTCCAGCAGTCGCCGGCCTCCGTCGTCAGTGCCCCTGCTCCAGCAGCTCCTCCACAGCAGGCACCGACGGTGGCTCCTACGGCTCTGGCAGCTCCCTCCACCGCTACTCCAGCCAGCAGCTCCGACGACAGCGACGGGTACCAGTTCGTCATCGCGCCCAGTACTCAGGGTCCTTAGGCGCTCGGATCCCTTTTTGGTGTCTTGATGCCAAAGGGGGAGAAGAGTTGGAGGAGTCAGGGGGAGCGTCTTAGTGTCAGGGGGAGTCTCTTTTATCTTTTATCGTTTATCATTCTTGTAATTCAGTGTGTTTGCTACATTTGGTGTGTTTGCTTCTCATTTGCTACTTATTGAGCTCTAATGAACTTATTTCCATGAGTTATTAATTGATTGGGCTCATTTGGTGTTTATCTATGTTTATGATCCCTTATTATTCACTTGAGTTATTAATTGATGCTTAAGCTTCAAGTGTGACATCCTGTATTCATTGCATATTCTTTTAAGTTTCATTCTATCAAATTCATTACTATTGCGCTTTGATTATTGTGTTGTCATCAATCACCAAAAAGGGGGAGATTGAAAGCATCTAGGCCCCCCATGAAGTACGGTTTCGGTGATTAATGACAACCATTGAACTTTACTACTGAATTTGTGAATGCAAGGTCCCCATAATCACTCAATAAAATGAAATGAATATGTCATTGGAGACCCATATACAATCAACTTTTGAGATCAAATCAATGAGATAAAGACAAGAAGTGAAAGCTCTTATGTCTAAGTCACTCAACCATAAGTTGACAACATACAATGCTTGAAGATCATCAGAGAGGCTTATGAAACAAATGTCTAAGAGGTCATCTGAGCAAGACACAAAAGATTCACTCAAAAACAACTCTAAGCAAACAAAATCAACTCACCGGATCAACCGATGATTTCAGAAATGTACACATCGGTCGAGTTGGTTCAACTGAAGAAGAAGACCTCAGAACAATGTACTCACCGGATCATCCGATGTGAATGGCTTAGTGACAACGGTCCATCAATACAATTTGCAATACCATTGGACCAAGTGTAGCACCGGATCATCCGATGTACAGACTTACACACATCGGTCAATCACTCCAGTAAGCATCAAGATTAAGCAAATTCTGGAGGAAGAGCCACCGGATCATCCGATGAGAAGACAGGAGCAACATCGGTCTAACAATGGTCATATCTAACACAATGACGTCAGCCAAAGTAATTAGACCGATGATAACTAAAGGGGAGACATCGGATCATCCGGTGTTCACAGTAAAGTTCTGCCAGCCTACTTTTCCAACGGCTATTTCGGGGAGGCTGGCTATAAATACCCCCTAACCCTGTCATTTCGTCAAGTCTTGATCACTAGAAGCTATCAACACATTCACAAGCATTCAAGACCAAGAGCAATCATTTTCACACCATTTCGATCATCCATACACCAAGGTTTAGGCTAGAACTAGCTAGAGAGAGAGCTTGTGTGCCACCATTCTAGGTGAGTGGACTCTCTAGGATAGTGTGAGAGCCTCAAGGGAGTGCCCTTGGTGTTGTAACTGTGAGAAGACTTCCGGAGCTTGCCAAGGCGTGTGTGGAAGCCCGGAAGGTCGAAGTTGTACAAGGCTTGAGCTCAACCTTGCCAAAGGAGGCGAACGTAGAGGAATAGTGGAGACCCCTCGTCTTGGTGACTTGGGTGTGGCAAAACCCTTTGGTGGGAGCCACAACGTGGATGTAGGAAGATCTTGACGATCTTGCCGAACCACGGGATAATTCCTTGCCTCCTCGGGAGTTTGCATCCTTCTCCTTCCCTTACTTTTATGCATTTTATATTCCGCAAAGTTTCTATCTACTAGAATGCATAGATAGTCGCGTAGGGAATTGGGCTTTAGAAATTAAGTTTCATTGCTTAGAATTTTTCGAAGAAAGCCCAATTCACCCCCCCCCTCTTGGGCATTCGGTCCTTACAGTTGTAAATGCTGAATGGATGCATTTTTGGAAGCTGATATGATGTACTATAATGTTATAATTGAAATATTTTGTATAATCTGTATATTGTGACTGTTTAAACTGTGGCCAAAATCTCCACTTTTAGGGGAGGTTATGTCAAAATGGCCCAGAAAACTGTCAACTTCAAACCACTATAACTCTCAAACCCTTGATGCAATGGAGGTATGTGGGTAACTGTTGGAAAGGTCTGAGAGTCACCTACAATTTTGCTAATTGGGTCCTACATGAAAATGTCATTTGCTTGGTCAAAATTGAGTTTGAGTGAAACATGGTATGGCTGGAACAGTTGCAACCAGAGATAAGGAAATGGTCAGAGCGATGTTGCAACTGAGTTTGATTCACTATGAACATTATATTAACATACTCAGGACGGTGGGTTTGTACATTTGAATCGATTCCAATCTATGTCCAAAGGTGGATCACCCATTCCTACAAATGAAGAATGAAGGGAATTGCTCAAGAACGGTGAACTGATCGGGCTTCATATACATGCTATGACTGATGCTCCAAGACGTTGGATATACCGAGTAGGCGGCATATAGGAGCAAAGAAAGAGCAGAAAGAGGGATGATGCTCTTGAGCAGGTAGAGAAGTATAAGTCGGAAATGATCCAAGCGCTCAACAACTAGCGTAAACTTCAGATCTTCACCTCACTTAGATGATATGGTACTGGCTGCGGATATACCACTGGTCTATATAGCTATTGTCAGCTTTAAAAGGAAGTAACATTTGAACTTGGTACTGATAGAAGCATATGCAAGATATCAACGGAAGGTAATGGAAGTTACTAGACTGGCACTTAAGGGGGAAGGAGTGCACCCTAGTAACAAAGTGATGGATGTCATTCTGTTACACCCAGTTTACGTAAACACGGAACCAACAAGTTGGGGATTGATCTCAAGTAAGCAAGAATAAGTACGACATCGACTCATCAGATCAAAGAGAAGGATAAAGGAAGAGCTGTTACTACGGATCACTCTAGTGGCTTGGAACCTCGATGCTTAGTGGTACTCAACCGTTGAGTTAAGGTAGTTATTTGATTTTTCATGCTTAAAAGCTCCAATGCTTCATCTTCTAGGACAAGGAACTATGTGTAGGTAGTATGACTTTGATATTCTTCTATGATGACTTAGGGTTGTTAACCCTGACCATTACTCAAACACTGTCCTTTGTCAACCACCTATTGAAACCTCTGAAGTGGATGTTAGATACCTGCTCTTCGAAGGTTAATCTCTTTGCCACTTCTGAGGGTAATCCCACCTCACCTACTTAAAGGTAGACATAGTAGGTTGAGAACACTTCGAGGTGAGAAACCCGATCCTTTGCTAATACACCGCGACTCATTTTTCTAAGTGGTGGTTAGAAGATCTCAGAGAACTTTTCGCTAGCACACTTATCTTGACACCATCAAACTTGGTCAAGACATGAAAGTAGCATTCCTTTTGTAGCACCTTTCGTGACCAAGTTTACTCGATCCTTGTGTATCTGGGATATTCCTTGGCGTGTTTGGATTGGCTTACATGTTTTTGCTCAAACCATAAGAATGAATGCATCATACTTTCTGCATCTCAACCCGACCGGGATTGCATTGCATATGCACATCATCATCCAACTTGTGATGCATCATGAAACATGATTAATATTGAGCTTTGAGCAAGAATATGTAACCCTGCTCAAATACTTAAGTAGTGTCTAATGATCTTGAGTTGTGAACACTTTTATCGTTCATAATGCCATTTGCTTAGTTCATTATCCTGGTTTTTACAAAGGAAAACAATTACTTAACACCCTTATATCTAAATAACAATTGAGTTATCCTTGACATGTTGATACTCAATCCCCTTGATTGATGAAAACTGACTAACTCTAGTTACGAGGAGTTTCCTTATGACTCTTCAACCTTGTGAGAACCTTGCATTCCCTCTACTCCCGAGACTATCGCTTGCTTACCAAACTGATAGAACTCTTTGACTTGTAATGCATTGTGACATTGTTTGATCTCACAACCTTGTAGTCACCATCGATTGTACATCTTTGTATTTTGATTACATAATAGAAATTGAACCTTGAATTCTCTTATATCAGTACAAAACGTTTCATCCCGTGACTCATTTATCGAGATCAATATTCCTTGCGAGTTGATCATTCCTTAATTGGATCTCAATATACCTTGATTCTTATTTTGGCAAGACAGAGTTAAATCCTTAAGGATGCAACCAAAGCAATGTAAGTCGCAAAAATAGCTACATTTTGTATTGTAAGACATCATTGTGATCATGGAAATCAGAGAGCGAAGACTGGATATCGGAATCAAAGTTTGGACAGTAGTGTCTTCAAAAGAGAACACGGAATACTGAAGCCAAAGATGGTAGAGTTGAATGTGTCTTCCTTATGAAGCAGGATTCATCATAAGAGAGTAAAGAAGAAGACTTCAGCACACCGTCAGAGATTTACAGAGAAAGGACATAGACTCTCCAGTTAACGTCGCCTACATCAAGTAGTTGAATTCATATCACTCGCAAGGAGACTCATATCACTAGGAAATTTATTTGTCTTTACATGGATCACAAGAGCCTTAAGTAAATTTTAATCATAAGGAGTTGGATTTGAGATAGTCAAGCTGGATGGAGTTGATCTCGGATTTGGAACTTGAGACTCCACATCATCTTAGCATCGCCAACGTGATAAACGATGCATTAAGATGCAAAGCTCATGTTCATAACGTGACCCTCATATCGATGGAAAAGGAAGAACCAAATATACGCTTGATCCCTTATGGATCATTGGGTCAGTTTGCTCTCATACCTACGATTCGGGGAAGGATTTTATGAGTTCATAAGAAAGACAAGTCAATGTCTACTCTCAGAATGGAAGTTAGGGGAAAAACGTGTTATACTTCTGAAAAGTGAAACAAGGAACTGAGCATTGTGGTTTTACAAAATATTATGCAGTAACTACGCCGTGAAGTGAATCACATGGGAAGATGATGAGTTGCATTAGAAGATGAAGAATATCTTCTAACCGGTAGTTCGGACATGTTATCATTATGCCTACAATAACATCCTTTACAACCTCAGTTCTTCACTTCTAATCTCGGGACGAGATTTCATTAAGGGAGAAGGGTTGTAAAATCCCACTCTGAGGTAGGCATGTCGAGAGTGGAAATTTGGAAGTACAGAAAAATTACCTCAATTGACTAGCGTGTAAATTGGCACCTAGAACTTGATTTCAAATCCAAACTTAGTGGCGGATGTGGATTAGGCTAGAAATATAGTTAAAGCTATTAAATATATTAACCATATTTAATTATTGATCATGGGATTACTTTTGTAAACGTTAGGTTACAAAAATAAATCAAATACACAAAATGATATTTCAAACAAGAATGTGATGCAATTTAAATAATTCAGATAACAATGGTGCAAAAGAAAGGGATTAGTCACTGCAATTTATTTTCAAAATTTGGAGCAGTCAAATTGCAGAACGGATTGCACCGTTGTGTTTATCATTTTCAAAATAGTCATCATACAAATTTTGGTGATTTTTGAATGCCGTTTGCTGTTTTAATTTGAGCGCTCAAAGGCTGCAGCTTTGAGGATTTATATGACAAGTGGGGCCCACGTGCCAGCAGGCCCCACCATTCGGTCTTATAGCTACAGAGCCGTGGCCCTCTGTTCAGCGCCTCCACAGCTCGACCAATTTCCATCGTTCCTTCCTCTGCTTGCTTCTATCGGAAGTCTGCTTGCTTCTATCGGAAGTCAAAAACCAAGTCCGGCTTCTTCCTCCATGTCCGGTGCTTGCAAATCAAAGCTGAGTTGCTTAGTCCTCTCTCGTTCCCCGGCAACCAGAGCCA
Organism: Tuctoria greenei; assembly: GCA_036927565.1. Taxonomy (NCBI): domain Eukaryota; kingdom Viridiplantae; phylum Streptophyta; class Magnoliopsida; order Poales; family Poaceae; genus Tuctoria; species Tuctoria greenei. The sequence continues at coordinate 202,653,958 of JAYESD010000001.1, forward strand.
TGGCGGCCGCCTGCGTACTTGGCGTCGCGCTGCTGCTGCCCTGCTGCCACCCAGCTCGATGATCTTTGCCCTGTCCTCTACCCTGCCCATGTTCTGTTAACCTAACAAGCCACAACGAAGAATCCATGCATGGTCATGGCACCACGCCGCCAGCCCAAGCGCCGTGCCCTCGGCCGAGCACCGCGCCTTTCACCGCTGCAGCGCTGCGCTCGCATCGACCACACACACATCGCTCACGTCCGCAGCAGCGCTGGCCGCTCTCACCGTGCGTTTCCTTGTCCGCGCGGTCGCCGTTGACCCCTGTCCGCGCCGTGCTGCAGCATAGCAGCCGTGCAGTGCCTCTGCTGCAGATCGCTCCAGGCCATTTCCTTCATCTCTGCGCCACTGGTAATGCAGCACACACAATCGAAGACCTTCGGCAGCTGAACCGCATCGACGCCGTCACCCTCGATACGTCGCCGTGATGTTCCGCGTCGCAGCTGCGTCCTAGCAATGTTGTAATTGACGTGTGTGGTGCACAAGATGCTGGATCACGTCATTGACACAACGGCTTCGACAATTGGTCCAAGGTTAGCTCTGATTTGTACAAGATTTGTCGGAACAGTGTTGCAGCCAAAGTGTTCGATAAAATGTTTACAAGGCGAAACGAAGTATGATGATGATCAACACTGATCTGTGATGCAGGACACATGCTGGCGGTGCATCGTACAAGTCGACAATGACCCTTTTAGCTCTGAATTGTGCAATAATGATCAAATTGAAGACGCATCCAAACTGTTCGATAAAATGCCAGCCGAGGTCAAATCAACTACGATGGTTTATCTTATTACACGGCTGCTATTGTGATCCAAGAATGATGATTGTGACATAGTGATACTGGATTAAAAGAATGTGGACCTTGCACTACTATTGCTTAGGTTAAGATTGATTCATGCCTAGACGCAGCTGCTTACAAAAGTGCATGAGCACTTACCATTGTTCATGCAAGGATCAATCAGGGTGAAGTGTAGCTGCAGCTTGCTCGTGGTAACATGTTCATAAATGACCTTTGTACAGAACCGACACACAAGGAGCAGTTGGGGATTGTGGTGTGTTCTACTTCTTGCAAGTAAGTCATCTCATGGTTTCTTATTCATGGAGCACGCAAGCAAGCAAGTGGTAGAGTATGACTAATATAGATAAGGAATGCAAAGAAAAGTGGATTTCCCATGCGGTGTCACTTGCAGTAATTTGATTGTTTGATTTTGCAAGGACAAGGTGATGGACACATTGGGCGTATATGAAGAAGCGACTGAGTAAGGTTTGTGTGCAACATTGGTAACCTGCACATTATTGAATTATGTTTTGTCCAATAGGTTTGTTTGGGAAACAATTGGGTTGTTTTACCATGATTATGAGGAAAGACCTCTGACTTGTCATTGTCATGTACATGCTCTGATCGACAACCACTGTACATGGCGATATGGATTGGACCTGTGAGATGGTGACAAAATAAGGAGGATATCACAACATATGTAGAGCTGGGAAAGAAAGGCCGTAGAGATGATGCAGAGCACTTGATGAGATAGGTGGTTGAAAAGGATGCAGGTGCAACAGAAGCCTGAGTTTGCTAAGTAGCAGGTAGACACAATCTAGATCACATGAGATGATTCATGTATTATCATCTATGCAACCTTTTGTAAACATCTCAATTAGAATTCTAGAGTGTGACCTATTAAAATATATTGTTCTGTATATGTGCATCATCATATCGCTAGATGACGTCGCGAAGATCGACAAAGAGCACGACTCGGAGGAGAAGGACAAGCATGGAGTTGCAACAAGAACAAGATTTGCCCAAGCAGCGCACAAGAACAAGATTCGCCAAGCAGCATCGAAGACAAGAAAAGGAAAAAAACGACAAGAAGCTTCGTCGAAATGATCAAGCACTCACTTGTTGACATTTACACTAGCTGCAACCTAAGGCAGGCCCCAGTTTGCATTTAAGTTGTTAATATGTTTTGCTTTTATAATATATACAATGGTCTTTATGCATTAAGTCTAGGGATGTATGATACTCCACATGCATGGCCCCTGAATCCATGGAGCCTGGTTAGAATAGGAATTAGTATAATTTCAACTGCTATATTAAAGTTGAGGAATTGGATGAAAGTGAGTTGAGGATTATGGATGAAATTGGGTTAAGGAAAGTAATGGAGATGGAAATATTAATCTGAGACCGGGCAGGAAGATTAGGACGCTCAAGAACGTGGTTCTGTGAGCATAGTTCCTGCTTGTGTCGATTGAGGACCATACCGTGTGCGGTCCTGCTGGACAAGTTTGAATATGTACTGGATGCATACTAGCCCTAGTGGTCCCAACAAACTGATGTAACATGTTAACCTGGGTATTGAGGCATACCACACTGTCTTAGACACCACACGCGTCATGAGGAAAGCAGAGGCCACTGCGGCACAGGCCGTCATGTGAGTCTTGCTTCCGGGACCGTAGGACCAGCTCAACATTTGGGTGTCTTGTGAAAGGTGGTTGTGTACAACGTTATTGGGAGAGGCCATACACCTCTTCTAGGCGAGTGTACATGACGTGCAAGCCGAGTGTATCTTGATTCGAATCACTGCCGCTCGCGGAAGGGAGCATACTTGTTCACTTCGCTGTGACGTAGTAACAACTGAAACTGGGGTGAAACCTGTTGTATAAGCAACTTGGTTGAAGTAGTTGATAGTAGAACTAAAGTTATGATTCTAAGCAGCTTCACCTGCTATTATAAAACTGAAGCAAGGATCCATTAATAGTGAACATTTACGTACTGCAATTTAATTTCATGTCTTAGGTTCTCAGCATGTAGAGTTCTATGCTTAGGTGAGATGGTTAAGTCTTGCTGAGCCTTGTGCTCACGGTTGCATTTATACGAGTTTTGTAGGTATATAGCTATGACAGGTTCCTAGGCTTTGCCCTCGTCGGGTATATAGACAATGGAAGCCCTGGACGCCGCTGCTTGCTTCTGTGATGCTAAAGTGGAGTATCCGCGAGCTGGATATGACCGCTACTGCTGTAGGGTAGGTTCGAGAGAGTAGTATGAATACATCCGCTGATGTAATATATTTTGTATAAAACTCTGAGATTAATGTAAGTTGCTCACTTATGTTATGAGTTCTTTGTTCTTTTCTGTGCGGTGCTATTGGGTGTCGCATCGCACGACACCATCCAATGTGATTCCTGGTTTGTCTGGACCCCGGTCTTCACATAAAGAGTGATGAAGAGATGTGGACTTAAAAAATTGGTCGGAAAGGTTCAATCGACTAGGTTATGGACTCAGGCTGCGGCTGAGTCGGGTTTGACTCAAATATGGAAAGATTTGAGTTGGTTACGTTAGGATTTCGTGGTGAGCACAAAGTTGAGTTATTTTAGGAATGTGGGATACGTTCTTAAGGTGTTTGGAAGTCTTAAGATTGCTTCTATCTGCGTATGGAAGAGTCTTGAGTAGTTATGGAAAGTTTCGGTTGAATCCGAGTAGGATTTGAGTCCTAGTTAGGATTGGGTTGGCCTAAGGGCTGGTTTTATAAGCAAGAGAGGCTAGAGCTAGTGGTGCACGACTTTGGGACTTTTTCTCTTGTGGTTTCATCAATACAATTTGTAGTTTAAGGAACTTTTGTGCCTTGTTCGCCCGACTTGTTTTCGTCAAGTCTTTCTCGTCGAGTTTCTGTATATCACTACCTTGCTTTGGTGGTTTTAGCATAACTCGAGTTTTACATATCGAATTGATGTGATTCTTTTTGGGTTGTCTTTACAACTTGATTATCTATAATCTATGAAAATTTCACGGTCATTGGATTTGTGGTTTTGGATCTACACAAGTTTGTTTGCAGTGTTGCAGATCTGATTATTCTCAGGTAGAACAGATTGACTTTCGTTCAATCTTTTGATCGTAACTTGAGTTTTTCTCGATGGTTTTTCGTGATTCTTGTTGTCGTGTCTTCGTGAATTGATTCTTCACAATCTATACTGATTTTGTCACGATTGATCACATTTAGATTAGTCGCACACATGATTTCTTAACAAAATTATTTTCTACCGAGGGGTTTTTGTTGCTTCTGCTGAAAAAGTTTTAATCTACCATTCACCCCCCTCTGGTAGCTTTTCCGTGCTCTTCAATCCTACATTGTGGAGTTCATTGGTGTTGGTTATTTTGTGTTACTTTTCATGTGTGCTCTTGGGTGTTGCATCGCAGTACATCACCCAATATTATTCTTGGAATGGCTGGACCCTGGTCCTCACAGACGATGTCGACGGAGATTGGGTTACTGCATCTGGGACTGAACCGATGCCACACTCTAGCCGGGTGCTGTCGTTCACCCTGGTGTAAAGCCAAGTTGTGCGGGTGCGGTGTTAGAGAGGTGCATTGCGGCGTGAAAGGAAGTCATGAAGCACCATCATCGAATTGTGACACCCGGTTCCGGGAATGAACCAAGTGAACGCATGTGTGTGCCCAGGACGTTCAACACACATACACGAGTGCATCCACAAAGGATATACATAAAATTACCACAGAACAAGATTAATTAAGCAATTTTATTACACAATTCAGAAAATCCTCGAATTACAGCTCTAATAAATATTAATGACAAGTTTGAACTAGTGCAGCGGTAATAAACTAATTAAGCAAACTAAGAAAAATAAGCATAAGGGTAGTGCGGATCCAAGCATAACCACATGCAAAGCTGACGAAAGCACACAACCTAGAACTCATTAACGTCGTGATACTTCCAATCTTGAATTGCAACTTTTGGTGGGAGAATTGCAAGGGTGAGTACATGCCGTACTCAGCAAGTGTGGAAAGTATGACATGTAGCTGATACAAATGACAACAATAATAAAGGCTAAGTGCTAAAAAGTACATTAAAACATTTGAAAAGCAATGTATTGTACTTATGTGAAGTAAACCCATCATAAACCATATAGTTATCATAATACCAGTCCATATTTCATTACCATCATCCATATTCCAAATTTCTCATTACCATTAACCATATCCATTGCTATAACCCATAATAACATCCCATACCCTGTACCAAACCATCCAAATACCAATACATAACCGAACCATCCCAAATTCTAAGTTTTCTCTAATCATGAAAGTTGTTCAGGTGCTCATAACTGAGAGCACGGCTATCATGATAGTTTTTAAGACACACTATAGAGTTTGTACCACTTTACCCACGTGTTTGCGATTTCATCACCTTTCGGTGACTAGAACCTCTATCTTGTCGTCTCACACTTCCATTGGTGTGTGGCCAAGAGATCACAAAATAACATTTACAAAGGGACTACTAGCATGTACAAATCCACTAGATCCGAGGTTTCACCGATGGCGATGTCTCCAACTGAGCACATCTTCAACCAAGGGCCCCCTCTTGTGCCATTCGGATCCCAGGGAGTCCCGCCTCAAATCCAAACTCAATCCGACTCCCCTTCCCTTGTGCGCTAAATGATCCATGCAAAACTGGCAATACCTAATTAATCATCTACGCCGCACCCATACTTGGCCTCGTGGTGGCACTGTTGTCCTGGCTTATTCTCGCATGGATCGATCCTTAGATCTAAAGCAAGCAACCACCATGTCTTCCAACCCATCCACACACCAGGCTTGCTTAGATCACCATTATCATATCATATTAACCAGTTCATATTAACCATAATCTCATTAATGCATAATTAAATGTATAGTTGTTTTCCCATTCGAATTAATTAACCGAAGCAAAGGTAAACAACCCTTCCCGACTCTCTACCATGTATTCCAGGTGACAAGGGTGGTTAAATAAAGCTAGTAAACTTCCTATTATAGGAATTCCCATCAAATTAACACAAGCATGCAGTTTTGAAAACAACACATTTATTGTAAAAACAAGATCAATGTGTTCAAGGACACTTGCCTTGTTCTTGGGCTTGATTGGGATCAAAGCCTTCAAATTCCTGGTACTGGAGGTCCTACGCAGCACTCTCTGGCGCAAATCCGTCTAATCTGCACAATAAACATACACGACAAGAATTACAATCAATAAGTGCACATATATTACTCGATATGACATGACATGCATGGTTAATACAAATGCGAAGCAAAACTAGTTAATGAGTTGTTAATAATGTTCACTTCTAGTTCTAGTAGTTTTTAACAAGTTTGGACAAATTTGGAATTGATTCAAATCAATCTAGACCTAATTCAGCAGAAAACAGACAGCAAGACTGGACTAGTCCGCTGTAGGGTCGGACTAGTCTGCCCTTCGCATAAATAGCGAATTAGGGTTTTCTAGATCGACGTGAATTTGGAGAAATGGGGTTGAGTTCACGTGAGAAAGAGGAAGTAGAAGGTGTACCAGGTGTTTAGAACTCCAAAGAGTCAAGGGTTTTGGAGGCAACACTTGGATCGTGACGATCTAGGGTTGATGAAGAACTTGAAGGTGAATTGTTGATGAAGAACGAAAACTTGATGGAGATCTTGATCACTTGATCCTATTTTGTTTCCTCCTCTTCTTCTTCTTGCTCGGGATCTCCTTCTACCTCCTTGGTGGCGGCTACCCACGAGCTAGGGTTTGTGGACTTTTAATTGAGGCAATGTGGTAAAAGGGTGGGGTGTTGGGTTGTTTATATAAGGGTGGAGGGCTAGGGATTGATGGAGTTCGAGTTCGGGGTGGGTGGAGGCTGGTGTAGGGTCCCACATGGGCTCCAAAAGGGTTAGACATGACGTGCTTAGGCCCACTTAAGGTAAAACCCAAAAACACGTCATGGGACAAAAGATCAACTCAGAATCGCGATCATCGGACAAGTCCGCAAAAGGCCGAACTAGTCCGAAGTTAGTTAGAGAGAAATTGGACAAGTTCGGGTGATGAGGACATCACAACAGCGGAGACACACATTGAAATGCAAGGGCCAATCACAAGAGCACGAGCACGGTTAATAAATCAGCAGGTGAACTCGCTCCTAACTTCTTTTGCATGTGAGTTCGAGAATAGATTGCTATGTGATGATTTAATTGTTATTAGGAATAATGGAGAAGATCAACAAGTGAATGAAAGAGGCCTTGGGAGCGTGCAGAACCAGCTGGGATGTCCACAAGTTGATGGAAGCAGTTTACAACTCGGACTTGAGTTCAACTCGAAGTCCAGGAGCAGTCCACCTTAAAAGGAACGCCCAGGAGGCATACGGACTCCGTTTTCGACGTTCTACATATGCACGGAAAGAGGAGAAGACAAAATTTCCAATGGTTTTGGTCCCACCTCAAAATTCCTCCGGAGTCATTGGGAATCGTCGAAACAAGTTGAGTCCAGATTTCTGTCTGGTGCTGCGCCACCGAATCGAGCCTTTGGGCCTTGTATCCCGAAAGAGTCCACTAGGGACGCGTCTAATCGTGTTTTGGACGAACCCTAGCCTTTAAATACTGTAGCCGTCGGTCATATTCGGTGGGTTTTGCTTAGATCAATAATATCGCCGTTCTACGGTTTGTGAGACCCCAACTTCGCGATTTCAGATCGTGTCTTCGACGTTCTTGCCCGTGTTCTCGGTTGCGCTTGCAGGGATTAGCCTTCTTGGTGAGGTCAAGCGTGTGCAGCACGGTTGATAACCAACGGAGCTGTGGTGTAGTGATTGCAGGGGTACTCGAACCGCTCCAGTGCCGCTGTCGGTACCCTGCGTACCGTATACCCCTTGGGATTATAAAAAGACCAAAGGAATTTCACCTGTCTTAGTTGAAGACCTGCGAAGGCCCCACGTGTCATACGGGATCGGACCTGCCTCCCATCTACGGTTAGTCCTGGTGCTGCCACGTGTATACTACAATCGGACCTACATCCCACACATGGGATAGCTCCGGGCTAAACACTTGTACGGCACCCCCGGACCTAACCCCCGACAGAGGGAAGCTCCAGTACCGACACGTGTACATCTACACCGGACCTACCCGTCCTAGACGGAAAGCTCCGATGCTGCCACGTGTCCAACCGCCGGACCTTCAGCCTCAACAATCAGACTGGTGGACCCCCAACGGCTTAGACCTTCAAGGGGTAATCAAAGACTTCAAGACCCGATTAAGTGTCATTAATACCATATTAATGACACTCTATCGGAAGGCTCTTAATACCAGTAACGGCACTGTCAAGGCCCGTTACCACGCTATTAAGGGTAATTAACCTCATTAATTGTGTATTAAGCATCAGTAATCGCCAGGGCCACATGTCGGGCCAGGCTAACGGTGTAACAAGGAGTCCTTGTACTATAAAAGGGCTGGTCGACGATACACAAGGGACGAGTCTCTTGAACCCTCCCATACACAGCTTTGATACCCAATATAACAACTACACACCCCGTGGAGTAGGGTATTACGCTCAAGCGGCCCGAACCACGTAAATCTTTGTGTCCATTTGCCATCGTCTTTTGAATCTCTGCGCGCCCAATACCGAACTACAAACTCCACGGGCTACCAACGGTAGTACCGGGAGAACTGCCGGATCAACACTCCGACAGCTGGCGCGCCAGGTAGGGGCGCCCAAGATTCAAAGATGGTAAACTCTGCTGCTGGATCATCCAACGGCAACCCTGCAGTGCAACCTACTGGAGGCAATCCCTCCAATGTGCAGCAGCCAGCAGGTGCCGCGACTCCAGCAGGAGTCATGCCTCCACCGCCACCGTCCGCACCGGCAAATCAAACTGGACAGCGGGACGGGGCATGTGCGTCGGTCACGACATCAGCGAATAACAACCCTGGACACGCGCTCCAAGCCGCGCGTGCTCTTCTCCAACGCCCACCACCTCCAGGTGCATCCCAGGGTCCAATGGAGCAGTGGAGGGCTGATGTGGAACATTTGGTTGCAGTAGCAGTCGATCGCATCAGCAACCAAGGTCCTCCCCCCTCGGGGCGGGCCCCATCGCAGCATCAGACTGTGTCGGGTAGACTTGGGCCGCATGCTTCCCTGCATAGGAGGCGTGCTACGTCTCAACAAGTGACGTCGCTGCCTTCCGCGGTGCGACGCACTCATACGGTAACCAGGCTTTCAACTCATGACCTCTAGGCGGAGCTTGATCGCTGTTACCGCCAACAGGACGACCGTGTCCATATCGAGCATGCTCGTGAAAGGCGAGAGGCTCAAGACAGTCCTGCTCCTGAGGGAGTAGGAGGAGGCTGTTCTGCTCTGGCCATGCACCTACGCATGGTCAGACGGCCACAAAAGTTCCGGCCTCACCTGCCGGAGAAATTTGACGGGACTGTCAATCCTGCCGAGTTTCTTCAGATTTACTCCACCGCAATTCTTGCGGCCAGAGGCAACGAGGCCATAATGGCTAACTACTTCCCCGTGGCTTTGACTGGGACTGCCAGATCCTGGTTCATGAGCCTTCCACCCGACTCCATCAACAGTTGGGCAGAATTGTGCCAACAGTTCACCGCCAATTTCGGGAGTTCATACACCCGACCAGGCACCAAACTGGACCTTTTTGCTGTCAAGCAGAAGGGGGGAGAATCCCTGCGATCCTTCATCCAGAGGTTCTCCCAGGTATGAAACACTATTCCTTCTATCCCCAGCGCCTCTGTTATTGTGGCATTTAGACAGGGCGTATGAGACAAGAAGATGTTGGAGAAGCTGGCGACCAAGGAGATCACCAGCGTCACGGAGCTCTTCAGCTTGGCAGACAAATGCGCCAAAGCTGCGGAGGGCCGTGAAATGCACTCCCAACCACCTCCGGAGGATAACAAAAAGTCCTCCAAGGGTGAAGCCACTACCTCCAGGACTGGTAAGAAGAAGAAAAAGTCCAACGTCAAGAAGAAGCCGTCGGCCGACACACCTACTGCAGCTCCGGGTGGCCGGGGGACACGCCCCGAAAAACGACCTTGGTCGTCGTTTGAAGACGGAGGCAGCTCCAAGATGTGGTGTCCTATACACAAGACGAACAACCACAATTTGGAAGGCTGCCGTGAGGTCCAGAACCTTGCCGAGCACTACAACAAGCGCCGGGAAGAAGTTCCTTTCTGTCAAAGGGAAGGGAAACAAAAAGTTGACGAAGCTCCGGCTGAAGTGGAGTTAGGCTTCCAGGACCCTAAAAAAGTCTTGAAGGCTGTTTACACCTCCGTCGATGATGATTTCGATGTCTCCGACAACGAACGTCGGAAAACTATGAACACCATCTTTGGTGGTTCGTGAGACATCACCTCCCGCCGGGTCCTCAAGACCATGCAGCGGGACATGGCCTCAGTAGCTCCCACTGCCAGGGCGGAGCCGCATCGGAAGTTGATGGACACTGTCATCACTTTTAATGCTTCAGATTGCCCTCGAAATATGATCGGAGCTGGCCAACTCCCACTGATGGTATCTCCGACCATCAACAAGATCCAACTTCACCATGTAATGGTGGACGGAGGTTCGGGGCTAAACCTCATAAGCTTCAAAGCTTTTGTCAAGCTTCAGATCCGACCTTCGGACCTTCACCCCTCTCGACCTTTCTCCGGAGTAGGTCCGGGGGCCATAACCCCACTCGGTGCAATTACTCTTCCGGTGACCTTTGGGACCCGAGAGAATTACTGCACTGAGAAGTTGGTCTTCGACGTGGCGCAAATCAACTTACCTTTCAATGCCATTCTGGGCAGACCAGCCTTATACAAGTTCATGGCTGCTGCTCATTATGGCTACTTGGTGTTGAAGATGCCAACACCAGCCGATGTTCTCCGGATCCGTGGAGATCGCACCACTGGAGTGACAGCTCTGGAAGAACTCCACGCGCTTGCTACAACGCAGGAGGAAGAATCCGAAAAGGAGCAAGCTCCAAAATCCCCGAGCATTCGTCATCGAGGCTCAACCTCCGCACCTCGCGTGCAACCAAGCGGCGACACTGACATTCCTGTCAAAGTTGTCCAAATCGGTTCCGACGCTGCTCATACCACCCGTATATCAGGAGGTCTGAATGACAAATAGGAACTCGCTCTCATCACTTTCCTTCGAGCTAACATCGACTTGTTTGCCTGGAAACCGTCACAAATGCCCGGGATCCCAAGGGAAGTGATCGAGCATAATCTGAAGATCTATCCTGACGCTCGGCCTGTACATCAGAAGCCTCAGAAGCAATCAGTAGAGCGACAAAACTTCATACGTCAATAAGTGAAGAAGTTGCTTGAAGCTGGATTCATCCGAGATGTCTTCCACCCAAAATGGCTGGCAAACCCAGTCGTTGTACCCAAGGCCGGTGGGAAGCTTCGAATGTGTATCGACTACACTACACTGAATAAGGCATGTCCAAAAGATCCATTCCCACTACCTAGAATAGATCAGATAGTCGATTCCACCGTCGGGTGCGAATTACTGTGTTTCCTGGATGCATATTCTAGGTACCGTCAAATCAGAATGTACAGGGAAGATGAAGAGCATACCTCATTCATCACAGTACATGGATTATATTGTTATAACGCCATGCCATTTGGTCTCAAGAATGCTGCTTCAACATTTGTACGAGCTATGTACAAAACTTTTGGAGAGCTCATCAGAGACGTAGTGGAATTGTATGTCGATGACATCGTCGTCAAGATCAAGAACAAGGAGTCATTCCTTGACACCTTGCAAGCTGTCTTCGACAAGTTGCGAGTCACTCGCACGATGTTGAACCCGGACAAGTGTGTCTTCGGGGTTAGCTCCGGAAAACTTCTTGGTTTCTTGGTGAATCACCGAGGAATAGAAGCAAATTTGGCGAAGATAAAAGCCATTGAAGATATGCGGCCACCAGCCCGCATCAAGGACGTCCAGAAGCTCACTAGATGTCTAGCTGCCCTCAGCCGGTTCATCTCAAGACTGGCAGAACGGGCGCTACCCTTCTTCAAACTGTTGAGGAAGTCCAAACCATTCCAATGGTCTGACGAAGCAGAGAAGGCATTCCAGGAGCTGAAGCAGCTCCTCACCACCCTACGAACCTTGGTAGCTCCGAACCCTGGTGAGCCACTCCTGCTTTACATTTCGGCAACTGGCGAAGTTGTCAGCATGGTCCTGGTTGCGGAAAGGCCAGAACCATCTCCAGTTCAGGGATCCAGACCCCTTCGGGAGGGTCCGGAGCTACCTGAAGTCGAGTCTGGGTCCCAACTCCCAGACCCAGATCCTCAAGGAGAGACTCCAGAGGATCCCTCTCCTTCAAATGAAGGAGTCACATCTACTAAGCAACAAGATCCGGACCCCTCCGGGAAGGTCTGGGTCACTTCAAAAGGAGCTCTGGTTACCTCCAACCGGCACTCGGAGGTCCCCGAACAAGGTCTGGATCCCTCCGGGAGGGTCTGTGTAGATGAGGAGGAAGCTCCGGGCCCCTTCGGAAGGGTCCGGATGGTCCAACACCCAGTGTATTTTATCAGAGAAGTACTCCATGACGCCTAGACTCGGTATCTGGAGGTGCATAAGCTGCTCTACGCAGTTCTTATTGCCTCCAGGAAGCTTCAACACTACTTCCAAGCTCACAAGATCTCAGTGGTAACTTCTTATCCACTGCGTGCAATCTTGCATAATCCCAACTCTACAGGGAATATTGCAAAGTGGGCGGCAGAACCGGCCGAGTTTGATCTAGAATTCGTCCTAAGACAAGCGATCAAGAGTCAAGCTCTGGCGGACTTCGTGGCGGAATGGACCCCCTCTCCATCAAATCCTGGGGGCCCAGTGAGCAGAAGTCGGAACCCAAGGTTCTAGTCTTCACTGAGCCTCACTAGACTCTATACTTCGACGACTCCGTGCAGAAGCAGGGGGCCAGAGCTGGAGTCCTTCTCCTCGCTTCGACCGGGGAGAAGGTCAAATACATGGTGCACCTTGACTTCAAGGCGACCAACAACATGGCGGAGTACGAAGCACTAATTTATGGACTCAAGGTGGCACTATCGTATGGTGTCAAGCATCGGTTGGTAAAGGGTGATTCACAACTTGTTGTAAAACAAGTCAAAGGTGAATGTTGCTGCAATAACCTTCAACTAGCGGCATACCTACTTGAGGTCCAGAAGCTTCAAAAGGACTTCGACGTCCTGGATCTTTGCCATGTCCAGCGTCTCAACAATGCTGAAGCTGACAAACTCTCGACGAAAGCTTCAACCGGGGCTCCGTCTCCCTGTGGAACCTTCGTCCGGAGGTTGTCTAAACCTACAACTCAGCCTGCCGAACTAAGCAAAGGGGGCGAGACCAGTACCTCGAAGCTGGCGGTCCCGATGGCCCTGTTACCATGGCGTCCATCAAGGGTCGTAGGTGCTGCAGGAAGCTCCGAGCAACCCAGCACACAAGACTCAAATCCTCAAGCTAGTTCTGATGCATGGATCTTGGAGATCCGGAGCTACTTGAAAGACAATTTCCTTCCTAAAGATAATGTATCCACTGACCAGATAGTCAGATTGGCTAAAAGATACACACTGGTAGAAGGGGATCTCTACCGGCGCGATGCCAACGGCGTCCTAATGCGGTGCATTACAAGGGAAGAAGGCTGCGAGATCCTTGCGGAAATCCATGGAGGCGAGTGTGGGAATCACGCGTCTTCCCGCACGCTGGTTGGTAAAGCCTTCCGGCATGGCTTCTACTGGCCTACAGCGCTCCAGGATGCAACTGAGCTGGTGAATAAATGTGAAGCATGCCAGTTCCATGTGAAACAAATTCATACACTGGCTCAGCCTCTACAAATGATACCTCCTACATGGCCATTCGCTGTGTGGGGGATGGATATCTTGGGACCTTTCCCAAGAGCCGTCGGAGGTTACAAGTTCCTATACGTTGCCATTGACAAATTCACCAAATGGTCGGAAGCAACTCCAGTTGTGACAATAAACAAGCAATCAACTATCAACTTCTTGCAGTCCATCGTATGCAGATTTGGAGTTCCAAACAAGATCATAACTAATAATGGGACCCAGTTCACAAGCTCTGCATTCCAAGGATATTGCAAAGACCTCGGCATCCAGGTCAACTACGCCTCCGTAGCTCACCCGACAAGCAATGGCCAAGCCGAAAGAGCAAATGCAGAAATCCTAAAAGGACTCAAGACACGCACATACGAGCGCCTGAAAAAACATGGAGCCAACTGGATTGAAGAGCTTCCGCCCACACTGTGGTCCAACAGGACAACTCCAAACTGGTCAACTGGAGAGACACCTTTCTTCCTGGTGTACGGAGCTGAAGCAGTCCTTCCTCCGAAAATCACCTTGGGGTCACTCCGGGTCCGGACCATCGATGATGCCACGCAGGACCAGCTCCAGCGTGAAGACCTTGACCTCCTTGAAGAGGGAAGGTGTCGAGCAGCTGTTCGGAATGCCCGATACCGCAAAGCTCTTCGGCGCTATCACCAACGGCATGTTCACAACCGACAGCTCGAGGAATGCGATCTGGTGCTACGGAGAATACTATCCAGAGAAGGGTTAAACAAACTTCCCCCAGCTGGGAAGGACCCTTCCGAGTGATTAAAGTATCCCGTCCCGGATGCGTTCGCTTGGCAACCGAGGATGGGACACCTCTCCCAAATCCTTGGAACATTGAGCACCTCCGTATGTTCTACGCTTAATATCACAGAGGTGAGTCTGTAATTACATGTGATGTATGTTATAGAGTCATTGTACAGAGTTGGGTAGCTCCTTCGGGAGAACAGCCGGACCTTCCGCGGAAGATCCGCAAAGTTCATGCACTTGTCACAGTCTCAGAACTAAAAGTGTAGCTAGCTACCTTGGGTCAAACGAGAAACAAAACACTCTTAGCTTTGTTCCGTACCCTAAGAGTGTACTTGTTTCCCCTGTACCCCAAACCTATAATGAAAGACATCATTGTGTGAAAACAGACTCCACGTGCACTCTTTTTGTACAGGCTCAATATTTTTTATTTTTCTCTTTCTTGTCTATAACAAAGTTGTACAATTCTTAAGAAACTTTAGCTCGACCAATTCATGTAAAATTTGAGTTGCATCGTCTATTCTTTCGGGTCCAAACATTGTTAATGGTCTACTCGTCTGAATGCCGCCAAGACAATCTAGGGCTGGAGTGTGCTATCGACTTAGCCTGGTCATGCATCCTAAGTATGCCACTCTACCTACACCCCGGCAGGCCGAAGTAAGGCGAGTCCAGAAACAATTGGACCTGAAGGAAGCAAGGCAGTGCACTTGATTGTGTTTAGAATTGTGTTCGACCTAAAACTTTCTCGGGAATAGTAAGTCGCGGTTGAGTTATAGATAGAAAATGGATTTTACTATTTTTCTTGGCTTCAGTGTACAGGAAAAATAAAGGTTCTATGATGATGGTGGATAAAGCCGGAGCTACCAAAGCTCCGACACCCCCAAGATGGTCTGCTGTCGATGTTCCAAACATTGATAGTAGACATTGCCGGAGCTACAAAGTTCTAGGAGATCCAGGGGGCCAGCCGTCAACGTGAACAAAAGATGGTGGGAAGACTCTACAGTAGGGTTTGCTGTCGACACACCGCGTGTTGACAGAGGTCACTGCCGGAGCTACCAAGCTCCAACACCCCAGAGGACTAACCGTCGATGCTCTACGCGTTGATGGAGACTGCTGCCAGAGCTACTAAGCTCCGATGATGGTCAATGCCGGAGCTACTAAGCTCCAACAACCTTAGGGGGCCTCTACTATCGAAGACTTCAGACCTACGTTCAAAGCACGCAAGTCTTCAACAATTGTTACATTCTCTTGGTACATGTTTAGAATTAAATTGTGTACATCTACCAGGGGGCCAAGTGAGACAAAGGTGTTGAAGACAAAAAATGAAATTCACAAAAAACTTGGATTTCATTCATCTGGAGATAAGAGATTACAAAATTGGAGAAAAAGAAGAGAGAATACAAGTGGGAGCTACAAGGAGATGGTCCTAGACCCTATGGAAGAACGAGGTGACCTTCTGGGCAACCTCCGATACGCTGGCTTGGGAAGCTTCTCCCTCTCCGTCGATGGGGCCTTCAAGCACTGGGTCCAAGGGGAATTGAGGGTCCCAGCTTGTGTAGAACGTCAACACGAATTCTGCGACGTTCTTTGCCAGGGATTGCCCCTCAGTTTCCAGCTGGTTCGCAATGACATCGCCTATCTTGGTGAGCTTGTTGCCTGCCGAACTCAACGCTTGCAACGCCTGGTCCAGCTCCGGCTCCAGGTCATTTGGACGCACGGGACAAAAACCCATTGGCGTCAGCTCATCATTGGCTTTTCCCAGGAAATCCCAAACTTGTTGGGACTCCACAACCCTCGAGGTCCACATCTCCTCCATGGATCTTTTCGCCAACGCAAGCTCCGAATTTTCCTGGGCGAGGTGCTCGACCTCTTTGGCGTTCTGCTGAATCTTTTCAACAACCTGCTTTTCGAGTTTGTTGAGCTCCTCCTCCCGAAGGTGGATCTTGTTTCGGCGGTAGACCAGATCCTTCTCCCGGCCCTGCACTTTCTTCTCCCTGGCAGCAATTTCATCCTCCCTCTTGTGGAGGTCCTGTCCTCGCTGCCAAGCCTTCTTCTCCTCTTTCTCGCAGCGCTCATCCAACTTCTTGGTGCGCTCCGCGAGACTCTTGTCACCCAGAGTCAGTCTCTGAGTAAGCTCTTCCTCCCTCTTCACGAGGTCATCCCACAGCTCTAGGAGTTTTTGCTCTTCATCTTCGAGCTTTTTCTCCCGCTCCTCAAGGGCCTCTCGGCGCTTGATGAGGCTGTCGTGGATAGCGTCAAGCCTCTCTTGGCGATCACTCGCTGCATTATTAGCAGCTACAGCCTGTTCATAGATGGCCCGGGACTGGTTGTCAAGGGATTGCGTCATGCTTTCCCTCTCGTCCAGCAGTTGGCCCCAATACTCCAATCGGACCTTCTCCCTCTTCCCCCGCTCCTTGTCGTCAGCCAGCCTCGACTGCGCCAGCTTGGTCTCGAATTGGAGCCAGTTGCGCCACCTCCTAAGAGTTTGGTGCTCCTCCTCGAGGGCCTTGCTGTCGTGGTAGAAAGCCAGCTGGACCTGACAAAGACTGGAGCAGGCATTGTCAATAGACAACGACAGAGGGATTGGGTCCGGACCTGCCGGGGTCCTCTCCGCTAGCTCCAGCGGGTTCTTCGTGACAAAAATCGGGTCCCACTCTACAAGAGCGGTCCCCTGAGCTTCCACGACACTAGGGCCGTCCTCCGGGATAGCCTCGGCCGCCACCGAGGAAGGTCCTGCTACAGAAGTTTCGACCTCCGGAGTTGGCTCCGAAGGTCCCGTCGCCAGGTCATCAACAACTGGCCCCTCAGGCGGGGGGCCGACAGCTTCATCTTGACACCCTGGCTCAGGCGTGGGCGCCTCCGAGACCACTACCTCCAGGGCAGGCGTTGAAGATTCTGCCGGAGCTAAAGCCACTTCCGGCTCCGACGCTAGCACCTCCTCCGTCGCTGGCTCAGGCGCTGGTGCTTCGACCATCAAGGGATCGGGCACCGACACCTCTGCAGCAATCGACTCAGGTGCCACAACTTCTTCGACAACCGGCTCGAGCAACAGAACTTCATCAACCACCGGCTCTGCTGCCGGGGCTTCAACAACATCCGGCTCTAGGGCCGGAATCGTAGCTACCTCCGGCTCTGAGGCCGGAGCGTCCATCATTTTAGCATCCAAACCCGGAGCTTCAACCTCCAGGGCTGGTGCCGCTAGTACATCTTCATTTCCGTGGTCCGGCGCTACCACGGGAGCTTTTGGGGATGAGTCGAGGTCCAGCACCACGACAGTCGGCGCCGGAGCTGTCGCAACCTCAGCCACCTCTTGGGGCGGCACTGGAATTGGAGCCGGAGCTTCCGCATCCACAACATCATTTGCTGTCGCGGGAGTAGAGCTTCAGTCCTTCTCTTGGGGACACTGCAGATGAAGGACGAAGAAACTCAAGACGCAGTTACAACCAAAAAACAACCAACTGAGGTAAAAAACAAAATTTACCTCGGAAGGCTTCTACTCCAGCTAGCGCAGAACCTCTTCTCCGGACGCTCGGCGCCGTACCCTATCGCCCCTGGCGTGCCATCTCCGAAGGGTTCCTTGGAGCTCGCTGCTACTGCCGGCGTCACTTTGGTTGAGGCCCCCCTCGACCGGGAAGGACCTCCAGACCCAGAGCCCTCAGCTGGTACTGGAGCTGTATGGCCAGAGCTAGCAACCCGGGGAGATGCCGATGCTGGAGTGGTTGCCGCCGTTGAAGACCTTCCCCTCCGGGGAGAAGGAGCCGCTGTGGAAGGAGCAGGTCTGACGGACCTCCCGTCAGAGTGCTTTAGCTTGCTTTTACGGCTCGAGGGCTCGACCAACTCCTTGCCCTTGCCCACGACTTCAACTCTCTGTCTCGAGGCGGAAGGGGGACCACCCTTAGAAGCTCCGGGGATCGCCAACCCAGTGGTTGGACGCCTCTCAACTTCACCAAGGTAGTCAAGCACTGACATCTTCCGCCGGAGCTCCCTGCTGAACTCCGCCTCCATGTTCAGAGGGAGGAAAGCCGCCGACGGAGTCAAGTCGTCACCCTCGACGTCGATACCATGCTGGAACTTCTTGAGGTGAAACTCCAAAGTTGCGCCTTCCATGTTGGACTTCAAACCGGTCTCGATCCGGTCGTCGTCCATCACACTATTGAGGGCCCAGGCAAGCTTCCCTTTTCTTCAGCGAGCCCATCTGTTAACCAGGAAGTTGCAAAACACCGCCTAATGAGTCACCCCTCCTTCCACGCATTGGCGGATCCTGGTTAGAGCAAGGTTGAAGGCGTCCTATAACACCGGAACTTCGCTCCAAGCTTCAGTGTGGATGTTGGGGAGGCCTTCGGGTAGCTCCAGCTTCTCATGCTCCTCCACCCTGATGATGATCCAATCCTTCTTCCAGTCGTCCCACTTCCCAGAAGGGAACAACCGCAAGTACTTGTATGGGCACTTCTTGCACTTCACAAAATAATAGAAGCCAAGGTACTCGTCACTCTTGCCGGTGGTGTGGATGGTGAAGAAGGTGCGGAAGAGCTCGACGCAGGGGGGAATGCCCACCCACATCTCGCAGAAGTGGACAAACATTGACAGCAAAATAATGGAGTGGGGACCGAGGTGGTACAACTGCAGACCATAGAAGTCTAGCAGCATCATGAGAAAAGTGGAGAAGGGTGGGATCAGTCCAACCATGGCATACGCGAAGAAGTACACCATGTCGCCGGCGTGTTCCTTCTTGAACGGAAGCTTGCTGGCGCGGACCTGATGGTTGAAGAAGTCATTGGACCACCCCATGAGGGACCGTATCTTCTTCAACTCACCGTCGGTCTTCAGTCGGCTCTTGCGGAGACTCAACACCATCGCAGCACAGGGGGGCGAGAGATAAAAAGCAAGCGAAAGTTTGGAGGATTTGAGCACGAGTTTGAATGAAGGCGTAAAGAATCCCCAAACGGTGCGCGCTTTCCTTCTTAATTATGCCCCCGCAATGCTTGGATGGAAACCACAGAGGAGCCGATGATACAATTCAAAAACTTCACCCTGCCAATGACATGGGGGCCCGGGGCCACCCCGACGATCAAGTTGAGGTCCTTACCCCAGGCGAACGGTTGTCATCGTGAAAGGCGGGAAGCTCGAAGGCGGTGGCCTGACAGGGCGCGCGGAACCGATACGATTTTTGTATCGGGAACCGGCGACCTTCAATTGCATGAGATCCGCATGCTCAGGTCTCACCTGTCGCATCCTGGATATGCCATGCGGCATTGGTTTAACTGCGAACTACTGCCAACGGCACATCTGAAGACCCTTGAAGACGCGGCTCGAAAACCGAAGGATGGACCCACCTCCGACAGAACGACTTCATCCAAAAGGTCTCCCCCAGAGGTGGGCCCAGGGGGCCACTGTCGGTACCCTGCGTACCGTATACCCCTTGGGATTACAAAAAGACCAAAGGAACTTCACCTGTGTGAGTTGAAGACCTGTGAAGGCCCCACGTGTCATACGGGACAAGACCTGCCTCCCATCTACGGTTAGTCCTGGTGCTGCCACGTGTATACTACAACCAGACCTACATCCCACACATGGGATAGCTCCGGGCTAAACACTTGTGCGGCACCCCTGGACCTAACCCCCAACAGAGGGAAGCTCCGGTACCGACACGTGTACATCTACACTGGACCTACCCGTCCCAGATGGAAAGCTCCGATGCTGCCACGTGTCCAACCGCCGGACCTTCAGCCTCAACAATCAGACTGGTGGACCCCCAACGGCTCGGACCTTCAAGGGGTAATCAAAGACTTCAAGACCCGATTAAGTGTCATTAATACCATATCAATGACACTCTATCGGAAGGCTCTTAATATCAGTAACGGCACTGTCAAGGCCCGTTACGATGCTATTAAGGGTAATTAACCTCATTAATTGTGTATTAAGCATCAGTAACCGCCAGGGCCACATGTCGGGCCAAGCTAACGGTGTAACGACCAGTCCTTGTACTATAAAAGGGGTGGTCGACGATACACAAGGGACGACTCTCATGAACCCTCCCATACACATCTTTGATACCCAATACAACAACTACACACCCCGTGGAGTAGGGTATTACGCTCAGGAGGCCCAAATCACGTAAATCTTTGTGTCCATTTGCCATCGTCTTTTGAATGTCTGCGTGCCCAATACTGAACTACAAACTCCGCGGCCTACCAACGGTAGTACCAGGAGAACTGCCGGATCAACACTCCAACAGTCGTGGATCATCAACATCGAGTTCTCCACCCCAATCGACTTACCTTTCGGAAGATCGGGCCTAAACCTACTCATCAATTGGTATCGGATTTCCAGGTTGCCCGTGAGGTATCATTGTTTTCCTTCCATTAGATCAATTTTGTTTCGTACCTAGAGTCCACAGAAAAGCCACAAAAAAATTAGATCGTTTTTACCGCTTCCTAGACTATAGTGTTTGCAATTTCGTTTTTCAGTTTGCATTGTTGAGTTTGCATTCATGTGTTCGAGTCTTGTTGCTGGTTTAGCTTTGTGTTTTGGGTCCTAGTTATCATGTTTCTTCCTTGTTTTATTGCTGCTCGTCATCTATTCCACAATCCCTAAATAACAAAGCGATCCACCACATTCATCGGTTTGCCCTAGCTAGCCGCCTTGCGTGAACTCCTGCATCGCTAGCCCTAGATTAGGTGACAAACCTTTGTGCCACTCATCCTTGAATCATCACACATCACCCCATTAGTTGCTGTGCAAATTCTCGATCATTTTCATATCCGATTGCGAGTTTTGTTCTCAATTCGAGTTGGAATCAACATCCAAAAATCGTAACTCGGACAGCCTACCTTAAAACGGCCTAAACTTTTGCATACGAACTCGAAATCGAGCGATTTTTCTTTTCAAATTCATCTACGCAAAATTTCTCATCTGATTTTCCGTGGCGTAGCCGTGTTCGGCGAAATTAGATTTCCCAAATTCCCCTCAAAATATAGGCTATCCAGCCTCCGAAGTTCCAACATGAATTTTAAAGAATCTTCTTGATTTTCTATAGGCCGCATATTACATCCAATTGAGATCTAAATTTGTGTGATTCCTATCTTTGTGCTCCTGAGTAAAGAAAAAAATATCAAAAAAATATTACAAAAAAGAAAAAAATAGTGAAGAGCACACATATTAAAGCAATTGGCTTATACCGCTTGGTGCTGTTTTGTTGCTATATCATTCTGTCTTTCTTTTGCCTTGATACTTGCTTGTGTTGTGCTAGGCCCTAGGGCACTTGGTTGATCAGCAACAGTTTCCTACATTGAATACTTATTCAACTTTGTTTATCTGTTAACGATTTTTTGCTTATTAGCCACTATATTGTGCCATCCAATCTCCACCTTTCTCTTGAGCATAACAGGTACCTTTGCAATAACCCCACGCTTCATTGGTTCATCTCACCGTCCACACCACCTGTTGTGTCAGTAAGAACACTTGTAAAAGCATGGTACAACGCTTGAGCGAGAGAGATTGTTTTCTTCCACTTCCACATTTCACATTGTCACTGTAGTTGATAGGGATAACATATTTTTGTTGTCTTTTGTTTCCTACTAACAATGGCAGGCGAAGACAATGATGACAAATGTGTTCAACATGCTGAGTTACGTGATATGATGAAGACCATGACAGATATGTTCGCCAAATACAACGCAACAACGGAGGAGTCATTGGCAAACTTGACTCGTCAACTTGATGACCTTGCTCTTCAGATGAATACGTTGAGGCTCGGTTGCCTATCGCTGGAAGACATGAAGACAATGCTTATGATGAACTGGAAGATCACAATAACTAGCCAAGACTTCCACTTTATCGTCGAGGTATGGGAGGTAATAATCATAACAATTATAATCGTCCTCCTGATGATCCTTTTGTTAAAGTGAAATTTACGATACCCTCTTTTTCTGGTGGTTATGATGCTGAGGCTTATCTTGATTGGGAGATGACAGTAGAGCAAAAATTTAATTCGCATCTTGTTCCTGAACAACATAGAGTTCGTCAAGCCACTAGTGAGTTTAAGTAATTTGCTATCATATGGTGGAATGAACTTGTTAAAACTAGAACCGGTCCTCCAACATGGGATAGATTAAAGGAAGCTACGCGTGTTTGATTTGTTCCTCCATCTTTTTAGCGGGATCTTCGCAAAAAATTGCAGCGCTTAGACCAAGGTAACATGTCCGTAGAGGAGTATTATCAAGAGTTACAAAAGGGTATGCTGCGTTGTGGGGTAGTAGAAGACATGGATGATAAAAATAGCTCGTTTTTATGGGGGGTTGAGGGGTGAAATTCAGGACATTGTTGATTACAAAGAATATGATACTGTTAACAGATTGTTTCAGCTTGCTATGTTGGCAAAAAAGAATTGCAGGGCCGACAACAACAACAGCAACACACCAGGAGCAACTTCACACCGCGTTCGACGCCCACACCATCCGAAACAGCACCATCTTCGACACCCCCCCCCCCCCCCCCCGTGCAGAGACTACACCATCCAATGGCAGCCAACGAACTATACCTGCTGCTCCACCTTCTTGCGTGCTGAAGTGCAGCAAGGCGACATCATTCAGTCCTTCGTCCACTCCTTCTACGGGTCGTTCTTCCGACATTAAGTGTCATCGCTGCCAGGGACTTGGTCATATAATGAGAGATTGCCCGGGCAAACGAGCATACATAGCACGCGATGATGGCGGGTATGATAGTACTTCAGATGTTGAAGATGAATATTTTCTTGGTACTGACTTTACAGATCGAAACGACGAACACACCGAAGAAGAGATACTTGGTACAGCGGCAACGGAGAACTATAGGAGCATCATTGTGCAGCGTGCCTTGAGCTCCAAAGTGGAGACCGACGACAAGCTACAACGACACAACCTCTTACACATGTTTCTCATCGTCAAGGACTGCCGTGTACACACTATAATTGATGGAGGTAGCTGCAATAACTTGGTGAACACGGATGTCGTCAAGAAACTTGGTTTGACAACAAGAGCACACCCTCATCCATACCACATTCAATGGTTCAATAACAGCGGTAAGGTTCGGTTAACACAAACAACGATAATACATTTTTCAATTGGTTCTTACCATGATTTTGCTGATTTCGATGTCGTTCCTATGGATGCTTGTTCTCTTATATTGGGTCGTCCTTAGGAATTTGATACAGATGCTATTCATCATGGTAGAACTAATAAATATACTCTCATGCATAAGGGAAAGAAAATCACTTTGCTCCCCATGACTCCTTCTGAAATTGTGCATTTTGAGAAGAGTAAAATTCGTGATGGCAAAGCAACAAAATTAGAATCTGAAAAACAACAAGTCATTAAGTTAAAATCACCATCGTTGCTCGCAACTAAATCTGACCTTGCTGATTTACTCGATGCTAAGGGGATGTGCTATGCTTTAGTTTGCAAAGAAGCCATGTTTTCACCTCATGAGTTGTCTATTGCATTGCCCCCTATTGTTGCTAACCTTTTGCAGGAGTTTGAGGATGTGCTTTCCTCCGAGATACCCCCTGGTTTACCACCGATGGGAGGCATTGAACACAAGATCGATTTGATTCCAGGAGCAAGTTTGCCAAATCGTGCAGCATACAGGGCGAATCCACAGGAAACTAAGGAAATTCAGCGACAAGTCCAGGATCTTTTGGCCCGCGGGTACATTCGTGAAAGCTTTAGCCCTTGTTCCGTTCCTGTTCTTTTGGTTCCTAAGAAAGATGGTAGTTGGCACATGTGTGTTGATTGTCGAGCGATTAATAATATCACCATTCGATATCGTTATCCTATTCCTCGCTTAGATGACATGCTTGATGAATTGAGTGGTGCTATCATCTTCACAAAAATTTACGTGCGTAGTGGTTACCACCAAATTAGAATGGCACTAGGAGATGAATGGAAAACTGCATTTAAAACCAAGTTTGGACTTTATGAGTGGTTAGTCATGCCTTTTGGTTTAACTAATGCACCCAACACCTTTATGCGTTTAATGAACGAGGTTTTACGTGCTTTCATTGGACAATTTGTGGTGATTTACTTCGATGATATCCTCATAGCAAGTCATATGATGAACATCTTGATCATTTACGTGCTGTTTTTACTGTTTCGGTAACCTCGAAAAGTGTGTCTTTTGCACCAATTGAGTCTCATTTCTTGGCTATGTCATTTCCTCGCAGGGAATTGAGATGGACGAGGCAAAAATTGAAGCAATCACCAGCTGGCCAGCCCCAACAACCATCATGCAGGTTCGTAGTTTTCTTGGTCTTGCAAGTTTTTATCGGTATTTTGTGCGGGATTTCAGCACCATTGCAGCACCTCTACAGGAGCTAACGAAGAAGGGAGTGCCATTTCGATGGGGCGAACAGCAGCAACAAACTTTTGATGCTCTCAAATCAAAGCTTACACAAGCACCATTGCTACACCTCCCTGATTTTGACAAGACCTTTGAGCTAGAATGCAATGCAAGCGACATTGGTATTGGAGGCGTTCTCATACAAGGAGGTAAACCCGTTGCTTTCTTTAGTGAAAAACTTCATGGTCCTTCTATGAATTATTCCACTTATGATAAGGAATTGTATGCCTTAGTGCGAGTATTACAAACTTGGCAACATTATCTTTGGTCTAAGAAGTTTGTCATACATTCCGATCATGAATCATTGAAGTATCTGTAGGATCGAAGAGCACGTGAAAATCTACCAGAGAGGGGGGTGAATGGTAGATTTAAAAATCTTACGCAGCAGAAACAATAAAACCCTAATCCCTTCGGTAGAAAAACGATCTGTTAAAGAAATCGTGTATGAGACTAATCTAAAACGTGTTTCACCATGACAAAAGTGATATATATCAGAGAGAATCAAGTCACGAAGACAACACAAAAAGATTTACTCAAATCCGTCGAGAAAAACGCAAGTTATGATCAAAAGATCAAACACTGGTCAATCTGACCTACCCGAGAAAAACAGTTTCTGGAATGCTGTAAAGAAACTCGTGTAGATCAAAAACCACAAATCCAATGACCGTGAAATTTTGACAGATGATAGACAATCAAGTCGTGAAGACAACCCAAAAAGAATCACATCAATTGGATCTGTAAAACTCGAGTTATGATAAAAACCACCGACAAAAGGTAGTGCTGTTCAGAAACTCGACGAGTAAAACTTGTCTGGAACAAGTCGGACGAACAAGGCACAAAAGTTCCTTCAAACTATGAATTTGATTCAATAGAACACAAAAGGAACAGCCCCAAAGTCGTCTCACACGATCTTTGGCCTTCTCTTGCTTATATAACCAGCCCTTAGGCCATCCCAATCTAAACTAGGACTCCAATCCTAATCCGATCACAATCGGAACTTTCCATAACTGCTTAGGACTCTTCTATACACAGATAGAAGCAATCTTAAGACTTCCAAACACCTTAGGAACGCATCCCATATTCCTAAACAACTCAAATTCGTGACACACATGAAATACTAACATAACCAACTCGATATTTCCATACCGAGCCATAACCGACTCAGCTAGCAGCCTAAGTCTTCAACCAATACGATCCGATCCTTCCGATCAGATCTTCCTTCCATAATCCGTCTCTAGAAGCATATTGCCACGTCATGCACCGCATGCATACGTGCGAACACCTTCCTTCGACCTTCGTATGCACTGCCCTTGATTCAATCATCCTGCGCGACCTCCTGACCCGCTCAACCACAGTTCCTCCCGAACTTGGTTGTTGGAACCTCATCTCCTCCTGAGACTAGTCCAATGGATCCTGTCACCAGCCATGACTTGAACTCAAGCAACACCTGCACATGAACAAACAAACAATCCATACGAGCCCAAGTCCTCGACTTGACTCAAGTTAGTTCCGAACACAACACCCTACGTGAGAACCTCACATAAGCATGTTGCAAAACCACAGTAGAAACGATATCAACCATATCATCCAAAACGCACCAAAAACTTAGCAAATGAATACTAAGCAATCTTTCCAACAATGTAAAGCAAGTACGAAACATTGCAAATGGAAAGCAGAAGCACTTCAGTCAAGTTCCGGACCTTGCCAGAGCAACCCGGAGCTTGAGCCAGAGCTAACAAAAGCTAGTAGAACCTAGCGCCGGAGCTTACCAAAACTAGTAGAAACTAGTCAACCCAAAACCGGAGCTAGACAAAGTACGTCGGAGCTTAGCAAAAGCATTCTGGAGCTATCAAGTATATGCCGGAGCTATCAAAGACGTGTCGGAGCTAATGATAAAGCTCACCGGAGCTAACCAAAGCTAGTCGGACCTTTCCAAGAAGTCGGACCTAGCATCTAACATAACCAGAGCTACCCAAAACAAGTCGGACCTATGGTCAGACCTTGCTTAAAAGGTGTTTTGGTGATATTTAAAAAACTTTTATCATCAAAGCCAAGTGTATTCACTACAAGCCAATGTATTCAGCACACATAGGTCTTACAATCTCCCCCTTGATGAATGCATTGGCAACACCATTTAAAATCCGAACATTGGCTTATTCACATAAAAGTTTGAAAACAATTTCTCCCCCTTTGTAAATCAAAAGTAAAAAGAGAAGAAAATGAAAATCTTCCCCCCTTTTGAAAATGAAAAAACTCTCCCCCTTTATTATCTCTCCTTATACCCATATTCTCTTTCTCTTCATGCTTATCTCTCCCCCTTTGACAATGTATTCAGCAAGTCATGAGCATATAAACAAATTTTCTCTCCCTCTTTAGTTGTTATGAGCATATTATAACATATACATATAAACAAAGCTCATCCAAGTCATACTATAAAGTACCTTACATTATCACATCAATGAAATACATAAGGTAGTGTAAGCCATGCTAGAGATCAAATATAATTTTTCAATTTAAGCAAGTCATGATCTCACAAACTTAACTATTTCAAAACCTGAAAGCATGACACTAGTTGCTGTATTTAATATTTTTCAAAGCATAAATTTAGATCATATGATATTTGCAAGAGATTATATGCGCATCTGCCTTATTCTAACCAACCAAGCCAAGCCTATGTCATTTGACAATCAGAAGCTTAAGGACATGGTTTTAGTCATACACAACTTCTTCCAAGTTCATATCTAAGTGCAATGACAAGCCATCTCAAAAGAAGAAGTGCGATGCATGCATATTCTCTTGATCTTTTCTCAATTTATATTTGTTCATAAAAACTCAACATGTGAGTTGATTACTTGATTAATTCTTAATGATTAAAAGCACCTGTGAGCATGCAACAAGTTCAAACAGCAAGAAAGTTCGACCATGACCATATTTAGTGTAAGTAATTATTCCAATTACTAGACATGGCAAAAACTACAAAATGTATAACACGAGTAATGTAGTAAGAACTTTCAGCATGTACAAGGAATCACAAAATCATATATGTATGAAATACTATGCTCATATTATTTTAATTTCAGATTCACACATATACTTCCCAAGTTTCAGAAACTCCCCCTCAATTTAAGCCATGAGGATGTATAACCCCTATTTCACTACGAATGTAACAAAAACGAGTGAAATCCAAAGGTTTTGTAAAAATGTCAGCCAATTGTTGTTCGGTATCTACATGGTGAAGCACAATGTTTCCTTTTTCAACGTTATCTCGGAGAAAGTGATACCTAATATCAATGTGCTTAGTTCTAGAATGTTGCACGGGGTTTTTAGCAATGCAAATGGCACTAGTGTTATCACAGAACAGTGGAACACTATCTAGATCAACCCCATAGTCCTTAAGTGTTTGAACAATCCAAAGAATTTGTGAGCAAGCACTAGCAGCAACTACATATTCAGATTCGGCTGTGGATTGTGCAACTGAATTTTGTTTTCTAGAGGACCAAGCAACAAGAGAATTACCAAGAAAATGACAAGCACCGGAAGTACTTTTCCTATCAATCCTACAACCCCCAAAATCAGCATCCGAAAAAGCTTTCAAAGTAACGGTTGAGGAAGAAGGAAGAAAAATGCCAAATTCTTGAGTTCCATGTAAGTACCTGAGAATCCTTTTGACGGCTTGACGATGTGAAACACGTGGGGAAGCTTGAAACCGTGCACAAAGACATACGCTGAATTGTATGTCCGGTCTTGATGCCGTGAGGTACAAAAGTGATCCGATCATGCTTCTATATTCTTTTTGATCCATGGATTCACCATATTCATCAAGTTCAAGTGTTGTTGCTGTTCCCATTGGTGTTCGAAGAGGCTTGCTTTTGTCCATGTTGAAGTGCCTTAGGAGGTCTTTGGTATACTTCGTTTGATGCACAAAGGTACCCTCCGTGGTTTGCTTGATTTGCAACCCCCAAAAGTAAGTGAGTTCACCCATCATACTCATTTCAAATTCGGAACTCATCATTGCTGAAAACTTGGACACAAGGTCATGAGAAGCACAACCAAAGATAATATCATCCACATACACTTGAACAAATAATGAGTCATTGCCATGCTTAAGCACAAAAAGATTTTTATCAACCTTGCCCATGGTAAACCCCTTTTCAAGTAAGAATGTTTTTAACCTATCATACCATGCTCTAGGGGCTTGTTTGAGACCGTATAAGACTTTGGACAGTTTGTAAACATGATTAGGAAAATCTGGATTTTCAAAACCCGGTGGTTGTTTGACATAAACCTCCTCATCTATGTAGCCATTAAGAAAAGCACTTTTAACATCCATTTGATATAGCTTAAAACCTTTAGATGCTGCAAAAGCTAACAAAATTCTTATGGCTTCTAATCTAGCGACAGGAGCAAAAGTTTCATCAAAATCTAGACCTTCAACTTGAGTGAAACCTTGAGCAACCAACCTAGCCTTATTCCTAACCACAACCCCATCCTCACTTTGTTTATTTTTAAATACCCATTTAGTTCCAATTAAAGTGTGACCTTGAAGTGGAGGTACAAGTTTCCAAACATTGTTTCTTTCAAAATTTTCTAACTCTTCTTTCATGGCAATAATCCAAGATTCATTAGTGAGTGCGTGTGATATATCTTTGGGTTCAAAAGAAGCAACAAAAGCAGAATGAGCATGAGAGTTTGGATCGCAAAACCTGGACCGTGTGACTCGTTCGTGCAAGCTTCCAATCATCTGTTGTGGGGGATGATCTTTGTAAAAACGTAGGGGAATGGATGTCTTACAAGCTTCTTCTTCATTAGGTTCATCATAGATTGATGAGCTTGTGACTTCTGGACGATCAGGACCAGCAGAGGTGATAACCGGAGCTTGTTCAATGTCCGGAGCTGGACACGTGTCAGCTTCGGAACTACCAGACAGTATCACCGGCTCTTCTTCATCTTCGAAAATACCCTCCCCCTGAGGATACGGATCTGGTCCTGCAACATCGGAGCTAGTACCTGGGCTAGCTTCATCAAAAGACACTTCACAAGTCTCCACAATTTTGTTAGTGTCAAGTAAAAGCACACGAGAGCCTCTAGTATGAGATGGATAACCAAGAAACATGCCATCAATGGATCTAGGTTCAAATTTATCAAGGT
Organism: Tuctoria greenei; assembly: GCA_036927565.1. Lineage (NCBI taxonomy): Eukaryota > Viridiplantae > Streptophyta > Magnoliopsida > Poales > Poaceae > Tuctoria > Tuctoria greenei. The sequence continues at coordinate 202,683,899 of JAYESD010000001.1, forward strand.
TACCATGTTTCTTAACAAAGCATTTGCAACCAAAAACCCGAAAGTGTGTAACACTAGGCCTATGTCCAAACCGAAGCTCATATGGTGTTTTACCTAGCTTAGCACGCAAGAAAACACGATTTGAGACATAACAAGCGGTTGCTAACGCATCAACCCAAAATTTCCTAGGAGTTTGATATTCATCAAGCATAGTCCTAGCCATCTCAACTAAGGTTCTGTTCTTTCTCTCTACAACACCGTTTTGTTGAGGTACATATGGTGAAGAGAATTGATGATCTATTCTATTTTCAGCACAAAAGTGATCAAACGATTGATTTTTAAATTCAGTTCCATTATCACTTCTAATTGCTTTTAATGATCCTGGGTGATCAATTGATAATCTAAGAAATAAAGTTCTAAAGTGACTAAAAACTTCATTCTTAGACGCCATAAAGTAAACCCAAGAGTATCTAGAATAATCGTCAACAATAACAAGAACATACCATTTACCTCCGAAGGATTGAACATGTGAAGGTCCTACGGTGTCAAGATGCAAAAGTTGACATGGTTCAATTGTCATGATCATTGTGAGAGGAGTATGTGAACCTGCAACCGTCTTAGCATGTCTACAAGAAGAGCACACAATTTCTTTGTCCCCTTTAAGCTTAGGCAGCCCATGTATGCGATCAAGAGCACTAACACGCTTTAGGTGATCAAAGCCTAGTGACCAAGTCTACGGTGCCAAAAATATAAGTCCTTTGAATCATTAGCAACTAGACACCTATGCTTAGAGGAAGACATATCAAAATCAGCTTTAAAAACTCTTCCAAACCGAGACATGTTAAAAATAAGCTCACTATTTGAACCTACAACTTTGCAACAACTTTTATTGAAAATAATTTCTAGATTTTCATCTAGCAATTGTGAAACAGAAAGCAAGTTGTATTTCAAATTTTTGACAAGTGCCACATCCTTCAAAGTGTAGTGATCATTTACTCTAACCGAACCCTTAGCAATTATAGGATTTGAAGAATTATCGGCAAAAGTAACATTCTCTACACGTGACACAAAAGAGAGGGAGGATAACCAATCTTTGTAACCGGTCATGTGGCGTGAGCAACCTGAATCCACAATCCAAATGTTCTCCTTCCTCAAACGTGTAACCTACATAGAAGCACAATACGTCGATGACTCAATACTGGGGTTAGTCAAAAGGCATTTAGGTATCCAGTACTGAGTCACACGATGTGCAGTAGGAAAAACACGCGAAAGCTGAGATAAAACAACAGGTTTATGAGTCAAAGATTGAGGTTTTCTGTTCTTAACAGTTGATTTAGAAGTTGTTACTTGTTTAGAGTGAAAACCAGTAGCTCCGGAGGTAAAAGCAGAAGGTCCGGAGGCAAAAACTGGAGCTTCGGAGGGAACAACAGAAGATCCGGGAGCTCTCGGAGCTATCATAACTACCGGAGCTGCCTTTGTAGATTTCTTACCAGAAGGTCCGGAAGCTACCTTTTCAAATTTTTGACTCACTAAAGCAGGTTGTGTTTTTCTAATTGCATGAAGGTTATGAGATCTAGCAGACATTCTTTCCCTTTCTGTTGTTTAGCTAGTCTATAACAAAAATCTGTGACATGACCATCTCTACCATAGAAGGTACAATGAAATTTAACTTTGTTTTCATGTCTAGATGAGCAAGCAATATTTTTATTTGAAACCGAATGAGGCAACACTCCTGCAGATTTGAAAACCACTCCTTTTTTTTTAGGAACTGTTTGAATCAAACCACTTCCTAATGACTTTTACAATTTTAGGTGGATGTGCCTTAGCATGAGCATGAGAATCAAAACCTAAACCAGTTTTATTATTGCAAGACTTGGAAGAATTCAGCAACAAGTTTAGATTCTTATTCCCATTACAAAACTGACCTAGTGTCCTATTCATGTCATCAAGTTTCTTAGACAAGTCTAGGCAGTTTGCACATGAAGTTTTTCTTTTTAGTTTGCAATTGGAACAATTTTTAACTTCATGAGATCGTAAAGCATTGTTCAGAATGGAAATTTCATTCATTGCATCTTTTAGTTTCTTATCAAGATTTTCACATGCAGAACAATGCAAATCATCTGTAGAACAAGAAGCATCTTTTAAATTTTTATCACTAAGTGCAGCAAGCTTTTTGTTCTTTTCAATTTCTTCATCAAGTCTATCTAGAGTGGAGGAGTGTGCACTTCTTAATGTGGACAATTGTTCATAGATTAAGTCACATGAGGGACATGCATCATCACTAGGAATCAAAGTTTTTAAACGGTTAATTTCAGATTCTAGTGATTCAATTTTAGCAGCATTATCCCTAAGCTTTTTGTCCTTTTTCTTGACAATAATAGTTGCACGAGAAATAGCATCACACATTTCATTGCAGGTAGAACATACCTCATCGTCTTCACTGCTGTGTTCTGCATCCTCCTGACTTGATCTTGATCTTGCTTTGCCCGCCATGAAGCATAAGTTGGCCAGATCGTCATCATCTTCATCACTTTCAAAGTCTACATCACTTGAACTAAGTTCTTGAAGTGCGGTGATGAAGCTGTTAATCATCTTGCGTCCTATGGTACCCTTCTTCTTCTTGTTGGAGTTTCCAGAGGAGGTCCGGACTTTGCTTCGTTTTTCTTCCCGGGTGGTCGGACCTGAAAGGTTAGGGCATTCTGTACGAAAGTGTCCTATTTTACCACATTCAAAACAGCGTTGAGGTCCGGAGCTTCCTCTCCTTCTAGTTCTCACATTTTGCAATGCTTTTGAGAATCTAGTAGAGATGAGTGCCAACTCCTCTTCTGGAAATTCTTTGATCCGTTCCAGGGTTAGCGAGGACAATAAGAGTATTGCAAGATGATGATTGGCCGGAGCTAGACATATCACGTTGTGAGACAAATGCAATAGACTTGTTTGGGTTCTTACGTGCTAGTATGTCAATTTCATGAGTTTTTAGTTTAGAATAGAGTACATCTAATGTAAGAGAACTCATGACAGTTGATTCACGTATAGACGTTACTTTCATCTCCCAAATTGACATATCTAATGCACTAAGGAGTTCTCTAGCATTCTCAGCATCAGAAAAATTTACATTGACACTACGTAAGTTGCTGAGAATTTTATTGAAACGAGCAAAGAGGTCATCGATAGACTCACCTGGTTGCATCTCAAAACACATATATTCCTTTTTGAACATATCTTGTTTTACCTCCTTGATTGTGTTGGAGCCTTTATTATAATCACAGAGAGCTCTCCAAACATCGTATGCTGATCGGAGGTGTGCGACACGATCAAAGTCGCTTTGAGTGAGTCCTTGGATGATCAAGTTTCGGGCTTTGTTGTTGTTGTCGACGTCCCTTAGGTTTGTGGCCGTGACTTGATCATTGGGTGGCACTTCATAAGGCTTATACACCTTCTCTCATATTGCAAAGCCTTGTGCCTGGATGAACGCCTCCATGCGTGCCTTCCAAACCTAGAAATCAATACCAGAAAACACCCAAGGTTTGGCAGAGTACTTCTCCATGATGATTAGTCAAAAACACGTGCAAATCTCAAAGATTAGAGCACCGTGGATCTGATACCAATTGTAGGATCGAAGAGCACGTTAAAAGCTACCAGAGGGGGGGGGGGGTGAATGGTAGATTTAAAAATCTTACACAACAGAAACAATAAAACCCTAATCCCTTCGGTAGAAAAACGATTTGTTAAAGAAATCGTGTATGAGACTAATCTAAAACGTGTTTCACCGTGACAAAAGTGATATATATCAGAGAGAATCAATTCACGAAGACAACACAAAAAGATTTACTCAAATACGTCGAGAAAAACTCAAGTTATGATCAAAAGATCAAACACTGGTCAATCTGACCTACCCGAGAAAAACAGTTTCTGGAATGCTGTAAAGAAACTCGTGTAGATCAAAAACCACAAATCCAATGACCGTGAAATTTTTACAGATGATAGACAATCCAGTTGTGAAGACAACCCAAAAAGAATCACGTCAATTGGATCTGTAAAACTCGAGTTATGATAAAAACCACCGACGAAAGGTAGTGCTGTTCAGAAACTCGACGAGTAAAACTTGTCTGGAACAAGTCGGACGAACAAGGCACAAAAGTTCCTTCAAACTATGAATTTTATTCAATAGAACACAAGAGGAACAGCCCCAAAGTCGTCTCACACGAGCTTTGGCCTTCCCTTGCTTATATCACCAGCCCTTAGGCCATCCCAATCTAAACTAGGACTCCAATCCTAATCCGATCACAATCGGAACTTTCCATAACTGCTTAGGACTCTTCTATACGCAGATAGAAGCAATCTTAAGACTTCCAAACACCTTAGGAACGCATCCCATATTCCTAAACAACTCAAATTCGTGACACACACGAAATCCTAACATAACCAACTCGATATTTCCATACCGAGCCATAACCGACTCAGCTAGCAGCCTAAGTCTTCAACCAATACGATCCGATCCTTCCGATCAGATCTTCCTTCCATAATCTGTCTCTAGAAGCATATTTCCACGTCATGCACCACATGCATACGTGCGAACACCTTCCTTCGACCTTCATATGCACTGCCCTTGATTCAATCATCCTGCGCGACCTCCTGACCCGCTCAACCACAGTTCCTCCCGAACTTGGTTGTTGGAACCTCATCTCCTCTTGAGACTAGTCCAATGGATCCTGTCACCAACCATGACTTGAACTCAATCAACACCTGCACATGAACAAACAAACAATCCATACGAGCCCAAGTCCTCGACTTGACTCAAGTTAGTTCCGAACACAACACCCTACGTGAGAACCTCACATAAGCATGTTGCAAAACCACAGTAGAAACGATATCAACTATATCATCCAAAATGCACCAAAAACTTAGCAAATGAATACTAAGCAATCTTTCCAACAATGTAAAGCAAGTACGAAACATTGCAAATGGAAAGCAGAAGCACTTCGGTCAAGTTCTGGACCTTGCCAGAGCAACCCGGAGCTTGAGCCGGAGCTAACAAAAGCTAGTAGAACCTAGCGCCGGAGCTTACCAAAACTAGTAGAAACTAGTCAACCCAAAACCGGAGCTATACAAAGTACGTCGGAGCTTAGCAAAAGCATTCCGGAGCTATCAAGTATATGCCGGAGCTATCAAAGACGTGTCGGAGCTAAAGATAAAGCTCACCGGAGCTAACCAAAGCTAGTCGGACCTTTCCAAGAAGTCGGACCTAGCATCTAACATAACCGGAGCTACCCAAAACAAGTCGGACCTATGGTCGGACCTTGCTAAAAAGGTGTTTTGGTGATATTTAAAAAACTTTTATCATCAAAGCCAAGTGTATTCACTACAAGCCAATGTATTCAGCACACATATGTCTTACAGTATCTTAAGTGTCAAACCAATCTGAATAAATGACATGCTAAATGGATTGAGTTCATAGAGTCGTTTCCATACATCATTAAGCATAAGAAAGGGAAGGAAAATGTCATTGCTGATGCATTATCTAGGCGTTATACTACGCTGTCCTAACTTGATCATAAAATCTTTTGTTTGGAAACAATAAAAGCATTATATCCTACTGATTTGGACTTTAAAGATGCTTTTAAAAATTGTAGAGAAGGAAGAACTTAGAATAAATATGTGCTACGAGAGGTTCTCCTCTATCGTGCTAACAAGCTATGTGTTCCAGCTAGCTCCGTTCGTCTATTACTTTTGTAGGAAGCACATGGAGGAGGTTTGATGGGACATTTTGGGGTGAAGAAAACTGAAGACGTGCTGTCCACACACTTATTTTGGCTAAAGATGAGGCGTGATGTCGAGCGCTACGTGTCACGATGCACTACATGCAATAAAGCTAAGTCTCGCCTTAACCCACATGGTCTTTATATGCCTCTTCCTATTCCTAGTGTACCTTGAGAGGATATTTCTATGGACTTTGTTTTGGGATTGCCTAGGACTAAGAGGGGGAGGGATAGTATTTTTGTAGTTGTTGATCGTTTTTCCAAAATGGCACACTTTATACCTTGTCATAAGAATGATAATGCCTCACACATTGCTGATTTATTTATGACAGAAATTGTTTTTTGCATGGTGTGCCAAATACCATTGTTTCTGACCGTGATGCAAAATTTTTAAGTCATTTTTGGAGAACTTTGTGGTATAAATTGGGAACCAAGTTGCTGTTTTAAACTACATGTCACCCACAAACGGATGGACAAACCGAGGTAGTTAATCGTACTTTATCTACTATATTGCGGGCTGTCTTGAAAACAAATTTGAAGTTGTGGGAGGAGTGTTTACCACATATAGAATTTGCTTACAACAGATCCGTTCACTCCACGACAAAGGTAAGTCCATTCCAGGTAGTGTATGGTTTCAATCCCCGTGCTCCTATTGATTTACTACCTCTGCCTCCTTCTAAAACTATAAATTTAGATGCTACACAATGATCTGAATTCATTCTTAAGATGCATGAAACTACAAAGAAAAATATTGAAATGATGAATGAGAAGTATAGGATTGCAGGTAGTAAAGGTAGAAAAGAAGTAAAATTTGAACCGAGTGATTTGGTGTGGTTACATTTGAGAAAAGAGCAATTTCCCGACTTGAGAAAATCTAAACTTATGCCACGAGTTGCTGATCCTTTTAAGATTGTTGAAAAGATTAGATAATGCATATAAGCTTGAATCGCCTCCCGATTTTGGGGTTAGTCCTACATTTAACATTTCAAATTTGTGACCATACTTGGGAGAAGAAGATGAACTTGAGTCGAGAACGACTCCAATTCATGAGGGGGAGGATGATGAGGACATCACAACAGCGGAGACACACATTTAAATGCAAGGACCAATCACAAGAGCAGGAGCACGGTTAATAAATCAGCAGGTGAACTCGCTCCTAACTTCTTTTGCATGTGAGCTCGAGAATAGATTGCTATGTGATAATTTAATTATTATTAGGAATAATGGAGAAGATCAACAAGTGAAGGAAAGAGGCCTTGGGGGCGTGCAGAACCAGCTGGGACGTCCACAAGTTGATGGAAGCAGTTTACAACTCGGACTCGAGTTCAACTCGGAGTCCAGGAGCAGTCCACCTTAAAAAGGACGTCCAGGAGGCATACGAACTCCGTTTTCGACGCTCTACATATGCACGGAAAGAGGAGAAAATAAACTTTCCAATGGTTCTAGTTGCACCTCAAAATTACTCCGGAGTAATTGGGAATCGTCGAAACAAGTCGAGTCCAGATTATTGTCCGGTGCTGCACCACTGAATCGGGCCTTGTATCCTGTAAGAGTCCATTAGAGACGCGTCTAATCGTGTTTTGGCCGAACCCTAGCCTTTAAATACTACAGCCGCCGGTCATGTTCAGTGGGTTTTGCTTAGATCAATAATATCGCCGTTCTACGGTTTGTGAGACCCCAACTTCGCGATTTCAGATCGTGTCTTCGACGTTCTTGCTTGTGTTCTCGGTTGCACTTGCAGGGATTAGCCTTCTTGGCGAGGTCAAGCGTGTGCAGCACGATTGATAACCAACGGAGCCGTGGTGTAGTGATTGCAGGGGTACTCGAACCGCTCGAGTGCCGCAGATCATCAACATCGATTTCTCCACCCCAATCGACTTAACTTTCGGAAGATTGGGCCTAAACCTACTCATCACCAGACTAGACATCGGACAAGTCCAAACTTATTCAAAGAGGAAAACGGACAAGTCCACTAGATGTCGGACAAATCCGGACAAGTCTAGGGAATTGGCAAAATTTCAAGGAATTAGAATACCGGACTAGTCCGCACGGGACCGGACAAGTCCGAAAGATGTACAGAGAGAAAAACGGACTAGTCCGTAGCAAAAACAGACATGTCCAAAGGAAGTCAGAGAGAAACCGGACTAGTCCGTACCATAAACAGACTAGTCCACACTTCCCAGAATTCTTAACTACGGTTTTGCTTCTAGTTTATTTTAAACTCATTCCTTTTTATGTGGAATAATGTTAAACATGTATATGAACTTATGCAATGCATGATGCATGAGAATGAGGGTGTTACAAACCTACCCTCTTAGAATGAATCTCGCCCTTGAGATTCGACGCGGAAGAGAAGAGATAGGGAAATTCCTTCTTGAGATCATCCTCCAGCTCCCAAGTTGCCTCTGATTTTGTGTGATGCTTCCATTGAACTTTACACCATCTAATAACCTTGTTTCTCGTGACCCTCTCCTTGGTTTCCAAGATTTTGACCGGTTGCTCAGCATAAGTCAAATCTGCCTCTAGTTCCAACTCTTCCATTGACACTTGTTCTTCCGGTACACTCAAACATTTCTTAATCTGTAAAACATGAAACACATCATGAACATCCGATAGATGTGTTGGCATCTCCAACTTATATGCCACTTCTCCTCTTTTGCCCAAAATCTTGAATGGCCCAATGTATCGAGGTGCTAGTTTGCGTCTTATGTTAAACCTCTTATGACCTCTCATGGGTGATACTTTGAGATAAACAAAGTCTCCGATTTCAAAGGCTAGTTTCCTTCTCCTATTGTCCGCATAGCCTTTTTGCCTTGATTGAGTAGCCCTCAAGTTTTCACGAATAATCTGGACTTGTTTCTCAGCTTCTTGCAACATATCAGGTCCAAATACTTGATTTTCCCCTGTCTCATTCCAGAACAAAGGTGTCCTGCACTTCCTTCCATATAGTGCTTCATAGGGTGACATTTTCAAGCTCGCTTGGTAACTATTGTTATATGAGAATTCTGCATACGGCAAGCTTTTGTCCCAACTTCTTCCATGCTCCAAGGCACAAGCTCTTAACATATCCTCTAAAATCTGATTGGTCCTCTCAGTTTGTCCATCCGTTTGGGGATGATATGCTGAGCTAAAGTTCAACCTTGTTCCCAATGCTTCATGTAATTTTTGCTAGAACCTGGAGGTAAATTGAGAACCTCTATCCGACACTACCCTCTTTGGAACTCCATGTCAGCACAAAATATGCTGCATATATAGGTCTGTCAGTTGTATTGCAGTGTACTTTGTCCTGATAGAGATGAAGTGACTTGGTCAATCAATCCACAATTACCGATATTGAATCGTAACCGGACTGGGTATGTAGCAATCCAACTATAAAGTCCATCCCAATTTCTTCCCACTTCCATTCTGGAATTTTTAATGGTTGCAATAATCCGGCTGGCCTTTGATGTTCCGCCTTCACTCGTTGGCACACATCACATAACGCTACATATTCAGCTATGTCCTTTTTCATGCTAGCCCACCAATAACATGTCTTCAAGTCCTTGTACATCTTTGTACAACCGGGATGAATTGAGTATGGCGAGTCATGTGCCTCCTTTAGTATTGTCTCCCGAATATGCTTCACATTAGGCACAACAATTGTTCTTCCAAGCCATAAAGTACCATGTTCGTCTTCATCAAATCTGAATTCTCTTCCTTCCTGGGTCCTTTCTTTGATTTCCTGAATTTCCTCATCCTTGGTCTGACCTTCTTGAATTTCTTGCTCTAAGGTCGGATTTAACTCCATTATCCCCATCTCATTTAGAAATCCAAGTTTCAACCATTGAAACTCCTTACATAACTTGGATGGCAATTCTCGAACCGTGAGCTGATGACATACTCCTTTCCTACTCAAAGCATCAGCCACTACATTAGTCTTTCCTAGATGATAGTTGATTCCCACATCATATTCCTTGATGAGCTCCAACCACCTTCGTTGCCTCAAATTCAGGTTCGTTTGTGTCAAAATGTACTTGAGACTCTTGTGGTCCGTATAAATTTCACACCTATATCCAAGGATATAATGTCGCCAAATCTTCACGTCATGCACCACGACTGCAAGTTCGAGATCATGCTTTGGGTAATTCTACTCATGTTTCTTCAATTGCCTCGATGCATGTGCAACTAAATGTGGCCTAGAGGGGGGGGGGGGGTGAATAGGCCTTTTTGAATTTTTAGTCGGAACCTGCAACACTCAACAGCTTGATCAAATACCGATAAATCGGACTAGTGCGGTAGTGTGTGGACTAGTCCGGTGCGTGCGGACTAGATCCATCAAGTTTGATCAATGATCTCGATCCAAGTGCTCTACACAGCGGAAATTAAGATGTAACTAGAGTATGTTGCTTCAATTAAACTGAAGATAGCACAAGGTAACCTTCGTTTCAAGTTTTGACGTAATTTGACTATTATCAGTTAAACCCTAGATGCAATGAACAATAATCACAAAGTGAAGATACAAGATTTTTATCCCATGGTTCGGTTCCCACGAAGGCAACCTACATCCACGTTGAGGAGCCCACGAAAGGACCAGGTCTTCACCAACGCTACCCTCGTCGAATCGCCACGGAGGCTGATTCTCTTCCACTAATCACAAAGGGCAAATCACCAAGTTCAAGGGGCCTTCTCACAAGTTGAGGGCTCCCCAAGATTTACAACTGAATACACCACCAACACACTCGAATTATATGCAATAAATAACAAGAGTGTGCGAGAGAATCAAAACCAATAGCTCAAAACATGAAGAATCGTGTCTCTCCTTTGATCTAAAGTTAATCCTCAAGGATTTGATCTTTCTTGCGTTGGATTGTGTGGAGAGACGTGTTTTCTACGCTCTTGGAGGGTGTGACAGCGCAGGGGGTCGAGAGATTGATTAGGGGCCATGCACCTCTATTTATACTAGGGTTTTCAAGGGTTACCGTTAGGGTTTTAGAAGTCCGGACTAGTCCGTGGTGGACTCCGGACTAGTCCGGTGTGCAGCGTGTGGGAAACCCTAAGTGTCCCGAATTATCGGACTTGTCCAGCCAGGGACAGACTAGTCTGTTTTTGTCTCTGGAAATCTTCGGACTAGTCCGACACATATCGGACGAGTCCGGTTGGGTGAAACCCTTAGTGAATTGAGGACAAGTCCACACTTGGAGGACTTGTCCGATTTTATTCACAAGGTTTTTCGGACTAATCCGTGCAGATATCGGACTTGTCCGATTGGGTCAGAAGGATATAAGACTAGTCTGTGGTGATATCGGACTTTTCCGACTTCGTGGAAACTATGAAGTGTTGAGGACTAGTCCGCACTTGGGAGGACTAGTACGATCTTAGTCAGAGAGATATGGGACTAGTCCGTGGTGATATCGGACTAGTCTGGTGTGTGAAACTGGACTGTGCAGACAAATCTGCTCTCGGAGGACTTGTCTGATTTTGGACAGAGAGAAATTGAACTAGTCCGGGTTACATCGGACTAGTCCGGACCTGTATAACTTTGCTCTTATCTCAACAATTTAGTTAGTATCTCATTTGCTTGTCATAAATCCACCAAAACCCACAAGGGATGCCTAGATGCACTTTCAGCAACCACTTGACCTTCTTGCATGAGCACACATCCAAGTCCTTGTCTTGATGCATCACAATAGATATCAAAACTTTTGCTTACATCCGACAAAACCAAAACTGGGGCCGTGATTAACCTTTTCTTCAACTCCTCAAAACTTTATTGACAATATTGAGTCCATTGACTTTCCCCTTCATTAGCAACTCCGTCATGGGCTTGGCTATCTTGGAAAAGTCCTTGATGAATCGACAGTAATATCCAGCCATTCCGAGAAAACTCCTTACTTCCTTCATGTTTTGCGGTGGCTATCACTTTAGCACATCTCTCACTTTTCCTGGGTCAACCGATACTCCTCCTTTCGATATGATATGACCCAAAAACGACACCTCTTTCAACCAAAATTGGCACTTGCTGAATTTGGCATACAATTGATGCTCCCTCAGTTTCTGCAACGTGAGCCTCAAGTGTTCCTCATGTTCCCCCTCGTTTCTCAAGTAGATCATAATAATGTCGTCAATGAACACTGTCGAAGCGTACCAACAAAATCTCCCCTGGTACTACTAAATTGTAGCCCGTGGAGGTTCTTGTATCGGTTTGGTGCGCAGAGATCTTAGACAAGATGATGACACAAAGGATTTACGTGGTTCGGGCCACCTCAGCGTAATACCCTACTCCACGGGGTGTGTGTTGTTGGTGCTTGTGCGCGTATGAGCTTAGTTCTCTGTATCATGCATCACAGTCCCTTTTATAGATCAAGGGATGGCTGTTGCATCAATTGCCCGACCCGACATGTGGCCGTGGCAGATATTATTGCCTAATACACAATTTAAGTGTGATTAAGCGCCCTAATAGTGTGATAATGCACCTTAATGACAGCATTACCAGTATTAATGGTCCTCTGATCGTGTGCCATTAATATGGTATTAATGGCACATAATCATGCCTTGTAACTATAGCAACAACTATACCTTGAATGGTCGTGCTGTTGGAGATCCGTCAGTATTCCCGTTAGTGTCATAGGTCCGGAGGCTCAACACGTGGCAGATCCGGAGCTTCCCCTCATGGGGAGTTAGGTTCGGATCCGCTACACACATGGCGGCACAAGAGCTTCCCTCTACTGGGGGTTAGGTCCGGGGTCACTGCACACATGTTAAGCACAGAGCTTCCCTATGTAGGGAGTTTAGCTCCGGTCTTATATTACACGTGGTAGTGCTGGAGATTTCCATATGAAGGAGGTGATTCCAGTGCCGTGTGATACATTGGGCCTACGGAGGTCTTCAACTCTGACAGGTGTAACTCCCTTACACTTCTTCGGTATCGTGGGGTACCTGGTACGCAGGGTACCAACAGTGGCCCCCGGGCCCACCTCTGGGAGAAACCCTTTAGGTTAAGTTATTCTACTGAAGGTGGGGCCATCCTCAATTCCTGCACCGTGACTTAAAAGTTCTTCCGATGTACCGTTGGGGTGATGGTGAACGCTCCGGCATCGGAGCCAGAGGTAACCGAGGCTCTGGTCGCTGTGGCAGAGGTTGTTGCCGAGCTTGCAGGTAAACCGGTGGTGCCATAAGCTCCGGCCCTTGAGCCAGAAGTCATTGATGCCCCGACAACTGAGTCAGTGATGCTTGAAGTTCCGGCCCTTGAGCTGGAAGTTGTTGAAGCTCCGACAGTTGACCCGGAGATGGTTGAAGCTCCGATAGTTGAGTCGGAGGTGGCTGATGTACTGGTGCCTGAGCCGGTGGTGGAAGTGGCTTTGGGTGAAGCTTCAATGACCGCCCCGAAGGTAATAGCTCCGGAGGTGTCCACACCCGAGCCGGAATACCGTGAAGAAGCGACGGAAGGTTCTCCACCCGCGGAGCCAACAGTTGAAGACCCTGCGGCGGTACCTTCGGCGTCAGCCCCGGAGGTAGAAGTTCCCCCAATGGGATCTTCCGCATCAGCTACCGAGGAGCTCCCGGAGGGTGGCCCTAGTCTCGTAGAAGCTCAGGGAACCACACTTGTGGCGTGGGACCCTATTTTTGTTCTTGAAGACCCTCCGGAGCCGGCGGAGATGACTCGGCAGGCCCGAAGCCTATTCCTTTGGTGTTGTCTATTGACAATGCTTGCTCGAGCCTCCGGCAGGTCCAACTCGCCTTCGACCACGATAGTAAGGTCCTCGAAGAAGAGCGCCACACCTTGAGGCATTGGCGTAACAGGCTTCACTTTGAGACCAAGCTGGTGCAGACGAGGCTTGCAGACCAAAAGGAGTGGGTCGAGAAGGAAAAGGCCTGGTTGGAATGTTGGGGCAAGTTGCTGGAGTAGAAGGAGGCCGCCATCAGGGCCCTCGACGCTTATTTTTGGGAGATTCTTGAGCAACCAAGGAAAGGAATGATGCTGCTGATGAACGTCATGACAGCCTCAATGCATTAAATGAGATTCACTTGAAGCGCCAAGCGGACCTTAATGCGAGGGAAGAGAAACTCCTGGATTAGCAGGAGGATGTTTTGAAAAGGGAGGAAGAGCTCGCCCAAAATCTAACTCTGGCAGAGCAAAATTTGGCAGATCACACTAAGAAGCATGATTTGAGGAGCAAGGAAGATGAGGAGTAGTACTAGAAACTGAGGCAGAAGCTCTAAAAAAGAGAAGCTGATGTTGCCGCCAGAGAAGGGAAAGTAAGAGGCAGGGAGAAGTACCTGGCAGAACGACGGAACCGAATCCACCTCCGAGAGATGGAGCTAGCCGACCGCGAAAAGCAAGTTGCTGAGAGTATGCAGCAACATGCCAAAGTGGTCGAACGCCTCGCTCAGGAAGGTTCAGAGCTAGCAGCCAGCAGGAGGTCACTGGAGGAGCTGCGGAGCTCGAGGGCAACTGAATCCCTGCAGGTATGGGATTTTCTGGGGCATGCTAACAAATCTTTGGTGGCTCTTGGCTTCAGTCCAGTACATCCGGAGAACCCAACACCAGAGCTGGACCAGACGCTAGTGGCACTTAACTCTACTCGTAGCAAACTCAACGCGATGGGTGATGTCATCGATGACTAGCTAGAGACGGAGGGAAAATATTTGGCCAAGAACGCCACCGAGTATGTCTTGGCGTGTTACAAGGGCCGAGACCCCCAACTTTCTCTTGATCCGGTCTTCGAAGGACTCATTGACGAAGAGGAGGATGCTGTCAGGGCTAGCATCCAGGAAGCTGCTGAGAAGGTTGCATTGTTTTTCCGCAGGACTTAGATCCTCCAGTAGCTAAGACCTTTTCCTTTTGCCTTTTGCTGTAATCCTGATTTTGTAATCCAGTATTTTGAATGAATGAAATCCACTGTTTCCGCAATGAATTCCATTTTGTTGTCCTTGTCTTCAATACACTGTCCTTTATATTGTTTGCACCCTAGTAAATGTACACAATTTGATTGCGAACATGTACCAAAAGGATTTGACGATGTGTTGATGACTTGGACGCTTTGAACTTGTAGCTTTTAGGTCCGAAGTTTATTTCTGACTTTTGTAGGAAAATTTTGTTGTGTCGACGGCGGGCCCCGAGGGGTTGTCGGAGCTTGATAGGTCCGACGACACCCACTATCAATGCATAGAACATCGACGGCAGCCCCCCTGGGGTTGTCAGAGCTTGGTAGGTCCGACGGCACCCACTATCAACGCGTAGAACGTCGACAGCAGGCCCCCTGGGGTTGTCGAAGCTTCTTGGCTTCGATGATATCCACCATCAATCGTAGAATATGTTGACGGCGATCCCCTCGGGTGGTTACACCATCTTCACTTGAATTATACTTCACTTCAACAGTAGGCCCCCATGGGAGTTGCCAGAGCTTGTTAGCTCTGGCGGCGTCCACTTTCAATGTCTGAAACAATGACGGCGGGCCCCCTTGGAGGTTGTCGGAGCTTAATAGCTCCGGCATCGTCCACCATCGCCATGAGTTTTCATTTTTCCTGTGCATCAAAGACAAGAAACACCGTAAAATTCATCCTCTCATCTATAACTATTTTGCGACTTACTGTTCTCATTTCAATTTTAGATCCGAAGAAAGTCGATATGATGACAAGAAAATTGATATAATCTTTTGCAGATCCAAATGCTTTTAGGACCCTCCCTACTGAGGCCTGCCGGAATGTAGGTAGAGTGGTGTACTTAGGGTGCGGGACCAGGCTAAGTCGATAGCACACTCCAGACCTGTGTTGGCTTTGCGTTCAGGCGAGTAGACCATGCAGCAATGCTAGGATTCGAAAAGACCACCAGTATAACTTGTACAACATATGAATAACTTGGACTAAAACTCAAAGATAATTGCACAACTTGTTATAGACAAGAAGGAGAAGGATAAATAAAACAGAACGAGCTTGCACAAAATTAATGCACGTGGAGTCTGCTTTTATATAAAAATGCCTTTCATTATAGGTCCGGATTACAGGGGAGACAAGGACACACTTAGGGTATGGAACCAAGCTAAGTGTGCTATACATCTTGTGCTAACCTAGGGCAGGTAGCTACACTTTTAGTGTTGCGACTGTGTCAAGTGTTGCTTAAACTTCTTGGACCCTCACGGGGGTGGGGGGGGGGGGTGGGGGGGAGGGGTCCAGATGTTCTCCCGAAGGTCCTACCCGACTCTGTTTATAGACTCTATAGTTTACACTATATATAATTACAGACTCACCTCTGTGCCACTATGTATAGAACTTATGGAGGTGCTTGATGTTCCAAGGATTAGGAAGCGGGGTCCCATCCTCAGTTGCCAAGCAAACGCATCCGGGACGGGATACTTTGATCACTCGGAAGGGACCTTCCCAGCCGGGGAAATTTTGTTCATCCCTTCATGAGTTAGTATTCTCTGCAGCGTCAGATCGCCTCCCCCGAGCTGTCGGTTGTGTACATGCCTCTGATGATAGCGCCGGAGCGCTTGGCGATAACGTGCATCCCGAACCGCTGCTTGGCACCTTCCCTCGTCGACGAGGTCAAGGTCTTCACGCCAGAGCTGGTCCTGCATGGCTTCGTCGAAGGTCCGGACTCGAAGTGACCCCAAGGTGATCTCCGGAGGAAGAAATGCTTCAGCTCAGTACACCAGGAAGAAGGGTGTCTCTCCAGTTGACCGGTTAGGTGTAGTCCTGCTTGCCCACAGTGCGGACGGAAGCTCCTCGATCTAGTTGGCTCCATGTTTCTTCAAGCGCTCATAAGTGTGCGTCTTGAGTCCTTTCAATATTTTTGTGTTTGCTCTCTCAACTTGGCCATTACTTGCCAGGTGAGCTACTGATGCGTAGCTGACGTGAATGCTGAGGTCTTCACAATACTTTTGGAATGCTGCACTTGTAAATTGGGTTCTGTTGTCAGTAATGACTCTATTCGGAGCTCCAAATCTACAGACTATGAACTTCAAGAACTTAATTGATGATTGCTTATTGATAGTCACAACTGGAGTAGCTTCCGGCCACTAGGTGAACTTGTCGATGGCAACATATAGGAACCTGTAACCTTCGACGGCTTTTGGGAAAGGTGCTAAAATGTCCATGCCCCACACAACGAATGGCCATGTAGGAGGAATCATTTGCAGTGATTGAGCCAGTGTGTGAATTTGTTTTGCGTGGAATTGTGTAACACCCTCATTTTCATGCATCATGCCCTGCATCCATCATTAAATATGTTTAACATTAATCCACATAGAAAGGAACAATTTAAGAATGAATTGATAGCAAAACTGCACTTAAGAATTCTGGAAAGTGCGGACTAGTCTGATTTTGGTGCGGACTAGTCCGATTTCTCTCTGACTTCAAACGGACTTGTCTGTTTTGCTGCAGACTAGTCTGTTTTCCCTCTAGAGACTTTCGTACTTGTCCGGCCTGTAGTGGACTAGTCCGGTGTCCCAAATTGATTGAAAATTTGCTAAGTCCCTGGACTTTTCTGAACTTGTCCGGTAATCCAACAGACTTGTCCATTTTTCTTCTGACTAAAGTTAGACTTATCCGATTTTGGCCACGCTTGTCTATTTTTCCTCCCTGGATAAGTTCGGACTTGTCCGATGTCCAGTTCGGACTTGTCCGATTTCCCTCTGTCCAACTTCAGACTAGTCTGGCCCTTTTCGAGCTTGTCCAATAAATCACGACTCCGAGGTTATCTTTTGTTTCACGACTTGTTTCTTGGGTTTTACGTTATGTGGGCTTAGGGATGTCATGCCTAACTCTTTCAGAGTGCATGTTGGACTCCAAACGGACCTCTACTCATCTCAAACTCAAAATCCATCTAACCCTAGCCTCCACCTCTATATAAACAGCCCCACCCCTTGGCTTTACATCTATTTGCCACTTTTCCACCACACCAAAACCCTAGCTCGTGAATAGCCGCCACAAGGAGGGAGAAAGAGATCTAGAACAAGAAGAAGAAGAGGAGGAAACAAAAGAGGATCAAGATCTCCGTCAAGTTTTTGTTCTCCATCACCAATTCAACATCAAGTTCTTCATCAACCCTAGAACGTCAAGATCCAAGTGTTGCCTCCAAGATCCTTGATTCATTGAAGTTCTAAACACCTGGTATACCTTCTACTTCCTTTTCCTTACGTTAATTCAACTCCAAATCTCCAAATTCACGTCGATCTAGAAAACTCTAATCTGTTGTTCCAACGTAGTGCTGACTAGTCTGACCCCCTACAGACTTGTCCGATTTTGCAATCTAAATTGTGTTGATTTAATTCTAAAATTAGATCGAATCAACTCCAAACCTGTGTAGACTTCTCAATAACCATTGTAATTGATTAATAAACCTCATTAAGAACTTATTAACTAGTGTTGCTTTGCATTTGCATTAATCATGCATGTCTTGTCATACTGAATAATATTTGTGCACTCTTTGATTGTGTTTCTTGTCTGGTATGTTTATTGCACGGATTAGACGGATTTGCGCTAGAGAGCGTTGCGAAGGATCTCCAACACCAAGATTTTTAAGGCTTTGACCCGAACCAATCCCAAGGCAAGACAAGTGTCCTTGAAGCATATTGATCCCGTTTTTAAGTAAATGTTTTGTTTGCAAAACTGCATGCTTGTGTCAATTTGATGGGAAATCCTATGATATGAAGTTTACTAGAATTGTTTGACCACCCTTGTCACTTGGAATTTATGGTAGAGAGTCGGGATGGGCTTTTTACCCTTTTGCTTCGCTTAATTAATTGCGATGGGAAGACAACTATGCTACTTAACCTAATTATGCATTGCTATGATTAACATGAACTGGTTAATATGACAAGGTAAGGGGTGATCTAAGCAAGCATGGTATGTGGATGGGTTGGTTGTTATGGTGGTTTCGCTTGCTTTAGATCTAAGGACCGATTCGTAGAGCGACCATCCAGGATTTAAAGTGCCACCACGAGGCCAAGTATGGGTGCGATGTAGCTGATTAATTATGGCTTTGCTAGTGCTGTTTGGACCATTAAGGATGCTTGGGGAACGGGTAGTCGGATTGGGTTTGTTGATGATTGGTGGGACTACCCTGGGATCCTAATGGCTCAAGAGTGGGCCCTTGGTTGAAGATGTGCTCAATTGGAGGCATCGCCACCGGTGAAACCTCTGTGGGGTCTAAATAGGCTAGTAATCCCTTTGTAGAGGCTATTTTGTGATCTCTTGGCCACACACTGACGGAAGTGTGAGACAACATAATAGAGGTTCTAGTCACTGCACGGTGATGAAATCACAAACATGTGGGTAAAGTGGTACAAGCTCTGCAAAGTGCGTCTAAAAACTATCATGATAGCCGTGCTCCCAGTTATGAGCAACCTGGATCCTCACATGATTAGAGGGAACCTGGTGCTGGGATGGTTTGGTAATGGTTATGGTTAATGACATGGTTATGGTTGGTTATGAATTAAATTCTGATATTGATTATGGTTATTGGTAATGGAGAAATCTGGTATATGGATGATGGATATAAAAAATATGGACTGGTACTATGATATTAATTATGGTTTATAATGGGTTTACTAAACATACATACAATATATTGCTTTTCAAATGGTTTAATGTACTTTTTAGCACTTAGCCTTTATTATATTCGTCATTTGTATCAGCTACATGTCATACTTTCCACACTTGCTGAGTACGACATGTACTCACTCTTGGAATTCCCCCACCAACAGTTGTAGGTAAGGATTGGAAATATAACGATGATAATGCGGAGTTCTAGGCCGTGTCTGCCGTCAGCTTTGCCTGTGGTGTTGATTGGAGCTTTGCTATACCCTATTTGCTTATGCTGCCTAGTTTGCTTAGTTGTTTAATTAGTTTATTTCTGCTGCATTAGTTCAAACTTGTCATTAATTATCATTAGAGCTTGTATTCGAGGATAATATGAATTCTGTAATAAAAACAATTTAATTAGTCTTGTTCTGTGGTGATTTTCTGTATACTCTTTTGTGATTGCACTCGTGTATGTGTGTTGAACGTCCTGGGCACACATATGCGTTCACTTGGTTCATTTTCAGAACCAGGTGTCACAAATTGGTATCAAAGCCACAAGTTGACCGTAGGATGCAACCTAGATAGAATGGACACTTTAGAGCACATAGGAGCACTCAGGAATTGATGTGTTTTTGTTTGGTGTGTTGTTGCTATATATATTGTTTGCTTGTGTGCTTAATAGAAGATTTTGGGATGCTTTAGCATTGCCATATCCACATAGGCTAGTATAGGTAGTTGTTTAGTTTCATATCCCTTGATGCATATAGTTGGGGATGTCTTCTAAATTCTTAACTCTTGCTTTTCTTCAGATGGTGAGAACTCACAACCAGAGGGATGACAATGATGAGGAGGAGATCAATGTAGCACCTCAGAACAACAATGGACAAGGACCTGCTCATGGAGCTATCAATATTTAGCAGCTATTGTCTATGCAAAATCAGCTCATGCAGACCATGATACAAACTATGGGACAGCTGCAGGCTGGTAACATCAACAATCATCCCCACATGCCTCCGCTGCCATCGCCACCTCCTCATAACTGGTTGGGAGAGTTCTTGAGGACTAGGCCGCCAACCTTTGCTCATGCCACCGACCCTATGAATGCTAATGATTGGCTTAAGTCTGTGGAGAAGAAGCTAGCTATTGTCCAATGTAGTGAACGGCAAAAGGTTCTATTTGCTTCTCATCAATTAGTTGGAGCAGCTGCGGATTGGCGGGATGCTTATTGCAATACTCATGAGAACCAAGAGAGGATTTCTTAAGCCGAATTCAAGGAGAGCTTCCTTTCTCATTATGTGCCTGAAGGTGTTATGATTTTGAAGAGGCAAGAATTTGAGAACTTGAGACAAGGAAGATCGAGTGTGGGTGAATACCTCAATAAATTCACTCAACTCTCAGGATATGCGCCTGAGGATGTGAGCCGGGACAGCCGGAAGCAATACTTGTTCATGAGAGGCTTGAACAATGAAATCCAAGTGCAGTTGCTCAACAAAGATTATGCTAACTTCCAGAAGCTTGTGGACAAAGCAATTGTTGTGGAGAACAAGGTTCGTGAGATGGAGCAAGACAACAAGAGGAAGGCGCCATACCAAGGACAACAACAAGAAAGTAATGTGCGCCCTCACTTTGCACCGTTAAATGCGCCTTATTTCAGCTCCTCTGCGCCTGCTCATCGCCCTATATATGCACCGCGCCCAGCTCAGTTTCTGCAGCAATGCTCTATTATGCAAGCACCTAGGCCTCCAATGCCTTATGCACCTCGTGCCAACTTTCCCGATGCGAACGTTCAGAATCAAGTCCGTCAAAATTCTAGTGGAGTAAAGAAGTGCTATACTTGTGGAGAAGCTGAACACTTTGCACATAAATGTCCTAAGTCAGGCCTTGGTCAAGGAAGCAATGCGCTGAGGCAAAACCCAAGACCCAATGGAGGACAACCACAAGGAAATCGTGGACAACAGAATTTTGCTCGCGACAACGTGAACCATGTCTCTACGGAGGATGCTCAACAAGCGAATGGCGTGGTGATTGGTATGTTTCTCGCGAACTCCAACCCGACGACTATGTTATTTGATTCTGGAGCATCGCATTCATTCATTGCATCGAAATATGTTGCCAAGTATGGTTTGGCTATCTCTCATATGAAGTTTACTCTATTGGTTAATTCTCCTGGAGGAGATATGAGGACAAATATAATATGTCCAAAAGTAAGCCTTAGAATAAGGGGGGGGGGGGTAGACTTCCTTGCCAATCTCATTGTTTTGGATTCTCAAGGATTGAACATTTTACTTGGTATGGACTGGTTGAGGAAGCACAATGGAGTTATTGAGTGTGCCATGAAGACGGTGAAGTTGACCAATGAGGAAGGGATCACCGTAGAATTTGAAGCATCACAAACCGCACAAAGCAATTGGAGCTGAATCACATGGATGATGCCGCAATTGAGGACATTCTAGTGGTGTGTGAATTCTTGGATGTGTTTCTAGATGAGTTGCCAGGTATGCCACCTAATCAAGACTTTGAGTTTGTTATTGATTTAATACCTGAAACTGCACCTATAGCTAAGAGGCCATATAGGATGCCTCCTAAGAAATTAGCGGAGCTCAAGAAGCAGATCAAGAGCAACTAGAGAAGGGTTTTATTCGCCCCAGTTCTTCACCTTGGGGAGCGCCGTTCTATTTGTGGAGAAGAAGGATGGGTCGCAAATGATGTGTGTGGATTGCCGAGCTCTAAATGAGGTAACAATCAAGAACAAGTACACCTTGCCACGCATAGAAGACTTGTTTGATCAGATGAAGGGTGCTTGTGTCTTCTCTAAGATTGATTTGAGGTCGGAATGCTTCAAATTAAGATTAGACCGTTGGACATACCTAAGACAGCTTTTAGGACAAGGTATGGATCCTATGAGTACATCGTGATGTCCTTTGGATTGACAAATGCGCCTGCCTACTTTATGTACCTCATGAATAATGTCTTCATGGAGTACTTGGATAAGTTTGTCGTGGTGTTTATTGATGATATTATGATCTACTCGAAGGATGAGAAGGAGCATGTGGAACACTTGAGGCTTACGTTGTAGAAATTGAGGGAGCATCAATTGTATGCCAAGTTCAGCAAGTGCCAGTTTTGGTTGAGAGAAGTATCGTTTCTGGGTCATATCATCTCAGGAGGAGTATCGGTTGACCCAGGAAAGGTGAGAGATGTGCTATAGTGGGAGCCACCGCAAAACATAAAGGAGATCCGGAGTTTTCTTTGTATGGCTGGGTATTACCGTCGATACATCAAGGACTTTTCCAAGATAGCCAAGCCAATGACGGAGTTGCTAATGAAGGGGAAAGCATTTGAATGGACTCAAGCTTGTCAAGAATGTTTTGAGGAGATGAAGAAAAGGTTAACAACAACCCCTATTTTTGTATTGCCGGAGGTGAGCAAGAGCTTTGATATCTATTGTAATGCATCAAGACAAGGACTTGGATGTGTGATCATGCAAAAAGGTCAAGTGGTAGCATATGCATCAAGACAAATTGAAGAAACATGAGTAGAATTATCCTACGCATGATTTGGAACTCGCAGCTGTGGTACACGCATTGAAAATTTGGAGACACTACATCCTTGGACATAGGTGTGAAATTTACACAGATCATAAGCGTCTTAAGTATATATTCACACAAACGGACCTGAATTTGAGGCAATGAAGATGGTTGGAGCTCATCAAAGATTATGATGTGGTAATCAACTATCACCCGGGAAAAGCCAATGTCGTGGCCGATGCTTTGAGTAGAAAAGGAATAAGTCACCAACTCACAATTCAAGAGTTGCCATCCGAGTTATGCAAGGAGTTTGAACGGTTGAATCTCGGATTTGTGAATGAGATGGGAATAATGGAATTAAATTCGACCTTGGAGTGAGAGATTCGAGAGGGTCAAACAAAGGATGAGGAAATCAAAAAAATCAAGGAAATGACCCAAGAAGGCAGATAATTCAGATTTGATGAGGATGAACATGGTACTCTATGGCTTGGTAAGAGGATTGTCGTGCGTAATGTGAAGCATATTCGGGAGATAATGTTAAAAGAGGCACATGACTCACCATACTCAATTCACCCCGGTTGTACCAAGATGTACAAAGACTTGAAGACTTTTTATTGGTGGGCTAGCATGAAAAAGGACATAGCTGAATACGTAGCATTGGGTGATGTGTGCCAACGGGTAAAGGTGGAACATCAAAGGCCAGCTGGATTATTGCAACCATTGAAGATTCCGGAATGGAAGTGGGAAGAAATCAGCATGGACTTTATAGTTGGATTGCCACGTACACATTCCAGTTATGATTTAATATGGGTAATTGTGGATCGTTTGACCAAGTCAGCTCACTTTATTCCCGTCAAGACCACTTTTAATGGAGATAAATTGGCTGAACTGTATATGGGAAGAATAATATGTTTACATGGAGTTCCAAAGAAGATACTGTCAGATAGAGGTTCTCAATTTACCTCCAGATTTTGACAGAAATTGCACGAAGCATTGAGAACAAGGTTAAATTTTAGCTCAGCATTTGTGCTTTGAAGCATGGGAGAAGTTGGGACAAGAGCTTGCCATATGCAGAGTTTTCATACAACAATAGTTACCAAGCAAGTTTGAAGATGTCACCTTATGAAGCACTATATGGAAGGAAGTGTAGGACACCTTTGTTCTGGAATGAGACAGGAGAAACTCAAGTATTTGATCCGGATGTGTTGCAAGAAGCTGTAAAACAAGTTTAGGTAATTCGTGAGAACTTGAGGGCCGCTCAATCAAGGCAAAAAGGCTATGCAGATAATAGGAGAAGGAAACTAGCCTTTGAAATAGGAGATTTTGTTTACCTAAAGGTGTCACCAATGAGAGGTCATAAGAGGTTTAACATAAGAGGCAAGCTAGCACCTCGATACATTGGGCCATTCAAAATTTTGGACAAAAGAGGAGAAGTAGCGTATAAGTTGGAGATGCCAACTCATATTTCAGATGTCCATGATATGTTTCATGTTTCCCAGCTCAAGAAGTGTTTGAGAGTATCGAAAGAACAAGTTCCAATGGAGGAATTGGAGTTAGAGGAAGATTTGACTTATGCCGAGCAACCGATCAAAATCTTGGAAACCAAGGAGAGGGTCACAAGGAACAAGGTTATTAGATGGTGTAAAGTGCAATGGAAACATCATGCAGGATTTGAAGCAACATGGGAGTTGGAGGACGATCTCAAGAAGGAATTTCCCTATCTTTTCTCTTCCGCGTCGAATCTCGAGGGCGAGATTAATGTTAAGGGAGGTAGGTTTGTAACACCCTCATTTTTATGTATCATGTCCCGCATCCATCATTAAATATGTTTAACAATAATCCACATAAAAAGGAACATGTTAAGAATGAATTGATAGCAAAACCGCACTTAAGAACTCTGGAAAGTGCGGACTAGTCCGATTTTTGTGCGGACTAGTCCGATTTATCTCTGTCTTCAAACAGACTAGTCCATTTCGCTACAGACTAGTCTGTTCTTCCCTCCGGACACTTTTGGACTTGTCTGGCCCGTAGTAGACTAGTCCGGTGTCCCAAATTGCTTGAAAATTTGCTAAGTCCCTAGACTTGTCTGGTGATCCAGCGGACCTGTCCGTTTTTCCTCTGACTAAAGTCGGACTTGTCCGATTTTGGCCAGACTTGTATGTTTTTCCCCTCTAGATAAGTTCGGACTTGTCTGATGTCGAGTCTGGACTTGTCCGATTTCTCTCTGTCCAACTTCGGACTAGCCTGGCCCTTTTCGGACTTGTCCGATAAATCGCGACTCTGAGTTGATCTTTTGTTTCACGACTTGTTTCTTGGGTTTTATGTTAAGTGAGCCTAGGGACGTCGTGCTTAACTCTTTTAGAGCCCATGTGGGACTCCAAACCGACCTCTACTCATCCCAAACTCGAAATCCATCTAACCCTAGCCTCCACCTCTATATAAACAACCCCACCCTTGGCTTGACATCTATTTGCCACTTTTTCACCACACCCAAACCCTAGCTCGTGAATAAACGCCACCAAGGAGGGAGAAAGGGATCTAGAACAAGAAGAAGAAAAGGAAGAAATGAAAGAGGATCATGATCTCCATCAAGTTTTCGTTCTCCATCGCCGATTCACCATCAAGTTCTTCATCAACCCTAGATCGTCAAGATCTGTGAGACCTATGTGTGCTGAATACATTGGCTATGGCGATAAAAGTTTTGAATACTACCAAAACACCTTTATCATCAAGGTCAGACTCTAGGTCTGACTAGCTTTGGTTAGCTCCGGCGCTAGGTCCTGCTAGCTTTGGTAAGCTTCGGTTCAAGGTCCGGTTAGCTTTGGCAAGATCCAGTGCTTGATCGCAGTGTTTCTGCTTTTATCTTGCAATGTTTCAAACTTGCTTTACATTGTTGGAAAGATTGCTTAGTATTCATTTGCTAAGTTTTTGGTGCGTTTTGGTTGATATTTTTGATAACGTTTTACTATGGTTTTGCAACATGCTTATGTGAGGTGCTCTCGTAAGGTGTTGTGTTCAGAACTAATTTGAGTCAAGTCGCGGACTTGGGCTCGTACGGATTGGTTGTTTTTTAATGTGCAGGTGTTGCTTGAGTTCAAGTCATGGCTGGTGACAGGATCCTTTGGACTAGTCTCAGGGAGGAGATGAGGTTCCACCAACCAAGTTCAGGAGGAATTGTGGTCGAGCGGGTCAGGAGGTCACGCAGCATTTATGAATCAAGAACAATGCAAATGAAGGTACCATGGACGTCGTTGGAAGATGATTGCACGTGTGCAAGGAGTTCATGGACGTGGCTACATGGTTCTTATACGTGACGAAGAGATGTGGACGTAAAGAATTGGTCGGAAAGGTCCAACCGACTAGGTTATTGACTCAGGCTGCGGCTGAGTCATGTTTGACTCAAATATGGAAAGTTTTGAGTTGGTTATGACAGGATTTCGTGTGGGTCACGAATTTGAGTTGTTTTAGGAACGTGGGATACATTTCTAAGGTGTTTGGAAGTCTTAAGATTGCTTCTATCTACGTATAGAAGAGTCTTGAGCAGTTATGGAAAGTTACAATTCGTGATTTGAGTAGGATTAGAGTCCTAGTTGAGATTGGGTTGGCCTAAGGGCTGGTTATATAAGCAAGGGAGGCCAGAGATCATTGTAGACGACTGGGGGCTGTTCCTCTGGCGTTCTATTGAATAAAATTCATAGTTGAAAGGAACTTTTGTGCCTTGTTTGTCTGACTTGTTCCAGACAAGTTTTTCTCATCGAGTTTTCTGCACAACACTACCTTTCTTTGGTAGTTTTATCATAACTCGAGTTTTACAGATCTAATTGACGTGATTCTTTTTGGGTTGTCTTCAAAACATTATTATATACCATCTGTCAAAATTTCACGGTCATTCGATTTGTGGTTTCTGATCTACACGAGTTTCTTTGCAGTGTTCCTGAACCGTTTTTCTCGGATAGGACAGATTGACCTTTGTTTGATCTTTCAACCGTAACTTGAGTTTCTCTCAACGGATTTTAGTGATTCTTATTGTGTCGTCTTCTTGACGTGATTCTCTATGATATCTATCACTTTTGTCATGGTGAAACACGTTTAGATTAGTCTCACACACGATTTCTTTAACATCTCGTTTTTCTTCCGAAGGGATTGGGATTTGATTGTTTTTGCTGCGTAAGATTTTTTAAATCTACCATTCACCCCCCTCCGGTAGCTTGAAACTTGATCATACAAGGATTAACACAAAGCAACTTCGACCATGTTGCACACCTCCGATCTGCATACGATGTGTGGAAAGCACTTTGTGACTACCACGAAGGATCCAACACGATCAAGGAGGTAAGGCAAGACACGTTCAATAAAGAATACATGCGCTTCGAGATGCAACCCGGTGAGTCCATTGATAATCTCTTTGCTCGCTTTAATAAAATTCTCAACAACTTGCGTAGTGTAAATGTTAATTTTTCATATGCTGAAAATGTTAGGCAATTGTTAAGTGCATTAGACATGTCAACTTGGGAGATGAAGGTTACATCTATTCGTGAATCTACTGTCATGAGTACACTTACTTTAGATGCACTATATTCTAAATTGAAAACTCATGAAATTGACATGATCTCATGTAAGAACCCCAACAAGTCTATTGTTTTTGTTTCTCAACGTGACATGCCTAGCTCCGGTCAATCTTCATCTTGTGGTATACTTGCTTTGTGGTCCTCTCTAACCCTTGAACAGATTGAGGAGTTTCCAGAGGAGGAGCTAGCACTTCTCTCTACTAGGTTCTCAAAAGCATTGCAAAATGTGAGAACTAGAAGAAGAGGAAGCTCCAGAGACGATGCTTCAAATGTGGTAAGACAATACACTTTCGTATAGATTGTCATAACCTTTCAGGTTCTACTTCCCGAGAAGAAAAACAATCAAGGACGAAACAATCCTCAACAAATGATAAGAAGAAGAAGAAAGGCTTTACACGTCGCCAACTAGTGAACAGTTTTATCTGCGGATTCCAGGAATTTGGCTCAAGCGACGTGGACATTGGAAGTGATGAAGATGAAGATGATTTGGCAAACTTGTGCTTCATGGCGGGCAAGTCAAGATCAAGTATTGAGGAGGCTAAACACAACAGCGACAATGAAGAGGTATGTCCTACTTGCGAAGAAATGTGTGATGCTATTTCTCGTGCCACTGTGATAGTTAAGAAAAAGGACAAAAAGCTTAGGGACA
Organism: Tuctoria greenei; assembly: GCA_036927565.1. NCBI lineage: Eukaryota > Viridiplantae > Streptophyta > Magnoliopsida > Poales > Poaceae > Tuctoria > Tuctoria greenei. The sequence goes on from JAYESD010000001.1 coordinate 202,711,884, forward strand.
ATGCTTTTAAAATTGAGTCACTAGAATCTGAAATTAATCGTTTAAAATCCTTGATTCTTAGTGATGATTCTTATTCCTCATGTGATTTAATATATGAACAATTGTCCTCATTAAGAAGTGCACACACCTCCACACTTGATAAACTTGAGTTAGAAATTGAAAAGAAGAGCTTGCTGCACTTAATGATAAAAACTTGAAAGATGCTAGCTGTTCTACAATTGATTTGCATTGTTCCACTTGTGATGACCTTGATAAGAAACTACAAGTTGCTATGAATGAAATTTCTATATTGAACAATGCTTTACGTTCTCATGAAGTTAAATATTGTTCCAATTGCAAATTAAAAGGAAAAACTTCATGTGGAAATTGCCTTGATCTGTCCAATAAACTTGTTGACATGCATAGGACATTAGATCGGTTTTGTAATGGGAATAAGAACCTAAACTTGCTGCTGAATTCTTCCAAGTCTTGCAAAGATAAAACTGGTTTAGGTTTTGATTCTCATGCTCATGCTAAGGCAAATCCACCTAAAATTGTAAAGTCATTAGGAAGTGGTTTGATTCAAACAGTTCCTAAACAAAAAGAAGTGGTTTTCAAATCTGCAAGAGTGTTGTCTCATTTGGTTTCAAATAAAAATGTTGCTTGCTCATCTAGACATGAACACAAAGTTAAATTTCATTGTACCTACTGTGGTAGAGATGATCATGTCATAGATTATTGTTATAGACTAGATAAACATTAGAAAAAGGAAAGAATGATTGCTAGATCTCATAACTTTCATGCAAAATTTGCTGCACTTGCTAAACCGAATGATAGGAACATGCAATCTGCTGTAATGAGTTAAAAACATGCAAAGTTTGCTCCCAAACCTACTGTTTTTCGTAGTACACATGTAACATCTTGTAGGACAGTAGTTGGGTACAAAAATCCTCAAGTTTTGGCTCATAAACCTGCTGTTTTATCTCAGCTTTTGCGTATTATTCCTGCTACACGTCGTGTGACTCAGTACTGGATTCCTAAATGCCTTTTGACTAACCCCAGTATTGTGTCATCGATATATTGTGCTTCTATGTAGGTTACATGCTTGAGGAAGGAGAACATTTGGATTGTGGATTCAGGTTGCTCACGCCACATGACCGGTAACAAAGAATGGTTCTCCTCCCTCTCTTTTGTATCACGTGTAGAGAATGCTACTTTTGCCGATAATTCTTCAACTCCTATAATTGCGAAGGGTTCAGTTAGAGTAAATAATCACTACACTTTGAAGGATGTGGCACTTGTTGAAAATTTGAAATACAACTTGCTTTCTGTTTCAAAACTGCTAGATGAAAATCTGGAAATTATTTTCACTAAAAATTGCTGCAAAGTTATAAATTCAAATAGTGAGCTTATTTTTAACATGTCTCGGTTTGGAAGAGTTTTTAAAGCTGATTTTGATATTTCTTCTTCTAAGCATAGGTGTCTAGTTGCTAATGATTCAAAGGACTTATATTTTAGGCATCATGGACTTGGTCACGTAGGCTTTGATCATCTAACGCGTGTTAGTGCTCTTGATCGCATACGTGGGTTGCCTAAGCTTAAAAGGGACAAAGAAATTGTGTGCTCTTCTTGTAGACATGCTAAGATGGTTGCAGGTTCACATACTCCTCTCACAATGATCATGACAACTCAACCATGTCAACTTTTACACCTTGACACCGTAGGACCTTCACGCGTTCAATCCTTCAGAGGTAAATGGTATGTTCATGTGATTGTTAATGATTATTCTAGATACTCTTGGGTTTACATTATGGCATCTAAGAATGAAGCTTTTAGTCACTTTAGAACTTTATTTCTTAGATTATCAATTGATCACCCAATATCTTTAAAAGCAGTTAGAAGTGATAACGGAACCGAATTTAAAAATCAATCTTCTAATCACTTTTATGCTGAAAATGGAATAGATCATCAATTTTCTTCACCATATGTACCTCAACAAAATAGTGTTGTAGAAAGAAAGAACATAACCTTAGTTGAGATGGCTAGGACTATGCTTGATGAATATCAAACTCCTTGGAAATACTGGGCTGATGCGATTGCAACCGCTTGTTATGTCTCAAATCGTGTTTTCTTGCGTGCTAGGCTAGGTAAAACACCATATGAGCTCTGGTTTGGACATAGGCCTAGTGTTACACACTTTCGGGTCTTTGGATGGAATTGCTTTGTTAATAAACATGGTAAGCTTGATAATTTTTGAACATAGATCCATTGATGGCGTGTTTCTTGGTTATCCATCTCATACTAGAGGCTACAGTGTGCTTTTACTTGACACTAACAAAATTATGGATACTTGTGAGGTATCCTTTGATGAAGCTAGCCCATGTACTAGTTCAATTATTGCAGGTACGGATCCATATCTGCTGGGGGAGGGTATTTTTGTTGATGATGAGGAAGAAGAGGTGCTGCTTCCTAAAAATTCAGCAGCTAATGACATTGTTTCAGCTCCTGATTTTGATTCACAACCAGCACCGACGACCACCATTGCTGGTTCAGATCATCCTCAAGTCACAAACTCATCGATTTGTGATGAACATGAAGAAGAAGAAGCTTGTGAAGTGTCCACTCCCCTCTGGGTTCTAAAAAGTCATCCTCCACAAAAAATTATTGGAAGCTTGCACGATCGAGTCACACGGCCCAGGTTTTGCGATCCAAACTCTCATGCTCATTCTGCTTCTGTTGCTTCTTTCGAACCCAAAGATATATCACACGCACTCACTAATGAATCTGGGATTATTGACATGCAAGAAGAGTTAGAAATTTTTTAAAGAAATAATGTTGGAAACTTGTACCTCCACCTCAAGGTCACACTTTAATTGGAACTAAATGGATATTTAAAAATAAACAAAGTGAGGATGGGGGTGTGGTTAGGAATAAGGCAAGGTTGGTTGCTCAAGGTTTCACTCAAGTTGAAGGTCTAGATTTTGATGAAACTTTTGCTCCCGTTGCTAGATTAGAAGCCATTAGAATTTTGTTAGCTTTCGCTGCATCTAAAGGTTTTAAGCTATATCAAATGGATGTTAAAAGTGCTTTTCTTAATGGCTACATAGATGAGAAGGTTTATGTCGAACAACCACCGGGTTTTGAAAATCCAGATTTTCCTAATCATGTTTACAAACTGTCCAAAGCCTTGTACGGTCTCAAACAAGCCCCTAGAGCATGGTATGAGAGGTTAAAAACATTCTTATTTGAAAAAGTGGTTTACCATGGGCAAGGTTGATAAAACTCTTTTTGTGCTTAAGCATGGCAATGACTCATTATTCGTTCAAGTGTATATGGATGGTATTATCTTTGGTTGTGCTTCTCATGATCTTGTGTCCAAGTTTTCAGATATGATGAGTTCAGAATTTGAGATGAGTATGATGGGAGAACTCACGTACTTTTTGGGACTACAAATCAAGCAAACCAAGGAGGGTACCTTTGTGCATCAAACGAAGTATACAAAAGACCTTCTAAGGCACTTCAACATGGACAAAAGCAAGCCTCTTCGGACAACAATGGGAACAACAACAACACTTGAACTTGATGAAGATGGTGAACCTGTGGATCAAAAAGAATATAGAAGCATGATCGGATCACTTTTGTACCTCACGGCAACAAGACAAGACATAAAATTCAGTGTATGTCTTTGTGCATGGTTTCAAGCTTCTCCACATGCTTCACATCGTCAATCCGTCAAAAGGATTCTCAGGTACTTACATGGAACTCAAGAATTTGGCATTTTTCTTCCTTCTTCCTCAATCGTTACTTTGAAAGCTTTTTCGAATGCTGATTTTGGGGGTTGTAGGATTGATAGGAAAAGTAGTTCTGGTTCTTGTCATTTTCTTGGTAATTCACTTGTTGCTTGGTCCTCTAGAAAACAAAACTCAGTTGCACAATCCACAGCCGAATCTGAATATGTAGCTGCTGCTAGCGCTTGTTCACAAATTCTTTGGATTGTTCAAACACTAAAGGACTATGGGGTTGATCTACATAGTGTTCCACTGTTTTGTGATAACACTAGTGCCATCTGCATTGCTAAAAACCCTGTGCAACATTCCAGAACTAAGCACATTGACATTTGGTATCACTTTCCCCGTGATAATGTTGAAAAAGAAAACATTATGCTTCACCATGTAGATACCGAACAACAATTGGCTGACATTTTTACAAAACCTTTGGATTTCACTCATTTTTGTTACATTCGTAGTGAAATAGGGGTTATGCATCCTCATGGCTTAAATTGAGGGGGAGTTTTCAAACTTGAGAAGTCTATGTGTGAATCTGAAATTAAAATAATATGAGCATAGTATTTCATACATATATGACTTTGTGATTCCTTTTACATGCTGAAAGTTCTTACTACATTCCTCATGTTATACATTTTGAAGTTTTTGCCATGACTAGTAATGGAATAATTACTTACGCTAAATCTGGCCATGATCGAACTTTCTTGCTGTTTCGAACTTGTTGCATACTCACAAGTGCTTTTAATAATAAAAAATTAATCAATCAACTATTCACATGTTGAGCTTTTATGATCAAATAAAAATGAGAAAAGATCAAGAGAATATGCATGCATCGCACTTCTTCTTTTGAGATGGCTTATCATTGCACTTAGATATGAACTTGGAAGAAGTTGTGTATGACTAAAACCATGTCCTTAAGCTTCTGATTGTCAAATGACATAGGCTTGGCTTGGTTGGTTAGAATAAGGCAGATGCGCATATAATCTCTTGCAAATATCATATGATATAAATTGTGCATTGAAAATTAATAAAATGCAGCAACAAGTGTCATGCTTTTAGGTTTTGAAATAGTTAAGTTTGTGAGATCATGACTTGCTTAAATTGAAAATTGCATTTGATCTCTAGCATGACTTACACTACTTTATGTATCTCACTGTTGTGATAGTGTAAGTTACTTGATAATATGACTTGGATGAGCTTTGTTTTATATGTATATGTTATAATATGCTCATAACAATTAAAATTTGTCTTATAAACCTTGCTGAATACATTGTCAAAGGGGGAGAGATAATATGTGAATTTTTAAAGATAAGTATGCAAGGGGGAGAAATTGATTACACATTGCACATATTCACAATTGTTTTTGGCACGATTCTTCTCAGGGGGAGAATTTATTTTTCTCATTTTATTTCTTTTTCACAAAGGGGGAGAAATTGTTTTCAAAACTTTTAATGTGAATAGGCCAGTGCTCGGATCTTAAGTGGTGTTGCTAATGCATTCATCAAGGGGAAGATTGTGAGACCTATGTGTGCTGAATACATTGGCTATGGCGATAAAAGTTTTGAATACTACCAAAACACCTTTATCATCAAGGTCAGACTCTAGGTCCAACTAGCTTTGGTTAGCTCCGGCGCTAGGTCCTGCTAGCTTTGGTAAGCTCCGGTTCAAAGTCCGGTTAGCTTTGGCAAGGTCCGGTGCTTGATCGCAGTGTTTCTACTTTTATCTTGCAATGTTTCAAACTTGCTTTACATTATTGGAAAGATTGCTTAGTATTCATTTGCTAAGTTTTTGGTGCGTTTTGGTTGATATTGCTGATAACGTTTTACTATGGTTTTGCAACATGCTTATGTGAGGTGCTCTCATAAGGTGTTGTGTTCGGAACTAATTTGAATCAAGTCGCGGACTTGGGCTTGTACAGATTGGTTGTTTGTTCATGTGCAGGTGTTGCTTGAGTTCAAGTCATGGCTGGTGACAGGATCCTTTGGACTAGTCTCAGGGAGGAGATGAGGTTCCACCAACCAAGTTCAGGAGGAATTGTGGTTGAGCGGGTCAGGAGGTCGCGCAACATGTATGAATCAAGAACAATGCAAATGAAGGTATCATGGACGTTGTTGGAAGATGATTGCACGTGTGCAAGGAGTGCATGGACATGGCTACATGGTTCCGATACGTGATGAAGAGATGTGGACATAAAGAATTGGTGGGAAAGGTCCAACCGACTAGGTTATTGACTCAGGCTGCAGCTGAGTCGTGTTTGACTCAAATATGGAAAGTTTTGAGTTGGTTATGATAGGATTTCGTGTGGGTCATGAATTTGAGTTGTTTTAGGAATGTGGGATACGTTCATAAGGTGTTTATAAGTCTTAAGATTGCTTCTATCTGCGTATAGAAGAGTCTTGAGCAGTTATGGAAAGTTACGATTCGTGATTTGAGTAGGATTAGAGTCCTAGTTGAGATTGGGTTGGCCTAAGGGCTGGTTATATAAGCAAGGGAGGCCAGAGCTCGTTGTAGACGACTCAGGGGCTGTTCCTCTTGTGTTCTATTGAATAAAATTCATAGTTGAAAGGAACTTTTGTGCCTTGTTCGTCCGACTTGTTCCAGACAAGTTTTCTCATCGAGTTTTTGCACAACACAACCTTTCTTTGGTAGTTTTATCATAACCCGAGTTTTACAGATCCAATTGACGTGAATCTTTTTGGTTTTTCTTCAAAACTTGATTATCTATCATCTGTCAAAATTTCACGGTCATTGAATTTGTGCTTTCTGATCTACATGAGTTTCTTTGCAGCGTTCCAGAACTGTTTTTCTCAGGTAGGACCGATTGACCTTTATCTGATCTTTCAATCGTAACTTGAGTTTCTCTCGACGGATTTGAGTGATTCTTGTTGTGTCGTCTTCGTGACTTGATTCTCTCTGATATCTATTACTTTTGTCATGGTGAAACATGTTTATATTAGTCTCACACACGATTTCTTTAACAGATCATTTTTCTGCCGAAGGGGTTGGGATTTGATTGTTTTACAGTGTAAGATTTTTTAAATCTACCATTCACCCCCCTCTGGTAGCTTTTTACGTGCTCTTTGATCCTACAAGATCCAAGTGTTGCCTCCAAGATCCTTGATTCATTGGAGTTATAAACACCTGGTATACCTTCTACTTCCTTTTACTTACGTGAATTCAACCTCAAATCTCCAAATTCACGTCGATCTAGAAAACCCTAATATGTAGTTCTTGCGCAGTGCGGACTAGTTCGCCCCTCTACAGACTTGTCCGATTTTGGAATCTAAATTGTATTGAATTAATTCTAAAATTAGATCGAATCAACTCTAAACCTGTGTAGACTTCTCAATAACCATTGTAATTGATTAATAAACCTCACTAACAACTTATTAACTAGTGTTGCTTTGCATTTGCATTTATCATGCTTGTCTTTTCCTATTGAGTAATATTTGTGCACTCTTTGATTGTGCTTCTTGTCTTGTATGTTTATAGTGCGGATTAGACGGATTTGCGCTACAAAGCGTTGCGGAGGATCTCCAGCACCAAGAGTTTGAAGGTTTTGAACCAAACCAATCCCAAGAGCAAGGCAAGTGTACTTGAAGCATATTAATCCTGGTTTTAAGTAAATGTTTTGTTTGCAAAACTGCATGCTTGTGTCAACTTGATGGGAAATCCTATGATAGGAAGTTTACTAGAATTGTTTGACCACCCTTGTCATATGGAATTTATGGTAGAGAGTCGGGATGGGTTTTTAACCCTTTTGCTTCGCTTTATTAATTGGGATGGGAAGACAACTATGTTACTTAACCTAATTATGCATTTATGAGGCTATTATTAACATGAACTGGTTAATATGACAAGGTAAGGGGTGATCTAAGCAAGCATGGTATGTGAATGGGTTGGATGTTATGGTGGTTTCGCTTGCTTTAGATCTAAGGACCGGTTCGTGGAGCGACCATCCAAGATTTACAGTGTCACCACAAGGCCAAGTATGGGTGCGGCGTAGCTGATTAATTAGGTCTTTGCTAGTGCTGTTTGGACCATTGAGGATGCTCGGGGAAGGGGTAGTCAAATTGGGTTTGTTGATGATTGGTGGGATTATCCTGGGATCCGAATGGCTCAAGAGGAGGCCCTTGGTTGAAGATGTGCTCAGTTGGAGGCATCGCCACCGGTGAAACCTCATTGGGGTCTAAATAGGCTAGTAATCCCTTTGTAAAGGCTATTTTGTGATCTCTTGGCCACACACCGACAGAAGTGTGAGACGGCATAATAGAGGTTCTAGTCACTTCACGGTGTTGAAATCACAAATACGTGGGTAAAGTGGTATAACCTCTGCATAGTGTGTCTAAAAACTACCATGATAGCCGTGCTCCCAGTTATGAGCAACCTGGATCCTCACATGATTAGAGGGAACCTGGTGCTGGGATGGTTTGGTAATGGTTATGGTTAATGACATGGTTATGGTTGGTTATGAATTAAATTCTGATATTGATTATGGTTATTGGTAATGGAGAAATCTGGTATATGGATGATGGATATAAAAAATATGGACTGGTACTATGATATTAATTATGGTTTATAATGGGTTTACTTCACATACATACAATATATTGCTTTTCAAATGGTTTAATGTACTTTTTAGCACTTAGCCTTTATTATATTCATCATTTATGTCAGCTACATGTCATACTTTCCACACTTGTTGGGTACGACATGTACTCACTCTTGCAATTCCCCCACCAACAGTTGCAGGTCAGGATTGGGAATATAACGATGATAATGCGGAGTTCTAGGCCGTGTCTACCGTCAGCTTTGCCTGTGGTGTTGATTGGAGCTGCGCTATACCCTATTTGCTTATGCTGCCTAGTTTGCTTAGTTGCTTAATTAGTTTATTTCTGGTGCATTAGTTCAAACTTGTCATTAATATTCATTAGAGCTTGTATTTGAGGATAATATAAATTCTATAATAAAAGTACTTAATTAATCTTGTTATGTGGTAATTTTCTGTATACTCTTTTGTGATTGCACTCGTGTATGTGTGTTGAACGTTCTGGGCACACATATGCATTCACTTGGTTCATTTTCGGAACCGGGTGTCACAAATTGGCATGCTTCACACCTTTTTACCAACTCTACTGCATCCTGGAGTGTTGTAGGCCAGTAGAAGAAGCCATGTCAAAATGCTTTGCCGACCAGCGTGCGGGAAGACGTGTGGTTCCCACAGTCGCCTCCATGGATCTCCACGAGGATCTCACGTCCTTCTTCCCTTGCAATGCACCGCATTAGGACGCCTTTGGCATCGCGCCAGTAGAGATCCCCTTCTACCAGCGTGCATCTTCTAGCCAATCTGACGATCCGGTCAGCGGATACACCGTCTTTTAAGTAGCTCCGGATCTCTGAGTCCATGCATCAGAGCTGAATTGAGCTTCTGAGTCTTGCGTGCTGGGTTGCTCGGAGCTTCCTGCAGCACCTACGACCCTTGGTGGATGCCATGGTAATAGGGTCACCGGGACCGCCAGCTTCGAGGTCCTCGTCTCGCCCCCTTCACTCAGTTCGGCAGACTAAGCTGTTGGTGTTGACAACCTCCAAACGAAGGTCCCGTCAGGAGCCGGAGCTCCGATTGAGGCCTTCGTAGAGAGTTCGTCAGCTTCAGCATTGTGGAGACGCTGAATAAGGTGGAGATCTAAGACTTCGAAGTCTTTCTGGAGCCTCTGGACTTCAAGTAGATAAGCAACTAGTTGGGGGTTGTTGCAGCAGCATTCACCATTGACTTGTTTTATGATGAGCTGCGAATCCCTTCACCAATAGCTGCTTGACACCATAGGATAGTGCCACCTTGAGCCCGAAGATGAGAGCTTCATACTCCGCCATGATATTGGTTGCCTTGAAGTCAAGGTGAACCATATATTTGACCTTCTCCCCGGTCGGAGCAAGGAGAAGTATTCTAGCTCCGGCCCCCTGCTTCTGCACGGAGGTGTCGAAGTAGAGGGTCCAATGAGGCTCAGTGAAGACCGGGACCTTGGGTTCTGGCTTCTGCTCACTGGGGCCCTCAAGATTTGATGGAGAGGGAGTCCACTCCATCACGAAATCAGCCAAGGCTTGACTCTTGATAGCTTGTCGTGGTAAGAATTCTAGCTCGAATTCTGCCAGCTCAGCTGCCCACTTGGCGATGTTCCGAGTAGAATTAGGGTTACGCAGAATTGCACGCAGTGGATAAGAAGTTACCACTGATATCTTGTGGGCTTGGAAATAATGACAAAACTTCCTTGGGGCAATAATAACCGCATAAGACAGCTTATGCACCTCAATGTATTGAGTCTTGGTGTCGTGTAATACTTCACTGATGAAGTATGTTGGGCGCTGGACGGTCCGGACCCTCTCAGAGGGGCCTGAAGCTTCTTCTCCATCGACCCGAACCCTCCCGGAGGGGTCCGTACCTTCTTGTTCATCTTCTCGGACCTTTCCGGAGGGACCCAAAACTTTTGGATCAGCCGTGTGAACTTCCTCAGATGAGAGAGGTTGATCTTCTAACATTTCACCTTGAAGATCCGTTCCTGGGGGCTGGGATCCAAACTCGCCTTCAGGTGGCTCCGAACCCTCCCGGAGGGGTCTGTACTCCTGAACTTTATTTGGCACCAGTCTTTCCGCGACGAGGACCATGCTGACAACTTCTGTAGTTGTAGAAATATAAAGCAGTAGAGGCTCACCAGGGTTTGGAGCTACCAGGATTGGTAGTGTGGTGAGGAGCTGCTTCAGCTCTTGAAATGCCTTTTCTGCTTCTTTGGACCAATGGAAAGGCCCGGTCTTCCACAATAGTTTGAAGAAGGGAAGTGCCCTCTATGCTATTCTTGAGATGAATCGGCTGAGCACAACTAGACATCCAGTTAGCTTTTGGACATCCTTGATGCGCGTTGGGGGCCGCATATCTTTGATAGCTTTGATCTTCACCGGGTTCGCCTCAATTCCTCGGTGAGTCACCAAGAAACCAAGGAGTTTCTCGAAGCTAACCCCGAAGACGCACTTGTCTGGGTTCAGCTTGGTGCACGTGATACGCAGCTTGTTGAAGACGGCTTGCAAGTTGTCAAGGAGAGACTCCTTGTTCTTAATCTTCACGAAGATGTCGTCGACATACACCTCCACCAAGTCCCTAATGAGTTTCACCAAAAGTTTTGTGCATAGCTCGCACAAAGGTTGAAGCAGCATTTTTGAGACCAAAGGGCATGGCAGTAAAAAGTACAACCCATCTACTGTAATGAAGGCAGTATGCTCTCCATCTTCCCTAGACATTTGGATTTGATGATATCTGAAGTATGCATCTAGGAAACACAATAGCTCACACCCGGAGGTGGAGTCCACTATCTGATCTATTCTAGGTAGTGGAAATGGATCTTTTGGACATGCCTTATAATGAGGACATCACTTCTATGGATACAAACAATACTCCATTGAACATACAAGATGCAATCAATAGAGTTCATACACAACAATTAATTTCAGAGGTGAGCTCGTTCTTATATGTTTTCTTATATGTTTTTGAGCATAGATTGCTACCTAATGATTTAATTGTGATTAGGATCCATGGAGACGTTCAAGGAGTACTTGGAGGAAGTATTAGGGACGTGGAAGACCAGAGAATTCGTTCAAAGAAGATGGAAACCGAACCAAACTCCAAATCGTATCCAACTCGGAGTCCAGGAGCAGTACGTACTAAAACGGACGCCCATGATGCATACGAACTCCGTTTTGGATGTCCTACATATGCACGGAAAGGGGAGAGGATAAACTTTCCAATGGCGTTGGTCCCATGCCAAAATTTTTTCAGAGTCGACAGAAATCGTCGAAACAAAATCAAGTACAGAATCTGTCAGGGTGCTGCGCTACCGTATTGGGCCATTGGGCTATGTATCAAGTCTAAGTCCATTATTTTTGTATCTTAGGGTTAGGTCACGACCCCAACACCCCCTTGGACGTCCTCCCACCTATATATACTCCATAGTAGCCGCCATGAACAATTGGGTTTTGCTTAGATCAATAATATCGCCGTTCTACGGTTTGTGAGACCCCAACTTCGCGATTTCAGATTGTGTCTTCTACGTTCTTACCTGTGTTCTCGGTTGCACATGCAGGGATTAGCCTTCTTGGCGAGGTCAATCATGTGAAGCACGGTTGATAACCAACGTAGCAGTGGTGTAGTGATTGCAGGGGCTGTTCGTGTTCTACTCGAGAGCCTCAGATCATCAACGTCGAGATCTCCACATCAATTGACTTATCCATTACATTTCAGAAGATCAGGACTCAATTATCCTATCGCCTTATTTAGTGTGGTGTAGTCGATACACATCTGAAGCTTCCCACCAGCCTTCGGTACAACAACTGGGATTGCCAACCATTTTGGATGATAAACTTCCCGGATGAAACCAGCTTCGAGCAACTTCTTGATCTCCTGTCGGATGAAGTTTTGCCGCTCGACTGATTGCTTCCGGGGATTCTAGTGTACATGCCGTGTGTCGGGATAAATCTTTGGATTGTGCTCAATAACCTCCCTAGGGATCCCAGGTGTTTGTGACGGTTGCCAGGCAAACACATCAACATTCGCCCGGAGGAAAGTGATGAGCGCGAGTTCCTATTTGTTGTTCAGACCTCCCGATATATGGGTGGTATGAGCAGCATTGGAACCAAGTTGGACAACTTTGATGGGTATGTCGTTGTCGCTTCTTTGCTACACACGTGGTGCAGTGGTTGAGCCTCGGTGACTAGTGCTCGGAGGTTGAGAAGCTTACTCTTTGCCGGATGCCTCCTCCTGAAGTGCGGTGATTCCTGCAGTACGTTCTCCACGGATGATGAGAACGCCAAAAGGTGTTGGCATCTTCAGCACCAAATAGCCACAGTGGGCTGCTGCAATGAACCTATATAGGGCAGGCCTGCCTAGGATGGCGTTGAAGGGTAAGTTGATCTGCACGATGTCAAAGACCAGCTTCTCAATCTTGTATTTCTCCCGAGTTTCGAAGGTGTCCTGGAGTGTGACAGATCCGATAGGGCTAATGGCCACCGGACCTACCTCAGAGAAAGGTCGTGATGGATGAAGGTCCAAGGGTCGGAGTTGGAGCTTTACGAAGGCTTCATAGCTCAGGATGTTCAGTCCCGCACCCCCATCCACCGAAACATGGTAGAGCTAGACGTTATTGATGGTAGGAGATACCATCAGTGGCAATTGGCCAGCTCCGATCATGTTCCGGGGGCAATCCATAGCATCGAAGGTGATGTGAGTATCCATCCATTTTCAATGAGGTTCTGCCCTTGCGGTTGGAGCTGCAGCGGCCATGTGCCACCACATTGTCTTGAGGACGCGGCGAGAAGTGATGTCCCAGGATCCACCATAGATGGTGTTCAGGGTCTTCCGACGCTCGTTGTCAGAGACGTCAGAATTGTCGTCAATCGCATTGTACACATCCTTCAGGACCTTCTTGGGATCCTGAAATCCTAGCTCCGCTTCAACCGACTTTTTGCTTTCCTTCCCGCTGGCTAAAAGGAGTTTCTTCTCGGTGCTTGTTGTAGCGCTCGACAAGGTTCTGGACCTCTCGGCAGTCCTCCAGACTGTGCTTGTCCATATTGTGGATCGGACACCACATTTTGGAGCTGCCACCATCTTCTGACCAAGGTCGAGGTCTTTTTTCGGGGCGTGGCCCCTGGCCACCTGGAACTGCAGTAGCCGCAGCAGCAGGTGCGCCGGTCGATGACTTTTTCTTAATGTTGGTCTTCTTCTTCTTTACACTACCGGAGGTAGTGACGTCAACTTTGGAGGGCTTCTTATTAACCTCCGGAGCTGCCTTTGAGTGCATTTCACGACCCTCCGCAGCTTGGGCACATTTGTCAACCAGGCTGAAGAGCTCCGTGACGTTGGTGACTTCTTTCGTCGCCAACTTCTCCAGCATCTTCTTATCCCGAACGCACTGCCTGAATGCGACAATAACAGAAGCGTTCGAGATAGAAGGGATGGTATTGTGTACATGAGAGAATCATTGGATAAAGGATCTCAACAACTCTCCCGATTTTTGCTGAACTGCAAAAAGGTCCAGTTCAGTGCCAGGTCGGGTGTAGGAGCTCCCGAAATTGGCGGTGAACTATTGGCATAGCTCCGCCCAACTGTTAATGGAGTCAGGTGTAAGGCTTATGAACCAGGACCTGGCTATCCTGGTCAAAGCCACATGGAAATAATTGGCCATCACGGCCTCATTGTCCCCTGCCGCAAGGATAGCGGTGGAGTAGATTTGAAGGAATTCGGCAGGGTTGACAGTCCCGTCGAATTTCTCTGGCAAATGAGGTCGAAACTTATGTGGCCATCTAACCATGCGTAGATGCATAGCCAGGGCATAACAGCCTCTTCCTACTCCCAAAGGAGCAGGGTTGTCCCGAGCTTCTCGCTTCTTGCCTCTCGCGAGCACGCTCGATGTGGATCAAGCTCTGACCGCAGGTCATGTGTCGAAAGCCTCGACAAAGTATGGGTGCAACGTGCCCCGGAGGGCAGCGACGTCACTTGTTGGGACACAAAACATCTCATGTGTTGTGAAGCTTACATACCAAGTCCTCCTGACAAGATCCGACGCTATGAAGGTGCCTGCCTCGAAGGAGCGGGACCTTGATTGCTAATGCCATTAGCTGCAGCTGCAACCAGATGTTCAACATCAGCCCTCTACTGCTCCATCGCTCCCTGGGGTGCTCCTGAGGTGGCGAACATTGGAGTAGAGTACGTGCAACAATAAGCGCGTGCTCAGGGTTGTTATTCATCGATGTCGTGATCGACGCGAGTACTCCACCCCGCTGGTTGCTGCATGTTGGAAGGATTCCCTCCAACAGGTTGCACGACGTTGTTGCCGTTGGATGATCCTGCGGCGGAGTTCACCATCTTGTGATCTCAGGCTCCCCTACCTGGCGCGCCAAATGTCGACGCGTACGAACGACACTTCCCCCGGTACTACTAAATTGTAGCCCGCAGAGGTTCTTGTATCGGTTTGGGTGCGCGAAGATCTTAGACAAGATGATAACACAAAGGATTTATGTGGTTCGGCCCGCCTGAGCATAATACCCTACTCCACGGGGTGTGTTTTGTTGTATTGAGGATTCACTGGTGCTTGTGTGTGTATGAGCTTAGTTTTCTGTACCGTGCAGCACAATCCCTTTTATAGATCAAGAGATGACCGTTACATCTATTGCCTGGCCTGACATGTGTCCTGGACAGATATTATTGCCTAATACACAATTTAAGTGTGATTAAGTCCCCTAATAGCGTGATAATGCACCTTCATGGCAGCATTACCAGTATTAAGGGTCCTCTGATCGTGTGCCATTAATATGGTATTAATGGCACATAATCAGGCCTTGTAACTGTAGCGACAACTGTCCCTCGAATGTTCGTGCCGTTGGAGATCCATTAGTATTCCCGTTGGTGTCATAGATCTGGAGGCTCAAGACGTGGCATATCTGGAGCTTCCCCTCGCGGGGAGGTAGGTCCGGATCTGCTACACACGTGGCGGCACAGGAGCTTCCCTCTACTGGGGGTTAGGTCCGAGGTCACTGGACACGTGTTAAGAATGGAGCTTCCCTATGTAGGGAGTTTAGCCCCAGTCTTATATTACACGTGATAGTGCTGGAGCTATCCATCTGAAGGAGGTGGTTCTAGTGCCGTGTGATACGTTGGGCCTACGGAGGTCTTCAACTCTGACAGGTGGAACTCCCTTGCACTTCTTGCGGTATCGTGGGGTACTTGGTACGTAGGGTACCGACAAACACCACAACAAACTTATACAAGTACTCCATGAAGACCTTATTCATGAGGTACATAAAGTACACAGGTGCATTTGTCAATCCAAAGGACATAACTGTATACTCATAAGATAACATGTCCTGAAAGCTGTCTTGAGTACGTCTGATGGTTTAATCTTCATTTGAAAGTGTCCCGACCTCAAATCAATTTTGGAGAAGGCACAAGCACCCTTCATCTGATCAAACAAGTCTTCTATGTGTGGCAAGGTGTACTTGTTCTTGATGGTTGATGAGGACATCTCTCCTTTGCATACAATGCAAGGACCGATCACTAGAGCACGTGCACGACAATTGGATCTCCAGGTACGTTCTAACCTTGTTAATTGTTTTTCAGAACTTACGCTCATTTCCATGCATGTTTAATTGATTAGGAACAATGGAGAGGACCAGCAATGTCTTTGAGGAGTACAAGGAATCAAGGAGGAGGAGATAGGACGTGCACACCAAGGAGGAACCCAAGTACAACTCGACTTCGACTTCACCTCGGGTTCCAGGAGCTGCCTTCACCAAAACTGACGTCCCGGACACATACGGAGTCAGATTTGGACGTTCTATATTTGGTTGGAACCGTGATTTCATAAAGCTTCCAATGAAACCAGCCCCACTTCAAAATTCCTTCTAAGTTTACAGGAATCAGCAAAACAAGTGGGCATCCAGAATCTGTCTGGTGCTGCGCCACCGTCTTTTGGGCTGCTGGCCCGTGTATTGTGTGGAAGCCCATTAGGGTTGCGTCCAGGGGTCTTGCAAGTCCCTAAACTCCTTTTCATACAGCAGCCGTTACCACATTAGGGTCGGGTTTTGCTTAGATACAATCTGTCATTGAACAGTGTCACCGATCATCGGTTGTGAGACCCCAATTTCGTAATCAATTCAGTTTTGATTGCAACTTATCTGTTCTTGCTTGTGTTCTTGATTGCGCTTGCAGGGATAAGCCTTTGTGGCGAGGTCACTCGTGTGACACGGGTGATAACCAACGGAGCAGTGGTGTAGTGATTGCGGGGTTTCTTTCGTTCGGAGCCTTAGATCATCAACGTCGAGATCTCCACCCAATCAAGTTTACCATACCTCTCGGAAGATCGGGACCAATTCTCCTATCAATTGGTATCAGATTTCCAGGTTCACCGTGAGGTATACTTGTGTACCCTTTAAATTTATTTTGTTTCAGCCCTATCGTCCACAAAAAGCCACATTTTTTTTTTTACTTTCCCTGACCTACAACCCCCGCTCAGCCTTTTGCACAATTTAGTTTCGAAGTTCGTAGTTCTGAGTTCGTGTCCTAGGATAAGTCTGGTTGCTGGTTTAGATTTGTTTTGGTTCAGTTTTGTTTCTTCCATCCGCTGCCATCTACAAAAAACCAATCTACAAAAAAATTCCATCCACCGATTCGTTTCTATTGCAGTTTCCAGCACCACCAAAACCTGATTCGGGGTATCCTCCTTAAAATGGCCATAACTTTTCGCTCAGAACTCCGATTGAGGCGCAATATTTTTTCCAGGAAAGGTCTTGAAAACATCCACATACGATACACCTACTACGCTGGTGGAATTTTCAAAAAAATTAAAAAAAAAATTAAGAAGGCCCTCGTTTCGATTCCCGAAGTTCCGGCACCAGTTTTTTCAATCGCTCCTGAATTTTTACCGATCACATATTTCATCGGTTTGAGCTAATACTTGGTGTTTTTTCTATTCTTGTGCCCCTGGTTGAGAAAAAAAATATCAAAAAATAAAGAGAAAAAAATTTTGATTTCTACTAGTGCTTCAAGGCAAAAACAGGAGGCTAAGGGGTTTTCTAGTTGTGCTGTTCCTGTGCGAGTGCTGGATACTTGCTGATATTATCCTTGTTGTTAATCATCATTCATCCTTGTCCTTGCTTGTTGCCACAACTGTTCTAATACATTCTTAGGCCAACAACTAGGTGAAATTCTTTGGACACTTATTCAACATTGCTATCTGTTACTAACTTGTGTGCCACATACATATACTGCATTTGAGCCTTCCAAGCTCCACCTTCTCTCAAGCAGAACATGTAACATCTGATATCACACCCACTCTCTGCTTGCTTCACACCGGTCACCGTTGACCACCTACAGTGCTGGTAAGAAACTTGTAAGAGCGGGGTAAGACGCATCTTACCGATCGATTTTCCACTTCCACTTCAGAGAGCGTAGTAATATGGTTCTTCACGATCTTTTTGTTTTCGTTTCTGTTTTGTACTAACAATGATAGGAAAGAAGCCGATGGATAAGACCTCTGGTTCTACACCTCCGGATGATGATGAGTGCATGTCCCATATGTAATTAAGGTACATGATGCGGGCGATGACCGAAGCTTTCAACAATTACCAGACCACTACAACAGCCACCTTTCAGAGGCTCCATACAAGTGTTGCTGGTCTGACCACACGGTTGGACGAGATGGAGACTCGTCTTCCCCAACAAGCTACACCCTCTATCATTCTTGATGCTAATGCACATGCTCACTACGACACAGAGGATGACTTCAATAATGATGAGGTTGATGCACAGCAGCGCCGTCGCCCTCGATGAAATCGTCAAGGTATGGGAGGTAGACATCGTCCTCATGCTCGTGAACAAGATAATGATCCTTATGCTAAGATTAAGTTTTCTATTCCACCATTTTATGGATCTTATGATGATGAGACTTACTTGGATTGGGAGATGACGGTAGAACAAAAATTTAGCTCTCATCTTGTTCCTGAGCGACATAGAGTTAGACAAGCTACTAGTGAGTTTAAAGATTTTGCTATAATTTGGTGGAATGAACTTGTCAATACACGTAATGCACCACAAACATGGGCTGCGTTAAAAGAAGAGATGCGCGCCAGGTTTGTTCCTCCTTCATATAGACGTGATCTTCTTAATAAATTACAACACTTTGATCAGGGTGACATGACTGTCCAAGAGTACTACCAAGAGTTGCAGAAAGGTATGCTTCGTTGTGGGGTAGTTGAGGATCAGGAATACCAAATTGTTAGGTTTTATGGGGGCTTGCGGCGTGAGATCTAGGACATAGTTGACTACAAGGAATATCATTCTATTCAACGTTTATTTTAACTTGCTATGTTAGCAGAAAAAGAAGTGCAGGGTCGCCAACAACAGCGGCGGAACAACACCTTCACGCCACGACATCTTCCGGTGCCATCCAAAGCAGCGCCCTCCTCGAGCGTACGTGCTTCTACACCACCCTCCACTAGTGTTGTACGCAGCAGCACCACACCTTCTACATCACGGGGACAAGATAACAGCAAGTCACAGATGCCTCCAGGCGTTGCAGCAAAGGCGGCTGCACCCAACGCTTCGACATGTCGCGCCTCTGACATCAAGTGCCACCGCTGCCAGGGACTTGGCCATATGCAACGAGATTGCCCAGCAAACGGGCGATCATTGCCACTGCCGACGGTGGGTATGTTAGTGCTTCTGATATTGAAGATGAAAATATTATTGCAACTAACATTTCAGGTTCGGATAATGGTGCTGAGGAGGTTCTTGATACATCTGCAACCAAGAACTATAGGACTTTGATTGTGCAGCGAGCTTTGAGTGCCACGGTTTGAGAGGACGACAACCGCCAACATCACAATCTTTTCAACATGTTTCTCATCGTCAAGGACTGCCGTGTACATACCATCATTGATGGTGGTAGCTGCAATAATTTGGTGAATGTTGAGGTGGTAAAGAAGCTTGGCTTGACCACACGGGAGCATCCCCACCCTTATCACATTCAATGGTTTAACAACAATGGTAAGGTAAAGGTAACACAAACAGCAAGGATACATTTTTCCATTGGTTCTTATCATGATTTTGCTGATTTTGATGTGGTACCTATGGATGCTTGCTCTCTTTTGTTGGGACGTCCTTTGGAGTTTGATACTGATGCTATTCACCGTGGTCGATCTAATAAGTATACTCTCATGCATAAGGGCAAGAAAATTGTGTTGCTTCCTATGAGTCCCACTAAAATTGTGCAATTTGAGCAGGAGAAAAAGAATAATGCTAAGAAAAAGGGTGTTTTCAATTCTGAAATCCAGCAACCAATTAAGTTAAAAAATACCAATCAACACGTCATCTGCTTGTTGAGCTTCCTCCGTAGAGACATGGTTCACGTTACCACGAGCAAAATTCTGCTGTCCACGGTTCCCTTGCGGCTGTCCTCCATTGGATCTTGGGTTTTGTCTTTGAGCATTGCTTCCTTGACCAAGGCCTAACTTAGGACATTGAATTGCAAAGTGTCATGCTTCTCCACATGTGTAGCACTTCCTAACTGCTCCAGAATTATTGAGACGAACTTGATTCTGAACATTTACACCAGGAAAGTTGGCACGAGGTGCAAAAGGCATTGGAGGCCTAGGTGCTTGCATGACAGGGCACTACTGCACAAACTGAGTTGGGCGCAGTGCTTAACAAGGGCGCTGTACAAGAGCAGGAGAGCTGTAATAAGGCACATTGGGTGGTGCAAAGCGAGGGCGCACATTACTTCCTTGTTGCTGTCCTTGATATGGCGCCTTCCTCTTGGTGTCTTGCTCCATCTCGCGGACCTTGTTCTCCGCAACAATTGCTTTGTCTACGAGCTTCTGGAAGTTGGCATAATCACAATTCAGCAATTGCACTTGGATCTCATTGTACAAGCCCCTCATGAACAAGTATTGTTTCCGGCTGTCCCGGCTCACATCCTTAGGCGCATACCTTTAGAGTTGAGTGAATTTATTGTGATATTCGCTCACACTTGATCTTCCTTGCCTCAAGTTCTCAAATTCTTGTCTCTTTAGGATCATAAATCCTTCCGACACATAATGAGAACGGAAGCTCTCCTTGAATTCAGCTCAAGTAATCCTCTCATGGTTCTCATGGGCGTTACATAGCGAATCCCACCAATCCGCAGTTGCTCCAACTAGTTGATGGGAAGCAAATAGAACCTTCTCCAGGTCACTGCATTGGACTACTGCAAGTTTCTTCTCCACGGAATTGAGCCAATCATCGGCGTCCATAGGGTCGGCGGCTCTAGCAATGGTTGGTCGCCTAGTCCTCATGAACTCTCCCAATCGGTTATGAGGAGGTGGGGGTGGCAGTGGAGGCATGTAGGGCTGATTGTTGTTGCTGCCAGCCTGTAGCAGTCCCATAGTCTGTGTCATGGTCTCTATAGCTGGTTTTGCATAGCAAATAGATACTCAAGCTTGATAGCTCCCTGGAAGGTCCTTGTCCATTGTTGTTCTGAGGCACCCCATTGTTCTCCTCCTCATCATTACTATCCCTCTGGTTGCGAGTTCTCACCATCTGAAGAAAAGCAAGAGATAAGAATTTAGAAAAACGTCCCCAACTATATGCATCAAGGGATATGAAACTAAGAAACTAACTATACTAGCCTATATGGACATGGCAATGCTAAAGCACCCCAAAATCCTCTACTAAGCACACAAGCAACAATACATAGCAAACGACACACCAAGCAAAAACACATCAATTCCCGAGTGTCCCTATGTGCTTTAAAGTGTCTATTCTACCTAGGCTGCATCCTACGGTCAACCTGTGGCTCTGATACCAATTTATGACACCCGGTTCCGAGAATGAATCAAGTGAATGCATATGTGTGCCCAGGACGTTCAACACACATACACGAGTGCATTCACAAAGGATATACAAAAAATTACCATAGAACATGTCGGTACTCTAGAAACCGTACACCCCTTGGGGTTACAAGGATTTCAAAGGAAAGTCACCTACTTGATTTGAAGACCTTCGGAGGCCCACATGTCAGATATAACCGGACCTGCTTCTCCAACATGGTTAATCCCAGGGTTGCCACGTGTACTATCAAACCGGAGCTACCGCCCACAAGGGGGAAGCTCCGGGCTATGTACCGAAATGGCACCCCCGGACCTAACCCCAGGCCGAGGGAAGCTCCGGATCTGACACGTGTCAGGTAGCTTCGGAGCTACCTGTTTCCCACAGTACGATCCGGAGCTGCCACATGTCCAACCGTCGGATCTTCAGCCTCTAACCTCCGTAAGACTCCATAACGGCTCCGGATCTTCAAAGGGGAATCTAGGGCTTCAAGACCCGATTAAGTGTCATTAATACCATATTAATGACACACGATTGGATGACCTTGATTACCAGTAACGGCGCTGTCAAAGCCCATTACCCGGTCATTAAGGGCAATTAGACGTGTTGAATGAGTATCAATGTTAGTAACCGCCGGGGCCACATGTCGGGCCAGGCTAACTTGTAACGGCCTGCCCTTGTACTATAAAAGGATAGGCCGACGACACGTTCCACACACATTCCACATACACTCGACACAAGCTCATACAGCTAATACAACATCAACGCACCCGTGGAGTAGGGTATTACGCTCAGGCGGCCCAAACCACGTAAATCTCCGTGTCTCCTGTGCTATTTTCAATTCACCTTCTTGAATCTCCGCGCGCCCACACCGAACATCAAACTCCTCTAGCACTTTAGTAGTGTCGGGAGATCTGCAGGATCCAAACCACCGACAGTTGGCACGCCAGGTAGGGGCGCCTGAGATTTTGAGAATGGTGAACTCAGCTGCTGGATCATCCAATGGTCATCCTGCTGCTCAAGCTGCTGGGGGCAATCCCTCCAATATGCAGCCACCAGCAGGAGCCTCAGCGCCAGCAAGAGTCACACTGCCACCACCGCTGCCTCCACCAGCAAATCAAGCTGGACAACGCGATGGTGCATTGGCGTCAGTCACTGCGTCGGGAAATCATGACAACCCGGAACACGCGCTCCATGCAGCACGTGCTCTTCTCCAACGCCCACCACCTCCGGATGCATCCCGTGATGCACTGGAGCGGTGGAGGGCCGATGTGGAACATTTGGTTGCAGCAGCAGCCGACCGCATCAGCAACCAGGGTCCTCCTCCTTCATGACGGGCCCTGTTGCAGCGGCGGACCTTGTCTGGTAGACTTGGTCCGCACGTTTCCAACAACAGGAGACGTGCTGCATCGCAGCAGGTGACGTCGTTGCCTTCCGGGGCACGACGCACTCACACGGTATCCAGACTTTCAACTCATGACCTCCGGGTGGAGCTTGATCGCCGATACCGCCAACAGGATGACCGAGTCCATATTGAGCGTGCTCGTGAAAGACGAGAAGCTCAAGACATTCTTGCTCCTGAAGGAGTGGGAGGAGGCTGTTCAGCCCTGGCCATGCATCTGCGTATGGTCAGGTGGCCGTAGAAGTTCCGGCCTCACCTGCTGGAGAAGTTCGACGGGACCGTCAATCCTATCGAATTCCTTCAGATCTACTCCACTGCTATCTTGGCAGCTAGAAGAAATGAGGTCGTAATGGCCAATTATTTCCCAGTGGCTTTGACCGGGACCGCCAGGTCCTGGTTTATGAGTCTTCCACCCAACTCCATCAACAGTTGGGAGGAGCTGTGCTAGCAGTTCAACGCCAACTTCGGGAGTTCATACACCCGACCAGGCACTGAACTGGACCTTTTTGCAGTCGTGCAAAAAGGGGGAGAATCCCTGCGATCATTCATCCAGAGGTTCTCTTAGGTACGAAACACTATCCCTTCTATCTCTAGCACCTCTGTCATTGTGGCATTCAGACAGGGTGTACGGGATAAGAAGATGCTGGAGAAACTGGCGATCAAGGAGATCACCAGTGTCACAGAACTCTTCAGTTTGGCCGAAAAATGTGCTAGAGCTGCGGAGGGCCGTGAAATGCACTCCAAACCAACCCCGAAGGATCACAAGAAATCCTCCAAAGGAGAAGCCGCTACCTCCGGGAGTGGCAAAAAGAAGAAGAAAACCAACGGCAAGAAGAAGCCGTCGGCCGGTACATCCAATGTTGCAGCTGCTACAGCTCCGGGTGGCCGGGGGTCACGCCCCGAGAAGCGACCTCGACTGTCTTCTGAAGACGGTGGCAAAGCCAAGGTGTGGTGTCCAATTCACAAAACGGGCAGCCACAGTTTGGAAGACTGCCGGGAGGTCCAAAACCTTGCCGAGCGCTACAACAAGCGCCGGGAAGAATCTCCTTTCCGACAGAAGGAAGGAAAACAAAAAGTCGACGAAGCTCCGGCTGAAGAGGAGTTAGGTTTTCAAGATCCCAAAAAGGTCCTGAAGGCCGTCTACACCTCCGTCGACGACGATTCCAACGTCTCTGACAACGAGCGTCGAAAGACCATGAACACCATCTTTGGTGGATCATGGGACATCACCTCTCGCCGCGTCATCAAGACTATGCGTCGGGACATGGCTGTTGTAGCTCCTACAGCCAGACCGGAGCCTCATCGGAAGTGGATGGACACAGCCATCACTTTTGATGCTTCGGACTGCCCTTGAAGCATGGTTGGAGCAGGTCAGCTACCTTTGATGGTATCTCCTACCATCAATAACATCCAGCTCCACCATGTCATGGTAGACGGAGGTTCGGGGCTTAACCTCATAAGCTTCGAAGCTTTTACCAAGCTTCAGCTCTGACCTTCGGATCTCCACCCCTCCCGACCTTTCTCCGGAGTAGGTCCGGGAGCCATTACCCCACTCAGAGCTATTACTCTCCCCGTTACTTTCAGGACACGGGAGAAGTATCGCACCGAGAATTTGGTCTTTGACGTCACTCAGATCAACTTACCCTTCAACGCCATCTTGGGTAGGCCTGCCCTGTACAAATTCATGGCAGCTGCTCATTATGGCTATCTGGTGTTAAAGATGCCAACACCAGTAGGCGTTCTCCGGATCCGCGGAGATTGTACTGTAGGAGTAACTGCTCTGGAAGAACTCCATGCACTTACCACGGCGCAAGAGGAGGACTCCAGGCAGGAGGAAGCTCCAAAACCCCCGAGCATTCGTCAACGAGGCTCGACATTTGCACCTCGTGTGAAGCCAAGTGGCGACACCGACATTCCCGTCAAAGTCGTCCAAATTGGTTCCGATGTCGCTCAGACCACTCGTATATCGGGAGGATTGAACGATAAATAGGAACTCGCGCTCATCACTTTCCTCCGGGCAAATGTTGACGTGTTTGCCTGGCAACCGTCACAAATGCCTGGGATCCCCAGGGAAGTGATTGAGCACAATCTGAAGATCTACCCTGATGCCCGGCCTGTGCACCAGAAGCCTCGGAAGCAATCTGTAGAGCGACAGAACTTCATTCGACAAGAAGTGAAGAAGTTGCTCGAAGCTGGATTCATCCGAGAAGTCTTCCATCCAAAATGGCTGGCAAACCCAGTCGTTGTGCCCAAGTCCGGCGGGAAGCTTCGGATGTGTATCGACTACACAACACTAAATAAGGCATGTCCAAAAGATCCATTCCCACTACCTAGAATAGATCAGATAGCAGATTCCACCTCCGGGTGTGAATTACTGTGTTTCCTAGACGCATATTCTGGCTATCATCAAATCAGAATGTCTAGGGAAGATGAAGAGCATACCTCTTTCATCACAGTAGATGGATTGTACTGTTATACAGCCATGCCATTTGGTCTCAAGAATGCAACTTCAACCTTTGTACGAGCTATGTACAAAACCTTTGAAGACCTCATTAGAGACATAGTGGAAGTATATGTTGATGACATCGTGGTCAAGATCAAGAACAAGGAGTCACTTCTTGACACCTTACAGGCTGTCTTTGATAAGCTGCGGGTCACCCGCACAAAGCTAAACCCAGACAAGTGTGTCTTCGGGGTTAGTTCCGGAAAACTTCTTGGTTTCCTGGTAAGTCACCGGGGCATAGAAGCTAATCCGGCGAAGATCAAGGCCATTGAAGACATGCGGCCACCAGCCCACATCAAAGACGTCCAAAAGCTAATTGGATGTCTAGCAGCCCTCAGCCGGTTCATTTCAAGACTGGCGGAACGGGCACTCCCCTTCTTCAAGTTATTGAGGAAGTCCAGACCATTCCAATGGTCTGAAGAAGCAGAAAAGGCGTTCCAGGAGCTAAAACAGTTCCTCACCACCCTACCAACTCTGTTAGCTCCGAATCCTGGTGAGCCTTTGTTGCTTTACATTTCAGCTACTGACGAAGTCGTCAGTATGTTCTTGGTCGCGGAAAGACCAGAACTACCCCATACTCAGGGATCCAGACACCTTCGGGAGGGTCCGAAGGTTCCTGAAAGCGAGTCTAGGTCCCAGCTCCCAGACTCGAATCCACAAGAAGTTGCTTCAGAAGACCCAGACCCCTCCGGGAGGGTCCAGGTCACTTCTGAAGAAGCTCCGGGTTCCTCCAGCCAGAACCCGGAGGTCACCGAAGAAAATGCGGATCCCTCTGGGAGGATCCGGGTCAGCGAAGAGGAAGCTTCGGGCCCCTCCGGGAGGGTCCGGACCATTCAGCGCCTAGTGTACTTCATCAGTGAAGTACTACATGATGCCAAGACTCGATACCTAGAGGTGCATAAGCTACTCTATGCAGTTCTTATTGCCTCCAGGAAGCATCACCATTATTTCCAGGCTCACAAAATCTCAGTGGTGACCTCTTACCCACTTCGAGCAATCTTGCATAATCCCAATTCAATTGGGAATATTGCAAAGTGGGCAGCGGAATTGGCTGAATTCGATCTCGAATTCATTTCAAGGCAGTCAAGAGTCAAGCATTGGCAGACTTCGTGGCGGAATGGACTCCCTCTCCATGAAACCCTGGGGGCCCCAGTGAGCAGAAGCCGGAACACGAAGCTCCGGTCTTCACCGAGCCTCATTGGACCCTTTACTTCGACGGCTCCATGCAAAAGCAGGGGGCCGGAGCTGGAATCCTTCTCCTCGCACCAACTGGGGAGAAGGTGAAATACATGGTACACCTTGACTTCAAGGCGACCAACAACATGTCGGAGTACGAAGCACTCATCTACGGACTAAAGGTGGCACTGTCATACGGTGTCAAGCAATTGCTGGTCAAGGGAGATTCACAGCTCATCATTAAGCAAGTGAAGGGTGAACGCTCCTGCAACAATCTCCAGCTAGCTGCTTACCTCCTTGAAGTCCAGAGGCTTCAGAAGGACTTTGAAGTCCTAGATCTCCACCATGTCCAGCGTGCCTACAACGCTGAAGCCGACGAACTCTCGACGAAAGCGTCAATCAGAGCTCCGGCCCCTGACGGAACTTTTGTCCGGAGGTTGTCAAAACCCACAGCTCAGCCTGCCGAACTGAGCGAAAGGGGCGAGATCAGCATCCGGAAGCTGACGGTCCCGATGGCCATGTTACCATGGCAGCCATCAAGGGTCGTAGGTGCTGCCGGAAGCTCCGAGCAACCCAGCACGCAAGAATCAAATGCTCAAGTTAGTTCTGATGCATGGATCTCGGAGATCCGGAACTACTTGAAAGACAACATCCTTCCTGACGATGATGTGTCCGCTGACCGGGTAGTCAGATTGGCTAAAAGATATACGTTGGTAGAATGGGATCTCTACCGGCGCGGTGCCAATGACATCCTAATGCAGTGCATCACAAGGGAAGAAGGTTGCGAGCTCGTCGCAGAAATCCATGGAGGCGAGTGTGGGAACCGTGCGTCTTCCCGCACGCTTGTTGGTAAAGCCTTTCGGCATGGCTTCTACTGGCTTACAACACTCCAGGATGCAACTGAGCTGGTAAAGAAATGCGAAGAATGTCAATTTCATGCAAAGCAAATTCACACACCGGCTCAGACCCTACAAATGATACCTCCTACATGGCCATTCGCTGTGTGGGGGATGGACATCTTGGGACCTTTCCCAAGAGCCGTCGGAGGTTACAAGTTCCTGTACGTCGCCATTGACAAGTTCACCAAGTGGCCGGAAGCAACTCCAGTTGTGACAATCAACAAGCAATCTGCTATCAACTTTTTGCAGTCCATTGTATGCAGATTTGGAGTCCCAAACAAAATCATCACTGATAATGGGACCCAATTCACAAGCTCTGCATTTCAAGGATATTGCGTAGACCTTGGCATTCAGGTTTGCTACGCCTCCGTAGCTCACCCAGCCAGCAATGGCCAAGCCGAGAGAGCAAATGCTGAAATCCTTAAAGGACTCAAAACGCGCACCTATGAGCGCTTGAATAAACATGGATCCAACTGGATTGAGGAGCTTCCACCCACTCTCTGGGCCAACAGGACATCCCCAAACCGGTCAACTGGAGAGACACCCTTCTTCCTGGTGTATGGAGCTGAAGCAATCCTTCCTCCAGAAATCACCTTGGGGTCACTCCGGGTCCGGACCTTCGACGAAGCCACGCAGGACCAGCTCCGGCGTGAAAACCTAGACCTCCATGAGGAGGGAAGGTGCCAAGCAGCTGTTCGGAATGTCCGATACCGCCAAGCCCTTCGGCGCTATCATCAGCGGCATGTACACAACCGACAGCTTGAGGAAGGCGACCTGGTGCTACGGAGAATACAATCCAGAGAAGGGTTAAACAAACTCTCCCCCAGCTGGGAGGGACCCTTCCGAATGATTAAAGTATCCCGTCCCGGGAGCGTTCGCTTGGCTACCGAGGATGGGACACCTGTCCCAAATCCTTGGAACATTGAGCACCTACGTAAGTTCTATGCTTAATATCACGGAGGTGAGTCTATAGTAACTTGAGGTGTATGTTATAAGGTCATTGTACAGAGTCGGGTAGTTCCTCCGGGAGAACAGCCGGACTTTTCCCGAAAGGTCCGAAAAGTTCATGCAACACTTGTCACAGTCTCAGGACTAAAAGTGTGGCTAGCTACCCTAGGTCAAACGAGAAATGAAACACACTTAGCCTGGTTCCGTACCCTAAGAGTGTACTTGTTTCCCCTGTACCCCGGACCTATAATGAAAGACATCTTCATGTGAAACAGACTCCACGTGCATTTATTTTGTATAGGCTCAACATTTTTTATTTTTCTCTTTCTTGTCTATAGCAAAGACGTGCAATTCTTAAGAAATTTTAGTTTGACCGATTCATATACGATTCGGGTTGTATTGTCAATTCTTTTGGATTCAAATATTGTTCATGGCCCACTCGCCTGAATGCTGCCAAGCCAATCTAGGGCCGGAGTGTGCTATCGACTTAGCCTGGTCAAGCACCCTAAGTACGCCACTCTACCGACACCCCGGCAGGCCGAAGTAAGGCGAGTCCAAGTGCAATTGGATCTGAAACAAAAGGCAATGCATTCGGTTGTATTTAGAATCGCGTTTGACTTAAAATTTTCTTGAGAATCATAAGCCGCGACGAAGTTTTAGGCAAGAAACGAATTTTACTATTTTTCTTGGCTTCAGTGTGCAGGAAAAATAAAATCTACGTTGATGGAGAAAAGCCAGAGCTAACAAAGCTCCGACTCCCTTAGGTGGCTTGTAATCGAGGTTACGCATTGAAAACGAGCATCACCGGAGCAATCAAGCTCTGGTAGAGCTAGGGGGGCCAGCCGTCGACGCTAAATAAAAGATGGTGAGAAGACCCTGCAAACGGAGTCTACTGCCAACAAACTAAGTTCGGAGCAAATGAGTCTTCAACAAAACACAATATCCTCTTGGTACATGTTCACAATCAAATTGTGTACATCTACCAGGGGGCCAAGTGAAGACAAAGGTGTTGAAGGCAAAAAGTGAAATTCACAAAAATTTGGGGATTTCATTCATCTGGAGACAAGGGATTACATCTGGAGACAAGGGATTACAAAATTGAGGAAGAAGAAGAGAAAATACAAGTGAGAACTACAGAGATCGTCCTAGACCCTATGGAAGAATTGGGCGACCTTCTGGGCAACCTCCGACACGTTAGCTCTAGCAGCTTCGCCTTCTCATTCAACGGGACCTTCAAGCACCGGGTCCAGAGGAAATTGGGAGTTCCGGCTGGTGTAGCACGTCAGCACATATTCTGCGACGTTCTTCGCCAGGGATTACCCCTCAACCTCCAATTGGGACATCGCCCACCTTATAGAGTTTGCTGCCTGCCGAGCTCAACGCCTGCAACGCCCGGTCCGGCTCCGGCTCCGGATCATCCGGGCACACGGGGCTGAAGCCCATCGGTGTCAGCGCGTCGTTGGCCTTGCCCAGGAACTCCCAAATCTGTAGGGACTCCCTTTATTTCTTCCAAGGATCTTCTGGCCGCCACCAGTTCAGTATTCTCGCGAGCGAGACACTCAACTTCTTTGGCGTTTTGCTGAATCTTTTCAGCAACCCGCTTTTCGAGTTTTCCGAGCTCCTCCTCCCGGATGTGGATCTTGTTCCGACGGTCGACCAGGTCCTTCTCCCTGCCCCTCACTTTCTTCTCCCTGGCAGCAAGGGCACACTCTTGCTCATAGAGTTCCTGCCCTCGCACCCAGGCTTTCTCCTCCTCCTTGGTGCAGCGCTCTTCCAATTTCTTGGCGCTCCTCGAGGCCCTTGTCAGCCAGAGCCACCTTCTCGTTGAGCTCCTCCTCTCTCCTCAGGACGTCATCCCGCAGCTCAAGGAGTTTTTGCTCTTCTTCTTTGAGCCTTTTCTCCCTCTCTTCAAGTGCCTCACGACGCTTGATGAGTGTAGTGTTAATGGCCTCAAGCCTTTCTTGGCATTCATCGGCCGCACTATGAGCTGCTTTGGTCTGCTCATAAATCTCCCGAGATTGAGCGTCGAGGGCACGAGTCATACTCTCCTTGTCATCCAGTAACTTGCCCCAGTATTCCAGGCGGACCTTCTCCCGCTTGATCCACACTTTGTCATCCGCTAGCCTCGACTGCGCCAGCTTGGTCTCGAAGTAGAGCCGGTTACGCCACCGCCTAAGGGTTTGGCGCTCCTCTTCAAGAGCCTTGCTGTCGTGGAAGAAGGCCAGTTGGACTTGACGCAGACTGGAACATGCGTTGTCAATAGATAGTGACAACGGGATAGGTTCTGGACCTGCTGGGGTCTCCTCCGCTGGTTCCAGCGGGTTTTCAGATACAAAAATTGGGTCCCACTCCACAAGAGTGGTCCCCTGGGTCTCCATGGTACTAGGGTCGTCCTCCGGTATGGCCTCAGTTGCCATCGAGGAAGGCCCCGCCGCCAGGTCTTCATTCACCCCCTCAGGCAGGGGGCCAACGACTTTGCGAGGGCACTCCGGCTTAGCCGCGGGTACCTCCGACATCGTCACTTCCGGAGCAGGGGCCGCTGCTGGCTCCGGTCTGGGCACCTCCTCCGATGGGGCTCGGGCTCCGATGCCTCTTCAACAACCAGCTCGGGAGCCAGAAGATCTTCAACATCGATCGACCCTGCGGTCGGAGCTCCAACAATGACCGGCTCAGCGGCCGGTGCTTCAGAGGCATCCGACCCAACTGCGGAACTTCCTCAGCTTCCGGCGCGCACGCCGGGACTTCAACCACCTCCAGCTCAACCGCCGGGGCTTCGACAATTTCCGGCTCTGGGGCCGGAATTACTGCTTCCTCCGGCTCAACAGCCGGAGCTTCCATCATCTCAGCACCAGGACCCGGAGCTTCAACCTCCGGGACAGGTGCCGCTGGCGCATCTTCCCTCCCGTGGTCCGGCGCTACCACGGGAGTCTCTGGGGATGAGTCGAGGTCCATGACCACGACAGCTGGCGCTGGAGCTGTCGTAGCTTCAGCCACCACTTGGGGCGGCATCGGGACAGGAGCAGAAGCTTCCGCCCTCACAACTTCAGTTGCTGTGGCTAAAGGTGGAGCCTCACTCCTCCTCTTGGGAACGCTGCAGATGATGGATGAAGAAACTTAAAAAAAAAACAGTTACTACAACAAAACAACTATCCAAGGTAAAGATTAAAAATTACCTTGGGAGGCTTCCGCACCAGCTTGCGCGGAACCTCTTTCCCGGACGTTCCGGGCTGGTCATAGCCGGCGTGGAAGCTCCGGAAGGCCTCCCAGAACTTGTCGCAGCCACGGGCGTCTCCCTAGTCGAGGCCCCCCTCGATCGGGAAGAACCTCCGGACCTAGAGGCCTCAACCGGCCCTGGTGCCAGAGTCGCATGCCCAGAGCTAACACCCCGGGAGGACCCCACTGCGGGTACAGTCGCCGCGGTTGCAGAAGACCTCCCCCTCCGGGGAGAAGGAGCCGATGCAAAGGTGGCAGGCCTGACGGACCATCCGTCGTCATGCTGCAGCTTCCTCTTCCGGCTCAGGGGTTCATCCGCCGGCTCCTTGCCCTTGCCGACGACCTCGACCCTCGGCTTCGGGGCAGGGTCGAAGCCACCTTCGGACACTCCCGGGATCGCCACCCTGGTGGTTGATCTTCTCTCGACGACACCAAGGTCGTCAAGCACGGGCATCTTCTACCGGAGCTTGAATGTAGGCTTAGAGGGGGGGTGAATAGGCCGTTTTGAATTTTTCTCGGTTCCTGTAACACTCAACAACACAGTCAATACCAGAGATATCGGACTAGTCCGGTAAAGTGCGGACTAGTCCGGTTTTCACGGGCTAAGTTGATCAAGTTCAGTCAATTTGATTGATTCGTTAATGTATGCAGCGGAAATATAAACTTAAATGACAATTTAATAGTTGTATGTCAAATTCTATAACAATTAAGGCTCTTGTTTAACAAATTAACTCAAATTGAACAAAGTGAATCAAACCCTAGATTAAGTTGATCAATTAAGATGAAGAACACAAAAGGACAAGACACAAGATTTATCCCGTGGTTCGGCTACCACGAAGGCAACCTACATCCACGTTGAGGAGCCCACAAAAGGACCGGGTCTTCTCCAACCCTTCCCTCGTCGGATCGCCACGAAGGCCAATCCTCTACCACTAATCACGAAGGGTTAAATAACCAAGTTGAAGGGGCGTTCTCACACGTTGAGAGCTCCCTTGATTACAATTTACAAAGACACCAATAACAAACTCGAAAATTACAAATTGAAACGCAAGAGTGTGTTAGAGAATCAAACCAAGAGCTCAATGATGTGTGCCAAGTGTCTCTCCAATGATCTAGAAGTGATCTTCAATAGATTGATCGATTTTGCACTTAATTTCGTGGAGAGAGGTGGTCTTTGAGTCTCTTGGGAGGTGTGACAGCGCTAGGGTTCGAGAGATTGTAAAACTGGGCCGTGCACCTCTATTTATATGGGGTTTCTAAAAGTGACCGTTAGGGTTTAGAAAGATCGGACTAGTCCGTGGTGGTCACCGGACTAGTCCGGTGTGCTGTGTGTAGCAAACCCTAAGTGTCCAGGAATATCGGACTAGTCTGTTTGAAAACGGACTTGTCCGATTTCACTACTAGAAATCTTCGGACTAGTCCGATTGCCATCGGACTTGTCCGGACATATGAAACCCTAAGTGTTTAGGATGACAAGTCCACACTTGGAGGACTTTTCCGATTTAGATCAGTGTGTATATCGGACTAGTCCGTGTAGACACCGGACTTGTCCGAAGTGGATCAGAATGAATATCGGACTAGTCCGGATTACAACGGACTTGTCCGATTTTGTGTGACTTGTGCATTGTTTTGAGGACTAGTCCGCATTGGGGACGACTAGTCCTAAGTGGATCAGAAAGATATCAGACTAGTCCGGTGGAGACCGGACTTGTCCGATCTAGTGCAGAATGTGATATCGGACTAGTTCGGCTGTTATCGGACTAGTCCGGTCCTGTATAATTTTGTGCATTGTGTGTGTGTGCTTGAAAGTGATTGAGCTCTTGGGTGTGTTTCCTTAACACACTCCATACATAATAATCTACTATTTTCTTCTTCTTGAGCCCAGATTCGCTTTGCTTCTCATTTTCCTTCTTTTTGGCATTTTGCTCATTTTTCATCATTTGCCTGCATTCATCTCAACAAAAGGATTAGGATCCCAATTGCTTGTCATAAATCATCCAAAACCCACAAGGGAGTCCTAGATGCACTTTCAGTCTCCCCCTTTTTGGTGATTGATGACAACCAATTGAGATTTCACAAAATAAGGCAAAAAAATGAGATTTTCATAAAGTATGCACATATGACTCAAAAATACATCAAGCAACAAGAGGATTATCCATATGTGCATTCTTTATGGTGGGATGCATACTAAGTGCATGAATACATTGAGAATGACAGAATTTGCATTAATCGATCGATATCAAGTGCATATGACATTCCAGGAGCAAAAATGCAGTTTTCATCACACACTCGCAAATAAATTGAGCAATTCATCATAGGACCAAACTTAATAGGAAAACAGAGTTAAACTATTACAATCACAAATAAAAGATAAAGAGAACTCTCTCCTCGCACCCTATCACAGCTAAAGCTTAGACTCCCCCTCAATCTCCCCCCCTTTGGCATCAAGACACCAAAAAGAAGGAGAGGAGGGTCCTAGGGTCTTCACTCTTCACTGTCGGTCCTCTCGTCATCGTCTTCATCTTCTTCGCTTTCCGCTTGATGAGGAGGAGAGGGGGGAGGAGCGAAGCTGCTCGAGCCCCAAATGCCAAAGTAGGCAAGCTCGGAGGGGTTCAGAGGCCTGAGCTCGGTGATGTCAAGATCAGAATCTTCAGAAATTACTGGAGATCCAATGGGGTTGATCTCCAGCTTTTCACTCAGTTGCTTCACATTGGCTTTGATGTATCTCATATCCTCCTTCCTCTTCTGATTGAGTTTATGAAGCTTTACTTCAGTCTTCTTGCAGGAGGAGAATATGGCGGTCAGGTACTTTAGGATCCCACTAGCTGATCCTCTCTAAGGGGCTTCCCTGGAGGTAGGGACAGCCCTGGCAGCATCTCCTTCTCTTGCCGGTGCCTCAGGACTTGAGGCCGGCGAGGGAGCAGCCTGGACACTCACAGGCTGAGGCTTCTGAGGCCTCAGAGGAGTGTGCTCCACATCCTTCACGAACTCAATACCTGTGACTTTCTCAATCATAAACATCAGGTAGGGAGCATAGCCACAGGACCTGTTGGGGGTGCTTGAGATGTTGACCATGTCATTCAATATGTAATCTGCAACATCAAACTGCCTCTTCTTGCTTATGACCCTCATTAGAGTCCGGAGGTAGCCCTGTACACTCCCTGCATCCCCATCCTTGGGGGCAATTGTCTTCTGGAGAACTCTGTTCAGGACCACAAAGAAGGGCTTCATGTTCTTTGTGGAGGGAGGAACATACATAGAGTTGGGCTCATACATGAACTTCATTCCGTCCCTCTCAATGACCCCTATTTTGTGGATGATCAGGTGGTCATTTCCAGCAGAGTCTAAATGGAGCAAGTTTGCAAAATCCTCCTGAGTGATGGAGTACTTGGATCCATGGGTCATCACAGTCACACTCTCTTCATCTTCACTCGAGAAGTGGCACGTTGCAAAGAACTGTGCAATCACCTCATCATTCCAGTTATGCCTGAAGGCAAAGAGATCCTTCAGGCCATGCCTCTCAGCTGCTACAATAACTTCATCAAAAGTTGAGCACTTCTTCTTCTCTAGGTAGGCCCAGTCAATCCACTGACTGCGCACCACCGGAGTCTTCATCGGCAGGTAAACCAGCCTGTAGAAATCTGCATGGCAGTTTGTCCAAAACCTTCCATCAGCTGCCTGCTTTGGCCTTGCATAGCAATCAATGCTTCTGAGCTTGGCTGCCACATCGCTGCCTTTCCCATTGAATTTCTCTTCATTGGGGTCCCGGACCCCTTCCCTGGGAGCATGGAGCTTCAAGGGCCCAATTGGCCCCGTTGCGACTCCCTTGCCCTTTCCTTTTGTTTGACGAAGGCCGCTTGTAGACGCAGCAACCTTCGAGGCGGGCTTCTTGACAAAAACCTTCCTCCGAACCTGGGGAGGGGAAGTAGCAGGCTCGGAAGGTCTTTCTTGGCGTTTCTTGCCAAGACCCGCCGAGGACCGAGGTGCCACCTCGTGGTCCAAATCGGCCTCAAAGTCGGAGATCTCGTTGTCGGAGCTCGACATGATCTGAGAATGATTGAGTAAGAATAATGATAAGTTATACAAGGCATAGGTAAGGCAAGATAGCAATGGATGGCATTAAGGAATTAAGGAATTAGGTTTTAGGTTCAGAAACATCGGACTTGTACGGTGCTCAGGCACGGACTAGTCCGGGGTACCGGACTTGTCCGTGCATGGACCGGACTAGTCCGGTGTTCATCCTCAAAAACCTAACAGATTGGTCAGGGGATGATTCCTAATGCAAATCTAGTCTAGCATACACGTAGTACATCAAATAAGCATGTATCTAGTGAAGGATGCTAGGCTATACGATCAACAATGGAGAAAAACAAGATTTCTAGGGTTTTGAAGAAATTTACCGAAGAAATCGATGGAGGCTCGAAGTGTTGGGGGTTGGAGGTCGGACTAGTCCGATAGCTTCAATCCCCAAGTCTTCAAGCTTGATCTTCGCCCAAATGTGGACTTTTTCGACGGAGGGAGGAGAAAATCACCTTGGGAGCTCGAGCGCAAGAGAGAGGAGCCGTGAGAAAAAGTGGGGATGAGGAGATTAGGGTTTGGTGGCGGCTAGGGTTATGGACACGAAAAATCGGACAAGTCCGGACATGACCGCACTAGTCCGAAGTCATCCAGAGACCTATATCGGACTAGTCCGTGGTCTATCGGACTAGTCCGGCCTAACCGGCACTCTGCGGACTAGTCTGCATGGGCGGACTAGTCCGGGTAACCGTGGACTAGTCCGTGGTCACCAGGAAAGAATTGCATAGCCCATTCATATATATTTGAAGGTTCAATAATAGAGAATAGAGAGGCAAAACAATTCAAGTAATCTTGATGAATTTGACCAGTAAGCATACAACAATCATACAATGATCAAAATTCATCAAGATCTAATAATTGACATAGTTTTTCTAGAGAAAAATGGAGAGGGATGATTTTCACAATTCAATAAACATTTTGAAGCAATCATACAGGTATGCAACTTTTCAAGCCACACTCCAAGAATCAAGAATATTTAGCTCATTTCGGAGTTCGCAAAAACGCTTTTCATCAAGTGGCTTGGTGAATATGTCGGCTAATTGTTTTTGGGTGTTGACATGTGAGATGGTTATGTCTCCTTTCATGGAATGGTCTCTCAAGAAATGATGTCTTATGTCTATGTGTTTAGTCCTAGAGTGCTCAAATGGATTGTGGGCTATTTTAATGGCACTCTCATTATCACAAAGGAGAGGAATACGATTCATATTGTAACCGTAATCCCTTAGAGTTTGTCGCATCCAAAGGAGTTGTGCACAACAACTCCCGGATGCAACATACTCCGCTTCGGCTGTGGATAATGCAATGGAATTTTGTTTCTTAGATGACCAAGAAACCAAAGATCTTCCTAGGAATTGGCATGTGCCAGAGGTGCTTTTTCTATCAACTTTGCACCCGGCATAATCTGCATCGGAGTAACCAATGAGATTGAATTTGGAGCCTTTTGGGTACCAAAGACCAAGGTTGGGTGTATGAACTAAATATCTCAAGATTCTTTTTAAGGCTGTCAAGTGACATTCCTTAGGGTTGGCTTGAAATCTTGCACACAAACATACACTCAACATAATATCTGGCCTAGATGCACATAAGTAGAGTAAAGATCCGATCATGGAGCGATATACCTTTTGGTCGACGCTTGATCCATCTTCATTGAGATCCAAGTGGCCATTCGTAGCCATGGGAGTCTTTATGGGCTTTGCCTTGTC
This sequence comes from Tuctoria greenei, assembly GCA_036927565.1. NCBI lineage: Eukaryota > Viridiplantae > Streptophyta > Magnoliopsida > Poales > Poaceae > Tuctoria > Tuctoria greenei. The sequence goes on from JAYESD010000001.1 coordinate 202,748,967, forward strand.
CATGCCAAACTTCTTGAGTATGTCCTGCGTGTACTTGGTTTGGCTTATGAATGTTCCTTCCCTTTGTTGCCGCACTTGGAATCCCAAGAAGTACTTCAATTCTCCCATCATTGACATTTCAAACGTGTCTATCATAATTCTACTAAATTCTTCACAGAAAGATTGGTTAGTTGACCCAAAAATTATATCATCAACATAGATTTGGCAAATAAAAAGATCATTATCCAGATTCTTTGTGAATAATGTATAATCTACTTTGCCAATTTGAAAACCATTATCATTTAAGAAATCTCTAAGACACTCATACCAAGCTCTAGGAGCTTGTTTGAGGCCATAGAGAGCCTTACACAATTTATATACGTGGTCAGGGAACTCTTCATCTTCAAACCCCGGTGGTTGCTCCACGTACACCTCTTCCTTGATCGGTCCGTTGAGGAAGGCGCTTTTCACGTCCATTTGATACAGCTTGAAATCATGGTGAGTAGCATATGCAAGTAATATTCTAATTGATTCAAGCCTAGCTACTGGAGCAAAAGTCTCATCGAAATCCAAACCTTCGACTTGTGAGTAACCTTTGGCCACAAGTCGTGCCTTGTTTCTTGTCACCACTCCGTGTTCGTCTTGCTTGTTGCGGAGGACCCATTTGGTGCCCACTATATTTGCATTGGGTCTTGCCACAAGTTCCCAAACCTCGTTTCTCTTGAAGTTGTTCAACTCTTCTTGCATTGCCACCACCCAGTCCGGGTCCTTTAATGCATCCTCAGTCCTGCGTGGTTCCAAAAAGGAGACAAATGAGTAATGCTCACAAAAATTAGCTATACGAGATCTAGTGGTTACTCCCTTTTGGATGTCACCGATGATGTTGTCGATTGGGTGATCCCTTTGAATGCATTGGTGTACTCTTGGGTGTGGCACTTGGAGAGTTGTGTGTTGGTGATCATTTTCTTCTCCCCCTGAGTGGTTGCCCTCGTTGATTTGTTGATCATCTTCATATTCCTGTGATTGATCTTGTATCGAAGCTCCCCCTTGATTGTTGATCTCCTCTTGTGGTTCGCTTTCCTCTTGTATTTGTGACGATGACTCTTGTGGTCGAACTTCGCCTAGAGACATTCTCTTCAATGCTTGATAAGGTGCTTCTTCTTTACCTAATTCACATTGATCAAATTGCTCCTTTTGGGAGCCATTAGTTTCATCGAACACTACGTCACGTGCCACTTCAACAAGTCTGGAGGCCTTGTTGAAAACACAATAGGCATAAGTGTTCGAATCATAACCAAGCAAGAAACCTTCATCGGACTTCGAAGCGAACTTTGAAGTCCTGGGCTTCTTGTTCAAAATATAACATGGAGAACTGAAAACTCTAAAATATGAAATGTTTGGTTTGTTACCGGTGAGTAGCTCATAAGGAGTCTTCTTGAGTAGTCGATGAAGGTAGAGTCAATTTACGGCGTGGCAAGTAGTGTTAATTGCTTCCGCCCAAAATCGATCCGAAGTCTTGTATTCATCGAGCATTGTTCTTGCCATCTCTATGAGCATTCAGTTCTTCCTTTCGGCAACTCCGTTTTGTTGTGGAGAGTATGGTGCTGAAAATTCGTGCTTGATTCCCTCCTCATCGAGGTACTCCTCCACTTGTATGTTCTTGAACTTCGTGCCGTTGTCGCTCGGAATACTCTTGATTGATAGTGAGAACTCGTTTTGCGCTCGCTTGAAGAATTTCTTGAGTGTCCCTTGTGTTTCTGACTTGTCATGCAGAAAGAACACCCAAGTGAAGCGGGAAAAATCATCAATAATGACTAAACCGTATTTATTACCACCGATGCTTATGTAAGCAATTGGACCAAACAAGTCCATATGAAGTAGTTCGAGCGGTCTTGTCGTAGTCATGATGTTCTTTGCTGGATGATGTGCTCCAACTTGCTTCCCGGCTTGGCACGCGCTACAAGGCCTGTCTTTTCCAAAAACAACATCTTTCAAACCTCGGATGTGATCGCCCTTGAGGAGTTTTTGAAGATTCCTCATACCAACATGTGCTAGCCGTCTATGCCACAGCCAACCCATGTTGGTTTTTGCAATCAAGCATGTGTCGAGTTCGGCTTTATCCTTGTTGAAGTCAACAAGGTAAAGCTTTCCCTTCAACATACCCTTGAATGCAACAGAACCATCACTCCTCCTTGAGACGGTCACACCCTCGTTAGTGAACAAGCAATTATAACATTTGTCACATAATTGAGATATGGACAGCAGGTTATAATCTAAAGATTCAACATGTAAAACATGAGAAAGAGTGTGTTCAGAGGATATTGCTATTTTACCGGTACCAAGGACCCTTCCTTGACTATTATCTCCGAAGTAGATGCCTTCGTTTGGATCCTCGTTTTCTTCATATTCCACGAACATCCTCCTTTCTCCGGTCATGTGATTGGTGCATCCACTGTCTAGCACCCATTTGGATCCACCGGAGGAATAGGACTGCAGAAACAAATTATGCCTTGGTTTTAGGTACCCAAGCTTGCTTGGGTCCTTGGAGGTTAGTTACAATACATTTGGGCACCCACACATGGGATTTTGTGTTCCCATGGCGTGGCCCAGCATAATAAGCATAAACTTTACCAAGATTGTTTCTCATTAATACATAAGAGACATCAAAGGTTTTGAACAAAAGTTGCTGTTGTTTATGGATCGGACCAGTCTGGGTGATCGGACTTGTCCGGAGGACCGGACTTGCCCGGACCACAACCGGACTAGTTCGGTGTTCATGAAAGTTCAGGTTTTTAATTTTTGTGTTACCAGGTTGTGAGGGTCCTCCCTTCACAAAGGTAATCCTTCCCTTGTTATTCTTATGACTTCCAGCATTTTGCTTTCCATCATAAGAGTAACCAATGCCATACTTGATATTTGGAGGTCTTTGGACCAAGTATGCACTACATGCATAGTTGATCCTCTCCTTGTCAAACATTCCACATTGGGTAGGATTTTTATCCTTTGTGGAGGTAGACTTTTCCTTCAACCTGGTGTTAATTTTACCACATTTGCACATGTGAACAAGATTAGTTGAAGTGGGTTGAGAAGGTAGACTTGAAGAGGAGGAAGATTCACTTAGCTTGAGTGACTCAACTTGCACTTCAAGGATCTTGTTAACCTTGATCAGGTCATCAAGTTGATCCTTGATTGCAACGTTTGAGTTGGTTAACTCCAAGCAAGTTTTCTTGCTTGAAGCTAGCTCAAGCTCTAGTGAGCTGTTTTCTCCTTTTCAAGAACTAGAAGATTGTCAAGTTCGACATGCTTCTCCTTTTGGGAGATAATCATGTCCTCTTGACGATCAATTAGCCGTTCCTTCTCAACAAGTTGGTCAAGTAAAAATTTCATTTTAGCAGCAGTTTTTCTATCTAATCCAATTAACATATCTTCATCATCACTATCTAGTTCATCATTGCTTGAGTAGGAATGCATGGAAGGAGTTTTGATGTTTACCTTGCGTTTACCTTCCTTTGCCATGAGGCAAGTGCCATGTCCCTTCTTTGTACCGAGCGTGGGGAAGAGTGTGGGTTTCTTGGACGTGCTTTCAATGGCTATGCTAGCCATCTCTTCTTCATCGGATGATGAGGACTCATCGTTTGAGTCCCACTCCTTTCCAATGTGTGCTTGTTCAGCTTGTTTCTTCTTCTTGAAGAATTTCTTTAGTTGAGGCTTGGCTTCTTTATTCTTCTTCTTGTTGTCCTCATACGGGCAATCAACTATAAAGTGGTTGTACTCACCACAATTATAGCACGCCCGCCTCATCTTCGGCTTTGTTCTCTCCTTGTACTTGCCTTCACTTGATTTTGTTCCTTGTCTTTTCTTCATTATTCTTTTGAACCTTTTCATGAACAAAATCATATCCTCTTCGTCCAGCTCACTGCTTTCATCATCGCTGTCCTCCTCAAGTTGTGCTTCTCTTGCTTCTTTGGATAGAGGCTTAAGTGTGGACTTTAAGGCAACTCCCTTCTTCTTGGCCGATGTGAGGTCGGCTATTTCTTTGACGTGCTTGGCTTGTTTCTCCATCATCTCAAAGTTGATGATTTTGCCAAGCAATTCATCTGGAGTCATCCTCTTGTACCCGGGACTTTCTCTGATCATAGAGCATAGTGTGACATTGCGAGGCATAAAGGCTCTAAGGATGAGCTTTACAACCTCGTGGTCATTCCACTTCTTGCTCCCATATGATCGAACCTTGTTTACAAGTGTCTTCAATCGGTTGTACATGTCCTGGGGAGATTCGTCTTCCTCAATTGCGAACCTTCCTAGTTCGCCTTCGATCATTTCAATTTTCGCCTCCTGCACATGCCGGTCACCTTCATGGGCTGTTTGTAGTGTGTCCCATATTTCCTTGGCAATCTCCAGTCCGTCCACCTTTGTGAATTCGTCTCGACTTAGAGAGGAGGTGATTACAGCTGCTGCTTGAGCGTTTCTGTGGATGGCTTGCTCTTGACTTGGGGTGAGCTCTTCATCGTCATCTGGGATGTCTATTCCTGTGCACACAATATGCCATAAACTTGGGTTAAGGGAAATCAAGTGCACCTTCATATTTTGCCTCCACATGGAGTAATCACTTCCATCGAAGTGTGGGGCTTTTCCAAGAGGAATAGATAGGTAATGGCTGTTATTTGAATTTAAACGATCATAGTTAAAAGGATATCGGGAGTAGTCGGTGTGACTACTCCCCTTCTTCTTTTCTTCAACTTTGACTTTCCCTTTGGAAAGTGCTTTCTTCCTGAGGAGTGCTTTCACCTCCAGCGTCTCCTCGTCATCATCATCGAAGTCTTGAATTGCTTCGAGATACTTTTCCAGCTTTTGGTTCTTGTCGTTGTTCACTTCTTCCTGGTTGTTGATTTTCTGAACTTCCTTCATGTCCGACATGATCTCTTCGAGTGGTTGCACTCTTTCTTGAAGAACCTGCTCTGATACCAATTGAATGTAGGCCTAGAGGGGGGGTGAATAGGCCTTTTTGAATTTTTCTAGGTTCCTGTAACACTCAACAACACAGTCAATACCAGAGATATCGGACTAGTCCGGTAAAGTGCGGACTAGTCCGGTTTTCACGGGCTAAGTTGATCAAGTTCAGTCAATTTGATTGATTCGTTAATGTATGCAGCGGAAATATAAACTTAAATGATAGTTTAATAGTTGTATGTCAAATTCTATAACAATTAAGGCTCTTGTTTAACAAATTAACTCAAATTGAACAAAGTGAATCAAACCCTAGATTAAGTTGATCAATTAAGATGAAGAACACAAAAGGACAAGACACAAGATTTATCCCGTGGTTCGGCTACCACGAAGGCAACCTACATCCACGTTGAGGAGCCCACAAAAGGACCGGGTCTTCTCCAACCCTTCCCTCGTCGGATCGCCACGAAGGCCAATCCTCTTCCACTAATCACGAAGGGGTAAATAACCAAGTTGAAGGGACGTTCTCAAACGTTGAGAGCTCCCTTGATTACAATTTACAAAGCCACCAATAACACACTCGAAAATTACAAATTGAAACGCAAGAGTGTGTTAGAGAATCAAACCAAGAGCTCAATGATGTGTGCCAAGTGTCTCTCCAATGATCTAGAAGTGATCTTCAATAGATTGATCGATTTTGCACTTAATTTCGTGGAGAGAGGTGGTCTTTGAGTCTCTTGGGAGGTGTGACGGCGCTAGGGTTCGAGAGATTGTAAAAGTGGGCCGTGCACCTCTATTTATATGGGGTTTCTAAAAGTGACCGTTAGGGTTTAGAAAGATCGGACTAGTCCGTGGTGGTCACCGGACTAGTCCGGTGTGCTGTGTGTAGCAAACCCTAAGTGTCCAGGAATATCGGACTAGTCTGTTTGAAAACGGACTTGTCCGATTTCACTACTGGAAATCTTCGGACTAGTCCAATTGCCATCGGACTTGTCCGGACATATGAAACCCTAAGTGTTTAGGATGACAAGTCCGCACTTGGAGGACTTGTCCGATTTAGATCAGTGTGTATATTGGACTAGTCCGTGTAGACACCGGACTTGTCCAAAGTGGATCAGAATGAATATCGGACTAGTCCGGATTACAACGGACTTGTCCGATTTTGTGTGACTTGTGCATTGTGTTGAGGACTAGTCCGCATTGGGGAGGACTAGTCCGAAGTGGATCAGAAAGATATCAGACTAGTCCGGTGGAGACCGGACTTGTCCGATCTAGTGCAGAATGTGATATCGGACTAGTCCGGCTGTTATCGGACTAGTCCGATCCTGTATAATTTTGTGCATTGTGTGTGTGTGCTTGAAAGTGATTGAGCTCTTGGGTGTGTTTCCTTAACACACTCCATACATAATAATCTACTATTTTCTTCTTCTTGAGCTCAGATTCGCTTTGCTTCTCATTTTCCTTCTTTTTGGCATTTTGCTCATTTTTCATCATTTGCCTGCATTCATCTCAACAAAAGGATTAGGATCCCAATTGCTTGTCATAAATCATCCAAAACCCACAAGGGATTCCTAGATGCACTTTCAGAGCTCCCTACTGAACTCAACTTACACGTTTCAGAGGGAGAAAAGCCGATGGCGGAGTCAAGTCGTCACCCTCGACGTCGATGCCGTGCTAGAACTTCTTGAGGTGGAACTCCAAGGTTGTCCCCACCATGTTGGACTTCAGCTCGGTCTCGACCCAGTCGTCGTCCATCACGCTGTTGAGGGCCCAAGCGAGTTTTTCTCTCCTCTTCAGCGGTGCCCACCTGTTAACCAGGAAGTTACAAAACATCGCCTGAGGATTTAATCCTCCCTCCATGCACTAGCGAATCCTGGTCAGAACGGGGTTGAAGGCGTCCGCCAACACCGGAGCTTCACTCCAGATCATCGTGTCAATGTTGGGGAGGCCTTCGGGCAGCTCCAGCCTCTCGTGCTCCTCTACCCGGATGACTATCCAGTCCTTCTTCCAGTCATCCCACTTCCTAGAGGGAAACGACCGGAGGTACTTGAATGGGCACTTCTTGCGCTTCACGAAGTAGTAGAAGCCAAGGTACTCATTGCTCCTACCGGTGGTATGGACGGTGAAGAAGGTCCGGAAGAGTTCAATGCAGTGGGGGATGCCCACCCACATCTCACAGAAGTGGACAAAGATAGACACGAGGAGAATGGAGTGAGGGCCAAGGTGGTATAACTGCAGACCGTAAAAGTCTAGCAGCATCAAGAAAATGGAGGAAAAATGTGGGATCAACCCCACCATGGCGTACGAGGAGAAGTACACCATTTCGTCGGCGTGCTCCTTCTCAAACGGGCGCTCTCCCCCGACACAGACCGAGCGGTTGAAGAAGTCCGAGGACCATCCCATGAGGGTCCGGACCTTCTTCAGGTCGCCGTCGGTCTTCAAACGACTTTTGCGGAGACCCAACTCCATCGCGGCACAGCAAGGCAAGAGAGGAAAAGCGAAGCACAAGTTGGGAGTTTGAGCGCAAAAACAGATGAGAGGCGTAAAGAACCCCAGACGGTGTGCGCTTTCCTTCTCATGTAAGCCCTCGCAACGCTTGGATGGAAACTGCAAGGAAGTTGAAGATACCACTCAAAAATTCCACCCAGCCGATGACAAAATATCCGGGACCACCCCGACGATCAAGTCGAGGTTCTTACCCAGGCGAACGGTTGTCATCATGAGGCGGGAAGCCCGAAGGCGGCGGCCTGACAAGGTGCGCGGAACTGATATGGTTTTCGTATCGGGAACCGGCGACCTTCAATTGCTTGAGATCCGCACGCCAAAGATCTCATCTGCCGCATGCGGGATACCCCACACTGCGAGGATTTAACTCTAAACCATCGCCAACAGCACATCCTAGGACATTTGAAGACTCATTTCAAAATTTGCGAGGATGGACCCACCTCCGGCGGAATGACTTTACCTAAAGGGTCTTCCCCAGAGGTGGGCCCAGGGGGCCACTGTCGGTACTCTAGAAACTGTTCACCCCTTGGGGTTACAAAGATTTCAAAGGAAAGTCACCTACTTGATTTGAAGACCATCGGAGGCCCACATGTCAGATATAACCGGACCCGCTTCTCCAACATGGTTAATCCCAGGGTCGCCACATGTACTATCAAACCGGAGCTACCGCCCACAAGGGGAAAGCTCCGGGCTATGTACCGAAATGGCACCCCCGGACCTAACCCCAGACCGAGGGAAGCTCCGGATCTGACACGTGTCTGGTAGCTTCGGAGCTACCTGTTTCCCACAGTACGCTCCGGAGCTGCCACGTGTCCAACCGTCGGATCTTCAGCCTCTAACCTCCGGAAGACTCCATAACAGCTCCGAATCTTCAAAGGGCAATCAAGGGCTTCAAGACCTGATTAAATGTCATTAATACCATATTAATGACACACGATCGGACGACCTTGATTACCAGTAACGGCGCTGTCAAAGCCCATTACCCGATCATTAAGGGCAATTAGACGTGTTGAATGAGTATCAATGTTAGTAACCGCCGGGGCCACATGTCGGGCCAGGCTAACTTGTAACGGCCTGCCCTTGTACTATAAAAGGACAGGCCGACGACACGTTCCACACACGTTCCACAGACGCTCGACACAAGCTCATACAGCTAATACAACATCAACGCACCCGTGGAGTAGGGTATTACGCTCAGGCGGCCCGAACCACGTAAATTTCCGTGTCTCCTGTGCTATTTTCAATTCACCTTCTTGAATCTCCGCGCGCCCACACCGAACATCAAACTCCTCTAACACTTTAGTAGTGTCGGGAGATCTGCCGGATCCAAACCACCGACAGAACAAGATTAATTAAGCACTTTTATTACACAATTCAGAAAATCCTCGAATTACAGCTCTAATGAATATTAATGACAATTTTGAACTAATGTAGCAGTAATAAACTAATTAAAAACTAAGCAAAATAAGCATAAGGTAGCACAGCTCCAAGCATAACCACAGGCAAAGCTGACGGAAGCACACAACCTAGAACTCCTCATTAACATCGTGATACTCCCAATCCTGACATGCAACTGTTGGTGGGGGAATTGCAAGGGTGAGTACATGTCGTACTCAGTAGGTGTGGAAAGTATGACATGTAGCTGATACAAATAATGACAATAATAAAGGCTAAGTGCTGAAAAGTACATTAAAACATTTGAAAAACAATGTATTGTACTTATGTGATGTAAACCCATCATAAACCATATACTTACCAGTCCATATTCCATTACCATCATCCATATTCCAAATTTATCATTACCTTTAACCATATCCATTGCCATAACCCATAATACCATCCCATAACCAGTACCAAACTATCCCAATACGAAAACATAATCAAACCATCCGAAATTCCAAGTTTCATGTAATCATGGAAGTTGTCCAGATGCTCATAACCAGGAGCACGACTATCATGATAGTTTTTAAGACACTCTGCAGAGTTTGTTCCACTTTACCCACGTGTTTGTGATTTCATCACCTTTTGGTGACTAGAACCTCTATCTTGCCGTCTCACACTTGCGTTGAAGTGTGGCCAAGAGATCACAAAATAGCCTTTACAAAGGGACTACTAGCATGTACAGATCCATTGAGGTTTCACCGGTGGTGATATCTCCTACTGAGCACATCTTCAACCAAGGGCCCCCTCTTGTGCCACTCGGATCCCTGGGAGTCCCGCCTCAAATCCAAGGGCCCCCTCAAATGATCCATGCAAAACTAGCAATACCCTAATTAATCAGCTACGCCACACCCATACTTAGCCTCGTGGTGGCACTCTTGTCCTGGCTTATTCTCGCATGAACTGGTCCTTAGATCCAAAGCAACCAACCACCATGTCTTCCAACCCATCCACACATCAGGCTTGCTTAGATCACCCATTATCATATCATATTAACCATAATATCATTAATGCATAATTAAATGTATAGTTGTTTTCCCATCCCAAATAATTAAGCGAATCAAAGGTAAAAAGCCCTTCCTGACTCTCTACCATGTATTCCAGGTGACAAGGGTGGTTAAACAAAGCTAGTAAACTTCCTATCATAGGAATTCCCATCAAACTAACACAAGCATGCAGTTTTGAAAACAAAACATTTATTGTAAAAACAGGATCAATATGTTCAAGGACACTTGCCTTGCTCTTGGGATTGATTGGGATCAAAGCCTTCAAATTCCTGGTACTGGAGGTCCTCCACAGCACTCTCTAGCGCAAATCCTTCTAAACCGCGCAATAAACATACAAGACAAGAATTACAATCAATAAGTGCACATATATTACTCGATATGACATGACATGCATGGTTAATGCAAATGCAAATCAAAAAAAGTTAATGAGTTATTAATAATGTTTACTATCTAGTTCTAATAGTTTTTAACAAGTCTGGATAAGTTTGGAATTGATTCAAATCAATTTACATTTAATTCAGCAGAAAACGGACAACAAAATCGGACTAGTCCGCTGTAGGCCGGACTAGTCTGCCCTTCGCAGAAATAGCGAATTAGGGTTTTCTGGATCGACATGAATTTGGAAAAACGGGGTTGAATTCACGTGAGAAAGAGGAAGTAGAAGGTGTACCAGGTGTTTAGAACTCCAAAGAGTCAAGGGTTTTGGAGGAAACACTTTTATCTTGTCGATCTAGCGTTGATAAAGAACTTGAAGGTGAATTGTTGATGAAGAACGAAAATATGATGGCGATCTTGATCACTTGATCCTCTTTCGTTTCCTCCTCTTCTTCTTCTTGCTCGGTGTTGACAGCTCCTAAGGTATACTAATAAATTCCCCGGCAATAGTGCCAGAAATGCTTGTTGGTATTACTTACGCACCATTAACTAAACATCTCCAATTGATGTGTCAGAAATTCTTGTTAATGGTTCTATTTTTTCACAGAGTGAATTCCGCAAGGGCACGGAGATATCATTGTAGCATTTCCCCTTAAGAGTATTCCCAAGGGTGTCATTTATTTGATCCCAAAGGAAGGCGAGGTAGAGATATAACAATCATCAAGTGGAAAGGGTAGAAAGGTCTAGGTAAGAATCTAGTAAAGATGGATAAAATAATAGTGGAGGTAGTGTGAAACACACAAAAGCTTTCAAGTCTAAGGGGGATAAGAGGATTCTAGAGGTTAGTTAAGGTTGAGAGTTATGGAGCTACTCCTACTATGCTCTATTGTACATATACATAGTCTAAACTAATTATTCATAAGATAGATTAATAGTCAATAATTATATTATGTGGTTCAACACATCGGGCACGGGCTTACCCCTAGCAATACTAGGGCGACTCCCGCCAAGAGCTTGTGGCATAGCCGAACATGGAGGATTACAAAGGACAGATAGGGCTGTCACCACCTACTGCCTACCTCTTCAATCTGTGGGTCTACGAGACATCCAATGCTACTTAGCTATCCTACCACCATGCTAGCATATTAAGTAATCACCTTAAGAGCCTAGGCACAATCCATCCTAAGGCAATGAATTGAATCATCGTTGAACCAATGTTGATACACAACATAATTATCCATACTAACCTAGTTATGTTATAATTAACTAGGCTATAGTGGGGGTTTATAGGTTCTATGATAATGAGATATGTTCATGATGAAATAGTCATAGAAGCTATACCTTCCACATACATGGACTCCACAATCAAACAAGAAACGCTTTGCCCAAGTACATGTATAAGTAGAGACTAAAGATACTATCTTTATTATGCATAAAGTCACAAATACAAGAAAGAATACATGAGCCATACCTTTCCCAATGTAGGATTGGGAAAAGCGAGACTCCTTACTCCTTTCCCAATTTGGACTTGGGACTAGAGACTCTCCTCTCTACAACCTAACTCCTCTAAGACTATGGATGATATTGTATACAATAGAGATGAAGCTCAAGTGTTGTGTGTTGAAGTGAGGGGTAGGGGTTCCTATTTATACTAGTGTTGAGGTCGGTTCCCGCCACCAAAAGTGCGCGAATCAGTCACCATTGACTCCAGGAAGCCGGGAGGAGCCAACACGTGGAGGCTGACCGAGTTTGGTGCAGAAACCAGGTCGGCCGACCCCCTTGTTCGGCCGACCTGGTCATTGCACCAATTCTCGTGTGCTTTCTCCAGGTGGCGGCCAGGTGGGTCCCGTTGATGTATATGGGTGATACACCGTTGGATCTCCTCGGATACTTCTGTTTGTGGGCAATTTGATCCATGGGATGCCACATGTCGTCGCCTGATTGGCTGGGATGATATTTTATAGCATTGGTCCCTCTACATTTCCTCATTTCGTGCATAAAATGCTGCATACACAAGTGGAATTGGGTTAGATAGAAAGGTGATGTGTGCAAGAAATAACAAATCCTTCACACAATTGAGTTAAATTGACGGATGAAGTTGGTATATAACAGCCGTCAACAAACTCCCCCAAGCTTATCCTTTGCTCGTCCCGAGCAAAGTCAAGACTTTAGGTTGATGATCAGGAGTTGCTACAATGTCTTATTTTCAAAAGTATCTAATGCACAACAAGATACTCTACCTAGTATTGCAGAAATTGGCTATGATACCCTACATTTCTTAAGTTATCATGGGGCTTATGCTTTCTCATATTCATGAGTAGTTGAAAGGTAGAATAGCAAATGGGGCAAACATAGCCTAGAAATCAAGTTCCACTTAAATCCCGGAGAATTCAATTTAGATATTAAGTACCTCAATTTGATTCTCTCAATCACTCCTTTGTGGATAGTGGAAATATTTCCTCACCAAAGCATTGTGCCTCTACTATTCCTACTTATTGAATATGGCTTGTATGTGGAGCTTGGTAAGGAAAGTAAGTAGGCATATTTGCATCACATATATTGCTAAGTCAAAAGAGTAAGCATTAGGAGAATTCAAATCAAAACTTTTTGATTCAAGACTAGTGCATGTGTGATGGAGTGGAAGTGGATGTGGATACTTGAGATAGCTCCTTTTTGGTATAATCTCTCTTTCTTTTGCAGGGATGAAACATGTCTACTTTTCTCTCTTTTTTCATGCTTATGATGTAAGCATTTTTTTCATTTTCTTTTTGTAGCCATGTCTTCTACTCCCTTTCTTTGCAATGAATTTTGAAGAGAGTGCTAAACATGAATAACATGGAATTTCTCTTTTTTGTTGTGGTATGGTGGATATGATGGACGTTTTGCTTACTTCTAGTGTAGAAGTATAGCATGTGCAAGTGAAGTCTTGAATTCAAAAAGAGTTAAATGATTTCTCACATAGGTCTATACTAGTTTGACTAGGCTCAATGTGAAAGCAAATAGCATATGCATAAGGTTTTGTCTATGTATGAATATCATATGGCTTTGGTAGGTATTTCCAATCAATTGAGGGAAACTTAAATCTTTTTAGAATTTCTCCGGAAATCTAAGTTTTACTTTCAAACTAGGACTAGATGCCCTATTACCAATTCTAGTCTTGCAACAACCTAGAATTAGATCAAGCTTTTGCTACCCACAACTTCCAAATTAAGGTAAAAGTATTTCAAACCAATGAAAGCAATATTCGGAGAGTAGCAAGTTGTAAACTTGAGACTTAGGAAAATAAAACAAAGCAACTATTCATCATTTCATCTATGTGAATTCTAAGTCATTCTTACCGCACATCTTTATTTGATGAAAGCAAATCTAACCTATTATTTTTATTTATTTTTTTATTTTTTTTAAATGCAAGGTGGATGATGGATGGATGGAAAGTAAACATGCAAGGAATGTGATACATGTTACCTCAAGTGGGGGTCCTCCCCCAAGCTTGTTCTTCAACTACCTCCGTGATAAGGGTTGAACCCTTGATGACGGAAGTACGCTGCAAGGTCGGCTTGTTGTTGTTGTAGCGCCGTGTTGAAGTTGGTGAATTGAACATCCATGTGTTGTTGCCAATCCTGGGTACCTTGAACATGCTCCTGGAGTGTGCTGTAGATGTCACCCGTTCTCACTTCAAGTTCTCCCATACGTCTAGTGAGGTCCGTCATTCTATGGCTATAGTCCTGATGACTTCTGACCGAAAAGGAACATCATCCTCTCATGGACGTTGGGGGCAAGCTACTAGAGCTTGAAGTGGATAAGGGTTGATCCCTTTGCCATTCTTGCCAAGATGATCCCCCAGTCTCATACGTCGGAGGTTGAGTCCATCCAGGCGCATAACCCATTGGGTCTCTTCCTCTTGGTATTCATGGACCGGAGATATTATTAGTGGCATGCCTGTGGCTGCAACCCTCACACGATTCCTTGTTACCCTGCCAGAGACATTACTTCTTCTTGCTTCCTCAAGGGGAAGAAGGTTAATGGTTAGCCTCCAACATTTGTATAAATGCAAATCCAGGTTAGGTAACCGAATTTCATTGACAAAGCCGGGATAGAAAAATATCAAGGACCCATCTTGATAATGCTTAAGGGTATATCCTTGCACGATATAGTCTTCATCAATTAATTCTCTTTCAGTTTCAATATATTCAAATGAAGAGTATTTAAGTGCTCCTACCCTAAGCAATATGATTAATCAATGAAGTGCATTCAATTGGTCCTGATTTTGAAATGTAATCTAACCATTGTGTCATCGTGGCTTTTTGACTGGAGCAACTTTTATCTTTTTAGTCATGGCAAACAAAATTTTCAATTCATCATCTCGCACAACCCTAACATCTCCCCTAGGGAACATAGTCATAGCCACCCATCTATGCATGAAGCGTAAGGTAGGGTTTTGGATGTGGCTATTCCTAGGAGCCCTACATGTGACCTCACTAGTTAGCTCATGCCAAAAACTTTGTTTGTTAAACTTAGGCAAATTGTCTAAATCTAGCAAACACCGTTTGTGGAAGCCTAGGATACTACCTACTTCTTTCCATGGGATGTTGTATTCTTTTTGAAATAATATAAAAGCAATACCATCAAATCCTATTCTTAGCATGCAAAGGAATTGGATAGTGAGAAGGCGTGAACCTTTCTCCTCTATGTGAGCAAAGTCATCAAATCCAATGGCATGCCAAATGGAAATAAACTCATAGTCCATACCTATTTTGGAGATCAAATGTGGATCGTAAGCCTTGGTGTGGCAGAACTCACGATCTTGGAGAAGCCTGCGTGCTTGATCTTCAACTTTGCTTCGTATGTCAAGGTCGTTGTCATGAAGAAGTTGGTGTGGGTTGCTTCTCTCTTCCATAGGGGTGTCCTCACACACACTTCTCCTCCTTGGGCTTGTACCCATGGAAGAGAGGCGTGCACTAGAACCTTCACCATGGCTTGAGCTTGCAGCCTCCTTCCTCTTTCCGAACAACCTCTTCATGTATTTTTGAGTTCAACAAGCAAGAACAAAACAAGGCAAGAAAAATCCAAAAAGAAGCGATGTTTGGAACACAAAACTCTCAACAAATTTTCTCCTCTTGAACGCTTGAGTGTAAAATGCAAATGCAAACAAGAGAAAATCTTTTTGGGGATGGATTTGAGCAAGAGTGTTGCAATGAAGAGCAAGAAAAACAAGGTGTGTTAGAGAGTGACAAGGAGAGGTGTAAAATGATGTGGTGTGTGAAGAGAGGTGCTCCTCATGGACACAATTTATAGGGTGCACCCTCCAACAGTCACTTGGGGTTCAAAATGTAGCTGTTGAAGGGGAGCCAATTTGACTCCACTCCCTGTTCGGCCGACCAAGGGGTTCGACCGACCTGATAGGTGGCCCCCCCTTGGTTCCCCTTTTGGCAAGTGGCTCCCCAACGGCTATAAAGTTAGCACATTCGTGAAATGCCACATGTGCAGCTCAGAATTTTTTTTCAAATCCAATAAAAAATTTCTTTTGAAAAGAAAGAAAAAAATTGATAGTTAAGAATATAAGATTCTCAACTTGCTAGGAAAAATCAAATATGCAATGGGAAAAATCCAAATGGGGTGGAAAAAGAAAGAAAGAAAAATAAAGTGGGATAACTACCAATTTAACCTATTGGCGTAGGTCTCACTACCGTCCGATGAGATGGACATTCCTCCGTCTTGATTTTACATCTGGGCCCGGAGGGATGGACTCAGATGGCTTGTCTTTATTCTTCCGCTATTTCTTCTTTGGCGGCTTGGTGGACTTGGGCCTTCGGGAAGGTCCAGATGATTCCGTCACCTTTGGATATCGGCGTGGTCGAAACGACAGATTCTCCTCGTAGATTAATCTTCTCATGAATCCAATGAGTGAGTCCACCTTTGGAGGTGTGACTTCGACCTCTCTGATGTGTTTATCATTCGACCCATACTTGATTCGAATCATGGAGCATTGTTCTGATCTTGGCCGAAAGTTAAAATTTTCCTCCTTGCCATTGATATGGAAGTGGATTTCTCCAGCTCCCACATCTATGCAAGCTTTTGGAGTGCTGAGGAATCGGCACCCAAGAAGAGTGGTGTATCTTTCTCAGTGTCCATGTCTAGCACCACAAAATCCACTGGTATCAAGCAGTTCCAGATCTTCACCAGGACGTCTTCAGCAATAACCGCTGGATAACGGACTAAAAAGTCAGCCAGTTGTAGCTGCATTGGTGTTGGAGTCAGCTCTGTGAAGTTCTGCTGGTCGAACACAACCTTGTGCATCACACTAACACTTGCTCCCAGATCACAAAGTGCCTTTTCAAAGTGGTGAGCCCCAATTGAGCATGAAATGGTAGGACATCCAGGGTCCTTTTGCCAGTTGCTCTCTTGTACGTAAATCATGTTGACATTTTCCGTCGGGGGTTCTGGCTGGCCTGGCATCTTGCCATTCTCCATCGGAGGAATAGCAGCTGCCAGCTGAGCCAACTGAGTCTCGAGCATCTTGTTGAAGCTCAGTTGATTCTTGAAGGCTGAGGATAGTCCTTCCATTTTTGCATTCATATTCTCTAGGGTCTTGTCATTAGCTGACAACTTCATAGATAGGGCATCGTTGATCTTGAGCTGGCTAATGGCATGTTCTCTCAAGATGGGCTGATTTCCAGGGTTACCATTGTTGTTGTACCCTCCTTGAAAGAACGGGCGTTGTTGACCCCACCCTTCACCTCCTGGACGATAGCCATTGTTGTTGTTCAAATTTCCATTGCGGGCGAGGTATAGGGCATCCTCACGAGTTTCTGGGCAATCATTGCCCATATGACCCGTGTTTCCACAGACTTCACACATGATGTGAGAGTCTAGGGCATAGGCATTGCCAGACACTTCACCACTGGCTTTTCCATCAATTTTCTTCATTAGGAGGTCCAATTTTGCAACGATCAAGTCCACCTCCTTCATGGTGTGCGTGCCTCGCTGTCGGGTATGGATACACTCATCGTTCCGTCCCATTGTTGACACCATCTTCTCAATAAGATCTTTAGCTTTTGGCACCGTCAATGAGAAGAAGGCTCCTCCAGCAGCAGTATCCAAATGGTCACGAGCTGATGGGATCAACCCGTTATAGAAATTCTGAATAAGGAACCAGTCATCCATCCCATGGTGGGGACAGGCTAGGATGTACTCCTGAAGCCTTTCCCATGCCTCGGAAATAGATTCCTTGAGCTCTTGCTGAAAGATGGAAATCCTTCCACGTAGGGCATGGGTTTTGCCTAACGGGAAGAATTTGGCGAGGAATGCCGTATAAAACTTCTCCCAAGTGTCTACAACACTTCAGTTCGCGTAGAACCACTGTTTCGCTCCCCCAAGAAGAGAGAACGGGAACAGTCTCAGACGGACCGCATCCAGATACACGTCCTTGATCTTAAAAGTGTTGCAGATCTCGAGGAATTGTTGCAGGTGAGCACATGCATCCTCGTTTGGCTTCCCACAGAATGGGTTGTCTTGCACCATAGTGATAAGGCCAGTTTTGATCTCGAAGTTCGCATCTCCCATGTTAACAGTAGGTCCAATAGGGACATTGTTAGCAGAGGGAGCTGAGAACTCACGAAGGGTCTTCTGAGCCATTGTCGTTTGGATTATTGGTGCAGAAATGCTGGCTTGCTTTGCCGCTCGAATCTTTTGAGGAGTAACGACACAGAGTCGGTCTCTCAGAAGAGTTCGGGATCTTCAACAAAGTTATTCGACAAGCGGAAACCAGACATACACTACACCGTTTTCACATTTAAAATGCGAAAACAAAGAATGGTTATCCTACTAAAATCCTACCCAGGGTTCTATCCTATTCACTTAGTCATGTTATATATCTATTTGCCTTCCCCGGCAACGGCGCCAGAAATGCTTGTTGACGGCTCCTAAGGTATACTAACAAATCATCCCCGGCAATAGTGCTAGAAATGCTTGTTGGTATTATTTACGCACCATTAACTAAAAATCTCCAACTGATGTGTCAGAAATGCTTGTTAATGGTTCTATTGGGTCACAGAGTGAATTCCGCAAGCGCACGGAGATATCATTGTAGCATTTCCCCTTAAGAGTATTCCGAAGGGTGTCATTTATTTGATCCCAACAGAAGGCGGGGTAGATATATAACAATCATCAAGTGGAAAGGGTAGAATGGTCTAGGTAAGAATCTAGTAAGGATGGATAAAATAATAGTGGAGGTAGTGTGACACACACAATAGCTTTCAAGTCTAAGGGGGATAAGAGGATCCTAGAGGTTAGTTAAGGTTGAGAGTTATGGAGGTACTCCTACTATGCTCTATTGTACATATACATAGTCTAAACTAATTATTCATAAGCTAGATTAATAGTGAATACTTATGCTATGTGGTTCAACACATCGGGCGCAGGCTTACCCCTAGCAATACTAGGGCTACTCCCGCCAAGAGCCTGTGGCATATCCGAACGTGGAGGATTACAAAGGACAGTTAGGGCTGTCACCACCTACTGCCTACCTCTTCAATCTGTGGGTCTACGAGACATCCAATGCTACTTAGCCATCCTAGCACCATGCTAGCATATTAATTAATTACCTTAAGAGCCTAGGCACAATCCATCCTAAGGCAATGAATTGAATCATCATTGAACCAATGTTGATACACAACATATTTATCCATACTAACCTAGTTATGTTATAATTAATTAGACTATAGTGGGGGTCTATAGGTTCTATGATAATGAGATATGTTCATGATGAAATAGTCATAGAAGCTATACCTTCCACATACATGGACTCCACAATCAAACAAGAAACGCTTTGCCCAAGTACATGTATAAGTAGAGACTAAAGATACTATCTTTATTATGCATAAAGTCACAAATACAAGAAAGAATACATGAGTCATACCTTTCCCAATGTAGGATTGGGAAGAGCGAGACTCCTTACTCCTTTCCCAATTTGGACTTGGGACTAGAGACTCTCCTCTCTACAACCTAACTCCTCTAAGACTATGGATGATAGTGTATACAATAGAGATGAAGCTCAAGTGGTGTGTGTTGAAGTGAGGGGTAGGGGGTCCTATTTATACTAGTGTTGAGGTCGGTTCCCACCACCAAAAGCGCGCGAATCAGTCACCATTGACTCCAGGAAGCCGGGAGGAGCCAACACGTGGAGGCTGACCGAGTTTGGTGTAGAGACCAGGTCGGCCGACCCCCTGGTTCGGCCGACCTGGTCATTGCACCAATTCTCGTGTGCTTTCTCCAGGTGGCTGCTAGGTGGGTCCCATTGATGTATATGGGTGATACACCGTTGGATCTCCTCGAATACTTCTTTTTGTGGGCCATTTGATCCATGGGATGCCACATGTCATCGCCTGATTGGCTGAGATGATATTTTATAGGATTGGTCCCTCTACATTTCCTCATTTCCAGCATAAAATGCTGCATACATATAATTCTCCAAGTCAAGTGGAATTGGGTTAGATAGAAAGGTGATGTGTGAAAGAAATGACAAATCCTTCACATAATTGAGTTAAATTGATGAATGAAATTGGTATATGACAGCCGTCAACACTCGAGATCTCCTTCTCCCTCCTTGGTGGCAACTACCCACGAGCTAGGGTTTGTGGACTTTCAATTGAGGCAAATAGGTAAAAGGGTGGGGTGTTGGGTTGTTTATATAAGGGTGGAGGGCTAGGGTTTGATGGAGTTCGAGTTTGGGGTGGGTGGAGGCCAGTGTGGGGTCCCACATGGGATCCAAAAAGAGTTAGAAATGACGTCCTTAGGCCCACTTAAGGTAAAACCCAAAAACACGTCGTGGGACAAACATCAACTCGGAATTGCGATCACCAGACAAGTCTGCACAAGGATGGACTAGTCCGAAGTTTGTCAGAGAGAAATCGGACAAGACTGGACTAGACGCCGTACAGGTCCGAACTTAGTCAGAGAGGAAAACGGACAAGTCCGCTAGATGTTTGACAAATCTGTACAAGTCTAGGGACTTGGCAAAATTTCAAGGAATTGGAATATCGGACTAGTCCGGACGGGACCGGACAAGTCTAAAAGTTGTACAGGCAGAAAAACGGACTAGTCCGCAGCAAAAATAGACATGTCCGAAGGAGGTCAGAGAGAAATTGGACTAGTCCGCACCAAAAATGGACTAGTCTGAACTTCCCAAAATTCTTAAGTGCGGTTTTGCTTCTAATTCATTTTATACTCAATCCTTTTTATGTGGATCAATGTTAAACTTGTATATGAACTTATGCAATGCATGATGCATTAGAATGAGGGTGTTACATGAAGATAATCCTTCCTTCACCAAGAAGCCATGCAGACGAACATCTCATAGAAGTGGACACAGACCGCCACTAGAGCAAGATAGTTCGGTGACAACTGGTGCAGCTAAAAACCATAAATCTTTAGCACAGTCAAGAGGAAGGGCATGACCAGAGGCACAAGCCTAGCCATCATATAAGCAGTACAGAGAACCACCTCTCCCAACCCCACATGGGTGACGGGGCTGTTCCAAGATGGAGCT
The DNA here is from genome assembly GCA_036927565.1 of Tuctoria greenei. NCBI lineage: Eukaryota > Viridiplantae > Streptophyta > Magnoliopsida > Poales > Poaceae > Tuctoria > Tuctoria greenei. The sequence continues at coordinate 202,769,766 of JAYESD010000001.1, forward strand.
TCTGATCAGATTCTGCTGCACACTATATAGTCAACCGCCTACCTACTGAGATCTTTAGATGTTAGGCGAAAGGTGGGAAGATTGGACGCTGTCGAAGTGTAGCAACGACACTTCCCCTGGTACTACTAAAGAGTAGTCCGCGGAGGTTCGTATTTGGTTGGAGCGTGCATAAGATCAAGAACAAGAGGTGAACACTGAGGGTTTTTATGTGGTTCAGGCCGCTTGAGCGTAATACCCTACTCCACGGGGTGGTTGTTGATTGTATGAGTGTGTAGCGAGTGTCTGAGGTTGCTTGTATACGTATGAGCTTAGATGCTTTCTACCATGCGGTGTAGCCCTTTTATATGCTAAGGACTGGCCGTTACAGTGCATGCTTGCCCGACAGGTGGCCCCAGCTATATTAATCACCCTATACATGATCTACGGGTATCATGAGTGATTAACAGTGTGATAACGTGCCTTAATGGCAGCATTACTGATATTGATAGCCTTCTGATCATGCGTCATTAATATGGCACGAATGACGCATTAACGAGGTCTTGTAATTGCTGTTTAATACCCTCTTGAATGTCTGTGCTGTTGGAGATCCGGCTACCTTCCTGTTGCAGGCATAGTTTTGGAGGTTTGACACGTGACAGCTCCAGAGCTTCCCTCTGCGGGGAGGCAGGTCCGGAGCTACCTGACACGTGGCAGCACTGGAGCATCCCTCTACTGAAGGTTAGGTTCGGAGCTACTGGACACGTGACAGCACCAGAGCTTCCCTATGAAGGGAGGTAGGTTCGGCCATGCAATAAATGTGGTAGCTTGAGAGCTACCAAAACGAAGGAGGCGGGCCCAGTGCTGTGGGACACGTGTTGCCTTCGGAAGTCTTCAACATTGGCGGGTGGAACTTCATGAATTTATTCACAGTATTGTTGACGGGTGTTATACACCAATTTCACCCGTCAATATAACTCAAATATGTGAAGGAATTGTCATTTCTTGCACACATCAGTTTTCTATTTAACCTATTTCTGCTTGTCCTTGGAGAAAGTAGTGCATGCAGGAATTCTATGCAGAAATGAATTGAAACAAGGGGATGGGTTCTATAAAATATCATTCCAACCAATCAGGCGACGCCACATGGCATCAAATGGATCAAATTGTCCAAAATCAGAAGTATCCGAAGCCACCCAACAGTGTAGCATCAATATCAGTCAATGGGACCCACATTTCAGTCACCTGAAGAAAGCACATCGCAAAAGGGGCCAGAACAAGGTCGGCGAACCCCCCTAGTCGGCCGACTAGTTCCTGGCGCCTTTCTCGGTCAAACTCCATGTGGTGGCTTCTCCCGGCTTGAAGTGGTCATGGGTGACTGATTCGCGCGCTTTTGGTGGCGGGAACCGACCCTTCTCCAAGCTATAAATAGGACCCCTCACTTCAACACACACCACTTGAGTATTCATCCATTGTATCCACTACTCTCTATAGGTTTAGAGGAGTATAGGCTGTAGAGAGGAGAGTCTCTAGTCCATAGTCCAAGTAGGAGAGGAGTAGAAGGAGTCTCTTCCCAATTGGGAAAGGTATGTCCCCCATATTCCTATTTGTATTTGTGACATTATTCATAATAAAGATGATATCTTTAGTCTTCATTTGTTCATATACTTGGATGAAGTGTTTCTTGTTTGATTGTGGATTCCATGTATCTGGTAGGAGTAGTATTTTTGATTGTGCTATACCATTCTCATTACATTATCCTAAACACTATAAACCTCCACTATAGTCCAATTATCTATGATATGATTATGTTAACATGAATCACTTATTCTATGAACTAAAATTGGTTCAACGATGATTTAGTTCATTTCCTTAGGATGGCTTGTGCGTAGGCTCTTAAGGTAATTACTTAATATGCTAGCATGGTGCTAGTATAGAGAGTAGCGTTGAATGTCTCATAGACCCACGGATTGAAGAGGTAGGCAGTAGGTGGTGACAACCCTATCCATGCTTTGTAATCCTCCATGTTCGGTTATGCCACAGGCTCTTGGCGGGACTCGCCTAGTGTTGCTAGGGGTAAACCCATGCCAGATGTGTTAATCCACTTAGCATGATAATTCATAATTAATATAATCATTAGTAACTAACTTGGGCTATGTATATGTACATTAGAAGCGTAGGAGGAGTCTCTACCTAACTCTTAGCCCAGTTCCTCTATTACCTCATTTATCTCCTTAGGATAGAATGCTCTTGTGTGTGTCACACTACCTCAATTATCATTAAACCCTTCCTTGCTAGAACCCTACCTAGACCAACCTAAGCCTTTCTACTTGACGATTGTTTTAGTTCCATCTAGCCTTCCTTTGGGAAAATATAAATGACACCCTTTGGGAATACTCATTAAAGGGGAAATGCTACATCGAGAGTTTCCGTGCGCTTGCGGATGTTCACTTGAGAATTAAAACCTACGAACAAGCATTGTTGGCACCCCTGCTAGGGATGAATTATTAGTAGTGCGTAGGAAATATCAACAAGTATCAGAGAGAACCTAGTATATAGGGTATCGACAGTGGCCCCTGGGCACACCATTGGGAGAGGGCACAATAACAGAGGTGGGGCCATCATCGATTCCCGCGTTGATGCTTCAATGGTCTTTTCCTAGGCAGTTGGGACGGCGGCACGAAGTTATGCCGTTGCCATGTGACCCTTCTTGATATGGTGAGTGGGATCCTGGCGTGCAGATCTCACAAAATTGAAGGTCGCCAGTTCCCAATACGCAATGTGTATCAGTTCCCAGCGTGATCTTTGTAGCCTTGTCACGCTGCTGCCCTCGGGCTTTCAACTTCCCATCCTGACAACGGTTCACCTGGTGCGACTTTTTTTTAACGAAGTTGACTCGGGCCCCCTTGTCATTGAAGAAGTCATTTGAGATTTGGGTTCGGAGTCAGCTTCCATCCAAGCGTTCCGGAGGCTTACTAAAGATATAAAGTCCACACGGGAGAGAACTCTTTACACCTTCATCTGATCTTGCACTTATAGCTCTCCGCCCTTGCAACCTTTCTCCCACTTGTGCTCCACTTTGCGATGATGGAGTCGGGTCTTCCTCGCAGCCGGATCAAGAAATATGAAGATTTGTCGAGGGTCTGCACCTAGATGGGGTGGTCAAGCGACTCCTTCAACAACTTGATTCGCCTGAGAAAGTTCCCCTTCAAGAAGGAGAACACCGGTGAGATCGTCTACTTCATGGTGTTCGCCATGATGGGGCTCACCCCACCCTTCTCCAGCTTCTTGCTGATGTTGCTGGACTTCTATGGTCTGTAGCTTCATCATCTCGACCCCCACTCCTTCTTGATAGTGGTGACATTTGTCCACTTTTTCGAGATGTGCGTGGGTGTGCCGCCCTGCATCGAGCTTTTCTGGACCTTCTTCACGGTCCACGCAATCGGGAAGAGCAATAAGTTTCTTGGCTTCTACTACTTTGTGAAGCGCAAGAACTCGCCCCTCAAGTATCTGAAGACGTTCCCTTCCGGGAAGTGGGACGGCTAGAAGAAGGATTGGGTGGTGACCATGGTGGATCAGCACAACATGTTGGAGCTGCCTGATAGCCTTCTAGCAGTGGACATCGACGCTTGGGAGGTGGTTCCGACACTGTTAGAGGAGTACAACCCGGTCATGACAAGGATTCGGGGGTGCGTTGAAGGAGGGGTGACTCCCCTGATGGTCATAGCCAACTTCTTGACTAACTAGTGGGCTTCGTTAGAGAAGAGGGAATGGCCGACGTTGGCATTCAGTGGTGAGATGGATCCATACCAGATTGAGACTGGTATCAGGTCCAATTTGGATGAAAAGGCTTTGAAGCTTCATCTCTAAAATATGCACAACGGAACCATTTGTCCTAATGATCTGACACCTCCAGTGGAGTTCCTGCCCCTGAACATAGTGTCAGAGTTCAAGAGGGAGTTGCGGAAGAAGATGCCAGCACTTGATGATCCGAGCCTCGTGGATAAGCGTCGGAGCACTCCTTCGGCGGAAATTGTGATCCCGGGAGCTCCTTGCCCCCATGAAGGATCCAAACCTACGCCAGTCAGTGGCAAAGGCAAAAGTCCCACATCTTCTCCTCCTGAGAAATCAACCTCCAGTCGGGGCAAAGAGAAAGCTGATGTTCCAATTCGCAAGCAGAAGCTGATCAGAAGTGATGGGAGCAGCATGAGGGAAGCTCCAAAAGGAGTGACCCCTCAGCCTCGGCTTAGGTCTGTGGTGGTCGTAGCCCTAGCTCTAGCTGGTTCATCGGCTCCAGTGCCCACAGAGGGCGTTGGCTCCAGCAAGTCGACTCCGGCCCCGATGCTAGCAGAGGGCTCTGGGTCCGGAGCAATTCCTACTACGATGGAGGTACCATAGGTGGCAGCGCCGACGGTCGCCTCAAGTCCAAGTTCATGTCCTCGAACATCCGCCACATTGACAACAATGGGCTCTAGCTCCAAGCACCCAAGGAAGAAGATCTACGCCGATTGGAGTTGCAATACCCCTAGGTAAGGTTTGACTCTTTAGCTTCTATTTTAATTTTTTTACTTTGTCTTGAATTTCCTATTCTTTGCTTCCAGAACGTCGAGAGAAAGTACATGTGCTCCTGTGCCTACTACATCTCCAAAGGCTACAATGGCTGAAGCTCCCGCCCCGACTCCTGCCTCTCCCCCAGTGGTGGTGGTGGACGACACGATAGCTCCGACGCAGGCTATAATGGAGACAAGCCCAGTGCCGATGTAGGAAGATCCTGTGGTAGCACCGGACCACGTGGAATAAGTATTTGAGGAAGGTTCGATGGTTTCATAGTTTGCGGCAGAAGCTTGGTGCCAGCCCTGGAGGTGCTAGCTCCGGAGGTGACCATGTCTAAGCCGGCACAACTAGAGGATCCGACCGCAGGTCCTCCACCTTTTGAGCTGATGATTGAAGATCCGGCTGCGGGACCTTCCTCACCCACAATGGAGATGGATGAACTCTCGGACACTGGCCCCATTGACGTCGAGCTGTTAGAGTCCATGCTCGTGCCATGGGCTCCATCGTCCGTCCTGGAAGACTTGGAGGAACCAGAAGACGGCCCTCAAGCAGGCTCAGAGCCAATCCCCCTTGAGCTGTCAATTGACAATGCTTGCACCAGCTTTTGACAGGTCCACCTTGCCTTCGACTACGATCGGAGTTCTCTTGAAGAGGAGCGCACCATGCTAGGCCCCATTGATCGGTGCAAAAACTATTCTTTGAGATGAAGCTGTCGCAGTCCACGCTCGCCAACTAGAAGGAGTGGGTGGCTTCGGAAAAGGCCCGTCAATCGCGCATGAACAAGGCGTTGGATGAAAAAGAGGCCGCTATTAAGGACCTCAAAAAGAAGACTCAGAAGATCTACCAGCATGCAAAGAGGGCCCGTGAAATGGCCGACAGCCGCTCGAAGAGTCTCGAGGAGTTGAGGGAAACTCTTCTCAAGCACCTTGAGGAGCTTGATAATAAGGAGGTCAGCCTCCAAGAGAAAGAGAAAGACCTCGCAAAGAGGGAGGATGAGCTCTCCCAGAAGTTGTCCTTGGGGGAGCAAAGCTTGGCTAATCGCACCGAACAGTTCAATTTGTGGTGCGAATAAGAGAAGGATCGAATATGGCAGCTGGTAGTAAACGTCTCGAAAAGAGAGTCTGACATCTCCACCAGGGAGGAGAAGGTGAAGGCCAAGGAGAAGGACTTGGAAAAGCAGAGGAACCGCATTCACCTCCGAGAGAGGGAGCTCAGCAACCTAGAGAAGCAGGTGGCTGAAATGATCCAACATCATGCTAAGGAAGTTGAGCGCTTCTCCAAGGAGGGTTCAGCGGAACTCTCAGTTGCAAGGAGGTCACTTGAGGAGCTTAAGAGCTTGAGAGCAACTGAGTCCCAAGAAGTCTGCGATTTTTTGGGGCAAGCCAATGAAGCTCGAGTACCATTTTGTTTTAAACTAGTATGTCTGGTTGACCCGAAGCCGGAGATGGACAAGGCACTGGTGGCATTGAACTCCGCCGACAAGAAGCTGGAAGTTGTGGGAGACGTGGTCGTCAACGAACTTGAGACGGAAGGAAGGTCCTTGGCCAAGAACATTGTCGAGTACGTGCTGACGTGTTCAAAGAGCTGGGACCCCCAGATGTCTTTAACTTCAGTTTTCTAAGGACCCGTTGCTGAGGAGGAAGGAGACGCGAGGGCCAGTGTTCAAGAAGCTGCCCAAACAGTTGCCTCATTCTTCAATAGGAACTCCAGTAGTTAGGACCTCTCATTCTTTGTCTTCATCTTGTAATCCTCTGATTCTGAATGAATGTCCTTTCTAATTCCATTTTTTTTGTGTCTTCAATGCATTGCCCTTTATCTTATTGGCCCCTTGGTAGATGTGCACAATTTGATTGAAAGCATGTACCAAAAGAATTTGAAAATTTCTTGGGGACTTCACTTCAAACTCATTGCCAAAATGATAGCTCCGAGGTTCGAAGTTTACTTCTGACATCTCCAAGGACCCTTTGTCACATCGACGTCGGTCCCCCTATGATTTGTCGGAGCTTGAAGGATTCGACGGCGCCCACTATCAACGCATAGAACGTCGACAGCAGGCCCCCTGGGAGTTGTCGGAGCATGGTAGCTTCAATGACGCCCACTATCACCATATAAAACGTTGATGGCGGACCCCTAGGGGCTGTCGAAGCTTGGTAGCTTCGATAGCACCCACTATCAATGCATAGAACATCGACAGTGGGCCCCTTGGGAGTTGTTGGAGCTTGGTAGCTTCGACGGCGCCCACTATCAAAGCATAGAACATCGACGATGGGCCCCCTGGGGGTTGTTGGAGCTTGGTAGCTTTGACAGTGCCCACTATCAACGCATAGAACATCAACAGCAGGCCACTTGGGGGGGTTGGAGCTTGGTAGCTTCAACAGCATCCACTGTCAACACATAGAACGTCGAGGCGGCCCCCTGGGGGATGTTGGAGCTTGGTAGCTTCGATAGCGCCCACTGTCACCAAATAGAACATCGATGGCGGGACCCCGCGGGGTTGTCGGAGCTTGGTAGCTTCGAAGACACCCACTGTCAACACATAGAACATCGACAGCGTCCCACCTGGGAGTTGTCGAAGCTTGGTAGAGTAGCGTACTTAGGGTGCCCGACCAGTCTAAGTCGATAGCACACTCCAGACCTGTCATTGCCTTTTGTTTTCAGGTGAGTAGATCACACAACAGTGCTAAGACCCAAAAGAAGATTAAAAATACAACTTATATATCACATGAATACCCTGGACTAAATTTGAAAGCGATTCCATGACATTGTTATATACAAAAAGGTAAAATAGTAATGAGCTTGTACAAATAAAATGCACGTAAAGTCTTTCCATATAAAATGCTTCTCATTAAGGTCCAAATTATAGGGGAAGACAAGGACACACTTAAAGTACAATGACCAGGTTAAGTGTGCTATTCATCTTGATCTAACCCAGGGATGGTAAAGACATACCTAAAGTACAGGACCAAGTTAAGTGCGCTAGGACCCTTCCTAACTCTATCCGTAGACTATAACAGATACAATTTATACAAAAAGACTCACCTCCGTATAGCTAAGCATAAAACTTATGGAGGTTCTCGATGTTCCATGGATTGGGAAGCGGAGTCCCATCCTCTGTTGCCAAGCGAATGCATCCGGGGTGGGAAACTTTGATAACCCGAAAGGGACCTTCCCAGCTTGGGGAGAGTTTGTTTATCCCTTCTCGAGTCAGTATTCTCCGTAGCACCAGGTCGCCTTCTTCTAGCTGCCGGTTGCGCATGAACCTTTGATGATAGCGCCAGAACGCCTGGTGGTATCGTTTGTATCGAACAGCTGCATGGCACCTTGCCTCATCAATAGGGTCTAGGTCTTCACGTTGGAGCTTGACCTGCATGGCTTCGTCGAAGGTCCAAACTCGGAGAGACACCATGGTGATCTCCGGAGGAAGGACTTCTTCAGCTCCGTGCACCAAGAAGAAAGGTGTCTCTCCAGTTGCCCGACTAGGTATTGTCCTGCTTGCCCACAATGCTGACGAAAGCTCCTCTATCGAGTTGGCACCATGTTTCTTCAGGCGCTCATATGTGCGCGTCAGGAGTCCCTTGAGTATTTCTGCATTAGCTCTCTCAGCTTGGCCATTGCTTGCCGGGTGAGCTACTGATGCATAGCTGACTTGTATGTTGAGATCTTCGCAGTACTCCTGGAATGCTGCACTTGTGAATTGGGTTCCATTGTCAGGAATGACTCTGTTTGGAACTCCAAATCTGTAACTATGGACTTCAAGAACTTTATAGCTGATTGCTTGTTGATTGTCACAACTGGGGTATCTTCCGACCACTTGGTGAACTTGTCGATGGCGACGTACAGTGTAACACCCCAGCCACTACGGGCCTGGCAGCCCTATTGGATCACAGACTAGCCCCACAGACCAACACTGGTCTTTTCTGCGCATTTTGTCCTCACTCGTGCGCACCCGGGAAAACTTCCGGTCGGTCACTGTTGGTACCCTCAAGACCAGGTACCCCTGCATATAAGGAGAAGAAGCTCTGGATCCGGCCTTCCCACCAAGGAGGGCTCCGGAGCTGCCACACGTCCTCCAACTCCGGGCTCTTGCTCCAACCGAGGAGGGCTCCGGAGCTGCCACGCGCCCTCCGGCATCAAGCCCTCGCTTGCACCGAGGGGGGCTCCAGAGCTGGAGTGTATCCCACAGCCTGCAATGAGCCGTGGACCCCAAAGAGTAAAGGGCAGCGCGTCATGTACAGTCGCGCATTGAAGGCGCGCGCCTTCCCCAGGCGCACGATGCAGCGCACGCCCCTGTCAGGTACAGCTACACCCAATCACATCACAGTGAAGGCACCGCAGGCCTACCCCACACCGCCAAGTGGGTAGCTTATGGCAAAAAGATGGATGGGACATTCCCTGCCATCATCAATGACTACGCTTGGCCACTGGCGACCGACACGGCAAGACAACAAGTCTTCAAGGCACGATCACAGGTAGCGTACACAAGAAGCCTTAGATCTTGTACAGGATAAGATCACCCTGGGGCCACCTGTCGAGCCTCACGGCCCACATGTAAGCTGTGCGGCCTTAGACTATAAATGGACTGGGCAGCCACCAACTTAGGGCATCTTCTCGGGTCCGCTCGGACCAGACTCAGGACGTTCACTCAGACCCAGACACACGCTTGAGCAATACAATACACAGACCAGCGTGGAGTGGGGTATTACGCCCAGGCGGCCCGAACCATGTAAATCCCTTGTGTTCATCGTTCGCTGCGCTCGATCTTGCTAGGAATAGCCCCCGAAAATACATCAAACCTTCGTGAACTGCTTCCGAGCAGGTCCGAGGGAGGTGTAAGTTAGACACCTCGACATTTAGTGTGCCAGGAAGGGGGTTTTTCCCTGCAAAGATCTTCACCAGCAGCATGGTGAACGTCCAAATTATGTTTGTTCTCGCATATTCTTTGTCATATGCACTCTCTCCTGTCTTGCGTCAAGTAGAGTTATGCGATCCTGTTGCTGACGGGTCTACTTGAGGTTCCTGTGATGTATTTGGGTTCTTTGGTTGTTTTCCTGCTCGGGAGCCCGTGGCGCCGAATGGCCACTCCGTTGAAAAGCTAATGCCCGTGGGAGGTCCAGAGTTTACAGCCTTCTTAGCCTAGTCCTACACTCTAAGCGTGTACACTTTGCCTCTTCAGCGCTAATGGTTGAGTACAGGGGGCCAGACGGCACACACTCCTGAGCAGGGCGATAACCATAACCCGGATACTGTCGCACTGAATTACCCACGCACCGTAAGCCTGGCTTGGGACCATAAGACATAACAAAACTAAAACCAGGAAGGGAGTAACCGACGAGCAAAATTATTTACATTATCCTTTAATTTTTTGCCTATGTTCACATATCATCTGCCATATGCCCGATTACATCTCTCCTGTCTCGTCCTAGTTGGAGTTGTGCTATCCTGCTAAAGGCGGATCCGCATGGGGTACCTGCAATGTGTTTGGGGTCTGATGACCGTTTTCTTGGTCAGGGTCCATGGTGTCGAATGGTTTTAACCCCTGAAAGGCAAACGCCGAGCTGGAGATCCATGGTGTGCAGCCTGCTTAGCCTGGTTCTATAACCTAAGCATGCACACCTTTCCTCCCAGTGCTAACAACTTAGTACAGTGGGCCAGACGACTCATGCCCTGAGCAAGGCAGCGACCATACCGTGAATGTTGTCGCACCAAATTACCCATGCCCCGTATCTTAGCTAAGGACTGTAAGCCATAACAAAACTAAAGAGCAGGGAAAGGGTGACCGATGAGCGAAATTACCTTTTATCTACCGTGTGTGCAGGACATACAGGGAGCCCACCGCTGACGTTATACATGTCTGTGGTAGGCGCCGACGATGTTTCGTCGAGCTCCGCCGCCTTCCAAGGGGGCCGCTAACGTCACTTCTCCGAGCTTCGGCGTCCCCAAGGGGGTTACCGATGTCAGCTTCTCTGAGCTCTGGCGCCCCCCAAGGGGGCCAAAAATGTCACTTCTCCGAGCTTCGGCATCCCCAATGGGGTCATCGACGTCGCTTCTCTGAGCTTAGGCGCCCATCAAGGGGGCCGCTGACATCACTTCTACGAGCTCCGGCGTCCCCAAGGGGTCACCGAGGTCGCTTCTCCGAGCTTCGGTGCCCCCCATGCGGGTCGCTGACGTCACTTCTACGAGCTCTGGCGTCCCCAAGGGGGTCGCCGACGTTGCTTCCCCGAGCTCCGGCGCCCCCCAAGGGGGCAGCTGATGTCATTTCTCTTAGCTCCGGCGTCCCCAAGGGGGTCGCCGACATAGCTTCTCCGGGCTCCAGCGTCCCGAAGGGTGTCGCCGATGTCGCTTCTCCGAGCTCCGGCATCCCCAAGGGGGTCGCCGACATCTGCTTCTCCGAGCTCTGGCGTCCCCAAGGGGGTCGCCGTCGTTAGCTTCTCCGAGCTCCGGCACCTGCCATGGGGGCCGCTCACATCACTTCTCCGAGCTCCGGCGTCCCCAAGGGGGTCATTGACGTTAGCTTCCCCGAGCTCTAGCACCCCCCAAGGGGGCCGCAGACATCACTTCATCGAGCTCCGGTGCCCCCCAAGGGGGCCGCTGGCGCCACTTCTCTGAAGCTCTGGTGCCCCCCAAGAGGGCCGCTGGTGCCACTTCTCCGAAGCTCCGGCACCCCCCAGTGGCCCGCTGGTGTCAGTTTTACAAGTCAAGATGAAGGTCCCACCCACGGGATCGTCATCTCTCCCGAGGTGGGCCCGGGGGCCACTGTCGGTACCCTCAAGACCGGGTACCCCCACATACAAGAAGAAGAAGCTCCGGACCCGACCTTCCTGCCGAGGAGGGCTCCAGAGCTGCCATGCGTCCTCAGGCTCCGGGCTCTTGCTCCCACCGAGGAGGGCTCCGTAGCTGCCACGCGCCCTTCGGCATCAAGCCCTCGCTCCCACCGAGGGGGGCTCCAGAGCTGGAGTGTATTCGATGACCTGCAATGAGCCGTGGACCCCAAAGAGTAAAGGGCGGCGCGTCCTATACAGTCATGCATTGAAGGCGCGCACCTTCCCCAGGCGCACGATGTAGTGCAAGCCACTGTCAGGTACGGCTACGCCCAATCACATCACAGTGAAGGCACCGCAGACGTACCCCACACCGCCAAGTGGGTAGCTTACAGCGACAAGACGGATGGGACATTCCCTGCCATCATCAACGACTACGCTTGGCCACTGGCGACGGACGCGGCAAGACAGCAAGTCTTTGATGCACGGTCAGAGGCAGCATACACAAGAAGCCTTAGATCTTGTACTCGATAAGATCACCCTGGGGCCACCTGATAGGCCTCGGGGCCCACTTGTAAACTGTCTGGCCTTGGACTATAAAAGGACCGGGTAGCCACCGACTTAGGGCATCTTCTCGGGTCCGCTCGGACCAGACTCAAGACGTTCACTCAGACCCAGACACACGCTTGAGCAATACAATACACAAACCACCATGGAGTAGGGTATTACGCCCAGGCGGCCCGAACCACGTAAATCCCTTGTGTTCATCATTCGCTACGCTCGATCTTGCTAGGACTAGCCCCCGAAAATACATCAAACCTCCGCTGACTGCTTCCGAGCAGATCTAGGGGAGGTGTCAGTAGGACACCTCGATAGTCACCCATCCTCAAATTGCTCTGGGTCAAGCACGCTTAACCTCAGAGTTCTTTGCGGATGAGCTTTTGGAAAAGAATGTATACCTTGATGGTATGAGTTATTCTATCAATCCTATTAAACCTTGATCCAGGATGTCACAATCCACCCCGTTAGAAGACTGACGTCCTCGTCAGTCAACTCCCAAGTCAGGAACGTCCCCTCTTGGCCACGTCCATATGTTCAGTACTGGCATACGTACCATACAGTGTCCCGCCTAGAGGACCCACGCGTCATGCGTATGTACCCACATCCCTGACCCGTACGCACCCGTGAAATCTCGAGGGTCAGCTCTGATACCATTGTAACACCCAAGCCACTAAGGGCCCGACGGTCGTTACTTCTGGCAGCTCTCTAGGATCACAGACTAGCCCCACAGACCACTACAGGAAACTGATCCATAGACGACGGCCAGAAACTGTCGTCAATAAGGACGAAACCGTCGTCTATAAGTTATTGACGACGGTATATCCTTATAGACGACGGTTCCTGGCCGTCGACGACTAATAGTCATCTATAAACTTATAGACGACGGTAACCGTCATCTATAACCTTGTTGACGACGGCCAGAACAGGCCGTCGTCTGTGGTTGGCCAGTGCCACGTGGCAACCCGGGAGGCTTATTGACGATGGTGCATTATCACCATCGTCTAAAAGGGCCTGCCACGTGGCTCCCCTGCGGGACTTATAGACGACGGTCTGTTAACACCGTCGTCTATTGGGGTGTCCATATACAACGGTCAGTTAAGACCGTCGTCTATAGATCCTGCCACGTGGCTCCCCCTGCGGGTCTCATAGACGACGGCTTGCTTGTACCGTAGTCTATTGCTTTATAGACGACGGTACTGTATAGAAAACCGTCGTCTATAAAGAATAGACGACGGTACTGTATAGAAAACCATCGTCTATAAATCTCTTGTAGACGACGGTTTGGTCATACCGTCATCTACAAGCCTTATAGACGACGGTACTGTATAAAAACCGTCGTCTATACGGTTAGCAATTTTTTTTAAAAAATAGAAAATGCTACCCGGCTCGATGGTCAGAACACAGAACATCACAAAACAGATATGTACAATCATCCACATCACAAAACACGCAGAACATAACAAATATCAAAGTCACTCATCCACATCAAACAAATGACACTATCGACACTACATATGACTACTACCCCGACCACTACCGGAGTGAGGAAGCTCCTCGTCGTGCCCTCCATGCGGTGCAACCTGCGGCGATGGTGTGCGAGCCTCCGTCCCCGATGTCTGTGATTTAAAAGTATGATTAGGCAAGTTAATAGTAATAAATACATATTGAACAAAGTTTTATCAATTTTGACCAAGTTTCATCAATATCAACTAAGTTCAAGCAATTTTAACTAAGTTTGAGATAGTTTGAGCAAGTTTCATCAATATCAACTAAGTTTGAGTAGTTTTCACTAAGTTTTAGCATGTTTTAGCAATTTTGACCAAGTTTCATCAATATCAACTAAGTTCAAGCAATTTTAACTAAGTTTGAGATAGTTTGAGCAAGTTTCATCAATATCAACTAAGTTTGAGTAGTTTTCACTAAGTTTGAGCAAGTTTTAGCAATATTGACCAAGTTTCATCAATAACAACTAAGTTTAAGCAATTTTAACTAATTTTAGCAATTTTGACCAAGTTTCATCAATATCAACTAAGTTTGACCAATTTTAGCTAAGTTTGAGCAAGTTAGAGCAAGTTCCATCAATATGAACTAAGTTTGAGCAATTTTCACTAAGTTTGAGTAAGTTTTAGCAATTTTGACCAAGTTTTATCAATATCAATATCAATATGAACTATGTATACTAGTTATGACTAAATTAAAATAGATGTGTACTTGGGCTCCTATCGGGAACTGCAACAGCGGTAGCTCCAACGGTGGCGGCGCCCACTGCGGAAAAACTGCCTGCTGTCCTGCCGCCACAGCCTGCAAAATACAGACCACATCAATTCACATAAAATTTTTATATGACAAGTAATAAGTACAATAGTCAGAGTTCAGAATTTACCTGAAAGGCAGTTTGCCACTGTAGCATGAACGAGTTTTGATACTCGTCTCGAGCCCTCAACGCCGCTGCCTGCATCGCGTCCCTCGCCACGAGCGTCTCGTCCCTAAGTCTGAGAGCTGCCTGCGTCCTCTGCAACTCCTCACGGACGCTCTGTAGCTCCAGCTCCGCAGCTCTGCTGCTGCTGCTGGATCCACCCTGCTGCGATGAAGAGGCTCTCGAGGCAGAGCGCGCCTCCCTCGAGTACACCACCCCATCAAAGATACCCATCCTATATAATGCAGTAATATGATTATTTTTGTGTATCATTGAAAGTTCATGATAGTAAACAAAAAATAAGAAATCTCACCGTCCATGAGGTTTACCGCCGCCGCTTGCGTACGCAGCTTGACCGTCAATTTCTGGAGCATGCACATAATCAAAAGCATCTCCTCGTAGCTTCCGCACCTCCCGTCCGTAGTTTACATGGAAATGCAGAAAAATAACATCTTCAGAACTGTCACGAGAGAACGTAATTAAGATAACAAATTAACTTACCACCGCATCTGTAGCTGCCTGAGAACACAACTGATCAGGCTGCGAGGGGTCATCTCCTACGTGACCCCTCTGCCACACCTCGATAGGTGTCGGCTACCGACCAAGCTCTACCTCCTATGGATACGTGTTAGTACAATGAAGATAATATATTTACTTAAATAAAATTCGAATAACACTTACCATCCGTTTAGCCTTACGGACGTATCCTTCCCCACCTAAGCGATGTTTCGATTCCTTCCCTCGACTGTCTCTACGGGTCTGGGACAAGTCTCGGAAGCCATCGCTCGCCCAACGAGCACACAAGGCAGCGTAGGCGTCCGGCCGAGCCTCAAGCCACGCTACGCTGACCTGTACATAATTTATTATTGGATTGAAAACATTTTGCACAATACAATAATGAATCAAAGTGGAATGAAAACATTTACCTCTAAGTACTGCTCCTCCGTCAGGTACTTGTCGGCCACATCCCTGAACTGTCCGGGCTCACCCTCGTCCGGATGCAACTTGAAGTACGCCTTGGTAGCTTGAATGCGAGCCGTCGAAAGCGACTGCGTCACAAGCTTCCTCGCGCAGTTATGCCAGACTAAGCAAGCATGTTCTAGTTGCGTGGCCTCGTCCTCGTCAGGAGCCGGCTCTGAACCGTGATCCTGATCAGGCCCGGAAGGAGGCTCTGAAGTGGTCTCCAGCTCAGGCTCTGAAGCAGGCCCTGAAGTGGGCTCTGGAGGATCCCTAGTCTCCGAGTCCTCAGACGTGGAGGAAGCCTAACAATTTATAAGATTCAAAATATAGAATAAATAATTACTTAAATAAATATTGTCATTAAATGTTCATTACCTGTCGTGACCGCTGGATAGGAAGATGGCTCATCAACTGAGCCCGTCGAACGCCGGTAGACTGACTGCCCTCGAAAGCCTGGTCTGGCAGAGGACGAGAACCTCGAGTCTCGGAACTCCGTCGTCTGCTCCCGCTGGACTGACTGCCCTCGGCCTGGGCTGTGGGAGGCAGAAAGGCCCGTGCCGGTCGTCGTCTTCTACTCGACGACATCCTATTCAAAGCAAAATTTGGTTATAAGTTTTATAGAAAGTTTAGAAAAATAAAGAAGAGATTAAAGAAACGTTACTTGATTTTAAAATTCATCAGTATCACGATTATGTAATCTACTCCGTAAACAAGACCATCTATCTCCCGTCGTGCTTGTTTGCCGTTTTCGTTTTCTCATCGCAAGAGTCTCTAGATCTTCTACATCTCCAACTAAGTCATCGAGTCCTTCACCAGGCTCGACGACAAAATAATCTGGCAACTCTTCTTCTTGGTAAACAACGTCAACCTCATCTTCACGGTACCCGGCATTGTCTGGTGTATATAACCGTTCATGAGGATTCACCTTGTGTACAACCCACCAAGCATTAAGCTTTTCGCATGGATAACGTAGATAATACACTTGTTCGACTTGGTGTGCAAGGACGAATGTGTCATGACCTCATAGTCGCTCCTTGTGTTTGACTTCTATCATGCCGTATTGGTTTTGTCGAATACCATTGTTATGATCGAACCAATCGCAACCAAAGAATACTACTTTGAGGACTTTATTCCCGGAAAAATTTAATTCAAGGATTTTTCTAATAATCCCATAGTAATTAGTTTCACGTCCCTGTGCATCAATGGCCCTCGTCACAACTCCGGTATTACATGTTGCCTTGAGAGGACGAAGAGCTTCAAATTGAGTTGAACAAAATTGAAATCCATTCACGTCGTATCGACCAAAGCTTTTAACTTTAATGGATCCATACGACAATTGTCGCAAATCTTCATGGACTTCGGTTTGTTTTTTGCACTGTCCAACAAATGACGTTAGCATACTTTCATGTCTCAAAACAACATGTAATTAGTAAGAGAGAACATTACATGATCTCGAAACCATGTTTGAAAGATCGGCCCCCCATTTACTCCATAATGTCGCATCGATTGTATTTGCTTGCTCGTAGGTTGTTGCTTAGATTTCCAATATTGTCGATCGAACTCCCTATTAAAGAAAAAATTAGAATGATCAACATAGATGTATAACACTACACGTCAATTACTATAGATTTTCGAACAAACACTTACTGGAAATAAGTGTCCATCCCGTCTGTGTTCGCGTACATATACAACAAAGCAGCTGTCTTTTCATCTGTTGAAGCACTGTAGCTCGCCCCACTACCTACAGTGGTGCCTCTCGTCTGAAAAATGTTGAGGTCGCTACAAGGGGGTTCTTCGTCCATATTGTAACGCAATGTGGAAGCATTAACATTGTGTTCTTCTACAAAATAGACACTTGAAAAGTATCCTATCTCCTGTAGTGTAAATGCTTCAGCAATGCATCCTTCAACCCTTGCCCTATTGCGAACCATTGGTTTCAGACGTCTGAGTGCTCTTTCAATGTGGTACATCCATCGATACTGAACAGGACCACCAACCTTTGCTTCAAACGGAAGATGGATTAGAAGATGTTGCATTGGATTGAAAAATCCAGGAGGGAAAACTTTTTCCATCTTACATAGAAGCACAGGTATCTCTCTTTCCAACTTCTCCATCATATCCTTTGTGATTTCTTTAGCACAAAGTTGTCTATAAAAGTAGCTAAGCTCGACTAACACCTTCCAAACCGCATCGTCAAGATAGCCTCGAAACATAACCGACAGAAGTCTTTCCATGATTATGTGGTAATCATGACTTTTCAACCCAGTGAGATTTCCAGTCTTGACATTCACAGCTCTTCTCAAGCTAGCTGCATAGCCATCTGGGAATTTCAACTTTTTCAACCACCTCATGACTTCTTTTTTTTCCTTTGCTCTAAGACAGAATGAAGCTCATGGTTTGCCACCAGCTTCAGATAGCTCAAGTGTCGGTCGGTTACAAAGCTCAGCCAGATCCTTCCGGGCCTTGATATTGTCTTTCGTTTTGCCCGTAATATCGAAGCAGGTGCTTATGATGCATTCGGCCATGTTACGTTCCTGGTGCATGACATCAACGTTATGCATTAGAATTAAGGACGTCACATATGGTAGCTCCAATATTCCAGAAATATGAGTCCAATTGTGGTCTACTCCGTAACCAACAAAATATCCAGGACGATCTTCATCTGGCACAAGATTTTTTAACCGTTCAGCAATCTCCGAACCATTCAGACACTTCGGTGATCCTTTTTTTACAACGGTATCCTTCTTGAAGGCATTTCTCTGCTGCCTGAACACGTGATTGGGCGGTAAAAACCATCGATGACAATCAAAATAAGATATCTTGCCACCATGACTTAGACGAAAGCAGTCTGTGTCGGAACCACATATTGGACATGTCAAGCGACCATGAGTACTCCAGCCAGAAAACATGCCGTAAGCTGGAAAATCGTGAACAGACCACAAGTATGCAGCACGAAGGTTAAATTTCTGTTTTTTCGAACAGTCGTACGCTTCAATACCTGTCCATAACATTTTCAAATCTTCAATCAACGGCTTCAACATCACGTTCAGCTGTGAACCAGGATGATCCGGACCAGGTATAATAAGGCAAAGGAACATGAACTCATACTTCATACAAAGAGATGGCAGCAGGTTGTATGGAATAGCAAACACGGGCCAACAAGAGTATGGTGTGGCGTTTGTACTAAACGGTGAGAAACCATCTGTCGCCAAACCGATGCGAACATTTCTTGCATCATTGGCAAAATCTAGATCGAAACGATCAAGCGCCTTCCAAGCTTCACCGTCAGACGGGTGCACGATCATTTCATTATTCTCACGTACACCTTCTTTGTGCCACCTCATATGCCTAGCTATTTTTTTTGAGAGAAACAAACGCTTCAACCTAGGTGTGACAGGCAAGTAGCGAAGCTGCTTCTGTGCGACTTGAGTCATTACTTTTGCACCGTCTTCATTAACAACTTCGACAAATCTTGCTTTATCACACTTTAAGCACCTATTCTCATTGGCATGCTCTTTCTAGAAAAGCATGCAATTGTCTGGACACATATCAATCTTCTCATACTTCATACCAAGACCAGAAATCAATTTATTTGACTGATACATATCCTTAGGCAATTTATGGGGTTGTGGAAAGGCATCTCTGATCAAGTCGATAAGGTCGTTGTAGCAGTTGTTAGAAAAGAAATACTTAGACTTAACTGCCATAAATCTAGTCATGAATGTGAGGAGTGTCATTTTGGTGTGTTCATGCAACGGCTCTTCTGAAGCTTTAAGAAGCGTGAAAAACGCTTCAGCCTCTGTTGTAGGAGGATCCTCCGTCAATTCAGGATTTAGGGCCTCAAGCATCTCGTCCATCATATTGACCCCTGTGTTGTCATCCTCATCTCGATCTTGTACGACTTCACAAGGTGTCTCACCGTGAAAGGTCCACACCCCATAACGTTGCATGAAACCGTTTCGACACAAGTGAAACATCAACGTCACTTTGTCAAAACACTTCGCATTCTGACATTTGATGCATGGGCACCGCACCTTACTGTTGTCAGACAACGAGAAAGCTCGTTCTATGAAAGCATTTGTCTTCGTAAACCACTCCTCTGAGTGATTCCCATCCTTTTTCCAACCAGTATACATCCAAGTGCGATCTTCAGCCATGTCTCACGATATACCTTCAAAGCAGACAAATCATTATTAGTTTCATTGTTAGGTTATGTCACGGCCCTACAACCTAGGCAGATAGGTCCTAAACCCACCCAAGAGTGACCGAGCGGAGCGTGCTCATGACGAGACGCATGGTCTGGATCCGAATGAAATTTCGGCAGCATAACCCCGCTGTTCTCCACTGCACGCCCAAAAATGGTGCAGCAGAGAACAACAGGGTTATGCTACCGAAATCTCGCCCAGATCCAGACCCACGTCTCGTCACAAGTCACGCCCCCTCGGTCACTCCCAGGCTGTCCAAAAAGGGACAATTCCAAACCAGCACGTCTCACATGCCATGGCATGTGAGACGTGCCGATCCGAAACGGGTATACATTGCTATAGGTTACGTTGCTCATTTTCAATTTGAAGTCATTTAAGAGAGAGGAAAGAAGTAGAGAAAGAGAGAGGGGAAAGTTAATCGCGGGTCCAGCTCCACCGTCCACGCAATCGCGGGTCATTGACGTCCTGACAAATCCGTTTGCTTCTGTGCCACCTTTATGAATAAGTTATCACTACAACAGTCTATACGACACGAACACATTTATTGCGTGTCATGCCGTGTCGGGTCCGGCCAGGCCGGCCTGAAACCCTTTATTTACATATATTAATTAATCACTCAATAGCAGTAAATATTTATAAATAATAAGTACCAATTAATGAACAACATAATAAACTATGTAATAAACAATTATTTATGAACAACATTATAAACTACCTAACTAATGATCACTCGGGGCGTCGATCATGAGCCGCTCCACCTCGAGGAGTGCAAGGAGCTAACTAATGATCGTTGTACGGTCCAAATTAAGGTGAGGAGAGAGCGAGAGACAAAGAGAGAGGGGGTGAGGAGAGAGGCTGAGGGGGAGAGAGAGCTAGAGGGAGATGAAGAGAGAGGGGGAGAGAAAGAGGTAGAGGGAGATGAAGAGAGAGGGACGGAGCTAGAGGGAGGAAGGGAGATGGAACGAGATGAGGAGAGAGAGATGTGCTTGAGATGCTCTTTGACGGTGAGTCTGTGCTCGCATAGTGGACAGAGCTGGATCGGCGCTGGCGCCCCTCCATTCTTTTAACCTTGATGTGATGGAATTTCCGCCAAATAGTAGGAGAAAAAAAGGCCATGAAACCATCATGTGTAGGGGGTGATATTAACTTATCTAGCATCTAACAAAAACATCTAGCATCTAACAATAACATGTACCATCTAACTAGCACTTGAATATAGCATTTGAATCAATTAAATCAATGAATCTAGCATTTGAAAAAAGGCCATGAAACCATCATGTGTAGGGGGTGATATTAACTTATCTAGCATCTAACAAAAACATCTAGCATCTAACAATAACATGTACCATCTAACTAGCACTTGAATCTAGCATTTGAATCAACTAAATCAATAAATCTAGCATTTGAATCAACTAAATCACTGCACGGACGAGGGAGGGAGGGGAGGGAAGAGCGGCGGTGCTGCACAGTGGCCGGCGGTGGGGAGGAGCCGGCAAGGAGGGGGGCGCGCGGTGGCAGTGGGGAGGGGTCGGCGAGGAGGGGGCGGTGGCGGTGGGGAGGGGCCGGCGGGGGAGGGCGGTGGTGCGGCCGGCAGTGCCGCCGAGGCCGAGGCGGCCTCTAGAAGGAGGCGGCAGCGGCCAGGGCGGCGCGCGCGATGAGTCGGGGCGGCGGCGGGGAAGCGCGCGGTGGTGCGGGGGCGGGCACGACGGCGGCGGCACGTGGCGGGGTTGGGGGCGGCGGCGCGGGCGCTGCGGGATGGGAGGCGTCGGGGCAGCACACCGACGAGGGAGGGAGGGCGGCGGGGAGGGTGTACCTGGGCCGAAGGTGGCGGCGGGGTCGACGACGGCGGCAGCGGGCTCGAAGGCGGCGGCGGGCTCCAAGGCTCACGACGAAAGAGAGAAACACGCGCGCGGGAATGAGCGAGTGAGAGGAAGCCGAAGGGCGCGGCGGCGGTTATTTAGCCTTAATAGACGACGGTTTTCGTCCACCGTCGTCTACAAGGCCCTAGTTGACGACGGTTGACCTAGGCCGTCGTCAAGTATTTCCTTGTAGATGAGGGTTCAGATGGGTCGTTGTCTACAACGTTATGAATGGGCCTGACCCTGGGCCGAAGCAGACGACGGCCCTTGTTGACGACGGTCGGCCGTCGTCAGATACCTAATAGACGACAGTCTAGGTCAACCGTCGTCTACAAGGTAATACTTGACGACGGTGCTTTTTAGCCGTCGTCTACTACTTACTAGACGACGGCCCCATCTTCTATTTATTTGGCCGTCGTCTATTCACCTGTTTCCTGTAGTGGACCAACACTAGTCTTTTCTGCGCATTTTGTCCTCACTCGTGCGCACCCCAGAAAGACTTCCTGGTCGGTCACCCATCCGTAAATTGTTCCGGGCCAAGCACGCTTAACCTCGAAGTTCTTTGCAGGTGGGCTTCCAAAAAAGAAGCTTTACCTTGGTGGTATAAGTTATTCTATCAATACTATTATGCCTTGAGACAGGATGTCACAATCCACCCCCCTTAGAAGATCGACGTCGTCGTCGGTCAACTCCCAAGCCAGGAACGCCCCCTCTTGGCCACGTCCATACGTTCAGTACTGGCATACATACCATACCGTGTCCCTCCTAGAGGACTCACGCATCATGCGTACGTACCCACGTCCCTGACCCGTACGCACCCGTGAAACCGTGAGGGTCAGCCCTGATACCATTCTGTAACACCCCAGCCACTACGGGCCTGGCGGTCGTTACTTCTGGCAACTCTCTAGGATCACAGACTAGCCCCACAGACCAACACTAGTCTTTTCTGCGCATTTTGTCCTCACTCGTGCGCACCCGGAAAGACTTCTTGGTCGGTCACCCATCTGTAAATTGCTCCGAGCCATGCACACTTATCCTCGGAGTTCTTTGCAGGTGGGATTCCAGAAAAGAAGGTATACCTTGGTGGTATGAGTTATTCTATCAATCCTATTATGCCTTGAGCTTGGATGTCACATACAGGAACCTGTAACCTCCGACGGCTTTTGGGAAAGGTCCCAAAATGTCCATCCCCCACATAGCAAATGGCCACATAGGAGGTATCATTTGCATTGACTGAGCCAGTGTGTAAATCTTCTTCGTGTGGAACTGGCATGCTTCACACTTCTTTAAAAGTTCGACTGCATTCTGGAGCGGTGTAGGCCAGTAAAAACCATGCAAGAAAGATTTACCAACCAAAGTCCGAGAAGACGCGTGGTTCCGGCACTCGCCTCCATGGATCTCCACGAGAAGTTCGCAACATTCTTCCCAAGAAATGCACCGCATTAGAACACTGTTGGCACAACGTCGGTAGAGATCCCCTTCTACCAACGTGTATCTTTTAGCCATTTTGACAATTCGATCAGCGGAAACACTATCTTCAGGAAGGATATTGTTCTTCGAGAAACTTCGAATCTCCAAGATTCATTCATCAGAGCTAACTTGAGCTTCTGGATCTTGTGCACGGGGTTGCTCGGAGCTTCATGCAGCGCCTACGATCCTTGGTGGGCGCCATGGTAATAGGGCCATCGGGAGTTTGGCGGGCTGAGTGGCAGGTCCTAACAATCTTCTGACAAAAACTCCGTTGGAGCTTGAGCTTAAATTGAAGCCTTCATTGAGAGGTCATCAGCTTCAGCGTTGTTGAGACGCTGGACATGAAAGAAATGCAGGACGTGGAAGTCCTTCTGCAGCTTTTGGACTTCAAGTAAATAAGCAGAGAGTTGGGGATTGTTGCAACTGCATTCACCTTTGACTTGCTTGATGATGAGTTGTGAGTCACACTTCACCCGTGGATGCCTGACGCCATATGATAGTGCCACCTTGATTCCATAGACGAGAGCTTCGTACTCTGCCATGTTGTTGGTTGTCTTGAAGTCAAGGTGTACCATGTACTTGACCTTCTCCCCATCGGAGCGCGGAGAAGGATTCCAGCTTCAGGCCCCTACTTCTGCATGGAACTGTAGAAATAGAGTGTCCAGTGAGGCTCAATGAAGACCGGGACCTTAGGTTATGACTTCGGCTCACTGAGGCCCCCTAGAATTGAGGAAGAAGGAGTCCACTCCGCCACAAAGTCAGCCATCGCCTGACTCTTGATAGCATGTCAAGGCAGGAATTCGAGATCGAATTTTGCCAGCTCTGCAGTCCACTTGGTGATATTTCCAGTAGAATTTGGATTATGCAATCTAGCACGTAGTGGATAAGAGGTTACCACTGATATCCTGTGGGCCTGGAAGTAGTGACGTAGCTTTCTTGTGGCAACAAGGACTGCATATAGCTGCTTATGCACCTCAATGTATCGAGTCTTGCCGTTGTGGAGAACTTCACTGATGAAGTACACTGGCCGCTAGACAGTCCGGACCCTCCCGAAGGGGCTTGGGGCTTATTCTCCATCAACCTGGACCCTCTCGGAGGGTTCTGAATCTTCTTCTTGAGCAACCGAGACCCTCCCAGAGGGGTCTAGATCTTCTTCTTCATCAGCTTGGACCTTCCCGGAGGGGTCTGGACCTTCCTCTTGTTTAGCAAAAACTCCCTCGGTTGAGAGAGGTTGATCCACATGCATCTTGCCTTTAGGATCTGTGCCTGGGGGTTGGGACCCAAACTCGCCTTCAGGTAGCTCCAGACCCTCCCGAAGGGGTCTAGGCTCCTGAGCTGAAGATGGCTCCGGTCTCTTTGCGACCAGGACCATGCTGACAACCTCCATAGTTGCTTAAATGTAAAGCACAAGAGGCTCACCAGGCACTAGAGCTACCAAAATTGGTAGTGTGGTGAGGAGCTGTTTGAGCTCTTGGAACACCTTCTCTGCTTCTTCGGACCATTGAGACGCCTCAGACTTCCTTAATAGCTTGAAGAAGGGAAGCGCCTGCTCTGCTAGTCTTGAAATGAACTGGCGGAGAGTAGCTAGACACCCAGTTAACTTCTGGACGTCCTTGACACGGGATGGAGGACACATCTCTTTAATGGCCTTAATTTTGGCCGAATTTGCCTCAATTCCTTGGTGAGTCACCAAGAAACCAAGGAGTTTTCTGTAGTTAACCCTAAAGACGCACTTGTCTGGGTTGAGCTTCGTACGCATCAAGCGCAGCTTGTTGAAGACAGCTTGCAGATTGTCAAGGAGTGATTCCTTGTTCTTCACCTTGACAATGATGTCATCGACCAAGACCTCCAACAAGATCTGATGAGCTCTCCAAACGTTTTGTGCATGGCTCACACAAAAGTTGAAGCAGCGTTTTTGAGACCGAAAGGCATGGCAGTGGAACAGTACAACCCATCTACTGTAATGAAGGAAGTAGCTCTTCATCTTCCCTAGACATTTGAATCTGATGATATCCAGAATACGCGTATAGGAAACACAGTAACTCACAAACGGAGGTAGAATTCACTATCTGATCTATTCTAGGAAGTGGAAATGGGCCTTTTGGGCGTGCCTTATTCATGGTGGTGTAGTCGATGCACATATGAAGCTTCCCGCCAACGTTTGGTACAACATCTGAGTTTGCCAGCCACCTAGGGTGATGAACCTCCCGGATGAAACCAACATCGAGTAGCTTCTTGATTTCTTGTCTGATGAAGTTCTACCACTCAACAGATTGCTTCAGGGCTTCTGATGTGGTGGTCATGCATTGGTGTATATCTTCAGGCTGTGCTCGATCACCTCCCTAGGGATCCCAGACATCTTGACGGTTGCCATGAAAACACGTCGACATTCGCCCAAAGGAAAGCTACGAGCCTGAGTTCCTATTTGTCGTCCAGACCTCCCGATATATGAGTGGTCTGGGCAGCATCGGAACCAATTTGGACGACTTTGACGAGGATGTACGTGTCGCCGCTTGGTTGAACACAAGGTGTAGAGGTTGAGCCACACTAACGCGAGCTCGAAGGTTGTTGAGCTGGTCACTCCTTGCCAGATTCTTGTTCTTGCACTGTTGCAAGTGCGTGAAGTTCTTCCAGCGCAGTGACCCCAGCAGTGCGATCCTCATGGATCCAAAGGACGCGTGAAGGAGTCGGCATCTTCAACACCAGATAGTCGTAATGGCTACGACCATGAATTTATACAGGGCTGGCCTGCCTAGGATGGCGTTGAAGGGAAGGCTGATTTGTGCCACATCAAAAACCAGCTTCTCGGACCTATAGTAGTCCCGAGTCCCGAAGGTCACCGAGAGTGTACCTGATCCGAGAGGAGTTATGGCTCCCGAACTTACTCCGAAGAAAGGACGTGAGGGCCTAAGCTTCGATTGGCTGAGCTGGAGCTTCGCAAAATCCGCGAAGTTGAGGAGGTTGAGCGCCACAGCTCCGTCGACCAGGACATGGTAGAGTTGGATGTTGTTGAAGGTAGGAGAGACCATCAAAGGGAACTGACCAGCTCTGGTCATGTTCTTCAAGCAATCCGAAGCATCGAAGGTGATGGCTGTATCCATCCACTTTCGATGAAGTTCTGCCTTGGCGGTGGGAGCTGCGGCAACCATCTCCCGACGCATTGTTTTGAGGATACATCGGGAGGTAATATCCCAAGACCCTCCATATATAAAATGGAGAGTCTATCGAGGCTCATTGTCGAAAATATCAGAGTCATCATCGACGGTGTTGTAGACGGCCTTCAGGGACTTCTTGGCGTCCTGGGAGCCTAGTTCCTAATCAGACAGAGCTTCGTCGACTTTCTATTTCCCTTCCCGCTGGTAGAAAGGGGTTTCTTCTTGGCGCTTGTTGTAGCATTCAACAAGACGCTTGACCTCGCAACAGTCTTTAAGGTTATGGGTGTTTGTTTTGTGGATCGGACACCACATCTTCTCACAGTCGCTGTCCTCAGACGATAGTCGAGGTCGTTTTATGGGACGTGGCCACCGGCCACCAGGAGCTGCAGCAGTAGAAGGCATGCCAACCAACGACTTCTTCTTGCCGTTGTACTTCTTCTTGTGTTTTCCACAGCCGGAGGCATTAGCTTCAAACTTGGAGGAAGATTTACCAGCCTCCATAGCTGGCTTGGAGTGCATCTCTCGACCCTCTTTAGCTCTAGCACATTTGTCGGCCTTGCTGATATCTTTGGTTGCGAGCTTCTCCAGCATCTTCTTATCTCCTACTTTCTATTGGAACGCGACACCAACAGAAGCATTTGAGATATAAGGTATTGTATACCGTACCTGAGAAAACCGCCGGATGAACGATCGCAGCGATTCTCCCGATTTCTGCTGTATGGCGAACAGATCCAGCTCAATGCCAGGCTAGGTGTAGGAGCTCCCGAAGTTGGCGATGAATTGGCAAAAGAGTTCCTCCCAATTATAAATGGATTCAGGAGGTAGACTCATGAACTAGGATCTTGCTGTACCGGTTAGAGCCACGGGGAAGTAGTTAGCCATCACGGCCTCATTTCCTCTAGCTGCGCGGATGGCAGTGGAGTAAATCTGAAGAAATTCGATAGGATTGATTGTCCCATCATATTTCTCCAGCAGGTGAGGTTGGAACTTGAGTGGCCAATCAGCCATGCGAAGATGCATTGCAAGGGCCAAACAACCGCCCCCACTCCCAATAGAGAAGGGTTTCGTCAAGCCTCTGGCGTCTCGCGAGCACGCTTGATATGGACATGACCGTCCTGCCTCATGTATCAGCGGTCGAGCTCCGACCGAAGGTCCTGCGTCGGGAGCCTCGATGCCGTATGAGTGTGGCGAGTCCCGTAGAGCAGTGACGTCACTTGCTGGGAGGGCGCACATCTCCTGTGCTGCAACACTTGAGGACCAAGTCTACCAGACAGAGACCTATTCCTAGTAGGTGCCTGCCAGCATGGGGCAGACCTTGAACACTGAGGGCATTAGCTGCAACTACCACTAAATGCTCAACATGAGTGCTCCATTGCTCCACGGTGGCCTGAGGAGCTTCGAGCGCTGATGGATGCTGAACAAGAGTCCGCGTTGCATCTAGCGTGTTCTCAGGGTTGTTCATTGATGCAGTGACTGATGCAAATACATCATCTTGCTGAGGTGGTGGAGGTGGTGGTGGAACGACACCCGTCGGGACAACAGCGTTGGCTGGCTGCCAAATGTCGAAGTGTAGAAACGACACTTCCCCCGGTACTACTAAAGTGTAGTCCGCGGAGGTTCATATTCGGTTGGGGCGCTCGTAAGGTCAAGAAAAAAGAGGTGAACATCGAGGTTTTTTACGTGGTTCGGGCCGCCTGAGTGTAATACCCTACTCCACGGGGTGATTATTGATTGTATGAGTGTGTATCGAGTGTCTGACGTTGCTTTTATGCGTATGATCTTAGATGCTTTCTACCGTGCAGCGTAGCCCTTTTATATCCTAAGGGGCTGGCCATTATAGTGCATGCCTGGCCTGATAGGTGGTCTCGTCTATATTAATCACCCTATACCTAATCTACTGGTATTATGAGTGATTAACAGTGTGATAACGTGCCTTAATGGCAGCATTACTGGTATTGATAGCCTTCGGATCATGCGTCATTAATAAGGCATTAATGACAAGTTAACCAGGTCTTGTAACAACTATTTAATAGCCTCTTGAATGTCTGTGCCGTTGAAGATCCGGCTACCTTCCTGTTGCAGGCTTAGTTCCGGAGGTCTGACACATGACAGCTCTAGAGCTTCCCTCTACGGGGGAGGCAGGTCCAGAGCTACTTGACACGTGGCAGCACCGTAGCTTCCCTCTACTAGGGGTTAGGTCCGGAGCTACTGGACACGTGACAACACCGGAGCTTCCCTGTGATGGGAGGAAGATCTAGCCCTGCAAGACACGTGGTAGATCCAGAGCTACCCAAACGAGGGAGGTGGTCCTAGTACTACGGGACACGTGTTGCCTTCGGAAGTCTTCAACATTTACGGGTGAAACTCCATGACTTTATCCACAGTATCACGGGTACCTGGTATCCAATGTACCAATAGATGCCATTTCAGTGGCTCGGGTTGAAGTGAAAGATGAAACTTAGGAGAGACAAGTAATAGCCAAGAGCACAATAAAAGGAAAAAGACAGGGTACTCTATGTGCACGAATGCAAAAGAGAGCGTAAGAGATCCCTTTCCCAAAGCAATGTCTTTATCTTTTTTTCGCATCTCTTGGAAGGCTACTGCACGTGGTGTCAGTTCTATAAATAACAAGGGGGACTAGGACGACCTGCCAGTCAGGTTGGACCAGGCAAACCATTGTCATAGTAAAGGAACAGGCGAACCCTGAGGAAGCGTCAAGCCAGGTCTACAGAGATTACGCTGGAAATTGATACAAAAATCGTATTAAGAACCGGCGTGGTTCAATGCATTGGATACACACGCAGTAAATCACGATATAGCTACCAAATCAGGTATGGCCACGTATCTATGATGCATGAACGTGCCGTCACCTCAACCGCCCAAGAGAAATCCGAAGCAACGACGCTGGAAAGCTTGATGGTCCCAACTGCGTGATCGAAACCTCCCCCGAGGTGGGCCCAGGGGTCACTATCGGTACCCTATAGACCGGGTACCCCCGCATCCAGGAAAAAGAAGGTATTGGGTCCTACCTTCAAGGAGGGAAAGCATCTAGGAGCAGCCACGTGTCTCACACCTCCAGACCCTACCTCCCTGCTGAGAACGGTTTCAGTGTTGCCACATGCCTTGCGGCTCCGGACCCCGCCTCTTTGCTGGGGCTCCAGTGCTGCCACATGCCCTGCGGCTCCGAACCCCGCCTCCCTGCTGAGGTGGGCTCCAGAGCTGCACATGTCTAGTGGTTGTGGAGCCCGCCTCCCTGCTGAGGAGGACTCTGGTGCTACCACGTGTCCAACTGATGAGAAAAGGTTTAGGCCCGATCTTCTGAAGATAATGGATAAGTCGATTGATGGAGATATTGACGTTGATGATCCGAGGCTCTCGAGTCGAACACGAAAAACCCCTACAATCACTACACCACCACTCCATTGGTTATCAACCATGCTGCACACGACTGACCATGCCAAGAAGACTAATCCCTGCAAGTGCAACTGAGAACACAAGCAATAACAAGGTAGAAGCAATCTGAATTGCTAAGTTGGGGTCTCACAAACCGAAGAACGGCGATATTATTGATCTAAGCAAAACCCAATTGTTTACGGCAGCTACTATGGAGTATATATAGGTGGGAGGACGCCCAAGGGAGTGTTGGGGTCGTGACCAAACCCTAAGATACGAAAATAATGGACATAGACTTGATACAAGGCCCAATGGCCCAATACGTTGGCGTAGCACCCTGATAGATTCTGAACTCGATTTTGTTTTGATGATTTCCAATGACTCCAGATGCATTTTGAGGTGCGACCAGAGCCATTGTAAAGTTTATCTTCTCCTCTTTCCGTGCATATGTGGAACGTCAAAAACGGAGTCCGTATGCATCATGGGCTCCATTTTAAGGTGGACTGCTCCTGGACTCCGAGTTGAACTCGAGTCTGAGTTGTAAACTGCTTCCATCAACTTGTGGATGTCCCAGCTGGTTCTCCATGCTCCAAAGGCCTCTTTTATTCACTTGTTGATCTTCTACATTATTCCTAATAACAATTAAATTATCACATAGCAATCTATTCTCAAACTTAATGCAAAAGTAGTTAGGGGCGAATTCACCTGCGGATTTATTAACCGTGCTCGTGCTCTTGTGATTGGTCCTTGCATTTCAATGTGTGTCTCCGCTGTTGTGATGTCCTCATGTTCCTCCCCCTCTTGAATTGGAGTCGTCCTCGACTCAAGTTCATCTTCTCTCATGTGTGGGTCCATATATGCAACGCCATCAAATCCTCTTGTGTCCATCAAAGGAGGAGGCTAAGGTGGTGGACGATATATTGCACCATCTCCATGTTCTCCATCAAATAAGCATGACCATTCACTTCAGCCAGGATCCCAAATAATAAACATTGTGCCACGTTTATTTGTGCAATGATAATGTGCATGATCTCACAATTCTCCCCTTCTTTATAACAACACATCCTCGGCTTGCTCGTATGTCCAGCAAAGAGTCTTGCTTTGGGGGTAGAATGAGCATTGTCCATATTGCACAACCGCAGCAAACAATGCTCCTCTTTTATATATTGTCCTTGCTGCAAGAAAAAAATGCTAGAAAAACTTGACAATACATTATTAGTGTTAGTGCATCCATTCATTTTACCATATTGTTGCAGAACAAAAGGAGCTTGCACATTTGAACATATGTAAACTTTATGCACCATAAATTGACCACGATGTTCATAGTTGCCTATAGAATGAAAAATATTTCTACTTAATAAAGCCAATTCAGATTGGGAAAATATTCTCCTCTCTACAATATTTAGATCACAAAGAGTGTCAAATTGAATATAACCCAAAGAAGACAAAAATTTCAGCTCATCATTTTCAGCAGTAGCGGTGATCAAATTATTAATTTTAGCACAAGTAGGTGAATCCAAAACACAATCATCTAGTACATTAACTTGTTTTTGCATAGGTATAATAGAGTTATCAACACACAACTCTTTCTTAGCGCAACGATCAGCAGGAAAATCAACATGTGACAATGGTGTATTAATAAACGATTTTAATAGTTCCTCCTCGAAAATAGCATGATTGGTGGAAAAATTCAGAACATCCAAAAACTTCTCACCTTCTTTATTTGTAGAATGTTTTGCCTTACCATTTTCAGCAGTGATTTTGAGTGCATTATGAGTTGATCCATCTAAAATTTCACAAGTGTTGTCGAAAGCCTCGTTCTCTTTTGCATCATCTACATTATTTTCTATATTGTCCTACAAAACGTTAGACACAAAAGGAGGTACAACAAGAAATTTCTCCTCAAATTGATGCACTTCATCTTTATAATTAGATACATTCATAAAAGTTTCTCGCATACAAATTTTCATATCCTTCCATGTTCGAGGCTTTCTAAATCATTTAAATTGTTCCACCAAGTTAATGCACAACCTACTAATGCACTTGGAACATTTCTAATTATTCTCCTTTCACACATATGGCATTGTCCAAAAATTTTATCCAACTCTATTTCCCAAGCAATATATTCATCGTAACCAAAACCATCATAAGAAGGAAGAGACGAGAGAATGTAATTATTTCTGGTGGAAGGTGTTATAAATGTGGTCTAAATGTCATGTGAATCCTTGGTTGATGTTTGATTTTTAGTGAGCAACTCCATCGTCGTCTTCATCATGTCAATCATCTCAGCATATAAAGGTATGATTCTTGCTTTTACCTGACATTGTTAGTAGCAAACAAAAGACAACAAAAATATGTTATACCTATCAACTACAAAGGATAATGTCAAAGTGTAAGTGGAATCACACACTCTCAAGCGCCTTACCACGCTCTTACAAGTGTTCTTATTGACATTGCAGGTGGAAAACGGTGGCCGGTATGAAGAAACCAATGAACCGTGGGATGAATGCAAAGGTGTATCGATTCTGCTCAAGAGTAAAGTGTAGCTTGAATGGCACTTTATATGTAGCAATGATTAGCAACAATGAAATCAGATAGTAAAGTTGAATAAGTGTCCAAAGTACTTGTCAAATTTGCTGGCCTAAATGTGTTCCTAGTAGTTGAAGCAAGCAAGACATGAGACAAAACTAGATGACACAAAGGATGCAAGCACTTCAGTTTTTTTGTTTTTTTCTCCTATTTTTCTTGCGGCTTCTTTATCTTGTTTTGCACTTGTCTTTTTCTCTTGTCTTTCTTTTCCCAGAATGTGCTGCAAAAGAAGAACACAATAAAAACCAATCAAAGATATCTCGTGTGTCTGTCGCAGATTTTCTGCTCAATCTTCTAAGGACAAATAGGCACACTTAGAGGCTCTAAATAGAAAAACTTACAACAGCAAGATTGTAGATATATCTCTCCTGTTTAATTTCAATATATGTAAGACCTATTTTGGACAAGAACAATAGGAGATATTGTCCCCGAAATATAGACTGTTCAGAAATTCTAGGTCGAGAATAGATTCAGATCTAATGCACTTTTGACCATGATATATACGTTTACTGGGAAACCTATGAATTTGAAAGTTGTAGAGAACTTCATAAGATTTCCAGAAAGTACAAGAACTCCAAAATCCGAGTTCTTATGAGTGAGATATGATGAAAATACCGAACTGGACAGAGATGAATCTAATCTGGACTTGATGACGTGATTCAAGAGGATGAATCAACACAATGCAAAACTCAAACTAAGACCAAAAACACTTTCTAAACCAGAAATATGACTCAAAAACGGACACAAACTCAACAAAACCAAACTGAAAACGAAAGTTGCAAAGGCTCGACGGTGGTTTGGACAAAGTAATGAACAGATCTACTAAACTGCAAGTTTTTTGTGGATTTTTTTGTGGACTCTAGGTATGAAAAACAAAACTAATGTAATGGATATATGAATTACCTAACGGGCAACCTGGAAATCTGATACAAATTGATAAGAAAAGGTTTAGGCCCGATCTACCGAAGGTAATGGATAATTCGATTGATGGAGATCTCGACGTTGATGATCCGAGGCTCTCGAGTAGAACACGAAAAAACCCCTACAATCACTACACCACCGCTCCATTGGTTATAAACCATGTTGCACACGATTGACCTTGCCAAGAAGGCTAATCCCTGCAAGTGCAACCGTGAACACAATCAAGAACAAGGTAGAAGCAATCTGAATTGCTAAGTTGGGGTCTCACAAACCGAAGAACGGTGATATTATTGATCTAAGCAAAACCCAATTGTTTATGCCGGCTACTATGGAGTATATATAGGTGGGAGGAAGTCCAAGGGTGTGTTGGGGTCTTGACCTAACCCTAAGATACGAAAATAATGGACATAGACTTGATACAAGGCCCAATGGCCCAACATGGTGGCGCAACACCGTGACAGATTCTGAACTCGATTTTGTTTCGACGATTCCCAATGACTCCGGAGGAATTTTGAGATGGGACCAGAGCCATTGGAAAGTTTAAATTCTCCTCTTTCCGTGCATAAGTGAACATCAAAAACCGAGTCCGTATGCATCCTGGGTGTCAGTTTTAAGGTGGACTGCTCTGGACTCCGAGTTGAACTCGAGTCCGAGTTGTAAACTGCTTCCATCAACTTGTGGACGTCCCAGTTGGTTCTCTACGCTCCCAAGGCCTCTTTTCTTCATGTGTTGATCTTCTCCATTATTCCTAATAACAATTAAATCATCACATAGAAATCTATTCTCAAACTTACATGCAAAAGAAGTTAGGAGCGAATTCACCAGCTGATTTATTTACCGTGCTCGTGCTCTTGTGATTGGTCCTTGTATTTCAATGTGTGGCTCCGCTGTTGTGATGTCCTCATCACCAACAGCTTTGGAGCCTTCCTCTCCGCTGAAGAGGGCTCTGATGTTGCCACATGTCTAATGGATCTGGACTCTTCCTCTCCTCTAAGGAGGTCTCTGGTGCTACCGTATGTCCAAGGCTAAAGCAAAACGTCGTTTGAATTCAATACCACAAAACTTCTCCTTAAAGACAGCATTAGTGTGTCATTAGCGCAGCACGACTGGTAAGCATCCAAGACGTATTAGTGTGTCCTGAACACAACAGTAATACATGTTCATGACAGTATTAAGTACGCCAAACCGTGCCTAGGGTACTTAATTACCTAGGGCCACTTGTCAGGCTCCGGCTTCATTGTAAACAGCCGGATCTTTGCATATAAAAGGCCCGCACTGCTACAACAGGACCAACACACACGAAGCTCAACAGGCTGATCCTAGCACTCAGACAAGCAATACAACACACTCTCCAGTGAACGTAGGGTGTTACGCTCCAGCGGTCCGAACAACGTAAATCTCGGTGTTCACCCTTGTTCTCAGCTTCCATAGTTGTTGAGAATTCTTCCCTCCTAAAAAAACCTCCGTGGGCTGTTTCGTAGTGATACTAAGGAAAGTATCGTTGCTATAGTTTGGCAGTCATTTACCCTTCTTACAAGTGATATATATTACTTGCGACACTTATGGAATTTTTATCATCATTTTGTCATTCCAGTGCTATGTAAGCGTGACACTTTTTTTTTTCTAATGACGTGGCAGACATATAATAGAATTATATTTACACCCTTGAATATAATTTTAGTAACTAATCGTGTTTTCAATTACTTCCATTGATCTGTCGATCACTTTCAGATAATAAATATATCTATCAAATAATAATCTTAATTACTCCATATATATATAATCACATTTTCCTTATGAGAACACAAACCAACCATGATCTTGAGATCACTTGAGCCTTGAAAAAATAAAAACTATTGCAACACTCATCCCAACATACACTACAGGAAACACGAACAATTACGTCGGCCAGCGTAACTTACGTGCGCCAGCTGACGTAAGTTGAGTAAATTATGTCGGTGCCTGATAACCGACGTAAGTTAAATAAATTAGATCAGCTTCGGTGCACGGCCGACGTATGTAAAGGAACCGATAGTAATAAATGGATACTAATGTCGGCCGTGGCCCCGACGTAAGTACACATTTACTTATGTCGGCTTGACGTCAGCAGATGTAAATAACCACACCCGACGTAAGTTTTGGATTTAACCTAACCGCGCGAGCCGCGCACGCACGTGCGCCTGCCACCTGGTTCATTTTCTCCGTGCTGCTTCGATCGCTTTTCCACGCCGCCGCCCGACACCGCCGTCCCACACTGTCACCCGCCGCCGCGGCTGCGCCCCGCCGCGCCAGGTAAAACCTCCGCCATCTCCCGCCCCCCTCCACGCCAGCCCACACCCCCCTCACCACTGCGGCGTCGCCTCCTCCCTCGCCCCTCCATGCCGGTCGGCAACCCCGCCCCCCCTCACCACCGCGGCGCCGCCTCCTCCCTCACGCGTCCACGCCGGCAGGCAGCCCCCTCCCCCTCCGCCCCTCACCTCCCCCCAGTACCATCACCCTCACCTCCCCTTCCCCCCCGTCCCCCCTCCTCACCTCCCCCTCTCCCCCCACCCACCCTCACCCTGCTCCACGAGCCCCCCCCCCCCAAATTGAAATTCAAATTTCAATTTGAATTCAAATCAAATTCAATTTTGAATTTGAAATTTTTTAAATTATGCTAAAATTAATTGCTTAATTGTTTATTTAATTATGGCTAAGTGGTTAATTTGCTTAATTATGCTTAAGTGGTTTATTTTATTATGCTTAAATTTGCTTAATTAAGCTTAAGTGGTTTATTTAATTATTCTTAATTTGCTTATTTATGCTTAAATGTCTTAATTATGCTTAAGTGGTTTATTTACTTATGCTTAAATTGCTTGAATTTGTTTAATTATGCTTAAGTGCTTAATTTGCTTAAGTGTTTAATTATGCTCAAGTGGTTTATCTAGTTATGCTTAAGTGGTTAATTGTGCCATGAGGAGGGCGACGTTGGGGGCGGCCGGCTGTCGGGTGCCACGGCGTTGCCGGTGGCTCCGAGAGAGAGAGAGAGGAGGTGGGTCATGTGTAGGGGTCAGCAGAGAAGATTGGAGCGGCGGCGCAGCTTGGGGCGTCATGCGGCATGCGGAGGAGTTCGTGCTGAGAGGAGCTCGCACCGGCGGAGGAGCTTGAGGCAGCGAGCGACACGCAGAGGAAGCTTGCGCGGGCGGTGAACTGAGAAACACGGTATATTTTGTCATGCATAAATTGAAAAAAAAAACTAACGATAATTTGTCCGGCTTTAAACTGCAGAGTCAAACATGGGTAAGGACCGTAGTTAGATGTATACTGGTTGGAAGAGGAGAACTGGTGGTCACTCAGACGAGTGGTACGCCAACACGGAAGCTTTTGTTGAACGAGCTTTTTTGTTGTCAAATAGCAATAAAGTGTGGTGCCCATGTAAAAAATGCCGGAACGGAATGTTTTTGGACAATGTGGAACTTACGATGCACTTGTGTCGAAACGGATACGTATCACATTATGAGTTGTGAAACTTCCACGGCAAGACAGCTTCTCAAGCTGTACAAGAAGTGGAAGCAGACAATGATGATGCCACAGAGGTTGACATGATGGATGAGATGCTGGAAGCTATACAACCAGAGCATCCGGAGGATCCTCAAACAGCGGAGGTTAAAGAGTTCTTCAAACTTATCAAAGATTCAGAATAGCCGCCGCATGGACACTCTAAAATGACAATCTTCAATTTTGTGAATAGACGGTTGGCAATTAAGTCTAAGTTCTTCTTTTCTAATAATTGTTACAACGAGGTCATCAATTTGTTCAACGATGCCCTTCCACATCCCAACAAAGTGACTAAAGATATGTATAAGTCGAAGAAAATTCTTTCCGGTCTTGGTATGAAGTACGAGAAGATTGATGTGTGTCCGGACAACTGCATGATTTTCTGAAGAGAGCGTGCTAATGAGAACAAATGTTTGAAATGTGGTCAACTGAGGTTTGTCGAAGATGTTAATGACGATGGTGATACTGTGACGACGGAAGTCGCACGTAAGCAGCTTCGTTACTTACCCGTGACACTGAGGTTGAAGCGGTTGTTCCTTTAAAAAAATGGCCAGACACATGAGATGGCACAAAGAAGGTGAGCATCAAAACAAGGGAGTCATGACGCACCCGTCCGATGTTGAGGCATGGAAGGCGCTGGACTGGTTCGACCCAAAATCCGATCGTCAAGCGAGAAATGTTAGCATTGGGTTGGCGACAGATGGGTTCATGCCGTTCAGCACAAACGCCACACCATAATCCTATTGGCCCATCTTTGTCATTCCGTACAATCTTCCAGCCGTTTTTTGCATGAAGAATGAGTTCATGTTTCTTAGCCTCATTGTGCCTGGGCCAGATCACCCTGGGTCACGTCTCAACGTGATGTTTAAACCGTTGATCGAAGAGTTGAAAATGTTGTGTACATGAGTCGAAGCGTACGACTGTTACAAGAAGCAGAAATTCAACCTTCGAGCTGCTTATTTGTGGTCCGTCCAAGATTTGCTGGCATATGGCATGTTTTCTGGATGGAGCACTCATGGTCGGTTGACGTGTCCGAAATGTGACTCGGATACCGATTGCTTTTGACTTACTCATGGATGCAAGATATCTTACTTCGATTGTCATAGACGCTGGCTGCCTCCGAATCACTTGTTTAGACAACAGAGGAATGTCTTCAAAAAGAACACTGTTGTCACTAAAGGACCACCGAAACGTCTTAATGGGTCAGAAATATCTGATATGTTGGACAAATTGGTGCCAGATGACAGTCGTCCTGGATATTTTGAAGGTTACAGAAACAAACACAATTGGACTC
The DNA here is from genome assembly GCA_036927565.1 of Tuctoria greenei. Taxonomy (NCBI): domain Eukaryota; kingdom Viridiplantae; phylum Streptophyta; class Magnoliopsida; order Poales; family Poaceae; genus Tuctoria; species Tuctoria greenei. The sequence goes on from JAYESD010000001.1 coordinate 202,807,414, forward strand.
ACATATGTGGACTTTGGGAGCTACCGTATGTTAAGTCATTGAATCTAAGGCACAACATTGATGTCATGCATCAAGAGTGTAACATGGCCGAATGTATCATAAGCACATGCATGGACATGACGGGCAAAACAAAAGACAATTTAAAGGCTCGAAAGGATCTCGCCGAGCTTTGTAACTGTCAAACTCTTGTGCTCTCCGAAAATTGTGGTAAGCCATGCGCTCCTTTCTATCTTTGACCTAAAGAAAAGAAAGAAGTTCTCGAATGGTTGCAAAGGTTCAAATTCCCAGATGGTTATGTAGCTAGTCCGAGACGAGCCATGAATGTTAAAACGGGAAAGCTCATTGGGTTGAAGAGTCATGATTATCACATAATCATGGAAAGACTTCTGCCTGTTATGTTTCAAGGCTACTTTGACGATGCGGTGTGGAAGGTGTTAGCCGAGCTTAGCCACTTCTATAGGAAACTCTATGCTAAAGAAATCACGCCAGAGATGATGACTAAGTTGGAGAAGGAGATTCCGATACTTTTGTGTAAGATGGAAAAAAAATTTCCTCCAGGACTTTTCAATCCAATGCAACATCTCTTAGTTCATATTCCATTTGAAGCGAAAGTGGGCAATCCCGTGCAATATAGGTGGATGTATCATATTGAAATATCACTCAGATATCTGAAACCAATGGTTGGTAACAGGGCAAGGGTTGAAGGTTGCATCGCCGAAGCTTTTACTCTTAAGGAAGTAGGATACTTCTCAAGTGATTACTTTGTAGAGGAACACAATGTTAATAATTCGGTAATGCGGTATAATATGGATGATTAACCTCCTTGTAGCGATCTCTCCATTTTTGCAATAAAAGGCACTACTATTGGTAGTTACACTTCCTACGTCGTTAGCGAAAAAGAAAGGCGTGCTGCTTTCTTCTACATGTACGCTAATATTTAAGAAATGGATGAATATTTCAAGTAAGTGTTTCTCCTACACTGATGCTTTTCACCATCATTTGCAACACATGTATTCCTAAAAGGTTCTCTTTTTGTGCAGTATATTCGACAAGCAAAATTGGAGACATAGACATCAACCCACGAGGAAGCAAATATAACAGATTTGATGGGACAGAATAAATGGGGGATCTAATTTTCTTTCCTGGTTTCAAGATCATGTAACATTTCCTCGTTAACTTATCAATATTAACAACGTTTTCTTATAACTTAGGAATGATTACTTTTCTAATAACTTCATATCTTGGACAGTGCAAAAAAGATGCAAACATCCATGAAGATTTGCGACAACTATCTTGTGGAGTGGTTAATGTTAGAAGCTATGACCAATATGACGTCAAGGGCTTTTGATTCCGTGCAACTCAATTTGAATCTCTTCGTCCTCTCGCGACAACATGTAATACCGGAGCTGTGATGAGGGCAATCAATTTGCAAGAAAATGAAAATCATTACTACAAGATTATTAAAAAATCCTTGAGTTCACTTTTGTCAGAAACAAGACAATTCGAGCAGTATTCTTTGACTGCGAATAGTTTGATTCCATTCGTGGAATTCGAGTAAATTAATTTGGCATGGTCAAAGTAAAACACAAGGAACGGTTGAAAGGATTCGATTCTTTAGTTCTTGCACACCAAGTAGAGCAAGTGTACTATCTACCTTATAAATGCAATAAATTCAAAGCTTGGTGGGTGGTACATAAGGTGAATCCTCACGAGCGGTTATACGCTCCAGGAGATGATGATTATCATGAGGATGCTAAGACTGATGTGGTCTACCAAGAGGAAGAGTTGCCAGACTCCTTCTAAGTCGAGCCCGGTGTAGGACTCGATGACTTAGATGGAGACACTCAAGATATCGAGACTGGCACGGAAGCAGAAACAGAATCAGAATCAGAAAATGAAGATATCGATGACTTAGTCGAACCTGTTGATTTGCGGAAACGAAAACGATATGCAAAGAAGAAGATCGATGGGCTCGTTTAAGGAGTAGGGTGGATGACCGTGATGTTGATGAATTTTGAAATTTATGAAGTAACATTTTATTCACCAACTTAACAATAATTTTGTATATTATCTTTGCATATTAATCATTTATTTCTTGCAATGTGATGTCGTCGAAGGGCAGAGAAACACCATAGGCAGATTAACAGTGTCCTTGGTGCTATCGTGAAATTGCACTAGCCCGGTGTCATTGACGTTTTCCCTGCCCTGTCGTGGGATGACTACGCTCGTGTCTCTCACCCAGTCCACAACAAGGTTCAGGGAGCCGTGTGGCACAGATTTATGGTAAGTTTAACTGTTTCATTTTTTTCAACTCATTTGAATTGTTAATACATATCACTTAAATGTTTGTTTGCTTAAAGCTGAGGTGCCAAGTAGAGGAACCGGGCTTGGAGGACTACGCGAGACGCATGTTCCATTACAACACTCAGAAGCTCACGACGACAGCATTGTCGAACGCCAGGATTCAAGCCGTCAATGCATACTACAAGCGGCACCCCCGGGAGCAGGAGCAAGAGCATCAAAGAGGTGCATTTAGGAAGGACTCTGACGCGTACTTGACAGAGGAGCGGTACGCGGAGGTAAAATTTTAATATTGTTAAATATTTACAATATCTATGTATGTTAACTGCATTGATGAAAAATGAAATATGTGCATATTAATATTTCCTGGTTACAGGATAACACCAAGGCGTACTTAGCTCTCTGTCGGCATTGGGCTAGCGAAGCATTCATTGATAAGTCCACAAAGGCTAGACAGTGCCGCATGGGGTCCAAGGGCAAGAACAACTTTGGCGGCGACGGCTACTTGCGTTTGGCTAAACGCATGGTAAATACTTTTTCAATTTATTTATCTATTTCTAATATATTTATATCTCACTAACACGACTATACAGGAGCGAGAGATGGGTTAGGAGCCGACCCCTACCTAGGTTTGAAAGAGAGGTCACAAGGGAAGTGACCCTTCTCAGCTAGGGCAATGTAGTCAAGTCGCAGCCGACCGACTGATAAGTTTTCAAAATTCATCAATTCCATTATAACTAATACTATTATTGACATGCTTACAAGATTTCTTTGTTTTGTAGTCAAAGTATGCGCAGGAGGTCACCAAGATACACGATGCGGTTATTATTGGGAAACTGCACCAATCGACCCCCAAGCCGCGTACACGAGCGGAGGCGAGAAGGCCCATAGATGGTGAGTTGTTCATGTGTTTCATTTCTTTTTCAATTTATCTTCTTCTACTTAGTGTTTTCATTCTTTTGTAGGTTTGCCATTTTTGATGGAGTTGTCGACTCGAGGTTGGCACGACTTTTGAGAGGCGGTTCATCATCGCAGGCCTCGTCCGTTGGGACCAGTAGTGGTCGTCTCTCACAGACTCAGCTGAAGCTCCTTGCCTTGAAGGAGAACCTGGCGCAAACCCAGATGCAAGCAGCGGTGGCGGTAAGTAATTTAAACTACAGTAGTTAAATTTCATAGCATTTCAATAACATATATCTTCTAATATTTTGCAATGGCAGACTCTTGCTCGAAACACCAGTCACGATATCGAGATTCCTATACTTCCACTGCAGCAGACACCGGAGCATGTAATATTGTCGTATTCATTTTAGTATTCCGTTAGCTCAGTTGAAATAGTTTCTGTAGTAGTCAAAAAAGCTTTAGCATAGAAGAAACCCACATACAACCTTATTAGAAGAAGCCACGATATATCAGTTTGCCTAAGCATAAAGTAGAACACGGGTTGTTAAAGGAAAACACTAGAAGTCCCATTTCAAAGAGCCATCAGTTTTCCAGTGAACCACATACCCAACAAAAGAACATATATTCAAACTTGCATGATATGTTAGCTAGTACAGGGAAATTTAAACAATTGCATGATATGTTAGCTAGTTCAGACATCTTCCTATCTCTTGTACATTTTGATCCTAAGTAATAACAGATTCCTGTAATAATTCTTGTAGTAATTCAATTTCTATTACAGACATCTTCCTATCTCTTGTACATTTTACAAGGCTAATACAGGGAATATGTGGTTCTTTTGCAGGGTTCGGGGACGGCGGTTCAAACTCTTTCGCCACACCTACAGGCACCCGGAGGGACGCGCCGAGAAGATCTCGGCTCCGGAGGTAGTGGAGGGGCTAGCGTGTAGCCCGGTGAATGGTTTTGAAATTGTTTTGTGTTGTTGTGGATGTTTTAAATGTTTTATGGACTATTTTGTGATTTCTGTACTGTTTAAACTATATGAACTGCCTGTGTATATCTGTGTGGAGCTCGCAATCTTGCGAGGTAGTCAGTTTCTGTTTTTTTAATGAACATTTAACTTACGTCGGCTTTGGCGAAGCCGATGTAAGTTAGCCCAGTTTAACTTACGTCGGTCAGACCATATCGACGTAAGTTATTCCAAGTAACTTACGTCGGTTATGATCTACCGATGTAAGTTACACCACTTAACTTACGTCGGCCGGTCATCCGCCGACGTAAGTACTCCGGCCAGCCCGCAGGCCATCCACCTAAATAACTTACATCGGACGTGGGACACGGACATAATTAAGTTACTTACGTCGGCGGCCGACGTAAGCTACCTTAATTACGTCCAAAGTACTTCGTCGGCCGGTAGTTGACATAATTTAGTGAAAACCGACATAATTAAGTAACTTACGTCAGTTTTGGCTTCAATTACATCGGACAGGGCCGACGTAATTGATCGGGATTCCTGTAGTGATGCGGCTGCAGCAAACAATCATCACAACCGGCAGATGCTTCCAGTGCATGCATGCTAGAAGAAAACAAACTTTAGCAGCAGATTACTAATAACAAGTTAAATAAACAATTAGTGGTTAGTCAGTGGACAAATGTATTTTGCAGCTACAAGGCGTCATACCATTTCTCTCAATGTCATCATGGTTACTATGTATTCCCTAGTTCGTCTGATTAGTTACCAAAATTATAGTCAAGGCCATAAATGTCACTCTATTATATGTTCGCCACGTCACTAGAACAAAAAATGACATGTCACGCCTACTGAAGCTAGAATGGCAAAGTTATGATAAAAGTTTCATAAGAGTGGCAAATAATATATATATATATATATATATATATATATATATATCACTCATCTATCAGAGTGGCGAATGTTGAATTTATCCATCTTGAATTAGACAAAATTTATATTAATTTTTAGCCTAACTTTTAGTAAGTGCCGAAATAAATTATGAATGGCCCATTGGGCCGAGCCCCTTACCAGGCATAAATCATGGACTTAATGATTATTGTAAAACTTCTCGCAACTAAATCGAATATTCTGGTGGAAAGGTGAAGCGTCGTGACTCAAATGATCAGAACTAAATATGTAATATAATATCAAAGATAGAGTTCGATACAATATATTATGAGCCAAGTGTGTTGATACTCTGCATACCAGGTATCCTTTCGTACCAGAAGAAGACGCGTCGAGTTCCACCTTCTAGTATTGTAGACTATTGGACCTGCCTCCCTCCTTAGGATGGTTTCGGTGCTGCAACGTGTCCTGCAGTGCCGGAACTGCCTCCCTTCATATGGTGGCTCCGTTGCTGCCACGTGCCCGCAGTGTTGGACCTGCTTCCCTCCATATGATGGCTCCGGTGCAGCCATGTGTCCTGGGCCGTCGGACCTATCTCCCCAACAGGGGAAGCTCCAGTGCTGCCACGTGTCTTGTAGCTCCGAACCTGCCTCCCCGTAGAGGGAAGCTCCAGGACTGCCACGTGTCACACGCTGGGACCTATGTCTGCAACGGGATCTCCAACGCCGCGGACATTGAAGGGCTATCAAACAGTCGTTACGAGACCTGGTTAATGCGTTATTAATGCTATATTAATGACGCATGATCTGAACACTATCAAGATCGGTAACGTTGCCGTTATGGCATGTTATCCTGCTATTAACCACCCTTAACACCTGTAGATCTTGTATAGGGCAATAATAACAACCAGAGCCACCTGTCGGGCCACATCTCATACTGTAAACAGCTAGTCCTTGGCTTATAAAAGGGTTGCGCTGCACGGTAGAACTCATCCTCAATGAATCCAAAGTCATCCACACTTATACAATACATGAACACCCCATGGGGTAGGGTATTACGGTCAGGCGGCCCAAACCACATAAAAATCCTTTGTTTTCACCCTTGTTCTTGATCTTGATTAGCGCCCCGCCTAAGTACAAACCTCCACAGACTATTTCTTAGTAGTACCGGGGGAAGTGCCTTAGTCCACAATTTGACATTTGGCGCGCTAGGTAGGGGGTTCAAGATCTCGAAGATGGTGAACTCAACCGCTGCTTCCAACGGATCGACTACAGAAGCCATTGGAGGAAATCCCTCCAATGTTCAGCTGTCGGCCAACGTTGTAGTTTCGGCGGGTGTCGTTCCACCACCACCACCATCTGCTGCAACAGCCAACCCTTAACAGCAAGTGGTGAATTTGTGACGGTTAGAGCATCGACGAACAACCCGAAGAACCCGATGAACGCAGCACGGACTCTGCTTCAGCGTCCTCCAGTGTCGGGAGCTCCTCTGGTCGCATTGGAACAACGGTGCGCTAATGTTGAGCAACTAGTTGCAGCCGCAGCCACTGCACTCAACAGCTAGGGTGTGCCCCATGCAGGGCAGACACCTTCTCGTAACACGACCTTGTCTGGAAGACTTGGTTCTGTGGCGTTGCAGCCCAGGAGATGTGCGCTCTCTCAGCACGCGATGTCTCTGCCCCTGGGGCTCATCGTACTCATATGATGTCGAGGCTCCTGACTCAGGACCTTCGGTCGAAGCTCGAGGGCCGGTACATGCGGCAGGATGGTATTGTCAACATCGAGCGTACTCGCGAGAGGTGACTTGCTCAGGAAAACTCTTCTCCCCTGAGAGTTGGTGGCAGCTGTTCAGCTCTTGTCATGCATCTTCGCATGGTGGAATGGACACTGTCGGTACCCTAAAAACCATACACCCCCTGAGGATACAAAGATCTCAAGGGAAGGACATCTACTCAAATTGAAGACCCTCGGGGGCCCACTTGTCAGACGTAACCGGACCCGCTTCTTCAACATGGTTAGCCCCTAGGTTGCCACGTGTACTGTCAGACCAGAGCTATTACCCGCAAGGGTGAAGCTCCGGGCCAAGTACTGAAACGGCACCTCCGGAGGTAACCCCTGACCGAGAGAAGCTCCGGACCTGACACGTGCCAGGCCGCACCGGAGCTTCCCGCTTCCCACGAGCAAGCTCCGGAGCTGCCACGTGTCCATACGTCGGAGCTGGCCGCTTCAAACCCCCGGGAGACGTTGTAACGGCTCCGGATCTCCAAAGGACAGCCGCAGACTTCAAGACCTGATTAATTATCATTAATTCCACGTTAATGATATTTAATCGGATGATCTTAACACCTGTAACGGCACTGTCGGAGCCGTTACAGGGTTATTAACAACAATTAATCTCGTGTATCAATACCAATAACCGCCAGGGCCACATGTCGGGCCAGGCTGACTTGTAACGGTATGTCCTTGTACTATAAAAGGACAAACCGACGATACACGAGGGGGAGAACTCTCGAAGACTCTGAAGCTCACAAGTTAATACAACACACACACACACCCGTGGAGTAGGGTATTACGCTCAGGCGGCCCGAACCACGTAAACTACTGTGTCACTCGTGTCCAATCGCGTTTCACCTACTTGAGTCTCCGCGCGCCCAAACCGAACCACAAACTCCTTCCACACTTTCGTAGTGTCAGGGGATCTGCCGACTCCAACAGTCGACAGTTGGCGCGCCAGGTAGGGGGTGCCTGAGATCTTCAAGAATGGTGAATTCTGCGGCAGGATCATCCAACGGGCAACCTGCTGCTCAGGCTGTCGGAGGCAATCCCTCCAACATGCAGCCACCGGCAGGAGCCTCAGTTCCAGCGGGAGTCACACTCCCACCACCACCATCTTCTCCGGCAAGACATGCCGGACGACATGATGGTGCACCGGCGTCACATTCTGCGCCGGCAAGTCATGACAACCCAGAACACGCGCTCCATGCAGCGCGTGCTCTCCTCCAGCGACCACCACCTCCGGATGCATCTCAAGGTGCCATGGAGCAATGGAGAGCTGATGTTGAGCATTTGGTCGCAGCAGTGGCCGAACGCCTCAACAACCAGGGTCCACCTCCTTCAGGGCGGGCCCCGTCGCAGCGACGAACGTTGTCTGGAAGACTTGGTCCACATGTCTCCAACAACCGGAGAAGAGCTGCGTCACAGCAAGTGACGTCGTTGCCCTCTGGAGCACGACGTGCCCATACTGCATCTCAGCTTTCGACACACGACCTCCGGGCGGAGCTTGATCGCCGATACCGCCAACAGGATGGCCGTGTCCACATCGAGCGAGCTCGAGAAAGATGAGATGCTCAAGACCTTTCTACTCTGGAAGGAGTAGGAGGAGGCTGTTCTGCCCTAGCCATGCACCTGCGCATGGTTAAATGGCCACAGAAGTTCCGGCCACACTTGCTGGAAAAATTCGACGGGACTGTCAATCCCGTAGAATTTCTACAGATATACTCCACTGCGATCCTAGCAGCTGGAGGAAACGAGGCCGTAATGGCCAATTACTTTCCAGTGGCCTTAACTGGGACCGCCAGGTCCTGGTTTATGAGCCTTCCACCCAACTCTATCGACAGTTGGGAGGAGCTGTGCCGTCAGTTCACCGCCAATTTCGGGAGTTCATACACCCGTCCGGGCACTGAACTGGACCTTTTTGCGGTCGTGCAAAAAGGAGGAGAATCTTTGCGGTCATTCATCCAGAGATTCTCTCAGGTACGTAACACAATCCCTTCTATCTCAAGCGCTTCTGTCATTGTGGCATTCAGACAGGGTGTACGAGACAAGAAGATGTTGGAGAAGCTGGCGATCAAAGAGATCACCAGCGTCACGGAGCTCTTCAGCCTGGCTGACAAATGTGCCAGAGCTGCGGAGGGCCGTGAAATGCACTCCAAACCAGCCTTGGAGGATCATAAAAAATCCTCCAAAGAAGAAGCCGCTACCTCCGGGAGTGGCAAGAAGAAAAAGAAGACCAACGGCAAGAAGAAGCCATCGGCCGGCACATCCAACGTTGCAGCCGCTGCAACTCCTGGTGGCCGGGGGCCACGCCCCGAGAAGCGACCTCGACCGTCTTCTGAAGACGGTGGCAAATCCAAGATGTGGTGCCCCATTCACAAAACGAGCAGCCACAGACTGGAGGACTGCCGGGAGGTCCAAAACCTTGCCGAGCGCTACCACAAGCGCCGGGAAGGGTCTCCCTTCCGACAGAGGGAGGGAAAACAAAAGGTCGATGAAGCTCCGGCTGAAGAGGAGTTAGGGTTTCAGGACCCCAAAAAGGTCTTGAAAGCCGTCTACACCTCCGTCGACGATGATTCCGACGTCTCCGACAACGAGCGTCGAAAAAACATGAACACCATCTTTGGTGGATCATGGGACATCACCTCTCATCGTGTCATCAAGACTATGCGACGGGATATGGCTGCTGTAGCTCCTACAGCTAGACCGGAGCCACATCAAAAGTGGATGGACACACCCATCACTTTTGATGCTTCGGACTGTCCTCAAAGCATGGTCGGAGCTGGCCAGCTACCCTTGATGGTATCTCCCACCATCAACAACATCCAGCTCCATCATGTCCTAGTAGATGGAGGTTCGGGGCTTAATCTCATCAGCTTCGAAGCTTTCACTAAGCTTCAGCTTCGACCTTCGGACCTCCAGCCCTCTCGACCTTTCTCCGGAGTAGGTCCGGGGGCCATAACCCCACTCGGAGCTATTACTCTCCCTGTTACCTTCGGGACCCGGGAGAAGTATCGCACCGAAAAGTTGATCTTCGACGTCGCTCAGATCAACTTACCATTCAACGCCATTTTGGGTAGACCTGCCTTGTACAAATTCATGGCAGCTGCTCATTATGGATACCTGGTGTTGAAGATGCCAACACCAGTAGGCGTTCTCTGGATCCGTGGAGATCGCACTGCCGGAGTAACTGCTCTGGAGGAACTCCACGCACTCACCACAGCGCAAGAAGAGGACTCCAGACAGAAGCAAGCTCCACAACCTCCGAGCATTCGTCAACGAGGCTCGACCTCTGCACCCCGTGTGCAGCCAAGCGGCGACACCGACATTCCCGTCAAAGTCGTCCAAATTGGTTCCGATGTCACCCAAACTACCCGCATATCGGGTGGCTTGAACGACAAATAGGAACTCGCGCTCATCACTTTCCTCCGGGCTAACGTTGACGTGTTTGCTTGGCAACCGTCACAAATGCCTGGGATCCCCAGGGAAGTGATTGAGCACAATCTGAAGATTTACCCCGACGCTCGGCCTGTGCACCAGAAACCTCGGAAGCAATCTGTAGAGCAACAGAACTTCATCCGTAAAGAAGTGAAGAAGTTGCTCGAAGCCGGATTCATCCGAGAAGTCTACCATCCAAAATGGCTGGCAAACCCAGTCGTTGTGCCTAAAGCCGGCGGGAAACTTCGGATGTGCATCGACTACACCACACTGAATAAGGATATCATCAAATCCGGATGTCTAGGGAAGATGAAGAACATACTTCATTCATCACAGTGGATGGATTGTATTGTTACACAGCCATGCCTTTTGGTCTCAAGAATGCAGCTTCAACTTTTGTACGAGCAATGTACAAAACTTTCGAAGAACTCATCAGAGACATAGTGGAAGTGTACGTTGATGACATCGTGGTCAAAGTCAAGAACAAGGAGTCCCTCTTGGACACCTTGCAGGCTGTCTTCGACAAGCTGCGGGCCACCCGCACGAAGCTAAACCCAGACAAATGCGTATTTGGGGTTAGTTCCGGAAAGCTTCTTGGTTTCCTGGTAAGTCACCGGGGCATAGAGGCTAAACCGGCGAAGATAAAAGCCATTGAAGACATGCGGCCACCAACCCGCATCAAAGACGTCCAAAAATTAACTGGATGTCTAGCAGCCCTCAGCCGGTTCATTTCAAGACTGGCGGAAAGGGCACTTCCCTTCTTCAAGTTACTAAGGAAGTCCGGACCATTCCAATGGTCTGAAGAAGCAGAGAAGGCATTCCAGGAGCTGAAACAGTTCCTCACCACCCTACCAGTCTTGGTAGCTCCGAACCCTGGTGAGCCTTTATTGCTTTACATTTCAGCAGCTGACGAAGTCGTCAGTATGGTTCTGGTTGCGGAGAGACCGGAACTACCCAATACTCAGGAATCCAGATCCCTTCGGGAGGATCCGGAGGTTCCTGAAAGCGGGTCTGGGTCCCAGCTCCCAGACTTGAACCCATAAGAAGCCATTTCAGAGGACCCGGATCCTTCCGATAGGATCCAGGTCATTCCTGAAGAAGCTCCGGGTTCCTCCACCCAGAACCCGAAGGTCCCCGAAGATAGTCTGGACCCCTCCGACAGGGTCCGAATCAATGGAGAGGAAGCTCCGGACCCCTCCGGGAGGGTCCGAACCATTCAACGCCCAGTATACTTCATCAGTGAAGTGTTACATGATGCCAAGACTCGATACCTAGAGGTGCATAAGCTGCTCTACGCAGTTCTTATTGCCTCAAGGAAGCTTCGACACTATTTCCAAGCTCACAAAGTCTCGGTGGTAACCTCATATCCACTTCGAGCGATCCTGCATAATCCCAATTCAACTGGGAATATAGCAAAGTGGGCAGCGGAACTGGCTGAATTCGACCTCGAATTCATTCCAAGACAAGCAATCAAGAGTCAAGCGTTGGCAGATTTCGTGGCAGAATGGACTCCCTCTCCATTAAACCCTGGGGGCCCCAGCGAGCAGAAGACGGAACCACAAGTTTCGGTCTTCACTAAGCCTCATTGGACCCTTTACTTCGACGGCTCCATGCAGAAGCAGGGAGCCGGAGCTGGAATCCTTCTCCTCGCACCAACCGAGGAGAAGGTGAAATACATGGTGCACCTTGACTTCAAGGCAACCAACAACATGGCGGTGTACGAAGCACTCATATATGGATTAAAGGTGGCACTATCATATGGTGTCAAGCAGTTGCTGGTCAAAGGAGATTCACAGCTTGTCATCAAACAGGTGAAGGGTGAATGCTCCTGTAATAATCTCCAGCTGGCTGCTTATCTCCTTGAAGTCCAGAGGCTTCAGAAGGACTTCGAAGTCCTAGACCTTCACCATGTTCAGCGTGCTCACAACGCTGAAGCTGACGAACTCTCGACCAAGGCGTCAACCGGAGCTCCGGCTCCAGACGGAACCTTTGTCCGGAGGTTGTCAAAACCCACAGTTCAGCCTGCCGAACTGAACGAAGGGGGCGAGATCAGCATCCCGAAGCTGACGGTCCCGATGGCCCTGTTATCATGGCAGCCATCAAGGGTCGTAGGTGCTGCCGGAAGCTCCGAGCAACCCAGCACGCAAGACTCGAATGCTCAAGTCAGTTCCGATGCATGGATCTCGGAGATCCGGAACTACTTGAAAGACAACATCCTTCGTGACGATGATGTATCCGCTGACCGGGTAGTCAGATTGGCTAAAAGATACACGTTGGTAGAAGGGGATCTCTACCGGCGCGGTGCCAACGGCATCCTAATGCGGTGCATCACAAGGGAAGAAGGCTGCGAGCTCCTCGCAGAAATCCATGGAGGTGAGTGTGGGAACCACGCGTCTTCCCGCACGCTGGTCGGAAAAGCCTTTCGGCACGGCTTCTACTGGCCTACAGCGCTCCAGGATGCTACTGAGCTAGTGAAGAAATGCAAAGCATGCCAATTTCATGCAAAGCAAATTCATACACCTGCTCAGCCCTTACAAATGATACCTCCTACGTGGCCTTTCGCTGTGTGGGGGATGGACATCTTGGGACCCTTCCCAAGAGCCGTCGGAGGTTACAAGTTCCTGTACGTCGCCATCGACAAGTTCACCAAGTGGCCGGAAGCTACTCCTGTTGTGACGATCAACAAACAATCTGCAATCAATTTTCTACAATCTATCGTGAGCAGATTCGGAGTCCCAAATAAGATCATCACTGATAATGGGACTCAGTTCACAAGCTCCGCATTTCAAGGATATTGCGAAGACCTCGGCATAAAAGTTTGCTATGCTTCCGTAGCTCATCCTGCCAGCAATGGACAAGCCGAGAGAGCAAATGCAGAGATCCTTAAAGGACTCAAAACACGCACTTATGAGCGTTTGAAAAAGCACGGAGCTAATTGGATCGAAGAGCTTCCGCCCACTCTATGGGCTAACAGGACTTCTCCAAGTCGGGCAACCGGAGAAACACCCTTCTTCCTGGTGTACGGAGCTGAAGCGATCCTTCCTCCGGAAATCACCTTGGGTTCCCTCCGAGTCCGGACCTTCGACGAAGCCGCGCAGGACCAGCTCCGGCGTGAAGACCTAGACCTCCTCGAGGAGGGAAGGTGCCAAGCAGCTGTTCGGAATGCCCGATACCGCCAAGCTCTACGGCGCTATCATCAGCGGCATGTACACAACCGACAGCTCGAGGAAGGCGATCTGGTGCTACGGAGAATACTATCCAGAGAAGGGCAAAACAAACTCTCCCCCGGCTGGGAAGGACCCTTCCGAGTGATCAAAGTATCCCGTCCCGGAAGCGTTCGCTTGGCTACCGAGGATGGGACACCTCTCCCAAATCCTTGGAACATCGAGCACCTCCGTAAGTTCTACACTTAATTCCACGGAGGTGAGTCTTAAGTAACTTGAAGTGTATGTTATAGAGTCATTGTACAGAGTCGGGTAGTTCCTCCGGGAGAGCAGCCGGACCTTTCCCGAAAGGTTTGGAAAGCTCATGCAACACTTGATACAGTCTCCGGACTAGAAGTGTAGCTAACTACCCTGGGTTAAACGAGAAACCGAACACACTTAGCCCGGTTCCGTACCCTAAGAGTGTACTTGTTTCCCCTGTACCCCGGACCTATAATGAAAGACATCTTCATGTGAAATAGACTCCACGTGCATTCATTTTTGCATAAGGCTCGACATTTTTATTTTTCTCTTTCTTGTCTATAACAGAAACGTGCAATTCTTAAGAAATTCTAGTTAGACCGATTTACGTACGATTCGAGTTGAATTGTCGGATTTTTTAGATTTAAATATCGTCTGGGGCCAACTCGCCTGAAAGCCGCCAAGCCATTCTAGGGCCGGAGTGCGCTATCGACTTAGCCTGGTCAAGCACCCTAAGTACGCCACTCTACCTACATCCCGGCAGGCCAAAGTAAGGTGGGTCCATGGACAATTGGATCTAAAAGAAAAGACAATTCATCCAATTATACTAAAAATCGTGTTCAACTTGAAATTCTCTTGAGAACCGTAAGCCGCGACGAAGTTATAGATAAGGAACGAATTTTACTGTTTTTCTTGGCTTAAGTGTGCAGGAAAAATAAACCCAATATTGATGGAGAAAAACCGGAGTTAACCAAGCTCCGACTCCCACCGGCGTTAACTTAAAGATGGTGAGAAGACTCTATCACTAGAGTCTGTTGCCAACAAGCCAGGCGTGGCAAGGGTCATTGCCGGAGCTACTAAGCTCCGACACCTTGAAGTATTAACTATCGACACTCAACGTGTTGGTAGAGGCTATTGCCGGAGCTACTAAGCTCCGACGATGGACAGTGCCGGAGCTTCTAAGCTCCGACGACTTAAAGGGACCTTCACTATCGAAAACTTCGGACCTAAACTATACGAGTTAGAAGCAAATTTGTCTTCAACAAAATTCAACATCCTCTTGGTACATGTCCACAATCAAATTGTGCACATCTACCAGGGGGCCAAGTGAAGACAAAGATGTTGAAGACAAAAAATGAAATTCACGAAAAATTGGGGATTTCATTTCATCAGAAGACCGGAGATTACATCTGGAGACAAGGGATTACAAAATTGAGGAAGAAGAGAAGATACAAATAAAGGCTAAGAAAGATAGTCCTAGACCCTATGGAAGAACTCAGCGACCTTCTGGGCGACCTCCGACACGCTGGCTCGGGTAGCTTCGCCTTCTCCTTCGACGGGGCCTTCAAGCACCGGGTCCAGAGAGAATCGAGGGTTCCGGCTAGTGTAGCACGTCAACACATACTCTGTGACGTTCCTAGCCAGGGATTGCCCCTCGACCTCCAGCTGGTCCGCGATGACGTCGCCCACCTTGGAGAGCTTGCTGCCCGCAGCGCTCAACGCTTGCAACGCAAGGTCCGGCTCCGGCTCCGGATCATCCGGGAGCACGGGGCTGAAACCCATCGGCGCTAGCGCATCATCGGCCTTGCTCAGGAACTCCCAAATTTGCAGGGAGTCCGTCTTCCTCAGGCCCTTCATCTCTTCCAGGGACCTCCGGGCCGCCGCCAGCTCCGAATTCTCGCGGGAAAGACGCTCGACTTCTTTGGCGTTTTGCTGAATCTTCGCAGCAACCCGCTTCTCAAGTCTTCCGAGCTCCTCCTCCCAGAGGTGGATCTTGTTCCGGCGGTCGACCAGGTCTTTCTCCCTAGCCTCTATTTTCTTCTCCCGGGCGACAAGGGCACACTCGTACTCGTAGAGTTCCTGCCCCCGCACCCAGGTCTTCTCCTCCTCCTCGAGGCAGCGCTCTTCCAATTTTTTGTTGCGCTCCTCGATACCCTTGTCCGCCAGAGCTGTCTTCTCGGCGAGCTCTTCTTCACGTCGCAAGACGTCATCCCGTAGCTCCAGGAGTTTTTGCTCCTCATCCTCGAGCCGCTTTTCCCTCCCCTCAAGTGCCTCTCGGCGCTTGATGAGTGCGGTGCTGATGGCCTCGAGTTGATCAAACCGAGCGTTGGCCGCGTCGTTAGCAGCCTTAGCTTGGTCATGGTACTCCCGGGATTGGGCGTCGAGGTTGTGAGTCATGCTCTCCCTCTCGTCCAGCATCTCACCCCAAAGCTCCAGGCGGACCTTCTCCCGCCTGATCCATTCCTTGTCCTCAGCAATCCTCGACTGCGCCAGCTTGGTCTCGAATTGGAGTCGATTACGCCACCTCCTAAGGGTTTGGCGCTCCTCTTCAAGAGCCTTGCTGTCATGGAAGAAGGCTAATTGGACTTGGCGTAGACTGGAGCAAGCGTTGTCGATGGACATCGATAGCGAGATGGGCTCTGGACCTTCTGGGGTCTCCTCCGCTGGTTCCAGCGGGTCTTCATTTACAAAAATTGGGTCCCACTCTACGAGAGCGGAACCCCGAGCTTCCAAGGCACTAGGGCACTCCTCCGGGATGGCCTCAGTCGCCACCGAAGAAGGTCCCGCCACCAAGTCTTCATTCGCCCCCTCAGGCTGGGGGCCGGCGACTTCGTTCAGGCACTCTGGCTCCGCCACGGGTACCATCGACGTCGTCGCCTCCACTGGCTCCGGCCGGGACGCTTCTTCTGAGGGAGGCTCAAGCTCCCTCGCCTCTTCGACCACCGGCTCTGCAGCCGGCGCCTCCACAATCACCGGCTCTGCAGCCGGCGCTCCAATAGCTACCGGCTCTGCGACCGGAGTTTCGGAAGTAACCGGCTCAATTGCCGGAACCACTTCAACTTCCGGCTCGCACGCTGGGGCTTCAGTTACCTCCGGCTCAACCGTCGGGGCTCCAGCACTTTCCGGCTCTGAAGCCGGGACCGCTACTTCCTCCGACTCAACAGCCGGAGCATCTACTTCTGCAGCACCAGGGCCCGGAGCTTCAACCTCCGGAGCGGGTGCCGCTGGCGCATCTTCGATCCCGTGGTCCGGCGCTACCACGGGAACTTCTGGAGACGAGTCGAGGTCCATGACCACGACAGCCGGCGCCGGAGCTGTCGCAGCCTCCGCCTGGGGCGGCACCGGGGCTGGAGCAGAAGCCCTCGCAGCCTCAGACACTGTGGCTGAGGGCGGAGCTTCACTCCCCTTCTTGGGAACGCTGCAGATGAAGAATGAAGAAATTGAGCAAACAGATGCTATAATTAAAAGTTAATTGAGGTAAGCAAGAAAAATTACCTTGGGAGGCTCACGCACCAGCTTGCGCGGAACCTCTTTCCCGGACGTTCCGGGCTGGCCACGGTCGGCGTAGGAGCTCCGGGAGGACTCCAAGGACTTGCCGTAGCCGCGGGCGTTTCCCGGGTCGGAGCTCTCCTTGACCGGGAGGAACTCGTAGACCTGGAGGCCCTCACCGCTTCTCGAACCGGAGTCGCCTGTCCGGAGCTGGCACCTCCAGAGGGACCCATCACAGGGACAGCCGCACTCCGGAAGGATCCCACCGCCGGAACAGTAGCGCTCCGAAAAGACCCCACCACGGGGACAGACGCTACAGCGGCGGAGGATCTTCCTTCCTGAGGACGGGGAACTGGCGGGGAAGTAGCAAGCCCGACGGACCTTCCGTCAGCATGTCGCAGCTTCCTCTTCCGGTTCTCCGGCTCTTCCGCCAGCTCCTTGCCCTTGCCAGTGACCTCAGCTCTTGGCTGAGAGACAGGGGTGGAGCCGCCTTCCGACAACCCGGGAATCGCCAACCGGGCGGTCGATCTTCTCTCGATGACGCCAAGGTCGTCAAGCGCGGGCATCTTCCGCCAGAGCTCCCTGCTAAACTCAACTTCCACGTTCAGGGGGAGGAAAGCCGGCGGCGGAGTCAAGTACTCTCCGTCAACATCGATGCCGTGCTGGAATTTCTTGAGGTGAAACTCCAAGGACTTCCCCACCATGCTGGACTTCAACCCGGTCTCGACCCGGTCCTCGTCCATCACGCTGTTGAGGGCCCAGGCGAGCTTCTCCCTCCTCTTCAGCGGTGCCCACCTGTTGGACAGGAAGTTGCAGAACACCGCCTGGGGAGTCAGTCCTCCCTCCACACATTGGCGGATCCTGGACAGGATGGGGTCGAAAGCTGCCGCCAGCACCGGAACTTCGCTCCACACCGACGTGTCAATGCCGGGCAGACCGTCTGGCAGCTCCAACCGCTCGTGCTCCTCCACCCGGACGACTACCCAATCTTTCTTCCAGTCATCCCACTTCCCGGAAGGGAACGACCGGAGGTACTTGAATGGGCACTTCTTGCGCTTCACAAAGTAGTAGAAGCCAAGGTACTCGTCACTTCGGCCGGTGGTTTGGACGGTGAAGAAGGTGCGGAAGAGCTCGATGCAGGGAGGGATGCCCACCCACATCTCGCAGAAGTGGACAAAGATGGACACAAGGAGGAGGGAGTGAGGGCCAAGGTGGTATAGCTGCAGACCATAGAAGTCCAGCAGCATCAAGAAGAAGGAAGAAAACGGTGGGATCAGCCCCACCATGGCGTACGATGAAAAGTACACCATTTCGTCGGAGTGCTCCTTTTTAAAGGGAAGCTCCCCGCCGGCGCGGACTGAACGGTTGAAGAAGTCCGACGACCACCCCATGAGGGCTCGGACCTTCTTCAGATCGCTCTCCGTCTTCAAACGACTCTCACGCAGACCCAACTCCATCGCAGCACAGCTAGGCGAGAGAAGAGAAGCAAAACACGAGTTGGGAGTTTGAGCGCAAGAACAGATGGAAAGCGTAAAGAACTCCCGACGGTGCGCTTTCCTTCTTAAGTAAGCCCTCGCAACGCTTGGATGGAAACTGCAGGGGAGTCAAGGATACTACTCAAGAATTCAACCCAGCCGATGACAAGAGGGCCCGGGACCACCCTGACGATCAAGTCGAGGTTCTTACCCAGGCGAACAGTTGTCATCACGAGGCGGGAAACCCAAAGGCGGCGGACTGACAAGGCGCGCGGAACAGATACGGTTTTCGTATCGGGAACCGACGACCTTCAATTGCGAGAGATCCGCACGTCAAAGATCTTATCTGCCGCCTGAGGTGCGCCACGCGTCGGCACTTAACCGTAAAGTCCCACCAAAGGCACCTCCAAAGACCCTTGAAGACCCAGTTCAAGAGTCGCAAGTGTGGACCCACCTCCGGCGGAATGACTTCATCCCGTTGGCCTTCCCCGGAGGTAGGTCCAGGGGGCCACTGTCGGTACCCTAAAAACCATACACCCCCTGAGGATACAAAGATCTCAAGGGAAGGACATCTACTCAAATTGAAGACCCTCGGGGGCCCACTTGTCAGACGTAACCGGACCCGCTTCTTCAACATGGTTAGCCCCTAGGTTGCCACGTGTACTGTCAGACCAGAGCTATTACCCGCAAGGGTGAAGCTCCGGGCCAAGTACTGAAACGGCACCTCCGGAGGTAACCCCTGACCGAGAGAAGCTCCGGACCTGACACGTGCCAGGCCGCACCGGAGCTTCTCGCTTCCCACGAGCAAGCTCCGGAGCTGCCACGTGTCCATACGTCGGAGCTGGCCGCTTCAAACCCCCGGGAGACGTTGTAACGGCTCCGGATCTCCAAAGGACAGCCGCAGACTTCAAGACCCGATTAATTATCATTAATTCCACGTTAATGATATTTAATCGGATGATCTTAACACCTGTAACGGCACTGTCGGAGCCGTTACAGGGTTATTAACAACAATTAATCTCGTGTATCAATACCAATAACCGCCAGGGCCACATGTCGGGTCAGGCTGACTTGTAACGGTTTGTCCTTGTACTATAAAAGGACAAACCGACGATACACGAGGGGGAGAACTCTCGAAGACTCTGAAGCTCACAAGTTAATACAACACACACACACCCGTGGAGTAGGGTATTACGCTCAGGCGGCCCGAACCACGTAAACTACTGTGTCACTCGTGTCCAATCGCGTTTCACCTACTTGAGTCTCCGCGCGCCCAAACCGAACCACAAACTCCTTCCACACTTTCGTAGTGTCAGGGGATCTGCCGACTCCAACAGTCGACAGACACCCAAGTTCCAGTCTCATCTGCTAATGAAATACGACGGCACAGTAGGGATGGCAATGGGTCGGGTTCGAGTTGAGTAGAGGAAAAACCTGTCCGAAATGAAAAAGGCCACGGGTGAAATTTCAAACCCGCACCAACACGCGCGGATGAAAATTTGCACTGCACATGTCAGGTTTCGGGCGGGTTTTAGATGCCCGTTGGGTTTAATAAAATATTAGATGAAATGAATAATAAAAAAATCTTTGACTGCAGCAGCATCAAAAATCAAAAGAACCCGCACCCGTATATAAGTGGAGCTGCAAACTAAAAAAGTGGAGGGAAAGGAATAAAAGCTGCTGCTGTATTGAATGGTTTGAAGGCTCTTACTAGTATATAGTAGTATTATATTATGTCAGACTACTGGTACTCCGTACCTGGTGTGGGTGAGGTGACAGGAGCAATGACCATGGGCGCGCAGAAGCAATGGCCAATTGAATGCATGTGACTGTGTATTGAATGCATGTGACTATAAAATGGCACTTGGCTCAATGTAGCAGCTGCCAGACCGGATTACAGATGGAGTGCTGGTCTTCAAAAATTGAATTTTAAATAATTTCGGATACCCGACAGGCACCCGCGGGTCTCATCTTCCAGAGAAATATGATGGGGCACGGGGACAGTCAACCTCGTCGAGTTTCCTTAAATCTACTCCATCGTCATCCTTGCGACAGGAGGGAACGAGGCCGTCATAGCCAACTACTTCCCTGTGGCTTTGACCGAGACAGCAAGGTCCTTGTTTATGAGCCTACCTCCTAACTCCATCTACAGTTGGGGGGAGGGGGGGAGGACTATATCGCCAGTTCACAGTCAACTTTGGGAGCTCCTACACCCGGCCTGGCACTAAGCTGGATCTCTTCGCCATACAACAGAAGTCGGGAGAGTCACCGCGATCGTTCATCCAACAATTCTCTCAGGTACGGAACACTATTCCTTCTATCTCCAACACTTCTGTCGTTGTTGCATTCTGACACGGGGTTCGAGACAATAAGATGTTATAGAAGCTAGCAACCAAGGATGTCATCAGCATCACAGAACTCTTCAGCTTGGCCGACAAATATGCCAGAGCTACAGAGGGTCGTGAGATGCACTCTAAACCAGCTGCGGAGGTTGGTCAATATGCCTCCAAAGCCGAAGCTACTGCAACCGGCAGTGGCAAGAAAAAAAGAAGTCAAGTGGCAAAAAAAGTCACTTACTGGCACACCTACATCTGTCGCTGCCGCAACACCTGGTGGTCGGGGGCCATACCCCGACAATGAACCTCGACAATCGTCTAAGGATAGCGACAATATGTGGTGTCCGACCCACAAATCCACGTGCCATAATCTTAAAGACTATCCCAAGGTCAAAAGGCTTGCGGAATGCAACAGTAAGCGTCAAGGCGAGACCCCTTTCCGCCAGCAAGAAGGGAAACAAAAAAGTCGACGAAGCTCCATCTGATCAGAGGCTAGGCTTCCAAGATGCCAAGAAGGCGTTAAGGGTGGTCTACAACACCGTCGACGATGACTCCGACACCACCGACAACAAATGTCAGAAGACTCTCCATATGATGTATGGAGGGTCCTAGGACATCACCTCTTGGCGCATTCTGACGACTATGCATTGGGAGATGGTTGCCGCTGCTCCCACCACCAAGGTGGAGCCACATCAGAAGTGGATGGACACTCCCATGACCTTCGATGCTTCGGACTGTCCGAAGAACATGATAGGAGCTGGACAATTTCCCCTGATGGTCTCCCCGACTATCAACAATATCAAAATCTTCCATTTTTTAGTAGATGGTGGTGCGGCCCTCAACCTCATCAGCTTCACAGCCTTTGTGAAGCTCCAGCTCAACCTCTCAGACCTGAGGCAATTGCGCCCATTCTCTGGAGTAGGTCTGGGGGCCATTACGCCTCTCGGATCTATTACTCTTCTAGGCACCTTCGAGACACCAGAGAATTATTGGTCAGAGAAGCCGGTCTTTGATGTAGCACACATAACCTTCCCTTCAATGCCATCCTAGGCATGCTAGCCCTGTATAGGTTCATGGCGGTGGCCCATTATGGCTCCCTCGTGTTGAAGATGCCAACTCCGCCAGCCGTTCTCCAGATCCGAGGGTACTGCATTGTTGGGGTTACTACGCTGGAGAAACTTCATGTGCTTGCAACAGCGCAAGAAGATGAAGCTGACAAGGAGGAATCTGCTCAGCAACCATCAAGCTCGTGCCAGTGCGGCTCATCCTCTGCACCTCGTGTGCACCCAAGCGGCGAAACCGATGTTCCCGTCAAAGTCGTTCAAATCGGTTCTGATGCCACTCATACCACCCGTATATCGGAAGGTTTGGGTGACAAATAGGAACTCGCGCTCGTCACTTTTTATTCTGGGCAGATGTCAACTTGTTTGCATGGTAACCATCAAAGATGCCTGGGATCCCCAGGGAGGTGATGGAGCACCATCTGAAGATGTAGCCCCAACGCAAGGCCTATAAAACAGAAGCCCTGGAAGCAATTTGTTGAGCGGCAAAAGTTCATCCGAGAAGAAGTCAAAAAACTGGTTGACGTTGGATTCATCCGGAAGGTTATCATCCTCGATGACTGGCAAACCCAGTCGTCGTGGCAAAGGCTGGAGGGAAGATTCGGATGTGCATGACTGCACCACTTTGAATAAGGCATGTCCAAAAGACTCCTTTCCACTACCAAGAATAGATCAGATAGTGGATTCTACTTCTGACTGTAAGCTTCTATGTTTCTTAAAAGCATATTCTGGATTTCATAAAATTCCAATATCTAAGGAAGATGAAGAGCACACTTCTTTCATTACGGTAGATGGTCTCTACTGCTACACAGCAATGCCTTATGGTCTAAAAAATGCACCCTCCACCTTTGTGCGAGCTATGTACAAAACCTTTGGGGAGCTCATCCGAGACCTAGTGGAAGTCTACATCGATGACATCATTGTTAAGGTGAAGAACAAAGACTCACTCCTCAACAACCTTCAATTCATCTTTAACAAGCTGCGCCTGACGCACACGAAGCTCAACTGCAACAAGTGTGTCTTTGAGGTTAACTCCAGAAAGCTTCTTGGTTTCTTGGTGACCCACGAAGGAATTGAAGCAAATCACGCGAAGATGAAAGCCATCAAAGTGATGTGGCCTCCAGCCTATGTCAAGGACGTCCAAAAGCTTACTGGGTGTCTAGCTCCATTCAACCGGTTCATCTCAAGGCTGGTAGATCAGGTACTTCCCTTCTTCAAGCTATTAAGGAAGTTTGGACCATTCCATTGGTCTGAAGAAGCAGGGAAGGCGTTCCAAGAGCTCAAACTGCTCCTCACCACACTACCAATCATGGTAGCTCCAGAGCCTGGTGAGCCTTTTCTGCTTTACATCGCTGCAAGTACGAAGATTGTCAGCATGGTTCTGGTTGCTGAAAGACTAGAAACATCTTATACTCAGGAGCACAGACCCCTCTGGGAGGTCTAGAGCTACCTGAAGGCGAGTCTAGGTCCAGCCCCCAAGCACGGATCCTAAAGGCAATATACCTGTGGATCAACCTCTCTCATCCGAGGGATTATCTACTTCTCAAGGAGATCCGTACCCCTCCATGAGGGTCTGGGTTGACGAAGAAGAAGCTTCGAACCCCTTCCGGAGGGTCCAAACTGTCTAGCCGCCGGTGTACTTCATCAGCGAAGTACTTCATGACACCATGACTAGGTACATTGAGGTGCATAAGCTACTGTACGCAGTTCTTATCGCCTCAAGGAAGCTTCATAACTACTTCCAAGCCCACAAGATATCAATGCTAACCTCTTATCCACTACGTGCAATATTACATAATCCCATTTCAACAAGAAATATCATCAACTAGGCAGCAAAATTGGAAGAATTGATCTTGAGTTCCTGCATCAACATGCAATCAAGAGTTAGGCGCTGGCCGATTTTGTGGCGGAGTGGACACCTTCTTCATCAATTCCGGAGGGCCTCAACGAGCAGAAGCCGGAACCTAAGGTCCCGGTCTTCACTAAGCCTCACTAGACTCTTTACATAGACAACACCATGCAGAAGCAGGAGGTCAGATCTGGAATCCTTCTCCTCGCTCGTTTAAAAAAAATACGCCGTCTGGGAGCTTTACCTCCGACAGGGGAGAAGGTCAAGTACATGGTGCGCCTTGACTTCATGGCAACCAACGATATGACAGAAGCTCTCATCTTCGGACTCAAGGTGGCGCTATCACATGGTGCTGGCAGCTTCTAGGGAAGGGTGACTCGCAACTCATCATCAAACAAGTCAAAGGTGAATGTAGTTGCAATAACCGTCAGCTTGTTGCATATCTACTTGAAGTCCAGAAGTTGCAGAAAGAAATTCACGTCCTGGACTTCTGCCTTGTCCAACGTCTCAACAAGGCTAAAACTGATGATCTCTTGACAAAGGTTTCAACTGGGGCTCAGGCACACGACGAAGTTTTTGTCAGAAGATTACCAGCACCTGACGCTCAGCTTGTGAACTGAGAGATGGGGGTAAGACCAGCACCCTGATGCTGGCGGTCTTAGTGGCCCTGTTACCATGGCATCCACCAAGGATCATAGACGCTACAGGAAGCTCCGAGCAACCAAGCACGCAAGATCCATAAGATCAAGTCATTCCTGATGCATGGATCTCAAAGGTCCGGGACTACTTGGAGGACAATATCCTTCCTGAAGACGATGCATCAGCTGAGCGATATGTCAGATTGGCTAAAATATACAAGTTGGTAGAAGGGGATCTCTATTGATGTGGTGTCAATGGCGTTCTAATGCGGTGCATATCCCGGGAAGAAGGCTGCGAAATTCTCGTAGAGATCCATGGAGATGAGTGTGGGAATCACGCATCATCCTCCACACTGGTCGGTAAAGCCTTCCGACATGATTTTTACTTGCCTACAACACTCTGTGATGCAGTTGAGCTAGTTAAGAAGTGTGAAGCCTGTCAATTCCATGCAAAGAAAATTCATAAACGGCATAGTCACTGCAAATGAATCCTCCCTCATGTCCATTCACTGTGTGGGGGTGGATATTTTAGGACCTTTCCCAAAATCCATCAGAGGGTACTGGTTCTTATATGTCGCCATCGACAAGTTCATAAAGTGGCTGGGAGCTACTCTAGTTGTGACAATCAACACGCAATCTGCTATCAAGTTGTTGAATTCCATTGTCTGCAGATTTGGAGTTCCTAACAGAGTCATAACCGACAATAGAACCCAATTCACAAGGGAAGCTTTCCAAGAGTACTGTGAAGACCTTGGCATAAAAGTCAGCTATGCATCAGTAGCTAATCCAGCAAGTACTGGCCAACATGAGAGAGCAAACGCAGAAACACTAAAGGGACTCAAGATGCAGCCGCGCAACAGGAGAGCCACCCTTCTGCTTGGTGTTCGAAGCTGAAGCAATCCTTCTTCCGGAGATCACCATGGGTTCTCTCTGGGTCCGGACCAACGACAAAGCCACACAGGACAAGTTCTAGCGTGAAGACCTATACCTTGTCGACGAGGCAAGGTGCCAAGAAGTTGTCCGAAACGCGCAATATCGCCAGGCGCTCCGGCACTATCACCAAAAGTATGTGTGCAACCGGAAGTTGGAAGAAGGCAATCTGGTTCTACAGCGAATACTTACTCGTGAAGGGATGAACAAACTTTCCACCAGCTGGGAATGTCCCTTTTGAGTAGTCAAAGTTTCCCGTCCTGGATGCGTATGCTTGGCAACAAAGGATGGGATACCACTTCCAAACCCCTGGAACATTGAGCACCTTCGTATGTTATACACTTAGTTACACGAAAGAGAGTCTGTATTTATATAATATTTATTTTATAGAGTCTATGAACAAAGTCTGGTTGGTCCTAGATGAAAAACACACTTAACATGGTCCGGTACTTTAAGTGTGTCTTTACCTTTCCTGGGTTAGTATAAAATGAATAGCACACTTAACTTGGTCCTATACTTTAAGTGTGTCCTTATCTCCCCTGTTATTCGGACCTATAATGAAATGCATTTATGTGCAAATAGACTTTTTGTGCATTAATATTGCGCATGCTCATTATTTTAATCATCTTTTGCCTTCTTGTCAATAGCAATGTTGTGCAATCCACTTGAAATTTAGTCCTAGAGATTCATGTGATATATATGTTTTATTGGTAATCTTCTATTGGATCTTAGTATTGCTAGATGGTCTACTCGTTTGAAAACCAAAGCCAATGACAGATCTGGAGTGCGCTATCGACTTAGCCTCGTCCAACACCCTAAGTACGCCACTCTACCTATTCTGGTGAGTCTCAGTAAGGCGGGTTCGGAAAGCATATAGACCTAAGAAAGATTAATTAGTAAACTTATGTTGTCACATTGAGTTTGTTAGGATCTAAAATTCAAAGAAGTGTAATAAGCCGCAAATTAGTTATGGGCAACAGGACAAATTTTACTGCTTTTCTTGTCTCTCATGCACAAGAAAAATTAAAAATTGACAGCAACTTGCACGGCGATGGTTGATACTGCCAGAGCACCTAGCTCTAGCATCACCCAGAGGCCCGCCGTCGACATTTTACATGTTGACAGTGGGCGCCGTTGAAGCAATAAAGCTCTGACAACCCCCAGGGGGCCCGCTATCGATGTTTTACGTGTTGACAGTGGGCGTCGTCAAAGCAATCAAGCTCCAACAACTCCCAAGGGGCCCGCTGTCAATGTTTTATGCATTTATAGTGGGCGCCTCTCTGACAACCCCCAGGGGGCCTGCCATCGACATTTTACACATTCAAAGTGGGCGCCATCAAAGCAATCAGCTCCAACAACATCTAGGGGGCCCGCCGTCAATGTTTTACACGTTGACAATTGGCGCTGTCGAAGCAACCAAGCTCTGACAACTCCTAGGGGGCCTGCTGTCGACGTAACAAAGGGTCCTTGGAGATTTAAGAAGAAAGCATCAGACCTAGGAGCTACCATACTAGCTACAACTTTAGAGCAATCAAGTTTCCAAGACATTATTAAATTTCTTACGGTAGATGTCCCCAATCAATTGAGCGCATCTACCAGGGGGACAACAAGATAAAGGCAATGTATTGAAGACAAAACTGGAATTCAAAAGGATTTCATTGATTCAAAATTTGGAGATTTACAAGATGAAGGTTCAAAGGGAAAAGTCCTAGCTATTGGAATTTTGCACGAAGTATGAGGCAACCTTCTGGTTCGCTTCTTGGACGCTAGCCTTAGCAGCTTCTTCCTCCTTAGTGATGGGTCCTTCGACAATCAGAGCTAAAGACATTGAGGGGTCTCAGTTTCGAAAGCACATCAGCACATATTCTGTGACATTCTTGGCTAGAGACTTTCCTTCGGTCTGGAGCTGGTCAACGACCAAATCTCCTAATGCATCCAACTTAGTGTCGGCAGAGTTTAGCGCCACCAAGGCCTTGCCCATTTCTGGCTCTGGGTCAGCTGATTAGACTGGGCTAAATCCCAAAGGAACCAGAGCTTTATTCGCTTGCCCAAGGAAGTCCCAGACCAGCTGGCACTCAATTACTCTTGTGCTCCGGAGCTCCTCCAGTGACCTCCTTGCACACAAAAGCACCGCAAAACCTTCATTCAAGAACCACTCGACCTCTTTGGCATGCTGCTCGATCCGTTCAGCCACCAACCTCTCTTGGTCAGCGGTTTGCTTCTCTTGGAAGTGTATGCGGTCTCACCTTTCCGCAAGGTCCTTCTCTTTCGCCTTCACCTTGTTCTCTCTGGCAGAGACAACATTCTCTCTTTTCCTGACTCCTTCCCCTGCTAGCCATACTTGGTGCTTCTCTTTTTTTGCACCGGGACTTGAATTTTTCCACGCGGTCAGCCAAGTCCTGCTCACCACATGCTAGCTTCTGAGAGATTTCATCCTTTATCTTTTGGAGTTCATTCTCCTTATTATCCAACTCATCTTGGCATTTGAGAAGCTGTTCCCTCACAACGTTGATACTCTCCCAGTGACTTCCGGCCACTTCATTGGCCTTCTTGGCATGCTCGTAGATCTCCCAAGTCTTATCATCTAGGGCTTTTATAGCAGCCTCTCGTTCGTCCAGCACCTTGTTTAGACGCGACTGCCGAGCCTTCTCAGCCTCCAGCCAATCCATTTGGTCCGCTAGCCGAGACTGCGTCAACTTCGTCTTGAAGTACAACAACTTGCGCCATCGCCACAGGGTGCTACGCTCCTCCTCTAGAGCCTTGCGCTCGTAGTTAAAGGTGAGCTGGACTTGGCGGAGGCTTGAGCAGGCGTTGTTTATTGACATACCCAGGGGGATTGGTTCAGGACCTGCTAGAGGTTCCTCCTCTGGCTCCCTCGAGTCTTCTGGAATGGTCGTCGGAGCCCATGGCACGAGCATGGACTCCAACAGCTCGACATCAGGAGCGCTGAGCTCCGGAAGCTCATCTACCTCCGACGCAGAAGTGGAAGGCCCCGCAGCTGGACCTTCTTGTGCCAGCTCAGGCATGGCCACTTTTGGCATGGGGAAGTCAGGTACTGTCATTGCCGGAGCTTGTGTGGGAACTTCTGTTGGAGCTTCAAAAATTTCCGGTTTTCATGTCGGAACCTCCATAGCTGGCTCCGAAACTGCCGAAGCTTGCTCTAGCATTTCTTCCTCATGGTCCATCGCAACCACGAGTTCTTTGGTTGTCGACGCTAAAGTCATCTCGATGACAGTCAGCGCCGGAGCTGCCGTGTCGTCTGCCACGACCATAGGAGGAGCTGGCGCAGCAGCGGGGGCTTCAACCTGTGCAGCCTCTGTGGCTGCGGCAGGTGCCAGAGTAGCAGTTCCTCTTCTCGACAATCTGGAAATAAGGATAGAGAATTAAAGGAAAAGAAAAAAGCAAAAACAAGACACAAGTCAAAGAGTCAGTCATTACCTGGGCACGTTGCCGCTCAAGTCGGCATGAAGCTTCTTTCTTGAATGGCTGGAGTCACCGTCGTCGATGAGCCAGAGGCTCCGGACTTTATCTCGGGGGTCTTGACAGCCGTCGGCGTTGTCTCAGCTAGGATATCTGTCGTTTGAGAAGCTACTCTGGAACCAGAGCCTGCCACTAGCACCGGAACCAGAGTAGACTTGCTGGACCTAGTGTACCCCGTAAGCACTAGATCCGAAGATGATCTGGTCATCGGACTTGGAGTTGCCATTGCTGGAAGCACAATCAGCACTGACTTGAGGCCCGGTCGAGGCCGAGGCACTGCTTGCATTGGAGTTGGTCGGACGGAGCTGCCATCAACCCTCGTCAACCTACTCTTCCGACTGGAGCTGTCAACGGGCTCCTTGCCTTTGCTCTAACTCCTGCCAGGATTCTTCTGGCTTGGATCTGCAGGCTCCTTGTCCTCCCCGCTGATAGGCGCAGAGTTGGACCCTTCATGCAGGTTGGGGGCCGAAGCTCCGGGGATTACAATCCCCGCCGACGGAGCGCTCCTTTGACGCACCGCAAGACCTATGTTGTCAAGCAGTGGCACCATCTTTTGCAACTCTCTCCTGACCTTCGGAACTACGTTGAGAGGAAGGAACTCAGCCAGAGGCCCAAGGTTGTCCCTTGAAAAAGTTCCGCTGTTCAGCTTATGCAGATGGAGCCTCGAGGCGCGCTCGTCCAGATTGGTGCCGTGGCCAACCTCAATCAGGAGAAAATCCATTTCTCCAGAGAAATACCAAGCCCCGAACTCTCGCTCCTTGAGTGGCGCCCAACGGTTAGTGAGGAAGTTGTTGTGGACCATCAAAGACTTTAATCCTCCATCCACCAGGTGTTGGATCCTTGTCAGCATGGGGTTGTACTTCTTAGATAGCTCTGGGAGCTCCATAGGAGTCAGAATCCGTCGTCAGAAGCCCTTCTGGCAGCTCCAGCCGATCATGAGGGTCCACCCAGATCACAACCCAATCAGTCCTCCACGTCTCCCACTTTCCAGAAGGAAAGGTCTTGATGTACTTGAATGGGGCATTTCTACGCTTTACGGAGTAGTAGAACCCCCAGCAAGTAGTTACCTTTGCGTGACATCTGGAGAGTGAAGAAGGTCTTGAACAGAGGGATGCAGGGCGGCACACCCACCCACATCTCACAGAAGTGGACGAAGATCACCACCAACAAGATGGAGTGAGGTCCAAGCTGGTGAAGTTGGAGCCCATACGACACCAACAGTATTGACAAGAAGTTGAACACTGGCGGAATCAGCCCAACCGGGCATACGTTGTGAAGTAAAAAATGTTGCCAGAGGACTCCTTCTTTAATGGGAGATTGCTACGGTGAATATTGTTGTTGAAGGAATCAATTGTCCAACCCATCAGCTTCTGAACTCTCAACCATTCATCATCGCTCACAACCTTGCTGGGGGGAAGTCCAAGTTCCATTGCCGAAAGTGCAGCAAAAATGGGAGTGCGGTGCAAGGGTTCAAGCATAGAACTCTATGGCAAGAATAGATCGATGCGTAAGATTTCTCCCACCTTGCAGCGCCTCTTCCTTTATTAAGCCTCCCCAATGTTTGGATGACAACTGTATTTGAACTGTAATCATGCTCTGCGAAGTTACCTCGTGAACGACAAGGGGTGAAAGTGCATCTAGGTATCCCCGTGGGTTTTGGATGATTGATAATGACAATTAAGAGACTAATGAGCTGAGTTGATCTTAAGAACAGGTGTGATGATTGAAATGAGAAAAAATCCCTCAAAAAGGAAAAGGTTGAAACACGAGTCGAAGACTCAAGCATAGAAATTAGGGTTTCTATTGTGTTGAGTTTAGAGTAGCTGTATCATGTGTGAGGGTGGCTGTATCATGTGCATTGAGATAATCCAAGAGGGCTCGAAGTGGTGGTTGAGACAAAAATCTGAGTGAGAAGCCAAAATTAGAGAAAACACTCAGAGGCCGGACTTGTCCGGGCTTTAGGCTGGACTAGTCCGGTTTCTTAGATTAGTCTGTTTTGAGTTGGACTAAACGTCTCTGGATGAGTTTGGACTTGTCCGTATGGGTACAGGCTAGTTCGTTCTTCCCTTGGTGAGTGGATTTGGAGCTAAATGCCGGGAGGCCAGACTTGTCCGCCGCACTGGCCGGACTAGTTCGGACCCCCTAGAGTAGTCCATTTTGGGACGAACCAAAGCATTCTGGATGAGTTTGAACTAGTCCGTTGTGGCACGGACTAGTCCGTATCAGAATTAGTGGGAAAACCTAGCCGAACCGTAGGAGGCCGGACTTGTCCGCCCCAGTGGTCGGACTAGTCCGAACCTACCCAGTTTAGTCTGTTTTCAGCCGGACTAAATCTTTCTAATATACTTCGGACTAGTGCAGTTTTGGCCGGACTAGTCCGGGTTGCCATGACCCTTTGAAATTCAAATGTTTGGCATGCACGTCATCTTTTTTTTCGATAAATGACGTGAAATTGTCGGTGATCCCAAGAGGCCAGACTAGTCCGTGGTACAGGGCTGGACTAGCCTAGGTTTCGGTTGTTTGCAATGGTTAGTTGCCAGGACCTCTGTAAAAGGGGGACACCCGACGCCTGTTTGAAAATACTTGAAACCTAGCGCCGCAACAACATTCATTGAGCCATTCAAAGCCTTCCACTCGTCCCACTAGCCCTCCAAGACCAAATCCTGAAGAGATTAGGGTTTGAGATGGAGAGTGAAGGAAGATCATCGTGCTTTGCCTCTCGGTTTGATCTCTTGCACTTGTGTTGCATTTTGTGGCTTGTGTGAGTTGTGCTTGAAGTGCTCCTTGCTGTATTGTTTCGTGGGAGCCTGAACTTGTGAGCAACCCCAAACAAACTTGGTGATTACCCATTGATATAGTGGAAACCAGGTGAACTGTTGTGATGATGAAAAGTTGGAAACCCGAGGGCGGCGATCTGATAGGGCTACAAATATTACGCTGGGAACTGATACAAAAATCATATTGAGGACCAGCGTCCTTCAATTTTGTGAGATCAACAGCTCATGTAGCTCACCTACCAAATAAAGAAGGGTCGCGTGTCCTAAAGGGAAGCCTGAAGCAACAATGCATAAGAGATAATAGCCCCACCTCCGGCATCGAAACCTCATAATATCTCTAGAGGTGGGCCTGGGGGGCACTGTCGATACCCTGCATACCAGGTATCCCTTCGTACCAGAAGAAGACACACCGAGTTCCACATTCCATTATTTTGGACTTCCAGAGGCAACACGTGTCCCACATTGTCAGACCTGCCTCCCTCCTTACAGTGATTCCTGTGTTGCCACATGTCCCTTAGTGACCGACCTACCTCCCTTCATTGGGTGGCTCCTGTGCTGCCACGTGTCCCGCAGTGACGGACCTTCTTCCCTACATAGGGTGGCTCCGGTGTTGCCACGTGTCCAGTAGCTCCGGACCTGCCTCCCTGCAGAGGGAAGCTCTAGGGATGCCATGTGTCACATGCCCGGACCTATGTCTGCCACTAGAAGATAGCAGGATCTCCAATGGCACGGACATTCTAGGGATATCAAACGCCCGTTACAAGACTTGGTTAACGTGTCATTAATGCTATATTAATGATGCACGACCAGAATACTATCAAGACCGATAAAGCCGCCGTTATGGCATGTTATCACACTATTAACCATCTTTAACATCTGTAGATCGTGTATAGGGCTGTTATGACAACCAGGGCCTCCTGTTGGGCTCATACTGTAACAAACAGTACTTGGCATATAAAAGGGCTGCGCTACACGGTAGAACTCAACCTTAATGAATCCCAAGTCATCCACACTCATACAATACACGAACACCCCGTGGAGTAGGGTATTACGCTCATGCGGCCCGAACCACATAACACTCCTTCGTGTTCACCCTAGTTCTTGATCTTGATTAGTGCTCTGCCTAAATACGAACCTCCGCGCACTACTTCTTAGTAGTACCGGGGGAAGTGTCTTAGCGTACACTTCGACAGAGTGGAATCAACACCATATAGAGCTTTATTACAGTGGCATAATCTTAAATACAATAATATAGTAACTAACATGGTGATAATCAATGGCAATACCACATAGATGACTAGCTCTGCCTTGTACATGGTACCACTATAACAACTTAGGTGTGGACACAACCATACTCAAAGTTCTATGACACGAAGTCATGATCATCTTAAGATATAAAGAACATTTAAGTACAAAAATGCTCAGCAAGCTCCACCTCACCCTTTGGAGGGATAAAAAAGATATAAATGCAATGACGAAAATAAATAACAATGCAACCCACTCTAAACAAATGCCACTGATTGGCCCTAGGACATTCATCATCTCAATCTCCCATATGATAGCTCTCTAGTTGTTAGGACCACACCATAACCTTTCTATCGTATAGCTCTCTAGTTTACACTCTAAAGAGGTTGTACGCTATAACATCACAAAGGAACCATCAAAGCCTTTCATAACAGACACCGAATCGTAGTATTACCCTATCCAATTGCTCTCTAGTTCCCTTGCCCCCAACTCTTCCTAAGCTCGAGAGAAATAGCCGCCGCTCCCAATTGCTTGGGTTGCCGCCACCTCATCGGACGATTCACCAATGTCGATCACCGATAGCCCATGCTGACGCTTTGTATAGATTTGCTGGGTCACTGTCCACGCATTCGGGCCCTCACCGTCGTGATTCCGTGCTAGAATTCCCAATGCCATCGATCCCTGGTGAGTCCCACCACTCCTCAACATTGTCCTGTCGTTCCTACCCTCTCCTTACCAAACCGACTCGACACAGGGTTGCATCGTGCTACGAAGAAGCCCTAGTGCGAATAGACTATGAGGATCCTCAACTTTGACACGCTCCCACCAAGACCGGCGACTTTCATAGCCCCACGTCATTGCTGGCCCATCCACGCACCTTCCATAACACCAAAACTCATATCAGTGAGTTTGCACGGATGCCCGCCGGTGATTTTAGTGATTAACATCGAGGTTTATTGTGATTTTCCATGGTTTCGTGATTCTCCAACGAGCCTCGCTCTGCACCCATAGTGCACCGCCTGTGACAGGTCCTGATTGGACTAAGCAGAGCTGTTGGTTCTTGCAGTGATGGCTAGGATTAAACAATGCGTATTATTTCAATTTAATAAAATTGGAGCCGTTCATTTCCTGTCCGACGGAGCAGATTAGAATCAGAGTACCCCTTCGGTAAAATAAAATCTGAGTCATCCAAATAGAATCCGACGCTCCATATTTAGCCACACATGCAACATCAAATATATAAATTCACAACCGTCTAAATCAAATCCTACGGTCCAGAATAGCACTCAGGATACCCTTTCACGTTATTGCAGATAGACCACTGATTGTTTTTGTCCAGTTATCTCCTGGTCCTTGCATTTACATATCAGCCCCTAGGTTTTACCAGAACTCACACAGGAACCCCCATTTATGCAGAAATAACATGTAGCCTCTTAGAAGCTATTGTTTTGCATAACAACACCTAAAAGAAAAGTTTAACAATATGTTTTTATATTGAAATCGCATTTTAACTTTATTTAGCACCTAGAACCCATTAAAAATAATGCATGAGCACTTTATTTAAGTAAAATGAGCAAGAAATCCTAAAAGTGCCTATTAATATATTATAATCCTGATCAGGCATACTAAATGTCTTTTAGCCAATATAATTTATTTAAAATTAATGAAAAATCTTAGAAATAAATAAGAGATAGTATAAACTTATAAAATACTTTCATATAAAGGAATAACTGAATAACATAAATTCATATTGCCACCCTAAATTATTATTATAATTACAACCATTTAATCTATAAATATTGATGTAATATAATAAAAGGCACATAACTCCGATTTAAGTCGTTATCGTACTTAGGCCCATTCCATCATAAAATATTCACGTAGTAACTCTTATAACTTGTTTTGTATGTATAGTCTATTGTTATTGATTTCTTTTATTTCTCTCTTTGATGATAGTTTATACGCATTCATGTCGATCAAGAAGCAACACGAAGATATGAATATCAAGAATTCAATCAATGGATAGACGAACTATATAAGAAAAGGCGAGTGCCCTATTAGCTAGCTTTATGCATGCTGTCATAGTTTGAATACCATATTAGGTTGTTTACTAGTTTTTTCATATTATTTCTTGTAACCTGGATTAAGGGTTATGGATGAGTTGGAATGTCTTTATTTTTATGCTTAGCCATCCTTAGTAAAATGGGAGGGACTATTGTAACATATGAATTGAGATTAATGATTTAAAAATGTGGTATTGATGATGGTGATGTAGTTGATAGGAATCTAACAGACTGGTTTTTTTGTTGGTGTTGTGTGCATGAGACTCGGGTTGGTGTTAGTTCTTGTGTAGATTCTAAGGACTTGTTCGTTAGACTTGTGATCTAGCTTATATCGTGCCACCACAAGACTGATAACGGGACAGTTTGACCAATTAAGTTGATTTCTACCTTATTCTGTGTGCACCACTAGTATGTTTCTATGGCGCAAGAGGGGGCTTCTGCAGCAGAGGTAATATAGACTCCAGGTATGCTGTTAGTGGTGAAACCTTAACGTGTGTATATGTGTTTTGTAGTGCAATGAAAGGTCCTCATGTGTGGCTACCCACCATATGAAGTATGAAATGTGATTAGCTATCACAAACATTAGGAGGATGTAGTCCACTTGGCAAAAAGGTACAAAATCATGACTTGTGGGTAAAGTTGTACAAACTATGCAGAGTAATAAACTATCTAGATAGTTGTGCTCATGGTCAAGAGTGGGCTAGTAACACTTTCATGATTAGTTAGTTTGGTTGGTTCTTGGTAGTCAGGTGGTGGGACCCTAATGAGTTAGAATCTGGTGAGTTGGTGTCTAGGTGGATGGTATCTGAACATTCATGTTGGTCACTTGGATGGCACCTGACAGTATTTATGTCTTATTTGGAATTTGGGATACCTCGCCTAGTAAATAGTATGCTAAGATTAAATAAGGATAGGATGTTTGCTTAGTGCATAAACTCGAGTTTAGCCTCCCTTTTTATTTTCTTGCATATCATTTATTTCCCCCCACTTATTGAGTACTCTATGTATTCAAGCGCTTTCCTTTTTCCCTATTATAAATGTTTCTTAGTTAAAAGAAGATCATTCAAAGATAGTGCATAGAAGGTCGCATTGTTGCCAATTGATTTGCCTATGGATTGCCCCAAAGATTTTTGTCTTCTGCTGCTATTCAAAACTCATAGAAAGGTATAAAATTGTCGTTTGTATTTGATATATAACTTTGAATCTCTATTTATCCTACATGTATGATTAAACTGATTCTGACATACATATAGTGTGCAACATGTCTTATATTTGTGTTGTGTGCACGAGACATAGGTTCGTAACAGTGCCTATGTTGATTCTAAGGACCGGTTCATGAGACTTGTGATCTTACACCATGCCACCACAAGACTGTTACAGGGACAATTTTGCAAATTAAGTTGATTTCGACCTTATCCTATGTGCACCATTTGTATGTTTGCATGGCGCAAGAGGGGGCTTCTGCAGCGGAGGTAGAATAGACTTAAGGAACATTGCTGTTAGTTGTGAAACTTTAGCGCGTTTACGGGTTTGGTAGTTGTAGGTTCGAAGAGCACGTGAAAAGCTACCAGAGGGGGTGAATGGTAGATTGAAACTTTTTAAGCAAAAGCAACAAAAACCCCTCGGCAGAAAATTAATCTAATATAGAAACCATGTGTGCTAGTGTTTCCAATGTGTTCAAAATGTGAAAAATTGGTGTAGATCGTAGATAATCAAGTCACGAAGACACAATAATAAGAATCACAAGAAAACATTTAGTAAAACTTAAGTTATGACCGAAACCCTGAGCAAAGGTCAATCTATTCTAACAGAGAGCAAACAGATTTGCTATGCTGCAAACAAACTCGTGTAAATCTAAAACCACAAATCCAATGTGGGGACCAGGTCCACACATTCTAGGGATCGCAAAGGGTGGTGCCTGCGATGCGGCACCCAGCAGCACACACGAAAAGAATACGACAAAATATAAAGTTTTATTTATATAAACAGCATAAGTATTTTACAATACTTAATATACAGCGGTAGATAATATTCATAGCTAAACTCTCAGCCTAGCTATGCAAAAGTGCAGCCGTCCAGCCCGCGGACGCTACAAACTAGCCACACACAAAATTACTGCACCGTGCAAGGCTCTCACTCGGCGGTATACCCCGACGGGGGAATCGCCTCATCCTCGGGCCCTTCCTCATACGTCTCACCTGCAAACAACTTTATATAGCAACCGTGAGCACGAAGGCTCAGCAAGACTTAACTGTCTCACATAAACATGGAACTCTATATGCAGGGATACTTAACATAGCCTTAGATATTGCAGTAAATGACTCGCCTACATGTTGATCCTTAATTTTCAAGTTTTTAACAGCAGCTTACAAGTTTAATAAAGTAACTTTAGTGATCATATTGGACAGCACCCAAAGTTTCAAAATAATTATAATTCAATACATCGTATTCTCCTGACTTCTTCAGTATTTACTACATCACATCACAGTGAACAAGCAGTACTCAAATAACCACGAGGGACAGTGATTGCAATCAGGACACACCCGAATAATACGTCACGTACACCCGTGCCTAAGTAGCGTGTCGTGATCCTCAGC
Source organism: Tuctoria greenei (assembly GCA_036927565.1). NCBI lineage: Eukaryota > Viridiplantae > Streptophyta > Magnoliopsida > Poales > Poaceae > Tuctoria > Tuctoria greenei. The sequence continues at coordinate 202,844,808 of JAYESD010000001.1, forward strand.
ACTTCATACACAACAACCTTTCACAAGACAACTCAAACACCGAACCGGTCCCACCATCACGGGCCTAAGGTTCCCGCACGGAGCGTGTCTGTGCCCGCCGGCGAATTTACACCTTACTACCCTCAGCCCACCCCTATCGACAATGGGCTATGCCTCGACATCCAATTTATCAAGTTACATCAATTTCCTGGGTTCCATATGCCCAGTATGCATCCGGTACTGTTCAAACTTGTCCAGCAGGGCCGCACACGGATCGGTCCTCAATCGACACAAGCAGGGCTACGCACGTGAGACCTCGTCCCACTGCATCCTACCCGCTGCTCAGTCTCATTTACACATTTCTAATCCATTCTTTGATTCAATTCATCCCGTGTGATAAAATCCTATCTCGCGAGTACATTCCAACTACTCGACTTCTACCGGATTCCTATGAACATAAGCATGGCATTTTTTACTCGTCGGGATGTAGACTTACACAATACTCCATGGGATTTGTGGGTTATGCAAGTGGAGTAACAAGCACCTTAGCCCTAATGCACAAAATTCATCCTAGACATAAGTGATACAAATAGAAAATTTGAAATAGCGCTTAAATGAAAACCAGAGGTTGCCTGGCTGCGAGCCAGAGGGATAGTTAGCTTCTGGAAGTAGAGTCTCCAAGGGCTCCGGGTCCTCCTCGATCTCAGTCACTATATGATATGCAATATAAAAAGTACATGAGTGATATAGAAACTATATAAAGGATCTTATAAATACTGATAAGGTATGTAAATGATTTTAATTCGCTTTGGGATTTGTACAGTGGACACTAGGATCTATGAGGCAGTTCTGGACCAAAAATTGGAGATGTTCAAGGAAGCTTGTTGTCTCTAAAATTCCAACAAGTAAAAGCCTTCTCTGAATTTTGGTACTGCATAGGTAGCTTTGTCATTGCTACCAGTAGGTGATTATGCTATAGGAGGTTCTAATCGTTCTATGAAAATTTGTTTCATAATTTTCTAAGCTTCCTATAGGGAGAAATTGATTTTACAAGTTTGGGGAAAAAGCTGAAAATGGTTCTGTACATTTTCCATTTTTCAATGGACATAGGTGATTTGAACATTGTTAGGTCTAGTAAATTAAGTCCAATGAAATTCAAATTTTCACTGGAGATCAACTGTATTATGTAGAGGGTCCTGACCAAAATTGAGAATTTTCCAATTAACAAAACAGGAGTAATTAATTTCCCAAGCAATTAGCTCAAAAGAATTAATTATGAAAATTCTGGGCGTTTCATGTCAGACAAATTGCACCAGTGCAAAACTGGGATCAATATGAGTATACCAGAATTTATTTGGAAATGTTTGAGCAAATCTACTAGGAGAAATTGATTTTTGAAGTTGGCTCAAATTCAGGAAAAAATTTCCAACGGGAAAGTTCAAATAATGCAGCCGGCCCCACTTCATTTAAATGGGCCAATCGCATCTGGGCGACACAGAGGGCCACGGGGTTAACCCACATAGCCGCACAAGATCCAGTGGCCACAGCAGATCCAAGAGGAGGGGAAACAGTCACTGACCTGCGGGGCCCGTGAGGCTTCTTCAACCTCGCGACGCGCCGCTCGGCCGCGGCGGCAAAGCGCCGGCGAGCTCGCCGGGATGGATGCGTCGACCTCGTCTCAGCCTAGTCTTGACTGCCTGACCCTAGAATCGACCGCGCAATAAGATGGTCGGGTCCAATCGTGGCGATGACGGCCGGAGATGGCGGCACGAGGACGGGGGCGACAGCTAGGGTTCCGGCTATGTTGAACTCGCTCGGAAATGGCTCAAGCACATCGGGAAAAAGCTGGGAATGTTCCTGCAAGCATGAGGATGATGATTTGGAGGTGCAAACAGGGTGGAATAGTCGGCAAAGTTGCCTTCAATGGTGAACCGCGGTGCTTTTCAACAGCAACAGGGAAAACTCGAAATACTCCGACTATGGTCGATTATTCTCATCGGCACTTGATCTAGAGAATGCGCCCCAACGTATAGAAGCTATCTCCCAACTGGATTAAACTATAACCATGCATGGAAACAGAATCGCATTGATGACCTAGCTCAAAGTGAAAACCTGAGCCGAGACAAAAATGAAGAATACTCGCTCGATAAAGGAGGAAAAAGGTTTGTGGTTTTCACCATGAGAACCATGGTGTACCAGCGCTCCTTTCTTATGTTTAAAACTTGCAACCGCCTAGTTCATCGGCTTCACGGTGGACAGAGGTGATGTCCACGGCGGCTCAACGATGGCGTCCGCGAGACTGCAAAATACGGGGTTATCAGCCCAGTGAACAACAAAGGGATTGTCGGAGAAGCTAGACAAGGTCGTTGCGCTACTTTTTGGTGCTTGGAGCTCGCTCAACCAAAGGCTAGAATGGAAGCACAAAGCAATGATTGGGAGGTGGCGAAAATGGAGGCGGCGATTTGTTTTCACGAAAGGACGATGAAACGCGTCAGGGGGGGGGGGCAATCGGAGCTTTAGTAGAGGGGGGAGAGAGACTTAGGCCACACAGCTGCTTGCCCCATGCAAAGAATTCGCGATGGCACCCTCTCCCAACGTTGAAGCGCGGTCACAGCAGAGAAAACAGAGCCTCCGTCGGTCAGTCATAGGGGAGGCAGACTAGTGGGTCCCACAGCACCCATCCTCATCCCTTCTCTGGAACTTCAATTTCTCCTACCTAAATCTGTCCAAAAAAATCCAGATTTTTGTGGAGAAGTAAATTCAATTGTGTAGATTCCGATTCTGGAATTTGATTTCACAATTGGTTCAGTTTCAGATGGATTCAAATTCAAATTTGAATTTGAATAGAATTCAATCTACCCATTGAATTGAATAGAATTTGAGCTCCAAATTTTATGAAAATTGACAGGGGTGCTATTTGGAATATTGGAAGCTAATGGCGAAATCAGATTTTTATATTGGCATAGTTTGAACAGGATCTAAATTTGAATTTTGAATCCCTTCGGTTTAAGTTTGAATTGGTTTAAATTTCTCAATTGCCATTTGATTTCTTTTCCCCATTCAAATTTTAACTTTCCTTTCTGGACTTTGCACCTTGAATGTAGGGATTTTACATTCCCCCCCCCCTTTAAAAGAATCTCGTACCGAGATTACAAATAAAGAGATGGAGGTAAAAAGATTACCGGATACAAGATGATAATAAATCCGGATAGTTTGATTGGAGATAGTCCTCGCTTTCCCATGTCGCTTCCTCAGCAGTATGGTTTCTCCACAATACTTTGTAGAAGTACAGAGTCTAGTTTCTTGTGGTGCGAGTCTTTTCATCTATAATCCGGATCGGATACTCAGAATAAGTGAGATCCGGTTCGAGAGCTTCGATGTCTTCGGTGCGGATTTCATCTGAGGATTTAAGACACTTCCGCAGCTGAGAAATGTGGAATACATTATGAACTCCAGAGAGTGATGCCGATAACTCCAAACGATAGGCCATGGGTCCGCATTTTTCCATGACGGTGAACGGACCAATGAATCGGGGAGCAAGTTTTCCCTTCACTGCGAAACGATGAATCCCTTTCGTCGGAGAGACACAGAGATAAATGTGGTCCCCGATGTCGAAGTGGAGAGATTGACGTCTTTTATCCTTATAGTTTTTCTGCCGAGATTGAGCAGCCTTGAGATTGGCTTGGATCACTCACACTCATTCTTCGGCTTCATTTACAAGATCAATTCCGTATATAACCCGCTCGTCAGACTCACACCAGTTGAGTGATGTGCAACATTTCCAGCCGTAGAGAGCTTCATATGGTGCCATATTGATGCTAGCTTGATAGCCGTTGTTGTATGAGAACTCCGCCAACGGTAAATGATCATCCCAATTTTTACTGTGGTGGATGGCATAAGCGCGTAGCATATCTTCAAGAATTTGATTCACCCGTTCAGTTTGACCAACAGTTTACGTGTGGTATGCGGAGCTTCGGATCAGTTTTGTCCCCGATGATGCGTGTAGGTGCTCCCAAAAACGAGCAACGAACAGTGCACCACAATCGGAAATAATCGTCCGGGGAACTCCGTGCATGCACATGACTCTTGCAATATACAATTCCGCATACTTATTGGCCATGTAGTTCGCATGTACAGGGATGAAATGAGCTGACTTGGTTAGTCAATTGACTATCACCCAAATTGAATCATGCTTGTGGAACGTGAGAGGTAATCTGACAATAAAATCCATACTAATGTCCTCCTATTTCTAGGCCAGAATATTCAGTGGTTGCAGCTGTCCGGCTTTCTTCATGTGGTCTGCTTTCACCCGCTGACACATATCACACTCGGATACTTACTTTGCAATCTCTCTTTTCATCCGTGTCACACCAAAATCTGGTTTTTAAATCTTGGTACATCTTGTTTCTGCCTGGATGAATAAAATACTTGGACAAGTGATCTGCGTCCAAGATTTTCTTCTGAAATGTCATGTCATGGGGTACCACTAAATGGTCTTTGAACCAGTACCATGTTCATCACTTCGGAAGCACTTCATTTTTTCATTCTTCATTCTCCTCCAAATGTGCGACATACCCACGTCTTTCTTTTGAGCTTCCATAATATCCCCTTGTATAGTAGGGATGAGAGCAAGATTATATAACGCTCTATAGGGAACCAAGTATAAACTCGGCTCGTCCTGATCCATCAGAGTGATGGACAGATTATTGACGTGAGACTTGCGGCTCAGCGCATCGGCAACCACATTCTCTTTGCCGGGATGTTAATGAATTTCAATCTCATAATCTTTGACCACTTCCAACCATCTTCGTTATCGCATATTCAGTTCCTTCTGAGTGAAGATATATTTAAGACTCTTGTGATTGGTGTAGAGGTGCACTAGATTTTCAAGCAAATAATGCCTCCACATTTTCAAAGCGAGTACCACGGCAGCGAGTTCAAGGTCATGAGTTGGATAATTATGCTCATGATTTCGGAGCTGCCGTGAGACATATGCGATCACACGGTCGTCTTGCACTAGTACGCAGCTGAGACCAATGCCGGACGCATCACAATAACCATCGAAAGATTTGGTCGTATTCGGCTGAGCTAACACTGGGGCTGTTGTGAGATGTTTCACCAATTCTTGGAAAGCATCCTCACATGCCTTGCTCCAAATATATTTAGTCCCTTTTTTCAGCAGCTCCGCCATCGGTTTAGCAATTTTTGAGAAGCTCGGAATGAACCTCCGATAATATCCCGCTAACCCGAGGAAAATGCGAATTTCGTGGACGGACTTTGGAGACTCCCATTTCAGCACTTGTACAATTTTGCTTGGATCTACAGCGATGCCCTCCACTGAAATAATGTGACCAAGAAATGGTACTTGTTTATCCAAAACTCACACTTGTTGAATTTTGCATAAATCTTGTGATCTAGCAATCGTTTGAGCACGATATGCAAGTGTCTTGTGTGTTCTTCTTCTGATTTTGAATAAACCAGAATGTCATCGATGAAGACCACGAAAAATTTGTCGAACTCCGGCATGAACACTGAATTCATCAAATACATGAAGTGAGCCAGCGCGTTGGTAAGTCCGAATGACATGACGAGATATTAATAGAGCCCGTATCTCGTTGAGAATGCTGTCTTTGGTATATCCTCTGGTCAGATTTTTATTTGATGATATCCGGACCGAACATCCATTTTCGAGAATACTTTAGCGCCCACTAATTGATCAAATAAATATCGATGCGCGGTAGTGGAAACGTGTTCTTGATCGTTACGGCGTTGAGACGATGATAGTCCACACATTGACGTAACGTCTTGTCCTTTTTCTTCACAAATAATGCGGAGCAGCCCCAAGGTGATGAACTTGGGCCTATGAGACCTTTGTCCAGTAGGTCCTTCAAATGCTCCTTCAATTCGGCCAACTCATTTGGTGCCATTTTGTACGGCCTCCGAGAAATAGGCGTGGTTCCCGGAATAAGTTCAATCTTGAACACGATGTCCCTATCGGTGGCATACCCGAAAGATTGTCGGGAAACACGTCTGGATATTCACGGACCATAGGAATGTCCTCAAGCTTTGTGGCTTCCGTGTGGTAGGTGGCTGGAATTTCTTGGATATGGCAGTCTGGAATAAGAGTGTGTGATTCATGTAGTGGAGAGTTTAGATGGACCACACGTGGAACGATGTCGAGAACAGCACCATGACTGTGCAGCCACGACATCCCCAAGATGACATCGAGCTTTTGACCCTCTAATATAATTAGAATAGTCGGATAGATATTCCCACCCATCTTAAGTTGTGCTTTATGGACTTTCATGTCCGCTGCTATTTTCCCACCCGGAGAGCAAATCAAATATGGACTTTCTATGGGAGTGATAGGTAATTGATGCTTGACAACATATGATTGGCTAATAAAATTATGGGTGGCACCGGAGTCAAAAAGTATGACTACAGGATTTTGGAGTAGAGGAAACGTACCCGCGAGAATGGGTTCACCTTCCGGCATGTCTTCGAGATCTAAGTGGTGGACGTTGCCGGGTTTTGGTGCTGGTTTCTTGTGCTGGTTGCGGGGTTGAACGGCACCTGATATGGTGCTTGCCCGCTGCCTTGATGCTGCTCGGGGCAGTCCCTCGCAAAATGCCCGGCACGACCACACGTATAGCATGTGTACTGTGTCGGGTTCCCTCCAATCTGCGGATGGAATCCCGGTGCACGTGGTGGAGGTGGATATGCACGCGGGACCATCCTTTGCTGCTGCTGCTGTTGTGGATATGCCGGTTGGAAATGCGGTGCGTTGAAAGGAAGACCGCGGAATTGTTGCGGTCGCGCCGGTGGCTGCCATCGCTGACCGGATGGTGAGCGATACACCACGCGGTATTTCTGCGGACCACCCCCACTGCTGCTCGATGGCATGCTCCGTTTCCTCTTATCAGAAAAGAGCTCACGCTGAGCATCTTCTTGTACAATCGCGGCATTGACGATGCCGTTGAATGTGCCGCGGTTGCATTGCGCGAGGTTGACCTCATCTTTGGATTAAGGCCCCAGAAGAATATATCTCTCTTCCTATCTCCCGTCCCCACATATTCAGACACGTACTGCGCCCCAAGTGATTGAACGCGCAGGAGAACTTGTGGACACTCCTACCGCCTTCCTTTAGCTCCAAAAATCTTCCTCCTCATTTTCCGGTAGGGATATGGTAGGCCCAGAACGCCTCCCGGAATTGGGTCCAGGTGACCACATGACCGGCCGGCAGTGAGGCGATGAAGTTTGCACACCAAGCACCGGCAGATCCTTGAAGCTGTTGCGCTGCAAACAGCATCTTGTGCGATTCGGTGCATCGCAGCAAACTGAACTTCGCCTCAAGAGTGCGGATAAAGTTGTCCACTTCCAGAGACTCCTCGGCCTCCGTGAAGACCGGTGGATGTGTCACCAAGAAGACCGAATACAAACTCTGTTGCGGCTGGCGTTGCCCATTGTCCTGTCGCCCCCCTTGACGGGACAAATTTTGAACCAACATCCGTAGTAACTCGGTTTGCTCGTCACGCGAGCCGAGTACTGCAGCCAGAATCTCTGCGAGCGTCCTCATAGGTTCAGGTGGTGGTGCTGGAGGGACTTGTTGCTGTGGTGTCGCGGTTTGCGCCCGGGTCGGAGATTCATCCTCACGACCCAGGCTTGAGCCTCCCATCTCGGGCATCAAACGCGTACGCACCATTCTGCATTCACATGATTTAAATACGCAACATGTTTGTTTTCTTCATCCATTTTATACCATAGTAGTGCGAGTATTGAGAATGGATAATTGCATAACATTCACATATATTAATATAGTACAAACTTTATACAAGATATATTATCTCATGACCAAGTGTACAATAGTGATTTCCAAAATGACGGACTCCCACTACAGAAGTACATCTCAACTATACTCGGTCTCCATGAGATGTCATACACGTCTTGTCATCTCATACACACCCACTACTATTTATAATATAACGCAAACATGGTACAAAATAAACACGAGCAACCCGTAATTATACATTGCCCCGTGACGGTAGTAGTGCTGCCCCATCCTACTCTGATGCATTGTCATCGGCATACTCGAGTATCTCTGGATCTTCTTCCTCCTCAGGATCCAAAGGCACTTGCTCACCCATGTTCAGTGGTATGTCATGAGCCGGTGGATACACAACTGGTTGCAATTGTGCTTCGGCCTCAATCAAATTATCCTGAAGTTGCTCTGCCTCACACTCCCAATTTTGAGCTTGTTCGATGGCTTCGTCTCGTGCCTCGGTGACTACCAACAGCTGCTCTTGCTGTTGTTGCACCTCCAACTGACTTGCCTGCAGTCTATCACGAGTTTGCTGCAGATCCTTGTGAGCTTGCCGCAGTTCAGCACAAGCCTTCTAAATGTGGCCCAGAGGGGGGTGAATAGGCCTTTTTGAAATTTAGTCGGAACCTGCAACACTTAACAAACATATCAAATTCCGAGATATCGGACTAGTCCGGTAGATTGTGGACTAGTCCGATGCGTGCGGACTAGATTGATCAACTTCGATCAATGATTTCAATACAAGCACAGTAGACAGCGGAATATAGTATGTAACTTGCAAGTATTGAGTCAAGGCAACCAAGTATAATGCAAGCCAATTCTTGTTTAAAAGTTTTAACGTAGGTTATGCAAGATTGGCAAAACCCTAGAATACAATATGAAAACTAACAACAAGTTTGACACAAGATTTTATCCCGTGGTTCGGTTCCCACAGAGGCAACCTACATCCACGTTGAGGGGCCCATGAAAGGACCGGGTCTTCGCCGATCCTAACCTCGTCGAATCGCCACGAAGGCCAATTCTTCTTCCACTATCACAAAAGGGGCAAATCACCAAGTTCAAGGGGCCTTCTCACAAGTTGAGGTCTCCCCAAGATTACAATTCAACCACCACCAAAAACACACTCGTAAGATCAACAATGAAACAACAAGGGTGTGTTAGAGATCAAACCCAAGAGCTCAAAAGTGTAGAATCGTGTCTCTCCAAGGGATTGAACTTTCTTGCATTGGCTTGTGTGGAGAGATGTGTTTTCTAGGCTCTTGGAGGGTGTGACAGCGCAGGGGGTCGAGAGAGTTGATAGTTGGGCCGTGCACATCTATTTATATTAGGGTTTTCAAAAGTTACCGTTAGGGTTTCGAGGGTCCGGACTAGTCCGTGGTGGAGTTCGGACTAGTCTGGTGTGCGGCGTGCAGGAAACCCTAAGTGTCCAGGAATATCGAACTTGTATGGCTAGGAGCGAACTTGTCCGATTTTAGTCAGAAAGGTTTTTGGACTTGTCCGTGGTGAGATCGGACTTGTCCGGTGTGGTGATGCCCTTAGGGTATATAGTACAAGTCCACACTTGGAGGACTTGTCCGATTTTTGTTAGAGGCATTATCGTACTAGTCCGGTGCGGACAAGTCCGCATTGGCTGGACTTGTCCGAACCCGTCTAGAGAGGATATCGGACTAGTCCGGAGTATATCGGACTAGTCCGTTTTTGCAGGGAAATGTGAAGTGTTGTGAGGATTTTTATGCTTGAGCTCTTGGGATGTGATACACCACCACACTCCCTACACAATGATTTGTTCTATTTAGTTCTTGAGTTCTTTTTGGAATGTATCCTCATTCTCCTTTCTTTTTAGATCTTTCTTCATTCTTTCATTAAAACTTGTGCTCATCTCAATAATGTGGTTAGGATCTCATTTGTTTGTCATAAATCAACCAAAACCCACAAGGGATGCCTAGATGCACTTTCAATCTCCCCCTTTTTGGTGATTGGTGACAACCAATTGAGATTTCACAAAATATGATAAAAATGCAGAATTTCATAAAGTGTGCACATATGAGCTTAAACTTATTTAACAATGACAACAAAAGACATATGTGCACTCTTTATGGTGGGATGCAAAACTAAATGAGTGAGAGCAATAGTCATGATGACAGTGAAATAATTGACATCAATATATCAACAACAAGCACATATGTCAATTACAGAGCAAAATCACAGATTTCATGAATATGAGCATAAATCATCCATAGCATATCATCACAGGATTAAAAGTACCAAAAGAGCAAAATGTAAAAGAGCATAATGTGAAGTCTTACAACCCAACAGAGATAAAAGATGCATAAGTGAAGCTCTCATCTCTCAACCTACAGCTAAGACCTAATGACTCCACCTCAATCTCTCCCCCTTTGGCATCAAGACACCAAAAAGAAGGAGAGGAGGGATCTAAGATCTTTAGTCCTCGCTGTCGGTCCTCTCTTCATCTTTGTCTTCATTCTCGTGCTGAGGAGGAGGAGGAGGAGGAGCAGATCCACTCGAGCCCCCAATGCAAAAATAAGCAAGCTCGGAAGGAGTCAAAGGCACGAGCTCGGTGAAATCTGAGGCGGAGTCATCAGAAATGACTGGAGATCCAATGGGCTCGATCTCCAGCTTCTGGCAAATGTGCTTCACATTTTCTTTGACGTACCGCATATCGGCCTTCCTTGCCTTGTTCAGCTTATGCGTGTTCACTTCGTCCTTCTAGCAAGAGGCAAAAATAGCTGCCAAGTACTTCAAGATGCCACTAGGGAACCCTTTTTGGGAAGGGGCCCTAATGGTGGGATCAGCCCTCGCATCACCTCTAGCTCTCCTTAGTGCCTCTTCACTAGACACCGGAGAAGGAGCAGCTTGGATTGTGGCTTGAGGAGGCCTTTGTGGCCTCAATGGAGTGTGCTCCACATCCTTCACAAATTCTATCCCTGTGACCTTCTCAATCATGAACATCAAGTAAGGCGCGTAGCCATAGGACCTGTTAGGAGTGCAGGAGATGTTCACCATGTCATTCCATATGTAATCAAAGACATCAAACTTCCTATCTTTGCTAATCACTTTCATCAGTGTCCTTAGATAGCCTTGGACACTTCCTGCATCCCCATCCTTTTGGGCGATAGTCTTCCTCATAACTCTGTTGAGGACCACAAAGAATGGCTTCATATTCTTGGTGGAAGGAGGGTTGAATGTTGAGTGGGTGTCATAGAGGAACTTCATTTTGTCCTTCTCAAGCACCCCAATGTTGTGTATGACCAGGTTGTCATTGCTTGAGCTATCAAGATGTAGCAACCTTGCAAACTCGTCATAGGTGATGGTGTACTTGGATCCATGAGTCATCCAAGTCACCCTTTCCTCCTCATCACTGGAAAAGAAACAAGTAGCAAAAAACTGGGCAATGACTTCATCATTCTAGTTGTTCCGGAAGGCAAAGAGATCCTTTAAGCCATGCCTTTCAACTGCTTGAACTACTTCATCAAAGGCCGAGCAGCTCTTCTTTTCAAAGTGCGCCCAATCAATCCATTGGTTGCGCACCACTGAAGTCTTCATTGTGAGGTAGACGGACTTATATAAGTCCGCATGGAAGTTGCTCCAGAACCTTCCATCAGCTGCTCACTTGGGCTGGCTGTAGCAGTCCACATTTCTGATCTTGGAAGTAGTGTTGCTTCCCTTTCCATTGAACCTCTCCTCAGAGGGATCTCGGGTCCCTTGTCTTGGAGCTGTCATCTTGAGGGGGCCAATTGGGCCCGTGGCAATCCCTTTGCCCTTGCCCTTAGCTTGGCGAGCAGTTGCCGAGCTAGGGCCACCACCTGCTAAATCCTTGGAGGCAGGCTTCTTTGCGAGCACCTTTCGTCGAGCCTTAGGTGGAGAGGGAGCCGGCTCGAATGTGCGCTCTTGGCGCTTCTTGCCTTGGCCCATCAAGGACCGAAGCAAGGCTTCTTGGTCCATCTCGGCCTCGAAGTCGGAGATTTCGTCCTTGGTGCTTGACATTGTCTTGAGAATGGGTTACACAAGGTATGAATGATAATGGATGGCAAGGAATTTGCATTGAGTAATGGGAAACTAGGGTTAAGTTTAGGAAAAATCGGACTTGTCAGGTGTATAGGTACGGACTAGTCCGGGGTACCGGACATGTCCGTACATGGACCAGACTAGTCCGGTGTTCATCATCTTAAACCCTAACTTCACAAAAAATAGTGATTCCCAATGCAAGACACGTTTAAGATAAATGTAACAAAGGTAGGGGGCATGTATTAACTAAAAGAACCTAGGCTATTTGGCCAACAAAAAAGGAAATTACGATTTCTATGGTTGGGGAGGAAAATTTACCGAAATTGCTCGATTCTTAGAGATGGAGGGGTTGAAGGTGCGGACAAGTCCGTGGTCTTCAATACCTGAGCAATGGAGGTTGTTTTCCACCAAAACACGAAGAGATTTGATAGAGGACGAAGGAAATCGCCTTTGGGAGCTCGAGCGAGGAGAGAGAGCATGAGGCAAGTTGTGAGGATGAAGAAGATTAGGGTTTGGCGGCGGCTAGGGTTATGAAGTCAAAAAATCGGACTTGTCCGAAAATAATCGTACTAGTCCGAACTTTTCCAGAGCCTAAATCGAACTAGTCCGTAGTCGGCCGGACTAGTCCGGACTACCATACACTCTGCGGACTAGTCTGCTGGGGTGAACTAGTCCGGGTAACCACGGACTAGTCCGTGGTCACCAGAAAATAAGTGCTTAGCCCATTCGTATATATTCGAAGGTACTTATTAAGAAAATAGGGGGGCAAAGCAAATCAAATAATCTTGATGAATATGAGCAGTACGCATACAACAATCAAACAATGACCATAATTCATCAAGATCAAGTAGTAGAAATAGTTTTTGGAGAAAATTGAGAAAGATGTATTTTGCAACTCAACCAATATGTTTTGAAGGGTCCATACAGGTATGAAAGTTTTCAATCTACATTCCGAGCATCAAGGATATTGAGTTCATTTTGGAGCTCGCAAAGACGTTTTTCATCTTATGGCTTGGTAAATATATCGGCTAGTTGCTTTGGCGTTGACATGGGAAATGTCTATGTCTCCTTTCATTGAATGGTCTCTCAAAAAGTGATGCTGGATGTCTATGTGTTTGGTTCTAGAGTGTGCAACTGGATTATGAGCAATTTTGATGGCACTCTCATTATCATAAAGGAGTGGAATACGACTCATATTGTGCACAACAACTTCTGGCTGCAACATACTCCGCTTCGGTCGTGGATAAGGCAGTGGAATTTTTTTTTTCATTGAGGACCAAGAAACTAGGGATCTACCTAGGAATTGGCAGGTGTCGGGGGTATTTTTTCTACCTACTTTGCATCCGGCATAATCTGCATCGGAGTATCCAATGAGATTGAACTTGGAACCTTTGGGTACCAAAGTCCAAGGTTGGGTGTATGAACCAAATATCTCAAGATCCTTTTAATGGCTGTCAAGTGACATTCCTTAGGATTGGATTGAAATCTCGCACACAAACATACACTCAACATAATATCAGGCCTAGATGCACACAGGTAAAGTAAAGATCCAATCATGGAGCGATATACCTTTTGATCCACGCTTGGTCCATCTTCATTAAGATCCAAGTGTCCATTAGTTGCCATGGGAGTCTTGATAGGTTTCGCCTTGTCCATCAAAAACTTCTCGAGTATGTCTTTAGTGTACTTGGTTTGGCTTATGAATGCCCCTTCCTTTTGTTGTCTCACTTGGAATCTCAAGAAGTACATCAGCTCTCCCATCATAGATATATCAAACCTATCTGTCATAATCTTACTAAATTCTTCACAGAAGGATTTGTTAGTTGAACCAAAGATAATGTCATCAACATGGATTCGACAGATAGAGAGATCATTGTCAAAGTGTTTTGTAAATAGTGTATATTTTGCTTTTCCAATTTTTAAACCATTTTCAATTAAGAAATCTCCAATACACTCATACCAAGCTCTAGGAGCTTGTTTGAGGCCGTAGAGAGCCTTACGCAGTTTAAAGACGTGGTCGGGGAACTCTTTGTCTTCAAATCCAGGAGGTTGCTCCACATACTCCTCCTCCTTGATTGGATCATTCAAGAAGGCACTTTTCACATCCATTTGGTAGAGCTTGAAATCATGGTGAGTAGCATATGCAAGCAATATTCTAATTGATTCAAATCTAGCTACAGGAGCAATGGTTTCATCGAAATCCAAACCTTCGACTTGTGAATAGCCTTTGGCCACAAGGCGTGCTTTGTTCCTTGTGACCACCCCGTGGTCGCCTTGTTTGTTGCGGAAGACCCATTTGGTGCCGACGACGTTCGCGTTAGGTCCTTTGACGAGTTCCCACACCTCGTTCTGTTTGAAGTTGTTCAGTTCTTCTTGCATCACCAGCACCAAGTACGGATCTCTCAATGCATCCTCAATCCTGCGTGGTTCCAAAAAGGACACAAACGAGTAATTCTCACAAAAGTTAGCTATGCGAGATCTAGTTGTTACTCCCTTTTGGATGTCACCGTTGATGTTGTCTATTGGGTGATCTCTTTGAATGCATTGGTGTACTCTCGGGTGTGCATTTGCGGTCTTGTGTCTTCATGATCTTCCTCTTCTCCCCCAAGATGGTTTCCCTCATTGACTTGTTGGTCATCTTCATCTTCTTGAGGTTGATCTACTATGGGAGCTCCCCCTTGATCATTGGCCTCCTCTTGTGGTTCATCTTCCTCATGCACATGTAGAGTTGGCTCTTGTGTTCGAACTTCGCCCAACGCCATTCTTCTCAATGCTTGACAAGGAGCTTCTTCTCTATCTAGCACACATGGATCAACTTGCTCCTTTTGGGAGCCGTTTGTCTCTATCTAGCAAACTATGTCACATGCTACTTCAACAAGTGCGGAGACTTTGTTGAAGACACGATAGGCGTAAGTGTTCAAATCATAGCCAAGCAGGAAACCTTCATCGGACTTCGAAGCAAACTTTGAAGTCTTAGGCTTCTTGTTCAAAATATAGCATTTAGAACCGAAGACTCGATAGTAAGAAATATTTGGCTTGTTACCCGTGAGTAGCTCATCTGATGTCTTCTTGAGTAGTCGATGAAGGTAGAGTCGGTTTATGGCGTGGCAAGCGGTGTTAACTGCTTCCGCCCAAAACTGATCTGAGGTCTTGTATGCATCGAGCATTGCTCTCGGCATCTCTATGAGGGTTCGATTCTTCCTTTTGGCAACTCCATTTTGTTGAGGGGAATAAGGTGCGGAAGACTCATGCTTTATCCCTTCTTCTTCTAGGTACTCCTCAACTTGTGTGTTCTTGAACTCCATGCCGTTGTCGCTTCGTATGTTCTTGACTTTTAATGAGAACTCATTTTGGGCACGCTTGAGAAACTTATTGAGGGTTCCTTGAGTTTCTGTCTTATCATGCAAAAATAAAACCCAAGTGAAGCGCGAAAAGTGATCAACAATTACTAAGCCATATTTGTTACCGCCAATGCTTATGTAAGCAATTGGACCGAATAAGTCCATGTGAAGCAGCTCGAGAGGTCTTGTTGTAGTCATGACATTCTTCACGGGTTGAGGTGCTCCAACTTGCTTTCCGGCTTGGCACGCGCTACAAGGCCTGTCTTTCTCAAAAACAAAATCCTTCAAACCTCGGATGTGATCGCCCTTGAGGAGAGTTTTTGAAGATTCCTCATACCATCATGCGCTAGCCGTCTATGCCATAGCCAACCCATGTTGGTCTTTGCAATCAAGCATGTGTCAAGTTTGGATTTATCTTTGTTGAAGTCAACAAGGTAAAGCTTTCCCTTTAACACACCCTTGAATGCAATGGAACCATCACCCCTTCTAGAGACGGTCACACCCTCATTAGTGAACAAGCAATTATAACCTTCATCACATAATTGAGATATGGACAGCAGGTTATAATCTAAGGAATCGACATGTAACACATGAGAAAGAGTATGTTGAGACGATATAGCACTTTTACCGGTACCGAGCACCTTTTCTTGACTATTGTCTCCAAAATAGATGCCCTCGTTTGGATCCTCATTTTCTCCATACTCAACGAACATCCTTCTTTCTCCGGTCATATGGTTGGTGCACCCACTGTCTAGCACCCATTTCAAACCACCCGAGGAATAGGCCTTTTGTTTACCTTCCTTTGCCATGAGACAAGTGTTGTTGCCCTTCCATGCGCCTAGAGTTGGGAAGAGGGTGGACTTCTTGGATGTCTTCTCGATGGCTATGCTAGCCATCTCCTCTCCCTCTTCGGATGAGGACTCGTCATCTGAGTCCCACTCCTTTCCTAGATGCGCTTGTCCAGCTTGCTTCTTTTTCTTGAAGAATTTCTTGGGATGAGGCTTTGTTTCCTTGGTCTTCTTCTTATTTTCTTCATATGGGCAATCAACTATAAAGTGGTCATATTCACCACAATTATAGCATGCCTGCCTCAACTTTGGTCTTGACTTCTATTTATATTTTCCTTCACTTGATTTTCCCCCTTGTATTTTCTTCATCATTTTCTTGAATCTCTTCATGAAGAGGATCATGTCCTCTTCGTCGATGTCGCTGCTCTCTTCATTTTTGTCCTCTTCTTGTTGAGATCCTCGAGCTTCTTTAGACAAGGGCTTGCAAGTGGACTTCAAAGCGACCCCTTTCTTCTTTGCCGAGGTGAGGTCGGCAATCTCCTTGACATGCTTTGTCTGCTTTTCCATCATCTTGAAATTGATGATTTTCCCAAGTATCTCATCCGAGGTCATTTTCTTGTACCGGGGGCTTTCTCTAATCATCAAGCACAAGGTGACATTGCAAGGCATGAAAGCTCTAAGGATGAGTTTCTCCACCTCATGATCATTCCACTTTTTGCTTCCATATGCTCGAACCCTGTTGATGAGCGTCTTTAACCGATTGTACATGTCTTGCGGTGACTCATCTTCTTCAATGGCGAATCTTCCCAATTCGCCTTCTATCATTTCAATCTTTGCTTCTCGCACATGACGATCGCCTACATGTGCAGTTTGCAATGTATCCCATATTTCTTTCGCAATCTCGAGCCCATACACCTTGGTGAACTCGTCCCGACTAAGTGATGAGGTGATGACTGCTGCAGCTTGGGCATTTCGATGAATTGCTTGCTCTTGTCTAGGTGTGAGCTCCTCATCATTGTCGGGGATATCTATTCCTGTAACCACAATGTGCCACAAGCTGGGATTGAGTGAGATCAAGTGCATTTTGATGTTTTGCCTCCACATTGAGTAGTCATTGCCATCAAAGTGTGGGGCTTTTCCAAGGGGAATAGATAGGTAGTGATTATTGTTACAATTTAAACGATCATAATTACAAGGATATTGGGAGTAGTCGGTGCGATTACTCCCCTTCTTCTTCTCGTCCTAGACCTTCACTTTCCCTTTTGAGAGAGCTTTCTTCCTTAGGAGCGCCTTGAGTTCAAGCATCTCCTCATTGTCATCCCTGAAGTCCTGGATGGCATCGAGGAGCTTCTCCAACTTTGAGCTTTTTCGTCTTCAACCTTCTCTTGGTTAAGACTCTTGTGTACATCCTTCATGTCCAACATGTTTTCTTCGAGCGATTAGTCTCTTGCGAAGAAATCTGCTCTGATACCAATTGAATGTGGCCTAGAGGGGGGTGAATAGGCCTTTTTGAAATTTAGTCAGAACCTGCAACACTTAACAAACAGATCAAATCTCGAGATATCGGACTAGTCCGGTTGAGTGCAGACTAGTCCGGTGTGTGCGGATTAAATTGATCCAGTTCGATTAATGATTTCAATACAAGCACAGTACACAGCGGAATATAGTATGTAACTTGCAAGTATTGAGTCAACGCAACCAAGTATCATGCAAGACAATTCTTGTCTCAAAGATTTAACGTAGGTTATGCAAGATCGACAAAACCCTAGAATACAATATCAAAACTAAGAACAAGTTTGACACAAGATTTTATCCCGTGGTTCGGTTCCCACAGAGGCAACCTAAATCCACGTTGAGGAGCCCACAGAAGGACAGGGTCTTCGCTGACCCTAACCTCGTTGAATCGCCACGAAGGCCAATTCTTCTTCCACTATCACAAAGGAGCAAATCACCAAGTTGAAGGGGGCTTCTCAAAAGTTGAAGGCTCCCCAAGAATACAATTCAACCACCACCAAAAACACACTCGTAAGATCAACAATGAAACAACAAGGGTGTGTTAGAGATCAAACACAAGAGCTCAAAGGTGTAGAATCATGTGTCTCCTTTGATCCAAAGTGAATCCTCAAGGTACTGATCTTTCTTGCATTGGATTGCGTGGGTAGATGTGTTTTCTAGGATCTTGGAGGGTGTGACAGCGCAGGGGGTCGAGAGAGTTGATAGTTGGGCCGTGCACATCTATTTATATTAGGGTTTTCAAAAGTTACCGTTATGGTTTCGAGGGAACAGACTAGTCCGTGGTGGAGTCCGGACTAGTCTGGTGTGCGGCGTGCAGGAAACCCTAAGTGTCCAGGAATATCGGACTTGTCCGGCTAGGAGCGGACTTGTTTGATTTTAGTCAGAAAGGTTTTCGGACTTGTCCGTGGTGAGATCAGACTTGCCCGGTGTGGTGATGCCCTTAGTAAATATAGGACAAGTCTGCACTTGAGGCATTATCGGACTAGTCCGGACATTATCAGACTAGTCCAGTGCGGACAAGTCTGCATTGGCTGGACTTGTCCGAACCTGTCCAGAGAGGGTATTGGACTAGTCCGGTGTATATCGGACTAGTCCGTTTTTCCTGTGAAATGTGAAGTGTTGTGAGGATTTTTATGCTTGAGCTCTTGAGATGTGATACACCACCACACTCCCTACACAATGATGTGTTCTATTTAGTTCTTGAGCTCTTTTCTGAATGTATCCTCATTCTCCTTTCTTTTTGGAGATTTCTTCATTCTTTCATCAAAACCAGCGCTTTCTTCATTCTTTCATTAAAACCTGCGCTCATCTCAATTATGTGGTTAGGATCTCATTTGTTTGTCATAAATCAACCGAAACCCACAAGGGATGCCTACACTACAGGAAAAGCGATCATTTGCGACGACGAGATTTATTTGCGACGGCCAGCCGTCACAAATAGATTAAATTGCGACGGCACACCTCTGGCCGTCGCAAATAAAACGGCTGTCGCAAATAACTGCTTATTTGCGACGGTCAGCCAAGAGCCGTCGCAAATAACAACTTATTTGCGACGGCCAACCCTAGTGCCGTCGCAAATAAGGTAGCCGTCGCAAATAAAGGTTTATTTGCGACGGCTGCTAAAAAGGCCGTTGCAAGTAACATTAATTGTGATGGACGTATGGTCTGGCCGTCGCAATTTATAGGGCCGTTGCAAATAAGGGCCTTTATCCCGACCCAACAGTTCATTCTCGTTCACTCGTTCACTCACCATCCGCTGCGCCCGCCGTCGTCACCCCGCCGCCGCCCCGACTCGCTGCCCCAGGTCCGTCGCGGCCCCGGCGTCGCCGCCCCTGGCCTCGGCTCGCCGCGCCCCCGCCGCCCCGGCCCGCCGCGCCCCCGACGCCCCTGCCCGCCGCGCCCCCGCCGCCCCGTCCCGCCGCGCCCCCGACGTCGCCGCCGCCGGCCTCGCCGGCCCCGGAGCTCCGCGTCCCCGTTGCGCCCCCGGCCCCCGACGCCTCCGAGGTGAGCGCCCCCTGTAAACCCTAATACCCCTGCGTATTTGCTTTTTTTTGTAGAAATTCAGTCAAGTGTTGTGTCATTTTTGAACATGGTGACCTCATGGAAGAAATCATAGTGGAGTTTCTCTCAGGGTTGTAGTTTCATGTGGGCCTAACCAAGTTAAAGCTGTGATTTCTTCAAACTTTTTATGAGATTAAGCTAAAGCTGTGATTTTAATCCTTGTATGATAGGATAAGAAATATGATTCATGTGCCCTTATTTACACTAGATAGCTTAAGTATACAAGGCTAAATCTTCGGTGCAGATGTGTCTTGACTAACAAAGTCGTCCGATAAGGGGGTCTAGCGACCACAAACTTTGGCCGGCGCCGCCGCGCCTGACAACAGTCGTCGCTGCGCCTAGCCGTCGGGCCTGGCCAACGTTACCGCCGTGCCTGGACGGCGTCGCCGTCGCGGGCCTGGATGCCATCGCCGCCGCCTGCTAGCGCCGTCACGACGCCGTAGAGGAGTGAAGTGAGGAGTTAGGGTTAGGGTAAAGTTGGGATACAGTTTTATATAGCCCATCTACAATGTGGACCGTCAGATCGAGATCGACGGTTCACGTACATCCGACTTAAACAGATCAGGTCCAGTCCGATCCATTCCACCTCGACCCAACTCCAAGCCGCCTTCGCCCTTCATCTGCTCCAAACGCCGCCAGCCGTCTGGTCGCCCGTGTGTGCCGCCATCGCAGGGACGCCCGTCCTCTGTGCGACGCCGCTGCCCCTCCACCTCCGTAGCCGCTCGGTGCCCGCCTCCAGTCTCCAACCTCTGTCACCGCTCCGCGCCCGCCGCCGCAGTCTTCGCTGACGCCCGCCGCCGTCGTCTGGTTACTGCATGGCCGCCCCTCCCCAGCGCAACGCCTCCGCCTCTCCCATGCTCGCCGTCTCTGCCTCTCCCCTGCTCTTTATCGACTTGTTACATCTCTAAAAAAGTAGAGGACGGCTGGACATCGATTAGGCATCAATTAGGATCAATTAGTCACCCTAATCGACGACTAATCGTCCTGATCGACCTAATCGACCCTTAGGCGACTAGGGTCGATTAGGCGACTTGAAAACATTGGTGCCTGTGCGGCGAACATCGTCGCCATTGGTTTTGTATGTTTATTTTACAGGCTGGGTTGGGCCGGGTTGATTGATACAGAAAAAATGGATTGGGTTTGGGTTTAGTCCAGGTCCTGGCCGGGTTGAGTTAGTCCACTATCCAAAAAATGGATTGGATTTTAGGCTATCTTTTTTGGTAATATGTTTTTTGTCTTGCATAATTGACTAATATGCTTTATATGCTCTCTTGTATTACACTTGTGATTTCACACTTGTCCATTGTGGCTAATATGTTTTTTATTCAGATTTTGTAGTAAATGCATAATTAGATTTTGTAAATGCTTTATATGCTTTATATATTTTTGTCTATAGCTTGGTCTGTCATTCTGAATTTCTATTCTGTTTAGTGTATGTTTGGACTTTAGTGCATTCATATAATGTTCTTGAGTGACTACTTAATATATATAAATAAAGGGGTTTTAGGTCGGCTCGAACAAACCCGGAAGGGCACGACACGTAATAAGTGTGATCGTGCCGTGTAGACCATTGTAGTGGTACCGTATGCG
Organism: Tuctoria greenei; assembly: GCA_036927565.1. Taxonomy (NCBI): domain Eukaryota; kingdom Viridiplantae; phylum Streptophyta; class Magnoliopsida; order Poales; family Poaceae; genus Tuctoria; species Tuctoria greenei. The sequence continues at coordinate 202,865,927 of JAYESD010000001.1, forward strand.
TCAAGTCGACACGGAAGCGAACGGGTTGGTAAGGACGTCAATGACCCGCGATTGCCTGGAAGGTGGAAATGGATGTGGAATTGTCATCTAAGACCAACTTTCCTCTCACTCTTTCTCTAGTTCTTTCCTATCTCTTAAATGACCTGAAAATGAAAATGAGCAACGTAACCTATAGCAATGTATTACCCGTTTCGGATCGGCACGTCTCACATGCCATTGGCATGTGAGACGTGCAGGTTCGAAATTGTCCCTTTTTGGACAGCCTCGGAGTGACCGAGGGGGCGTGGCTTGTGATGAGACGCGGGTCCGGATTTGGACGAGATTTTGGTGGCGTAACCCTGTTGTTCTCTGCTGCACCATTTTTGGGCGTGCAGTGGAGAACAGCGGGGTTATGCTGCCGAAATTTCGTTCGAATCCGGATCACGCGTCTCGTCATGGGCACGCTCCGCTCGGTCACTCTTGGGTGGGTTTAGGATCTATCTGCCTAGGTTGTAGGGCCGTGACATAACACAACAATACATTAACGACAATTTCTTTCACGTTAAAATGCAGAGTCAAACATGGGTGAAGACCGCAGTTGGATGTATACTGGCTGGAAGAGCAAAACTGGTGGTCACTCTGATGAGTGGTTTATCAAGTTAGATCAATTTTTGGATCGAGCATTTTCATTGTCAACGGAAGATATGGTGCGGTGCCCATGTACAAAGTGTCGAAACACCAAGTTTTTGAGAAGATTGGAGCTTTCGTTTCACTTATGTCGAAACGATTTCACTCCACATTATGAAGTGTGGACCTTTCACGGCGAGACTAATTCTCAAGTCATAGCCGAAGTGGATGAGGATGATGATATAACAGAGGTTGATAGGATGGATGAGATGCTAGAAGCTCTTGAAGCGGAGGATCCTCTTACAAATGAGGCAGAAAAGTTCTTCGAAGAGCTGAAGAAATCACAAGAGCCGTTGCATGAACACACGGCTGTGACCGTACTTGCTTTCTTGACCAGATTTATGGCAATTAAGTCCAAGTACTTTTTTTCCATCAACTGCTACAATGATCTCATGAAATTGATCTGCGATATCCTTCCACAACCTCACAAAGCACCACCAGATATGTATCAGTCAAAGATCAAGATATCTGGTCTCGGTATGAAGTATAAGAAAATTGATGTGTGCCCAGACAACTGCATGCTATTCTTTATCGCAGGGCTTGGGACGACTTGTCTTTCACCGGTGAGAAACACCAAAGACCGGTGAACGGTGTCCTCGGGTCTATAGTGCATTTGCACTATCCCGGGGTCATCGACGAGGTGCCTGCTCTTTCGTGGGAGGACTACGCACGCGTCCATCACCAGGAGCACGACAACCTTCAGGAGGCCATATGGGCCGATTTTATGGTAAGTATGTTCAAAAAGTTTCTAAGTTACAACTCTTAAACTCTTTTAGTGAACATCTCTTCAATATATTCTTTATCGCAGGCAAGATATACTTTAGAGGACCCGAACGACCGTTGCATGTTTGAGGATGCGAGGCGAGTGTTTCACTTCAATGCTGCCAAGGCGCTTCGACAAGCTTTGTCGAACGCCCGTGTTCAAATTATTAATGAGCACTTGAAGGCGAACTAGCAGCACGTGTTACACTTCCGGCAAGAGAGCGAGAGGCACTTGACGGAGGAGGAGTACGCGCAGGTACGTGGAGTGTAGTAAGTATTTTTTTCTGATAATTTCCTCGATGGTACTTTTAACGATTTCGAACTATGTGCAGGGCCACGTGAGCTGGTTGCAGGGTCGGACCGATGCATTTCGGGCCCTTTGTTGCTACTAGGCTAGCGACGAGTTTAAAGCTAAGTCTGAGAAGGCTCGAGACTTCAGAGGGGTGGAGGGGAAGAGCAGGCACGGGCAAGATAACCACTTGCGTTTAGCTAAACGCATGGTAAGTGTGTGTAACTTATATTTATATATTAATAATATATTGTTCGTACTAACACGTTTTGACAGGAGCGCGAGATGGGGGTGCCGCCCACCCCTGCTGAGGTCTGGAAGAGAGGTCATAGGGACCCTTCTCAGCCGACGGGGTGTAGTCAGGCTGCAGTCGAGCGGTTGGTAAGTTTAGAAATCATTCATATTAAATATAACTATATAGATTGTTCAACTTACACGGTTTTATTGTTTTGCAGGCTAAGTACGGGGAGGAGGCTAGGAAGATACACGGCGAGGATTTCGATTGGGAACGTCAACCGATCGATCCTCAAGCCGCGTATGCAACCGGTGGTGGAAAAGCACACGGAAGGTGAGTTTACAAGTCATTTTATCGTTTTCAATTCAAAGTATTCAAGATATTTCAATTTCATATTACTGACTCTCTTTTTTATAGGCTCACCATATTCAACGGAGTTGTCGACTCGAGGGCGGGTAGACCTGCGAGAGGCAGCTCCACGAAGGCTTTGGGCACGGGAGGTCGCCGTGTATCGCAGAGGGACATTGAGATGCAGTCCCTCCGAGAAACTGTAGAAGAAAACGAAAGGCGACATGAGGTGGAAAGGAGGGCGATGGAGGCCACGATCCAAACCTAGGCAGCAGCGTTGGCGCAGATGCGGGAAGCAATGGAGGTAACAAAATAAAAACTAAAATTCTCATTAATTCAGCGTAAATGACTTACTAATAGGTAGCATTTAATGTTTGCAATGACAGGCCATCGCTCGGGCGCAAGGTTTGGGAATCCAGCTACTGGTACTACCACCGGTCCTCCCAGGCGATCCTTTTTCAGCGGGTCAGGTAAGTTTCTATGTAATCCTTCTTCTCCAGCGTAATAAGATCGAGATAGATGAAAGAGAGAGATAGTTAGATAGAAGAAAATGATTGAGATAGAAGAAAGATAGAGATAGAAGAAAGGGATACAGAAGAAAGAGTGAAAGATAGATAGAGTAGGATGGGAATGAAGAGAGAGAGTAAGATGTAGATGGAGATAGAGAGAGGGGAAGATATAGGGAGGGAGATGTAGATGGAGATAGAGGGAGGGGAGGAAGATAGAGGGAAAAGGATAGCAATAGAGAGATAGAGTGAGAAAGAAAGATAGAGTGAGAGACAAAGAGAGAAATGAAAAGAGAAGAAGAGAGGGGGATTTAGATGAAGATAGAGGGAGAGGAAGGGAGGGAGAGAGATGTTGATGCATTTATATTCTAACTCTAAGTTTCATTAATTGCAGGGATCCGCGACGGCTGCACAAACGCCGTCGCCGTCGCTACCGCCGCCTGGAATGAGGCGTGACGAGGTCTTCGACTTCGGAGGTGGCTCCGGAGGTGGCTACGGAGGTGGATACGGAGGTCAAACCGGCGAGTGAGCCCATTTTTAGTTTGTTGATGTTGATGCGATGTTTGTACGATGTGTTTTGAAACTGTTGTGATGTATGTGTTCTGTGAATGTTTTGTGAATCTGGCCATCGAGCCGGTTAGTGTTTTCTGTTTTTTAAAAAAAATAAAAAACCTTATTTGCGATGGCTTTTTATACAGTACCGTCGCAAATAAGGTACAAAGCCGTCGCAAATAAGCCACTGCTATTTGCGACGGCCAGGCCGTCGCAAATAAGGTTTAATTGCGACGGCGCGGCCGTCGCAAATAGCAGAGTGGGTCCCGGAGGGGGACATGTGGGCCCTGCCCACTGAACTTATTTGCGACGGCCCGGCCATCGCAAATAGAAGCACTTAATTGCGACGGCCAGGCCGTCGCAAATAAGCTTTAATTGCGACAGCCGGGCCGTCGCAAATAACGTTGCGGGGCCCACCGGCCTGCGGCAGTAACTTGCGACGGCCGAACCTAGCTGTCGCAATTAAGCTTATTTGCGACGGTGGCCGTCGCAAATAAGCTTAATTGCGACGATTTAATTGCGATGGCCAAAAACCGTCGCAAATAAAGAAAGCCGTCGCAAATAGCTTATTTGTGACGGCATAGGCCTTATTTGCGACGGCCGTGGCCGTCGCAAATCGTCGGGATTCTTGTAGTGCTAGATGCACTTTCACCTTCCGCAGTCTAGTGCGAGTGTGATGCAACTGATCCTCGCATTGATTTAGTCGGTGATTCGTCGGAGCCACGAACAAACGTAGGTTCTCATTGATATAATCCAGAGTGTCACCCTGTTCAGTTGCTTTCCTCAAGGCCTCGACTTGCTCCTGCAGGATTGCACCTTGTGCAAGAACAACCATGCTGGATGCAGCGGCATATGTCCCAAGTGTTGTCGAGGTTGTATTGCCATATGGTCGATAGGCCGCAACCATATGACGTTGCCACTCAAAACCAGCAGCACCATGGACCGGGAGAAGAGCAAATTGTGTCCCAGCCATGGCATCTTGATGAAGCTCGCAAAGTTTCATCAGCGCTCCGCCCGCTGCAAAGGCCCATGTGTCCTCCATACGAGCTCCCTGGATCATGACGGAAAAAGGAGCCCATCCATAAAAACGCGGACTTGCAAGGATGTCGACCAGGACGGTACATGACAGTACGCCTCTGTCAACCGCCTCTTGACCCCAATAGCATGGCATCTCGATGAAGCCAAACTGTTGGAGCACCTCCCGCAGCATGCTCGGGAAGCCCGGATGGTTAGCGCACGTGGAGAACACCCATCCGTCCGGTAATAGCATCACATCCGCCATCTATAAAACAAGTACTTCAAGGAGTCAAATAAACAAATTCTACAAACTTTGTTGACAAAAATATCATGTATGTGAAAATTTTTATTATGAAAGTGAATTCAAATTCAAATGCCAAATGAAACTTAACACTTGAATTCTGTCTCAGTTTCTGTTCATTCTGACCAGTATGGAGAAATTCGAAATTTCATCCAGTTAGAGGCACATTCAGGACTTGAGTTAAACTAAAAAATTTTAGTACACTCAAATACTTTTCAACAATGTATTTACTTGACTCAAAATCGTTTCTGTATAAGGAGATATGATTTTTGCAAGTTGACAGTGTTTCTGGAAAAATTTTGACAGCACCTCCTCTGTTTAAGGCTGATTTTGTCCACATTTTTCTAGATAAAAAACATCAAGATATGCAAAATAATAATTTACAACATTGTTGTATACATACTCAGGATTACATAAATGCATTATATGAACTCATTCGTTGATTCTACAAAGGAATATGACCAAGATAGTGACAGGGTATAGAAACTGTCCAGTCTCTGTCCAGATTTAACACAGTTTGGAAATCTGAATTTTTCATTAGTTTACAGGGGGACTCTAATCTGGAGTTGAACATAAGAGTTTTAGAGGAATCACTAAACTTTCCAACCATGTAATTTAAACCTATAGGGTTGAAATATACGGGAAGTTATGCTGTTCCAAACTTAAGCAATTTTCGGTCCAGTTCACAGTTTGAACCAGGAACTGGCAATTTAAGTTCAAATGAAGTTTTCAAGTTTTAAATCATGAAATCTGTCTCGGAGCTGAAAATGAAACTTGTGGATGACTTACTCAAGTTCCCAAACCATATGTCCACTTATCCAAGCGATCACATGATCAATTGTAAATTTGACCAGCACGCTCCAAAACAGAGATTACAAATTCAAACTTAGTCCTAAGTTGGAAATTTTACTTGTTGTCGAGTCACAATGCCAGCACGCATAGCATCGTCGATGTGCCTGATGAAACTCGAATGCGCTGTCGGTACTACGCCCTCACCAAAGAAACTCCTAAGCCAGTATTCCGGCATACGTCTCAACGGTGGCCGTAATGACGTTCACTCTCAAATGTTTTCAACTCGAGCTACTTAAACATGGTTAGTATACTGCATCTACACACAAACGATAGATCAAACATATAGTATCGTACGGCACAGCCCGCACGAGTGAACAGTTCACAATAATATATTTGAAAGTAAAAACATCCGTCCCATATCATTCCATACGTGCCGCCCCGAGTTAAGCCACATCTCGAGGTACATGACCGGGTTTTCTACCACCCGACGGGGTCCCACGTCTTTGCATAGTGCTGCACCAGTAGGGGGCGCATCGGGTTATGTCCCACCCGACATGGGATCCCACTAACTTTGAAGCACGCTGGAGTACCGCGTGTCATATGTTCTCAGAAACATGGAAAGTTTCAGAGACCCATATTAACATTTCCGTGCCAAGACACGGAAACAATCACATGCTACCTCTCGCATGGTGAGCTTACCGCAATTGATCTGCTTGCAGTGGCATATCTTGCCTCTTACCTGATGTTGGAACATCGTTACAGAATATAGGCATAGTACTAATCCTCACTCGGCTACTCTTAAGTTTTCAAAATAGGCTCTTTTCGAGCATGCTATTCCCACTACGGCTCTGATACCAGGTTGTGGAGACCAAGTACACACATTCCAGGAATCGCAGAGGGTGGTGCCGTGCGATGCGCCACCCAACAACACACACGAAAAAAATACGATAAAATACAAAATTTTATTTATATAAACAGCGGAAGTCTTTTACAATACTTAATATACATTGGAAGATAATATTCATAGCTAAACTCTCAGCCTAGCTATGCAAAAGTGCACCCGTCCAGCCCGCGGACGCTACACACTAGCCACACACAAAATTATTGCGGCGTGCAGGGCTCCCACTCGGCGGTATACCCCGACGGGGGCATCGCCTCATCCTCGGGCCCTTCCTCATACGTCTCACCTGCAAATAACTTAATATAGCAACCGTGAGCACGAAGGCTCAGCAAGACTTAACCGTCTCACCTAAACATGGAACTCTATATGCAGGGATACTTAACATAGGCATAGATATTGCAGTAAATGACTCGCCTACATGTTGATCCTTAATTTTCAAGTTTTTAACAGCAGCTTACAATTTTAATAAAGTAAGTTTAGTAATCATATTGGACAGCACCCAAAGTTTCAAAACAATTATAATTCAATACATCGTATTCTCCTGACTTCTTCAGTATTTTCTACGTCACAGCACAGTGAACAAGCGGTACTCAAATAACCGCGAGGGATGGTGATTGCAATCAGGACACACCCGAATAACACGTCACGTACACCCGTGCCTATGGAGCGTGCCGTGCTCCTTACCACGACATACACAACAACCTTTCAAAAGACAACTCAAATGCCGAACCGGTCCCACAATCGCGGGCATAAGGTTCCCGCACTGAGCGTGTCTATGCCCGCCGGCGAATTTACACATTACTACCCTCAGCCCAACCCTATCGACAATGGGCTATGGCTCGACATCCAAGTTATCAAGTTACATCGGTTTCCTAGGTTCCATATGTCCAGTATGCATCCGGTACAGTTCAAACTTGTCCAGCAAGGCCGAACACAGATCGGTCCTCAACTGACACAAGCAGGGCTACGCACGTGAGACCACGTCTCGCTGCATCCTACCCGCTGCTCGGTCTCAAATTAACATTTCTAACCCATTCTTTGATTCAATTCGACCCGTGTGATAAAATCATATCTCACGAGTAGATTCCAACTACTCGACTTCTACCGGACTCCTATGAACATAAGCATGACATTTTCTACTCGTCGGGCTGTAGACCTACACAATAGTCCATGGGATTTGTGGGTCATGCAAGTCAAGTAACAAGCACCTTAGCCCTAATGCACAAAATTCATCCTAGACATAAGTGATACAAATAGAAAATTTGAAATAGTGCTTAAATGCAAACCGGGGCTTGCCTGGCTTCGAGTCAGTGGGATAGTTAGCTTATGGAAGTATAGTCTCCAAGGGCTCCAGGTCCTCCTCGATCTCGGTCACTATATGATATGCAATATATAAAGTACATGAGTGATATAGAAACTATAGAAAGGATCTTATAAATACTGATCAGGTATGTAAATTATTTTGATTGGCTTTGGGACTTTTACAGTGGACACTAAGATCTATGAGGAAGATCTGGATCAAAATTTGGAGATGTTCAAGGGAGTTTGTTGTCTCTAAACTTCCGACAATTAAAAGGCTTCTCTGAATTTTGGTACTGAATAGGTAGCTTTGTCATGGCTACCAGTAGGTGATTACGCTAGAGGAGGTTCCATTTGTTCTATTAAAATTTGTTTCATAATTTTCTAAGCTCCACACAGGGAGAAATTAATTTTACAAGTTTGGGAAAAAAATCTGAAAATAGTTCTGTACATTTTCCATTTTTCAATGGACATAGGTGATTTGAACATTGTTTGGTACAGTAAATGATGTTCAGTGAACTTCAAATATTTACTGGAGATCAATTGTATTTTGAAGAGGGTCCTTACCAAAATTGGGAATTTTCCTATTAACATAACAGGAGTAATTAATTTCCCAAGCAATTAGTTCAAAGGAATTTATTATGAAAATTCTGGGAGTTTCATCTACAACAAATTTCACCACTGCAAAGTTGGGATCAATATGAGTCTACCATAATTTATTTGGAAATTTTTAAGCAAATCTACTAGGAGAAATCGATTTTTGAAGTTGGCTCAAATTCTGGAATAAATTTCCAATGGCAAAGTTCAAATAATGCAGCTGGCCCCACTTCATTTAAATAGGCCAATTACATCTGGGCCACACCGAGGGCCACAGGGTTAACCCGCGTAGCCGCACACGATCCGGTGGACACAGCAGATCCAAGGGGAGGGGAAACAGTCACTGACCCGCGAGGCTTCTTCAACCTCGCAACGGCCGCTCGGCCGCGGCGGCGCAGCGCTGGCAAGCTCGCAGGGATGGATGAGTCGACCTCCTCTCAGCCTAGTCTTGACCGCCTGACCGTAGAATCGACCGCACAATACGATGGTGGGGTCCAATCGTGGCGACAACTGACGGAGATGGCGGCGCGACGACGGCGGCTAGGGTTCCAGCTATGTCGAACTCGCTCGGAAATGGCCCAAGCACATCGGGAAAAAGCTGGGAATGTTCCTGGGAGCATGAGGATGACGATTTGGAGGTGCAAACGGGGTGGAATAGTCGGCAAAGTTGCCTTCGATGGTGAACCGCGGCGCTTTTCAATTGCAACAGGGAAAACTCGAAATACTCTGACCGTGGTCGATTATTCTCATCGGCACATGATCTAGAGGATGCGCCCCAACGTATAGAAGCTATCTCCCAACCGGATTAAACTATAGCCATGCATAGAAACAGAATCGCATCGATGACCTATCTCAAAGTGAAAACTTGAGCCGAGACAAAAATGAAGAATACTCCCTCGATAAAGGAGGAAAAAGGTTTGTGGTTTTCATCTTGAGAACCGTGGTGTCCTGGCACTCGTTTCCTCTGTTGAAGTCGAGGCTTACAACCGCCTAGTTCGTCGGCTTCACGGTGGACAGAGGTGATGTCCACGGTGGGCTCAATGATGGCGTCCGCGAGACTGCATAATACGGGGTTATCAGCCCAGTGAACAATGATGGGATTGTCGGAGAAGCTAGACAAGGTCGTTGCGCTACTTTTTGGTTCGTGGAGATCGATCAACCGAAGGCTAGAATGGAAGCACGAAGCAATGATTGAGAGGCGGCAAAAATGCCAGTGGCGATTTGTTTTCACGGAAGGGCGAGGACACACATCGGGGGGGGGGGGGGGGGTGCAACCGGAGCTTTAGTAGAGAGGAGAGAGAGACATAGGCCATGCAGCTGCTTGCCCAAGCAAAGAATCTGCGGTGGCACCCTCTTCCAACGTTGAATCAGGGTCACAGGCGAGAAAACAGAGCCTCCGTCGGTTCAGTCACAGGGGAGGCCGACTAGTGGGTCCCACAACGCCCATCCTCATCCCTTCCCTGGAACTTCAATTTCCCCTACCTAAATCTGTCCAAGAATTCCAGATTTTTGTGGAGAAGTAAATCCAATTGTGTAGATTCAGATTCTGGAATTTGATTTCACAATTGGTTCAGTTTGAGATGGATTTCAATTTTAAATTTGAATTTGAATAGAATTCAATGTACCCATTGAATTGAATAGAATTTGAGCTCCAAATTTCATGAAAGGTGGCAGCGGTGCTATTTGGAATATTTGGAAGCTAATGGTGAACTCAGATTTTTATTTTGGCATAGTTTGAACAGGAGCTAAATTTAAATTTTTGAATCCCTTCTATTGAAGTTTGAATTGGTTTAAATTTGTCAATTGTTCTTTTCCCCATTCAAATTTTAACTTTTCCTTTCTGGACTTTGCACCTTGAATGTAGGGATTTTACATCCAATGACCGTGAAATTTTTAAAGATGATAGAGTATTGAGTTTTGAATACAACACAAAAAGAATGAAATTAATTAGATCCGTAAAATTCGAGTTACGATAAAAAAACAAAGAAAGGTCGGGCAGCGTAGAAACATAACGAGAAAGACTTGACTAAAACAAGTCGGATGAACAAGGCACAAAAGCTCCTCTAAACTACAAATTTTATCGATCAAAACACAAGAGGAACATCCCAAAGTCATCTGACCACGAGCTCTGGCCTCCCTTGCTTATGTAACCAGCCCTAAGGCCAACCCAGTAGTAACTAGGACTCTAATCCTACCCAGTTTCAACCGAAACTTTCCATAGTTGCTCAACACTCTTCCATACGCAGATAGAAGAAATCATAAGACTTTCAAAAACCTTAGAAACGTCCTAAACTATCCTAAAACAACTCAACTTTGTGATCCACTCGAAATCTAACCAGAACTAACACGAAACCTTTTATAAACGAACCATAACCACCTCAGCTGTAGCCTGAGGCATAATCCAATCGGTTGTTACATTTTTGGCCACATCTTCATGTCCACTTCTCTTCATCACGCCTTGAAACAATGCAGCCACGTCCATGCACCCCTTGCATTTGTGCAAACACTTTCACGTCTACAATACCTTCATATGCATTGTTCTTGACCCAAACATGCTGCGTGACCTCCCGATCAACTCAACCACAATTCCTCCCGAGCCTGGTTGTTGAACCTCATCTTCTCCCTAAGACTAGTTCAATGGATCCCGTCACCAGCTATGTCTTGACTTCAAGCAACACATGCACATAAACAAACAACCAAATCCTCGCGAGCCCAAGTCCTCGACTTGACTCTTGTTAGTTTGAAAAACACAACACCTTACGTGCGCACCTCACATACGAATGTTGCAAACCATAGCAATGTTATTCCAGCCTTAACCACCAAAACACACCAAAAACATAGTAAGAGAATACTAAGAAAACATTCCATAAGCCAATAAGCAAGTTTGAAGTAATCAAATTAAAACAGATGCGCCACACAATTATTTCATCAAATAAAATTATCGAATAGACAAAAAGCGGCGCTGCAATGTGTGCAAATCACGTGTCGGAAAGTTCGGATAGTCCTAACCAAGTAAAGAGTAAATATTACTCTCAAAAACATATTTGTAAAGATCAACCGTGTCGACTCACGTGCAGCTCACGTGACTGAAAGTTCGGACAATCTAAAATGAGAAACACGTCCATCTTAAGTGAGAAAAAAGTTGGGACAATTCAAAATGATCGAAGGTAACGTTACTCCCAATATGTATTGAGACAAGTTCGGACATTGTGTATCAGGGTGTATCGTGGTGTATCGGTGTAAGCTCAAAACTTTGAATATAAACCTTCAGTTTTATTCTAATTACCAATGTATTCAGCACACATAGCTCATTCACATGTAAAGTTTTGAAAGCAAATTTCTTCCTCATTTTCAAAATCAAAAATAAAATGAAAAAGATTCTCTCCTTGAGTAACATGTAAAAACTTATGAATGTGAAACAATGTGTGACATATTTCTCCCCCTTTAACAATGTATTCAACAAAGTGCAAAAGAGAAATTTTAATTGTGATGAGCATAATATAACATATACATATAAAACAAAGCTAATGCAAGTCATACTATCAAGTAACTGACACTATCACATCAATGAGATGCATAAAGTAGTGTGAGCCATGCTAGAGATCAAGTGTAATTTTTCAATTTAAGCAAGTCATGATCTGACAAACTTAACTATTTCAAAACCTGAAATCATGACACAAGTTGCTGCATTTTTATTAATTTTAACGCATAAATTTGGATCATATGATATTTGCAAGAGATAATATGCCGCATCAGCCTTAATCTAACCAACCAAGCTAAGCCTATGTCTTTGACAATCAGAAGCTTAACAACATGGTTTTAGTCATACACAACTTATTCCAAGTCCATATCTAAGTGCAATGATAAGCCATCTAAAAAGAAGAAGTGTGATGCATGAATATTCTCTTGATCTTTTATCATTTTTTTATAATAAATTCTCAACATGTGAATAGTTGATTGATAAGCACTTGTGAGCATGCAACAAGTTCAAAATAGTAAGAAAGTTCGATCATGACTAGATTTAGTGTAAGTAATTGGTTCAATTACTAGTCATGGCAAACACTACTAAATGTATAACACGAGTAATGTAGTAAGAAATTTTATCATGTAAAAGGAATCACAAAGTCATATACGTATGAATTACTATGCTCATATTATTTTAAATTCAAATTCACATATAGAATTCCCAATTTTCAAAACTCCCACTCGATTTGAGCCATGAGGGTGCATAACCCCTATTTCACTGTGAATGAAACAAAAACGAGTGAAATTCAACGGTTTTGTAAAAATTTATGCCAATTGTTGTTCAGTATCTACATGGTGAAGCACAATGTTTCATTTTTCAACATTATCACAGAGAAAGTGATACCTAACGTCAATGTTGTGAGACCTATGTGTGCTGAATACATTAGCTATAACGATAAAAGTTTTGAATACCTCCAAAACACCTTTTTTACTAGGTCCGACTTCTTTGTCTAGTTCCAACTTCTTTTTGCTAGGTCCGACTTATTTTGATTAGGTCCGACTTGCTGTGGCTATGTTTGACTAGCTTTGGTAAGCTCTGGCACTAGGTTCGACTAGCTTTGGTTAGCTCCAGCACTAGATCCTGCTAGCTTTGGTAAGCTCCGACTCAAGGTCCAGTTAGTTTTGGCAAGGTCCGGTGCTAGATTTCAATGGTTCCGCTTTTAACTTACAATGTTTCAAACTTTCTTTACACTTATAGAAAACTTGCTTAGTATTCTTTTACCAATTTGTTGGTGTGTTTTGGTGGTCATAGCTGATATCATTTTGCTATGTTTGCAACATGCTTATGTGAGGTGCTCACGTAAGGTGTTGTGGTTTTAAAACTAACATGAGTCAAGTCGAGGACTTGTGCTCGAAAGTATTAGTTGTTTATTCACGTGCAGGTGTTGCTTGACTTCAAGACATGGCTGGTGGCGAGATCCATTGAACTAGTCTTAGGGAGAAGATGAGGTTCAACAACCAAGTTCGGGAGGAATTGTGGTTGAGTTGATCAGGAGGTTGTGCAACATGTTTGAATCAAGAACAATGCATATGAAGGTATAGTAGACGTTGTTGGAAGATGTTTGCACGTGTGCATAGAGTGCATGGACGTGGCTGCATGGTTCTAAGGCGTGATGAAGAGATGTGGACGTAAAGAATTGGTCGGAAAGGTCCAACTGACTAGGTTACGGACTCACGGTGTGGTAGAGTCGTGTTTCACTCAGATATGGAAAGATTTGAGTTGGTTATGATAGGTTTTCGTGTGGGTCACGAAGTTGAGTTGTTTTTAGGAATGTGTGATACATTCCTAAGGTGTTTGGAAGTCTTAATATTGCTTCTATCTGCGTATAGAAGAGTCTTTAGCTGTTATGGAAAGTTTCAGTGTAAACTGAGTAGGATACGAGTCCTAGTTTGGTTTCGATTTGCCTCATAGCTGGTTATATAAGCAAGGGAGGCCAGAGCTCATGGTGCATAGACGTTGGGCTTTTCCTCTTGTGTTCTATTGAATAAAGATCTTGGTTTAAAGGAACTTTTGTGCCTTGTTCATCCGACTTGTTTCAGACAAGTTTTTCTCGTCGAGTTTCTGCACAGCACTACCTTGCTTCGGTGGGTTTATCATAACTCAAGTTTTATGGATCCAATTGATGCGATTCTTTTTGGGTTGTCTTCAGAACTTTATTATCTATCATCTATGAAAATTTCACGGTCTTTGTATTTGTGGTTTCTGATCTACACGACTTTCTTTGCAGTGTTGCAGATCTATTTTCTCTTGAGTAGGATAGATTGACCTTTGTTCGATCTTTTGATCGTAAATTGAGTTTTTCTTGATGGATTTTCGTGATTCTTGTTGTGATGTCTTCTTGACTTGATTATCCATAATCTATACTGGTTTTGTTACAAATGATCACATTTAGATTAGTCGCACACACGATTTATTTAACAGATGTATTTTTCTGCTGAGGGGTTTTTGTTGCTTCCACTGAAAAAGTTGTAATCTACCATTCACCCCCCTCTGGTAGCTTTTCACGCGCTCTTCAATCCTACAAATGTGCCTTGTTCTAGAATGTTTCATGGGGTTTTTAGCAATGCAAATGACACTAGTGTTATCACAAAACAGTGGAACACTATCAAGATCAACACCATAGTCCTTAAGTCTTTGAACAGTCCAAATAATATGTGAGCAAATGCTAGTAGCAGCTACATATTCAAATTCAACCATGGATTGTGCAACTGAATTTTGTTTTCTAGAGGACTAAGCAACAAGTTAATTACCAAGAAAATGACAAGCACTTGAAGTACTTTTCCTATCAATCCTACAACCCCAAAATCAGCATCCGAAAAAGCTTTCAAGGTAACAGTTGATCAAAAATAGCCAAAACTAGTTGAAATTGCTCAAACATAAACATGTTTATGGGGTTTAGACTACTACAATAAGCCTTATTGCAGGCGGCTCCAAACCTGTTATCACACGCGGTTTTTAAAACCGCCTGGAACGAAGAGCCTGTGATAATCCGCAATTTCACAGGTGGAGAAGTGATACCGCCTGTGAAGAAACATTATCACAGGTGGTTTTTACTTATGCTAGCCGCTTGTGAAGATAAGTTATCACAGGTGGGTGGTGCAGCATATATATCCGCCTGTGATAATTGTCTTATCACAGGCGGGTCTTGCAACATAACTAACCGCCTGTGATAATGGTGTTATCACTGGCGGATGTTGACCTACATCAAGCTGCCTGTGTAGACCTTTTACTGCAGTCGGTTTCTACCTTAACAGTAACCGCCTGTGATAATTAGGTTATCACAGATGGTTCTTTACCTGTATCTAGATGCCTGTGATAATTGTTTTTCACAGGCATGCCTAGCCGTTGGTTAATAACAGCCTGTGATAAGGTATAACCTATGCAATACTACTGCTGTTATTTCTAATTTCTAGGTCAATTCAATATAATCACATAACAAACATCAACAATATCATCACAGAACAAAAGTCAACAATATTATCATCACAAAAATCAATTTCACTAAAACAATATACATATGTACAAGTTACACATACAATTCATCTCATAGTTTACAAGTTTTCACTAAAAACTGTTTCTATTGGCATAGTCGCAAAGTTCTGGCACATCAGCTGCTGCACCATTCTCATCGAAGAACTTCCCTTTTTTGTGCAAAATTTCGCGATGAATGAACTGACAGAGTTCAGAAGCAATCATGTCGGCTCCTCCATCAGGAATACTTCTACAAACCGAACATTCTTCATTTAGATTCTTCGTGTGCTGCAATATAATACATAACAAGGTTTAGAATGTGTTGGATTGAACACTCTCAAAGTATAGATCAAAGTGAGAGTATACATGAATTTAGTTGGTATTTTTGGAGCAGTTGTACTATGAGCAATTGAATTTTGAAGTTGGAATCAAAATATGAAAATAATGTTTATGGTAATATTGAACATCAGAGAATATAAGTATTAAACTATGCTAGTTACAATGAAAATGAAACTCAAAAGTAAGAAAATAAGGTATCAATATTAAGGATAACTTACATCCTCACGATTCACTCTATATACGCCGGCGGTCCGAAGATGCTCGCATACATAATACCCGCATAAGACACTCCCAGCAGGCTGCTTCAGATAAGCATAATACGTTTTAATGTCCAATGCATTCGTATTAGAAGGTCTCTCACCGCCAAGCTGTTCCACGTAAAACCGCTAAGCGCTGTAATACAAGAAATGTCATATAAAACTTTTCAACACATTCTAAACGTGTGTAAATTAAAATTATTGAATAAACGTATAGTTTCAAAATGGAAAGGAAATCTTTGTAACGATCTGGTGGGAAATCGGCCGAGTCCAAGACTGTTTCCTTTCCCTACGTTGTCTTGATGAAGGTCATTATGTAGTGATCACTGCAAACACACAAACACACGTGTTAACAATTACCAATAACTGCTATTTCACTGTCATGTGTCGAACTTAATCAAAGTTGTACGGAGCCTTTACGAGGTCTTTGTCGTCTCTGACAAAGTTAAACATCGCATGTCCTATGTAAGCTGCAACTTCTGTCCTTTTATCCTTCTTAAGTTTTGCGATTGCATTTTCAAAATCTTTTTTTCATGTGCTTGAACTGTGCTGAGTTTCGATCCGCCTAGACATCGAATAGCGCCTTTGCAATCCTAGTAGGGTCAAGGATACGTGTCTTGCGCGCCAACTTTTCATTATCCATGTATTGCATCCTATTGAAGAAGTCTAGAATTTGGAGATGGGGTTGCAGTATTTGGAGATGTGGTTCTTCCTGGACTGGGAGTGGATCTTCATGCACTTTCTCCTTAGAAGATGGGGTTGCAGTATTTGGAGATGCAACGGGGCTAGAAATCGGGTCATCATCCAACACGATATCGCATCGGTGCCAAAGGATTAATTGGTTGACAGCCTGCCCCAGAGTCGTGATCCCCTCAGGTGTGACATGGTCTATTTCATAATCTTCATAATCATTATCAATGATCTGAAGAACATGCACCACATCATAATACAACGGAAGTAGATTCCCGTTGAAGTCACAATCAGGCTTTGCCATAGCAGTGGCAACCTGTTTGGTTTTGTTCCCTGCTCTACCTATTGGGACAAGAAGACAACAAGATTTGTCGTTAGCAATATCATCGACAGGGAACTTATGGGTTGACCCTGAGCCTGACACAGAACCAACGCTGCTAGGGTAGGCAGTTGGAGATACTAATTGCTCCTTTTGCACTGGAACCATCACTGTACTTCGGGCCACTAATTGTCCCAATTGTCTAAGTTGTTCCATTATTTCTTGCATATTTTCTTTGACCTTTTGTGCAATCGTTTCATCAAGTGTTTTCTTAAACTTCTCACATCTTCTATATGTGTTTTTATCTTTAGGGAAACCATCTAGCCAAGACATTTGAGAAGAGACCGCTCGAACTCGTCCGCTGTGTTCAGGGTTTCCTAAGATAGCGGTAAGTTGGTCATTCTCCCTCTTCGGCTTGAAGAGACCCTTCTGTTGCTTTTCAATTACTTCTTTCATTTTATCCTCTACTTCATTCACAGAGTCGGGCTTTTCAAGTTTACCCTCGTTGGTCAAACTTGACTGAGCAAAGACCCACCATTGAGTTCGCTCATCGCACCCTTCTAATGGGTGAGGATTGCCCTTACTGGTAATTTCATCTAATATCTTATTCCATTTATGGACTTTGGGGCCATATCCGGTAGACCCCAAGCGATGATGGTATTTGTTCTTTTTTTGCAAGCTTTGACCTAGTTGCACTTAGAGCTTTAGCATTAGGTGTGCTCTTTTGACGAACAAACTCTTGCCACTGAGCTTGTGTGATTTTTCCCATCTTCCTCGGGCCAGGGACCTTATCGGCCTTAACATAAGCATTCATTTCACTCTTCCGGCCACGAAACTTCTTGCCGCAAGAGACCAATGTTGCTTTCTTTACAGCTTCTTCTGTGCCTTTTAGGAACTTGAATTGTTTCTTTATCCTTTCACACAACTCATTCTTGGTCTGCTCGAGTAATTTCCTCCAATTCTCGGTTGTGATCGGCACAACCTCCCTAACAAGAAAACCGCATGCATTACGGTACTTGGTAACTGAATCTAGTGGTTCTTGGGGAAGCCCACCTGGACTATCCCTTGTTATGTACATGATGCGGTCCAATGGACCCTTATTGGGACCTCGTTGCCCTCGTTTCCGCTTGAGTGAAGTTGAGGATTCATCCATTGGAGAACCTTTTGCGGTTTTAGGAGCCGATGTCACCTCATTGTCTTTGCAATTAATCTAGGTAGAAAAGAATTATAAGACTTTGTATACTTGACAACAAACATTAACTTGATCTGCTGAAGTTAAGATTCGTGATCCATACCTCGTCGGCAGGATCATATTCCGGGTCTAGATCATCTGAAGTCTTTTTAATTTTTATATTCGGAAAAGGATCAGATGGACTGTGATAGGATCTTGAACTGCTGGAGTCAGTAAACTCCATATTGTCTTCTTTATTGTTACTATCAGGACCAGTCTTCTTAGGGCTTTCCATGCTAGAACTAATAAGACAAAAAATCTAATAAATGGCATATTAACTCTACATGAAGTATTGCATGAAGAAAAAGATGGAAGCATTATAGGATTTGATAAGGCATTCTAGGGATTAAGGCGACAGACCAAAAGGTTCCTATACATTGCGAGGGTGACAAGCATGTTAAAGTTGCTCACCAGCAATGGCAATTTTATCTTCTTATTCTAAATAGGCTAGCTTCGTTCAGAGTGGCGACCACGTTCTTGAGGTTTACTAGGCGGCGCCTAGCTCCGGACCTATAACTGATCAAGCAAGGGACAAAAAGAAAATCCTCTAGATTTTTTCTAGTATCAAGAATCGCAAAGTGTGGCACTTGGATATGGATGGTGAGGTGAGGCGAGGCGAGGTAGTTGCAGGCGAGAAGAGACACTCTTTTTCAATGATCATCTCTACAACCTTGGGATTTGCACGGTAAAAAGAGATAAAAGGCCCACATTCTCAAACGAATCAGGAATCCGGAAACATTCGCCAAAATCTAATCCCGGTGTGTCAGGCCACACCAAATGGACTCATCATGGCAGCACGTTCAGCCATCATGAAAGGCATTACATACCCCACATATGATGGCACCAAGGATTTTTTGGGATGGTCAATTGTCCTGGCTGTTCAGAAAATAGGACAGGGAAGTCGGCGCCTCCTATAGTGATAAACTTGGTGAGTTCTAGAGGTTCACGAGGTTTAGGTGACATGATCAAGTCTGGGCATATGAAACCTTTGGTGGAATATTTCTGATAGGATGGGATTAACCAGGTCGAGGGGTTGGGGGCTTATTTTTGAAATCCCCCTTCATGTGACTCCAAATCCTATATGGATTGTAACTCAATTCGTACTAGGACTAGGACTTGTTCCTAAACTAAATCTGACTCCTAACTCTATTCAGAGTAGGACTCTACTAATATCGTTAAGGATGAAATCTGCTTTATCTAGAACAATCATATACCCCTAGAGTGGTGTTTCCGCACCTTTGACCAAAGTCCAAGTTTGACTCCTCTACTGGGTGCACCAGATACCCAGATCATCCAACAAAAATGAAGTCCCAATATATCTAGTTTGATACAAATGGTGCTAACAAATCATAAAAGGGTACATAAACTTTTTTCCTGTGAAATGACTTAATATTAAGCTGAGTTCAATAATGGGATACATAATTGTTTTAATGCATGCAATCCTTCTGTAATTCTTCACATCATCATGATTGAATAAGCTATTCAATAAACAAACTCATAGTCATATAACATCTACACTATCAGCAAGAATGATACAACATAGTAATATATCATTCTCCAAAGGATAAGATACATATATGTTTATTGTACGTGTTCATGTTTTTCAATTTGACCATTGTACTAAAAAATGCAAATCGTAGCCACTAATTTTGTTCAATTGTTCCAATATGGCCATTATCATCACAATCCTACGTATTTGAGTGACACATCATATGTTTGGCATCCAGCAATGCTAGAAGATGGACCCACTGAACCCTAACCAAAGATGCCACCGAACTTGACAATTTTTCAAATTCCACCGAACCCTAACCACGGATGTCTACCATTTTCCAATTCTCGAACCCTGACCAAGGATATGCAAGGTGGCGGTGAGGGCGGGGAGGGAGGCAGCACAACGAAGGAGGATGGAAGGTCGAATGGTTTAGGGTTCACCTTGAAGCTCGACGACGACGGCAATGGCTTCGCTCGGTGTACCTGGAAGTGACGAGGGCGAAGCTCGGCGGCGACGGCGAAGCTCGGCGGCGACGGCGGCGAACACTTGGCGGCAAACGAAATTTTGGCAGCCTAACAGTGTCTAAGTGTTTCGCCAGGGTTAGGTTTTTCCAATGCTGCCGAGGGGTATATATAGACTCCCATTTTCTCAGGCGGATTTTAAGTACCGACCGCCTGAGAAGACAGTTACCTCAGGCAGGTTTTACTTACCAATCGCCTGAGAAGATACAATTATCTCAGACGGTTGGTAAGTAATACCCGCCTGAGATAAAAATTTTCTCAGGCGGTTATTAAGTACCAACCGCCTGTGAAGATATTTACTTCTTCTTAATTATCATTCTTGATTAAATGTGGGTCCTTTAAGAAGGCAAAATTCCACTTTCATGTAATATTATTGATAAGTAATGGTTACCATTAAATTTCACTTCATAAATCCTTTGAAATTGGTCAGAACATAAAAAACATACAACAAATGCTATTTTTCATTTTTCTATCTCGATGAATATAATGCCTTTTTCATTTATTTTTTCAGTAGACATTTTTACTCATCATACCAACCTATCTGAATTTTTTCAGATTTTTTTAATTTTTTTTGAATCAATGTGTGTTCATAATTTGATGAATGCCTCATATGTATATGAGCATTTAGTTAGAATAATGGATAATTTGAAGTTTGATATGTTGGAATGCTTTTAAAAAAATTTAACAAAATTCATACATGTATAAATGATACAATTATGTTCATACAAACAAAATTAAGTGAAGGATCTTTTTTTTATGAGATACACAAATGTGAATAATATGTGAGTAGAAATTAATTTGATATTTACCAAAACATTACAGTGTCAGCTATACAAGTTTTAAAATATTTTGTTCAGGTGGTAGATGTTAATTTTATACAAATGTAGAAGAAAGAATCATCGAATTCTGACACAATTTGCAGAATCTAAACTTGTTTGAGTATTTATATTGGAATCTAAATAAAAAAGAAGCAAGGGATAAGGAAACTGAAGAACAGTATCGGGCATTATCTCAGGCGGTTGGTAAGTAATACCCGCCTGAGATAAATATCTTCTCAGGCGGTTATTAAGTACCAAGCATCTGTGAAGATATTTACTTCTTCTTAAATAATATTCTTAAATTAATATGGGTCCTTTAAAAAGACAAAATTCCACTTTCTTGTAATATTATTGATAAGTAAAGGTTACCATTAAATTTCACTTCATAAATCCTTTGAAATTGGTCAGAACATAAAAAACATACAACAAATGCTATTTTTTATTTTTCTATCGTGATGAATATAATGCTTTTTTCATTTATTTTTTCAGTGGACATTTTTCCTCATCATACTAACCTCTGTGAATTTTTTCAGATTTTTTTAATTTTTTTGAATCAATGTGTGTTCATAATTTGATTTATGCCTCATATGTATATGAGCATTTAGTTAGAATAATGGATAATTTGAAGTTTGATATGTTAGAATGTTTTTAAAAAAATTAAAAAAATTCATACATGTATAAATGATACGATTATGTTCATACAAACAAAATTAAGTGAAGGATCTTTTTTTTATGAGATACTCAAATATGAATAATATGTGAGTAGAAATTAATTTGGTATTTACCAAAACATTACAATGTCAGCTATACAAGTTTTAAAATATTTTGTTTGAGGTGGTAGATGTTAATTTTATACAAATGTAGAAGAAAGAATCATCAAATTTGGACACAATTTGCAGAATCTAAACATGTTTGAGTATTTATATTGGAATCTAAATAAAAAAGAAGCAAGGGATAAGGAAACTGAAGAACAGTATCGGTCATTATCTCAGGTGGTTGGTAAGTAATACCCGTCTGAGATAAACATCTTATCAGGCGGTTATTAAGTACCAAGCGCATGTGAAGATATTTACTTCTTCTTAATTAATATTCTTGATTAAATGTGGGTCCTTTAAAAACTCAAAATTCCACTTTCTTGTAATATTATTTATAAGTAAAGGTTACAATTAAATTTCACTTCATAAATCCTTTGAAATTGGTCAGAACATAAAAAACATACAACAAATGCTATTTTTTTATTTTTCTATCTTGATGAATATAATGCTTTTTTCATTTATATTTCAGTGGACATTTTTACTCATCATACCAACCTCTATGAATTTTTTCAGATTTTTTGAATTTTTTTGAATCAATGTGTGTTCATAATTTGATGAATGCCTCATATGTATATGAGCATTTAGTTAGAATGATCGATAATTTGAAGTTTGACATGTTGGAATGCTTTTAAAATTTTTTAACAAAATGCATACATGTATAAATGATACAATTATGTTCATACAAACAAAATTAAGTGAATGATCATTTTTTTTATTAGATACACAAATGTGAATAATATGTGAGTAGAAATTAATTTGATATTTACCAAAATATTATAATGTCAGCTATACAAGTTTTAAAATATTTTGTTCAGGTGGTAGATGTTAATTTTATATAAATGTAGAAGAAAGAATCATCGAATTTGGACACAATTTGTAGAATCTAAACATGTTTGAGTATTTATATTGGAATCTAAATAAAAAGAAGCAAGGGATAAGGAAACTGAAGAACAATATTGGGCATTATCTCAGGCGGTTGGTAAATAATACCCGCCTGAGATAAACATCTTCTCAGGCGGTTATTAAGTACCAACCGCCTGTGAAGATATTTACTTCTTCTTAATTAATATTCTTGATTAAATATCTTCTCAGACGGTTGGTAAGTAAAACCCGCCTGAGATAATCATTTTCTTAGGCGGTTATTAAGCACCAACCGCCTGAGAAAAAGTTAAAAACCGCCTGTAAAAAACCGACGCCTATATAAGGACTCCTCACCACAGTCAAAACGTAACCTTGGAGAATTTATATCGATGTCGCAAGGCTGCCGAATTTCCCCTGCGCCGCGCCGCTCCGCCGCCCAGCCCATACTACCGCGCCGCTGCTCAACCCCGCACCGCCACTTCTCGACCCAGCCGGCCTGCCGTGCCGACGCCTCCCCACCATGCTGATGCCTCTGCATGGTAAATGTAGTTTCCTTACTTTTTCTTTGTATATTTTCATTAGCTGATAAGCTGTTAGTTTTGTGTGTTCTGGTATATGGATTCTGTCCTTTTGCATGTGTAAGGACTGTATGGATTGTGTTCTGGTATATTGATGTATGGACTATATGGATTGTTTCCTTTTTGTGTGTTCTGCTAGTTTGGTCTTTTATATATTGATGTATGGACTATATTGTAATAAGCTTATTGTAGTTTGTACCTATTATGTGACATGAATATGATGTTTAATTAACAGATGCTTTTGTAATATATATAAGATGCATGAAGTTTACCCGAACTTGTAATGAATCCATTTGGTGAAAAAAGGAGCATACAGAGCACATGGCCCGTATTCTTAACAATGTACAACCTAGCGACGTGGTTGTGTCACAAAAGGAAATATATCTTGTTATCTGTTCTTATCCCAGGTCCGAAACAATCCGACATCAAAATTGATGTGTTCTTGGAACCTTCAATGGAAGATATGGCGAAATTGTGGAATGAAGGAGTACGTACATGAGATGAGTACAAGCGGGAGTATTTCACGCTAAGAGCAATGATATTCGTTACCGTGCATGATTATCCCGAACTGTTTACATTATCGGGACAAATGAAAGGGAAGAAAGGTTGTGTTAGGTGCATGGATAGAACTGGATTTCTATACCTCACTTCATGCAGAAAGACGGTGTACATGAGACACCGACGATTCTTGACAGATACACACAAGTATAGGAAGATGAAAGAACAATTTGATAACAAAATCGAAAAAGATACTGCACCAAAACCTTACAGGGGAAAACTTGTGTTTGAAATGGTCAAGAACATTCATATTGCTTTCGGTAAGGGCAAAAATAGTAAAGGAATTAAGAGAAAAAAGTACATCTTTGGATGATACAACTGACATGGCTTTCGAGAAACAATCAATTTTTTCAAGTATCTTCCGTATTGGAAGAATCTGGAATTTTGCCATAGTATTGATTTGATGCATGTTACGAAGAATGTATTTGACAGCATCATTGAACTTGCTGGACATGCCGAGGAAAACAAAGGACGGATTAAATTCACGTATGGACCTCGTAAATCTTGATTTCAGACCAGAGCTTCATCCAGTAGAAAAGGCGAACGGGAAGCATTACCTTCCCCCAGCTAGCTACAACTTGACGCTATAAGAGAAAAAAGCAATTAGTGAATGCTTGCGTGGGATCAAAGTGCCCACGAGTTTCTCATCCAAAATCCGCAAACTAGTCTCGATGAAAGACTTGTCTTTATTCGGTTATAATTCTCATGACTATCACATGATGATGACAATTTTCCTTGCCATTGCAATAAGAGTCATCAAACCTGAGCATATAAAAGTTGTCATCACACGTTTGTGTTACTTCTTCAATGCAGTATCGCAAAAGGTGATAGCACGTGAAGATTTAGACTATCTGAAAACATACATCGTCGAGACAATGTGCAAGCTTGAGATGTGTTTCCCACCATCCTTTTTCGATATGCAAGTACACCTAATCATACATCTTGTTGATCAGATAAAAGCATTGGGGCCACCATATTTACATTATATTTGGGAGTATTAAAAGGTTATGTGCGGAACCGTGCTCACCCAGAGGGTTCAATTATGGAAGGATACACCATTGAAGAAGTGATTGAGGGTTGCTCTGATTACATAAAAGATGAAAAATCGATAGGTTTGCCGATACCAGTACATGAGGGTAGACTACGTGGGAGAGGCAAAGTGGGTAAGAAACTTTTATCGTTCAAGATTACAAGAATGTACACCGTGCACATTTTGGTGTACCACAACAGCTCGCAATAGCTGAGTCGTACATCGAGGAACACCGAATTGAGCTTCGTGATAAAAACCAAGACCGCACAGAGGACTGGATCATGAAAGAGCACAGAAGATGTTTTACTGAATGGTTAATGGACAAAAATATACCATACGAAAACACTATAGAAGAGGCAACAATGAAGAAGTTAGCTTCTGGCCCATCTGCTTTGGTGACATCATGGCAAGCATATGACATCAATGGTTACACATTTTACACTAAAGAAAAAGACGGTAAGAGTGTTGCACAAAATAGTGGTGTTCGTATTGAGGCTTATGATTCACAAGGGCAGAAGACCACATACTTCGGGTTCATAGAGGAAATATGGGAACTCGATTATGGTGAAAGAATGGTAATGCCCGTATTTAAGTGCCAATGGGTCAAACATCCTGATGGTGTGAAAGTGGACAATTACGGGCTGACACTGGTAGACTTGAATAAAGTGGGTTATAAAGATGACATGTGGGTTCTCGCCGATAATGTTGCACAAGTTTCTTATGTTCAAGATCCAGAAACTGAGAAGATGCACGTAGTTGTTTCTGGAAAGAAAAATATTGTTGGGGTTGAGAATGAGGGAGATAATGAAGAGGAATATAATCAGTATGAAGAGATGTACCTTTTCACCGAACTAGAAAACATCAAGCGCGTATAGAGAAGCATTAAAAAGAATTTGAAACCCTATATGCGAGAAGATGTCAATGCTGGAAAAAATGTATATAGCAATGCGAGATGATATATATTGTATATATTTGTATCTTCTGAAATCAACTTAGAACAATGTTCTATTTCAGCTTTAGATAGCATGTTTCAAACATTATTAAATTCAGCTTCTGTTTCGAGCTTCTGTCAAGCTAATCCCTTCACAGCAAGCTCTTGTAGATGCAAGTAACACCCGAGACTCATCATTTGGATTGTTAAAAGCTTCAATTGAAGTCTGACGATACTTCCCGTCCATTTGAGGGCTTGTTTGGATAGGAGTACACCCAAACAAGCCCTGCAAGATTTCTTTCTCTTCTCTCCATTTTGATAACTTACGAAGATGCTACTTTATCAGTTCTAATGGCTGAATATATTGACTACAAATCAGTACCATCTCTCTTAGTGCTTTACACAAGCGACAAAACGTACAACTTCAATCACAAATCTTGTTTTTACCATTTTTATAGGAATTTGACCATAATATTTCTAGCATAGATTTATCAATAATTGAAGCTTTCTCATCAGACATGTTAATGGCAGTTACAAGGGAAGTGTGTGTTGAAGCTAACGAAATCTCAACGGGATTGAAGACAAAGAGATGCTACATATGATTGACAATGTCCAGGTTAGACAACATGAAGCTATGATGACAGCCTTCACGTTGTTTAACCTAGACATTGCCACTCATATGCAGGATCTCTTTATCTTCAGTCCGATTCAGATTTCGTTAGCTTCGACACATCCTTCACTTATAACTGCCATTAACATGTGTGATAAGGAAGCTTCACTTATTTGATAAATCTATGCTTGAAAGATTAAGGTTAAATCCCTATGAAAGTGTAAAAATAAGATTTGTGATTGAAGTTGTTCGCTTACTGGCTTGTGTGAAGCACCAAGAAAGTGGGTACTGATTTTTAGTCAATATATTTAGGCATTAAAACTGAGAAAGGAGCATCTTCCTAAGTTTTCAAATGGACAGGAGGGAAAGAAATCATTCAAATGGATGGGAAAATCCTTCCAAGGATTGTCAGGCTTCAAATTGATGCTTTCAACAATTCAAATGATGAGCCACGGGTGTTACTTGCATCTACAATAGCTTGTTGTGCAGGGATTAGCTTGACAAGAGCTTAGTAGCATCAGAGGCGGTTGGTAAGTAAAACCCGCCTGAGATAAACATCTTCTCAGGCGGTTATTAAGTACCAACCGCCTGTGAAAAATTTAAAAACCGCCTATGAAAAACTGACGCCTATATAAAGACCCCGCGGAGGCATGCCTCTACCCAGTCCCACATCGCGCCATGAGGTACCTAAGTAAATTCTCATAGTTTCCTTACTATGCATTGCATGGTACCTTTTTCTTTGTATATTTTCATAAGCTACCAGTTTTGTGTGTTGGTATATGGATTGTGTTCTTTTGCATTTGTGTACATATGTGTTTGGACTCAATAATTTGGAAGTTTTGTCTTTTATATATTGATGTCTCGGGCGTGTAGACGATTGAAGGAGGAGCGCTTGGCGTGGTGCAGGAACCATCCCCATGTATGTATATATGGCACACCGGTCGCATGATTGTATATACATATGTATCTGTAATGGACTGATGAACTTAACTGTAGTTTGTTTTTCCGTCTTGTTTGTTTTTTGTATTTTCAATTTCTTTGCGTAGGGTTTCTCTGCGAAGCCTGAATCGGGAGATTTATTGAAGTGGCAGTGCATCGTCCCCGGTAAAGAAGCGGTAAGTCATGAAGAACAAGCACAATATGAGTTTAACCATCGTCCTCCTATTAATAAATTTCTTTTGCAGACTGAATGGGAAGATGGTTACTACCCCCTGACAATCTCCTTCTCTGAGGACTATCCCTTGGTGCCTCCAAGATGCGCCTTTCCAAGTGGGTTCTTCCACCCAAATGTCCATCGTTCGGGAGCACTCTGCATCGGGATTCTTGATCAAGAGACTGTAAGATAGACCTATTTTGATCATGTGATTAATACTTAATTGTTGTCGAACTTTTTGAACTAGTTTCTTATATTGCTTAAATTATATTTCGTAGGGATGGTGCAGTGCTTTTACAATCAAAACTATACTACTTGAAGTTCAGCGTTTGCTGCATCAGCCAAATGTGCCCGATGTTGAAAATGATTGCTATAATCTACTTATCAAGGTTAGATGACACTTTGACTTAGTGACCAATGTAGGTTATTCATTCCTCCCTCGACATTTGTTAATTTAAATAATGTCAATATTTTCAGGATCCAGCGGAATATAAGAGACGTGTTCAGTAGCAAGCAGGACGGTACAATTTAGATTGATCGATGGGAGCTTCATCGTTGATCTACAATGAATGTAGTATGATTTTTGTTTTCTACTTGACAGGGCGCTTCATCGTCGTTGTTTGCAGCTGTTATAGAGAGAGGCTCACTTAAACTTGTGCTCAGTGTGTAAAGATGTTATCTTTGAACAATTGTAAAGCCTCTAATGGTGTATTATCACAATTAAGCCAGCCTCACTGGTGATCGAGCATTTCCTATAATGCATTACAGTACTAGTATCCGCTCATCTGTGTTTTTTCCTGATACAACTTTCCCTGCAACGACTACATACGGTTGTGATAATTGCAATGACTACATCCCCGTAATTTCAATGAAAACCGCTTGTGATAATTGAACAACTACATACGGTTCTTAAACAATGACCGCTGGTGAAAATACATGATCTTCTCAGGCTGTTGTTAATGAAGAACCTCCTGTAAAGTTCATTACATTACATGCGGTTATTAATTAAGAACCGCCTATGAAGATCATGTATTTACCCAGGAGGTTGTTTCTTAAAATCCGCCTGTGATGTTATTTTATTGCAGGCGGTTCTTAAGTAATAACCGCCTGAGAAGATCGAGTATTTACCCTGGCGGTTGTTTTTTAAATTCCGCCTGTGTTGTTCTTTCATCACAGGCAGTTATTATATCATTCGTCATCACAGTTGCATATTTTTAAGGACAGCCCGTGTTTGAAAAATTAAAAATTGAGGCGCCTGTAAAAATGCTTTTTGTAGTAGTCCATGTAAGTAATTGAGGCGCCTGTGTTTGAAAAATTAAGAAGGAAGAAAAATGCTAAATTCTCGAGTCCATGTAAGTACTTGATAATTCTTTTTATGGATTGATGATGTAAAGCACGTGGGGAAGCTTGAAATCGTGCAAAGGACATACGCAAAATTGTATGTCCGCTCTTGATGCTGTGAGGTACAAAAGTGACCCGATCATGCTTCGATTTTCATTTTGATACACGGGTTCACCATCTTCATCAAGTTCAAGTGTTGTTGTTGTTCCCATTGGTGTCCGAAGAGGCTTGCTTTTGTCCATGCTGTATCGCTTAAGGAGATCTTTCGTGTACTTCTTTTGATGCACAAAGGTTCCCTCCGTATTTTGCTTGATTTGCGGCCTCCAAAGTACGTGAGTTCTCCCATCATACTCATCTCAAATTCTGAACTCGTCATAGCTAAAAACTTGGACAGAAGATAATCAGAAGCACAACCAAAGGTAATATCATCCACATACAATTGAATAAATAATGAGTCATTGTCATGCTTAAGCACAAAAAGAGTTTTATCATCCTTGCCCATGGTAAACCCCTTTTCAAGTAAGAATGTTTCTAACCTATCATACCATGCTCTAGGGGCTTGATTGAGACCGTACAAGGCTTTGGACAGTTTGTAAACATGATTAGGAAAATCTGGATTTTCAAAACTCGGGGTTGCATGACAGAAACCTCCTTATCTATGTAGCCACTAAGAAAAGCACTTTTAACATCCATTTGATATAACCTGGAACCTTTAGATGCAGCAAATGCTAACAAAATCCTTATGGCTTATAATCTAGCAACGGGAGCAAAAGCTTCATCAAAATCTCGATCTTCAAGTTGAGTGAACCCTTGAGCAACCGACCTAGCTTTATTTCTAACCACAACCCCATCCTCACTTTGTTTATTTTTAAACACCCATTTAGTTCCAATTAATGTGTGACCTTGAGGTGGAGGTACAAGTTTCCAAACATTATTTCTTTCAAAATTTTCTAACTCTTCTTGCATGACAATAATCCAAGATGCATTAGTGAGTGCGTGCTATATATATTTGGATTCAAAAGAAGCAACAAAAGCAGAATCAGCATGAGAGTTTGGATCGCAAAACCTGGACTGTGTAACTCGTTCGTGCAAGCTTCCAATGATTTGTTGTGGAGCATGACTTTTGAGGATGTGGTGGGGAGTAGACACTTCACAAGCTCCTTCTTCTTCATGTTCATCACAAATAAAAGATCTTGTGGCTCGAGGAAGATCTAGATTAATAGTAGTGGTCGTTGGTGCATGTTGTGAAGCGAGATCAAGAGCTGGAATGTCATTGTTTACTTCTGAAATTTTGAGTAGCAACTCCACTCCTTCTTCATCTTCAATGAAAATACTCTCCTTCTGCGGATATGCATCTTGACATGAAATAGTAGAGCTAGTAGCTTGGCTAGCTTTATCAAAATAAACTTCACAAGTCTCCACAATTTTGTTAGTGTTAAGTAAAAGTACATGATAGCCTCTAGTATGAGATGAATAACTAGGAAACAAGCAATCAATAGATCTAGTTTCAAATTTATCAAGATTACTTTGTTTCTTAACAAAGCATTTGCAACCGAAGGCCTTAAAATGTGAAGGACCTACAGTGTCAAGGTGCAAAAGTTGTCCCGCTTCAGTTTTCATGGTCATTTTGAGAGGAGGATATGAACCTGCAACCATCTTAGTATGTCTACAAGAGGAGCACACAATATCATTTTCCCCTTTAAGCTTAGGAAACCTGCGTATGCGATCAAGAGCACTAACACGTGTGAGATGATCAAAGCCTACATGACAAAGTCTATGATGCCAAAAATATAAGTCCTTTGAATCTAGCAACTAGACACCTATTCTTAGAAGTTGACATATCAAAAACAGCTTAAAAAACTCTTCCAAACCTAGACTTGTTAAACAAAAGCTCACCTTTTCAATCTACAACTTTGCAACAATTTTTCGTGAAGATAACTTCTAGATTTTCATTTAGCAATCGTGAAACGGAAAGCAAGTTGTTTTTCAAATTTTTAACAAGTGCCACATCTTTCAAAGTGTAGTGTTTATTTACTCTAACAAAAGTCTAAGCAATTATAGGAGTTGAAGAATTATCGGCAAAATTAACATTTTCTACACGTGACAAAAAAGACAGGGAGGAGAACCATTCTTTGTTACCGGTCATGTGAGAAGAGCAACCTGAATTCACAATCCAAATGTTCTCCTTCCTCAAGCGTATAACCTATATCGAAGCACAATACATTGATGACCCAATACAAGGGTTAGCCAAAAGGCATTTAGGAATCCAGTACTGAGTCACACGAAGTCCAGCAGGAATAACACATGTAAGCTGAGATAAAATGGCAGGTTTATGAGCCAAATTTTGAGAATTCCCCGACTACTTATTTATGATGTGTGTTATGTGTAGCATGGAAAACAGTATGTTTGGGAGCAAACTTTGCTTTTTTATGACTCATTACAGCAGGTTGCATGTTCCTAACATTCAGTTTAGCACGCGCAACAAGTTTTGCTCGGTTGTTATGTGATCTAGCAATCATTCTTTCCTTTTTTTTGTTGTTTAGTTAATCTATAACAGAAATCTATGACATGACCATTTCTACCACAGTAGGTACAATGAAATTTAACTTTGTGTTCATGTCTAGATGAGCAAGCAACATATTTATTAGAACTGAATGAGACAACACTCCCGCAGATTTGAAAACCACTTCTTTTTATTTAGGAACTGTTTGAATCAAACAACTCCCTAGTGACTTTACAAATTTAGGTGGATGTGCCTTAGCATGAGCATGAGAATCAAAATCTAAACCAGTTTATCATTGCAAGACCTGGAAGAATTCAACAGCATGTTTAGGTTCATAATTGCATTACGAAACCAATCTAGTGTCCTATGCATGTCATCAAGTTTATTGGATAGATCAGGGGAATTTGCACATGATGTGTTTGCTTTTAATTTGCAATTAGAACAACAATTAACTTTATGAGAACGTAAAGTATTGTTCAAAACAGAAATCTCATTCAAGGCATCATGTAGTTTCTTATCAAGCTCATCACAGTTAAAACAATATAAATCAATTGTTGAACATCTAGCATCTTTCAAGTTTTTATCGTTAAGTGTGGCGAGATTTTTATTCTTTTCAATTTCAAGCTCAAGTTTATCAAGAGTGGAGGTGTGTGCACTTCTTAAAGAGGACAATTGTTCATATATTAATTCACATGAGGAACAAGAATCATCACTAGGAATCAAAGATTTTAAAGGATTAATTTCAGATTCTAGTGATTCAATTTCAACAACATTGTCCCTAAGTTTTTTGTCCTTTTTCTTAATAGTGGCATGAGAAATAGCATTACACATTTCTTCGAAAGTGGGACATACCTCTTCATCATCGCTGCTGTGTTCTGCTTCCTCCGTACTTGCCCACCATGAAGGACATATTTGCCAAATTCTCTTCATCTTTGTCATCCGATGTCCACATCACTCGAGTCAAGTTCTTGAAGTGTTAAGACTAAACGGTTTACCAATTGGTGACCTGTAAAACCCTTCATCTTGTTGTTGTTGTTTGCAGAGGAGGACTTGAATTTTTCTTGCTTCTCATTACGTGGAGTAGAACCTGAAAGATTAGGAAAATTTGTACGAAAATGTTCAAACTCACCACATTCAAAGCATCGTTGAGGTCCACCACTTCTTCCCCTTCTAGTTGTAACATTTTACAATGCTTTTGAGAAACGAGTAGAGAGAAGTGCTAGATTCTCTTGTGGAAATTCTTTAATCTGTTCATGGGTAGAGAGGATAGCAAAGCAAGTGTAACACATGATGAAGATTGGCTAGAACTAGGCATGTCATGTTGTGAAACAAATGCAAGAGACTTGTTGGGGTTTTTACATGATATTATGTCAATTTCATGAGTTCTCAATTTAGAATATAGCACATATAAAGTAGGTGTACACATGAAAATGGATTACGAAGATGTTACTTTCATCTCCCAAATTGACATGTCTAATGCATTTAACAATTGCCTAGAATTTTTAGCATCGGAAAAAATAACATTGACACTACACAAGTTGCTGAGAATTTTATTAAAGCGAGCAAGGAGTCATCGATTGACTCACCAGGTTGCATCTCGAAGTGCACGTGTTCTTTGTTGAACATATCTTGTCTTAGCTTCCTTGATTGTGTTGGAGCCTTCATGGTAGTCGCATAGTTCTTTCCACACGTCGTACGTACATCATAGGTGTGCAACACTGTCGAAGTCTCTTTGAGTCAATCCTTGAATAATCAAGTTGCGCGCCATCTTATTGTTGTCGACGTCTCTCATGTTTGCAGCCATAACGTCATAGTTTGATGGCACGATGAAGATCTTGAAGTCGTTTTCCCATATGGCAAAGCCTTGTGCCTGTATGTAATCCTCCATGCGAGGCTTCCAAATTGAAAATCAATACCATTGAACACACAAGGTTTTGCAGAGTATTTCTCCACGATGATTAGTCCACGTGAAAATAACAAATATTAGAACACCGTAGCTTGGATACCAATATTTGGATAGTAGAGCAAGTGAAAAGCTACCAGAGGGGGGTGAATGGTAGATTAAAACTTTTTCAGCGAAAGCAACGAAAACCCCTCGATAAAAAATTAATCTGATAGAAAAAACGTGCGTACGAGTGTATCCATTTTGTTCAAAATGTGAAAAATCAGTGATAATCAGTTCACAAAGACATGACAACAAGTCTCACAAGAAAACATCGAATAAACCATAAGTTATGACCAAAACCCTAAGCAAAGGTCAATCTGTTCTAATAGAGAGCAAACAGATCTGCTACACTGCAAAGAAACTCGTGTAACTCCAAAACCACAAATCCAATGACCGTGAATTTTTTAAAGGTTATAGAGTATTGAGTTTTAAATACAACACAAAAAGAAACACATAAATTGGATCTGTAAAACTTAAGATACGATTAAAACAATAAAGAAAGGTCGGGCAGCGAAGAAACTCGATGAGAAAGACTTGACAAAAACAAGTTGGACGAACAAGGCACAAAATCTGCTCTAAACTACAAAATTTATTGATCAAAACACAAGAGGAACATCCCAAAAGTCTTCTCACACGATCTCTATCCTCCCTTGCTTATATAACCAGCCATAAGGCCAACCCAATCCTAACTAGGACTCTCCGACTCAGTTTCAACCAAAACTTTTCATAACTGCTCCAGACTTTTCCATACGCAGATGGAAGCAATCTTAAGACTTCTAAACAACTTAGTAACATCCTAAACATTCATAAAACAACTCAACTTCATGATCCACATGAAATCTAACCAGAACTAACACGAAACCTTCCATAAACAAACCATAACAACCTCAGCCACATCCTGAGGCATAAATCCAGCCGGTTGGACCTTTCCTGCCACATCTTCACGTCCACTTCTCTTCATCACGCCTTGGAACAATGTACCCACATCCATGCACCCATTTCGTACGTGCAAACACTTTCCAACGACGTCCATGATACTTTCATGTGCATTGTTCTTGACCCAAACATGTTGTATGACCTCCCAATAACCTCAACCACAATTCTTCCTGAACGTTGTTGTTGAACCTCATCTTCTCTCTAAGACTAGTTCAATGGATCCCGTCATCAGCCATGCCTTGACCTCAAGCAACACATGCACATGAACAAACAACCATGTCTTCGCGAGCCCAAGTCCTTGACTCACTACAACCTTTTAGGCCTTCTGTGATGAATATACAATGACAATAGAGGTATTCGTCATAAACTTGTTCCATTTATGACATTTTTTAATAGGTGACCCAATCTAGTGACAAAAAAATTTCCTTCATCATTAAAATCCTCATAATTGAGAAGAGTTGCGTATTTGTGACGATATTCTATGACAATATGCGATGGTCATATGAATAAACTGTCATAAATCTCTTTTGTGATGATGTAGAGTGACATTTCATGTTTTGTCATAATTGCAAAATTTATTTAAAATGAAAAATAATTCTAAATAAATGTTGTTGACACAAAAGAAACACCATTATTTACATGGATCAAGTGTTGGTTGGTGTGCAATGGTCCGAAAATTAAGAAAAATACTTGTGATCCGAAATCAAACATGAGACACCAGTGTGCATAGTCTATATGGCATGAAAGTAAGGAAAAAATTGCTCATAGTCAAGATTCGAACTTGGGACAACAGAGTTGGGCATAATCGTCTATACCGTTAGGCCATTGAACCACTTGTGGTAAACACTGATTCGAATATACTTGACATCTTCTTGTATTCTGGGATGTGCAGGCTTAACCTACTGTGTCGGCCTCATTCCTCTCTAGTGCCGCTAGGCTAAGTGCTGGACCTCTCACGTGCTACAATCCAGCGCAACGCCACCTCCCGCGTGATAGTGTCGCATTGCCTAGTCCAGCGCCGCTGCCCGAGTCGTGCTCCAGAACAATGCCCCCCCCCCCCCCCCCCCCCCCCCCGCGCTGCCGCGCACACATGCTTCCTCTTGAGCGCCGCTCGGCCCGACGCCCGCGCCTTCAGCTCCAACCCCGCTCGTGCCGCCATCCAGGTAAGCTAATTGGATCTTTGTGCATCTAGATGAATTTGGATGACTAAGTTTTTGTAAGCATAATTAGAGGCGAAAACAACCATTATTTGCTACCTAGTTTAATTTTGTTCATTCATTTATTTTATTTTGTTTCTGCAGATGGACAAATCTTGGATCAATAGTAGGCTTTTCAGCAAGCAACATATCGCAAGAGTAAGAGATTTCATGAAGTTAATTTCAGAGCGATTTGTTGAGAGTGAGGAGGTACTATGTCCTTGCCGAAAGTGTTTGAATCGGCTTGTGAAACCTAAGTCACAGATTGAGGATCATTATATATTCATGGGATGGCGAGCACATACACTGAGTGGATACATCATGGGGAGGCACAATTGGATGTTGTAATAAATGAACAAGCTGACAACATAGATGAACAATATCGTATAAATGAGGATGTTAGTATGAATTAGTTTGAACCACAAGATAGATTGTTTGATATGGTACAAGAGTTGTTCACAACTGGAGAAGAAGGTGCAAAAAATTCTATGTTTGCACCTGTATTGGAAGAGATGAAGCAAGAACTTCACCCAGGTGCATCATACACAAGATTTTCTTTTGTGGTTAAGTTACGATATATCAAACCCTTTTATCAAATCAGCAATGTTGCCTTCTTCGCAATTCTGAAGTTGTTATCATTAGCTTTGCACAGTGTTGTGTACCGGCATCTTACAAGGAAGCTAAGAAACTTATTAATGCATTGGGACTTGGATATGAGTCAATCCATGTGTGCCCTAATAGTTGTGTTTTGTTTTGGAAAAATTATGAAAAAAATAATGTGTGCCTAGTGTGTGGTGAATCAAGATGGAAAGATGGTGAAGCAAGAAATAAGAGTCCTCGGAAGGTGTTGCAACATTTTCTTTTGACTCCTAGATTGAAGAGGATGTTTGCTTTGGCAAAAATCTCTGAGGAGGCACAGTGGCACAAGTTGAAAAGGAAAGAGGTCCGAAATGAGCTTAGCCATCTAGCTGATGGTGAGGCATGGAAAGACTTTGACAGAAAATATTTTTGGTTTAAAGAAGAGCCTAGAAATATAAGGCTTGGGCTTGCCATAGATGGTTTTAATACCTTCAGGAAAATGAACTCCTCTTACATTATGTGGCCAGTTTTTGCTATCCCTTATAACTTTCCTCCATGGGTATGTATGGAGGCGTCTAACTTCATGATGTGTCTATGCATCCCTGACCGCGAAGAATATTCGGGAATAGATTTTGATGTATTTCTAGAGCCACTAGTTGATGAGTTACGAGAACATTGGTTGGCGTTTGTACATTCAATGCATTGAGCAGAAAATATTTTGATCTACATGCTTCAGTAATCTGGTGTAATCATGACTATCCAGCTTTGAGCATGTTTTATGGTAGAGTTACTAGAGGATATTATGCTTGTGTGCATTGTGACAAAGATCCTTGCTCTAGAAGAACAAGGAATAAATTATGCTATGTTTGTCATCGACGTTGGCTTCCACATGACCATCCATGGAGGAAAAAGAAGGATTATGATGGCCAAATTGAGAACCGTGAGAAGTCACAAAAATTTAGTACAAATGAGTTGATGCAACAACTGGAAAGGGTTAAGCATGTTAAACCAAGGAAGCATCCAAACAACAATAAGAGGAAGCTAGATGCTAATGATGGTCAATATTGGAAGAAAACGACATGCTTGTGGGATTTGCGGTATTGGATAGATTTCGAGTTGCGCCATAATCTTGATGTAATGCACATCGAAAAAAATATGTGAGTACTTCATTGGTACATTTCTTAGTATTCAAGGAAAGTCAAAGGACAGTATTAATGCTAGGCTTGATTTTGAAGATATGGGCATAAGAAAAGATTTACACTTGAAGTGAGATGGGGATTCATATACGGTTCCTCATGCCCCCTATACAATGGATAAAAAAATCAAAAGGTAGCATTTTATGACTTCTTGAGGAGTGTGAAGTTTCCAGATGGATACGCTTCTAACCTAGCATCATGCATCACTGCTCATGGATTTAACCTCCAAGGATTGAAAACTCATGACTGCCATATCATACTTTGATGGATTTTACCTGCTGCTCTCTGAGGAATCATGCATAATTATATATGTGTAGCAATTGCAAACTAGATAACTTATTTCAGAAACTATGCGCTAGGACTTTTAAAGTAGATGTTTTACGCCAAATGAAAGACAATATCCCAATTGTTCTTTGCAAGCTTGAGAAAATATTCCCCCATCAGTGTTTGATGTGATGCTGAACTTATCGATCCATTTGCCTGATGAGGCAATCCTTAGAGAACCAGTCCAATATGGGTCGATGTACCCTGTAGAAAGAGGGTTATACACTTTCAAACATTCTGTGACGAACCTGGCACAACCCGAGGGTTTAGTTGCAGAAGCATATGTTGCTAATGAATTATTGCATGCACGTTCGAGATATTTTGATGATTGTTGACGATCCTTAGTTTCCAAATCCGATCATCAATTCCCTACATAATAGCTATGGATTATACAACCAATATAGCGGTAGAAGTTATTTACTAATTCTCTCCACAAGTGTTGGTGCAATTGTGTATGCAAGTAAATTATGTCCATAATTAGAGGTATTCACAGGGACCAATCCAAGAAATACACCTTCCAACCAATCGGATGCAAGAACTAGAATTTTGGGGCCCATTCGGAAGAGAAAACCAACTAAAAATCATCGGAATCACCCATACCCATGATGGGGGCCCACATAACAGTGTCATAGAGAAGTTTCAGCGCGACTGGAGCCATTGGAGGTTCGGCCGACGTCAGGGTTCGGCCGATCTTGTATTTGTGCCAAACACAGTCAACCGCCACGTATTGGCTCCTCCCTGCTTGGAGATCACAATGGCGACTGAGTCCATCGCTTTTTCTGGCGCTAAACTGACCTTTGGACGGTATAAAAAGGGGTTAGAGGGCTCCCTCACTCCACACACCAAAAGCTTGAGTCTAGTACTCCACTCCAAAGGCGTAGTGCAACCCAAGTGCTTAGAAAATAGGTAGAGAGTGAGAAAGAGGAGGAGGAGGAGGCTCTGGCTTGTCGGGCTTCTTCCACTTAAGGATAGGGTTCGGGCTTGTCGAACCCTCTCCACCTTTGTACCTTGACAGTTCTTCCCATCTCAAGTAAGGTATATGATTTGCAATTGAGTTCATTTATTTAATTTAAGCAAGTTAATTCCTTAGTTGCTTGCTCGTTCATTGCTCTATTCACTTAGAGGCCCTAGTCTTTTTGTGAGAGGTTAGGGAAGTAATCGATAGCATAGGCGTGGTGTCTAGGCTTGACGTTACCTTTGATTATCTCGTAGTCCACGGGTTGTAGAGGTAGGCGGTAGGTGGTGACAACCCTATTCGTCCATTGTAATCCTCCATGTTCGACTACGATGTAGACTCTTGGCGGGAGTCGCCTGACAGACCAGGGTAAGCCCGTGCCCAATATAAGCTGCTATTGACCGACTTGCTTTGAACTAGAATCCCTTCTCTTAGGAAATCCACTCTATCCCTTGCCTACCACCAAGCTTTGTGTCCTTGGGTGAACTAGTTATAAGATTCGCACACACATTCCTTGGATTCGATACCTTTGGGAATACTCTTTAAGGGGAAGTGCTACGGCAGTTTCTCTGTACGCTTGCGGATTTTCATCTGTGATGTACCAACCATCAACAAGCATTTCTGGCGCCGTTTCTGGGGAACGGTTGTTGTTGATCTTCGAACCTTATTAATCCTCGTATCTATTTTTTTAATCCTTATTCCTTATCTTTCTACCATCTAAAATATGGAGCAACCAACCATTCTTTCTCTATCTCCTCCTAAGGGTGAGTTTTGTGAGCCTCCGCCATCGATGGATCCCATTTGCTCAACTATCTATGAACTCCACCCTTGCTTTATTGCCATGGTTCGGGAGCAATTCTTCTCAGGGACGGATTGTGAGAATCCCTACCATCACCTATGGGAGTTTGAGCAATTGTGTTCATGCCTTCTAATCAAGGGCATGACACAAGAGACCCTTAAGGGGAAATTGTTTCCCTTTTCCCTCAAGGGAAGAGCGAAGTAGTGGTACACTCATAATGTTGGAAGTACAAATGGAAACTGGAAAGGACTTCGAGATATTTTTTTCTTGCATCCTTTCCACTCTCCCAAGTTGCCTCTCTACGAAGGGAAACTCTCAACTTTCAGCAACTTGAGAAGGAATCTATAGGTGCAGCCTGGGCTAGATTCTCATTGCTAACCAGATCAGGCCCGGACTTGTCAATTTCCGAACATGTGTTATTACAACATTATTGTTTCGGGCTTGACAAGGATTCTGCCCTATACCTTGAAATAACGGCTGGATGCTATTTCTTCCATAAGACACCGAATGAAGGAAGGGAAATTCTAGAACACATTCTAGAAAATACATCCTTCATCGCCGGTCTTAATGAACCTCCTCAAGAGGAAGTCGTGTCGAGACATGAGGATCCTCCCATAGTCACCCCGGAATCCATACCATGTTCATCTAAAGTTGTGACTATGAAATCCTCAAATGAACCAAAGCCACCGAAGGAAGAAGAAATTCAGACTTCACAGTTTCCATTATGCTTCAAGGAAGATCTTCTTAAATATTTTGGAAATACCTCAAAGTATTGTTATGGAAGGAAACCATCATTACACCCCTAACTCCTTGACCCGCCTAAAGGAAAATTCCTTGATCAAGGAGTTGACATTGATCATGAGTAGGGAATGGACGACAGAGGTTGAGCTTTCACCTAAAATTATTCGTGTAAACTCACCCTTAGCAACCATTCAATGTCTTATTCGAGGGGAAATGGTGAATGTTCCTTATAATCCCACTGTTGGAGCCAATATGATTTCCAAAAATTATGCTTTTGCCATTTTGGGTGATCTACCCTGGGTTCCAACAAGAGAATCTTTTAGGGACTCCTATGGAAACATCAAGGAACGATATGGATTTTGCAAAACGTGTCTATAAGACACGAGAACATCGAGTTCTGCCTTGATTTTCATGTCTTTGAAGTCCAAGACTTCGATGTAATGATCGGGTTACCCATTGAGAAATTACTCATGGATGCACCCTCAAAAGGCAGCCTAGATGTTAAACTCGTAGGGAGAAAGTTTTCCATTCCCATTGTGTGATCCAAGAACACATTAGCAGAACCTCCCCCCGAGAGTGAGGCAATCGAGGAAGCCATGGCCCTTCAATTCTTAGACCCTCCTGAAATTGAAGAAGAAGAACAATTCATCCCAGAAGAGGATGAATTGCAGGAGACATTTGATTGCCCAAAGAAGAGCCATCACAAAAGCCCCTGATTGAGTTGAAAACCCTACCTCCAGGCCTACGCTATGCTTTCCTACATAGTGATGCAGAAGCTCCTGTCATCATAAGTGACAAGCTTTCACAAGACGAAACTGCCAAACTCATGACCATCTTAGAAAAGCATAGATCCGTCCTAGGCTACTCACTCCAAGACCTTAAGGGAATCAGCCCTGCTCTTTGCACCCATCACATTCCCATCAACCCTCTTGGCACACCATCTAGGCAACCTCAAAGGAGGTTGAACAATGCGACACGAGAGGTTGTCAAAAAGGAGGTCTTAAAACTCTTGCATGCCGAGATAATTTATCCCGTTCCGATAGTGAGTGGGTTAGCCCTGTCCAAGTAGTGCCCAAGAAAGGAGGAATGACAGTCGTTCGAAACGAGAGGAATGAACTCATTCCTCAATGAACCGTCACCGGGTGGAGGATGTGTATTGACTAATGAAAACTCAACAAGGCAACAATGAAGCATCATTTCCTGTTGCCTTTCATTGATGAAATGCTTGAGCGGCTAGCGAAACATTCCTTATTTTGTTTTCGTGGTGGGCATTCTGGTTACCATCAAATTCCCATCCACCCTAATGATCAAAGTAACACCACCTTCACATGGCCTTACGGAACGTAGACCTATCGGCGAATGTCGTTTGGGTTGTGTAATGCTCCCACTTCGTTCCGAAGGTGCATGATGTCTATTTTCTTAGACATGATCGAGGAAATCATGGAAGTTTTCATGGACGCCTTTTCCGTCTATGGAAAAACTTTTGATCATTGCCTTGAGAACCTAGACAGGGTCTTACAAAGATACCAAGGGAAGGACCTGATGCCAAGAAAGCAATCGATTCCTTTTTATTCTTGGGGTTTCTAGCGTTAAGTTTTTCACCTCGCGAATATCCAAGGCCATCCTTGACATTAGGAGCTCTAGTAATTGAGTATGCACTTCGTGCATACTTGATTTTCTCCTTGTCAAAAATGCCACCTTTAGGTGAATGTTTGTTTTGTGCCACTTTAAGTTCATTTTTTTAGGTCAAGAACAAAATTAGCACAATTACAAGTTTTAGGTGGAATAGACTCGATATTTGGAGAAGGTGAGATCTTAGAAGAGGATAGAACACTTTGCTTGAGTGATTCTACTTGTACTTGAAGGTCCTTGTTAACTTTTGTCAAGTAACAAGCTCATCCTTAAGTACAACATTCAAATCACTTAGATTTGAGCAAGTTTCCTTGCTCAAAGCTAGCTCACACTCAAGTGCTTCTCTCTTTTCTTTTTCAAGCTTGAGAGTCTTTTCAACATTAGAATATATCTCCTTTTGAAGGATGAGCATATCTTCTTGTCGGTTGATAAGATCTTCCTTCTCAAATATTTCATCCATCAACATTTTAATTTTAGCTAATGTACTTTTACTTAAGCCCTTAAGCATGTCTTCATTTTCATCACTACTATCAAACTCATCATCAGAGTAATGTATAGATGAGGGTTTATATACGACCTTTTCCTTGCCTTCATTGGCCATAAGGCAAGTGTGGTTCGACTCCTTCCCTCCTCCCATGTTTGGAAAGAGAGTGGACTTCATGGAAGGCTTATTGATGGCAATGGCTACCACCCTATCTTCGTCTTCGGAGGAGGACTCGTCGTTTGAGTCCCACCCCTTGCCAATGTGTGCTTGGCCTACATATTTATTCTTATTGAAGGTCTTCTTGTCATGTTGTTTAGCTTCCTTCTTTTTCTTGTCATCTTCTTCATATGGGCAATAGACTATGAAGTGCCCATATTCACCACAATTGTAGCATGACCTCCTAGTTTTGGACTTGTCTTTATTCTTGCTCTTGCCTTCACTAGAGTTGTCTCCTTTTCTTATTCTCGTCATGCGCTTGAATATTTTCATGAAGAGCACCATCTCTTCATCATCCATACCTGTGCTTACATCGTTAGTGTCTTCGTCATCTTGCACCTTATGGACTTTCTTGTCTTTTGATTTGTGAGTCGCCTTGAGGACCAACCACTTATTCTTTGATGGGTGAGCTCGGCAAGATTCTTCACATATTGAGCTTCCTTGTCCATCATCTCGTGATTCATAATTTTGCCAAGAACTTCATCGGGGTCATTTTGTAGAACCCTGGGCTTTCCCTTATTATTGAGCATAAAGTGACATTCTGATGCATGAAGGCTCTTATCATCCTTTCTACAACCTCACGATCAGTCCACTTTTTGCTTCCATAAGCACATATCTTGTTGATGAGTGTCTTCAATCGGTTGTACATTTCTTGAGGAGTTTCACCATCTTCTATGGCAAAACTCCCCAATTCTCCCTCAAGCATCTCAATCTCCACTTCGCAAACGGAGCAGTTCCCTTTATGAGCAGTCTTGAGTGTATCCCAAATGTCATTGTCAACTTTATGTCCATCCACCTTGGTGAACTCTTCTCAACATAAAGATGAAGTAATCACCGCAATGGCTTGTGCATTGCGATGAATTGCAAGTTCTTGCTCCGAAGTGAGTTCTTCATCGTTGTCGGGGATGTCCAAACCTGTACACACTATATGCCAAAGACTAGGATTAAGTGACATAAGATGCATCTTCATATTATATTTCAACATTGAGTCATCATTTCCATCAAAATGTGGAGGTCTTCCCATGGGAATGGAAAGATATTTATTGTAGTTGTTAAGCTTCTCATAATTAAAAGGATGCTGGAAGTAGTCTTGATGACTACCCCTTTTGGCTTTTGTCCTCCTTCTTGCCCTTCTGGCTTAGAAGCTTCTTCCTTAGAAGCGCCTTGAGTTCATGCACTTCTTCATCATCGTGTTTGTGCTCCTTGAGCACATCGAACGCCTTGGTGTCGTGTTCGTCTCCAATGATGGGCATCTTCGGGATCTCGTTGGTCTTGTCGGTGGACATTTGTCTCTCTGAGCGATGAGTCTCATAAAAGGAGAACCTTACTCTAATACTAATTGAATGTGGCCTAGAGGGGGTGAATAGGCATTGAAAACATTTCCTGCAACACTTAACATACTCTTCAAATACAGGAGGGGATGGACTAGTCCGGTGTAGGTTAAAACTAGTTATACCTACGAAAAGATACACTATTTAATGTATTCTCCTCAAATTTTATTGTAGCGGAATTAAGTAAATTACCCTAACAACTTTTTTAAGTTATAGGATGATTGATTTGAGTGAGGAATACAAGATTAATATAAGTTGCAAGATTAATCAACCCTATTCCCTAGATGATGATGATTGCAAAAGTAAATAACAAGAACACGCGAGACAAGGATTTTTACCGAGGTTCGATCTCACCAAAGAGATCTGTGTCCTTGTTGAGGAAGATCACACAGAGTCGGGTCTCTTCAAACCCTTGAGTTCCACTGTCCAGGGTAATCACCGAGTTGGTAGGGAACCGTCACACGCTGAGGGCTCCCACAAAATTACAGAGAGAAAAAAACAATCAAATACACTCGAAAGATTTACAAAAAATGCAAGAGTGTATAAAATATCAAACCCCAAGATCTCAATGATATGTAGAAGACGATCTCCCTTTCCCAAATCTTGATTCCTCAAAGATTTATATTTTTTAGGGCTTTAGATGTGTGGGGAGAAGTGTTTCTGTGCTCTTGGGACATATGACGGCACTAGGGTTCTTAGTTGGTTACTGTTGTGTACGATTACCATGTTATGGGGTCATGGATAACCTATTTTTAGAGTTTATAAAAAAGTTACCGTTATGGATCCTGACAACTGAACTAGTCCGCTCTGGGGACCAAACTAGTCCTGTATGCTGTGAAAAATTTACGAGAATTGTGCAGCACACCTAAGACCATAATATGTCTGAGGTGTACCGGACTTGTCCGTATTGGAATAGAAAGTTCAACGGACTAGTCCGTGGTGATTACAAAAAGTTAATCGGTCTAGTCC
The DNA here is from genome assembly GCA_036927565.1 of Tuctoria greenei. Classification (NCBI taxonomy): domain Eukaryota; kingdom Viridiplantae; phylum Streptophyta; class Magnoliopsida; order Poales; family Poaceae; genus Tuctoria; species Tuctoria greenei. The sequence continues at coordinate 202,910,539 of JAYESD010000001.1, forward strand.
GCAATAGGACTTCCTTGATACTTTGGGCTTTTCCTTTTCTCACTCCTCATTTTTCACCTTTTTAAGTGAACCATAAGTTCTAGTCTTTGTAGACCTGCATTCATCTCAACGAATTCATTAGGATCTCATTTGATTGTCATCAAACATCCAAAACCTACAAGGGAATGCCTAGATGCACTTTCGCTGAGAATCCTTTTGATCGCTTCATGATGCGAAGCGCGTGGGGAAGCTTGAAGTCATGCAAAAAGACATACGCTGAATTGATGTCCAGTCTTGATGCCCTGCGGTACAAAAGTGACCCGATCATGCTTCGATATATTTTTTATAAATGTGTTCACCCTCTTCATCAGGTTCAAGAGTTGTCGTTGTTCCCGTTTTTGTCCAAAGAGGCTTGCTGTTTACCATGTTCAAGCGTCGAAGAAGATCTTTTGTATACTTCAATTGATGCACAAAGGTTCTCTCCTTAGTTTGCTTGATTTGCAGCCCAAAAAAGTTTGTGAGTTCTCCCATCATACTCATCTCAATTTCTAAACTCATCATAGCTAAAAACTTAGACACAAGATCATGAGAAGCACTACCAAAGATAATATCATCCAGATACACCTAAACTAATTGTGGGTCATTGCCATGCTTAAGCACAAAAAAGTTTTATCTACTTTGCCCATGGTAAACGGTAAACCCCATTTCTAGTAAGAATGTTTTAACCTATCATATCATGCTCTAGGGGATTAACATAAACCTTTTCTAGTGAGACCATACAAAGCTTTAGACAATTCAGAAACATGGAAAATCAGGATTTTCAAAACCTAATGGTTGCTTAACATAAACCTCCTAATCTATGCAGCGATTAAGAAAAGCAGTTTTCACATCCATTTGATATAAAACCTTTAGATGCAGCAAATGCTATTAAAATTCTTATGGCTTCTAATCTAGCAACAGAAGCAAAAGTTTTATCAAAATCTAGACCTTCAACTTTTGTGAAACCTTGAGCAACCAACCTAGCTTTACTACTAACCACAACCCCATCCTCACTTTGTTTGTTTTTAAACACCCATTTAGTTGCTATTAATGTGTTATTATGAGGTGTAGGAACAAGTTTCCAAACATTATTTCTTTCAAGATTTTCTAACTCTTCTTGCATGATAATGATCCTAGACATCAGTGAATGCATGTGATTTATCTTTGGATTCAAAAGAAGCAATAAAAGCAGAATGAGCACGAGAGTTTGATCGGAAAACCTGGACCGTGTGACTTGTTTGTGCCAGCTTCCAATAATTTGTTGTGGAGGGTGAGTTTTGAGGATGGAAAGGGGAGTAGACACTTCACAAGCTCCTTGTTCCTCATGTTCATCATCAACCAAAGAGCTTGTAGCCTGAGAATGATTTGGACTAATAGTGGGAGTCGTTGGTGCTGGTTGTAGATCAAGGTAAGGAGCAGGAATGACATTATTAGCTTCTGAATTTTTGGGCAGCAACATCACTTCTCCATCATCTTCAACAAAATGCTATCTCCCTACAGATATGCATCTTGACCTTCAATGTTTGAGCTAGAACTTGGGCTAGCTTCATGAAAAGAAATCTCACAAGTCTCCATAATTTTGTTAGTGTCAAGTAAAAGCACACAGTAACCTCTTATATGAGATGCATAACAAAGAACTATACCATCAACAGATCTAGCATTTGAAACGAAAGACCGTAAATGTGTGACACTAGGCCTATGTCCAAACTGAAGCTCATATGGTTTTTTTTCCTAGCTTAGCTCTTAAAGAAACTAGATCTGTGTTGATGGTCCTATGACAAATCCGACCGTCAATTCCCTGCATAAAAGATACGAATTAGACAACCAACATAGTAGAATTCCACATGTGTTGGTGTAATTTTTTATGCATGTGAATGAGGCCCATAATTAAAGAGAATTGCAAGGAGCAATCTAGAAAACAGACCTTCCAACCAATCAGGCGCAAGTATGAGGATTCATTGGCCCACACGACGGAGAAAACTGACTAAAAATGACGGGAATCACCCATACCCATGATGGGGGTTTTGACATTTCTTACGTCACAGATAAAAATCTACAAGCGCACGAAAACTATCGATGTAGCATTTCCTCTTAAAGACTAATCCCAAGGGTGTCATTTATATTTTCCCAAAGAAAGGCTAAATGAAAGTATAGCAATCATAAAATGGAAAGTGTGGATTGGTATACTTAGGGTTCTAGTGAGGATGGATAATAGATAAGTGAGGTCGTGTGACACACACAAGAGCATTCTATTCTAAGGGGGATAAATGGGTCTAAGGGAGGTTAGACTAAGAGTTAGGGAGTTGCTCCTACAATGCCTCTAATATACATATACATAGCCTAGGTTAGGTAGTAATGAACATGTAAATGGTCTTATGCTAAGTTGTTCAACACATCGGGCACGGGTTTACCCCTAGCAATACTAGGACGACTCTCGCAAAGAGCCAGTGGCGTAACCGAACGTGGAGGATTACAAGGACAGGTAGTGCTGTCACCACCTACTACCTACCTCTTCAATCCCTGGGTCTACAAGACATCCAACTCTAATTACTATCCCAGAACCATGCTAGCATACTAAGTGAATACCTTAGGAGCCGCGACACAAGCCATCCTAAGTCAATGTCTAACCTAAACATCGTTGAACCAATGTTGAAACATAGCATAAGTTATTCATATTAACATAATCATATTATAAATAATTAGACTATAGCAGGGTTTTTTAGTGTTTATAATGATAGATTAATATTGCTATGCCATAATCATAAAGACTACTCCTACCACTTACGTGCAATCCACAATCAAACAAGAAACACTTCATCCAAGTATATGAATAAAAGAAGACTAAAGATAACATATTTATTCTGCATAAAGTCACAAATACAATAAGGAATATGTGAGCCATACCTTTCCCAATTTGGAATTCGGAACGGATAGACTCCTTCTACTCCTTCCTAATTTGGACTAAGGACTAGAGACTCTCCTCTCTACAACATAAACTCCTCTAAGACTATGGATAATAGTGGATACAATAGAATGAAGCTCAAGTGTTGTGTGTGAGAAGTGAGGGTAGGGAGTCCTATTTATAGCTAGAGAAGGGTCGGTTCCGGCCACCAAAAGTGCGCAAATCAATCTTTATCGCGATCAGGGTACCACAGGGAGTTGACACGTGGTAGTTGACTAGGTTTTGCGCACATTTTGCTTCGGCGGAACAGGCACTTCGACCAAACAGAAAAGTGGACCATTTCCTCTGTGCTTCCTTGGGGTGACTTTCAGGTAGGTCCCATTGACTGATATCGGTGATACAACATTGGATAGCCTCAGATGCTTCTATTTGTTGTCCATTTGATCCATGTGATGCCACGTGTTGGTGCTTGATTGGCTTGGTTGATAATTTATAGGATTGCTCCCCTTCTTTTACCCAATTTCCTGCATAAAATGCCTGCATGCACTATTCTTCCAAAGATAAGTGGAAATAGGTTAAGTAGATAGGTGATATGTGCAAGAAATGATATTTCCTTCACATAATTGAGTTATATTGATGGGTGAAATTGGGATATAACAGCCGTCAACAATCTCCCCCAAGCTTATCCTTTGCTCATCCCGAGCAAAGTCAAGACTTTATGTTGATGGTGAGGAGTTGCTACCATGTTCTATTTTTCAAAATTACCATGTGCAAAACAATATACTCTACCTAGTACTGCAAAAATTGGATTATGATACTTCACCCATCTTAAGTCATCATGGGGCTTATGCCTTCTCCTATTCATGGGTAGTTGAAAGACAGAACAACAAATAGAGCAAGCATAACCTAGATATCAAGTTCCACTCAGATTTCAGAGAATTTCAATTCAGAGTTTAGGTACCTCAATTTGATTCTCTCAATCACTCTTTTGTGCGTAGTGGAAATATATCCTCACCAAGGAATTTTGTCTATACTCATCCTACCACTAAATAAGGCTTGTATGTGGAAGCTTGGTAGGGAATGTAGTAGGCATAACCTTAGGAGCAATCATTTCAAAACAATTTTATTCAAGACTTGTGCATGTGTGATGGAATGAAAGTGGAAGTGGATGTTGAGGTGACTCCTATTTGTGTAGAATCTCTTAATTGCAGAGATGAAACATGGCTACCTTTATCTTTTTTGTTTCTCATGCTTTTGATGTAAGCATGCATTTTCTTTTTCTTTTACTCGTAGCCATGTCTTCTACTCCCTTTTGATGCAATAAATTTGAAGAGCGTACTAAACATGGAAAGCATGGAGTTTCTCTTTCTATTGTGGAATGATGATATGATGGAATTTTGCTAACTTCTAGTGTAGAAGTATAGCATGTGCATGTGAAGTTTTGAATTAAAAAAGAAATGAATGAATTCTCATATAGGACTGTACTAGTTTGACTAGGCTCAATGTGAAGGCAAATATGATATGCATAAGGTTTACCAATGTAAAATGTCATATGGCTTTGGTAGGTATATCCGATCAAATGAGAGTAACTTAAATCTTTTAAAATTTCTCCGGAAATCTAAGTTTCACTTTCAAACTAGGAATAGCAACCTTATCACTATATCATATCTCACAATAACCTAGAATTAGATTAAGCTTGTACAAGCAACAATTTCTAAATCAAGGCAAAGTCAATTTTAGTGAATGAAAGCAATATTTGAAGAGTAGCAAGTTGTAAACTAGGGACTTAGGAAAAATAAAACATAGCAACTATTCATCATTTCATCTATGTCAATTCTAAATAATTCTTACCGCACTTCTTTATTTATGGAAAGCAAATCTACACTATTATTATTATTTTTAAGTTTTTTTATATGCAAGGTGAATGGTGGGTGAATGGAAAATCAATATGTAATGGATGTGAAACAATTTACCTGGGTTCCACACCCAAGCTTGTTCTTCCATTGCCTCCGTGATAAGGGTTCAACTATTGATGACGAAAGTATGCCGCGGGATCGGTTTGTTGTTGTTGTAGCATGGAGTTGAAGTTTGTGAACTGAGTGTCCATGTGTTGTTGCCAGTCTAGGGTACCTTGGACATGCTCCTTGAGTGGGTTGTAGATGTCTCCTATCCTCACTTCAATATCTACCATACGTCTAGTGAGATCTGTCATTCCTTGGCTATAGTCATGATGACTTCTAGCTGAAAAGGAACGACGTCCTCTCATGGACATTGGAGGCAAGCTGCTAGAGCTTGAAGTGTATAGGGATGGCTCCCATGCTGTACTCTTCACCTTGGTACTCATGGACCGGAGAGGTTGTCGCAGGCATGGCCTCACCCATTGCACGACTTCTAGTTACCTTGCCAGAGACATTACTTCTTCGAGCTTTCTCGATGGGAAGAAGATCAATGGCTAGCCTCCGACATTTTAACAAATAAAAATCTAGGTAAGGTAACCGAATTTCATTAACAAATTGGGATAATAAATATTAAAGAGCAATCATGATCATGCTTAAGGGTATGTTCTTGCACTAGATAATCTTCATTAATCAATTCTCGTCCAGCTTCAATGTACTCAAATGAAGTATATTCTAATGCTTCTACCCTAGTAGCAATGCGGGTAATCAAAGAAGTGCATTCAATTGGCCCTGTCCTTGAAATATTATCTAACCATTGTGCCATCATGGCAATAACTGGAGCAACTTTTATCTTTTTAATCATGACAAATAAGATTTTCAGTTCATCATTGCAGGCTCCTCTAATATCTCCCTTGGGGAAAATAGTCATAGCCACTATGCATGAAGCGTAAAGTAGGATTGTACAAGTGGCTATTCCTAGGAGCACTGCATCTGACCTCACTAGTCAATTCATGCAAAAAACTTTGTTTGCTAAACTTAGGCAAAGTGTCTAAATCTAGAAAACAATGTTTATGGAAGCCTATGATTTCACTTAATTCATTCCTTAGGATGTTGTATTCTTTTGAAATAATCTGACAGTAATACCATCAAATCCTATTTTGAGGGTGCAAAGGAATTATATAGTTAGAAGGCGTGAACCTTTCTTCTCTATGTGAGCAAAATTTTCCCATCCTAATGCACGCTAAATGGAAAAGAATTCAGAATCCATACCTATTTTGGAGATCAATTCTGGTTCATAAGCTTTAGTGTGATAAAACTTACAACCTTGAAGGAGCTTGCGTGCTTGATCTTCAACTTCACTTTGTATGTAAAGGTCGTTGCCATGGAGAAGTTGATGCGGGTTGCTCCTCTCACCCATGGGAGAGTCTTCGCACACACTCCTCCTCCGTGGACTTGGTGTAGCAACGGAATAGAGATGTGCACTTGAGTCTCCACCATGGATTGAGGTTGCAGTCCCCTTCCTCTGCCCAAACAACCTTTTCATTCCTTTCATGGCCACAACAAGCAAGAACACAACAAGGCAAAATCTTAGAAAGAAGTGATGTTAGTGAAAACAAAACAGTAGATGGTTTTTACCTTGAAAACTTGAGAGCAAATTGCAAATGCAATTGAAAGAAAATCTTTTTGATTTGGATTTGAGAAAGAGTGCTTCACTAAAGAGCAAAAAGAAAACAATGTGAGCAAAAGAGTGACTTGGGGAAGTGCAAAATGAGGTGAAGTGTGAAGAGGGGTGCTCCTCACGGCCACCATTAATAGTGTACACTCCACAACGGTCATAAGAGACACAATTGTAGCCATTAGAGGATAGAGAGCCACTTTAGCCCTTTCTCCACTTTGTCCGAACAGGGGATTTGGCCACACTAAAAATTGGCCCCCCCTGTTCCCTCTTTTGGCAGGTGGCTCCCCAACGGCTATAAAATTAGCACGTTGGTGAAATGTCACATTTGCAGCTCGGAAAAATTGTTTCTTCGAATAAAACACCTTTTTAAATCCAACAATTTACTTTTTGTGAAAAATAAAGAAATAAATATGATGGTTGAGAATATAAGATTTTTTAGTTGCTAAGAAAAACCAAATATGTAGTGCGGAAAAACAAACTAAGTGGAAAAACCAAATGAAGAGAAAAATCAAATAAAAAGATAACTACCAATTTCCTTATTGGCTAGGTCTAACCACCGTCTAATGAGATGGACTTTTCCTCCGTCTTCATTTCGTGACATTCGGGCTCGGATGGCTTGTCTTGCTTCTTCAGCCACTCCTTCTTCGGCGGCTTGGTGGACTTGGGCCCTTGGGGAGGCCCGAACTTCTCTATCTTCTTAGGGTGTTGTCTTGGACGATAAGGCGTGTTCTCCGCATAGATCAATTGTCGCTTGAATGCAAGGAGTGGGTCCACCTCTGGTGGTCTGACTTCGACCTCTCGAATGTGTTTACCATTAAGCCCGTACTTGATACGAATCATGGAGCATTACTCCGACATTTGGCAAAAGTTAAAGTACTCCTACTTGCCATTCATATGGGAGTGGATTTCTCCAGCTCCCACATCTATGCGATCCTTCGCGGTGCTAAGGAACGGGCACACAAGAATGAGCGGGTATCCTTCTCGACATCCATGTCGAGCACCACAAAATCCACGGGTGTGAAGAAGTTCCAGAATGTCTTCAGCAATACCCACCGGATAACGGACTGAAGAACCACCCAGTTGGAGTTTTTATTGGTGTTGGAGTGAGCTCCGTGAAGTTTAGCTGGTTAAAGACCACCTTGTGCATCACACTCACACTTGCTCCAAGGTCATAAAGTGCCTTATCAAAATAGTGAGCCCCAATCGAGTATGATATTGTAGGACAACCAGCGTCCTTCTTCTTCTCCGGAAGCCTATGCAGGATGGCTACACCGCAGTCCTCTATGAGCTTGACAACCTCAATGGTAGGCAAAGGCTGATTGTTATTCAATATGTCCTTGAGATAGCGAGCATAGGTGGGTACTTGCATTGCATCATCAAGGGCACATTGATGTGGATTTTTTGGATAACCTCAACAGAGCAGTTGAATTGCTCATCCACTGTTGGCTTCCTTTGTCTGTGAGGGAATGCCAATAAGTTGGTGTCTTCAAGTTGCTGAGCCATTCTCTCACTAAGTGGTTCACTTATGCCAGTTGGGACATCCTCTTTCTCTTTTTACTTTTCAGTTTTCCTCCTCTCTTGTGTGGGATACGGTGGGTCACAAGTGGTCTTGCCACCTCTCGTAGCTATCGCATTCACCTTTTCCAATGGAAGAACAACTGCAACCAATTGAGTGAACTGAGTTTCCGACATCTTGTTGAAGCTCAGTTGTTTCTTGAATGCTAAGGATAGTCCTTCTATCTTGGCATTGATGCTCTCTAGGGTCTTTTCATTAGCCGAAAGCTTCTTGAATAAAGCATCATTGATCTTCAACTGGCTAATGGAAAACTCTCTCAAGTTGGGTTGATTACCATTGTTGCCATTGTTGTTATTGTACGCTCCTTGAAAGAAAGGGCATGGTTGGCCCCACCCTTGGCATCTTGGACAATATCCATTGTTGTTCCCGTTATTGGCTACGTATAGGGCATCCTCAAGGGTTTCTGAGCAGTCATTACCCAAGTGACTCGTATTGCCACAGACTTCACAGGTGATGTGAGATTCTAAGGCATAGGCATTGCCAATTTAGCAGCGATCATGTCCACCTCTTTCAAGGTGTGTATGCCCTGCTAATGGGTTTGGAGATGCTCATCGCTCCAACCGATGTTTGACACCATCTTCTCAATCGAATCGTTGGCTTTGGGCCCCGTCGACGAGAAGAAGGCTCCAACAGCAGTAGCATCCAAATGGTCATGGGAAAAAGGAGTTAACCCATTGTAGAAGTTTTAGATAATGAGCCAGTCATCCATCCCATGGGGACAAAATGGGTTGGGGACAAGCCCAGATGCACTCCTGCAGCCTTTCACATGCCTCGGGAATAGACTCCTTAGCGTCTTGTTGGAAGTTGGAAATTCTTCCATGTATGGCATTGGTCTTGCCCAACGGAAAGAATTTGGCAAGGAGTGTCATAGGACACTTCTCCCAAGTGTCTACAACACTTCGGTTTGCATAAAACAACTGTTTCGCTCTCCCTAGAAGGGAGAATAGAAACAGTCTAAGGCGGGCAGCATCTGAACAGACGTCCTTGATCTTGAAAGTGCTGCAGATCTGAAGGAATTGTTACAGGTGAGCACTTGCATCCTGGTTATCCTTCTCACAAAATGGGTTGGCTTGCACCATAGTGACTAGGCCAGTCTTGATTTCGAGGTTCACGTCTCCCGTGTTAACAGTGGGCCAAACAGACGCATTGTTAGCAGATGGAGCCGAAAACTCATAAAGGGTCTTCTGGGCCATTGGCGTTTCTTTTGTTGGTGCAGTAGCACTGGCTTGCTTTGCCGCTCAAAGCATTTGAGGAGTAACGACACAAGATCGATCTCTCAGAAGGGATTTGACATCTTCAACAAAGTTTTTCGGCAAGCAGAAACCAGACATACACTACTTGTTTTCACATAAATGCAAAAACAAAGAAGGGTTATCACTACAGGAATCCCGACGATTTGTGATGGCCAGGACCGTCGCAAATAAGGCAAATGCCGTCGCAAATAAGCTATTTGCTACGGATTTACTTATTTGCGATGGTTTTTGGCCATCGCAAATAACTCATCGCAATTAAGCTTATTTCCGACAGCCATCTTGCAAATAAGCTTAATTGCAACGGCTCGCAGCGGCCGTCAAAAATTATTGCCCGGGGCTGGTGGGCCCCGCAAAAGTATTTGCAACGGCCCGGCCGTCGCAATTAAAGCTTATTTGCGACGGCTAGGCCGTTGCAAATAAGTTCAGCCGGTAGGGCCCACGTGTCCTCCTCTGGGACCCATGAGGCTATTAGTGACGGCCCGACCGTCACAATTAATGCTTATTTGTGACGGCCAGGCCGTCGCAAATAGCAGAGGCTTACCTGCGACGGCCTGGAGCCTTATTCGCGTTGGTACTATATAAAAAGCCGTCGCAAATAAGGTTTTTTATTAAAAAAATAGAAAATACTACCAGGCTCGATGGCCAGAATCACAGAACAGACAATATATATTACAAACAGTCATATAATAACAATCCAAACATGGCATCACAACACATCACAACACATCGTCGTCGAAACATGGCATCAACATCAACAAACCAAACAAGGGCTCACTCGCCCGTCTGACCTCCGTAGCAACCTCTGAAGCCACCCCTGAAGTCGAAGTCGTCGTCGCGCCTCATTCCAAGTGGCGGTAGCAACGGCGACGGAATTTGTGCAGCCGTTGCAGATCCCTGCAATTAATAAAACTTAGAGTTAGAATATAAATGCATCAACATCTCTCCCTCCCTCTCCCTCTATCTCTATCTAGATACCCTCTCTTCCTCTCTTCTTTCATCTCTCTATTGCTATCATTTTCCCTCTATCTTTCTACCTCTATCTCAATCTACATCTCCCTTTCTCTCTCTCTCCCTCTATCTAACTATCTCTCACTCTTTCTTATATCTCTCTTTCTCCCATCTCAATCCTTTTCTTCTATCTATCTCCTCTCTCTTCTATTTCAATCATTTTTTGTCTATCTTCCTCCCTCTTCTAACTTGATCTCTCACTCTATCTATCTTCACTGTCACTCCATTTCCTCACTTTATTTTAGTTAAGTTGAGTTAAAACTAAAATTATTAAGTTGACATAGAAAATTACCTGACCCACAGAAGAAGGATCGCCTGGAAGGACCGGTGGTAGAAGCGGCAGCTGGATCCCCAGACCTTGCACCCAAGTCATGGCCTGTCATTGCAAACATTAAATGTTACCTAAGTAAGTCATTTACGCTGAATTAATGAGAACTTTAGTTTTTATTTTGTTACCTCCATTGCTTCTCGCATCTGCGCCAACGCTACTCCCTGGGTTTGGATGTGGCCTCCATCGTGATCCTTTGGCGTCTCGCCTCCCTCCTTTCCTCCTCCTGTCACCTGAAGTTGTCTTCTACAGTTTGTCTCAAGGACTACATCTTAATGTCCCTCTGCGAGACACGACGACCTGCCGTGCCGACCGAAGAAGCCTGCGTGGAGCTGCCTCTCGCAGGTCTCCCTGCCCTCAAGTCGACAACTCAGTCGAATATGGCGAGCCTATAAAAAAGAGAGTCAGTAATATCAAATTGAAATATCTTGAATACATTGAATTGAAAATGATAAAATGACTTATAAACTCACCTTCCGTGTGCTTTTCCACCTCCGCTTGCATACGCGGCTTGAGGATTGATTGGTTCATGATCCCAATCGAAATCTTCGCTGTGTATCTTCCTAGCCTCCTTCCCATACTTAGCCTGCAAAACAAGGAAACCGTGTAAGTTCAAAAACACATATAGTTATATTTAATATGAATGATTTCTAAACATACCAATCGCTCGGCTGCAGACTGACTGCACCCCTGAGGCCGAGAAGGGTCCCAGTGACCTCTCTTCCAAATCTCAGCAGGGGTTGGCGGCACACCCGTCTCGCGCTCCTGTCAATACGTGTTATTATGAACAATATATTATGAATATATAAACATAAGTTACATACACTTACCATGCGTTTAGCTAAACGCAAGTGGTTATCTTGGTCGTGTCTGCTCTTCCCCTCGACCCCTCTGCACTCTCGAGCCTTCTCGGACTTATCTTTAAACTCATTGCTAGCCCAGTAGCGACAAAGGGCCCAAAATGCATCGGTCCAACCCTGCAACCAGCTCACGTGGCCCTGCACATACTTGGAAGTCGTTAAAAATACCATCGAGGAAATTATCAGAAAAAAAATACTTACTACACCCAACGTACCTGCGCGTACTCCTCCTCTGTCAGGTGCCTCTCGCTCTCTTGCCGGAAGTGTAGCACGTGCTGCTGGTTCGCCTTCAAGTGCTAATTAATAATTTGAACACGGGCCTTAAACAAAGCCTGTTGAAGCGCCTTGGCAACGTTGTAGTGAAACACTTGCCTCACATCCTCTAATAGGCGAGGTTCGTTCGGGTCCTCTAAAGTATATCTTGCTTGCGATAAAGAATATATTGAAGATATGTTCAATAAAAGAGTTTAAGAGCTAAAACATAGAAACTATTTTTAACATACTTACCATAAAATCGGCTAATACGGCCTCCTGAAGGTTGTCGTGCTCCCGGTGATGGACGCGTGCGTAGTCCTCCCACGAAAGAGCAGGCACCCCGTCAATGACCCTGTGATAGTGCAAATGCACTAAGGACCTGAGGATACCGTTCATCGGTCTTTGGTGTCTATCGCAGATGAAAGACGTGTCGTCCCAAACCCTGCAAGATATTTATTGATTCATTACTTAGGTAACCAAAAGAAACTTTAATTGAACACTATAATTTTTATTACCTGTATCCGACTGGACGAAACACGATCCTCTGTGAAGGGACCGTAGGAGGACTGACAAAGTGAGTCCTCCTCGTCCTCCACATTTGCTGGGGCTCCACGTTAGGTGACCCAGATGGCTCGTCACCAGCCGAGTGAAAGGCCTCAGGAACAGAAGGATCGCGAGCCAAGGGCTGGCTCACCGAAGGGTAGCCAAGGTCACCTGTCACCGCAGCCTCTGAGTCAGCCGGTGAGGACTACAACATTCAAATGAAGTAAGTTTAATGTGAAATTGAATTTAAAGAATTTGTCAAAAACAAGTGAAATTTACCTGTGACGAGGCTCTAGAGCTGCTCAGAACGTGCCCCAGCAGCTGAGAGCATCTGCTCCCAGTCGACGAGGCACCAGCGAAAGCGTCCTCAGGTCTAGAGGGGTAGAACCCCCTCGTCGGTGGCACCTTCTTACCCTTCTTTGATGCCATCCTATTTTAATTAGATAATCAGTAAATATGCAAATAAAATATACAAAATTCATGTTACTATCTTCAAGAAAACATTACTTGTAATCACTTTCAAAATTCATCAACATCATTATCATGTGCATGTGCCCTACTCCTTAAACCAGCCCAACAATCTTCCATCGTGGCATGTTCTAATTTCCATTTTTGCATATCATCTGCCTCTACATCTTCAACGTCTTCAACATCTCCAACTAATTGATCGAGTCCTGCACCAAGCTCGACGATAAAAGTGTCAGGCAACTCTTCTTCTTGGTACACACTTCAACGTCTTCGCTATCATGGTAACCATCATCCCCAGGAGTATATAACCACTCACGAGGATTCACCTTATATACCACCCACCAAGCACTGAGCTTCGTGCATGGATAAGGTAGATAATACACTTGTTCCACTTGATATGCAAGAACAAATGTATCGTAACCTCGTAGTTGGTCATTATGTTTCACTTCCACCATTCCAAATTGGTTTTCTCGAGTTCCATGAGTGCGATCAAACAAGTCACAACCAAAAAAGACAACTCGAAGGGTTTTATTTCTGGTAAAAGTAAATTCAAGGATTTTGTTAATGGTCCCATAATAATCGGTTAAATTCCCTTGAGTGTCCATTGCTCTCGTCACAACACCGAAACTTGATGTTGCCGTGAGAGGACAAAGAGCATCAAAATGAGTTGTACGGAATTGAAAGCCATTTATGTCATATCAACCATAACTTCTAACATTCACCAATCCATAAGATAGCTGCCGCAAATCTTCATGGACATTGTGAGTCCGACACTGTCATAAATGATCGTAAGTTAAAATAATACTTCTTTAATAATGGTAACTTATAATACATAGAAGACGAGAGAATATTACATAATCTCGGAACCAGGATAGAAAACCCTGCCCCCCCCCCCCCCATTTATTCCTTCTTTTCGCATCCCTTCTACTTGTTTGGCCGTAGGTTGATGCCTATGTGGCCAAAATTGTCTGTGGAACTCGCTGAACATGAAAAAACATCTTTTAGAATACATGTGTAGCAAAATATGTCGATTAGCATAAATTTAGGACAAACACTTACTCGAAGCATTCCTGCATGCCTTCTATATTTGTGTACATGTAGAGTAAAGCAACAGTCCTTTCATGTTCGGATAGCACGTAGATCATGTAGCTACCAACAGTGGTGCTTCTCGTTTGAAAAATGGAAAGGTTTCTTATAGGGGGTGTTTCGTTCACATTGTACCGCATCGCCGAAGTATTGATATTGTTTTCTTCCGCAAAGTAGACACTTGAAAAGTATCCTACTTCCTTAGGAGCATATGCTTCAACGATGCACCCTTCCACCCTTGCCCAGTTGCCAACCATTGGTTTCATATATCGTAGCGCTCTTTCAATGTGATACATCCACTTATATTGCACAAGAATGCCAACTTTAGCTTTGAATGGAAGATGGATAAGTAGATGTTGCATTGGATTGAAGAAACCCAGTGGAAATTTTTTTCCATCTTACATAAAAGTATGGGTATCTCCTTCTCTAACTTATCCATCATCACGATCTTGATGTCTTTAGCACAAAGCTGTCTATAGAAATAGCTGAGATCGGCTAAAACCTTCCACACCGCATCATCTAGATAGCTTCGAAACATAACAGGTAAGAGTCTTTCCATTATAATGTGATAATCATGACTCTTCAACCCAGTGAGGTTTCCTGTGTTATCATTTACGGCTCGTTTTAGTCTATTTGTGTAACATCTGGGAATTTTAAAGTTTTCATCCATTTCATAACTTCTTTCTTTTCTTTCGATCGAAGAAAGAAAGAAGCATGTGGCTTTCCACCACTTTCAGAGATGTCAAGAGTTGGACGGTGACAAATGTATGCCAAATCTAGTCTAGCTTTATAATTGTCTTTTGTTTTGCCAGGTATATCCATGCAAGTGCTTATGATACTTTCGCTCATGTTACGCTCTTTATGCATGACATCAATGTTGTACATTAGAATCAACGACATTACATACGGTAGTTCCCAAAGTCCACATATGTGAGTCCAATTGTGTTCCTCTCCATAACCTACGAAATATCCAGGACGACCTTCATCAGGCACCAGTTTGTCCAACATATCAGAAATTTCTGACCCGTTTAGACGCTTCGGTGGTCCTTTAGTGACAACAGTGTTCTTTCGAAATACATGCCTCTACTGCCTAAATATGTGATTTGAGGGCAGCCAACGTCTGTGACAATCAAAGTAAGATATTTTGCCTCTATGAGTTAGTCGAAAGCAATCCGTGTCTGAAGCACATATCGGACACGTTAGACGACCGTGAGTGCTCCATCTGGAAAACATGACGTATGTTGGCAAATCATGGACGGACCACAAATAAGCAGCTCGAAGGTTGAATTTCCGCTTCTTGTAACTTTCATACGCTTCGACTCCTGTCCACAAGACTTTCAATACTTTGATCAACAGTTTTAACATCACGTTGAGAAGTGACCTGGGATGATCAGGTCCAGGTAAATTGAGGCTGAGAAACATGAACTCGTTCTTCGTACAAAAAGCAGGTGGTAGGTTGTACGAAATGACAAAGACGGGCCAACATGAGTATGACATGGCGTTCGTACTGAATGGTGAGAATCTGTCTGTCGCTAATCCGATGCGAACATTCCTCGCATCACGAGAAAAGTTTGGATCGAAATAGTCTAGCGCCTTCCACGCATCACCGTCGGACGGATGCGTCAAGAATTCTTTGTTCTCATGTTTACCTTCTTTGTGCCATCTCATGTGTCTTGCGGTTCTTTTTGAAAGAAACAACCGCTTCAACCGAGGTGTCACAGGCAAGTAACGAAGTTGCTTATGTGCGACATCTGTCATCACATTATCGCCATCGTCATTAACAACTTCGACATACCTCGATTTACCAAATTTCAAGCACATCTTCTCATTGGTGTGCTCTTTCCAAAATAGCATGCAGTTGTCTGGGCACACATCGATTTTATCGTACTTCATACCGAGACCAGATATCTTGATCTTTGAATGATACATATCTGGTGGCGCATTGTGAGGTTGTGGAAGGATATCGCAGATCAATTTCTTGAGATCATTGTAGTAGTTGATGGAAAAAAAGTACTTGGACTTAATTGCCATAAATCTGGTTAAGAAAGCAAGTACGATCACAACCGTGTGTTCATACAACGGCTCTTATGATTTCTTCAGCTCCTCAAAGAATGTCTTTGCCTCATTTGTAAGAGGATCCTCCGCTTCCAGAGCTTCTAGCATCTTATCCGTCCTATTAACCTCTGTTATTTAATCATCCTCATCCACTTCGGCTATGACTCGAGAATTAGTCTCGTCGTGAAAGTTCCACACTTCATAATGTGGAGTGAAACCGTTTCAACATAAGTGAAACAAAAGCTCCAGTCTTCTCAAAAACTTGGTGTTCCAGCATTTTATACATGGGCACCGCACCATATCTTCCGTTGACAACGAAAATGCTCAATCCAAAAATTGATCTAACTTGATAAACCACTCATCCAAGTGACCACCAGTTCCACTCTTCCAGCCAGTATACATCCAACTGCGGTCTTCACCCATGTTTGGCTCCGCAGTTTAAAGCAGACAAATCATTATTAGTTTCATTGTTATGTTATGTCACGGCCCTACAACCTAGGAAGATAGATCCTAAACCCAACCAATAGTGACCGAGCGGAGTGTGCTCATGACGAGACGCATGATCCGGATTCGAACGAAATTTTGGCAGCATAACCCCGCTGTTCTCCACTGCACGCCAAAAAATGGTGCAGTAGAGAACAACAGGGTTACGCCGCCGAAATCTCGTCCAAATCCGGACCCGCGTCTCGTCACAAGCCACGCCCCCTCGGTCACTCCCAGGCTGTCCAAAAAGGGAAAATTCTGAACCCGCACGTCGCACATGCCAATGGCATGTGAGACGTGCCGATCCGAAACGAGTATACATGCATTGCTATAGGTTATGTTGCTCATTTTTATTTTGAAGTCATTTAAGAGAGAGGAAAGAACTAGAGAAAGAGTGAGAGGAAAGTTGGTCTTAGATGACAATTCCACATCCATTTCCACCTTCCACACAATCGCGGGTCATTGACGTTCTTACCAACCCGTTCGCTTCCATGTCGCCTTGACGCATACAGTACCACTACAATGGTCTACACGACTTGATCACACTTATTGCGTATCGTGCCCTCCGGGTTGGTCCAAGCCGGCCCAAAACCCCTTTATTTACATATATTAAGTAGTCACTCAAGAACATTAAATATCAATAAACAATAAGCACCAGTAAAAAATAAATATCAAGCAACGGGCAATATATTATATGAGCACGTGTATGATCATTGACAATGAAGTAGCAATGAAGTAGGATCATCTAAACATAACTAGCAATGTATGATCATATATGAGCATGTATATGAGCACACACAATTTAAAACATTGCATCATCTAAACATAACTAGCAATAAAGTAGGATCATCTAAACATTACAACATTACATCATATAAACATTACATCATCTAAACATTGCATCATCTAAACATTTCATCATCTAAACATTCCATCATTCAAACGTCCATCATGCATTACCAAACAAAACTTGAAAATTTAAACATTGCATCAAACGTCCATCATCTTAAACATTCCATCATTCAAACGTCCATCATGCATTCCCATACCTAGTCGGTGGAGGCATTGGAGGGACGGCGACATTGGAGGAGGCCGGCAGCCGGCGGTGTCGGAGGGAAGGCGGAGGCGTTGGAGGAGGCCGGCAGCGCTGCTGTCCATGGCCAGGGGTAGGGCCGCGGTGGGGGAGCAGCGGGCGCTGCTGTCCGCAGGGCGCAGGGTAGGGACGGTGGGGGCGCCGCAGGGGCAGGGCTAGGGGCGGCGAGGGCGCCGCTGGAAGGGGCGGGGTCGGGAGCAAGGCGGGCCGGCGGCTGGATCGGCGGCGCTGCAGGGGCGCGTCCGGTGGCGCAGCCGGCCGGCGGCCGGAGGGGGGCAGCGCCTCGGGGCGAGGGCACGGCCGGAGGGGCGGTGCTGTGGGGGGTGGGGCCAGTGGCACGGCGCGCCGACGGCGTGAGGGGGCGGCACTGCGCGCGGGGCCAGGGCGCGATAGCTGGAGGGGGCGGCACCGCGGGGTGGGGCCGGGGACGGCGGGGCCACGGCAGGCCAGCGGCGGGGAGAGGGGGGCGGCGGCGGGGCGGCGACGGCGGTCCGGCGGCGGTGGCGCGGCAGTACGGCGGGGACGCGGTAGGCGGCGTGGTTCTGTGGAGGTGAATGAACCGTCGGGGTCGGGGCGGCCGATAATAGCCCTTATTTGCGACGGCATCCTTATATGCGAGGCCTTAACGTATGGCCATCACAATTAACATTATTTGCGAGGTCTATTTCGCAGCCATATCAAATAAGTATTTATTTGCGACAGTTTCCTTATTTGCGACGACCCTAGGGTTGGCCGTCACAAATAAGTTGCGACGGCCATATTATTTGCAACGGCCACCGACAGGCCATTGCAATTTAACCTATTTGCGACGGCTGGCCATCGCAAATAAATCCAGTCATTGCAAATGACCGCGTTTCCTGTAGTGTATCCTACTAAAAACCTACCCACAGTCCAATCCTATTCACTCAATCATACAATACTTCAGTTGCCTTCCCCGACAACAGCGCCAGAGATGGTTGTTGACGTTTCTTAGGTCACGGATAAAAACTGGCAAGCGTACAGAAACTATCGATGTAGCATTTCCCCTTAAAAGTATACCCAAGGGTGTCATTATATTTTCCCAAAAGAAGCCTAAGTAGAACTATAGTAATCATCAAATGGAAAGGGTAGATTGGTCTAGATAGGGTTCTAGTGAGGATGGATAATAGATAAGTGAGGTAGTGTGACACACACAAGAGCATTCTATTCAAGGGGGATAAATAGGTCTAAGGGAGGTTAGACTAAGAGTTAGGAAGTTGCTCCTACAATGCCTCAAATATACATATATATAGCCTAGGTTTGGTACTAATGAACATGTCAATGGTGAATTCTTATGCTACGTTTACACAATAGGCACGGGTTTACCCCTAGCAATACTAAAACGAATCCTGCAAAGAGCCTGTAGCGTAGCCGAAGTTGGAGGATTACAAGGACAGTAGGGTTGTCACCACCTACTGCCTACCTCTTCAATCTGTGGTTCTACGAGACATTCAACTCTACCTATTATCCTAGCACCATGCTATCATACTAAGCAAATACCTTAGGAGCCACGGCACAAGTCATCCTAAGGCAATGACTAACCTAAACATCGTTGAACCAATGTTTTAATATAGCATAAGTTATTCATATAAACATGCTCATATCATAACTAATTAAACTATAGTGGGAGTTTGTAGTGTTTCTCATGATGCACTAAGATTGCTATGGCATAATTATAAAGACAACTCCGACCACATATATGGAATTCACAATCAAACAAGAAACACTTCATCCAAATATATTAATAGAAGAAGACTAAAGATAACATCTTTATTATGCATAAAGTCACAAATACAATAAGAAATATGTGATCCATACCTTTCCCAATTTGGAATTGTGAAGAGAGAGACTCCTTCGACTCCTTCGACTCCTTCCTAATATTGACTAAGGACTAGAGACTCTTCTCTCTACAGCCTAGACTCCTCTAAGACTTTGGAGAACAGTAGATACAATAGAATGAACCTCAAGTGGTGTGTGTGAGAAGTGAGGGTAGGGGCGTCATATTTAGAGCTAGAGAAGGGTCAGTTCCCACCACCAAAAGCACGTGAATCAGTCTTCATCGTGATCAGGGCACCACAGGGAGTCTACACGTGGATGTTGACCAGGTTTTACGCATATTTTGATTTGGCCGAAAAGAAAAGTAGACCATTTCCTGTGTGCTTCCTCGAGGTGACTTCCATGTTGGTCCCATTGACTAATATTAGTGATACACCATTGGATGGCCTCGGATACTTCTGTTTGTGGGCCATTTGATCCATGTGATGCTACGTGTCAGCGCTTGATTGGTTCCGATCATAATTTATAGGATTACTCTCTCTTTTACCTCATTTCCTGCACAAAATGCCTACATGCACTATTCTTCCAATTACAAGTGGAAATAGGTTAAGTAGGAAGGTCATGTGTGAAAGAAATGATGTTTCCTTCACATAATTGAGTTATATTGACGGTGAATTGGGATATAACAGCCGTCACTAGGGGGCCCACAAAACAACGTCCTAGAGGAAAAACAATGCGTCTTGGCCCATTAGAAAGTCGGCCGAGCTCCCAGGTCACCTGACCTGGTATTTGCGCCAAAGTCGATGAGCCTCCACATGTTGGCTCCTCACGGCTCCCAGATTGCTATTGCTACTGATTCCCGTGCATATTCCCACGTGTTGGCTTGGAAATATTTCATGAAATCATTTTCCCATAGTTTGGAACTCCTCGAATGGCCATAAGTGATGGAGGGTCTCATTCATTAATAAGACCTTTTAAAGCTTTTTGAGGGAGCTTGGGGTTAGGCATAACATTGCTACTTTGTACCACCCCCAAACAAGCGGTCAAGCATAAACTTCAAACAAAAAAATAAAGAATATTTTGCAAAAGGCCGTCTTTGAGATGGGGAATGGGTGGAAGAACAAATTACTTGATGCACTTTGGGTGTACCGACTGCCTATAAGACACCCATTGGAAATCATTCCAATTTGTCCACGAGAAAACTTGTCACTTACCCATAGAATTGGAACATAGACCGTATTGGGCTATCAAGAAGTGGAACATGGATCTCCACGAAGCTTGAAAGTTGCGCAAGATGCAAATTTTTGAACTAGAAGAATGGAGTGATAAGGCATACCATAGTGCCAAGATCTATAAAGAAAAAAACCAACAGGTGGCACGATTTACGTCCAAGGAGTTCAAGCCTGCAGATGAAGTCCTATTTTTCAACTCTAGAGTCAAACTTTTTGGACATGGAAAGCTAAAAAGCAAATGGGAAGGTCCCAATACTGTGGTAGATACTTCATCTCATGGAGGAATTACACTGCAAAATCATGAAGATCATCTATTCAAAGTAAATGGTCACCGCCTCAAGATCGTTTTATAATCCGAAGAAAATCTAGACAAAGATGAAGACGTGGTCAATTTTATTGACTTTAACGCCTATTCTTAAAGTTTGGGTTAATTTTCCATGTCCGATAAAGCAAACTCCAACTCTCACCGCTCCTTTCCAATCATCCCACTATCCCCATTTGGCTAAGTAGGAGAGAAGAAAAATGTACAATATTATAAATACTTTGCTACTTAGGGCTTAGGCGCTTATTTTGATTCCATCATATGAAGTGCCTTTGTCAAATAAATTGCAACTCACCGGTGTGGGTAAGGCCGGTAGAATCTTTCACTTTTCCATGTTTTGGTGTCAAATAAAGACAGGTACAAGAACAAGTGTGGGGAAGGTCTCACAGGCCTCCCATGGTGCAACATGCCCAGACTATCATGAAAGAACAATTCAGGGCATCACATGAAGGACCATGATAACATTCAACCAAGCCATGATGGCTTGGCCCACCCTTCTTTATTAAGGTGATTGTTTGTGATCTCTCACCTCTTATCCTTCTATACCTGATTTTTGAGTTGAATTTGATTATGCATGATAATATCATTAAAATAACCTCATTGGCAACTAAAATTTTGCAATTTCCTACATCATATTTTACTATAGAATGAAATATGTCTACACCTCATTTGGATTTCTTTACCATGTTTTTGAACCACATATTAATTTAGGAAAACATGTCATCTAAGTATTTGATTGGTGTGATGTGGTAAATGAGTGAAACTTGGAAACTCTCAATTCTGGAATTGAATTTTGGTATTGCAATTTTTGAAGTCATCGGATTTTTCTCCATCCTCTTTTTTGGAATTTGAATGCCTAGCAAGGTCATATGATACAAATATTGAAAATCACATGCATATGCTACTTTGCACTTACACTGAACTTTGTCAAACTCTTGACCCTTTTGAGTGACTTGCATTAAATCTTTGATTAGGAATTTCTTATGCACTCCACCATATTCCATGATTTTCACACATCCATAAAAAAATATACTCCATACAAATTCTTTAAAATCTTCTCTAAATAAAAAGATGTCAAAAAGAGTAGAAGGCATGGCAATAAGAGCTCTAAAAAATCAAAAAAAAAAAGAGAAAGGAGAGAGCCAATAAGTAGCATGCTTCATCCTTTCACAAAAAAAAGGAGAGTTATCGATTGGGCGTCATCATCACAATTCATCACCACCATCCATAATAAGCGCACAAGAATTTCTTTAGTGATTGGTTTTTGTACCATGGTCTTCTCATGTGGATCTCATTTTTGACTTAGTGATATATGTATTGCAAGTGAGCCACTTTATCCCTACCAAAATCCACAGAAAATTCATATTTAGTTGTAGGAAAAGAAGTTGCAACTCATGCCAAGGTGAGGACTAAACACATTGAGAGACGAGACCATTTATTTGAGGAATATGGAAATATCTTATTGACTTGAGAAAATATAGCAATGTAAGTTTATTTCAGTAGGAAGAGTCCAGGTGAACTACATTCAAGCTGTTCCATCTTTGAAACATCCAAGATGATGTTGTAGCCACATGCACATCAAAGGTTCATGAAGAGAGGTACATATTGAAATGTTTTGTACACATATTTCATACTTGTAGCTAAATTATGATATCACTTAGTTTTTCTTACCTTCACTCGAGGACGAGTAAAGGACTAAGTGTGGGGGAGTTTGTTGACAGTCCTTAAATGCCAAATACGATCGTCGATTCCCTGCATAAAAGATATGAATTAGGCAACCAACATATTAGTAGGAGCTACTTACAAATGAATTCTACAAGTGTTGGTGTAATTTTGTATACAGTTGAATTCGGCCCATAATTAAAGATGATTGCAAGGAGCAATCTAGAAAAATACCTTTTGACCAATTAGGCACAATTACGAGGATTCATGGGCCCACATGATGGAGAAAATTGACTAAAAACGACAGGAATCACACACATCCATGATAGGGCCCCACAAAACATCCTCCTAGAGGAAAAACACTGCGTTTTGGCCTACCAGAACATCGGCCGAGCTCCGAAGTTGCTCGACCTAGTATTTGCGCCAAATTAGGTCAGCCTCCATGTGTTGGCTCCTCACGGCTCCCAGATCACAATGGTGACTGGTTCCTTTGCATATTTTGGCATCAAACTGACCTTTAGAGGGTATAAATAGGGGGTAGGGGCTCCCTCACTTCACATCAAAAGCTTAAGTCTAGTACTCCATTCCAAAGGCGTAGCACTGCCCAAGTTCTTAGAAAATAGGAAGAGGGTGGGAAAGAGGAGGAGGCTCCGGCTTGTCGGGCTTCTTCCACTTAAGGATAGTGTTCGGGCTTGTCGAACCCTCTCCACCCTTCTACCTCAACAATTCTTTCCATCTCAAGTAAGGTACATGATTTCCATTTGAGTTCATTTATTTAATTCAAACAAGTTAATTCCCTAGTTGCTTGTTCGTTCTTTGCTCTATTCATTTAGAGGCCCTAGTCTTTGCTAGAGTGGTTAGGGAAATATTTTATAGTGTAGGCCTGGTATCTAGGACTGACGGTACCATTGGTTATCTTGTAGTTCACGGGTTGTAGAGGTAGGCGGTGGGTTGTGATAGCCCTATCCGTCCATTGTAATCCTCCACAATTGACTATGTCGTAGTCTCTTGGCGGGAGTCACCTGGCAGACCAGGGTAAGCCCATGCCCAATACAAGCTGCTATTGATCGACTTGCATTGAATTAGAAACCCTTCTCTTACAAAATCCACTCTATCCCTTGCCTACAACCAAGCTTTATGTACTTGGGTGGACTAGTTAGAAGATTAGCGCACACATTCCTTAGATTCGATACCCTTGGGAATACTCTTTAAGGAGAAGTGTTACAGTGGTTTCTCTGTGCGCTTGAAGATTTTCATGTGTGACACCAACCGTCAACAAGCATTTATGGAGCCGTTGTCGGGGAACAATTGTTGTTGATCTTTGAAACTTGTTCACCCTCATATCTATTTTTATATATCTTTATTCCCTTCCTTTACCATCCACACCGTGGAGCAGCCAACCCTTCCATCGTTTTCTACTCCCATGGGTGAGTTATGTGAGCCAGCGCCATTGGGGGTTCCCATTTGCTCAACCAGCAATGAACTTCACCATGGCTTAATAGCCATGATTTGGGAACAATCCTTCTCAGGAATGGATTGTGAGAACCCATAACACCATCTGCGTGAGTTTGAGCAATTGTTTCTATGTTGTCATATTGAAGGCATGACATGATAAACTATTAAGTGGATATTGTTTCCTTTTTCCCTCAAGGAGAAAGCTAAGCAATGATACACTACTACCATTAAGGCCACAAATGGGAATTGGGAAGACTTGCAGAAAATTTGTCTTGCATTCTTTCCTATAACCCCTGTTGTCTCCTTACGTGTAGAAATACTCACGTTCCGACAGATGGAGAAGGAATCTATAGGTGCAGCATGGGCGAGAATGTTATTATTAACAAACTAAGGCCTAGATTTGTCAATTCCTGAAACAATGTTGTTTCAACATTTTTGTACGGAATTTAACAAAGAATCTGCCCTGTATCTCGATATAGTGGTTGGAGGGTCTCTCCTCCACAAGACCCTGATGGAAGCAACAAAAATTCTAGATCGTATTCTAGAAAGTACCTCTTTCATCGCAGGTCTTCAGCAACCTCTCCAAGAGGAAGCCCAGTCGATTCATGAGGATTCCTCCATAGTCAAACCAAACCCATACCTAGTTCTTCTCAAGTTTTCACTATGAAATCCTCACCCGAACCAAAAACACCTAAGGAAGAAGAAATTCGACCTTTGGAGTTTCCATTGTGCTTCGAGGAAGATCTTTTTGAAGATTTGGGAAGTACCTCAAAAAATTGTTATGGAAGGAAACCATCATTACATCCCTCACTCCTTGATCCGCCGAAAGGAAAATTCCTTCGGGAAACAATCAAAGAGTTGACCTTGATCTTGAGTGGGGAATGGACTACGGAGGTTGAACTTTCACCTGATGTAATTCTGGTGAACTCACCCTCAGCAACCATTCAATGTCTTATTTTAGGAGTAATGGTGAACGCCACTTATAATCCCACTGTTGGAGCCAATATCATTATCGAGAGATATGGTTTAGCCATTTTGGTTGATCTACCCTGGTCTCCAACAAGAAAATCCTTTAGAGGTTTCTATAGAAACATCAAGGAAGGATATGAGATTTTACAAAACATGTCTATAAGACAAGAGAACATTGAGTCCTACCTTGATTTTCATATCTTCGAAGTCGAAGACTTCAATGTAATGATAGGGTTACCCATTGAAAAATTACTCGTGAATGCACCCTCAAAAGGAAGCCTATAGGTTAAATCGGAGGAAGGATGTTTTCCATTCCCATTCTGCAATCCAAGAACACATTAGCAGAACCTCCCCCCAAGGCTGAGCGAATCGAGGAAGCCATGGCCCTTCAAATCTTAGACTCTCCTAAAAATGAAGAAGAAGAACAATTCATCTAAGAAGAGGATGAACTGCAGGAGAAATTTGATTTGCCCAAAGAAGAGCCATCACAAAAGCCCCTGATTGAGTTGAAAACCCTACCTCCTCGCCTACGTTATGCTTTCCTACATGGTGACGTGGGAGCTTCTGCCATCATAAGTGGCAAGCTTTCACAAGACAAAACTGCCAAACTCATGGCCATCTTAGAAAAGCATAGATTCGTCCTAGGCTACTCACTCCAAGACCTTAAGGGAATCAATCTTGCTCTTTGCACCCACTCGCATTCCGAACGACCCCTTAAGCACGCCATCTAGGGAACCACAGAGGAGGTTGAACAATGCTATGCGAGAGGTTGTCAAAAAGGAGGTCTTGAAACTCTTGCACGCCGGGATAATTTATCTCATTCCACATAGTGAGTGGGTTAGGCATGTCCATGTAGTGCCCAAGAAAGCAGGAATGACGGTCATTCGAAATGAGAGGAATGAACTCATTCCTCAGTGAACCGTCACAGGGTGGAGGATGTGTATTGACTATAGAAAACTCAACGGGGCAACAATGAAGGATCATTTCCCACTGTCTTTCATTGATGAAATGCTTGAGCGGCTAGCAAAACATTCCTTTTTTTGTTTCCTTGAAGGGTATTTTGGTTAGAATCAAATTCCCATCCACCTTGAAGATCAAAGTAAGACCACCTTGACATGGCCTTACGAAACATTCACCCATCGCCGCATGTCGTTCGGGTTGTGTAATGCACCTGCTTCGTTCCAAAGGTGCATGATGTCTATTTTATCAGACATGATTGAGGAAATCATGGAATTTTTCATGCACGACTGTTCGTATGGAAAATTTTTTGATCATTGTCTTGAGAACCTCAGGGTCTTACAAAGATGCCAAGAGAAAGACCTGGTGCTAAATTGGGAAAAGTGTCATTTTATGGTCCACGAAGGCATCGTCTTAGGACACTTGGTGTCCAAAAGGTGGATTGAGGTGAACAAAGCTAAAATTGAAGTTATTAAAAAATCTACACCTCCCACCAACATTAACAGTATCCACAGCTTCTTAGGCCATGCAGGGTTCTACCAACGATTTATTAAGGATTTTCCCAAAATTGCTAGACCTCTCACTAGCCTATTAGCTAAGGATGTGCCCTTTTATTTCGATGATGAGTGCCACAAATCTTTTGGCATTCCAAAGAAGGCACTCATCACAGCTCAAATCATTCAACCCCCTGATTAGATGTTGCCATTCGAAATCTTTTGTGATGCAAGTGATTCGCCGTTTGAGTGGTCATTGGCAAACCAAGGACAATAAGCATCATGCAATAGCCTATGCTAGCAAGACTCTAACAGGAGCTCAGCTTAACTATGCCACAACTGAAAAGGAGCTCCTAGCAGTTTTCTTTGATATTGATAAGTTTAGATGATACTTGGTCGGAGCAAAACTCCTAGTCTACATGGACCATGCTGCTTTGAAATATTTTCTCACCAAGAAAGATGCTAAACCTAGGATAATCCGATGAATTCTCCTACTCCAAGTTTGACTTGGAGATAAGGGATAAAAAATGAGTAGAGAATTCTATCACTGATCACCTCTCATGTATGGAAAACCAAAATACACCAGACATATCCATCAATGATTTTCTATGTGATGATATGTTGCTCAAGGTGACCAACTCTAACCACTGGTATGCAGACATTGTAAACTTCATGGTCACGGGGTACGTACCACCATGGCAGGATAAGAAAAAAGCTCATTCTTGAGGGTCGACTTTACCTGTGGGATGATCAATACCTCTATAGGGTATGTTCTGATGGGTTACTTAGAAGGTGCATGCCAACAGTCGATGGCAGCAAAATCATCGAAAGATGCTATGCGGCCCCTAGGGTGGGCACTATGGTATTTATCATAATCAGAATGTGAAGATAGAAAGGAAATCATCCACTATTTAGGCTCGACTTGTCGGGCTTCAGCCACTTAAGGATAGGGTTTGGGCTTGTCGAACCCTCACCACCCTTTACCTCCACAGTTGTTTCCATATCAAGTAAGGTACATGATTTCCATTTGAGTTCATTTATTTAATTCAATCAAGTTAATTCCTTATTTGCTTGTTCATTCATTGCTCTATTCATTTAGAGGTCCTAGTATTTGCTAGACAGGCTAGGGGAGTAATCAATAGCATAGGCGTGGTGTCTAGGGTTGATGTTACCATTCCTTATCTCGTAGTCCACAGGTTGTAGAGGTAGACGGTAGGTGGTGACAGCACTATCCGTTCGTTGTGATCTTTCATGTTTGACTGCAATGTAGGCTCTTGGCAGGAGTAGCCTCGCAGACAAGGGTATGTTTGTGCCCAATACAAGCCGCTATTGATCGACTTGCTTTGAATTAAAAACCCTTCTCTGAGGAAATCCACTTTATACCTTGCCTACCACCAAGCTTTGTGTCCTTGGGTGGACTAGTTAGAAGATTAGCACGCACGTTCCTTGGATTTGATACCCTTGGAAATACTCTTTAAAGGGAAGGGCTACGGTGGTTTCTCCGTGCACTTGCGGATTTTCATCTGTGACGTACCAACCATCAACAAATTGAGACATAACAAGCTGTTGCGATTACATCTGAACAAAACTTCCTAGAAGTTTGATATTCATTGACCATAGTCCTAGCCATCTTAACTAAGGTGCCATTCTTTCTTTCTACAACACCATTTTGTTGAGGTACATATGATGAAGAAAATTGATGATATATTCCTTCTTCAGCACAAAAGTGTTCAAATGATTGGTTTTTAAATTTGGTTCCATTATCACTTCAAATTGCTTTTAAAGATCATGCGCGACCAAGTGAAAGTCTAATTACTAAACTTCCAAAGTGATTAAAAGCTTCATTCTTAGATTCTATAAAGTAAACCCAGGAGTGTCTAGAAAAACCATCAACAATTACAAGCACATACCAGTTACCTCTAAAAGATTGAACACGTGAAGAACCTACAGTTAAGGTGTACATGTTGTGTTGATGTTGTTTTCATGGTTATTGTGAGTGGAGCATGTGAATCTAAAACCATCTTAGCGTGTCTACGAGAAGAACACACAATACCTTTGTCTCCTTTAAGCTTTCATAACCCACGTATACGATCATGACCAAGTCTATGATGCCGAAATTATAAGTGTCTTGAATAATTAGGAATTAGACACCTATGCTTTGAGGTTGACATATAAAAATCAGCTTTGAAACTCTTCCAAACCGAGACATGTTAAACATAAGCTCACTATTGGAATCTATAACCTTGCAGCAATCTTTAGTGAAACTAACTTCCAGATTTTCATATAGCAATTGTGAAACAAAAGAAAGTTGTATTTCAAGTTTTTAACAAGTGCCAATTCTTTCAAAGTGTAGTGATTATTAACTCTAACTGTACCCTTAGCAATTATAGGAGTTCATGAATTATTGGCAAAGTAACATTTTCTACACGTGACACAAAAGGGAGGGAGGAGAACCATTCTTTTTGTTTATAATTGTTTTAATCAAATCACTTCGAGTGACTTTATAACCTTAGGTGGATGTGCTTTAGCATGAGCATGAGAATCGAAACCTAAACAAGTTTTATCATTGCAAGACTTACATGAATTCAGCAGAAAGTTTATATTTTTATTCCCACTACAAAATCGCTTTAGTGTCATATGCATGTCATCAAGTTTCTTTGACATGTATAGGCAATTTTCACATGAAGTTTTTTGCTTTTATTTTGCAATTATAACAACAATTAGCTTCAAGAGAACGTAAATCATTGTTCGAGACAGAAATCTCATTCCTAGCATCATGTAGTTTCTTACTAACATCATAACAGCTAGAACGATGCGAATCAGTTGTAGAACAACTAACATCTTTTATGTTTTTATTATTAAGTGCAGCAAGCTTTCTTTTCTTTTCAATTCCAAGCTCAAATTTAGGTGTGTGCACTTCTTAGAGAGGACAATTGTCATATACCAGTTCATACGAGGAACAAGAATCATCCCAAGGAATCAATGATTTTAGACGATTAATTCAGATTCTAATGATTCAATTTTAGCAGCATTGTTTTTATGTTTTTTGTTCTTTTTCTTAAGTACAACAGTGGCACGAGAAATAACATCACACATTTCTTGACATGAGGGACACACCTCATCATTTCGCTATTAAATTCGGCTTTCACCATACTCGAACTTGAGTTGCTCGCCATGAAACACATATTTGCCAAAGTGTCTTCATCTTCATCACTTGTGGTGTCTACATCGCCTGAGCTGAAACCTTGGAGTGCTGAGGTAAAGCTATGTATCAGTTGGCTACTTGTAAAACTCTTTTTCTTCTTATTGTTGGCAAAGGAGGACTTGAACTTTGTTTGCATTTCATCATGGGGAGTAGAGCATGAAAGATTTGGGCAATTTGTATGAAAATGTCTAGGCTCACTGCATTCGAAGCATCATTGAGAACAACCACATCCTCTCCTTCGAGTAGAGACAAATGTTACCTCCTCCTCTAAAGACTCTTAAATTTGTTCAACGGTTAGAGAGGACAACAAATCAAGTGTACCACATGATGAAGATTTGCTAGAACTAGGCATGTCACATTGTGAAAAAAATGCAAGAGACTTGTTGGGGTTTTTACATGAGATAATGTCAAGTTCATGAGTTTTTAACTTGGAATATAGCACATATAAAGTAAGTGTACTCATGGCAGTGGATTCGCGAATAGATGTAACATTCATCTCCCAAATTGACATGTATAATGCACTTAATAATTGCCTAACATTTTCATCATCTAAAAATTAACATTGACACTACGCAGGTTGCTGAGAATTATATTATATCGAGGAAAGAAGTCATTGATTGACTCACCGGGTTGCATATCAAAATGCATGTACTCTTTCCTGAACATATCTTGGATTACCTCTTTGATTGTGTTGGATCTTTCATGATAGTCGCATAGCGCTTTGCATAAATCATATGCAGATTGGAAGTGTGCAAATGATCGATGTCGCTTTGAGTCAAACCTTAAATAATCAAGTCGTGTGTCTTGTTATTGTTCTCGACGTCCTTCATGTTAGCTGAATTGACTTCATCATTTTGTGGGCTAATGTTGACTTTGTAGACCTTCTCCAAGATGGTGAAGCCTTGCGATTGTATGTACGCCTCCATACGAACCTTCCAAACCTGAAAATCCATGCCCTCAAACACACAAGGTTTTCTGGAGTATTTATTTATGATGATTAGCAAAAACACGTGCAAATCACATAGATTTGAGCATCGTGGCTTTGATACCAATTGTAGGATCTAAGAGCACATGAAAAGCTACCAGAAGGGATGAATAGTAGATAAAAAAACTTTTATGCGGAAGCAACCAAAACCCCTCGGCAGAAAAACTATCTGATAAAGATACCATGTGTGCGAGTGTTTTCAAAGTGTTCAAATGTGAAAAAAAACCAGTATAGGTTGTATAGAATCAAGTAACAAAAACACAACAACAATAATCACGAGTAAACATCAAGTAAAACTCAAGTTATGACAGAAACCCTGAGCAAAGATCAATCTGTTCTGGTAGAACAAAAACCAGATCTGTTACAGTGCAAAGAAACACATGTACCATGAGAGCCATGAAAACAATCACTGTTAAATTTTCACATATGATAGAAAATAGTTGTGAAGACAACACAAAAAGAATCACCTCAATTGGATCAGTGAAACTCGAGTTATGATCAAAACACCAAAGCAACACCGCGCCGCATAGAAACTCGCCGAGAAAAACATACCTAAAAGAAGTCGAACAAACAAGGTACAGAAGATCCTCTAAAACTATATATTTTATTCAATGAAACACAAGAGGAACAACCACAAGTGGTGCTCTCCGTGAACCTTGCCCTCCGTGCTTATATAACGAGCCCTTAGGCCAACCAATTCCAAGCTAGGACTCCAAGTATATTCAGATTCAACCGAAACTTTCCATAACTGCTCAAGACTCTTCCATACGCAGATAAAAGAAATCTTAAGGCTGCCAAAAACCTTAGAAACATCTCACACATTGCTAAAATAACACAACATCATGCCCAACACAAAATCTAACCAAAACCAACTCAAAACATTCCGTAAACGAACAATAACCGCCTCAGACGGGGCCTGAGCGCATAATCCAACCAATTGGACCGTTCCTGCTATATTTTCACGTCCATAACTCTTCACCATGTCTTGAAACAATTTTACCACATCCATGCACTCCTTGCACACGTGCAAACACTTTTCAGAATTATCACGGTACCTTCATATGCATTATTCTTGACCCAAACATGTTGTGTGACCTCCCAATCAACTCAACCACAATTCTTCCCGAACTTGGTTATTGAACCTCATCTTCTCCTTAAGACTACTTCAATGGATCACCATCACCATCCATGTCTTAACCTCAAGCAACACCTGCACATGAACAAACAAGCAACTTTATCGAGCACAAGTCCTCGACTTGACTCACATTAGTCCAAAAACCAATACACCTTTTGTGAGAAACTCACATAAGCATGTTGCAAAAAATGGCAAGATAATATCCACCAGAATCAAACAAATTTCATCAATAACTCTGTAAATGAATACTAAGCAAACTTCGTGTAAGACAAAAGGCAAGTTTAAAACATCACAAGTTAAAAACGAAGTGGCTAAAACTAAACGGCATGACTGAACAGTGCAAACATCTACTCTGCAGTAACAGTTACTCCTGATATGCATTGAGTAAGTTTGGAAAGATCGAACTGATGAAGGTAACTATTGCTCCCAAAACATTTAAAAAATCGAACACACTACAGAAATCCAGTTGAATTGTCGTAAATAAGCTTATTTACGATGGACACTGTCATAAATAAAGTGATTTACGACGGTGTCCCGCAACAATTGTAACTAAGGGCTCGACCTGGTGGATGGGTGGGGCCTCCTTATTTACGACGGCTGTTGTGGGCATCGTAATATAGATACTTACTTGCAACGGTGTTCTGTAGTGGTCATAAATAATAATGGTTAATTTGGGATGGCCAGGTCATAAAACCATCGTAAATAATGTTTTTAATTTTAAAAACATAGAAAAAACTACCGAGCGCGATGGCCAGAAACACAGAACAGCACATACGACATATATAAGTGCACAATGACATCACATATAGCATCACATCACGTCACGAACATCATTATACATCACAAATGTTGCATAACATGAGAACAACATAAACCGAATATGAGAGGCAATACACTAGCCCCTCTATTACCTCTGGAGCCGTAGACGTCATCGTGGCATGGCACTTGAGGCACCGGTAGCGGTGACGATGGAGTTTGAGCCACCGTCGCCGATCCCTACAATACATGTAAGAAGTTTGACATTTTTATTAGTTTGAAACTTTGTTTTTACTAGAATTGATTAAATAAGCTACAATTGATAATATTTAGGTTAATTTAGGTAAGTTGAGTAAGATTTGGCTATGTTACTTGAGGTTATACTAGAATCGCTAAGTTGAGTTATATTTGCCTATTTTTGATGAAGTAAGACTAGAATAAGTACGGTTTTGGTTACTTGAACCACCGAAGAAGGTGCGTCTGGCGTGCTGTGCAGTGGCAGCGGTGGCTGCACTGGTGGCGGTGGCAGTGGCTCTAGCTGGATCTGCCCCCTACTCTCGAACTAGGGCCTATCATTGAAACATTAGAGGCTGCATATTATTAGGCATGCGACTAATTTAAATAACTTTAGTTTTTATTTCTTACCTCCATCGCCTCCCGCATTTGTGCCATCCACGCGGCCTGGTATGAGATCACGACCTCCACCGCAAACATGTGCGCCTCCTCTTGTGTGCAATCTTCTCTTCAAAGTGACAGATGAGGGCCTGCACCTCTATGTCTCTCTGTGAGATACAACGACTCGACATGCCCATCGATGAAGCCTGCGTGGAGCTGCCTCTCGAAGGTCGCGCTTCCTTCGAGTTGATGACTCTATCGAATATGGCGAGCCTACAAAAAAAGGATCAGTAATATCAAATTGCAATATCTTGAATTGAAAACGATAAAACAAAGTATCAACTCAACTTTTGTGCGCTTTGCCGCCTCCGCTTGCATACACAGCTTGAGGATCGATTGGTTCATTTTCCCAATTGAAATCTTTGCTGTGTATCCTTCTAGCCTCCTCCTCCCCATACTTAGCTTGGAAAACAAGTAAACCATGTAAACTCAAAAATAGATATAGTTTGAATTAATTTGAATGATTTTTAAACAACCAGCCGCTCGGCTGCGGCCTGACTGCACTGCTCAGGCTGAGAATGGTCCTTATGACCTCCCTTCCAGACCAAAGTAGGAGTCAGTTCCACCCCTATCACTCGCTCTTGTCAATAAGTGTTAGTATGAAAAGTATATTTTGAATATATAAAAAATAGTTAGACACACTTACCATGCATTTAGCTAAAATGCAAGTGGTTAT
The DNA here is from genome assembly GCA_036927565.1 of Tuctoria greenei. Classification (NCBI taxonomy): domain Eukaryota; kingdom Viridiplantae; phylum Streptophyta; class Magnoliopsida; order Poales; family Poaceae; genus Tuctoria; species Tuctoria greenei. The sequence continues at coordinate 202,944,360 of JAYESD010000001.1, forward strand.
CTTGGTCGTAGTTGTGTTTCTCGTCGACCCCACTGCACCCCGAGCCCTGTTGGACTTAGCGATGAACTCATTGCTAGCCCACTACCTACAAAGAACCCGGTATGCATTGAATCGACCCTACAACCAGCTGACAATGTCCTACAGATAATTGTAGGTCATTAATAATACTGTTAACAAAATTATCAGAAATGTTTTTCACTACACCCAATGTACCTCTGCATACTCCTCCTCTATCAGGTGCCTATTGCTCTTCTGGCGGAACGCTCCCACATCATGCTTGTTTTGCCTCAACAAGTCATTGATCGCTTGAGTTCGAGCATTCGACAAAGCTTGCCGAACCACCTTCCGAGCGTTGTGGTGGAACATGGCCCTCGCGTGCTCAACCTGGCTCGGGTCCTCCGGGTCCTCTAAACAATACTTTTCCAATAAGAAAGGGGATATTCAAGAGTTATACATTAATTATTTAAAAGAGTTTATGAATTGAAACATGGAAATTTCATTTAGTGTAATTATCCTAAAATTGGCCCATACGACCTCCAAAACAGTGTCGTGCTCCTAATGAGGGGCGCGAGTGTAGTAGTCCCACGAAGTAGAGGGCACCCCATCGATGACCCACGAAAGGGCATTCACACTAAGGACCCGAGGACACCATTCACCAGTCTGTGGTGTGTAGCATTGGTGAAAGACGAGTCGTACCAAGAGCTGGAATATATTTCTTTAATCATTAATTATGTAACCAAAATTGAACACTATGATTTTATTACCCGCCTCCAATCGGCTGAATCACGATCATATCTCTAGGAATAGAAAGTGGACTGACAAAGTGAGTCCTCTTGTGTCGCCTCTGCTGCGGCACCACGTGTGGAGACTCAGAAGGCGCATCACCAGTCGAGCTAGGGGGTTGGCTAGCTGAGGGATGGCTAGCCGAGGCGGCCTACACGAGGGCTGACTAGCCAAGGGCTGTCTACACAAAGGGTGGCCAGGCTCAACTAGTGCCCAAGCCTTTGAGTCAGACGCTGAGTCAGACAGCAAAATTAAAATGATTCATAAGTAAGTTTAATTGGAAAGTGGCTTTTAAGAATTTGTCAATTACTATTGAAATTCACCTCTATACGCTGCTCTGAAGCCACACCGCTGCCCACCAGCTCCGACAAGTGACTCATCAGCTGAGAGTGTCAGCTCCCGGCTGACAAGGTACCCTGGAAAACATCTACTGCCTTGGTAAGGAACCCTCTGACCCTCGCCACCTTCTTACCCTTCCCTTTGTTCGACGACATCCTGTGTTTAAGCGATGATTGGAAAATATGCAAAGAAGATATACCAAATTCTTGTTACTTTCGTGAAGAAAATATTAATTTTAATCAGTTTCAAAATTCATCAACATCACGATCATGTTTCGTACTACTTAAATCAGATCAACAATCTTCCATTGTGACCTGTTCCCGTTTCCATTTCTGCATAGCAGATGTCTCTACATCTTGATCGTCTCCAACTATTTGACCAAGTCCTACATCAGGCTCGACGATAAAAGGGTATGGCAACTCTTCTTCTTGGTAAACTTCTTCAATTTCTCCACTATCGTGGTAACCATCGTCTTCATGAGTATATAAATGCTCACGAGGATTCACCTTGTACCAGCCACCAAGCACTAAGCTTTTTGCATGGATAAGGTAGATAATACACTTGCTCCACCTGGTGTGCAAGAACAAATTTATCGTAACCTCATAGCCGTTCATTGCCTTTGACTTCCACCATGAAAAATTGGTTTCGTCGAGTTCCTTGATTGCTATAAAACCAATCACAATCAAAGAAGACAACTCAAAGTTCCTTATTTCTAGTAGAAGTAAAATAATGATCCCATAGTAATTGGTTTCATGCCCTTGAGGGTCAGGTGCCCTCGTCACAACTCTAGAATTTAATGTTGCCACGAGAGGATGAAGAGCTTCAAATTGAGTTGTATGGAATTGAAGCCATTTATGTGATATCGACCATACCTTCTAACTTTCACTAATCCATAAGATAGTTGCCACAGATCTTGAAGGATTTCGTTATTCACTAACTCTACGAAATGGTAAGTTATAAGAATACTTCTTTAATAATTGTAAGTTAAAATATAAAGAAGATGAGATAGTATTACATAATCTCGAAGCCAGGATAGGAAATTCGGCCCTCCTTTTATTCCAACCCGTCGCATCGCTTCTACTTGTTTGCTCGTAGGTTGATGCCTATTTGTCCAATTTTTCTTGTTTAGAATACATGTTTTGCAAAATATGTTGATTAGCATAAATATAGGACAAACAATTACTTGAATATTTGTCCATGCCATCTGTATTAGAGTACATGTACAGTAAATAAGTCATCCTTCCATGTTCGCTACAATTGTAGATCATGTATCTACCAGCGGTAGTGCCTCTTGTTTAAAAAATTGATAGGTTGATACAAGGGGTGCTTCATCCACATTTTACCGCATTGCTGAAGTATTGACATTGTGTTTTTCTGCAAAGGAGACACTTGAAAAGTATATTACTTCCTTAAGAGTAAATGCTTCAGCGATGCACCTTTCCACCCTTGTCCTATTGCCAACCATTAGTTTCAGATACCGTAGTGCTCTTTCAATGTGATACATCCACCTATATTGCAAAGGACTACCAACTTTAGCTTCGAATGGTAGATGGATAACAGGATGTTGCATTAGATTGAAGGATCCCGTGGGAAAAAATTCCATCTTACATTATAGTACATGGGCACCACACCTTATCAATCTTTGGAAGCAAAAATGCTCGATAGATAAAATCATCTCTCTTGGCTAACCACTCATCCGAGTGACCACCACCTCTATTGTTCGAACCAGTATACATCCAACTGCGGTCTTCACTCATGTTTAACTCTGCAATTTAAAACCAGAGAAATTATCTTTACTTTATACATTATTTAATGTCACATCCCTTTAAATATTTGAAATGATAGGTCCTAAACCCACCTAAGAGTGACCGAGGGGCCGTGCTTATGAAGAGACGCCGGGTCTGGATCCAGTCGAAATTTTGATAGCGTAACCATGCTATTCTCCAACTGCACGCCCAAAAATGGCGCAGCAAAGAACACTAGGGTTACACCATAAAAATCTAGTCTAGATCCAGACCCGTGTCTTGTCATAAGCATGCTCCCTCGGTCATCGCAGGCTATACAAAAAAGGGATAATCCCGGACCAACACGCCTCACATGTGTAGCGCATGTGAGATGGGCCAGCTCGAAACGGGTAACGCAAAATGTATAGGTTACATTAATCATTTATTTTTGAATCATTTACGAGAGAGAGAGAGAGAGGAAAGAACGAGAGAGAGAGAAGGAGAAAAGAACAAGAAAGTGTACATTATGCTCTTTCGGAGCCCATTGTAACTTATGACGGCTTTAGCGTTAGGCCATCATATGTTGCGAGCTTGCCGTCCTCACCGTTGTCATTCGCCTCCGTGCCCGTCTAGATGCATACTTTATCTTACCACTAAATGGACCTTGTCGTGCCCTAAATTGGTTGTGTCGGGCCAAGCTGGCCCAAAGCCCGTTTATATGTACATATAGTACTTGAACACACAAGCAATTCAAATAAAGCTAACCAAATCAAGCATATCAATTCATGTAAACATAAACATAAGAAGCATATCAACTACACCTACAAACATATCAACTAAACCTAAACATAATGAGCATATATATCAATTAAAACTATGCAATTCAAAAAATTAACCATAATTCAAAAAACATAAGCAATTGCATTAATCCTACACATCACAAATATCATCGATTCATCAATTTATTCCCAAACCCTATGAATAATTCATCGATTCATCAATTCTGAGCATAATTCACCATCGAATCATTAGTTCTAAGCATAATTCATCATAAATTCATCAGTTCTAAGCATAATTCATCATCAATTCTAAAAATAATTCATTATTGATTCATCAATTCTAAGTATCATTCCTAGATTCATCAATTCTACGCAACACAAATCATCATCAATTCATCACAAATCATAGGAATTGGACCTAGCGGTGAGGGGGTCGGTTGGGGCGTCGGTTGCCGCCAGGGAGCACCAAGGAGGCATGGGAGGAGGGCGACGGGTGCTGACCGAGAGGAGGACAGCAAGCTCAAGGAGGCTTGCGGTGGCTCGGGCGCCGAGATCCAATGGCCACGACGAGGAGCTCATGGGAGGCATGGGGGACGGTGCCTGGTGCCGGGCAGCACCAACGGTGAGATCGGTTGTGCGACAAGCTCGGGCAACGGGGTGCTCGGGCCAGTGCGCGACGAACTCAAGTGAAAGTGCATCTAGGCACATATGAGAAAGAGGATAGTGATGATGTGGAGCACTGATATGGATGATGAAGAAATGGTGCTCTATATTAAAGGATTCAAGCGCATGATGAAAAGAAGAAAATGCAACAATTGAAGTGAAAGAAAGAGTAAAGAGAAGGGAAAATCCAAAGCCTGGCGTACTTGCTACATTGTGGCGAATACGAACACTTCATGGTTGACTACCAAAATGAAGACAACAAGAAGAAGAAAGAATCAAAGCCACAAGAAAAAAATGTTTAAGAAGAAGAAGAAGCAAGAACAACCTAGCACACATCAGCAAGGAGTGGGACTCAAACGATGAGTTTTACTCTGTAGATGAAGAGTAGATGGCAACAGTTGCCATCAAGAAGCCAACAATGAAGTCAACACTCTTCCCAAACGTGGGGGGATGGAAAGACTGCAACCACACTTGCCTCTGCCTAAAGAGGGCAAGAAAATGGTCAAATCTAAACCCTCCTCTTTACATTCCTCTATTGATGGTTTTGATAGGGCTAGCCAAAATGAGGATAGGCTAAAAGGTTTAAGTAAAACTGCTTTAAAAAAATGAAATTATTGTCGTATGAGAACTTTGAGAAGGAGGAACTTGTCAACCGTCAAGAAGATACGCTCATTCTTTAAAGAAAGACATATCTTGAGGTTGAGAAGCTCCTTGACCTTGAAAAGGAGAAAAAGCAAGGAGCTTGATCTTGAACTAGCCTTGAGTAAGGAAAGTCAAAGCTGGAGGACTCACGTGTTGCAATCATGGATGAACTTGCTAACTTGACTAAGGTTAACAAGATTCTTGAAGTGCAAGTTAAGTCACTCAAGCAAAGTGCCACTTCCTCCTCCAAGAGATCATCCTCTCAAAATGTCCAATCGACACCAATTAACACATGTACATGTGCCAACTTGAATACTAACGTGAAAAATGACCCCAATGTTCCAATAATTAAGCATCTATCCCGAAAGTGGCTTCCTTGACAAGGAAAAGATCAAATATGCATGTAGTGCATATATGGTCACAAGACCTCCTAATGTCAAAGATGATCTTGGGTATACATGAGGTAAACAACAATCCACTAATGTTCACAAGAATAATCTAGACCAAAGGCCTTATATTATGTTAAGTGTTTGTATGTGTGCAAGGTTTCAAGCTGCTCCTAAAGAATGTCATTTAATTGAAGTAAAAAGAATCTTAAGATACCTAGTACACAAAGCCAACCTAGGTCTTTGGTATCCTAAAGGCTCTAAATTCAACCTTATAGGCTATTCTGATGTCGACTATGTATGCTGCAAAGTTGATAGAAAAAGCACATCAGGAACCTACCAATTCCTAGGTAGATCCCTAGTGTAATGGTCCTAAAAGAAACAAAACTCCATTGCTCTTTCCACAACGAAACAGAGTATGTTGCGGCTGGTAGTTGTTGTGCACAACTCCTATGGATGCGACAAACTCTAAGAGATTACAGTTACAATTGGAACCGTATTACACTCCTATGTGATAATGAAAATGACATAAAATTGCACACGGTCCTGTAGAGCACTCCAGAACTGAACTCATAGATATTCACCATCACTGCCTAAGTGAACACTCATTAAAAGGAGACATAGTAATTTCACAAGTTAGAACCGAGAAATAATTAGCCGACTTCTTCAACAAGCCTTTAGATGAAAAAAGTTTTTGCGAGCTAAGAAATGAATTAAATATCCTTGACGCTCAAAATGTGGCTTGAAAGGTTGCATACCTGATTTTTTTTCTTCAAATTCTACTTAATTTGCAAAAATTTATCCCTTATCTCGATTTATTCTCGAAAACTATTATAATTATTGAGTCTTGGTGAGTTATGGCCATTGTGTGGTTGTTGATTGCTTAATCATCGTACTCATCAAGATTATTTGTGAGATGATGTCCTAAAGATAAACATTAGACTTAAATCCCATGATCCCTTAATTCCCATTTAAATTTGTCCTGTTGACCTCGGACTAGTCTGTGGTCAACACCAGACTAGTCCGTTGTTGCAGACCAGTCGAGCTCTGGTCCAATACACCGAACTAGTCCAGTCCTTTGCAGACTTCTCCATTATTATTGATCTTAACCCTAGTCTACCGCCAATCCTTCTCTTCTTCCTCCTCACAACTACCATCGCTTCCTCTCTCCTCAACCATGAGATCCCAAGTAGAAATCCCATTTTCTCCACTAAATTGAAGCTTTCCTCTGTGGGAATCGATCCCCTCGTTGCGAAGCCTCGAACCCTGGACTAATCTAGACCAAAAGCTCCGCTCCCCCCCTCAGATTTGGTGATTTTGGTAAAATCCTCTCCTAAATCGTAATTTTCTCTATTCTCAAGTGTTGTTCAAGTTTCTTTGTCCCTAGGGTTTACATTTCATTCCTTAATTTATTCCCATTATTACCTACCATATTGCATCATATTTGCCTAGATTTGTCAAGGTTCGAATTTAGGGTTAATACAACCGACTAGTCCGGTCCCTGGTGCGGACATGCCCGATACATCATACAAGAACGCACTAAGAAACCGGACAAGTCTGGACTTTGACAGTTTGGTCATCTTAATTCATGTCTCGACAAACTCTAGAACTCATCCTTACCACACTACCTTGTATCTCTCTTTTCCGGAACCATGTTGAGCTCATCGAATGAGAGTATGGTCGATTATGAGGCCGAGTGCGACCGTGAAAGGTTGGCTCAGGCTCAACAGAGGGGGAGCAAGAAGCGCCATGACCGTAATGCCTCAGCTCCTCCGCCTGTCTCCTCCCTCGTGCAGAAGAGGAAAGTTGTTTCTAAGAAACCTTCAAGCAAGGAGGCTGTTGGCACCAGCTCAGCGGCGCCTATAAGAAGCAAGGCCAAGGTTCTTGCTAGTGGTCCCATTGGTCCACTAATATGAAGTCACCTATGCAGAGGAATAGGCAACCATCTGACGATGATTTTACTAGTAAGGGGAGTGATTGTGCTTGGAAGCAAAGAAAGATCAATGTTTATGAGCAAGCCAAGCAAGCAACGGATCCCAGATTCTGGAGCCACTTCATGCCGATTATTATGACACAGTATACATGAAGATGAAGACTCCAGTAGTCATGAGCCAATGGGTTGACATGCAACATCTCTAGTCCAAGAGATGTGAAGCCTTCTAGCAAGTCTTGGAAGCTTTACAGAGGCATGGGCTGAAGAACCTATTTTCCTTCGGATACAACTGGAATAATGAGGTCATTGCCCAATTCTACTAAACCTGCTATATCTCGAGAGATGACAAAGAGGGAATTACTTGGATGACTCATGGGTCCAAGTATAGTGTTTCTTATGAGGAGTTTGCCACGATACTCCACCTTGAGGACAACCTGGATAATGATATTGTGATCCATAACACCAAATGGTTGGACAATGATGAGATCACCATTCTCTATGACACCAGGATGCCATACAAGCCACCTACCACAGAGTACGTGAAGCCTTTCTTTGTGGTGCTTAACATAATCTTGAGAAAGACTATTGCTCCCGAGGATGGAGATGCAGGCAGCATATAAGGATTCCTAAGGACCTTGATGAATGTAATTAGCAAGAGGAGGACCTTCAATGTGTTTGACTATATCTACAATGATATAGTGAACATCTCCAGCACCCCGAACACGTCATGTGGCTACACACTATAGATTATGTTAATGATTGAGAAGGTGGTTGGGCTCGAGTTTGTGAAGTATGTCGAGCACAGCGTTCTTAGGGCCTAGATGCCTCCTAAATCCACTGCTCCCCTTGCACTTCTCTAACCTGCAAGGGAACAAAGATCAAAACATGCTCAAGAATAGCTCAAGGGTTCCAGCTGCTACTTCTGCTCCTTCGCCCTCCAAAGGATCCTCTAGTGGCGTATTGAAGATGCTTTCTTCCATCTTTGCATCCTGCTGCAAATGTAAGTGAGGCCACATAAGGAGAGCCTAGCCAAAAAGAAGCACCAGAGTTATGTGATGGACAACATTAAAGCTATCTGTTAGAAGATGAAAATTGAACCAATTGGCTCCTCAAAGATCTTAGAGGACTCAGCTGGAGACATCTCGAAGCTCCCACCTCTCACGGACGAAGAGCTCGTTTCATTGGAGTAGGTAGCTCCTCAGTTCCTCATCCTCCTCCTCGTACTCATGAGCGTGACAAAGAAGATGAAGATGAAGACAAGACGGAGAGTGAGAGGGAGAGTAACGAGTATATTCCCTCATTTTCCCTTTTTGGTGCCTTGATGCCAAAGGGGGAGAGATTGAGAGTAGTAGTAGCATTTGAGTTGAGCCTTAAGGACTAATGATCATGGACATGTATCTTTTAAATTTTAAAACTATTGTAAGTTCTATTTGGATGATTCCTATTTTGAGTTGATGTTAATGTGTGATGCCTATTATGATATATCTATGATTGCTCATTATGCTTTTCATATTGTCAATTATGTTCATCACAATCATTGTTCACACAAACATAATAGGCACCCCACCATAAAGAGTGCATATATGTGATAAGTTATTTTTGATCATATTTGTTGTTCTCATATATGCACGCTTTATGAAAATCAAATTTTTACTCTTAATTGTGAAATCTCAATGGTTTTTATCAACCACCAAAAATGGGGAGACTGAAAGTGCATCTAGGCAAACCCTTGTGGGTTTTGGATGATTGATGACAAACAAGCAAGATCCTAATGAGATTTGTTAATATGAAAGCAAGTCTTCAGAGAATGAAAATAACAGTGCACAAAAAGGTGAAAAATGAGAAACAAGAAGGAAAGAGCCCAAGTGAAGATTGGAAGCACAAAGTAGTTCTAAGTGTATATGGTGTGTGTGAGAGACACACCACAAAATCTCAAACCTTTGCGTAGAGAGTAAGGGCTAAACACTTAAAAACTCATTGAAGCATCAGACTAATCCGATCAAGTACGGACTAGTTCGATTTCCTCCCTGTTTCAAAATGGACTAGTTCGATCATGTCCGTACTAGTCCGATATCTCACTGGTGCTAAACATGGACAAGTCCTATAATGCAGACTAGTCCGTCACCCTTCACAAATTCACGATGCACCGGACTAGTCCGATTTTATACAGACTAGTCTGATTTCTTCTCTGGACAAAAAATGGACTAGTCTGGTTCACGCACAATAGTCAGGGTTTCATGGTGTGCTGCATAACTTCATGCACAATTCACTCTGTACACAAGACTAGTCTGGTCCCCATATCAGACTAGTTGGTCGTCGGGATCTCCAACAATAACTTTTCCTAATAAATATAAATAAGTGATCCACGACCCCTAAACACAACAACTAAGAACCCTAGCGCCATAACACGTCCCAAGAGCACAAAAAAACACCTCTCCACACATCTAAAGCCCTAAAAAGTTCAATATTTTGTGAGTCAAGGTTTCAGAAAGGAAGAGCAACGTCTACACGATCTTGAGCTCTTGGCGTTTAATCTCTCATACACTCTTGTTGTTCTTGTAAATATTTCGAATGTATTCGATCTATTTTTCTTGTCGTAATCTTTTGGGAGCCCTCAGCTTGTGAAGTTGCCCCATTGACTTGGTGATTACCCCGTTGATAGTGGAACTCAAGTCGGCCTTCGTGGTGACTTAACGAGGTAAAGGGTTAGTTGAGACCCGACTCTATGTGAGCTCCTCAACAAGGATGTAGATCCCTTTTGTGGGATTGAACCTCGGTAAATATTGCCATGTCTTGTTCCTTGTACTTACATCTCTCATACTTGCAATTAGCTAGGGCACGATTCGTTCAATCCTCTACTTGGCATTAAAATTGTGTTACTTAAGAATATTAACTATCATATACACTTGCTAATCACTTTAAGGTTAATCTACTATTTCGCTACTTTTTTGAATAAAGACACAAAAATAGTTAAGTTTTTGTAGGTGTTACGAGAACACCGGACTAGTCCGGGCTTCCTAGTATTTGACGGTTTTGTTAAGAGCTGCAGGAAAAGTTTCAATACCTATTCACCCCCTCTCTAGGCCACATTCATCGGGTGACGGCGAGCTCGGGCGGGCGCACGACGAGCTTGGGCGATGGGGAGATTGGACGGCCGCGATAGTGAGGCGGCAATGAAGGTGGCCAATGGGCAGGTGGTGTTCGAATGGCGACTGCGCGACATAGGCCGCATTGGCGTCGGAAAAAATAACAAGATGTGGCGACGGTGTCGTGGGGAAGAAATGGGAGTCGGGTCGTGTGGGCCAGGGGTATATAACCCTAATTTGCAACGGCCAAGTGATTTGCAATGGCATTAGGTTTTACCGTTGCAAGTTGAGATTCAATTTGCAACCACCGCTTGATTTGCGATGGTGTTAGGGTTTGCCGTTGCAACATAAGCTTCTATTTGCGATGGCCTGTTAATTTACTATGGTCATGGGCCCGAATCCATCGCGATCGAACTAATTTGCAACGACTAGTGCGGGTTGTCACAAGTTACTCTATTTGCGACAGCGAGCCATCGTGAAGTAATTGACAATAACTGTCACTCCTGAATCACATTTAAAAGTTCAAGCAATGCAAAATGTTATGTGCAGTACAAATTGAAGGTAACTGTACTCCAGAAAGCACATTTGAAAAGATCAGATAGTCCAAAGTGAGCTTCTCAGGTATATTTAAAACTTTGCATGTAAACCCTCACTTTTAAAACAATTGTTTAATGTATTTAGCACACATAGGTCTCACACCTTGCAACTTGCGAGTCTATGGGACATCCAACGTTACCTAACTATCCAAGCCCCACGCTTGCATGTTGTTGACGGATGTTATATACCAATTTCACCTATCAATATAACTTAATTATGTGAAAGAAATATCATTTCTTGCACAAATCACCTTTCTATTAATCTATTTCCACTTGTCCTTGGAGAAAGTAGTGCACGCAGGGAATCTACACAAAATTAAAGTGAAACAAGGGGATGGATCCTATAAAATATCATTCCAACCAATCAAGCGACGCAACGTGGCACCACATGGATCAAATGGCCCACAAACAGAAGTATCTAAGGCCATCCAATGGTGTAGCACCCATATCATGGAATGTGACCCACCTATCAGTCACCTAGAGGAAGAACTGGCCATTTGGAGCCAGGACCAGGTCGGCCGACCCCCCTAGTCATTCGACTAGGTCCTGACGCCAAATGCGGTCAAACACCACGTGTTGGCTCCTCCCGGCTTGAAGAGGTCATGGTGACTGATTCACCCGCTTTTGGTGGTGGGAACCGACCCTTCTCCAAGCTATAAATAGGACCCCTCACCCCTAACTTCAACACACACCACTTGAGGATTCATCCATTGTATTCACTACTCTCCATAGGTTTAGAGGAGTATAGGCTGTAGAGAGGAGATTCTCTAGTCCATAGTCCAAGTAGGAGAGGAGTAGAAGGAGTCTCTTCTGAATTTCCAATTGGGAAAGGTATGTCTCCCATATTCCTATTTGTATTTGTGACTTCATTCTTAATAAAGATGTATCTTTAGTCTTCCATTGTTCATATACTTGGATGAATCGTTTCTTGTTTGATTATGGATTCCATGTATGTGGTAGAAATAGTCTTTATGATTATGCTACACCATTATCATTATATCATCATAAACACTATAAGCCTCCACTATAGTCTAATTAGCTATGATATGATTATGTTAACATGAATCACTTATGCTATAAATTAACATTGGTTCAACGATGATTTAGTTCATTGCCTTAGGATGGCTTGTGCCTAGGCTCTTAAGGTAATTACTTAATATGCTAACATGGTGCTAGGATAGAGAGTAGCATTGAATGTCTCGTATACCCATGGATTAAAGAGGTAAGTAGTAGGTGGTGATAGCCCTATCCGTCCTTTGTAATCCTCCACTTTCGGCTATGCCATAGGCTCTTGGTGGGAGTCGTCCTAGTATTGCTAGGGTAAACCCATGCCTGATGTGTTAATAAACTTAGCATGAGATTTCATAATTGACATGATCATTAGTAACTAACCTAGGCTATGTATATGTACATTACAAACATTGTAGGAGTCTCTACCTAGTTCTTAGCCTGGTCCCTCTTTACCCCATATCATCCCCTTAGGATAGAATGCTCTTGTGTGTATCACACTACCTCAATTACCCTTTATCCATCCTTGGTAGAACCCTACCTAGACCAACCTAGCCTTTCCACTTGATGATTGTTTTACTTTCATCTAGCCATCCTTTGGAAGAATATAAATGACACCCTTTGGGAATTCTCTTAGAGGGGAAATGCTACATCGATAGTTTCCGTGCGCTTGCGGATTTACATGTATAATCTTAAATCTACCAACAAGCATTTCTGGCACCAGTCTAGGGATGGATTGTTAGTAGTGCGTATGAACTGTCAAGAAGCATTTCTTGCGCCGTCGCCGGGGAAGGCAGTTGAAGTATTACATGATTGAGTGAATAGAATAGGACCCTGGTAGGTTTTAGTAGGATGACCCTTCTTTGTTTTCACATTTTATGTAAAAACAGGGTAGTGTATGTCTGGTTTCCGCTTGTCGGAAAACTTTGTTGAAGATCTCGAATCCCTTCTGAGGAGTACCGACGTAGGATGAATTGTTAGTAGTGTGTAGGAACCGCAACAAGCATTTCTAGCACTATTGCTAGGGAAGGAAGCTGAAGTATTACATTATTGAGTGAATAGGGCAGGACCCTGGTAGGTTTTAGTAGGATGACCCTTCTTTGTTTTCGCATTTTTTGTGAAAACAGGGTAGTGTATGTCTGGTTTCCGCTTGCTGGAAAACTTTGTTGAAGATCCCAAATCCCTTCTGAGAGATCGACCTTGTATAGGTTCTCCTTAGAAGCTTTGAGCGGCAAAGCAAGCCAACATAACTACACCAACAACCAAAACACCAATGGCCCAGAACACTTCGTGAGTTTTCAGCTTTCTCTGCTAACAATTTGCCTGTTAGGCCCACTATTAACACGGGAGACGTAAACTTCGAAATCAAGACTGGCCTTATCACTATGGTGCAAGCCAACCCATTTTGTGGGAAGGCTAACGAGGATGCAAGTGCTCACGTGCAACAGTTCCTTGAGATCTGCAACACTTTTAAGATAAATGACGTATCTCCCGATGTTGTCCATCCTAGGATGTTTTCTTTCTCTCTTCTTTGGACTGTGAAACAGTGGTTCTATGTGAACAGAAGTGCTGTAGATACATAGGAGAAATGTTCTATGGCATTCCTCACCATGTTTTTCTTGTTGGGCAAGACCAATGCCCTATGTGGAAGAATTTCCAACTTCTAGCAAGATTCCAAGGAATCTATTCCGTAGGCTTGGGATAGGCTGCAGGAGTATATCCTAGCCTGTCCCCACCATGGGATGGATAACTAGCTCGTTATCCAAAACATCTACAACGGGCTGATCCTTTCTGCTTGTGACCATGTTGATGCTGCTGCTGGAGGTGCCTTCTTCTCATTGACGGTGCCCAAAGCCAAAGATTTAATTGAGAAGATGGTGTCAAACATGGGTTGGAGCAATGAGCGTCTCCATACCCACCAGCGAGGCATGCACACCTTGAAGGAGGTGGACATGATCACTGCCAAATTGGACCTCCTTATGAAGAAGATTGATGGACAAGGGAATCGTGAGGTTTGTGGCAATGCCTATGCCTTAGACTCTCACATCACTTGTGAAATCTGTGGCAACACGGGCCATTTGGGCAATGACTTCCCAGAAACCAGTGAGGATGCCTTATACGTAGCAGACAATGGAAACAACAATGGTTATCGTCCAGCAGGTAAAGGGTGGGGCCAACCACGCCCATTCTTTCATGGAGGGTACAACAACAATGGCAACAATGGAAATCAGCCCAACTTGAGAGAACTTGCCATTGGCCAGCTGAAGGTCAATGAGTCTATATCCAAGAAGCTGTCGGCCAACGACAAGACCCTAGAGAGTATAAATTCCAAGATTGAAGGACTATCCTCAGCCTTCGAGAATCAACTGAGTTTCAACAAGATGTTGGAAACTCAGTTGGCTCAACTGGCAGTTGTTGTTCCTCTAGTGGAGAATGGCAAAATGCCAGGACAACGCGAACCTCCTGTGGAAAAAGTCAACATGATTTATCTACAAGGAGGCAACTGACTGAAGAACCCTGGATGTCCTACAATCTCATGCTCAATCGGGGCACACCACTTTGACAAGGCCTTCTGTGACCTTGAAGCAAGTGTGAGTGCGATGCCCAAGGTGGTTTTCAACCAGCTGAACATTACGGAACTTACTCCAACATCAATGCAGCTCCAACTGGTTGATTCCTCATTCCGTTATCCGGCGGGTATCGCTAAAGATGCCCCGTTGAAAATCCGGAATTGCTTCATACCCGTGGATTTCGTGGGAGGTTGAGAAAGGTACACCACTCATTCTCGGGCGTCCGTTCCTAAGCACTGCAAAGGCTCACATAGATGTGGGAGCTAGAGAAATCCACTTCCAGATCAATGGCATGGAGGAGAAATTTAACTTTCACATAAAGTTGGAGCAATGCTCCATGATCCGCATTTGGGTGAATATTAAACAGATTCAATAGTTTTAAATCACAAATCCAATGGTGAACCCGCTCATTGCATTTATGAGGAATTTGATTTATGCGGAAAACCCATCTTATCGTCCACGCCGACACCCCAAGAAGACGGAGAAGCACGGGCCTCCCTAAGGGCCCAAGTCCACCAAGCCGCCAAAGAAGGTATGGCTTAAGAAGCAAGACAAGCCATGTGAGCCGATCCCTCCGGGCCCGAATGTCAAGAAATTAAGAAGGAGGAATGTCAATCTCATTGCACGGTGGTGAGACCTAGCCAATATATTAAATTGGTAGTTATCCTTTTCTTTGTTTTTCTTTTCTCTTTATTTGGTTTTCCCCATTTAGTTTGATTTTCCCCACTGCATATTTGATTTTTCCTAGTAAATTGAGAATCTTATATTCTCAACTATCATTTTTATTTCTTTATTTTTCATAAAAAGAAAATTGTTGGGTTTTGAAAAAGGAGTTTTTATTCGAAAAACAATTTTTCTGAACTGCAAGTGGTATTTCATCAACGTGCTAATTTCATAGCCGTTGGGGAGCCACCTGCAAAAGCGGGGAATAGGGGGCCCACCTGTCAGGTCGGTCGAGCCCCTGTTCGACCGACATGGGGAAAGAGCCATTTTGGTTGTCTCTCCTTCAACGGCTACATTTGGTTCCCTAATGACCATTGGGGATTGCACACTACAATGGTGGCCGTGAGGAGCTCTTCTCCTCACACTTCACCTCATTTCATACCTCCCAGAAGTCACTCTTGCTCACAATGTTTTCTTGCTCTTCATTGAAGCACTCTTGCTCAAATTCCCAACTCAAAAAGATTTGCTTTTTTTGCATTTGTAATTTGCTCTCATGTCCTTCAAGGGAAAATTCGTCAGGGTTTTGCTTTCACTGACATCACCTCTTTCGAGTTTTTGTCTTGTTGTGTTCTTGTTTGTTGTGATAGTGAAAGGAATGAGGAGACTGTTTGGAAAGAGGAAGGAGGCTGCAAGCTCAAGCCATGGTGGTGACTCAAGTGCACGCCCCTCTTCTGTTGCTACACCAAGTTCGCGGAGGAGGAGTGTAGGAGAGGACACTCCCATGGGTGAGAGGAGCAACCCACACCAACTTCTTCACGACAACGACCTCGACATCCAAACTGAAGTTGAAGATCAAGCACGCAAGCTCCTACAAGATCGTGAGTTTTATCATACGAAAGCTTATGATCCGGATTTGATCTCCAAAATAGGTATGGATTCCAAAATTTTTTCCATTTGGCGTGGATTAGGATGGGAAAACTTTGCTCACATAGAGGAGAAAGGTTCATGCCTTCTCTACATACAATTCCTTTGCACACTCAAAATAGGATTTGATGGTATTACAATTAGATTATTTAAAAAGAATACAACATCCTATGGAATGAATTAAGTGAAATCCTAGGCTTCCATAAACGTTGTTTGATAGATTTAGACACTTTGCCTAGTTTAACAAAAAAAAGTTTTGGCAAGATTTAACTAGTGAGATCAAATGTAGTGCACCTAGAAATAGCCACTTGCACAACTCTACTTTACGCTTCATGCATAGATGGGTGGCTACACTATGTTTCCTAGAGGAGATGTAAGGATAATACATGATGATGAGCTAAAAATTTTATTTGCCATGATTAAAAAGATAAAAGTTGCTCCAGTTATTGCCATGATGACACAATGGTTAGATTACATTCCAAGGTGGGGCCAATTGAATGTACTTCATTGATTACCCATATTGCTACTAGTGTAGGAGCACTAGTATATTCTTCATTTGAGTATATTGAAAATGAAAGAGAATTAATTAACGAAGATTATTTAGTGTAAGGACATACCCTTAAGCATGATCAAGATGGTTGTTTTATATTTTATTATCCCGGCTTTGTCAGTGAAATTCAGTTACCTAACCTAGATTATCATTTGTACAAATGTTGGAGGCTGACTGTTGACGGCTGTTATATACCAATTTCATCCGTCAATTTAACTCGATTATGTGAAGGATGTGTCATTTCTTGCACACATCACCTTTCTATCTAACCCAATTCCACTTGGACTTGGAGAAATATGTGTATGCAGCATTTTATGCAGGAAATGAGGAAATATAGAGGGACCAATCCTATAAAATATCATCCCAGCCAATCAGGCGACGACACATGGCATCCCATGGATCAAATGGCCCACAAACAGAACTATCCGAGGAGATCCAACAGTGTATCACCCATATACATCAATGGGACCCACCTGGCAGCCACTTGGAGAAAGAACACAAGAAACGGTGCAATGACCAGTTCGGCCGAACCAGGGGGTCGGTCGACCTGGTCTTTACACCAAACTCGGTCAGCCTCCACGTGTTGGCTCCTCCTGGCTCCATGGAGTCAATGGTGACTGATTCGCGCGCTTTTGGTGGCGGGAACCGACCTTAACACTAGTATAAATAGGACCCCTACCCCTCACTTCAACACACACCACTTGAGCTTCATCTCTATTGTATACACTATCATCCATAGTCTTAGAGGAGTTAGGTTGTAGAGAGGAGAGTCTCTAGTCCCAAGTCCAAATTGGGAAAGGAGTAAGGAGTCTCTCTCTTCCCAATCCTACATTGGGAAAGGTATGGATCATGTATTCTTTCTTGTATTTGTGACTTTATGCATAATAAAGATAGTATCTTTAGTCTCTACTTATACATATACTTGGGCAAAGCGTTTCTTGTTTGATTGTGGAGTCCATGTATGTGGAAAGTATAGCTTCTATGACTGTTTCAACATGAACATATCTCATTATCATAGAACATATAGACCCCCACTATAGTCTAGTTAATTATAACATAACTAGGTTAGTATGGATAATTATGTTGTGTATCAACATTGGTTCAATGATGATTCAATTCATTGCCTTAGGATGAATTGTTCCTAGGCTCTTAAGGTAATTACTTAATATGCTAGCATGGTGCTAGGATAGCTAAGTAGCATTGGATGTCTCGTAGACCCACGGATTGAAGAGGTAGACAGTAGGTGGTGATAGCCATATGTGTCCTCTGTAATCCTCCACGTTCGGCTATGCCACAGGCTCTTGGCCGGAGTCGCCCTAGGATTGCTAGGGGTAAGCTTGTGCCCGATGTGTTGAACCACATAGCATAAGTATTCACTATTGATCTAGCTTATGAATAATTAGTTTAGACTATGTATATGTACAATAGAGCATAGTAGGAGTACCTCCATAACTCTCAACCTTAACTAACCTCTAGGATCCTCTTACCCCCCTTAGACTTGAAAGCTTTTGTGTGTGTCACACTACCTCCACTATTATTTTATCCATCCTTACTAGATTCTTACCTAGACCTTTCTACCCTTTCCACGTGATGATTGTTATATCTCTACCCCGCCTTCCTTTGGGATCAAATAAATGACACCCTTGAGAATACTCTTAAGGGGAAATGCTACAATGATACCTCTGTGCGCTTGCGGAATTCACTCTGTGATCCAATAGAACCATTAACAAGCATTTCTGACACATCAGTTGGAGATGTTTAGTTAATGGTGCATAAGAAATACCAACAAGCATTTCTGGCGCCGTTGTCGGGGATGATTTGTTAGTATAACTTAGGAGCCGTCAACAAGCATTTCTGGCGCCGTTGCCGGGGAAGGCAAATAGATATATAACATGACTGAGTGAATAGGATAGAACCATGGGTAGGATTTTAGTAGTATACCCATTCTTTGTTTTCGCATGTTAAATGTGAAAATAGGGTAGTGTATGTCTAGTTTTCGCCTGCAGGAAAACATTGTTGAAGATCCTGAATCCCTTCTGAGAGACCGACCTCATGTCGTTACTCCTCAGAAGATTCGAGCGGCAAAGTAAGCTAGCATTTCTGCACCAATAATCCAAACGCCAGTGGCTCAGAAGACCCTTCGTGAGTTCTCAGCTCGCTCTGCTAACAATGTGCCTATTGGGCCCACTGTTAACACGGGAGATGTGAACTTCGAGATCAAAAATGGCCTTATCACTATGATGCAAGCCAACCCATTTTGTGGGAAGGCTAACGAGGATGCAAGTGCTCACCTGCAACAATTCCTCGAGATCTGTAGCACATTTAAGATCAAGGACGTGTCTCCAGATGCGGTCCGTTTGAGACTATTCCCGTTCTCTCTCCTTGGGAAAGCGAAACAGTGGTTCTACGTGAACCAAAGTGTTGTAGACACTTGGGAGACGTGTTACACGACATTCCTCGCCAAATTCTTCCCGTTGGGCAAAACCAATGCCCTACGTGGAAGGATTTCCAGCTTCCAGCAAGAGCTCAAGGAATCTATTCCCGAGGCATGGTAAAGGCTTTAGGAGTACATCCTAGCCTGTCCCCAACATGGGATGGATGACTGGATCCTTATTCAGAATTTCTATAACGGACAGATCCCATCAGCTCGTGACCATTTGGATGCTACCACTGGAGGAGCCTTCTTCTCATTGACGGTGCCAAAAGCTAAAGATCTTATTGAGAAGATGGTGTCTAACATAGGATGGAACGATGAGCGTCTCCATACCCAATAGCGAGGCATGCACACCTTGAAGGAGGTGGACATGATTGCTGCAAAATTGGACCTCCTAATGAAGAAAATAGATGGACAAGCTAGTGGTCAAGTGTCTAGCAATGCCTATGCCCTAGACTCTCACATCACATGTGAAGTCTGTGGCAACACGGGTCATATGGACAATGATTGCCCAGAAACTCATAAGGATGCCCTATACCTCACCCACAATGGAAATTGCAACAACAACAATGGCTATCATCCAGGATGTCAAGGGTGGGGGTCAACAAAGCCCATTCTTTCAAGGAGGGTACAACAACAATGGCAACCCTGGAAATCAGCCCAACTTGAGAGAACTTGCCATTAGCCAGCTCAAGATCAACGATTCCCTATCCAAGAAGCTGTCAGCTAATGACAAGACCCTGGAAAACATCAATGCCAAGATTGAAGGACTATCCTCAGCCTTCAAGAATTAACTAAGCTTCAACAAAATGCTCGAGACTCAGTTGGCTCAGCTGGCAGCTGATATTCCTCCGAGGGAGAATGGCAAGATGTCAGGCCAGCCAGAACCTCCGACGGAAAATGTCAACATGATTTCCGTACGAGAGAGCAACTGGCACAAGGACCCTGTGTGTCCTACCATTTCATGCTCAATTGGGGTTCACCACTTTGACAAGACACTTTGTGATTTGGGAGCAAGTGTCAGTGTGATGCCCAAGGTTGTGTTCAACCAGCTGAACTTCAAAAAGCTGACTCCAACACCAATGCAACTGCAATTGGCTGACTCTTCAGTCCGTTATCCAGCGGGTATTGCTGAAGACGTCCCGGTGAAGATTTGGAACTGCTTCATACCCATGGATTTTGTGGTGCTAGACATGGACACTGAGAAGGATACGCCACTCATTCTTGGGCGTCCATTCCTAAGCACTGCAAAAGCTCGCATAGATGTGGGAGCTGGAGAAATCCACTTCCATATCAATGGCAAGGAGGAAAAATTTAACTTTCGGCCAAGATCAAAACAATGCTCCATGATTCGAATCGAGTATGGGCCTAATGATAAACCCATCAGAGAGGTCGAAGTCACACCTCCAAAGGTGGACTCACTCATTGCATTCATGAGAAAATTAATCTATGAGGAGAATCCAACGTTTTGACCAGGCCGATATCCAAAGGCGACGAAATTGTCTGGACCCTCCCAAGGCCCAAGTCCACCAAGCCACCAAAGAAGGAATGGCGGAAAAAGCAAGACAAGCCGTCTGAGCCCACCCCTCCGGGCCCAGATGTGAAATGAATATGGAGGAATGTCCATCTCATCGGACGGTGGTGAGACCTACGCCAATAGGTTAAATTGGTAGTTATCCCACTTTATTTTTCTTTCTTTCTTTTTCCACTCAATTTGGATTTTGCCCATTGCATATTTGATTTTTCCTAGCAAGTTGAGAATCTTATATTATCAACTATCATTTTCCTTTCTTTCTTTTCAAAAGAAAATTTTTTATTGGATTTGAAAAAAGGTTTTTATTTGAAAAACAATTTTTTCTGAGCTGCACATGTGGCATTTCGCCAACGTGCTAACTTTATAGCCGCTGGGGAGCCATTTGCCTCTAGCTCACCTTGTTTTTCTTGCTCTTCATTGCAACACTCGTGCTCAAATCCATCCCCAAACATTTGCATTTTACACTCAAGCTTTCAAGAGGAGAAAATTCGTTGAGAGTTTTGTTTTCTAAACATCGCTTCATTTCGTATTTTCCTCGCCTTGTTTTGTTTTTGCTTGTTGAACTCAAAAAGACATGAAGAGGTTGTTCAGAAAGAGGGAGGGGGATGCAAGCTCAAGCCATGGTGAAGGTTCTAGTGCACGCATCTCTTCCATTGGTACAAGCCCACGGAGGAGAAGTGTGTGTGAGGACACTCCCATGGAAGAGAGAAGCAACCCACACCAACTTCTTCATGACAACGACCTTGACATACAAAGCGAAGTTGAAGATCAAGGACGTAGGCTTCTCCAAAATTGTGAGTTCCGCCACACCAAGGCTTACGATCCACATTTGATCTCCAAAATAGGTATGGACTCTGAATTTCTTTCCATTTGGCATGCAATTGGATTTGATGACCTTGCTCACATAGAGGAGAAATGTTCACGCCTTCTCGCTATTCAATTCCTTTGCACGCTAATAATAGGATTTGATGGTATTACATTTAGATTATTTCAAAAAGAATACAACAGCCTATGGAAAGAATTAGGTAGTATCCTAGGCTTCCATAAACGATGTTTGCTAGATTTAGAAAATTTTCCTAAGTTTAACAAACAAAGTTTTTGGCATGAGCTAACTAGTGAGGTCACACATAGGGCTCCTAGGAATAGCCACATCCAAAACCCTACCTTACGCTTCATGTATAGATGGGTGGCTATGACTATGTTCCCTAGGGGAGATGTTAGGGTTGTGCGAGATGATGAATTGAAAATTTTGTTTGCCATGACTAAAAAGATTAAAGTTGCTCCAGTCAAAGCCATGATGACACAATGGTTAGATTGCATTTCAAAATCAGGACCAATTGAATGCACTTCATTGATTACTCATATTGCTGATAGGGTAGGAGCAATTAAATACTCTTCATTTAAATATATTGAAATTGAAAGAGAATTAATTGATGAAGACTATTTAGTGCAAGGACATACCCTTAAGCATGATTATGATGGCTCCTTGATATTTTTCTATCCTGGCTTTGTCAATGAAATTCGGTTACCTAACCCGGATTTTCATTTGTACAAATGTCGGAGGCTAACCATTAATCTTCTTCCCCTTGAGGAAGCAAGAAGAAGTAATGTCTCAAGCAGGGTAACCAGGAATCGTGCGAGGGCTGTAGCCACAGGCATGCCACCAATAATCTCTCCGGTCCATGAATACCAAGAGGAAGGGAACCCAACGGGTTATGCGCCCGGATGGACTCAACCTCCGACGTATGAGACTGGGGGATCATCTTTTCAAGAATTGCAAAGGTATCCACCCTTATCCACTTCAAGCTCTAGCAGCTTGCCCCCAACGTCCATGAGAGGACGTCGTTCCTTTTCGGCTAGAAGTCATCATGACTATAGCCAAGGAATGACGGACCTCACCAGACGTATGGGAGAACTTGAAGTGAGAACGGGTGACATCTACAACACACTCCAGGAGCATGTTCAAGGGACCCAGGATTGGCAACAACACATGAATGCTCAATTCACCAACTTCAACACGGCGCTACAACAACAACAAGCCGATCTTGCAGCATACTTCAGTCATCAAGGGTTCAACCCTTATCATGGAGGTAGTTGAAGAACAAGCTTGGGGGAGGACCCCCACTTGAGGTAACATGTATCACATTCCTTGCATATTTGTTTTCCATCCATCATCCACCTTGCATTTAAAAAAAAAGAATAGGTTAGATTTGCTTTCATCAAATAAAGATGTGCGGTAAGAATGATTTAGAGTTCACATAGATGAAATGATGAATAGTTTCTTTGTTTTATTTTCCTAAGTCTCTAGTTTACAACTTGCTACTCTCCGAATATTGCTTTCATTGGTTTGAAATACTTTTACCTTAATTTGGAAGTTGTGGGTAGCAAAAGCTTAATCTAATTCTAGGTTGTTGCAAGATTAGAATTAGTAATAGGGCTGCTTGTCCTAGTTTGAAAGTAAAACATAGATTTCCGGAGAAATTCTAATAAGATTTAAGTTTCCCTCCATTGATTGGAAATACCTACTGTCGGTGGTTTTGATCCGGCAGATCTCCCGACACTACTAAAGTGTTAGAGGAGTTTGAGGTTCGGTGTGGGCGCGCGGAGATTCAAGAATGTGAAGTGTAAAATGACACAGTAGACACGATGATTTACGTGGTTCGGGCGGCCTGAGTGTAATACCCTACTCCACGGGGTATGTTGGTGTTGTATTGGATGTATGAGCTCAAACTGAGTTCAGAGCGTGTAGAGTGAGTGCTTCTTGTGAGTCTCCACCCTATGTATCGTCGGCCTGTCCTTTTATAGTACAAGGGCAGGCCGTTACAAGTTAGCCTGGCCCGACATGTGGCCCCGGCGGTTACTAATATTGATACACATTTAATGCACTTAATTACCCTTAATAACCGAGTTACGGGCTTTGATAGCACCATTTCTGGTAATTAAGGTCGTCCGATCGTGTGTCATTAATATAGTATTAACGACACTTAATCGGGTCTTGAAGTCCTTGATTCCCCTTTGAAGATCCGGAGCCGTTGTGAAGTCTTTCGGAGGTTAGAGGCTAAAGATCCGATGGTTGGACACGTGGCAGCCCCGGAGCATACTATGGGGAACAGATAGGTCCGGTGCCACCTAACACGTGTCAGTTCCGGAGCTTCCCTCGGTCTAGGGTTAGGTCCGGGGGTGCCGCTATGGTACATAGCCCGGAGCTTCCCCCTTGTGGGCGGTAGCTCCGGTTTGATAGTACATGTGGGCCTCCGAAGGTTTTCAAATCAAGTAGATGATATTCCCCTGAGATCTTTGCACTCCCAAGGGGTATATGATACCCAGGGTACCGATAGAGGCCCCCTGGGCCCACCTCTGGGGAAGACCCCTTGGGTGAAGTCATTCCGCCAGAGGTGGGTCCATCCTTCGACTTTTGAACTGAGTCTTCAAAGGTCTTCGGATGTGCCGTTGGCGATGGTTTGGAGTTAAATCTTCGCCGTGTGGCATATCCCGTGTGCGGCAGATGAGATCTTTAGCGTGCGGACCTCACGCAATTGAAGGTCACCGGTTTGCGATACGAAAATCGTATCGGTTCTGCGCGCCTTGTCAGGACGCTGCCTTCGGGCTTCCCGCCTCATGATGACAACCGTTCGCCTGGGTAAGAACCTCGACTTGATCATCCTGGTGGTCTTGGGCCCTCTTGTCATCGGCTGGGTGGAATTTTTGAGTAGTATCTTCGACTTCCTTGCGGTTTCCATCCAAGCGTTGCGAGGGCTTACTTAAGAAGGAAAGCGCGCACCGTCTGGGGTTCTTTACGCCTCTCATCTGATCTAGCGCTCAAACTCCCAACTTGTACTCGCTTTACCTCTCTATCCTTGCTGTGCCGCGATGGAATTGGGTCTCCGCGAGAGCCGTTTGAAGATCGAAGGTGATCTGAAGAAGGTCCGAGCCCTCATGGGATGGTCCCCAGACTTCTTCAACCGCCTGGTCCGCGCCGGGGGAGAGCTCCCGTTCGAGAAGGAGCACGCCGGCGAAATAGTGTACTTCTCTTAGTACGCCATGGTGGGGTTGATCCCACCTTTTTCCTCCTTTTTCTTGATGCTGCTAGACTTCTATGGTCTGCAGCTGTACCATCTTGGCCCCCACTCCATTCTTCTTGTGTCTGTCTTCGTCCACTCTATGAAATGTGGGTGGGCATCCCCCCTGCATTGAACTCTTCCAGACCTTCTTCACCATCCATACCACCCGTAGGAGTAATGAGTACCTTGGCTTCTACTATTTCGTGAAGCGCAAGAAGTGCCCATTCAAGTACCTCCGGTCGTTTCCCTCTGGAAAGTGGGATGATTGGAAGAAGGTTTGGATAGTCATTCGGGTGGAGGAGCACGAGAAGTTGGAGCTGCCCGAAGGCCTCCCCAACATCGACACTGCAGTCTGGAGTGAAGCTCCGATGCTATCAGATGCCTTCAACTCTGCTCTGACCAGGATCCGCCAGTGCGTGGAGGGAGGATTAACTCCTCAGGCGGTGTTTTGCAAATTCCTAGTCAACAGGTGGGCACCGCTGAAGAGGAGAGAAAAACTCGCTTGGGCCCTCAACAGTGTGATGGACGACGACCGGGTCGAGACCGGGCTGAAGTCCAACATGGCGGGGGCAACCTTGGAGTATCATCTCAAGAAGTTCCAGCACGGAAACGACGTCGCAGGTGATGACTTGACCCCGCCACCAGCTTTTCTACCTCTGAACGTGGAAGTAGAGTTTAGCAGGGAGCTCCGTTAGATGATGCTGGTGCTTTACAACCTGGGTGTCGTCGAGAGAAGATCAACCTCCAGGGTGGTGATCCCTGGGGCTTCCGAAGGTGGCTCCGACCCTGCCCCGAAGCCAAGGATCGAAGTCATTGGCAAGGGCAAGGAGCCGGCGGACGAACCCTTGAGCCGGAAGAGGAAGCTGCAGCATGCCGTCAGAAGGTCCATCAGGCCTGCAACCTCTGCATCGGCTCCTTCTCACCGGAGGGGGAGGTCTTCTACAACTGCAGCGACAGTACCCGCAGCGGCGTCTTCTCGGGGTGCTAGCTCTGGGCATGCGACTGCAGCACCAGGGCCAGTTGAGGCCTCTAGGTCCGGAGGTCCTTCCCGGTCGATGGGGGCCTCGACTAAGGAAATGCCCGTGGCTGCAACAAGTTCCGGGGGGCCTTCCGGAGCTTCCACGCCGGCGGTGGCTATGGTCAGCCCATAACGCCCGGGAAAGAGGTTCCGCGCAAGCTGGTGCGGAAGCCTCATGAGGTAATTTTCAATCTTTACCTCAGACAGTTATTTTGTTGTTGTAACTGTTTTTTAAGTTTCTTCATCCATCATCTGCAGCGTTCCCAAGAAGAGGAGTGAAGCTCCACCCTCAGCCACAGCAGCTGAAGCTGTGAGGGCGGAAGCTTCTGCTCCTGTCCCAGCGCTGCCCCAAGTGGTGGCTGAAGCTGTGACAGCTCCAGCGCCAGCTGTCGTGGTCATGGACCTCGACTCCTACCCCGAGATTCCCATGGTAGCGTCGGACCGCGGAAGAGAAGATGCACCAGCGGCACCTGCCCCGGAGGTTGAAGCTCCGGGTCTTGATGCTGAGATGACAGAAGCTTCGGCCGTTGAGCAGGAGGAAGCAGTAATTCCGGCCCCAGAGCCGGAAATTGTCGAAGCCCCAGCGGTTGAGCCAGAGGTAATTGAAGTCCCGCCGTGCGCGCCGGATGTTGAGGAAGTCCCGGTAGTTGGGTCGGTTACCTCTGAAGCACCGGCCGCAGAGCCGGTCGTTGCTGGAGCTCCGGCCGCAGGGCCAGTTGATGTTGAATACCATCCGGCTCCCGAGCCAGTTGCCATTGAAGCTCCGGCCGCAGGGCTGGCTGTTGTTGAAGATCTTCCGGCGCCCGAGCCGGTCGTTGCTGAGGCGTCAGCGCTCGAGCCCCCACTAGAGGAGGTGCCCAGGCTGGAGCCAGAAGCAGCCCCTGCTCCGGGAGTGATGACGCCGGAGGTACCCGCGACTGAGCCGGAGTGCCCTGATGAAGTCGCTGGCCCCCTGCCTGAGGGGGCGAACGAAGATTTGGCGGCTGGTCCTTCGGAACCACTTCCGGAGGTCGAAACTTCATCAGCGGGACCCTCCTTGATGGCGATTGAGGCCATCCCGGAGGATGGCCCTAGTGCCGTGGAGGCTCAGGGGACCACTCTTGTGGAGTGGGACCCAATTTTTGTAACTGAAAACCCGCCGGAACTAGTGGAGGAGACCCCAGCAGGTCCGGATCCTATCCCGTTGTCATTGTCTATTGACAACGCCTGCTCCAGTCAGCGTCAAGTTCAACTGGCATTCTTCCACGACAGCAAGGCTCTTGAAGAGCAGCGCGAAACCCTTAGGAGGCGGTGTAATCGTCTCTACTTCGAGACCAAGCTGGCGCAGTCGAGGCTGGCAGATGACAAAGAATGGATCATGCAGGAGAAGGTCCACCTGGAATACTGGGGCAAATTATTGGATGACAGGGAGAGCTTGACCCGCGCCCTCGACGCTCAATCCAGGGCCATTTATGAGCAGACCAAGGCAGCTAATAGTGCGGCTGATGAATGCCAAGAAAGGCTAGAAGCCATTAACACTACTCTCATCAAGTGCTGGGAGGCACTTGAGGAGAGGGAGAAGAGGCTCGAAGATGAAGAGCAAAAACTCCTAGATCTGCGGGATGACGTTCTGAAGAGGAAGGAGGAGCTCACCGAAAAGGTGGCTCTGGCTGACAAGGGCCTCGAGGAGCGCGCCAAGAAATTGGAAGAGCGCTGCGCTGAGGAGGAGGAGAAGGCCTCGGTGCGGGGGCAGGAACTCTACCAGCAAGAGTGTGCCATCGATGCTAGGGAGAAGAAAGTGAGGGGCAGGGAGAAGGACCTGGTTGACCGCCGGAACAAGATCTACCTCCAGGAGGAGGAGCTCGGAAAACTCGAGAAGCAGGTTGCTGAAAAGATTCAGCAAAATGCCAAAGAGGTTGAGCGCCTTGCTCGCGAGAATTCTAAACTGGCGGCAGCCAAAAGATCCTTGGAGGAACTGAAGGGCTTGCGGGCTGCGGACTCCCTACAAGTTTGGGAGTTCTTGAGCAAAGCCAATGACGCGCTGACACCGATGGGCTTCAGTCCCGTGCGTCCGGATGATCCGGAGCCAAAGCCGAACCTGGCGTTGTAGGCGTTGAGCTCGGCGGGTAGCAAACTCTCCAAGGTGGGCGACGTCATCGTGGACCAATTGGAGGTTGAGGGGCAATTCCTGGCGAAGAACGTCACAGAGTATGTGTTGACGTGCTACACCAGCCGGGATCCCCAATTCCCTCTGGACCCGGTGCTTGAAGGTCCCATCGAAGGACAAGATGAAGCCACCCGAGCCAACGTGTCGGAGGTTGCTCAGAAGGTCGCCCAGTTCTTCCATAGGGTCTAGACCATCTCTGTAGCTCCCACTTGTATTCTCTCTTTTTCTTCCCCAATTTTGTAATCCCTTGTCTCAGATGAATGAAATCCAAATTTTTGCGAATTTCATTTTTTGTCTTCAACACTTTTATCTTCACTTGGCCCCCTGGTAGATGTATACAATTTGATTGTGAACATGTTCCAAGAGGATATTGTGTTTTGTTGAAGACTCGTTTGCTTCGAACTTGTAGAGTGTAGGTTCGATGTCTTCGATGGTGAAGGCCCCCTGAGGTTGTCGGAGCTCTGAAGCTCTGGTATTTACTACCGTCGGGGCTCAGTAGCTCCGGCAATAGTTCCCATCAACGCGTAGAGCATCGATAGTTAGACCTCCGGGGTGTCGGAGCTTAGTAGCTCCGGCAGTGACCTTTGCCAACGCGTAGTTTGTAGGCAACAGACTTCGTTTGAGGAATCTTCTCACCATCTTTTATTATGCATCGACGGCTGGCCCCCTAGCTTTACCGGAGCTTGGTTGCTCCGGTGATGCTCGTTTTCAATGTTTAACATCGATTACAAGCCACCTAGGGGGAGTCGGAGCTTCGTCAGCTCCGGCTTTTCTCCATCAACATGGATTCTTTATTTTTCCTGCACACTGAAGCCAAGAAAAATAGTAAAATTCGCTCCTTGCCTATAACTCCGTCGTGGCTTACGATTCTCAAGAAAATTTTAGGTCAAACACGATTCTAAATGCAACCGAATGCATTGCCTTCTTTCTTCCAGATCCAATTGTACTTGGACCCGCCTTACTTCGGCCTGCCGAGGTGTAGGTAGAGTGGCGTACTTAGGGTGCTTGACCAGGCTAAGTCGATAGCACACTCCGACCCTAGATTGGCTTGGCGACATTCAGGCGAGTGGGCCATGAACAATATTTGAATCCAAAAGAATCGACAATACAGCTCGAATCGTATATGAACTAGTCGAACTGAAATTGCTTAAGAATTGCACGTCCTTGTTATAGACAAGAAAGAGAAAAATAAAAAATGTTGAGCCTGTACAAAGTATATGCACGTGGAGTCCGTTTCACATGAAGATGTCTTTCATTATAGGTCCGGGGGACAGGGGAAACAAGTACACTCTTAGGGTACGGAACCAGGCTAAGCGTGTTTCATTTCTCGTTTGACCCAGGGTAGCTAGCCACACTTTTAGTCCTGAGACTGTGACAAGCGTTGCATGAACTTTGTAGACCTTTCGGGAAAGGTTCGGCTGTTCTCCCGGAGGAACTACCCGACTCTGTACAATGACTCTATAATATACACCTCAAGTTACTACAGACTCACCTTCGTGATATTAGGTGTAGAACTTACGAAGGTGCTCAATGTTCCAAGGATTTGGGAGAGGTGTCCCATCCTCGGTTGCCAAGCGAATGCTTCCGGGATGGGATACTTTAATCACATGGAAGGGTCCTTCCTAGTTGGGGGAGAGTTTGTTTAACCCTTCTCTGGATTGTGTATTCTCCGTAGGACCAGATTGTGTTCCTCAAGCTGTCGGTTGTGTACATGCCGCTGATGATAGCGCCGAAGGGCTTGGCGGTATCCGGCATTCCGAACGGCTGCTTGGCACCTTCCCTCCTCAAAGAGGTCTAGGTCTTCACACTGGAGCTGGTCCTGCGTGGCTTCGTCGAAGGTCCGGACCCGGAGTGACCCCAAGGTGATTTCCGGAGGAAGGATTGCTTCAGCTCTGTACACCAGGAAGAAGGGTGTCTCTCCAGTTGATCGATTTTGAGTTGTCCTGTTGGCCCATAGAGTAGGTGGAAGCTCTTCAATCCAGTTGGCTCCATGTTTTTTCAAGCGCTCATAGGTGCGCGTTTTGAGTCCTTTCAGGATTTCAGCATTTGCGCTCTCGGCCTGGCCATTGCTCGCCGGGTGAGCTACGGAGGCGTAGCAAGCTTGAATGCCGAGGTCTTCGCAATATCCTTGAAATGCAGAGCATGTGAATTGGGTCCCGTTATCAGTAATGATTTTGTTTAGGACTCCAAATCTGCATACGATGGACTGCAAAAAGTTGATAGCAGATTGCTTGTTTATTGTCACAACTGGAGTTTCTTCCGGCCACTTGGTGAACTTGTCAATGGCGACATACAGGAACTTGTAACCTCCGACGGCTCTTGGGAAAGGTCCCAAGATGTCCATCCCCCACACGGCGAAGGGCCATGTAGGAGGTATCATTTGTAGAGGCTGAGCCGGTGTGTGAATTTGCTTTGCATGAAATTGACATGCTTTGCATTTCTTCACCAGCTCAGTTGCATCCCGGAGTGCTGTAGGCCAGTAGAAGCCATGCCGGAAGGCTTTACCGACCAGCATGCGGGAAGACGCATGGTTCCCACACTTGCCTGCATGGATTTCTGCGAGGAGCTCGCAGCCTTCTTCCCTTGTGCTGCACCGCACTATGACGCCCTTGGCACCGCGTCGGTAGAGATCCCCTTCTACCAACGTGTATCTTTTAGCGAATCTGACTATCTGGTCAGTGGATACATCATCGTTGGGAAGGATGTTGTCTTTCAAGTAGCTCCGGATCTCCGAGATCCATGCATCGGAGCTAACTTGAGCATTTGAGTTTTGCGTGCTGGGTTCCTCGGAGCTTCCGACAGCACCTACGACCCTTGATGGCTGCCATGGTAACAGGGCCATCGGGACCGTCAGCTTTGGGATGCTGATCTCGCCCCCTTCACTCAGTTCGGCAGGCTGAGCTGTGGGTTTTGACAACCTCTGGACAAAAGTTCCGTCAGGAGCCAGAGCTCCGGTTGATGCTTTCGTCTAGAGTTTGTCGGCTTCAGCATTGTGGGCACGCTGGACATGGTGGAGATCTAGGACTTCGAAGTCCTTCTGAAGCCTCTGGACTTCAAGAAGATAAGCAGCTAGCTGGAGATTGTTGCAGGAGCATTCACCCTTCACTTGCTTAATGATGAGCTGTGAAACTTCCTTGACCAGCAATTGCTTGACACCATATGACAGTGCCACCCTCAGTCCGTAGATGAGTGCTTCATATTCTGCCATGTTGTTGGTCGCCTTGAAGTCAAGGTGTACGATATATTTTACCTTCTCTCCGGTTGGTGCGGGGAGAAGGATTCCAGCTCCGGCCCCCTGCTTTTGCATTGAGCCGTCGAAGTAGAGGGTCCAGTGAGGCTCGGTGAAGACCGGAGCCTCGTGTTCCGGCTTCTGCTCACTGGGGCCCCCAGGGTTTGATGGAGAGGGAGTCCATTCCGCCACGAAATCCGCCAATGCTTGACTCTTGATTGCTTGCCTTGATATGAATTCGAGATTGAATTCAGCCAATTCCTCTGCCCACTTTGCAATATTCCCAGTTGAATTGGGATTATGCAAGATTGCTCGAAGTGGGTAGGAGGTCACCACTGAAATCTTGTGAGCTTGGAAGTAATGGCGAAGCTTCCTGGAGGCAATGAGAACTGCATAGAGCAGCTTATGAACCTCTAGGTATCGAGTCTTGGCGTCATGAAGTACTTCACTGATGAAGTACACTGGGCGTTGGATGGTCCGGACCCTCCCGGAGGGGCCCGAAGCTTCCTCTTCACTGACCCGGATCCTCCCTGAGGGATCCGGACCTTCTTCGGGGACCTCCGGGTCCTGGCTGGAGGGATCCAAAGCTTCTTTAGAAGCGACCTGGACCCTCCCGGAGGGGTCTGAGTCTTCTGAAGTAACTTTTTGTGAACTCAAGTCTGGGAGCTAGGACCCAGACTCGCTTTCAGGAACCTCCAGACCCTCCCGCAGGGGTCTGGATTCCTGAGCATGGGATAGTTCTGGTCTCTCTGCAATCAGGACCATACTGACGACTTCGTCAGTTGCTAAAATTTAAAGTAGCAAAGGCTCACCGGGGTTCGGAGCTACCAGAGTTGGTAGGGTGGTGAGGAACTGTTTTAGCTCCTGGAATGCCTTTTCTGCTTCTTCAGACCATTGGAATGGTCCGGACTTCCTCAATAACTTGAAGAAGGGAGGTGCCTGTTCCACCAATCTTGAATTGAACCGGCTAAGGGCTGCTTGACATCCAGTCAACTTTTGGACATCCTTGATGCGGGCTGGTGGCCGCATGTCTTCAATGGCTTTAATCTTCGCCGGATTAGCTTCTATGCCCTGGTGACTTACCAGGAAGCCAAGAAGTTTTCCGGAGCTAACCCCGAAGACACACTTGTCTGGGTTTAGCTTTGTGCGTGTGACCCGCAACTTGTCGAAGACAGCCTGTAAGGTGCCAAGGAGTGACTCCTTGTTCTTGACCTTGACCACGATGTCATCGACGTACACTTCCACTATGTCTCTAATGAGTTCTTCAAAAGTTTTGTACATAGCTCGTACAAAGGTTGAAGCTTCATTCTTGAGACCAAATGGCATGGCTGTATAACAGTACAATCCATCTACTGTGATAAAAGAGGTATGCTCTTCATCTTCCCTAGACATTCTGATTTGATGATACCCAGAATATGCGTCTAGGAAACACAGTAATTCACACCCGGAGGTGGAATCCACTATCTGAACAATTCTAGGTAGTGGGAATGGATCTTTTGGGCATGCCTTATTTAGTGTTGTGTAGTCGATACACATCTGAAGCTTCCCACCGGCCTTGGGCACAACGACTGGGTTTGCCATCCATTTTGGATGGAAGACTTCTCGGATGAATCCAGCTTCGAGCAACTTCTTCACTTCTTGTCGAATGAAGTTCTGTCGCTCCACAGATTGCTTCCGAGGCTTCTGGTGTATAGGCCAGGCATCAGGGTAGATCTTCAGATTGTGCTCAATCACTTCCCTGGGGATCCTAGGCATTTGTGACGGTTGCCAAGCAAACACGTCGACGTTAGCCCGGAGGAAAGCGATGAGCGCGAGTTCCTATTTGTCATTCAGTCCTCCTAATATACGGGTGGTTTGAGCGGCATCAGAACCGATTTGGACGACTTTGACGGGAATGTCGTGGTCGCCGCTTGGCTGCACACGTGGTGCAGAAGTCGAGCCTCGCTGTTGAATGCTCAGGGGTTTTGGAGCTTGTTCTTGCCAGGAGTCCTCCTCTTGCATCGTAGTAAGCGCATGAAGTTCTTCCAGAGCAGTTACTCTGGCAGTACGATCTCCACGGATTTGAAGAACGCCTACTGGTGTTGGCATCTTTAACACCAAGTAGCCATAATGAGCAGCTGCCATGAATTTGTACAAAGCAGGCCTACCCAAGATGGCATTGAAGGGTAAGTTGATCTGAGCGACGTCAAAGACCAACTTCTCGGTGCGATACTTCTCCCGGGTCCCGAAGGTAACGGGGAGGGTAATAGCACCGAGTGGGGTAATGGCTCCCAGACCTACTCCGGAGAAAGGTCGGAAGGGGTGAAGATCCGAAGGTCGGAGCTGAAGCTTGGTAAAAGCTTTGAAGCTTATGAGGTTGAGCCCCGAACCTCCGTCTACCATAACGTGGTGGAGCTGAATGTTATTGATTGTAGGAGATACCATCAAAGGTAACTGGCCTACTCCAACCATGCTTCGAGGGTAGTTTGAAGCATCAAAAGTGATGGTTGTGTCCATCCACTTCTGATGAGGCTACGCCCTGGCTGTAGGAGCTACGGCAGCCATGTCCCGATGCATTGTCTTGAGGATGCGGCGGGAGGTGATGTCCCATGATCCACCAAAAATGGTGTTCATGGTCTTCCGACGCTCGTTGTCAAAGACGTCAGAATCGTCGTCGACGGAGGTGTAGGCGACCTTCAGGACCTTTTTGAGATCCTGAAAACCTAACTCCTCTTCAGCCGGAGCTTCGTCAACTTTTTGTTTTCCTTCCCTCTGTCGAAAAGGAGCTTCTTCCCGGCGCTTGTTGTAGCGCTCGACAAGGTTTTGGACCTCTCGGCAGTTCTCCAAACTGTGGCTGTCCGTTTTGTGAATTGGACAGCACACCTTGGGTTTGCCACCGTCTTCAGAAGACGGTCGAGGTCGCTTCTCGGGGCGTGGCCCCCGGCCACCCGGAGCTGCAGCAGCTGCAGCATTAGATGCACCTGCTGACGGCTTTTTCTTACCATTGGTCTTTTTCTTCTTCTTGCCACTCCTGGAGGTAGTGGCTTCGCCTTTGGAGGATTTTTTGTGATCCTCCGGAGGTGGTTTGGAGTGCATTTCATGGCCCTCCGCAGCTCTGGCACATTTGTCAACCAAGCTGAAGAGTTTCGTGACACTGGTGATCTCCTTGATCGCAAGTTTCTCCAACATCTTCTTATCCCGTACACCCTGTCTAAATGCCACAATGACAGAAGTGCTAGAGATAGAAGGGATTGTGTTTCGTACCTGTGAGAGGCTCTGGATGGATGATCGCAGGGATTCTGCCCCTTTTTGCACGACTGCAAAGAGGTCCAATTCAGTGCCTCGTCGGGTGTATGAACTCCCGAAGTTGGCGGTGAACTGCCGGCACAACTCCTCCCAACTGTTGATGGAGTTGGGTGGAAGGCTCATAAACCAGGACCAGGCTGTCCCAGTTAAAGCCACTGGAAAATAATTGGCCATTACGGCCTCATTTCCTCCCGCTGCTAGGATAATAGTGGAGTAAATCTGAAGAAATTCAACGGGATTATTGGTCCCGTCAAACTTCTCCGGCAGGTGAGGCCGGAATTTCTGTGGCCACCTGACCATACATAGATGCATGGCCAGGGCCGAACAGCCTCCTCCTACTTCTTCAGGAGCAGGAATGTCCTGAGCTTCTCGTATTTCGTGAGCACGCTCAATATGGACTCGGCCGTCTTGTTGACAGTATCGACGATCAAGCTCTGCCCGGAGGTCATGAGTTGAAAGCCTTGATACCGTGTGAGTGCGCCGTGCCCCGGAGGGCAACGGCGTCACTTGCTGCGACGCATCACGTCTCCTGTTGTTGGAAACGTGCAGACCAAGCCTGCCAGACAAGGTCCGTTGCTGCGACGGGGCCCGTCCTGAAGGAGGAGGACCCTGGTTGCTGATGCGGTCGGCTGCTGCTGCAACCAAGTGTTCCACATCGGCCCTCCACTGCTCCATTGCATCCCGGGATGCGTCCGGAGGTGGTGGGCGCTGAAGAATAGCACGTGCTGCATGGAGTGCGTGTTCCGGGTTGTCATGATTTGCCGACGCAGTGATTGACGTAGGTGCACCATCGCGCTGCCCAGCTTGATTTGCTGGTGGAGGCAGCGGTGGTGGTAGCGTGACTCCTGCTGGAATTGAGGCTCCTGCTGGTGGCTGCATATTGGAGGGATTGCCCCCAACAGCTTGAATAGCGGGATGACCGTTGGATGATCCAGCAGCTGAGTTCACCATTCTTGAAATCTCAGGCGCCTCCCTTCCTGGCACGCCAACTGTCGGTGGTTTTGATCCGGCAGATCTCCCGACACTACTAAAGTGTTAGAGGAGTTTGAGGTTCGGTGTGGGCGCGCGGAGATTCAAGAATGTGAAGTGTAAAATGACACAGTAGACACGATGATTTACGTGGTTCAGGCCGCCTGAGCGTAATACCCTACTCCAGGGGTGTGTTGGTGTTGTATTGGATGTATGAGCTCAAAGTGAGTTCAGAGCGTGTAGAGTGAGTGCTTCTCGTGAGTCTCCCCCATATGTATCGTCGGCCTGTCCTTTTATAGTACAAGGGTGGGCCGTTACAAGTTAGCCTGGCCCGACATATGGCCCCGACGGTTACTAATATTGATACACATTTAATGCACTTAATTACCCTTAATAACCGAGTTACGGGCTTTGATAGCATCGTTTCTGGTAATTAAGGTCGTTCGATCGTGTGTCATTAATATAGTATTAACGACACTTATTCGGGTCTTGAAATACTTGATTCCCCTTTGAAGATCTGGAGCCGTTCTGAAGTCTTCCGAAGGTTAGAGGCTGAAGATCCAATGGTTGGACATGTGGCAGCCCCGGAGCATACTGTGGGGAACAGATAGGTCCGGTGCCACCTAACATGTGTCAGTTCCGGAGCTTCCCTCAGTCAGGGGTTAGGTCCGGGGGTGCCGCTATGGTACATAGCCCGGAGCTTCCCCCTTGTGGGCGGTAGCTCCGGTTTGATAGTACACGTGGCGACCCTAGGACTAACCATGTTGGGGAAGGGGGTCCGGTTATGTCTGACATGTGGGCCTCCGAAGGTTTTCAAATCAAGTAGATGATATTCCCCTGAGATCTTTGCACTCCTAAGGGGTATATGATACCCAGGGTACCGACACCTACCAAAGCCATATGATGTTCATACATAGACAAAACCTTATGGTTATGCTATTTGCTTTCACATTGAGCCTAGTCAAACTAGTATAGACCTATGTGAGAAATCGTTCAAGTATTTTTGAATTTAAGAATTCACTTGCACATGCTATACTTCTACACTAGAAGTAAGCAAAACGTCCATCATATCCACCATACCACAACAAAAAGAGAAACTCCATGTTATTCATGTTTAGCACTCTCTTCAAAATTCATTGCAAAGAAAGGGAGTAGAAGACATGGCTACAAAAAGAAAATGAAAAAAAAGGGGGCATGCTTACATCATAAGCATGAGAAAAAAAAGTAGCCATGTTTCGTCCCTGCAAAAGAAAGAGAGATTATACCAAAAAGGAGTTATCTCAAGTATCCACATCCACTTGCACTCCATCACACATGCACTAGTCTTGAATCAAAAAGTTTTGATTTGAATTCTCCTAAGGCTCACTTTTTTGACTTAGCAATATATGTGATGCAAATATGCCTACTTACTTTCCTTACCAAGCTCCACATACAAGCCATATTCAATGACTAGGAATAGTAGAGGCACAATTCTTTGGTGAGGAAATATTCCTGAGAGAATCAAATTGAGGTACTTAATATCTAAACTGAATTCTCTGGGATTTAAGTGGAACTTGATTTCTAGGCTATGTTTGCTCCATTTGCTATTCTACCTTTCAACTACTCATGAATATGAAAAAGCATAAGCCCCATGATAACTTAAGAAAGGTAGGGTATCATAGCCAATTTCTGCAATACTAGGTAGAGTATCTTGTTGTGCATTAGATACTTTTGAAAATAAGATATTGTAGCAACTCCTGATCATCAACCTAAAGTCGTGACTTTGCTCAGGACGAGCAAATGATAAGCTTGGGGGAGTTTGTTGACGGCTGTTATATACCAATTTCCTCCGTCAATTTAACTCGATTATGTGAAGGATGTGTCATTTCTTGCACACGTCACATTTCTATCTGACCCAATTCCACTTGGACTTGTAGAAATATGTGTATGCAGCATTTTATGCAGGAAATGAGGAAATATAGAGGGACAAATCCTATAAAATATCATCCCAGCCAATCAGGCGACGACACGTGGCATTCCATGGATCAAATGGCCCACAAACAGAAGTATCCGAGGAGATCCAACGATGTATCACCCAAATACATCAATGGGACCCACCTGGCAGCCACCTGGAGAAAGCACACGAGAAACGATGCAATGACCAGGTCGGCCGAACCAGGGGTTCGGCCGACCTGGTCTTTGCACCAAACTCGGTCAGCCTCCACGTGTTGGCTCCTCCCGGCTCCCTAGAGGCAATGGTGACTGATTCGTGCGCTTTTGGTGGCGGGAACCGACCTCAACACTAGTATAAATAGGACCCCTACCCCTCACTTCAAAACACACCACTTGAGCTTCATCTCTATTGTATACACTATCATCCATAGTCTTAGAGGAGTTAGGTTGTAGAGAGGAGAGTCTCTAGTCCCAAGTCCAAATTGGGAAAGAAGTAAGGAGTCTCTCTCTTCCCAATCCTACATTGGGAAAGGTATGGCTCATGTATTCTTTCTTGTATTTGTGACTTTATGCATAATAAATATAGTATCTGTAGTCTCTACTTATACATATACTTGGGCAAAGCGTTTCTTGTTTGATTGTAGAGTCCATGTATGTGGAAGGTATAACTTTTATGACTGTTTCATCATGAACATATCTCATTATCATAGAACCTATAGACCCCCACTATAGTCTAGTTAATTATAACATAACTATGTTAGTATGGATAACTATGTTGTGTATCAACATTGGTTCAATGATGATTCAATTCATTACCTTAGGATGGATTGTGCCTAGGCTCTTAAGGTAATTACTTAATATGCTAGCATAGTGCTAGGACAGCTAAGTAGCATTGGATGTCTCGTAGACCCACAGATTGAAGAGGTAGGCAGTAGGTGGTGACAACCCTATCTGTCCTTTGTAATCCTCCATGTTCGGCTATGCCACAGGCTCTTGGCCGGAGTCGCCCTAGGATTGCTAGGGGTAAGACCGTGCCCGATGTGTTGAACCACATAGCATAAGTATTCACTATTGATCTAGCTTATGAATAATTAGTTTAGACTATGTATATGTACAATAGAGCATAGTAGGAGTACCTCCATAACTCTCAACCTTAACTAACCTCTAGGATCCTCTTACCCCCCTTAGACTTGAAAGCTTTTGTGTGTGTCACACTACCTCCACTATTATTTTATCCATCCTTACTAGATTCTTACCTAGACCTTTCTACCCTTTCCACGTGATGATTGTTATATCTCTACCCCGCCTTCCTTTGGGATCAAATAAATGACACCCTTGAGAATACTCTTAAGGGGAAATGCTACAATGATACCTCTGTGCGCTTGCGGAATTCACTCTGTGATCCAATAGAACCATTAACAAGCATTTCTGACACATCAGTTGGAGATGTTTAGTTAATGGTGCATAAGAAATACCAAAAAGCATTTCTGGCGCCGTTGTCGGGGATGATTTGTTAGTATAACTTAGGAGCCGTCAACAAGCATTTCTGGCGCCGTTGCTGGCGAAGGCAAATAGATATATAACATGACTGAGTGAATAGGATAGAACCATGGGTAGGATTTTAGTAGTATACCCATTCTTTGTTTTCACATGTTAAATGTGAAAATAGGGTAGTGTATGTCTAGTTTTCGCCTGCAGGAAAACATTGTTGAAGATCCTGAATCCCTTCTGAGAGACCGACCTCATGTCGTTACTCCTCAGAAGATTCGAGCGGCAAAGTAAGCTAGCATTTCGGCACCAATAATCCAAACGCCAGTGGCTCAGAAGACCCTTCGTGAGTTCTCAGCTCGCTCTGCTAACAATGTGCCTATTGGGCCCACTGTTAACACGGGAGATGTGAACTTCGAGATCAAAAATGGCCTTATCACTATGATGCAAGCCAACCCATTTTGTGGGAAGGCTAACGAGGATGCAAGTGCTCACCTGCAACAATTCCTCGAGATCTGTAGCACTTTTAAGATCAAGGACGTGTCTCCAGATGTGGTCCGTTTGAGACTATTCCCGTTCTCTCTCCTTGGGAAAGCGAAACAGTGGTTCTACGTGAACCAAAGTGTTGTAGACACTTGGGAGACGTGTTACACGACATTCCTCGCCAAATTCTTCCCGTTGGGCAAAACCAATGTCCTACGTGGAAGGATTTCCAGCTTCCAGCAAGAGCTCAAGGAATCTATTCCCGAGGCATGGGAAAGGCTTTAGGAGTACATCCTAGCCTATCCCCAACATGGGATGGATGACTGGATCCTTATTCAGAATTTCTATAACGGACAGATCCCATCCGCTCGTGACCATTTGGATGCTACCGCTGGAGGAGCCTTCTTCTCATTGACGGTGCCAAAAGCTAAAGATCTCATTGAGAAGATGGTGTCTAACATAGGATGGAACGAGAGCGTCTCCATACCCAATAGCGAGGCATGCACACCTTGAAGGAGGTGGACATGATTGCTGCAAAATTGGACCTCCTAATGAAGAAAATAGATGGACAAGCTAGTGGTCAAGTGTCTAGCAATGCCTATGCCCTAGACTCTCACATCACATGTGAAGTCTGTGGCAACACGGGTCATATGGACAATGATTGCCCAGAAACTCATAAGGATGCCCTATACCTCACCCACAATGGAAATTTCAACAACAACAATGGCTATCATCCAGGATGTCAAGGGTGGGGGTCAACAAAGCCCATTCTTTCAAGGAGGGTACAACAACAATGGCAACCCTGGAAATCAGCCCAACTTGAGAGAACTTTCCATTAGCCAGCTCAAGATCAACGATGCCCTATCCAAGAAGCTGTCAGCTAATGACAAGACCCTGGAAAACATCAATGCCAAGATTGAAGGACTATCCTCAGCCTTCAAGGATCAACTGAGCTTCAACAAGATGCTCGAGACTCAGTTGGCTCAGCTGGCAGCTGATATTCCTCCGAGGGAGAATGGCAAGATGTCAGGCCAGCCAGAACCTCCGACGGAAAATGTCAACACTAGCCCCTCTATTACCTCTGGAGCCGTAGACGTCATCGTGGCATGGCACTTGAGGCACCGGTAGCGGTGACGATGGAGTTTGAGCCACCGTCGCCGATCCCTACAATACATGTAAGAAGTTTGACATTTTTATTAGTTTGAAACTTTGTTTTTATTAGAATTGATTAAATAAGCTACAATTGATAATATCTAGGTTAATTTAGGTAAGTTGAGTAAGATTTGGATATGTTACTTGAGGTTATACTAGAATCGCTAAGTTGAGTTATATTTGCCTATTTTTGATGAAGTAAGACTAGAATAAGTACGGTTTTGGTTACTTGAACCACCGAAGAAGGTGCGTCTGGCGTGCTGTGCAGTGGCAGCGGTGGCTGCACTGGTGGCGGTGGCAGTGGCTCTAGCTGGATCTGCCCCCTACTCTCGAACTAGGGCCTATCATTGAAACATTAGAGGCTGCATATTATTAGGCATGCGACTAATTTAAATAACTTTAGTTTTTATTTCTTACCTCCATCGCCTCCCGCATTTGTGCCATCCACGCGGCCTGGTATGAGATCACGACCTCCACCGCAAACATGTGCGCCTCCTCTTGTGTGCAATCTTCTCTTCAAAGTGACAGATGAGGGCCTGCACCTCTATGTCTCTCTGTGAGATACAACGACTCGACATGCCCATCGATGAAGCCTGCGTGGAGCTGCCTCTCGAAGGTCGCACTTCCTTCGAGTTGATGACTCTATCGAATATGGCGAGCCTACAAAAAAAGGATCAGTAATATCAAATTGCAATATCTTGAATTGAAAACGATAAAACAAAGTATCAACTCAACTTTTGTGGGCTTTGCCGCCTCCGCTTGCATACACAGCTTGAGGATCGATTGGTTCATTTTCCCAATTGAAATCTTTGCTGTGTATCCTTCTAGCCTCCTCCTCCCCATACTTAGCTTGGAAAACAAGTAAACCATGTAAACTCAAAAATAGATATAGTTTGAATTAATTTGAATGATTTTTAAACAACCAGTTGTCGGCTGCGGCCTGACTGCACTGCTCAGGCTGAGAATGGTCCTTATGACCTCCCTTCCAGACCAAAGTAGGAGTCAGTTCCACCCCTATCACTCGCTCTTGTCAATAAGTGTTAGTATGAAAAGTATATTTTGAATATATAAAAAATAGTTAGACACACTTACCATGCATTTAGCTAAAATGCAAGTGGTTATCTTGGTCGTAGTTGTGTTTCTCGTCGACCCCACTGCACCCCGAGCCCTGTTGGACTTAGCGACGAACTCATTGCTAGCCCACTACCTACAAAGAACCTGGTATGCATTGAATCGACCCTACAACCAGCTGACAATGTCCTACAGATAATTGTAGGTCATTAATAATACTGTTAACAAAATTATCAGAAATGTTTTTCACTACACCCAATGTACCTCTGCATACTCCTCCTCTATCAGGTGCCTATTGCTCTTCTGGCGGAACGCTCCCACATCATGCTTGTTTTGCCTCAACAAGTCATTGATCGCTTGAGTTCGAGCATTCGACAAAGCTTGCCGAACCACCTTCCGAGCGTTGTGGTGGAACATGGCCCTCGCGTGCTCAACCTGGCTCGGGTCCTCCGGGTCCTCTAAACAATACTTTTCCAATAAGAAAGGGGATATTCAAGAGTTATACATTAATTATTTAAAAGAGTTTAAGAATTGAAACTTGGAAATTTCATTTAGTGTAATTATCCTAAAATTGGCCCATACGACCTCCAGAACAGTGTCGTGCTCCTAATGAGGGGCGCGAGTGTAGTAGTCCCACGAAGTAGAGGGCACCCCTTCGATGACCCATGAAAGGGCATTCACACTAAGGACCCGAGGACACCATTCACCAGTCTGTGGTGTGTAGCATTGGTGAAAGACGAGTCGTACCAAGAGCTGGAATATATTTCTTTAATCATTAATTATGTAACCAAAATTGAACACTATGATTTTATTACCCGCCTCCAATCGGCTGAATCACGATCATCTCTCTAGGAATAGAAAGTGAACTGACAAAGTGAGTCCTCTTGTGTCGCCTCTGCTGCGGCACCACGTGTGGAGACTCAGAAGGCGCATCACCAGTCGAGCTAGGGGGTTGGCTAGCTGAGGGATGGCTAGCCGAGGCGGCCTACACGAGGGCTGACTAGCCAAGGGCTGTCTACACAAAGGGTGGCCAGGCTCAACTAGTGCCCAAGCCTTTGAGTCAGACGCTGAGTCAGACTGCAAAATTAAAATGATTCATAAGTAAGTTTAATTGGAAATTGGCTTTTAAGAATTTGTCAATGACTATTGAAATTCACCTCTATACGCTGCTCTGAAGCCACACCGCTGCCCACCAGCTCCGACAAGTGACTCATCAGCTGAGAGTGTCAGCTCCCGGCTGACAAGGTACCCTGGAAAACATCTACTGCCTTGGTAAGGAACCCTCTGACCCTCGCCACCTTCTTATCCTTCCCTTTGTTCAACGACATCCTGTGTTTAAGCGATGATTGGAAAATATGCAAAGAAGATATACCAAATTCTTGTTACTTTCGTGAAGAAAATATTAATTTTAATCAGTTTCAAAATTCATCAACATCGCGATCATGTTTCGTACTCCTTAAATCAGATCAACAATCTTCCATTGTGACCTGTTCCCGTTTCCATTTCTGCATAGCAGATGTCTCTACATCTTGATCGTCTCCAACTATTTGACCAAGTCCTACATCAGGCTCGACGATAAAAGGGTCTGGCAACTCTTCTTCTTGGTAAACTTCTTCAATTTCTCCACGATCGTGGTAACCATCGTCTTCATGAGTATATAAATGCTCACGAGGATTCACCTTGTACCAGCCACCAAGCACTAAGCTTTTTGCATGGATAAGGTAGATAATACACTTGCTCCACCTGGTGTGCAAGAACAAATTTATCATAACCTCATAGCCGTTCATTGTCTTTGACTTCCACCATGAAAAATTGGTTTCATCGAGTTCCTTGATTGCTATAAAACCAATCACAATCAAAGAAGACAACTCAAAGTTCCTTATTTCTAGTAGAAGTAAAATAATGATCCCATAGTAATTGGTTTCATGCCCTTGAGGGTCAGGTGCCCTCGTCACAACTCTAGAATTTAATGTTGCCACGAGAGGATGAAGAGCTTCAAATTGAGTTGTATGGAATTGAAGCCATTTATGTGATATCGACCATACCTTCTAACTTTCACTAATCCATAAGATAGTTGCCACAGATCTTGAAGGATTTCGTTATTCACTAACTCTACGAAATGGTAAGTTATAAGAATACTTCTTTAATAATTGTAAGTTAAAATATAAAGAAGATGAGATAGTATTACATAATCTCGAAGCCAGGATAGGAAATTCGGCCCTCCTTTTATTCCAACCCGTCGCATCGCTTCTACTTGTTTGCTCGTAGGTTGATGCCTATTTGTCCAATTTTGCTTGTGGATCTCGCTGAATGAGAAAAACACTTTTTAGAATACATGTTTTGCAAAATATGTTGATTAGCATAAATATAGGACAAACAATTACTTGAATATTTGTCCATGCCATCTGTATTAGAGTACATGTACAGTAAATAAGTCATCCTTCCATGTTCGCTACAATTGTAGATCATGT
The DNA here is from genome assembly GCA_036927565.1 of Tuctoria greenei. Lineage (NCBI taxonomy): Eukaryota > Viridiplantae > Streptophyta > Magnoliopsida > Poales > Poaceae > Tuctoria > Tuctoria greenei. The sequence goes on from JAYESD010000001.1 coordinate 202,988,279, forward strand.
ATCTACCAGCGGTAGTGCCTCTTGTTTAAAAAATTGATAGGTTGATACAAGGGGTGCTTCATCCACATTGTACCACATTGCTGAAGTATTGACATTGTGTTTTTCTGCAAAGGAGACACTTGAAAAGTATATTACTTCCTTAAGAGTAAATGCTTCAGTGATGCACCTTTCCACCCTTGTCCTATTGCCAACCATTAGTTTCAGATACCGTAGTGCTCTTTCAATGTGATACATCCACCTATATTGCAAAGGACTACCAACTTTAGCTTCGAATGGTAGATGGATAACAGGATGTTGCATTAGATTGAAGGATCCCGTGGGAAAAAATTCCATCTTACATTATAGTATATGGGCACCACACCTTATCAATCGTTGGAAGCAAAAATGCTCGATAGATAAAATCATCTCTCTTGGCTAACCACTCATCCGAGTGACCACCACCTCTATTGTTCGAACCAGTATACATCCAACTACGGTCTTCACTCATGTTTAACTCTGCAATTTAAAACCAGAGAAATTATCTTTACTTTATACATTATTTAATGTCACATCCCTTTAAATATTTGAAATGATAGGTCCTAAACCCACCTAAGAGTGACCGAGGGGCCGTGCTTATGAAGAGACACTGGGTCTGGATCCAGTCGAAATTTTGATAGCGTAACCATGCTATTCTCCAACTGCACGCCCAAAAATGGCGCAGCAACACTACAGGAATACCGGTCACTTACGTCGGCCAAAGTCGACGTAAGTTAGGCTTAAACCGACGTAATTAACTTAATTACGTCGGTTTTTGCTTAATTACGTCGGCTTTCAGCCGACGTAGGGTTTTGGACGTAATTAAGGTAACTTACGTCGGCCACCGACGTAAGTTACCTTAATTACGTCGGTCTGCAGGAGCCGACGTAAGTTCACCCTCGAGATGGGCCTTGGGCTGGGCCGGATGACTTACGTCGGCTTGGGCAGGCCGACGTAAGTTAAGTGCTGTAACTTACGTCGGCCAGGGCAAACCGACGTAAGTTAAGTGGTTTAACTTACGTCGGTCTGGCCATATCGACGTAAGTTAACCTGGGCTAACTTACGTCGGCCTGCCCATAGCCGACGTAAGTTAAGTTTTCGAATTTTTTTTAAAAACAGAAACTGACTACCTCGCTCGATGGCGAGAACACAGAACAAACAAATAACTGACTACACAGCATAACAGTTTCAATATATAGTTCAAAACATCAACAACAACACAATTTGCAAAATAAATTCTACCGGGCTACACGCTAGCCCCTCCATTACCCCCGGGATCTTCTCGACGCGTTCCGGATCACTGCAAAAGAAACATAATCACTAGTAAGCATCAGTGTCAACTCAGTGATAACATAAGAGGCCAAGAACATCAGTGACAAAAGAAGGAAGCATGATGTAGTTTCAAATGAAGTAATGTACTATATCACTAGTTAAATGGAAGCACTAGCCCTTTGTTAACTCAGTGAACATCAGTTTCGACATAAGAAGGTAACATCAGTGATAATCACTAGCTCTTTTGTTAGATGGAAGCACTAACAACTTATTCACTATATACTAATCATTTCTATCATGGTCAAAAACTACTAAAGCTTGATTAGATACACTTAAAGAGAGTTTCTCACCTGCTCCAGTGTCTACACGCTACCCCCTCCACTGCCTCCGGGATCTCGACGCGTTCCGGAACCCTGCAAAAGAATCATAATTAGGATTAAATGTGATGCAAATAACTTTTTAACATAATGAAAAGGGAATCAAACTCCTAGGTATAGACAATATTACCTGCTCTGGTGTCTGCTGCGGCGGAAGCGTAGGAATCTGGATGTCCTGACCGCTTTGTCGAGCAAGAGCCTGCCATTGCAAGATATTAGCAGATATATGTTATTAAGTGTTGTGAAATTTAACTACGGTACTTTAAATTACTTACCGCCACCGTTGCTTGCATCTGGGCCATCATTAAGGTCGTCCTCTGCTGCTCCTCCCTTGCCTCCGCTCTCGTCCGCTCCAGCTCTGCCTGAGTTTGCGTCAGCGACTCCCTCATGGCCTGGAGCTCCAGCTGCGTCTGCGAGAGACGACCACTGGTCCCAGCGGTCGAAGCCTGCGACGATGAAGCGCCTCTCAAAGGTCGCGTCGACCTCGAGTCGACAACTCCATCGAAAATGGCAAACCTGCAAAAGAATGAAAACACTAAGTAGAAGAAGATTAATTGAAAAAGAAATGAAAGACACGAAGAACTCACCGTCCGTGGGCCTTCCCGCCTCCGCTTGCGTACGCGGCTTGGGGGTCGATCGGCGCGCTTTCCCAATCGTAATCCGCACCGTGTATCTTCGCGACCTCCTGCGCGTACTTTGTCTACAAAACAAATAAATCTTGTAAGTATGTCAATAATAGTATTAGTTATAATGAAATTGATGAATTTCGAAAACTTACCAGTCGGTCGGCTGCGACCTGACTACACTGCCCTGGCTGAGAAGGGTCACTTCCCTTGTGACCTCTCTTCCAAACCTGGGTCGGGGTCGGCTCATGACCCAGCTCTCGCTCCTGTACATCCGTGTTAGTGAGATAAATAATATATTAAGAACACATAAATAAAATAAAAAGGTACTTACCATGCGTTTAGCCAAACGTAAGTAGCCGTCACCGCCATAGTTGTGCTTGCCCTCGGACCCCATGCGGCACTGTCTAGCCTTCGTGGACTTGTTGATAAAAGCGTCGCTAGCCCAGTACCGACAGAGAGCTAAGTACGCCTCGATGTTACCCTGTAACCAGGAAATACTAACCTGCACATATTTCATTTTCATCAACGCGGTTAACATACGTAGATATTGTAAATATTTAACAATATTAAAAACTTACCTCCGCGTACTGCTCCTCTGTCAAGTAGGAGTCCGAGTCCTTCCTAAAGACACCCCTTTGCTGCTCCTGCTCCTGCTCCCGGGGGTGCCGCTTGTAGTAAGCGTTGACGGCCTGAATCCGGGCGTATGACAACGCCGCCGTCGTGAGCGTCCGAGCGTTGTAATGGAACACGCGTCTCGCGTGGTCCTCCATGCCCGGCTCCTCTACTTGGTACCTCAACTTTAAGCAAACAAATATTTAAGTGATATGCAATTAAGAATTCAAAGGAGTTGAAAAAACGAAACAGTTAAACTTACCATAAAATCATGCCACACGGCTCCCTGAACCGTGCCGTGCACCGGGTGAGAGACCCGAGCGTAGTCATCCCACAACAGGGCAGGAAAACCGTCAATTACACCGGGGTAGTGCAACTTGATGATAGCACCGAGGACACTGTTAACCTGCCTGTGGTGCTTCTCGGCCCCCGTGAACGAGAAGTCGTACCAACATCTACAAAATATATTAAATCATTAAGTAAAGAAAAACAACATCTAATATTTAGTATACTATATACAGTTTTTATACCTGTCTCCAACGGGACAGATCGTGGTCCGCTGAGTAGTAACCGGAGGAGGAGCCGCAAAGTGGGTCCTCCTCGTCCGTCGCCTCTGCTGCGACGCTGCCGCGTCCTGTGACCCTGAAGGCTCTGCGGACCCCCCGGAGCCTCCAGGAAGGCTAGTGGTAGAGAGCTGCCCAGGGAGGCTAGCGCTAGAGGGCCCCCTAGCCTCTGAGTCGGGCTCCTGTAGCGGCCCCCTAGCCTCAGACTCTGACTCAGACTCAGAAGTCTCTGAGTCATACTGCACAAAAGGAATGACTTTATTAATAATTAATAACAATTGCAATTTCAAAAATAACTTTATAGTAACTAAAGTTTACCTCTGTCTGCTGAAAGCACACGACAGCTGAGGGTGGAGCGTGTGCCAGAAAGAGCTCACGTCGACTAGAACGGAACGAGCTCCCTGAGCAAGGGTCTGCTGGCGGCTCAAACCCTCTCACTGGCTTCCCCTTCCCCTTCCCCTTTGACGACATCCTATTGCAAGGAATAAATGATTAATATACAAAGATAATATACAAAATTAATGTTAAATTAGTGAATAAAACGTTACTTCAAAATTCATCAACATCACGATCATGCACCCTACTCCTTAAACCAGCCCATCGATCTTCTTGTTGCGCATATCGTTTTCGTTTGCGCAAATCAGCAGGTTCGACTATGTCATCGATATCTTTAGATTCTGATTTTGATTCTGTTTCCGCTTCCGTGCCAGCCTCGATATCTTGAGCGTCTCCAACTAAGTTATCGAGTCCTACACCGGGCTCGACTGAGAAGGAGTCTGGCAACTCTTCCTCTTGGTAGACACAATCAACCTCAGCTTCGTTGTGATAATCATCATCTCCTGGAGCGTATAACCGCTCACGAGGATTCACCTTATGTACCACCCACCAAGCTTTGAATTTATTGCATGGATAAGGTAGATAGTACACTTGCTCTACTTGGTGTGCAAGAACTAATGAATCGAATCCTTTCAACCGTTCCTTGTGTTTTACTTCGACCATGCCAAATTCGTTTACTCGAATTCCACGAATGGAATCAAACCATTCGCAGTCAAAGAATACCGCTCGAATTGGCTTGTTTGCGACAAAAGTGAATTCAAGGATTTTTTTAATAATCCCGTAGTACTGCGTTTCATGATCTTGCGAATCGATTGCCCTCATCACAACTCCGGTATTACATGTTGCCGCGAGAGGACGAAGAGATTCAAATTGAGTTGTACGGAATCGATAGCCGTTGACGTCATATCGACCATAGCTTCTAACATTAACCACTCCACGGGATTGTTGTCGCAAATCTTCATGGACGTTGGCATCTTTTTGGCACTGTCCAAGATATGGAATTATTAGAAAACGTAAGCATTCTTAAGTTATAAGAAAACATTGTTAACATTGATTAGTTATCGAGAAAACGTTACATGATCTCGAAACCAGGAGAGAAAATTAGATCCCCCGTTTATTCCTTCCCGTCGAATATGTTCTATTTGCTTGCTCGTGGGTTGATGTCTATGTCTCCAATTTTGCTTGTCGAACATACTACACGACAAAGAGAACCTTTTAGAATACATGTGTCGGAAAAGATGGTGAAAAGCATAAGTGTAGGAGAAACACTTACTTGAAATATTCATTCATTTCTTCCATATTAGCGTACATGTAGAAGAATGCAGCACGCCTTTCTTTTTCGCTAACATCATACGAAGTGTAACTACCAACAGTAGTGCCTCTTGTTGCAAAAATGGAGAGATCGCTACAAGGAGGTTGCTCATCTATATTGTATCGCATTACCGAAGTATTAACATTGTTTTCCTCTGCAAAGTAAACACTTGAGAAGTATCCTACTTCCTTAAGAGTAAAAGCTTCAGCGATGCAACCTTCAACCCTTGCCCTGTTACCAACCATTGGTTTCAGATATCTAAGTGATCTTTCAATATGATACATCCACCTATATTGCACGGGACCGCCCACTTTCGCTTCAAATGGAAGATGAATTAAGAGATGTTGCATTGGATTGAAAAATCCCGGAGGAAAATTTTTTTCCATCTTACACAAAAGTACCGGAACCTCCTTTTCCAATTTAGTCATCATCTCTGGCGTGATTTCTTTAGCACAGAGTTGCCTATAGAAGTGGCTAAGCTCGGCTAACACCTTCCACACTGCATCGTCAAAATAGCCTCGAAACATAACAAGCAGAAGTCTTTCCATGATTATGTGATAATCATGACTCTTCAACCCAATGAGCTTTCCCGTTTTCACATTCACGGCTCGTCTCAGACTAGCTGCGTAACCATCTGGGAATTTCAACCTTTGCAACCATTCGAGAACTTCTTTTTTCTCTTTAGGTCGAAGACAGAAAGGAGCGCGTGGTTTACCACCATTTTCGGAGAGCTCAAGAGTTTGACGGTTACAAAGCTCGGCAAGATCCTTTCGAGCCTTTAAATTGTCTTTTGTTTTGCCCGTCATGTCCATGCATGTGCTTATGATACATTCGGCCATGTTACGCTCTTGATGCATAACATCAATGTTGTGCCTTAGAATCAACGACTTCACATACGGTAACTCCCAAAGTCCACATATGTGAGTCCAATTGTGTTTGTCTCCGTAACCTTCGAAATATCCAGGACGACCTTCATCTGGCACCAATTTGTTCAACATATCAGATATTTCTGACCCGTTAAGACGTTTCGGTGGTCCTTTAGTGACAACTGTGTTCTTTCTGAAGACATTCCTCTGTTGTCTAAACAAGTGATTCGGAGGTAGCCAACGTCTATGACAATCGAAGTAAGATATCTTGCCTCCATGGGTAAGTCGAAAGCAATCGGTGTCCGAGGCACATATCGGACACGTCAACCGACCATGAGTGCTCCATCCAGAAAACATGCCGTATGCCGGAAAATCATGAACGGACCACAAATAAGCAACTCAGAGGTTGAATTTCTGTTTCTTGTAACAGTCGTACGCTTCGACTCCTGTCCACAACATTTTCAACTCTTCGATCAACGGTTTCAACATCACGTTGAGACGTGACCCAGGATGATCTGGCCCAGGTACAATGAGGCTAAGAAACATAAACTCATTCTTCATGCAAAAGGTCGACGGAAGATTGTACGGAATGACAAAGACGGGCCAACAGGAGTATGGTGCGGCTTGTGTTGAACAGTGTGAACCCATCTGTCGCCAACCTGATGCGAACATTTCTCGCTTCACGAGCGAATTCTGGGTCGAACCAGTCCAGAGCCTTCCATGCCTCACCATCGGACGGGTGCGTCATGACTCCATTGTTCTCACGCTCACCTTCTTTGTGCCATCTCATGTGTCTGGCCGTTTTTTTTGAAAGGAACAACCGCTTCAACCTTGGTGTCACAGGTAAGTAACGAAGCTGCTTACGTGCGACTTCCGTCGTCACTGTATTACCATCGTTATTAACAACTTCGACAAACCTCGGTTGACCACATTTCAAACATTTGTTCTCATTGGCATGCTCTCTCCAGAAAAGCATGCAGTTGTCTGGACACACATCAATCTTTTCGTGCTTCATCCCGAGACCAGAAAGAATTTTCTTCGAGTTGTACATATCCTTAGGCACTTTGTTGGGTTGTGGAAGAGCATCTTTGAACAAATCGATGAGCATGTTGTAACAATTGTTAGAAAAGAAGAACTTAGACTTAATTGCCATAAGTCTAGTCACAAAATTGAGGATTGACATTTTAGTGTGTTCATGCAGAGCCTCTTCTGAACCTTTGAGACGTTTGAAGAACTCTTTAACCTCTGCTGTTTGAGTATCTTCTGTAAGATCTGGTCGTATAGCTTCCAGCATCTCATCCATCATATCAACCTCTTGAGCATCATCATTGTCAGCTTCCACTTCTTGTACAGCTTGAGAAGCTGTCTCGCCGTGGAAGTTCCACAACTCATAATGTGACACGTAACCGTTTCGACACAAGTGCAACGTAAGTTCCACTTTGTCCAAAAACGTTCCGTTTCGGCATTTTGTACATGGGCACCGCGCCTTATCGCTATTTGACAACGAAAAAGCTCGTTCCACAAAAGCTTCTGTCTTGGCGTACCACTCATCTGAGTGACCACCAGTTCTGCTCTTCCAACCAGTGTACATCCAACTACGGTCTTCGCCCATGTTTGACTCTGCAGTTTAACGCGAAAGAAATTGTCGTTAATGTATTGTTATGTTATGTGTCACGGCCCTACAACCTAGGCAGATAGATCCTAAACCCACCCAAGAGTGACCGAGCGGAGCGTGCTCATGACGAGACGCGTGATCCGGATTCGAATGAAATTTCGGCAGCATAACCCCGCTGTTCTCCACTGCATGCCCAAAAATGGTGCAGCAGAGAACAACAGGGTTACGCCACCGAAATCTCGTCCAAATCCGGACCCGCGTCTCGTCACAAGCCACACCCCCTCGGTCACTCCGAGGCTGTCCAAAAAGGGACAATTCCGAACCTGCACGTCTCACATGCCAATGGCATGTGAGACGTGCCGATCCGAAACGGGTAACACATTGCTATAGGTTACGTTGCTCATTTTCATTTTGAGGTCATTTAAGAGAGAGGAAAGAACTAGAGAAAGACTGAGAGGAAAGTTGGTCTTAGATGACAATTCCATGACGGCTTTAGGGTTAGCTGCTGTAAATAGATTGGAGATGAAACCACTTCGTCGGGGTACGCCATCCACGCGCAGGTGCTTGCCATCCTCACCGTCGTCGTTCGCCTTCGTGCCCGTCTACACGCATACTTTATCTTACCACTAAATGGGCCTTGTCGGGCCTTGTCAAGCCGGTCTGAAGCCCATTTTTGTATATATAGTTCTTAAACACTCAAGCAATCAAAATTAAAATTGAAACCATAATTCAAAAAACTAAGCAATTCAAATAAACCTAAACATAACAATTATCCATTGTAATTAATCAATTTATCAACTCAATTCTAACATAAGCAATTGAATTCAATTAAATTAAACCTAAACATAAGCAATTCAATTCTAACCATAATTCTAAGCATAACAAATAAGCATAAAAAATCATCAATTGTAATTCATCAATTTATCGAATTAATTCTAACATAAGCATAGTAAACATTATTTGTGTATCTATATAATTTCTAATCAATTTCTAACATAAGCATAGCAATTCATCAATTTCTAACATAAGCATAGCAATTCACAATTTTCTATTAAGAGTAAACACTTGCAAATGCATGTGCAATCCACAATTCAGGCAAAATTTCAAGCAAATGCATGTGCAATAATTCAGAACAATGAGAGCAAGGGGAGAGGCGAGGAAATACTTGCAACGAGGATCGGCGGATGAGCCGGCGGTGGGGGCGCAGGGGCGGGGCCGGCGACGGCGAGGTCTGGGGGCAGCGGTGAGGTCCGGGGGCGGTGGGCCGAAGGCAGGGCGGCGCGGCGGGGCCCGGGGAGGCCGAGGGCGGTGAGGGCCGGGGGCGGCGCAGGGGGCCGGGGGCGGCGCAGGGGGCCGGGGGAGACGGGGGCGCGGCGGGGCCGGCGGCGGAGTGGGCACCGCGGGTCAGCCGGAGCGGGAGCGGGGGCGGCGGGGCCGGGCCGCGGCGAGGCCGGCGGCGGTGTGGGTGCCTCAGGTCGGCGGGAGCGGGAGCGGGAGCGGGGGCGGTGGGGCCGGGGCGCGGTGAGGCCGGCGGCGGCGTGGGCGCCGCGGGTCGGCGGGAGCGGGAGCGGGAGCGGGGGCGGCGGCGGCGTGGCCGGGGCGCGGTGGGGGCGTCGTGCGCAGGCGGCGGGGAAGAGAAGAGAAAGTGGTCGGTAAGGAAGAAAAGAGAAGGGCACGCAGGCTAGGTTAAAATACATAACTTACGTCGGCTAAATACTCAACTTACGTTGGTAGACATAACTTACGACGGCCACCCTATTGGCCGACGTAAGTTAACACTAAGTTACGTCGGCTCTTTTATTTACGTCGGCCTGTTGCTCTAGCCGACGTAAGTTAGTGTTAAAAGTTGTCGGTCTCGTTACTTACGTCGGCAGCCGACGTAGGTTAACTTACTTATGTCGGTTCCATGGTGCCGACGTAAGTTATTTAACTTACGTCGGCCAGCCGACGTAACTTAAACTGGCCGATGTAACTCTTCGATATTCCTGTAGTGCAAAGAAAACTAGGGTTACACCATAAAAATCTAGTCTAGATCCAGACCCTTGTCTTGTCATAAGCATGCTCCCTCGGTCATCGTAGGCTATACAAAAAAGGGATATTCCCGGACCAACACGCCTCACATGTGTAGTGCATGTGAGATGGGCCAGCTTGAAACGGGTAACGCAAAATGTATAGGTTACATTAATCATTTATTTTTGAATCATTTACGAGAGAGAGAGAGAGAGGAAAGAACGAGAGAGAGAAGGAGAAAAGAACAAGAAAGTGTACATTATGCTCTTTCGGAGCCCATTGTAACTTATAACGGCTTTAGCGTTAGGCCATCATATGTTGCGAGCTTGCCGTCCTCACCGTTGTCATTCGCCTCCGTGCCCGTCTAGATGCATACTTTATCTTACCACTAAATGGACCTTGTCGTGCCCTAAATTGGTTGTGTCGGGCTAAGCTGGCCCAAAGCCCGTTTATATGTACATATAGTACTTGAACACACAAGCAATTCAAATAAAGCTAACCAAATCAAGCATATCAATTCATGTAAACATAAACATAAGAAGCATATCAACTACACCTACAAACATATCAACTAAACCTAAACATAATGAGCATATATATCAATTAAAACTATGCAATTCAAAAAATTAACCATAATTCAAAAAACATAAGCAATTGCATTAATCCTACACATCACAAATATCATCGATTCATCAATTTATTCCCAAGCCCTATGCATAATTCATCGATTCATCAATTCTGAGCATAATTCACCATTGAATCATTAGTTCTAAGCATAATTCATCATAAATTCATCAGTTCTAAGCATAATTCATCATCAATTCTAAAAATAATTCATTATTGATTCATCAATTCTAAGTATCATTCCTAGATTCATCAATTCTATGCAACACAAATCATCATCAATTCATCACAAATCATAAGAATTGGACCTAGCGGTGAGGGGGTCGGTTGGGGCGTCGGTTGCCGCCAGGGAGCACCAAGGAGGCATGGGAGGAGGGCGACGGGTGCTGACCGAGAGGAGGACAGCAAGCTCGAGGAGGCTTGGGGTGGCTCGGGCGCCGAGATCCAATGGCCACGACGAGGAGCTCATGGGAGGCATGGGGGACGGTGCCGGGTGCCGGGCAGCACCAACGGTGAGATCGGTTGTGCGACAAGCTCGGGCAACGGGGAGCTCGGGCCTGTGCGCGACGAACTCAGGTGAAAGTGCATCTAGGCACATATGAGAAAGAGGATAGTGATGATGTGGAGCACTAATATGGATGATGAAGAAATGGTGCTCTATATTAAAGGATTCAAGCGCATGATGAAAAGAAGAAAATGCAACAATTGAAGTGAAAGAAAGAGTAAAGAGAAGGGAAAATCCAAAGCCTGGCGTACTTGCTACATTGTGGCGAATACGAACACTTCATGGTTGACTACCAAAATGAAGACAACAAGAAGAAGAAAGAATCAAAGCCACAAGAAAAAAATGTTTAAGAAGAAGAAGGAGCAAGAACAACCTAGCACACATCGGCAAGGAGTGGGACTCAAACGATGAGTTTTACTCTGTAGATGAAGAGGAGATGGCAACAGTTGCCGTCAAGAAGCCAACAATGAAGTCAACACTCTTCCCAAACGTGGGGGGATGGAAAGACTCCAACCACACTTGCCTCTGCCTAAAGAGGGCAAGAAAATGGTCAAATCTAAACCCTCCTCTTTACATTCCTCTATTGATGGTTTTGATAGGGCTAGCCAAAATGAGGATAGGCTAAAAGGTTTAAGTAAAACTGCTTTAAAAAAATGAAATTATTGTCGTATGAGAACTTTGAGAAGGAGGAACTTGTCAACCGTCAAGAAGATACGCTCATTCTTTAAAGAAAGACATATCTTGAGGTTGAGAAGCTCCTTGACCTTGAAAAGGAGAAAAAGCAAGGAGCTTGATCTTGAACTAGCCTTGAGTAAGGAAAGTCAAAGCTGGAGGACTCACGTGTTGCAATCATGGATGAACTTGCTAACTTGACTAAGGTTAACAAGATTCTTGAAGTGCAAGTTAAGTCACTCAAGCAAAGTGCCACTTCCTCCTCCAAGAGATCATCCTCTCAAAATGTCCAATCGACACCAATTAAAACATGTACATGTGCCAACTTGAATACTAACGTGAAAAATGACCCCAATGTTCCAATAATTAAGCATCTATACCGAAAGTGGCTTCCTTGACAAGGAAAAGATCAAATATGCATGTAGTGCATATATGGTCACAAGACCTCCTAATGTCAAAGATGATCTTGGTTATACATGAGGTAAACAACAATCCACTAATGTTCACAAGAATAATCTAGACCAAAGGCCTTATATTATGTTAAGTGTTTGTATGTGTGCAAGGTTTCAAGCTGCTCCTAAAGAATGTCATTTAATTGAAGTAAAAAGAATCTTAAGATACCTAGTACACAAAGCCAACCTAGGTCTTTGGTATCCTAAAGGCTCTAAATTCAACCTTATAGGCTATTCTGATGTCGACTATGTATGCTGCAAAGTTGATAGAAAAAGCACATTAGGAACCTACCAATTCCTAGGTAGATCCCTAGTGTAATGGTCCTAAAAGAAACAAAACTCCATTGCTCTTTCCACAACGAAGCACAGTATGTTGCGACTGGTAGTTGTTGTGCACAACTCCTATGGATGCGACAAACTCTAAGAGATTACAGTTACAATTGGAACCGTATTACACTCCTATGTGATAATGAAAATGACATAAAATTGCACACGGTCCTGTAGAGCACTCCAGAAGAACTCATAGATATTCACCATCACTGCCTAAGAGAACACTCATTAAAAGGAGACATAGTAATTTCACAAGTTAGAACCGAGAAATAATTAGCCGACTTCTTCAACAAGCCTTTAGATGAAAAAAGTTTTTGCGAGCTAAGAAATGAATTAAATATCCTTGACGCTCAAAATGTGGCTTGAAAGGTTGCATACCTGACTTTTTTCTTCAAATTCTAATTAATTTGCAAAAATTTATCCCTTATCTCGATTTATTCTTGAAAACTATTATAATTATTGAGTCTTGGTGAGTTATGGCCATTGTGTGGTTGTTGATTGCTTACTCATCATACTCATCAAGATTATTTGTGAGATGATGCCCTAAAGATAAACATTAGACTTAAATCCCATGATCCCTTAATTCCCTTTTAAATTTGTCCTGTTGACCTCGGACTAGTTTGTGGTCAACACCAGACTAGTCCGCTGTTGCAGACCAGTCGAGCTCTGGTCCAATACACCGAACTAGTCCAGTCCTTTGCAGACTTCTCCATTATTATTGATCTTAACCCTAGTCTACCGCCAATCCTTCTCTTCTTCCTCCTCACAACTACCATCGCTTCCTCTCTCCTCAACCATGAGATCCCAAGTAGAAATCCCATTTTCTCCACTAAATTGAAGCTTTCCTCTGTGGGAATCGATCCCCTCGTTGCGAAGCCTCGAACCCTGGACTAATCTAGACCAAAAGCTCCGCTCCCCCCCTCAGATTTGGTGATTTTGGTAAAATCCTCTACTAAATCGTAATTTTCTCTATTCTCAAGTGTTGTTCAAGTTTCTTTGTCCCTAGGGTTTACATTTCATTCCTTAATTTATTCCCATTATTACCTACCATATTGCATCATATTTGCCTAGATTTGTCAAGGTTTGAATTTAGGGTTAATACAACCAATCTAGACTAGTCCGGTCCCTGGTGCGGGCATGCCCGATACATCATACAAGTCCGCACTAAGAAACCGGACAAGTCTGGACTTTGACAGTTTGGTCATCTTAATTCATGTCTCGACAAACTCTAGAACTCATCCTTACCACCCTACCTTGTATCTCTCTTTTCCGGAACCATGTTGAGCTCATCGAATGAGAGTATGGTCGATTATGAGGCCGAGTGCGACCGTGAAAGGTTGGCTCAGGCTCAACAGAGGGGGAGCAAGAAGCGCCATGACCGTAATGCCTCAGCTCCTCCGCCTGTCTCCTCCCTCGTGCAGAAGAGGAAAGTTGTTTCTAAGAAACCTTCAAGCAAGGAGGCTGTTGGCACCAACTCAGCGGCGCCTATAAGAAGCAAGGCCAAGGTTCTTGCTAGTGGTCCCATTGGTCCACTAATATGAAGTCACCTATGCAGAGGAATAGGCAACCATCTGACGATGATTTTACTAGTAAGGGGAGTGATTGTGCTTGGAAGCAAAGAAAGATCAATGTTTATGAGCAAGCCAAGCAAGCAACGGATCCCAGATTCTGGAGCCACTTCATGCCGATTATTATGACACAGTATACATGAAGGTGAAGACTCCAGTAGTCATGAGCCAATGGGTTGACATGCAACATCTCTAGTCCAAGAGATGTGAAGCCTTCTAGCAAGTCTTGGAAGCTTTACAGAGGCATGGGCTGAAGAACCTATTTTCCTTCGGATACAACTGGAATAATGAGGTCAATGCCCAATTATACTAATCCTGCTATATCTCGAGAGATGACAAAGAGGGAATTACTTGGATGACTCATGGGTCCAAGTATAGTGTTTCTTATGAGGAGTTTGCCACAATACTCCACCTTGAGGACAACCTGGATAATGATATTGTGATCCATAACACCAAATGGTTGGACAATGATGAGATCACCATTCTCTATGACACCAGGATGCCATACAAGCCACCTACCACAAAGTACGTGAAGCCTTTCTTTGTGGTGCTTAACATAATCTTGAGAAAGACTATTGCTCCCGAGGATGGAGATGCAGGCAGCATATAAGGATTCCTAAGGACCTTGATGAACGTAATTAGCAAGAGGAGGACCTTCAATGTGTTTGACTATATCTACAATGATATAGTGAACATCTCCAGCACCCCGAACACGTCATGTGGCTACACACTATAGATTATGTTAATGATTGAGAAGGTGGTTGAGCTCGAGTTTGTGAAGTATGTCGAGCACAGCGTTCTTAGGGCCTAGATGCCTCCTAGATCCACTGCTCCCCTTGCACTTCTCTAACCTGCAAGGGAACAAAGATCAAAACATGCTCAAGAATAGCTCAAGGGTTCCAGCTGCTACTTCCGCTCCTTCGCCCTCCAAAGGATCCTCCAGTGGCGTATTGAAGATGCTTTCTTCCATCTTTGCATCCTGCTGCAAAGTGTATGTGAGGCCACATAAGGAGAGCCTAGCCAAAAAGAAGCCCCAGAGTTATGTGATGGACAACATTAAAGCTATCTGTTAGAAGATGAAAATTGAACCAATTGGCTCCTCAAAGATCTTAGAGGACTCAGCTGGAGACATCTCGAAGCTCCCACCTCTCACGGACGAAGAGCTCGTTTCACTGGAGTAGGTAGCTCCTCAGTTCCTCATCCTCCTCCTCGTACTCATGAGCGTGACAAAGAAGATGAAGATGAAGACAAGACGGAGAGTGAGAGGGAGAGTAACGAGTATATTCCCTCATTTTCCCTTTTTGGTGCCTTGATGCCAAAGGGGGAGAGATTGAGAGTAGTAGTGGCATTTGAGTTGAGCCTTAAGGACTAATGATCATGGACATGTATCTTTTAAATTTTAAAACTATTGTAAGTTCTATTTGGATGATTCCTATTTTGAGTTGATGTTAATATGTGATGCCTATTATGATATATCTATGATTGCTCATTATGCTTTTCAAATTGTCAATTATGTTCATCACAATCATTGTTCACACAAACATAATAGGCACCCCACCATAAAGAGTGCATATATGTGATAAGTTATTTTTGATCATATTTGTTGTTCTCATATATGCACGCTTTATGAAAATCAAATTTTTACTCTTAATTGTGAAATCTCAATGGTTTTTATCAACCACCAAAAATGGGGAGACTGAAAGTGCATCTAGGCAAACCCTTGTGGGTTTTGGATGATTGATGACAAACAAGCAAGATCCTAATGAGATTTGTTAATATGAAAGCAAGTCTTCAAAGAATGAAAATAACAGTGCACAAAATGGTGAAAAATGAGAAACAAGAAGGAAAGAGCCCAAGTGAAGATTGGAAGCACAAAGTAGTTCTAAGTGTATATGGTGTGTGTGAGAGACACACCGCAAAATCTCAAACCTTTGCGTAGAGAGTAAGGGCTAAACACTTAAAAACTCATTGAAGCATCAAACTAATCCGATCAAGTACGGACTAGTTCGATTTCCTCCCTGTTTCAAAATGGACTAGTTCGATCATGTCCGTACTAGTCCGATATCTCACTGGTGCTAAAAATGGACAAGTCCTATAATGCAGACTAGTCCATCACCCTTCACAAATTCACGATGCACCGGACTAGTCCGATTTTATACAGACTAGTCTGATTTCTTCTCTGGACAAAAAATGGACTAGTCTGGTTCACGCACAATAGTCAGGGTTTCATGGTGTGCTGCATAACTTCACGCACAATTCACTCTGTACACAAGACTAGTCTGGTCCCCATATCAGACTAGTTGGTCGTCGGGATATCCAACAATAACTTTTCCTAATAAATATAAATAAGTGATCCACGACCCCTAAACACAACAACTAAGAACCCTAGCGCCATAACACGTCCCAAGAGCACAAAAACACACCTCTCCACACATCTAAAGCCCTAAAAAGTTCAATATTTTGTGAGTCAAGGTTTCAGAAAGGAAGAGCAACGTCTACACGATCTTGAGCTCTTGGCGTTTAATCTCTCATACACTCTTGTTGTTCTTGTAAATATTTTGAATGTATTCGATCTATTTTTCTTGTCGTAATCTTTTGGGAGCCCTCAGCTTGTGAAGTTGCCCCATTGACTTGGTGATTACCCCGTTGATAGTGGAACTCAAGTCGGCCTTCGTGGTGACTTAACGAGGTAAAGGGTTAGTTGAGACCCGACTCTATGTGAGCTCCTCAACAAGGATGTAGATCCCTTTTGTGGGATTGAACCTCGGTAAATATTGCCATGTCTTGTTCCTTGTACTTACATCTCTCATACTTGCAATTAGCTAGGGCACGATTCGTTCAATCCTCTACTTGGCATTAAAATTGTGTTACTTAAGAATATTAACTATCATATACACTTGCTAATCACTTTAAGGTTAATCTACTATTCCGCTACTTTTTTGAATAAAGACACAAAAATAGTTAAGTTTTTGTAGGTGTTACGAGAACACCGGACTAGTCCGGGCTTCCTGGTATTTGACGGTTTTGTTAAGAGCTGCAGGAAAAGTTTCAATACCTATTCACCCCCTCTCTAGGCCACATTCATCGGGTGACGGGGAGCTCGGGTGGGCGCACGACGAGCTTGGGCGATGGGGAGATTGGACGGCCGCGATAGTGAGGCGGCAATGAAGGTGGCCAATGGGCAGGTGGTGTTCGAATGGCGACTGCGCGACATAGGCCGCATTGGCATCGGAAAAAATAACAAGATGTGGCGACGGTGTCGTGGGGAAGAAATGGGAGTCGGGTCGTGTGGGCCAGGGGTATATAACCCTAATTTGCAACGGCCAAGTGATTTGCAATGGCATTAGGTTTTACCGTTGCAAGTTGAGATTCAATTTGCAACCACCGCTTGATTTGCGATGGTGTTAGGGTTTGCCGTTGCAACATAAGCTTCTATTTGCGATGGCCTGTTAATTTACTATGGTCATGGGCCCGAATCCATCGCGATCGAACTAATTTGCAACGACTAGTGCGGGTTGTCACAAGTTACTCTATTTGCGACAGCGAGCCATCGTGAAGTAATTGACAATAACTGTCACTCCTGAATCACATTTAAAAGTTCAAGCAATGCAAAATGTTCTATGCAGTACAAATTGAAGGTAACTGTACTCCAGAAAGCACATTTGAAAAGATCAGATAGTCCAAAGTGAGCTTCTCAGGTATATTTAAAACTTTGCATGTAAACCCTCACTTTTAAAACAATTGTTTAATGTATTTAGCACACATAGGTCTCACACCTTGCAACTTGCGAGTCTATGGGACATCCAACGTTACCTAACTATCCAAGCCCCACGCTTGCATGTTGTTGACGGATGTTATATACCAATTTCACCTATCAATATAACTTAATTATGTGAAAGAAATATCATTTCTTGCACAAATCACCTTTCTATTAATCTATTTCCACTTATCCTTGGAGAAAGTAGTGCACGCAGGGAATCTACACAAAATTAAAGTGAAACAAGGGGATGGGTCCTATAAAATATCATTCCAACCAATCAAGCGACGCAACGTGGCACCACATGGATCAAATGGCCCACAAACAGAAGTATCTAAGGCCATCCAATGGTGTAGCACCCATATCATGGAATGTGACCCACCTATCAGTCACCTAGAGGAAGAACAGGCCATTTGGAGCCAGGACCAGGTCGGCCGACCCCCCTAGTCATTCGACTAGGTCCTCACGCCAAATGCGGTCAAACACCACGTGTTGGCTCCTCCCGGCTTGAAGAGGTCATGGTGACTGATTCACCCGCTTTTGGTGGTGGGAACCGACCCTTCTCCAAGCTATAAATAGGACCCCTCACCCCTAACTTCAACACACACCACTTGAGGATTCATCCATTGTATTCACTACTCTCCATAGGTTTAGAGGAGTATAGGCTGTAGAGAGGAGATTCTCTAGTCCATAGTCCAAGTAGGAGAGGAGTAGAAGGAGTCTCTTCTGAATTTCCAATTGGGAAAGGTATGTATCCCATATTCCTATTTGTATTTGTGACTTCATTCTTAATAAAGATGTATCTTTAGTCTTCCATTGTTCATATACTTGGATGAATCGTTTCTTGTTTGATTATGGATTCCATGTATGTGGTAGAAATAGTCTTTATGATTATGCTACACCATTATCATTATATCATCATAAACACTATAAGCCTCCACTATAGTCTAATTAGCTATGATATGATTATGTTAACATGAATCACTTATGCTATAAATTAACATTGGTTCAACGATGATTTAGTTCATTGCCTTAGGATGGCTTGTGCCTAGGATCTTAAGGTAATTACTTAATATGCTAACATGGTGCTAGGATAGAGAGTAGCATTGAATGTCTCGTATACCCATGGATTAAAGAGGTAAGTAGTAGGTGGTGATAGCCCTATCCGTCCTTTGTAATCCTCCACGTTCGGCTATGCCATAGGCTCTTGGCGGGAGTCGTCCTAGTATTGCTAGGGTAAACCCATGCCTGATGTGTTAATAAACTTAGCATGAGATTTCATAATTGACATGATCATTAGTAACTAACCTAGGCTATGTATATGTACATTACAAACATTGTAGGAGTCTCTACCTAGTTCTTAGCCTGGTCCCTCTTTACCCCATATCATCCCCTTAGGATAGAATGCTCTTGTGTATATCACACTACCTCAATTACCCTTTATCCATCCTTGGTAGAACCCTACCTAGACCAACCTAGCCTTTCCACTTGACGATTGTTTTACTTTCATCTAGCCATCCTTTGGAAGAATATAAATGACACCCTTTGGGAATTCTCTTAGAGGGGAAATGCTACATCGATAGTTTCCGTGCGCTTGCGGATTTACATGTATAATCTTAAATCTACCAACAAGCATTTCTGGCACCACTCTAGGGATGGATTGTTAGTAGTGCGTATGAACTGTCAAGAAGCATTTCTTGCACCATCGCCGGGGAAGGCAGTTGAAGTATTACATGATTGAGTGAATAGAATAGGACCCTGGTAGGTTTTAGTAGGATGACCCTTCTTTGTTTTCACATTTTATGTAAAAACAGGGTAGTGTATGTCTGGTTTCCGCTTGTTAGAAAACTTTGTTGAAGATCTCGAATCCCTTCTGAGGAGTACCGACGTAGGATGAATTGTTAGTAGTGTGTAGGAACCGCAACAAGCATTTCTAGCACTGTTTCTAGGGAAGGAAGCTGAAGTATTACATTATTGAGTGAATAGGGCAGGACCCTGGTAGGTTTTAGTAGGATGACCCTTCTTTGTTTTTGCATTTTTTGTGAAAACAGGGTAGTGTATGTCTGGTTTCCGCTTGCCGGAAAACTTTGTTGAAGATCCCAAATCCCTTCTGAGAGATCGACCTTGTATAGGTACTCCTTAGAAGCTTTGAGCGGCAAAGCAAGCCAACATAACTACACCAACAACCAAAACACCAATGGCCAAGAACACCCTTCGTGAGTTTTCAGCTTCCTCTGCTAGCAATGTGCCTGTTAGGCCCACTGTTAACACGGGAGACGTAA
This sequence comes from Tuctoria greenei, assembly GCA_036927565.1. Lineage (NCBI taxonomy): Eukaryota > Viridiplantae > Streptophyta > Magnoliopsida > Poales > Poaceae > Tuctoria > Tuctoria greenei. The sequence continues at coordinate 203,008,073 of JAYESD010000001.1, forward strand.
ACTTCGAAATCAAGACTGGCCTTATCACTATGGTGCAAGCCAACCCATTTTGTGGGAAGGCTAACGAGGATGCAAGTGCTCACGTGCAACAGTTCCTTGAGATCTGCAACACTTTTAAGATAAATGACGTATCTCCCGATGTTGTCCATCCTAGGATGTTTTCTTTCTCTCTTCTTTGGACTGTGAAATAGTGGTTCTATGTGAACAGAAGTGCTGTAGATACATAGGAGAAATGTTCTATGGCATTCCTCGCCATGTTTTTCTTGTTGGGCAAGACCAATGCCCTATGTGGAAGAATTTCCAACTTCTAGCAAGATTCCAAGGAATCTATTCCGTAGGCTTGGGATAGGCTGCAGGAGTATATCCTAGCCTGTCCCCACCATGGGATGGATAACTAGCTCGTTATCCAAAACATCTACAACGGGTTGATCCTTTCCGCTTGTGACCATGTTGATGCTGCTGCTGGAGGTGCCTTCTTCTCATTGACGGTGCCCAAAGCCAAAGATTTAATTGAGAAGATGGTGTCAAACATGGGTTGGAGCAACGAGCGTCTCCATACCCACCAGCGAGGCATGCACACCTTGAAGGAGGTGGACATGATCACTGCCAAATTGGACCTCCTTATGAAGAAGATTGATGGACAAGGGAATCGTGAGGTATGTGGCAATGCCTATGCCTTAGACTCTCACATCACTTGTGAAATCTGTGGCAACACGGGCCATTTGGGCAATGACTTCCCAGAAACCAGTGAGGATGCCTTATACGTAGCAGACAATGGAAACAACAATGGTTATCGTCCAGCAGGTAAAGGGTGGGGCCAACCACGCCCATTCTTTCATGGAGGGTACAACAACAATGGCAACAATGGAAATCAGCCCAACTTGAGAGAACTTGCCATTGGCCAGCTGAAGATCAATGAGTCTATATCCAAGAAGCTGTCGGCCAACGACAAGACCCTAGAGAGTATAAATTCCAATATTGAAGGACTATCCTCAGCCTTCGAGAATCAACTGAGTTTCAACAAGATGTTGGAAACTCAGTTGGCTCAACTGGCAGTTGTTGTTCCTCTAGTGGAGAATGGCAAAATGCCAGGACAACGCGAACCTCCTGTGGAAAAAGTCAACATGATTTATCTACAAGGAGGCAACTGACTGAAGAACCCTGGATGTCCTACAATCTCATGCTCAATCGGGGCACACCACTTTGACAAGGCCTTCTGTGACCTTGAAGCAAGTGTGAGTGCGATGCCCAAGGTGGTTTTCAACCAGCTGAACTTTACGGAACTTACTCCAACATCAATGCAGCTCCAACTGGTTGATTCCTCATTCCGTTATCCGACGGGTATCGCTAAAGATGTCCCGTTGAAAATCCGGAATTGCTTCATACCTGTGGATTTCGTGGGAGGTTGAGAAAGGTACACCACTCATTCTCGGGCGTCCGTTCCTAAGCACTGCAAAGGCTCACATAGATGTGGGAGCTAGAGAAATCCACTTCCAGATCAATGGCATGGAGGAGAAATTTAACTTTCACATAAAGTTGGAGCAATGCTCCATGATCCGCATTTGGGTGAATATTAAACAGATTCAATAGTTTTAAATCACAAATCCAATGGTGAACCCGCTCATTGCATTTATGAGGAATTTGATTTATGCGGAAAACCCATCTTATCGTCCACGCCGACACCCCAAGAAGACGGAGAAGCACGGGCCTCCCTAAGGGCCCAAGTCCACCAAGCCGCCAAAGAAGGTATGGCTTAAGAAGCAAGACAAGCCATGTGAGCCGATCCCTCCGGGCCCGAATGTCAAGAAATTAAGAAGGAGGAATGTCAATCTCATTGCACGGTGGTGAGACCTAGCCAATATATTAAATTGGTAGTTATCCTTTTCTTTGTTTTTCTTTTCTCTTTATTTGGTTTTCCCCATTTAGTTTGATTTTCCCCACTGCATATTTGATTTTTCCTAGTAAATTGAGAATCTTATATTCTCAACTATCATTTTTATTTCTTTATTTTTCATAAAAAGAAAATTGTTGGGTTTTGAAAAAGGAGTTTTTATTCGAAAAACAATTTTTCTGAACTGCAAGTGGTATTTCATCAACGTGCTAATTTCATAGCCGTTGGGGAGCCACCTACAAAAGCGGGGAATAGGGGGCCCACCTGTCAGGTCGGCCGAGCCCCTGTTCGACCGACATGGGGAAAGAGCCATTTTGGTTGTCTCTCCTTCAACGGCTACATTTGGTTCCCTAATGACCATTGGGGATTGCACACTACAATGGTGGCCGTGAGGAGCTCTTCTCCTCACACTTCACCTCATTTCATACCTCCCAGAAGTCACTCTTGCTCACAATGTTTTCTTGCTCTTCATTGAAGCACTCTTGCTCAAATTCCCAACTCAAAAAGATTTGCTTTTTTTGCATTTGTAATTTGCTCTCATGTCCTTCAAGGGAAAATTCGTCAGGGTTTTGCTTTCACTGACATCACCTCTTTCGAGTTTTTGTCTTGTTGTGTTCTTGTTTGTTGTGATAGTGAAAGGAATGAGGAGATTGTTTGGAAAGAGGAAGGAGGCTGCAAGCTCAAGCCATGGTGGTGACTCAAGTGCACGCCCCTCTTCTGTTGCTACACCAAGTTCGCGGAGGAGGAGTGTAGGAGAGGACACTCCCATGGGTGAGAGGAGCAACCCACACCAACTTCTTCACGACAACGACCTCGACATCCAAACTGAAGTTGAAGATCAAGCACGCAAGCTCCTACAAGATCATGAGTTTTATCATACGAAAGCTTATGATCCGATTTGATCTCCAAAATAGGTATGGATTCCAAATTGTTTTCCATTTGGCGTGGATTAGGATGGGAAAACTTTGCTCACATAGAGGAGAAAGGTTCATGCCTTCTCTACATACAATTCCTTTGCACACTCAAAATAGGATTTGATGGTATTACAATTAGATTATTTAAGAAGAATACAACATCCTATGGAATGAATTAAGTGAAATCCTAGGCTTCCATAAACGTTGTTTGATAGATTTAGACACTTTGCCTAAGTTTAACAAAAAAAAGTTTTGGCAAGATTTAACTAGTGAGATCAAATGTAGTGCACCTAGAAATAGCCACTTGCACAACTCTACTTTACGCTTCATGCATAGATGGGTGGTTACACTATGTTTCCTAGAGGAGATGTAAGGATAATACATGATGATGAGCTAAAAAATTTTATTTGCCATGATTAAAAAGATAAAAGTTGCTCCAGTTATTGCCATGATGACACAATGGTTAGATTACATTCCAAGGTGGGGCCAATTGAATGTACTTCATTGATTACCCATATTGCTACTAGTGTAGGAGCACTAGTATATTCTTCATTTGAGTATATTGAAAATGAAAGAGAATTAATTAACGAAGATTATTTAGTGTAAGGACATACCCTTAAGCATGATCAAGATGGTTGTTTTATATTTTATTATCCCGGCTTTGTCAGTGAAATTCAGTTACCTAACCTAGATTATCATTTGTACAAATGTTGGAGGCTAACTGTTGATGGCTGTTATATACCAATTTCATCCGTCAATTTAACTCGATTATGTGAAGGATGTGTCATTTCTTGCACACATCACCTTTCTATCTAACCCAATTCCACTTGGACTTGGAGAAATATGTGTATGCAGCATTTTATGCAGGAAATGAGGAAATATAGAGGGACCAATCCTATAAAATATCATCCCAGCCAATCAGGCGACGACACATGGCATCCCATGGATCAAATGGCCCACAAACAGAACTATCCGAGGAGATCCAACAGTGTATCACCCATATACATCAATGGGACCCACCTGGCAGCCACTTGGAGAAAGAACACAAGAAACGGTGCAATGACCAGTTCGGCCGAACCAGGGGGTCGGCCGACCTGGTCTTTACACCAAACTAGGTCAGCCTCCACGTGTTGGCTCCTCCTGGCTCCATGGAGTCAATGGTGACTGATTCGCGCGCTTTTGGTGGCGGGAACCGACCTCAACACTAGTATAAATAGGACCCCCTACCCCTCACTTCAACACACACCACTTGAGCTTCATCTCTATTGTATACACTATCATCCATAGTCTTAGAGGAGTTAGGTTGTAGAGAGGAGAGTCTCTAGTCCCAAGTCCAAATTGGGAAAGGAGTAAGGAGTCTCTCTCTTCCCAATCCTACATTGGGAAAGGTATGGATCATATATTCTTTCTTGTATTTGTGACTTTATGCATAATAAAGATAGTATCTTTAGTCTCTACTTATACATATACTTGGGCAAAGCGTTTCTTGTTTGATTGTGGAGTCCATGTATGTGGAAAGTATAGCTTCTATGACTATTTCAACATGAACATATCTCATTATCATAGAACATATAGACCCCCACTATAGTCTAGTTAATTATAACATAACTAGGTTAGTATGGATAATTATGTTGTGTATCAACATTGGTTCAATGATGATTCAATTCATTGCCTTAGGATGAATTGTGCCTAGGCTCTTAAGGTAATTACTTAATATGCTAGCATGGTGCTAGGATAGCTAAGTAGCATTGGATGTCTCGTAGACCCACAGATTGAAGAGGTAGACAGTAGGTGGTGATAGCCCTATATTTCCTTTGTAATCCTCCACGTTCGGCTATGCCACAGGCTCTTGGCCGGAGTCGCCCTAGGATTGCTAGGGGTAAGCTTGTGCCCGATGTGTTGAACCACATAGCATAAGTATTCACTATTGATCTAGCTTATGAATAATTAGTTTAGACTATGTATATGTACAATAGAGCATAGTAGGAGTACCTCCATAACTCTCAACCTTAACTAACCTCTAGGATCCTCTTACCCCCCTTAGACTTGAAAGCTTTTGTGTGTGTCACACTACCTCCACTATTATTTTATCCATCCTTACTAGATTCTTACCTAGACCTTTCTACCCTTTCCACGTGATGATTGTTATATCTCTACCCCGCCTTCCTTTGGGATCAAATAAATGACACCCTTGAGAATACTCTTAAGGGGAAATGCTACAATGATACCTCTGTGCGCTTGCGGAATTCACTCTGTGATCCAATAGAACCATTAACAAGCATTTCTGACACATCAGTTGGAGATGTTTAGTTAATGGTGCATAAAAAATACCAACAAGCATTTCTGGCGCCGTTGTCGGGGATGATTTGTTAGTATAACTTAGGAGCCGTCAACAGGCATTTCTGGTGCCGTTGCCGGGGAAGGCAAATAGATATATAACATGACTGAGTGAATAGGATAGAACCATGGGTAGGATTTTAGTAGTATACCCATTCTTTGTTTTCGCATGTTAAATGTGAAAATAGGGTAGTGTATGTCTAGTTTTCGCCTGCAGGAAAACATTGTTGAAGATCCTGAATCCCTTCTGAGAGACCGACCTCATGTCGTTACTCCTCAGAAGATTCGAGCGGCAAAGTAAGCTAGCATTTCTGCACCAATAATCCAAACGCCAGTGGCTCAGAAGACCCTTCGTGAGTTCTCAGCTCGCTCTGCTAACAATGTGCCTATTGGGCCCACTGTTAACACGGGAGATGTGAACTTCGAGATCAAAAATGGCCTTATCACTATGATGCAAGCCAACCCATTTTGTGGGAAGGCTAACGAGGATGCAAGTGCTCACCTGCAACAATTCCTCGAGATCTGTAGCACTTTTAAGATCAAGGACGTGTCTCCAGATGCGGTCCGTTTGAGACTATTCCCGTTCTCTCTCCTTGGGAAAGCGAAACAGTGGTTCTACGTGAACCAAAGTGTTGTAGACACTTGGGAGACGTGTTACACGACATTCCTCGCCAAATTCTTCCCGTTGGGCAAAACCAATGCCCTACGTGGAAGGATTTCCAGCTTCCAGCAAGAGCTCAAGGAATCTATTCCCGAGGCATGGGAAAGGCTTTAGGAGTACATCCTAGCCTGTCCCCAACATGGGATGGATGACTGGATCCTTATTCAGAATTTCTATAACGGACAGATCCCATCAGCTCGTGACCATTTGGATGCTACCGCTGGAGGAGCCTTCTTCTCATTGACAGTGCCAAAAGCTAAAGATCTTATTGAGAAGATGGTGTCTAACATAGGATGGAACGATGAGAGTCTCCATACCCAATAGCGAGGCATGCACACCTTGAAGGAGGTGGACATGATTGCTGCAAAATTGGACCTCCTAATGAAGAAAATAGATGGACAAGCTAGTGGTCAAGTGTCTAGCAATGCCTATGCCCTAGACTCTCACATCACATGTGATGTCTGTGGCAACACGGGTCATATGGACAATGATTGCCCAGAAACTCATAAGGATGCCCTATACCTCACCCACAATGGAAATTGCAACAACAACAATGGCTATCATCCAGGATGTCAAGGGTGGGGGTCAACAAAGCCCATTCTTTCAAGGAGGGTACAACAACAATGGCAACCCTGGAAATCAGCCCAACTTGAGAGAACTTGCCATTAGCCAGCTCAAGATCAACGATGCCCTATCCAAGAAGCTGTCAGCTAATGACAAGACCCTGGAAAACATCAATGCCAAGATTGAAGGACTATCCTCAGCCTTCAAGAATCAACTGAGCTTCAACAAGATGCTCGAGACTCAGTTGGCTCAGCTGGCAGCTGATATTCCTCCGAGGGAGAATGGCAAGATGTCAGGCCAGCCAGAACCTCCGACGGAAAATGTCAACATGATTTCCGTACGAGAGAGCAACTGGCACAAGGACCCTGTGTGTCCTACCATTTCATGCTCAATTGGGGTTCACCACTTTGACAAGACACTTTGTGATTTGGGAGCAAGTGTCAGTGTGATGCACAAGGTTGTGTTCAACCAGCTGAACTTCAAAAAGCTGACTCCAACACCAATGCAACTGCAACTGGCTGACTCTTCAGTCCATTATCCAGCGGGTATTGCGGAAGACGTCCCGGTGAAGATTTGGAACTGCTTCATACCCATGGATTTTGTGGTGCTAGACATGGACACTGAGAAGGGTACGCCACTCATTCTTGGGCGTCCATTCCTAAGCACTGCAAAAGCTCGCATAGATGTGGGAGCTGGAGAAATCCACTTCCACATCAATGGCAAGGAGGAAAAATTTAACTTTCGGCCAAGATCAAAACAATGCTCCATGATTCGAATCGAGTATGGGCCTAATGATAAACCCATCAGAGAGGTCGAAGTCACACCTCCAAAGGTGGACTCACTCATTGCATTCATGAGAAAATTAATCTATGAGGAGAATCCAACGTTTTGACCAGGCTGATATCCAAAGGCGACGGAATTGTCTGGACCCTCCCAAGGCCCAAGTCCACCAAGCCACCAAAGAAGGAATGGCGGAAAAAGCAAGACAAGCCGTCTGAGCCCACCCCTCCAGGCCCGGATGTGAAATGAAGATGGAGGAATGTCCATCTCATCGGACGGTGGTGAGACCTACGCCAATAGGTTAAATTGGTAGTTATCCCACTTTATTTTTCTTTCTTTCTTTTTCCACTCAATTTGGATTTTGCCCATTGCATATTTGATTTTTCCTAGCAAGTTGAGAATCTTATATTATCAACTATCATTTTCCTTTCTTTCTTTTCAAAAGAAAATTTTTTATTGGATTTGAAAAAAGGTTTTTATTTGAAAAACAATTTTTTCTGAGCTGCACATGTGGCATTTCGCCAACGTGCTAACTTTATAGCCGCTGGGGAGCCATTTGCCTCTAGCTCACCTTGTTTTTCTTGCTCTTCATTGCAACACTCGTGCTCAAATCCATCCCCAAACATTTGCATTTTACACTCAAGCTTTCAAGAGGAGAAAATTCGTTGAGAGTTTTGTTTTCTAAACATCGCTTCATTTCGGATTTTCCTCGCCTTGTTTTGTTTTTGCTTGTTGAAATCAAAAAGACATGAAGAGGTTGTTCAGAAAGAGGGAGGGGGATGCAAGCTCAAGCCATGGTGAAGGTTCTAGTGCACACATCTCTTCCATTGGTACAAGCCCACGGAGGAGAAGTGTGTGTGAGGACACTCCCATGGAAGAGAGAAGCAACCCACACCAACTTCTTCATGACAACGACCTTAACATACAAAGCGAAGTTGAAGATCAAGGACGCAGGCTTCTCCAAAATTGTGAGTTCCGCCACACCAAGGCTTACGATCCACATTTGATCTCCAAAATAGGTATGGACTCTGAATTTCTTTCCATTTGGCATGCAATTGGATTTGATGACCTTGCTCACATAGAGGAGAAATGTTCACGCCTTCTCGCTATTCAATTCCTTTGCACGCTAATAATAGGATTTGATGGTATTACATTTAGATTATTTCAAAAAGAATACAACAGCCTATGGAAAGAATTAGGTAGTATCCTAGGCTTCCATAAACGATGTTTGCTAGATTTAGAAAATTTTCCTAAGTTTAACAAACAAAGTTTTTGGCATGAGCTAACTAGTGAGGTCACACATAGGGCTCCTAGGAATAGCCACATCCAAAACCCTACCTTACGCTTCATGTATAGATGGGTGGCTATGACTATGTTCCCTAGGGGAGATGTTAGGGTTGTGCGAGATGATGAATTGAAAATTTTGTTTGCCATGACTAAAAAGATTAAAGTTGCTCCAGTCAAAGCCATGATGACACAATGGTTAGATTGCATTTCAAAATCAGGACCAATTGAATGCACTTCATTTATTACTCATATTGCTGATAGGGTAGGAGCAATTAAATAATCTTCATTTAAATATATTGAAATTGAAAGAGAATTAATTGATGAAGACTATTTAGTGCAAGGACATACCCTTAAGCATGATTATGATGGCTCCTTGATATTTTTCTATCCTGGCTTTGTCAATGAAATTTGGTTACCTAACCCGGATTTTCATTTGTACAAATGTCGGAGGCTAACCATTAATCTTCTTCCCCTTGAGGAAGCAAGAAGAAGTAATGTCTCAGGCAGGGTAACCAGGAATCGTGCGAGGGCTGCAGCCACAGGCATGCCACCAATAATCTCTCCGGTCCATGAATACCAAGAGGAAGGGAACCCAACGGGTTATGCGCCCGGATGGACTCAACCTCCGACGTATGAGACTGGGGGATCATCTTTTCAAGAATTGCAAAGGGATCCACCCTTATCCACTTCAAGCTCTAGCAGCTTGCCCCCAACGTCCATGAGAGGACGTCGTTCCTTTTCGGCTAGAAGTCATCATGACTATAGCCAAGGAATGACGGACCTCACCAGACGTATGGGAGAACTTGAAGTGAGAACGGGTGACATCTACAACACACTCCAGGAGCATGTTCAAGGGACCCAGGATTGGCAACAACACATGAATGCTCAATTCACCAACTTCAACACGGTGCTACAACAACAACAAGCCGATCTTGCAGCATACTTCAGTCATCAAGGGTTCAACCCTTATCATGGAGGTAGTTGAAGAACAAGCTTGGGGGAGGACCACCACTTGAGGTAACATGTATCACATTCCTTGCATATTTGTTTTCCATCCATCATCCACCTTGCATTTAAAAAAAAAGAATAGGTTAGATTTGCTTTCATCAAATAAAGATGTGCGGTAAGAATGATTTAGAATTCACATAGATGAAATGATGAATAGTTTCTTTGTTTTATTTTCCTAAGTCTCTAGTTTACAACTTGCTACTCTCCGAATATTGCTTTCATTGGTTTGAAATACTTTTACCTTAATTTGGAAGTTGTGGGTAGCAAAAGCTTAATCTAATTCTAGGTTGTTGCAAGATTAGAATTAGTAATAGGGCTGCTAGTCCTAGTTTGAAAGTAAAACATAGATTTCTGGAGAAATTCTAAAAAGATTTAAGTTTCCCTCCATTGATTGGAAATACCTACTGTCGGTGGTTTTGATCCGGCAGATCTCCTGAAACTACTAAAGTGTTAGAGGAGTTTGAGGTTCGGTGTGGGCGCGCGGAGATTCAAGAATGTGAAGTGTAAAATGACACAGTAGACACGATGATTTACGTGGTTCGGGCGGCCTGAGTGTAATACCCTACTCCACGGGGTATGTTGGTGTTGTATTGGATGTATGAGCTCAAACTGAGTTCAGAGCGTGTAGAGTGAGTGCTTCTTGTGAGTCTCCACCCTATGTATCGTCGGCCTGTCCTTTTATAGTACAAGGGCAGGCCGTTACAAGTTAGCCTGGCCCGACATGTGGCCCCAAGGTTACTAATATTGATACACATTTAATGAACTTAATTACCCTTAATAACCGAGTTACGGGCTTTGATAGCACCATTTCTGGTAATTAAGGTCGTCCGATCGTGTGTCATTAATATAGTATTAACGACACTTAATCGGGTCTTGAAGTCCTTGATTCCCCTTTGAAGATCCGGAGCCGTTGTGAAGTCTTTCGGAGGTTAGAGGCTAAAGATCCGACGGTTGGACACGTGGCAGCCCCGGAGCATACTATGGGGAACAGATAGGTCCGGTGCCACCTAACACGTGTCAGTTCCGGAGCTTCCCTCGGTCTGGGGTTAGGTCCGGGGGTGCCGCTATGGTACATAGCCCGGAGCTTCCCCCTTGTGGGCGGTAGCTCCGGTTTGATAGTACATGTGGGCCTCCGAAGGTTTTCAAATCAAGTAGATGATATTCCCCTGAGATCTTTGCACTCCCAAGGGGTATATGATACCCAGGGTACCGATAGAGGCCCCCTGGGCCCACCTCTGGGGAAGACCCCTTGGGTGAAGTCATTCCGCTAGAGGTGGGTCCATCCTTCGACTTTTGAACTGAGTCTTCAAAGGTCTTCGGATGTGCCGTTGGCGATGGTTTGGAGTTAAATCTTCGCCGTGTGGCATATCCCGTGTGCGGCAGATGAGATCTTTAGCGTGCGGACCTCACGCAATTGAAGGTCACCGGTTTGCGATACGAAAATCGTATCGGTTCTGCGCGCCTTGTCAGGACGCCTCCTTCGGGCTTCCCGCCTCATGATGACAACCGTTCGCCTGGGTAAGAACCTCGACTTGATCATCCTAGTGGTCCTGGGCCCTCTTTTCATCGGCTGGGTGGAATTTTTGAGTAGTATCTTCGACTTCCTTGCGGTTTCCATCCAAGCGTTGCGAGGGCTTACTTAAGAAGGAAAGCGCGCACCGTCTGGGGTTCTTTACGCCTCTCATCTGATCTTGCGCTCAAACTCCCAACTTGTACTCGCTTTACCTCTCTAGCCTTGCTGTGCCGCGATGGAGTTGGGTCTCCGCGAGAGCCGTTTGAAGACCGAAGGTGATCTGAAGAAGGTCCGAGCCCTCATGGGATGGTCCCCAGAATTCTTCAACCGCCTGGTCCACGCCGGGGGAGAGCTCCCGTTTGAGAAGGAGCACGCCGGCGAAATAGTGTACTTCTCTTCGTACGCCATGGTGGGGTTGATCCCACCTTTTTCCTCCTTTTTCTTGATGCTGCTAGACTTCTATGGTCTGCAGCTGTACCACCTTGGCCCCCACTCCATTCTTCTTGTGTCTGTCTTCGTCCACTTCTATGAAATGTGGGTGGGCATCCCCCCTGCATTGAACTCTTCCAGACCTTCTTCACCATCCATACCACCCGTAGGAGTAATGAGTACCTTGGCTTCTACTATTTCGTGAAGCGCAAGAAGTGCCCATTCAAGTACCTCCGGCCGTTTCCCTCTGGAAAGTGGGATGATTGGAAGAAGGACTGGATAGTCATTCGGGTGGAGGAGCACGAGAAGTTGGAGCTGCCCGAAGGCCTCCCCAACATCGACACTGCAGTCTGGAGTGAAGCTCCGATGCTATCAGATGCCTTCAACTCTGCTCTGACCAGGATCCGCCAGTGCGTGGAGGGAGGATTAACTCCTCAGGCGGTGTTTTGCAAATTCCTAGTCAACAGGTGGGCACCGCTGAAGAGGAGAGAAAAACTCGCTTGGGCCCTCAACAGTGTGATGGACGACGACCGGGTCGAGACCGGGCTGAAGTCCAACATGGCGGGGCAACCTTGGAGTTTCATCTCAAGAAGTTCCAGCATGGAAACTACGTCGCGGGTGATGACTTGACCCCGCCACCAGCTTTTCTCCCTCTGAACGTGGAAGTAGAGTTTAGCAGGGAGCTCCGGCAGACGATGCTGGTGTTTTACAACCTGGGTGTCGTCGAGAGAAGATCAACCTCCAGAGTGGTGATCCCTGGGGCTTCCGAAGGTGGCTCCGACCCTGCCCCGAAGCCAAGGATCGAAGTCATTGGCAAGGGCAAGGAGCCAGCGGACGAACCCTTGAGCCGGAAGAGGAAGTTGCAGCATGCCGTCAGAAGGTCCATCAGGCCTGCAACCTCTGCATCGGCTCCTTCTCCCCGGAGGGGGAGGTCTTCTACAACTGCAGCGACAGTACCCGCAACGGCGTCTTCTCGGGGTGCTAGCTCTGGGCATGTGACTGCAGCACCAGGGCCAGTTGAGGCCTCTAGGTCCGGAGGTCCTTCCCGGTCGATGGGGGCCTCGACTAAGGAAATGCCCGTGGCTGCAACAAGTTCCGGGGGGCCTTCCGGAGCTTCCACGCCGGCGGTGGCTATGGTCAGCCCAGAACGCCCGGGAAAGAGGTTCCGCGCAAGCTGGTGCGGAAGCCTCATGAGGTAATTTTCAATCTTTACCTCAGACAGTTATTTTGTTGTTGTAACTGTTTTTTAAGTTTCTTCATCCATCATCTGCAGCGTTCCCAAGAAGAGGAGTGAAGCTCCACCCTCAGCCACAGCAGCTGAAGCTGTCAGGGCGGAAGCTTCTGCTCCTGTCCCAGCGCTGCCCCAAGTGGTGGCTGAAGCTGCGACAGCTCCAGCGCCAGCTGTCATGGTCATGGACCTCGACTCCTACCCCGAGATTCCCATGGTAGCGTCGGATCGCGGAAGAGAAGATGCGCCAGCGGCACCTGCCCCGGTGGTTGAAGCTCCGGGTCTTGATGGTGAGATGACAGAAGCTTCGGCCGTTGAGCAGGAGGAAGCAGTAATTCCGGCCCCAGAGCCGGAAATTGTCGAAGCCCCAGCGGTTGAGCCAGAGGTAATTGAAGTCCCGCCGTGCGCGCCGGATGTTGAGGAAGTCCCGGTAGTTGGGTCGGTTACCTCTGAAGCACCGGCCGCAGAGCCAGTCATTGCTGGAGCTCCGGCCGCAGGGCCAGTTGATGTTGAAGACCTTCTGGCTCCCGAGCCGGTTGCCATTGAAGCTCCGGCCGCAGGGCTGGCTGTTGTTGATGATCTTCCGGCGCCCGAGCCGGTCGTTGCTGAGGCGTCAGCGCTCGAGCCCCCACTAGAGGAGGTGCCCAGGCTGGAGCCAGAAGCAGCCCCTACTCCGGGAGTGATGACGCCGGAGGTACCCGCGACTGAGCCGGAGTGCCCTGATGAAGTCGCTGGCCCCCTGCCTGAGGGGGCGAATGAAGATTTGGCGGCTGGTCCTTCGGAACCACTTCCGAAGGTCGAAACTTCATCAGCGGGACCCTCCTTGATGGCGATTGAGGCCATCCCGGAGGATGGCCCTAGTGCCGTGGAGGCTCAAGGGACCACTCTTGTGGAGTGGGACCCAATTTTTGTAACTGAAAACCCGCCGGAACTAGTGGAGGAGACCCCAGCAGGTCCGGATCCTATCCCGTTGTCATTGTCTATTGACAACGCCTGCTCCAGTCAGTGTCAAGTTCAACTGGCATTCTTCCACGACAGCAAGGCTCTTGAAGAGCAGCGCGAAACCCTTAGGAGGTGGTGTAATCGTCTCTACTTCGAGACCAAGCTGGCGCAGTCGAGGCTGCCAGATCACAAAGAATGGATCATGCAGGAGAAGATCCACCTGGAATACTGGGGCAAATTATTGGATGACAGGGAGAGCTTGACCCGCGCCCTCGACGCTCAATCCTGGGCCATTTATGAGCAGACCAAGGCAGCTAATAGTGCGGCTGATGAATGCCAAGAAAGGCTGGAAGCCATTAACACTACTCTCATCAAGCGCTGGGAGGCACTTGAGGAGAGGGAGAAGAGGCTCGAAGATGAAGAGCAAAAACTCCTAGATCTGCGGGATGACGTTCTGAAGAGGGAGGAGGAGCTCACCGAAAAGGTGGCTCTGGCTGACAAGGGCCTCGAGGAGCGCGCCAAGAAATTGGAAGAGCGTTGCGCTGAGGAGGAGGAGAAGGCCTCGGTGCGGGGGCAGGAACTCTACCAGCAAGAGTGTGCCATCGATGCTAGGGAGAAGAAAGTGAGGGGCAGGGAGAAGGACCTGGTTGACCGCCGGAACAAGATCTACCTCCAGGAGGAGGAGCTCGGAAAACTCGAGAAGCAGGTTGCTGAAAAGATTCAGCAAAATGCCAAAGAGGTTGAGCGCCTTGCTCGCGAGAATTCTAAACTGGCGGCAGCCAAAAGATCCTTGGAGGAACTGAAGGGCATGCGGGCTGCGGACTCCCTACAAGTTTGGGAGTTCTTGAGCAAAGCCAATGACGCGCTGACACCGATGGGCTTCAGTCCCGTGCGTCCGGATGATCCGGAGCCGAAGCCGAACTGGCGTTGTAGGCGTTGAGCTCGGCGGGTAGCAAACTCTCCAAGGTGGGCGACGTCATCGTGGACCAATTGGAGGTTGAGGGGCAATCCCTGGCGAAGAACGTCGCAGAGTATGTGCTGACGTGCTACACCAGCCGGGATCCCCAATTCCCTCTGGACCCGGTGCTTGAAGGTCCCATCGAAGGACAAGGTGAAGCCACCCGAGCCAACGTGTCGGAGGTTGCTCAGAAGGTCGCCCAGTTCTTCCATAGGGTCTAGGACCATCTCTGTAGCTCCCACTTGTATTCTCTCTTTTTCTTCCCCAATTTTGTAATCCCTTGTCTCAGATGAATGAAATCCAAATTTTTGCGAATTTCATTTTTTGTCTTCAACACTTTTATCTTCACTTGGCCCCCTGGTAGATGTATACAATTTGATTGTGAACATGTTCCAAGAGGATATTGTGTTTTGTTGAAGACTCGTTTGCTTCGAACTTGTAGAGTGTAGGTTCGATGTCTTCGATGGTGAAGGCCCCCTGAGGTTGTCGGAGCTTTGAAGCTCTGGTATTGACTACCGTCGGGGCTCAGTAGCTCCGGCAATAGTTCCCATCAACGCGTAGAGCATCGATAGTTAGACCTCCGGGGTGTCGGAGCTTAGTAGCTCCGACAGTGACCTTTGCCAACGCGTAGTTTGTAGGCAACAGACTTCGTTTGAGGAATCTTCTCACCATCTTTTATTATGCATCGACGGCTGGCCCCCTAGCTTTACCGGAGCTTGGTTGCTCCGGTGATGCTCGTTTTCAATGTTTAACATAGATTATAAGCCACCTAGGTGGAGTCGGAGCTTCGTCAGCTCCGGCTTTTCTCCATCAACATGGATTCTTTATTTTTCCTGCACACTGAAGCCAAGAAAAATAGTAAAATTCACTCCTTGCCTATAACTCCGTCGTGGCTTACGATTCTCAAGAAAATTTTAGGTCAAACACGATTCTAAATGCAACCGAATGCATTGCCTTCTTTCTTCCAGATCCAATTGTACTTGGACCCGCCTTACTTCGGCCTGCCGAGGTGTAGGTAGAGTGGCGTACTTAGGGTGCTTGACCAGGCTAAGTCGATAGCACACTCCGACCCTAGATTGGCTTGGCGACATTCAGGCGAGTGGGCCATGAACAATATTTGAATCCAAAAGAATCGACAATACAGCTCGAATCGTATATGAACTGGTCGAACTGAAATTGCTTAAGAATTGCACGTCCTTGTTATAGACAAGAAAGAGAAAAATAAAAAATGTTGAGCCTGTACAAAGTATATGCACGTGGAGTCCGTTTCACATGAAGATGTCTTTCATTATAGGTCCGGGGGACAGGGGAAACAAGTACACTCTTAGGGTATGGAACCAGGCTAAGCGTGTTTCATTTCTCGTTTGACCCAGGGTAGCTAGCCACACTTTTAGTCCTGAGACTGTGACAAGCGTTGCATGAACTTTGCAGACCTTTCGGGAAAGGTTCGGCTGTTCTCCCGGAGGAACTACCCGACTCTGTACAATGACTCTATAATATACACCTCAAGTTACTACAGACTCACCTTCGTGATATTAGGTGTAGAACTTACGAAGGTTCTCAATGTTCCAAGGATTTGGGAGAGGTGTCCCATCCTCGGTTGCCAAGCGAATGCTTCCGGGATGGGATACTTTAATCACTTGGAAGGGTCCTTCCTAGTTGGGGGAGAGTTTGTTTAACCCTTCTCTGGATTGTGTATTCTCCGTAGCACCAGATTGTGTTCCTCAAGCTGTCGGTTGTGTACATGCCGCTGATGATAGCGCCGAAGGGCTTGGCGGTATCGGGCATTCCGAACGGCTGCTTGGCACCTTCCCTCCTCAAAGAGGTCTAGGTCTTCACACTGGAGCTGGTCCTGCGTGGCTTCGTCGAAGGTCTGGACCCGGAGTGACCCCAAGGTGATTTCCGGAGGAAGGATTGCTTCAGCTCCGTACACCAGGAAGAAGGGTGTCTCTCCAGTTGATCGGTTTTGAGTTGTCCTGTTGGCCCATAGAGTAGGTGGAAGCTCTTCAATCCAGTTGGCTCCATGTTTTTTCAAGCGCTCATAGGTGCGCGTTTTGAGTCCTTTCAGGATTTCAGCATTTGCGCTCTCGACCTGGCCATTGCTCGTCGGGTGAGCTACGGAGGCGTAGCAAACTTGAATGCCGAGGTCTTCGCAATATCCTTGAAATGCAGAGCATGTGAATTGGGTCCCGTTATCAGTAATGATTTTGTTTAGGACTCCAAATCTGCATACGATGGACTGCAAAAAGTTGATAGCAGATTGCTTGTTTATTGTCACAACTGGAGTTTCTTCCGGCCACTTGGTGAACTTGTCAATGGCGACATACAGGAACTTGTAACCTCCGACGGCTCTTGGGAAAGGTCCCAAGATGTCCATCCCCCACACGGCGAAGGGCCATGTAGGAGGTATCATTTGTAGAGGCTGAGCCGGTGTGTGAATTTGCTTTGCATGAAATTGACATGCTTCGCATTTCTTCACCAGCTCAGTTGCATCCCGGAGTGCTGTAGGCCAGTAGAAGCCATGCCGGAAGGCTTTACCGACCAGCATGCGGGAAGACGCATGATTCCCACACTTGCCTCCATGGATTTCTGCGAGGAGCTCGCAGCCTTCTTCCCTTGTGATGCACCGCATTATGACGCCCTTGGCACCGCATCGGTAGAGATCCCCTTCTACCAACGTGTATCTTTTAGCGAATCTGACTATCTGGTCAGTGGATACATCATCGTCGGGAAGGATGTTGTCTTTCAAGTAGCTCCGGATCTCCGAGATCCATGCATCGGAGCTAACTTGAGCATTTGAGTTTTGCGTGCTGGGTTCCTCGGAGCTTCCGACAGCACCTACGACCCTTGATGGCTGCCATGGTAACAGGGCCATCGGGACCGTCAGCTTTGGGATGCTGATCTCGCCCCCTTCACCCAGTTCGGCAGGCTGAGCTGTGGGTTTTGACAACCTCTGGGCAAAAGTTCCGTCAGGAGCCGGAGCTCCGGTTGATGCTTTCGTCTAGAGTTTGTCGGCTTCAGCGTTGTGGGCACGCTGGACATGGTGGAGATCTAGGACTTCGAAGTCCTTCTGAAGCCTCTGGACTTCAAGAAGATAAGCAGCTAGCTGGAGATTGTTGCAGGAGCATTCACCCTTCACTTGCTTAATGATGAGCTGTGAAACTTCCTTGACCAGCAATTGCTTGACACCATATGATAGTGCCACCCTCAGTCCGTAGATGAGTGCTTCATATTCCGCCATGTTGTTGGTCGCCTTTAAGTCAAGGTGTACGATATATTTTACCTTCTCTCCGGTTGGTGCGGGGAGAAGGATTCCAGCTCCGTCCCCCTGCTTTTGCATGGAGCCGTCGAAGTAGAGGGTCCAGTGAGGCTCGGTGAAGACCGGAGCCTCGTGTTCCAGCTTCTGCTCACTGGGGCCCCCAGGGTTTGATGGAGAGGGAGTCCATTCCGCCACGAAATCCGCCAATGCTTGACTCTTGATTGCTTGCCTTGATATGAATTCGAGATTGAATTCAGCCAATTCCGCTGCCCACTTTGCAATATTCCCAGTTGAATTGGGATTATGCAAGATTGCTCGAAGTGGGTAGGAGGTCACCACTGAAATCTTGTGAGCTTGGAAGTAATGGCGAAGCTTCCTGGAGGCAATGAGAACTGCATAGAGCAGCTTATGCACCTCTAGGTATCGAGTCTTGGCATCATGAAGTACTTCACTGATGAAGTACACTGGGCGCTGGATGGTCCGGACCCTCCCGGAGGGGCCCGGAGCTTCCTCTTCACTGACCCGGATCCTCCCTGAGGGATCTGGACCTTCTTCGGGGACCTCCGGGTCCTGGCTGGAGGGATCCAAAGCTTCTTTAGAAGCGACCTGGACCCTCCCGGAGGGGTCTGAGTCTTCTGAAGTAACTTTTTGTGAACTCAAGTCTGGGAGCTGGGACCCAGACTCGCTTTCAGGAACCTCCAGACCCTCCCGCAGGGGTCTGGATTCCTGAGCATGGGATAGTTCTGGTATCTCTGCAATCAGGACCATACTGACGACTTCGTCAGTTGCTGAAATTTAAAGTAGCAAAGGCTCACCAGGGTTCGGAGCTACCAGAGTTGGTAGGGTGGTGAGGAACTGTTTTAGCTCCTGGAATGCCTTTTCTGCTTCTTCAGACCATTGGAATGGTCCGGACTTCCTCAATAACTTGAAGAAGGGAAGTGCCTGTTCCACCAATCTTGAAATGAACCGGCTAAGGGCTGCTAGACATCCAGTCAACTTTTGGACATCCTTGATGCGGGCTGGTGGCCGCATGTCTTCAATGGCTTTAATCTTCGCCGGATTAGCTTCTATGCCCCGGTGACTTACCAGGAAGCCAAGAAGTTTTCCGGAGCTAACCCCGAAGACACACTTGTTTGGGTTTAGCTTTGTGCGTGTGACCCGCAACTTGTCGAAGACAGCCTGTAAGGTGCCAAGGAGTGACTCCTTGTTCTTGACCTTGACCACGATGTCATCGACGTACACTTCCACTATGTCTCTACTGAGTTCTTCAAAAGTTTTGTACATAGCTCGTACAAAGGTTGAAGCTTCATTCTTGAGACCAAATGGCATGGTTGTATAACAGTACAATCCATCTACTGTGATAAAAGAGGTATGCTCTTCATCTTCCCTAGACATTCTGATTTGATGATACCCAGAATATGCGTCTAGGAAACACAGTAATTCACACCCGGAGGTGGAATCCACTATCTGAACAATTCTAGGTAGTGGGAATGGATCTTTTGGGCATGCCTTATTTAGTGTTGTGTAGTCGATACACATCCGAAGCTTCCCACCGGCCTTGGGCACAACGACTGGGTTTGCCATCCATTTTGGATGGAAGACTTCTCGGATGAATCCAGCTTCGAGCAACTTCTTCACTTCTTGTCGAATGAAGTTCTGTCGCTCCACAGATTGCTTCCGAGGCTTCTGGTGTATAGGCCAGGCATCAGGGTAGATCTTCAGATTGTGCTCAATCACTTCCCTGGGGATCCTAGGCATTTGTGACGGTTGCCAAGCAAACACATCGACGTTAGCCCGGAGGAAAGCGATGAGCGCGAGTTCCTATTTGTCATTCAGTCCTCCTGATATACGGGTGGTCTGAGCGGCATCAGAATCGATTTGGACGACTTTGACGGGAATGTCGTGGTCGCCGCTTGGCTGCACACGTGGTGCAGAAGTCGAGCCTTGCTGTTGAATGCTCAGGGGTTTTGGAGCTTGTTCCTGCCAGGAGTCCTCCTCTTGCACCGTAGTAAGCGCATGAAGTTCTTCCAGAGCAGTTACTCTGGCAGTACGATCTCCACGGATTCGAAGAATGCCTACTGGTGTTGGCATCTTTAACACCAAGTAGCCATAATGAGCAGCTGCCATGAATTTGTACAAAGCAGGCCTACCCAAGATGGCATTGAAGGGTAAGTTGATCTGAGCGACGTCAAAGACCAACTTCTCGGTGCGATACTTCTCCCGGGTCCCGAAGGTAACGGGGAGGGTAATAGCACCGAGTGGGGTAATGGCTCCCAAACCTACTTCGGAGAAAGGTCGGAAGGGGTGAAGATCCGAAGGTCGGAGCTGAAGCTTGGTAAAAGCTTTGAAGCTTATGAGGTTGAGCCCCGAACCTCCGTCTACCATAACGTGGTGGAGCTGAATGTTATTGATTGTAGGAGATACCATCAAAGGTAACTGGCCTACTCCAACCATGCTTCAAGGGTAGTCTGAAGCATCAAAAGTGATGGTTGTGTCCATCCACTTCTGATGAGGCTCCGCCCTGGCTGTAGGAGCTACGGCAGCCATGTCCCGATGCATTGTCTTGAGGATGCGGCGGGAGGTGATGTCCCATGATCCACCAAAAATGGTGTTCATGGTCTTCCGACGCTCGTTGTCAAAGATGTCAGAATCATCGTCGACGGAGGTGTAGGCGACCTTCAGGACCTTTTTGGGATCCTGAAAACCAAACTCCTCTTCAGCCGGAGCTTCGTCAACTTTTTGTTTTCCTTCCCTCTGTCGAAAAGGAGCTTCTTCCCGGCGCTTGTTGTAGCGCTCGACAAGGTTTTGGACCTCTCGGCAGTTCTCCAAACTGTGGCTGTCCGTTTTGTGAATTGGACAGCACACCTTGGGTTTGCCACCGTCTTCAGAAGACGGTCGAGGTTGCTTCTCGGGGCGTGGCCCCCGGCCACCCGGAGCTGCAGCAGCTGCAGCATTAGATGCACCTGCTGACGGCTTTTTCTTAGCATTGGTCTTTTTCATCTTCTTGCCACTCCTGGAGGTAGTGGCTTCGCCTTTGGATGATTTTTTGTGATCCTCCGGAGGTGGTTTGGAGTGCATTTCATGGCCCTCCACAGCTCTGGCACATTTGTCAACCAAGCTGAAGAGTTTCGTGACACTGGTGATCTCCTTGATCGCAAGTTTCTCCAACATCTTCTTATCCCGTACACCCTGTCTAAATGCCACAATGACAGAAGTGCTAGAGATAGAAGGGGTTGTGTTTCGTACCTGAGAGAGGCTCTGGATGGATGATCGCAGGGATTCTGCCCCTTTTTGCACGACTGCAAAGAGGTCCAGTTCAGTGCCTCGTCGGGTGTATGAACTCCCAAAGTTGGCGGTGAACTACCGGCACAACTCCTCCCAACTGTTGATGGAGTTGGGTGGAAGGCTCATAAACCAGGACCAGGCGGTCCCAGTTAAAGCCACTGGAAAATAATTGGCCATTACTGCCTCATTTCCTCCCGCTGCTAGGATAACAGTGGAGTAAATCTGAAGATATTCAACGGGATTATTGGTCCCGTCAAACTTCTCCGGCAGGTGAGGCCGGAATTTCTGTGGCCACCTGACCATACATAGATGCATGGCCAGGGCCGAACAGCCTCCTCCTACTTCTTCAGGAGCAGGAATGTCTTGAGCTTCTCGTCTTTCGTGAGCACGCTCAATATGGACTCGGCCGTCTTGTTGACAGTATCGGCGATCAAGCTCTGCCCGGAGGTCATGAGTTGAAAGCCTTGATACCGTGTGAGTGCACCGTGCCCCGGAGGGCAACGGCGTCACTTGCTGCGACGCATCACATCTCCTGTTGTTGGAAACGTGCAGACCAAGCCTGCCAGACAAGGTCCGTTGCTGCGACGGGGCCCGTCCTGAAGGAGGAGGACCCTGGTTGCTGATGCGATCGGCTGCTGCTGCAACCAAGTGTTCCACATCGGCCCTCCACTGCTCCATTGCATCCCGGGATGCGTCCGGAGGTGGTGGGCGCTGAAGAATAGCACGTGCTGCATGGAGCGCGTGTTCCGGGTTGTCATGATTTGCCGACGCAGTGATTGACATAGGTGCACCATCGCGCTGCCCAGCTTGATTTGCTGGTGGAGGCGGCGGTGGTTGTAGCGTGACTCCTGCTGGAATTGAGGCTCCTGCTGGTGGCTGCATATTGGAGGGATTGCCCCCAACAGCTTGAATAGCGGGATGACCATTGGATAATCCAGCAGCTGAGTTCACCATTCTTGAAATCTCAGGCGCCTCCCTTCTTG
Source organism: Tuctoria greenei (assembly GCA_036927565.1). NCBI lineage: Eukaryota > Viridiplantae > Streptophyta > Magnoliopsida > Poales > Poaceae > Tuctoria > Tuctoria greenei. The sequence goes on from JAYESD010000001.1 coordinate 203,030,112, forward strand.
GCACGCCAAATGTCGGTGGTTTTGATCCGGCAGATCTCCCGACACTACTAAAGTGTTAGAGGAGTTTGAGGTTCGGTGTTGGCGCGCGGAGATTCAAGAATGTGAAGTGTAAAATGACACAGTAGACACGATGATTTACGTGGTTCGGGCCGCCTGAGCGTAATACCCTACTCCAGGGGTGTGTTGGTGTTGTATTGGATGTATGAGCTCAAAGTGAGTTCAGAGCGTGTAGAGTGAGCGCTTCTCGTGAGTCTCCCCCATATGTATCGTCGGCCTGTCCTTTTATAGTACAAGGGCGGGCCGTTACAAGTTAGCCTGGCCCGACATATGGCCCCGACGGTTACTAATATTGATACACGTTTAATGCACTTAATTACCCTTAATAACCGAGTTACGGGCTTTGATAGCACCGTTTCTGGTAATTAAGGTCATTCGATCGTGTGTCATTAATATAGTATTAACGACACTTATTCGGGTCTTGAAATCCTTGATTCCCCTTTGAAGATCTGGAGCTGTTCTGAAGTCTTCCGAAGGTTAGAGGCTGAAGATCCAATGGTTGGACATGTGGCAGCCCCGAAGCATATTGTGGGGAACAGATAGGTCCGGTGCCACCTAACATGTGTCGGTTCCGGAGCTTCCCTCAGTCTGGGGTTAGGTCCGGGGGTGCCGCTATGGTACATAGCCCGGAGCTTCCCCCTTGTGGGCAGTAGCTCCGGTTTGATAGTACACGTGGCGACCCTAGGACTAACCATGTTGGGGAAGGGGGTCCGGTTATGTCTGACATGTGGGCCTCCGAAGGTTTTCAAATCAAGTAGATGATATTCCCCTGAGATCTTTGCACTCCTAAGGGGTATATGATACCTAGGGTACCGACACCTACCAAAGCCATATGATGTTCATACATAGACAAAACCTTATGCATATGCTATTTGCTTTCACATTGAGCCTAGTCAAACTAGTATAGACCTATGTGAGAAATCGTTCAAGTATTTTTGAATTTAAGAATTCACTTGCACATGCTATACTTCTACACTAGAAGTAAGCAAAACGTCCATCATATCCACCATACCACAACAAAAAGAGAAACTCCATGTTATTCATGTTTAGCACTCTCTTCAAAATTCATTGCAAAGAAAGGGAGTAGAAGACATGGCTACAAAAAGAAAATGAAAAAAAAAGGGGGCATGCTTACATCATAAGCATGAGAAAAAAAAGTAGCCATGTTTCATCCCTGCAAAAGAAAGAGAGATTATACCAAAAAGGAGTTATCTCAAGTATCCACATCCACTTGCACTCCATCACACATGCACTAGTCTTGAATCAAAAAGTTTTGATTTGAATTCTCCTAAGGCTAACTTTTTTGACTTAGCAATATATGTGATGCAAATATGCCTACTTACTTTCCTTACCAAGCTCCACATACAAGCCATATTCAATGAGTAGGAATAGTAGAGGCACAATTCTTTGGTGAGGAAATATTCCTGAGAGAATCAAATTGAGGTACTTAATATCTAAACTGAATTCTCTGGGATTTAAGTGGAACTTGATTTCTAGGCTATGTTTGCTCCATTTGCTATTCTACCTTTCAACTACTCATGAATATGAAAAAGCATAAGCCCCATGATAACTTAAGAAAGGTAGGGTATCATAGCCAATTTCTGCAATACTAGGTAGAGTATTTTGTTGTGCATTAGATACTTTTGAAAATAAGATATTGTAGCAACTACTGATCATCAACCTAAAGTCGTGACTTTGCTCAGGACGAGCAAATGATAAGCTTGGGGGAGTTTGTTGACGGCTGTTATATACCAATTTCCTCCGTCAATTTAACTCGATTATGTGAAGGATGTGTCATTTCTTGCACACGTCACATTTCTATCTGACCCAATTCCACTTGGACTTGTAGAAATATGTGTATGCAGCATTTTATGCAGGAAATGAGGAAATATAGAGGGACCAATCCTATAAAATATCATCCCAGTCAATCAGGCGACGACACGTGGCATTCCATGGATCAAATGGCCCACAAACAGAAGTATCTGAGGAGATCCAACGATGTATCACCCAAATACATCAATGGGACCCACCTGGCAGCCACCTGGAGAAAGCACACGAGAAACGATGCAATGACCAGGTCGGCCGAACCAGGGGTTCGGCCGACCTGGTCTTTGCACCAAACTCTGTCAGCCTCCACGTGTTGGCTCCTCCCGGCTCCCTAGAGGCAATGGTGACTGATTCGTGCGCTTTTGGTGGCGGGAACCGACCTCAACACTAGTATAAATAGGACCCCTACCCCTCACTTCAAAACACACCACTTGAGCTTCATCTCTATTGTATACACTATCATCCATAGTCTTAGAGGAGTTAGGTTGTAGAGAGGAGAGTCTCTAGTCCCAAGTCCAAATTGGGAAAGAAGTAAGGAGTCTCTCTCTTCCCAATCCTACATTGGGAAAGGTATGGCTCATGTATTCTTTCTTGTATTTGTGACTTTATGCATAATAAATATAGTATTTGTAGTCTCTACTTATACATATACTTGGGCAAAGCGTTTCTTGTTTGATTGTAGAGTCCATGTATGTGGAAGGTATAACTTTTATGACTGTTTCATCATGAACATATCTCATTATCATAGAACCTATAGACCCCCACTATAGTCTAGTTAATTATAACATAACTATGTTAGTATGGATAACTATGTTGTGTATCAACATTGGTTCAATGATGATTCAATTCATTACCTTAGGATGGATTGTGCCTAGGCTCTTAAGGTAATTACTTAATATGCTAGCATAGTGCTAGGACAACTAAGTAGCATTGGATGTCTCGTAGACCCACAGATTGAAGAGGTAGGCAGTAGGTGGTGACAACCCTATCTGTCCTTTGTAATCCTCCATGTTCGGCTATGCCACAGGCTCTTGGCCGGAGTCGCCCTAGGATTGCTAGGGGTAAGACCGTGCCCGATGTGTTGAACCACATAGCATAAGTATTCACTATTGATCTAGCTTATGAATAATTAGTTTAGACTATGTATATGTACAATAGAGCATAGTAGGAGTACCTCCATAACTCTCAACCTTAACTAACCTCTAGGATCCTCTTACCCCCCTTAGACTTGAAAGCTTTTGTGTGTGTCACACTACCTCCACTATTATTTTATCCATCCTTACTAGATTCTTACCTAGACCTTTCTACCCTTTCCACGTGATGATTGTTATATCTCTACCCCGCCTTCCTTTGGGATCAAATAAATGACACCCTTGAGAATACTCTTAAGGGGAAATGCTACAATGATACCTCTGTGCGCTTGCGGAATTCACTCTATGATCCAATAGAACCATTAACAAGCATTTCTGACACATCAGTTGGAGATGTTTAGTTAATGGTGCATAAGAAATACCAACAAGCATTTCTGGCGCCGTTGTCGGGGATGATTTGTTAGTATAACTTAGGAGCCGTCAACAAGCATTTCTGGCGCCGTTGCCGGGGAAGGCAAATAGATATATAACATGACTGAGTGAATAGGATAGAACCATGGGTAGGATTTTAGTAGTATACCCATTCTTTGTTTTCGCATGTTAAATGTGAAAATAGGGTAGTGTATGTCTAGTTTTCGCCTGCAGGAAAACATTGTTGAAGATCCTGAATCCCTTCTGAGAGACCGACCTCATGTCGTTACTCCTCAGAAGATTCGAGCGGCAAAGTAAGCTAGCATTTCTGCACCAATAATCCAAACGCCAGTGGCTCAGAAGACCCTTCGTGAGTTCTCAGCTCGCTCTGCTAACAATGTGCCTATTGGGCCCACTGTTAACACGGGAGATGTGAACTTCGAGATCAAAAATGGCCTTATCACTATGATGCAAGCCAACCCATTTTGTGGGAAGGCTAACGAGGATGCAAGTGCTCACCTGCAACAATTCCTCGAGATCTGTAGCACTTTTAAGATCAAGGACGTGTCTCCAGATGCGGTCCGTTTGAGACTATTCCCGTTCTCTCTCCTTGGGAAAGCGAAACAGTGGTTCTACGTGAACCAAAGTGTTGTAGACACTTGGGAGACGTGTTACACGACATTCCTCGCCAAATTCTTCCCGTTGGGCAAAACCAATGCCCTACGTGGAAGGATTTCCAGCTTCCAACAAGAGCTCAAGGAATCTATTCCCGAGGCATGGGAAAGGCTTTAGGAGTACATCCTAGCCTGTCCCCAACATGGGATGGATGACTGGATCCTTATTCAGAATTTCTATAACGGACAGATCCCATCAGCTCGTGACCATTTGGATTCTACCGCTGGAGGAGCCTTCTTCTCATTGACGGTGCCAAAAGCTAAAGATCTCATTGAGAATATGGTGTCTAACATAGGATGGAACGATGAGCGTCTCCATACCCAATAGCGAGGCATGCACACCTTGAAGGAGGTGGACATGATTGCTGCAAAATTGGACCTCCTAATGAAGAAAATAGATGGACAAGCTAGTGGTTAAGTGTCTAGCAATGCCTATGCCCTAGACTCTCACATCACATGTGAAGTCTGTGGCAACACGGGTCATATGGACAATGATTGCCCAGAAACTCATAAGGATGCCCTATACCTCACCCACAATGGAAATTTCAACAACAACAATGGCTATCATCCAGGATGTCAAGGGTGGGGGTCAACAAAGCCCATTCTTTCAAGGAGGGTACAACAACAATGGCAACCCTGGAAATCAGCCCAACTTGAGAGAACTTGCCATTAGCCAGCTCAAGATCAACGATGCCCTATCCAAGAAGCTGTCAGCTAATGACAAGACCCTGGAAAACATCAATGCCAAGATTGAAGGACTATCCTCAGCCTTCAAGAATCAACTGAGCTTCAACAAGATGCTCGAGACTCAGTTGGCTCAGCTGGCAGCTGATATTCCTCCGAGGGAGAATGGCAAGATGTCAGGCCAGCCAGAACCTCCGACGGAAAATGTCAACACTAGCCCCTCTATTACCTCTGGAGCCGTAGACGTCATCGTGGCATGGCACTTGAGGCACCGGTAGCGGTGACGATGCAGTTTGAGCCACCGTCGCCGATCCCTACAATACATGTAAGAAGTTTGACATTTTTATTAGTTTGAAACTTTGTTTTTACTAGAATTGATTAAATAAGCTACAATTGATAATATTTAGGTTAATTTAGGTAAGTTGAGTAAGATTTGGCTATGTTACTTGAGGTTATACTAGAATCGCTAAGTTGAGTTATATTTGCCTATTTTTGATGAAGTAAGACTAGAATAAGTACGGTTTTGGTTACTTGAACCACCGAAGAAGGTGCGTCTGGCATGCTGTGCAGTGGCAGCGGTGGCTGCACTGGTGGCGGTGGCAGTGGCTCTAGCTGGATCTGCCCCCTACTCTCGAACTAGGGCCTATCATTGAAACAATAGAGGCTGCATATTATTAGGCATGCGACTAATTTAAATAACTTTAGTTTTTATTTCTTACCTCCATCACCTCCCGCATTTGTGCCATCCACGCGGCCTGGTATGAGATCACGACCTCCACCGCAAACATGTGCGCGTCCTCTTGTGTGCAATCTTCTCTTCAAAGTGACAGATGAGGGCCTGCACCTCTATGTCTCTCTGTGAGATACAACGACTCGACATGCCCATCGATGAAGCCTGCGTGGAGCTGCCTCTCGAAGGTCGCACTTCCTTCGAGTTGATGACTCTATCGAATATGGCGAGCCTACAAAAAAAGGATCAGTAATATCAAATTGCAATATCTTGAATTGAAAACGATAAAACAAAGTATCAACTCAACTTTTGTGGGCTTTGCCGCCTCCGCTTGCATACACAGCTTGAGGATCGATTGGTTCATTTTCCCAATTGAAATCTTTGCTGTGTATCCTTCTAGCCTCCTCCTCCCCATACTTAGCTTGGAAAACAAGTAAACCATGTAAACTCAAAAATAGATATAGTTTGAATTAATTTGAATGATTTTTAAACAACCAGCCGCTCGGCTGCGGCCTGACTGCACTGCTCAAGCTGAGAATGGTCCTTATGACCTCCCTTCCAGACCAAAGTAGGAGTCAGTTCCACCCCTATCACTCGCTCTTGTCAATAAGTGTTAGTATGAAAAGTATATTTTGAATACATAAAAAATAGTTAGACACACTTACCATGCATTTAGCTAAAATGCAAGTGGTTATCTTGGTCGTAGTTGTGTTTCTCGTCGACCCCACTGCACCCCGAGCCCTGTTGGACTTAGCGATGAACTCATTGCTAGCCCACTACCTACAAAGAACCCGGTATGCATTGAATCGACCCTACAACCAGCTGACAATGTCCTACAGATAATTGTGGGTCATTAATAATACTGTTAACAAAATTATCAGAAATGTTTTTCACTACACCCAATGTACCTCTGCATACTCCTCCTTTATCAGGTGCCTATTGCTCTTCTGGCGGAACGCTCCCACATCATGCTTGTTTTGCCTCAACAAGTCATTGATCGCTTGTGTTCGAGCATTCGACAAAGCTTGCCGAACCACCTTCCGAGCGTTGTGGTGGAACATGGCCCTCGCGTGCTCAACCTGGCTCGGGTCCTCCGGGTCCTCTAAACAATACTTTTCCAATAAGAAAGGGGATATTCAAGAGTTATACATTAATTATTTAAAAGAGTTTAAGAATTGAAACTTGGAAATTTCATTTAGTGTAATTATCCTAAAATTGGCCCATACGACCTCCAGAACAGTGTCGTGCTCCTAATGAGGGGCGCGAGTGTAGTAGTCCCACGAAGTAGAGGGCACCCCATCGATGACCCATGAAAGGGCATTCACACTAAGGACCCGAGGACACCATTCACCGGTCTGTGGTGTGTAGCATTGGTGAAAGACGAGTCGTACCAAGAGCTGGAATATATTTCTTTAATCATTAATTATGTAACCAAAATTGAACACTATGATTTTATTACCCGCCTCCAATCGGCTGAATCACGATCATCTCTCTAGGAATAGAAAGTGGACTGACAAAGTGAGTCCTCTTGTGTCGCCTCTGCTGCGGCACCACGTGTGGAGACTCAGAAGGCGCATCACCAGTCGAGCTAGGGGGTTGGCTAGCTGAGGGATGGCTAGCCGAGGCGGCCTACACAAGGGCTGACTAGCCAAGGGCTGTCTACACAAAGGGTGGCCAGGCTCAACTAGTGCCCAAGCCTTTGAGTCAGACGCTGAGTCAGACTGCAAAATTAAAATGATTCATAAGTAAGTTTAATTGGAAAGTGGCTTTTAAGAATTTGTCAATGACTATTGAAATTCACCTCTATACGCTGCTCTGAAGCCACACCGCTGCCCACCAGCTCCGACAAGTGACTCATCAGCTGAGAGTGTCAGCTCTCGGCTGACAAGGTACCCTGGAAAACATCTACTGCCTTGGTAAGGAACCCTCTGACCCTCGCCACCTTCTTACCCTTCCCTTTGTTCAACGACATCCTGTGTTTAAGCGATGATTGGAAAATATGCAAAGAAGATATACCAAATTCTTGTTACTTTCGTGAAGAAAATATTAATTTTAATCAGTTTCAAAATTCATCAACATCGCGATCATGTTTCGTACTCCTTAAATCAGATCAACAATCTTCCATTGTGACCTGTTCCCATTTCCATTTCTGCATAGCAGATGTCTCTACATCTTGATCGTCTCCAACTATTCGACCAAGTCCTACATCAGGCTCGACGATAAAAGGGTCTGGCAACTCTTCTTCTTGGTAAACTTCTTCAATTTCTCCACTATCGTGGTAACCATCGTCTTCATGAGTATATAAATGCTCACGAGGATTCACCTTGTACCAGCCACCAAGCACTAAGCTTTTTGCATGGATAAGGTAGATAATACACTTGCTCCACCTGGTGTGCAAGAACAAATTTATCGTAACCTCATAGCCGTTCATTGTCTTTGACTTCCACCATGAAAAATTGGTTTCGTCGAGTTCCTTGATTGCTATAAAACCAATCACAATCAAAGAAGACAACTCAAAGTTCCTTATTTCTAGTAGAAGTAAAATAATGATCCCATAGTAATTGGTTTCATGCCCTTGAGAGTCAGGTGCCCTCGTCACAACTCTAGAATTTAATGTTGCCACGAGAGGATGAAGAGCTTCAAATTGAGTTGTATGGAATTGAAGCCATTTATGTGATATCGACCATACCTTCTAACTTTCACTAATCCATAAGAAAGTTGCCACAGATCTTGAAGGATTTCGTTATTCACTAACTCTACGAAATGGTAAGTTATAAGAATACTTCTTTAATAATTGTAAGTTAAAATATAAAGAAGATGAGATAGTATTACATAATCTCGAAGCCAGGATAGAAAATTCGGCCCTCCTTTTATTCGGACCCGTCGCATCGCTTCTACTTGTTTGCTCGTAGGTTGATGCCTATTTGTCCAATTTTGCTTGTGGATCTCGCTGAATGAGAAAAACACTTTTTAGAATACATGTTTTGCAAAATATGTTGATTAGCATAAATATAGGACAAACAATTACTTGAATATTTGTCCATGCCATCTGTATTAGAGTACATGTACAGTAAATAAGTCATCCTTCTATGTTCGCTACAATTGTAGATCATGTATCTACCAGCGGTAGTGCCTCTTGTTTAAAAAATTGATAGGTTGATACAAGGGGTGCTTCATCCACATTGTACCGCATTGCTGAAGTATTGACATTGTGTTTTTCTGCAAAGGAGACACTTGAAAAGTATATTACTTCCTTAAGAGTAAATGCTTCAGCGATGCACCTTTCCACCCTTGTCCTATTGCCAACCATTAGTTTCAGATACCGTAGTGCTCTTTCAATGTGATACATCCACCTATATTGCAAAGGACTACCAACTTTAGCTTCGAATGGTAGATGGATAACAGGATGTTGCATTAGATTGAAGGATCCCGTGGGAAAAAATTCCATCTTACATTATAGTACATGGGCACCACACCTTATCAATCGTTGGAAGCAAAAATGCTCGATAGATAAAATCATCTCTCTTGGCTAACCACTCATCCGAGTGACCACCACCTCTATTGTTCGAACCAGTATACATCCAACTGCGGTCTTCACTCATGTTTAACTCTGCAATTTAAAACCAGAGAAATTATCTTTACTTTATACATTATTTAATGTCACATCCCTTTAAATATTTGAAATGATAGGTCCTAAACCCACCTAAGAGTGATCGAGGGGCCGTGCTTATGAAGAGACACCGGGTCTGGATCCAGTCGAAATTTTGATAGCGTAACCATGCTATTCTCCAACTGCACGCCCAAAAATGGCGCAGCAAAGAACACTAGGGTTACACCATAAAAATCTAGTCTAGATCCAGACCCGTGTCTTGTCATAAGCATGCTCCCTCGGTCATCGCAGGCTATACAAAAAGGGATAATCCCGGACCAACACGCCTCACATGTGTAGCGCATGTGAGATGGGCCAGCTCGAAACGGGTAACGCAAAATGTATAGGTTACATTAATCATTTATTTTTGAATCATTTACGAGAGAGAGAGGGAGAGGAAAGAACGAGAGAGAGAGAAGGAGAAAAGAACAAGAAAGTGTACATTATGCTCTTTCGGAGCCCATTGTAACTTATGACGGCTTTAGCGTTAGGCCATCATATGTTGTGAGCTTGCCGTCCTCACCGTTGTCATTCGCCTCCGTGCCCGTCTAGATGCATACTTTATCTTACCACTGAATGGACCTTGTCGTGCCCTAAATTGGTTGTGTCGGGCCAAGCTGGCCCAAAGCCCGTTTATATGTACATATAGTACTTGAACACACAAGCAATTCAAATAAAGCTAACCAAATCAAGCATATCAATTCATGTAAACATAAACATAAGAAGCATATCAACTACACCTACAAACATATCAACTAAACCTAAACATAATGAGCATATATATCAATTAAAACTATGCAATTCAAAAAATTAACCATAATTCAAAAAACATAAGCAATTGCATTAATCCTACACATCACAAATATCATCGATTCATCAATTTATTCCCAAACCCTATGCATAATTCATCGATTCATCAATTCTGAGCATAATTCACCATCGAATCATTAGTTCTAAGCATAATTCATCATAAATTCATCAGTTCTAAGCATAATTCATCATCAATTCTAAAAATAATTCATTATTGATTCATCAATTCTAAGTATCATTCCTAGATTCATCAATTCTACGCAACACAAATCATCATCAATTCATCACAAATCATAAGAGTTGGACCTAGCGGTGAGGGGGTCGGTTGGGGCGTCGGTTGCCGCCAGGGAGCACCAAGGAGGCATGGGAGGAGGGCGACGGGTGCTGACCGAGAGGAGAACAGCAAGCTCGACGAGGCTTGGGGTGGCTCGGGCGCCGAGATCCAATGGCCACGACGAGGAGCTCATGGGAGGCATGGGGGACGGTGCCGTGTGCCGGGCAGCACCAACGGTGAGATCGGTTGTGCGACAAGCTCGGGCAACGGGGAGCTCAGGCCTGTGCGCGACGAACTCAGGTGAAAGTGCATCTAGGCACATATGAGAAAGAGGATAGTGATGATGTGGAGCACTGATATGGATGATGAAGAAATGGTGCTCTATATTAAAGGATTCAAGCGCATGATGAAAAGAAGAAAATGCAACAATTGAAGTGAAAGAAAGAGTAAAGAGAAGGGAAAATCCAAAGCCTGGCGTACTTGCTACATTGTGGCGAATACGAACACTTCATGGTTGACTACCAAAATGAAGACAACAAGAAGAAGAAAGAATCAAAGCCACAAGAAAAAAATGTTTAAGAAGAAGAAGGAGCAAGAACAACCTAGCACACATCGGCAAGGAGTGGGACTCAAACGATGAGTTTTACTCTGTAGATGAAGAGGAGATGGCAATAGTTGCCATCAAGAAGCCAACAATGAAGTCAACACTCTTCCCAAACGTGGGGGGATGGAAAGACTCCAACCACACTTGCCTCTGCCTAAAGAGGGCAAGAAAATGGTCAAATCTAAACCCTCCTCTTTACATTCCTCTATTGATGGTTTTGATAGGGCTAGCCAAAATGAGGATAGGCTAAAAGGTTTAAGTAAAACTGCTTTAAAAAAATGAAATTATTGTCGTATGAGAACTTTGAGAAGGAGGAACTTGTCAACCGTCAAGAAGATACGCTCATTCTTTAAAGAAAGACATATCTTGAGGTTGAGAAGCTCCTTGACCTTGAAAAGGAGAAAAAGCAAGGAGCTTGATCTTGAACTAGCCTTGAGTAAGGAAAGTCAAAGCTGGAGGACTCACGTGTTGCAATCATGGATGAACTTGCTAACTTGACTAAGGTTAACAAGATTCTTGAAGTGCAAGTTAAGTCACTCAAGCAAAGTGCCACTTCCTCCTCCAAGAGATCATCCTCTCAAAATGTCCAATCGACACCAATTAAAACATGTACATGTGCCAACTTGAATACTAACGTGAAAAATGACCCCAATGTTCCAATAATTAAGCATCTATCCCGAAAGTGGCTTCCTTGACAAGGAAAAGATCAAATATGCATGTAGTGCATATATGGTCACAAGACCTCCTAATGTCAAAGATGATCTTGGGTATACATGAGGTAAACAACAATCCACTAATGTTCACAAGAATAATCTAGACCAAAGGCCTTATATTATGTTAAGTGTTTGTATGTGTGCAAGGTTTCAAGCTGCTCCTAAAGAATGTCATTTAATTGAAGTAAAAAGAATCTTAAGATACCTAGTACACAAAGCCAACCTAGGTCTTTGGTATCCTAAAGGCTCTAAATTCAACCTTATAGGCTATTCTGATGTCGACTATGTATGCTGCAAAGTTGATAGAAAAAGCACATCAGGAACCTACCAATTCCTAGGTAGATCCCTAGTGTAATGGTCCTAAAAGAAACAAAACTCCATTGCTCTTTCCACAACGAAGCAGAGTATGTTGTGGCTGGTAGTTGTTGTGCACAACTCCTATGGATGCGACAAACTCTAAGAGATTACAGTTACAATTGGAACCGTATTACACTCCTATGTGATAATGAAAATGACATAAAATTGCACACGGTCCTGTAGAGCACTCCAGAACTGAACTCATAGATATTCACCATCACTGCCTAAGAGAACACTCATTAAAAGGAGACATAGTAATTTCACAAGTTAGAACCGAGAAATAATTAGCCGACTTCTTCAACAAGCCTTTAGATGAAAAAAGTTTTTGCGAGCTAAGAAATGAATTAAATATCCCTGACGCTCAAAATGTGGCTTGAAAGGTTGCATACCTGACTTTTTTCTTCAAATTCTACTTAATTTGCAAAAATTTATCCCTTATCTCAATTTATTCTCGAAAACTATTATAATTATTGAGTCTTGGTGAGTTATGGCCATTGTGTGGTTGTTCATTGCTTACTCATCGTACTCATCAAGATTATTTGTGAGATGATGTCCTAAAGATAAACATTAGACTTAAATCCCATGATCCCTTAATTCCCATTTAAATTTGTCCTGTTGACCTCGGACTAGTCTGTGGTCAACACCAGACTAGTCCGTTGTTGCAGACCAGTCGAGCTCTGGTCCAATACACCGAACTAGTCCAGTCCTTTGCAGACTTCTCCATTATTATTGATCTTAACCCTAGTCTACCGCCAATCCTTCTCTTCTTCCTCCTCACAACTACCATCGCTTCCTCTCTCCTCAACCATGAGATCCCAAGTAGAAATCCCATTTTCTCCACTAAATTGAAGCTTTCCTCTGTGGGAATCGATCCCCTCGTTGCGAAGCCTCGAACCCTGGACTAATCTAGACCAAAAGCTCCGCTCCCCCCCCCCAGATTTGGTGATTTTGGTAAAATCCTCTCCTAAATCGTAATTTTCTCTATTCTCAAGTGTTGTTCAAGTTTCTTTGTCCCTAGGGTTTACATTTCATTCCTTAATTTATTCCCATTATTACCTACCATATTGCATCATATTTGCCTAGATTTGTCAAGGTTTGAATTTAGGGTTAATACAACCAATCTAGACTAGTCCGGTCCCTGGTGCGGACATGCCTGATACATCATACAAGTCCGCACTAAGAAACCGGACAAGTCTGGACTTTGACAGTTTGGTCATCTTAATTCATGTCTCGACAAACTCTAGAACTCATCCTTACCACCCTACCTTGTATCTCTCTTATCCGGAACCATGTTGAGCTCATCGAATGAGAGTATGGTCGATTATGAGGCCGAGTGCGACCGTGAAAGGTTGGCTCAGGCTCAACAGAGGGGGAGCAAGAAGCGCCATGACCGTAATGCCTCAGCTCCTCCGCCTGTCTCCTCCCTCGTGCAGAAGAGGAAAGTTGTTTCTAAGAAACCTTCAAGCAAGGAGGCTGTTGGCACCAGCTCAGCGGCGCCTATAAGAAGCAAGGCCAAGGTTCTTGCTAGTGGTCCCATTGGTCCACTAATATGAAGTCACCTATGCAGAGGAATAGGCAACCATCTGACGATGATTTTACTAGTAAGGGGAGTGATTGTGCTTGGAAGCAAAGAAAGATCAATGTTTATGAGCAAGCCAAGCAAGCAACGGATCCCAGATTCTGGAGCCACTTCATGCCGATTATTATGACACAGTATACATGAAGATGAAGACTCCAGTACTCATGAGCCAATGGGTTGACATGCAACATCTCTAGTCCAAGAGATGTGAAGCCTTCTAGCAAGTCTTGGAAGGTTTACAGAGGCATGGGCTGAAGAACCTATTTTCCTTCAGATACAACTGGAATAATGAGGTCATTGCCCAATTCTACTAAACCTGCTATATCTCGAGAGATGACAAAGAGGGAATTACTTGGATGACTCATGGGTCCAAGTATAGTGTTTCTTATGAGGAGTTTGCCACGATACTCCACCTTGAGGACAACCTGGATAATGATATTGTGATCCATAACACCAAATGGTTGGACAATGATGAGATCACCATTCTCTATGACACCAGGATGCCATACAAGACACCTACCACAAAGTACGTGAAGCCTTTCTTTGTGGTGCTTAACATAATCTTGAGAAAGACTATTGCTCCCGAGGATGGAGATGCAGGCAGCATATAAGGATTCCTAAGGACCTTGATGAACGTAATTAGCAAGAGGAGGACCTTCAATGTGTTTGACTATATCTACAATGATATAGTGAACATCTCCAGCACCCCGAACACGTCATGTGGCTACACACTATAGATTATGTTAATGATTGAGAAGGTGGTTGGGCTCGAGTTTGTGAAGTATGTCGAGCACAGCGTTCTTAGGGCCTAGATGCCTCCTAGATCCACTGCTCCCCTTGCACTTCTCTAACCTGCAAGGGAACAAAGATCAAAACATGCTCAAGAATAGCTCAAGGGTTCCAGCTGCTACTTCCGCTCCTTCGCCCTCCAAAGGATCCTCCAGTGGCGTATTGAAGATGCTTTCTTCCATCTTTGCATCCTGCTGCAAAGTGTAAGTGAGGCCACATATGGAGAGCCTAGCCAAAAAGAAGCCCCAGAGTTATGTGATGGACAACATTAAAGCTATCTGTTAGAAGATGAAAATTGAACCAATTGGCTCCTCAAAGATCTTAGAGGACTCAGCTGGAGACATCTCGAAGCTCCCACCTCTCACGGACGAAGAGCTCGTTTCATTGGAGTAGGTAGCTCCTCAGTTCCTCATCCTCCTCCTCGTACTCATGAGCGTGACAAAGAAGATGAAGATGAAGACAAGATGGAGAGTGAGAGGGAGAGTAACGAGTATATTCCCTCATTTTCCCTTTTTGGTGCCTTGATGCCAAAGGGGGAGAGATTGAGAGTAGTAGTAGCATTTGAGTTGAGCCTTAAGGACTAATGATCATGGACATGTATCTTTTAAATTTTAAAACTATTGTAAGTTCTATTTGGATGATTCCTATTTTGAGTTGATGTTAATGTGTGATGCCTATTATGATATATCTATGATTGCTCATTATGCTTTTCATATTGTCAATTATGTTCATCACAATCATTGTTCACACAAACATAATAGGCACCCCACCATAAAGAGTGCATATATGTGATAAGTTATTTTTGATCATATTTGTTGTTCTCATATATGCACGCTTTATGAAAATCAAATTTTTACTCTTAATTGTGAAATCTCAATGGTTTTTATCAACCACCAAAAATGGGGAGACTGAAAGTGCATCTAGGCAAACCCTTGTGGGTTTTGGATGATTGATGACAAACAAGCAAGATCCTAATGAGATTTGTTAATATGAAAGCAAGTCTTCGGAGAATGAAAATAACAGTGCACAAAAAGGTGAAAAATGAGAAACAAGAAAGAAAGAGCCCAAGTGAAGATTGGAAGCACAAAGTAGTTCTAAGTGTATATGGTGTGTGTGAGAGACACACCGCAAAATCTCAAACCTTTGCGTAGAGAGTAAGGGCTAAACACTTAAAAACTCATTGAAGCATCAGACTAATCCGATCAAGTACGGACTAGTTCGATTTCCTCCCTGTTTCAAAATGGACTAGTTCGATCATGTCCGTACTAGTCCGATATCTCACTGGTGCTAAAAATGGACAAGTCCTATAATGCAGACTAGTCCATCACCCTTCACAAATTCACGATGCACCGGACTAGTCCGATTTTATACAGACTAGTCTGATTTCTTCTCTGGACAAAAAATGGACTAGTCTGGTTCACGCACAATAGTCAGGGTTTCATGGTGTGCTGCATAACTTCACGCACAATTCACTCTGTACACAAGACTAGTCTGGTCCCCATATCAGACTAGTTGGTCGTCGGGATCTCCAACAATAACTTTTCCTAATAAATATAAATAAGTGATCCACGACCCCTAAACACAACAACTAAGAACCCTAGCGCCATAACACGTCCCAAGAGCACAAAAACACACCTCTCCACACATCTAAAGCCCTAAAAAGTTCAATATTTTGTGAGTCAAGGTTTCAGAAAGGAAGAGCAACGTCTACACGATCTTGAGCTCTTGGCGTTTAATCTCTCATACACTCTTGTTGTTCTTGTAAATATTTCGAATGTATTCGATCTATTTTTCTTGTCGTAATCTTTTGGGAGCCCTCAGCTTGTGAAGTTGCCCCATTGACTTGGTGATTACCCCGTTGATAGTGGAACTCAAGTCGGCCTTCGTGGTGACTTAACGAGGTAAAGGGTTAGTTGAGACCCGACTCTATGTGAGATCCTCAACAAGGATGTAGATCCCTTTTGTGGGATTGAACCTCGGTAAATATTGCCATGTCTTGTTCCTTGTACTTACATCTCTCATACTTGCAATTAGCTAGGGCACGATTCGTTCAATCCTCTACTTGGCATTAAAATTGTGTTACTTAAGAATATTAACTATCATATACACTTGCTAATCACTTCAAGGTTAATCTACTATTCCGCTACTTTTTTGAATAAAGACACAAAAATAGTTAAGTTTTTGTAGGTGTTACGAGAACACCGGACTAGTCCGGGCTTCCTGGTATTTGACGGTTTTGTTAAGAGCTGCAGGAAAAGTTTCAATACCTATTCACCCCCTCTCTAGGCCACATTCATCGGGTGACGGGGAGCTCGGGCGGGCGCACGACGAGCTTGGGCGATGGGGAGATTGGACGGTCGCGATAGTGAGGCGGCAATGAAGGTGGCCAATGGGCAGGTGGTGTTCGAATGGCGACTGCACGACATAGGCCGCATTGGCATCGGAAAAAATAACAAGATGTGGCGACGGTGTCGTGGGGAAGAAATGGGAGTCGGGTCGTGTGGGCCAGGGGTATATAACCCTAATTTGCAACGGCCAAGTGATTTGCAATGGCATTAGGTTTTACCGTTGCAAGTTGAGATTCAATTTGCAACCACCGCTTGATTTGCGATGGTGTTAGGGTTTGCCGTTGCAACATAAGCTTCTATTTGCGATGGCCTGTTAATTTACTATGGTCATGGGCCCGAATCCATCGTGATCGAACTAATTTGCAACGACTAGTGCGGGTTGTCACAAGTTACTCTATTTGCGACAGCGAGCCATCGTGAAGTAATTGACAATAACTGTCACTCCTGAATCACATTTAAAAGTTCGAGCAATGCAAAATGTTCTGTGCAGTACAAATTGAAGTTAACTGTACTCCAGAAAGCACATTTGAAAAGATCAGATAGTCCAAAGTGAGCTTCTCAGGTATATTTAAAACTTTGCATGTAAACCCTCACTTTTAAAACAATTGTTTAATGTATTTAGCACACATAGGTCTCACACCTTGCAACTTGCGAGTCTATGGGACATCCAACGTTACCTAACTATCCAAGCCCCACGCTTGCATGTTGTTGACGGATGTTATATACCAATTTCACCTATCAATATAACTTAATTATGTGAAAGAAATATCATTTCTTACACAAATCACCTTTCTATTAATCTATTTCCACTTATCCTTGGAGAAAGTAGTGCACGCAGGGAATCTACACAAAATTAAAGTGAAACAAGGGGATGGATCCTATAAAATATCATTCCAACCAATCAAGCAACGCAACGTGGTACCACATGGATCAAATGGCCCACAAACAGAAGTATCTAAGGCCATCCAATGGTGTAGCACCCATATCATGGAATGTGACCCACCTATCAGTCACCTAGAGGAAGAACTGGCCATTTGGAGCCAGGACCAGGTCGGCCGACCCCCCTAGTCATTCGACTAGGTCCTGACGCCAAATGCGGTCAAACACCACGTGTTGGCTCCTCCCGGCTTGAAGAGGTCATGGTGACTGATTCACCCGCTTTTGGTGGTGGGAACCGACCCTTCTCCAAGCTATAAATAGGACCCCTCACCCCTAACTTCAACACACACCACTTGAGGATTCATCCATTGTATTCACTACTCTCCATAGGTTTAGAGGAGTATAGGCTGTAGAGAGGAGATTCTCTAGTCCATAGTCCAAGTAGGAGAGGAGTAGAAGGAGTCTCTTCTGAATTTCCAATTGGGAAAGGTATGTATACCATATTCCTATTTGTATTTGTGACTTCATTCTTAATAAAGATGTATCTTTAGTCTTCCATTGTTCATATACTTGGATGAATCGTTTCTTGTTTGATTATGGATTCCATGTATGTGGTAGAAATAGTCTTTATGATTATGCTACACCATTATCATTATATCATCATAAACACTATAAGCCTCCACTATAGTCTAATTAGCTATGATATGATTATGTTAACATGAATCACTTATGCTATAAATTAACATTGGTTCAACGATGATTTAGTTCATTGCCTTAGGATGGCTTGTGCCTAGGATCTTAAGGTAATTACTTAATATGCTAACATGGTGCTAGGATAGAGAGTAGCATTGAATGTCTCGTATACCCATGGATTAAAGAGGTAAGTAGTAGGTGGTGATAGCCCTATCCGTCCTTTGTAATCCTCCACGTTCGGCTATGCCATAGGCTCTTGGCGGGAGTCGTCCTAGTATTTCTAGGGTAAACCCATGCCTGATGTGTTAATAAACTTAGCATGAGATTTCATAATTGACATGATCATTAGTAACTAACCTAGGCTATGTATATGTACATTACAAACATTGTAGGAGTCTCTACCTAGTTCTTGGCCTGGTCCCTCTTTACCCCATATCATCCCCTTAGGATAGAATGCTCTTGTGTGTATCACACTACCTCAATTACCCTTTATCCATCCTTGGTAGAACCCTACCTAGACCAACCTAGCCTTTCCACTTGATGATTGTTTTACTTTCATCTAGCCATCCTTTGGAAGAATATAAATGACACCCTTTGGGAATTCTCTTAGAGGGGAAATGCTACATCGATAGTTTCCGTGCGCTTGCGGATTTACATGTATAATCTTAAATCTACCAACAAGCATTTCTGGCACCACTCTAGGGATGGATTGTTAGTAGTGCGTATGAACTGTCAAGAAGCATTTCTTGCGCCATCGCCGGGGAAGGCAGTTGAAGTATTACATGATTGAGTGAATAGAATAGGACCCTGGTAGGTTTTAGTAGGATGACCCTTCTTTGTTTTCACATTTTATGTAAAAACAGGGTAGTGTATGTCTGGTTTCCGCTTGTCGGAAAACTTTGTTGAAGATCTCGAATCCCTTCTGAGGAGTACCGACGTAGGATGAATTGTTAGTAGTGTGTAGGAACCGCAACAAGCATTTCTAGCACTGTTGCTAGGGAAGGAAGCTGAAGTATTACATTATTGAGTGAATAGGGCAGGATCCTGGTAGGTTTTAGTAGGATGACCCTTCTTTGTTTTCGCATTTTTTGTGAAAACAGGGTAGTGTATGTCTGGTTTCCGCTTGCCGGAAAACTTTGTTGAAGATCCCAAATCCCTTCTGAGAGATCGACCTTGTATAGGTACTCCTTAGAAGCTTTGAGCGACAAAGCAAGCCAACATAACTACACCAACAACCAAAACACCAATGGCCCAGAACACCCTTCGTGAGTTTTCAGCTTCCTCTGCTAACAATGTGCCTGTTAGGCCCACTGTTAACACGGGAGACGTAAACTTCGAAATCAAGACTGGCCTTATCACTATGGTGCAAGCCAACCCATTTTGTGGGAAGGCTAACGAGGATGCAAGTGCTCACGTGCAACAGTTCCTTGAGATCTGCAACACTTTTAAGATAAATGACGTATCTCCCGATGTTGTCCATCCTAGGATGTTTTCTTTCTCTCTTCTTTGGACTGTGAAACAGTGGTTCTATGTGAACAGAAGTGCTGTAGATACATAGGAGAAATGTTCTATGGCATTCCTCGCCATGTTTTTCTTGTTGGGCAAGACCAATGCCCTATGTGGAAGAATTTCCAACTTCTAGCAAGATTCCAAGGAATCTATTCCGTAGGCTTGGGATAGGCTGCAGGAGTATATCCTAGCCTGTCCCCACCATGGGATGGATAACTAGCTCGTTATCCAAAACATCTACAATGGGCTGATCCTTTCCGCTTGTGACCATGTTGATGCTGCTGCTGGAGGTGCCTTCTTCTCATTGACGGTGCCCAAAGCCAAAGATTTAATTGAGAAGATGGTGTCAAACATGGGTTGGAGCAACGAGCGTCTCCATACCCACCAGCGAGGCATGCACACCTTGAAGGAGGTGGACATGATCACTGCCAAATTGGACCTCCTTATGAAGAAGATTGATGGACAAGGGAATCGTGAGGTATGTGGCAATGCCTATGCCTTAGACTCTCACATCACTTGTGAAATCTGTGGCAACACGGGCCATTTGGGCAATGACTTCCCAGAAACTAGTGAGGATGCCTTATACGTAGCAGACAATGGAAATAACAATGGTTATCGTCCAGCAGGTAAAGGGTGGGGCCAACCACGCCCATTCTTTCATGGAGGGTACAACAACAATGGCAACAATGGAAATCAGCCCAACTTGAGAGAACTTGCCATTGGCCAGCTGAAGGTCAATGAGTCTATATCCAAGAAGCTGTCGGCCAACGACAAGACCCTAGAGAGTATAAATTCCAAGATTGAAGGACTATCCTCAGCCTTCGAGAATCAACTGAGTTTCAACAAGATGTTGGAAACTCAGTTGGCTCAACTGGCAGTTGTTGTTCCTCTAGTGGAGAATGGCAAAATGCCAGGACAACGCGAAACTCCTGTGGAAAAAGTCAACATGATTTATCTACAAGGAGGCAACTGACTGAAGAACCCTGGATGTCCTACAATCTCATGCTCAATCGGGGCACACCACTTTGACAAGGCCTTCTGTGACCTTGAAGCAAGTGTGAGTGCAATGCCCAAGGTGGTTTTCAACCAGCTGAACTTTACGGAACTTACTCCAACATCAATGCAGCTCCAACTGGTTGATTCCTCATTCCGTTATCCGGCGGGTATCGCTAAAGATGTCCCGTTGAAAATCCGGAATTGCTTCATACCCGTGGATTTCGTGGGAGGTTGAGAAAGGTGCACCACTCATTCTCGGGCGTCCGTTCCTAAGCACTGCAAAGGCTCACATAGATGTGGGAGCTAGAGAAATCCACTTCCAGATCAATGGCATGGAGGAGAAATTTAACTTTCACATAAAGTTGGAGCAATGCTCCATGATCCGCATTTGGGTGAATATTAAACAGATTCAATAGTTTTAAATCACAAATCCAATGGTGAACCTGCTCATTGCATTTATGAGGAATTTGATTTATGCGGAAAACCCATCTTATCGTCCACGCCAACACCCCAAGAAGACGGAGAAGCACGGGCCTCCCTAAGGGCCCAAGTCCACCAAGCCGCCAAAGAAGGTATGGCTTAAGAAGCAAGACAAGCCATGTGAGCCGATCCCTCCGGGCCCGAATGTCAAGAAATTAAGAAGGAGGAATGTCAATCTCATTGCACGGTGGTGAGACCTAGCCAATATATTAAATTGGTAGTTATCCTTTTCTTTGTTTTTCTTTTCTCTTTATTTGGTTTTCCCCATTTAATTTGATTTTCCCCACTGCATATTTGATTTTTCCTAGTAAATTGAGAATCTTATATTCTCAACTATCATTTTTATTTCTTTATTTTTCATAAAAAGAAAATTGTTGGGTTTGGAAAAGGAGTTTTTATTCGAAAAACAATTTTTCTGAACTGCAAGTGGTATTTCATCAACGTGCTAATTTCATAGCCGTTGGGGAGCCACCTGCAAAAGTGGGGAATAGGGGGCCCACCTGTCAGGTCAGCCGAGCCCCTGTTCGACCGACATGGGGAAAGAGCCATTTTGGTTGTCTCTCCTTCAACGGCTACATTTGGTTCCCTAATGACCATTGGGGATTGCACACTACAATGGTGACCGCGAGGAGCTCTTCTCCTCACACTTCACCTCATTTCATACCTCCCAGAAGTCACTCTTGCTCACAATGTTTTCTTACTCTTCATTGAAGCACTCTTGCTCAAATTCCCAACTCAAAAAGATTTGCTTTTTTTGCATTTGTAATTTGCTCTCATGTCCTTCAAGGGAAAATTCGTCAGGGTTTTGCTTTCACTGACATCACCTCTTTCGAGTTTTTGTCTTGTTGTGTTCTTGTTTGTTGTGATAGTGAAAGGAATGAGGAGACTGTTTGGAAAGAGGAAGGAGGCTGCAAGCTCAAGCCATGGTGGTGACTCAAGTGCACGCCCCTCTTCTGTTGCTACACCAAGTTCGCGGAGGAGGAGTGTAGGAGAGGACACTCCCATGGGTGAGAGGAGCAACCCACACCAACTTCTTCATGACAACGACCTCGACATCCAAAGTGAAGTTGAAGATCAAGCACGCAAGCTCCTACAAGATCGTGAGTTTTATCATACGAAAGCTTATGATCCGGATTTGATCTCCAAAATAGGTATGGATTCCAAATTGTTTTCCATTTGGCGTGGATTAGGATGGGAAAACTTTGCTCACATAGAGGAGAAAGGTTCATGCCTTCTCTCCATACAATTCCTTTGCACACTCAAAATAGGATTTGATGGTATTACAATTAAATTATTTAAAAAGAATACAACATCCTATGGAATGAATTAAGTGAAATCCTAGGCTTCCATAAACGTTGTTTGCTAGATTTAGACACTTTGCCTAAGTTTAACAAAAAAAGTTTTGGCAAGATTTAACTAGTGAGATCAAATGTAGTGCACCTAGAAATAGCCACTTGCACAACTCTACTTTACGCTTCATGCATAGATGGGTGGCTACACTATGTTTCCTAGAGGAGATGTAAGGATAATACATGATGATGAGCTAAAAATTTTATTTGCCATGATTAAAAAGATAAAAGTTGCTCCAGTTATTGCCATGATGACACAATGGTTAGATTACATTCCAAGGTGGGGCCAATTGAATGTACTTCATTGATTACCCATATTGCTACTAGTGTAGGAGCACTAGTATATTCTTCATTTGAGTATATTGAAAATGAAAGAGAATTAATTAACGAAGATTATTTAGTGTAAGGACATACCCTTAAGCATGATCAAGATGGTTGTTTTATATATTATTATCCCGGCTTTGTCAGTGAAATTCAGTTACCTAACCTAGATTATCATTTGTACAAATGTTGGAGGCTAACTGTTGACGGCTGTTATATACCAATTTCATCCGTCAATTTAACTCGATTATGTGAAGGATGTGTCATTTCTTGCACACATCACCTTTCTATCTAACCCAATTCCACTTGGACTTGGAGAAATATGTGTATGCAGCATTTTATGCAGGAAATGAGGAAATATAGAGGGACCAATCCTATAAAATATCATCCCAGCCAATCAGGCGACGACACATGGCATCCCATGGATCAAATGGCCCACAAACAGAACTATCCGAGGAGATCCAACAGTGTATCACCTATATACATCAATGGGACCCACCTGGAAGCCACTTGGAGAAAGCACACAAGAAACGGTGCAATGACCAGTTCGGCCGAACCAGGGGGTCGGCCGACCTGGTCTTTACACCAAACTCGGTCAGCCTCCACGTGTTGGCTCCTCCTGGCTCCATGGAGTCAATGGTGACTGATTCGCGCGCTTTTGGTGGCGGGAACTGACCTCAACACTAGTATAAATAGGACCCCCTACCCCTCACTTCAACACACACCACTTGAGCTTCATCTCTATTGTATACACTATCATCCATAGTCTTAGAGGAGTTAGGTTGTAGAGAGGAGAGTCTCTAGTCCCAAGTCCAAATTGGGAAAGGAGTAAGGAGTCTCTCTCTTCCCAATCCTACATTGGGAAAGGTATGGATCATGTATTCTTTCTTGTATTTGTGACTTTATGCATAATAAAGATAGTATCTTTAGTCTCTATTTATACATATACTTGGGCAAAGCGTTTCTTGTTTGATTGTGGAGTCCATGTATGTGGAAAGTATAGCTTCTATGACTGTTTCAACATGAACATATCTCATTATCATAGAACATATAGACCCCCACTATAGTCTAGTTAATTATAACATAACTAGGTTAGTATGGATAATTATGTTGTGTATCAACATTGGTTCAATGATGATTCAATTCATTTCCTTAGGATGAATTGTGCCTAGGCTCTTAAGGTAATTACTTAATATGCTAGCATGGTGCTAGGATAGCTAAGTAGCATTGGATGTCTCGTAGACCCATGGATTGAAGAGGTAGACAGTAGGTGGTGATAGCCCTATGTGTCCTTTGTAATCCTCCACGTTCGGCTATGCCACAGGCTCTTGGCCGGAGTCGCCCTAGGATTGCTAGGGGTAAGCTTGTGCCCGATGTGTTGAACCACATAGCATAAGTATTCACTATTGATCTAGCTTATGAATAATTAGTTTAGACTATGTATATGTACAATAGAGCATAGTAGGAGTACCTCCATAACTCTCAACCTTAACTAACCTCTAGGATCCTCTTACCCCCCTTAGACTTGAAAGCTTTTGTGTGTGTCACACTACCTCCACTATTATTTTATCCATCCTTACTAGATTCTTACCTAGACCTTTCTACCCTTTCCACGTGATGATTGTTATATCTCTACCCCGCCTTCCTTTGGGATCAAATAAATGACACCCTTGAGAATACTCTTATGGGGAAATGCTACAATGATACCTTTGTGCGCTTGCGGAATTCACTCTGTGATCCAATAGAACTATTAACAAGCATTTCTGACACATCAGTTGGAGATGTTTAGTTAATGGTGCATAAGAAATACCAACAAGCATTTCTGGCGCCGTTGTCGGGGATGATTTGTTAGTATAACTTAGGAGCCATCAACAAGCATTTCTGGCGCCGTTGCCGGGGAAGGCAAATAGATATATAACATGACTGAGTGAATAGGATAGAACCATGGGTAGGATTTTAGTAGTATACCCATTCTTTGTTTTCGCATGTTAAATGTGAAAATAGGGTAGTGTATGTCTAGTTTTCGCCTGCAGGAAAACATTGTTGAAGATCCTGAATCCCTTCTGAGAGACCGACCTCATGTCGTTACTCCTCAGAAGATTCGAGCGGCAAAGTAAGCTAGCATTTCTGCACCAATAATCCAAACGCCAGTGGCTCAGAAGACCCTTCGTGAGTTCTCAGCTCGCTCTGCTAACAATGTGCCTATTGGGCCCACTGTTAACACGGGAGATGTGAACTTCGAGATCAAAAATGGCCTTATCACTATGATGCAAGCCAACCCATTTTGTGGGAAGGCTAACGAGGATGCAAGTGCTCACCTGCAACAATTCCTCGAGATCTGTAGCACTTTTAAGATCAAGGACGTGTCTCCAGATGCGGTCCGTTTGAGACTATTCCCGTTCTCTCTCCTTGGGAAAGCGAAACAGTGGTTCTACGTGAACCAAAGTGTTGTAGACACTTGGGAGACGTGTTACACGACATTCCTCGCCAAATTCTTCCCGTTGGGCAAAACCAATGCCCTACGTGGAAGGATTTCCAGCTTCCAGCAAGAGCTCAAGGAATCTATTCCCGAGGCATGGGAAAGGCTTTAGGAGTACATCCTAGCCTGTCCCCAACATGGGATGGATGACTGGATCCTTATTCAGAATTTCTATAACGGACAGATCCCATCAGCTCGTGACCATTTGGATGCTACCGCTGGAGGAGCCTTCTTCTCATTGACGGTGCCAAAAGCTAAAGATCTTATTGAGAAGATGGTGTCTAACATAGGATGGAACGATGAGCGTCTCCATACCCAATAGCAAGGCATGCACACCTTGAAGGAGGTGGACATGATTGCTGCAAAATTGGACCTCCTAATGAAGAAAATAGATGGACAAGCTAGTGGTCAAGTGTCTAGCAATGCCTATGCCCTAGACTCTCACATCACATGTGAAGTCTGTGGCAACACGGGTCATATGGACAATGATTGCCCAGAAACTCATAAGGATGCCCTATACCTCACCCACAATGGAAATTTCAACAACAACAATGGCTATCATCCAGGATGTCAAGGGTGGGGGTCAACAAAGCCCATTCTTTCAAGGAGGGTACAACAACAATGGGAACCCTGGAAATCAGCCCAACTTGAGAGAACTTGCCATTAGCCAGCTCAAGATCAACGATGCCGTATCCAAGAAGCTGTCAGCTAATGACAAGACCCTGGAAAACATCAATGCCAAGATTGAAGGACTATCCTCAGCCTTCAAGAATCAACTGAGCTTCAACAAGATGCTCGAGACTCAGTTGGCTCAGCTGGCAGCTGATATTCCTCCGAGGGAGAATGGCAAGATGTCAGGCCAGCCAGAACCTCCGACGGAAAATGTCAACATGATTTCCGTACGAGAGAGCAACTGGCACAAGGACCCTGTGTGTCCTACCATTTCATGCTCAATTGGGGTTCACCACTTTGACAAGACACTTTGTGATTTGGGAGCAAGTGTCAGTGTGATGCCCAAGGTTGTGTTCAACCAGCTGAACTTCAAAAAGCTGACTCCAACACCAATGCAACTGCAACTGGCTGACTCTTCAGTCCGTTATCCAGCGGGTATTGCTGAAGACGTCCCGGTGAAGATTTGGAACTGCTTCATACCCATGGATTTTGTGGTGCTAGACATGGACACTGAGAAGGATACGCCAGTCATTCTTGGGCGTCCATTCCTAAGCACTGCAAAAGCTTGCATAGATGTGGGAGCTGGAGAAATCCACTTCCATATCAATGGCAAGGAGGAAAAATTTAACTTTCGGCCAAGATCAAAACAATGCTCCATGATTCGAATCGAGTATGGGCCTAATGATAAACCCATCAGAGAGGTCGAAGTCACACCTCCAAAGGTGGACTCACTCATTGCATTCATGAGAAAATTAATCTAAGAGGAGAATCAACGTTTTGACCAGGCCGATATCCAAAGGCGACGGAATTGTCTGGACCCTCCCAAGGCCCAAGTCCACCAAGCCACAAAAGAAGGAATGGCGGAAAAAGCAAGACAAGCCGTCTGAGCCCACCCCTCCGGGCCCGGATGTGAAATGAAGATGGAGGAATGTCCATCTCATCGGACGGTGGTGAGACCTACGCCAATAGGTTAAATTGGTAGTTATCCCACTTTATTTTTCTTTCTTTCTTTTTCCACTCAATTTGGATTTTGCCCATTGCATATTTGATTTTTCCTAGCAAGTTGAGAATCTTATATTATCAACTATCATTTTCCTTTCTTTCTTTTCAAAAGAAAATTTTTTATTGGATTTGAAAAAAGGTTTTTATTTGAAAAACAATTTTTTCTGAGCTGCACATGTGGCATTTCGCCAACGTGCTAACTTTATAGCCGTTGGGGAGCCATTTGCCTCTAGCTCACCTTGTTTTTCTTGCTCTTCATTGCAACACTCGTGCTCAAATCCATACACTCAAGCTTTCAAGAGGAGAAAATTCGTTGAGAGTTTTGTTTTCTAAACATCGCTTCATTTCGGATTTTCCTCGCCTTGTTTTGTTTTTGCTTGTTGAACTCAAAAAGACATGAAGAGGTTGTTCAGAAAGAGGGAGGGGGATGCAAGCTCAAGCCATGGTGAAGGTTCTAGTGCACGCATCTCTTCCATTGGTACAAGCCCACGGAGGAGAAGTGTGTGTGAGGACACTCCCATGGAAGAGACAAGCAACCCACACCAACTTCTTCATGACAACGACCTTGACATACAAAGCGAAGTTGAAGATCAAGGACGCAGGCTTCTCCAAAATTGTGAGTTCCGCCACACCAAGGCTTACGATCCACATTTGATCTCCAAAATAGGTATGGACTCTGAATTTCTTTCCATTTGGCATGCAATTGGATTTGATGACCTTGCTCACATAGAGGAGAAATGTTCACGCCTTCTCGCTATTCAATTCCTTTGCACGCTAATAATAGGATTTGATGGTATTACATTTAGATTATTTCAAAAAGAATACAACAGTATGGAAAGAATTAGGTAGTATCCTAGGCTTCCATAAATGATGTTTGCTAGATTTAGAAAATTTTCCTAAGTTTAACAAACAAAGTTTTTGGCATGAGCTAACTAGTGAGGTCACACATAGGGCTCCTAGGAATAGCCACATCCAAAACCCTACCTTACGCTTCATGTAGAGATGGGTGGCTATGACTATGTTCCCTAGGGGAGATGTTAGGGTTGTGCGAGATGATGAATTGAAAATTTTGTTTGCCATGACTAAAAAGATTAAAGTTGCTCCAGTCAAAGCCATGATGACACAATGGTTAGATTGCATTTCAAAATCAGGACCAATTGAATGCACTTCATTGATTACTCATATTGCTGATAGGGTAGGAGCAATTAAATACTCTTCATTTAAATATATTGAAATTGAAAGAGAATTAATTGATGAAGACTATTTAGTGCAAGGACATACCCTTAAGCATGATTATGATGGCTCCTTGATATTTTTCTATCCCGGCTTTGTCAATGAAATTCGGTTACCTAACCCGGATTTTCATTTGTACAAATGTCGGAGGCTAACCATTAATCTTCTTCCCCTTGAGGAAGCAAGAAGAAGTAATGTCTCAGGCAGGGTAACCAGGAATCGTGCGAGGGCTGCAGCCACAGGCATGCCACCAATAATCTCTCCGGTCCATGAATACCAAGAGGAAGGGAACCCAACGGGTTATGCGCCCGGATGGACTCAACCTCCGACGTATGAGACTGGGGGATCATCTTTTCAAGAATTGCAAAGGGATCCACCCTTATCCACTTCAAGCTCTAGCAGCTTGCCCCCAACGTCCATGAGAGGACGTCGTTCCTTTTCGGCTAGAAGTCATCATGACTATAGCCAAGGAATGACGGACCTCACCAGACGTATGGGAGAACTTGAAGTGAGAACGGGTGACATCTACAACACACTCCAGGAGCATGTTCAAGCGACCCAGGATTGGCAACGACACATGAATGCTCAATTCACCAACTTCAACACGGCGCTACAACAACAACAAGCCGATCTTGCAGCATAACTTTAGTCATCAAGGGTTCAACCCTTATCATGGAGGTAGTTGAAGAACAAGCTTGGGGGAGGACCCCCACTTGAGGTAACAAGTATCTCATTCCTTGCATATTTGTTTTCCATCCATCATCCACCTTGCATTTAAAAAAAAGAATAGGTTAGATTTGCTTTCATCAAATAAAGATGTGCGGTAAGAATGATTTAGAATTCACATAGATGAAATGATGAATAGTTTCTTTGTTTTATTTTCCTAAGTCTCTAGTTTACAACTTGCTACTCTCCGAATATTGCTTTCATTGGTTTGAAATACTTTTACCTTAATTTGGAAGTTGTTGGTAGCGAAAGCTTAATCTAATTCTAGGTTGTTGCAAGATTAGAATTAGTAATAGGGCTGCTAGTCCTAGTTTGAAAGTAAAACATAGATTTCCGGAGAAATTCTAAAAATATTTAAGTTTCCCTCCATTGATTGGAAATACCTACTGTCGGTGGTTTTGATCCGGCAGATCTCCCGACACTACTAAAGTGTTAGAGGAGTTTGAGGTTCGGTGTGGGCGCGCGGAGATTCAAGAATGTGAAGTGTAAAATGACACAGTAGACACGATGATTTACGTGGTTCGGGCGGCCTGAGTGTAATACCCTACTCCACGGGGTATGTTGGTGTTGTATTGGATGTATGAGCTCAAACTGAGTTCAGAGCGTGTAGAGTGAGTGCTTCTTGTGAGTCTCCACCCTATGTATCGTCGGCCTGTCCTTTTATAGTACAAGGGCAGGCCGTTACAAGTTAGCCTGGCCCGACATGTGGCCCCGGCGGTTACTAATATTGATACACATTTAATGCACTTAATTACCCTTAATAACCGAGTTACGGGCTTTGATAGCACCATTTCTGGTAATTAAGGTCGTCCGATCGTGTGTCATTAATATAGTATTAATGACACTTAATCGGGTCTTGAAGTCCTTGATTCCCCTTTGAAGATCCGGAGCCGTTGTGAAGTCTTTCGGAGGTTAGAGGCTAAAGATCCGACGGTTGGACACGTGGCAGCCCCGGAGCATACTATGGGGAACAGATAGGTCCGGTGCCACCTAACACGTGTCAGTTCCGGAGCTTCCCTCGGTCTGGGGTTAGGTCCAGGGGTGTCGCTATGGTACATAGCCCGGAGCTTCCCCCTTGTGGGCGGTAGCTCCGGTTTGATAGTACATGTGGGCCTCCGAAGGTTTTCAAATCAAGTAGATGATATTCCCCTGAGATCTTTGCACTCCCAAGGGGTATATGATACCCAGGGTACCGATAGAGGCCCCCTGGGCCCACCTCTGGGGAAGACCCCTTGGGTGAAGTCATTCCGTCAGAGGTGGGTCCATCCTTCGACTTTTGAACTGAGTCTTCAAAGGTCTTCGGATGTGCCGTTGGCGATGGTTTGGAGTTAAATCTTTGCCGTGTGGCATATCGCGTGTGCGGCAGATGAGATCTTTAGCGTGCGGACCTCACGCAATTGAAGGTCACCGGTTTGCGATACAAAAATCGTATCGGTTCTGCGCGCCTTGTCACGACGCCGCCTTCGGGCTTCCCGCCTCATGATGACAACCGTTCGCCTGGGTAAGAACCTCGACTTGATCATCCTGGTGGTCCTGGGCCCTCCTGTCATCGGCTGGGTGGAATTTTTGAGTAGTATCTTCGACTTCCTTGCGGTTTCCATCCAAGCGTTGCGAGGGCTTACTTAAGAAGGAAAGCGCGCACCGTCTGGGGTTCTTTACGCCTCTCATATGATCTTGCGCTCAAACTCCCAACTTGTACTCGCTTTACCTCTCTAGCCTTGCTGTGCCGCGATGGAGTTGGGTCTCCGCGAGAGCCGTTTGAAGACCGAAGGTGATCTGAAGAAGGTCCGAGCCCTCATGGGATGGTCCCCAGACTTCTTCAACCGCCTGGTCCGCGCCGGGGGAGAGCTCCCGTTCGAGAAGGAGCACGCCGGCGAAATAGTGTACTTCTCTTCGTACGCCATGGTGGGGTTGATCCCACCTTTTTCCTCCTTTTTCTTGATGCTGCTAGACTTCTATGGTCTGCAGCTGTACCACCTTGGCCCCCACTCCATTCTTCTTGTGTCTGTCTTCGTCCACTTCTATGAAATGTGGGTGGGCATCCCCCCTGCATTGAACTCTTTCAGACCTTCTTCACCATCCATACCACCCGTAGGAGTAATGAGTACCTTGGCTTCTACTATTTCGTGAAGCGCAAGAAGTGCCCATTCAAGTACCTCCGGCCGTTTCCCTCTGGAAAGTGGGATGATTGGAAGAAGGACTGGATAGTCATTCGGGTGGAGGAGCACGAGAAGTTGGAGCTGCCCGAAGGCCTCCCCAACATCGACACTGCAGTCTGGAGTGAAGCTCCGATGCTATCAGATGCCTTCAACTCTGCTCTGACCAGGATCCACCAGTGCGTGGAGGGAGGATTAACTCCTCAGGCGGTGTTTTGCAAATTCCTAGTCAACAGGTGGGCACCGCTGAAGAGGAGAGAAAAACTCGCTTGGGCCCTCAACAGTGTGATGGACGACGACCGGGTCGAGACCGGGCTGAAGTCCAACATGGCGGGGGCAACCTTGGAGTTTCATCTCAAGAAGTTCCAGCACGGAAACGACGTCGCGGGTGATGACTTGACCCTGCCACCAGCTTTTCTCCCTCTGAACGTGGAAGTAGAGTTTAGCAGGGAGCTCCGGCAGACGATGCTGGTGCTTTACAACCTGGGTGTCGTCGAGAGAAGATCAACCTCCAGGGTGGTGATCCCTGGGGCTTCCGAAGGTGGCTCTGACCCTGCCCCGAAGCCAAGGATCGAAGTCATTGGCAAGGGCAAGGAGCCGGCGGACGAACCCTTGAGCCGGAAGAGGAAGCTGCAGCATGCCGTCAGAAGGTCCATCAGGCCTACAACCTCTGCATCGGCTCCTTCTCCCCAGAGGGGGAGGTCTTCTACAACTGCAGCGACAGTACCCGCAGCGGCGTCTTCTCGGGGTGCTAGCTCTTGGCATGCGACTGCAGCACCAGGGCCAGTTGAGGCCTCTAGGTCCGGAGGTCCTTCCCGGTCGAGGGGGGCCTCGACTAAGGAAATGCCCGTGGCTGCAACAAGTTCCGGGGGGCCTTCCGGAGCTTCCACGCCGGCGGTGGCTATGGTCAGCCCAGAACGCCCGGGAAAGAGGTTCCGCGCAAGCTGGTGCGGAAGCCTCATGAGGTAATTTTCAATCTTTACCTCAGACAGTTATTTTGTTGTTGTAATTGTTTTTTATGTTTCTTCATCCATCATCTGCAGCGTTCCCAAGAAGAGGAGTGAAGCTCCACCCTCAGCCACAGCAGCTGAAGCTGTGAGGGCGGAAGCTTCTGCTCCTGTCCCAGCGCTGCCCCAAGTGGTGGCTGAAGCTGCGACAGCTCCA
Organism: Tuctoria greenei; assembly: GCA_036927565.1. Classification (NCBI taxonomy): domain Eukaryota; kingdom Viridiplantae; phylum Streptophyta; class Magnoliopsida; order Poales; family Poaceae; genus Tuctoria; species Tuctoria greenei. Next base: position 203,062,368 of record JAYESD010000001.1, read on the forward strand.
GCGCCAGCTGTCGTGGTCATGGACCTCGACTCATACCCCGAGATTCCCATGGTAGCGTCGGACCGCGGAAGAGAAGATGCGCCAGCGGCACCTGCCCCGGAGGTTGAAGCTCCGGGTCTTGATGCTGAGATGACAGAAGCTTCGGCCGTTGAGCAGGAGGAAGCAGTAATTCCGGCCCCAGAGCCGGAAATTGTCGAAGCCCCAGCGGTTGAGCCAGAGGTAATTGAAGTCCCGCCGTGCGCGCCGGATGTTGAGGAAGTCCCGGTAGTTGGGTCGGTTACCTCTGAAGCACCGGCCGCAGAGCCGGTCGTTGCTGGAGCTCCGGCCGCAGGGCCAGTTGATGTTGAAGACCTTCCGGCTCCCGAGCCGGTTGCCATTGAAGCTCCGGCTGCAGGGCTAGCTGTTGTTGAAGATCTTCCGGCGCCCGAGCCGGTCGTTGCTGAGGCGTTAGCGCTCGAGCCCCCACTAGAGGAGGTGCCCAGGCTGGAGCCAGAAGCAGCCCCTGCTCCGGGAGTGATGACGCCGGAGGTACCCGCGACTGAGCCGGAGTGCCCTGATGAAGTCGCTGGCCCCCTGCCTGAGGGGGCGAACGAAGATTTGGCGGCTGGTCCTTCGGAACCACTTCCGGAGGTCGAAACTTCATCAGTGGGACCCTCCTTGATGGCGATTGAGGCCATCCCGGAGGATGGCCCTAGTGCCGTGGAGGCTCAGGGGACCACTCTTGTGGAGTGGGACCCAATTTTTGTAACTGAAAACCCGCCGGAACTAGTGGAGGAGACCCCAGCAGGTCCGGATCCTATCCCGTTGTCATTGTCTATTGACAACGCCTGCTCCAGTCAGCGTCAAGTTCAACTAGCATTCTTCCACGACAGCAAGGCTCTTGAAGAGCAGCGCGAAACATTTAGGAGGTGGTGTAATCGTCTCTACTTCGAGACCAAGCTGGCGCAGTCGAGGCTGGCAGATGACAAAGAATGGATCATGCAGGAGAAGGTCCGCCTGGAATACTGGGGCAAATTATTGGATGACAGGGAGAGCTTGACCCGCGCCCTCGACGCTCAATCCTGGGCTATTTATGAGCAGACCAAGGCAGCTAATAGTGCGGCTGATGAATGCCAAGAAAGGCTGGAAGCCATTAACACTACTCTCATCAAGCGCTGGGAGGCACTTGAGTAGAGGGAGAAGAGGCTCGAAGATGAAGAGCAAAAACTCCTAGATCTGCGGGATGACGTTCTGAAGAGGGAGGAGGAGCTCACCGAAAAGGTGGCTCTGGCTGACAAGGGCCTCGAGGAGCGCGCCAAGAAATTGGAAGAGCGCTGCGCTGAGGAGGAGGAGAAGGCCTCGGTGCGGGGGCAGGAACTCTACCAGCAAGAGTGTGCCATCGATGCTAGGGAGAAGAAAGTGAGGGGAAGGGAGAAGGACCTGGTTGACCGCTGGAACAAGATCTACCTCAAGGAGGAGGAGCTCGGAAAACTCGAGAAGCAGGTTGCTGAAAAGATTAAGCAAAATGCCAAAGAGGTTGAGCGCCTTGCTCGCGAGAATTCTGAACTGGCGGCAGCCAAAAGATCCTTGGAGGAACTGAAGGGCTTGCGGGCTGCAGACTCCCTACAAGTTTGGGAGTTCTTGAGCAAAGCCAATGACGCGCTGACACCGATGGGCTTCAGTCCCGTGCGTCCGGATGATCCGGAGCCGAAGCCGAACCTGGCGTTGTAGGCGTTGAGCTCGGCGGGTAGCAAACTCTCCAAGGTGGGCGACGTCATCGTGGACCAATTGGAGGTTGAGGGGCAATCCCTGGCGAAGGACGTCGCAGAGTATGTGCTGACGTGCTACACCAGCCGGGATCCCCAATTCCCTCTGGACCCGGTGCTTGAAGGTCCCATCAAAGGACAAGGTGAAGCCACCCGAGCCAACGTGTCGGAGGTTGCTCAGAAGGTCGCCCAGTTCTTCCATAGGGTCTAGGACCATCTCTGTAGCTCCCACTTGTATTCTCTCTTTTTCTTCCCCAATTTTGTAATCCCTTGTCTCAGATGAATGAAATCCAAATTTTTGCGAATTTCATTTTTTGTCTTCAACACTTTTATCTTCACTTGGCCCCCTGATAGATGTATACAATTTGATTGTGAACATGTTCCAAGAGGATATTGTGTTTTGTTGAAGACTCGTTTGCTTCGAACTTGTAGAGTGTAGGTTCGATGTCTTCGATGGTGAAGGCCCCCTGAGGTTGTCGGAGCTCTGAAGCTCCGGTATTGACTACCGTCGGGGCTCAGTAGCTCCGGCAATAGTTCCCATCAACGCGTAGAGCATCGATAGTTAGACCTCCGGGGTGTCGGAGCTTAGTAGCTCCAGCAGTGACCTTTGCCAACGCGTAGTTTGTAGGCAACAGACTTCGTTTGAGGAATCTTCTCACCATCTTTTATTATGCATCGACGGCTGGCCCCCTAGCTTTACCGGAGCTTGGTTGCTCCGGTGATGCTCGTTTTCAATGTTTAACATCGATTATAAGCCACCTAGGGGGAGTCGGAGCTTCGTCAGCTCCGGCTTTTCTCCATCAACATGGATTCTTTATTTTTCCTGCACACTGAAGCCAAGAAAAATAGTAAAATTCGCTCCTTGCCTATAACTCCGTCGTGGCTTACGATTCTCAAGAAAATTTTAGGTCAAACACGATTCTAAATGCAACCGGATGCATTGCCTTCTTTCTTCCAGATCCAATTATACTTGGACCCGCCTTACTTCGGCCTGCCGAGGTGTAGGTAGAGTGGCGTACTTAGGGTGCTTGACCAGGCTAAGTCGATAGCAAACTCCGACCCTAGATTGGCTTGGCGACATTCAGGCGAGTGGGCCATGAACAATATTTGAATCCAAAAGAATCAACAATACAGCTCGAATCGTATATGAACTGGTCGAACTGAAATTGCTTAAGAATTGCACGTCCTTGTTATAGACAAGAAAGAGAAAAATAAAAAATGTTGAGCCTGTACAAAGTATATGCACGTGGAGTCTGTTTCACATGAAGATGTCTTTCATTATAGGTCCGGGGGACAGGGGAAACAAGTACACTCTTAGGGTACGGAACCAGGCTAAGCGTGTTTCATTTCTCGTTTGACCCAGGGTAGCTAGCCACACTTTTAGTCCTGAGACTGTGACAAGCGTTGCATGAACTTTGCAGACCTTTCGCGAAAGGTTCGGCTGTTCTCCCGGAGGAACTACCCGACTCTGTACAATGACTCTATAATATACACCTCAAGTTACTACAGACTCACCTTCGTGATATTAGGTGTAGAACTTACGAAGGTGCTCAATGTTCCAAGGATTTGGGAGAGGTGTCCCATCCTCGGTTGCCAAGCGAATGCTTCCGGGATGGGATACTTTAATCACTTGGAAGGGTCCTTCCTAGTTGGGGGAGAGTTTGTTTAACCCTTCTCTGGATTGTGTATTCTCCGTAGCACCAGATTGTGTTCCTCAAGCTGTCGGTTGTGTACATGCCGCTGATGATAGCGCCGAAGGGCTTGGCGGTATCGGGCATTCCGAACGGCTGCTTGGCACCTTCCCTCCTCAAAGAGGTCTAGGTCTTCACACTGGAGCTGGTCCTGCGTGGCTTCGTCGAAGGTCCGGACCCGGAGTGATCCCAAGGTGATTTCCGGAGGAAGGATTGCTTCAGCTCCGTACACCAGGAAGAAGGGTGTCTCTCCAGTTGATCGGTTTTGAGTTGTCCTGTTGGCCCATAGAGTAGGTGGAAGCTCTTCAATCCAGTTGGCTCCATGTTTTTTCAAGCGCTCATAGGTGCGCGTTTTGAGTCCTTTCAGGATTTCAGCATTTGCGCTCTCGGCCTGGCCATTGCTCGCCGGGTGAGCTACGGAGGCGTAGCAAACTTGAATGCCGAGGTCTTCGCAATATCCTTGAAATGCAGAGCATGTGAATTGGGTCCCGTTATCAGTAATGATTTTGTTTAGGACTCCAAATCTGCATACGATGGAATACAAAAAGTTGATAGCAGATTGCTTGTTTATTGTCACAACTGGAGTTTCTTCCGGCCACTTGGTGAACTTGTCAATGGCGACATACAGGAACTTGTAACCTCCGACGGCTCTTGGGAAAGGTCCCAAGATGTCCATCCCCCACACGGCGAAGGGCCATGTAGGAGGTATCATTTGTAGAGGCTGAGCCGATGTGTGAATTTGCTTTGCATGAAATTGACATGCTTCGCATTTCTTCACCAGCTCAGTTGCATCCCGGAGTGCTGTAGGCCAGTAGAAGCCATGCCGGAAGGCTTTACCGACCAGCATGAGGGAGGACGCATGGCTCCCACACTTGCCTCCATGGATTTCTGCGAGGAGCTCGCAGCCTTCTTCCCTTGTGATGCACCGCATTATGACGCCCTTGGCACCGCGTCGGTAGAGATCCCCTTCTACCAACGTGTATCTTTTAGCGAATCTGACTATCTGGTCAGTGGATACATCATCGTCGGGAAGGATGTTGTCTTTCAAGTAGCTCCAGATCTCCGAGATCCATGCATCGGAGCTAACTTGAGCATTTGAGTTTTGCGTGCTGGGTTCCTCGGAGCTTCCGACAGCACCTACGACCCTTGATGGCTTCCATGGTAACAGGGCCATCGGGACCGTCAGCTTTGGGATGCTGATCTCGCCCCCTTCACTCAGTTCGGCAGGCTGAGCTGTGGGTTTTGACAACCTCTGGACAAAAGTTCCGTCAGGAGCCGGAGCTCCGGTTGATGCTTTCGTCTAGAGTTTGTCGGCTTCATCGTTGTGGGCACGCTGGACATGGTGGAGATCTAGGACATCGAAGTCCTTCTGAAGCCTCTGGACTTCAAGAAGATAAGCAGCTAGCTCGAGATTGTTGCAGGAGCATTCACCCTTCACTTGCTTAATGATGAGCTGTGAAACTTCCTTGACCAGCAATTGCTTGACACCATATGACAGTGCCACCCTCAGTCCGTAGATGAGTGCTTCATATTCCGCCATGTTGTTGGTCGCCTTGAAGTCAAGGTGTACGATATATTTTACCTTCTCTCCGGTTGGTGCGGGGAGAAGGATTCCAGCTCCGGCCCCCTGCTTTTGCATGGAGCCGTCGAAGTAGAGGGTCCAGTGAGGCTCGGTGAAGACCGGAGCCTCGTGTTCCGGCTTCTGCTCACTGGGGCCCCCAGGGTTTGATGGAGAGGGAGTCCATTCTGCCACGAAATCCGCCAATGCTTGACTCTTGATTGCTTGCCTTGATATGAATTCGAGATTGAATTCAACCAATTCCGCTGCCCACTTTGCAATATTCCCAGTTGAATTGGGATTATGCAAGATTGCTCGAAGTGGGTAGGAGGTCACCACTGAAATCTTGTGAGCTTGGAAGTAATGGCGAAGCTTCCTGGAGGCAATGAGAACTGCATAGAGCAGCTTATGCACCTCTAGGTATCGAGTCTTGGCGTCATGAAGTACTTCACTGATGAAGTACATTGGGCGCTGGATGGTCCGGACCCTCCCGGAGGGGCCCGGAGCTTCCTCTTCACTGACCCGGATCCTCCCTGAGGGATCCGGACCTTCTTCGGGGACCTCCGGGTCCTGGCTGGAGGGATCCAAAGCTTCTTTAGAAGCGACCTGGACCCTCCCGGAGGGGTCTAAGTCTTCTGAAGTAACTTTTTGTGAACTCAAGTCTGGGAGCTGGGACCCAGACTCGCTTTCAGGAACCTCCAGACCCTCCCGTAGGGGTCTGGATTCCTGAGCATGGGATAGTTCTGGTCTCTCTGCAATCAGGACCATACTGACGACTTCGTCAGTTGCTGAAATTTAAAGTAGCAAAGGCTCACCAGGGTTCGGAGCTACCAGAGTTGGTAGGGTGGTGAGGAACTGTTTTAGCTCCTGGAATGCCTTTTCTGCTTCTTCAGACCATTGGAATGGTCCGGACTTCCTCAATAACTTGAAGAAGGGAAGTGCCTGTTCCACCAATCTTGAAATGAACCGGCTAAGGGCTGCTAGACATCCAGTCAACTTTTGGACATCCTTGATGCGGGCTGGTGGCCGCGTGTCTTCAATGGCTTTAATCTTCGCCAGATTAGCTTCTATGCCCCGGTGACTTACCAGGAAGCCAAGAAGTTTTCCGGAGCTAACCCCGAAGACACACTTGTCTGGGTTTAGCTTTGTGCGTGTGACCCGCAACTTGTCGAAGACAGCCTGTAAGGTGCCAAGGAGTGACTCCTTGTTCTTGACCTTGACCACGATGTCATCGACGTACACTTCCACTATGTCTCTAATGAGTTCTTCAAAAGTTTTGTACATAGCTCGTACAAAGGTTGAACCTTCATTCTTGAGACCAAATGGAATGGCTGTATAACAGTACAATCCATCTACTGTGATAAAAGAGGTATGCTCTTCATCTTCCCTAGACATTCTGATTTGATGATACCCAGAATATGCGTCTAGGAAACACAGTAATTCACACCCTGAGGTGGAATCCACTATCTGAACAATTCTAGGTAGTGGGAATGGATCTTTTGGGCACGCCTTATTTAGTGTTGTGTAGTCGATACACATCCGAAGCTTCCCACCGGCCTTGGGCACAACGACTGGGTTTGCCATCCATTTTGGATGGAAGACTTCTCGGATGAATCCAGCTTCGAGCAACTTCTTCACTTCTTGTCGAATGAAGTTCTGTCGCTCCACAGATTGCTTCCAAGGCTTCTGGTGTATGGGCCAGGCATCAGGGTAGATCTTCAGATTGTGCTCAATCACTTCCCTGGGGATCCTAGGCATTTGTGACGGTTGCCAAGCAAACACGTCGACGTTAGCCTGGAGGAAAGCGATGAGCGCGAGTTCCTATTTGTCATTCAGTCCTCCTGATATACGGGTGGTCTGAGCGGCATCGGAACCGATTTGGATGACTTTGACAGGAATGTCGTGGTCGCCGCTTGGCTGCACACGTGGTGCAGAAGTCGAGCCTCGCTGTTGAATGCTCAGGGGTTTTGAAGCTTGTTCCTGCCAGGAGTCCTCCTCTTGCACCGTAGTAAGCGCATGAAGTTCTTCCAGAGCAGTTACTCTGGCAGTACAATCTCCACGGATTCGAAGAACGCCTACTGGTGTTGGCATCTTTAACACCAAGTAGCCATAATGAGCAGCTGCCATGAATTTGTACAAAGCAGGCCTACCCAAGATGGCATTGAAGGGTAAGTTGATCTGAGCGACGTCAAAGACCAACTTCTCGGTGGGATACTTCTCCCGGGTCCCGAAGGTAACGGGGAGGGTAATAGCACCGAGCTGGGTAATGGCTCCCAGACCTACTCCGGAGAAAGGTCGGAAGGGGTGAAGATCCGAAGGTCGGAGCTGAAGCTTGGTAAAAGCTTTGAAGCTTATGAGGTTGAGCCCCGAACCTCCGTCTACCATAACGTGGTGGAGCTGAATGTTATTGATTGTAGGAGATACCATCAAAGGTAACTGGCCTACTCCAACCATGCTTCGAGGGTAGTCTGAAGCATCAAAAGTGATGGTTGTGTCCATCCACTTCTGATGAGGCTCCGCCCTGGCTGTAGGAGCTACGGCAGCCATGTCCCGATGCATTGTCTTGAGGATGCGGCAGGAGGTGATGTCCCATGATCCACCAAAAATGGTGTTCATAGTCTTCCGACGCTCGTTGTCAAAGACGTCAGAATCGTCGTCGACGGAGGTGTAGGCGACCTTCAGGACCTTTTTGGGATCCTGAAAACCTAACTCCTCTTCAGCCGGAGCTTCGTCAACTTTTTGTTTTCCTTCCCTCTGTCGAAAAGGAGCTTCTTCCCGACGCTTGTTGTAGCACTCGACAAGGTTTTGGACCTCTCGGCAGTTCTCCAAACTGTGGCTGTCCGTTTTGTGAATTGGACAGCACACCTTGGGTTTGCCACCATCTTCAGAAGACGGTCGAGGTCGCTTCTCGGGGCGTGGCCCCCGGCCACCCGGAGCTGCAGCAGCTGCAGCATTAGATGCACCCGCTGACGGCTTTTTCTTACCGTTGGTCTTTTTCTTCTTATGCCACTCCTGGAGGTAGTGGCTTCGCCTTTGGAGGATTTTTTGTGATCCTCCGGAGGTGGTTTGGAGTGCATTTCATGGCTCTCCGCAGCTCTGGCACATTTGTCAACCAAGCTGAAGAGTTTCGTGAAACTGGTGATCTCCTTGATCGCAAGTTTCTCCAACATCTTCTTATCCCGTACACCCTATCTAAATGCCACAATGACAGAAGTGCTAGAGATAGAAGGGATTGTGTTTCGTACCTGAGAGAGGCTCTGGATGGATGATCGCAGGGATTCTGCCCCTTTTTGCACGACTGCAAAGAGGTCCAGTTCAGTGCCTCGTTGGGTGTATGAACTCCCGAAGTTGGCGGTGAACTGCTGGCACAACTCCTCCCAACTGTTGATGGAGTTGGGTGGAAGGCTCATAAACCAGGACCAGGCGGTCCCAGTTAAAGCCACTGGAAAATAATTGGCCATTACGGCCTCATTTCCTCCCGCTGCTAGGATAACAGTGGAGTAAATCTGAAGAAATTCAACGGGATTAACGGTCCCGTCAAACTTCTCCGGCAGGTGAGGCCGGAATTTCTGTGGCCACCTGACCATACATAGATGCATGGCCAGGGCCGAACAGCCTCCTCCTACTTCTTCAGGAGCAGGAATGTCCTGAGCTTCTCGTCTTTCGTGAGCACGCTCAATATGGACTCGGCCGTCTTGTTGACAGTATCGGCGATCAAGCTCTGCCCGGAGGTCATGAGTTGAAAGCCTTGATACCGTGTGAGTGCGCCGTGCCCCGGAGGGCAACGGCGTCACTTGCTGCGATGCATCACGTCACCTGTTGTTGGAAACGTGCAGACCAAGCCTGCCAGACAAGGTCCGTTGCTGCGACGGGGCCCGTCCTGAAGGAGGAGGACCCTGGTTGCTGATGCGGTCGGCTGCTGCTGCAACCAAGTGTTCCACATCGGCCCTCCACTGCTCCATTGCATCTCGGGATGCGTCCGGAGGTGGTGGGCGCTGAAGAATAGCACGTGCTGCATGGAGCGCGTGTTCCGGGTTGTCATGATTTGCCGACGCAGTGATTGACGTAGGTGCACCATCGCGCTGCCCAGCTTGATTTGCTGGTGGAGGCGGCGGTGGTGGTAGCGTGACTCCTGCTGGAATTGAGGCTCCTGCTGGTGGCTGCATATTGGAGGGATTGCCCCCAACAGCTTGAATAGCGGGATGACCGTTGGATGATCCAGCAGCTGAGTTCACCATTCTTGAAATCTCAGGCGCCTCCCTTCCTGGCACGCCAACTGTCGGTGGTTTTGATCCGGCAGATCTCCCGACACTACTAAAGTGTTAGAGGAGTTTGAGGTTCGGTGTGGGCGCGCGGAGATTCAAGAATGTGAAGTGTAAAATGACACAGTAGACACGATGATTTACGTGGTTCGGGCCGCCTGAGCGTAATACCCTACTCCAGGGGTGTGTTGGTGTTGTATTGGATGTATGAGCTCAAAGTGAGTTCAGAGCGTGTAGAGTGAGCGCTTCTCGTGAGTCTCCCCCATATGTATCGTCGGCCTGTCCTTTTATAGTACAAGGGCGGGCCGTTACAAGTTAGCCTGGCCCGACATATGGCCCCGACGGTTACTAATATTGATACACATTTAATGCACTTAATTACCCTTAATAACCGAGTTGCGGGCTTTGATAGCACCGTTTCTGGTAATTAAGGTCGTTCGATCGTGTGTCATTAATATAGTATTAACGACACTTATTCGGGTCTTGAAATCCTTGATTCCCCTTTGAAGATCTGGAGCCGTTCTGAAGTCTTCCGTAGGTTAGAGGCTGAAGATCCAATGGTTGGACATGTGGCAGCCCCGGAGCATACTGTGGGGAACAGATAGGTCCGGTGCCACCTAACATGTGTCAGTTCCGGAGCTTTCCTCAGTCTGGGGTTAGGTCCGGGGGTGCCGCTATGGTACATAGCCCGGAGCTTCCCCCTTGTGGGCGGTAGCTCCGGTTTGATAGTACACGTGGCGACCCTAGGACTAACCATGTTGGGGAAGGGGGTCCGGTTATGTCTGACATGTGGGCCTCTGAAGGTTTTCAAATCAAGTAGATGATATTCCCCTGAGATCTTTGCACTCCTAAGGGGTATATGATACCCAGGGTACCGACACCTACCAAAGCCATATGATGTTCATACATAGACAAAACCTTATGCATATGCTATTTGCTTTCACATTGAGCCTAGTCAAACTAGTATAGACCTATGTGAGAAATCGTTCAAGTATTTTTGAATTCAAGAATTCACTTGCACATGCTATACTTCTACACTAGAAGTAAGCAAAACGTCCATCATATCCACCATACCACAACAAAAAGAGAAACTCCATGTTATTCATGTTTAGCACTCTCTTCAAAATTCATTGCAAAGAAAGGGAGTAGAAGACATGGCTACAAAAAGAAAATGAAAAAAAAGGGGGCATGCTTACATCATAAGCATGAGAAAAAAAAGTAGCCATGTTTCATCCCTGCAAAAGAAAGAGAGATTATACCAAAAAGGAGTTATCTCAAGTATCCACATCCACTTGCACTCCATCACACATGCACTAGTCTTGAATCAAAAAGTTTTGATTTGAATTCTCCTAAGGCTCACTTTTTTGACTTAGCAATATATGTGATGCAAATATGCCTACTTACTTTCCTTACCAAGCTCCACATACAAGCCATATTCAATGAGTAGGAATAGTAGAGGCACAATTCTTTGGTGAGGAAATATTCCTGAGAGAATCAAATTGAGGTACTTAATATCTAAACTGAATTCTTTGGGATTTAAGTGGAACTTGATTTCTAGGCTATGTTTGCTCCATTTGCTATTCTACCTTTCAACTACTCATGAATATGAAAAAGCATAAGCCCCATGATAACTTAAGAAAGGTAGGGTATCATAGCCAATTTCTGCAATACTAGGTAGAGTATCTTGTTGTGCATTAGATACTTTTGAAAATAAGATATTGTAGCAACTCCTGATCATCAACCTAAAGTCGTGACTTTGCTCAGGACGAGCAAATGATAAGCTTGGGGGAGTTTGTTGACGGCTGTTATATACCAATTTCCTCCGTCAATTTAACTCGATTATGTGAAGGATGTGTCATTTCTTGCACACGTCACATTTCTATCTGACCAAATTCCACTTGGACTTGTAGAAATATGTGTATGCAGCATTTTATGCAGGAAATGAGGAAATATAGAGGGACCAATCCTATAAAATATCATCCCAGTCAATCAGGCGACGACACGTGGCATTCCATGGATCAAATGGCCCACAAACAGAAGTATCCGAGGAGATCCAACAATGTATCACCCAAATACATCAATGGGACCCACCTGGCAGCCACCTGGAGAAAGCACACGAGAAACGATGCAATGACCAGGTCGGCCGAACCAGGGGTTCGGCCGACCTGGTCTTTGCACCAAACTCGGTCAGCCTCCACGTGTTGGCTCCTCCCGGCTCCCTAGAGGCAATGGTGACTGATTCGTGCGCTTTTGGTGGCGGGAACCGACCTCAACACTAGTATAAATAGGACCCCCTACCCCTCACTTCAAAACACACCACTTGAGCTTCATCTCTATTGTATACACTATCATCCATAGTCTTAGAGGAGTTAGGTTGTAGAGAGGAGAGTCTCTAGTCCCATGTCCAAATTGGGAAAGAAGTAAGGAGTCTCTCTCTTCCCAATCCTACATTGGGAAAGGTATGGCTCATGTATTCTTTCTTGTATTTGTGACTTTATGCATAATAAATATAGTATCTGTAGTCTCTACTTATACATATACTTGGGCAAAGCGTTTCTTGTTTGATTGTAGAGTCCATGTATGTGGAAGGTATAACTTTTATGACTGTTTCATCATGAACATATCTCATTATCATAGAACCTATAGACCCCCACTATAGTCTAGTTAATTATAACATAACTATGTTAGTATGGATAACTATGTTGTGTATCAACATTGGTTCAATGATGATTCAATTCATTACCTTAGGATGGATTGTGCCTAGGCTCTTAAGGTAATTACTTAATATGCTAGCATAGTGCTAGGACAGCTAAGTAGCATTGGATGTCTCGTAGACCCACAGATTGAAGAGGTAGGCAGTAGGTGGTGACAACCCTATCTGTCCTTTGTAATCCTCCATGTTCGGCTATGCCACAGGCTCTTGGCGGGAGTCGCCCTAGTACTGCTAGGGGTAAGACCGTGCCCGATGTGTTGAACCACATAGCATAAGTATTCACTATTGATCTAGCTTATGAATAATTAGTTTAGACTATGTATATGTACAATAGAGCATAGTAGGAGTACCTCCATAACTCTCAACCTTAACTAGCCTATAGGATCCTCTTACCCCCCTTAGACTTGAAAGCTTTTGTGTGTGTCACACTACCTCCACTATTATTTTATCCATCCTTACTAGATTCTTACCTAGACCTTTCTACCCTTTCCACGCGATGACTGTTATATCTCTACCCCGCCTTCCTTTGGGATCAAATAAATGACACTCTTGGGAATACTCTTAAGGGGAAATGCTACAATGATACCTCCGTGCGCTTGTGGATCTCCCCCCTTATCTTAGAAGGGTCGTCTGAGGGCTTGCAAGGACTTCTACCATCCCTCTTTTCTAAATTGTTGTTAAAAAGCGTCTGACTGAATGAAGTAGGCTTGTTTGTATCTATTTTAAACAGGCGGGGTTCGAAATGCTTCATGCTTGGCTTTTTCAAATACCGCGTAAGGCAAAAGAAAAGGAATGGAATGGGCGAGCAACAAGCTATTTAGTTTCTCGTTATCGATGTGAAATGGATCGAGAGGGACCCCCTCGACATTATTATTGTTATTTTTTTAATCACCGGTTGCAACGATTCAATCCCTCACTCTTATGGTTTTCCATAGCTATATCAAATGGTGTACTCTAACTTAAATCTCCCTAGCTCTCAGGATGATACTATTTCATCTTCACTCTGTGATCCAATAGAACCATTAACAAGCATTTCTGACACATCAGTTGGAGATGTTTAGTTAATGGTGCATAAGAAATACCAACAAGCATTTTTGGCGCCGTTGCCGGGGATGATTTGTTAGTATATCTTAGGAGCCGTCAACACTAACCATTGACCTTCTTCGCATCGAGGAAGCCCGAAGAAGTAATGTCTCTGGCAGGGTAACTAGAAGCCATACAAGGAGAGCGGCTATGCCTCCGACGACCTTCACCGTCCATGAGTACAAAGAGGAAGAGAACCCGACGGGTGATGTAGTCGGATGGACTCAACTTCCATCATATGAGATCGAAGGTCCATCTTTGCATGGATGGGCAGGTGCCACATGGGAGCCGCCCCTATCCACATCAAGCTCTAGCAGCTTTCCTCAATCGTCCATGAGAAGATGTCGTTCTTTTTTGGCTAGAAGTCATCATGACTACAACCAAGGATTGACGAATCTCACTACAAGTATGGATGAGCTTGAAGTGAGAACAGATGACGTCTACAACATCTTCCAAGGGCATGTCCAAGGTACCTAAGAATGGCAACAACACATGGACGCTCAATTCATCAACCTCAACTCCACGCTACAACAACAACAAGCTGATCTCGTGGCATACATCCGTCATCAAGTGTTCAACCCTCGACATGGAGGTGAGTAAAGAACAAGCTTGGGGGAGGACCCCACTTGAGGTAAATTGTATTAACCCCTTTGCATATTTATTTTCCATTAGACCATCATTCACCTTGCATATAAAAAATTTAATAAAAAAATTTTAGGGTAGATTTGTTTTTCAATAAATAAATGATGTGCGGTAAGCATGGTTTGCAATTCACATAGATGAAATGATGAATAGTTGCTCTGTTTTAATTTTCCTAAGTCCCTAGTTTACAACTTACTACTCTCCAACATATTGCTCTTATTGGCTAAAATTCTTTTGCCTTGATTTGGAAATTGTGGGTAGCAAAAGCTTAATCCATTCTAAGTTGTTATGAGATATGATATAGTGACAGGGCTGCTATTCCTAGTTTGAAAGCGAAACTTAGATTTCCAGAGAAATTTTAAAAGATTTAAGTTAGTCTCATTTGATTGGAAATACCTACCAAAGACATATGATATATTACATTTATAGACCTTTGCATATGCTATTTGTCTTCACATTGAGCTTTGTCAAATTAGTATTGACCTATGCGAGATTTCATTCATTACTTTTTGAATTCAAGACTTCACTTGCACATGCTATACTTCTACACTAGAAGAAAGCAAAATTCCACCATACCACCATTCCACAATAAAAACAGAAACTCCATATCATTCATGCTTAGTACTCTCTCCAAAATTCATTTCATAGAAAGGGAGTAGAAGACATGGCTACAAGAAAAAGAAAATGAAAATACATGCTTACACCATAAGCATGAGAAAAAAGAAGTAGTCATGTTTCATCCCTACAAAATAAGAGAGTCCACTCAAAAAGGAGTCATCTCAAGATCCACGTCCACTCCATTCCATGACACATGCACAAGTCTTGAATCAAATTTTTTTGAATTGATTCCTCCTAAGGCTTACTCTTTTGACTTAGCAATATTATGTGTTGCAAATATGCCTACTATATTCCCAAACCTAGCTCCACATATAAGCCTTATGTAGAGGTGGGATGAATTTAGGCAAAATGCCTTGGTAAGGATATATTTCCAATACACACAAAGAAGAGACTTGAGAGAATCAAATTGAGATCCTTAAAATCTGAATTGAACTCTCCGGAATTTGAGTGGAACTTGACTTCTAAGGTATGTGTGCTCCATTTGCTATTCTATCTTTCAACCACCCATGAATAGGAGATGGCATAAGCCCCATAATGACTTAATATGGGTGAAATACCATGCCAATTTTCGCAATACTAGGTAGAGTATTTTGTTGTGCACATGGTACTTTTGAAAAAAAAAAGAACATAGTAGCAACTCCTGATCATCAACCTAAAGTCTTGACTTTGCTCGGGACGAGTAAAGGATAAGCTTGGGGGAGTTTTTTGACGGCTGTTATATACCAATTTCACCCGTCAATATAACTCAATTATGTGAAGGAATATCATTTCTTGCACACATCACCTTTCAATTTAACCTATTTCCACTTGTCCTTGGAAAAAGTAGTGCATGCAGCGACTCTATGCAGAATTAAAGTGAAACAAGGGGATGGACCCTATAAAATATCATTCCAGCCAATCAAGCGATGCCACATGGCACCCCATGGATCAAATGGCCCACAAACAAAAGTATCCGAGGCCATTCAATGGTGAGCACCCATATCATGGAATGGGACCCACCTGTCAGTCATCTGGAGGAAGAACTAGCCGTTTGGAGCGAGGACCAGGTCGACCGATCCCCCTAGTCAGTCGACTAGGTCCTGGCGCCAAACTCGGTCAAACGCCACATGTTGTCTCCACTCGGCTTGAAGTGGTCTTGGGTGACTGATTCGCGCACTTTTGGTGGCGGGAACCGACCCTTCTCCAAGCTATAAACAAGACCCCTCACCCCTCACTTCAACACACACCACTTGAGGATTCATCCATTGTATCCACTACTTTCCATAGGTTTAGAGGAGTACAGGCTCTAGAGAGGAGAGTCTCTAGTCCATAGTCCAAGTACAAGAGGAGTAGAAGGAGTCTCTTCCCAATTTCCAATTGGGAAAGGTATGTCTACTATATTCCTATTTGTATTTGTGACTTTATTCTTAATAAATATGTTTTCTTTAGTCTTCTATTGTTTATATACTTGGATAAATCATTTCTTGTTTGATTGTGGATTCTATGTATGTGGTAGGTATAGTATTTATGATTATGCTATACAATTATCATTATACCATCATAAACACTACAAACCTCCACTATAGTCTAATTAGTTATGATATGATTATGTTAACATGAATCACTTATGCTATGAATTAACATTGGTTCAACGATGATTTGGTTCATTGCCTTAGGATGGCTTGTTCCTAGGCTCTTAAGGTAATTACTTAATATTCTAGCATGGTGCTAGGATAGAGAGTAGCGTTAAATGTCTCGTATGCTCATGGATTGAAGAAGTAGGTAGTAGGTGGTGACAGCCCTATCTGTCCTTTGCAATCATCCACGTTTGGCTATGCCACATGCTCTTGGTGGGAGTCGTCCTAGTATTGCTAGGGGTAAACCCGTGCCCGATGTGTTAATACACTTAGCATGAGAATTAGTAATTGACATGATCATTACTAACTAACATAAGCTATGTATATGTACATTAGAAGCATTGTAGGAGTCTCTACCTAGTTCTTATCCCGGTCCCTCTTTACCCCATATCGTCATCTTAGCATAGAATGCTCTATTGTGTGTCATACTACCTAAATTACACTTTATCCATCCTTGCTAGAACCCTACCTAGGCCAACCTAGCCTTTCCACTTGATGATTGTTTTATTCCATCTAGCCTTCTTTTGGGGAATATAAATGACACCCTTTAGAAATTCTCTTAGAGGGGAAATGCTACATCAATAGTTTCCGTGCGCTTGGGGATTTTCATGTATAATCTTAAATCTACCAACAAGCATTTAATAAGATAACTAGTAGGAACCGTGAACACGTGCTAAGTAATTGCCTTAAGAGTTGCAATACAAGATCCATCCTAAGGCAATACTAACCTAAACCTAGTTGATCCAATAATGGGACCAAGCGCTAACTAAAAAGTGGGGGTGTATGGTTTTTATGATAACATAATAATAAGATTACTATGGAATCATAATGACATCTAAATCTACCACATACATGGAGTCCATAATCAAAAAAGAAATGCTTTGTCAAAACGTATGAATAACGAGAGACTATTGACAATATTAATAAGCATAAGGTCACAAATAAAGGAATAGATACATGAGCCATACCTTTTCCAAAATAAACTTGGGACTAGAGGTTCCTCTCTATATCCTAACCTCCACTAAGGACTACGAGAACTAGTGTAAACAATAAAGTGACACTTAAGTGGTGTGTGTGGAGAAGTGAGGGTGTGGGGTCCTATTTATACATGAAGTTCATCCGATTCCCACCATTCTTTACATGAGAAGCAGTCAGAATCACCTTTCCGGGGCCACAATGGAGTGATGCGCATTGTTTGACCAAGGATGGTGCTCGGACCATGTCGATCGAACCCAGGGTTAGGCCACACCCTTGTTGGCTCCATCTTTGGTGTACTTCCCCCAGGTGCCTAACAGGTGGGTCCTAGATTCATTCTCGGCTCCTACACCGTTGGATTCTCTCGGATACCCTGTAAGTGGGCTACTTGATCAATGGGTTCTCACGTGTTGTCGTCTGATTGGGCGGGAAGTTACATTTTAGGATTGCTCCTAAAAATTCTCATTATTTTTGCAATAAAATATCTGCATGCACTATTTCTCCAAGTACAGTTGAATTACTCTAAATATAAAATGGATATGTTTAAGAAATATTTATTTCTTCATATAGTTGAGTTGTATTGATGGTCGAAGTTGGTATATAACGACTGTCAATAGTGATCTCCTAGCCACACACCCTAGGAAGTGTGAAATGTGAGTAGCTATCACATGCATCAGGTAGGATCTATTCCACTTGGCTACATGGGATGAAATAATAACTTATCAGTAAAGTGATACAAACTTTACAGAGTAATAATTTGTCTCGGCAGTCGTGCTCAAGATTAGGAGCGTACAAGTAAATCTTTAATGATTAGTTGGCTTGGTTGATTCTTCGTAGTCATGTGGTGGAAACGTGATGAGTCGGTAACTGGGTGGTTGGAAACCAGTAAGTTGGTGTCCAGGTGGATGGAACCTGGATAGTCAATTAGGTCAGGTGAATGGAACCTGACAGTATTTATGTCTTATTTGGGATTTGGGATGAGTTGCCTAATAAATAGAATGCTATGATAAATTAAGGATATGATGTTTTCTTAGTGCATAAACTCGAGTTTAGTCTTCCTTGCTATTTGCATGCATGTCATTTTTTCTCACACTTATTGAGTAATCTATGTACTCATAGACTTTTCTTCTTCTCTATTATAAATGTTGGTTAGTTAAAAGAAGATCATTCGAAGAAGCACTGTAGGAGATACGAAAATAAACGATGACCGAAATAATTGACGACGGCACCGTCATCGTTTAATTAATTGATAACGGCTAGTTCTAACCGTCGTCAATTAGGCCGTATTGACGACGACAACTCTAGTATTGTCCTCTATTACTTAAAGATGATAGTGAACCATCATCTATCAGCCCGTCATCAATATGGGCCAAATACCGGGCCCAACCGAGCGGTAATGGACGACGGTTGCAATAGGCCTTCATCTATTAGGGCTTATAGACGACGGTTAACCTACACTGTCGTCAATTATAGAATATTTTCTCGCCCCCATGCGGATTACTTATTGATTGGCTCGCGGTTTCCTCATTTTGCGCCTGAGTTCCTCCAATTTTAGCCACCGCCGTGCCGTCGCCCCGCCACCGCGCCGCCGAGGGCCGCCGTCGCGCCGTTGCCAAGGACCGACGTCGAGCCGCCGCCGAGAACTGCCGTGGCGCCGCTGCTGAGGGCAGCCATCACGCCGCCACCAAGGGCAGCCGTGGCGCTGCCGCCGACAAGGAAAGCACAAGAGAAAGTACAGCGCTGCCCCCTCCCCACCACCCCGACCGCCGGTGCTCTCTCTCTAGCCATGACCTTTCTGGGCCTCCAAACCCTGCATGAGGTCCACATGTGTTCTCGCAGCGCGAGCTGCCCTCGTGAGCCATCGTCCCCTGACCCCTCCTGCAAACCCACCTCCCCAACCCCGATGCCGCTCAAGTCCAAGGCCGCAGCTGAGGCCACAGCCACCACGACACCTGTCGGTTTGGAGCACTACTTCTCTGCGCTCCACCGCCACATCCGGGCCGGCGATTTCACCCAGACCATCAAGGTCACCGACCAAGGTCAAACACTCCCACTTCTCCTGCGCGTTGCACCACTCTCCTGCACTAACCCCGGTTTGACTCTGACTGACCCCCGGCAACTGATTCTCTGCAGTTCTCAAGGCGGCACCGGGGGATGAGGACGCGGTGTGATGCAAGATTGTGTCGCACATCAAGTCCGACGAGACCAACATGGCGCTCGCTGAGATCCGCGTCACCGAGCGCCTTCCCATCGGCCTCAGCTACTACAAGGTGACACTCATATGGATCCAACAGTTCTATTGTTGTAACCCCTAAATAATTGGCCAGTGGGCTGACTGTTTAGGATATAAGAGCGACACCCAGATCTGTTTTTGCATGTGTGTCGTGGTAAAGTCTGCTCATTGCAGAACTGAATTCTACTTAAGAGCTCCTAATAAAGTGTAGTTATTGTCTTGTTTGCTGTGCAGAACTGGGAAAGAAGCGCTTACTGTGGAAGACTACGCAGAAGATGAGATTGATTATGAAATAGCTCTACTCAGCTTGCGTATGTGCAGCAGGTAACTTAATCCAGTGAACATAAACTCCAATCATCAATTTGTTAACTTGTTAATCTATATTTTCAGTTACAAGGACAAACATAAGAAACTTGTACAAATTTAGTAAAATTTGATCAAACTTACTCAAACGTAAACAGAATTAGTCGATTTTGATCAAACTTAGTAAAATGATGAAACTTACTCAAACATAGCCAAAATTAGTTAACCTTGCTCAAACATAAACAAAACTAGTCGATCTTGCTAAAACTTAGTAAAATATGAGCAAACTTACTCAAAAATAGCCAAAACTAGTTGAAATTGCATAAACATAAACACACTACTACAATAAGCCTTATCACAGGCGGCTCCAAACCTATTATCACACGCGGTTTTTAAAACCGCCTGAAACGAAGAGCCTGTGATAATCCGCAATTTCACAGGCGGAGAAGTGATACCGCCTGTGAAGAAACATTATCACATGCGGTTTTTATTTATGCAAGCCGCCTGTGAAGATAAGTTATCACAGGCGGGTAGTGCAGCATACATACCCGTCTGTGATAATTGTTTTATCACAGGCGGATCTTGCAGCATATCTAACCGCTTGTGATAATAGTGTTATCACAAGCGGATGTTGACCTACATCAAGCCGCATGTGAAGACTTTTTACCACAGCTGTTTTCTACCATAACAGTAACTGTCTGTGATAATTAGGTTATCACAGATGGTTTTTTACCTATATCTAGCCGTCTGTGATTATTGTTTTTCACAGACATTCCTAGCCGTTAGTAAATAACCGTCTGTGATAAGATATAACCTATGCAGTAATACTGCTGTTATTTTTAATTTCCAAGTCAGTTGAATATAATCACAGAACAGAAGTCAACAATATCATCACAGAATAAAAGTCAACAATATTATCATCACTGAAGTCATCTCACAGAAGTCAATTTCAAAAAAAACAATATACATATGTACAAGTTACACATACAATTCATCTCATAGTTTACAAGTTTTCACTAAAAACTGTTTCTATTAGCATAGTCGCAAAGTTCTGGCACATCAGCTATTCTCATCAAAGAACTTCCCTTTTTTGTGCAAAATTTCATGACGAATGAATTGACAGAGTTCAAAAGCAATCTTGTCGGCTCTTCCATCAGGAATACTTCTACAAACCGGCCATTCTTCGTTCAGATTCTTCGTGTGCTGCAATATAACACATAACAAGGTTTAGAATGTGTTGGTTTGAACAATCTCAAAGTATAAATCAAAGTGAGAGTATACATGAATTTAGTTGGTATTTTTAGAGCAGTTGTACTATGAGCAATTGAATTTTGAAGTTGGAATCAAAATATGAAAATAATGTTTCCGATAATATTGAACAGCGGAGAATATAAGTATTAAACTATGCTAGTTACAATGAAAATGAAACTCAAAAGTAAGAAAATAAGGTATCGACATTAAGGATAACTTACATCCTCACAATTCACTCTGTATACGCCGGTGGTCTGAAGATGCTCGCATACATAATACCCGTATAAGAAACTCCCAACAGCCTGCTTCGGACAAGCATAATATGTTTTAATGTTCAATGCATTCGTATTGGAAGGTCTCTCACCGCCAAGCCGTTCCGCGTAAAACCGCCAAGCGCTGCAATACAAGAAATGTCATATAAATCTTTTCAACACATTCTAAATGTGTGTAAATTAAATTATTGAATAAACGTACAATTTCAAAATGGAAAGGAAATCTTTTTAACGATATGGTGGGAAATCGGCCGAGTTCAAGACTGTTGTCATTCCCTGCGTTGGCTTGATGAAGATCATTATGTAGTGATTATTTCAAACACACAAACACACGTGTTAACAATTACCAATAACTGCTATTTCAAATGTCATGTGTCGAACTTACTCGAAGTTGTACGGAGCCTTTACGAGGTCCTTGTCGTCTCTAACAAAGTTAAACATTGCATGTCCTATGTAAGCTACAAATTTTGTCCTTTTTATCCTTCTTAAGTTTTGTGATTGCTTTTCAAAAAAAAAAATTTCATGTGCTTGAACTGTGCTGAGTCTCGATCTGCCTGGACGTCGAATAGCGCCTTTGCAATCCTAGTAGGGTCAAGGATACCTGTCTTGCACACCAACTTTTCATTATCCATGTATTGCATCCTATTGAAGAAGTCCAGAATTATTATAATATCATGAAATGCGTATGCGTGCAGTAAGAAAAGCAAATACAAAATATTAGAGGCACTTACAAGCACCAGATGAGCAATAGGTTGATTTCGAGCATGCCCCGATGCAAAAGGGGATGCAACTCTTCAAATGAAATGACTCATCAATCTTCTCCAGTGCTCCAAAATGCTTCTTTTGGAGTACAAAATGTGACGTAATTAAGACCATATCTTGTGCTGGCAAGGATGTATCACTCATGCATTCTTTTGAGCGGGACGGGTTATTTGCTAAGTTGTACGGATGTCATGAACAGCTTCCCATTCTCAAATTTAGGAGGAACATCCTCAAGCTTATATATTGGAACTCCTGGTTTAACGAAAGCCGTTCACCGATTATACATGACACCGTCTTCTTCCCACTCCTCGATATCTCCTAATTCTGGCTCATGAGAAGAACGAGATGCACTCAATTTTATAATATTTTCCTTCATAGTTTCCAAATACTTCGACACTTCTGATGAAGGTTTCTTATTTTCATATGAGCTAACTTTGATAGGCACTAATGATCGAAGAGTAGTTGTCGGAAGTTGGACACTGGCTTGTTGAACCTGTTGTTCAACTGATTGCTCTTTACGGCGTCTAAGTGTTTTGCCCAGGTTAGGTTTTTCCAACGCTACCGAGGGGTATATATAGACTCCCATTTTCTCAGGCGGATTTTAAGTACCGACCGCCTAAGAAGATGGTTACCTTAGGCGGATTTTACTTACCAACCGTCTGAGAAGATACAATTATCTCAGGCGGTTGGTAAGTAATACCTGCCTGAGATAATAATCTTCTCAAGCGGTTATTAAGTACTAACTGCCTATGAAGATCTTTACTTCTTCTTAATTAATATTGTTGATTAAATGTGGGTCCTTTAAAAAGGCAAAATTCCACTTTCTTGTAATATTATTGATAAGTAAAGGTTACCATTAAATTTCACTTCATAATTCCTTTGAAATTGTTCAAAACATAAAAAACATACAATAATTGCTATTTTCATTTTTCTATCTTGATGAATATAGTGCTTTATTCATTTATTTTTCAGTGGACATTTTTACTCATCATACCAACCTCTATGAATTTTTTTCAGATTTTTTTAAATTTTTTTGAATCAATGTGTGTTCATAATTTGATGAATGCCTCATATGTATATGAGCATTTAGTTAGAATGATGGATTATTTGAAGTTTGACATATTGGAATGGTTTAAAAAAATAACAAAATTCATACATGTATAAATAATACAAATATGTTCATACAAACAAATTTAAGTAAAGGATCTTTTTTTAATGAGATACACAAATGTGAATAATATGTGAGTAGAAATTAATATGATATTTACCAAAATATTATAATCTCAGCTACACAAGTTATAAAATATTTGCTTCATGTGGTAGATGTTAATTTTATACAAATATAGAAGAAAGAATCATCGAATTTGGACTCAATTTGCAGAATCTAAACTGGTTTGAGTATTTATATTGGAATCTAAAAAAAGAAGCAAGGGGTAAGGAAACTGAAGAGCCTGGAGCATTATCACAGGCGATTTGTTAGGAATAACGCTTGAGATAATGGTTTTCTCAGGCGGTTATTAATTACCAACCGCTTGTAAAAAATTTAAAAACCGTCTGGGAAGAACTGACGCCTATATAAAGACCCCTCGTCACAGTCGAAACGTAAACCCTGGAGAATTTTCCATCGTCGCAAGGCTGCCAAAATTTCCCACTGCTGCGCCTGCTCTACCGCGCCGCCGCCCATCCTGCACTGCCGCGCCGCTGCTCAGCCCGCACAGCCGCGCCGCCGCCTAGAGCCCGCACTGTCGAACCGCCGCCCAGCCCCACGGAGGCACACCTGATCTTCCCAGTCCCACATCGCGCCACAAGGTACCTAAGTAAATTCTCATAGTTTCCTTTTCCATGTTGTGTTGGTATATGGATTGTGTCCTTTTGCATGTTGGTATATTCTCATAGTGTGTTGGTATATGGATTGTTTCATAGTGTGTTGGTATATGGATTGTGTCCTTTTGAATGTTGGTATATTCTCATATTGTGTTGGTATATGGATGGTGTCATCGTGTGTTGGTATATGGATTGTGTCCTTTTGCATGTTGGTATATTCTCATAGTGTGTTGGTATATAGATTGTGTCATAGTGTATTCGTATATGGATTGTATCCTTTTGCATGTGTGTACATATGCGTTTGGACTCAATAATTTGGAAGTTTGGTCTTTTAGATATTGATGTATGGACTATATTATAATAATCGTATTGTAGTGATTAGGGTTAGCTTTCTAGCGAGATGGTTTTATAACTCACCCATTTAGTTACCATCGTTGTATGGGATCCGATGTCAAGATATAACGGACCGGATCCCACCCAGACCTAGCCCATGCCACTGGGCCTGTTTGCCCCACGACTTCAATCCTTCACCCCCGCTTGCTGCTCCCGACGCCCTCGACTCCGTCCACCTAAGACATCGCCCGTCTCCTACATTTGTTGCCCTAATAATACTTGTTATGTCTCTGTAAATTCATTTTATAGAAGACCTTTAGGGAGTATTTGTAACCAAATTTTGTAAATCTGACAAAAATTCTATTATTGAAGCATGCCCCATGCGCGGCCTCGACGTCGCCTGCTGTGCCATACACGGACCCAACATCCCCCGTTGCACGACGTGCGGCACCGACATCCGTGACATCGCCCGTTGCACCAGGCACAACACTGGTGTCCCCTTCTTTGACTGCTGCATCACATGCGGCACTGGCGTCACCGACGTCGCCCGTAGTGCCACGCATGTCTCTAGCATCCCAGACATCGCCCATTGCACCAGGCGTGACACCAGCATCCCTGACTTCGACTGTTGTGCCACTCGTGGCCCTAGTGTTGCGGAATGCCGAACCCACTCTTTTCTATCAGCGACAAGTGCGGGTTGGTGTTCCGACCTCTTCCCGCACCGAGCTCTCGGTGTACCACCCCCACTGCTCCACTGTGACCCCAGTCATGTTCACCTGATGGTGACCCGACGTGCTGCTGTGGTCCTCCGACCGATGGAGCATTTCTCCGCGGTCGCCCTCTCCTCGATGACCTCTCCACTGCCTTCCTCCTCACCCATCTCTTCTATTGACTCCTCTATCGGTAGCATACTCGCCGATCCTCACTGGTCTAAGGCTATGGAGGAGGAGTATGCAGTCCTGCTTGCTAACAGGACCTATGACTTGGTTCCCCATCCTTGTCCTGACAATGTTGTCACGGGCAAGTGAGTATTTACACATAAGAGACAGGCGGATGGGTCTCTGGAGAAGTACAAGGCCCAAAGGGTTCTTGGCTTCACTCTGTGCCCCAATGTTGACTACGACGAGACCTTCAACCCAGTAGTGAAGCTGGCGACTATTCGGATCATTTTGTCGCTGGCTCTCTTGTGTTTTTGGCCTTTCCACCAGCTGGACGTCCAGAATGCCTTTCTCCACAGCATGCTGATGGTGACGGTGTACTGTAGTCAGCCGACAGGGTTCGGTTATTCAGCTCATCCAAACATGGTCTGTTGGTTAAACAAGTCCCTGTACATTCTGAAGTAGGCATCCTAGGCTTGGTACAACTGGTTCACCTCCTTCTTGGTCTCGCTCCGCTAAATGCCAAGTTAGACCTCGCCCTTCATTTATAGGCGGGAGGGTGACACTATGTACCCCTCCTGTATGTCAATGACATCATTCTCATGGCGTCCAGTCTTGCTCTCCTTCAGCGCACGATCTCCCCCCTGTGGTAGGAGTTCGTAATGAAGAACCTTGGCCAGCTTCACCACTTATTGGGCATTACGGTCGAGCACCGCCCAGGTGGCCTGTTCCTCCACCAGTGACAATACTACCTGGACATCCTCCAGCGAGCGGGCATGGCTGATTGCAACCCGTGCTCTACTCCGGTTGACTCCCAGGCGAAGGTCTCCTTCGCCGATGGCGTCCCCGTCGCTGAGCCCACCATTTATAGGAATCTTGCAGGTGCTCTCCAGTACCTCACCTTCTCCAGGCCGAACATCTCCTACGCGGTTCAATAGGTGTGCCTCACATGCATGATCTGCGAGAGCCTCATCTCACCGCTTTGAAGTGTGAGACCTATGTATGAATACATTGGCTATGGTGATAAAAGTTTTGAATATCACCAAAACACCTTTTCAACATGGTCCGACTCTAGGCCGAGCTCCAGCAAGGTCCGACGATAGGTCCGACTTGTTTTGGGTAGCTCCGGCAAGATCTGACATAAGGTCTAACTTGCTTTGTCTAGGTCTGACTTACTTTGGCTTGGTCTGACTTCTTTGTCTAGGTCCGACTTTCTTTGGCAAGGTCTAACTAAGCTTTAAAGCTTCGACGCTATGTTCTGCTAGCTTTGGTAAGCTCCGGCTCAAGATCTAGTTAGCTTTGGCAAGGTCTGGAGCATGATCGCAGCGGTTCTACTTTTACCTTGAAAATGTTTCAAACTTGCTTTACACTTATGGAAAGTTTGCTTAGTATTCTTGTACTATGTTTTCGATGCATTTTGGCTGATCATGGTGGTTAATGTTTTGCTATGGTTTGCAACATGCTTATGTGAGGTGCTCACGTAAGGTGTTGTGGTTTTTGAAACTAACGAGAGTCAAGTTAATGACTTGTGCTCGGAAGTATTGGTTGTTTGTTCATGTGCAGGTGTTGCTTGAGTCCAAGACATGGCTGGTGATGGCATCTATTGAACTAGTCTTAGGGAGAAGATGAGGTTCAACGACTATGTTCGAGAGGAATTGTGATTGAGTTGATCGGGAGGTCGTGCAACATGTTTGATACAATAACAATGCATATGAAGGTATCGTGGACGTCATTGGAAGGTGTTTGCACGTGTGCAAGGAGTGCATGGACATGGCTACATGGTTCTGAGGCATGATGAAGAGATGTGGACATAAAGAATTGATCGGAAAGGTCCAACCGACTAGGTTATAGCCCCAGGCTGCGGTTGAGTCGTGTTTGACTCACATATGGAAATATTTGAGTTGATTATAATAGGATTTCATTTGGGTCACGAAGTTGAGTTGTTTTTTGGAATGTGGGATACGTTCCTAAGGTGTTTAGAAGTCTTAAGATTGCTTCTATCTGCGTATAGAAGAGTATTGAGCAGTTATGGAAAGTTTCGATTGAATCTAATTAGGATTTGAGTCCTAGTTAGGATTGGGTTGGCATAAGGGCTAGTTATATAAACAAGAGAGGCCAAAGCTCATGGTGCACGACTTTGGGGCTATTCCTCTTGTGTTTTGATCAATAAAATTTGTAGTTTGAAGGAGCTTTTGTGCCTTGTTTGTCCAACTTGTTTCGGACAAGTTTTTCTTGATGAGTTTCTCTACAGCACTACCTTTCTTCGGTGGTTTTATCATAACTCCATTTTAGAGATCCAATTGACATGATTATTTTTGGGTTGTCTTCACAACCTAATTATCTGTCATCTATGAAAATTCCAAGGTCATTGGATTTGTGGTTTTGGATCTACACGAGTTTGATTGCAGTGTTGCAGATCTGGTTTTTCTCGGGTAGAAAAGATTGACCTTAATTCAATCTTTTGATCGTAACTTGAGTTTTTCTCGATGGTATTCTCGTTATTCTTATTGTCGTGTCTTCGTGACATGATTCTCCACAATATATACTGGTTTTGTCATGATTGATCACGTTTAGATTAGTCACACACACAATTTCTTAACAAATTGTTTTTCTACCTTGGGGTTTTTGTTGCTTCTGCTAAAAAAGTTTTAAATCTACCATTCACCCCCCTCTGGTAGCTTTTCACGTGCTGTTCGATCCTACAATTGGCATCAGCGCCACGGTGATCTAATCTTTGTGTTTTGCACGTGTTTTGACTAATCATCATGGAGAAATATTCGGCAAAACCTTATGTGTTTAGTGCTATTGATTTTCAGATTTGGAAGGCATGCATGAAGGCTTTCATCCAGGCGCAAGGGTTTGCAATATGGTAAAAGGTGTACAAGCCTTACGAAGTGCCATCAAATGATCAAGTTACAGCTACAAATATGAGAGATATCGACAACAACAACAACAACAACAAGGCTCGAAACTTGATCATACAAGGACTAACTCAAAGCGACTTCGATCGTGTTGCTCACCTCTGATTTGCGTACGATGTTTGGAAAGTTCTATGTTATTATCATGAATAATCCAACACGATAAAGGAGGTAAGGCAAGATATGTTCAAGAAAGAATATATGCGCTTTGAGATGCAGCCAGGTGAGTCTATCGACAACCTCTTTGCCCACTTTAATAAAATTCTCAGCAACTTGTGTAGCGTCAATGTTAATTTTTCAGATGCTGAGAATGATAGGCAATTACTAAGTGCATTGGACATGTCCATTTGGGAGATGAAAGTTACATCTATTCGTGAATCTACTATCATGAGTACACTTACTTTAGATGTTCTATATTCTAAATTGAAAACTCATGAAATTGACATAATCTCACATAAGAACCCCAACAAGTCTCTTGCATTCATTTCTCAACATGACATGCCTAGCTCCGGCCCATCTTCATCTTGTGGAACACTTGTTTTGTTGTTCTCTTTAACCGTTGAACAGATTGAAGTGTTTCTAGAGGAAGAACTTGCACTCATCTCTACTCGGTTCTAAAAAGCATTGCAAAATGTGAGAACTAGAAGGAGAGGAAGTGTCAGACCTCACCGATGCTTCGAATGTGGTAAGACGGGACATTTTCACACGGATTGCCCTAACCTTTCAGGTACTACTTCCCGTGATGAAAAGCAAACAAGGACAAATCACTCTTCTGCAAACGAGAAGAAGAAGAAAAAGGGTTTACAGGATGCTAATTGGTGAATAGTTTTCTCTCTGCACTTCAAGAACTTGGCTCAAGCGATGTGGACATTGGAAGTGATGAAGATGAAGATGATTTGGCGAACTTATGCTTCATGGCGGGCAAGTCAGGATCAAGTATAGAGGTGGCAGAACACAAAAGCGACAATGAAGATGTATGTCCTACTTGCGAAGAAATGCTTGATGCTATTTCTCGTGCCACTATTATAGTTAAGAAAAGGGACAAAAATCTTAGGGACAATGTTGTTAAAATCGAGTCACTAGAATCTAAAATTAATTATTTGAAATCCTTGATTCCTATTGATGATTCGTGTTCTTAATGTGATTTAATATATGAATAATTGTCCTCATTAAGAAGTGCGCACACCTCCACACTTGATAAGCTAGAACTTGAAATTGAAAAGAACAAAAAGCTTGCTGCCCTTAATGATAAAAACATGAAAGATGCTAGCTGTTCTACAATTGATTTGCATTGTTCTACTTGTGATGATCTTGCTAAGAAACTACACGATGCTATGAATGAGATTTCTATATTGAACAATGCTTTACGTTCTCATGAAGTTAAATATTATTCTAATTGCAAACTAAAAGGAAAACTTCATGTGAAAACTGCTTAGAATTGTCTAAGAAACTTGATGACATGAATAGGACACTAGAGCAGTTTTTTATTGGAAACAAAAATCTAAACTTGCTGTTGAATTCATCCAAATATTGCAATGATAGAATTGGTTTAGGTTTTGATTCCCATGGTCATGACAAAGCACATCCACCTAAAATTGTAAAGTCATTAGGAAGTGGTTTGATTAAAACAGTTCCTAAACATAAAGAATAGGTTTTCAAATCTGCAGGGGTGTTGTTTCATTCGGTTGTTAATAAAAATGTTTCTTGCTCGTCTAGACATGAATACAAAGTTAAATTTCATTATACCTACTGTGGTGGAGATGGTCATGTCATAGATTTTTGTTATAGACTAGCTAAACAACAAAAAAGGGGAAGAATGATTGCTAGATCTCATAACTTTCATGCAAAATTTGCTGCACATGCTAAACCGAATGATAGGAACATGCAACCTGCTTTATTGAGTCGAAAACATGCAAAGTTTGCTCCCAAACCTACTGTTTTTCGTGGTACACATGTAACACCTTGTAGGTCAGTATTTTGGTAAAGAAATCCTCAAAATTTTGCTCATAAACATGTTGTTTTATCTCAGCTTTCACGTGTTATTCCCGCTGGACATCGTTTGACTCAGTACTGGATTCCTAAATGCCTTTTGACTAACCCAAGTATTGAGTCATCAACGTATTGTGCTTCTATATAGGTTACACGCTTGAGGAAAGAGAACATTTGGATTCTGGATTCAGGTTGCTCACGCCACATGATAGGTAACAAAGAATGGTTCCCCTCCCTTTCTTTTGTGTCACGTGTAGAGAATGTTACTTTTGGCGATATTTCTTCAACTCCTATATTTACTAAGGGTTTGGTTATCGTAAATGATCACTACACTTTGAAATATGTGGCACTTGACAAAAATTTGAAATACAACTTGCCTTTTGTTTCACAATTGCTAGATGAAAATTTGGAAACTATTTTCAATAAAAATTGCTGCAAAGTTGTAGATTCAGATAATGAGCTTTTTTATTTGACATGTCTCAGTTTGGAATAGTTTTTAAAGTCGATTTTGATATATCGTCCTCTAAGCATAGGTGTCTAGTTGCTAATGTTCAAAGGACTTATATTTTTGGCATCGTAGACTTGGTCACGTAGGCTATGATCATCTAACACGTGTTAGTGCTCTTGATCGCATACGTGGGTTGCCTAAGATTAATGGGTACAAAGAAATTGTGTGCTCTTCTTGTAGACATGTCAAGATGGTTGCAGGTTCACATGCTCCTCTCACAATGATCATGACAACTGAACTGGGTCAACTTTTTTATCTTAACACTGTAGGACCTTCACGTGTTCAATCATTCAGAGGTAAATCATATGTTCTTGTGATTGTTGATGACTATTCTAGATACACTTGGGTTTACTTTGTGACATCTAACAATGAAGCTTTTTAGTCACTTTAGAACTTTATTTCTTATATTATAAATTGATCACTCAGGATCTTTAAAAGCAATTAGAAGTGATAATGGAACCGAATTTGAAAATCAATCGTTTGATCACTTTTGTGCTGAAAATGGAATAGATCACCAATTTTGTTCACCTTATGTACCTCAACAAAATGGTGTTGTAGAGAGAAAGAACAGAACCTTAGTTGAGATGGCTAGGACTATGTTTGATGAATATCAAACTCCTAGAAAGTTTTGGGCAGATGCAATAGCAAACGCTTGTTATGTTTCAAATCGTGTTTTGTTGCGTCCTAGGCTAGGAAGAACACCATGTGAGCTTCGCTTTGGACATATACCTAGTGTCACACACTTTATGGTCTGTGGTTGCAAATGCTTTGTTAAGAAACATGGTAATCTTGATAAATTTGAAGCTAGATCTGTTGATGGCATGGTTCTTGGTTATCCATCTCATACTAGAGGCTACTATGTGCTTCTACTTGACACTAACAAAATTGTGGAGACTTGCGAGGTTTCATTTGATGAAGCTAGCCCTGGTACTAGCTCAAATATTGCAGTTCCGGATCCATATTCGCAGGGGAAGAGTATTTTTGTTGAAGATGAGGAAGAAGAGGTGCTGCTGCCCGAAAATTCAGGAGCTAATGCCATTGTTCCGGCTCTTGAATTTGATTCACAACCAACACCAATGACCACCATTGCTAGTCCAGATCGTTCTCAAGTCACAAGCTCATCGATTTGTGATGAACATGAAGAATAAGAAGCTTGTGAAGTGTCCACTCCCCTCCGGGTTCAAAAAAGTCATCATCCACAACAAATTATTGGAAGCTTGCACGAATGAGTCACACGGTCCAGGTTTTGCGATCCAAACTCTCATGCTCACTTTTGTTGCTTCGTTTGAACCCAAAGATATATCACACGCACTCACTAATGAACCCTGGATTATTGCCATGCAAGAAGAGTTAGAAAATTTTGAAGGAAATAATGTTTGGGAACTTGTACCTCCACCTCAAGGTCACACTTTAATTGGAACTAAATGGGTGTTTAAAAATAAACAAAGTGAAGATGGAATTGTGATTAGAAATAAGGCTAGGTTGGTTGCTTAAGGTTTCACACAAGTTGAAGGTCTATATTTTGATTTAAACTTTTGCCCCTGTTGCTAGATTAGAAGCCATAAGAATATTGTTAGCCTTTGGTGCATCTAAAGGTTTTAAGCTATATCAAATGGATGTTAAAAGTGCTTTTCTTAATTGCTATATAGATGAGGAGGTTTATGTCAAGCAACAATCGGGTTTTGAAAATCCAAATTTTCCTAATCATGTTTACAAACTGTCCAAAGCCTTTTACGGTCTCAAACAAGCCCCTAGAGTATGGTATGATAGGTTAAAAAAATTATTACTTGAAAAGGAGTTTACCATGGACAAGGTTGATAAAACCCGTTTCGTACTTAAGCATGGCAATGACTCATTATTCGTTCAAGTGTATGTGGATGATATTATCTTTGGTTGTGCTTCTCATGATCTTGTGTCCATGTTTTCAGCTATGATGATTTAAAAATTTGAGATGAGTTTGATGGGAGAACTCACGCACTTTTTTGGGCTGCAAATCAAGCAAACCAAGGAAGGTACCTTTGTGCATCAAACGAAGTATATAAGAGACCTTCTCAAATGCTTCAACATGGACAAAAGCAAGCCTCTTCGGACACCTATGGGAACAACATCAACACTTGAACTTGATGAAGATGGTGACCCAACCGATTAAAAAGAATATAGAAGCATGATCGGATAACTTTTGTACCTCACGGCATCAAGACCGGACATACAATTCAGCTTATGTCTTTGTGCATGGTTTCAAGCTTCCCCACGTTCTTCAATCGTCAAGCCGTCAAAAAGGATATTTAGGAACATACATGGAACTCAAGAATTTTGCATTTTTCTTCCTTCTTCCTCAACCATTACTTTGAAAGCTTTTTCGGTTGCTGATTTTGGGGGTTGTAGGATTGATAGGAAAAGTACTTCAGGTGCATGTCATTTTCTTGGTAATTTACTTGTTGCTTGGTCCTCTAGAAAACAAAGCTCATTTGCACAATCCACAACCGAATCTGAATATGTAGCTGCTGCTACCGCTTGCTCACAAATTTTTTGGATTGTTCAAACTCTTAAGGACTATGGGGTTGATCTAGATAGTGTTCCATTGTTTTGTGACAACACTAGTGCTTTTGCATTGCTCAAAACTCTGTGCAACATTCTAGAACAAAGCATATTGACATTAGGTATCATCTTCTCCATGATAATGTTGAAAAAGGAAACATTGTGCTTCACCATATAGATACAGAACAACAATTGGCTAATATTTTTACAAAACATTTGGATTTCACTTCTTTTTGTTACATTCGTAGTGAAATAGGGGTTATGCATCCTCATCCCTTAAATTGAGGGAGAGTTTTGAAACTTGGGAAGTCTATGTGTGAATCTGAATTTAAAATAATATGAGCGTAGTATTTCATACATATATGTCTTTGTGATTCCTTTTACATGCTGAAAGTTCTTACTACATTACTCGTGTTATACATTTTGTAGTTTTTGCCATGACTAGTAATTGAAGTAAATACTTACACTAAATCTGGTCATGATCGAACATTATTGCTGTTTTGAACTTGTTGCATGCTCACAAGTGCTTTTAATGATGAAAAATTAATCAATCAACTACTCACATGTTGTGTTTTATGATCAAATATAAATTGTGGAAAGATCAAGAGAATATGCATGTATCGCACGTCTTCTTTTGATATGGCTTATCATTGTACTTAGATATGAACTTGGAAGAAGTTGTGTATGACTAAAACCATGTCCTTAAGCTTCTGATTTTCAAATGACATAGGCTTGGCTTGGTTGGTTAGAATAAGGCAGATGCGGCATATAATCTCTTGTGAATGTTATATGATCAAAACTTGATCTTTAAATTATATTGAAAAATGAAAATACAGCAACAAGTGTCATGCTTTCATGTTTTCAAATAGTTAAGTTTGGGAGATCATGACTTGCTTAAATTGAAAATTACACTTCATCTCTAGCATGGCTTACAATACTTTACTTATCTCATTGATGTGATAATCTAAGTTACTTTATAGTATGACTTGGGTGAGATTTGTTTTATATGTGTACATTATAATATGCTCATAACAATTAAAATTTCTCTTTTGTACCTTGCTGAATACATTGTCAAAGGGGTAGAAATCGATCACACATTGCACACATTTACAAGTGTTTTGGCATGATTCTTCTCAGGGGGAGAATTTTGTTTTTCTTCTCATTTTATTTCTGATTTACAAAGGGGGTGAAATATGTATAGGGGGAGAATTTTATTTTCAAAACTTTTCATGTGAATAAGCCAATGCTCGGATTCTAAGCGGTGTTGCCAATGCATTCATCAAGGGGGAGATTGTCAGACCTATGTGTGTTGAATACATGGCTATGGCGATAAAAGTTTTGAATATCACAAAAACACATTTTTCAACATGGTCCGACTCTAGGTCCAAGCTCCATCAAGGTCCGACAATAGGTCCGACTTGTTTAGGGTAGATTACTTTGGCTAGGTCTGACTTCTTTGTCTAGGTCTGACTTACTTTGGTAAGGTCCGACTAAGCTTTAGTAAGCTCCGGCGCTAGGTCCGACTAGCTTTGGTAAGCTCTAGCGCTAGGTCCTCCTAGCTTTTGTAAGCTCTGGCTCAAGGTCTATTTAGCTTTGGCAAGGTCTAGAGCTTGATCGCAGTGGTTCTGCTTTTACCTTGCAAATGTTTCAAACTTGCTTTACACTTATGGAAAGTTTGCTTAGTACTCTTTTACTAAGTTTTTGATGCGTTTTGGATGATCATAGTGGTTAATGTTTTGCTATGGTTTGCAACATGCTTATGTGAGGTGCTCACGTAAGGTGTTGTGGTTTTTGGAACTAACAAGAGTCAAGTCGAGGACTTGTGCTCGGAAGTATTGGTTGTTTGTTCATGTGCAGGTGTTGCTTGAGTTCAATACATGGCTGGTGACGGGATCTATTGAACTAGTCTCAGAGAGAAGATGAGGTTCAAAACCAAGTTCGGGAGGAATTGTGGTTGAGTTGATCGGGGGGTCGCGCAACATGCTTGAATAAGGAACAATGCATATGAAGGTATTGTGGACGTCGTTGGAAGGTGTTTGCACGTGTGCAAGGAGTGCATGGACATGACTACATGGTTCCGAGGTGTGATGAAGAGATGTGGACATCAAGAATTGGTCGGAAAGGTCCAACCGACTAGGTTATGGACTCAGGTTGCAGTTGAGTCGTGTTTGACTCAAATATGGAAAGATTTGAGTTGGTTATGATAGGATTTCGTGTGGGTCACGAAGTTGAGTTGTTTTTAGGAATGTGGGTTACGTTCCTAAGGTATTTGGAAGTCTTAATATTGCTTCTATTTGTGTATAGAAGAGCCTTGAGCAGTTATGGAAAGTTTCGATTGAATCTGAGTAGGATTCGAGTCCTAGTTAGGATTGGGTTGGCCTAAGGGTTGGTTATATAAGAAAGGGAGGCTAGAGCTTGTGGTGCACTACTTTGGGGCTGTTCCTCTTGTTTTTTTATCAATAACATTTGTAGTTTGAAAGAAATTTTGTGCCTTGTTCATCCGACTTGTTTCAGACAAGTTTTTTTCATCAAGTTTCTGCACAGCACTACCTTTCTTCGGTGGTTTTATCATAACTCGAGTTTTACAGATCCAATTGATGTGATTGTTTTTGGGTTGTCTTTACAACTTGATTATCTATCATCTATGAAACTTTCACGGTAATTGGATTTGTGGTTTTGGATCTACACGAGATTTATTGCAGTGTTGAAGATCTGGTTTTTCTCGGGTAGAACAAATTGACATTCGTTCAATCTTTTGATCGTAACTTGAGTTTTTCTCGAAGTTTTTTTTCATGATTCTTGTTGTCGTGTCTATGTGACTTGATTATCCACAATCTATACTGGTTTTGTCATGATTGATCACGTTTAGATTAGTCGAACACACGATTTCTTAACAGATTGATTTTCTACCGAGGGGTTTTTGTTGCTTTTGCTAAAAAAGTTTTAAATCTAGCATTCACTCCCCCCCTTTGGTATCTTTTCACGTGCTCTTCGATCCTATATGAAGCGGTTCCTTCGGTACCTGCACCGCTCCCTCGACTACAACCTCCACCTTAGGGGTGACTCGGTCTCTGAGCTAGTCATCTACACCGACGCTGATTGGGCGGGATGCCCGCACACCTGTCGGTCCACCTCTGGCTACACTGTCTTCCTGGGAGGCAGCCCATGGTGTCGCGCTCGAGTGCTGAGGTGGAGTATCGTGCTGTGGCCAATGGTGTGGCTGAGGCATGTGACACCTGATTCCGTAAAATGAACCAAGCGTGATGCATATGTGTGCACATGATGTTTAACACACATACACTAGTGATCCACAAACGATAACAGATTATAACCATGTCTCAATTAATAACACTAATAATAGTACCTTATTACAAACCAAATAGTCTTGAATACAAGTTCTAAACAACTACATCAAAACACACTAAACACTATGAATCCAAACCCCACAGGCAAGCTTGACAGTAACACGCGCGCCTAGAACTCCTCAAAAACCTCCTGGTACTCCACATTGACGCCCGCATCTGAATTTGTTGGGGGAATAGTAGGGGTGAGCACATGTCATACTAAGCAAGTGTGAGAAAGTATGACATGTAGCTTTAACAAGGAATGATAATAAAATGGGATAATTGCATAAAAGTACATTCAAAACAGTTGAAAATGCAATTACTTCATCATTAAGTGAGGTCCTTCGTAAATACCCCGATTAACATCAATTTCAACTTAAGTAACCAGTACCAGCAATAATCATCCGTAATCAACTCATAAATTATCATATGTCTAAGTTTCATCAACTCCATGACCAAAAACAAATTAATCAAACAATACCAACTCCCAATCCAATTTCAGCCATTAAACATGTTCAAGATCCATAACTCTAATCGTGTGAGCGTCCAGGTGGCTCATGTCCGAGAGCACAGCTATCATGATAGTTTTAAACACACTCTGCAGAGGTTGTACCACTTTTCCCACAAGTTCTTGATTTCATCACCTTTCGATGACTATGGAATCTCGATTATGCCATCTCACACTTCCTTAGGTGTGTGGCCAAGAGATCACAAAATAGCCTTTACAAAGTGATTACTAGCATATTTAGACCCCACTTAGGTTTCACCGGTGGTGATGTCTCCAACTAAGCACATCCAACCTAGGGCCCCCTCTTGAGCTATTTGGATCCTATGGTAGTCCCTCCAATCTCTACAAACCCATCCAACTACCCCTTCCCCGAGCATTCTTAATTGTCCAAATAGTACTGGCAAAACACTAATTAGTTAGCTAAGCCGCACCCATACTTGGCCCTGTGGTGGCACTGTAAATTCTGGATGGTCACTCCACGAATTGGTCCATAGATCTAAAGCAAGCAAAACCACCGAAAAAATCCAACCTATTCCACATAACCGGCTTGTTTAGATCCCTAGGCACCATGTTTCTAAAAGGTCATTACTATCAATTCTCATCATTCACATGTTCAATAGTTCATGATTAAGTAGTCTGAGTGTTTCGAAACCCAATTGAGTAATGCGAAGCAGAAGTGTAAAATACACTTCCCGACTCTGTATAACGTGTTCAAGCGACAAGGGTGGTCATACAAGACTAGTAAACTCCTAAAATTGGGTTTTTCCCATCAATTTGACATTATCATGCAATTTTGCAAATAAAATAATGAAAAAACCTGGATCAAAATGATCAAGGACACTTGCCTTGCTCTTAAGATTGGTTTGGATCGAAAGATTTGAAGTTCTGATTTTGCGGGTCCTCGAAAGCACTCTCTACAGTGAGACCTTCTATTCTGCGCGGCAAACATGCAAAACAAACATTACAATCAATAAATTCTCATATATTACTCAATATGCCATAATATGTATGATCAATGCAATTGTGAGGTAAAACTTGTTAATGAGTTTCTATTAGTGTTTACTAACTGGTTACAATGGTTTCTATCAAGTTTGAACAAGTTTGGAATTGATTTGAGTCAATTTAGAACTAATTCAGCACTTAACAGATTCAAACACCGAACAAGTCTGGTATAGGGGTCGGACTAGTCCGCCCTATACTGAACTGCAGAGTTAGGTTTTTCTGATCAACGGGGTTTTAGGATTAAATTCTCGTGGAAACCTGAATGTAGATGGTGTAACGTGTTTCTAGAGATCCAAAGATAAAAATTTTGGTGCAACACTTGATTCCTGACGATTAGGGCATGGTGAACATGAGTTGACGAAGGTTTTATGATGAAGAACATCAATTGTCAAAAAGTTGACAAAGGTCAATCTTGATTGAGCCTTCTCCCTCTTCTCCTCATTCTCCTTGGTCTTGGGCTTCCTCTTGACGTTGGCGCAAGGCTAAAGGTGGCAGGAAGGTTTTTCAATGGTGATGAAGAGATGTAGGGTATTGGGCTGCTTATATAGGGGTGGATAGGTAGGGTTTTGGGGTGAGTTCCATGTAGAATTCGGTGGGGGGTGAGTAGGGGCCAAGGTGGGGTCCACTTGGGCTACTCTCAGGTTCGGCACAAGTTCTTGGGCCTAATTAAGGCAATTACCCAATAACCAATCGTGAAAGAATAATAGAATCCGAGTAGAATTTAGTAGGCCAGACTAGTCCACAATTGGGAACGGACAAGTCTGTTTGGCGACATAAACAATTTCGGACAAGTCCGTTTCATTGGACGGGCAAGTCCGTTTGGCAACACAAAGGTTTTGAGACAAGTCCGGTATTTGTGGCCGGACAAGTGCGGGGTTGTAAAACCAAAGCCTTGCGGATGGAAAATTTGACAAATCAGACTAGTCTGCTTGGAATCATACAAGTTCGGTGAAACATCAGAAGCTCAATCGAACTAGTCCGTTCAGTGTGTCGGACAATTCCGTAGTCCTAAGAACTGAATTTTATGAAACAGAGAGGGATACCGGACTAGTCCAGGTTTGTGGCCGAACAAGTCCGTACCCTGACAGACTTGAATTCCTTATTACGCCTAAATTCATTTAGATCTTGTTCCATTTAAGTTTTCTTTATGTTAAACATGTATGAGGATGCATGCAATGCATTATGCATGAAAATGTGAGTGTTACAAGGCCTCTTGGCTCCAACAGCTACTTCAGGAGCTCCACTCCCCTGTCGCCCAGAGTACGCTGATCTACTGCAACAACGTCAACGCCGTCTACCTCTCCACCAACCCCTTCTAGCATCAAAGTATGAAGAATTTGGAGATTTATCTTCACTTTGCTTGTGAGTGGGTTGCCCGTGGCGAGGTCTGGGTCCTCCACGTCCTGACGATGTTGCAGTTCGCCGACATCTTCACGAAGGGTCTCCTTCATCGTTGTTCTCCGAGTTTTGGTCCAAACTCAACATCTACCGTGGCTAGATGATGGGTCTGCCGGGGGGGGGGGGGGAGGGGTGTTTGGCTGTTATGTATGAGTGTGTGAAAGTGTTTAGCTTTGGTTTCACACTAGTGTAGAGTGAAAGGGTTTAGCTTTGGTTTCACACTACACTGGCTAGCCGATATAAGGTGTAACCATTTCCATTGCCTGAGGGTAATATAATCAATCCATTTTTCCCCAATCTAATATCAACAACTAATACTTGAATGGTTTCGCTGCACATGCCTGCTGAACAAGGGTATTATATGGAGAGAAATTGGTGCCTTCGTCATCCTCCAGCTTTAATGCCATGGAAGAGCTCATGGAGCTCGATCCAGCAGGGAGAGGGGAGAGAGCGTCAAGAAAATGGGAGATTCGGAGGCTCGGAGCATGATGAACAAGATTGAGGTATCAATTTGTGCGTAGGCCATAGGGAGTAGGGAGAATTCAAAGATGGGTGGCCATAAAAAGGGGCAACTCGATGCCAACACCGGAGAAGGAGGGATAAGCTCACTCGATGTGGCCGGAGCGAGGTGCAGCCCGCACGGTTGAATTTATAGGCGGGCAGCAATGTGACTAGCTGCATCGGGCAGCAATGAATTCACCATACGCACACTTGCCATACTTATCCGGGGTGGTGCGTTACGTAGCAAGCGGCTCTTACTGTGCCTGCACAAGGCATCACGTCAGCTGGTCATCAGCTAGCGGAGGTGCCCGCGCAGCTGCCGAGTTGGCCATCATCGCCGTCATGACGTGAGTGAAGTGGGTAGGTGTTGAGTGTTAGTTTTTTAGATTCAGACTTATGCCTACTTGGTGATTAAGACTTCAGTTTGGTGAGCAAGAGCAATGCAGTAACAATCAATTTAAACTAAGAACATGAATAGAACATGGAGTTTAGGGTTTGATCATACATTGGGGCATACCTTGGTTCAAATTCGAGCAAGCCATGGCATTGGGTTCGAGCAGTTTCATTTTCGGCGGTCTTGAAGACGTTGATAACCTTCCCAGTCATTCTCCCCTCTACTTGCTCGGTGGCCTTAGGTGTTCGACATCTGATTTTTTTGGTGATCAAAGATCAACTCAACTTAGGGGTTAGCCTTTCTATTTATTGAATGAGGGACCAGCCGAGGGGTCTCCAACTGATTCGGTTCGGGTGTTTTGATCAAACACCATAGGGGAGGATCTTAGAGATTGAGTTGGTTACAAAGTAAATGATTCCTTATTTGTTTCCTTATTTGACTAATTGTGCTAAATTCTAACACCCCCCTTGAGCATGGAATTAAATAACTTACTAACTTCATACTAAACGTATACTTCCTCATGCTTGACATAAATGGCACAGTGCACTAAAGATATTCAGTTACATACTATCTTACTCGACGGCCACACAATATCTCACACTTAGAAATATAACCATATTTCTTAGTTTCACCCCTTAATATCCAGGATATCATAAGTTCTTCCTTAAACTCGCGTGCATTATGTGTTTACATAATACATTGGGCGTAATTCCTTTTCTTAAACGACAACATTATGTGTTTACAGAACAATATATGTGGTTTTACGCTGTCTACCACTCTTAACCCGTGTTTTTTATGGTGTGTGCTCAGTGGCCTAATCACAAATCTGGTTTAGAGCTTTTTTCCTTAATAAAGATCTATATATGAGTGTTATTTACTAATAAGGATTTTACTACACGTCTCGCAGAAACAAAGTCTTAGTGATCCATGACTTATTTTGATACTTAGCTTATTATTTGTCCTTAGTTACTTGCAAAACTGTAAGTTTATACTTATCTTCATTCCAGTGATCTAGATTGGGCTTACTTATGCCAAACTTTAATCCGGTATGTTAAGTTATGTCATGGTTACTTATTAATTGAGCATACTTAGAGCTTTTGATAGCAGAAAGCTTTGGAACTCATTTTGTT
Organism: Tuctoria greenei; assembly: GCA_036927565.1. Classification (NCBI taxonomy): domain Eukaryota; kingdom Viridiplantae; phylum Streptophyta; class Magnoliopsida; order Poales; family Poaceae; genus Tuctoria; species Tuctoria greenei. Next base: position 203,103,357 of record JAYESD010000001.1, read on the forward strand.
TGGTCGATCTCTTATTTGTTATCATACTAATAACCTTAACTCATTAGAGCAGACAAAATTCAGTAGTATACGGATTGTACTTCTCAAGCACACTCTCTAAGTATGTCTTATATAATAAACTTAATACCCCTTAATATAAAAATTAAAGGAAAATTTACAAGTACCTAATAAACTTATAAGTACCAAATAGTAAATTGACATTACTACTTGCAAGTAATATGTCATTTACAAAGCACGAGAAAATTTAATTTCTCATTCTTAAACTTAGTGAAAACTTAATTTTCTTTCTTATACTTAGGACCTGTTTGGAACCTCTAAAACTAATAGTTAGCTGCTAAAATTAGCTATAGAGGTTCCAAACCTCTCATCTAATAGAGCATCTAATTATTAGCCAACTTCTCAGCTAATAGTTATCTCATTAGCTGCTCCACCCAGCTAATCCCAACTAATTCTTGCCTAAAGTCTATTTTGCCCCTGCTCATATGTCTCCGTCTCCTCTCGTACAGAAACCGAACCCTTCCTCCCAGACCGCACCCGCCGCCTTCCTCCTCTGCAAGGGCTACGGACCACCGGTGGCTGCAGGCCGTCACCGGCGAGTTCAAGGTCTCCTAGACCACCTTCCCGAGGTACCCTCGTCGCGTCTGTATCCACCTCCGATTCGCACCCTTTGTCTTCATCCAAGGATTGGATTTGTGCCGACGAGTGCGCGTGAGTCGCTCCGAAGTCGAAGTCCGGAAGGAGGTGCCCCTCCAATTAGGTTGTTGCTACTTTTTAATGTTCTTATTTTTGTAGGAAAATTTTATCTTGTTGATTTTTTTTTACGATACAAGTCATTTTTTATTTCAAGAAAATACATTTGAGGTGATAGTACAAATAAGTTATATTATATTCAAGTTGAACATGATACCAGACTTTAATTCAGTGTCGGTTTCACATAAGCTACCATGCTTTGCTAGCCATTGTTCACTGTCAGGAGACTTTTGGGGGCAAAATAGTCAAATAGTGTTTAGAGACCAAATTAGCTCTAGTGGTTCCAAACAACCTCCAACTAATAGTTAGCTAGCTAATAATTAGCTGTGGCTCAATTCAACTAATAGATTATTAGCTAGCTAACAATTAGCTCTAGAGGTTCCAAACAGGTCCTTAGTATAACTCAAACTTACTAACAAACTTATAGAATTTGAGATACTAGTGCCACAATGCCTTATTGAGTCCATGAATGAAATTTCTTAATTTGTATCTTATATGTTCCTTTTGCTTAATGACTAACCATTCGTTTGTGTCAGTAGATGTTCTCGTATCGATTCCAATTGACAAAACATCGTTTTTACATCCATATGATATAATATTCCATCATAATGCATTACTAATGTCTTAACGATTCTTAACGAATCATTGTTGACATAATTGAGAATGACTTTAACGTAATCAACATCTTCTTTATGAAATTGTTAGCCATAAGCCTAGGCTAATTATTTTTTACTTTTCTCTTTGGAGTCACATTTAATATGTTGACCCTAGACAGTGTACTCATTGAACTCCAATGAGAATATTGACTAAATTACATATCATATTGGCTTGCTTAAGCCTCATATAATCCTAAGTGGCTTGGTACAATTCGGATTGGTGAGGACTTCTTATTGCTTGTGTCGACCAGGGTCATGACATTCCAGGAATCATATTAGTTGGTGTCGTGCGATGCGACAACCAATAGCAAAACACATAAAAGAATAAAAAACACATAACTTATGTGACCATCTTACATTAATCTCCAATTTTTATAAAAAAGTGCTTACATCATTGGAAGTCTTCAAAAAACACTCTCGAACCTACAATACAACAGTAGCGGTCATATCTAGCCCGCAAATACTCCACTCTAGCATCATAGAAGGAAGCAGCAGCATCCAGGGCTTCCATTTGGATACATACCTGCAGAAGGTAATGCCTAGAAACTCGCCATAGCTAATTACCTGTGCAACTCATATAAATGCAACCATGAGCACAAGGCTCATCAATACTTAACCGTCTCACCAAAGAACATGAAACTCTAGAGGCTGGAAACATAGGACTGGAATTTAAACTGTAATAAGTAAATGTTCACTATTTGTAGATCCTTCTTTCAGTTTATTAGTAAGTTAAGTGTTCAGAATCATAACTTGAGTTCTCATAACCACTACTTCAATGAAGATGCTTAACCATATAGAAGATTCCATCCAATTACTACGTCACGGCACAGTGAACAAGTATGCTTCTTTTTGCGAGCGACAATGATTCGAATCAAGACACACCTAGCTTGCACGACACACACGCACGTCTGAAAGAGGTGATCATCCAATTCCATTGACGTCATGTATGGCCACCTTTCAAAATGCACCCAAACAATAAATCAGTCCCACCATCCCGGAAGCAAGTCCCATATAAGCGCCGTAGTTGTCTCTACTCTCCTCATAAAGTGTGGTGTCTAGGACAGTTGGGTATGCCTCAACATCCAGGTTAACAAGTTATATCAGTTTGATGGGTCCACTAGTAGGGATGGCAATGGGTCGGATTCGGTTTGGGTACCACAAAAACCTGACCTGAAATAGAACATGCGCGCGTAAATTTTTGTATCCGAAGCCGTACCCGCGGGTAAAAAATCGTATCCAATCCTGAACCCGACGGGTTTTAGCCCTGGGTACCTTACGGGTACCCATTAGGGTTACAAGATTTCCATTTTCTGCCCCTTCAGAAGTCAGGTACTTATCCGGTGAAACCACAATAGAAGGGAATTGGGGAGGAGAAAAGGATCAGGGATTCAGCCTGCGGTGTTGAGGTCACAACAAACACGAGTGGCGGCTGCCAGCGGTAGTGGCGGCGGTTGGTGGAGGTGGACGAACTGCGAGCGAGTCGGGACTCAGGAGGCTGTGCGGGTTGCAGTGTCAGGACTGGGGCCGCTGGGCGACCGACCGTGTGATGCGGTTGTGGTCAGGTATAGAGCATTGGGAATTAGGGTTAGTTTGTGGGTTGGGCTAGTTCTAATAGGCCAAATTAAAAAATTGGGTAACCCACTGGGTACCCGCGGGTAAGGAAGAAAACCCATACACGTACCCGCAAAATTTCAGGTTGGGTACGAATTTACCCACAGGTAAAAAAACCTACCTGCACCATCGGGTGCAATACCCGTCGGATACCCGAACCCACAGGTACAATTGCCATCCCCATCCACTAGAGACAATATGCATCTGATACATATTCAAACTTATCCAGAGGGGCCTAACACAATACGGTCCTCAATAGACACAGGCATGAACTACGCGCACCACGTTCTAAACTTCTTGCCCGGTCTCAGATTAACTGTTCAAGTGAATCAATGTCCAAACCCGCCACTTGATTCCACTTGACCAAGTTCACATATAGGTGATTGCCTACTCTAGTTATACAATCTCATTCCTTTCCTTAACTTTAACTTAACAGTTTTAGTCATATGAAATCCTATTCTACTCAGACTCCAGGGATTCTTGGGTCATGTATGTGGGGTGGCATACATCCATACACTTAATGCATCATTTCATTCTAACCATAGTATATATTATAAAAGCAAAACTTGTTAACAAAATAAATGCAAACCGGGACTTGCTTCCGGTTGCAACTAAGTAAATGTCAATAGTGAGGGACCTGATCATCCGGATGCAGCTTCTCATCGTTCTCCTCCGTTTCTTATGCTTACTACTGCTTGGGCAAATCTTGTCCTGGTCCATTGCTTGGGCAATTCATGTTCTTGCGTGCTACTTGCGCAAATCCTATTCTTGCTATTGTTTGGGTAAATGTTGCTTGCAGCGCGGTACACGCTAGTCCTTCTCATCCTAACTGTGCTCCGCATAGATCTTCATCACATTATCTATTGATATGAATATGCATAAACATTATAATGTAACTTAATACCAAAGAATTCTAATACATTACAAGGATGAGCAAGAACTAAAATGAAAGTCAAATGATGTCTAGTTTGGATCTCAAGTTATATGATAAAGATTCATTTTACTACATTTGATTATGAAGGAAATCATCCATATGTCTTTTTAATATGCATAAGGATGAGGAGCTGAATAGCTAATACCACATTAACCAAAGGGATAAGATGAAGGAAATAATTCCTGCAATTATGAGGTGAATAAGAGTGTTCGATGGTCTAAGGATAAGAGTGTTAGCAAGAAGTTCCCTGAGACCTTCTAACCACCACTTAGGAAAATGAAATTGTGGTTTATTGGCAAAGGGTCAGGTTTCTCATCACGTAATATTCTTAACCTACTATGTTTACCTTAAGGTAGGTGAGCTTGTCTTACCCTCAAAAGTGGAAAAAAGAATAACATTTGAAGTGCAAATATCTAACATCGACTTCAGTAAGTTGCAATAGGTGACTACCAAGGGATTGTGTTTGATCAAGAACCAAGGTTAACAACCTAATTTATCACTGAAGAATCTCCAAGTCATACCACTTATCCATAGTTCCTTGTCCCAGAAGCTGAAGCATTGGAGCTTTTCTGCGTGAAAGATAAACTAACTGCCTTAACTCAATGGTTGAGTATGACTAAGCATTGGGGTTCAAGGACACTAGAGTTTTCATTAGTAAGCATTCCTCATTCCTTTTTCTCTTAGATCCGAGAAGTCAATGTCATACTCATTCTTGCTTACTTGCATGTCAACTTCCAACTTGGTGGTTTGGAGTTGACATAAACTAGGTCATGATACTTCCATGGTGTACACCTTGGTTACTAGGGTTCACTCCATCCCCCTTAAGTTCCAACCTAGTAACTTCCATCACTTTTCGTCAACCACTTACATATGCTTTGATCAAAAGTATTTTCAAAAGTTACTTTTGGAATCAACGATAGCTCTAACAACCTTATCGATGAGGCAACATTGGAGGTACCTCACCTAATCAAACTCTTGAGATGCTTTAAGTCGAAACCTCATCCACTACATCTGGCTCGAGTCGCTTTTGTGCTCTACGACAAGTGATAGTTCTTCAACTGTGGTATTATCGTCTAAGTGAAGTGAAAGGTCTAGAATCCTGTTAATTTGTCGAGCACTCGAAGCATTTCCTGCTCAACCTTCTTGGCCGGCTCAAAATCTTCATATCGCTTTCTTCTGTTTCTTTTTACCTATACAAATCCTACTTGGTATAACTGACGTCATGGAGCAGCAGCGATAACATGTATGTTAAACTCGAATGGTTAACTAGTGTCAAGCAAGTCCATCCATTTTGTATCTGTAGGAATAGGAGATCCATCTTCAGATATATAATTGAATCAAGTCAAACGTATAATCATAATTTAAAGAGTAGGTCAAATATCGAGTAAAAGAGAGCTGACCTTATAGTTGCAACACTGTTCTCAACTTCCTCTATTAGTTGTTTGCATTGTGTCCAGCATGACCATGTTGTGCTCAAACTCGAATTTGACAATGCAAATGACATTTTAATGTCATGGGCCAATTACCAAAGTTTTATTTGACTCTAATACCTTTGCAACAGTTACCCATATGTTCCTATTGCATCAAGGTTTTGAGAGTTATGGCAGTTTAAAGATGATAGTTTTTTGGGGCCATTTTGGTAGAAACTCCCATAAAAGTAAGGATTTTGGCCACAGTTTAAACAGTCACTAATACTAAAAATATGCATAAACTTAACATTGAAACATTTCATAACATTACATTAGATTCCAAGAAATTCATCCATTCAACCTTACAAACTTTCATACATATGGCTGCTCGACAATTTCCAAACTGTCACACAATGTCCAGATTCTGGACTTTCAGGAAATACTCTGAATTCCAACCTGTTACACTGAGATTTAGCTTTGGAGCTCAAAAGAAAATTGGTAGAGGACTTTCTAAGGTCTCCATAAATGTACATATATGACTATGATACTATCGAAGTATTAATGCGACACTTCCCCCGGATCTGTTCAGCAGGGCTTAGGCCTCAATCAAGTGTACACACGTATGAGATTATATGAGACGGATGTTTTTACGAGGTTCGGGCCACAAGGAGCGTAACACCCTATTCCACGGTGGATTGTATTGCTAGTGAGTGTGTATGCATGTGTGTGTATCGAGGATTCGATGTTGGGTCCTTTCTAACGGTGGCGTTCCGTTCCTTTTATAGACAAGGCCGGACGCCATACAAGTGGGGTCCGGGGCCCGACAAGTGGTCTCGAAACGATCTTATCTTGAAGATCTAAGGCTTCTCGCATAAGCTTGCTCTGGCTATGTCCTTGAAGACTCACCATCTTGCCATCTAAGTCGTCAGTAGCCCATGCGCCGTTGCTGACAATGGCAGGGGATGTCCCGTCCAACTGTCTCTATCGCCGTAAGCTACCCACATGGCGGAGTGGGATAGGCTTGCGGCATCTTCATTGCGATGCGATTGGTTGTAGTGGTACCTGAAATTAGGCGTGCGCCGCACCATGCATCTGGGGAAGCCGCGTATCTTCCATCCTTGACAGGGACAAGGCGCACTGCCCTCTTAACTCCAGCAACTCCCCGTCTAGGGCAAGTGGCTGGTCTACGTGATAGCTCGGGAGCTCATCTCCGCAGACGAGGTCAGGTCCTGTCTTACGGACCACATGGCAGCTCGGGAGCTCACCTCCGCGGAGGAGGTCAAGCCCTGTGTTATGGACCACATGGCAGCCCCAGAGCCCACTCCTGAGTAGAGCGGGGACTCTAGGGCTGCGAGACACGTGGCAGCGCAGGAGCCCGCCTATACGGGAGGTGGCAGGTCCGATGCCTCGAACCACGTGGCAGCACTGGAGCCCTATCTCAAGGGGGAGAGGGATCCTTACCTGCTGGATGTGTGGCTTCTTGGGAGCTCGTCTCCGAGGGGAAGCTGAGCTTCTCCTTTGGGGTCTTGAGCGGGTACTCCGAACCACCCATCCGAGGCAGACGGGTCTGGGTCTTCTCAACACGTGGCGCCCTCGGACCTTGCCTCTACTGGGAGGCGGGTTACCTAGGTGGTTGTAGCTTATGCGCGAGGGTACTCGGTATGCCGGGTACTGACAGTGGCCCTTGGGTCCACCTTGGGGGGAGGCGATGAGCCCGAGGTGGAGCCTTATCCTTCTTTCTCGTGCGACCTTCTAATTTTGTCTTGATCAGCCAAAGCGGTGCACGTCTCTGCTGTTGTGGCCACGCGTCCCTCTCTGGTTGAGGGCTCGTGGTTACTGGATCTTTGCCTGATGCTCTTTCTTTACTGCGATGGTTCCCAACGCAACTGCTGCACTTGTGCTCCTTCTACTCCTTCCTTTATGGGAACCGTTGGGTTGCCTTCTCCGGTTGATGCCCCTTCAGGCCGATCTCTCTGATAGGGGGACTGGGCCTCTCCGTTTGGGACTCAATGGGTTGGGCAGCGGGTTTTTACCATAAGCAATTTGCTCGGTGTGCTCGAACGTCTAACGAGGAGTTAAAAGGAAACCTTTAGGAGCAAAGGTGGTTCTTCCTTACGCACTCCCCAATGTTCAAGCCTTCGTCTTCCTCCTTGTACACCCACTCTCTTTCCACCTTCGTGATTCTTGACTCCTGCCCCAATGAACTCAGCCTTGCCTCCTTCTCGCATAGTTGATGTAGCGCCTGTGAGGCGCTTGTTCTGCTAGGAGGAAGTGGAGCGGCGGGATCTGATCCACCTGGGCACCCTGCCTCTGAAGTTGGGGGAGAAGGAGATCGTCTTCTTCCAGGCGTATGCGTACTCCGGGTTCATTCCTCTCGTTTCCTCCTTCCTGGTGACACTCCTGAATGTCCTCAGGCTCCAACCTCACCACTTGTCACCGAACTATCTAGTGGCAGTGGTGATGTTCTCGCACTTCTACGAGATGTTCGTCGGGGTGTTCCCGTCCGTACCGCTGTTCCGACATCTCTTCGTGCTGAGACAGACCGGGAAGAAGAACAAAGCCAACTTCCTTGGCGGCTACTGCTTCCAACATACAGCCAACAATGCCTTCGAGTACGTCACCCCGCTCTCATAAGCCAAGTTGGCCGATTGGAGGAGGTACTGGGTGATCATACGAGTCGACGCCCATGATCGCATGGTCATGCGCACCGGATGGGCGATACTTAGGAAGGAGACCTGGGAGGAGTGAACGGAGTTGGAGAAGGCCTACACCTTGGTGATGGAGAGGATCCAAATCTTGGCGGATCATGGCCTGTCAAAGTTAACGGTGATGGCGGACTTCATTCATTCACACCTGGCTCCCCTCCAACATCGTTGCCGTCCTGCATGGCTTTACTTCGGGCCATGGGACAACACCCAGCTGGTGCGGGGTCGTGACACAGAGATGACCCCGCAAGAGGTGCTCGACGCAATGTCTAAGGCATGCGATGACCTTATGTCACACGACATCTTTGTCTTCCCGCGGTCTTGCCCACTGCTTTGCACAGATCAAAACCTTTAGACGATGATTTTGAAGGAGATGCCAAACCTGGACGCGCTCGGTCTTGAGCCAAAGCAAGTAGGTGACGAGGGCCATGGGCTGGCCATCGTCGCCCCTCCACAGGAGTTTGTACCTGCTCCAGGCTACAAAGCTTCAAGGACGGAGGATGCACCCTCCGCCGGAGGGAAGGGCATGGCGCCGGTCCCCGACGCAGGCAACAAAAATGCTTCGATCCTTGACACGAGGAAGGGGAAGTCGCCAGCGGTTGAGGTCGTGAAGGAGATACGCCCTCGATTGCCACCGAAGGCGCCACTGCAGGTGGCCTTCACTCCAAGTCAACGTCCTCCGACGCGCCCCCCGTTAGCATTGGGTGTCGGTGGCTCTTCGGGGGGAGGCTCAGTCTGTCAGGCGATGGCTCTACTGATGTTTGTGGTTGGCACATCATTTAGCATCCCCGCCGCTGGTGCAGTCCAAGGAGCCACAAGTGGCTCTGGGAGCGTCATGCCTATGAAGCCTCAAGCCAAGAGGCCTTGGCTCGACGTCGGCGGCGGCTTGGGAGGAGGCTCCGGTAGTGGCTCCGTTTGAGCTAGTGGAGGTACGCCAATTTAGGGTGGCGGTGTCGCTAGTGGATTTGGTGGAGGCCCGACTGGGGCGACCTCACCTGCCACGCCATCATCAGGGCCTTCGTCTTCAGGGCCACCGAAGTTGGAGGCCCGCTGGAACTTCCGGAGACATCGGTAAGGCATTATTACCAATGTTTGCTTCGGTATCTCGCCTTCTTTTGTTGATTGTTTAGGCCTTGGTTTTGATTTGCTGGGCCACTTCGGTTGTTGTGACACCCTTGGCTTCAGTGTAGTGCCCCAGAGCACTTTGAAGTCGGCCCAGGAGGCTATGGCTGTACAGGTGGAGCAGATAGCCAAGCCTGCTTAGTAGGCCGCTGCTCCGACATCCGTACCTCGCGCGAGAAGTGAAGCTTCTCTAGCCATGTCTTTTGCTATCATGCTGGAGACACCTTCGACTGTCACGCCAGAGTAAATGTTAGAGTCGGCTCAGGGAGCTGAGGGCTTGGCCTCCACTGCTGCAGATCAGGTGGGTGTCTCCTTGGGCGATTGTGACGCTGCTGCTTCGGGCTGCACCATCACTCCTGCTCATCCTCTGATGACAAGATCTCTGGTATTGGTAGCCTCGCCTTCACCGCTTCAGGAGGAAGAGGTCCCTGAGATGATCGCTGGGCGGCCTTCCATAACTTCAGCGCAGCCAGAGCACCTCTCCAACATTATGGACTCAACGTAGTCCAGCATCCTCCTGGTGCAATCCAACCTTCCTCGGGCACAGGGGGCTCTCGCCACGAAATGGGAGAAGTTGTGTGCTAAGGGCGAGCGCCTCAAAGGCTGGGATGACCTTCTGAGGTCCAGGATTGCCGAGGCGAAGGCAAAGTACCAGAAGGAGAGCAAGGAGCTGGAGCTGAGGCAATGCTTGGTGAAGGCCCTAGATGCAATGTCCCAAAAGATCCTGGCCGACGCCAAGGTGGCCAAGACACGGCCGATGTCTGCCTACGTGCCCTTGAGGAGGGTCGAGAGGCCCAAGATTGTCATGAAGCTACTATTGTTGAGCAGGAGGCTGCTATCGTCGAGCAAGAGATGGCAGCCCAGGCGATGATGACTTGATCTGGGGCAGATTGGGACAGGCTGCAGTCCCACCTTGAACATCTTGAGCTTCGGATGAGGGACTTGGCGCGGAATCGGGCGCAACACTCGGCTGAGCATCAGGAACTTTTACTGCGCGATCTCGACATCCAAGCGCGAGAGTACGCGATGGAGCGCCGCGCCTGGGAGCTCGATCTATAGGAGCGTCAGCTGGCCTAGCGTCTGGAAGCCGATGGTAGGGCAGTGGCGGAGACGGTGGCATCCTATGTCCTGGTGTGCTACCAGAGTCGGTACCCTGATCTGCCACTGGAGCTAGTTTTTGAAGGTCCTATTGAAGAGCGCAAGGAGACGGTAGTGGCAGAGGTCAAGAATGCCGCCAAACATGTCGTCGCGCGATTCGCTAGGACATAGACTGGAAGCCCGTCTTTGTTTCTGGGGTTCACCCCTTTGTAAATATTCCTTAATGAATCTGAATTGGTGTTTGACTTCATAGCTTGTCTTTGCACTTCTCAAGTGTTGGTCTAGGTCCTTAGCTGCATAAAGGGTTTGCAAAAATTTTGTCGAGCTCATTAGTTTTTGAGGACCAACGATTGCACAATTGATATGGCCGAAAGTGTTGTCCGTTGACTTCCTGCCTATGGAACCCCTTTAGAGGCCCCTTGGTAGATGTGGTTAGTTGGCTGGGCATATCTACCACTTGATCGCAGGATGTCTTCGACGGGCCCTAGCAGAGTAGGGGAGTTGGAGTGGATTTCTTCAGTGTCGCCTACCATCGTCGACGGCAGGCCCCTTGGGAGGTGTCGGAGCTGGATGCTCCGGCATCGTCCACCATCTTTGCAGGAGCATCGACGGCAGGCCCCTTGGGAGGTGCCAGAGCAGGCTGCTCTGACGTCACCCACCATCGTCGTAGAGATGTCGATGGCAAGCCCCTTGGGAGATGCCAGAGCTGGATGCTCTAGCATCATCCAACATCATTGTAGAGTCGTCGACGGCAGGCCCCTTGGGAGGTGCCAGAGCTGGATGCTCTGGCGCTGTCCACCATCTTCGCAAAAGCGTCGACGGCAGTCCCCTTCGGAGGTGCCAAAGCTAGCTGCTACGACATCTCCCACCATCGTCGTGGAGACATCGACGACAGGCCCCTTGGGAGGTGCCTGATCTTGATGCTCCAGCGTCGTCCACCGTCGTCATAGAGTCGTCGACGGCAGGCCCCCTGTTGTACAGGCTATCACAAGAGAACCTTGTTAGCAACAAGAGCAAGGCAGGTGAGATTACTCACTTATCCGCGCTTGTTGGTGTCGTTGACGTGCTGAGGTGTCGACGACAGGCCCCTTGCAAGGTGCCAGAGCTAGTTGCTCTAACATCGTCCACCATCGTCATAGATACATCAACGGCAGACCACTTGGAAGGTGTCGGAGCTGGATGCTCTAGCGTCCTCCTCCATCTTTGCAGGAGCGTCTACGGCAGGCCCCTTGGGAGGTGCTAGAGCTGGCTGCTCCGGCGTCGCCCACCATCTTCGTGGAGACGTCGACGGCAGGCCCCTTGGGAGGTGCCGGAGCTAGATGCTTCAGTGTCATCTACCATCATCGTAGACTCGTCGATGGCAGGCCCCTGGTGTACAGGCTATCACAAGAGAACCCTGTTAGCAATAAGAGTGAGGCAGGAGAGTTTGCTCACTTATCTGCGCTTGTTGCTGTCATTGACGTGCAGAGGCATCGACGCTAGGCCCCTTGCGAGGTGCCAGAGCTGGTTGCTCTGGCATCATCCACCATCATTGTAGAGACCTTGATGGCAGACCCCTTGGGAGGTGCAGGAGCTGGATGCTCTGTCTTCATCCACCATCTTTGCAAGAGCGTCGACGGCGCCCCTTAGGAGGTGCGAAAGCTAGCTGCTCTGGTGTTGCCCACCATCTTCATAGAGACATTGACGGCAGGCCCTTTGGGAGGTGTCACAGCTGGATGCTCTAGCATCGTCCACCATCTTCATAGAGTCATCGACAGCAGACCCCTGGTGTACAGGCTATCACAAGAGAACCCTGTTAGCAACAAGAGCGAGGCAGGAGAGTTTACTCACTTATCCGCGCTTGTTGCTGTCGTTGACAAGCTGAGGCATCAATGGCAGGCCCCTTACGAGGTGTCGGAGCTGGTTGCTCTGGCGTCATCCACCACCATAATAGAGACGTCGACGGCAGGTCCCTTGGCAGGTGCCGGTGCTGGCTGCTCCGGCGTCGCCCACCATTGTTGTAAAGACGTCGACGACATGCCCCTTGGGAGGTGCCGGAGCTGGATGTCCTGAATGTATGATAGAAAGAGGGGGGACAAGTTTGCTCGCCAGTTTACCTCTTCCTCTCCCTTAGCTTTGTCATGTCTTACTGTCCTAGACTGACGCACGGGTCTTGGGTAATTCGATGTGCTAGTATTTCAGGGTCTGGCTCTCGCCGTCCTCAGGGTGTGAGTTTTCTGGCCCCAATACTCGGTTGTTGCACTAGGACGCAGGGTGTGTATACTTAGGGTACAGGACCAGGCTAAGCAGTTTACAACACCTGAACTTCCTGCTCGGCACAGGCCTTTCCTGGGAAGCCTTCTTGTGCCACAAGACCCTGATGACGAGAGCAGCTGTAAGAACCGCTCACACACTGCAGGTACCTCAAGTGAACTTGCTTGTAGTAGGACTGCATGACTCCAGCATGGATGAGTTACAGAGTATTCAACCGTGTATATAAAGGTAATATACAATAAATGAGTCTAACATGGCATGATCATAAAATTAATGCATATTTAAATGAACAATTATTTTAAGAAAACATTAAGTAAAACAATGATTTTTTATCGGTGTTCATAGGGGGAGACAAGATTCTTACAAAAGAGGGCAACGGCTTGCTTCCGAATGATGAGGGAGCAGGGTGTAAACGCTTATTGTTCGGGACCAAGACAAGCTGACTGCACACTCTGGACCTGACTTTCCTGGAGCCCGGATGTCCTTAATGCTGCTCCTAGGTCCTATGAAAACCTTTACACTGTCCTACTAAGCTTAATATTTACAATAGGGGTGCCCAAAGCTCCAAGGGTAGCTGTGATGTTTGCGGGGAAACCATGTTGTCAACAGCAACTAGAGGGGCGATGAGCGAGTGTCCCTACTTCCTGCCTTGACCACCTGCCTTGCGAGTGGTCTGAGCAGAACTGGGACTCAGCTCGGCAGCTTTGACGGGGGTGTCAGTGCTGTCGGAGGGCTGCAGCCAGGGCGTAGAGGGTGCTCTGCGCTGACGCGAGCTCAACGGAGGATGACTTGATCCAGCATCGTCTGGGACAGGTGCAGGGTCTGCTGTGAGGGCTTGGAGCTGCTCCAAGGCTAACACCAAAACAGTGCGGTCTCCGCGTGTCCTGAGGATGCTGAAAGGGGTTGGCATCTTCAGAACAAGGTAGCCGTAATGGGCTACGACCATGAATCGGTACAGGGTGGGCTTGCCGATGATGGCGTTGAAGGGGAGGCTGACATCTGCGACGTTGAACAGGATGCTCTCCGTCCTGTAGTTGTCTGGTGTCCTGAAGGTCACCCGGAGGTGGATGTTGCCGTATGGGATGATGCTCCCTGGTTCCACCCCCAAGAATTGGCTCGAGTCGGTGAGCTTGGACACAGAGATCTGTAGCTGCTGGAAGGTTGCACGACTACGGAGGTTGAGTCCAGCCCCACAACCTATCAACACATAGTGGAGCTTGAAGTTGGCAATGGTGGGGGCGATGAGGAGAGGTAGAATCCCTACCCCGGCCATGTTCTTGGGGCAGTCAGAGGCATCGAAGATGATCGGCGTCTCCTTCCACCAGTGGTGCGGCGCCAGAGTGGGGACAGGGGCTATCGAAGCCATTGCACGACGAAGGGTCTTGACTGCGTTTAAGGACGTGAGATCCCAAGACCTCTGAAGATGACGTGGAGTGTCTTGCGACGCTCGTGGCCGCTGCTAGAGTCGGAGTCCTTGTCTTGGTGGACCACTTTGAAGGCTCACTCTTGCTTCTGGTACTCCATCTCCTCGTCATCGTTGACCTTTTGGTCGACCTTCTGCTTGCCCTCCCGCTGGCGGAAGGGGGCGCCGTGCAGGTTGACTGCAGCGTAGTGATAGCATCCACTGAGTCACATGCGCGTGTCGTGATCAGCGCTGACTGCGACGCGCAGGTACACACATTTGATCCGATCTCCGCCATGTTACCCCGCTTAATGACATGGAGGGTCATGGGATGGGACTCTGGCACGCTGGTGTGGGCTTATCCGAGACCGCGGATTCGGCGCCGCCCCGCGCGCACGGCCACTGTGGGGGCCCTGTCAATCTCCATCCCCTGGGCACCGCGGCAGGTCGGCAGCTGCATGTGCCGTCCTGCTGAAAGAGAAGAAACAATGTTTGATATCTCTCCCTCTTTGCCATTTTACTATTAGATGTTAGGCTATCCGCACCAGCGTACTCTAAGACATACTCTATACACTATTCTCCTTCTACTTTTACAGTGTTTACTGTAAATTACCTTGCGATACAGTGTATACAGTATGTATTACAGCGTGCCACTGCGGAGGGTCTTACATGGTTCCTGTCATATCAAGGGATTCTCTTTAAATTTTGCTCGGATCATGATTATAGTTGAAAATTAAATACGGAGTATAAATGTATAATGTGCGCTATCAATCCTACAAGTTCCACTTTAAATGATTATTGGATGAAATTATTATTGGAGACTTGGAGGGAAGCGAAAAACAACAATATTTACTCTGTGCAGCATTGGTAATAAGTGGTCTTTTAGGCCTTCCGGTAAAGCAAACATCCAGGTTCTTGGACTGGGCCTTAAAGTATACACTTCGACCATTCACGACCTACCCACTTGGCCACACTACATGCCCCACATGTTTGTATGTGTAACCAGATGCCTGCGCGAAAAGCACAATCCTCCACCATCGCCGACAGGACACTGCGCCCACTCTTGGAAGCATTCGACACATCTCTTGATCTCCCGGCACTCGCTCGCGGTGTGGTCGTGAGTCTTGTGCACTGGGCAGGGCTCAGCACTATCACTAGTAGCAGGTGGCTAACATGGGCGCTTGTCGGAGCATGGGGGTCTTCTCCGTGTTGTCACTATTGCTGCGGCGATGGGAGACCCATGTTGTGGCTTGTTCTGGCCGCCGCCCCGGTTCTTCTTTTTGCCGCTACCCGGGGTAACGGCACTGTCACCGTCTGGCTGACTCCGCTGACCTCGGGGGCAGCCTGGGTGTGCCAGTCATGACCCTCAGCCGCGCGGGCACACCCTTCGGCGATGGAGAAGAGTTGGTTGACATGTTGCACGTTGTGCGTGGCTAGCTTCTCGAGCATCTTCTGATCACGCTCTCACTATCAGAACGCTACTATGACAGAAGCATTCAGGATGTTGAGGATGAAGTTGCGTACCTGGGGAAGCACTATATTAATGATCTCAGCGTCTCCTTGGGTTGCTGGCACACGGCATGGAGGTTGAGCTTTGTGTCGGAGTGCGTGTAGGAGCTGCCAAAGTTTGTCGTGAACTGTCGGCAAAGCTCATCCCAAGAGGTTATGGGCCCCTCAAGCAGGTTCATCGTCCATGACCGGGCTCAGCCGACTAGGATGACGGGGAAGTAGTTTGCCAGGACGGGCTCATCTACTCCTGCAGAAAGGAGCGTCGTGGTGTAGATCTATAGGAACTCCGCTAGGTTAACGCTCCCATCAAACCTTTCCAGCAGGTGTGATCTGAACATGCGAGGCCACATCGCCAAACGAAGGTATGGCGCCAAGTCGTACGGGACGGCATAAGCCAGGGGGGTTTGCTGCGCCACGTGTGGCTGCTGTGGGACCTGCTATTGTGGCAAATACTGTTGCGGTACCTGGTGTACAGAGCAGTGCAGGGGTGTAGTCGACCCAACGTAGTCTTGGTTTGATGGCGGTGGTGTAGGGTTTACCTGAGGTGCTCCTCAGATGGAGGACTCTTCGTGCTCAGGCCCTCGAGGCCCGTAGTCAGCATCGAGGTTGGGCCGTCTCTCCTACTGCCAGTCGATGATGACATGACCATCCAACTGAGCTTGTTGTCGTTCATGCTCAGCCCTCAGGTCCTTCGTAGGGATCATGCCAGCGCTGGTAGATCTAGAGTCGGCGGTGTGACGATCGATGGATGGTGTGTGCAATAGCGACACGTGATGTATCCCTCTATTGGGAGAGTTGATGGCCGCAACGACGAAGTGGTCGATGTCTTGGACCCACTGCTGAGCTGCTCCTTGGGAAGCATTCAGCAATGGTGGGTGGTGGAGAAGAGCCCTGGCCGCTGCTAGAGCGCTCTCTGGGCTTGCTGTTAGCGGCGCTGGGGGAGCCGACTGGGCAGGAATGTGTCTCGATGCACATTCCAGACCAACCGTACCTGCACAGGAGCGTGACAGACCAGAGAGCACCGCTCGAGCGACGGATCTGGTCACCGGATGACAGCCAAAGAAACCGCCTTCCACGGGCCTAATCAACACCATGGTGGTGAGAGGGCTACCACTTTTTTGAGCGAAAAGCCCCCTACTTGACGTGCCAAGTGTCAAAGTGTTAATGCGACACTTCCCCTGGATCTGCTAAGGAGCAGCCCGCAGAGGTTCTTGTTCGGTGGGGCTTAGGCCTCAATCAAGTGTACGCGTGTATGAGAGTATATAAGACGGTGGTTTTTACATGGTTTGTGGCGCCAGGAGCATAACACCCTACTCCAAGGTGGATTGTATTGCTAGTTAGTGTGTATGCGTGTGTGTGTATCGGGGATTCGATGTTGGGTCCTTTGTAACGGTAACAGTCTGGTCCTTTTATAGACAAGGTCGGACGCCTTACAAGTGGGGTCCGGGGCCTGACAGGTGGTCCTGGGACGATCTTATCCCTAAGATCTAAGGCTTCTCGCATAAGCTTGCTCTGACCATGGCCTTGAAGACTCGCCGTCTTGCCCCTTGAGTCATCAGTAGCCCATGAGACATTGCTGACAATGGCAGGGTATGTTCCGTCGAACTGTCTCTGCCGCTGTAAGCTACCCACTTGGCGGAGTGGGATAGGTCTACGACTTCTTCACTGTGATGCAATTGGTCGTAGAGGTACCTGACATTAGGCATCGCTCCATGCGTCTAGTGAAGTCGCGTATCTTCAATCCTTGATAGGGACAAGGTGCACCGCCCTGTTAACTCCCGCAACTCTCCGTCTAGGGCAAGTGGCTGGTCTACGTGATAGCTCGGGAGGTCATCTCTACGGAGGAGGTCAGGTCCTGTCTTACGGACTACATGGCAGCTCGAGAGCTCACCTCCACGGTGGAAGTTGGGCCTATGTTATGGGCCACGAGGCAGCCTCGGAGCCCGCTCCTGAGTAGAGCAGGGACTCTAGGGTTGCGGGACACGTGGCAGCGCTGGAGCCCGCCTATACGGGAGGCGGCCCATCTGATGCCTCGGACCACGTGGCAGCACCGGGGCCCCGTCTCAAGGGGGAGAGATCCTTACGTGCTGGACATGTGGCTGCTTGGGAGCTCGTCTTCAAGGTGGAGCTGAGCTTCTCCTTTGGTGTCTCTCGTGGGTACTCCGGACCACCCATTTGAGGTAGACATGTCTGGGTCTTCTGAAGATGTGGCGCCCTCGGACCCTACCTCTACTGGGAGGTGGGGTACCTAGGCAGCTCTAGCTTGTGCGCGAGGGTACCCAATATGCCGGGTACCGAGAGATACATTTATAGAATAGGAGATATGACTGTTCAAAGTTCACATATATGCTGGTAGAGTCTGGAACCACCTTTACAAGTGTACCAGTTTGAACTCCAATTTTCCAAAACCTTCTGCCAAATTGGGACGACCTTTGAATTACAAAATTGTGGCACATATCCTACCCTTCCTATAATTGTACCACAGTAATCCATAATATGTTCCTACAAGGAGATATTGCAAAAACACAAAGACTGGTTCACAAACCGAAGAAATTGTAGCAGTTTTTGGAATTTTAATGTTTGATTAACTTTGAATGTAGTTCTATCCTAGAGTGGAATAGAAATGTTTTAGAAGACTCGTCCACCTATCCAAAACTTCTTCTCTATAAGGACCGGAGTCCCGACATACCAGAAATTGCATTTGGGTGGTGCCGTGTGATGCGGCACCCAACATTACACAGAAAAAAGGTACGGCATCATATTACATAAAACAACATAGTGTTACAGAAGCTTTGTCTTTTACAAATAATATACATTAAAATACACTACAGTGGAAGATAAGTTCATAGCTCTCTAAACTTAAGCCTAAGCTATGCAAAAGTCATTCCATTCAGCCCGTGAACGAAATCACAAAAGCAGAACACAAATCACATCAAGGCGTCGTGCAGGGTTCCCACTCGGCCGTGTACCTAGACGGGGGCATCGCATAACTGGTGAACCTTTCATCAAATACGTCATCATCTGCAGCAATAAACATAAAATAGCAACCGTGAGCACGAAGGCTCAACAAGACATAACCGTCTCCACTAAGCATGGAATTCTATATGCAGGATATACGTAATATAGGACATCAGTTTGCAATAAAAGACTCGCCTAAATGTTAGTCCTTACTTTCAGCTATTGCAGCAAATTAGGGCTTGATGAATCTAAAATTTATTGAGCAACCTGTTCTAAACATACTAGTATCAGTACATAATTATTTCATAAAGCATGATTCAATAATATTTAGCTCCAAATAATTAACTATGTCACAACATAGTGAACAAGAGGTACTCAATAACCGCGAGGGATGGCGACTCGAATCGATATACAAATGCAGGGATACCCGACTAAATGACACATACACCCACACACAAAGCTACGAAGGCATGATCCGATGATGTTGTATGCGGCAACCTTTCACCCGCTACCTACACGCCCAACAGGTCCCACCACTATGAGCAGGAGGCCCCCACAAGGAGTACGACGTACCCACTAGCAGGTTTATACCTTGCTGCTCTCAACCCACACCTATAAGGTGGTGGGTTATGCCTCGATGCTAAGGTGGACAAGTTACATCGGTTTACTGGGTTCCATATATCCAGTATGCCTTCGATACATTCAAACTTGCTAAACAGAGCCGCACACGGATCGGTCCTTGACCGACACAGGCACAACTACAGCTCACATGCCCCTATGTCCTGCTGCTCCTACTCCATGCCTGGTCTCATATTTAACCAAATGATAAATCTCTCACTCGCCCAATCCCGTGTGAACCCAATTCCTGAACTCGCGAGTATATTCCAACTACTCAACTTCTACCGAAGCAACTATAACATTAAGCATAGCATGGACACATTGAGGACTTAAACATCTACCCTGCTCCCACGGTTTCTCTGTTCATGCATGTGGAAAACTCCAAGAAAACCTAGACCAAATGCACAATACATTCTAACCCATATAGTGTGATACAAATAAAATAAAAAATGCTGTTAAATGCAAACTGGGGCTTGCCTGGCTGCGAGACGGGGTTAAAGTTAGTGTCCGGATTGATGACTTCCGGTGGCTCCGGGGTCTCCTCGAGCTCGGCAACTATTCGATATGCAAATAATATGTAAAGTAATTCATTAGCGATATTATAGCATAGCTGATTGGAAACACATTTAAGTATATTAAATCATGGCCACTGGTTTTAGAAATTTTACAGTGGATACTAGGTGATATGGGAGGTTCTATCCAAAATTGGGATCAATTCATGGAAGTTTCTGTTGTCTAAAATTCAATGTAGATAAACACTTCCCAGCGTTTTCATGGGAAACCTGGGACTTTAACATGGCCAAAAGTTGGTGTTATGTTTAGAGGAGGTCAACAGTGACTCAATAAAAAAGTTTTCATAATTTTCTAAGCATTTTACTGTGAGATATTGAATTCAAAAGTTCGGACAATTTTCTGAAAAAGTTTCCGGACATTTTGCAATTTTCAGGTACATACAGATTGGAAACACAATTTGGCTACTCAAATCAACACAAATGGACCTGAAACATTTACTGGAACTCAAGATAATTAACTGGAATGATCTGGACAAATCTGAGATTTTTTGAATGATAGGAGCACAAGTAATTAATTCCAATAGCATTTTGCTCCGTGGAATTATTGAGGACAAAACACTGATTTTCATACAGATCCAAGTGCACCAGTTGAAATTAGAAATCATTCTGGTTCTAATAAAATTTATTTGACATATTTTTGGCCAACTATGCTAAGAGATATTGATTTTCAAAGTTGGAGCTAAACCTGGAATTAAATTCCAATTTGAAAGTTTTAATTATTGGCTGGGCCCACGGGTTTAAAATCATCCAATAGGAATTAAACCACACGGGGCCACACAGATCTGGGCTGTATCCACACTGGATCCCAGTGCCATGCCAGATCCGGGCTGGTGCTACAGAGGCTGACAGCCGGGCCCCACCAGGGCCCGTCTTCAACCTCGCGCCAGCAGCGCTCGGGCGGTGTCCGAGGGAGGCCGGTGGCAGCTCCTCGCTGCAGCCCGACCTAGGGCATCTCGGCCTCCCAAACTCGCCGCCACCACCTAAAAATCGATGTGGAACTCGATGGTGCAGCTCCCGGCGGTGATAGATGGCCGGAGAGGGGAACCCGACGGCGGCGGCGGAACCTAGGGTTCCAGCTATGTCGGTCGGGCCCTACGGTGCACCATTTTGCATGGGAAGACCTCCAAAATGCTCCTGAGAACATGCGCAACGTGGGAGAGGGTGCCAAAGTGGTTGAAATTTGCTTGTACAAGGAAAACGATGGTGCATGGTGAAATATGGCGGTTTGGAAAACTCATAGCCCAGCTTGGTTACTCGATGGAACTCGATGATTCTTCTTTGAGGTTAAGCGCTTGAATGTGTAGAAGATAAAACTTCACGTCTCCGAAGAATTGTTACATGTAGAAAGCGAATTTAATCTGAGAGCTAGCTATGTTCATACCACGAGCTCATCGGGAAAAATGTTGATACTCAAGCTAGGAGAGACCGCATGGGCTGAAACTTTGCGAGCAGCTACTACGTGTCTTGGCACACCTTTTTGCTGCAAGGACCGAGGTAAGAAGATGCTTGCATCAAGGGAGCGAAGGTGCACCAATGGGCGGCACTTGAAGAACAGAGGATGGCGACTGGAATTCTTCATGTTCCTCGTTGGAGAGGCTCCAACTGAGCAAGAAAAAGGGTAAAACAGCTGCAAAAGGTGTTGAGGAATAATGGGGTGCGAAGAAAACCGATCAACACTACCACTCTTTTCTGGATTTCGACTGGAAGGGGAAGAACTCGCCGGGGAGCAAAGTGTTGCGCCAGGGAACTAAGCAAAGGGGAAGTGCTCGACATTGGAGCTTGGAGGAGGATAAGGAGGAGCCTTGGGCGTGCTGTTTGCAGCTGGAGGCGACTTTAAGCAAGCAGGCACCTCGGTGTCCAAATTGCATGCGTGTGGTGTCGCCCTGGGAAGAAAGAACAGGGCACCCTTAGGTTGACAGGTGGGTCCCACTTGCTTTCCCTCATCCACGTCTTTGTTCATTCAATTCGTGCACCTAAATTGTTCAAAAAATTCTAGATCTTTGCAGAGTGACAATTAAGATGTGGGGTTTGATTTTGAACTCAAATCTCTGATTTGACTCAATTCCATTCAAATTTGAATAGGGACAGAATTCAATGTTGCCATTGAATTAAATATCAAACTTGCTTAAAAAATTATGAAAGTTTGCAGGGAGACTATTTGAAATATTACGAATCCAATAGTCAACTCAAATCTTCATGTTAACCTCATTTGAACAGTAGCTAAGTTTATTTTTTTGAATTCCCTCTTTTGGAGTTTGAATTATTTTATTTTTTCATTTCCTTTTTATTTCTTTTATCATTTAAAAATTTTAGTCCTAATTGAACTTTGCACTATGAAAATTAGGGTTTTTACATTCCTCCCTCCTTGAAAGAATCTCGTCCCGAGATTACAATGAAGAGACGAATGTAGGAGATAAATTACCGGATATGAGATGATAAGAAATCCGGATGATTGGAGCAGAGGTAATCTTCAGTTTCCCATGTCGCTTCCTCAGCAGTATGGTTGCTCCAAAGGACCTTATAAAACTGCAGTGTGCAGTTCCGCGTGGTTCGAGTCTTCTTGTCGGGAATCTGAACCTGATGTTCGTTGTAGGTGGGATCCGGTTGCAACTCGCCAATTTCATCTGCGTTGACTGCAGCTGTGAACTTGAGACATTTCCGGAGCTGAGATACGTGGAAAATGTTGTGTATGCCAGTGAGAGATGCCGGCAATTCCAATCTATAAGCCACCAGTCCACACTTCTCCATGACAGCAAACGGGCCGATAAATCGGGGAGCTAGCTTTCCTTTTACTCCGAACCGGTGAGTGCTCTTCATTGGAGAAACGCACAGGTATATGGGATCCCCAACATTGAACTGCAGCTGGCGATACCGCTTGTCCGCATAATTCTTCTGTCGAGATTGAGCCGCTCTCAATTTCCCTTGGATGATCCGAACTTGTTCCTCGGCTTCATTGAGTAGATCAATCCCAAATGTCACTCTTTCGCCGGACTCGCACCAATTCAGCGGGGTGCGACATTTCCAGCCATAGAGAGCTTCATAAGGTGACATCTTGATACTCGCTTGATAACCATTGTTGTACGAGAATTCCGACAACGGCACATGATCATCCCAATTTTTACCGTGGTGGATGGCACACACGCGTAACATGTCTTCAAGTACTTGGTTTACCTGCTCGGTTTGTCCATCGGTCTGCTGGTGATATGTGAAGCTTCTAATAACCTTAGTACCCAACGAGGCGTGCAGCTGCTCCCAGAAAAAAGCAATGAACAGCGAGCCCTGATCTGAAATAATTGCGCAAGGAATCCAGTGTAGGCACACGATCCTTGAGATGTACAACTCCGCATACTTCTCGGCACTGAATCGAACATTTACCCAAATAAAATGTGCTGACTTGGTTAGTCTATTGACTATCACCCAAATCGAGTTATGCTTCCTGAATGTGAGTGGTAAACTGACGATGAAATCCATACTCACATCCTCCCATTTCCATGCCGGAATATTCAGTGGTTGTAGCTATCCCGATTTTCTCATATGGTCGGCCTTCGCTCGCCGACACGTATCACGTTCGCATACGTACTTAGCAATCTCATGCTTTATCCGTGTCCACCAAAACTCAGTCCTCAAGTCTTGATACATTTTATTGCTGCCCCGATGAATAGAATATTTGGACAAGTGAGCTTCGTCTGAGATTTTCTTCCGAAGGTCCATGTCACGGGGCACTACATTCCGATTCTTGAACCATAGAGCACCATGTTCATCTCTCTGAAAGCACTTCATTTCACCGCTGTCCATTCTCTTGAGTATGTGAGACATACCCTTGTCCTTCTTTTGAGCTTCAATAATCTCGTCTCAGATTGTGGGAATGAGAGCAAGATGTTAAAAATCATGAGGGAGCCCGAAGATCAAATAGTCAATAAATCATTTTGAATTACACAGGAGAAAACTGAATACAAAATCAACATCAAGTGCTATCTCTCAAATAGCACAAGAACACCACTAATACCTTCTCTTCCATCTTTGTTGTTGCTTGACGATGCAGCCATCGAGCCAATAAGGCGAGGCCGCAAGTAGAACGATGACGGGAGGCGTTTCCTCTTGTTCTTCTCTTGGTATTATTCATCGGATTCTGAGAATTGAGAGAGTTTTTGTGTCTAATGTGTATATACAACACCACACACAATCATACACATAACCCTCTCCTTATATATGACCAAGAGACACAAGAGGGGGCCTCCCAGCCTTAGAGACAGTTAAGTCCCCCAATCAGGGACATAATTGTCCATGGGTTGTGTCCTTTCAATTAAAACACATGTTATTTTCGAGTTCAAACTGACATTAACTGAAAAGACCGGACTAGTCCGGTCAAGGTCCGGACTAGTCCGATGTCCTTACTGGACAACATCGGACTAGTCTGGTCATATATCGGACTAGTCCGGACCGGACTAGTCCGTCCACTACCGGACTAGTTCGGTAGTGCTAACATTCTCCCCCTCGAACTCGAAACTGAAACTTACCAACTTACTTAATACTAAACTTAGTGTCCACTTTTTCATGCTTGACATATAGGGCACAACACATCACAACAACCATTTACGTATTGTTGGACTCGAGGACCACAATACATCTCACACTTAAAATTGAACCTTACTCTTACATGGCCCCTAAATATCCAGTGATCATAGGTTCATCTTTAAACCCATGGTAGCCACGTGTTCACTGAACACGTTGGGTAGAAGACCTTTTGTAAGCGGATCCTCAAGCATTTGCTAGGTACTAATTTGCTCAATAATCATTACTTAATATGATCCTGGATTTACTCCTTTACAACACATACCTTATGTCAATGTGTTTGGCATCACATATGACTTGTTGTCTCTGGAGTACAAAAAACTTAAGTGGTTTAATGCTGTCAGCCACTCACAATTCAGGTTTACTTACAGTGTCTGCTCGGTGGTCTCATTTACAATATATATTTGGTATGCATCACACATGATGCAGTGACCCTAAATTAGGAGCTTTTTCCACAATAAAGCTCTATTGTGCGAGTGTTAATTACTGATGTGGATTTACTACACATCTCGCATAAACTGAGTCTTAGTAAGTCATTATTCTAATGAATTAATCTTATACTTAACTTACCATAAGACCTTGATACTTGCAAAACTGCAAGTAATACTTATTTCCATCTAGTCATCTGGATTGGACTTACTTATGCCAAAATTAACCCGATACTTAAACTTTGTCATGGTAACTTAGGAATTGAGCAAAACTTAAAACTTCTGACAGGAAGAAGTTTTGGAACCGATTCTTATTAGGTCGACCTCTTATTGGTTCCATACTTACCAACCTTGACTCATTAGAGCAGACAAAGATTTATTTTCATGCATACCGTACTTTTCAAGTACGCTCCTTAAGTATGTCTTTTGCACTTAACTTAATACCCCTTTTATTCTATCTCGTCGAATTTCTATGCCCAGTACATAGAATGCTTCACGAAGATCTTTCATATCAAAATTAGAGGACAAGAGCTTCTTAGTTTTTTATAGTAGATTGACATCACTACTTGCAAGTAGTATATCATCTACATAAAACACGAGGAAAATAAATTTCTCGTCTTTAAACTTACTATAAATGCAATTGTCCTCCTCATTTTGTTTAAACCCAAACTTTCTTACTGTCTTATTGAACCTGAGATACCACTATCTTAATGATTGGTTAAGTCCATAAATGAACCTTCTTAAGTGACATCTCATATGTTCCTTACCCTTAACAACAAAACCTTTCGAATGTGTCATATAGACGTTCTCATATAGATCACCATTGCAAAACACCATTTTTACATCCATTTGATGTAATTCTAAATTGTAATGTGCAACTAATGTCATAATGATTCTGAACGAATCTTTACCTTTTGCAACAAGTCTGGACTTAAACTTATCAATATTCCCTTTGGAGTCACGTTTAGTTTTGTAGACCCATTTACAGCCTACTGTTTTGGCTCCATTAGGAATCTCAACTAAATTCCAGACTTTGATTGCTTCCATAGACCTCATTACATCCTCCATGACTTTACGCCATTCAGATGTTTGAGGACTTCTTATAGCTTCTTCAAATGTGGTGGGATCACCCTCCATTTGAATTGCCTCACTTAAATAGATCTCATAATCGTCCGAAATGGCCGATTCTCTATTTCTTTGAGATATTCAAAATTGCACATTATCCTCATTTTGAGGCTATTGTTGCTCTTCATTATTAATGAAAACAGGCTAAGAATGTTCATCCTTTCTTAATAATCCTGTTGTCAATGGAGAACTAACAACAGGTGTTGAATCTTCACCAATAGACACTGATGATTCAACATCAGTAGGTAATGAGAAATATGATTCTTGAATCATAGGAGTGGGTACATAAACCTGCTTCTCTTTAAGATTAATTTCTCGTCTTACCGTACTCCCCCTGATCATGGCATCCTCTACAAAGATGACATGCCTTGTTTCCACAAACTTAGTATATCGTTCCGGACAGTAGAAACGATATTCCTTACTCTTTTCTGCATATCTAATAATACGACAACTTATTGTCTTAGCATCCAACTTACCAATGTTTGGGTTAAACATTTTTGCCTCAGCGGGACATGCCCATATATGCATATAACTTAATGAGTGCTTACGTCATGTCCACAATTCATACGGTGTTTTGGACACCAACTTACTAGAGATCCGATTTAGCACATGAATAGCGGTTTTTAATGCCTCTATTCATAAGCTAACCGGCAAATCTGATTGACTTAACATGGATCTTACCATATCCATTAGCGTACGGTTGCACCATTCCGCTACTTTATTTTGCTGAGGCTCGCCCGGTATTAAATACTGGGCGACTATGCCATTTTCCTGTAGGAACCGAGCAAATGGTCCAGGAACTTGGCCATACGGGGTATGACGACCGTAGTATTCACCACCACGATCGGATCTTACCACTTTTATCTTACTGTTGTGCTGATTTTCAACTTCAGCCTTAAATATCTTAAATTTATCCAACGCTCTAAAGCGTACTTTAATTGGATAAATATGGCCATAGTGAGAATATTCATCCGTGAAGGTTCTAAACGAATCAAAACCATCAACTGATACTACAGGAAATGGACCACAAATGTCCGTACGGATTAATTCCAAATTCCCGCACTGCATATGGCACCATTTCTTACATTTCTTAGTCTATGCATTCTTTTGATTCTAAAGAAATCCGAATGAGTAAGAATCGATTGTGAAATCAATTGTTCAATTCTCCCCCTTCAAATATGGCCTAGGCGACAATGCCATAATTTCAAAGACATTTCGGAATTGATTCTCTTACTCTTACTTTGATGTGAGGAAACTGATTGTCGCTTACAACACCATTTAAGGAAGCCTATGCATTCCTTTTAATGGTGACCTTTATCTAAACAAAAAATGATACCGATTTTTCTCTACTTTCACATCCTTACGTTAAGGATGGCTTTGTAGAGCCTTACCCTTATCTTTATCATGGTGAGAAGAACCATGATACTTAAAAATTGCTTAGAAGAATAATTACCATGATACTTAGAACCATGATTATTCTTCTTAGCCTTACTTTTTCCTTTTGCGTAATTAATAGCATAATTACCATGAGGAGACTTAATCCTCTCTTCCTCCTGAACACACATAGCCATGAGTTTTTCTATGTTCCGTAGTTCACGTTGAGAGTCATAGTTGATGACAAATATCTCAAATTCCTTTAGAAGTGAGGCAAAAATGAGATGCACAATGAACTCATCTTTAATCCCCAAATCCATAGGCTTATGTTTTGCTGTCATATTTGTCATCCTTAAAATGTGCTCTTGCACATCACCTCCATAATACTTTTCAGTGACAAGTCTCTTGATAAGAGTACTTGGTGTTGACTTAGAAGAACTAGTAATCTGATTCTCAATCTTTTGGAGGTACCTAGTGGCAATCTCACATTTAGGGATTGCTCCCCAAACGATTTTAGTGATAGTGCCCTTAATAATCATCAAACATTCCCTGTTTGATTGTTTTCACATAACTTTGGCTATATCACAAGCCAATAACTTATTAGTATAGTCCTTTGTCCTCACAACAAAGGCTTACTGAGTTTCATCAACTTTACTTACTAGAGCCACTGGCTCAACTTAATATGGAGTTGTGAGAGCAAAGTCCATCTCGGAGACTGCCAAAACAACCTCCAACTTTTCTCTCCGTCTCCCATAATTGCTTACATTAAATAGATCAATGGAAGTGATGAAACTCAATGCTGAATTCTCATTTGAGGAAACTTCTTAATCAAAACGAGATCATGAAAGAATGCGTAGATATAGTTCATAAGGTAATGTTGAGTTTTATCTTTCACTTTGGTTACTTGACCAAAACTCAACACTTGAGAATAACTAAAAAACAACATAGTAATTTATCTTTCGCTTTTGTTACTCGACCAAATTACTATGCACTTAAAAAGAAAATATCATTGATGCCTTTCGCTTTGGTTACTCGGCCAATAATGACATAATATTGCTTAAAAACATGGCAATTCTATTTTTCGCTTTGGTTACTCAATAGAATTCCATGCAACTTAAAATGACATAGCAATTTATCTTTCGCTTTGGTTACTCGACCAAATTGCTATGACATTATAAACTTAATTCACAGCGGAAGCTTAATTAAATAAGCAAACTTAATTGTATAGCCCGGACTAGTACACACATGGCCGGACTAGTCCGAACTCTTACAGTATGGTTTTCGGACTAGTCCAGTCCATACGCCAGACAAGTCCGGTACTGATCCAAAAACATTTGATCTGTTCTTTATTGAACTTTTCGAGTTTGGTTCGTAATATTCCGGACTAGTACGACCAACCCCAAAAAGTTTCATATAAAAAATCGGAAAATGTGGTCATATCCAAAAGGGAATCTTAATCTTACCATCTTACCAAATCAACTTAATTTTCACAATGGATTTCAATCCAAAGTGCTTAATAGGTTTTCAATCAGATGAACACGTCAAAATGCCCTGATCCGAAAAACCTAACCACTTCATTGTGGCATACCGGAATAGTTCGACCCTTAGACCGGATAAGTTCGGACCTTAAAAACTTTCACCGAAAAACTTCGATCAAAACTCAATTCGAAATGATTAGTGGTCTTAATGGCTCTGATACCATTGTTAAAAATCATGAGGGAGCCCGAAGATCAAATAGTCACTAAATCATTTCGAATTACACAGGAGAAAACTGAATACAAAATCAACAGCAAGTGCTATCTCTCAAATAACACAAGAACACCACTAATACCTTCTCTTCCATCTTTGTTGTTGCTTGACGATGCGGCCATAAAGCCAATAAGGCGAGGCCGCAAGTAGAGCAATGACGAGAGGCGTTTCCTATTGTTCTTCTCTTGGTATTATTGATAGGATTCTGAGAATTGAGATAGTTTTTGTGTCTAATGTGTATATACAACACCACACACAATCATACACATAACCCTCTCCTTTTATATGACCAAGAGACACAAGAGGGGGCCTCCCACCCTCAGAGACCGTTAAGTCCCCCGATCAGGGACATAATTGTCCGTGGGTTGTGTCCTTTCAATTAGAACACATGTTATTTTGGAGTTCAAACCGACATTAACTGAAAAGACCAGACTAGTCCGGTCAAGGTCCGGACTAGTCCGATGTCCTTACTGGACAACATCAGACTAGTCTGGTCTTATATCAGACTAGTCCGGACCGGACTAGTCCGGTAGTGCTAACACAAGATTGTATAAAGCTCCATATGGAACCGAGTATAGAATCGGTTCATCCTCTTCCATGGGTATGATGGTCAAATTATTGACATGAGACTTGCGGCTAAGCGCATCGGCAACCACATTAGTTTTGCCGAGATGATACTGAATCTCAATATTATAATCTTTGATCAATTCTAACCACCTTCGTTGACTCAGGTTCAGCTCCTTCTGAGTGAAGATATACTTCAAACTTTTGTGGTCTCTATAGAGGTGAACCAGATTTTCAAGTAAACAATGCCTCCACATTTTTAGAGCAAGCACCACAGCAGCGAGCTCCAAGTCATGAGTAGGATAATGCTGTTCATGATTGCATAGCTTCCGTGATCCATAAGCAACCACACGCCCTTCTTGCATAAGAACGCAACCAATACCGATGTCGGATGCATCACAATAAACATCAAATCGATGAGAGTGAACGTACCCGTGAGTACGGGTTCACCTTCCGGTGTGTCCTCAATGGCAATGTGGTGGACGTTGCAGGGTTTGGGATTTGATTTCTTGGGATGGTTGTGGGGTTGATTAGCACCCTGGTACTATGCTTGTCCACTGGTTTGCTTGTCCGGGCAGTTGTAGGAGAGGTGTCCGACACGTCCACAGTTGTAGCATGTGTATTGGGTCGGACCACCATAGACCGGCAGACGGAAACCCGGTGCATGTTGTTGCTGTGGGGGTACATGAGGTATCATCCTCTATTGTTGCTGCTGCTGATGCTGCTGTGGGAGGGGTGGTCGGAATCTCAGTGCATTGAACGGGTGGCAACAGAACATTGGCAGTTGTGCTGGTGGCTGCCACCTTTGACCGGTCGGTGATCAGTACACCATACGGTACTTTTGTGGATCTCCACCACTGCTGCCCTGTGGAGCACTCCTATTCTTCTCAGTCAGCAGCTCGCTTGTTGCATCCTCTTGTACAATCGCATCAATGACAACTTCATTGAATGTGCAGTGATTGAACAAAGTGAGCTTCTCCTTCATTTTAGCATTTCAGCTTCGATAGAAGCAATCCCATTTCTTTTCTTCAGTGTTCACATGATCCGCCGCCTACTTCGCCAAATGGTTGAAAGCCTTGGATTACTCGTGAGCACTCCTACCACCTTGCTTGAGTTCAAAAAATTCTTGAAGCTTTCTTTTCATAATCCCGGGAGGTATGTGATAGGCGCGGAACGCCTCCCAGAATTCAGTCCATGTCATGACGTGACCAGCCGGCAGAGAGGCGATGTAATTCGCCCACCATGCAATGGCGGAGCCATGAAGTTGCTGTGTCATGAAGAGCGCCTTCTGCTGTTCGGTACATTGGAGCAACCCGAACTTCGCTTTAGTTGTGCAGAGCCAGTTGTCCGCCTCGAGTGGTTCATCGGCCTCCGTGAAGACCGTTGGATGAGTCGCCAAGAAATCCGAGTAGGTGCTTTGTTAAGGCTGATGATTGCCTCCGTCTGGATGCCCCGCTGATGGGACGTATTCTGCACGAGGGTTTGCAGCAGCTCGGTCTGCTCGTCATGCGAACCCACCATTGCTGCAATCACATCTGCCGACGTATTCGGAGGAAGAGGTGGCGGTGTTGGCTGTCGCTGATCCTGACTGTTGTTGGGAGACATCACCTCCCTTGCTCGAGCCACCGGCCTCTAATGTGCTACGGGTGCGCACCATTCTGCAGTCACAACCATGAATCCAACATGAGACGTGATATTGTAAGATCACTCAAGGATAAAAGCAATAGGGTGTGTATTAATAACCAAACTTGCATAACAGTAACATATATTGATAAAGTATAGACTTTATACAAAATACATTACCCCTGGGCAAATGTTACAATAGCAAACTCCAAAATAATTAACTTCATCGATCGAAGTTCATTTCGACTATTGTTGGTCGCGACGGGAAGTTATACATGTTATTGTACGAATATGCTTTCTATTATCTTCAATATGACACAAACATGGTCATAAAAACAAAAGAGCTTCGAGTGGGTCAAACCCTCAATTCAGTTGTAAATGGTTGAGTATCAACATCTGGTCTGTTATGACACTTCTTGAAGTGAAATCGAGAACCAGATTCATAACAAGACCAAATTATGTCAAACCGATGAAGTTTCTGTTCAAACCTGACCACCCTGCACTCAAACACAAATTTAACCCAGTAAATGGCAGAATCAGATCTTGAGATGAAGAACAAAGTTGATGGAAACTTCAAGGACTTTCCAAAAAGTATTGGTTTTCCTCCATATCATTCTTGGTTTAGGAGATATGGCATTGTAAACCTGACAGTTTTTCTGGAAACTTTGACAGCACCTCCTTTGTTTATGCTGATTTTGGGACACAATTTCCAGATATAAAACAGCTGAAATTATAAAAGCCACATATTACAAATTTGTAATACACATTACAAGGATTCTAGAAATGGCTCGCACGGCCCGGTTTGAACTTTCTAGAGCAAGATATAGCAATATTTGTAAAGAGTCCAGAGAGGGTTCCAGTTTCTGTCCAGTTTGGCAGATTTTTTGGAACTTTGAAAATTTGAACAGGTTCGAGGCAAATTCAGCTCTGGAGTTGAACATAAAAGCTTTAAAGGACTTCCTAAAAATTCCATCCATGTAAGATACACTTTCATTGGTGTTTTTCTGGGAGATATGGTTTCTCAAAATTAGGTCTTTTTCTGGCAAAAAACAGAACACTCTGCTTTTGAATCTGTGACTTCAAAACCTACTCCAATTTTGAAAACTTAGTTCAAAATCAGAGCTAGATAGCTAATATAAGTATTCTTACATCTTCTATGTTCTATTTTACAGCAAAGTGGTTAATGCATCAATGGAATAAATGTCGGTACTACATGCCTCACAAAAGTGAAAATTCTAAGTCGGTATTCTGGCATACGTCTCAATGGTGGCCTTAATAACGTTCACTCACAAACGATTTCTCAGCGCAATACGATCACGCGGTCAGTGTACCTGCATAAGACATACAATTTATAAAATACTCATTATGGCGACGTACAGCACAGCCCGCACGGGCGATTATTTCAGGCAGTCACAATAATATATATGAAAGTAACACATCTGTCCCATATCATTCCATACGGGCTGCTCTGAGCTGAACCACGCCTCAAGGTACATGACCGGGTTTTCTACCACCCAACGGGGGCCCCACGTCTTTGCATAATGTTCCAGTAGTAAGAGGCGCTTTCGCGTGTTTATTAAAAAACACACTACGTGCTTTTCAACCGCACGTTAGGTGCCCACGTCATTTATCTCTTGCGCTAGGGACCAGCGCTGCGTATGGACCTTTGAACATTAGACATCCAAGAGTTGCATACTTCGTGTTTTTGACCACACAATGGAGTATCATCTCTTTTTCGTGAAGCACACTGAGGAGCAGCACTTTCATATGTTCCCAAAACCATTAGAAGGTTCAGAGACTCATATTAACTCCCGTGCCAAGCCACGAGAACAATCATCGTACTACCTCTCGTACTGAGGGCTTACCGAAATTAATCCGCTTGCGGTGGTGTACCTTACCTCTTACCTGACGTCGAAGCGTTGTTATAGAATATAATAAGACATATGTTAGCTTTGCCACCTTAAGTAACGATGCTAATAATAGTCCTTATGTGGTTTATTATCGATTCCTCACTGTAAACCAAATTTTTTCTCATAATATGATCCTTTTTAAGCATGCTATTCCCAATGTGGCTCTGATACCAGGCTATGAGGACCGGAGTCCCGACATACCAGGAATTGCATTTGGGTGGTGCCGTGCGATGCGGCACCCAACATCACACAGAAAAAAGGTATGACATCATATTACATAAAACAACATAGTGTTATAGAAGCTTCGTCTTTTACAAATAATATACATTAAAATACACTACAGTGGTAGAAAAGTTCATAGCTCTCTACACTCAAGCCTAAGATATGCAAAAGTCATTCCATTAAGCCCGCAAACGGAATCACACAAGCAGCACACAAATCACATCAAGGTGGCGTGCAGGGTTCCCACTCGGCCGTGTACCCCGACGGGGGCAATGCCTCACCGGTGAACCCTTCATCAAATATGTCATCATCTGCAGCAAAAACTTAAAATAGCAACTGTGAGCACGAAGGCTCAGCAAGAGTTAACCATCTCCACTAAGCATCGAACTCTATATGCAGGATATATGTAATATACGACATCAGTTTGCGATAAAAGGCTCGCCTAAACGTTAGTCCTTACTTTCAGCTTTTAGCAGCAAATTAAAGCTTCATGAATATGAAATTTAGTGAGCAACCTGTCCTCAACATACAAGTACCAATACATAATAATTCCATAAAACATGATTCAATAATATTCTGCTCCGAAAAAATAACTATGTCACGATGCAGTGAACAAGCAGTACTCGATAATCGCGAGGGACGGTGACTCGAATCGATATACACCTGCAGGGATACCTGAATAGCATGACACATACACCCACACTTAGAGCTGCGAAGGCACCCTCCACTGATGTTGTATGGGGCAACCTTTCACCCGCTACCTACACTCTGAAACGGTCCCACTGCTACGAGCAGGAGGCCCCCACGCGGAGTACAATGTACCCGCTGGCAGGTTTACATTTTGCTGCTCTCAACTCACACCTATAAGGCAGTGGGTTATGCCTCGACGCTAAGGTGGACACGTTACATCACTTTATTGGGTTCCATATATCCAGTATGCCTTCGGTACATTCAAACTTGCTCAACAGGGCCGCACACGGATCGGTCCTTGACCGAGACAGGCACAGCTACAACTCACAGGCCCCTATGTCCTGCTGCTCCTACTCGATGCCCGTTCTCATATTTAAGCAAATGGTTATTCTCTCAGTCGACCAATCCTGTGTGAACCAAATTCCTGAACTGGTGAGTAGATTCCAACTACTCGACTTCTACCGAAGCAACTATAACATTAAGCATAGCATGGACACTTCGAGGACTTAAGCATCTACCCTGCTCTCATGGGTTATGTGGTCATGCATGTGGAAAACTCCAAGAAAACATAGACCAAAAGCACAATACATTCTAACCCATATAGTGTGATACAAATAAAATTTCAAAATGCTGTTAAATGTAAAACGGGGCTTGCCTGGCTGGAAGACGGAGTTACATTTAGTCTCCGGGTTGATGACTTCCATTGGCTCCGAGGTCTCCTAGAGCTTGGCAACTATTCGATATGCAAGGAATATGCAAAGTGATTCAATAGCGATATTATAGCATAGCTGAATTGAAACACAGTTAAGTATATTAAATAATGGCCACTGGTTTTGGAAATTTTACAGTGGACACTAGGTGATATGAGTGAGGTTCTTGCAGAAATTGGAATCAATTCATGGAAGTCTCAGTTGTCTAAAATTCAATGTAGATAAACACTTCCCAGCATTTCCATGGAAACTTCGGACTTTAACATGGCCAAAAGTTGGTGTTATGTTTATAGGAGGTCAATAGTAACCCAAAAAAACTGGTTTCATAATTTTCTAAGAATTTTACTGTGAGATATTGAATTTACAAGTTTAGACAATTTGCTGAAAAAGTTTCTGGACATTTTCGAATTTTCAGGTACGTACATGTTGGAAATACAATTTGGCTATTCAAATCAACTCAAATGGACCTGAAACTTTTACTGGAACTCAAGGGAATTATGTGGAATTTTTTGGACAAATTTGAGATTTTTTGAATCAATGGACCACTAGTAATTATATCTGATAGCATTTTTAATCATGGAATTATTGAGGATAAAGTAATGATTTTCATACACATCCAAGAGCACCAAATGAAACTAGAAATCATTCTGTTTCTAACGAATTTTATTTGAAAATTGTTTGGCCAACTATGCTAAGAGGTATTGATTTTCAAAGATGGAACAAAATCTAGAATTAAATTCCAATTGGAATGTTTGAATTATTGGCTGGGCCCACGGGTTTAAATCATCCAATAGGAATTAAACCACACGGGGCCACATGGATCTGGGCTGTAGCCACACTGGATACCTGTGCCGCACCAAATTCGGGCTGGCGGCACAGAGGCTGATGGTCGGGCACCACCAGGACCAGTCTTCAACCTCGCGCCAGCGGCCCTCGAGCGGCGCCCGACGGCGGCTGGTGGCGGCGCCTTGCCGCAGCCTGGCCCAGGGCATCTCGGCCTCCCAGACTCGCAGCCCCCACCTAAAAATTGATGTGGAACTCAATGGTGCAGCTCCCGGCAGCGATTGATGGCCAGAGAGGGGCACGCGACGGCGGCGGCGGAACCTAGGGTTCTAGCCATGTTGGCCGGGCCCTACTTTGCACAATTTTGCACGGGAAGACCTTCAAAATGCTCTTGAGAACATAGGGAACCTGGGAGAGGGTGCCAAAGTGATTGAAATTTGCTTGAACAAGGAAACAATGGTCAGCCGACATGGTGAAATATGGCGGTTGGAAAAATTCATAGCCCGGCTTGGTTACTCAATGAAACTCGATGATTCTTCTTCGAGGTGAAGCGCCTGAATGTGTAGAAGATAAATCTTCACGTCTATGAAGAATTGTTACAAGTAGAAAGTAAATTTAATCGGAGACCTAGCTATGTTCATACCACGAGCTCATCGAGAAAAATGCTAATACTCGAGCTAGTTGGGACCGCATGGGCTGAAACATTGCGAGCAGCTACTAGGTGTGTTGGCACACCTTTTTGCCTCAAGGACCGAGGTGAGAAGATGCTTTTATGAAGGGAGCAACGGTGCACTAATGGGCGGCACTTGAAGAACAGAGGTTGGCGGCTGGAATTCTTCACGTTCCTTGTCATGGAGGCTCCAACTGAGCAAGAAAAAAGGTAAAACAGCTGAGAAAGGTGCTGAGGAAAAATAGGGTGCAAAGAAAACCGATCAACACTAACGGTCTTTCCTGGATTTCGACTAGAAGGGGAAGAACTTGCCGGGGAGCAAAGTCTTGCGCCAGGGAACGAAGCAAAGGCGAAGTGGTCGACTTTGGGGCTTGGAGGAGGATATGGAGGAGCCTTGGGCGTGCTGTTTTCTTCTGGAGGCGACTTCAAGCAAGCAGGCACCTCGGTGTCCAAATTGCATGTGTGTGGTGTCGCCCCGGGAAGAAAAAACAGAGGACCCTTAGATTGCCAGGCGGAACCCACTTGCTCTCCCTCATCCACATCTCTGTTCATTCAATTCCTGCACCTAAATTGTTCCAAAAATTCTAGATCTTTGCAGAGTGACCAATTAAAAGATGTGGGATCTGATTTTGAACTCAAACCACTGATTTGACTCAATTCCCTTTGAATTCAAATTTGAATTCGAATATGGATGGAATTCAATGTAGCCATTGAATTAAATAGCAAACTTGCTTCAAAAATCATGGAAGTTTGCAGGGCGACTATTTGAAATATTAGGAATCCAATGTCAACTAAAATATTCGTGTTAACCTCATTTCAATAGTAGTTAATTTTATTTTTTTGAATTCCCTCTTTTGGAGTTTGAATTACTTTGTTTTCTCAGTTCCTTTTTATTTCTTTTTATCATTCAAAATTTTTAGTCCTAACTGAACTTTGCACTATGAAAATTAGGGATTTTACATTCTCACACCCCCATTGGCCATTTGCTCACTGAGAACCACCCAATGCAAGTTTTGGCACAAAAATCAGGAACTCAATTTTGGTTGCTACAATACTCCCATTCATTCTACTTAATTTACAACCAAGTTTTCTATTCAGGTCTTTTGAGAAGAGAGGTATAGATGCAGTCTTTCTGACCGTGTCGGTACTACGTTCCTCACCAAATAGAATATCCTAACCGGATTACCGCTAGCACATAAATCTCATAGGTGGCTCTAAAATCAAGGACTCACAAACGTGTTCTACTCATAATACGTCTAACGCAGTTACTGTACTTGCAGAAGACACGCAATCTCCATTTCATAGAATGTTCCACGAGGGCGGGCCACATGGGTAGCACGACAGACAATCACAATATAATATATCAGTTTCCAATCTAACGCCCTGTATCATTCCATACATACCATCCTCGAGGAGCTCATGTCTCAAGAAACATGATCGGGTTTCCACACCACACGACGGGGACTCGAGTAGAGCGGGAATGAGTTGTCGCGGTTGGGAATTTTATCAACCCGATGGATACAACCTACTGTCCCATAAGAGCTGAGGCACGTCGATGGCCAGCAATGCGAATGACTCATTGAACATGAATTGTCCAAGAGTTGGATACTACTGCATTGCTGACCATGCAGTGGGGTTTCAACTTTCTTGCCTAATGCATGTGAGGGACCATAAATTCATATGTTCTCAGAACCATGAAGAGGTTCGCAGACTCATATTAACTCGCATGCCAAGCCACGGGGGACAATCACATACCACATCTCGTATGGAGAGCTTACCGAAATTGATCCACTTTCGGTGGTGTACCTTACCTTGCTTACCTGAGCGTTGGTGCGTCGTTACAGAATATAATAGCAAGTATTTTCCTTGCACCTTAAGTAAAGCTAATATTACTTATTATGTGGGCCTAGTACCAAATCCTCACTCGTATGTCTATAGCTTTCAAAGTATATCTCTTTTCAGGTGCTCTATTCCCAATGTAGCTATGACACCAGTTGTGACGATCATTATCCCAACGTTCCAAGAATCACATTGGGTTGTGTCGTGCGATGTGACACCGAATAGCGCAACACAAAAAAGAACACAAAATAAATAACATAAGTTAGAATCTTACATTGATCTCTTATTTTCATACAAAAGTGCTTACATCGATAGAAGTCTTCATAAAACACTCTTTAACCTACACTACAACATTAGCGGTTGAATCCATCCCAGCGATACTCCACCTAGCATTACAGAAGATAGAAGCTGTGTCCAGGGCTTCCATTTGGCTACATACCCGTAGAGGATAATAGCTAGAAATCCATCATAGCTAATTACCTACAAAACTAGTATAAATGCAACCGTTAGCACAAGGCTCAACAAGACTTAACCTTCCCACCCAAGAATACAAAACTTTACATGTTGGAAACGTAAGAATAGAATGTAAACTGCAATAAGTAAATATTTACTATTAGGAGATCCTTCTTTTAGTTTATTAGTAAGTTAAGTGTTCAGAATCATAACTTCAGTTCTCATATCCACTATTTGAACCAAGTTGCTTAACCATACAGCAGATTCCTTCCAGTTCCCAGTTGTTACTACATCACAACACAGTGAACAAGTATGCCTCCTTCTGCGAGTGATGGTGATTCGAATCAAGACACACCCGACTTGCACGACACACACGCCGGTCTGATAGGGGTGATCAGCCAGTTCTGTTGATATCATGTATGACCACCTTTCACAAGACACCCAAGCATTGAACCGGTCCTACCATATCGGAAGCAAGTTCCACATACGGGTAAGCTGGAGTAGCCTCTATTCTCCTCATGACGTGTTGTGTCTGGGACAGTAGGGTATGCCTCGAGACACAGGTTAACATGTTACATTAGTTTTTTGGGTCCATCAGAGCCAATATGCATCCTGGTACATATTTAAACTTGTCAAGCGGGGCCGCACATGATACAATCCTTAATAGACATAGGCAAAAACTATGCCCACAGAACCATGTTCTTGAGCATCCTAAACTTCTTGCCCGATCTCAGATTAACTATTGAAGTGAATCAATGTCCGAACCCACCACTTGATATTGATACCACCTGACCAAGTTCACAAGTAGGTGATCGCCTACTCGAGTTATACCATCTCATTCCTTTCCTCAACTTTAACACAGTAGGGATTCTTTGGTCATGCATGTGGAGTAGCATACATACCTAGACTTAATGCATCATTTCATTCTAACCATAGTGTATATTATAAAAGCAAAACTTGTTAACAACTTAAATGCAAACCAGGGCTTGCCTTAGGTTACAAATAAGTAAATGTCAATAATCAGGGGCTTGATCTTCTCGATGCAACTTCTCGTCATTCTCCTCCTTTTCCTGTTCTTACTACTATTTGGGCAAATCTTATCCTTCTGTGTTGAATGGGCAATTCTTGTTCTTGTGTGCTGCTTGTGCAAATCTTGTTCTTGCTATTGCTTGGGAAAATCTTGCTTCCAGCGGTGTCCATGCTAGTCCCCCTCTGAGTTGTGCTCCTCGTAGATCTTCATCACATTATATATCGATATGAATATGCATAAACATTATAACGTAACTTAATACCAAAGGATTCTAATACACAACAAGGATGAGCAAGAACTAAAAGGGAAGTGAAAGGATGTCTACGTTGGCTCTCAAGTTATATGGGAAAGATTCATTTTACTACACTTGATTATGAAGGAAATCATCCATATGTCTTTCTAATATGCATAAGGATGAGGAATTGAATTGCTAATGCTACATTAACCATATGGTTAAGATGAAGCAAATAATTCCTGCAATTATGAGGTGAATACCATATATGAAACCATAATGTTGCTAGAAGGATTAGTAAGCATCATGAGTAGTATACCTTTGTGAATCTATATGTCGATAAGATTACAAAGTACTCTTGCTTAATCAAATTTCCTATGCTCTGGTCCTCTTATGGTGGTATGTGATTTACTGGAGATGGATGGCCAGATGCAGAATATTTCGACCAATGTTTATGATTTATAAGTCATAGTTAAGTATCTACAATTTAAATAAGATAACGTACAAAATCCTTCATTGCCCAAGATATACAAGTTTAACTAAACTCAAACTTTTACTGTGGCTTCTAGGCATGATAGGTAGATCATCAGAATATTTTCAGAATTTTTGAAGATTTGGAGCATGCAGAATAACTAATCTATCATTGACACTTCTTGTAAAGGCCCTAAAAACCCTAATACATAATTCAGCATGAGAAGCCAATTAGGAAAAATAGAGTGGGAATCAGAAAATAGTGATCACATAGGAAATGGAATTTGAACCCTAAAGTGGAGATTAAAAGTTCGAATCGATTTATCATATTCAATTATACCAAAATCCAAATTTGAAGTAAAGAATATTTTTGTCATGATTCAAATATCAATCTTGCCTAGTTTGACAAGTTTTGATAATCATTAGGAATTTATTTAAATCACTCCATATGAGAGGATTCCTTTTCAAATTATATTAATAACTTCCTCAAATGCCAATTAGGATTTCAAATATGACCGCTATATATTGGATTTAGTCTAGCTACCAAATTTGAATAATTTTGGAGCACTTTCATATGGTGGATAAAATCAACAGAGAGTGGAAAGTGTTGCTCTTGTGGGACCCACATGTCAGCTTCTCATCCACCACTCTGTTTCTATGCTTGCCACCTCCCCACGTGCAAAGTCGAGGCAGTTGCCTGCCTGCTTGCTTCACTAGTTGAATCCAGATGCTCCATCAAATATCTGAGCGTACTCATCCTTTTCTTCTCTGCCCAGAGCAGAGCAAACACGAGTTCTTCGTGTTCTTCTTCCCTATCCTCTGTTTCCTCCCTCCCCATCAAAAATAAGATTAAGCAGTTGGTTGTGATCATTTTGCTTTGAGCTCTAGTCTTCTTCAGGCTCTGGTTTAACTCACTGCCATTTTCTTAGCCAGTTGGAGCCACCCGGAGGAGGAACTTAGCGATTTGCCGTTCGCCGGCGCGCTGGTCCTCATTTCCATCCCCTGCTCCCTCGACGCCCCGGTGCTACCGGCCTTATCTCGCTGTGAGGAACCGTCCAAGTTGAATCAATGTTAGACGCATTAGATCACTGTCCATCAATGGCATGCGAGCTACAAGTGCGACCAACATAAAATCCAACTCCGGTAGTCCTCAACATAACAAACATGAGTACGAAGGTACTCGCAAGACTTACACATATGGTATATATAGCCCGACTCCAAGGAGTATGAATATGGCAGTAATAATGGGGTAATGCATAGTCAAAACATAATTTGTGAAAAGTTGTGATGGTTAATGAGATAAGCATATAAGTATTAAGCAAAAAGACTCATGGGCGACTCACATATACACCCCTACCTACTGCAGCAAGTAAACATTTGTAACCATGTGTGAAACAACACCCATTTCAGCTCAATAACAGCACCCATACTGTAACACCCTTATTTTCATGCATCATGCATTGCATAAGTTCATATACATTTTTAACATTAATCCACATAAAAGTAATGAGTTTGAAATGAATTAGGAGATAAACTGCAC
Source organism: Tuctoria greenei (assembly GCA_036927565.1). Classification (NCBI taxonomy): domain Eukaryota; kingdom Viridiplantae; phylum Streptophyta; class Magnoliopsida; order Poales; family Poaceae; genus Tuctoria; species Tuctoria greenei. Next base: position 203,144,939 of record JAYESD010000001.1, read on the forward strand.
TTAAGAATTCTGAGAAGTGCGGACTAGTCTGTTTTTGGTGCGAACTAGTCCGGGTTCTCTCTAACCTTCTTCACACATGTCCGTTTTTGCTGCAGACTAGTTCGTTTTCTCTCCGTACAACTTTTGGATTTGCCCGGTCCCGTGCGGACTAGTCCTGTATTCCAATTCCTTGAAATATCGCCAAGTCCCTAGACTTGTTCGGACTTGTCTGTTTTCCCCTCTGACTAAAATTGTACTTGTCCGGTTTTGGCCAGACTTGTCTGTTTTTCCTCTGACTGAATTTGGACTTGTCCGATGTCTAGACCGGACTTGTCCGATATCTTTCTGGCTAAGTTCGGACTAGTCCAGTCTACTGCGGACTTGTCCGTTGATCGTGATTCTGAATTGATCTTTTGTTCCATGATATGTTTTGGGTTTTACCTTAAGTGGGCCTAAGGACATCGTGTCTAACTCTTTTTGGAGCCCATGTGGGACCCCACACCGGCCTACACCCACCCCAAACTCGAAATCCATCAAACCCTAGCCCTCCACATCTATATAAACAACACCACCCCTTGACTTTACATCCTTTTGCCTCAATTGAAAGACCACAAACCCTAGTTTGTGGAGAGCTGCCACCAAGGAGAGAGAAGGAGACCCCGAGCAAGAAGAATAAGAGGAGAAAACAAAAGAGGATCAAGTGATCAAGATCTCCATAAAGTTTTCATTCTTCATCAACAATCCACCATCAAGTTCCTTCATCAACCCTAGATCGTCAAGATCCAAGTGTTGCCTCCAAAACCCTTGATTCATTGGAGTTCTAAACACCTGGTATACCTTCTACTTCCTCTTTCTAACGTGAATTCAACCCCGTTTCTCCAAATTCAAGTCGATCTAGAAAACCCTAGCTCGCTGTTTCTGCAAGGGCGGACTAGTCCGGCCTACAGCGGACTAGTCTGATTTTACTGTCTGTTTTCTGCTAAATTAATTCTAAATTGATTCGAATCAACTCCAAACCTAAGTAGACTAGTTAATAACAATTGTAACTGATTTGTGAACATTATTAACAACTCATTAACTAATTTTGCTTCGCATTTGCATTAATCATGCATGTAATGTCATATTGAGTAATATATGTGCACTTATTGATTGTGATTCTTGTCTTGTATGTTTATTGCGTGGTTTAGATAGATTTGCAATAGAAAGTGCTGCGGAGGACCTCCAGTACCAGAGATGTGAAGACTTTGACCCAAACCATGTCCAAGAGCAAGGCAAGTGTCCTTGAACATATTGATCCTATTTTTACCATAATTTTTTTTGTTTTCAAAATTGCATGCTTGTATCAATTTGATGGGAATTCCTATCATAGGAAGTTTACTAGCTTTGTTAACCACCCTTGTCACCTGGGATACATGGTAGAGATTCGGGAAGGGATTTTTACCTTTGCTTCGCTAAATTAATTGAGATGGGAAAACAACTATACCCTTTAATTATGCATTAATGAGATTATGGTTAATATGAACTGGTTAATGTGATATGGTAATGGGTGATCTAAGCAAGCCTGGTATGTGGATGGGTTGGAAAACATGGTGTTTGCTTGCTTTAGATCTAAGGACCGGTTCATGCAAGAATAAGCCATGACAACAATGCCACGACAAGGCCAAGTATGGGTGCGGCGTAGCCGATTATTTAGGGTATTGCTAGTATTGCATGGATCATTTGGCGCCCCAGGGAAGGGGAGTCGGATTGGGTTTGGATTTGAGGCGGGACTCCCTGGGATCCGAACGGCAAAATAAGGGGCTCTTGGTTTAAGATGTGCTCAGTTGGAGGCATCACCATCAGTGAAACCTCAATGGGTCCGTACATGCTGGTAGTCCCTTTGTAAAGGCTATTTTGTAATCTATTGGCCACACACCAACGAAAGTGTGAGATGGCAAGATACAGGTTCTAGTCACCGAAAGGTGATGAAATCACAAACCCGTGGGTAAAGTGGTACAAACTCTGCAGAGTGTGTTAAAAACTATTATGATAGCCGTGCTCTCGGTCAAGAGCACCTGGACAACTTCCATGATTAGAATGAAATTTGGGTTTTGGTATGATTTGGTTATGGTTTGGGAATTGGAATGGTTTGATATTGGTTATGATTGATAACATGGTTATGGATGGTAATAATACGAAATAATGGTACTGGATATTGAATATGGACTGGTGTTATGATAACTATATGGTTTATGATGGGTATACTTCATATACATATAATATATTGATTTTCAAATGTTTTAATGTACATTTCAGCACTTAGCCTTTATTATATTCGACATTTGAATCAGCTACATGTCATACTTTCCACGCTTGCTGAGTACGACATGTACTCACCATTGCATTTCCCCCACCAACAGTTGCAAGTCAGGATTTGGAGTAGAGCAATGATAATGCAGAGTTCTAGGCCGTGTCTGCCATCATCTTGCCTGCAGATTGATTGGAGCTGTCATATACCTTTTGCTTAACTGCATAGTTGCTTAATTAGTTTATTTCTGCTGCATTAGTTCAAACTTGTCATTAATGATTATTAGAGGTTGTATTTGAGGATAATCTGAATTCTGTAATAAAAGTACTTAATTCATCTTGTTCTGTGGTAATTTTTGGTATATCCTTTAGTGAATGTACTCATGTATGTGTGTTGAACGTCCTGGGCACACATATGCGTTCACTTGGTTCATTTTTGAAACCGGGTGTCACAAATTGGTATCCGAGCCACAGGTTGACCATAGGATGCAACCTAGATAGAATGGACACTTTAGAGCATATAGGAGCACTTAGGAATCGATGTGTTTTTGCTTGGTGTGCTGTTTGCTATGTATGGCTGCTTGTGTGCTTAATAGAGGGTTGTGGGACGCTTTACCATTGCCATGTCCATATAGGCTAGTATAGGTAGTTGCTTAGTTTCATATATCTTGATGCACATAGTTGGGGACATTTTCTAAATCTTTATCTCTCGCTTTTCTTCAGATGGTGAGGACTCACAACCAGAGGGATGCCAATGATGAGGAGGGGAATAATGGGGAACAACAATGGACAAGGACATGCCCAAGGAGCTATCAACCTTGAGCAGCTGTTGCCGATGCAAAACCATCTCATGCAGACCATAATACAGACTATAGGACAGCTGCAGGCTGGCAACAACAACAATCAGCCTCACATGCCTCCACGGCCACCCCCACCGCCTCATAACCAATTGGGAGAGTTTATGAGAGCCAGGCCGCCGACTTTTTCTCAGGCTGCTTACCCTATGGACATCGATGATTGGCTCAAGTCCGTGGAGAAGAATCTTTCAATAGTCCAATGCAGTGACCTGGAGAAGGTGCTATTCGCATCTCATTAACTTGTTGAAGCAGCTGCCGATTGGTGGGATTCGCTATGAAACGCCCATGAAAATCAAAAGATGATTACTTGGGCTGAATTCAAGGAGAGCTTCCATTCTCATTATGTGCCGGAAGGTGTTATGATCTTAACGAGGCAAGAGTTTGAAAACCTGAGGAAAGGAAGATCGAGTGTGGGTGAATACCTCGTTAAATTCACTCAACTCTCAAGGTAGGCCACTGAAGATGTCAGTCGGGATATCCGGAAGCAATACTTGTTCATGAGTGGCTTGAACAATGATATTCAGGTACAATTGCTGAATTGTGATTATGCCAACTTGTAGAAGCTAGTGGACAAAGCAATTGTTGTGGAGAACAAGATCCGCGAGATGGAGCAAGACACCAAGAGGAAGGTGACATATCAAAGACAGCAACAAGGAAGTAATGTGCGCCTTCGCTTTACACCACCTAATGTGCCTTATTATATCTCTTTTGCTCTAGTACAACACCCTGGTTATGCACCGCGTCCAGCTCAGTTTGTGCAGCGGCGCCCTGTCATGCAAGCACCTAGGCCTCCAATGCCTTTTGCACCTCGTGCCAACCTTCCTAGTGCAAATGTGTAGAATCAAGTCCGTCTAAATTCTGGTGCAGTTAGGAAGTGCTATACATGTGGAGACAATTCAATGTCCTAAGTTAGGCCTTGGGCAAGGAAGCAATGCTCCAAGAGAGAACCTAAGACCGAATGGAGGAGTGCCACAAGGCAACCGTTGACAGTAGAATCTTACTCGTGGCAACGTGAACGTATCTACGGAGGAAGGTCAACAAGCAGATAACGCGTTTATCGGTATGTTTCTCGCAAACTCAAACCCGGCAACTATGTTATTTGATTTTGGAGCATCACAATCATTCATTGCATCGAAGAATGTTGCCAAGTATAGTTTGCCTATCTCTCATATGAAGTATACTCTATTGGTTATGTCTCCTGCAGGAGAGATGAGGACAAATATAGTATGTCCAAAAGTAAGCCTTAGAATAAGGGGGGTAGACTTCTTTGCCAACCTCGTTGTTTTGGATTCTCAAGGATTGGACATTATAGTTGGTATGGACTGGTTGAGGAAGCACAATGAAGCCATTGCATGTGCCACAAAGAAGTTAACCAATGAGGAAGTGATCACCACAGAATTTAAAGCATCTCAACATGCACCAAAGCAATTGGAGTTGAATCACATGGATGGTGCCGCAATTGAGGAGATTTCAGTGGTATGTGAATTTTTGGATGTGTTTCCGGATGAGTTGCCAGGTATGCCATCTGATCGAGATATCAAATTTGTTATTTAATTAATACCTGGAACTGCACCGATAGCTAAGAGGCCATATAGGATGCCTCCTAAGGAGTTAGCGGAACTCAAGAAGCAAATTCAAGAGCAACTAGAGAAAGGTTTTATTCGCCCAACCTCTTCACCCTGGGGAGCGCCTGTTGTTTCCGTGGATAAGAAGGATGGATCACAAAGGATGTGTGTGGATTACCGAGCTCTCAATGAGGTGACCATCAAGAATAAGTACACCTCGCCACACATAGAAGATTTGTTTGATCAGATGAAGGGTGCTTGTGTTTTCTCCAAGATTGATTTGAGGTCAGGATTCTTTCAAATGAAGATTGGACCATCAGACATACCCAAGACAGCTTTTCGGACACGATATGGATCCTATGAGTATACAATTATGTCCTTTGGATTGACCAATGCAGCTGCAGACTTTATATACCTCATGAATAAGGTCTTCATGGAGTACTTGGATAAGTTCATTGTGGTGTTCATTGATGACATCATGATCTACTTGAAGAGTGAAGAGTAACATGAGGATCACTTAAGGCTTACATTGTAGAAATTGAGGGAGCATCAGTTGTATGCTAAGTTCAGCAAGTGGCAGTTTTAGTTGAAAGAGGTGTCGTTTTTGGGTCATATCATCTCGGGAGGAGGAGTATCGGTTGACCTAGAAAAAGTGAGAGACGTGTTGAAATAGGAACCCCCACAGAATGTCAAGGAAATAAGGAGCTTTTTTGGAATGGATGGATATTACTGTCGATTTATCAAGGACTTTTCCAAAATTGCAAAACCCATGACTGAATTATTAATTAAGGGGAAAGATTTCCAATGGACTCAAACTTGTCAAGAATGTTTTGAATAGTTGAAGAAAAGGTTAACAACAGCCCCAGTTCTGGTATTGTCGGACGTGAGCAAGAGTTTTGATATTTATTGTGACGCATTAAGACAAGGGCTTGGATGTGTGCTCATGCAGGAAGGTCAAGTGGTTGCATATGCATCGAGACAATTGAAGAAACATGAGCAGAATTATCCAACACATGATTTGGAACTTGCAGCCGTGGTACATGCATTGAAGATTTGGAGACATTATATCCTTGGACATAGGTGTGAAATTTATACGGATCATAAGAGTCTCAAGTATATTTTCACACACGCGGACCTGAATTTGAGGCAACAAAGATCGTTGGAGCTTATCAAGGACTATGATGTTGGGATCAACTATCATCCAAGGAAGGCTAATGTAGTAGCCGATGCCTTGAGTAGGAAGGGAGTAAGCCACCAGCTCACGGTTCGAGAGATGTCATCCGAATTATGCAAGGAGTTTGAACGGTTGAACCTTGGATTTGTGAATGAGATGGGGATAATGGAGTTAAATCGGACCTTAGAGCGAGAAATTCGAGAGGGTCAAAAAAAGGATGAGGAAATTCAGGAGATCAAAGAAAGAACCCAGGAATGAAGGGAATTCAGGTTTGATGAGGATGATCATGGTACCTTATGGCTTGGAAAGAGGATTGTCGTGCCTAATGTGAAGCATATTCAAGAGACAAAATTAAAAGAGGCACATGACTCGCCATACTCAGTTCATACCGGTTGTATGAAGATGTACAAGGACTTGAATACGTGTTATTTGTGGGCTAGCATGAAAAAGGACATAGCCGAATATGTATCTTTGTGTGATGTGTGCCAACGAGTCAAGACGGAACACCAAAGCCAGCTAGATTATTGCAGCCATTAAAGATTATGGAATGAAAGTGGGAAGAAATTGGTATGAACTTCATAGTTGGTTTACCACGTACCCAGTCCGGTTATGACTCAATTTTGGTAATTGCGGATCGTTTGACCAAGTCAGCTCACTTCATCCCTGTCAAGACCAAGTATACTGCAACAAAACTGGCATACCTATATATGTAGCATATTCTGTGCTAACATAGAGTTCCAAAGAAGATAGTGTCCGATAGAGGTTCTCAATTTACCTCCAGGTTCTAGCAAAAATTGCATGAAGCATTGGAAACAAGGTTGAATTTTAGCTCATCATGTCACCCTCAAACGGATGGACAAAATAAGAGGACCAATCAGATTTTAGAGGATATGTTAAGAGCTTGTGCTTTGAAGCATGGGAATGGTCGGGATAAGAGCTTGCCATACGCAGAATTTTCATATAACAATAGTTACCAAGAAAGCTTGAAGATGTCACCCTATGAAGCACTATATGGGAGGAAGTGTAGGACACCTTTGTTCTGGAATGAGACAGGAGAAAATCATGTGTTTGGTCCTGACATGCTGCAGGAAGCTGAGAAACAAGTCCAGATTATTCGTGAAAACTTGAGGGCTGCTCAATCAAGGCAAAAATGCTATGCAAACAATAGGAGAAGGGAACTAGACTTTGAAGTGGGAGATTTTATTTACCTCAAGGTGTCACCAATGAGAGGTCATAAGGGGTTTAACATAAGAGGCAAGCTAGCACCTCGATACATTGGACCATTCAAGATTTTGGACAAAAGAGGAGAAGTAGCATATAAGATGGAGATGCCAGCTCACCTTTCGGACTTCCATGGTGTGTTTCATGTTTCGCAGCTCAAGAAGTGCTTGAGAGTACTGGAAGAACAAGTGCCAATGGATGAATTGGAATTAGAGGCAGATTTGACTTATGCCGAGAAACCGGTCAAAACCTTGGAGACCAAGGAGAGAATCACAAGAAACATAGATTATTAGATGGTGTAAAGTTCAAGGGAAGCATCATACAGAATCGGAAGCAACATGGGAGTTGGAGGATGATCTCAAGAAGAGATTTCCCTATGTCTTCTCTTTCACATTGAATCTCGGGGGCGAGATTCATTTTAAGGGGGGTAGGTTTGTAACACCCTCATTTCATGCATCATGCATTGCATAAGTTCATATACATCTTTAAAATTAATCCACATAAAAAGAAATGAGTTTAAAATTAATTAGGAGCTAAACCACACTTAAGATTTCTGGGAAGTGCGGACTAGTCCATTTTTGGTGCGGACTAGTCCAATTTCTCTCTGACCTCCTTCGGACATGTCCGTTTTTGCTGCGGACAAGTCTGTTTTACTGTCTGTACAACTTTCGGACTTGTTCGGTCCCGTGCGGACTAGTCCGTTATTCCAATTCCTTGAAATTTCGCCAAGTCCCTAGACTTGTTCGGACTTGTCCGACATCTAGCGGACTTGTTCGTTTTCCCCTCTGACTAAAATCGGACTTGTCCGGTTTTGGCCAGACTTGTCTATTCTTCCTCTAACTAAGTTTGGACATGTCCGATGTCCAGTCCGGACTTGTCCGATATCTTTCTGAATAACTTCGGATTAGTCCGACCTATTGCGGACTTGGGATTCTGAATTGATCTTTTGTTCCACGATATGTTTTTTGGTTTTACCTTAAGTGGGCCTAAGAACGTCGTGTCTAACTCTTTTTGCTGCCCATGTGGGACGCCACACCGGCCTTCACCCACCCATAACTCAAAATCCATCAAACCCTAGCCCTCTACCTTTATATAAATAACTCTACCCCTTGACTTTACATCCTTTTGCCTCAATTGAAAGACCACAAGCCCTAGTTCGTGGAGAGCCGCCACCAAGGAGGGAGAAGGAGATCCCGAGCAAGAAGAAGAAGAGGAGGAAACGAAAGAGGATCAAGTGACCGATATCTCCATCAAGTTTTCGTTCTTCATCAGCAATCCACCATACAGTTCCTTCACCAACCCTAGATCATCAATATCCAAGTATTGCCTCCAAAACCCTTGATTTATTGGGGTTCTAAACACTTGGTATACCTTGTACTTCCTCTTTCTCACATTAATTCAACCCTATTTCTTCAAATTTACATCGATCTATTAAATCCTAGCTCGCTGTTTCTGCAAGGGCGGACTAGTCCGACCCTACAGCGGACTAGTCCGATTTTGATCTCTGTTCATTGCTGAATTAGTTCTAAATTGATTCGAATCAACTCCAAACCTCTGTAGACTTGTTAATAACAATTTTAACTGATTAGTGAACATTATTAACAACTCATTAACTAGTTTTGCTTTGCATTTGCATTAATCATGCATGTCATGTCATATTGAGTAATATATGTGCACTTATTAATTGTGATTCTTGTCTTGTATGTTTATTCCGCGGTTAAGATAGATTTGTGCTACAGAGTGCTGCGGAGGACCTCCATTACCAGAGATTTAAGTATTTGAACCAAACCAAGCCCAAGAGCAAGGCAAGTATCCTTGAACATATTGATCCAATTTTTACCATAAATGTTTTGTTTACAAAATTGCATGCTTCTGTCCATTTGATGGGAATTCCTATCATAGGAAGTTTACTAGCTTTGTTAACCACCCTTGTCACCTAGGATACGTGGTAGAGAGTCGGGAAGGGTTTTTTACCTTTGCTTCGCCAAATTAATTGGGATGGGAAAACAACTATACCCTTTAATTATGCATTAATGAGATTATGGTTAAAATGAACTTGTTAATGTGATATGGTAATGTGTGATCTAAGAAAGCCTGGTATGTGGATGGGTTGGAAAACATGGTGGTTGCTTGCTTTTGATCTAAGGACCGGTTCATGCGAGAATAGCCCAGGACAACAGTGCCACCACGAGGCCAAGTATGGGTGTGGCGTAGCCGATTAATTAGGGTATTGCTAGTATTGCATCGATCATTTGGCGCACCGGGGAAGGGGAGTCAGATTGGGTTTGGATTAAGGCGGGACTCCCTGCGATCCGAATGGCACAAAAGAGGGCCCTTTGTTTAAGATGTGCTCAGTTGGAGGCATCGCCACCAGTGAAACATCAGTGGGTGCGTACATGTTGGTAGTCCTTTTGTAAAGGCTATTTTGTGATCTCTTGGCCACACACCAACGAAAGTGTGAGACGGCAAGATAGAGGTTCTAGCCACTGAAAGGTGATGAAATCACAAACACGTGGGTAAAGTGGTACGAACTCTACAGAGTGTGTTAAAAACTATCATGATAGCCATGCTCCCGGTCAAGAGCACCTGAAAAACTTCCATGATTAAAAGGAAATTTGGGTTTTGGTATGGTTTGGTTACGGTTTGGGAATTGAAATACTTTGGTACTGGTTATGGTTGATAACTTGGTTATGGCTGGTAATAATCTGGAATAAAGGTAATGGATATTGAATATGGACTGGTATTATGTTAACTACATGGTTTATGATGGGTTTCTTCATATACATATAGTATATCTCTTTTCAAATGTTTTAATGTACTTTTCAGCACTTAGCCTTTATTATATTCGTCATTTGAATCAGCTATGTGTCATACTTTATACACTTGCTGAGTACGACATGTACTCAACCTTGCAATTCCCAAATCAACAGTTGCAGGTCAGGATTAGGAGTATAATGGTGATAATGCAGAGTTCTAGGCCGTGTCTGCCGTTAGCTTGCCTGTGGATTGATTGGAACTGTCATATACCTATTGTGGAGTTGCATAGTTGCTTAATTAGTTTATTTCTACTACATTAGTTCAAACTTGTCATTAATAATCATTACAGCTTGTATTTGAGGATATTCCGAATTCTGTAATAAAAATACTTAATTAATCTTGTTCTGTGCTAATTTTTTGTATATCCTTTTGTGAATGCACTCGTGTATGTGTGTTGAACGTCCTGGGCACACATATGCGTTCACTTGGTTTATTTTCGGAACCGGGTGTCACACATACACCCTCATTTCAATTGATTGTTATGTTTCAATCACTATGATGAAGCTCAATGAACGCTAAACTTGATCATGACTGAGATCGCGGCGATTCGAACTGATTATACACCCTACCGGGGAGTCCTAATGTACCCAAACAACTCGAGGACCATACAACTCATGCGACCCGCTAAAGCCACATAAGGGGTACTCATGTCAACCTTTTTCACACACGTTCCCGCATGATTGGACAATCTTCACCACAAGGAGTACTATGGTCCGACAGACCAATAGTCACTCGTGCGTGTCAAACATATAATGAAGTCATGGCCCAAACACTAGTACAAAAGTGAGATTTTTAGCTTGCCATACCTTTATTTTTGGCATGTGGTTAGAACGGAAAGTTCTTAGGACAACAAAAACAATGCACAGTCCTTAACTAACCAAGAGGGGTTACATCCTAGTCCCCTCTCAGTCCACAAGTTCATCATCTTTCTTATTTTATCCCATATCCAAGTACATTAAGTCCAAACTCGTGAATGGTGGTGATCTTGCCATCAATTCGACCTCTACCGATTTAAGTAGGGCTAAGCATGACACTTCGCAAATTAAAAATCAACCCAATCAGTCCCATGACATCTCAACAAGGATCGTATTTAATCAAGACTCACGATGCCCTACACCTAGTGCCCGACAATGCATATACAATAATACTAAGTTCATTCATCACCTTTGTAAAAATAATAGGTTCAAGATGCATAGATGCTTTCCTTCAGTCGCTGGAGGATACTCCGCGGGATTAGTGCTCAGACAACTGGTCTCCCAAGGCGCACCCATGTCACTCTCCAACGGTTCGTTCGCTAAACAAAGAAAAATGCACCATATGAGAATGAATGCCATGATGCGATACATAATGCAACCTGTATGAAACTTTGCAGTATTATAGACCATAAAGTCATGAAAAAATGCAAAAATAATCACTAAATTTGGACATTCCTAGCTCAGGTTATTAACAAAACACTGGCACTTTGTCTGAAATCTGGTAAAACGGGTGCATTCGTACCATTATGTGAAGCTCGAATTTTTCAAAAGCCTTTCTGGACCAGTGGTCATTTTTACTTGATAATGGATGTTAAAAGTTGATGTCTGGATCTGGTCCCACATTAGTTTGATCTATAATTAATTAATTATGATTTCCGCAATTTTTATTAACATAAACAAGATAAATGTGGAAATCGTGTTTATGCTCCATGGTTAAAGCTGAAACTTTGCAGGCACGTTATTTGACACTAATTAAGACTTTTAGAATAGGTTTCATCATTTTATAATTCATACAACTTGCATGGGGAAACATAACATGTTTCAGCCCATATAAAAAGAATTAAGGTGGTAATCCCATATAAATGAAACACCAACGCATGCAGCAGTCCCCATGATTCGTGTGAAACATGAGGAGACTCCCAAATACACTTTTACCATTTTAGGACCATTACTTTATTTATTATTATTTTAATCATGCAAATGATTAGAAAATTCATATCTTGTAGTTTTTACACATGACCTGAGCTGAAATAATATCATATACATCACATGCAGTAGCTAGAATGAACATGCAAGAGGTCAATGCTACTGAATCTGAAATAATAAGTGAAATGCATAAAGAATATATGAGCAAAAACCTTTTTCGTGGCAAATCTGAGCTCAAACATGACATGCATGATGTTTACATGCATAGATCTAGTTATTAGTGTTCTAGCAAAATTTATGTCATATTTGTAAGAGAAATATTTAATTTGCTATGGATTTTAGAACTTGCACTGATATATGATGCAGAAAAATGAATATCTAGGGGACAAATCACAAGAACAGCAACGTCTTCAATCTCTAATTAGCAAGAACAGCCATGAGAAGGCAGAAAACAGTGAGATAAACCAAGGGGAAACGTAGAGAGGAAATATCTTTGGAGAAGAAGCTTACCACCAACTTAGATTTAAAACAAAAGCTTGGATTAGGGGAGAAATCGCGAGCTGCAGGACCCTTTTTGGGTGCTGAACAGAGGAAGGTGGAGGAGAGAGCACAGGTGAGGCAAGAATTATGAAGGGAGTGTTCTCTTCAGTGCTCTTAGGGATAGGTTTTAGAGAGGGGCAGCTGAACCGCCAGGGAATCAAGTCACTGGCTGACTGATGGGTCAAGTTTGATTTGTGTTTTCAAAAATGTATCTATACTGCTTCTGTATTTCTTCGATAACTAAAGTTATAGTCCTCAAAAAATTACAAATTTTTGTTTATACCTGGATAAGGTCATAAGGAACTACTTTTGTTTTGTGACTTCTTCAGATTCCTGAAACTGAAAATCTGGCAAGACAGATTGTTTTGAAACCTTGCTGGATTTTTATGTGTTGGAAACTTCTTTATAAAATCTTGGGAAATTTACCAAAATCCTCTTTCAGGAAGTAGAATATAAACAAATTTTTGTGTGGTTACATTTTAGTAGAAATAATTTGGATTTCTTCATAAGTCTTGATATGTCGAATACTTTACTATAAATCTGCATTTTAACTCCATCCATTTGCTTATTCAAAATTGATATTGACGCTCTTTTATTCTGGGATTGAGCTGCTGGATATTTTAACAAATTGGGGTGTGACACTCTCCCACTTCTTTGAAGCAAAAAGGTTCGCCTGTATGTATCATAGATGCTGGCAAAGTTTCAGCCCATGGCATGGACCGTGGACTCCCTATTTTGAGTTTTTCCTACAAGTTTAGTGTATGAGCAGAGATGGGTCATGAGCTAAATTCGTTTTTCAAGTTTGCTTATTCATCGTGGACATAAGAGTTTACCTTCTACACGACAAGGCGCAACACTTTGAAGAAAAATCAATTAGAATCATGGAGTAGAAGCTCGGGTATTCAAGTTCTTGTAGCCGGCAGCAAAAATGGGCAAGTTCGCCATCAAATTCTTTATTCCGATGCCTTTAACCGTGTTCGGCCTCCATTTTCTTGATCCCTATGTTTCCATAAAACTTATAGAGGTTTTACCAGGAAATAAGACACTAGGGGCGCACACCGACATCCCCTAAACCCTAACCACCAGTGCTCCATAGATCCTTTCCCTCCAGCCGGTTTCGATCTAATCCATGGTCACAAACGTGTTTGCCGTTTGAAATTAGGCCCTAGCAGCAAGAATTGAGGGTGGAGAGGCCTTGCAACGGCCACTCGGCTTGGGCGCGGCCCTCACTGGATCCTTTGTGGCCACCGGATCTCGTGTGGCCACATCATTTAATCCTGTTGCCTCGTATGGCTGCAATACTATTGGAACATTTTAAAACCCGTGGGCCCCCTTCATTATTCAAACATTCCCAGTTAAAAAATGGTTCTCCTTCTCATCCAAACTTTGAAAATAAATAAATCCTATTTGGCCCAATATTCTCAATTAAATATTGTTGGAACCAGGGTGATCTATACTTTCAAGTGGTGCACTTGGATCTGTATGAAAATCCATAATTTGGCCTCAATGATTCCATGAAGCAATATGCCTTTGCAATTAATTCCTGATGATCTATTCATTGAACAATTCTCAAATTTTAGCCAGATCCTTGCACATACTTTCCCCGAGTTCTGGTAAACATTTCATATCTAATGAGTTCATTTGAATGGCCAAATTTTGTTCCCAACCTGTACGTACTTGAAAAATTCTAAAATGTTCAAAAACTTTTTCTAAAAATGGCCCAAACTTCTAAAATCAATATCTCACAGTAGAATGCTTAGAATTTATTAAACTAATTTTTTTGGATCACTCTTGACCTCCTCTAAACAGAAAACCAACTCTTGGCCATGTTAAAGCTACAAGTTGATCTTGAAAATTCTAAGAAGTGTTTAGGTTCATAGATTTTTATACAACAGATACTTCCATGAACATTGCCCAAATTTGGCCAGAACCTCGCCCGTATTACCTAGTGTCCACTGCTTTGCAGCAACATTGGACTTTATTTAATACACTAAACTATGTTTCATATCATTATGTCCATATCATCACTGTTAATCCTCATTGAATTTTTGTTCATATGGAATAGTTGCTGAGCTCCAAGAGATCCTGGAGCCCATTGAAGTCATCCCCCCATAGACTAACTGTTACACTGTCTCGCAGCCAAGCAAGCCCCGATTTGCCTTTAACAACGTTTTGAACTTTTATTTGTATCACACTATATGGGTTAGCTATGTATGTGCAATAATTCTAAGTTTCTTGGAGTTCTCCACTTGCATGACCAGAAAACCCATGAGAGTAGAGTAGATGGTTAAGTCCTTGATGTGTCCATGCTATGCCAATTGTTATACTTGCTTCGATAAAAGTCAAGTAGTTAGAATCTACTCGCGAGTATAGAAATTGGGATCACATGGGTTTCGCTCAAGCGAGAGGATCACCATTTGAAATATGTGACCGGGCATGGAATAGAAGCAGTAGGACATAGGGGCCTGTGAGCTGTAGTTGTGCCTGTGTCAGTCAAGGATCGATCCGTGTGCAGTCCTATTGAGCAAGTTTGAATGTAATGAAGGCACACTTTATATATGAGACCTAGTAAACCGAAGTAACTTGACCACCTTAGCATCGAGGCATAACCCACCGCCTTATAGGTGCCGATTGAGAGCAGCAGTACGATCGTACTCCGTGTGGGTGTGGCGACCAGGGTCCACACATTCCAAGAATCGCAGAGGGTGGTGTCGTGCGATGCGGCACCCAACAGCACACACGAAAAGAATACGACAAAAATACAAATTTTTATTTATAGAAACAACGGAAGTCTTTTACAATACATAATGTAGAGCGAAAGTGATACTCATAGCTAAACTCTCAGCCTAGCTATGCAAAAGTGCAGCCGTCCAACCTGGGGACGCTACACACTAGCAACACACAATAATTCACAGCAACGTGTAGGGCTCCCACTCGGTGGTATACCCCGATGGAGGCATCGCCGCATCTTCGGGCCCTTCCTCATATTTCTCACCTGTAACAACTTAATATAGTAACCGTGAGCACAAAGGCTCAACAAGACTTAACCGTCTCACCTAAACATGGAACCCTACATGCAGGAATACTTAACATAGGAATAGATATAGTAGTAAATGGCTCGCCTACATGTTGATTCTTAATTTTTAAGTTATTAGCAACAACTTAAAGGTTCAATAAAAGTAACTTTAGTAAGCATATCCTACAGCAATCATAGTTGCAAAGCAATTATAATTCAATACACCATATTCTTCTAACTTCTTCAGTATTTACTACGTCGCAGCACAGTGAACAAGCGGTTTTCAAATAACTGCGAGGGATGGTGATTGCAATCAGTAGACAACCGGATAACATGTCACGTACACCCGTGCATGAGAAACGTGCAATGCTCCTCATGACATCATACGCATCAACTTTTCACAAGAAACTCAAATGCCGAACCGGTCCCACCATCACAGGCATAAGGTCCCCGCACGGAGCGTGTCTGTGTCCGCTGGTAGATTTACACCTTGCTGCCCTCAACCCACCCCTATCGACAGTGGCCTATGCCTTGACACCCAAGTTATCAAGTTACATTGGTTTTCTGTGTTCCATATGCCCAGTATGCATCTGGTATAGTTCAAACTTGTCTAGCAGGACCGCACACGGATCGATCCTCAATCGACACAAGCAGGGCTACACATGTGAGACCACATATCGCTTTATCCTATCCCACTGCTCGGTCTCCAATTCATAATCATAAACCATTCTTTGATCAAATCCATCCTGTGTGATAAAATCCTATCTTGTGAGTAGATTCCAACTACTTGACTTCTACCGAATTCCTCAAAACATTAGCATGACATTTTATACTCGTCAAGTTGTATACCTACCCAATACTTCATGGGATTTGTGGGTCATGCAAGTGGAGTAACAAGCACCTTAGCTCTAATGCACAAAATTCATCCTTGACATAAGTGATACAAATAGAAACTTTGAATTAGCACCTAAATGCAAACCGTGACTTGCCTAGCTGTGAGTCAGAATCAAATTTAGCCTCAGGTGGTATGCTCTCCAGGGGCTCTGGCTCCTCCTCGATCTCGGTCACTATATGATGTGCATAATATGAAAGTATATAAGTGATATTGAAACTATATAAAAGATCATATAAATAATGATTATGTAAGAAGATGATTTTAGATGGCTTTGGGATTGTTACAGTGAATACTAGGTACTATGTAGAAGATCTGGACCAAAGATTGGAGATGTTCAAGGAAGCTTGTGGTCTCTAAAATTCCAACAAGTAAAAGCCTTCTCTGAAATTTATATTAAATCTGGAGCTTTGTCATGGTTAACAGTGGGTGATCATGGTAAAGGAGGTATCACTGATTCTAGGAAAATTTGTTTAATATTTTTCTGAGCTTCCTACTAGGAGGAATTGATTTTACAAGTTTGGGAAAATTCTGGAAATGTTTCTGTACATTTCTCAATTTTCAAACTACATAGACAATTGGAACACTGATTCACCCAGTAAACATAGTCCAATGAAGTTTAAATTTTTACTGGAGATACAGCATACTTTTAAGAGTGTTCTGAACAAAATTGGGAAGTTTCCAATTAAAAGAACAGGGGTAATTAATTTTCCAAGCAGTTAGATCAAAGGAATTAATTATGAAAATTCTGGGACTTTCATGTCCAACAAATTGCGCCACTGCAAAATGGGGATCAAGATGAGTCTACCAGAATTTATTTGGAATTATTTGAGCAATTCTACCAGGAGTAATTAAATTTAGAAGCTTGCTCAAAATCTGGATTTAAATTCCTATTGAAAAATTTTAATTAACTCGCCTGGCCCCAGCCATTTAAAATGGGCCAATCATCACCAGGCCACACAAAGTGCCACGCGTTTAACCGCACAGCCGCACTAGATCCGGTGGCCACAGCAGATCCGAAGGAGGAAAACAGACGCCGACACGCGGGGCCCACCGCGTCGTCTTCAACCTCGGCTCGGGGGCGGCGCTCGGGCTGGTCGTGGCAGCGCAGCGCCGGCGAGCTTGCCGGCCTTCTTTCTCTCTGAATCCCGCTGCCTAATCATTATTCGAGGTGCTGAGCATGATGGGGAGGTCGTCGAACACCGGCGATGGCCTGAATCCAGTGCGCGACGGCGGCGGCGGCTAGGATTTTGGCCATGTCTGAGCCGCTTCAAAATGTTGCAAAAATGTCGAGGAAAAGCTGGGGAGGTTCCTGGGAGCATGAGGAAGATGATTCTGAGGTGCAAACACCGCATAACGGTCGGCCAACACAAGTTCGACGGCGAGCAACAGTGCTTTTCAAATGCGACGAGGAAAACTTGCAATACTCCAGCGGTGGTGGATTATTTTCACTGATAATTGATCCAGGGGTTGCGCTAGGAGGTATAGAAACTAGTATCTAGCTGGCTCAAGGGATTTCTCCACATAGTACACGAATTGCTCTCACGACCTAACATGAAGGGAAACCTTGTGCCGAAAGTAAATCAAGAAATACTCGCTCAATAGGGGATGAAACGAAGAATGGTATTTACCTTGAGAAAGGTGATGTCCCGGCGATCCTGTTTGCTTTTCGGAGCTGCTCGAGAGCCGGCCTGTGGCGCCGGTGCAACGGGAAGGCAGTGGGCTTCCTTACGACGGCAGAATGGCGGCGTCCTCAACATTCCAAAATACCAGCATTGTAGCCAATGAAACACTGAATCAAAAGCTGGAGAAGATAGAGGGAAGTCTTGTGCACCCCTTTGCTGTTGAGAGAATGAACAAACTCGGCCAGAATCTTGAGCTGGTCGGGTGAACAGAGGTGGCGAGGGGGTGCGCTCAGGAGAGAAACAAAGGAAGAAGCGTCGATGCTTTTCCACTCTGGTCAAGAACCAAAGATAGAGAAGGGGAGGTGTAGGGAGCACACCATGATGCAAGCAGGAAAGCAGCTCGCTGGAGTTACATGCCGTGCGGTGTCGTCACGATGAGAAACAGAGTGCTCACGTATTAGCTTCACTGACCAGTGGGTCCCACAGCCCCCCAAAGTCTATCTTCTTTGGTCCTTCAATTCTCCCACCTATATTTCTCCAAGAATTCCAGATTTTTATGGAGAGGACAAATCAAAGGTGTAGATTAAGATTTTTGCATTTAATTTCAAAATTGGACAAGTTTCATCTGAAATTCAAATTCAAATTTGAATTTGAATGGAATTCAACGTACACATTGAATTGAATAGAAAATATGCTCCAAATTTTATGAAATTTTATAGGGATGCTCTTTGGAATATTTGGAAGCTAATGGTGAACTCAAATTTTTATTTTGGCAAGGTTTGAACAGGAGCTATCTTTAAAATTTTGAATTCCTTCATATAGGGTTTAACTCACTTCATTTTCCCATTCCCTGTTTATTTCTTCTTCCCCTTCCAATTGTCTATTTTCCTATCTAAACTTTTCACTATGAAATTTTAGGGCTTTTACATCCTCCCCCGTTAAAAGAATCTCGTCCCGAGATTACAATTAAAAGAGACGGAGGTAAAAAGCTTACTGAATATGAGATGATAACAAATCCGGATAATTTGATCAGAGATAGTCCTCGCTTTCCCATGTCGCTTCTTCAGCAGGATGGTTTCTCCAAAAGACTTTGTTCAAGTACAAAGTCTGGTTTCTGGTGGTGCGAGTCTTTTCATTGATAATCTGGATCGGATACTCAAAATAAGTGAGGTCCGGTTGGAGAGCTTTCAGGTCTTCGCTGCAGATTTCAGCTGATGATTTAAAGCTCTTCCGCAGCAGAGAAATGTGGAATACATTATGAACACCAGCAAGCGATGCTGGTAGCTTCAAGCGATATGCCACGGGTCCGCATTTTTCAGTGACTGCGAACGGATCGATGAATCATAGAGCAAGCTTTCCCTTCAATCCTAAGCAGTGAATTCCTTTCATCGGAGAGACACGAAGATAAACGTGGTCTCTGAGTCGAAGTGGAGAGGTCGACGTCTTTTATCCTTATAACTTTTCTGATGAGATTGAGCAGCCTTGAGATTGGCTTGGATCACTCGCACTCGTTCCTCGGCTTCATTCACAGGATCATTTCCGTATATAACTCGCTCGCTAGATTCACACCAGTTGAGTGGTGTGAGACATTTTCGGCTGTAGAGAGCTTCATACAGTGCCATCTTGATGCTAGCTTGATAGTCATTGCTATATGAGAACTCCGCCAATGGTAAATGATCATCCCAATTTTTAACAAGGTGGATGGCACAAGCGCGTAGAATATCTTCAAGAACTTGAGTCACCCGCTCAGTTTGACCGTCGGTCCGCAGGTGATATGCAGAGCTTCAGATCAGTTTTTTCCCTAACGACGCGTGCAGCTGCTCCCAGAAACAAGCAACAAACAGCACACCACGATCTGAAATAATTTTCCGGGTAACTCCATGCAAGCACATGATTCTTGCAATGTATAACTCCGCATATTTCTTGGCAATGTACTTTCTATGTGCATGGATGAAATGAGCTGATTTGGTTAGTCGATCGACTATCACCCAAATCAAATCATGTTTGTGGAGCGTGAGAGGTAATCTGACAATGACATCCATACTAATGTCCTCCCATTTACAGGCTGGAATATTTAGTGGTTGCATCTGTCCGGCTTTCCTCATGTGGTCAACTTTCACCAGCCGACACGTATCACACTCGGATACGTACTTTGCAATTTCTCTTTTCATCTGTGTCCACCAAAATCTGGTTTTCAGATCTTGATACATCTTGTTGCTGCCCGGATGAATAGAATAATTGGACAAGTGAGATTCATCAAAGATTTTCTTCTAAAGTATCAAATCATGGGGTACCACTATACTATCTTTGAACCATTAGTACCATCCTCATCACAACAAAAATGTTGAAAGTACCGGACAAGTCCGGATCAGACCGGACTAGTCCGATATTGTCCAGTAAGGGTAACCGGACTAGTCCGGACCCTTATAGGACTAGTCCGATATTGTCCAGTAAGGATATCAGACTAGTCCGGACTCTATATGGACTAGTCCGATTTTTCAGTAACTGTCACTTTGAACTCAAAATTGACATGTGTTCTAATTGAAAGGACACGACCCACCAAATTTTGAGTCCCTGATCTGGATACTCAATGATTCCTAAGGGTGGGAGGCCCCCTCTTGTGCCTATTAGTGGACTATAAGAAGAGGATCAAGTGTATGATCAGGGAATGCTTATGCATATACAAATACACACTTGAACACTCTTAATTCTCAGAATCCGATCAACATACCAAGAGGAGAACAAGGGGAAACACCTATCGTCGTTCTTCTTGCGGCCTCAGCTTGTTGGCTCGATGGCCGCATCGTCAAGCAACAACAAAGATGGAGGAGAGTGTTCTTGTGCTATTTGAGAGATAGCACTTGGTGTTGATCTTGTAATGAGATTTCTCCATGTAATTCAAGATGATTTAGTGGCTATTTGATCTTTGGGATCTCTCTTCATTTCTAACAATGGTATCAAAGCCGTTTAGACCACTAATCATTTCAAATTAAGTTTTGATCGAAGTTTTTTCGCTGAAAGTTTTAAAGGTCCAGACTTGTCCGGTCTAAGGGCTGGACTAGTCCGGTGTGCCACAATAGAGTGGTTAGGTTTTCGGATCAGGGCGTTTTGATACGTTCATCTGATTGAAAACCAATTAAGCACTTTGGATTGAAATCCATTGTGAAAATTAAGTTTATTTGATAAGATGGTAAGATTAAGATTCCCTTTTCGGTATTTAGACATTTTACGGGTTTTTATATGAAACTTTTTCGGGGTTTGTCGTACTAGTCCGGAATAGTACGGACCAAACTCGAAAAGTTCAATAAAGAACGGATTAAATGTTTTTGGATCAGTACCAGACTTGTCCGGTGTTTGGACCGGACTAGTCTAAAAACCATACTGTAAGAGTTCGAACTAGTCCGGCCATGTGCGGACCAGTCCGTGCTACACAATTAAGTTTGCTCATTTAATTAAGGTTCCGCTGTGAATTAAGTTTATATTGTCCTAGCAATTTGGTCTAGTAACCAAAGCGAAAGATAAATTGCTATGTCAATTTAAGTTTCACGGAATTCTATTGAGTAACCAAAGTGAAAAAATAGAATTGTCATGATTTTAAGTAATATTAATGTCACTATTGGCTGAGTAACCAAAGTGAAAGGCATTAATGACATTTTCCTTTCTATATACATGGTAATTTGGTCGAGTAACCAAAACGAAAGATAAATTACTATGTATTTCAGTTGTTCTTCAATGTTAAGTTTTAATGTCATTATTCCTGAGTAACCAAAGCGAAAGGCATTAATGACATTCTTTTTGTAAGAATATAGTAATTTGATCGAGTAACCAAAGCGAACGATAAATTATTATGTTGAATTTGAGTTATTCTCAAATGTTGAGTTTTGGTCGAGTAACCAAAGTGAAAAATAAAACTCATCATTTTCTTGTGGTTAACATCTATGCATTCTTCTTGATTTTCATTTTTTTGATTATGAAGGTTCCTCCAATGCTAATTCATCAACTGAGTTTCATCACCTCCATTGATATACTCATTGGAAGCAATTATGGGAGATGGCGAGAGAAGTTGGAGATTGCTTTAGCGGTCTCTGAGATAGACTTGGCTCTCAGTACTCCATATCCGGTTGCACCGGTTGAACCAGTAAGAGATGCTTAAAAAACTGAGGAATCCTTTGTTGTGAGGACAAAGGAATATACTACTGAGTTATTGGCTTATGACATTGATTGTTATAAGTGGACGAAATCAAACCGGAAATGTTTGATGGTAATTAAGGGAACTATCACTGAGGCCATTCGGGGAGCAATCCCTGAATGTGAAACTGCTGTTGAATACCTCCAAAAGATTGAGAATCAGTTTACTGGTTCTTCTAAGGCCACTGCAAGAACTCTTATTAAGAGGCTTGTTACTGAAAAGTATCATGGAGGTGGTGTGCATGAGCACATCTTAAGGATGACAAATATGCCTGCAAAGCTTAAGCCTATAGATTTGGGGATTAAAGATGAGTTCATTGTGCATCTCATCATTGCCTCACTTCCTAAGGAATTTGAGACTTTTGTCATCGACTACAACTCTCAACCTGAACTATGGAACATAGAAAAACTCATGGCTATGTGCGTTTAGGAGGAAGAGAGGATTAAGTCCCTTCACGGTTATGATGCTATTAATTACATGAAGGGAAAAGGTAAGGCTAAGAAGAATTATTCTTCAAAGGGATCTTTTAAGTATCATGGTTCTTCTCACCATGATAAAGATAAGAGTAAGTTTCCACAAAGCCATCCTTACAATAAGGATGTGAAAGTGGATAAAGATCAATGCCGCTTTTGTTTACACAATGGTCACCATCAGAAGGATTGCATTGGCTTCCTTAAATGGTGTTGCAAAAATCGTAATGACTTTGTGACCTTTGTTGATGAATCCCTGCTTTTAGATTATACACCATCTTCTTGGTGGATTGACTCAGGTGTCACTGTGCACGTTTGCAATTTGTTGCAGGGGTTAAATATGAGGAGGACCCTAGAAAGAGGAGAAAGGGCCATTAAAGTTGCTGAAAGCCATTGGAGATTATCCATTAGTATTAACAAATGGCTTCGTACTTATACTTCAGGATGTATTATATGTACCCTCTTTAAGTAAAAATCTCATCTCAGTGTCATGCTTAGATGATGATGGTTATGTTTGCCAATTTGGCAAAGATAGATGTGTAATTAAGTATGATAATAAGATGGTTGGTGCTGCCATAAGACAAGGCATGCTATACTTAATATCTATGCATGATGATGTTAATGTTGTAAGCGACAATCAGTTTTCCTCACATCAGGGTAAGCATAAGAGAATCAATTCCGAAATGTCTTCGAAATTATGGCATTGTCGCTTAGGCCATATTTCGAGGGGGAGAATTGAACAATTGATTTCACAATCAATTCTTCCCCATTTGGATTTTTCGAATTCAGAAAAATGCATAGACTGCATTAAGGGAAAATTTGTAAAGAAAATTAAGAAAGGTGCGATACGCAGTGCGGGAATTTTGGAATTAATCCATACAGACATTTGTGGTCCATTTCCTGTAGTATCAGTTGATGGTTTTGATTCATTCATAACTTTCACGTATGACTATTCTTGCTATGGCTATATTTATCCAATTAAAGAACACTTTGAAGCATTGGATAAATTTAAGATATTTAAGGCTGAAGTTGAAAATCAGCACAATATTAAGATAAAGTGGTAAGATTCGATCGTGGTGGTGAGTACTACGGTCGTCATACCCCATATGGCCAAGTTCCTGGACTGTTTGCTCGGTTCCTAAGGGAAAATGGCATAGTCGCCCTGTATTCCACATCGGGCGAGCCTCGGCAAAATGGAGTAGCGGAACGGCGCAACTGTACGCTAATGGATATGGTTAGATCCATGTTAAGTCAATCATATTTGCCGGTTAGCTTATGGATGGAGGCATTAAAAACCGCCATTCATGTGCTAAATCGGGTTCCTACTAAGTCGGTGCCCAAAACACCGTATGAGTTGTGGACGGGGCGTAAGCCCTCATTAAGTTATATGCATATATGGGGCTGTCCCGCTGAGGCAAAATTGTTTAACCCAAACATTGGTAAGTTGGATTCTAAGACAGTAAGTTGCCATTTTATTGGCTATGCAGAAAAGAGTAAGGGATATCATTTCTATTGTCCAGAACGATACACTAAGTTTGTAGAAACAAGGCATGCCATATTTTTAGAGGATGCCATGATCAGGGGGAGTACGGTAAGATGAGAAATTAATCTTGAAGAGAAGCGGGTTTATGTACCCACTCCTATGATTCAAGAACCATATTTCCCATTACCTACTGTTGTTGAGTCATCAGTGCCCACTGGTAAAGATTCAACACCTGTTGTTTGTTCTCCATTGACAACAAAATTATTAAGAGAGGTTGAACATTCTCAGCCCGTTGTCATTAATAATGAAGAGCAACAACAACCTCAAAATGAAGATAATGTGCAACTAAGAAGATCTCAAAGAGAAAGAAAATCGGCTATTCCGGACGATTATGAGATCTATTTGAGTGAGGCAATTCAAATGGAGGGTGATCCCACCACATTTGAAGAAGCTATGAGAAGTCCTCAATCATCTGAATGGCGTAAATCCATGGAGGATGAAATGAGGTCGTTTGCAGATCTGTTTTTTACTCGGGTAGAACAGATGAACCTTTATTCGATCTTCTGATCATAACTTGAGTTTTTCGCAACGGTTTTCCGTGATTCTTGTTGTTGTGTCTTCGTGACTTTATTCTCTATAATATATACTACTTTTGTCACAGTTGAACACGTTTAGATTTGTTGCACACACGGTTTCTTAACAGATTGATTTTTGCTGAGGGATTTTCATTGTCTCAACTGAAAAAGTTATAATCTACCATTCACCCCCCAGTTGTAGCTTTTCACATGCTCTTCGATGCTACATAGTTCCACTGATTTAGACGTATATGCCAGTATAACCGGTTAAGATTTTCACTTTTGTGGGGCACATAGTACTAACACGTATCCCATCGATGCATTAACAACTTTGCTGTAAAATGGAATCGAGAAGATGTAAGAGTTCATGTATTAGATATCGAGCTCGATTTCAAACTAAACAAAATTGGAGTAGGTTTTGAACTCAAAGATTCAAAAATAAAGTGTCCTGTCTTCTTCCAGAAAAAGACATGAATTTAAAATGCCATAGCTCCCAGTAGAAAAACACAATGAAGGTGTACCTTACATGGATGTAAATTTTCTGAAATCTTGTAAAACTGTTATGTTCAACTCCAGAGCACAATCCTCCTCTCACCTATTCAAAATTTCAAAGTTCCAAAATCTGCCAAACTGGACATAAACTAGAACCCTCTCTGGACTCCTTACTGTTTTGACCATATCTCACACAAGAAACAATGAACAGGGTCATGCAAGACATTTCTGAAATCCTTTTTGCCATCACTATAAACATCAACTTTACTCAGCTTCCAAGCCACATCACTTCCTGTACAATTGAACTGTTCCTCCGAGGGATCCCTATTCCACCGTCTTGGAGCAGTCATCTCGAGGGGGCCAATCGAGCATGACGCAATTCCTTTGCCTTTTCTCTTAGTTTGGCGAGGCGAAGCCAGACTAGGACCAACCATATCTTGTGCTCTTGAAGCTGGTTTCTTGGCTGGAACCTTTCAATGCACCCTAGGTGGGGTGGTTGAAGGGTCAGCGGTGCGATCTTGTCTCTTCTTAGCTTGGCCCGTCGAAACGCAAGGCAAGGTCTCTTGATCAATTTCGGCCTCAAAGTCAGAGATGTCCTCGTTTGAGCTCGACGTTTTCCTGACAAGAAGGTTATACATGAGATAGATAAGGATTGGTAGCAAGGAAAGGCATTGAGTTAAAGAAGATTAGGGTTTTGTTCAGCTAACATCTAACTTGTCTATTGCTCAGGTGCGGACTAGTTCGGGGCCTCAGACTTGTCCGCACTGATAACGGACTAGTCCGATATTCAGCTGCTTGAACCCTAACTAACAGGATAATGGAGTTTCTCAATGCAAAAACAAGGCAATGTAGTTGTACTACTACAAGGGAGCATGTATTGACAGGAAGAACTAGTCTATTTGAACCAAAAAAAGGAAAATCGAAGGTTGCAGGGTTTGGAGAAATATTTTACCAAATCCTTCGATTCGCGGTGTTGGAGGAGTTTTGATACAGACAAGTCCGTGGCCTTCGATCCCCTTGCAATGGAGATCAAATCCCACCAAAACTTGAGTGGATTTGCTGGAGGACTTGCCAAATCGCCTTGGGAGCACTTGAGTGCGGAGAGAGAACGTAAGAAGAGTTGTGAGGTAGAAGAAGATTAGGGTTGCGCCGACCCTAGGTTTATGGATTCGAGAAAAATTGGACTAGTCCGTAGTCTGACTGGACTAGTCCAGTCTAGCAGACACTCAGCAGACTAGCCTGCAATGTGCGAACTAGTCTGTGGTCACCAGGACAGAAACAAATAGACCTTCGTATTTTGAAGGTGCATAAAAAGAAAATAGGGGGCAGAAACACACAAATATTCTTGATGAATAGGATCAGTAATCATGCAACAATCAAGCTTGACCATAATTCACCAAGATCAAGTGATTAACATAGTTTTTTTCGGAGAAAAATAGAGAGAGATAACTTTTCAACACAATCAACATGATTTTGAAGATGGCATACAAGTATGCAAGTTTCCAAGCCACGTTCCAAGCATCAAGGATATTTAGTTCATTTCGGAGCTCACAAAAGCGTTTTTCATCAAGTGGCTTGGTAAAGATATAGGCTAGTTGTTTTTCAGTGTTGACATGGGATGTGGCTATGTCTCCTTTTCATTGAGTGATCTCTCAAAAAGTGATTCCGGATGTCTATGTATTTGATTCTAGAGTGCTCAACGGAGTTATGGGCAATTTTAATGGCACTCTCATTGTCACAAAGGAGTGGAATACGGCTCATATTATAACTGTAATCCCTTAGAGTTTGTCGCATCCAAAGGAGTTGTGCACAATAACTCCCGGCTGCAACATTCTCTACTTCGGCCGTGGATAAGGCAATGGAATTTTGTTTCTTGGGGGACCAAGAAACTAGGGATCTATCTAGAAATTGGCAAGTACCAGAGGTACTTTTTCTATCTACCTTGCATCCGACATAATCAGCATCGGAGTATCCAATGAGATTGAATTTGGAGCCGTTAGGATACCAAAGGCCTAGGTTGGGTGTATGAACTAAATATCGCAAGATCCTTTTTGTGGTTGTCAAATGACATTCCTTAGGAGTGGCTTGAAATCTTGCACACAAACATACACTCAACATGACATCAGGCCTAGATGCACATAAATAAAGTAAGGATCCAATCATGGAACGATATACCTTTTGACCCATGTTTGGTCTGTGTTCATTGAGATCCAAGTGTCCATTTGTCGCCATCGAAGTCTTTATAGGCTTTGCTTTGTTCATGCCAAATTTCTTGAGAATGTCCTAAGTGTACTTTGTTTGGCTTACGAACATCCCTTCCTTTTGTTGCTTCACTTGGAATCCCAGAAAGTATCTCAACTCTCCCATCATTGACATCTTGAATCTATCTGTGATAATCTTACTAAATTCTTGATAAAAAGATTTGTTAGTTAAACCAAATATAATATCATCAACATCGATTTGGCAAAAGAATAGATCATTATCAAAATGCTTAATAAACAAGGTGTAATCATCTTTACCATTCTCAAAGCCATTTTTAATCAAAAAATCTCTAAGGCACTCATACCAAGCTCTAGGAGCTTGTTGGAGGCCATAGAGAGCCTTATGCATTTGTATACATGGTTGGGGAAATCTTGATCTTCAAACCTGGGGGGTTGCTCCACGTACACCTCCTCCTTGATCGTTCCATTGAGGAAGGCACTTTTCACATCAATTTGATAAATCTTAAAATCATGGTGAGTAGCATATGCAAGTAATATTCGAATCGATTCAAGCCTAGCTATGGGAGCAAAAGTCTCGTTGAAATCCATACCTTCGACTTGTGAATACCCTTTGGCCACAAGTCATGCCTTGTTCCTTGTCACCACCCCATGTTCGTCTTGCTTGTTGCAGAAGACCCATTTAGTGCCGACGACGTTGAACTTTGGTCTTTTAACAAGTTCCCAAACTTCGTTCCTTTTGGAGTTGTTCAATTCTTCTTTCACCGCTACCACCCAATCCGGATCCTTTAATGCATCTTCAACCCTATATGGTTCCAAAGAGGATAGAAACAAGTAATGTTCACAAAAATTAGCTATACGATATCGAGTTGTTACTCCCTTTTGGATGTCACCGATTATGTTGTTGATGGGGTGATCTCTTTGGATGCATTGATGTACTCTTGGATAGGGTACTTGTGATCTTGAATCTTCATGGTCATCATCTCCTTCTCCCCCTGTATGGTTCCCTTCATTGATGTGTTGATCACCTTTGTCTTCTTGAGGTTGATCGTGTGTGAAAGCTCCCCCTTGATCATTGTCCTCCACTTGTGTTTCATCTTCTTCTTTCGCATTTGGAGGTGGCACTTGTGGTCGAATATCGCCTAACGCCATTCTTCTCAATGCTTGAAATGGAGCTTCTTCTTGATCTATCACACATTGATCAACTTGCTCTTCTTGAGAGCTGTTAGTTTCATCGAACACCACATCACATACTACTTCAACAAGTCTGGAGGCCTAGGAGTTCGAATCATAGCCAAGCAAGAAACCTTTATCGAACTTTGAAGAGAATTTTGATGTCCTAGGCTTCTTGTCCAAAATATAACATTTAGAACCAAAAACTCAAAAATATGAAATATTTGGTATGTTACCTGTGAGTAGTTCATACAAAGTTTTCTTGAGCAACCGATGAAGATAGAGTTAGTTTATGGCGTGACAAGCCGTGTTAACCACTTCAACCCAAAACCAATCTGAAGTCTTGTATTCATCTAGCATTGTCCTCACCATCTTAATGAGGGTTCAGTTCTTCTTTTCGGCTACTCTGTTTTCTTGAGGAGAATATGGTGTTGAAAACTCGTTCTTTATCCCTTCCTCGTCTAGATACTCCTCAACTTGGGTATTCTTGAACTCCGTTCCATTGTCATTTTGTATGTTCTTGATCATCAATGAAAATTCATTTTGAGCTCGCTTGAGAAACTTCTTGAGGGTTCCTTGAGTTTCTGTCTTATCATGCAAAAAGAAAACTCAAGTTAAGCAAGAAAAATCATCAATAATGACTAAACCAAATTTGGTACCGCCGATTCTTATGTAAGCAATTGGACCAAATAGGTCCATGTGAAGGAGCTCGAGCGGTCTTGTTGTAGTCATGACATTCTTCGCTGGATGGGGCGCTCCTACTTGCTTCCCGGCTTGGCCCGCGCTACAAGGTCTGTCTTTCTCGAAAAGCACATCCTTTAAACCTCGGATGTGATCACCTTTAAGGAGTTTTTGAAGATTCCGCATACCAACATGTGCTAGCCGTCTATGCCATAGCCAACCCATGTTGGTCTTTGCAATCAAGCATGTTTAGAGTTCGGCTTTATCTTTGTTGAAGTCAACTAGATAAATGTTTCCCTTTAAAACATCCTTGAATGCAACCGAGTTATCACTCCTTCTAGAGAGGGTCACACCCTCATTAGTGAATAGGGAATTATAACCTTTGTCACACAATTGAGCTATGGAAAAAGGTTATAATCCAAGGAATGAACGTGTAAAACATGAGAAAGAGTATATTTTGATGAGATTGCAATTTTACCGGTACCAAGCGCCCTTCCTTGATTGTTATCACCAAAGTAAATGCCTTCGCTTGGATATTCATTTTCCTCATATTCCACGAACATCCTTCTTTCTCCGGTCATGTGATTGGTGCATCCATAGTCTAGCACCCATTTAGCTCCACCGGATGAATAGGCCTACAAAAGACAAATTATGCCTTGGTCTTAGGTACCCAAGCTTGCTTGGGTCCATTGAGGTTAGTCACAAGTGATTTGGGCACACATGAGACTTGGTGTTCCCATGGCGTGGCCCAACATATTTGGCATAAACTCTTCCAATATTACTTTTCACATGTACATATGAAGCATCAAATGTTCTAAATAAAACTTGTTGTTCATATGTGCTCACAATGTTAAACTTATCAACATTATTAAGTTTTCTAACTTGAGAGGTGTTTCCCTTGACAAATGCAATGAGTTCCTTGTTATTCTTGTGACTTCTAACATTTTGCTTTTCACCACAAGAATACACAATGCCATATTTGACATTGGGAGGTCTTGTGACCAAGTATGCACTGCGTGCATACTTGACCTTCTCCTTGTCAAATATGCCACTTCTGGAAAGGTTGCTTGTCCTTTGTCAAGGTTGGCTTTTCCTTCAAGTTAATTTCATTTTTAGCACATGTACAAGCGATAACAGTTTCAGATTTTACATGTTGAGAAGGTGAGCTTGAAGAGGATGAAGAACAACTTGACTTGAGTGACTCAACTTGTACCTCAAGGATCTTGTTAACTTTGGCTAAGTTAACAAGTTCATTCTTGATAGTCACGTTTGAGTCTGTTAGCTTCAAGCAAGCTTCCTTGCTTGAAACTAGCTCAAGTTCCAGTGAATTGCTATGCTTCTTTTCAAGCTCGAGGAGCTTTTGATCTAAAGATATTCTTCCTTTTGGAGGATGATCATATCTTCTTGACGATCAACAAGCTCCTCCTTATCAGCAAGCTTACCCATTAAAAATTTCATCCTAGCCACAATTTTCTTATCTAAGCCAACAAGCATGTCTTCATCATCACTAGAATTATCACTATCACTAGAAAAAAGAATGTGAGGAGGAAGATTTAGTTGTTACCTTCCTTTTACATTCCTTGGCCATTAGACATGTGTTGTCGTTGTCCTTTCATGCTCCCATGGTTGGGAAGAGAGTGGATCTCTTGGAAGTCTTCTTGATGGCTATGGTGGACATCTCCTCTTCTTTTTTGGATGAGGACTCATCATTGGAGTCCCACTCTTTCCCTATGTGTGCTTGGCCAAATTGCTTCTTCTTCTTGAACATTTTCTTTGGCTGAGGCTTGTTGTCCTTAGTCTTCTTCTTTTTCTCTTCATGTGGACAGTCCACTATGAAATGGTCATACTCTCCATAGTTATAGCAAGCCCGCCTCATCTTTGGTCTTGGTTTGTCCCTATGTCTTCTTTCATTTGAGCTACCACCTTGTCTTCTTTTCATCATTTTCTTAAACTTCTTCATGAATAAGATCATGTCTTCTTCATCAATGCCACTGCTTTCATCATCACTATCGCCTTCTCCATGATCTTCTCGAGCTTCTTTTGATACGTGTTTGCAAGTTGACTTCAAAGCAGCTCCTTTCTTCTTTGCTGAGGTCAGGTCGGCAATTTCCTTGATGTGCTTGGCTTGCTTCTCCATCATTTCAAAGTTGATAATCTTGCCAAGAAGTTCGTCCGAGTTCATATTCTGATACCCGGGGCTTTCTCTAATCATTGAGCAAAGAGTCATATGCGAGGCATATATGCTCTAAGAATTAGCTTTGCGATCTCCTGATCATTCCACTTGTTGCTGCCATATACTCGGACTTTGTGATAATATTCTTCAATCGATTATACATATCCTGTGGTGACTAATCTTCTTCAATGGTGAATCTTCCCAATTTGCCTTTAATCATTTCGATCTTGGCTTCGCGTACATGACAATCACCTTCATGTGCTGTTTGTAGAGTATCCCATATCTCTTTTGCAATTTCGAGTCCATCCACCTTGGTGAAATCATCTCGGCTCTGTGACGATGTGATAACAGCTGCAACTTGAGTGTTCTGATGAATAGATTGTTCTTGGCTTGGAGTCAGCTCTTCATCATCATCCGGGATATCAATCCCTGTACACACTATATGCCACAAACTTGGGTTAAGAGATATGAGATGCATTTTCATGTTTTGTCTCCACGTAGAATAATCATTGCCATCAAATAAAGGTGCTTTCCCTAGAGGAATTGACAAGTAATGATTATGGTTAGAATTTAACCGATCATAATTAAAAGGATATCGGGTGTAGTCGGTGTGACTACTCCCCTTCTTCTTTTCATTCTCGATCTTCTTCTTCTCCTTTGGGGAGAGTGCCTTCTTCCTTAGGAGTTCCTTGAGTTCAAGCACCTCCTTGTCATCGTCCTCACAATCTTGGATGGCGTCAAGAAGCTTTCTCTAGCTTTTGAGTTCTTTCTTCATCACCCTTCTCGTTGTTGAAGTTCTTGTGCACATCCTTGACGTCCGACATCTTCTCTTCGAGCATCGAGTCTCTTTTGAAGAATCCTACTCTGATACCAATTAAATGTAGCCTAGACGGGGGGTGAATAGGCTTTTTGAACTTTCGTCGGATCTTGAAACACTTAACAAATCAATCAAATACAAAGAGATCGGACTAGTCCAGTACTCAGCAGACTAGTCCGGTGTGCACGAACTAAACGATCAAAGTAAATTGACAATTCTACGTTTAGCACACAATGCAGCGGAAATTAGATTACAAGTAAAGTGTATTGAACCAATGAATCAGTATATTGCAATGATCAAGTATGATACAATGTTTCAAGGTGAATTTCACAACACTAGACAAAACCTAGATTATGATGAAAAGTAAAACAAAGATGCACAAGACACAATTTTGTCCCGTGGTTCGTTCCCACAAAGGAAACCTACATCCACATTTAGGAGTCCAGGGAGGACCGGGTCTTCACCAACCCTACCCTCGTTGAATCGCCACGTAGGCCAATTCTCTTCCACTAACCACAAAGAGGCAAAAAACCGTTTTCAATGGGCCTTCTCACAAGCTAAGGGCTCCCCAGGATTTACAATGAAGAACACCACCAAACACACTCCAAAGATATACAACAAACAACAAGAGTGTGCAAGAGATTCAAACCCAAGAGCTCAAGATTGCATGAAACAAGTCTCTCCTTTTGATCAATGTTAATCCTCAAAGATTTGATCTTTCTAGGGTTAGAATGTGTGGAGAGATGTGTATTTTGGGCTCTTGGAAGGTGTGACGGCGCAGGGGATTGAGAGTCGTGGTTGTAGGGTCGTGCACCTCTATTTATACTATGGTTTCAAAATGTTACCGTTAGAGTTTGCGATGTCCGGACTAGTCCGTGGTGGACTCCGGACTAGTCCAGTGTGCGGCGTGTGGGAAATCCTAAGTGTTCCAAGATATCAGACTTGTTCGTAAATGTCTGGACTAGTCCGATCTGGGCTCTGGAAGTGTTCGAACTAGTCGTGCATATATCGGACTAGTCCGGTGTGGTGAACCCCATGTAGAATTGAGGACAAGTCCGCACTTGAAGGACTTGTCCAATTTTAGTCAGAGAGTTTTCATACTAGTCTGTGGTGATAACAGACTTGTCCGGTGTCGTGAAAAATTGTGGGGCTAATGGACAAGTCCGAACTTGGAGGACTCTTCCGGATTTAGTCAGAGAGATATCGGTCTAGTCCATGGTGATATAGGATTTGTCCGTTGCTGTGTAAACTGGAGTACTTGAGGACAAGTCCGCACTGGGGAGACTTGTCCATTTCTATTCAAAGACATATCGGACTAGTCCGGTGTATATCAGACTAGTCCGGTTTTCCTGTGAATTGTGCAATGAGTTTAAATTGTTTGTTAACTTGAGCTCTTGGGGTGTGTTCCTCCAGCACACTCCATACACACTGATCTAATCTTTTCTGCTCTTGAGCTCTTTTCCTTTTGATTCCTCATTCTCCTTTCTTTTTGATCTTTCCTCATAATTCCTTTGAAACCTGCGCTCATCTCAACAATTTTGTTAGGATCTCATTTGTTTGTCACAAATCAACAAAAACCAACAAGGGATGCCTAGATGCACTTTCATTAAATTTTATACATCAAAGACTTCCATGAACATTGCCCAAATCTGGCTAGACCCTCACTAGTGTTACCTAGTGTCCACTATAAAATTTACAGCAGCATTGGACTTTATTTAATACACTGAGCTGTGTTTCATATCATTATTATGTCCATATCATCACTGTTAATCCTCATTGCATTTTATTGTTCATATCGAAAATTACCGAGCTTGAGGAGATCCCTGATCCCATCGAAGTTATCCCTCCGGAGACTAATTGTGACAGCGTCTCGCAGCTAGACAAGCCCCAATTTGCATTTAACAACATTTTGAACTTTTATTTGTTCACACTATATGGGTTAGCTATGTATGTGCATTAAGTCTATGTTTCCGAGAGTTTCCCACTTGCATGACCAGAAAACCCATGAGAGCAGGGTATATGATTAAGTCATTGATGTGTTTATGCTATGCTAATTGTTATAGTTGCTTCGGTAAAAGTCGAGTAGTTGGAATCTACTCGCGAGTATATAAATTGGGATCACAGGAGTTTGGTTCGAGCAAAAGGATCACCACTTGAAATATGAGATCGGACAGGGAATAGGAGGAGCAAGATATATGGGCCTGTGAGCTATAGCTGTGCCTGTATCAGTCAAGGACCAATCTGTGTGCGGCCCTGTTGAGCAAATTTGAATGTACCAAAGGCATACATGCTACATGGGACCCAGTAAACCGATGTAACTTTACCACCTTAGAGTTGAGGCATAATCCACCACCTTAAAGGTGCGGGTTGAGAGCAGCAAGGTGTAAAACTTCCAGTGGGTACGTTCATACTCCGTGTGGGGGCATCCTCCTCATAGCAGTGGGACTGGTTCAACATGTAGGTAGCAGGTGAAAGATTGTCGCATAAAACATCAGTAGAGTGTGCCTTCGCAGCTTCGAGTGTTGGTGTATGTGTCCTACTATTCGGGTATCCCTGCAGGTGTATATAAATTCGAATCGTCGTCCCTCGCAGTTATGAGTACCTGTTGTTCCCTGCGTCGTGACATTGTTATTTACTTGGCGCTGAACATTATGGAATCATGCTTTAGGAATAATTATGTATTGATACTTGTATGCTTTAGAACAGATTGCACACTAAATTTCATATTCGTGAAGCCTTAATTTGCTGCAAAAAGCTGAATGTAAGGTTGAACTTGTAGGCGGGTCTTTTATTGCAAATGGCTGTCCCATGTTTAGTGGAGACGGTTAATCTATGTGATCCTTCGTGCTGACGGTTGCTATTTAAAGTTTTTGCTGAAGATAACGAATATGATGAAGGGTTCATTGGTGAGGCATTGCCCCCGCCGGGGTACACGGCCGAGTGAGAATCCTGCACGCTGCCATGAGTTCAACTTGTGCGCTGCTAGTGTGATTCCGTTCACAGGCAGAACGGATCACTTTTGCATAGCTTAGGCTGGAGAGTCGTGAGCTATGAGCTTATCTTCCTTTGTAGCGTATTTTAATGTATATTATTTATAAAAGACAAAACATGTATAATACTATGTTGTTTTATTAATGTGGTGTACCTTTTTCTGTGTGCTGTTGGGTGTTGCATCACACGTCACCAAGCAATTGTGATTCCTGGAATGTTGGGACTCTGGTCATTTATAAGGTTACTCATGTCAATTAATCTAGTTCACTGCAAAGTTAAGATCATAAGAGTTCGTAGATTTTTTTTCACATTTTAGTAGTTTTCTACAAATTATAGTGATTATTACAAGTTGCAAGCATTTTCTAGATTTAGTTTCTGTTATTTTTCTGCCAATCTAAATTAACCCCTAGAAAACTTCCTCAATTAGTCTATATTAATTAGAGTAAATAAGGCAGAAACTTTTACTGGTAAACAAGAGTACCATGAAGGATTTTATGGACAATTTGGGGAATTTTTCACTGAGTGGAACTTGTGGAATTAAAATCTAAAAGGAATAGGGAAAGAAAAGTCTACAGAAATTCACATGTCTTTTAATACCAATTATTTTGCACCACTGGATGGTACAGGTCAAGAGGGTCCTAGCAAAATTTCTTTGGTGATTTTTAGATTAATATGCATATAGATGTTATTTTCCAAAGTTGGGAGGATTTCTGGATTTAATTTCCAAAAGGAAAATAAATCAAGAGGCTGACTTGCGGGCCCAGGAAGTCAATTCAACCTCACACGTGCGCGCCACATGGTTGGCTATAAGGTTGCAGTGCATAACCGCATTGCATCAGCGTGCCACAGAAAATCATCACTGACCTATGAAAGGCTGATGCGGGGACCCTACAGATTTTTTGTTAAGGAGGGACCCTACTGATTTGATTGACCACAAGAAACTGGCCAACTGGGGGTATAACAACCCGGCAAAGATGATAGGATGGTCGTCAAAGTCCGGAGATGGCAAGAAAAGTACCATCGACAGCGGCAACTTCAATAAGGACAACGGCAACGTTGTGTTTGCCCTAGAATGGCTTAAATTCCATGCGGTTCGCACCGGGAGTTTCAAGGTAAGTTCTGGTACAAGGAAATGGACACAAACAGGGAAGAAAACCGCTGTTGAGATGTTCCGTGATGACCTAGGTGCTTTAATGACGGCAAAGGGAAAAACTTGACTTGTGCCTCGATTTGCCCATGGTTTTCCAATCTTCTTGTTCTAGGGACTCTGTATGGTAGTATAGAACATGATTTTTAAACGGAATGGTGAATTTGACTTGTGCCCCCAGAGGTTCTTGTATTGGTTTGGGCATGCGGAGATCTTAGACAAGATGATGACACAAATGATTTACGTGGTTCGGGCCGCCTAAGCGTAATACCCTACTCCATGGTGTGTGTGTTGTTGTATTGAGGATTTACTGGTGATTGCGTGCATATGAGCTTTCTTGTCTAGTATTGTGCAGCTTAGTCCCTTTTATAGACCAAGGGATGGTTGTTACATCAATTGCCTGGCTCGACATGTGGCCCTGGCGGTTAAATTTCCTAATACATAATTTAAGTGTATTTAAGCATCCTAATAGTGTAATAACGCACCTTAATGGCGGCGTTACCAGTATTAAGGGTCCTCTGATCGTGCGCCATTAATATTGTATTAATGGCACATAATCAGGCCTTGTAACGGTATCGATAAGTGTCGTTTGAATGCTTATGCCGCTGGAGATCCGTCTGTATTCCTTTTGGTAGCATAGGCCCGTAGGCTCAACACGTGGCGGCTCTAGATCTTTCCCTCGCGGGGAGGTAGGTCCGGAGCCACTATATACAAGGAGGCACCAGAGCTTCCTTCTACTGGGGGTTAGGTCCGGGATCACTGGACACGTGTTAAGCGTGGAGCTTCCCTATGTAGGGAGTTTAGCTCCAGTCTTATACTACACGTGGTAATGCCAGAGTTAACCATATGAAGGAGGCGTGCCCAATGCCGTGTGACACGTGGGGCCTTCGAACGTCTTCAGCTCTAACAGGTGGAACTCGCTTGTACTTCTTGCGGTATCATGGGGTACCTAGTACGCAGGGTACCGACAGTGGCCCCCGGACCCACCTGTGGGAGAAACCCTTTGGGTTAGGTTATTCTACCGCAGGTGGGGCCATTCTCGATTCTCGCACTGAAACTTCAAAGGTCTTCTGATGTACAGTTGGGACGATGGTTTGGGGTTAAACCATCGCCGTGTGGCTTGTTTTGAATGCAACAGATGAGATCTTTGAGTGCGGATCTCATGCAATTGAAGGTCGTCGGTTCCCAATACAAAAACCGTATCTGTTCCGAGCGCCTTTTCAGGTTGCCGCCCTCGGGCTTCCCGCCGCCTATCATGACAATGGTTTGACTGGGGTAATAACCTCGAATACTTCGTTGATGTGGCCCCTGGCCCATTCGTCATTGACGGGGTAGGTTTTTTGTAAGTTAGCCTTGCTCTCGCTGCAGTTTCCATCCAAGTGTCATGGAGGCTTACTTAAGAAGGAAAGTCAGCATGGTTTGAGTACTCTTTACACTTTCGATCAAACTTGCACACAGAGCCTCCCAACCTTTGCCTAGCTTTCTCCTCTCTCGCTCCACTTTGCCGCGATGTAGTTAGGTCTTCCCAAAAGCCGCATCAAGAGCAAGGATGATCTGATGATGGTCCGGACCTTCATGGGATGGTCGAGCGACTCCTTCAACCATTTGGTTCGCGTCGGCAAGCTCCCCTTCAAGAAGGAGTGCCGTGGCGAGATGGTGTACTTCTCAGCGTACGCCATGGTGGGACCAATTCCGCCTTTTTCAAGTTTCATCTTGATGCTGCTGGACTTCTATGGCCTTCACTTGCATCAGCTTGGCCCCACTCCCTCCTGCTGGTAGCAACTTTTGTCCATTTCTGCGAGATGTGGGTGGGTGTGCCTCCCTGCATCGAGCTATTCCACACCTTCTTTATGGTCCATACCACCAGCAAGGGGACTGAGCTGCTTGGCTTCTACTACTTCGTGAAGTGCAAGAATTCCCCCTTCAAGTACTTGAAGTCGTCCCCCTCTGGCAAATGGGATGACTAGAAGAAGGATTGGGTGATCATTGCTGTGGAGGAGCACGATAGGCTGGAGCTGCCCCAGGGACTCCCCAACGTCAACACCAATGCCTGGAATGTAGTTTCGAAGCGGTCGGATGAGTTCAAGCCTGTCCTAGCCAGAATCCAAGAATGTGTGGAGGGTGGAGTGACCCCCCAGATAGCCATCGGAAATTTCATGGTGAACAGGTGGGCTCCGCTGAGGAAAAGGGAGAAGCTCGCCTGGGCCTTCAATAATGTGATGGATGATGACCGGATTAAAACCGGTTTGAAATCCAACTTGTATGACGAAGCTTTGAGGCTCCACCTCAAAAAACTTCAGCACGGGTCTATTGCAGATGACGCCTTGACTCTGTCGGCTGCTTTCCTGCCTGTGAACATGACTCCAGAGTTCAACAGGGAGCTCCAGAGTCGTATCCCGGCGCTGGATGACCTGGGTCAAGTGGAGAAGTGCAGGGTCTCTAGGGTTGTAATACCCGGAGCTTCTAAGGGAGTGAGCACCCTTGCTCCGGGCCAGAGGATTGATGACATCGGCAAGGGTAAGGGAAAGGAGCCAGCCGAATCTTCCAGTCGGAAAAGGAAGCTGAGGCACGCTGATGGGAGCTCCGTCCAGTCTGCTCCGTCTACAACTACCCCTTCTCCTCGCCGAGATAGGTCTTCAGCAGCAACACCTCCTCGAACATAGCCATCCTCAAGGAGTGCTAGTTCCGGACATTCGACACTGATCCCAGTACCAGCTATGGGCTCCAGTTCTGGATGTCCTTCTCAGTAGGAGAAGGCCTCAGATGGGGCAGCACCGACGACGGCGGCAGGCTCTGGGCGTCATTCTGGAGCTCCCGCTGTACCAACCACAACAAGTTCCGACTCTAAGCATCCAACGAAGAAGTTCTGTGCCGATTGGAGCTGTAGCTTCCCGAGGTAAGCTTTGCATTTTCACCTTGATTTGCCATTCTTATTTTTATCATGTTTTGAATCTTCCAATCTTTTGACTGCAGGGCATTAAAGACGGGGTCTAAAGCTCTGGCCTCTGTTGCAGCAGACAAAACAGTGCGGGCAAAAGCTCCAGCTCCAACCCCTATGCCTCCTCAAGTGGTGGTTAAGGTCACGGCGGCTACGGCGCCAGCTGTCGTGGATCTAGATCCAAAGTCGACGCTAGAGACTCCCATGGTAGCACCGGATCACAGAGGAGACATACATGAAGACTCTCCAGTACCAGCAGCACCAGCAACTGAAGCTCCGACGCTGGACGCGGAGATGGTGGAAGCTCCGACTTCGGAGCCAGAGGTGACCGAGGCTCCGGTCACTATGCCAGAAGTTTTTGCTGAGCTGACAACTCAATCGGTGGTGCCAGAAGCTCTGGCCCTTGAGCCAAAGGTCGTTGATGCCTCGACAATCGAGTCGTTGGGACTTGAAGTTCCGATCCTCGAGCCGAAAGATGTTGAAGCTCCGGCTGTCGAGCCGGAGATGGTTGATATACCGGCACCCGAGCCGCTGGTGGAAGTGACTTCAGGAGAAGCTCCAACGACCGCCCCAGAAGTAACTACTCTGGAGGTGCCCATGCTCGAGGCAGAACACCATGAATAGGCGGCGGCAGGCTCTCCACCCGCGGAGCCAGCAATTGAAGTTCCTACGGCGGGACCTTTGGCATCAACTCCAGGGGCAGAAGTTCCACCAGTAGGATCTTCCTCAACAGCGGTCAAGGAGCTCCCAGCGAGCGACTCCAGTGCCATAGAAGCTCAGGGAACCACGCTTGTAGCGTGGGACCCTATTTTTGATCTCGAAGACTCTCTGGAGCCAGCGGAGATGACCCCGTCTGGTCTGGAGCCTATTCCCTTGGCGTTGTCTATTGGAAATGCTTGCTCGAGCCTCAGACAAGTTCAACTCGCCTTCGACCACGAGAGTAAGGTTCTCGAAGAATAGCGGCACACCTTGAGGTGTTGGTGCAACTGGCTTCACTTCGAGACCAAGCTGGCGCAGACAAGGCTTGCAAACCAAAAGGAGTGGGTCAAGAAGGAAAAAGAGCAGCTGACAAGGTTTGAGCGCTTGCTCACTGAGAAGGAGGGCATGATTCAAGCTCTCGACAAACAGTCCTGGGCAATTTTTGAGCAGGCCCGAGAGGCCGATGAGGCGGCAAATGACTGCCAAGATAATCTCAAAACCTTCCATGAGACGCTTCTCATGCGTCAGGAAGGTCTTAATGAAATAGAGGATAAACTCCAGGAACAAGAGGAGGATATCCTGAAGAGACAGGAAGAGCTCAGCCAAAAGCTGACTTTAGTCGAGCAAAATTTGGCAGATCGTACTAAGATGTTTGATCTGTGGAGTAGGAAAGAGGAGGAAAAGTACAGGAAACTAGGGCAGGAGCTCTTGAAAAGAGAAGCTGATGTTGCCACCAGAGAAGGGAAAGTAAGAGGTAGGGAGAAGGACCTGGCCGAACGGCAGAACCGCATCGACCTCCGGGAGACAGAGCTAGCCGACCACGAAAAACAAGTAGCTAAGAGTATGCAGCAACATGCTAAAGCGGTTGAGCGCCTCGCTCGGGATGGTTCGGAGCTAGCGGCCGCCAGGAGGTCATTGGAGGAGCTGCAAAGCTCGAGGGAAAATGAATCCCTGCTGGTATGGGATTTACTGGGGCGTGCGGATAGAGCTCTGGTGCCTCTTGGCTTCAGTCCAGTATGTCCGGAGAACCCAACACTGGAGCTGGACCAGACGCTGATGGCACTTGGCTCTACTGGAACAAACTCGACGCAATGGGTGATGTCATCGCCGACCAGCTGGAGACAGAGGGAAAATCTCTGGCCAAGAATGTCGCCGAGTATGTCTTAGCGTGTTACAAAAGCCGAGACCCCACAATTTTCTCTTGATCCAGTGTTCGAAGGACTCATTGCCGAAGAGGCGGATGCTGCCAGTGCTAGCGTCCAAGAAGCTGCTGAGAAGGTGGCATCATTTTTCTGCAGGACTTAGATCCTCCAGTAGTTAGGATCTTTTCCTTGTGCCTTTTGTTGTAATTTTGATTTTGTAATCTAGTACCTTGAATGAATGAAATCCGCTCTTTCTGCAATGAATTCCATTCTCTCCTTGTCTTCAATACATTGTCCTTCATCTTTATTGCCCCTTGGTAGATGTACACAATTTAATTGCGAACATGTACCAAAAGATTTTTTTAATTTGTTGATGGCTTCGACATTTCAAAATTTATTTCTGACTTCTCCAGGTTGCTTTTGTTGCATCGATGGTGGGCCCCCTAGGGTTGTCAGAGCTTGGTAGGTCCGACAACACCCATTGTTAACAAGTAGAAGTTGACGGCGGGCCCTCTGGGGTTGTCGGAGCTTTGTAGGTCCGACGACACCCACTGTCAACACGTAGAACATCGACGGAAGGCGCCCTGGGGTCGTAGGAGCTTTGTAGGTCCGAAGGCTCCCTATGTCAACACGTAGAACATCGACGGCAGGCCCCCTGGGGTCATTGGAGCTTGGTAGCTCTAACGGCACCCACTGTCAACGTGTAGAACTTCGACGGCAGGCCCCCCTTGTGGGATGTCGGTGCTTAGTAGCTTTGGCGTCGTCCACCATCGCTGAGTTTTTTTTTGTTTTTTTGCACATTAAAGATAAGAAAAGGGTAAAA
Source organism: Tuctoria greenei (assembly GCA_036927565.1). Taxonomy (NCBI): domain Eukaryota; kingdom Viridiplantae; phylum Streptophyta; class Magnoliopsida; order Poales; family Poaceae; genus Tuctoria; species Tuctoria greenei. The sequence continues at coordinate 203,186,824 of JAYESD010000001.1, forward strand.
TTCGTCATCTTGTCTATAAATTGTTTGTGACTTATTATTCTTATTAAGTTTTAGATCTAAAGAAACTGGATATGATAACAAGCATATTGATGTAGTCTTTCCAGATCCACATGCTTTTTTGGTACTCACCCTACTAAGGCCTGTCGGGATGTAGGTAGAGTGGCGTACATAGGGTGGAGGACCAGGCTAAGTCGATAGCACACTCCGGACCTATGTTGGCTTGGCGTTCAGGCAAGTAGACTATGCAGCAATGTAATGATCCAAAGAGACCAACAATATAACTTGTAACACATATGAATAACTTGGACTAAAACTTAAAAAGAATTGCACAACTTCATTATAGACAAGAAGGATAAATATAATAATTCAAAAGACCGAGCCTTGTACAAAAATAAATGCACGTGGAGTCTGTTTTCACACAACAATGTCTTTCATTATAGGTACAGAATACAGGGGAGACAAAGGACACACTTAGGGTACAGGACCACGCTAAGTGCGCTATACATCTTGTACTAGCTGGGGGAAGGTAGCTACACTTTTAGTGTTTGGACTGTGTCAAGTGTTACTTGAACTTACCGGACCCTCCCGGAGGGGTCCATATGTTCTCCCGGAGGACCTACCCTACTCTGTATATTGACTCTGTAACATACGTTGTGTGTAATTACAAACTCACCTCTGTGATTTTAAGCATAAAACATACGGAGGTGCTCGATGTTCCAAGGATTATGTAGTGGGGTCCCATCCTCTGTTGCCAAGCGAACGCATCCGGGACGGGATACTTTCATCACTCGGAAGGGACCTTCCCAGTTGGGGGAAAGTTTGTTCATCCCTTCGCGAGTTAATATTTTCCGCAGCACCAAATCACCTTCCTCGAGCAGTCGGTTGCGCACATGCCTTTGATGATAGCGCTGGAGCGCTTGGCGATAGCGTGCAGTCCGTACAGCTGCTTGGCACCTTCCCTCATCAACGAGGTCAAGGTCTTCACGCCGGAGCTGATCTTGCGCGGCTTCATCAAAGGTCCGGACCCGGAGTGACCCCATAGTGATCTCCGGAGGAAGGACTGCTTCAGCTTCTGTCGGAGTCTGGTTCTGGCAATTCTCCTGGTACTACCGTTGGCAGCCCGCGGAGTTTATAGTTTGGTTGTGGGGATGCAGAGATTCAAAACACGATGGCAAGTTCACACGCGAATTTACGTGGTTCGAGCCGCCTAAGCATAATACCCTACTCCACGGCGTGTGTAGTTGTTCTATTGAGCGTCTGAGCACTTGTGAGCGTGTGTCAGAGCTGAGTCTGGAAGAAGTCTCTCTCTCCCCAGAGTCCCCTTGTGTTTTTCTCGACAAGTCCTTTTATAGTACAAGGATTGATCGTTGCATCGTTAGCCTGGCCCGACATGTGGCCCTGGCGGTTACTGATGCTTAATACACAATTAATGAGCTTAATTACCCTTAATAGTGTGGTAACGTGCCTTGATAGTGCCGTTACTGGTTTTAAGGGCCCTCCGATCGTGTGTCATTAAGATGGTATTAATGACACTTAATCGGGTCTTGAAGTCTTAGATTGTCCCTTGAAGGTCCGAGCCGTTGGGGGTCACCAGTCTGATTGTTGAGGCTGAAGGTCCGGCGGCTGTACACGTGGCAGCTCCAGAGCTTACTATCTGGGACGGGTAGGTCTGGTGCAGTTGTACACGTGTCGGTACCGGAGCTTCCCTCTGTCGAGGGTTAGGTCCGGGGGTGCCGCGCAGGTATTTAGATCGGACCTTTCCCATGTGTGGGACGTAGCTCCGGTTGCAGTATACACGTGACAGCACCGGGACTAACCATAAAAGGGAGTTAGGTCCGGTCCCGTATGACACGTGGGGCCTTTATAGGTCTTCAACTCAGACAGGTGAAGTTCCTTTGGTCTTTTTGCAATCCCAAGGGGTATTCGGTACGCATGGTACCGACAGTGGTCCCCTGGGCCCACCTCTGGGAGAGACCTTTTGGACGAAGTCATTCTGCCGGAGGCGGGTCCATCCTTCGGTTTTTGAGTCGTGTATTCAAGAGTTTTTGGATGTGCCGTTGGCGGTAGTTCGCAGTTAAACCATCGCCGCGTGGCATATCCAAGATGCGGCACGTGAGATCTAAGCGTGCAAATCTCACGCAATTGAAGGTCGCCGGTTCCCGATACGAAAACTGTATCAGTTTTGCGTGCCCTATCAGGTCGCCGCCCTCGGGCTTCCCGCCTTTCATGATGACAACTGTTCGCCTGGGATAAGGACCTCAACTTGATCGTCGGGGTGGCCCCGGGCCCCCTTGTCATTGGTAGGTTGAAGTTTTTGAACTGCATCGTCGACACCTCTGCGGTTTCCATCCAAGCGTTGCGGGGGCTTACTTAAGAAGGAAAGCGCGCACCGTTTGGGGATTCTTTACGCCTTAATTTGAACTTGTGCTCGAATCCTCCAAACGTTAGCCTACTTTTCATCTCTCGCCCCGCTGTGCTGCGATGGAGTTGGGTCTCCGCAGGAGCCGTCTTAAGTCCGACGGTGATTTGAAGAAGGTTTGGGCTCTCATGGGGTGGTCCAGTGACTCCTTCAACCACCTGGTCCGCGCCGGCAAGCTTCCATTTGAGAAGGAGCACGCCGGCTACATGGTGTACTTCTCTGCGCCGCCATGGTGGCACTGATCCACCCTTCTCCACTTTTCTTTTGATGCTGCTAGACTTCTATGGTCTGGAGTTGTACATCCTCGGTCCTCACTCCATTCTTCTCGTGTCCACATTCGTCCACTTCTTCGAGACGTGGTTGTGTATTCCCCCCTGCGTCGAGCTCTTCCGCACCTTCTTCACCATCCACACCACCGACAAGAGTGACGAGTACCTTGGCTTCTATTATTTTGTAAAGCGCAAGAAGTGCACGTACAAGTACTTGAGGTCGTTCCATTCTAACAAGTGGGACGACTGGAAGAAGGATTGGATTGTCATCAGGGCAGAGGAGCATGAGAAGCTAGAGCTGCCCGAAGGCCTCCCCAACGTTGACACTGAATCTTGCAGCGAAGTTCCGGTGCTGTCGGACGCCTTCAACCCTGCTCTGACCAGGATCCGCCAATGTGTGGAAGGGGGGTGACTCCCCAGGCGGTATTCTGCAACTTCCTGGTCAACAGGTGGGCTCCGCTAAAGAAGAGGGAGAAGCTCACCTGGGCCCTCAATAGCATGATGGACGACGACCGGATCAAGACCGGTTTGAAGTCCAACCTAGAAGGCGCGGCTTTGGAGCTTCACCTCAAGAAGTTCTAGCACGGCTCGACGTCGAGGGTGACAACTTGAATCCATCGGGGCTTTCCTCCCTCCGAACATGGAGGCGGAGTTCAGCAGGGAGCTCCGACGGAAGATGCCGGTGCTTGACGACCTCCGTGAAGTTGAGAGGCGTTCGACTACCGGGTTGGTGATCCCTGGAGCTGCCGAGGTTGGTCCCCCTTCCGCCCCGAGACAGAGAGTTGAAGTCGTGGGCAAGGGCAAAAATTAGCTGAGCCCTCGAGATGTAAGAGGAAGTTGAAGCACTCTGACAGGAGGTCTATCAGATCTGCTCCTTCCGCAGTAGCTCCTTCTCCCCGGAGAGGGAGGTCTTTAACGGCGGCAACCACTCCAGCATCGGCATCTCCCCGGGATGCTAGCTCCGGCCATGTGGCTCCGGTACTAGGGCCAGCTAAGGGCTCTAGGTCCAGGGGTCCTTCTCAGTCGAGGGGGGCCTCAACCAAGACGACACCAATGGCGGCAGCAAGCTCCGGGGAGCCTTCTGGAGCTACTACACCAGTGGCAATAGGATCCGGTCCTGAGCATCCGATGAAGAGTTTCCACGCTAGCTGGAGCTGGAGCCTTCTGAGGTAAATTTGATTATCTACCTCAGTTGATTGTTTTTTGTTGTAATCATATTTTGAGTTTCTTCATCCTTCATCTGTAGGGTACCCATGAAAGGGGCTGATGCTCCGGTTCCTACAACAACAACTGATGCTGCACAAATGGAAGCTTCGGCTCCAGTTCCAGCGCCGCTGCAAGAGGTGGCTGAGGCCGCGGCAGCTCCAGCTCTAGCTATCTTGGTCCTTGACCTCGAGTTATCCCCTGAAGCTCCCGTGGTAGCGCCGGACCACGAGAATGAAGATGTACCAGTGGCACTAGCCCCAGAGATTGAAGCTCCGAGTTTGGATGCTAAGATGATGGACGCTCCAGCCTCAGTCCCGACCCTAGAGCCAGATATTGTTGAAGCCCCAGCAGCAGAGCCGGTGGTTGACAAATCCCCGGCGGTAGAGCCAGTGGTTGATGAAGTTCCGGCGGCAGAGCCCGGTCTTGATGAAGTTCCGGCGGCGGAGCCCGGTCTCGATGAAGTTCTGGCGCCTAAGTCGGTAGTCGCAGAAGTGCTGGCGCCCGAGCCAATGGCGGTCGAAGCACCAGGACCTGAACCGGCGGTGGAGGAGGTGCCAGCGTCGGAGCCGAAAGTGGCTTCAGCTCCAGCCGAACCTTCAATGCCTGCCCCGGAGGTGGAGGTTCCGGAGGTGCCCGCGCCTGAGCCAGGGTGCCAAGATGAAGCTGCCGGTCCCCCGCCTGAGGGACCAGTTGCTGATGACCTGGCGGCGAGACCTTAAGAACTGACTCCAAAGGTAGAAACTTCTGCTGCAGGACCTTCCTCAGCGGTGGCCGAGGCTATCCTGGAGGGTGGCCCTAGTGCCGTGGAAGCTCAGGGGACCTCTCTTCTAGAGTGGGACCCAATTTTTGTTATGGAGAACCCGCTGGAGCCAGCGGAGAGGACCCTCGTAGGTCCAGAGCCATTCCCTTTGTCGTTGTCCATTGACAATGCCTGCTCCAGCCTTCGTCAAGTTCAGCAGGCCTTCTACCAAGACAGCAAGGGCCTCGAGGAGGAGCGCCAAACCCTTAGGAGGTGACGCAACCGGCTCCAATTTGAGACCAAGCTGGCGCAGACGAGGCTGGCCGATGACAAGGAGTGCGTGAAAAGGGAGAAGGTCCGGCTGGAGTACTGGGGTCGGCCGCTGGATGAGAGGGAAAGCATGACGCAATCCCTCGACGACCAGTCCCGGGCCATCCACAAATGGGTCATGGCTGCTAATAAAGCAGCGAATGAGCTCCAAGAGAAGCCCAGCGCCATCCACGACAACCTCGTCAAGCGCCGGGAGGCTCATGAGGAGCGGGAGAAAAAGCTCGAAGATGAAGAGCAAAAACTCCTGGAGCTGCGGGATGACCTCGTGAAGAGGGAGGAGGAGCTTACTCAGAGGCTGACTCTGGGTGACAAGAGTCTCACGGAGTGCACCAAGAAGCTGGAGGAGCGCTGCGAGAAAGAGGAGAAGAAGGCCTAGCAGCGAGGACAGGACCTCCACAAGAGGGAGAATGAAATTGCTGCTAGGGACAAGAAAGTGCGGGGCCGGTAGAAGGACTTGGTCGACCGCCGGAACAAGATCCACCTCCTGGAGGAGGAGCTCAGTAAAGTTGAAAGGCAGGTTGGTAAAAAGATTCACTAGAACGCCAAAGAGGTCGAGCGCCTTGCCTGGGATAATTCGGAGCTTGCAGCAACCAAGAGATCCTTGGAAGAGATGCGAGGTTCCAGGGCTGCGGAGTCCCAACAAGTTTAGGTCTTCTTGGACAAAGCCAATGATGCGCTAATGCCGATGGGTTTTAGTCCCGTGCGTCCAGATGATCCGGAGCCAGAGCTGGACCAGGCGTTGCAGGCGTTGAGCTCGGCGGGCAACAAGCTCACCAAGATGGACGATGTCATCGTGGACCAGCTAGAAACCGAAGGACAATCCCTGGCAAAGAACATCGCAGAGTACATGCTGACGTGCTACACAAGATGGGACCCTCACTTCCCACTGGACCTGGTGCTTGAAGGCCCGATCGACGGAGAGGGAGAAGCCGCCAAAGCCAGCATGTCGGAGGTTGCCCAGAAGGTCGCCTCGTTCTTCCATAGGGTCTAGGACTCACTCTTTGTATCTCCCACTTGTATCTTCTCTTCTTTTCTTTAATTTTGTAATCTCTTGTCTCCAGATTAATGAAATCCAAGAATTTTATGTATTTCATTTTTTGTCTTCAACACCTTTGTCCCACTTGGCCCCCTGGTAGATGTACACAATTTTATTGTGAACTTGTACCAAGAGGATGTTGCATTTTGTTGAAGACTTGAGCGCTTCGAACTTGTAGTTTGTAGGTCCGAAGTCGCCGATAGTAGGGGCCCCCCTGAGGTTGTCGGAGATTAGTAGCTTCGACAGTGACCCTTGTCAACACGTAGAGCATCGACGGTTAGTCCTCTGGGGTTGTCGGAGCTTGGTAGCTCCGACAGCGATCATTGTCAACACACGGTGCATCGACAGCAGACCCCACTAGGGAGTCTTCCCACCATCTTTTCTTCACGTTGACGGCTGGCCCCTTGGATTTGCCAGAACTTTGTAGCTCCGGCGATGTCTACTATCAATGTTTGGAACATCGACAGTAGACCACCTTAGGGGGTGTCGGAGCTTTGATAACTCCAGCTTCATCCACCATCATCACGAGATGTTTATTTTTCCTGCAGACTGAAGTCAAGAAAAACAGTAAAATCCATTTCCTATCTATAACTCGTTTGCGGCTTACTATTGCCGAAAGAAATTTTTAGGTCGAACGCAACTCTACATACAATTAAGTGCACTGGCTTGTTTTCTCCAGGTCCGATCGTTTTTGGACTCGCCTTATTTCGGCCCGTCGGGGTGTAGGTACAGTGGCATACTTAGGGTGCAGAACCAGGCTAAGTCGATAGCACACTCTGGACCTAGATTGGCTTGGCGGCTCAGACGAGTAGACCATTAACACTGTTTGGACCCAGAAGAATTGACAATGCAACTTGAATTTTATATGAATTGGTCGAGCTAAAGTTTCTTAAGAATTGCACAACTTTGTTATAGACAAGAAAGAGAAAAAAAATATCGAGCCTGTACAAAATAAATGCACGTGGAGTCTGTTTTCACACAATGATGTCTTTCATTATAGGTCCGGGGTACAGGGGAAACAAGTACACTCTTAGGGTACGGAACTAGGCTAAGTGTGTTTCGTTTCTCGTTTGACCCAAGGCAACTAGCTACACTTTTAGTTTCGAGACTATGACAAGTGTTGCCTGAACTTTGCGGACCTTCCGGGGAAGGTCCGGCTATTCTCCCGAAGGAGCTACCCGACTCTGTACAATGACTCTATAACATACATCACATGTAACTACAGACTCACCTCCGTGATATTAAGCGTAGAACTTACGGAGGTGCTCAATGTTCCAAGGATTAGGGAGAGGTGTCCCATCCTCAGTTGCCAAGCGAACGCATCTGGGACGGGATACTTTGATCACTCGGAAGGGTGCTTCCTAGCTGGGGGAGAGTTTGTTTAACCCTTCTCAAGTTTGTATTCTCCGTAGCACCAGATCGCCTTCCTCGAGCTGTCAGCTGTGAACATGCTGTTGGTGATAGCGCCGAAGAGCTTGGCGGTATCGGGCATTCCGAACAGCTGTTCGGCACCTTCCCTCTTCAAGGAGGTCAAGGTATTCATGCCGGAGCTGGTCCTGCGTGGCATCGTCGAAGGTCCGGACCCGGAGCGACCCCAAGGTGATTTCCGGAGGAAGGACTGCTTCAGCTCCGTACACCAGCAAGAAGGTTGTCTCTCCAGTTGACCGGTTTGGAGTTGTCCTGTTGGCCCACAGTGTGGGCGGAAGCTCTTCAATCCATATGGCTCCGTGTTTTTTCAGGCGCTCATATGTGCGCGTCTTGAGTCCTTTTAGGATTTCTGCATTTGCTCTCTCAGCTTGGCCATTGCTTGCCGGGTGAGCTACTGAGGCGTAGCTGACTTGAATGTCGAGGTCTTCGCAATATCCTTGGAATGTAGAGCTTGTGAATTGGGTCCCGTTATCAATTATGATCTTGTTTGGGACTTCGAATCTGCATACGACTGCAAGAAGTTGATAGCTGATTGCTTATTTATTGTCACAACTGGAGTTGCTTCCGGCCAATTGGGGAACTTGTCGATGGCAACGTACAGGAACATGTAACCTCCGATAGCTCTTGGGAAAGGTCCCAAGATATCCATCCCCCACACAGCGAATGACCATGTAGGAGGTATCATTTGTAGAGGTTGAGCTGGTGTGTGAATTTGCTTTGCATGGAACTGGCATGCTTCGCATTTCTTCACTAGCTCAGTTGCATCCTGGAGTGCTATAGGCCAGTAAAAACCATGTCAGAAGGCTTTACTGACCAGCATGCTGGTAGACGCATGGTTCCCACACTCGCCTCCATAGATTTCTGCGAGGATCTTGCAGACTTCTTCCCTTGTAATGCACCGCATTAGGATGCCGTTGTCACCAAGCCGGTAGAGATCCCCTTCTACCAGTGTGTATCTTTTAGCCAATATGACTATCCGGTCAACGGATACATTATCTTCAGGAAGGAAATTGTATTTCAAGTAGCTCCAGATCACCGAGATCCATGCATCAGAGCTAACTTGAGGATTTGAGTCTTGCGTGCTTGGTTGCTCGGAGCTTCCTGCAGCACCTACGACCCTTGATGGACGCCATGGTAACAGGGCCATCGGGACCGCCAGCTTCGAGGTGCTGGTCTCGCCCCCTTTGCTCAGTTCGGCAGGCTGAGCTATTGGTCTTGACAACCTCCGGACAAAGGTTCCGTCGGGAGCTGGAGCTCCAGTTGAAGCTTTCATCGAGAGTTCGTCAGCTTCAGCGTTGTTGAGACGCTGGACATGGCAAAAATCCAGGACATCGAAGTCCTTCTGAAGCTTCTGGACTTCAAGTAGGTATGCAGCTAGTTGAGGGTTGTTGCAGCAGCATTCACCTTTGACTTGTTTTATGACGAGCAGCGAATCACCCTTTACCAATAGCTGCTTGACACCATATCATAGTGCCACCTTGAGCCCATGGATTAGTGCTTCATACTCCACCATGTTGTTGGTCGCCTTGATGTCAAGGTGAACCATGTATTTGACGTTCTCCCCGATCGGAGCGACGAGAAGGACTCCAGCTCCAGCCCCCTGCTTTTGCACGGAGCCATCGAAGTAGACAGTCCAGTGAGGCTCAGTGAAGACCGGAACCTTGGGTTCCATCTTCTGCTCACTGGGGCCCCCAGGATTTGATGGAGAGGGGGTCCATTCCGCCACAAAGTCTACCAATGCTTGACTCTTGATCGCTTGTCTTGGGACAAATTCAAGATCGAACTCGGCCAGTTCCGCTGCCCACTTTGCACTGTTCCCATAAGAGTTGGGGTTATGCAAGATTGCACGCAGAGGATAAGAAGTTACAATTGAAATCTTGTGTGCTTGGAAGTAGTGTCGGAGCTTCCTAGAAGCAATAAGAACTGCGTAGAGCAGCTTATGCACCTCCAGGTACCGAGTCTTGGCGTCATGGAGTACTTCAATGATGAAGTGCCTTGGATGTTGGACCCTCCCGAAGGGGCCTGGAGCCTCCTAGTCATCAGCTCGGACCCTCCCGGAGGGGTCCAGACCTTGTTCGGGGATCTCCAGGTTCTTGCTTGAAGAACCCGGAGCTTCTTCTGTAGTGACTCGGACCTTCCTGGAGGGGTCCGGATCTTGTTGTTCAGCAACAATGACTTCTCCACTTGAAGGAGGTGGCTCCTCTGGCATCTTGTCTTGAGGAACCGAGTCTAGGAGTTGGGACCCAGACTCATCTTCAGGTAGCTCTGAACCCTCCCGAAGGGGTCTGGATTCTTGAACTGGAGATGGTTCGGGTCTTTCCGCAACCAGGACCATGCTGAAAACTTCGTCAGTTGCCGAAATGTAAAGCAGAAGTGGCTCACCAGGATTTGGAGCTATCAAGGTTGGTAGAGTGGTGAGGAGCTGCTTCAGCTCTTCGAATGCCTTTTCTGCTTCTTCAGACCATTGAAATGGTCCAGACTTCCTCAATAACATGAAGAAGGGTAGCGCCCGTTCAACCAGTCTTGAGATGAACTGGCTGAGGGCAACTAGACATCTAGTCAGCTTCTAGACGTCCTTGATGCGGGCTGGTGGCCGCATATCTTCAATAGGTTTAATCTTCGCCGAATTCGCTTCTATTCCTCGATGGTTCACCAAAAACCCAAGAAGCTTTCCGGAGCTAACCCCGAAGGCACACTAGTCTGGGTTTAGCTTTGTGTGTGTGACTCACAACTTGTCGAAGACAGCTTGCAAGGTGTCAAGGAATGACTCCTTGTTCTTGATCTTTACAATGATGTCATCGACGTACACTTCCACTACATCTCTGACGAGCTCTCCAAAAGTCTGGTACATAGCTCGCACAAACGTTGAAGCAGCGTTTTTGAGACCGAATGGCATGGCAGTGTAACAATATAATCCATCTACTGTGATGAAGGAAGTATGATCTTCATCTTCCCTAGACATTCTGATTTTATTGTACCCAGAATATGCATCTAGGAAACATAGTAATTCACACCCGGAGGTGGAATCCACTATCTGATCTATTCTAGGTAGCGGGAATGGATCTTTTGGACATGCTTATTCAGTGTAGTGTAGTCGATACACATCTAAAGCTTCCCGCCGGCCTTGGGTACAATGACTGGGTTTGCCAGCCATTTTCGGTGGAAGACTTCTCTGATGAATCCAGCTTCAAGCAACTTCTTCACTTCTTGATGTATGAAGTTTTGTCACTCTACTGATTGCTTCTGAGGCTTCTGATGTACAGGCCGAGCGTCGGGATAAATCTTTAGATTGTGCTCGATCACTTCCCTAGGGATCCCAGGCATTTGTGACAGTTGGGAGGCAAAGACATTGACATTAGCCTGAAGGAAAGTGACGAATGCGAGTTCCTATTTGTCATTCAGACCTTCCGATATACCGGTGGTCTGAACAGCGTCAGAACCGATTTGGACGACTTTGATGGAAATGTCAGTGTCGCTGCTAGGTTGCACGCGAGGTGCAGAGGTTGAGCCTCGATGACGAATGCTCAGGGGTTTCGGAGCCTGCTCCATTCCGGATTCTTTCTCCTGCGCTGTAGCAAGCGCATGGAGTTCTTCTAGAGCAGTCACTCCAACGGTGCAATCTCCACGGATTCGGAGAACACCAGCTGGTGTTGGCATCTTCAACACCAAGTAGCCATAATGGGCGGCAACCATTAATTTGTACAAGGCTATCCTGCCCAAGATGGCATTGAATGGTAAGTTGATCTGCGCCACGTCGAAGAACAACTTCTCAGTGCAGTAATTCTCCCGAGTCCCAAAGGTCACCGGGAGAGTAATGGCACCAAGTAGAGTTATTGCCCCCATACCTACTACGGAGAAAGGTCGGGAGGGGCGAAGATCAGAAGGTCAGAGCTGAAGCTTGACGAAAGTTTCGAAGCTTATGAGGTTCAGCCCCGAACCATTGTCCACCATCACATCATGGAGTTGGATGTTGTTGATGGTAGGAGATACCATCAGTGGAAGTTGGCCAGCTCCGATCATGTTCTGAGGGCAGTCCGAAGCATCGAAAGTTATGGCAGTGTCCATCCACTTCCGATGCGGCTAAGCCCTGACAGTGGGAGCTACTAAGGCCATGTCTCGCCACATGGTCTTGAGGACACGGCGGGAGGTGATGTCCCACAAACCACCAAAGATGGTGTTCATGGTCTTCCGACGCTCGATGTCGGAGACGTCGGAGTCGTCATTGACAGAGGTGTAAACAGCCTTCAAGACCTTTTTAGGGTCCTGAAAGCCTAACTCCTCTTCAGCCAGAGCTTCGTCGACTTTCTGTTTTCCTTCCCTTTGATGGAAAGGAACTCCTTCCCAACGCTTGTTGTAGCGCTCGGTAAGGTTCTGGACCTCTCGGCAGCGTTCCAAGTTGTGTTTGTTTGTCTTGTGTATGGGACACCACATATTGGATTTGCCACCGTCTTCAGACGACGGCCGAGGTCGTTTCTCGGGGCGTGGCCCCCGTCCACCTGGAGCTGCAGCAGTTGCAGCAGTAGGTGTGCCGACCGACGGGTTTTTCTTGCCGTTGGACTTTTTCTTCTTCTTTCCACTCCCGGAGGTAGTGGCTTCACCCTTGGAGGACTTTTTGTTGTCCTCCGAAGGTGGTTGGGAGTGCATTTCACGGCCCTCCGCAGCTTTGGCACACTTGTCTGCCAAGCTGAAGAGTTCCGTGACACTAGTGACTTCCTTGGTCGCCAGCTTCTCCAGCATCTTCTTGTCTCGTACGCCCTGTCTAAATGCCAAAATAACAGAAGCACTTGAGATAGAAAGTATGGTGTTTCGTACCTAGGAGAACCTCTGGATGAAGGATCGCAAGGACTCTCCCCCCTTCTGCTTGACAGCAAAAAGGTCCAGTTCAGTGCCTGGATGGGTGTATGAACTCCCGAAATTGGCGGTGAACTGTTGGCACAGTTCCGCCCAACTGTTGATGGAGTTGGGCAGAAGGCTCATGAACCAGGACCTGGTGGTCCCAGTCAAAGCCACGGGGAAATAATTGTCCACTACGGCCTCATTGCCTGCAGCCGCAAGGATTGCGGTGGAGTAGATTTGGAGAAACTCAGCGGGGTTGACAGTCCCGTCAAATTTCTCCGGCAGGTGAGGGCGGAACTTCTGCGGCCATCTGACCATGCGTAGGTGCATTGCCAGGGCAGAACAGCCTCCTACTGCCTCAAGAGCACGACTATCCCGAGCCTCTCGCGAGCACACTCGATATGGACGTAGCTGTTCTGTTGACAGTAACGGAGATCAAGCTCCGCCCAGAGGTCGTGAGTCGAAAGTCTAGTTACCGTATGGGTGCGTCGCGTCCCAGAAGGAAGCAACGTCGCCTGTTGAGACGCAGCACGCTTCCTGTGTTGTGAAGCATGCATACTAAGTCTACCCGACACGGTCCGATTCTGCGATGGGGCCCGCCCCGAGGGGGGAGGACCTTGGTTGTTGATGCGATCGGCTGCTGCTGCAACCAAGTGTTCCACATCAGCCCTCCACTGCTCCATTGCACCCTGGGATGCTCCTGGAGGAGGTGGACGTTGGAGAAGAGCACGCGCGACATGGAGCGCGTGTTCAGGGTTGTTGTTTGCCGATGCCGTGACCGACGTAGAGGCGCCATCATGCTGTCCAGCTTGATTCGCCGGTGCGGAGAGTGGCGGCGGTGGCATGATTCCTACTGGAGTCACAGCACCTGCTGGCTGCTGCATTTAGAGGGATTGCCTCCAGCAGGTTGTGCACCAGGGTTGCCGTTGGACGATCCAGCAGCAGAGTTCACCATGTTTGAATCTCGGGTGCCCCTACCTGGCGCGCTAACTGTCAGAGTCTGGTTCCGTCAATTCTCCCGGTACTACCGTTGGCAGCCCGTGGAGTTTATAGTTCGGTTGTGGGCGCGCAGAGATTCAGAACACGATGGCAAGTTGACATGCAAATTTACGTGGTTCGGGCCGCCTAAGCATAATACCCTACTCTACGAGGTCTGTAGTTGTTGTATTGAGCGGACTGAGCACTTGTGAGCGTGTGTGAGAGCCGAGTCCGAAAGAAGTCTCTCTCCCCCCAGAGTCCCCTTGTGTATCGCTCGAACAGTAATTTTATAGTACAAGGACTGATCATTACATCGTTAGCCTGGCCCGACATGTGGCCCTGGCGATTACTAATGCTTAATACACAATTAATGAGCTTAATTACCCTTAATAGTGTGGTAACGCGCCTTGACAGTGTCGTTACTGGTATTAAGGGCTCTCCGATCGTGTGTCATTAAGATGGTATTAATGACACTTAATCGGGTCTTGAAGTCTTTGATTGTCCCTTGAAGATCCGAGCCATTGGGTGTCCACTAATCTGATTGTTGAGGCTGAAGGTCCGGCGGCTGGACACGTGGCAGCTCCGGAGCTTACTGTCTGGGACGAGTAGGTCTGGTGCAGTTGTACACGTGTCGGTACCGAATCTTCCTTCTGTCGAGGGTTAGGTCCAGGGATGCCACGCAGGTATTTAGCCCAAAGCTTTCCCATGTGTGGGACGTAGCTCCGCGCAGTATACATGTGGCAGAATCGGGACTAACCATAGAAGGGAGGCAGGTCCGGTCCTGTATGATGCGTGGGGCCTTCAAAGGTCTTCAACTAACATAGATGATGTTCCTTTGGTCTTTTTGCAGTCCCAAGGGGTATTCGGTACGCAGGGTACCGACAGCTTCGTACACCAAGAAGAAGGGTGTGTCTCCAATTGGCCGATTAGGTGTTGTCCTGTTAGCCAACAATGTAGACAAAAGTTTTACAATCCAGATGGCTCCACACTTTTTTAAGCGCTCATATGTGCGTGTCTTGAGTCCTTTTAGGATTTCAGCATTTGCTCTCTCGGCATGGCCATTACTTGCTGGGTGAGCTACTGAGGCGTAGCTGACTTGAATGTCGTGGTCTTCGCAATATTCTTGGAATGCATCACTTGTAAATTGGGTTCCATTGTCAGCTATGACTTTGTTCGGAACTCCAAATCTGCATACAATGGACTTCAAGAACTTGATAGCTGATTGTTTGTTAATTGTCACAACTGGAGTTGCTTCCGGCCACTTGGTGAACTTGTCGATGTCGACGTACAGGAACCAGTAACCTCCGATGGCTTTTGGGAGTGGTCCCATGATGTCCATATCCACACAGTGAATGGCCATGTAGGAGGAATCATTTGCAGTGACTGAGCCAGTGTGTGAATTTGTTTTGCGTGGAACTGGCATACTTCACACTTCTTCACCAACTCCACCGCATCCTGGAGTGCTGTAGGCCAACAGAAGCTGTGCCGAAAGGCTTTGCCGACCAGCATGCGGGAAAACGCATGGTTCCCACACTCGCCTCCATGGATCTCCGTGAGGATCTCACGGCCTTCTTCCCTTGCAATGCACCACAATAGGACGCCGTTGGCACCGCGCCGGTAGAGATCCCCTTCTACCAGCGTGTATCTTTTAGCCAATCTGACGATCCGGTCAGTGGATACACCATCTTCAGGAAGTATGTTGTCTTTCAAGTAGCTTCAGATCTCCGAGATCCATGCATCGGAGCTAACTTGAGCTTCTGAGTCTTGCGTGTGGGTTGCTCGGAGCTTCTGGCAGCACCTACGACTCTTGGTGGATGCCATGGTAACAGGGCCACCGGGACTACCAGCTTTGAGGTGCTGGTCTCGCTCCCTTCACTCAGTTCGGAAGACTGAACTATTGGTCTTGACAACCTTTGGACAAAAATTCCATCGGAAGCCGGAGCTCCGGTTGAGGCTTTTGTCGAGAGTTCGTCAGCTTCAGTGTTATGGAGACTCTAGACAAGGTGGAGATCTAGGACTTCGAAGTCCTACTAGAGCTTCTGGACTTCAAGAAGATATGCAGCTAGTTGGGGGTTGTTGCAGCTACATTCACCTCTGACTTGCTTTATGATTAGCTGCAAATCACAGTTCAACAACAGCTGTTTGACACCATAGGATAGTGCCACCTTGAGCCCGTAGATGAGAGCTTCATACTCTGCCATGTTGTTGGTCGCCTTGAAGTCAAGGTGAACCATGTATTTGTCCTTCTCCCGCGTTGGAGCGAGGAGGAGGATTCCAGCTCTGACCCCCTGCTTCTGCACAGAACCGTCGAAGTAGAGAGTCCAGTGAGGCTCAGTGAAGACCGGCACCTTGGGTTCCGGCTTCTGCTCACTGGGGCCCCCAGGATTTGATGGAGAGGGTGTCCACTCAGCCACGAAGTCAGCCAAAGCCTGACTCTTGATAGCTTGTCATGGCAGGAATTTGAGATCGAATTCTACCAGCTCCGCTACCCACTTGGCGATGTTCCAGTAGAATTAGGGTTATGCAATATAGCACGCGGTGGATAAAGAAGTTACCACGAATATCTTGTGGGCATGGAAGTAATGATGAAGCTTCCTTGAGGCAATAAGAACTAGGTAAAGCAGCTTATGCACCTCGATGTATCTGGTCTTGGCATCATCGAGTACTTCACTGATGAAGTACACTGGGTGCTGGACGGTCCGGACCCTCTCGGAGGGGCCCGAAGCTTCCTCTCCATCGACCTGGACCCTCTCGGAAGGGTCCAGACCTTCTTGTTGAGCTTCCAGGCCCTTTTAGAAGGGTCTGGATCTTCTTTTGGTTCAATCCAGACCCTCCTTGAAGGGTCCGGATGTTATTGATCAGCCGTGGGAACTCCCTCAGATGAGAGAGGTTGATCTTCTAGCACTCCACCTTGAAGATCTATGCCTGAGGGCTGGGACCCAGACTCGCCTTTAGGTAGCTCCGACCCTTCTGGAAAGGTCTAAGCTCCTGAACTGGATGTGGCTCTGGTCTTTCTATGACCAGGACCATGCTGACAACTTCTGTGGTTACAGAAATGTAAAGCAGTAGAGGCACACCTGGATTCGGATCTACCAAGATTGGTAGTGTGGTGAGGAGCTGCTTGAGCTCTTGAAACACCTTTTATGCTTCTTCAGACCAATGGAATGGTTCGGACTTCCTTAAGAGTTTGAAGAAGGGTACGCTTGTTCAGCCAGTCTTGAGATGAACCGGTTGAGCGCGGCCAGACATCCGGTTAACTTTTGGACGTCCTTGATGCGGGTTGGGGGCCGCATATCTTCAATATCCTTGATCTTCGCCGGGTTTGCCTCTATTCCTCAATGAGTCACCATGAAACCAAGAAGCTTCCTGGAGCTAACTCTGAAGATGCACTCGTCCGGGTTCAGCTTGGTGCGCGTGATGTGCAGCTTGTCGATAACGGCTTGCAAGTTGTGAAGAAGTGACTCCTTGTTCTTGATCTTCACAACGATGTCATCTACGCACACCTCCACCAAGTCTCTGATTAGCTCTCCAAATGTTTTGTACATAGCTCGCACAAAGGTCAAAGTAGCGTTTTTAAGACCAAAGGGCATGGCAGTGTAACAATACAATCCGTCTACTGTTATGAAGGAAGTATGCTCTTCATCTTCCCTGGACATTTGGATTTGATGATATCCAGAGTATGCATCTAGGAAACTCAATAGCTCAAACCCGGAGGTAGAGTCCACTATCTGATCTATTCTAGGCACTGGAAATGGATCTTTTAGGAATGCCTTATTTAATGTGGTGTAGTCGATACACATGTGAAGCTTCCCACCGGCCTTGGGTACAATGACTGGGTTTGCCAGCCATTTTGGATGAAAAACTTCCCGGATGAAACTAGCTTCAAGCAGCTTCTTGATCTCCTGTAGGATGAAATTTTGTCGGTCGATTGATTGCTTCTGGGGCTTCTGGTGTACAGCCCGTGCGTCAGGATAAATCTTCACATTGTGCTTAATCACCTCCCTAGGGATCCCAGGCATTTGTGACGGTTCCTAGGCAAACATGTCAACATTAGCCCAGAGGAAAGTGATGAGCGCGAGTTCCTATTTGTTGTTCAAACCTCCTGATATACGGGTGGTCTGAGCAGCATAAGAATCAATTTCGACGGCTTGAACGTCGGTGTCGCTGCTTGGATGCACACGTGGTGCAGAGGTTGAGACTCGATGACAAGTGCTCGGGTGTTGAGCAATGATCTCTTTGCCAGAGGTTCCTTCCTGCGCCGTGGCAAGCTCACGGAGTTCCTCTAGCGCGGTGATTCCTGCAGTGCGGTCTCCACGGACCCAGTAAACTCCCAAAGGTGTCGGCATCTTCAACACCAGATACCCATAGTGAGCTGCGGCCATGAATCTTTACAAGGCAGGCCTGCCCAGGATGGTGTTGAAGGGCAGACTGATGTGAGCGACATCGAAAACCAGCTTCTCAGTCCTGTATTTCTCCAGAGTCTCGAAGGTCACCGGGAGAGTGATGGATCCGAGGGGGTTGATGGCCCCGAACCTACCCCGGAAAAAGGTCTTGAGGGGCGAAGTTCCGAGAGTTGCAGCTGGATCTTCATGACCGTTTGAAAGCTCAAGATATTGAGCGATGCACCTCCATTTACCAGAACGTGATAGAGCTGAACATTGTTGATGGTCGGACATCAGCGGGAGTTGGCCAGCTCTGACATGTTTCTAGGGAAATCTGTTGCATCAAAAGTGATTGGCGTATCCATCCACTTTCGATGTGGTTCCGCCCTGGCAGCAAGAGCTATGGTAGCCATTTCCCGTAGCATTTCCTTGAGGACGCGATGATAGGTGATGTCCGAGGACCCTCCATATATGGTGTTGAGGGTCTTCCAACGCTCATTATCAGAGACGTTAGAGTCATCGTCGACTATGTTGTACACATCCTTTAGGACCTTCTTGGGGTCCTGGAAGCCTAGCCCCGTCTCAACCGGAGCTTCATCATCTTTTTGCTTTCCTTTCTGCTGACGGAAAGGAGCTTCTTCTCGTCGCTTGTTGTAGCGCTCAACAAGGTTTTGGACCTCTCGGCAGTCATCCACACTGTGCTTGTCTGTATTATGTATTGGGCACCACATTTTGGAGCTGGTGCCCTCTTCTGACGAAGGACGAGGTCGTTTTTCCGGGCATGGCCCCCGGCCACCTGGAGCTACAGCAGCCGCAGCAGTAGGTGCACCGGCTGATGGCTTTTTCTTGCCGTTGGACTTCTTCTTCTTTTTTCCACCACCGAAGGTAGTGGCTTCAAATTTGGAAGACTTTTTGTTAGCCATAGAAGCTGTCTTTGTGTGCATTTCCCGTCCCTCTGCGGCATGGGCGCACTTGTCACCCAGGCTGAACAACTCCGTGACGCAAGTGACTCCTTTCGTTGCCAGCTTCTCCAGCATTTTCTTATCTCAGATGCCCTGTCTGAATGCGACAATAATAGAAGTGTTCGAGATAAAGGGGATGGTATTGCGTACCTGAGAAAACCACTGGATAAAGGACCACAACGATTCCACCGTTGTCTGCTTCACGGAAAATAGGTCCAGTTTGGTGCCTGGTCAGGTGTAACAGCTCCCAAAGTTGGCAGTGAACTTTTGGCATAGCTCCGCCCAACTGTTGATGGAGTCGGGCGGAAGACTCATGAACTAGGACCTGGTGGTCCCAGTTAGAGCCACAGGGAATTAGTTGGCCATCACGACCTCGTTGCCTCCTGCTGCAAGTATAGCGGTGGAGTAGATTTGAAGGAATTCGGCGGGGTTGATAGTTCCGTTGAATTTCTCCGGCAAATGAGGCTGGAACTTCTGTGGCCAGCAGACCATGTGTAGTTGCATGGCCAAGGCAGAACAACCTCCTCCTACTCCCACTGGAGCAGGGTTGTCCCGAGCCTCTCGCCTCTTGCGAGCACGGTAAATATGGACGCGGCCATCCTGCTGTCGGTAGCGTCGATCGAGCTCTGACTGTAGGTCATGTGTTCAAAGCCTCGATGCAGTATGGGTGCGTCGTGCCTCGGAAGGAAGCGGCGTCACCTGTTGAGGTTCAACACGCCTCCGGTGCTGTGATATGTGAGGACCAAGTCTTCAAGATAAGGTTCTACGTTGAGTTAGTGCCTGCCCCGAAGGGGGGGGGTACCTTGGTTGCTGATGGCATCAGCTGCGGCTGCAACCAGATGCTGCACATTAGCACGCCCTTGCTCCATCGCACCCTGAGGTGCTTCGGGCGCTTGTGGGCGCTCCAGCAGAGTACACGCAGCAGTCAGCGCGTACTCAGGGTTGTTATTTGCCGATACAGTGATGGACGCAAGTACCCCATCTTGCTGTCCAACATTGTTTGCCGGAGCAGATGGTGGTGGTTGTGGCATGACACCTGCTCGAATAACGGCAACTGCTGGTTGTTGAATGTTGGAGGGATTCCCTCTAGCAGGCTGCGCAGCGTTGTTGCCGTTAGATGATCCTGCAATGGAGTTCGCCATCTTGAGATCTCAGGCGTTGTCCCCTACCTGGTGCGCCAAATGTCGAAGTGTATGAATGAAACTTCCCCCAGTACTCCTAAATTGTTGCCCGTGGAGGTTCTTGTATCGGTTTGGGCTCGCGGAGATATTAGACAAGATGATGACACACATGATTTATGTGGTTCGGGCCTTCTGAGCATAATACCCTACTCCATGTGGTGTGTGTTTTTGTATTGAGTATTTACTGGTGATTGCGTGCGTATGAGCTTGCTTCTCTAGTATCGTGCAGCTCAGTCCTTTTATAGACCAAGGGATGGCTGTTACATCAATTGCCTGGCCCAACATGTGGCCCTGGCGGTTAAATTTTCTAATACACAATTTAAGTGTGTTTAAGCACCCTACACTGCAAGGATTCCGATTTATCGCAACGAAAAGAATCATTGCAATAGGTTGTTTTTTCGCCGCATTAGGTCGCTGTTGCAACGAAAAAGAGTGTGGCAATTGTTTTTACGAATCGTAGTAATAATTCTCGTGGCGATAGGTTATTGTGACGCCTTGACATTCGTGGCGAATAGTATGGTATTGCAACGATTTCACATCAGTGTCAAATAGGACGCTATTGCAACGATTTCATGTATTGCGACGATTTAACGTATTGCAACGAATAGTACGGTATTGCAACAATTTCATATTCGTGGCAAATAGTATGTTGTTATAACGATTTAACGTATTTCAACAAATGGAATGGTATTACAATGATTTTGCATTCGTGGTAATTTTTGGTGGTTGCATTGATTTCACAGCCGTGGCAATATTACGGTATTGCAACCG
This sequence comes from Tuctoria greenei, assembly GCA_036927565.1. Taxonomy (NCBI): domain Eukaryota; kingdom Viridiplantae; phylum Streptophyta; class Magnoliopsida; order Poales; family Poaceae; genus Tuctoria; species Tuctoria greenei. The sequence goes on from JAYESD010000001.1 coordinate 203,207,361, forward strand.
TATCACATTCGTGGCAAATAGTATGTTATTGCAACGATTTAGAGTATTGCGACAATTTAACGGATTGCAATGAATAGCATGGTATTGCAACGATTTCGCATTCGTGGTAATAGTATGTAATTGCAACGAATTCTCATTCGTTGCAAATACTATAGTATTGCAATGATTTTCACAGTCGTGGCAAATAGTACCATATTACAACGATTTACGGTATTGCGACGATTTCACATTCGTGGCAAATAGTATGGTTTTGCAATGATGTCACTGCTGTGGCAAATAGTATGGTACTGCGACGGTTTAACGTCCGTGGCAAATAGTATGTTATTGCAACGAGTTCACAGATGTGGCGAATAGTACTGTATTGCAACGATTTCAGATCCGTGGGAACTAGTATGGTACTACAACAATTGTGTTCCGTGGTGATAGATCCTAACGCCACGAATTTGCAATTCATGGAAAAATTTCCTAATGCAACGGTTTTGTTCCATGGCGATTGATCCCAACACCACAAACTTGTAATTCGTGGCAAAAGTTCCTAATGCAACGATCGTGTTCTGTGGTGATAGATCCTAGTGCCACGAACTTGTGATTCGTGGCAAAAGTTCCTACTGCAACGATTGTGTTTCGTGCGATCGATCCTAACGCCATGAACATGTAATTCGTGGCAAAAGTTCCTAATGCAACGATTCTGTTCCGTGGCGATAGAACCTAACGCCACGAACCGGTAATTTGTGGTAACAGATCCTAATGCAACGATCGTGTTCCGTGGCGAAGATACTAACACCACAAACTGATGAATTGTGGCAAAAGTTCCTAATGCAACAATCGTGTTCCGTGGCATAGATGCTAATGCCACGAACTGGTGAATCGTGGCAATAGATTCGTGGCGATACATTCTAATGCCATGAACTAGGGAATCGTGGCAACAGATCCTAATGCAACGATCATATTCCGTGGCGATAGATGCTAATGCCATGAACTAGTGAATTGTGGGAAAAGATTTGTGACGATAGATCCTAATGCAACGACTTAGTCAATCGTGGCAACAGATCCTAATGCAATGATTGTATTCCATGGCGATAGATGCTAATGCCACGAACTAGTGAATCGTGGCAAAAGACCAAGCTTAGTGCAACGATTTAGTATTCGTTGCAGTACAATCGTTGCATCAGTGCAGAATCCTTGTAGTGCTAATAGTGTGATAACGCACCTTAATGGCGCCGTTATCAGTATTAGAGTCCTCTAATTGTGCACCATTAATATTGTATTAATGGCACATAATCAGGCCTTGTAACGATAGTGATAAGTGTCCTTTGAATGCTTATGCTGTTGGAGATCCGTCTGTATTCCTGTTGGTAGTGTAGGCCCGGAGGCTCAATGGGTGGCAGCTCCATAACTTTCCCTCGCGGGGAGGTAGGTCCAGAGCCGCTATACACATGGAGGCACTGAAGCTTCCTTTTACTAGGGGTTAGGTATGGGATCACTGGACACGTGTTAAGCGCGGAGCTTCCTTATGTAGTGAGTTTAGCTCCAGTCTTATACTACACATGGTAATGCCAGAGTTACCCATATGAAGGAGGCGGGCCTAGTGTCGTGTGACACGTAGGTCCTTCAGAGGTCTTCGGCTATGATACGTGGAACTCGCTTGTACTTCTTGCGGTATCATGGGGTACCCGGTACGCAGGGTATCGACACGTGCCATGGAACACTAGCAGGTTCCGGTGCGGGGTTCGTCTCTCCGTATGTGCGGACGTTCGTAGAGGTGTTGCTGCATTGCGCACTTTGTTAGGAGGAACGACGACCTCCCCATCGACTACGAGTCTTCCGTTGGGCCTTTCGACGGGAATGTATATCTATGATCATCCACATCCAAGTGTTACTGTTGTACGAGGTTAATTTTATTGTGTGCTAGCCAGTAGCATCCCGCGTATTATCTTACAGTGGTATCTGAGGCAGGTTTGTGATGTTTTTGATCTCGATTAAAATTGCATGTTTGGCTGTAGAACATATTGTTTTGATTTGTAGCATTAATGGCGATAATCAGACTGTTTTATTCCGTTCTTGCCTTTTCATTAAGTGACTGGCTAAATAACCATCTTCATGATGGCGCATAAGTGTTACGCGGCTGACCAAAAGGTTGCGAGTGCGTTGAGTATATTAGTTTGATGCACGGCGTGAACTGGTATATCATTTAAAACGCCATGTCTGTTAGCGTGTAACAACATGCCAATAGTCTGTTCTATCTGTCACCTATTGACGGGGCTAAACACGTATTTTGCGAAAATATGTGTCACATGCATTCCATAGAAATGTCTAACTTGTTTTTTCTGAGATTGATGTGAAATTATGGCATTAAAATCATGTCAGATGATCTGTATAATTATTTATGCGTCCTGCTTGACACAAGTTAATTACAGCTGGGTTGAGGGTGTTCGCATATTTTATTCATTCTGCGTGCCGGTCAGTGGAGTGCCTATGTGATGTAATTTTATTTATTTGCATGCTATTAGTGTGTATAGCTGAATAAATGATTTAATTCATCGACATAAGGCGAGCACGAGACGGCACGACTACCACCAGATGTACGAGCCATGACGTCTATGGAGTAGACGTGTACGTTGTGGATGATCCATGTGCTGATTTTTGTTGGAGGAAAAAAGGCCATGCTGTCACAATAATTTTTTTATTTGTGATATTCATATTTATGCATTGCCTGTGATGAATGTGAGAAATCCGTCGGGAAAAAAGTTAAGTTTTTTATGCCCTTCCAATAGCTGCACCTATTGGGTCATGTTAGTTGATGATGGGTCTGCCAAAGCAGGGTGTCTTTTTCTACCTTGACCTATAGGGTGGTGTCAGACACCACAGCATAGTATTGGTTTGCTTGACGGAGCTATCAAGTTGGACTTGGGCTCTGAGGCATAAAATTTGGAAGCCGGGACATAGGATGTCACCAAACAAACAAGATTCGCATAGGATGCGATTGGCAATGGTTGCCTACCTTGTTCGCTATGATGCTAGCGGTGATGCTAAAGCTCACTAGTTTCATAGAAAAACATTGGATCTCGTATGACTATGCAACGATGGAGGACCTTTAGCAAAACATAGTGGGGTTTTCGTTTAAACAGTTTTAAGGAAGTAGTGCTAACTATTGCATATATCTGTTGTTGTAGAAAATGTCGAGCTCCTCGAATTTTAATCTGCAATTAATCCTAGAAAAAGAAAATCTAAATGGAACTAATTTTGTTTATTGGAACCGAAATATGATGATTGTTCTCAGACATGAAAAGAAAGAGTAAATTCTTGACACGCCTTACCCCGATGAGCCTCAGGATGTCGGTCACAACTCCAATGTATATCGTGCTTATGTGATGCACACTGATGATGCAGTGGATGCGCAATGTTTGATGCTTGCTTGCATGAACTCTGAGCTACAAACGAATTATGAGAGCACCAATCCGTAGGATATGATCGTGGGATTGCATGGCATGTTCGAGAACCAGTCAAGGGTCGATAGGTTTAACACCTCAAAGGCCCTATTTTGTTGCAAGCTTACTGAAGGCGCTCCAGTTAGTCCTCATGTAATAAAAATGATTGGTTACATGGAGAGCTTGCATAGACCGGGTTTTCAACTCAACGATGAGCTTGCCATTGATGTGATATTCCAGTCTTTGCCGTCTAGTTTCGAGCCTTTGACGCTGAACAATCGCATGAATGGCTTGAAAAAGACACTAACCGAACTGCATGGCATTGTAAAGACGGCAGACGTGAGTCTTAGAAGACTCCTAGTCATGTTATGATGGCACAGAAGGGTAAAAAGGGTAAGCACCCCGCGAAGGCTAAGACCACTGAAAGTAAGACTTCTAGGCAAGTGTCTAAGGCCAAGAAAAGGGTTGGCCCCTCTTCAGACAATGTCTCTTGGCATTGCAATGCTAGTGGACATTGGTCAAGAAATTGTGAGAATTACTTGGAAGAAATCAAGAAAAAGAGAGGTGGGACCTCTGCTCAAGGTATTAACATTATTGAAATTAATTTTGCAACATGTTCTAATGAGGCATGGGTATTTGATACTGGTGCCATGATTCACACTTGCCAATCGCTGGAGGTGCTGAAAAGAATTTGACGGTTCACAAGAGACGAGATACGCATTGGAAATGGAGCAAAGGTTTCTGCATTGGCCATTGGTGTTTACCCACTCGTACTACCCTCTAGATTGGTGCTTGAATTAAATAATTGTTATTGTGTTCCTGCACTCAATAAGAACATTATTTCTTCTTCATGTTTGGAAGAAGAAGGCTATGATTTCATGATAAAGAATAAATGTTGTTCTATTTTTTTGAATGGGATGTATTATCTCCGTTTCCCTGTTGTGAACAGGCTTTATGTTCTTGATTTGGAGAGTTCAGAAATTAATAATGTGAATGCTAAGAGAATGCGCACTAATGACTTAAATCCTACATATGTGTGGCATTGTCGTTTAGGCCATATAGGCAAGAAATGCATAGAGAGACTCAATAAAGATGGTTTTCTCGACACTTTTTATTATGAATCATTGAGACATGCGAGTCATGCTTTCTTGTTAAAATGACTAAGGCTCCCTTTGCTGGACAATGTGAGAGAGCAAGTGAGTTGTTGGAACAAATACATAGTGATGTATGCGGTCCAATGAACTCAGCTGCCAGAGGTGGTTATCAGTACTTCATTACCTTTACCGATGATTTATGAAGATATGGTTATATCTATTTGATGAGAAATAAGGCTGAGTCCTTTGAAAGGTTCAAGGAATTCCAAAATGAAGTACAAAATCACACAAGCAAGACAATTAAATTCTAGCGATCTGATCGTGATGGAGAATATTTGAGCCATGAGTTTAGCGATCATCTGAAAAGTTGTGGAATTGTTCCACAACTTACTCCACCTGGAACACCACAGTGGAACGGTGTGTCTGAGCGGAGAAACCGAACCCTGTTGGACATGGTGAGGTCGATGATGAGTCATGCAAATATTCCATTGTACTTTTGGAGTTATGCGCTAGAGATGACAACGTTTATACTGAACCGTGTTCCCTCTAAATCCGTGGAGAGAATGCCATATGAGATATGGACAGGGAAGTGTCCCGGTTATTCTTAAAGCTTTGGGGTTGCGATGCTTATGTGAAGCATTTGATGCCAACTAAGCTTGATCCCAGATCTGATAAGTGTGTCCATATGCGGTATCCAAAGGAAACCAAATGATAATATTTTTATAACCAACAAGGGAACAAAGTGTTTGTTGCTTAAAATGTGGTGTTTCTGAGAAAGAGTTTCTCTTGAAAAAAGTCAGCAAGAGAACAGTGCAGCTTGAAGAAGTTCGAGAAGCACATGATGTTCAAATCTTCACTGATGAGGCACAACAAGATGAGCAAGTGATGGTCACTGACAAAATGTTGAACCTCAACAACGAAGATCAATACTGTCTCATTGTCCATCAATGAAGTACACATTACTTACCACAAAACAACGTGACATATTATTGTTGGACAACAATGAGCCAAGCACTTATACGAAGGCATTGATGGGACCAAAATCTGAGATATGTCTTGAGGCCATGCGATCGAATTGGAATCCAGGAAAGAAAACCAGGTTTGGAACCTGATTGATCCACTCAATGGCGTGAGACCAATTGAGTGTAAATGGGTTTTCAAGAAAAAAAATAGATGCTGATGGAGATGTTCACAACTATAAAGCACGACTAGTAGTGAAAGGTTTTCATCAAATTCAAGGTGTTGATTATGACCAAACATTTTCACCTGTCCAATGCTAAAGTCTATTTGGATCCTTCTAGCAATTGTCGCGTACTATGATTATGAAATATGGCAAATGGACGTCAAAACGACATTCCTTAATGGAATCCTAAGTGGGGATGTGTATGACACAACCTGAAGGTTCTGTCGACCAACAAAATGCTAGAAACGCATGCAGACTTAGGTGGTCTATATATGGGCTAAAACAAGCTTCTCAAAGTTGGAATATTCATTTTGATGAGGTAGTCAAATCGTTTAGCTTCTTGAAAAATGTAGAAGAGCCTTGTGTGTACAAGAAGGCTAGTGGGAGCGCACACATATTTCTGGTCTTGTATGTGGATGACATACTATTGATCAGGAATGATATTCAATTAATGGAGGATGTAAGGCTTTGCTAAGAAAAAGTTTCTCTAGAAGCCACGCGAGATGTTACCTTGCATCGGGCAGCTCGAGAAAGGCCGGGGCGAGTGAAGCCACGCGCTGGAGTCATCGAAGAAAAGATAGTGCAGCTTTTGGTGGCTCCGTTGAGGTGTGCTGGGATGGACGTCATTGTGGTGCAAAGGCAAGGAAACCGCTGAAGTTTTGCTTGGTGCAAAGAATGGCGCATGAATTGTTCTTGGGATTGAAACAGGGAGGTAGAGGGCGAGCTTATGGAGTCGATGGCATGCTCGGCTTGGCCACGGAGAGGACGTAGCCACCGGGCAACATGACCCTGGTGAGGCGTGGAATAAACAGTGCATCTGTTTAACTTGGCTGCCAGAGAAACACCGGATTGCTGCAGCACTCAAAATGCAATAGGCAGGAAAGAGCAAGTCCGAGGTGAGTGGAGCACAAGCCGGTGCACTGCAGGGCTGGCGCGCAACAGCAGAGATGGCAGGGCTGACGCAGCAGAACCAGGGGATGGAATAAGATCAGAGAGGAGAGCTATCGGTTAAGCATCGAGCTGGAGCGGTGGCTTTGTGTGGCACGCGCGTTCATGCCTTGAGTCTCTGTCAAGTGGGTCCCGCATTCTAATTAGCCCTCTTTTCTTCGTCTCAATTATACTAGTAAATAGTCTCTACTGTTACTCAAAGTTGGCAGGTCCAATAAATAAAATGTGAAGAGTCAAATGGTGATTTCATATTCTGCATTGGAGAAATTTGAGTTTGAACGTTAAATTTTGAAGTTCAAATCCATCTCTATGTGTGGATTATTTCACATAATAAATCAACTCCTAAATAGTAAAATTTTATAGGTTGGCTCATTTGAATATTAAGGACACAAAGGTAAATTCACAATTGATATATGATTGAGTTGATTTTGAATTTATTGACCCATTTGAATTCGCTTTATATTTGATTATGATTTTTGCTTTTACATTTAGAATTGAATTCAAATTTACAGCTGCCTTTTGGGCTTTTGGCTTGGAGCTATAGTCCCCTTACTTTCGTAATTTTTTGCTTATGGTCCAGCATATCACAACACACTCTCTAAATAAATTTATTTATTTACTCTTTTCTAATCGGTGGGCTTTTACATTGCTTACTTCAATTGGGGCAGGATCATCCTTCATTTGAATGCAGGTCTCAGGATTTGATCCACTTATGAGCGAATATAGGTGATTAATTCTATTCATCATTGGCAATGACTCACTTAGTAAATATAGAAAACTGAAAATGTCCGTGTGTAATGGGTGTTTGAATCAATAGGGAGCCCAAAGATCAAATAGCCACTAAATCATCTCGAATTACATGGAGAAAACTGAATACAACATGAACACCAAGTGCTATCTCTCAAATAGCACAAGAACACCAACAATACTTTCTCCTTCATCCTTGTGGTTGCTTGATGATGCGTCCATCGAGCCAACAAGGTGAGGCCACAAGAAGAACGACGGCGAGAGGCGTTTCCCCTTGTTCTTCTCTTGGTATGTTGATCGGATTCTGAGTGGGTTAGAGTTCAAGTGTGTATGTGTGTATGCCTTGGCATTTCTTGTTCATACACTTGACCCTCTTCTTATACTTGACCATGAGACACAAGAGGGGGCCTCCCACCCTTAGGAATGTTGTGTCTCCCGATGAGGGACATAACATTCGGTGGGTTGTGTCCTTTCAATTAGAACACATCAATTTCGTGTTCAAACTGATAGTCACTGAAAAGACCGGACTAGTCACATATCCTTACTAGACTATATCGGACTAGTCCGGTAAGGGTCTGGACTAGTCCGATTACCCTTACTGGACAGCAACCGGACTAGTCCGGTCTCTACCGGACTTGTCCGGTACTTCCAACAATGGGAGCCTCAGTTAACTTAGTAATCATAGTCATCATCACCTGTAGATCCCAATTGAAAAGTCATTATTACATCCATCTGATGTAATATTAAGTCATAATGCGCTACTAATATCTTAATGAATCTTTGGTTGAGACAATTGAGAATGACTTATGTAATCAACTTCTTCCTAATGAAATTGTTAACCATAAGTGCGGGCTAATAATTTTTTACTCTTTCCTTTAGAGTCACATTTAATTATGTAGGCTCTTGACAGTTTACTGATCTGGCTTCATTGGAAATGTCAACTAAATTACATAATGTTGACCGCATATGGCAGCGTTTTGCCTTGCAGTGTAAAAGCCCGTTTTTCGGAAGAACAAAAAACGCAAAATTGCGAACTTAAAAATTTTGAAAATAGACTTGGAAATCCAAACTCACATGAGCCATATGAGTTAAACTATGTTCACTAAAAATAGGGACTTGTTAAAACTTTACATTTAGAACATGGTTGCTGATGTGGAATGGAACTTAAGGTGAAGAATCCTTAATTTCCAAGTATTCACATTTTCAATGAAAAATTAAAGGAGAAAAAAAAACAAAATAGAGAGAAAGAAAAAGGAATTATTCCAACCCTAAAATGGGACATCCAAAAATATTCAAATCTCATGCCGTAAATTTTTCTATGACGTCCTAATATTCCAAATAGACTCTCGGTAAAGTTTCAAAATTTTTTTGAAGCCCATTTCCCATTTATTGGACACGTACTGAGAGTTTAATCAACGTCGACTTCAAATTTAAACTTTGTGCTCAACCTTGTCCAAATCAACTCCAAATTTTTCCTGAGGTCCCTTATGGTTCAAAAATGTTAACCTCAAAATTTCAGGATTTTTGAACCTAATCTACTATTTATTTCCTTGAGTCAAGTATCACCACTTGAATTCAAATTCAAATCTGAGTTCAAATTCAACTTGCTCAGTTTTGAAATCTGAATGCACCATAAAATTCTCCACATTTTATTTAGTCACTGGGCCAAATTTGACTATTTTTGAAGCATGTTTGCTAGCCCTATTGGAATTTTGGAAAGAAGAAGAGGGAAGTGGGGCCCACAGGTGGTCCCCACCAGTCAGGTCGGCACCTCCTCCCCTGCCTCCACGCAACTGCATGCAGAGCCACCTCGATGTTCCTCTCCTGTCCTTATCACCGCGTCGGTTCCCGGCTGGTCCCTGCCGCGCCCCACTTCTGCTCCCCCGACGAGCGCCGCTCCTCCGACCGGCTCCCGCCGCAAGCAGCTCGCGCCGCTCACCGCGCCGTGCGCTCAGTCCGCCCGACGGCCGCCACCTCCCAGCCACGCTCGCGCCCAGGCCGCCGCCGCCCTAGCTGCCCACGGCGAGGCTTCGCCCCGGCTGCGCATTTCCTGCCTCGTCCCCGCCTCCGCGCGACGCCCGTCCCTGCGCCGCCGGCTCGCTCACGCCCCTCCATCTCCCGGCTCTGCACGCCGCCGGCCGTCCATGGCGCCGCATCCCCCAGGCCCACGCACCTCCTCCACGATGTCACGCCCGCCCCACGACGACGCTGTGCTCGCCCCTGCTGCCTTCGGCCACAGCGCCTCCCTTGCCGCCGCCCTGCTCCCGTGCAGCACCTCAGCCGCACTTGCGAGCGCCATTCCAGCCGTGTGCCATGGCCATGGCCACTCCAAGCCGCCGCTCGCCGTGGTCCTTGCAGCTCGCTGCAGCACCTCGCCACGCCAAGCCACGGCAACCGCATTCCTCTTGTCAACGCCGTCCGCCGACTCTCTCTACCGCTCACCATGACGCCATGTCTGCGTTCCGCGCCGTGGCTATGTCCTGGAAGCAAGGCGAGTAATGGGTGTGATGGGGGATATGCAGGAACACGTCGTTGACACAACGGCGACGACAATTGGCTCAAGGTTAGCTCTGATTTGTGCAAAGATTAGTTGGGATAGAGCTGCAGCCTAGGTATTCGATGAAATGTTCACAAGGAAAGAACCAACTTCGTGATGTTCAGAGCTGGTCTTGATGCAGGGGTATGGTGATGTGGCAACTCGACAAGCCCAAGTGCCAAGATACCCTTTGAGTGGTGATAAAGCGACGGAAATCAAATACACACCCAAGATGTTCGGCGAAATGCCTACAAGGTGAGCCTTACCCTGAAATACCCTGCTTTACGTCACCGACGTCCGTTCGTCGTGATCGCTAAGGTTACTCATGTGTCGTCAAGTCGTACATCCAGTTTTCGCATTGATATCATTTCTATAGAAGTCCCTAAGTCGACCTCCTTTGTCGTTTGTATCACGTCGGCCTGTCCGTGCGTGCTCGTGATGCTCCACCATGAGCCGCGTCGACGTCGTTGACCATATGACGTCGTCGTGACGCTCCGAGCCGTTATCGTGCCCTGGCATCGAGATGGAGGGTTCTTGTAATGTGTGTGGTGCTGGAACACAAGCACGACTCGTCGTACAATGGTCGTTTAGCCAAATTAGGGTTTAGTCGAGGCAAGACTCGTCAAGTCCTAGGTGTAGCTAGGGTGCTCGATGAAATGCCTTCTAGGTCAAACCAAGTGGTTCGATGATCACCGATGACTTGGAGTAGAGGTATGCAATAACGTTGCGACCAACAAGGAGAACTAGACCAAGGGGGACCTTGGATAAGAGTTCCTTGGTTGTGTCGAGGATGTTCTGTAGCCGATCACAGGATTGGTTAACTTGGTGTACCCCGTCTTCGACGGCAGGTTCGTCGAGTCGCTTATCAACAACCGAGTCGACATCACTAGCCTTAAGACTCACAGGGTGGTGTTCGGGATTCTGCTCACCCTATTGACGAGTCCGGGTCGATGTGGACGTGGCTAATCCGATCTTCCCGTGATGGCAAAGCATGACCGTCACGACAAGGTCTCGCATCATGTTCGAGTTCTAGGAGTTCACCGAGCTCATCTGGACAATCTTGCAAAGGACACTGCAATAGTGTCACGTAAGCACTTGAACGATGCTCGAGAAGCTTGCCGTAGAAACTACTTTAACTAAAGGTCATTTGAACGTTGTCTCGGTATTCACGTCAGGTTAACAAGGCTCGTTATGACGTTTTAAGTCCAAAGAATGTTGACCTCACTTCACTCCCAAGTGTCTCTAGGGTTTCATCCTGGTTCATCCTTATCAGGACCCTGCGATCACACTTGTCACGTAATTAGGTTTACTCCTTAATGAGTTTGTGTAACTTCATTGGTCGACTTCTAAGTCACAACCTCTTGTTGCACAGTTCACTCACGCCTTAAGCTTTCAATGCTCCACCTTGACTCTTAGGTCATCCTTACCCTACCAGTCCAACACTTTCACACCATTCAGTTGTATCGTCCTTGAGTGGCATAGCGTCGAGTGTTGAGTGCCAAGTTGAAATGTGTGCTTACATTGCACCTTTCAATTCACATCTCGATACTACTATGACCACTTGACTTCATCCTTTGTTCATTCACACAACAAAGGCATATCTGTCCTTCCTAGTCGAACTCCTCATTCTTAGAGTTTACACAACCCCGTGGAGTCTTTTCTTAAATTACTTAATTACTTAATTACTTATATGCATATCATGTCGATAGGAAACGTGATGGTAGGTGATCGACGAGGAGCTTCGCTTGGAGGAGAAGGCCAAGGTGTTTCCACTGAGGTTCCATGGCAGGTTCTCTGGAGGAAGATCAAGCCCTAACAATTGACATTTGTTCAGTCGCAAACTAAGGCAAGCCCCGGTTTGCATTTAAGTCGTTTATAAACTTTTGCTTTATCACTATGATGAGTAGTATATGAATTGTGCATTACATTTAGGGTGAATGATACTCCACATGCATGACCAAAAATCCCAGGGTTTATTTGGCACGAGTTACAGTTTGACCTGTAGTAACTGCTTTGCTAATGCATAGGAAATCCGGTAGAAGTCGAGTAGTTGGAATCTACTCGCGAGAGATGTATCTCACAGGATTGGTTGAATAGAAAATGGCTTAATATAATGAAATTGAGACCGGGCAGGGAATGGATAGGAAGCGGCGAGAATTGAGTCTCGGTCGCATAGCCCTGCCTGTGTCGATTAAGGCCCGTCCGTATGCAGCCCCTTCGGACAAGCTTGAATTGTACCGGCAATATAATGGACATATGGAATCCAATAAACTGATGTAACTTGATAACTGGGATGTTGAGACCCATTAACTCACCATCGATAGGGGTGGGTTGAGGACAGTAAGGTGTAAATCGGTCGGCGGACACATGAGGTGTTCCGTGCGGAGACCTTCTGTTTGCGGAGGTGAGACGGGCTCAGCATTCGAGTTTCTTGTGAAAGGTGGCCATATACGCCTAGTACTGAAGTGTTATGTAGGTACAGGTGTGCTCGCTGACACTTCCGAACGACGTATGTGTCGTGTTGTCCGGGTGTGTCCTGATTGCAATCACTGTCCCTCGCAGTAATAGAGTACCACTTGTTCACTGAGCGGTGACGTAGTAAATACTAAAGAAGTCAGAAAAATCATATTGTATTGAATTATAATTACTTTGCAACCTTGTATGATTTAGAGATAGTATAATTAAAAGTTTACAGTTTCCCCATACTTTAGCTGTAATAGCATTATGTGCTTTGGGCATGTCATATCATCGGTAAAGCGTTTCTTGTTTGATTGTGGAGCCCATGATGTGCCGTGCTCAGAGAATGTCATTTGCTACTTAAAACTTGATTATAAGGATCCACTTGTAGGCGAGTCATTTATGCTATTCCTTACCTATGTTTATTGTCCCCTTGCATCTGTCTAGTGAGACGGTTAAGTCTTGCTGAGCCTTATGCTCACGTTTGCGCTTTGACGATTTTTGCAGGTATTAGTTTTATTTCTGCTGTTCAGGTTGTACATGAGACTCGAGGTGTCGAGATAAATCTCATGTGAGCCACGCCGCTGCTGTTTGTTCTTCGTGTTGCTAGTGAGAATCGTCCTAGGGCATGGACGTCTTCTCTCCTGCTTAGTTAGGTGAGATTATGAGTATGTATTTTCCGCTGCGTGTGTACTCCTATTGTACACTCTTTTGTAAACTCTTCTTATTATGAAATGAAAACTTTATATGTTTTGGTATCCTTTTTGTGTGTGCTGTTAGGTGCCGCATCGCACGGTACCACCCAATGAGATCCTCGGATGTGTGGACTCCGGTCCCCACAGACATGGTATCAGAGCTTCATTGGGAATAGCACGCTTGAAAAGAGCCCATTTTTTAAAACTCCGAAGTAGTCGAGTGAGGTTTAGCTATATGCCCATTAAGGACTATTACTAGTATAAGTTATAAAGGTGGTGAACTAACTTCTTATATTATTCTGTAACGACGCTCTGTCTTCAAGGTAAGAGGTAAGGTACGCCGCCGAGAGCGGATCAATCTCGGTAAACTCTGCATACGAGATATGGTATGTGAAATTTCCGTGGCTTAGCACGAAAAGTCAATATGAGTCTCTGAAACTTTCCATGTTTCTGAGAACATATGACACGCGGTACCCCAGCGTGACACAAAATTAGTGGGAGCCCCCGTCGGGTGGTGTATAACCCGATAGTATGCATCTCTAGAACTATTCATGTTTTATGGGATCATGCGAAACACGTATGCCCGAGCGTGTATAAGCCGGTTCGTACGGGAGTCTTTGCTGTACAGACGTATTTACAGCCATGTACCTCGAGACATGACTTCGCTCGAGGGCGACTCACACCAGAGTCGTATGCATTTACTTTTGATTATATCTCATTGTGACTGCCTGTCGTGTTTCCCCGTGCCGCCCTTGAGGTGTGAAGGTGTGGAAGGGGATTGTTTGTCTTCTGCAGGTACACTAACTCCGGTAGCGACCCGTGTAGCAAACGTTTGCGAGTGATCGGTATTAGGACCACCTATAGACGTATCCGGATGTATCGGGTTAGACTTTTCTTTTGGTAAGGCACGTAGTACCATCAGTATCACAATCGATACTTTGACCATCCCCCACGAGAGAAATGGCTTCATATTCATATTAAGTCCAAGTATCAGTTGCTGATATCTTGTGGACGAAGTAAAATGTTTCTTTTCAAGATTAGGTGAACCAAAGTCCTTTGCTCCTGGCGAGAGTTTAGCTCGACTTCGCCGGAGTAAGACTTTGGTTAAGTTTGAAGATCCATAGTGATATGCTATGGATAAGAAGGTCGTCAAGTCTCTTTTAAGATTCCATTTGGTTCTAAAGGAAATGATTAGTTGTGAATCAAGTTCTAGCTATCGGACTTGAGTTTTGAGCTAAGTTTCAAAATTTGAGTTTGTTCCCCAAATTCTTGTGTTTCGAAGCCGTGAGTTCTGTTTTCGAACAGAATTGACCTGACTTTGAAATTCCATATCTCTTCAACCTGGAGGGCTTTGGAGGCAAGTGAATACTTTTTGGAAAGCTTCTGAAGTCTTCTATAAGTTTTATATTGATCTCCAAGCCAAAAGACCTTTGTATGGTGATGAAAATGCACCATTAACACAGCAGCTACTGTTCTGAAACTACACGGACCAGCATCTGAATTTTTGTCATATTTCCTTGGAGAAAGCTCTTCTATTCCATTATGATACATTTCTGGAAAGTGGAAGAGCTATTCTACAACTTTGTTATTCAGTGATACCTCAAATTCAGTTTAAAACTAATTAAAAACAGAGTTGAAGATAGCACATATATATCGATGCTATCTGAAACAGCCAGAAAAAAAAAATTTGAACTTTAAATAGCCATAACTGTTAAACTAGAAATGCAACCTATGCATGTTTATACATGTATGGAAAACTTAGAGAGTCCTCTACAACATTTCTATAGAACTCCAGAGCAGAATCCATCTCTAACATACTCAAAATTTCAGATTTCTAGACTTGATCAAATCTGGACAGCGAGTGGACAGTCCTGTATACAGTTACTGTTTCTCGCATAACTCGCTGTATAATTGTCGAATGGCTTCATATTTTACATTTCTGGGATCCTGAGAATTTTTGCCACAAGTTTGCTATGTATTACTTTTGCAAATATTGATGTTTGTATATCTGAAATTGTGGACAAAATCAGCCTTAAACAAAGGAGGTGCTGTCCAAATTTTCAGAAAAACTGTCAACTTGTAAATGCCATATCTTCTCAACCAGAAGTGCTACGAGGGCAAGTAAATACTCTTTAGAAAGATTTGGGAGTCCTCTGCATGTTTTCTGTTCAGCTCAAGACCAAAATCCTTGTTTTGGTGGGTGAAATTTAGATAATCGCAGAGACTGTCCAGGCATACTCAAACTGGACAGCAATCTGTACACCTCTGAATTTAATCCATAACTCGCATACCTTTGATCCAATGGTGTCACGCGAGTAACCGTTGGAGAGTTTAGTGAGTCAGCTACAATTTTTGCAATTGGCTCCAGACCTGAAACTGTCACCTACCTATTCCAAATCGAGTTTGAATACAGAGTGGTCCATCTGAACTGAATTCAATTCTGAGTGCTGAAATTTTACCTAACTTCAAAAATTCATATCTTTTGAACCAGAGCTGATATGAAGACAAGTAAGTACATTCTAGAAATCTTATTACATTGGCTACAACTTTGTAAATAAGAATATTTCCAGATTTCCAACAGAACAGCCTGAAAACTTTAGATCAAAACTGCTACTGTTTAAGCAGATTCTGCTGAAAGTGCAGAGAAATCTGCTAACTTCAAAATTGCATAACTTGCAAACCAGAGATGATCTAGAGGCAAACCAATACTTTTTGGAAAATCCTTGAAGTGTACTTTAACTTTGTTGTTCACCTCAAGATCTGATTTTGCCATTTACTTGGCCAAAATCGAAGTTGCGTCCAAGCTGTTCATCCTCCACCAGGATTTAACCGGGTGATGACCCTTCAGGGTGTTTATGGATTTGGTTCTCGAGTTCAACTCGAGGAGTTTCATAACATCCCAGGTGTTGCGACCCAACAATATTTTCCTTTAGAGTTGAGTATTACACTAAGGCAAATCCCTTTTGCTCGGATGCACATGCTAGTGTTTTGACTATGCAACCTTGCATCTCACACTTTAATTGTGCATTGAGCATGTATGACACTTCCCTTAGTTGGACGACCCTCCCCATAAATATTGCATGGAGTAAGTTTCTTGCTCACCTAGCTTGAATCTTAAGGGGGAAGGAGTTCATCTAGTAATTGAAGTGTTACGTTCACCTAGGTGTCATACCAAGGTACATCGACACCGAACCAACGTGCTGGGAGCAATGCTCAAGTAAGTAGGACCGAGTAAAACATTGACTCATTAAGTCAATGCGAAGCTTAAGTAACGGATCACCTTGAACCCCGTTTCTTGTGGAACTCGATCAACGAGTTAAAGGAGTCAGTTGATTCTTCACGCTAAACCACTCTTTTGCTTCAGTCTTTGAGACGAGAAGCCATAAGTGAGTAGTATGAGCTGGAAATTCTTTAGCAAGAACGTGGATTACTAACCAAGGTCGTGCCTAGCACAATACCTTGTCAACCACTTAGTGAAACCTACGGAAGTGAGGAGAACCTTACTCTTCAAAGGTTACTCTCTTTGCCACTTCTGAAGGCAACCCTACCGCACCTTTTAAGGGGTAGACATAGTACTTTAAGAAAACTACAAGATGAAAAACCTGACCCATTGTTAAGGAACCACAATTACCTGTAGGTTGTGATTAACAAGCTTTAGGGAACTTCCAATCAACAAGAAGTTCAATCACTTTGTTCCATTTTGTACACTCCGTTGCCTTGAGATGAACCTCACCATTCCTTGCTAATACTTTTACCTTGAAACCATCGAACTTGGTCGAGATATGAAAGTAGCAAGTCTTTTCTAGCGCCTTTCATGACCAAGTTTAATCAATCCTCCTGTATTTGGGATACTTTTGACTGTGTTTGGATTGTCTTACCTATTTTTGCTCAAAGCATAATACTGAATGCACCATACCTTGCATAATTATCCGCGGAGTTGCATTGTGTCTGCATAACATCATCCGGTTTGTGATGCATCATAAAACGTAATTACTAATGAGTTTTGAGCAAGAATATGTGACCCCGTTCAGATACTTAAGTAGTGCCTAACATTTTTGAGTTGTGATCAATTTTATCGTTCGCAACGCCTTCGGCTGGTTTCATTATCTTGAGTAGCACAAGGGACACCTTGTGACTAAAACACAGTTGAGTCCTTGTCCTTGACTTGTTGAAACTCAAATCGCCTTGAGTACTTGCAACTAAACAAACACTTGGACTTCCATCCTTGACTTGTTAGGTTCAAGTACCTTGATTGTTGCAACTATACCGTTCGTCATCGAGTAGTCATCAGTTCGATGATCAACCTTGTAAAATCCATGAAATCTCCTTCCTCGGGAGGATACCGTTCGTTTGTCAACCTCGTGAAACTCTTTGGGTCCATCTAAGATCTTATGTTGTTATATGGTAACCTTGCTATACTAATTACCTTGTAGTTACCATATGATTGAGTTCTTTGCTGTGTTGAAACATATGAGGATACTGAATCCTTACATCCTCATGTGCCACCGCAAAAAGGTCTTCATCTTCTGCTTCTATTGTTTGAAGACGTTGATATACCCAGAAACCTTGTAGTCGTCATATCTTCAATATTCCTGCTGTTTTGATTACATAAGAGTGTTGAGTGTCTTGCTACTCTTATGCTACGGCTAAGGAATCCTATGGTTGACTAAACATCAAACGAGGTTAATGATTGTTGTTTAACCTCGTAAACCATCTTAACTCATGTCAAGGGAAATACCACATTAAGTTGAAAGGACCTATGCAAAACCAAGCAAGCAACCAAGAATCAATGCAAGAAAAGTTTCAAACTATCAAGGTGACCTAGAGAAGCAAAGAACAAGTGCAAATTCTTCAAATCAAGACTAGGACAGGACAAGATGTCATGTCAGTGCAAGAGTACAACAATAAAGGATCAGTAACAGACATGAAAGTTTTACGATGTGATATTGTCATGTCGAGCATCCTGTCAAGGTTATCAACCTAAAGACTGGAATCTCTTGAAGCAGACTTTGGAATTTCTTAAGATGCCTGAAGATAATCACTATTTCGTAGAACCCAAGTTTTTAAGGGCATTGCCATTTTCCTTAGTCAATGACCCTCTTTTACGGATCGTTCCCTCATCGTTCTGTTATTCTACCCGTTAGAATCTCGGGACGAGATTCCTTTAAGGGGGAAGGATTGTAAAAGCCCGTTTTTCAGAAGAACAAAAAACGCAAAAATGCGAACTTAAAAATTTTGAAAATATACTTGGAAATCCAAACTCACATGAGCCATATGAGTTAAACTATGTTCACTAAAAATAGGGACTTGTTAAAACTTTACATTTAGAACATGGTTGCTGATGTGGAATGGAACTTAAGGTGAAGAATCCTTAATTTCCAAGTATTCACATTTTCAATGAAAAATTAAAGGAGAAAAAAAAACAAAATAGAGAGAAAGAAAAAGGAATTATTCCAACCCTAAAATGGGACATCCAAAAATATTCAAATCTCATGCCGTAAATTTTTCTATGACCTTCTAATATTCCAAATAGACTCTCGGTAAAGTTTCAAAATTTTTTTGAAGCCCATTTCCCTTTTATTGGACACGTACTAAGAGTTTAATCAATGTCGACTTCAAATTTAAACTTTGTGCTCAACCTTGTCCAAATCAACTCCAAATTTTTCCTGAGGTCCCTTATGGTTCAAAAAGGTTAACCTCAAAGTTTCAGGATTTTTGAACCTAATCTACTATTTATTTCCTTGAGTCAAGTATCACCACTTGAATTCAAATTCAAATCTGAGTTCAAATTCAACTTGCTCAGTTTTGAAATCTGAATGCACGATAAAATTCTCCACATTTTATTTAGACACTGGGCCAAATTTGACTATTTTTGAAGCATGTTTGCTAGCCCTATTGGAATTTTGGAAAGAAGAAGAGGGAAGTAGGGCCCACAGGTGGTCCCCACCAGTCAGGTCGGCACCTCCTCCCCTGCCTCCACGCAACTGCATGCAGAGCCACCTCGACGTTCCTCTCCTGTCCTTATCACCGCGTCGGTTCCCGGCTGGTCCCTGCCGCGCCCCACTTCTGCTCCCCCGACGAGCGCCGCTCCTCCGACCGGCTGCTGCCGCAAGCAGCTCGCGCCCCTCACCGCGCCGTGCGCTCAGTCCGCCCGACGGCCGCCACCTCCCAGCCACGCTCGCGCCCAGGCCACCGCCGCCCTAGCTGCCCACGGCGAGGCTTCGCCCCGGCTGCGCCTTTCCTGCCTCGTCCCCGCCTCCGCGCGACGCCCGTCCCTGCGCCGCCGGCCCGCGCACGCCCCTCCATCTCCCGGCTCTGCACGCCGCCGGCCGTCCATGGCGCCGCATCCCCCAGGCCCGCGCACCTCCTCCACGACGTCGCGCCCGCCCCACGACGACGCTGTGCTCGCCCCTGCTGCCTTCGGCCACAGCGCCTCCCTTGCCGCCGCCCTGCTCCCGTGCAGCACCTCAGCCGCACTTGCGAGCACCATTCCAGCCGTGTGCCATGGCCATGGCCACTCCAAGCCGCCGCTCGCCGTGGTCCTTGCAGCTCGCTGCAGCACCTCGCCACGCCAAGCCGCGGCAACCGCGTTCCTCTTGTCAACGCCGTCCGCCGACTCTCTCTGCCGCTCACCATGACGCCATGTCTGCGTTCCGCGCCGTGGCTATGTCCTGGAAGCAAGGCGAGTAATGGGTGTGATGGGGGATATGCAGGAACACGTCGTTGACACAACGGCGACGACAATTGGCTCAAGGTTAGCTCTGATTTGTGCAAAGATTAGTTGGGACAGAGCTGCAGCCTAGGTATTCGATGAAATGTTCACAAGGAAAGAACCAACTTCGTTGATGTTCAGAGCTGGTCTTGATGCAGGGGTATGGTGATGTGGCAACTCGACAAGCCCAACTGCCAAGATACCCTTTGAGTGGTGATAAAGCGACGGAAATCAAATACACACCCAAGATGTTCGGCGAAATGCCTACAAGGTGAGCCTTACCCTGAAATACCTTGCTTGACGTCACCGACGTCCGTTCGTCGTGATCGCTAAGGTTACTCATGTGTCGTCAAGTCGTACATCCAGTTTTCGCATTGATATCATTTCTATAGAAGTCCCTAAGTCGACCTCCTTTGTCGTTTGTATCACGTCGGCCTGTCCGTGCGTGCTCGTGATGCTCCACCATGAGCCGCGTCGACGTCGTTGACCATATGACGTCGTCGTGACGCTCCGAGCCGTTATCGTGCCCTAGCATCGAGATGGAGGGTTCTTGTAATGTGTGTGGTGCTGGAACACAAGCACGACTCGTCGTACAATGGTCGTTTAGCCAAATTAGGGTTTAGTCGAGGCAAGACTCGTCAAGTCCTAGGTGTATCTAGGGTGCTCGATGAAATGCCTTCTAGGTCAAACCAAGTGGTTCGGTGATCACCGATGACTTGGAGTAGAGGTATGCAATAACATTGCGACCAACAAGGAGAACTAGACCAAGGGGGACCTTGGATAAGAGTTCCTTGGTTGTGTCGAGGATGATCCGTAGCCGATCACAGGATTGGTTAACTTGGTGTACCCCGTCTTCGACGGCAGGTTCGTCGAGTCGCTTATCAACAACCGAGTCGACATCACTAGCCTTAAGACTCACAAGGTGGTGTTCGGGATTCTGCTCACCCTATTGACGAGTCCGGGTCGATGTGGACGTGGCTAATCCGATCTTCCCGTGATGGCAAAGCATGACCGTCACGACAAGGTCTCGCATCATGTTCGAGTTCTAGGAGTTCACCGAGCTCAGCTGGACAATCTTGCAAAGGACACTGCAATAGTGTCACGTAAGAACTTGAACGATGCTCGAGAAGCTTGCCGTAGAAACTACTTTAACTAAAGGTCATTTGAACGTTGTCTCGGTATTCACGTCAGGTTAACAAGGCTCGTTATGACGTTTTAAGTCCAAAGAATGTTGACCTCACTTCACTCCCAAGTATCGCTAGGGTTTCATCCTGGTTCATCCTTATCAGGACCCTGCGATCACACTTGTCACGTAATTAGGTTTACTCCTTAATGAGTTTGTGTAACTTCATTGGTCGACTTCTAAGTCACAACCTCTTGTTGCACAGTTCACTCATGCCTTAAGCTTTCAATGCTCCACCTTGACTCTTAGGTCATCCTTACCCTACCAGTCCAACACTTTCACACCATTCAGTTGTATCGTCCTTGAGTGGCATAGCGTCGAGTGTTGAGTGCCAAGTTGCAATGTGTGCTTACATTGCACCTTTCAATTCACATCTTGATACTACTATGACCACTTGACTTCATCCTTTGTTCATTCACACAACAAAGGCATATCTGTCCTTCCTAGTCGAACTCCTCATTCTTAGAGTTTACACAACCCCGTGGAGTCTTTTCTTAAATTACTTAATTACTTAATTACTTATATGCATATCATGTCGATAGGAAACGTGATGGTAGGTGATCGATGAGGAGCTTCGCTTGGAGGAGAAGGCCAAGGTGTTTCCACTGAGGTTCCATGGCAGGTTCTCTGGAGGAAGATCAAGCCCTAACAATTGACATTTGTTCAGTCGCAAACTAAGGCAAGCCCCGGTTTGCATTTAAGTCGTTTATAAACTTTTGCTTTATCACTATGATGAGTAGTATATGAATTGTGCATTACGTTTAGGGTGAATGATACTCCACATGCATGACCAAAAATCCCAGGGTTTATTTGGCACGAGTTACAGTTTGACCTGTAGTAACTGCTTTGCTAATGCATAGGAAATCCGGTAGAAGTCGAGTAGTTGGAATCTACTCGCGAGAGATGTATCTCACAGGATTGGTTGAATAGAAAATGGCTTAATATAATGAAATTGAGACCGGGCAGGGAATGGATAGGAAGCGGCGAGAATTGAGTCTCGGTCGCATAGCCCTGCCTGTGTCGATTAAGGCCCGTCCGTATGCAGCCCCTTCGGACAAGCTTGAATTGTACCGGCAATATAATGGACATATGGAATCCAATAAACTGATGTAACTTGATAACTGGGATGTTGAGACCCATTAACTCACCATCGATAGGGGTGGGTTGAGGACAGTAAGGTGTAAATCGGTCGTCGGACACATGAGGTGTTCCGTGCGGAGACCTTCTGTTTGCGGAGGTGAGACGGGCTCAGCATTCGAGTTTCTTGTGAAAGGTGGCCATATACGCCTAGTACTGAAGTGTTATGTAGGTACAGGTGTGCTCGCTGACACTTCCGAACGACGTATGTGTCGTGTTGTCCGGGTGTGTCCTGATTGCAATCACTGTCCCTCGCAGTAATAGAGTACCACTTGTTCACTGAGCGGTGACGTAGTAAATACTAAAGAAGTCAGAAAAATCATATTGTATTGAATTATAATTACTTTGCAACCTTGTATGATTTAGATATAGTATAATTAAAAGTTTACAGTTTCCCCATACTTTAGCTGTAATAGCATTATGTGCTCTGGGCATGTCATATCATCGGTAAAGCGTTTCTTGTTTGATTGTGGAGCCCATGATGTGCCGTGCTCAGAGAATGTCATTTTCTACTTAAAACTTGATTATAAGGATCCACTTGTAGGCGAGTCATTTATGCTATTCCTTACCTATGTTTAGTGTCCCCTTGCATCTGTCTAGTGAGACGGTTAAGTCTTGCTGAGCCTTATGCTCACGTTTGCGCTTTAACGATTTTTGCAGGTATTAGTTTTATTTCTGCTGTTCAGGTTGTACATGAGACTCGAGGTGTCGAGATAAATCTCATGTGAGCCACGCCGCTGCTGTTTGTTCTTCGTGTTGCTAGTGAGAATCGTCCTAGGGCATGGACGTCTTCTCTCCTGCTTAGTTAGGTGAGATTATGAGTATGTATTTTCCGCTGCGTGTGTACTCCTATTGTACACTCATTTGTAAACTCTTCTTATTATGAAATGAAAACTTTATATGTTTTGGTATCCTTTTTGTGTGTGCTGTTAGGTGCCGCATCGCACGGTACCACCCAATGAGATCCTCGGATGTGTGGACTCCGGTCCCCACATGCAGCCCTGTATAAATGGCATTTTGGTTCTTATTGTTGATTGCAATCACAGATCTCACAGTAGACTTCCTTGGCACACATTGCCATCATATTTTCTTTATTTCTCTTTCTTACATTGGTTACATATCTGAGTCCTTTCTTTATTTTTCTTTCTCTCAGCTCATAGCAATATTCCACAGCTTACATCTAAAATCAGATTTTCAAGAATTTAATGTTGAACCAATCACACTCTAAGTAACTTACATGTCCAATTGGAAACAATAGTCGATCAGTTATGGTGGAAACAGAGCACGTAACCAGCGTGTGGAATCTGTGGAATAAATGTGCAATTTTTTTTTCACGTCAGAATTCCATCAATCTGGAGTTTTTGTGCAAATAATAAATTAACAGAAAATTAAATTCATATTGCAAATAGTTAGGCTATTTTATAGCATTTTTTCATATCTCTCCCCCACGGTACCATTTCTAAACTCGAACACGAGTAAAAAATACACAAACTATGGGTCTGTTTGGATGGGAGCCACAAATAGCATTGTCGCATGCGCTGCAGCACCACAGCTGAAGCACCGATTTTCGGCCACCACAAGTGCGGCATGCTGGGGCGCAGAAAATGAACACGCAAGTGTGGCAGTGATTTGCGGCAGCCTAACTTGCAGCAGCGAAGCAAGCAAGCGCGAAGCGTGCCACAGCTGCGGCGTTGACCATCGTGGCAAGCTACAGCGGCAATCCAAACAGGCTCTATGTTGTCATTTCGCTTACAAAAAATGTCATATAAGTTAATGCATGTCAGTCATTGATCCTTTTCTTAGAAACAACAGATTTAGTCTTTTTTTGTTCTGTCATTTGAAATTAATGCCTGCCGCCCCTGCAAATGGTTAGGCTATCTAAAGGTACATTGTTCGTTGTTGCATGATGAGCTCGAGATAGACTTCTTCTTTCGGTCCACGTATAATTCAGAAAAAGAAGAAATTAAGCTACATAAGTTGGTCGAAAACTTGTAGACCTATAGTTGCTAAGATTCTATCTTTATAACTCAAGGACAATTCGGATAGTTGGGAAGTAGCTTAAATAAATAAAATGTATGTTTTCAAATCATTGCTCTTAGCCTCAGTGCCTTAGCTAAAGGCATATCTGATTGAGGCCAATATTGAAATATAACTGAATTGCCCACCTTCCCTCATTAGATTAAGCTTTTTGGGGTCAATTGGTCACTACATAGTAGCTTAACATGGTAACTGAGCCAATATTTTCCTACATCCTCACCATGAAATCTTCTTCCTCCTCCATCACTTCCTTCTCTGTTATGCCGGGCACACATAACATCTTACACACATCACATTTAAATTTAATATAATTCCACACTAAACACGATAAGACGACGCATGTCACTCTCCCATGTCTCTTTGATAGCAGCAACAACTGCTACACGCGCTAATTCTGGCAGGAATCAACCTTAATCGTAGTATAAATAGGACCCCATACCCTCACTTCATAAGACACACCACTTGAGCATCACACTCTTGTATACACTTCTCCTGGTCCTTAGTGGAGTTTAGGTTGTAGAGGGGAGACTCTAGTTCCCATGTCCATTTCTTCTTTATGTGACTTTATGCATTGTAATAATATTAGACTTTCATTATTCATATGCTTGGGTGAAGCATATCTTGGTTTGATTGTGGTGTTCGTGTACGTGGTAGGACTAGTTGTTATTGTGGTAATGTAGTAATGCTATTATTATGTCATCATAAACATCATAAAATGCCACTATAGTCTAATAAGGTATGATATGAATATGTCAGTATAAATAATACAATGCTTGGTCCCAATGTTAGTTCAAAGATGTCTAGGTTTGCCATTGCCTTAGTGGTAATTGTACACGGGCCTATAAGGTATTTACTTAGCATGCAAGTGTGATGCTTGGATAGTTAAGTAGAGATGGATGTCTTGTAGATCCACGAGTTGAAGAGGTAGGTGGCTGGTGGTGATAGCTATGTCCGTCCTTTGTAATCTCCCACGTTCGGGTATGTCAATTGCTCTTAGTTGAAATCTCTTTGGTATTGCCAACGGTAAACTCACGCCCGATATATTGGGCTACTAAGATTTAGTATTTACCACTTACATATCTACATCTACATTATTTGGCTATGCATATGAGTAATAGGAGCACATTAGGAATGACCCTTTCTTAGCATATCTCTCACCATACTACTTCATCTTTAGAAGTATATTGCTTATTATCTTTAGAAGTATATTGCTTAGGTGTGTCACACTACCCTTATTATCTACTTACCCATGTCATAATAATTATTTAGTATTCTATATCTTGATCATAAGAATAGTGTTTACTTTACTTCACAGCCTTCCTTTGGGATAAATATTATACCCTTGGGAATATTCTTCAGTTAAATGCAACAACAGTATGTTCTGTACGCTTGCAGATCTCATCTCTTATCGGAGATGATCTTCGGTGTTAAAAAATACCAATAAACATTTCTGACGCTGTTGCCAATGATAGCTTTGATTGGTTAACCGTTGTCAACAAGCATTTCTAGCATCATTGCCGAGGAACGCGGAGAAAGAAAAGGATAACTTTAATTTGTGATTAAGCTATAGGTACTAATAGTTATTAGATAGGTTCACCCTTGCTTTGATTTCTCCATTTGTGTGAAAATAGGATAGTGTTTGGCTAGCCCGCTTCATGGGAAAGTCAATGGGGATGGAAGTACTCAACTACAAAAGTGATTCAAGGCATATCTCGACAAATTTCTGCTGGGCAACACCATTACCTTTTGCATAAATATTTCCATCTTTCAGCGGGAGCCAAAGACATCTATCCCCAATGCTTGGGGGAGGCGCCAATGTTGTGTTCTGGATGGCCTCCACCATGCAAAGGATATTGGCTCTTAGTCCAATACTCCTACAATGGGTTGATTCCATCAATCCATGATCACATTCATGCTGAAGCCGGAGGAGGCCTCTTCTCATTGACCATGAGAAATATGAAGATTTGATTGAAAAGATGGTCACTACTCAAGGGGTGGATCAAAGAATGCTCCAGTTTCGTCAGTGTGGCATGAACGCCATTGGAAAGGTGGACATTCTAGCTGTGAAACTGAATCTCCATATGAAGCCTCAAAAAGATGAAGCTATTGGAGAACTGTTTGGGATGGTCTAAGCCTTGGATACTTGATGCGCAAAATCCATGGCAGCATGAGATCCTTATTAAGGAATGATTTTTCTAAGATCCGTGAGGATGTCTTGTGACACCGCACCTCTCTATTTTCAGCAGCGCTAAAATCCTTGCAATGTTATCTAGTTAAATAAAGAGATAGAGCAAATCATAATTGATTATATGAGCACTTCATATTTGCATATGTGAATTTCCATGATTTCGGCATAATCAAGCATGTCATGGTGCATCATGTTTCTATCATGTAAATTGTGTACAGCCGTCTCCTTATTTTCAGGTCATCACAAGTTATTGCAAGAATGTGTGACTAAGTATAGATTAAAGCATTGAAACTAATTATGTAAAACCATATAGTTGAAACTGGTACCCCCATTTTTTAAGCTCGATTTTTCATTTTCATCATCTTGCATACTCAAACATAATATACCTGTATAGCAGCTGCTAAATGGTGCATCAAACGGAGCTTGAACAACACCATTTGGCTCATACGCATGTCTTTACATGAAAAATAATAGAACCCTCTTAGCTTCACTCAAATATAGTGTTTGAGGTTCATTATGATATCAGGATGTTACCTTTAATTTTTGAAATCTGTTTCTACAGTGGGAAAAAAATCTGGGATTTGTTTCACCTACAGCCGGACCCCGCTAATCATCTCTGTCACTGTGTTTGACCGACCGGACTCAGCTACCGGTTCTTTTCCCAATCGAGCACATCCAGTAGATCAGCACTTGCTCTCGCCTCTCCATCTGCCGGCTGCACCTTGTCCCTCCCTTGCTCAGCTCCATGCCCTTGCGCTGTCCTAAGCTGCACTCCAGCCCTCCGACGAGCAACGGGAAGCCTCCCCACCCCTTTTACCTTCGCAGCAGCAGCACAGGGACGTGCCAAGCTGAAGCCCGACGCCCCTGGTCTCTCTCCCTCTCGACCATCGTTGCCCGACAGCTCTGTGCCTGCTTCAAGGACCCTTGCGCCAGTTAGTGCTCGCTGTTACAAGCTCCCCTGCGCCTCGGTGAGCAATTCCTCTTCGCTCCTCACCTTTCCTTCTTGAAGAACTGAGCATCACCACACTTGTCTCGGCTAGGTCATCATCGCCCACATCGTGCCCGCCTCCCGAAGCCCGAAGCCCTTCCACGGAGGTGTGTCACACCCCCACGCACTGTTAGGGAATACACTGGATGCTACTCGCTAGCACACTATAAAATTAGCCGCGTAAATAGGAACACTTGGATGTGGATGATTGTAGATATACCTTCCCATCGAGGGGCGCAGCAGAAGACTCGTAGTCAATGGGGAGATAGTCGTTCGGCCTGAAGAAGTGTGCAATGCAGCAACACCTCTATGAACATCCATACGTACGGAGAGACAACCCCGCATTGGAACGTGCTAGCGTTCCGTGGCACGGAAGTGGATCTGCGACCAACCTTTGATGCGGAAGGAGACGTGGAGGGGATCCTCCTAGCATTCGCAACTGCATGCGTCAAGGGGGGGCAGCATGTTCGTGGCGACTGCTTTGGTGGAGGTTCTCTTAGGATTAGGGTTGGTGGAAACCATTTATTATTTATAGTATAAATAATGGGCCTTCCACATGGGCCTTTGTTTAACCTTGGCCAGACCTAACAATCTCCCACTTGCACTAGTGTCGAACAAAGTGTTCAAAGGTTGCCACGTCCTGGACCAAACCAATTGATCCAGTTAACTCCTTGATTGTCACTCCTTAAGTGTGTGACCCCGTAGGTTCATGCAACCAACAACCATGAATTAGAAACCATTTCTTATTAACAGTTAGCATTGGCCTCTAGCAAGGCTTACTAATTCTTGAAGGTTCACGAAGATCATATATTTCATAACATGTAACACTTGCCAATACTATGTGCTTCTACCATACGACACCTAGCCAAAGTACAAGGTCAGTGAAGTGCTACCCTTGTCAACTTAGCCTTATCTTGCTCCGTGTATGGATTGTATTATTGATTAACCTTTAATCAAGGCATGGCCATGCACTTTAATTGCAAACACATCGAGAGGGCCCAAAGGAGTCTCTATAATAAGAGAGGGGCATATTCTGTCTTGACTTAACACACCCAACGACTTGCTACAGTTATACCTGAAAGCTACTTTTATAACTACTTAGTTACAAAGTAGCGTTTGGCAGCCCCAAAGTACATCTTACTGAAAGTGTATCTAGGCACCCCTTGTGGGTTTTGATTGATTTATGACAAGCAAATGAGATCCTAACCAAATTATTGATATGAGCGCAGGTTTTAATGAAATTATGAAGAACGCGCAAAAAGAAAGGAGAATGAGGATATATATGGAAAAGAGCTCAAAAGTTGAATAGATTAGATCATTGTGTATAGAGTGTGTTGAAGAAACACACCCCAAGAGCTCAAGCACAAGAAAACTCATTCACTGCAAAAATTTCCACAGGTCCGGACTAGTCTGATATACCCTGGACTAGTTCGATAATCCCTCTGTTCAAAGTCGGACAAGTCCTCCCAGTGCGGACTTGTCTGCACAGTCCAAGTTTACACAGAACGGACTAGTCCGATATCACCACGGACTAGTCTGATATCGTTCTGACTAAGATCAGACTAGTCCTTCCCAGTGCGGACTAGTCATCAACACTTCACAGCTTTGCATGAAATCGGACAAGTCCGATAATATCAGGACTAGTCTGATAACCTTTCTGACTAAAATTAGACAAGTCCAACAAGTGCGGACTTGTCCCCAAATTCACTAAGGGAGTCACCTAGCCGGATTTGTCCGATATGTGTCAGACTAGTCCGAAGATCTCCAGAGCTGAAGTCAGACTAGTCCGCCCATGGCCAGACAAGTCCGATATTTCTGAGAACTTAGGATTTCCTACACGCCGCACACTAGACTAGTCCAGACTCCACCACGGACTAGTCCGGACTCTCAAAACCCTAATGGTAACCTTTGGAAACCTCCATATAAATAGATGTGCATGGCCCTACTTTGATAGCTCTCGACTCCCAGCGCCGTCGCACCCTCCAAGAGCCTAGAAAACATGTCTCTCCACACAATCCAACGAAAGAAAGATCAAATTTGTGTGGATCAACTCTAGATCAAAGGAGAGACACGATTCTTCACGTTTGAGCTCTTGGATTTGATTCTCTAACACACTCTTGTTGTTTTATTGTGGACCTCACGAGTGTGTTCTTGGTGGTGTTCGAGTTGTAATCTTGGGGAGCCCTCAACTTGTGAGAAGGCCCCTTGAACTTGGTGATTTACCCTTTGTGATTAGTGGAAGAGAATCGGCCTCTGTGGCGATTCAACGAGGGTAGGGTTGGAGAAGATGATGAGGACATCACAACAGCGGAGACGCACATTGAACTGCAAGGACCAATCACAAGAGCACGAGCATGGTTAATAAATCAGCAGGTGAATTCGTTCCTAACTTTTTTTGCATGTGAGTTTGAGAATAGATTGCTATGTGATGATTTAATTGTTATTACGAATAATGGAGAAGATCAACAAGTGAAGGAAAGAGTCCTTTGGAGCGTGGAGAACCAGTTGGGACGTCCACAAGTTGATGGAAACAATTTACAACTCGGACTCGAGTTCAACTCAGAGTCCAGGAGTAGTCCACCTTAAAACGGACGACCAGGAGGCATACGGACTCCGTTTTCTACGTTCTACATATGCACGGAAAGAGGAGAAAATAAAATTTCAAATGGTTCTGGTACCACCTTAAAATTTGTCTGGAGTCATAGGGAATCGTCGAAACAATTCGAATCTAGATTTCTGTCTGGTGCTGCGCCACCGAATCGGGCCTTTGGGCCTTATGTCATCGGTTTGCCCTAGCTAGTCGCCTTGCGTGAACTTCCGCATCGCCAGTCCTACATTAGGTGACAAATCCTTGTGCCACTCATCCTTGAATCATCACACACCACCCCATTAGTTGTTGTGCAAATTCCTGATCGTTTTCATATCCGATTGCGAGTTCTGTTCTCAAATCGAGTTGGAATCAACATCTAAAAATCGTAACTCCGACAACCTACCTTAAAACGGTCATAACTTTCGCATACAAACACGAAATCAGGCGATTTTTTTCATATTCATCTACGCGAAATATTGCATCTTATTTTCTGTCGTGTAGCCGCGTTCGGCGAAATTAGAATGCCCAAATTCCCCTCGGAAGATAGGCTACCCGGCCTCCAAAGTTTCAGCACGTATTTTAAAGAATCTTCTTGATTTTCTATAGTCCGCATATTACATGCAATTCAACTGGAAATTTGTGTGCTTCATATCTTTGTGCTCCTGAGTAAAGAAAAAATATCAAAAAAATATTACAAAAAAGAAAAAAATAGTGAAGAGCACGTATATTATAGCAATTGGCCTATACTACTTGTGTTGTGATTGTTGGTTATATCATTATGTCTTCCTTTTGCCTTGCTACTTCCATGTGTTGTGCTAGCCCCTAGAGCACTTGGTTGAACAGCAACAGTTTCCTACATTGAATAATTATTCAACTTTGTTTACCTGTTAACGATTTCCTGCTTATTAGCCACCATATTGTGCCATCAAAGCTCCACCTTTCTCTTGAGCATAAAGGTACCTTTGCAATCACCCCACGCTTCATTGGTTCATTTCACCGTCCACACCACCTGCGGTGTCGGTAAGAACACTTGTAAGAGCGTGGTAAGACGCTTGAGCGAGAGAGATTGTTTTTCTTCCACCTCTCACATTGTCAATGTAGTTGATAGGGATAACATATTTTTGTTGTCTTTTGTTTCCTACTAACAATGGCAGGAGAAGACAATGATGACGAATGTGTTCAACATGCTGAGTTACATGATATCATAAAGACCATGACAGATATGTTTGCCAAATACAACGCAACAACGGAGGATTCAATGGCGAACTTGACTCGCCAACTTGATGACCTTGCTCTTCGGATGAATACTTTTGAGGCTCGGTTGCCTCTCACTGGAAGACATGAAGACAATGCTTATGATGATATGGAAGATCAAAAAAATAAGCCAAGACTACCACTTTATTGTCGAGGTATGGAAGGTAATAATCATCATAACAATTACAATCGTCCTCCTGACGATCCTTTTGCTAAAGTGAAATTTACTATACCCCCTTTTTCTGGTGCTTATGATGCTGAGACTTATTTTGATTGGGAGATGACAGTAGAGCAGAAATTTAATGCCCATCTTGTTCTTGAACAACATAGAGTTCGTCAAGCCACTAGTGAGTTTATGGACTTTGCTATCATATGGTGGAATGAACTTTTTAAAACTAGAACTGATCTTCAACATGGGATAGATTAAAAGAAGCTATGCGTGTTCAATTTGTTCCTCCATCTTTTCAGCGGGACCTTCGCAAAAATTGCAGCGCTTAGACCAAGGTAACATGTCCATAGAGGAGTATTATCAAGAGCTACAAAAGGGTATGTTGCGTTGTGGGGTAGTAGAGGACATGGATGATAAAATAGCTCGTTTTATGGGGGGTTGAGGCGTGAAATTCAGGACATTGTTGATTACAAGGAATATGATATTGTTAATAGATTGTTTTAGCTTGCTATGTTGGCAGAAAAAGAATTGCAGGGCCGACAACAATAGCAACAACGCACGAGGAGCAACTTCATGCCGCATTTGACATCTATACCATCCAAAACAGCACCATCTTCGACCCCCCGTGCAGCGACTACAATATCCAGTGGCGGCCAACGAACTATACCTGCTGCTCCACCTTCTCGCGTGCCGGAAGGCAGCAAGGTGACATCATTCATGCCTTCGTCCTCCACTCCTTCTACGGGTCGTACTTCTGACATTATGTGTCACCGCTTCCAGGGACTTGGTCATATGATGAGAGATTGCCCGAGCAAATGAGCATACATAGCACGCGATGATGGCGGGTATGATAGTACTTCGGATGTTGAAGATGAATATTCTATTGCTTCTGACTTTACAGATCCAAATGACGAACACACCGAAGAAGAGGCACTTGGTACAGTGGCGATGGGGAACTATAGGAGCATCATTGTGCAGTGTGCCTTGAGCTCCAAAGTGGAGACCGACGACAGGCTACAATGACACAACCTCTTCCACATGTTTCTCGTCGTCAAGGACTGACGTGTACACACTATAATTGATGGAGGTAGCTGCAATAACTTGGTGAACAAGGACGTCGTCAAGAAACTTGGTTTCACAACAAGAGCACACCCTCATCCGTACCACATTCAATGGTTCAACAACAGAGGTAAGGTTCGGGTAACACAAACAGCGAGAATACATTTTTCAATTGGTTCTTACCATGATTTTGCTGATTTTGATGTTGTTCCTATGGATGCTTGTTCTCTTTTATTGGGTGGTCCTTGGGAATTTGATACAGATGCTACTCATCATGGTAGAACCAATAAATATACTCTCATGCATAAGGGAAAGAAAATCACTTTGCTCCCCATGACTCCTTCCGAAATTGTGCAAGAAGAGTAAAATTCGTGATGGCAAAGCAACAAAATTAGAATATGAAAAACAACAAGTTATTAAGTTAAAATCACCATCGTTGCTCACAACTAAATCTGACCTTGCTGATTTATTCGATGCTAAGGGGATGTGCTATGCTTTAGTTTGCAAAGAAGCCATTTTCACTTCATGAATTGTCTATTGCATTGCCCCCTGCTATTGCTAACCTTTTGCATGAGTTTGAGGATATGTTTCCCTTCGAGATACCCCTGGTTTACCACCGATGAGAGGCATTGAACACAATATCGATTTGATTCCAAGAGCAAGTTTGCCAAATCGTGCAGCATACAGGGCGAACCCACAGGAAACTAAGGAAATTCAGCAACAAGTCCAAGATCTTTTGGACCGCGGGTACATTCATGAAAGCCTTAGCCCTTCTTCCGTTCTTGTTCTTTTGGTTCCTCAGAAAGATCATAGTTGGCGCATGTGTGTTGATCGTCAAATGATTAATAACATGACCATTCGATATCGTTATCCTATTCCTCGCTTAGATGAAATGCTTGATGAATGGTGTGGTGCTATCATCTTCACAAAAATTGACTTGCGTAGTGGTTACCACCAAATTAGAATGGCACTAGGAGATGAATGGAAAACTGCATTTAAAACCAAGTGTGGACTTTATGAGTGGTTAGTCATGCCTTTTGGTTTAACTAATGAACCCAACACCTTTATGCATTTAATGAATGAGGTTTTACATGCTTTCATTAGGCAATTTTTGGTTGTTTACTTCGATGATATCCTCATTTACAGCAAGTCATATGATGAACATCGTGATTATTTACGTGCTGTTTTTACTGTTTTGAGAGATGCACGTTTGTTTGGTAACCTCGAAAAGTGTGTCGTTTGCACAAATCAAGTCTCGTTTCTTTGCTACGTCGTTTTCTCTCAGGGAATTCAGATGGATGAGGCAAAAATTGAAGCAATCACCAGATGGCCATCCCCAACAACTGTTACACAGGTTCGTAGTTTTCTTGGTCTTGCAGGTTTTTATCGGCGTTCTGTGCGGGATTTCAGCACCATTGCAGCACCTCTACATGAGCTAACAAAGAAGGGAGTGCCGTTTCGATGGGGCGAACAGCAGCAACAAGCTTTTGATGCTCTCAAATCGAAGCTTACACAAGCACCATTGCTACAACTTCCTGATTTTGACAAGACCTTTGAGCTAGAATGCGATGCAAGCGGCATTGGTATTGGAGGCGTTCTCATACAAGGAGGTAAACCCGTTGCTTTCTTTAGTGAAAAACTACATGGTACTTCTCTGAATTATTCCACTTATGATAAGGAATTGTATGCCTTAGTGCGATTATTACAAACTTGGGAACATTATCTTTGGTCTAAGGAGTTTGTCATACATTCCGATCATGAATCATTGAAGTATCTTAAGTGTCAAACCAATCTGAATAAATGACATGCTGAATGGATTGAGTTCATAGAGTCATTCCCATACATCATTAAGCATAAGAAAGGGTAGGAAAATGTCATTGCCGATGCATTATCTAGACGTTATACCATGCTGTCCCAACTTGATCATAAAATCTTTGGTTTGGAAACAATAAAAGCATTATATCCTACTGATTTGGACTTCAAAGATGCTTTTGAAAATTGTAGAGAAGGAAGAACTTGGAATAAATATGTGCTGCGAGAGGGTCTCCTCTATCGTGCTAACAAGCTATGCATTCCAGCTAGCTCCGTTCGTCTATTACTTTTGCAGGAAGCACATGGAGGAGGTTTGATGGGACATTTTGGAGTAAAGAAAACTGAAGACGTGCTGACCACACACTTCTTTTGGCCAAAGATGAGGCGTGATGTCGAGCTTTACGTGTCACGATGCACTACTTGCAACAAAGCTAAGTCCCGCCTTAACCCAAATGGTCTTTATATGCCTCTTCCTGTTCCTAGTGTACCTTGGGAGGATATTTTTGTGGACTTTGTTTTGGGATTGCCTAGGACTAAGTGGGGAAGGGATAGTATTTTTATAGTCGCTAATCGTTTTTCCAAAATGGCACACTTTATACCTTGTCATAAGAATGATAATGCCCACACATTGCTGATTTATTTATGACGTAAAATTGTTCATTTACATGGTGTGCCAAATACCATTGTTTCTGATCGTGATGCAAAATCATTAAGTAATTTTTTAAGAACTTTGTGGTATAAATTGGGAACCAAGTTGGTGTTTTCAACTACATGTCACCCACAAACGGATGGACAAACCGAGGTAGTTATCATACTTTATCCACTATGTTGTGGGCTGTCTTGAAAACAAATTTGAAATTGTGGGAGGAGTGTTTACCACATAGAATTTCCTTACAACAGATCCGTTCACTCCACGACAAAGGTAAGTCCATTTCAGGTAGTTTATGGTTTCAATCCCCGAGCTCCTATTGATTTACTACCTTTGCCTCCTTCTGAAACTATAAATTTGGATGCTACACAACAAACTAAATTCATTCTTAAGATGCATGAAACTACAAAGAAAAATATTGAAAAGATGAATGACAAGTATAGGATTGCAGGTAGTAAAGGTAGAAAGGAAGTAAAACTTGAACCGGGTGATTTGGTGTGGTTACACTTGAGAAAATAGCGATTTCCTAACTTGAGAAAATCTAAACTTATGCAACGAGCTGCTGGTCCTTTTAAGATTGTTGAAATGATTAATTATAATGCATATAAGCTTGAATTGCCTCCCGATTTTGGGGTTAGTCCTACATTTAACATTTCAGATTTGCGACCGTACATGGGAGAAGAAGATGAACTTGAGTCGAGGATGACTCCAATTCAAGAGGGGGAGGATGATGAGGACATCACAACAGCGTAGACGCACATTGAACTGCAAGGACCAATCACAAGAGCACGAGCACGGTTAATAAATCAGCAGGTGAATTCATTCCTAACTTCTTTTGCATGTGAGTTTGAGAATAAATTGCTATGTGATGATTTAATTGTTATTAGGAATAATGGAGAAGATCAACAAGTGAAGGAAAGAGGCCTTGGGAGCGTGGAGAACCAGCTGGGACGTCCACAAGTTGATGGAAACAGTTTACAACTCGGACTCGAGTTCAACTCTGAGTCTAGGAGCAGTCCACCTTAAAACGGACGCCCAAGAGGCATACAGACTCCGTTTTTGATGTTCTACATATGCACGGAAAGAGGAGAAGATAATAATTTCCAATGGTTCTGGTCCCACCTCAAAATTCCTGTGG
The DNA here is from genome assembly GCA_036927565.1 of Tuctoria greenei. NCBI lineage: Eukaryota > Viridiplantae > Streptophyta > Magnoliopsida > Poales > Poaceae > Tuctoria > Tuctoria greenei. The sequence continues at coordinate 203,243,365 of JAYESD010000001.1, forward strand.
AGTCATTGGAAATCGTCGAAACAAATCGAGTCCAGATTTCTGTCCGGTGCTGCGCCACCGAATTGGGCATTTGGGCCTTGTATCCCGTAAGAGTCCATTAGGGACGCGTCTAATCGTGTTTTGGTCGAACCCTAGCCTATAAATACTGCAGCCACCGGTCATATTCAGTGGATTTTGTTTAGATCAATAATATTGCCGTTCTACGGTTTGTGAGACCCCAACATTGTGATTTCATATCGTGTCTTCGACATTCTTTCTCGTGTTCTCGGTTTCACTTGCAGGGATTAGCCTTCTTGGCGAGGTCAAGCGTGTGCAGCACGGCTGATAACCAACGGAGCCGTGGAGTAGTGATTGCAGCGATACTCCAACCGCTCGAGTGCCGCGGATCATCAACGTCGAGTTCTCCACCCCAATCGACATACCTTTCAGAAGATCGGACCTAAACCTACTCATCAGAAGACCCGGTCCTTTTGTGGGCTCCTCAACGTAGATGTAGGTTGCCTCTATGGGAACCGAACCACGGGATAAACTCTTGTGTCAATCTTGTTCTTAGTTTTTCATATCACATTCTAGGGTTTACTTGATCTTGCATATCTTATGTTAAAACATTGAAACAACAGTTAGTTCGTGCTACACTTAATTTCATTGACTCAATACCTTCAAGTTACATATTGTATTCTGCTGCATACTATTCTGGTATTGAGATCATTGATCTAACTAGATCAATCTAGTCCGCGCGCACCGGACTAGTCTGCACTCTACCAGACTAGTCTGATTTATCAGTATTTGATCAAGTTGTTGAGTGTTGTAGGTTCCGACTAAAATTCAAAAAGGCCTATTCACCCCCCTTTAGGCCACATTAAATTGGTATCAGAGCAAGACTCTTCAAGAGGAGACTAGTCTCTCGAAGAGAAAATGTCAGACATGAAGGATGTGCACAAGAGCCTCAACCAAGAGAAGGTTGAAGATGAGCAGGCTCAAAAATTGGAAAAGATCCTCGACGCCATTCAGGACTTCGAGGATGACGATGAGGAGACACTTGAACTCAAGGTTCTCCTAAGGAAGAAAGCCCTCTCCAAAGGGAAAATGAAGATCGAGGATGAGAAGAAAAGGTAGAGGAGTAGTCACACTGACTGCTCCCGATATCCTTTCAACTACGATAGTCTAAATTCTAACAATAGCCATTATTTGTCTATTCCTCTAGGAAAAGCCCCACACTTTGATGGCAATGATTACTCAATGTGGAGGCAAAACATGAAAATGCATTTAATCTCACTTAACCCCAGCTTGTGGCATATAGTGTGCACAGGTATAGATATCCCAGACGAAGATGAAGAGCTCACACCAAGCCAAGAGCAAACAATTCATCGGAATTCTCAAGATGAAGCGGCCATCACATCACTAAGTCGGGACGAGTTCACCAAGGTGGATGGACTCGAGATTGCAAAGGAAATATGGGACACATTGCAAACTGCACATGAATGCGATCATCATGTGCAAGAGGCGAAGATTGAAATGATCGAAGGCGGATTGGGAAGATTCGCCATAGAAGAAGATGAGTCACCACAAGACCTGTACAACCAGTTGACGACTCTCATCAACAAAGTTCAAGCATATGTAAGTAAAAAGTGGAACAATCACGAGGTGGTGAAGCTCATCCTTAGAGCTTTCATGCCTCGCAATATTACCCTATGCTCGATTATTAGAGAGAGCCCCAGGTACAAGAAAATGACCCCAGACAAATTGCTTGGAAAGATCATCAACTTCGAAATGATGAAGAAGCAAGAAAAATATGTCAAGGAGATTGACGATATCACTTCGGCAAAGAAGAAAGGGTTCACCTTAAAATACACTTGCAAGCCCTTGTCAAAAGAAGCTCGAGAGGCTCAAGATGAAGATGACAGCGATGATGAGAGCAGCGACATAGATGAGAAGACATGATCCTCTTCATGAAGAAGTTCAACGGGATGATGAAAAAAAGACAAGGGGATAAATCAAGTGAAGGAAAACACAAAGAAAAGTCAAGATCGAAGTTGAGGCGAGCCTCCTATAACTGTGGTGAATATGCCCACTTTATAGTTGATTGCCCATATGAAGAAAATAAGAAGAAGACCAAGAAACAAAGCCTCAACCTAAAAAGTTATTCAAGAAGAAAAAGCAAGCTGGGTAGGCGCACCTAGGAAAGGAGTGGGACTCAAATGATGAGTCCTAGTCCGAAGAGGAAGAGGAGATGGCTAGCATAGCCATCAAGAAGACAACAAAGAAATCAACTATCTTCCCATCTATTAGCTCCAAGAAGGACAATGACACCTATCTCATGGCGAAGGAAGGTAAAATAAAGGTAACATATAAATCTTCCTCCTCACATTCTTACTCTAGTGATAGTGATGCCAATAGTGATAATGAAGATATGATTGTTGGCCTTGATAAGAAAACTGCCGCAAGAATGAAATTCTTAATGGATAAACTTATTGATAAGGAGGAGCTTGTTGATCGCCAAGAAGATCTGATCATCCTTCAAAAGGAGAAGTATCTTAAGATCAAAAAGCTCCTTTGAACTTGAAAAGGAGCAAAGCAAGTCACTTGAACTTAAGCTAGCTTCAAGCAAGGAAGCTTGCTTGAAGTTAAGCGACTCAAATGCTATCATCAAGGATGAACTTGCTATCTTAACCAATGTTAACAAGATCCTTGAGGTACGAGTTGAGTCACTCAAGCAAAGTGACCCTTCATCCTCTTCAATCTCACCTTCTCAACCCTTTAAAACTGAACCTATTACTACTTGTGCATGCGCTAAAATTGATACTAGCTTGAAGGACAAGTCAACCTCGACCAAGGACAAGCATCCATCACGTAGTGTCACATTTGACAAGGAGAAGGTGAAGTATGCACGCAGTGCATACTTGGCCACAAGACCTCCTAATGTCAAATATGGCATTGGGTATTCCTATAGTGAAAAGAAAAATGCTAGAAACCATAAGAATAACAAGGACCACATTGTCTTTGTGAAGGGAAACTCCCCTCAAGTTAGAAAACCTAACAATGTTAATAAGTTCAAAAATGTTAAAGCATATGAGCAACCATTATTACTTAGAACTTTTGATGCATCCTATGTTCTTATGAAAAACGCCTTTGGTAAAGTGCATGCCAAAAATGTTGGGCCACGCCATGGGAACACCAAGTCTCATGTGTGAGTGCCCAAATCTCTTGTGACTAACCTCAAAGGACCCAAGCAAGCTTGGGTACCTAAAACCAAGACATAATTTGTTTTTGTAGGCCTACTCCTCCGGTGGAGCAAAATGGGTGCTAGACAGTGGATGCACCAACCATATGACAGAAGAACGAAGAATATTTGTAGAATATGAAGAAAATGAGGATCCAAGCGAGGGCATCTATTTTGGAGACAATAGTCAAGGAAGGTTGCTCAGTACCGGTAAAATTGCAATATCATATCAACACACGCTTTCTCATGTTTTGCATGTCGACTCCTTAGATTATAACATTTTGTCCATATCTCAATTATGTGACAAGGGTTATAATTGCTTGTTTACTAATGAGGGTTTGATCGTTTCTAGAAGGAGTGATGACTCGGTTGAATTCAAGGTTGTGTTAAAGGAAAAACTTTATCTTGTTGACTTCAACAAAGATAAAGCTAAACATGACACATGCTTGATTGCAAAGACCAACTTGGGTTGGTTGTGGCATAGATGGCTAGCACATGGTGCTATGAGGAATCTTCAAAAACTCCCCAAGGGCGATCACATCCGAGGTTTGAAGGATGTCGTTTTTGAGAAAGACGGGCCTTATAGCGCGTGCCAAGCGGGAAGCAAGTAGGAGCACCCCATCCCGCGAAGAACTTCATGACAATGACAAGACCGCTCGAGCTACTTCACATGGACCTATTCTGTCCAATCGCTTACATAAGCATCGGCGGTAACAAATATGGCTTAGATTGTTGATGACTCTTCGCGCTCCACGTGGGTTTTCTTTTTGCATGATAAGACAGAAACTCAAGGAACCCTTAAGAAGTTTCTCAAGCGTGCCCAAAATGAGTTCTCATTGGAGATCAAGAACATACGAAGTGACAACAACGTGGAGTTCAAGAAAACTCGAGTTGAGGAGTACCTAGACGAAGAGGGCATCAAACATGAATTTTCAGCACCGTACTCACCTCAACGGAATGGAGTGGCCGAAAGGAAGAACCGAACCCTCATAGAGATGGCGAGGACAATGATTAATGAGTACAAGACTTCAGAACGATTTTGGGCTGAAGCGGTCAACACTGCTTGTCACGCCATAAACCGACTCTGTAGGATCGAAGAGCACGTGAAAAGATACCAGAGGGGGGTGAATGGTAGATTTTAAAAATCTTACGCAGCGGAAACAATTAAACCCCAAACCCTTTCGGCAGAAAACGATCTGTTAAAGAAATCGTGTGTGAGACTAATATAAACGTGTTTCACCGTGACAAAAGTGATAGATATCAGATAGAATCAAGTCAAGAAAACAACACAAAAAGAATCACTAAAATCCGTCGAGAAAAACTCAAGTTATGATAGAAAGATCAAACAATGGTCAATCTGCCCTACCCGAGAAAAAATAGTTCTGGAACGCTGCAAAGAAACTCGTGTAGATCATAGACCACAAATCCAACGACCGTGAACTTTTGACATATGATATAAAATAAATTTTTGAAGACAACCCAAAAAGAATCACGTCAATTGGATCTGTAAAACTCGAGTTATGATAAAACCACCGACGAAAGGTAGTGCTGTCCAGAGACTCGATGAGTAAAACTTGTCAGGAACAAGTCGGACGAACAAGGCACAAAAGTTCCTTCAAACTACAAATTTTATTCAGTAGAACACAAGAGGAACAGCCCCAAAGTCGTGCACCACGATCTATGGGCTCCCTTGCTTATATAACCAGCTCGAAAGCCAACTCAAATCAGATCAGGAACCTAATCCTACTCTGTTCACGAATCGTAACTTTCCATAACTGCTTAGGATTCTTCTATACGCAGATAGAAGCAATATTAAGACTTCCAAACACCTTAGGAACGTATCCCACATTCCTAAACAACTCAAATTCGTGACCCACATGAAATCCTATCATAACCAACTCAAATCTTTTCATATTTGAGTCAAACCCGACTCAGCCGCAGCCTGAGTCCATAACCTAGTCGGTTGGACCTTGCCGACCAATTTTTTACGTCCACATCTCTTCATCACGTCTCAGAACCATGTAGCCACGTCCATGCACTCCTTGCACACGTGCAAAAATCTTCCAATGATGTCCATGATACCTTCATATGCATTGTTCTTGATCCAAACATGTTGCGCAACCTCCTGATCAGCTCAACCACAATTCCTCCTGAATTTGGTTGTTGGAACCTCATCTCCTCCCTGAGACTAGTCCAATGGATCCCGTCACCAGCCATGTCTTGAACTCAAGCAACACCTGCACATGAATAAACAACCAATCCATACGAGCTCAAGTCCTCGACTTGACTCAAGTTAGTTCCGAACACAACACCCTATGTGAGCACCTCACATAAGCATGTTGCAAAACCACAGTAACACGATATCATCCATATCAACCAAAAACTTAGCAAATGACTAAGCAATCTTTCCAACAATGTAAAGCAAGTACGAAACATTGCAAATGAAAAGCAGAAGCACTGCGGTCAAGTTCTGGACCTTGCCAGAGCAACCCGGACCTTGAGCCGGAGCTAACAAAAGCTAGTAGAACCTAGCACCGGAGCTTACCAAAACTAGTACAACCAAGTTCCCGCCGGAGCTTACAAAACTAGCAGGACCTAGCGCCGGAGCTAACCAGAACTAGTCAGAACTAGTAAACCCAAAAACCGGAGCTAGACAAAGTACGTCGGAGCTTAGCAAAAGCATGTCGGAGCTATCAAATATATGCCGGAGCTATCAAAGACATGCCGGAGCTAAAGATAAAGCTCACCGGAGCTAACCAAAGCTAGTAGGACCTTACCAAGAAGTTGGACCTAGCATCTAACGTAGCCGGAGCTACCCAAAACAAGCCGGACCTATGGTCGGACCTTGCTATAGCTCGGAGCTAGAGTCGGACCTTGATAAAAAGGTGTTTTGGTGATATTCAAAACTTTTATCATCAAAGCCAAGTGTATTCGCTACAAGCCAATGTATTCAGCACACATAGGTCTTACAATCTCCCCCTTGATGAATGCATTGGCAACACCATTTAAAATACGAACATTGGCTTATTTTCAATAAAAGTTTTGAAAACAATTTCTCCCCTTTTTTAAATCAAAAATAAAATGAGAAGAAAGTCCAAAAAAAATTATATTTCCCCCTTTATTATTTCTCCTTATGCACATATTCTCTTTCTCTTCATGCTTATCTCTCCCCCTTTGACAATTTATTCAGCAAGTCATGAGCATATAAACAAATTATCTCTCCCTCTTTAGTTGTTATGAGCATATTATAACATATACATATAAACAAAGATCATCCAAGTCATACTATCAGGCAACTTACACTATCACATCAATGAGATACATAAAGTAGTGTAAGCCATGCTAGAGATCATATGTAATTTTCAATTTAAGCAAGTCATGATCTCACAAACTTAACTATTTCAAAACCTGAAAGCATGACACTAGTTTCTGCATTTTATTATTTTTCAAAGCATAAATTTAGATCATATGATATTTGCAAGAGATTATATGCGCATCTGCCTTATTCTAACCAACCAAGCCAAGTTTACGTCATTTGACAATCATAAGCTTAAGGACATGGTTTTAGTCATACACAACTTCTTCCAAGTTCATATCTAAGTGCAATGATAGGCCATCTCAAAAGAAGAAGTGCGATGCAGGCATATTCTCTTGATCTTTTCTCAATTTATATTTGTTCATAAAAACTCAACATGTGAGTTGATTACTTGATAAATTCTTAATGATTAAAAGCACTTGTGAACATGTAACAAGTTCAAAACAGTAAGAAAGTTTGACCATGACCAGTTTTAGTATAAGTAATTATTCCAATTACTAGACATGGCAAAAACTACAAAATGTATAACACGAGTAATGTAGTAAGAACTTTCAGCATGTAAAAGGAATCACAAAGTCATATATGTATGAAATACTATGCTCATATTATTTTAATTGCAGATTCACACATAAACTTCCCAAGTTTCAAAAACTACCCCTCAATTTAAGCCATGAGGATGCATAACCCCTATTTCACTACGAATGTAACAAAAACGAGTGAAATCCAAAGGTTTTGTAAAAATGTCAGCCAATTGTTGTTCGGTATCTACATGGTGAAGCACAATGTTTCCTTTTTCAACATTATCTCGGAGAAAGTGATACCTAATGTCAGTGTGCTTAGTTCTAGAATGTTGCACGGGGTTTTTAGCAATGCAAATGGCACTAGTGTTATCACAAAACAATGGAACACTATCTAGATCAACCTCATAGTCCTTAAGTGTTTGAACAATCTAAAGAATTTGTGAGCAAGCACTAGCAGCAGCTACATATTCAGATTCGGCTGTGGATTGTGCAACTTAATTTTGTTTTCTAGAGGACCAAGCAACAAGAGAATTACCAAGAAAATGACAAGCACCAGAGGTACTTTTCCTATCAATCCTACAACCCCCAAAATTAGCATCCGAAAAAGCTTTCAAAGTAACGGTTGAGGACGAAGGAAGAAAAATGCCAAATTCTTGGGTTCCATGTAAGTACCTGAGAATCCTTTTGACGGCTTGATGATGTGAAACACGTGGGGAAGCTTGAAACCGTGCACAAAGACATACGATGAATTGTATGTCCGGTCTTGATGTCGTAAGGTACAAAAGTGATCCGATCGTGCTTCTGTATTCTTTTTGATTCACAAATTCACCATCTTCATCAAGTTCAAGTGTTGTTGCTGTTCCCATAGGTGTCTGAAGAGGCTTGCTTTTGTCCATGTTGAAGCGCCTTAGGTGGTCTTTGGTATACTTCGTTTGATGCACAAAGGTACCCTCCTTGGTTTGCTTGATTTGCAGCCCCAAAAAGTAAGTGAGTTCACACATCATACTCATTTCAAATTCGGAACTCATCATTGCTGAAAACTTGGACACAAGATCATGAGAAGCACAACCAAAGATAATATCATCCACATACACTTGAACGAATAATGAGTCATTGCCATGTTTAAGCACAAAAAGAGTTTTATCAACCTTGCCCGTGGTAAACCCCTTTTCAAGTAAGAATGTTTTTAACCTATCATACCATGCTCTAGGGGCTTGTTTGAGACCGTATAAGGCTTTGGACAGTTTGTAAACATGATTAGGAAAATCTGGATTTTCAAAACCCGGTGGTTGTTTGACATAAACCTCCTCATCTATGTAGCCATTAAGAAAAGCACTTTTAACATCCATTTGATATATCTTAAAACCATTAGATGCTGCAAAAGCTAACAAAATTCTTATGGCTTCTAATCTAGCGACAGGAGCAAAAGTTTCATCAAAATCTGGACCTTCAACTTGAGTGAAACCTTGAGCAACCAACCTAGCCTTATTCCTAACCACAACCCCATCCTCACTTTGTTTATTTTTATATACCCATTTAGTTCCCATTAAAGTGTGACCTTGAGGTGGAGGTACAAGTTTCCAAACATTATTTCTTTCAAAATTTTCTAACTCTTCTTGCATGGTAATAATCCAAGATTCATTAGTGAGTGCGTGAGATATATCTTTGGGTTCAAAAGAAGCAACAAAAGCAGAATGAGCATAAGAGTTTGGATCGCAAAACCATGACCGTGTGACTCGTTCATGCAAGCTTCCAATCATTTGTTGTGGGGGATGATCTTTGTAAAAATGTAGGGGAACAGATGTCTCACAAGCTTCTTCTTCATTAGGTTCATCGTAGATTGATGAGCTTGTGACATGTGGACGATCAGGACCAGCATAGGTGATAGCCGGAGCTTGTTCAATGTTCGGAGCTGGACACGTGTCAACTTCAGAACTACCAGGTAGTATCACCGGCTCTTCTTCATCTTCGAAAATACCCTCCCCCTGAGGATACGGATCTGGTCCTGCAACACCGAAGCTAGTACCTGGGCTAGCTTCATCAAAAGACACTTCACAAGTCTCCACAATTTTGTTAGTGTCAAGTAAAAGCACACGGTAGCCTCTAGTATGAGATGGATAACCAAGAAACATGCCATCAATGGATCTAGGTTCAAATTTATCAAGATTACCATGTTTCTTAACAAAGCATTTGCAACAAAAGACCCGAAAGTGTGTAACACTAGGCCTATGTCCAAACCGGAGCTCATATGGTGTTTTACCTAGCTTAGCACGCAAGAAAACACGATTTGAGACATAACAAGCGGTTGCTAACGCATTAGCCCAAAATTTCCTAGGAGTTTGATATTCATCAAGCATAGTACTAGCCATCTCAACTAAGGTTCTGTTCTTTCTTTCTACAACACCGTTTTGTTGAGGTACATATGGTGAAGAAAATTGATGATCTATTCTATTTTCAGCACAAAAGTGATCAAAAGATTGATTTTTAAATTCAGTTCCATTATCACTTCTAATTGCTTTTAATGATCCTGGGTGATCAATTGATAATCTAAGAAATAAAGTTCTAAAGTGACTAAAAACTTCATTCTTAGACGCCATAAAGTAAACCCAATAATATCTAGAATAATCATCAACAATAACAAGAACATACCATTTACCTCTGAAGGATTGAACACGTGAAGGTCCTATGGTGTCAAGATGCAAAAGATGACATGGTTCAGTTGTCATGATCATTGTGAGAGGAGTATGTGAACCTGCAACCATCTTAGCATGTCTACAAGAAGAGCACACAATTTCTTTGTCCCCTTTAAGCTTAGGCAGCCCACGTATGCGATCAAGAGCACTAACACACGTTAGGTGATCAAAGCCTACATGACCAAGTCTACGATGCCAAAAATATAAGTCCTTTGAATCATTAGCAACTAGACACCTATGCTTAGAGGAACACATATCAAAATCAGCTTTAAAAACTCTTCCAAACCGAGACGTGTTAAAAATAAGCTCACTATTTGAACCTACAACTTTGCAGCAGTTTTTATTGAAAATAATTTCTAGATTTTCATCCTGCAATTGTGAAACAGAAAGCAAGTTGTATTTCAAATTTTTGACAAGTGTCACATGCTTCAAAGTGTAGTGATCATTTACTCTAACCGAACCCTTAGCAATTATAGGAGTTGAAGAATTATCGGCAAAAGTAACATTCTCTACACGTGACACAAAAGATAGGGAGGAGAACCAATATTTGTTACCGGTCATGTGGCGTGAGCAACCTGAATCCACAATCCAAATGTTCTCCTTCCTCAAACGTGTAACCTACATAAAAGAACAATACGTCGTTGACTCAATACTGGGGTTAGTCAAAAGGCATTTAGGAATCCAGTACTGAGTCACGCGACGTGCAGCGGGAAAAACATGCGAAAGCTGAGACAAAACAGCAGGTTTATGAGTCAAAGTTTGAGATTTTTTATTCTTGACTACTGACCTATAAGGTGTTACTTGTGTAGCACAAAAATCAGTAGCTCTGGAGGCAAAAACAGAAGGCCCGGAGGTAAACTTTGAATGTTTTTGACTCAAAATAGCAGGTTGTACATTCGATTCAATGTGAGCAGCAAATTTTGCATGAAAGTTATGAGATCTAGCAACCATTCTTTCCCTTTTCTGTTGTTTAGCTAGTCTATAAAAAAATCTATGACATGACCATCTCTACCACAGAAGGTACAATGAAATTTAACTTTGTGTTCATGTCTAGATGAGCAAGCAATATTTTTATTTGAAACCGAATGAGGTAACACTCCTAAAAATTTGAAAACCACTCCTTTTTGTTTAGGAACTGTTTGAATCAAACCACTTCCTAATGACTTTACAATTTTAGGTGGATGTGCCTTAGCATGAGCATGAGAATCAAAACCTAAGCCAGTTTTATCATTGCAAGACTTGGAAGAATTCAGCAGTAAGTTTAGGTTTTTATTCCCATTACAAAACCGATCTAATGTCCTATGCATGTCATCAAGTTTATTGGACAGATCAAGGCAATTTTTACATGAAGTTTTTCCTTTTAGTTTGCAATTTGAACAAAATTCAACTTCATGAGAACGTAAAGCATTGTTCAATATAGAAATTTCATTCATAGCATCCTGTAGTTTCTTATCAAGATCATCACAAGTAGAACAATGCAAATCAACTCTAGAACAGCTAGCATCTCTCAAGTTTTTATCATTAAGTGCAGCAAGCTCTCTGTTCTTTTCAATTTCTTCATCAAGTCTATCTAGAGTGGAGGAGTGTGCACTTCTTAATGTGGACAATTGTTCATAGATTAAGTCACATGAGGGACATGCCTCATCACTAGGAATCAAAGTTTTTAAACGGTTAATTTCAGATTCTAGTGATTCAATTTTAGCAGCATTATCCCTAAGCTTTTTGTCCTTTTTCTTGACAATAATAGTTGCACGAGAAATAGCATCACACATTTCATTGCAGGTAGAACATACCTCATCGTCTTCACTGTTGTGTTCTGCATCCTCCTGACTTGATCTTGATCTTGTTTTGCCCGCCATGAAGCATAAGTTGGCCAGATCGTCATCATCTTCATCACTTTCAAAGTCTACATCACTTGAATTAAGTTCTTGAAGTGCGGTGATGAAGCTGTTAATCATCTTGCGTCCTATGGTACCCTTCTTTTTCTTCGTATCTTTTGTAGAGGAGTGCTTCGTTCTTGTTCTCTTTTCATCCCGGGAAGTAGGACCTGAAAGGTTAGGGCAATCTGAACGAAAATGTACTGTCTTACCACATTCGAAGCATCGTTGAGGTTCGGAGCTTCCTCTCCTTCTAGTTCTCACATTTTGCAATGCTTTTGAGAACCTCATAGAGAGAAGTGCTAGCTCCTCCTCTGGAAACTCCTCAATCTGTTCAAGGGTTAGAGAGGACAAGAAAGCAAGTGTACTACAAGATGAAGATTGGTCGGAGCTAGGCATATCACGTTGAGAAACCAAAGCAATAGACTTGTTGGGGTTCTTACGTGATATTATATCAATTTCATGAGTTTTTAGCTTGGAATATAGCACATCTAAAGTAAGTGTACTCATGACAGTAGATTCATGAATACATGTAACTTTCATCTCCCAAATTGACATGTCTAATGCACTTAACAATTGCCTAGCATTTTCAGCATCTGAAAAATTAACATTGACGCTTCGCAAGTTGCTGTAAATTTTATTAAAGCGAGCAAAGAGATCATCAATTGACTCACCGGGTTGCATCTCGAATCGCATGTATTCTTTCTTGAACATGTCTTGCCATACCTCCTTGATCGTGTTGGATCCTTCGTGGTAGTCACAAAGTGCTTTCCACACATCGTATGCAGATAGGAGGTGTGCAACACGGTTGAAGTCACTTTGTGTTAATCCTTGTATGATCAAGTTCCGAGCCTTGTTGTTGTTGTCGAGATCTCTCAGATTTGTAGCTGTAACTTGATCGTTTGATGGCACTTCGTAAGTCTTGTATACCTTCTCCCATATTGCAAAGCCTTGTGCCTGGATGAAAGCCTCCATGCGTGCCTTCCAAATCTGAAAATCAATACCAGCAAACACACATGGTTTGGCGGAGTACTTCTCCACGATGATTAGTCAAAAACTTGTGCAAATCTCAAAGATTAGAGCACCGTGGCTCTGATACCAATTGTAGGATCGAATAGCACGTGAAAAGCTACCAGAGGGGGGGGGGAATGGTAGATTTTAAAAATCTTACGCAGCGGAAATAATTAAACCACAAACCCTTTCGGCAGAAAAACAATCTGTTAAAGAAATCGTGTGTGAGACTAATCTAAACGTGGTTCACCATGACAAAAGTGATAGATATCAGAGAGAATCAAGTCACAAAAACAACAACAAAATAATCACTCAAATCCGTCGACAAAAACTCAAGTTATGATAGAAAGATCAAACAATGGTCAATCTGCCCCACCCGAGAAAAAACAGTTCTGGAACGCTGCAAAGAAACTCGTGTAGATCATAGACAACAAATCCAATGACCGTGAAATTGTTACATATGATAGAAAATCAAGTTTTGAAGACAACCCAAAAAGAATCACGTCAATTGGATCTGTAAAACTCGAGTTATGATAAGACCACCGACGAAAGGTAGTGCTGTCCAGAAACTCGACGAGTAAAACTTGTCTGGAACAAGTCGGATGAACAAGGCACAAAAGTTCCTTCAAACTACGAATTTTATTCAGTAGAACACAAGAGGAACAGCCCCAAAGTCGTGCACCACGAGCTATGGGCTCCCTTGCTTATATAACCAGCTCGAAAGCCAACTCAACTCAGATCAGGAACCTAATCCTACTCTGTTCACGAATCGTAACTTTCCATAACTGCTTAGGATTCTTCTATACGCAGATAGAAGCAATCTTAAGACTTAAAAACACCTTAAGAACGTATCCCACATTCCTAAACAACTAAAATTCGTGACCCACATGAAATCCTATCATAACCAACTCAAATATTTCCATATTTGAGTCAAACCCGACTCAGCCGCAGCCTGAGTCAATAACCTAGTCGGTTGGACCTTGCCGACCAATTTTTTATGTCCACATCTCTTCATCACGTCTCGGAACCATGTAGCCACGTCCATCCACTCCTTGCACACGTGCAAACATCTTCCAATGACGTCCATGAGACCTTCATATGCATTGTTCTTGATCCAAACATGCTGCGCAACCTCCTGATCAGCTCAACCACAATTCCTCCTGAATTTGGTTGTTGGAACCTCATCTCCTCCCTGAGACTAGTCCAATGGATCCCGTCACCAACCATGTCTTGAACTCAAGAAACACCTGCACATGAATAAACAACCAATCCATACGAGCCCAAGTCCTCGACTTGACTCAAGTTAGTTCCGAACACAACACCCTATGTGAGCACCTCACATAAGCATGTTGCAAAACCACAGTAACACGATATCATCCATATCAACCAAAAACTTAGCAAATGAATACTAAGCAATGTTTCCAACAATGTAAAGCAAGTACGAAACATTGCAAATGAAAAGCGGAAGCACTGCGGTCAAGTTCCGGACCTTGCCAGAGCAACCCGGACCTTGAGCCGGAGCTAACAAAAGCTTGTAGAACCTAGCACCGGAGCTTACCAAAAATAGTACAACCAAGCTCCCGCCGGAGCTTACAAAACTAGCAGGACCTAGCGCCGGAGCTAATTAGAACTAGTCGGAACTAGTAAACCCAAAAACCGGAGCTAGACAAAGTACGTCGAAGCTTAGAAAAAGCATGTTGGAGCTGTCAAATATATGCCAGAGCTATCAAAGACATGCCAGAGCTAAAGATAAAGCTCACCGGAGCTAACCAAAGCTAGTCGGAACTTACCAAGAAGTCGGACCTAGCATCTAACGTAGCTGGAGCTACCCAAAACAAGCCGGACCTATGGGCGGACCTTGCTATAGCTCGGAGCTAGAGTCGGACCTTGATAAAAAGGTGTTTTGGTGATATTCAAAACTTTTATCATCAAAGCCAAGTGTATTCACTGCAAGCCAATGTATTCAACACACATAGGTCTTACAAACTCTATCTTCATCGCCTACTCAAGAAGACATCATATGAGCTACTCACGGGTAACAAACCTAATATTTCCCATTTTCGTGTTTTCGGTTCTAAATGCTATATCTTAAACAAGAAGCCTAGGACTTCAAAGTTCGCTTCAAAGACTTCAACAAGGTCTTCGGACTTGTTGAAGTAGCACATGATGTAGTGTTTGATGAAACTAACGGCTCTCAAGAAGAGCAAGTTGATCAATGTGTGCTAGATAGAGAAGAAGCTCCATATCAGGCGTTAAGAAGAATGGCATTGGGCGATGTTCGACCACATGCGCCACCTCCAAATGAGAATGAAGAAGATGAAACACGAGTGGAGGTAATGGATCAAGGGGGAGCTTCTGCACAAGATCAACCTCAAGAAGACGAAGATGATCAACACACAAATGAGGGTAACCATCTAGGGGGAGTAGAAGATGACTATGAAGATTCAAGACCACAAGTGCCACACCCAAGAGTAGAACATTGCATCCAAATAGATCACCCCGTCGACAACATAATCGGGGACATCCAAAAGGGAGTAACCACTAGATCTCGAATTGCTAATTTTTGTGAACAATACTCTTTTGTATCCTTTTTGGAACCGCGCAGGATTGATGATGCATTGAAAGATCCAGATTGGGTGGTGGCAATGCAAGAAGAACTCAACAACTTCAAACAGAACGAGGTGTGGGAACTAGTCGAAAGACCCAAGTTCAACGTCGTCGGCACCAAATGGGTCTTCTGCAACAAGCAAGATGAACACGGGGTGGTGACAAGCATTGAGAAGAATGGCGTTAGGCGATATTTGACCACAAGTGCCACCTCCAAATGCGAATGAATAAGATGAACCACAAGTGGAGGACAATGATCAAGGGGGAGCTTTCACACAAGATCAACCTCAAGAAGACAAAGATGATCAACACATCAATGAAGGCAAGCATCAAGGGGGAGAAGAAGATGATGACCATGAAGATTCAAGATCACAAGTACCCCATCCAAGAGTACATCAATGCATCCAAAGAGATCACCCCGTCGACAACATAGTCGGTGACATCCAAAAGGGAGTAACAAATCGATCTTGTATAGCTAATTTTTGTGAACATTACTCGTTTGTATCCTCTTTAGAACCACATAGGTTTGAAGATGCATTAAAGGATCCGGATTGGGTGGTAGTGATGCAAGAAGAATTTAAAAAATTCAAAAAGGAACGAAGTGTGGGAACTTGTTGAAATACCCAAGTTCAACGTCATCGGCACTAAATGGGTCTTCCGCAACAAGCAAGACCAACATCGGGTGGTGACAAGGAATAAGGCACGACTTGTGGCCAAAGGGTATTCACAAGTCGAAGGTTTGGATTTCGACGTAACCTTTGGTCCCGTAGCGAGGCAAGAATCTATTAGAATATTACTTGCATATGCTACTCACCATGATTTCAAGCTCTATAAAATGGATGTGAAAAGCACCTTCCTCGACGGACGAATCAAGGAGGAGGTGTACGTGGAGCAACCCCCCCCCCCCCCCCCCGGATTCGAAGATCAAGGGTTCCCCGACCACGTTTTTAAACTGTGTAAGACTCTCTATGGCCTCAAAGAAGCTCCTAGAGCTTGGTATGAGTGCCTTTGAGATTTCTTGATTGAAAATGGTTTTAAATTGGCAAAGCTAATTATACATTATTCAAGAAGCATTTTGGCAATAATCTCTTTGTTTGCCAAATTTATGTTGATGATATCATTTTTGATTCAACTAACAAATCATTTTGTGATGAATTTAGTAAGATTATGACACATAGGTTCGAGATGTCCATGATGGGAGAGCTAAAATACTTCTTGGGATTCCAAGTGAGGTAACAAAAGGAAGGGATGTTTATAAGCCAAACCAAGTATACTCAAGACATACTCAAGAAGTTTGGGATGGACAAGGCGAAGCCCATAAAGACTCCCATGGCAAAAAATTGACACTTGGATCTCAATGAAGAAGGACCAAGCGTGGATCAAAAGGTATATCGCTCCGTGAATTGATCACTACTTTACTTATGTGCATCTAGGCCTGATATTATGTTGAGTGTGTGCTTGTGTGCAAGATTTCAAGCCAACTCTAAGTCGTGTCATTTGAAAGCCGTCAAAAGAATCTTGCGATGTTTAGTTCATAAACCCAACCTAGGCCTTTGGTATCCTAAAGGTTCCAAATTCAATCTCATCGGATACTCCGATGTAGATTATACTGGATGCAAAGTAGATCGAAAAAATACCTCTGGTACATGCCAGTTCTTAGGTAGATCCCTTGTTTCTTGGTCCTCCAAGAAACAAAACTCCATTGCCTTATCCAAGGCCGAAGCGGAGTATGTTGTAGACGGGAGTTATTGTGCACAACTCCTTTGGATGCGACAAGCTCCAAGGGATTACGGTTACAATATGAGTTGTATTCCACTTCTTTCTGATAATGAGAGTGCCATTAAAATTGCCCATAATCTAGTTGAGCACTCTAGGACCAAACACATAGACATCCGACATCACTTTTTGAGAGGTCACTCAATGAAAGGAGACATAGCCATTTCCCATGTCAACACCGAAAAACAACTAGACGATATCTTTACCAAGCCACTTGATGAAAAGCATTTTTGCGAGCTCCGAAATAAACTAAATATCCTTGATGCTCGGAACATGGCTTGAAAACTTGCATACCTGTATGGCTTCTTCAAAATACATTGATTGTATTGTGAAAATCATCTCTCTCAATTTTCTCTGAAAAACTATTTCAATTACTTGATCTTGGTGAATTATGGTCATTGCTTGATTGTTGTATGTTTACTGATCATATTCATCAAGATCATTTGATTGTTTTGGATCTATTTTTCTCTAAAAGAACCTTCAAATATATACGAATGGACTAATCATATTTGTTCTAGTGACCACGGACAAGTCCGTGGTTATTCGGACTAGTCCGCAGAGTGTCCGGTAGACCGGACTAGTCCGAGTGACCACGGACTAGTCCGATTTTTTGACTCCATAACCCTAGGCGCCACCAATACCTCATCTCCTTCACCCTCACAACTCACCTCATATTCTCTCTCTTCACTCGAGAGCCCCCAAGGCGATTTGGCGATCTCCCCATCAAATCCCTCTGAGTTTGGGTGGAAATTGCACCCCCTTGCTGGGGGATTGAAGACCACGGACTTGTACGCACCTCCAACTCCTCCTTCGTCAAGAATCGAAGAATTTCAGTAAATTTCACCCCAAACCATAGAAACTTTGATTTCTTTCGTTTTGGATCAACTAGCTTAGTTCCTTTCAGCTAATACATGCTTCCTTGCTGTATTACATCTATGTTAAGCTATTTTCCATTGAGCAACACCATTTGTCTCATAGTTAGGGTTTGAGGTGATGAATACCAGACTAGTCCGATCCCTGTACGGACAAGTCCGATCCCCCGGACGAGTCCGTGCCTGAACACCGGACATGTCCGATTTTTAACAGAACTGAACCCTAAATTCTTCTACTCAATGCACTTCCTTGCCATCAATTCTCGTCCATACATTGTATAATCCCTTCTTAAGACAATGTCGAGCTCCAATGATGAAATTTCCGATTACGAGGCAGAGATGGACCAAGACTCCTTGCTTCAGTCCTCAACGGGCCAAGGGAAGAAGCACCAAGAGCGTCCCTCCGAGCCGACACCTTCTCCACCACAGGTGAGGCGCAAGGTTCTAGCCAAGAAGCCTGCGTCCAAGGCCAAGGATGCAGCTGGCCCTAGCTTGGCGGCTTCTCGCCAAGCTAAGGGCAACGGAAAAGGAATTGCCTCGAGCCCAATCGGCCCTCTCAAGATGGTAGCTCTGAGGCAGGGGAAAAAGGATCCCTTCGAGGAGAAGTTTAATGGCAAGGGAAGCAATACGACTTCCAAACTCAGGATGGCGGACTGTTATAGCCGGTCCAAGAAGGCGGCCAATGCCAAATTTTGGAGCAACTTTCCCGCAGATTATTAAAGCTCCGTGTACCTTACCATGAAGACTCTGGTGGTCTGTAGCCAGTGGATTGACTGGAATCACTTTGAGAGAAAGAGCTGTAGTGCTTTTGATGAAGTTATCGAAGCTACAGCTAGGCATGGACTAAAGGACCTGTTTGCCTTCAGATATAACTGGAATGATGAGATTATTGCTTAGTTCTATTCCACATGCTTCTTTGCTAGTGATGAGGAGGAAAGGGTGACTTGGATGACTCATGGATCCAAGTACACCATTACTTACGATGAGTTTGCAAGACTGCTTCACCTAGAAGATACCTGCAACAATGAGCTAACAATCCACAACATTGGTGTCTTGGGAAAGGATAAGATGAACTTCCTTTGTGATACTATCCTGAAGTACAACCCTCCATCGACTAAGAACATGAAACCCATCTTCATGGTTCTTAATAGGGTGCTTAGGAAGACAATAGCTCTGAAAGACGGAGATGCAGGAAGTGTGCAAGGGTACATGAGGAACCTAATGAAGGTGATTAGCAAGAACAGAAAGTTTGATGTTTTTTACTACATTTGGAATGACATGGTCAACATCTCCTTCACACTGAACAGATCTTGTGGCTATGCACCATACTTGATGTTGAGGATTTAGAAAGTCACGGGGATCGAGTTTGTGAAGGATGTGGAGCACACTCCTTTGAGGCCCAAAAAGCCTCCCCAAGCTACTGTCCAAGCTGCTCCATCTCCGGTGTCTAGTGAAGAGGCTCCAAGGAGAGCTCGAGGAGATGCGAGGACGGCTCCCGCCACTAGAGCCCCTCCTCAAAAAGGGTCCCCCAGTGGCATTTTGAAGTACTTGGCAGCCATTTTTGGCTCATGCAAGAAGGCTGAGGTAAAGCTTCACAAGCTGAACAAGGCAAGGAAGGCTGACATGAAGTATGTCAAGGAAAATGTCAAGCATATCTGCCAGAAGCTGGAGATCGACCCTATTAGATCCCCTGTTATTTCGGATGATTTAGCCTCTGATTTCACTGAGCTTGGACCTTTGACTCCCTCCAAGCTTGCTTACTTTGGCATTGGGGGCACTTCGAGTGGATCCGCTCCTCCTCCTCCCCGACATCCTTAAGATGAAGGTGAAGAAAGTGGAAAAAGAAAGGAGAATGAGGATCTATATGGAAAAGAGCTCAAGAGCTGAATAGATTAGATCATTGTGTATGGAGTGTGTTGAAGAAACACAACCTAAGAGCTCAAGCACAAAAAACTCATTCACTACACAAATTTACACAGGTTTGGACTAGTCCAATATACCCCGAACTAGTCTGGTAATCCCTCTGTTCAAAATCGGACAAGTCCTCCCAGTGCGGACTTGTCTGCACAGTCCAATTTACACAGACTGGACTAGTCTGATATCAACACATACTAGTCCGATATCTTTCAAACTAAGATCGGACTAGTCCTCCCCAACGCGGACTAGTCCTCAACACTTCACAACTTTGCACAATATCGGACAAGTCCGATAATATCTGGACTACCCCAATAACCTTTCTGACTAAAACCGGACAAGTCCTCCAAGTGTGGATGTGATGCCCGGTTCCGAAAAAATGAACCAAGCTAACACATATGTGTGCCCAGGATGTTCATCACACATACACGAGTGCAATCACAAAAGAGTATACAGAAAATTACCAAAGAACAAGATTAATTAACCAAGTTTTATTACACAAACCAGATTATCCTCGAGTACAAGCTCTAATGAATATTTATGACAAGTTCAACTAATGCAGTCGAAATAAACTAATTAAGCAAACTAAACAGCTAGGCAGCATAAGCAATAGGGTATTGCGCAGCTCCAATAACACCATAGGCAAAGCTGACGGTAGACACGGCCTAGAACTCCGCATTATCGCCATTAAACTCCCAATCCTGACCTGCAACTGTTGGTGGGGGATTGCAAGAGTGAGTACATGTCGTACTCAGCAAGTGCGGAAAGTATGACATGTGGCTTATTCAAATGTCGACAATAATAATGGTTAAGTGCTGAAAAGTACATTAAAACGTTTGAAAAGCAATATATTATATGTATGTGAAATAAACCCATCATAATCATAAGTAATATCATAATACCAGTCCACAATTCACCATCTTCATCAATAATTCCAGATTTTCACCATTTGCCAATAACCATATTCAATACCAGAAATAAATCCATGACCATCCATAACCATTACCAAACCATAACCATCCCAAATTCCAATTTCCCTCTAATCATGGAAGTTGTCCAGGTGCTCATAACCGGGAGCACGGCTATCATGATAGTTCTATTTAACTCTGCAGAGTTTGTATCTCTTTACCCACGTGTTCGTGATTTCATCACCTTTCAGTGACTAAGGAACCTCCATTATGTCGTCTCACACTTCAGTATGTGTGTGACCAAGAGATCACAAAGTAGCCTTTACAAAGGGATTACTAGCCTATTTAGACCCCACTGAGGTTTCACCGGTGGCGATGTCTACAACTGAGCACATCTTCAACCAAGGGCCCCCTCTTGAGCCATTCGGATCCCATGGTAGTCCCACCAATCATCAACAAACTCAATCCGACTACCCCTTCCCTGAGCATCCATAATGGTCCAAATAGCACTGGCAAAGCCCTAATTAATCAGCTACGCCGCACCCATACTTGGCCTCGTGGTGGCACTGTCCTGGCTTATTCTCGCATGAACCGGTCCTTAGATCTAAAGCAAGCAAACCACCATAACATCCAACCCATCCACATACCAGGCTTGCTTAGATCACCCATTACCATACCATATTTAACCAGTTCATGTTCACCATAATCTCATTCATGCATAATTAAATTGAGTGGTATAGTTGTTCTCACCCCAGTTGATTAAGCGAAGCAAAAGGTAAAAAGCCCTTCCCGACTCTCTACCATATATTCCAGGTGACGAGGGTGGTTAAACAAAGCTAGTGAACTTCCTATCATAGGATTCCCATCAAATTGACACAAGCATGCAATTTTGCAAACCAAACATTTATTAAAAAAAACAGGATCAATATGCTTCAAGGACACTTGCCTTGCTCTTGCTGTTGATTAGGGTCAAAGCTTTCAAACTCTTGTTGCTGTAGATCCTCCGTGGCACTCTCTAGCGCAAATCCATCTAAGCCACACAATAAACATACAAGACAAGAAACAGAATCAAATAGTGCACAAATATTACTTAATATGACATGACATGAATGATTGATGCAAATGCAAGGTAGAACTTGTTACTAGATTGCTTTTAATGATCACAAACTAGTTCTAATAGCTTTTAACAAGTTTATACAGGTTTGGATTCAATTAGATCAAATTTAATAATCAATTTGATGCAATTTAACCAAGAAGACCAGACTAGTCCGCTAGGGACCGGACAAGTCCGCACTTTGCGAGATCAGCAGATTAGGGTTTTCTAGATCGACGTAAATTTGGAGATTAGGGGTTTGAATTCACGTAAGGAAAAGAGAATAGAAGGTATACCAGGTGTTAAGAACTCCAATGAATCAATAAACTTGGAGGTAACACTTGGATCTTGATGATCTAGGATTGGTGATGAACTTGGGGATGAATTGGTGGTGAAGGACGAAACTTGGTGGAGATCTTGATCTTCTTTCCTTTCCTCCTCTTCTTCTTCTTGCTTGGGATCTTCTCCTCCCTCCTTGATTGTGGCTCCCCACGAACTAGGGTTTGGGTGGGTGGAAAAGTGGCAAATAGATGTCAATCCAAGGGGTGGGGCTGTTTATATAGAGGTGGAGGCTGGGGTTAGATGGATTTCGAGTTTTGGGATGAGTAGAGGCCGGTTTAGAGTCCCACATGGGCTCTAAAAGAGTTAGGCACGAAGCCCTTAGGCCCACTTAACATGAAACCCAAGGAACAAGTCGTAAAACAAAAGATCAACTCGGAGTCATGAAATATCGGACAAGTCCAGAAAGGACCGGACTAGTCCGAAGTCGTCCAGAGAGAAAATCGGACAAGTCTGGCCAAACATCGGACAAGTCCGACTTTAAACAGAGAGGAAAACGGACAAGTCCGCTGGAACACCGGACTAGTCCGGAAAAGTATAGGGACTTAGCAAATTTTCAAGGATTCATGGAATATCAGACTAGTCCGCACAAAATCGAACAAGTCCGAAAGTTTCTAGTGCCAAAAATCAGACTAGTCCGCAGCAAAAACGGACAAGTTCGTTTTTAGTCAGAGAGAAATCGGACTAGTCCTCAGTAAAATTGGACTAGTCCGCACTTTCCTGCATTTTAACTGCTGTTTTGCTCAAAATCAATTTTAAATGCTCTGAATCAATTTTAAACTCGTTCCTCTTGTTGTGGGTTAATGTTAAACATGTATATGAGTGTATGCAAGGCATGATGCATGAAAATGAGAGTGTTACAAACCTACCCCCCATAAAATGAGTCTCGCCCTCGAGATTCGACGCGGAAGAGAAAAGATAGGGAAATTCCTTCTTAAGATCATCTTCCAATTCCCACGTTGCTTCTTCTTCGGTATGGTGCTTCCATTGAACTTTACACCATCTAATGACCTTGTTCCTTGTGACCCTGTCCTTGGTTTCCAAGATTTTGATCAGTTGCTCGGCATAAGTCAAATCTTCCTCTAATTCCAATTCTTCCATTGGCACTTGTTCTTCCGGTACTCTCAAGCACTTCTTGAGCTGGGAAACGTAAAAGACATCATGGACATCTGAAAGATGAGATGGCATCTCCAACTTATATGCTACTTCTCCTCTTTTGTTTAAAATCTTGAACGGTCCAATATAACGAGGTGCCAGCTTGCCCGTTATGTTAAACCTCTTATGACCTCTCATTGGAGACACCTTGAGGTAAACAAAATCTCCTATTTCAAAGACTAATTTCCTTCTCCTATTGTCCGCATAGCCTTTTTTCCTTGATTGGGCAGCCCTCAAGTGTTCCTCATGTTCCTTCTCATCCTTCGAGTAGATCATAATGTCATCAATAAACACCACAACGAACTTATCCAAGTACTCCATGAAGACCTTATTCATGAGGTACATAAAGTAGGCAGGCGCATTTGTCAATCCAAAAGACATCACGGTGTACTCATAAGATCCATACCGTGTTCAAAAAGCTGTCTTGGGTATGTCCGATGGTCTAATCTTCATTTGAAAGTATCCCGACCTCAAGTCAATCTTAGAGAAGACACAATCACCCTTCATCTGATCAAACAAGTCCTCTATACGTGACAAGGTGTACTTGTTCTTGATTGTTACCTCGTTGAGAGCTCGACAATCTACGCACATCCTTTGGGATCCATCCTTCTTGTCCACAAACAGCACGGGCGCTCCCCAACGTGAAGAGCTAGGGCGAATAAAATCCTTCTCTAATTGCTCTTTAATTTGCTTCTTGAGTTCGCTAATTCCATAGGACGCATCCTATACAGCCTCTTAGCTATGGGTGCAGTTCCAGGTATTAAATCAATAACAAACTCAATGTCTCGATCAGGTGGCATACCTGGCAACTCGTCTGGAAAAACATCCAAGAATTCACACACCACCGAAATCTCCTCAATTGCGGCACCGTCCATATGATTTAACTCCAATTGCTTCGGTGCGGTTTGAGATGCTTCAAATTCTACGATGATCCCTTCTTCATTGGTCAACTTCACCGTCTTCGTGGCACACTCAATAACTCCATTGTGCTTCCTCAACCAGTCCATACCAAGTATAATGTCCAATCCTTGAGAATCCAAAACAATGAGGTTGGCGGAGAAGTCTACCCCCCTTATTCTAAGGCTTACTTTTGGACATACTATATTTGTCCTCATCTCTCCTCCAGGAGACATAACCAATAGAGTAAACTTCATATGAGAGATAGGCAAACTATACTTAGCAACATACTTTGATGCAATGAATGAATGCGATGCTCCAGAATCAAATAACATAGTCGTGGGGTTGGAGTTGGGGGGAAACATACCAATGACCACGTCAGCCGCTTTTGAGCATCCTCCGTAGAGACATAGTTCACGTTGCCACGAGCAAAATTCTGCTGTCCGCGGTTCCCTTGTGGTTGTCCTCCATTGGGTCTTGGGTTTTGCCTCGGTGCATTACTTCCTTGACCAAGGCCTGACTTAGGACATTGATGCGCAAAGTGTCCAGCTTCTCCACAAGTATAGCACTTCTTAACTCCACCAAAATTATTGGGACGAGCTTGGCTGAACATTGGCACCAGGAAAGTTAGCACCAGGTGCATAAGGCATTGGAGGCCTAGGTGCTTGCATAACAGGGCGCTGCTGCACAAACTGAGTTGGGCGCGATGCAAATCCAGGGCGTTGAGCTGGAATAGAAGAGCTGTAATATGGCGCATTGGGTGGTGCAAGGTGAGGGCGCACATTACTTCCTTGTTGCTGTCCTTGATATGGCGCCTTTCTCTTATTGTCTTGCTCCATCTCACGAATCTTGTTCTCAACCACAATTGCTTTGTCCACAAGTTTTTGGAAATTTGCATAGTCACAATTGAGTAATTGCACTTGAATTTCATTGTTGAGGCCTCTCATGAACAAGTATTGCTTCCGGCTGTCCCGACTAACATCCTCAGGCGCATACCTTGAGAGTTGAGTGAACTTGTTGAGATATTCACTCACGCTTGATCTTCCTTGCCTTAAATTCTCAAATTCTTGCCTCTTCAAGATCATAACTCCTTTCGGCACATAATGAGAATGGAAATTATCCTTGAATTCAGCCCAAGTAATTCTCTCTTGGTTCTCATGAGCATTGCAATAAGAATCCCACCAATCCGCAGCTGCTCCAACTAGTTGATGAGAAGCAAACAAGACCTTATCCCGGTCACTGCATTGGACAATTGCTAGCTTCTTCTCCACGGACTTGAGCCAATCATCCACATCCATAGGGTTGGCAGCTTGAGCAAAGGTTGGCGGCCTAGTACTCATAAACTCTCCCAACCGGTTATGAGGAGGCAGGGGTGGCGGTGGAGGCATGTGGGGCTGATTGTTGATATTGCCAGCCTGCAGCTGTCCCATTGTTTGTCTCATGGTCTGCATGAGCTGGTTTTGCATGGCCAAAAGCTGCTCAATGTTCATAGCTCCCTGAGTAGATTCTTGTCCAACGTTGTTATGAGGTACACCATTGTTCTCCTCCTCATCATTGCCATCCCTCTGGATGCGAGTCCTCACCATCTGAAGGAAAGCAATAGGTAAGAATTGGAATGTCCCCAACTATATGCATCAAGGGATATGAAACTAAACAGCTAGCTACACTAGCCTAGGTGGACATGGCAATGCTAAAGCACCCCAAAATGCTCTATTAAGCACACAAGAAACCAATATATATATAGCAACAACACACCAAGCAAAAACACATCGATTCCTGAGTGCCCCTATGTGCTCTAAAATGTCCATTCTATCTAGGCTGCATCCTACGGTCAAATTGTGGCTCTGATACCAATCTGTGACGCCTGGTTCCAAAAAAATGAACCAAGCTAACGCATATGTGTGCCCAGGATGTTCATCACACATACACGAGTGCAATCACAAAAGAGTATATAGAAAATTACCACAGAACAAGATTAATTAACCAAGTTTTATTACACAAACCAGATTATCCTCGAATATAAGCTCTAATGAATATTTATGACAAGTTCAACTAATGCAGCGGAAATAAACTAATTAAGCAAACTAAACAGCTAGACAACATAAGCAATAGGGTATAGCGCAGCTCCAATAACACCACAGGCAAAGCTGACGGTAGACACGGCCTAGAACTCCGCATTATCATCATTAAACTCCCAATCCTGACCTGCAATTGTTGGGTGTGGGATTGCAAGAGTGAGTACATGTCGTACTCAGCAAGTGCGGAAAGTATGACATGTGGCTTATTCAAATGTCGACAATAATAATGGTTAAGTGCTGAAAAGTACATTAAAACGTTTGAAAAGCAATATATTATATGTATGTGAAGTAAACCCATCATAATCATAAGTAATACCATAATACCAGTCCACAATTCACCATCTTCATCAATAATTCCAGATTTCACCATTTCCCAATAACGATATTCAATACCAGAAATAAATTCATAACCATCCATAACCATTACCAAACCATAACCATCCCAAATTCCAATTTCCCTCAAATCATGGAAGTTGTCCAGGTGCTCATAACCAGGAGCACGGCTATCATGATAGTTCTATTTAACTCTGCAGAGTTTGTACCTCTTTACCCACGTGTTCATGATTTCATCACCTTTCAGTGACTAAGGAACCTCCATTATGCCGTCTCACACTTCCGTAGGTGTGTGGCCAAGAGATCACAAAATAGCCTTTACAAAGGGATTACTAGCTTATTTAGACCCCACTAAGGTTTCACCGGTGGCAATGTCTCCAACTGAGCACATCTTCAACCAAGGGCCCCCTCTTGAGCCATTCGGATCCCAGGGTAGTCCCACCAATCATCAAAAAATCCAATCCGACTACCCGTTCCCCGAGCATCCATAATGGTCCAAATAGCACTGGCAAAGCCCTAATTAATCAGCTACGCTGCACCCATACTTGGCCTCGTGGTGGCACTATAGTCCTGGCTTATTCTCGCATGAACCGGTCCTTAGATCTAAAGCAAGCAAACCACCATAACATCCAACCCATCCACATACCAGGCTTGCTTAGATCACCCATTACCATACCATATCTAACCAGTTCATGTTCACCATAATCTCATCCATGCATAATTAAATTGAGTGGTATTGTTGTTCCCATCCCAGTTGATTAAGCGAAGCAAAAGGTAAAAAGCCCTTCCCGACTCTCTACCATATATTCCAGGTGACAAGGGTGGTTAAACAAAGCTAGTAAACTTCCTATCATAGGATTCCCATCAAATTGACACAAGCATGCAATTTTGCAAACCAAACATTTATTAAAAAAAACAGGATCAATATGCTTCAAGGACACTTGCCTTGCTCTTGCTGTTGATTAGGGTCAATGCCTTAAAACTCTTGGTGATGTAGATCCTCCGCGGCACTCTCTAGCGCAAATCCGTCTAATTCACACAATAAACATACAAGACAAGAAACACAATCAAAGAGTGCACAAATATTACTTAATATGACATTACATGCATGATTGATGCAAATGCAAGGTAGAACTTGTTACTAAATTGCTTTTAATGATCACCAACTAGTTCTAATAGCTTTTAACAAGTTTATACAGGTTTGGATTCGATTAGATCGAATTTTAGAATCATTTTGATGCAATTTAACCAGGAAGACCGGACTAGTCCGCTAGGGACCGGACAAGTCCGCACTTTGCGAGATCAGCAGATTAGGGTTTTCTAGATCGACATAAATTCGGAGATTAGGGGTTGAATTCACGTAAGGAAAAGAGAATAGAAGGTATACCAGGTGTTTAGAACTCCAATGAATCAAGAAACTTGGAGGTAACACTTGGATCTTGATGATCTAGGGTTGGTGATGAACTTGGGGATGAATTGGTGGTGAAGGACGAAACATGGTGGAGATCTTGATCCTCTTTCGTTTCCTCCTCCTCTTCTTCTTGCTTGGGATCTTCTCCTCCCTCCTTGATGGTGGCTCCCCAAGAACTAGGGTTTGGGTGGGTGGAAAAGTGGGAAATTGATGTCAATCCAAGGGGTGGGGCTGTTTATATAGAGGTGGAGGCTAGGGTTAGATGGATTTCGAGTTTTGGGATGAGTAGAGGCCGGTTTAGAGTCCCACATGGGCTCTAAAAGAGTTAGGCATGATGCCCCTAGGCCCACTTAATGTGAAACCCAAGGAACAAGTAGTAAAACAAAAGATCAACTCGGAGTCGCGAAATGTCGGACAAGTCGAGAAAGGACCGGACTAGTCCGAAGTCGTCTAGATAGAAAATCAGACAAGTCTGGCCAAACATCGGACAAGTCCGAATTTAAACAGAGAGGGAAACGGACAAGTCCGCTGGAACACCGGACTAGTCCGGAAAAGCACAAGGACTTGCAAATTTTCAAGGATTCATGGAATATCGGACTAGTCCACACAAAATCAAACAAGTCCAAAAGTTTCCAGTGCCAAAAATCAGAATAGTTCGCAGCAAAAATTGACAATTCCGTTTTTAGTCAGAGAGAAATCGGACTAGTCATCAGTAAAATCGAACTAGTCTGCACGTTCCTACATTTTAAGTGCGATTTTGCTCAAAATCAATTTTAAATGCTCCGAATCAATTTTAAACTCATTGCTCTTGTTTTAGGTTAATGTTAAACATGTATATGAGTATATGCAAGGCATGATGCATGAAAATGAGGGTGTTACAGCGGACTTGTCCCCAAATTCACTAAGGGAGTCACCTAGTCGGACTTGTCCGATATGTGCCAGACTAGTCCGAAGATCTCCAGAGCCCAAATGGGACTAGTCCCCCCATGGCCAGACAAGTCCGATATTTCTGAGAACTTAGGGTTTCCTACACGCCGCACACTGGACTAGTCCAGTCTCCACCATGGACTAGTCCGGACTCTCAAAACCCTAACGGTAGCCTTTGGAAACCTCCATATAGATAGATGTGCACGACCCTACTTTGATAGCTCTCGATTCCCAGCACCATCACGCCCTCCAAGATCCTAGAAAACACGTCTCTCCACGCAATACAACGAAAGAAAGATCAAATTTGTGTTGATCAACTCTAGATCAAAGGAAAGACACGATTCTTCACGTTTGAGCTCTTGGGTTTGATTCTCTAACACACTCCTATTGTTTTATTGTGGATCTTACGAGTGTGTTCTTTGTGGTGTTCGAGTTGTAATCTTGGGGAGCCCTCAACTTGTGAGAAGGCCCCTTGAACTTTGTGATTTACCCTTTGTGATTAGTGGAAGAGAATCAACCTCCGTGGCGATTCAACGAGGGTAGGGTTGGAGAATACCAGGTCCTTTTGTGGGCTCCTAAACGTGGATGTAGGTTGCCTCTGTATCAATATCGTTCTTAGTTTTTCATATCACATTTTACGGGTTACTTGATCTTGCATATCTTACGATAAAACATTGAAAACAAAGTTAGTTTGTGCTACACTTAAATTCATTGACACAATACCTTCAAGTTACATACTATATTCCGCTGCATACTGTGCTGGTATTGAGATCATTAATCTAACTAGATCGATCTAGTCTGCAGGCACTGGACCAGTCCACACTCTACCGGACTAGTCCGATTTCTCTGTATTAGATCAGGTTGCTGAGTGTTGCAGGTTTCGACTAAAATTCAAAAAGGCCTATTCAACCCCCCCCCCCCCTGGAGGCCACATTCACTTACACAATCTGGGGATCTTCATCAATCTCAGGTTATAGGACGGAAGTATGCGTGTGATTTTGAGACCACTAATAGCACTGTGTAGCCGCAGTGTCTCGTAGTGGGTCAGATCCAGCCCGTGTTCCTAACATGTGCCCGCATTTTTGTTACAATAGCTCATATTATTATGATCCGTGAAACATGGTCATTCACCCAACACATGCACCAGCTTATCTCTACATCACAGTTCCACATGATGGATAGAAGCTGGGGATAGCATTTAGAACAATGCCAGTTTATATCATATAGTTTCACTAACAAATCACGTATTCATCAATACACAAAATGGCAAAGTCATGGAACATATCACTAAACATGCAGGTCACAAATGTTGACATGATGTCAAAAATCATATGACTACCAATAAGGTACACACCACCAAAAGCACACAATCATACTAGTCAATCTAGTATCCTGTGCCCATTGATTTTTTGGGTGCTTCATGTTTTGCTTGTGGAAGTGGCTTGGTCATCGGATCTGCGATGTTCAGGATGGTGTGCGCTTTGCATATCTTCACATCACCTCGATCGATGATATCTCAAATAAGGTGATAATGTCGTAGTATGTGTTTAGACTTTTGGCGCGACCTCAGCTCCTTTGCATATGTGATTGCACCACTATTATCACAATAGAGGTCAATCGGACTGGATCGGCTAGGGACCACGCCTAATTCAGAAACAATTTTTGATCCATACAGCTTCCTTTGCAACTTCTAAGGCTGCAATGTACTAGACTTCTATTGTGGATTCTGCGACTGTCTCTTGATTACAACTCTTCCAGCTCACTGCCCCACCGTGATTGTGATTTGCTATCGTCTTTGTCGGTTTGGAAACTAGCATCAGTGTAGCCATTTACAACGAGCTCTTCTGAACCTCCATGGACTAGGAATATATCCTTAGTTCTCCACAAGTACTTAACAATATTCTTAACTGCTACCCAATGACTATCACCTAGGTTTGACTGGTACCTGTTTGTAACACTTAAAGCGTATAAGATATCTAAGCGTGTACACAACATAGCATACATGATAGATCCAATAGCCGAAGCATTTGAGATTCCACTCATCCTTTCTTTCCCACGTGTTATTACATACTGATTCTTGCTCAAGGACATGCCATGCGAATAAGGTATGAATCCTTTCTTGGATTCATTCATGTTGAACCTATTCAACACCTTGTCAATATACATACTTTGGCTAAATCTAATTAAACATTTATATCTATCTCTATAGATATTTATGCCCATAATGTAGGATGCCTCTCCAAGGTCCTTCATAGAGAAACTTCTTCTCCGTGAAGCCTTTACTTCCTCCATAAACAGAATATCATTCCCGATCAGTAGTATGTTATCCACATACAAGACCACTAGCCTTCTTGAACACACAAGGCTCTTCTACATTTTTTGAGAAGAAAAACGATTTGACTACCTCATCAAACGAAGATTCTAAATTCGAGAAACTTGTTTTAGCACATATATAGACTTCCCAAGTCTACATTAAGGAAATCCGTTTTAACAAAACCTTTAGGTTGTGTCATGTACACATCCTCAATTAGGTTTCCATTAAGGAAAGCCCTTTTGACATTCATTTTCCATATTTCATAATCATAGTATGCGGCAATTGCAAGAAGGATCCGAATAGACTTTAGCATTGCGACACATGAAAATGTTTCGTCATAATCAACACCTTTAATTTGACCGAAACCTTTTGCTACTTTTGTGCTTTATGGGTGTGAACCTTTTCATCAGTTTCTACCTTTTTCTTGAAAATCCATTTACACTCAATTGGTCTCACACTATTAGGTGGATCAATCAGGTTCCAAACCTGATTTTCTTTTATGGATTCCAATTTGGATCACATGGCCTCAAGCCATCTCTCAGACTTTAGTCCCATCAATGCCTCCGTATAAGTGCTCGACTCATTATTGTCCAACAACAATAAGTCACGTTGTTCTATGGTATGTAACATGTATTTCACTGTTGGACGACGAGGCCGTATTGATCTTTGTGTTTGATGTTCAACATTTTGATGAGTGACCATCACTGGCTCATCTTGTTATGCCTCATCAGTGAAGATTGGAACATCATGTGCTTCTCGAACTTCTTTGAGTTGCATTGTGCTCCCACTGACTTCTTTCAATAGAAACTCTTTCTCAAGAAACACCAAATTTCGAGCAACAAACACTTTGTTCTCTTGTTGGTTATATAAATAGTATCCTTTGGTTTCCCTTGGATACCACTTATCAGATCTAGATTCAAGCTTAGTTGGCACCAAATGCTTCACATAAGTATTGGAACTCGAAATCTTTAAGAATGACAAACTAGGACACTTACCAGTCCGTATCTCATATGGCATTCTCTCCACTGATATAGATGGAACACGGTTTATTGTGACTGCAGCCGTCTCTAGCGATAACCCCAAAAGTACAAGGGAAGCCACAATGCATAAAATGTTTTAAAAGTTTTCTTTTTGGAATATGTCTATGTCAGTCAAGTTTATTTTTGTGCATTACGTGTAGGTGTTGTAATGAAACCCCACTTGCATGGTCAAATTGTCCCTTTTAGGTATTGGGTAGATTATCAACAGCCCAAGTAGTATGCTATGCTTAATTAAGTTAGGAACGGTAAAAGTCGAGTAGTTGGAATCTACTCGCTTGATGTAGGTTTTTGGAGTGAAATTGGAATAAGGTCTTTTGACTTCCATCACTTGAGATGAAATTGGAGACCGGACGGTGTCTAATTGTGGTAGGTGCACTATGTAAGAAACCCAAATAGGAGACAAAGGTGGGCGACGTGCTAAAAGGAGAACGTCTGTGATAAGCTTAAGCGAGACGAGCCCGCTTCAACGAGGATCTGACATGGCTCGGTTGAACGTACAAGGAGATGCATTACAATACAGCCCGTCTCAGATAAGTAGGTATCAGAGATGCACCCCCCCTCTCTAACAAACGGGTGGCGAGCTTTCATTAAGCACGACTCAAATTTGTTAGGTAACTTAGAATGACTTTGGTTGCAACTCATCTCCTTTAATTATCGAATCAGGTGTGTCTCCCATAACCACCGGTCTGGCGCGTCTCCTTTAGTTGTGGAAGAGGGCCCGTCTACCATTCCCTATATAGAGAGACATGTTTTATATCGGTCCGCCTCGATTTTCTGTTGCCTTTCTACGACCTCCTTGATGTGGCAGAACAAGTGGCTACCAGATCTACCCTGTTCTTGCTCTGTTCTTCCTTCTTTCATTCTAAAAGTCTTGCGGTGATTATCAGTGGATATTAAAACAAAGTTTTAGTCCTCTCCTCCTCACCTGTTCCTTAATTTTTTTTACCTTTAGATCTTGACTATCAGTGGCTTCGAATATCTTTGATTTAGCTCTTCTTTTTGTACGTAGATGTTGTCGGATCGAAGTTGGATGTATGGTCCGCACCTCTGCAATGAATATATCCAACGCGTAGATGCATTTATCGCTTTCACGAAGAAAGACATGTTGGACAACATTAGAGGGACTATTTGTTGTCCTTGCAAACACTGCAAGAATGAGAAGAGATATCGCACAAGTGAAGTGTTGTGGTTACATTTGATCACGCATGGATTTATTGTGGATTATCGATGTTGGAACAAACATTGGGAGGAGGGGGCTTAATGGTGCAAAGATGAGAGATTCATATCTATAGACGGAGGTCCCCACCAGTGTTGAAGATGATAACGACAAGGATGTGAACGACCCAAATATATTAGGGTTCACCGATGATGACATTGAGTTTCAGGTGCATAACATTGAGGACATGTTACGCAGTGTCGAGAGACATGGCGACGATGATCGGTACAGTAATGGTGAACTTGCAAATTACAAGAAGATGATTGAAGACTCAAAGAAGCCATTGTATCATGGTTGAGCGGCTAATTACACGAGACTGTTTGCGAGGGTAAAACTTTTCCAGTTGAAGGCGAGCAACAGATGGAGTGATTGTAGTTTTAAGGAATTGTTGACGCTCTTTAAGGACATGTTACCCCAAGGCAACACAGTCCCTACGACAGTTTCTGAGGAAAAATAGATAATCTGTCCACTAAGTTTGGAGGTAGAGAAAATCCCCACGTGCAAGAATGATTGTATTTTATATCGTGGACCTGAGTACGAAAACCTCGAGAAATGCACTATTGGTGGAGTGGATAGATTCAATTGTAGGGAAGACAATGGTGATGATGAGAACTGCAATAGGAGAAAAAGGGGCCTAAAAAGGTGTTTTAGTACTTTCCTATCATTCCTTGTTTGAAGCATTTGTTTGCAAATAAGAAGGAGTCAGAATTGTTGTGATGGCACAAGGAGAAGCATAAGCAGGATGCTGGAATGATAAGACATCCTCCTAATGCCACACAGTGGTGAAACATTGATTCACGAAATTCTGAATTCGCTATTGATTCGAAGAATATTAGGATCACAATGAGCACCAATCGCATGAATCCTTTTTTGAACAGTAGCTCACATAGCACATGGCCAATTGTGCTTACAATTTTGAACCTTCCTCCTTGGTTGTGCAACAAACAGAAATATATTATTATGCCAGGACTGATACCGGGGCCACAACAACCTGGGAATGACATCGACACTTATTTAAGGCCACAGGTTGAAGATCTAAAGCAGGTGTGGTACAACGACAGAGCATAGGCCTGTGATGACCACAAGCGTGAGTACTTTCGCCTCAAAGCCATTTTATTTGTGAATGTTAGTGATTCTCCAATGGCACGTAACTTTTCTAGACAGAGTAAGAAAAAAGGTTGCGGATGTCCACATTGTTTGAGAGAAACAGACTCACAGTACTTGAGCGAGTCACGAAAAATAGTGTACATGGGACATCAATGCTACATTCCAAAGAAGTACCCATTTTGAAATATGAAGGAAAATTTTAATGTTGACACTGAGAAGAGGCATCCTCCACCTCATCTCACAGGTCCTGAAGTCCATGAAATGGTCAAGGATATCCATGTTGTCCTTGGTAAGCGGAAAAAGACTTGCAAAAATACTAGTGAATATGATATGTAGAAGAAGAATCAATTTTTTGGGAGCTACCATATTGGAAAGACTTAGACGTCTGTCATTCGATTGATGTGATGCATGTTGAGAAAAATGTGCGCCAGAGCCTTTTTAGAACATTGCTTAACACGGATGGGAAAACTAGGGACCATGGACATGCACGGGCAGACCTAAAGAAAATGGGAATTAGGTCGGAGTTGTGGATTGATGACTCGGTAAAAGGAAAGGAACTACCCACATCATGCATCACCCTTTCAAAAAATCAAAATAAAGAGTTTTGTGGGTTCTTGAAAAATGTGAAAGTACCATCCGGCTACTCGACGAACGTCTCAAGGCTTAATTCATTTCCATATCTAAAAGTAGCTCTCGAGAGAGAAGTCTCATGATTACCATGTGTTGCTTACGTAGATGATTGCTATTGCAATTCAGAATATACTACTGGTCAATGTTCGTGAGGCTATAATGAACTTTTGCTTTTTCTTCAATGCAATAGGTGAAAAAGTACTATGTGAAGAAGATCTTGAGTCATTGGAAAAAGGCACTATGAACTTTATGCTTCCTTGAGATGTATTTTCCACCTGCCTTTTTCGACATCAGTGTCCATTTCACAACTCATCTTATTTAGGAGATAAAGCTACTTGGCCCTGTGTTCCTTCACTAGATGTATGCTTATGAGAGATTCTACGGCATACTAAAGTCCTTCGTTAGAAATCGAGCTTACCCTGAGGGCAACATGGTACAAGGATACTTAACAGAGGAAGCTGTGGAGTGGGCTCTAAAGTACACTAACCCGAGTAACCCGATTTGTGTTCCCAAGTCTCGTCATGAGGGGAGGCTCACATGAAAAGGGACCATTGGGAAGAAGGCTATAACTCCAGATTAACATTTATTCTTCTGCACTTATTTCTACGTGTTGCAACACACATCCATTGTGTCGGAGTACCTCAATGAGCACAAGGAGGTGGTGCTTAGAGACAATCCTAGCCATAATGGATCAGTAAATGAACACATGAGAAAATTCATTGGCTGGCTCCGGGATCGGATTTCTCACTCATCGGATACTCAAACAAGTGAATACCTAAAAAAGTTGGCTTGTGGTCCTATATTCATATTTATTACATATTAAGGGTACGACATAAATGGATACACATTCTACACTGTAGAACAAGATAAGAAAAGCATGTATCCGAATAGGGGTGTCCGTGTTGATGCTTATAGTGCTGCGGGGCAAGACAAAGACATGTTCTATGGTCAAATACAAGAGATCGGGGAGCTTGACTTTTAAGGATTCAAGATTCCTCTTTGCTGTTGCAACTGGTTTGATGGAATCAAAGGTGTTGTACAAGACAAGTACATGTTCACTAGCGTTGATCTTGACCATCAAGGATATTAGAGGGAGCCTTTCGTGCTAGCGGAACACGTTGCTCAAGTGTTCTATGTTCCCAACACAACAAACAGAAGACTTAAGGTGGTTATACATGGAAAACGATGAATTGTATGAGTCAAAGGTGTCGTCGATGAGGAAGAGTTTGACCAATTTGATGTGATTCCTCCTTTTGTCACCTCGATGATCAAGCTAAGAATACCATTGGCCAACGAACTTACTTACTTACAGAACGACCACCATGAAAAAGTAAAGAATTTCAAAAAACCAATACCGCAACGTAAAGTACCAAATTGATTGTTTGTAAATATGGTCAATTGAGTGAAAATTTGACTTCCATTTGGATATCTGTGTGGTATATGCTCAAATGTGTGAAAATATTGCCATATGAGTGAAAATTTGACTTTCATTCGTCATATGTGCTCTGTTTCTTATGGAGAAGTATTGATGCCTTGTGTTCCATTTCTTAAGAAAGCTACACTACTGAATATAGCACTTGCTCTGACCTGAAAATGGAATACAAAAGTGATGCGAGATGTGCCTCACATAGGCGTGTCTCTCTGGCATGATAATGTGAGACAAGTTTTTTAGAAGCGTGTCTCCGATTTAAACGCTTCGATCTGTGCGAATGGCATTGCGGACAACGGCTCGCAATAATTCAAAAGAAAAGAGACGTTTTCTCATAAAGCACGTCTCTGATTGTTTTTGTTGGAGCGAAAGGGAGATGCGCCCAACAGTGGCTCTTCTGTGGTGCGTCTCCAATTGTTGCCCTGGTACTTTTAGCTCTTTGTCACACCTCGAAACTCTGAACGCATCGCAACGATCATATAAGGTGTGGAATTGCAACGTTCGCAACAAGTTCTGCGTGGACCTTTGTGATGTTAAATTAAACAAGGTTTAATCTGGCAATCATGAAGGTTCACAAGTAATTTGAGCTTTTGCATATTAAGTTTTGGCACGGTCCCACATGTCATAGACGACAACATCGAAGCGTTTCGAATTCTGTGCCCAAATGGCATTATGGCGACAGACGCACATTAATTCAAATGAAAAAAGACACGCTTTTCAAAAGTGATACGCGCTTAGCGGTGGCTCTTCTGAGGCGCATCTGCAATAGTTGCCCTAAGGTACTCTTAGGTCTCTCGCATGCTCTCTTCGCAACACTTAGCACAACTTTGCACTTTTCACACGCGCTGATCACTTCTTGCCCTAGAAACCGCCGCCACATCATCCCCTTCCCTAGAGCACATCACTTCATTGTCTCCTTCCCCGGTTCTCGTCGCTGCCTTGACACTGCCCTAAGGTACTTTTAGCTCTCCCGCACGCTCTCTTCGCAACACAGAGCAAAGCTTTTCACTTTTTGCGCACGCTGATCAATTTTCATTGTAGAACCGCCGTCGCATCATCCCCTTCCCCGGAGCACAACGTCGCATTGGTCCGCTTGCTCAGAGCTCGTCGTCGCCTTGAAAATGCCCTCTTGGTCATTGTCGAGCTGCCACCGTCGACCCTCGACTCCCCGTCAACCAGCTCGGCACTACCCTAATAAGGTTTGTTCGCGCTTTGGTTGGAGTCGAAATGGTCCGCACTTTGATGGCTCACCGGTCAATGTTTAGTATATTTTCGGAGTACTATGCTTAGAGTATTATGCTTTGGTTGGAGTCGAAATGGTATGTGCTTTGGTTGTTCCCCAGTAAATGTTTATTATATTTCCGAAGTCCTGCGCTTAGGGTATTACGCTTTGGCTATGTACCGATCAATGTTTAGCTATTTATTTAATGATTGCTTGGTTTGGATTGTCCTTACACTTGGCACATAGATCTTTTTCTTATTAAGGTACAAATGCCATGAGATAATTTGCTCCCCTATGTGACCGTTTGTGCGAATGTGACTGAAATTTGATAATGTTTTACAGGATTTTAGTGTTATTTTTGTCAATTTGAAGATGTCTCAGTCGGAGCATCAACAACATATTGAAGAGGAGACTCAGTAGCAGACAACAGCAGACACATGAAGAGGATGCATCTTCCTCTGGTAACACAAGAAAGAAAAGGTCGCGGATGATGTGCCCGACAGGCGTTGTGATGGTTGATGACTCCAATGATGAAGGCGTACCTCTGGACCATAATGTGAATACGAGACTATCCAAAATTTTTGTTCTATCTGCTCGGGAAAGGGTCCCGCTAAACCTGCAGAGATTCGATCACTTGACCGAAAATAAAAAGGATGAACTCTTTGAAAGCTCTATCCAACCATATGTTCAATATCCGGAACATAAGAAACAGAAGGGTAAGAAGCTACCTATTAAGATGATCTCTCATGCATGGAGGACCTACAAAACTAAGCTTCATGAGTTTTGAAAGAATCGTGAAAGCCCCTTCCATAAGTATCAACATGTGTCAGAAAAGGACTGGACGAGATTTGTTGAAAAGTGCGAATCATAAGAATTTGCCAAGAGCAGTGAACACATGAAGTGGCTCTGATTGCAGAACGAGCTTGACCCCCACCTCGGCAACACCGGTTATGCCGGTAAAAAAATATTTGGGAACAACAAGACGAAACATTGGACGAGCTAGGTGTTGCGAATCCATACGACAGTTTCAGTGAACAGCTAAAACCATTTATACGTCCTCGTTCACAGCTGTCTGAGTCAGGCGGTATTAGCTTCTACAGCCCTAGCACCTTACACGTCGCTCAAAGAGCCTAGAACATGAGCAGTGAAGGGTCAAATGGTGAGGGGGAAAACACTACCCTCACCAAGGCCCTGCAAAGACCGGAGCACTGAGGCCGTGTTTGTGGTGTTTCTAGTAAGCTGAACTGGAGGAAGGGTTTTCCGGAACACAAAACTACTTATTGGATGCGGAAGACGGCCTCGACATCACAGTTTGACGTCGAGGAGATAAAAACACATCCGAGAAGGGAGCTCCTAGGAGACGTGAAGCAAATGCTGGAGGGAGCAGGTATAGCAATCCCTAACGGGTTTTTCAACGTCGAGGAGCGTAGGAGTAGCTTTGCTTCTATAGCAACTGGGGCTGGACAACCATAGGAGGATCTTCAAGCACCAGCGTCTAGACCTTCAATTGAACCGGACACGATAGATACCTTGGCTCAGCCAACAACATGCAGCCTTCTGCTAATGGTCAGAGGAGTCGCTCGAATGGTGGTCTGGAGAGGGCTCGTGTATCCCGATCAGAACATGCTTGACAACATCCAGGTGGACACAACGTCCTATGTTGTGCTCAAGGTGAACATGGTGCATGAAAATACGAAAAACTTGCAACTCGATGTGCCACCAGATGATACAACGCTAACTATGCAGGATGCAGTTACTACAAGGGTTTAGTGGAGACAGAACCTTATTGTTGTTGACCCAACAGCAGCAGCAGCTTTCGCGTCGATCGCTTCCTGTCTCCTAAGGCACGTGTACTTCTGCATCCAAATCCAGAACAGGTGGATTTGTCTCCAATTCTAGAGCTATCGATGCCTCCAGTTATAGAGAAGCAGCAAAAGTCTCAAATTATAGAGCTATCGCAGAACTCTCCACTTGAAGAGCAGTCGCGTCGGTCTGCACCTTACACTCGAAGTGCACTGCACCCTACGTCGGATCAGCCGTCGGCAAAGCTGACGAAGAATGAACAAGAGTCTGTCGTAGCGGCAATAACCATCGAAGGAAGGTGTGGGGACCGGAATCCCGACATCCAAGGATCCCATTGGGTGATGTCGTGCGATGCGATACCCAACAATATACAAGAAAAGAATGAGAATAAAACACAATACCAAGTCTTTATTTATAATCATAGCGGAAGTTTTACAATACTAAACGAAAAAGGAAGAGAATTATACATCATAGCTACGCTCTCGGCACAAGCCATGAAAAAGCAAAGTCATCCATGTCCTGGATGCTTCGCACTGGCAACACCCAACTTACGGCGACGTGCAGGGTTCCCACTCGGCTGTAAACCCTGGAGGGGTGCAGCTTTGTCAACGAAGCCGTCAACAGTTGTATAATATGCAAAAACTTGTTAACTGCAAACATGAGCTTAAGGCTCAGCAAGACTAACTTGTCTCACTAGACATATGCAGGGATGAATACTAAGCATCGGTAAGGAATAGCATAAAGGACACGCTACAAGTGGATCCTTATAGTCATGTTTTAAGTAGCACATGACATTCTTCAGGCACGACACATCATAGACTCCACAATGAAACAAGAAACGCTTTACCGATGATATGACATGCCCAGAACACATAATGCCATTATAGGTAAAGTATGGGGAAACTATAAACTTTTAATTGTGCTATCTCTAAGCCATGCAAGGATGCAAAACAATTATAATTCAATACATTGTATTCTCCTGACTTCTTCAGTATTTACTACTTCACAGCACAGTGAACAAGTGGTACACCATTACCGCGAGGGACGGTGATTGCAATCAGGACACACCCGGACAACACGACACATACGCACTTTCGGAAATGCCAGCGAGTACATACAACAATACCTACATAACACTTCAGTACTAGTCGTATATGGCCACCTTTCACCCAACACTCGAATGTCAAATCGGTCGATCCATCACGAGTAGGAGGTCACTACGTGGGGCGTACTCTGGCGTGCCCACCAGCTGATTTTACACCTTCTTGCCCTCAACCCACGCCTATAAAACATAACGGGGTGTCTCGAGAAACCAGTATCAAGCTACGATAGTTTACTGGAGCTCATTTCTCCAGTATGTCGCCGGTACAATTCAAGCTTGTCCAGCAGGGCCGCACACGACACATACGTTAATCAACACAGTCAGAGCTATGCGACCAGGACCACATCTTGTCGCTTCCTACTCATCTTTGACTGGTCTCGATTTTATATTTATAAGACATTTCTTGATCCAATTCATCACGTGTGATAAAATCCTATCTCGCGAGTAGATTCCAACTACTCGACTTCTACCGGAATCCCTATGAACATAAGCATGGTAGTTACTACACGAGTATGTGAGAATTTCTGACCACTCCCTCGGTTATTTGGTCATGCAAGAGAATGTCAAACACCTTTAAAGTAATGCACAAGCATCCGAAGACGTAAGGTGAATGAAAACTGCAAAGACATTGTAAGGAACTTAAATGCAAATCGGGGCTTGCCTGAATGCGAGTCCAAATCTATGTTAGTTTCTGGCAGCTGGACTTCCAATGCTCCCAGCTGGACTTCAGTTACTCCACGATATGCATATACTATAGATGAATGACTTTGAAAATAATTAATATGCTTAAAGTCACAAGCTAATATCATGTGATCAAAATAAGATAAGGATCTTATTTGGCTTTGGGACTTTTATGGTAGATACTAGGGACTATTGTGGAGACTCTTGCAAAGAACAGGAGATG
The DNA here is from genome assembly GCA_036927565.1 of Tuctoria greenei. NCBI lineage: Eukaryota > Viridiplantae > Streptophyta > Magnoliopsida > Poales > Poaceae > Tuctoria > Tuctoria greenei. The sequence goes on from JAYESD010000001.1 coordinate 203,285,080, forward strand.
ATCAAGGAAGTTTGTTGTCCCTAAAATTCCTTCAAGTATAAACCTTCTCTGAATTTTGGTTGCAATCATGGAGGTCTATCATGGCTACCAGTGGTTGTACCATGTAGAGGGGGTCTTACTGGTTCTAGGAAAATTTGTTTTACAATTTTCTAAGATTCCGACAGGGAGAAATTGATTTTACAAGTTTGGGAGAATTTCTGAAATGTTTTCTGTATTTTTCCCAATTTTCAACTACATAGAGATTTGGAACTCTGAACAACCCAGTAATTGAAGTCCAGTGAACTTGAAAATTTTACTGGAGATCAAGTGTATTAATAAGAGTTTTCTGACCAAAATTGGAGATTTTCGAATTAACAGAACAGAGGTAATTTATTTCGCATGATGTTAGCTCAAAGGAATTAATTATACAAATTCTAGGAGTTTCATGTCCAATAAATTGCATCACCGCAAAGTCGAGATTGAGATGAGTCTAACCGAATTTATTTGGACATTTTTGAGCAAATCTACTAGGAGTAATGATTTTTAGAAGTTTGGTTGAATTCTGGAATTATTTTCCAAAGGGAAACATTTAAATAAAGCAGCCGGGCCCACTGGTTTAAAATCAATCAATCTCAGGTGGGCCGCACCAGGGGCCACAGGGTTCAACCGCGCAGCCGCACCGGATCCAGAGCCGCAGCTGATCCCGGGGCATTCGAATGGGCGCTGACAAGTGGGGCTCAAAGGCCTTCGTCTACCTCGCGACTCGCCGCTTGGCCGCGGCGGTGCTACGCCGGTGAGCTCGCCGCGATAGCTGCATTGACCTCCACTCGACTCGGCCCTGACCGCCTAGCCATAGAATCGACCGCACAACACGATGGTCAGGTCCAATCGCGGCGGCGATGGTGGAGATGGCGGTGCGACGACGGCGGCGGAGCTACGGTTTCGGCTATTGTCAGAATCGCACGGGGATGGCGCAAAAGGCTCGGGGAAAAGCCAGAAACATTCCTGGGAGCATGGGGATGATTATTTTGATGTTAGGAAGGGGTGACATCGCCAGAAAAGTTGTTTTCGACGATGGTCTGACGGATTTTCATCGGCGGTGGGGAAAACTTGAATATCTCAACCTTTACTCGATGGCGTCTACTGATTTTTGGCAGAGGGGTGCGCTAGGAGGTACTGACTGTCATCCTTAACTGGATTGAAGAATTATTACATGTAGAAACGGCATTAAACCGAGAAGTGAGCTAGTTCATGGGCAATGGCCAAAAGAGAAACTAGAATATATTGCTCGATACTGAATGAAAGGAGGTACGGCTTTTACCGTAAGAAAGAGGTCGGGATGGTGATCCTTTTTTATGTTGAGGTCTAGCTGTGACGCCGCTTGTTGAGGGCTGGCGACAGTGGAGCAGAGGCCTCATTCTTCCCCAACTTCGGTGGCATCCGCGAAACTTCAAACTACGGCCAACCCAAGGAGCAAAACGATAAGCTAGTTGGTGTAGATGATAGAGCACAAACCTGGCGCCAACTTTGCTGTTTGCATCGAAGGGAATAGACGTGAGACCGAGGTTCTTACCGGGAGGAAAGGAAGGCGGCGGTGTTGTGCGACGGCGGGGCGAAACTGTGGCGAGGGGAAGCGAAACTGGGATGGAACTCGACGCCGTCGGTCGGGAGGGGTAGATATAGGCCAGGGGAGGTGTTTATGCCACGTAGCTGCCTACTTGGCATGCCTTGTCGCGGTGGTGAGCTCCCCCGATTTTGAAGCGCGTGGACAGTCATAAACAGAGCGGCTCTGTCGGTTCATCGAGTGGCAGAGGCTGATAGTGGGTCCCATCGCCCCTCTTAAGCCTATCCTCTCTGGAACTTTAATTCCCCTACAAAACTTGATCCAAAAATCATGAAAATTTGTGGATAGGTTAAAATAAATATCTGGAATTTTATTCTGGGACCAAAACTTCAAATTGATCATGTTTCAGTTGAAATTCAAATTTGAATTTGAATTTGAATTAAATTCAGTGGAGTCAATGAATTAAACAGCAAAGGAGCTTCAAAAATTATGAAACTTCATGGGTAAGTCAAGCAAGTCATGCTGATGATGATGGTCTGTTGAAATTGTATGTTCAAATAAGTTTGAACAGAATTCAAAATTTGAACCTAAATATGGCTTGAATTTGCTAGGCGTCTCAAATTAAATAGAAAAGGGAATTCACAAATCTTGAAACTTGGCAGGAAGGCTATTTCGAATATTATGAGGCCATGGAAAAATGTATAGCCTCGGATTTGAATATTTTGATAGGGCCTAAATGTACAGTGCTATATTCAAATTAATTTGAATATATTTAGTACCGCATAGTGTTTTTCCCTAGCAAAATCCGTTCAATAAAATCCAAAATTTGCAGGAAGGTCACTTGAATTATCCTAGGGTCATTGGTGAGGTCCATCCCTTATGTTAATAAAATTTTAAGCATGAGGGAAAGAAATATTCTCAATGATATCAAGTTCCGGTGTACAACCATAATGGATCTTTACTATGGTTGAAAACAAACTGGTAAATGAACTTCATATTAAGGAAAAACTGGGATTTTACATTCCTCTTCCCTTAAAAAAATCTCGTCCTGAGATTATAATAGGAAGGATAAATGAAAAAGATCTAATGAATATATGCCGCTAACAAGTCCGGATAGTTCGTCCTAAGGTATTACTCGCTTTCACACGTTGCTTCTTGAGCGGTGTGGTTTCCCCACAAGACCTTGTAGAAATGCAAGGTGCGGCTTCTTGTGATGCGAGTCTTCTCATCGATTGTCTGGGTTGGATGCTCAGAGTAAGTAAGATCTGGTTGGAGAGCTTCCAAATCCTCCATACGGATGTCAACTGAGGCCTTGAGACATCTCCGCAACTGTGAAATGTGAAACACATTATGGACCCCTAAAAGCGACGCTGGTAGCTCTAGCCGATAGGCCACAAGTCCGCATTGTTCAGTTACAGCGAACAACCAAATGAAGTGTGGAGCTAGCTTCCCTTTTACTCCGAAGCGATGAATCCCTTTCATTGGGCATACATGAAGATAAACGTGATCCCCCGCATCGAAGTAAAGAGGTCGACGTCATTTGTCCGCATAGCTTTTCTGACGAGATTGAGCTGCCTTGAGGTTGGCCTGAATAACCCGTACTCGTTCTTCGGCTTCTTTTACCAAGTCGATACCATATATCACTTGTTCACCGGATTCACACCAGTTCAAAGGTGTGTGGCACTTCCGGTCATAAAGAGCTTCATATGGTGCCATCTGGATGGTAGCCTAATAACCATTGTTGTAAGAGAACTCTGCCAATGGTAGATGATCATCGCAATTCTTACCATTGTTGATGGCACAGGTGCGGAGCATATCTCTAGCACTTGGTTTACCCGCTCCGTTTGACCATCAGTTTGAGGATGGTAAGCTAAGCTTCGAATCAACTTCGTACCCAGAGATGCGTGGAGCTGCCCCAAAAACCGAGCAACAAATAAGGTTCCACGATCTAATATGATAGTGCGGGGTACTCCGTATAGGCACAGGATCCTAGCAATATAAAATTCTGCATATTGCCATGCCACATATTTGACATTGAGTGGAATAAAGTGAGCTGACTTGGTCATTTGGTTGACAATCACCCAAATAGAGTCATGCTTGTGAAAGGTGAGAGGTAATCTAACAATGAAATCCATGCTGATGTCCTACCATTTCCAGGCTGGTATGCTCAAAGGTTGAAGATGGTCGGTTGTCTTCCGATGGTTGTCTTGCACCCGCCGACACGTATCACATTGAAATACGTACTTTGCTATCTCCCTCTTCATCCGAGTACACCAAAATTTCTTCTTTAAGTCTTGGTACATTTTGTTACTTCCCGGATGAATAGAATACTTGGACAAATGAGCTTCGTCCAATATTTTCTTCTGAAGTTCCAAATTGCGGGGTACTACAATGCGGCCTTTGAACCAGATGGTACTGTCATTGTCACATCAGAAACACTTCATCTCCCCCTTCTTCATTCTTTGGCGAATATGCGACATGCCCTTGTCTTCCCCCTGAGCCTCTACAATATCTTCCTTTATGGTAGGGATGAGAGCTAGATTGTAGAGCGCTCCATATGGAACCAAGTAGAGACTCGGTTCTTCTTCTTCCATCTAGGTGATGGAAAGACTATTGACATGGGACTTGCGACTCAGTGCATCTGCAACTACATTTGGTTTTCCGGGATTGTAGTGGATCTCAATATCATAGTCTTTGATCAATTCCAACCATCTTCACTGCCGCATATTCAAGTCCTTCTTGGTGAAGATGTACTTCAAACATTTGTGATCGGTGTAGAGATGCACTAGGTTGGCCAATAGATAATGTCTCCCCATCTTCAATGCAAGTTCCACGGCAGCGAGCTCAAGATCATGAGTCGGATAATGCTGCTCATGTTTTCGAAGTTGCCGTGATCCATAAGCGATCACCCTTCTGTCTTGCATCAATACACAACCCAAACCAATCCCAGATGCATCACAATAAACATCAAATGACTTGGCCGTGTCTGGTTGGGCTAATACCGGTGCTGTTGTAAGGTGTTTCACTAATGCTTGAAAGCCATCCTCACATTCCTTCGTCCATACATACTTCTTCCCTTTCTTCGGAAGTTCCGTCATTGGTTTAGCTATTATGGAGAAACTTGGAACGAACCTCCAGTAATATTCTGCTAAACCCAGGAAGCTTCGAACTTCATGTACAAACTTTGGAGACTACCACTTGAGTACTTGCTTAATATTGCTTGGATCAACTGCAATCCCCTCAGCAGAGATGATGTGCCCTATAAATGGCACTTGGCTGATCCAGAACTCACATTTTCTGAACATGGCATACAACTTGTGGTCTCGCAATCGTTGAAGAACGATGCGCAAATGTTGAGCATGTTCTTCTTCGGATTTCGAATACACAAGGATGTCGTCGATGAAGACCATGACAAACTTGTCCTATTCTGGCATGAACATCGAAATCATGAGATACATGAAATGAGCCGGTGCATTGGTCAATCCAAAAGACATGACAAGGTACTCATACAATCCATACCTCGTCTAGAATGCCATCTTAGGTATATCCTCTGGTCGAATCTTGATCTGATGGTACACAGACAAGGATCCATCTTCAATAATACCTTAGCACCCACCAATTGATTGAACAGAATATCGATGCGTGGTAGTGGATACTTATTCTTGATCGTGACAGCATTGAGTGGACGATTGTCCACACATAGTCTTAGTGTCTTATCCTTATTCTCCACGAATAATGCAGAACAACCCCAAGGTGATGAACTTGGATGAATGAAACACTTGTCCATAAGTTCCTTCAACTGCTCCTTCAGTTCTGCAAGTTCCTTAGGTGCCATCTTATATGGCTTCCTCAAGATCGGCACTGTTCCTGTTACAAGCTCAATCTTAAACTCGACATCTCTTTCTGGTGGCATACTAGGAAGATCTTCAAGGAACACGTCCGGGTACTCACATACCACCAGAATGTCCACAAGTTTAATTGCCTCAGTGTTGTAATTAGTTGGTGTCACTTGGATAATATCCTCAAGAATGAGAGATTGGGGAGGGTGGAGTGGAGAATTTAGATATATTCTCTGAGGAACGATGTCAAGAAAAGCACAGTTGTATTGCAACCATGCCATCCCTAAGATGACATCTAACTTCTGATGCTCCAGTATAGTGAGAGAGATAGGGTATATGTTCCCACCCAAATTAAGAGGTACCCTATGGACCATCTTATCTGCTACTACTTTCCCATCTGGAGAACAAATCATATATGGGGTTTATATGGGAATGATACACAACTGATATTGAATGACATAAGACCTAATAATAAAGTTGTGGGAAGCACCAGAGTCAAAGAGGATGACTATGGGATGACCAAGGAGAGAGAACGTACCCATGAGTACGGGAGCGCCTTCCAGAACGTCCTCAATGGTGAGGTGGTGGACTTTGCTGGTTCTGGTGGCTGGCTTCTTGGGCTGGTTGCGGGGCTGATTTGCCCCCTGGTACGATGACTATCCTTCGCTCTGCGGGCAACCCTTGGCGAAGTGCCCCGTACGCCCACACGTGAAACACGTGTACGGGGTCTGATCGGCACGGAAAGCAGGACAGAATCCCGGTGCACGCGGTGGAGGTGCTGCTATTGTGGATGAAAGCCGACGTTGTTGAACTGGCGACCACGAAACATCGGTGGTCGTGATGGCAGCAGCCACCTCTGGTCGGATGGTGATCGATACACCATTCGGTACTTCTGAGGAGCACCACCTCCGCTGCTCTGCGGATCACTCCATTTCTTCTTGTCTGAAAACAGCTCCCTAGCAGCATCCTCTTTTATGATCGCGGCGTTGACCATTTTGTTGAAGCTGCAAGCTTGTCCTTCATTTTGGGGTTCAAACCCCGGTAGAAGCACTCACGCTTCCTATCTTCCGTATTCACTTGGTCCTGACCATACTGGGCCAAGTGATTGAATACCTTGGACTACTCGTAAGCACTCCTTCCTCCTTGCTTCAGCTCCAAGAACTCTTGAAGCTTCCTCCTCATGATCCCGAGAGGTATATGATAGGCGCGGAACGCCTCCTGGAACTCCTCCTAGTTCATGACATAATTTGCTGGTCGTGCGGCGACATAATTTGCCCACCATGCCCAGCAGATCCCTGCAACTGTTGTGTCACAAACAGGGTCTTCTGTTGTTCGGTCATTCACAAAAAACAGAACTTTCCTTCGATGGATCGGAGCCAGTTGTCCGCCTCCAACGGTACATCGGCCTCCATGAAGACCGGCGGGTGCGTTGAAATGAAGTCCGAGTATGAACTCGGAGAGGGCTGTCGTGGACCCGCATCTGGTAACCCCCTTGACGGGACGGATGTTGAACCACTGTTCGGATCAACTCGGTTTGCTCATCGCGCAAGCCGAGCACTGTGACGAGAATTTCCGCGAGAGTCCTCGGAAGTTCAGTAGGTGGTGGTGGTGGTGGAACTTGTTGCTTCGGTGTCACAGCTAGCTCTTGGGTCGGAGATTCGTCCTCATGGCCATGACTTGAACCTCCCATCTCAGGCGTCGAGCGTGTATGCACCATTCTGCATCCATATGTTAAAAATCAGCAACATGTTTGTTTTGCCTTCATCCATTTCCTATTACAGTAGTGCGAATATTGACATGGAAAGAAGTGCATAACACTCACATATATTGATAAAGCACAAACTTTATACAAGATATACTATCTCACGACCAAGTTTATAGTAGTGAACTCCAAAATGACGGACTCCCACTACGGAAGTGCATCTTTACCATACTTGGTTCCCATGAGACATCATACAAACCTTGTCATCTTATACATACCCACTACTATTTTTAATATGACACAAACATGGCCACAAAATAAACACGAGCAACTACTAACTATATGTTGACCCGTGATGGCAGGAGTGTTGCCCCATCCTACTCCGATACACCCTCTTTGGTGTATTCACGTTCCTTAGGATCTTCTTCTTCCTCCTCGTCCTCAGGATTTGGTGCCACAGGTGCGGGTGCTGGAGCAGGAGTTGTTGCCTCACCCGCCACCGATGATGTCACAGCAACTAATGACTGCACATCAGCCTGTAGAAGAAACATCTTATAGTCTTCCAGTTCCTTTTGTGCATGCTCGCAACTGGCTTTCCAATCCTGAGTCTCCTCTCTGGATTGATCCCGTTCTTGAGTCACCGTACTCAACTGATCATCCAGCAGTTGTACCTCAAGTTGACTCGCCTCCATTGCGCTTTCTACGCAGTGCGCTTCCTGGCGAGCTTCCGTTCGAGCTTTAACAGCCCGGGGCCACTGATTCTCCCTTAAGTTTAGACAACGATTGAGAGAAACAATCATGGCTCTATGTGAATCATTGGCCCACTCAAAGTGATCTGCTCGAATCAAAGCTTGCTTCGGATCACTCATCAACCTTCCAATGCTAACATGCTGTGCAAGGCTCTCTTGACACGCTGACGCTGCATATGACACCAAGATTATTTTGGGTACCTCTTCGCGATGGCCATATGCTGCAACCATTCGACTCGCCCACGCTTCACCAGCTCTACCGTCGACTGGAAAGAGCGCGAACAGGGTGCCCACCATAGCACGATAATGAAGCTTGCAAAACCTCATAATAGCAACACTCGCGGCATAACACCACGTGTCTTCCAACTGGATCCCTTGCACCTGGATGGAGAAAGGAGACGATCCAATATATGATGGACCAGCAGGTACATAAACATAAATGGTGCATCTTGTCACACCTCCTCCTCGAACTCCTTGCCCCAATAGTCCGGTATTTCGCGATACCCGAACCGTTGAAGCAGTGCTATCAACAAATCTGGAAAACCTTTCAGAAGAGCACACTTCGTGATCACCCATCAGTTCGATAAGTATACCGTCAAATCTGCCATCTGTGGAAAAGATACTTGAACAATGAGAAGGTTTCCAACTTCCAATAGTTCAAGAAAAATTTAAAACTGCAATTGTAATCACAGTCTGTTCCAGCTGACCTTCCTGTATAAAATAAAAAATTTCATACAGGAAATGTCCGAAACAGATGTTGCCTAATACAAAAGTTGTAGTACACTTTACATCCTTTCCATATTGTACTCATACAACTCAAGGTGAGCTAGGAAGTAAAATCAATACAGGTTTAAAATTGACCCATGTTTTCTGGAAATTTTGACAGAACCTCCCCTGTATATGTGGTTATTTCCACAATTTATACAGGTATATCTAACAATATATGGAGGTAATGACAAAATAAACATTGTACAACGTCAAGTTAGAAATCGAGAAATAAAAGGGTTCAGCCTTGAAACATTTGATATACAGGTATAGCGCGCAAATTAAAAACTATGCGCAAACTGGTTCAAGTTCTGGTCTGCCAGAACCAAGTTTGCGACCATAGGAATTAAACACAGTTACACCAAGAATCAGGTCATGAGTGAAACATAAAGTTTATAGAGGAATTCCTGAGCTTTCCAGAAATGTATATATGTGACCGTGTCACTCTTCTGGATTAAAATCTAGAGCTATCCCAACATAACCGATGAACTAACTGGTTTTCAACAGCAGCCCTGCAGTTCACTGTTTTGAACTCGAAATTTGAATTGACCCAAATTCGGATCAGGAAAAACTTTGAATAACAAATCTCTAGATATTCTCCTACCCTTTCGATATATGTATCACAAAAAGGCAGGAGATTTTTCTACAGTGATTTATGGCAAAAATACAGAGACTGGTACAATGGTAGGGTCATCTGGAGCAGTTTAAGCATCCTCCAAATTTCAACAGATTATCAAGCTTTTCTGCCTTAATGGTCAACAGAAAAGTTGTAGAGGTCTTCACGAGCTCTCCATCCATATAGCATATGCCTATGTTTAATCATAACTAACCGGTTACAACCTGGCGAAGTTGAGCAAACTTCTGCCAGAAATCAAGAATCTTGGTTCTAACCCTTTGTCGAGTCGAAACTCATTTTGCGGAGTCCAAGACTACCAATACCTGATAGTCAGACTTTCCAAAATGTAATGCATCCATTCTGTCATTAGGGATTGTCAAGTATCAAATTTGATACTGACAGTACTACGTGCCTCGCCAAAGAAAGTTCTAACCAGTATTTCCGGATACGTTTATAAGTGGCCCTAGTATCGTTCACTCGCAAACGTTTTCTACACGGGTCACTACCATAGTTAGTGCTGCAAAAGACAAACAATCCGTTTCACACCTTCACAGCTCAAGGGCAGCACGGGGAAACAGAACAAGCAGTCACATTAATATATTGGAAAGTAAATGCATACGACTCTGGTGTAAGTCGCCCTCGAGCGATATCATGTCTCGAGGTACATGGTTGTACTACGTTTGTACAGCAAATACTCCCGCACGAACCGGCTTATACACGCTCAGGCATACGTGTTTTGCATGCTCCCATTGAACATGAATAGTTCTAGAGATGCATACTATCGGGTTATTCACCACCCGACGGGGGCTCCCACTAACTTTGAAGCACGTTGGGGTACTGCGTGTCATATGATCCCAGAAACATGAATAGTTTCACAGACTCATATTGACTTTCCGTGCCAAGCCACAGAAATAACACATACCACTCCTCGTATGCTGATCTTACCGAGATTGATCCGCTCTTGGTGACATACCTTACCTCTTATCTGACGTCGGAGCGTCGTTACAGAAATAATAACACATAAGTTAGTTTACCACCTTTATAACTTATACTAATAATACTCTTTATGTGGGCACATAGCTAATTTCTCACTCATATAATCCTAAGTTTTTGAAAATATGCTCTCCTCAAGCACACTGTTCCCAATGATGCTCTAATACCGTGTTGTGGGGAGCGGAATCCCGACATTCAAGGATCTCATTGGGTGGTGTCGTGCGATGCGACACCCAACAGTATACATAAAAAGAATGAGAATAAAATACAATACCAAGTCTTTATTTATAAACACATCAAAAGTTTTACAATACTAAACAAAAAGGGAAGAGAATTATACATCATAGCTACGCTCTCGGCACTAGCTACGCAAAAGCAAAGTCATCCATGCCCTAGATGCTTTGCACTAGCAACACCCAACTTACGGCGCCGTTCAGGGTTCCCACTCGTCTGTAAACCCTGGAGGGGTGCAACTTCGTCATTGAACTCGTCATCAGTCGTATAATCTACAAAAACTTGTTAACTGCAAACGTGAGCTTAAGGCTAAGAAAGACTAACCCGTCTCACGAGACATATGCAGGGGTGAATACTAAGCATAGGTAAGGAATAGCATAAAGGACACGCCTACAAGTGGATCCTTATAGTCATGTTTTAAGTGGCACATGACATTCTTCAGGTACGGCACATCAGAGACTCCACAATCAAACAAGAAATGCTTTGGCGATGATATGACATGCCCAAAACACATAATGCTATTATAGGTAAAGAATGGGGAAACTGTAAACTTTTAGTTGTGCTATCTCTAAGCCATACAAAGTTGCAAAACAATTATAATGCAATACATCGTATTCTCTTGACTTCTTCAGTATTTACTACGTCACAGCGCAGTGAACAAGTGGTACTCTATTACCGCGAGGGACAGTGATTGCAATCAGAACACACCCGGACAACACGTTACATACGCACTTTTGGAAATGCCAGCGAGTACATACAGCAGTACCTACATACCACTTCAGTACCAGTCGTATATGACCACCTTTCACCCAACACTCGAATGTTGAACCGGTCGATCCGTCACGAGCAGGAGGTTCATGCATGGGGCATACTCTGACGTGTCCACCACCTGACTTACACCTTGCTACCCTCAACCCATGCCTATAAAACAGAACGGAATGCCTCGACAAACCAGCATCAAGCTACGTTAGTTTTTTGGAGCCCATTTCTCCAGTATGTCTCCGGTACAATTCAAGCTTGTCCAGTAGGGCCACATACGACACGGGCCATAATCAACACAGTCAGAGCGTTGCGACCAAGACCACCTCTTGTTGCTTCCTACTCATCTCTGACTGGTCTCAATTTCATATTTATAAGACATTTCTTGATCCAATTCATCCTGTGTGATAATATACTATCTCGCGAGTAGATTCCAACTACTCGACTTCTACCAGAATCCGTATGAATATAATCATGGAAGTTACTACACAAGTCTGTGAGCTATTCTAACCACTCCATCGGTTATTTGGTCATGCAAGTGGATGTCAAACAACTTAAATGTAATGCAAAAACATCTGAAGACGTAAGGTGAATGAAAACTTCAAAGACACTGTAAGGAACTTAAATGCAAACCGGGGCTTGACTGAATGCGAGTCTGAATCTATGTTAGTTTCTAGCAGCTGGACTTCCAATGCTTCCGGCTGCTCCTCGACTTCAGTTACTACACGATATGCATATACTATATATGAATGACTTTGAACATAATTAATATGTTTAAAGTCACAAGCTAATATCATGTGATCAAAATATGATAAGGATCTTATTTGGCTTTGGGACTTTTACGGTAGATACTAGGGACTATAGTGGAGACTCTTGCAAAGAACATGAGATGATCAAGGAAGTTTGTTGTCCCTAAAATTCCTTCAAATATAAACATTCTCTGAATTTTGCTTGCAATTCTGGAGGTCTATCATGGCTACTAGTGGTTGTACGATGTAGAGGGGGTCTCACTGGTTCTAGGAAAATGTGTTTCACAATTTTATAAGCTTCCTACAGGGAGAAATTGATTTTAGAAGTTTGGGAGAATTTATGAAATGTTTTCTGTATTTTTCCCAATTTTTAACTACATAGATATTTGGACCACTGATCAACCCAGTAATTTAAGTCCAATGAACTTGAAATTTTTACTGGAGATCAAGTCTATTAATAAGAGTGTTCTGACCAAAATTGGAAATTTTCCAATTAACAGAACAGGAGTAATTAATTTCCCAAGCAGTTAGATCAAAGGAATTAATTATACAAATTATTGGAGTTTCATGTCCAATAAATTACATCACTGCAAAGTAGAGATTCAGATGAGTTTACAAGAATTAATTTGGAAAATTTTGAGCAAATCTACTAGGAGTAATGATTTTTAGAAGTTTGGTTGAATTCTTGAAATATTTTCCAAAGGGAAACATTTAAATAAAGCAGCCGGGCCCACTGGTTTAAAATCAACCAATCGCAGCTGGGCCGCATCGAGGGCCACGGGGTTCAACCGCGCAGCCGCACCGGATCCAGAGCCGCAGCTGATCACGGGGCGTTCAAATGGGCGCTGACAAGTGGGGCCCAGAGGCCGGCCGCGGCGGTGCTGAGCCGGCGAGCTCGCCGCGATGGCTGCATCAACCTCCACTCAACTCAGCCCTGACTGCCTAGCCATAGAATCGACCGCACAACACGATGGCGAGGTCCAATCGCGGCGGCGACGGCCGGAGATGGCGGTGCGACGACGGCGGCAGAGCTAGGGTTTCGGCTATCGTCGGAATCGCATGGGGATGACGCAAAAGGCTAAGGGAAAAGACAAAAACATTCCTGGGAGCATGAGGATGATGATTTTGAGGTTAGGAAGGGGTGACATCGCCGGCAAAGTTGAATTTGACAATGGACCGACGGATTTTCATTGGCGGTGGGGAAAACTTGAATATCTCAACCTTTACTCGATGGCGTCTACTGATTTTTGGCAGAGTGGTGCCCTAGGAGGTACTGACTATAATCCTTAACTGGATTGAAGAATTATTACATGTAGAAACGGAATTAAACTGAGAAGTGAGCTAGTTCATGGGCAAGGGCCGAAAGAGAAACTGGGATATATTGCTCGATACCGAATGAAAGGAGGTACGACTTTTACGGTAAGAAAGAGCTCGGGATAGCGATCCTTTTTTATGTTGAGGTCGAGCTATGACGCCGCTTGTTGAGGGCTGGCGATGGTAGAGCAGAGGTGTCATTCTTCCCAAACTTCGGTGGCATCCACGAAACTTCAAACTACGGCCAACCCAAAGAGCAAAACGATAAGCTAGTTGGCGTAGATGATAGAGAACAAACTTGGCGCCAACTTTGTTGTTTGCATCGAAGGGAATAGAGGTAAGAGCGAGGTGCTTACTAGGAGGAAAGGAAGGCAGTGGTGTTGTGCGATGGCGGGGCGAAACTGTGGCGAGGGGAAGCGAAACTGGGATGGAACTCGACGCTATCGATTGAGAGGGGTAGATATAGGCCAGGGGAGGTGTTTAGGCCACGCAGCTGCCTGTTTTGCATGCCTTGTTGCAGTGGCGAGCTCCCCCAATGTCGAAGCGCATAGACAGCCGTAAATAGAGCGGCTCCATCGGTTCATCAAATGGGAGAGGCTGACAGTGGGTCCCACTGCCCCTCTTAAGTCTATCCTATATGGAACTTTAATTCCCCTACCAACCTTGATCCAAAAATCATGAAAATTTGTGGATATGCTCAAATATATATATCTGGAATTTGATTCTCGGATCAAAACTTCAAATCGATCAAGTTTCAGTTGAAATTCAAATTTGAATTTGAATTTAATTTAAATTCAATGGAGTCACTAAATTAAATAGCAAAGGAGCTTCAAAAATTATGAAACTTCATGGATAAGTCAAGCAAGTCATGATGATGTTGATTGGGTGTTCAAATTTTATGTTCAAATAAGTTTGAATAGAATTCAAAATTTGAACCTCAATATGGCTTGAATTTGCTAAGCGTCTCAAATAAAATAGCAAATGGAATTTACAGATCTTGAAACTTGGCAGGATGGCTCTTTGGAATATTATGAGGCCAGGGAAAAATGTATCACTTCGGATTTGAATATTTGATAGGGCCTAAATGTACAATGCTATATTCCAATTATTTTGAATATATTTAGGACTGCATAGTGTTTTGCCCTAGCAAAATCCATTCAATAAAATCCAACGGTCACTTGAATCATCCTAGGGTCATTGGTGAAGTCCATACCTTATGTTAATAAAATGTTAAGAATGAGGGAAAGAAATATTCTCAATGATATCATGTTCAGGTGTACAACCATAATTGATCTTTACTATGGTTGAAAACAAACTGGTAACTGAAATTCATATTAAGGAAAAACTGAGATTTTACATTCCTCCCCCCTTAAAAGAATCTCGTCCCAAGATTACAATAGGAAGGATAAAAGAAAAAGATCTAATGAACATATGCCGCTACATGTCTGGATAGTTCGTCCTAAGGTATTCCTCGCTTTCCCACGTTGCTTCTTCAGCGGTGTGGTTGCCCCACAAGACCTTGTAGAAATGCATGGTGTGGCTTCTTGTGATGCGAGTCTTCTCATCCATTATCTGGGTTGGATGCTCAGGGTAAGTAAGATTTGGTTGGAGAGCTTCCAAATCCTCCATACGGACGTCTGCTGAGGCCTTGAGGCATTTGCGCAACTGCGAAATGTGAAACACATTGTGGACCCCTGAAAGCGACGCTGGTAGCTCTAGCCGATAGGCCATAGGTCTGCATTGTTCAATTAATGCGAATGACGCAATGAAGCATGGAGCTATCTTCCCTTTTACTCCGAAGCGATGAATCCCTTTCATTGGGGTTACACGAAGATAAATGTGATCCCCGACATCAAAGTAAAGAGGTCGACGTCGTTTGTCCGCATAGCTTTTCTGACGAGATTGAGTAGCCTTTTGGTTGGCTTGAATAACTCGTACTCGTTCTTCGACTTCTTTTACCAATTCGATACCATATATCACTGTTCACCGGATTAACACCTGTTCAAAGGTGTGTGGCACTTCTGGCCATAAAGAGCTTCATATGGTGCAATATGGATCCTACTCTAATAACCATTGTTGTAAGAAAACTCTGCCAATGGTAGATGATCATCAGTCTTAGGATGGTAAGCTAAGCTTCAAATCAACTTGGTACCCAGAGATGCGTGGAGCTGCTCCAAAAACTGAGCAACAAATAAGGTTCCACGATCTGATATGACAGTGCGGGGTACTCCGTGTAAGCACAGGATCCTGGCAATATACAATTCTACATATTGCCGTGCCACATATTTGACATTGAGTGGAATAAAGTGAGACGACTTGGTGAGTCGGTCGACTATCACCCAAATTGAGTCATGCTTGTGAAAGGTGAGGGGTAATCCAACAATGAAATCCATGCTAATGTCCTCCCATTTCCATGGCGGTATGCTCAAATGTTGAAGCTGGTCAGCTGTCTTCAAATTGTCGGCTTTCACCCGCCGACACGTATCACCTTAAGATACTTACTTTGCTATATACCTCTTCATACGAGTCCACCAGAATTTCTTCTTTAAGTCTTGGTACATTTTGTTACTTCTCGGATGAATAGAATACTTGGACAAATGAGCTTCGTCCAATATTTTCTTTCGAAGTTCCACATTGTGGGGTACTACGATGCGGCCTTTGAACCAGATGGTACCGTCATCGTCACATCGAAAACACTTCGTCTCCCCCTTCTTCATTTTTTGGAGAATGTGCGACATGCCCTTGTCTTCCCTCTAAGCCTCTGCAATATCTTCCCTTATGGTAGGGATGAGGGCTAGATTGTAGAGCACTCCATATGGAACCAAGTAGAGACTCGGTTCTTCTTCTTCCTTCGAGGTGATGGAAATACTATTGACATGGGACTTGCGACTTAGCGCATCTGCAACTACATTTGCTTTGCCAGGATGGTAGTGGATCTCAATCCCATAGTCTTTGATCAATTCCAACCTTGTTCGCTGCCGCATATTCATGTCCTTTTGGGTAAAGATGTACTTCAACCTTTTGTGATCAGTGTAGAGATGCACTAGGTTGCCCAATAGATAATGTCCCACATCTTCAATGCAAGTACCACGGCAGCGAGCTCAAGATCATGAGTCAGATAATGCTGCTCATGGTTCTGAAGTTGTCGTGATCCATAAGTGATCACCCTTCTGTCTTGCATCAATACACAACGCAAACCAATCCCAGATGCATCACAATAAACATCAAGTGACTTGGTTGTGTCTAGTTGGGCTAATACCAGTGCAGTTGTAAGGTGTTTCACTAATTCTTGAAAACCTTCCTCACATTCCTTCATCCATACATACTTCTTCCCTTTCTTCAAAAGTTCCGTCATTGGTTTAGCTATCTTGGAGAAACTTGGAATGAACCTCCAGTAATATCCTGCTAAACCCAGGAAGCTTCGAACTTCATGTACAAACTTTGGAGACTCCCACTTGAGTACTTGCTTAATCTTGTTTGGATCAACTGCAATCCCCTCAGCAGAGATGATGTGCCCTAGAAATGACACTTGGCTGATCTAGAACTCACATTTGCTGAACTTGGCATATAGCTTGTGGTCTCGCAATCGTTGAAGCACGATGCGCAAATGTTGAGAATGTTCTTCTTTGGATTTCGAGTACACAAGGATGTCATCGATGAAGACCACAACAAACTTGTCCAATTTCGGCATGAACACTTAATTCATGAGATACATGAAATGAGCCGGTGCATTGGTCAATCCAAAAGACATGACAAGGTACTCATACAATCCATACCTCATCGAGAATGCCGTCTTAGGTATATCCTCTAGTTGAATCCTGATCTGTTGATACCCAGAATGAAGATCCATCTTCAAGAATACCTTAGCACCCACCAATTGATCGAACAGAATATCGATGTTTGGTAGTGGATACTTATTCTTGATCATGGGAGCATCGAGTGGACGATAGTACACACATAGTCTTAGTGACTTATCCTTCTTCTCCACGAACAATGTAGAACAACCCCAAGGTGATGAACCTGGACGAATGAAACCCTTGTCGATAAGTTCATTCAGCTGCTCCTTAAGTTCTGTAAGTTCCTTAGGTGCCATCTTATATGGCTTCCTTGAGATCGACATTGTTCCTGGTACAAGTTCAATCTTAAACTCGACATCTCTTTCTTGTGGCATACCAGGAAGATCTTCGGGAGATACGTCCGGGTACTCACGTACCACCGGAATGTCCTAAAGTTTAATGGCCTCAGTGTTGTAATTAGTTGGAGTCACTTGGATAATATCCTCAAGAATGAGAGCTTGGGGAGGGTGGAGTGGAGAATTTAGATATATTCTCTGAGGAATGATGTCAATAATAGCACAGTTGTGTTGCAACCATGCCATCCCTACGATGACAACTAACTTCTGATGCTCCAGTATAATAGGAGAGATAGGGTATATGTTCCCACCAAGATTAAGAGGTACCCTATGGACCATCTCATCTGCTACTACTTTCCCACCTGCAGAACAAATCATATATGGGGTTTTTGTGGGGACGATAGGTAACTGATATTGAATGTTATAAGACTTGCTAATAAAGTTGTGGGAAGCACTGGAGTCAAAGAGGATGACTACAGGATGACAAAGGAGAGAGAACATACTCGTGAGTACGGGTGCGCCTTCCGGAACGTCCTCGATGGCGAGGTGGTGGACGTTGCCATTTCTGGTGGCTGGCTTCTTGGTCTGGTTGCGGGGCTAGTTTGCCCCCTGGTACGATGACTGTCCTCCGCTCTGCGGGCAGTCCTTGGCGAAGTGCCCCGTACGACCACATCAAACACGGGTACGGATTCTGACCGGCACGAAAAGGAGGACAAAATCCCAGTGCACGCGATGGAGGTGGAGGTACAGACGGAATCTTCACCTACTGCTACTGTGGACAAAAGCCAGCGTTGTTGAACAGGCAACCACGAAACATCGGTGGTCGTGATGGCGGCTGCCACCTCTGGCCGGATGGTGATCGATACACCATTCGATACTTCTGAGGAGAACCACCTCCACTGCTCTGCGGAGCACTCCTTTTCTTCGTGTCCGAGAACAGCTCCCTAGTAGCGTCCTCCTGTATGATCACAACATTGAACATGTTGTTGAAGCTGCCGCTGTTGAACAAGGCAAGCTTGTCCTTCATCTTGGGGTTCAAACCCTGGTAGAAGCACTCACGCTTCCTATCTTCCATATTCACTTGGTCCTGAGTATACTGGGCCAAGTGATTGAATACCTTGGAGTACTCGTAAGCACCCATTCCTCCTTGCTTCAGCTCCAAGAACTCTTGAAGCTTCCTCCTCATGATCCTGTGAGGTATATCATAGGCGCGAAACGCCTCCCGGAACTCCTCCCAGTTCTGGACATAATTTGCTGGTCGTGGGGCGATATAATTCGCCCACTATGCCCCAGTAGATCCCTGCAACTGTGGTGCTGCGAATAGGGTCTTCTGTCGTTTGGTCATTTGCAGCAAACCGAACTTTCCTTCGATGGAGCGGAGCCATTTTTCCACCTCCAACGGTTCATCGGCCTCCATGAAGACCGGCGGGTGCGTTGACATGAAGTCCGAGTATGAACTCGGAGAGGGCTGTCGTGGATCCGCATATGGTCGCCCCCCTTGACGGGACGAATGTTAAACCAAGGTTCACAGCAACTCGGTTTGCTCGTCGTGCGAGAAGAGCACTGCGGCGAGAACCTCCGCGATACTCCTTGGAAGTTTAGTAGGTGGTGGTGGTGGAACTTGTTGCTGCGGTGTCGCAGCTTGCTCCTAGGTTGGAGATTCGTCCTCACGACCATGACTTGAACCTCTCATCTCAGGCGTCGAACGTGTACGCACCATTCTGAATCCATACGTTAAAAATAAGCAACAGGTTTGTTTCGCCTTCATCCATTTCCTATTACAGTAGTGAAAATATTGACAAGGAAAGAAGTGCATAACACTCACATATATTGATAAAGCACAAAATTTATACAAGATATACTATCTCACGACCAATTTTATAGTAGTGAACTACAGAATGACGGACACCCACTAGAGAAGTGCATCTATACCATACTTGGTTCCCATGATACGTCATACACCCCTTGTCATCTTATACATACCCACTACTATTTTTATTATGTCACAAACATGGCCACAAAATAAACACGAGCGATTACTAACTATACGTTGCCCCGTGATGGCAGGAGTGCTGCCCCATCCTACTCCGATACACCCTCTTCGGTGTATTCACGTTCCTCAGGATCTTCTTCTTCCTCCTCGTCCTCAGGATTTGGTGCCACAGGTGCGGGTGCTGGAGCAGGAGTTGCTGCCTCACCCGCCACCGATGATGTCGCGGCAACTAATGACTGCACTTCAGCCTGTAGAAGAAACATCTTATAGTCTTCCAGTTCCTTTCGTGCATGCTCGCAAGTAGCTTTCCAATCCTGAGTCTCCTCCCTGGATTGATCCCGTTCTTGAGTCACCATACTCAACTAATCATCCAGCAGCTGTACCTCAAGTTGACTCGCCTCCAATGTGCTTTCTGCGTAGTGCGCTTCCTGGCGAGCTTCCGATCGAGCTTTAACAGCCCGATGCCACTGATTCTCCCGTAAGTTTAGACGTCGATTCAGAGGAACAATCATGGCTCGAAGTGAATCATTGGCCCACTCAAAGTGATCTCCTCGAATCAAAGCTTGCTTCAGATCACTCATCAACCTTCCAATGCTTGCATGTTGTACAAGGCTCTCTTGACACGCTGATGCTGCATATGATGCCAAGATTATTTTGGGTACCTCTTCGTGATGGCCATATGCTGCAACCATTCAACTCGCCCACGCTTCACCAGCTCTACCATCGACTGAAAAGAGCACGAACGGGGTGCCCACCATAGCACGATAATGAAGCTTGCAAAACCTCGTAATAGCAACACTCGCGGCATAACACCACGTGTCTTCCAACTGGATCCCTTGCACCTGGATGGTGAAAGGAGCCCATCCAATATACGATGGACCAGCACGTACATCAACATAAATGGTGCATCTTGTCACACCTCTGTCCTCGAACTCCTTGCCCCAATAGTCTGGTATTTCGCGATACCCGAACCGTTGAGGCAGCGCTATCAACAAATCCGGAAAACCTTTCAGAAGAGCACACTTTGTGAACACCCATCCATTCAACAAGTATACCGTCGAATCCACCATCTGTGGAAAAAAATACTTGAACAATGCGAAGGTTTCCAACTTCCAATATTCAAGAAAAATTTAAAACTGGAGTTGTAATCACACTCTGCTCCAGCTGACCTTCCTGTATAAAATCAAAATTTTCATACAGTAAACTTCGGAAACAGATGTTCTCTTCAATACAAAAGTTGTAGTACACTTTACAAGCTTTCCAGATTGTACCCATACAGATCCAGGCGAGCTAGGAAGTAAAATCTATACATGTTTAAATTTGACCCATGTTTTCTGGAAATTTTTACAGAACCTCCCCTGTATATGTGGTTATTTCCACAATTTATACAGGTATATCATAACAATATATGGAGTTAATGAAAAAACAAAAATTGTAGAAAATAAAGTTAACAATCCATAAATAAAAGGGTTCAGCCTTGAAACATTTGTTATACAGGTATAGCGCGCAAATTCAAAACTATGCGCAAACTGGTTCAAGTTCTGGTCTGCCAGAACCAAGTTTGCGACCATAGGAATTCAACACATTTACACCAAGATTCAGGTCATGAGTGAAACATAAAGATGATAGAGGACTTCCTAATATTTCCAGAAATGTATATATGTTACCATGTCACTATTATGGATTAAAAGCTAGAGCTATCCCAACTTAACAGATGAACTGACTGGTTTTCAACAGCAGCCCTGCAGTTCACTGTTTTGATCTCGAAATTTGAATTGACCCAAATTCGAATCAGGAAAAACTTTTTATAACAAATCTGTAGATATACTATTACCCTTTTCGTATCACAAAAAGGCAGGAGATTTTTATACAGTGAGTTATGGCAAAAATACAGAGACTGGTACAATGGTAGGGTCATCTGGAGCAGTTTAAGCATACTCCAAATTTCAACTGATTATCAAGCTTTTCTGCCTTAATGGTCAACAGAAAAGTTGTAGAGGTCTTCACGAGATTTCCATCCATATAGCATACCCCTATGTTTATCCATAACTAACCAAGATTACAACCTATCGAAGTTGAGCAAACTTTTGCCAGAAATCAAGAATCTTGGTTCTAACCCTTTGTCGATTCAAAACTCATTTTGCGGATTCCAGGCCTATCGGCACCTGATAGTCGGACTTTCCAAAATGTAATGCATCCATTCTTTCATTGGGGATGGTCAAGTATCAAATTTGATACTGACGGTACTACGTGCCTCACCAAAGAAAGTTCTAACCGGTATTCGGATACATTTATAGGTGGCCCTAGTATCGTTCACTCGCAAACGTTTTCTACACGGGTCACTACTGTAGTTAGTGCTGCAGAAGACAAACAATCCCCTTTCACACCTTCACACCTCAAGGGCGGCACGGGGAAACAGAACAAGGAGTGACAATAATATATTGGAAAGTAAATGCATACGACTCTGGTGTGAGTCGCCCTCGAGAGATATCATGTCTCGAGGTACATGGCTGTACTACGTCTGTACAGCAAAGACTCCCGCACGAATCGGCTTATACACGCTCGGGCATATGTGTTTCGCATGATCACATAGAACATGAATAGTTTTAGAGATGCATACTATTGGATTATTCATCACCCGACTGGGCTCCCGCTAACTTTGAAGCACACTGGGGTACCGCGTGTTATATGTTCCTAGAAACATGAATAGTTTCAGAGACTCATATTGACTTTCCGTGCCAAGTCATGGAAATAACACATACCACTCCTCGTATGCTGAGCTTACCGAGATTGATCCGCTCTCAGTGGCGTATCTTACCTCTTACCTAACGTCGGAGTGTCGTTACAGAAATAATAACACATAAGATAGTTTACCACTTTTATAAATTATACTAATAATACTCCTTATGTGGGAATATAGCTAATTTCTCACTCATATAATCCTATGTTTTTGAAAATATGCTCTTCTCAGGCACACTGTTCCCAATGATGCTCTGATATCATGCTGTGGGGACCGAAATCCCGACATCCAAGGATCCCATTGGGTGGTGTCGTGCGATGCAACACCCAACAATATACATGAAAAGAACGAGAATAAAATACAATACCAAGTCTTTATTTATAAACACAACGGAAGTTTTACAATACTAAACGAAAAGGGAAGAGATTATACATCATAGCTAGGCTCTCGGCACTAGCTATGCAAAAGAAAAGTCATCCATGTCCTGGATGCTTCCCACTAGCAACACCCAACTTACGGCAGTGTGCAAGGTTCCCACTTGGCTGTAAACCCTGTCGGGGTGCAGTTTCATCATCAAACCCGTCATCAGTAGTATAATCTGCAAAAAGTTGTTAACTGCAAACGTGAGCTTAAGGCTCGGCAACACTAACCCATCTCACTAATAATATGCAGGGGTGAATACTAAGCATAGGTAAGGAATAGCATAAAGGACACGCCTACAAGTATATCCTTATAGTCATGTTTTAAGTAGCACATGACATTCTTCAGGCACGGTACATCATAGACTCCACAATCAAACAAGAAATGCTTTGTTGATGATATGACATGCCCAAAACACATAATGCTATTACAGGTAAAGTTGGGGAAACTATAAAATTTTAATTGTGCTATCTCTAATCCATACAAGGTTGCAAAACAATTATAATTCAATACATCATATTCTCCCGACTTCTTCAATATTTACTACGTCACAGCGGTGAACAAGTGGTACTCTATTACCGCGAGGGACTGTGATTGCAATCAATACACACCCGGACAACACGATACATACGCACTTTTGGAAATGCCAGCGGGTACATACAGCAGTACCTACATAACACTTCAGTACTAGTCGTATATGGCCACCTTTCACCCAACACTCGAATGTCGAACCGGTCGATCCGTCACGAGCAGGAGGTCACTGTGTGGGGTGTACTCTGACGTGCCCACCAGCTGATTTACACCTTGTTGCCCTCAACCCACGCCTATGAAACAGAACGGAATAACTCGACAAACCAGTATCAAGCTACGTCAGTTTACTAGATCCCATCCCTTCAGTATGTCGCCGGTACAATTCAAGCTTGTCCAACAGGGCCGCACAGAGCACGCGTCGTAATCAACACAGTCAGAGCTATGCAACCAAGACCACATCTTGCCGCTTCCTACTCATCTCTGACTGGTCTCAATTTCATATTTATAAGACATTTCTTGATCCAATTCATCCCGTGTGATAAAATCCTGTCTCACGAGTAGATTCCAACTACTCGACTTCTACCAGAATCCCTATGAATATAAGCATGGCAGTTACTACAAGAGTTTGTGAGCTATTCTAACCACTCCCTGGGTCATTTGGTCATGCAAGTGGATGTCAAACACCTTAAACGTAATGAACAAACATCTGAAGACGTAAGGTGAATGAAAACTGCAAAGACACTGTAAGGAACTTAAATGCGAGTCCGAATCTATGTTAGTTTCCGGTAACTGGACTTTCAATGCTTCTGGCTGCTCCTTGACTTCAGTTACTACACGATATGCATATACTATATATGAATGACTCTGAAAATAATTAATAAGTTTAAAGTCACCAGCTAATATCATGTGGTCAAAATAAGATAAAGGTCTTATTTGGCTTTGGGACTTTTATGGTAGGTACTAGGGACTATAGTGGAGACTCTTGCAAAGAACAGGAGATGATCAAGGAAGTTTGTTGTCCCTAAAATTCCTTCAAGTATAAATATTCTCTGAATTTTGGTTGCAATTCTGGAGGTCTATCATGACTACCAGTGGTTGTACCATGTAGAGGTGGTCTCACTGGTTCTATGAAAATTTGTTTCACGATTTTATAAGCTCCCTACAGGGAGAAACTGATTTTACAAGTTTGGGAGAATTTCTGAAATGTTTTCTGTATTTTTCCCAATTTTTAACTACATAGAGATTTGGAATACTGATCAACCCAGTAATTGAAGTCCAATGAACTTGAAATTTTTACTGGAGATCAACTGTATTACTAAGAGCGTTCTGACCGAAATTGGAAATTTTCCAACTAACGGAACAGGAGTAATTAATTTTCCAAGCAGTTAGCTCAAAGGAATTAATTATACAAATTCTGGGCGTTTCATGTCCAATAAATTGCATCACTGCAAAGTATAGATTGAGATGAGTCTACCAGAATTTATTTGGAAATTGTTGAGAAAATCTACTAGAAGTAATGATTTTTAGAAGTTTGGTTGAATTCTGGAATTATTTTCCAAAGGGAAACATTTAAATAAAGCTGCCGGGCCCACTAGTTTAGAATCAACCAATCGCAGCTGGGCCGCACCGGGGGCCACAGGGTTCAACCATGCAGCTGCACCAGATCCAGAGCCGCAACTGATCCTGGGCGTTCGAATGGGCGCTGACAAGTGGGGCCCAGACGCCGTCGTCTACCTCGCGACGCGCCGCTCGGCCTCGGTGGTGCTGTGTCGGCGAGCTCACTGCGATGTCTGTGTCAACCTCCACTCGACTCGTCCCTGACCGCCTAGCCATAGAAACGACCGCACAACATGATGGTGAGGTCCAATCGCGGCGGCGACAGCTGGAGATGGCGGCGCGACGACGGCGGCAGAGCTAGGCTTTCGGCTATCGTCGGAATCGCACGGGGATGGCGCAAAAGGCTCGGGGAAAAGCTAGAAACATTCCTGGGAGCAGAGGATTATTCTTTTGAGGTTAGGAAGGGGTGACATCGCCGGCAAAGTTGACTTTGACGATGGACCGACGGATTTTCATTGGCGGTGGGGAAAACTTGAATATCTCAACCTTTACTCGATGGCGTATACTGATTTTTGGCAGAGGGGTGCGCTAGGAGGTACTGACTATAATCCTTAACTGGATTGAAGAATTATTACATGTAGAAACGGAATTAAACCGAGAAGCGAGATAGTTCATGGGCAACGACCGAAAGAGAAACTGGAATATATTGCTCGATACTGAATGAAAGGAGGTACCACTTTTACCGTAAGAAAGAGCTCGAGATGGCGATCCTTTTTGATGTTGAGGTCGAGCTGTAATGCCGCTTGTTGAGGGCTGGTGACGGTGGAGCAGAGGCGTCGTTCTTCCCCAACTTTGGTGGCATCCGCAGAACTTCAAACTACGGCCAACCCAAGGAGCAAAACGATAAGCTAGTTGGCATAGATGATAGAGCACGAACTTGGCACCAAATTTTCTATTTGCATCGAAGGGAATAGAGGTAAGACCGAGGTGCTTACCGCGGGGAAAGGAAGGCGGTGGTGTTGTGTGACAGCGGGGCAAAACTGTGGCGAGGGGAAGCGAAACTGGGATGGGACTCGACGCCGTCGATCGAGAGGGGTAGATATAGGCCAGGGGAGGTGTTTAGGCCATGCTGCTGCCTGCTTTGCATGCCTTGTCACGGTGGCGAGCTCCCCCGATGTTGAGGCATGCGGACAGCTGTAAACAGAGCGGCTCCGTCGGTTCATCGAGTGGGAGAGGCTGACAATGAGTCCCACCGCCCCTCTTAAGCCTATCCTCTCTGGAACTTTAATTCCCCTTCCAAACTTGATCCAAAAATCATGAAAATTTGTGGATGTGCTCAAATAAATATCTGGAATTCGACTCTGGGATCAAAACTATAAATTGATCAAGTTTCAGTTGAAATTGAAATTTTAATTTTAATTTGAATTATTTAATGGAGTCACTGAATTAAATAGCCAAGGAGCTTCAAAAATTATTAAACTTCATGGATAAGTCAAGCAAGTAATGCTGATTATGATGGTGTGTTCAAATTTTATGTTCAAATAAGTTTGAACAGAATTCAAAATTTGAACCTAAATATGGCTGGAATTTGCTAAGCGTCTCAAATAAAATAGTAAATGGAATTCACAAATCTTGAAACTTGGCAGGAAGGCTATTTCGAATGTTATGAGGCCATGGAAAAATGTATAGCCTCAGATTTGAATATTTTGACAGGGCCTAAATGTACAGTGCTATATTCAAATTCATTTGAATATATTTAGTACTGCATAGTGTTTTGTCCTAGCAAAATCCATTAAATAAAATCCAAAATTTGCAGGAAGGTCACTTGAATTATCCTAGGGTCATTGGTGAAGTCCATCCCTTATGTTAATAAAATGTTAAGCATTAGGGAAAGAAATATTCTCAATGATATCAAGTTCAGGTGTACAACCATAATTGACCTTTACTATGGTTGAAAACAAACTGGTAACTGAACTTTATATTAAGGAAAAACTGGGATTTTATAGAAGGTTGGAAGAAACCAATGAAAGTGTCAGAACCTAACCCGAGGGCACTGAAAGCTATGATGCATTCAAACCCGAAGTATGAAAAGGGAATGTCGATGTTAACTGCGGCTGCACTATAACAAGTTGGTAAACCTTGTGTTTAACTTGATCAATACTACATGGAAAATTACAAAAAGTTGAATACCATACTAGTGGCATTGAAGGTTAAACACTTTCTCTCGGGTGATGGCGCTTTTGTCATCTCATGGTTCGATCTCTACGACCTTTTCAATCTCGACGTATTAGATGTCTCCCTAATACGCTGCTTCGCATTGCAAGTCTCTTCAAAAACGAGGTTCTTCAATACATACTCAATACAAGTGTTATATGTGACAAATTTGGCATTTTGCATGTAGGCACTAGCAACAACATGCTCGTCATAACACGGGAAAAGTGCATGTTGCATATCTTGACCCGCAACTACCAGCGAGGACTTATATTCAAACACGAGTGGCAGAAAAGAAGTTGTTCCATATTTTGTGAAGGCAATGAAACAATACAGTGATAAGGACCTCCTAGTCATACCGTTCAACCCAGATAACCATTGGGTAACCATAGTAATATCCACACGGTACGACCAGGTCTGGTACTGTGACTCCTCAAGGTCGACAGATGAAAAAACTGGAGAGCGAAAGATCCGGTCATGGAATGATTCTCTTCCGTTATTGACAAGTAAGTTCCTTCTTCACTTTATTTTCCTTGCACGATAATTTTACATTAACTGTGGATGTTTTTGTTTAGGGCTTTTGGACAAGTAAAAGGAAAACACCGACAGCCTACACATCATACTGCATTCGATGTCCCACAACAAGCTCCGGGCAACACGTGCGGCTTCCACGTCTACCTACACATGGATTTATAATTGCAATGTATGTTTAAGTGCATTTATATTACTTTATACTAATCTTTTGCTAAATCTCATTTTATCGTGTGGAAGGACTACGAACCCGCCATCAAGAATGTTGAAGGTTGTAGCCTTGAGCAAATTAGAGACGTCCTATGCAGGTTTATCATTTATGAAATCATTAATTCAAAGGGAAAATTTCATTGTTCAATAGAGGATTAGGTGACAGTTTTCTTTGTGTAAATTTAGTTACATGTTAAGCTGGATGAACAGGGGAATTTTGTGTAAATATGGTAACCACGATTTACACTTTGTTAATATTTGATTGGTCAATGTGTACACTTTGTTATTATTTGTTAATATTTGATTAGTTAAATGTTAAGCTGGATGAACAGTAGGGCTATACATATGTTTCTATATGTGTATGTTGCTGACACAGGCAATGCGGCTGCCAAATCCTGCCTAGCTCCAGGATGCAGCTGGGAACCAGGATAATCAGGGGTGGGGGCACATAAAGGAGACGTGCGTCTAGCAGGGAGCATCTCCTGTTAGCGCCGCACTAAACCTGCCTGTAAACAATCCTTGACGTGCTGTAACACAGGATGTCTTGGATTACCTAAATAAAGGAGACACTCTTTCTTATAGCACATCTCATATCAGTCAACAAATGTGCGATGGGCTATCATAAAGCCCGTCTCAAATCCGTAAACATATCTACGATGCACTGTATTAGAGCGTGTCTCTCATGCACGATGATGGGCGATGCGCACCTTGCACGTCTCCAATGACCTCGTAAAGGCCATCTGTTATGACTCAAGGAAAGGAGACGTGCTTTATTTCAGCTTGTCTTGCACTTAGTATAATCGGCGACGCGCATGCCGCTCGTCTCTGATGACAATGTAATGCGAGATGCAATGACCAAGATGCACCATTTGTTCGCCTCCCTTCTTCGTTCGGGCACATCTCTAATGAGCCTTTCTTACGTAGTGGTGGAACGCCCAAGGCTATGTCTTGGGTCGGTATTGCTTGGCTAGTGCTTGTGAGACCACATTGGTTCTGGACCGGAAGGGTGAGGCTGGTGTTGGAAGGTGCACTCATAATCCCATTTGTGTCAATTGAGGACTATTAGTTGTTGGCCCTGTTGGACAAGTAACGAATGTACCATGTGTATGATAGCGATATGGGAACTAGTAAACCGATGTGGTCACCTCGGTGTTGAAACTTATACGCCCATCTTTATGGTGGTGTTCTGGAGGCAGTGTGGCAGTCGCTAGGACCCCCTCAGCCGGGACGAAGGAACTGGTTCGGCATTTTTGTGCCTTGTGAAAGGTTGCCGCATACGATGTGGAGTGAAGTGTGTTGTATGCCTCTTTCGAGTGGGCGTATGTGTCGTGCATATGGGTTTCCCTGCAGGTGTAAATTGATTTTAATCGCCATCACTCACAGTCAATGAGTACTGCTTGTTCATTGCATCACATCATAGTCATAACTGAAATTTATAAATAAAGTGGTCAGCTTTTATGATTATTAACTCTTGCTTGCAACTTATTTGACCTAGCTGTAGGTGCAAACTAAATTTACTTTTTGCTACAACAAAAACTGTGATGCTGAAATTTGACCATAAGGAAACGCTTACTAGGCTATGTTTTATGCAACAAACTTGCTCCTATTATAACCATTGCAGATTGTCTAGTGCGTAATTTGACAGGTAAGTCTTGCTGAGTATTAGTTGCTCACGGTTTGTGGATTAATGTTTTTCAGGTGGGCAGGTTATCATTGTGGTTATGTACATAAAAGGCTCCAATGGAAGTGTCATCCCTCGAGGGATGGACCGTTCCTAAGGGCCTAGCTCGCCTCGTAGTGTTTGTGTGCTGTAAGAACATCGTATCGCTGTAGTTGCGTAAAAATTCAGACCATGTTTTCATGTATGTTTATAAACTTATGTTTAATAGCACTCTGATTTACTCATCTAAACTGCTTCATTTTACTATATTTTGATATGTCCTTGTTGATGTGAAATGCCAGTATCACAGCGTGTGACATCACCCGAATACGTGTACAAGCCCTAGTTTTAGAGATGAGAAGAAGAAAAAGAATTCAAATGAGAAAGAAATGAATCAAATCACTTCAAACCTGATGGAGGTAATTCAAAATTCTGAATATAACTTCTGGCCAAACTAAGCCAAAGGGGAAATTTTAGTCCTCCACTAGCTTCCAAATATTCCAAATAGCCCTCATGCAAAATTTCATAATTTTCGAGGCATGTGTGCTATTTAAATTGAGTGAGACATTAAATTACATTCCATTTCAAAACTGAATTCAAACGGAACTTTTCCAAATATGGAATTTAATTTCAGAATCTAAATCTACACTTTTGATTTATCCTCCCAACAAATATCTGACATTTTTTGACACAATATGGTAGAGCAATTTAAAGACCAGAGAGGGATGAGGTTGTAAGGGACGTGGGACCCACTGGTCGACCTTTCAATTCGTTGAACCGCATTTGCCCAGTGTGTCCCGTGCTCACAGATTATGGCGGCGCACATGGACAACCTAAGTGCTCAAGCGGTCGAGGTTTCACCTCTTTATCACCTCCTCCCTGCTTGCCTTCGTTCTTTGCTTCATCAAGCGGCAGCACTTCGCTTTCTCCGTTTTCTTTCCCCACCGCAACAACAGAGCAAGTCGACACTCCCTGCTACGGCCAAATTTGAGCAAGCACAGTACAGGAGCCCGGTTATTGGTGTTGCTAGATCATTCTTGTTGTCTTGCGCAACTTCATAATAGTGTTCCTTGCCAGCCCAAGCTATCCCGAGGTGGAGCTCGACGATTTCATGGCCCCCGAGCTGCTGTCTGCGTTTCTCCGCCAGCGCCATATGTGAGGACCGGGTCCACACTTTCCAGGAATCGCATTGGACGGTGCCGTACGATGCGGCACCCAACAACACATATGTAAAGGAACAAGTATAATATAAATCACATGCTGAAAATTACAAAGTTGTTCAGTTTACAAATATTTTATAAAAATAAACTACAGCGAAAGGTAAGAATACAACTCTCGTACTCAAGTCTAATAAGCAAAAGAGAAGCCGTCCAGCCCACAGATGCTCCTCACTAGCCACGAAGATCAAACAACAGCAGCACGGTTCCCCATGAGTATACCGCTCGGAGAGTTCCGAGTCTCATCGGACAACAATAATCATAAGCATAGAGGTTAGTACATGCAAAACAACTTACATAGTAACTGTGAGCACGAAGGCTCAACAAGACTTAACCGTCTCACCTAAACAAAAACTCTACATGAGGGTAAAGACATAAACATAGGATGGTAGATTTGCATAATGGACCCGTCTAAATGTGGGTCCTTATTTTTAGATTTATTAGCAGCATCTTAAATCTTGTGCGGGGCAACATCATAACTCCACCATAAAAAAGAAACGCTTCATCATGATGCTGCATGTCCAAGTTGGAAATAAATTTAGTGACCACTATACTAATACATACAACATATCAATAGAATGATAATATAACGTCCATAACATCAGTAATTAATTCTCATCTCAAATGCAAGAAATTAATATGTCACAACTCCGTGAACAAGTGGTATTCATATCCGCGAGGGACAATGATTCGAATCAAAGATACCCAGAATGCAAGACACGTACGCCTGTACTGGAAGTCACGTAGGTGCACTCCACGGACGTCATATGCAGCAACCTTTCCCAAGTCCCGCTCAAGTTGAATCGATTCAATCGTCTAGGACAGTATTCCCACTCACGGTGCACCCTCTGCTGTGAAGATGTCGTGAGGGAGTTTCTATCCACTGTGCTGCAGCCGAAAGCCTAAGGCGATCGAAAAAGTCCCAACAAAGGCTTTCCAAGGTACATCAGTTTATTGGACCTCATATATCCAGTATGACTCCAGTACAGATCAAACTTGCTCAGCAGGGTGGCATACGGATCGGTCCTTAACTGACACAGGTAGGGCTACGCATGCAAGACCACGCCTTGCTACATCCTACGACCCTGCCCACTCTCATATTCATATTACTACTCCATTTCTTGAGCCAATCCCGTGTGAATAAGCCCTAGCCATGCGAGTAGATTCCAACTACTCGACTTCTATCGAATCCTATACAACATTTAGCATAGTATAGTCTACACGATGACTTAACAACTACCTAGATACTCCATGGGGTGATCTTGTCATGCAAGTGGATTTTCAATCACCTTCTCCCTAATGCACATAACTTGCCCTAGACATAGGTGATAAAAATCAAAATTTTGTAATAGCGCTTAAATGCAAACTGGGGCTGCCTGGCCGTGAGACGGTATCAAAGTTAATCTCCAGAGGGATGACTTCAAGTGCTCTGTGGTCCTCTCGAGCTCGGCAACAAATCCATATGCAAATAATGATAGCAAGTGAATCAATACCGATATTATGATATAGCTCAATGGAAAGAAAGTTAATTATATAAAATTAAGCCCACTGGTTCTGAAAATTTTACATAGGTTACTTGGTACTATGGGTGTGTTTCTGGCAAAAATTGGGATGAATTCTTGGAAGTCTCTGTTATATAAAATTCAGTGATCCTAAAGACTTCTCAGAATTTTAAGGAAAAATCTGTAGCTTTGACATGGCCAAGACTTGGTTTTCTGTTTATAGAAGGTCAAGGGATCTAAAAAATTGGTTTCATGATTTTCTAAGCATTCCACTGTGAGATATTGAATTTACATGTTTGGACAATTTGCTGAAAAGTTTCTGGACATTTGGAATTTTCAGGTACATACAGATTGGAAACATAATTTGGCTATACAAATGAACTCAAATGGACCTGAAAATTTTACGCGAACTCAAGGGAATTATTTACAATGACCTGGCAAATTTTAAGATATGTGAATTTTGAATTTTATATTTTCTTCTCATTTTACTTTTGATTTACAAAGGGGGAGAAATTGTCTTCAAAACTTTTATGTGAATAAGCCAATGTTCGGATTTTAAATGGTGTTGCCAATGCATTCATCAAAGGGGAGATTGTAAGACCTATGTGTGCTGAATACATTGGCTTGTAGTGAATACACTTGCTTTGATGATAAAAGTTTTGAATATCACCAAAACACCTTTTTATTAAGGTCCTGCTAGTTTTTGTAAGCTCCGGCGGGAGCTTGATTATACTAGTTTTGGTAAGTTCTGACGCTAGGATCTACTAGCTTTTGTTAGCTCCGATTCAAGGTCCGGGTTGCTCTGGCAAGGTCCAAAACTTGACCGCAATGCTTCTGTTTTTCATTTGCAATGTTTCGTACTTGCTTTACATCTCTGGAAAGATTGCTTAGTATTCATTTGCTAAGTCTTTGGTGTGTTTTTGGTTGATATGGATGATATTGTGTTACTGTGGTTTTGCAACTTGCTTATGTGAGGTTGTCATGTCAGGTGTTGTGTTCGGAACTGACGTGAGTCAAGTCGAGGACTTGGGCTCCAAGTGTTGCTTGAGTTCAAGACATGGCTGGTGACGGGATCCATTGGACTAGTCTCAGGGAGGAGATGAGGTTCCAACAACCAAATTCAGGAGGAATTGTGGTTGAGCTGATCAGGAGGTTGCGCAGCGTGATTGAATCAAGAACAATGCATGTGAAGGTATCGTGGACATCAATGGAAGATGTTTGCATGTGTGCAAGAAGTGCATGGACGTGGCTACATGGTTCCAAGACGTTATGAAGAGATGTGGACGTAAAGAGTTGGTCGGAAAGGTCCAACTGACTAGGTTATGGACTCGGGCTGCAGCTGAGTCGGGTTTGACTCAAATATGGAAAGATTTGAGTTGGTTATGATAGGATTTTGTGTGGGTCACAAATTGTATTGTTTAGGAATGTGGGAGACGTTCCTAAGGTGTTTGGAAGTCATAAGATTGCTTCTATCTGCATATAGAAGAATCCTAAGCAGTTATGGAAAGTTACAATTCGTGAACAGAGCAGGATTAGGTTCCTGATTTGAGTTGAGTTGGCTTTCGAGCTGGTTATATAAGCAAGGGAGCCCAAAGCTCGTGGAGCACGACTTTGGGGCTTTTCCTCTTATTTTCTATTGAATAAAATTCGTAGTTTGAAGGAACTTTTGTGCTTTGTTCGTCCGACTTGTTCCAGACATGTTTTACTCATCGAGTTTCTGGACAGCACTACCTTTCGTCGGTAGTTTTATCATAACCCGAGTTTTACAGATCCAATTGACGTGATTCCTTTTCGGTTGTCTTCACAACTTGATTATCTATCATCTGTCAAAATTTCACCGTCATTGGATTTATGGTCTATGATCTACACGAGTTTCTTTGCAGCGTTCCAGAACTATTTTTTCTCGATTAGGGCAGATTGACCTTTGTTTGATCTTTCGATCATAACTTGAGTTTTTCTCGACGGATTTGAGTGATTCTTTTTGTTTTGTCTTTGTGACTTGATTCTCTCTGATATATATCACTTTTGTCACGATGAAACACGTTTAGATTAGTCTCACACACGATTTCTTTAAACAGATCGTTTTCTGCCTAAGGGGTTTGGGTTTAATTGTTTTCTCTGCGTAAGATTTTTAAATCTACCATTCACCCCCCTCTGGTAGCTTTTCACGTGCTCTTCGATCCTACATCTGAATATGACACCGGGCAGAGGCGTAGGATGCAGCAAGACATGTTCTTGCATGTGTAGCACTGCCCGTGCCGGTTAAGGACCGATGTGTATGTTGTCCTGCGGAGCAAGTTTGAACAGTACTGGAAACATACTGGATATATGGGGTACAGGAAACCGATGTACCTTGGGAAGCCATTGTTGAGACTTTTTCGATCACCTCAGGCTTTCGGCTGCAGCACAGTAGACGGAAACTCGCTCACGACATCTTCACAGCGCAGGTTGCACCTTGAGTGGAAATTCTATCTTAGACAATCAAATTTATTCAACTTCGATAGGACTTGGGAAAGGTTGCTGCATACAACGTCCATGGAGTGCACCTACGTGATTTCCAGTACGGGCGTACATTCATGTATTCAGTGTATCTTTGATTTGAATTACCGCCCATTGTGAATATATGAGTACCCCTTGTTCACTGAGTTGTGACGTAGTAATTAATTGCACTTGAGATGAGAATTAATTGCTGCTATTATGAACATTATATTATCGTGGTATTACTATGTTGTATGTATTAGTATAGTGCTCACTAAATTTATTTTCCACCTTGGGTATGCAGCATCATGATGAAGCGTTTCTTGTTTCATTGTGGAGTAAAAATGTTGCCCCGCATAAGGTTAAGCTGCTGCTAATAAATCTGAAAATAAGGACCCACATTTAGGCGAGTTCATTATGCAAATCTGCCATCCCGTGTTTATGGTTGTACCCTTTTATAGAGTTCCATGTTTAGGTAAGACGATTAAGTCTTGCTGAGCCTTCGTGCTCATGGTTGCTATATTAGTTGTTTTGCAGGTACTAACCTCTATGCTGAAGATTATGGTTGTCCGATGAGACTCGAAACTCTCCGAGCGGCTTGCTCACGGGAAACCATGCCGCTGCTGTATGATCTTCGTGTGGCTAGTGAGGAGCATTCATGGGCTGGACAACTTCTCTTTTGTTTAGTAGACTTGAGTACGAGAGTTTAAATCTCATCTTTTGCTGTAGTTTATTTTATGAAAAATATTTGTAAATTGAACAAGTTTGTAAATTTCAGCGATTGATTTATGTAATACGTGTTCATTTACATGTGTGTTGTTGGGTGCCGCATCGCATGACACCACCCAATGCGATTCCGGGAAAGTGTGGACCCCGATCCTCACAGCCTGATATCAGAGCCGTATTAAGAATAGCACACTAAATAAAGATCATATTATGAGAAAAGTTTAGAATATGGTGAGGATATAGTACTATGGACACATAAGGTCTATTAAAGTATTAGTTACTTAAGGTGGCAAAGCTAACATATGTGTTATTATATTCGGTAACGACGCTCCGGTGTCAGAAAAGAGGTAAGGTATGCCACCGCAAGTGGATTAATTATGGTAAGCTCGCCATACAAGAAGTGGTATGTGATTCTTCTCGTGGCTTGGCATGAGGAGTTAATATGAGTCTTTGAACCTCTTCATGGTTCTGAGAACATATGCAAATGCTGGCCCCCCCAGTGTGCTTTAGACAAAAAGTGTGGAGGACCTATCATGTGGTCATAAATGTGATAGTATGCAAATCTTGAACGTTCAATGTTCAAATGGCCATATGCAAAGCTCATTATCGGCGTGCCTCAGCTTTATGGAGCAGTAGGTGTTATCTGTTGTGTTGATAAAATTCCCAACCGTGATGACCCATTCACGCTCTACTACGGTCCCCCGTCGTGTGGTGTGGAAACGCGACCATTTTTTTCGAGACGTGTTCTCAAGGACATCCTGTATGGAATGATACACGGTGTTAGACTTGGACATTGATATTATATTGTGACTGCCTGAAATGATTGCCCGTGTGGGCCGTGCCGTACGATACCATAATGAGTGTTCTGTAAATTGAGTGTCTTATGCAGGTACAATAACCTTGTGATCGTATTACGCTTAGAAAATGTTTGCGAGTGACTGTTTATAGTGCCACCGAGTTAGACGTATATGCCGGATAACTGGTTAGGATTTTCATTTTTGTGAGGCATGTAGTA
The DNA here is from genome assembly GCA_036927565.1 of Tuctoria greenei. NCBI lineage: Eukaryota > Viridiplantae > Streptophyta > Magnoliopsida > Poales > Poaceae > Tuctoria > Tuctoria greenei. The sequence goes on from JAYESD010000001.1 coordinate 203,321,266, forward strand.
CCGACATGTATCCCATCGATGCATTAATTAAGTTGTTTTAAATGGAACAAAGAAGATGTAACAATTAATATATTAGCTATCGAGCTCTGATTTTAAATTATGTTTCAAAATGTGAGAAGGTTTGAACTCAATTGCTTCAAAAAACAGAGAACCCTATTTCCATCCAGAAAATACCTGATTTGAAAAGCCATAGATCCCAGTAGAAAGCTCTAATGAAGGTTTATCTTACATGGATGGAAATTTTAGAAAGTCCTCTAGAACAGTTATAATTAACTCCAGAGCATAATCTCCCACTAAACTGTCCAAAAGTTCAAAGTTCCCAAAACGGCCAAACTGGACAGAAACTAGAACCCTCTCTGGACTCCTTACAGTCTTGACCATCTCTCACTTTAGAAAATTCAAACAGCGTCATGCAAGACATTTCTGGAATCCTTGTATTTTTTATTACAACTTTGTAATTGTGGCTTTTGTAAATTATGTTGTTCTATGTCTGGAAATTGTGGCCCAAAAACAGCCATAAACAAAGGAGTTGCTGTCAACATTTTGAGAAAAACTGTAAGATTTAAAAAGCTATAAATAATCTGGAGGCAAACCAATACTTTTTGGAAAGATCATGAGGTGAACTTCAACTTCTTTTTTCACCTCAAGATCTGTTTCTGCCATTTACTGGGTCAAATTTTAGTTTGAGTACAGACTGGTCAGGTTTCAATAAAAACTTAATCAGTTTGACATATTTTGGTTTTGTTTTGAATTTGGTTCTCAATTTCAATTCGAGGAGCTTTCTAACAGCCTAGATGTTGCCAGTGAACCATTTACCAGTGGAAGTGAGGGTTTGACCAAATCAAACCTCATTTCTTTCGATTGCCATGTTTGTCTCTTGTTGAAGAATATTGTGAGCGTGTGCATTCGATAATGTGCATAACATTTCGTCGCGACCAACAATAGTCGAAATGAACTTCGATCTATGGAGTTCATTATTTTGGAACTCACTATTGTAACATTGGCCCAGAGATGATATATTTGGTATAATGTTTACACTCTATCAATATATGACCGTTATGCAAGTTTGGTTATCAATACACACACTATTGTTTTCATCCTTACGTGATCTCGCAAATTCAATTGAATTTATTGCTGTGGCTGCAGAATGGTGCACACTTGCGCAACGTACGCGGTTGGTGGATCAAGTCGGGGAGGGGATGACTCCCGAGAGCCGGAACAGCCAGCACAACAGTCACCATCTCCACCTCTGCTTATGTTGGTGGATGGTACCGCAGCTATGGTGGGTTCGCGCGATGAGCGGACCGAGATGCTGCGAACCCTCATGCAGATTATGTCCCATCAGGGGGGGGGATGTCAAGCCAGAGCCAATCGTCAACCTCAACAAGCAACATATCCGGAATTCTTAAAGACTGCACTACCCGTGTTCGGTGGTGATGGTGAACCTCTGGATGCGGTCCATTGGCTCCACACCATTGAGTCTAAGTTCGGGCTGCTGCAATACAGTGATCATATGAAGGTATTATATGCACCACAACAGTTACATGGCTTTGCTGGTGCTTGGTGGGCGAACCACTTCGCCTTCCTGACTGCCAGACAGCAAGTCACATGGACCGAATTTCGGGAGGCATTCCTTGCTTATCATGTTCCTCCCGCCATTAAGAGAAGGAAGCTTCGGGAATTTCTTGATTTGAAGTAAGGATAAATGAGTGCCCAAGAGTACTTCAAAGCCTTTCTTAATATAGCGCAATATGCGTTGGATTATGGGAGTATGGAGGATCAGAAGAGAGAGAGAGAGAGTTTCTATCGGGGTCTAAGCCCCATGTTCAAAGACAAGCTCGCGTTGTTCAATCACGGATCATTCAACGCTATGCTTAATGCCGCGATAATGCAAGAAGATACCACACGTGAGCGAATCGCTGAGGAGTCAAAGAATAGAATTTCCGTGCAGGACAACAGACAAAATGTTCCCCAGGAAGACCGTGTGGTGTACCGATCAACGTCCGCTCAGATATGGTAGTCGTCTGTACAACCGAATTTGTATCAAAGTCGTCTGTTTGAAGTATCAGGTTTCCAACCAGCAGTATAGCAGTGTTAAAAATTATAGGGTTCACTAAACAACTAGGCATGGTCCTGATCGGGTTTTAGGCATAATCAACTTAGTGCTAATCATGAATTAGATTGCAGAAGATAATCACATGTATTATGATATATGATTAAGTAGACAGAGAAGGTTAGGAGGTGTACATACCTTGGCCTACAGTGGTGGTTGATTCCATACCGCAGAGGAGTCCGTGGAGGATGCCGGCGAGGTTGAGGGCGAATGTGTCGACAATGGTGGGACCTTCGCCTCACTTCCCGTATACAGTAGATCGGAATCTCAGCCTTACAGTTAGGGAACAATGGTCCCACTTATATCTATACAGTTTTAGAGGGGCCCACCAACGCATGGTTGGTTAACCACCCCCGATCAGGGTGGAACGGGAGAGAAAGACTCGGTAAGGGTGGGGCCCCTACCGTTACGTGGTCAACTCTAACATTCTCCCCCTTGATCACTATGCTAAAACTTACCGACTTATTCACTTAATTATTGAACTTAGTGTCTATTTCTTCATGCTTTGATACAAAGAGCACGACGCGTCAAAATAGTCAGTTATGCAGTGCTTGACTTGAAGACCACGATATGTCTTACATTTAGAAATAACTTTATACTTTGTTGGCCCCTTAGTATCTAGGATAGTTCACAGGTTTCCACTTAAGACCAATGCATGCTTTGTGTTCTCTGAACACTTGGGTGGAAAACCTTTTGTAAATGGGACCGCAAGCTTTCACTTGATTCTTTTATGCTCGTCACTAATTGTGATCCTTGATATTATCATTCACAACACAAAACTTAATGTCGATATGCTTCACAGTTTCACTCTACTCATTGTTGTGAAATTATGATACCACAAACTTATTATTGTACTATTACTTAAGTGGTTCGTGTTGTCGACCACTCTTAAAACTTGGCAAAACTTTGTATCGCTTGCTTGTTGTCCTCATCATGAATAACAAAGTTTGTCACGCATTGTGGACGATGAAGTGACTATTTGTTTGGAGTTTTTCCACGAGATAACTCCATTCATGAAGGTTGATATATATAACTAACTTGGAATTCTTAGAATCCACACAATTCGAGAAACTAAGACTAAGAAGCTCACTTCGTCAAATGAGTTTTGACTTATAATATCTTAACATGAGGCCTTATGTCCATTGCACCTTCTTATGTAAATTCTTAAATTGCTTCAAGTGATAAACCACTAGCAGGGCCTAATTTCTGCCAAGTATCCCAGTCATAAACTTAAGGCAAGGTAATCACTTACTCGAGCATACCTTAAGCTTCCGACAACAGAAGTGTATGGAACCGCGCTCATAAGGTCGACCAATCATTGGTTCCCAAAACATACATAATTCATAAACTTATCATCCTTGACTATCTAAACAGGTGAAGTTTTAATAGCGTACACGTTGTACTCCTCGAGTACGCTAAATATGCTGCCTTAAATAAGACTAACACCCATTTACTATGATAATGATGAATTTCTAATTCCTAGCTTGTAGGATTATTCACCTATACCCTTTTCTTATGGAAAAATGTCTAAATCTCTTATGAGTTTATTGCATTACTACATACAATGTACAATGTACATTCATCTTAGTATACATGTGAGTGTCCTTCTCATTCATCTGGAAAACCCAAACTATGGTAGAGTCTAATTGCTCTTAAGATTTCTTAATGCTTAACTAAATTCATAAGTGAAATTCTCTAAGAAGCATCTTAAGAGTCGTTTAATCTTAACAACAACCCTTCGGTTGTGTCACATAGATGTTGTCAAAGTGTATGAATGACACTTCCCGCGGTACTACTAAATGTAGCCCGCGGAGGTTCTTGTATTGGTTTGGGCACACGGAGATCAGGAACAAGATGATGACACGTGGGATTTACGTGGTTCGGGTCACCTAAGCATAATACCCTACTCCACAGGGTGTGTGTTTGGTATTGAGTGTTTCAGTATAGCTTGAGTGCGTCTGAGCCTGTATCAGATCAGATGTCTCTATTCCGTGTGGCACGGTCCTTTTATAGTCTAGGGACTGGCCATTACAACATTTTCCTGGCCCGACGTGTGGCCTCGGTGTATTTAATAGCCTAATACAAGGTCTACGAGTATTAAGAGTGGTTAATAGTGTGATAACGTGCCTTAATAGCAGTGTTACTCCTATTAACAACCCACTGATCGTGTGTCATTAACATAGCATTAATGACACATAATCAGGTCTTGCAACTATGGTCTTAACTGTCCCTTGAATGCTCGGGCTGTTGGAGATCCGCAGTATTCCCATTGGTGTGAGGTCCGAAGGGTCCACATGTAGCAACTCCGAAGCTTCCCTTCGCGGTGAGATGGGTCCAGAGCTATTATACAAGTGGCGGCATCGGAGCTTCCCTCACGGAGGGTTAGGTCCGGGGTCATTATCTACGTGTCAACCCCGGAGCTTCCCTATGTTGGGAGTTTAGCTCCGGCCTTACATTACACGTGGCGCTCACGGAGCTACCCATATGAGGGAGACGGGTCTAGTGCCGTGTCAAATGTGGGGCCTGAGGAAGCCTTCAACTCCGACAGGTGGAACTTTCTTGCACTCCTTGCGGTATCATAGGGTACCTGGTACATAGGGTACCGACAGTGGCCCCCGGGCCCACCTCTGGGAGAATCCCTTTCGGTCAAGTTATTCTACCGGAGGTGGGGCCATACTTGATTCCCACATTATAACTTCAAAGGTCTTCTGATGTACCGTTGTGGCGATGATTTGGGGTTAAACCATCGCCGCGTGGCTTGTCTTGAATGCAGCAGATGAGATCTTTGAGTGCGGATATCACGAAATTGAAGGTCGCTAGTTCCAAATAAGAAAACTGTATCGGTTCTGAGTGCTTTGTCAGGCTGCCGCCTTTGGGTTTCCCGTCGCCCATCATGACAATGGTTCGCCTGGGGTTATAACCTCGACTTCTTTGTCGGGTGGCCCCGGGCCCATTTGTCATTGACGGGGTAGGTTCTTTGTAATATGGACTTGCTCTCGTTGCGGTTTCCATCCAAGCGTCGTGGAGGCTTACTTAAGAATCAAAGCACGTGCGGTTTGAGGACTCTTTAAGCTTTCGATCAAACTCGCGCTTAGAGCCACCCAAACTTTGCCTAGCATTCTCCTCTTTCGGTCCACCTTGCTGCGATGGAGTTAGGTCTTTCCAAGTGCCGCATCTAGAGCAAGGACAATCTCATGAAGGTCCGGACCTTCATGGGATTGTCCAGCGATTCCTTGAACCACCTAGTATGTGCCGCCAAGCTCCCCTTCAACAAGGAGCGTTGCGGGGAGATGGTGTACCTCTCAGCGTACGCCATGGTGGGGCTGATCTTACCATTCTCAAGCTTCATCCTAATGCTGCTGGACTTCTACAGCCTCCAACTGCATCACCTCGCCCCGCACTCCCTTCTTCTCAAGTTGTTGAAGGTCCAGTCGCTAAACCGGGGATGATTGAAGCTCAGGCTACCGAGCCGGAGGTGGCTGATGTAGCGGCACCTGAGCCAGTTATGGAAATGGCTTCGGGTGAAGCCCCGACGACCACCCTGGAAGTAACTGCTCTGGAGGTTCCCACGCCCGAGGCAGAGCGCCATGAAGAGCCGGAGGCAGGCTCTTCTCCCGCTGAGCTAGCAATTGAAGTTCCTGCAGCAGGATCTTCGGCATCGGCCCGTAGGTAGGAGTTCCCGTCGCGGGTTCTTCCTCTTTTGTAGCCGAAGAACTTCCGGAGGGTGGCCCCAGTGCCACAGAAGTTGAGGATACCTCACATGTAGAGTGGTACCCTATTTTTGTTATGGAGAATCTCTTGGAACCGGCAGAGATGACCCCAGCAGGTCCGAAGCCTATCCCCTTTGCGTTGTCCATAGACAATGCCTGCTCGAGCCTCCGAGAAGTTCAACTCGCCTTTGATCATGAGAGTAAGGTCCTTGAAGAGGGGCACCACACCTTGAGGCGTTGGCGCAACAGACTCCATTTTGAGACTAGGCTTGCTCAGACAAGGCTTGTTGATTAGAAGGAGTGGGCCAAGAGGGAAACAGCCTAGATGGAGTACTGGGGCAAACTGCTAGAAGAGAAGGAAGCCACCATCAGGGCACTCAATGTTAATTCTCGGGAGATCCTCAAGCAAGCCATGGAAAGTCGTGATGCTGCTGATGAGCATCACGAAAGCCTCCATGAATTAAATGAGGTCCTCAATGAGTGTTGAGTGGACCATGATACGAGAGAAGAAAAGCTCTTGGAATAGCAGGAGGATGTTATGAAGAGAGAGGAGGAGCTCACCGAGAAATTGACTCTGGCTGAGCAAAATATGGCAGATCGCACTAAGAAGTTGGATCTGTGGAGCGTGGAATAAAATGAGAAGTACTGGAAGCTGGGGCAAGAGCTCTCAAAAAGAGAGACTGATATTGCTGCCAGAGAAGGGAAAGTGAGGGGCAAGGAGAAGGACCTGGCCAAACGGCAGAACCGTATCCACAACCGGGAGATGGAGCTAACCAACTGTGAAAAGCAAGTTGCTGAGAATATGCAGCAACACGACAAAGTGCTTGAGCGCCTCGCTCGGGAGAGTCCGGAGCTAGCGGCCACCCGGATGTCACTAGAGAAGATGTGGAGCTCGAGGGCAACCGAATCCTTGATGTTGTGGGATTTCCTGGGACGTGCGGACGGGGCCCTTATGCCTATTGGCTTCAGTATGATACGCCCGGATGACCCAGCGCAGGAGTTGGACCAGACGCTGGTGGCACTTGGCTCTCCTGGCAGAAAACTCGATGCAATGGATAATGTCATCGCTGATCAGCTGAAGTTAGAGGGGAGATCTCTGGCCAAAAACGTCGCCAAATATGTCTTGGCGTGTTACATAAGCCAAGACACCCAATTTTCTGTTGATCCAGTCTTTGAAGGACTCATTGCTGAAGAGGAAGATGCCGCCAAAGCTAGTGTCCAAGAGGCTACTGAGAAGGTTGCTTCGCTTTTCCACAGGACTTAGATCCTCCAGTAGCTAGGGCCTTTTTCTTTTGTTTCTCACTGTAACACTGATTTTGTAATCCAGTACATTGAATTAATGAAATCCACTCTTTCTGCCATGAATTTCACTTTGTCTTCAATATATTGTACTTTGTCTTGTTGCCCCCCTGGTAGATGTGCTTAATTTGATTATGAACATATACCAAGAGGTTTTTAACAATATGTTGATGACTTCAGCGCTTCGAACATGTAGATTTTAGGTCTGAAGTGTTTAACTCCGATACTTCCGGAAGCCCTTTGTCGCGTCGATGGCAGGCCCACTGGGGTTTTTGGAGCTTGATAGGTCCAATGACACCCACTATCAACGTGTAAAACACTGACGGCGGGCCCCCTGGGGTTGTCGAATCTTGGTAGGTCTGACGGCACCCACTATAAACATGTAAAACGTCGACGGCGGGCCCCCTAGGGTTTTGGGAGCTTGGTAGGTCCGACGGCACCCACTATCAACGTGTAAAACATCGACGGCAGGTCCCCTAGGGTTGTCAGAACTTGATAGCTCCGGCATCGTCCACCATCGCTGTGTTTTTCCTATACATTAAAAATAAGAAAGAGAGTAAAATCTGTCCTCTTGTCTATATATTGTTTGTGACTTATCGTTCTTATTTCAGTTTTAGATCCGAAGAAATTCAATTTGATAACAAGCATATTGATGTAATCTTTTTAGACGCGTATGCTTTTTTAGTACTCACCCTACTCGGGTCTGCTGGGGTGTAGGTAGAGTGTCGTACTTAGGGTGCAGTACAAGGCTAAGTCGATAGCACACTTCAGACCTATTGGCTTGGCATTCGGGCAAGTAGACTATACAGCAATGTTCAGGTCCAAAAAGACTAACAATATAACTTGTAACGCATATGAATAACTTGGACTAAAAATCAAAAAGAATTGCAAAACTTCATTATAGACAAGAAGGAAAAAATAATTCAAAACATTGAGCCTTGTACAAAAATAAATGCATGTGGAGTCTGTTTTCATACAACAATGTCTTTCATTATAGGTCCGGATTACAGGGGAGACAAGGACACACTTAGGGTACAGGACCATGCTAAGCGTGTTATACATTCTGTGCTAGCCCATGGCAAGTAGTTACACTTTTAGTGTTGTGACTGTGTCAAGTGTTACTTGAACTTCTCAGACCCTTCCAAAGGGGTCCAGATGTTCTCCCAGAGGACCTACTGTTCTGTATATTGACTCTATAACATACATTGTGCATAATTACGGACTCACCTCCGTGATTCTAAGTATAAAACTTACGGAGGTGCTCGATGTTCCAAGGATTATGAAGTGGAGCACTACAGGAATATCGAAGAGTTACGTCAGCCAGTTTAATTTACGTCGGCTGGCCGACGTAAGTTAAATAACTTACGTCGGCGGCATGGAACTGACATAAGTAAGTTAACCTACGTCGGCTGCCGACGTAAGTAATAAGACTGACAACTTTTAACAATAACTTACGTCGTCTAGAGCAATAGGCCAACGTAAATAAAAGCGCCGATGTAACTTAGTGTTAACTTACGTCGGCCAGTAGGATGGCCGTCGTAAGTTACGGCCACCGACGTAAGTTGAGTATTTAGCCGACGTAAGTTATGTATTTTAACCTACCCCGCGTGCCCTTCTCTTTTCTTCCTTACCCGCCGCTTTCTCTTCTCTTCCCCGCCGCCTGCGCCTGATGCCCCCACCGCACCGCGCTCCCGCTCCTGCTCCCGCCGACCCGCGGCGCCCACGCCGCCGCCGGCCTCACCGCGCCCCGGCCCCACCGCCCCCGCTCCCGCTCCCTCCGACCTGCGGCACCCACGCCGCCGCCGGCCTCGCCGCGCCCCGGCCCCTCCGCCCCTGCTCCCTCTCCGGCTGACCCACAGCGCGCACACCGCCGCCGGCCTCGATGCGCCCCCGTCTCCCCCTGCCCCGCCGCGCCGCCCCCGGCCCTCGCCGCCCTCGGCCTCCCCCGGCCCCGCCGGGCCGCCCTGCCTTAGGCCTACCGCCCCCGGACCTTGCCGCTGCCCCCAGACCTCGCCGCCGCCGGCCCCGCCCCTGCGCCCCCGCCGCCGGCTCGTCCGCCGATCTTCGTTGCAAGTATTTCCTCGCCTCTCCCCTTGCTCTCATTGTTTTGAATTATTGCACATGCATTTGCAATTGTTTACTCTTAATAGAAAATTGTGAATTGCTATGCTTATGTTAGAAATTGATGAATTGCTATGCTTATGTTAGAAATTGATTAGAAATTATATAGATACACAAATAATGTTTACTATGCTTATGTTAGAATTAAATCGATAAATTGATGAATAACAATTGATGAATTTTTATGCTTATTTGTTATGCTTAGAATTATGGTTAGAATTGAATTGCTTATGTTTAGGTTTAATTTAATTGAATTCAATTGCTTATGTTAGAATTGAGTTGATAAATTGATGAATTACAATGGATAATTGTTATGTTTAGGTTTATTTGAATTGCTTAGTTTTTTGAATTATGGTTACAATTTTAATTTTGATTGTTTGAGTGTTTAAGAACTATATATACATAAATGGGCTTCGGACCGGCTTGACAAGGCCTGACAAGGCCCATTTAGTGGTAAGGTAAAGTATGCGTGTAGACGGGCACGAAGGCGAACGACGACGGTGAGGATGGCAAGCACCTGCGCGTGGATGGCATACCCCGACGAAGTGGTTTCATCTCCGATCTATTTACAGCAGCTAACCCTAAAGCCGTCGTGGAATTGTCATCTAAGACCAACTTTCCTCTCAGTCTTTCTCTAGTTCTTTCCACTCTCTTAAATGACCTCAAAATGAAAATGAGCAACGTAACCTATAGCAATGTATTACCCGTTTCGGATCGGCACGTCTCACATGGCATTGGCATGTGAGACGTGCAGGTTCGGAATTGTCCCTTTTTGGACAGCCTCGGAGTGACCGAGGGGGCGTGGCTTGTGACGAGACGCGGGTCCGGATTTGGACGAGATTTCGGTGGCATAACCCTGTTGTTCTCTGCTGCACCATTTTTGGGCGTGCAGTGGAGAACAGCGGGGTTATGCTGCCGAAATTTCGTTCAAATCCGGATCATGCGTCTCGTCATGAGCACGCTCCACTCGGTCACTCTTGGGTGGGTTTAGGATCTATCTGCCTAGGTTGTAGGGCCATGACACATAACATAACAATACATTAACGACAATTTCTTTCGCGTTAAACTACAAAGTCAAACATGGGCGAAGACCGTAGTTGGATGTACACTGGTTGGAAGAACAGAACTGGTGGTCACTCAGATGAGTGGTACGCCAAGACAGAAGCTTTTGTGGAACGAGCTTTTTTGTTGTCAAATAGCGACAAGGCGCGGTGCCCATGTACGAAATGCCGAAACGGAACGTTTCTGGACAAAGTGGAACTTACGTTGCACTTGTGTCGAAAGGGTTACGTGTCACATTATGAGTTGTGGAACTTCCACGGCGAGACAGCTTCTCAAGCTGTACAAGAAGTGGAAGCGGACAATGATGATGTTCAAGAGGTTGATATGATGGATGAGATGCTGGAAGCTATACGACCAGATCTTACAGAAGATACTCAAACAGCGGAGTTTAAAGAGTTCTTCAAACGTTTTAAAGATTCAGAAGAGGCTCTGCATGAACACACTAAAATGTCAATCCTCAATTTTGTGACTAGACTTATGGCAATTAAGTCTAAGTTCTTCTTTTCTAACAATTGTTACAACATGCTCCTTGATTTGTTCAAAGATGCCCTTCCACAACCCAGAAAAGTGCCTAAGGATATGTACAACTCGAAGAAAATTCTTTCTGGTCTCGGGATGAAGCACGAAAAGATTGATGTGTGTCCGAACAACTGCATGCTTTTCTGGAGAGAGCATGCCAATGAGAACAAATGTTTGAAATGTGGTCAACCAAGGTTTGTCGAAGTTGTTAATAACGATGGTAATACAGTGATGACGGAAGTCGCACGTAAGCAGCTTCGTTACTTACCTGTGACACCGAGGTTGAAGTGGTTGTTCCTTTCGAAAAAAAACGGCCAGACACATGAGATGGCACAAAGAAGGTGAGTGTGAGAACAATGGAGTCATGACGCACCCGTCCGATGGTGAGGCATGGAAGGCTCTGGACCGGTTCGACCCAGAATTCGCTCGTGAAGCGAGAAATGTTCGCATCGGGTTGGCGACAGATGGGTTCACGCCGTTCAGCACAAACACCGCACCATACTCCTGTTGTCCCGTCTTTGTCACTCCGTACAATCTTCCGCCGACTTTTTGCATGAAGAATGAGTTTATGTTTCTTAGCCTCATTGTACCTGGGCCAGATCATCCTGGGTCACGTCTCAACGTGATGTTGAAACCGTTGATCGAAGAGTTGAAAATGTTGTGGACAGGAGTCGAAGCGTACGACTGTTACAAGAAACAGAAATTCAACCTCCGAGCTGCTTATTTGTGGTCCGTTCATGATTTTCCGGCATATGGCATGTTTTCTGGATGGAGCACTCATGGTCGGTTGACGTGTCCGATATGTGCCTCGGATACCGATTGCTTTCGACTTACCCATGGAGGCAAGATATCTTACTTCGATTGTCATAGACGTTGGCTACCTCTGAATCACTTGTTTAGACAACAGAGGAATGTCTTCAGAAAGAACACCGTTGTCATTAAAGGACCACCGAAACGTTTTGACGGGTCAGAGATATCTGATATGTTGGAAAAATTGGTGCCAGATGAAGGTCGTCCTGGATATTTCGAAGGTTACGGAGACAAACACAATTGGACTCACATATGTTGACTTTGGGAGTTAACGTATGTGAAGTCGTTGATTCTAAGGCACAACATTGATGTTATGCATCAAGAGCGTAACATGGCCGAATGTATCATAAGCACATGCATGGACATGACGGGCAAAACAAAAGACAATTTAAAGGCTCGAAAGGATCTTGCCGTGCTTTGTAACCGTCAAACTCTTGAGCTCTCCAAAAATGGTGGTAAACCACGCGCTCCTTTCTGTCTTCGACCTAAAGAGAAAAAATAAGTTCTTGAATGGTTGCAAAGGTTGAAATTCCCAGATGGTTACGCAGCTAGTCTGAGACGAGCCGTGAATGTGAAAATGGGAAAGCTCATTGGGTTGAAGAGTCATGATTATCACATAATCATGGAAAGACTTCTGCCTGTTATGTTTCGAGGCTATTTTGATGATGCAGTGTGGAAGGTGTTAGCCGAGCTTAGCCACTTTTCTAGGCAACTATGTGCTAAAGAAATCACGCCAGAGATGATGACTAAATTGGAAAAGGAGGTTCCGGTACTTTTGTGTAATATGGAAAAAAAAATTCCTCCAGGATTTTTCAATCCAATGCAACATCTCTTAATTCATCTCCCATTTGAAGCGAAAGTGGGCGGTCCCGTGCAATATAGGTGGATGTATCATATTGAAAGATCACATAGATATCTGAAACCAATGGTTGGTAACAGGGCAAGTTTTGAAGGTTGCATCGCCGAAGCTTTTACTCTTAAGGAAGTAGGATACTTCTCAAGTGTTTACTTTGTAGATGAAAACAATGTTAATACTTCGGTAATGCGATACAATATAGATGAGCAACCTCCTTTAGGCGATCTCTCCATTTTTGCAACAAGAGGCACTACTGTTGGTAGTTACACTTCGTATGATGTTAGCGAAAAAGAAAGGGTACTGCATTCTTCTACATGTACGCTAATATGGAAGAAATGAATGAATATTTCAAGTAAGTGTTTCTCCTACACTTATGCTTTTCACCATCTTTTCCGACACATGTATTCTAAAAGGTTCTCTTTGTCGTGTAGTATGTTCGACAAGCGAAACTGGAGACATAGACATCAACCCACGAGCAAGCAAATAGAACATATTCGACGGGAAGGAATAAACGGGGGATCTAATTTTCTCTCCTGGTTTCGAGATCATGTAACGTTTTCTCGATAACTAATCAATGTTAACAATGTTTTCTTATAACTTAAGAATGCTTACGTTTTCTAATAACTCCATATCTTGGACAGTGCCAAAAAGATGCCAACGTCCATGAAGATTTGCGACAACTATCCTGTGGAGTGGTTAATGTTAGAAGCTATGGTCAATATGACGTCAACGGCTTTCGATTCCGTACAACTCAATTTGAATCTCTTCGTCCTCTTGCGGCAACATGTAATACCGGGGTTGTGCTGAGGGCAATCGATTCGCAAGATCATGAAACGCAGTACTACGGGATTATTAAAAAAATCCTTGAATTCACTTTTGTCGCAAACAAGCCAATTCGAGCGGTATTCTTTGACTGCGAATGGTTTGATTCCAATCGTGGAATTCGAGTAAATGAATTTGGCATGGTCGAAGTAAAACACAAGGAACGGTTGAAAGGATTCGATTCATTAGTTCATGAACACCAAGTAGAGCAAGTGTACTATCTACCTTATCCATGCAATAAATTCAAAGCTTGGTGGGTGGTACATAAGGTGAATCTTCATGAGCGGTTATACGTTCCAGGAGATGATGATTACCACGACGAAGCTGAGGTCGATTGTGTCTACCAAGAGGAAGAGTTGCCAGACTCCTTCTCAGTCGAGCCCGGTGTAGGACTCGATAACTTAGTTGGAGACACTCAAGATATCAAGGCTGGCACGGAAGCGGAAACAGAATCAGAATCAGAAACTCAAGATATCGATGACATAGTCGAACCTGCTGATTTGCACAAATTAAAACGATATGCGGAAGAAGAAGATCGATGGGCTGGTTTAAGGAGTAGGGTGCATGATCGTGATGTTGATGAATTCTGAAGTAACAATTTATTCACTAATTTAACATTAATTTTGTATATTATCTTTTCATATTAATCATTTATTCCTTGCAACAGGATGTCGTCAAAGGGGAAGGGGAAGGGGAAGCCAGTGAGAGGGTTTGAGCCGCCAGCAGACCCGGCTGCTGATATATGTGTTTCTAATATATTATGTGTTCCTAATATATTATTTATCTCACTAACACGGCTGTACAGGAGCAAGAGATGGGTCATGAGCCGACCCCGACCCAGGTTTGGAAGAGAGGTCACAAGGGAAGTGACCCTTCTCAGCCAGGGCAGTGTAGTCAGGTCGCAGCCGACCGACTGGTAAGTTTTCGAAATTCATCAATTTCTTTATAACTAATACTATTATTGACATGCTTACAATATTTATTTGTTTTGTAGACAAAGTACGCGCAGGAGGACGCGAAGATACATGGTGCAGATTACGATTGGGAAAGCGCGCCGATCGACCCCCAAGCCGCGTACGCAAGCGGAGGCGGGAAGGCCCTCGGACGGTGAGTTCTTCGTGTGTTTCATTTCTTTTTCAATTAATCTTCTTCTACTTAGTGTTTTCATTCTTTTGCAGGTTTGCCATTTTTGATGGAGTTGTCGACTCGAGGTCGACGCGACCTTTGATAGGCGCTTCATCGTCGTAGGCTTCGACCGTTGGGACCAGTGGTAAAGCAGCTTATGCACCTCAATGTAACTGGTCTTGGCGTCATGGAGTACTTCACTGATGAAGTACACTGGGCGCTAGACCATCCAGTCTCTTTCGGAAGATTCTGGAGCTTCCTCCCCATTGACTCGAACCCTCCAAGAGGGGTCTAGACCTTCTTGTTGAGCTTCCCGGACCCTCCCGGAGGGGTCCGGATCTTCTTCGTGTTTAATCCGGACCTTCTTTGTTGGGTCTGAATCTTCTTCGTGTTCAATCCGGACCTTCTTTGTTGGTCCAGATCTTCTTTGTTGATTCCGGATCTTCTGTTAAAACTCCCTCAGACGAGTGAGGTTTGATCTTCTAGCACTCTATCTTGAAGATCTGTGTCTGGGGGTTGGGACCCAGACTCGCCTTCAGGTAGCTTCGGACCCTCCCGGAGGGGTCTAGGCTACTGAACTGGATGTGGATCCGGTCTTTCTGCGAGCAGGACCATGCTTATAACATCCATAGTTGCGGAAATGTAGAGCAGTAAAGGCTCATCGGGGTTCGGAGCTACCAAAATTGGTAGGGTGGTGAGGAGCTGCTTCATCTCTTGGAATGCCTTTTCTGCTTCTTCAGACCAATGAAATGGTTCGGACTTCCTCAAAAGTTTGAAGAAGGGGAGCGCCCATTCAGCCAGTCTTCAGATGAACCGGCTGAGCGCTGCTAGGGATCTAGTTAGCTTCTGGACATCATTGATGCGGGCTAGGGGCCGCATATCTTCATTGGCCTTGTTCTTCATGGGGTTTGCCTCAATTCCTCGGTGAGTCACCAAGAAACCAAGGAGTTTCCCAAAGCTAACCCCGAAGACACACTTGACCGAGTTCAGCTTGGTGCGCATGATGTGTAGCTTATTGAAGACGGCTTATAAATTGTCAAGGAGTGGCTCCTTGTTCTTGATCTTCACAATGATGTCATCGAAGTACACATCCATTAAGTCTCTAATTAGCTCTCCAAATGTTTTGTACATAGCTTGTACAAAAGTTGAAGCAGCATTTTTAAGACCAAAGGGCATGGCAGTATAACAATAAAATCCATCTACTGATATGAAGGCAGTATGCTCTTCATCTTCCTTAGACATTTGGATCTGATGATATCCAGAATATGCATCTAAGAAACACTATATCTCTCACCCGGAGGTGGAGTCCACTATCAGATCTATCCTAGGTAGTGGAAATGGATCTTTTGGGCATGCCTTATTTAAGGTGGTGTAGTCGATACACATCCGAAGCTTCCTGCCGGCCTTGGGTACAACGACTGGGTTTGCCAGCCATTTTGGATGAAAAACTTCTCAGATGAAACCAGCTTCAAGCAACTTCTTTATTTCCTGTCGGATGAAGTTTTACCACTCAACTGATTGCTTCCGGGGCTTCTGGTGTACATGATGTGCATCAGGATAAATCTTCAGATTGTGCTCAATCACCTCCCTAGGGATCCCAGGCATTTGTGATGGTTGCCAGGCAAACACGTCAATATTCGCCTGGAGGAAAGTGATGAGCGCGAGTTCCTATTTTTTGTTCAGACCTCTCGATATACGGGTGGTCTGAGCAGCATCAGAACCAATTTGGACGACTTTGATGGGAACGTCGGTGTCGCCGCTTGGTTGCACAAGGGGTGTGGAGGTTGAGCCTCGTTGACAAATGCTCGGAGGTTTTGGAGCTTGCTCCTTACCTGATGCTTCTTCCTGCACTGTAGCAAGCGCATGAAGTTCTTCTAATGCGGTGATTTCTGTAATGCAATCCCCGTAGATCCGGAGAACGCCCGAAGGTGTTGGCATCTTCAACACCAAGTAGCCATAGTGGACGGCGGCCATGAACTTGTACAAAGCAGGCCTGCCCATGATGGCATCTTCAACACCAAGTAGCCATAGTGGGCGGCCGCCATGAACTTGTACAAAGCAGGCTTGCCTAGTATGTCGTTGAACGGTAAAATGATCTGCGCCACATCATAGACTAGCATCTCGGTTCTATAGTTCTCTCGAGTCCCAATGGTCATCGAGAGTGTGATGGAGCCGAGAGGGGTAATGGACCCTGGACCTACCCCAGAAAAAGGTCGGGAGGGGCAAAGGTACGAAGGTCAGAGCTGGAGCTTGACGAAGGCATCAAAGCTTATGAGGTTTAGCCCTGCACCTCCGTCCACCAATACATGGTGGAGTTGAACATTGTTAACAGTCGAAGACACTATCTATGGGAGTTGGCTAGCTCCGTTATGGGGGCAGTCCGAAGCATTGAAAGTTATGAAAGTGTCCATCCACTTCCAATGAGGTTCTGCCCTAGCAGTGGGAGCTGTAGCAGCCATGTCCTACCACATTGTCTTGAGGATGCAGCGAGAGGTAATGTCCCAGGAACTACCACAAATGGTTTTTAGGGTCTTCCGACGCTCATTGTCAGAGACGTCAGAGTCATCGTCTACGGTGTTGTAGATAGCCTTAAGGACCTTCTTGGGGTCCTGAAAGCCTAGCTCCTCATCAACCGGAGCTTCATTGACTTTTTATTTTCCTTCCCTGTGGCGGAAAGGAGCTTCTCCTCGGTGCTTACAGTAGCACTCGACAAGGTTCCGGACCTCCTGGCATTCTTCCAGACTGTGCTTGTCCGTCTTGTGGATCAGACACCACACTTTGGAGATGATGTCGTCTCCTGACAAAGGACAAGGTCGTTTTTCGGGGCGTGGCCACCGGCCACCCGGAGCTGCAGCAGCCGCAACAGTAGGTGCGCCGGCCAACGGCTTCTTTTTGTCGTTGAACTTCTTTTTATTTTTACCACCTCCAGAAGTAGTGGCTTCAGTCTTTGAGGATTTCTTATTGTCCTTTATAGATGGTTTGGAGTGCATCTCACGTCCCTCCGCAGCCTTGGCACATTTGTCTGCTAAGCTGAAGAGTTCTGTGACACTGGTGACTTCTTTGGTTGCCAGCTTCTCCAGCATCTTTGTGTCTCGAACACCCTATCTGAATGGAACAAAAAGTGCTCAAGATTGAGGCGATGGTATTGCGTACCTAAGAAAACCACTGGATAAAGGATCGCAGCGATTCCCCCGTTGTTTGCTTCACAACAAACAAGTCCAGTTCAGTGCCGGGTCGAGTGTATGAACTCTTGAAGTTGGCAGTGAACTGTTGGCATAACTCCGCCCAACTTTTGATTGAGTCAGGCGGAAGACTCATGAACCATGACCTTGCGGTCCCAGTCAGAGCCACGAGGAAGTAGTTGGCCATCACGGTCTCATTGCCCCCCCCCCCCCCCCGCCACAAGTATAGCAGTGGAGTAGATTTGAAGAAACTCGGCGGGGTTGACAGTCCCGTCGAATTTCTTTGGCAAATAAGGCCGGAACTTTTGCGGCCATCTGACCATACGTAACTGCATGGCCATAGCAGAACAGTCTCCTCCTACTCCCTGAGGAGCAGGGTTGTCCCGAGCCTCTCGTCTCTCACGAGCATGCTTAATCTGGACGCGATCGTCCTGCTACCGGTAACGGCGATCAAGTTCTGACCGCAGGTCATGAGTCGAAAGCATAGTGAGGGTGTGGCTGTGTCGTGCCCCGGAAGGCAGCGAAGTCACCTGCCGTGATATAGCACGCCGTCGGTGCTATGACACGTGAGGACCATGTATTCCAGACAAGGTCCTACATTGAGTTGTTGCCTGCCCCGAAGAGGGCGAACCTTGGTTGCTGATGGCATCAGCTGCGGCTGCAACCAGATGTTGCACATCAGCAGGCCACTGCTCCACTGCACTCTGAGGTGCTCCAAGCGCTGATGGATGCTCCAACAAAGTTTGCGCAGCAATTAGCGCATTCTCGTGGTTGTTGTTTGTCGATGCTATGACCGACACAAGTACCCCATCCTCCTGTCCAACATTGTTTGCTGGGGCAGATGGTGGTGGTGGTGACATGTCACCCGCCGGGACAACGGTGCCCGCTGGCTGCTACATGTTGGAGGGATTGCCTCCAGCAGGCTGTTCAGCGTGGTTGCCGTTGGAGGATCCCGTGGCAGAGTTCACCATCTTGCAATCTCAGGCGCCCCCTACCTGGCGCGCCAAATGTCAAAGCGTATGATGACACTTCCCCTGGTACTACTAAATGTAGCCCGCGGAGGTTCTTGTATTGGTTTGGGCACGCAGAGATAAGGACCAAGATGATGACACGTGGGATTTACGTGGTTCAGGTCGCCTGAGCGTAATACCCTACTCCACGGGGTGTGTGTTTGTTATTGAGTGTTTCAGTATAGCTTGAGTGCGTTTGAGCCTGGATCAGATAAGATGTCTTTGTTCCATGCAGTGCAGTCCTTTTATAGTCTAAGGACTAGCCGTTACAACATTTTCCTGGCCCGACATGTGGCCCTGGCGTATTTAATATCCTAATACAAGGTCTACGAGTATTAAGAGTGGTTAATAGTGTGATAACGTGCCTTAATAGTAGTGCTACCCCTATTAACAGCCCACTGATCGTGTGTCATCAACATAGCATAAATGACATGTAATCAGGTCCTGTAAATGTCGTCTTAACTGTCCCTTGAATGCTCGTGCTGTTGGAGATCTGCCATATTCCCGGTGGTGTGAGGTCTGGAGGGTCCAAACATGGCAGCTCTGGAGCATCCCTTCGCGGTGACATAGGTCAAGGGTTGTTATACACGTGGCAGCATCGGAGCTTCCCTCTACGAGGGGTTAGGTCCGAGGTCATTATCCACGCGTCAACTCTGGAGCTTCCTTATGTTGGGAGTTTAGCTCTGGTCTTACATTACACGTGGCACTCCCGGAGATACCCATATGAGGGAGGCGGGTCCAATGCCATGTGACATGTGGGGTCTGAGGAAGCCTTCAACTCTGACAAGTGGAACTCTCTTGCACTCCTTGCGGTATCATAGGGTACATGGTACGCAGGGTACCAACAGATGTCCTTATGCAAATCTCAATGGAAAAGGTTGTTTTACATCCATCTGGTGTAAAACGATTCATAATGCACTACTAATAACTCAATGATTCTAGAAGAATCACTGACTGAGTTAATTCTTTTCGCCACAAGTTGAATCACAATGGAATTTTCCCTTTAGAATCACACTTAATCTTGTAGACTCATTATAGTCTACTGTTTTGATTACATATGAAACTATGATTGAAAATCAGATATAAATGGCGTGCTTAGATCTTATCTCATTAGATGTGGTTTTACACCACTTAGATGATTATGATCATCTTATGGTCTTTTCATATGTTGTATGACCACTGTTCTTATTTTTATTATCGTGATGGGGCTACTATCACTCTTCATCATTATTGGCCACTAATGATGAAGAATCAATAGCATACATCGTGACAACAATGTCTCACATTACTGACACAACATCAGTAAGACATCATAAAGAGTGATTTTTGAATAAGAATGGTAACATGTACCATTCCTTTCAAAATAAGTGTCTTTATAATGTCAAAACTCTCCCTGAATTAGTAATCTTCACTTAATTCAATTTCTAAACGATCTTATAACCCGCTATGGCTCAAAACTTATGTCAAGTGAGGATCAACCCAACAATTGATCTTATTCACTTACGTAATTTACATAACTTGTGCATTATGCTTACGTTTGGGATTATTATCGCTTCACATCATTGATGGTAATAGTCTTAAATTGAGTTATTCTTATAATATTCTGTTACCAATGAAATACTAACAACAAGTAGTGAATCATTAACGAAAATGTTACAATCTAGCTACACAGGTAGAGAGAGACAATTTGACCTCTCATTATACCATACTCCCCATGATCATATCATCCAAATAATGATGACATGTCTTATTGAACCAAACTGATGATAATCAATAACTTAATATTTATTGTTCCTACAACCAAACTTAATAATGTTTTGGGTTACTTTTGCCTTAACGGGACTACCTCATATGAAAATGTTTAAGTGAGGTTTACGCCCTGTCCACAATATGCAATGGTGTCTTAAAGGCTCATTTAATATAAATTTCAACTTAATACATAAATAGATAGACTAATAACTCAACATACTTAATTAACATACACCATTTCGCTTAGTTATTTTCTGGATATTTAATTCTTACTTGAATAAAAACTAAGTCAATACTAACAATACATGTTCAATGCCTTATTTTTAATCTGAAATGTCTTAATGAGGGAGAAACTAATCGTTGGAGAAAACTAATTCAATTCTCCGTCTCGAAATATGGCCCTAATGAAAATGCCACAATTTCAAAATTGTTTCGAGATCGATTCTAATGCGCTTATCTTAATACTTAGTTTGTGAGTGAAAACTTGAATAATATTTAAAATCATCATCTAAGGATAAATGTTATAACTAAATGTGCTTAACCATAATACTGAGAACTCAAATAGGTACTTAAATTAAAATTTTCAAATATCAATACTTAAACTAAAATTCTATTACTGAGGGTGTATAATGAATCCTAAGCACAAACTTATAACTTAGAAGAAAAACATGTCTATGATTTCAACTTTAGCATCATGACTGTTGAAGTGTTAAAGTGACACTTCCCCCGGATCTGCTAAGTAGCAGCCCGCAGAGGTTCTTGTTCGGCGGGGCTTAGGCCTCAATCAAGTGTTCTAGAGGATGGATGTATGAGACAGTGGTTTTTATGTGGTTCAGGCCACAAGGAGCGTAACACCCTACTCCACGGCGGATGGTATTGCTAATATTTGTGTGTGTGTGTGATGTTCGATGTGGGGTTTTAGTCCTTGCGGACCAGAGAAGATGTCTAAGTCGGTGGCTGCCAGTCCTTTTAAAGGCCGAACAGCTTATAAGTGGGGCTCTGGGCCTCACAGATGGCCCCTGGGTGATCTTATCTTGTACAAGATCTGAGGTTTCTTACGTACGCTGTCTCTGAGCGTGCCTTGAAGACTTTCTGTCTTGCCGTGTCGATCGCCAGTGGCTAGGCGTAGTCGTTGATGATGGCAGGGAACATCACATCCATTTTGTCGACGTAAGCTACCCACTTGGCGGTGTGGGGTAGGCCTGCGGCGCCTTCACTGTGATACAATTGGTCGCAGCGGTACCTGACAAGAGGCATGCGCCACACCTGTACACTTTGAGAAGGCGCGTGCCTTCAATGTGCGACTGGACCGGACGCACCACCCCTTACTCCCGCAACCTACCGCCCAGGAGAAGTTGAAGGACTCGTGGCAGCTCTAGAGCCCTCCTCGGTGGGAGCAAGGGCCCAGATCCAGGGGATGCGTGGCAGCTCTGGAGCCCTCCTTGTTGGGAGCAAGGGCCTAGAGCCGAGGACGTGTGGCAGCTCTGTAGCCCTCCTTTGTGGGAGCAAGGGCCCGGAACCGAAGGACGCGTGGCGGCTCCGGAGCCCTCCTCAGCGGGGAGGCCGGGTCCATAGATTCTTCTTCTATGCAGGGGTACTCGGTCTTGAGGATACCGACAGTGGCCCTCGGGCCCACCACAGGGGAGGCGACGATCCCGTAGTCGGGGCCTTCATCTTGTCTTGTAAAATTGGCGCCAGCGAGCCCCCTGGAGGTCGCCAAAGCTCGGAGAAGAGACGCGGCGGCCCCCCTTAGGGGGCAACAGAGCTTGGAGATGTGACACCGGCAGCCCCCTTGGGAGGTGTCAGAGCTCAAATATATGATGTCGGCAACCCCCTCGGGGGTGCCGGAACAGGGAGATGTGACACAGGCGGTCCCCTTTGTGGTGCCGCAGCTTGGAGAAGTGACGCTAGCGGCCCCCTTGGGGAGGCGCCGGAGCTCGAAGAAGTGACTCCACCATCCCCCTTAGGGGCGCTGGAGCTTGGAGGAGTGACGCTAATGGCCCCTATGGGGGCGCTAGAGCTCGCAGAAGTGACATCGGCGGTCCCCGTGGGAGGTGCCGGTGCTCGAAGAAGCGACGCCGGCGTCCCCCTTGGGAGGCGTCGGAGTTTGCAGAAGTGGCGCCTACAGCCCCCTTGTGAGGCACCAGAGCTCGCAGAAGTGACGCCGGTGGTCTCTGTGGGAGGCACCAGAGCTCGAAGAAGTGATGCTGGTAGCCCCCTTGGGAGGCGTCAGGGTTCGCAGAAGTGGCGCTGATGGCCCCATTGGGAGGCACCGGAGCTCACAGAAGTGATGCTCGTGGTCCCTGTGGGAGGCGCCGGAGCTCGCAGAAGTGACACCAACGGTCCCCTTAGGAGTGTCGGAGCTTGGAGAAGTGACGCCAGCGGCCGCCTTGGGGAGGTGCCAGAGCTCGAAGAAGTGACCAGCGGCCCCCTTGGGGGCGCTGGAGCTCGTAGAAGTGACATCGGCAGTCCCCTTGGGGGGCGCTAAAGCTCGCATAAGTGACGTCGGTGGTCCCTGTGGGAGGCGCCGAAGCTCGTAAAAGTGACGCTGGTGGTCCCTGTGGGAGGCGCCAGAGCTCAAAGAAGAGACACCGGCGGTCTCCTTGGGGAGGCACCGGAGCTCGAAGAAGTGATGCCAGCGGCCCCCTTGGGGGCACCGTAGCTCGCAGAGGTGACGTTGGAGGTCCCCTTGGGGGGCGCTGGTGCTTGCAGATGTGACGCTGGCGGCCCCCTTGGGAGGCGCCATAGCTCGCATAAGTGACGCCGATGACCCCCTTGGGAGGCGCAGGAGCTCGCAGAAGTGGCGTCGGCGGTCCCCTTGTGAGGCGCCAGAGCTTGCGGAAGTGATGCTGGTGATCCCTGTGGGAGGCATCGGCGGCCCCCTTGGGAGGCGCCTGAGCAAGCAGAAGTGACGCTTGTGATCCCTGTGGGAGGCGCAGGAGCTCGAAGAAGTGACGTTGAGAGCCTGCTGGGGAGGCGTCGGAGCTCGCAGAAGTGGCGCTAGAAGGAGGGCGTCGACTGTGCCTACCACGGACGTAAAGAACATCAGTGGTGGGCTCCCTATATGTCCTGCACACACGGTAGACAAAAAGTAATTTCGCTCATCGGTCACCACTTCCCTACTCTTTAGTTTTGTTATGGCTTACGACCTTTAACTAAGATGTCGGGCATGGGTAACTCGGTGTGACAGCATTCAGGGTATGGACGCTGCCTTGCTCTGGGCATGAGCTGTCCGACCCCTTTACTCAGCTGTTAGCATTGGGAGGCAAGGTGCGCATGCTTAGGGTATAGAACTAGGCTAAGCAGGTTGCACACCATGGACCTCCAGCTCGACGTTAGCCTATTAGTAGTTAAAACCATTTGAAACCATGGACCTGAACCAAGAAAATGATCATTGGACCCCAAACACATTGCAGGTACCTTATGTGGATCCACCTTTAGTAATATAGCACAACTCGACCTAGGAGAAGACAGGAGAAATGTAACCGAGCATATGGCAGACGATATGTGAAAGTAAGCAGAAAATTAAAGCATAATGTAAATAATTTTGCTCGTCGGTTACTCCCTTGCTGCTTTTAATCTCGTTATGTCTTACGGTCCCGAGCTGGGCTTACGGTGCATGGGTAATTTAGTGCGACGGTATTTGGGTTATAATTATCGCCCTCAGGAGTGTGTGCTGTCCGGCCCCCTGTACTCAACCGATAGCGTTGAAGAGGTAAAGTGTACACGCTTAGGGTGCAGGACCAGGCTAAGCAGGATGTACACTCTGGACCTCCCACGAGCGTTAGTTTTTCACAGGAGGGACCATTCGGTGCCACAGGCTCCTGAGCAAGAAATCAACCAAAGAACCCAAATACATGAAAGGAACCTCAAGCAGACCCGCCAGCAAAAGGATTGCATAACTCCACTAGGCGCGAGACAAGGAGAGAGTGCCCGATCATATGACAGAGAATATGCGAGAACGAGCATGATTTGATGATCATAAAATTAATGCATAATTAAATGAACATAAACAGAGCATAGGGAAAGATAGTGGTTCTTCTAATTTGGTAATCATAGGAGGAGGTAGGGCTTATAAGAAGGCAATGACTCACTCCGGATGACAAGGGAGGAAAAACGTACAGGCTTAGGGTATGAAACCATGTAAGCAGACTGAACACTCTAGACCAGACCCACCAGAGCTTAGTTGCTTCGAGTGCTACTCCTAGACGCTATGACACCCTTTTCAGAAAAAAAAACACTATCCTACCACTATGCCCAAGGTGAAGCTTTACCGAAGTGGCGCTGGGGAGCCAAAGTGTACACGCTTAGGGTGCAGGACCAGACTAAGCAGGCTACATACTCTGGATCTCTCACCGTGCCAAAAGTAAAACTTACAGTGGATCTTCGAGTCGAACTTACCACAATGCCATGGTGACGTCGTTGTCACTGTGGTGGCGGGAAACCGCTTGGCGTCCTGCCCATGAGACCCATTGGAGGCCCCATGGTAGGTGTGGCCAACTGGTTGAGGACAACTACCACTTAGTCGCAGGATGTCATCGGAGGGCCCCCGGTGGAGCGCGCGAGCATGGATGGTTGATGCTGGCGGCGATGGCAACGATGTAGCCACCGAACTGAAATGGCACCAACCCTCACGTGCGGAACATCGACGGTGGGCCCCTGAGAGGTGCCGAAGCTGGATGCTCCGGCGGCGCCCACCATCAACGCTAAGAAACGTCGATGGTGGGCTCCCTGGGAGGTGCCAGAGGTGGATGCTCAGACATCACCATCAACGAGAAGAACATCGATGGCGGGCCCCCTGGGCGGTGCCAGAGCTGGATGCTCCGGCGGCGCCCACCATCAATGCTAAGAAACATTGACGTCGGGCCCCCTGTGAGGTGTCAAAGTTGGATGCTCCAGCATCACCCATCATTAACGAGAAGAACATCGACGGCAGGCCCCTTGGGTGGTGTCGGAGCTGGCTGCTTCGGCATCGCCCATCGTCACTGTAGAAACGTCGATGGCAGGCCCCTTGGGTGGTGTCGGAGCTGGTCGACCTTTTGCGGCTTGATCTTGCTGCTACTCGTAGGCTTGATGAAACCATGATGGTGAAAGCGCTACCACTTTTTTGAGGGGAATATCCCCTACCTGGCACACCAAATATCGAAGTGTTAGAGCGACACTTGCCCCAGATCTGCTAAGTAGCAACCCGCAAAGGTTCTTGTTTAGCAGGGCTTAAGCCTCAATCAAGTGTTCTAGCGGATGGATGTATGAGACAGTGGTTTTTATGTGAATTGGGCCGCAAGGAGCATAAAACCCTACTCCGCGGTCGATGGTATTGCTAGTGTGTGTGTGTGTGTGTGTGTGTGTGTGTGTGTCTGTGTGTGATGTTCGATGTGGGGTTTTTAGTCCGAGCGGACCAGAGAAGATGTCGAAGTCGGTGGCTGCCCAGTCTATTTATAGTCTACGGACAGAAAGCATACAAGTGGGGCACGGGGCCCGACAGGTGGATCCGGGGTGATCTTATCTTGTACAAGATCTAAGGTTTCTTGCGTACGCTGCCTCTGACCGCACCTTGAAGACTTGTTGTCTTGCCGCGTCGACGCCAGTGGCTAGGCGTAGTCGTTGATGATAGCAGGAAACGTCCCATCTATCTTGTCGCCATAAGATACTCACTTGGCGGTGTGGGGTAGGCCTGCGGCGCCTTCACTGTGATATGATTGGATGCCGCGGTACCTTACAAGAAGCATGGGCCACACCTATACTATTTGGGAAGGTGCGTGCCTTCAATACGCGACTGGACAGGACGCACCACCCCTTACTCCTGCAACCTACCGCCCATGGCAAGTTGCGAGACACGTGGCAGCTCCAGAGCCCTCCTCGGTGGGAGCAAGGGCCTGGAGCCAGAGGACGTGTGGCAGCTCCGGAGCCATCCTTGCTGGGAGCAAGGCCCAGAGCTGGAGGACGTGTGGCAGCTCCGGAGCCCACCTCAGCGGGGGGGGCCGAGTCCGAAGCTTCTTCTTGTATGCGGGGGTACCCGATCTTGAGGGTACCAAAATGACCATAGCGACTTTAATGATCATTTCGCTCTTCTTATAATCCTCCACTTATCTATTTCTTGTCTTAAGAATATGAAGGATTGCATCTTAGTTAATCAATCGAATAGATTGAAAAAAATCTTAAACATTTACTTAACGATTAAAACTCAACTTACCTTTATCATTCTCATGATTGACATGGTTAATAACACGAAGCGACTTAATGCACTCTTCTTCTTGACCGCATAAATCAATAAGTTTCTTAAGATCCCACTACTCAGACTGAGAGTTGTAACTGATGATAAGGTGCTCAAAATCTTCTGGAAGTAAGGCAAGGAGGAGGTTGAAAAGAAACTCATCCTTCAACCCGAAAACTAATAGCTTAAGTTTAGCAACAGTGTCCCACATACTAAGAATGTGCTTATGCGCATCTTCTCCATTATGCGTCTGAGTGACGTGTTTCTTAACAAGAGCATGCATCATGGCCTTGTTGCAGCCAGTTGCATATATTTCTATCATAAGGAGGTACTCATAAGCAGAGTTGCATTCAGGAATTTCTCCCCGAACGCTCTCAGTAATCGAACCTTTAATTAGTTTTAAACATTTTTTATTTGAAATTAACCACTTAGCACGATCGAGAACATAGCAAAAGTACTTCTCTTCAAAATCCTCCATCCTTATGATGAAGGACTCCTTAGGTTCCCCGTCACAAATAGTGGGACGCTTAGGCTCAGTAGGATACACTCTCATCAGTGCCAAATCTAGTTTGGAGATTGCTAAACTAGCCTCCAACTTACATTGCCAAGTACTATTGTTATCTCTTCTTAGATAGTTCTCTGGCGAGACAAATCTTAATATCAAATGTGTAATGGAAGATCTTTCGTAATGAAACATAATAGAACATAAGTAAATGCATGAACATGATTAAAACAACTTATTTTGTCTTTCACGTTGGTTACTTGACAAAACTAAATGAACTTAAATAACCATTAACTATGTCTTTCATCTTTCATGTTGGTTACTCAATGAAAACACAACGTATAAAGTAAGTTAATAAAAATGAAACTTAACTTCTAAATGTGTTTTGCCCTTCACGTTGGTTACTTAGCAAAAATACAACACTAAAGACATAATAATTTCATCCTTCACATAGGTTACTCGACAAAAAAAACTTAATAAATTCAATGGATCATTAACAGCGTGTTTTATCTTTCACGTTGGTTACTCAACAAAACACTATGACTTAGGAGGAATGAAGACTTAAATTCAAAATGTGGTAATTTCATTTTTCACATTGGTTACTCGAAATTACCATCACTAATAATCTTAAACAACTTGATCTTTACATCTTAAAATACTAACTTAAACAACTTAAAACATGATGAACTAAAATTACTTCATCATGACATTTAACTTCCACGTTGGTTACTTAATAAAATTATCATGAAAATAATCTTAAACACATGGTAATTTTTTTTTTCACATTGGTTACTCAATAAATTCACCATAACTCAACTAACAGCGGAGGCTTATACTTAGTTCTTAATTACCATGCTTAATAACCCATAGTTCCATGACAAAAAGGAATTAAATTAAATAAGTGGACAAAAAATATTTAGTTTCACAATTAATAATAAATAATCAAAAAATGCAATAAATACTAATAATATAATCATTAAATTATTACTAAAGTGCTTAATAATTTTATATTCGCTTAATTAATTTGTGAGCCTTAATGACATTTTATCCCATAATAAAATGTCACAAAACTGAAATATCTGGAAAAAAAAAAGCTAAATTGAGAAATGCCCAAATGGATTTTAGTCCAGAAACTAAAGTCCCTGAGATATAGCTAAGAATATAAAAGGCCCACACTTAAAATCAGCCCAAGGCCCTTAATCTGATAATTCCTAGAAAAGGAAAAACTTTAACATTGCGCACAACCCAAATGATTCAGACCATCAGCTTAAATGGCCCAGAAGCCTCTTTATTTTCTGAAAGTGAAAAATGTGCGGCCCATAAAAAGAAGTGGCCCACAGCCCACATCAAAACTAGCACCCATACTGAGCTGGTGGCTGCGCAAGTGACACAGAGGCACTGGCCTCGGCCTGGAGAGCAAAACGGCTTCACAGCCTGCTGAACCCCATCCCAAGGCTGATTTGGATCATTGCGTAAAAACAAAAATACTCAAAGATGAAAACGCAGCCGACTTGGCCTGGAGATTGCAGCCCGGGCGGGCCCTGTATGTGCACGGCCCATGTGGCCTTCTTACCGTGCCGACATGCTACCAGGCATGCGACGCGCGAAGGGCTTCCGGCCCCATTCAGCACTTTCCTTCTCATGGACGCAACCGACGGGGTTGTCAACACCGTATGTTGGATTTAATCCAATGGTGCAGCACGCGTCTCAGAGGATCAAAACCCGCCGCTAGCGTCAGTCTCCCTGGAAACCTAATCCATTTCCTCTTTCCCCTTCTCTATCTAGCACGGCACGCCACACCAATGAAAAGGAACCGAGCCCGGTTCTCATCGACCATGGCGCGGGCTCCAGCGTCCCGCCGGCCCACGGCGAGCGTGCTTGCCCCGAAGGCACGCATGACGCCACTGAGTATTCGGCGTTCAATCACACCGTAGAGAGATTTACCGCCTTAGGGTAAGGGTTAGGAAGGCCTTAGTCATCGGCGCTGCCACCGTAGTCCTCGCTGGTGAGCGCTTTCTTCAATGAGAGTGTCGCCAACGAAGATTACGTCAATTGGTGCATTCTTTTTGGCTGATCCGGCAATCCCAACAGGTGCCCTTCCCGAAGGCCCTCAGAAGAGGGTTCAGGTGTACACCCTCGTCGCCACCAAGAAGCATGACGTTTTAAAGACGGTGGCTCCAACTTAAGAGATGTTGATCCGCCCATAATTTCCCTTCCCCCTTAATTTCTTACTCTTAATTGCTTTGGATTTCGTTTGATTTGAAGATTTCCCTATCACACCAATACTAAATCAACTCCTCTCCTTCTTATTGATGTGGATGATGTTTAATCGAAATTTCAACCCAAATTAGGGACGCACTAGACCGGCTCTTGATATCAATGTTATAAATTAGGGTTCACGAAACCACTAGGCATGGTCCTAATCGGGTCTTAGGCATAATCAACTTAGTGCTAATCACGAATCACATTGCAGAAGATAATCACCTGGATTCTGATATATGATTAAGTAGACAGAGAAGGTTAGGAGGTGTACATACCTTAGCCTATAGTGGTGGCTGTAGCCATACCGTGGAGGAGTCCGTGTAGGATGCCGGCGAGGTTGACGGCAAGAGCGTTGGCAATGGTGGGACCTTCCCCTCACTTTCTGTATCCAGTAGATTGGATTTTTAGCCTTACAGTTAGGGAACGATGATCCCTCTTATATCTATACAGGTGTGAGGGGGGGCCTACCAACACATGGTTTATTAACCGTCCCCGATCAGGGTGGAACGGGAGAGAAAGACTCGGTAGGGGTGGGGCCCCTACCAGTACATGATCAACTCTTACAAGCAGCAGCAACAACAGTCCCAATTTGTTCCATGGGAATTTTTCTCACCGCAAGATGCTGAAATATTCAGGTCTCAAGTTGGCAGGACGTCGAAGCTGTATCAGTGTTTCACATGTGATCGTGTTGGGCATTATACCAAGGATTGCCCAGAGAAAATGTTCAGCAGCAGACAAGTACCAGTACAACGGTGTATTCATCCCTGTGTTCAACCAGGGAGGACGGCACTGCCAGCCGGAAGAGTTCAACATGTAACGATCGAGGATGTCCTGGAGGGAGCACCAGTGTTAGCGGGCATGTTTGCTATCAAAGACATACCCGTCCTCATACTTTTTGGTTCCGGTGCTACCCACAATTTCATCAGTAAATCATCTGTGGACCAGCACCAATTATCCACCAATACTCCCAAAAAGCGTTATCTTATAAGTTCACTGGGAGGAAGTATCTCTGGCAGTCTGATTGTTCCCCGAGAAGCTCTATGTTTGGGGGGCAAAATATATCCAATGTTGCTAATTAATCTGGATGGATAGAAGATTGACGTGATATTGGGGATTTAATGGTTAAACCATCACGGTGTCGTTCTTAATATTGGTACCTAGACTGTCAAAATCGACTCTCCGGTTCACGGACAGCAGATGCCGGTTTTCGACAGCATGGAGCAAGACAAAGCAGCTGCATATAACACAGAAGCAACTAAACTTGAAGATATTTTGGTGGTCCATGAGAATTCCGATGTGTTTCAGATGACTTACTGGGCTTGCCGCCAAAACGTGACATCGAGTTAAAGATTGAACTTGTTATGGGAACCACACCGATCTCTAGAAGGCCGTATCGATTCGCGTCCAATGAGCTAGCTGAATTAAAGGACCACTTTGTCCAAAAACGTTCCGTTCTGGCATTTCGTACATGGGCACCACACTTTATCGCTATTTGACAACGAAAAAGCTCGTTCAACAAAAGCTTCTGTCTTGGCATACCACTCATCTGAGTGACCACCAGTTCTGCTCTTCCAACCAGTATACATCCAACTACGGTCTTCGCCCATGTTTGACTCTGCAGTTTAAAGACGGAAAAATTATCGTTAGTTTTTCATTAATTTATGCACGACAAAAAATACCGCGTTTCTGAGTCCACCACAAGCTCGAGCTCCTATCAGCGCGAGCTCCTCTGCAAGCCGCATGTCGCACCAAGCTGCACCACCGCCCCGAGCTGCACCACCGTCCCGATCTCCTCTGCTCACCCCTACACACGACCCACCTCCTCTCTCTCTCTCTCTCTCTCTCTCTCTCTCTCTCTCTCTTGGAGCCATCGGCGACGCCGCGGCACCTGACAGCTGGCCGCCCCGACGCCGCCTTCCTCATGGTGCAATTAACCACTTAAGCATAATTAGATAAACCACTTAAGCAAATTAACCACTTAAATGAACCACTTAAGCATAATTAAACAAATTTAAGCATATTAAAATAAACCACTTAAGCATAATTAAACAAATTAAGCATAATTAAATAAACCACTTAAGCATAATTAAGCAAATTAACCACTTAAGCATAATTAAATAAACAGTTAAGCAATTCCATCATAACTTAAACAATTACATACAATTTGATTTGAATTCAAATTGAAATTTGAATTTCAATTGGGGGGAGGGGCGGCTTGGGGAGCAGAGGGTGAAGGTGGGGGGGGGGGGGGGGGGGGGAGGGGGGAGGTGAGGGTGATGGTACTGGATGGAGCTCAGGGAGGGGGAGGGGGGCAGCGTCGGCGGCGCGGATGGCGGCGTGGGGAAAGCGAGAAGCAGCGCGCGGGGAAAATGAACGAGGCGCGCGTGCGCGCGCCGCTCTTGCGGTTACGTTAAATTCAGAACTTACATCGGTCGTAGTTATTTACGTCGGTTGTGATGTCGGCCGACGTAAGTAAAGGCTAACTTCCGTCGGTCGTGTTACTTATGTTGGCTATGGGCCACGGCCGACGTCAGTATCCGTTCATTGCCGTCGGTTGTTTTACTTATGTCGGCCGTGGGACTGCAGCCGACGTAATTTAGTTAACTTACATCGGTGACCAGGCCCCGACGTAATTTACGCAACCTACGTCGGCTGGCGCACGTAAGTTCTACTGGCCGACGTAATTGTTCGCGTTTCCTGTAGTGCAAGCTCGTCACCCTGGGGCTGCTCCACATTGTTTGTAAAGAAGAAGGATGAGACTCTGAGGTTATTCGTGGATTATCGACTGCTCAATGTTGTGACTATAATGAAGAAGTATCCACTACCGCACATCGACATTCTCTTCGAACAATTAGTGGGTGCAATAGTATTCTCCAAAATGGATCTGCGATCCGGATTTCATCAAATCAAAATCTGACTGGAGGAACTACCAAAGACGGCATTCCCGACGACATACAAAATATATGAGTACCACATCATGTAATTTGGATTAACCAATGTTCCATTTCACTTTATGTATCTCATGAACTCGGTATTCATGCCGGAGTTGAACAAGTTCGTCGTGGTCTTCATCGATGATATTGGCCTATTCCAAGTCAGAGGAAGAGCATGCTAAATATTTGCATATTGTGCTGCAATGGTTGAGAGACCATAAGCTCTATGCAAAATTCAGTGTGAATTTTGGATCAGCCAAGTGCCATTCTTGGGGCACATTATTTCATCTGAGGGCATCGCTGTGGACCCAAGTAAAACCATCCAAGTGCAGAAATGGGAATCTTCCAAATCTGTCCATGAGGTAGAAGTTTCCTCGGTTTAGCAGGATATTATCGGAGGTTCATCCCTTGCTTCTCTAAAATAACTAAACCGATGACATAGCTGCTGAAAAAGGGCACCAAATATATGTGAAGTTCTGCTTGTGAAGTAGCGTTCAAGACATTAGTGCAGCACCTTACAACAGCCCTTGTTCTTGCTCAGCCGAACATGACAAAACTGTTCGACATCTATTGCGATGCATCTGGCATCGGATTTGGCTGCGTTCTTATGTAAGAAGGATGTGTGGTAGTGTATGGATCTCGGCAACTCTGAAACGACGAGCAGCACTATCCGACTGACGACCTTGAGCTCGCTGTTGTGGTATTGGCGTTAAAGATGTGGAGGCATTACTTGCTTGGAAATCATGTACACCTCTACACCGACCACGAGAGTTTGAAATATTTCTTCACACATAAGGAGCTGAATATGAGGCAACGAAGGTGGTTAAAGCTGATCAAGGATTACGAAATTTAAATTCACTACCACCCCGGTAAAGCGAATGTGGTTGCCGACACGCTTAGTCGGAAAGATCATGTGCACAACATCAACATGGCAGAAATGGAAGATGAAGAACCAAGTCTATATGTGATTCCATATGGAGCTCTCAAAAATATTTCTCTTATTACCACCATCCGAGAGAAATTATTGAAGCTCAAAAGAAGGACAAGGGCATGTCACACATACGGGAAAGAGTGGACAATGGGGAGCTAAAATCTTCCCGGAAAGATAATCACGGTACGTTTTGGTTCAAGGAGCAGATAGTTGTACCCCGGGATATGAAGCTCATAAAGAAAATATTGGATGAAGCTCACATGTGAAAATTTTCTATTCATCCGGGCATCAATAAAATGTATGAGGATTTGAAGACTATGTTTTGGTGGACATGAATAAAGTGCGAAATTGCCAAGTTCCGAGTGTGATACATGTCGGCGAGTTAAAGTGGACCACATGCAGAAAGCAGGAAAGCTACAACCGCTGGATATTACGGCATCGAAATGGGAGGATGTGAGTATGGACTTCATCATCAGATTACCACTCACATTCCGGATGTATGATTCGATTCGGGTGATAGTTGACCGACTAGCTGAATCAGCACACTTCATTCTGGTCAATGTTAGATTTGTTGCTAAATAGTATGCGGAGTTGTACATTGCCCGGACCTTATGCTTACATGGTGTTCCGAAGACCATGATTTCAGATCGGGGTGCGCTGTTCGTTGCTTGCTTCTGGGATCAGCTCCATGCCTTGTTGGATACTAAGCTGATTAGAAGCTCCGCATATCACCCACAAACCAATGGACAAACCGAGCGGGTGAATCAAGTCCTTGAAGATAGGTTGCATGCATGTGCCATCCACCACGGTAAAAATTGGGATGATCATTTACCGTTGGCAGAATTCTTGTACAACAACGTTATCAAATGAGTATCAAGATGGCACCATATGAAGCTCTCTATGGCCAAAAATGCCGCACACTGCTGAATTGGTGTGAGTCCGACGAAAGAGTGACGTTCGGGATGGATCTAGTCAATGAAGCCGAGGAACAAGTTTGGGTCATTTAACCGAACTTGAGAGCGCCACAATCTCGAAAAAAGAATTTTGGGGACAAGCGGCATCGCCCGCTGCACATCGATACTGGATATCACATATACCTCCGCGTGTCTCTGATGAAAGGAATTCAACGGTTCGGTGTAAAAGGAAAGCTCGCTCCCTGATTTATCGGTCCATTCGCAATCACAGAGAAGTGCGGACCTGTGGCTTATCGATAGGAATTGCCGGCATCTCTCGATGGTATACAAGACATTTTCCACGTATCTCAGCTCCGGAAATGTCTCAAGTTTACAGCTAGAGTCAACACCTATGAATCGGCGAGCTGCAACAGGATCTCACCTACAACAAACATCCGGTTCAGATTCTCGATGAGAGAACTCGAACCACGCGAAACCGTACACTGTGCTTTTGTAAAGTATTAGAGTCTAACCATACCGCTGATGAAGCAACATGGAAAACCGAAGAATACTTCCGCTCAACTATCCAGATTCTGTATCATCTCATATCCAGTACATTCTCTCCCACATTCGTCTCTTCATTGTAATCTCGGAAAAAGATTCCTTTAGGGTGGGGGGGGGAATGTAAAGGCCCTGAAAAACTCTAGTGTAACTCAGTTCAAGAATCAAAGAGTAAAAGAAGAAATGGTAAGGTAACCATTGTGCTCACATGGGGAACTAAATCAAACCCTAGAATGGGAGTTTAAAAATCAAATTGAATTTTTTTAGATAATGGAATAAAAAGCGCCTAGCCTATGACTTTTGCGAGGTTGTGGCCAACAAGACAGAAGCAACTGTACAATTCCTTCAGCATGCAGGTCGAGGAATTGGAACTAAAAAATACAGTTTTGAAGCAACCATACACATAGGTGGTATATTATTACAAAGCAATTGATTAATAAAACGCCAGCCATTATTGTAGAAAATTTGCATGACGATAGACTCCATCATTCTGGACACCTCCAATGGAAACTTCCTGCCCATCTCACACCTTTGTAATGGTGCCCATGTCCTGCACCAATGTGTCCCTTTGAAACCACCTGCAAATAATTTTTCACCGGACTTTTGTCAAATACGATATCATTCCTAGAAATCCATATAGCCCAAAAGATGGAAGCACACGCCATAAATTTTGAGTTCCCGAGTTGAGACTTAAACATGTATAATCAGGAATAAAAAAAATTGGAATAGAGAATGGTGAAGTAATATTAAAAGCAACTTCCATAGATATCCAAATAAACTTCCATAATGACATTCAAAAAATAAATGCTGGATAGACTCATCTTTGAACAAAACACAGATTTTTTATCACCATTCAAATTCCTGCGTAGTAGATTGTCTTTGATGAGCACTACCCTCTTCTTCAAATACCCTATAACACCTTAATCTTCAATGTAATATGTGCTTTCCATAATACTTTATCGTGATGAATATTGTCATATGTTATGGTAAAGTTATGCACTGATTGCACTGAGAAATGACCGTTTTTAGTCAAGGACCACCGAAACACATCTTCTCTGCCATTTAGTTCGACATGTATTAATTCTAAAACCATATTATTCATGCTCACTGAGTGGTCACCTACTAACCCTCTCCTGAAGGTTATATTTAAAGGTATTGAGATGAAAATATCGGCTATTATAGCATTTTTTGTGAGCAATATTATACAGAGCCGGATATCGCTGTTTTAATATTGTGTTCCTTAACCATCTATCTTCCCAGAATCTAGTATTATTTCCATTGTTTACCTGGAAATACTGAAGACTCAGGAATTTTTTTTTCACTACCATCAGAGTCGACAAAAATGTGAATCTCCAGCTCTCCTTTGTACTTGCCCCACCATTTTATTCCTCAAATATTTCCTTTTGAGAAGATTTTGCCATACACCATGTTCATTGATCAATTTAAAAATCCATTTACTCAACAAGCATTGGTTCTGTACCCCCAAGTTAAGATTACCTAACCCCCCGCAATCTTTTGGTTGACAGAGAATGTTCCATTTCCCTATATTTCTTTTTGTGCTCAACCCCAGTATAGAAAAATCTCGACCTATAGTACTCAAGTTTCTCGCACTCCTTTAGGGACCTTGAAAAATGAGAGCATGAACATAGTAATGCTAGAGAGTACAGAGTTAATTAGTACTAAATGCCCCCCACCCAACAAACAAATGTTATTTTCTCGAACATGCAGGAGAGTTGCGTATCTTATAATTAGGAAGAAGAAAAGGACAAGAGTCTAGAACAAACCACCCCACACACACCCGCTCTTACTCACTCACCGCACTGATACAGATAATTTGAAAATCACCTGTAAAAGAAAAAGAAAGATAAAATGAAAAAGAAACGACAAACCGGGAAGATGGCTTAAGTGGTTTCAAGGGATGGTAAGAGGTAAGAAATCCCCTTAGCACCAGCCATCATCCAAACCTGATGCTCCTCCGCACCTTGAGTGAGAATACCAGCTAAGCTAGGGGAGAGCCCATCAAAAACACACCGGTTCCTATGTTTCCAAAGAGTTTAAGCTCCGATGATGATTAGAGAATTCAGTCCCTACCGAGCCAAACCATGAATAGACGCGTCAACCCTTTTCCACCAGGTCATGAAGTTGAGATCATCTGGTTGCGGGACCAGGATGTGAAGCCCCACTTGTCGCAGCCAATGGAACCAGAACTGTCGAGAGAAAACAAAGTTGACTATCAAATGATTAATGGTTTCCTCCTCCTGCTCACACAAGGGGCAACATTCACAATGGTCATGACCCCGTCAGGCTAATCTATCCGAAGTCCAGCACCTGTCCAAGGCAACCAGTCACAGGAAAAAAACATTTGGAAGGTGCCCAAGACTGCCAAATTCTCTCCGAATGTTCAAATTGAGTTAATCCCTAGAACAACCCCTCATAAACCTCCTTAGTCGTATACTTCCTGGAGGTAGAGAAATGAAACCAATGTTTGTCATCAACTTCGGGACGCAGTTCAAAATTAGCAAGCAAGTCACAGAGTTCCAAATATTCAACGATGGCCCTAACCGAATGAGCTCCTTGAATATCCCTTGACCAAGAGTGATCTGTGAGCGCATCCAAGACTGTCCGTTTGTTTGTTGTTCTTGTAGGGATTGCTGCTATCAGGTTGGGGGCAATATCAGCAACTCTGCAGCCATGAATCCAACGACTGACCAAAAAAGAGTAGCAGCACTATTGCCAATGTCGCTCTGCATAGCTAGCGAAAAGAAGGCTTTGGATATTTGTGGGACTTGAATAGGAAGAGTCGCCCAAGGCTTCCCCGTTTCTGTTTTGGCTAACCATAGCCATCTCATGCGCAGCGCCCAGCTTAGCTCCTTCAGACTGGAGATATTGAGACCACAAAGGTGAAAGGGTCGGCAGACACTATTCCAAGCAACAAGACAATGGCCGCCCCTGACCTCCTTGTCCCTTGCCATAGGAAGCCTGTCCGGATTTTGTCAATCACCTTGATGGCCCA
Organism: Tuctoria greenei; assembly: GCA_036927565.1. Taxonomy (NCBI): domain Eukaryota; kingdom Viridiplantae; phylum Streptophyta; class Magnoliopsida; order Poales; family Poaceae; genus Tuctoria; species Tuctoria greenei. The sequence continues at coordinate 203,358,953 of JAYESD010000001.1, forward strand.
TGATGGAAGGTCCAATGCCATGGCTAAGTAAATTAGAGTTCTTGTAAGAACAAACTATACTGTTACTCTTCTTCGCATTGTTGTCATTAAATCTGCCTTCCAACCAGGTAATTGGTCAACCATTTTATCAATAATTGGCCGGACCTGTGCCTTTGTCAGTCTCTTCAGGGATAGGGGTATGCCTAAATATTTGCACGGAAAATCCGACAATTCACAAGGCTGCAGCTCTTGAATGACATCTACCTCACTTTCCCCACACCGGATTGGGAAAACACTACTCTTTTGGGCACTGTTACACAGGCCTGAAGCTTCGCCGAACAAGATGAGGATATCCTTCGTAGTATTGATGTCATCAGCATTTGGCTTGAGAAAGATAACAACATCATCAGCATAAATGGAGATACGATGCTGAAAAGATCTAACCGAGAGAGAGTTGAGTTGCCCTTCCACCTCTGCCTTGATAAACAGCCGACCGAAAATGTCCATGACAAGGATGAAGAGCATCAGAGATAAAGGGTCTCCCTGACGCAAGCCCCGACGATGCAAGATGCAGTCCACCGGAACACCATTAAGCATCACACGGGTGAAAGGTGTAGCAAGAAGTCCACTGATTATGTCTCTCCAAATCTGACCGAAGCCGAGCTGAGACAAAACTTCCAGGAGAAAGGGCCACGAGACTGAATCAAACGCCTTGGACATGTCCAATTTGAGAAGAATTGACGACTATCTACGCAGATGGAGAAGCCTCGCAGACTGCTGCACAAGCATGAAATTATCTTGTATGAATCGACCTTCTATGAAGGCATTTTGGATAGGCGAGACCATGCCATTAAGATGTTTAGCCAAACGATTTGCTAGGAGTTTTGTGATCAGCTTAGCTACTTCGTGAACCAAACTTATGGGACTGAAATCCTTGACCGAGACAGCCTCAATTTTTTAGGAATAAGGGTGATGTAGGCGGTATTGAGCAGGTCGAAATTATGGAATTTCCTGCTCCAAACGGCATAGACAACAGCCATAACATCAACTTTATTATTGACCACCAAGCCTTGTAAAATACACCCGTGAACCCATCCGGTCCTGGGGCCTTTTCCGAAGGTAGACTCTTAATGGTTTCCAGAACATTAGTTGCAGAGCATGGAACTTCCAGATCAGCCAGATCATGGGCAGGGATTCCCAAAGCTGCTAGATCAATTGTAAAAATCTCTGTCCTTGTTACTCCCAAGAAGATTATAATAAAATTCATCGATCAACTTAGCTTTGTCCTCATGCTGGGTGAGTGGTTGATCATCTTTCATCAATTTGGCTATGAAATTTTTCTTTTTTCGCTGCCGAGCATGTGCGTGGAACAGCCAGGTATTAGCATCCCCATCTTTGGGGCAGCCGATTCTAGACCGCAACCGTGCAATAGTACGTCTAGGAGAGGACAGAAACAACGAATGATTCTTCAACTTATTCTTCAACCAGGATTCAACCGTCGAGAATGTACGATTATCTTGGGCAATTTCCAGCTTGTGAAGAAGCTCGCAGGCAAGAGCAAGCTGAGAACGCACATGCCCGATGTTCTTGTCACTCCAGGACTGTAAACCCTTTGCTGTTGCCTTGAGCTTGGAGTTCAGAGTTTGGAAGGGACATGGACTAGCTGGAGTAGAATTCCAAGCCATCTGGACCGCCTTCATGAAACCACCAAGTTTGGGCCAAAAGGCCTCAAAGTGAAACCGCCGCTTTCCTGATTTAAAGTCATTGAGGCCAAGAATAAGCGGACAATGATCAGAATCTTCCGAGGCAGTGCTCTGAAGGAGCGCATTGGGAAAGGCATCCTCCCAATCCATCGTATAAAGAACTCTATCCAACTTCACCAGCGTTGGTGAGGCTTGATGATTTGACCAAGTGAACTTTCGCCAATTCAGAGGTAAATCCTTCAATGCAAGGTCATTAATAAGATACCGAAATCTGCCCATCATTGTCCGGTTCAGATTCAAGTTATTTTTGTCTTCATCCTTCTAGATCAAATTGAAATCCCCTGCTATCACCCACGGACCAGCACATTCTGCTCTTATAGCTCGCAGTTCTTGTAAGAAAAGAATTTTCTCTTCATTGTCCTGTGGCCCATACACACAAGTGAGCCACCAAGAAGGACCAGCATAGGATTTGAACTGTATAGATGCACTGAATCGATCAACCCTCCGCTCGCCTGTGACTCCCAAGTTACTTCTCCATGAAAGCAAGATGCCACCACTAGCCCCAACAGTAGGAAGCACCACATTATCCATAAAATCAGTACCAAGCGTACGCAGCAGAAAACGCCTAGAGCAAGCTGCTATTTTTGATTCTTGAATGCATACAATATCCGCCTGATAAGCCTCTACCATCGTCCAAAGCGAATTCTGTCTTGCAGAGGAATTCGAGCCACGTATATTCCAAACTATAATTTTTTAGGATCCATTAGAAGGTAAAAGAGTAACGACCAAGAGAAGTCACCAAACACTATTAATTAAGATAGAATGGCCGTTGGTCCACCCTGCAGCTCAAACTGGGCATGGCCATCCATCCAAATAAAGCCGCAAGGGCTGCGATATGAGATTCTGATAGAGGCTGCAGAAAAAGCTTGGTGTAATCATCTAAAGCTTGTTGATTAACTCCCTCATCGTTCCCAATCAAATTAAGAGCTTCATAGCCTACTTCGAGGTACAGTTGTTTTGAGAATCTTTATTGAACTCCACTGGGGCACCCGCACTACGACGTGTGTGCCTTGGAGTGAAGCCTGGAGAAAATACTTTGTTATTCTGCTTCTTGATCGGTGGCACTGGGAGGAGTTTCTGAGTTTGTCATGCCAAATCCTTGACAAAATCACTTTGGATCGCATCAATCCCGGACAACAGATTTGATGGTTGGACTGCAGCCATAGATTGAATCGACACCGGGGCATCAACTCTTGCAGCAGCCTCAGGCGGAGTCAGCTGTGTGACTTCCACGCCCAAGGCCAAGGAGGAGGGCTCCACTCCATCAGGAGGAGCCGCATTATCCTCAGGGGTTTGGAATGTAGCCTCACGGTCAAGAGATACCTGGGACGCCGACACATTATCCTTCAATGGAATCAACTCCGGGATGTCGGCTCTTGTAGCCTCCTCACGTGAACTCAGTACCATGATATTTACGCCCGCATCCAAAAGAGAGGGCTCCACTCCATCAGGAGGAGCCGCACCATCCTTTGGGACCCCGAAATCAGTCTCGAGCTCAGGAGACACCTGAGAACCCGATGCATCAACCCCAGGCGGGATCAATGTCGGGAGTACAGTACCCGAACCAGCCTCAGGCGGAGTCAACACAGTGACTTCCACACCCTCGGCCAAGGAAGAGGACTCCCCTTCAGCGGGGGGACCGAGCCGTCGAGAGCGCCTCCGAGAGTAAACCTGGCATAACGCCCTATCTCCGAAGGTATTATTCGGATTTTTTGCGCATGTTTGCTGATCATGCGATAACACTTCTTCAAGGGGAGCCGGGACCGAGATCAGACCAGAGGTTGCCTCGAGGCCCGCACAGCCCCCCTTATCAAGAGCATACTCCTCATCAATTCGCCTCGAGTTATGAAGGCTGCCACGTTAAGCATCCTACCTGCCAATATTAATGCTTGAACCGAGACGTTCTCTGACCGGCCGCCTGCTACCGCTTCCGGTGCCGATAGCATCGCTCAGACCAGCTCCAAATGTCGATGAAGAATTTGAGTCAAAGCGCCGACGTTGTCTTGCTGACCCATCTGAGCTGCCGTCCAACTGATTTGGAGGAGGCTGCGATGCAGATCCCCGTGACAAATTACCAGGCAGAACCTTAATGTTCACGTGATAGACAAGAGCCCTTTTTCCATCAAACTCATCATCACCGACGGACGGCTGCTCAGTAATCCATAGGGCTTCGATGCCGGGATCTCATTTGGATTGAAGCACCAAGCCGAACAGCGAAAAGTGTCCAGACTCTTGGGATCCAGGGTATCATGATGCACTGACCGGACCCAAGCGTGAGGGTTCAGAATATGTTCAACAGTGGGTGGTTCCCAAGCGTGAATTGGTATGCACGTGATCTCAACGTCAATTAGGTGAGGCAGAACACCTCCTGAGGATCTAGCAAGTCTGGACCACTTCTTGATCGATATTGAGAAAGTTGGGGCTCTTATAACTAATCGTCTCTCCATGAGGAGCTCCACCATCTCCAATGTAGGAAGGAATAGGATAAAACTAGCCGGAGTGAGTCTTCTAGTAATGAGAGAACCCGTCGAGACTTTCAGCCGCAGTGTGATCAGCTCTTTAATTTTGTCTTCCACCAAAACACGATCCGAAATGACTGTAATGATAACTGCCTTCTGAAGATCGTCCTCAGCTCTGGATAGATTGTTGTTCCACCCGATTACGCAAATGGAACGATTTTGGGCAGCACGACTACTCTCCTAAGAATGCATGGCTTGCTCATCAATATCAGGCTCCTGCAATGGCTCCTGACCCTCTTGGGCAGTGGGCCGCCGCTTCCGATAGCGTCGTCGCCTCGGCCGGTACCCAGATGAAGACGTCGCCCCAGCCATCACACTATTATCCTGTTGAGAGATTGCCGGCGGCTCCATGTCTTTTGGCGGCAAGTGGTCAGAAGGGGCACCATCCCGAGTTTCAGAGGGCGTGATTTTCCTCCAAATAGAAGTCTGGCTAGGGCATCTCTGAACGTGATCGATCAACTCACCACTCACCACAGGGGGACGAGACCAGGCAGGGGCCCTACCCGAAGAGAGGCGAGACCGAACGAAAGGTCTATCAGCCTGAAGCCGAGCATCACCGACAATGCCCTCCGGGAGAGACCAGCCGGAAGAGAGGTGAGACCAACCAGAAGCTCTACTAGTCTTAGGCCGGGCATCACAGGCTACAATCTTTGAAAGCGGCAAGCCGGAAGAGAGGCGGGACCAAACCGAAGGTCTACCAGCCTGAGATTGATCAACATGGGCCACGCCCGCAAGAGAGATCCTCCTCCACATAGATAGCCTGTCGCGCACCACTGGGCACACATAGGACTTGTGACCCAGGTTCCTGCAGTGAAAACATCTAGTCTTCCAGCGGCACTGCACCGCTTTGTGTCCCGAAGAGAGACAGTTGAAGCAATGGCCGACAAGATCAGCAGGGACTGGACGGCCATGCCGATGGTTTCTGTGACGGAGCATCTTAGTGCGCTTGGACTCCACGAGCTGCCAGCCATTAGAATCCACCACTTCACGACCATCATCAACCACCTGCCGCCTCAAAGGGATGAGACGCAAGGGTTTTTTCTTTGGAAACATCAGGGGTCGGTCTCTTCGTCTCCCCGCCGGTCATAGTGCCTGCCACCTTTATGATCGGGCTTCTCGTCTTCCCGCCGATCATGGTGCCCGCCGCCTTCATGATCCTCGCGGTCATAGTGCCCGCCACCTTCACGATCAGGCTTTTTGTCTTCCCGCCGATCATGGTGCCCGCCGCGTTCATGATCCTCGCATGGGATGGCAGCGCAGTTGGGTTCTTCGTCTCCCAACTGGTCATGGTGCCCGCCTCCTTCATGATCCTTGGGTGGGATGGCAGCGCAAGCAACATAACAACATCACAAAAGGTGGGCGCCGCTGACCCGCTTGGACTGTAGTCGGATGGGCTTCCATCTCTCCACCTTACAAACATCGGTCGACCACGAGACATGGCAGAAGCCAAGAGGAGGGACGAAGGGGGTCAGGGAACGACGCCTGAGGGGAGGGTGTCGTGGTGGAAGCGGCTGCTGGGGTGGCCGCCAAACCCGGAATGGGCGCCGACGTGCGGTTGTGGAGGGGAGGTGAGGCATCGGGGATGGGAGGAGACGGAGCCATCATACAGCAGGTTGTTAGGTCTTGCAACATTGTTTCTCTTTCTTCCCAACAAACAAATGTTTTCCTTTCAAACTACGTAGTTACTTCAATTTCTCTTCTACCATACTCCAATCATTATTACATAATTTCTTGATACGCACGGGAATGCCCAAGTACATAAAAAGGTGTGAGCTGACTTTGCATCCAAAGAGACGTGAGTATTGTAGCTCGTATAATTTCGGTTCACCAAAGCACAATAATTCGCTCTTATGGAAATTAATTTTCAGTCCCGATATTTCCTCAAACACAAACAATAGTAATTTTAGATTTGCCGCTCTATCTAAGCTGTGATCAACAAAAATAACAGTGTCATTCGCGTAGAGTAGTGTTGATCAGCTTTCATCAACTAAGTGCGGAACTAAGCCTCTAATAAGACCCGCTCTCTTTGCCCTATTTATTAAGATTGTTAACATGTTGGTGACGATATTAAAAAGGATGGGTGATAATGAATCACCCTGTTTGAGATGTTTTCATGTCATAAAACTCTTGCTGACCTGGTTGTTTATTTTAATCCCTACATGTCCACCCTGCATAAACACATCTATCTGTCAGGACCAGGGTCCCGACAAACCAGGGATTACATTGGGTGGTGTCGTGCGATGCGACACCTAATAGCACAACACAAAAAAAGCAAAGAACTTATAACATAAGTGAGCAACTTATATTATTCTCAGAGTTTTATACAAAAAGTGCTTATATCAGCAGAAGTCTTCATACAACTCTCTCAAACCTACACTACAGCAGTAGCGGTCGTATCCAGCCTGCGGATACTCCACTCTAGAATCACAATAGCAAGCAGCGGCATCAACGGCTTTGTTGATAGTTCTTAAGTAACACTAACAAATCATCCCTGGCAATGGCACAAGAAATGCTTGATGACGGCTACTAACATTACATATATAAATCCGCAAGCGCACAGAAGCTATCGATGTAGCATTTCCCCTTAAAAGAGTATGCCAAGGGTGTCATTTATATTCTCACAAAGGAACGCTAGGTGGAATCAAAGCAATCATCAAATGGAGAGGATAGGTTGGTCTAGGTAGGGAGCAAGGATGGGTAAATGATAATTGGAGGTAGTGTGACACATACAAGAGCATTCTATCCTAAGGAGGGCAAATGACCATGAAATCTAAGCTTTTGAGGAGTAACAACACGAGGTCGATCCCTCATAAGGGATTCGTGATCTTGAACCAAGTTTTCTGGCAAGCAGAAACAAGACATACACTACCCTGTTTTCACATAAAATGCGAAAATGAGAAGGGTTATCCTACTAAAACCTACCTAGGGTCCTATCCTATTCACTCAATCATGCAATACTTTGGTTGCCTTCCTCGAGAACGGCGCCAGAAATGCTTGTTGATAGTTCTTATGTAATACTAACAATTCATCCCTAGCAATGGCGCCAGAAATGCTTGTTGACGGCTACTAAAATCACAAATATAAATCTGCAAGCGCACAGAAGCTATCGATGTAGCATTTTCTCTTAAGGGCTCCTTTGGTAGCCTGGGATTCTTGAGGGAACCCGGCCCATTCCCCGTCCCAGAAAACAACATGGTGAAATTTATCCTCTCTCGATTTGGTTATCTATTTTCCCGCCCAATTCACCGAGGAAAACAGGACTTACTGGTCGGGTCTTGCGACGTCGGGAAGGAAATCCTAGCTGCTCACGTGTCCTCTCGTGTTGCTCGCCTCCTCCCTTCATAGTGCCGCCACTCCCGTCCCCCGTCCGCATCGCCACCACCTGCGTTCGTCCCCTCGTGCAGCACCACCACTCACGTCCCTCCGCTCACACAACGCCACCTCTAGCCTCCCCATGCCCGCAGCGCTCCTCTTGCCTCACTCGTCGACCGTCGCACCCATCCTCTGCACCGCCGAGCAGTGCCCCAGAGCAGTCAACAAAGCAACACCTCCTGTTGACTCTAGCACGCTGCCGATAAATCACTTGCTGCTGTCGGCCAGTCTAGTGCCCTCTCCAGTGCCGCTGCCATCTCCTGCCCGCCACCATTGCCAGGCCCGACTGCTTCCTCAGTTTTGTTTGTCATGTATGTGAATGTGGGCGGCTAGATAGACGGCGTGACTAGCCATCACTGAGGGTGGAGTCCTCTTGTCTGATCGTGGTGCAACCAACCATAGCCATGCATCATCTTGCGTCAGCGGCATGAGAGATATAGAAAAACGAGAGGTCCTTATCATTGTTGTGTGTTGGTGAGCTGCACGCTGGCCCTGTTCTAGCCTCGTTCTACCATAGATATAGTACTTGACAACTAGCAGGGTTGTTGACTTGTTTTGCCTTTGCTACCGGTAATGGAAGTGTCCGTTTTTGTTCCTTTTTACTGCTACTCTACTAGAGTTCGATGTTCTTGCATCTGACCATCTTGTTAACATTCAACTTTTTTGTCATGTTTTTTTGGGACATTAGCTCCTAAGCTTCCAAATGGCTAAAGGGAATACAACCCCAGAGTGATGAATTTTCCAAGTGAAGGAAAATGCCCCCTCGGGGGTTTGCTTCCTTGAGAACATCCCTTGCTCCCAAAGGAGCCCAAAAAAATTATTCCAAGGTCATCATTTATATTCTCCCAATGGAAGGCTAGGTGAAAGCAAAGCAATCATCAAATGGAGAGAATAGGTTGGTCTATGTATGGTTCTAGCAAGGATGGGTAAATGATAATTGGAGGTAGTATGACACACACAAGAGCATTCTATCCTAAGGAGGGTAAATTAGATAAAGAGGGACTAGGCTAAGAGTAAGGTAGATACTCCTACTATGCTTGTAATATAAATATACATAGCCTAGGTTAGTTACTAATGATCATATCAATTATGAATTCTTATGCTATTTTGATCAACACATCAGGCACGGGGTTACCCCTAGTAACACTAGGATGACTCTCGCAAAGAGCATGTGGTATAGCCGAACGTGGAGGATTACAAAGGACAGATAGGGCTGTCACCACCTACTGCTCACCGCTTCAATCTGTGGGTCTATGAGACATTCAATGCTACTTATCTATCCTAGCACCATGCTAGCATATTAAGTAATTACCTTAAGAGCCTAGGCACAAGCCATCCTAAGGCAATGAACTAAATCATTGTTCAACCAATGTTAATACATATCATAAGTTATTCATATTAACCTAATCATGTCATAGCTAATTAGAATATAGTGGGGGTTTGTAGTGCTTATGATGATATAATGAGAATGGTATGGCATAATCATAAATACTACTCCTACAACATATATGGAATCCACAATCAAACAAGAAACGTTTCATCCAAGTATATGAACAATAGAATACTAAAGGTAACATGCAAAGTAACAAATACAAATAGGAATATTAGAGCCATACCTTTCCGAATTAGGAATTGGGAAGAGACTCCTTCTACTCCTCTCCTACTTGGACTATGCAATAGAGGCTCTCCTTTCTACAGCCTAATCTCCTGTAAACCTATAGAGAATAGTGGATACAATGGAATGAATACTCAAGTGGTGTGTGTGTGAAGTGAGGGTAGGGAGTACTATTTATAGGTGGTGAAGGGTCGGTTCCAGCCACCAAAAGTGCGCGAATCAGTCACCACTGACTTCTTCAAGCCTGGAGGAGCCAACACGTGGTGATTGACCGAGTTTGGCGCCAGGACCAAGTCAGCCGACTAGGGGGGTCGACCGACCTGGTCTCTGCACCATTTCTCATGTGCTTTCTCCAGGTGACCGCTAGGTGGGTCTCGTCAGTTTATATGGGTGCTACACCATTGGATGGCCTCAGATACTTCTGTTTGTTGGCCATTTGACCCATGTGGTGCCACATGTCGGCACTTGATTGGCTGGGATGATTTTTTATAGGATTGCTCCCCCTCTTTTACCTCATTTCCTATAATAATTCCCTTCATGCACTATTTTTCCAAGGACAAGTGGAAATAGGTTAAATAGAAAGGTGATGTGTGCAAGAAATGGTAATTCCTTCACACAATTGAGTTATATTTATGGTTGAAATTGGTATATAATAGCCTTCAACAAGCTTCCATTTGCTATATGCCCCGACGAGGCAAAGCCTATAAACCCGTCATAGCTATATACCTGCAAAACTCATATAAATATAATCGTGAGCACAAGGCTCAGCAAGACATACCCGTCTCACCTAAGAACCTGGAACACTATATGCTGGGAACGTAGGACTTGAATTTCAATTGTAGAAAGTAAATATTCACTGTTAATTGATCCTTGTTTCAAGTATATAATAGCATGTGTCATCCTTCGGCATGACAACATCATGAATTCAACAATCAAACAAGAATTGCTTCATCCACGATGTTGCAGGGTCCAAGGTTACACATTCCTTAACAAGTTAATTGCTTAGAACTATAACTTTGGTTCTTCCATTAGCTACCTCAACCAAGTTGATTAACAATCCAGCAGGTTCACCCAGTTCCAGTTGTTAATACATTATAGCGCAGTGAACAAGTATGATCCCTTCTGTGAGCGACGGTGATTCGAATCATGAAACACCCAGATTGCACATCGCATACACCCGTCAAGAGGGCCTATGGTTCCCCTCTATAATGCCATAAGTGACAACCTTTCACAAGACACATCAATGCCGAATCAGTTCAACCACCTCGGGTCAGTAGACTCCCAATATGACACACACGACTTCGGCGTGGTCCATGTAGCTGAGTTTTCCCCTACTGCCCTATTGGCTTACCGCCTAAGGTGTTCAAAAAATTCTCAACACCAAGGTTAACAAGTTACATCGGTTTTCTGGGTCCCATATATCCACTATGCATCTGGTACAAATTCAAACTTGTCTAGCAGGGCCGCACACAATGCGGTCCGTAATCAACACAAGCAGGAACTATAACCACAAAATAATGTTCTTGAGCACCCTACTTTTCCTGCCCGGTCTCCAGTTTCTCCCCAATTGATCCCACATATCACTGTTCCCAAGTAAAATCCATCTACTCGAGCCATCTCACTTAATCCCCTTTCCATATTATGTATCATATTAACAGTTATGTAAAATTCTATACAAACCAAACTCCAGGGATTCTTGGGTCATGCATGTAGAGTATCATACATTCCTAGACTAAATGAACAATTACCATCATATAGATTATAAAAGCAAAACATATTAATAGCTTAAATGCAAATTGGGGCCTGCCTTAGATTGTAGCTAGTGTAAATGTCAATAGTTAGAGCTTGCTCTTCTAGATGAAGCTTCTCGCCATTTTCCTCCTCTTCTTGGCTTTGATGCTTCTTGGCCGAATCTTGTTCTCATGTTCTGCTTGAGCAAATCTTGTTCTTGCCACGGAGTCCATGCTAGTCCTTTTCCTCTGAGTCGTGCTCCTCGTCGATCTCCGTTCGTCGTGTTCACTAGCGAAATGAATATGCATATAGAAAATAGAACATATGATTTTGTGCTGGAGAATAGAGGATTAATGACCCCAAAGTTAAATAGCAAAAGTATATCTTTTTTCAAGAAAATTTTAATCAAATTTGCTGGAACCAAAAAGGAAAGATTTCAATAATACAATTTGAAGTATGAGTTAGTTTTATAGGTTTTTAACCTACACATAAGAGTATTACAATTTGTTTCAATTGTTCATTTAATTGAACAAGGTTGAAGATTTATATTTGAGTTACTGGATAATAATTGTTTGCAAAGTTTCATACTTTTATATATCAGGATTTTCCAGAATAAATCAGTAAAATTCAATTAGAGTTTGAAAGGCATACAAGGATAATCTGTTGATTTCTGATGATTGTTTGATCCAATGGAAGTGAAACTTTTTCCGGAGATACTAGGATATTCTAAGAGTTTACTAGAATATTTCAGAATTTTATAAGGTCCTGATTGTGCATAAGAATTCTTCCAATGTTTCTATTGATCTGATTTTTAGAGAAATTAAGATGGCTGTTTATGTCTAATAATTTTGTTCACTGCAAACTAGAGGTCACAAGGAGTCCACAGAATTTTACTTCGCATTATTAGGATTTTTGTACTATTTATTGTGAATTTTACAAGTTGTTCACTTATTTCTGGAATTTTTATTAAACCTAAATGCCAATGGCTGGCGGGTGGGGCCTTCAACGCCGAGCTGGGAGCGGGATGCACCACGGGAGGCGGCGCCACCCGCCAGTTATTCGCTGGAGGAGGCCAGGGTACTGGGGAACAACACCAAAACAATCAAGGAGACGCGGGGAGCTTCATGGTGGCTTCGGTTGGGGTGGTACCGGCCTGAATATCGCCGGCGGCGAGGCCATGGCGGCGGCAAGGGTCAAAGAGCTCGATCTAGCCAATTGTTACAGCAAAATCCTTTATACAAGGCTCTAAAGAATCTAGGAACCAGGAAGAACCTCAATTTGTAGTTCAATAGAGGTGGGGATGGCCGAATAAAAGGACACCCCGGGTGCAGCAAGGGGAACGCAAATGCTGCCACTAGATTTGAAATTCCCGAGGAAATACAAAACCATTCTTTGATTGGTTTGATGCTACAAACTCGCTAGATACTGTAGTTTCTATGGTTCAAATGGATTAAAAGTTAATCAATCATGCATGGAAAATTTTAGCGTGGAACAACTATCATGGTTTTCTAATAGCTGTCGTGAAACCTTAGAATTACAGCTAACCGGCAAGAGGAATGACTGAGCAGCCTAGGGGAGAGCAAGGAGGGGCCATGGCAAACCTTTGGTCGCGTTTGGTGAAATGGGAGAGGCTCAGTGCTGGCCACGCCATGAGGAACCGAGGCGGCGCAGAGACTTTGCACAGAGAAGTAGAAAACACCTCAGTGCAGCACGAACACACATGAAGCAGACTTGGCACGTGTCGGGGAGGTAGATGGAGTCACGGCACAGCTCTTGGTGTGCTCTACTGGGCAGGGGATCGACGGCCACATTGACACTCCATGCGCTTGACAAAGAACAGAGGCGGCTGAAAACTATTCCGGTGCAACACGACGAAGTGTGGAGGATGTCCTTGCGCACGTCGGGGAAGTCGAAAGAGAGATGGTGCATCCTTTTTGCGGCCTCAGTCGGGTAGGGGAGCGATGGAACCGGCCGTCATCATCAAGCAGCAAAGCGGTGGCCGAGCGGCAGGTAGAACGCAAGCTGAGCGAGGAGAGAGCTTTATCTGTTTTGGGGCACGTTAGGAAGGACAGAACGCGGGGATAAGGGCGGGACAAGCTGGAGCGGTCGAAGCAGCTGCGTGGCAGCCATGCAATCGTGCGGTGTCCAACGGAGAGCTGCTGCTGAGACAGGGTCGGTAACTCAGGGTTGGGACCCTGACAGGTGGGTTCCACCCCAAGGGCACCTCCTCTCTGGTCCAAAGACAAAGATAGTAGACAAGACCTAAAAATATTACAATTTCACACTCTAGATGAATAAAATATTTAGAATCCCAATATGAAATCAGATTTGTGTTTCAAGCAAGTTGAATTTTTAACTTTAAATTCAAACTTCAATATTCTTTTACCAATTCCTTTGCAGTTTTCCTATACTTGACAATTTCTTTGATTAGTCATTAACTCAACTATAATGATAATGACAATTTCTTTGATAAGTGAGGACAAATCTATGTTTTTGTCTATTTTGAGATTGCCATGTAAACATGAATTTGAAGTTGATTTTTAATCATTGCTTAATTGCAGTATTCAACTAAAAGCTTCTAGCGACTAAGGAAATAATTAAATTTGTACACCTAATTAAATATCAATATATTTTGGCTTTTGAATCAAGTTTTAAATTTAAAACCTGGCCTTGATTTTTTAGTAGAGATTGTTATGACCTCATTATTTTGCACTTAGTTTATTTGATTTCACTCATACACTGATCATTTTTCCCAACAATGTCTAAAGTCCTTAATAGATCATATTTTGAGAATCATTTATTAATTACCGTAATTTATTTGAGTTTGACTTTAAATTCTATCTTTAAAATTTTACGTTTGGATTTTTGCATTTTTGCTCTTCTCGGATGCAGGCTTTTACACTATCCATCTACATCAGTGATCGGAAAAACCATTCACTTAAAGTGTCTGTTTCACAAAAGACCACGTTACCTTATCGTAAGTTGTCGAAGCGTACGAACAACACTTCCTCCGGTACTACTAAATTGTAGTCCGCGGAGGTTTTTTATTCGGTTTGGGCGCGCAGAGATTATAGACAAGATGATGACACAGATGATTTACGTGGTTCGGGTCACCTGAGCATAATATCCTACTCCACGGGGTGTGTGTTGTTGTATTAGGGAATCACTGGTGCTTGCGTGCATCTGAGCTTAGTTGTGTTTGTATCGTGCAACACAATCCCTTTTATAGATCAAGGGATGGCTGTTACATCAAAAGCCTGGCCCGACACGTGGCCCCAATGGCTATTATTACCTAATACACGATCTGAGTGTGCTTAAGCACCCTAATAGCATGATAGCGCGTCTTAATGGTGGCGTTAGCAGTATTACGGGTGTTCTGTCTGTCCGTCATTAATATTGTAGTAATGGCACGTACTCAGACCTTGTAACTGTAGCAATAACTGTCCCTTGAATGTTCGTGCTGTTGGAGATCCGTCAGTGTTCCCGTTGGTGTCGAAGGTCCAAAAGCTCTCCACATAGTAGCTCCAGAGCTTCCCCTCACGAGAAAGTATGTCCAGAGCCACTACACACGTGACGGCACCGGAGCTTCCCTCTACTGGGGGTTAGGTTTGGGGTCACTCGACAAATGTCAAGCATGGAGCTTCCCTAAGTAGGGAGTTTAGCTCCGGTCTTATATTACAAGTGGTAGTGTCAGAGCTACCCATAAGAAAGAGACTGGTCCAGTGCCGTATAACATGTGGGGCCTACGGAGGTCTTCAACTCTGACGGGTGGAACTCACTTGCACTTCTTGTGGTATCGTGGGGTACACGGTACGCAGGGTATCGACTGTGGCCCCTGGGCCCTCCTTCGGGAGAAACCCTTTGGGTTAAGTTATTCTACCGGAGGTGGCGCCATCTTCGATTCCCTCGCATCCGCCTCAAAGGTGCAGTCGAGGTGACGGTTCATTGTTGAACCATTGCCTCGTGGCTTTCCTTGAATGCGGCAGGTGATATATGTGCGGAAGATCTCACAAAATAGAAGGTCACCCGTTCCCAATACGAAAATCGTATTGGTTCTGAGTGCCTTGTCAAGCTGCCGCCCTCGGGACCCGCCTGGGGCAACGGTTTGCCTGGGGCAAAAACTTCGGCTCTTCCGCTAAAGTGGACGTGGGCCAAGTCGTCATTAGCGAGGTAGATTTTTTAGAGCATAACCTTAGTCCCCTTGCGGTTTCCATCCAAGAGTTGCTGAGGCTTACATAAGAAGGAAAGCCCGCATAGTTTGGGGACTCTTCACGCTTTCAATCAAACTCGCGCTCAGAGCCTCCCAACCATCACATAGAGTTCCAACTTTTACTCCACTTTGCCACGATGGAGTTTGGTCTTCCCCGCAGCAAGGTCATGACCAAGGAGGAGATGGTGAGTGTCCGGACCTACATGGGTTGGTCCAGTGACTCCTACAATAAGGACATCCGCTGCGGCAAGCTCCTCTTCAAGAAGGAGCACACCGTGGATATGGTGTACTTCTCGGCGTATGCCATGGTGGGTCTGATCCCGCCCTTCTGAAGCTTCCTCTTGATGCTGCTGGACTTCTACAACGTCCAGATTTATCATATGGGACCACACTCCCTCTTGCTAGTGGCGACGTTTGTCCACTTCTCCGAGATGTGGGTGGGCGTGCCTCCCTGCATCGAGTTGTTCTGGACCTTCTTCACGGTCCACACCACCGGTAAGGGGACCGAGCTCATCGGCTTCTACTATTTCGTGAAGTGGATGAATTGCCCCTTCAAGTAGTTGAAGTCCTTCCCCTCTGGCAAGTGGGATGATTGGAAGAAGTATTAGATGACCATCACAGTGGAGGAGCATGAGAAGCTGGAGCTTCCCGAGGGTCTTCCCAATGTCGACATTGACGCCTGGAATGTAGTTCTGGAGCCGTCGAATGCATACAAGCCCATACTGGAAAGGATCGAAGAGTGCATAGAGGGAGGAGTGACCCCCCAAATGGTCTTCTGCAATTTCATGGTGAACAGGTGGCTCCAATGAAGACTAGCGAACGACCCGCATGGGCATTCAATAGTGAGATGGATCATGACCGAATTGAAGTCGGATTGAACACCAACTTGAATGATGAAGCTTTGAGGATCCATCTTAAAAAATTTCAGAATGGAGGTGTCTCCCGTGACGTCATGACTCCGCCTGCTGCCTTTCTGCCTCTTAACATGGTTCCGGAGGTCAGGAGGGAGATCTTGAGGAGAATGCCGGCATTAGATGACTTGGGCATGGCAGAGAGGCACCCTGTCTCTGGGGTTGCAATTCTCAGAGTTTCTGAGAGGATGACTGCCCCTGTCGCGAGCCGGAGAGTCGATGACGTCGGCAAGGGCAAGGGTAAAATCAAGGAATCGGCTGAGTCTTCTACCCAAAAGAGGAAGTTGACGCATGTTGACAGGAGCCCGGTCTACTCCAACTCCAATACCCTTTCTCCCCGGGGAAGGAGACCTTCGGGGACCACACCTACTTTGATGCCAATGACCTCGAGGGACTCAAGCTACGGCAGGTCAACTCCAGCTCTGGTGCCAGCTGTGAGCTCCTGGTCTGGAGGTCCTTCCCAGCCGAGGGGGGTTCTGGCTGAGAAGTCTCCAGCTGCTACAGCTAGCACCTTACCAAGGTCTGAAGTTACTGTCTCACCAAAATTTGTGGGCTCTAACTCCGAGCCTCGGAAGAAGAGATTCTGCAGCGACTGGGGTGGTACCATCCCTAGGTAAGCATCATTAACTTACCTTGAAATGCTAATCTTGTTTTTATTATGTTTTTAATCTTCTCGACCCTTTGTTTCCAGGTTGTCGAGAAAAAAGTTTGAGGCTTCGGCATCTGCTACAACTACTGGAGTTTTGCATGCTGAAGCTTCTGTTTCAACCATCGAGCCTCCCCAGGTGGTGCTGGATGACACGGCAGCTCCGGTGCCAGCTGTCGTGGACTTGGATCCAGAAGAGACGCCCGAAGCTCCCATGGTAGCGCCAGACCACAGGGTAGAAGTTGTTGAAGCACCAGCAGCAATACCAGCAATAGCACCAAAGGTTGAAGCTCTGGTGCAGGAATCAGAGATGTCAGAAGCTCTGGCACTTGAGTCGGAGGTACTCGAAGCTCCAGCGCCCTTGCCAAAAGTGGCTAAAGATCCAGCGATTTAGCCGAAGGTACCTGAAGCTCCGACCTTTGTGCCGGAGATAGTTGAAGCTCTGACTGCTGAGCCGGAAGTGTCTGAAGCTCCGACAGCTGACCTGGAGGTGGTTGATGTAGCGGCGCCTGAGCCGGTGGTGGAAGTGGCTTGGGATGAAGCTCCAACCACTGCTCCAGAGGTAGTTGCTCCGGAAGTTTCCATACCCGAGCCGAAACATCCTGAAGGAGCGGCAGAAGGTTCTCCACCCGAGGAGCCAGTAGCGGAAGATGTTGCCGCTAGACCTTCGACGTCAGCTCTGGAGGTAGAAGTTCCCCCAGTGGGATCTCCCTCAGCAGCGGCTGAGGAACTCACGGAGGGCGGCCCTAATGCCGTAGAAGCTTAGGGAAATGCGCTCGTGATGTCGGACCCCATTTTTGTATTGGAAGACCCCTTGGAGCTAGTGGAGATGGACCCTGCAGGTCCGAAGCCTATTCCTTTGGCGCTGTCGATTGATAATGCCAACTCCAGTCTATGTCAAGTTCAGCTTGCCTTCGACCATGAAAGCAAAGTTCTTGCAGAAGAGCATCACACCTTGAGGCGTTGGCGCAACAGGCTTCACTTCGAGACGAAGCTAACACAGTCAAGGTTGGCGGACCAACGGGACTGGATAGACCGGGAAAAGGCCCAGCTGGCAAGGTTTGAGCAGTTGCTCAACGAGAAGGAGGGTTTGATCAAGGCTCTCGATGACCGATCCCGGTCTTTATTTGAGCAGGCCAAAGTGGCCAACGAGGCGGCAAATGACCGCCAAGACAACCTCAAGACTTTTCCATGAGATGCTTCTCAAGCGCCAGGAGGGTCTTAATGAACGGGAAGATAAACTCCTGAAACAGGAGGAGGATATACTGAAGCGAGAGGAGGAGCTCACCCAGAATTTAACTCTGGCGGGGCAAAATTTGGGAGATCGCAACAAGAAGCTTGATCTGCGGAGCAAAGAAGAAGAGGAGAAGTACTGGAAACTAGTGTAGGAGCTCTCAAAAAGAGAAGCTAATGTTACCACTAGAGAAGGGAAAGTAAGAGGCAGAGAGAAAGACTTGTCCGAACGGTGGAACCGCATCCACTTCCGGGAGACAGAGCTACCCGACCGTGAAAAGAAAGTAGCTAAGATTATGCAACAACATGCCAAAGTGGTCGAGCGCCTCGCTCGGGAAGGTTCGGAGCTTGCGGCGGCCAAAAGGTCACTGGACGCCTTGCTCGGGAAGGTTCAGAGCTTGTGGCGGCCAGAAGGTAACTGGAGGACCTACAGAGCTCAAGGGCAACTGAGTCCATGCAGGTATTGGATTTTCTGGGATGTGCGGATAGAGCTTTAGTGCTGCTTGGCTTTGATCCAGTACGTCCGGAGAACCCAGCACTGGGTCTGGACCAGACGCTGGTGGCACTTGGCTCTGCTGGCAGCAAACTCGACGCAATGGGTGATGTCATCGCAGACCAGCTGGAGGCAGAGGGAAAACCTCTGGACAAGAATGTCGCGGAATATGTCTTGGCATGTTACAAGAGCCAAGACAACCAACTTTCTCTAGATCCGGTCTTCAAAGGACTCATTGCCGAAGAGGAGGATGACACCAGGGCTAGCGTCCAAGAAGCTGCTGAGAAGGTTGCATCATTTTTCTGCAGGACGTAGATCCTCCAGTAGCTAGGATCTTTTCATTTTTCCTTTTGTTGTAATCCTAATTTTGTAATCCAATACTTTTAATGAATGAAATCCAGTGTTTCTGCAATGAATTCCATTTTGTTGTCCTTGTCATCAATACGCTGTCCTTTATCTTGTTTGCCCCTGATAGATGTACACAATTTGATTACGAACATGTACCAAAAGGATTTTACAATGTGTTGATGACTTGGACACTTCAAACTTGTAGCTTTTAGGTCCAAAGTTTATTTCCGACTTCTCCAGGGAGCTTTTGTTGTAACTACAGCGGGCCCCCTGGGTTGTGGGGTCTTGGTAGGTCCGACGACACCCACTGTCAACGCGTAAAACGTCGACAACAGGCCCCCTGGGGTTGTCGGAGCTTGGTAGGTCCAACAACACCCAATATCAACACATAGAACGTCGATGGCGGGTCCCCTGGGTTTGTCGGAGCTTGGTAGTTCCGACGACATTCACTGTCAATGCATAAAACGTTAACGGTGGGCCCCCTAGGGTTGTCAGAGCTTGGTAGTTCCGACGACACCCACTGTCAACGCATAGAACGTCGACGATGGGCCCCCCGGGGTTGTTTTAGCTTCTTGGCTTCGACAATATCCACCATCAATCATAGAATACATTGACGGCTGTCGATACCCTGTGTACCGGATACCCCTCGGGATTGCAATGATCACAAGAAAACTCTATCTACCATATTTGAAGACCTCCGAAGGCCCCACATGTCAGCCATAACCGGACCTGCTTCCCCGACATGGTTAGTCCCAGGGCCGCCACGTGTATCATAAGACCGGAGCTACCGCTCACAAATGGGAAAGCTCTGGACTGTATACTAGTATGGCACCCCCGGACCTAACCCCAGACAGAGGGAAGTTCTGGTACCGACACGTGTCCACCAGCACTGGACCTACCCGTCCACGACGGTAAGATCCGAAGCTGCCACGTGTCCGAACCGCCGGACCTTCAACTTCAACGATCAAAATAGTGGGCTCCCAACGGCTCGGACCTTCAAGGGACAATCAAAGACTTCATGACCCGATTAAGTGTCATTAATACCATATTAATGACACACGATCGGAAGGCTCTTAATACCAGTAATGGCACTGTTAAGGCCCGTTACCATGCTATTAAGGGTAATTAACCTCATTAATTGTGTATCAAACATTAGTAACTGTCGGGGCCACATGTCGGGCCAGGCTAACTTTGAACGTCCAGTCCTTGTACTATGAAAGGAATGGTCGACGATACACGGGGGGGACTCTCAGATGCTCTCTTAGACTCTGGGACACTCGGACGGGCTCTCAAGCACACACAATCAAAGATCTTAGACGCTCAGGCGGCCCGAACCACGTAAACCTCTATGTCAATTTGCCACCATCTCTTGGGTCTCTGCGCGCCCATTACCGAACTTCAAACTCCACGGACTACTAACAGTAGTGTCGGGAGATCTGCCAGATTCACCCACCGACAGTTGGCGCGCCAGGTAGGGGGTGCCCGAGATTTCAAGAATGGTGAACTCAGCTGCTGGATCGTCCAACGGCAACCTCGCTGCGCAACCTGCTGGAGGCAATCCCTCCAACATGCAAAAACCAGCCGGTGCCGTGGCTCCAGCAGGAGTTATGCCTCTGCCTCCACCGCTTGCACCAGCAAATCAAGCTGGACAGCGGGACGGAGCATCTGCGTCGGTCACCACATCAGCGAATAACAACAACCCCGAACACGCGCTCCATGCAGCTCGTGCTCTTCTCCAATGCCCATCACCTTCGGGTGCATCCCAGGGTGCAATGGAGCAGGCTCTCATCTCACGACCTCCAGGCGGAGCTTGATCGCCGTTACCGTCAACAGGCCGCGTCCATATCGAGCGTTCTCGCGAAAGGCGAGAAGCTCGAGACAGTCCTGTTCCTGAGGGAATAGGAGGAGCCTGTTCTGCCCTGGCCATGCACCTACGCATGGTCAGATGGCCACAAAAGTTCTGGCCTCACCTGCCGAAGAAATTTGACGAGACTGTCAATCCCGCTGAGTTTCTCCAGATTTACTCCGCTGCAATCCTTGCAGCTGGAGGTAACGAGGCCGTAATGGCCAACTACTTCCCCATGGCTTTAACTGGGACCGCCAGGTCCTGGTTCATGAGCCTTCCGCCCAACTCCATCAAAAGCTGGGCAGAATTGTGCCAACAGTTCACCGCCAATTTCGGGAGTTCATACACCCGACCAGGCACCGAACTGGACCTTTTTGCTGTAACGAAGAAGGGGGGAGAATCCCTGCGTTCCTTCATCCAGAGGTTCTCCCAGGTACAAAACACTATTCCTTCTATCTCTAGCGCCTCTGTTATTGTGGGATTTAGACAGGGTGTATGAGACAAGAAGATGCTGGAGAACCTGGCGATCAAGGAGATCACCAGCGTCACGTAGCACTTCAGCTTGGCAGACAAATGTGCCAAAGCTGCGGAGGGCCGTGAAATGCACTCCAAACCACCTCCGGAGGATAACAAAAAATCTTCCAAGGGCAAAGCCACTACCTCCGGGAGAGGCAAAAAGAAGAAAAAGTCCAACGGCAAGAAAAAGTCATCAGCTAGCACACCAACTACTGCAGTTGCCGCAGCTCCGGGTGGCCAGGGGCCACGCCCCGAGAAACGACCTCGGTCGTCATCTGAAGACGGCGGCAACTCCAAGATGTGGTGTCCTATACATAAGTCGAACAGCCACAATCTGGAAGATTGCCGAGAGGTCCAGAACCTTGACGAGCGCTACAACAAGCACCGGGAAGAAGTTCCTTTCCGAAAAAGGGAAGGAAAACAGAAAGTCGATGAAGCTCCGGCTGAAGAGGAGTTAGGTTTTCAGGACCCTAAAAAGGTCCTGAAGGCTGTATACACCTCCATCGACGATGACTCCGACGTCTCTGACAATGAACGTTGGAAGACCATGAACATCATCTTTGGTGGTTCGTGGGACATCATTTCCCGCCATGTCCTCAAGACCATGCGGTGGAACATGGCTTCGGTAGCTCCCACCGCCAGGGCAGAGCCGCAACGGAAGTGGATGGATACTGCCATCACTTTTGACGCGTCAAACTGCCCTCGGAATATGATTGGAGCTGGCCAACTCCCATTGATGGTATCTCCGACCATCAACAACATCCAACTCCACCATGTAATGGTGGACGGAGGTTCGGGGCTGAACCTCATAAGCTTCGAAGCTTTCGTCAAGCTTCAGCTCCGACCTTCGGACCTTCGCCCCTCTCGACCTTTATCTGGAGTAGGTCTAGGGGCCATAACACCGCTTGGTGCCATTACTCTCCTTGTGACCTTTGGGACTTAGGAAAATTATCGCACTGAAAAGTTAGTCTTTGACGTTGCTCAGATCAACTTACACTTCAATGCCATTCTGGGCAGGCCAGCCTTGTACAAGTTCATGGCTGCTGCTCATTATGGCTACCTGGTGTTGAAGATGCCAACACCAGCTGGTGTTCTCCGGATCCGCAGAGACCGCGCTGCCGGAGTGACTGCACTGGAAGAACTTCACGCGCTTGCTACAGCGCAGGAGGAAGAGTCTAGGCAGGAGCAAGCTCCGAAACCCCCGAGCATTCGTCAACGAGGCTCAACCTCTGCACCCCGTGTGCAACCAATCGGCGATAACGACATTCCCGTCAAAGTCGTCCAAGTCAGTTCCGATGCCGCTTAGACCACCCGTATATCGGGAGGTCTGAATGACAAATAGGAACTCGCGCTCATCACTTTCCTACGGGCTAACGTTGATGTGTTTGCCTGGCAACCATCGCAAATGCCTGGTACCCCTAGGGAAGTGATCGAGCATAATCTGAAGATCTATCCTGACGCTCGGCCTGTACATTAGAAGCCTTGGAAGCAATCAGTAGAGCGACAGAACTTCATACGACAAGAAGTGAAGAAGTTGCTTGAAGCTGGATTCATCCAAGAAGTCTTCCATCCAAAATGGCTGGCAAACCCAATCGTTGCACCGAGGGCCGGTGGGAAGTTTCGGATGTGTATCGACTACACAACACTAAATATGGCATGTCCAAAAGATTAATTCCCACTACCTAGAATAGATCAGATAGTGGATTCCACCTCCGGGTGTGAATTACTGTGTTTCCTAGACACATATTCTGGGTACCATCAAATCATAATGTCTAGGGAAGATGAAGAGCACACTTCTTTTATCACAGTAGATGGATTGTATTGTTATACTGCCATGCCATTTGGTCTCAAGAATGCAGCCTCAACATTTGTACGAGCTATGTACAAAACCTTTGGAGAACTCATCAGAGACGTAGTGGAAGTGTATGTTGATGACATCGTCGTCAAGATTAAGGACAAGGAGTCAATTCTTGACATCTTGTAAGCTGTCTTTGACAAGCTGCAGATCACCCGCACAAATCTGAACCCAGACAAGTGTGTCTTCGAGGTTAGCTGTGGAAAGCTTCTTGGATTCTTGGTAAACCACCGACGCATAGAGGCGAATCCGGCGAAGATTAAAGCCATTGAAGATATGCGGCCACCAACCCGCATCAAGGACGTCCAGAAGCTGACTGGATGTCTAGCCGCCCACAGCCGGTTCATATCAAGACTGGTGGAATGGGCACTTCCCTTCTTCAAGCTGTTGAGGAAGTCCGGACCATTCCAATGGCCTGAAGAAGCAAAAAAGGCGTTCCAGGAGCTGGAGCAACTCCTCACCACCCTACCAACCTTGGTAGCTCCGAACCCTTGTGAGCCTCTACTGCTTTACATTTCAGCAACTGACGAAATTGTTAGCATGGTCCTGGTTGCGGAGAGACTAGAACCCTCACAAGCTCAGGAATCTAGACCCCTCCGAGAGGGTCAGGAGGTTCCTGAAGGTGAGTCTGGGTTCCAGCCCCTAGACTTGGATCTACAAGGAGTTAATCTTGTTGAACAAGAGGATCCGGACCCCTCTGGGATGGTTCGGGTCACTCCAGAAGAAGCTCCGGGTTCCTTCAGCAAGGACCCGGAGGTCCCTGAAGAAGGTTCGGACCCCTCTGAGAGGGTCCGGGTCGATGAGAAAGAACCTCCGACCCCCTCCGGGAGGGTCCGGACAGTCCAACGCTCAATGTAATTCATTAGCGAAGTACTCCATGACGCCAAGAATCGATACCTAGAGGTGCATAAGCTGCTCTATGCAGTTCTTATCGCCTCCAGGAAGCTTCGCCATTACTTCCAAGCTCACAAGATCTCAGTGGTAACTTAATATCCACTGTGAGCAATCTTGCATAATCCCAACTCTATTGGGAACATTACAAAGTGGGCAGCAGAGTTGGCCGAATTCGATCTTGAATTCGTTCCAAGACAAGCGATCAAGAGTCAAGCACTGGCGGACTTTTTGTCGGAATGGACCCCCTCCCCATCAAATCCTGGGGGCCCTAGTGAGCAGAAGCTGGAACTCAAGGCTCCGGTCTTCACCGAGCCTCACTGGACTCTCAACTTCGACGGCTCCATGCAAAAGCAGGGGGCCAGAGCTAGAGTCCTTCTCCTTGCTCCAACCGGGTAGAAGGTAAAATACATGGTCCACCTTGACTTCAAGGCGACCAACAACATGGCGGAGTATGAAGCACTCATTTACGGACTAAAGGTGGCACTATGATATGTTGTCAAGCAACTGTTGGTCAAGGGAGATTCACAGCTCATCATTAAATAGGTGAAGGATGAATGCTCCTACAACAATCCCCAACTAGCTGCTTATCTCCTTGAAGTTCAGAGACTTCAGAAGGACTTCGAAGTCCTGGACCTCCACCATGTCCAGCGTGTCCATAACACTGAAGTTGACGAACTCTCGACGAAAGCATCATCTGAGCTCCGTCTCCCGACGGAACCTTCGTCCGGAGGTTGTCAAAACCCACAGCTCAGCCCATCGAACTGAGCGAATGGGGCGAGACCAGCATCCCGAAGTTGGCGGTCCCAATGGCCTTGTTACCATGGCAGCCATCAAGGGTTGTAGGTGCTGCCGGAAGCTCCGAGATACCCAACACGCAAGACTCAAATGCTCAAGCAAGCTCCGATGCATGGATCTCGGAGATCCAGAGCTACTTGAAAGACAATATCCTTCCTGACGATGATGTATCTGCTGACCGGATAGTCAGATTGGCTAAAAGATACACGTCGGTAGAAGGGGATCTCTACCGGAGCGGTGCCAACGGCATCCTAATGCGGTGCATCACAAGGGAAGAAGGCCGTGAGCTCCTAACAAAAATCCATGGAGGCGGGTGTGGGAACCACGCGGCTTCTCGCATGCTGGTCGGTAAAGCCTTTCGGGCTGGCTTTTACTGGCCTACAGTGCTCCAGGATGCAACTGAGCTGGTGAGGAAATGCAAAGCATGCCAGTTTCATGCAAAAAAAAATTCATACACCGGCTCAACCTCTACAAATGATACCTACTATATGGCCTTTCGCTGTGTGAGGGATGGATATCTTGGGACCATTCCCAAGAGCCGTCGGAGATTACAAGTTCCTGTATGTTGCCATTGACAAATTCACCAAATGGCCGGAAGCAACTCCATTTGTGACATTAAACAAGCAATCATTTATCAACTTCTTGCAGTCCATCGTATGCAGATTTGGAGTCCCAAACAAAATCATAACTGATAATGGGACCCAGTTCACAAGCTCTGCATTCTAAGGATATTGCGAAGACCTCGGCATTCAAGTCATCTACGCTTCTGTAGCTCACCCGGCAAGCAATGGCCAGGCCGAGAGAGCAAATGCAGAAATCCTAGAAGGACTCAAGACGCGCACATATGAGCACCTGAAAAAACATGGAGCCAACTGGATCGAAGAGCTTCTGCCCACTCTATGGGCCAACAGGACAAGTACAAACCGGTCAACTGGAGAGACACCCTTCTTCCTGGTGTACGGAGCTGAAGCAGTCCTTCCTCTAGAAATCACCTTGGGGTTGCTCCGGGTCCGGACCTTCGACGAAGCCACGCTGGACCAGCTCCGGCGTGAAGACCCTGACCTCCTTAAAGAGGGAAGGTGCCAAGCAGCTATTCGGAATGCCCGATACCGCCTAGCTCTTCGGCGCTATTACCAACGGCATGTTCACAGTCGACAGCTCGAAGAAGGCGATCTGGTGCTATGGAGAATACAATCCAGAGAAGAGTTAAACAAAGTTTCCCCTAGCTAGGAAGGACTTTTCTGAGTGATCAAAGTATCCCGTCCTGGATGCGTTCGCTTGGCAACTGAGGATGGGACACCTCTCTAAAATCCTTGGAACATCGAGCACCTCCGTAAGTTCTACGCTTAATATCACGGAGGTGAGTCTGTAATTACATGTGATGTATTTTATAGAGTCATTGTACAGAGTCGGGTAGCTCCTCCGGGAGGACAGCCGAGCCTACCCCGTAAGGTCTGCAACGTCCATGCAACACATATCACAGTCTCAGAACTAAAAGTGAAGCTTGCTACC
Organism: Tuctoria greenei; assembly: GCA_036927565.1. Classification (NCBI taxonomy): domain Eukaryota; kingdom Viridiplantae; phylum Streptophyta; class Magnoliopsida; order Poales; family Poaceae; genus Tuctoria; species Tuctoria greenei. The sequence goes on from JAYESD010000001.1 coordinate 203,385,191, forward strand.
TTGGGTCAAACGAGAAACGAAACACACTTAGTCTGGTTCTGTACCCTAAGAGCATACTTGTTTCCCCTGTACCTCAGAACTATAATGAAAGACGTCATTGTGTGAAAACAGACTCCGCGTGCATTTACTTTGTACAAGATCAATATTTTTTATTTTTGTGTTTCTTGTCTATAACAAAGTTGTGCAGTTCTTAAGAAACTTTAGCTCGATCAGTTCATGTACAATTCGAGTTGCATCGTCTATTCTTCTGGGTCCAAACATCGTTGATGGTCTACTCGTCTGAATGCCGCCAAGCCAATCTAGGGTCGGAGTGTGCTATCAACTTAGCTTGGTCATGCACCCTAAGTACGCCACTCTACCTACACCCCGGCAGGCCGTAGTAAGGCGAGTCCAGAAATGATCGGATCTGAAGGAAACAAGGCAGTGCACTTGATAGTATTTAGAATTATGTTCGACCTAAAAATCTCTCGGGAATAGTAAGTCACAATGAAGTTATAGATAGTAAAATGTATTTTATTGTTTTTCTTGACTTTAGTGTGCAGGAAAAATAAATATTTCATGATGATGGTGAATGAAGCCGGAGCTACCAAAGCTCCGACATCCTCTAGGCGGCTTGTGGTCGATGTTCAAACATTGATAGCGAGCATCGCTGGAGATACTCAACTCCGGTAAAGCTAGGGGGCCAGCTGTCAACGTGAAGAAAAGATGGTTGGAAAATTCTAGAGTGGGGTATGCTGTCGACACACCACATGCTGACAGAGGTCACTGCCGGAGCCACCAAGCTCCGACACCCCAGAGGACTAACCATCGATACTTTACGCATTGATGGAGACTACTGCCGGAGCTACTAAGCTTTGACGATGGTCAATGCCGGAGCCACTAAGCTCCGACAACCTCAGGGAGCCTTCACTATCGAAAACTTCAAACCTACATTCTACAACTGTTACATCCTCTTGGTACATGTTCACAATCAAATTGTGTACATCTACCAGGGGGCCAAGTGGGACAAAGGTGTTGAAGACAAAAAATGAAATTCACAAAAAACTTGGATTTCATTCATCTGGAGACAAGAGATTACAAAATTGGAGAAAGAGAAGAGAAGATACAAGTGGGAGCTACAAAGAGATGGTCCTAGACCCTATGGAAGAACGAGGCGACCTTCTGGGCAACCTCTGATACGCTGGCTTGGGCAGCTTCTCCCTCTCCTTCAATGGGGCCTTAAAGCACCGGGTCCAGGGGGAATTGAGGGTCCCAGCTTGTGTAGCACGTCAGCATGAATTCTGCGACGTCCTTCGCTAGGGATTGTCCCTCGGTCTCTAGCTGGTCCGCAATGACATCACCCATCTTGGTGAGTTTGTTGCCTGCCAAACTCAACGCCTGCAACGCCAGGTCTAGCTCTGGCTCTGGTTCATCTGGGCGCAGGGGACTAAAACCCATTGGCGTCAGCGCGTTGTTGGCTTTGCCCAAGAAATACCAAACTTGTTGGGACTCCACAGTCCTCGAGCCTTGCATCTCCTCCAACGATCTTCTGGTCGCTCCAAGATCCGAATTCTCACAGGCAAGGCGCTCAACCTCTTTGGTGTTCTGCTGAATCTTTTCAGCAACTTGCCTTTTGAGTTTTCCGAGCTCTTCCTCCCGGAGGTGGATCTTGTTCTGGCGGTCGACCAGGTCCTGCTCCCGGCCCCGCACTTTCTTCTCCCTGGCAGCAACGGCATTCTCCCTCCTGTGGAGTTCCTACCCTCGCTCCCAGGCCTTCTTCTCCTCTCTCTCGCAGTGCTCCTCCAATTTTTTGGTGCGCTCCTCGAGACTCTTGTCACCCAGAGTTAGCCTCTGTGTAAGATCTTCTTCCCTCTTCATGACGTTGTCCTGCAGCTCCAGGAGTTTTTGCTCTTCATTCTCAAGCTTGACGATACTAGCGTGTATGGTGTTGACTCTCTCCTGGCGATCATCCGCTGTGCTATTAGAGCTTTGGCCTGTTCGTAGATGGCCCGGGACTGGTTGTCAAGGGATCGCGTCATGCTTTCCCTCTCATCCAGCAGCTTACCCCAGTATTCCAGGCGGACCTTCTCCCTCTTCACCCACTCCTTGTCATCAGCCAGCCTCGACTGCGCCATCTTGGTCTCGAATTAGAGTCGGTTGCGCCACCTCCTAAGAGTTTGGCGCTCCTCCTCGAGGGCCTTGCTGTCGTGGTAGAAAGCCAGCTGCACCTGACGAAGACTGGAGCAGGCGTTGTCAATAGAAAACGATAGGGGGATCGGGCAGGACCTGCCAGGGTCATCTCCGCCGGTTCCAACGGGTTCTCTGTTACAAAAATCGGGTCCCACTCTACAAGAGCGGTCCCCTGAGCTTCCACGGCACTAGGTCCATCCTCCGGGATAGCCTAGGCTGCCGCCGAGGAAGATCCTGCAGTAGAAGTTTTGACCTCCGAAATTGGCTCCGAAGGTCCCGCCGCAAGGTCATCAATCACTGGCCCCTCAGACGGGGGGCCGGGAGCTTTATCTAGGCACCCTGGCTCGAGCGTGAGCACCTCTGGGACCACTGCTTCTGGGGCGGGCGCAGAAGATTCTGCCAGAGCTGAAGCCACGTTCGGCTCTGATGTTGGCGCCTCCTCCACCGTCGGTTCTGGTGCTGATGCTTCGACCACCATGGGCTCGAGCGCCGACACTAGCTCAGGCGCCAGAACTTCTTCGACGACCAGCTCTACCGTCGGAACTTCTGCAGCAACTGGCTCTACCGCCGGAGCTTCCTCGACAACCACCCAAGCGCCGAAACTTCAACAATACCCGGCTCTACCGCCGCGGCCTCATCAACAACCGGCTCAACTGTCGGGGCTTCAACAACATTCGGCTCTGAGGCCGGAGCGTCCATCATTTCAGCATCCAAGCCCGGAGCTTCAACCTCTGGGGCTGGTGCCGGTGGTACATCTTCATTCCCGTGGTCTGGCGCTACCACGGGAGATTCTGGGGATGAGTCGAGGTCCAAGACCATGGCAGCTAGCGCTGGAGCTGCCGCAGCCTCAGCCACCTCTTGCGGTGGCGCTAGAATCCGAGCCGGAGCTTCCGCCTGCACAGCCTCAGTTGCTGCTGCAGGAACCGGAGCTTCAGCACTTTTCTTGAGCACTCTGTGGATGAAGGACGAAGAAACTCAAAACACAGTTACAACAAAAAACAATCAACTAAGGTAGAAAATAAAAAATTACCTCGGAAGGCTTCTACAACAGCTAGCGCGAAACCTCTTTCCCGGACGCTCGTCGTCGGACCCAGTCGCCCCTAGCGTGCCAGCTCCGAAAGGTTCCGCAGAGCTTGCTGCTGCTATCGGCGTCGCCTCGGTTGAGGCCCCCCTCGACTGGGAAGGACCTCCAGACCCAAAGCCTTTAGCTGGCCTTGGTACTGGAGTCACATGGTCAGAGCTAGCACCCCAGGGAGATGTCAACGCTGCAGTAGTTGCCACCACCGAAGACCTCCTCTGCTGGGGAGAAGGAGCCGTTGTGGAGGGAGCAGGCCTGACGGACCTCCCGTCGGCATGCTTTAGCTTCCTCTTGCAGCTCGAGGGCTCGACCAACTCCTTGCCCTTGCCTATGACTTCGGTTCTTGGCTTTGGGGCGGGAGTGGAGCTGCCTTCAAAATCCCCGGGTATTGCCACCCATAGGTTGATCGCCTCTCTACCAGGCCCAAGTCATCTAACAGCGGCATCTTCCTCCGGATCTCTCTGCACTCGTCTGGAATCATATTCAGAGGCAGGAAGGCCGCTAGTGGAGACACGTCGCCAGGACCGATGTTCCTAGGCTGGAACTTCTTGAGATGAGTCTTCAAGGCTTCACTGGCCAAGTTGGTGTCCAAGCCAACTTCAATGCGGTTGGTATCCATCTCATTGTTGAAGGCCCAGGCAGGCTGGCTCCTGGCCCCCAGCGGGGCCCACCTATTCATCAAGAAGTTGCCGAAGACCATCTGTAGGGTCACCCCACCTTCGACACATTCCTGGATGTCTAGGATGGGCCTGGACTCCCTCGGCAGCACCGGTATGACCTTCCAAGTGTCGGTGTCGATGCGAGGAAAGCCTTCAGGCAGCTCTGGCCTCTCGTGTCCCTCAACGGTGATGACCACCCAGTCTTCCTTCCAGTCGTCCCACTTGCCAGAAGGGAAGGACCTCAAGTACTTGAGGGGAGAGTTTTTCCATTTCATGAAGTAGTAGAAGCCGATGAACTCATCACTCTTCCTAGTCGGGTGGGCAGTGAAGAAGGTCCGGAACAACTCCACACAAGGGGGCATGCCCACCCACATCTCGCAAAAGTGGACAAAAGTCGCCACTAGCAAGATGGAATGAGGGCCCAGATGGTGGAGCTACAGGCCATAGAAATCTAGCAACATCAGAAAGAAGGTGGAAAAAGGCGAGATCAAACCCGCCATAGTGTACCCAAGGAAGTACACCATATCTCCGGCTCGCTTCTTCTCGAAGGGAAGCTTTCCACAGCGAATGTCGTTGTCAAAGGAGACACTGGACCATCCCATGTTGGTCTGGACCTTGGACAACTCCTTATTTCTCCCAATGCAGCTTTTGGGGAGTCCCAACTTCATCGCGGCACAGCGAGGCGAGAGAGGAAAAGCAAGCAAAAGTTTGGAGGATTTGAGCGCAAGTTTGAATGAAGGCGTAAAGAATCCCCAAACGATGCGTGATTTCCTTCTTAAGTAAGCCCCCGCAACGCTTGGATGGAAACCGCCGAGGAGCCGACGATACCATTCAAAAACATCACCCTGCCAATGACAAGGGGGCCCGGGACCACCCCAACGATCCAGTCGAGGTCCATACCACAGGTGAACGGTTGTCATCATGAATGGCGGGAAACCCGAAGGCGGCGGCCTGACAGGGCGCGCGGAACCGATATGATTTTCGTATCGGGAACCAGCGACCCTCAATTGCGTGAGATCCACACGCTAAGATCTCACCTGCCGCATCCAGGATATGCCACGCGACATTGGTTTAACTATGAACTACCCCAACAGCACATCCGAAGACCCTTGAAGACACGGCTCAAAAACCGAGGACCCACCTCCAGCAGAATGACTTCATCTAAAAGGTCTCTCCTAGAGGTGGGCCCAGGGGGCCACTGTCGGTACCCTGCGTACCGGATACCCCTTGGGATTGCAAAGATCACAAGAAAACTCCATCTACCAGATTTGAAGACCTCCGAAGGCCCCACATGTTAGCCATAACCGGACCTGCTTCCCCGACATGGTTAGTCCCAGGGGCCGGCACGTGTATCATAAGACTGGAGCTACCGCCCACACATGGGAAAGCTCCAGACTGGATACTAGTATGGCAACCCCAGACCTAACCCCAGACAGAGGGAAGCTCCAGTACCGACACATGTCCACCAACACCGGACCTACCCATCCACGACAGTATGATTCAGAGCTGCTACGTGTCCGAACCGCCGGACCTTCAACCTCAACGATCAAACTGGTGGGCCCCCAACGGCTCGGACCTTCAAGGGAAAATCAAAGATTTCAAGACCCGATTAAGTGTCATTAATACCATATTAATGGCACACGATCAGAAGGCCCTTAATACTAGTAACAGCACTGTTAAGGCCCATTACCACGTTATTAAGGGTAATTAACCTCATTAGTTGTGTATCAAACATTCGTAACCGTCGGGGCCACATGTCGGGCCAGGCTAACTGTGTAACGGCCAGTCCTTGTACTATAAAAGGACTAGTCGACGATACACGGGGGGGGACTCTTAGACGCTCTCTTAGACTCTGGGACACTCGGACACGCTCTCAAGCACACATAATCACTAAAAGCTCTTAGACGCTCAATACAAGAACAACACACCCCGTGGAGTAGGGTATTATGCTCAGGCGGCCTGAACCACATAAACCTCTCTGTCAATTTGCCACCATCTCTTGAGTCTCTACGCGCCCATTACCGAACTACAAACTCCACGGACTACTAACAGTAGTGTCCGGAGATCTGCGGGATTCACCCACCGACAACGGCGAACCCCTCGATTGGTTTTGCCATCTTCATTTGAATTGGCATTATGCTTCACGTTGATGTGCAGGCCCCCATGAGAGTTGCCGGAGCTTGTTAGCTCTGGCAACGCCCACTTTCAACGTCTGGAACATCGATGGCGGTCCCACTTGGAGGTTGTCAGAGCTTAATAGCTTTGGCATTGTCCACCATCGTCATGAGCTTTCATTTTTCCTGTGCATCAAAGACAAGAAAAACCGGAAAATTCATCCTCTCATCTATAACTATTTTGCGACTTACTATTCCTATTTGAATTTTAGATCCAAAGAAAATCAATATGATAACAAGCACATTGATATAATCTATCTAGATCCAAGTGCTTTTAGGACCTGCCCTACTAAGGCCTACCAAAATGTAGGTAGAGTGGCGTACTTAGGGTGCAGGACCAGGCTAAGTCAATAGCACACTCTGGACCTATGTTGGCTTGGCGTTCAGGCGAGTAGACCATGCAGCAATGCTAAGATCCAAAGAGACCAAAATATAACTTGTACAACATATGAATAACTTGGACTAAAACTAAAAAAGAATTGCACAACTTGTTATAGACAAGAAGGAAAAGGATAAATAAAAAAGAATGAGCCTGCACAAAATTAATGCACATGGAGTCTGCTTTTATACAACAATTCATTTCATTATAGGTCCAGATTACAGGGGCGACAAGAACACACTTAGGGTATGGAACCGAGCGAAGCATGCTATACATATTGTACTAAACCATGGCAAGTAGCTACACTTTTAGTGCTGCGACTGTGTCTAGTGTTGCTTAAACTTATCAGACCCTCCCGGAGGGGTTCGAATGTACTTTCGAATGACCTACCTGACTCTGTTTATATACTCTATAATTTACATTGCATATAATTACAGACTCACCTCCGTGACACTAAGTATAAAACTTACGGAGGTGCTCAATATTCCAAGGATTAGGAAGCGGGGTCCCATCCTGAGTTGCCAAGCGAACGCATCCGGTACGGGATACTTTGATCACTCGGAAAGGACCTTCCCAGCTGGGGGAAAGTTTGTTCATTCCTTCATGAGTTAGTATTCTCCACAGCACCAGATCACCTTCCTCGAGCTGTCGGTTACGCACATGCCTTTGATGATAGCACCAGAGTGCCTAGCGATAATGTGCATTTTGAACTGCAGCTTGGCACCTTCCCCCACCGACGAGGTCAAGGTCTTCACGCCGGAGCTGGTCCTGCATGGCTTCATTGAAGGTCTAGACCCAGAGTGACCCCATGGTGATCTTCGGAGGAAGGACTGCTTCAGCTCCGTACACTAGGAAGGAAGGTGTCTCTCCAGTTGACCGGTTAGGTGTAGTCCTTCTTGCCCACAGCCGGAAGCTCCACAATCCAGTTGGCTTCGTGTTTCTTTAAGCGCTCATAAGTGCGCATCTTCAGTCCTTTTAGTATTTCTACATTTGCTCTCTCGACTTGGCCATTACTTGTCGGTTGAGCTACTGATGCGTAGCTGACTTGAATGTCGAGGTCTTCGTAATATTCATGAAATGTTGCACTTGTAAATTGGGTTCCGTTGTCAGTGATGACTCTGTTTGGAACTCCAAATCCGCATACTATGGACTTCAAGAACTTGATTGCTGATTGCTTATTGATAGTCACAACTGGAGTAGCTTCCGGCCAATTGGTGAACTTGTCGATGGTAACATACAGGAACCTGTAACCTCTGATGGCTTTTGGGAAAGGTCCCAAGATATCCATGCCCCACACAACAAGTGGCCATGTAGGAGGAATCATTTGCAGTGATTGAGCCGGTGTGTGAATTTGTTTTGTGTGGAACTGGAATGCTTCACACTTTTTTTTACCAACTCTAATGTGTCCTGGAGTGTTGTAGGCCAATAGAAGCCATCCCGAAAGGCTTTGCCAACCAGCGTGTAGGAAGACACGTGGTTCCCACACTCGCCTCCATGGATCACCGCGAGGAGCTCACGGCCTTCTTCCCTTGCGATGCACCGCATTAGGAGGCTGATGGCACCACGCCGGTAGAGATCCCCTTCTACCAGCGTGTGTCTTTTACCCAATCTGATGACCCGATTAGCGGATACACCGTCTTTAGGAAGGTGGTTGTCTTTCAAGTAGCTCTGGATCTTCGAGATCTATGCATTAGAGCTAACTTGAGCTTCTGAGTCTTGCGTGCCAGGTTGCTCGGAGCTACTTGCAACACCTACGACTATTGGTGGACGCCATGGTAACACGGCCACTGGGACCGCCAGCTTCGAGGTGCTGGTCTCGCCCCCTTCGCTCAGTTTGGCAGACTGAGCTGTTGGTCTTGACAACCTCCGGACAAAGATTCTGTCGAGAGCCAGAACTCCGGTTGAGGACTTCATAGATAGTTCGTCAGCTTTGGTGTTGTGGAGACACTGAGTATGGTGGAGATCCAAGACTTCAAAATATTTCTGGAGCCTCTGGACTTCAAGGAGATAAGCGGCTAGTTGAGGGTTGTTGCAAAGCATTCGCCTTTGACTTGTTTTATGATGAGCTACGAATCACCATTCACCAACAGCTGCTTCACACCATAAGATAGTGCCACCTTGAGCCCGTAGATGAGAGCTTCATACTCTGCCATGTTTTTGGTCACCTTGAAGTCAAGGTGAACCATGTATTTGACCTTCTCCCCGGTTAGAGCGAGGAGAAGTATTCCAACTCTGGCCCCTTGCTTCCGCACAGAGCCGTCGAAGTAGAGGGTCCAATGAGGCTTAGTGAAGACCAGGACCTTGAGTTTCTGCTTCTGCTCACTGGGCCCCCCAGAATTTGATGGAGAAGAGGTCCACTCCACCACGAAATCAGCCAACGCTTGACTCTCGATAGCTTGTTGATGTAGGAATTCTAGATCAAATTCCGCTAGCTCTGCTGCCTACTTGGCGATGTTCCCAGTAGAATTAGGTTTATACAGAATAGCACATAGTGGATAAAAAGCTACCACTGATATCCTGTGGGCATGGAATTAATGACAAAGCTTTCTTGCGGAAATAAGAACTGCATAAAGCATCTTATGCACCTCAATATATCTGGTCCTGACATCATGGAGTACTTCACTGATGAAGTACACTGGTCGCTAGACGGTCTGGACCCTCTCGGAGGTGTCCAAAGCTTCTTGTGCATCGACCCGGACCCTCCCAGAGCAGTCCAGACCTTCTTGTTCATCTTCGCAGACAGTCCCGAAGGGGTCCGGAACTTCCTCTTGGTCAATCTAACCCTCCCGGAGGGGTCTGGATTTTCCTGATCAGCCGTGAGAACTCCCTCAGATGAGAGAGGTTGGTCTTCTAGCATTTCACCTTGAAGATCCGTGCCTGGGGGCTAGGACCCAGACTCGCCTTCAGGTAGCTCCAGACCCTATTGGAGGGGTCTAGGCTCCTGAACTGGATGTGGCTCTAGTCTTTCTGCGACTAGGACCATGCTGACAACTTCTGTAGTTGCGGAAACGTAAAGCTATAGAGGCTCACTAGGGTTTGGAGCCACCAGGATTTGTAGTGTGGTGAGGAGCTGCTTGAGCTCTTGGAATGCCTTTTCTACTTCTTCGGACCTGTGGAATGGTCTGGACTTTCTCAACAACTTGAAGATGGGAAGTGCTTGCTCTGCCAGTCTTGAGATGAACTGGCTGAGCGTAGCTAGACATCCAGTTAACTGCTGGAGGTCCTTGATGCGGGCTGGAGGCCTCATATCTTCAATAGCCTTGATTTTCGCTGGGTTTTCCTCAATTTCTTGCTGAGTCACCAAGAAACCAAGAAGCTTCCCGGGGCTAACCCCGAAGACACACTTCTCCGGGTTCAGCTTGGTGCGCGTGATGCGCAACTTGTTGAAGACGGCTTGCAAGTTGTCAATGAGTGACTCCTTGTTCTTGACCTTCACAACGATGTCGTCGACATACACCTCCACCATGTCCCTGACAGCTCTCCAAAGGTTTTATGCATAGCTCGCACAAAAGTTGAAGCAGCATTTTTGAGACCAAATGGCATAGCAGTATAACAGCACAACCCATCTAATGTAATGAAGGAAGTACACTCTTCATCTTCCCTGGACATTTGCATTTGATGATATCTGGAGTATTCATCTAGGAAACACAATAGCTCACACCCGGGGGTGGAGTCCAATATCTGAACTATTATAGGTAGTAGAAATGGATCTTTTGGACATGCCTTATTCAAGGTGGTGTAGTCGATACACATCTGAAGCTTCACACCAGGCTTGGGTACAACGACTGGGTTTGCCAGCCATTTTGGGTGATGAACCTCCTGGATGAAACCAGCTTCGAGCAGCTTCTTGATCTCCTGTCGGATGAAATTCTGCCTTTCAATTGATTGCTTCTAGGGCTTTTGGTGTACAAGCCGTGCGTCGAGATAAATCTTCAGATTGTGCTCAATCACCTCCCTAGGGATCCTAGACATTTGTGATGGTTGCCAGGCAAACATGTCAACATTCAACCGGAGGAAATTGATGAGCACGAGTTCCTTCTTGTTGTTCAGACCTCCTGATATACGGGTGGTCTGAGCAGCATCAGAACCAATTTGTACGACTTTGACAGGTATGTCATTGTCGCCGCTTGGCTGCACACGCTGTGCAGAGGTTGAGCCTTGGTGACGAGTGCTCGGAGGTTGAGCAGCTTGCTCTTTGCCGGATGCCTCATCCTACGTTGTTGCGAGCGCGTGGAGTTCTTCCACTGTGGTCATTCCTGCAGTACAATCCTCGCTGATGCGGTGAATTCCCGAAGGTGTCGGCATCTTCAACACCAAATAGCCATTGTGGGCTGCAACCATGAACCTATAGAGGGCAGGCCTGCCTAGGATGGCGTTGAAGGGTAAGCTGATCTGTGCAACGTCAAAGAACAGCTTCTCGGTCCTGTATTTCTCCCGAGTTTCGAAGGTCACCGAGAGTGCGATGGATCTGAGAGGGCTAATGGCCCCCGGACCTACCCCAGAGAAAGGTCGTGAGGGATGATGGTCAGATGGTCGAAGCTGGAGCTCAACGAAGGCTTCATAGCTCAGGAGGTTCAACCCCGCACCTCCGCCCACCAAAACATGGTAGAGCTGGACATTGTTGATGGTAGGAGACACCATCAGTGGCAATTGGCCAACTCCTATCATGTTCCTGGGACAGTCCATAGCATCGAAGGTGATGGGAATGTCCATCCATTTCTGATGAGGTTCTGCCCTAGCGGTTGGAGCTGCAGTGGCCATGTCCCGCCGCATTGTCATGAGAACGCGACAAGAAGTGATGTTTCAAGAACCACCATAGATGGTGTTTAGGGTCTTCCAAAGCTCATTGTCGGAGACGTCAGAGCCGTCGTCGCCTATGTTGTACACAGCCTTCAGGACCTTCTTGGGGTCCTGGAAGCCTAGCTCCATTTCAGCTGGAGATTCATTGACTTTTTGCTTTCCTTCCTCCTGGCGAAAAGGAGCTTCTTCTCGACGCTTATTGTAGCACTCGACAAGGTTCTGGACCTCTCGGCAAACTTCTAAACTGTGCTTGTCTGTCTTGTGTATTAGACACCACATCTTGGAACTGCCGCCGCCTTCTAACAAAGGTTGAGATTGTTTTTCAGGGCGTGGCCCCCGCCCACCCAGAGTTGCAGCAGCCGCAGCAGTAGGTGTGCCAACCGACGGCTTTTTCTTGCTGTTGCTCTTCTTCTTCTTCTTTCCACTACCGGAGGTAGTGGCTTCAGCCTTGGAAGACTTCTTGTTGGCCTCCGGAGCTGGTTTGGAGTGCATCTCAGTGCCCTCCGCAGCTCTGGCGCATTTGTCAGCCAGACTTAAGAGCTCTGTGACGCTGGTGACTTCTTTTTTCGCCAGCTTCTCCAGCATCTTCTTGTCCCGGACGCCCTGTTTGAAGGCGACAATAACAGAAGCGTTCGAGATAGAAGGGGTGGTATTGCGTACTTGAGAGAATTGCTGGATGAAAGACCGCAACGATTTTCTCGATGTTTGCTTCATAGCAAAAAGGTCCATTTCGGTGCCTCATCGGGTGTAGGAGCGGCCGAAATTGGCGGTGAACTATCGGAATAGCTTCGCCCAGCTGTTAATGGAGTCAGGAGGGAGGCTCATGAACCAGGACCTGGCTGTCTCGATCAAAGCCATAGGAAAATAATTGGCCATCACAGCCTCATTGCCCCCCGCCGCCAGGATAGCAATGGAGTAAATTTGAAGGAATTAAGTGGGGTTGATAGTCCCGTTGATTTTCTCCAGCAAGTGAGGCCTAAACTTTTGTGGCCACCTGACCATGCGTAGATGCATAGCCAAGGCAGAACATCCTCCTCCGACTCCCAAAGGAGCAGGGATGTCCCGAGCTTCTCGCCTCTCACGAGCACACTCAATGTGGGCGCAGTCGTCCTGCTGTCGGTAACGGGGATCGAGCTCTGACCGCGGGTCATGCGTTGAAAGCCTCGACGCAGTGTTGGTGCGACGTGCCCTGGAGGGCAGCGAAGTCACCTGTTGGGACACATCATGTCTCCTGTGCTGTGAAGCATGCGGACCAAGTCTTCCTGACAAGATCCAACGCTATGAAGGTCTTTGCCCCAAAGGAGCAGGACCTTGGTTGCTGATGCCATCAGCTGCAGCTGCAACTAGATGTTCGGCATCAGCCCTCCACTGCTCCATCGCATCCTAGGGTGCTCCTGGAGGTGGTCGACGTTGGAGTAGAGTACGCGCAACAACAAGCGTGTGCTCAGGGTTGTTTTTCGTTGATGCAGTGATCGATGTGAGTACCCCATCCTGCTCTCCAGCATTGTTTGCAGGAACAGACGATGGTGGTGGTGGCATGACGCCTGCCAGGACAACGGCGGTTGTTGGCTCTTGGATGTGGGAAGGATTCCCTCTAGCAAGTTGTTCAACATTATGGCCATTGGATGATCCTGTGGCAGAGTTCACCATCTTGAGATCTCAGGCGCCCCCTACCTAGCGTGCCAAATGTCAAAGCGTACGAATGACACTTCACCCGGTACTACTAAATTGTAGTCCAGGGAGGTTCTTTGATCAGTTTGGGCACCCGGAGATTCTAGACAAGATGATGACACAGATGATTTACGTGGTTCGGGCTGCCTGAGCGTAATACCCTACTCCACGGGGTGTGTGTCGTTGTATTAGGAAATCACTGGTGCTTGCGTGCGTCTGAGCTTAGTGGTTTTGTATTGTGCAACACCGTCCCTTTTATAGACCAAGGGATGGCTGTTACATCAATAGCTTGGCCCGACACGTGGCCCCGGCGGTTATTATTGCCTAATACATGATCTGAGTGTGTTTAAGCACCCTAATAGCGTGATAATGTACCTTAATGGTGGCGTTACAAGTATTAAGGGTCTTTTGATCATGCGTCATTAATATTGTACTAATAGCGCGTAATCAGACCTTGCAACTGTAGCAATAACTGTCCCTTGAATGTTCGTGCCGTTGGAGATCCGTCAGTGTTCCTGTTGGTGTCGAGGGTCCACATTGACACTCCATGCGCTCGAACAAAGGCGGATGAAAACTATTCCGCTGTAACATGACGAAGTGTGGAGAATGTCCTTGCGTAGGTCGGGGAAGTCGAGAGAGAGATGGTGCATCCTTTTTGCAGCCTCAGTCTGGTAGGGGAGCGATGGAACCGGTTGTCATCGTGGAGCAGCAAAGCGGTGGCCGAGCAGTAGGTAGAACGCAAGCTGAGCGAGGAGAGAGCTTTGTCTATTTTGGGCACGATAGGAAGGGCAGAATGCGGGGATAAGGGTGAGACAAGATGGAGCGGTCGAAGTAGCTGCATGGCAGCCATGCAACCGTGCAGTGTCCAACAGAGAGCTACTACTGAAACAGGGTCAGTAACTCAGGGTTGGGACCCTGTCAGGTGGGTTCCACCCCAAGGGCACCTCCTCTCTGGTCCAAAGACAATGATAGTAGACAAGATCTAAAACTATTACAATTTCACACTCTAGATGAATAAAATATTTAGAATCCCAATATGAAATCAGATTTGTGTTTCAAGCAAGTTGAATTTTTAACTTTAAGTTCAAACTTGAATATTCCTTTACCAATTCCTTTGCAGTTTTTCTATACTTGACAATTTCTTTGATTGGTCATTAACTCAAATATAATGATAATGAAGATTCTTTGATAAGTGACGACAAATATATGTTTTTGTCTGTTTTGAGATTGCTATGTAAACATGAATTCAAAGTTGATTTTTAATCATGGTTGAATTGCAGTATTCGACTAAAAGCTTCTAGCGACTTAGGAAATAATTAGATTTGTACGCCTAATTAATTATAAATATATTTTGCCTTTTCAATTAAGTTTTAAATTTAAAACCTTGCCTTTATTTTTGAGTTGAGATTCTTATGATCCCATTATTTTGCACTTAGTTTATTTGGTTTCACTCATACACTGACTATTTTTCCCAACAATGTCTAAAGTCCTTAATAGAGCATATTCTGAGAATCATTTATTAATTACCGTAATTTATTTGAGTTTGACTTTATTTTCTAACTATTTTCTGATCACTGGTGTAGACGGATAGAGTAAAAGCCCGCATTCAAGAAGAGCAAAAACGCAAAAAATCCAAACGTAAAATTTTAACTTTAATTAAAAGTGTCAGTTTCACAAAAGACCATTTTACCTTATCGTTAGCTGTCGAAGCGTACGAACGACACTTCCCCCGACACTACTAAATTATAGTCGTGGAGGTTCTTTGATCGGTATGGGCGCGCGGAGATTCTAGACAAGATGATAACACAGTTGATTTATGTGGTTCGGGCCGCCTGAGCGTAATACCCTACTCTACAGGGTGTGTGTTGTTGTATTAGGGAATCACTGGTGCTTGCGTGTGTCTGAGCTTAGTTGTTTTTGTGAGACCTATGTGTGCTGAATACATTGGCTTGTACTAAATACATTGGATTTGATGATATATGTTCTAAAATTCAGCCAAAACACCCTTTTTAGCAAGGTCCGACTCTAGCTCCGATCTTCTGCAAGGTCCGACAATAGGTCCGACTTGCTTTGTCAAGGTCCAACTTGTTTTTGGGTAGCTCCGGTGAGCTTTGTCTTTAGCTACGACATGTCTTTGATAGCTCCAGCATGTCATTGTTAAGGTCTGATATGTTTTGATAGGTCCGACTTATGTTGGTTAGCTCCGACATGTTTTTCTAGCTCCGGCTTTTGGGATGACTAGTTCCAACTAGCTTTGGCAAGCTCTGGCGCTAGGTTGTACTAGCTTTGGTAAGCTCCGGCGCTAGGTTGTACTAGCTTTGGTAAGCTCCAGCGCTAGGTTCTACATGCTTTACATTGTTTGGAAAGATTACTTAGTATTCTTTTATTATGTTTTTGGTGTGCTTTGGTGGTTATAGCTGATATCATTTTTCTATGGTCTGCAACATGCTTATGTGAGGTGCTCACGTAAGATGTTGTAGTTTCGGAACGAACGTGAGTCAAGTTGAGGGCTTGTGCTAGAAAGTATTAGTTATTTATTCATGTGTAGGTGTTGCTTGAGTTCAAGACATGGCTGGCGACGGGATCCATTGAACTAGTCTTAGCGAGAAGATGAGGTTCAACAACCAAGTTCAGGAGGGATTGTGGTTGAGTTGATCGGGAGGTCGTGCAACATGTATGAATCAAGAACAATGCATATGAAGGTATTGTGGACGTCATTGGAAGATGTTTGCACGTGTGCAAGGAGTGCATGGACGTGGCTACATGGTTCCGTGGTGTGATGAAGTGATGTGGACGTAAAGAATTGGTCGGAAAGGTCCAACCGACTAGGTTATGGACTCGGCCTACGGCTGAGTCGTGTTTGAATCAAATATGGAAAGTTTTGAGTTTGTTATGATAGGATTCCATGTGGGTCACGAATTTTAGTTGTTTTAGGAATGTGGGATACGTTCCGAAGGCGTTTGGAAGTCTTAAGATTTCTTCTATCTGCGTATAGAAGAGTCCTAAGCAGTTATGGAAAGTTTTGATTCGTGATTTGAGTAGGAATTGGGTCCTAGTTTGAGTTGAGTTGGCCTTCGGGCTGGTTATTTAAGCAAGGGAGACTAGATCTCCTGGTGCACGACTTTGGGGCTGTTCCTCTTGTGTCCTCTTGTGCCTTGTTTGTCTGACTTATTTTCTTCAAGTCTTTCTCGTCCAGTTTCTGCACAACACTACCTTGCTTTGGTGGTTTTTTCATAACTCGAGTTTTACAGATACGATTGACGTGATTCTTTTTGAGTTGTATTCACAACTAAATTTTCTATCATCTGTCAAAATTTCACAGTCATTGGATGTGTGTTTTCTGATCTACACGAGTTTCTTTGCAGTGTTCTAGAACTGTTTTTTACTCGGTAGAACAGATTGACCTATGTTTGATCCTTTGATCGTAACTTGAGTTTCTCTCGACGGATTTGAGTGATTCTTGTTGTGTCGTCTTCTTGACTTGATTCTCTATGATATATATCACTTTTTTCATGGTGAAACACGTTTAGATTAGTCTTACACACGATTTCTTTAACATATCATTTTTCTGCCGAGGGGTCTTCATTGATTCTGCTGAAAAAGTTTTAAATCTACAATTCACCCCCCTCTCGTAGCGTTTCTCGTGCTCTTCGATCCTACAATTGGTATCAGAGCCATGGTGCTCTAATATTTTTTATTTTCACGTGTTTTTGACTAATCATCATGGAGAAATACTCCACGTAACCTTGTGTCTTTAGTGGTATTGATTTTCAAGTTTGGAAGCCACATATTGAAGCCTTCATCCAGGCTCAAGGCTTCGCAATATGGGAGAAGGTGTACAAGCCTTACGAAGTGCCGTTAAATGATCAATTTACAGCTACAAACCTAAGAGATGTTGACAACAACAACAAGGCTCGAAAGTTGATCATACAAGGATTAACTCAAAGCGACTTCAACCGTGTTGCACACCTACGATATGCATACGATGTGTGGAAAGCACTTTGTGACTACCACGAAGGATCTAACACGATCAAGGAGGTGAAACAAGATATGTTCAAAAAGGAATACATGTGTTTTGAGATGCAACACGATGAGTCCATTGATGACCTCTTTGCTCGCTTTAATAAAACTCTCAGCAACTTGCTTAGCGTCAATGTTAATTTTTCAGATGCTGAAAATGCTAGGCAATTACTAAGTGCATTAGACATGTCAATTTGGGAGATGAAAGTCACATCTATTCATGAATCTACTGTCATGAGTACACTTACACTAGATGTTCTTTATTCTAAATTGAAAACTCATGAAATTTACATAATCTCACGTAAGAACCCCAACAAGTCTCTTGCATTTGTTTCTCAACGTGATATGCCTAGCTCCGGCCAATCTTCATCTTGTGGTACACTTTCTTTGTTGTCCTCTCTAACCCTTGAATAGATTGAGGAGTTTCTAGAGGAGGAGCTAGTACTTCTCTCTACTAGGTTCTCAAAAGCATTGCAAAATGTGAGAACTAGAAGGAGAGGAAGCTCCGGACCTCAACGATGATTGAATGTGGTAAGACAGGACATTTTCGTTCGGATTGCCCTAACCTTTCAGGTCCTACATCCTTGAGTGAAAAGCAAACAAGGGCGAAGCACTCCTCTACAAATGATAAGAAAAAAAAGAAGGATTTTACAGGACGTCAATTGGTGAGCAGTTTTATCTCCGCACTACAAGAACTTGGCTCAGGCGACGTGGACGTTGGAAGTGACGAAGATGAAGATGATATAGCAAACCTGTGCTTCATGGTGGGCAAATCAAGATCAAGTATGGAGGATGCATGACACAACATTGACAATAAAGAGGTATGTCCTACTTGCGAAGAAATGTGTGATACTATTTCTCGTGCCACTATTATAGTTAAGAAAAAGGATAAAAAGCTTAGGGACAATGCTGTTAAAATTGAGTCACTAGAATCTGAAATTAATTGTTTGAAATCCTTGATTCCTATTGATGATTCTTGTTCCTCATGTGATTTAATATATGTATAATTGTTCTCATTAAGAAGTGCGCAGACCTCCACACTTGATAAAATTGAGTTATAAATTGAAAGGAACAGAGAGCTTGCTGCACTTAATTATAAAAAATTGAAAGATGCTAGTTGTTCTACAATTGATTTGCATTGTTCTACTTGTGATGATCTTGATATCAAACTACAAGATGCTATGAATGAAATTTATATATTGAACAATTCTTTACGTTCTGATGAAGTTAAACATTGTTCCAATTTCAAATTTAAAGGAAAAACATCATGTGAAAATTGCCTTGATCTGTCCAATAAACTTGATGTCATTCATAGGACATTAGATCGGTTTTGTAATGGGAATAAGAACCTAAACTTGCTGCTGGATTCTTCCAAGTCTTGCAATGGTAAATCTGGTTTAGGTTTTGATTCTCATGCTCATGCTAAGGCACATCCACCTAAAATTGTAAATTCATTAGGAAGTGGATTGATTCAAACAGTTCCTAAACAAAAAGAAGTGGTTTTCATATCTGCAGGAGTGTTGTCTCATTCGGTTTCAAATAAAAATGTTGCTTGCTCATCTAGACATGAACAAAAAGTTAAATTTCATTGTACCTACTGTGGTAGAGATGGTCATGTCATAGATTTTTGTTGTAGACAAGCTAAACAATAGAAAAAGAAAAGAATGATTGCTATATCTCATAACTTTCATGCAAAATTTTCTGCACCTGCTAAACCGAATGATAGGAACATGCAATCTGTTGTAATGAGTCAAAAACATGCAAAGTTTGCTCCCAAACTTACTGTTTTTCGTGCTACACATGTAACATCTCGTAGGACAATAGTTGGGTATAAAAATCCTCAAGCTTTGGCTCATAAACATGCTGTTTTATCTCAGCTTTCGCGTGTAATTTCTGTTGGACATCGTGTGACTCAGTACTGGATTCTAAATGCCTTTTGACTTACCCCAGTATTGAGTCATCGACATATTGTGCTTTTAAGTAGGTTACACGCTTGAGGAAAGAGACCTTTTGGATTGTGGATTCAGGTTGCTCATGCCACATGACCGGTAACAAAGAATGGTGCTCCTCCCTATCTTTTGTGTCACGTGTAGAGAATGTTACTTTTGCCGATAATTCTTCAACTCCTATAATTGCTAAGGGTTCGGTTAGAGTAAATGATCACTACACTTTGAAGGATGTGGCACTTGTCAAAAATTTTAAATATAACTTGCTTTCTGTTTCACAATTGCTAGATGAAAATTTGGAAATTATTTTCAATAAAAATTGCTGCAAAGTTGTAGGTTCAAATAGTGAGCTTATTTTTAACATGTCACAATTTGGAAGAGTTTTTAAAGATGATTTTGATATGTCTTCCTCTAAGCATAGGTGTCTAGTTGCTAATGATTCAAAGGACTTATATTTTTCGCATCGTCGAATTGGTCACGTAGGCTTTGATCATCTCACGCGTGTTAGTGCTCTTGATCGCATACTTGGGCTGCCTAAGCTTAAAGGGGACAAAGAAATTGTGTTAGTGCTCTTGTAGAAATGCTATGATGATTGCAGGTTCACATACTCCTCTCACAATGATCATGACAACTGAATCGGGTCAACTTTTGCACCTTGAGTAGCACCTTTACGTGTTCAATCCTTCGGAGGTAAATGGTATGTTCTTGTGATTGTTGATGATTATTCTAGATACTCTTGGGTTTACTTTATGGCATCTAAGAATGAAGCTTTTAGTCACTTTAGAACTTTATTTCTTAGATTATCAATTGATCACCCGGGATCTTTAAAAGCAATTAGAAGTCATAATGGATAATCAATCTCTTAATGACTTTTGTGTTGAGAATAGAATAGATCATCAATTTTCTTCACCATATGTACCTCAACAAAACGGTGTTGCAGAAAGAAAGAACAAAACCTTAGTTGAGATGGCTAGGACTATGCTTGATGAATATCAAACTCCTAGGATATTTTGGGCTGATGCGATTGCAACTGCTTGTTATGTCTCAAATCGTGTTTTCTTGCGTTCTAAGCTTGGTAAAACACCATATGAGCTCCGATTTGGACATAGGCCTAGTGTTACGCACTTTCGGGTCTTTAGTTGCAAATTCTGTGTTAAGAAACATGGAAATCTTGATAAATTTGAACCTATATCCATTGATGGCATGTTTCTTGGTTATCCATCTCATACTAGAGGCTATCGTGTGCTTTTACTTGACACTAACAAAATTGTGGAGACCTGTGAGGTGTCTTTTGATGAATCTAGCACAGGTAATAGCTCAAACATTGCAGGTCTATATCCATATCCGCAAGGGGAGAGCATTTTCATTGAAGATGGGGAAGAAGTGGTGTTGCTGCACGAAAATTCAGCAGCTAATGACACTGTTCCAGCTCTTGATTTTGATTCACAGCCAGCACCGATGACCACCATTGTTGGTCCAGATCCTCCTCAAGTCACAAGCTCATCAATTTGTGATGAACATGAAGAATAAGAAGCTTGTGAAGTGTCCACTACCCTCCGGGTTCTCAAAAGTCATCCTCCACAACAAATTATTGGAAGCTTGCATGAATGAGTCACACGGTCCAGGTTTTGCAATCCAAACTCTCATGCTCATTCTGCTTTTGTTGCTTCTTTTGAACTCAAAGATATATCACACGCACTCACTAATGAATCTTGGATTATTGCCATGCAAGAAGTGTTTGGAAATTTTGAAAGAAATAATGTTTGGAAACTTGTACCTCGACCTCAAGGTCACACTTTAATTGGAACTAAATGGTTGTTTAAAAATAAACAAAGTGAGGATGGGGTTGTGGTTAGGAATAAGTCTAGGTTGGTTGCTCAAAGTTTCACATAAGTTGAAGGTCTAGATTTTGATGAAACTTTTGCTCCTGTTGCTAGATTAGAAGTCATAAGAATTTTGTTAGCTTTTGCTGCATCTAGAGGTTTTAAGCTATATCAAATAGATGTTAAAAGTGCTTTTCTTAATGGCTACATAGACGAGGAGTTTTATGTAAAGAAACCACCGGGTTTTAAAAATCCAGATTTTCCTAATCATGTTTACAAACTCTTCAAAGCCTTGTACTGTCTCAAACAAGGCCTAGAGCATGGTATGATAGGTTAAAAACATTCTTACATGAAAAGGGGTTTCCATGGGCAAGGTTGATAAAACTATTTTTGTGCTTAAGCATGACAATGACTCATTATTCATTCAAGTGTATGTGGATGATATTATCTTTGGTTGTGCCTCTCATGATCTTGTGTCCAAGTTTTCAGCTATGATGAGTTCAAAATTTGAGATGACTATGATGTGAGAATTCACGTACTTTTTGGGGCTGCAAATCAAGCAAACCAAGGAGGGTACTTTTGTGCATCAAACGAAGTATATAAAAGACCTCCTAAGGCGCTTCAACATGAACAAAAGCAAGCTTCTTCGGACACCAATGGGAACAGCAACAACACTTGAACTTGATGAAGATGGTGAACTATGGATCAAAAAGAATATAGAAGCATGATCGGATCACTTTTGTACCTCACAGCATCAAGACTGGACATACGATTCAGCGTATGTCTTTGTGCACAGTTTCGAGCCTCCCCACGTGCTTCACGTTGTTAAGCCCTCAAAAGGATTCTCAGGTACTTACATAGAACTCAAGAATATTGCATTTTTCTTCCTTCTTCCTCAATCGTTACTTTGAAAGATTTTTCGGATGCTAATTTTGGGGGTTGTAGGATTGATAGGAAAAGTACTTTGGGTGCTTGTCATTTTCTTGGTAATTCACTTGTTTTTTGGTCTTCTAGAAAACAAAACTCAGTTGCACAATCCACAGTTGAATCTAAATATGTAGCTGCTGCTAGTGCTTGCTCTCAAATTTTTTGGATTGTTCAAACACTTAAGGACTGTGGGGTTGATCTAGATAGCGTTCCATTGTTTTGTGATAACACTAGTGCCAATTGCATTGCTAAAAACCCCGTGCGATGTTATAGAACAAATAACATTGACATTAGGTATCACTTTCTCTATGATAATGTTGAAAAAGGAAACATTGTGCTTCACCATGTAGATACCGAACAACAATTGGATGACATTTTCACAAAAGCTTTGGATTTCCCTCGATTTTGTTACATTCGTAGTTGTAAGTGCATCTAGGATATCCCTTGTGGGTTTTGTCTAATTGATGACAAACATATGAGATCCTAATGAAACTATTGAGATGATTGCAGGACAAACAAAGTGAAACAGCTCGGTGCACACAAAAAGGTGAAAAATGGAGTGGTGTCCAAAGAGGGATACTTTGATGGATCTTGGAAGAACAAATTATATTTTAAATGTATAGGGAGTGTATGAAAGACACACTCCAAGAGCTCACAACTTTGCGCAGGGGTAAGGGTTTTAAAATTAACCTAACTTTCACAGTGCATCGGACTAGTCCGATCATGGACCGGACTAGTCCGATATAATTTCTAGAGTCTCCCTTCTCCGGAGACCGGACTAGTCCGTATTTCCACTGGACTAGTCTGTTGAACTTTCTGGAGTCTCTCAAATTGGGAGACCGGACTAGTTCATGTGTCCACCGGACTAGTCCGTTGAACTTTCTGGAGTCTCTCATATTGAGAGACTGGACTAGTCCGTGTGTCCACCGGACTAGTCCGTTGAACTTTCTGGAGTCCCCCATCTGTGGAGACCGGACTAGTCCACGGACTAGTCCGTTGAACATTCTGTAGTCCACCTTCACACAACATCGGACTAGTCCGAGCTTGTACCGGGCTAGTCTGCTAGACTTTCTGGACTTCGAGTTACTCTGTGACCGGACAAGTCCGGACATGTACCAGACTAGTCTGGTGTTAGGGTTTTTCAATGGTAACTTTTTGGAAACCATATAAATAGAAAATCCACGGCCTTCCAAAGTACATACACGTCGAATACTGCTAAAAACACAAACCCTAGTGCCGCCACTTTGTCCCAAGAGCCTAAAACACATCTCCCCACACATCTAAGGTGCAAAAAGGAGTCAAATCATTTGAACACTTGGATTCGGGATTGGGAGATCCTCGTTCCTTCGTTGTGAGCTCTTGGGGTTTGATCTTTCTACACTTATACTCTACATTGTAATACTTTCAAGTGTATTTGATCGCCTCTTTCGTTGTAATTCTCATGGGAGCCCTCAACGTATGAGGTTGCCCCACAAACTCGGTGATTACCCGTGATAGTGGAATCAAGTCGGCCTTCGTGGTGACTTGAAGAGGGAAAGGGTTGGAGACACGGCTCTGTGTGAGCTTCCTCAACGAGGACGTAGATCTCGTGGTGAGATCGAACGTTGGTAAAAATTCGCTTGTCTCTTGTGCCTCATTTACTTTATGTTTTGTTCACTAGATCACTTGATTGCTAAACAACCATTTAAGTTGCTCATAAGTCTTCACGTGCATTCATACACTAATATTAAATCTAAGAATCTGTTGTTCTCATTTCCGCTGCTAAAAGAACCTAGTTTCCCAAACAACACTTAATCAATTCACATATTTCAGCACACCGGACTAGTCCGCCCACACAACCAGACTAGTCCGGTCAATTAAGTTTTTGACGACTCTATTAAGTGTGCAGGAAATTCAAAAGGCCTATTCACCCCCCCCTCTAGGCCACGTTCAATTGGTATCAGAGCCAAGTTCTCCTCGAACGAGACTCACATCTCGGAGAGATCAACGGCCTCTGAGAAGAACAACGATATCTCCAAGATGAACATCAATGAGGAGGAACAAGAAGCTAAAGCCTTCGATGTGCTGAAAGAAAGCCCACATGATGATGAAGAAGTGTGACAACGAAAGGCACTCCTGAGAAAGAAACTGCTATGACAAAAAGGAAATGAAGAAGAGAAGACGACGGGGAGTGATCATCACGACTACTCCCGACATCCCTACAACTACAACCGCCTCAATTCAAACAATCACTATCTCTCCATTCCTATGGGAATGCCTCCACAGTTTGACGGAAGTGACTACACCATGTGGAAGTACAATATGAAGATGCATCTAATATCCCTGAATCCTAGTTTGTGGCACATTGTTTGCACTGGCATAGATATCCCGGACACGGATGAGGAACTCACTCCAGAACAAGAACAAGAGATTCACAGAAACGCTCAAGCCATCGCCGTGATCACATCATCACTAAGTAGAGAAGAATTCACCAAGATCGATGGTTTAGAAAGTGCAAAAGAAATCTGGGATACACTTAAGACAGCTCACAAAGGAAATAGGTCGGTTCGTGAAGCTAAAATTGAGATGCTTGAAGGAGAGTTGGGGAGATTTGCTATTGAAGAAGGCGAATCACCTTAAGACATGTACAACCGGATGAAGGCACTCATCAAAAAAATTTGTGCCTATGGAAGTAAGAAATGGATGGATCATGAGGTGGTCAAAAGAATGATTAGAGCCTTCATGCCAAGAAATGTCACAATTTGCTCAATGATTAGAGAAAGCCTCGGATTTCACAAAATGACTCCGGATGAGTTATTGGGAAAGATCATAAATAATGAAATGATGGAGAAAGAGGCTCAATACGTCATAGACATAGCCGAACTCACCTCTTCCAAAAAGAAAGAAGTTGCTCTCAAAGCAACGTGCAGACCCAAACTCAAAGAAACTCGTGAAGACCAAGACGATGGGCATACAAGCGACGAGAGCACTGATCCTGATGATGAAGAAATGGTACTATTTATCAAGAAGTTCAAACGCATGATGAAAAGAAGACACGACAACAATTCAACTGAAGGCAAAAGCAAGGATAAAGGAAAATCCAAGGCTCGACGCACTTGCTACAACTGCGGAGAGTATGGTCACTTCATGGTGGACTGCCCCTATGAAGAAAATAAAAAGAAGAAGGAAACAAGACCTCAAGAAAAGAAAAATTTCAGAAAAAGAAGACAAGCTCTTATTGGCAAGGAGTGGGACTCAAACGACGAGTCCTCCTCCGATGAAGAAGAAGAGATAGCCACTATCGCAGTCAAGAAACCTACTATGAAAGCCACACACTTCCCAAACATGGGAGGACGAGATATGAACAACCACACTTGCCTTATGGCTAGGGAAGGCAAGAAAAAGGTTCAACTCACTCCTCCTACGCTAAATTCCTCTATTGATGACTTTGATAGCTCTAGTGATAATGAAGAAATGTTTAGAGGATTAAGTAAAATTTCTTTAAAGAAAATGGAAATGTTGTCGAACGAAATCATTGAAAAGGAGGAACTTCTTAACCGACAAGAAGATATGCTCATCCGTGAAAGGAAGAGATATCAAGAAGTTGAAAAGCTTCTCGAGCTTGAAAGAGAGAAGAATGAGTCGCTTGAAGTTGAGCTAGCCTTGAGTAAGGAAACTTACTCAATACTAGAGGACTCATATATTGCAATCAAGGAAGAACTTGCTAAGTTGTCGAAAGTTAACAAGATCCTTGAGGTGCAAGTTGAGTCACTCAAGCGAAGTGACTCCTCTTCCTCCATGAACTCTTTCTCCAAAGAGATGAGTTCGACAACAATCAAAACTTGCACTTGCTCTAGTAAGAAGAATGTTACTTCTAACACTTCAACTTCTCATAATTTGCATGGTTCTCCGAGCGGCATCTTTGATAAGGAGAAGATCAAATATGCACGTAGTGCATATATGGTCACTAGACCTCCTAATGTCAAAGATGGCCTTGGTTTTGACAGAAACAAACACATGTCTACTCCTAATCATGCTAAGAATAGAATTGTCTTTGTTAAGGAAAAATCCCATGAATCTGATTTACAAATATTGTTTCGTACATTTGATGCTTCCTATGTTCTTATGAAAGCCAGAAATGGAAAAGTCATTGCTAAATATACAGGGCCATGCCACAAGAACTTGAAAACTTGCGTGTGGGTGCCCAAGACTCTTGTGACTAACCTGAGAGGACCCAAGGAAACTTGGGTACCTAAAACCAAAGAATAATTTTTTTTTGCAGGCTTACTCCTCCGGTGGATCTAAATGGGTGCTAGATAGCGGATGCACAAATCACATGACCGGAGAGAGAGGTATGTTTGTGGAGTACGAGTATAACAAGGATCCAAGTGAAGGCATATACTTTGGAGACAACAGCCAAGGAAAGGTCCTTGGTAGTGGTAACATTGAAATATCCTCTCAACACACCTTATCTAATGTTTTACATGTAGATTCTCCAGATTATAACCTTTTTTCAATATCTCAACTATGCGACAATGGTTACAACTGTTTATTCACTAATGAGGGTGTGACTGTTTTTAGAAGAAGCGATGGCTTGATTGCATTCAAGGGAATGTTGAAGGGCAAGCTTTATCTTATTGACTTCAACAAAGATAAAGCCGAACTCAACACTTGCTTGGTTGCTAAGACCAACATGGGATAGCTGTGGCATAGACGGCTAGCCCATGTTGGAATGAGAAATCTGCAGAAACTTCTAAAAGGTGGTCACATCCGTGGTCTTAAGGATGTGGTTTTTGAAAAAGACAGGCCGTGCAGCGCTTGTCAAGCAGGAAAACAAGTCGGAGCACCACACCCCGCCAAGAATGTGATGACTACCGCCAGACCGCTGGAACTCCTCCACATGGATCTCTTTGGTCCAATTTCGTACATCAGCATCGGCGGTAACAAATACGGTTTAGTAATTGTTGATGATTTTTCAAGATTTACCTGGGTATTTTTCTTGTATGATAAATCAAAAACTCAGGGAATCCTCAAGAAGTTCCTGAAAAGAGCCATAAAGAACATCAGGAGTGACAACGGGACAGAATTCAAGAACCTCCAAGTTGAAGAGTATCTCGATGAAGAAGGAATAAAGCATGAGTTCTCGGCACCGTACTCCCCTCAACAAAACGGAGTGGCCGAAAGGAAGAATAGAACATTGATCGAAATGGCAAGAACAACGTTGGATGAATACAAGACATCAAATCAATTTTGGGTAGAAGCAGTGAACACCGCTTGTCATGCCACGAATCGGCTGTACCTTCACCGACTACTGAAGAAAACTCCATATGAGCTCCTTACCGGTAAAAAGCCTAATGTTTCTTATTTCAAAGTATTTGGATTTAAATGTTTTATTCTGAACAAGAAACTGAGGGCCTCAAAGTTCTCTTCGAAGTCCGATGAATTGTTCTTGCTCGGTTATGAATCGAATGCCTACGCCTATCATGTCTTCAACATGGTGTCCGACCTTGTTGAAGTAGCATGTGACGTAGTGTTCGATGAATCTAACGGATCACAAGTGGATCAAGTTGATAAGTGTGTGATAGATAAAGAGGAAGCTCCATATGAAGCACTAAAGAAAATGGGACTTGGTGATATCTTACCACAAGAGCGAACTTTTGACTCAAATGCACAAGATGAACTGCAACACGGAGGAAATGATCAAGGGGGAGATCTTTCACAAGATCAAGATGAGGAAAATCAAGAATATAAAGATAATCATGGGAGCAATGATCTAGGGGGAGACAATGAACATGAAGCATGAAGAACAAGCAACTACACAAGTTCCACACCCAAGAGTACA
Organism: Tuctoria greenei; assembly: GCA_036927565.1. NCBI lineage: Eukaryota > Viridiplantae > Streptophyta > Magnoliopsida > Poales > Poaceae > Tuctoria > Tuctoria greenei. The sequence goes on from JAYESD010000001.1 coordinate 203,412,658, forward strand.
TCAAAGCATGCAAAGAGACCATCCTATCAATAATATCATTGGAGATATTGCTAAGGGAGTAACTACTAGATCTCAAGTTGCAAATTTCTGTGAATACTATTCTTTTGTGCCTTTTCTGGAACCATATAGGGTAGAAGAGGCCTTATGGGATCCAGACTGGATGATGGCGATGCAAGAGGAGTTGAACAACTTCAAAAGAAATGAAGTGTGGGAGCTGGTGGAAAGACCAAGGGCGAACATCGTCAAAACCAAATTGGTCTTTCGAAACAAGCAAGATGAGCATGGAGTAGTAACAAGAAATAAAGCGAGATTGGTGGCCAAGGGCTATTCTCAGGTTGAAGGTTTGGACTTCGATGAAACTTTTGCTCCTGTAGCTAGACTTGAGTCCATTCGCATTTTATTGGCATATGCTACTCACCATAATTTTAAGCTGTATCAAATGGACGTCAAAAGCGCTTTCTTAAACTGTCCAATCAAGGAGGAAGTTTATGTGGAGCAGCCACTAGGATTCGAAGACCAAGAGTATCCCGATTATGTCTACAAACTGCGTAAGGCTCTCTATGGCCTCAAACAAGCTCCTCGAGCTTGGTACGAGTGCATTAGAGATTTTCTGACTCAAAATGGATTCAAATTTGGTAAAGCTAACTATACACTTTTCACTAAACATTGTGATGATCATCTATTCGTATGTCAAATTTATGTTGATGACATTATCTTTGGATCCACTAACAAATCTTTCTGTGAGGAATTTAGCAAAATTATGACAGATAGGTTCGAGATGTCAATGATGGGCGAATTGAAGTTCTTCTTGGTATTCCAATTGAAGCAACTAAGAGAAGGTACATTTATAAGCCAAACCAAATATACACAGGACATTCTCAAGAAATTCAATATGGACAAAGCCAAGCCCATCAAGACACCCATGGCCATTAATGGACATCTCGACCTCAATGAAGACGGTCCAAATGTGGACCTGAAGGCATATCGGTCCATGATCGGCTCCTTACTTTATTTATGTGCATCTAGGCCAGATATTATGCTTAGTGTTTGCTTGTGTGCAAGGTTTCAAGCCGCACCTAAAGAGTGTCACTTAATTGCTGTAAAAAGAATCCTAAGGTATCTTGTGCACACACCCAACTTGGGCCTTTGGTATCCCAAAGGATCCAAGTTTAACTTGATAGGGTATTCCGACGCTAACTATGCAGGATGCAAAGTCGATAGAAATAGCATGTCAGGGACTTGTCAGTTTCTTGGGAGGTCCCTAGTTTCTTGGTCATCTAAAAAGCAAAACTCCATTGCTCTTTCCACAGAGGAAGCAGAGTATGTTGCAGCTGGTAGTTGTTGTGCACAACTACTTTGGATGCGACAGACTCTTAGGGACTACGGCTACAATCTTAGCCATATCCCGCTTCTATGTGATAATGAAAGTGCTCTAAAAATTGCACACAACCCTGTAGAGCACTCAAGAACTAAGCACATAGATATCCGTCATCATTTTCTTAGAGATCATTCGTTAAAAGGTGACATTGCTATTTCACATGTTAGGACTGAAAAACAACTTGCAGATATTTTCACCAAACCATTAGATGAAATAAGGTTTTGTGAGCTTAGAAATGATCTTAATATTCTTGACTCTCGAAATGTGGCTTGAAATGTTGCATAGCTGGTTGAAACTTCAAACATCCCATTTTATTGTTGAAAACTGCCCCTCACCTCTTTTTTCTTCTTAGAAAACTATTTTAATGAAGAAATCTTGCAGTTTATGACCACTTTTCATTGTTGATTGCTTTCTGGTCATAATTACCAAGATTATTTGCAAAACTTGTCCTTGGATCACTTTTAATTATCTCAAAATACTTAGGTTTTCCAGGGGTGCCGGACTAGTCAGGTTTGCCATCGGACTAGTCGAGAAAGTCTCTCTCTCCTAGGTTTTCCAGGGGACTAGACTAGTCCGTCACCCTGACCGGACTAGTCCGGTCGACCGCGTATATAAGCAGCTGGTCGGCTCAAATCAAAATTTCAAACCTCCCTCCACTTGACCGGACTTGCTCTCCCTCACCTCTCATCCTCTCTCCTAAACCCTAGCCCCCCGAAGAGACCTTCGAGTTGAGCCCTCAAAAATCAAGTTCTCTCCGTCGAGAACCCTCTCCTCGGTGAGTTGATCCTCCCCTCCGGACAGATTCAAGCCTCCGAAACGCGAATCTTCAAATCTCGGTAAAATTCACCCTAAAACCAAAATCTCAACTTTTCTCATTCTAGCTCGTTTCCTTTGATTCCAAGGTTGTACATTGGATTCATAGATGTATTCCTACCACCTTCATGTCATTTTGTATCCTTAGATAGAAGTTATGGAATTCAAGGAAATCATTAGGGTTCTTGCCAGGTTGGACTAGTACGGCGCTCAGATATGGACAAGTTCGGTACGCCGGACAAGTCCGCACTCTGAACCCGGACAAGTCCGATTTCTGACATCTGAATCCCTAATTGGACCTCGATCCTTGGTTCATTCTTATCTAATCCATGAACTCCTTATTAGGCACGATGTCTTCAAGCTCAGATGATAGCTCTTTCCACATTGATGAAGAAGTTGAACGTGAAAAAGCGAGGAGAGCCAAGGAGAGGTAAATGATAAAAAGACATGATGTCAATGTCCACTCTCCACCCTCCGACGACAATCTGCAAAAGAAGAGGAAGGTGGTTGTCAAGAAGGCCCAAGGAAAAGCTGCCGAGAGCTGCTCAAGGCCAAAGAGGGCTCTCAATAAAGGGAAGGGACTTGCTAGTGGTCCCATTGGGCCCCTAAAGATGTAAAACCCAAGTCACTGCAACAGGCAGTGTTCCAGTGAGGATTTCACCGGAAAAGGGGGTGAGCTTGCCGATAGCTTTAGGAAGATTAATGTGTATAATCAACCTCGACAATGCTCAGACCCAAGATTCTGGAGCAACTTCCATGCCGACTACTACGAGCATGTGTACATGAAGATGAAGAATCCCGTTGTGAAGAGTCAATGGGTGAACATTGGATACATGCAGTCGAAGAAGTATCCTGCCTTTCATGAGGTGGTTGAGGCCCTGAAGAGGCACAGTAGGAACTATTTTCCTTTGAGAATGACTGGAACAATGAGATCATCACCCAATTCTGCTCTACGCTCTACTTTGCTCGGGGTGATGGAGATAGTCTTACTTGGATGACTCATGGTTCCAAGTATAGTGTTACTTATGATGAGTTTGCAAGGATTATTCACCTTGAACACACTCTGGATCATGATCTTGTCATCCACAATTTTCAACCCTTGGAGAAGGATGATTTCAAGTTCCTCTATGACACAAGGATGCCCTATACTCCTACCAACATCAAATATTTGAAGCCCTTCTTTGTGGTCCTCAACTGAATCTTGAGGAAGACAATAGCGCCGAAAGATGGAGATGCGGGGACTATCCAAGGAACTTTGAGGACCCTAATGAAGGTCATTAGTGGAAGGAGACCATTCAATGTCTTTGAGTATATCTACAACGACATTGTGAACATCTCAATCACTCCAAATAGGTCTTGCAGGTATGCCCCTTACATCATGTTCATGATTGAGAAAGTGACGGGACTAGAGTTTGTCAAGGATGTCCCTCATATGGGGTTGAAGCCACAAAAGCCCACCGAGTACACTCTCCCTCATCACCACCTGCCCCTTCCTCCCCCGAAGCTGAGAGGAGGACTAAACAAACTCAGGATGTGAATGCCACAAGATCTGCAGTTGCTCCTCCTGGCTCTGCGCCTGTCCATGAATCCTCCGGTGGCGTACTCAAAATGCTCACCTCCATCTTTGCCTGCTGCCGCAAGATTGATGTCAGTCAGAAGAAACATCAGCAATATGTCAATGCAAACATCAAAGCTATCTGTGACAAGCTGGAGATTGAGCCGATTGGATCATCGCCCGCCCTCGAGGACTCCTAAGAAGATCCTGCTCCGGTGAATGATGATGGTGATGAAGATGAAGATCAGACCAAAACTTAAGAAGGGAGCGGCAATGAGTGATTCCCCTCAATTTTTCCCTTTTGGTGCCTTGTTGCCAAAGGGGGAGAAATTAAGACTAGTTTGAGACTATCTCTAGTAGTAGTGCTTCTTATGCTTTTGTGATCGGGGATGTCGGTATCCTAGAAACCGTACACCCCTTGAGGCTATAAAGATCTCAAAGGAAAATCATCTACTTGGTTTGAAGACCCTCGAAGGCCCACATGTCAGACATAACCGGACCCGCTTCTCCAACATGGTTAATCCCTAGATCGCCACGTGTACTACCAAACCGGAGCTACCGCCCACAAGTGGGAAGCTCCGGGCCATGTACCTAAACGGCACCTCCGGACTTAACCCCAGACCGAGAGATGCTCCGGACCTGACACGTGTCAGGTAGCCCCGGAGCTATCTGTTTCCCACAGCAAGCTCCGGAGCTACCATGTGTCCAATCGTCGGAACTTCAGCTCCTAACCTCCGGAAGACCCTACAACGGCTCCGGATCTTCAAAGGAGAGCCAAGGACTTCAAGACCCGATTAAGTGTCATTAATGTCATGTTAATGACACTTAAACAGACGATCGTAACACCAGTAACGGTGCTGTCAAAGCCCGTTACAGGATCATTAAGAGCAATTAAACGGTATTAATACTAGTAACCGCCGGGGCCACATGTCGGGCCAGGCTAACTTGTAACGGCCTACCCTTGAACTATAAAAGGACAGGCCAACGACACATTCAGGGGGGAACACTCAGACACACACACACGCCTCATACGCTCATCACAAGCTCATACTGCTAATACAACACCAACACACCCGTGGAGTAGGGTATTACGCTCAGGCGGCCCGGACCACGTAAATTCTTGTGTCTCCTGTGTCAATCCTGATTCAGCTTCTTGAATCTCCGCGCGCCCACACCGAACATCAAACTCCCCTATCACTTTAGTAGTGTAGGGAGATCTGCCGGTTCTAAACCATCGACAGTTGGTGTGCCAGGTAGGGGCACCTGAGATCTTGAGAATGGTGAATTCTGCTGCTGGATCATCCAATGGCCAACCTGCTGCTCAGGCTGTTGGAGGCAATCCCTCCAATAGGCAGCCACCAGTAGGAGCTTCAGCACCAGCAGGAGTCACACTCCCACCACCACCGTCTCCTCCAGCAAATCGTGCTGGGCAGCGTGATGGTGCGCCAGCGTCAATCACTGCGTCGGCAAATCATGACAATCCGGAACACGCGCTTCATGCAGCGCGTGCTCTTCTCCAACGCCCACCACCTCCGGATGCATCTCGGGATGCACTGGAGCAGTGGAGGGCCGATGTGGAGCATTTGGTTACAGCAGCAGCCGAACGCCTCAGCGACCAGGGTCCTCCTCCTTCAGGAAGAGCCCCGTGTCAGCGGTGTACTTTGTCTGGAAGACTTGGTCCGCATGTCTCCAATAGCAGGAGACGTGCTGCATCACAACAAGTGACATCGTTGCCCTCCGGGGATCGACGCACTCACACGGTATCCAGGCTTTCGATTCACGACCTCCGGGCGGAGCTTGATCGCCGATACCGCCAGCAGGACGACCGAGTCCATATTGAGCGTGCCCGTGAAAGACGGGAAGCTCAGGACCTTTCTACTCCTGAAGGAGTAGGAGGAGGATGTTCAGCCTTGGTCATGCATCTGCGCATGGTTAGATGGACACAGAAGTTCCGGCCTCACCTGCCGGAAAAATTCGACGGGACTGTCAATCCCGCCGAATTTCTTCAGATATACTCCACTGCAATCTTGGCAGCCGAAGGAAATGAGGCCGTGATGGCCAATTACTTTCCAGTGGCCTTAACTTGGACTGCCAGGTCCTGGTTTATGAGCCTTCCACCCAACTCTATCAACAGTTGGGAGGAGTTGTGCCATCAGTTCACTGCCAACTTCGGGAGTTCATACACCCGGCCAGGCACTGAACTGGATCTTTTTGCGGTCGTGCAAAAAGGGGGAGAATCCTTGCGGTCATTCATCCAGAGGTTCTCTCAGGTACGAAACACTATCCCTTCTATCTCTAGGGCCTCTGTCATTGTGGCATTCAGACAGGGTGTACGGGACAAGAAGATGTTGGAGAAACTGGCGATCAAGGAGATCACCAGTGTCACGGAACTCTTTAGCTTGGCTGACAAATGTGCTCGAGCTGCGGAGGGCCGTGAGATGCACTCCAAACCAACCTCGGAGGGTCTCAAGAAACCCTCAAAAGAAGAATCCGCTACCTCCGGGAGTGGCAAGAAGAAAAAGAAGACCAACGGCAAGAAGAAGCCGTCGGCCGGCACATCCAACGTTGCAGCTGCTGCAGCTCCGGGTGGTCGGGGGCCACGCCCCGAAAAGCAATCTCGACCGTCTTCTGAAGACGGTGGCAAACCCAAAGTGTGGTGTCCCATTCACAAGATGGGTAGCCACAGTTTGGAAGACTGCCGGGAGGTCCAAAACCTTGCTGAGCGCTACAACAAGTGCCGGGAAGAATCTCCTTTCCGACAGAGGGAAGGAAAGCAAAAGGTCGACGAAGCTCCGGTTGAAGAGGAGTTAGGGTTTCAGGATCCCAAAAAGGTCCTGAAGGCCGTCTACACCTCAGTCGACGATGATTCTGACGTCTCTGACAACGAGCGTCGGAAGACCATGAACACCATTTTCGGTGGATCATGGCATATCACCTCCCGTCGTGTCATCAACACTATGCGTCGGGATATGGCTGCTGTAGCTCCTACAGTCAGGCCGGAACCTCATCGAAAGTGGATGGACACAGCCATCAATTTTGATGCTTCGGATTGTCCCCGGAGCATGGTTGGAGCATGTAACACCTTGATTTTTGAGTTTCAGCAAATTAAAGATTTAAATGGGAATTTAGAGTTAATAATGGGAGGAAATTGTTTTTATAAATAAAAATATAAAATATATGCATCTCATATTGCATTTTGCATTTTGCGTGCATCCTCATGTATTGAAAATTTATTACCAAAATAAATAAGCTAAAAGAAATTTATTTACCGGAGTAAGTACATTAAAATAAATTAAATTAGCATCACGAATTTGGAAGAAAAGAAATAAAAGAAAATAATAAAAGAGAGAAAAATAAGAATAAAAAAGATAGAAAATATTTATATGCATAATAAATAATAATAAACAAAAAGAAATAATAAATAAATATTAAATTAAGTAAAATAAATAAATAGTAGACAAATAATGTGGAAAAAAAAGAAAGAGAAACAAGACCCGTGCATCAGAAGCGTTGAGCGCACCACCAAAGAAAAAAATATATATATATATATATATATAATAAGTAAATAAATAAGTAAAAAGAAGAAAAAAACAACAAGAGTCAACCAACCTAAGATCAGCAGCTATGGTTGCATGTAGAAACCAGGCTACGTAAACATAACAATGGTCGCACAGCCTGGCCATCACCGTGCAAAAGAATATAGAGAAAAAAAAAAGAAAAAGAAAAAAAAAGTCAACCCTGTCTGGCCGTATAGGCCAAGGCCGGGCAGGCAGAGACACCGCAACCGAGCGGCCTCGGTCCAGCGCGCTCGTGGCCCCATGGCCGGGCCGGTTTGCCGCAGCGGAGCTAGGCGCGCCCGAGCGCCACACACGCCCACTGTCCGCTTGTCGCGCGCCTAGGCCAAGGACCGAGTCGGTCGCTGGTTGCCGTACCGCAGTTGGACTTTGGTGCCACCGTCCTTATAAATAGAACCGTAGGCTTTGTTTTTTTTTTCTACCGGAGAAAAGCAGCGCCGCCACAAACCTAGCACCGCCATAGGAAAAGAAATAGAAGACCAGAGGCTGCCGCCGCCAGGGGAAGGAAAGGGAGAAAAAAAGAGGGAATGAAGAGGAAGAAAAAGAGGAGGGTGCCGTCGTCCGCCGGAGATCGTCATCGCCATCGCGTCGCCGTCGTCGTGTCGCTGGAGGATCTTGCGCCATCTACTTCGTCTACGCATCGTCCCCATCTTGCGATCTTCGAAGCCATCGCATCTACGGTAGGCCACGTTCCGATGCGAATTTTAGCGATGCATTAGGTCTAATAGACGTAAATTGATTTTAGTTGCACCATAATTTTATTTTCAGCAGCATTAATCCACCCTAAAACCCCCGTAAACTCATATGCACACGTATGAACTAGTTACATCTAATTAATAAACAACCGTAGTTAATTAATTATTGTACTTTGCATGCATGCATATCATCGCATGTTGATTAATGTGTGTGCATCATGTTGATTGTATATGTTCTCTTATATGTATGATCACGCGTAGAGGAACGTGCTCAAGAGGCCGCATACGAGGATTTCCAGAACCAAGATTTTGAAGCGCTCGTGCAACCCCATCCGTCGGAGCAAGGCAAGTGTCCTTGAAGCATATTGATCCTATTTTAAATTAAATGTTTTGTTTGCGAACTTGCATGCTTGTGTCAAATTGATGGGAATCCTATTGGAAGAAAGTTTACTAGTTTTGTTTGACCACCCTTGTCACCTGGAATTTATGGTAGAGAGTCGGGAAGGGTTTTTACCTTTTTGCTTCGATTAATTAATTGGGATGGAAAAACCAACACTACACATTTAATTATGTATTAATGATATTCTGGTTAATGTGAACTGGTCGATACGGTATGGTGATGGCTGATCTAAGCAAGCCTGGTATGTGGATGGGTTTGATGTTATGGTGGTTTGCTTGCTTTAGATCTAAGGGCCGGTTCATGCGAGAATAAGCCAGGATTACAGTGCCACCACGAGGCCAAGTATGGGTGCGGCGTAGCTGATTAATTAGGGCTTTGCTAGTGCTGTTTGGACCATTGTGGATGCTCGGGGAAGGGGTAGTCGGATTGGGTTTGTTGATGATTGGTGGGACTACCCTGGGATCCGAATGGCTCAAGAGGGGGCCCTTGGTTGAAGATGTGCTCAGTTGGAGGCATCGCCACTGGTGAAACCTCAGTGGGGTCTAAATAGGCTAGTAATCCCTTTGTAAAGGCTATTTTGTGATCTCTTGGCCATACACCAAAGGAAGTGTAATTGGCATAAGGGAGGTTCTTTAATCGCCGACGGGTGATGAAATCACGAACACGTGGGTAAAGTGGTACAAACTCTACAGAGTTAATTAAAACTATCATGATAGCCGTGCTCCCGGTTATGAGCACCTGGACAACTTCCATGATTAGAGGGAAATTGGGATTTTGGGATGGTTATGGTTTGGTAATGGTTATGGTTGATATTATGAGTATGGTTATGGTTATGGATGGAATTATGGTTTATGACATTGATTATGGTTATTGGTAATGGTGAATTATGGGCTAGTATTATGATGGTCACATGGTTTATGATGGGTTTACATACACATAATACATATATTGCTTTTCAAATGTTTTACTGTACTTTTCAGCACTTAGCCATTATTATTGTCGTCATTTGAATCAGCCACATGTCATACCTTATACACTTGCTGAGTACGACATGTACTCACTCTTGCAATTCCCCCCCCCCCCCAACAGTTGCAGGTCAGAATTGTGAGTTTAATGGCGATAATGCGGATATCTAGGCCGTGTCTACCGTCAGCTTTGCCTGTGGTGTTGCATGGAGCTGCGCTATCCCTTTTGCTTAGTTTGCTTAGTTGCTTAATTAGTTTATTTCCGCTGCATTAGTTGAACTTATCATTAATATTTATTAGAGCTTGTATTCGAGGATTTAATGAATTATGTAATAAGAGTACTTATTTAATAATTTGAGCTATGGTAATTATCTGTTTATCATTTGTGAATCACTCGTGTATGTGTGTTGAACATCCTGGGCACACATATGCGTTAGCTTGGTTCATTTTCGGAACCAGGCGTCACAGAGCAGGACAGTTACCCTTGATGGTATCTCCTACCATGAACAACATCCAGCTCCACCACGTCATGGTAGACGGAGGTTCGGGGCTTAACCTCATCATCTTCGAAGCTTTCACTAAGCTTCAGCTGCGACCTTCGGATCTCCACCCCTCTCGACCTTTCTCTGGAGTAGGTCCGGGGGCCATCACCCCACTCGGAGCTATTACTCTCCCTGTTACCTTCGGGACACGGGAGAAGTACCGCACCGAGAAGTTGGTCTTCGACGTCGCTCAGATCAACTTACCCTTCAATGCCATCTTGGGTAGACCTGCCCTGTACAAATTCATGGCGGCTGCTCATTATGGCTATCTGGTGTTGAAGATGCCAACGCCAGTAGGCGTTCTCTGGATCCGCAGAGATCGCACCGCCGGAGTAACTGCCCTCAAAGAGCTCCATGCACTCACCACAGCGCAAGAGGAGGACTCCAGGCAGGAGCAAGCTCCAAAACCCCCGAGCATTTGTCAACGAGGCTCGACTTCTGCACCTCGAGTGCAGCCAAGCGGCAACACCGACATTCCCGTCAAAGTCGTCCAAATTGGTTCCGATGCCGCTCAAACCACCCGTATATCTGGAGGATTGAACGACAAATAGGAACTCGCGCTCATCACATTCCTCCGGGCTAACGTCGACGTGTTTGCTTGGCAACCGTCACAAATGCCTGGGATCCCCAGGGAAGTGATTGAGCACAATCTGAAGATCTACCCCGATGCTCGACCTGTGCATCAGAAGCCTCGGAAGCAATCCGTAGAGCGACAGAACTTCATCCGACAAGAAGTAAAGAAGTTGCTCGAAGCTGAATTCATCCGAGATGTCTTCCATCCGAAAATGGCTGGCAAACCCAGTCGTTATGCCCAAGGCCGGCGGGAAGCTTCGGATGTGCATCGACTACACCACACTAAATAAGGCATGTCCAAAAGATCCATTCCCACTACCTAGAATAGATCAGATAGTGGATTCCACCTCCGGGTGTGAATTACTGTGTTTCCTAGATGCATATTCCGGATATCTTCAAATCAGGATGTCTATGGAAGATGAAGAGCATACTTCATTCATCACAGTAGATGGATTATATTGTTACACAGCCATGCCCTTTGGTCTCAAGAATGCAGCTTCAACTTTTGTACGAGCTACGTACAAAACTTTTGAAGAACTTATTAGAGACATAGTGGAAGTGTATGTCGATGACATCGTGGTCAAGGTCAGGAACAAGGAGTCACTCCTTGACACCTTGCAGGTTGTCTTCAACAAGCTGCGGGCCACCCGCACAAAGCTAAACCCAAGCAAGTGTGTCTTCGGGATTAGCTCCGGAAAACTTCTTGGTTTCCTGGTAAGTCACCAGGGCATAGAAGCTAATCCGGCGAAGATTAAGGCCATAGAAGACATGCGACCACCAACCCGCATCAAAGATGTCCAAAAGTTGACTGGATGTCTAGCAGCCCTCAGCCGGTTCATCTCAGGACTGGCGGAACGGGCACTCCCCTTCTTCAAGTTATTGAGGAAGTCCGGACCGTTCCAATGGTCCGAAGAAGCAGAAAAGGCCTTCCAGGAGCTGAAACAGTTCCTCACCACCCTACCAATTCTGGAAGCTCCGAACCTTGGTGAGCCTTTATTACTTTATATTTCAGCTACTGGCGAAGTCGTCAGCATGGTTCTGGTTGCGTAGAGACCAGAACTATCCCATACTCAGGAATCTAGACCCCTTCGGGAGGGTCCGGAGGTTCCTGAAAGCGAGTCTGGGTCCCAGCTCCCAGATTCGAACCCACAAGAAGTCGCTTCAGGAGACCTAGACCCCTCCGGGAGGGTACAGGTCATTTCTAAAGAAGCTCCGGGTTCCTCCAGCAAGAATCCGGAGGTCCCTGAAGAAAATCCAGACTTCTCCGAGAGGATCCGGATCAGTGATGAGGAAGCTCCGGACCCCTCCGGGAGGGTCCGGACCATTCAGCGCCCAGTGTACTTCATTAGTGAAGTACTACATGATGCCAAGACTCGATACGTAGAGGTGCATAAGCTGCTCTATGCAGTTCTTATTGCCTCCAGGAAGCTTCGCCATTACTTCCAAGCTCACAAAGTCTCAGTGGTGACCTCTTATCCACTACGAGCAATCTGGCATAATCCCAATTCAACTGGGAATATTGCAAAGTGGGCAGCGGAATTGGCTGAATTTGATCTTAAATTTATTTCAAGACAAGCAGTCAAGAGTCAAGCATTGGCAGATTTTGTGGCAGAATGGACTCCCTCTCCATCAAACCCTGGAGGCCCCAGTGAGCAGAAGACGGAGCATCAAGCTCCAACCTTCACCGAGCCTCACTGGACCCTCTACTTCGATGGCTCCATGCAGAAGCAGGGGGCCGAAGCTTGAATCCTTCTCCTTACACCGACTGGGGAGAAGGTGAAATACATGGTACACCTTGATTTCAAGGCAACCAACAACATGGCAGAGTATGAAGCACTCATCTACGGACTAAAGGTGGCACTATCATATGGTGTCAAGCAATTGCTGGTCAAGGGAGATTCACAGCTCATCATTAAGCAGGTGAAGGGTGAATGCTCCTGCAATAATCTCCAGTTAGCTGCATACCTCCTTGAAGTCCAGAGGCTTCAGGAGGATTTCGAAGTCCTAAACCTCCATCATGTTCAGCGTGCCCACAACGCTGAAGCTGATGAACTCTCGACGAAAGCGTCAACCGGAGCTCCGGCTCCTGATGGAACTTTTGTCCGGAGATTGTCGAAACCCACAGCTCAGCCTGCCGAACTGAGCGAAGGGGGCGAGATCAGCATCCCGAAGCTGACGATCCCGATGGCCCTGTTACCATGGCAGCCATCAAGGGTCGTAGGTGCTGCCGGAAGCTCCGAGCAACCCAGCACGCAAGACTCAAATGCTCAAGTTAGTTCCGATGCATGGATCTCGGAGATCCAGAACTACTTGAAAGACAACATCCTTCCTGACGACGATGTATCTGCTGACCGGGTAGTCAGATTGGCTAAAAGATACACGTTGGTAGAAGGGGATATCTACCGGCGCGGTGCCAACGGCATGCTAATGCGGTGCATCACAAGGGAAGAAGGTTGCGAGCTCCTCGCAGAAATCCATGGAGGCGAGTGTGGGAACCACGCGTCTTCCAGCACGCTGGTTGGTAAAGCCTTTCGGCATGGCATCTACTGGCCTATAGCACTCCAGGATGCAACTGAGCTGGTGAAAAAATGCAAAGCATGTCAATTTCATGCAAAGCAAATTCACACTCCGGCTCAGCCCTTACAAATGATACCTCCTACATGGCCCTTCGCTGTGTGGGGGGTGGACATCTTGGGACCTTTCCCAAGAGCCGTCGGAGGTTACAAGTTCCTGTACGTCGCCATTGACAAGTTCACCAAGTGGCCGGAAGCAACTCCAGTTGTGACAATTAACAAGCAATCTGCTATCAACTTTCTGCAGTCCATTGTATGCAGATTTGGAGTCCCAAACAAAATCATCACTGATAATGGGACCCAATTTACAAGCTCCGCATTCCAAGGATATTGCGAAGACCTCGGCATACAAGTTTGCTATGCCTCCGTAGCTCATCCAGCCAGCAATGGCCAAGCCGAGAGAGCAAATGCTGAAATCCTTAAAGGACTTAAAACGCGCACTTATGAGCGCTTGAAAAAACATGGAGCCAACTGGATCGAAGAGCTTCCGCCCACTCTATGGGCCAACAGGACATCCCCAAACCGGTCAACCGGAGAGACACCCTTCTTTCTGGTGTATGTAGCTGAAGCAATCCTTCCTCCGGAAATCACCTTGGGTTCACTCTGGGTCCGGACCTTCGACGAATCCGCGCAGGACCAGCTCCGGCGTGAAGACCTAGACCTCCTTGAGGTGGGAAGGTGCCAAGTAGCTGTTCGGAATGCCCGATATCGTCAAGCCCTACGGCGTTATCACCAGTGGCATGTACACAACCGACAGCTCGAGGAAGGTGATCTGGTGTTACGGAGAATACAATCCAGAGAAGGGTTAAACAAACTCTCCCCCGGCTGGGAGGGGCCCTTCCGAGTGATTAAAGTATCCCATCTCGGAAGCGTTCGCTTGGCTACTGAGGATGGGACACATCTCCCAAATCCTTGGAACATCGAGCACCTCTGTGAGTTCTACACTTAATACCACGGAGGTGAGTCTTGAGTAACTTGAGATGTATGTTATAGAGTAATTGTAAAGAGTCGGGTAGTTCCTCCGGGAGAGCCGCCGAACCTTTCCCGAAAGGTCCACAGAGCTCATGCAACGCTTGTCACAGTCTCAGGACTAAAAGTGTGGCTAACTACCCTGGGTCAAACGAGAAATGAAACACCCTTAGCCTGGTTCCGTACCCTAAGAGTGTACTTGTTTCCCCTGTACCCCGGACCTATAATGAAAGACATTTTCATGTGAAATAGACTCCACGTGCATTTATTTTGTACAGGCTCAACATTTTTATTTTTCTCTTTCTTGTCTATAACGAAGACGTGCAATTCTTAAGAAATTTTAGTTCGACTGGTTTAAATACGATTCGAGTTGTATTGTCGATTCTTTTGGATTCAAATATTGTTCGTGGCCAACTCGCATGAAAGCCGCCAAGCCAATCTAGGGCCGGAGTGTGCTATCGACTTAGCCTGGTCAAGCACCCTAAGTACGCCACTCTACCTACACCCCAGCAGGCCGAAGTAAGGCGGGTCTGTGTACAGTTGGATCTAAAAGAAAAGACATCACATTCAGTTGTATTTAGAATCACGTTTGACTTAAAATCTTCTTGAGGATCATAAGTCGCGACGAAGTTATAGACAAGTAACAAATTTTACTATTTTTCTTGGCTTAAGTGTGCAGGAAAAATAAAATCTACGTTGATGGAGAAAAGCCAGAGCTAACTAAGCTCCGACTCCCATAAGGGGACCAGCCGTCGACGCTGAATAAAAGATGGTGAGAAGACCCCGTAAATGGAGTCTGCTGCCAACAAACTGAGTGTTGGCAAAGGTCACTACCAGAGCTAATAAGCTCCGACACCCCGAAGTGTTAACTATTGATGCTCTACGTGTTGATAGACGCTATTGCCGGAGCTACTAAGCTCCGACGATAGACAATGCCGGAGCTTCTAAGCTCCGACAACCTCAGGGGGCCTTCACAAGACTTCGAACCTAAATTCTACAAGTTCGGAGCAAAAGAGTCTTCAACAATGCACAATATCCTCTTGGTACATGTTCAAAATCAAATTGTGTACATCTACCAGGGGGGCAAGTGAAGAAAAGAGTGTTGAAGACAAAAAGTGAAATTCGCAAAATTTGGGGATTTCATTTACCTGGAGACAGGAGATTACATCTGGAGACAAGGGATTACAAAATTGAGGAAGAAGAAGAGAAAATACAAGTGAGAATTACAGAGATGGTCCTAGACCCTATGGAAGAATTGGGCAACCTTTTGGGCAACCTCCGATACACTAGCTTGGGTAGCTTCGCCTTCTCCTTCGACGGGACCTTCAAGCACCGGGTCCAGAGGAAATTGGGAGTTCCGGCTAGTGTAGTATGTCAGCACATACTCAGTGACGTTCTTCGCCAGGGATTGACCCTCAACCTCCAGTTGGTCCGCGATGACATCGCCCACCTTGGAGAGCTTGCTACCTGCTGCGCTCAACGCCTGCAGCGCTAGGTCCGGCTCCGGCTCAGGATCATCCGGGCGCACGGGGCTGAAAAACATCGGTTTCAGCGCGTCGTTGGCCTTACCCAGGAACTCCAAAATCTGTAGGGATTCCACAGTCCTCAAGCCCTTCATCTCTTCCAGGGATCTCCTGGCCGGAGTCAGTTCGGAATTCTCACGGGCGAGGTGCTCAACTTCTTTGGCATTTTGCTGAATCTTTTCAGCAACCCGCCTTTCGAGATTTCCGAGCTCCTCCTCCCGGAGGTGGATCTTGTTCCGGCGGTCAACCAGGTCCTTCTCCCTACCCCTCACTTTCTTCTCCCAGGCAACAAGGGCACACTCTTGTTCATAGAGTTTCTGCCCTCGCACCCAGGTCTTCTCCTCTTCCTCTTGGCAGCGCTCTTCCAACTTCTTGGTGCGCTCCTCGAGGCCCTTATCAGCCAGAGCTACTTTCTCTGTGAGCTCCTCTTCCCTCCTCAGGACATCATCCCGCAGCTCAAGGAGTTTCTGCTCTTCATCCTTGAGCCGTTTCTCCCTTTCTTCAAGTGCCTCTCGGCGCTTGATGAGTGAGGTGTTAATGGCCTCAAGCTGTTCATGGCCCGCATCGGCCGCGTTATTGGCAGCTTTGGTCTGATCGTAGATCTCCCGGGACTGAGCG
This sequence comes from Tuctoria greenei, assembly GCA_036927565.1. Taxonomy (NCBI): domain Eukaryota; kingdom Viridiplantae; phylum Streptophyta; class Magnoliopsida; order Poales; family Poaceae; genus Tuctoria; species Tuctoria greenei. Next base: position 203,428,837 of record JAYESD010000001.1, read on the forward strand.
TCGAGGGCATGAGTCATACTCTCTCTCTCATCCAGTAACTTGCCCCAGTACTCCAGGCGGATCTTCTCCCGCTTGATCCACTCCTTGTCGTCCGCTAGCCTCGACTGCGCCCGCTTGGTCTCGAAGTAGAGCCGATTACGCCACCGCCTAAGGGTTTGGCGCTCCTCTTCAAGAGCCTTGCTATCGTGGAAGAAGGCCAGTTGGACTTGACGCAGACTGGAACATGCGTTGTCAATGGACAGCGACAACGGGATTGGTTCTGGACCTGCTGGGGTCTCCTCCGCTGGTTCCAGCGGGTCTTCAGATACAAAAATTGGGTCCCACTCCACAAGAGTGGACCCCTGAGTTTCCAAGGCGCTAGGGCCGTCCTTCGAGATGGCCTCAGTCGCCATCGAAGAAGGCCCCGCCGCCAAATCTTCGTTCACCCCCTCAGGCTAGGGGCCAGCGACTTCGCTGGGGCACTCCGGCTCGGCCGCAGGTACCTCCGACGTTGTCGCTTTCGAAGCAGGAGCCGCTACTGGCTCCGGTCTGGGCACCTCTTCTGACGGAGGATCAAGCTCCATCACCTCTTCAACCACCGGCACAGGAGTCGGAAGATCTTCAACATCGTCTGTACCTATGCTCCAACAATAACCGGCTCAGCTGCCGGTGCTTCAGAAGTAGCCGGCCCAACTGCCGGAACTACCTCATCTTCCAGCTCGCATGCCAGGACTTCAGTCACCTCCGGCTCAACCGCCGGGGCTTCGACAATTACCGGCTCAGAGGCCGGGATTACTACTTCCTCCGGCTCAACAGCCGGAGCTTCCATCATTGCAGCACCAGGACCTGGAGCTTCAACCTCCGAGATAGGTGCCGCTGGCGCATCTTCACTCCCGTGGTCCGGCGCTACCACGGGAACTTCTGGGGATGAGTCGAGGTCCATGACCACGACAGTCGGCGCCGGAGCTGTCACAGCTTCAGCCACCACTTGGGCCGGCACCGGGACAGGAGCAGAAGCTCCCACCCTTACGGCCTCAGACACTGTGGCTGAGGGTGGAGCCTCACTCCCTTTCTTGGGGACGCTGCAGATGATGAACAAAGAAAATTAACAAACAGTTGCTACAATTAAAATAATTGTCCAAGGTAGAGGTTAAAAATTACCTTGGGAGGCTTCCGCACCAGCTTGTGCGAAACCTTTTTCCCGGGCGTTCTGGGCTGGCCATAGTCGGCGTAGAAGCTCCGGAAGGCCCCCCAAAACTTGTCGCAGCCATGGGCGTTTCCCGGGTCGAAGCTCTCCTCGATCGGGAGGAACCCCCGGACTTGGAGGCCTCCACCGGACCAGGTGCCGGAGTCGCGCGCCCGGAGCTAACACCCCGGGAGGATCCCACTACGGGAACAGACGCGCTCCGGGAGGACCCCACTGCAGGAACGGTCTCGTTCCGGGAAGACCCCATTACGGGGACAACCGCTGCGGTTGCAGAAGACCTTCCCCTCCGGGGAGAAGGAGCCGAGGCGGAAGTAGCGGGCCTGACGGACCTTCCGTCGGCATGCTACAGCTTCCTCTTCCGGCTCTCGGGTTCGTCTGCCAGCTCCTTGCCTTTGCCGACGACCTCGACCCTCGGCTTTGGGGCAGGAACAGAGCCATCTTCGGGCATTCCGAGGATCGCCACCCGGGTGGTTGATCTTCTTCGACGACACCAAGGTCGTCAAGTACGGGCATCTTTCGCCGGAGCTCCCTGTTGAACTCCACTTCCACGTTCAGAGGGAGGAAGGCTGACAGGGGAGTCCAGTCATTACCGTCGATGTCGATGCCGTGCTGGAATTTCTTGAGGTGGAACTCCAAGGTTTTCCCCACCATGTTGGACTTCAACCCGGTCTAAACCCGGTCGTCGTCCATCACGCTGTTGAGGGCCCAAGCGAGTTTCTCCCTCCTCTTCAGCAGCGCCCACCTGTTGACCAGGAAATTGCAAAATACCGCCTGAGAGGTCAATCCTCCCTCCATGCATTGGCGGATCCTGGTCAAAGCGGGGTTCAAAGCGTCCGCAAGCACCAGAGCTTCACTCCAGATCTTCGTGTCGATGCCGGGAAGACCATCGGGCAGCTCCAACCTTTCGTGCTCCTCCACCTTGACGACTATCCAGTCTTTCTTCCAGTCATCCCACTTCCAAGAAGGAAACGACCGGAGGTACTTGAATGGGCACTTCTTGCGCTTCACGAAGTAGTAGAAGCCAAGGTACTCATTGCTTCGGCCGGTGGTGTGGACGGTGAAGAAGGTTCGGAAGAGTTCAATGCAGGGGGGATGCCCACCCACATCTCTCAGAAGTGGACGAAGATAGACACGAGGAGAATGGAGTGAGGACCAAGGTGGTATAACTGCAGACCATAAAAGTCTAGCAGCATCAAGAAAAAGGAAGAAAAAGGCGGGATCAACCCCACCATGGCGTACGAGGAAAAGTACACCATTTCGCTGGCGTGCTCCTTCTCGAAGGGGAGCTCTCCGTCGGCACGGACTGAGTGGTTGAAGAAGTCCGAGGACCACCCCATGAGGGCCCGGACCTTCTTCAGGTCGCCGTCGGTCTTCAAGCGACTCTCGCGGAGACCCAACTCCATCGCAGCACAGCTAGGCAAGAGAAGAAAAGCGAAGCACAAGTTGGGAGTTTGATCGCAAAAACAGATGAGAGGCGTAAAGAACTCCCGACGATGCGCACTTTCCTTCTTAAGTAAGCCCTCGCGACGCTCGGATGGAAACCGCAAGGAAGTCGAAGGTACCACCCAAAAATTTCACCCAGCCGATGACAAGCAGGCCCGGGACCACCCCGACGATCAAGTCGAGGTTCTTACCCAGGCGAACGGTTGTCATCAAGAGGCGGGAAACCCAAAGGCAGCGGCCTGACAAGGCGTGCGGAACCGATACGGTTTTCGTATCGGGAACCGGCGACCTTCAATTGCGTGAGATCCCCACGCCAAAGATCTCATCTACCGCACGCGGGATACGCCACATGGTGAGGATTTAATTCTATGTCCTTGCCAACGGCACCCTCAAAGACCCGTAAGACTCAGTTCAAAGGTCGCAAAGATGGACCCACCTCCGGCGGAATGACTTCCCCGGAGGTAGGTCCAGGGGGCCACTATCGGTATCCTAGAAACCGTACACCCCTTGAGGCTATAAAGATCTCAAAGGAAAATCATCTACTTGGTTTGAAGACCCTCGAAGGCCCACATGTCACATATAACCGGACCCGCTCCTCCAACATGGTTAATCCCTGGATCGCCACGTGTACTACCAAACCGGAGCTACCGCCCACAAGGGGGAAGCTCCGGGCCATGTACCTAAACGGCACCTCCAGACTTAACCCCAGACCGAGAGAAGCTCCGGACCTGACACGTGTCAGGTAGCCCCGGAGCTATCTGTTTTCCACAGCAAGCTCCGGAGCTGCCATGTGTCCAATCGTCGGAACTTCAGCTCCTAACCTCCGGAAGACCCTACAACGGCTCCGGATCTTCAAAGGAGAGCCAAGGACTTCAAGACCCGATTAAGTGTCATTAATGCCATGCTAATGACACTTAAACGGACGATCTTAACACCAGTAACGGTGCTGTCAAAGCCCGTTACACGATCATTAAGAGCAATTAAACGTGTATTAATACTAGTAACCGCCAGGGCCACATGTCGGGCCAGGCTAACTTGTAACGGCCTGCCCTTGAACTATAAAAGGACAGGCCGATGACACGTTCAGGGGGGAACACTCAGACACACACACACGCCTCATACGCTCATCACAAGCTCATACTGCTAATACAACACCAACACACCCGTGGAGTAGGGTATTATGCTCAGGCGGCCCGAACCACGTAAATTCTTGTGTCTCCTGTGTCAATCCTGATTCACCTTCTTGAATCTCCGCGCGCCCACACCGAACATCAAACTCCCCTATCACTTTAGTAGTGTAGGGAGATCTGCCGGTTCCAAACTATCGACAGGGGACATGTACTTATTTTTAAAACCTTGTAATGCACTATTCCTTTTCTTATGTGTGATGCTTATTGTTGCTTGAATGATTATCTCTATGCTCATTATTGATTATCTTTATTTCATCACACATTGTTGATCACACATTTGTTAGGCACCCCACCATAAGGTGTGTGCATATGTGGGAAGCTTTTTGTGGATTTATCGTTATTCTCATATGTGCACACCTTACGAAAATCAAAATTTTACTCTCATTTGTGATATCTCAAATGGTTGTCATCAATCACCAAAAAGGGGGGGGATTGTAAGTGCATCTAGGATATCCCTTGTGGGTTTTGGCTAATTGATGACAAACATATGAGATCCTAATGAAACTATTGAGATGATTGCAGGACAAATAAAATGAAACAGCTCGGTGCACACAAAAAGGTGAAAAATGGAGTGGTGTCCAAAGAGGGATACTTTGATGGAGCTTGGAAGAACAAATTAGATTTTAAATGTATAGGGAGTGTATGAAAGACACACTCCAAGAGCTCACAACTTTGCGCAGGGGTAAGGGTTTTAAAATTAACCTAACTTTCACGGTGCACTAGACTAGTCCGATCATCGACCGGACTAGTCCGATAGACTTTCTGGAGTCTCCCTTCTCCGGAGACCGGACTAGTCCGTATGTCCACCGGACTAGTCCGTTGAACTTTCAGGAGTCTCTTATATTGGGAGACCGGACAAGTCCGTGTGTCCACCGGACTAGTCCGTTGAACTTTCTGGAGTCTCCCATATTGATAAATCGGACTAGTCCGTGTGTCCACCGGACTAGTCCGTTGAACTTTCTGGAGTCTCCCATCTGTGGAGACCGGACTAGTCCACGGACTAGTCCGTTGAACTTTATGAAGTCCACCTTCACACAGCACCAGACTAGTCCGAGCTTGGACTGGACTAGTCCGCCAGACTTTCTGGACTTCGAGTTACACTGTGATCGGACAAGTGCGGACTTGCACCGGACTAGTCCGGTGTTAGGGTTTTTCAACGGTAACTTTTTGGAAACCATATAAATAGAGAATCCACGGCCTTCCAAAGTACATACACGTCGAATACTGCTGAAAACACAAACCCTAGTGCCGCCACTTTATCCCAAGAGCCTAAAACACATCTCCCCACACATCTAAGGTGCAAAAAGAAGTCAAATCATTTGAACACTTGGATTCGGGATTGGGAGATCATCGTTCCTTCGTTGCGAGCTCTTGGGATTTGATCTTTCTACACTTATACTCTGCATTGTAATACTTTCAAGTGTATTTGATCGCCTCTTTTGTTGTAATTCTCGTGGGAGCCCTCAACGTGTGAGGTTGCCCCACAAACTCGGTGATTACCCATCATAGTGGAATCAAGTCGGCCTTCGTGATGACTTGAAGAGGGAAAGGGTTGGAGACCCGGCTCTGTGTGAGCTTCCTCAACAAGGACGTAGATCTCATGGTGAGATCGAACCTCGGTAAAAATTCGCTTGTCTCTTGTGCCTCATTTACTTTACGTTTTGTTCACTAGATCACTTGATTGCTAAACAACCATTTAAGTTTCTCATAAGTCTTCACGTGCATTCATACACTAATCTTAAATCAAAGAATCCGTTGTTCTCATTTCCGCTGCTAAAAGAACCTAGTTTCCTAAAAACACTTAATCAATTCACATATTTCAGCACACCGGACTAGTCCGCCCACACAACCGGACTAGTCTGGTCAATTAAGTTTTTGACGACTCTATTAAGTGTGCAGGAAATTCAAAAGGCCTATTTACCCCCCCCCCTCCAGGCCACGTTCAGTAGTGAAATATGGGTTATGCATCCTCATGGCTTAAATTGAGGAGGAGTTTTGAAACTTGGGAAGTCTATGTGTGAATCTGAATTTAAAAGTAATACGAGCATAGTATTTCATACATATATGACTTTCTGATTCCTTTTACATGCTGAAAGTTCTTACTACATTACTCATGTTATACATTTTGTAGTTTTTGCCATGATTAGTAATTGGAATAATTACTTACACTAAATCTGGTCATGATCGAACTTTCTTGCTGTTTTGAACTTGTTGCATGCTCACAAGTGTTTTTAATCATAAAGAATTAATAAATTAATTAACTTACATGTTGAGCTTTTATGGTCAAATATAAATTGAGAAAAGATCAAGAGAATATGCATGCATCACGCTTCTTCTTTTGAGATGGCTTATCATTGTACTTAGATATGAACTTGAAAGAAGTTGTGTATGACTAAAACCATGTCCATAAGCTCTTGATTGTCAAATGACATAGGCTTGGCTTGGTTAGTTAGAATAAGGAAGATGCGCATATAATCTCTTGCAGATATCATATGATCAAAATTTGTGCTTAAAAGAAAATAAAATTGTAGCAACAAGTGTCATGCTTTCAGGTCTTGAAATAGTTATGTTTGTGAGATCATGACTTGCTTAAATTGAAAATGACACTTGATCTCTAGCATGGCTTACACTACTTTATGTATCTCATTGTTGTGATAGTGTAAGTTACTTGATAGTATGACTTGGATAAGCTTTGTTTTATATTTATATGTTATAATGTGCTCATAACAAATTAAAATTGCTCTTTTGTACCTTGCTGAATACATGGTCAAAGGGGGAGAAATTGATCACACATTGCACATATTCACAAGTGTTTTTGGCACCATTCTTCTCTGTGGGAGAAGTATGCAAGGGGGAGAAATTTATTTCTATCTCATTTGATTTTCAAAAAAGGGGGAGAAATTTTTTACAAACTTAAATTTTTTCATGTGAATAAGCCAATGTTTGGATTTTAAATGGTGTTGCCAATGCATTCATCAAGGGGGAGATTGTGAGACCTATGTGTGTTGAATACATTGGCTTGTATAAATACATTGGCTTTGATGATATAAGTTCTAAAATCATGCCAAAACACCCTTTTTAGCAAGGTCCGACTCTAGCTCCAAGCTAGGTCCGACTTGCTTTGTCAAGGTCCAACATCTTTTTGGGTAGCTCCGGTGACCTTTGTCTTTAGCTCCGATATGTATTTGATAGCTCCAACATGTCTTTGTTAAGCTCCAATATGTTTTGATAGGTCCGACTTACGTTGGTTAGCTCCGACATATTTTTCTAGCTCCAGCTTTTGGGATGACTAGTTCCGACTAGCTTTGGCAAGCTCTGGCGCTAGGTTGTACTATCTTTGGTAAGCTCCGGCGCTAGGTTCTACTAGCTTTGGTAAGCTTCAGCGTGAGGTTCTACTAGCTTTGGTAAGCTCCGGCTCAAGCTACGATTAGCTTAGGCAAGATTCGGAGCTTTATTGCAATGTTCCTGCTTTTACAGTGAAATATTTTGAACTTGCTTTACATTGTTTGAAAAGATTGCTTAGTATTCTTTTACTAAGTTTTTGTTGTGTTTTGGTGGTTATGGCTGGTATCATTTTGCTATGGTTTGCAACATGCTTTTGTGAGGTGCTCACGTAAGATGTTGTAGTTTCAAAACTAACGTGAGTCAAGTCGAGGAGTTGTGCTCAGAAGTATTGGTTGTTTATTCATGTGCAGGTGTTGCTTGAGTTCAAGACATTGCTGGTGACGGGATCCACTGAACTAGTCTTAGGGAGAAGATGAGGTTCGACAACCAAGTTCGGGAGGAGTTGTGGTTAAGTTGATCGGGAGATTGCGCAACATGTATGAATCAAGAACAATGCATATGAAGGTATTGTGGACATCGTTGGAAGATGTTTGCACGTGTGCAAGTAGTACATGGATGTGGCTACATGGTTCTGAGGCATGATGAACAGATGTGGACATAAAGAATTTGTCGGAAAGGTCCAACCGACTAGGTTATGGACTCATGCTGCGGCTGAGTCGTGTTTGACACAAATATGGAAAGTTTTGAGTTGGTTATGATAGGATTTCATGTGGGTCATGAATTTGAGTTGTTTTAGGAATGTGGTATACATTCCTAAGGTGTTTGGAAGTCTTAAGATTGCTTCTATCTGCATATAGAAGAGTCCTAAGTAGTTATGGAAAGTTTCAATTCGTGATTTGAGTAGGAAATTGAGTCCTAGTTTGAGTTGAGTTGGCCTTCGGGCTAGTTATATAAGCAAGGGAGACCAGATCTCATGGTGCAGGACTTTGGGGCTGTTCCTCTTGTGTTCTATTGAATAAAATTCGTTGTTGAAAGGAACTTTTGTGCCTTGTTTGTTCGACTTGTTTTCTTCATATCTTTCTCGTCGGGTTTCTGTACAGCACTACCTTGCTTTGATAGTTTATCCATAACCCGAGTTTTACACATCCGATTGACGTGATTCTTTTTGGTTTGTCTTCACAACTGAATTTTCTATCATCTGTCAAAATTTTACGGTCATTGGATTTATGGTTTCTGATCTACACTAGTTTCTTTGCAGTGTTCCAGAACTGTTTTTTACTCGGTAGAACAGATTGATCTTTGTTAGAACTTTCGATCGTAACTTGAGTTTGTCTCAACGGATTGAGTGATTCTTGTTGTGTCATCTTCGTGACTTGATTCTCTCTGATATCTATCACTTTTGTCATGGTGAAACACGTTTAGATTAGTCATACACATGATTTCTTTAAAAAAATCATTTTTCTGCCGAGGGGTTTTCATTGCTTTCGCTGAAAAAGTTTTAAATATACCATTCACTCCCCTCTGGTAGCTTTTCACGTGATCTTCGATCCTACAGTTTTGTATCGTGCAGCATAGTCCCTTTTATAGACCAAGGGGTGGCTGCTACATCAATAGCCTGGCCTGACATGTGGCCCCGGCGGTTATTATTGCCTAATACATGATCTGAGTTTGTTTAAGCACCCTAATAGCGTGATAACGCGCCTTAATGGTGGTGTTACCGGTATTAAGGGTCTCCTGATCGTGCATCATTAATATTGTATTATTGGCATGTAATCATGCCTTGTAACTGTAGCAATAAATGTCCCTTGAATGTTTGTGCCGTTGGAGATCCGCCAGTGTTCCCGTTGGTGTCGAAGGTCCAGAAGCTCTCCACATGGAAGCTCTGGAGCTTCCCCTCGTGAGGAGGTAGGTCCAGAGCCACTACACACATGGCGGTACTGGAGCTTCCCTCTATTGGGGGTTAGGTTCAGGGTCACTGGCCACATGTCAAGCATGGAGCTTCCTAAGTAGGGAGTTTAGCTCCGGTCTTAAATTACACGTGGTAGTGTCGGAGCTACCCATAAGAAGGAGGCTGGTCTAGTGTCGTGTAACACGTGGGGCCTACGGAGGTCTTCAACTCTGACGGGTGGAACTCCTGTGCACTTCTTGAGGTATCGGTGGGTACCCGGTACGCAGGGTACCGACATAAGCCTTTTAAAAATCGATTTTAAGCATGACTCCACTTTGTTTTTTCCTATGTAGCTCATGAATCATCTCATGCAGAATTATTGCACCCTCCACAGTATGCCTCCCAGTTATAAATGCAGTTTGCGTTGGTTTAGTCACCTTGGGTGCAATCGACATAATTCTATTAGTCGATACTTTGATAAAAACATTAAAACTCACATTTAACAGACATATGGGTCTGTACAGCTGTATGGTATTTGCCTGAAAACATTTTGGCAGTAGTATAATTGTCCCGAAAATGAGTCTGAACAGCGTCAATGGTCCTGCATGAAACTCTCGAAAAAGATCCATATGGTCCTCGCGGATCAAGTCCCATAAGGCCTGATAATTCCGCCGAGAAACCGTCAGGACCTGGAGCTTTATTGTGCTCCATGTCAAAGTCACTTTCTTAACCTTGTCAACAGTGAATTCTTCCGTTAATATTTCATTTTCGGATTGTGAAATCTTCTCTTTGTCTTCTCTGTAATTCGGATCTAACATAAAAGATGATTCATCAACCTGGCCAAATAAAAGTTTATAGTATCTAGTAATGTGTTTTTTAAGAGCCTCATCCCCGCTAATCTCATCGCTACCATCCTGTAGCTGGTGAATCCATGTCTTCCTGTGCTTACCATTCGCAATTAAATGGAAGTATTTTGTATCAGAATCTCCCTCAAGCAGATGTTTAGTTTTAGACGATTGTACAATTTAATTTCCTCCTCCCGAAGCAGCTGGCTGCTAAACGTTCATTGAGATAATTTTTCTTATTCATCCTATCCGCCGTCAGCATTGTTAATTCTGCTTTCTTGTCTAGCCCATCTATTTCATCTAATAAATATTTTTCTCTTTTCTATATGATCCACTTGTATTTTTTGCCCAGCCCCTCAGGTGTTGTCGAAGTCTACGTATCCTTGCCTGCCAACGGTCCATAGGTGTCTCCCCTTCCTGGACAGACAACCAAACCTTCGTTACCATGTCATAAAATCCGTCTCTTAATAACCAGCCAAGTTCGAACTTAAAACTCGGACTAGTCTTTGAGGAAGGACCTTTTGAAACAAGTAACAAAGGTGTATGATCTGAAATTCTCCTGGGTTACATCACCACAGTGGAGAGTGGATATTTTTGTTCCCACTCAGTTGACAGCAGAATTCTATCTAATTTTTCGAAAGTGGGATTTGGCATCGCATTGCCCAAGTAAATTTCCTACCAGTAAGTTCAAGTTCTCTCAAATTGAGGCTATCAAACACTGCATTATTAAGAAAGGCCACCATTTTATGAAAATTTTCATTATTTTTCTCATCAGGCCATCTCAATATATTAAAATCTCCCCTAAGTAGCATCGGCTGCAGTTAATGGTGCACATATTCACCAATTCCACTAAAAAACTTTGATAAATTCGTCTTGGACAGGGCCATAGATAACCACTAGTGTCTATTTGAACCCATCCTTCTGATTGCACAAACGAAATTTAACATAGTAGTCCCCTTCATCTATAGCCCCTATATCAAATTGTAATAAATTTATTCCAAGCAAAATGCCTCCGGACCTTTCTTTAGGCTCCTTGTAGTGCCAAATAAAATCTCTCCCGGCACACAGGTTTTTCAAAAACTGTAAACTAAAATTCCTTGCACTTGTTTCTACCAAGGCAATGAAACTTAGATTCTGTTCCTTCGTAAGCTCCACGATATACCTGTGTTTTTTTGGGTCTCTGAACCCATCGAAATTCCAAAACACTACTTTCATGTTATATGTGAATATAAATTTACCTTTAGACATATTGGACGATCCGATAGTACGATATATAAAATCACTATTGGTCTCAAAAACCTCGTCTAATATATCATTTGACAGCTGTTTGAGGATCAGGTTATCAATAACCTCATCTTCATGCAAGTCATTTTCCTCTTTCTGTAATATAAGATCCTTCATCCCATTTATTTCTATGCTAGATAGCCGAATGGCTTCCGCATCCTTAAGACCTCTAACTGCATTTTCCAGGGAAATAGACTTATTTACGACCAAAACTCCGACTGTATTAAACTTAGTAGCAATATCCTGTACTGGAAATTTTAAGAACAAGTCAGTCACCTCACTTTCATTTTTAGACACTTTTATTTTCTTGACTCTAGCCGGCGCCGTATCATCGGAGACGGCCGCTCTCCTCTTATTCCGACGTGCTGCCGAAAAGGTTGGGGATGCATCTTGAGTATCAGCCATCACTCTAAACTTCGACGAATTGAATCATCCGGACCAGTAATGTACTCAAAATGTTTGGCATGTCCTCTGTGTGCATAGAGCCTTCCTCCTCCTCCTCCATACCATCCTCATCTGCAGCGTGCACAGATTCATCAACCTGAGAGTGGTTGGACCCTACAAGACCACACTTATCATTGTTAATATCCATGCCAAGATTAAAATTATCAACAATAGCATTAGAAAAAAATACAGCACCATTAATAGGATAGTCCCCCGATGCTGAAATTTTCTTAGATGCCATATCACCTGTTTGCATGGAAATGTTAATATTCTCAGTTTCTGTGCTAATCTTCTCAGTCCAGGTCACCTCTTGTGATTTTATCTTAGGGTTGTGAACACCACTTGTGGTTGCTTGTTTAGACACTGCTACAATAAGCCTCATCTCAGGCGGCTCCAAACGTATTATCAGACGCGGTTTTCAAAACCGTCTGAAACGAAGAGCATGTGATAATCTGCAATTTCACAGACGGAAACTAAAACCGTCTGTGAAATAGATTTATCACTGGCGGTTCATTACCTATGACTAGCCGCTTGTGAAGAAACTTTATCACAAGCGGTTTGTACCATAATAGTACCCTCCTATGAAAATAGAGTTATCACAAGAGGTTCTTTACCTATGACTAGCCGCGGTTTACCAGATCCATACACACCCTGAGCAGCATTTGTATTCTTTGGATCATCCTTATTTGCCCCCTTGCATTCTCATTTTCCTCCCTGCTATTAGCACAACTGAAACTGTTATCACCATTGCCTCCTTCATAATCCATACCAACTGGTCCGGAGTTAATCTCCCCAATATTATCTTCCACCCAGATTTTTAGCTCGTAGATATAGTCCCAAATGACAACATTAAGCCTATGTGGTGCAAGGTTTGGATCTATCACGCTAAGCAGCACACGGCATCTATCAAATCTCCTCATAAATTCCATATCCACATTTCTCGTTTTGTGAAAAGCTGATCCAATGGCCCACATGATGAGGAAATCCTGTAATTCATATGGGAGATCACTAAATTGAATCCGTACTCTCGGCACCCTCCCTTTTGCCTCCACGCCTCCATTCAGCTCCTCGATCCTGAGCACCGCCTTATTCCTCTTTGACTGAACTGCCCCCCATTCTATCATTCTCAACATCTCTGGACGAGATGGAAAAACATTTTTAAAAGTATTTCATCCCATCTCCCACTACATGAGAAAGGATCTTCCGAGACGAGCCCGAACAAAGAACAGAGATGAATAAACAGTGCATCTCCATTGTCGCATCTCGCATTGCGTAGTCATCAGAAACGGGCGGCGGGCACGTTGCTGATCAGCATAAGTGTGAGACAAGATCAAATATAGCTCATCTCCTTTTATTGAGTCATACCAGACGTGCTTTGCGGAGTCATCGAGATGAGAAACTAGCTCCTCGCCCATTAGCACACATGCGAGAGAAGCCCTAATATAGCGCGTTGCAGATCTATTGGCTGATCCGAGATGAGCTTTATGGTAGCGCGTCATAGATTTGTTGACTGATCTGAGATGGGCTTTAAGGAAGCTGGTCTCCTATATTTAGGTAATCCGAGATGATCTTTGTTACATATAATTGCAGATTGTTTACAGACAAAGTCTCCTATTTGGTGCCTCCTACCCCTGATTATTCTGGTTGCCAGTTGCATCCTAGAGCTAACCAGGATTCGACAGCCGTATTGCTAGTGTCAGCAACATACACATACATGGACATATGTATAGCAAAAAGGATCACAACTTAAATTATATTGACCAATCAAATATTAACAAAGTGTGAATCATGGTTATCATGTATACTAATTATACAAAGGATGCCCCCCTGTTCATCTTAATTACAAAGTAATTAATTACACACACCATAACTGTCATCATCAAATCCTGTAGACCGTAATGAAAATTCTCCCGATCAATGACTTCATTAACAATGAGCCTTCATCGTTTATAATGCTCTGACTGGGACATCCTCAAATTCATCAAAGTCACTAAAATCATATAAAACATTATCAAGTTACAGTCACATTCGCTTAACAGTCACATAAGGGAGCGAATATTAGAAAGCTTAGGAACAAATTGGTATATAATTATAATAAACACAGGAAATGTTAGTGAATGGAGAACCGAGCTTACTTGTAGCATATACAATTGTTGAGCATCTGCAAAGCATCAACAAAGAAATTGTTCTCATCATAAAGGACATGGTAGTGAGCTGGTGTGCTTATCCCCTAAAAAACAAACAATTTACATTCCACTAATGCATTAATAGCCTGATATCAAAAACTCCTGAGAGCAACACCAATTATTGCATAGGTACCATGATTCCAGCATGGTTGCAGAGGTAGGAATCAAACTCAATGGGATGGCAAATGCTAGTTTCAAGGGTTTTTGAATCATAATTCATAATATACATTGATAGTCAAAAGAAATACATTACTTCTGCATTGGACATAAACAAGGAATATGAATATGTTCTAGGACACCAACCAGGGAGAACATTTCCACTTATGTGAAGGCGGCAGCGTGCTCATACCGATTACCAAGGTCGGGGTCGAGGTGGCGGCGTGCTCCGGGGATAGGGGACGAGGCGAAGTGCTCCAACACGCTCATCTCTCTGATGACAAAGGTCGGGGCCGACAGCGGCAGCGTGACAATGACGAAGAGCGAGTTGAGGAAGATGGACAACGGCGACGTGCTCAAGAGCTGCGATTTCTAGGTCGAGATAGCACGTGAGAGCTAAAATTTTTTTGTTAAATGTTGGAAGAAAGCGCGTGAGAGATAAAAATAGCAAAACTCGGAGACGAGTCTCTATAACACCTGTATCTTATTTGAGCGTATCCCTTAGGTCAAGAGAGCGCAAGTAAGTTTTGCGCACAACTTTTTGCCAGAAAGCACGCGAGAGCTAAAAATAGGTCAAAAATCGAAGCCGAGCCTGTATAATGCCTTTCTCTCATTTGCCGATCTACTTTTTGTTGGGGTAAAATTCAGCGATGGGCCTTAACAAAGCGCGTCTCTCATGTGCTCATCTACCTTTTGTCACTCGCACGACATCGTGAGCGTCCATTGCCACTCTCTCACAGAGTTAACATCGTGAGCGTCCATTGCAGGGATAAACAAACGCAATGACATTGGAATTTAGGGATAAACAAATGCAATGACATTGCAATTTAGAGATAATTTGCAACTCAATGAATTTCATAGTTCATACACATTGCATGCTCTCTAAACTATACATTTCTAAACATATTCCTATGAAGCTCCCATCCATCAATCTAAACTATATTGTCCATCTTGCTCCCGTACACGTCTCTTATATTCCCCTGGATTACGAAAATATAGACATTCTTTAAATTAACAAATGTCAAATGAGGAATGATATATAACCTACGTTGGTTACTACCACAAAGTTACTAACCCTGATCAATAGATTATAGCAATAATTTTCAACATTGGACGCATTTTGCTGATGAAGCAAACGCTGAACTTCAAGTAGTATAATTTTGATTATAAAACCAGACTACCACCCCTACAAAATATAAATTTGAGCTACATAGGAAACCAGTTCAAATAAGTTCGGAAACAATTACTAATTACATGTGCAAAATAAGTCTATCTTACAGTCTCTTGATCAAGAACCCCAAAGCAGAGTGCTCCCGAGTGATAGACATTCAGGTGGAAGAAACCACGTGGAAAAACATCTTGGAGGAAGCAACGGATAGTCCTCTAAGAAGGAGATTGTCAGGGAGTAGTAACCACCTTTCCAGTTAGTCTGAAAAAGAAATTCATTAATAAGGGGATGATGTTATACTGGATATGATTGCGCTTGTTCTTCATAACTTACCCATTTTTTACGTGGGACGATGCACTGCCACTTCAATAAATATCCTGACTCAGGCTTCGCAAAGAAACCGTACATAGAGAAATCGGACAAAGGCGAGCCATGAAATTGCAAATACAAAAAACAAACAAACGAAAAAATAAACTACAGGTGTCGGTACCCTGGGAACCGTATACCCCTTGAGATTACAAAGATCTCTAGGAAAAGTCATCTACTTGATTTGAAGACCTTTGGAGGCCCACATGTCAGACATAACCGGACCCGCTTCTCCAACATGGTTAGTCCCATGGTCACCACGTGTACTGTCAAACCGGAGCTACCGCCCACAAGGGGGAAGCTCCGGGCTATGTACCGAAATGGCACCCCCGGACCTAACCCCAGACCGAGGGAAGCCCCGGAACTGACATGTGTCAGGTAGCTCCGGAGCTATCTATTTCCCACAGTATGCTCCAGAGCTGCCATGTGTCCAACCGTCAGATCTTCAGCCTCTAACCTCCGGAAGAATCCACAACGGCTCCGGATCTTCAAAGGGGAATCAAGGACTTCAAGACCCGATCAAGTGTCATTAATACTATATTAATGACACACGATCGGACGACCTTAATTACCAGTAACAGTGCTGTCAAAGCCCATAACTCGGTCATTAAGGGCAATTAAACGTGTTGAATGTGTATCAATATCAGTAACCACTGGGGCCACATGTCGGTGCAGGCTAACTTGTAACGGCCTGCCCTTGTACTATAAAAGGACAGGCCGACGATACATAGGACACGTTCCATACACGCTCGATACACTAGACGCTCATTTTACACCCTGAACTCACTTTGAGCTCAGACAACCAATACAACACCAACACATCTCGTGGAGTAGGGTATTACGCTCAGGCGACCCGAACCATGTAAATCTCCGTGTCTACTGTGTCATTTACAATTCACCTTCTTGAATCTCCGCGCGCCCACACCGAACCTCAAACTCCTCTAACACTTTAGTAGTGTCGGGAGATCAGCCGGATCCAAACCACCGACAGTTGGCGTGCCATGTAGGGGCGCCTAAGATTTCTAGGATGGCAAACTCAGCTGCAGGATCATCCAACGGTCATCCCGCTATTCAAGCAGTTGGGGGCAATCCCCCCAATATGCAACCACCAGCAGGAGCCTCAGCACCAGCAGGAGTCACACTACCACCACCGCCGCCTCCACTAGCAAATCAAGCTGGACAACGCGATGGTGCACCGGCGTCCATCACTGCGTCGGCAAATCATGACAACCCGGAACACACACTCCATGCAGCACGTGCTCTTCTCCAACGCCCACCACCTCCGGATGCATCCCGGGATGCAGTGGAACAGTGGAGGGCCAATGTGGAACATTTGGTCACAGCAGCAGCCGACCGCATCAGCAACCAGGGTCCTCCTCCTTCAGGACGGGCCCATCACAGCGACGGACCTTGTCTGGCAGACTTGGTCCGCACGTTTCCAACAACAGGAGACGTGCTGCATCACAGCAGGTGACGTCATTGCCCTCCGGGGCACGACACACTCACACGGTATCAAGGCTTTCAACTCATGACCTCCGGGCAAAGCTTGATCACCGATATCGCCAACAAGATGGCCGGGTCCATATTGAGCGTGCTCGTGAAAGACGAGAAGCTCAAGACGTTCCTGCTCCTGAAGGAGTAGGAGGAGGTTGTTCAGCCCTGGCCATGCATCTGCGTATGGTCAGGTGGCCACAGAAGTTCCGGCCTCACCTGCCGGAGAAGTTCGACGGGACCGTTAATCCTGTTGAATTTCTTCAGATTTACTCCACTGCTATCTTGGCAGCTGGAGGAAATGAGGGCGTAATGGCCAATTATTTCCCAGTGGCTTTGACTGGGACCGCCAGGTCCTGGTTTATGAGCCTTCCACCCAACTCCATCTACAGTTGGGAGGAGCTGTGCCGGCAGTTCACCGCCAATTTCGGCAGTTCATACACCCGACCAGGCACTGAACTGGACCATTTTGCAGTTGTGCAAAAAGGGGGAGAATCCCTGCGATCATTCATCCAGAGATTCTCACAGGTACGAAACACTATCCCTTCTATCTCTAGCGCTTCTGTCATTGTGGCATTTAGACAGGGTGTACGGGATAAGAAGATGTTGGAGAAACTGGCAATCAAGGAGATCACCAGTGTCACGGAACTCTTCAGTTTGGCCGACAAATGTGCCAGAGCTGCGGAGGGGCGTGCAATGCACTCCAAACCAACCCGGGAGGATCACAAGAAATCCTCCAAAGAAGAAGCCGCTACCTCCGGGAGTGGCAAGAAGAAGAAAAAGACCAATGGCAAGAAGAAGCCGTCGGCCGGTGCATCCAATGCTGCAGCTGCTGCAGCTCCGGGTGGCCGGGGGCCACGCCCCGAGAAGCGACCTCGACCGTCTTCTGAAGATAGTGGCAAACCCAAAGTGTGGTGTCCAATTCACAAAACGAACAGCCACAGTTTGGAAGACTGTCGGGAGGTCCAAAACCTTGCCGAGCGCTACAACAAGCGCCGGGAAGAAGCTCCTTTCCGACAGAGGGAAGGAAAACAAAAAGTCGATGAAGCTTCGGCTGAAGAGGAGTTAGGTTTTCAGGATCCCAAAAAGGTCCTGAAGGCCGTCTACACCTCCGTCGACGACGATTCCGACGTCTCCGACAACGAGCGTCGGAAGACCATGAACACCATTTTTGGTGGATCATGGGACATCACCTCCCACCGCGTCATCAAGACTATGCGTCGGGACATGGCTGATGTAGCTCCTACAGCCAGACCGGAGCCTCATCGGAAGTGGATGGACACAGCCATCACTTTTGATGCTTCAGACTGCCCTTGAAGCATGGTTGGAGCAGGTCAGCTACCTTTGATGGTATCTCCTACCATCAATAACATCCAACTCCACCATGTTATGATAGACGGAGGTTCGGGGCTCAATCTCATAAGTTTCGAAGCTTTTACCAAGCTTCATCTCCGACCTTCGGATCTTCACCCCTCCCGACCTTTCTCCGGAGTAGGTCCGGGAGCCATTACCCCACTCGGAGCTATTACCCTCCCCGTTACCTTCGGGACCCGGGAGAAGTATCGCACCGAGAAGTTGGTCTTTGATGTTGCTCAGATCAACTTACCCTTCAATGCCATCTTGGGTAGGCCTGCCTTGTACAAATTCATGGCAGCTGCTCATTATGGTTACCTGGTGTTAAAGATGCCAACACCAGTAGGCGTTCTCCGGATCCACAGAGATCATACTGCCAGAGTAACTGCTCTGTAAGAACTCCATGCGCTCACTACGGTGCAAGAGGAGGACCCCAGGTAGGAGCAAGCTCCAAAACCCCCGAGCATTCGTCAGCGAGGCTCGACTTCTGCACCTCGTGTGCAGCCAAGCGGCGACACCGACATTCCCGTCAAAGTCGTCCAAATCGGTTCTGATGCCGCTCAGACCACCTGTATATCGGGGGGATTGAACGAAAAATAGGAACTCGCGCTCATCACTTTCCTCCGGGCTAATGTCGACGTGTTTGCCTGGCAACTGTCACAAATGCCTGGGATCCCCAGGGAAGTGATTGAGCACAATCTGAAGATCTACCCCGACGCCCGGCCTGTGCATCAGAAGCCTCAGAAGCAATCTGTAGAGCGGCAGAACTTCATTCGACAAGAAGTGAAGAAGTTGCTCGAAGCTGGATTCACCCGAGAAGTCTTCCATCCAAAATGGCTGGCAAACCCAGTCGTTGTGCCTAAGGCCGGCGGGAAGCTTCGGATGTGTATCGACTACACAACACTAAATAAGGCATGTCCAAAAGATCCATTCCCACTACCTAGAATAGATTAGATAGTGGATTCCACCTCCGGGTGTGAATTACTGTGTTTCCTAGACGTATATTCTGGGTATCATCAAATCAGGATGTCTAGGGAAGATGAAGAGCATACCTCTTTCATCACAGTAGATGGATTGTACTATTATACAGCCATGCCATTTGGTCTCAACAATGCAGCTTCAACCTTTGTACGAGCTATGTACAAAACCTTTGAAGAATTCATTAGAGACATAGTGGAAGTGTACGTTGATGACATCGTGGTCAAGGTCAAGAACAAGGAGTCACTCCTTGACACCTTGCAGGCTGTCTTTGATAAGCTGCGGATCACCCGCACAAAGCTAAACCTAGACAAGTGTGTCTTCGGGGTTAGCTCCGGAAAACTTCTTGGTTTCCTGGTAAGTCACCGGGGCATAGAAGCTAATCCAGCGAAGATCAAGGCCATTGAAGACATGCGGCCACCAGCCCGCATCAAAGATGTCCAAAAGCTAACTGGATGTCTAGCAGCTCTCAGCCGATTCATTTCAAGACAGGCAGAACGGGCACTCCCCTTCTTCAAGTTATTGAGGAAGTCCGGACCATTCCAATGGTCTGAAGAAGTAGAAAAGGCATTCCAGGAGCTGAAACAGTTCCTCACCACCCTACCAATTCTGGTAGCTCCAAACCCTGGTGAGCCTTTGCTGCTTTACATTTCAGCCACTGACGAAGTCGTCAGTATGGTCCTGGTCGCGGAGAGACCAGAACTACCCCATACTCAGGAATCCAGACCCCTTCGGGAGGGTCCAAAGAATCTTGAAAGCGAGTCTGGGTCCCAGCTCCCAGACTTGAATCCACAAGAAGTCACTTCAGAAGGTCCAGACCCCTCCGGGAGGGTCCAGGTCGCTTCTGAAGAAGCTCCGGATTCCTCCAGCCAGGACCCGGAGGTCCCCACAGAAAATCCAAATCCCTCCGGGAGGATTCGGGTCAGTGAAGAGGAAGCTCCGGGCCCCCCCAGGAGGGTCCAGACCATTCAACGCCCAATGTACTTCATCAGTGAAGTACTACATGATGCCAAGACTCGATACCTAGAGGTGCATAAGCTGCTCTATGCAGTTCTTATTGCCTCCAGGAAGCTTCGCTATTATTTCCAAGCTCACAAGATCTCAGCGTTGACTTCTTACCCACTTCGAGCAATCTTGCATAATCCCAATTCAACTAGGAATATTGCAAAGTGGGCAGCGGAATTGGCCGAATTTGATCTCGAATTCATTTCAAGGCAAGCGGTCAAGAGTCAAGCATTGGCAGACTTCGGTGTGGAATGGACTCCCTCTCCATCAAACCCTGGGGGCCCCAGTGAGCAGAAGCCGGAACACAAAGCTCCGGTCTTCACCGAGCCTCATTGGACCCTCTACTTCGACGGCTCCATGCAAAAGCAGGGGGCCAGAGCTGGAATCCTTCTCCTCGCACCAACCGGGGAGAAGGTAAAATACATGGTACACCTTGACTTCAAGGCGACCAATAATATGGCGGAATATGAAGCACTCATTTAAGCACTAAGGGTGGCACTGTCATACGGTGTCAAGCAACTGCTGGTCGAGGGAGATTCACAGCTCATCATTAAGCAAGTGAATGGTGAATGCTCCTGCAACAACCTCCAGCTAGCTGCTTACCTCCTTGAAGTCCAGAGGCTTCAGAAGGACTTCGAAGTCCTAGATCTCCACCATGTCCAGCGTGCCCACAACGCTGAAGCTGACGAACTCTCGACGAAAGCGTCAATCGGAGCTCCGGCTCCTGACGGAAATTTTTTCCGGAGGTTGTCAAAACCCACAGCTCAGCCGGCCGAACTGAGCGAAGGGGGCGAGATCAGCATCCCGAAGCTGACGGTCCTGATGGCCCTGTTACCATGGCAGCCATCAAGGGTCATAGGTGCTGCTTGAAGCTCCGAGCAACCCAGCACGCAAGACTCTAATGCTCAAGTTAGTTCCAATGCATGGATCTCGGAGATCCGGAACTACTTGAAGGACAACATCCTTCCTGATGATGATGTATCCGCTGACCGGGTAGTCAGATTGGCTAAAAGATACACGTTGGTAGAAGGGGATCTCTACCGGCGCGGTGCTAACGGCATCCTAATGCGGTGCATCACAAGGGAAGAAGGCTGCGAGCTCCTCGCAGAAATCCATGGAGGCGAGTGTGGGAACCACGCATCTTCCCGCACGCTGGTTGGTAAAGCCTTTCGGTATGGCTTCTACTGTCCTACAGCACTCCGGGATGCAACTGAGCTAGTGAAGAAATGCGAAGCATGTCAATTTCATGCAAAGCAAATTCACACACCGGCTCATCCCCTACAAAATGATACCTCCTACATGGCCCTTCGCTGTGTGGGGGATGGACATCTTCGGACCTTTCCCAAGAGCCGTCGGAGGTTACAAGTTCCTGTACGTTGCCATTGACAAGTTCACCAAGTGGCCGGAAGCAACTCCAGTTGTAACAATCAACAAGCAATCTGCTATCAACTTTTTGCAGTCCATTGTATGTAGATTTGGAGTCCCAAACAAAATCATCACTGATAATGGGACCCAATTTACAATATCTGCATTTCAAGGATATTGTGAAGATCTCGGCATTCATGTTTGCTACGCTTCTGTAGCTCACCCAGCAAGCAATGGCCAAGCCGAGAGAGCAAATGGTGAAATCCTTAAAGCACTCAAAACGCGCACCTATGAGCGTTTGAAAAAACATGGAGCCAATTGGATTGAAGAACTTCCGCCTACTTTATGGGCCAACAGGACATCTCCAAACCGGTCAACTGGAGAGACACCCTTCTTCCTAGTGTATGGAGCTGAAGCAATCCTTCCTCCGGAAATCACCTTGGGGTCACTCCAGGTCCGGACCTTCGATGAAGCCACGCAGGACCAGCTCCGACATGAAGACCTAGACATCCTTGAGGAGGGAAGGTGCCAAGCAACTGTTCGGAATGCCCGATACCTCCATGCCCTTCGGCGCTATCATCAGTGGCATGTACACAACCGACAGCTCGAGGAAGGCGATCTAGTGTTACGAGAATACAATCCAGAGAAGGGTTAAACAAACTCTCCCCCAACTGGGAGGGACCTTTCCGAGTGATTAAAGTATCCCGTCCCGGAAGCGTTCGCTTGGCTACCGAGGATGGGACACCTCTCCCAAATCCTTGGAACATCGAGCACCTCCGTAAGTTCTACACTTAATATCACGGAGGTGAGTCTGTAGTAACTTGAGGTGTATGTTATAGAGTCATTGTACAGAGTCGGGTAGTTCCTCCGGGAGAACAGCCAGACCTTCCCAGGAAGATCTGCAAAGTTCATGCAACACTTGTCACAGTCTCAGAACTAAAAGTGTGGCTAGCTACCCTGGGTCAAACGAGAAATTAAACACACTTAGCCTGGTTCCGTACCCTAAGAGTGTACTTGTTTCCCCTGTACCCCGGACCTATAATGAAAGACATCTTCAGGTGAAACAGACTCCACGTGCATTTAGTTTGTACAGGCTCAACATTTTTTATGTTTCTCTTTCTTGTCTACAACAAAGACGTGCAATTCTTAAGAAATTTTAGTTCAACTGGTTCATATACGATCCGAGTTGTATTGTCGATTCTTTTGGATTCAAATATTGTTCATGGCCCACTTGCCTGAATGCCGCCAAGCCAACCTAGGGTCGGAGTGTGCTATCGACTTAGCCTGGTCAAGCACCCTAAGTACGCCACTCTACCTACACCCCGGGTGGCCGAAGTATGGCGGGTCCAAGTACAATTGGATCTGGAAGAAAAGACAACGCATTAGGTTGTATTTATAATCGCATTTGACCTAAAATTTCTTGAAAATCTTAAGCCACGACGAAGTTATAGGCAAGAAATGAATTTTACTATTTTTCTTGGCTTCAGTGTGCAGGAAAAATAAAATCTACGTTGATGAAGAAAAGCCGGAAGCTAACAAAGCTCCGACTCCCCTAGGTGGCTTGTAATCGATGTTAAGCATTGAAAACGAGCATCACCAGAGCAACCAAGCTCCGGTAGAGCTAGGGGGACCAACCGTCGACGCTAAATAAAAGATGGTGAGAAGACCCCGCAAACGGAGTCCGCTGCCAACAAACTACGTGTTGGCAAAGGTCACTGCCGGAGCTACTAGCTCCGACACCCCGGAGGACTAGCTATCGATGCTCTACGCGTTGATAGGGACTATTGTCGGAGCTACTAAGCTCCGACGATAGACAATGCCGGAGCTTCTAAGCTTCGACAACCTCAGGGGGCCTTCTGATGAGGACATCACTTCTATGGATACAAACAACACTCCATTGAATATACAAGATGCAATCAATAGGGTTCATACACAACAATTAATTTCAGAGGTGAAATCGTTCTTATATATTTCCATATATGTTTTTGAGCATAGATTGCTACTTAATGATTTATTTGTGATTAGGATCCATGGAGAGGTTCAAGGAGTACTTGGAGGAAGTATTAGGGACATGGAAGACCAGAGAATTCGTTCAAAGAAGATGGAAACCGAACCAAACTCCAAATCGTATCCAACTCGGAGTCCAGGAGCAGTACGCACTAAAACGGACGTCCAGGACGCATACGAAATCTGTTTTGGACGTTCTACATATGCACGGAAAGGGGAGAGGATAACCTTTCCAATGGCGCCGGTTCCATGTCAAAATTCGTTCGGAGTCGATGGGAATCGTCGAAACAAAATCTAGTACAGAATCTGTCAGGGTGCTGCGCCACCGTATTGGGCCATTGGGCCTTGTATGAAGTCTAAGTCCATTATTTTCGTGTCTTAGGGTTAGGTCACGACCCTAACACCCCTTGGACGTCCTCCCACCTATATATACTCCATGGTAGCCGCCATAGACAATTGGGTTTTGCTTAGATCAATAATATCACCGTTCTTCGGTTTGTGAAACCCCAACTTCGCGATTTCATATCGTGTCTACCTTGTTCTTGCTTGTGTTCTCGGTTGCACTTGCAGGGATTAGCCTTCTTGGCGAGGTCAATCGTGTGAAGCACGGTTGATAACCAACGGAGCGGTGGTGTAGTGATTGCAGGGGCTGTTCGTGTTCTACTCGAGAGCCTCGGATCATCAACGTCGAGATCTCCATCAATCGACTTACCCATTACCTTTCGGAAGATCGGGACTCATGATCTTTTTTTCCTATCACCTTCACTATCGAAGACTTCGGACCTACACTCTACAAGTTCGAAGCAAATGAGTCTTCAACAAAACACAATATCCTCTTGGTACATGTTCACAATTAAATGTGTACATCTACCAGGGGGCCAGGTGAAGACAAAAGTGTTGAAGACAAAAAGTGAAATTCACAAAAATTTGGGGATTTCATTCATCTGGAGACAAGGGATTACAAAATTGAGGAAGAAGAAGAGAGAATACAAGTGGGAACTACAGAGATGGTCCTAGACCCTATGGAAGAATTGGGCGACCTTCTGGGCAACCTCCGACACGTTGGCTCGGGTAGCTTCACCTTCTCCTTCAACGGGACCTTCAAGCACCGGGTCCAGAGGAAATTGGGGATTCCGGCTGGTGTAGCCTGTCAGCACATACTCTGCAACATTCTTCGCCAGGGATTGCCCCTCAACATCCAATTGGTCCGCGATGACGTCGCCCACCTTGGAGAGTTTGCTACCTGCTGAGCTCAACGCCTGCAACGCTAGGTCCGGCTCCGGCTCTGGATCATCCGGACGCACAGGACTAAAGCCCATCGGTGTTAGCGTGTTGTTGGCCTTGCCCAGGAACTCCCAAATCTGTAGGGAGTCCACAGTCCTCAAGCCCTTCAATTCTTCCAACGATCTTCTGGCCGCAACCAGTTCAGAATTCTCGCGAGCGAGGCGCTCAACTTCTTTGGCGTTTTGCTGAATCTTTTCAGCGACTCGCTTCTCGAGTTTTTTGAGCTCCTCCTCCCGGAGGAGGATCTTGTTCCGGTGGTCAACCAGGTCCTTCTCCCTACCCCTCACTTTCTTCTCCCTAGAAGCAAGGGCACACTCTTGCTCGTAGAGTTCCTGCCCTCGCACCCAGGCCTTCTCCTCCTCCTCAGTGCAGCGCTCTTCCAATTTCTTGGCGCGCTCTTCGAGGCCCTTGTCAGCCAGAGCCACCTTTTCGGTGAGCTCCTCCTCCCTCCTCAGGACGTCATCCCGTAGCTCTAGGAGTTTCTGCTATTCATCTTCGAGCCTTTTCTCCCTCTCCTCAAGTGCCTCCCGTTGCTTGATGAGAGTAGTGTTAATGGCCTCAAGCCTCTCTTGGCGTTCATAGGCCGCACTATTAGCTGCTTTGGTCTGCTTGTAAATGGCTCGGGATTGAGCGTCGAGGGCGCGAGTCATACTCTCCTTGTCATCCAATAATTTGCCCCAGTATTCCAGGCGGACCTTCTCCTGCTTGATCCACTCTTTGTCATCTGCTAGCCTCGACTGCGCCAGCTTGGTCTCGATGTAGAGCCGATTACGCCACCGCCTAAGGGTTTGGCGCTCCTCTTCAAGAGCCTTGCTGTCGTGGAAGAAGGCCAGTTGAACTTGACGCAGACTAGAACAGGCGTTGTCAATAGACAATGACAACGGGATAGGTTCCGGACCTGCTGGGGTCTCCTCCGCTAGTTCCAGCGGGTTTTCAGATACAAAAATTGGGTCCCACTCCACAAGAGTGGTCCCCTGGGTCTCCATGGCACTAGGGCCGTCCTCCGGGATGGCCTCAGTCGCCATCGAGGAGGGTACCGCTGATGAAGTTCCGACCTCCGGAAGTGGTTCCGAAGGCCCCGATGCAAGGTCTTCATTTCCCCCCTCAGGTAGGGGGCCAGCAACCTCTTTTGGGCATTCCGGCTCAGCCGCGGGTACCTCCGACATCGTCACTTCCAGAGCAGGGGCCGCTTCTGGCTCCGGCCTGGACACCGCCTCTATTGGGGGCTCGAGCGCCGACGCCTCCGCAACAACCGGCTCGGGGGCCGGAAAGTCTTCAACATCAACCAGCCCTGCGGCCGAAGCTCCAACAACGACCGGCTCTGTGGCCGGCGCTTCAGAAGTAGCCGGCCCAACCGTCGGGACTTCCTCAACATCCGGCGCGCACACCGAGACTTCAATCACCTCCGACTCAACTGCTGGAGCTTCGACAATTTCCAGTTCTAGGGCCGGAATTACAGCTTCCTCCGGCTCAACGGCCGGAGCTTCCATCATCTCTGCACCAGGACCCGGAGCTTCAACCTCCGGAGCAGGTGCCGCTGGCGCATCTTCTCTCCCGCGGTCTGGCGCTACCACTAGAGTCTCTGGGGATGAGTCGAGGTCCATGACCACGACAGCTGGCGCCGGAGCTGTCGCAGCTTCAGCCACCACTTGGGGCGGCACCGGGATAGGAGTAGAAGCTTCCGCCCTCACAGCTTCAGCTGCTGTAGCTGAGGCTGAAGCCTCACTCCTCTTCTTGGGAACGTTGCAGATGATGGACGAAGAAACTTAAGAAATAGTTACTACAACTAAACAACTGTCCGAGGTAAAGATTAAAAATTACCTTGGGAGGCTTCCGCACCTGCTTGAGCAGAACCTCTTCCCCGGGCGTTCTGGGCTGGTCATAGCCGCCGCTGACGTGGAAGCTCCAGAAGGCCCCCCGGAACTTGTTGCAGCCACGGGTGTTTCCCTAGTCGAGGCCACCCTCGATTGGGAAGAACCTCCGGACTTAGAGGCCTCAACCGGCCCTAGTGCTGGAGTCGCATGCCCGGAGCTAGCACCCCAGGAGGACCCCACTGCGGGTACAGTCGCCGTGGTTGTAGAAGACCTCCCCCTTTGGGGAGAAGGAGCTGATGCAGAGGTCGCAGGCCTGGCGGACCTTCCGTCGGCATGCTGCAGCTTCCTCTTCCGGCTCAAAGGTTCATCCGCCGGCTCCTTGCCCTTGCCGATGACCTCGGCCCTTGGATTCAGGGCAGGGTCGGAGCCACCCTCGGAAACCCCAGGGATCGCCACCCTGGAGATCGATCTCCTCTCGACGACACCAAGGTCGTCAAATACAGGCATCTTCCGCCGGAGCTCCCCGCTGAACTCCACTTCCACGTTCAGAGGGAGAAAGGCTGATAGCAGAGTCAAGTCATCTCCTGCAACGTCGATGCCATGCTGGAACTTCTTGAGATGAAACTCCAAGGTTGTCCCCACCATGTCGGACTTCAGCCCAGTCTCAACCCGGTCGTCGTCCATCACACTGTTGAGGGCCCAAGCGAGTTTTCCTCTCTTCTTCAGCGGTGCCCACCTGTTGACCAGGAAGTTGCAAAACACCGCTTGAGGGGTTAATCCTCCCTCCACGAACTGGCGGATCCTGGTCAGAGCAGGGTTGAAGGCATCCGCCAGCATCGGAGCTTCACTCCAGACTGTTGTGTCAATGTTGGGGAGGCCTTCGGGCAGCTCCAGCCTCTCGTGCTCCTCCACCCAGATGACTATCCAGTCCTTCTTCCAATTATCCCACTTCCCAGAGGGAAACGACTGGAGATACTTGAATGGGAACTTCTTGAGCTTCACGAAGTAGTAGAAGCCGAGGTACTCATTGCTCCTACCGGTAGTATGGACGGTGAAGAAGGTCCGGAAGAGTTCAATGTAGGGGGGATGCTCACCCACATCTCACAGAAGTGGACGAAGATAGACACAAGGAGAATGGAGTGGGGGCCAAGGTGGTATAACTGCAGACCATAAAAGTCTAGCAGCATCAAGAAAAGGGAGGAAAAAGGTGGGATCAACCCCACCATGGTGTACGAAGAGAAGTACACCATTTCGCCGGCGTGCTCCTTCTCAAACGGGAGCTCTCCACCGGCGCGGACCAGGCGGTTGAAGAAGTCCGAGGACCATCCCATGAGTGTCCGGACCTTCTTCAGGTCACCGTCGATCTTCAAACGGCTCTCGCAGAGACCCAACTCCATCGCAGCACAGCAAGGCAAGAGAGGAAAAGCGAAGCACAAGTTGGGAGTTTGAGCACAAGATCAGATGAGAGGCGTAAAGAACTCCAGACGGTGCGCGCTTTCCTTCTTAGGTAAGCCCTCGCAACGCTTGGATGGAAACCGCAAGGAAGTCGAAAACACTACTCAAAAATCCTACCCTGCCGATGACAAGAGGGCCCGGGACCACTCCGACGATCAAGCCGAGGTTCTTACCCAGGCGAACGGTTGTCATCATTAGGCGGGAAGCCCGAAGGCGGCGGCCTGACAAGGCACGCGGAACCGATACGATTTTCGTATCGGGAACTGGCGACCTTCAATTGCGTGAGATCAGCACGCCAAAGATCTCATCTGCCGTACACAGGATACGCCACGCGACGAGGATTTAACTCCAAACCATCGCCAACGACACATCCGAAGACCTTTGAAGACTTAGTTCAAAAGTCACAAGGATGGACCCACCTCCGGCGGAATGACTTCACCCGAGGGATCTTCCCCGGAGGTGGGCCCAGGGGGCCACTGTCGGTACCCTGCGAACCGTATACCCCTTGAGATTACAAAGATCTCTAGGGAAAGTCATCTACTTGATTTGAAGACCTTTGGAGGCCCACATGTCAGACATAACCGGACCCGCTTCTCCAACATGGTTAGTCCCAGGGTCGCCACGTGTACTGTCAAACCGGAGCTACCGCCAACAAGGGGGAAGCTCTGGGCTATGTACCGAAATGGCACCCCCGGACCTAACCCCAAACCGAGGGAAGCCCCGGAACTGACATGTGTCAGGTAGCTCCGGAGCTATCTGTTTCCCACAGTATGCTCCAGAGCTGCCACGTGTCCAACCATCGGATCTTCAGCCTCTAACCTCCGGAAGACTCCACAACGGCTCCGGATCATAAAAGGGGAATCAAGGACTTCAAGACCCGATCAAGTGTCATTAATACTATATTAATGACACACAATCGGACGACCTTAATTACCAGTAATGGTGCTGTCAAAGCCCATAACTCGGTCATTAAGGGCAATTAAACGTGTTGAATGTGTATCAATATCAGTAACTGTCGGGGCCACATGTCGGGCCAGGCTAACTTGTAACGGCCTTCCCTTGTACTATAAAAGGATAGGCCGACGATACATAGGACACGTTCCATACACGCTTGATACACTAGACGCTCATTTTACACCCTGAACTCACTTTGAGCTCAGACAACCAATACAACATCAACACATCCCGTGGAGTAGGGTATTACGCTCAGGCGGCCCGAACCACGTAAATCTCTGTGTCTACTGTGTCATTTACAATTCACCTTCTTGAATCTCCGCGCGCCCACACCGAACCTCAAACTCCTCTAACACTTTAGTAGTGTCGGGAGATCTGCCGGATCCAAACCACCGACAACAGCTAAGTTCATAAGTCCATTGCAGAGCTACATACAACCATGCGACTGTGTGCCATATGTACATACATGGGGATGGTTCTTGCACCACATCAATTTCTCCTTCTTCACTCAGTTACATGCCAAGTCGATATCAAACCCAGCCATGAACAGTGACGACGATGAGGACGACGACAACGATGACGGGGATGGCGAACAGAGGCGGTAGACACACTGGAGTTGGTTGAACAGAGACGGCGGTCGAATTGGAGTTGGTAAATCAGTAAAAGAGCACCAGTGACGAAGAGACGCGGGAGATAAAAGAGAGATGCGCCAAGCTGAAGCGAGACGAGCGGGATATGAAAGTGCGTCTTCCATTGTTGACAAAGAGAGACGCATTACATGGGGACTGTGTAGAACTTAATTTTGGTAGCGGTGGTGCAGAGACGCATGTGACCAGTGTGCGCGACCTTTCATTTCCCGAAGGAGATTTTTATGCGTCCCATCGTCCCATCAATGCGCATGAAACCAACCGCTCCATCGTCGACTTCGCATAGACCTTATATACGATGCACTATCGCCCATCAGTTCTCCACAAGCGTGTCTCTACTTTTGCATCTGTTTCTTCTTCTTCTTCGTCTTCTTCGCGCTGACACCCCACCACACCATGGCCAACAATCTGCCGCCAAGCCCGCCGAGGGAGCAACAATGCAAGAAAGCGTGTTGCAGCTCCCTCGAGAGGCTCAATGACGAGCGATGCCTCATTATGGTGCACGATGCATACAATAGTACATCTCGCACCATGAGTTCCTTTGGTCTGTGTACCCTTCCAAAGTTTACTGGAATGGGTACCATCGTCTACTACCTCTACGCCCTCACGAGAGTGGCCGATCATCTCGACATTCTGTTCGAGACGATGACCAGTTGCTCGTTGCCGAGGGCCGCACTAACCTGATGGTGACAACAGAGAGGATCCTCGATCACAAAGTTGCACAACCAGTGCAACCAGAGCAACCGACGCAATTGGAGCAGAGGGCCCAGGCTCCTGTTGCACCGGCGCCAGAGTCGGCGCCGGAGGAGGAGGAGGAGTATGATTTAGTTTTAATTTGTTGTCTTTAGTTAATGTTTTCTTTTTTTGTATATTCTTGTACTTTTTTCTTCTGTTTTGTAATATATTGTGTTAATAAATGAAATTTATCTGTGTTCATTTGTGTGAATGAATATTATCTTGTGTGTTCAACTATGTGAAATGAACGAATGTGTTGTGTGTTCATTGTGTTCCTCAGTAATCATAAGGAAGGATTTGATTGTTTGTTGGACAAATAAATGATCTAGTTATCAAGTTAATGTGATCTAATTTCAGCAATATGTTGTCCGTGTGATATCAATAGTGAACCGAAGCAAAATAGAGAAAATCACGAAGTTAAAGGAGACGTGAGGAATAGATGACATGCTTTGCCATTAAGCTCGTCTCCCTTTTGCCAGAGGAGAGAGAGACGTCGAAAATAGGAGATGCGCTTCGTTATTAAGCTCGTCTCCCTTTTGCATCATGTACTCCGCGCATACCTTATATAAGGCATGCTATCATTTCTCCACAAGCACATCTCTCCTTTTGATCAATGTTTCCTCTTCTTCATTCGTGTTCTTTGCTCAGACCACCTACCATGGCCAACGTTCCGCCGCTAATCCTGTCGAGGGAGTCACCCTGCAAGAAATAGTGTTGCGGCTCTCCTGAGAGGCTCAACAATGAGCTGCTTGAGGCGATAGCTCAGGTGCTCAAGAGGCTATTCGATAGGTTGTTTAAGAGGCTGTTCGAGACGATGATCGAGGTGCTCGGCGTTGAGGGCTGCAGTAACCTAGTGACAGCGATGGGGAGGAACCTCAATCGCGAAGTTGCACCACCGGACCACCCAAAGCAACCGGCAGAGCAGTCGGCTAGGGCTCCTGTTGCACCGGCGCTAGAGTCTCCACAGGAGGACGGGGAGGAGTAGGATTTAGGTTTTCTTTTGTTGTTTTTAGTTGATGTTGATTTTCTTTGCTTGTGTCTTGTACTTTTTTCTTGTGTTTTATAATATAATGTTAATAAATGAATGTGTTAATTGTGTTTATCTATGACTGAATATTATCTTGTGTGTTCAGTTGTGAATAGTGAATGGTGTGTTCTTCGTATTCCTCAAGAATGACAATTGTTAAGGAATGAATTGATTCATTTTTAGATTTAAAATACTACAGTGAAGGTACTCTACATTGGAATGATTATTTATTTATCAAGTGAATGTGTTGTACATTCGTTCAACGGTATGTTCGTGTTTGTCTGTAATCGAAGCCAAATGAGACGTGCTTTCTATAAAGTTTTTCTTATTTCTTTCGCAAATAAGAGATGTGCTCTGTTAGTCGCTCGTCTCGCGTTTGTCAGAAGGTCGGGCGTGTCTCGGATATTTCATTAAATGAGAGGCGTCTTATAGTATCTCGTCTCCTTCTACACTTAGCCGCGCCTTTCTTTTGTGAATCAGCATCCTCACTTAGACGGGCTCGTCTCATTTACCCATGTCAGTGACGATCGCTTTTGCGCCTGTCTCTGCTCTTTGTCTCCTATTTGTGTTTCTTACGTAGTGTCCATCACATGCCACCTCCATCTCCGTGGATTCAACCTTTCTATTTCAGCACTCACCTCTTGAACAGACAAGGAACGATTAGTGACACGAATAATTGCAGTTTTTGTTTCTTGTTTGGCTTTCTCTTCCAGAGTATGAGGTATATAAAAAAAAACCAGTCCCTCATCGTTGTACCCAAAAAGCTTAGCATTCTGACGAGTGGCACGATAAATAGGGCATCTAACTTTTTCTTGATCTCTTGTGTCAAAAATCGCACAATATGCCTCCACAACACAATATTTCGCTCCATAATCTTTTGTAAAACATCTATAACAATATTGAGGGTTTTTTATGAGTACCTTCCTTCTTAGATGACTCTCCCTTTTCTACAACAGTCGGTTTGGTCAGAATTTTGATGGTGACCAAACTTGTTGCTGCATCAGTACGTACTGCACCATCATGTAGCGGAGCCGGTTGGGCAGCACCCGGACCAGTACCAGTATTAATTACCACCAGCCATTGAATCAAGAATTTTTTGGATCATTGATGCCGTGTCTGCTGGCAGGTTCAGTGTGACATAACCCGCTTGATTAACGTTACCTGCTTGTGGACCTTGGTTCCCATGTGCAAAAAGTCTCTTGCCAGCGGGATTATTACCTTGAAATGTGGATGAACCATGAAACCCGTGCCCAAAGCCCTGCTGATGACGCAACATAGATGGTGCATGAAGTCCAGCAGGATTATTACCTTGGAACGTGGATGAACCATTAAAGCCTTGCCCCAGAGCCCTGCCCGTGACGCAGCATAGATGGTGCATGAAGTCCCTGACCCGAGCGGTGCCCCAGATTAGAATTTTGGATCCCGCCTTGTCCAGGGAAAACCCTGCCTCCCCCTTGCCTATTTCTCTGAAGTCTCACTCCTCTTCTTGCATTGAATCCTCCCCCTTGCCCACCAACACCACCAGGCCTCATGTTTCCACCGCCAACTCCTGGATGGAAGCCGGCCTGAACACCACGTCCGACAAAGTGGCCCTGACCAGATCCTCGGATGAATCCTCTCTTGGCGTCACCACCGCGGTTTAAACCCTCACCCTGTGTCTCCATCGCCACCTGCGCGTACGATCGAGATCTCAAGTATTTCGTTACGCGCGGCGCCCTGGGGTTGTGCAAAACCCTAGTCCCGGTTCTGTGTAATAGAACCACGAGACCAGGTACAGGTACGTAGGGCCTAGATTGGTTTAACCATAAGCGACGTGGCCTGAAGTGTTTGGGCCTTCCACGGACTCTGCAGCCAAGTCGTTCACCCCTTGATTCAAATTTTGAAGTGACCATGCTACATTAATGCCTGGAAAAGCGCCCCTGTTATGACTCACCATCTGAATGTCATTGGAATTCGAAAATCCTCCATGCAAGAATGAACCTCGATCATGATCATCTTTAGACATGAATTCCTTCACAGATGATCTGGAACTAGATGAGGAATTCCTTCAAATCGACTTATCGTATTCAATTCTTACAAAGTCAAGATTTGAATTCAAGAATAAGCTTCTCAGGATTCAAATATCACTCATGCCCAGTTTGATTATTATTGAAACCCATTTACTATTTATTTGGATCAATTCATTGGAGAGCATCCAAATTTTAATTTGAATTCGAATTACACTTCTAACTTTGTCAAATGGCAAATGTGACTTCATATTTGAATTCCTCGTATTTTACGCCGCCTAACCGCCAAATCTCAGATTTTTCAGTGCATGCTTGTATTGCCAACAATTTTAACAGAGAGGGAGATTTGTTTGTGCAGTGAACCCCACCTGTCATAGACTCTCTTCCTCCTCTGTTTCTCTTCCTCTTCACAGCAAGCCACCGCACACATGCAACCTTGCCACCTAGCTGCCTGCTTCATGATTCGAGTCCAGCTATTAGACAAAAGCTCTCTACGTCCTAATACTTTCCTTTTCTTCCCACAGCAAAGCAACAACGAGTTCTCCCTTGTTCTTCAGTCCCCATACGGTTCTCTGTTTCTCAGTGACCTTCTTCGAGTTTCCTCAAATCCAGCGCGAGTCAGTGGATTTGGCTCATCATTTCTTGTCTCTCCTTCCTCACAAACATTTGGTGCAGCGTTGTGACTCATTTTCTTGTCAGATAATGTCGTCCCGAAGCTGTTCAATGTGAGACTGTGGCCGCCATTGGAGCTCCCCTGCTTACCGCCCTCTGCTCCACCGTTGAACAGACGCTACAAGCCTCTTCTCGCCTTGATCCTTTAAGCAAAAAGGTTCACCCATACGTCTACTTGATCCTGCTAAAATCACAGCTCATGCCATGCCTTCTTGTCTTGGTATTTCCATGTTTTCCGGTGAACTTCGCGTATGAACAGAGCTAGGTTTAGACTTCAGTTCCATTTCCACGTGCAATCCTTCTTCAATCCTGTTACAAGATATATTTTACATGTCCAAGCGCACCACCTCTAAGTGAAACCATCAATTTTCATCGAGCAACCACTCCAGAATGGCCATTCTCCTAGCTGCCAGCCTAAGCACGCCATTTCACCGTCGACACCTTTCTCCAAAGATTTCCCCTCCTTCTTACATCCATAATAATTCTCCCCATGCCTCCATGAATCCTTTGAATGAATTCCCATGCAAAATAAGGCGCTAGGAAGGCTGCCCGGCATGGCCGGAATCCTATATCTGCCTGCTGCCCTTGGGTGCCCCTTTCGGATCATCCGTCGCCGTCGAGAGATAGCCCTCCGTCTTCCCCGTCCAAAAATAGGTGGAGGCAGCGAGTCCTGAGGGCTGCCGTGCCTTGGAGTGCGCGCCGGCGAGCAGCCGCCGTCGGGCACCGCCGTGCACCGCCCCTGGCGCCACCATTCAGGTGATGAAGAAGGCCAGGTGGGCCCCGACCGTCAGCCACAATGAACCGAGCCCGGATCTAGTGCGGTTGTGGGATCTGCTGTGGCCATGGCAAATGATCCTGTGGCCCGGTGTGACGTTAATCCTATTGGTGGAATTTAAATCCTGTGGGCCCAGGTTTTGATTTAAACTTTTCCATTTAATGATATTTAAGATTTCTAACCAAAGTTAGAAATTCAGTATCTCCTAAGATATTTGGAAAAAAATTCAAATAAATTTTGGTGATTTATACTGTCCAGTGGTGCACTTGGATCATTATGAAATTTTGTAAATTGCCCTCAATAATTCCATGAATCAAAATGCCTTTGAAATTTGTTCATGATAATCTATTCATTGGAAACTTCCCATTTTTGGCAAGAGTGTTATTCCTAAATCCAGTGATCTTCAGAAAAAAATTTGAGCATCATTGAACTTGATTTAGTCCGTCTAATGGTGTTACAAATGCCTATGCCTCTAAAAATTAGAAAAAACAACAGAAACCAATTTCAGCTTCTTATTCAAAATTGTAAATTCTATAGCACTCTGTAGGAAGCTCCAAACATCATGAAACCAAATTCTTTGGACTCATATTATTCAGAACCTAATAAAGAGACAAGTTTGCAGTATGACAAGCCCACAGGATTTTCTAAGAAATTCAGAGAAGCCAATGTACTTAGGGAATTATTTAGGACAAATCTTCCATCGGCTTCCTCTGAAATTTGGAATGTTGAGTCTATACATAATATAAGAATTTCTGTACAAATCTCAGAGTCATTGGATTTTATATTCTTCAGATTTCTTCTAGATCATTCCAGCTTCACCATATGTCTCAAGAGTGGACTATGTCTTTTCTTTCAAAAACATTCCTTTGATAAAATTGTTGTTTCTCTTTTTCTTTTACACAACAGAGACACCCAGTTATGTATTACTTAGTATTGATCACTCTTGAGTCATAAACTCACTTGGTTCCTAAATTAATCACTTACATTATACAATTGTGCATTTTCATGTCAATAGCGTACACGATGAAGGAGTTCGGTGAAGAATCTCATTTGGAGCAACAGAAGGTTGATTGGATTGTCGACAAGTGATCCAGCAACCTTCAAACATCTTCTAATAGCAGCAAGGCAAGCCTTGATTTGCATTTAATTGCTATTATAAAATTTTGATTTGTATCACATATGTCTATAGTGAGTTATGTGCATTAGGGATAAGGTGATTGATACTTCACTTGCATGACAAGAAACCCCCATGGAGTATTTGGGTATTTGTTAAGTCATCATGTAGAATATGCTATGCTAAAAGTTGTATAGGATCCGATAGAAGTTGAGTGGTTAGAATCTACTCACATCGCTAGGAATTCTTCACATAGGTTTGCTTCGAGAAACTGAGTATAATCTGAATATGAGACCGGGCAGGGCCATAGGATGCAGCAAGACATGGTCTTGCATGCGTAGCGCGGCCCTTGTCAGTTAAGGACTGATCTGTATGTTGTCCTGCTATGCAAGTTTGAGCTGTAGCAGAATCATACTGGATATATGGGGTCCATGAAATCGATGTACCTTGGGAAGCCGTTGTTGAGACTTTTTCGATCGCCTCAGGCTTTCAGCCGCAGCACCATAGTTGGAAACTCGGTCATGACATCTTCACGGCGGAGGATGCACCGTGAGTGGGAATACTATCCTAGATGATCAAATCGGTTCAACTTGGGTGGGACTTGGGAAAGGTTGTTGCGTACGACGTCCGTGGAGTGCACCTACGTCATTTTCGGTTGATAAGTGAAAGGGTAGGGTTGTAGGTCCTGATCTTCCGATAGATAATTGATATGTCGATTGATGGATACCTCGACGTTGATGATCCGAGGCACTCGAGTAGAACACAAACAGCCCCTGCGGTCACTACACCACCACTCTATTGGTTATCAACCGTGCTGCATATGCTTTACCTTGCAAAGAAGGCTAATCCTTGCATGTGCAACCAAGAGCACAAGCAAGAATGTAGAAGACACGATCTGAAATCGCGGAGTTGGGGTCTCACAAACCGTAGAACGGTGATATTATTAAGCTAAGCAAAACCCAATTGTTTATGGAGGGTACTATGCAGTATAAATAGGTGGGAGGACTTCCAAAAGGTGTTGGAGTCATGGCCTAACCTTAAGACACGAAAATAAGGGATGTAGACATGATACAAGGCCCAATGGCCCAATACGGTGGCACAACACCCTAATGGATTCTGTACTCGATTTTGTTTTGATGATTCTCGTTGACTTTGAAGGAATTTTGACATGGGACCAGCGGCATTAGAAATTTTATCCTCTCCCCTTTCCGTGCATATGTAGAACGTCCAAAAGGGAGTTCATATGCGTCATGAGCGTCTTTTTTAGAGTGAACTGCTCCTAAACTCCGAGTTGGACACGATTTTGAGTTGGAGTCGGTTTCTGTATTCTTTGAACGTATTCTCTATTCCTCCACGCCCCTAAACCTTCCTCCAATTACTCCTTGAACATCTACATGTATACTAATTAGAATTAAGATATTAGGTAGCAATCTATTCTCAAAAGTATATAAGGAAACATATAATAACGAGCTCACCTCTGAAATTAATTGTTGTGTGTGAACTCTATTGATAGCATCTTGTATGTTAAAGGGAATGTTCTTTGTATCCATAGAAGTGATGTCCTCATCATCCACCCCATTATTGAATTGGAGTCGTCCTCGACTCAAGTTCATCTTCTCTCATGTGTGGGTCCAAACGTGCAACGCCATCAAATTCTCTTGTATGCATGAAAGGAGGAGGCCATGGTGGCGGACGACATTGTGCATGATCTGAATATTCTCCTTCAAATGAGTGTGCATATTCAGTTGAGCTTGTATGTGTAGTGATGATGTGCATGATCCCATCATTCTCCCCCTCTTTATGACAAGCCACCCTCGATTTGATCGTATGTATAGTAAAGAAGCTTGCAAAGAAAATAGAATGAGTGATATCCATATTGCACAACCGAAGCGAACAAAACTTGCCTTTCAAGAATTGTTCCTGCTGCACGAAAAAAGAAAATGAACTAGAAAAACATTTCAAAGAATTATTAGTGTTATTGTAAGACCTATGTGTGCTGAATACATTGGTTTGTAGTGAATACACTTGGCTTTGATGATAAAAGTTTTGAATATCACCAAAACACCTTTTTATCAAGGTCCGACTCTAGCTCCGAGCTACAGCAAGGTCCGACGGTAGGTCCGGCTTGTATTGGGTAGCTCCGGCTATGTTAGATGCTAGGTCCGGCTTCTTGGTAAGGTCCAACTAGCTTTGGATAACTCCGGTGAGCTTTATCTTTAGCTCTGGCATGTCTTTGTTAGCTCCGGCATGTCTTTGATAGCTCCGGCATATACTTGATAGCTCCGGCATGCTTTTGCTAATCTCCAACGTACTTTGTCTAGCTCCGGTTTTGGGTTGACTAGTTTTGACTAGTTTTTGGTAAGCTCCGGTGCTAGGATCTACTAGTTTTGGAAAGCTCCGACGCTAGGTTCTACTAGCTTTTTATAGCTCCGGCTCAAGCTCCGGGTTGCTCTGGCAAGGTCCGAAACTTGACCGCAGTGCTTCTGCTTTTCATTTGCAACGTTTTGTACTTGCTTTACATTGTTGGAAAGATTGCTTAGTATTCATTTGCTAAGTTTTTGGTGCGTTTTGGATGATATGGTTGATATCGTTTCTACTGTGGTTTTGCAACATGCTTATGTGAGGTTCTCACGTAAGGTGTTGTGTTCGGAACTAACTTGAGTCAAGTCGAGGACTTGGGCTCGTATGTATTGTTTGTTTGTTCATGTGCAGGTGTTGCTTGAGTTCAAGTCATGGCTGGTGACAGGATCCATTGGACTAGTCTCAGGAGGAGATGAGGTTCCAACAACCAAGTTCGGGAGGAACTGTGGTTGAGCGGGTCAGGAGGTCGCGCAGGATGATTGAATCAAGGGCAGTGCATATGAAGGTCGAAGGAAGGTGTTCGCACGTATGCATGAGGTGCATGACCTGGCAATATGCTTCTAGAGATGGTTTATGGAAGGAAGATCTGATCGGAAGGATCGGATCGTATTGATTGAAGACTTAGGCTGCTAGCTGAGTTGGTTATGGCTCGGTATGGAAAGTATCGAGTTGGTTATGTTAGGATTTCGTGTGGGTCGCGAATTTGAGTTGTTTAGGAATGTGGGATATGTTCCTAAGGTGTTTGTAAGTCTTAAGATTGCTTCTATCTGCGCATAGAAGAATCTTGAGCAGTTATGGAAAGTTACGATTCGTGATCTGAGTAGGATTGGAGTCCTAGTTGATATTGGGTTGGCCTAAGGGCTGGTTATTTAAGCAAGGGAGCCCAAAGCTCGTGGATACGACTGAGGGGCTGTTCCTCTTGTGTTCTATTGAATAAAATTCATAGTTTGAAGGAACTTTTGTGCCTTGTTCGTCCGACTTGTTCCAGACAAGTTTTACTCATCGAGTTTCTGGACAGCACTATCTTTCTTCGGTGGTTTTATCATAACTCGAGTTTTACAGATCCAATTGACGTCATTCCTTTTCGGTTGTCTTCACAACTTGATTATCTATCATCTGTAAAAATTTCACGGTCATTGGATTTGTGTTTTTCGATCTACACGAGTTTCTTTGCAGTGTTCCAGAACTGTTTTTCTCGGGTAGGTCAGATTGACCATAGTCTGATCTTTTGATCATAACTTGAGTTTTTCTCGATGGATTTGAGTAATTATTTTTGTGTTGTCTTCGTGACTTGATTCTATCTGATATCTATCACTTTTGTCACGGTGAAACACGTTTAGATTAGTCTCATACATGATTTCTTGAATAGATCATTTTTCTGCCGAAAGGGTTTGGGGTTTTAATTGTTTCTGCTGCGTAAGATTTTTAAATCTACCATTCACCCCCCTCTGGTAGCTTTTCACGTGCTCTTCGATCCTACAATTGGTATCAGAGCTACGGTGCTCTAATCTTTGTGATTTGCACGTGGTTTTTTGACTAATCATCATGGAGAAGTACTCCGCCAAACCTTGTGTGTTTTTTGGTAATTATTTCCAGGTTTGGAAGGCATGCATGGAGGCGTTCATCCAGGCACAAGGCTTTGCAATATGGGAGAAGGTGTATAGGCCTTATGAAGTGCCACCCAATGATCAAGTCACGGCCACAAACCTAAGGGACGTCGACAACAACAACAAAGCCCGAAACTTGATCATCCAAGGACTCACTCAAAGCGACTTTGATCGTGTCGCACACCTCCGGTCAGCATACGATGTTTGGAGAGCTCTCTGTGATTACCATGAAGGCTCCAACACAATCAAGGAGGTAAAACAAGATATGTTCAAAAAGGAGTATATGCGTTTTGAGATGCAACCCGGTGAGTCTATCGATGACCTCTTTGCTCGTTTCAATAAAATTCTCAGCAACTTGCGTGGCGTGAATGTTAATTTTTCAGATGCTGAAAGTGCTAGACAACTCCTTAGTGCATTAGACATGTCAATTTGGGAGATGAAAGTAACGTCTATACGTGAATCAACTGTCATGAGTTCTCTTACTTTAGATGTACTCTATTCTAAACTAAAAACTCATGAAATTGACATCCTAGCACGTAAGAACCCAAACAAGTCTATTGCATTTGTCTCACAACGTGATATGTCTAGCTCTGGCCAATCATCATCCTGCAATACTCTTGCTCTGTTGTACTCACTAACCCTAGAGCCCGTCGAAGAATTTCCAGAAGAGGAGTTGGCACTCATCTCAACTAGATTCTCAAAAGCATTGCAAAATGTGAGAACTAGAAGGAGAGGAAGCTCCGGACCTCAACGCTGTTTTGAATGTGGTAAAACAGGACACTTTCGTACAGAATGACCTAACCTTTCAGGTCCGACCACCCGGGAAGAAAAACAAAGCAAGGTCCGGACCTCCTCTGGAAATTCCAACAAGAAAAAGAAGGGTACTATAGGACGCAAGATGATCAACAGCTTCATCACCGCGCTTTAAGAACTCAGTTCAAGTGACATTGACTTTGAAAGTGATGAAGAAAATGATGACCTGACCAACATATGCTTCATGGCGGGCAAAGAAAGATCAAGATCAAGTCAGGAGGAAGCAGAACACAACAGTGACGATGATGAGGTATGTTCTACCTGCAATGAAATGTGTGATGCTATTTCTCGTGCAACTATTATTGTCAAGAAAAAGGACAAAAAGCTTAGGGATAATGCTGCTAAAATTGAATCACTAGAATCTGAAATTAACCGTTTAAAAACTTTGATTCCTAGTGATGATGCATGTCCCTCATGTGACTTAATCTATGAACAATTGTCCACATTAAGAAGTGCACACTCCTCCACTCTAGATAGACTTGATGAAGAAATTGAAAAGAACAAAAAGCTTGCTGCACTTAGTGATAAAAATTTAAAAGATGCTTCTTGTTCTACAGATGATTTGCATTGTTCTGCATGTGAAAATCTTGATAAGAAACTAAAAGATGCAATGATTGAAATTTCCATTCTGAACAATGCTTTACAATCTCATGAAGTTAAAAATTGTTCCAATTGCAAACTAAAAGGAAAAACTTCATGTGCAAACTGCCTAGACTTGTCTAAGAAACTTGATGACATGAATAGGACACTAGGTCGGTTTTGTAATGGGAATAAGAATCTAAACTTGCTGCTGAATTCTTCCAAGTTTTGCAAAAATAAAACTGGTTTAGGTTTTGATTCTCATGTTCACGCTAAGGCACATCCACCTAAATTTGTAAAGTCATTAGGAAGTGGTTTGACTCAAACAGTTCCTAAACAAAAAGAAGTGTTTTTCAAATATGCAGGAGTGCTTTCTAATTCTGTTTCTATTGTTGGGTGCTCATCTAGACATGATTACAAAATTAAGTTTCATTGTACCTTCTGTGGTAGAGATGGTCATGTCATAGATTTTTGTTATAGACTAGCTAAGCAACAGAAAAAGGAAAGAAAAATTGCTAGATCTTATAACTTTCATGCAATTAGAAAAACACAACCTGCTTTAGTGAGTCAGAAATTTGAAAAGGTAGCTTCCGGACCTTCTGGTAAGAAATCTGCAAAAGCAGCTCCGATAGTTCCGATAGCTCTGAGAGCTCCCAGACCTTCTGTTGTTTCCTTCGGAACTTCA
Organism: Tuctoria greenei; assembly: GCA_036927565.1. NCBI lineage: Eukaryota > Viridiplantae > Streptophyta > Magnoliopsida > Poales > Poaceae > Tuctoria > Tuctoria greenei. The sequence continues at coordinate 203,471,005 of JAYESD010000001.1, forward strand.
GCTTTTGTTTCCGGAGCTTCAGCCTTGTCTTTTGGAACTGCTGCTTTTACCTCTGGAGCTACTGGTTCTTGTGCTAAAAGAGTTAAGAATAGAAAACCTCAAACTTCGACTCATAAACCTGCTGTTTTATCTCAGCTTTCGCGTGTTTTTCCTGCTGCACGTCGTGTGACTCAGTACTGGATACCTAAATGCCTTTTGACTAACCCTAGTATTGAGTCATCAACGTATTGTGCTTCTATGTAGGTTACACGTTTGAGGAAGGAGAACATTTGGATTGTGGATTCAGGTTGCTCACGCCACATGACTGGTAACAAAGATTGGTTCTCCTCCCTCTCTTTTGTGTTACGTGTAGAAAATGTTACTTTTGCCGATAATTCTTCAACTCCTATAATTGCTAAGGGTTCGGTTAGAGTAAATGATCACTACACTTTAAAGGATGTGGCACTTGTCAAAAATTTGAAATACAACCTGCTTTCTGTTGCACAATTGCTAGATGAAAATCTAAAAATTATTTTAAATAAAAACTGCTGCAAAGTTGTAGATTCAAATAGTAAGCTTATTTTTAACATGTCTCGGTTTGGAAGAGTTTTTAAAGCTGATTTTGATATGTCTTCCACTAAGCATAGGTGTCTAGTTGCTAATGATTCAAAGGACTTATATTTTTGGCATCGTAGACTTGGTCACGTAGGCTTTGATCACCTAACGCGTGTTAGTGCTCTTGATCGCATACGTGGGCTTCCTAAGCTTAAAGGGGACAAAGAAATTGTGTGCTCTTCTTGTAGACATGCTAAGATGGTTTCAGGTTCACATACTCCTCTCACAATGATTATGACAACTGAACCATGTCAACTTTTGCATCTTGACACCGTAGGACCTTCACGTGTTCAATCCTTCGGAGGTAAAAAGTATGTTCTTGTGATTGTTGATGATTATTCTAGATACTCTTGGGTTTACTTTATGGCATCTAATAATGAAGTTTTTAGTCACTTTAGAACTTTATTTCTTAGATTATCAATTGATCACCCAGGATCATTAAAAGCAATTAGAAGTGATAATGGAACTGAATTTAAAAATCAATCTTTTGATCACTTTTGTGCTGAAAATGGAATAGATCATCAACTTTCTTCACCATATGTACCTCAACAAAACGGTGTTGTAGAAAGAAAGAACAGAACCTTAGTTGAGATGGCTAGGACTATGCTTGATGAATATCAAACTCCTAGGAAATTTTGGGTTGATGCGTTAGCAACTGCTTGTTATGTCTCAAATCGTGTTTTCTTGCGTGCTAAGCTAGGTAAAACACCATATGAGCTTCGGTTTGGACATAGGCCTAGTGTTACACACTTTCGGGTCTTTGGTTGCAAATGCTTTGTTAATAAACATGGTAATCTTGATAAATTTAAACCTAGATCCATTGATGGCATGTTTCTTGGTTATCCATCTCATACTAGAGGCTACCGTGTGCTTTTATTTGACACTAACAAAATTGTGGAGACTTGTGAAGTGTCTTTTGATGAAGCTAGCCCAGGTACAAGCTCCGGTGTAGCAGGACCAGATCCGTATCCTCAGGGGGAGGGTATTTTCGAAGATGATGAAGAGCCGGTGATACTGCCTGGTAGTTCCGAAGCTGACACTTATCCAGCTCCGGACATTGAACAAGCTCCGGCTATCACCTCTGCTGGTCCTGATCGTCCACAAGTCACAAGCTCATTAATCTACGATGAACCTAATGAAGAAGAAGCTTGTGATACATCCGTTCCCCTACGTTTTTACAAAGATCATCCCCCACAACAGATGATTGGAAGCTTGCACGAACGAGTCACACGGTCCAGGTTTTGCAATCCAAACTCTCATGCTCATTCTGCTTTTGTTGCTTCTTTTGAACCCAAAGATATATCACACGCTCTCACTAATGAATCTTGGATTATTGCCATGCAAGAAGAGTTCGAAAATTTTGAAAGAAATAATGTTTGGAAACTTGTACCTCCACCTCAAGGTCACACTTTAATTGGAACTAAATGGGTATTTAAAAATAAACAAAGTGAGGATGGGGTTGTGGTTAGGAATAAGGCTAGGTTGGTTGCTCAAGGTTTCACTCAAGTTGAAGGTCTAGATTTTGATGAAACTTTTGCTCCTGTCGCTAGATTAGAAGCCATAAGAATTTTGTTAGCTTTTGCAGCATCTAAAGGTTTTAAGCTATATCAAATGGATGTTAAAAGTGCTTTTCTTAATGGCTACATAGATGAGGAGGTTTATGTCAAACAACCACCGGGTTTTGAAAATCCAGATTTTCCTAATCATGTTTACAAACTGTCCAAAGCCTTATACGGTCTCAAACAAGCCCCTAGAGCATGGTATGATAGGTTAAAAACATTCTTACTTGAAAAGGGGTTTACCATGGGCAAGGTTGATAAAACTCTTTTTGTGCTTAAGCATGGCAATGACTCATTATTCGTTCAAGTGTATGTGGATGATATTATCTTTGGTTGTGTTTCTCATGATCTTGTGTCCAAGATTTCAGCAATGATGAGTTCTGAATTTGAAATGAGTATGATGGGTGAACTCACTTACTTTTTGGGGCTGCAAATCAAGCAAACCAAGGAGGGTACCTTCGTGCATCAAACGAAGTATACCAAAGACCTCCCAAGCGCTTCAACATGGACAAAAGCAAGCCTCTTCGGACACCAATGGGAACAGCAACAGCACTTGAACTTGATGAAGATGGTGAATCCGTGGATCAAAAAGAATATAGAAGCATGATCGGATCACTTTTGTACCTCACGGCATCAAGACCGGACATACAATTCAGCGTATGTCTTTGTGCATGGTTTCAAGCTTCCCCACGTGTTTCACATCGTCAAGCCGTCATAAGGATTCTCAGGTACTTACATGGAACTCAAGAATTTGACATTTTTCTTCCTTCTTCCTCAACTGTAACCTTGAAAGCTTTTTTGGATGCTGATTTTGGGGGTTGTAGGATTGATAGGAAAAGTACTTCCGGTGCTTGTCATTTTCTGGGTAATTCTCTTGTTGTTTGGTCCTCTAGAAAACAAAATTCAGTTGCACAATCCACAACCGAATCTGAATATGTAGCTGCTGCTAGTGCTTGCTCACAAATTCTTTGGATTGTTCAAACACTTAAGGACTATGGGGTTGAACTAGATAGTGTTACACTGTTCTGTGATAACACTAGTGCCATTTGCATTGCTAAAAACCCTGTGCAACATTCTAGAACTAAGCACATTGATATTAGGTATCACTTTCTCCGAGATAACGTTGAAAAAGGAAACATTGTGCTTCACCATATAGATACCGAACATCAATTGGCTGACATTTTTACAAAACCTTTGGATTTCACTCGTTTTTGTTTCATTCGTAGTGAAATAGGGCTTATGCATCCTCATGGCTTAAATTGAGGGGGAGTTTTTGAAACTTGGGAAGTCTATGTGTGAATCTGAAATTAAAATAATATGAGCATAGTATTTCATACATATATGACTTTGTGATTCCTTTTACATGCTGAAAGTTCTTACTACATTACTCATGTTATACATTTTGTAGTTTTTGCCATGTCTAGTAATTGGAATAATTACTTACACTAAATCTGGTCATGGTCGAACTTTCATGCTGTTTTGAACTTGTTGCATGCTCACAAATGCTTTTAATCATTAAGAATTAATCAAGTAATCAACTCACATGTTGAGTTTTTATGAACAAATATAAATTGAGAAAAGATGAAGAGAATATGCATGCATCGCACTTCTTCTTTTGAGATGGCTTGTCATTGCACTTAGATATGAACTTGGAAGAAGTTGTGTATGACTAAAACCATGTCCTTAAGCTTCTAATTGTCAAATGATATAGGCTTGGCTTGGTTGGTTAGAATAAGGCAGACGCGCATATAATCTCTTGCAAATATCATATGATCTAAATTTATGCTTTGAAAAATATTAAATGCAGCAACTAGTGTCATGTTTTCAGGTTTTGAAATAGTTAAGTTTGTGAGATCATGACTTGCTTAAACTAAAAATTACATTTGATCTCTAGCATGGCTTACACTACCTTATGTATTTCATTGATGTGATAATGTAAGGTACTTGATAGTATAACTTGGATGAGCTTTGTTTATATGTATATGTTATAATATGCTCATAACAACTCAAGTTGGAGAGATAAATTGTTTATATGCTCATGACTTGCTGAATACATTGTCAAAGGGGGAGAGATAAGCATGAAGAGAGAGAGAATATGTGCATAAGGAGAGATAATAAAGGGGGAGAGATAATATGGGATAATTCTCTTTTTACTTTTGATTTACAAAGGGGGAGAAATTGTTTTTGTTTTCAAAACTTTATGTGAATAAGCCAATGTTCGGATTTTAGATGGTGTTGTCAATGCATTCATCAAGGGGGAGATTGTGAGACCTATGTGTGCTGAATACATTGGTTTGTAGTGAATACACTTGGCTTTGATGATAAAAGTTTTGAATATCACCAAAACACCTTTTTATCAAGGTCCGACTCTAGCTCTGAGCTACAGCAAGGTCCGACGGTAGGTCCGGCTTGTTTTGGGTAGCTCCGGCTATGTTAGATTCTAGGTCCGGCTTCTTGGTAAGGTCCGACTAGCTTTGGATAACTCCGGTGAGCTTTATATTTAGCTCCGGCATGTCTTTGTTAGCTCCGGCATGTCTTTGATAGCTCCGGCATATACTTGATAGCTCCGGCATGCTTTTGCTAAGCTCCAACGAACTTTGTCTAGCTCCGGTTTTGGGTTGACTAGTTTTGACTAGTTTTTGGTAAGCTCCGGTGCTAGGATCTACTAGTTTTGGAAAGCTTCAGCGCTAGGTTCTACTACCTGTTGATAACTCCGGCTCAAGCTCCGGGTTGCTCTGGCAAGGTCCGGAACTTGACCGCAGTGCTTCTGCTTTTCATTTGCAACGTTTCGTACTTGCTTTACATTGTTGGAAAGATTGCTTAGTATTCACTTGCTATGTTTTTGGTGCGTTTTGGATGATATGGTTGATATCGTTTCTACTGTGGTTTTCCAACATGCTTATGTGAGGTTCTCACGTAAGGTGTTGTGTTTGGAACTAACTTTAGTCAAGTCGAGGACTTGGGCTCATATGGATTGTTTGTTTGTTCATGTGCAGGTGTTGCTTGAGTTCAAGTCATGGCTGGTGACAGGATCCATTGGACTAGTCTCAGGAGGAGATGAGGTTCCAACAACCAAGTTTGGGAGGAACTGTGGTTGAGCGGGTCAGGAGGTCGCGCAAGATGATTGAATCAAGGGCAGTGCATATGAAGGTCGAAGGAAGGTGTTCACACGTATGCATGAGGTGCATGACGTGGCAATATGCTTCTAGAGACGGTTTATGGAAGGAAGATCTGATCGGAAGGATCGGATCGTATTGATTGAAGACTTAGGCTGCTAGCTGAGTTGGTTATGGCTCGGTATGGAAAGTATCGAGTTGGTTATGTTAGGATTTCGTATGGGTCACGAATTTGAGTTTTTTAGGAATGTGGGATACGTTCCTAAGGTGTTTGGAAGTCTTAAGATTGCTTCTATCTGCGTATAGAAGAATCTTGAACAGTTATGGAAAGTTACGATTTGTGATCTGAGTAGGATTGGAGTCCTAGTTGATATTGGGTTGGCCTAAGGGCTGGTTATATAAGCAAGGGAGCCCAGAGCTCGTGGATACGACTGAGGGGCTGTTCCTCTTGTGTTCTATTGAATAAAATTCATAGTTTGAAAGAACTTTCGTGCCTTGTTCGTCCGACTTGTTCCAGACAAGTTTTACTCGTCGAGTTTCTGGACAGCACTACCTTTTGTCGGTGGTTTTATCATAACTCGAGTTTTACAGATCCAATTGACGTGATTCTTTTTCGGTTGTCTTTACAACTTGATTATCTATCATCTGTAAAATTTTCACGGTCATTGGATTTGTGGTTTTTGATCTACACGAGTTTCTTTGCAGTGTTCCAGAACTGTTTTTCTCGGGTAGGTCAGATTGACCATAGTCTGATCTTTTGATCATAACTTGAGTTTTTCTCGACGGATTTGAGTAATTATTTTTGTGTTGTCTTCGTGACTCTATTCTCTCTGATATCTATCACTTTTGTCACGGTGAAACACGTTTAGATTAGTCTCATACACGATTTCTTTAACAGATCGTTTTTCTGCCGAAAGGGTTTGGGGTTTTAATTGTTTCCGCTGCGTAAGATTTTTAAATCTACCATTCACCCCCCCTCTGGTAGCTTTTCACGTGCTCTGCGATCCTACAGTTATTGCATCCATTCATTTCACCATGTTCATGAATTGTTCCTACCCTTTCACTTATCAATTAGTATCAGAGCCATGAACCTCAAGCATTGTAACATCATTGGAATTACTGTCAGCATGCATTGGATCTAGGACAACCATATCACCAGTACGGGTGTACGTGTCGTGTATTCCGGATATCTTTGATTTGAATCACCTCCCCTCGCGGTTATATAGGTACCACTTGTTCACAAAGTCGTGACATAGTAATTACTTGCACTTGAGATAAGAATTAATTACTGTTGTTATGAACATTATATTATCATTGTATTGCTATGTTGTATGTATTAGTATAGAAATCACTAAATTTATGACAAGCTCCCAGGCAGCCACGTGTCTAGCAGGACGGGACCCGACCTCCTTCGTAGAGGTGAGCTCCCAAGCTGCCATGTGGCCCACGAAGTCGAGGCCCGATCTCCCCAGCGGAGGTGAGCACCCAAGCTGCCACGTTGCCCGCAGGGCGAGACCTGGCCTCCCCCACGGAGGTGAGCTCCCGAGATGCCACGTGGCCCGCAAGACGGGCGTGGCCTCCACCATGGCAGAGAGCTCCCAGTGGCCGCATGGTCAATCCACTTGCCCTGAGAAGATAGTGAGGACGTTAAGAGGGTGGTTCGCCTTGTCTCCATCAAGCCTTGAAGATACGCGGCTTTCCCAGATGCATGGAGTGGTGCACGCCTAATGTCAGGTACCGCTACAACTAATCACATCACAGTGAAGGCGCCGCACACCTATCCCCCTCTTCCAAGTGGGTAGCTTATGGCACGAGAGACAGTTGGATGGGACATTCCCTGCCAATATCAACAATGATGCGTGGGCTACTGACAACCCGGACGGCAAGAAGGCGAGTCCTCACGTCCGCGGTCAGAGCAAGCTTATAGAAGAAGCCTTAGATATTTAGAATAAGATCGCCCCAGGACCACCTGTCGGGCCCCGGGACCCCACTTGTAAGGCGTCTGACCTTGACTATAAAAGGCCCGGACCACCATAGCTACAAGGACAAGACTCAGAATCCCCGATACACACACACTCGCATACACACTCACCAAGCAATACAATCCGCCGTGGAGTAGGGTGTTACGCTCCTTGCGGCCCGAACCATGTAAAAACTCCGCTGTCTCATACTCTTCTGCTAGAACACTAGTTTGAGGTCTAAGCCCCGCCGAACAAGAACCTCCACGGCCTGCTCCTTAGCAGATCCAGGGGAAGTGTTGCATTGACCCTTCGACATTTGGCGCGCCAGGTAGGGGCTTTTTCCCACAAAAAAGTGGTAGCGCTTTCACCACCATGGTGTTCAACAAACCCGTGGAAGGCGGTTTTTGCGGCCGTCGTCTGGTGACCAGATCCGTCGCTCGAGCGGTGCTCTCTGGTCCATCTCGACCCCATGCAGGTACGGCTGGCCAAAATGCCATGTCGGGACATGCCCCAGCTCAGTCGGCTCCACTAGCACCCACAACAGCGAGCCCGGAGAGCGCTTTTGTGGCGGCCAGAGCTCTCCTCCACCACCCACTGTAACTGAATGCCTCTCAGGGGGCGGCTCAACAGTGGGTCCAAGACATTGACCACCTCGTCGTCACAGGCATCAACTCCCCCAACAGGGGAAGGCGCCTTGTGTCGCTGTCACGCACGCCGTCCATCGACCATCACTCCGCCAACATCGCTCCTCCAAGCCTATGAGCATTGGCTAGCTCCCCACGAAGGACCTCAGGGCTGAGCTTGATCGTCGTCAAGCTCACATGGACGGTCGTGTCATCATTGAGCGGGAGCGAGAGAGGCGGCACAACCTCAACGACAAATATTGCCCTCAATGCACTATTCATGACGTGTCCTTCGTCCAAGGTGCGCCACAGGTAAACCCTCCGCCACCTTACCAGGAGTATGTCGACTCGACAGCTCCCCTGCAGTACTCGGTGCAGCACGATGTGCAGCAACAGTACATGACGCAGCCTGTACCATTGCAGCAACGCATGGCACAACCAGTGCCACAACCGCAAGTCCAACAAGTGCCGCACGTCGTGCAGCAGACCCCCTCGGGGTATGCTGTCACATCTGCCTCTCCGACGAGGCCCGTGGGAGGCTGCTCGGTGTTGGCTCCACACCTTCGCTTTGCAATGTGGCCACACAAGTTCCAGCCACATATACCGGAGAGATTCGACGGAAGCATCAACCCCGCGGAGTTCCTGCAGATCTACAATACGACGTTCCTTGCTGCAGGAGCGGATGAGACCACCATGGCAAACTACTTCCCAATCGCCCTGACTAGATCAGCCTGCTCGTGGCTGATGAACCTTCCCGAGGGGTCTATAACCTCTTGGGATGAGCTGTGCTGGCAGTTCAAGGCGAACTTCAGCAGCTCCTACACGCGCCCCAGCACCGAGCTTGACCTCCACATCGTGCGACAGCAACCCAAGGAGACGCTGTGATCATTCATCCAACATTTCTCCCAGGTACGCAACTCCATTCCCAACATCACAAATGCCTCTGTCATAGTGGCATTTCTCCAGGGAGTGTGTGACCACAAGATGCTTGAGAAGTTAGCTACGCACAACGTGCAAGACATCTCCGAGCTCTTCTCCATTGCCGACTGGTGCGCCAGGGTGGCAGAAGGCCGCGACTGGCATGCTCAGCCCGCCCACAGAGCAGGCGGGGCTGGCCAAACTAGAGAAGGAGCAGCTACCCCTGGTAGCGGCAAAAAGAAGAACATAAATTAGGGTGGCGGCCAGAACAAGCCACGGCATAGATCCCCCATCGCGGCAGCAGCTGCAACCGGAGGAGTCAAGCCCCCATGCCCAGAGAAATGCCCTCGTCAGCCACCTGCCACTGATGAAGACGTCGAGCCCTGCTCGGTGCACAAGACTCGCGAACATACTGCAAGCGAGTGCTGGGAGATAAAAAGGTGCACCGAACGCTACCAAGAGTGGGCGCAGCAACGCCCGGACGGTGCCCCCTTTTGCCAACTGGAGGGCAAGCAGAAAGTCGAACCCAAGGTCAACAATGACGAGGAGCTATAGTACCAGAAGCAAGAGTGGGCCGCCAAAGTGGTCCACCAAGATGAGGACTCCGACGCCAGTAGCGACAACGAGCGTTGCAAGACCCTCCACGTCCTCTTCGGAGGGTCTTGGGATCCCACATCCCAGAACACGGTCAAGACCTTTCGTCGTGAGGTGGTTTCGATAGCCCCTATACCCACTCCGACGCAACACCACTGTTGGAAGGAGACGCCGGTCAGTTTCGATGCCTCTGGCTGCCCCAAGAACATGGCCAGGGCAGGGGTCCTACCTCTCCTAGTCCCCCCAACCATAGCCAACGTCAAGTTCCACTACATCTTGATAGATGGTGGGGCTAGCCTCAACCTCCTCAGCCGTGCAGCCTTCGAACAGCTGCAGATCCCTCTGTCCAAGTTGGCCCCCTCGAGCGCATTTTTGGGGGTGGGACCTGGGAGCATCATCCCGTACGGCAACATCCACCTGCGGGTGACCTTCGGGACACCTGGCAACTACAGGACAGAAAGCAACCTCTTCGACGTCACCGATGTCAGCCTCCCCTTCAATGCCATCATCGGCAGGCCTGCCCTGTACCAGTCATGGTTGTAGCCCACTACGGCTACATCGTCCTGAAGATGTTGAAAGTGCATCTAGGAATTCCTTGTGGGTTTTGGTTGATTTATGACAAGCAAATGAGATCCTAACCACATTGTTGAGATGAGCACAGGTTCTATTGAGAAAATGAGCAAAGTGCGAAAAAGTAAGGAGAATGAGGAGCAATGCGAAAAAGAGCTCAAGAACCAAGTGTAGTCGATCATTGTGTATGGACTGTGTTAAGGAAACACACCCCAAGAGCTCAAGCACAAATAATCTCACACATTGCATAAATTTATACAGGACCGGACTAGTCCGTCTGACCCCAGACTAGTCCGATATCTTTCCGCATAAGATCGAACAAGTCCTCACATGCTGACTTGTCCTCACAGTCCAGTTTTTCAAAGACCGGACTAGTCCAATATCACCACGGACTAGTCTGATATCTCTCCGACTAGAATCGGACTATTCCTCCCCAGTGTGGACTAGTCCACCAAACACTTCACAAGTTGCAAAAAATCGGACAAGTCCGATAACACTATGGACTAGTCCGATATCTTTCTGATGTCAATTGGACAAGTCCGATATTAGCACGGACTAGTCCGAAAACCCTCTGACCTAAATCAGAGAAGTCCACAAAATGCGGACCTGTTCCCTAAATTCACTTACTGTTTCACCCATCCGTACAAGTCCGATACACATCAGACTAGTTCGAAGATTTCGAGAACCAAAATCGGACTAGTCCGGCTTCACTTCGGACAAGTTCGATATTTCGGGACACCTAGGGTTTGCTACACGCAGCATACCGGACTAGTCCGGTGTCCACCACGGACTAGTCCGATCTTTCTAAACCCTAACAGTAACTTTTGGAAACCCCATATAAATAGGTGTGCACGACCCATCTTTCACATCACACTCGACCCCCTGCGTTGTCACACCTTCCAAGAGCCTAGAAAACACCTCTCTCCACGAAATCCAACGCAAGAAAGATCAATCCTTTGAGGATACACTTTTGATCATTGGAGAGACACGGTTCTTCACTCATTAAGCTCTTGGTTTGATTCCCTAACACACTCCTGTGTTTTCATTATGATATTAAGAGTGTGTTCTTGGTGGTGTTCATATTGTTATATTTGGGAGCCCGCAACGTGTGAGAAGGCCCCTTGAATTTGGTTATTTGCCCTTTGTGATTAGTGAAGAGGATTGGCCTCCGTGGCGATCCGACGAGGGTAGGGTTGGAGAAGACCCGGTCCTTTTGTGGACTCCTCAACGTGGACGTAGGTTGCCTTTGTGGGAACCGAACCACGTGATAAAGAACTTGTGTTCTAACTTTACGCATATCGTTCTTACTCTTCATATCAATCTAGGGTTTCAATCAATCTTGTTCACTTTACATTGAAACATTGAATATAAGATTAACTTGTGGTACATCCTAGTTCACAGTAGTGTGACACTTCAATTACAAGTATATTTCTGCTGCATACATCCTAGGATCAAGATAATCAATCAAATTTGATCAATCTAGTCGGTACACACTGGACTAGTCTGCACTCGATCGGACTAGTCCGATATCTTGGGATTTGATCAATTTGTTAAGTGTTGTAGGATCCGACTCAAAATAAAAAAGGCCTATTCACCCCCGCCCCCACCGCTAGGCCACATTCATTTGGTATCGAAGCAGGTTTCTTCAAAAGGAGATTAATTGCTCAAAGAGATCATGTCGGACATGAAGGACGTACACAAGAGCATCAACCAAGAGAAGGTTGAAGAAGAAAAGAACCAAAAATTAGAGAGGCTCCTCGAGGCCATTCAAGACTTCAAGGATGACGATGAGGAGATGCTGGAACTCAAGGCGCTTTTAAGAAAGAAAACCCTCTGCAAGGGAAAATTGAAGATTGAAGATGAGAAGAAGAAGAAGGGGAGTAGTCACAACGACTACTCCCGATATTCTTTTAACTGTGATCGCCTAAATTCTAACAACAATCATTATCTATTTATTCCACTTTGGAAAAACCCCACACTTTGACGACAATGACTACTCAATGTGGAGGCAAAACATGAAAATGAATTTGATTTCTCTCAATCCAAGTTTGTGGCACATAGTATGCACAGGAATAGATATCCCGGATGATGATGAGGAGCTCACACCTAGCCAAGAGCAAGCAATCCATCGAAATGCCCAAGCTGCTGCAGTCATCACCTCATCACTCAGTCGGGATGAGTTCACAAAGGTGGATGGACTCGAGATCGCAAAGGAGATATGGGATACGTTGCAAACCGCACATGAAGGCGATCGTCATGTGCGAGAAGCGAAGATCAAAATGATTGAAGGCGAGTTTGGATGATTCGCCATCAAAGAAGATGAGTCGCCACAAGACATGTACAACCGACTAAATACGCTCATGAACAAGGTGCGAGCATACGGAAGCAAGAAGTGGAATGACCACGAGGTGGTGAAGCTCATTCTTATAGCTTTCATGCCTCACAATGTCACCTTGTGCTCGATGATACGAGAAAGCCCCGGGTACAGGAAGATGACCCCGGATGAGTTACTTGGGAAAATCATCAACTTTGAGATGATGGAACACCAGGCCAAGCATGTTAAGGAAATTGCCAATCTCACCTCGGCAAAGAAGAAAGGGGTCGCTTTGAAGTCCTCTCTCAAGCCCTTATCTAAAGAAGCTCAAGAAGCTCAACTAGAAGAAGGCGGCGATGATGAGAGCAGCGACTTGGATGAAGATGACATGATACTATTCATGAAGAAATTCAAAATAATGATGAAGAAAAGGCAAGGGGCTAAATCAAGTGAAGGAAAGTACAAGGAAAAATCAAGACCGAAATTGAGGCGGGCATGCTATAACTGTGGTGAGTATGACCACTTTATAGTTGATTGCCCATATGAAGAGAATAAGAAGAAGACCAAGGAAACGAAGCCTCAACCCAAGAAATTCTTCAAGAAGAAGAAGCAAGCTGAACAAGCACATATAGGGAAGGAGTGGGACTCAAATGATGAGTCCTCATCCGAAGAAGAAGAGGAGATGGCTAGCATAGCCATCGAGAAGACATCCAAGAAGTCTACTCTCTTCCCGGCTCTCGGCGCATGGAAGGGGAATGGCACTTGCCTCATGGCAAAGGAAGGTAAATGAAACGTAACAACCAAATCCTCTTCCTTGCATTCCTATTCTAGTAATAGTGAAATTGCTAGTGATAATGAAGATATGCTAATTGGCTTAGATAAGAAAACAGCTGCGAAAATGAAATTTCTACTTGATCAACTTGTTGAGAAGGAGAAGTTGATAAACTATCAAGAAGACATGATTATCTCCCAAAAGGAGGAATATGTTGAACTTGACAAGGTTCTAGAACTTGAAAAGGAGCAAAGCATGTCACTAGAGCTTGAGTTAGCTTCAAGCAAGGAAGCTTGCTTGGAGTTATGCGACTCGAATGCTACAATCAAGGATGAACTTGCTAACCTAATCAAGGTTAACAAGATCCTTGAAGTACAAGTTGAGTCACTCAAGCAAGTTGACCCTTCATCCTCTTCAAGCTCACCTTCTCAACCACTTAAAACTAAAGCTATCATTACTTGTTCATGTGGTAAAGTTGACACCAGCTTGAAAGACAAGTCAACCTCTACCAAGGATAAGCATCCTGCCCAAAGTGGCATATTTGACAAGGAGAAGGTCAAATATGCACGTAGTGCATACTTGGCCACAAGACCTCCTAATGTCAAACATGGCATTGGGTATTCCTATGGTGGAAAGCAAAATGCTAGAAGCCATAAGAATAACAAGGAAAGCATTACCTTTGTAAAGGGAAGACCCTCTCCAACTGGAAAATCCAAAGTTAACACATCCGACACACATGATCACCGGACTAGTCCGGTCCGGACACGAATAAGTCCGATTCTTCGGGCAAGTCCGATCTCCTGGACTATTCCTGTATATAAACAACAACATATGCTATTCAGAACCTTTGATGCATCTTATGTTTTAATGAGAATCAATTTTGGTAAAGTTTATGCTCATTATGTTGGGCCACGCCTTGGGAACATCAAATCTCATGTGTGGGTGCCCAAATCCCTTGTGACTAACATAAAAGGACCCAAGCAAGCTTGGGTACCTAAACCCAAAGCATGAATTTTTGTGTAGGCCTATTCCTCCGGTAGATCTAAATGGGTGCTAGACAGTGGTTGCACCAACCATATGATTGGAGAAAGAAGGATGTTCGTTGAGTATGAAGAAAATGGGGATCCAAGCGAGGGCATCTATTTTGAAGACAATAGGCAAGGAAAGGTGCTCGGTACCGGTAAAATTGTCATATCATCTCAACATACTATTTCTCATGTGTTACATGTTGATTCCTTAGGTTATAACCTGCTGTCCATATCTCAATTATGCGACAAAGGTTATAAATGCTTGTTCACTAATGAGGGTGTGACCGTCTCCAGGAGGAGTGATGGTTCCATTGCATTCAAGCGTATGTTAAAGGGAAAGCTTTACCTTGTTGACTTCAACAATGATAAAGCCGAACTTGACACATGCTTGATTGCAAAGACCAACATGGTTGGCTGTGGCATAGACGGCTAGCGCATGTTGGTATGAGGAATCTTTAAAAACTCCTGAAGGGCGATCACATCCGAGGTTTGAAGGATGTTGTTTTTGAGAAAGACAAGCCTTGTAGCGCGTGCCAAGCCAGGAAGCAAGTTGGAGCACCTCATCTCGCTAAGAACGTCATGACTACAACAAGACCGCTCGAGCTACTCCACATGGACTTATTAGGTCCAATTTCTTACATAAGCATCAGCGGTAACAAATATGGCTTAGTAGTTGTTGATGATTTTTCTCGCTTCACATGGGTTTTCTTTTTACATGATAAGACAGAAATGCGAGGAACACTCAAGAAGTTCTTCAAGAGAGCCCAAAATGAGTTTTCATTGACGATCAAGAACATTCGAAGCGGTAATGGCACGGAGTTCAAGAACACACAAGTTGAGGAATACCTAGATGAAGAAGGCATAAAGCATGAGTTTTCAGCACCTTACTCCCCTCAACAAAACAGTGTTGCCGAAAGGAAAAACCAAACCCTCATAGAGATGGCGAGAACAATGCTCGATGAGTACAAGACCTTGGATCGTATTTGGGCGGAAGCGGTTAACATGGCCTGTCACGCCATAAATCGACTTTATCTTCATTGACTACTCAAGAAGAAATCCTATGAGCTACTCAACAGTAACAAGCCTAATATTTCATATTTTCGAGTTTTCGGTTCCAAATGTTATATTTTGAACAAGAAGCCTAGGACTTCAAAGTTCGCTTCGAAGTCCGATGAAGGTTTCTTGCTTGGTTATTATTCGAACTCTTACGCCTATCGTGTCTTCAACAAGACCTCTGGACTCGTTGAAGTAGCACGTGATGTAGTGTTCGATGAAACTAACGGCTCCCGAAAGGAGCAAGTTGATCCATGTGTGCTAGATAGAGAAGAATCTCACTGCCAAGCACATAGAAGAATGGCATTGGGTGAAGTTCGACCACAAGAACCACCTCTACATATGCATGAGGAAGATGAACCACAAGAGGAGGCCAATGATCAAGGGGGAGCTTCCATACAAGATCAACCTCAAGAAGACGAAAATGATCAACAAGTCAATGATGGCAACTATCTAGGGGGAGAAGAAGATGACCATGAATATTCAAGACAACAAGTGCAACACCCAAGAGTACACCAATGCGTCCAAAGGGATCACCCAATCGACAACATCATCGGTGGCATACAAAAGGGAGTAACTACTAGATATTGCATAGCTAATTTCTGTGAGCATTTTTTGTTTGTATCCATTTTGGAACCGCGCAGGATTGAGGATGCATTGAAAGATCCAGATTGGGTAGTGGCCATGCAAGAAGAACTCAATAACTTCAAACGGAACGAGGTGTGGGAACTAGTCGAAAGACCCAAGTTCAATGTCGTGGGCACCAAATGGGTCTTCCGCAACAAACAAGATGAACACGGGGTGGTGACAAGGAACAAGGCATGACTTGTGGCCAAATGGTATTAACAAGTCAAAGGTTTGGATTTCGATGAAACATTTGCTCCCGTAGCTAGACTTGAGTCTATTAGAATATTACTTGCATATGCCACTCACCATGATTTCAAGCTCTATCAAATGGATGTGAAAAGCGCCTTCCTCAATGGACCAATCAATGAGGAGGTGTATGTGGAGCAACCCCCCGGTTTGAAGATGAAGAGTTCCCTGACCATGTATTTAAAATGCGTAAGGCTCTCTACAGCCTCAAACAAGCTCCTAGAGCTTTGTATGAGTGTCTTAGAGATTTCTTAATTGAAAATGGTTTAAAGACCAGTAAAGTAGACTATACATTGTTTACAAATAACTTTGACAATGATCTCTTTATTTGTCAAATTTATGTTGATGATATAATCTTTGGTTCAACTAATAAATCTTTTTTGTGAGGAATTTAGTAAGATTATGACAGATAGGTTTGAGATGTCTATGATGGGAGAGATAAAGTACTTCTTGGGATTCCAAGTGAGGCAACAAAAGGAAGGGACATCCATAAGCCAAACCAAGTACACTCAAGACATACTCAAGAAGTTTGGAATGGACAAGGCGAAGCCAATAAAGACTCCCATGGCAACGAATGGCCACTTGGATCTCAATGAAGATGGACCAAACGTCGATCAAAAGGTATATAGCTCAATGATTGGATCTCTACTCTAGTTATGTGCATCTATGCCAGATATTATGTTGAGTGTATGTTTGTGTGCAATGTTTCAAGCCAACCCAAAAGAGTGTCATTGGACAGCCGTAAAGAGAATCTTGCGATATTTAGTTCATACACCCAACCTCGGCCTTTGGTACCCTAAAGGATCCAAATTCAATCTCATTGGTTACTCCAATGCAGATTATGCCAAATGCAAAGTAGATAGAAAAAGTACCTCCGCTTCATGTCAATTCCTAGGTAGATCTCTAGTTTCTTGGTCCTCCAAGAAACAAAACTCCATTTCCTTATCCACAGCCGAAGTGGAGTATGTTGCAGCCAGGAGTTGTTGTCCACAACTCCTTTGGATGCGACAAACTCTGAGGGATTACGGTTACAATATGGACCGTATTCCACTCCTTTGTGATAATGAGATTGCCATTAAAATTGCCCATAATCCCATTGAGCACTCTAGGACCAAACACATAGACATCCGGCATCACTTTTTGAGAGACCATTCAATGAAGGGAGATATAGCCATTTCACATGTCAATACCCAAAAGCAACTAGCCGATATATTCATCAAGCCACTTGATGAAAAACACTTTCGTGAGCTCGGAAATGAATTAAATATCCTTGATGCTCGGAATGTGGCTTGAAATCTTGTATACATGAATGCTATCTTCAAAATTCATTGATTGTGCTGTGAAAATCATCTCTCTCAGTTTTTTCAAAAAACTATGTCAATTACTAGATCTTGGTGAATTATGGTCATTGCTTGATTCTTGTATGCTTACTGATCATATTCATTAAGATTATGTGATTTGCTTTGCCTCCCTATTTTCTTAATAAGTACCTTCGAATATATACGAAGGGGATAAGTATTTCTTCCCTGGTGACCAGGGACTAGTCCGTGGTTGCCCGGACTAGTCCGCCCGTGCAGACTAGTCCACAGGGTGACGGTTAGGACGGACTACTCCGACAGACCACAGACTAGTCCGATATAGTCTCTGGAAAAGTTCAGACTAGTCCGATCATTTTCGAACAAGTACGATTTTTTGTGTCCATAACCCTAGCCGCCGCCAAACCCTAATCTTCCTCACCCCCACACTTGCCCCAAGCTTGCTCTCTCCACGCTCGAGCTCCCCAATGTGATTTGTTGATTCCTCCATCAAAACTTTGCAAGTTTGTGTGGAAATTGACCTCCTTTGCATAGGGATTTAAGACCACAGACTTGTCCGATTCTTCAATCCCCTACATCTCCAAGAATCAAGGATTATTGGTAAATTTTCCTCCCAAATCCTAGAAATTGATATTTCCTTCAATGTTGATCAACTAGCTTAGTTCCCTTCACCATATACATGCTTCCTTGATGTATTACATTGAAGCTAAACTATTTGTGCATTAGGAATCACCATTTGTCTCATAGTTAGGGTTTTAGATGTTGAATACCGGACTAGTCCGTGCCTGTACACCAGACTAGTCTGATTTTTCTGAACTCAACCCTAACTTCTTAATTCCTCAATGCAATTCCTTGTCATCTATTCTCATCAATACCTTGTGAAATCCATTCTCAGGACAATGTCGAGCACCAATGACGAAATCTCTGATTTCGAGGCCGAGATGGACCATGAAGCCGTGCTTCAGTCCTCGATGGGTCTAAGCAAGAAGCGCCAAGAGTGCCCATCCAAGCCAGCTACTTCTCCTCCCCAGGCTCGACGGAAAGTGCTTGCAAAGAAGCCTGCCTCCAAGGCTTCTGCTGGAGGAGGCCCTAGCTCATCATGTTCCTGCCAAACAAATGGCAAGGGCAAAGGGATTGCAACGGGCCCGTTTGGCCCCCTAAAGACGTCAGCTCCAAGGGAAGGGGCCCGAGATCCCGCGGAGGAGAGATTCAATGGAAAGGGCAGCGACACGGCTGCAAAGATCAAGAATGTTGATTGTTACAGCCGACCGAAGCAAGCTACTGATGGGAGGTTCTAGAGTAACTTCCATGCAAACTTTTACAAGTCTGTCTATCTTCCGACGAAGACCACCGTGGTGCACAGCCAATGGATAGATTGGGCACACTTTGAGAAGAAGGGTTGCTCACCTTTTGTTGAGGTGATTGATGCATTCGAAAGGCATGGCTTGAAGGATCTCTTCACCTTCAGAAACAACTGGAATGATGAAGTCATCGCGCGGTTTTATGCTACATGTCAGTTTGCTAGTGATGAGGAAGAAAGGGTGACTTGGATGACTCATGGATCCAAGTACACCATCACCTATGAAGAATTTGCAAGATTTCTCCATCTTGGCACCTCTAGCAATGACAACTTGATAATTCACAACATTGGTTTCATTGAGAAGGACAGGATGAAATTTCTCTATGAGCCCAACTCAAAGTTCAATGCTCCTTCTACCAAGAATATGAATCCTTTCTTTGTGGTGCTGAACAGGGTCCTTAGGAAGACCATTGCCCCGAAGGATGGGGATGTTGAAAGTGTGCAAGGATACCTCAGGACCTTGATGAAGGTCATTAGCAAAGACAGGAAGTTTGATGTCTTTGACTATATTTGGAACGACATGGTAAACATATCCTGTACCTCAAACAGGTCCTGTCGCTATGCACCTTATATGATGTTTATCATAGAGAAGGTCACAGGGATAGAGTTTGTCAAGGATGTGGAGCACCTCCCCTTGAGGCTCTAGAAGCCTCAATAAGCAATTGTTCGAGCTGCTACCTCTCCTGCTTCCAGTCCTGAGGCTCTAGTGAGAGCTAGCGGTGATGCTAGGGCTGCTCCTGCCACTAGGGCCCCTCCTCAAAAGGGGTCCCCAAGTGGCATCTTGAAGTACCTGTCAACCATCTTTACCTCTTGCAAAAATGCCGAAAAGAAAGCAAATAAGGTGAACAAGAGGAGGAAGCTCGACATGAGATATGTCAAAGAGAATGTGAAGCAAATTTGCCAAAAGATGGAGACTGAGCCCATTGGATCTCCAGTCATTTCTGATGATTCTGTTTCTAATTTCACCGAGCTCGGGCCCTTGACTCCCTCCGAGCTTGCCTATTTTGGCATTGGGGACTCGAGCGGTTCCGTTCCTCCTCCTCCTCCTCCTCATCAGCCAGAGAATGAAGATGAAGACAATGAGAGGACCGACTGCGAGGCTTGAAGACCGTAGGTCCCTCTTCTCCTTCTTTTTGGTGTCTTGATGCCAAAGGGGGAGAGATTCAGGGGGAGTCTTGGTAGTCTTAGGCTTTAGTTGTAGGATGCAAGGAGAGCTCTCTTTTTGTGTCTTTGTTCTATTCGTGGGTTGTAAGACTTTTAATATGCTCTTTTGGTACTTTATGTCCTGTAATGCAATGTTTTGAACTACTTATGAATATCCTGATGAAATATGTGATTTTGCTCTAAAAATTACATATATGCTTGTTATTAACATGTTGATGTCAATTATGTCAGTCTCATCATGATTATTGTTTCTATACACTTAGTTCTCCATCCCACCATAAAGAGTGCACATATGGATCATGTTTTCATTGCTTAATGTGTTTCAAACTCATATGTGCACACTTTATGAAAATCTCAACTTTTTATCATATTTTGTGAAATCTCAATTGGTTGTCATGAATCACCAAAAAGGGGGAGATTGAAAGTGCATCTAGAAATCCCTTGTGGGTTTTGGTTGATTTATGACAAGCAAATGAGATCCTAACCACATTGTTGAGATGAGCACAGGTTCTAATGAGAAAATGAGCAAAGCGCCAAAAAGTAAGGAGAATTAGGAGCAATGCGGAAAAGAGCTCAAGAACCAAGTGTAGTCGATCATTGTGTATGGCGTGTGTTAAGGAAACACAACCCAAAAGCTCAATCACAAATAATCTCACACATTGCACAAATTTATACAGGATCGGACTAGTCCGACTGACCCCGGACTAGTACGATATCTTTCTGCACAAGATCGGGCAAGTCCTCACAATGCGGACTTGTCATCACAGTCCAGTTTTTCAAAGACCGGACTAGTCCAATATCACCACAGACTGGTCAGATATCTCTCTGACTAGAATCAGACTAGTCCTCCCCAGTGCGGACTAGTCCACCAAATACTTAACAAGTTGCACAAAATTAGACAAGTCCGATAACACTACGGACCAGTCCGATATCTTTCTGATGTCAATCGGACAGGTCCGATATTAGCACAGACTAGTCCGAAAACCCTCTGACCTAAGTCGAACAAGTCCTCCAAGTGCGGACTTGTTCCCCAAATTCACTTAGGGTTTCACCCATCTAGACAAGTCCGATACACATTGGACTAGTCCGAAGATTTCTAGAACCGAAATCACACTAGTCCGGCTTCACTTCGGACAAGTCCGATATTTTGGGACACCTAGTGTTTGCTACACGCATCATAACGAACTAGTCCACTGTCCACCACGGACTAGTCCGATCTTCCTAAACCCTAACAGTAACTTTTGGAAACCCCATATAAATAGGTGTGCATGACCCATCTTTCACATCACACTTGACCCCTTGCGCCGTCACACCTTCCGAGAGCCTACAAAACACCTCTCTCCATGAAATCCAATGCAAGAAAGATCAATCCCTTGAGGATACACTTTTGATCATTGGAGAGACACGTTCTTCACTCATTGAGCTCTTGGTTTGATTCCCTAACACACTCCTGTGGTTTTCATTGTGATCTTAAGAGTGTGTTCTTGGTGGTGTTCATATTGTAATCTTTGGGAGCCCTCAACGTGTGAGATGGCACTTGAATTTGGTTATTTGCCCTTTGTGATTAGTGAAGATGATTGGCGTCCGTGGCGATCCGACGAGGGTAGGGTTGGATAAGACCCGGTCCTTTTGTGGACTCCTCAACGTAGACGTTGGTTGCCTCTGTGGGAACCGAACCACGAGATAATGAACTTGTGTTCTTACTTTGCGCATATTGTTCTTACTCTTCATATCAATGTAGGGTTTCAATCAATCTTGTTCACTTTACATTGAAACATTGAATATAAGATTAACTTGTGGTACATCCTAGTTTATAGTAGTGTGACACTTCAATTACAAGTATATTTCTGCTGCATACATCCTAGGATAAAGATAATCAATCAAATTTAATCAATCTAGTCGGTACACACCA
The DNA here is from genome assembly GCA_036927565.1 of Tuctoria greenei. Taxonomy (NCBI): domain Eukaryota; kingdom Viridiplantae; phylum Streptophyta; class Magnoliopsida; order Poales; family Poaceae; genus Tuctoria; species Tuctoria greenei. The sequence goes on from JAYESD010000001.1 coordinate 203,492,732, forward strand.
GACTAGTCCGCACTTGACCGGACTAGTCCGATATCTCGGAATTTGATCAATTTGTTAAGAGTTGCAGGATCCGACTAAAAATAAAAAAGGCCTATCCAGATGTCAACCCCCTCCGGTGTCCTCGGGGTCCGTGGAAATCGCACCGCTACAGTGTTAGCCTTGGAGCAGCTCCATGCACTCACAGAGGACCCAACACCAATCCCGATCGGTGTTGGATCAAGTCGACCTCCGCCAAGATCACGACAGTGTAGAGCACCCGCCGCACCTCAGTTACAGCCCTCCGGCAGCATCGACACCTCCGCCAAAGCTGCCAAGCCCGGTCCCGGCTCTGCTCGGACCACTCAGGAGACAGGCAGTCAAGGCAGGAAATAGGGATGCTCGCTCATCGCCCCTCTAAGTAATTGTTGACAGCAAGGTTAGCCGCCAACCATCACAGCTACTCATGGATCTGTGGGCACCCCTTTTGTAAATACTAGTCTTAGTAGAATAGTGTAAAGGATTTTGTAGGGCTTAGGAGCAGCTCTAAAGACAACCAAGCACCGGGAGGGTCAGGACCCGGGTGTGCGGCCAGCTTAGCTTGGTTCCAAACTCTAAAGCCTGTGCACCCTGCCTCTCTCATCATCCGGAAGCAAGCCATTGCCCTCTTTTAAAAGCCTGTCTCCCCCTATGAACTCCTATCAAAAAATCACTGTTTTGCTGAAAGGCTTCTTAAAAAACCTTGTCCATTTACTTACGAATTATGTTTATGAACATGCAACACTAAGACTCGTTCATTCCATATTATTTTATATGCGCGATTGTACACTATGTAACTCACCCATGCAGGAGTCATGCAGTCCTAATGCAGTCGGGTCTGCTTGAGGTACCTGCGGTGTATGAGGGGTTCTTCTAGCCCCTCTCGTCATTAGGGCCCTGTGATGCCAGAAGGTTCCCCAGGAAAGGCCTGTCCGAGCAGGAGGTCCAAAGGGTGTAAATTTCTTAGCCTGGTATTGTACCCTAAGCGTACACACCATGCCTCCCAACGCTACAGCCAACTACTGAGAGCCAGAAAGATCACACCCTAAGGACGACAGGAGCCGGGCCCCGGAGCACCAATGCACTGAATTACCCAGGCCCCGCGAATTAGCCCGGGACAGTAGCGCATGACAAGCTAAGGGAGAATTACAAGTAAATCAACGAGCAATCTAGTCCACCTTGCTTCTATCATATGTGCAGAATAGCCTGCATCGGGACCTCCCAAGGGTCCTGCCAACAACGACTCTACGACGATGGTGGACGACGCCAGAGCATCCAGCTCCGACACCTCACAAGGGGCCTGCCGTCGATGTCCCAGAACATCAATGACAGCACCAAGCGCGAGTAAGTGAGTGAACTCCCATGCGCCGCTCTTGTTGCTAACAGGGTTCCCTTGCGATGGCCCGTAAACCAGAGGCCTTCCGTCGACGTCTACACAAAGATGGTGGACGACACCGGAGCATCTAGTTCCGGCACCTCCCAAGGGGCCTGCCATCGACGTCTCTACAATGATGGTGTACGACGCCGGAGCATCCTGCTCCGGCACCTCCCAAGGGGCCTGCCATCGTCGTCTACACGAAGATGGTGGATGACGCCGGAGCATCCAGCTCCGGCACAACCCAAGGGGCTTGCCGTCGACGAATCTATGATGATGGTGGACGACGCTAGAGCATCCAACTCCGGCACCTCACAAGAGGCCTGCCGTCGATGACTTTACGACGATGGTGGACGACGCCGGAGCATCCAGCTCTAACACCTCACAAGGGGCTTGCCGTCGACGTCCCAAAACATCAACGACAGCACCAAGTGTGGATAAGTGAGTAACTCTCTTGCCCCGCTCTTGTTGCTAACAAGATTCCCCTGCGATAGCCTGTAAACCAAGGGTCTGCCATCGACGACTCTACGATGATGGTGGACGACGCCAGAGCATCTAGCTTCGGCACCTCCAAAGGGGGCTACCATCGACGTCTCTACGACGATGGTCGACGACGCTGGAGCATCCAGCTCTGGCACCTCCCAATGGGCCTACCGTCGATGTCTATACGATGATGGTGGACGACGTAGGAGCATCCAGCTCTGGCACCTCCCAAGGGGCCTACCATCGACGTCTACACGAAGATGGTGGACGACGCCGGAGCATCCAGCTACAACACCACCCAAGGGGCCTACCGTTGACGACTCTATGACGATGGTGGACGATGCCAGAGCATCCAACGCCAGCACCTCCCAAGGAGCATTCCTGACGTCCCAGAACGTCAACGACAACACCAAGTGAGGATAAGTGAGTAAACTCTCATCCCCCGCTGTTGTTGCCAACAAGGTTCCCTTGCGATAACCTGTAAACCAGGGGCCTGCCATCGATGTCTACACGAAAATGGTGGACGACGCCGGAGCAACCAGCTCCTGCACCTCCCAAGGGGCCTGCCGTCGACGTCTCTATGACGATGGTGGATGACGCTGGAGCATCCAGCTCTGGAACCTCCCAAGGGGCCTGCCGTCAACGTCTCTACGACGATGGTGGACGACCCCAGAGCATCCAGCTTCGGCACCTCCAAAGGGGCCTACCATCGATGATTCTACGACGATGGTGGATGACGTCGAGCATCCAACTCCGGCACCTCCCAAGGGGCCTGTCGTTGACGTCCCAGAACGTCAACGACAGCACCAAGCATGGATAAGTGAGTAAACTTTCCTGCCCCGCTCTTGTTGCTGACAAGGTTCCCTTGCGATAGCCTGTAAACCAGGGGTCTGCCATCAACGTGTACACGAAGATGGTGGACGACGCTGGAGCATCTAGCTCCAGCACCTCCCAAGGGGCCTGCCGTCGACATCTCTACGATGATGGTGGACGACGTCGGAGCATCCAGCTCCGGAACCTCCCAAGGGGCCTGCCGTCGATGTCTCTATGATGATGGTGGACGACGCCGGGGCATCCAGCTTCGGCACCTTCCAAGGGGCGCGCCGTCGATGTCTCTACGACGATGGTGGACGACACTGGAGCATCCAACACCGACACCTCCCAAGGGGCCTACCGCTGATGTCTACACGAAGATGGTGGACGACGCCGGAGCACCCAACTCCGACACCTCTCAAGGGGCCTACCGTTGATGACTCTACGTTGATGGTAGACGACGCGGGAGCATCCAGCTCTAGCACCTCCCAAGGGGCTTGCCGTCGACGACTACGCGATGATGGTGGACGACGTCGGAGCATCCAGCTCCGGCAAATGGTGGCGCTACGACACTCCAAACTCCCCCACTCCACTAGGGGCCAGTTCAAGAAATTATGCGATCATGTGGTAGATGTGCTTAGCAAACTAACCACATCTACCAAGGAGCCTCTAAGGGGATCCACATGCAGAAAATCAATGGACGACACTTCGGCCATGTCAATTGTGTAAATTGTTGGTCCTGAGAAGCCAACGAGCTCAACAAAGGTTCTGCAAATCCTTACGTAGCTAAGGACTCATAGCAACTGTTGAGAAGCACAGAGACAATGCAAGAAACAAAAGACAAATTCGAATTCATTAAGGAATTCCTTACAAGGGAGGGTGAACCCCGAATACAAAAAAACAAGCTACCACCTCAGCCCTGATTGAACTGCACTACAACATGTTTTGCGGCTTCCTTAACCTCCGCTACTGTTGTCGCCTCGCGTTCCTCAACAGGGCCTTAAAAAACTGGCTCCAGTGGCAGTTCAGGGTACCGGCTCCGGTAGCACACCAAGACATGGGATGCCACCGTCTCCACTGCCGCCCTACGCTCGTCTTCCAGACGCTAAGCCAGCTGACACTCCCGCAGATCAAGCTCCCGGCTGCGGCGCTCTGCTCCCTGCTCTGGGGCTTGAACGTCAAGATCGTTTAGGAGGAGTTCCTGATGCTCAGCTAGGTGATGCGCCCGATCCCGCGTCAAAATGCTCTCCCCGAGCTCAAGGTCTTCGAGGCGAGACTGTAGTTTGTCCGGATCGGCCTTAGCCCAGGCCATCATCGCCTGCGCTGCCACCTCTTGTTCAGAGACAGCAGCCTCCCTCTTGGCAATGGCAGCTTCTTGGCGACTCAGGGCCTCTCGACCGGCATCAAGAGCGTGCAGTTGGGTGTCAACATCATCGTTGGCTGCCTTGTCGTTGGCCAGAATCTTCTGGGTCAAGGCGTCTGAGGACCTCACCAAGAGGTGCCTCACCTCCAGTTCCTTGCTCTCCTTCGGGTACTCCGCCTTCGCCTCAGCGATTCTGGAGCTTAAGAGACCCTCCCAGCCTCGGAGGCGCTCGTCCTCGACATGCAGCTTCTCCCACTTCACGACAAGAGCCTCTGGCGCCCGGCGGAGGTTGGATTGCACCTGAAAGATGCTAGATTGCGTGAAGTCCATGACGTCGAAAAGCCGCTCTAGCTGCGCTGAAGTCAGGGAAGGCCGTCCGGTGATCATCTAGTGGACCCCTTCCTCCCGTAGTGGCGAAGGCGAGACCACCAGCACTGGGGATCTTGCCCCCAGAGTCTGAGCAGGAGTTGCGGTGCCACCTGACACAGCAGGGCCACCATCGCACAGAGAGCTGCCCGCCGAATCAACAGTAGTGGAGGTCAGACCCCCAGCCCCCGGAGTCGACTCCGACATGGCCTTTGCCACGACGGCTGGAGGTTCCTCTGGCGCGACAGCTAGAGATGCAATGGAGATGCTTCACTACCCACGCCGGGCACAAACGCCGGAGCAGCGCTCCCCTGAACAAGCTTGGCGGGCTGCCCTGCCAGCGCAGCCGTAGCATCCTCGGTCGCCTTCAAAGCACTTCTGGGCACAACCCCCGACGGTCGGGGCCTCACAACAACTGACGTAACCTTGCAAATCAAGATCAACCCTGACCAATCAACGTAGGCAGGTGAGATAATAGAGCAAGCATTGGCAAGAATGCCTTACCAATATCCCCGGAAGCTCCAGCGAGCCTCCACTTTCGGCGACCCTGAAGCCGCGGGCCCTAACGTTGGCGTAACAAACGATGCCATCCCGGTAGGGCTTCCGCCAAAACCACCAGCAGTGCCGTCGTACCGCGCCGGTGTGCTTCCACCAACCCCGATAGAGCCACCTCCCGTGCTGCCGACGATGTCGACTCGAGGCCTTTTTGCCTAAGGTTCTGTAGGTGTGATGCTTCCAGAGTCCCCTATGGCACCCTGGACCACGCAGGTGATTGGGATGTTGGATGACGTGCCGACCGCCAACAACAATGGAGCCGCCGCTTGAAGGACCAAACCTCCCCCCGAAGAACCGCTGACGCCAGGTACTGAAGAGGGGCGTGCTGGTGGACGCCGACTTGGAGCGAAGGGCACCTGCGGTGGCGCCCTCGGTGGCAACCGAGGGTGTTTCTCCTTCACGACCTCAACCACCAGGGCCTTCCCCTTGCCTACGTTGGGGACTGGTGCCTTCCCCTTACCTATGTCGGGGACTAGCGCCTTGCCCTTCCACCCAGCACCGGGCGCCTCCTCCACCCTGGAGGTTTTGGAGCCTGAAGAAGGTGCGGACTCCTCCGAAGAGATGATAATGGCCTGGCCCCAACCATCATCGCCAACCTGCCGCGGTGCAAGACCGATCGCATCCAAGCTGGGCATCTCCTTCAAAACCATCGTCCGAAGGTCCCGATATGTGAAAAGCAGTGGGCAAGCCTACGGAAGGTTGAAGACGTCATTCGACAGCAGGTCGTCGCATGCCTTGGACATTGCTTCGAACACCTCATGTGGTGTCGTCTCCATGTTGCGACCCCTTAGCAACCTGGTACCATCATGGAGCCCGAAGTAGAGCCATGCTGGGTGGCAACGGTGCTAGAGAGGGGCCAGATGGCGGCGAACGAAGTCGGGCAACACCGACAGCTCGGACAGGCCATGGTCCGCCAGGAATCGGATCCTCTCCATCATCGATGTGTATGCCGCCTCAAGCTCCGGGCGTTCCTCCAAGGCCGCCTTCCTAATCGACGGCCAGCCAGTGGGTAGGACCATGCGATCGTGGGCGTCGGCATGTACGACCACCCAGTCGCTCCTCCAGTCGGGCCACTTCCCCGAGGAGAGCGGAATAATGTACTTAAAGGGGTTGTTGGCCCGATGCTAGAAGCAAAAGCCGCCAAGGAAGTTGACTTTGTTCTTCTTCCCGGTCCACCTCAGCACGAAGAACTGCCAAAACACCAACACGCATAGGAACACCCTGATGAACATCTCGCAAAAATGCGAGAACACCACCGCCACCACCAGACAGTTCGGCGACAGGTCATGGAGCTGGAGCTCAAGGACTTCCAGGAGTGTCACCAGGAAGGAGGAAACTGGAGGGACGAACCTGGAGTATGTGTATGCCTAGAAGAAGATGATCTCCTTCTCCCCCAACTCCAATGGCAAGGAGTTGGGACGGATCAGATCCCGTTGTTCCTTGTCCTCCCAGTCGAAAAGCCGCCTCACGAGTGAGACATCCTCCATCCGGGAAGGAGGCAGAGCTGAGTCCATTGGAGCAGAGGGTTGAGAACCTCAAGGATGGGTATACACACAAGGAGGGAGTCGAAGGCTCGAATGCTTGGGACGTGCGGAAGAAAGGAAACTCCATTGCCCACAAAGGTACCTTTTTTAAAGTATCATAGAGGCGTTTGGGCGCCCCGTACAATTTTGAGCGGGCTCCAAATATTGGGCTCGTACCACGGCGTCCATGACGAGTAGGCCCAAGTCCCCCGTCATGAAAGCCGGACCGATCAGTTCCCCGACAGAGAAGGCAACCTGGCGGTTCCCATAAAGACGGATGTGAAAGTAGCAAAGTGCGGCAGGAGTCTTGGGAGCCGTCATGATAATGTCATAGCAAGCAAAGATCCCGTCGCCATGACCCCTCAACCAAAGAGGGATGCATTGTCACAGCAGCAGAAGAGTGCACCGCTTCGATTGATCAAGACAAAATTAAAAGACCGCACGTGAAAGAAGGATAAGGCCCCACCCTCGGGCTCGTCGCCTCACCCCAAGGTGGACCCACGGGCCACTGTCGGAACCCGACATACCGGGTACCCTCGCGCACCAGCTAGAGCCGCCTAGGTACCTCGCCTCCCAACAGGGACGGGGTCCGAGGGCGCCACGTGTTTAAAGAAACCCAGACCCACCAGCCTCAGATGGGAAGTCCAGGGTGCCCACGAGACATCCAAAAAGGGGAGCTCAGCTCCACCTTGACGACAAGCTCCCAGGCAGCCACGTGTCCAGCAGGACGGGACCCGACCTCCTCCGCAGAGGTGAGCTCCAAAGCTACCACGTGGCCCACGAAGTCGACACTCGATCTCCCAAGCAGAGGCGATCACCCGAGCTACCACGTGGCCCGCGGGGCAAGACCTGGCCTCCCCCACAGAGATGAGCTCTCGAGCTTCCACGTGGCCTGCAAGACGGGCGTGGCCTCCACCATGGCGGAGAGCTCCCCAGCAGCCGCATGGTCAGTCCACTTGCACTGAGCAGATTGTGAGGAAGTTAAGAGGGCGGTGCGCCATGTCTCCATCAAGCATTGAAGATACGTGGCTTCCCCAGACGCATGGCGCGGCGCATGCCTAATGGCAGGTACCGCTACGACTAATCGCATAACAGTGAAGGCGCTGTAGGCCTATCCCCCTCCGCCAAGTGGTTAGCTTACGGCGCCAAAGACAGTTGGATGAGACATTCCCTGCCAATAACAGCAACGGCACGCGGGATACTGACAACCCAGGCGACAAGACGGCGAGTCCTCACGTCTGCGGTCAGAGCAAGCTTATATAAGAAGCCTTAGATCCTTAGGATAAGATCACCCCAGGACCACCTATCGGGCCCCGGGACCCCACTTGTAAGGCATCTGACCTTGACTATAAAAGGCCCGGACCACTATCGCTACAAGGACCAAACTCAGAACCCCCGATACATACAGACTCGCATACACACTCACCAAGAAATACAATCCACCGTGGAGTAGGGTGTTATGCTCCATACGGGCCGAACAACATAAAAGCTCCACTGTCTCATACTCTTCCGCTAGAACACTAGTTTGAGGCCTAAGCCCTACCGATCAAGAACCTCCGCGGGAAGCTCCTTAGCAGATCCGGGGGAAGTGTTGCATTGACCCTTCGACAACAACAGTTGTTAAAATGAGGACACGAAACCTTTTTGCCATGCCCCCTAGAGAGAGTGAAAATAATGTCACTGAGACGATGGAGGCTGAGACATTTGATGATCGACGACTTCAGATATCAATATGCCACACATAAATGAGGATAGGACTGCAAGGGCTAGGAGTGACATTGAGGGAGCAACCGGTGATGCTTCATCTCTTCGAATTAGAACATGTTATCAGTTTGAGGCACATGGAGTTTTTTCTAAAATGAAAATGACAACGACGACGATGATGATACATATATCAATGACGGTCTTGTAGCTTCATTGGGGGGGGGGGCAATATCGAAGATGATGATTTTTTATATAAGTACTGTGTGAGCTAGCTGTGAACAATTTGATTTTTTGTTTTTTGAAAAGATAGAAGCTGATCTTCTATTTACCAGCAAGCTTAGAAGCAAGCCGACATGGAATAATCTCACCGCTTTAGAAGATACCCAGAATTTGAAATGACGCTTTTGCAGAAATCCCTAATGCAATGAGCTAGTAATTCGTGGCAACAAATCCTAATGCAATGAGTGTGTTCTGTGGCGACAGATCCTAAGGCTACGAACTAGTAGAATCGTGGCAACAGATCCTAATGCTACGATTTTGTTCTGTGGCGATAAATAACAGTTGAACGCGCAAAATTATTCACACAGATGAACACAGATAATACATTCATTCATTAACAAGTATATTACAAAACACAAGAAAAAAGTACAAGACACAAGAAATAAAAACAACATCAAAAATAAAAAACAACAAAAGAAAACCTAAATCCTACTCCTCGTCCCCCACCTCCTCTGGCTGTTCTGTCGATTGCTCTGGCTGCTTCGGCTGCTCCGTCGGTTGCTCTGGCTGGTCCAAATCTAGTAGTGCAACCTCGTGGCTGAAGTTCCTTGCCATCGCTGCCACCAGGATACTATGGCCCTTGGTGCCGAGGACCTCGACTATCGTCTCGAGCAGCCTCTAGAACCGGACGAACCTCCTATCCAACAGCATCTCGAGCAGCTCGTTGTTGAGCCTCTCGGGGGAGCGGCAACACTGTTTCTTGCAGGGTGGCTCCCTTGGAGGGCTTGGCGGTGGAACGTTGACCATGATGGGTTGTCTGTGTGGAGAAGACAAATGAAGAGAGAAGACGACATACTGATGGCGCCTTAGTCTATGCAAAGAAGCAAAATGGAGACACGCTTAGCAATGAAGTGCGTTTCTAATATAAAAAGCGCGTCTTCCCCCACGTCTTCTTTAGCTTCATGATTTTATCCATTTTCCTTCGGTTCAATACTGTTAATATCACACATCACTGAACTTAGAGCACATTCACTTGATAACTAAATCATTCACTTGCCACAAAATAAACAAATCATTCCTTATGATTCCCAAGGAACACGATGAACACACCACAAACATTCATTCATTCACGCAGTGGCCAATGTTTTGTAATATATCATGAGGCCAACGATTGTGTTCCATGGTGATAGATCCTAACGCCAGGAACTAGTACAGTCGTGGCAATAGTACTAATGCGACGATTGTATTCCATTGTGATAGATCCTAACGCCACGAACTGGTGAATCGTGGCAACAGATCCTAATGCAACGATTGTGTTTAGTGGCGATAGATCCTAGCGCAATAAACAGGTGAATCTTGGCAACATATCCTAATGCAACGATTGTGTTCCATGGCGATAGATCCTAACACCACGAACTGGTGAATCGTGGCAGAATTTCCTAATGTAACAATTGGGTTCCATGGCGATAGATACTAACGCCACGAACTAGTGAGTCATGGCAACAAATCCTAATGCAATGATTATGTTCGATGGCGATAGATCCTAATGCCACGGACTAGTGAATCATGGCAACAGATCCTAATGCAACAATTGTGTTCTGTGGCGATGGATCGTAATGCCACAAACTAGTGAATCGTGGCAACAGATCCTAATGCAACGATTGTGTTCCATGGTGATACATCCTAACGCCACGAATTGGTGAATCGTGGCAACAGATCCTAATGCAACGACTGTGTTTCGTGATGATAGATCCTAATGTCACGAACTGGTGAATCGTGGCAACAGGTCCTAATGCAACGACTGTGTTCCGTGGCGATAGATCCGAAGGCCACAAACTAGTGAATCATGGCAATAAATCTGATGGAATGACTGTGTTCTATGGCAATAGATACTAACGTCATGAACTGGTGAATTGTGGCAACAGATCCTAATGCAACGACTATGTTCCGTTGCGATAGATCCTAACACCACGAACTAGTAAATCGTGGCAACAGTTCCTAATGAAACAACTGTGCTCCGTGGCGATAGATCCTAATGCCACGAACTGGTGAATCGTGGCAATAGGAACTAATGCATTGACTGTGTTCCGTGGCGATAGATCCTATCGCCATGAACTAGTGAATCGTGGCAACACATCCTAATGCAACGACTGTGTTCCATGGCGATATATCCTAACACCACGAACTGGTGGATCATGGCAACAAATACTAATGCAATGATTGTGTTTCCTGGCGATAGATCCTAACACCATGAACTAGTGAATCGTGGCAACTGATCCTAATGCAACGACTGTATTCCATGGCTATATATCCTAACGCCACGAACTGGTGAATCGTGGCAACAAATCCTAATGCAACGATTGTATTCCGTGGCGATAGATTCTAACACCACGAACTAGTGTATCATGGCAACAGATCCTAATGCAACGATCGTGTTTTGTGGCGATATATCCTAACGCCACAAACTAGTGAATTGTGGCAACAGATTCTAATGCATCGATCGTGTTCCGTGGCGATAGATCCTAATGCCACGAACTAGTGAATCGTGGCGGAAGATCAAGATTACTGCAACGATTTTGTATCGTTGCTGTACAATCATTGTAATGGCAGTGCGATTTTAAAATTTCCAAAACCTGCTACTGAGCAGATTCCGAATTTAAGCTAGTGATATGATCAATGGAACGGAAACAATCCAAACTATAGAACACGGAGAGGTATTTCTGTACGTTGCAGTGTTTTGATCATAACTTGCTTTACACAACATAACTTGGGTTGTGGGATATATTTCCAAAAAGTTTAAGACTTATGCTACAACTTTGTAGTTTTGAGTTTTGTGTGTTTTGAATCGTGATTGTATGAAAGATGGGGATCAAAGTGGAAATGCTGCAGAAATTTTTCCAACAGATCAGTCCACTTTGAACATTCATAACTTTTGCTATATAACTGATATGGGGGGGAGTGAATACTCGTTAGAAAGATGATCAAGTTAACTTCAACTCATTTGGCTCAAAGTATGAGAATTCTTTTAGCATGATCGAAATAAAGTTTTACTAAAGACTGCTCAAGTTGGCAGAGAAGTAACAAGTCCAGATAGTTTTGTTTTGAATGGTGGTGAACATGGAGTTTGTTAAAAATTTATGCATCGATAACAAATTCATATTGTTCTATCCTCAGTTACCACAAAAATGCTCAGGTGATATTATCCGACATTGATAACCTTCGACTCCTAAGACTGAAAGTGCAGCACACTTGAAAAGTTGAATCATTCTCTCTTTTAAATCTTTTTGAGCCAGAATGTCTCACTAGATTTACTCTTCTTTCCTAAGGTCATAGTCGAAGTGTAGACCTGCTCAGAAGCAGCCCACAGAGGTTCTTTTTTAGGACGGGATAGTCTCCAGGAGCTTGCGGATATGACTGAGCTGGTGAACACAGGGGATTTACGTGGTTCGAGCCTCTGAAATGTAACACCCTACATCCATGGGAGTGAGTTGTATAGCTAAAGTGTTGAGAGCTGCATGAGCTAGTAATGGTGGATTTCCGATCCTTTTATAGTCAAGGACGGACATCTTACAAGTGGGGCCCAGGGCCCGACTTGTGGCCCTGGAGCGATCTTATGCATGTACAAGATCTAAGGTTTTATGGCAGCTTGCCGCCTCTGACTGTGGCTTCAAAACCCGCCGCCTTGCCGCGTCGGTTACCAGAGACTAGGCATAGTCGTTGATGATGGCAGGGAATGTCTCGTCTATCATGTTGTCATAAGCTGGCCTGTCTGCAGCTTGGGGTAGCAGTGCGGCGCCTTCACTGTGATGTTATTGGTCTCAGTGGCACCTAACAGGAGTGTGCGTTGCATCCATGCGCCTGGGGAAGGCGCATGTCTTCAATGCATGACTCGGACATTGCACGCCGCTCTTTACTCATGCGACCTACTTCCCAGAGTTGGCTGCATGACGCGTTGCTGTGCCGGAGCCCGCCTCCGTGGGGGAGGTCGAGTCTTGCACTGCAGGACAGGTGGCAGTTCTGGAGCCCACCTCTGAGGAGAGATGAGGTCTTCCCCTTCAGAACACGTGGCGGCTCTAGAGCCTGCCTCAGCGGGGGAGGCAGGCCCAGAGCCCCAGGCCACGTGGCGGCACCAGAGCCCGCTCCTACGGAGGAGCAGGGTCTCGTCCCGCTGGACACGTGGCGACCCGAGAGTCCAATTCTGCGGGGAGGTGGGGTCCCGAGCTGAGGACCACGTGGCAGTACCGGAGCCCGCTCTTGAGGAAGGTCGGGGTTCGAGCCTACTGGGCACGTGGTGCCTCTGGAGCCTGCCTCAGCTGGGAGGAAGGGCCCTTAGGTGATTTCATGCTGCGCGCAAGGGTACCTAGTATTCAGGATGCCAACAGTCATACCTTTTGACATGATTGGATTTAGGGTGCATAGGCATGCACGTGGGAATGATTTGACACTTCTGTTTTCATAAAGATCACTAAGTTAGTCTATCCAGATTTGCTAGTTTGGAAATATCGACATCCCAACCAACTCTCCAACAGTCCTTGCAGTTGCTCCATTTTTGTTCACTGGCAAATCAAATGACCATGGTGAAGGCACATGGGTTAGTTTTCATTTTTATAGTCAATCGAAGCATTGATTATATTCCCTCAAACAATGTTGTCTCAATTTTTGTCAGTTAAGCAAGATCACCAGAGGTGGTACTCTAGCAAAGCCTGAGCTGATTTTTACACTTGCTTAAAAAGATATTTATGTCACCCTCATTGGGCTGTTGATCTCCATTGTGACACAAGAAGTGATATTTTTATTTCCTTGATTCAAATTTCTTTTGGGAGAGTAAGAACAAGTGACCAAAGCCATTTAAATCGCAGAGTTGATATCTCTTTACAATGTGGTTCATGCATTACATCTTTTCAATGTGGGAAACTTCAGCATGACAGAGTTTATCTGTTGCAATTGCCCTTGTGATGGAAGCTGGTTGCCACAATCACAAGAGGTAATTAGGACACATTATTTCACCACCTTTCTAATCGGTCAACGGTGGTATGTCTCAGTGGTTTGAGACCACTGTTGCACATCACGTTCCCAAATAAAATTTTACGAGGGGATCTTTCATGCTTCTAGACTGGAACTTAAGGGGGGATGAGTAGCCTCCATTAAACCTTGGTGTTTAATTACCAAACCTCCTTTGCACTGGAGGACGACGACACTCGAGGGACGACGGGGTATTACACTTTCAAGTGAGCAACGTCGAAAAACCAGATTGACTCACCCTAGAGGATAATAGTAGCTTTCACAACTTCATCGTTCTGAGATAACGACTAGCATGATCTCCACCAAAGTCTGCTTGTAGCAGATGTCAAATAAGAGTATTCATTTTAACGGCCAGGTCATCATAACAGTACACACACAGAGCATGAAGTAAATGATTTTGAGTACTAGATGGACTATTCAGGAAGCCTGCATTTTACCATCAACTTTTCATTGATGGATTGTTTGACCAACTTTGAGTGTGGTCTGACAATTATATCCTATAGTGGTTGTATGAGTGGTTGGACCATCACCGTACGTTATATTTATTACCTACTAATGTGTAGGTTGTTACGTATTCTTCAAAGTTACGCTGTTTACCACTTTAGAAGGCAAACCAACCACGCTCACTAATGAATAGAGATGGCTTGTAAGAACACTACGAGATAAGAAATTGACCATTTGCTATTTTACCACAATTCCATTTCTAGATTGTCATTAGAAGGTGTCATGGAGTGCTACGTCATTGGCAAGTTTAATCCTTCAGCTCAATCGTACTCACTATGTCGATTTGGGTTGAGTTCCATTGGTCCTTGCGTCAGTGCATCTAGGACCCATTGTGGGTTTTGGATGATTAATGACAAACAATTAAAGAACTAATCAAATTGTTGAGATTTTGCAGAGATTAAATATGAGAAAATACTTTTATTCTAAATACTTAAAAAATGAGAAAAGGCATGCGAAAAGCAAGGACTTGTAGAATTAAGGTTTTACACTTTCTTGAGTCATAGAAAAAATTGTACTATCAAGAGGGACACGACTCTTGTAAACTTAGGGAATCATTGATTGCTCAACCCTTTTGAATAATTAAAATCAACAAACCCAAAGTCGGACTTGTCCGAGCCAAAAGCGCGGCATATTCAAATTCCCACTGCACCACATTGGACTTGTCCAAGTTCCATCGGACATGTCCGAGTTGTCACTGAGTGCCCATGACTTAGAAAATTTCCAAGTCCTCTCGCCCCTCGGACATGTCCGAGTCAGGTCAGACATATCCGAATCATGCTGCTATTGACGGTTCTTTAGTGCCATATTTAGACCGTCAATTCAACTCATAATTTGTACAAAAGAGAAACACTGCATAGTCATAGGATCAAAAACTAACCAATTACACAAGTGTTGGTGTTTATTTTTATGCAGGTGAGTTTATTCCCAAAATACCATGGCAGCAGGGAGTAATCCATAAAAATTGGATTTCAACAAATCAGGCAATGCCACATAATCACATGGATCAAATGGCCAACAAACAGAAGTATCTGAGGCCATCCAACGGTGTAGCACCCATATAAAGGGATGGGACCGACCTGGCAAAGACTTGGAGAAATCACAACCCCAACGGAGCTTTGACCAGGTCGGCTGACCTCCCTACTCAGTCGACCTGATCCTGGCGCAAAACTCGGTCAGCTTCCATGTGTTGGCTCCTCCTGCCTTGAAGAAATCAGTGGTGAATGATTCGCGCGCATTTGGTGGCAGGACCGATCGTTCCCCACCCCCCACCCCCCCCCCCCCCCCCCCCGATAAATAGAACCCCACACCTCACTTCACACACACACACCAAAAGTTGAGAATAGAATACCACTCCTAAGGTTTAGAGTAGTCTTAGAGGCTGCCAAGTAGAAGGAGAGTGTGGTGAAGTGTTTAGGAGAAGGAGGATTGGCCTTGTCTAGTCCCTCATCTACTCTTGTCCCCTACAAAGGTGTTACTCAGATCAAGCAAGCCTTCTAATCAAGGATATGATGCAAGAAACTCTCAAATGGAAGTTGTTTCCTTTTTCTATCAAGGAAAAGCCAAACAATGGTACGACCACAACATTGGGAAGACAAACGGAAATTAAAACGAATTACGAGATAGATTTTGTCTTGCTTTCTTTCCAATTGCTCGAATTGTTTCCTTACAGAAGTAAGTACTATGCTTCCAGAAGATGGAGAAGGAGTCTTCAGGTGCAGCTTGGGTAAATTTTCTCTTTTGAGAAATTCCGGCCAAGATTTGTCCATCCCCGATCCGTTGCTTTTGCAACATTTGGATTGAATGAAGAGTTTGCCCTATATCTTGACATTACAGCTGGAGGATCTTTCCACCATAAGACGCCGGAAGAAGGCAAGGTTCTTCTAGACCGAATTCTAGAAAATTTTTCCTTCATTATGGGTCTTAATGAGCCTCCTCAAGAGGAAGTAGTGTCGAGATCCAAGGATAAATTCATTGACAAGGAAAAACCTATCTCTTGCTTATCTCAAACCTTGCCGGAGGAATCCTCTCCCAAACCTAAAACTACGAAAGGAGAAGAAATTCAACCTTCGATGTTTCCCTTCTACTCTGAGAAAGACATATTTGAGGATTTTGGAAATTCCTCGATGTATTGTTGCCATAGGAAACCATCATTTCCATTAACTCGACCTGACCCACCTGATGGAGTGTTTGTCCAACACACGGTCAAGGAGTTAACATCTATTCTAAGTAGAGAATGGACTGTGGAAGTTGAGCAGTCACCCAAAATTCTTCGGATGACCTCACCTTTGGCAACTATTATATGCTTTATTAGAGGGATGCAAATGAAGGTCCTATACAACCTCACTTTTGAAGCAAATCTCATTTCCGATTGTTGCGCTCTCGCCATTTTGGGCGATGTGCCTTTAGCACCAACATGTAAATCCTTTTGTGATTCTTTCATAAACATCCTTGAAGGATGCGGGGTTTTGCAACAGATATCTGTAAGACACAAAGATATTGAGGCAATCCTAAATTTCCATGTGTTAGAAATTCAAGATTTCAACATTATGATTGGGATTCCCATTGAGAAATTTCTCATGGAAATTCCCTTGGAAGGAAACATCAATGTCAAGCTTAGAGGGAGAAAATTCTCTATTCCTATCCTGCGTTCCAAGAACACACCCACAAAATCTCCCATCCAAGATGAGCCATTAGAGGAGGTTAGAACTCTTCAATTATTAGCAGCCCCTGAAATTGAAGGAGAAGGAGATTTCATCCAAGAGGAGGTTGAATTTCAGTAGACAATTGAATGTTCAAAAGAAAAGTTCTTCCCAAAACCTCCTGTTGAGCAAAAAATTATATCTCCAGGCCTACATTATGCCTTTCTAAATGGCGATTTGGAAGCCATGTCATCATAAATGAAAAGCTTTCAGATAATGAGACGCTCAAACTCATTGCCATGTTAGAAAAGCATAGAGATGTTTTTGTCTATTCACTAGAGGATCCCAAGGGAATTAGTCCAGTGTTATGCACCCATCACATTCACATTGAACCCGAGAGTGTCCCCTCAAGGGAACCTAAAAGGCAATGAAATAATGCAATGCGGGAAGTGTAACACCCCAACCACTATGGGCCTGGCGGTCGTTACTTCTGGCAGCTCTATAGGATCACAAACTAGCCCCACAAACCAACACTAGCCTTTTCTGCGCATTTTGTCCTCAGTCGTGCGCACCAGGAAAGACTTCCCAGTCAGTCACCCATCCGTAAATTGCTCCGAGCCAAGCACGCTTAACCTCGGAGTTCTTTGCAGGTGGGCTTCCAGAAAAGAAGGTATAACTTGGTGGTATGAGTTATTCTATCAATACTATTATGCCTTGAGCCAGGATGTCACAATCCACCCTTCTTAGAAGACCGACGTCCTCGTTGGTCAACTCACAAGCCAGGAACGTTCCCTCTTGGTCACGTCCATACGTTCAGTACTGGCGTACATACCATATTGTGTCCCTCCCACAGGACTCACGCGTCATGCGTACGTACCCACGTCCCTGACCCGTACGCACCCGTGAAATCGCGAGGGTCGGCTCTGATACCATTATGTGGGATGTCTGTATTAATCATATAGAATTTGATTTTGAATTCCCATAGTTGATTTGACAAAGTTTCATTTAAATTCAAACTTGAATTTGAATTTGAGTTGAATTCAATGTAGCTTTTGAATAAAATAGCAAACTTGCTTCAAAAATTATGAAACTTTGAAGGGATGCTATTTGGAACATTTGGAATCCCTTGGCAACCTCAAATCTTCATGTTAAATTTATTTAAACAGTAGCTAAGTTTATTATTTTGAATTTCCTCATTCGGAGTTTGAATTAATTTGTTTTTCTCAATTCCTTTTTAATGCTTTTTGTCATTCAAAAAATTTGTCCTAACTTAGCTTTGAATTATGGTAATTAGGGCTTTTACATTCCTCCCCCCTTAAAAGAATCTCGTCCCGAGATTACAATGAAGTAACGAAAGTAGGAGAGAAATTACTGGATATGAAACGATACGAAATCTGGATAGTTGGAGCGGAGATATTCTTCGGATTCCCAAGTCGCTTCTTCAACATTATGGTTGCTCCATAACACTTTATAGAACCACAGCATGCGGTTCCGCGTTGTTTGAGTCTTCTTGTCAAGAATCTGGACCGGATGTTCGGAGTACGTCAAATCCGGTTGCAATTTGCCGATGTCGTCAGTGTGGACTGCAGCTGTGAGCTTGAGACATTTCCGGAGCTGAGATACGTGGAAAATGTCGTGTCTACCAGCGAGGGATGCTGGTAATACAAAGCAATAAGCCACAGGTCCGCACTTCTCCGTGATAGCAAACGGGCCAATAAATCAGGGAGCTAGCTTTCCTTTTACTCCGAACCGGTGAATTCCTTTCATCGGTGACACGCGGAGGTACACGTGATCCCCGACATCGAAGTGCAGCGGGCGACACCGCTTGCCCACATAATTCTTCTGTCGAGATTGAGCCGCTCTTATATTTGCTTGAATGATCCTAACTTGTTTCTCGGCTTCGTTGACTAGATCAATCCGGAATGCCACTCTTTCGCCGGACTCGCACCAATCCAGTGGGGTGCAACATTTTCGGCCATAGAGAGCTTCATATGGTGCCATCTTGATACTCGCTTGATAACCGTTGTTGTACGAGAATTCCGCCAAAGGCAAATGATCGTCCCAATTATTACCGTGGTGGATGGTACATGCACGTAACATGTCTTCAAGGACCTGGTTCACCCTCTCAGTTTGTCCATCGGTCTGGGGGTGATATGCAGAGCTTCAAATAAGTTTAGTACCTAACGAGGCGTGCAGTTGCTCCCAGAAACGAGCAACGAACAGCGAGCCTCGATCTGAAATAATCATGCGAGGAATGCCGTGTAGGCACACGATTCTTGGTATGTACAACTCCGCATATTTCTTGGCATTGAATCCAACATTTACCGAAATGAAGTGTGCTGATTTGGTTAGTCGGTCGACTATCACCCAAATTGAATCATGCTTCCGGAATGTGAGTGGCAATCCGACTATGAAATACATACTCACATCCTCCCATTCCCATGCCGGAATATTCAGCGGTTGCAGCTGTCCCGCTTTCTTCATATGGTCGGCCCTCACTCGCAGACACGTATCACACTCGGATACGTACTTCACTATTTCCTGCTTCATCCGTGTCCACCAGAACTTGGTCTTTAAATATTGATACATTTTATTGCTGCCCGGATGAATAGAAAATTTTTACATGTGAGCTTCATCCAACATTATCTTCCGGAGCTTAACATCTCGAGGTACAACTATACGTTCCTTGAACCATAATGTACTGTGATCATCTTTCCAGAAACATTTTACTTTCCACTGCCCACTCTTTCTCGTATGTGTGACATGCCCCTGTCCTTCTTCTGGGCTTTAATAATTTCCTCTCGGATGGTGGGAATGAGAGCAAGGTTATTGAGAGCCCCATATGGAATCACATACAGACTTGGTTCCTCATTTTCCATGTCAGCCATGGTGATGTTGTGGACATGGGCTTTCCGACTAAGCGCATCGGCAACCACGTTCGCTTTACCGGGGTGGTAGTGAATTTCAATTTCGTAATCTTTGATCAGCTCTAACCACATTCGTTGTCTCATATTCAGCTCCTTCTGTGTGAAAATATATTTCAAACTCTTGTGGTCGGTGTAGAGGTGTACAAGATTTCCAAGCAAGTAATGCCTCCACATTTTTAATGTCAATACCACGGCAGCGAGCTCAAAGTCGTGAGTCGGATAGTGCTGCTCATGGTTTCGGAGTTGGCGAGATCCATATGCGACCACACGTCCTTCTTGCATAAGAACACAGCCAAGTCCGATGCCAGATGCATTGCAATAAACGTCAAACGGTTTTGTCGTGTCCAGCTGAGCAAGAACCGGGGCTGTTGTAAGGTGATGTACTAATGTCTTGAACGCTGCTTCACAAGCCGAACTCCAAATATATTTGATGCCCTTTTTCAGCAGCTCCGTCATCGGCTTAGTGATTTTTTGAAAGCATAGGATGAACCTCCGATAATATCCCGCTAAACTGAGGAAACTTCGGACTTCATGTACTGACTTCGAAGATTGCGATTTCAGTACTTGAACAATTTTACTGGGTCCACAGCGATGCCCCCAGCTGAAATAATGTGTCCCAAGAATGACACTTGGCTAATACAAAATTTACACTTGCTGAATTTTGCGTATAACTTGTGATCAGCATGCTCTTCCTCTGACTTGGAATAAACCAATATGTCGTCGATGAAGACCAC
This sequence comes from Tuctoria greenei, assembly GCA_036927565.1. Lineage (NCBI taxonomy): Eukaryota > Viridiplantae > Streptophyta > Magnoliopsida > Poales > Poaceae > Tuctoria > Tuctoria greenei. Next base: position 203,512,974 of record JAYESD010000001.1, read on the forward strand.
GACAAACAGGTCCAACTCCGGCATAAATACTGAGTTCATGAGATACATGAAGTGAGCCGGAGCATTGGTGAGACCAAAAGACATGACGAGATACTCGTATAATCCGTATCTCGTCGAGAACGGTATATTCCTCGGTCGGATTTTGATTATATGATATCCGGACAAAAGATCCATCTTTGAGAACACCCTCGCACCAACAAGTTGATCGAATAAAATGTCGATGCGGGGCAGCGGGTACTTGTTCTTTATAGTCACGGCGTTGAGCGGTCGATAATCCACACATAACCACAATGTTTCATCCTTCTTCTTGACAAACAGCGCCGAGCAGCACCAAGGTGATGAGCTTGTGCGAATAAAACCCTTGTCCAAAAGGTCTTTCAAATGCTCCTTTAATTCAGCTAGGTCATTAGGCGCCATTCGATACGGTCTTCAAGAGATTGGTGTGGTTCCCGGTACAAGATCAATCTTGAACTCAACATCACACTCGGGCGGCGTGCCCAGTAAATCATTGGGAAACAAACCGGGATACTCACGGAAAGATTATGAGGACGGGTATATCTTTGATAGCAAACATGCCCGCTAACACCGGTGCTCCCTCCGGAACACTCTCAATTGCTATGTGTTGTACACATCCGGTTTGCCGTGCTGTATTCTCTGGTTGAATACGGGACTGAATACACCATTGTACTGGTACTTGCCTGCTGCTCAATATCTTCTCTAGGCAATCCTTGGTATAGTGCCCAACACGATCACATGTGGAGCACCAATAGTGATTCAACGTCCCACTGACTTGAGGTCTGAATTGTCCTGCATATCGCTGCGAGATAAATGCCCCTGGAACAATTTGGGGCGGTTCTTGCTGTTGATGTACTGCTGGTTGGAAATCTGCTACTTCAAACGGCCGACTCCGATTCGAACTCGGTTGTGCAGCCGATTGCCATATATGACCGGATGGTGATCGGTACACCATACGGTATTTCTGAGGATCATTATGTGTGCTGTCCTGCACATCAAGTCTCTTCTTTGAGTCCTCCGCGATCCGCTCACATGTGGCATCCTCTTGCGTAATCGCGGCATTAAGCATAGCGTTGAACGAGCCGTGATTGAACAACGCAAGCTTGTCTTTCAACATGGGGCTTAGATCCCGGTAGAAGTACTCTCGCTTCTGATCCTCCGTACTCACATACTCCGACGCATATTGCGCTAGATTGACAAAACATTGGAGTATTCTTGAGAACTCATTTCTCCTTCTCACAATGGCAGGAGGAAAATGATAGACATGGAATGCCTTCCGGAACTCTGTCCAAGTGACTTGCTGTCCAGCGGGCAAGGAGTTGATATGGTTCGCGCACCAAGCACCAGCGATGCTATGTAGTTGTTGTGCCGCATATAAAACCTTCATATGATCCCTGCACTGTAGCAGTCCGAACTTAGCTTCAATGGTGCGGAGCCAATGGACCGCATCTAGAGGTTCACCATCACCACTGAACACGGGGGGTGCTGTCGCCAAGAATTCTTGATATGTTGCTTGCTGAGGTTGATGATTGCCTTCGGCTTGACGTCCCCCCTGATTGGACGTAATCTGCACGAGGGTTCGCAGCAGTTCGGTCCGCTCGTCGCGCGAACCCAGCATTGCTGCGATATCATCCGCCAATGTAAGCGGAGACGGAGGTGGCGGTTGCGCCGGCTGTTCCAGCTCTCGGAAGTCATCCCTTCCCTGACTTGAACCACCGACCTCGTATGTTGTGCGAGTGCGCACCATTCTGCAGTTACAGTCATTAATCCAACATGAGACGTGATATTGCAAGATCACACTAGGATGAAAACAATATTGTGTGTATTGATAACCAAATTTGCATAAAGGTCATATATTGATAAAATATAAAATTTATACACAATACATCATCCCTGGACCCATATAACAATATCGAGTTCCAAAATAATGAACTCCATGGATCTAAGTTCATTTTGACTATTGTTGGTCGTGACGGGATGTTATGCGCGTTATCGTGCGGAAACACACTTTTATCTTCAATATGACACAAACAGGGCCATAAAAGAAAAGAGGTTCGAGTGAGTCAAACCATCAATTCCACTAGTAAATAGTTGAGTATCGACAACTGGTCCGTGACGACACTTCTCGAAGTGAATTCGAGGATCAGATTCCTAACAAGACCAGATTATGTCAAACCGATAAAGTTTCTGTTAAATCCGGACCAGGTTGTACTCAAACACAAATTTACCCCAGTAAATACCAGAATGAGATCTTGAGGTGAACTACAAAGTTGAAGTACACTTCAATACCTTTCCAAAAAGTATTGGTTTGCCTCCAGATATTTTATGGTTGAGAATACATGGTATTGTAAACCTGACAGTTTTTCTGGAAAATTTTGACAGCATCTCTTTTGTTTATGCTGAATTTGGGCGACAATTTCCAGATATAAAACAGCAGAATTTACAAAAACCACAAACTACAAATTTGTAATAAATATTAAAAGGATTCCATAAATGTCTTGCCCGATCCGGTTCTAATTTATTAGAGTGAGATATGGTGAAAACAATCAGGAGTCCGGAAAGGGTTCCAGTTTCTGTCCAGTTTTGGCAGAATTTGGAACATTGAAATTTTGAAAAGGTCAGAGGAAAATTCAGTTCTGGAGTTGAACATAACAGTTTTAAAGGACTTCCTACACTTTCGATCCATGTATGTTACACATTCCTTAGAGTTTTCTACAGGGAGATATGTTTTCTCAAAGTCAGGTCTTTTTACGGTAGAAAACAGAACACTCTGTTTTTGAATTGGTGACTTCAAACGTACTCCAAATTTGAAAACTTAGTTCAAACTCAGAGCTCGATAGATAATATAAGTATTTTTACATCTTCTCAGTTCCATTTTACAGAAAAGTGGTTAATGCATCAATGGAGTATATGTCGGTACTACGTGCCTCTCAAAGCAAAAATTCTAATCCGGTATTCCGGCATACGTCTCAATGGTGGCCTTAATGACGTTCAGTGGCAAACGATTTCTAAACGCAATACGATCACGTGGTCAGTGTACCTATCACTACACACAAACTACTGATCAATCATTATGGTGTCATACAACACAGCCCGCACGGGCGAATAGTTCACAATAATATTTATGAAAGTAAAAACATCGTCCCATATCGTTCCATATGGGCCGCCTCGAGTTACGCCACGTCTCGAGGTACATGACCGGGTTTTCTACCACCCGACGGGGTCCCACGTCTTTGCACAGTGCTGCACCAGTAGGAGGTGCATCGGGTTATGTCCCACCCGATGGGGGCTCCCACTAACTTTGAAGCACGCTGGGGTACCGCGTGTCATATGTTCTCAGAAACATGGAAAGTTTTAGAGACTCGTATTGACTCTTCCGTACAAAGCCACGGAAAGATTTCCATGCTACCTCTCACATGGTGAGCTTACCGCAATTGATCCGCTTGCGGTGGCATACCATACCCCTTACCTGACGTCGGAGCGTCGTTACAGAATATAATAACACATAAGTTAGCTTTGCCACCTTAATAACTTATGCTAATATAATCCTTTTGTGGGCCCAGTACCGTATCCTCACCGTATCCTATGTTTCCCTTGTAATACAGTCCTTTATAAGTGTGCTATTCCAAATGCGGCTCTGATATTATTCTGTAACACCCCAGCCACTATGGGCCTGGCGGTCGTTACTTTTGGCAGCTCTCTAGGATCAAAGACAAGCCCCACAGACCAACACTAGTCTTTTCTGCGCATTTTGTCCTCACTCATGCGCACCCAAAAAGACTTCCGGTCGATCACCCATCTGTAAATTGCTCAGAGCCAAGCACGCTTAACCTCGGAGTTCTTTGCAAGTGGGCTTCCAGAAAAGAAGGTATACCTTGGTGGTATGAGTTATTCTATCAATCAATCCTATTATGCCTTGAGCCAGGATGTCACAATCCACCCCCCTTAGAAGACCGACGTCCTTGTCAGTCAACTCCCAAACCAGAAATGTCCCCTCTTGGCCACGTCCATACGTTCAGTACTGGCATACATACCATACCGTGTCCCTCCTAGAGGACTCACGCGTCATGCGTACGTCCCTACGTCCCTGACCCGTACGCACACGTGAAACCGCGAGGGTCGGCTCTGCTACCATTCTGTGGGATGGATAGATTAATCATATAGAATTTGATTTTGAATTCCCATAGTTGATTTGACAAAGTTTCATTTAAATTCAAATTTGAATTTGAATTTGAGTTGAATTCAATGTAGCTATTGAATTAAATAGCAAACTTGCTTCAAAAATTATGAAACTTTGCAGGGATGCTATTTGGAATATTTGGAATCCTTTGGTAAACTCAAATCCTCATGTTATTATTTAAAAAGTAGCTAAGTTTATTATTTTGAATTTCCTCATTTGGAGTTTGGATTAATTTGTTATTCTCAATTCCTTTTTAATGCTCTCCGTCATTCAAAAATTTTGTCCTAACTGAACTTTTAATAATGTAAATTAGGGCTTTTATAGGAAGTTGTCAAGAAGGAAGTCTTGGAATTTCTGCATGCCAGGATTATCTATCATATTCCTCATAGTGAATGGGTCAGCCAAGTTCAAGTAGTGCCTAAGAAGGGAGGTATAATGGTCGTTCAAAATTTGAAGAATGAATTAATTCCTCAACGAACCATCACAGGTTGGAGGACGTGGATCGATTACCGAAAACATAACAAGGCTACAAGGAAGGATCATTTTCCACTGCCCTTCATCGATGAGATGTTAGAGCGGCTGGCAAGACACTACTACTTTTGTTTCCTTGATGGATATTCAGGTTATCATCGAATCTCAATCCATCCTGACGATCAAAGTAAGACCACATTCACATGCCCCTAATGGAACTTATGCCTACTGGCGTATGTCTTTTGGACTGTGTATTGCTCATGCCTCTTTCCAAAGATGCATGATGTCTATCTTTTCCGACATGATTGAGGAGATCATGGAAGTTTTCATGGACGATTTCTCCGTCTATGGGAAATTTTTTATCATTGTCTGGAAAACATAGACAAGGTTTACAAAGATGCCAAGAGAAGGACCTATTACTTAATTGGGAAAGTGCCATTTCATGGTCCGTGAAGGCATCGTCCTTGGACACATAGTGTCCGAGAGAGGTATAGAGGTGGACAAAGAAAAAATCAAAGTCATTGAAAAACTTAGCATCAACACGATAGGAGAAAGGGATTAGCCTGTTGTAGAAGTTTTGGATAATGAGCCAATCATCCATCCCATGGTGAGGACAGGCTAGGATGTACTCTTGAAGCCTTTCCCAAGCCTCGGGAATATACTCTTTGGCATCTTGCTGGAAGCTGGAAATCCTTCGACGTAGGGCATTAGTTTTGCCCAACAGGAAGAACATGGCGAGGAATGACATAGAACACTTCTTCCAAGTGTCTACGGTTCATGTAGAAACACTATTTTGCTCTCCCAAGAAGAGCGAACGGAAATAGCCTAAGATGAACAACATTAGAATATAAATCCTTGATCTTAAAAGTGTTGTAGATCTCAAGGAACTATTGCAGGTGAGCACTTGCATACTCATTAGCCTTTCTCCAAATGGGTTGGCTTGCACCATAGTGATCAGGCTAGTCTTGATTTCAAAGGTCACATCGCCCGTGTTAACAGTAGGCCCAATAGGCACATTGTTAGCAGAGGGAGCCGAAAACTCACAAAGGGTCTTCTGGGCCATTGGCGTTTAGGTTGTTGGTGCAGTTACGCTGGCTTGCTTTGCCTCACAAATCTTATGAGGAGTAACGACATGAGATCGATCTCTCAGAAGGGATTCGGGATCTTCAACAAAGTTTTCCGGCAAGCGGAAACCGTACATACACTACCCTAGTTTCACATAAAATGCGAAAACAAAGAAAGGTTATCCTACTAAAACATAACCAGGGTCCTATCCTATTCACTCAATCATGCAATACTTCGGCCGCCTTACGCGGTAACAGCACCAGAAATGCTTATTGATAGTTCCTATGTAACAGTAACAAATCATCCCTGGAAATGGCGCTAGAAATTCTTGTTGACGGCTACTAACATCACAGATATAAATCTGCAAGCGCACGAAAGATATCGATGTAACATTTCCCCTGAAAGAGTGTTCCCCAGGGGTGTCATTTATATTCTCACAAAGGAAGGCTAGGTCGAAGCAACACAATCATTAAATGGAGAGGATAGGTTGGTCTAGGTAGGATTCCAGCAAGGATGGATAAATGATAATTGGAGGTAGTGTGACACACACAAGAGCATTCCATCCTAAGGGGGTAAATGAGGCAAAGAGGGACTAGGCTAAGAGTTAGGTAGATACTCCTACTATGCTTCTAATATACATATACATAGCCTAAGTTAGTTACTAATGATCATACCAATTATGAATTCTCACGCTAAGTTGATTAACACATAGGGCACGGGTTTACCCCTAGCAACACTAGGACGACTCCCGCAAGTGCCTGTGGCATAGCCGAACATGGAGGATTACAAAGGACAGATAGAACTGTCACCACCTACTGCCTACCTCTTCAATCCGTGGGTCTACGAGACATTCAACGCTACTCTCTATCCTAGCACCATGATAGAATATTAAGTAATTACCTTAAGAGCCTAGGCACAAGCCATCCTAAGACAATGAACTAAATCATCGTTGAATCACTGTTAATTCATAGCATAAGTGATTCATATTAAGATAGTCATATCATAGCTAATTGAACTATAGTGGAGGTTTATAGTGTTTATAATAATGTAATGAGAATCGTATAGCAAAATCATAAATACTATTCCTACCCCATACATGGAATCCGCAATCAAACAAGAAATGCTTCATCCAAGTATATGAACAATAGTAGACTAAAGATATCATCTTTATTATGAATAAAGTCACAAATACAAATAGGAATATGGGAGTCGTACCTTTCCCTATTGGAAATTGGGAAGAGGCTCCTTCTACTCCTCTCCTACTTGGACTATGGGCTAGAGACTCTCCTCTCTATAGCCTATACTCCTCAAAACCTATGGAGAGTAGTGGATACAAGGATGAATACTAAAGTGGTGTGTGTTGAAGTGAGGGGTGAGGGGTCCTACTTATAGCTTGGAGAAGGGTCGATTCCCTCCACCAAAAGCGTGCGAATCAGTCACCCATGACCTCTTCAAGTCGGTAGGAGACAACACATTGCGTTTGACCGCGTTTGGGAGCAAGAACAAGTTAGCCGACTAGGGGGGTCGACGGACCCGATCTTGGCACCGTTGGGATTGTGCTTCCTCGAGGTCTCTGTCAGGTGGGTCCCATGCCTTCATATGGGTGCAACACCGTTGGATAGCCTCGGATACTTCAGTTTGTGGGCCATTTGATCATGTGGTTCCATGTGTCGTCGCTTGATTGGCTGGAATGATATTTTATAGGATCCATCCCCTTGTTCCACTACATTTCTGCACAGAGTCCCTGCATGCACTACTTTCTCCAAGGACAAGTGGAATAGGTTAAATAGAAAGGTGATGTGTGCAATAAATGACAATTCCTTCACATAATTGAGTTATATTGAGGGGTGAAATTGGTATATAACAACCGTCAAGACTTTAGTTTGATGATCAGGAGTTGCTAATATGTTCTATTTTTCAAAGGTACCACGTGCACAACAAAATACTATACCTAGTATTGCAAAAATTTGCACGGTACTTCACCCATCTTAAGTTATTATGGGGCTTATGCTATCTCCTATTCATGGGTTGTTGAAAGATAGAACAGCAAATGGAGCACACATACCATAGAAATCAAGTGCCACTCAAATTCCAGAGAGTTCAATTTAGATTTTAAGTGCCTCAATTTGATTATCTCAAGTCTCTCCTTTGTGTGTATTGGAAATACATCCTCCCCACGACATTTTACCTAAATTCATCCTAACTCTACATAAGGCTTGTATGTGAGCTTGGTAGGGAATATATCAGGCATATTTGAAACACATAATATTGCTAAGCCAAAAGAGTAAGCCTTAGGAGAAATCAATTCAAAACAATTTGATTCAAGACTTGTGCATGTGTGATGGAATGGAGTGGATGTGGATCTTGAGATGACTCTTTTTTGAGTGGACTCTCTTATTTTGCAGGGATGAAACATGGCTACTTTCTCTTCTTTTTTCTTCTTTTTTTTCTCATGCTTCTTTTCTAAGCATGCATTTTTTTTCTTTTTCTTGTGGCCATGTCTTCTACTCCCTTTTTATGCAATGAATTTTGGAGAGAGCACTAATCATGAAGGATACGGAGTTTCTCTTTTTATTGTGAAATGGTGGTATGATGGAAATTTTGCTTACTTGTAGTGTAGAAGTATAGGATGTGCAAGTGAAGTCTTGAATTAAAAAAGTAATGAAAGAAATCTCACATAGGTCTATACTTGTTTGACAAAGCTCAATGTGAAGACAAATAGCATATGCATAAGGTTCATCAATATAATGTATCATATGGCTTTGGTAGGTATTTCCAATCAAATGAGGATAACTTAAATCTTTTTAGAATTTCTCCAGAAATCTAAGTTTCACTATAAAACTAGGAATAGCAGCCCTATCACTATATCATATCTCACAACAACTTAGAAAGAACTAAGATTTTCCTACCCACTATTTCCAAATCAAGGCAAAAGCAATTTTAGCCCACGAGAGCAATATTTTGGAGAGTAGTAAGTTGTAAAGTAGGGACTTAGGAAAATTAAAACAGAGCAACTTTTCATCATTTCATCTATGTGAATCCCAAATCATTCTTACCGCACATCTTTTATTTTATTGAAAAAGAAACTATCCTATTTTTTTAGATGCAAGGTGGATGATGGGTAAGTGGAAAATAAATATGCAAGGGGTTGATACAATTTACCTTAAGTGGGGGTCCTCCCCCAAGCTTGTTCTTCACTCACCTCCTTGTCGAGGGTTGAACCCTTGATGACGGAAGTATGCTGCGAGATGGGCTTGTTGTTGTTGTAGCGTGGACTTGAAGTTGGTGAATTGAGCGTCCATGTGTTGTTGCCAGTCTTGGGTACCTTGGACATGCCCCTGGAGAGTGCTGTAGATGTCACCCGTCTGTACATCAAACTCCTCCATACGTCTAGAGATGTTCGTGATTCCTTGGCTATAGTCACGATGACTTCTATCCTAAGTGGAGTAACATCTTCTCATAGATGTTGGAGGCAAGCTGCTAGAGCCTGAAGTGGATAGGAGTGTCTCCCATGTAGCACCTGACCACCCATGCCAAGATGGACCTTCAGTCTCATACGAAGGAGGTTGAATCCATCCGGGTGCGTCACCAGTTGGGTTCTCTTCCTCTTCGTACTCATGGACCGTGGAGGTTGTCGGGGGCATGGCCGCTCTCCTTGTGTGGCTTCTAGTCACCCTGTCAGAGACATTACTTCTTCCGGCTTCCTCGATGGGAAGTAGGTCAATGGTTAGCCTCCGACATTTGTAGAAATGATAACCGGGTTAGGTAACCGTATTTCATTGACAAATCCAGGATAGTAAAATACCAAAGAGCCATTTTGATCATTCTTAAGGGTGTGTCCTTGCACTAAATAATCTTCATCAATTAATTCTCTTTCATTTTCAATGTACTCGAATGAAGAATATTCTAGTGCTCCTACCCTAGTAGCAATGCGGGTGATCAATGAAGTGCATTCAATTGGCCCTACCCTTGGGATGTAATCTAACCATTGTGTCATCATGGCAATAACTGGAGCAAGTTTTATCTTTTTAATCATGGAAAATAAAATCTTTAGCTCATCATCACGCACTATCCTTACATCTCCTCTAGGGAACATTGTCATAGCCACCCATATATGCATGAAGCGTAATGTGGGGTCGTGCAAGTGGCTATTCCTATGTGCACTTGAATGTAGCCTAGAGGGGGGGGGGGGGTAAATAGGCTATTTGATTTTTTGTCAATCCCTAAAACACTTAACATATTGATCAAATAGAGGGAGATTGGACTAGTCTGGTACAGTGCGGCCAAGTCCGGTATCCGTGGACTAGAAAGATCAAGATTGATCGATAATTTCACTTCTAGTACCCTATGAAGCAGAAAGTAATTGGCAACTTGGATGTATTCCAACAATGAAACAATGTATGGCAAAGATCAATATTAATTCCAATGTTTCAACGTGAGTTACACAAGATTATGCAAACCCTAGAATATGATGAACGATGAAACAAAAGTTTGCAATACAAGATTTTATCCCAAGGTTCTATTCCATGGAGGAAATCTACATCCCCTTGAGGAGTCCACAGAGGATCAGGTCTTCACCAACCCTACCTTCGTCGAATCGCCATGGAGGCCGATTCTCTTTCACTAACCACGAAGGGGCAAATATCTTGTTCAAGGGGGCTTTCTCACACGTTGAGGGCTCCCCAAAGATTACAGTGGTGAACACCACCAAACACACTCAAAAGATATACAATAAAACAATTAGAGTGTACGAGAGGTCAAACCCAAGAGCTCAAGATGTGTAGAACAAGTCTCTCCTTTGATTTTCGACGTAGGCTTGATGGTTGATGTCAAATTCCAAGTTGAGATTGGATTTGGCAATGGATTTGGTTCTGGCTCCTCCATTGGGTCATCATCTTGAACATTTCTCTTCCTCAAACTCAAAATGAGTTTGAGGGAGAGAAGTGTTCTCAAATCCTCCCAATTGTGACTTGAGCTTGATGAAACCTTCCACTTTCTTGCCATACCACCTCTTCACAATTTTGACCTAGCTGCACTTTAATCAAGAACACACAAAACAACTCGAAAACCGGTTACGTTAGCCAAAAGCAAATTGAACCCAATTTTCAAATTGTCTTGCCCAGCTTGAAATAACTTGCAATGGGGGTCAAAGCAAATCTTTTTGGTTTGAACTAGGAAGATAAAATCAAGTGGTCATGCACGTGGTTCATATCCAATTAAATTTCTCCCCTAATTCAATTTTTTAGTTTTATGATGGTTGGAAATTTTACTTTCCAATATGCAAGTGTGGAATTTCAAACATGCAAATGCAAGGGTTGATGCAATTTGGAAAATAAACATGAGATAACTACCAATAAACCTATTGGCAAGGACTCACCAAATTTTTGAAGTCCGATGAGTAGGACTTACCTCCGGTCTGTTCAGCGCGATGATTTGTTGTCCAATCCCGGAGTTGAAGATGTGGACGATTTCTTCTGTTTTGACATGCCAAACTTATTTAACTGTCATTTGGACATGTGGGCCACATGGTGGCCCTAGCCTCTCCCCGTTGAATTTATATAGACATGTTGTTGTAGCGACGGGTTCTCCCTCTTGAATGTATTCCTTCATGAGCATGGCGAGGCTTTGTCCTTCTTAGGGGTGCCACTCTGACCATATTGATATTCTGTTGAATCAACACATACCTTGATCATGGATCAAAAGCTTCTTTGGGCATGATGACATGTGGACTCCACAATCAAAAAAGAAAAGCTTCATCCACAATGTCACTTGCCCTAGGTTGAATGGGTTTGGTCGAAGTTTGGGAATCCCAACAAGTGATGGGGATATCTTGGACTTTGAATGCTCCTTAAGTTCTTGTCCTTGGCCAAGATTTTCATGTGAATGTTGTCTTGATTTCTGCTTGGCCAATATACTTCAAGGTAGGCTAGTTCAACTTAAATCCCTTGGAAAGCCATAGCCTCCTTGAATACAAGTGTGATTTTAACTCCACCCTTAACCTCCTTGTGGATGGTAGCCATTGGAGTTGTTGTTTGAAAAAGGTCCTCATTGGTCTTAGGTAAATAATTCCCACGCGTCCCATGATGACATGGATTTTCACAAATCATGTGAATATCCAAAACTTTGATTATCCAAACAAATATCCAATGACTTGGATATTCATGACACTTCAATGGGAGGTATAGTTCCATAACTGGCATATCCACCTTGTGAAGTGGTGTGCATGATAGGCTATGGGAACTCGAGCATTCTTCAATCCACCCCTTGAGTGGAGACCTTCTTCTCATCCATGATGAATGAGAATAGGACTCCTTCAGATCCAGCATGAATGTGGTCATGGATTGGTGGAGCCAACCCATGACACGAGTGTCGGATGAAGAGCCAACTATCCACCCCATGGTGGAGGCAAACCAAGAAGAACTTATTATAGCCTTCCCCAATCTTGGGTATGGATGACTTTGGATCCTACTGAAAGCTAGAATTCTCCCGCAAAAGGCAATGGTGTTGCCTAGCGGACATTTGTTGAGGTGGGCCTTGAATCATCTTGCAGTTTAGCACTTGCGTACTTGTTGGCCATCCCATACAATGGGTTGGCCAACACTACCCTGTTTTCACACGAAGGAGAAAACAAACAAGGGTAATCCTGTCTAATAACTATTAGTACCTATAGCTTAATCACAAGTGATAGCTATCATTCACTTCCTTTGCCTTCCTCGGCAACGGCACCAGAAATGCTTGTTGACGGCTCCTAAGATATACTAACAAACCATCCCCGACAACAGCGCCAGAAATGCGTGTTGGTATTTCTTAACACCACAGATCATCACCGATAAAGAAATGAGATCCACAAGCGCACGGAAGATACCGTTGTAGCATTTCACCCATGAGTATTCCCAATGGTATCATATTTATCGCGGAGGAAGGTTATGGAGTAAAGTATATACTACTCTTATGGTCAAGCTATGGGATACTAATCAATTATCTGGACAGGGGGTAAGTTGATAATAGGGGTAGTGTGACACACACCTAGGCAACCTATTCTAAAGGGTAAATGGGTCCTAGAGGGAGATTTGATTAAGAGTTAGAGAGTTGCTCCTACAATGCTCCTAATACATATACATAGCCTAAGGTATATACTAATGGTCATGTCAATGATGAATTCCTATGCAATACTATTCAACACATCGGGCACGGGCTTACCCCTAGCAATACTAGGGCGACTCCCGCCAAGAGCATGTGGCATAGCCGAACATGGAGGATTACAATGGACAGATAGGGCTGTCACCACCTACTACCTACCTCTTCAATAAGTGGGTCTTTGAGACATCCAACGCTACTTAAATACCATAGCACCATGCTAGCATACTAAGCAAATACCTTAAGAGCTGCAGCACAAGCCATCCTAAGGCAATGAACTAAATCATCATTAAACCAATGTTGATTGCATAGCATAGTTATTCATATTAACATAATCATATCATAACTACATAGACTATAGTGGGGGTCTATAGTGTTTATGACCATAAGATGTGATCATAAGAGTACAATCATAAAGACTATACCTTCCACTTACATGGACTCCACAATCAAACAAGAAACACTTTGTCCAAGTATACGTATAAAAGAAGACTAAAGATAATATCTTTATTGAGCACAAAGTCACAAATACAACAAGGAATACATGAGACATACCTTTCCAAATGTGGAATTGGGAAGAGAGACTCCTTCTACTCCTTTCCCAATTTGGACTTGGGACTAGAGGCTCTCATCTCTACATCCTAACTCCTCTAAGGACTATGGAAGATAGTGTATACAATAGAATGATGCCCAAGTGGTGTGTGTTGGAGTGAGGGGTATGGGGTCCTATTTATACTAGTGTTGAGGTCGGTTCTCGCCACCAAAAGTGCGCAAATCAGTCGTCATTGACTCCAGGGAGCTGGGAGTAGCCAACACATGGAAGTTGACCGCGTTTGGCACCAGGACCAGGTCGGTCGACCCCCTGGTTCGGCTGACCTGGTCAGGGCTCCAAACGGCCCGTACTTCCTCCAAGTGGCTAACAGGTGGGTCCCATTGACTCATATTGGTGCTACACTGTTGGATGGCCTCGGATACTTCTGTTTGTGGGCCATTTGATCCATGTGGTGCCACGTGTCGTCGCCTAATTGGCTGGGATGATACTTTTCCTCAATTTCTATATAAATATCTGCATACACATATTTCTCCAAGTACAAGTGGAAACAGGTCAGGTAAAAAGGTGATGTGTGCAACAAATGATCAATCCTTCACATAATTGAGTTATATTAACGACTGAAATTGGTATATAATAGCCGTCAACAACCTACCGATTGGACACTGCCATTCAAAATCGTGTGTGATGTTAGTGATTTTGCTGTTGGTGTTGTCCTAGGCCAAACCAAAGACAAAAAGCATCATGCAATAGCCTACGCTAGCAAAACTCTGACAGGAGCTCAACTCAATTATGCCACAACTGAAAAAGAGCTCTTGGTTGTAGTTTTCACTATAGATAAGTTTAGATCCTATTTGGTTGGAGCCAAGGTCATAGTCTACACAGACCATGTTGCCTTGAAATACTTTTTCACCAAAAAGGATGCTAAACCAAGGCTAACCCGATGGATTCTTCTACTCCAAGAGTTTGACTAAGAAATCAAGGATAAGAAAGGAGTAGACAATTCTGTGGCAGATCATCTCTCGCGTATGGAAGTCACTCAAACCATGATCATTCCGTTCAATGACTTCATATGGGATGATATGCTTCTCAAGGTGACTGACTCTCACCCTTGGTATGCGAATATCATGAACTTCATGGTCACAGGATACGTACCACCAAGGGGAAACAAAAAGAAACCCATCTATGAGAGTCGTAAACACCTTTGGGGACCTTACCTCTATTGAGTTTATGCCAATGAACTTCTTAGAAGGTGCATCTTATCAATAGAAGGAACCAAGATTATTGCGAAATGTCATGCTAGCCCCTATGGTGGACATCACGGTGTTTACCGTACCTAGGCAAAGATCTGGCAAAGTGGATTCTATTGGCCCTTTATGTATTGATTTCATGTGATCTTTCCCTAGGTCCTATGATTGCAAGTATATCCTGGTGGCTGTAGATTATCTGTCAAAATGGGTAAAAGCTTTGCCATGCAAAAATGCTGATTCCAAGCAAGCTAGGAAAATGTTCCATGAGATCATTTTCACACGCTTTGGCACTCTCCGTATGGTCATAAGTGATGGAGGGTCTCATTTCATAGATAAGTCCTTTCAGAACTTTTTGAGGGAGCTTGGTGTCCAGCATAAGATTGCTACCCCATACCACCCACAAACAAGTGGTCAAGGAGAAACAACTAATAAGCAAATTAAGAATATTCTGCAAAAGACCATCTTGGAAATGGGAATGGGATGGAAGCATAAGCTACACGAGGCATTGTGGTCATACCGTACTGCCTACAAAACACCCATCGACATGTCTCCTTTCCAACATGTCTATGGGAAGACTTGTCATCTTCCTGTAGAGTTGGAACATACAACCTATTGGGCCATCAAGCGGTGGAACATGGACCATTATGAAGCAGGAAGACACCGACAGAAGCAACTTTCTGAGCTGGAAGAGCAGAGAGATAAGGCGTACCATAGTGCCAAAATCTACAAGGAAAGAACCAAAGATGGCACGATAAGAGGATTACACCTAAAGTGTTCAAACCTAGAGATAAAGTTCTACTCTTCAACTCTAGGGTTAAACTCTTTGGACATGGGGAGCTTAGAAGTAAATGGGAAGGACCCTTCACTGTAGTAGAAACCTCATCCCATGGAGCAACCACACTCCAAGGTGATGATGATCAGCTATTTAAACTGAATGAACACTGACTCAAATTATTTATTAAACCCCAGGAGGAGGCGGAAAAAGAAAATGATGTGATAAATCTTTTGATTTTCACGTTGTTTCTTTAAATTCTTACTAATTTCCCTGTATCCAGTTAATGGGCCTATCCAAATAATCATCCATGAGGCCCATTAAGCCAACCCACGAAAAAATAGCTCGAACGGGGAGAGGAAGGGTTCAGCCGAACCCTAGGGTTAGTCGACCTACCCTTGTGCCGTCAGCTTTTTGTTTTCTCGTGCGGACTCTCTTGATGTACCCCAGCAAGACTTTTAGTGCTATCATACTTTCCCCGCTTATTTTTTGATGGGAACAGAGAGGGGAACCTTGCATCATCTGAAAAATCCAACTCTGTTCCTCCCATCCAAGTCATGGCCAACAAGAAAATTGTGCCTCATGCCTCCTCTAGCTCAACCTTCTACCTGAGCGGAAACATCGTGCCGGCCAATGACAAGTCCACTATTGCTTTGGAGTTTGTCATGGAATTAGATGTCGTACCTCTCGCCATGATCCCACCACCGACGACGACTCTGTGTGGGCATAGCACCACGCCTCATTGTGCAGCACGATTGCTCTATCCTCGGAGGACGCCCATGAAGTCGACGACACCTGTACGTCGTCCGACTTTGGCTGGCCTCAAGTCAGTCAAGACCCATATTTTTCCTGAAAAAGACGAGTCTCTCCCAAAGCTGCAGACTCGCAAGGAGTTCAGGTACACTCTGAAGACCAAGGACGATGATGTAGTGAGCCACCACTACAAGTCACCTACTCGTACCTCGCCTAAGCGTGTTGGAGACCGCCTCATTATCCACACGGTGCACAAGCTTGATGGAAGCTATGCAAAAGGATTTTTAAAGCAAGCGGATAATGTGAGGATGGAGGAATTGAAAGGCTCGTCACCCTCTAAGATTATGCGTCACCTCTTGCCACCTGCCATCAGAGGGCTACCTGGCTAATTTGAGGACAACAACGGGAAATCTCTTCTTGCCCATAAAGTGGCACAACTTTTTTAGGAGTTACCTTCTCTCCATTCAGGACAAGAAGCTAGCGGACTTAGTGGCTCAAGGGTGCATCAAGAGGGCAAAATTAAAGGATGAGATTGTATCCCTCAAGGAGGAGATTGATGGTGTCCGCTGTGGCATGGGCGCCAAGCTGCGGCACATATGCAAAGCTGTCGGGAAGCACGACATCTACAACGCTCCATAGTTTAGATGTCCCGACCGCATGGGATGCTTACTAGTTTAGTTTATTTTTATTCCAAATTTTTATTTTATTAAATTTAGATTGAATAATGTAAGCATCCCCACTGTTTGAATTCAACAAAATGAACTTACCGGTTCATCTAACCTGGTAAAGTTCCATCTTTACTTTATTTTTGTGAATAAAAGAACTCAGGGAACAAGTGTGGGGGAGGCACCCCAAATTCACGAAATCTCGACGTGCAAATATAGGGTTGCATCCCAAAACACGTCACAACCGAACATACGGCTCGACACGTCGCAACAAAGCAACAAAAAGGCCAGAAGGGGGTCGGCTGAACCCTCTTGTCGACCAACCTGGTGTGGGATCCACATAGCTCCGTTTCGCTCCAAAATTTTGTTTTGGATCTCCTACCCCTAAATATGCATGCTATGTTACTGTTTGAGTTGATTTAATATTTAATACTGAATATTTGAATGAAATTGAACTCAACAATTTAAAATTGTAAAACTTGGTAGTCAAAATTTGCTTGAGATAAAATATGAACACTTTATATTTTATTTATCCCCTTGTTTATGATTCTCACAAGTAAAAATAGGAAAACACGTCATCTAAGTATTTGACTAGTGTGATATGGTAAATGAGTTATTCGAGAAGATATCTCTTTGCTTGAAATTGATTTTGATGTTTTCACAATTTGGAGTCTTGAACTTTGCTTGATTCTCTCATTGGAGATTTAAATACCCACCACGGCCATATGATACAAATTCTTGAAAGACCACATGCATATGCCATTTGGTTTTTCATTGAACTTTGTCAAACTCATGACCCAATTGAGTGACATGCATGAACTTTTTGAATTAGAAATTCTTGTGCACCCTATTCATGCAAAATCCCTCACATTGAGAATTTGCATCCACCATTCATCCATCCAATAAAGAAACTCCATACATTTTGGTCATCAAATTTTCTCTAGAAAAAAAAAGGAGTAGAATACATGGCTACAAAAAAAGCATCTACTCTTTAAAAGAGGAAGTATGCCAAAAAAGATAATGAAAGAAAGTAGCCATGTTTCATCCTTAAAGAGAGAAAACCATAAGAGTCAACAAAATATCCATTCCATTCATGTGCACAAGAATTTTCTTTGTCATCTTGTTTCTTGCATAATTCTCTCATAGGATCAAGTTTTTGACTTAGTAATATATGAATTGCAATGTTTGCCAAATTTATCCCTACCAAGCTCCAGATATAACCATATTTAGTATAGGGACAAAATTGGCACAACATGTCAGGATGAGGATGAAAACACTTGAGAGACTTGAGAGATTCCAAATGAGAAGATAAGGTCAATTGTTTCTTTGAATATCCGAATATAGTAAAGCGTCATATCATTTTGGCACAGGAAGATCCAAGAGAACTACATTCCAACCATTCCACTTTTAAAACACCCAAGATTGATGTGATAGCCACATTCTACAAAGGGAATTCATGAAATAGGTATGAGTTGAAATATCTAGTATTCTCTTTTTCTAATTTATAGTAAATTTATGACATCACCTTAGTTCTTCTTCTCACCCTCACTCGAGGAAGAGCAAAGGAGTAAGTGTGGGGGAGTTTGTTGATGGTCCTTAAGTGCTATATTTAGACCGTCAATTCACCTCATAATGTGCACAAAAGAGAAACACAACGTAGTGGTAGGGTTAAAAACTAACAAAATCCACAAGTGTTGGTGTTTATTTGTATGCAGGTGAATTTAGACAAGAAAATATCAAGGCACGTGTGACACCCTGATTTTCATGTTTCGGCAAATTAAAAACTTAAATGGGAATTTAGAGTTAATAATAGGAAGAAATTTGTTTTTATAAATAAAAATATAAAATATATGCATCTCATCTTGCATTTTGCATTCATCTCGAGTATTAAAAATTAGTTACCAAAATAAATATGCTAAAAGTAATTTATTTTCCATTACGAATATGGGATAAAAGAAATAGATGAAACTAAAGATATATATATATATATAATATTTTAATATCATGGTGAATTCATGCAGAAAAGAATTAAGTAGGATGAAAAGGAACAAATCTAAATGAATTAAAAATAAAGAAGCAAGTAAAAATTTAGGCAGACACCGGATTAGTCTGGAAAAAAATGGACTAGCCCGAAAGACTTCACTGGACAACAACGGACTTGTCCAGTAAAATACCAGATTAGTCCGACATGCACAGACTTAATCAAATTTTCACCCATCACGGACTTGTCCGTTACAACAACACACTAGTCTAAAGTCCCTTACTGTACAACTCCGGACCTGTCCAACGCAACACTGAACTTGTCTGACAAACTTTATGTAACCAGAACGGACTTGTTCGGTATTAAACGGACTAGTCTGATACTTAAAGTTAAATTGCATCTTAAATCTTCACCATACTGGATGTATAAATAATAGAGATAAAGTCAACTGTTAGTCTGATCACTAATACACCAAAAGCCTTGACGCCTGCGAAAAAAATAAAATAAATAATAATAAATAAAAAAGAGAAAAGATTAAAATAGAAAAAAATGTCAAAGTCAAACCCGGCAGCATGGCAGCACCTGCCCGGGACCCAAAGGAAAACAAAAATGAACTACCTGCCGCGTAAGAACTGGGTCGCACTGCAAAAAAAAATAAGGATGGTAAAAAAAATAAATGAAAAAAAAGGTCAACCTACGAGCCTGGCCGCATAGCGGCACAAGCAGGGACCTACTTACACTCGGCTTTACGGGAGCCGCGCATTGCTACCCTCGTACGCGCCCGTGGCTGCACCCATCGAGCCACCGAGTCCCATTGGGACTCTACCGAGGATTGAAGAGATAGGCAGTAGGTGGTGACAACCCTTTCTTTCTTTAGTAATCCTCCACGTTCGGCTACGCCATAGGCTCTTGGCGGGAGTCGTCCTAGTGTTGCTAGGGGTAAACCTGTGCTTGAAGCAAGCAGCTGCTGCAAATTCATTTGAATTAGAATCAATATTTTTAATTCCTCTCTCTTCCTTGCCTACCAAACAACTTTATGTCCTTAGGTGGATTAGTTCGTATGATTAGCACATACGTTCCTTGGATTCGATACCCTTGGGAATACTCTTAAGGGGAAGTGCTACACGACAGTTTCCGTGCGCTTGCGGATTCTTATCTATGACGTAAGAAACGTCAACAGCTGCTCAGATCCGAACTTGTCCGACCATGACCACACATGTCCAAGCCCTCACTGCACAACCTTGACTTAAAAAATTTTAAGTCTTCTAGTCACTTGGACTTGTCCGAGTTTGGCCGAACATATCCGAATTCACTCTGTAGAACCCCGAACATAGCCAAGGTGGTCAGACTTATCCAAAGTGGATTGTTTGAGGTGTTCAGCCTCGATGAAGTCAGTCAAAAACCTCACCTTGGATACCCACACTTGTCCGAGTCATGTCGGACATGTCCGAAGCATTTATGCACTGATTTAAAAATCAAATCTTAGCCATATTATCACTAGGTCCCTATGCTCGGACATGTCCGAGATATTTTTGAACTTGTCCAATGCGGGCCGCCTAACAACAGTCATAATCACTTTTTGGCTATAAATAGAGGACCCCCTCCTCATTCATCCATAGCCTAACCACTCTTTTGCACCCCTGCACCCAAGACTCCCACAAGAGCACTTATCCATCGAGTTTTCACCTCTAGGAGCTAGAACTTGAGATTTTTGGGAGAGTGAAAGAGTTGATTGTGAGACTGAAGAAGAAGTGGCTTTGGGGTTGAGCATCGATTCGATTTGCTTTGTTTTCCTGAGTTCTCTTTCGTGTTTGTTACACTTGGGTGCAAACCCTAGATGATTAGGTGTCGCCTGGTGATTTCAAGTTGTGATTGGTTCTAGGAAGCTTGTATCACCCCTTGAGATAGTGGAAGATCAAACCAGCCTTTGTGGTGGTTTGGTGAGGGTAGGGCTAGAGAAATCCTAGTCCTTTGTGGAATCCTCAACGCGGACGTAGGTTTCTTTGTGATTCTGAACGACGGTGAAAAATCCCCTTTGTCCCTTGTCTCATTTACCTTCCGCATAGTTTTTTGATTTATTGTGTTGATCTTAGTTTAACTTGTCTAAATCTGATCTAGCACATTTCATACTTGGTTTACTTGTTATACTGCCCGTAGAATTGCTAGGTTGCATTTTGGTTCACTAGACTTGCTAAAAGTCCATCCTTTGATTCAGTCCTATGCAGGAGCTCGGACATATCCGACTCCTGTCAGACTTGTCCAAGCAGAGTCGGACAAGTCCGATCCTTGCTCGGAATTATTCGAGAGTTTGGGATCAGGACAGTTTTAAGTGCCAGTTATTTGTTTTAATTGCCTATTCACCCCCCTCCAGGCCACCTTTCAATTGGTATCAGAGCAGGTTTCTTTGTGACAAGCTTAACCACTTGGAGATGGCCAACATCTTCGGCTATGAAGACCCGCTCAAGCAAGCACCAAAGGAGCACGACACCAAGCTCGAAGAGACTCAAGGATCCAAGCCTTCGCCTCACAAGCCTCAAGGACCTCCTTCAACTCATGACATCTCAAGTTCCAATGAGGAAGAACAATATGAGGAAGTTGCCCACCTTGCAGCGCAGCTCAGAAAGAGGCAAAGAAGAAGAAGGGACTTGAAATGGAGAAGAAGACAAAGAGTAGTCAACAAGACTACTCTCGATATCCTTTCAACTATGAGCGCCTCAATTCTCACTCTAATATCTTGTCAATTCCATTAGGCAAGCCACCACACTATGATAGCACAAATTACACTATGTGGAAGCACAACATGAAATTGCATCTCAATCCTAGCCTATGGCACATTATATGCATGGGTGTAGATAACCCATGGAATGATCAAGAGCTCTCTTATGAGCAGGAACAACAAATTTATCAAATGCCCAAATGACGATCACGCTCAACTCATCCCTAAGCCAAGAAGAGTTCAACAAAGTGGATGGGCTTGAGCTTGCTAAGGATATATGGGATAACTCAAGATTGCTCATGAGGGCAATCGATCCGTGCGAGAGGCCAAGATGGAGATGATTGAGGGGGAGCTTGGTCGGTTCACCATGGAAGACGGTGAAACACCACAAGAGATGTACAATAGGCTCAAGGCACTCCTCAACAAGAGTTGTTTATATGGATGCACCAAATAACAAGAGCATGAGGTGGTGAAGAGATTGATAAGGGCATTCATGCCAAGGAATGTCACACTTTCACTCTCATCCGAGAAAGACTCAATTTCCACAACATGACACCGGATGAAGTGCTTCGCAAGATCATCAACCATGAGATGATGGAAAAGGAAGCCCAAAAAGTACAAGACCTTGCCAAGGTGACCTCTTCAAGAAATAAAGGCTTTGCTCTCAAATCTTCATCCAGGGCCAAGGGCAATGAAATCCAAGAATCAAGTGAGGATGAAGGAAGTGAGGAAGAAGAGAGCACATACATGGATGATGAAGAGTTGACCTTATTCATCAAGAAGTTCAAAAGGATGATGAGAAGAAGAAGAAATCCCAACTGTGATGGAAAAGTCAAGAAAAGAAGCAAGGCAAGAACAATGAGGGCCTACTACAATTGCTGAGAGTATGGGAATTTCATTGTAAATTGCCCATACGAGAAGGAAGATGACAAGAGGAAGAAGAAGGAAGAAAAAAAACCCATGACAAGAAGTACTTCAAGAAGAAGAAGATCAAGGTCAAGCTCACATCGACAAGGAGTGGGACTCCAACAGTGAGTCCTCCTCCGAAGATGATGAAGAGGTGGCAACCGTTGCCATCAAGAAGGCAACCATGAAGAAGTCACTCTTACCCAATGCGGGAGCTTGGAAGACTTTGTCCAACAGTTGCCTCATGGGCAAGGTAGGCAAGAGAAAGGTAAAATCTAAAACTTCCTCCTTGCATTCCTTTAAAGATGACTTTGATAGTGCTAGTGAAAATGAGTATAATTTCAATAGCATGAACAAAAATGCTATAGCTAGAATGAAAATGCTTGGATAAGGAGAATCTTCTCGATGAGCAAGAGGAATTGCTTGTCAATGATAGGCAAAAGAATCTTTATCTCGAGAAGCTCATCGAGCTTGAGAGAGAGAAGAACAAAGAACTTGAACTTGCCAAGAGAAAGGAGACTACCTCAAGTGTCAAGAGTTCGAATGTTGTGCTCCAAGATGAACTTGTGAACTTGAACAAGGTTCACAAGATTCTTGAAGCATAATTCGAAACTCCCAAGTCAAGTTTGTCCTCTTCCACCTCAACGAGCTCAAACTTAACTAATATTTATTCAAAGGCTAAAACTAGTAATTGCGCTAGTTTTGTTCAAAAGTTGAAGAATTAGCCTAAAGAGAAGAAAAGGCAAACACACTCTAAAGAGTGGCATCTTTGACAAGGAGAAGATCAAGTATGCACATAGTGCGTGTTCGATCTGAAGATCTCTTCTTGTCAAGGATGGTCTTGGTTATTCAAAAGGGAGGAAAGCAAAATGCTAGATTCCACAAGAATAATAAGGAGTTTGTTCCTTTTGTCAAAGAGGGTTCATATCAACCCAAGAACAACACTCACACATATACTTCACATGTAAATGCTAAAAATGCCAAAGATGCTAACTTGACATGTTTTATGACTTTAATGCATCTTATGTGATCATGATGAGCAAATTTGGACATGTGTATGCAAAATATGTAGGGACATACCGCAAGAATGTCAAATCTTGTGTGTGGGTGCCAAAATGACTTGTGACTAACATCAAAGGAGCCAACCTAGTTTGGGTACCTAAAGCAAACACCTAACTTGTTTTGTAGGCATACTCTTCCAGTGGTTCAAAATGGATACTCAATAGCGGGTGCACAAACCACATGACCAGAGAGAGGACAATGTTCATAGAAAACAAGGAGAATGAAGATCAAAGCGAGGGCATCTATTTTGGCGACAATAGCCAATGTAGAGTTCTCGGTGTCGGTAAAATTGCAATCTCTTCTCAACACTGTATTTCACATGTTTTGTGTGTTGACTCTCTTGATTATAACCTATTGTACAAATCTTAATTGTGTTCAAAGGGTTATAATTGTTTATTCAATAACAAGGGTGTGAACATCTCTAGAAGAAACGACAACTCAATTGCCTTCAAGGGTGTCTTAAAGGGCAAGCTTTACCTTATGGATTTCAGCACAACTAAAGCCCAGCTTGACACATGCTTGATTGCACAAACTAACATGGGGCAGCTTTGGCATGGAACGCTAGCCCATGTTGATATGAGGAACTTGCAAAAGCTTCTAAAAGGCGATCACATCCGTGGACTAAAGAATGTTGTGTTTGAGAAAGATAGGCCATGTAGTGCATGTCATGCCAGGAAGCAAGTTGGAGCCTCCCATCCCGCTAAGAGCATGATGACTACATCAACACCGCTAGAAATGCTCCACGTAGACCTCTTTGGTCCCATTGCATATATAAGCATTGGTTGTAATAAATATGGCCTAGTCATTGTCGATGATTTTTTTCTCTTCACTTGGGTGTTTTTCTTGCATGACAAGTGTGACACTCAAGGTGTCCTCAAGAGATTCTTGAGGAGAGCTCAAAATGAGTTCTCCTTTAGAGCCAAGAAGATAAGAATTGACAACGGCACTAAATTCAGGAACACTCAAGTGGAAGAGTACTTGGACGAGGCAGGCATCAAGCATAAGATTTCGGCCTACTCCCCCGAACAAAATGGGGTGTGTTGAAGTGTTCTTGCAACACTTCCCCTGGACCTGCTATGCGAGCAGCCCGCGGAGGTTTTTGATTGGCATGGCTTAGTCCACTATGGAAGGATTGCGCGTATGAGGGTGTGAGACAGTGGTTTTTACGTGGTTTGGGCCACAAGAGCGTAATAACGTACTCCACGTTGAAGTTGTATTGCTGGTGCATCGTTTGTGAATGCATAGATTGGGGATCCTTTGTAACAGTAGCGGTACGGTTTTTTTATAGACAAGGTCGGACGCCTTACGAGTGGGGTCTGGGCCCCGACAGGTGGTCCCAAAGAGATCTTATCCTAAATATCTATGGTTTCCCGCATAAGCTTCCTCTGACCATGGCTTGAAGACTCACCGTATTAACGCCTCAACCGCTAGTGACTCATGTGTAGTCGTTGATGATGGCATGAAATGTCTCGTCAAACTATCCCTGTCACCATAAGCTACCCACTTGGTGGACTGGGGTAGGCCTGCGGCGTCTTCACTATGATGCAATTGAGCACAGCGGTACCTCATAGTAGGCGTGCATAGCGTCATGTGTTTGGGGAAGGTTTGAGTCTTCAATGCTTGATATAGACAAGGCACACCATCCTCTTAAGTCCCGCAACCCCCATTTAGGGCAAGTTGCAGGGTACGTGGCATCTTGGGAGCTAACCTCTTCAGGAGAGGCTGGGTCCCGATCCATGGACCACGTGGCAGCCCCAGAGCCCATTCCTGAGTAGAGCGGGGGATCCAAGGCCGCGGGACATGTGGTATAGCCAGAGACCACCTCTAAAGATGTGGCCTGTCTGTTGACTCGAACCACGTGGCAACATCGGAGCCCTGTCCCATGGGGGAGCAGGATCCCATCCTGCTGGACATGTGGCCGCTTGGAAGCTCATCTCTAAGGCGGAGTCGGACTCTTCCTTGAGGTCTATGTGGATACTCCGGACCCTGTATCTGAGGTAGAGGGGTCCGAGCCTTCTGGACATGTGGCGCCCTAGGACCCTTCCTTGGTAGGAAGGTTGGGCACCTAGGCGGCTTTAGCCTGTGTGCGTGGGTACCTAGTATGCTGAGTACCGATAGTGGCCCCTAGGTCCAAAATAGGGGGAGGTGACGAGCCCGAGGGTGGATCCCTATCCTTGCTTTCCCGCATCGTCTTTTGATTTTTTTCTTGATTAGTCGAAGTGGTGCGTGCCTCTACTATCATGGCCATGCGTCCCCCTCTGGTTGAGGGCTCGTGGTGTCAGGATCTTTGCTTGCTATAGATTTTTTTATCACAGCGGTTCCCAATGCGACTGCTGCGCTTCTGTTGCTTTCACTTTTGCCTTTATGGGAACTACCGGTTTGTCTTCTAAAGTGGGGCCCCGCTCGGGCCGATCTCTCTGACAGGTGACCTGGGCCCCACTGTTAGGGACGCTGTTGGTTGATCAGCGGGTTTTGGCCCCATGTTATTTGCACGATGCCCTAAATTGTTACCATGGTGTTAAAAAGGAAACCTTTGTGTGCAAAGGTGGTTCCTGCCTTACGCACCCCCATTGTTCGAGCCTTCACGTTCCTCCTTGAGCACCCTCTATTTCCCCACCTTCGAGGTTCTTGACTTCTGCTGCAATGGAATCAGCCTTGCCTCCTTCTCTCATGGAGGACGTAGCGTCCGTGAGGCGGCTATTTGGCTGGGAGGACGAGGAGCGACTGGATCTGATCCGTCCCGGCTCCCTGCCACTAAAGTTGGAGGAAAAGAGATTGTGTTCTTCAAGTCGTATGCGTACTCCGGGTTCATTCCTAACGTTTCTCCTTCCTGGTGACGCTTCTAGATATCCCCGGTCTCTAGCTTCATCACCTATTGCCAAATATTCTTCTGGTGGCGGCGGTGTTCTCGTACTTCTACGAGATCATTGTCGGGGTGTACCCGTCTGTGCCAGTGTTGTGGCATTTCTTCGTGTTGAGGCAGATTGCAAAGAAAAGCAAGACGATCTTCATTGGCGCCTACTAGTTTCGGCATCGGGCCAATAACCCCTTCAAGTACATCACTCCGCTCTCCACAGTGAAATGTGCCGAGGGGAGTGACTAGGTGATCGTACACGCCGATGCCCATGATCGCATGGTCCTGCCCGCCGATGGGCTAGTACTTCGGAAGAAGAAATGGGAGGAGCGCCCGAGTTGGAGTCGGCGTATACCCCGATGATGGAGAGGATCTGATTCTTGGCGAATCAGGGTTTGTCGAAGCTGATGGTGCTGACGGACTTCATGCGTTGATGTCTGGCCCCCCTCTAGCATTGTAGCCACTATGCATGGCTATACTTCAGGCCGTAGGACAGAACCAGGCTGGTGCGGGGTCGCGACCCAGAGACGACTCTGCAGGAGGTGTTTGATGTAATGCCCAAGGCGTGTGACAACCTGGTATCTCCCGACGTCTCCATCCTTCCACGGTCCTGTCCGCCACTTTGCTCGGATCGAAACCTTCGAGTGGAAATCCTGAAGGAGATGTCGAACCTGGACACGCTAGGTCTTGCGCCGTGACAGATTGGCGATGCGGACCGTGGACTGGCCATCGTCGACCCTCCATAGGAGTCTGCACCTGCACTAGGCTCCAAAGCATCAAGGGTGGAAGATGCGCCCTTCGATGAAGGGAAAGGCAATGCGCCAGTCCCCCACATAGGGAAGGGGAAGGCGCCGGTCCCTGATGGAGGGAAGGGGAAGTCACTGGTTATCAAGGTTGCAAAGGATAAATGCCCTCGATTGCTGTTGAGGGCACCACCACGGGCAGTCCTTGCTACCAGTCAACGTCTGATGGAGTGCCCCTCCTCAGCATCAGGTGTTGGCAGTTCTTCAGGAGTAGGCCAAGTCCGTCAAGTGGCGATTCCGCAATTGACTACGTTTGGCACATCGGCCAGCATCTTTGCTATGGGTGCAGTCCAGGGCATTAAAGAGGGCTCCAAGAGCACTACCCCCACGGAGCCTCAGGCCAAGAGGCCTTGGGCCGCCTGCAATCTTGCCCCAGGTTTGGCAATGGACGCCGGTGGCCGCTTGAGTGGAGGCTCTGGGAGTCAGTGGGGACACGCTGATGCAGGGCTACAGCGTTGTCGGTTGTTCTGGTGGAGGTCTGGTTGGATTGACCCTGCCTGCCACATCGTCAGCAGAGCCCGCAACCTCAGGGCAACCGAAGGTCAAGGCCCGCTGGAACTTATGGGGACATTAGTAAGGCATTCTTACCAATGCTTGCATCATTGTGTCATTTGTTCTTCTTGTTTGAACAGACTTTGATTTTGATCTACAGATCTACGTCAGCTATTGTGACGCCCTTACCACTGGGGTAGTTACTCTGAGCGCTCTGATGTTGGCCAAAGAGGCTACGGCTGCATTGGCGGAGCAGACCGCCAAGCCGATACAGGGGAGCATTGCTTCGACGTCTGCGCTTAACACGGGTAGTGAAGCACCTCCAGCCGCCGTACTGGAGGCAATGTCGGAGTTGACTCGGCGAGCTGAGGGCTCGACCTCCATGGCTGTTGATCCAGCAAGTGGCTCCCTGTGCGATGGTGGTGCTGCCGCTTCGGGTAGTGCCGCAGCTTCTGCTCAGTCCCAAAGAATGAGGCCCCTGGCACTAATGTTCTCGCCTTCATCATCGCAGGGGGAAGAGGTTCTCGAGATGATCACCGGGTGGCCTCCATAGCTTCGCCAAAACCAGAGCTCCTCTCTGATGTCATGGACTTGGCGCAGTCCAGCATGAACCTGGTGTAGCCAAACCTCCACCTAATGCAGGGGGCCCTCGCCGCAAAGTGAGAGAAAGCTGGATGCTAAGAGCAACCACCTCGAGCCTGGGAGGACCTTTTGCGATCCAAGATCGTTGAGGCGAAGGCAAAGTATCAGAAGGAGGGTGAGGAGCTAGAGTTGAGACGCTGCTCGGCGAAGCCCATAGACGCAATGTCCCAGAATATTCTGGCCAATGCCAAGGAGACCAATGAGACGACTGATGTCCGCCTGCGTGCCCTTGAAGAGGGCCAAGAGGCCCTGAATCACTTCGAGGCCACTTCTGCTGAGCGAGACACCACTGTTGCCAAGCCAGAGGCAGCGGCACAGGTGATGATGACTCAGACTACTGTGGATTAGGACATGCTGCAATCTGGCCTCAAAGACCTTGAGCTTCTGTAGAGCAACCTGGCACGGGATTGGGAGCAACACCTAGCCGAGCGTCAGGAACACATCCTGTTGGAGCTTGATGTTCTGGCTCAGGAGTAGGCTTTGGAGCTCCGTGCTCGAGAGCTCGATCTACCGAAGCGGCAGTTGGGTAGCCATTTGGAAGTCGAGGGTAGAGCGGTGGCAGGGATTGTGGCATCTCGCATTCTGGTGTGCGACCGAATTCGGTACCCTGAGATACCATTGGACTTTGTTTTCGAGGGCCCCATCAACGAGCACAAGGAGACTGTAGCGGCATAGGTTAAGGATGCTGCCAAACATATTGTCGCACAATTCGCCAGGGATAGAGGCCGATGGCCCGTCTTTGTATTCAGGGTTTGTCCCTTTGTAAATATTCTTAAAAGAATTTGACTTGTCTTGTGCTTCTCAAACTGTTGTTCTGAGTCCTTAGCTGTGTAAGGGCTTGAAGAACTTTTGCCGAGTTTGTTAGTTTTTGAGGGACCAACGATTGCACAGTTGACATTGCCGATTTCTCGTCAGTTGACGTCTTGCCTATGGAACCCCCTTAGAGGCCCACTGGTAGATGTAGCTAGGTGGCTGGGCACACCTATCACTGGATCGCAGGATGTCTTCAACGGGCCCCCAGTGGAGCAGGGGAGTTAGAGCAGGTGACCTCGGTGGGGTCCCTCCAGGGGCGCCAAGCTTTGTCTTAGTAGGAACGTCGACGGCAGGATCCCTGGGTGGTGCTGGAGCTAGATGCTCTGGCGTCGCCCACCATCATCGCAGAGTTGTCGACGGTAGGCCCCCTGGGTGGTGTCGGAGCTGGCTGCTCTGGCGTAGCTCACCATCGTCACAGAGACACAACAGCAAGCCTCTTGGGTGGTGTCGGAGCAAGTTGGTCTGGGGTTGCCCACCATCATCGCAGGGACATTGACAATAGGCCCCTTGGGTGGTGCTGAAGCTGGCTGCTTCGATGTTGCCCACCACAGTCGCAGAGTCATCGACGGCAGGCCCCCTGGGTGGAGCTAGAGCTCGCTGCTCTAGCGTTGCCGACAATCATCGCAAAGACATCGACGGTAGGCCCCTTGGGTGGTGCCAGAGCTAGCTGCTCCAGCGTCGTCCACCATCATATGAGAGACGTCGATGGCAGGCCCCTTGGATGGTGCTGAAGCTGGCTGCTCCGGCATTGCCCAACATCGTCGCAAAGTAATCGACGGTAGGCCCCTTGGGTGGTGCTGGAGTTGGCTACTCTGGCATTGCCCACCATCGTCGCAGTGACATTTATGGCAGGCCCTTTGGGTGGTGCCAGAGCTGGATGCTCTGGCGTTGCCCACCATCATCGCAGAGTTGTCGACGGCAGGACCCCTAGACGGTGCTGGAGCTGGATGTTCTGATGTCGTCCACCACCGATGTGTAGCACTTCGACGTTAGGCCTATAGTGTACAGGTTACCACGAGAGAACCCTATTAGCAACAAGAGCGGGACGGGAGAGTGTACTCACGAATCTGCCCTTGTTGCTAACTTCAACATGCTGGGATGTCGATGGCGGGCCCCCCCTGGGAGGTGGTGGAGCTAGATGCTCCGGTGTCGTCCACCACCGATGCGTAGCACGTCGACGGCGGTCCGAATCAGCGCTTGTTACTGCCTTCGATGTGCTGGGACGTCGATGGTGGGCCCTCTGGGAGGTGTTGGAGCTGAATGCACCGGCCTCGTCCACCACCAATGGGTAGCACTTCGATGGTAGGCCCCTGGTGTACAGGTTACCACAAGAGAACTCTATTAGCAACAAGAGCGAGATGGGAGAGTGTACTCACGAATAAGCAGTTGTTGCTGTCTTCGACATGCTGGGACATCGACGACGGGCCCCCTGGGAGGTGTTGGAGCTGGATGCTCCAGCGTCGTCCAGCATTGATGTGTAGCACTTCGACGGCAGGCCCCTAGTGTACAGGTTACCACAAGAGTACCCTATAAGCAACAAGAGTGGGACGAGAGGGTGTACTCATGAATCAGCGCTTGTTGCTGTCTTCGACGTGCTGGGACATCGACAACGGGCCCCTGGGAGGTGTTGGAGCTGGATGCTCTGGCATCATCCACCACCGATATGTGGCACTTTGACAGCAGGCCTCTGGTGTACAAGTTACCACAAGAGAACCCAATTAGCAACAAGAGTGGGATGGGAGAGTGTACTCATGAATCAATGCTTGTTGATGTCTTCTACGTGCTGGCACGTTGACAGCAGGCCCCCTGGGAGGTGCCGGAGCTGAATGCTCTAGCATCGTCCACCACTAATGTGTAGCACTTCGACGGCAGGCCCCTAGTGTACAGGTTACCACAAGAGAACCCTATTAGCAATTTCACCTGTAAGGACCAAATGCCCAAGAGGGGGGGGGTGAATTGGGCTTTCATCGAAAAATTCTAAGCAATGAAACTTAATTTCTAAAGCCCAATTCCCTAAGCAAACTATCTATGCATTCTAGTAGGTGGAAACTTCGCGGAATTTAAAATGCATAAAAGTAAGGGAAAGGAGAAGGATGCAAACTCCCGAGGAGACAAGGGTTTATCCCGTGGTTCGGCACGATCGTTAAGATCTTCCTACATACACGTTGTGGCACCCACCAAAGGGTTTTGCCACACCCAAGTCACCGAGACGAGGGGTCTTCACTATTCCTCCCCGTTCGCCTCCCTTGGCAAGGTGGAGCTCAAGCCTTGTACAACTTCGACCTTCTGGGCTTCCACACACGCCTTGGCAAGCTCCGAAAGTCTTCTCACTGTTACAAACACCAAGGGCACTCCCTTGAGGCTCTCACACTATCCTAGAGAGTCCACTCACCAACAATGGTGGCACACAAGCTCTCTCTCTCTAGCTAGTTCTAGCCTAAATCTTGGTGTATAGATGATCAAAATGGTGTGGAAGTCATTGCTCTTGGTCTTGAATGCTTGTGGATGTGTTGATAGTGTCTGGCGCTCAAGACTTGACGAAATGACAGGATTAGGGGGTATTTATAGCCAGCCTCCCCGAAATAGCCGTTGGAAAAGTAGGCTGACAGAACTTTACTGTGAACACCGGATGATCCGATGTCTCCCCTTTAGTTAACATCGGTCAAGTTACTTTAGCTTACGTCATTGTGTCAGATATGACCGTTGTTAGACCGATGTTGATCCTGTCTTCTCATCGGATGATCCGGTGGCTCTTCCTCCAGAATTTACTCAAACTTGATGCTTACTGGAGTAATCGACCGATGTGTGCTTTTGTGTACATCGGATGATCCGGTGAGTTGATTTTGAGAATTGGTCCAAAAATAATTGCTTCTGTTGAATTGGACCGATGTACCACTTCCTACACATTGGATGATCCGGTGTGTACTTCAGTTTTGAGGTCTTCTTCTTCTGTTGACACAACTCGACCGATGTAGTCATTTCACAAAACATCAGATGATCCGGTGAGTTGATCTTGTTTGCTTCGAGTTGTTTTAAGTTGATCTTTTGGAATTTGCTTGAGTGACCTCTTTGACATTTGTTGGGAATGTTCTTCTGATGAATATTGAGTTCCTTGTGTTGTCAATTTTGATGGAATTGTGTTGACGTATGAGTTCTTATTTTAGTCTTCATGAAAATCGATTAACCCCTTAGAGTAGTTCGTTGAGGGGTCTCCATTTGTATCCAATGAGCAGTAGATGATATGAATAGATAGTTCATTACGTTTGATGTGTTATACGTGAGACCTCGCATCCACAAACTCATTAGTAATATCTAACGGTTGTCATTAATCACCGAAACCGTACCTCGTGGGGGCCTAGATGCTTTCAATCTCCCCCTTTTGGGGATTGATGACAACACAACAAGTAGAGCATAGAGGTAATGTAATTAAGAACGCAATGCTCATAAAAGAATGTAACAGGTACAAAATTCAACACAAGAAGCTCGAAGGCTCAAACAAAGATTAATAAATCATAAGGGCATAAAGTAGCACACACGGATACACAATAATAGCAAATGATAGTAAATATAACAATAAGTACAAAATAGATAGAACTCCCCCTGCAACTAAGACTCCCCCTATGACTGAGCTAACCTCCCCCTGACTCTAACTCTTCTCCCCCTTTGCATCAAGACACCAAAAAGGGAGGTCGAGTGCCTAAGACTCCGGAGCGCTTGGGGCGATGGTGAAGCAGTCGCCGTCGGGGGTGCTGTCGTCGGAGCTGGAGTTGGTGGTCGCTGTTGCTAGAGCAGAGAAACCTGGGGGATCCGCTGATGGTGCTGGGTGCGCCAGTGGAGCTGGAGCAGCTGGAACTGGAGCACTGACGATGGAGGCTGGCGTCTACTGAAACAGGGTTGTAGCCGGTAGCGGGGAGTGAATCGAAGCACAAGGAGCCAGAAGTGGAGACATGTTGATGGAGGGAATCGGCGTAGACGGGGAGTGGCAGCTGGAGCCAGGACTGGTGGTGGTGGAGCGACTCCTTGTAGCTGCGACAGGAGGGCAATCCCGGCCTGGGTGTAGAGGTTGGTGATCAACCCCAGGATGCCCATCATCGCCTGCAACATCTGCTGCTGCTGGTCGAGGGTGCGCTGGTGCATCTGGTCGATGAGTCCAGTCAGCCGGTCAGTGTCTTCACGCCTCTCACGGGCGATCTGACGCTGCATCTCCTGCTGCTACTGCTGGAGCTCAAGGAGACGGGCAGCCTGCTCCGCTCGAGCCTGCTCTACTGCCAGCCTGTCCAGACGCTGCTGCTCAACCATCTGCTGGAGGAGCGAAGTCAGCTCTGACGGCTGAGAGACCTGTGCCTCAGTGACGGGAGGTGGGGTAGGTGGTGGCACTGTAGAGCGTCCAGCCTCCGTGTCATGCTGCCTGGGTGAGGGAGGAGGAGGGAAGTACTCCTCGACACTGTTGTCGGTGTCGCTCTCGGACCATATGTGCTGCAGGTCCTCACCCTGTGCCTGTGCCTCAGCAAGCCTCTCATCCTCCTTCTCCAAGTCCGACCAGTCCTCCTCAGAAAGATGAGCCCTGACCTGGCGCTCGACTGGATGGCGAAGGCGGCGGTCTCCAGGATCCGGGGCACGGTAGTGACCGAACCGTGTGATGCTCTCGTCAGTGAGGCGGTCATGCACGGCGGACTCCTCGGGAACCATCATGGTGAGCAGGTAGCTGATCCAGTGTCCATATACGAGCTGCCTCATCATGCCCACTCCGTCTGTGATCACATCCTCCATCTCGCATATGAGGACGTCCACTATGTCGAACTCCATCTCGTTCATGATGTAGAACAGGAGAGTCTGTTGTAAGTTGGTGAACCCCTCCAAGTAGCCAGACCTCGGCAGGAGCGTGCGGTGCAAGGCGAGGTGCACTGTGCGTGCAGCTGTAGTCAACAAAGCCGGTACCCTCGGCTGGTCTGGAGAGAAGGTAGGGCCAAACAGGGAACGGATCTCCTCTAGAGCTGGTGCCACTCCTCCAGTGAGCGGCCTCCTCAGTGGATCTGCCTGACCGTAGACCCTCTCATGCACGCAGGTGTCGTGCAAGTCCACTCCCAGCAGCTGTGCTAGCGTCTGCCTCGTCAGGTGATAGAGTTGTCCCATGAACATGAAATCAATTGACCTGCGGCCCTCAGAGACGTAGAGAGTAGCATAGAACACGCGTACCCAGTCCTCCACGTAAGCACTCCTCTCATAGGACATCAGGTGCACCAGTCCTCTGTACCTCTCAAAGTAGGGCAGTATCTTCGTCTCTGCTGCGAGGGCAAGCTGATGCCAATCCAAAAAGTTGTGCTGGAACAACTTGTGGCCTCGGCGTCTGTAGGTCTCGTAGAGGGACGCCTGCATCACAGTCCAGAAACGACTGTCCACCAGGGCCTCCTGGGGCTGCGGGTACCACTCCTCAAGCAGCACACTCCACCTGAGTCTGCGAAGCTGCTTGGCCTTCATCTTCAGGTAGTCAGTCAACCGGACTCCTTCAGCGACATGGACAGTGGTGTCCATCTCGTAGATAGCTCGCTGGGCCTCCCTGTCCTCACGACGATTGGCAGCCGTCGGCCTCGGACGTGGAGCAGCCGCGGGATGACCCCCACGGGTCCGGGCTGAGCGCCGGCGGACGAGAGGCTCTACCGGATCTTCTTCGGCCTCGGAGTCATCGATCACAGGAGGCTACCTCAGACGAGCCTCGCGGATCCTCAGCGATCATCCTCGGCCACGCTCACGCTCCTCGGCGGCACGAGCGGCCATCAACGCCTTCTTCTCCTCCTTTGATAATTTTTGCTTCTTCGCGGCCGGCTCCGTGATGGCCTTGCCCTTGTTCTTCTTGTCGCGAGCCATTGCGATGCGCGAGAGTGAGGTTGACGAAGTTACACGCACCGAACGACGATAGAGGCAGCCAGAAACCCTAACGGCGGTGAGACGACCATTTGGGAAGGCACCACGGCCATGATGTGTGCGCGTGGGGCGGCTGTTGGTGCACAGGAGGAGGCGGCGGCGTTGCTTGGGTGGAGGCGCGGCGGCGGCTGGGTGAAGCGGCGGCGACGGCGGCGGCTGAGGTGGTGTGGCGGCGGCGGCTGCAG
The DNA here is from genome assembly GCA_036927565.1 of Tuctoria greenei. Classification (NCBI taxonomy): domain Eukaryota; kingdom Viridiplantae; phylum Streptophyta; class Magnoliopsida; order Poales; family Poaceae; genus Tuctoria; species Tuctoria greenei. Next base: position 203,548,208 of record JAYESD010000001.1, read on the forward strand.
TGGTGTTGCGGCGGCGGCGGGAGCACGGCGGCGGCGGCTACAGTGGTGCTACGGCGGCAGCAGGAGCACGGCGGCGGAGGCCGGAGGGCGACGACGGCAGTCGGTGGTGGCGCGGCGAGAGGAACGGCGGCGGTGTGTTTTGGCGACGGAATCGGGAGAGAGAAAACGACGAAGGCGAAACGGTATTTAAATAGTGGGTCCCAAACCCTAGACGTAATTTTAACACCGGATGGACCGATGTTGAACATGAGAAGCATCGGTCGAATGCCACAGTAAGGATATTCAAAAAAGGTACTGTTGTCACCGGATGGACCGACGTTGAAGGATGGGATCATCGGTCGAATGGTACAGTAAGGGAGTTCAAGAATGGAATGTTGACACCGGATGGTCCGACGAGGGAGGAGGTAGCATTGGTGGAATTGACCAAAGTTCCAGAATTGTATACATCGGATGGACCGATGTTTTTCAGGATGAACTCGTCGGATCATTTTGAAATTCTGACTGAACTGGTCCTTGGAGATTGAACACCAATTGATCCGATGAGGGATTGACCTAGGCATCGGATAATACGATGACTACAGAACAATAACATCCCATATATGCCCTTTGACCAAACAAACAAGCAAAGAGAAACACATGTCTTAGGACTTTTTGGGCAACCCCTTACCCCTCAAAGATACTAATATGCCAATAACTTGGCTAGGCCTTAAGGCAAATGGAACATCGAGAAAAATAGGAGGAAAATATCCAAATAAAATGTAAGGCCCATGCTTTGTGAGGTAGAGTATGAAGACTTCTATCTCTTTAGAGCATGTTCATCTAGGCATTAACGCACCTATCATTTTGTTCTTTACACCTTATATGAGTTGAGATATTGCATTTCAAACAAGTCTCTTTCTCATGAGGTGGGTTCCCCTTTGTGACAATCTACCGTATGCAATGCCAAACATTTTATAATGGAAGAAATTGTAAGTCTATATGGTAGGCATCATGCAAGGCATAAAATAAATCTATCTTGCCAAGTTTGAACCTTTCAAAGGCTTCTTCACGAAGAACCACTCTCCAAACCTTGGGAGACCCAAAGGAACCTCCATCCCAAGCTAACCCTTGCTCACCCCTATCCTTTGACAGTTAGGCAAGACCTATATGAAGTGCATTCTTACATGACGTTCGTTGCATCTAGCACATTTAATTCACTTCTTAGCCTAGAAAAAGTTTTCTCATCAAGTGGTTTAGTGAAGATATCCGCCAATTGTTCTTCAGACCTAACACCTCTCAAGGAGACGTCTCCCTTAGCTTCATGGTCCCTTAGGAAATGATGGCGAATATCAATGTGCTTAGTGCGGGAGTGTTGAACGGGGTTTTTAGCTATCTTAACCGCACTTTCATTGTCACAAAGGAAAGGCACACAACCAAGTTTAATACCAAAGTCCAAAAGGTTTTGTTTCATATAAAGAATTTGGGCACAACATGCACCGGCCGCAATATACTCCACTTCCGCCGTGGACAAGGCGACAGAGTTTTGCTTCTTGCTTGACCAAGATACTAGAGAACGCCCAAGCAAGTGGCACCCACCGGAGGTACTCTTGCGATCCACGCGACATCCGGCAAAGTCCGAATCCGAGTATACCACAAGGTGGAATTTTGCACCTTTAGGGTACCCCAAGCCCACACTAGGAGTATGCTTAAGATACCTAAGTATCCTAAAGACCGCCTTCCTATGCGATTCTTTAGGTGCCGCTTGAAAGCGAGCACACAAGCATACACTAAACATGATATCGGGCCTAGATGCGGTAAGGTAAAGCAATGAACCAATCATAGAACGGTAGTTAGATTGATCAATAGGTTTACCGTCCTTATCCGCGTCGAGATGACAATTGGTTGCCATTAGAGTGCTTCTTGAGCTACAATCTCCCATCTCAAATTTCTTCAAGAGGTCCTTTGTGTACTTTTCTTGATAGACGAAGGTCCCCTCTTGAAGTTGCTTGATTTGAAATCCAAGGAAGAAGTTGAGCTCTCCAATCATTGACATCTCGAATTCCCTAGACATCGTTTTTCCAAACTCATGGCTAAGAGCTTCGTTAGTTGAACCAAAAATAATATCATCAACATAAATTTGACAAATAAACAAATATCCGTTGATGTCCTTGGTGATTAGTGTGGTTTCCACCCTCCCGATCTTGAATCCTTGCATGATGAGGAAGTCCCGTAGTCATTCATACCACGCCCTAGGTGCTTGCTTGAGCCCGTAGAGCGCCTTGTGCAACCTATACACATGATTAGGATTCCTCGGATCTTCAAACCCGGGAGGTTGTTCAACATAAACAAACTCGTTAATGTAACCATTAAGAAAGGCACTTTTCAGATCCATTTGATAAAGCCTAATGCTATGATGTGATGCAAAGGCAAGAAGTATACGGATGGCTTCTGGCCGGGCGACCGGGGTAAATGTCTCCCCAAAATCTAGTCCTTCAACTTGCGAGAACCCTTTGGCCACAAGTCTTGCCTTGTTGTGGACCACAACGCCATTCTCGTCTTGTTTGTTGTGGTACACCCACTTTGTTCCGATGACGTTCTTGTCCTTGGGTCGCTCCTCCAACACCCAAACTTCATTGCGGATGAAGTTGTTGAGTTCTTCTTGCATGGCCATCACCCTATTGGGTCTTGGAGTGCTTCCTCAATGTGAGTGGGTTCTACACACGAAACAAACGAGTTGTGCTCACAAAACAAAGCAAAGTGGCGAGAACGTGTATTTACACCCCTTGACGGACTTCTAATGATTTGGTCCATTGGATGCGCCTTGGAGATGCGTCCATGCCTCATAAGTAGTTGTGAAGCACTTGGCGAAGGCGTGTTGCTCCTCTTGTGGTTGGACTTGATCATGGACTTCTTCTTCTTGATGTTGTTGTGCTTGTGAGTCTTGAGTCGGCAATGGATCATCCTTCTCTTCTTCGTCAACTTGAGGTGCCATGGAGGTGTTGTTGTTGGAACTTGAAGCTCCCCCTTGATCATGGCTCTCCTCAACTTCCGGCTTGATGTCTCCAATGGTCATGTTCTTCATGGCTTCTCGTAGAGGCTCATCATCTATTTCATCATGACCAAAACTCTCCTCTTGGGAGCCCTTAGATTCATCAAACTCAACATCACAACTTTCCTCAACTAAACCGGAGGTTTGGTTGAATACTCGATATTCTTTTGAGTTTGATGCATAACCAAGAAATATACCAACATCACATCTTCTTTCAAACTTACCGAGCCTTTTCTTGAGGTAGATGTAACACTTGCATCCAAAGACTCGAAAGTAGGAGATGTTGGGCTTTCTCCCAATGAGAAGCTCGTACGGGGTCTTTTGAAGTAGTCGATGTAGATAGACCCTATTTGCGGCATGGCACGCCGTTTTGATCGCTTCGGCCCAAAACTTCTCCGACGTGCCGTAGTCATCAAGCATTGCTCTTGCAAGAGTGATTAGTGTATTGTTCTTCCTTTCAACGACACCGTTTTTTTGAGGAGTGTATGTGGCCGAAAACTCATGTTTCACGCCTTCGTGGTCACACCACTCCCCAATGTTGTAGTTCTTGAATTCGGTGCCGTTGTCACTCCGGACCTTGATGATGGGAAGTTGAAATTCCCTTTGAGCGCGGTTGGCGAAGGTCTTGAACACTTCCAGAGTTTCACTCTTGTCTCCTAAAAATAGAGTCCAAGCATAGCGAGAATAGTCATCAACAATAACGAGACAATAGAGGTTACCGCCAAGGCTTTGATATGTGGACGGTCCGAAGAGGTCCATGTGGAGTAGTTCAAGTGGCTTGGAGGTTGACACCATTGTCTTCATTGGGTGGTGTGAAGCAACTTGCTTCCCGGCTTGACAAGCGCTACAAAGCTTGTTCTTCTCAAATGTGACATCCTTCACACCAGTCACCATCCCAAGCTTGAATGACTTCTTGAGTTTGCTCATCCCAATGTGCGCTATGCGTCGGTGCCATGGCCAACCCAAGCTTGTCTTAGTGAAAAGACAAGTGGTTAAGCTAGCATTCTTGTTGGCGAAGTCCACTAGGTAGAGATGTCCATGCCGAAATCCTTTGAAGATTATGTCTTGGCTAGTTTCACTACTCACAACAACATCATTTTTGCTAAATGTGCACGTTAGTCCAAGATCACATAGTTGTGCAATAGAAAGTAAATTAAATCTAAGTGACTTAACGTACAAAACATTAGAAATGGACAAATCATTTGAAATAGCAATTTTACCTAAGCCTATTACCTTGCCCTTAGAGTTATCACCAAAGGTGACTTGTTCATGATTGCCGGGGTTTTCTATGGTGGTGAACATACCATCATTGCCGGTCATATGTTGGGTGCACCCGCTATCGAGTACCCAATGCTTTCCTCCGGCTTTGTAGTTCACCTACACACATGAATTCAATTTTTAACTTTAGGCACCCAAGCTAACTTAGGTCCTTGTATGTGTGATACAAGTGTCTTTGGGACCAAAAGTTGCTTGGGGAGCTTCCCCTTCATGTCCTTCATATCCTTGCCAATGAACCTAGCCTTTACCTTGCCATGTACTTTACTTAAGAGATAATAGCGATCATTGAAAGTAGATTTGTAATTAGTAGGAAGCTTGGGAGAGGGTCGGTTAGGAAGAGGACACTCCCTTGTGTGGTGACCGGTGACCTCACAATGTTGGCAATAAGAACCAACTTCTTTGATGAAGCTTGTTCTTAGCTCCGGTGAGGGCACCTTTCCTTTGTTGGGCACCGGGAAGGATCCAAGTCCTCTTTTATTGAAGGCCTTTGCTTGTTGGAAGAGGATTTCCTTGTGTTTGACCTCCCCTTTTGAAAGTCTAGCCACACTAGTGCGGAGACTCTCAATTTCTTCCAACAAGTCCTTCTCCCTAGCATTAGCTTTCAAAGGCAAAGACTTGTGCAAAGCATTAGTGGCATGAGAAGTAATGGATATCTTATCATTAAGAGTTTGCTTCTTCATATTTTTCAACACTTGATCAAGCATGTCATGAGCAAGGTTAAGTGTTTGATGTTCTTGTATTAACTTGTTATGTTCTTCCAAGAGTGTTTGGTGTGCTAAGTTAAGTTCATGATTATCTATCTTGATTTTAGCCTTTTCTTCCTCAATTTGCTTGACATGGGATTTGAGTGTGTCATGCTCTTTGAGTATACTTTCATACTTGTCAAGCAAATCAAGGTTAACACTCTCAAGTCTAGCACGAGTTTCTTCAAGCACTTTAACCTTACTCTTTTCCCTCTTAATGATAGCATGATATTCATTTATTAAAGAAGTTAAATCATCGGGGGAAAGCTCATCGTCGCTAGAATCATCACATACCTTGGTGTTACCTTTCGCCATGAGGCACATGGGCAGTGGATGAAGAGGTGCATCATCATTGTTGGCGATGGCGAGGCCGACCAAGCTTTCTTCTTCCTCTTCACTCTCTTCATCACTTGTTTCTTCGTCGGTGACCCATTCATTTGCCTCACACATGAATCCCTTTTGTGGGCCATTTCTCTTCTTTGGGAAGAGCCTTGCCTTCTTGCCCTTGTCATGTTTCTTCTTCCCAAAGGATCTTGGCTTTGGTTTGGCTTCTTCTTCATCATCATCACTTCCTTCAAGCTTGCGATCCTTGCTCTTGTGGTTCTCTCTTCGTTTGTCCAGTCTTGGACAATCATAGGAGATGTGGCCTTGATCACCACAATTGTAGCAAGTCTTGTGATAATCTCTCCTTGGTAGAAATGCTCTCTTCTTAGGATCAAATGTGTATCCCTTTTTAGTGATCTTGGAGTTCAAGCGTGAGAACTTTCTCATCATCAACGCAAGCTCATCATCATCATCTTCACTTGATGCTTGTTCTTCTTCACTTGAGCTAGGCTCAACCACCTTCTTCTTCTTGTTGCTTGTTTTCTTGGTGGAGGCCTTTAGAGCAATTGTCTTTGAAGATGATTGCCCCATCATCCCATGTACACTCATCTCATGAGCGTGTATTTCTCCAATGAGCTCCAAAACTTCAATGTGGTCGAGTGACTCTTTTTGGAGCATGGAGTTGATGATGTTGTACTTTGGCTTGGGAAGGAGCATGAGGATCTTGTGGTTGATGAGTCCCTTGCCAAGAGAAGCAATGTCAAGAGCATTTATTTCTTCAATAAGCACATTTAAGCGAGAGAACATCTCATTAACATTTTCATGAGGTAGCATCTTAAATTCATCATATTTTGCTTTAAGCATGTGATATTTAAGTTCCTTGACCCTTGAAGAACCCTCATGAATCTCTATTAAGCAAGGCCAAATTTCACAAGCCTTTCCCTGGCTAGCAATCCTAGAAAACACATCTTGACTAATACATTCATAGATTGCATTCCTAGCTTTAGCATCCCATTTAAGTTGATCACCAACATAATTGTGTTCTCCAAACCCCGCGTGGCTCGCTTCCCATACTTTGGGTGCAATAGCCTCTAGATAAGCGTGCATGCGTGCTTTACAATAGGCAAAGTTCTTGCCCTCGAAGATAGGAACCGAACCCCCAACCTTGGCCATTTTAGCTCTCTAGCGGTGAAGCTAGAATGATCCTATGAGCAACCTTGCTCTGATACCAATTGTAAGGACCGAATGCCCAAGAGGGGGTGGTGAATTGGGCTTTCTTCGAAAAATTCTAAGCAATGAAACTTAATTTCTAAAGCCCAATTCCCTACGCAAACTATCTATGCATTCTAGTAGGTGGAAACTTCGTGGAATTTAAAATGCATAAAAGTAAGGGAAAGGAGAAGGATGCAAACTCCCAAGGAGACAAGGATTTATCCCGTGGTTCAGCAAGATCGTTAAGATCTTCCTACATCCACGTTGTGGCACCCACCAAAGGGTTTTGCCACACCCAAGTCACCGAGACAAGGGGTCTTCACTATTCCTCTCCGTTCGCCTCCCTTGGCAAGATGGAGGTCAAGCCTTGTACAACTTCGACCTTCCAGGCTTACACACACGCCTTGGCAAGCTCCGGAAGTCTTCTCACTGTTACAAACACCAAGTGCACTCCCTTGAGGCTCTCACACTATCCTAGAGAGTCCACTCACCCACAATGGTGGCACACAAGCTCTCTCTCTAGCTAGTTCTAGCCTAAATCTTGGTGTATAGATGATCGAAATGGTGTGGAAGTGATTGCTCTTGGTCTTGAATGCTTGTGGATGTGTTGATAGTGTCTGGCGCTCAAGACTTGACGAAATGACAGGATTAGGGGGTATTTATAGCCAGCCTCCACGAAATAGCCGTTGGAAAAGTAGGCTGACAGAACTTTACCGTGAACACTGGATGATCCGATGTCTCCCCTTTAGTTAACATCGGTCAAGTTACTTTAGCTGACGTCATTGTGTCAGATATGACCGTTGTTAGACCGATGTTGATCCTGTCTTCTCATCGGATGATCCAGTGGCTCTTCCTCCAGAATTTACTCAAACTTGATGCTTACTGGAGTAATTGACCGATGTGTGCTTCTGTGTACATCGGATGATCCGGTGAGTTGATTTTGAGAATTGGTCCAGAAATAATTGCTTCTGTTGAATTGGATCGATGTACCACTTCCTACACATCGGATGATCTGGTGTGTACTACAGTTTTGAGGTCTTCTTCTTCTGTTGACACAACTCGACCGATGTAGTCATTTCACAAAACATCGGATGATCCGGTGAGTTGATCTTGTTTTCTTCAAGTTGTTTTAAGATTATCTTTTGGAATTTGCTTGAGTGACCTCTTTGACATTTGTTGGGAATGTTCTTCTGATGAATATTGAGTTCCTTGTTTTGTCAATTTTGATGGAATTGCATTGACGTATGAGTTCTTCTTTTAGTCTTCATGAAAATTGATTAACCCCTTAGAGTAGTTCGTTGAGGGGTCTCCATTTGTATCCAATGAGCAGTAGATGATATGAATAGATAGTTCATTACGTTTGATGTGTTATACGTGAGACCTCGCATCCACAAACTCATTAGTAATATCTAACGGTTGTCATTAATCACCGAAACCGTACCTCGTGGGGCCTAGATGCTTTCATCACCCGTCAATATAACTCAATTACGTGAAGGAATTGTAATTTCTTGCACACATCACCATTCTATTTAACCTATTTCCACTTGTCCTTGGAGAAAGTAGTGCATGATGGGATTCCATGCAGAAATGAAGTGAAACAAGGGGGTGGATCCTATAAAATATCATTCCAGCCAATCAAGCGATGACACATGGCACCACATGGATCAAATGGACCACAAACAGAAGTTTTCAAGGCCATCCAACGCTGTAGCACCAATATCAGTCAATGGAACCCACCTATCAGTCACGTGGAGAAAGTACAATGCAAAAGGGCCAGGAACAGGTCGATCGACCCCCCTAGTCGGCTGACTAGTTCCTAGCACCTTTCTCAGTCAAACTCCACGTGGTGGCTTCTCCCGGCTTGAAGTGGTCATGGGTGACTGATTTGCGTGCTTTTGGTGGGAGGAACCGACCCTTTTCCAAGCTATAAATAGGACCCCTTACCCCTCACTTCAACACACACCACTTGAGTATTCATCCTTTGTATCCACTACCCTCCATAGGTTTAGAGGAGTATACGCTCTAGAGAGGAGAGTCTCTAGTCTATAGTCCAAGTAGGAGAGGAGTAGAAGGAGTCTCATCCCATACTCCTATTTGTATATGTGACATTAATCATAATAAAGATGTTATCTTTAGTCTTCATATGTTCATATGCTTGGATGAAGCGTTTCTTGTTTGATTGTGGATTCCATGTATGTGGTAGGAGTAGTATTTATGATTGTGATATACCTTGTTCATTACATTATCATAAACACTATAAACCTCCATTATAGTCTAATTAGCAATGATATGGTTATGTTAAAATGAACCACTTACGCTGTGAATTAACATCGGTTCAACGATGATTTAGTTCATTTTCTTAGGATGGCTTGTGCCTAGACTCTTAAGGTAATTACATAATATGCTAGCATGGTGCTAAGATAGAGAGTAGCGTTGAATGTCTCGTAGACCCAAAGATTGAGAATGTTGGTAATAGTTGGTGACAGCCCTATCTGTCCTTTGAAACCCTCTACGTTCGGCTATGCCACAGGCTCTTGGCGGGAGTCGCCTAGTGTTGCTAGGGGTAAACCCATGGTCGATGTGTTAATCAACTTAGCATGAGAATTCATAATAAACATGATCATTAGTAACTAACTTAGGCTATGTATATATACATTAGAAGCATAGGACGAGTCTCTACCTAACTCTTAGCCTAGTTTCTCTATTATCTTATTTATTCCCCTTAGGATAGAATGCTCTTGTGTGTGTCACACTACCTCAACTTATCATTTAACCTATCCTTGCTACAACCCAACCTAGACCAACCTAAGCCTTTCTACTTGATGATTGTTTTACTTCCATCTAGCCTTCCTTTGGGAAGATATAAATGACACCCTTTGGGAATACTCTTTAAAGGGGAAATGCTACATTGATAGTTTTCGCACACTTGCGGACATTCACTTGAGAGTTTAAACCTACTAACAAGCATTTCTGGCACCATTGCCAGAGAAGGCAGCCGAAGTATTACATGATTGAGTGAATAGGATAGAACCCTGGTAGGTTTTAGTAGGATGGCCCCTCTTTGTTTTCACATTTTATATGAAAACAGTGTAGTGTATGTCTGGTTTTCGCTTGCCGGAGAACTTTGTTGAATATCCCGAATCCCTTCTAAGAGATTGACCTCGTGTCGTGACCCCTCAGAAGCTTCGAGCGGCAAAGCAAGCCAGCACAACCGCACCAACAACTGAAACACCAATGGCCCAGAAGACCCTTTGTGAGTTTTGGCTCCCTCTGCTAACAATGTGCTTGTTGGGCCCACTGTTAACACGATTGACGTAAACTTCAAAATCAAGACTGGCCTGATCACAATAGTGCAAGCCAACCCATTTTGTGGGAAAGATAACAAGGATGCAAGTGCTCACCTACAACAGTTCCTTGAGATCTGTAGCATTTTTAAGATAGAGGACTTATCTCCTGATGCTGTCCATCTTAGGCTGTTCTTGTTCTCTCTTCTTGGGAGTGTGAAACAGTGGTTCTACGCGAACCGAAGTGCTATATACAATTGGGAGAAATGTTCTACGACATTCCTTGCCAAGTTTTTCACGTTGGACAAGACCAATGCCCTACGTGGAAGAAATTCCAGCTTCCAGGAAGATGCCAAGGAATCTATTCCCGAGGCTTGGGAGAGGCTGCAGGAGTATATCCTAGCCTGTCCCCACCATGGGATGGATGTGTGGCTCAAAATCCAAAACTTCTACGACGGGCTGATTCTCTCCGCCCATGACCATGTTGATGCTGCTGCTGGAGGTGCCTTCTTCTCATTGACGGTGCCCAAAACCAAAGATTTGATTGAGAAGATGGTGTCAAACATGGGTTGGAGCAATGAGTGTTTCCATACCCGCCAGTGAGGCATGCACACCTTGAAGTAGGTGACATGATCGCTGCTAAATTGGACCTCCTTATGAAGAAAATTAATGGGCAAGGTAATAGTGAAGTATGCGGCAATGCCCATGCCTTAGACTCCCACATCACTTGTGAAGTCTATGGCAACACGGGCCATTTATGCAATGACTGCCCAGAAACCCGTGAGGATGCCCTATACCTAGCCAACAATGGAAACAACAATGGCTATCATCCAGGAGGTCAAGGGAGGGGCCAACCACACCCATTCTTTCAAGGAGGGTACAACAACAATGGACACAATGGAATTTGACCCAACTTGAGAGAACATGCCATTAGCCAACTGAAGATCAATGATGCTCTATGCAAGAAGTTGTCGGCTAATGAAAAGACCCTAGAAAGCATCAATGCCAAGATTAAAGGACTATCCTCAGCGTTCAAGAATCAATTGAGTTTCAACAAGATGTTGGAGACTCAGTTGGCTCAACTGGCAGTTGTTGTTCCTCCAATGGAGAATGGCAAGATGTTAGGAAAGCTTGAAACTCCCGTGGAAAGGGCCAACATTATTTCTTTAAAAGGAGGGGACTGGCTGAAGGACCCTAGACGTCCTACAATCTCATGCTCAATTGGGGCACATCACTTTGACAAGGACCTTTGTGACCTTGGAGCAAGCGTGAGTGTGATGCCCAAGGTGGTTTTCGACCAGCTCAACATCACGGAGCTTACTCCAACACCAATGCAGCTCCAACTAGCTGATTCTTTAGTCCGTTATCCGGTGGGTATTACCGAAGATGTCCTGGTGAAAATCCAGAACTGCTTCATACCCGTGGATTTCATGGTGATCAACATGGAAGTCAAGATGGATACACCGCTCATTCTTGGCACTCGTTCCTAAGCACTATGCAGGCTCTCATAGATGTGGGAGCTGGAGAAATCCACTTCCATATCAATAGCAAGGAGTAAAAGTTTAGCTTTCGCCCAAAGTTGGAGCAATGCTCCATGATCCGTATCAAGTATAGGACAAATGTTAAACACATTCAAGAGGTCGAAATAACACCCCCAAAGGTAGACCCGCTCATTGCATTCATGAGGAAAATGATCTATTTGGAAACCCTATTTTATCGTCCACGCCGACACCCCAAGAAGACGGAAAAGTTCGGGCATCCCCAAGGCCCAGGTCCACCAAGACGCCAAAGAAGGAATGGTTGAAGAAGCAAGACAAGACGTCCGAGCCCATCACTCCGGGCTCGGATGTCAAGAAATGAAGAAGGAGGAATGTCCATCTCATCGGACTGTGGTGAGACCTAGCCAATAGGTTAAGTTGGTAGTTATCCTTTATTTGATTTTTCTTTTCTTTTCTATTTATTTGGATTTCACCATTTAGTTTGATTCTCCCACTGCATATTTGATTTTCTTGGCAAGTTAAGAATCTCATATTCTCAACTATCATTTTTATTTCTTTATTTTTCACAAAAAGAAAATTGTTGGTTTTTGAAAAACGAATTTTTATTTGGAAAACAATTTTTTTGAGCTGAAAAGGTGGTATTTCAAACACCTGTTGATTCCATAGCCGTTGGGGAGCCACCTGCCAAAAGGGAGAACAGGGGGGCCCACCTGTCAGGTCGGCTGACCCCCCTGCTTGGCTGACTAGGGGAAAGCGCCAATTTGGTTCTCTCTCCTCCAGCATCTACATTCGGTTCCCTAGTGACCTTTGGGGATTGCACACTATAAATGGTGGCTGTGAGGAGCTCTTCTCTTCACACTTCACCTCATTTCATACATCCCCAAAGTCACTCTTGCTCAAATTATTTTTCTTGATGTTTATTGAAACACTCTTTCTCAAAATCCAACCCAAAAATATTTTCTTTCATTTGCATTTGCAATTTCCTTTCAAGTTCTTCAAAGGAAAGTTTGTTAGGGTTTTGTTTTCACTAACATCACATCTTTCGAGTTTTTGCCTTGTTGTGTTCTTGTTTGTTGTGGCCATGAAAGGAATGAAAAGGTTGTTTGGAAAGAGGAAGGAGGCTGCAAGCTCAAGCCATGGCAGAGACTCAAGTACACGCCCCTCTTCCGTTGCTAAACAAGGTTCACAGAGGAGGAGTGTAGGAGAGGACATTCCCATGGGTGAGAGGAGCAACCCTCACCAACCTCTTCACGACGAAGACCTCGACATCCAAAGTGAAGTTGAAGATCAAGCATGCAAGATCCTCCAAGATCGTGAGTTTTCTCATACGAAAGCTTATGACCGGATTTGATCTCCAAAATAGGTATGGATTCTGAATTACTTTCCATTTGGCGTGCACTAGGATGGGAAAATTTTGCTCACATAAAGGAGAAAGGTTCACGCCTTCTCTCTATACAATTCCTTTACACACTCAAGACAGGATTTGATGGTATTACTTTTCAATAATTTCAAAAAGAATACAACTTCCCATGGAAAGAATTATGTGAAATCCTAGGCTTCCATAAATGTTGTTTGCTAGAATTAGACAATTTGCTTAACTTTAACAAACAAAGTTTTTTGCAAGATTTAACTGGTGAGGTCAGATGTAGTGCACCTAGGCATAGCCACTAGCACAACCCCATGTTACACTTCATTTATATATGCGTGGCTATGACTATGTTCCCTAGAGGAGATGTAAGGATAGTGCGTGATGATGAGCTGAAAATTTTACTATTCATGATTAAAAAGATAAAAGTTGCTCCAGTTATTGCCATGATGACACAATGGTTAGACTACATTCCAAGGGTAGGGCCAATTGAATGCACTTCATTGATTACCCGTATTGCTACTAGGGTAGGATCACTTGATTATTCTTCATTTGAATACATTGAAATGAAAGAGAACTAATTGATGAAGAATATTTAGTGCAAGGACATACCCTTAAGCATTATCAAGATGGCTCTTTGATATTTTATTGTCGCGGCTTTGTCAATGAAATTCAGTTACCTAACCCAGATTATCATTTGTACAAATGCCATAGGATAACCATTGACCTACTTCCCATGGAGGAAGCCGGAAGAAGTAATGTCTCTGGCAGGGTAACTAGAAGTCGTACATGGAGAATGGTCATGCCCCCGACAACCTCCATGGTCCATGAGTACAAAGAGGAATAGAATCCAACGGGTGATGCACCCGGATGGACTCAACATCCATCGTATGAGACCGAGGGTCCTTCTTGGCATGGATGGACAGGTGCTACATGAGAGACACCCCTATCCACTTCAATCTCTAGCAGCTTGCCTCCAACATCTATGAGAAGATGTCATTCCACTTCGTCTATAAGTCATCGTGACTATAACCAAGGAATGATGGACCTCTCTAGACGTATGGAGGAGCTTGAAGTAGGACGAGTGACATATACAACACTCTCCAAGGGCATGTCCAAGGTACCCAAGACTGGCAACAACACATGGACCCTCAATTTATCAACCTCAACTCCACACTACAATAGCAACAAGCCGATCTCGCGACATACTTTCGTCATCAAGGGTTCAACCCTCGACATGGAGGTGAGTGAAGAACAAGGTTGGGGGAGGACCCCCACTTGAGGTAAATTGTATCAACCCGTTTGCTTATTTATTTTCCACATCATCCACCTTGCATTAAAAAAATTATAGGATAGATTTAATTTCAAGAATAAAAGATGTGCGGTAAGAATGAGTTGGAATTCACATAGATGAAATGATGAATAGTTGCTCTGTTTTATTTTTCCTAAGTCCCTAGTTGACCACTTACTACTCTCCAACATTTTGCTCTCATTGGCTAAAATTGCTTTTGCCTTGATTTGGAAATCGCGGATAGCAAAAGATTAATCCATTCTAAGTTGTTGGTGAGACATGATATAGTGATAGGGCTACTATTACAAGTTTGATAGTGAATCTTAGATTTCCGGAGAAATTCTAAAAAGATTTAAGATATCCTCATTTGCTTGGAAATACCCACCAAAGCCATATGATACATTATATTGATAGACCTTATGCATATGCTATTTGTCTTCACATTGAGCTTTGTCGAATTAGTATAGATCTATGTGAGATTTCTTTCATTACTTTTCGAATTCAAGACTTCACTTGCACATGCTATACTTCTACACTAGAAGTAAGAAAATTTCCATCATACCACCATCCCACAATAAAAAGAGAAATTCCATATCATTCACGCTTAGTACTCTCTCAAAAATTTATTGCATAAAAAGGGAGTAGAAGACATGGCTACAAGAAAAAGAAAAATAAAATGCATGCTTACATCATAAGCATGAGAAAAAAAGTAGCCATTTTTCATCCCTGTAAAATAAGAGAGTCCACTCAAAAAAGGAATCATCTCAAGATCCACATCCACTCCATTCCATCACACATGCACAAGTCTTGAATCAAATTGTTTTGAATCAATTTCTCTTAAGGTTTGCTCTTTTGACAAAGCAATATTATGTGTTGTAAATATGCCTCCTATATTCCCTACCAAGCTCCACATGCAAGCCTTATATAGAGGTAGGATGAATTTAGGCACAATGCCTCGGAGAGGATATATTTCCACTACACACAAAGGAGAGACTTGAAGGAATCAAATCGAGATACTTAAAATCTAAATTGAACTCTCTGGAATTTAAGTGGAACTTGATTTCTAGGCTATGTATGCTGAATTTGCTGTTCTATCTTTCAACCAACCATGAATAGGAGATGGCATAAGCCCCATAATAACCTAAGATGGGTGAAGTACAGTGCCAATTTTTGAAATACTAGGTAGAGTAGTTTGTTGTGCACGTTTTACTTTAAAAAGTAGAACATAGTAACAACTCCTGATCATCAACCTAAAGTCTTGACCTTGCTTGGGACGAGCAAAGGATAAGCTTGGGGGAGTTTGTTGACAGCTGTTATACACCAATCTCACCTGTCAATATAAGTCAATTATGTGAAGGAATTGTCATTTCTTGCACACATCACCTTTCTATTTAACCTGTTTCCACCTATCCTTGGAGAAAGTAGTGCATGCAGGGATTCTATGCCGAAATGAAGTGAAACAGGGCGGTGGATCCTATAAAATATCATTCCAGCCAATCAAACAACGACACATGGCACCACATGGATCAAATGGCCCACAAACAGAAGTATCCAAGGACATCCAATGGTGTAGCACCAATATCAGTCTATGGACCCACCCGTAAGTCACATGGAGAAAGCACACCGCAAAAGGGCCAGGACCTGGTCACCCGACCCCCCTAGTCGGTCGACTAGTTCCTAATGCCTTTCTCGGTCAAACTCCATTTGGTGGCTTCTCCTGGCTTGAAGTGGTCATGGGTCACTGATTTGCACGCTTTTGTTGGTGGGAACCGACCCTTCTCCAAGATATAAATAGGACCCCTCACCCCTCACTTCAACACACACCACTTGAGTATTCATCCTTTGTATCCACTACTCTCCATAGGTTTAGGGGAGTATAGGTTGTAGAGGGGAGAGTCTCTAGTCCATAGTCCAAGTAGGAGAGGAGTAGAAGGAGTCTCTTCCCAATTGGGAAAGGTATGCCTTCCATATTCCTATTTGTATTTGTGACATTATTCATAATAAAGTAGTTATCTTTAGTCTTCATATGTTCATATACTTAGAAGAAGCGTTTCTTGTTTGATTGTGAATTCCATGTTTGTAGTAGGAGTAGTATTTATGATTGTGCTATACCATGTTCATTACATTATCATAAACACTATAAACCTCCACTATAGTCTAATTAGCTATGATATGGTTATGTTTAATCACTTATGCTATGAATTAACATTGGTTGAACAATGATTTAGTTCATTGCCTTAGGACGGCTTGTGCCTATGCTCTTAAGGTAATTACTTAACATGCTAGCATGGTGCTACGATAGAGAGTAGCGTTGAATGTCTCGTAGACCCACGGATTGAAGAGGTACGCAATAGGTGGTGACAACCCTATCTATCCTATGTAACCCTCCACATTCGGCTATGCCACAGGCTCTTTGCGGGAGTCAACTAGTGTTGCTAGGGGTAAACTCGTGCCTGATGTGTTAATCCACTTAGCATGAGAATTCATAATTAACATGATCATTAGTAACTAACATAGGCTATGTATATGTACATTAGAAGCATAGGAGGAGTCTCTACCTAACACTTAGCCTAGTTTGTCTATCACCTCATTTATTCTCCTTAGGATAGAATGCTCTTGTGTGTGTCACACTACCTCAACATACAATTTAACCTATCCTTGCTCGAACCCTACTTAGACTAACCTAAGCCTTTTCACTTGATGATTGTTTTATTTCCATCTAGCCTTCCTTTGGGAAAATATAAGTGACACCATTTGGGAATACTCTTTAAAGGGGAAATGCTACATCGATAGTTTTCGTGCGCTTGCAGACATTCACTTGAGAATTAAAACCTACTTACAAGCATTTCTGGCACCACTGCTAGGGATGAATAATTAGTAGTGCGTAGGAAATATCAACGACGTGCTTAGGGTACAGGACCAGGCTAAGCAGTTTACACACCCTGGACCACCAGCTTGGCGTAGGCCTTTCCAAGGAGGCCATCCGGCATCACAGGACTCCAAGGATGGGGGCACCCAAGATAACCCCTCAATATAACTTGGGGGAGTTTGTTGACAGCTGTTATACACCAATCTCACCCGTCAATATAACTATATTATGTGATGGAATTGTCATTTCCTGCACACATCACCTTTCTATTTAACCTATTTGCACTTGTCATTGGAGAAAGTAGTGCATGCAGGGATTCTATGCAGAAATGAAGTGAAACAAGGGGTTGGATCCTATAAAATATCATTCTAGCCAATCAAGCAAGGACACGTGGCATCACATGGATCAAATGGCCCACAAACAGAAGTATTTGAGCCATCCAACAGTGTAGCACCAATAGCAGTCTATGGGACCCACCTGTCAGTCACCTGGAGAAAGCACACCGCAAAAGGGGCCAGGACCAGGTTGGCCGACCCCCCTAGTCGGCCGACTAGGTCCTGGCGCTTTTCTTGGTCAAACTCCACGTGGTGTCTTCTCCTGGCTTGAAGTGGTCATGGGTGACAGATTTGCACGCTTTTGGTAGCGGGAACCGACCCTTCTCCAAGCTATAAATAGGACCCCTCACTCCTCACTTCAACACACACAACTTGAGTATTCATCCTTTGTATCCAGTACTCTCCATAGGTGTAGGAGAGTATCGGCTGTAGAGAGGAGAGTCTCTAGTCCATAGTCCAAGTAGGAGAGGAGTAGAAGGAGTCTCTTCCCAACTGGGAAAGGTATGCCTTCCATATTCCTATTTGTACTTGTGACATTATTCATAATAAAGATGTTATCTTTAGTCTTCATATGTTCATATACTTGGATGAAGTGTTTCTTGTTTGATTGTGGATTCCATGTATGTAGTAGGAGTAGTATTTATGATTATGCTATACCATGTTCATTACATCATCATAAACACTATAAACCTCCACTATAGTCTAATTAGCTATGATACGGTTATGTTAGATTAATCACTTATACTATGAATTAACATTGGTTCAACGATGATTTAGATCATTGCCTTACGATGGCTTGTGCCTAGGCTCTTAAGGTAATTACTTAATATTCAAGCATGGTGCTAGAATAGAGAGTAGCGTTGAATGTCTCGTAGACCCACGGATTGAAGAGGTAGGCAGTAGGTGGTCACACCCTTATCTGTCCTTTGTAACCCTCCACATTCGGCTATGCCACAGGCTTTTGGCGGGAGTCACCTAGTTTCGCTAGGGGAAACCTGTGCCCGATGTGTTAATCCACTTAGCATGAGAATTCATAATTAACATGATCATTAGTAACTAACATAGGCTATGTATATGTACATTAGAAGCATAGGAGTCTCTACCTAACTCTTAGCCTAGTTTCTCTATTACCTCATTTATTCTCCCGAGGATAGAATGCTCTTGTGTGTGTCACACTACCTCAACTTACAATTTAACCCATCCTTGCTAGAACCCTACTTATACCAACCTAAGCCTTTTCACCTGATGATTGTTTTACTTCCATCTAGCTCTCCTTTGGGAAAATATAAATGACACCCTTTGGGAATACTATTTAAAAAGGGAAATGCTACATCGATAGTTTTCGTGCGCTCGCGGACATTCACTTCAGAATTAAAACCTACCAACAAGCATTGGCAACACTGCTAGGGATGAATTGTTAGTAGTACGTAGGAAATATCAACAACATGCTTAGGGTACAGGACCAGACTAAGGAGTTCACACGCCCTGGACCTCCAACTTGGCGTAGTCCTTTCCAAGGAGGCCATCCAGCGTCACAGGTCTCCAAGGATGGGGGCAGCCAAGAGAACCCCTCACACAATGCAGGTACCTCAAGCAAGCCCGCCTGCAGTAGGATTGCACAACTTCAGCAAGGGTGAGATACAAAATGCATTACTGTGTATATGAAGACAATATACAATAATTGAGTCTAGCATGATTGATCATAAAATTAATGCATAACTAAAGAACATTGTTAGGGAAACATACAGTAAGACAGTGATTTTTTTATGTCGGTATTCATAGGAGGACACATGCTTTTACAAAAGATGGCAACGGCTCACATCCAGACGACGAGGGATGCAGGGTGCACAGGCTTAGGGTTCGGGACCAGGCTAAGCTGACTACACACTCTGGACCTGACCCTCCCGAAGCTAGGTTGTCCTAAATGCTACTCATAGACTCTATGAAAACCTTTACACTATCCTACTAAGCTAATAGTAACCTAGAGGGGTGCCCAAAGTTCTAAGGATAGCTGTGACGGTTGCCCGGGAACTTTTCGTCGATAGCTACTAGTGGGGTGGTGAGCGGGCGCCCTACTTTGCCTTGGCCGCCCACCTTGATGGTGGTCTCAGCAGAGCCAGAACAGATCTTGACAGCTTTGACGGGAGCGTCAGTGCTGTCGGAAGGATGCAGACGGGGTGCAGCGAGTGAGTCATGCTAGCGCGAGCTTGGCGGAGGTTGACTTGGTCTAGTGCCACCCTGGGTAGGTGTTGGGTCTGCCGTGAGGGCTTGGAGCTTCTCCGAGGCTAACATCGTAGTAGTGCGGTCTCCGCAGATCCTGAGCACGCCGTAGGCGGTCGGCATCTTCAGAACAAGGTAGCCATAGTGGGCTACGGCCATGAATTGGTACATGGCGGGCCTGCCGTTGATGGCGTTGAAGGGGAGGTTGACGTACATGACATCGAACAGGATGCTCTCCATCCTGTAATTGTTGAGTGTCCAAAAGGTCACCCGAAGGTTGATTTTTTCGTACGGGATGATCTTCCCTGGCCCCACCATCGAGAACTAGCTCTAGGGGGTGAGCTTGGACACCGGGATCTGCAGCTGGTCGAAGGATGCACGGCTGATGAGGTTGAGGCCAGCCCTGCCATATATCAAGACATAGTGGAGCTTGACGTTGGCAAAGGTGGCGGTGACCAGGAGAGGCAGGATCCCAGCCCTTGTCATGTTCTTGGGGCAGTTGGAGGCGTCAAAGCTGATTGGCATCTCCTTCCACTTGTGGTGCAGCGGCGGAGCGGGAGCAGGGGCTATCGAAGCCACTACTCGGCACAAGATCTTGATCGCATTGTGGGACGCGAGATCCGGAGACCCCCAGAAGATGATGTGGAGTGTCTGGCAATGGTCGTGGTCGCTGCTGACATCAGAGTCTTCGTCCTAGTGGACCACCTTGATGGCCCGTTCCTCCTTCTGGTACTCCATCTCCTCATTGTCGTCGACCTTGGGATTGACCTTCTACTTGCCCTCCCGCTGGCGGAAGGGGGCACCGTCGGAACGCTGTTGCACATGCTCTTAGTATCGCTCGGCGCATCTCTTGATCTCCTAGTACTCGCTCGTGGTGTGATCGCGAGTCTTGTGCACCGGGCAAGGCTCAGCAGGTGGCTGACGTGGGCGTTTCTCGAAGCGTGGGGGTCTGCCACCACCGGTCGCCGCTGCTGTAGCAACATGTGACCCATGCAGCGGCTTGTTCTGGCTGGCACCCTGATTCTTGTTCTTCTTTTTTCCTCAACCCAGGGTAACGGAACTTTCATCAGTCTGCCCGATTCTGTCCACTCCTGGGGTGGGCTAGATGTGCCAGTCACGGCCTTCTGCCACCCTAGTGCACTGGTCAACGATGGAGAATAGCTACGAGACATCTTGCACATTATGCATGGCTAACTTCTTGAGCATCTTCCGGTCACGCACTCCCTGTCGGAATGCCACTATGATAGAAGCATTCGAGATATTGGGGACGGAGTTGCATACCTGGGAGAAATGTTAAATGAATGATCGCAACGTCTCCTTGGGTTGCTGGTGCATGGTGTGGAGGTCGAGCTCAGTGCCAGGGCGCGTGTCGGAGTTGCTGATGTTCGCTACAAACTACCTGCAATGCTCATCCCAATTGGTTATGGACCCCTCAGGCAGGTTCATCAGCCATGACCAGGCTGAGCCGATCTAGGCGATGGGGAAGTAGTTTGCCAGGATGGACTCATCCGCTCCTTCAGGAAGGAGTGTCGTGGTTTAGATCTGCAGGAACTCGGTTGGGTTGGGTGTGGTCGGCCACGTCGTCAGGCGGAGGTATAGAGCCAAGGCTGTGCACCCTCCCATGGGCTTCGTCAGAGAGGCATATGGAATAGAATACCCCATAGGGGTTTGCTGTGTAGCATGCGGCTACTGTGGAGCTTGCTGTTGTGGTACCAGCTGAGTCAGGTACTGCTACTGTAGCACCTACTGCACAAAGTGCTAAGGGGGGCGGTCGACCCCACATAATCCTGGTGAGGCGGCAGCGAAGGGTTGTCTTGTGGTGCACCTCAGACGGAGGATGCCTCTTGCTTAGGCCCTTGAGGGTCGTACTCAGTGTCAAGATTGTGCCGTCTCTCTCGCAGCTGCTCGATGATGACGCGGCCATCTATCCGAGCTTGGCGATGGTCAAGCTCGGCCCTCAGGTCCTCAATGGGAATCCAACCAGTGCTAGTAAGCCTGGTGAAATGGGAGTCGGTGGTGCGATGGTCAATGGATGGCGTGCGTTATAGCGACACGTGATGCCACCGGCTTTTGGGAGATGGCCGCCATGACGAAGTGGTCTATGTCTTGGACCCACTGCTTAGCCGCTCCTTGGGAAGAGTTCAAGGACGGTGGTTGGTGGAGAAGAGCCCTGGGTGGTGCTAGAGCGCTCTCCAGACTTGCAGCCGGCAGGCCCAGGGGCGCCGACTGGGTCGGGATGTGTCCGGATGCGCCGCATTGGCCAGCCGCATCTGTGCGGGGGCGTGATGGACCACAATCTGCTGCTCGGGTGGTGGATCTGTTCACCGGGCGATGGCCTCAAAAATTGTCGTCCACAGGTTTGATGAACACCATTGCGGTAAAAGTGCAACAACTTTTCAGAGGAAAAAGGCCTTACCTGGCGCGCCAAATGTCGAAGTATTCTTGCGACACTTCTCGCGGACCTGCTATGCGAGCAGCCCGCGGAGGTTCTTGATCAATAGGGATTAGTCCATTATGGAAGGATATCATGTATGAAAGTGGTGAGACAGTGGTTTTTACGTGGTTCGGGTCGCAAGAGCGTGATACCCTACTTCACTGTGAGGTTGTATTGCTGGTGCATCATGTGTGAATGCATATATTGGGTATCCTTTGTAATAGGGGCGGTCCGGTCCTTTTATAGACAAAGTCGGATGCTTTACAAGTGGGGTCCGGGGCCCCACAGGTGGTCCCGGTGAGATCATATCCTAAAGATATATGGCTTTCTGCATAAGCTTCCTCTGATCGTGGCTTGAAGACTCGCCGTCTTGCTGCCTCAATCGCCAGTGGCCCATGCGTAGTCGTTGATTATGGCATGGAATGTCCCGTCCAATTGTCCTTGTCGCTGTAAGATACCTACTTGGTGGAGTGGGATAGGCCTGTGGCGTCTTCACTGCGATGCAATTGGGTGCGGTGGTACCTGACAGTAGGCGTGCGCCGCATCATGCGCCTAGGGAAGACGCTAGTCTTCAATGCTTGATTTAGACAAGGCGCAGTACCCTCTTAACTCCTGCAACCAACCGTCCAAGGAATGTTACAGGTTTGTGGCAGCTCGGGAGCTAACCTCTTCGGAGGAGGCCGAGTCTCAATCCGCGGACAACGTTGCAACCCCGGAGCCCATTTCTGAGTAGATCGGGGGGTCCAAGTCTGCAAGACACGTGGCAGAGATGGAGACCCCCTCTACGAGAGGTGGCCTGTTTGGTGCCTCTAACCACGTGGCAGCACCGGAGCCCTCTCCCGTGGGGCAGTGGGATCCCATCCTGCTGGACACGTGGCCGCTTGGGAGCGCGTCTCCACGGGGGAGCTGGGTTGTTTCTTGAGGTCCATGTGGATACTTCGAACATCGTATCTGGGGTAGAGGGGTATGTGCCTTCTAGACACGTGGCGCCCTCGGACCCTACCTTGGCAGGAAGGCTGGGCACCTATGTGGCTTTAGCCTATGCGCGAGGGTACCCGGTATGCTGGGTATCGACAGGGTGGCTACGAGGAAGAACCGTACACTCATATAGACGTCAAGAACACTGCTTTATGAGTACAATACTTCTGATAGATTTTGGGCAGAAGCGGTCAACACTGCTTGCCATGCCACAAACCACATCTACCTCCATCGTATATTGAAGAAAACACCGTATGAGCTTCTCACCTATAACAAACATAATATCTCATACTTTTAAGTTTTCGATAGTAACTGCTATATTATGAACAAGAAACCTAGGATTTCGAAGTTTGCTACGAAATCCAATGAAGGATTCTTGCTTGGCAAAGACTCAAACACCTACACCTATCGTGTCTTCAACAGAACCTTCGGGTGTGTTGAAATAGCACGTGACATGGTGTTTGATGAGACTAATGGCTCCCAAGTGGAGCAAGTTGATCATTGTCTACTAAATAAGGAGGATGAACGAAGAGTTGCATTGAAGAGGATGGCATTTGGTGACATACGACCTGAAGAAGAACCAAGTCCAAGTGATCCATCCCCATCACAATCTGAACCTCAAGCACAAGAACAAGAACAACCCTCTCAAGACCAAGACCAACAAGTGCAGCAAGAACCAAATCAAGATGGTGGCATTGATCAAGGGGGATACGAAAAACAAGATGATCATTAAGTTGATTCAAGGCAACAAGTGCCACACCCACGAGTCCATCAAAGCGTTCAACGGGATCATCCTATTGACAACATACTTGGAGATATCTCCAAGGGGGTATCAACTCAATATCGTATGTCAATTTTGTGCACATTACTCTTTTTTTGTCTTCTTTGGAACCATACAAGGTAGAGAATGCACTACAAGATCCGGAATGGGATATGGCGATGCAAGAAGAGTTGAATAATTTCAAGAGGAATCAAGTGTGGAAACTCATGAAGAGTCCCAATGCCAATGTGATAGGCACGAAGTGGGTGTTTCGAAACAAGCTAGACGAGAACGTGGTGGTAACAAGGAACAAGGCATGACTTGTTGCAAAAGGCTATGCACAAGTTGAATGTTTGGACTTCGATGAAACTTTTGCTCCTGTAGCTATGCTTTATTCTATTCGCGTTCTTTTAGCCTACGCTACTCACCATGACTTTAAGTTGTATCAAATAGACATCAAAAGTGCCTTCCTCAATCGTCCAATAAAGGAGGAGGTGTATGTAGAGCAACCCCCCCCCCCCCCCCCCCAGTTTCGAGGATGATAAGTATCCTAACCATGTCTTTAAGTTACACAAAGCACTCTATGGCCTCAAACAAGCTCCTAAAGCTTGGTTTGAGTTCCTTAGAGATTTTCTCATTAAAGATGGTTTTAAAATTGGAAAATCCGATTATAGCCTCTTGTAACACCCTCATTTTCATCCATTATGCATTGCATTTTTTCTTATATATGTCTAACATAATACAACATCAAAAAGGAAAAAGATTAAAATGAATTAGAATCAAAACAGCAATTTAAAAGCTGGCTTAGTACGGACTTGTTCAATCTAGTTACTGTTGTCCCAGACTTTTCTGTTAATTGCGACGGATTAGTCTGAAATCATTTCTGATGTTCTCTGGACTTGTTCGCTACTTTTTATGAACTAATCCAACTTAGTTTATCTTCTTGTCCGGACTTGTCCATTGTCACCCACAAACTAGTCCAATATTTGTTACCGGAACTTTTTGAAGTCGTCCGGTAAGTCCCCAAAACTTGATCTAGTTTTGATACTGGACAAACCATGGACATGTCCAGCCCAGCATCGGACTTGTTCGTTGAACTTTCTTTTCGGAAATAGACTTGTTTGTCACAACATCAGACTTATCCATTCATCTCTGTGTACCCAAACGGACTTGTCCGTCCTTTCTTCGGACTAGTTCGGTTTCTAGGGTTTTGACTCGGGTTCTAATTTTCCTCCACGATGAGTTATTGAGTAATTGCCTTGATTGGGCCCAAGAACATTGTGCGTCACCCTTGAGGAGCCCATGTGGGACCCCACCAAGGCCTCTGCTTGTCCCCACCGACTTTGACTTGGATTCCACCCTAACCCCACCACTCTCCTCCTATATAAACACCCCAACACCCACCCTTTAACCCTTTGCTCACTTTAGATGAACCCCAATGTCTGCTCTCTTCGTAGCCGCCACTCTTGCAGTGACAAGAAGGAAGGGAAGAGAATGAATAAGATGGAGATGAAGGAATCAAGCAAGATCATCGTTGCTGCCGCGATCTTCTTCACAAATTCTTCTACATCAACATTCTTCTTTGCCAATTATTTGTCTTCTTCGGATCTAGATGTCGAGATCTCGTGTTACACCATATCCTCAACTGTTGAACCTTTGCATTCATGGTAACTATCCTAGATCCAACTTTCCACGTCAATTCTAATTCCAATCTTGATTTAAACCATGCCCTAGATGGGAAGTTCGCAAAACCTTGGGCATAGCGGACTTGTTCGGTCATGTGCGGACTTGTCCGTTGAACCTTCTGGTCTGGAGCGGTGCATGTTCGGCCCCTATGCGGACTAGTCGAGTCCCTGGCTTCTGAAACTGTTGTAACTTTCCCAGTTTTCTTCAAAATGACTCGAAACTTGCTCTAACATGTAAAACTTAATTGTAAATAGATAGTAAGCAATAATAGCAACCTAGTAACATGTATTACATCATAATTGCATCATTCATGCATGTCATGGCATATTGAGTACTATACGAGCATTTATTGATTGCAATGTTTATTTCGCATGTTGTCGCGTGGAATAGAAGGTAATGCTCTAGAAGGTGCTTACGAGGAACTTCAGCACCAGAACTTTGAAGCTTCTAATCCAAACCAGCCACTGGAACAAGGCAAGTGTCCTTGATCATTTGTCCATGATAGAAGTTTTCAAATGTTTTGTTCGCAAAACTGCATGCTTGTGTCCATGATAGGTGTTTAGTAGACTTATCTGACCATCCTTGTCGCTTGGGTTATATTATTGAGAGTCAGGAAGGATATTTTGCACTTTTGCTCAACTTACTAAATTGGGATTGGGAATAACCAAACAGCTTAATTATGAACTATTGAACACTTAAAATATATGGAATAATGATGATGAAATAATGATGATTACTTTTTAGCAACATGGAACTTAGGTGATCTAAGCAAGCATGGTTTGTGGAATGGGTTAGATGAGATGGTGGTTTTGCTTGATTTAGATCTAAGGACCGTTTCATGCGAGAATAAGCCAGGACAACAGTGCCACCAAAAGGCTAAGTATGGGTGCGGCTTAGCTGACTAATTATTGAATTGCTACTATCGTTCAGATCATTAGGAAGGCTCGGTGAATAGGAGTCGGTTGGGTTTGCAATAGAAGGGACTGCCCTGAGATCCGAACAGCACGAGAGGGGGCCTTGGATAGATATGCTCAGTTGGAGACATCACCTCCGGTGAAACCTCAGTGGGTACCAACATGTTGGTAATCACTTTGTAAACGCTATTTTGTTATCTCTTGGCCATACACCTAAGGTAGTGTATTGGGCATAATGAAGGTTTTCATTAGTCTCCGACGGGTGACAAAATCATGAACTTGTGGGTAAAGCGGTACAACCTCTCCAGAGTGTTAAAAACTATCATGATAGCCGTGCTCCCGATTAAGAGCAGTGGATGACCTACATGATTAGAATTTGACTTGGGTTTTGGGATGGTTATGTCATATGAGCATGGTTGGTTATGAGAAGAGATGAAATTTGCATATGGTGATGATATTAATAGTTAGCTGGTTATAAGTGAATTATGACGGTAAATAAGAATGATGGACATGGATTATGATATTTACTTGGGATACGATGGGAATTAAACTTACCTAGACATTGTAGGCTGCTTTTATATAATTGTGAATTTAAATGTACTTTCCTGCAATAATCTATTTATTATCATCCTTGATTAAGTTACATGTGAGGACTGGAGTCCCAACATTACAGGAATCGCAATTGGGTGGTGCCGTGTGATGCCGCACCCAACGGCACACAGAAAAAGGTACATCATATTATATAAAACAACATAGTGTTATACAAGATTTCTCTTTTACAAATAATATATATTAAAATACACTACAGCGGAAGATAAATTCATAGCTCTTGACACTGAAGACTAAGATATGCATAAGTCATTCCATTCAACCAGCGAACGGAATCACACTAGCAGTACACAAATTACGGAATCCGTTTCAGCTCAGGGTTGCTTCGGAATGGCTCAACTGCCGAAGAAAAATGATTATACAGGTGCGCAAGACATTTGTGAGGAAGTAGAGGCAAAGAAAACGGATCAAAACCGAGTACCCTGGCTTAATTCTGGCTGGGCAGTGAAGAACCCGGGTGTTACAAGATTTCTGAGCCAGGAATGAAGAACAGAGGAGAGTGATCGACTTTGGGGCTTAGAGGAAGATAAGGAGGAGCCTTGGGCGTGCTGTATGCAGCTGGAGGCGACCTCAAGCAAGAACACAGCTCTGTGACAATTGCATACCGTGTGGTGTCGCCCTGGGAAGAAAGAACATAGCACTCTTAGCATGACAGGTAGGTCCCACATGCTGCTCATCCTCATCCTCCACGCTGGACAGTCAATTCTACCACCTAATTCAGTCAAAAACTTGCTAGATATTTGTGGGAAGGCTAAATTGAAGATGGAGAATTTGATTCTGAACTCAAATTACTGATTTGACCATGTTTCATTTGAATTCAAAGTTTATTATGAATTTGTGTGGGTTCAATGTAACCATTGAATTAAATAGCAAACTTGCTTCCAAAATTAAGAAAGTTTGCAGGGAGACTATTTGAAATATTTTGAATCCAATGGTCAACTCAAATCTTCATGTTAAACTCATTTTAACAGTAGCTAAGTTTATTTTTTTGAATTCTCTCTTTTGGAGTTTGAATTACTGTGTTTTTCTCATTTCTTTTTTATTTCTTTTTATCATTCAAAAATTTTATTCCTAACTGGAGTTTGCATTATGGAAATAAGGGCTTTTACATTCCTCCCCTTAAAGGAATCTCGTCCAGAGATTATAATGAAGAGACGAAAGTAGGAGAGAAATTACTGGATATGAGAAGACAAGAAATCCAAATAGTTGGAGCGGAGATATTATTCAGATTCCCTTGTCGCTTCTTCAGCGGTATGGTTGCTCCATAACACTTTATAAAACCATAGCATGTGGTTCCACATTGTTCAAGCCTTCTCACTGAGAATCTGAATCTGATGTTCAGAGTATGTGAGATCCGGTTGCAACTCGCCGATTTCATCCGTGTGGACTGCAGCTGTGAACTTGAGACATTTTTGGAGCTGAGATACGTGGAAAATGTCATGGATACCAGCAAGAGATTCCGGCAATTCCAATCGGTAAGCCACAGGTCCGCACTTCTCTGTGATAGCAAACGGACCAAAAAACTGGAGATCTAGCTTTCCTTTTACCCCGAATAGGTGAATTAATTTCAACGGAGACACGCATAGGTATATGTGATCCCCGACATCGAACTGTAGCAGGCGACATCGCTTGTCCGCGTAATTCTTCTGTCGAGATTGAGGTGCTCTCAAGTTTGCTTGAATGATCCGAACTTGTTCCTCGGCTTCATTGACTAGATCAATCCCGAAAATCACTCTATTACCAGACTCGCACCAATTCAACGGGGTGCGACATATTCGGCCATAGAGAGCTTCATATGGTGCCATCTTGATATTCGATTGATAACCATTGTCATACGAGAATTCCGCCAACGGCAAATGAGCATCCCAATTTTTACCGTGGTGGATGGCACACACACGTAACATGTCTTCAGGTACTTGATTCACCCGCTCAGTTTGTCCATCGGTCTGCTGGTGATATGTGGAGCTTCTAATTAGTTTAGTACCCAACAAGGCATGCAGCTGCTCCCAGAAACGAGCAATGAACAGCAAGCCTCAATCTGAAATAATCGTTAAAGGAATGCCGTGTAGGCACATGATTCTTGATATGTACAACTCCGCATACTTCTTGGCATTAAATCGAACATTTACCGGAATTAAATGAGCTGATTTGGTTAGTCTATCGACTATTACCCAAATCAAACTATGCTTCCTAAATGTGAGTGGTAAACCAACGATGAAATCCATACTCACATCCTCCCATTTCCATGTCGGAATATTCAGCGGTTGCAGCTCTCCTTCTTTCCTCATATGGTCGGCCTTCACTTGCTGACACGTATCACACTCAGATGCGTATTTAGCAATCTCACGCTTCATCCGTGTCCACCAAAACTTAGTCTTCAAGTCTTGATACATTTTTCGCTGCCTGGATGAATGGAATATTTGGACAAGTGAGCCTCGTCCAATATTTTCTTTCGAAGGTCCATGTCACGGGGTACGACGATCCGATTCTTGAACCATAGAGCACCATGTTCATCTCTTTGAAAGCACTTCATCTCACCACTATCCATTCTCTTGGGTATGTGAGTGTGAGATCTTTGTGTGCTGAATACATTGGCTTTGACGATAAAAGTTTTCAATACTACCAAAACACTTTTTTAGCAAGGTCCGACTCTAGCTACGAGGTTCTGCAACATCTAACGGTAGGTTTGACTTCTTTTGTCAAGGTCCAACATGTTTTTTGGGTAGCCCCGGTGAGCTTTGTCTTTAGCTCCGACATGTCTTTGATAGCTCCGGCATGTCTTTGTTAAGCTTTGATACGTTTTTGATAGGTCCGACTTATGTTGGTTAGCTCCGACATGTTTTTCTAGCTCCGACTTTTGGGTTGACTAGTTCTGACTACCTTTGGCAATCTCCGGCGCTAGGTTGTACTAGGTTTGATAAGCTCTGGTGCTAGGTTGTACTAGCTTTGGTAAGCTCTAGCTCAAGCTCCGGTTAGCTTTGGCAAGATTCGGAGCTTGATCGCAATGTTCCTGCTTTTACTATGAAATGTTTAAAACTTGCTTTACTTTGTTGGGAAGATTGCTTAGTATTCATTTGCTATGTTTTTGTTGCATTATTGGTTGATATGGCTGATACCAATTTACTGTGGTTTTACAACATGCTTATGTAAGGTGTTCACATAAGGTGATGTGTCTTGGAACTTACATGAGTCAAGTCGTGGACATGGGCTCGTACGGATTAGTTGTTTATTCATGTGCAGGTGTTGCTTGAGTTCAAGTCATGGCTGGTGACAGGATATTTGGACTAGTCTCGGAGAGGAGATGAGGTTCCAACAATCAAATTCAGGAGGAATTGTGGTTGAGTGGGTCACGTCGCGCTGGATGATTGAATCAAGGGCAGTGCATATGAAGGTTATTGGACGTCGAAGGAAGGTGTTAGCACATATGCATGCGGTGCATGACGTGGCAACATGGTTCCAAAGATGGGATAAGGAAGGAAAGATCTAGTTGGAAGGATCTGATCGTATCGGTTGATGACTTCGGTTGCGGCGGAGTCGGTTATGACTCAGTATGGAAAGTATCGAGTTAGTTATCTTAGTTTTCGTGTGGGACACGAAGATTAGTTGGTTTAGGAATGTGGGATATGTTCCTGGCTTGTTAGGAAGTCTCAAGATTGTTTCTATCTGCGAATAGGAATATCTTGAGTAGTTATTGAAAGTATTGATTCGTGATTTGAGTAAGATTATAGTCCTCATTTGAGTTGAGTTGGCCTTCAGGCAGGTTATATAAGCATGGGAGGCTAGACCTCATGGTAGACTACTTTTTGGCTGTTCCTCTTGTGTTGTATTAAATGAAGATCGTAGTTGAAAGGAACTTTTGTGCCTTGTTCGTCCGACTTGTTCCAGACAAGTTTTTCTCGTCGAGTTTTCTGCATATCACTACCTTTCTTTGGTGGTTTTATCATAACTCGAGTTTTACAGATCCGATTGACGTGATTCTTGTTAGGTTGTCTTCACAAATTAATTTTCTATCAAAATTTCACGATCATTGGATTTGTGGTCTCTGATCTACACGAGTTTCTTTGCAGTGTTCCAGAACTATTTTTCTCTGGTAGGACAGATTGATCTTTGTTCGATCTTTCGATCGTAACTTGAGTTTCTCTCGAAGGATTTGAGTGATTCTTGTTGTTTCATATTTGTAACTTGATTCTCTCTGATATCTATTACTTTTATCACAGTGAAACACATTTAGATTAGTGTCACACACGATTTCTTTAACTAATCGTTTTTGTGTCGAGGGGTTTTCATTGCTTCCACTGAAAAAGTTTTAATCTACCATTCATCCACCCTCTGTTAGATTTACACATGCTCTTCGATCCTACAATTGGTATCAGATCCACGTTGCTCTAATATTTGTGATTTTCATGTGTTTTTGACTAATCTTCATGGAGAAATACTCCTCAAAACCTGTGTCTTTAGTGGTATTGATTTTCAGGTTTGGAAGGCATGTATGGAAGCCTTCATCCAGGCACAAGGCTTCGCAATATAAGAGAAGGTGTACAAGCCTTACAAAGTGTCGTCAAACGATCAAGTTACAGCTACAAATCTGAGAGATGTCGACAACAATAACAAGGCTCAAAACTTGATCATACAAGGATTAACTAAAAGCGACTTCGACCGTATTGCACACCTCTGATCTGCATACGATGTGTGGAAAGCACTTTGTGACTACCACGAAGGATCCGACACGATCAAGGAGGTAAGGCAAGACATGTTCAGGAAAGAATACATGCGCTTCGAGATGCAACCCGGTGAGTCTATTGATGACCTTTTTGCTCGGTTTAATAAAATTCTCACCAACTTGCGTAGTGTCAATGTTAATTTTTCAGATGCTGAAAATGCTAGGCAATTGTTAAGTGCATTAGATATGTCAATTTGGGAGATGAAAGTCACATTTGTTCGTGAATCTACTGTCATGAGTGCACTTACTTTAGATGTGCTATATTCCAAGTTAAAAACTCATGAAATTGACATAATACCACATAAGAACCCCAACAAGTCTCTTGCTTTTGTTTCTCAACGTGACATGCCTAGCTCCGCTCAATCTTCATCTTGTGGTACACTTGCTTTTTTTTCCTCTCTAACCCTTGAACAGATTGAGGAGTTTCCAGGGGAGGAGCTAGCACTCATCTATACAAGATTCTCAAAAGCATTGCAAAATGTGAGAACTAGAAGGAGAGGAAGCTCCGGACCACAGTGCTGCTTTGATTGTGCTAAGACATGACACTTCTGTATAGAATACCCTAATATTTTAGGTCCTAGTACCTGTGATGAGAAAGAACATTGTCAAGACCACCTCTGGAAACTCCAACAAGAAAAAGAAGGGTACCATAGGATGCAAGATGATAAACAGCTTCATCACCGCACTTCAAGAGCTCGGTTCAAGTGATGTAGACATTGGAAGTGATAAAGATGATGACTATCTCGCCAACTTATGCTTTATATGGGAAAAACAAGATCAAGATCAAATCAGGAGGATGCAGAACACAACAGTGACGATGATGAGGTTTCACGTTTGAGGAAGAACATATGGATTGTGGATTCAGGTTGCTGACGCCACATGACCGGTAACAAAGAGTGGTTCTCCTCCCTCTCTTTTGTGTCACGTGTAAAGAATGTTACTTTTTCCGATAATTCTTCAACACCTATAATTGCTAAGGGTTCGGTTAGAGTAAATGATCACTACACTTTAAAAGATGTGGCACTTGTTAAAAATTCGAAATACAACTTGCTTTCTGTTTCTCAATTGCTTGATGATAATTTAGAAATAATTTTCTCTAAAAATTGCTGAAAAGTTATAAATTAAAATACTGAGCTTTTGTTTAATATGTCTTGCTTTGGAAGAGTTTTTAAAGCCGATTTTGATATGTCAACTTCTGAGCATAGGTGTCTAGTTGCCAATGATTCAAAAGATTTATTCTTCTGGCATCGTAGACTTGGTCACGTAGGCTTTGATCACCTCACTCGTGTTAGTGCTCTTGATCGCATACGTGGTTTACCTAAACTCAAAGGGGACAAAGATATTGTATGCTCTTCGTGTAGACATCCTAAGATGGTTGCAGGTTCACATGCCCCTCTCACGATGATTATGTCAACTAAACCTGGTCAACTTTTGCACCTTGACACCGTTGGTCCGACACGTGTACGATCCTTTGGAGGTAAATGGTATGTGCTTGTAATTGTTGATGACTATTCCAGGTACTCTTGGGTCTATTTTATGTCATCTAAGAATGAAGCTTTTACTCATTTTAAGACTTTATTTCTTAGACTTTTAGTTGATTACTCAGGATCGTTAAAAGCAATGATAAGTGATAATGGAACTGAATTTAAGAATCAATCATTTAATCACTTTTGTATTGAACATGGAATAGAACACCAATTTTCTTCACCTTATGTTCCTCAACAAAATGGTGTTGTAGAAAGGAAAAAACATAACCTTAGTTGAGATGGCTAGGACTATGCTTAATTAATATCAAACTCCTAGAAAATTTTGGGCAGATGCAATTGCAACAACTTGTTATGTTTCAAACCGTATTTTCTTGCGCACTAAGCTTGGTAAAACACCTTATGAACTTCGGTTTGGACATAGGCCTCGTGTTTCACACCTTAGGGTTTTTGGTTGCAAATGCTTTGTTAAGAAACATGGAAATCTTGAGAAATTTGAAGCCAGATCCAAAGATGGCATGTTTCTTGGTTACCCATCTCACACTAGAGGATATCGTGTGTTTTTACTTGGAACTAATAAAATTTTGGAGACTTGTGAAGTTTCTTTTGATGAAACTATCCCAGGTACTAGCTTCGATATTGCACGGCCAGATCCATGTCCTCAAGGGGAGGGTATTTTCGAAGAAGAAGAAGAAGAGTTGGTGATATTGCCTGATAGTTCCGAAGCTGACACGTGTCCAGCTCCGAACTTTGAAGAAGCTTCGACTACCACCTTTGCTGGTCCTGATCGTCCACAAGCCACAAGCTCATCAATCCGCAATGAAACTAATGAAGAGGAAGCTTGTGAGACATATGTTCCCCTAAGGATTTACAAGAATCATCCCCCGCAGCAGATAATTGGAAGCTTGCATGAACGAGTTACAAGATCCAGGTTATTCGACCGCAATTCTCATGCTCATTCTGCTTTTTTTGCTTCTTTTTAACCCAAAGATATATCACACGCACTCACTAATGAATCTTGGATTATTGCCACGCAAGAAGAGTTAGAAAATTTTGAAATAAATAATGTTTGAAACTTGTACCTCCATCTCAAGGTCACACTTTAATTGGAACTAAATGGGTGCTTAAAAATAAACAAAGTGAGTATGGGGTTGTGGTTAGGAATAAGGCTAGGTTGGTTGCTCAAGGTTTCACTCAAGTTGAAGGTCTAGATTTTGATGAAACTTTTGCTCCTGTTGCTAGATTAGAAGCCAAAAGAATTTTGTTAGCTTTTGCTGCATCTAAAAGTTTTAAGCTATATCAAATGGATGCTAAAAGTTCTTTTCTTAATGGCTACATAGATGAGGAGGTTTATGTCAAACAACCACCGGGTTTTGAAAATGCATATTTTCCTAATCATGTTTACAAACTATCCAAAGCATTGTACGGTCTCAAACAAGCCCCTAGAGCATTGCATGATAGGT
The DNA here is from genome assembly GCA_036927565.1 of Tuctoria greenei. NCBI lineage: Eukaryota > Viridiplantae > Streptophyta > Magnoliopsida > Poales > Poaceae > Tuctoria > Tuctoria greenei. The sequence goes on from JAYESD010000001.1 coordinate 203,582,705, forward strand.
TAAAAACATTCTTACTTAGAAAGGGGTTTACCATGGGCAAGGTTGATAAAACTGTTTTTGTGCATAAGCATGGCAATGACTCATTATTCGTTCAAGTGTATGTGGATGATATTATCTTTGGTTGTGCTTCTCATGATCTTGTGTCCAAGTTTTCAGCAATGATGAGTTCAGAATTCGAAATGAGTATGATGGGTGAACTCACTTACTTTTTGGGGCTGCAAATCAAGCAAACCGAGGAAGGTACCTTTGTGCATCAAACGAAGTATACAAGGGACCTTCTCAAGCGCTTCAACATGGACAAAAGCAAGCCTATTTGGACACCAATGGCAACAACATCGACACTTGAGCTTGATGAAGATGGTGAACTAGTTGATCAAAAAGAATATCGAAGCATGATCAGATCACTTTTGTACCTCACAGCATCAAGACCGGACATTCAATTCAGCGTATGTCTTTGTTCACGGTTTCAAGCCTCCCCACGTGCTTCACATCGTCAAGCCGTCAAAAGGATTCTCATGTACTTACATGTAACTCAAGAATTTGGAATTTTTCTTCCTTCTTCCTCAACCATTACTTTGAAAGATTTTTGGATGATGATTTTGGGGGTTGTAGGATTGATAGGAAAAGTACTTCCGGTGTTTTTCATTTTCTTGTAATTCACTTGTTGCTTGGTCCTCTAGAAAACAAAACTAAGTTGCACAATCCACGGTTGAATCTGAATATGTAGCTGCAGATAGTGCTTGCTCACAAATAGTTTGGATTGTTCAAACACTTAAGGACTATGGGGTTGATCTAGATAGCGTTCCACTCTTTTGTCATAACACTAGTGCCATTTGCATTGCTAAAAACCCTGTGCAACATTCTAGAACTAAGCACATTGACATTAGGTATCACTTTCTCTGTGATAATGTTGAAAAAGGAAACATTGTGCTTCACCATGTAGATACCGAACAACAATTGGCTGACATTTTACAAAACCTTTGGATTTCACTCGTTTTTGTTTCATTCGTAGTGAAATAGGGGTTATGCCTCCTCATGGCTTAAATTGAGGGGGAGCTTTCAAATTTGGGGTCTGAATTTAAAAATAATATGAGCATAATATTTCATACATATATGACTTTGTGATTCCTTTTACATGCTGAAAGTTCTTACTACATTACTCATGTTATACATTTTGTAGTTTTTGTCATGCCTAGTAATCGGAATAATTACTTACACTAAATCGGGTCATGATCGAACTTTCTTGCTGTTTTGAACTTGTTGCATGCTCACAAGTGCTTTTAATCATAAAGAATTAATCAAGTAATCAACTCACATGTTGAGTTTTTATGAACAAATATAAATTGTGAAAAGATCAAGAGAATATGCATGCATCACACTTCTTCTTTTGAGATGGCTTATCATTGCACTTAGATATGAACTTGGAAGAAGTTGTGTATGACTGAAACCATGTTCTTAAGCTTCTGATTGTCAAATGACATAGGCTTGGCTTGGCTGGTTAGAATAAGGCAGATGCACATATAATCTCTTACAAATATCATATGGTCTAAATTTGTGCTTTCAAAAATAATAAAATGCAGCAACAAGCGCCATGCTTTTAGGTTTTGAAATAGTTAAGTTTGTGAGATCATGATTTGCTTAAATTTAAAATTACATTTGATCTCTAGCATGGCTTACACTACTTTATGTATCTCATTGATATGATAGTGTAAGTTACTTGATAATATGACTTGGATGAGCTTTGTTTATGTGTATATGTTATAATATGCTCATAACATTAGAAATTTCTCTTTTGAACCTTGCTGAATACATTGTCAAAGGGGGAGACATAATAGATAATATGTGAATTTTTAAAGATATGTATGCAAGAGGGAGAAATTGATTACACATTGCACATATTCACAACTTTTTTGGCAAGATTCTTCTCAGGGGGAGAATTTGTTTTTCTTCTCATTTTATTTTTGTTTTACAAAGGGGGAGAAATTGTTTTCAAAACTTTTCATGTAAACAAGCCAATGTTCGGATTTTAAGTGGTGTTGCCAATGCATTCATCAAGGGGAAGATTGTGAGATCTATGTCTGCCGAATACATTGGCTTTGACGATAAAAGTTTTGAATACTACCAAAACACTTTTTTAGCAAGGTCTGACTCTAGCTACAAGCTTCTGCAAGGTCTGACAGTAGATTCGACTTCTTTTGTCAAGGTCCAACATGTTTTTTGGGTAACTCCGGTGAGCTTTGTCTTTAGCCCCGACATGTATTTGATAGCTCCGGCATGTCTTTGTTAAGCTCCGATATTTTTTTGATAGGTCCGACTTATGTTGGTTAGCTCCGACATGTTTTTCTAGCTCCGGCTTTTGGGTTGACTAGTTCTGACTACCTTTGGCAAGCTCCAGTGCTAGATTGTACTAGGTTTGATAAGCTCCTGTGCTAGTTTGTACTAGCTTTGGTAAGCTCTGGCTCAAGCTCCGGTTAGCTTTGGCAAGATTCGGAGCTTGATCAAAATGTTCCTGCTTTTACATTGAAATGTTTTGAACTTGCTTTACTTTGTTGGGAAGATTGTTTAGTACTCATTTGCTACGTTTTTGGTGCATTTTTGGTTGATATGGCTGATATCGTTTTACTGTGGTTTTACTACATTCTTATGTGAGGTGTTTACGTAAGGTGTTGTGTTTTGGAACTGACGTGAGTCAAGTCGCAAACCTATGTCGTACGGGTTGGTTGTTTATTCATGTGCACGTGTTGCTTGAGTTCAAGTAATGGCTAGTGACAGGATCCTTTGGACTAGTCTCAAGGAGGAGATGAGTTTCCAACAATCAAATTCAGGAGGAATTGTGGTTGAGCGGGTAAGGAGGTCGCGCATGATTATTGAATCAAGGGAAGTGCATCTAAAGGTTACTGGACGTCGAAGGAAGGTGTTCGCACGTATGCATGCGGTGCATGACGTGGCAACATGGTTCCGAAGATGGTCCAAGGAAGGAAAGATCTAGTTGGAATGATCGAATCATATCGGTTGATGATTTTGGCTGGGGCAGAGTCGATTATGACTCGATATGGAAAGTATCAAAGGTTGTTATGGTAGTTTTCATTTGGGACATGAAGATGAGTTGGCTTAGGAATGTGGGATATGTTCCTGGTTTGTTAGGAAGTCTCGAGATTGTTTCTATCTGCGAATAGGAAGATCTTGAGCAGTTATGGAATGTATCAATTCGTGATTTGAGTAGGATTAGAGTCCTCGTTTGAGTTGAGGTTTCCTTCGGGCTGGTTATATAAGCAAAGGAGACCAGACCTCGTGGTAGATGACTCCTGGGCTGTTCCTCTTGTGTTCTATTGAATAAAGATCGTAGTTGAAAGGAACTTTTGTGCCTTGATCGTCCGACTTGTTCCAGACAAGTTTTTCTCATCGATTTTTCTGCACAACACTACCTTTCTTTGGTGGTTTTATCATAACTCGAGTTTTACAGATCCGATTGGTGTGATTATTTTTGGGTTGCCTTCACAAATTAATTTTATATCATCTTTCAAAATTTCATGATCATTGGATTTGTGCTCTGATCTACACGAGTTTCTTTGCAGTGTTCCAGAACTATTTTTCTCGGGTAGGACAGAATGACCTTTGTTTGATCTTTCGATCGTAACTTGAGTTTCTCTCGATGGATTTGAGTGATTCTTGTTGTGTCATCTTCGTGAATTGATTCTATCTGATATATATTAATTTTGTCACGGGGAAACACATTTAGATTAGTCTCACACAAGATTTTTTTTAATGGATCATTTTTCTCCCGAGGGATTTTTATTGCTTCCACTGAAAAAATTTTAATCTACCATTCACCCCCTCTGGTAGCTTTACGTGTGCTCTTCAATCCTACAGTGAGACATACCCTTTTTATTATTTTGAGCTTCAATAATCCCATCTTGTATTGTGGGAATGAGAGCAAGATTGTATAAAGCTCAATACGGAACCAAGTATAGACTTGATTCTTCCTCTTCCATAGGTGTGATGGTCAAATTATTGACATGAGACTTGCGGCTAAGCGCATCGGCAACCATGTTAGCTTTGCTGGGATGATAATGAATCTCAATATCATAATCCTTGATCAATTATAACCACCTTCGTTGCCTCATGTTCAGCTCCTTTTGAGTGAAGATATATTTCAAACTTTTGTGGTCGGTGTAGAGGTGAACCAGCTTTCCAAGTAAATAATGCCTCCACATTTTTAGAGCAAGCACCACAGCAGTGACCTCCAAGTCGTGAGTAGGGTAGAGCAGTTCATGATTGTGGAGTTGCTGCAGTGACCACACGTCCTTCTTGCATCAGAACGCAGCCAAGACCGATGCTGGATGGATCACAATAAACATCAAATGGTTTTATTGTATCCGGTTGAGCTAAAACCGGGGCTGTTGTGAGATGCTTCACCAATGTTTAAAATGCCTTATCACAAGCTTCACTCCAAATATACGTCACCATGACTTTAAGTTGTATCAAATAGACGTCAAAAGTGCCTTCCTCAATCGTCCAATAAAGGAGGAGGTGTATGTAGAGCAACCCCCCCCCCCCCCCCCCCCCCACACAGTTTCGAGGATGATAAGCATCCTAACCATGTCTTTAAGTTACACAAAGCACTCTATGGCCTCAAACAAGCTCCTAGAGATTGGTTTGAGTTCCTTAGAGATTTTCTCATTAAAGATGGTTTTAAAATTGGAAAATCCGATTATAGCCTCTTGTAAAACCCTCATTTTCATCCATTATGCATTGCATTTTTTCTTATATATGTATAACATAATACAACATCAAAAAGGAAAAAGATTAAAATGAATTAGTCAAAACAGCAATTTAAAACCTCGCTTAGTACGGACTTGTTCAATCTAGTTACTGTTGTCCCGGACTTTTCTGTTAATTGCGGCGGATTAGTCTGAAATCATTTCTGATGTTCTCTGGACTTGTTCGCTACTTTTTATGATCTAATCCAACTTAGTTTATCTTCTTGTCCGGACTTGTCCATTGTCACCCACAAACTAGTCCAATATTTGTTACTGGAACTTTTTGAAGTCATCCGGTAAGTCCGCAAAACTTGATCTGGTTTTGATACTGGACAAACCATGGACTTGTCCAGCCCAGCATCGGACTTGTTCATTTAACTTTCTTTTTGGAAATAGACTTGTCTGTCACAACATCAGACTTATCCATTCAACTCTGTGTACCCAAACGGACTTGTCCGTCCTTTCTTCGGACTAGTTCGGTTTCTAGGGTTTTGACTCGGGTTCTAATTTTCCTCCACGATGAGTTATTGAGTAATTGCCTTGATTGGGCCCAAGAACATTGTGCGTCACCCTTGAGGAGCCCATGTGGGACCCCACCAAGGCCTCTGCTTGTCCCCACCGACTTTGACTTGGATTCCACCCTAACCCCACCACTCTCCTCCTATATAAACACCCCAACACCCACCCTTTAACCCTTTGCTCACTTTAGATGAACCCCAATGTCTGCTCTCTTTGTAGCCGCCACTCTTACAGTGACAAGAAGGAAGGGAAGAGAATGAATAAGATGGAGATGAAGGAATCAAGCAAGATCATCGTTGTTGTCGCGATCTTCTTCACCAATTCTTCTATGTCAACATTCTTCTTTGCCAATTCTTTGTCTTCTTCGGATCTAGATGTCGAGATCTCGCGTTACACCATATCCTCAACTGTTGAACCTTTGCATTCATAGTAACTATCCTAGATCCAACTTTCCACGTCAATTCTAATTCCAATCTTGATTTAAACCATGCCCTAGATGGGAAGTTCGTAAAACCTTGGGCATAGCGGACTTGTTCGTTGAACCTTCTGGTCCGAAGCGGTGCATGTTCGGCCCCTGTGCGGACTAGTCGAGTCCCTGGCTTCTGAAACTGTTGTAACATTCCCAGTTTTCTTCGAAATGACTCGAAACTTGCTCTAACATGTAAAACATAATGGTAAATAGATAGTAAGCAACAATAGCAACCTAGTAACATGTATTACATCATAATTGCATCATTCATGCATGTCATGGCATATTGAGTACTATACGAGCATTTATTGATTGCAATGTTTATTTCGCATGTTGTCGCGTGGAATAGAAGGTAATGCTCTAGAAGGTGCTTACGAGGAACTTCAACACCAGAACTTCGAAGCTTCTAATCCAAACCAGCCACCGGAGCAAGGCAAGTGTCCTTGATCATTTGTCCATGATAGAAGTTTTCAAATGTTTTGTTCGCAAAACTGCATGCTTGTGTCCATGATAGGTGTTTAGTAGACTTATCTGACCATCCTTGTCGCTTGGGTTATATTATTGAGAGTCAGGAAGGATATTTTGCACTTTTACTCAACTTACTAAATTGGGATTGGGAATAACCAAACAGCTTAATTATGAACTATTGAACACTTAAAATATATGGAATAATGATGATTCCTTTTTAGCAACATCGAACTTAGGTTATCTAAGCAAGCATGGTTTGTGGAATGGGTTAGATGAGATGGTGGTTTTGCTTGATTTAGATCTAAGGACCATTTCATGCGAGAATAAGCCAGGACAACAGTGCCACCAAAAGGCTAAGTATGGGTGCGGCTTAGCTGACTAATTATTGAACTGCTACTATTGTTCAGATCATTTGGAAGGCTCGGTGAATAGGAGTCGGTTGGGTTTGCAATAGAGGGGACTGCCCTGAGATCCGAACAACACAAGAGGGGGCCTTGGATAGATATGCTCAGTTGGAGACATCACCTCCGGTGAAACATCAGTGGGTACCCACATGCTGGTAATCACTTTGTAAAGGCTATTTTGTGATCTCTTGGCCATACACCTAAGGTAGTGTATTGGGTATAATGGAGGTTTTCATTAGTCGCCGACGGGTGACAAAATCATGAACTTGTGGGTAAAGCGGTACAACCTCTCCAGAGTGATAAAAACTATCATGATAGCCGTGCTGCCGGTTAAGAGCACTGGATGACCTACATGATTAGAATTTGACTTGGGTTTTGGGATGGTTATGTCATAGAGCATGTTTGGTTATCAGAAGAGATGAAATTTGCATATGGTGATGATATTAATAGTTAGCTGGTTATAAGTGAATTATGACGGTAAATAAGAATGATGGACATTGATTATGATATTTACTTGGGATACGATGGGAACTAAACTTACCTAGAAATTGTAGGCTGGTTTTATATAATTGTGAATTTAAATGTACTTTCCTGCAATCAGCTATTTATTATCATCCTTAATTAAGTTACATGTGAGGACTGGAGTCCCAACATTACAGGAATCGCAATTGGGTGGTGCCGTGTGATGCCGCACCCAACGGCACACATAAAAAGGTACATCATATTATATAAAACAACATAGTGTTATACAAAATTTCTCTTTTACAAATAATATATATTAAAATACACTACAGTGGAAGATAAATTCATTCCTCTTGACACTGAAGACTAAGATATGCATAAGTCATTCTGTTCAACCACCGAACGGAATCACACTAGCAGTACACAAATTACATTACGACAGCGTGCAGGGTTCCCACTCGGCCGTGTCCCCGACGGGTGTAATGCCTCACCGGTGGACCCTTCATCATATACGTCATCATCTGCAGCAAAAACTTAAAATAGCAACCCTGAGCACAAAGGCTCAGCAAGACTTAACCATCTCCACTAAGCAAGACTATACGTAATATAGGATAGCAGTTTGCAATAAAAGACTTTCCTAAATGTTAGTCCTTACTTTCAGCTTTTAGCAGCAAGTTAAGGCTTTATGAATCTGAAATTTAGTGAGCAACCTGTTCTAAACATACAAGTATCAATACATAGTTATTCCATAAAGCATGATTCAATAAAATTCAGCTCAAAATAATTAACTATGTCATGATGCAGTGAACAAGTGGTACTCAATAACCACGAGAGACAGCGACTCAAATCGATATACACCTGCAGGGATACCCGAATAGCACGACACATACACCCACACTCCGAGCTGTGAAGGCACACTCCACTAATGTTGTATGCGGCAACCTTTCACCCGCTACCTACACGCTGAACCGATCCCACCGCTACGAGCAGGAGGCCCCCACGCGGAGTACGACGTACCCGCTGGCAGGTTTACACCTTGCTGCTCTCAACCCGCACCTATAAGACGGTGGGGTATGCCTCGACACTAAGGTGGACAAGTTACATTGGTTTACTGGGTCCCATATATCCAGTATGCCTTCGGTACATTCAAACTTACTCAACAGGACCGCACACATATCGGACCTTGACCGACACAGGCACAACTATAGCTCACATACCCCTATGTACTGCTGCTCCTGCTCCATGCCCGGTCTCGTATTTAACCAAATGGTGAATCACTCACTCGACCAATCTCGTGTGGACCCAGATCCTGAACTCGTGAGTAGATTCCAACTACTCAACTTCTACTGAAGCAACTATAACATTAAGCATAGCATGGACACGTTGAGAACTTAAACATCTACAATGCTCTCATGGGTGCTCTGGTCATGCAAGTGGAAAACTTTAAGAAAACCTAGACAAAATGCACCATACATGCAAACCCATATAGTGTGACACAAATAAAATTTCAAAACGCTGTTAAATGCAAACAAGGGCTTGTCTGACTGTGAGACGGGATTAAAGTTAGTCTCCGATTTGATGGCTTCCAGTGGCTCCGGGGTCTCCTCGAGCTCGGCAACTATTCGATCTGCAGAGAATAATGCAAGTGAATCAATATTGGTATTATTACATAGTTGAGTGGAAACATAGTTAAGTATATTAAATAATGGTCACTGGTTTTGGAAATTTTACAGAGGACACTAGGTAATATGAGTGAGGTTCTTGCCAAATTTGGGCTAAGTTCATTGAAGTCTCTGTTGTATAAAATTCAATGTAGATCAACCTTTCCCAGAATTTTCATGAGCAATCTGGGACTTTAACATGGCCAAAAGTTGGTGTTCTGTTTAGAGGATGTCATGTGTGACTCAACAAAATTGGTTTCATGTTATACCGTGAGCTATTGAATTTACAAGTTTGGACAATTTTTTGAAAACATTCTGGACATTTTGTAATCTTTAGGTACATACAGATTGGAAACACAATTTGTCTATTCAAATCAACTCAAATGGACCTGAAACTTTTACTGAAACTTAAGGGAATTATTTGGCCAAGTTTGGGAATTTTTGAATGGGTTGAGAGTCATGAATTAAGTCCAATAGCATTTTGCTTCATGGAATAGTTGAGGATAATTTATGGATTTTCGTACAAATCCAAGTGCACCACTTGAAAGGATAGATAATCCTGGTTCTAAAAAAATTTTATTGAGAAGTTGTGGACAAGTATTCTAGGAGATATGGATTTTCAAAGTTGGAGCAAAATATGGAAATAAATTTTAATTGGAAACTTTGAATTACTGGTCGGGCCCACAGTTTAAAATGGACCAATCAGACTTAAGCCACACAAGGCCATATAGGTAACGGGCGTGGCCACACTGTATCCTAGTGCCGCAGCAGATCATGGGCATACGCCATTAGGCAGATAGTCGGGCCCCACGAGCTCTTCGTCTACCTCGCGCCCGACAGCGCCCGACAGCGACTGCTCGCCAGCGCCTCGCGGTAGCCTGATCTGGGGCATGTCTGCCTTCCAGACTCGCCGCCCCCACCTAAAACCGACGGGGAACTCGATGGTAAGGCTCCTGACGGAGATAGATGACCGGAAATGGTGGTGCAACGGCGGCGGGCGGAACTAGGGTTCTGGCCATGTTGGTCGGCCCCTCCTGCGCACCATATTGCACGGGAAAACTACCAAAATGCTCCTGAGAACATAGGGAATATGGGAGAGGGTGCCAAAGTGATTGAAACTTGCACGAACAAGGAAAACGATGGTGAGCCAACATGGTAAAAAAATGGCGGTTGGGAAAACTGCTATTCCGGCTTGGTTACTCGATGAAGCTCGATGGTTCTTCTTCGAGGTGAAGCTCCTGGACCTAAGGGAGGTAAAAGCTCAGGGCCATGCCGATTACTTGCACGTAGAAACCGAATTTTATGGAAAACCTAACCCTGTCCCTATATGAAGCTCGTTGGAAACTTGATGAATACTTGGTAGAAGCCATGGCATGCGCTAAAATTTTTACAAGCATGTTCTACAGATAGTAGCACACCTTTTTGATTCAACGACTGAGGTGAGAAAAGGCTCGTAGCACCGGGTCACCAAGGGAGGAGAGGACGGCCAACATGAACAGAGGAACGGTGGCCGCGTTTCAGCTCGGGTTGCTTCGGAATGGCTCAACTGCCGAAGAAAAATGATCATACAGGTGCGCAAGACATTTGTGAGGAAGTAGAGGTAAAGAAAACGGATCAAAACCGAGTACCCTGGCTTAATTCTGGCTGGGCAGTGAAGAACCCGGGTGTTACAAGATTTCTGCGCCAGGAATGAAGAACAGAGGAGAGTGATCGACTCTGGGGCTTAGAGGAAGATAAGGAGGAGCCTTGGGCGTGCTGTATGCAGCTGGAGGCGACCTCAAGCAAGAACACAGCTCTGTGGCAATTGCATGCCGTGTGGTGTCGCCCTGGGAAGAAAGAACATAGCACTCTTAGCATGACAGGTAGGTCCCACATGCTGCTCATCCTCATCCTCCACAGTCAATTCTACCACCTAATTCAGTCAAAAACTTGCTAGATATTTGTGGGAAGGCTAAATTGAAGATGGAGAATTTGATTCTGAACTCAAATTACTGATTTGACCAAGTTTCATTTGAATTCAAAGTTTATTATGAATTTATGTGGGTTCAATGTAGCCATTGAATTAAATAGCAAACTTGCTTCCAAAATTAAGAAAGTTTGCAGGGAGACTATTTGAAATATTTTGAATCCAATGGTCAACTCAAATCTTCATGTTAAACTCATTTTAACAGTAGCTAAGTTTATTTTTTTGAATTCTCTCTTTTGGAGTTTGAATTACTTTGTTTTTCTCATTCTTTTTTATTTCTTTTTATCATTCAAAAATTTTATTCCTAACTGGAGTTTGCATTATGGAAATAAGGGATTTTACATTCCTCCCCTTAAAGGAATCTCGTCCAGAGATTATAATGAAGAGACGAAAGTAGGAGAGAAATTACCGGATATGAGAAGACAAGAAATCCGAATAGTTGGAGCGGAGATATTATTCAGATTCCCATGTCGCTTCTTCAGCGGTATGGTTGCTCCATAACACTTTATAAAACCACAGCGTGTGGTTCCGCGTTGTTCAAGCCTTCTCATTGAGAATCTGAATCGGATGTTCGGAGTATGTGAGATCCGGTTGCAACTCGCCGATTTCATCCGTGTGGACTGCAGCTGTGAACTTGAGACATTCTTGGAGCTGAGATACGTGGAAAATGTCATGGATACCAGCAAGAGATTCCGGCAATTCCAATCGATAAGCCACAGGTCCGCACTTCTCTGTGATAGCAAATGGACCAATAAACTGGAGATCTAGCTTTCCTTTTACCCCGAATAGGTGAATTAATTTCAACGGAGACACGCATAGGTATACGTGATCCCCGACATCGAACTATAGCAGGCGACATTGCTTGTCCGCGTAATTCTTCTGTCGAGATTGAGGTGCTCTCAAGTACGCTTGAATGATCCGAACTTGTTCCTCGGCTTCATTGACTAGATCAATCCCGAAAATCACTCTTTTACCAGACTCGCACCAACTCAACGGGGTGCGACATATTCGGCCATAGAGAGCTTCATATGGTGCACCCTTGATACTCAATTGATAACCATTGTCATACGAGAATTCCGCCAACGGCAAATGAGCATCCCAATTTTTACCGTGGTGGGTGGCACACACGCGTAACATGTCTTCAGGTACTTGATTCACCCGCTCAGTTTGTCCATCGGTCTGCTGGTGATATGTGGAGCTTCTAATTAGTTTAGTACCCAACAAGGCATGCAGCTGCTCCCAGAAACAAGCAATGAACAGCGAGCCTCAATCTGAAATAATCGTTAAAGGAATGCCGTGTAGGCACCTGATTCTTGATATGTACAACTCCGCATACTTCTTGGCACTAAATCGAACATTTACCGGAATTAAATGAGCTGATTTGGTTAGTCTATCGACTATTACCCAAATCGAACTATGCTTCCTGAATGTGAGTGGTAAACCGACGATGAAATCCATACTCACATCCTCCCATTTCCATTCCGGAATATTCAGCGGTTGCAGCTCTCCTGCTTTCCTCATATGGTCGGCCTTCACTTGCCGACACGTATCACACTCAGATAGTATTTAGAAATCTCACGCTTCATCCGTGTCCACCAAAACTTAGTCTTCAAGTCTTGATACATTTTTTCGCTGCCTGGATGAATGGAATATTTGGACAAGTGAGACTCGTCCAATATTTTCTTTTGAAGGTCCATGTCACGGGGTACTACGATCCGATTCTTGAACCATAGAGCACCATGTTCATCTCTTTGAAAGCACTTCATCTCAACGCTGTCCATTCTCTTGGGTATGTGAGTGTGAGATCTTTGTGTGCTGAATACATTGGCTTTGACGATAAAAGTTTTGAATACTACCAAAACACTTTTTTAGCAAGGTCCAACTCTAGCTACGAGCTTCTGCAACGTCTAACAGTAGGTTCGACTTCTTTTGTCAAGGTCCAACATGTTTTTTGGGTAGCTCCGGTGAGATTTGTCTTTAGCTCCAACATGTCTTTGATAGCTCCGGCATGTCTTTGTTAAGCTTTGATATGTTTTTGATAGGTCCGACTTATGTTGGTTAGCTCCGACATGTTTTTCTAGCTCCGGCTTTTGGGTTGACTAGTTCTGACTACCTTTGGCAATCTCCGGCGCTAGGTTGTACTAGGTTTGATGAGCTCTGATGCTAGGTTGTACTAGCTTTTGTAAGCTCTGGTTCAAGCTCCGGTTAGCTTTGGCAAGATTCGGAGCTTGATCGCAATGTTCCTGCTTTTACTATGAAATGTTTAAAACTTGCTTTACTTTGTTGGGAAGATTGCTTAGTATTCATTTGCTAAGTTTTTGTTGCGTTTTTGGTTGATATGGCTGATACCAATTTACTGTGGTTTTACAACATGCTTATGTAAGGTGTTCACATAAGGTGATGTGTCTTGGAACTGACGTGAGTCAAGTCGTGGACATGGGCTCGTACGGATTAGTTGTTTATTCATGTGCAAGTGTTGCTTGAGTTCAAGTCATGGCTGGTGACAGGATCATTTGGACTAGTCTCGGAGAGGAGATGAGGTTCCAACAACCAAATTCAGGAGGAATTATGGTTGAGCGGGTCACGTCGTGCTGGATGATTGAATCAAAGGGCAGTGCATATGAAGGTTATTGGATGTCGAAGGAAGGTGATAGCACGTATGCATGTGGTGCATGACGTGGCAACATGGTTCCAAAGATGGGCTAAGGAAGGAAAGATCTAGTTGGAAGGATCTGATCGTATTGGTTGATGACTTCGGTTGCGGCGGAGTCGGTTATGACTCAGTATGGAAAGTATCAAGTTAGTTATGTTAGTTTTTGTGTGGGACACGAAGATGAGTTGGTTTAGGAATGTGGGATATGTTCTTGGCTTGTTAGGAAGTCTCAAGATTGTTTCTATCTGCGAATAGGAAGATCTTGAGCAGTTATTGAAAGTATCGATTCGTGATTTGAGTAGGATTATAGTCCTCATTTGAGTTGAGTTGGCCTTCAGGCTGGTTATATAAGCAAGGGAGGCTAGACCTCAAGGTAGACTACTTTTGGGATGTTCCTCTTGTGTTGTATTAAATGAAGATCGTAGTTGAAAGGAACTTGTGTGCGTTGTTCATCCGACTTGTTCCAGACAAGTTTTTCTCGTTGAGTTTTCTGCATATCACTACCTTTCTTTGGTGGTTTTATCATAACTCGAGTTTTACAGATCCGATTGACGGGATTCTTGTTGGGTTGTCTTCAAAAATTAATTTTCTATCACCTATCAAAATTTCACGATCATTGGATTTGTGGTCTCTGATGTACACGAGTTTCTTTGCAGTGTTCCAGAACTGTTTTTCTCGGGTAGGACAGATTGACCTTTGTTCGATCTTTCGATCATAACTTGTGTTTCTCTCGACGGATTTGAGTGATTCTTGTTGTGTCGTAATTGTAACTTGATTCTCTCTGATATCTATTACTTTTATCACAGTGAAACATGTTTAGATTAGTGTCACACGTGATTTCTTTAACTAATCGTTTTTGTGTCGAGGGGTTTTCATTGCTTCCACTGAAAAAGTTTTAATCTACCATTCATCCCCCTCTGTTAGCTTTACACATGCTCTTCGATCCTACAATTGGTATCAGATCCACGGTGCTCTAGTATTTGTGATTTGCACGTGTTTTTGACTAATCATCATGGAGAAATACTCCTCAAAACCTGTGTCTTAGTGGTATTGATTTTCAGGTTTGGAAGGCATGTATGGAAGCCTTCATCCAGGCACAAGGCTTTGCAATATAGGAGAAGGTGTACAAGCCTTACGAAGTGCCGTCAAACAAGTTACAGCTACAAATCTGAGAGATGTCGACAACAATAACAAGGCTCAGAACTTGATCATACAAGGATTAACTAAAAGCGACTTCGACCGTATTGCACACCTCCGATCTGCATACGATGTGTGGAAAGCACTTTATGACTACCACGAAGGATCCGACACGATCAAGGAGGTAAGGCAAGACATGTTCAGGAAAGAATACATGCGCTTCGAGATGCAACCCAGTGAGTCTATTGATGACCTTTTTGCTTGCTTTAATAAAATTCTCAGCAACTTGCGTAGTGTCAATGTTAATTTTTCAGATGCTGAAAATGCTAGGCAATTGTTAAGTGCATTAGATATGTCAATTTGGGAGATGAAAGTCACATCTATTCGTGAATCTACTATCATGAGTGCACTTACTTTCGATGTGCTATATTCCAAGTTAAAAACTCATGAAATTGACATAATACCACATAAGAACCCCAACAAGTCTCTTGCTTTTGTTTCTCAACATAACATGCCTAGCTCCGGTCAATCTTCATCTTGTGGTACACTTGCTTTGTTTTCCTCTCTAACCCTTGAACAGATTGAGGAGTTTCCAGGGGAGGAGCTAGCACTCATCTCTACAAGATTCTCAAAAGCATTGCAAAATGTGAGAAATGGAAGGAGAGGAAGCTCCGGACCACAGTGCTTCTTCGATTGTGGTAAGACAGGACACTTCCGTACAGAATACCCTAATCTTTTAGGTCTTACTACCTGTGATGAGAAGCAGAACATTGTCAAGACCACCTCTTGAAACTCCAACAAGAAAAAGAAGGGTACCATAGGATGCAAGATGATAAACAGCTTCATCACCGCGCTTCAAGAGCTCAGTTCAAGTGATGCAGACTTTGGAAGTGATAAAGATGATGACTATCTCACCAACTTATGCTTTATGATGGGCAAAACAAGATCAAGATCAAATCAGAAGGATGCAGAACACAACAGTGACGATGATGAGGTTTCACGTTTGAGGAAGAACATATGGATTGTGGATTCAGGTTGCTGACGCCACATGACCGGTAACAAAGAGTGGTTCTCGTCCCTCTCTTTTGTGTCACGTGTAGAGAATGTTACTTTTGCCGATAATTCTTCAACTCCTATAATTGCTAAGGGTTCGGTTAGAGTAAATGATCACAACACTTTAAAAGATGTGGCACTTGTTAAAAATTCAAAATACAACTTGCTTTCTATTTCTCAATTGCTTGATGATAATTTAGAAATAATTTTCTCTAAAAATTGCTGCAAAGTTATAAATTCAAATACTGAGCTTTTGTTTAATATGTCTTGCTTTGGAAGAGTTTTTAAAGCTGATTTTGATATGTCAACTTCTGAGCATAGGTGTCTAGTTGCCAATGATTCAAAAGATTTATTCCTCTGGCATCGTAGACTTGGTCACGTAGGCTTTGATCACCTCACTCGTGTTAGTGCTCTTGATCGCATACGTGGTTTACCTAAACTCAAAGGGGACAAAGATATTGTATGATCTTCGTGTAGACATCCTAAGATGGTTGCAGGTTCACATGCCCCTATCACGATGATTATGTCAACTGATCCTGGTCAACTTTTGCACCTTGACACCGTTGGTCCGACACATGTACAATCCTTTGGAGGTAAATGGTACGTGCTTGTAATTGTTGATGACTATTCCAGGTACTCTTGGGTCTATTTTATGTCATCTAAGAATGAAGCTTTTACTCATTTTAGGACTTTATTTCTTAGACTTTTAGTTGATTATCCAGGATCGTTAAAAGCAATCAGAATTGATAATGGAACTGAATTTAAAAATCAATCATTTAATCACTTTTGTATTGAACATGGAATAGAACACCAATTTTCTTCACCTTATGTTCCTCAACAAAATTGTGTTGTAGAATGGAAAAAACAGAACCTTAGTTGAGATGGCTAGGACTATGCTTAATTAATATCAAACTCCTAGAAAATTTTGGGCAGATGCAATTGCAACAACTTGTTATGTTTCAAACCGTATTTTCTTGCGCACTAAGCTTGGTAAAACACCTTATGAACTTCGGTTTGGACATAGGCCCCGTGTTTCACACCTTAGGGTTTTTGGTTGCAAATGCTTTGTTAAGAAACATGGAAATCTTGAGAAATTTAATGCCAGATCCGAAGATGGCATGTTTCTTGGTTACCCATCTCACACTAGAGGATATCGTGTGTTTTTACTTGGAACTAATAAAATTGTGGAGACTTGTGAAGTTTCTTTTGATGAAACTATCCCAGGTACTAGCTTCGATATTGCACGACAAGATCCATATCCTCAAGGGGAGGGTATTTTCGAAGAAGAAGAAGAGTTGGTGATATTGCCTGATAGTTCCGACGCTGACACGTGTCCAGCTCCGAACTTTGAAGAAGCTTCGACTACCAACTTTGCTGGTCCTGATCGTCCACAAGCCACAAGATGATCAATCCGCAATGAAACTAATGAAGAGGAAGCTTGTGAGACATCTGTTCAACTAAGAATTTACAAGAATCATCCCCGCAACAGATAATTGGAAGCTTGCATGAACGATTTACAAGATCCAGGTTATTCGACCCCAATTCTCATGCTCATTCTGCTTTTTTTTGCTTCTTTTGAACCCAAAAATATATCACACGCACTCACTAATGAATCTTGGATTATTTCCATGCAAGAAGAGTTAGAAAATTTTGAAAGAAATAATGTTTGGAAACTTGTACCTCCATCTCAAGGTCACACTTTAATTGGAACTAAATGGGTGTTTAAAAATAAACAAAGTGAGGATGGGGTTGTGGTTAGGAATAAGGCTAGGTTGGTTGCTCAAGGTTTCACTCAAGTTGAAGGTCTAGATTTTGATGAAACTTTTGCTCCTATTGCTAGATTAGAAGCCAAAAGAATTTTGTTAGCTTTTGCTGCATCTAAAAGTTTTAGGCTATATCAAATGGATCCTAAAAGTTCTTTTTTTAATGGCTACATAGATGAGGAGGTTTATGTCAAACAACCACCGGGTTTTGAAAATCCAGATTTTCCTAATCATGTTTACAAACTATCCAAAGCATTGTACAGTCTCAAACAAGCCCCTAGAGCATGGCATGATAGGTTAAAAACATTCTTACTTAGAAAGGGGTTTACCATGGGCAAGGTTGATAAAACTGTTTTTGTGCATAAGCATGGCAATGACTCATTATTCGTTCAAGTGTATGTGGATCATATTATCTTTGGTTGTGCTTCTCATGATCTTATGTCCAAGTTTTCAGCAATGATGAGTTCATAATTCAAAATGAGTATGATGGGTGAACTCACTTACTTTTTGGGGCTGCAAATCAAGCAAACTGAGGAAGGTACCTTTGTGCATCAAACGAAGTATACAAGGGACCTTCTCAAGCGCTTAAACATGGACAAAAGCAGGCCTCTTTGGACACCAATGGGAACAACATCGACACTTGAGCTTGATGAAGATGGTGAACTAGTTGATCAAAAAGAATATCGAAGCATGACAAGATCACTTTTGTACCTCACGGCATCAAGACCGGACATACAATTCAGCGTATGTCTTTGTTCACGGTGTCAAGCCTCCCCACGTGCTTCACATCGTCAAGCTGTCAAAAGGATTCTCAGGTACTTACATGTAACTAAAGAATTTGGCATTTTTCTTCCTTCTTCCTCAACCATTTTTTTAAAGATTTTCGGATGATGATTTTGGGGGTTGTAGGATTGATAGGAAAAGTACTTCCGGTGTTTTTCATTTTCTTGTAATTCACTTGTTGCTTGGTCCTCTAGAAAACAAAACTAAGTTGCACAATCCACGGCTGAATCTGAATATGTAGCTGCAGATAGTGTTTGCTCACAAATAGTTTGGATTGTTCAAACACTTAAGGACTATGGGGTTGATCTAGATAGCATTCCACTGTTTTGTGATAACACTAGTGCCATTTGCATTGCTAAAAACCCTGTGCAACATTCTAGAACTAAGCACATTGACATTAGGTATCACTTTCTCTGTGATATTGTTGAAAAAGGAAACATTGTGCTTCACCATGTAGATATCGAACAACAATTGGCTGACATTTTTACAAAACCTTTGGATTTCACTCGTTTTTGTTTCATTCGTAGTGAAATAGGGGTTATGCCTCCTCATGGCTTAAATTGAGGGGGAGCTTTCAAATTTGGGATCTGAATTTAAAAATAATATGAGCATAATATTTCATACATATATGACTTTGTGATTCTTTTTACATGCTGAAAGTTCTTACTACATTACTCATGTTATACATTTTGTAGTTTTTGTCATGCCTAGTAATTGGAATAATTACTTACACTAAATCGGGTCATGATCGAACTTTCTTGCTGTTTTGAACTTGTTGCATGCTCACAAGTGCTTTTAATCATAAAGAATTAATCAAGTAATCAACTCACATGTTGAGTTTTTATGAACAAATATATATTGTGAAAAGATCAAGAAAATATGCATGCATCGCACTTCTTCTTTTGAGATGGCTTATCATTGCACTTAGATATGAACTTGGAAGAAGTTGTGTATGACTAAAACCATGTTCTTAAGCTTCTGATTGCACTTGGATATCACACAATTGAAGGTCGCCGGTTCCCAATACGAAAACAGTATCGGTTCCACGCGCCCTGTCAGAGTGCCGACTTTGGGTTTCCCACCGCTCATCATGACGACGGTTTGCCGAGGGAAAGAACCTCGATCATTTCACCGGGGTGACCCCAGGTCCATTCGTCATTGACGGGGTAGATTTTTTGGAAAGTAATTTCGCTTACATTGCGGTTTCCATCCAAGCGTCGCAAAGTCTTACTTAAGAAGGGAAGTGGGCACTGTTTGAGGACTCTTTACGCCTTTGATCAATCTTGCGCTCAGAGCCTCCCAAACTTCACCTAACTTTCCTTCCTTCACTTTGCTTTGCCGCGATGGAGTTGGGTCTCGAGTCGCCTCAAGAGCAATGATGATCTGAAGAAGGTCCGGACCTACAAGGGGTGGTCCAGTGACTCCTTCAACCATTTGGTCCGAGCCGGACAGCTCCCGTTCAAGAAGGAGCACAGTGGAGACATGGTGTACTTCTCGGCGTATGCTATGGTGGGATTCATTCCACCTTTCTCTTCTTTTCTTTTTATGCTGCTAGACTTTTATCTGCAGCTGTATCACCTTGGCCCCCATTCTCTTCTTCTCGTGGCGACATTCGTCCACTTTGTGAGATGTGGGTGGGCATTCCCCCCTGCGTCGAGTTGTTCCACACATTCTTCACCATCCACACCAAAGGTAAGGTGACATACCTCCTCGGCTTCTATTATTTTGTGAAGCGCAAGAACTGCCCCTTCAAATATTTGAAGTCGTTTCCTTCCTGCAAATGGGACGAGTGGAAGAAAGATTGGATCATCATTGCAGCGGTGGAGCACGAGAAGTTGGAGCTGCCCGAAGGTCTCCCCAACGTTGACACCGACGCCTGGAGTGTAGCTCCGGTGCTGTTAGATGCCTTCAACCCAGTCTTGACCAGGATCCGCGATGTGTGGAGGGTGGAGTGACTCCTCAGATGGTCTTCTGCAACTTTCTGGTCAACAGATGGGCTCCATTGAAGAAGAGGGAGAAGCTCGCATGGGCCCTTAATAGTGTGATGGATGACGACCGGATCAAAACCAGCCTAAAATCCAACTTGTATGATGAAGCTCTGAAGCTTCACCTCAAGAAATTCCATCATGGAATAGACGTCGAAAGCGACAATATGGTTGCACCAGCAACTTTCCTTCCTCTGAACGCGGAGGTACAGTTCAGTAGAGAGCTCCGGAGGAAGATGTCGGCGCTTCACGACCTTGGTGAAGTGGAAAGGCGACAGACCGCCAGGGTGGTGATCCCTGGAGCTTCCGAAGGAGGGTCTGACTCTGCCCCAAGCGAGAGGGTTGAAGTCATCGGCAAAGGCAAGGAGCCAGCCGAACCCTCCAGCCGAAAGAGGAAGCTGAAGCATGCCGACGGGAGGTCCGTCAGGGCTGCTCCTTCTACAACAGCTCCTTCTCCCCAGCGGGGGAGGTCTTTTGCGGATGAACCTTCTCCAACATAGGCGTCTATAAGAGGTGCTAGCTCCGGGTAGTCAACCCCAGCCTCAGTGCCGGCTAAAAGCTCCATATTCGGGAGTTCTTCCCGGCAAAGAGAGCTCCGGCCGAGGGGACTCATGTTGCCGCGGACGGTTCACGGCTGAGGTCCGAAGTCATTGTCCCTTCGCGTTCGGTGGGCTCTAGCTCCGGGCCTCAGAAGAAGAGGTTCCGAGGCGACTGGGATTGTATCATCCCTAGGTAAGCATTGTGTGCTCACCTCAAAATGCAGATGTTGTTTTTGATGTGTATTTAATCTTCTCTTCCCTTTATTTCTAGGGTGTCAAAGAAGGGGTCAGGAACTTCAGCACCTGTCGCGACGATCGGGGTTGCACCTGCCAATGCTCCGACTTCAAGCGCTGAGCCTCCTCCTCAAGTGGAGGCAGAAGTTGCGACAGCTCCGGCGCCAGCTGTCGTGGACTTGGACTCGAAGTCCTCGCCCAGAGCTCCTGTGGTAGCACCGGACCACACAGGAGAAGTCGAAGATATACCCCTGGTGACGGTGACAGAGGCTGATGCTCCAGCACCGGCTATGCCAGAAGTTCTGGCTTTTGAGCCGGAAGTTGTTGAAGCCCTGACCGTTAAGCCAGAGAAAAATGAAGCCCTAGCCATTGAGCCGAAAATAGTTGAAGGTCCGGCCCTTGGGCCGGATGATGTTGAAGATCCGGCAGCTGGGACGGAAATGGTTGGAGCTCCGGTTGCTGCACCAGAAGCAAGTGACGTGCCGGCGTCAGGGCCAGCTGCGGCAGGGGCACCAGATGAAGCCCCAGCTGCTACTCCGGAGGTAGTTGTCTCGGAGGTGCCTGGGCCAGAGCTGGAGCAGCTTGAAGAATTGGCGACAGGTCCTCCGCCTTCGGAGCCGGGGACTAAAGACCCTAAAGCAGCGCCTTCAACTACTCCGGAGGAGGAAGTTCCCCTAGTGGGTTCTTCTGCTGCCGCTGAAGGGCTCGGAGAGTGGTCCCAGTGCCGCAGAAGTTCAAGGGTCCTCTCTTGTAGAGTGGGACCCTATTTTTGTGATGGAA
Source organism: Tuctoria greenei (assembly GCA_036927565.1). Taxonomy (NCBI): domain Eukaryota; kingdom Viridiplantae; phylum Streptophyta; class Magnoliopsida; order Poales; family Poaceae; genus Tuctoria; species Tuctoria greenei. Next base: position 203,604,341 of record JAYESD010000001.1, read on the forward strand.
AACCCTCTGGAGCCTGCAAAAATGGTCCCAGCAGGTCCGAATCCTATCCTTCTGGCATTGTCCATAGACAACGCCTGCTCGAGTCTCCGACAGGTCCGGCTTGCCTTTGATCATGAGAGCAAAGCCTTGGAGGAGGAGCGCCACACCTTGAGGCGTTGGCGCAACTGACTCCATTTTGAGACCAGGCTTGCCCAAATGAGGTTGGTTGACTAGAAGGAGTGGATTAAGAGGGAAAAGATGATGAAGGAAAAGGAAGCCGCCATCCGGGCGCTCGATGCTAGCTCCGGGGAGATCCTTGAGCAAGCCAAGGAGAGGCGTGATGCTGCTGACGAGCATCACAAAAAACTCACTGAATTGAATGAAATTCTCCTGAAGCGTCGAGCAGACCTGGATGTGAGGGAAGAAAAGCTCCTGGAGCAGCAGGAGGATGTGGTGAAGAGAGAGGCGGAGGTCACCCAAAAGTTGACTTTAGGTGAGCAAAATTTGGCAAATCATAGCAAAAAGCTGGATCTATGAGGGAAGAAGAAAAGGTGAGGTTTCGAAAGGTGGGGTAAGAGCTCTTGAATAGAGAGGATAACATTGCCGCTAGGGAGGAGTGGGTAAGAGGCAGGGAAAAAGACCTGGCTGAAAGGCGGAACCGAATCCACCTCCGGGAGATGGAGCTGATCGACTGGGAGAAGCAAGTTGCCGAGAACATGCACCAGCATGCTAAGTTAGCCGAGCGCCTTGCCCGTGAAGGTTTGGAGCTTGCGGCTACCAGGAAGTCGCTGGAGGAGCTGCGGAGCTTGAAGGAGACTGAAGCCATTCAAGTGTGGGACTTCTTGGGGCGGGCCAACGATGCACTGACACTGCTGGTCTTCAATCATGTACGTTTGGACAACCCAAAACTGGACTTGGACCGAGCGCTGGAGGCCCTCAATGGTGCTGGCGGCAAACTTGATGCAATGGGCGACATCATCGCGGATCAGCTGGAGACGGAGGGGAAGACTCTGGCTACAAACGTCGTGGAATACGTGCTGACGTGCTATGTAAGCCGAGACCCCCAATTCTCCTTGGACCCGGTGCTCGAAGGTCCCATCGACGAAGAGGAAGACGCCGCCAAAGCTAGCATCCATGAAGTTGCCCAAAAAGTCACTTCATTCTTCCGCAGGTCTTAGGTCCTCCAGTAGCTAGGGATTTCTTCCTTTTGCCTTCTGCTGTACTCTCAATTTTGTAATCAGTGCTTCAAATTAATGAAATCCATTTTGTCATGAATTTGACATGAATTTAATTTTTGTTGTTGTTGTCTTCAATATATTGTACTCTATCTTCTTGGCCCCCTGGTATATGTGCACAAGTGTAGTGTGGACATGTACCAAAAGGATTTGACAGTTTGTTGATGACTTGAACGCTTCGAACTTGTAAATTTTAGGTCCGAAGTCTTTATCTTCGATACATAGACTGTTGACCCACTGGGACAGTCGGAGGTTCGTAGCTCCGGTAGTGGTCGACGCTAACGCACGAGTCGTCGACGATAGATCTCCGGAGGTTGCTGGAGCTTAGAAGCTCTGACAATACCGACTGTCAACATATAAAGCGTCGATGGCAGGCTCCCTTGGAGGATGTCAGAGATTAGTAGCTCCGGCGTCGTCTACCATTGCTATGAATTTTTGCTTTTCCTGCAGATTAAAGGCAAGAGAGAAAGTAAAATTCGTCCTCGTCTATAAATTGGTTGTGACTTATTGTTCTTATTTGGACTTTAGGTCCGAAGAAACTCGACATGATAACAAGCGTTTTGATATAATCTTTCTAGATCTGCATGCCTTTTTAGTACTCACCCTACTGAGGCCTGTCGGGGTGTAGGTAGAGCGGCGTACTTAGGGTGCAGGACCAGGCTAAGTCGATAGCACAATCCAGACCTATGTTGGCTTGGCGTTGAGACAAGTAGACTGTGTAGCAATGTTAAGATCCAAAAAGACTATCAATAAGGCTTGTAATGCTGTGAATTACTTGGAACAAAGCTCAAAAAGATTTGCACAACTTTATTATAGACAAGCGGGGTGAAAATAATTTGATATATTGAGCCTTGCACAAAAAGTAAATGCACGTGGAGTCTTATTTCACACAACAATTCCTTTCATATAGGTCCGAATTACACGGGAGACAAGGACACACTTAGGGTGTTGGACCATGCTAAATGTGCTATACATCTTGTACTAGCCCAAAGCAAGTAGTTACACTTTTAGTGCTGTGACTGTCTCAAGTGTTACTTGAACTTCTCGGACCCTCCCGGAGGGGTCTGGATGTTCTCCCAGAAGACTTTCCCGTCTCTGTATGATGACTCTACAACATGCATTGTGTGTAATTACAGACGCACCTCCAGGATTCTAAGCATAAAACTTACGGAGGTGCCCGATCTTCCAAAGATTGGGAAGCGGGGTCCCATCCTCTGTTGCCAAGCGAACGCATCCTGGTCGGGATACTTTAATTACTCGGAAGGGACCCTCCCAGCTGGGGGAAAGTTTGTTCATCCCTTCCCAGGTTAGTATCTTCTGAAGCACCAGGTCACCTTCTTCAAGCTGTCAGTCGCGCACATGCCTTTGATGATAGCGCCTGAGCGCTTGGCGATAACGTGTGTTTTGAATAGCTGCTTGGCACCTTCCCTCGTCGACGAGGTCAAGGTCTTCACACCCGAACTGGTCCTGTGTGGTTTCAATCCAGTTGGCTCCATGCTTTTTTAGGCGCTCGTACATGCGCGTCTTGAGTTCCTTTAATATTTCTGCATTTGCTCTCTCGGCTTGGCCATTGCTTGATGGATGAGCTACTAAGGCATAGCTTAGTTAAATGTCGAGGTCTTCGCAATATTCTTGAAATGCGGCACTTGTAAATTGAGTTCCGTTGTCAGTTATGACATTGTTCGGAACTCCAAATCTTCATATAATGGACTTCAAGAATTTGATTGTTGATTGCTTGTTGATTGTTACCACTGGAGTTGCTTCCGGCCACTTGGTGAACTTGTTGATGGCAACATACAGGAACCTGTAAACTCCGACGGCTTTTGGGAATGGTCCCAAGATGTCCATGACCCACATAACAAATGGTCATGTGGGAGGTATCATTTGTAGCTATTGAGCCGATGTGTGAATCTGTTTTGCGTGGAACTGACACGCTTCACATTTTTCACTAGCTCAACCACATCCTAAAGTGTTTTAGACCAGTAAAAGCCATGCCGAAAGGCTTTACCAACTAGTGTGCGGGAAGAAGCATGGTTCCCACACTCGCCTCCATGGATTTCCGCAAGGAGCTCGCGACCTTCTTCCTTTGCAATGCACCGCATTAGGATGCCATTGGCACCGTGTCAATAGAGATCCCCTTCTACCGACGTGTATCTTTTAGCTAATCTGACAATCCGGTCAGCGGATACACTGTCTGTCTTCAGGAAGGATATTGTCTTTCAAGTAGGTACGGATCTCCGAGATCCATGCATCGGAGCTTACTTGAGCTTTTGAGTCTTGCGTGCTCGGTTGCTCGGAGTTTCTGACAGCACCTACGACCCTTGGTTGACGCCATGGAAATAGGGTCACTGGGACTGCCAGCTTCGTGGTGCTGGTCTTGCCCCCTTCGCTCGGTTCGGCAGGTTGAGATGTTGGTTTGACGACCTCCGGGCAAAGATTCTATCAGGAGCCAGAGCTCCGGTTGAGGCTTTCGTCGAGAGTTCGTCAGCTTCAGCGTTATGAAGATGTTGAACATGATGGAGATCTAGGACTTCAAAGTCCTTCTGAAGCCTCTGGACTTCAAGGAGATAAGCAACTAATTGAGGAGTGTTGCAGGAGCATTCACCTTTGACTTGTTTTAAGATGAGATGTGAATCTCCCTTCACTAACAGTTGTTTTACACCATAAGATAGTGCCACCTTGAGTCCGTAAATCAGTCCTTCATACTCCACAATGTTGTTGGTTGCCTTGAAATCAAGGTGAACCATATATTTGACCTTCTCCCCGGTCGGAGCCAGGAGAAGGATTCTAGCTCCTGCCCCCTCCTTTTGCACGGAGCTGTCGAAGTAGAGGGTCCAGTGAATACCGGAACTTTGGGTTCTAGTTTCTGTTCACTATGGCCCCCAGGGTTTGATGGAGAGGGGGTCCATTCCGCCACGAAGTCAGCCAAGGCTTGACTTTTGATTGCTTGTCTTGACACGAATTCTAGGTCGAATTCTGCCAGTTCCACTGCCCACTTTGCAATGTTCCCAATAGAATTAGGGTTATGCAAAATAGCACGCAGTGGAAAAGAAGTTATCATTGATATTTTGTGGGCTTGGAAGTAATTACGAAGCTTCCTTGAGGCAATAAGAACTGCGTAAAGCAGTTTATGAACCTCAATGCATCTTGTCTTGGCATCATAGAGTACTCCACTGATGAAGTACACGGCATGTTGGATGGTTTGGACCCTTTTAGAAGGATCCAGAACTTCCTCTCCATCGACCCGTACCCTGCTGGAGGGTTCTAGACCTTCAGGTTGTGCTACTTGGACCCTCCCAGAGGGGTCGAAAACTCCTTCTTGTTCGACCAGGACCTCACTAGGAAGATCCAGATCATCTTGGTTAGCCACGTGAACCTCCTCTGACAAATGAGGTTGATCTCCTAGCATTTCATTTTGAGATTCTGTGTCTGGGAGCTGAGACCCAGTCACGTCTTCAGGTGATTCCGGACCCTCTTGGAGGTGTCTGGACTCTTGGGTTGGATGTGGCTCCAGTCTTTCCGCAACCAGGACCATGTTAACAACTTCGGTCGTTGCCGAAATGTAAAGCAGTAAAGGATCACTAAGAGTAGGAGCTACGGATATCGGTAGTGTGGTGAGGAGCTGCTTCAGCTCTTGAAACGCCTTTTCTGCTTCTTCAGAACAATGAAAAGGTCCGGTCTTCCTCAAGAGTTTTAAGAAGGGTAGCGCTCGTTCTGCCAGTCTTGAGATAAACCGGCTGAGCGCAGCCAGGCGTCCAGTTAGCCTCTAGACATCTTTAATGCGGACTGGGGGCCGCATATCTTCTATGGCCTTGTTCTTCACCGGATTTGCTTCAATTCCTCGATGAGTCACCAAGAACCCCAGAAGCTTCCCGGAGCTAACCCCGAAGACACACTTGTCCGGGTTCAGCTTGGTGCTCGTGGTGCGCAACTTTTCAAAGACGGCTTGTAAGTTGTCAATGAGTGACTCCTTGTTTTTGATCTTCACAAAGATGTCATCGACATACACCTCCACCAAGTATCTTATTAGCTCTCCAAATGTTTTGTACATAGCTCGTACAAATGTTGAAGCAGCATTTTTAAGACCGAATGGCATGGCAGTATAACAGTACAATCCATCTACTGTTATGAAGGCAGTATGCTCTTCATCTTCCTTAGACATTTGGATTTGTTGATATCCAGAATATGCATCTAAGAAACACAATAGCTCACACCCGGAGGTGCAGTCCACTATCTGATCTATTCTAGGTAGTGGAAATGGTTCCTTTGGACATGCCTTATTTAAGGTGGTGTAGTCGATACACATCCGAAGCTTCCCACCGGCCTTGGCTACAACAACTGGGTTTGCCAGCCATTTTGGATGGAAGACTTCCCGAATGAATCCAGCTTCGAGTAACTTCTTGATTTCCTGTCGGATGAAGTTTTGTCGCTCGATCGATTGCTTCTGAGGCTTCTGGTGTACAGGCCGTGCATTTGGGAAAATCTTCAGATTGTGCTCAATCACCTCCCTAGGGATCCCAGGCATTTGTGATGGTTGCCAGGCAAACACATCAACATTATCCCGGAGGAAAGTTATGAGCGCGAGTTCCTATTTGTTGTTCAGACCCCACGATATACAGGTAGTCTGAGCAGCATCGGAACCAATTTGGACGACCTTGATGGGAAAGTCGGTGTCGCCGTTTGGTCGCACACGGGGTGCGGAAGTATAGCCTTTATGAAGGATGCTCGGGGGGTTCGGAGCTGGCTCCTTACCGGATGCTTCCTCTTGCGCTGCGGTAAGCACATAGAGTTCTTCTAGAGTGGTAACCCCTGCGGTGCGATCTTTGCAGATCCGGAGAACACCCGTGGGTGTTGGCATCTTCAAAACCAAGTAGCCATAATGGACAACAGCCATGAACTTGTATAAAGCTGGCCTGCCCAGAATGGCATTGAACGGCAGACTGATCTGCGCAACGTCGAAGACCAATTTCTCAGTTCGGTAGTTCTCCCGGGTCCCGAAGGTCACTGGGAGTGTGATAGAACCGAGAGGAGTAATGGCCCCCGGACCTACTCCAGAGAAAGGTCGAGAGGGGCAAAGGTCCGAAGGTCGGAGATGAAGTTTGACGAAGGCTTCGAAGCTTATGAGGTTTAGCCCCACACCTCCGTCAACCATCACATGGTGAAGTTGGATGTTGTTAATGGTGGGAGACACCATCAACCGAAGTTAGCCGGCTCCAATCATGTTGCGAGGGCAATCTGAAGCATCAAAAATTCTGGGAGTATCCATCCATTTCCGATAAAGCTCTGCCCTAGCAGTGGGAGCTACAACGGCCATGTCCCGCCGCGTTGTCTTAAGGATGCAGCGAGAGGTGATGTCCGAAGAACCACCATAGATGGTTTTCAGGGTCTTCCGACGCTCGTTGTCAGAGACGTTGGAATCATCGTCGACAGTATTGTAGATGGCTTTCAAGACCTTTTTGGGGTCCTGGAAACCTAGCTCCTCTTTGGCCGGAGCTTCATCGACATTTTGTTTTCCTTCCCTTTGACGGAGAGGAGCTGAGCTTCTTCCTGGCACTTGTTATAGAGCTCGGCAAGGATTTGGACCTCCCGGCATTCTTTCAAACTGTGTTCGTCCGTCTTGTGGATCGGACACCACACTTTGGAACTGCCTCCATCTTCTCACGATGGTCGAGGCCGTTTCTCAGGGCGTGGCCCCCGGTCACCTGGAGCTGCGACAGCCGCAGCAGTAGGTGCGTCGACCGATGGCTTTTTCTTGCCATTGGATTTCTTCTTCTTCTTGCCACCACCGGAGGTAGTGGCTTCAGCTTTGGAGGGTTTTTTTGTTAACCTCCAGAGCTGGTTTCGAGTGCATTTCACGGCCCTCCCTAGCTTTAGCACATTTGTCTACCAAGCTGAAGAGTTTTGTGACATTGGTGACTTCTTTGGTCGCGTGTTTCTCCAGCATATTCTTATCTCGAATGCCCTGTCTGAATGCAACGATAACATAAGAGGTCAAGATTGAAGGGATGGTGTTTTGTACTTGAGAGAACTGCTGGATGAAGGATCATAGTGACTCCCCCGATGTTTGCTTTACGGCAAACAGGTCCAATTCAGTGCCGGGCCGGGTGTAGGATCTCCCGAAGTTGGCAGTGAATTGTTGGCATAGCTTCACCCAACTATTAATGGAGTCGGGTGGAAGACTCATGAACCGGGACCTTGTAGTCCCAGTTAATGCCACCGGGAAGTAATTGGCCATTACAACCTCATCACCCCCCGCTGCCAGTATGGCAGTGGAGTAGATTTGAAGGAATTCGGCGGGGTTGACAGTCCCGTCGAATTTTTCTGGCAAGTGAGGCCGGAACTTCTGTGGCCATCTGACCATGCACAAATGCATGGCCAGGGCAGAATAGCCTCCTCCTACTCCTTGAGGAGCAGGGTTGTCCCGAGCCTCTCGCCTCTCACGAGCACGCTCAATATGGACACGGTTGTCCTGCTGCCGGTAACGGCGATCCTGTTTCGACCGCAGGTCATGATTCAGAATCCTGGTGATGGCATGGGTGTGTCGTGCCCCAGGGGGCAAAGAACTCACCTGCTGGGATGCAACACGTCTCCTTTGTTGTGAGACTTGTGGACCACGTCGGCCAGACAAAGTCCGTCATTGTGACGGTGCTAGCCCCGAAGGGTGAGGACCTTGATTGCTGATGCCTGCAGCCACAGCTGCGACCAGATGGTCAACATCAGCCCTCCACTGCTCCATAGCACCTTGTGGTGCACCTGGAGGCGATGGGTGTTGTAGGCGAGCTCGGAAAACAATGAGCGCGTGCTGAGGGTTGTTGTTTTTCGACGCAGTGATCGATGCAGATGCACCATCTTGGCGCCCAGTGTTGTTGACTGGAGCAGATGGTGGCTGTAGAGCCATATTGTTCGTCGGAATAATGGCATCGACTGGTTGTTGTGTGTTGGAGGGATTACCTCCGGCAAGTTGCCCAGCGTGGTTGCCATTGGATGATCCTACAGCAGAGTTCACCATCTTGATATTTCGGGCGCCCTGCCCCCTACATGGCGCGCCAAATGACGAAGTGTTTAATACGGCACTTCCCCCGGTACTACCAAATGTATCCCGCGGAGGTTCTTGTTTAGGTTGGGGCATGCAGAGATCAAGAACAAAATGGTGACACCAGAGTTTTACGTGGTTAGGGCCGCTTGAGCATAACACCCTACTCCATGGGATTTGTGTTGTTGTATTGTGTGAGTTTCTTCGCTAGTATGCGGGTTAGCTCAGGTAAGATTAGATGAGATCGGATCCCCCCTTGGGTACGTGCGGTACAACCCTTTTTATAGTTCTAAGGACTGACCGTTACAAAGCTTGTCTGACCCGACATGTGGCCCTGGCATATTTAATGGCCTAATACATCGTCTAAAGAGTATTAAGTATTATTAATAGTGTGATAACGTGCCATAATGGCTGGGTTACCCCTATTAATAGTGCTATAATTGTGTGTCATTAATATAGCATTAATGACACATAATCAGGCCTTATAACTTCCACTTTAACTGTCCTTGATTGTCCGTGCAGGATGTGATCTGCATGTATTCACGTTGGTGATGAAGGTCTGGAGGCTTCACACGTGGCAGTTCTGGAGTTTTACCTTGTGGGAATGATGGTCCGGGACTGTTGTACACGTGGCGGTACCGGAGCTCCTCTCTGTCGGGGTTTAGGTCCGGAGCCATTGTACATGTGTTGTCACCGGAGCTTCCCTTTGTTGGAAGTTTAGTCTCGGTCTTCTTTTACATGTGTTAGCTCAGGAGCAAACCATATAAGAGGAGCGGGTCCGGTACAGCGTGACATGTGGGACATGAAAGGACCTTTGACTATAACGGGTGGAACTTTCTTGCACTTCTTGCGGTATTGTAGGGTACCCGGTCTGCAGGGTACCGACGGGCGCCATTCGATAAGGTCGAGACATCGGTGTGGTTCCCACTGCAAGTTCAATCTTGAACTCCACGTCACGTTCGGGCAGCATGCCCGGTAGATCATTGGGAAACACATCAGGGTATTCACGGACTACAGGAATGTCTTCTAACTTAATGGATTCAGAGTGGTATGCTGGTGCAATTTCTTGAACGGGTCGATCAAGAATGAGAGTATGTACACTGTGTAGTGGAGAACCCAAATGAACGGTTTGAGGAATCATAAAAACAGCACTGTGGTGATGTAACCACGACATACCTAATATGACATCGATCTTTTGGCCATCTAAGATAATGAGAGCGGTTGGATATATTTTTGCACCCATGCACATTGGTGCTTTACGAATCATACGATGAGGTGATATTTTTCCGCCTGGGGAACAAATCACATATGGATGTCCCGTAGGAAATATTTGTAGTTGGTGCTTGACAACATATGAACTACTAATGATATTGTGGGTGGCTCCAGAATCAAAAAGTATGATAATGGTGTGAGCGATGAGAGTGAACGTACCCGCGAATACGTGTTTGCCTTCCGGTACGTCCTCAATGACGATGTGGTGGACATTGCAAGGTTTGGGATTTAGTTTCTTGGGCTGGTTGCGTGATCGATTAGCACCCTGGTACGATGCTTGTCCGCTGGTTTGCTTGTCTGGACAGTTGTAGGAGAGGTGTCCGACACGTCCACAGTTGTAGCACGTATATTGGGTCGAACCACCATAGGCCAGAGGACGGAAACCTGATGCACGCTGCTGCTGTGGGGGTGCATGAGGTATCATCCTTTGTTTCTGCTGCTGCTATGGCAGGGGTGGTCGGAAGCTTGGCACGTTGAACGGGCGGCCACGGAACATCGGCGGTCGTGCCAGTGGCTGCCACCTTTGACCTGATGGTGATTGGTACACCATATTGTACTTTTGTGAAGCTCCACCACTGCTGACCTGCAGACCACTCATCTTCTTCTCAGTCACCAGCTCGCATGTCGCATTCTCTTGTACGATCGCTGCATTGACAAATTCATTGAATGTGCCGCGATTGAACAAGCCTCGATAGAAGCAGTCCCGTTTCTTCTCCTCCGTGTTCACATGATCTGGTGCATATTGCTCCAATTGATTGAAAGCCTTGGAGTACTCGTGAGCACTCCTCCCACCTTGCTTGAGTTCAAGAAATTCATGAAGCTTGCGTTTTATAATCCCGGGAGGCATGTGATAGGCGTGGAACGCCTCCCGTAATTCAGTCCAAGTCACGGCGTGACCAGACGGCAGAGAGGCAGAGAGGCGATGTAATTCGCCCACCATGCGCCGGCAGAGCTGTGAAGCTGCTGTGCCGCGAAGAGCACCTTCTGCTGTTCGGTGCATTGGAGCAACCCGAACTTTGCTTCAGTTGTGCGGAGACAGTTGTCCACCTCAAGTGGTTCATCGGCCTCCGTGAAGACCGGCGGATGAGTCACCAAAATATCCGAGTAAGTGCTTTGTTGAGGCTGATGATTGCCTCCGTCTGGACGTCCCCACTGGCAAGACTTATTCTGCACGATGGTTCGCAGCAGCTCGGTCTGCTCGTCGTGCGGACCCACCATTACTGCAATCACGTCCGCCAACGTAATCGTAGGAGGAGGTGGCGGTGGCGGTGGCGGTGTCAGCCGTCACTGATCCTGAGTTATCTGTTGCTGGGAGTTATCACCTCACTGGCTCGAGCTACCGATCTATACCGTGTTACGGGTGCGCACCATTCTGCTGTTACAACCATGAATCCAACATGACACGTGATATTGTAAGACCACTCAAGGATAAAAACAATAGTATGCGTATTAATAACCAATCTTGCATAATGGTAACATATATTGATAAAGTATAGACTTTATACACAATACATCATCCCTGGACCAATGTTACAATAGCGAGCTCCAAATTAATGAACTCCATGGATTGAAGTTTATTTTGACTATTGTCGGTCACGACGGGACGTTATGCGCGTTATCGTGCAAATATGCTCTCTTATCTATAACATGATACAAACATGGTCATAAAAAAAAAGAGGTTTGAGTGGGTCAAACCCTCAATTCCACTGGTAAATGGTTGAGTATCGACACCTGGTCTGTTACGACACTTATCCGTGAAACCGAGGACCAGATTCATAACAAGGGCAAAACATATCCAACCGATGAAGTTTCTGTTGAAACCTGACCAGCCGTACTCAAGCACAAATTTAACCCAGTGAATGGCCGAATCAGATCTTGGGGTGAACTACAAAGTTGAAGTACACTTCAAGAACTTTCCAAGATGTATTGGTTTTACTCCAGATAGTTTCTGGTTGAGGAGATATGGCATTGTAAACCTGACAGTTTTTCTGGAAATTTTGACAGCACCTCCTTTGTTTATGCTGATTTTGGGCCACAATTTCCATATATAAAATTAACAATTTACAACATCCACGGATTACCAAATTGTAATACATATTACAAGGATTACAGAAGTTTCTTGCACGGCCCGGTTTGAATTTTTTTAGAGTGAGATATGGTCAAAACAATAAGGAGTTCAGAGAGGGTTCCAGTTTCTGTTCAGTTTGGCAGATTTTGGAACATTGAAATTTTGAACAGGTTAGAGGGGAACTCAGTTCTGGAGTTGAACATAAAAGTTTTAAAGGACTTCCTAAAATTTCCAGCCATATAATATAAACCTTCATTGGAGTTTTCTACTGGGGGATATCTTTTCCCAAATTCAGGTTTTTTTCTGGCAGAAAACAGAACACTCTGTTTTTGCATCTATGACTTCAAAACCTACTCCAATTTCGGAAACTTAGATCAAAAATCAGAGCTCAATAGCTAATATAAGTATTTCTACATCTTCTCACTTCCATTTTACACCAAAGTGGTTAATGCATCAATGGAATACATGTCGGTACTACGTGCCTCACAAAAGTGAAAATTCTAAGCCGGTATTCCGGCATATGTCTCAACGGTAGCCTTAGTGACGTTCACTCGCAAACATTTTCTAAGCGCAATACGATCACGCGGTCAGTGCATCTGCATAATACACTCAATTTACAAAAGACTGATTATGGTGTCGTACGGCACAGCCCGCACGGGAGATCATTTCAGACAGTCACAATAATATATATGAAAGTATCACATCCGTCCCATATCATTCCATATGGGCTGCCCCGAGCTAAGCCACATCTCTAGGTACATGACCGGATTTTCTACAGCCCAATGGGGTCCCACATCTTTTTATAATGCTGCACCAGTAGGAGGTGCATCGGGTTATGTACCACCCGACGGGGTCCCACGTCTTTGCCTAATGCTGCAACAGTATGAGGAGCTTTCGCGTGTTTATTAAAAAACACACTACATGCTTCTCAACCACATACTAGGTGCCCACGTCATTTATCTCTTGTGCTAGGGATCAGCGCTACTATGGCCTTTTGAACATTGAACGTTCAAGAGTTTCATACTTCGTGTTTCTGACCACATGATGGGGTATCCTCGCTTTTGCCTGAAGCACACCCGAGAAAAGCATTTTCATATGTTCCCAGAACCATGAGAAGGTTCAGAGACTCATATTAACTCCCGTGCGAAGCAAAAGGGAACAATCATCATTCTACATCTCATACGGAGAGCTTACCTCAATTGATCCGCTAGCGGTGGCGTACCTTACCTCTTACCTAACGTCGGAGCGTCGTTACAGAATATATTAACACATATGTTAGCTTTGCCACCTTAAGTAACTATGCTAATAATAGTCCTTATGGGGGCTAATATCGATTCATCACCATAAACCTAAATTTTTCTCGTGATACAATCCTCTTAAGTGTTCTATTTCTAATGCAGCTCTGATACTAGGTTGTGAGGACCAGAGTCCCGACGTTCCAAGAATCGCAATTGGGAGGTGACGTGCGATGCGGTACCCAACAGCACAGAAAATGTACATCATATTATATAAAACAACATAGTGTTATACAAGCTTTGTCTTTTACAAATAAAATACATTAATATACACTACAGTAGAAGATAAGTTCATAGCTCTCGACAATCAAGCCTAAGATATGCAAAAGTCATTCCGTTCAACCCGTGAACGGAAGCACACTAGCAGCACGCAAATTACATCACGGCGGTGTGTAGGGTTCCCACTCGGCCGTGTACCCCGACGGGGGCAACGCCTTACCGGTGAACCCTTCATCATATACGTCATCATCTGCAGCAAAAACTTAAAATAGAAACCGTGAGCACGAAGGCTCAGCAAGACTTAACCGTCTCCACTAGGCATGAAACTCTATATGCAGGATATACATAATATAGGACAGCAGTTTGCAATAAAAGACTCGCCTAAATGTTAGTCCTTACTTTCATCTTTGAGCAGAAAATTAAGGCTTCATGAATCTGAAATTTAGTGAGCAATCTGTTCTAAACATACAAGTATCAATACATAATTATTCCATAAATCATGATGCAATAATATTTAGCTCCAAATAATTAACTACGTCACGACGCAGTGAACAAGTGGTATTCAATAACTGCGAGGGACGGCGACTCGAATCGATATACACCTGTAGGGATACCCGAATAGCACGACACATATACCCACACTGGGAGCTGCGAAGGCACACTCCACTGATGTTGTATGTGGCAACCTTTGACCCGCTTCCTACACGTTGAACTGGTCCCACAGCTACGAGCAGGAGGCCCCCACACAGAGTACAACGTACCCGCTGGCAGGTTTACACCTTGCTGCTCTCAACCCGCACTTATAAGGCGGTAGGGTATGCCTTGACACTAAGGTGGACAAGTTACATCGGTTTACTGGGTCCCATATATCCAGTATGCCTTCGGTACATTCAAACTTACTCAAAAGGGCCGCATATGGATCAGTCCTTGACTGACACAGGCACAGCTATAGCTCACAGGCCCCTATGTCCTGCTGCTCCTACTCCATGCCCGGTCTCATATTTAACGAGATAGTGAATCTCTCACTCGACCATTCCCTTGTGAACCCAGATCCTGAACTCGCGAGTAGATTCCAACTACTCATCTTCTACTGAAGCAACTATAACATTAAGCATAACATGGACTCATCGAGGACTTAAACATCTACCCTGCTCTCAAGGGTGCTCTAGTCATGCAAGTGGAAAACTCCAAGAAAACCTAGACCAAATGCACAATACATGCTAACCCATATAGTGTGATACAAATAAAATTTCAAAACTCTGTTAAATGGAAATCGGGGCTTGCCTGGCTGCGAGACGGGATTAAAGTTAGTCTCTGTGTTGATGAATTCCAGTGGTTCCAGGGTCTCCTCGAGCTCGGTAACTATTTGATATGCAGAGAATAATGCAAGTGAATCAATATTGGTATTATTACATAGTTGAAAGCAAACATAGTTAAGTATATTAAATAATGGTCACTGGTTCTGGAAATTTTACAGAGGACAGTAGGTAATATGAGTAGGGTTCTGGCCAAAATTGGTCTAAGTTCATGGAAGTCTCCGTTGTATAAAATTCAATGTAGATAAACCTTTCCCAGAATTTTCATCGGCAATCTGGGACCTTAACATGGCAAAAAGTTGGTGTTCTGTTTAGAGTATGTCAACAGTGACTCAACAAAATTAGTTTCGTAATTTTCTAAGCATTATACTGTGAGATATTGAATTTACAAGTTTAAACAATTTGCTGAAAAGTTTCTGGACATTTTGGAGATTTAAGGTACATAGAGATTGGAAACACAATTTGTCTATTCAAATAAACTCAAATCGACCTGAAAATTTTACTGAAACTTAAGGGAATTATTTGGCCAAGTTTGGGAATATTTGAATGAATTTAGAGTCAGGAATTAATTCCAATAGCATTTTGCTTCATGGAATTATTGAGGATAATATTTCGATTTTCATACAGATTCAAGTGCACCACATGAAAGTATAGATCATCCTGGATAGAAAATGTTTATTTGAGAATTTTGGGACAAGTATTCTAGGAGATATGGATTTTCAAAGTTGGAGCAAAATCTGGAATTAAATTTTAATTGGAAACTTTGAATTATTGGCTGGGCCCACGGTTTAAATGGACCAATCAGATTTAAGCCATGCGGGGCCATATAGATAACGTTCGTGGCCACACTGGATCCTAGTGCTGCAGCAGATCCGGGGCATACGCCATTAGGCAGACAGCCGGGCCCCACGGGCCCTTTGTCTACCTCGCGCCCCGCCGCGTTCTGGCGGCGCCCGACGGTGGCTGCTCGCTGGTGCCTTGCCTCAGCCCGATCTAGGGCATGTCTGCCTCCCAAACTTGCCGCACCCACCTAAAAATCAATGGGGAACTCGATGGTAAGGCTCCTGACGGTGATAGATGACCAGAAATGGCGGTGCAATGGCGGCTGGCAGAACTAGAGTTCCGGCCATGTCGGTCGGCCCCTCCTGTGCACCATTTTGCACCGGAAAACCACCAAAATTCTCCTGAGAATATAGGGAACGTGGGAGAGGGTGCCAAAGTGATTGAAACTTGCTTGAACAATGAAAACGATGGTGAGCCGACATGGTAAAAAAATCGCAGTTGGGAAAACTGCTATTCCGGCTTGGTTACTCGATGAATCTCGATGATTCTTCTTCGAGGTGAAGCTCCTGGACCTAAGGGAGTAAAAGCTCACAGCCACGCCGATTACTTGCACGTAGAAACTGAATTTTATGGAAAACCTAACCATGTCCCTATATGAAGCTCGTCAGAAACTTGATGAATACTTGGTGTAGAAGCCATGGCATGCGCTGAATTTTTTACAAGCACATTCTACAGATAGTTGTGCAGCTTTTTGATTCAAGGACTGTGTTGAGAAAAGGCTCGTAGCACCGGGTCACTGAGGGAGCATAGGAAGGCCAACACAAACAGATGAACAGCGGTCGTGTTTCAGCTCGGAGTTGCTTCGGGATGGCTCAACTGTGCAAGAAAAATGATCATATAGGTGCGCAAGACATTTGTGAGGAAGTAGAGGCAAATAAAACAGATCAAATCCGAGTACCCTGGCTTAATTCCGGCTGGACAGTGAAGAACTCAGGTGTTACAAGATTTTTGTGCCAGGAATGAAGAACATAGGAGAGTGATCGCCTTTAGGGCCTAGAGGAAGATAAGGAGGAGCTTTGGGAGTGCTGTATGCAGCTGGAGGCGACCTCAAGCATGCAGGAAGCTCTGTGGCAATTGTATGCCGTGTGGTGTCGCCCTGGGAAGAAAGAACATAACACTCTTAGCATGACAGGTGGGTCCCACATGCTGCTCATCCTCGTCCTCCTCACTGGACAGTCAATTCTACCACCTAGTTCAGTCCAAATTGCTAGATATTTGTGGGAAGGCTAAATTGAAGATGAAGAATTTGATTCTGAGCTCAAATTGCTGATTTGACCAAGTTTCATTTGAATTCAAAGTTCATTTTGAATTTGAGTGGGATTCAATGTAGCCATTCAATTAAATAGCAAACTTGCTTCAAAAATTAAGAAAGTTTGCAGGGAGACAATTTGAAATATTTGGAATCCAATGGTCAACTCAAATCTTCGTGTTAAACTCATTTGAACAGTAGCTAAGTTTATTCTTTTGTACTCATCCTTGCGATTCCCCCACCAAAACAGTTATAGGTGATGCTTGGGAGTACCACAAGGATCATGTGGAGTACTAGGTTGCGTGCTATCGTCAATTGCCTGTGGATTGGAGTCGCACTTCTTATCTTATTTTACCACTGCAATAATTAGAGACTTGTAATTCGTGAACCATTGAGTTGTCGTAATAAAGTACTTATTTACTATTGTGACGTGGTGAATTTTTTGAATATCATTTGTGATGTTGTCGTTTATGTGTGATGAACATCTTGGAAACTCATATGCGTTCACTTGGTTCATTTTTTGGAACCGGGTGTCACACCTCTTTACTAAGCATGTTGACAATGATTTACTTGTATGCCAAATTTATGTCGACGACATAATAGTTGGCTCGACTAACAAATCTTATTGCAATGATTTTAGCAAAATTATGACCGGTAGGTTGGAGATGTCAATGATGGGATAATTGAAGTTCTTCCTTGGATTCCAAGTGAAAAAACTAAAGTACACCAAAGATCTTCTCAAAAAGTTTGACATGGACAAGGGCCCATGAAAACAACAATGGCGACCAATGGGCATCTTGACCTCAACCAAGAAGGACCGATCATTGACCAAAAGGTATATTGCTCCATGATTGGTTCTTTACTCTACCTTTGTGCATCTAGACCTGACATTATGCTTAGTGTATGCTTATGTGCAAGATTTCAAGCCGCTCCAAAAGAATGCCAGTTGACGGCCATTAAGAGAATCTTGCATTATTTAGTTTACACAATGTCGGTACCATGCGTACCGGGTACCCTATGATATCGCAATAAGTGCAAAAGAGTTCTACCCATCAAAATTAAAGGCTTCCTCAGGCCCCACCTGTCATATTACACCGGACCCGCATCTCTCATATGGGTAGCTCCGGATATTGACGCATGTAATGTAAATCCGGAGCTAAACTCTCGACACAAGGAAGCTCCGCGATCAACACGTGTATAATGACCCCAGACCTAACCCCCAGCAGAGGGAACCTCCAGTGTTGACAAGTGTACAGCAGTGCTGGAGCTACCTCCCCGCAAAGGGAAGCTCTGAAGCTACCACGTGTGGAGCCTCCGGATCTTCATCAACGAATGCATTGGTAGATCTCCTTCAGCACAGACATTAAAGGGACAGTTAGAGTGGCAGTTACAAAACTTGATTACTTGTCGTTAATGATGTATTAATGACACACGATCAGAGCACTGTTAATAGAGGTAACACAAGCATTAAGGCACGTTATCACAATATTAACCATGCTTAATACCCGTAGATAGTGTATTAGGCTAATTAATGCGCCAGGGCCACATGTAGGGTCAGGCTAAAGATGTAACGATCAGTCCTTGGACTATAACCCAGAGCACGTGCTCATTGCTGCACGAGCTCTCCTACAGCATCCACCGCCTCCAGGAGCACCCCACGGTTCTATGGAGCAGTGGAGGGCTGATGTTGACTATCTGGTTGCAGCTGCAGCTGCTGGCATCAGCAATCAAGGTCCTCCCCCTCGGGGCGAGCACCATCACAAAGACGGACCT
Source organism: Tuctoria greenei (assembly GCA_036927565.1). Lineage (NCBI taxonomy): Eukaryota > Viridiplantae > Streptophyta > Magnoliopsida > Poales > Poaceae > Tuctoria > Tuctoria greenei. The sequence goes on from JAYESD010000001.1 coordinate 203,622,623, forward strand.
TGTCAGGCCGACTTGGTCTGCAAGTCTTGCAGCAGAGGAGACGTGCTGCATCCCAACAAGTGACCTCGTTGCCTCTAGGGGCACGACGCACCCACACCATCACCTGGATTCCGACTCATGACCTGCGGTCAGAACTTGATTGCCATTACCAACAGCAAGATGGTTGTGTCCATATCGAGCGTGCTCGTGAGAGGCGAGAGTCTCGGGACAACCATGCTCCTCAGGGAGTAGGAGGAGGTTGTTCTTCCCCGACCATGCATTTACGCATGGTCAGATGGCCACAGAAGTTCCGACCTCACTTGCCGGAAAAAATCAACAGGACTATCAACCCCGCTGAATTCCTTCAAACTACTCCACTGCCATACTGGCAGCGGGGGTTGATGAGGCTGTGATGGCCAATTACTTCCCGGTGGCTTTGAATGGGACTGTGAGGTCCTGGTTCATGAGTCTTCCACCCGACTCCATTAATAGTTGGGCGGAGCTATGCCAACAATTCACTGCTAACTTTGGGAGTTCTTACACCCGGCCTGGCACTGAATTGGATATGTTTGCCGTAAAGCAAACATCAGGGGAATCGCTGAGATCCTTCATCCAGCGGTTTTCCCAGGTACGGGTTACTATTCCTTCACTCTCGAGCTCTTCTGTAATCATTGCATTCAGACAGGGTGTTGGAGATAAAAAGATGCTAGAGAAGCTGGCAATCAGAGAAGTCACCAGCGTCACGGAACTCTTTAGCCTAGCACACAAATATGCTAGAGCTATTGAGGGCTGTGAAATGCACTTCAAGCCAGCTACGGAGGCCAACAAGAAGTCCTCAAAAACTGAAGCCACTACCTTCGGTGGAAGCAAAGAGAAAAGGAAGCCCAACAGCAAGAAGAAGCAGTCGGCCAGTGCACCAGCCGCTGCAGCTGCTGCAGCTTCAGGTGGTTGGGGGCCACGCGCAGAGAAACGACCTCGTCATTCATCAGAAGACGGCAACAATTCCAAAGTGTGGTGTACGATCCACATGACAACCAGACACAACCTAGAAGAATGTCGAGAGGTCCAGAATCTTGCCGAGCGTTATAACAAGCACCGGGAAGAAGCTCCTTTTCATCAACGGGATGGAAAAAAATCGACGAAGCTCCAGTTCAGGAGGAGCTAGGTTTCCAGGATCCCAAGAAGGTCCTGAAAGCTGTCTACAACACTGTCGACGACAATTCCGATGTCTCTGACAACGAGCGCCGGAAAACCCTAAACACCATCTATGGTGGTTCTTTGGACATCACCTCACACCGCATCCTCAAGACAATGCGGTGAGACATGACCATGGTAGCACCCACTAACAAAGGGGGGCCTCATCGGAAGTGGATGGATACTCCTATCATTTTTGATGCTTCGGACTGCCCCCGAAACATTATCGGGGATGGCCAACTCCCGTTGATGGTGTCACCCACCATTAACAATATTCAATTTGTAAAATCCCACATTTTCCTTTATATGAGGTTCAGTTTTAAGTTGGTTATCAACCCTGATGGAAAGCAATTATAGCTATGCTTGTGAGTTGGATCTCATCATATCTTTTCTTCCACTCATGCTTAAATTTATTAACATGAGGAATGGACTTCACCAATAATCTTAGATAAATTCTTTTGACCTCTCTTCAAAGTTTGGAATTATCTGAATGGAGGATCCTAGGTCAAATTAGTATGCAGTACCCAATATATATTCAAATTAATTACAAATTGAATATGATACTGTACATTTGGCACAGTCAAAATTATTCAAATCTGAGGCAATAAATTTTTCTATGGTCTTCTCATATTCCAAATAGACTTCTTGCAGAGTTTCAAAATGTTTGAACTCCATTTGCTATTTTAATTGAGGTGCTTAGCAAATTCAAACCATATTTAGAATTCAAATACAGCAAAAGGTGGCTTAACTAGTTGCTCTTCCTTCTCATCCAGTCCTTTGCTTGATTCCCTGCTTATATGTGCGGTATTTCGAAGTTTCCTCGGAGCTCGCGGGTGAAGCCGCTAGGGAACCTTCTGTTCCACGAGGACAGGCCACTACAAGGACGTTCCCATCTCCTTCCTTGAAGAAATAAGGCACGCAAAGGTACCTAGATACTTCTTGTGAAGTTTGAGCCACTATCGTGCTTCCTAGCTTCCTTATATCAAGTTTCCCTGAAAACAGTTCATACCGAGATCACTAGATCACCGGTTAAATTCTGTTTCTACGTGCCATGATTTGTCAATCCGATAAGGTATTATCCTCTATATCTCTCGGTGCATCACCTAAACAAAAATGAAGGGAAGACATCGAGAGACGGGGTCGGATTTTGAGTTTTCGTGGCCGCCAACGAAAACCCATCGGCACACCATCGAACTCAGCTTTGCTGGTGATGTCACTCCGTTCTAACCCCCACATCATCATCCTGGTGCTCCCAGGAACATTCCCGACTTTTTCTCGAGCCTATTACGCCATTTCCGAGTGTTTGCGACGAACGCTGAAACCCTAGCTCCGCCGTCACCGTCACACTACCGTCTCCAGCCATCGCCGTCTCGATTGGACCCCACCATCGGCTTGCATGGTCGATTTTATGGTTGGGCGGTCAAGGCGAGGCCGGAAGGAGGTCAACACAACTAGGTCCGGCGAAGTGCCGCGGCAGTTCTGGCGAGAACGCCGCAGCATCGGGAGGTAGATGAAGGGTGCGGGTCCCACCTGTCAACGACGCACCTCTCGCGCGGGATCAGCTGTGAACGCGGATCTGGTGTGGCTGCGTGGGTTAACCCCGTAGATCCCGGTGTGGCTCCGCACTGATTGGCCCGATTCAAATGAAGTGGGACCGGCCTCTTTATTTGAAATTTTCAATAGGAAAAATAAATCCAGATTCAATACAAACTTGGAAAATCCATAACTTCCAGTAGAATTATCCAAAAAATCCCAAATAAATTTTGTTAGAGCCAGCATGAAGAATAATTTCAAGTGGTGCACTTGGATTTGCATGAAAAGCCATAGAAATTTCTCTATAATTCATATAAGCAAAATGCTTAAAGAATTCATTCCTACAGTTCTGTTAATTGGAAAATTCCCAATTTTGGTCAGAACACTATTGTTGATACACTTGATCTCCAGTAAAAGTTTCAAGTTCATTGGACTTAAAATACTGGGTTGATCAATATTCCAAATATCTATGTAGTTATAAATTGAGAAAAATGGAAAATCAATTTCCAAAAATTTACCCAAACTTGAAAAATCAGTTTCTCCCTGTAGGAAGCATGGAAAATAGTGAAACAATTTTTCCTAGATCAAGTGAGACCCCGTCTACATGATACAACCCCTAGTAGCCATGATAGGTCTCCAGAAATTTCAACCAAAATTTAGAGAAGGTTATTCCTCACCATAATTTTTAAAGAACAACAAACTTCCTTGATCATCTCCTATTCTTTGCAAGAGTCTTCTCTATAGTCTCTAGTATCTACCATAAAAGTCCCAAAGCCAATTAAGACAATTATCTTATTTTCATCCTAGGATATTCACACCACCTCAAGCATATTAATTATTTTCAAAGTCATTCATACCTAGTATATGCATATAGTGTAGTAGCTGAAATCGAGGAGCAGACGGAAGCTTTGGAGGTCCAGCTGCCAGAAACTAACATAGGCTCAGACTCGCATTCAAGCACGCCCCGGTTTGCATTTAAGTTCCTTATAGTGTTTCGAAGTTTTTATTTCACCTTACGTCTTCAGATGCTTGTGCATTATGTTTAAGGTGTTTTACATCCACTTGCATGGCCCACAAATCCTATATAGTCTTGGGTAGGTCTACGGCCCGTTAAGTAGACACTGCTATGCTTATGCTCATAGGAATTCAGTAGAAGTCGAGTAGTTGGAATCTACTCGCGAGATAGGAATTTTATCACATGGGAGGATCCGGAATCAGAAAATGATTTATGAATATGAAATTGAGACCGGGCAGTGGGTAGGATGTAACGAGACGTGGTCTCACGTGCGTAGCCCTACTTGTGTCGATTGAGGACTGTTTCGTATGCGGCCCTGCTAGACAAGCTTGAATTGTACCGGCAACATACAAGAGGAATGGGCTCCAGTAAACTGTTGTAGCTTGATACTAGTTTGTCGAGGCATTCCGTTCTGTTTTATAGGCGTGGGTTGAGGGCAGCAAGGTGTAAATCAGCTGGTGGGCATGTCAGAGTACGCCCCACGCAGTGACCTCCTGCTCGTGACGGATCGACCGGTTCGACATTCGAGTGTCTAGTGAAAGGTGGCCATATATGACTAGTACTAAAGTGTTACGTAGGTACTGCTTTAAGTACTCACTAACATTTCTGAAAGTGCGTATGTGTCGTGTTGTTCCGGGTATGTCCTGATTGCAATCACTGTCCCTTGTGGTAATAGAGTACCACTTGTTCACTGCGCTGTGACGTAGTAAATACTAAAGAAGTCGGGGGAATATGATATATGGGATTCCAAATTGCTTGGACAACCTTATTTGGCTTAGAGATAGTACAATTAAAAGTTTACAGTTTCCCCATACTTTACCTGTAAAAGCATTATGTGCTTTGTGCACGTCATATCATCGGCAAAACGTTTCTTGTTTGATTGTGGAGTCTATGATGTGTCGTGCCTGAAGAATGTCATGTGCTATTTAAAACATGACTATAAGGATCCACTTGTAGGCCAGTCCTTTATGCTTTACCTTACCTATGCTTAGTATTCACCCTTGCATATGTCTAGTGAGACGGGTTAGTCTTGCTGAGCCTTATGCTCACGTTTGCAGTTAACATGTTTTTGCAGATTATACGACTGATGACGGGTTTGATGATGAGGCTGCACCACCTCCAAGGTTTACAGACGAGTGGGAACCCTGCACGCCGCTGTGAGTTGTGTGTTACTAGTGCGAAGTATCCAGGGCATGGATGACTTTGCTTTTGCATAGCTAGTGTTGAGAGCGTAGCTATGATGTATAGTTCTCTTTCCTTTTGTTAGTATTATAAACTTCTGTTGTGCTTTTCAATAAAGACTTGGTATTGTAAATTGTTCTCGTCCTTTTCTTGTATACTGTTGGGTGTCGAATCGCACGACACCATCCAATGAGATCCTTGGAGGTCGGGATTCCGGTCCCCAAAGACATGGTATCAGAGCATTATTGGGAATAGTATACTTGAAAAGAGCATATTTTAAAAAAATAGGATTTGAGTGAGGAAATAGTATATGCCCTTATAAGGAGTATTATTAGTATAAGATATAAAGGTTGTAAACTAACTTATATGTTATAAATTCTGTTACAACGTTCCGATGGAAGGTAAGAGGTAAGATACGCCACCGTAAGCGGATCAATTGCGGTAAGCTCACCATGCAAGAGGTAGCATGGAAATATTTTCGTGGCTTGGCACGGAAATTTTAATAGGAGTCTCTGAAGCTTTCTATGTTTCTACGAACCTATGACATGCGGTACCCCAGCGTGCTTCAAAGTTAATGGGATCCCCCGTCGGGTGGTGTATAACCCGATAGTATGCATCTCTAGAACCATTCATGTTCTATGGGAGCATGCGAAACATGTATGCCCGAGCGTGTATAAGCCGGTTCGTGAGGGAGTCTTTGCTTTACAGACGTATTACAGCCATGTACCTCGAGACATGACACCGCTCGAGGGCGACTCACACCAGAGTCGTATGCATTTACTTTCATATATATTATTGTGACTGCCTGTTGTGTTTCCCCGTGCCGCCCTTGAGGTGTGAAGGTGTGAAAGGGTATTGTTCGTCTTCTGCAGCATTGACTATGGTAGTGACCCTTGTAGCACACATTTGCGAGTGAACGATACTAGGGCCACCTATAAATGTATCTGGAAATACCGGTTAGAATTTTCTTTGGTGAGGCACGTAGTACCGTCGGTATCAACTTTGATACTTGACCATCCCAAACGACAGAATGGATGCATTATATTTGGGAAAGTCTGACCATCAGGTGCTGGTAGGTTTGGACTCCGCGAAATGAGTTTTGATTTGACATTGGGTTAGCACCAAGATTCTTGATTTCTGGATAAAGTTTGCTCAACTTCGCCAGGTTGTAATCTTGGTTAGTTAAGAATAAACATAGGGGTATGTTATATGGATGAAAAGTTCTCGAAGACCTCTACAACTTTTCTGCTGACCATTATGGCAGAAAAGCTTGATATTCTGTTGAAATCTGGGGTATGCTTAAACTGCTCCAGATAACCCTACCATTGTACCAGTCTCTGTATTTTTGCAATAACTCACTGTATAAAAATCTTCTGCCTTATTGTGATATATATCTGAAAAGGGTAGAAGCAGATATACAGTTTTGTTATTTGAAGTTTCTCTTGAATCGAATTTGAGGAAATTCAAATTTCGATCTCAAAACAGTGAACTGTAGGGCTGCTGTGGAACAACAGTTAGTTCATCTGTCAAGTTTAGATAGCTCTAGCTTTTGATCCAGAATACTGACTTGGTCATATATATATATATATATATATATATATGTATATATATATATATATATATATATTAATGGAAATCTTAGCAAGTCCTCTATCAACTTTATGTTGCACTCATGGCCTGAATCTTGGTGTAGCTGTGTTTAATTCCTATGGTTGCAAACTCAGTTCTGGCAGATCAGAACTTGAAACAGTTGGCACATAGTTTCAAATTAGCACACTATACCTATGTAACAAATGTTTCATGGCCAAAATCTTTTACCTCTGGATTGTTAACTTGATGTTATACAATGTTTATTTTGTCATTACCTCAATATATTGTCATGATATACCTGTATAAATTGTGGACAATCACCACATATACAGGTGAGGTTCTGTCAAAAGTTCCAGAAAATTTGGGTCAACTTTAAACCTGTATAGATTCTATTTCCTAGCTCACCTGGAGCTATTTGAGCACAATACGGAAAGGCTGGAAAGTGTACTAAAACTTTTGTATTCAACCCAACCTCTGGTTCTGAAGTTTCCTGTATGAAAATTTTGAATTTATACAGGAAGGTCAGCTGGAACAGACTGTGATTACAACTCCAGTTTTAAAATTTTCTTAAACTATTAGGAATTGAAAACCTTCTCAGTGTTCCAGTATTTTTTTCACAGATGGCTGATTCTATAGTATACTTACCAAACGGATGGGTGTTCACGAAGTGTACTCTTCTGAATGGTTTTCCAGATTTGTTGATAGCAATGCTTCAACGATTCGGGTATTGTGAAATACCGGACTATTGGGGCAAGGAGATCGATGACGGAGGTGTGAAAAGATGCACCATTTATGTCGATGTGTCTGCTGCTCCAGTGAATATTGGATGGGCTCCTTTCTCCATCCAAGTGCAAGGGATTCAATTGGAAGACACGTGGTGTTATGCCGCAAGTGTTGCCATAATGAGGTTTTGCAAACTTCATTACCGTGCTATGGCTGGCACTCCATTCGTGCTCTTTCCGCTCGACGGTAGAGCCGGTGACGAGTGGGAAAGTCGGATGGTTGCAGCATGTGGGCATACTGAAGAAGTACCCAAGATGATTTTAGCATCATATGCAGCATCAACGTGTCAAGAGAGCCTTGATCAGCATGCTAGCCTTGGAAAAATGATGAGTGACCTGAAGCAAGCTCTGATTCGAGGGGATCACTTTGAAGGGGCCAATGACTCACTTAGGGCCATAGTTGCTCCCATAAATTGATGCCTAAACTTAAGGGAGAATCAGTGGCACCGGGCTGTTAAAGTTCGATCGGAGGCTCGCATGAAAACGCAACACGCGGAAAGTGCGTTGGAAGCGAGTCAACTCAAGGTGCAACTGTTGGATGAACAGCTGAGTGAGGTGACTCAAGAAAGGTATAAATCCAGAGGGGAGACTCAGGATTGGAAGACCAGTTGCAAAAATGCACAGAAAGAACTGGAAGACTTGAGGATGTTTCTTCTGCAGGCTGATGTGAAATCTAGTTGCCGCGACATCATCAATGGTGGGTGAGGTAGCAACTCTTGCTCCCGCAACCACACCTGTGGCATCAATTTCGAATGAAGAAGAAGAAGAAGATCCTGAGGAACTCAGGTACGTCGAGTAGGACGTATTGGAGTGGGATGTGGCAGCACTTCTGCCATCACGGGGCAACGCATAGTTTAATAGTTGCTCGTGTTTATTTTGTGGCCATGTTTGTATCATATTAAGGATAGCAGTGGGTATGTCTAAGATGACAAGATGTGTATGACATCTCATGGGGACCAAGTATGGTAGAGATGCACTTCCGTAGTGTGAGTCCATTGTTTTAGAGTACACTACTGTAAACTTGGTCATGAGATAATATATCTTGTATAAAGTTTGTACTTTATCAATATATGTGAATGTTATGCACTTATTCCCTTGTCAATAGTCATGCTACTGAATAATGAAATGGATAAAGGAAAAGAAAACATGTGCTGATTTTAAGTAATTTGGATGCCAAATGGTGCGTACGCGCTCGACGCCTGAAATGGGAGGATCAAGTCGTGTTCGTGAGGATGAATCTCCGACCCAGGAGACAGCTGCCACACCGCAGCAATGAGTTCCTCCACCACCACCTCCTAAACTTCCAAGGAGTCTAGCGGAGGTTCTCGCCGCAGTGCTTGGCTCGCGCGACGAGCAAACAGAGTTACTGCGGACTTTGGTCCAACATTCGTCCCGTCAAGGAGGGCGACCAGATGTGGGTCCATGACAGCCTTCTTCGAGTTCATACTTGGACTTCATGTCAACGCACCCGCCGGTCTTCATGGAGGCCGATGAACCATTGGAGGCAGACAACTGGCTCCACTCCATTGAAGGGAAGTTCGGTTTGCTACGAGTGACCGAACATCATAAGACCCTGTTCGCGGCCCAACAATTACAAGGGTCTGCTGGTGCGTGGTGGGCAAATTACCTTGCCGCACGACCAGCCGGCTATGCCGCGAGCTGGGAGGAGTTCCGCGAGGTGTTTCGCGCCTATCACATACCTCCCGGTGTTATGAGGAGGAAGCTTCAAGAGTTCCTGGAGCTAAAGCAAGGAAGAAGGAGTGCTTACAAGTACTCCAAGGTATTCAACCACTTGGCCCAATATGCTCAGGACCAAGTGAGTACTGAAGATCGGAAGTGGGAATGCTTCTATTGGGGTTTGAACCCCAAGATGAAGGACAAGCTTGCCTTGTTCAACAGCGGTAGTTTCAACAGCATGGTCAATGCCGCGATCATGCAGGAGGACGCTACTAGGGAGCTGTTCTCCGACAAGAAAAAGAGGAGTGCTCCGCAGGACAGCAGAGGGGGTACTCCTCAGAAGTACCACATGGTGTATCGGTCGCCATCCGGCCAGAGGTGGCAGCCGCCATCGCGACCACTGATGTTTCGTGGTCGCCCATTCAACAACGCCGGTTTTCACCCACAACAGCAACAAGGGATGATTCCGCGTGCACCTCTACATCCACCGCGTGCACTGGGATTTCGTCCTCCATTCCGTGCCGGTTAGACCACGTAGACGTGTTATCGTGTGAACGTACGGGGCACTTTGCCAAGGACTGCCCGCCGAGCGGAGGACAATCATCGTACTAGGGGGCAAACTAGCCTCGCAACCAGCCCAAGAAGCCAGCCACCAGAACTGGCAACGTCCACCACCTCACCATCGAGGACATTCTGGAAGGCGCACTCGTACTCATGGGTACATTCTCTCTCATTGGTCATCCCGTAGTCATCCTTTTTGACTCCGGTGCTTCCCACAACTTTATTATTAAGTCTAATGTCAGTCAATACCAGTTGTCTATCTTTTCAACAAAGACCCCATATATGATTTGTTCTCTAGGAGGAAAAGTAGTCGCAGATAAGATGGTCCATAGGGTACCTCGTAATCTGGGTGAGAACATATACCCTATCTCTCTCATTATACTAGAGCATCAGAAGTTAGATGTCATCTTAGGGATGGCATGATTGCAATACAACTATGCTATTATTGACATCGTTCCTCGGAGGATATATCTAAATTTTCCGCTCCACTCTCCCCAAACTCTCACTCTTGAGAGTAATATCCATGTGACTGCAACTACTTATAACACCGAGGCCTGTATACTCGAAGACATTCCAGTAGTATGTGAGTATGCGGACGTTTTTCTCAAAGATCTTCCTGGCATGCCACCAGAAAGAGATGTCGAGTTTAAGATTGAACTTGCACAAGGAACAGTGCCAATCTCGAGAAAGCCGTATAAGATGGCACCTAAGGAACCTGCAGAACTGAAAGAACAGTTGAAGGAACTTTTGGACAAGGGTTTCATTCTCAAAGTTCGTCACCTTTGGGTTGTTCTGCATTGTTCGTGGAAAAGAAGGATAAAACGTTGAGACTATGTGTGTACTATCGTCCATTCAATGCTGTCACGATCAAGAACAAGTATCCACTACCCCCGTATCGATATTCTGTTCGATCAGTTGGTGGGTGCTTGGGTATTTTGAAAAATGGATCTTCGCCCTGGGTATCATCAAATCAGGATTCGCCCAGAGGATATACCTAAGATAGCATTCTCGACAAGGTATGGATTATATGAGGACCTTGTCATGTCCTTCGGATTGACCAACACACCGGCCCATTTCATGTATCTCATGAATTTGGTGTTCATGCCGAATTTGGACAAGTTTGTCGTGGTCTTCATCGATGACATCCCTGTGTACTCAAAATCCGAAGAAGAACATGCACAACATTTGCACATCGTGCTTCAGCAATTGCGGGACCACAAGCTGTACGCTAAGTTCAGTAAATGTGAGTTCTAGATCAACCAAGTGTCATTTCTAGGTCACATCATCTCTGCCGAAGGGATTGCAGTTGATCCAAGCAAGATTAAGCAAGTACTCAAATGGGAGTCTCCTAAGTCTGTGCATGAAGTTTGAAGTTTCCTTGGTTTAGCAAGATATTACTGGAGGTTCATCCCAAGCTTTTTCAAGATAGCTAACAATTGACGGAACTTCTGAAGAAAGGAAAGAAATATACATGGACAAAGGAATGTGAGGAAGGCTTTCAAGCATTAGTAAAACACCTCACAACAGCGCCAGTATTAGCACAACCAGACACAACTAGGTATTTTGATGTTTATTGTGATGCATCTGGGATTGGTTTGGGTTGCGTATTAATGCAAGACAGAAGGGTGATCGCTTATGGATCACGGCAGCTTCGGAACCATGAGCAGCATTATCCGACTCATGATCTTTAGCTCGCTGCCGTGGTACTAGCATTAAAGATGTGGAGACACTATCTATGGGGAAACCTAGTACATCTATACACCGATCACAAAAGGTTGAAGTACATCTTCACCGAGAAGGATTTGAATATGCGACAACGAAGATGGTTGGGATTAATCAAAGACTATGAAATAGAGATCCACTACCATCCCAAAAAGGCAAATGTAGTCGCAGATGCACTAAGTCGCAAGTTCCATATCAATAACCTTTCTATCACCTTGATAGAGGAAGAAGAACCGAGTCTCTACTTGGTTCCATATGGGGCACTCTACAATCTAGCCCTCATTCCTGCCATAAGGGAAGAAATTGTGGAGGCTCAAAAGAAAGACAAGGGCATATCTCATATTCGCCAAAGAATGAAAAAGGGGGGGATGAAGTGTTTCCGAGGTGACGATGACGGTACCATCTGGTTCAAAGACCGCATCGTGGTACCCCGTAATGTGGGACTTCGGAAGAAAATTTTGGACCAAGCTCATTTGTCCAAATATTCTATTCATCCGGGGAGTAACAAATTGTACCAAGACTAGAAGAAGAAATTTTGGTGGACTTGGATGAAGAGGGAAATAGCGAAGTATGTATCCAAATGTGATACGTGTCGACGAGTGAAAGCCGACCATCTAAAGGCAGCCGGACAACTACAACCTTTAAGCATACCGGCCTGGAAATGGGAGGACATTAACATGGATTTCATTGTTGGATTACCTTTCACCTTTTGCAAGCATGACTCAATTTGGGTGATAGTCGGCCGACTCACTAAGTCGGCTCACCTTATTCCAGTCAATGTCAAGTATGTGGCACAACAATATGCAAAGCTGTATATTGCCAGGATCTTATGCTTACACAGAGTACCCCGCACTATCATATCAGATCGTGGATCCTTGTTTGTTGCTCGATTTTGGGAGCATCTCCATGCATATTTGGGTACCAAGTTGATCCGAAGCTCAGCTTACCATCCACAAACTGATGGTCAAACGGAACGAGTAAACCAAGTGCTCGAGGATTTGCTCCGCGCCTGTGCCATTCACCATGGTAAGGATTGGGATGATCATCTACTATTGGTAGAGTTTTCATACAACAATGGTTATCAGACTAGCATCCAAATGGCACCATATGAAGCTCTTTTATGGCCGGATGTGTCGCACACCTTTGAACTGGTGTGAATCTGATGAACGACAAGAGTGGCCCCCTGAGCTCCTGCAACACTAGGGCCGCTCTCCGGATGCCCTTGAGCAACGGCAGAGGAAGAACCCACTGGGGGAACTCCTACCTCCAGAGCAGAAGTTGAAGGCACTGCTTCAGGGACTTCGATCGCTGGCTTTGAGGGCGGAGGAACTATCGCCACCTCTTCATGCAGCTCCGGCTCTTGTTCAGCTACCTCTCGGGCAATGGCAAGGGCTTCATCCGGGGCCTCTACTGCCGTTGGCTTGCCGGCACGTCAGCTCCTTCCGGTTCAGCGACTGGAGCTTCAAACATTTCAGGCTCAGCCGCCGGACCTTCAACTGCTTCTGGCTCAAGGGTCGGAGCTTTAATGATTTCCGGCTCAATGGTCGGGATTCAATTGCCTCTGGCTCAGCGGCCAGGGCTTCTACGACCTTCGGCTCAAAGGCTGGAGCTTCAAATATCTCCGGATCCGGTACCAGAACATCAGCCTCCTGCACCGATGCCAGAGGTACATCCTCAACTTCTCCCTCGTGGTCCGGCACTACCACGAGAGCTTCAGGCGAGGACTCCAAATCCAACTCCACGATAGCTGGCGCCAGAGCTGTCGTGACTTCTGCCTCCACTTGAGGAGGAGGCTTGGTGCTTGAAGCCGGGGCTTCGGCATGCGCTCCCCCGATCGTTGTGACAGGCGCCGAAGTTCCTGACCCCTTCTTTGACACCCTAGAAATAAAGGGAATAGAAGATTAAAAACACATCAAAAATAAGACTAGAATTTTAAGGTGAGCAATCAATGCTTACCTAGGGATGCTACCACACCAGTCACCTCGAAACCTCTTCTTCTGAGGTTCGGAACCGGAACCCACCAAGTCTGGTGAGACAATGACTTTGGACCACAGCAAGAGCTTCTTTCGACCGGGAAGAACTCCAAGGCCTGGAACTATTAGCCGACACTGAGGCCGGGATTGACTGCTCGGAGCTGGCACCTCTTGAAGACGCTTGCCTCGGAGAAGGTGCAGTCACAGAGGACCGCCTCCGCCAGGGAGAAGGAGCCGTCATAGATGGAGCAGCCCTGACGGACCTCCCGTCAGCATGCTTCAGCTTCCTCTTCCGGCAGGTGGGTTCGGCTGGCTCCTTACGCTTGCCCTTGCCTATGTCTTCAACCCTCCGGCTCGGGGTGGAGGAAGGCCCTCCTTCAGAAGCTCCGGGGATTACCACTCCAGAGGTTGGACGCATTTCTACCTCACCATGGTCGTCAAGCACCGGCATCTTCCTCCGAAGCTCTCAGCTGAACTGCGCCTCTATGTTCAGAGGGACGAAAGCTGCCGGCGGAACTAAGTCATCGCCGTCGCCATTTATCCCATGCTGGAATTTCTTGAGATGAAGATTTAAAGCTTCGTCATTCAAGTTGGATTTCAGACCAGTTTCAATCCGTTCGTCATCCGTCACGCTGTTGAGGGCCCACACGAGCTTCTCCCTCTTCCTCAGCGGAGCCCATCTGTTGACCAGGAAGTTGCAGAAGACCATCTGAGGAGTCACTCCACCCTCCACGCATTCGCGGATTCTGATCATAACGGGGTTGAAGCCATCTCACAGCACCGGAACTAAACTCCAAGCGTCGGTGTCAACGTTGGGGAGTCCTTCGGGCAGCTCCAACCTCTCGTGCTCCTCCACTACAATGATGACCCAGTCATTCTTCCAGTCATCCCCTTTACCGGAAGGAAATGACTTCAAGTATTTGAAGGGGCAGTTCCTGCGCTTCACGAAATAGTAGAAGCCAAGAAGCTCAGTCCCCTTGCCGGTGGTGTGGATGGTGAAGAAGGTACGGAACAGCTCGACGCAAGGGGGGAACACCCACCCACATCTCGTAAAAGTGAACAAAAGTCGCCACCACAAGAAGAGAATGGGGGCCAAGATGATACAGTTGGAGACCATAGAAGTCTAGCAGCATTAAAAGAAAGGTTGAGAAAGGTGGAATCAATCCCACCATGGCATATGCAGAGAAGTACACCATGTCGCCATTATGCTTCTTTTTGAACAGGAGCTCGCCAGCGCGGATTAGGTGGCTAAAGGAGTCACTGGACCACCCGATATAGGTCCGGGGCTTCATCAAATCGTCCTTGCTCTTGAGGGGGCTCTTGGGAAGACCCAACTCCATCGCGACAAAGTGGAGCGAAGGAAGAGAAAGCTAGGCGAAGTTTGGGAGGCTCTGAGTGCAAGTTTGATCGAAAGCCTAGAGAGTCCTCAAACCACGCACACTTTCCTTCTTAAGTAAGCCTCCGACACGCTTGGATGGAAACCGCCACAAGAGTGGGGTCACATTTCAAAAATCTACCTCATCCATGATGAATGGGTCCAGGGCCACCCTGATGAAGAGATCGAGGTTATTACCCCAGGCGAACCGTTGTCATGATGGGCAGTGGGAGACCCAAAGGCGGCACCCTGACAAGGCGCTCAGAACCAATATGGTTTTTGTATTGGGAACTGGCGACCTTCAATTGCGTGAGATCCGCACTCAAAGATCTCATCTGCCGCATTCATAACAAGCAATGCGGCGATGGTTTAACCCTGGACCATCGCCCCAATGGCACATTACGAGACTTTTGAAGTCGAAGCGCGGGAATCAAGGATGGCCCCACCTTTGGTAGAATAACTTAACCCAAAGGATTTCTCCCAAAGGCAGGCGCAGGGGCCACTGTCGGTACCTTGCGTACCGGGTACCCTATGATATTGCAATAAGTGCAAAAGAGTTCTACCCATCAAAATTGAAGCCTTCCTCAGGCCCCACCTGTCATATTACACCGGACCCGCATCCCTCATATGGGTAGCTTCGGAGATTGACGCGTGTAATGTAAATCCGAAGCTAAACTCTAGACACAGGGAAGCTCTGAGATCAACACGTGTATAATGACCCCGGACCTAACCCCCAGCAGAGGGAAGCTCTGGTGTTGACACGTATACAGCGGTGCTGGAGCTACCTCACCACAAAGGGAAGCTCCAAAGCTGCCACGTGTGGAGCCTCTGGATCTTCATCAACAAACACATTGGTGGATCTCCTTCAGCACAGACATTCAAGGGACAGTTAGAGTGGCAGTTACAAGACTTGATTATGTGTAGTTAATGTTGTATTAATGACACACGATCAGAGCACTATTAATAGAGGTAATGCAGCCATTAAGGCACGTTATCACAATATTAACCATGCTTAATACCCGTAGACAGTGTATTATGATATTTAATGTGCCAGGGCCACATGTCGGGCCAGGCTAAAGTTGTAACGATCAGTCCTTGGATATAAAAGGATAGAGCCGCACGATACAAAGGACAACTCCAAGCTAATCCAGAGACTAGGCTTTTCTAGCAGTTCATAATACAACACACACACACTCCGTGGAGTAGGGTATTACGCGCAGGCGGTCCGAACCACGAAAATCTCTAGTGTCGCCATCTTGATCTTGATCTCTACGTGCCCCAACCGAAACAAGAACCTCCGCGGGCTACACTTTAGTAGTACTGGGGGAAGTGTCGTTGTTACACTTCGACACACACCTAACCTTGGGATTTGGTATCCTAAAGGGTCAAAGTTTAATCTCATCGGATACTCCGATGCAGATTCTGCCGGATGTAAGGTAGATAGAAAAAGCACCTCTTGTACTTGCCAATTCTTGGATAGGTCCCTAGCGTCGTGGTCATCCAAGAAACAAAAATCAATTGCCTTATCCAAAGCCAAAGCAGAGTATGTTGCAGCCAAAAATTTTTGTGCACAACTTCTTTGGATGCGACAAACTCTAAGGGACTATGGTCTCAATATGAACCATATTTCACTCCTAAGTGATAATGAGAGTGCCATTAAGATTGCCCATAACCCCGTTGAGCAATCTAGGACCAAACACATAAATATCCGACATCACTTCTTGAGAGATCATTATTTGAAGGCGGATATAGTCATTTTTCATGTTAGAACCGAAAAACAACTAGCTGACATCTACACCAAGGCACTAGATGAAAAATGCTTTTTTGAACTTAGGATTGAGCTAAATATCCTAGATTATCAGAATGTGGCTTGAGATGTTGCACATTTGGAATGTTACTATTTTGTACCTTCAAAATCTTACATGCTTTCGAAAACTCACGTCCCTCAATTTTCTTTCAAACTATTTTACCATATAATGCCTTTTTGTATTTTTGGTCATTGTATGAATGTTGATTGCTTTACTGGCCAAAATCCATGAAGGATGTTTGTGAAAACTTTTCCTTTGATATCTCCACACTTATGTTGCTATATAGTATCTTCGTTAAGAGAAACACACTGTTTCTAATAAACAGAAGTGGGACTTGTCTGATCTTTAGGTCTGGGCATGTCCGACATGGGTTTTAAATTTCCCATTCTGTTACCCGTCGGACTTGTTTGACAGGGGCCTCGGACATGTCCGATGCGGATTTGTCCGAGCCTTTATTAAAAATCTGGTGCCTCCACTTCTCTCCCCATTCAATCTGAATCTAAATCGATCTCTCCTCAATCCTTGGTGATTTCTCCTCATCCTTTCAGTTGAACTTGTAGAAAAGCTTGGTGATCCCATCTCCAAGTTGGAGAATCAAGCCCTAGCTTAATTCCCCTTCTTTTGAAGTTCTTCCTCAAGCTTGTCCCCCCTCTCAAGGTATTCATCAATGAATCCCCTTGATTCTTTGACTCTAGTTGAAAATCATTGAATGCACTGCTAGAATAATGTTCTAAGGTCCTTGATCTTAGTCTTTGCAAAGTATTGTATCCATGCAAGTTGTTTTGAATGTTTTTGCAATACTTAGGGATAGAACTGTCAGGCTCGAATATGTCCGACCTGTGTCTCGGACAAGTTCAAGGCACATTGCACTACTTGCTTCGACAACCTCACAAACCCTTCTAATTCTATCTTATATCTCTTAGATCATGGCCAACAGTCCAAGCTCACAAAGAATGTCCAGGAAGATGTATGACAGGGTTGATGCTCCTTTGGTCCCTCAACCTACCGAGAGGGCACCAAGGAGAAGTGATTTGGTCATATGGAGCCCTAGTCAAGGGCAAGGCAGTGGTTCAGGGGGGGGGGGGGGGGCAGCTCCTGATGCTGAGATTGGACCTTTGGTGATCACTGCTCCCACTGATTCCAAAAGGGGCAATGAAAAATTTGATTTTTGAAGGAACATCCAAGAAGTGGGAGAACAAATAGACCAACCTTTCTACTCCTCAGAGCATGTGGCAAGTGATCAACGCTTTTGGAGCAACTTCCACATGGACTACTACAGGTTCGTTCTTATGACAAAGAAGAATTCAGTGCTTGAGATGCAACGAATTGACTGAGAAGCCTTTGCGGCAAACCAAACTCTGTGCTCAAATCAGTGCTTATGGTTTCCACAATGTGAAGAAACTCATGGGGACTCAATATCCATGGAATGTGGAGGTGATACTCCAGATCTTTGCAAGGGTGTTTTACAATTCAGATAAGATCGTCACTTGGATGTAACATAGAGATAGATACTCCATATCCTATGAAGAGTTTGCTAAGATCTTAGGTCTTCACAAGACTCTAAGATATGAGGACAAAGTCCATAAGGAGTACATTCTGCAGGCTTATGAAACGTTGGACTTCTATGATGAGAATCTCAAAAGGAATCCAACTCTCACCCATGGACTCCTTCCTTTCTTCCAGGTGATGAACCGCATCGCCCGAACGACATTGGCCCCTAAGGACGGGGATGCCAACCGCCTAAACTCCAACTCCAGAAACTTGCTCAAGTGGCTCCGTGACAAAAAATAAGTTCAATGTTTTCGACTACATCTATGAAGAAATCTACCAAGCCTCTGAGAACCCCGCTAGGTCTTGTTGCTATGCTCCATACATCATGAAGATGATTGAGCGGGTGTCGCAAAAGAAGTTTGTAAAGGATGTTCCCCATCATCATCTGGTCCCATAGATGCCTTGAGCGACTCTTCGTCCTGTGAAGACCTCTAGAACACCTGCTTCTGAGCTCGACTTCATCGAATGTCGTTGTGGTTATCCACCTCCTTCAGCTTCGCAGTAGTAGTAGCCTCCCCGCACCACCAGCATCTTCAAGATGTTGAAGTCCATCTTCAGTGCTTGCTGGTCTGCTCAGCTCAATGCTCAGGAGGCGAAGAAGCTAGGGAAGAGGAACCAGTGGGACCTCGCAACCATCTAGGGGCACCTGTAGCTTTTGACTTGGGGAGCTCCAATCTCTTATGACAGTGAGGACGAGCCTCCTGTTGAGCTTCCGGACTTCACTGAGGAGTAGCGGGCCTTCTTTAGCTCTGGCGCGTCTTTGATCCCCCCTCCACCACCTGTGGATGCCTCCTCTCCCTCCAGTGGCGATGAAGACTACATCAACAAGGACTCCGACAATGATGGCAACGACGATGAAGAGGAAGACTAGATTTCCTTTGCTTTTTCTCCTTTTTGGTGTCTTGATGCCAAAGGGGGAGAAGTAATAGAGTCGTTTTCTTTCTCATTGTCTGCGTGTGTTGGTATAATTTCAAAACTTGTTTAAGTTGTTGCAACTTGTTTAAGTGTATGCACTTATGCTTTTTATGCCTATATGTGTGAATGCTACTCATGTTAATGTATTTTGAGTTTATTTAATTTATATTGCCTATCTCTATGTGAATTCCGTGAATTGCATCTAATTATGCCAAATATTGTCATTTGTGCATCACATGTTGTCACTATGGATACTTTGCATATAGGCACCCCACGAGTGTTAACTGAGTATGAGATGTCCCTATTTGTCATTTAAAATGCTCATACTCACTCAACACTTAAAATCATATTATTTATCTTTCAAATTGAAAGCCTAAATTGGTTGTCATCAATCACCCAAAAGGGGGAGATTATAAGTGCATCTAGGACCCTTGTGGGTTTTGGAAGATTAATAACAAACAATTAAAGAACTAATCAAACTGTTGAGATTTTGAACATATTAAATATGATAAAATAGTTTTATTGAAAATACATGAAAAAGGAAAAAAGGCGTGGGAAAAGCAAGGACTTGTAGAATTAGGGTTTTACACTTTCTTGAGTCGTAGAAAAAACTGTACTATCAAGAGGGATACGACTCTTGTAAACATAGGAAATCATTGGGTGCTCAACCCCATGGAATAATTAAAATCAACAAACCCTAAGTCTGGACTTGTCCGAGCCAAAAGCCCAGAGATTTCCAAATTCCCACTGCACCACACCGGACTTGTCTGAGTTCCATCGGACATGTCCGAGTTGTCTGTGAGACCTATGTGTGCTGAATATATTGGCTATGGTGATAAAAGTTTTGAATACTACCAAAACACCTTTATCATCAAGGTTTGACTCTAGGTCCGACTAGCCTTGGCAAGGTCCGGTGCTTGATCGCAGTGTTTCTGCTTTTATCTTGCAATGTTTCGAACTTGCTTTACACTTATGGAAAGGTTGCTTAGTATTATTTTACTAAGTTTTTGATGCATTTTGGTTCATATGGATGATATTGTTTTTTCTATGGTTTGCACCATGCTTATGTGAGGTGCTCACGTAAGATGTTGTAGTTTCGGAACTAACGAGAGTCAAGTCGAGGACTTGTGCTCGGAAGTATTGATTATTTATTCATGTGCAGGTGTTTCTTGAGTTCAAGACATGGCTGGTGATGGGATCCATTGAACTAGTCTTAGGGAGAAGATGAGGTTCAACAACCAAGTTCGGGGGAATTGTGGTTGAGTTGATCGGGAGGTCGCGCAGCATGTTTGAATCAAGAACAATGCATATGAAGGTATCGTCGACGTCGTTGGAAGATGTTTGCACGTATGCAAGGAGTGCATGCATGTGGCTACATGGTTCCGAGGTATGATGAAGAGATGTGGACGTAAAGAATTGGTCGGAAAGGTCCAACCGACTAGGTTATGGACTAAAGCAGCGGTTGTGTCGTGTTTGACTCAAATATGGAAAGATTTGAGTTGGTTATGATAGGATTTCGTGTGGGTCACGAATTTGAGTTGTTTTAGTAATGTGGGATACGTATCTAAGGTGTTTGGAAGTCTTAAGATTGCTTCTATTTGTGTATAGAAGAGTCCTAAGCAGTTATGGAAAGTTTTGATTCGTGATTTGAGTAGGATTAGAGTCCTAGTTGCGATTGGGTTGGCCTAAGGGCTGGTTATATAAGCAAGGGAGGCCAGAGATCGTGGTGCATGACTCTGGGGCTGTTCCTCTTATGGTTTGATCAATAAAATTCGTAGTTTGAAGGAACTTTTGTGCCTTGTTCGTCCGACTTGTATCAGACAAGTTTTTCACGTTGAGTTTCTACATAGCACTACCTTTCTTCTGTGGTCTTATCATAACTCGAGTTTTACAGATCCAAGTAACGTGATTCTTTTTTGGTTGTCTTCACAACTTAATTTCCTATCATTTTTACAAATTTCACGGTAATTGGATTTGTGGTTTACGATCTACACGAGTTTCTTTGCAGTGTTACACAACTATTTTTCTCGGGTAGGACAGATTGACCTTTGTTCGATCTTTCAATCGTAACTTGAGTTTCTCTTGACGGATTTGAGTTATTCTTGTTTTGTCGTCTTCGTGACTTGATTCTCTCTGATATCTATCAGTTTAGTCATGGTGAAACATGTTTAGATTAGTCTTACACATGATTTCTTTAATAGATCGCTTTTCTACCGAAGGGGTTGGGATTTAATTATTTCTACTGCGTAAGATGTTTTAATCTACCATTCACCCCCCCCCTCTGGTAGCTTTTCACGTGCTCTTTGATCCTACAATTGGTATAAGAGCCACAATGCTCTAATCTTTGTGATTTGCATGTATTTGACTAATCATCATGGAAAATACTCCGCAAAATCTTGTGTCTTTAGTGGTATTGATTTTTAGGTTTGGAAGGCACGTATGGAAGCCTTCATCCAGGCTCAAGGCTTCGCAATATTGGAGAATGTATACAAGACTGAAGTGACGTCAAATGATCAAGTTATAGCTACAAATCTGAGAGATGTCGACAACAACAACAAGGCTCGGAACTTGATCATACAAGGATTAACTCAAAGCGACTTCGACCGTGTTGCACACCTTCGATCTGCATACGATATGTGGAAAGCACTTTGTGACTACCACGAAGGATCCAACACAATCAAGGAGGTAAGGCAAGACATGTTCAAGAAAGAATACATGCGCTTCGTGATGCAACCCGGTGAGTCTACTGATGACCTTTTTGCTCGCTTTAATAAAATTCTCAGCAACTTGCGTAGTGTCAATGTTAATTTTTCAGATGCTGAAAATGCTAGGCAATTGTTAAGTGCATTAGATATGTCAATTTGGGAGATGAAAGTCACATCTATTCGTGAATCTACTGTCATGAGTACACTTACTTTATGTGCTATATTCCAAGTTAAAAACTCATGAAATTGATATAATATCACGTAAGAACCCCAACAAGTCTATTGCTTTTGTTTCTCAACGTGACATGCCTATCTCCAGTCAATCTTCATCTTGTGGTACACTTGCTTTGTTGTCCTCTCTAACCCTTGAACAGATTGAAGAATTTCCAGAGGAGGAGCTAGTACTTCTCTCTACTAGGTTCTCAAAAGTATTGCAAAATGTTATAACTAGAAGGAGAGGAAGCTCCGGACCTCAACGATCGAATGTGGTAAGACAGGACATTTTTGTTCATATTGCCTTAACCTTGCAGGTCCTACTTCCCAGGATGAAAAGCAAACAAGGACGATGCACTCATCTGCAAAAGATACGAAGAAAAATAAGGGTTTTACAGGACGTCAATTGGTGAGCCATTTTATCTCCGCACTTCAAGAACATGGCTCAAGTGATGTGGACACTTGAAGTGAGGAAGATGAAGATGATTTTGAAAACTCGTGCTTCATGGCGGGCAAGTCAAGATCAAGTATGGAGGAGGCTGAACACAACAGCGACAATGAAGAGGTATGTCCTCAATGCGAAGAAATGTGTGATGCTATTTCTCGTGCCACAATTATAGTTAAGAAAAAGGACAAAAACATTAGGTATAGTGCTGCTAAAATTGAATCACTAGAATCTGAAATCAACCGTTTAAAAACTTTGATTCCTAGTGATGATGCATGTGCCTCATGTGATTTATTATATGAACAATTGTCCTCATTAAGAAGTGCGCACACCTCCACACTTGATAAACTTGAGTTAGAAATTGAAAAGAATAGAGAGCTTGCTTCACTTAATGATAAAAACTTGAAAGATGCTAGTTGTTCTACATTTAATTTGCATTGTTCTACTTGTGATGATCTTGATAAGAAACTACAAGATGCTATGAATGAAGTTACTATATTGAACAATGCTTTACGTTCTCAAGAAATTAAATTTTATTCCAATTGCAAATTAAAAGGAAAAACTTCATGTGAAAATTGCCTTCATCTGTCCAATAAACTTGATAACATGCATAGGACATTAGATCGGTTTTGTAATGGGAATAAGAACCTAAACTTGCTGCTGAATTCTTCCAAGTCTTGCAATGATAAAATTGGTTTAGTTTTGATTCTCATGCTCATGATAAGGCACATCCACCTAAAATTGTAAAGTCATTAGGAAGTGGTTTGATTCAAACGGTTCCTAAACAAAAAGAAGTGATTTTCAAAACTGCAGGAGTGTTGTCTCATTTGGTTTCAAATAAAAATGTTGCTTGCCCATCTAGACATGAACACAAAGTTAAATTTCATTGTATCTACTGTGATAGAGATGGTCATGTCATAGATTTTTGTTATATACTAGCTAAACAACAGAAAAAGGAAAGAATGATTGCTAGATCTCATAACTTACATGCAAAATTTGCTGCTCATGCTATACCGAATGATAGGAACATGCAACCTGCTGTAATGAGTCAAAAACATGCAAAGTTTGCCCCGAAACCTAATTTTTTCGTGCTACACATGTAACACCTCATAAGTCAGTAGTTGGGTACAAAAATCCACATGTTTTGGCTCATAAACCTGATGTTTTATCTCAGCTTGCGCGTGTTATTCCTGCTGCACGTCGTGTGACTTGGTACTGGATTCCTAAATGCCTTTTGACTAATCCCAGTATTGAGTCATCGACGTATTGTGCTTCTATGTAGGTTACACGCTTGAGGAAGGAGAAATTTTGGATTGTGGATTCAGGTTGCTCACGCCACATGACCGGTAACAAAGAATGGTTCTCCTCCCTCTCTTTTCTATCACGTGTAGAGAATGTTACTTTTGTCGATAATTCTTCAACTCCTATAATTGCTAAGGGTTCGATTAGAGTAAATGATCACTACACGTTGAAGGATGTGGCACTTGTTAAAAA
Source organism: Tuctoria greenei (assembly GCA_036927565.1). NCBI lineage: Eukaryota > Viridiplantae > Streptophyta > Magnoliopsida > Poales > Poaceae > Tuctoria > Tuctoria greenei. The sequence continues at coordinate 203,646,337 of JAYESD010000001.1, forward strand.
TTTGAAATACAACTTGCTTTCTGTTTCACAACTACTAGATGAAAACCTGGAAATTATTTTCACTAAAAATTGGTGAGCCGTTTTATCTCCGCACTGCAAGAACATGGCTCAAGTGATGTGGACACTGGAAGTGACGAAGATGAAGATGATTTTGAAAACTCGTGCTTCATGGCGGGCAAGTAAAGATCAAGTACGGAGGAGGCTGAACACAACAGCGACAATGAAGAGGTATGTCCTCCTTGTGAAGAAATGTGTGATGCTATTTCTCGTGCCACAATTATAGTTAAGAAAAAGGACAAAAACATTAGGGATAGTGCTGCTAAAATTGAATCACTAGAATCTGAAATCAACCGTTTAAAAACTTTGATTCCTAGTGATGATGCAAGTCCCTCATGTGATTTAATATATGAACAACTGTCCTCATTAAAAAGTGCGCACACCTCCACACTTGATAAACTTGAGTTAGAAATTGAAAAGAATAGAGAGCTTGCTTCACTTAATGATAAAAACTTGAAAGATGCTAGTTGTTCTACATTTAATTTGCATTGTTCTACTTGTGATGATCTTGATAAGGAACTACAAGATGCTATGAATGAAGTTACTATATTGAACAATGCTTTACCTTCTCAAGAAATTAAATTTTATTCCAATTGCAAATTAAAAGGAAAATCTTCATGTGAAAATTGCCTTCATCTGTCCAATAAACTTGATAACATGCATAGGACATTAGATCGGTTTTGTAATGGGAATAAGAACCTAAACTTGCTGCTGAATTCTTCCATGTCTTGCAATGATAAAACTGGTTTAGTTTTGATTCTCATGCTCATGATAAGGCACATCCACCTAAAATTGTAAAGTCATTAGGAAGTGTTTTGATTCAAACTGTTCCTAAACAAAAAGAAGTGATTTTTAAAACTGCAGGAGTGTTGTCTCATTTGGTTTCAAATAAAAATGTTGCTTGCCCATCTAGACATGAACACAAAGTTAAATTTCATTGTATCTTCTGTGATAGAGATGTTCATGTCATAGATTTTTGTTATATACTAGCTAAACAACAGAAAAAGGAAAGAATGATTGCTAGATCTCATAACTTACATGCAAAATTTGCTGCTCATGCTATACCGAATGATAGGAACATGCAACCTGCTGTAATGAGTCAAAAACATGCAAAGTTTGCCCCGAAACCTAATTTTTTCGTGCTACACATGTAACACCTCATAAGTCAGTAGTTGGGTACAAAAATCCACATGTTTTGGCTCATAAACCTGATGTTTTATCTCAGCTTGCGCGTGTTATTCCTGCTGCACGTCGTGTGACTTGGTACTGGATTCCTAAATGCCTTTTGACTAATCCCAGTATTGATTCATCGACGTATTGTGCTTCTATGTAGGTTACACATTGAGGAAGGAGAACTTTTGGATTGTGGATTCAGGTTGCTCACGCCACATGACCGGTAACAAAGAATGATTCTCCTCCCTCTCTTTTGTATCACGTGTAGAGAATGTTACTTTTGTCGATTATTCTTCAACTCCTATAATTGCTAAGGGTTCGATTAGAGTAAATGATCACTACACGTTGAAGGATGTGGCACTTGTTAAAAATTTGAAATACAACTTGCTTTCTGTTTCACAACTACTAGATGAAAACCTGGAAAATATTTTCACTAAAAATTGGTGAGCCGTTTTATCTCCGCACTTCAAGAACATGGCTCAAGTGATGTGGACACTGGAAGTGACGAAGATGAAGATGATTTTGAAAACTCGTGCTTCATGGCGGGCAAGTAAAGATCAAGTACGGAGGAGGCTGAACACAACAGCGACAATGAAGAGGTATGTCCTCCTTGTGAAGAAATGTGTGATGCTATTTCTCGTGCCACAATTATAGTTAAGAAAAAGGACAAAAACATTAGGGATAGTGCTGCTAAAATTGAATCACTAGAATCTGAAATCAACCGTTTAAAAACTTTGATTCCTAGTGATGATGCAAGTCCCTCATGTGATTTAATATATGAACAACTGTCCTCATTAAGAAGTGCGCACACCTCCACACTTGATAAACTTGAGTTAGAAATTGAAAAGAATAGAGAGCTTGCTTCACTTAATGATAAAAACTTGAAAGATGCTAGTTGTTCTACATTTAATTTGCATTGTTCTACTTGTGATGATCTTGATAAGGAACTACAAGATGCTATGAATGAAGTTACTATATTGAACAATGCTTTACGTTCTCAAGAAATTAAATTTTATTCCATTTGCAAATTAAAAGGAAAATCTTCATGTGAAAATTGCCTTCATCTGTCCAATAAACTTGATAACATGCATAGGACATTAGATCGGTTTTGTAATGGGAATAAGAACCTAAACTTGCTGCTGAATTCTTCCATGTCTTGCAATGATAAAACTGGTTTAGTTTTGATTCTCATGCTCATGATAAGGCACATCCACCTAAAATTGTAAAGTCATTAGGAAGTGTTTTGATTCAAACGGTTCCTAAACAAAAAGAAGTGATTTTTAAAACTGCAGGAGTGTTGTCTCATTTGGTTTCAAATAAAAATGTTGCTTGCCCATCTAGACATGAACACAAAGTTAAATTTCATTGTATCTTCTGTGATAGAGATGTTCATGTCATAGATTTTTGTTATATACTAGCTAAACAACAGAAAAAGGAAAGAATGATTGCTAGATCTCATAACTTACATGCAAAATTTGCTGCTCATGCTATACCGAATGATAGGAACATGCAACCTGCTGTAATGAGTCAAAAACATGCAAAGTTTGCCCCGAAACCTAATTTTTTTGTGCTACACATGTAACACCTCATAAGTCAGTAGTTGGGTACAAAAATCCACATGTTTTGGCTCATAAACCTGATGTTTTATCTCAGCTTGCGCGTGTTATTCCTGCTGCACGTCGTGTGACTTGGTACTGGATTCCTAAATGCCTTTTGACTAATCCCAGTATTGATTCATCGACGTATTGTGCTTCTATGTAGGTTACACACTTGAGGAAGGAGAACTTTTGGATTGTGGATTCAGGTTGCTCACGCCACATGACCGGTAACAAAGAATGATTCTCCTCCCTCTCTTTTGTATCACGTGTAGAGAATGTTACTTTTGTCGATTATTCTTCAACTCCTATAATTGCTAAGGGTTCGATTAGAGTAAATGATCACTACACGTTGAAGGATGTGGCACTTGTTAAAAATTTGAAATACAACTTGCTTTCTGTTTCACAACTACTAGATGAAAACCTGGAAAATATTTTCACTAAAAATTGGTGAGCCGTTTTATCTCCGCACTTCAAGAACATGGCTCAAGTGATGTGGACACTGGAAGTGACGAAGATGAAGATGATTTTGAAAACTCGTGCTTCATGGCGGGCAAGTAAAGATCAAGTCCGGAGGAGGCTGAACACAACAGCGACAATGAAGAGGTATGTCCTCCTTGTGAAGAAATGTGTGATGCTATTTCTCGTGCCACAATTATAGTTAAGAAAAAGGACAAAAACATTAGGGATAGTGCTGCTAAAATTGAATCACTAGAATCTGAAATCAACCGTTTAAAAACTTTGATTCCTAGTGATGATGCAAGTCCCTCATGTGATTTAATATATGAACAACTGTCCTCATTAAGAAGTGCGCACACCTCCACACTTGATAAACTTGAGTTAGAAATTGAAAAGAATAGAGAGCTTGCTTCACTTAATGATAAAAACTTGAAAGATGCTAGTTGTTCTACATTTAATTTGCATTGTTCTACTTGTGATGATCTTGATAAGGAACTACAAGATGCTATGAATGAAGTTACTATATTGAACAATGCTTTACGTTCTCAAGAAATTAAATTTTATTCCAATTGCAAATTAAAAGGAAAATCTTCATGTGAAAATTGCCTTCATCTGTCCAATAAACTTGATAACATGCATATGACATTAGATCGGTTTTGTAATGGGAATAAGAAACTAAACTTGCTGCTGAATTCTTCCATGTCTTGCAATGATAAAACTGGTTTAGTTTTGATTCTCATGCTCATGATAAGGCACATCCACCTAAAATTGTAAAGTCATTAGGAAGTGGTTTGATTCAAACGGTTCCTAAACAAAAAGAAGTGATTTTTAAAACTGCAGGAGTGTTGTCTCATTTGGTTTCAAATAAAAATGTTGCTTGCCCATCTAGACATGAACACAAAGTTAAATTTCATTGTATCTTCTGTGATAGAGATGTTCATGTCATAGATTTTTGTTATATACTAGCTAAACAACAGAAAAAGGAAAGAATGATTGCTAGATCTCATAACTTACATGCAAAATTTGCTGCTCATGCTATACCGAATGATAGGAACATGCAACCTGCTGTAATGAGTCAAAAACATGCAAAGTTTGCCCCCAAACCTAACTTTTTTCGTGCTACACATGTAACACCTCATAAGTCAGTAGTTGGGTACAAAAATCCACATGTTTTGGCTCATAAACCTGATGTTTTATCTCAGCTTTCACGTGTTACACGTCGTGTGACTTGGTACTGGATTCCTAAATGCCTTTTGACTAATCCCAGTATTGAGTCATCGACGTATTGTGCTTCTATGTAGGTTACACGCTTGAGGAAGGAGAAATTTTGGATTGTGGATTCAGGTTGCTCACACCACATGACCGGTAACAAAGAATGGTTCTCCTTCCTCTCTTTTCTATCACGTGTAGAGAATGTTACTTTTGTCGATAATTCTTCAACTCCTATAATTGCTAAGGGTTCGATTAGAGTAAATGATCACTACACGTTGAAGGATGTGGCACTTGTTAAAAATTTGAAATACAACTTGCTTTCTGTTTCACAACTACTAGATGAAAATCTGGAAATTATTTTCACTAAAAATTGGTGAGTCGTTTTATCTCCGCACTTCAAGAACATGGCTCAAGTGATGTGGACACTGGAAGTGACAAAGATGAAGATGATTTTGAAAACTCGTGCTTCATGGCGGGCAAGTCAAGATCAAGTATGGAGGAGGCTGAACACAACAGCGAAAATGAAGAGGTATGTCCTCCTTGCGAAGAAATGTGTGATGCTATTTCTCGTGCCACAATTATAGTTAAGAAAAAGGACAAAAACATTAGGGATAGTGCTGCTAAAATTGAATCACTAGAATATGAAATCAACCGTTTAAAAAATTTGATTCCTAGTGATGATGCATGTCCCTCACGTGATTTAATATATGAACAACTGTCCTCATTAAGAAGTGTGCACACCTCCACACTTGATAAACTTGAGTTAGAAATTGAAAAGAATAGAGAGCTTGCTTCACTTATTGATAAAAACTTGAAAGATGCTCGTTCTACATTTAATTTGCATTGTTCTACTTGTGATGATCTTGATAAGAAACTACAAGATGCTATGAATGAAGTTACTATATTGAACAATGCTTTACGTTCCCAAGAAATTAAATTTTATTCCAATTGCAAATTAAAAGGAAAAACTTCATGTGAAAATTGCCTTCATCTGTCCAATAAACTTGATAACATGCATAGGACATTAGATCGGTTTTGTAATGGGAATAAGAACCTAAACTTGCTGCTGAATTCTTCCAAGTCTTGCAATGATAAAACTTGTTTAGTTTTGATTCTCATGCTCATGATAAGGCTCATCCACCTAAAATTGTAAAGTCATTAGGAAGTGGTTTGATTCAAATGGTTCCTAAACAAAAAGAAGTGATTTTCAAAACTGCAGGAGTGTTGTCTCATTTGGTTTCAAATAAAAATGTTGCTTGCCCATCTAGACATGAACACAAAGTTAAATTTCATTGTATCTTCTGTGATAGAGATGTTCATGTCATAGATTTTTGTTATATACTAGCTAAACAACAGAAAAAGGAAAGAATGATTGCTAGATCTCATAACTTACATGCAAAATTTGCTGCTCATGCTATACCGAATGATAGGAACATGCAACCTGCTGTAATGAGTCAAAAACATGCAAAGTTTGCCCCCAAACCTAACTTTTTTCGTGCTACACATGTAACACCTCATAAGTCAGTAGTTGGGTACAAAAATCCACATGTTTTGGCTCATAAACCTGATGTTTTATCTCAGCTTTCACGTGTTACACGTCGTGTGACTTGGTACTGGATTCCTAAATGCCTTTTGACTAATCCCAGTATTGAGTCATCGGCGTATTGTGCTTCTATGTAGGTTACACGCTTGAGGAAGGAGAACTTTTGGATTGTGGATTCAGGTTGCTCACGCCACATGACCGGTAACAAAGAATGGTTCTCCTCCCTCTCTTTTGTATCACGTGTAGAGAATGTTACTTTTGTCGATAATTCTTCAACTCCTATAATTGCTAAGGGTTCGATTAGAGTAAATGATCACTACACGTTGAAGGATGTGGCACTTGTTAAAAATTTGAAATACAACTTGCTTTCTGTTTCACAACTACTAGATGAAAATCTGGAAATTATTTTCACTAAAAATTGCTGCAAAGATGTAAATTCAAACAGTGAGCTTATTTTTAACATGTCACAATTTGGAAGAGTTTTTAAAGCTGATTTTGATATGTCTTCCTCTAAGCATAGGTGTCTAGTTGCTAATGATTCAAAGGACTTATATTTTTGGCATCGTAGACTTGGTCACGTAGGCTTTGATCATCTAACGCGTGTTAGTGCTCTTGATCGCATACGTGGACTGCCTAAGCTTAAAGGGGACAAAGAAATTGTGTGCTCTTCTTGTAGACATTCTAAGATGGTTGCAGGTTAACATACTCCTCTCACAATTATCATGACAACTGAATCGGGTCAACTTTTGCACCTTGACACCGTAGGACCTTCATGTGTTCAATCCTTCGGAGGTAAATGGTATGTTCTTGTGATTTTGATGATTATTCTATATACTCTTGGGTTTACTTATGGCATCTAAGAATGAAGCTTTTAGTCACTTTAGAACTTTATTTCTTAGATTATCAATTGATCACTTAGGATCTTTAAAAGCAATTAGAAGTGGTAACAGAACCGAATTTAAAAATCAATATTTTGATCACTTTTGTGCTGAAAATGGAATAGATCATCAATTTTCTTCACCATATGTACCTCAACAAAACGTTATTGTAGAAAGAAAGAACAGAACCTTAGTTGAGATGGCTAGAACTATGCTTGATGAATATCAAACTCCTAGGAAATTTTGGGCTGATGCGATTGCAACTGCTTGTTATGTCTCAAATCATGTTTTCTTTCGCGCTAAGCTAGGAAAAACACCATATGAGCTCTGGTTGGGACATAGGCCTAGTGTTACACACTTTCTGGTCTTTGGTTGCAAATGCTTTGTTAAGAAACATGGTAACCTTGATAAATTTGAACCTAGATCCATTGATGGCATGTTTCTTGGTTATCCATCTCATACTAGGGGCTACCGTGTGCTTTTACTTGACACTAACAAAATTGTGGAGACTTGTAAAGTGTCTTTTGATGAAGCTAGCTCAGGTACTAGCTCAAAAATTGCAGGTCCAGATCCATATCTGCAGGGGAGAGCATTTTTGTTGAAGACGAGGAAGAGGTGGAGCTGCTGCCCGAAAATTCAGCAGCTAATGACATTGTTCTGGCTCTTGATTTTGATTCACAGCCAGCACCGATGATCACCATTGATGGTCCAAATACTCCTCAAGTCACAAGCTCGTTGATTTGTGATGAACATGAAGAAGAAGAAGCTTGTGAAGTGTCCACTCCCCTCCGGGTTCTCAAAAGTCATCCTCCACAACAAATTATTGGAAGCTTGCACGAACGAGTCACACGGTCCAGGTTTTGCGATCCAAACTCTCATGCTCATTCTTCTTTTGTTGCTTCTTTTGAACCCAAAGATATATCACACGCACTCACTAATGAATCTTGGATTATTGCCATGCAAGAAGAGTTAGAAAATTTTGAAAGAAATAATGTTTGCAAACTTGTACCTCCACCGCAAGGTCACACTTTAATTAGAACCAAATGGGTGTTTAAAAATAAACAAAGTGAGGATGGGGTTGTGGTTAGAAATAAGGCTAGGTTGGTTGCTCAAGGTTTCACTCAAGTTGAAGGTCTAGATTTTTATGAAACTTTTGCTCCTGTTGCTAGATTAGAAGACATAAGAATTTTGTTAGCTTTTGTTGCATCTAAAGGTTTTAGCTTTATCCAATGGATGTTAAAAGTGAGTTTCTTAATGGCTACATAGATGAGGAGGTTTATGTCAAACAACCACCGGGTTTTGAAAATTCAGATTTTCCTAATCATGTTTACAAACTGTCCAAAGCCTTGTACGGTCTCAAATAAGCCCCTAGAGCATGGTATGATAGGTTAAAAACATTCTTACTTGAAAAGGGTTTACCATGGGCAAGGTTGATAAAACTCTTTTTGTGCTTAAGCATGGCAATGACTCATTATTCGTTTAAGTGTATGTGGATGATATTATCTTTGGTTGTGCTTCTCATGATCTTGTGTCCAAGTTTTCAACTATGATGAGTTCAGAATTTGAGATGAGTCTGATGGAAGAACTCACATACTTTTTAGGGCTGCAAATCAAGAAAACTAAGGAGGGTACCTTTGTGCATCAAACGAAGTATACAAAAGACCTCCTAAGGCACTTCAACTTGGATAAAAGCAAACCTCTTCGGACACCAATGGGAACAGAAACAACACTTGAACTTGATGAAGATGGTGAACCCATGGATCAAAAAGAAAATAGAAGCATGATCGGATCACTTTTGTACCTCACGGCATCAAGACCGGACATACAATTCAGCGTATGTCTTTGTGCACGGTTTCAAGCCTCCCCACGTGCTTCACATCGTCAAGCCGTCAAAAGGATTCTCAGGTACTTACAAGGAACACAAGAATTTGGCATTTTTCTTCCTTCCTCAACCGTTACTTTGAAAGCTTTTTCTGATGTTGATTTTGGGGGTTGTAGGATTGATGGGAAAAGTACTTCGGGTGCTTGTCATTTTCTTGGTAACTCACTTGTTGCTTGGTCCTCTAGAAAACAAAACTCAGTTGCACAATCCACAACTGAATCTTAATATGTAGTCGTTGCTAGTTCTTGCTCACAAATTCTTTGGATTGTTCAAACACTTAAGGACTATGGGGTTGATCTAGATAGTGTTCCACTGTTTTGTGATAACACTAGTGCCATTTGCATTTCTAAAAACCGTGTGCAACATTCTAGAACTAAGCACATTGACATTAGGTATCACTTTCTCCGTGATAATGTTGAAAAAGGAAACATTGTGCTTCACCATGTAGATATCGAACAACAATTGGCTGACATTTTTACAAAACCTTTGGATTTCACTCGTTTTTGTTTCATTCGTAATGAAATAGGGGTTATGCATCCTCATGGCTTACATTGAGGAGGAGTTTTGAAATTTGAGAAGTCTATGTGTGAATATGAAATTAAAATAATATGAGCATAGTGTTTCATACATATATGACTTTGTGATTCCTTTTACATGCTGAAAGTTCTTACTACATTACTCGTGTTATACATTTTGTAGTTTTTGCCATGTCTAGTAATTGGAATAATTACATACACAAAATCTGGTCATGGTCGAACTTTTTTGCTGTTTTAAACTTGTTGCATGCTCACAAGTGCTTTTAATCATAAAGAATTAATCAAGTAATCAACTCACATGTTGACGTTTTATGAACAAATATAAATTGAGAAAATATTAAGAGAATATGCATGCATCGCACTTCTTCTTTTGAGATGGTTTATCATTGCACTTAGATATAAACTTGGAAGAAGTTGTGTATGACTAAAACCATTTCCTTAAGCTTCTGATTGTCAAATGACATAGGCTTGGCTTGGTTGGTTAGAATAAGGCGGATGCGCATATAATCTCTTGCAAATATCATATGATCAAAATTTGTGCTTTGAAAAATAATAAAATTCAGCCACAAGTGTCATGCTTTCAGGTTTTGAAATAGTTAAGTTTGTGAGATCATGACTTGCTAAATTGGAAATTACATTTGATCTCTAGCATGGCTTACACTACTTTATGTATTTCATTGATGTGATAGTGTAAGTTACCTGATAGTATGACTTGGATGAGCTTTGTTTTATATGAATATGTTATAATATGCTCATAACAATTAAAATTTGTCTTATAAACCTTGCTGAATACATTGTCAAAGGGGGAGAGATAATATGAGAATTTTTAAAGATATGTATGCAAGGGAGAGAAATTGATTACACATTGCACGTATTCACAATTGTTTTTGGCACGATTCTTCTCAGGGGAGAATTTCTTTTTCTCATTTTATTTCTGTTTTACAAAGGGTAAGAAATTGTTTTCAAAACCTTTAATGTGAATAAGCCAATGTCCGGATCTTAAGTGGTGTTGCCAATGCATTCATCAAGGGGGAGATAGTGAGACCTATGTGTGCTGAATATATTGGCTATGGCAATAAAAGTTTTGAATACTACCAAAACAGTTTTATCATCAAGGTTCGACTCTAGGTCTGACTAGCTTTGGCAAGGTCCGTCGCTTGATCGCAGTGTTTCTGCTTTTATCTTGCAATGTTTCAAACTTGCTTTACACTTATGTAAAGGTTGCTTAGTATTCTTTTACTAAGTTTTTGATGCGTTTTGGTTTATATGGATGATATCATTTTTGCTATGGTTTGCAACATGCTTATGTGAGGTGCTCACGTAAGATGTTGTAGTTTCAGAACTAACGAGAGTCAAGTCGAGGACTTGTGCTTGAAAGTATTGGTTGTTTATTCATGTGCATGTGTTGCTTGAGTTCAATACGTGGCTGGTGATGGGATCCATTGAACTAGTCTTAGGGAGAAGATGAGGTTCAACAACCAAGTTTGGGAGGAATTGTGGTTGAGTTGATTGGGAGGTCGCGCAGCATGTTTGAATCAAGAACAATGCATATGAAGGTATCGTGGACGTCGTTGGAAGATGTTTGCACGTATGGAAGGAGTGCATGGACGTGTCTACATGGTTTCGAGGCATGATGAAGATATGTGGACATAAAGAATTGGTCGGAAAGGTCCAACCGACTAGGTTATGGACTCAAGCTGCGGTTGAGTCGTGTTTGACTCAAATATGGAAAGATTTGAGTTGGTTATGATAGGATTTTGTGTGGGTCACGGATTTGAGTTGTTTTAGGAATGTGGGATACGTTCCTAAGGTGTTTGGAAGTCTTAATATTGCTTCTATCTATGTATAGAAGAGACCTAAACAGTTATGGAAGGTTTCGATTCGTGATTTGAGTAGGATTAGAGTCCTAGTTGAGATTGGGTTGGCCTAAGGGCTGGTTATATAAGCAAGGGAGGCCAGAGCTCGTGGTGCACGACTTTGGGGCTGTTCCTCTTATAGTTTGATCAATAAAATTTGTGGTTTGAAGGAACTTTTGTGCCTTGTTCATCCGACTTGTTTCAGACAAGTTTTTCACGTCGAGTTTCTGCACGGCACTACCTTTCTTTGGTGGTTTTATCATAACTCGAGTTTTACAGATCCAATTGACATGATTCTTTTTGGGTTATCTTCACAAATTAATTTTCTATCATCTGTCAAAATTTAACGGTCATTGGATTATTGGTTTATAATCTACACGAGTTTTTTTGCAGTGTTACAGAACTGTTTTTCTCGGGTAGGACAGATTGACCTTTGTTCGATCGTTCAATCGTAACTTGAGTTTCTCTCGACGGATTTGAGTGATTCTTATTGTTTCATCTTCGTGACTTGATTCTCTATGATATCTATCACTTTTGTCAGGGTGAAACATGTTTAGATTAGTCTCACACATGATTTCTTTAATAGATTGCTTTTCTACCGAAGGGATTGAGATTTAATTGTTTCCGCTGTGTAAGATGTTTTAATCTACCATTCACCCCCCTCTGGCAGCTTTTCACGTGCTCTTGGATCCTACATTGTCACTGAGTGGCCAGGACAAAATAGCCAAGTCCTCTAGCCACTCGTACTTGTCCGAGTCGGGTTAGATATATCCGAATCCTCGATACACAAATGTGGACTTGTCCGACCATGATCAGACATGTCCAGGCCCTCATTGCACAGACTTGACTTAAAATTCTTAGTCTTCTCATCACTCGTACTTGTCTGAGTTTCGCTGAACATATCCGGATTTGCTATGCAAAACCTCGGACATATTCGAGGTGGCCGAACTTATCCAAAGTGGATCGCCCGAGGTGTTCAGCCTCGAACAAGTCAGTTGAAAACCTCACTTTGGACACCCAGACTTGTCTGTGTCATGTTGGACATGTCAGAAGCAGCTTTATGCACTGATTCAAAAATCAAACCTTAGATGTACCATCACTGGCCCCTAAGCTTGGAAATGTCTGAAATATTCTTGGACTGTCCAACGTGGGCTGCCTAACAACGGTCATAATAACTTTTTGGCTATAAATAGAGCACCCCCTCCCCTCTCAGCCATACCGTAACCACTCTATTGCACCCCTGAGCCCTGGACTATGTCAAGAGCACTTCTCCACCTAGTTTTCACCTCCAAGAGCCAAATCATGAGATTTTTGGGAGAGTGAAAGAGTTGATTGTGAGATTGAAGAAGTGGCTATGGGGTTGAGCATGGATTTGATTCACTTTGTTTGCCTAAGTTCTCTTTCGTGTTTGTTACTCTTGGGTGCAAACCTTAGACGGTTAGATGTCACCCGGTGATTTTGAGTTGTGATTTCATTTTGGGAAGTTTGTATTACCCCATGAGATAGTGGAAGATCAAACAGGCCTTTGTGGTTGTTTGGTGAGGGTAGTGCTAGAGAAAGCCCAATACTTTGTGGACTCCTCAATGGGGATATAGGTTTCTTTGTGATTCCGAACCTCAGTGAAAAATCCCCTTGTCCCTTGTCTCATTTACCATCTGCATTGTTTTTTGCTTTATTGTGTTAATCTTAGTTTTACTTGTCTATATCTTATGTAGCCCGTTTCACTACATGGTTTACTTGTTATACTTCTCGTAGAACTGCTAGGTTGCATTTTGGTTCACTAGATTTGCTAAAAATCCCTCCTTTGATCGAGTCCCACGTAGGAGCTCGGACATATCCGACTCCTGTCAGCTTGTCCGAGCAGAGTTAGACAAGTCCGGTCCTCGCTCGGACTTATCCTAGAGTTTGGGATCAGGACAATTTAATTGCCGGTTATTTGTTTTAATTGCCTATTCACCCCCTGGCCACCTTTCACCTTCTTATCTTGTTAACTTGTATTCAGCAACCTTCGTCCAGTTAGGCAAGGTGTATTCCTTGTCTAGCACCTTTGATGACTAAGTTTGTCAAGCCTTGTGAATCTTGAGATACGTCTCACTGCATTTGAGGTGCTTTACCAATTTTTGATGAAATCATTAATATGAATGCACCACACCTTATGCATCTTACCCAGGATTGCATTGCATTTGCATGACATCATCAAACTTGTGATGAATCACGAAAGACAATTTATAAATAACTTTGAGCAAAGATATGTATCCCCATTCAAATACTCGAGTAGTATATGATATTTTTGAGCTATGGACAACTTGATCGGTCATAACGCCATTTGTTTGATTCATCATCTTTTAGTAATACAAGGAGCATCGATTTCTCAAACTTATTGAAATGAAGCCAGATTTGAGTCATGAAATCTCAAAGCTGTTCAACCTGATCTCACTTATTCCAAGTATCCGATCCGTATTATCAATGAAAACACTCCCACCACAAGAAACTTGACCTTATAGTTTTACGAAGTCTTGTGGAACAACCTTACCGCTGATAAAGCGACATGGGAGCGCGAGGAATACCTCCGATCAAACTATCCAGACATGCTATTATCTCATATCATGTAAGATTTACCTTTGTCTCTTTCATTTGTAATCTCAAAACAAGATTCTTTTAAGGGAGGGGTGTAAAAGTCCTAGTTTTCAAATATTCAATTCAGCTCTGTGATGTAGAGATGGAAGAAGAAAATGAATTCAAATGAGAAAGAAAGAATTAAATCATTTCAAACCTAATGGAGGGAATTCAAAAATCAAAACATGACTTCTGTTCAAACAAAGACAACGTGGAAATTTGAGTTATCCACTAGATTCCAAATATTCAATATGGCCCTCAAGCAAAATTTCATAATTTTCGAGACATGTTTGCTATTTAAATTGAGTTAGACATTAAATTACATTCAAATTCAAATTTGAACTCAATCAAAACTTGTCCAAATATGGAATTGAACTTCAGAACATGAACCTACACCTTTGATTTGGACACCCCACAAATATCTCGAATTTTTGGACACAATATGGTAGAGAAATTTAAAGACGAGAGAGGGATGAGGTCGAAAGGGACGTGGGACCCACTGGTCAGCCTCTAAAATTCATTGAACCGTACTTGCTCAGTGTGTCCCGCGCTCCCAGATTATGGCGGCACACATGGCCACCTTAAGTGCTCAAGCGGTCGAAATTTCTCCTCATCACCTTCTCCCTGCTTGCCTTCGTTCTTTGCTTCATCTCACGGCAGCACTTCGCTCTCTCTGTTTTCTTTCCCCACTGCAAGAACAGAGCAAGTCGACCCTCCCTACTCCACCCAAATTTGAGCAAGCACGGTGCAGGAGCCCAGTCATTTGTGTTGCTAGATCATTCTTGTTGTCTTGCACAACTTTCTAATAGTGTTTCTTGCCAGCCCAAGCTGTACCGAGGTGGAGCTCAACGATTTCGTGGCCGCTGAGCTGCTGTCTGCATTTTTCGGGCAGCACCATGATGCGGTCACCTTGCTAAAAGAGTCCTCTCATGCCACGCTCAACAGCAAGAAGATGTGCCTGCATCCAGGCTAGATGACGGTGAAAACCGTTCATCGTTTCATTCTCTATCGACTTCGTATTTCCAGTGTTACCGTAGCGTGTTCATATGGGAAGGAGATTAGATTCACTGTAATTCGAGTTACACCTATCATCGTACATCGTTTCAGTTAACAAACATGTTCAATATGGCCGTTCGCATCTCCCTGAAGAATAATCTTTGAAAATCATAGAGGAAACACTGGGGTTCATGAAATTTCCCCTTTTCCACCATATCCGACCTAGGTCACCGGCACAAGCTATCTTGCGGCCATCTCCATGCTTTGAATGCATTTTACAGCTCCTTGAATCACCAGGGTTCTTTTGCGACAAGAACTGAGCTAAACGGTGGACTCTCGGCCGAGGTAGAGCTTGCCGGAGTGGTCTGAGCTGCCGCCACCATCACGCGGGATGGTTCGATCGTCGCCGAGGTGGGCAAACCCCTCCATCGTGTTTCCCATCTCCTCTTAGGCACAGGCGGCCAAGGCCAGCCCAGCCAGAAGACGGCGCAACCTCACCGGCGAGGAGCGCCGCCGCGCGCAGCCATGGGCGCCGCCCAGTCCCAGGCTGAAAGATGGTTGGTGGGGCCCACGTGCCAGTGAACCATCCCCTCAAGTAGGATATAATGTGGCCATTTGATCTTTTGTGGCTGTGCGCCTTAACCCAGTGGCCGCCTATATGGCCACATTCTGACTGGAGCATTTCAAACCAGTGGGCCCGGTGGATTATTCATACTTTTTCTTTTGCAAATAATTCCCAAATTCCAACAAAACATCAAAAATCAATTTCTACTAGTAGAATTGGCCTACAAATCCCAAAGAAATTATGGTAGACTCCTCTTGATCCAAAATTTGCAGTAGTGCAATTTTTGGGCATGAAAGTTCCAGTATTTTTCTAATTATTTTTTTGCAGCTAATTGCTTGGTAAACTAATTACCACAGTTCTGTTAATTTAAAAATTCCAAATTTCGGTCAAAACCATCATTTACATACACTTGATATACAGTAAAAATTACAAGTTCATTGGACTTCAAATACTGGGACAAACAGTGTTCCAAAGCACTATGTTGATTGAAAAATCAAAAATCAACAGAACCTTTTTCAGAATTTATTCCAAAATTGTAAAATCAATATCTCCCTGTAGAAAGCTGATAAAATTGTCAAACAAATTTTGCTAGAATCAGTGAGACCAATCCTAACCATATAACGTGCTTTTGGCCATGTCAAAGCCCCAGGTTCAGTAGGAAAATTCAGTGAAACCTAAAGCTTTGTGGTATTTTAGAGACCAAATCCAGCCATTGCTTGAGCTGAAACTTCCCTAGGACCTACTTTAGGGCATCAAAGAACTACTACAGAAATCCCTGCCGCATTAGGTTTGACATCCCAGTTGAATTTACTCCATTTGCGACTTCACTACTGTAAAATCCCTAAAAATTCATAGTACTAAGTTCAGATAGGAGAATTAAAAATTTGAATGGGAAAAAGAAATCAAAATGGAATCTGAAAAATCAAACCAATTCAAACTTCAACAAAGGGAATTCAAATATTCAAAACATGTTCCTGTTCAAATCATGTCAAAATAAAAATCTGAGTTCACCATTAACTTCCTAAAATTCCAAATAGCATCCCTGTCAAATTTCATAATATTTGGAGCATATTTTCTATTCAATTCTATGTGTACATTGAATTCCATTCAAATTCAAATTTACATTTGAATTTCAGATGAAACTTGGCCAAATCAAATATTTGAATTCAGAATCAAATCTTACATGTTTGGTTGAGCCTCTCTAAAATTTTTCATGAATTTTGGACACAAGTTGGTGGGCTATTTCATTGTACAGAGAGGGATGAGGATAAGAAGAGCAGTGGGACCCACAGTCAGTAACTCAATTGGAGTGAACCGACGCTGGGCTCTGTTTTTCCCCGCAGTTCAATACCGCCACCGTCCGCCAGCCCGACAACCAGCCATGAAAGCAGCTTGGTGGCACCTTGAGTGGAATATCTACTCCTCCCACTGTGCATCCCATTCCCTTCTCATTCCACAAGCCATCGACACTCCGTCCTCTATTTTCTCTCCCGCCGCTGCTCAGCACCGCCTCGCCATTGCTAAAGATTGCCAGCCAATAGAAGTAGTGTTGCATCGTGCTCCAAGAGGATAAAAGTAGCACCACTCATTGCTCTGTCTTCTCCAATCAAAGTTTCCCTGGCTGATAACCCGGTATTTGAAGGTCGAAGTTGAGCCGCCGAGGTTGAGCCTCGCTCTTCCCCCTCACAACGGCGCCACAGACCACGTCACGAGCTGCTCTCCAAAGCAAAAAGGAGCGCCCAGACCTCTTATCTCTCATGGTGAAAACCTTTTGCAAGTTCATTCTTTATCCAGCAATTAATCACCGTTCTTCTCTCGGCCTTCTTCGAGTCTTCATGCTAGGTCGTGAGAGCAATTCATTTTATGCGTGGAGAAATCCCTTGAGCCAGCTAGATATTAGTTTCTATACCTCCTAACGTGCCCCCTGGATAAATCCTCAGTGAAAATAATCGACCATGGACGGAGTATTTTGAGTTTCCCTCGTTACCTTTGAAAAGCACCGCTGCTCGCTGTCGAGCATGCATTGGCCGGCCGTTATGCGGTGTCTGCACCTCTTGTTCACCTTTCTCATGGTCCCAGGAACCTCCCAAGCTTTTCCCCGAAGTGTTTGCGCCATTTCCGAGCGGTACCGACCCTCGTCGGAACCCTAGTTCTGCCACCGCCGTCGTGCGCTTGTCTCCGGCCATCGCCGACTCGTTTGGACCTCACCATCGTGTTGCGCATACGATTTTAGGGCTAGGCGGCCAAAGCTGAGCAGAGAGAAGCTCGGCGCATCAAGTCTAGCACGCGCCGCCGTTGTTCCGGCAAGGAGCGCCACCTCCGTAAGAAGATGGGGCGGGCCCCACGTGTCAGCCTCTGCTTTCCCTCTTTCGGATCTGCTGTGGCCGCAGGGTCGATTGTGGCTGCGCGGGTTAAACCCTATGGCCCATATGTGGCCCAGTTATGATTGGATCATTTCAAACAATGGGGCCCAGTTGATTAATTCAAACGTTTCCAATTACAAATAATTCCAGATTTTGAGCAAACATCTAGATTCAATTACTCCTAGTAGAATTGCTCAAATAATTCCAAATAAATTCTAGTAGACTCATATTCATCCCAAATATGTACCAGTGCAAATTGTTGGACATGAAAGTCCCAGAGTTTTCATAATTAATTCCTTTGTGCTAACTGCTTGGGAAATTAATTATCCCTGTTCTGCTAATTGGAAAATTTCCAAATTTCGTCCGAACACTTTTAAAAAAAAACCTTGAGGTCCAGTAAAAATTTTAAGTTCATTGGACTTCAATTACAAGGTAGATCAGTGTTCCAAATCTCTATGTATTGAAAATTTGAGAAATGTACAGAAACATTTCCAAAATTTTCCCAAACTTGTAAAATCAATTCCTTCCTGTAGATAGCTCATAAAAATATGAAGCAAATTTTCCCAGAACCAGAAAATCCTCCCATACCATGATCACCAACTGTTAGCCATAACAAAGCTCCAAATTTAATACCAAATTTCAGAGAAAACTTTTACTTGATAAAATTTTAGAGACAACAAGCTTCCTTGAACATCTCCAATTCTTGGTCCAGTTCTTCCTCATAGAACCTAGTATCCGCTGTAAAAATCACAAAGCCAATTAAAATAATTTTCTTACCTGATCAGTGGTTATAATATCTTTCATATAGTTTCACTATCACTCATGTACTTTATATACTACATATCATATAGTGACCGCGATCGAGGAGGAGCCGGAGCCCCTGGAGAGCATACCACTGGAGGCTAACTTTGATTCTGACCCATAGCCAGGCAAGCCCCAGTTTGCATTTAAGAGTTATTTTAAAGTTTCTATTTGTATCACTTATGTCTAGGATGAGTTTTGTGCATTAGGGCTAAGGTGCTTCTTACTCCACTTGCATGACCCACAAATTCCATGGAGTATTGGGTAGGTCTACAGCTTGATGAGTAGAAAATGTCATGCTAATGTTTTCAGGAATCCGGTCGAAGTCGAGTAGTTGGAATCTACTCGCGAGATAGGATTTTATCACACGGGATGGATTTGATCAAATAATGGTTTATGGATATGAATTTGAGACCGAGCAGTGGATAGGATGCAGTGAGACGTGGTATCATGTGCGTAGCCCTGCTTGTGTCGATTGAGGACCGATCCGTGTGCGGCCCTGCTAGACATGTTTGAACTGTACTGGATGCATACTGGCTATATGGAAACAGGGAAACCGATGTAATTGGCTAATCTGAGTGTTGAGGCTTAACCTACCATTTTATAGGAGTGGGTTGAGGGCAGCAAGGTGTAAATCTGCCAGTGGGCACATACACGCTCCACGAGGGGACCTTCTGCCTGTTACGGAAGGACCAGTTTGTCATTTGGGTTTCCTTTGAAAGGTTGTTGCATACAACATAGTATTGAAGTGTGATTCGCTCCAATTTTGAAATGGGTTTATGTGACGTGTTATCCCGGTGTCTACTGATTGCAATCACCATCCCTCGTGGTTATTTGAGCACTGCTTGTTCACTGCGCTATGACGTAGTAAATACTGAAGAAGTCAGAAGATTATGATGTATTGAATTATAATTGCTTTGCAACTATGATTGCTATCGAATATGCTGACTAAAGTTACTTTTATTGAACCTTTAAGCTGCTGCTAATAACTTGAAAAATAAGGATCAACATGTAGGTGAGTCATTTACTGCTATGTCTATTCCTATGTTAAGTGTCCCTGCATGTAGAGTTCCATGTTTAGGTGAGACGGTTAAGTCTTGCTGAGCCTTCGTGCCCACGGTTGCTATATTAAATTGTTTACTAGTGAGACGTATGAGGAAGCGCCCGAAGATGAGGCGATGCCCCCGTCGGGGTATACCGACGAGTGGGAGCTCTGCACACCGCCGTGAGCTATTGTGTGTTGCTAGTGTGTAGAGTCCCCGGGCTGGACGGCTGCACTTTTGCATAACTAGGTTGAGAGTTTAGCTATGAGTATTACTTCCGTTGTACATTAAGTATTGTAAAAGGCTTCCGCTGTTTCTATAAATAAAACTTTGTATTTTGTCGTATTCTTTTTGTGTGTGCTGTTGGGTGCCGCATCACACGACACCACCCCCTACAATTCCTGGAATGTGTGGACCTAGTCCTCACAGCCTGCTAACAGAGTCGCATTGGGAATAGCATGCTCGAAAAGAAAAATTTAAAAGTAGTCGAGTGAGGATTAGTTACTATGCCCACATAAGGTCTATTACAGTATTAGTTACTTAATGTGGCAAGCTAACTTGTGTGTTACAATATTTTGTAATGACGCTTTGACGTCAAGTAAGAGGTAAGGTACGCCACTGCAAGTGGATCAATCGCGGTAAGCTCACCATGCGAGAGGTAGCATGTGATCGTTTTTGTGGCTTGGCACGGAAAGTCAATATGAGTCTCAAAAACTCTCCATGTTTTTGAGAACATATGACACGCGGTACCCCAGCATGCTTCAAAATTAGTGGAGCCCCCGTCGGGTGGGACATAACCCGATGTGCCTCCTACTGGTGCAGCATTATGCAAAGACGTGGGATCCTGTCGGGTGGTAGAAAACCCGGTCATGTACCTCAAGACGTGGCTTAGCTCGGGGTGCCCGTATGGAATGATACGGGACGAATGTTTTTACATTCATATATATTATTGTGACTGCCTGATATGATTGCCCGTGCGGGTTGTGCCACACGGCACCATATAATAATTTGTGTGTAGTTGCAGGACACTAACCAGGTTTTAAGTAGCTCAAGTTGAAAATGTTTGCGAGTGAATGTCATTAGTGCCGCCGTTGAGACGTATGCCGGAATACCGGCTTAGGATTTTCTTTGGTAAGGGCGTAGTACCGGCATTGCATTCGAGCTTCATCAAGAACGTTGACAACGATATACGTGCTTGAGGTGTGACTCAACAACAAGTAAAAATTTCCAACATAGGACTAAGTTTGAATTTGTAATCTCTGTTCTGGAGCGTGCTGGTCAGATTTACAGTTAATCATGTGGTCGCTGCGGTAAGCAGGCATATGGTTTGGGAACTTGAGGAAGTCATCCACAAGTTTCATTTTTAGCTCCAAGATAGATTTCAAGATTTAAAACTGGAAAATTTCGTTTGAACTTAAACTGCCAAGTTACTGATTCAAACTGAGAATCTGGCAGCAAAATGCTTTACCTTGAGATAGCATAAATCTCTGTAGGAATAACCATTGATAGTCTTCCATACATGGTTGGAAAGCTTAGAGAGTCCTCTATAACTTATTTTCAACTCCGGATCAGAATACTCTTGTAAACTAGTGAAAAATTCAAATTTCCAAACTCTGTTAAATCTGAACAGAGACTGGACCGTTTCTGTTTCCTGTCACTGTTTTCAGCATATCTCTTAGCAGAATCAACGAATGACTTCATGTAATACATTTTTGTAATCCCGAGGATGTATGAAATAATGTTGTAATTTATTATTTTTGCATATTTTGATGTTTTGTATCTGGAAAAATGTGGACAAAATCAGCCTTAAACAGAGGAGGTGCTGTCAAAATCAGCCTTAAACACTGTCAACTTGCAAAAGTCATATCTCCTCATCCAGAAATGATATGGAGGCAAATAAAAACATTATGGAAATATCTTTAAGTTTACTACAGCTCTGTAGTTAAACTCCAGTCCAGATTTTGCCTCTAACTGGTCGAAACATTTTATTCTCTCCAGACTGGTCAGCTGGACCGGAATCTGGACAGTGAAACCAGTTTTGAATTCTTCAATTCAAACCATTTTGTTTATTCCATGTACAGCAGCTGTTATGTGATATGCTGGTTTTGAATCCAGTATGTGACACAATCAAACCATCACTTCGAGCAATGACATGTGTAGGTCTTGTACAATATAGCGAGGATACATGTACGCGGACACACTCAACGTTCTGTTGTGACCGAGGATAGTCGAAATGGACTTCTATCCATGAAGTTCATTACTTTGGAACTCGATTATGATAACCTGGTCCAGGTATGTGTATGTTATATAAAGTTTGCACTTTATCAATATATGTAAATGTTATGCAATTATCATATTGTCAATGCTCCCACTACTGTGGTATGGACAGGATGAAGAAAACAAATATGTTGCTGATTTTTAAATCATGTGGATGCAGAATGCTGCGTACACGCTCTACGCCCGAGATGGAAGGCCCTAGCCGTGGTCGTGAGGATGAACCTCTGACCCGGGTGCAAACCACGACACCGCAGCAGCAGGCTCCTCCACCACCACCACCTGAACCCCCACGGACTCTCGCGGAGATTTTGGCCGCAGTACTCGGCTCGCGCGACGAGCAAACCAAGTTGCTGCGGATGTTGGTGCAGAATTGGTCCCATCAAGGGGGGCGACAAGACAATGGGCAACGCCAGCCCTAACAGAGTTTGTACTCGGACTTCTTGGCGACGCATCTACCGGTCTTCACAGAGGCCGAGGAGCCTCTGGAGGCAGACAACTTTATCCGCACCCTTGAGGTGAAGTTTGGTTTGCTACGATGCAACGAACAGCAGAAGGCGCTGTTCGTAGCGCAACAGCTTCAGGGATCCGCAGTGCTTGGTGTGCGAACTACATCACGTCAATGCCAGCTGGTCATGTGGTCACGTGGACCGAATTCCAGGAGGCGTTCTGTGCCTACCATATACCTCCCGCTATCATGAAGAGGAAGCTTCAGGAATTTTTGGAGCTGAAGCAAGGTGGGAGGACTGCTCATGAATACTCCCGCGCATGCAATCATTTGGCGCAGTACCCACCATATTATGTGGGGACGGAAGATAAGAAGCGAGATACATTCTTCTGGGGCCCTAATCCAAAGATGATGGTCCAACTCGCACAATGCAATCGCGGCACCTACAACGACATCGTCAATGCCGCAATCGTGCAAGAAGACGCTCAGTGCGAGCTCGTTTCTGATAAGAGGAAATGGAGCGCGCCATGGAGCAGTAGTGTTGGTGGTCCCAAAAAGTACTGTGGTGTATCGCTCACAATCCGGTCAGTGATGGCAGCCACCGGCGCGACCGCAGCAGTTCTGCGGTCATTCTTTCAACGCGTCGTGTTTCTGACTGCCATTTCCACAGCAGCAGCAGCAAAGGATGGTCCCGCGTGCATAACCACCTCCACCACGTGCACCGGGATTTCGTCCGCAGCTTGGCAAGAACCCGACACATTACACGTGCTACACGTGTGGCTGTGTCGGGCATTTTTCTAGGGACTGCCCCGAACAGCGACAAGGCAGCGCGCAAGCACCATATCGGGGTGCAACTCAGCCCCGCAACCAGCCCAACAAACCAGCACAACAACCCGGCAACGTCCACCACATAGCCATCGAAGACATGCCGGAAGGCGAACCCGTCCTCGCGGGTACGTTTTCTCTACTCCAAAATTCCATAGTCATACTCTTTGACTCCGGTGCCACCCATAATTTCATTAGCCAATTATATGTTGTCAAGCATCAATTACCTATCATTCCCACAAAATGTCCATATTTGATTTGCTCTGCGGGTGTGAAAGTAGCAGCTGATAGTATGGTCTATAGAGCACCACTTCAGTTTTGTGGAAATCTATATCCGACTTCTCTAATTATATTAGAGAGTCAGAAGTTCGATGTCATCTTAAGAATGTCATGGCTACACTATCATGGTGATGTTCTCGACATCGTTCCACGTGTGATCCATTTAAACTCTCCACTACATGATCCACACGCTCTCATTCTAGACCGCCTTATTCAAGAAATTCCAGCCACATACAACACAGAAATCACAAATCTTGAGGACATTCGTGTGGTCCGTTAATATCTGGACATGTTTCCCGACGACCTTCCGAGTATGCCACCGGATAGGGACAACGTGTTCAAGATTGAACTTATTCCGGGAACCACGCCTATTTCTTGAAGGCCGTACAAGATGGCACCAAATGAGTTGGCGGAATTAAAGGAGCATTTGAAGGACCTGCTGGACAAAGGTCTCATACGCCCAAATTCAGCACCTTGGGGCTGCTCCGCACCGTTTGTGAAGAAGGACAAGACATTACATATATGTGTGGACTATCATCCACTCAACGCCGTCATGATCAAGAACAAGTATCCACTACCGCGCATCGATATTTTATTCGATCAATTAGTGGGTGCTAAGGTTTTCTAGAAGATGGATCTTTGGTCCGAATACCATAAAATAAAAATCCGACTGGAGGATATACAAAAGACGACATTCCCGACAAGATACGGGCTCTGAGAATATCTTGTCATGTCATTTGGACTTACCAACGCACCGTCTCATTTTATATACCTCATGAATTCTGTATTCATGCCGGAGTTGGACAAGTTTGTCGTGGTCTTTATTGATGATATTTTGGTTTATTCTAAATCAGAGGAACAACATGTCAAACACTTGCATATCGTGCTCCAACGATTGTGAGATCACAAACTGTATGCAAAATTCAGCAAATGTGAGTTTTGGATCAGCCAAGTGCCATTTCTTGGTCACATTATTTCAGCGGAGTGTATCGCTGTTGATCCAAGCAAAATTGTGAAAGTTCTGAAATGGGAATCTCCAAAGTCCGTTCACGAAGTTTGCAGCTTCCACGGGTTAGCGGGATATTATCGGAGGATCATTCTGAGCTTCTCAAAAATCGCAAAACCAATTACGGAGCTGCTGAAATAGGGGACCAAATATATTTGGAGCAAGGCATGTGAGGATGCATTTCGAGCATTAGTAAAGCATCTCACAACAGCCCCAGTGCTAGCTCAGCCAGATATGACCAAAACTTTTGACATTTCTTGTGATGCGTCTGGCATTGGTCTCGGCTGCGTGTTAATGCAAGAAGGTCACGTGATCGCATATGGATCACGGCATCTCAGAAATCATGAGCAGCATTATCCAACTCATGACCTTGAGCTTGCTGCCGGGGTGCTCGCTTTGAAAATGTGGAGGCACTATTTATTGGGAAACCTAGTGCATCTATACACCGATCACAAGAGCCTCAAATATATCTTCACTCAGAAGGAGGTGAATATGCGACAGTGAAGATGGTTAGAGCTGATAAAAAATTATGAGATTGAAATTCACTACCATCCGGACAAGGCGAATGTGGGTGCCGATGCGCTAAGCCGCAAGCTAGTCTCACGTCAATAGTTTGTCCATCATTTCAATGGACGAGGATGAGCCAAGTTTATACTTGGTTCCATATTGAGCATTATATAATCTTGCTCTCATCCCTACCATACGAGAGGAGATTATGGAAGCTCAAAAGAAAGACGTGGGTATGTTGCACATTCGGAGGAGAATGAAGAATGGGGAAATGAAGTGCTTCCGAAATGATGAACATCGTACCCTGTGGTTCAAAGACCGTATTGTGGTACCCCGTGACATGGAACTTTGAAATAAAATCTTGGAGGAAGCTCACTTATTCAAGTACTCTATTCATCCGGGCAGCAACAAAATGTACCAAGATCTAAAAACCAGATTTTGGTGGACACGGATGCAAAGAGAAATTGCACAGTACGTATCCGAGTGTGATACGTGTCGGCAGGTGAAAGCCGACCACATGAGGAAAGCTGGACAGCTGCAACCACTAAAAATTCCGGCATGGAAGTGGGAGGATATTAGTATGGATTTCATTGTCGGTTTGCCTCTCACATTCCACAAGCATAATTCGATTTGGATGATAGTCGACCGACTAACAAATCAGCTCTTTTTATACCTGTACATAAAAAGTACATTGCCAAGAAATATGCGGAGTTGTATATTATAAGAATCATGTGCTTGCATGGTGTTCCCCGGACAATTATTTCAGATTGCGGGGCGCTGTTCATTGCTTGTTTCTGGGAGCAGCTGCACGCGTCATTGGGGAAGAAACTGATACGAAGCTCCACATATCACCCGCAAATGGATGGTCAAACTGAGCGGGTGAATCAAGTTCTTGAAGAAATGCTACGCGCTTGTGCCATCCGCCATTGTAAAAATTGGGATGATCATTTACTGTTGGCAAAGTTCTCATATAACAATGGCTATCAAGCTAGCATCAATATGGCACCATATGAAGCTCTCTATGGCCGTAAATGTTGCACACCACTCAACTGGTGTGAATCCGGCGAGCGAGTGATATATGGCATTGATCTTGTCAATGAAGCAGAAGAACGAGTGCGAGTGATCCAATCCAATCTCAAGGCTGCTCAATCTCGGCAGAAAAGTTATGCGGATAAAAGACGTTGACCTCTCCACTTCGACATCGGAGACCACGTTTACCTTCGTGTCTCTCCAGTGAAAGGAATTCACCGCTTCAGAGTGAAGGTAAAGCTTGCTCCATGATTCATCGGTCCGTTCGCAGTCATTGAAAAATGCGGACCCGTGGTCTATCGCTTGGAATTACCGGCGTCGCTTGCTGGTGTTCATAATTTATTCCACATTTCTCAGCTGCGGAAGTGCATTAAATCCTCAGCTGAAATCCGTACTGAAGACAGTGAAGCTTTCCAACCGGATCTCACTTATTCTGAGTATCCGATCCAGATTATCGATGAAAAGACTTGCGCTACCAGGAACCGAACTTTGTACTTCTACAAAGTCCTGTGGAGTAACCATACCGCTGAGGAAGGAACATGGGAAAGCGAGGACTATCTCTGATCCAATTATCCGGATTTGTTATCATCTCATATCCGGTAATCTATTTACCTTCGTCTCTTTCATTTGTAATCTCGGGACAACATATTTTTAAGGGGGAGGATGTAAAATCCCTCAAAATTCTAGTACTAGGTTCAGATATGAGAATTAAAATTTTGAATGGGAAAATAAATCAAAATGGAAACTGAAAAATCAAACAATTCAAACTTCAATGAAGGGAATTCAAATATTCGAAACATGTTCCTGCTCAAATCATGTCAGAATAAAAATCTGAGTTAACCATTAACTTCCCAAAATTCCAAATAGCATCCCTGTCAAATTTCATAAAATTTTGAGCATATTTTCTATTCGATTCGACATGTACATTGAATTCCATTCAAATTCAAATTTGAATTTGAATTTCATACGAAACTTGGCCAAATCAAATATTTGAATTCAGAATAAAATCTTAAATGTTTGGTTGAGCCTATCTAAAAATTTTCATGAATTTTGGACACAAGTTGGTGGGATATTTCATTGTACAGAGAGGGATGAGGATAAGAAGAGCAGTGGGACCCGCAGTCAGTGACTCAATTGGAGTGAACCGACGCCGGGCTCTGTTTCCCCGCCGTTCAATGCCGCCACCGTGCGCCAGCCCGACAACCAGCCATGCAAGCAGCTCGGTGGCACCTTGAGTGGAATATCTACTCTCACTGTGCATCACATTCTCATTCCACATACAATCGACACTCCGTCCTCTGTTTTCTCTCCCGCCGCTGCTCAGCACCGCCTCGCCGTTGCTCAAGCTTGCTGGCCAATAGAAGCAGTGTTGCGTCGTGCTCCAAGATGATAAAAGTAGCACCACTCATTGCTCTGTCTTCTCCAATCAAAGTTTCAAAGTTTCCTTGGGTGATAACCCGGTATTTGAAGCTTTGGTGGCCGTCGAAGTTGAGCCGCCGAGGTCGAGCCTCTCTGTTCCCCCTCGCACCAGCGCCACTGACCACCTCGCGAGCTGCTCTCCAAAGCAAAATGGAGCGCCCAGACCTCTTCTCTCTCACGGTAAAAACCATTCCCGATTTCATTCTTTATCCAGCAAGTAATTACCGTTCTTCTCTCGGCCTTCTTTGATACTTCATGCTAGGTTGTGAGAGCAATTCATTTTATACGTGGTGAAATTCCTTGAGCCAGCTAGATATTAGTTTCTATACCTCCTAACGCACCGCCTAGATAAATCCTCATTGAAAATAATCGACCATGGATGAAGTATTTTGAGTTTTCCTCGTCGCCTTTGAAAAGCACCGCTGCTCACCGTCGAGCATGCGTTGGTCGGCCGTTATGTGCTGTTTGCACCTCTTGTTCACCTTTCTCATACTCCTAGGAACCTTCACAGCTTTTGTCCGGAGTATTTGTGCCATTTCTGTGCGGTACCGACCATCGTGGGAACCCTAGTTCCACCGCCGCCGTGTGCGCTTGTCTCCGGCTGTCGCCGCCTCGTTTGGACCTCACCATCGCGTTGCGCGTCCGATTTTAGGGCTAGGCGGCCAAGGCTGAGCCGAGAGGAGCTCGGCGCAGCAAGTCCGGCGCGCGCCGCCGCGGTTCCGGCGAGGAGCGCCGCATCCGTCACGAGGTTGATGAAGATGGGGGCGGGCCCCATGTGTCAGCCTCTGCTTTCCCCGCTTCGGATCTGCTGTCGCCGTAGGATCAATTGTGGCTGCACAGGTTAAACCCTATGGCCCATATGTGGCCCAGTTATGATTGGATCATTTTAAACAGTGGGGCCCAGTTGATAAATTCAAACGTTTCCAATTGCAAATAATTCCAGATTTTGAGCAAATTTCTAGATTCAATTACTCCTAGTAGAATTGCTCAAATAATTCCAAATAAATTCTAGTAGACTCAATTTGTTGGACATGAACGTCCCAGAGTTTTCATAATTAATTCCTTTGAGCTAACTGCTTGGGAAATTAATTATCCCTATTCTGCTAATTGGAAAATTTCCAAACTTGCTCGGAACGCTCTTAAAAGTAACCTTGAGCTCCAGTAAAAATTTCAAGTTCATTGGACTTCAATTACTAGGTGGATTAGTGTTCCAAATCTCTATGTAGTTGAAAAATTGAGAAATGTAAAGAAACATTTCTTGAATTTTCCCAAACTTGTAAAATCAATTGCATCCTATTGAAAGCTCGTAAAAATATTAAACAAATTTTCCTAGAACCAGAAAAACTTCCTCTACCATGATCACCAATTGTTATACATGACAAAGCTCCAGATTTAATACCAAATTTTAGTGAAGCCATTTATTTGTTGGAATTTTGGAGACAACAAGCTTCCTTGATCATCTCCAATTCTTGGTCCAGTTCTTCCTCATAGAACCTAGTATCCACTATCACTCATGTACTTTATATATTGCATATCATATAGTGACTGAGATCAAGGAGGAGCCGGAGCCCCTAGAGAGCACACCACCCGAGGCTAACTTTGATTCTAACACGCAGCCAGGCAAACCCCGATTTGCATTTAAGTGCTATTTTAAAGTTTCTATTTGTATCACTTATGTCTAGGATGAGTTTTGTGCATTAGGGCTAAGGTGCTTGTTACTCCACTTGCATGACCCACAAATCCCATGGAGTATTGGGTAGGTCTACAGCTTGAAGAGTAGAAAATGCCATGCTAATGTTTTGAGGAATCTGGTAGAAGTCGAGTAGTTGGAATCTACTCGCGAGATAGGATTTTATCCCACGGGATGGATTTGCTCAATAATGGTTTGTGAATATGAATTTGAGACCGAGCAGTGGATAGGATGCAGTGAGACGTGGTCTCATGTGCGTAGCCCTGCTTGTGTCGATTGAGGACCGATTCGTGTACGGCCCTGCTGGACAAGTTTGAACTGTACCGGATGCATTTTGGCTATATGGAAATCAGGAAAGTGATGTAATTGGTTAACCTAGGAGTCGAGGCTTATCCTACCATTTTATAGGAGTGGGTTGAGGGCAGCAAGGTGTAAATATGTCGGCGGGCACAGACACGCTCTGCGCGGGGACCTCCAGCCCGCTACAGAAGGACCTGTTCGACATTTGGGTTTCCTTTGAAAGGTTGTTGCATACAACATAGTATTGAAGTGTGTTTTGCTCCACTTCCGAAATGGGTGTATGTGACGTGTTATCCGGTTGTCTTCTGATTGCAATCGCCGTCCCTTGAGGTTATTTGAGCACCGCTTGTTCACTGTGTTGTGACGTATTAAATACTGAAGAAGCCAAACGAATATGATGTATTTGTAGGATCAAAGAGCACGTGTAAAGCTACTAGAGGTGGGTGAATGGTAGATTAATACTTTTCAGCGGAAGCAACCAAACACCCCTCGGCAGAAAACTGATCTATTAAAGAAACTGTTTGTGTGACTAATCGGAACGTGTTCAACCGTGATAAAAATAGTATAGATTGTAGAGAAGCAAGTCACGAAGACTTCACAAAAAGAATCACGAATATCCATTGAGAGAAACTCAAGTTACGATCGAAAGATCGAACAAAGGTCAATATGTGATACCCGAGAAAAATAGTTTTGGAACACTGCAAAGAAACTCGTTTAGATCAAAAACCACAAAGCGAATGACTGTGAAATTTTCACAGATGATAGAAAATCAAGTTGTGAAGACAACCCAAAAAGAATCACGTCAATCAGATCCATAAAAATCGAGGTATAATGAAACCACTGAAGTAAGGTAGTGTTGTGCAGAAACTCGACGAGAAAGACTTGAATAAAACAAGTCAGACAAACAAGGCACAAAATCTCCTTTAGATTACAAATTTTACTGATCAAAAATCACAATGAACAGCCCCAAAGTAGTCTACCACGAGATCTGGCCTCCCTTGCTTATATAACCAGCCCTTAGGCCAACCCAAAACTAACTAGGACTCTAATCCTACTGAATTCATGAATTGAAACTTTCCATAACTGCTCAAGACTCTTCTATACGCAGATAGAAGACATCTTAAGACTTCCAAAAACCTTAAGAACATATCTCACAATCCTAAAACAACCTAAATTCGTGAGCCACACGAAGTCCTATCATAACCAACTCAACACTTTCCATATTTGAGTCAACCACGACTAAGCCGCAGCCTGAGTCCATAACCTAGTCGGTTGAATCTTTCTGACCAATTTTCTATGTCCACATATCTTCGTCATGCCTCAGAACCATGTAGCCACGTACATGCACTCCTTGCATGCGTGCAAACATCTTCCAACGGTGTCCACAATACCTTCATATGCATTGTTCTTGATTCAAACATGTTGCGCAACCTCTTGATTAACTCAATCACAATTCCTCCCAAACTTGGTTGTTGAACCTCATCTTCTCCCTAAGACTAGTTCAATAGATCCTGTCACCGGCCATGTCTTGAACTCTATCAACACCTGCACATGAATAAACAACCGATACTTCCGAGCACAAGTCCTCGACTTGACTCTCGTTAGTTTCGAAACCACAACACCTTATGTGAACACCTCACGTAAGCATGTTGCAAACCACAGCAAAATGACATTAGTCATAACCACCAAAACACACCAAAAACTTATTAAAAGAATACTAAGAAAACTTTCTATAATCCAAAAATCAAGTTCGAAACATTGTAAGTTAAAAGAACAACCACTACGATCAAGCTCTGAACCTTGCCAAAGCTAACTAGACCATGAACCGGAGCTTACCAAAGCTAGCAGGACCTAGCACTGGAACTTACCAAAGCTAGTTGGACCTAACAGCAGAGCTTAACAAAGCTAGTCGGACATAGCGCTGGAGCTAACCAAAGCTAGTCGGACCTAGTCGGACCTTACAAGAGCTCAGACCTAAAGTCAGACCTTGTTAAAAATGTGTTTTAGTAGTATTCAAAACTTTTATCGTCAAAACCAATGTATTCAACACACATAGGTCTCACAGTATTGAATTATAATTGTTTGCAACTATGATTGCAATAGAATATGCTCACTAAAGTTTCTTTTATTGAACTTTAAGCTACTGCTAATAACATGAAAAATAAGGATCAACATGTAGGCGTGTCATTTACTGCCATGTCTATTCCTATGTTAAGTATCCCTACATGTAGAGTTTCATGTTTAGGTGAGATGGTTAAGTCTTGCTGAGCCTTTGTGCTCATGGTTGCTATATTAAATTGTTTGCAGGTGTAACGTATGAGGAAGTGCCCGAAGAGGAGGCGATGCCCCCGTTGGGGTATACCGCCGAGTGGGAGCCCTGCATGCCAGTGTGAGTTGTTGTGTGTTGCTAGTGTGTAGCGTCCCCGGGCTTGATGGCTGCACTTTTGCAGAGCAAGGCTAAGAGTTTAGCTATGAGTATTACTTCCGTTGTACATTAAGTATTGTAAAAAACTTTCATTGTTTCTATAAATAAAACTTTATATTTTGTCGTATTCTTTTTGTGTGTGTTGTTGGGTACCACATCGCACAGCACCACCCTCTGCGATTCCTGGAATGTGTGAACCCGGTCCTCACAAGTACCTAATGGCATTATTAAAGTTTATAATTCAATTCTTCCAAATTCACTTTGCTAAGTTCAACAACATTGAGATCAACACAAACTTTTATGTAGTCCTTGTACAGCTTGTAGCTTTCCTCTGGTCATCCCTATAGTTTACACTTGTCTAATCTATAGTATTTTGAATAAAACAAACTTCGTTTCATTTTCCGATTACACTAAGTGTCCACTTGAATTTTTCCGTAGTTGTTGTACATTCCAGCAGCAGAACTCTCATCCTTAGCTGGTGTTACTCCTTCTTCAGTTGTATGCAACATTGTATAGTACTTTTCTAAGTTGCATTTTATTATTGTGCATATCATATTGAATAGTGATGACAATGGAGGATTTCAACGAGGAGCATCGCTTGGAGGAGGAGGCAGGATTTCCATCGTGGAGCTGCCATGATGGATTCTTGAAAGTCTTGGTATTCCCTTGTGGGTTTTGGACGATTGATGACAAACAAATGAGATCCTAATGAATTCATTAAGATAAATGCAGGTCAAAAAAGATTAGATATTATGGTGCAACTAAAAAGGCGAAAAATGAGAACTGAGAAAGGAAGAAGCCCAAATTATCAATGGAAGTGCAAAGTAGACATAATTGCATAGGATGTGTGAGAGAGACACATCCCAAGAGTCCATGTCTTTGTGTAGAGGTAAGGGCTAAAATCAATCTATGTAATTCACTGAGCACCAGGCATGTCCTTTCACTAAGCTGACTAGCCCATTTAACTTTCTAATGTCACAATTCACTTAGCACCGAACAAGTCCGTTAAACTTTCTGATGCTTCAATTCACCTTGCATCGGACAAATCCGGACGCTAACCGGACAAGTACGTTCAACTTTCTGATGCTTCATTCAGACAAGTTGGAAAAACACAATTCACATTGCACTGGACAAGTTTGTCATATTGCGGACTAGTCCGATTAACTTTCTGTATTCACTACGGACTAGTCCGATGAACTCACTATTCCTATACAAACAAGTCCGGTATACCTCACACAAATTAGTGTTTTTAGAGTGCTACACATTCCACACAAGTTTTACACAGCACACCAGACAAATCTAGTAACCAGAGCAGACTAGTCCGGCCGTCGGGATCCCAAACGGTAATATTTTTGGAAACACTATAAATAGATGATCCACAACCCCTCAAACATAAGAACCATACACAACTATCAAAAACATAAACCCTAGCGCCGCCACTCGTCCCAAGAGCACAAAAACACATCTTCTCACACATCTAAAGGCCTAAAGAGTTAAATCTTTTGGGTATCTAGATTTGGGATTGGGATATCGTTGTCTACTCATCGTTGAGCTCTTGGGATTTGATCTCTTATACACTCGTGCATTACTTGTAATGTTTTTTAATGTATTAGATAATCTTTTTTGGGTAAATTTTTGGGAGCCCTCAGCGTGTCATGTTGCCCCACACACTTGGTGATTACCCCATGATAGTGGAACTCAAGTCAGCCTTGTGTGATTAATTGATGAAGGAAAAGGGTTTGAGGAGACCCGGCTCTGTGTGGCTTCCTCAACAAGGAGTAGATCTCTATGGTAAGATCAAACCTCGATAAAAATCCTTGTCTCGCGTGTACCATTCTTTTACTTTTGCAATTACCATCATCTAGGGTATAAAGTTGATCAATCTTGTAACTCGTGTTAACTTCGTATTCCATGTGAAATTCTTCTATCCTAATTGCTTACTCAAGTTGCTAGGGTAGTTGATTACATCTTGCTGCTGCAACATTTGTGATATCTGCATAAATATTTAATCTTTTCGTAGCACATCAAGCACACTGAACTAGTCCGTATACCACACCAGAAAAGTGTGGTCTATCCTGTATTTGACCTTATGATTAAGTGTTGCAGAAAAAGTTTTCAAAGCCTATTCACCCCCTCTAGGCCAAATTCAATTGGTTTCAGAGCAGGCTTTCCTTTGACGAGACTCACCGCTCGGTGAGACAAATGGCCACGGACAAGAACAACGATATCCTAGAGATGCCCATCATTGGAGACGAACAAGGCTCCAAGGCGTTCAATGTGCTCAAGGAGCACATACACGACGATAAAGAAGTGTGTGAACTCAAGGCGCTTCTCAGGAAGAAGCTCCTAACCCAAAAGGGCGAGAAGGAGGATGAAAAGCCAAAAGGGGGTAGTCATCAAGACTACTCCCAGTATCCTTTTAATTATGAGAAGCTTAACAATCAAAATCATTATCTTTCTATTCCCATGAGAAGACCTCCATAGTTTGATGGCAATAACTACTCAATGTGGAAATATAATATGAAGATGCATCTAATCTCACTTAATCCAAGTATTTGGCATATAGTTTGTATAGGTATATATATCCCTGACACCAACGATGAACTCACCCCGAAGCAAGAACAAGCAATTCACCTCAATGCACAAGCTGTTGAAGTGATCATTTCATCCTTGAATCGAGAAGAGTCCACCAAAGTGGATGGACTTGAAGTTGCCAAAGACATTTGGGATACACTTAAGACTGCTCATGAAGGGAACCGCTCCATTCGCGAAGCGAATATTGAGATGCTTGAAGGAGAATTGACGACATTTGCCATTGAACATGGTGAATCTCCTCAAGAGATGTACAACTGCTTGAAGACACTAATCAACAAGATTCGTGCTTATGGAAGCAAGAAGTTGACTGATCACGAGGTTGTGAAGAGAATGATAAGAGCCTTTATTTCTCGGAATGTCACCTTGTGTTCCATGATAAGAGAAAGCCTAGGGTTTCACAAAATGACCCCCGAAGAAGTCCTTGGCAAAAATATCAATCCCGAGATGATGGAAAAAGAGGCCAAATATGTCAAAGACTTAGCTGAACTTACCTCATTCAAGAAGAAGGAAGTCGCCCTCAAGGCAACCTGCAAGCCCAAAGGGAAGGAGACTCGTGAGACTCATGAAGAAGAAGAGGAAGCAACTCTAGTGATGGAAAGAACAAGAAAAAAGGGAAATCCAAGGCTTGACATACTTGCTACAACTGCGGTGAATATGGATGCTTTATGGTTGGCTGTACATATGAGGAAAATAAGAAGAAGAAAGAAGTGAAGTCGCGAGAAAAGAAAACATTCAATAAAAAGAAGCAGGTACACCAATCGCACATTGACAAGGAGTGGGACTAAAATGACGAGTCCTCCTCAGATGATGAAGATGAGATGGCAACAATTGCCATCAAGGAGCCAACCAAGAAATCTACACTCTTCCCAAACATGGGAGGACGGGAGACTTACAACCATACTTGCCTCATGGCTAAGGAAGGCAAGAAACTGGTTTGTCTTACACCCCCTTCCTTACATTCCTCTAATGATGATTTTGATAGTTCTAGTGAAAATAAGGAAATGTTTGAAGGATTGAGCAAAACTGCACTAAGAAAAATGAACATGTTGTTGGATGAAATCTTTGAGAAGGAGGAGCTTGTCAACCGCCAAGAAGATATGATCATCTGTGAAAGGAAGAGATATCAACAGGTTGAAAAGCTCCTTGAGCTTGAAAAGGAGAAAAGTACGGCACTTGAGCTTGAGCTAGCTTTGAGTAAGGAAACTTACTCAAAACTAGTAGACTCACACATTGCAGTCAAGGACGAACTTACTAACTCGACAATGGTGAACAAAATCTTTGAAGTGCAAGTGGAGTCGCTCAAGCAAAGTGGCACTTCCTACTCAAAGAGCTCACCCTCTCAAGATGTCAAGTGGACAATAACTAAAACTTGCACATGCTCTTGTAAGAAGGATATTGTAAAAGCTGAATCCACTATTTCATATATTAAACATCCATCCCAAAGTGACATCCTTGACAAGTAAAAGATTAAATATGCACAAAGTGCATATATGGTCACAAGACCTCCTAATGTCATTGATGGTCTTGGGTACACAAAAAATAAAAAGCTGCCTACTAATGTTCAGATTAAGGATCATATTACATTTGATAAAGAAAAATCACATGAATCTGAATTGCAAACATTGTTTCATACTTTTGATTCTTCTTGTGTACTTATGAGAAATAAATTTGGACATGTTTATGCAAAATAAGCAGGGCCACGCCAAAATAACTCAAAGACTTATGTGTGGGTGCCCAAGACACTTGTGACTAACCTCCGAGGACCCAAGCAAGCTTGGGTACCTAAAACCAAGAAATAATCTTGTTTTGCTGGCCTACTCCTTTGGAGGATCCAAATGGGTGTTGGATAGTGGATGCACCAGTCACATGACCGGAGAGAGGAGTATGTTCGTAGAGTATGAGCGAAACGCGCATCCAAGTGAAGGAATTTATTTTGGAGACAACAGCCAAGGAAAGGTCCCTGGTAGCGGTAAAATTAAAATTTCTTCTCAACACACTCTTTCAAATTTTTTACATGTCGATTCTTTAGATTATAATCTTTTGTCCATATCTTAGCTATGTGACAAAGGATACAACTGTTTATTCACTAATGAGGGTGTGATAGTTTTTAGAAGAAGCGATAACTCAATTGCATTCAAGGGAATGTTGAAGGGAAAGCTTTATCTTGTTGTCTTCAACAAAGATAAAGTTGAACTCAACACTTGCTTGGTTGCAAAAACTAACATGGGATGGTTGTGGCATAGAAGGCTAGCCCATGTTGGGATGAGGAGTCTGTAGATACTTCTAAAGGATGGTCACATCTGAGGTTTAAAAGATGTTGTATTTGAGGAAGACAGGTCGTGCAGTGCACGCCAGGCAGGAAAACAAGTTGGAGCACCACACCCTACCATGAACATGATGACTATATCAAGACTGCCGGAACTTCTTCACATGGACCTCTTCGATCCAATTGCTTATATAAGCATCGATAGTAACAAACATGGTTTAGTAATTGTTGATGATTTTTCCAGATTTACTTGGGTATTTTTCTTTATGATAAATCAAAAACCCAAGGAATACTCAAGAAATTTGTGAAGAGGGCGTAGAATGAATTCTCCTCAATCGCCAAGAATATTAGAAGTGACAACATATCAGAGTACAAAAATACTCAAGTTGACGAGTACCTAGATAAAGAAAGGATAAAACATGAGTTTTTGGCACCCTACTCCCCTCAACAAAATGGGGTGGCTGAGAGGAAGAACAGGACATTCATCAAGATGGTGAGGAAAATGCTAGATGAATACAAGACTTCGCACCGGTTTTGGGCTGATGTGGTAAACACCGGTTGTCACGCCACAAAACGGCTATATCTTCACCAACTTCTGAAGAAAACGCCATATGAGCTCCTCACTGGTAACAAACCCAATGTTTCATATATTATAGTATTTGGAAGTAAATACTTTGTCTTCAATAATAAACCAAGTACTTCAAAGTTTTCTTCAAAATCTGATGAAAAGTTCTTGCTTGGTTATGATTCGAACACCTACGCCTATCGTGTTTTCAACAAAGTCTCTGGCATTGTTGAAGTGGCACATGATGTAGTGTTCGATGAGACTGATGGCTCCCAACTGGAGCAAGTTGATAAGTGTGTGATAGATAAAGAAGAAGCCCCATGTCAAGCATTGAGGAGGATGGCACTTGGTGATATTAGACTGCAAGAGCAATCACAAGACCCAAATGCTTAATAGACCTCAACAAGAGAGCAGTGATCAAGGGGGATCTTCTGCACAAGATCAACATCAGCAAAATCAAGAAGATCAATATATGTATGGAAGCAATGATATAGGGGGACAAAATGACAATGAAGATAATGAAGTGCAAATGACCTCAAAATGCCTCACCCAAGAGTACATCAAAGTATACAAAGAGATTATCCCGTCGACAACATCATTGGAGATATTTCAAAGGGAGTAACTACTACATCTCGCATAGCTAATTTTTGTGAATATTACTCTTTTGTCTCATTTCAGGAACCATACAGGGTTGAAGAAGCATTAAAAGATCCAGATTGGGTGACTGCCATGCAAGAGGAACTGAAGAACTTCAAAAGAAATGAAGTATGGGAGCTTGTGGAAAGACCAAAGGCAAACATCGTGGGCACCAAATGGGTATTTAGGAACAAGCAAGATGAACACGGAGTTGTAACGAGAAACAAGGCACGACTTGTGGCAAAATGTTACTCACAAGTCAAAGGTTTTGATTTTGATGAAACTTTTGCTTCCATAGCTAGACTTGAGTCCATTCGTATTTTATTAGTCTATGCTACTCACCAAAATTTTAAGTTGTATCAAATAGACATCAAAAGCGCATTCCTCAATGGTCCCATCAAGGAGGAAGTTTACGTGGAGCATCCACCAATATTTGAAGATCAAGAGTACCCCAACCATGTGTACAAACTGCGTAAGGCTCTCTATGGCCTCAAACAAGCTCACCGAGCTTGGTATGAGTGCCTTAGGGATTTTCCCACTCAAAATGGTTTTAAAATAGGAAAATATGATTATACATTGTTTACAAAACAATTTGATGGTCATCTATTCATGTGTCAAATTTATGTTGATGACATCATCTTTGGTTCTACTAATGAATCTTTTTGTGAAGAATTTGGTAAAATTATGAAAGACAGATTCGAGATGTCAACGATGGGCGAAATTAAGTTCCTTTTGGAATTCCAAGTGAAGCAATTGAGAGAAGGCACCTTCATATGCCAAAACAGGTACACGCAGGACAACCTAAAAAAGTTCAATATGGACAAAACCAAGCCCATCAAGACTCCCATAGCAACTAATGGACATCTCGATCTCAACAAAGACGTTCTAGAT
This sequence comes from Tuctoria greenei, assembly GCA_036927565.1. NCBI lineage: Eukaryota > Viridiplantae > Streptophyta > Magnoliopsida > Poales > Poaceae > Tuctoria > Tuctoria greenei. Next base: position 203,685,067 of record JAYESD010000001.1, read on the forward strand.
ATGGATCAAAAGGTATATCGGTCTATGATTGGTTCACTGCTCTATTTATGTTCATCTAGGCCAGATATCATGCTTAGTGTTTGTATGTGTGCAAGGATTCAAGCCGCACCTGAAGAGTGTCATTTAATAGCTGTAAAAATAATTTTAAGATACCTTGTGAATACACATAACTTAGGTATTTGGTATACTAAAGGATCTAAGTTCGACCTTATAGGGTATTCCGATGCCAACGATGCAGGCTGCAAAGTCGATAGAAATAACACATCATGAACTTACCAATTTCTTGCCAGATCCTTAGTTTCATGGTCATCTAAAAAGCAAAAATTCATTGCTCTTTCCACAACCAAAGTGGAGTATGTTGAAGTCGGTAGTTGTTGCGCAAAACTACTTTAGATGCAACAAACTCTAAGGGATTATGGTTACAATCTGAACCATATTCCACTACTATGTGATAATGAAAGCGACATAAAAATTGCACACAATCTAGCAGAGCACTCAAGAACCAAGCACATAGACATTCATCATCATTTTCTAAGAGATCATTAACTAAAAGGTGACATGGAAATTTCACACGTTGGACCTGAAAAAACAACTAGCAGACATATTCACAAAGACACTAGATTAAAAGAGATTTTGTGAGCTCAGGAATGAACTAAATATACTTGACTCTCGAAATGTGACTTGAAACATTGCATACCTGATTGACTCTTCAAAGTTTGCTTACTTTTGTAAAAATTCATCCCTTATCTCAATTTTCTCTCAAAAACTAATTCAATTATTGAATCTTGGTGAATTATGGCCATTGTATGATTGTTGATTGCTTACCGGTCATGTTCATCAAGACTATTTGTGAATTCATGTCCTTTAGATCATGATTAGATCAAACTTCCAAAAATCACTTTGTTTCTAATCCGATCCCGTTCAGCAGACCAGGACTAGTCGATGGACTGTATCGGACTAGACCGTTACTGCAGACTAGTTCGGCTCTGGTCCGGCCTACCGAACTAGTCCGGCCCCTGTGCGGACTAGTTTGTATTTGTCGAGCATAAACCCTAGACAGTCGCCAGGACATATTCTTCTTCCTCTCACAATCGTTTTGGCACTCTATGTCCTCTAACTCTAGCTCCCAAGGCGATTTTTACTTTTGACAACAAAAATCTACAGTTCCTCCATGGGAACTCTTTCCCTCGATGCAAAGAATCGCTCTAAAGACTAATCCGGACCTTGTTCCGCTCCTCCAGCCTCAAACTTTCAGTTTTTCGGTAAAAATCTCACATAACCATAGTTCTCATCTTTCCTTAAATCTTGCTCATTTTTCTTGATTCCTAGGGCATACATTACATTGTTGTATGTATTCCTACTGTATTCCTATCCTTGTAGCATCAATCTTTGTTAGATTTGCTGGAATAGGAAATTAGGGTTCACACTTCAGACTGAACTAGTCCGGTTCTTTGTGCAGACATGTTCGATGCTCTGGACAAGTCCCCACTCTGAAAACAGACAAGTCCAATCCCCTGATAGTTTGAACCACTAAATTCTTATCTCCACAAAGTCTATCTTTATTACTGCTACGTATATTCTCTGTGTCAGGCACGATGTCATCTGCTTCAGATGACAACATGCTTGACTATGAATCCAAGCGTGAACGTGCAAGAGTTGAAAGGGCAAAAGAAATGGTAATCAAGAAGAGAAATGACTTCAATGCCCACTTCTCTCCTCCTGATGACGTTCTTTCGAGAAAGATGAAAGTGGTAGTAAAGAAAGCATTGAGCAAGGATGGTGTTGGTGCCAGTTCAACGATACTTAGAAGGAGCACAGACAAGGGAAAAGGACTTGCAAGTGGTCCCATTGGTCCGCTTAAGATGAAGTCACATGTGCAGTGCAAAAGGTAGCCTTCAGGAAATGACTTCATGGGGAAAGGAAATGAGTTGGTTGAGAAGTTTTGAAAGATTGAAGTTTATGAGCAGCCAAAGCAACCTGCTGACCCAAGATTTTAGAGCCATTTCCATGCTGACTACTATGAGGATGTGTACATGAAGATGAAGAATCCAGTGGTTGAGAGTCAGTGGATGAGCATAACCTACTAACAGCCCAAGAAATGCCAGGCTTATCATGATGTCTTAGAGGCATTGGAGATGCATACCTTGAAGGATCTCCTATCCTTCCAGTATGACTAGAACAATGAAGTCATAACTCAGTTTAACTCAACCTTTTACTTTGCTCATAACGATGAGGATGAGATGACCTGGATGACACATGGATCTTAGTATAGTGTCACATATAAGGAATTTTCCAAGATACTTCACCTTCAAGATACATGGGACAATGAGCTCATTATTCATAACTTGAGGACTTTGGAGAAGGATGAGCTAGAATTCCTCTATGATTCAAGAATGCCATACAAGTCTCCTGCCACCAAGTACTTGGAGCCATTCTTTGCAGTGCTTAATAGAATTTTGAGGAAGACCATAGCTCCAAAGGATGGAGATGCAGGGACAATTCAAGGTACTCTAAGGACCTTGATGAAGTGATACGCAATAAAAGGACCTTCAATGTCTTTCAATACATTTACAATGATATTGTGAACATCTCTATCACTCCAAACAGGTCATGCGTCTATGCACCCTACATCATGTATATGGTTGAGAAGGTGACTGGGCCGGAATTTGTCAAGGATGTCACCCACACCAGCCTCAAGCCCCATAGGCCAACAGTCTACACTGTTCCCTCTGCTCCTGCCTCACCTGCAGTGGAATGGAGATCTAAACATGCTCATGAAGGCACAAGGACTCCAGCTGCTACCTTTGCTCCTCCACCCCCAAAGAGTCCTCTAGTGGTGATTGTAAGACCTATGTGTGCTGAATACATTGGCTTGTAGTGAATACACTTGCTTTGACGATAAAAGTTTTGAATATCACCAAAACACCTTTTTATTTAGGTCCTGCTAGTTTTGTAAGCTCCAGCGGGATCTTGGTTGTACTAGTTTTGGTAAGCTCCGACGCTAGGTTCTACTAGCTTTTGTTAGCTCCGGCACAAGGTCCGGGTTGCTCTGGCATGGTCCAGAACTTGACCGCAATGCTTCTTTTCATTTGCAATGTTTCGTACTTGCTTTACATCTCTAGAAAGATTGCTTAGTATTCATTTGCTAAGTCTTTGGTGTGTTTTTGGTTGACAAGGATGATATCATGTTACTGTGGTTTTGCAACATGCTTATGTGAGGTTCTCACGTAAGGTGTTGTGTTCGAAACTAACTTGAGTCAAGTCGAGGACTTGGGCTCGTATGGATTGGTTGTTTATTCATGTGCAGGTGTTTCTTGAGTTCAAGACATGGCTGGTGATGGGATCCATTGGACTAGTCTCAGGGAGGAGATGAGGTTCCAACAACCAAATTCAGGAGGAATTGTGGTTGAGCTGATCAGGAGGTTGCGTAGCATGATTGAATCAAGAACAATGCATGTGAAGGTATCGTGGACGTCATTGGAAGATGTTGAACGTGTGCAAGGAGTGAATGGACGTGGATACATGGTTCCGAGATGTGATAAAGAGATGTGGACGTAAAGAGTTGGTCGGAAAGGTCCAACCGACTAGGTTATGGACTCAGGCTGCGGCTGAGTCGGGTTTGAATCAAATATGGAAAGATTTGAGTTGGTTATGATAGGATTTCGTGTGGGTCATGAATTTGAGTTGTTTAGGAATGTGGGATACGTTCCTAAGGTGTTTGGAAGTCTTAAGATTTCTTCTATCTGCGTATAGAATAATCCTAAGCAGTTATGGAAAGTTACGATTCGTGAACAGAGTAGGATTATGTTCCTGATCTGAGTTGAGTTTGTTTTCGAGCTGGTTATATAAGAAAGGGAGCCCAGAGCTCGTGGTGCACGACTTTGGGGTTGTTCCTCTTGTGTTCTATTGAATAAAATTCGTAGTTTGAAGGAACTTTTGTGCCTTGTTCGTCCGACTTGTTCCAGACAAGTTTTACTCGTCGAGTTTCTGGACAGCACTACCTTTGGTCGGTAGTTTTATCATAACTCGAGTTTTACAGATCCAATTGACATGATTATTTTTATGTTGTCTTCAAAACTTGATTATCTATCATCTGTCAAAATTTCACAGTCATTGGATTTGTGGTCTATGATCTATACGAGTTTCTTTGCAGCGTTTCACAACTGTTTTTTCTCGGGTAGGGCAGATTGACCTTTGTTTGATCTTTCGATCATAACTTGAGTTTTTCTCGACGTATTTGAGTGATTCTTGTTGTGTTGTCTTCGTGACATGATTCTCTCTGATATCTATTACTTTTGTCACGGTGAAACACGTTTATATTAGTCTCACACATGATTTCTTTAACAGATTGTTTTTCTGCCGAAGCGGTTGGGGTTTAATTGTTTCCGCTGCGTAAGATTTTTAAATCTACCATTCACCCCCCTCTGGTAGCTTGTCACGTGCTCTTCGATCCTACAATTGGTATCAGAGCCACGGTGCTCTAATCTTTGTGATTTGCGCGTGTTTTTGACTAATCATCATGGAGAAGTACTCCACCAAACCCCGTGTGTTCGCTAGTATTGATTTTCAGGTTTGGAAGGCACGCATGGAGACTTTCATCCAGGCACAAGGCTTTGCAATATGGGAGAAGGTATACAAGCCTTACGAAGTGCCATCAAACAATCAAGTTACAGCTACAAATCTGAGAGATGTCAACAACAACAACAAGGCTCGGAACTTGATCATACAAGGATTAACACAAAGGGACTTCGACCATGTTGCACACCTCCGATATGCATACGATGTGTGGAAAGCACTTTGTGACTACCACGAAGGATCCAACACGATCAAATAGGTAAGGCAAGACATGTTCAAGAAAGAATACATACGCTTCGAGATGCAACCCGGTGAGTCTATTGATGACCTTTTTGCTCGCTTTAATAAGATTCTCAGCAACTTGCGTAGTGTCAATGTTAATTTTTCAGATGCTGAAAATGCTAGGCAATTGCTAAGTGCATTAGATATGTCAATTTGGGAGATGAATGTCACATCCATTCGTGAATCTACTATCATGAGTTCACTTACTTTAGATGTGCTATATTCCAAGTTAAAAACTCATGAAATTGACATAATCTCACGTAAGAACCCCAACAAATCTATTGCTTTTGATCTCAACGTGACATGCCTAGTTCCAGTCAAACATCATCTTGTGGTACACTTGCTTTGCTGTCCTCTCTAACCCTTGAACAGATTGAGGAGTTTCCAGAGGAGGAGCTAGCGCTCATCTCTACCCGGTTCTCAAAAGCATTGCAAAATGTGAGAACTAGAAGGAGAGGAAGCTCCAGACCTCAACGATGCTTTGAATGTGGTAAGACAAGACATTTTCGTTCAGGTTGCCCTAACCTTTTAGGTCCTACTTCCCGGGATGAAAAAAAACAAGAACGAAGCACTCCTCTGCAAAATATACGAAGAAAAAGAAGGGTTTTTTAGGACGTCAATTGGTGAGCAGTTTTATCTCGGGACACCAGGAACTTGGCTCAAGCGACGTGGACATTAGAAGTGATGAAGACGAAGATGATTTGGCAAACTTGTGCTTCATGGCGGGCAAGTCAAAATCAAGTATGGAGGAGGCAGAACACAACAGCGACAATGAAGAGGTATGTCCTACTTGCGAAGAAATGTGTGATGCTATTTCTCGTGCCACTGTTATTGTTAAGAAAAAGGACAAAAAGCTTAGGGACAATGCTGTTAAAATTGAGTCACTAGAATCTGAAATTAATCGTTTGAAATCCTTGATTCCTAGTGATGATTCTTGTTCCTCATGTGACTTAATATATGAACAATTGTCCTCCCTAAGAAGTGCACATACCTCCACACTTGATAAACTTGAACTTGAAATTGGAAAGAACAAAAAGCTTGCTGCACTTAATATTGAAAACTTAAAAGATGCTTCTTGTTCTACAATTGATTTGCATTGTTCTAGTTGTGATGATCTTGATAAGAAACTGCAAGATGCTATGAATGAAATCTCTATATTGAACAATGCTTTACGTAGTCATGAAGTTAAATATTGTTCAAATATCAAATTAAAAGGAAAAACTTCATGTGAAAATTGCCTTGATCTGTCCAATAAACTTGATAACATGCATAAGACATTTGATAGGTTTTGTAGTGGGAATAAGAATCTAAACTTGCTGCTGAATTCATCCAAGTCTTGCAATGATAAAACTGGTTTAGATTTTGATTCTCATGCTCATGCTAAGGCACATCCACCTAAAATTGTAAATTCATTAGGAAGTGGTTTGATTCAAACAGTTCCTAAACAAAAAGAAGTGGTTTTCAAATCTGCAGGAGTATTGTCTCATTCGGTTTCAAATAAAAATGTTGTTTGCTCATCTAGATATGAACACAAAGTTAAATTTCATTGTACCTACTGTGGTAGAGATGGTCATGTCATAGATTTTTGTTATAGACTAGATAAACAATAGAAAAGGGAAAGAATGGTTGCCAGATCTCATAACTTTCATGCAAAATTTGCTGCACATAATGAACCGAATGTACAACCTGCTGTTTTGAGTCAAAAACATTCAAAGTTTACCTCCGGACCTTCTGTTTTTGCGTCCGGAGCTACTGATTTGTGCTACACAAGTAACACCTTATAGGTCAGTAGTTAAGAATAAAAAATCTCAAACTTTGACTCATAAACCTGCTATTTTGTCTCAGCTTTCGCATGTTTTTCCTGCTGCACGTCGCATGACTCAGTACTGGATTCCTAAATGCCTTTTGACTAACCCCAATATTGAGTCATCGACGTAATGTGCTTCTATGTAGGTTACACATTTGAGAAAGGAGAACATTTGGATTGTGGATTCAGGTTGCTCACGCCACATGACCGGTAACAAAGATTGGTTCTCCTCCCCCTCTTTTGTGTCATGTGTAGAGAATGTTACTTTTGCTGATAATTCTTCAACTCCTATAATTGCTAAGGGTTCGGTTAGAGTAAATGATCACTACATTTTGAAAGATGTGGCACTTGTCAGAAATTTGAAATACAACTTGCTTTCTGTTTCACAATTGCTAGATGAAAATCTGGAAATTATTTTCAATAAAAACTGCTGCAAAGTAGTAAGTTCAAATAGTGAGCTTATTTTTAACATGTCTCGGTTTGGAAGAGTTTTTAAACCTGATTGTGATATGTCTTCCTCTAAGCATAGGTGTCTAGTTGCTAATGATTCAAAGGACCTATATTTTGGCATCGTAGACTTGGTCACGTAGGCTTTGATCACCTAACGCGTGTTAGTGCTCTTGATCGCATACGTGGGCTGCCTAAGCTTAAAGGGGACAAAGAAATTGTGTGCTCTTCTTGTAGACATGCTAAGATGGTTGCAGGTTCACATACTCCTCTCACAATGATCATGACAACTGAATCGTGTCAACTTTTGCACCTTGACACCGTAGGACCTTCACGTGTTCAATCCTTCGGAGGTAAATGGTATGTACTTGTGATTGTTGATAATTATTCTAGATACTCTTGGGTTTACTTTATGGCGTCTAAGAATGAAGTTTTTAGTCACTTTAGAACTTTATTTCTTATATTATCAATTGATTACCTAGGATCTTTAAAAGCAATTAGAAGTGATAATGGAACTGAATTTAAAAATCAATCTTTTGATCACTTTTGTGCTAAAAATAGAATAGATCATCAATTTTCTTCACCATATGTACCTCAACAAAAAGGTGTTGTAGAAAGAAAGAACAGAACCTTAGTTGAGAAGGCTAGGACTATGCTTGATGAATATCAAACTCCTAGGAAATTTTGGGATGATGCGTTAGCAACCGCTTGTTATGTCTCAAACCGTGTTTTCTTGCGTGCTAAGCTAGGTAAAACACCATATGAGCTCTGGTTTGGACATAGGCCTAGTGTTACACACTTTCAGGTCATTCGTTGCAAATGCTTTGTTAAGAAACATGGTAATCTTGATAAATTTGAACCTAGATCCATTGATGGCATGTTTTTTGGTTATCCATCTCATACTAGAGGCTACCGTGTGCTTTTACTTGACACTAACAAAGTTGTGGAGACTTGTGAAGTGTCTTTTGATGAAGCTAGCCTAGGTACTAGCTCAAACATTGCAGGTCCAGATCCATATCCGCAGGGGGGGGGGGGCATTTTCGTTGAAGATGAGGAAGAATTGGAGCTGCTGCCCAATATTTCAGCAGCTAAAGACTTTGGTTCAGCTCCGGATGTTAATTCTCAACCAGCACCAACAACCATCAATGCTGATTCAAATGATCCTCAAGTCACAAGCTCATCGATTTGTGATGAACATGAAGAAGAAGAAGCTTCTGAGACATCTGTTCCCCTACGGTTTTACAAAGATCATCCCTCACAACAGATGATTGGAAGCTTGCACGAACGAGTCACACGGTCCAGGTTTTACGATCCAAACTCTTATGCTCATTCTGCTTTTGTTGCTTCTTTTGAACCCAAAGATATATCACACGCACTCACTAATGAATCTTGGATTATTGCCATGCAAGGAGAGTTAGAAAATTTTGAAAGAAATAATGTTTGAAAACTTGTATCTCCACCTCAAGGTCACACTTTAATTGGAACTAAATGGGTATTTAAAAATAAACAAAGTGAGGATGGGGTTGTGGTTAGGAATAAGGCTAGGTTGGTTGCGCAAGGTTTCACTCAAGTTGAAGGTCTAGATTTTTATGAAACTTTTGCTCCTGTTGCTAGATTAGAAGCCATAAGAATTCTGTTAGCTTTTGTTGCATCTATTGGTTTTAAGCTATATCAAATGGATGTTAAAAGTGCTTTTCTTAATGGCTACATAGATGAGGAGGTTTATGTGAAACAACCACTGGGTTTTGAAAATCCAGATTTTCCTAATCATGTTTACAAACTGTCCAAAGCCTTGTACGGTCTCAAACAAGCCCTTAGAGCATGGTATGATAGGTTAAAAACATTCTTACTTGAAAAAGGGTTTACCATGGGCAAGGTTGATAAAACTCGTTTTGTGCTTAAGCATGGCAATGACTCATTATTCGTTCAAGTGTATATGGATGATATTATCTTTGGTTGTGCTTCTCATGATCTTGTGTCCAAGTTTTCAGCAATGATGATTTTCGAATTTGAAATGAGTATGATGGGTGAACTCACTTACTTTTTGGGGCTGCAAATCAAGCAAACTAAGGAGGGTACCTTTGTGCATCAAACAAAGTATGCAAAAGATCTCCTAAGGCGCTTCAACATGGACAAAAGCAAGCCTCTTCGGACACCAATGGGAACAGCAACAACACTTGGACCTGATGAAGATGGTGAACCCGTGGATCAAAACGAATATAGAAGCATGATCGGATCACTTTTGTACCTCACGGCATCAAGACCAGACATACAATTGAGCGTATGTCTTTGTGCACGGTTTCAAGCCTCCCCACGTGCTTCACATCGTCAAGCCGTCAAAAGGATTCTCAGGTACTTACATAGAACTCAAGAATTTGGAATTTTTCTTCCTTCTTCCTCAACCGTTACTTTGAAAGCTTTTTCGGATGCTGATTTTGCGGGTTGTAGGATTGATAGGAAAAGTACTTCTGGTGCTTGTAATTTTCTTGGTAATTCTCTTGTTGCTTGGTCCTCTAGAAAACAAAATTCAGTTGCACAATCCACGGCTGAATCTGAATATGTAGCTGCTGCTAGTGCCTGCTCACAAATTCTTTGGATTGTTCAAACACTTAAGGACTATGGGGTTGATCTAGATAGTGTTCCACTGTTCTGTGATAACACTAGTGCCATTTGCATTGCTAAAAACTTCGTGCAACATTCTAGAACTAAGCACATTGACATTAGGTATCACTTTCTCCGAGATAATGTTGAAAAAGGAAACATTGTGCTTCACCATGTAGATACCGAACAACAAAATGCTGACATTTTTACAAACCTTTGGATTTCACTCGTTTTTGTTACATTCGTAGTGAAATAGGGGTTATGCATCCTCATGCCTTAAATTGAGGGAGAGTTTTGAAACTTGGGAAGTCTATGTGTGAATATGAAATTAAAATAATATGAGCATAATATTTCATACATATATGACTTTGTGATTCCTTTTACATGCTAAAAGTTCTTACTACATTACCCGCGTTATACATTTTGTAGTTTTTGCCATGTCTAGTAACTGGAATAATTACTTACACTAAAACTGGTCATGGTCGAACTTTCTTGCTGTTTTGAACTTGTTACATGTTCACAAGTGCTTTTAATCATTAAGAATTAATCAAGTAATCAACTCACATGTTGAGTTTTTATGAACAAATATAAATTGAGAAAAGATCAAGAGAATATGCATGCATCACACTTCTTCTTTTGAGATGGCTTATCATTGCACTTAGATATGAACTTGGAAGAAGTTGTGTATGACTAAAACCATGTCCTTAAGCTTCTGATTGTCAAATGACATAGGCTTGGCTTCGTTGGTTAGAATAAGACAGATGCGCATATAATCTCTTGCAAATATCATATGATCTAAATTTAACCTTTGAAAAATAATAAAATTCAGCAACTAGTGTCATGATTTCAGGTTTTGAAATAGTTAAGTTTGTGAGATCATGACTTACTTAAATTGAAAATTACATTTGACTAGCATGGCTTACACTACTTTATGTATTTCATTGATGTGATAATGTAAGGTACTTGATAGTATGACTTGGATGAGCTTTGTTTATATGTATATGTTATAATATGCTCATAAAAACTAAAGGGGGAGAGATAATTTGTTTATATGCTCATGACTTGCTGAATACATTGTCAAAGGGGGAGAGATAAGCATGAAGAAAAAGAGAATATGTGCATAAGGAGAGATAATAAAGGGGGAGAGATAAGATAATATGGGATAATTTTTGAATTTTCTTCTCATTTTACTTTTGATTTACAAAGGGGGAGAAATTGGCTTCAAAACTTTTATGTGAATAAGCCAATGTTAGGATTTTAAGTGGTGTTGCCAATGCATTCATCAAGGGGGAGATTTTAAGGCCTATGTGTGCTGAATACATTGGCTTGTAGTTAATACACTTGCTTTGACGATAAAAGTTTTGAATATCACCAAAACACCTTTTTATTTAGGTCTTGCTAGTTTTGTAAGCTTCGGCGGGAGCTTGGTTGTACTAGTTTTGGTAAGCTCCAACGCTAGGTTCTACTAGCATTTGTTAGCTCCGACTCAAGGTCCAGGTTGCTCTGGCAAGGTCCGGAACTTGACCACAATGCGTCTGTTTTTCATTTGCAATGTTTCATACTAGCTTTACATCTCTGGAAAGATAGCCTAGTATTCATTTGCTAAGTCTCTGGTGCGTTTTTGGTTGACAAGGATGATATTTTGTTACCGTGGTTTTGCAACATGCTTATGTGAGGTTCTCACGTATGGTGTTGTGTTCGGAACTAACTTGAGTCAAGTCGAGGACTTGGGCTCGTATGGATTGGTTGTTTATTCATGTGCAGGTGTTGCTTGAGTTCAAGACATGGCTGGTGATGGGATCCATTGGACTAGTCTCAGGGAGGAGATGAGGTTCCAACAACCAAATTCAGGAGGAATTGTGGTTGAGCTAATCAGGAGGTTGCGCAGCATGATTGAATCAAGAACAATGCATGTGAAGGTATCGTGGATGTCATTGGAAGATGTTTTCATGTGTGAAAGGAGTGCATGGACGTGGCTACGTGGTTTTGAGACGTGATGAAGAGATGTGGACGTAAAGAGTTGGTCGGAAAGGTCCAACCGACTAGGTTATGAACTCAGACTGCGGCTGAGTCGGGTTTTACTCAAATATGGAAAGATTTGAGTTGGTTATGATAATATTTCGTGTGGGTCACGAATTTGAGTTGTTTAGGAATGTGGTATACATTCCTAAGGTGTTTGGAAGTCTTAATATTGCTTCTATCTGCGTATAGAAGAATCCTAAGCAGTTATGGAAAGTTACGATTCGTGAACAGAGTAGGATTATGTTCCTGATCTGAGTTCAGTTGGCTTTTGAGCTGGTTATATAAGCAAGGGAGCCCAGACCTCGTGGTGCACGACTTTGGGGCTGTTCATCTTGTGTTCTATTGAATAAAATTCATAGTTTGAAGGAAATCGTCCGACTTGTTCCAGACAAGTTTTACTCGTCGAGTTTCTGGACAGCACTACCTTTCATCGGTGGTTTTATCATAACTCGAGTTTTACAGATCCAATTGATGTGATTCTTTTTGGGTTGTATTCACAACTTGATTATATATCATCTATCAAAATTTCACAGTCATTGGATTTGTGTTCTATGATATACACAAGTTTCTTTGCAGCGTTCCAGAACTGTTTTTTCTCGGATAGGGCAGATTGAACTTTGTTTGATCTTTCGATCATAACTTGAGTTTTTCTCGATAGATTTGAGTGGTTCTTGCTGTGTTGTCTTCGTGACTTGATTCTCTCTGATATCTATCACTTTTGTCATGGTGAAACACGTTTAGATTAGTCTCACACATGATTTCTTTAACAGATCATTTTTCTGCCGAAGGGGTTGGGGTTTAATTGTTTCCGCTGCATAAGATTTTTAAATCTACCATTCACCCCCCTCTGGTATCTTGTCACGTGCTCTTCGATCCTACATGTTCTGAAAATACTCTCCTCCATCTTTGCATCCTACCACAAGGTGGAAATTAAACGGTACATGAAGGCAAACATCAAAGCTATATGTGACAAGCTTGATATTGAGACAGTGGCATCACCTAAAATCTCAGAGGATTCAAAAGAAAACATCACAGAGATGACTCCTCTCACGAAGCAAGAATTGGCATCCTTTGGACTAGCAGGTGTCTCCGCTCCTCCTCCTTAGCATGCACATGACAATGAAGATAAAAGATAGGACTAAGACTCAGAGGGGGAGTGGCAATGAGTGATTACCCTCAATTTTTCCCTTTTTGGTGCCTTGATGCCAACGGGGGAGAGATTGAGACTAGTAGTATTTACTTGTAAGCCTTAAGGACTAGTGAGCATCGACATGTATCTTAAATTTTCAAATTATTGTAATCTCTTTTGAATGTGCCTATTTTATTTAATATGAATGTGTGATACTTATTTTAATATTACTGTGATGGTTGCTGCTATAATTGCTACGCTCTTAATTTTGTGCATCACATTAATTGATCACACACACTTTATAGGCACCCCATCATAAATAGTGCATATTTATGAGAAGTTTTTATTGTTCATTTGTCATTCTCATATATGCCGCTATATGAAAATCAAATTTTACTCTTAAATGTGAAATCTCAATTAGTTGTCATTGTAGGATCGAAGAGCACATGAAAAGCTACCAGAGGGGGGGGGGTTGAATGGTAGATTTAGAAATCTTACGCAACGGAAACAATTAAACCCCAACCCCTTCGGCAGAAAAATGATCTGTTAAAGAAATAGTGTGTGAGACTAATCTAAATGTGTTTCACCATGACAAAAGTGATAGACATCAGAGAGAATCAAGTCACTAAGACAACACAACAAGAATCACTCAAATCCGTCGAGAAAAACTCAAGTTATTATCGAAAGGTCAAACAAAGGTCAATCTGTCCTACCCGAGAAAAAAACAGTTCTGGAATGCTGCAAAGAACCTCGTGTAGATCATAGACCACAAATCCAATGACCGTGAACTTTTTACAGATGATATATAATCAAGTTGTGAAGACAACCCAAAAAGAATCACATCAATTGGATTTGTAAAACTCGAGTTATGATAAAACCACCAACGAAAGGTAGTGCTGTCCAGAAACTCGACGAGCAAAACTTGTCTGGAACATGTGTGACGAACAAGGCACAAAAGTTCCTTCAAACTATGAATTTTATTCAATAGAACACAAGGGGAACAGCCCTAAAGTCGTGCACCACAAGCTCTGGGCTCCCTTGTTTATATAACTAGCTCGAAAACCAACTCAACTCAAATCAGGAACCTAATCCTACTTTGTTCACGAATTGTAACTTTCCATAACTGCTTAGGATTCTTCTATACACAGATAGAAGCAATCTTAAGACTTCCAAAAACCTTAGGAACGTATCCTATATTCTTAAAAAAGTCAAATTCGTGACCCACACAAAATCCTATCATAACCAACTCAAATCTTTCCATATTTGAGTCAAACCCGACTCAGCCGCAGCCTAAGGCCATAACCTAGTCGGTTGGACCTTTCCGACCAACTCTTTACGTCAACATCTCTTCATCACGTCTCGGAACCATGTAGACACATCCATGCACTCCTTGCACACATGCAAACATCTTCCAATGACGTCCACGATACCTTCACCTGCATTGTTCTTGATTCAATCATGCTGCGCAACCTCCTAATCAGCTCAACCACAATTCCTCCTGAATTTTGTTGTTGGAACCTCATATCCTCCTTGAGACTAGTCTAATGGATCCCATCACCAGCCATGTATTGAACTCAAGCAACACCTGCACATGAATAAACAACCAATCCATACGAGCCCAGTCCTCGACTTGACTCAAGTTAGTTCCGAACACAACACCTTATGTGAGCACCTCACATAAGCATGTTGCAAAACCACAGTAACACGATATCATACATGTCAATGAAAAACACACCAAAGACATAGAAAATGAATACTAAGCAATCTTTCCAGAGATGTAAAGCAAGTACGAAACATTGCAAATGAAAAACAAAAGCATTGCGGTCAAGTTCCGGACCTTGCCAGAGCAAACAAAAGCTAGTAGAACCTAGCGCCGGAACTTACCAAAACTAGTATAACCAAGCTCCCGCCGGAGCTTACAAAACTAGTAGGACCTTAATAAAAAGGTGTTTTGGTGATATTCAAAACTTTTATTGTCAAAGCAAGTGTATTCACTACGAGCCAATGTATTCAGCACACATAGGTCTTACAATCACCCCCTTGATGAATGCATTGGCAATATTATTTAAAATCCGAACATTGGCTTATTCACATAAAAGTTTTGAAGGCAAATTCTCCCCCTTTGTAAATCAAAAGTAAAATGAGAAGAAAATCCAAAAATTATACCATATTATCTCTCCCCTTTTATTATCTCTTCTTATACACATATTCTCTTTCTCTTCATGCTTATCTCTCCCCCTTTGACAATGTATTCAGCAAGGTTGAAAAGAGAAATTTCAAATGTTATGAGCATATTATAACATATACATATAAACAAAGCTCATCCAAGTCATAATATCCAGTAACTTACACTATCACATCAATGAGATACATAAAGTAGTGTAAGCCATGCTAGAGATCAAATGTAATTTTCAATTTAAGCAAGTCATGATCTCACAAACTTAACTATTTCAATACCTGAAAGCATGACACTTGTTGTTGTATTTTATTATTTATCAAAGCACAAATTTAGATCATATGATATTTGCAAGAGATTATATGTGCATCTGTCTTATGCTAACCAACCAAGCCAAGCCTATGTCATTTGATTACCAGAAGCTTAAGGACATGGTTTTAGTCATACACAACTTCTTCCAAGTTCATATCTAAGTGCAATGATAAGCCATCTCAAAAGAAGAAGTGTGATTTATGCATATTCTCTTGATCTTTTCTCAATTTATATTTGTTCATAAAAACTCAACATGTGAGTTGATTACTTGATTAATTCTTAATGATTAAAAGCACTTGTGAACATGTAACAAGTTCAAAACAGCAAGAAAGTTCGACCATGACCAGTTTTAGTGTAAGTAATTATTTCAATTACTAGACATGGCAAAAACTACAAAATGTATAACACGAGTAATGTAGTAAGAACTTTTAGCATGTAAAAGGAATCACAAAGTCACATATGTATGAAATACTATGCTCATATTATTTTAATTTCATATTCACACATAGACTTCCCGAGTTTCAAAACTCCCCCTCAATTTAAGCCATGAGGACGCATAACCCCTATTTCACTATGAATGTAACAAAAACGAGTGAAATCCAAAGGTTTTGTAAAAATGTCAGCCAATTGTTGTTCGGTATCAACATGGTGAAGCACAATGTTTCCTTTTTTAACATTATCTCGGAGAAAGTGATACCTAATGTCAATGTGCTTAGTTCTAGAATGTTGCATGGGGTTTTTAGCAATACAAATGGCACTAGTGTTATCACAGAACAATGGAACACTATCTAGATCTACCCCATAGTCCTTAACTGTTTGAACAATCCAAAGAATTTGTGAGCAAGCACTAGCAGCAGCTACATATTCAGATTCAGCTGTGGATTGTGCAACTGAATATTGTTTTCTAGAGGACCAAGCAACAAGAGAATTACCAAGAAAATGACAAGCACCGGATGTACTTTTCCTATCAATCCTACAACCCCCAAAATCAGCATCCGAAAAAGCTTTCAAAGTAACGGTTGAGGAAGAAGGAAGAAAAATTCCAAATTCTTGAGTTCCATGTAAGTACCTGAGAATCCTTTTGACGGCTTGACGATGTGAAGCACGTGGGGAGGCTTGAAAACGTGCACAAAGACATACGCTGAATTGTATGTCTGGTCTTGATGCCGTGAGGTACAAAAGTGATCCGATCATGCTTCTATATTCTTTTTGATCCACGGGTTCACCATCTTCATGAAGTCCAAGTGTTGTTGCTATTCCCATTGGTGTCCGAAGAGGCTTGCTTTTGTCCATGTTGAAGCGCCTTAGGAGATCTTTTGTATACTTCGCTTGATGCACAAAGGTACCCTCCTTAGTTTGCTTGATTTGCAGACCCAAAAAGTAAGTGAGTTCACCCATCATACTCATTTCAAATTCGGAACTCATCATTGCTGGACCGTGTGATTCGTTTGTGCAAGCTTCCAATCATCTGTTGTGGGGGATGATCTTTGTAAAACCGTAGGGGAACAGATGTCTCACAAGCTTCTTCTTCTTCATGTTCATCACAAATCGATGAGCTTGTGACTTGAGGATGATTTGAATCAGCATTGACGGTTGTCGGTGCTGGTTGAGAATTAACATCCGGAGCTGAACCAAAGTCTTTAGCTGCTGAATTTTCGGGCAGCAACTCCAATTCTTCCTCATTTTCAACAAAAATGCCCCCCCTGCGGATATGGATCTGGACCTGCAATGTTTGAGCTAGTACCTGGGCTAGCTTCATCAAAAGACACTTCAAAAGTCTCCACAATTTTGTTAATGTCAAATAAAAGCACACGATAGCCTCTGATATGAGACGGATAACCAAGAAACATGCCATCAATGGATCTAGGTTCAAATTTATCAAGATTACATTGTTTCTTAACAAAGTATTTGCAACCAAAGACCCGAAAGTGTGTAACACTAGGCCTATGTCCAAACCGGAGCTCATACGGTGTTTTACCTAGCTTAGCACGGAAGAAAACACGATTTGAGACATAACAAGCGGTTGCTAACGCATCAGCCCAAAACTTCCTAGGAGTTTGATATTCATCAAGCATAGTCCTAGCCATCTCAACTAAGGTTCTGTTCTTTTTTTCTACAACACCGTTTTGTTGAGGTACATATGGTGAAGAAAATTGATGATCTATTCTATTTTCAGCACAAAAGTGATCAAAAGATTGATTTTTAAATTCATTTCCATTATCACTTCTAATTTCTTTTAAAGATCCTGGGTAATCAATTGATAATCTAAGAAATAAAGTTCTAAAGTGACAAAAAACTTCATTCTTAGACGCCATAAAGTAAACCCAAGAGTATCTAGAATAATCATCGACAACACAAGAACATACCATTTACCTCTAAAGGATTCAACACGTGAAGGTCCTACGGTGTCAAGATGCAAAAGTTGACATGGTTCAGTTGTCATGATCAGTGTGAGAGGACTATGTGAACCTGCAACCATCTTAGCATGTCTACAAGAAGAGCATGCAATTTCTTTGTCCCCTTTAAGCTTAGGCAGCCCACGTATGCGATCAAGAGCACTAACACGTGTTAGGTGATCAAAGCCTACGTGACCAAGTCTACGATGCCAAAAATATAGGTCCTTTGAATCATTAGCAACTAGACACCTATGCTTAGAGGGAGACATACCAAAATCAGGTTTAAAAACTCTTCCAAACCCAGACATGTTGAAAATAAGCTCACTATTTGAACTTACAACTTTGCAACAGTTTTTATTGAAAATAATTTCCAGATTTTCATATAGCAATTGTAAAACAGAAAGCAAGTTGTATTTCAAATTTTTGACAAGTGCCACATCCTTCAAAGTGTAGTGATCATTTACTCTAATTGAACCCTTAGCAATTATAGGAGTTGAAGAATTATCGGCAAAAGTAACATTCTCTACACATGACACAAAAGAGAGGGAGGAGAACCAATCTTTGTTACAGGTCATGTGGCGTGAGAAACCTAAATCCACAATCTAAATGTTCTCCTTCCTCAAACGTGTAACCTACATAGAAGCACAATACGCCGATGACTCAATACTGGGGTTAGTCAAAAGGCATTTAGGAATCCAGTACTGAGTCACGCGACGTGCAGCAGGAAACACACGCGAAAGCTGAGACAAAACAGCAGGTTTATGAGTCAAAGTTTAAGATTTTTTATTCTTAACTACTGACCTATTAGGTGTTACTTGTGTAGCACAAAAATCAGTAGCTCCGGAGGCAAAAACAGAAGGTCCGGAGGTAAAATATGAATGTTTTTGACTCAAAACAACAGGTTGTACATTCGGTTCAATATGTGCAGCAAATTTTGCATGAAAGTTATGAGATCTAGCAACCATTCTTTCTCTTTTTTGTTGTTTAGCTAGTCTATAACAAAAATCTATGACATGACCATCTCTACCATAGTAGGTACAATGAAATTTAACTTTGTGTTCATGTCTAGATGAGCAAACAACATTTTTATTTGAAACCGAATGAGACAATACTCCTGCAGATTTGAAAACCACTTCTTTTTGTTTAGGAACTGTTTGAATCAAACCACTTCCTAATGACTTTACAATTTTAGGTGGATGTGCCTTAGCATGAGCATGAGAATCAAAACCTAAACCAGTTTTATCATTGCAAGACTTGGATGAATTCAACAACAAGTTTAGGTTCTTATTCCCATTACAAAACCGATCAAATGTCTTATGCATGTTATCAAGTTTATTGGACAGATCAAGGCAATTTTCACATGAAGTTTTTCCTTTTAATTTGCAATTGGAACAATATTTAACTTAATGAGAACGTAAAGCATTGTTCAATATAGAAATTTCATTCATAGCATCTTGCAGTTTTTTATCAAGATCATCACACCTAGAACAATGCAAATCAATTATAGAACAAGAAGCATCTTTTAAGTTTCCAATATTAAGTGCAGCAAGCTTTTTGTTCTTTTCAATTTCAAGTTCAAGTTTATCAAGTGTGGAGGTATGTGCACTTCTTAGGAAGGACAATTGTTCATACATTAAGTAACATGAGGAACAAGAATCATCACTAGGAATCAAGGATTTCAAACGATTAATTTCAGATTCTAGTGACTCAATTTTAGCAGCACTATCCCTAATCTTTTTGTCCTTTTTCTTAACAATAATAGTGGCACAAGAAATAGCATCACACATTTCTTCGCAAGTAGGACATACCTCTTCATTGTCGCTATTGTGTTCTGCCTTCTCCATACTTGATCTTGACTTGCCTGCCATAAAGCACAAGTTTGCCAAATCATCTTCATCTTCGTCACTTCCAATGTCCACATCGCTTGAGCCAAGTTCCTGGAGTGCGGAGATAAAACTATTCACCAGTTGACGACCTGTAAAACCCTTCTTTTTCTTCGTATCTTTTGCAGAGGAGTGCTTCATTCTTGTTTTCTTTTCATCCCAGGAAGTAGGATCTGAAAGGTTAGAGCAATCTGAACGAAAATGTCCTGTCTTACCACATTCAAAGCATCGTTGAGGTTCGGAGCTTCCTCTCCTTCTAGTTCTCACATTTTGCGATGCTTTTGAGAACCGCGTAGAGAGAAGTGCTAGCTCCTCCTCTGGAAACTCCTCAATCTGTTCAAGGGTTAGAGAGGACAACAAAGCAAGTGTACCATAAGATGATGTTTGACCGGAACTAGGCATGTCACGTTGAGAAACAAAAGAAATAGACTTGTTGGGGTTCTTACGTGAGATTATGTCAATTTCATGAGTTTTTAACTTGGAATATAGCACTTCTAAAGTAAGTGAACTTATGACAGTAGATTCACGAATAGATGTGACATTCATATCCCAAATTGACATATCTAATGCACTTAGCAATTGCCTAGCATTTTTAGCATCTGAAAAATTAACATTGACACTACGCAAGTTGCTGAGAATCTTATTAAAGCGAGCAAAAAGGTCATCAATGGACTCACCGGGTTGCATCTCAAAGCGCATGTATTCTTTCTTGAACATGTCTTTCCTTACCTCTTTGATCGTGTTGGATCCTTCGTGGTAGTCACAAAGTGCTTTCCACACATCGTATGCAGATCGGAGGTGTGCAACACGGTCGAAGTCGCTTTGTGTTAATCCTTGTATGATCAAGTTCCGAGCCTTGTTGTTGTTGTCAACATCTCTCAGATTTGTAGCTGTAATTTGATCGTTTGATGGCACTTCGTACGGCTTGTATACCTTCTCCCATATTGCAAAGCCTTGTGCTTGGACGAAAGCATCCATGTGTTCCTTCCAAACCTGAAAATCAATACCAGCGAACACACAAGGTTTGGCAGAGTACCTCTCCATGATGATTAGTCAAAAACATGCGCAAATCACAAAGATTAGAGCACTGTGGCTCTGATACCAATTGTAGGATTGAAGAGCACATGAAAATCTACCAGAGGGGGGTGAATGGTAGATTTAAAAATCTTACGCAGTAGAAACATTAAACCCCAACCCCTTTGGCAGAAAAATAATATGTTAAAGAAATCGTGTGTGAGACTAATATAAACATGTTTCACCGTGAAAAAAGTGATAGACATCAGAGAGAATCAAGTCACGAAGAAACACAACAAGAATCACTCAAATCCGTTGAGAAAAACTCAAGTTATGATCAAAAGATCAAACAAAGGTCAATCTGCCCTACCCGAGAAAAAAACAGTTCTGGAACGCTGCAAAGAAACTCGTGTAGATCATAGACCACAAATCCAATGACCGTAAAATTTTTAAAGTTTATAGATAATCAAGTTGTGAAGACAACCCAAAAAGAATCACGTCAATTGGATCTGTAAAACTCGAGTTATCATAAAACCACCGACGAAAGGTAGTGCTGTCCAGAAACTCGACGAGTAAAACTTGTCTGGAACAAGTCTGACGAACAAGGCACAAAAGTTCCTTCAAACTACGAATTTTATTCAATAGAACACCAGAAGAACAACCCCAAAGTCGTGCACCACGAGCTCTGGGCTCTCTTGCTTATGTAACCAGCTCGAAAGCCAACTCAACTCAAATCAGGAACCTAATCCTACTCTGTTCACGAACTGTAACTTTTCATAACTGCTTAGGATTCTTCTATACGCAGATAGAAGCAATCTTAAGACTTCCAAACACCTTAGGAACGTATCCTATATTCCTAAACAACTCAAATTCGTGACTCACATGAAATCCTATCATAACCAACTCAAATCTTTCCATATTTGAGTCAAACCCGACTCAGCCGCAGCCTGAGTCCATAACCTAGTCGGTTGGACCTTTCCGACCAACTCTTTACGTCCACACTTCATCACGTCTCGGAACCATGCAGCCACATCCATGCACTCCTTGCTCACGTGCAAACATCTTCTAATGACGTCCACGATACCTTCACATGCATTGTTCTTGATTCAATCATGCTGCGCAACCTCCTGATCAGCTCAACCACAATTCCTCTTGAATTTAGATGTTGGAACCTCATCTCCTCCCTGAGACTAGTCCAATGGATCCCATCACCAGCCATGTCTTGAAATCAAGCAACACCTGCACATGAATAAACAACCAATCCATACGAGCCCAAGTCCTCGACTTGACTCAAGTTAGTTCTGAACACAACACCTTATGTGAGCACCTCACATAAGCATGTTGCAAAACCACAGTAACACGATATCATCCATGTCAATCAAAAACGCACCAAAGACTTAGCAAATGAATACTAAGCAATCTTTCTAGAGATGTAAAGCAAGTACAAAACATTCCAAATGAAAAACAGAAGCATTGCGGTCAAGTTTTGGACCTTGCCAGAGCAAACAAAAGCTAGTAGAACCTAGCACCGGAACTTACCAAAACTAGTATAACCAAGCTCCCGCCGGAGCTTACAAAAGTAGCAGGATCTTAATAAAAAGGTTTTTTGGTGATATTCAAAACTTTTATCGTCAAAGCAAGTGTATTCACTACGAGCCAATGTATTCAGCACACATAGGTCTTACAGTCATCAATCACCAAAAAGGGGGAGATTGAAAGTGCATCTAGGCTTTTCCTCATGGGTTTCGGACGATTGATGACAAACAAATGAGATCCTAATGATTTCATTGAGATGAATGCAGGTCAACAAAATTAGATATTATGGTGCAACCAAAAAAGGTGAAAAGTGAGAAGTGAGAAAGGTAGAAGCCCAAATTATCATTGGAAGCGCAAAGTAGACACAATTGCATAGGATGCGCGTGAGAGACACATCCCAAGAGCTCTTGTGTTTGCGTAGAGGGTAATGGCTAAAATGATTCTAAGTAGTTCACTAAGCACCAGACAAGTCCGTTCATTAAGCAGTCTATCCGTTTAACTTTTTGATGTCACAATTCACTTAGCACCAGACAAGTCCGGAAACTAACTGGAAAGTCCGTTAAACCTTTTGATGCTTCAATTCACACCGGACAAGTCCGCACACTAACCGGACAAGTCCGTTCAATTTTACGATTCTTCACGAAGACAATATGGAAAAACACAATTCACATTGCATTTGACAACTCCGTCATATTGCGGACTAGTCCGATTAACTTTCTATAATCACTACGGACTAGTTTGATGAACTCATTGTTCCTATACGAACAACTCTTGTATACCTCACATAAATTAGGGTTTTTAGTATGCTATACATTCCATGCAAATTTTACACAGCACACCGGACATGTCTGGTCACCAGGGCAGACTAGTCCGGTCATCGAGATCCCTAACGGTAATATTTTTGGAAACACTATAAGTTATCCACGACCCTACAAATACAAGAACCGTACACAACTGTCAAAAACATAAACTCTAGCGTCCTCACTCATCCCAAGAGCACAAAACACATATCCCCACACATCTAAAGGCCTGTTAAATATTTTGGGTGTCCAGATTTGGGATAGGGAGATCGTCGTTTACGCCTCGTTGAGCTCTTGGGGTTTGATCTACTATACACTCGTGCATTACTTGTAATCTTTTTGAGTGTATTAGATCATCTTTTTTGCTGTAACTTTGTTAGAGCCCTCAGCGTGTGAGGTTGCCCCACCAACTTCGCGATTAACCCGTGATAGTGAAACTCAAGTCGGCCTTGTGTGGTGACTTGACGAGGGAAAGGGGTTTAAAGAGACTCAGCTCTGTGTGGGCTTCCTCGACAAGGAGTAGATCTCTTTGGTGAGATCAAACCTCGGTAAAAATCCTTGTCTCGCATGTTCCATTCTTTTACTTTTGCAATTACCATCATCTAGGGTATAAATTTGATCAATCTTGTAATTTGTGTTAACTTTGTATTCCACTTGCAATTCTTCTATCCTAATTGCCCACTCAAGTTGTTAGGATAGTTGATTACATTCTGCTGTTGCAACGTTTGTGATATCTGCATAAACATTTAATCTTTTCATAGCACATCAAGCACACCGGACTAGTCCGTATACCACACTAGACAAGTCTGGTCCCTCCTGTATTTGACCTTTTGATTGTGCTGCAAGAAAAGTTTTCAAAGCCTATTCACCCCCCTCTAGGCCACATTCCATTCTCCGAAGGAAGATCAAGCCACTAGCAATTGACATTTGCTTAGTCGCAATGCAAGGCAAGCCCGAGTTTGCATTTAAGATCTATTACAAAAATTTGATTTGTATCACATATGTCTAGGGTGGATTTTGTGCATTAGGGCTAAGGTGCTTGCTAATCAACTTGCATGACCCACAAACCCGGTGGAGTATTGCGTAGGTTTGCTACTCGACAAGTTAAAAATGCCATGCTATCTACTTGCGAGATAGATTTTATATGACACGAGATTGGCTTGAGTATGAAAATCATTTATAAATATGAATATGACACCGAACAGTGGGATAGGATGTCATGAGGCGGGGTCTCATGTGCATAGCCTGCCTGTGTCGATTGAGGACTGATGCGTGTGCAGCTCTGTTGAGCAAGTTTGAATTGTACCGAAAGGCATATTGGGCATATAGAACCTAGGAAACTGATGTAACTTAGTAACTTGGTCGTTGAGGCATAGCCCACTGCCGATAGGAGTGGGTTGAAAGCAGCGAGGTGTAAACTGTTGGCGGGCACAGACACGTTCCATGCGGGGACCTTCTGCTCGTGATGATGGGATCGGTTCGACATTTGAGTTTCTTATGAAACATTGTTGCTTATGACGTCGTGAGGAGCACTGCAGGCTTCTTATGCACGGTTTTGCATGATGTGCAATCCGGGTGTTATTGATGCAATCACCGCCCTCATGGTTAAAGGTCCATTACCACTTCTTCACTGCGTTGTGACGTAGTAAATACTGAAAAAACCAGAAGAATATGATGTATTGAATTATTATTGCTTTGCAACTATGATTGCTATAGAGTTTGCTCACTAAAGTTACTTTTTATGAACTCTTCACCTACGGCTAGTAAACAAGAAAGTAAGGATCAACATGTAGGCAAGTTCTTTATTGCAATATTACTTCCTATGTTAGGTATCCCTGCATGTAGAGTTTCCTGTTTAGGTGTGTCGGTTATGTCTTGATGAGGCTTCGTGCTCACGGTTGCTATATAAAGTTGTTGCAGGTGACGTATATGAAGAAGGGCCCAAGGATGATGTGATGCCCTTGTTGGGGTATACCGCCGAGTGGGAACCCTGCACGCCGCCATGAACGTCATCTTGTATGTTGCTAGTGAGTAGCGTCCCATAGTTGGACGGCTGATCTTTTGCATAGCTGGGCTAAGAGCTTAGATATGAGTATTATCTTCTGTTGTATTAAATATTAGAAAAGACTTCCACTGTTTATATCAATAAAACTTTGTATTTTATTGTATTCTTTTTGTATGTGCTGTTGGGTGCCGCACTGCATGGCACCACCCTCTAGGATCCTGGAATGTGTGGACTCGGTCCTCACAGTAGGATCCTGTTGTCGAGGGGTGACCCTCACTGCGTGGTATCAGAGCTGGTTCGAGTAATCGCGCATTAAAAAGGCACTTATTTTTGAAAACATAAACACTTACGGTGAGGATACGATAGTTAGCCCATATAAGGATGTTATTAGTGTATATGGCAGGTGGCAATGCTAACAGTGTTTATTCCTTACAACTACGTATATGATTGAAATAGGAAGGTAAATTAGGTTGGTTGATGTGGTAGATTTTCAGTGTTTAATTACTTTATTGTTGGTACTCTTTTAGTATAACTAAGTTGTGAGTGTGGATTTATTTTGTTGTTTGTGGATATTGTTTTATGGAGTGTTTTTGGATTTTCAATTGCCTATGATGATTTTATGTAATGTTATTGATGTGTTTGGTAGATTTTTAGGAGTTGTGGTGAAGCTTATGTTGATGTGATCCATCTTCTGCAGGTACACTAACTCCGGTAGTACGTGTAGAGCGTGGTTTGCAAGAGATCAATTCAGTTCCACTGACTATGCGTATGCCAGTTATATTACGGATAGGTTTTTCATTTGGTAAGGCACGTTGGACCAACATGTTCAATCATGACGCATTAGCATTATGTCATTCATCACCATCATCTAAGCAAGAAGATCAAATAAAAAGATATGTAACATTGATACTGACCTTCTATACATAAACCTACCCTAAAGACCCAATTAAATTTCCTCTAATTCCTTAAAGTAAACTGTCATTCGATATAGAGACTTATGTTGACCTACTGGACCCCATGATTCCAGAAATCGATAGGACTGCTGAAAAACAAAAAATAGAAGAATCTTGTCTTTCATGGCAGATTTAAAGCTGAACTTCGTAAGAGTGTAACTTCTAACCCTTTTAACCTTTGGAGATGTATGATACACCGTCTGGAAGCCCCTTCGCCCCCCCCCCCCCCCCCCCCCCCGAATAGATTTGCCTTCCAAATTAGCTAAAATTTACAGTTAACAAAATATGCTATAGAAACCAAGCAGAAAAATCTGTTTCTCTACTGTTCTGAAATTCGGTCATAACTCCTTGAATCAGAGTCAATAAAGGTCATATGATACATTGTTCTAAAGCTTAGGAAATATTCTACAACTTTGTAATTCAATGAATTCTCATATTTTGACCTGAAACACTAAAAAAAATCGAGCTAGTTAGATACCCTACTTACTCCGAAATGGTATCTGAATGAAACTTTTGCCAGACTTACCATCCACTTTAAAGTCCATAACTTCTAATACAGAAATAATCTAGGAGTAAACAATCAATCTTTGGAAATATAAGTAAGTTAAATTCAACTATTGTATTCACCTGAAGTTGAAATTTTGTTCTCAAACCTCTCCAGATACTTAAAAACCAAGTTCTGCCATAAGGTCACGAAATCAGCACCTTCCCTGGAACCTTTGCAAAAAGGACCATAATCTCTATTCTAAAAATCACCTAATACTGTACTAAACATGATTGGAAAATTTTGATGTTAATCTATGTTGTTTTGGTTCAGTGAATTTTCAAATGCTGTCTCAAAGCCTCGGAAGAATGTGAGCAAGTAAGGTATCTCAAAAGATGTTTCACGGGAAAAACTTTTCTAAGGACCTGACCTCACTAAATGCTCCAAATCATTCTGTAACATATAAAAGTTGTGTACTTGCTAAGATATTACCTCATAATATACCTCCAGAAATTTACTTTGAAGGGAGAATAGAAATTGTAACCATTTGAATTAATATAGAGACAACTACAGCTCCACCGCACGGTTTAGAACCTGACATGGCTTATCGATTTCTTTCACAGTACAAACAACTTCTTCGTATCTCTTAACTGCTATATCCAGATCAGTGATTAGGATGCACTATCCCTCACCTATTGATATTATCAACCCCTCTTTCATCAACATCGGTTCATCAGCAACCTTTTCACATTTTCATTGGCACTGTATATGGAGTATATACAGTCTTAACTTCATCATTAATCCTCTGCTCCATCCCTTGTCCCCTAAACAGGGCAAGTGCATAAATTTGCTTGGTTTAGTCCCCTTCAATTTTTACCCTCTCGGACATATGCTTCAACTCCGTAACAATTCTCTTAATTCTCCCTAGTTCTTAAACAACGTGTGATTTGGCCTTTAAGCAACTTTACATTTTCCGTAACTAGGGGATTATCTCGCTACAGATTTGTAAATTCTAGTTATATGACCTCATGCCCTACATAAAACAAACTTCTAATGTTTCAGTTCAAGGATCCATATGCAAAAAAATGTTATGTCTAACGTTTGAGAGTTCTGTCTTCTCCCGTCAACCCTTCCAACATATCACTGCATGTTTGCAGACTCCAAGAGTGCATTGGTATCAAGATACCTTTGTATGAGCCTTTCTCATTGAAATTAAAATTTTCTTGTCTCATCTCACCAGATAATATAGTAGTCGTAACATTTGGTAACTTAAGCTCACCAAAGCGCAACCATGCAACAAATGAACGTTTTCGAATCAGTTGCACAACAATATATGTAGACAAAAATAAAACTGACGTCAAGTCACACTGATGTATAAAACCGATAAAGCAACATGGGAAGAAGAATACTATCTTCAAGAGCACTATCCAAAGTTGATAGTCTCATATCAAAATCCGTAACCAACCTTTCCCCTCTCTTTTCCCTCCATGTTTCTTCCCTCTACGAAATCTCGGAACGAGATTTCTTTTAAGGGGGGAGGGTTGTGACACCCCATCTCTCTATTTTCAGCAGCCCCAAAATCCTTGCAATGTTATCTAATTAAATCAAGACTCAGAGCACATCATAATTGATTATATGAGAACTTCGTATTTGCATATGTGCATTTCCATGATTTTGGCATAATCGAGCATGTCGTGGTGCATCATACTTCTATTATGTAGAATGTGTACAGCCATCTCCTTATTTTCAGGTCATCACAAGTTATTGAAAGAATGTGTGACTAAGTATAGATAAAAGCATTGAAGCTAATTATGTAAGACTGTATAGTTGAAACTGGTATCACCATTTTTTATGCTCGATTTTTCATTTCCATCATCTTGCATACTCAAACATAATATTCCTATACAGAAGCTGCTAAATGGTGCATCAAACGGAGCTTGAACAACGCCATTTGGCTCATATGCATGTCTTTACAAGAAAAATAATAAAACCCTCTTAACTTCACTCAAATTTAGTGTTTGAGGTTCATTATGATATCAGGAAGTTACCATTGAAGTTTCAGAGTTTTGGAAGTTCGTTTGATATTATTTTTCTATTTTTGAAATCTGTTGCTGCAGTGGGAAACAAGATCTGAGATTTGTTTCACCTACAGCCGGACCCCACTATCATGTCTGTCACTGGGTTTCACTGACCAGACTCAGCTACGGGTTCTGTTCCCAATCGAGCAGATCCAGTAGAGCAGCACTTGCTCTCGCCTCTCCATCTGCCGGCTGCACCTTGCCCCTGCCTTGCTCCACTCCACGCCGTTGCGTTGTCCTGATCTGCACTCCAGCCCCCCCCCCCCCCCCCCCCCCCCCCAAAGCACCAGGAAGCCTCCCTGCCCCTTTTACCTTCGCTGCAGCAGCACAGAGACGTGCCGAGCTGAAGCCCGACGCCACTGCTCTCTCTTCCTCTCGACCATCGTTGCTCGGCAGCTCCGTGCCTACTTCAAGGACCCTTGTGCTGGTCAGTGCTTGCTGCGCCTCGGTGAGTAATTCCTCTTCGCTCCCCACCTTTTCCCTTTGAAGAACTGACTACAAAAAGTCAAACACTCTTCCATAATATATCCCTCGGCTATAGAACCCTCCGGGTGAGCTCTGTTATGTACATACCTCTTCAATGTACCAATGTACCTCTCAATTGGATACATCCATATGTAAGTAACAGGTCCACCCAAACGAGCTTCTTCAGCAAGATGAGTTGGAATATATACCATGATATCAAAGAAAGTGGGAGGAAGTAACATCTCAAGCTTACAAATTGTTTCAAGAAATTGTTTGATCATCTGATCCAAATATGATTCTGCCAATTCTTTAGAACAAATTCCAGAAAAGAATCTACTATAGTCAAATAATGGTGCAACAACCTTTTCAGGCAATATGTCACGTATTGCAATAGGAAGGAGCTTCTGAAATATAATATGACAGTCATGAGTTTTTAGACCTGATACCTTACGTGTTTTTATGTCCACACATCTCTTGATGTTTGTCCACACATCTCTTGATGTTTGAGGCATAACCATCAGGCATCTTCACATCCACCAAAAACTTGCACAAAGTGGTCTTCTCATCTTTATGCAAAGTATATGATGCTGATGGACAATCTTAATTCCCATTTATAGCCACCAGATGTTGCTGTGGATGTATACCTATATCCTGCATATCAAGATGAGCTTGTAGACTATCTTGTGTTTTACCATCCATATTGAGCAATGTCCCCAATATGCTATCACAAATGTTTTTCTCAATGTGCATGACATCCAAGTTATACCATATTAGCAATGTCTTCCAATACAGGAGCTAGAAAATATACTTTTCTTCTTCCAACTATGCCACCTATTATCCTCAGTGTGCTTTCTCTTATTATTAGTCTGTCCAAAACTCTCTTGATCAAAACTCTCGTAATGTTGGAGTACTTCGTCACCAGAGAGTGATGTTGGAGCCTCTCTATTCTCTATCTTGTTGTTGAAAGAAGCTTTGTCTCCTGTGATTCTGAGGTAGGAAACGACGATGACCCATGTAGCAATACTTACATCCATGTATCAACCACAATGCATTAGTGTTTATATGGAAGTATGGACATGCTAGCTTACCTTTTGTGCTCCATCCACATAGAATTGCATATGCTGGAAAATCATTTATTGTCCACAATATAAAAGCTAGCATGAGAAATGTCTCTTTCTTTGAACTATCGTATGTTTCAACACCATCAGACCATAATTTCAGTAGCTCATCAATCAAAGGCTGCAAATACACATCAATGTTGTTTCCAGGTGACTTTGGCCCAGGAATTATCACTGACATCAACCAATAAGGCTGCTTCATACACAACCCATGTGGTAGATTATAAGGGATTAGAATCATAGACCATGTACCGTAAGAAACGTTCATTATTCCAAAAGGATTGAACCCATCAGATACTAGCCCAAGTCTTATGTTGCGAGGATCAGATGAGAAATTTGGGTGAATGCTATCAAGACGTTAATATTCCATGCTTTCGAATCTGCAGGATGGCGTAATATTCCATCATCAAGACGTTCTTCTTTGTGCCAGCACATATTTGATGTCATTGATTCTGCTATATAAAACCTTTGAAGACATGGAATAAGAGGGAAGTATCATAGAATCTTGCTTGCTACAAGCTTCTTGGCTTTTCCACAAGGTATAGCCTCTCTTGCATCCCCACCAGTACTAATTTTCCATCTTAATTCACCATATTTTGGGCATCGTTCCAGCAGAGAATAGTCATTCCGGAATAAATACAGTCACTAACACGTGTATGGATCTTTTGGTAGCCCAGCCCGAGGTCACGAACAACCTTCTGAACTTTATCATGTGTATTAGGAATGCAGTGGCCCTCTAGAAGTACATATGGGAATAGTTCAATGATCAACGCACACACTTTTTCGCTCAATCTAGTTAAACACTTTATCTGGTACAACCTAACAATGAAGGATAATTGATTCACCTTCTCACAACCTGGATACAACTCCTTTTTGGCATCATTTAAAAAGTCATAGAATGCCTTTGCACACCCAGTTGACTCCTGCTGGTTTATAGCATTTTCTGGATCATCAACATCTGCTGAAGTACCAACATGATCAGTGCCTCTTAGTAGACTGGACAACATATTTTCCATAACAGCATCATTAAAAATTATCTCCTCATTATTTGCTGATTGCTCAGCAATATTTTCTCAATACGTTATTCTCCATGGCGTACCCAACAAGTATAATCCAATGACATTCCATTATGAAGCAAGTGAATATGGAGTTCCTTGCGTGTCTCGTGGCAAATATTACAACATTTCATGCAAGGACAAGGCCTAGTTTCTTCTTCACGAGTACCTGGAATGCAAAATTTAAAAATGACTTCATTCCATACTGCCACTTCTTCGTACATCTATCTTTTCCCATCCATGTCTTATCTTCTGACATCGCTTCCTACAATTCGATCAGCATATCCGTAAGAGGATTGGACTACAATAGCATTATGTAAGCAATTGTACCTAGAGTTATTGCTCCTCCACGTGCGGCGGGCGGCGGGTGCTCTTCCAAGAGTGTGGCGGTTGGCGGATGCTCTTCCTAGAGCGTGGCGGCCGGCGGATGCTCTTCCAAGAGGTGACGGCCAGCGGATGCTCTTCTAAGAGCGTGGTGGCTGGCGGATGCTCTTCCAAGAGCGTGGCGGCCATCGGATGCTCCTCCAAGAGCGTGGCGGCCAACGGATGCTCCTCCAACAGTGTTTTGTAGAGTCGGGAGAGGGGCCGTTGTGGATCGAAGGGTCCCACGGGCAGGCAGCCAGGATAAAGCATACGTGAAGCTATCAGAGTAGGCCCAACACTGCGCTGGGCCGCTTGTTATTCGTGGGATGAAACTACGCTGAGTCACTTTGTATTCACGGGCATAAACTGCGCTGGGACGCTTCATGTTCGTCCTTATGACGCGTGAGCCCATCTACGGGCATGCGTCTGGCTCTGACAATTTGTTATCTAAATAAGTCAACATAGCAACAGGGGTGGTATTCTGATCAAAATAAAGCATACACATAAAATCTCTTGAACCATAGCAACACAGTGATATAAACAAGGATTAAATACTAGATATAAACATCGACGGAACCAAACAGTAGTGTTCAATGCACCATTCCAAGCAACAAACTAATCGATGGAACTAGCTATTACATAATCCCCAATAAACAGAAAATAAACTAATCGGCACATCTAGTTCGTAGCACTTCACTTCAAGCAGTGGTAATAACTTCTGGTCGCGTATAGGAGTAGTGGTAATGATGACACTGCGTATAGGGGCATAGGGTCAGTGGTACGTTGGAGTTCTACCTATCTTCTTCTAACATTTTTCTCATCCTTTCTTTTCTTTTCACTCTGTTCATTGTCTCCAGTTTTCTTTCCAGTCATCGCTACCTGTTGTGTTTCCCTAGTACTATGTACTAGTATTGTAATCTACTTTACAGACCACTTCGCAAGCCCTACTACGGGCGATCTCCTCTAGCACCTCCAGCAGCTAAAGTACCATACTAGCCACTTTAGAGGCTAACAGCGGCGTGGAGGGTCATTCATCAATAGAGAATACAAATCGAACAAATAGTTCACTAAATAAACAGATAGAAAACAAAATTACAGTTGGAATAGACGAATAACATTGAGTTCATCAACATAAAACATTACTACATAACAAGAAAAACGACATCATGAAATAAGAAAAATAACATCACAACCTTATAAGTCTATTTTATATATAGCCCATACCGGATAACACTGCACGGCAGAATGCGACGTGTTCGTGCCTAATCCTACAGTCTTCACTGCAGAACACCCTACAGTCGCTCCATCCTTGCTTCCTGCAGCCGGCAGCCGTGCACGGGTCAACCTCCTTGTTCGGAAGCGACACCATTGGCGGTCTCAGAGGCTGGCGCTGATGCGCCCACGTTAGATTGTTGGTCCTCATGATGGCGACAGACATGACCGCTTTCTCACAGATGTTGACCTCGCCTTCAACCTTCTGGATATACTCGAAGGTGCCGCGGGCCCTGCAGTCGGCATTGTAGCAGAGGAGGCCAAGGACATAGGACACCTCCATGGGGCCGGCCCCGGCCGCTCGAGTGAGAAATTGGGCGCCCAGCTGACGCGATCATCCGCAAAGACAAGCTCGAACCCAGTGACATAGCATGCACGAGGGTTGCCAACGATGGCCATGTTCTCCACGAGGGCTTCGTAGCGCCCCGAGTCGCGCCGCATCCTCCGGGTCACCCGCTCCAGTGCCACACGCCTGCCCACAACACCAACCCTACACGTCGCATGCATGGACTTGCAGATGGCACGCAGACTGGAGAGGTCATACAAGGGTCACAGGGAGCTTGCGGCGAGGCGACCCGCGATCTCAACCGCAATATCGTGCGTGAACGGCAACTCCATAGGCTTCGGTGTCATCGTGCTGTGAAGGGAACCAATGAGGGTGCGCGCGGTGGAGACAAAAAGGAAGCTAAGGTACGTGCGGAGAAGACGGTGGTCTATCTTTATAGAGTACGCATAGAGAAGACGATTGATACATTATATAAAGGCATGTGCCATCATCTTCTCCACGCGTACTGATGAGGGCCGCACGTAGTTATGGTTCGGCTTCCCGCGATGGCGGATTTACATACTCTGCTGTATTGCAGGTGCATTAAGGGTGGCTGACATGTGAACACCACAGTCTATGGGACCAACGCCTCTCGCATGCACTGATGGGATGTGTGAATTATTGGAACCGTCTGTTTTCAACATCAGCACAAGAATAATATCCTGTCATCCATAGAGATAACATACTATGTTTGATAGGATTAAGGCTTTGTTTGGGAACACAATATTTTTGGAGTTTTAAAGCAATACTTTGGTATTTGAGATTACCATGGCATTTTTTACAGAATGGTGTTTCAACCAACTCAAGAATTATGAATTTAAAACTATGGTTTTGTCTATACTATGGTATTTGAAACCAAAGTTTTTCTCTGCTTGCTTCCTCTTGATGCTTCCTACTTTGCTCCAAAAAGGTCTTATGTATTGCAAAATTGCGGTATTACAAAATTGTAGTATTGGAATACTTTGATATTTCATGACATCTTAAAAACTGTGGTTTACAAAAACATTGATATTAAAAATTGTGTTCCCAAACACAGCCTAAGACTAGAGTAATATGAGCCAAAAATTTTATGTTTTACAGTTTGGTTCTCCACGCTCTTTCACCTTAATTCGTACGTACTACCTATCTTTTTCTAATATTTTTCTCGTCCTTTCTTTTCTTTTCTCTCTATTTATTGTCTCCACTTTTCTTTCTAGTCGTCGCTTCCTGTTGCGTTTTCCTGTTACTATGTACTAGTATTGTATACTAGTTTACAGACCGCTTTGCAGGCCCCGCTACGGGCGATCTCCTCTGGCACCTCCAACAATTAAAGTACAGTACCAGCCATTTTAGAGGCTATCAACCATGTGGAGGGTCATTCATTAACATAGAATACAGATAGAACAGATAGTTTACTAAACAAACAGAAAGAAAACAAAATAACATTTGGAACGGACAAACAACATCGAGTTCATCAACATAAAACATTACTAGAAAATAAGAAAAATGACATCATGAAACAAGAAAAACAACATCACAACCTTATAAGTATATAGCCCATACCAGATAACACCGCACAACAGAATACAAAATGCTCGTGGCTAATCCTACAGTCTTTACTACAAAAGAACATGCAGCCACTCCACCCTTGCTTCCCGCAACAGACAGCTGTGCATAGGTCAACCTCATTGTTAGGAAACGACACCATCGGCGGTCTCAGAGGCGGGAGCGGATGCGCCCACGTCAAATTACCGATTTCAGCCAGGGCTTGAATCTGACACCGCCTGCACTCATTGTTGGTCCTCACGATGGCAACGGACCTGACCGCTTTCTCACCGACATCGACCTAGCCTTCAACTTGCCGGATATACTCGACGGCATAACGGGCCCCGCGGACGGCATCATAGCACAGGAGGCCAAGGACGTAGGCCGCCTCCATGTGGCCTCCCCCGGCTGCCCAGGCGAGAAACTGGGCGCCCTGCTGCGCGTAATCGACCGCAATGACGAGTTGGAGCCCAGTGTTGTAGCACACATGAGGGTGGCTGACGATGGCCAGGTTCTCCACGAGGGCATTGTAGCGCTACGGGTCACGCCAAATGCTCCGGGTCACCCACTCCAGCACCACGCGCCTGCCCACGGCGCCATCCCGGCACGCCGCATGTATGGCCTTGCAGGTGGCACGCAGACTTGAGAGGTCATCCAAGGTTCACAGGGAGCTTTCGGCGACGCACCATGTGATCTTAGCCTCAATATCGTGCGTGAACGACAACTTCACAGGCTTCAGCCTCACCATGCTGTGAAGGGAACCAATGAGGGTGCGCGCAGCGGAGACAAAGATGATGCTAGAGTACGTGCGGAGAAGGCGGTGGTGTGTCTTTATAGAGTACGCGTGGAGAAGATGATGGTGGCATTATATAAAGACACACGCCATCGTCTTGTTCGTGCAAATCGATGGTGGTTGCACGCAGTGATGGTTCGGCTTCTGATGGTGGTGGATTCACATCCTCTGCAGTACTACAAGTGCATTAAGGGTGGCTGACATGTGAACACAACAACCAATGGGACCCACGTCTCTTGCATGCACTCATGGGATGCACGAAGTAATGGAACCGCTTTGTTTTCAACATCAAGACAAGAATAATATCCTGTCATCAATAGAGATAACATACTATGTTTGACAGTTATCTGCGCCAAACATTTCCTGTTTTACAGTTTGGTTCTCCACGCTCTTTCACCTTAATTCATACGTACTACCTATCTTTTTCTAACATTTTTCTCATATTTTCTTTTTGTTCATTGTCCCCACTTTTCAGTCCAGTCGTCTCTAATCGAACAAACTAGTTGTTACATAATCCCTAATAAACAAAGAATAAACTAATTATCACATCTAGTGCGCAACACTACTCTTCAAGCAGTGGTAAAAACTTATGGCCGCGTATAGGAATAGTGGTAATGATGACGCCGCGTATAGGGGCATAGGGCCAGTGGTACGTTGGAGTTCTACCTATCTTTTTCTAACATTTTTCTCGTCCTTTCTTTTATTTTCTCTTGTTCATTGTCTCCACTTTTCTGTCCAGTCATCGCTACCTATTGCATTTTACTGTATACTACTGTACTTTACAGACTGTTTTGCAGACCCGCTATGGGCAATCTCCTGGCACCTCCAGTGGCTAAAGTATTGTATAGGCCACTGACGGTGTGGAGGGTTGTTCATTAACAGAGAATACAAATAGAATAGATAGTTCACTAGACAGCAGATAGAAAACAAAATAACAGATGGAACAGATGAACAATATTGAGTTCATTATCATAAAACATTACTCCCTCCTTCCTATATTAATTGTCATTAGAATAAGTTTTTTAGTTCATTTTTGAACTAGAAAACTTGTCCTAATTATTAACGACAAGTATTATTGGAAGGGGGAAGTACGAAACAAGAAAAACAACATCACAAAACAAGAAAAAAACCATCACAAAACAAGAAGAGAAAAACATCACGACGGGATTAATCTGTGTCAAAAGATTTTCTGTTTTAAAGGATGGTCAACTAGGATGTAATCAGATGTTTGGTGCAATCGTGCCCTCAACCATCTTCAACTGTTGGAATGATCTACATTACGGTCGTTGAATCTTTTTATTTAACTCCCTCCACCAAGTGTAGGAGTGGTGGTGGTGGAAGGGGTTAAATGAAATGATGTAATAATCGTAAGATGTAGATCTAAAGGATGAAAATCTTTAATTACACGATTGCACCAAAACAATAATTGCATATAGGGTTGTCAACGAGTAGAACTCGAGCGAGCTTGTCTTTCTAAGCTTGGGTTTGATAAAACACCGAGTCGATCTCGAGTCGAGCCAAGAATTCATGTATATACAATAGAATATACTAAATTTAGGTTCACAACTAATGGAGTAGGAAGGCGGACGATGTTGCACATTATTTGTTTCTATCATATATAAAAATTATGTCCCATAAAACATTTTTAATAGAATTATATAGTTTAGTTAATCATATGTGCACATCATTGATGACAACAATAAATCAGCTTACTCGAGCTTTTCGAGCTTGAGCTCATCAAGCTCGCAAGCTCATGCTTGGCTCGTTTAGAATTTGCACAATACTAAACTTCATCGTCAAACTTTCAATCAAAATTCAGTTTGGTCCTTCAACTTTCAAATGGGTCAATTATTTAGTTCCTCAACTTCACACAACCGTCTCACTTTCATCCTTAGTCTGAGTTAGACATCCACATTGGCATGCCACATAAGATATTATGCCACATCATCTACCCCGGCCACCTAACTTAGAAAAAAGATATTGATATTTAATCATCTTAAAAAATAACTAGCTAATTAATTGGGGTGAATTTACGTAGTTGCATGGGATATACATATTTCTCCTCCATTTTTTTGCAAAACTATCAAGTGATATATCCTATGTCATATTACATATGTAAAAATATTGTAAAATATAAAACTTTTAAGCCTAGGGAAGAGCAAACAGAAAAGAAAGAGGAAGAGCAAACTTTTAAGCCTAGGGAATAAAATATAAAATGAAGCTACATGGCTGGCTGGGTACACGTACGGTCCGGGCCGGTGTGCCGGTGCACCTTAACCCACGTCATGCGTCCCCGGTGGTTGTTGAGAAGACCCATGCAGGTATGCACCGATTCCTGTTCTCCAACTCCATCTACGCCTCTGATGACGCAGGCGGTTCACCACCAGACTAAAGAAAGGATATGCACGCACACATGTAATAGTCATAGTTGACTGCATTGGTCTACATTAACAGTCATTGTTTGACCGCGTTGGCCTATGTTTAGTCATTAACGCTAGCCTTTGAATTTTTGTAGTGTGAAAGGGTTTAGTTTTGGTTTCACACTACCCTAGCTAGCATATATAAAGTGTACCTGTGTTCCCTGATGAATACACAACAAACATTCTTCATGCAAAATAGTCTAGTAACCAATCTCTATATGTTATCACAAGACCAATAATCCTTCCCTGCATGCTTTTGCTTTCTTCTGCCATGGCGTCGAGTCCAAAATCAGCATAGCCTCGGTGATGAGTTGCATGCAAGTATCTTGATGATAAACTGACTGCGGGGGCGGCCCCCGACATGCATGTTTGACAGGAAGGATGTTCACTTGAGGGTTTGAGGATAAAAAGTATACCATCTAGGCAGCCAGCTGGAGAATCAAAGGAAGCTACACGGCTGGTCGGGTACACATACAGTCCAGGTGTGCTGGTGTACCTTAACCCCGTCTTGCGTCCCCGGTGGTTGGGAAGAGCGTTGATGGTATGCTCTGACTCCTGCCCTCCAACTCCAACTAGGTTTCTGATGACGCAGGCAGTTCACCACCAGACATAACAGCAAAGCCTCGATGAAGAGCGGCATGCAAGTTTCTTGATGAGAAACTGACTGCGGGGGTGGCCCCCAGCATGCATGTTTGACAGGAAGAATGTTCCCTCGAGGGATTGAGGGTAAAAGGTATATCATCAGCTAGGCAGCCAATCGGAGGCTCGAATGAAGCTACACAGCAGGTCGGGTACATGTACAGTCCGCATGTGCTGGTGTACCTTAAGAATGTCTGCACCAGCGTACTCTAAAGCATACTCTATACACTATTCTTCTTCTATTTTTATAGTACATACTCTAAACTTCCACTGCGCTATAGTGTATACAGTATGCTTTACAGCATGCCACTGCAGACAGTCTACCCCCCCCCTCGTGCATCCTTAGTGGTGGTTGGGAAGAGCCTTTCTAGTATGCTATGATAGATGGCCTCCAACTCCATCTAGGTTTCTGATGATGCAGGCGGTTCATCACCCAACAAACAAGCAAAACATCGGTGTTGAGTGGCATGCAAGTTTCTTGATGAGAAACTTACTGCAGGGGCGGCGCCCAGCATGCATGTTTGACAGGAAGGATATTCTCTCGAGGGTTTGAGTATAAAAGGTATACCATCGTCTAGGCAGCCAGCTGAAGGTTCGAACTAAGCTTCGTGTAGCTTCGTGTAGACAACCATCCAGGAAGCTTCTTGTAGTTTCTTGTAGCTTCGTTCAAACCTTCGTCTGGCTGCCTAGACGATGGTATAGTATACCTTTTATCCTCAAACCCTCAAGGAACATCCTACCAGTAAAGCCTCGGTGATGATCGGCATGCAAGTTTCTTGATGAGAAACTGACTGTGGGGGCGGCCCCCAACATGCATGTATGACAGGAATTGCTGGATTGTCTGGTGGGTGAACCACCTGTGTCATCGCAAACATAGATGGAGTTGGAGGATAGGAACTAGAGCATACCTGCAAGGCTAGCTATTCCTAACCACCACTAGGGATGAACGATGAGGGTTAAGGTATAACGGCACACCCGGACCGTACGTGTACCCAGCCAGCCATGTAGCTTCGTTCAAACCTCCAGCTGGCTGCCTAGACGATGGTATACCTTTTATTCTCAATCCCTCGAGGGAACATCCTTCCTGTGAAACATGCATGCTGGGGGCCACCCCCGTAGTCAATTTCTCATCAAGAAACTTGCATGCTGCTCAACACCAAGGCTTTGCTGGTTTGTCTGGTGGTGAACCGCCTGCGTCATTAGAAACCTAGATCGAGTTGGAGGACAGGAATGGGAGCATACCTGGAAGGGTCTTCCCAAACATCACCGGGGATGCAGGATGGGAGTTAAGGTACACTGGCACACCCGGACAGTACGTGTGTTGGTAAGGATGGAACTCAGCAGTCTCACAGTTTATGGATAGAAAAAAGGAAGAAGAAAAAGGATGGCACATGTTTTGATCCATGAACTGTGAGACTGCTGACTTCCATATTAATTGGCCAGTTCTCGATTCTGCTGATCTCTCCAGCATGCATTCACACTAGCTACTCTCTGGTGGCTGGACCTAATGTAGGTCGTGGCCCACTCGGCATACCCAGTGGGTGCGCCCCTAAGAAAAGTTGTTGTTGTACGTGGTGTTTGGTT
Organism: Tuctoria greenei; assembly: GCA_036927565.1. Lineage (NCBI taxonomy): Eukaryota > Viridiplantae > Streptophyta > Magnoliopsida > Poales > Poaceae > Tuctoria > Tuctoria greenei. The sequence goes on from JAYESD010000001.1 coordinate 203,725,125, forward strand.
GAGACAAAATCTTCATTACTTTTTTTACTCGGGGCTCGAGCCCATCAAATTCGATAACTCCTCCACTCATATTGTAACTGCATCAGATATATATCCATGCCCATTTCCAAAATTCAAACTAGAGGTGCAGACGAAGGTTTTGCACAAGAGAGAAGTTGCACCGCGCAGCCGAAGACGGCAACTGTAGGGAGGACAAGGAGAGGACGCAATGGCAGAGACTCAGGTGTACAACATGACATTCGAGCATGACGTGATCACCACCTCTGTGATGTCCTCCGGTGAGGCTGTGGAGGATAGGCTCGATGAGGTCCTCTCCGTCCACTGTTGGTTCCTTCACAAGCTCGTCATCGGGCTCGACGTCGAGTGGCGCCCAAGCTACTCCGCCAAACAAAACCCCATTGCCGTTCTGCAGGTCTACGTCAGCCGTCATCGATCACCCCAATTATTTGAATCTAGGGCTGTCAACGAGTTGAACTCGGGCGAGCTTGTCTTTCTAAGATTGAGTTTAATAAAACACCGAGTCGATCTCAAGTCGAGCGCAAAATTCATGTATATACAATAGAATCTACTAAATTTAAGATTCACAACTAATGGAGTAGGAAGGTGGACGATGTTGCACATTATTTTTTGCTATCATATATAAAAATTGTGTCCTATAAAACATTTTTAATATAATTATATAGTTTAGTTAATCATACGTACGTACATATCATAGATGACAACAATAAATTAGTTTACTTAAGCTTTTTGAGCTTGAGCTCATCAAGCTCGCAAGCTCTTGGCTCGTTTAGAATTGGCACAATACCCAACTTTATCCTCAAACTTTCGATCAAAACTCAGTTTGGTCCTTAAACTTTCAAATGGGTCAATTATTTAGCCCCTCAACATCACACAACCGTTTCACTTTCATCCTTAGTCTAAGTCGGACATCCACATTAGCATGCCACATAAGCTATTATGCCACATCATCTACCCGGCCACCTCACTTAGAAAAAGATAATAATTTTTTTCATCTAAAAAAATAACTAGCTAATTAATTGGGGTGGATTTACGCAGTTGCATGGGATATACATATTTCTCCTCCATGTTTTATTTGCAAAACTATCAAGTGATATATCCTATGTCAAATTACATATGTAAAAATATTGTAAAATATAAAACTTTTAAGCCTAGGGAAGAGCAAACGGGGAGGAAGAACAAACTTTTAAGCCTAAGGAATAAAATATAAAATGAAGATACACGACTGGACGGGTACACGTACGGTCCAGGTGTGCCGGTGCACCTTAACCCCCGTTGTGCGTCCCATGTCAACTCTATTTTTCGGTTTGGTCAAATATATCTTTGACCAATGATTTACGTAATTTTGATTTGTTTTAATAATACAAGAATTGTACTTTTAGATTCACCATGAAAAATATTTCCATAATATACAATCTACATGTTATTGAAGTTAATAAATTCTATAGAAATCATTGGTCAAAGGTAATTTTGACCAAAACTAGAAATACAGTTGAGTTGGGATGGAGGAAGTATTATATGTAGCCGTTTGCCGCATAAGCTAGGTTTGGTCCTTGAAGCCATAAACATTTGTACAGGCGGCTGATGCGACCAGGCGCACTGAGCTTACGTGCGCGCCAGTTACCGAGGCGCCTTAAACGCACGCAAGACATGCGTATCTTTGAATTCAATTTGAACCGCTCCACGTCCCATCACCACTACTGCGCATGTCAAGAGATGAATCACCAGGCTGCTACTATGCTATAAGATCACCCAGGCACACCATCATCTTCTCCACACAGCCATTCTTCCTCTCTTCCCAAAACCACGCCAAGAACACCATGGCTAACAAGAAAACGCCGCCGCCATGTCCGCCGAAAGATGCCAAGGGGAAGCGTCCTCGACCGGACTCCCCCCTGGACAACATGGAGTGGGCTTTCTAGAAGATGGTGCCTGATGTATTTGACAATACATCACGATCCATGCACCACCATGGGCTTGGTCCCTTTACAGAGCATACTAGAAAGGGGACCACGGGCCACTACGTCTTCGGCATAACGCACTTGGTCGGTCGCCTCGACGTCCTTTGGGACACACTGGGGGTCGAGCTCGGTGTCGCCGACCACGACAACCAGGTGGCGGCGACGTCCAGGAAACTGGACTTGCCGTCTCCGCCGCGGGAGGCACCCCCGCCCTACAGCTAGGAGCCCAAGGAGGAGGAGGAGCAGGAGGAGAAGAAGAAGAAGAAGAAGAAGAAGAAGAAGAAGATAAAGTAGTTTTTTTTCTTGTTTTTAGTTGTGTTGTTTTTCTTTTCTTGTTTCTAGTTTGTGTTTCTCTTTTGTCTTGTTTGTAATATATTGTCTTAAGGCAATGAACTTTATTTTGCTGTTCATTGGTGCGCAAAACTAGTTCTAATGGTGCTATTGTAAGGATAAACTAGTAGACTATTTATCTCTTTTATTTTTTTACGAATGGAATATATTTCCACTTCCAACTCTACTGAGCTGGAGATCCAGAAAGTACGTAGTAAATCACAAAAGATGCTAGAACAGTTTCTGGAGTATCATCTTTAGTCCAAATTAACAAAGCTAAACATAACAAACCACAAGTCCTAGAAGAAGCATAGCAAAATAGCATAGACTCCATTCACGATCTTTTTTTGGAGCGCTTTTCACTTCTCTCCAGTGCATCACTTCTAGTCCGCAGCACTCCCTGGATCACCGCTCGCTCCAGGTGCCGGTAACATCAACCGGAGCCCTCTGTTCCTTTTGGAGCCTGCTTTTTTAACGGTTCATCAAATTAATGGCATGCCTTGTACAATATAATTTCCATCATGCTGTACTTGTCCTTTTGAAGAAACAATAGCCATTGCCGCTAGTCGCTACGTGTTCAGATTTTAGCTACTCTCTGGTGGCTGGACCTAGGGTATCTCGTGGCCCACCCGGCATACCCAGTGGGTGCGCACATGAGAAAAGTTGTTGTTGTACATGGTGTGTGGTTGAGACAATGCAACTTGTGGTCATAACGATAAGAATTAAAAAATAGAAAGAGTATATCAGATTCAGAAATCTTCATTACTTTCTTTACTCGGGGCTCGAGCCCGTCATATTCGGAAACTCCTCCGCTCATATCATAACTGTATCAGTTATATATCCACACTTGTTTAGAAAATCCAAACTAAAGGTGTAGATGAAGTTATGAACAAGTGAGAAGTTGCACTGCGCCACTGCAGACGACAACCGTAGGGACGACAAGGAGATAGGACCCAATGGCGGGGACTCCGGTGTACAATGTGATGTTCGACGATGACGTGATCACCACCACCGTGACGTACACCGACTAGGCCGTGGAGGACTGGCTCGATGAGGTCGTCTCCGTCCATCATTGGCGCCTTCACAAGCTCGTCGTCAGGCTCAATGTCGAGTGGCGCCCCATCTACTCTGCTGACCAGAACCCTATCGCCGTTCTGTAGCTCTGCATCGGCCGCGGCTGCCTCATCTTCCAGGTCATACACGCTGACTACTTCCTCGACGAGCTGGAAGATTTCTTTGACGATTTCGACTACCGCTTCGTCGACGTGGGCATGGAGGGTGACGCCGATCGACTTTGGAAGGACTAGCAGCTGAAGGTGGCCAAAACAGTGGACTTGGCCGAGCTCGCGATGGAGGATATGGATTGTCCGAGCCTCCGCCGCCTGGGGCTGAAGGACATCGCGAGTGCCGTGATGGGCACTGACATGGAGAAGCCTTACCGGGTGAGGACGAGCCACTGGGACGCGTACAATCTCTCCGGCGAGTAGATCAACTATGCCTGCATTGATGCCTTTTTCTCCTTCGAGGTCGGCCGCAAGCTGCTCTCTGACGTCTACTGATCTGACCACCGAGTTTGCAGATTGGCTCCCATTGATCACCCCGGCATGAAACTCGCAGGTGCAGCGCTCAAGTTCTAGCTTTTCTGCTTGTGCGCTCAATCTCTCATAAAATTATTTCTTCTTGAGGAAACACTATATCTTGGGTTCATATAAGATGTGTGCCCCACCGTTGTCGGGTCCACATGTCAGCTGCTGTAATAACTGCAGGGTAGAGGATTTCATCGCCACTTTCTTGCCATTTAAGTTAATGTTTTAGTAGTTTATGTGATGATTGTTCAAGAAAAGAATAGTTTTTTTGATGGAATAATTAGCTGGAGTCTATTTGTCATGTGTCTGAAACTTGAGAAAATTTTAGGCAACAGATCATTATAAGGTAACAATTACTGTCAGTAGTCACTTATTTTGCAATTAATCATTAACCATTAATTTTATAGGTTAAGCAATTACAAATTAACATAGTCCTTACAATTACGGAGTTACAACTACTAGCTCCCTCCATCCCAAATTACTTGTCACTCTTTTTAGTTCAAAAATGAACTAATTAATTAAGGAGCGACAAGTAATTTGGGAGATGGAGGGAGTACATATTAATAATTTTGAATAAGTAAGAAACTTCCTTCACCCTTCTTCATGCCGGTCGGCTGGCGGAGGCGCCACCTCTGCAAGCTTCGACCGATGCCGCCCCAAGCTCCACGTGCCACCGCGTGTCGTGCCCCGCCCGCGTACGTTCCACCGTGAGGCTGCAAACTGCAAGCCAAAAGGTCGACGCCGCGCGCCATTGGTATGGCCTCCGCCTCGTCGTCGCCTCGGCGTGCCGCCGTCTAGGCGCACTACCTTCAGCCTTCGTGCCGCCATCGTCGGTTAGATCAGCAGCGCAGGCCGAGGCGAGGGCTTTTAAAAACACGCATGCTATTTCACATGCATCGAGGTCTTTCACATGCATGTTAGTTGTCCATGCATTCTATGCCCCAAACATGATCAATGAGCCTCAAACATGATGATCTCTCAACAAAAAGAGAAAACATGTAATGTTATCAAACATGATTAAGGTCTTTCACATGGATGTTAGACGTCCATATGCATGCTACGCCCCAAACATGTATTCCAAGAATAGAATATTTCCTACCATTTATATATATTCTATATTTATCATATTCTCTACCATGCATGTGTATGCTCTCAACCTATTGATCAGTTTGTCTACCACACAAATGAAGAATATTATCCTGTCATCAATAGAGATAACAAATTTGACAGGAAGGATGTTCCCTCGAGGGTACGAGGATGGAATGTGGAGTACCATCTAATAAGCACAGAGCTCTCACTACATATGTGGTTCATCAAATTAATCGATCGCATGCTGCCATGTATCGCAGTACTCATCTTTTGAAGAAACGGTAGCCATAGGTGATAGTCGCTACTTGTCTTGATTTTAGGAACAAATGAACACACTTGTGAAAATGCGTACGCCACATCTGATCCTCAATGTCATCAAATTAACATGATCCTCAACAAGAAGGCACAAAAAACCTCAACATGTGATCAACATGCTTGACCGCGAGTCTCTTTCACATGCATTATATTCATGTCCACCATCATATATGATCACGACAATTATCATCGGTTTGATGTGGACTCTCGGTCGGCAATGGTCGGATCCCTCAAAAAAAAGATAAGGACTCTCGATCGATTGCTACGCGCATTCACGTCAATCTTCTGCACATCGTTGAAATCGTTCGTACGAAATGTTACAAACATTGCGGGACGGACTTACAAAGTATGCCTAGTGGGACATTGCATACCCCGGGCCCTTTTCGTGTCAAACTAAAAAACTGGCCGATGGGCCGTGTCGAGCCGTTTCGAGAGGAGGCAAACTGCACTTTGGAGTAACTCTGACCGTCAATTCAAAAGCTCAGTTCTCGCGGTGTCCGATTATCTCCACTCGCGCGCTTATACGAGACCCGCTACAAAGGCACACCGTCCTCTTCTTCTCCGCCGCACCTCTCGATCGATCTTAGCCTCCAAAATTCTCCTCTTGCTTCTCTGTCGCACCACTGTCAGCCATCTCTCTCTCTCTCTCTTTGTTCGCACCTCTGTCGCTGTACAAATGGGTAGCCCCGCACAGAAGTGCTCCAGGCAACCGACGTCCTCCGAACCTCCTTCTTTAGTTCCGCCACCGCCAATGCCGTTGGAACTGCAGGCAGCGCCCGAACCTCCTCCACCCCCTTCTCCACCCACGACACCAGCCCCTCCTTTGTCCGACTATGATGAGATTGTCCGCCTCTTCGAGAAATGCATCGGCAAACTCGAGGGCGAGCTTAAGGAGGTCACCGGTGACCTTTTCACCACCGCCGTGCAAGAAAGAGTGCTCGACACAGTGGCACAATATGTATTTGATAATACATCTCGCTCTTGTCGCCGTCTGGGGCTTAGGATCCTTCCCCACCACACCAGCATGGACTCCGCCGGCTACTACATCTTCGGGTTAGGCTTTGTGGCCACTCATCTCGACTGCCTCTACAAGACGATCGCTAAGGAGGCTGGGGTGGAGTTTCGCGAGCAGCTGGTGAACGACGTCGGCCCGAAGTTCGGTCTGGTGTTGGAGGATGCGAAGCCGGTGGTTGCGGCCGAGGCGGAGGCACCGCCGGTGGATGCGGTAGTGGAGGAGGACGCGCCGTCGGCAGATGCGGAGGTCCGAGTAGAGTAGGATTAGTAGTAGTTTTTTATTTTGTTTTCTATATGTTTTTTTCTTGTTTGTAATATATGTGTTGTTTTTATGTTAATGAAAAATGTCTTATGTTCATGAACAACGTGTCCTATAGTATCATTAACGAAAAACTCCTACTTTTATTGAAAAACATCGCATATGGAAAATTAACATATTAGTAATATTATATTCAATAAATATTAAACACATTCGGACATAGTAACTGTACATCGCATATGGATGATGCAATACTAATATATTTAATTTCTTTTCCCTTTAACAATTGTCGCCTAACCCCCCTCCCCCCCCCCCTCGCGCCCTAGGCGGTGCCCCTCCTGCCTAGACCCAGAGACGGGTCTGCCTTTAAGACCATCTGCGGCGGTTTCGTCTTAAACTTACTCTATGTCTCTATCCCTATATAATTTCAGTATATCCTCTATACATCTAACATTTCACTCTGGACACTTACTCTATACTTCCAGTAATCTACTCTATATTTAAAGTCCAGTAAGCTTTACAGGAAGCTTGAACCCCTTGGTGCGGGAATCGAATTCTCTGCGGCAGGGCCACACAACCGTCTCTATGCGACCCTGCCTAGATTGTTGCCACATACGTTCACACTCCGAATCTTACAGCCATACAGCCAAGGGCGCACTGCACGGTTCCCGCAACTGTGCCACCCTGCCCTGATAATTGCCACATATGCCAACACCCTGAATCATGCAGCGAGCATGGGCACAACGCAACAATCGAACAATTGATGAACGTCATTTCAAAGTGTGAAGTGACCCATGCATGGAAAAAGCCGATAGACTGTGAGAACTAATGATGAACGAGTGAGCGAATTATAACAGAGGAAACAAAAACACTCTCTCGGTTTTATAGGTAACAAGGCCAGAGAGAACACTGCTTTTATATTATTCATATTGTCATTTCAACAAATGGGTACAACACCTTTTATAGGCTTGGAGCACACGAACTCCACGTCGAAAATTTGCTCAACGATCCGAATGACTTGGCGCTTGGCGTGCATGATCCATCATGCGCATGAGCACGATGCGACCAAAAAGATTCGTGTGTTTCCTTGCTTGTCTTGGATTGGATTGACTTGGATTAATTGGATGGTCCACTCATGTGTTATTTGTTTCACGGTCAGACGGACAGGGTGATCTAGGTTCAAGGGATATTCCTCACAGATGCTGGATGAGATTGTCCAGGAAATTTTGTTGGATGAGTCCATCCACATTATCTAATTAAATTTTTAGTAATGTAATTAGTGATAATTAACTTGTTTATTGTTGATTAATAATTAAAATTATGACATTAACATTAATATTTGCTAGTAATACGATAATTAGTATATAAATAATTAATAATATGAAATTATCAACCTAGATGATTCAATAATCCACCCAAGTTTCATACAACCTGCCAAACAAAAAATTGGATCGTCCAGTCCATCCAACCAAACATTAATTTGGATGATCCAATACATAAATAAATAGATGATCCTATATCCAATCTAACTTCGACGTCAAACCATACACAATTGACCGAGCACTTTGTCACATGTCACTAGTGTATGAAGATACACGTCCTCAACACTGGGTTTAGGGTGCATCGTGGACTAACCACATGACCCAACCAAACACTCACGTAATTAGCATACACCTACAAGAGCAACTACCTAGCTGCATCCTTCGCGTACGAACGGTAACGCCGACCAACTTATAATTTGTACTATGTACAAATAATTTTCCTTGTCCATGAGCCAAACAAGTTCTTCTGATGTGGCAACTAATAATCAGCACATGATCAACGAGCGTCAAACTATATATATATATATATATATATATATATATATATATATATATATATATATATATATATATATATATATATATATATATATATATATATATATATATGATATTTTAACAAAAAGAGAAAACACGTAATGTTGCCATCAAACATGATCATGAGGTTTTCAAGTGCATGTTGTTACTTGTCCATGCTTGCTACACCACAAACATCATCAACGAGCCTCAAACAAAACGTTCTTTCAACAAAAAGAGAGAAAACACGCGCAACGTCATCATACATGATCGTCGACGTCTCTCTCACATGCATGTTATAGTTGTACATGCATATATGCTACGCCCCAAACATATGAGCAACGAGCCTCAAACTATATATATATATATATATATGACAATCTTTCAACAAAAAGAGATAATTATATATATATATATATATATATATATATATATATATATATATATATATATATATCCAAATTAACACCTAACGTTATCAAACATGCATGATCGAGGTCTTTTGCGTTTCAAACTGAAAAACATGAACGAGGGTTTGTGAGATATATATATATATATATATATATATATATGTGTGTGTGTGTGTGTGTGTGTGTGTGTGTGTGTGTGTGTGTGTGTGTGTGTGTGTGTGTGTGTGTGTGTGTGTTAATGAATGAATGTGTGGTGTGTTCATCGTGTTCCCCAATAATGAAAATTCATATGGAAAGATTTGATTATTTTTGGACAAATGAATGAGTTAGTTACCAAGTGAATGTGCTCTAAGTTCAGTGATGTGTCCTATCTAAGGAGGAGGAGGAGGATTTAGGTTTTTTTTGTTGTTTTTCTTTTCTTGTGTCTTGTACTTTTTTCTTGTGTTTTGTGACGATCTTTCCACTATATATGACGATCTTTTAACAAAAAGAGAAAACACGTAACTTCATGAAACATGATCGAGGTCTTTTTCGTGACAAACTGAAAAACTAGAACATTGCATACCCTGGGCCGGTGGGCTCTTTGCGTGTAATACTTAAAAACTGGAACTGAAAAACTGAAACTTTGTGGGACGGACCTACAAAGTATGCCAGGTGGGCCATTGCATACACGGAACCTTTGTGTGTCAAATTAAAAAACTGCCTGTGAAGCCGAGATGGGACGCGTCGAGCCGTTGCGATAACCTAGAGGAGGCAAACCGCAGTTTGGAGTAACTCCAACCCACCCACCGGTTCAAAAGCACAGTTTTCGAAGTGTCTGATCATCTCCACTCGTGCGCTTAGACGATGACCCGCTATAAAGGCACACCATCCTCTTGCGTCTCCGGTGCACCACTCCATCAATCGTAGCCTCCAAACTTCTCCTCTTGCTCCTGTGATGCACCACTGTTGATCACCTCTCGCTATTTCTCCGCACCTCAATCGCCGAACAAATGGGTAGCCCTGCACCGAAGCGCTCCAGGCCATCGATGTCCTCCAAACCTCCTTCTTCTCAATTTCCGTCGCCACCAATGCCGGTGGAACTGGAGGCGGCACCCGCACCTCCTCTATCACCTTCTTCGCTCGTGGCAGCCGCACCTCCTTATCCTATTTGGGTTTAGGAGACTGTCTGCCTCCTCGAACACCGCGTTGATGAACTCGATCGGTGCCCAAAGGAGGCCACTGAGCAACCGTCCGCCACCGCTGGGCGCGCAAAAAAGCTTGACAAATTAGCGCGGGATAAATTTTCCGATATATCTCGCTCGTGTGACTGTCTGGGTTTTGGGAAACTTCCCGTGTACACCAGCATGGACACCGCCGACCACCACTACTTCGGGTTAGGCTTTGTGGCCGATCGTCTTGATGTCCTCCACGAGATGATCGGGGAAGTCACTACGGTGGAGGGCCGCCAGCATCTTCTCCAGATTGTCGCCCAGAAGCTTCGGAATCAGTTGCCGGAGGAGGCGGCAGCAGCAGCGGCGGAGGAAGCGACGGCGGTGGCGGCGGGGGAGGAGGTGGAGGAGATCTCCTCTAACTCCGAGTAGAGTAGTATTTTACTTTTTCTTTTTCTTGTTTTATATGTGCTTTTGTAGTTCTTTTTTGTAATATATGTGTTGTTTTTATGTTAATAAAAAATTTCTTTTCTGTTCATGAACAATGCATCCTATGCAGTATCGAAAAACAAATCCTTTCTGAAAAAGGGGTAAGATAACTGGTGTGCAATGTCTAGCCAAGAATCCATTGTGTTGCGACAGTCAATAACTCTTGGTTGAAAATCCATTGAGATCGTGGTTGAGGCTGCGTTTCTTGTCTTTTGTGTTCTTTCACTCAATTTTTTTCATTTGTAGTCGGCGGTTTGCGTACTGCAATTGTTATCATCATGTTTACAAAAAGAAGACCGATGGTGGCCGATTTTACATAATCTTTGCCTATGATTGATCTGGCGATCAAACTTCACCAAGGCTAAGATTGTTGTTGTACTTTATACTAAAAGTTCATGGAGAGAACATACTCATGGATCAACATTAAGGATGGGTGGCCACTTATTAGTTTGGGGTTCGATCTCTGAATCGGGCTCCCGATGTTCTCATCAGTGCATGTCTACAATAAAATTTTAGTTATTGCCTCTGACACGTGGAGCTACAGAGTGTGACATCCATGTCATGCATCGGATTCTAAGGATTTCGATGATCTCTTCAAGGACGTGATTTCAAGCAGATGCTCGTGTCAACGTCTGGTTTTAGGGACCCTTCCCGTCCACACCAGCATGGACTCAGCAGTGCCGGCCACTACTGCTTCGGGTTAAGCTTTGTGGCCGCTCGTCTCGATGCCCTCCACGAGACGATCGCAGAGGTGGCTGGGGTGGAGGGCCGCTAACACCTTCTGCACAAATCGCCTGGAAACTTTGGACTCAGGTGTCGGGTGAGAAGGAAGAGGTGGGGGTTGCAGCGGAGGAGGTTGAGGAGACCCCTCCTCCGAGTAGAGTAGGATTAGGAGTAATTTTTCTTTTTCTTGTTTTCTATGTATTTTCTTATTTCTTGTTTGTAATATATGTGTTGTTTTTATGTTAATGAAAAATGTCTTTTATGTTCATGAATAATGTGTCTATGTAGTATCGAAAAATATCTCCTATTTGTTTGTAACTTGGGACCGTTTATATTGCATGTGTCTGAAAAGACTAAAATCCGGTAAAAAATCAGGCAACCTTAGGTAACACTAATCCGGTAAAATATCATAATTGATGAGATTTATTTTTCTATAGCTCATACATTGACAAAAAATCGTGGCACATGTGAAAATGTATTTTTAGTAGTAGTCTATACTATATGTTATCATTTTATTGTGATTAGTGTTACAAAATGATGATTGTTTGCCATCGTCCTTTAGTGGACTTGGGTGTTCTGTATTTGCATATCGTTTGCATTAGCACATATACATTTGGCAATTCATATTTTTTTGTATTTTTTGGAATATCCCAGTAGCTAGCAGATGACTGCTTTTAGATTGTGATCTCCATGCATGGCAACAAAGATGAAGGGGAGGTAGTGGTCGCACAGCGAGCAAGCAGCTAGACCATACTGTAATTAATAAGCGAGCAAGATGTCCGAAGAAGTCTACCCCTCCAGCTACACGCACAATCGACGTGACATGACATGTAATTAATCACGATTGCATGCGTGCACAAGGGCACGGCTAGCGTCAAATTCTCCACGCCCACGAAAATCTTTTTGTTCTTCTTGGCGAGCCACAATTGAGATTTTCACAATTCAGTTTTCACTCGCTGTGCTTGAAATTTCTGCCCCGCCTATTGTAACCCTATTTCAACCACGATGAGTATAAAAGGAAACACTGGCCTCCATTCCCTGACACACCGCTGTCTCGCCCTTCCGGTGATCTCGCAGTACTCCAAATGTGTTGTCTCTCTGTCCTGTGTTCCAAACTAGTATTCTAGAGAAATTTGCATGTTTTCATTTCCCACGGTTTTTACAATTTTTTCCCCATGGATCTCGCAGTGACACATCAAAGCTCTTGGTGGTGGTGACTCATAGGTACAATGTCAGGCGACCATGTTTGACAGGCTCTACCAAATCTCTTCGTCGCCGACACCTCTCTGCGACATCCCGGGCTCCAATTTTGTGCTAGGTAAGTTCTACACGATCCATGCCGTATTTTTATAAAGCTATAATCGCTAGGTTCTACACGATCCATGTAGTTTTGGGCTAGTTAAGTTCTTCACAATCCATGCTAATATACGAAGATTAAATAAATTAACAAAGAAGAAATGTGGTCTTATGTTTCACGAATTTAGTTATAGATATATATATATAGCATATACTATATCTGTCCCGAAATAAATGTCGCTCCGAGAGATTATTACTGTAGTGTATTTCTAGTTCAATTCCTGGGCGGGAACGACAAATATTAAAAACCGAAGGTAGTATGTAATTTCTGGATTTAGTGGTATTTAGTAGTGACGCATGGGTTATCTAATCAACCACTCCAAATGTTGTACTCTCATTCTTGTTTTACAAATTTGTATTCCTAAGATTTTTACTTCCCACAATTTTTACACTTTTTATTTCTTGTGGCTTTCTCAGATCGTACATTTTTTCCTATTCCTTCATTTCTAATTCCTCCGTTCCAAACAATACTGCAGTTTATAGAAACCACACCGTCCGATCCAAATCACTGTTATTTGGAATGACTACTTACAGTGCTCTTTACTTTAGGAACAAGACATCAAATTGTGATGTCGTCTACAAGCATTCATGGTGGCCAACAAGCGCCTGGTATAACTATAAATGTGTTTACTATCAAAATTAAGAAAAATTAGAAAACATTAATTCCTTTATTGCATGGTATGCAGAGAATATTGCAGCACATGATATTTAGGAACCCCGAGATTCTTCACTCCCTGGTACTACGATGCATTGACCAACAGTAGGTATAGATATACAAAGCAAAAATACTCCTTCCGTCCCAACATAACTTTACTTTTGGAGCTTAAAAAACATCCCACTCCAACTCTATCGGTAGCTTCCAATTACACATATCACATCACATTACTACATGCCTCTCTACCATGCCATTTGTTTTGGCAGAGAGTGTTAGTTTCTTACTTCTTTAGCATTGAATTTGGAGCATTTTGAGAGACTACATTCTGTACTTTAAATGTATCGATGATGGGTGTATCATGGTCATTTGCATTCTTTCCTAGGATCTACTAATTGTTTTACCATGCCTTGCGATTCTACTTTCTTATCCTTTATAGTTAACAGTTCATCAGCCTACGTGATGGCATGATTTTTTTATGCCTCCATGCTATGCTCCCTCGTCACCGGCCACTTCGGCCGGCACCGGCGCCCACGCCCTGCTGCTTGCACCTCAATGTCCTCACCGACGCGTCGCCCTTGCCCATTGCCACGTCCCATCCTTCGCGTGCCATGATGACCCCGCTGCCCGCAAATCCATGACCACTATTCGCCCTGCCACCAATCCTCCTCGAGAGTTGCTCTTGGTGATCTCGGCCAGACCGAACTCTCGCTTTGTTAAGCGTCACAAGCTGAGACTATGCAGTACTGCACCTGCAGTAGCCACCACTGACAAGTGGATGCAATGCCTCATGGGCCCACATGTCAGTGGCAGCTACTGCAGGTGCAGTACTGCTGAGGATTTCAATCCTGCAAGCTGCCTGCCTTATCTTTCTTGCATTCACCACCTGGTACTGCTGGTGTTCATTACTCGCCCTGCAACTAATTCTATTCGATACGCGCTGCGGCTGATATCAGTCAGACCGAATCGGCGGACCCTATCTTTGTCTAGTCTAGCATTGCCAGCTGCATGTCCGCCCCCTCAGTCTTGCCTGCTTCACCGCTGGACTAAAAATCCTCTGCAGTACTACGAGTGCAGTAGCGCCACTGACATGTGCACCTGATGGCTCATTTTAGGTTATGAACAACAACAAAGAAGTCAACAATGCACTCTCCCGATCAAAATAGTTGTCGTTCAGACAGTCCTAATTAGTTCATTTTTAATCCATTTGTTGGTCTGATACGACAATTAATATAAACTAGGAGGGAGTAATATAGAACAAAATGCTATGGGACGCAGTCGCCCACGCTCGTATTTGCCGCACTCGTCTTGAAGATGGTACGAACATCAAACTTTTCTTCTTTTCACACTATTTGTACATGATACTAAACATGGTCAGGTGGTAATTTGCTGTACTCGTTTACCATTTGAATCAATGTAACAGAAGGAAAGAAATTTTGAAGAAGTGTGCCTAAAGGACTTAAGGTTGCCAGAATAAGCTATGGATCCGAAGTTAGTAGAACGGAGCATGTGAAAGCTACCAATTCAGTTCTCCACTAGGTTGGGTGTTGTGGTTCGTATTAATTAGCGGCACATTGTGGATGATGTGGTTATGTTTTAAAAAAACATGCATCCCTCAGCAGTGCAAGGATGTGGGCAGAGGTTGGCGACAGTAACAAGAGAGATATAGTATGAGACATTCTGGTTAGTGTTGTCACACCTCACACAAGTATTTTTTTTCTTGCTATCTTCATCTTGTACATTTACATCAACTTGTTATACAACATGGAGAACACATAGGAGATCGCAAGAAAAATTTTGAAAATTTCTGTTGAGCACTACAAGGGGTGGCACTCGACTTTACATGCCACCTATAAGAGTTATTCGACCGATGAAGAACGTATACGAAACAAGCCTGCCGACGTACCGGCGCCCGAGTGGTTGCACATAATAGAATGTTTTGGGTCTGAGCTAACTTTTTAATAGCTTCACATCATACAAAAACTATTTGATTTACATTCATTCATGGAATTAATTCTTAAAATTATTGCTGTCAATAAGCAGGACCAATTCTAAAAATCGAAGAAGACAAAATACGAATCACTTGCTTGGCTGCAAATCCTACGCTCAACTTAGTTACGAGAAGTTATGAAAAATAAATCACGCTTTTACTTTGCGCTGCAATCAATATGTATACCTACATGTTGAATTTTACTTGTATTTTATGTAGCGAGACCCAGAGAATAGAGAAGAACCCGATGACATACAACTTTGGGAGGCAAGTCATTTGAAGAACGGAGACTGGGCAAACGAGCAGGCAGAAGTTGTACATGTGAGTAACACTTCAAACAATCCCCAACTAAATTAATATTTGTAATGTACCTGTTACTTTTCTTTTCGTATATAGAGCCAGGCACGTGCCCAAGTGGACAACAAGGAAGCTAAGTAGGGAGACCCTATTCCAAATGAGGAGAGTAATCACATCTTCCAGTGTTGTTATAGATCCTCAATCGGTTGTGCAGGATCACAGGTTCGGAGACGTGGTTATATGGCTAACCCTACTGGTCCTGAACGTATGCGTATCCAGATGGTTGAACACCTCAATGACCAATTTCAAAACTTAGAAGACAGAAATGCAGGCCTCAATCACATAGTGCAGAAGTTCGAAGGAAGAAACGATAGCTTAACCACCCAGATGGACTGCATAAACCAGAAGAATGAAGAGTTAAACCTTCAAGTCCATAACTTAGAAGGTCAGATAACAACTGATCATGAACAAAGAGCTCGGGAAATGGAGGACATGCACCTCTCAATGAGGGTTGAAATGCGCAAAATCATGGAGACCACTCCACAAAAGGACCAACAAAAGGGCCGCCAAAAGCCAACTATTCTAACAATTAGTCCCGGTCAGGTTAGGAAATCTTTTAACATCCAAACACGTCGCATTAGTAATAATACTTGAGTGTTGTTATGCGTGTTGTAATATCAATTGATGGATGTTTATTGTTAAACTCGTGATTCTGTTGCCACTAATTTTCAAACCTGGTACATTAGGATTCTACTACTGCTAATTATAAAATATGGCATTACGAATTTCTTATCACAAATGATAAATTATTGCAATAGGAATCTATTGCCACGAATTACAAAACGTTGCAGTATAAACATTTGGCCACAACTTAGAAAATGTTGCACTAGACTGCTATTGCCACCACGCTCAAAATGTTGCATTACAACACTATTGCCACAGATGAGAAAATATTGCATTACACCTCTATCACCATAAATCATTAAACATTGCATTACAACTGTACTACCACAGATCAGAAAACACTTCATTACAAACCTATTACCAAAGATCGGAAAACGTTGCTTTAGAAATCTATTGCCACAGATCAGAAAATGTTGCATTACGAACCTATTGCCACAGATAAGAAATTGCTGCAATACCAAACTATCCGCCACGGATGTGAAATCGTTGCAGTACCATACTATTTCCCACAGATCTGAAATCGTTGCAATACAGTACTATTCGCCACATTTGTGAACTCGTTGCAATAACATACTATTTGCCACAGACGTTAAACCATTGCAGTTGCATACCATTTGCCATGGATGTGACATTGTTGCATTACCATACTATTTGCCACACATGTGAAAATCGTTGCAATACTGTGATATTTGTCGTAGTACATTAAATCGTTGTAATATGTTAAATCGTAGCAATATCGTACTATTTTCCATGACTTGAAATCGTTGCAATAGCATACCGTTGTCACGAATGTGGAATAATTGTAATACCCTGCTATTCGTTGTAATAAGTTAAATTGTTGCAATACTCTATATCATTGCAATACTGTATCATTTGCCACGAATG
Source organism: Tuctoria greenei (assembly GCA_036927565.1). Lineage (NCBI taxonomy): Eukaryota > Viridiplantae > Streptophyta > Magnoliopsida > Poales > Poaceae > Tuctoria > Tuctoria greenei. The sequence goes on from JAYESD010000001.1 coordinate 203,742,172, forward strand.
TGAAATCGTTGCAACCATGTACTATTACCATGAATGTGAAATCGTTGCAATACATGCTATACATTGCAATACGTTAAATTGTTGGAATACGCTAATTTGTTGCAATAACATAATATTTGCCACGAATGTGAAATCGTTGCAATACCGTACGATTACCACGAATGTGAAATTGTTGTAATACCTTCCTATTGGTTGCAATATGTTAAATCGTCGCAATACGCTAAATCATTGCAATAACGTACTATTTTCCACAAATGTGAAATCGTTGCAATACCATACTATTTGCCACAATTGTGAAATCATTGCAATATTGTACTATTCGTTGCAATACGTTAAATCGCTGCAATACATGAAATCGTTGCAATAGCATACTGTCGAAGTGTTAATGCGACACTTCCCTCAGATCTGCTAAGGAGCAGCCTGCGGAGGTTCTTGTTCGGCAGGGCTTAGGCCTCAATCAAGTGTACGGGTGCATGAGAGAGTATGAGACGGTGGTTTTTACGTGGTTCAGGCCGCAAGGAGCGTACCACCCTAATCCATGGTGGATTCTATTTCTAGTGTGTATGCGTGTGTGTGTATCGGGGATTAAATGTTGGGTCCTTTGTAACGGTGGCGGTCTGGTCCTTTTATAGACAAGGCCGAACGCCTTACAAGTGGGGTCTGGGGCATGACAGGTGGTCCCGGGGCGATCTTATCCTAAAGATCTAAGGCTTCTCGCATAAGCTTGCTATGACCATGGCCTTGAAGACTCGCCGTCTTGCTGCCTGAGTCGTCAGTAGCCCACGTGCCGTTGTTGACGATAGCGGAAGGTGTCCCGTCAGTCTGTCTTATTACCGCAAGCTACCCTCTTGGCTGATTGGGATAGGCATGTAGCGCCTTCACTGTGATGCGATTGGTCTTAGCGGTGTCTGACCGTTGGCGTGCTCTGTGTTGTGCGCCGGAGGTGGGTACGTGTCTTCAATGCTTGACTTGGGCACGACACACCATCCCTAAACTCCCGCATCTCACCGTCCAAGGCAAGTTGCTGGACATGTGGCAGCATCAGGGCTGACCCCTGTTTGGGAGGCAAGCCCCGGTCCTTCGTGACGCGTGGCAGCTCCGGGGCTCTCCAGGGGACGTGGCAGCTCCGGACCCTTTCCCGTGGGGGGTGCTGAACCTGGCACTCTGAGCCACGTGGCTGCACCGGAGCTCACCACCAAGGTTGGGTGGGGGCGGTCCCGCCCCTACACGTTGCATCTCAGGAGCCCGTCTCTCTGGAGGGGCCAAGTCCCATCTTCAAGGCTCTCGTGGCCGTACTAGAGCTTGATATTTGAGGGAGACACATGACGCCACCGGATGTGCCTCAGTGTCTTCATCCTGTGTGTGAGGGTACCCCGTCTGCAGGGTGCCAACACATACTATTTGCCACCAATGTGAAATCGTTGCAATACCATACTATGTGCCATGGATGTCAAGTCATCGCAATAACCAATCGCCATGGGACTTATTTCGTTGATTCGTTTAAACTATCGCCATGCTTTTTTTCGTTGCAACAATAACCTATTGCGACGAAAAACGACCTATTACGATGAATTTTTTCGTTGCAATAAATAGGAATCCTTGTAGTGAAACCGATGTAACATGGTCACCTCGGTGTTGAAACTTATAGGATCGTCTTTATGGTGGTTTTCAGGAGGGCAGTGTGGCAGTCACTAGGACCCCTTCTTCCTGAGACGGTGGAACTGGTTTGGCATTTGGGTGCCTTGTTAAAGGTTGACGCATACAACATGGAGTGAAGTGTGTCGTATGCCTCTTTCGAGTGGGCGTATGTGTGGTGCATATAGGTTTCCCTGCAGGTGTAAATCGATTTGAATTACCGTCATTCACAGTCAATGAATACCACTTGTTTACTGCGTCACATCGTAGTAATAACTGAAATTTATAAATAATGTGGTCATGTTCTATGATTATTAATTCTTGCTTGCAACTTGTTTGAGCTATCTGTAGGTGCGAACAAATTTTACTTTTCGCGACAACTAAAAATGTGATGCTGAATGTTTTTTCTAATTCGCCGGTTCCAGATGCTCCTGGCAGCAGCTCCGGTGCGAGTGCGGGGGATCGAATCCGCGGGTCTGTGATGCTAAAATTTCAGCGTAAGGAAACAGTTGTTAGGCTATGTTCTATGCAACGACCTTGCTCCTATTATAACCTTTGCATATTGTCTATTGATTCATTTGACGGATAAGTCTTGTTGAGTATTAGTTGCTCACGATTTGTGGATTAATGTTTTTCAGGTGAGCAGGTTATCTTTGTGGTTATGTAAATAAAAGGCTCCAATGGAAGTGTCCTCCCTTGCGGGCTGGACCGTTCCTAAGGGCCTAGCTCACCACGAAGTGTTTGTGTGCTGCTATAACATTGTATCGGTGGGCTCGATATGTTGTTATCGCTGTAGTTATATTTCGGAGTTGTGTAAAAATAGATCACGTTTCCGCATATTTTTATAAACTTATGTTTAATTGCACTCTGATTTACTAATCTAAATTGCTTCATTTTACTATATTTTGATATGTCCTTGTTGATGTACAATGTCAGTGTCGCAGCGTGTGATATCACCCTAGTATGATCCTATTGTCGAGGGGTGACCCTCACATGTCTTGTCCCAAGCAACACTCCAATGGCTACCATCCACAAGGAGATCAAGGGTGGAATCAGCACAACCCTTACATCATGGTTGCAATAGGAATCTCAAAAATTCTAAAGGATCAACATCAAGCATGCCAAAACTTAAGCATTCGAGATCCAATGTGTCTCACAATCACTTGTTGGGATCCTACACTTTTAACCAAACCCGTGCAACCTTGGGCAAGCGATATCGTGGATGAAGCATTACTTGTTTGATTGTGGATTCCACATGTCATCATGCCCAAGGAAGTCATTAATCCAGGATCAAATATGGGTTGACTCAAAAGAATATCTAGAAGGTCGAAGTGACACCCCCGAAGAAGGACAGCTTCATATTGAGCTCATGAAAGAATACCCTCAAGAAAGAAATGTTGTTGCAATGCCATGAAGTCTTAATCAAGGTGACAGAGAGGTTGGGGCCACCATGTGCCGCATTGTCTAGAAGACAGCCAAATAGGGTTAGGCGTGTAAAAAAAATATTGTCCACATTTTCATCTCATCACGCTAAAAGGATGGAGGTAGGTCCCGCTCATCAGACTTCAAAAATTTGGTGAGTTTTTGCCAATAGGTTAATTGGTAGTTATCCCATGTTTACTGCACATTTGAATTTTTTATCAAACGTTGCATTTGCATATGTGGATTTTCACACTTGCATGGCGGAAAGCAAAATTTCCAACCAAAAAATGTATTAGGAAAGGAATTTACTTGGATATGAACATGGACATAACCAATTGAATTTGTGTTCCCAACTCAAGCTAAAAAAATTGCCTTTGTTCCTTGTTGCATTTGCAAGTTATTTCAAGTCGGGCAAGACAATTTGACAAAGGGTTCAATTTCCTTTTGCTAACGTACCCATTTTCGAGTTGTTTTCTGTGTTCTTAATTTTCTTGCATTCAAATGAAATGTGTGAAGAGGTGGTTTGGCAAGAAAAAAGAGGCCTCATCAAGTTGAAGCAACCATCGAGAAGATTTAAGAATATATCTCTCCATCGAACTGGTTTAGAGTTCGGGGAAGAGGAATGTTCAAGATGGTGACTGATGGACGAGCAAGAAAAAGATTCAACTACATTCATCGCCGACTCCAACCTCAACTTGGCATGTGACTCCGAACATCAAGGCTACGCCAAAGTCCATGGCCATGAGTTTATTACATGATGGCCTTCGACCCAAATTGCTTTTCAAACGAGGTATGAGTTTAGAATTTTCTATAATTTGGTTGGCATTAGAATTGAATGATTTACTTACATTGATAACAAGGATTAGCACATCCTTATCATTCAGTTCTTATGCCCCTTACGAAAGTAAGTGTTAATATTGCCTTTTGATTTTTCAAAAATATGGAGAAAATGTCTATGAAAATTCCATGATTTCCTCAGTCATACCAGAAAAGATAGACATCATGCACCATTGAAAAGATATAGTTGCATTACACTGTCCAAAAGACATTCGCCAGTAGGTGTGTGCTCCATACAAATATATGAATGTAGTCTTACTTTGATTATCAGGGTGAATGGAAATTTGATGACAGCCCGAATACCCATCAAAGAAACAAAAGACTTCATGTTCCATGCAAGAGGTGCTTGACAAAGACCCTAGAGGGTCTTTCTTAGCTTCAGCACCAGCTGCTTGTGCCTCGCTACAGTGAATCCTAGATGATGTGCAACATACACTTCCTCAACAAGGTCCCTAATCAGGAATGCTGACTTGACGTCGAGGTGGTGCACTATCCACGCCTCATGCGCAGCAACGACCACAAGTGCATGCATAGAATCGAGCCTTGCCACCAAAGTGAAAACCTCTTCAAAGTCAATGCCAATATGTTGCACATACCGCTTCGCCACGAGTCATGCCTTGTGACTAATCATCGCCCTGCATGCGTCCTTCTTGAGTTTGAACACCCATTTTAGACCAATCAGGCAGCGGTCGGCAGGGAGGTCCACCAGGCTCCGTGTCCCATTGTGATTGATGGTTGTCAACTCATCCTCCATTGCTGCTTGCCATGCCGGGTCGGCGCTCGGCTCCTCAAATGTGTTCGGCTCCTCGTAGGCAGCAAGCAGGAGCTCATCTTCGTTCAGCTCATGTGGCTCAGTTGTGTTGATGATGTATGCCTGTTGACGATCGTGAAGTACTAATTTTGACCATCAATATATCTCTATTATGTCAAAGAAAAGACATTTCTTGCATGCATTGCTTTAATAAATAACATTGATCCACATGTACTTGGAAAGAATTGTGCATGCAGACATTTTATACCGAATTGAGGTCAATCCAAGGGAGGGATCCTGAAAAAGACATTTCCAGTCAATCAGACTTCGACATGTGGTAGCACACAGATCAAGTGGCCCACCTATAGGATTATACGACGAAATCAAATGGAGTAGCACACAGAAGTGGCTACAGGGCCGGCCTGCCAGCCTCCAGGAGAAAACACACTATGAGAGGAGCCAGGAAAGGGTCGGTCGAACTCCTGGCTCGACAGACTTGTTCCTGGCGCCAAATCCGATCTCCTTCCACGTGTCGACTCCCTGTGGCTCCCTGAAGGCAGCTCTGACTTCTTTGCACGCAATTAGTGGTGGTTACCTACTGAACTTCGTGTACAAATATAACCCCCAACCCTCACTTCTTCACACACACCACTTGAGCATCACTCTCTTGTATTCACTAGCTCTCCAAGTCCTTGATTTTTGAATTTTGTGTTGTAGCCCTAACATTTTCACCCGAAGCTCTACATTACCACAAGTCTATTTAGTGCCCCTAAAGGTGTTAACATTGATGTGAAAAAAACAAATATATCCTACTGTTTTCATACCATAATTTTGACATTTACCTTTGCAACTTTGAATAACAATTCAACAATGAACGACTTCATTTTTTGCCAAATTTCAAAATCGAGACATAGTTTTTTCAAAAAAGTCATTAAAAATTAAACATAATTTTGATAACACTTCAACAAAATTTTAAATGTAATCTTACCATGACCAATAAAATAAGAATTACATATTCAACAAAATAAGCAACACATGTCCAACATAAGAACCAATATACCGCAATTTTTATCTTGTCTTGTACTGCAGATAGAGCACTTGTTATCTCTCAAGCCACTTGCTGTATCGCTGCTTTGATTGTAAGATATGATCTGGTCTTATGTAGCCCGATTAGCGGACCTAGCTACACTACACCTAGGTAAGAGTTCCTCACTCTAGATTCTTTATAAACCTTGTTTAAGCTTCCTTGTTTCTCTCACAAGTTGACACGAAGAGGAGTATTTGTTAGAATAAGCTACAGCCTGAGCCTTGATTAAGAGCTGACCCCACCACGTAAGCTTCGTTAGGCCATGTTTCTTCCTCCAAGCATCTGCTTGACTTGTACTGCAAATTGAGCACATGTCCAACAAGACCAAAGGAGCAGAACTACAATCTACAGATCTCTGATGGAAACTGCACAACTCTTCCATGAAGTGACCCGAGCATTTCCCAAACGGCTTCAAGTAGTATGAAAGAAAATTACTCCAGACAATACAGTTAGAAAGCTCAAAGTCTGCAATTCAGCATGCCTTCTTTTATCCAGGAACACTTCTCCTTTTGAACCTAGCAACTACAAAGAGATTTGATGCCAGATCTTAAGGTGTAGGTCCATTTATCTACTTTGCCTTCTAGAATGATGTGTGACGACAATCACCAATTTTGAAAGATCCTTGAGCAAAATAAGAGTTGTCAGACAAAGTGATCATCAACCTTCAAGACTTTTTACCATTCATAGGCAAAGCTTTGAATGTAGTTTTTTTAGGTATCATCTATCATGCTGCAGCCAAAGCAACAATTGCTTCATCAATCTACAAAGACCAAATCTGTCATATACAGACGGGGATGGTGAGAGGGGGATCAGGGTGTCTGCCGAGCTTGCCGGGGGTGAGGGGCAACCACTGTGCCGCCGAAGTGATTGATTGCCGTTGCCGCCACCGCGCCCTCACTGCCGCGCCTCTATCGTTGTCGCGCCACTTGTCTCTAGGGTTCACTGCCGCCTCTTGTTTCTTTTAAGCCCGACTATAGAAACTGGGTGAATCGGGTGGGCAAGAGGGGTATTTTGTCACAAACATCTATTCCTCTTAATTTATCTTTTTTAATAAGTTTATTTGAAATCAGGTAATGGAGTCGGATCATCGTGGATAACGGCGGGTTGGAGGAGAAAAACTTGTGGTTAAAAGACAAAATTTGAAAAAACGGGGTCTAGATCACAATTGACTTCTAAAATTGTGGCTGAAGCACAATTGTCTCTTTCTTCATTATGTGACTTTATAAATTATAATAATAATATTTTTTTATTATTTGTATCCTTGGATGAAGCGTTTCTTATTTGATTGCGGAGTCCATGCATGTGGTAGGTTTAGTAGTCATTATAATAATGTAGTAATCTTGTTATTATATTATCATAAACATCATAGGCTTCCACTATAGTCTAATCAGGTATGATGTGTAGTGTGAATAACATAGTGCTTGATTCCAACATTAATTCAACAATATTTAGGTTGGTCGTTTCCTCAGGATGGTACTTGCACCAAGGCAACTAAGGCATTTACTTAACATGTAAGCGTGATGCTTAGATAGTTAAGTAGCATTTGATGTGTCGTAGACCAACGGGTTGTAGGTGTAGGCGATAGGTGGTGATAGGCCTGTCCGTCATTTGTATTCTCCCACGTTCGGCTATGCCACATGCTCTTAGCAAGAATCATTCTAGTTTTGCCAGAGGTAAACTGGTGCCTGATATGTTGGACCACTGAGCCCTGATATTCACCGCTAGCATATTCATGTATACATTACTTTGGCTATTCATATGTATATTAGAAGCACATTAGGAAGGACTCTATCTTAGCATAATTCTCACTAGGACTACATTTTCTTTAGGAGTGGATTACTTAGGTGTGTGTCACACTACCCATATTATTAACTCACTGTTGTCATGATAATTATTTATTATTGTACACCTTGAGCATAAGAATATTGTTTAATTTACTTCACCGCTTTCCTTTGGATGAATACTCTTGGGTGAAATGCTTCTTCCCTTTGTCGCATATGCACACTCCATGTTCATCCACACACATGTAGAAACTGAGATCCACCAAAGTGCGATCAAGCTTTATGTTCCACGCATGAGGTGCTTGACAAAGGCCGTAGAAGGCCTTTCTCAGCTTCAGCACCTACTGCTCGTGCCCCGCCACAGTGAATCCTGGAGGTTGTGCCACATACACTTCCTCAACAAGGTCCCCATTGAGGAATGCCGAGTTGACATCGAGGTGGTGCGCTGTCCACGCCTCATGTGTCGCAACAGCCACAAGTGCACGCACAGAGTCAGACCCCGTCACAGGAGCAAATACCTTATCAAAGTCAATGCCTAGACATTGCACAAAGCCCTTCACCATGAGCCATTCTTTGTGATGATTCACCACCCTGCTAGCATCCTTCTTGAGTTTGAACACCCAATTCAGCCCAATCAGGTTGTGGTCTGTGGGGAGAGCGACCAGGCTCCATGTGCCATTGTGAGCAATGGTTGTCAGCTCCTCCTCCATTGCTGCTCCCCATGCTGGGTCTGCGTTCACCTCCTCGAATGTGTTCTGCTCCTCGGAGGCAGCAAGCAGGATCTCATCTTATTTCAACTCTTATGGATCAATGTTGTTGATGATGTATGCCGGTTGATCGTTGTCAAGTACCAAATTTGACTGTCAATATATCTCAATTTTGTGAAGAGGAAGATATTTCTTCTGCATTGCTTTTAGAAATAACCTAGTTCCACTTGTACATGGAAAGAATTGTGCATATGCTGTCATTTTATACATAATTGAGGTGAATCCAAGGGAGGCATCCTGACAAATACATTTCCAACCAATCAGACGATGACATGTTGTACCACACGGATCAAATGGCCCACCTACAGGAGTATACGAGGAAATCCAACAACGTAGCACCCAGAAGTTGTCAGAGGGCCCAACTGCCAGCCTCCAGGAGAAAGCACACCGCGAGTGTTGCCACAAAAGGGTCGATCAAACCCCAAGCTTGGCTGACTTGTTCCTGGAGCCAAACCTGGTATCCCTCCACAAGTCGACTACCTCTGGCTCCCTAAAGGTGGCTCTGACTGCTTCACGCACAATTAGTAGTAGGAACCGACTGAACTTCGTGTATAAATAGGACCCTGACCCCTCACTTCTCTACACACACCATTTGAGTTTCATTCTCTTGTATACACTAGTTCTCCAAGTCCTTGGTGGAGTTTACGCTGTAGGGAGGAGCCTCTACTCTCAACTCTATTTGGGGTAAGGTATGACTCATGTATCTTTTCTTTTTTATGCGACTTTGTGCGTTATAATAATATTAGTCCTTTATTATTCGTATGCTTGGATGAAGCATTTCTTGTTCGATTGTGGAGTCCATTCATGCGGTAGGTTTAGTTATAATTATGATAATGTAGTAAGCTTATTATTATGTTATCATAAACATCATAGGCCTCCACTGTAGTCTAATTAGGTATGATGTGAATATATTAGTATGAATAACATAGTGCTTGATTCTAACATTATTCAACAATATCTAGATTAATCATTGCCTAGGATGGTACTTGTACCAGGGCTCCTAAGGTATTTACTTAACATATAAGTGTGGTGCATAGATAGTTAAGTAGCATTAGATGCCTCATAGAACCATGGGTTGTAAGGGTAGGCGGCAGGTGGTGACAGCCCTATCCATCCTTTGTACTCCTTCACGTTCGTCTATGCCACAAGCTCTTGGCAGGAATCGTTCAATTTTTACCAGAGGTAAACCCGTGTCTGATATGTTGGACCACTAAGTCCTAGTATTCACCACTAGCATATCCATGTGTACATTACATAGGCTATGCATATGTATAGAAGCACATTGCAATTGCCCTTTCTTAGCTTAACTCTCGCTAGGACTACATTATGTTTAGGAGTAGATTACTTAGGTATGTTTCACACTATCCATATTATCAACTTACTCTTGTCATGATAATTACTTAGTGCTCTACACTTAGATGATTAGAATAGTGTTTACTTTACATTACCTCTTTCCTTTGGGAAAATACAATACCCTAGAGACTACCATTGGGTGAAATGCTACAACGATATCTTTCGTGCGCTTGCCGATCTCATCTCCTATCGGAGATCCTCTATGATGTTAAGAAATATAAAAAATGCCATCATGCAGTAACATCATGATTCTCTTTCGGCATTTGGGTCTACCGCCGGAAACATGCTCGACGGTGGTGAGACAAAGTTGATGCGGTTGGTATCTTGTTCCTATTCACTTGGCACCGGTGTCTCTTGCTCCACAACGACTGGTGCAAAAATGTGGGAGACTGCAAGGGATATATGTGCCTCTAGATTGCCACTACCCAATGTGCTCACTATGTATTCTATAGTAAACCAATGCTGTCACCATATTCTGCCCAATTCCACACTTTGGTCTCATCGAAGACAACATCACGGTTAACATGAAGTCGATGGCTCACGAGGTCATATGCATAGTGGCCCTTTGAGCCAGTTAATATCCCACGAACACCATCCTAATGATCCTATCGTCAAGCTTATTGGTGTGTGAATGGTTCACTTTCACATGCGCAATGCAACTGAACGTCTGCATGAAGTGAACCACCGGTTTTTCCCCATGCCAAGCGTCACACGACACCTGTTGCGCAAAGCTTTCATCGATGACATTACAGGAAACAGAGCAACTAACAACGGTCAAAAACCATCATTAATTGGCTTAGTATCCACGTAAGTTAGTTATTTATGACAGTATAGGCTTATTTATGATAGTTTCTGGCCGTTACAAGTTATTGGTCATAAATAAGCTTACTTATGATAGCTGAGACTGATCGTCGTAAATAAGGAGGCACTACCACATGGCGTCTCGAGCTCCTTATTTACGACGGTCAGACTAGGTCGTTGTAAATAACAATGGCTTATTTACGACGGTCCATGTTGGTCGTCGTAAGTAAAATGGCTTATTTACAATTGCACATGCTGACTGTCGTAAGTAACAATTGCTTATTTACGACTGTCAGGACCTGAGCTGTTGTAAATAAAGGTTTTCATTTAAAAAAATTGCTAACCAAGCTTCGAGGTCAGCCCTGGCTCGATGACTAGCTCACACATGCAGTCATAAAAATACATCATCACAATAATATCAACAATATCACGAGAACGTGTACAAAACACTATCACATCACACTCACAAATCTGCTACCTTCAGAGCTTGCGATGTCGTCCTCGCACCGTAATCTAGGTGCCTGTAGCTGCGTTGATGGAGTCTGAGTCTCCGTTGCCGATCCCTGTAATGTACAAATGTAGTTAGGCAAGTTGTAGCTTTGAAAATGTATGTTTGATTAAATTTCTTTATGATGACCTAGAATTCAGAAAGTTTGGCTGGCTCTGGCTATCTTTGAGTAACTTTGTCTCAGTTTGAGTAACGTTTGATCAAATTTTACTAAGTTTAGCTCAATTTAATCAAATTTGGCTATGTTTGTCTATGTTGTAGTGAGCATTTTGACTAAGTTTGATCAAATTGGACTAATTCTATGAAATGTAGATGTGATCCTGAACTCAATGTATGTGGCTGCAACTCCGATGGCCGTCATGCGGGAGGGATATACTGCTGTCCGGCATCTAAGTCCTGTGATTACAAAGTATTAGCATGTGTATGTCATTAAAATGATACAAATATTAAGTACAACAAAATACTTATTTGCATAGCCTTTTGCATCTGTAACATAAAGGAGTCTTGATAGTCCTATGTTGCACGCGCATGGGTTTCTTAGCTCAGCAGCCTCTCCTGTGTCCTCCGGAGCTCCTTTTGAACACTCTGGAGCTTCAGGTCCCTCTCCGCTGGAGGGCAGCTTGGTCCACCGACTGTGTTAAAGAGGCTCTGGTGGAAGGCCACGCCTCCCTCGAGTCCACCACTCTATCGAAATTAGCAAATCTACAAGAAGAACAAAGAATATTAAAATTATGTATCATAAACTGACAAAAAAATACAACATAACTCACCGTCTGCGGGCTTGCACGCCTCAGCTCGCATACATGGCTTGAGGACGATTGGTGCATTTTGGCAATCGTACCTGAAAGTTGCTTAGAGGGGAGTGAATAGGCGGATAACCTGAAATCACCTAAGACTGTACTAAACATCATTGGAAAAATTTGAAGTTAACCTATCTTGTTTCGGTTCAGTGAATTTTTAAAGCCCGTCTCAAGGCCCTGGAAGTATGTGAGCAAGTAAGGTATCTCAAGTGATGTTTCACGGGAAAAAAATTTCTAAGGACCTGACCCCACTAAATGCTCCAAATCATTTTGTAACATATAAAAAGATGTGTACTTGTTAATATATTACCTCATAATATACCTCCAGAAATTTACCTTGAAGAGAGAATAGAAATTGTAACCATTTGAATTAATATAGAGACAACTTCAGCTCCACCGCACGGTTCAGAACCTGACATGGCTTATCGATTTCTTTCACAGTACAAACAACTTCGTCATATCTCTTAACTGCTATATCCAGATCACTGATTAGGATGCACTATCCCTCACCTATTGATATTATGAACCCCTCTTTCATCAACATCGGTTCATCAACAACCTTTTCACATTTTCATTGGCACTGTATATGGCTATATACAGTCTTAACTTCATCATTAATCCTCTGCTCCATCCCTTGTCCCCTAAATAGGGCAAGTGCATAATCTTGCTTGGTTTAGTCCCCTTCAATTTGTACCCTCTCCGACATATGCTTCAGCTCCGTAACAATTCTCTTAATTCTTCCTAGTTCTTAAACAACCTGTGATTTGGACTTTAAGCAACTTTACATTTTTCGTAACTAGGGGATTATCTCACTACACCTTTGTAAATTCTAGTTATATGACCTCATGCCCTACATAAAACGAACTTCTAATGTTTCAGTTCAAGGATCCATATGCAAAAAATGTTATCTCTAACGTTTGAGAGTTGTAAGTCTTCTCCCATCAACCCTTCCAACATATCACTGCATGTTTGCAGACTCCAAGAGATCATTGGTATCAAGATACCTTTGTATGAGCCTTTCTCATTGAAATTAAAACTTTCTTGTCTCGTCTCACCAGGTAATATAGTAGTCGTAACAGTTGGTAACTTAAGTTCACCAATGCGCAACCATGCAACAAATGAACGTTTTCGAATCAGTTGCACAACAATATAAGTAGACAAAAATAAAACTGACTTTAAGTTACACTGATGTATAAAACCGATAAAGTAACATGGGAACAAGAATACTATCTTCACGAGCACTATCCGGAGTTGCTAGTCTCGTATCAAAATCGGTAACCAACCTTTTCCCTCTCTTTTCCCTCCAAGTTTGTGCCCTCTCTGAAATCTCGGAACGATGTTTCTTTTAAGGGGGGAGGGTTGTGACACCCCACCTCTCCATTTTCAGCAGCCCCAAAATCCTTGCAATGTTATCTAGTTAAATCAAGACACAGAGCAAATCATAATTGACTATATGAGAACTTCGTATTTTCATATGTGCATTTCCATGATTTTGGCATAATCAAGCATGTCATGGTGCATCATATTTCTATTATGTAAATTGTGTACAGCCATCTCCTTATTTTTAGGTCATCACAAGTTAAAAGACTGTGTGACTAAGTATAGACAAAAGCATTGAAGCTAATTATGTAAGACCGTATAGTTGAAACTGGTATCATCATTTTTTATGCTTGATTTTTCATTTTCATCATCTTGCATACTCGAACATAATATTCCTAGACAGAAGCTGCTAAATGGTGCATCAAACGGAACTTGAACAACGCCATTTGGCTCATATGCATGTCTTTACAAGAAAAATAACAAAACCCTGTTAACTTCATTCAAATTTAGTGTTTGAGGTTCATTATGACATCAGGAAGTAACCTTTAAAGTTTCAGAATTTTCTAAGTTCGTTTGACATTATTTTTCAATTTTTGAAATCTATTGCTGCAGTGGGAAAAAATCTGGGATTTGTTTCACCTACAGCCGGACCCCACTAATCATCTCTGTCATTGGGTTTCACTGACCAGACTCAGCTACGGGTTCTTTTCCTAATCGAGCAGATCCAGTAGAGCAGCACTTGCTGTCGCATCTCCATCTGCCGGCTGCACCTTGCCCCTGCCTTGCTCCGCTCCACGCACTTGCGTTGTCCTGATCTGCACTCCAGCCCCCCCCCCCCCCCCCCCTCCTTGAGCACCGGGAAGCCTCCCCGCCCCTTTTACCTTCGCTGCAGCAGCACAGAGACGTGCCGAGCTAAAGCCCGACACCACTGCTCTCTCTCCCTCTCGACCATTGTTGCTCGGCAGCTCCGTGCCTGCTTCGAGGACCGTTGGGCCAGTCAGTGCTCGCTGCTACAAGCTCCTCTGCACCTCGGTGAGCAATTCCTCTTCGCTCCCCACCTTTCCTCTTGAAGGACTTAGTGTCACCACATTTATCTCAGCTAGGTCATCGTCGCCCGCATCGTGTGCCGTCTCCCGAAGCCTGAAGCCCTTTAACGCAGGTGTGCCACACCCCTACGCACCATGTTGAGCAACAGCCCCAGCTCGGAGCCAATCGCCGGTGAGGATTTGTATTTTCTCTAGTTTTTCGATTCAGCCCCAAATCATGGGTTGGCTTGATTCCGTTGAGCGAAACATGAAATTGACCCCACTAATAAATTCCCCATGTGTCAAAACCTCAGGAAGACTCCCCTCCCCGAGGCCAACGAGCTGCTGCAGGTCTGGGGCAAGCCACCAGCAAGCTCCCTGTGTCCTGTGTGCCTGGCCAGAGGAGGAAGGAATGTCTGACCAGTGGGACCCACTGTCAGCGGCTGACCCATTGCCCCTCTGATTTTCGGCCCAGAATTATCTCCAAAAAACAGCCCAACTTCAAAAATGCATGACTCCATGTAGAAAGCTCCAAAAATTATGTAACAAATTTTGTTGGATTCACAGGAACTACACCTACCAGTCTGTACAGTTTCCAGGACATGAAAACCTTCTGGCTTTTCTTAATTAATTATTTACTCATCTACTTTAGGAAATTAATTGTGGGTAAATGATGTAAGCAAAAATTCTGAAACTTTAGCAGTTTATTCCCCTCATACCCAGTAAAATATAGTAAAAATCTCAAACTCATTGCAACTTACAAAATTTTGTCAGTTGTAGTTTAAGTATTGCTTCTTTATTAAAACATGGTAATAATTCAATATGTGATTCAGATTCATAAACTATGATTAGAATGGTTCGCATTGCCTTCCATAAGCTGGAATACTTATTAAGGTAAACATCTTGCCCATTTTCAACTAAGTTGCTCATTGTTGACATCATATTCCTCCCTAGGTACATACACGTATAATTATGAGCTTAAATGTGCATAATGAACATAACCCCCAAATATATCACATGCTACTCAAATTTTAAACTATGCTTTCCAAAGTTCATCACTTAGATAATATGAATTAATTAATTCACCTTGCATGATACCCCAGGATAATCCACTTACGCGCACATATAAGAAAATGTAATGCTTATTCACACTAAGTTATAATCATAAGTCCATATATTGAACCATGAGCATAACATACATGTTGGAAATCCGGCTACTAGAACCTCTGATCTGCCTCTGCAACAGTTCTGTATTGTTCTATTGTTACAGAACAGAACCTTTACTGTTTGGAGAGAAGAGCAGAGGACTTAGGGCACGTGAGCAGAGAGAGAGGAACTGGTTCTGTTCTTGTTCTGGGCGTGCAGAACAGGACAGAGATGTAGCTGAGTTGATCAGAGGAGAAGAGAGAAGATATGAAGGAGCAGAGACTAGTTTAATCTAGGCGAGTTCAGGGAACTCGTCTAGATTGGTTCTGGTGCCGTGAGGGCTTTGCAAACTGGTGGAATACTTTTGTCTTATTCAACTGTTATTTGATACAGTAGTACAGGGAGGGTTGCAGGCTTTATTTATAGCCTGTGCAGAGGTGTCCTCATCTATTACAGATAGGACAAAATCAGACTTGAACTCTATCTATTAGCAATAACCCTAAGGACTCTATTAAATACAATAATATCCTGGACTCTTATCTTCTAAGGAATTGTTTTCTAGATACAGGGGTGCAAGGCCCACCCAATCTGGTGCAGCCGCACCAGCCCCCCTGGGTGTCGCATCTAAAACTCAGCCAGGAGGGTGTCCAAGATAGGGTCAAGTAATATTCTCCTCCTGACCCAGAACTAGACGCACGTCCAGGACTCCCATCCTTCTTCTCATCTCGATGAACTTCTGTCTTCCAAGCGCCTTGGTTAAGATGTCCGCCATCTGGTCCTTCGTAGAGATTTGCTCAAGCACTATAACACCATTGTCTACACACTCCCGTATGTAGTGATATTTGGTGTTGATGTGCTTGCTCCTGTCATGGTGTACCGGATTTTTGCTCAAATCTATGGCAGACTTGTTGTCAACCCATAGCACTGGCGTCTTCACCTTTTCAGCCAAGTCTTCCAGCAGTCGTGCCGTCCATACACCTTGACATGCCCCTTGAGCTGCTGCAATATATTCTGCTTCACACGAGGACAAGGCCATGACCCTCTGCTTGCTGGACTGCCACAAAACAGGGTTGTTTCCAAGACAAAACAGTACCCCGCTTGTCCTCTTGCAGTCCTCCACGTCTCCTGCATAGTCGCTATCCGTGTAGCCAATCAACTCCATGTTGCCTACCTTTGGATAGAAGACTCTGAAGTGGATCATACCCTCTATATAGCGTACGATGCGCTTGACTGCAGCGTAGTATTCTTCCCTTGGCTCCTAAAAGAACCGACTCACATACCCAACCGAGTAGGCGAGGTCGGGGCGTGTGTTTACCAAATATTGCAGCCCTCCCACCAAACTCCTGTAATCCGTTGCGTGAACCAACGGACTGTCACTTGTCTTGTAAAGCTTCAGGCCTTGCTCCATGGGGAATGCACAAGGGTTGCACTCCTCCAGGCCAGCTTTTGAGACAAGCTTGGAAGCGTAGGGCGCCTGCCCAACACTTATCCCTACTTCAGACTGCCGCACCTCTAGGCCAAGATAATACGACAAGAGGCCCAAGTCTCTCATCTTGAACTGCTTCATTATCTCCTCCTTGAACTTCTTGATGTTGCCCCCTCCTGTGATCATGAGATCGTCAACGTACACGCCAACGATAAGCTTCTCCTCTCCAACTCCACGGAAGTAGATCCTTTGCTCGCTTGTACTCTTCTGGAAACCAAGCGATAGCAAGGTATCATTGAGCTTGGAAGCCAAGCCCTAGACGCTTGATGAAGTCTGTAAAAAGCCTTCTTGAGTCGGTACACCTTGTGTTCGACTCTATCGATGATGAAGCCAACGGGCTGAGAGTCGTACACCTCCTCCATCAGATCGTCATTCAGGAAGGCGCTCTTCACGTCCATGTGGTGTACCTCCCATCCCTTGTGCGCAGCAACTGCAAGGAGCAAGCGAACAGACTCGAGACGGGCTACAGGAGCGAATACCTCGTCAAAGTCTATTCCTTGCCGCTGGACATAGCATTTAGCCACCAAACGAGCCTTGTGCTTCACCACCTCTCCATGCTCGTCCCTCTTTACCTTGAACACCCACTTGAGACCAATGGGCTTGTGTCCTGCAGGAAGATCAACAAGTTGTCACGTCTTGTTCTCTTCTATGGACTCCATCTCCTCGAGCATGGGACGTCTCCAACAGGGGTGTTCCTCGGCATCGGCGAAGGACGTAGGCTCCTCCGCGGTGGTGAACATGAGCTCCCCCTCCTCCATGCTCCGTTGGTGTGGAGCTCGCCCAAGAGGGGTGAGGGTTCCCAACATGTTGCGCATCGTGCGGAACCGAAGTGCAACGTTGTCATTGTGGTAGGCGTCGATGTTGCTGCCAACATCCATCGGCGGTGTAGCGAAGTGAATTGGTCGTGGAGGGTTCTAGGGGGTGACGAAGGTGCTGGAATCCTCAAAACTGGACCCTCTTGCTGTTGCTGACCCCTGCACAGGGCTGTCCCAGCTCTGCTCCGTGCCGGACAGACCCTGCAAGAGCCTACAGGGAGACGCGGGAGGTGCTGGTCAGCTACCAGCAGCCCTGGTGTGCCGCACCAGGGCCCCTAGGGTCTGGACAGACCCTCCTGCGCCCCTCCTGGGTGCTGCAGGGGTGCTGTTCGGCCCCTCCGAGTCCTGCAGCACCTTGCTAGGTGCTGGAACAGCAGGTTTAGCATGTGCTAAACCTATGGAGTCGACGTAGAACGCGTCATAGTCCTCTTCTATAGCTCCTTCACCCCAGTCCCACTTGGCTGCCTCATCGAATATCACATCACGTGATATGTGTGTGCGTCCATCGGCCGGATTGTACATTCGGCAGCCCTTCGTCCCTACAACATAGCCAAGAAACACTATCAGCGTACTCCGGTCTTCCAACTTTTTCAGGTGGGGGCTTGTATTTTTGACATGCCCCACACACCCAAAAGTTTGGAAGTAGTTTACGGCTGGTCGCTCCCCGTGTCAAGCTTCATTTGGAGTCTTTCCGTCGAGGCCGCGGGTGGGGGATCTGTTCAAGATGTAGACGGCCGTCAGGACCGCCTCACCCCAAAAGAACCTGGCATACCCTTTGCCTTCAACATGCTTCTTGCCATCCTGACCACCGTCTGGTTGAGCCGCTCCACAACCCCATTTTGTTGCGGCGTGTACGGGGCTGTGAGCTGATGTTGTACACCGTGCTGAGCGCAATACTCGACGAACTCCTGTGAGGTGAACTCCCCTCCGCGATCAGTACAAAGTAGCTTTAGCCTCCTCCCAGACTCTAATTCAACTGTCACCTGGAATTGCTGAATTAAGTCGGGCGCCGTGTCCTTGCTTGCTAGGACATAGAGCCACATATAGCGGCTCATGTCGTCCACTAGCAACAAGAACATCTTGTTGCCGCCTGGAGTCGTTGGTGTGATCGGCCCGCAGATGTCTCCATGGATGAGGTCGAGCGCGCCCTCCGCACTTCGACGAGCTTGCGTGGGGAAGCTGGAGCGCCTTTGCTTCCCGGCCAAGCAAGCCCCGCATAATTGATCGACGTGATCAATTTGCGGAAGCCCGAGCACCATCTCCTCCTTCGCCAGCTTCCAAATCGCCTGGAAGCTGACATGTCCATAGCGTTCGTGGCAACGCCATGCGACATCACCACGTTGTGCGTTCAGGCAAACTGGACGCGTGATGTTGAGCCTGACAGGGTACAACTTGCTACCGTCGCGCCGCACTCGTGTAATGTGACAGTTTTGCTCGTCTCGAATGTGCATCACCCCTGCATGATGGTGACGTTGTAGCCATCCTCATCTAGCTGCCCGAGGCTGATGAGGCTGGTGGTGAGACCCGAGATGAGGTAGACGCCAGTGAGCCGCCGATGCTCACCCGTGTCGCAGGCGAACAGGACCGTGCCCTTCCCCTCGATCCGCATGATCGAGTTGTCACTGAACTTGATGGTTCCGACGATGTTCTCGTCGAGCTCGGAGAAGATGGCGCGCGAACTAGTCATGTGGTTGGTCGCACTCGTGTCGAGGTACCAAAGGGCGTTGTCGGAGTCGTCGTCGTCATGGCCACGATGTGCGAAGACGTGTCCCTCCACTATCTCTAGTGGTCGCATGGAACGCTCGCGTATAGGCTCCTCCTGTACTGAGGTTGCCCTTGTCATGAACAAGGCGCCATCCTGCTCTGCCTTCATCACGTGCGCCTGTTACTGTGGCTCCTTCTGCTGCTGCTTCTTCAAATGACACTCCTTGGCCCAATGGCCCTTCTTGCCGCACTTCCTGCACTGGTCCCGCGAAATGTCCTTCTGGGAACCCTTCTTCTTCTCGGACACCCCCTTGCGGCCTCCCTTCTTTGAAGAACCCTCATTGCCTCGCGCCTCCTTCCGTTGTGCCTCCCACTCCTCCTGAGTGATGTACAGTAGGCCGTCGTGCACTCCCCCCTTGAGTCGCGACGTGTCGAAGGCATTTTCGACAGCCCTCAGCTGCCTCGTCACATCTGACAATGTGAGGGTCGACACATCTAGTAGGGTCGAGATCGCCGCCACGATCTGCTCGAAACATTCTATAACACTTCGAAGGAGTTTCTCCACCGCCATGGACTTGTCGATCTCCCGCCCTAGCGCCTCGAGGCGGGCAATGATACAGCTCAGGCGAAGGGAGAAGTCTTCCACACTCTCACCATCCTTGAACACGGTGTTGTCGAACTCCCGCCTGAGTTGACGCGCAGTGGTCTTCTTCACGCAGTCGGCCCCGACCCGCATGAGGGCGATCGTGTCCCACGCCTCCTTTGCCTTCTTCTTCTTCTTCCCAATCGTCGTGATCATCTCTGGTGGGACAACACTGACGAGGATGTCCAGCGCCATCATGTCCTCATGCTGCGTCACCACACCTTCGCAGCTCACCGCCTCCCACAACATCCGGGCCTTCAACTTGATCTCCATCATGACCGCCCACTCCGCGTAGTTGGTCTTGGTGAGTAGCGGGAACCCAGTCCCCGTGTTCACCTCACGAACTACTTGAGAGGTCATCTTGATCTTGCCGCCGGTCATGGCACCGGTGCCGCTGGTGTTGCTAGAAGGAGGGGTCTGCTGGGGTCCTGTCGATATGGCTCTGATTACCACGATTGTTGGAAATCCGACTACTAGAACCTCTTGCCTCTGCAACAGTGTTGTACTGTTTTGTTGTCACAGAACAGAACCTTTACTGTTTGGAGAGAAGAGCAGAGGACTTAGGGCACGTGAGCAGAGAGAGAGGAACTGGTTCTGTTCCTGTTCTGGGCGTGCAGAATAGGACAGAGATGTAGCTGAGTTGGTCAGATGAGAAGAGAGAAGATATGAAGGAGCAGAGACTAGTTTAATCTAGGCTAGTTCAGGGAACTCGTCTAGATTAGTTCTGGTGTCGTGAGGGCTTTGCAAACTGGTGGGATACTTTTGTCTTATTCAACTGTTGGATGCAGTAGTACAGGGACGGCTGAAGGCTTTATTTATAGCCTGTGCAAAGGTGTCCTCATCTATTACAGATAGGACAAAATCAGACTTGGACTCTATCTATTAGTAATAACTCTAAGGACTCTTTTAAATAGAATAATATCCTGGACTCTTATCTTCTAAGGAATTGTATCCTAGATACAGGGGTGCTGGGCCCACCCAATCTGGTGCAGCCGCACCAGCCCCCCTGGCTGACACATCTGAAACTCAGCCAGGAGGGTGTCCAAGACAGGGTCAAGTAATAATACAAGAATACGAGCCATCGTCACCCGCATTTATTATGTAAACTCTCTAATGCTCATAATTTGACCAACACTTATTTATTTGCTTCCCATTTGCATTCTAATTTTCATGTCATAATAGTGCATACATACATGAGTGTATGCACTTATTCAATGTTTGCACATTCATGGCATTGACAATAGGAACAAGTCAATCATGGAGATGACATACCAGGAGAAGAAGGAGGAGGTGGACATTAACTTGATATTAACCTAGAACAAGGTAATCCCTGTTGCATAAATCATTTTACAAGTTCTCTTTTTGGAATATGTCTATGTTGGTCAAGTGTATGTTTGTACGTTACGTGTAGGTGTTGGAATGAAACCCCACTTGCATGGCCAAATTTTCCCTTTTGGATATTGGGTAGATTAGTTCAGCAACCCGAGTAGTATGCTATGCTTAATTAAGTTAGGAACGTAGAAGTCGAGTAGTTGAAATCTACTCACACGATGTAGGTTTTTGGAGTGAAATTGGAATAAGGGCTTTTAACTCTCATCACTTGAGATTAAATTGGAGACTGGACAGGGGTCTTATTGTGGTATGGTGGAACACAGAAGGCTATGTCCTGGGCCGGTATGGCAAGGCTAGCGCTTTTGACCACATCAGTTCTGGATCGGAAGGGTGAGGCCGGTGTTGAAGGGTGGACTCATAGCCCCGTCCGTGTCGATTGAGGACCGTTCGTTGTTGGCCCTGTTGGACAAGTATAGAATGTACCATGTGCATGCCAGTGAGATGGGCACTAGTAAACAGATGTAACATGGTCACCTCGGTGTTGAAACTTCTACGATCATCTTTATAGTGTTGTTTAGGAGGGCAGTGTGGCAGTCGCTAGGACCCCTTCTGCCTGGGACGGTGGAACTAGTTCGCCATTTGGGTGCCTTGTGAAAGGTTGCCGCATATGACATGGAGTGAAGTGTGCCATATGCCTCTTTCGGGTGGGCGTATGTGTGGTGCATATAGGTTTCGCTGCAGGTGTAAATCGATTTGAATTATCATCACTCATAGTCAATGAATACCACTTGTTTACTGTGTCACGTCATAGTAATAACTGAAATTTATAAATATTGTGGTCATGTTTTATGAATATTAACTCTTGCTTGCAACTTGTTTGAGCTAGTTGTAGGTGCAAACAAAATTTACTTTTCGCTACAACTAAAAATGTGATGCTGAATAATTTTTTAATTCGTGGTGCCAGATGCTCCTGGCAGCAGCTCCGGTCCGGGTGCGGGGGATCGAACCCGCCGGTTTCACTACATAAGAAAGGCTCATATGGGACGGGCCTGAACGAAGAAGGGAGACAAACAAACTGTGCGTCTCTGTCGTCGCGTCTCACATCACGTTTGGCATCAGAGACGGGCTTCAAGGCGCGTCACCGATCGAACTAGGTGCAGACACACTCAAAAGAAGTGTGTCTCCTTTCTTTTTGTCATAACAAACAATCTTCATGGTGTCATCGGAGACGCCGCCGGCGCGCGTCGCCCACCAGCTTACAAGCGTGACAGGCCTTACAAAGCACGTCACAGATATATTGACTAATCTGAGACGCTTTGTTATGTACCGCGTCGTAGATTCATTAACTTATGTGAGACGGGCTTTATAGAAGCTTGTATCCTTTATGTAGGTTATTCGAGACACTCTCTACTACAGCTCATCGTGGATTGTTTATAGGCACTATTATTAGGAGCTAGCCATAATTTGGCAGCCGTATTACCAGTGTCAGCAACATACTGTTCATGAACATATGTATTGCCAAAATTATCACACGTTAAAATATAATGACCAATCAAATATTACCAAAGTGTCAATCGTGGTTATCAAGTATACTAATTACACAACAAAAACTGTTCATCCTGATTACAATGTAACTAATTACACACATCATAACTGTCATCATCTAATCCTGTACACCGTAATGAAAATTCTCCCGATCAATGACTTCATTGAAGATGAGCATTCATATCCTCTAATGCTCCGACTGAGACATCCTAAAATTTCTAATAAACACAAAAACAAATTGGTATACAATTGTAATAAACACAAGAACTGTTAGTGAATAGAGAACAAAGCTTACTTGTAGCACATGCAGTTGGTGAGTATCTGCAAGGCATCAGCAGAGAAATTGTTCTCATAGTAAAGGACATGGTACTGAGCTGGTTTGCTTGACCCCTAAAAAATAAACAATTTACATTCCATTGATGCTCTTATAGCCTAATATCAAAAATTCGTGAGAGAAACACCAATTATCGTATAGGTACCTTGATTCTAGCATGGCTGCAGAGGTAAAAATCAAACTCAGTTGGATGGCAAATGCTAGTGTCAACCACAGTTCCTGCAGTTTCAAGGGTTTGCAAATCAGAATTTATTATACATTGTAGTCCAAACAAATACATTACTTCTGCATTGGACATAAACAAGGAAGATGAATGTATATCGTAATGAAAATTCTCCCTTTGGATCAATGACTTCATTAACGATGAGCCTTCATTAGACATCCTCAATTTCAATAAAATCACTGGAAAGCATGCTCTGAGGGTAGGGTCGAGGTGGCGGCGTGCTTAGGGGACAAGGAGGCGGCGGCAAGCTCCAGGACGAGCTGGCAGAGGCATCAGAGTGGCGGTTCCTCAACTCTCTGATGATAGCAGGCCGGCGTGCTCCGAGGACAGGGAGAACATACTGATTACTGAGGTCGGGGTCGAGGCAGCGGCGTGCTCTGAGGACACGGGACGAGGCGGCGTGCTCCAGCGTGCTCAATAATCTGATGACGAAGGTCGGGGCTGACGGCGGGGTATGGGTCAATGCCGGCAGCGCGACAATGACAAAGAGCGAGTTGAGAAAGAGGGACGGCGACAGCATGCTCCGGGGACAGAGGACGAGGCATCGTGCTCAACACTCTAGTGACGCGAAGGTCGGGGTCAACGGTGGCGTAGTGCTCAGGATCTGCGGTTTATAGGTCGAGAGAGCGCGCGATAGCTAAAACTTTTTGCCAAATGTTAGGAGAGAGCGCGCGGTGGACAAAAAAATTCGGCGTAAATCAGACATGCGCCTGTGTAAAGCGTGTCTCTCATTATTTTGTGGCCCCAGACACACCACAATGTCCTAGATGCGCCACGGTGTGCTGAAGCCGGCCAGGAACAACATCCAGGACATTACGACGTGTCCAACTGACAACTTTGCGCAATGCCTTATATGATCATTGCATTGTGCTCAACCTTTCGAGGTGGGACAAAAGATCTTTAGCGCAAATCGGAGAAGCACCACTGAAAGGCACGTCTCGCATTATTTTGTGGCCCTAGAAACGCTGGAGTGCCCTAGATGCGCCACGATGTGCTGAAGCCAAAACAGCATCCGGGACATTCCAACGTTTCCAACTGGTAATTGTGTGCAATGCCTTATACAATCGTTGCAACATGCTCAACTTTACGAGGTGGGACAAAATCTTCGAAAGAAATCGGAGACGAGCCCATGTAAGGCCCGTGTGAAAGTGCATCTAGGTTCCCCGTGGGTTTTGGATGATTGATGACGACAATTAAGTCTCTAATGAGCTCAAGTGATCTTAGCACAGGTGAAGACTTAATCGGAGACGCAAACCCTCAAAAAGGAAAAGGAAGGAAACGGAGTCAACTCGAAGCGTAGAAACTAGGGTTTCTAGCGTGATTGAGTTAGACTAGCCGTAGTAATAGGAGGGTGTGTGTGTAAAGTGCATTGAGATCAAGTTTGGGAGCTCAAAGTGGTTTAGAGGTCAAACCTATGAAAGAAATGAGTGAATGAGTGGTCTGGCCGTAGGGCCGGACTAGTCCGTGCAGGAGGCCGGACTAGTCCGCCCCTGGCCGGCCAAGTCCGTTATCGGCCGGACCAGAAGGGTCTGACCGAGATAGGACTAGTCCGTTTGTGACCGGACTAGCCCGGGTAGCTGTGAGTGGGTTTTGGGGATGAAGTCCCAAAATCACGGACTTGTCCGTTTTGGACCGGACCAAGAGGTCCTGAGTGATAACGGACTAGTCCGCCCGTGGGGCCGGACTAGTCCGGGTTGGCTAGGAAAAGGTGCTTCTGTGGCTAAGTCTGGGAGGACCGGACTAGTCCGCCCTAGGGGCCGGACTAGTCCGTGGTCCTCAGACTAGTCCGTTTTCACACGGAGCAGAAGGCTCTGTGTGAGATCGGACTAGTCCGGGTTGGCTAGGAAAAGGTGCTTCTGTGGCTAAGTCTGGGAGGACCGGACTAGTCCGCCCTAGGGGCCGGACTAGTCCGTGGTCCTCAGACTAGTCCGTTTTCACACGGAGCAGAAGGCTCTGTGTGAGATCGGACTAGTCCGGTGTTGACCGGACTAGTCCGTTCTGGAAGTGACCGTTTGAATTTGAAGTTTGGCGGGTAGCGTGACGATAGTGTGTCAGCTGTCGGGACCTGACAAAGGGGTTAGTGGTCCCCTAGGCCGGACTAGTTCGGGCCAGTGGCCGGACTAGTCCGCCCTTTTGCTGAAGTCAGCAGATTGGGCTTGGGACCCCTATA
Organism: Tuctoria greenei; assembly: GCA_036927565.1. Lineage (NCBI taxonomy): Eukaryota > Viridiplantae > Streptophyta > Magnoliopsida > Poales > Poaceae > Tuctoria > Tuctoria greenei. Next base: position 203,767,657 of record JAYESD010000001.1, read on the forward strand.
AAAAGGGGACCCCCGGCCTCATTTCGAATACCTTTGGAAAAACTCAAACCCTAGCGCCGCCACAGCCAACTTGGAGCACTCCTAAGCCTCCTTCTTGCCTACTTTCCCTCTAAAACTAATTCTTGAGTGGATTAGGGTTTAGTGAGGTGGAGAAGAGGAAGAACATCGCGCTTGTGCTCCCGGTTTGATCTCTTGCACTCGTTTGAGTCTTTGTGGGCTGTGTATTGAGTTTGTTTTATTGTGTTGATCACCTTTGTGGTGTGGGAGCCTCAGTTTGTGAGAAGCCCCAACAAACTTTGTAATCACCGTTGTGATTAGTGGAGAACCAAGTTAGGCCCGTGCGGTAAACTTGGTGAGGGAAGGGTTGTTGGACCCGGTCCTTTGTGGACTCCTCAACGGGGACGTAGATTCCTTGTGTGGAATCGAACCTCGGGATAAAATCCTTGCCCCCTTGTGTTCTTCGCATTCATTCTATTGATTACTTTGTTCTAGGGTTGGTAGTCTCGTTTCATACTCCGCATTGCTACAAACTTGTGGAAACTTGACTTGCTCTTGTGTAGGTTGTTGCTCAACTTGACTTAAACATATACTCACTTGTAGCAACGAGAAAATTCCCTAAAACTTGCTAGAAACATTTTTTTTTAGGGTTATTCACGCAGGCTGACCGGACTAGTCCGCCCCCTGTAATTTAATCTCGTTTTATTGAGTCATTTGCAGGTCAATTAGCCTATTCACCCCCCCTCTAGGCAACTTTCAATTGGTATCAGAGCTGGACTCTCCACAAAGAGTCTAACAACTCGGAGAGATGGCCGGAGTGGTGAATGACGATGCATCGAGCAGCAACTACGAGGCGACCCGTGAGGAGACGTTGGCTTATCAAGATAAGCCAACGGACGATGAGGAGACTCGCCAACTCAAGGCGAAGCTCCGGGAGAAGTTGAACATCTCCAAGATTGATCCGTCAAACCAATCAAGTGGTGGTGGCGGAGCCAACTACAACCGGCAAGGGTTCAACTATGAATGCCTTGCCGCCAACAACCACTACCTGTCCATCCCATTGGGGAAACCTCCCCAATTCGATGGAACGGACTACGGTATGTGGAAACACAACATGAAGATCCACCTCGTGTCACTCAACCCAGCGTTGTGGCAAATTATCATGACCGGGGTGGAGATTCCAAAGGATGAGGACAACATAACTCAAGAACAAGCCATCCTCATCCACCGCAACGCTCAAGCTGCGGGTGTGATCATCTCATCTCTCTCTAGAGATGAGTTCAACCGTGTCGATGGCCTTGAAGTGGCCAAAGACATATGGAACACCCTCAAGACGGCGCATGAGGGAAACCGAGTGGTCAAGGAGGCCAAGATCGAGCTCATCGAAGGAGAGCTTGGGAGATTCGCCATCTTGGATGGTGAATCCCCCCAAGACATGTACAACCGGCTGAAGGTGCTGATCAACAAGAGCCGATCATATGGCTGCACCAACTGGACCGACCACGAGATGGTGAAGAGGATGATCCGGGCATTCATGCCTAGGAACGTCTCTCTGTGCTCCATGATTCGGGAAAGCCCGGGGTTCGCTCAAATGACCCCCGAGGAGGTCCTTGGGAGGATCATCAACCATGAAATCATGGAGAAGGAGGCGCTCTTCTACAACGACCTCCAAAAGTTCACCGCCTCCAAGATGAAGAACGTTGCACTCAAGGCAACGCCCTCTTCAAAGGAGCAAGAAGAAAGTGATGAGGAGAGCCTCGACACCGATGAGTCCTCCTCCGAAGAAGAAGAGGAGAAGATGGCCACCATAGCCATCGGGAGGAACTCCAAGGGAGGCAAGCTCTTCCCCAACCTCAACAACAACCACAAGCCTACTTGCCTTATGGCAAGGGAAGGAAAGAGAAAGGTAACATCTCATCCTTCCTCCCCAACTTCCTCACATGATGATTTTGATAGCGCTAGTGAAAATGAAAGTATGTTTAAGGACATAAGTAAAAGCACCCTACGAAGGATGAAATTGCTTATGGATGAGATCTTTGAGAAGGAGGATCTCATCAATAGACAAGAGGACATGCTCATCCTTGAGAAGGAGAGATGTCAAGAGCTTGATGAGCTCCTTGAGCTCGAAAGAGAGAAGAGCAAGGCATTGGAACACGAACTTGCTCTTTGCAAGAAAACGTGTTCAAGTCTTGAGGAGAAGTCAATTGAGCTCAAGGATGAACTTGGAAGCTTGTCAAAAGCTAACAAGATCCTTGAGACTCAAGTTGAGTCACTCAAGAACAATGTAGCCTCTTCCTTCAAGAGCTCAACCCCCTCAAAGGCCTCATCCAAGGCAACATCACCTTGCAAGTGCTCCAACTTGATCCTTAAACTTAAGGATGAACTCAACCTAGCACAAGGCAAACAAGCACCTAAGGGTGCCATCTTTGACAAGGAAAAGGTGGCATATGCACGAAGTGCATTCACCAACACAAGACCACCCCATGTCAAGGATGGTCTTGGCTATACTAGAGGTGCAAGGCATAACGCCAAAACCTCCAAGTATGGCAAAGACATGATTGTCTTTGTTAAGGGGAGTTCATCCCAAACTAAAAATGAAAAGAACTCACCCTCTAGCAAAAACTTGCCTAAATCTGAACCGCATCATTTATTTCATGATTTTGATGCATCTTATGTGTTGAAGAAGAACAAACACGGCAAGGTGTTTGCTAGATATGTTGGGCCACTCCGCAAGAGCCCCAAGCCTTGCGTGTGGGTGCCAAAATGCCTAACCACTAACGTCAAAGGACCCAAATCCGCTTGGGTACCTAAAAGAAAGGCATAAAACTTGTTTTGTAGGCTTACTCCTCCGGTGGATCGAAATGGGTATTGGATAGCGGATGCACCAACCACATGACCGGAGAGAGAAGCATGTTCATAGAGTATGAGGAGAATAAGGACCCAAGTGAAGGAATCTTCTTTGGGGACAATAGCCAAGGGAAAATCCTTGGCTCCGGTAAAATTTCTATCTCCTCATTACATACTTTATCAAATGTCTTGCATGTTGATTCTCTAGACTATAATCTCCTATCCATATCACAACTATGTGATAGAGGATATAAATGTGTGTTTACTAGTGAGGGAGTGAGTGTCATTAGAGAAGGTAATGACTCGATAGCCTTTAAGGGAGTGCTCAAGGGAAAGCTCTATCTTGTGGACTTCACCGCGGATAAATCTCAACTTGACACATGCTTAATGGCAAAAGCCAACATGGGATGGCTTTGGCACAGAAGGCTAGCCCATGTTGGAATGAGAAACCTTCAAAAGCTCCTTAAGGATGAGCATGTTCGTGGCCTAAAGGATGTAGTATTTGAAAAGGATAGGCCATGTAGTGCTTGCCAAGCGGGAAAGCAAGTAGGAGCTCAACACCCCTCTAAGAATGTCATGACGACAACTAGACCTTTGGAGTTACTCCATATGGACCTTTTCGGCCCCATTGCCTATATTAGCATTGGTGGCAGCAAGTATGGTCTAGTTATCGTTGATGATTTTTCAAGGTATACTTGGGTGTTCTTCTTGCATGATAAAAGTGAAACTCCCGGTGTCCTCAAGAAATTTCTAAGGAGAGCTAAAAATGAGTTCACCTTGAGGATAAAGGCTATAAGAAGTGACAATGGCACCGAATTCAAAAACATGCAAGTAGAAGAGTTCCTAGATGAGGAGGGCATCAAGCATGAGTTTTTCGCTCCCTATTCTCCACAACAAAATGGCATAGCCGAAAGAAAGAATAGGACGCTTATTGAGATGTCAAGGACGATGCTGGATGAGTACAAAACATCGGACCGGTTTTGGGCGGAAGCGGTTAACACCGCTTGCCATGCCGTGAACCGATTGTACCTTCATCGCCTCCTCAAGAAGACTCCTTATGAGCTTCTCATTGGTAAGAAACCCAATGTTTCTTACTTTCGGGTCTTTGGTAGCAAGTGCTATATCCTCAAAAAGAAGCCTAGGACTTCGAAGTTTGCTTCAAAGTCCGATGAGGGTTTCTTGCTTGGATATGACTCAAACACTCATGCGTACCGTGTGTTCAACAAATCCTCCGGAATGGTTGAAGTAGCACGTGACGTAGTGTTTGACGAGACCAATGGCTCTCAAGTGGAGCAGGTTGATCAACATGCCCTTGATCAAGAGGAACCTCCACTAGAAGCTCTAAGGAAAATGGCACTTGGAGATGTTCGCCCACAAGAACCATCTCAAAGTTCAAGTGACCATCCTCTCTATGAAGTAGGTCAAAACCCCATTGGACAAGTTGAAGATCCTCTAGATGCTCCCCAAAGTGATAATGAGAATGAAGATCAAGGGGGAGGCATGAATCAAGGGGGAGACCAAAGTGAAGAAGATGAACCAAGTAATTCAAGAGGTCAACCCCCGCATCCTCGTGTTCATCAAAGTGTTCAACGGGACCATCCCGTTAACAACATTCTAGGAGATATCACAAAAGGAGTAACAACACGCTCACGTGTTGCAAACTTTTGTGAGCATTTCTCTTTTGTCTCATCCTTGGAACCACATAAGGTTGAAGATGCCTTAAGGGATCCGGATTGGGTAGTTGCCATGCAAGAGGAGCTCAACAACTTTGAAAGGAACAAGGTTTGGGAGCTTGTCAAGCGCCCTCAAGCTAATGTTGTTGGAACCAAGTGGGTGTTTCGCAACAAACAAGATGAGCATGGCGTGGTAACTAGGAACAAGGCACGACTTGTGGCAAAAGGATACTCACAAGTTAAAGGATTGGATTTTTATGAGACATTTGCCCCCGTAGCTAGGCTTGAGTCAATTCGGATACTATTAGCCTTTGCTACTCATCATGATTTCAAGCTCTACCAAATGGATGTTAAGAGCGCATTCCTAAATGGTCCAATCAAGGAAGAAGTTTTTGTAGAGCAACCTCCGGGATTTGAAGACCAAGACTATCCTAACCATGTGTACAAATTGCGAAAGGCCCTTTATGGCCTCAAGCAAGCTCCTAGAGCTTGGTATGAGTGCCTAAGAGACTTTCTAGTTGAGAATGGTTTTAGGATAGGAAAAGCGGATTATACCCTTTTCACAAAGCACTTCAACGAGGATCTTTTTGTGTGCCAAATATATGTGGATGACATCATATTTGGTTCCACAAATAAGGTGTTTTGTGACGAGTTCTCCAAGATAATGACGAAGAGGTTTGAAATGTCCATGATGGGTGAGTTGAAGTTCTTTCTAGGATTTCAAGTGAAACAACTCAAAGAAGGGACGTTCATAAGTCAAACTAAGTATACTCAAGATATTCTAAGAAAGTTTGACATGGACAAAGCAAAACCCATCAAAACCCCTATGGGGACAAATGGACACCTAGACCTAAATGAGGACGGTCCAAGTGTGGATCAAAAGCTATATAGGTCTATGATCGGCTCACTTCTCTATCTTTGTGCATCTAGGCCCGATATCATGCTAAGTGTGTGTATGTGTGCACGCTTTCAAGCAGCACCCAAGGCTTGTCATTTGACCGCCGTTAAAAGGATCCAAGTTTAACCTCATCGGATATTCCGATGCGGACTATGCGGGGTGCAAAGTTGATAGGAAGAGCACATCGGGTACGTGCCAATTCTTAGGTCGATCTCTTGTGTCTTGGTCCTCTAAGAAGCAAAACTCTATTGCTCTCTCCACCGCCGAAGCTGAATACGTTGCAGCCGGAAGTTGTTGTGCACAACTTCTCTGGATGCGACAAACGCTTGGGGATTATGGGATTAACCTGCGTAAAATTCCACTCTTGTGTGACAACGAGAGTGCAATCAAGATAGCCCATAATCCGGTGGAACACTCTAGGACCAAACATATAGACATTCGACACCATTTCTTGCGAGATCACTCAATGAAGGGAGACATTGAGATTTCGCATGTGAGGACGGAACATCAACTTGCGGACATCTTCACCAAGCCTCTTGACGAGAAGCGTTTCTGTGAGCTAAGAAGTGAGCTCAACGTGTTGGATTCTCGGAACGTGGCTTAAACCACATTCCTCATATATTTTGAGCCACATTTCGAAAAACTCCTCTCTATGTCGATTTCTCCTCAAATTTGTTTGAGAAATCTATTTTCTTCATGAAAATGTTCATAAGTTGTTCCTTATTGACTCATAATCATGTTTGTCATGTTTTCCTTGCTATATCTGTCCAAAAGGACTTATCTTTATGGGCAAAACCCAAATATATTGTTTTTTCAGCCCAGCTGGACCGGACTAGTCCGCCCCTATGGCCGGACAAGTCCGGGTCAGACTAGTCCGCGGCTAGTCCGCACACCGGACTAGTCCGGCCTTCCACCGGACAAGTCCGGACCCGGACTAGTCTGGGTCTGGTCCGCAGACCGGACTAGTCCGGCCCCTCAACCAGACTAGTCCGGCCCTTTGGGACTTAAACCCCCAGGCGGCCCGGACCCCCTCTCTCTCTCTCACTTGACTCTCAAGCTTCCACGCGCGCACAACCGCCCCCAAAATCGGCGATTTTGCGCTCCAACCACCAAAACTCAACTCCAATCCGCGCATCGAAGTCCTTGGGAGTGAGGGATCACTTCCCCGCGCTCCACCTTCGAGATCCACGCCGATTTCGACGACTCAAGCGGATTTTTGAAGGTATTTCACCGTTCCTCAAAAACTAGCCCCATTCTTGATTCTTCAAGTTTTTGATAGGAACACCTTCATTAATGTTGTTCTATACACCCTTGCGATCATAGCCTAGGAGTATTGCGCATTGGTTCACAAATTTTTCGATGAATCGATTAGGGTTAGGGTTCTTCCTGTGTAACCCGGACTAGTCCGGCCACCAGGCGGACAAGTCCGCCCCTGGGGCGGACAAGTCCGGTTTGCACAGGGCAAACCCTACTTCTAGTTGGTTCTCGAGATCTTTTCGGCAATACTTCTTCTTCCTAGGCTCATATCTTCCTCTCTCCATCCTTTGCACAGAATGTCGAACTCCGAGCGCTCTCCTCCGCGTGTCAACCTCGAGGGGCGTACCAAGGCCCAAATTGCCGAGGCTCGGACTAAGGCTGCACTAATGGAGGCGCAGAAGGCCAAGGAGGAAAGAAAGCTCAAGGCACTCGAAGCATCCAAGGTGGCTGCGAGCATCTACAATGAGGATGAAGCCATTGCCCGTGCCACCGCAGAATCACTGAATGAGCTGCGAAAGAAGAAAAGAGAGGATAGGGAGGCCCATAACTCCAAGGCCGCTGAGGCCAATGCCCCAAAGAGGAAGAAGCTCGTCACTCTTGGCGAGAAGGCTAAGGGCAAGGAGCCAGCCCAAGAAGAGGCTGTCCCTAGGGTCGAGCGTGACCCGAAGAAGGGAAAAGCTCCGGCTCCTATCGAGCCAAAGAAGAAGAACCCCGCAGTCAAGATACCAGCTAAGAGGGCTGCTGGTGGGGTTGTGATCAAGGAAAAGGGGAAGGCCACCTCTATTGGCCCCCTTGAAGTCCACACACCGGAAAGGAATCCCAACCGGCAAAAGGAACTGTCGGCAAATGTGTTCCATGGCAAAGGGGCTGAAAAGGCCCGAAGGCTAAGGACCGAGAAGGTCTATAAATTTGAAAGGAGCACAGCTGATCCCAGGTTTTGGTGTGACTTCCACTGTGACTATTACAGGCTAGTCTACCAACAAATGAAGAAGCCAGTGATAGAGGCTCAGTGGGTGGACTGGGACTATATGGCGAAGAAGGAGCACTCGGCCTTTGATGCCGTGATTGAAGCTGCCGAGCGCCATGATCTCAAGAAGATCATGGGCTTCAAATATGATTGGAATGTGGAAGTTATTCTCCAATTCTACTCCACAATCTATTTCACAAGCTCAGGTGACAGGAGGATAATTTGGATGACTCATGGTGAACAATACTCTGTCACCTATGCTGAGTTTGCAAGGATCCTTGGTCTTGAGGCTCACATGGACCACGAGATCATTATCTCGAACCTCAAGGCAGTGGATCGTGAGGAGCTGGCTTACATGTATCCAAGCCATCTCCCGTTTGATGCCGGACTAGCTCGGAACATCAAGCCATTCTACAGCATCATGAACCGGATACTTAGGAGGACCATTGCACCCAAGGACGGTGATGCAGGGGTCATTCAAGGAAACCTAAGGCACCTGCTCATTCTGATTGATGGGGAAGAGAAGTTCAATCTCGTCGACTACATCTTCGACGACATCTTCAACATCTCGCATACCCCCAACAGGGCGTGCGGGTATGCCCCTTACATTATGTGCCTTATTGAGAAGGTGTCGGGCGTGTCCTTTGTCAAGGATGTATCGCACCGACCTCTGCGCCCCCAGAAGCCGCCAAATGTGCCGGTGCCTCCAAGACGCAAGAATGCTGATCCTCCGTCTCGCCCAGTGGCGCCTCTGTCTCCGCCTCCGCCTCAGTCCATGAGTGCGTTCTTCAAATGCTTCAAGGCCATCTTCACCTCGTGTCGGAAGCAAGAGATTCGCGCTCAGAGGGCACACAAGCGCCAAGAGAATTATCTCAAGGCGGTGTGTGAGAAGCTTGAAGTTCCGATGTCATCTCCTGAGGAGAGTGATGGGGAGATCACTCCTTTCCCCGTCTTCACTGCCGATGAGCTTGCTCAGCTCCAGGAGGATGGAAGCTCCTCTCGGGCAGCTCCCTCGGCAAGGGAATCCTCCGACAACGACAACAACGACGAAGAGCCAGAGGCAAACATTGAAGACTCCGAAGCCACTGAGAGCGAAAGTGGAGAAGATGAGGACTAGGTTTAGTTAGTTGTTCCCCCTTCTTTTCCTTTTTGGTGCCTTGATGCCAAAGGGGGAGAGTTAAGGGAGTTTAGTGAGTTTAGTCCTTTTGTGGGTGTGTTTTGTGATGTATGACTGTCATGTAACATATTTATGCTCTTGGATGTTTACATTTGTGCAAGACTCGTTAATGTTGCTTACTATCAATATATTGCTCTTATTGTCAATCTTATGAATGTATTGATGTTATTCATGTCTTGTCACAAACTGTTGAGCACATCACGTAGGCACCCCACCATAACGTGTGTGGGTATGAAAGAACTTCTCCATCTCTTTTACATGTTGCATACATTGAGGGGGAGTCATTCATACGCACACATGTTATGAAAACCAAAACTTTATACTCTTATTTGTGAAGGACTTAATGTGTTGTCATCAATCACCAAAAAGGGGGAGATTGAAAGTGCATCTAGGTTCCCCGTGGGTTTTGGATGATTGATGACGACAATTAAGTCGCTAATGAGCTCAAGTGATCTTAGCACAGGTGAAGACTCAATCGGAGACGCAAACCCTCAAAAAGGAAAAGGAAGGAAACGGAGTCAACTCGAAGCGTAGAAACTAGGGTTTCTAGCGTGATTGAGTTAGACTAGCCGTAGTAATAGGAGGGTGTGTGTGTAAAGTGCATTGAGACCAAGTTTGGGAGCTCAAAGTGGTTTAGAGGTCAAACCTATGAAAGAAATGAGTGAATGAGTGGTCTGGCCGTAGGGCCGGACTAGTCCGTGCAGGAGGCCGGACTAGTCCGCCCCTGGCCGGCCAAGTCCGTTATCGGCCGGACCAGAAGGGTCTGACCGAGATAGGACTAGTCCGTTTGTGACCGGACTAGTCCGAGTAGCTGTGAGTGGGTTTTGGGGATGAAGTCCCAAAATCACGGACTTGTCCGTTTTGGACCGGACCAAGAGGTCCTGAGTGATAACGGACTAGTCCGCCCGTGGGGCCGGACTAGTCCGGGTTGGCTAGGAAAAGGTGCTTCTGTGGCTAAGTCTGCGAGGACCGGACTAGTCCGCCCTAGGGGCCGGACTAGTCCGTGGTCCTCAGACTAGTCCATTTTCACACGGAGCAGAAGGCTCTGTGTGAGATCGAACTAGTCCGGTGTTGACCGGACTAGTCCGTTCTGGAAGTGACCGTTTGAATTTGAAGTTTGGCGGGTAGCGTGACGATAGTGTGTCAGCTGTCGGGACCTGACAAAGGGGTCAGTGGTCCCCTAGGCCGGACTAGTCCGGGCCAGTGGCCGGACTAGTCCGCCCTTTTGCTGAAGTCAGCAGATTGGGCTTGGGACCCCTATAAAAAGGGGACCCCCGGCCTCATTTCGAATACCTTTGGAAAAACTCAAACCCTAGCGCCGCCACAGCCAACTTGGAGCACTCCTAAGCCTCCTTCTTGCCTACTTTCCCTCTAAAACTAATTCTTGAGTGGATTAGGGTTTAGTGAGGTGGAGAAGAGGAAGAACATCGCGCTTGTGCTCCCGGTTTGATCTCTTGCACTTGTTTGAGTCTTTGTGGGCTGTGTATTGAGTTTGTTTTATTGTGTTGATCACCTTTGTGGTGTGGGAGCCTCAGTTTGTGAGAAGCCCCAACGAACTTTGTAATCATCGTTGTGATTAGTGGAGAACCAAGTTAGGCCCGTGCGGTAAACTTGGTGAGGGAAGGGTTGTTGGACCCGGTCCTTTGTGGACTCCTCAACGGGGACGTAGATTCCTTGTGTGGAATCGAACCTCGGGATAAAATCCTTGCCCCCTTGTGTTCTTCGCATTCATTCTATTGATTACTTTGTTCTAGGGTTGGTAGTCTCGTTTCATACTCCGCATTGCTACAAACTTGTGGAAACTTGACTTGATCTTGTGTAGGTTGTTGCTCAACTTGACTTAAACATATACTCACTTGTAGCAACGAGAAAATTCCCTAAAACTTGCTAGAAACATTTTTTTTAGGGTTATTCACGCAGGCTGACCAGACTAGTCCGCCCCCTGACCGGACTAGTCCGCCCCCTGTAATTTAATCTCGTTTTATTGAGTCATTTGCAGGTCAATTAGCCTATTCACCCCCCCCCCTCTAGGCAACTTTCACCGTGTCCATTTTTCCGAATATCAAGTATCTGAGACGCGCTTTTCTAAAGTTCGTCTCTCATGCACTCTCCACATTGCCACTTGCACAAAATTGGGAATCGTTGCAGGGATAAAAAAACGCAATGACATTGCAATTCACAGATTAATTGGAATTTAGTGATAAACAAATGCAATGACATTGCAATTCGGAGATAATTTGCAACTCAATTAATTTCATAGTTCATACATTACCTACCCTCTAAACTAATTTCGAATCTTAACTTATTCCTAGAGATCCCATCGATCAATCTAAACTGTACTATCCAGCTTGCTCCCAAACACATCTCTTATATTGCCCTGGATACTGAAAATATTGACATTCTCTAAATTGACAAATGTCGAAGGAGGAATTAATAACCTACGTTGGTGACTAACATAAAGTGTCTAACCTTGATAAGTAGATTATAGCAATCATTTTCAACATCGGGCGCATTTGGCTAATGCAGCAAACGCTGAACTTCAAGTAGTATAGTTTTGATTGTAAAACCAGTGCACCACCCCTATGAAATATCAATTTAAGCAACATAAGAAAACAATTCAAATAAGTTCGACAACAATTACTAGTTATATGAGCAAAATAGGTCTATCATACAGTCTCTTGATCAAGAATCCCAATGCAGAGTGCCCCTGAGCGATTGGTATTTGGGTGGAAGAAACCACATGGAAAGGAGCATTTTGGAGGCAACAATGGATACTCCTATGAGAAGGAGATTGTCATGGGGTAGTAATTACCTTCCCAGTCAGTCTACAAAGGAAATTCATTAATAGGAGGATGATGGTTAAGCTCATATTATGCTTGTCCTTCATGACTTACCCCTTCTTTACCAGGGACAATGCAATATCACTTCAATAAATCTCCCGATTCAGGATTCATAGAGAAACCTTACGCAGACGGAAAAACAAAACTAATGTTAAGTTCATCAGTCCATTGAAGATCTACATACATACAACTATGTGACCAGTGTGCCATATGTACATACATGGGGATGATTGTTTCGTACGCCAAGCGCTCCTCCTTCAGTCAGCTACGCGCCAAGCCGATAGCAGCCATGAACAGTGACGACGACGAGGAGGACAGTGACAGCGATGACGACGACGACAACGAGGATGGCGACGACGACGTCAACGATGATGGCGAACAAAGGAGGCATTCACACTGGAATTGGTCGATTGGTAAAGGGCCGTTGGTTGATTAGTAATAAAGGAGCGCCAGAGGCGAAGAAGAGACGAGAGAGATAAATGTGAGACACACGTTAAGTTAAAGAGCGTCTTCCATTGTCGAAGAGACGAGGGAGGTAAATGCAAGACGCGCGTTAACCTAAAGCACGTCTTCCATAGTTGAAAGAGAGACATGCAACACGAGGTCTGCGGAGAACTTAATTTTAGCTACGTGGTGCAGAGACGCGTGCGACGTCCGTGCGTGACCTTTCGTTTCCCCGAGGCGGTATCACCAGTGAGTTCTCTACATGCGCATCGCTCACTTGGAATCCTCTTCTTTTCTTTTTCTTCTCCACCCCGACGACCCACCACCTCTATGGACGACCTTCTGCTAACAAGCCCGTTGAGAGAGCCACCCTATAAGAAACTGTGTTGCAGCTCCCCCGAGAGGTTCAACACCGAGGAGCGCCTCCTTATGGCGCAAGAGGCATACAAAAATATGTCTCGTGCCATGAGTTCCTTGGGTTTGGGTACCCTTCCCCAGTTTACTGGAATGGGTACCATCGGCCACTACCTCTTCGCCCTCATGGGGGTGGCCGATCGTCTCGACATTCTGTTTGAGACGATGGGCCAGGTGCTTGGCCCCGAGGGCCGCAGAAACCTGGTGGAGGCGACGGAGAGCAACCTCGTTCACGGGGTTGCAGCACCAGTGCAGCCGGCGTAGCCAGAGCAGCCGGCCCGGGCTCCTGTTGCACTGGCACCAGAGTCACCGCCGAAGGACGAGGAGAAGGAGGAGTAAGAGTACGAGTAGGATTTAGTTTTCCTTTGTTGTTTTTAGTTGCTTCTGTTTTGTAAATATTGTTAATGAATAAAATCTATCTTTGTTCATCTATGTTTGAATACTATCTTGTGTGTTCTTCAACTGTGTGAATGAGTGAATGTGTAGTGTGTTCATCGTGTTCTTCAGGTATCATAAGGAAGGATTTGATTATATTCGGGACAAGAGAATGATTTAGTTATCAAGTGACATGTGTAATATCAACAGTGAACCGAAGCAAAATGGAGAAAATCACGAAGCTAAAGGTGACGTATGGAATGCGAGACGCGCTTTCCGTTAGAGAACATCTCTCTTTTTGCAGAGGAGAGGGAGACGTCGATCATAGGAGACGCGCTTCGCAGCGAAGCTCGTCTCCATTTTGCGTTAGAACACAGACCTTATATAAGGGGCCATCAGTCTCTCCTATTCGCTTTGTTCTTCTCAGACAACCCACCATGGCCATCATTCCGCTGCCAAACCTGCCGAGGGAGCCACCCTGCAAGAAATAGTGTTGCCGCTCCCCCGAGAGGCTCAACAAAGAGCTGCTCGAGATGTTGTTTGACAGGCTATCCGACTGGTTCCAGAGGCTGCTCGAGACGATAGCCGAGGTGCTCGGTGCCGAGGGCCTCAATATCCTAGTGGCGGCGTTGGTGAGTAACCTCAGTTGCGAGGTTCCATCGCCGGATCTGGAACAGTCGGAGCAAGCGGCGGAGCAGCCGGAGCAACCAGAGCAGCCGGAGCAACCAGCGGAGCAGACGGAGCAGCTGGAGCAACTGGCGGAGCAGCCGGAGCAACCGGCGGAGCAGCCAGAGGAGGAGGAGGGGTAGGAGGAGTATGATTTAGGTTTTCTTTTGTTGTTTTTTAGTTGATATTTTTCTTTTCTTGTATCTTGTACTTCTTTCTTGTGTTTTGTAATATATATGTTATTTGTGATCAATTGTGTGAATGATTGAATGTGTTATCTGTGTTCATCTGTGTGATGAATATTTTGTGTGTTCAACTGTGAATGAATGTGGTCATAGTTCAGAGTCGTGTTCATGTATGTCTGTAAGCGAAGACAAAAGAGACGTGCTATCAGTAAAGACATCTCATTTCACTTGCTTATAGGAGACACGTTGTGCTACAAGTGAGTCTCCCGTTTGTCCAGAGTGTAGGCTTTTCTCGGATCCATACATAACTGAGATGGGCTATAAAGTAACGCTTCTCCTTGAACATTCAACCGAGCCATATCTAATCCTCGCTGCAGTGAGCTCATCTCACTTAAGCTTATGAGAGATGACCGCCTTTGAGCGTGTCACCCATCTTTGTCTCCTATTTGGGTTTCTTACGTAGTGTTTGTGATGCTAAAATTTTAGCATAAGGAAATAGTTATTAGGCTATGTTTTATGCAATGACCCTGCTCCTATTATAACCTTTGCATATTGTCTAGTGATCATTTGATGGGTAATTCTTGTTGAGTATTAGTTGCTCACGATTTTTGGATTAATGTTTTCAGGTGAGCAGGTTATCATTGTGGTTATGTACATTAAGGGATCCAATGGAACTGTCCTCCCTCGCGGTCTGGACCGTTCCTAAGGGCCTAGCTTGCCATGAAGTGTTTGTGTGTTGCTAGAACATTGTATCGGTGGGCTCAATATGTTGTTATCGCTGTAGTTATATTTTGGAGTTGTGTGAAAATTTAGACCACGTTTCCGGGTATATTTATAAATTTTTGTTTAATCGCACTCTGATTTACTCATCTAAATTGCATCATTTTACTATATTTTGATATGTCCTTGTCGATGTGCAAGCGTGTGACATCACCCTAGTATGATCCTATTGTCGAGGGGTGAACCTCACATATCTTGTCCCAAGCAACACTCCAATGGCTACCATCCACAAGGAGATCAAGGGTGGAATCAGCACCACCCTTGCATCAAGGTTGCAATGGGAATCTCAAAAATTCTAAAGGATTCAACATCAAGCATGCCAACCTTGAGCATTCAAGATCTAAGCTGTCTCACAATCACTTGTTGACATCCTGCACTTAAACCAAACCTGTGCAACCTTGGGCAAGCGATATTGTGAATGAAGCGTTACTTGTTTGATTGTGGATTCCACATGTCATCATGCCCAAGGAAGTCTTTAATCCGAGATAAAATATGGGTTGACTCAAAAGAATATCTAGAAGGTCGAAGTGACACCCCCGAAGAAGGACAGCTTCATATTGAGCTCATGAAAGAATACCCTCAAGAAAGAAATGTTATTGCAATGCCATGAAGTCTTAATCAAGGTGACAGAGAGGTTGGGGCCACCACGTGCCCCATTGTCTAGGTGACAGCCAAATAGGGTTAGGCGTGTAAAAAAAAAAGATGTTGTCCACATTTTCATCTCATCACGCTAAAATGATGGAGGTAGGTCCCGCTCATTATACTTCAAAAATTTGGTGAGTTTTTGCCAATAGGCTAATTGGTAGCTATCCCGTATTTACTGCAAATTTGAAATTTTTATCAAACATTGCATTTTCATATGTGAATTTTCACACTTGCATGTTGGAAAGTAAAATTTCCAACCAAAAAATGGATTAGGAAAGGAATTTACTTGGATAAGAACTTTAACATAACCACTTGAATTTGTTTTCCCAACTCAAAACAAAAAAGATTTCCTTTGTTCCTTGTTGCATTTGCAAGTTATTTCAAGTTGGGCAAGACAATTTGACAAAGGGTTCGATTTCCTTTTGCTAACGTAACCCATTTTCGAGTTGTTTTGTGTGTTCTTAATTTTATTGCATTCAAATGAAACAGGTGAAGAGGTGGTTTGGCAAGAAAAATGAGGCCTCATCAAGCTGAAGCAACCATGGAGAAGATTTAAGAATATATCTCTCCATAGAACTCGTTGTGAGTTTGAGGAAGAGGAATTTTCAAGATGGTGCCTGATGGAGGAGCAAGACGAAGCTTCAACCACATTTATCGCCGACTCAAACCTCAACTTGGCATGTGACTCCAAACATCGAGGCTACGCCAAAGTCCATGGCCATGAGATTATTACACGATGGCCTTCGACCCAAAATTGCTTTTCAAACAAGGTATGAGTTTAGAATTTTCTATAATTTGCTTTGCATTAGAATTGAATGATTTACTTACATTGATAACAAGGATTATCACATCCTTATCATTCAGTTCTTATGCCCCATACGAAAATAAGTGTTGGTATTGCCTTTTGATTTTTCAAAAAGATGAAGAAATCGTCTATGAAAATTCCATGATTTCCATAGTCATGTCAGAAAAGATAGACATCGTGCACCGTTGAAAAGATGTAGGTGCATTACGCTGTCCAAAACACGTTCGCTAGTAGGCGTATGCTCCATAGAGATATGTGAATGTAGTCTTACTTTGATTATCAGGATGGATGGAAATTTGATGACAGCCTGAATACCCATCAAGGAAACAAAAGACTTCATGTTCCATGCATGAGGTGCTTGAAAAAGACCCTAGAGGGTCTTTCTTAGCTTCAGCACCTGCTGCTCGTGCCTCGCCACAGTGAATCCTAGATGTTGTGCAACATACACTTCCTCAACAAGGTCCCTAATCAGTAATGCTGACTTGACATCGAGGTGGTGCACTATCCATGCCTCATGCGCAGCGACGGCCACAAGTGCATGCATAGAATCGAGCCTCGCCACCAGGGTAAATACCTCTTCAAACTTGGTGCCAATACGTTGCACATACCCCTTCACTACGAGTCATGCTTTCTGACTAATCATCGCTCTGCATGCGTCCTTCTTGAGTTTGAACACCCATTTCAGACCAATCAGGCAGTGGTCGGTAGGGAGATCCACCAGGATCCATGTCCCATTTTGATTGATGGTTGTCAACTCCTCCTCCATTGCTGCTTGCCATTCTAGGTCGACGTTTGCCTCCTCGAATGTGTTCGGCTCCTCGAAGGCAGCAAGCAGGAGCTCATCTTGGTTCAGCTCGTGTTGCTCAGTTGTGTTGATGATGTATGCCTGTTGACGATCGTGAAGTCCCAATTTTGACCATCAATATATCTCAATTATGTGAATGAAAAGAGATTTATCACACTTATTGCTTAAATAAATAGCCTTGTTCCACTTGTACTTGGAAAGAATTGTGCATGCAGACATTTTACACAGAATTGAGGTCAATCCAAGGGATGAATCCTGAAAAAGACATTTCCAGTCAATCAGACGTCGACATGTGGTAGCACACAGATCAAATGGCCCACCTATAGGATTACACGAGGGAATTCAATGAGTAGCACACAGAAGTAGCTAGATGGCCCGCCTGCCAGCCTCCAGGAGAAAGCACACCGTGAGAGGAGCCAGGAAAGGGTCGGTCGAACTCCTGGCTCGGCAGACTTGTTCCTGGTGCCAAATTCGATCTCCTTCAACTTGTCGACTCCCTGTGGCTCCCTAAAGGCAGCTCTGACTGCTTCGCACGTAATTAGTAGTGGGTACCTACTGAATTTTGTGTACAAATATGACCCCCACCCCTCACTTCTCCACACACACCACTTGAGCATCACTCTCTTGTATTCACTAGTTCTCCAAGTCCTTAGTGGAGTTTAGGCTGTAGGAAGGAGCCTATAGTCCCAAGTCCATTTATGAAAGGTATGGCTTATGTATCTTTTCTTCCTGGGGCAATTGTTTTTCGACCACAATTTGGAGGCTTATTGTGATCTAGACCTTGATTTTGGAATTTGTTGTTGTAGCCATAACTTTTTCACCTGAAGCTCTACATTACCACAAGTTTGTTTAGTGCTCCTAACGGTGTTAACTTTGACGTGAAAAGACAAATATATGCTATTGTTTTCATATAATTTTGACATTTACCTTTGCAACTTTGAATAACAATTCAACAACGAACAACTTCATTTTTTAGCCAAATTTTAAAATCTAGACATAGTTTTTTACAAAAAAAATATTAAAAATTAAACATAATTTTGATAACAATTCAACAAAATTTTAAATGTATCTCTTACCATGACCAACAAAATAAGAATTATGTATTCAACAGAATAAACAGCACATGTCCAACATATGAACCAATACACCGCAATTTTTATCTTGCCTTGTACTGCAGATTGAGCACTTGTTATCTCTCAGGCCACTTAATGTATCACTGCTTTGATAGTAAGATATGATCTTGTCTTATGTAGCCCGATTAGCGGACCACCGACACTAAACCTAGGTAAGAGTTCCTCACTCTAGATTCGTTATACACCTTGTTTAAGCTTCCTTGTTTCCCTCACAAGTGGACACGATGAGCAGTATTTGCTACAATAAGCTACAGCCTGAGCCTTGATTAAGAGCTGACCCTGCCACGTAAGCTCGGTTAGGCCATGTTTCTTCCTCCCAGCATCTGCTTGACTTGTACTGCAAATTGAGCACTTGTCCAACAAGACCAAAGGAGCGCAACTACAATATACAAATCTCTGATGGCAACTGCACAACTCTTCCATGAAGTTACCCAAGCATTTCCCAAATGGCTTCAAGCAGTATGAAAGAAAATTACTCCAGACAATACAGTTAGAAAGCTCAAAGTCTGAAATTCAGCATACCTTCTTTTATCCAGGTTCACTTCTCCTTTTGAACCTAACAACTACAAAGAGATTTGATGCCAGATCTTTAGGTGCAGGTCCATTTATCTACTTTTCCTTCTAGAATGATGTGTGACGACCATCACCAATTCAAAAGATCCTTGAGCAAAAGAAGAGTTGTCAGACAAAGTGATCATCAACCTTCAAGACTTTTTACCTTTCATAGACAAAGCTTTGAATGTAGTTTTTTAGGTATCATCTATCATGCTGCGGCCAAAGCAACAATTGCTTCATCAATCTACAAAGGCCAAATCAGTCATATACAGACAGGGATGGAGAGAGGGGGGATCAGGGTGTCTGCCAAGCTTGCAGGGGTGAGGGGCAGCCACTGTGCCGCCGGAGTGATTGATTGCCATTGCTGCCGCCGCACCCTCATTGCCCCGCATCTATCGTCATCACGCCGCTTGTCTCTAAGGTTCACCGTCGCCGCTTGTTTCTTCTAAGCCCGACTATGGAATCTGGGTGAATTGGGTGGGCAAGAGGGGTATTTTGTCACAAACATCTTTTCCTCTTAATGTCTCTTTTTTTCATAAGTTTATTTGAAATCAGGTAATGGAGTCGGATCATCATGGCTAACAGCGGGTTGGAGGAGAAAAAGTTGTGGTTAAAAAACAAAATTTGAAAAACTAGGTCTAGATCACAATTGACTTCTAAATTGTGGTTGAAGCACAATTGTCTCTTTCTTCATTATGTCACTTTATACATTACAATAATAATAGTTTTTTATTATTCATATCCTTGGATGAAGCATTTCTTATTTGTTTGGTGAGTCCATGCATGTGGTAGGTTTAGTAGTCATTATAATAATGTAGTAATCTTGTTATTACATTATCATAAACATTAAAGGCTTCCACTATAGTCTAATCAGGTATGATGTGAATATGTCAGTGTGAATAACATAGTGCTTGGTTCCAACGTTACTTCAACAATGTTTAGGTTGGTTGTTGCCATAGAATGGTACTTGTACCCAGACAACCAAGGTATTTACTTAACATGTAAGCGTGATGCTTAGATAGTTAAGTAGCATTGGATGTATCATAGACCAACGGGTTGTAGGGGTATGTGACAGGTGGTGACAGGCCTGTCCGTCATTTGTACTCTCCCACATTCGGCTATGCCACATGCCCTTAGCGGGAATCATTCTGGTTTTGCTAGAGGTAAACTGGTGCCTGATATGTTGGACCACTGAGCCCTAATATTCACCGCTAGCATATTCATGTTTACATTACTTAGGCTATGCATATGTATATTAGAACCATATTAGGAAGGACCCTATCTTAGCATAATTCCCACTAGGACTACATTATTTTTAGGAGTGGATTGCTTAGGTGTGTGTCACACTACCCATATTATTAACTCACCACTGTCATGATAATTACTTAATATTGTATGCCTTGAGCATAGGAATAGTGTTTAATTTACTTCATCGCTTTTCTTTGGGATAAATATGATATCATTGGGAATACTCTTGGGTGAAATGCTACAACTGTATCTTTCATGCGCTTGCAGATCTCATCTCCTACCAGAGACGATCTGTGGTGTTAAGAAATACCGACAAGCATTTCTAACACCATTCCTGTGAAAAGCAAAAGAAGTAAAGAAAAGATATCACTTATGATTAAGCTATAAGTGCTAGTAATTTTCAGACAGGTTTACCCTTGCTTTGTTTTCTTTACTTATGTGAAAACAGGATAGTGTTTGGCTAGCCCATCTCATTGGAAGCTAACGAGGATGCAAGTACTCAACCGCAAAAGTGACTCAAGGCATACATCTATCCCCAAAGCTTGGAAGAGGCACCAAGATTTTGTCTTGGATTGCCTCCACCATGCGGTGGATAGTTGGCCCTTCGTGCAACCCTCCTACAATGGGTTGATTCCATCAATCCATGATCATATTCATGCTTAGAAAAATGAAGATTTGATTGAGAAGAAAGTCATGACTCAAGGGATGGATCTGTAAATGACTCCAGTTCCGTCAGTTTGTCATGCACACTTGACAGGGTGGACATGCTAGTCATATAATTGGACATCCTATTGAAAGATCAAGGAGGTCAGGCCAACGAAGAAGTATTTGGATGATTCAAACCATGGATAATCACATGATTTGTGAAAATCCATATCAACATGGGACACTTTGGGGATTTATTTCCCTAAGACCCGTGAGGATCCTTCATTTCCATGCAACAACTCCAATGACCACCACCAACAAGGAGGTCAAGGGTGGAATCAATACAATCAAAGAGGTTATGGGAATTTCAACAACTCCAACAGATTCAACTTCAACAAGCCTACCTTGAAGTATCTTGTTCATGGTGAAGCATAAATCAATGACAATATACCAAAGAAGCAATTGTCCAAGGACAAGACACTTGAAGAGCATTAAAGATCATAGATATCCAACAATTACTTGTTGGGACCCTACACATCGACCAAGTCCGTGCGACCTTAGGCACGCGACATTGTCGGTGTTTTTGATCCGGCAGATCTCCCGACACTACTAAAGTGTTGGAGGAGTTTGAGGTTTTGTATGGGCGCGCGGAGATTCCAGAAGGTGAGATGTCGAGTGACACAAGGGACATAAAGATTTACGTGGTTCGGGCCGCCTGAGCGTAATACCCTACTCCACGGGGTGTGTTGGTGTTGTATTGGATGTATGAGCTCAACGACAGTTGAGAGTGTAAGTCAGCGTGTCTCCGGAGAGTGTGTTCTATGTATCATCGGCCTGTCCTTTTATAGTACAAGGGCAGGCCGTTACAAGTTAGCCTGGCCCGACATGTGGCCCCGGCGGTTACTGATATTGATACACATTCAACACGTTTAATTGCCCTTAATGACCGAGTTATGGGCTTTGACAGCACCATTACTGGTAATTAAGGTCGTCCGATCGTGTGTCATTAATATAGTATTAATGACACTTGATCGGGTCTTGAAGTCCTTGATTCCCCTTTGAAGATCCGGAGCTGTTGTGGAGTCTTCCGGAGGTTAGAGGCTGAAGATTCGACGGTTGGACACGTGGTGTAAAAGCCTGTTTTTCGGAAGAACAAAAACGCAAAAATGCGAACTTAAAAATTTTGAAAATAGACTTGGAAATCCAAACTCACATGAGCCATATGAGTTAAACTATGTTCACTAAAAATAGGGACTTGTTAAAACTTTACGTATAGAACATGGTTGCTGATGTGGAATGGAACTTAAGGTGAAGAATCCTTAATTTCCAAGTATTCACATTTTCAATGAAAAATTTAAGGAGAAAAGAAAACAAAATAGAGAGAAAGAAAAAGGAATTATTCCAACCCTAAAATGGGACATCCAAAAATATTCAAATCTCAGGCCGTAAATTTTTCCATGACCCACTAATATTCCAATTAGACTCTCGGAAAAGTTTCAAAATTTTTGAAGCACGTTTCCCATTTATTGGACACGTACTGAGAGTTTAATCAACGTCGACTTCAAATTTAAACTTTGTGCTCAACCTTGTCCAAATCAACTCCAAATTTTTCCTGAGGTCCCTTATGGTTCAAAAAGGTTAACTTCAAAGTTTCAGGATTTTTGAACCTAATCTACTATTTATTTCCTTGAGTCAAGTATCACCACTTGAGTTCAAATTCAAACCTGAGTTCAAATTCAACTTGCTCAGTTTTGAAATCTGATTGCACCATAAAATTCTCCACATTTTATTTAGTCATTGGGCCAAAGTTAAATATTTTTGAAGTATGTCTGCTAGCCCCATTTCAATTTTAAAAGAGAAGGAAGAAGACAGTGGGACCCACATGTCATACTTATCCTCAGTACTAGGAAAAGGGTGGGCCCCACTGGTAAGCTGCTCAATGGATGAGATATTTTGCATCTGAAAATGAAGAGGATAAGGAGAAAGGAAAAATGGGGCCCACATGTCATGTCTATCCTCATAGCCACAAAAACCAACTTTGCTGCTCTCTCTGTGTCCTTATCAGCGCCCGACCCCGCTTCTCCTTCCCTCCTCCCACGGCCGCTCATGGCACCGTAGCGCCCCACCAGGGCTCGCCCCCTACTCACCGCCTCCATACGCGCCACCTCCCGGCCGGCCCCTGCCTCCTCGCCCGACCTCGCACCTCCGCACCTCCCATGCGCCCTGGCCACGGCACCGCCCCACGCCTACCTCGCCGGTCGTGCCCCTTACCGACGTGTGCCGTCCCTGCGCCGCACGCCTGCGCGACGCCCGACCGCCACGGTGCTCCCTGGCTCCTCGCCTCCCTCGGCGCTTGTCCACGCGCCGCCGATGCCGCGCTGCTGCGCCCCACGTCGGCCGCCTCCTCGTCGCCCACGACACTCCCGACGGCGCGCTCACCGCCGCCTCGTCTCCCGGCCACCGCTCGCCCTGTACCACGGCATCACCATCCCGCCGCCAGCGCCCAACTTCGCCTCCGCCAGGTCCGCGCGCCTCCTCCGCGTTTGGCCGCCGCCTCGTCTTCCCGCCAGCGCCGCGCCTCCTCCTCGCCAATTCTGTTCGCGCCGCTCCCGTCGGCTTGCCTCCCGACCGCCGCGACGTCGCCCCACGCTGGCTGCCGCTCGCCTGACACCGCGCGCCGCCATCCCACCGCGGCCTCGCACCAGATCGCTCGTCCACCGTGGCGTCGCTCCGCGCCCGCGTCCCAGCGCCCGTGCGCCTGGCCGGCGACTGGCCGTCGTTCCTGCTCGCCCCCTGCACAGGTGCGCTCCCCGGCCGAGCAACCCAGCCGCCCTTGCTGTTGTCCAGAACCAGCACCACACGCAGACACCCGGCCGCCGTGTCCTTGCTGGCTGCGCCTTTCCGGGCCGACCGCGAGCACCATGACGCCATGTCCGCGTTCTGCGCCGTGGCTATGTCCTGGAAGCAAAGCAAGTATTGAATGAGATGCACAGGATTCGGGAACACGTCGTTGACATAATGGTATCGACCATTAATCCAAGGTTAGCTCTTATTTTGCAAGAGTGATTGGATCGATGACTGCAACCTAGGGTGCTCGATGAAATGCCTTCTAGGTCAAGCCAAGTGGTTCGGTGATCACCGATGACTTGGAGTAGAGGTATGCAATAACGTTGCGACCAACAAGGAGAACTAGACCAAGGGGGACCTTGGATAAGAGTTCCTTGGTTGTGTCGAGGATGTTCCGTAGCCGATCACATGATTGGTTAACTTGGTGTACCCCGTCTTCGACGGCAGGTTTGTCGAGTCGCTTATCAACAACCGAGTCGACATCACTAGCCTTAAGACTCACAAGGTGGTGTTCGGGATTCTGCTCACCCTATTGACGAGTTCGGGTCGATGTAGACGTGGCTAATCCGATCTTCCCGTGATGGCAAAGCATGACCGTCACGACAAGGTCTCGCATCATGTTCGAGTTCTAGGAGTTCACCGAGCTCATCTGGACAATCTTGCAAAGGACACTGAAATAGTGTCACGTAAGCACTTGAACAATGCTCGAGAAGCTTGCCGTAGAAACTACTTTACCTAAAGGTCATTTGAACGTTGTCTCGGTATTCACGTCAGGTTAACAAGGCTCGTTATGATGTCTTAAGTCCAAAGAATGTTGACCTCACTTCACTCCCAAGTGTCGCTAGGGTTTCATCCTGGTTCATCCTTATCAGAACCCTGCGATCACACTTGTCACGTAATTAGGTTTACTCTTTAATGAGTTTGTGTAACTTCGTTGGTCGACTTCTAAATCACAACCTCTTTTTGCACAGTTCACTCATGCCTTAAGCTTTCAATGCTCCATCTTGATCGCTTAGTCTTCCTTACATCACACAGTCCACTAATACTTCTTCACCATTCTACCTTATCACTCTTTGTGTGGCATAGTTCCAAGTGTCGAGTGCTAAATTGCGATGTGTCATTACATTGCACCTTTCAGTGCTTATCTCGACACTACTATGCCACCTTGACACTTAGGTCATCCTTACACTACCAGTCCAACACTTTCACACCATTCAGCTGTATCGCCCTTGAGTGGCATAGCGTCGAGTGTTGAGTGCCAAGTTGCAATGTGTGCTTACATTGCACCTTTCAATTCACATCTCGATACTACTATGACCACTTGACTTCATCCTTTGTTCATTCACACAACAAA
Source organism: Tuctoria greenei (assembly GCA_036927565.1). Lineage (NCBI taxonomy): Eukaryota > Viridiplantae > Streptophyta > Magnoliopsida > Poales > Poaceae > Tuctoria > Tuctoria greenei. The sequence goes on from JAYESD010000001.1 coordinate 203,792,214, forward strand.
GGCATATCTGTCCTTCCTAGTCGAACTCCTCATTCTTAGAGTTTACACAACCCCATGGAGTCTTTTCTTAAATTACTTAATTACTTCATTACTTATATGCATATCATGTCGATAGGAACGTGCTGATAGGTGATCGACAAGAAGCTTCACTTGGAGGAGAAGGCCAAGGTGTTTCCACTGAGGTTCCATGGCAAGTCCTCCGGAGGAAGATCAAGCCCTAACAATTGACATTTGTTCAGTCGCAAACTAAGGCAAGCCCCGGTTTGCATTTAAGTCGTTTATAAACTTTTGCTTTATCACTATGATGAGTAGTATATGAATTGTGCATTACGTTTAGGGTGAATGATACTCCACATGCATGACCAAAAATCCCAGGGTTTATGTGGCACGAGTTACAGTTTGACCTGTAGTACTGCTTTGCTAATGCATAGGAAATCCGGTAGAAGTCGAGTAGTTGGAATCTACTCGCGAGAGATGTATCTCACAGGATTGGTTGGATAGCAAATGGCTTATTATAATGAAATTGAGACCGGGCAGGGAATGGATAGGAAGCGGCGAGAAGTGAGTCTCGATCGCATAGCCCTGCCTGTGTCGATTAAGGCCCGCTTCGTGTGCGGCCCCTTCGGACAAGCTTGAGTTGTACCGGCAATATAATGGACATATGGAATCCAATAAACTGATGTAACTTGACAACTAGGATGTTGAGACCCATTAACTCACCATCGATAGGGGTGGGTTGAGGACAGTAAGGTGTAAATCGGTCGGCGGACACATGAGGTGTTCCGTGCGGAGACCTTCTGTTTGCGGAGGTGAGACGGGCTCAGCATTTGAGTTTCTTGTGAAAGGTGGCCATATATGCCTAGTACTGAAGTGTTATGTAGGTACAGGTGTGCTCGCTGACACTTCCGAACGACGTATGTGTCGTGTTGTCCGGGTGTGTCTTGATTGCAATCACTGTCCCTCGCAGTAATAGAGTACCACTTGTCTGTCGCAGTCGTGACGTAGTAAATACTAAAGAAGCCAGAAAATCATATTGTATTGAATTATAATTACTTTGCAACCTTGTATGATTTAGAGATAGTACAATTAAAAGTTTACAGTTTCCCCATACTTTAGCTGTAATAGCATTATGTGCTTTGGGCATGTCATATCATCGGTAAAGCGTTTCTTGTTTGATTGTGGAGCCCATGATGTGCCGTGCTCGGAGAATGTCATTTGCTACTTAAAACTTGATTATAAGGATCCACTTGTAGGCGAGTCCATTTATGCTATTCCTTACCTATGTTTAGTGTCCCCTTGCATATGTCTAGTGAGACGGTTAAGTCTTGCTGAGCCTTATGCTCACGTTTGCGCTTTAACGATTTTTGCAGGTATTAGTTTTATTTCTGCTGTTCAGGTTGTACATGAGACTCGAGGTGTCGAGATAAATCTCATGTGAGCCACGCCGCTGCTGTATGTTCTTCGTGTTGCTAGTGAGAATCGTCCTAGGGCATGGACGTCTTCTCTCCTGCTTAGTTAGGTGAGATTTTGAGTATGTATTTTCCGCTGTGTGTGTACCCTTGTTGTACACTCTTTTGTAAACTCTTCTTATTATGAAATGAAAACTTTATATGTTTTGGTATCCTTTTCGTGTGTGCTGTTAGGTGCCGCATCGCACGGCACCACCCAATGAGATCCTCGGATGTGTGGACTCTGGTCCCCACACGTGGCAGCGCCAGAGCTCACTATGGGGAACAGATAGGTCCGGTGTTACCTGACACGTGTTAGTTCTGGAGCTTCCCTCGGTCTGGGGTTAGGTCCGAGGGTGCCCTTTCGGTACATAGCCCGGAGCTCCCCCCTTGTGGGCGGTAGCTCTGGTTTGATAGTACACGTGGCGACCCTGGGACTAACCATGTTGGAGAAGCGGGTCCGGTTATGTCTAACATGTGGGCCTCCTAAGGTCTTCAAATCAAGTAGATGACTTTTCCTTTTGATCTTTGCAATCCCAAGGAGTATATGGTACCCAGGGTACTGACAGTAGCCCCCTGGGCCCACCTCTGGGGAAGACTCCTTGGGTGAAGTCATTCCGCCGGAGGTGGGTCCATTCTTCGACTTTTGAACTGAGTCTTCAAAGGTCTTTGGATGTGCCGTTGGCGATAGTTTGGAGTTAAATCCTCGCCACATGGCATATCCCGTGTGCGGCAAATGAGATCTTTGGCGTGCGGATCTCACGCAATTGAAGGTCGCCGGTTCCCGATACGAAAATCGTATCGGTTCCGCGCACCTTGTTAGGTCGCCGCCTTCGGGCTTCCCGCCTCATGATGACAACCGTTCGCCTGGGTAAGAATCTCGACTTGATCGTCGGGGTGGTCCCGGGCCCCTTGTCATCGGCTGGGTGGAATTTTTGAGTTGTATCTTCGATTTCCTTGCGGTTTCCATCCAAGTGTTGCGAGGGCTTACTTAAGGAGGAAAGCACGCACCGTCTGGAGTTCTTTACGCCTCTCATCTGATCTTGCGCTCAAACGCCCAACTTGTGCTCGCTTTTCCTCTCTTGCCTTGCTGTGCTGCGATGGAGTTGGGTCTCCGCGAGAGTCGTTTGAAGACCGAAGGTGACTTGAAGAAGGTACGGGCCCTCATGGGATGGTCCCCGGACTTCTTCAACCGTCTGGTCCGCGCCGGAGGAGAGCTCCCGTTCGAGAAGGAGCACGCTGGCGAGATGGTGTACTTCTCTTCGTACGCCATAGTGGGGTTGATCCCACCTTTTTCCTCTTTTTTCTTGATGCTGCTAGACTTTTATGGTCTGCAGCTATACCACCTTGGCCTCCACTCCATTCTTCTTGTGTCTATCTTCGTCCACTTCTGTGAAATGTGGGTGGGCATACCCCCTGCATTGAACTTTTCCGGACCTTCTTCACCATCCATACCACCGGTAGGAGTAATGAGTACCTTGGCTTCTATTACTTCGTGAAGCGCAAGAAGTGCCCATTCAAGTACCTCCAGTCGTTTCCCTCTGGAAAGTGGGATGATTGGAAGAAGGACTGGATAGTCATCCGGGTGGAGGAGCACGAGAAGCTGGAGCTGCCCGAAGGCCTCCCCAACATCGACACTACAGTCTGGAGTGAAGCTCCGGTGCTGGCGGAAGCCTTCAACCCTGCTCTGACCAGGATCCGCCAGTGCGTGGAGGGAGGATTAACTCCTCAGGTAGTGTTTTGCAACTTCTTGGTCAACAGGTGGGCACCGCTGAAGAGGAGAGGAAAACTCGCTTGGGCCCTCAACAGTGTGATGGACGACGACCGGGTCGAGACCGGGCTGAAGTCCAACATGTCGGGGACAACCTTGGAGTTCCATCTCAAGAAGTTCCAGCACGGCATCGACGTCGCGGGTGACGACTTGACTCCGCCATCAGCTTTTCTCCCTCTGAACATGGAAGTAGAGTTCAGCAGGGAGCTCCGACGGAAGATGCCTGTGCTTGACGACCTTGGTGTCGTCGAGAGAAGATCAACCTCCAGGGTGGTGATCCCTGGGGCTTCCGAAGGTGGCTCCGACCCTGCCCCGAAGCCAAGGATCAAAGTCGTCAGCAAGGGCAAGGAGCTGGCAGACGAACCCTTGAGCCGGAAGAGGAAGCTGCAGCATGCCGACGGAAGGTCCGTCAGGCCTGCCACCTCTGCATCAGCTCCTTCTCCCCGGAGGGGGGGGTCTTCTACAACTGCGGCGGTTGTTCCCGCAGCGGCGTCCTCCCGGGGTGCTAGCTCCGAGCATGAGACTTCAGCACCAGGGCCGGTTGAGGCCTCTAGGTCCGGAGATCCTTCCCGGTCGAGGGGGGCCTCGACTAAGGAAATGCCTGTGGCTGCGACGAGTTCCGGGGGGCCTTCTGGGGCTTCCACGCTGGCGGTGGCTATGGTCAGCCCTGAACGTCCGGGAAAGAGGTTCCGCGCAAGCTGGTGCGGAAGCCTCCCAAGGTAATTTTTAATCTTTACCTCAAACAGTTGTTTTATTGTAGTAACTGTTTTTTGAGTTTCTTCATCCATCATTTGCAGCATTCCCAAGAAGAGGAGTGAGGCTCCACCCTCAGTCACAGCAGCTGAAGTTGTGAGGGCGGAAGCCTCTGCTCCTGTCCCGATGCCGCCCCAAGTGGTGGCTGAAGCTGCGACAGCTCCAGCGCCAACTGTCGTGGTCATGGACCTCGACTCATCCCCAGAAACTTCCGTGGTAGCGCCGGACCGCGGGAGAGAAGATGCGCCAGTAGCACCTGCCCCGGAGGTTGAAGCTCCGGGTCCTGGTGCAGAGATGATGGAAGCTCCGGCCGTTGAGCCGGAGGAAGCAATAATTCCGGCCCCAGAGCTAGAAATTGTCGAAGCCCCAGCGGTTGAGCCGGAGGTAATTGAAGTCCCAGCGTGCGCGCCGGATGTTGAGGAAGTCCTGGCGGTTGGGCCAGCTACCTCTGAAGCACCGGCCGCAGAGCCGGTTTTTGTTGGAGCTCCCACCGCAGGGCCGGTTGATGTTGAAAACTTTCCGGCTCCCGAGCCGGTTTTTGCGGAGGCGTCGGCACTCGAGCCCCCAGTAAAGGAGGTGCCCAGGCCGGAGCCAGAAGCAGCCCCTGCTCCAGGAGTGATGACGCCGGAGGTACCCGCGGCTGAGCCGGGGTGCCCAAACGCAGTTGTTGGTCCCCTGCCTGAGGGGGCAAATGAAGACCTGGCGGCGGGGCCTTCGGAACCACTTCCGGAGGTCGGAACATCATCAGCGGGATCCTCCTTGATGGTGACTGAGGCCATCCTAGAGGACGGCCCTAGTGCCATGGAGACTCAGGGGACCACTCTTGTGGAGTGGGACCCAATTTTTGTATCTGAAAACCCGCTCGAACCAGCAGAGGAGACCCCAGCAGGTCCGGAACCTATCCCGTTGTCATTGTCTATTGACAACGCATGTTCTAGTCTACGTCAAGTTCAACTGGCCTTCTTCTACGACAGCAAGGCTCTTGAAGAGGAGCGCCAATCCCTTAGGCGGTGGCGTAACCGGCTCTACTTCGAGACCAAGCTGGCGCAGTCGAGGCTAGCAGATGACAAAGAGTGGATCAAGCGGGAGAAGGTCCGCCTGGAATACTGGGGCAAATTATTGGATGACAGGGAGAGTATGACTCGCGCCCTCGACACTCAATCCCGGGCCATTTATGAGCATACCAAAGCAGCTAATAGTGCGGCCGATGAATGCCAAGAAAGGCTTGAGGCCATTAACACTACTCTCATCAAGCGCCGGGAGGCACTTGAGGAGAGGGAGAAAAGGCTCGAAGATGAAGAGTAGAAACTCCTAGAGCTGCGGGATGACGTCTTGAGGAGGGAGGAGGAGCTCAATGAAAAGGTGGCTCTGGCTGACAAGGGCCTCGAAGAGCGTGCCAAGAAATTGGAAGAGCGCTGCGCTGAGGAGGAGGAGAAGGCCTGGGTGCGAGGGCAGGAACTCTACGAGCAAGAGTGTGCCATCGCTGCCAGGGAGAAGAAAGTAAGGGGCAGGGAGAAGGACCTGGTTGACCGCCGGAACAAGATCCACCTCTGGGAGGAGGAGCTCGGAAAACTCGAGAAGCGAGTTGCTGAAAAGATTCAGCAAAACGCCAAAGAAGTTGAGCGCCTCGCTCACGAGAATTTTGAACTGGTGGCGGCCAAAAGATCCTTGGAAGAACTGAAGGGCTTGAGGGATGCGGACTTCCTACAGGTTTGGGAGTTCCTGGGCAAGGCCAACGACGCGCTGACACCGAGGGCTTCGGTCCCGTGCGTCCAGATGATCCGGAGCCAGAGCCGGACCTGGCGTTGCAAGCGCGGAGCTCGCCGGGTAGCAAACTCTCCAAGGTGGGTGACGTCATCGCGGACTAGTTGGAGGTTGAGGGGCAATCCCTAGCGAAGAACATCGCAGAGTATGTGCTGATGTGCTACACCAGCCGGGATCCCCAATTCCCTCTGGACCCGGTGCTTGAGGGTCCCGTCGAAGGAGAAGGCGAAGCCACCCGAGCCAACGTGTCGGAGGTTGCTCAGAAGGTTGCCCAGTTCTTCCATAGGGTCTAGGACAATCTCCGTAGCTCCCACTTGTATTCTCTCTTTTTCTTCCTCAATTTTGTAATCCCTTGTCTCCAGATGAATGAAATCCCCAAATTTTTGTGAATTTCACTTTTTGTCTTCAAAACTTTTGTCTTCACTTGGCCCCCTGGTAGATGTATACAATTTGATTGTGAACATGTACCAAGAGGATATTGTGTTTTTTTGAAGACTCATTTGCTTCGAACTTGTAGAGTGTAGGTCCGAAGTCTTCGATAGTGAAGGCCCCCTGAGGTTGTCGGAGCTTAGTAGCTCCGGCAGTAGTTCCTATCCACGCGTAGAGCATCAATAGTTAGACCTCCGGGGTGTCGGAGCTTAGTAGCTCCAGCAGAGACCTTTGCCAACGCGTAGTTTGTCGGTAGCAGACTCTGTTTGTGGAATCTTCTCACCATCTTTTATTCTGCATCGACGGTTGCCCCCCCCTAGCTTTACAGGAGCTTGGTTGCTCCGGTGATGCTCGATTTTAATGTTCAACATTGATTATAGGCCACCTAGGGGGAGTCGGAGCTTTGTGAGCTCCGGCTTTTCTCCATCAACGTGGATTCTTTATTTTTCCTGCACACTGAAGCCAAGAAAAATAGTAAAATTCGCTCCTTGCCTATAACCTCGTCGTGGCTTACGATTCTCAAGAAAATTTTAGGTCAAACACGGTTCTGAATGTGACCGAACGCATTGCCTTCTTTCTTCCGGATCCAATTGTACTTGGACCCGCCTTACTTCGGCCTGCCGGGGTGTAGGTAGAGTGGCGTACTTAGGGTGCTTGACCAGGCTAAGTCGATAGCACACTCCGGCCCTAGATTGGCTTGGCGACATTCAGGCGAGTGAGCCATGAACAATATTTGAATCCAGATGAATCGACAATACAGCTCGAATCATATATGAACCAGTCGAACTAAAATTTCTTAAGAATTGCACGTCTTTGTTATAGACAAGAAAGAGAAAAATAAAAAATGTTGAGCCTGTACAAAGTAAATGCACTTGGAGTCTGTTTCACATGAAGATGTCTTTCAATATAGGTCTGGGGTACAGGGGAAACAAGTACACTCTTAGGGTACGGAACCAGGCTAAGCGTGTTTAATTTCTCGTTTGACCCAGGGTAGCTAGCCACACTTTTAGTCCTGAGACTACGACAAGTGTTGCATGAACTTTGCGGACCTTCCGGGAAAGGTCTGGCTCTTCTCCCGGAGGAACTACCCGACTCTGTACAATGACTCTATAACATACACCTCAAGTTACTACAGACTCACCTCCGTGATATTAAGTGTAGAACTTACGGAGGTGCTCAATGTTCCAAGGATTTGGGAGAGGTGTCCCATCCTCGGTAGCCAAGCGAACGCTTCCGGGACGGGATACTTTAATCACTCGAAAGGGTCCCTCCCAGCTGGGGGAGAGTTTGTTTAACTCTTCTCTGGATTGTATTCTCCATAGCACCAGATCGCCTTCCTCGAGCTATCGGTTGTGTACATGCCGCTGATGATAGCGCCGAAGGGCTTGGCGGTATCGGGCATTCCGAACAGCTGCTTGGCACCTTCCCTCCTCAAGGAGGTCTAGGTCTTCACGTCGGAGCTGGTCCTGCGTGGCTTCGTCGAAGGTCCGGACCTGGAGTGACCCCAAGGTGATTTCCGGAGGAAGGATTGCTTCAGCTCCATACACCAGGAAGAAGGGTGTCTCTCCAGTCGACCAGTTTGGAGTTGTCCTGTTGGCCCATAAAGTGGGCGGAAGCTCTTCAATCCAGTTGGCTCCATGTTTTTTCAAGCGCTCATAGGTGCGCGTTTTGAGTCCTTTAAGGATTTCAGCATTTGCTCTCTCGGCTTGGCCATTGCTTGCTGGGTGAGCTACGGAGGCGTAGCAAACTTGAATGCTGAGGTCTTCGCAATATCCTTGAAATGCAGAGCTTGTGAATTGGGTCCCATTATCAGTGATGATTTTGTTTGGGACTCCAAATCTGCATACAATGGACTGCAAAAAGTTGATAGCAGATTGCTTGTTGATTGTCACAACTGGAGTTGCTTCCAGCCACTTGGTGAACTTGTCAATGGCAACGTACAGGAACTGGTAACCTCCGATGGCTCTTGGGAAAGGTCCCAAGATGTCCATCCCCCACACAGCGAAGGGCCATGTAGGAGGTATCATTTGTAGGGACTGAGCCGGTGTGTGAATTTGCTTTGCATGAAATTGACATGCTTCACATTTCTTCACCAGCTCAGTTGCATCCTAGAGTGCTGTAGGCCAGTAGAAGCCATGCCGAAAGGCTTTACCAACCAACATGCGGGAAGACGTGTGGTTCCCACACTCGCCTCCATGGATTTCTGCGAGGAGCTCACAGCCTTCTTCCCTTGTGATGCACCGCATTAGGATGCCATTGGCACCGCGCCGGTAGAGATCCCCTTCTACCAACGTGTATCTTTTAGCCAATCTAACTACCCGGTCAGCGGATACATCATCGTCGGGAAGGATGTTGTCTTTCAAGTAGTTCCGGATCTCCGAGATCCATGCATCAGAACTAACTTGAGCATTTGAGTCTTGCGTGCTGGGTTGCTCGGAGCTTCCGGCAGCACCTATGACCCTTGATGGTTGCCATGGTAATAGGGCAATCGGGACCGTCAGCTTTGGGATGCTAATCTCGCCCCCTTCGTTTAGTTCGGCAGGCTGAGCTGTGGTTTTTGACAACCTCTGGACAAAAGTTCCGTCAGGAACCGGAGCTCCGGTTGACGCTTTCGTTGAGAGTTCGTCGTCTTCAGTGTTGTCGGCACGCTGGACATGGTGGAGATCTAGGACTTCGAAGTCCTTCTGAAGCCTCTGGACTTCAAGGAGGTAAGCAGCTAGCTGGAGATTGTTGCAGGAGCATTCACCCTTCACTTGCTTAATGATGAGCTGTGAATCTCCCTTGACCAGCATTTGCTTGACACCGTATGATAGTGCCACCCTTAGTCCGTAAATGAGTGCTTCATATTCCGCCATGTTGTTGGTCGCCTTGAAGTCAAGGTGTACCATGTATTTTACCTTCTCTCCGTTTGGTGCGAGGAGAAGGATTCCAGCTCCGGCCCCCTGCTTTTGCATGGAGCCGTCGAAGTAGAGGGTCCAGTGAGGCTCGGTGAAGACCGGAGCCTTGTGTTCTGGCTTTTGCTCGCTGGGGCCCCCAGGGTTTGATGGAGAGGGAGTCCATTCCGCCATGAAGTCTGCCAATGCTTGACTCTTGATTGCTTGCCTTGAAATGAATTCGAGATCGAATTCGGCCAATTCCGCTGCCCACTTTGCAATATTCCCAGTTGAATTGGGATTATGCAAGATTGCTCGAAGTGGGTAAGAAGTCACCACTGAGATCTTGTGAGCTTGGAAATAATGGAAAAGCTTCCTGGAGGCAATAAGAACTGCATAGAGCAGCTTATGCACCTCTAGGTATCGAGTCTTGGCGTCATGAAGTACTTCATTAATGAAGTACACTCGGCGCTGAATGGTCCGGACCCTCCCGGAGGGGCCCGGAGCTTCCTCTTCATTGATCCGGATCCTCCCGGAGGGGTCCAGATTTTCTTCGGGGACTTCCGGGTCCTTGCTGGAGGAACCCGGAGCTTCTTCAGAAGTGACCTGGACCCTCCCGGAGGGGTCTGGGTCTTCTGAAGTAACTTCTTGTGGATTCAAGTCTGGAACCTGGGACCCAGACTCGCTTTCAGGAACCTCCAGACCCTCCTGAAGGGGTCTGGACTCCTGAGTATGGGATGGTTCTGGTCTCTCCGCAACCAGGACCATACTGATGACTTCGTCAGTGGCTGAAATGTAAAGTAGCAAAGGCTCACCAGGGTTCGGAGCTACCAGAGGCAGTAGGGTGGTGAGGAGCTATTTTAGCTCCTGGAATGCCTTTTCTGCTTCTTTAGACCATTGGAATGGTCCGGACTTCCTTAATAACTTGAAGAAGGGGAGTGCCCGTTCCGCCAGTCTTGAAAGGAACCGGTTGAGGGCTGCTAGACATCCAGTTAGCTTTTGGACATCTTTGATGCGGGCTGTTGGCCGCATGTATTCAATGGCTTTGATCTTCACCGGATTAGCTTCTATGCCCCGGTGACTTACCAGGAAACCAAGAAGTTTTTCAGAGCTAACCCCGAAGACACACTTGTCTGGATTTAGCTTTGTGCGGGTGACCCGCAGCTTGTCGAAGACAGCCTGCAAGGTGTCAAGGAGTGACTCCTTGTTCTTGACCTTGACCACGATGTCGTTGACATACACTTCCACTATGTCTCTAATGAGTTCTTCAAAGGTTTTGTACATAGCTCGTACAAAGGTTGAAGCTGTATTCTTGAGACCGAATGGCATGGCTGTATAACAGTACAATCCATTACTGTGATGAAAGAGGTATGCTCTTCATCTTCCCCAGACATTCTGATTTGATGATACCCAGAATATGCATCTAGGAAACACAGTAATTCACACCCAGAGGTGGAATCCACTATCTGATCTATTCTAGGTAATGGGAATGGATCTTTTGGACATGCCTTATTTAGTGGTGTGTAGTCGATACACATCCGAAGCTTCCCGCTGGCCTTGGGCACAACGACTGGGTTTGCCAGCCACTTTGGATGGAAGACTTCTCGGATGAATCCAGCTTCGAGCAACTTCTTCACTTCTTGTCGAACGAAGTTCAGTCGCTCTACGGATTGCTTCTGAGGCTTCTGATGCACAGGCCGAACATCGGGGTAGATCTTCAGATTGTGCTCAATCACTTCCCTGGGGATCCCAGGCATTTGTGACGTTGCCAGGCAAACACGTCGACATTAGCCCGGAGGAAAGTGATGAGCGCGAGTTCCTATTTGTCGTTCAATCCCCCCGATATACGAGTGGTCTGAGCGGCATCGGAACCGATTTGGACGACTTTGATGGGAATGTCGGTGTCGCCACTTGGCTGCACACGAGGTGCAGAAGTCGAGCCTCGCTGACGAATGCTCGGGGGTTTTGGAGCTTGCTCCTGCCTGGAGTCCTCCTCTTGCGCCGTAGTAAGCGCATGGAGTTCTTCCAGAGCAGTTACTCCGGCAGTACGATCTCCGCGGATCCGGAGAACGCCTACTGGTGTTGGCATCTTTAACACCAGGTAACCATAATGAGCAGCTGCCATGAATTTGTACAAGGCAGGCCTACCCAAGATGGCATTGAAGGGTAAGTTGATTTGAGCAACGTCAAAGACCAACTTCTCGGTGCGATACTTCTCCCGGGTCCCGAAGGTGACGGGGAGGGTAATAGCTCCGAGTGGGGTAATGGCTCCCGGACTTACTCCGGAGAAAGGTCGGGAGGAGTGGAGATCTGAAGGTCGGAGCTGAAGCTTTGTAAAAGCTTCGAATCTTATGAGGTTGAGCCCCGAACCTCCGTCTACCATGACATGGTGGAGCTGGATGTTATTGATGGTAGGAGATACCATCAAAGGTAGTTGACCTGCTCCAACCATGCTTCAAGGGCAGTCCGAAGCATCAAAAGTAATGGTTGTGTCCATCCACTTCCGATGAGGCTCCGCCCTAGCTGTAGGAGCTACAGCAGCCATGTCCCGACGCATAGTCTTAATGACGCGGCGGGAGGTGATGTCGCATGATCCACCAAAAATGGTGTTCATGGTCTTCCGACGCTCGTTGTCAGAGACGTCGGAATCATCGTCGATGGAGGTGTAGACGGCCTTCAGGACCTTTTTGGGATCTTGAAAACCTAACTCCTCTGCAGCTAGATCTTCGTCAACTTTTTGTTTTCCTTCCCTCTGTCGGAAAGGAGCTTCTTTCCGGTGCTTGTTGTAGCGCTCGGAAAGGTTTTGGACCTCCCGGCAGTCTTCCAAACTGTGGTTGTCTGTTTTGTGAATTGGACACCACACCTTGGGTTTGCCAACGTCTTCAGAAGACGGTCGAGGTCGCTTCTCGGGGCGTGGCCCCCGGCCACCCGGAGCTGCAGCAGCTGCAGCATTGGATGCACCGGCCGACCGCTTCTTCTTGCCGTTGGTCTTTTTCTTCTTCTTGCGACTCCCGAAGATAGCAGCTTCTCCTTTGGAGGATTTCTTGTGATCCTCCGGAGTTGGTTTGGAGTGCATTTCTTGGATCTCCGCGGCTCTGGCACATTTGTCAGTCAAGCTGAAGAGTTTCGTGACACTGGTAATCTCCTTGATCGCCAGTTTCTCCAGCATCTTCTTATCCCGCACTCCCTGTCTAAATGCCACGATGACAGAGGCGCTAGAGATAAAAGGGATAGTGTTTCGTACCTGAGAGAATCTTTGGATGAATGATCGCAGGGATTCTCATCCTTTTTGCACAACTGCAAAAAGGTCCAGTTCGGTGCCTGGTCGGGTGTAAGAACTCCCGAAGTTGGCGGTGAACTGCCGGCACAACTCCTCCCAACTGCTGATGGATTTGGGTGGAAGGCTCATAAACAAGGACCCGGTGGTCCCAGTTAAAGCCACTGGGAAATAATTGGCCATTACGTCCTCATTTCCTCCAGCAGCCAAGATAGCAGTGGAGTAAATTTGAAGAAATTCGACAGGATTAACGGTCCCATCGAACTTCTCCGGCAGGTGAGGCCGGAACTTTTGTGGCCACCTGACCATACGCAGATGCATGGCCAGGGCTGAACAGCCTCCTCCTACTCCTTCAGGAGCAGGAATGTCTTGAGCTTCTCGTCTTTCACGAGCACGCTCAATATGGACTTGGCCGTCTTGTTGGCGATATCGGCGATCAAGCTCCGCCCGGAGGTCATGAGTTGAAAGCCTTGATACCGTGTGAGTGCATCGTGCCCCGGAGGGCAACGACGTCACCTGCTGTGATGCAGCACGTCTCCTGTTGTTGGAAACGTGCGGACCAAGTCTGCCAGACAAGGTCCGTCGCTGCGACGGGGCCCGTCCTGAAGGAGGAGGACCCTGGTTGCTGATGCGGTCGGCTGCACTACAACCAAGTGTTCCACATCGGCCCTCCACTGCTCCATTGCATCCCGGGATGCGTCCGGAGGTGGTGGGCACTGAAGAAGAGAACGTGCTGCATGAAGCGCGTGTTCCGGGTTGTCAAGATTTGCCGATGCAGTGATTGATGCCGATGCACCATCACGTTGTCCAGCTTGATTTGCTGGTGGAGGCGGCGGTGGTGGAAGTGTGACTCCTGCTGGAACCGTGGTTCCTGCTGGTGGCTGCATATTGGAGGGATTACCCCCAACAGCTTGAACAGCGGGATGACCATTGGATGATCCAGCGGCTGAGTTCACCATTCTTGAAATCTCCGGTCCCCCTACCTGGCGCGCCAACTGTCGGTGTTTTTGATCCGGCAGATCCCCCGACACTACTAAAGTGTTGGAGGAGTTTGAGGTTCGGTATGGGCGCGTAGAGATTCTAGAAGGTGAGATGTCGAGTGACACAAGGGACACGAAGATTTACGTGGTTCGGGTCGCCTGAGCATAATACCCTACTCCACGGGGTGTGTTGGTGTTGTATTGGATGTATGAGCTCAACGACAGTTGAGAGTGTAAGTCAGCGTGTCTCCGGAGAGTGTGTTCTATGTATCGTCGGCCTGTCCTTTTATAGTACAAGGGCAGGCCGTTACAAGTTAGCCTGGCCCAACATGTGGCCCCGGCGGTTACTGATATTGATACACATTCAACACGTTTAATTGCCCTTAATGACCGAAATATGGGCTTTGACAGCACCGTTACTGGTAATTAAGGTCGTCCGATCGTGTGTCATTAATATAGTATTAATGACACTTGATCGGGTCTTGAAGTCCTTGATTCCCCTTTGAAGATCCAGAGCCGTTGTGGAGTCTTCCGGAGGTTAGAGGCCGACGATCTGACGGTTGGACATGTGGCAGCGCCGGAGCTCACTGTGGGGAACAGATAGGTCCGGTGTTACCCGACACATGTCAGTTCTGGAGCTTCCCTCGGTCTGGGGTTAGGGGGGGTGCCATTTCGGTACATAGCCCGGAGCTCCCCCCTTGTGGGTGTTAGCTCCGGTTTGATAGTACACGTGGCGACCCTGGGACTAACCATGTTGGAGAAGCGGGTCCGGTTATGTCTGACAAGTGGGCCTCCGAATGTCTTCAAATCAAGTAGATGACTTTTCCTTGAGATCTTTGCAATCCCAAGGAGTATATGGTACCCAGGGTACTGACAGACATCGTGAATGAAGCATTTTTCTTTCATTGTGGATTCCACATGTTATCATGCCCAATGAGGTATTCTATTCAAGATCAAGTATGGGTTGAATCAAAAGAACATCTTGATGGTTAATGTGACACATCCAAAGAAAGACTAGGCTCACCAAGTTCACGAAAGAATATCACCAAGAAGAAGAAGAAGTCGCAACATCAAAAAGTCTCCATCAAGGCGACAGGGAGGCCAGGGCCACAACATGCCGCACTTGTCCAAATGACAGCCAAAGGAGGTTTGGTGTGTCAAGCAAGAGAAATCATCCACACCTTCATCTCTGGGTATGGACGACTAATCATGATGCTAAAAGGACGGAGGTAAGACTCGTTCATCGGACTTCAAGTATTTGGTCAGTCCTTGCCAATAGGTTAATTGGTAGTTATCTCATATTTATTTTCATAATTACATATTTGAATTTCTCATCAAACCTTGCATTTGCAATTAGCATGTTTACATTTTTAACATTCACATGTTGTAAAGTAAATTTTCTAACCAACATATAACTAAAATTTTGAATTAGGGAAGAAAATTATTTGGAAATGAAGTTTTGGGCATAACCACTTGAATTTTCTAATTCAAACTAAAAAGATTTTCCTTTTTCCTCATTTCATTTGCATGTTGTTTCAAGTTGGGCAAGACAATTTGACAAATGGTTCAATTTGCATTTGGCTAACGTAACCCATTTTTGAGTCATTTTGTTTGTTCTTGATTTTATTGCAGCCAGGAGGAAATGTGTAAAGAGGTTGTTTGGCAAGAAGAAGGGAAGCCTCATCAAGCTCAAGACACCATAGGGAGGATTCAGGCGCATATCCCTCCACCGATCTTGTTTCGAGTTCAAGGTGGAGGAATGCCCAAAATGATGGTCGAATGGAGGAGCAAGATGAAACTTCATTCAACTCGAACTCAACTTGGCAAGACATCGAACATGAAGGCTACACCAAAGTCTACAGTCATGAGTTTATCACACAAAAACCTTCAACCTTGAACTAATATTGAAATGAAGTATGAGTTTAGAATTTTCCTCCATTTGGATTGCATTATGATTCCATTATTTTTCTTGCATTCATGTGGAAAGTTTACACCTTATCATCATTAAATTCTTGCACGCTCACAAGTGAAAGTGTTGACGTTGCCTTTTGAATTTTCAAAAAGGAATGTCATTTTACTTGAAAGAAACTAAAACAAGTACATAGAATCTCATAGGCATTGTTTAATTGACTTAGTCAGTTTCTGCCTTGGTTTAGTAAACAAAAATTATAGAATAACTTAATGGATAATTTGGCATGTAGCAACCTAGATATAGTGATGTCTATAATTTTGAATTTAATGTCATGCATATATGGAGTCACTAGATTTCAAATTCCTAGGGAGGACATTAGAAATGTTCGGAGGATAAAATTAAAAATCTTGTTTGCTATGATCCAAATGATGAACATTTGCTCTTTGTAAAAAGATATGATGGTTAGAAAATTCAAGATGAAAGGATGAATAGAGTATACATCTATCATTTACATTTCTATGAGTAGGAGCTTTAAAAATGTGCAAATTAATCAAATTATAAAGCTTTATTTTTATATCAATAAAAAATACATTGTTTAAGGATGCACTTGAAATTGGACCCGATGGATCTTTGCTGCTTTTCTTCCCCGGATGTAGAAATGAAACTCGGTTACCAAATTGAGCTTTCATTTGTACAAACATTGGGAGCTAATCATCTCTCTCCATCAAGAAAGGAAGCTTGCAAGAGTGATAATTCTATGCAAGCATAAAAGAAGTCGATCATTGAAGAAAGCCTTGGAGGAACCATTCAAATATCACTTGGCCAATTAGAAAACAAGCATTGTTGAAACCTATTGGAATTTAAACCCAAAGTTCCATCATAGCTATACGAGGCCAAGGCTTTGCCATGGAAACCCTCCATGAGCGACCAATAGGCTGCTATGAATAAGTGGGATCACTATGATCCTAACTATTCTAAGTACCCATTCAAGCTCAAGGGAGTTGCCTCCATCATTGTGTTCAACGTTGTTACTTTGTGGCTAGAGGTTATAATGACCTTAGCCAAGGAATAACGAATCACGCCCAACACAAGAGAATCCTTGTGGTGTAGGCGAGCGGTATCTACAACACTCTTTTCGACCATGCACATGGCACCCATGGAGGCAGCACAACATCGACACTTAACCCTCCAACGCCAAAGCCATGCTACAACAAGGATGGACCAACCTTGTGGCCTACTTCCGCCGTTAGGGTTTCAACTCTATGATGGAACATGACCAAGAACAAGCTTGGGGGAGGTCCCCACTCGAGGTAACTTGTATCACATCCCACCTTGTATTTTGTTTTTCCCTTTTTCCACATCATTGCGTCTAAAAAATAATAAAACTGAAAACTTAGGATAGGATTTAATAAAATAAAACATGCGCGGTAAGAATGTTTGATTCCTTCATAAGATGAAATGATGAATAGTTGCTATGTTCTATTCTTCTTTAGTACTAAGTTACAAGTTAATATTCTCCAAGTATTCAGTTTATTGGCTTTAAATACTTCACCTTGAACTTAGAAATTATAGGTAGCATGAGCATGATCCATTTATAGGTTGTTGTGAGATATGATATAGAACATAGGGCTGCTAGTTTTTTAATCAAAGTGAAACTTGATTTCTGGAGAAATTTTCAAGTTTATTAATTTGAAGTTCCTCATTTGATTTTAATTTCCTATCTAAGCCATATGATATTTTAGTTTGATAAACTTCATGCATATGCTATTTGTTTTCATATTGTGCCTAGTACAACTAGTATAGACCTATGTGAGAATCTTTTCATACTTCCATCATCAAGATTACACACGTGCACATGCTAAACTTTTGGACTGTAAGTTAACAAATTTCCCATCATATCTTTTCAACGAAAAAATAATACTCCACATTCACAATGTTAATTACTCTCTTCATGGCTATTGAAAAAAAAAAGTACACGACATGGCTACAATAAAAAGAAAAAGAATAAAGCATCCTCTCAATAAAAGAGCATGAGAAAAAAAGTAGCCATGATTCATCCCTACAAACCAAAATGCATAAAAAGGTGTGATCTTTCACTTCCATAAATTCCAACACACTTGCAAAATCTTGATCTAGAAGTATGATTTGTTTTTCCTAAGTCTTACTCTTTTGACTTAGCAACATATGTAATGCAAATACGCCTACTCTTGTTGGATGCCCAAGTAATATGTCAAGCACCCAAGATCGCTCATTTTGAATGAACGCTTCATCTCTTCCTTGAACACGCTGACCTCACCTTCCTCAGCACCGATGATGATCAGGTATTCAATGTACACACCCAGAAGCACACACTTCTTCCCTTTGTCACGTATGTACACTTCATCCACACACCTACAGAAACTGAGATCCACCAAAGTGTGATCAAGCTTCATGTTCCACGTATGAAGTGCTTAACAAAGACCGTAGAAGGCCTTTCTCAGCTTCAGCACTTGCTGCTCGTGCCCCACCACAGCGAATCCTAGAGGTTGTGCCACATACAATTCCTCAACAAGGTCCCCATTCTGGAATGCCGACTTGACATTGAGGTGGTGCGCTGTCCATGCCTCATGCGCCGCAACAGCCACAAGTGCACGCACAGAATTGAGCCTCGCCACCGGAGCAAATACCTCTTCAAAGTCAATGCCTAGACATTTCACATACCCCTTCACCATGAGCCATGCTTTGTGATGATTCACCACCCTGCTTGCATCTTTCTTGAGTTTGAACACCCAATTCAGACCAATCAGGTCGTGGTCTGGGGGGAGAGCGACCAGGCTCCATGTGCCATTGTGAGCGATGGTTATCAGCTCCTACTCCATTGCTGCTCACCATGTTGGGTATGCGTTCACCTCCTTGAATGTGTTCAGCTCCTCGGAGGAAGCAAGCAGGAGCTCATCTTTTTTCAACTCTTGTGGCTCAATGTTGTTGATGATGTATGCCTGTCGATCATTGTAAAGTACTAATTTTGACCGTTAATATATCTCAATTATGTGAAGGGGAAGATATTTCTTCTGCATTGCTTTTATAAATAACCTAGTTCTACTTGTACTTGGAAATAATTGTGCATGCAAGCATTTTATACATAATTGAGGTGAACCCAAGGGAGGGATACTGACAAATACATTTCCAACCAATCAAACGATGACATGTTGCAGCACATGGATCAAATGGCCCACCTACAGGAGTATACGAGGGAATCCAACAGCGTAGTACCCAGAAGTGGTCAGAGGGCCCAACTGCCAGCCTCCACGAGAAAGCACACCGCGGGAGTTGCCACAAAAGGGTTGATTGAACCCCAAGATTGGCTGACTTGTTCCTGGCGCCAAAGATGGTATCCTTTCACATGTCGACTACCTGTGGCTCCCTAAAGGTGGCTCTAACTGCTTCACGAGCAATTTGTAGCAGGAAACGACTGGACTTTTTGTATAAATAGGACCCTCACCCCTCACTTCTCTACACACTCCATTTGAGTGTCATTCTCTTGTATACACTAGTTCTCCAAGTTCTTAGTGGAGTTTACGATGTAGGGAGGAGCCTCTAGTCTCAAGTCTATTTTGGGTAAGGTATGACTCATGTAACTTTTCTTATTTATGCGACTTTGTGCATTACAAAAATATTAGTCCTTTATTGTTCATATGCTTGGATGAAGCATTTCTTGTTTGATTGTGGAGTCCATGCATGTGGTAGGTTTAGTTATCATTATGATAATGTAGTAAGCTTGTTATTATGTTATCATAAACATCATAGGCCTCCACTGTAGTCTAATTAGGTATGATGTGAATATATTAGTATGAATAACATAGTGCTTGATTCCAACATTATTCAACAATATTTAGATTAATCATTGCCTAGGACGGTACTTGTACCTGGGCTCCTAATGTATTTACTTAACATGTAATTGTGGTGCATAAATAGTTAAGTAGCATTGCATGCCTCGTAGGCCCATGGGTTGTAAGGGTAGGCGATGGGTGGTGACAGCCCTGTCCATCCTTTGTACTCCTCTAGGTTCAGCTATGCCACAAGCTCTTAGCGGGAATCATTTGATCTTTACCAGAGGTAAACTCGTGCCCAATATGTTGGACCACTAAGCCCTAGTACTCACCACTAGAATATCCATGTGTACATTACTTAGGCTATGCATATGTATAGAAGCACATTAGGAATGGCCCTTTCTTAGCTTAACTCTCACTAGGACTACATTATGTTTAGGAGTAGATTGCTTAGGTATGTTTCACACTACCCATATTATCAACTTACTGCTGTCATGATAATTACTTAGTGCCCTACACTTTGATGATTAGAATAGTGTTTAATTTACTTTATTGCTTTCCTTTAAGATAAATATAATACCCTAGAGAAGACCATTGGGTGAAATGCTACAACGGTATCTTTCGTGCGCTTGCCGATCTCATCTCCTATCGGAGATGATCTATGATGTTAAGAAATATCAAAAATGCCATTGTGCGATAACTTCGTGATTCTCTTTCGGCATTTGGGTTTACCCCCGAAAACATGCTCGACGGTGGTGAGAAAGACTTGATGCGGTTGGTATCCTGTTCCTATTCACTTGCCACTGGTGTCTGTTGCTCCACAACGGCTGGTGCAAAAATGTGGGAGACTGCAATGGATATATGTGCCTCTAGATTGCCACTACCCAATGTGCTCACTATGTATTCTATAGTAAACCAATGCTCTCACCATATTCTGCCCAATTTCACACTTTGGTCTCATTGAAGACAACATCGCGGTTAACATGAAGTCGATGGCTCATGAGGTCATACACATAGTGGCCCTTTGAGCTGGTTAATATCCCACGAACACCATCCTAATGATCCTATCGTCAAGATTATTGGTGTGTGAATGGTTCACTTTCACATGATCAATACAACTGAACGTCTGCATGAAGTGAACCACCGGTTTTTCCCATGTCATGCCTCATACGACATCTGTTGTGCAAAGCTTCCGTTGATGACACTACAAGAAACAGAGAACCTAATGACGGTCAAAAACAGTCATTAATAGACTTAGTACCCTCGTAAGTTTGTTATTTATGACAGTATATGCTTATTTATGATAGTTTCTGGCCATTACAAGTTATTGGTCATAAATAAGCTTACTTACGACAGCTAAGACTGACTGTCATCAATAAGGAGGCCCTGCCACATGGCATCTCGAGCTCCTTATTTATGACGGTCAGACTAGGTTGTCGTAAATAACAATGGATTATTTATAACGGTCCATGTTGGTCGTCCTAAGTAAAAATTGGTTATTTACAATTGTGCATGCTGAAAGTCGTAAGTAACAATGGCTTATTTACGACGGCAGGGACCTGGGCCGTTGTAAATAAAGGTTTTCATTAAAAAAATTGCTAACCAAGCTTCGAGGTCAACTCTGGCTGGGTGACTAGTTCACACATGCAGTCACAATAATACATCATCACAAGAATATCAACAATATCACGAGAACTTGTACAAAACACTATCACATCACACTACAGTCTCACACATCCGCTACCTCCGGAGCTCGCGATGTCATCCTCACACCGTAATCCAGGTGCCTGTAGCTGCGTTGATGGAGCTTGAGCTTCCGTCGCCGATCCCTGTAATGTACAAATTTAGTTAGACAAGTTATAGCTTTAAAAATGTATGTTTGATTAAATTTGTTTATGATGACCTAGAATTGAGAAAGGTTGGCTAGCTTTGGCTACGTTTGAGTAACTTTGTCTCAGTTTGAGTAAAGTTTGATCAAATTTTACTAAGTCTAGCTCAATTTAATCAAATTTGTCTATGTTTGTCTATGTTGTAGTAAGCATTTTGACTAAGTTTGATCAAATTGGACTAATTCTATGAAATGTACATGTGATACTGAACTCAATGCATGTGGCTGCAACTGCGATGGCCGTCACGTGGGAAGGACATATTGCTGTCCAGCAGCTAAGTCCTGCGATTACAAAGTATTAGCACATGTATGTCATTAAAATGATACAAATATTAAGTACAACAAAATACATACTTGCATAGCCTTTTGCATCTGTAACATAAAGGAGCCTTGATAGTCCTATGTTGCACGTGCATGGGTTTCTGAGCTCAGCAGCATCTCTTGTGTCCTCCGGAGCTCCTTCTGAACAATCTGGAGCTTCAGGTTCCTCTCA
Organism: Tuctoria greenei; assembly: GCA_036927565.1. NCBI lineage: Eukaryota > Viridiplantae > Streptophyta > Magnoliopsida > Poales > Poaceae > Tuctoria > Tuctoria greenei. Next base: position 203,813,611 of record JAYESD010000001.1, read on the forward strand.
ATGGAGGGCAGCTTGGTCCACCGACTCTGTTGAAGAGGCTCTCATGGAAGGCCACGCCTCCCTCGAGTCCATCACTCCTACAAGAAGAACAGAGAATATTAAAATTTTGTATCTTAAACTGACAAAAAAAGTACAACACAACTCAATATCTACAGGCTTTCCCGCCTCAGCTTGCAAACATGGCTTGGGGACAATTGGCACTTTGCCAATCATACCTAAAAGTTGCCTAGAGGGGGGATGCATAGGTAGATAACCTGAAATTTAACTCAACAAAAGCTAATTAATAGACAGAATACGGACTAGCCCGGCCTGGGGGCGGACTAGATTGGTCAAAAAGTTGTACTTGACAAAAGGTGAGATTTTTAGGTGATGCTATGAAGTCAACTTGATGAAATGTGAAGAATACAACCCTAACAATCTAGCAATCGAGATGCATGAAGGTAAAACGACTAGATCGAGGTGAATCGCAAGATTAATATTAAGAACGTGTGGAACCCTAACTTGATCTAGGGAAGAACGAAACAGGTAAATCAAGGGTGCAAGACACAAGATTTATCTCGTGGTTCAGCTTCATAAAGAAGCCTACATCCACGTTGAGGAGCCCACGGAGGGCCGGGTTTCGCTCAACCCTTTCCTCACCTAGCCACCATGGAGACCGGCAAGCTCTTCCACTAAATCACGATGGTAATCACAAAATTTGTGGGGCAACTCACAATCTGAGGCTCCCAGAAAGTTACAGCTCAAAAAATCAGAGATCAACATCCACACGAACTCAAATCAACAAATCAAACCGAGAGAATCAACCAAGAGCTCGAAGACAAGAAAACTCTTCTCTCTTCTCTTTCAAGACTCACAAATTCTCTAGAATCACTCTTAGGACTCGAATAATGGTTGAGAGATGGTTAGTAAGGCTCTAGGAAGGCTTTGGTGGCGCTTGGGTTTGAGAGATTCCCTTTGAGGGCTGGGGGATCCCTTTTTATAGGGGTCCCGATAAATAGTCGTTGCCACAAGAAAAAGTGGGGACTAGTCCGACCTTTGACCCCATACTAGTCCGGCCTTTGGGGACCCATGATGTCACCCTTGACCAACCACAAAGTCCCCCATCATCTTTAGAATTCAAATGGCCACAACACCACGGACTAGTCCATCCAACAACGGACTAGTCCGATCTCACACAGAACAACTTGTTCCGGTAGAGAACGAACAAGTCTAGTGCACCGGACTAGTCTGGCCCCTGAGGGCGGACAAGTCCAACCATCTAGGACTTAACATAATATCGGGCCTAAATGACCAAAGGTAAAGGAGTGATCTAATCATGGAACAGTATACCTTTTGGCCGATGCTAGGGCTGTCTTTGTTGAGGTCGAGATGTCCATTCGTCACCATTGGTGTCTTGAGGGGCTTGGCTTTCTCCTTGTAAAATTCTTCCAGATGTCTTGAGTTTACTTGGTGTGACATATGAAGGTGCCTTCCTTTAGTTGTGTCACATGGAAAACTGAAACAACTTCAGTTCTCCCATCATCGACATCTCATATCTTTCAATCATGATTTTACTAAACTCTTCAATATTGTGTCGTCAACATAAATTTGGCATACAAATAAATCATCATCTATAGGATTGAAAAGAACGTGAAAAGCTACCAGAGGGGGGTGAATGGTAGATTTAAAAATCTTATGCAGCGGAAACAATTAAATCCCATCCCCTTCAGCAGAAAAACGATCTGTTAAAGAAATCGTGTGTGAAACTAATATAAATGTGTTTCACCTTGACAAAAGTGATATATATCAGAGAGAATCAAGTCACGAAGACAAAGCAACAAGAATCTCTCAAATCTGTCGAGAGAAACTCAAGTTACGATTGAAAGATCGAACAAAGGTCAATCTGTCCTACCCGAGAAAAAAAGTTCTGAAATGCTGCAAAGAAACTCGTGTAGATCAAAAACCACAAATCCAATGACCGTGAAATTTTGACAGATTATAGATAATCAAGTTTTGAAGACAACCCAAAAAGAATCACATCAATTGGATCTGTAAAACTCGAGTTATGATAAAACCACCGACAAAAGGTAGTGCGGTCCAGAAACTCGACGAGTAAAGCTTGTGTGGAACAAGTCGGACAAACAAGGCACAAAAGTTCCTTCAAACTACGAATTTTATTCAATGGAACACAAGAGGAACAGCCCCAAAGTCGTACACCATGAGCTCTGGCCTCCCTTGCATATAACCAGCCCGAAGGCTAACTCAACTCAAACGAGGATTCTAATCCTACTCAAATCACGAATCGAAACTTTCCATAACTGCTTAGGACTCTTCTATACGCAGATAGAAGCAATCTTAAGACTTTCAAACACATTAGGAACATATCCCATATTCTTAAAACAACTCAAATTCATGACCCACACGAAATCCTAACATAACCAACTCGATACTTTCCATACCGAGCAATAACCGACTCTGTCGCAGCCAAAGTCATCAACCGATACGATCCGATCCTTCCAACCAGTTCTTCCCATCCATAAACCATCTTCAGAACCATGTTGCCACGTCATGCACCGCATGCATAAGTGCAAACACCTTCCTTCGACGTCCAGTAACCTTCATATGCACCGCCCTTGATTCAATCATCCTGTGCGACCTCCTGGCCCGCTCAACCACAATTCCTCCTGAATTTGGTTGTTGGAACCTCATCTCCTCCCTGAGACTAGTCCAAAGGATCCTGTCACCAGCCATGACTTGAACTCAAGCAACACCTGCACATGAACAAACAACCAATCAGTACGAGCCCAAGTCCGCGACTTGACTCAAGTGAGTTCCGAACACAACACCTTACGTGAGCACCTCACATAAGCATGTTGCAAAGCATATCAAAACGATATCAGCCATATCAACCAAAACGCACCAAAAAATTAGCAAATGAATACTAAGCAATCTTTCTAAGAGTGTAAAACAAGTCCGAAACATTTCACATGAAAATTTGGAACATTACGATCAAGCTCCGAACCTAGCCAAAGCTAACCGGAGCTTACCAAAACTAGTACAATCTAGCACCGGAGCTTACCAAAGCTAGTACAACCTAGCACCGGAGCATACCAAAGCTAGTCAGACCTAGCGCCGGAGCCAACCAAAACTAGTCGGAACTAGTCATCCCAAAAGTCGGAGCTAGAAAAACATGTCAGAGCTAACCAACATAAGTCGGACTTAGCAAAACATATCGGAGTTTAACAAAGACATGCCGGAGCTATCAAAGACATGTCGGAGCTAAAGACAAAGCTCACCGGAGCTACCCAAAAAACATGTTGGATCTAGACAAAGAAAGTTAGACCTATTGTTGGACCTTGCAGAAGCTCAGAGCTAGAGTCAGACCTTGCCAAAAATGTGTTATGGCAGCATTCAAAACTTTTATTGTCAAAGCCAATGTATTCAGCACACATAGGTCTCACATCATCCATGTTCTTAGTAAAGAGTGTGTAGTTGGCCTTTCCTATTGTAAAATAATTGTCAATGAGAAAATCTCTAAGGCACTCATACCAAGCTCTAGGAGCTTGTTTTGGGTCATTGAGAGCTTAATGAAGCTTAAAGACATGGTTAGCATACTTATTGTCCTCAAAGCCAGGCGATTGCTCCACATGCACCTCCTCCTTGATCGGTCCATTGAGAAAGGCGCTTTCCATGTCCATTTGATACAACTTGAAATCGTTGTGAGTAGCATAGGCCAATAATGCGCGAATAGACTCAAGCCTAGCTACAGGAGCAAAAGTTTCATAGAAATCCAAACCTTCAACTTGAGAGTATCCTTTGGCTATGAGTGTGGAGCTTTGTTTCTTGTTACCATGCCATGCTCATCTTGCTTGCTGCGGAAAACCCACTTGGTGCCTACCACATTGGCATTAGGTCTACTCACGAGCTCCCATACTTTATTCATCTTGAAGTTGTTGGGCTCCTCTTGCATGGCTATCACCCAATCCAGATCTCGTAGGGCATCTTCAACCTTAAATGGATCCAAAGAAGGTATAAAGGAATAGTGAACACAAAAATTAGTGATATGAGAGTGAGTCATTACCCCCTTGGAGATGTCTCCAAGTATGTTGTCAACGGGGTCAATGGGATGATCTCATTGAACACATTGATGGACTCTTGGGTGTGGTACACTTGGTATTGAGTCAACTTCTTCATCTCCCTCATCTTCATAGTCTCCCACCTTGAACATTGCCACCATTTTGATCTTTCTTTTCTTGAACATGGTGATCTTGATCTTGTTGTTGATCTTGGGGGGTCTTGGACTTGATCTTGTGCTTGGGGCACTTCTTGTGATAAGGATGGATCACTTGGCCCTTGTTGCTCTTAAGGTCTTACATCACCAAGTGCCATCCTTCTCACTACCATACATGGTGTATTTTCTTCATCTAGCACACATTGATCAACTTGCTCCACTTGGGAGCCATTAGTTTCATCAAACACCATGTCACGTGCGAGTTCAACACAACTAGAGGTTTTGTTGAAGACACAATAGGCATAGGTGTTTGAATCATAACCAAGCAAGAAACCTTCATCGGATTTTGATGCAAACTTCAAAATTTGAGGCTTCTTGTTGAGAATGTAACCTTTGCTGCCAAAGACTCTAAAGTAGGAGATGTTTGGTTTTTTACCGATTAGAAGTTCATATGGTGTCTTCTTCAATAGGCGATGGAGGTAGAGACGGTTTGTGGCATGGCAAGCAGTGTTGACCGCTTCTGCCTAAAACCGATCAGAAGTATTGTACTCACCAAGCATGGTCCTTGACATCTCTATTAGAGTTTGGTTCATCCTTTTGGCCGCCCCATTTCGTTCAGGTGAGTAGAGTACCAAAAACTCATGCTTGATGCCCTCCTCATCCAAATACTCTTTAACTTGAGTGTTCTTAAACTCGGTGCAATTATCGCTTCTTATCTTCTTGATTCTTAAGGAGAACTCATTTCGAGCTCTACTCAAGAAACCCTTGAGGACACATTGTGTTTCACCTTTGTGATGCAAGAGAAACACCCAAGTGAAGCAGGAAAAGTCATCAACAATAACTAAACCATATTTGTTACTGCCAATGCTTATGTAAGCAATGGGATGAAAAAGGTCCATGTGTAGCATCTCCAATGGTCTTGTTGTCATCATCAGATTCTTGGTGGGATGAGTTGCTCCGACTTTTTCCTGGCTTGACACATGCTACAAGGCTTATCTTTCTCAAAGACAACATTCTTAAAGCCTCGAACGTGATTGCCTTTTAGAAGTTTGTGAAGATTCATCATACCAACATGGGCTAGCCTACGGTGCCACAACCACCCCTTGTTGGTCTTTGCAATCAAGCAGGTGTCAAGTTGAGTTTCATCCACGGTGAAGTCCACGAGATAAAGCTTTCCCTTGAGCACAACCTTGAAGGCAATTGAGATATCAACTCTTCTAGTGACAATCACACCCTCATTAGATAACAAGCAATTATACCCCTTTTTGCATAATTGAGAAATGGATAAGAGATTATAATCTAGAGACTCAACATGCATGACTTGTGAAATGGTGTGTTGTGGAGAAATAGACATTTTACACATACCTAGTACCTTGCCTTGACTATTTTCACTAAAGTAGATACCTTGACTTGGGTCTTCATTTTCTTCATACTCCACAAACATCCTTCTCGCTCGGGTCATGTGATTGGTGCGTCCACTATCTAGCACCCATTTTGAATCGCCAGAGGAGTAAGCCTACAAGACAAGTATAGGCTTTGGTTTTAAGTACCCATGCTTGGTTGGGTCCTTTGAGGTTAGTGAAAAGACATTTGGGCACCCACACACAAGGATTTGGGCTCTTGCAGTGTGGCCCGACATATTTAGCATAGGTATAACCAAATTTGTTTCTCATTAGAACATAAGATGCATCAAAGTCATGAAACATGGTTAAGTTGACATTTTAGCATTTTGGGCATTTTTTTCAAGTTTCACTATTTCAAGAGAAGTAGGTGCATGATGTTCACTCTTGACTTGAAATGAACCTTCCTTGAGAAAGTCAATTTCCATCTCGTTATTCTTGAGATTTCCAACAATTTGCTTTCCTCCCCTTGAATAGCCAAGACCATCTTTGATCAATTGTGACCTTGTGATTGAGTATGTACTATGTGCATACTTGATCTTCTCCTTGTCAAAGATGCCACCCTTAGGTGTGCTCTTGTGCTTTGCCAAGTTAAGCTCATTTTTCAGGTCAAGCACAAGGTTAGCATATTTGCAAGTTTTAGTGTCTGATTCCATTTTAGGCAATTTTGAGCTTGTTGATAGAGAAGAAGGAACCCTTGACTTGAGAGTTGCGAGTTGTGCCCCAAGAACCTTGTGGGCTTTGTTCAAGCCCATAAGTTCATCTTGGAGCGCAACATTCAAACTCTTGTAGTTTGAGGAAGCCTACTTCCATTTTGCAAGTTCAAGTTCAAGTGCCTTATTCTTTTCCTTCTCAAGCTAAATAAGCTTCTCAAGGTTAAGATTCTATTGCCTCTCATGAACAAGCAATTCATCTTGTTCCTCGAGAAGTTCTTCCTTGTCTAAAGTCTCATCAGAAATCTTTTTCATTTTAATTATAGCACTTTTGCTTAAGCCTTCAAACATGTATTCATTCTCACTAGCACTATCAAAGTCCTCATCATTAATAGAACACAAGGAGAGTTTAGATTTAACCTTTCATTTTCCCTCCTTGGTCATGAGGCTAGTATGACTTGAGCTTTTCCACTCTCCCTTGTTTGGTAAGAGAGTCTTCTTCATTATTGGCTTCTTGATGGCAACGGTTGCCACTCCCGCTTCATCATCGGAGGAGGACTCACTGTTGGAGTCCCACTCCTTGCCAACATGGGCATGCCCATGTGCTTTCTTCTTCTTGAATATCTTCCTCTCTTGAGGCTTCTCATCCTTGTTCTTCTTCTTCTTGTCATCTTCCTTTTCATTTGGGCAATTCACAATGAAGTGCCCATACTCACCATAGTTCTAGGAAGCTCTCCTTGATCTTGAATTGCTCTCATAGATTGACCCTCTTCTTTTCTTCATCATCCTTTAAAATCTTTTGATGAAGAAGGCCAATTCCTCATCATCCATGTCAGTGCTCTCTTCTCCTTCACTTTCATCATCATTGCTTGAAGCTTGCACCTCTTTTCCTTTGGACTTGGGTGAGGCTTTGAGAGCAATGCCTTTGTTCTTAGTGTATGTGACCTTGGCAAGGTCGTTGACATGGCGTGCTTCCATCTCCATCATCTCATGGTTGATGATCTTGCCGAGCACCTCATCTGTAGTCATCTTGTGGAAGTTGGGACTCTCATGGATGAGTGTGCAAAGCGTCACATTGCGAGGCATGAAAGCTCTTATCATCCTCTTGACCACCTCATGGTCGGTCCAGTTCTTGCATACATATGCCCGACTTCTATTGATAAGAGTCTTGAGTCGGTTGTACATCTCTTGAGGGGTCTCGCCTTGTTCCATGGCGAATCTTCCAAGCTCCCCCTCGATCATCTAAATCTTGGCTTCCCTCACGAACCGGTTGCCTTCATGTGCAATCTTGAGCGTGCCCCAAATCTCTTTGGCTTGCTGCAACCCATCCACATTGTTGAATTCTTCTTGGTTCAAGGATGACTTTGTGAGGAACGGGGTCCCCACGTTCCAGGAATCACATTGGGTGGTGTTGTGCAATGCGGCATCCAACAACACACACGAAAAGACATAGTAAAGAAATAATGTTTTCATTTCACAATAACATAATGTTTACAACATAGTATACAATAGCGATACACACGCAGTGGAAAGTACATTACTCACACTCTCAACCGATCTACGCAAAAGAGAAGCCGTCCATGCCTGCGAATGGTTCTCACTAGCAACACAAGAATAGAAGGCAGCGGCATGGTTTCACGTGAGAGATACATATCGACAACTCGAGGTCTCACGGACAACCTATAACAACAACAATATAACAAAACATATAAAACTACATATAAAGCAACCATGAGCACGAAGGCTCAGCAAGACTTAACCGTCTCACCTAAACATGGAACTCTACATGCTTGAGACTTCTAATATAGGAATGTTGAATTTGCATAAAGGACTTGCCTATTATTAAAATTTTAGCTTAGTTTTAATGTAGCAAATGACATTCCCTAAGCATGGAACATCACAAACTCCACAATCAGACAAGAAACGCTTCATCCCAATGTTACGTGCTCAAAGTTGCATAAGCTTCATTCAAGTTACATATTTAGCAAATATAAACTTAATTGTGTTATTTATAATCCATAAAAGTTGCAATACAATAATAATCATGGCAGCAGATTCATAGTATTCCAACTACTCTTTATTACTACGTCACGATGCAGTGAACAAGTATCCTCAATCCATAACCGCGAGGGGCGGTGATTCTGAAAGTGCATCTAGGTTCCCCGTGGGTTTTGGATGATTGATGACGACAATTAAGTCGCTAATGAGCTCAAGTGATCTTAGCACAGGTGTGGACTCGATCGGAGACGCAAACCCTCAAAAAGGAAAAGGAAGGAAACGGAGTCAACTCGAAGCGTGGAAACTAGGGTTTCTAGTGTGATTGAGTTAGACTAGCCGTAGTAATAGGAGGGTGTGTGTGTAAAGTGCATTGAGATCAAGTTTGGGAGCTCAAATTGGTTTAGAGGTCAAACCTATGAAAGAAATGAGTGAATGAGTGGTCTGGCCGTAGGGCCGGACTAGTCCGTGCAGGAGGCCGGACTAGTCCGTCCCTGGCCGGCCAAGTCCGTTGTCGGCCGGACCAGAAGGGTCTGACTGAGATCGGACTAGTCCGTTAATGACCGGACTAGTCCGGGTAGCTGTGAGTGGGTTTTGGGGATGAAGTCCCAAAATCACGGACTTGTCCGTTTTGGACCGGACCAAGAGGTCCTGAGTGAGAACGGACTAGTCCGCCCGTGGGGCCGGACTAGTCCGGGTTGGCTAGGAAAAGGTGCTTCTGTGGCTAAGTCTGGGAGGACCGTACTAATCCGCCCTTAGGGCCGGACTAGTCCGTGGTCCTTAGACTAGTCCGTTTTCACACGGAGCAGAAGGCTCTGTGTGAGATCGGACTAGTCCGGTGTTGACCGGACTAGTCCGTTCTGGAAGTGACCGTTTGAATTTGAAGTTTGGCGGGTAGCGTGACGATAGTGTGTCAGCTGTCGGGACCTGACAAAGGGGTCAGTGGTCCCCTAGGCCGGACTAGTCCGGGCCAGTGGCCGGTCTAGTCCGCCCTTTTGCTGAAGTCAGCAGATTGGGCTTGGGACCCCTATAAAAAGGGGACCCCCGGCCTCATTTTGAATACTTTTGGAAAAACTCAAACCCTAGCGCCGCCACAGCCAACTTGGAGCACTCCTAAGCCTCCTTCTTGCCTACTTTCCCTCTAAAACTAATTCTTGAGTGGATTAGGGTTTAGTGAGGTGGAGAAGAGGAAGAACATCGCGCTTGTGCTCCCGGTTTGATCTCTTGCACTCATTGAGTCTTTGTGGGCTGTGTGTTGAGTGTGTTGTGCGTTGTTGATCATCTTTGTGGTGTGGGAGCCTCAGATTTTGAGAAGCCCCAACGAACTTTGTAATCGCTTTTGAGATAGTGGAGAACCAAGTTAGGCCCGTGCGGTAAACTTGGTGAGGGAAGGGTTGGTGAACCCGGTCCTTTGTGGACTCCTCAACGGGGACGTAGATTCTTGTGTAGAATCGAACCTCGGGATAAAACTCCTTGTGTCTCCGTGTTCTTCGCATTTTGCTTATCGCTTACTTTGTTCTAGGGTTGCACGTCTTGTCTTGTGCCTCACATTGCTTAATCTTGTTAAAACTTGACTCACTCTTGTGCTGATAGTTTCTAAACTTGCCTTAAATATATCCTCACTTGTAGCCTCGAGAAAATCCCCTAAAACTTGCTAGAAACACTTTTTAGGGTTCTTCACGCAGGCTGACCGGACTAGTCCGCCCCCAGACCGGACTAGTCCGCCCCCTGTGATTTAATCTCGTTTTATTGAGTCATTTGCAGGTCGATTAGCCTATTCACCCCCCCCCCCCTCTAGGCAACCTTCAATTGGTATCAGAGCAGGACTCTCCACCAAGAGTCTAACAACTCGGAGAGATGGCCGGAGTGGTGAATGACGATGCATCGAGCAGCAACTACGAGGCGACCCGTGAGGAGACGTTGGCTTATCAAGATAAGCCAACGGACGATGAGGAGACTCGCCAACTCAAGGCGAAGCTCCGGGAGAAGTTGAACATCTCCAAGATTGATCCGTCAAACCAATCAAGTGGTGGTGGCGGAGCCAACTACAACCGGCAAGGGTTCAACTATGAACGCCTTGCCGCCAACAACCACTACCTGTCCATCCCATTGGGGAAACCTCCCCAATTCGATGGAACGGACTACGGTATGTGGAAACACAACATGAAGATCCACCTCGTGTCACTCAACCCAGCGTTGTGGCAAATTGTCATGACCGGGGTGGAGATTCCAAAGGATGAGGACAACATAACTCAAGAACAAGCCATCCTCATCCACCGCAACGCTCAAGCTGCGGGTGTGATTATCTCATCTCTCTCAAGAGATGAGTTCAATCGCGTCGATGGCCTTGAGGTGGCCAAAGACATATGGAACACCCTCAAGACGGCGCATGAAGGAAATCGGGTGGTCAAGGAGGCCAAGATCGAGCTCATCGAAGGAGAGCTTGGGAGATTCGCCATCTTGGATAGTGAATCCCCCCAAGACATGTACAACCGGTTGAAGGTGCTTATCAACAAGAGCCGATCATATGGCTGCACCAAGTGGACCGACCACGAGGTTGTGAAGAGGATGATCCGGGCATTCATGCCTAGGAACGTCGCTCTTTGCTCCATGATTCGAGAAAGCCCGGGGTTCACTCAAATGACCCCGGATGAGGTCCTTGGTAGGATCATTAACCACGAGATCATGGAGAAGGAGGCGCTCTTCTACAACGATCTTCAGAAGTTCACCGCCTCCAAGATGAAGAACGTTGCACTCAAGGCAACACCCTCTTCAAAGGAGCAAGAGGAAAGTGATGAGGAAAGCCTCGACACCGATGAGGAAGAGGCCTTGTTCATCAACAAGTTCAGGAGAATGATGAGGAGGAAGAAAGGTGGATACAACCATGAGGGCAAAGGGAAGGAAAGAGCGAGGCCCAAATCAAAAAGGTCTTGCTACAATTGTGGCGAGTATGGGCACTTCATCGCTGATTGCCCACATGAAGAAGCGAAGAAGAAGAAGGAGGGCAAGTCTCAAGACAAGAAATTTTTCAAGAAGAAGAGGCCCTCCGGACAAGCACACTTGGGGAAGGAGTGGGACTCTAACGATGAGTCCTCCTCCGAAGAAGAAGAGGAGAAGATGGCTACCATAGCCATCGGGAGGAGCTCCAAAGGAAGCAAGCTCTTCCCCAACCTCAACGACGACTACAAACCTACTTGCCTCATGGCAAAGGAGGGAAGGAGAAAGGTAACATCTCATCCCTCCTCCACAACTTCCTCGCAAGATGAATTTGATAGTGCTAGTGAAAATGAACACATGTTTAAGGACATAAGCAAAAGCACCTTGCGAAGGATGAAATTGCTTATGGATGAGATCTTTGAGAAGGAGGATCTCATCAATAGACAAGAGGACATGCTCATCCTTGAGAAGGAGAGATGTCGAGAGCTTGATGAGCTCCTTGAGCTCGAAAGAGAGAAGAGCAAGGCATTGGAACACGAACTTGCTCTAAGTAAGAAAACGTGTTCAATTCTTGAGGAGAAGACAATTGAGCTCAAGGAGGAACTTGGGAACTTGTCAAAAGTTAACAAAATCCTTGAGACTCAAGTTGAGTCTCTCAAGAAAAATGTAGCCTCTTCCTCTAAGAGCCCAACCTTCTCAAAGGCCTCATCCAATGCAACTCCGTCTTGCAAGTGCTCTAACTTAATCCTTAAGCTTAAGGATGAACTCAACTTAGTGCAAGGCAAGCAAGCACCTAAGGATGCCATCTTTGACAAGGAGAAGGTGGCGTATGCACGAAGTGCATACACCAACACAAGACCTCCCCATGTCAAGGATGGTCTTGGCTATACTAGAGGTGGAAGGCATAACGCCAAAACCTCCAAGTATGGCAAAGACATGATTGTCTTTGTTAAGGGGAGTTCATCACCAACTAAAATTGAAAAGAACTCACCCTCTAGGAAAAACTTGCCTAAATCTGAACCGCATCATTTATTTCATGATTTTGATGCATCTTATGTGTTGAAGAAGAACAAATACGGCAAGGTGTTTGCTAGATATGTTGGGCCACTCCGCAAGAGCCCCAAGCCTTGCGTGTGGGTGCCAAAATGCCTAACCACTAACGTCAAAGGACCCAACTCCGCTTGGGTACCTAAAAGAAAGGCATAAAACTTGTTTTGTAGGCTTACTCCTCCGGTGGATCGAAATGGGTATTGGATAGCGGATGCACCAACCACATGACCGGAGAGAGAAGCATGTTCATAGAGTATGAGGAGAATAAGGACCCAAGTGAAGGAATCTTCTTTGGGGACAATAGCCAAGGGAAAATCCTTGGCTCCGGTAAAATTTCTATCTCCTCATTACATACTTTATCAAATGTTTTGCATGTTGATTCCCTAGACTATAATCTCCTATCCATATCACAGCTATGTGATAGAGGATATAAATGTGTGTTTACTAGTGAGGGAGTGAGTGTCATTAGAGAAGGTAATGACTCGATAGCCTTTAAGGGAGTGCTCAAGGGAAAGCTCTATCTTGTGGACTTCACCGCGGATAAAGCTCAACTTGACACATGCTTAATGGCAAAAGCCAACATGGGATGGCCTTGGCACAGAAGGCTAGCCCATGTTGGAATGAGAAACCTTCAAAAGCTCCTTAAGGGTGAGCATGTTCGTGGCCTAAAGGATGTAGTATTTGAAAAGGATAGGCCATGTAGTGCTTGCCAAGCGGGAAAGCAAGTAGGAGCTCAACACCCCTCTAAGAATGTCATGACGACAACTAGACCTTTGGAGTTACTCCATATGGACCTTTTCGGCCCCATTGCCTATATTAGCATTGGTGGCAGCAAGTATGGTCTAGTTATCGTTGATGATTTTTCAAGGTATACTTGGGTGTTCTTCTTGCATGATAAAAGTGAAACTCCCGGTGTCCTCAAGAAATTTCTAAGGAGAGCTCAAAATGAGTTCACCTTGAGGATAAAGGCTATAAGAAGTGACAATGGCACCGAATTCAAAAACATGCAAGTAGAAGGGTGCCTAGATGAGGAGGGCATCAAGCATGAGTTTTCCGCTCCCTATTCTCCACAACAAAATGGCATAGCCGAAAGAAAGAATAGGACGCTTATTGAGATGTCAAGGACGATGCTAGATGAGTACAAAACATCGGACCGGTTTTGGGCGGAAGTGGTTAACACCGCTTGCCATGCCGTGAACCGATTGTACCTTCATCGCCTCCTCAAGAAGACTCCTTATGAGCTTCTCGTTGGTAAGAAACCCAATGTTTCTTACTTTCGTGTTTTTGGTAGCAAGTGTTATATCCTCAACAAGAAGCCTAGGACTTCGAAGTTCGCTTCAAAGTCCGATGAGGGTTTCTTGCTTGGATATGACTCAAACACTCATGCGTACCGTGTGTTCAACAAATCCTCCGGAATTGTTGAAGTAGCACGTGACGTAGTGTTTGACGAGACCAATGGCTCTCAAGTGGAGCAGGTTGATCAACATGCCCTTGATCAAGAGGAACCTCCACTAGAAGCTCTAAGGAAAATGGCACTTGGAGATGTTCGCCCACAAGAACCATCTCAAAGCCCAAGTGACCATCATCATTATGAAGTAGGTCAAACCCCCATTGGACAAGTTGGAGATCCACTAGATACTCCCCAAAATGATAATGAGAATGAAGATCAAGGGGGAGGCTTGGATCAAGGGGGAGACCAAAGTGAAGAAGATGAAGCAAGTGATTCAAGAGCTCAACCTCCGCATCCTCGTGTTCATCAAAGTGTTCAACGGGATCATCCCGTTGACAACATTCTAGGAGATATCACAAGAGGAGTAACAACACGTTCACGTGTTGCAAACTTTTGTGAGCATTTCTCCTTTGTCTCATCCTTGGAACCCCACAAGGTTGAAGATGCCTTAAGAGATCCGGATTGGGTAGTTGCCATGCAAGAAGAGCTCAACAACTTTGAGAGGAACAAGGTTTGGGAGCTTGTCAAGCGCCCACAAGCTAATGTTGTTGGAACCAAGTGGGTGTTCCGCAACAAACAAGATGAGCATGGTGTAGTAACTAGAAACAAGGCACGACTTGTGGCAAAAGGATACTCACAAGTTGAGGGATTGGATTTTGATGAGACATTTGCCCCCGTAGCTAGGCTTGAGTCAATTCGGATACTATTAGCCTTTGCTACTCATCATGATTTCAAGCTCTACCAAATGGATGTTAAGAGCGCATTCCTAAATGGTCCAATCAAGGAAGAAGTTTTTGTAGAGCAACCTCCGGGATTTGAAGACCAAGACTATCCTAACCATGTGTACAAATTGCGAAAGGCCCTTTATGGCCTCAAGCAAGCTCCTAGAGCTTGGTATGAGTGCCTAAGAGACTTTCTAGTTGAGAATGGTTTTAGGATAGGAAAAGCGGATTATACCCTTTTCACAAAGCACTTCAACGAGGATCTTTTTGTGTGTCAAATATATGTGGATGACATCATATTTGGTTCCACAAATAAGGTGTTTTGTGACGAGTTCTCCAAGATAATGACGGAGAGGTTTGAAATGTCCATGATGGGTGAGTTGAAGTTCTTTCTAGGATTTCAAGTGAAACAACTCAAAGAAGGGACGTTCATAAGTCAAACTAAGTATACTCAAGATATTCTAAGAAAGTTTGACATGGACAAAGCAAAACCCATCAAAACCCCTATGGGGACAAATGGACACCTAGACCTAAATGAGGACGGTCCAAGTGTGGATCAAAAGCTATATAGGTCTATGATCGGATCACTTCTCTATCTTTGTGCATCTAGGCCCGATATCATGCTAAGTGTGTGTATGTGTGCACGCTTTCAAGCAGCACCCAAGGCTTGTCATTTGACTGCCGTTAAAAGGATCTTGAGATATCTTGTACACACACCCTCCCTAGGACTTTGGTACCCCAAAGGATCTAAGTTTAACCTCATTGGATATTCCGATGCGGACTATGCGGGGTGTAAAGTTGATAGGAAAAGCACATCGGGTACATGCCAATTCTTGGGTCGATCTCTAGTGTCTTGGTCCTCCAAGAAGCAAAACTCTATTGCTCTATCCACCGCCGAAGCGGAATATGTTGCAGCCGGAAGTTGTTGTGCACAACTTCTTTGGATGCGACAAACTCTTAGGGATTATAGGATTAACCTGCGTAAAATTCCACTCTTGTGTGACAACGAGAGTGCAATCAAGATAGCCCATAATCCGGTGGAACACTCTAGGACCAAACATATAGACATTCGACACCATTTCTTGCGAGATCACTCAATGAAGGGAGACATTGAGATTTCGCATGTGAGGACGGAACATCAACTTGCGTACATTTTCACCAAGCCTCTTGACGAGAAGCGTTTCTGTGAGCTAAGAAGTGAGCTCAACGTGTTGGATTCTCGGAACGTGGCTTAAACCACATTCCTCATATATTTTGAGCCACATTTCGAAAAACTCCTCTCTATGTCGGTTTCTCCTCAAATTTGTTTGAGAAATCTATTTTCTTCATGAAAATGTTCATAAGTTGTTCTTTATTGACTCATAATCATGTTTGTCATGTTTTCCTTGCTATATCTGTCCAAAAGGACTTATCTTTATGGGCAAAACCCAAATATATTGTTTTTCAGCCCAGCTGGACCGGACTAGTCCGCCCCTATGGCCGGACAAGTCCGGGTCTGACTAGTCCGCGGCTAGTCCGCACACCGGACTAGTCCGGCTTTCCACCGGACAAGTCCGGACCCGGACTAGTCTGGGTCAGGTCCGCAGACCGGACTAGTCCGGCCCCTCAACCGGACTAGTCCGGCCCTTGGGGACTTAAACCCCCAGGCGGCCCGGACCCCCTCTCTCTCTCTCTCTCTCTCTCACTTGACTCTCAAGCTTCCACGCGCGCACAACCGCCCCCAAATCGGTGATTTTGCGCTCCAACCACCAAAACTCAACTCCAATCCGCGCATCGAAGTCCTTGGGAGTGAGGGATCACTTCCCCGCGCTCCACCTTCGAGATCCACGACGATTTCGACGACTCAAGCGGATTTTTGAAGGTATTTCACCGTTCCTCAAAAACTAGCCCCATTCTTGATTCTTCAAGTTTTTGATAGGAACACCTTCATTAATGTTGTTCTATACACCCTTGCGATCATAGCCTAGGAGTATTGCGCATTGGTTCAAAAAAATTTCGATGAATCGATTAGGGTTAGGGTTCTTCCTGTGTAACCCGGACTAGTCCGGCCACCAGGCGGACAAGTCCGGCCGGCGGACTAGTCCGCCCCTGGGGCGGACAAGTCCGGTTTGCACAGGGCAAACCCTACTTCTAGTTGGTTCTCGAGATCTTTTCGGCAATACTTCTTCTTCCTAGGCTCATATCTTCCTCTCTCCATCCTTTGCACAGAATGTCGAACTCCGAGCGCTCTTCTCCGCGTGTCAACCTCGAGGGGCGTACCAAGGCCCAAATTGCCGAGGCTCGGACTAAGGCTGCGCTAATGGAGGCGCAGAAGGCCAAGGAGGAAAGAAAGCTCAAGGCACTCGAAGCATCCAAGGTGGCTGCGAGCATCTACAATGAGGATGAAGCCATTGCCCGTGCCACGGCAGAATCACTGAATGAGCTGAGGAAGAAGAAAAGGGAGGACAGGGAGGCACACAACTCCAGGGCTGCTGAGGCCAGTGCCCCCAAGAGAAAGAAGCTCGTCACCGTTGGCGAGAAGGCGAAGGGCAAGGAGCCAGCTCAAATGGAAGCTGAGCCTCGGGTTTAGCGTGACCCGAAGAAGGGAAAGGCTCCGGCTCCTATCGAGCCAAAGAAGAAAAAGCCAGCTGTCAAGATGTCATCAAAAAAGGCAGCTGGAGGTGTTGTGATCAAAGAGAAAGGGAAAGCCACCTCCATTGGCCCCCTTGAAGTTCACACACCAGAGAGGAATCCCAACAGAGAGAAGGAATTGTCTGCTAATGTATTTCATGGCAAAGGGGCTGAAAAGGCCAGGAGGCTAAGGGAGAGGAGCACGGCAGATCCCAGATTCTGGTGTGACTTCCATTGTGACTACTACCGGCTGGTCTATCAGCAGATGAAGAAGCCGGTAATAGAAGCTCAATGGGTTGACTGGGGTTACATGGCCAACAAGCAACATTCTGCTTTCGACGCCGTCATCGAAGCCGCTGAGCGCCATGACCTCAAGCAGATCATGGGATTCAAGTATGACTGGAACGTCGAAGTGATTCTGCAGTTCTACTCCACCATCTACTTCACCACCTCTGGTGACAGGAAAATTATTTGGATGACTCATGGTGAGCAGTACTCAGTCACCTTCGCAGAGTTTGCCAGGATTTTAGGGCTTGAGACACACATGGATCATGAGATTATAATCTCTAACCTTAAGGTTGTGGATCGTGAATAGCTAGCATATATGTATCCAAGTCACGTTCCATTTGATGCCGGCCTCACCCGCAACATCAAGCCCTTCTACAGCATCATGAACAGAATCCTCAGACGGACGATAGCACCGAAGGACGGTGATGCTGGGGTGATTCAAGGGAACCTGAGGCACCTACTACTTCTGATCGATGGGGAAGAGAAGTTCAACCTCGTCGATTACATCTTCGACGACATCTTCAACATCTCGCACACTCCCAACCGTGCTTGCGGGTATGCCCCCTACATCATGTGCCTCATTGAGAAGGTGTCGGGCGTGACCTTTGTCAAGGACGTGTCGCATCGCCCGCTTCGTCCTCAGAAGCCCCCGAATGTCCCTGTTCCCCCTCGTCGCAAGAATGCGGATCCTCCATCTCGCCCCGTGGCACCTCCGTCTCCGCCTCCGCCTCAATCAATGAGTGCCTTCTTCAAATGCTTCAAGGCGATCTTCACTTCTTGCCGGAAGCAAGAGATTCGCGCTCAAAGGGCACACAAGCGTCAAGAAAAATACCTTAAGGCGGTGTGCGACAAGCTGGAGGTCCCGATGTCCTCTCCGGAGGTGAGTGATGGGGAGATCACTCCATTCCCCAACTTCACCGCCGATGAGCTCGCCCAGCTCCAAGAGGATGGAAGCTCCTCTCGGGCTGCTCCCTCGGCAAGGAACTCCGACGACGACGACGATGATGCCGATGATCATGAGGACGACGTCGAAGATTCCGAGGCCACGGAGAGTGGAAGTGGCGAAGACGAGGACTAGTTCTTAGGTCTTAGTTTCCTCCCTTCTTTTCCTTTTTGGTGCCTTGATGCCAAAGGGGGAGAGTTAAGGGAGTCAATCGTTTGTGGGCGTGTTTGTGATTTGTGGACTTGTTTTGTAATATATTCTTGCTCTTGGATGTTTACATTTGTGCAAGACTTGTTAATGTCGTTTAATCTCAATATAATGCTCTAATTGTCAATCCTTTGATTATATTGATGCTCTTCATGTCTTGTCACAATTGTTGAACACATCACGTAGGCACCCCACCATAACGTGTGTGGGTATGAAAGATCTCCTCCACCTCTTTTTCATGTTGCATACATTGAGGGGGAGTCATTCATACGCACACAAGTTATGAAAACCAATTTTAATACTCTTAATTGTTGAAGGACTTAATGTGTTGTCATCAATCACCAAAAAGGGGGAGATTGAAAGTGCATCTAGGTTCCCCGTGGGTTTTGGATGATTGATGACGACAATTAAGTCGCTAATGAGCTCAAGTGATCTTAGCACAGATGTGGACTCGATCGGAGACGCAAACCCTCAAAAAGGAAAAGGAAGGAAACGGAGTCAACTCGAAGCGTGGAAACTAGGGTTTCTAGCGTGATTGATTTAGACTAGCCGTAGTAATAGGAGGGTGTGTGTGTAAAGTGCATTGAGATCAAGTTTGGGAGCTCAAAGTGGTTTAGAGGTCAAACCTATGAAAGAAATGAGTGAATGAGTGGTCTGGCCGTAGGGCCGGACTAGTCCGTGCAGGAGGCCGGACTAGTCCGTCCCTGGCCGGCCAAGTCCGTTGTCGGCCGGACCAGAAGGGTCTGACTGAGATCGGACTAGTCCGTTAATGACCGGACTAGTCCGGGTAGCTGTGAGTGGGTTTTGGGGATGAAGTCCCAAAATCACGGACTTGTCCGTTTTGGACCGGACCAAGAGGTCCTGAGTGAGAACGGACTAGTCCGCCCGTGGGGCCGGACTAGTCCGGGTTGGCTAGGAAAAGGTGCTTCTGTGGCTAAGTCTGGGAGGACCGGACTAATCCGCCCTTAGGGCCGGACTAGTCCGTGGTCCTCGGACTAGTCCGTTTTCACACGGAGCAGAAGGCTCTGTGTGAGATCGGACTAGTCCGGTGTTGACCGGACTAGTCCGTTCTGGAAGTGACCGTTTGAATTTGAAGTTTGGCGGGTAGCGTGACGATAGTGTGTCAGCTGTCGGGACCTGACAAAGGGGTCAGTGGTCCCCTAGGCCGGACTAGTCCGGGCCAGTGGCCGGACTAGTCCGCCCTTTTGCTGAAGTCAGCAGATTGGGCTTGGGACCCCTATAAAAAGGGGACCCCCGGCCTCATTTCGAATACTTTTGGAAAAACTCAAACCCTAGCGCCGCCACAGCCAACTTGGAGCACTCCTAAGCCTCCTTCTTGCCTACTTTCCCTCTAAAACTAATTCTTGAGTGGATTAGGGTTTAGTGAGGTGGAGAAGAGGAAGAACATCGCGCTTGTGCTCCCGGTTTGATCTCTTGCACTCATTGAGTCTTTGTGGGCTGTGTGTTGAGTGTGTTGTGCGTTGTTGATCATCTTTGTGGTGTGGGAGCCTCAGATTGTGAGAAGCCCCAACGAACTTTGTAATCGCTTTTGAGATAGTGGAGAACCAAGTTAGGCCCGTGCGGTAAACTTGGTGAGGGAAGGGTTGGTGAACCCGGTCCTTTGTGGACTCCTCAACGGGGACGTAGATTCTTGTGTAGAATCGAACCTCGGGATAAAACTCCTTGTGTCTCCGTGTTCTTCGCATTTTGCTTATCGCTTACTTTGTTCTAGGGTTGCACATCTTGTCTTGTGCCTCACATTGCTTAATCTTGTTAAAACTTGACTCACTCTTGTGCTGATAGTTTCTAAACTTGCCTTAAATATATCCTCACTTGTAGCCTCGAGAAAATCCCCTAAAACTTGCTAGAAACACTTTTTAGGGTTCTTCACGCAGGCTGACCGGACTAGTCCGCCCC
Organism: Tuctoria greenei; assembly: GCA_036927565.1. Taxonomy (NCBI): domain Eukaryota; kingdom Viridiplantae; phylum Streptophyta; class Magnoliopsida; order Poales; family Poaceae; genus Tuctoria; species Tuctoria greenei. The sequence continues at coordinate 203,833,993 of JAYESD010000001.1, forward strand.
CAGACCGGACTAGTCCGCCCCCTGTGATTTAATCTCGTTTTATTAAGTCATTTGCAGGTCGATTAGCCTATTCACCCCCCCTCTAGGCAACTTTCAGATTCGAATCAATAACACCTGGATAGCATGACACATACACCCACACTCAGAGTTGCGAAGGCACACTACACTAATGTTGTATGCAGCCACCTTTCACTCGACACCTACACGCCGAACCGATCCCACCGTTATGAGCAGGAGGCCTCCACATGGAGCGTAACTATGCCCGCTGGCAGGTTTACACCTTACTGCTCTCAACCCACACCTACAAGGCAGTCGGTTATGCCTCGCCACTAAGGTGAACAAGTTACATCGTTTTCTTGGGTCCCATATATCAAGTATGCCTCTAGTACAGTTCAAACTTGCCCAACAGGGCCGCACACGACGCGCTCCTCAATCGACATAGGCAGGACTACGCACCCGAGACCATGTCCCGCTGCACCCTAACCCATGCCCGGTCTCATATTCAGTTTCAAAAATCATTCTCTATAATAACCAATCCCGTATGATGATCTCGCTATCTCGCGAGTGGATTCCAACCACTCGACTTCTACTGGATTCTCTACAACATTAGTATGGCAATTCTACACGTTGAGCTATAAACCTACCCATACACTCCATGGGATTGTGGGTCATGCATGAGGAGTGTCAATCACAAATAGACCTAATGCACAATTCATATACCAGTCATCATAGTGATAAAAGCAAAAATTTGGAAATGACTCAAATGCAAACCGAGGCTTGCCTTGGGTTGCAGAATAAAAGTCAGTGAAGATAAGTTAGTAAACTTTGCCATAGACTTCATCACAGCTGACTCAAAAAGATAAATCCTCTCCTCCGGGTCATCCTTCTCATTGATCGCCTTCGTCGTGTTCCCTAACAACATGAATGTGCATATAAGTAAATGCAATTTAGCAACATAGGAAGTGAAAGTGATTACAACTCGAGCAGCACTAAACTTAGATATAAATGGACAAGTCTGCCTCTGTTGTGCAGAGAAAGAGGAAAAATCAAGTGGACAAATATTGGATCATGAGACAAAGTATAATATGCACCATAGAAGAGCATATAGATTAATAAGGAAGGGAACTATGAGAATGATAGGAGGACAGCAACCTGCTGTACAAGAACTATAGGAGAAGATCCGCTGTATATAGGAAAACAACAGAGGAGGAATGAAAGTAAACATAGGGAAATGTGGATATGAAGTGACATGAGCAATGTTTTGAACATAGAGATGTGGAACACAGTTCACTGTAGTAAAACAAGGTCTATACTCCTGAAACTTTTACAGTAGACAACATGTAGTATAAGAGGTTTCTTGGCCAAATTTGGGTTATGTTCATGGCAGTTTGGGATCTCTAAAATTCTATGAAGTTTAAATCTTCCCAGAATTTTCATGAACAACCTGTTGCTTTAACATGGACAAAAGTTGGTTTTATGTTTATAGGAGGTCAAGTATGATCCAAAAAAATTTGTTTCATAATTTTTTTAAGCATTCTACTGTGATATATTGATTTTAGAAGTTTGGACAATATTCTGAAAATGTTTCTGGACATTTTGTGTTTTTTCAGGTTCATACAGGTTGGAAACAAGATTTTATCATTTAAATCACCTCAAATGGATCTCATATTTTTACTGGAGTTCAAAGGAATTATTATTAAGAGCCTGGCAAAATTGGGATTTTTATAGTAAATAGAACATCTAAAATAAATTCCAAAGTCTTTTGATTCATGGAATTATTTAGCACAGAATATGGATTTCCATACTGATTGAAATGCACGACTAGAATGTAGATATCATAAGGAGTCTAACCAAATTTATTTGGGATTTTTTGGACAAATACTGTCGGAAATATGAATTTTCTAATTTGTAAGGAAATCTGGAATTTAAGTATGGCTGACAGTGGGGTCCACAGTACAGATCCTTCTTCTACCTCAGGACAGGACGAACTGGTGGCTTCACAGTAGGTTTGCTCGGACGGCTCCGTATCTGTCGGTGACAAAAGGGAGTGACACAAAAACAAAAATTGATCCCCAAACCCTGGAACACAATGTGGGCAACATGATGCAACATGGCAGCGACCGGAATGTCACCAGCGACGGCGTCAGCGGAGGAGGTTCGATGACGATATGGGAATTGCTCGGAAATGGTCGAACAAGCACGGATTTTGGATCCTACAGCACATGTGCACTATGGGATACCCGAATCTGAACTCTAATCGCAACAAAATCGACTGCAACGTGGTATTCCTCGGTGACCTAGGTCAACAAGCGGCGACCATGTAAAATTGGTGTTCATCCTAAACCGTGCCAACATAGCTCAATCTAATACAGGTACGTTGAGAGGAGAGGGTTGGGGGCCTTGGAGACTGATTATTGGAGCTGGAACGTTACCGAGGCAGTGGGCGATGGAGTTTCGTCGTAGCTGTGCAGTAGAACTTGAAAATGGCGATTTACCTCTGTTCCTGCGGACAGCACGGAGAGGCAGCGTTTTGTTGGTGTCGGTGAGGTAGAGTAGATTGGCGCGCAGCCTTCTTTGAGCTTGGTGGAGCGAAGAACTGTCCACAAGTGACAGTGACGATGAACTCTATCAGAACAGAGAAGTACTTCGCTCGGTGGCCGGTAAAATACCAACTGCTTCGATGGGGAGACACGAGCTGAACAATACAAGATTCTGTGAGCTGCGCCAAACATGAGAGAAGGAGAAAACATGAAAAACAGGGGTCAAAACTCATCATTTAGCTCGGATTTGGGTGAAGCCGGGAGCAGGACCATGGTGGCCAGAGTTCTTGCGTGAAGGAAAGGAAAGAGAGAAAACTTTCAGCTTTGGTGTGGCAGGGAAGTGATAGGGAGGAGTAGAGGAAGATCAAGGCGGTTTGCATGAGCCTGTGAGGTGGTGTTGCACGTGGGCAGCTGTGAGAGAGGGAGCAAGTGCTCTGTATCTGTGTGCTGGAAACAGAACAGAGGAAAGATCTTTGCCTGGCAGGTGGGTCCCACCTCCCTCATCTAAATCCTTCTCTGGTAATTTTAATTGCTACACAAACATTCTCTATAAATTGTGAAACTTGGCATATAGAGAAATTCACCAGTGAGGAATTCAAATATGATATCTGATTTGGCACTTGAATGATTTGGAGACAGAATTTGGATTTGATTTCAAATTTGATTGTACTCATTTCCTAAACTCCAATTAAGGTAGCAAATCAATTATAGAAATGATAAAAATTGGCAGAGCTGATATTTGGACTGTAGAAAATTCAAATATAAAATCAAACCTGAGTTTGATCATTTAGCTTATCGAGTTTTGAATTTCAATTTAAAGTTTCCCAAAAGATTTGATGCAAATACCTAGCAAAAGAAGTTCAAATATTATAATACGTGGATGGGCAGCTATTTGAATTATGGAAGACATATTAGTGAACTCAACTTAAGGTTTGATAGATTTGAACAGGAAGGTTTTGATTTTCTTTTATCCATGAGAACTTTGGTTTGCTTGATTCCCATACTAGGGTTATTTTCCATTTTCTTTCTTGCTTTATTTATTTGATTCTTAAGCTACAACCTTCATTATGGCTTTTACGTTTTGACCTTGGCTCTTATTTTAATTTTAACTTGCATTAGTATTTCAATTTGTATTTTGAATTGTATTTGGTATTTTCCCTCTTTTCCTAATTATTTGCTTAAGTGCAAACATACCTTCAAAACTTCTCTTTTACTATGAAGTTTTTTTACAAGTCCTATTTTTAACCTCAATTATTTGTTAAAATTAGTTCATGTGAATTTTATTTTGAAAATTTTAAGTTCACATTTTTTTATTCTAGCTTTATGCAAAAGTGGGCTTTTACAGAGTTGACCACGATCGCCGCTTGAGCATTGCGGTGAATTAGTTGTTCTTGTTCTGGGGTCAACTCTTCGTCGTCTACGGAGATATCTACACCTGTGCAAACAACATGCCAAAGTTTAGGATTGAGGGAAATAAGATGCAACTTCATGTTGTGTTTCCACATAGTATAGTTAGTCCCATCAAAGTGTGGAGCTTTACCCATTGGAATAGAAACATAATTGGAATGTGAATTGAGGTGCAAATAGTTAAAAGGGTATCGTGTGTAGTCCTTTTCGGGCTTATTGAGCTTCTTCTCCTTCTCAAACCTTCTCCTCCTCTTGGCCTCATCTCTTGCTTTCTGAAGAAGTTCCGCAAGATGCTTCACTTCTTCATATTCATCTTCGATTCGCCATTGAAAGGAAAAGTCTTTTGCTTGCTCTTGGTGGTGTTACCGGTCTTGTCGCTTAAAGGATTGGATCCTTGTTCGCTGTTGTCACTGTTCTCACCGGTGCTAATGGTGTCGATGATTGACATCTCCTTCTCACTATTTTCCCTCATCTCCTCTCCAAGCGGTTAAGCTTTTGGGAGAGTTAGGCTCTAATACCAATTGAAAGTTTCCTAGAGGGGGTGAATAGGCGGATTACCTAAAATTAAACTCAACAAAACCTAATTAATAGACAGAATATGGACTAGTCCGGCCTGGGGGGCAGACTAGTACGGTCATGAAGTTGAACTTGACAAAGGGTGAGATTTTTATGTGATGCTGTGAAGTCTACTTGATGAAATGTGAAGAATACAACCCTAACAATCTAGCAATCGAGATGCATGAAGGTAAAATGACTAAATCGAGGTGAATCACAAGATTAAGATTAAGAACGTGTGGAATCCTAACTTGATCTAGTGAAGAATGAGAAATGTAAATCAAGGGCGCAAGACACTAGATTTATCCCGTGGTTCAGCTTCACAAAGAAGCCTACATCCACGTTAAGGAGCCCACGGAAGGTCGGGTTTTGCTCAACCCTTTCCTCACCTAGCCACCACGGAGGTCGGCTAGCTCTTCCACAAAATCATGGGGGTAATCACCAAATTCATGGGGAACTCACAATCTGAGGCACCCACAAGGTTACAGCTCAAATAGATTAGAGATCAACACCCACACGAATTCAAATCAATGAATCAAACCGAGAGAATAAACCAAGAGCTCAAAGACAAGTAAACCCTTCTTTCTTCTCTTCCAAGACTCAAAAATCCTCAAGAATCGCTCTTTGGACTCCAAGAATGGTTGAGAGAGGTTTAGGGAGGCTCTATGAAGGCTTTGGCTGTGCTAGGGTTTGAGAGATGCCCTTTGTGGGCCAGGGGATCCCTTTTTTAGGGGTCCCGACAAATAGCCGTTGCAACTAGAAAAAGTGCAGACTTGTCCGGCCTTTGACCCCGGACTAGTCTGGCCTGCGGGGACCAGTGATGTTACCCTTGACCAACCACAAAGTTCCCTGTCACCTTTTGAATTCAAATGGTCACAATACTAGTCCGATCTCACACAGAACTATTTGTTTCGGTTGAGAACGGACAAGTCTGGTCCACCGGACTAGTCTGGCCCCTGAGGGCAGACAAATTTGGCCATCTAGGACTTAGTCCCAGCAGCCATCTCCAAGTCCACAGCGGACAAGTCTGACTCGGAACAAACTAGTCCGATCTCACACAAAAACTTCTTTCTAGTCAGAAATGGACTAGTGTGATAGAGCGGACTAGTCCGGCCCCTGGGGCGAACTAGTCCAGTCCTTCAGGACTTAGTCCTAGAAGGACTCACACACACTAACCATGGACTAGTCCGTCTCCAAACGGACAAGTACAAACTCACACAAAAGCTCTTGGTCCGCCTAATATCGGATCAGTCTGATGTGGCCGAACTAGTTCGGGCTTCCAGCCCCGACAAGTCCGACCCTATCCTTAGGGCTGCCTCAACTCATCTCTCAATCTAATCTAACTTGGACTATCAGCTCTTAGAAGATTTTCAACACTTTGACACGTTGAGCACACTCAATCTATGTGGCTAGACTCTAAACAAAGAATTTTAAAAACCTAAATTCTACTCTTTGCGTTATTCACTTTTTATCCTCTTTTTCCTTTTTGGGTGTATCCATCATCGTCCATCTTTCAATCACCTGTTTTTACACTTGTAACGCTCATTAATCCCTTAAGTGTTGTCATTAATAATAAAAACCCATAGGGATTAGCCTAATGCAATTTTAGTACCCTCACCATGAATCCTCGCTGCCTTCTGCCCATACCTTGGATACAAAATAAATCATGTTATCAAAATTATTAGTTACAATTCAATAAAAGTAGGTTGAGAACATACCACCTGATCTGTCGCCACCTAAGAGCACAGGTGCTCGGGCTGTGAAGGGTCACTTATTTTTTGACCCCTCTTCCACACTTGCATAGTGGTCGACACCTAACCGCTCTCGCGCTCTTGTGGATATGTGTTAGTGCGATAATTATGTTATGAATACTTAAAAATAATTGGGGTCACTCTTACCATGCGTTTGGCGAGACGCACATAGCCATCCGCACCAAACTTGTGGACCTTGAACGTGTCCCTGCTCTCTCAAGACCTCCTAGATGTGGTGATGAACACATCATTGCCCACATCCTACAGAGGCCTCAGTACGCATCCGTAAGGTCCTCGGCCCAGTAAACACCGACCTGCACTCATTCGTATTTGATTACAACTGTGTTAACATAACTTAATAATGAAGCAAGTAAAATTGATACCTCCACAAACTGTGCCTCCATCAAGTACATCTCCGCCATGTCTCTGAATGCCACTCCGAGCTCCTGGCATGGATGCCTCTTCAGGTACTCTCTTGTAGCTTGAATTCGGGCAATAGAGATCGCTTGTGTAATGATCTTCCAGGCGTTCTTGTGGAAGACGGACCTGGCGTGCTCCAACTGTCCCTTGTCCTCCAAACAGTACCTTGCTTGGTAGAACAAATATACAAGTCATTTGTATTTAAATATAATAGTGTTGTAATAAACAAATATACTTCATACTTACCATGAAGTTAGACCACCCTGTCTCCTGAGCGTGACCGTCAGCAAGGTCAGAGGCACGAGCATAGTCATCCCATGACATGGTAGGGAGACAATTGTCGCTACTCGTGGCCACCTCACCAAGGTAGTGCTACTGCAGCAACCTCTGAGGACATCGTTCACTTGTCGGTGGTGTCCCTGCCCTGTGAATGAGATGTCATACAAAGAACAGTAAGACAATTGTCACATCATTATGTACAAGGCTAAAACTAGAAAACAGCATAGATTGTGTAGTTAGAGATTTACTTACCTAACACACATCAGGTGAACAACCACGCGATTTATGGGGTCTGTAGGAGCCTGAGGTGGATTCACATAGTGTCTACTCCTAGTATGCTGCCTTTGAGCCGTCTCCACGTCAAGTGAGCCAGAAGGCTTCTTTAATGGCCTCGAAGGCTCCTCCAAAGGCCCCGAAGGCTAACTAACCAACCCTGAAGGCTGACCATTTTGTGGTGGCTCAGGAGGCCTCCTCGCCTCTTACTATGAGGATGAAGAGTCTTTCTGAGAGATTAAAAGATTAATAAGACAGATAAATAAAGTACTTATAAATTTAAGAAAAGGTGTACCTCTGACCGCTGAAAATGACATGTCTATCATCCAGCTCCGACATCTGTCTCAACAGCTGAGACCGTCTAGTATCCCTGGACAGGCTACCCTGAAAAAAAGGTATTATGAGAAATCTCTTGAAACCCTTTCACTTCCCCTTGCTCTATGACATCTTGTTTAAAGGAATAATTGGTAATCAATTTTAAAGAAAATATAGAAAAGGAAAGAATAAATAAACATAATGTTACTTGTATTCAATTTCAAAAATTATCAGTATCACAACCCTGTACTCTAGTACTTAAACCGGACCATCGATCCTCTTTTGTGTTTGGTTTTTGTTTTTGTTTCCACATCTTAGGAGTCTCTACATCTTCATTATCTCCAACTAATCATCGAGTCCTAGACCAGGCTTGATGACAAAAGAGTCCGACAACTCTTGTTCTTGGTAAACCTCATCAATCTCACCACTCAATGACAACAGAGTATCATGGTACCCTGTGTCATCTAGAGTATATAACCGCTCACGAGGATTCACCTTGTGTACAACCCACTAAGCAATAAACTTTTGACATGGATAAGTTAGATAATACACTTAATCGACTAGGTGTGCAATGACGAACATGTCATAGCCTCGCAGCCATTTGGTGTGTTTTACTTCTACCAAGCCAAATTAGTTATATTAAGTGTCATTATTGTTATCAAACCAATCGCAGTCAATGAAACAATCGCTTTAACTGAGGTGTGACACGTAAGTAACGAAGTTTCTTATGTGGGATTTCTATCGTCACATTTCACCATCATCATTAACAACTTTCACAAACCTCAATTTAGCACATTTTCAACACTTGTTCTCTTTGCCATGCTCTTTCAAGAGAAGCATTTAGTTGTTTGGGCACAAATCAATCTTCTCATATTCATAGCAAGACCAGAAAGCAATTTCTTCAATTGATACATATCTTTAGACACATTATGGGGCTGAGGAAGGATATCACTGATCAATTTGATGAGGTTGTTAGAACATTTATTGGATAAGAAATACTTAGACTTAATTGCCATAAGTCTGGTCATGAAAGTAAGGAGGGTCACTTCTGTGTTTCCATGAATCGGCTCTTTGGAATCTTTAACAAGCTTTAAGAATGCTTCAACCTCCAATTTAGGAGGACCCTTTGTCGACTCTGGTAGTATAACTTCAAGTATCTCATTCATCCTATCAACCCAGCTATCAACAACCACTCGATCTACTACGGTTTGAGAAGTTGTCTCACCGTGAAAGGTCTACAACTAATAATGTGGCATAAAACCGTTTCTATATAGGTGTATTGAAACCATCTTGTTGTCCGAACAATTCATATTCTGGCATCTTCTACATAGACAACACATCTTATTGATCATTGACAACGAAAATGCTCATTGTGTAAAAGCATCCATCTTGTCAAACCACTCATCTAAGTGATCCCCATTCTTTTTTCAACCAGTACACATCCAAGTGCAATCTTCACCCATGTTTGAGACTATATCTTCAAAGCAGAAAAATCATTATTAGTTATAATTTGTATTATGTCATGACCCTATGTGAGACCTATGTGTGTTGAATACATTGGCTATGACAATAAAAGTTTTGAATTTTGCCAAAACACCCGTCTCATCAAGGTCCGACTCTAGGTCTGAGTTCCTGCAAGGTCCGATGATAGGTACGGCTTGTTTTGGGTAGCTCCAGCAAGGTCCGATGTAAGGTTTAACTTGCTTTGGCTAGGTCCGACTTCTTTGTGTAGGTCTGACTTATTTTGGTTAGGTCTAACGTGTTGTGGCTACGTCCGACTAGCTTTGGTTAGCTCCAGCGCTAGGTCAGACTAGCTTTGGTAAGCTCTAGCGCTAGGTACGACTATCTTTAGTAAGCTCCGGCGCTAGGTCTTGCTAGATTTGGTAAGCTTCATCTCAAGGTCCGGTTAGCTTTGGCAAGGTCCGATGCTAGATTGCAATGGTTATGGCTTTAACTTGCAATGTTTCGAACTTGCTTTACACTTATAGAAAGTTTGCTTAGTATTCTTTTACTAAGTTTTTGATGCGTTTTGGCTGATCATGGTGTTTAATGTTTTTTCTATGGTTTGCAACATGCTTATGTGAGGTGCTCACATAAGGTGTTGTGGTTTTCGGAACTAACGTGAGTCATGTCGGGGACTTTTGCTCGGAATTATTGATTTTTATTCATGTGCAGGTGTTGCTTGAGTTCAAGACATGGCTGTTGGCGGGATCCACTAAACTAGTCTTCGGGAGAAGATGAGGTTCGACAACCAAGCTCGGGAGGAATTGTGGTTGAGTTGATCGGGAGGTTGCGTAGCATGATTGAATAAGGAACAGAGCATATCAAGGTACCGTGGACGTCATTGGAAGATGTTTGCACGTGTGCAAGGAGTGCATGGACATGGCTACATGATTTCAAGGCGTGATGAAGAGATGTGGACGTAAAGAATTGGTCGAAAAGTTCCAACCGACTAGGTTATGGACTCAGGTTGCGACTGAGTCGGGTTTGACTCAAATATGGAAAGATTTGAGTTGGTTACATTAGGATTTTGCGGTGAGCACGAAGTTGAGTTGTTTTAGGAATGTGGGATATGTTTCTAAGGTGTTTGGATGTCTTAAGATTGCTTTTATCTGCGTTTGGAAGAGTCTTGAGCAGTTATGGAAAGTTTCGGTGGAAACTGAGTAGGATACGAGTCCTAGTTTGGTCTGGGTTGGCCTCATTGTTGGTTATATAAGCAAGGGAGGCCTTGTTGGGCATGGATTTTGGGCGTTTCCTCTTATGTTCTATTGAATAAATATCGTAGTTTAAAGGAACTTTTGTGCCTTGCTCGTCCGACATGTTTCAGACAAGTTTTTCTCCTCGAGTTTCTGCACAGCACTACCTTGCTTTGATGGTTTTATCATAACTCGAGTCTTACAAATCCAATTGATGCAATTCTTTTTGGTTTGTCTTAAAAACTTGATTATCTATCATCAGTGAAAATTTCACGGTCATTGGATTTGTGGTCTCTGATCTACACGAGTTTCTTTGTTGTGTTACAGATCTAGTTTTTACTCTGTAGAACAGATTGACCTTTGTTCGATCTTTCGATCGTAACTTGAGTTTTTTCTCGACGGATTTTCATGATTCTTGTTGTGACGTCTTCAAGACTTGATTCTCCACAAACTATACTGGTTTTGTCACAATTGATCACATTTATATTAGTCGCACACATGATTTCTTTAACAGATCAATCTTCCACCGAGGGTTTTCGTTGCTTCCACTGAAAAAGTTGTAATCTACCATTCACCCCCTCTCTGGTAGCTTTTGAAGTGCTTTTCGATCCTACATCCTACATATATTTAGAAGGATGGGTCCTGAACCGATCTAAGAGTGACCAAGAGGAACATGCTTATGATGAGACACGGGGTCTAAATCCGGATGAAATTTCAGCAGCATAACCGCGATGTTCTCCAACTACCCACTCCAAAATGGTCAAGCAAGGCACATTAGGGTTTCGTTGTTGAAATCTCATCTAGATCCGAACATCGCATATCGTTATATGCATGCTCCGTTGGTCACTCTCAGGCTATCTAAAAAGGGATAATTCTGAACCTACACGCCTCGCATGCATAATGCATGTAGACGGGTCGGTTTGAAAAGGTGACTCATAGTATAGGTCACGCTACTCAATTTTGAGTCATTTTTCAGTCATTTATGAGGGTGAGGGAGAGGGGAAAGAACGAGAGATGGGGGAAGAATAGTGGGTGGCCGTTCATGCACGGGCGTTTGGCATCCTCCTCGTGCTCGTCTCGGCCTCCTCGAGATTCCCCTTTTGATCAATTTTGGCACTGATAAGCTCCTACAGCTCGGTGGACGCAGATTCAATGGTCAGGAGCTGCTCCTACTTATGAAGGACGTCGTACTTACGGCGATCGTCCTACTTACGACAACCCAGTCTGGGCCATCATAAATAGCCGTCGTGAAGCAAATAATTATGCAATCAATCAAGTAAACAACAAATTAAAGAACTAATAAAACATCTAGTTAAACGATCAATCAATTAAACTACAAATTAAATAATTAATCAATTAAACTACTAATGAAATTATTAATCAACTTAAAAATATTTTATCAACTAATTACATAATTAAACATTTCAACAACTAATAAAGCAATTAATCAACTAGGAAAATATTTAACAACTTATAAAACAATCAAACATTTAAACAACTAATAAACCATTTAATCAACTAGTTAGATAATGAATCATTAAGATAATATTTAACCAACTAAATATTCAATTAAACATTTAATCAACAAGTAAACCATTTAATCAACTAGTTCATCAATTAATCAACTAAACCAATATTGTAATCAAGTAATTAATCAAACTAAACTACTATCACTAACCAATCAACTAAACCACATAATAATAATAATTAACCACAAAATTAAAGAAAACGTTAGGGTTTAGAAGTGGGTGTGGAGGTTATGTGTGGGGTCGAGGTGGGGGTGGGGCCCACATGACGAGGAGGAGGGTAAGCACGATGGTGAGGAGCCGAGGCGGGCCAGGCGGCACCATGGAGAAGGAGTAGCCGTGTGGCGCCGGGAGGAGGAGGCGACGGGGATGAGGAGAGGGGGTGGCACCGTGGAGGAGGAAGGGGTAGTGCCATTGCCCAACTGGGAGAGGATTGGGGCAGTGCCGTTGCGCGCACGGAGGCGGAGAGAAAAGGGAGGCAGCACACCTGCTGGGGAGGAGATTGCAGCGTCGCGTGACCGGCGGTGACGGAGAGAGGCGGCATCTCGCTGTCGTCGATGGTCGAGAAGGCAGCGCGCGGTTGTGAGGAGGTGATGCGTGAGAGAAAGAGAAGACAGTGAGAGGCGTCGGGCCGGTGTAAGGCCCTAATCTACAACAGCCACGAAACAAATGACGGCCCACAATTAAGTCATTGTGAATAAACGGCTTATTTACGACGGGCTATGGTAACTGTCGTAAGTAAGCAGCTTATTTAGGATAGTTGTATTTGACTGTCGTAAGTTACTTTATTTACGACGGCTCATCTAATTTCTGTCATGAATAACAGCGGCCGTCGTAAGTTTGCCCTTTTCATGTAGTGTGACCTGTTCAGGATGAAGGCAACAGTTTTCACCGCCTCCCCCTAGAATGTGCTTGGCATCCCTCTCGCCTTGAGGAGATATCATGCCATAGCCATCACAGTCTGGTTTCTACGCTCCATGATGCCATGCTGTTGGGGAGAATATGGTGACGTGAACTGCCATTGAATACCCTTTGCAGCACAGTATTCGCTGAAGGTGACCGAAGTGAAATCAACAACCCGATCAGTACATAGAGCGTGCAGCTTGCACCCTGTATCCACCTTGACGCCGGCCTGGAAATTCTTGATTGCACCGGCCGCCTCGTCCTTGCTTGACAGCAGCACCAGCCACATGTATCAGCTGGCATCATCCAAAAGGAGGATGAAGTAGTTGTGCCAGGCGTGTGTTGATGGGTTGACATGACCACTAAGATCACCATATGTACGAGATCAAGTAACCCTGTCGCCCAATACTTGGCCTCTTGTGGGAATGGCACTTGAGGCTGCTTGTCAGCCAGGCACGCATCACACATTTGATCAACATGATCTAACTGTGGCAGACCACGAACCATCCCGCCATGACTAAGCTTCTGAAGAGCGCCAAAGCTTAGATGTCTGAAGCATTTGTGCCAACGTCGCGTCATCACCGGTACGTGCCAGGAGTGAGATGGGTTGCATGATGGTGAGAGTGATCTTGTAAAGACAGTTCCATGAACGACAAACATTGGTGAGTAAGTCCTTGTGCGGATCGCGCACCCGTAGGACCCCTTGATCAATCAGTACCTGGCAACCAAACTCATTGAGTTGGCCCAGGCTGATGATGTTGCTGCGAAGACGTGGGATGTAGTAGACGTTGCTCAGCACATGGTAGATTCCTTGAAATGCTGAGAAAAAATGATCGAGCCATGCCCAGCGATGTCCACCAGAGAGCCCAGACCGAACATCACCGTACCACTGATGTTCTTGTCAAACTCGGAAACTATAGTGATGTTCCTAGTCATATGGTTCGATGTGCCCGTGTTGAGGTACCAGATGCCACGGCCTCATTCAAGCTTGTCAGCACCTCCAAGCTGCATTGCTTGTTCCTTCTTGAGGTAGACGCGGCAGTCCACAGTCACCACCTCATCACGTGCCAGTGAAGCGAATGACATCACCTGGGCCATCATGAGACCTGGTTCTTCCTCCCCATCTTCCTAGGTTAGGACCAGATTCGCTGCCTCGTCACGCTTTTCTTTTGGCAATCATGTTCCCAGTGTCCAAGCTTCTTACAGTAGCGGCACTGGAACTCCTTGGTGGCCTTGCAGGGTGCATTACATCGCTGTCTCGTTCATGACGAGCCATGAGCGTATTGCTCAAGCTGCCACCAGAACACCCGCCTCCAGAATTGCCGCTGCCACTGTGCACAGCCTCCTTCTCTCTTCAGTGCATGCGACAGATCATCTCTCCTCCTCGGTGGAGAGGAGCAGCTGCGAGCCCATCTCTGCAGCCAGCCTTCGCGCCTCATATCTCTGCTCAGCAGCACGCAGTCGCCCTGTCACCTCCCGACAGACATGATCCCAATGTCGAGCAGCGTCTCAGTGGAGATCATGACCTCCTTGAACCGTCCAGGACGACCTGCAGCATCTTGTGAACGACTTCAATCTCGTCGATCGTGTCGCCGAGCAAACGAAGATTGTTGACGAGGCTGGTGATGCGCATGTAGAAGTTGACGATGGACTCTCCATCCTTGAAAGTTATGTTGTTATCGCGCCACAACGTCTGGGCATTGTCTTCGTGAACTCGACCGACACTCATATGCATGCTCTTGATGGCCTCCCACGCCTCCCTGGTCATGGGCTTTCTCCCAATGGTGGACAGCATCTCTGATGGGATGGAGCCAACAATCGCCGCTAAAGAAAACCGATTGTAAAAGCCCTAATTTCGAGAATGGTTTACAAGTGAAAAACAAACTGAAGATAAACAACGTGAGAATTGCGGATGATGGAGCGTAACGGTCCACCAGGGGAGAGAGGCGACACAGAGGCGATATTCAAAATCCACCCAAAACCCGCCCCAAATCCACCTAAAATCCAACCAAAATCCACGCAAAAAGCTACGGTTCTTGATCTGGAGAGATCTCCTCATCTTCCTCAAGCCTCAATCCCACCTTATACCCAATGGAGGAGAGTTGTGGAAGACGAAAATGCACTGAAGGGAGAAAAGGAAAGGCCACTACCAGAAACACGAAAGATCCACAGACATCCTTCTGGTTGGACATGGCGAATGAAAGAAGTCCCAGATCTGGCAGCTCTTCGACCTTTTCAAGACAAGACCACCAGATCCAACCTCAAGTCCAAGACGCCCAAAGAATGGAGGCTACTTCAACCCGACATGGAAACTGCATCCGAACCCTCACATTACTCAGGTGCGTCTCCTAAATCATATGCTGAAGTTCTTCGTTCGGGTCTGAGAGGACAGATGGTCAGGGATTCTGCAGGGCATCCCTTCCCATCGCCGGCTCACCGGCGGCATGTTCGATTCAAAGAAACATTTTACAGCCTACTTCGATACCCTCGCCCCGCCGTCAGCTCTACTAGGCCGATCTTGGAGCCCTTTGGGTCACTCGCTGCTTGCTAACCCTAAGAGAGGAGCGCTTGAGCATTGGCCTGAAGAATCAGTAAAGATCCGGAAATCTGCCTTGAAAAGACAAGAAGCATTCAAAGGCTTGCCGAGGGCGCAATACGGAGCCGACCTTATGCCGACAATGAAGCGAACAGGACAGATTGCAAATCCCTCATGCGAGTTTCCATGGCAAGTGGTGAAGAAACGATATTGGTGGAGACATTTGACTAGGGATAGAAAGAGGCATCGTAGGCCTCCTAACACTCACCGTACTCATGCCTTTAAGTTGAAGTTACAAGGCCGATGTTTTAATTGTCTTGCCACAGATCACTATAAGTTCCAATGTCGAGACCCTCCCCATTGCCTCATATGCAATCAAAGCGGGCATCGTTCCTTTAGCTGCCCACAAAGCTCTTCAACCAATCTTCCCGCCAAGTCTCAAATCCAGACTGTTCATGAGCGGCAGAAGTCTTTCATGGAGAGAAGGCTCTCTCTTGGGAGCTAATTGGCAGACATGAGGAGGTCTCATCAAGTAGACCAACAACCTCCTAGGATTGAAGATCGTGGAATGGGTTTCTTCTACCCAGGAAACCCCCGTGTGAGACCGAGAGTGGCAACGACCATCGCTTGGTGTTCGGAGGAAATGGCTCAACGTCGCGAGATTCTTGAGCGTCATGCTTTGCTTGTCACGGAGGAGGGCCCCATGGGAGTGGCCTCCAAAGAAGAAATTGCTGAGGCAATTTGCTATCACTTTGGGTTACGCAGGTATGAATTCCATATTTTTCACTCAACCCCAGTACCATTCACCCTCATTTTCACTTAGAGGCCAATCAGGGACAGAGTGTTTGCTGCGGGTGGGATATCTGATGGCCCATTTGATCTGCGTTTTCATTCCTGGAATGCTGATAGATTGGGGGAGAGAGTCGCTATACGATATCATGTGAAGTTGAGTCTCGAGGGCCTTCCCCAATTTGCCTGGAACCAGGTCATTGTGGACAAGGTGCTGGGGGATGAATGTATTGTGCATCATGTAGACATGACGACAAGAAGGAGGGAGGACCATAGGACATATGTGTGCTGGGCATTCTGCCTAGACCCTAACAGGATTCCACAAATGGTGTATCTCACTCTTACGGATCGTAATGAGACCCCCAGAGTGGATGGAGACTTGCATTTCACTAGACCCCGAGGCATGCGTCATGGTCACTCTATCAGGGTGCTGGTCCACCTTGACTCAGTGGAGGATCTGAGATTCTATCATTATTCTGCAGCCGAACATGGAGCGGAAGGCAGTGTCCATCTTCGACCTCTCTCATGGCACCCAGGGAGACTGGATGGAGACATCGATGATGAAGACAATCTGCAGCAGGAGTGCAATTGCCGACCCTTCTCTGACTCACGTGGAAGGCTGCGTGATGATGATGATGAAGACAAGGAAGAGAGGGAGCGGCAACCTCGTAATAGAATGGGGAGTATGTCTCGGTGGATAGATAACAAAACCAGGGGGAGGCAAGTTGAGAGAGGTCGACATACATGGGGATTTAGAAGTGATCAGACCAACCGTTATCACAATGAGATGTGCAACCTCTCCCCTCCGCCATCTAGGGGTCGTAGTCTGCAAGAGGAACGAAGAACTCTAAGAAGCCTATGGATAGCCAAGGGCAAGCACAAGGTTGGGGAGGACAACCCCAAGGGTGTTCTAAATCAAGAAAGGCAGTGGTCTGATGCCATCCATATCATCCCTTTGGTTAATGTTCAGTCTGGGCAGTTGAATGACGACACAAAAACCATAACTCAAAACCAGTCGTGGGGAAGCTCTGATGCGATTGTAATAATACCTAACGATCAGGCTAAGCCTCCAAAGAGTTTGCACATGAATGAGGACAACAAAAATGGCTTACAAGAATCAGAGGATGCTGAGAAGACTGAAGTGATGCAGAACCAAGACTCGTTGAACAGTGGGAGTCAAGCGCAGCTGCATCAGTCAGAAGAGTTGGAACCATGCATCTCTATTGCTCCACTGTTTGAAAGTATGAGCATCCTGATAGAAACAGAACACAATGTGCAGAATACACCGGAGAGTAGATCAGTTGTTCAGGAAGGACCCCTTGAATCTGATCTGGGAGAGATGAATGTGGATTTTTCAGTCACTGCATTACAGCAGGCAATAACCAAACCATTGCCAGAAGCCATTCTTAAAGAACCAACACAGAAGATAGAAGCTAAGAAAAAAAGTTCTGTACCCAAGAGTCACCCGACCAGGAGCAGCCCTAGACTCAAGAACAAGCTTAAAGGAAGCAAGACTTTGGTCAGGATGGCCCAAGAAATTCTGGCCAAGAAATGGGGTATTGTGGAGGAAGACGAGAATTTGGATGACATGACCTTGCAGCTATATATTGACATGTATAAGAAACCATTATCTGAACAGGCAATTGAAGCAATCACCAAGCTCACTGAGATGGCTGCCCTGAAGAAGAAAGTCAAGAAATCGAAGAAGAAGGCTCAGAAACCAACTCCTATGAGGAAGAAAGGCGTCAAGGATGGGGCCCTGTTAGCACGAGGGAATTAGGCTGTGCGGCCTTTTATTTAGTAGTACCTATTTTTTTCATGTGTCCAAGCTTATATGCTCTTACTGATGCTGCCAGTAGTAATGTTTTGGAAGAACAGTCTGCTTCGGTTAGGCCCCTGCTATTGTTTGGACGTTATTTTGCTTTCACCTGTGTCAGTCTTGGGTTATGGTTGACGATTGGTGGTAATCAATGTCTGAAGGGTAGTAGTCCCTCCATGTTTTATTTAGTTTGTCTGCAACGTGGATCTGATCTGAACCATGGATAATACAATCAACAATTATAGCCTCTTATCGTGGAATGTAAGGGGACTAAATAATTTAGCTAGACAACATGAAGTCAGGCAAGTGATTCAGCAATTGAACCCAGACCTTATATGTCTACAGGAGACAAAGCTGGCTGAGATTTCTAGATTTACAATCTTGAATATACTAGGCCAGGGATATGAGCACAACTTTGTTTATCAGCCTGCATTAGGAACAAGAGGGGGGATACTGCTGGCTGCTAAAGAAAGATACATGCAATTAACAGACACCTTTTCCTCAGCCTACACAATATCAGCTACAGTCCTAGATAACAGAACAACAACATCTTGGTCTGTGACAGGGGTCTATGGACCACAGGCTGACATGGAGAAAAGGATATTTTTGAGAGAGCTGAAACAAATTAAATCACAAGTCAGACACGCATGGATTGTCCTTGGTGATTTTAATATGATATATCAAGAGCAGGACAAAAATAATGGCCGGATAAATCGTAGACTTATGCTCAAATTCCAAGGAACAATCAACCAGCTCGAGATGAAGGAAATCCCTCTCACTGGACGACGTTTCACATGGACCAATGGTCAACAAAATCCCACCATGACTCGTATAGACAGAACTTTCTGCACTTTTTTTTTTTTGAAATGAAGGCAGGAGCGCTGCCCATTCATTAAGTAGAGGAAATATTACATCCTAAAAGGTACATGATCTAATTGAGCCAGTGAAGAAACAATGCACAACCAATAGCTTTATCCCTGAACTAGACAAAAACCTGAACACCTACTGAGTACATGAGAATTACCGCAGCGCCGCGGTTGATTGAAGGTTGATGTCCTCTATAACTAGGTGAGCTACTTGCAGATGAGGCAGATCTTGTTGTTGAAATATTCTTCGATTCCGCTCTTTCCAAATGTGCCACCAAAAAGAAAAAAGGTAGCCCAACATCTTTCTACTTTGATTTTTGGAACAGACGCGCATAATGAGGTGGAACCATTGAGAGACTCCTTCTGGCATGGCCTGACGTAAAGGTCCTGGGAGGTGCAGAAGGGTAGCCAGTTCTTGCCAAGCAACAATCGTGTAGCTGCATTGGGAGAGAAGATGATTAGATGTTTCTGGTGAGGATAAACACAACACACAACTTGTTTGATGTGGCAGGTTCTTTTTTGCTAAATTATCAGCAGTAAGTGCCTTATTAAGCATCACCAGCCATGCAAAAAAGCGACATTTTGGTTGTGTTTTTGCCACCCAAAGAGCCGGGGCCCAGCTGGATGAGACCTCTCCAAGGAATTGAACCTCATATGCTGATGCTGTCGAGTATTCTCCATTTGATGTCCAGCGCCAAATGATGCGATCATTGTCATCGGAAAGGTTCACTTCACTGAGTGCTTGGGAAAGTAGCACAAACTCATCTATTAATTCGACAGTGTTGAGACTTTTAATGTTCTTGATCCAATTAGAGTTGGAAAGTTCCTTGGCAACCGATCGATGTTTGAACCTGATCTGTTGGAATAGATGTGGTGCCAGAATTCTGGGAGCCTGACCGTGCAGCCAACGGGCTTCCCAGAAAGGAGTGTTTCTCCCATTGCCGATAGACACTATGGTAGATGCAAAGAAAAGGTGCCTATCAGTTTTGTTCCGATGACTAAATAGAGCTTTCCAAGGTCTGGGACGTTGGTCCCATGCATGCCACAACCATCTCAATCGAAGAGCACGCCCAAACTTCTCCAAATCTTTGATTCCGAGGCCTCCCAATTTTCTCGGCTTCGTGCAGTTCTTCCATCTCACCAGACACCGACCGCCCTTAACTTTGTCCGGGTCATCCCCTTTCCAGAGGAAACTTCTTCTGATCCTATCTATTTCAAGGCAGGCCCAAGCTGGAAGTTGGAACACAGACATGAAGTATGTCGGTACTGCGGATAGGACTGTCTTCACCAAGAGTTCTCTACCAGAGTACGAGAGCATATTTTTTTTCCATCCCGACAGTCGGAGAGCAATTTTCTGAATGATTGGTTGTATTGCCGCCTTGGGGAGCTTCCTGTAATGGAGTGGCAAACCCAAGTATTTGCATGGAAACGAACTCAGGTAAATGTTATTTCCAGTGATGGCTTGTAGATCAGTCTCCTGACATCTAATAGGATAGAATTCAGTTTTATCCAAGTTGGTAACCAGCCCTGAAGCTTGACCAAAAATATGTAAAAGAAACTTTGTGGTCAACATGTCACGTGTCGTGGGTTTAATAAAAATCGCCGCGTCATCAGCATAAAGTGACAGCCTTAGCTGTTCTTTTAACTCTGGAATAACGGACAACAGACCACACTGCTGAGCATGCTGGAATAACAAAATCAGGGGTTCCATCGCGAGTAGAAACAACATTGGAGAGAGGGGGTCACCTTGACGAACTCCGCGGGCATGAGCTATCTTGCGTCCTGGCTTGCCATTGAGCAGGAAGGACGAGGTGGAAGTACCCCAAAGTGCTGCAATCCATTCTCGCCACTTCTCTCCGAAGCCGAGGTGTCTCAGGATATCAAATAAATAGGACCAGTTAACAGTGTCAAATGCCTTAGTGATATCTAGTTTGATGAAAAGTGCCGGCGATTTCTTTTTGTGGAGCTCCTGCACAGCTTGTTGGACAAACATGAAATTATCATGTATGCATCTCTTCTTGATGAAAGCATTCTGTTGTAATGAAATTAATTTGTCCAGCATTGGGGATAATCTATTGGCCAAGACCTTTGCAATGATTTTTGCGAAGATGTGGATCAGACTTATAGGGCGGTAATCTGTGATTCTTTTTGGGTCATTTTTCTTGGGGATGAGTACTACTAATGCGGTGTTGAGAGCTCTTAAACCTTGCTGGTTGGTCCTGCAGAACTGATGTATCGCAGCTAGAAGGTCAGATTTGATTATGTCCCAGCAAGAGGAGAAGAAGTGTCCTGAAAAACCATCCGGTCCTGGTGCTTTGCATTTGGGCATCTCTTTGATTACCCTGTATACTTCTTCCTCATCCATTTGCTGGTCCAGGTGTTGAAGGTCATGTTGCTGCCATCCCAGTTTTGAGAAATCGAGAGATAGGTTTCTGGGATGGTGAGATCCTAGCTGCTGCTTGAAGTGTTGGAAGATAGCATGTTCCTTTCCAGAATTTGAAAAAATGATCTCGTCGTCCGTCTCCAACGATTGTATGAAATTGGTTTTTCTTCTGGAGTTTGCAATGGCATGAAAATACTGGGTGTTGGCGTCGCCCTTCCGGATCCAAGTCAAACGAGATTGTTGTCTGGCCCTAGATTTTTCAATTACAGCAAGTCCCAAAATTCGGTGTTTGAGGATTTTCCTCACCTCTGTTTCCTGATCCGATAACTTTCTGCACTTTAGCATGGGAGAATATCTACATTGGTCCGATTCTTCAAGCTCTATCAGCTTCAATATCAGATCATTGTCCTCTGTTGGTACAGCCACTAGTGCAACCAAGATTCCCTCCCCTATTCCGCTTTGAAGCACATTGGCCTCACATGCCTGGTTATAAAGAGTGCATCCAAGAAGCATGGTCTTCACCGGTTCCTGACTATGCCAATGCAATGCTGAAACTACACATTCAGATGTGCAGGACAGCAAAGGCCTTGAAGAAATGGGCAAGAACTTTGATTCCACAAGGAAAGTTAGCTGCATGCATTTGCAGAGAAGTAATATTCAGACTGGAGTTGGCTCAGGAAGATAGAACCTTAATAGGACCAGAGTTTCGACTCCTCAAGGAACTTAAACTGAGACTGCTTGGACTTTCAGCCATAGACATGTTAAGAATAGAAGGTTATCAATATTTAATAGCCTTGATAGGTTGCCATATATCCCAGGATCACATTTGATATGATTGATAGACTACCATATACATCACTCACATATTTGGTAGATAATATGTTATACATAGAAGTCTATATTTATAGATAGAAGGGTATCATTTATTTTAGGAACATATGTAACATTCCATTTGTGTACTCTTCTATAAATATGAGACCCCATGACCCATAGTGGTCATCTTGCGCCATTCAAACCAACATGGTAACAGAGCCAGCGAGATTATAATTATCCACCACATTTTTTTCTGCTCCTCCTCCCCTCCTCCATCTTCCCATGGCTGCCGCAAGTGCTTCTTCTACCATGGCGCCTATCCCACTTCATCAAGTCGTCACTATACGACTAACGAAGTCCAATTATCTACTATGGCGTGCTCAGCTTCTGCCCTACCTTCGAAGTTTGAAGCTGATGGGGTTCCTTGATGGCTCCAACGCTGCGCTAGAAAAGCATATCGTTGCGTCCATGATCGTCGGCAACAAGCAAGTACCCAATCCGGAGTACGAGCGCTGGTACGATCAAGACCAGCAGCTACTTAGTGGCCTTCTCTCATCGATGACTGAAGAAATTCTTCAGGACGTCGTCACGGTCACGTCTTCCAAGGAGGTATGGGAGTCCCTCCAAAAGAAATTCGCCTCGTCTACAAAGGCGCGCACGGTGCAAATCCGTGTTGAACTCGCGACATCAAAGAAGTGCGATCTATCTGCTGCCGACTTATTCCGTAAGATAACGGGGCTCGCCACCGAGCTTGCCGCCGCTGACGCTCCTCTTCGAGACGAAGAGGTGCTCGCTTATTTGCTTGCAGGTCTCCCGGCCAAATACGACCCTTTCGTCACCTCCATGACGACCAAGAGCGAGGCTCTCTCCCTCGACAACGTGTTCGCGCACCTCGTTGCATTCGAGGCGCGTCAACTTCAACATCAAGTGGAGTTCCAACCACAGTTTGGTGCCTCCGCAAATTATGCGGGTCGTGGTCGCTTCTTCTGTGGCCGTGGTCGTGGTGACCATGGTCATGGCCGGCACTCTCGTGGTGGCACGCCTACCGATGGTGACCACCGCCCTCAGTGCCAAATATGCGGCAAACTCGGCCACACCGCCATCAAGTGTTGGTACCAGATGGATGCTACACACGAGGAAGACGGCCCATCGGCGGCCTTGGCATCTTCGAGCTCTTACAAGGTGGATCCGAATTGGTACACTGATACCGGTGCCACGGATCACATCACGAGCGATCTTGATCGCCTCGCCATGCGTGACCAATATCACGGTGGTGACACAGTGCAAGTTGGTAATGGAGCAGGTTTGAAAATTTTGCATACTGGTTCTTGTTTGATTAATACTGCTACTCGCCCTCTTGCACTCAATAACGTCCTTCATGTTCCTGAAATATCAAAATATCTTCTCTCAAATCATAAACTATCTCGTGATAACAATGTCTTTTTTGAATTTCATCCATGGTATTATCTTATAAAGGATCGGGCAACACGGAAGCTGCTTTTGGAAGGAAAATGTGAATCCGGTCTCTATCCCCTCAAGCCGTCCGACGTCAAGTTCCTTCATCAAGCCTTTGTTAGCCACTCGGCACGACCGGATCAATGGCATGCTCGGTTTGGTCATCCTTCTTCTCAAACCGTTCGATCTATTTTGCGTCTTCATAATCTCCCTTGTCTCAAGGAGTCTAGTGTGTCTTCGGTTTGTAATGCTTGTCAATTGGCTAAAAGTCATCAACTACCGTATAATAATTCCATTCACCGGACTACCAAACCACTTGAAATTATTCATTCTGATGTTTGGGGTCCCGCTCCAATTTCGGTTGGTGGTTATAGGTATTATATAAGCTTTATTGATGACTTTACAAAATTCACATGGATTTATCTTATGGCAGATCGAACTCAGGTTCAACACATTTTTCTCCAATTTCAAAAACACGTTGAACGACTCCTTGACACCAAAATTAGATGTGTTCAGTCCGACTGGGGTGGGGAATACCAACAACTTCACAATAAATTTTTTATTTCACTCGGAATTGCTCATCGTGTTTCTTGTTCCCACACCCACCAGCAAAATGGATCCGCCAAACGCAAACACCGACACATTGTTGAGACGGGTCTTGCTTTATTAGCTCATGCCGGCATGCCACTCAAAGTTTGGGATGAAGCATTCTTGACAGCCACATACCTCATCAATCGTGTCCCGACTCGTGTTATAGATAATTTGTCCCCTATGGAACGATTATTCAAAATTCCACCAAATTATTCTATGCTAAAAATTTTTGGATGTGCTTGTTGGCCCCATCTTCGACCTTACAACAAACATAAACTTGAATTTCGTTCCAAACCTTGTGTCTTTCTTGGCTATAGCTCTCTTCATAAAGGATACAAGTGTCTTGATATGAACAAGGGACGTGTCTACATTTCTCGGGACGTTATTTTTGATGAGGCTGTTTTTCCGTTCTCTAATCCTTCATCTAACTTTGTTGAGCAATCAGGTGATAGCAGTTTTAATTTGAACACTAATCACTTGCAAATTTTCCTTCCTACTAACTCTGTGCATGCAGCTCCGTCAAATGCAGCAGATCTGGCAAGCATGGAGACTATATCTTCCCCTCCGCATGCAACAGATGCAGCATCTCCTGATTTGCCTCTTGCCTCAGGAACGGATTCATCTCCAAATGACCCTGGTGGTGATTTTGATGAAGCTCCCGCTGAGCCCGCCAACTCTCATGCTACTCCTGAACATCCGTACGGTACTCGTCTTCGAAACAATATTCAACAACCAAAGACTCGTACTGACGGTACTGTCACATATTCAGTATCACGGATTTCTTCTTCGGAACCATCATCTTATATCAATGCTATGGAGCATCCTTTATGGCGTCAGGCTATGCAAGATGAATTTGATGCACTTATCAAAAATAAGACGTGGCATCTTGTTCCACCACGAGCTGGTATCAATGTCATTGATTCTAAATGGGTTTTTAAACTCAAGCATAATCCTGATGGTTCTATTAATCGCTATAAAGCTCGTTTGGTAGCCAAAGGATTCAAGCAGCAGTATGGTGTTGATTATGATGCTACATTCAGTCCGGTTGTCAAGCCCACTACTATTCGGTTGTTGCTATCTTTGGCGGTTTCTCGTAATTGGTCTCTTCGTCAAATTGATATCCAAAATGCATTTTTGCATGGTGTTCTTGATGAAGAGGTGTATATGAAACAACCGCCAGGTTTTGAAGATTCAGCACATCCAAAATTTTTATGCAAACTTGACAAATCTCTATATGGCCTTAAACAGGCGCCTCGGGCATGGTTCTCTCGCCTGAGCGGCACGTTGATCAAGTTGGGATTTCAAGCATCGAAGGCTGATGTTTCTTTGTTTATCCTTCATCAAGATGGCCTTCAGATTTATATTCTTATATATGTGGACGATATTATTATTGTTAGCTCCTCATCTTCAGCAACGGACAAGCTTCTCCAACAGCTTCGTCATGAGTTTGCTGTGAAGGATCTTGGTCGACTCAATTATTTTCTTGGCATTGAGGTGCATCACAATTCTTCAGGGCTGGTTTTGACGCAACGCAAGTACATATGTGATCTCTTGCTGCGCACAAACATGAATACTTCTAAGGGAGTTTCTACACCTATGTTGCCCACTGATAAGCTCTCGCTTCATGATGGTGATCCTCTATGTTCTGAAGATGCTACAAAGTACAGAAGTGTTGTAGGTGCACTACAATACTTGTCACTCACCCGACCTGATATATCTTTCTCAGTGAATCGGGTTTGCCAGTTTCTCTCCACACCTACTACAACTCATTGGGCTGCTGTGAAGCGGATTCTACGGTACCTCTGTGCCACTATTGATTTTGGACTTTGCTTCACCAAGTCTGAGTCTTCTCTTTTGAGCGCTTTCTCTAATGCTGATTGGGCTGGCAATCCCGATGATCGACGCAGCACGGGTGGCTTCACCATCTTCTTCGGCCGTAATCTGATATCATGGGGATCTCGAAAACATCCGACGGTTTCTCGTTCTAGTACGGAGGCTGAATACAAGGAAGTTGCTAATGCCACCGCAGAGGTCATTTGGATCCATGTTCTTCTCCGTGAGCTTGGGATTTCTCAAGATCGTCCTCCCAATTTATGGTGTGATAACATCGGTGCCACCCATCTTACCGCTAATTCAATTTTTCATCATCGCATGAAACATGTCGAAGTTGATTATCACTTTGATCGAGAACGTGTGGCTTCGCGGCAACTCGATGTTCGAATCATATCATCAAAAGATCAGGTGGCTCACATCATGACCAAGCCATTGGCGGGACCGGTATTCAGCAGAATTTGTGGCAATCTGAACTTAATTTCATACCATCCAGATTGAGGGGGTGTTAAGAATAGAAGGTTATCAATATTTAATAGCCTTGATAGGTTGCCATATATCCCAGGATCACATTTGATATGATTGATAGACTACCATATACATCACTCACATATTTGGTAGATAATATGTTATAATAGAAGTCTATATTTATAGATAGAAGGGTATCATCTATTTTAGGAACATATGTAACATTCCATTTGTGTACTCTTCTATAAATATGAGACCCCATGACCCATAGTGGTCATCTTGCGCCATTCAAACCAACAAGACAAAGCTAGGGCCAGACAGAAGTCAAGATGCACATGGATCAAGAAAGGTGACGCAAACACAAGGTTTTTTCATGCCATTGCAAATGCAAGAATAAGGAAAAATTTATACACTCTCTTCAATCTGACCAGGGACGAATATATGATCAGGAAGGCAAAATGCAGATCATTTCCCAGCACTTTATGAAGCAATTGGGTACCCATGTACAAAGGAAAACCTTACTCAATCTACCTGAGCTTGGATGGCTGTCCCAACAGTTACATCACTTGGAGCTCCCCTTCACGGTACAAGAAGTGCACAAGGTCATCAAAACAGCCCCTAAAGAAAATGCTCCGGGTCCAGATGGATTTATTGGGCTTTTCTTTGATACTTGCTGGGAAATAATTCAACCAAGCCTCATGGCTGCCATTGAACAATTTTATGAGATAAATCAACAACATCTATCACTCTTAAACCGAGCTTATGTGGTCCTCATTCCAAAAAAGGTAGATGCTTCAAGTATATCTGAATATAGACCTTTAAGTCTCATGCACAGCTTTGCAAAAATTATTTCTAAGCTTCTAGCTAATAGACTGCAGCCCCACCTTCATCAGATTATATCCATGAATCAAAGTGGTTTTATAAAGCAAAGAAGCATACATGATAATTTCCTATTTGTTCAACAGTTGATCAGGGACCTCCATAAAAAGAGAACTCGGGCCCTTTTCATCAAATTAGACATATCTGAGGCATTTGACTCGGTAAATTGGGTCTACATGCTGGACATATTAACCTTTTCTGGGTTTTGGTACCCGATGGAGGAATTGGATCTCCAACCTTTGGGGCACGGCTTCCTCTTCTTTTTTACTAAATGGAGTGCCAGGGGCTAGAATATGGCATGCAAGTGGAGTGCGACAGGGTGATCCCCTGTCACCAATGTTATTTCTGCTAGCTATAGAACCTCTACACAGAATGTTCACTTATGCACAAGCAATGGGGCATTTGCAGCATATACATAAGGGATGTTCAAATTTTAGAGTTTCTTTGTATGCTGATGACGCTGCAGTGTTCATTAGTCCACGGCAGCAGAATTTTATTATCACGAAACACATACTCAAGATATTTGGAGATGCCTCTGGACTGGTCAGTAATATGCAAAAGACACAGATCTTCCCTATTCGGTGCCATGGAATGAATTTGGAAGCTATTGTTGGCTCTGTTCAGAACATCTGTGATTTCCCAACTACTTATTTGGGCCTTCCCTTACACTATAAAAAACTCACTAGGTCGGCATTGATACCTCTGGTTCAAAAAGTTGGTAGTAGACTACCGGGATGGAAGCGCAATCTCCTGACATACCCAGGAAGAGAAACATTAGTTAAGGCGGTTCTCTCTGCTATCCCAACTTACTTCCTAACCATTTACAAACTACCTAAATGGACTATTGATCAAATTGACCGTTTTAGGCGAAGCTTCCTCTGCATGGGAAAGGAGCCACATATGGTAAATGGAGGACATTGTCTGGTTAATTGGAAGGTCTGTACAAGGCCCAAAAATCAAGGAGGACTAGGAATAAAAAATTTGAAAAAATTTAATAGAGCTCTCAGACTCCGCTGGTTGTGGCTACAATGGGATTCTCAAGAATGACCATGGAAAAGTCTCCTAAAGCACAGGGACAAAACTAAAAGGGAACTGTTCTTTAATTCTACTTATATAGTGCTCAGCAATGGTGAAAGCACTCCCTTTTGGGAGGGTCGATGGTTAGACAAAATGTCCCCCAAAGATTTAGCTCCTAACCTTTATATGCAGGTCAAGCATAAATATCGATCGGTCAAGTCAGAACTGGAAAATCATAGATGGATCAGGAGCTTACCAAAGATTGACAATATGATTTTACTTGACGAATTTGTTTCTCTCTTCTTACTTATCTCTGGGATAAACTTGTCTGATGCTTCAGACTCTATTCGTTGGAGATGGACAAATAGCGGCAGATATACAGTACGTTCAGCTTACGATGTCCAATTTAGAGGAGCAATAGAACAGCCGATTACCTCAATTATCTGGCAAGCTCATGCAGAACCAAAATGTAAATTTTTTGTTTGGCTGGCCTGGCGACAGAAGGTACCCACTGCGGACAATCTGCTAAAAGAGAACTGGCAAGCGGAATCTAACTGTGCCTTCTGCTTATGTATGCCAGAGACTATTGATCATATCCTCACAGAGTGCAATTTCACTGAAGCAGTTTGGATGGAATTAAACTCGGAGATTTACTTCCCACCTCGGATTATGAATATGCTAAACTCTAATGTCTTTCACTGTCTGAATGTTATTGCATCAACAGGGTCCAAAAGACAGAAGCGATGGGGTGCAGATATCATTTTTTTTGGTGGCAAGTCTGGAAAGAACGTAATAAACGAATATTTCAGCAGGAGGAGTGCTCACCACGCCAAGTTGTCCAGCAGATTTTAGAGAATATTAGAATTTTTCACTCTTCAATTCTGAGAGGAGTAGATGCTAATTAGCTATGTATTGTTCAACTCAGAGGAATGCCTCGGGTTGACCTGACTACGGTTGGGTTAGAACATGTATACTAGGATGTAGTCCTCTTCTTGCTTTCTTAATGCATGGCAGCACTCCTGCCCCTTGTTTCAAAAAAAAAGCCCTAATTTCCAAATGTTCATGTCAGCCATGAGGAATTAAATGAGCAAAGAAAAACAATTTAGGGGAGGACATTAGAAAAAGGAAATAAATTAAAACCCTAAAAGGAGAGATTTTCAAAATTCAAATTCTATCTTATGTTCAAACTAAGGCAAATGGTGAAATTGAGTTGCCCAATGGATTCCCCTTGTCTCAAATAGTTTCCTTGCCAAGTTTCATAATTTTTTAAGCTATTTTGCTATTTAATTCAATAAGATAATTGAATTGCATTTGAATTCATCAAATTTGAATTCAGATGAGACTTTATCAAATGTGATAGTTGAGCACATATTTAGATTCTACATGTTTGATTTGATTTACCTGCCAAGTTTGAGAATTTTGGAACAAGTTTGGTGGGAGAATTCAATGAGCAGAGAAGAGATGAGGGTGAGTAGCAGTGGGACCCACTGCCAGAGAAACGATCGAAGTGAACCGTATCTGCTCTGCCTTGTTCCACGCTTCAACGCTGTGGAGGCCAGCACAAGGCTTGGGCGTCGAGTAAGGCTGTCTCCAACGGGAGAGGCAAAAGCAAAAATATCCCTCAAATGCGTCTCCCGATCTCATTTTTTCGTCTCCAACAGATCACGCATCAACACTTCTGATTTTGCGTGCGGGCGTTCCACATCTGCAAATATACCCACGCTGGTCGAGCGACGCATCTCACGTCGTCTTCGTCCAGCCCCCTCCCCGATGCCCGACCCGATGCGGCTTTGTCTTCGTCGACGGTCCGGTGGTCGCTCGCCGGCGCCTGCTTTTCCTCCCGGCGGCTACGCCTGCCGCTCCGCCTTGCTCCTCCCTGATTTTCGCGCGCCTCCGCAGCTCCACTCCACTGGTGCCAGAGGTGGGCCGTGGACAGCGAATGTTTCTTCCTCACGCTCGGTACCAAAACAGTAACAGAGCACACCTAGCTTCAGACCAAACCTTACTGTTGCAAGGATCAGCAGCGATGGAACGGTCGACCGGCCGAGACCATGTGATTAAGGTCTCGGTGAGCAGCAGGACTTATAGCATCGAGAAACCGGAGTTACCAGTGAGCAGGGCTTACGGCATCGAAGAGCCGGAGTTGCCGACGGAAGAGACGACGCCTGATCACAGCAGTTTTGTCGTTTCCTTCCAAGCCAACCATGGCGAGGACCTCACTCCTGTCCCGCGCGCCGCATCGGTGTTCGTGCCCGCGGCGGCATCAACCGAAGGTGGGCTGTGGACAGGGGCGGCGATGTGGCGGCGGGCGGAAGTGGGCCTGCGCGTGAACAGGGGCGGCATTCGTTTTCTCTCTCAAAAATGTGTTGGTTGGAGACGTGAAAATTTCGCCGCGCAAAATATCACTGTACCAGTTGGCAAACGTGCAAATAGTACATCACTTTTAGCTCTCATTGTTGGAGACAGCCTAAAGCCACCGAGTGAACTCGTCCCCATCCCACCTCTCTCTTGCTCACTCAGTCTTCTGCTATTCACCTCGCGGCAACTAACCTCTCCCTTGTTACTTTTCCCCACCGCTAGAACAAAAAGGGTGAGACTCCCTGTTTCGGCCAAAATCCAAGCAAGCACGGTGTTTCGAGCTTGATTTCTCGTGTATTGATTCCTCCTAATCATCGTCCACAACTCTCTGATCATTTCCCTTGTCAGCCCAAGCATCCAAGGTCAGCACAACGATTCTGCAGCCACCGATTTTTACCACCGAGGACGAACTCCTTTGCCTTCCGTCGCGCCGGCGAACCAGACCATGTAACGTGCTGCCCCAACCAGGAAAGAGAAGTGTCTGGACCTCTTCTTCCTCGCGGTGAAAACCGCTCTCACTTCCATCCCCTATCTAAGTCATATAATCCATTCTTGTGTCGGCAAGTTCATAGCATTGATGATAGGTTTTAATTTCGATTCTGTTTGTCTGTGTAATCATCCTTCAATCCAGTTAGGTATTAGCTTCAAAACTCCCTTGCGCATCCCCTCGATGCAAAACCAGTGAAAACCATTGACAGATGGCTCTAATCTTTGAGTTTTCCTCCCCAGCGGCATAAGTGGGCTAGGTCAACGGTGAACTTAGTGTTCCTGGCCTTTCCACCCAGTTTGTACCCCATGTTTGAGTTTATCACGTATCCCAGGAAGCTTTCCGACACTTCTCCGAGCTGGTTGAGCTACGGCCGTCGTGTGCCGAGCCGCCATCGAGCATTATGCTCCGGCCATCTTTGGTCCTTCCCATCTGCTACATCGTCCTTGCCTTTGAAAATAGTGCCCTGACGGCGAGTTGTCTGAAGTTTGGAGCAGGGAAAAGGCATGCGGACGACCTCGACGGCGAGTGCCACTACGCTCCGCCCCAGGCGCCGCCTCTTGCTCGAGGAGGAAGACAACAAGCGGACCCCGCATGTCAGCCTTTATTTCCACCGTGGGATCTAGGTGTGGCAAAAGATCCAGTGCGGCCGCGCAAAAGATCAGTGTGTCCCAGGTGTGGCCTCAATCTGAGTGGCCCATTTCAAACCTGTGGGCCCAGGCTATTTTATTTAAGTTTTACATTTGAAAATAATTCCAGAATTGAAGCAAACTTCAATTATTCAATATCTCCTAGTAGAATTGGCCCAAAATTCCCAAATAAATTCTGCTAGATCATCTTGACCCATACTTTGCAGCAGTACAATTTATTTGGTATGAAAGTCCCAATATTTTTCTCATTAATTACTTTGAGCAAAAAGCTTAGAGATATAATTACAGCTATTCTGATAATTGGTACATTACCAATTTTTGTCAGAACCTTCATTCAATTATCCTTGATTTTGATGAAAAATTTCAAAGCATTTGACTTATTTACTAGGTCAAACAGCGTTCCAATCCTCAATCCCCATAGAAAATTCAAAAATAAAAAAAACATTTTCAGAATTTCCTAGCAACTTGTAAATTCAATATCTCCATGTAGAAAGCTTATAAAATTGTGAAACTCATTTTTTAGAACCTCTGAGATGAACCCTAACTAGAGCACCTATTATTGTCCATGTTAAAGCTCCAGATTCAGTAAAATTCAGAGAAGGCAAAAGTTTGTTAGAATTTTGGAGACAACAATATTCCATGAACAGACCCCATTCTTGGCCCAGCTTCCTATTGTCCACTGTAAAAATCTCAAACCCAATTAAAATCATTTGCATAACAGAACCATGTTTAGAAGCTTAATTCCTATAGTTGCAATATGACTCATATTCATTATTGCTTTGCATATCATTTAGTGACGGGGCTAGAGGAAGTTGTGAAGGCTTTGACAGAATCCCACCTGACGCTAACTTTGAATTAAATCTGGAGCCAGACAAGCCCTAATTTGCATTTAAATGCTATTGCAAAGTTTTGACTTTATATCACATATGGATAGTGTTGGTTAAGTGCATTAGGTATAAGGTGATTGACACACCACTTGCATGACCGAAAAATCTCATGGAGTGATGGTTAGGTTTATAGCTCGATGAGTCGAAATTGTCAAGCTAATATTGTAGGGAATCCGGTAAAAGTCCAGTAGTAAGAATCTACTCGCGAGATAGGTTTTATATCAGACGGGATGGGTTTTATCGAGAAATGGTTTATGAAGCTAAATATGAGACCGGGTGATGGGGTAGAATGCATAGAGACATGGTTTCATGTGCATAGCCCTGCCTGTGTCAATCGAGGATGCCGTTGGACAAGTTCGAATTGAACCGGATGCATACTGGTGATATGGAAACCAAGAAACTGATGTGATCGGTTGATCTGGGTGTTGAGGCTTACCCTACCGTTTCATAGGAGTGGCTTGAGGGTAGCAAGGTGTAAATCCCCTAGCGAGCAAAATGCTACTGTTTGCTCCGCGTAGGGACCTCCTGCCCATTACGAAAAGATCGGTTCGATATTTGGGTTTCCTTTGAAAGTTGCTGCAAATGACAAGTATTGAAGTCGCAATCCTTTGCACTTCCGAATGGCGTATGTGACATGTTACCCGGGTGTCTACAGATTGCAATCACTGTCCCTTGCGCTTATTTAAGCACCGCTTATTCACTATGTTGTGACATTGTAAATATTGAAGAAACCAGAAGAATATGATGTATTGAATTATTGTTGCTTTGCAACACTGCTTGCTATATTATCTGCTCACTAAATTTACTTTTCTTGAACCTTTAATCTGCTAATAGTAAACTTGAAAGTAAGGATTCAGTAGGCGAGTCCTTTATTGCAATATCTCTTCCTATGTTAAGTATCCCTGCATGTAGACTTTCATGCTTAGGCGAGTCGGTTAAGTCTTGTTGAGCCATCGTGCTCATGGTTGCTATACTAAGTTGCTGCAGGTGAAATGTATGAGGGAGGGCCCAAGGATGAGGCGTTGCCCCCGTCGGTGTAAACTGCCAAGTGGGAGTCCTGCACACCATAGTGATCTTCGTCTTACGTGTTGCTAACGTGAAGCGTCCTCGGACTGGACGGCTTCATTTTTTGCAAAGCTTAGGTTGAGAGCGTGACTATGAGTTGAACACTTCTGTTGTATATTAAGTATTGTATTAATTTTGTTGCTTATATAAATAAAACTTTGTATTTGATTGTATTATTTCATGTGTATTGTTGCGTGCCGCATCGCACGACACCACCATCTGCAATTCCTGAATGTCGGGACCCCTGGTCCTCACAGACTGCAATAAGAGTTGTATTGGGAATAGCATGCTTGAAAAGAGCCTATTTTTGAAAACTTAGTCTACGAGTGAGGATTAGTAGCTATGTCCACATAAGATATATATTAGCAAAGTTATTAAGGTGGCAATGCTAACATACTTATAATTATATTCTGTAACAACGGTCCGACGTCAGGTAAGAGGTAAGGTATGCCATCAAATGCAGATCAATTTTGTCGAAGTGTAGCAACGACACTTCCTTCGATACTACTATGGAGCCGTCTGCGGAGGTTCTTTTTTAGGCAGGATGAAAACTCAAGAACTAAGATTAGGGTGGACGCGGGAGATTTACGTTATTCGGGCCGTCGGAGCGTAACACCCTATGTCCACAGGGGTATGTGTGTTGTATTGCGTGTGTCTGGGTATGAGAGTCTGAGTGTCTTTTGTGTAGCTTCTGGGTGGATTCAGTCTTTCTACTATAGAAGCACACTCTTTTATATGCCCACGTCCGGCTATTTACAGTGAGGCCAAGGCTCAACAGGTGGTTTCGGGCTATTAAGTACCATATACATGGTCTAAGGCACTTAATTATTATTTAATTGCCTATTAACGCGCCCTGATGGTGGTCTTACTATGTCTTCATAGCCGTCGATCGTGCGTCATTAATGTCAAGTTAATGACGCATTAACTTTGTCTTGAAAAAGGCCGAATCATGGTCTTGAACGCCCATGTCGTCTTGTTCAGGTGGAGACTCCAGAGTCCTCGTCGACGGAGAGGAAGAGCCTAGAGCCGCTTGGCTTGTAGCAGCACTGGAGTCAATCTTAGGAAGGAGGCGGGTCCGGAGCTACTGAACACGTGGTAGCACAGGAGCCACCCTCAGTAGGAAGGCGGGTCCGGAGCTGTTGAACACATGGCAGCACCGGAGCCACCCTTACCAGGGAGGTGCGTCCGGAGCTACAGGACACGTGGCAGCATCAGTGCCACCCTTAACAGGGAGGTGGGTCTAGAGCTACAGGACATGTGACCACTCCGGAGCCACCCTCGGCAGGGAGGCGGGTCCTGAGCTGCATGACACGTGACCCCAGGGTGCCTCCTTTACTGGAAGGTGGGACCCAGCATTCCTTTTCCTGGTACGCGGGGGTACCTGACTTGCAGGGTACCGACAGTGTCCCCCGGGCCTACCTCGGTGGAGGTTTTATCCTGTAGTTGGTGCCATCACCAAGCCTTCTTATGTTGTTGCTTCGAATTTTAACTTGGGTGGTTAAAGTGAAAGTACGTTCCTATACCGCTGATACGTGGCCCTTCATGATTTGGTAGCCATGATTCACCACATGTGGATCCCCTTCATTGAAGAACGCCGGTTCCCAATATGATTTCCGTATTGGTTCCCAACGCAATCTCTGTAGCCCTGCCAGACCACCTTCCTCGAGTTCCTCCCAGCTCCTCATCATGACATCGGTTCGCCTGGTGTGACTCGTTTGTTAAGTGGACCCAAGCCCCCTTGTCGTCAGCGAAGGTAATCATGTAGAACGTAAACAAGTTCTACGTGGAGTTGCCTTCCAAGCATCACAAACAATAGTTAAAAGAGGAAGTTAGTGTGGCGAAAGAACTCTTATGCTCTCATCTGCTTCCTTGCGCATAGATCATTCCTCTTCCTTCTTTGTGTCGTGTTCTCCATTTTCTTTTGCTTGCAGCCATGGATTCTGGGCTTCTCCCTTCCAAGCTCGTCAGCAGGAGATATATTGTGAGGGATCGGAATCTGATGGGCTAGCAAGATTTTTTGATTGAACAACATGATGCATCGTCTTCTTCACGGCTTATGCTATGGTCAGGTTAGTTTCTCCGGTTTCTTCCTTTCTCCTGATGCTACTGGAGGTGTACGGGCTGCAGCTTCAACATCTCACCCCACATTCAATTCTGTTGGTGGTTATATTTGTCCACCTTTGTGAAATGTGGGTGTGTGTGAGGCCCTCTGTGCCGCTCTTCAAAGCATTCGTCACCCTGCAGGCATCCAGAAGAAGCTTCGGGTACATAGGAGCCTACTACTTCCAACGATGCAAGAATTCACCGTTCAAGTACATTTCATCCTTCTCCTCTGCAAAGTGGGAGAACTAGAAGTATGACTGGGTGATAGTCCGAACTGATCTGCACCACCGCTTGGAGTTGCCAGTCGGTGTACCCATGATAGACAATGACTTCTGGGAGCTCACCCCAGATCTGCCAGTGGAGTATAACCTGGTGTTAACCAGGATTCGACACCTGGCTGAAGGAGGGTTGACATCGTTGTTGGTGCTCTGCGATTTTTTATCACGGCGCCTTGCATGTCTTTAGCAATGGGAGCATTCAGCCTGGAGGTATGGCGGAATGATGGATTTCGCTCGGCTAGAACGTGGCAACGGAACCAGCTTGGACGAGAAGGCCCTGCTATTTGTTCTGTCAAAGTTGTATAGTGGTCTTGTTTCCAAAGACAACACCATGCCTCCCTCCGACTTCTTACCGGTATTCACCTTACTGGAGCTAAGATCACAGCTGTTGAAGGAGACGCCAACTCTTGGAAACACTGGTGTCACAGTACGGTAAGTAGGAGATGCCTCCAGAGGTATAATCATTCTTAGCATTCTGGCTCCCAGCCAACAGAGAGGGTCCATGTCTGATTTTTCCGATGGCAAGGGGAAAACTCCTGCAGAGCCCAGCCGACAGAAAGGTTCCTAGTTGGATTCTTTCCAAAGCAAGGGGAAAGAGTATGTAGATCCTTCCTGCCAGAAAAGGAGGCTGGAGCAGATGGACGTGGGCTCTGCTGGACACCTCAGCCGAAAGCAGTCCCAATGTCGGGGGTGCGCCTGACGTTAAAGTTTGTGGTGGCCATTTGTTTGACCTCCACTCCAACACCTTCAGCTTCAGACCCGACGCCAATGGTGAGCACTGGATACGGAGTGGATCCCCCAACTAAAGCTCTGGCGACAAAAGATGTGGCACCAGTCCTGGACCTCCCAGTGGCTCTAAAGCCACTATCTACCATGGAGACTACGGGAGCTAAGACCAAAACATCTACTTCATTGGTGATGGTGGGTTCAGATGACTCTAGCCACCCACGGAAGAAGTTTCGTGCCGATTGGAGTTGCTGAGGTCCCAGCTATGAAGCGTCCTTGGGAATTTGTCTTTTTTTATTCCCTGCCTCTTGTTGATCTTCCTTTCTCTCTGGTTTTAGAGCAACAAAGCCAAACACTATTCTGTCTGCTACCAATGATGGCAGTCTACCTCCACCATCATTGGCGGCGAGAACGAAGGTGCCACTGCCAAGCTATGCTGGCGCTGTGGTTAGTGATATCAGGCCGGCTGATCTGACGGCTGATATCATAGCAACGTCGGAGGCTGCGGTAGATACTTTGATGGAGCCGGAGCCAACAGTTGATGTTGGGATGACTTCGGGGCCAGTTGTTAATGCTATGACTGTGCTATACCCGCGGGAGATATCGCATCAGGGCCGAAGCTGACGATATTACAGGAACCAGCGATCACGACAACGCTGGAGCTGATGGCTGGTGCTGAAGCAGTGTCAGAACCGGTGGCCAACGCCACAACAGTGCCAGAGCTGGCGACTGGTACTGTGTCGGCGTCCGTGTCGGCAGCAGGCGACACCCTAGAGACCAGCACAAGTACCTCCATAGCAGATGAAGACTTGTCGGGCTCCACTCTAGTATCGTGGACTCCAACGATCATTCCTTAGCCAATGGGAGTGCCAGCAGACCCAATGGAATGTTCGGAGCTGATCACTCTGTCCTTGTCCATTCAAAATGCATGCTGCAGAGCGGGAATCTCTACGTCAG
The DNA here is from genome assembly GCA_036927565.1 of Tuctoria greenei. Classification (NCBI taxonomy): domain Eukaryota; kingdom Viridiplantae; phylum Streptophyta; class Magnoliopsida; order Poales; family Poaceae; genus Tuctoria; species Tuctoria greenei. The sequence goes on from JAYESD010000001.1 coordinate 203,871,615, forward strand.
TGGCAGAAACTGTTGAACTTCAAGACAAAGCTCACGCAGACCCGACTAGCACATGAGAGAGATCGTCTTGCCACTGAACGGGTGCACTTGAGGGGTATGGATGAGTCGCTCAACGACAGGAAGGCTGCTATTGATGCACTGGACGTTCAAACTCTCCAAGCGCACGACAAGGCGGAAGCTTCCAATGAGTTGACCGAGACCCGCTTCAACTCTCTTAATGAGTTGAGGCAAGAGCTCACCCAACACCAAGATAGTATTGCCAAGAAGGAGCAGGAGCTCCAAGAAAAAGACGCGGGGATCTCTCAAAAGCTGGAGCATGGGCAAAAAGATTTGGATCTCCATGCTGAGCTATTGAAAAATAGCTCTGAAGAGGAACAAAAATGTCTGTGGTAGGCGAGACAAGAACTCAGCAATTAGGAGCTTGTTGTATCCGCTAAGAAGGAAGAGGTGAAAAGTGAAGCCAAGAACTTGCCGACCTGAAAAGATCAAGTAACCCTCCGCGAGAAACAGATTGCCCAACAAGAGAAATGGTTGGCTGAGCGAATGCAGCAACATGCCAAGAAGGTTGAGCTGTTCTCAAAGGGGGGATTCAAAGAGTTGGTTACTGCCAGAAAGTCACTGGAGGAGCTAGTGGATGCACAGAAGATTGAGGTTGAGCAAATCTGGAACTTCTTGGGACGTGCCGAGAGTGGTATGGTGCCTCTCGGCTTCAGCCCCGTCCGGGCGAGCGATCCGACACCGGAGGTTGGTCAATACCCCACCACCTTGAGTTCCACTAGGGCCAAACTGGGAGCGCTGGAAGATGTCCTCAGCGACCAGTTGGAGGCAGAGGGAAAGGACTTGGCGAAGGCTGTAGCAGAGTATTTGCTGACATGCTTCCGAAGTTGGGACCCCACCATGTATTTGGCTCGAGTGGCGCAAGGGGCCGTCACAGAGACGAAGGAGACAGCCAAGGCCAGCGTGCAGGACGCCGCCAAGATCATAGTCGCGTGGTTTGAATGAAACTCTAGCGATTACTAGGGCCTCCTAATTCCTCATATTTTCAAAGTTTTATGTAAAACACTTGCTGAATGAAACAGTTTGATCTTCGGTCTTTACTGTTGAATCTTCTGAGAATGATCACTGCAGTTGTAGACTTGTTGTCATTGCCATAGTATTAGTGGCCCCTTGGTAGACGTGATAAATAGATTGGGGACGTTTGCCATCAGGTACTTGGCACTGACTACGAGTTGTATGATAGGCTCCGAACTGATCTGGAGGGCCCCCTGAGTTGTGTCGAAGCTTGTTGATTTGACAGTGCCTATTGTCAACGTGTAAAATGTCAATGGCGGGCCCCCTGGGATGTGCCAATATTAGGCCCTAGGGATTTTTGTCATGCACATGAGAGACAAAAAAGAGGAGTAAAACTGCTCATTACGATCTTCTTGCCTTTAGTTCAGTTGAGTCTCACTATCCTTAGTCGGACTCCGGGTCTTGAGTAATTCATTGTGATAATACCAGTATTTTTGTTGCTCTTTCATCTAAGGCTGTGTGTTGTCTAGACCCGTTGTACTTTGTTGCAACACCAGAAAGGTAGAGTGTGTAAACTTAGGGTGCTGGACCAGGCTAAGCATATAACACACTCCAGACCTGTCATTGGCATTAGATTTTCCAGCAAGTAGAACATTCAGCAATCACAAGGTCCCAAAAAACTACCAAAAATACTTAGATACATCACTAGAACTTTAGGCTACCCGTCTGCAACAGATTCCACACCTCCACTACTGGCAAGAAGATATAACAGAGCGATAAAGTAATAACATATGTAATGTAAATGTACACAGAGTGAGACAAATCATAGTAATTCTAAATAACAGGGGAGGCAAATCATAAACACTTATGGTACGAAACCATTCTAAGTATGTTGTACATTTTGGACCAACCCCACTTATTGTTAGACACTATGAAATACTACAATAATAGCAGTCCCACCACTATGCTAAGTGTAGAACATATGGAGTTTTTTTATGTTCTAGGGGATTGGAAGCGGTGTCCCATCCTCTGTAGCCAAGTGGACGCATCCAGGACATGAAACTTTTATCACTAGGAAGGGACTCTCCCAGCTGGGGGAGAGCTTGTTTGCTCGTTCTCAATAAATTATGCACCGCAGCACCAGGTCGCATACTTCAAGCTGCCTACTGCGCACGTGTCACCGCTGATAGCGCAGGAGCGCTTGTCGATACTATGCGTTTCGGACATTGCATGCCATCTTGCCTCGTCGGTAAGGTCCAGGTCATCACACTGGAGCTGGTCCTGCCTGGCTTTGTCGTAAGCTTCGGCTCGAAGAGAATCCATGGTGATCTTTAGAGGAAGGATGACATCAGCTCTGTGCCTCCGTACGCCAAGAAGAAGGGTGTCTCTCCCATAGTTCGGCTGGGTGTTGTCCCATTACCCATAGTGCACACGAAATCTCCTCAATCCAATTGACACCATGCTTTTTCAAGCATTCATAGGTGCGAGTATTGAGTCCTCTGAGTATCTCAGCATTTGCTCTCTCGGCTTGCCCATTATTTTCTGGGTGTGCTACTGATGCGTAGCAAATCTTGACGCTGAGGTCTTTGCAGTATTCTTGAAATGTTGCACTGGTGAATTCGGTACTGTTGTCAGTGATGACTCTGCTCGAGAATCCAAATCTGCATATTATGAACTTCAAAAATTTGATTGTTGACTGCTTGTTGATTGTTACAATTGGAGCAGCTTTCGTCCACTTTGTGAAGTTGTCGATGGCAACGTAGAGAAACCAACACCCTCCGATGGATTTGGGATAAGGTCCCAGAATATCCAACCTCATACGGCGAATGGCCATGTGGGCAGGATCATTTGTAGCGACTGTGCTAGTGTGTGGATCTGCTTGGCATGAAACTGGCATGCCTCACATCTCTTGACCAACTCGACTGCATCCTGGAGAGTTGTAGGCCAGTAAAAACCATGCCGAAAGGCCTTACCCACCAACGTGCGAGAAAAAAGCATGATTCCCACACTCCCCTCCATGGATTTCTGCGAGGAGCTCGCAACCATCTTCCAAGGATATGCACAGAAATAGGATGTTGTTGGCACCACGTTGATAGAGATTTCCTTCTACCAACGTGTATCTCTTAGCCATTCGGAAAATCTGTTCAGCGGATACATTTTTTCAGGAAGGATATTATCCTTCAAGTAATCCCGGACCTTCGCGATCCATGCATCGGGATTAGCTTGAGCTTCTGGATCTTGTACGCTAAGTTGCACAGAGATTTCCGTGGATCCTACAATCCTTGGTGGACTCCATGGTAGCAGGTGATGAGGACATCACAACAGCGGATACACACATTGAACTACAAGGACCAATGACAAGAGCACGAGCACGGTTACTAAATAAGCAGGTGAACTCGTTCCTAACTCCCTTTTCATGTGAGTTTGAGATTAAATTCCTATGTAATTATTTAATTGTTATTAGGAACAATGGGAAAGATCAAAAAGTGAAGGGAGGAGGACTTGGGAATGTAGAGAACTAGGTGAGACGTCCACAAGTTGATGAAAAATGTTTACAACTCGAACACAAGTTCAACTTAGAGTCCAGAAGCAGTCCATCTTAAAATCGACGCCCAGGATGCATACAGACTTTGTTTTTGACGTTCTACATATGCACGGAAAGAGTGGAAAATAAAATTTCCAATGGTTTTGGCCGCACATTAAAATTCATCCGTAGTCATCAGAAATTGTCGAAACAAGTTGAGTTCAGATTTCTGTCCGGTGTTGCGTCACCGTATGTGGCCTTGGGGCCTTGTATCCCGTAAGAGTCCATTAGGCCATTAGGGACGCATCTAAGAGTCTTTTTGAACAAACCCTAGCCTTTAAATACTGAATACGCCATCTATATTAGGTGGTTTTTGCTTAGAATAATAATTTTGCCATTCGACGGTTTGCGAGACCCCAACTTCGTGATTTCAGGTCGCGCCTTCTACGTTCTTGCTTGTATTCTTGGTTGCACTTGAAGGTATTAGCCTTCTTGGTGAGGTCAAGCATGTGCAGCATGTTATATAACCAATAGAGTAGTGGTATAGTGATTGTCGGGGTATTCGAGTTGCTCGAGTGCCGCAGATCATCAATGTCGAGTTCTCCACCTTAATCGACTTAACTTTCGAAAGATCGGGCCTAAACCCCTTATGAATTGGTATCAGATTTCTAGGTTGCCCATGAGGTATCTTCGTTTTTCATTAGATTACTTTGTTTTCATACCTAGAGTCCATACAAAATCTAGGAAAAAATATCGTTTTTACCGCTTCCTAGCCTATAGTGCCTGCAGTTTTGTTTTCAGTTTGCATTGTTGAGTTTGCATTCGTGTGGTCGAGTCTTGTTGCTGGTTTAGCTTTGTGTTTCGGGTCCTAGTTATCATGTTTCATCCTTGTTTTCTTACTGTTCAACACTTATTCCACAATCCCTAAACAACAAACCGATCCACCACATTCATCGGTTTGCCTTAGCTAGCCGCCTTGCATGAACTCCCGCATCGCCAGCCCTAGATTAGTTGACAAATCTTTGTGCCAGTCATCCTTGAATCATCACACACCACCCCAACAATCACCGTGCAAATTTCTGATCGTTTTCATATCCAGTTGAGAGATCTTACCGAGTTGGAATCAACATCCAAAATTCATAACTCGTACAACCTACCTTAAAACGGTCATAACTTTCGCATACGAACTCGAAGTCGGGCGATTTTTTTCAAGTTGATCTATGCAAAATTTTGCATCTGAATTATCACTGCTTCACCGTGTTTGGAGAAATTAGACTGCCCAAATTCCCCTCGGAAGATAGGCTATCTGGCCTCCGAAGTTTCAGCACAAATTTTAAAGAATCTTCATAATTTTCTAAAGGGCACATATTGCATCCAATTGAGCTGCAAGTTTGTGTGCTTCCTATTTTCGTGCTCCGGAGTAAAGAAAAAATATGAAAAAATATTATAAAAAAATAGTAGTGAAGAGAACGCATATTAAAGAAATTGGCCTATACCACGTGCTGTGTGATTGTTGATTATATCATTTTGTCTTTCTTTTGCCTTGCTACTTCCTTGTGTTATGCTAGGCCTAGAGCACTTGGTTAACCAGCAACAATGTTCCTACATTGAATACTTATTCAACTTTGTTTTACTGTTATCATTTTATGCTCATTAGCCACCATATTGTGCTATCCAAGCTACACTTTTCTCTTGAGCAGAACACTTACCTTTGCAACAACCCCACACTTTGCTGGTTCATCTCACCGTCCACACCACCTGTTGTCGGTAAGAACCTTTGTAAGAGTGTGGTAAGGCTCTTGAGCGAGAGAGATTGTTTTCCTCCCCCCTTTCACATTGCCACTGTCCTTTGTTGTTTATAGGGATGACATCTTCCTATTGTCATTTTCTTATGTACTACTAACAATGGCAGGAAATAATGCTGAAGATGAACTTGCTGAGGTGCGTAACATGATGAACAATAGGGCAGATGTGTTCCCCAAAAACAATGCAGCAACAACGGAGTCATTGGCACACTTGACTCGCTAACTTGATGACCTTGCTTTTCAAATGGGTAATCTTGAGGCTCGGCCGCCTCTCGCTGGACATGAAGACAATGCTTGTGATTATATGGAAGATCATGACAATCAGCCATGACTTACACTTTATCTTCGAGGTATGGGAGGTAATAATCACCATTACAATTATAATCGTCCTCCTGATGACACTTTTCCAAAAGGAAATTTACTATACCCTCCTTGTCTGGTGCTTATGATGTTGAGGGTTATCTTATTTGGAGATGACAGTAGAGTAAATTTTTTAATGCCCATCTTGTTCCTGAACAACATAGAGTTCGTCAAGCCACTAGTCAGTTTAAGGATTTTGCTATCATATGGTGGAATGAACTTGTTAAAAGTAGAACGGATGCTCCAACATGGGATAGATTAAAAGAAGCTATGCATGTTTGTTTTGTTCCTCCTTGTTTTCAGCGAGACCTACGTAAAAAATTACAGCGTTTAGACCTAGGTAACATGTCTATAGAGGAGTACTATCAAGAGCTACAAAAGGGTATGTTGTGTTGTGGGGTAGTAGAGGACATGGATGATAAAATAGCTCATTTAATTGGGAGGTTGAGACGTGAAATTCAAGATATTGTTGATTACAAAAAATATGTTACTGTTAACATATTATTTATGCTTGTTATGCTGGCAGAAAAAGAATTGCAGGGCCGCCAACAGTAGCAACAACGCACAAGGAGCACCTTCACACGGCGTTCGACGTCTACACCACCCAAAACAGCACCATCTTCAAGTTTTTGTACAGCCACTACACCATCCAATGGGGGCCAAAGAACTACACCTGCTGCTACACCTTCTCGCGTGGTGGAGGGTAGCAAGATGACATCATTCAAGCCTCCGTCTTCCACTCTGAAAGTGCATCTAGGACTCCCTTGTGGGTTTTGGATGATTTATGACAAGCAATTGGGATCCTAACCTCTTTGTTGAGATGAGTGCAGGCTTATGATAGAAAAATGAGCAAAGTACCAAAAAGAAGGAAGAATGAGGAGCAAAGTGGAAATGAGCTCAAGGAAGAAGAGTAGTAGATTATTGTGTATGGAGTGTGTTAAGAAAGCACATCCCAAGAGCTCAACCACATTTAAACACACACATTGCACAAAGTTACACAGGACCGGACTAGTCCGACAGACACCGGACTAGTTCGATATCCTTTCTGACCAGAATCGGACTAGTTCTCCCCAGTGCGGACTAGTCCTCAAAACACTTCACAAGTCACACAAAATCGGACAAGTCCGATCACATTCGGACTAGTCCGATATTCTTTCTGATCGAAATCGGACAAGTCCGATGTTTGCACGAACTAGTCCGAAAAACCCTCTGATCTGAATCGGACAAGTCCTCCAAGTGCGGACTTGCCATCCTATACAATTAGGGTTTCACATGTCCGGACGAGTCCGATGACTATCGGACTAGTCCGAAGATTTCCAGTAGCGAAATAGGACAAGTCCGCTCCTAGCCGGACTAGTCCGATATTTCGGGACACTTAGGGTTTGCTACACACAGCACACCGGACTAGTCCGGTGACCACCACGGACTAGTCTGATCTTTCTAAACCCTAACAGTCACTTTTAGAAACCCCATATAAATAGAGTGGTACGGCTATATTTTTCCAACTCTCGAACCCTAGCGCCATCACACCTCCCAAGAGCCTCAAAAACCACATCTCTCCACGAAATTAAGTGCAACAACGATCAATCCTTTAAGGATTCATTCTAGATCATTGGAGCGACACGTTAAACACCACATTGAGCTCTTGGTTTGATTCTCTAACACACTCCTATGATTTAATTGTAATCATTTGAGTGTGTTTTGGTGGTATTTCGTGTTGTAATCCAAGGGAGCTCTCAATGTGTGAGAAGGCCCCTTTGAATTCGGTTATTCACCCCTTTGTGATTAGTGGAAGAGGATTGGCCTTCGTGGCAATCGGACGAGGGTAGGGTTGGAGAAGACCCGGTCCTTTTGTGGACTCCTCAACGTGGACGTAGGTTGCCTTTGTGGGAGCCGAACCACGGGATAAATCCTTGTGTCTTGTGTTTTTGGTGTTCATCGTTCTTATTCATCAATATAACCTAGGGTTTCATAATCATTGCTTATCTCACGTTGAATTGTTAAACATAAGATTTATTTGTGATATAATCTAGCATATAACATTGAAACCTTCATTTGATTCTATATTTTCGCTACATACATAAAAGAATCAATCTAATCAATCAAGCTCAACCAACTTAGTCCGTGAACACCAGACTAGTCTGCACTTTACCGGACTAGTCCAATATCTCTGGTATTGAACTGGTTGTTAAGTGTTGCAGGATCCAACAATTTGCAAAAAGGCCTATTCACCCCCCCTCTAGGCCACATTCAACTGGTATCAAAGCAGTTTCTTCAAGAAAGAGTCTAACCACTGGAAGAGATCATGTCGGAGATGAAGGACATCCAAAAAATTAACAACCAAGAATAGGTTAACACTGACAAAAATCAAAAGGTGAAGAAGTACCTCGAAGCCATTCAAGACTTCGAGGACGATGATGAGGAGACACTGGAGCTAAAGGCGCTCCTCAGAAAGAAGGCGCTTTCCAAAGGGAAAGTGAATGTTGAAGAGAAGAAGAAGGGGAGTAGTCACATTGACTACTCCTGACATCCTTTTAACTATGATCGTATAAATTCCAATAATAGTCATTACTTATCTATCCCACTTGGAAAAGCCCCACACTTCGATGGAAGTGATTACTCAATGTGGAGGCAAAATATGAAAATGCATTTGATTTCCCTCAATCCAAGTCTATGGCATGTTGTATGCACAGGGATAGATATTCCGGACAATGACGAAGAGCTCACCCCAAGCCAAGAGCAGGCTATTCATAGAAACGCTCTAGCCGCAGCAGTACTCACCTCCTCGCTCAGTCAGGACGAGTTCACCAAGGTGGATGGACTCGAAATTGCTAATGAGATATGGGATACACTGCAAACCGCACATGAAGGTGACCAACATGTGCGTGAAGCAAAAATTGAGATGATCGAAGGCGAATTAGGAAGATTCGCAATTAAAGAAGACGAGTCACCCCAAGAAATGTACAACGGATTGAAGACACTCGTCAACAAAGTTCGATCATATGGGAACAAGAAGTGGAATGATCACGAGGTGGTAAAGCTCATCCTTAGAGCTTTTATGCCTCGCAATGTCACACTATTCTCCATGATTAGAGAAAGCCCCAGATATAAAAGGATGACTCTAGATGAATTGCTTGGAAAGATCATCAACTTTGAGATGATAGAAAAACAAGCAAAGCACGTCAAGGAAATTGCTAACCTCACCTCGGCAAAGAAGAAAGGGGTTGCTTTGAAGTCCACCCTCAAGCCCCTATCCAAGGAAGCTAGAGAAGCACAACTAGAGGAAGACAGTGACGACGAGAGCAGTGGACTAGATGAAGATGACATGATATTATTCATGAAAAAGTTCAAGAGAATAATGAAGAAAAGACAAGGTACAAAATCAAGTGAAGGAAAGTACAAGTACAGAACAAAGGCAAAGTTGAGGCGGGCATGCTATAATTATGGTGAGTATAGCCACTTTATTGTTGATTGCCCGTACAAAGAGAACAAGAAGAAGACAAAAGAAGCCAAGCCTCAACCCAAGAAATTCTTCAAGAAGAAGAAACAAGCCAAACAAGCTCACATAGGGAAGGAGTGGGACTCAAATGATGAGTCCTCATCATCCGAAGAAGAAGAGATGGCTAGCATGGCCATCGAGAAGACATCTAAGAAGTCCACCCTCTTCCATACACTCGGCGCAAGGAAGGGAAATGGCACTTGCCTCATGGCAAACGAAGGTAAACGCAAGGTAACCATCAAAGCCCCTTCTGTGCATTCCTACTGTAGGAAAGCTGCAACAAAAATGAAATTTTTACTTGATCAACTTGTTGAGAAGGAGAGGTTAATTCATCATCAAGAGGACATGCTTATCTCCCAAAAGGAGGAGTATGTCAAACTTGACAAACTTCTAGAACTTGAAAAGGAGAAAAGCAATTCACTAGAGCTTGAGTTAGCTTCAAGCAAGGAAGCTTGCCTGGAGTTAACCAACTCAAATGTTGCAATCAAGGACCAACTTGCTGACCTGATCAAGGTTAACAAGATCCTTGAAGTGCAAGTTGAGTCACTCAAGCTGAGTGAACCTTCCTCCTCTTAAAGCTCACCTTCTCAACCCACTAAAACTAATTTTGCTCATGCTTGCTCATGTAAGAAAGGTGACACCAGTTTGAAGGAAAAGTCAACCTCCACAAAGGATAAACATCCTGCCCAAAGTGGCATATTTGACAAGGAGAAGATTGAATATGTAGTGCATACTTGGTCCAAAGACCTCCAAATGTTAAATATGGCATTGGTTACTCTTATGATGAAAAGCAGCATGCTAGAAACCATAAGAATAACAAGGAGAGGATTTCCTTTGTGAAGGGAAGACCCTCGCAAACTAGTAAGTCGAAGGGTAAAAACTTGAACTCACACGAACACCGGACTAGTCCGGTTAGTGTCCGGACAAGTCCGGTCCTCCGGACAAGTCCAACCTCCCAGACTAGTCCTGTTTACAAACAACAACAATTACTCTTTAGAACCTTTGATGCCTCCTATGTGTTGATGAGAAATAATTTTGGCAAGGTTTATGCTCATTATGTTGGGCCACACCATGGGAACACTAAATCTCATGTGTGGGTGCCCAAATGTATTATAACTAACCTCCAAGGACCCAAGCAAGCTTGGGTACCTAAAACCAAAGAATAATTTGTTTTTGCAGGCCTATTCCTCCGGTAGATCTAAATGGATGCTAGACAGTGGGTGCACCAACCATATGACCAGAGAAAGAATAATGTTCGTGGAATATGAAGAGAATGAGGACCAAAATTAAGGCATCTACTTTGGAGATAACAGTCAAGGAAGGGTGCTCGGTACCGGTAAAATTGCTATATTATCTAAACACACACTTTCTCATGTACTACATGTTGAATCCTTAGATTATAAACTGTTGTCCATATCTCAACTATGTGACAAATGTTATAATTGCTTGTTCACTAACGAGGGTGTGACCGTCTCTAGGAGGAGTGATGGTTCCATTGCATTCAAGGGCATGTTGAAGGGAAAGCTTTACCTTGTTGATTTCAACAAGGATAAAGCCAAACTTGACACATGCTTGATTGCAAAGACCAACATGGGTTGGCTGTGGCATAGACGGCTAGCGCATTTTGGTATGAGGAATCTTCAAAAACTCCTCAAGGGCGATCACATCCGCGGTTTGAAGGATGTTTTTTTTGAGAAAGACAGACCTTGTAGGGCGTGCCAAGCCGGGAATCAAGTTGGAGCACCTCATCCTGCAAAGAACGTCATGACTACAACAAGACCGCTTCGACTACTACACATGGACTTATTTGGTCCAATTGCTTACATAAGCATCGGCGATAACAAATATGGTTTAGTAGTTGTTGATGAATTTTCTCACTTCACTTGGGTTTTCTTTTTGCATGATAAGTCAGAGACACAAGGAACACTCAAGAAGTTCTTCAAGCGAGCTCAAAACGAATTCTCATTGACAATCAAGAATATTCAAAGCGACAACGGCACGAAGTTCAAGAACACGCAAGTGGAAGAGTACCGTGATGAAGAAGGCATAAAGCATGAATTTTCAGCGCCGTACTCCCAACAACAAAATGGAGTTGCCAAAAGAAAGAATCGAACACTCATAGAGATGGCAAGAACAATGCTCGATGAGTACAAGACATCAGATCGATTTTGGGCAGAAGCGGTTAACACCGCTTGCCACGCTGTAAATCGACTCTACCTTCATCGACTACTCAAGAAGACATCATATGAGCTACTTACCGGTAACAAACCAAATATTTCATATTTTCGTGTTTTCAGTTATCCATGTTATATCTTGAACAAGAAGCCTAGGACTTCAAAGTTTGCTTCGAAGTCCGATGAAGGTTTCTTGCTTGGTTATGATTTGAACACTTACGCCTATCGTGTTTTCAACAAGACCTTCGGACTTGTTGAAGTAGAACGTGACGTAGTGTTCGATGAGACTAATGGCTCCCAAAAGGAGCAAGTTGATCCATGTGAACTAGGTAAAGAAGAAGCGCCTTGTCAAGCATTGAAAAGAATGGCTCTAGGTGAGGTTCGACCACAAGAGCCACCTCCACATGTACATGAAGAAGATGAACCACAAGAGGAGATCAACGATCAAGGGGGGGCTTCAACACAAGATCAAACACAAGGATACAAAGATAATCAACAAGTCAACGAAGGCAATGACTTAGGGGGGGGAAGCAGATTACCATGAAGATACAACTCCTCAAGTGCCACACCCAAGAGTACACCAATGCGTCCAAAGGGATCACCCAATCGACAACATCATCGGTGACATCCAAAAGGGAGTAATTACTAGATCTCGCATAGCTAACTTTTGTGAACACTATTCGTTTGTATCCTTTTTAGAACCACGCAGGGTTGAAGATGCATTGAAAGATCCGGACTGGGTGGTGGCAATGCAAGAAGAATTGAACAACTTCAAGCGGAACGAAGTGTGGGAACTTTTGGCAAGACCCAATGCAAACATTTTCGGCACCAAGTGGGTCTTACGCAACAAACAAGATGAACACGGGGTGGTGACAAGGAACAAGGCACGACTTTTGGTCAAAGGGTATTCACAAGTCGAAGGTTTGGATTTCGATGAAACTTTTGCTCCAGTAGCTAGGCTTGAATCTATTAGAATATTACTTGCATATGCTACTCACCATGATTTCAAGCTGTATCAAATGGATGTGAAAAGCGCCTTCCTCAACAGACCAATCAAGGAACAGGTGTACGTGGAGCAACCACCCGGATTTGAAGATGAAGAGTTCTCCGACCACGTGTTTAAATTGCGTAAGGCTCTCTACGGCCTCAAACAAGCTCCTAGAGCTTGGTATGAGTGTCTTAGAGATTTCCTAATTGAAAATGGCTTTAAGATCGGCAAAGTAGACTATACACTGTTTACAAAGAATTTTGATGATGATCTTTTTATTTGTCAAATTTATGTTGACAATATAATCTTTGGGTCAACTAACCAATCTTTTTGTGAAGAATTTAGTAAAATCATGACAGACAGGTTTGAAATGTCAATGATGGGAGAGTTAAAGTACTTCTTAGGATTCCAAGTGTGGCAACAAAAGGAAGGGACATTCATAAGCCAAACCAAGTATACGCAGGACATACATAAGAAGTTTGGTATGGACAAGCCGAAGCCCATAAAGACCCCCATGGCAACAAATGGCCACTTGGATCTCAATGAAGATGGACCCAATGTCGACCAAAAGGTATATCGCTCCATGATTGGATCTCTACTCTATTTATGTGCATCTAGGCCAGATATTATGTTGAGTGTATGTTTGTGTGCAAGATTTCAAGACAATCCTAAGGAATGTCACTTGACAACCGTAAAAAGGATCTTGAGATATTTAGTTCGTACACCCTACCTTGGCCTTTGGTACCCAAAAGGATCAAAATTCAATCTCATCGGTTATTCCGATGCAGATTATGCCGGGTGCGAAGTAGATAGAAAAAGCACTTCCGGTACATGCCAATTCCTATGGAGATCCTTAGTTTCTTGGTCCTCCAAGAAACAGAATTCCATTGCCTTATCCACAGCCGAAGTGGAGTATGTTGCAGCCGGGAGTTGTTCTGCTCAACTCCTTTGGATGCGACAAACTCTAAGGGATTATGGTTACAATATGAACCATATTCCACTCCTTTGTGACAATGAGAGTGCCATTAAAATTGCCCACAACCCAGTTGAGCACTCTAGAACTAAACACATAGACATAAGACATCACTTTTTGAGAGATCATGCCATGAAAGGAGACATAGCCATTTCACATGTCAACACTCAAAATCAATTGGCCGACATATTCACCAAGCCACTTGATGAAAAACGTTTTTGTGAACTACGAAATGAACTAAATATCCTTGATGCTCGAAGTGTGGCTTGAAATATTGCATACCTGTATGAATTCTTCAAATATGTTGATTGGATTGTGAACATCATCTCTCTCATTTTTCTGCGAAAAACTATGTCAATTACTAGATCTTGGTGAATTATGATCATTGCTTGATTGTTGTATGCTTACTGATCATATTCATCAAGATTATTTGATGTGTTTTGCCTATCTTTTCTCTAAATATATACCTTCAAATATATATGAATGGGCTAAAAATTCTTTTCTGGTGACCACAGACTAGTCCGTGGTTGCCCGGACTAGTCCGCCCATGCAGACTAGTCTGTAGAGTGTCGGTTAGGCCGAACTAGTCCGGTAGACAACGGACTAGTCCGATATAGCCCCTGGAAAAGTTCGGACTAGTCCGGTCATCTCCGGACTTGTCCGTTTTTTCGTGTCCAAAACCCTAGCCGCCACCAAACCCTAATCCCTTCATCCTCCACTCTTGCCTCACGCGCTCTCTCTCTTCGTGCTCGAGCCCCCAAGGCGATTTCTTGATTTCTCCATCGAAACTTCGCAAGTTTGGGTGGGATTTGATCGACATTGCATCGGGATTGAAGTTCTCGGACTAGTCCGACCTTCAACGTCCTCTTCTTCAAGCTACAGTCGATTTCTTCGGTAATTTTTCACCCTAACCCTAGAAATCCCAAATTTCATCATTGTTGATCAAATAGCCTAGCATATTTCACTATATACATGCCTCAAAAGCCAAGTGTGCAGGCTGCTCCCTCACCGGCCTCCGGTCCTGAGGCACCGGCAAGATCAAGAGAAGATGCTAGGGCTGCCCCCGCTTCTAAAGCAGCCCCTCAAAAAGGTTCAGCCAGCAAAATTCTCAAGTACCTGGCTGCAATCTTTGCCCCCTACAAGAAGACCGAAGTGAAGCTCACAAGCTCAATCAGAAAAGAAGGGAGGACATGAGGTACATCAAGGCAAATGTGAAGCAACTTTGCCAGAAGCTGGAGATCAACCCCATTGGATCTCCAGTGACTTCTGAAGTCTCCGACCCGGACTTCACTGAGCTCGGGCCCTTGACCCCCCTCCGAGCTTGCCTACTTTAGCGTTGGGGACTCGAGTACCTCCGCACCTCCTCCTCCTCCTCCTCATCAAGCTGAAGATGAAGATGATGAAGACGATGATGAGAGGACCGACAGCAAAGAGTGAAGACCCTAGGACCCTCCTCTCCTTCTTTTTGGTTTCTTGATGCCAAAGGGGGAGAGATTGAGGGGGAGTCTTAGTCTTAGCTGTAGTTTGCGAGGAGAGAGTTCTATGCTTTTCTTTTTAACTCTTTTGTGGCTTGTAATGTTTTCACAATGATCTTATGTTAATTATGGTTCTGTGGTGCAATGAGTTAATCCATTGAGTAGTATTTATGAAAACTGTGGTTTTGCTCTAGAATGTCATATATGCTTGCTATTTGGTAATTAATGTCAATTATATCGTTATCAATGTTTCAGTGTACTTAGTTATGCATACCACCATAAAGAATGCACATATGGATAATACTTTTCACTGCTTGATGTATTTTGGATTCATATGTGCATACTTTATGAAAATCTCAATTTTTATCACATTTTGTGAAATCTCAATTGGTTGTCATCAATCACCAAAAAGGGGGAGATTGAAAGTGCATCTAGGACTCCCTTGTGGGTTTTGGATGATTTATGACAAGCAATTGGGATCCTAACCTCTTTGTTGAGATGAGTGCAGGCTTATGATAGAAAAATGAGCAAAGTACCAAAAAGAATGAAGAATGAGGAGCAAAGTGGAAATGAGCTCAAGGAAGAAGAGTAGTAGATTATTGTGTATGGAGTGTGTTAAGGAAGCACATCCCATGAGCTCAACCACATTTAAACACACACATTGTACAAAGTTACACAGAACCGGACTAGTCCGACAGAAACCGGACTAGTCCGATATCCTTTCTGACCAAAATCGGACTAGTCCTCCCCAGTGCGGACTAGTCCTCAAAACACTTCACAAGTCACACAAAATCAGACAAGTCCGATCACATTCGGGCTAGTCTGATATTCTTTCTGATCGAAATCGGACAAGTCCGATGTTTGCATGGACTAGTCCGAAAAACCCTCTGGTCTGAATCGGACAAGTCCTCCAAGTGCGGACTTGTCATCCTATACACTTAGGGTTTCACATGTCCGGACAAGTCCGATGACTATCGGACTAGTCCAAACATTTCCAGTAGCGAAATCGGACAAGTCCGCTCCTAGCCGGACTAGTCCGATATTTCGGGACACTTAGAGTTTGCTACACACAGCACACCGGACTAGTCCGGTGACCACCACGGACTAGTCCGATCTTTCTGAACCCTAACAGTCACTTTTAGAAACCCCATATAAATAGAGTGGTACCGCCATATTTTTCCAACTCTCAAACCCTAGCGCCGTCACACCTCCCAAGAGAAACCACATCTCTCCACGAAATTAAGTGCAACAACGATCAATCCTTTGAGGATTCATTCTAGATCATTGGAGAGACACGTTCAACACCACATTGAACTCTTGGTTTGATTCTCTAACACACTCCTACGATTTAATTGTAATCTTTTGAGTGTGTTTTGGTGGTATTTCGTGTTGTAATCCAAGGGAGCTCTCAACATGTGAGAAGGCCCCTTTGAATATGGTTATTCACCCCTTTGTGATTAGTGGAAGAGGATTGGCCTTCATGGTGATCCGACGAGGGTAGGGTTGGAGAAGACCCGGTACTTTTGTGGACTCCTCAATGTGGACGTAGGTTGCCTTTGTGGGAGCCGAACCACGGGATAAATCTTTGTGTCTTGTGTTTTTGGTGTTCATCGTTCTTATTCATCAATATAACCTAGGGTTTCATAATCATTGCTTATCTCATGTTGAATTGTTAAACATAAGATTTAATTGTGATATAATCTAGCATATAATTTTGAAACCTTTATTTGATTCTATATTTCCGCTGCATACATAAAAGAATCAATCTGATCGATCAAGCTCAACCAACTTAGTCCGTGAACACCGGACTTGTCCGCACTTTACCAGACTAGTCTGATATCTCAGGTATTGAATTGGTTGTTAAGTGTTGCAGGATCCGACAATTTGCAAAAAGGCCTATTCACCCCCCTCTAGGTCACATTCACACTCCTATGAGTCATACTTCTGACATTAGTGTCACCGCTGCCAGGGACTTGGTCACCGCTACCAGGGACGATGGCGGGTATGATAGTACTTGAGATGTTGAAGATGAATATCCTCTTCCTACTAACGTTGCAGGTCCAAATGACGAGCACTCTGATGAAGAGGTACTTGCTATAGCAGCGACGGAGAACTATAGGAGCATCATTGTGCAGCGTGCTTTGAGCTCCAAAGTGGAGGCCGATGACAAGCTACAATGACACAACCTCTTCCACATGTTTCTTAGCGTCAAGGATTGCCTTGTACACACCATAGTTGATGGAGGCAACTGCAATAACTTGGTGAACACGGTCATCGTCATGAAACTCAGTTTGACAACAAGAGCACACCCTTATCGATACCACATTCAATGGTTCAACAACAGTGGTAAGGTTCGGGTAACACAATAAGCGAGAATACATTTTTCAATTGGTTCTTACAATGTTTATGCTGATTTTGATGTCATACCTATGGATGCTTGTTCTCATTTGTTGGGTCATCCATGGGAATTTGATACGGATGCTATTCATCATGGTAGAACTAATAAATATACTCTCATGCATAAAGGAAAGAAAATCATTTTCCTTCCTATGACTTCTGCTGAAATTGTGCATTTTGAGAAGAGTAAAATTTGTGATGATAAAGCAACACAATTAGAATCTGAAAAACAGCAAGTTATTATGTTAAAATCACCTTCATTGCTCATAACTAAATCTGACATTGCTGATTTATTTGATGCTAACTGGATGTGCTATGCTTTAGTATGCAAACAAGCCATGTTTTCACTTCATGAATTGTCTATTGCATTGCCCTCTGCTGTTGCTAACCTTTTGCACGAGTTTGAGGATGTGTTTCCCTCCGAGATACCCCCTGGTTTACCACCCATGAGAGGCATTGAACACAAGATTGACTTCATTCCAGGAGCAAGTTTACTAAATCGTGCAGCGTACAAGGTGAATCCGGAAGAGACAAGAGAAATTCAGTGACAAGTCCAAGATCTTTTGGACCGCGGGTACATTCATGAAAGCCTTAGCCCTTGTTCCATTCTTGTTCTTTTGGTTCCTGAGAAAGATGGTAGTTGGCGCATGTGTGTTGATTGTCGAGTGATTAATAACATCACCATTCATATTGTTACCCTATTTCTCGCTTAGATGACATGCTTGATGAATTGAGTGGTTCTATCATTTTCACAAAAATTGACTTACGTAGTGGTTACCACCAAATTAGAATGGCACTAGGAGATGAATGGAAAACAACATTTAAAACCAAGTTTGGACTTTTATAAGTGGTTAGTCATGCCTTTTGTTTTAACTAATGCACCTAGCACCTTTATGCGATTAATGAACGAGGTTTTATGTGCTTTCATTGGAAAATTTATGGTGGTTTACTTCGATGATATTCTCATTTACAGCAAGTCATATGATGAACATCTTGATCATTTACGTGCTATTTTTGCTGTTTTGAGATATGCATGCTTGTTTGGTAACCTCGAAGAGTGCATATTTTGCACCAATCGAGTCTTATTTCTTGGCTATGTTGTTTCCTCGCAGGGAATTGAGATGGGTGAGGCAAAAATTGTTACGATCACTAGCTGGCCAACCAACAACCGTCACGCAGGTGCATAGTTTTCTTGGTCTTGCAGATTTTTATCGCTGCTTTGTGCGGGATTTCAGCACCCTTGCAGCACCTCTACATGAGCTAACAAAGAAGGGAGTGCTGTTTTGGTGGAGCGAACAGCAGCAACCAGCTTTTGATGCTCTCAAATTCAAGCTTACACAAGCACCATTGCTGCAACTTCCTGATTTTGACAAGACCTTCGAGCTAGAATGCGATGCAAGTGGCATTGGTATTGGAGGCGTTCTCATACAAGGAGGTAAACCCGTTGCTTTATTTAGTGAAAAACTGCATGATCCTTCTCGCATGGTCCTTCTCCAAATCATTCTACTTATTATAAAGAATTGTATGCCTTAGTACAAGTTCTACAAACTTGGCAACATTATCTTTGGTCTAAAAAGTTTTTCATACATTCCAATCATGAATCTTTGAAGTATCTTAAGTGTCAAACCAATCTGAATAAACGACATGCTAAGTGGATTGAGTTCATAGAGTCGTTTCCCTACATAATTAAGCATAAGAAAGGGAAGGAAAATGTCATTGCCGATGCGTTATCTAGACGTTATACCATGCTGTCCCAACTTGATTATAAAATATTTGGTTTGGAGACAATAAAAGCATTATATCCTACTAATTTGGACTTCAAAGATGCTTTTGCAAATTGTAGATAAGTAAGAACTTGGAATAAATATGTGCTGCGAGATGGTCTCTTCTATCGTGCTAGCAAGCTATGCGTTCTAGCTAGCTCCGTTCGTCTATTACTTTTGCAGGAAGCACACGGAGGGGGTTTGATGGGACATTATGGAGTGAAGAAAATTTAAGACGTATTGTCCACACACTTCTTTTTGCCAAATATGAGGCGTGAGGTCGAGCGCTGTGTGTGATGATGCACTACTTGCAATAAAGCTAACTATGACCTTAACCCACATGGTCTTTATATGCCTCTTCCAGTTTCTAGTGTACCTTGGGCAGATATTTCAATGGACATTGTTTTGAGATTGCCTAGGACTAAGAGAGGGAGGGATAGTTTCTCCAAAATGGCACACTTAATACCTTGTCGTAAGAATGATAATGCCTTACATATTGCTGATTTGTTTATGACATAAATTGTTCATTTACATGGTGTGCCAAATACCATTGTTTCTGATAGTGATGCAAAATTTTTAAGTCATTTTTGGAGAAATTTGTGGTATAAATTGGGAATCATGTTTCTGTTTTTAACTACATGTCACCCACAAACAGATGGACATACCGAGGTAGTTAGTCATACTTTATCCACTTTGTTGCGGGCTCTCTTGAAAACAAATTTAAAGTTGTGAGAGAAGTGTTTACCACATATAGATTTGCCTCCTTCTGAAACTATAAATTTGGATGCTGCACAATGATCTGAATTCATTCTTAAGATGCATGAAACTACAAAGAAAAATTTTTAAAGGAGGAATGAGAAGTATAGGATTGCAGGTAGTAAAGGAAGAAAAGAAGTAATACTTGAACCGGGTAATTTGGTGTGGTTACATTTGAGAAAAGAGAGATTTCCAGACTTGAGAAAATATAAACTTATGCTTCGAGCTGCTGGTCCTTTTAGGATTGTTGAAAAGATTAATGATAATGCATATAAGCTTGAGTCGCCTCTCAATTTCGGGGTTAGTCCCAAATTTAACATTTCAGATTTAAGGCCATAGTTGAGAGAAGAAGATGAACTTGAGTCGAGGACGACTCCGATTCAAGAGGGGGAAGATGATGAGGACATCACAATAGCGGATACACACATTGAACTACAAGGACCAATGACAAGAGCACGAGAATGGTTACTAAATAAGCAGGTGAACTCGTTCTTAACTCTCTTTTCATGTGAGTTTGAGAATAGATTGCTATGTAATTATTTAATTATTATTAGGAACAATTGGGAAGATCAAAAAGTGAAGGGAGGAGGACTTGGGAACATGGAGAACTAGCTGAGACGTCCACAAGTTGATGGAAATAGTTTACAACTCGAACTCGAGCTCAACTCGGAGTCCAGAAGCAGTCCAACTTAAAACAGATGACCAAGATGCATACAAACTCTGTTTTTGATGTTCTACATTTGCACGAAAAGGGGAGAAGATAAAATTCTCAATGGCTCTGGTCCCTTATCATAATTGCTCTGGAATCATTGGGAATCGTCAAAACAAGTCGAGTCCAAATTTCTGTCCGGTGCTACGCCACCGTATTGGGCCTCAGGGCCTTGTATCCTGTAAGAGTCCAATAAGGACGCGTCTAAGAGCATTTTTGGCCAAACTATAGCCTTTAAATACTGCAGCCGCCAGCCATATTCGGTGGGTTTTTCTTAGAACAATGATTTCACTATTCTACGGTCTGCGAGACCCCAACTTCATGATTTCATATCTCGCTTTCTATGTTTTTGCTTGTGTTCTCGGTTGCACTTGCAGGGATTAGCCTTCTTGGCGAAGTCAAGTGTGTCCAGCACGGTTGATAACCAACGAAGCAGTGGTGTAGAGATTGTAGGGGTATTCGAGTTGCTCGAGTGCTGCAGATCATCATCATCATCAAGTTCTCCACCTCGATTGACTTACTATTCGGAAGATAGAGCCTAAACCCCTTATCAGCAGGGCCACCAGGACTGTCAGCTTCGAGGTGCTGGTCTCACCCCCTTCATCATTTAGCAGCTTGGGCAGATGGTACTTGTAACCTCCTTACAAAAACTCCATCGGGTGTCGAAGCCCCAGTAGAAGCTTTTGTCGTCGTCAGTTGCAGCGTTGTTGTCATGCTAGACATGGCATAGGTCCAAAACCTGGAATTCTTTCTCCAACTTCTGAACTTGAAGTAAATATGTTGCTAGTTGTGCATTATTGCAAGAGCATTCACCTTTAACTTGCTTGATGATGAGTTGCAAATGTCATTTGACTAGCAGTTGTTGGACACCAAATGAGTGTGCAACCATCAATCTGAGGATGAGAGCTTCATATTCTGCCATGTTGTTGGTCGCCTTGAAGTCAAGGTAGACCATGTACTTGATCTGCTCTCCAGTTGGTGCGAGGAGCAGAATTCTTGCTCTGGCCATCCGCTTCTACACAGATCCGTCGAAGAATAGTGTCCAGTGAGGCTTGGTGAAGACCGGAGCTTTGGGTTCTGGCTTGTCAACGTTGAGGCCCCCTAGACGAGATGGAGATGGGGTTCACTCCGCCAGAAAGTCAGCTAGCTCCTGACTCTTGATAGCATATTGAGGCAGAAATTCAAACTCGAACTCTGCTAGCTCCGCAACCCATTAGGCAATGTTTCTTGTTGCATTTGAGATTATGGAGCACGGTTCATAGTGGATAAGAGGTTACAACTGAGATATTGTGAGCTTGAGTGTAATGGCACAACTTTCTTGACGCGATAAGAACTGCATATAGTAGTTTATGCACTTCAAGATACATTGCTTTGGCATCATGGAGAACCTAGCTAATGAAGTAGACAGGTACCTGGAAAGTCCGATCCAACCTCCCCATCAACTCGGACCCTCACGGAGTGGTCCACCTCTTCTTCATGCTTGACCAGGACCCTCCTGAAGGGGTCTGACATGTCTTCTTGCAAAGATAACCCTGAAGGCCCCTGTACTTCAAGACTTGCTCCAATGTCCGGGGTCTCGGACCCAGACATGTCTTCAAAATTGATTCCTCCAAGTAGCTCTGGACCCTCTCGGAGGGGTCCAACATCTCGTGAAGAGGAATTTGAAGATAACTCTTGCCTTTGCGCGACCAGCACCATGTTAACGACTTCAGTTGTTGCAGTGATATATAGCAGTAGAGGCTCACCTACTTCAGGAGCCACCATGATTGGTAATGTTGTAAGAGATTGCTTCAGCTCCCAAAATGCCTCATTTGCTTCATCGAACCATTTGAATAGTCCGGACTTCCACAACAACTTGAAGAACGAAAGAGCTCGCTCGGCCTGTCTAGAGATGAACCGGCTAATTGTAGCTAGACATCCCGTAAGCTTATGAACACCCTTGATACGAGTTGGGGGTCGCATCGCTTCAATATCTTTAATCTTCCCTGGATTGGCCTCAATTCCTCAGTGTGTTACCAAGAATCCAAGGATCTTCCCAGAGGAGACCCTGAAGACACACTTGTTAGGGTTCAGCTACTTGCGCGTCATGCACAATCTATCAAAGACTGACTGAAGGTTGTCTAGTAAGGAGTCTCTGGTCTTGACTTTGACAATGATGTCATCAGCATACTCCTCTACTAGGTCTCGAATAAGTTCCCTCAAAAGTTTTGTGCACAACATGCACAAAAGTTGATCAAGCGTTCTTAATACCATAAGGTACAGATGTATAACAGTATAGACCATCTACTTTGATAAAAGCTGAGTGTTCTTCATCTTCCCTAGCCATTGGTATTTCATGGAAACAATAATATGCATCTAGGAAGCATAATAAATCATAGTCAGAAGTAGAATCTACCTTTTGGTCTATTTTTTGGAAGTAGGAAAGGGTCTTTTGGACATGCCTTATTGAGTGTGGTGTAGTCCATGCACATCTGAAGCTTCCCACTGGCCTTGGGAACGACGACTGGTTTGCCAGCCATCGTGGATGATGAATCTCCCGGATGAATGCAGCATCGAGCAGCTTTTTTATTTCTCCACGGATGAAGTTTTGCCGCTTGATGGACTGCTTTCGGGGCTTCTGTTCGATCGGCCGTGCATCGAAGTAGATCTTCAGATGGTGCTCAATCACCTCTCAAGGGATATCGGGATTTGTGTTGGTTGCCATGCAAACATGTCTACATTAGTCCGAGGAAGGTGATGAGCGCGAGTTCCTATTTTTCACCCAGGCCTCCTGCAATGCAAGTGGTCAGAGCGGCTTCAAAACTAATTTGGATGACTTTGAGAGAAACATTGTCGTCGCTGATTGGCTGCACGTGGGGTGTAGATGTTGAGCTGTATTGACGCGTGCTCGGTGGTTGTTGAGCTAACCGCTCCTTGTTAGCGTCAGCTTTGTGCGCTGTGGTGAGTGTACGTAGCTTCTCCAATGCGGTGACTCCCGCAATACAATCTCCTCGGATCCTAAGGACGCCTGTAGGTGTCGGCATCTTCAACACTAGATAACCATAATGGACTATCACCATGAACTGGTACAGAGCTGGTACCGAGGATTGCGTTAAAGGGAAGAACAATCTCTGCCACATCGAAGATCAGCTTCTCCAAATGGTAGTTCTCACATGTCTCGAATGTTACCGGGAGAGACACACAACCGAACTGTCAGCGGAAGTTGTCCAGCTCTCACCATGTTCTTAGGGAAGTTGGAGGCATTGAAGGTTACCAGAGTGTCCGTCCACTTCCGATGCGGATTTGCCTTGATGGTGGGAGCTACAACAGCTACTTCCTGATGAAAAGTTCTCACTACGCGCTAGGAAGTAATGTCCCACAACCCTCCATACATAATATGGAGAGTCCTCTTTCGCTCATCGTCGGAGCTGGAGTCGGAGTCACTAGCGTTGTTGTAGACCCCCTTTAAGGCCTTATTGGCATCCTGGAACCCCAACTCCTGCTCTTCTGCGGCCTCCGAGTCAGCCTTTTGTTTACCCTCCCACTGACGGAAGGATGCATCTTCTTGATGCTTTCGTTGGTTCCGCTGGACACGATCCATGAGCCTCTTTACCTCACGGCACTCTTCGATGTCGTGACTCAAAGTGTTATGAATTGTACACCACTTCTTGTTGTCACCATCATCAGACGACGATCGCTGTCGCTTGCCAGGGCGTGGCCTCTGGCCACCTGGAGCCCTTGCGGCTACGGTTGTAGGTGTACCAGCGAGTGGCTTATCTTTACCACTTGACTTCTTATTCTTCTTCTTAGCACTACCCTGGGTAGTGGTTCCTGCTTTGGAAGCAGATGGGACCTATCTCCGCGGCTAGTTTGGAGTGTCAGTCTTGCCCTTCAGCAGCCCTGACACATTTGTCTGCCAGACTGAATAGTTCTGTAACATCATGGATGTGTTTTGTGACCAGCTTATTCAGCATCTTCTTATCCATTACCCCTTGTCAGAAGGCAACAACCATAGAACCATTCTAGATAGAGGGTATAGTGTTTCGAACTTGGGAGAACCGCTGAATGAATGAGCGTACAGACACTCCCGGACCTTGCCGTACAGCCAAAAATCCAGCTTGGTGCCTGGGCAAGTGTAAGAACCCCCGAAGTTGGCAGTGAACTGGCAGCATAGCTCTCCCCAGCTGTAGACTGAGCTGGGGGGAAAGCTCATGAACCGACGGAGCAGTGCCGGTCAAGGCAACTAGGAAATAGTTGGCCATGATAGCCTCATTCCCTTCTGCAGCCAGGATGGCGGTAGAGTAGATTTGCAGAAACTCGACGAGATTGACTGTCTCGTTGTACTTCTTCGGCAAGTGAGGCCAGAACTTCAATGGCCATTGACCATACGAAGATGCGGCACAATCGCCGAACAGCCACCACCCGCTCCTAGGGGAGAAGAAGGTGGGGGAACATACCTTGCGTCAATTGATGCAGGCATGTCCGGCTCTGCAAACTCACCCTCAAGGACGTGTCGTCTCTCATGACTACGCTTAATGGCGACTCGGCCATCTTTCTCCATGTAGCGGCGGTCAAGTTTGGCCCCGAGATCTACTGTTGGTAGCCTCGACAATGTGATGATGTGACGGGCCGCAAAAGGAGTACGTGATTTCGCATGTTACGATGGTGTGTCTTCCTTGTGAAGGAGCAGGACCGAGTCATCCTGACACGGTCCTGTTGCGGGTTGGTGCTGGCCTAGGGCTAGGCTGTGGTGAGTTGTTCAGTGTTGTGGCTGCAGTGGCAACCAGATGGTCAACATCATTACGCCATTGTTCCAGCACTAGAGGAGGCACATTCGGCGCTGGTGGGCGCCAGCGAAGAGCATGCGCTGCAATCAGCGTGTTCTCTGGACTTGTAGTCAATTTAGTGATCGACACTAGAACACCATCCTGCAACTGAGCAGCAGTTGCTGCTGCTGCAGCAGGTGGTGGACTATTGTTCCAAAGCTCATGCGCTGCATCACCAGCTTGTGGATTTATGGCTAGACTACCTCCAGGACGGCGAGAGGTGCTGTCAGCTTCATTGCCTCTTCCAACTCGTGCAGCCGGGTCAGAGGAAGCAGCAGTGGAGTTCACCACTGTCAATCTTGAAATTCCTCGAGTAAACCCCCTACCTGGCGCGCCAAATGTCGAAGTGTAGCAACAACACTTCCCCTAGTACTACTATGGAGCAGTCCGCGGAGGTTCTTTATTAGGCGAGGTGAAAACTGAAGAACTAAGATCAAGGTGAACAAGGGATATTTATGTGGTTCGGGCTGCCAGAGCGTAACACCCTACGTCCATGGGGGTCTGTGTGTTGTATTGCATGTGTCTGGGTATGAGAGTCTGAGTGTCTCCTTGGTAGCTTGTGAGTGGATTCAGTCCTCTTTACCATAGCAGCGACCTTTTATATGCCAAGGTCCGACTTTTTACAGTGAGGACGAGACCCTATAGGTGTCCCCAGGCTATTAAGTACCCTATACATGATCTAAGGCACCTAATTATGATTTAATTGCATATTAACACACTCTGATAGCAGTGTTACTAAGTCTTGATAGCTCGTTGATTGTGCGTCATTATTGTTAAGTTAATGACACATTAACTTGGTCTTGAAAAGGTCGATTCGTGGTCTTGAACGCTCACGTCATCTTCTTTAGGTGGAAACTCTGAAGTCCTCCTCGATGGAGAGGAAGAGCCCAGAGCCGCAAGGCTCGTGGCAGCACTAGAGCCACCCTTAGCAGGGAGGCAGCTCTACAGCTGTTGAACATGTGGCAGCACTAGAGCCATGCTTGGCAGGGAGGCGAGTCTGAAGCTACTAAAAACGTGGCAGCATCGGAGCCACCCTTAGCAGAGAGTGAAAGTTGCCTAGAGGGGGGGGGGGGTGAATTGGCTAATCGACCTGAAATAACTTAATAAAACAAGATTAGTACTCAGGGGGCGGACTAGTCCGGTCCAGGGGTGGACTAGTTCGGTCCACCTACAGGGAAAAACCTGAAAGGGGTTTCTAACAAGTTTTAGTTCGATTCTTGTGATGCAAAGTGTGTTAGAATGACTTAGTGAACCTTAACAAGTTATATGGCAAATATGAAGCTAAGGATCACAATGAGACAAGAGTGATAAGCAAAACGGTGGAGCTAACCCTAGAAGCAATGTGTAACAAGCGAAGTACACAAGGGACACAAGTACTTTATCCCGAGGCTCGATCCCACGAAGGAATCTACGTCCCCGTTGAGGAGTCCACGAAGGACCGAGTTCAACAATCCTTCCCTCACCAAGTTTACCGCACGGGCCTAACTTGGTTCTCCACTATCACAAAGAGTGAATACAAGATTCGTTGGGGCTTCTCACAATCTGAGGCTCCCACCAAAAATACAATCTCAAATCACAAAGATTAACTCAAAGCCACATATCACAAAGATTCACAAAGTGCAAGAGATCAAACCGAGAGCCAAAGAGCGGTGTTCTTCCTCTTCTTTACCTCACCAAACCTTAATCCACACAAGAATTTGTTTTAGAGGGAATGTAGGCAAGAAGGAGGCTTTTTGGAGGCTCAAGGCTGTTGTGGCGGCGCTAGGGTTTCAACTTGCTCAATAGTTCTGTTCAAATGAAACCAGCGGTCCTCTATTTATAGAGGTTCCCAGCCCATACTGCTAACTTCAGCGGATGGGCGGACTAGTCCGGCCTACTGCCGGGACTAGTCCGGCCTAGGGGACCCTTGACGTCCCTGACAACTGTCACACTGCGTGGTAGTCATCACAGTACCCGCTAAACTTCAAATTCAAATGGTCATTTCAAAACGGACTAGTCCGATCACAACCGGACTAGTCCGATCTCACACAGAACCTTTTGTTCCGTGTGAAAATGGACTAGTCTGGAGACCATGGACTAGTACGGCCCCCAGGGCGGACTAGTCCGGTCTACCCAGACTTAGTTGCTGAAGCACCGACTTCTCTCAAACCCGGACTAGTCCGGCCCCCAGGGCTGACTAGTCCGATCTCAGTCAGGACCTCTTGGTCTGGACCAAAACGGACAAGTCCGTGGTTTTTGGACTTAGTCCCAAAAAACCACTCCACGACTACCCGCACTAGTCCGTCCCACTACAAACTAGTCCCAACTCAGTCAGACCCTTCTGGTCCGACTGAAAACGGACTTGGCCGGCCAGGAGCGGACTAGTCCGGCCACCTGCACGGACTAGTCCGGCCACTCCTGCCAGACTGCTTCCAACTCTCTTCTCTCAATAGGTTTGATCTCTAAACCGCTATGAGCTCCCAACTTGATCTCAATGCACTTTACACACACACCCTCACATATATTTGGCTAGTGTAAACTCGACACACTAGAAACCCTAGTTTCTCCTTTTCGAGTTGACATCGCCGTTTTCATCCTTTTCCATTTTGAGGGATTGTGCTTCGACTTGAGTCTACACCTGTGCTTAAGATCACTGAACTCATTAGTCACTTAATTGTCATCATCAATCATCCAAAACCCACGGGGATCCTAGATGCACTTTCAATCTCCCCCTTTTTGGTGATTGATGACAACACATTAAGTCTTCACATATAAGAGTATAAAATTTGTTTTCATAACGTGCGGGTGTATGAGTGACTCCTCCTCAATGAATGCATCATAAAAGAGAGGGTGAGGAAGTCCTTCATACATACACACGTTATGGTGGGGTGCCTACGTGTTGTGCTCAACAATTTGTGACAAGACATAATAAATATGAATATGATTAAAAGATACACATTCAAAGAATCATATTGATATTAAACATTCAAAACATAGTCTTGCATAAATTTAAACATCCCACATGACATAAATATTACAATAAGAAGTGCAACATGTCCAAGGATCCAAAATAAGGGCTACACCTAATTACCCTCCTTTCTAACTCTCCCCCCATCTAGCTCCCATCTAACTCCCCCCCTTTGGCATCAAGACACCAAAAAGGAAAAGAAGAAGGGAACAACGAGCCCTATCCACTAGTCGTCACCATCCTCACTATCATCTACCTCATCGTTGGAGTTGCTCTCCTTGGCATCCGGGTCCTCATGGTCGTCGTCGTCCGAGGCACGAGCCGATGGAGCTTCCCGGGAAGAGCTCCCGTCCTCTTGGAGCTGGGCGAGCTCATAGGCAGTGAAGTCGGGGAATGGAGTGATATCCCCGTCGCTCGCCTCCGGAGAGTACATGGGTACTTCGAGATTGTTGCACACCGCCTTAAGGTAATTCTCTTAGCACTTGTGTGCCTTCTGATTCCGGATCTCTTGCTTCCGGCAGGAAGTGAAGATCGCCTTGAAGCACTTGAAGAAAGCGCTCATCGATTGAGGCAGAGGCGGGGAAGGAGGCGCCACGGGGCGTGGAGCTGGCATCACGGAGTGAGAAGGAGGCTCCGCGTTCTTCCGGCGCGGAGGAGGCTGCACTGCAGGAGGCGTCTGAGGATGGAGCGGGCGATGAGTCACATCCTTGACGAAGGTCACGCCCGACACCTTCTCAATGAGATACATGATGTAGGGGGCATACCCGCAAGCACGGTTGGGGGTATGCGAGATGTTGAAAATGTCGTCGAAGATGTAATCAACGAGATTGAACTTCTCCTCCCCATCAATAAGAAGTAGCAGGTGTCTCAGATTGCCTTGGATCACCCCTGCATCACCATCCATTGGTGCTATTGTCCGCCTCAGGATCCTGTTCAGAATGCTATAGAATGGCTTGATATTGCGAGCATGCCCGGCGTCATATTGAACATGACTGGGATACATGTAGGCCAGCTCGTCTCGGTCTACCGCCTTGAGGTTAGAGATGATGATCTCATGATCCAAGTGAGCCTCAAGACCTAGAATCTTGGCAAACTCCTCAAATGTGACTGAAAGCTGCTCGCCATGCGTCATCCATATGATCCATCTATCACCTGAGGTGGTGAAGTATATGGTGGAATAAAACTGCAAGATAGCTTCAACGTTCCAGTCATATTTGAATCCCATGATCTTCTTGAGCACATGGCACTCAGCTGCTTCAATGACCGCATCAAAAGCAGAATGTTGCTTATGGGCCATGTACTCCCAGTCTACCCATTGTGCTTCAATCACAGGCTTCTTCATTCTTTGGTAGACAAGACGGTAATAATCACAATGAAAGTAACACCAAAACCGAGGGTCGGCGGTGCTCCTCTCATACTTGTAGACCTGTCTGTCCGGAGCCTTCTTGCTTTCTCGGCTCCCTTCCCATGGAAGACATTGGCAGCTATTTCACGCTGCCTGTTTGGGTTCCTCTCAGGAGTGTGCACATCCAAGGGGACAATCGGTTTGGCTTTCCCTTTCTCCTTGATCACAGGGCTTGCGGCTCTCTTTGCCTTTATCTTCACGGTGGGCTTCCTTTTCTTTGGCTCAGAAGGAGCCGGGGCCTTGCCCTTCTTCTAATCTAGCTCGATCCAGAGTTCCACGATTTCTTCTTGGGCTGGCTCCTTGCCCTTGTCTTTCTCTCCAATTGTCACAAGTCTCTTCTTCTTGGAGACTTGTGCAGCAGTAGCCTGAGAGTTATGAGCCTCGCGCTCCTCTTGCTTCTTCTTCTGGAGTTCCTTGCAGGACTCCTCAATGGCCCGAGCCATTGCTTCATCTTCGTTATAGGCCATAGCTACGACCCTGGCTTGTTGCTTCTTGGCTGCCTTTGCCCTTTCTTGCTGCTCGAGAAACTTCTCGGCAGCCTCAACCTCAGCTCTTGCCCGTTCCTCGCCAAAGCAAAGCTGCTCCGCCTCCCACTCGGGGTCAGGGGGGGGAAGCGGAACGGCGAGGAGCTGCCATCGCTGCTGAAACAGGAGGAAAACAATAAATAGAGGGTCAAGGAAGTGAAACAATGTGAAAGAAATCACGAGAAACAACCAAAGTTGGAGTTTGGCCTGTGTACACCGGACTTGTCCGCCCCAGGGGCGGACTAGTCCGTCGGGCGGACTAGTCCACCTGGCACCGGACTAGTCCGGTTTACACAGGTTAAACCGTAACTATAACGGTTTTTCGAGAAATATTGGAATCGAGTCACAATATTCCTAGGCTATGATCACAAGTATACTAGAAGCAACTTTAATGAAGAGGCATCTATCAAAAACTCAATGAATCAAGAATGAGGCAAGTTTTTGAAAAGAGAGGGATACCTCTTCAAATCTTGAGAAATCGACGGAATCGTGGATGGATCGCATCGCGAGTGATCGGGGAAAGTCTCCCACACCTCCGGGGCTTCCAATGCGCGGATTGGAATCAGTTTTTGGTGGTTGGAATCGAAAATCGCCTAAGGAGGGCAGTTTCGCGCGCGTGGGAGAGAGATAGAGACAAATGGAGAAGTGGAGGGGTCGGCCGCCTCCTGGGGGTTTAAGTCCCCAGGGGCCGGACTAGTCCGGTCTGTGGACCAGACCCGGACCAATCCGGATCCGGACTTGTCCGGCCATAGGGCGGACTAGTCCGGTCCTAGGAGGCTGAAAACATATATATTTGAGTTTTAGCCACTATAGTTGATCCTTTTGGACATATTGCCACAACAAAACTTTATGAATATGGTCAGTAAGCAATCAACATTGAAACTATGACCATAACTCACAAAGTCACTAGTTTTTCAAATATTTTGGAGAAAATCAAGATAGAGATGAATTTCTCAAACACATGCATTCTTTTGAATAAAGTGTAAAGTAAACATTCAAATGTGCATGTTTCAAGCCACATTTCGAGAATCTAAGATATTGAGCTCACTCCTAAGCTCACAAAAGTGCTTCTCATATAGAGGCTTGATGAATATATCGGCTAGTTGGTTTTCGGTTCTCACATGGGAAATCACTATATCCCCATTCAAGGAATGATCTCTCGAGAAGTGGTGTCTAATATCTATGCGTTTTGTCCTTGAATGCTCAACTGTATTATGGGCTATTTTGATGGTGCTCTCATTGTCACATAGGAGAGGAATATGGCGCAAGTTTATAACATAATCCCTTAGTGTTTGTCGCATACAAAGAAGTTGTGCACAACAACTTCCGGCTGCAACATACTCCGCTTCGGCTGTGGAAAGGGCAATGAAGTTTTGTTTCTTAGAGGACCATGACACTAAGGATCTACCCAAGAATTGGCATGTCCCGGATGTGCTCTTTCTATCAACTTTGCACCCCGCATAATCCGCATCGGAATAGCCAATAAGGTTAAACTTGGATACTTTGGGGTACCAAAGTCCTAGGCTAGGCGTGTGAACTAAATATCTAAGAATTCTCTTCACGGCGGTCATATGACACACCTTAGGTGCAGCTTGAAAACGTGCGCACATACACACACTAAGCATAATATCCGGTCTCGATGCACAAAGATATTATAGAGAACCAATCATGGAACGATATACCTTTTGGTCCACACTTGGACCATCTTCGTTGAGGTCTAGGTGTCCATTAGTTGCCATAGGCGTCTTGATGGGTTTGGCCTTGTCCATGTCAAACTTCTTTAGTATGTCTTGAGTGTATTTCGTTTGACGTATGAACGTGCCTTTTTTGAGTTGCTTGACTTGGAAACCTAAAAAGAACTTCAACTCCCCCATCATGGACATCTCAAATCTCTCTGTCATTATCTTAGAAAACACATCACAAAACACTTTGTTAGTAGAACCAAATATAATGTCATCGACATATATTTGGCACACAAAGAGATCATCATTAAAGTGCTTTGTACAGAGAGTGTAATCAGCTTTTCCTATCTTAAAACCATTTTGAATTAGAAAGTCTCTAAGACACTCGTACCAAGCTCTAGGAGCTTGTTTGAGGCCATAGAGAGCCTTACGCAATTTGAAGACATGGTTTGGGAAGTCTTGGTCTTCAAAGCCCGGTGGTTGCTCCACATAGACTTCCTCCTTGATTGTACCATTTAGGAACACACTCTTGATGTCCATTTGGTAAAGCTTAAAATCATGGTGAGTACCGAAGGCTAGTAATATACGAATTGATTCTAGCCTAGCTACGAGATCACATCAAAATCCAAACCTTCGACTTGTGAGTACCCCTTAGCCACAAGTCGTGCCTTGTTCCTTGTCACCATGCCATGTTTTTCTTGCTTGTTGCGGAACACCCACTTGGTTCCTACAACATTTGCTTGTGGACACTTGACAAGCTCCCAAACTTTGTTCCTTTCAAAGTTGTTAAGCTCCTCTTGCATGGACACCACCAAATCCGGGTCTCTCAATGCATCTTCAACCTTATGGGGCTCCAAAGAAGAGACAAAGGAGTAATGTTCACAAAAATTTGCAACACAAGAACGAGTGATTACCCCTTTAGTAATGTCTCATAGGATGTTGTAAACGGGGTGATCCCGTTGAACACTTTGATGCATACCAGGATGTGGAGGTTGAGCTCTTGAGTCATCATCATCTTCTTCTTCTTCTTAATCTCCCCCTTGATGAATGCCCCCCCCTTGACTTTCGTCTTCTTGATCGTGTGGAGGTGCAACTTGTCCATCTTCAACATGTTCATGTGGGGAATGACTTGCATCATCATGTGGTTGGTCACTTGAGCTTTGAGATTGTTCTTGTGGTCGAACATCTCCAAGTGCCATCCTCCTAAGAGCTTCTTGTGGAGAGTCTTCTTGATCTAGCACACTTTGATCAACTTGCTCCACTTTGGAGCCATTAGTTTCATCAAACACCACGTTGCGTGCTATTTCAACAATTCCGTAGGATTTGTTGAAGACACGGTAGGCGTGGGTGTTTGAGTCATAACCAAGCAAGAAACCTTCATCGGACTTTGAAGCAAACTTCGAGGTCCTAGGCTTCTTGTTGAGAATATAGCACTTGCTCCCAAAAACACGAAAGTAAGAGACATTGGGTTTCTTACCAACTAGAAGCTCATAGGGAGTCTTCTTGAGGAGGCGGTGGAGGTATAATCGGTTGACGGCGTGGCAAGAGGTGTTAACCGCCTCCGCCCAAAACTGATCTGATGTCTTGTACTCATCAAGCATTGTTCTGGACATCTTGATGAGTGTCCTGTTCTTCCTTTCTGCCACCCCATTTTGTTGAGGGGAGTATGGAGCTGAAAATTCATGCTTGATGCCCTCCTCATCCAAGAATTCTTCCACTTGAGTGTTCTTGAACTCGGTGCCGTGGTCGCTTCTTATAGCTTTGATTCTTGAGGCGAACTCATTTTGAGCTTTCCTCAAGAACCTCTTGAGGACACCGTATCATGCAAGAAGAACACCCAAGTGAAACGAGAAAAATCGTCAACAATAACAAGACCATATTTGTTACCACCATTGCTAATGTAGGTTATTGGCCCGCAAAGGTCCATATGTAGCAGCTCCAATGGTCTTGTTGTCGTCATGATGTTCTTGGAGGGGTGTTGAGCTCCCACTTGCTTCCCCACTTGGCAAGCACTACATGGCCTATCCTTTTCAAAGACAACATTCTTCAAACCATAGATGTACTCGCCCTTAAGAAGCTTTTGTAAGTTCCTCATCCCAACATGGGCTAGCCTTCTATGCCAAAGCCATCCCATGTTGGTTTTCACCATTAAGAATGTGTCAAGTTGAGCTTTATCCGAGGCAAAATCCACAAGATAAAGCTTTCCCTTGAGCACACGCTTAAAAGCGATTGAGTTATCACTTCTTCTAAGGACGCTCATACCCTCATTAGTGAAAACAGAATTATAACCCTTCTCACATAGTTGTGATATGGCCAAGAGGTTATAGTCTAGAGAATCAATATGTAAAATGCGAGAAAGAGTATGTTGGGGAGAGATGACAATTTTACCTGAGCCAATGATTTTCCCTCAGCTATTGTCCCCAAAGAGGATCCCTTCATTTGGATCATCATGTTCCTCATACTCCTCGAACATCTTCCTCTCTCCGGTCATGTGGTTTGTGCACCCACTATCGAGCACCCATTTGGATCCACCGGAGGAGTACGCCTACAAAACAAGATTATGCCTTCCTTTTAGGTACCCAAGCGGAGTTGGGTCCTTTGACGTTAGTGGTGAGGCATTTGGGCACCCACACGCAAGGCTTGGGGCTCTTGCGGAGTGGCCCAACATATCTAGCATATACTTTGCCATACTTGTTCCTCATCAAAACATATGATGCATCAAAATCATGAAATAGAGGATGCGGTTCAGATTTAGGCATGTAAGTGCTAGTTGAAGTGTTCTTGCCAATTTTAGTTGTGGATGAGCTTCCCTTGACAAAAACAATCAAGTCTTTGCCATACTTGGAGGTTTTGACATTTTTATTTCCACCTCTAGTATAACCAAGACCATCCTTGACATTGGGAGGTCTTGTGTTGGTGTATGCACTTCGTGCATACGCCACCTTCTCTTTGTCGAAGATGCCACCCTTAGGTGCTTGTTTGCCTTGAGTCAACTTAAGCTCATCCTTTAATTTAAGGATCAAGTTAGAGCATTTGCAAGTAGAGATTGCTTCGGATGCAACTTTTGAGGAGGATGAGCTTTTGGAGGAAGAGGCTACATTGGTCTTGAGGGACCCAACTTGAGTCTCAAGGATATTGTTAACTTTTGCCAAGTTGCCAAGTTCGTCCTTGAGCTCAATGGTTGTGTCCTCAAGACTTGAGCATGTTTTCTTGCTTAGAGCAAGTTCATGCTCCAATGCCTTGCTCTTCTCTCTTTCAAGCTCAAGGAGCTCAATGAGATCTTTACATCTTTCCTTTTCTTGGATAAGCATGTCCTCTTGCCTATCTATGAGCTCCTCCTTCTCAAAAATCTCATCCGAGAGCAATTTCATTCTTCGCAATGTGCTCTTACTTATATCTTTAAGCATGTACTCATTTTCACTAGCACTATCAAAATTATCATGATAGGATATGGAAGAGGATGAGTTAGAGGTAACCTTTCTTCTTCCTTGTTTTGCCATGAGGCAAGTTGGCTTGTGGTCGTAGAGATTGGGGAAGAGCTTGCTTCCCT
This sequence comes from Tuctoria greenei, assembly GCA_036927565.1. Taxonomy (NCBI): domain Eukaryota; kingdom Viridiplantae; phylum Streptophyta; class Magnoliopsida; order Poales; family Poaceae; genus Tuctoria; species Tuctoria greenei. The sequence goes on from JAYESD010000001.1 coordinate 203,906,962, forward strand.
TGGAACTCCTCCCGATGGCAATGGTTGTCATCTTCTCCTCGTCTTCAGAAGAGGATGACTCATCGTTAGAGTCCCATTCCTTGCCAAAATGAGCATGACCGGAGGGCCTCTTATTCTTGTAGAACTTCTTCTCTTGCGGCTTGCCCTCCCTCTTCTTCTTGCTCTCTTCATGTGGGCAATCTACAATGAAGTGCCCGTATTCACCACAATTGTAGCAAGCTCTCTTGGTTTTAGACCTTGCTTTCTCTTTGCCCTTGCTTTCATGCTTGTATCATCCTTTTCTTCTCCTCATCATCCTCTTGAAGTTGTTGATGAAGAGGGCCTCTTCCTCATCGGTGTCAAGGCTCTCCTCATCATCTTCGTTTTGCTCCTTTGAGGAGGATGTCGCTTTGAGTGCAACATCCTTCATCTTAGAGGTGGTGAACCTTTGGAGGTCATTGTAGAAGAGCGCCTCCTTCTCCATGATCTCATGGTTGATGATCCTTCCAAGGACCTCCTCCGGGGTCATTTTGGCAAACCCCGGGCTTTCTCGGATCATGGTGCAAAGAGAGGCGTTTCTAGGCATGAATGCTCGAATCATACTCTTCACCACCTCGTGGTCCGTCCACTTGCTAGAGCCATAAGATCTACTCTTGTTTATGAGTAGCTTTAGACGGTTGTACATCTCTTGAGGAGATTCACAAGCCATAATGGCAAACCTCCCGAGCTCTCCTTCAATGAGCTCAATCATTGCTTCTTTCACGACTTGGTTGCCTTCATGAGCCGTCTTGAGAGTATCCCAAATATCCTTGGCCACCTCAAGTCCATCCACTCAGTTGAACTCATCTCTTGAGAGAGATGAGATGATCGCTCCAGCCGCTTGGGCATTGCGGTGAAGGAGCACGGCTTGCTCCGGAGTGATATCTTCTTCATTCTTACGGATGCGCACCCCGGTCAACACGATTTGCCATAGTGAGGGGTTGAGTGACACAAGATGGATCTTCATGTTGTGCTTCCACATCCCGTAGTCGATTCCATCGAATTGGGGAGGCTTCCCCAATGGGATGGAAAGGTAGTGGTTGTTGGAGACAAGACGTTCATAGTTGTAGCCTTGTTGGTTGTAGTTGATTGTGCCACCCGATGTGGAGGTTGAAGAGTCAACTTTCGGAATCTTCAGCTTCTCTCAAAGTTTCGCCTTGAGCTGGCGAATTTCCTCGTCATCCGTTGATTTGTCTTGATAGAAGAGAATCTCTTCTGGGGTTGCTTGGACCTCAGTGGTTGAGACTTCTTCGTACCCCACTCCGGCCATCTTCTCTCCGAGTTGTTAGACTCTTTTGGAAGAGACCTGCTCGGATACCAATTGAAAGTTGCCTAGAGGGGGGTGAATAGGCTAATCAACCTGAAATGACTTAATAAAACGAGATTAGTACTCAGGGGGCAGACTAGTCCGGTCCACCCACAGGGAAAAACCTGAAAGGGGTTTCTAACAATTTTTAGTTCGATTCTTGTGATGCAAAGTGTGTTAGAATGACTTAGTGAACCTTAACAAGTTATATGGCAATTATCAAGCTAAGGATCACAATGAGACAAGAGTGATAAGAAAAACAGTGGAGCTAACCCTAGAAGCAATGTGCAATAAGCGAAAGCAAAGTACACAAGGGACACAAGGATTTTATCCCGAGGTTCGATCCCATGAAGGAATGTATATCTCCGTTGAGGAGTCCACGAAGGACCGGGTTCAACAACCCTTCCCTCACCAAGTTTACCGCACGGGCCTAACTTGGTTCTCCACTACCACAAAGAGTGAATACAAGATTCGTTGGGGCTTCTCACAATCTGAGGCTCCCACCACAAATACAATCTCAAATCACAAAGATTAACTCAAAGCCACAGATCACAAAGATTCACAAAGTGCAAGAGATCAAACCGAGAGCCAAAGAGCGGTGTTCTTTCTCTTTTCACCTCACCAAACCCTAATCCACACAAGAATTAGTTTTAGAGAGAATGTAGGCAAGAAGGAGGCTTTTTGAAAGCTCAAGGTTGCTATGGCGGCGCTAGGGTTTCAACTTACTCAATAGTTCTGTTCAAATGAACCCAGCGGTCCTCTATTTATAGAGGTTCCCAGCCCATACTGCTGACTTCAGCAGATGGGCGGACTAGTACGGCCTACAGCCAGGACTAGTTCAGCCTAGGGGACCACTGACAGCCTTGGCAACTGTCGCACTGCGCGGCAATCGTCACACTACCTGCCAAACTTCAAATTCAAACGGTCACTTCAAAACAGACTAGTCTGGTCACAACTGGACTAGTCCGATCTCACACAGAACCTTTTGTTCCGTGTGAAAATAGACTAGTCTGAAGACCACAGACTAGTCCGGCCCCCAGGGCGGACTAGTCTGGTCTACCAAGACATAGTCGCTGAAGCACCGACTTCTCTCAAACCTGGAATAGTCCGGCCCCTAGGGCGGACTAGTCCGATCTCAGTCAGGACCTCTTGGTCCGGACCAAAACGGACAAGTCCGTGGTTTTAGGACTTAGTCCCCCAAAACCACTCCACGACTACCCGGACTAGTCCGTCCCACTACGGACTAGTCCGAACTCAATCAGACCCTTCTAATCGGGCTAAAAACGGACTTGGCCGGCCAGGAGCGGACTAGTCCGGCCACCTGCATGGACTAGTCCGACCACTCCTGCCAGACTGCTCTCAACTCTCTTCTCTCAATAGGTTTGATCTCTAAACTGCTTTGAGCTCCCAACTTGATCTCAATGCACTTTACACACACACCCTCACACATATTTGGCTAGTCTAAACTCGACACACTAGAAACCCTAGTTTCTCCTTTTCGAGTTGACATCGCCGTTTTCATCCTTTTCCTTTTTGAGGGATTGTGCTTCCACTTGAGTCTACACCTGTGCTTAAGATCACTGAGCTCATTAGTCACTTAATTGTCATCATCAATCATCCAAAACCCAAGGGGATCCTAGATGCACTTTCAGGGAGGCGGGTCTGGAGCTATAGGACACGTGGCAGCTCTGGAGCCACCTTCAGCAGGATGGTGGGTCCGGAGCTGCACGACATGTGACCCTTAGGTGCCTCCTTTCCTGGAAGGCGGGACCGAGCATTCCTTTTCCTGTTATGCGGGGTACCTGGCTTGCAGGGTATCGACAAATTTCTATTAGCTCCCCATACGAGGAATTATGTATGGGAGATTCCGGTGTCTAGGATCCAGGTCAATATGAGTCTATGAAACTCTTCTTGTTTCATAGAGCATATGCAGCGCTGGCCCCTGGCGTACATTAGGCAAGAAACTGAAAATCCCATCGTGTGGTCGGTAACACGATAGTATGAAACTCTTGAATTTTCATGTTCAAGGGCCATATGCATTGCTTGCCATCAGCATGCCTCTATGGGGCAGTAGGTGGTACCCGCCGGGTTGATAAAATTTCGATCATATCTACTCGAGTCCCCCATCGTGTGGTGTTGAAACACGACCGTGTTTCTCGAGACGTGCACTCCTCGAGGATGGTCTGTATGGAATGATACAAGGCGTTAGTTTCGGTGACAAATATAATATGTTGTGACTGCTTGAAATGACTGTGGTGCATAATTGGTGAATTGTGAACGTGTGTTTTCTGCAGGTACACTAACTGCTTTATATGTAGCTCCAGAAGAAAATGCTTGCAAGTTGACGTCCTTAGTGCCACCGTTGAGATGTATACCGGAATATCGGTTAGATTTTTCTTTTGGTGTGGAATGTAGTACCGTCATTGCATTTGAGTTGCATACCGTGCTGGAGGTGTGACTCGTAAAAAAAGTAAAAATTGTCAACTTAGGCTTAAGTTTGAACTTATTACTCTTTTTTGGAGCGTTAGATTGCAAATGAATCATGTGCCAAATCATCTATTCAAAGCCCTCCGAGTTTTCTAATGGAACTTTTCACTTGATTTTGCTGAGGGATAACTTTCGATAGATGTCATCACAGCTGTTGCCGGACCTACGGTTGGAAAATTGAGAAAATTCTCCACAAGTTCCATTTTAAGCTCCAGGCCGGATCTCCACATTTAAAATATAAAAAATGCATTTAAACATAATCTGCCAAGTTCCCATTTTAAAAATGTGGATCTAGCACAAAATTGCCTAACTTTGAGATAGTATATCTCCCAGTAGATTTCACTAATGAAGGTGTGTCATCCATCGTTAGAAAGACCCAAGAGTCCTCTAAAACTTCTTTGTTCACTTATAGCGTAGTGAAATTTTCAAATTTCCAAAATATGTTAAAACTGGGCAGAAACTAGAACAGTTTCTGGATCTTCACAATTTTTGTCATAACTCTTGGTAGAAAATTTGAATGACTTAATGTAATATATTTATAGAATCCTTGTGACGTATGTAACAATGTTGTAATATATGGTTTTTGCCATATTTTGATGTTTTATAACTGGAAATGTGGATCAAAATCAACCACTTTCAAAAGAGGTGCTGCTGAAATTTCCAGAAACATTGTCAAATTTGCAAAGTCATATATCCTCAACCAAAAATGATATTTAGGCAGATAAATACATTCTGGAAATGTCCTGAAGTGTACTACAAGTTTGTAATTCAACTCAAGTCCTGATTTTTTCCCTAACTGGTTTAACAATTTGCATTTCTCCAGAATGGTCAGCTGGAACCGAAACTGTGAACATATTTCCAGTTTTAAAGTTTCCTTGGTTCTTTGAATTTGAATTCACTTTCGTAATTCAATTTTCACATCCATGATCTGTTAATTAACAATATTTGTTAAATTTGAGTATTTGACCCATTCAAATATCTCTTTTATAGATGACGGACGTGACACTCCAGCTACCGAACGCTTGGGTGTACTCGACCTGTGCTACTCGTTCGGGCTCTCCAGTGTTGCTGGGGTAGATGCTCCAGGGGCTTGGCTACAACGAAATACCGAGCTATTGGGTTCGAGATATGGATGACAGAGCAATACTGTCGTGCAAAGTCCACGTCGACGTCCCTGTTAGTCCACTCCATCTCGGATGGGCTCCCTTTTCAGTCACTGTTTTGAAGCTCGTCTTGAGGACACTTAGGCTGTAGCAGCGGGCAAACCGATTATGAAGATTCGTGAGCTTCATCACGAAGACTTGAAGCAGACTGTTACACGTGGTGATTCTCTACACCACAGCAACGAGTCACTACGTGCAGCTCTCGCTCCTACGACTCAGGGACTGAACCAACAGGAGAATGAGGTGCAACAAACTCGCAGTGAGTGCAGCAAGCTTGCCATGAGCTGCAGGGGAGCCAACAGGTGGTGCAGCAGCAGCACCACCAGTTGTTGGTTATCACTGAGGAGAGGGATGAAGCCATAGACATATCTCGGGGTTGGGAACAAGAGCCACTCCAAGCTCAGGATAACTTGGAGGAGTTTTAGGAAAACCTGCCGCAACGACTTTTGTGCATCCACCAGCCGAGGTGATGCCACTGGTGATGGTCACGCAGGTGCTTCCACCCTTGAGGAGGAGGAGGACACAAATGAGCTCAAGTTCCTCGATGAGGACCACTTATTTACTATAAGATGATGTGTGTATGATGTCTCATGGAGACCGATAATAGTTGAGATGCACTTCCGTAGTGCGAAGTCCGTCAGTTTGGAGTTCACTATTATAAACTTGGTCATGAGATAATATATCTTGTATAAAGTGTGTACTTTATAAATATATGTGAATGTTATGCGATTATCATATTGTCATTACTCGCACTACTATTGTATGGAATGGATGAAGTTGACACACATGTTGTTGATTTTCTGATCATATGGATGCAGAATGGTGAGTACTTGCTCTACGCATGAGGTGGGAGGCTCTAGCTAGGGTGGTGGTGATGACTCTTTGCCATAGAAGCAAATCACAATGCAGCAGCCAACCCCTCCGCCACCACCTCCACTTCCAAGGAACCTCGTGGACGTTCTTGCCGCAGTGCTCGGCTCGTGTGATGAGCAAACAGAGTTGATGCGGATGTTGGTGCAGAGTTCATCACGTCAAGAGGAACGGCAAGATAATGTGCCACGCCAGCGCTAGAGTTCATATTCGGACTTCTTAGCGACGCATCCACCGGTCTTCATGGAGGCCGATGAGCCTCTGGAAGCGGACAACTTTCTCCACATAATCGAGGCGAAGTTCAGACTGCTTCAATGCTCTGAACACCAAAAGGCATTGTTCGCAGCACAACAGCTTTATGAATCTGCCAATGTGTAATGGGCGAACCACATCGTGTCACTGCTGGCTGGACATGCCATCACTTGGGCAGAGTTCTGGGAGAAATTCTGCGCCTACCATATACCTCACAGTTAATGAGAAGAGGAAGCTTCAGAAGTTCCTAGAGCTGAAACAAGGCGGAGGAGTGCTCACGAGTACTTCAGGGCATTCAACCATCTGGCACAGTACGCGTTTGATTATATTGGAACGGAAAATAAGAAGTGTGATATCTTCTTCCGAAGTCTAAACCCCAAGATGAAAGCCTAGGTCGCACAATTCAAAAGCGGCACCTTCAACGACATCTTCAATGCCGTGATTGTGCAGGAAGATGCTCAACGTGAGCTTGTTTCTGATAAGAAGAAATGTAGTGCTCCACAGAGCAGCATGGGTGGTGCTCCCCAGAAGTACCGTTTGGTGTATCGCACACCATCTAGTCAAAGGTTGTAGCCACCGACGCAACCACCGCAGTTCCGTCATTGTCAATTCAACGCGTCCAGCTTTCGTCTGCCATTTCCATAGTAGCAACAGCAGCAGCAACGGATGGTCCCGTGTGCATATCCACCTCCACTATGTGCACCGGTATTTCGTCCTCAGATTGGAAGGAACCCAACACAATACACACGCACATGTGGCCGTGTCTGGCATTTTGTAATGGATTGCCTAGAGCAGCGGGGGGGCAGCGGGCAAGCACAGTATCAAGGTGCAAATCAGCCCCGCAATCAGCCCAAGAAACCATCACCAACACTACAGGAATCCCGAGCCTGGCCGACGTAATTAAGGCTTAAACCGACTTAAGTTACTTAATTACATCGGTTGCTGGCCGACGAAGCAGTTTGGACATAATTAAGGTAACTTACGTCGATCGCCGACGTAAGTTACTTAATTACTTTGGTTTCCGACAACCATTGTAAGTTATTTACCGGGATGGGCCGCGGGCTGGGCCGGAGTACTTACATCGGCCACTGCCGGCCGACGTAAGTTAAGTGGTATAACTTACATCGGTTGCACTAAACCAACGTAAGTTAAGTGGTTTAACTTACGTCAGTTGGGACACACCAACTTAAGTTAAACTGGGCTAACTTATGTCGGGCTAACTTATGACCATAGCCGACGTAAGTTAAGTTTTCAATTTAAAAAAATAACAGAAATTGACTACCACGCACAATGGCAAGAACACAGAACAGATACAGATTAAGTCCAGAACAGATACACAGCAAAACAGTTATAAAACATCATCCAAAACATCGACAACAACACAATTTGCAAATTAAGTTCCACCGGGCTACACACTAGCCCCTCCACTGCCTTCGGGATCTTCTCGGCACGTTCCCGAACCCTACAAAAGAAGCATAGTCAATAGTGCAAAACAGTTAGTAAAATTGGATTAAAAGATGGTGGTGGATTAAAAGGGAATCATAGTCGAACTTTAAAACTCCATATCTCCTGCACCAGAGATGCTATGAGGCAAAATAAATAATTTTTGGAAAGCTTGGAAAGTCTTCTATAAGCTTTCTATTGACCTCCAAGCCAAAAGACCTTTTCAAGATGATGAAATGCACCATAATCACTAATGCTGCTGTTCCGAAACTATGTGAACCAGAAGTTGTATTTTTGCCATATCTCTTCATATAAAACTCTTCTAGGACATTGTGGTGCATTTTCCGAAAGAGAAGGATCTATTCTACAACTTTGTAATTCATTGTTGCCCCAAATTTAGATCAGAAGTATTTATAAACTTGAGTTAAAAACTGGAACAAGAGTAATATGCTACCTGAACCAGTCAGAAAAAAATTGTAAACTTTGAACAGACTTAATTCCTAAATTTGAACAGCAACATAGGAATATATATACATGTCTGGAAAGCTTAAGGAGTCCACTAACAAGTTTCTATTCGACACTAAGGCTAAAACTCACAATAGTAGGGTGTACAGAAAACAAAAAGAGGGATAGACATATATTACCTGCCCCGGTGTCTGCTGCGGCGGAAGCGTAGGAATCTCGATATCCCGACCGCTGTGTCGAGCAAGATCCTGCCATTGCAAAATATTAGAAGATATATGTTATTGAAATTCTATGAAATTTAACTACGGTACTTTAAATTACTTACCGTCACCGCTGCTTGCATCCGGGCCATCATTAAGGTCGTCCTCCGCTGCTCCTCCCTTGCCTTCGCTCTCGACCTCTCTAGCTCTGTCTGGGTCTGCATCAGCATCTCCTTCAAGGCGAGGAGCTCCAACTGGGTCTGTGAGAGACGACCACTGGTGCTCCCAACAGACGAGGCCTGCGACGATGAAGCGCCTCTCAAAGGTCGCGTCGACCTCGAGTCGACAACTCCATCAAAAATAGCAAACCTGCAAAAGAATGAAAACACTAAGTAGAAGAAGATAAATTGAAAAAGAAATGAAACACATGAATAACTCACCGTCCATGGGTCTTCCCGCCTCCGCTTGCGTACGCGGCTTGGGGGTCGATCGGCACGCTTTCCCAATTGTAATGCACACAGTGTATCTTTGCCACCTCCCGTGCGTACTTTGCCTACAAAACAAAGAAATCTTGTAAGCATGTCAATAATAGTATTAGTTATAATGAAATTGATAAATTTCAAAAACTTACCAGTTGGTCGGCTGCGACCTGACTACACTGCCCTGGCTGAGAAGGGTCACTTCCCTTGTGACCTCTCTTCCAAACCTGGGTCGAAGTCAGATCATGACTCATATCTCGTTCCTGTATAGCCGTGTTAGTGAGATAAATATATTAGGAACACATAAATAAATTGAAAAATTACTTACCATGCATTTAGCCAAACGCAAGTAGACGTCGCAGTCATAGTTGTGCTTGCCGTCGTACCCCATGCGGCACTGTCTAGCCTCTGTGGACTTATTGATGAAAGCGTCGCTAGCCCAGTACCGACAGAGAGCTAAGTACGCCTCAATGTTACCCTGTAACCAGTAAATTGTAACTTGCACATATTTCATTTTCATCAATGCAGTTAACATACATAGATATTGTAAATATTTAACAATATTAAAAAATTACCTCCGCGTACTGCTCCTCTGTCAAGTACGTGTCGGAGTCCTTCCTAAATGGACCCCTTTGCTGCTCCTGCTCCTTCTCCTACTCCCGGGGTTGCCGCTTGTAGTACGCGTTGACGGCCTGATTTCGGGCGTTCGACAATGCCGCCGTAATGACCTTCCGAGCATTGTAATGGAACACACGTCTTGTGTGGTCCTCCATGCCCAATTCCTCTACTTGGTACCTCATGATGATAATAGATGAGTCCTGATCTTCTGATAGGTAAGGATATGTCGATTGAGGTGGAGATCTCAACGTTGATGATCTGAGGCTCTCGAGTAGGACACAAAAAACCCCTACAATCACTACACCACCACTCCATTGGTTATCAACCGTGATGCACACGATTGACCTCGCCAAGAAGGCTAATCCCTGCAAGTGCAACCGAGAACACAAGCAAGAACAAGGTAGACACGATCTGAAATCGCGAAGTTGGGGTTTCACAAACCGTAGAACGGCGATATTATTAATCTAAGAAAAGCCCAATTGTTCATGGCGGCTACTATGGAGTATATATAGGTGGGAGGATGCCCAAGGGGGTGTTGGGGTCGTGACCTAACCCTAAGATACGAAAATAATGGACTTAGACTTGATACAAGGCCCAATGACCCAATACGGTGGCGCAGCACCCTGACATATTCTGAACTCGATTTTGTTTCGACGATTCCTGTCGACTCCGAAGGAATTTTGACATGGTACCAGCGCCATTGAAAAGGTTATCCTCTCCCCTTTCCTTGCATATGTAGAACGTCTTGTATGCGTCTTGGGCATCCGTTTTAGTGCGTACTGCTCCTCGACTCCGAGTTGGACACGATTTTGAGTTGGGGTCAGCTTCCATCCTCTTTGAATGTATACTCTGGTCCTCCACGCCCTTAAATCTTCCTCCAATTACTCCCTTAACTTCTCTATGTATCCTAATCACAATTAAGTCATTAGGTAGCAATCTATTCTCAAAAATATAGAAGGAAACATATAAGAACGAGCTCACCTTTGAAATTAACTGGTGTGTGTGAATCCTATTGATGGCATCTTGTATGTTGAATGGAGTGTTGTGTATATCCATAGGAGTGATGTGCTCATCATCCTCCCCTTCTTGAATTGGAGTTGTACTCAACTCAAGTTCATCTTCTCTCATGTGTGGGTCCATATGTGCAACACCATCAAATCCTCTTGTGTGCATCAAAGGAGGAGGCCAAGGTGGTGGATGACATAGTGCACCATCTCCATGTTCTTCATCAAATACGCATGCACATTCACTCGAGCTAGGATCCCAAACAAATAAACATCGTGTCGTGCTTGTATGTGCATTGACAATGTGCTTGATCTCATCATTCTCCCCTTCTTTATGACAAGCTGTCCTCGGCTTGCTCGTATGTCCAGCAAAGAGGCTTTTGGGGATAGAGTGAGCGCTGTCCATATTGCACAAGCGCAGTGAATAATGCTTTTGTTGTCCCTGTTGCAAAGAAAAAATACTAGAAAAACTTGACAAGACATTATTAGTGTTAGTACATTCATTTACTTGACCATGTTGTTGCAGCACAAAAGGAGCTTTCTCATTTGAACATATGTAAAATTTATGCACTATAAACACACCACTATGTTCATATTTGCCTATAGCATGATAAATATTTCTATTTAACAAAGGCAATTCAGATTGGGAAATATTATCTTCTCTACGATATCAAGATCACAAAGAGTGTCAAATTTAATATAACCCAAAATATTTAGAGAAGACAACAATTTCAGCTCATCCCTTTCACATGTAATTGGAATCAAATGCTTAATTTCAGCACATGTGAGTGATAAAGTATCAAATTCATTTGATTGTTGTAGCATAGGTACAATATAATTATCAGCACACAACTCTTTCTTAGCGCAACGATCAGCAGGAAAATCAACATGTGACAATGGTGTATAAATAAACGATTCTAATAGTTGCTCCTAGAAAATAGCATGATTGGTGGAAAAATTCAGAACATCCAAAAACTTCTCACCTTCTGTATCTGTAAAATGTATTGCCTTACCATTTTCAGCAGTGATTTTGAGTGCATTATGAGTTGATCCATCTAAAATTTAACAAGTATTGTTGAAAGCCTCATTCTCTTTTGCATCATCTATATTATTTTCTATATTGTCCTGCAAAATGTTAGACACAAAAGGAGGTACAACAATAAATTTCTCCTCAAATTGATGCACTTCATCTTTGCAATTAGATACATTCATAAAAGTTTCTTGCATACAAATTTTCATATCCTTCCATGTTCAAGGTTTTTCTAAATCATTTAAATTGTTCCACCAAGTTAATGCACAACCTACTAATGCACTTGAAAAATTTCTAATCTTTCTCCTCTCACACATATGTCGTTGTCCAAAATTTTAATCCAACTCTATTTCCCAAGCAATATATTCATCGTAACCAAAACCATCATAAGAAGGAAGAGATGGAAGAATGTAATTACTTCTTGTGGAAGGTGTTGTAAAGGTGGTCTGGATCTCATGTGAATCCTTGGTTGATGTTTGATTTTTAGTGAGCAAATCCATCTTCGTCTTCATCATGTCAATCATCTCAGCATATAATGCATGATTCTTGCTTTTACCTGACATTGTTAGCAGCAAACAAATGACAACAAAAAAATATGTTATCCCTATCATCTACAAAGGATAATGGCAAAGTGGAAGTGGAATCATACACTATCAAGCATCTTACCATGCTCTTATAAGTGTTCTTACCGACACTGCAGGTGGCAAACAGTAGTCGGTATGAAGAAACCAATGAAGCGTGGGATGATTGCAAAGGTGTATCGATTCTGCTCAAGAGTAAAGTGTAGCTTGGATGGCACTTTATATGTAGCAAGGATTAACAACAATGCAATCAGATAGTAAAGTTGAATAAGTATCCAAAGTACTTGTCAAAGTTGCTGGCCTAAATGTGTTCCTAGTAGTTCAAGCTAGCAAGACATGAAACAAAAACTATAGGACACAAAGGATGCAAGCACTTTTTTTTTCTTTTTTTCTTTTTTTGTGCAGCTTTTGTATCTTTTTATTTTTGCACTTGCCTTTCCTATTGTGTTTTTTTCCAGAATGTGCTGCAAAAGAAGAACACAATGCAAGACAATCAAAGATATCTCGTAGGTCCATCACAGATTTTCTGCTCAATCATCCAAGGAGAATTAGGCACACTTAGATGCTAAAAATAGAAACACTTAAAACAGCAAGATTGTAGATATATCCCTCATATTTAATTTCATTTTGCGGAAGACCTATTTTGGACAAGAATAATAGGAGATATTGCCCTTGAAATATAGACTATTCAGAAATTCTAGGTCGAGGATAGATTCGGATCTAATGCAATTTCGACCTCGATAACTCTATTTTCGGGGAAACCGATGAATACAAAAGTTATAGAGAAATTCTTAATCTTTCCAGCAAGTACAAGAACACAAAAATACTAGTTCATATGAGATAGATATGATGAAAATATTGAACTAGAGAGAGATGAATCTAATATGGACGTGATGACGTGATTCAAAAGGATGAATCAACACAATGCAAAACTCAAAATAAGACCAAAAACACTTCTAAACCAGCAATATGACTCAACCATGGACACAAACTCAACAAAACCAAACTGAATAACAAAGTTACAGAGGCTCAATGTGGTTTCGACAAAGTAATGAATAGATCTACTAAACTGCAAGTTTTTTTTGTGAGGCTTTTTTGTGGACTCTAGGTATGAAAAACAAAACTAATGTAGTGGATAGATAAATTACCTAACGGGGAACCTGGAAATCTGATACCAATTGATTAGTAAGATTTAGGCTCGATCTTCCGATAGGTAAGGATATGTCGATTGAGGTGGAGATCTCGACATTGATTATCCAAGGCTCTCGAGTAGAACACGAAAAACCCCTGCAATCACTACACTACCGCTCTGTTGGTTATCAACCGTGCTGCACACGATTGACCTCGCCAAGAATGCTAATCCCTGCAAGTGCAACCGAGAACACAAGCAAGAACAAGGTAGACACGATCTGAAATTGCAAAGTTGGGGTTTCACAAACCGTAGAACAGCGATATTATTAATCTAAGCAAAATCCAATTGTTCATGGCGGCTACTATGGAGTATATATAGGTGGGAGGACGTCCAACGGGGTGTTGGGGTCGTGACCTAACCCTATGATACGAAAATAATGGACTTAGACTTGATACAAGGCCCAATGGCCCAATACGGTGGCGCAGCACCCTGACAGATTCTGAACTCGATTTTGTTTCGACGATTCTCGTCAACTCCGAAGGAATTTTGACATTGTACCAGCGCCATTAGAAAGGTTATCCTCTTCCCTTTCCTTGCATATGTAGAACGTCTTCGTATGCGTCGTGGGCATCCGTTTTAGTGCGTACTGCTCGTGGACTCCGAGTTAGACACGATTTTTAGTTGGGGTCAGTTTCCATCCTCTTTGAACGTATCCTCTGGTCCTCCACGCCCTAAATCTTCCTCCAATTACAACTTTAACTTCTCTATGTATCCTAATCACAATTAAGTTATTAGGTAGCAATCTATTCTCAAAAATATATAAGGAAACATATAAGAACGGGCTCACCTTTGAAATTAATTGGTGTGTGTGAATCCTATTGATTGCATCTTGTATGTTGAATGGAGTGTTGTGTATGTCCATAGGAGTGATGTCCTCATCATCCTCCCCTTCTTGAATTGGAGTCGTCTTCGACTCAAGTTCATCTTCTCTCATGTGTGGGTCCATATGTGCAGCGCCATCAAATCCTCTTGTGTGCATCAAAGGAGGAGGCCAAGGTGGTGGATGACATAGTGCAACATCTCCATGTTCTTCATCAAATATGCATGCACATTCACTCGAGCTAGGATCCCAAACAAATAAACATCGTGTTGTGCTTGTACATGCATTGACAATGTGCTTGAGTCCCGATCTTCCGATAGGTAAGGATATGTCGATTGAGGTGGAGATCTCGATGTTGATTATCCGAGGCTCTCGAGTAGAACACGAAAACCCTCTGCAATCACTACACCACTGCTCTGTTGGTTATCAACCATGCTTCACACGCTTGACCTCGCCAAGAAGGCTAACCCCTACAAGTGCAACCGAGAACACAAGCAAGAACAATGTAGAAGCAATCTGAATTGCTAAGTTGGGGTCTCACAAATCGATGAACGGCGAAACTGTGTACAGTGCCAGCTCTGAGGCACGGCCTCGGGGGCGACGGCCTAGGGCCCATAGATGTTAGGGGCCCCCAGCTCAGTTATGTACATATAGGTTGGTTTTATATAATATAAGAATTTATGTGCTTCAGATTAACGGCTCTTTATGCAACATAGTAGAAAAGTTCTCTTGTGTAATTTCTATATTTCTCCCATCTAGTGATTAGTTAAGGAGAAGATGCTTTTTTGGGTGTTCAAGGACATGCCCGTACTGCTGACTTGCTTGCATACTACCTGGTAGTCTGGTACCTGCGTTCTAATATATAAGAAATTATAATGTTTATACTTTGATTAAAAAGAACAATAGGTAATAAAAATTGCATAATAAATTCGTTAGCGAGAGTTGACTTGGTTTAGGTAAAATAAGGAATATAGTAGCCTTTTTATCGGCACTGTAATTTTTTGTTGAAATATTAGGATCCCTTATATGCAACGAGATATATGAGATCTGGCTATTAACCTTCATGTGGTTTTCTCTTGTTTCCTTTCACTTTGATTCTTGCTTGATCTTTTAAGTACCATTGGTTAAGGCACGAAGGTACTGAGCAAATATTCATTTCATTAATTAAATTTAGTCATTGTATTAGGTACCTAGACAATTATTCACACTACATTATGTTATAAGATATTACCTGGAAGTTATCTAGAAAGAAAAGAGATAACACAAAAAATTTGAAAATGGTTTCACAAATATATTTCAAACATTTATGTTATTTCAACATATCACTATAATCATTCTTATTAAACAACTGTTTGATGATGAATTAAAAATAATTTATCATTTAACGTTATTTTTTTATATATTCGACTGTACTAAGAGGGCCCAATTTATCAGTTGCCCTAGGGCCCATAATATCTCAGAGCCGGCCCTGACTGTGTACAACAGATTAATCTAAGTAAAACTCAATTGTTTATGACAGCTACTATAGAGTATATATAGGTGAGAGTACGTACAAGGGGGTGTTGGGGTCGTGACATAACACTAAGATACGAAAATAATGGACTTAGACTTGATACAAGGCCCAATGGCCCAATACGGTGGCGCAGCATCCTGACAGATTCTGAACTCAATTTTGTTTCGACGATTCTTTTTGACTCCGAAAGAATTTTGACATGGTACCAGCACCATTGGAAATTTTATCCTCTCCCCTTTCCGTGCATATGTAGAACGTCCAAAACGGAGTTCGTATGCATCCTGGGCGTCCGTTTTAGTGCGTACTGCTCCTGGACTCCGAGTTGGACACGATGTTGATTTGGGGTCAGTTTCCATCCTCCTTGAACGTATCCTCTGGTCCTCCATGCCCCTAAATATTCCTCCAATCACTCCTTTAACTTCTCTATGTATCCTAATCACAATTAAGTCATTAGGTAGCAATCTATTCTCAGAAATATATAAGGAAACACATAAGACCGAGCTCACCTTTGAAATTAATTGGTGTGTGTGAATCCTATTGATTGCATCTTGTATGTTGAATGGAGTGTTGTGTATATCCATAGGAGTGATGTCCTCATCACCTCAGCTTTAAGCAAACAAACATTTAAGTGATATGCATTAACAATTCAAAAAGTTGAAAAATGAAACAGTTAAACTTACCATAAAATCGTGCCACACGGCTCCTTGAGTCGTGTCGTGGACTGGGTGAGAGACACGAGCGTAGTCATCCCACGACAGGGTAGGGAACCGTCAATGACACCGGGGTAGTGCAACTTCACGATAGCACCCAGGACACCGTTAACCTGCCTGTGGTGTTTCTCGACCCCTGTGAACGAAAAGTCGTACCAACATCTGCAAAATATATTAAATCATTAAGTAAAGGAAAACAATATATAATATTTATATACTATATACAATTTTTACCTGTCTCCGACAGGACAGATCGTACTCCGCTGAGAAGTAACCGGAGGAGGAGCCGCAAAGTGGGTACTCCTCATCCATCGCCTCTGCTGCGATGATGCCGCGTCCTGTGACCCTGAAGGATATGTAGAACCACCGGAGTCCAAAGGAAGGGTAGCGGTAGCCGGCTGCAGAGGAAGGCTAGCGCTAGACGGCTCCGAAGGGAGGCTAGCGCTAGAGGGCTCCTGTAGAGGCCCGCCTCTAACTCGGGCTCCTATAGCGGCCCCCCAGCCTCTGACTCGGACTCAGAAGACTCTGAGTCAGACTGCACAAAAGAAAAATATTGACAATAAATAATTTTTAAGAAATGCAATTTATAAAATAACTTTATTGTAAACTAAAATTTACCTCTGTCCGCTGAAAGCACACATGAACTGAGGGTGGAGCGTGCGCCAGAAAGAGGGAACGTCGGCTCGAAGGTTACGAGGTCCTTGATCAAGGGTCTCGTAGCGGCTCAAACCCTCTCACTAGCTTCCCCTTCCCCTCTGACGACATCCTGTTGTAAGGAATAAATGATTAATATGCAAAAATAATATACAAAATTAATGTTAAGTTAGTGAATAAAATGTTTCTTCAAAATTCATCAACATCACAGTCATGCACCCTACTCCTGAAACTAGCCCATCGATCTTCTTCTTCCGCATATCGTTTTCGTTTGCGCAAATCAGCAGGTTCAACTAAGTCATCGATATCTTTAGTTTTTGATTCTGATTTTGTTTCCGCTTCCATGCCAGTCTCGATATCTTGAGCGTCTCCAACTAAGTCATCGAGTCCTACACCGGGTTCAACTGAGAAGGAGTCTGGCAACTGTTCCTCATGGTAGACCACATCAGCCTCAGCTTCCTCATGGTAATCATCATCTACTGGATCGTATAACCGCTCACGTAAATTCACCTTATTTACCACCCACCAAGCTTTGAATTTATTGCATTGATAAGGTAGATAGTGCACTTGCTCTACTTGGTGTGCGAACTAAAGAATTGAATCCTTTCAATCGTTCCTTGTGTTTTACTTCGACCATGCCAAATTCGTTTACTCGAATTCCACAAATGGAATCAAACCATTCGCAGTCAAAGAATACTGCTCGAATTGTCTTGTTTCCGACAAAAGTGAATTCAAGGATTTCTTTAATAATTCCGTAGTACTGAGTTCCATTTTCTTGTGAACCGATTACCCTAATCACGACTCCGGTATTACATATTGTCGCGAGAGGACGAAAATATTCAAATTGAGTTGTACAGAATCAAAAGCCGTTGACATCATATCGACCTAGCTTCTAACATTAACCACTCCACATGATAGTTGTCGCAAATCTTTGTGGATGTTGACATCTTTTTTGCACTATCCAAGACATTGATAAGTTAACAACAAAATGTTACATGATCTTGAAACCAGGAAAGAAAATTAGATCCCCGTTTATTCCTTCCCGTCGTATCTGTTCTATTTGCTTGCTCGTGGGTTGATGTCTATGTCTCCAATTTTGCCTGTCGAACATACTACAAAAAGAGAACCTTTTAGAATACATGTGTTGGAAAAGACGGTGAAAAGCATAAGTGTAGGAGAAAGACTTACTTGAAATATTCATCCATTTCTTCCATATTAGCGTACATGTACAAGAAAGCAGCACACTTTTCTTTCTCGCTAACGTTGTAGGAAGTGTAACTACCAACAGTAGTGCCTCTTGTTGCAAAAATGGAGAGATCGCTACATGGAGGTTTCTCATCCATATTGTACCGCATTACCGAAGTATTAACATTGTGTTCCTATGCAAAGTAAACACTTGAGAAGTATCCTACTTCCTTAAGAGTAAAAGCTTCAGCGATGCAACCTTCAACCCTTGCCCTGTTACCAACCATTGGTTTCAGATATCTGAGTGATCTTTCAATATGATACATCCACCTATATTGCACGGGACCGCCCACTTTCGCTTCAAATGCAAGATGCATTAAGAGATGTTGCATTGGATTGAAAAATCCTAGAGGAAATTTTTTTCTATATTACACAAAAGTACCAGAATCTCCTTCTCCAACTTAGTCATCATCTCTGTTGTTATTTCTTTAGCACATAGTAGCCTATAGAAGGGGCTAAGCTCGACTAACACCTTCCACACCGCATCATCAAAGTAGCCTCAAAACATAACAGGCAGAAGTCTTTCCATGATTATGTGATAATCATGACTCTTCAATCCAATGAGCTTTCCCATTTTCAAATTCACGGATCGTCTCAGACTAGCTGCATAACCATCTGGGAGTTTCAACCTTTGCAACCATTTGTGAACTTCTTTCTTTTCTTTAGGTCGAAGACAGAAAGGAGCGCATGGTTTACCACCATTTTCGGAGAGCTCAAGAGTTTGAAGGTTACAAAGCTCGGTGAGATCCTTTTGAGCCTTTAAATTGTCTTTTGTTTTGCCCGTCATGTCCATGCATGTGCTTATGATACATTCGGCCATGTTACACTCTTGATGCATGACATCAATGTTGTGCCTTAGAATCAACAACTTCACATACGGTAGCTCCCAAAGTCCAAATATGTGAGTCCAATTGTGTTTGTCTCCGTAACCTTTAAAATATCCAGGATGACCTTCATCTGGCACCAATTTGTCCAACATATCAGATATTTCTGACCCATTAACACGTTTTGGTGGTCCTTTAGTGACAATGGTGTTCATTCTGAAGACATTCCTCTGTTGTCAAAACAAGTGATTCAGAGGCAGCCAACGTCTATGACAATCGAAGTAAGATATCTTGCCTCCATGGGTAACTCAAAAGCAATCGGTATCCGAGGCACATATCGGACACATCAAACGACCATGAGTGCTCCATCCAGAAAACATGTCATATGCCGGAAAATCATGGACAGACCACAAATAAGCAGCTCGTAGGTTGAATTTCTGCTTCTTGTAATAGTCGTACGCTTTGACTTCTATCCACAACATTTTCAACTCTTCGACTAATGGTTTCAACATCACGTTGAGATGTGACCCAGGATGATCCGGCCCAGGTATAATGAGGCTAAGAAACATGAACTCATTCTTCATGCAAAAAGCCGGTCGAAGATTGTACAGAATGACAAGAGTATGTTGTGGTGTTTGTGCTGAACGGTGTGAACCCATCTGTCGCCAACTCGATGCGAACATTTCTCGCTTCACGACCGAATTCTGGGTTGAACCGGTCCAACGCCTTCCATGCCTCACCATCGGACGGGTGCATCATAACTCCATTGTTCTGACGCTAACTTTCTTTGTGCCATCTCATGTGTCTGGCCATTTGTTTTTGAAAGGAACAACCGCTTCAACCTCGGTGTCACGGGTAAGTAATGAAGCTGCTTACGTGCGACTTCCGTCATCACAGTATCACCATCGTCATTAACAACTTTGACAAACCTCGGTTGACCACATTTCAAACATTTGTCGGGACACACATCAATATTCTCATACTTCATACGGAGACCAGAAAGAATTTTCTTCAACTTATACATATCTTTAGGCACTTTGTTGGGATGTGGAAGGGCATCGTTGAACAAATTGATGAGCTCGTTATAATAGTTATTAGAAAAGAAGAACTTAGACTAAATTGTCATAAATCTAGTAACAAAATTGAGGATTGTCATTTTAGTGTGTCCATGCAACGGCTCTTCTGAATATTTGAGAAGTTTGAAGAACTCTTTAACCTCTGCTGTTTGAGGATCCTCTATAAGCTCTGGTCGTAAAGCTTCTAGCATCTCATCCATCATATCAACCTTCGTGACATCATCATTGTCCGCTTCCACTTCTTGTACAGCTTGAGAAGCTATCTCGCTGTGGAAGTTCCACAACTCATAATGTGACACGTAACAGTTTCGACACAAGTGCATCATAAGTTCCACTTTGTCCAAAAATGTTTCATTTCGGCATTTCATACATGGGCACTGCGCCTTATCGCTATTTGACAACAAAAAAGCTCGTTCCACAAAAGCTTCTGTCTTGGCGTACCACTCATCTGAGTGACCACCAGTTCTGCTCTTCCAACCAGTATACATCCAACTACGGTCTTCGCCCATGTTTAACTCTACAATTTAAAGACGAACAAAATTACCATTAGTTTCTTGTCAATTTATAAATGATAGAGAAAATAATGAGAGAGACAGTGATCTGGGTCCATCGGGGTCCGCCATACACACGCATGGTGATTTAGTCGCATACTTTAAGTTCACACTAAATGGGCCACGACTATAGATGGCCAAATGGGACGGGCCAAACGGGCTGGCCCGAAGCACGATAAAAAAGCACGGCACAAGCACGGCCCGACACAAAAAATCGGGACCGGGCTAGCCCGAAGCCCGACACGGGCCATGCTTGGGCTTGACCTCAAACCCGTCGGGCTAGCCCGACACGACCCGGTTAAGGGCGGCCCGGTCGGCCCGTCAATGTGGCCCGATGAGCTCAACTGACCCGACCCGACCCGACCACGACCCGTTTAGCCCACTTAGTATATAAAAGTAGTAACCTAAAATTCAAAACCCTACAACACCTCCCACTCCTCCTGTTTGGTCGCCGCCCCCACACCCAGCACCCCGTTCAACACTTCGAGCACCACATCATGAATCCTGCCCGTCCCTGACCCTTCTCTCTCCTCACCGACCGTCGAGTCCCCCGAACCCCGCTCGACCACCCTCAGCTCCCTCGCCTCGTATTGAGTCGCCTGCCGCCGGCCGCCATCTGCGATGCCCAACCAGATTCTTCCCCGAATCTAGGACGATGCGAGGCGAGCCCGACGAGCGATGACTCCTAGACTCCCGTCCAGAGGAGGCCAGACGAGGACCCCGGTAGGTCTACGACGAACTGACAAAACTGTTGGTGAAGAAGTTGCAGAGGAGGCGACGAGGCGCGAGGATGTGACCACGGCTTGGCCAGGCTTCGGGCTGGCACGGCTCGCTCAGCTCGCGAATAGGCCCGGCATGGCCCGACAGGGGAAAATGAGATCTGTCGTGCTTGGCCTTGGCTTTTGGCCTGTCGTGCCGACCCGACCCGACACATAAAATTTGCAGGTCGTGCCGGGCCTAATGTTTTCAAGCACGAGCCCGGCCGGGGTCGAGCCAGGCTAGCCTGACATGGCCCATTGGCCATCTATAGCCACGACAGAACCTAAGTGCCTCGATAGCCAGCCGCCACCGACGCCGCCCTCCTCATGGTGCTCGAGCTCAGTGCCCCAATCGCACCCCTGGCGCGGCAGCGCCTCGTCTACCGGCGGCCCCCGTCTCCGCCCTATCCACGGCGGTCGAGCTCGGCGCATAATGAAACCAATTGAGCATAATCTACAGTACACTAATTAAATATAATCTACACTAAGAAAATTAAGCATAATTAAGCAACTTAACCACTTAAGCATAATTAAATAAACATAATCTACAGTAAGCAAATTAACTAATTAAGCATAATTAAATAAACAATTAAGAAATTTAAGCATAATTTAAACAATTCAATTCAAATTTGAATAATTCAATTCAATTGAATTTCAAATTTGTGTGGGAGGGTTAGGGTGGGGTGGGATGGGGGGCTGTGGAGGAGAGGGGGCTCGGGGAGAGGAGGGGGAGGGTGGGGGGGGGGGCTCTGCCGGGAGGGTGAGGGGCGGGGCAGGGAGGGAAGGGGGGCGGCGCTCAGGGAGGTGGTGGGGGAGGGGGGGCGGGCCTGCGATGGTCAGGGAGGGGAGGGGGGCAGCGCTTGGGGAGGGGGTGAGGGGGGTCGGGCCGGCAGCAGTAGGGGAGGGGGGCGGCACTCGGGGAGGGGCCGGGGGGGGGGGGGGGGGGGGCAGCTGCTGCCTGTGAGGGGAGGGTGAGGGTGGGGGGGAGGGGAGGGGGGCGGCGCTCGGGGAGGGCCGGGCCGATGGCGGTCGTGGAGGGGGGGGCAACGCTCGAGGAGGGGGCGACGCCTGTTTGGGAGGGGAGGGGAGGCAGGCGGCGCACGGGGAGGGGGCGGGGGGGGGGGGGGGTGGGGGGGGGGGGCGGTCCGTCTGCAGTTTGGTAGGGGATCCGGCGCTTGGGGAGGAGGCGGGGGGGGGGGGGGGCTTGCTGCAGTCGGGGTGGTGGAGTTGGGGGAGGACTCATACCTAGCGGCGGCGGCGGTGGCCGGCGGCGGGCGCGATGGCGTGCGCGGCAGTGGCTGAGGTGGTGGCATCGGGCAATGCGGCGGGGAAAGAAGAAGCGGCGCGCGGGTAAGGAAAAGAAGAGGCGCGCACGGGGTAGGTTAAAATCCGTAACTTACGTCGGCTAAATAAGCTAATGACGTCGGCCAGAGTTACTTACGTCAGCCGTCCTCGAGGCTGACGTAAGTTATGTTTAACTTACGTCGGTCGGTTTATTCACGTCGGCTTGGGGTCCTAGCCGACGTAAGTTTCTTTTTATTGCTGTCGATCTATTAACTTACATCGGCTGCCGACGAAAGTTAGTTAACTTACATTGGTTTCTTCTGACCGACGTAAGTTATTCTACTTTTGTCGGCTGGCCGACGTAAGTTAAGCCGGCCAACGTAAGTGTTTGCATTTCCTGTAGTGCAAAACCCGGCAACATCCACCACATCACTATGGAAGACGTGTCGGAAGGCAAACCCGTACTCGCGGGCATGTTTTCTCTAATCGATCATCCCGTAATCATACTCTTTGACTCTTGTGTCACCCACAGTTTCATTAGTCAATCTTATGTTGTCAAGCATCAATTATCAATAATTTCCACAAAAAGTACATATTTAATTTGCTCTCCGGGTGGGAAAATAGAAGTTTATATAATGGTTCATAAAGCACCACTTAGGATGGGTGGGAATATATATTCAACTTCTCTAATTATATTAGAGGATCAAAAGCTCAATGTCCTGCCATGGCACTGTTCTTGACATTGTTCCACGAGTGGTTCATTAAAACTCTCCACTACATGATCCACACACTCTCATTCTTGACCATCTTAACCAAGAAATTCCAGCTACCTACAACACGGAAGCCACAAACCTTGAGAACATTCCTGTTTTCTATGAGTATCCAAATGTCTTTCTCGATGACTTACCGGGTATGCCACCAGATAGGGATATTGAGATCGAAATCAAACTTGTCCTGTGAACCATGCCTATTTCTCGAAGGTCGTACAAGATGGCACCAAATGAATTGATGGAATTTAAGGAGCATTTGGAAGATATGTTGCACAAAAGTCTTATACATCCAAGTTCATCACCTTGGGGCTGCTTCGCTTTATAATTGAAGAAGAAAAATAAGATGTTACGTCTATGTGTGGATTATCTTCCGCTCAACACCGAGACGATCAAGAACAAGTATCCACTACCATGCATCGATATTCTATTCGATCAACTAGTGGGTGCTAAGGTATTCGCAAAGATGGATCCTCAGTCCGCATATCATTAGATTAAGATCCGACCGAAAAATATACCAAAGACAATATTCTTTACGAGATATGAGCTTTATGAATATCTCGTCATGTCATTTGATCTTACCGACGCACTGGGTCACTTCATCTATCTCATAAATTCGATGTTCATGCCAAAGTAGGACGAGTTTGTCGTGGTCTCCACGACAACATTCTGGTTTATTCTAAATCAAAGGAAGAACATGCCAGACACCTGCATATCGTGCTCCAACGATTGCGAGATCACAAGCTCTGTGCAAATTCAGCAAGTGTGAGTTTTAGATCAATCAAGTGCCATTTCTTGGTCACATTATTTCAGCAGAAGGCACTGCTATTGATCCAAGCAATATTGTGCAAGTGCTGAAATGGAAGTATCCCAAGTTCGTGCATGAAGTGTGCAACTTTCTCAGATTAGTGGGATATTATAAAAGGTTCATTCCAAGCTTCTCAAAAATTGCTAACCTATGATAGAGCTGCTGAAAAGGTGACTAAATACATTTGGAGCAAAGCATGTGAGGATGATTTTCAAACCTTGGTAAAACACCTCAAAATAGCCCCAGTTCTAGCTCAGTCGGATATGACCAAATCTTTCAACGTTTATTATGATGTGTCTGGTATTGGTATTGGTATTGGTTTTGGTTGTGTGTTAATGCAAGAAGGACATGTGATCGCATATGGATCAAGCAGCTCCGGAATCATGAGCAACATTATCCTACTCATGACCTTGAACTCGCTACCGTGATGGTTGCACTAAAGATGTGGAGACATTATTTACTAGGCAATCTAGTACATCTCTACACCGATCACAAAATTCTGAAATATATTTTCACTCAGAAGGAGCTGAATATGTGGTAACGAAGATGGTTAGAACTGATCAAGGATTATGATATTGCAATTCATTACCATCTTGGCAAGGCGAATGTAGTTGTCGATGCGCTAAGTCACATGTCAACAATTTGTCTATTACTCCGATGAAGAGGATGAACTGAGTCCACATTTGATTCAGTATGGAGCATTGTATAATCTTGCTCTCATTCCTACGATACGTGAGGAGATTATGGAAGCTCATAGGAAATACAAAGGCATGTTTCACATACGGGACAGAATGGACAAAGGTGATATGAAATGTTTCCAAAAGGATGATCACGATACACTATGGTTTAATAACTGTAGTTGTACCCCGTCATATGAATCTTGGAATAAAATCTTAGACGAAGCTCACGCTTATCCAAATATTCTATTCAACCGAGCAGCAACAAAATGTTTCAATATCTGAAAACAAGACTTTGGTGGACTCAGATGAAATGAGAGATTGTGAAGTACGTATCCGAATGTGATACGTGTCGGCGGGTGAAAGACGACCATATGAGGAAAGCCAGACAGTTGCAATCATTGAACATTCTGGCATGGAAATGGTTAATATGGATTTCATCCTCACACTACCTCTCACATTTCACAAGCATGATTCGATTTGGGTGTTGATCAACTAACCAAATCGGCTCATTTTATTCATGTGCATACAAAGTACATTGCAAAGAAGTAGGTGGAGTTGTATATTGCAATAATCATGTGCTTGCATGAGTTGCTCACACTATTATTTTAGATTATGGTGTGATGTTTATTGCTCAATTTTGGCATCAGGTGCATGCATCATTGGGGACCAAACTGATCCAAAGATCCTGTGCAGAATGATGGTCAAACTGAATGGTCAAATTCTTGAAGACATGCTGCGTGTTGAAGCCATTCACAAGGGTAAAGATTAGGATGATCATTTACCATTGACGGAATTCTCGTATAATAATGACTATCAAGCTAGCATCAAGATGGCACCGTATGAAGCTCTATGACCCAAAATGTAGCACACCACTTAACTGATGTGAATCCGGTGAAGGAGTGATATTGGGAGTTGAACTTGTGAACGAAGCCGAAGAGCAAGTGCAAGTGATTAAAGCCAATCTTAAGGCTTAAAGCCACGCAGATATATGATATCACACTCCACTTAGACATTGGATACCACGTTTATCTTTGTGTCTCTTTGATGAAAGGGATCATTGTTTTGGAGTGAAGGGAAAGCTCGCTCCCTGATTTATCTGTCCATTCGCTATCAAAAATGCGGACCCATCACATATCGACTGGAGCTACCAGCATCACTATCTGGAATTCATGATGTTTTCCACATCTCTCAGCTGCAGAAATGTCTCAAGTCCCCAGCTGAAATCCGCACGGAAGTTCTCAAAGCCTTACAACCGGATCTCACTTATACCGAACATCACCGGATCTCACTTATACCGAACATCCGATCTGGGTTATAGATGAAAGTCTCGTACCACAAGAAACCTGACTTTATGGTTTTATAAAGTATTGTGGAGCAACCTTTCAGATGAGGAAGTGACATGGAAGAGCGAAGATCATCTCCAGTCGAACTATCCGGAATTGCTATCATCATACATCCGGTAATCTTTCTACCTTCATCTCTTTATTTGTAATCTTGGAACGAGATTCTTTTAAGGGGTGAGGGATGTAAAAACCCTAATTTCCAAATGTTCTTGTCAGCTATGGGGAATAAAATGAGCAAAGAGAAACAATATAGGAGAGGACATTAGAAAAGGAAATAAACTAAAACCCTAAAAGGAGAGATTCAGAATTCAAATTCTATCTTGTGTTCAAATTGAGGCAAATGGTGAAATTGAGTTGCCCAATGGATTTCCCATGCCCCAAATAGTCTCCTTCCAATGTCATAATTTTTTAATCTCTTTTGCTACTTAATTCAAAAAGGACATTCAATTGCATTTGAATCAAAATTCTAATTTGAATTCGGATGAAGCATTGTCAAATGTGGAAATTGAGCCCAGATTTGGATTCTACATGTTTGATTTGATTTATCTGCCAAGTTTTACAATTTTTTGAGCAAGTTTGGTGGGAGAGTTCAATGACCAGAGAAGAGATGAGGGTGAATAGTGGTGGGACCCACGTGCCAGGGAAACAATCAAAGTGAACTGCTTCTGTTCTGCCTTGTCCCATGCTTCAACGCCGTGGAGACCAGCACATGGCTTGGCCATCGAGTGAGGCCACTGAGTGAACTCATCCCAATCCCTCCTCTCTCATGCTCACTCAGTCTTCTGCTCTTCACCTCATGGAAACTCACCTCTCCCTTGTTACTTTTCTCCACCACAAGAACAAAACACGGTGACACTCCCTGTTTCGAGTGAGGAAGCACGGTGTTTAGAGCTTGATTTCTTGTGCATTGATTCCTCCTAATCATCGTGCGCAACTCTCTGATCATTTCTCTTCCCAGCCCAAGCGTCCAAGGTGAAGAGCACGACGATTCCGCAGCCGCCGAGTTTTACCGCCAAGGATGACCTCCTCTGCTTTCCATCGCAGCAGCGAACCAGACCGTGTCACATGCTGCCTCCAACAGCAAAGAGAAGTGCCTGGAACCTTTCTTGCTCACGGTGAATACCGCTCTCACTTTCATCCCCTATCTAAGTCGTATTATCCATTCTTGTGTCGGCAAGTTCATAGCATTGACGCTAGGTTTTCATTTGAATTATGTTTATACATGTAAGTATCCTTCAACCCAGTTAGGTATTAGCTTCAAAACTCCCTTGTGTATCCCCTCGATCTAAAACCAGTGAAAACCATCGACTGAGGGCTCTGGTCTTCTAGTTTTCCTCCCCAGCGGCATAAGTTTGCTGGGTCAACGGTGAACTTAGTGTTCTGGGCTGTTCCACCCTGTTTGCACCCCATGTTCTAGTTTAGCATGATACCAGGAAGCTTCCGACATTTGAACAAACCAGTGGGCCCAAGCTATTTTATTTAAACTTTTCCATTTAAACACAATTACAGAATTGAAGCGAACTTCAAAAATCAATATCTCCTAGTAGATTTGGCCAACATTCCCAATTAAATTCTGTTAGACTCCAGGTGATCAGTACTTTGCAGTAGTGCAATTTATTTGGTATTGAAGTCCCAATATTTTTCTCATTAATTCCTTTGAGCAGAAAGCTTAGCGAATTAATTCCAGTTGTTCTGATAATTGGAAAATTCCCAGTTTTTATCAAAACCTTCATCCAAATATCATTCATCCCAGTGAACATTTCAAATTCATTTGACTTCATTTACTAGGTCAAACAGTGCTCCAATCCTCAATGCCCAAAGGAAATTCAAAAAATCATCAGAAACATTTTCAGAATTTTCTAGCAATTTGTAAAATCAGTATCTCCCTATATAAGGCTTAGAAAATTTTGAAGCAATTTTTTTAGAACCTCTGAGGCAAACCCTAGCCAGAAAACCTATTGTTGCCCATGTCAAAGCTCCAAATTCGGTATGAAAATTCAGAGAAAGCAAAACTTTGTTAGAATTTTAGAGAAAACAATCTTCCATGAACAGACCCCATCCTTGGCCCAGCTTCCTCCTATATTAGTACCTAGTAATCCACTGTAAAAATCCCATAGCCAATTAAAATCATTTGCATATCTGAACCATGCTTAGAATCTTAAATCCGATAGTTGCAATATAACTCATATTCATTACTGCTTTGCATATCGTTTAGTGACCGAGTTCGAGGAAGCTCTGGAGGCCCTTGACAGCATCCCACCTAACGCTAACTTTGAGTCCAATCCGTAGCCAGGCAAGCCCTGGTTTTCATTTAAATGATATTGCAAAGTTTTGATGCTATATCACATATGGATAGTGTTGGTTATGTGCATTAGCTATAAGTTGATTGACACTCCACTTGCATGACAACAAATATCATGGAGTGATGGTTAGGTTTATAGCTCGACGAGTTGAAATTACCATGCTAATGTTGTAGGGAATCCGGTAGAAGTCGAGTAGTTGGGATGTACTCACAATATAGGTTTTATATCACACGGGATAGGTTTTATCAAAAAATGGTTTATGAAGATAAATATGAGACCGGGCCGCACGGTAGGATGCAGCGAGACATGGTCTCACGTGTGTAACCCTGCCTCTGTCGATTGAGGATGGATCCGTATGCAGCCCTGCTGGACAAGTTCAAAATTTACCTGTCAGTACCCTGCGTACTGGGTACCCCTTGGTCCCTAAACAGAAGCGCCAAGTTCCACTGTACCGGAATGTGGACGATCGGAGGTGACACGTGTCCTATAGTGCTGGACCTGCCTCCTCCTAAGGGTGGCTCCGGTGCTGCCACGCACGCTAGGGTGCTGGACCTGCCTCGCCAACAAGGGAAACTCCGATGCTGCCACGTGTCCAGTAGCTCCGGACCTACCTCCCTCCTCAGGGTGGCTCCGGTGCTGCCACATGCCCCAGGGTGCCGGACATGCCTCCCCAACAAGGGAAACTCCAGTGCTACCACGTTTCCAGTAGCTCTAGACCTACCTCCCTGCAAAGTGGAGCTCTAGAGCTGCAATGTGTCACACGGCCGAATCTATGTCTACAACAGGAAGACTCTAGGATCTCCAACGGTGCGGACATTCAAGGGCTATCAATTGGACGTTACAGGACCTGGTTAACGCATCATTAATGCTATATTAATGACGCACGATCAGAGGACTATCAAGATCGATAACGCTACCATTAAGGCATGTTATCACACTATTAACCCCTTTTAATACCAGCCACATCACATGCTGTAACTGCCAGTCCTTGGCATATAAAAGGACTACGCTGCACGGTAGAAAGGAACACATTCTCACTTATCCACACTCAAGCTTACACAAGCTCATACAATACAGAAACACCCCATGGAGTAGGGTATTACACTCAGACGGCCCGAACCACGTAAAACTCCTTGTGTCTCACTTTCTTTGATTCTTGATTTTGCTCCCTGCCTAAATATGAACCTCCAGGCTACATCTTAATAGTATCGAGGGAAGTTTCGTTGGAACACTTTGACATTTGGCACGCCAGGTAGGGGTGCACCACAAGATTTTCAAAGATGATGAACTCAGTCGCTTCATCTAGTGGTCCGACTGCTCAACCCGTTGCTAGAAACGCGGTTGGCGACACCTCTTGCCCTATCGGAGCTCAACAGCCAGCAAACAACTTTCCGCTACCTCCGTCACCACCCGCTAGAGCAGCAAATGCTGCTCAATAAGATGGTGCCTTCACGTCGGTCACAACATCGACTAACAACCCAGAGAATGCACTGAGCGCATCATGGACTCTACTTCAGCGCCCTCCAGTGCCAGGTGCATCTTCAGATGCACTCGAGCAATGGCGAGTAGATGTTGAGCATTTTGTTGGAGCCACAGCTACAACGCTCAACAATCAACATCTGTCTGGTGCAGGGTAGACATCTGCTCGTAACAAGACCTTGTCTGCTAGACTTGGTCCTATGGTGTCGTAGCTCAGGAGACGTGCGCCCTCTCAGCATGTGATGTCTCGTATGCCCTCAAGGGATCGTCGTACTCATACGGCATCGAGGCTCCCGACTAGAGATCTCTAGGCAAAGCTTGATCGTCGTTACATGCAGTAGGACAGCCGCATCAATATCGAGCGTAGTCGCGAAAGGCAACTTGCTCGTGAGAATCCTTCTTCTCTCGGAGTTGGAGGTGGTTGTTCAACATTTGCTCCACATCTTTGTATGGTGGAGTGGCCTCCCAGATTCAAGCTCCAACTGCCAGAAATAAACGACGGGACTGTCAATCCCCCCAAATTTCTGCAGATTTATTCCACTGCTATCCTCACTGTTGGGGGTAATGAAGTAATATGTGCCAAATAATTCCCTATGGCCTTAACCGGGACAGCCAGGTCTTGGTTCATGAGCTTTCATCCAGACTCCATCTTCATTTGGGGGGGGGGATTTATTGCCAGTCCATTGCCAACATTGGGAGCTCCTACACCCGAGCTAGACCTTTTTGCAGTACAACAAAAGCCGAGAGAGTCAATGTGATCCTTCATCCAGAGATTCTCTCTAGTACATAATGCAATTCCTTCTATCTCAAATGCCTCTGTGGTTGTTTCCTTCTGATTGGGTGTTCGGGATAAGAAGATGCTGGAGAAGCTGGCAACCATGGATGTCAGCAGTGTCATGGAACTCTTCAGCCTGGCTGACAAATGTGCTAGAGCTGCAGAGGGCCGTGAGATGCACTCCAAACCTGTTGCGGGGGCTGGTCAGTCTGCCTCCAAAGTCGGACCTACTTCCAATAGCAGTGTCAAAAAGAAAAACAAGTCAAGTGGCAAGAAGAAGTCACTTGCCGACACACCTGCAGTTGTCACAGCCGCAGCACCAAGTGGTCAAGGGCCACGCTCCAACAAGCGACCTGACCATCGTCTGAGGATGCTGACAAGATGTGGTGTTCGATACACAAGTCTACCGCACACAAGCTTGAAGATTGTCGTGAGGTCAAAAGGCTTGCTGAACGCAACAGCAAGCATCAAGATGACGCACCTTTCTGCCAGCAAAAGGAAAACAAAACGTTCATGAAGCTTCGTCTGATCAAGAATTAGGCTTCCAAGATGCCAAGAAGATGTTGAAGGCAGTCCACAATACTGTCGATGACTCGAACATCAGCTCTATAGCGAGCGTCGAAAAAATCTCCATATGATGTATGGAGGGTCTTGGGACATTACCTCTCGGCACATTGTAAAAACTTTACGTTAGGAGCTGCTCCCACCGCCAAGGTGGAGCCCCATCGGAAGTGGATGGACACTCCCATCACCCAATGATGCTTCGAACTGTCCAAAGAACATGGCAGGAGCTAGAAAATTGCCCCTGATGGTCTCCCTGACTATCAATAATATACAACTCTTCCATGTCTTTGTGGATGGTGGTGCAACTCTCAATTTGATCAGCTCTGCAACCTTTGTGAAGCTCCAGCTCAGCCTCTCGGATCTGAGGCCCTCGCACCAATTCTCCAGAGTGGGTCCGGGAGCTATAACACATCTCGACTCTGATACTCTCTCGGTGACCTTCAGTACACCGGAGAACTACCGGTCTGAGAAACTGGTATTTGACGTGGCACACATCAACTTAACCTTCAACGCCATCCTAGGCAGACCATCCTTGTATAGCTTCATGGCAGTGGCCCACTATGGCTAACTTGTGTTGAAGATGCCAACTCCATCAGGTGTTCTCCAGATTCGAGGGGATCGCACTTTTGGGGTCACTGTGCCGGAAAAGCTTCATGCGCTCGCAGCAGCGCAAGAAGCTGAATACGGCAAGGAGCAACTTGCTTAGCCTTCGAGCTCATGCCATCGCAGCTCAAAATCTGCACCTCCAATGCAACCAAGCGACAACACTGACATTCCTGTCAAAGTCGTCCAAATCAGTTCTGATGTTACCCAAACAACTCACAAAGTGGGGGGGGGGGGGGTCTGAATGACAAATAGGAGCTCGTGCTCGTCACTTTGCTCTCAACGAATGTCGATGTGTTTGCATGGCAACCGTCACAGATGCCTGAGATCCCCAAGGAAGTGACCGAGCATCATCTAAAGATATACCCCGATGCACGGACCATACAGTGGAAGCCTCGGAAGTAGTCTGTCAAGCAACAAAACTTCATCCGAGAAGAAATCAAGAAGCTGCTCGACGCTGGATTTATCTGAGAGGTTCATCATCCATGGTGGC
The DNA here is from genome assembly GCA_036927565.1 of Tuctoria greenei. Taxonomy (NCBI): domain Eukaryota; kingdom Viridiplantae; phylum Streptophyta; class Magnoliopsida; order Poales; family Poaceae; genus Tuctoria; species Tuctoria greenei. Next base: position 203,939,320 of record JAYESD010000001.1, read on the forward strand.
TGGCAAATCCAGTTGTTGTGCCAAAGGTGGGCGAGAAGCTTTGGATGTGCATCGACTACACCACACTAAATAAGGCATGCCCAAAAGATCCCTTTCCAATACCCAGAATAGATCAAATAGTGGATTCTACCTCTGGCTCTGAGCTTTTATGTTTCTTAGATGCATATTCTGGATTTCATCAAATACCAATGTCTAAGGAAGATGAAGAACACAATGCTTTTATTACGGTAGATGGTCTCTATTGTTATACAGCAATGCCTTATGGTCTCAAAAACGCTATCTCCACCTTTGTGCGAGCTATGCACAAAACCTTTGGGGACCTGATCCGGGACCTAGTGGAAGTCTACATTGATGACATCGTTGTCAAAGTGCTGAACAAAGATTCTCTACTGCACAATCTCTAGTTAGTCTTTGACAAACTGCGCCTGACGCGCATGAAACTAAATCCTGACAAGTGTGTCTTCGGGGTTAATTCTGGAAAGCTTCTTGGTTTCTTGGTGACCCACTGAGGAATTGAAGAAAATTTGACCAAAATTAAAGCCATTGAAGAAATGCGGCCTCAAGCCCACATCAAGGATGTCCAGAAGCTTACTGGATCTTTAGCTTCGCTCAGCTGGTTCATCTCAAGGCTAGCAGAGCGAGCACTTCCTTTCTACAATCTATAGAGGAAGTTTGCGCCATTCCATTGGTCTGTAGAAGCAGAGAAGGCGTTCTAAGAGCTCAAGCAGCTCCTCACCACACTACCAATCATGGTAGCTCCAGAACCTGGTGATCCTCATCTGTTTTACATCATTGCAACTATGGAGGTTGTTAGCATGGTCCTGATTGCGGAAAGAACAGAGATATCTTTAACTCAGGAGCTCAAACCCCTACGGGAAGGTCCAGAGCTACTTGAGGGTGAGTTTGGGTCCCAGCCCCTAGGCATGGATCCTAAAGGCAAGATGCCTCTGGATCAACCTCTCTCATCCGAGAGAGTATCTACCGCTCAATAAGAAGATCCGGACCCCTCCGGGAGGGTCCAGATTGATAAAGAAGAAACTTTGGACCCCTCCGGGAGGGTCTGAATTGTCTAGCGGCCAATATACTTCATCAGTAAAGTACTCCATGACGCTAAGACTCAATACATTTAGGTGCATAAGCTACTGTACACAATTCTTATTTCCTTAAGAAAGATACGACATTACTTCCAAGCCCACAAGATATCAGTGGTAACATCTTATCCATTGCCTTCCATTTTGCATAACCCCAATTCAACGAGAAATATTGCCAAGTGGGGTGCAGAGCTGGCAGAGTTCGATCTTGTAAGACCTATGTGTGCCGAATACATTGGCTTGTAGTGAATACACTTGGCTTTGATGATAAAAGTTTTGAATATCACCAAAACACCTTTTTATCAAGGTCCGACTCTAGCTCTGAGCTACAGCAAGGTCCGACGGTAGGTCTGACTTGGTTTGGTTTAGCACTGGTTACGTTCGATGCTAGCTCCGACTAGCTTTGGTCAGCTCCGGTGAAGTTTTGTCTTTAGCTCCGACATGTCTTTGATAGCTCCGACATGTTTTTGATAGCTCCGCCGTGTTTTTTCTAAGCTCCAAAGTTGATTTTTCTAGCTCTCGCTTTTGGGATTACTAGTTCCGTCTAGTTCTGGTTAGCTCCGGCGCTAGGTCCTGCTAGTTTTGTAAGCTCCGGTGGGAGCTTGGTTGTACTAGTTTTGGTAAGCTCCGGCGCTAGGTTCTACTAGCTTTTGTTAGCTCTGGCTCAAGGTCCGGGTTGCTCTGGCAAGGTCCGGAACTTGACCGTAGTACTTCTGCTTTTCATTTGCAATATTTTGTACTCGCTTTACATTGTTGGAAAGTTTGCTTAGTATTCTTTTACTAAGTTTTTGATGCTTTTTGGATGATATGGCTGATATCGTTTTGCTGTATTTTGCAACATGCTTATGTGAGGTTCTCACGTAAGGTGTTGTGTTCGGAACTAACTTGAGTCAAGTCGAGGACTTGGGCTCGTATGGATTGGTTGTTTATTCATGTGCAGGTGTTACTTGAGTTCAAGACATGGCTGGTGACGGGATCCATTGGACTAGTCTCAGGGAGGAGATGAGGTTCCAACAACCAAATTCAGGAAGAATTGTGGTTGAGCTGATCAGGAGGTTGCGCAGCATGATTGAATCAAGAACAATGCATATGTAGGTATCATGGACATCATTGGAAGATGTTTGCACGTGTTCAAGGAGTGCATGGACGTGGCTACATGGTTCCGAGATGTGATGAAGAGATGTCGACGTAAAGAATTGGTCGGAAAGGTCCAACCGACTAGGTTATGGACCCAGGCTGCGGCTGAGTCGGGTTTGACTCAAATATGGAAAGATTTAAGTTGGTTATGATAGGATTTCGTGTGGGTCACGAATTTGAGTTGTTTAGGAATGTGGTATACGTTCCTAAGGTGTTTGGAAGTCTTAATATTGCTTTTATCTGCGTATAGAAGAATCTTGAGCAGTTATGGAAAGTTACGATTCGTGATCTGAGTAGGATTGGAGTCCTAGTTGATATTGGGTTGGCCTAAGGGCTGGTTATATAAGCAAGGGAGCCCATATCTTGTGGTGCACGACTTTGGGGCTGTTCCTCTTGTGTTCTATTGAATAAAATTCGTAGTTTGAAGGAACTTTTGTGCCTTGTTCGTCAGACTTGTTTTAGACAAGTTTTACTCGTCGAGTTTCTAGACAGCACTACCTTTTGTCGGTGGTTTTATCATAACTCGAGTTTTACTGAACCAACTGACGTGATTCTTTTTGGTTTGTCTTCACAACTTGATTGTCTATCATCTGTCAAAATTTCACGGTCATTGTATTTGTGTTATATGATCTACACGAGTTTCTTTGCAGCGTTCCAGAACTGTTTTTTTCTCGGGTAGGGCAGATTGACCATTGTTTGATCTTTCGATCATAACTTGAGTTTTTCTCGACGGATTTGAGTGATTCTTTTTGTGTTGTCTTCGTGACTTGATTCTCTCTGATATCTATCACTTTTTTCACGGTAAAACACGTTTAGATTAGTCTCACACACGATTTCTTCAACAGATCGTTTTTCTGCCAGAAGGGTTTGGGTTTAATTGTTTCCGCTGCGTAAGATTTTTAAATCTACCATTCACCCCCCCTCTGGTAGCTTATCACGTGCTCTTCGATCCTACAATTGGTATCAGATCCACGGTGCTCTAATATTTGTTATTTGCATGTGTTTTTGACTAATCATCATGGAGAAGTACTCCGCCAAACCTTGTGTGTTTGCTGGTATTGATTTTCAGGTTTGGAAGGCACGCCTAGAGGCTTTCATCCAGGCACAAGGGTTTGCAATATGGGAGAAGGTATACAAGCCTTACGAAGTGCCATCAAATGATCAAGTTACAGCTACAAATCTGAGAGATGTCGACAACAACAACAAGGCTCGGAACTTGATCATACAAGGATTAACACAAAGTGACTTCGACCGTGTTGCACACCTCCGATCTGCATACGATGTGTGGAAAGCACTTTGCGACTACCACGAAGGATCCAACACGATCAAAGAGGTAAGGCAAGACATGTTCAAGAAAGAATACATGCGCTTCGAGATGCAACCCTGTGAGTCTATTGATGACCTTTTTGCTCGCTTTAATAAGATTCTCAGCAACTTGCGTAGTGTCAATGTTAATTTTTCAGATGCTGTAAATGCTAGGCAATTGCTAAGTGCATTAGATATGTCAATTTGGGAGATGAAAGTCACATCTATTCGTGAATCTACTGTCATGAGTTCACTTACTTTAGATGTGCTATATTCCAAGTTAAAAACTCATGAAATTGACATAATATCACGTAAGAACCCCAATAAGTCTATTGCATTTGTTTCACAATGTGATATGTCTAGCTCCGGCCAATCATCATCTTGCAATACTCTTGCTTTGTTGTCCTCACTAACCCTTGAGCAGATCGAAGAATTTCCAGAAGAGGAGTTGACACTCATCTCTACTAGATTCTCAAAAGCATTGCAAAATGTGAGAACTAGAAGGAGAGGAAGCTCCGGACCTCAACGTTGTTTTGAATGTGGTAAAACAGGACACTTTCGTACAGAATGCCCTAACCTTTCAGGTCCGACCACCTGGGAAGAAAAACAAAGCAAGGTTCGTACCTCCTCTGGAAATTCCAACAAGAAGAAGAAAGGTATCATAGGACGCAAGATGATCAACAGTTTCATCACCGCGCTTCAAGAGTTTAGTTCAAGCGATGTGGACATTGGAAGTGATGAAGATGAAGATGATTTGGCAAACTTGTGCTTTATGGCGGGCAAGTCAAGATCAAGTATGGAGGAGGCAGAACACAACAGCGACAATGAAGATGTATGTCCTACTTGCGAAGAAATGTGTGATGCCATTTCTCGTGCCACTATTATTGTTAAGAAAAAGGACTAAAAGCTTAGGGATAGTGCTGCTAAAATTGAATCACTAGAATCTGAAATCAACCATTTAAAAACTTTGATTCCTAGTGATGATGCATGTTCCTCATGTGATTTAATATATGAACAATTGTCCTCATTAAGAAGTGTGCACACCTCCACACTTGATAAACTTGAGTTAGAAATTGAAAAGAACAAAGAGCTTGCTGCACTTAATGATAAAAACTTGAAAGATGCTAGCTGTTCTACAATTGATTTGCATTGTTCTACTTGTGATGATCTTGATAAGAAACTACAGGATGCTATGAATGAAATTTCTATATTGAACAATGCTTTACGTTCTCATGAAGTTAAATTTTGTTGAAATTGCAAACTAAAAGGAAAAACTTCATGTGAAAATTGCCTTGATCTGTCCAATAAACTTGATGACATGCATAGGACATTAGATCGTTTTTGTAATGGGAATAAGAATCTAAACTTACTGCTGAATTCTTCCAAGTCTTGCAATGATAAAACTGGTTTATGTTTTGATTCTCATGCTCATGCTAAGGAACATCCACCTAAAATTGTAAAGTCATTAGGAAGTGGTTTGATTCAAACAGTTCCTAAACAAAAAGGAGTGGTTTTCAAATCTGCAGGAGTGTTGTCTCATTTGGTTTCAAATAAAAATGTTGTTTGCTCATCTAGACATGAACACAAAGTTAAATTTCATTGTACCTACTGTGGTAGAGATGGTCATGTCATAGATTTTTGTTATAGACTAGCTAAACAACAGAAAAGGGAAAGAATGGTTGCTAGATCTCATAACATTCATGCAAAATTTGCTGCACATATTGAACCGAATGTACAACCTGCTGTTTTGAGTCAAAAACATTCAAAGTTTACCTCCGGACCTTCTGCTTTTGCCTATGGAGCTACTGATTATTGTGCTACACAAGTAACACCTTATAGGTCAGTAGTTAAGAATAAAAAATATCAAACTTTGACTCATAAACCTGTTTTTTTGTCTCAGCTTTTGCGTGTTTTTCCTGCTGCACGTCGCGTGACTCAGTGCTGGATTCCTAAATGCCTTTTGACTAACCCCAGTATTGAGTCATAGACGTATTGTGCTTCTATGTAGGTTACACTTTTGAGGAGGGAGAACATTTGGATTGTGCATTCAGGTGGCTCACGCCACATGACCGGTAACAAAGATTGGTTCTCCTCCCTCTCTTTTGTATCACATGTAGAGAATGTTACTTTTGCTGATAATTCTTCAACTCCTATAATTGCTAAGGGTTCGGTTAGAGTAAATGATCACTACACTTTTAAGGATGTGGCACTTGTCAAAAATTTGGAATACAACTTGCTTTCTGTTGCACAATTGCTAGATGAAAATCTAGAAATTATTTTCAATAAAAACTGATGCAAAGTTGTAGGTTCAAATAGTGAGCTTATTTTTAACATGACTCAGTTTGGAAGAGTTTTTAAAGCTGATATTGATATGTCTTCCTCTAAGCATAGGTGTCTAGTTGCTAATGATTCAAAGGACTTATATTTTTGGCATCGTAGACTTGGTCACGTAGGCTTTGATCACCTAACGTGTGTTAGTGCTCTTGATCGCATACGTGGGCTGACTAAGCTTAAAGGGGACAAAGAAATTGTGTGCTCTTCTTGTAGACATGCTAAGATGGTTGCAGGTTCACATACTCCTCTCACAATGATCATGACAACTGAACCGTGTCAACTTTTGCACCTTGACACCGTAGGACCTTCACGTGTTCAATCCTTCGGAGGAAAATGGTATGTTCTTGTGATTGTTGATGATTATTCTAGATACTCTTGGGTTTACTTTATGGCGTCTAAGAATGAAGTTTTTAGTCACTTTAGAACTTTATTTCTTAGATTATCAATTGATCACCCAAGATCATTAAAAGCAATTAGAAGTGATAATGGAACTGAATTTAAAAATCAATCTTTTGATCACTTTTGTGCTGAAAATGGAATAGATCATCAATTTTCTTCACCATATGTACCTCAACAAAACGGTGTTGTAAAAAGAAAGAACAGAACCTTAGTTGAGATGTCTAGGACTATGCTTAATGAATATCAAACTCCTAGGAAATTTTGGGCTGATGCGTTAGCAACCGCTTGTTATGTCTCAAATCATGTTTTCTTGCGTGCTAAGCTATGTAAAACACCATATGAGCTCCGGTTTGGACATAGGCCTCGTGTTACACAATTTCGGGTCTTTGGTTGCAAATGCTTTGTTAAGAAACATGGTAATCTTGATAAATTTGAACCTAGATCCATTGATGTCATGTTTCTTGGTTATCCATCTCATACTAGAGGCTACCGTGTGCTTTTACTTGACACTAACAAAATTGTGGAGACTTGTGAAGTGTCTTTGGATGAAGCTAGCCCAGGTACTAGCTCAAACATTGCAGGTCCAGATCCATATCTGCAGGGGGGAGCATTTTCGTTGAAGATGAGGAAGAATTGGAGCTGTTGCCAGAAAATTCAGCAGCTAAAGACTTTGGTTCAGCTCCGGATGTTAATTCTCAACTAGCACCGACAACCATCAATGCTGATTCAAATCATCCTCAAATCACAAGCTCATCGATTTGTGATGAACATGAAGAAGAAGAAGCTTGTGAGACATCTGTTCCCCTACGGTTTTACAAAGATCATCCCCCACAACAGATGATTGGAAGCTTGCACGAACGAGTCACACGGTCTAGGTTTTGCGATCCAAAATTTTATGCTCATTCTGCTTTTGTTTCTTCTTTTGAACCCAAAGATATATCACACGCACTCACTAATGAATCTTGGATTATTGCCATGCAAGAAGAGTTAGAAAATTTTGAAAGAAATAATGTTTGGAAACATGTACCTCCACCTCAAGGTCACACTTTAATTGGAACTAAATGGGTATTAAAAATAAACAAAGTGAGGATGGGGTTGTGGTTAGGAATAAGGCTAGGTTGGTTGCTCAAGGTTTCACTCAAGTTGAAGGTCTAGATTTTGATGAAACTTTTGCTCCTGTTGCTAGATTAGAAGCCATAAGAATTTTGTTAGTTTTTGCTGCATCTATTGGTTTTAAGCTATATCAAATGGATGTTAAAAGTGCTTTTCTTTATGTCTACATAGATGAGGAGGTTTATGTCAAGCAACCACCAGATTTTGAAAATTCAGATTTTCGTAATCATGTTTACAAACTGTCCAAAGCCTTGTACGGTCTCAAACAAGCCCCTAGAGCATGGTATGATAGGTTAAAAACATTCTTACTTGAGAATGGGTTTACCATGGGCAAGGTTGATAAAACTCTTTTTGTGCTTAAGCATGGCAATGACTCATTATTCGTTCAAGTGTATGTGGATGATATTATCTTTGGTTGCGCTTCTCATGATCTTGTGTCCAAGTTTTCAACAATGATGAGTTCCGAATATGAAATGAGTATGATGGGTGAACTCACTTACTTTTTGGGGCTGCAAATCAAGCAAACCAAGGAGGGTACCTTTGTGCATCAAACGAAGTATACAAAAGACCTCCTAAGGCGCTTCAACATGGACAAAAGCAAGCCTCTTCGGATACCAATGGGAACAGCAACAACACTTGGACTTGATGAAGATGGTGAACCCATGGATCAAAAAGAATATAGAAGCATGATCGGATCACTTTTGTACCTCACGGCATCAAGATCAGACATACAATTTAGCGTATGCCTTTGTGCACGGTTTCAAGCCTCCCCACGTGCTTCACATCGTCAAGCCGTCAAAAGGATTCTCAGGTACTTACATGGAACTCAAGAAATAGCATTTTTCTTCCTTATTCCTCAACCGTTACTTTGAAAGCTTTTTTGGATGCTGATTTTGGGGGTTGTAGGATTGATAGGAAAAATACTTCTGGTGCTTGTCATTTTCTTGGTAATTCTCTTGTTGCTTGGTCCTCTAGAAAAAAAATTCAGTTGCACAATCCACAGCCGAATCTGAATATGTAGCTGCTGCTAGTGCTTGCTCACAAATTCTTTGGATTGTTCAAACACTTAAGGACTATGGGGTTGATCTAGATAGTGTTCCACTGTTCTGTGATAACACTAGTGCCATTTGCATTGCTAAAAACCCCATGCAACATTCTAGAACTAAGCACATTGACATTAGGTATCACTTTCTCCGAGATAATGTTGAAAAAGGAAACATTGTGCTTCACCATGTAGATATTGAACAACAATTGGCTGACATTTTTACAAAACCTTTGGATTTCACTCGTTTTTGTTACATTCGTAGTGTGAATATGAAATTAAAATAATATGAGCATAGTATTTCATACATATATGACTTTGTGATTCCTTTTACATGCTGAAAGTTCTTACTACATTACTCATGTTATATATTTTGTAGTTTTTGCCATGTCTAGTAATTGGAATAATTACTTACACTAAAACTAGTCATGGTCGAACTTTCTTGCTGTTTTGAACTTGTTACATGTTCACAAGTGCTTTTAATCATTAAGAATTAATCAAGTAATCAACTCACATGTTGAGTTTTTATGAACAAATATAAATTGAGAAAAGATCAAGAGAATATGCATGCATCGCACTTCTTCTTTTGAGATGGCTTATCATTGCACTTAGATATGAACTTGGAAGAAGTTGTGTATGACTAAAACCATGTCCTTAAGCTTCTGATTGTCAAATGACATAGGCTTGGCTTGGTTGGTTAGAATAAGGCAGATGCGCATATAATCTCTTGCAAATATCATATGATCTAAATTTATGCTTTGAGAAATAATAAAATGCAGCAACTAGTGTCATGCTTTCAGGTTTTGAAATAGTTAAGTTTGTGAGATCATGACTTGCTTAAATTGAAAATTACATTTGATCTCTAGCATGGCTTACACTACTTTATGTATCTCATTGATGTGATAATGTAAGGTACTTGATAGTATGACTTGGATGAGCTTTGTTTATATGTATATGTTATAATATGCTCATAACAACTAAAGTTGGAGAGATAATTTGTTTATATGCTCATGACTTGCTGAATACATTGTCAAAGGGTGAGAGATAAGCATGAAGAGAAAGAGAATATGTGCATAAGGAGAGATAATAAAGGGGGAGAGATAATATGGGACAATTTTTGGATTTTCTTCTCATTTTACTTTTGATTTACAAAGGGGGAGAAATTGCCTTCAAAACTTTTATGTGAATAAGCCAATGTTCGGATTTTAAATGGTGTTGCCAATGCATTCATCAAGGGGGAGATTGTAAGGCCTATGTGTGCTGAATACATTGGCTTGTAGTGAATACACTTGCTTTGACGATAAAAGTTTTGAATATCACCAAAACACCTTTTTATTAAGGTCCTGCTAGTTTTGTAAGCTTCGGTGGGAGATTGGTTATACTAGTTTTGGTAAGCTCCGACGCTAGGTTCTACTAGCTTTTGTTAGCTCCGGCTCAAGGTCCGGGTTGCTCTGGCAAGATTCTGAACTTGACCGCAATGCTTCTGCTTTTCATTTGCAATGTTTCGTACTTGCTTCACATCTCTGGAAAGTGCTTAGTATTCATTTGCTAAGTCTTTGGTGAATTTTTGGTTGAAATGGATGATATCGTGTTACTGTGGTTTTGCAACATGCTTATGTGAGGTTCTCACAGAAGGTGTTGTGTTTGGAACTAACTTGAGTCAAGTCGAGGACTTGGGCTCGTATGGATTGGTTATTTATTCATGTGCAGGTGTTGCTTGTGTTCAAGACATGGCTGGTGATGGGATCCATTGGACTAGTCTCAGGGAGGAGATGAGGTTCCAACAACCAAATTCAGGAGGATTGTGGTTAAGCTGATCAGGAGGTTGCGCAGCATGATTAAATCAAGAACAATGCATGTGAAGGTATCGTGGATGTCATTGGAAGATGTTTGCACGTGTGCAAGAAGTGCATGGATGTGGCTACATGGTTCCGAGACGTGATGAATAGATGTGGATGTAAAGAGTTGGTCGGAAAGGTCCAACCAACTAGGTTATGGACTCAGGCTGTGGATGAGTTGGGTTTGACTCAAATATGGAAAGATTTGAGTTGGTTATGAAAGGATTTCGTGTGGGTCACGAATTTTAGTTGTTTTGGAATGTGGGATATGTTTCTAAGGTGTTTGGAAGTCTTAAGATTGCTTCTATCTGTGTATAGAAGAATCCTAAGCAGTTATGGAAAGTTACGATTCGTGAACAGAGTAGGATTAGGTTCCTGATCTGAGTTGAGTTGGCTTTCGAGCTGGTTATATAAGCACGGGAGCCCAGAGCTCGTGGTGCACGACTTTGGGACTGTTCCTCTTGTGTTCTATTGAATAAAATTCGTAGTTTGAAGGAACTTTTGTGCCTTGTTCGTCCGACTTGTTCCAGACAAGTTTTACTCGTCGAGTTTCTGGACAGCACTACCTTTCGTCGGTAGTTTTATCATAACTCGAGTTTTACAGATCTAATTGACGTGATTATTTTTGGGTTGTCTATACAACTTTATTATCTATCATCTGTCAAAATTTCATGTTCATTGGATTTGTGGTCTATGATCTACACGAGTTTCTTTGCAGCGTTCCAGAACAGTTTTTTTCTCGGGTAGGGCAGATTGACCTTTGTTTGATCTTTCGATCATAACTTGAGTTTTTCTCGACGGATTTGAGTGATTCTTTTTGTGTTGTCTTTATGACTTGATTCTCTCTGATATCCATCACTTTTGTCATGATGGAACATGTTTAGATTAGTCTCACACATGATTTATTTAACAGATTGTTTTTCTGCCGAAGGGGTTGGGGTTTAATTGTTTCCGCTGCGTAAGATTTTTAAATCTACCATTCACCCCCCCCCCTCTGGTAGCTTTTCACGTGATCTTCGATCCTACAGTGTGTGTGTGTGAAGTGAGGGTAGGGGGTCCTATTTATAAGTGGCGAGGGTCGGTTCCCACCTTCAAAATCAAGTGAATCAGTCACCACTGACTTCTTCAAGCTGGGAGGAGCCAACACATGGCCATTGGCTGAGTTTGGCGCTAGGACCAAGTTGGCTGACTAGGGGGGTCGGCCAACCTGGTCTTTGCACCATATTTCATATGCTTTCTCCGGGTCTCTGCCAGGTGGGTCCCATCCCTTGATATGGGTGCTACACCGTTGGATGGCCTCGGATACTTCTGTTTGTGGGCCATTTGATCCATATGGTGCCACATGTTGGTGCTTGATTGTCTGGGATGGTATTTTATATGATTTATCTCCCTCTCTTACCTCATTTCCTGCAATAATTCCCCGCATGCACTATTTCTCCAAGGACAAGTGAAATATGTTAAATAGAAATGTGATGTGTGCAAGAAATGGTAATTCTTTCATTTACTTGAGTTATATTGACAGGTGAAATTGGTATATAATAGCCATCAACAAACTCCCTCAAGCTTATCCTTTGCTTGTCTCGAGCAAAGTCAAGGCTTTAGGTTGATGATCAAGAGTTCCTACAATGTTCTATTTTTCAGAAGTATCATGTGCACAACAAAATACTCTAGCTAGTATTGCAAAAATCGGCATAGTACTTCACCCATCTCAAGTCATTATGGGGCTTATGCCTTCTCTATTCATGGCTGGTTGAAAGATAGAACAACAAATGGAGCACACATACTCTAGAAATCAAGTTTCACTTAAATTCCGGAGAGTTCAATTTAGATTTTAAGTACCTTAATATGATTCTCTCAGTCTCTCGTTTATGTGTAGTGGAAATATGTCCTCACAAAGGAATTTTGCCTAAACTCATCCTACCACTAAATAAGGCTTGTATGTGGAGCTTCGTAGGATATGTAGTAGACATATTTGCAACATATAATATTGCTAAGTCAAAAAAGCAAGCCTTAGGAGAAATCAATTCAAAACTATTTGATTCAAGACCTGTGCATGTGTCATGGAATGGAGCTGGATGTGGATATTTGAGATGACTCCTTTTTGAGTAGACTCTCTTATTTTTCAGGGATGAAACATGGCTACTTTTCTTTCTCTTTTTTTTTTCTCATGCTTATGATGTAAGCATGCATTTTCTTTTTCTTTTTCTTGTAGCCATGTCTTCTACTCCCTTTTTATGCAAGAAATTTTGGAGAGAGTACTAAGCATGAATGGTATGGAGTTTCTCTTTTTATTGTGGAATGGTGGTATGATGGAATTTTGCTTACTTCTAATGTAGAAGTATAGCATGTGCAAGTGATGTTTTGAATTAAAATAGAAATGAATGAATTCTCACATAGGTCTATAATAGTTTGACAAAGCTCAATGTGAAGACAAATAGCATATGCATAAGGTCTATCAATGTCAAATATCATATGGCTTTGGTAGGTATTTCCAATCAAATGAGATTAATTTAAATCTTTTTAGAATTTCTCGGGAAATCTAAGTTTCACCTTCAAACTAGAAATAGCAGTCCTATCACTATATCATATCTCACAACAACTTAGAATTTGATAAGCTTTTGCTACCCACAGTTTCTAAATCAAGGCAAAAGTAATTTCTAGTCAATGAAAGCAATATTTTGGAGTGTAGTAAGTTGTAGACTATGGACTTAGGAAAATTAAAATAGAGCAACTATTCATCATTTCATCTATGTGAATTTAAACCATTATTACTACAAAACTTTTATTTTATTTGAAACCAAATCTATACTAGTTTTTTTTATATGCAAGGTAAACGGTGGATGAATGGAAAATAAATATGCAAGGGGTGTTACACAATTTACCTCAAGTGGGGGTCCTCCCCCAAGCTTGTTCTCCAATTACCTCCGTGATGAGGGTTGAACCCTTGATGATGGAAGTATGTTGCGAGATCGGCTTGTTGTTGTTGTAGCGTGGAGTTGAAGTTAGTGAATTGAGCGTCCATGTGTTGTTGCCAGTCTTGAGTACTTTGGACATGCTCTTGGAGAGTGTTGTAGATGTCATCCGTTCTCACTTCAAGGTCTTCTATACGTCTAGTGAGATCTATCATTCCTTGGATATAGTCATGATGACTTCTAGCCGAAAAGGAATGACATCTTCTCATGGACGTTGGAGGCAAGCTGCTAGAGCTTGAAGTGGATAGGGGTGGCTCCCACGCGGCACCTGGCAGTCCATACTAAGACGGACCTTCGGTCTCATACGATGGAAGTTGAGTCCATTCGGGTGCATCACTCATTGGGTTCTCTTCCTCTTCGTACTCATGGACTTTGGAGGTTGTCGGAGGCATGGCCGCTCTCCTTGTACGACTTCTAGTTACCCTGCCAGAGACATTACTTCTTCGGGCTTCCTCAATGGGAAGAAGGTCAATGATTAGCCTTCAGCATTTGTACAAATGATAATACGAGTTAGGAAACCGAATTTCATTCATAAAGCCAGGATAATAAAATATCAAAGAGCCATCTTGATTATGCTTAAGGGTATGTCCTTGCACTAGATTATCTTCATTAATTAATTCACATTCATTTTCAATATATTCAAATGAAGTATATTCTAGTTCTCCTACCCTAGTAACAATATGGTTAACCAATGAAGTGCATTCAATTGGCTCTGTCCTTGAAATGTAATCTAATCATTGCGTCATCATGGCAATAACTGGTGCAACTTTTATCTTTTTAATCATGGCAAGTAAAATTTTCAGCTCATCATCATGCACTGTTCTAACATCTCCTCTAGGGAACATAGTTATAGCCACCCAATTATGCATGAAGCATAAAGTAAGGTTGTGCAAGTGGCTATTTCTAGGAGCACTACATCTGACCTCACTAGTCAATTCATACAAAAACTTTGTTTGTCAAACTTAGCAAAGTGTCTAAATCTAGCAAACAACGTTTATGGAAGCCTAGGATTTCACTTAATTCTTTCCATAGGATGTTGCACTCTTTTTAAAATAATCTAAAAAAATAATATCAAATCCGAATTTAAGGGTGCAAATGAATTGTATGGAGAGAAGGCATGAACCTCTCTCCTCTATGTGAGCAAAATTGTTCCATCCTAGTGCACGCCAAATGGAAAGGAATTAAGAATCCATACCTGTTTTGGAGATCAAATCTGGATCTTAAGCTTTCATACGAGAAAACTCACGATCTTGGAGGAGCTTGCGTGCTTGATCTTAAACTGCACTTTGTATGTCGAGGTCGTCGTCATAGAGAAGTTGACATGGGTTGCTCTTCTTACCCATGGGAGTGTCCTCACATACACTCCTCCTCTGTGAACTCGGTGTAGCCACGAAAGAGAGACGTGCACTTGAGTCTCCATTATGGCTTGAGCTTGCAGCCTCCTTCCTCTTCCCAAACAACATCTTCATTCCTTTCATGGCCACAACAAGCAAGAACACAACAAAGCAAAAAAACTCGAAAGAGGTCATGTTAGTGAAATCAAAACCCCCAACAAATTTTCCATGAAGAACTTGAGAGAAAACTGCAAATGCAAACAAAAGCAAATCTTTTTGGGTTGGATTTGAGCAAGAGTTCTTGAATGAAGAGTAAGAAAAACAATGTAAGCAAAGAGTGACTTTGGGGAGGTGTGAAATGAGGTGAAGTCTAAAGAGGAGTGCTCCTCACGGCCACCATTTATAGTGTACACTCCCCAACAATCACAATGGAATCAAATGTAGCCGTTGGAGGAGAGAGAGCCAAAATGGCCCTTCCCGCTAGTCGATCGAACAAGGGGTCGACCAAACTGAAAAGTGGGCCCCCCTGTTCTCCCTTTTTTCAAGTGGCTCCCTGTAACACCCTCATTTCCATGCATCATGCCCTACATACACTCATATACGTGTTTAACATTAACCCACACAAAGAGGAACGAGTTTAAAATTGATTTGGAGCATTTAAAATTGATTTGGTGCAAAACCGCACTTAAAACGCAGGAAAGTGCGGACTAGTCCGCTTTCTCTCTGACTAAAAACAGACTTGTCCGTTTTTGCTGCGGACTAGTCCAATTTTTGGCACTGGAAACTTTCGAACTTGTCCGATTTTGTGCGGACTAGTCCGATATTCCAAGAATCCTTGAAAATTTGCTAAGTCCTTGGAATTTTTCGGACTAGTGCAGTGTTCTAGCGGACTTGTTCGATTTCCTCTCTGTTCAAAGTCAGACTTGTCTAATTTTAGGCCAGACTTGTCCGATTTTCTCTCTGGAAGACTTCGGACTAGTCCGGTCCTTTCCGGACTTGTCCGATATTTCGCGACTCCGAGTTGATCTTTTGTTTTACGACTTGTTTCTTGGGTTTCACATTAAGTGGGCCTAGGGACGTTGTGCCTAACTCTTTTAGAGCCCATGTGGGACTCTAAACCGGCATCTACTCCTCTCAAACTCGAAATCCATCTAACCCTAGCCTCCACCTCTATATAAACAACCCCACCCCTTGGATTGACATCTATTTGCCACCTTTCCACCCCACCCAAACCCTAGTTCGTGGAGAGCCACCACCAAGGAGGGAGGAGAAGATCCCAAGAAAGAAGAAGAAGAGGAGAAAATGAAAGAGGACCAAGATCTTCACCAAGTTTCGTTCTTCACCACCAATTCATCCCCAAGTTCATCACCAACCCTAGATCATCAACATCCAAGTGTTACCTCCAAGTTTCTTGATTCATTGGAGTCCTAAACACCTGTTATACCTTCTATTCTCTTTTCCTTACGTGAATTCAACACCTAATCTCCAAATTCACGTCGATCTAGGAAACCCTAATTTGCTGATCTCGCAGAGTGCGGACTTGTCCAGTCCCTAGCGGACTAGTCCGATCTTTCTGGTTAAATTGTGTTGAATTAATTCTAAAATTTGATCTAATCGAATCCAAACCTGTATAAACTTGTTAAAAGCTATTAGAACTTGTTAGTGATCATTAAAAGCAATCCAGTAACAAGTTCTACCTTGCATTTGCATCAATCATGCATGTCATATTATATTGAGTAATATTTGTGCACTCTTTGATTGTGTTTCTTGTCTTGTATGTTTATTGTGTGGATTAGACGGATTTGCGCTAGAAAGTGTCGCAGAGGATCTACAGCACCAAGAGTTTGAAGGCTTTGACCCTAATCAACAGCAAGAGCAAGGCAAGTGTCCTTGAAGCATATTGATCCTGTTTTTTTTTAACAAATGTTTTGTTTGCAAACTGCATGCTTGTGTCAATTTGATGGGAACCCTATGATAGGAAGTTTACTAGATTTGTTAAACCACCCTTGTCACCTGGAATATATGGTAGAGAGTCGGGGAGGGCTTTTTACCTTTTTGCTTCGCTTAATCAACTGGGATGGAAACAACTATACCACTCAATTTAATTATGCATGGATGAGATTATGATTAACATGAACTGGATAACATGATATGGTAATAGGTGATCTAAGCAAGCCGGTACGTGGATGGGTTGGATGTCATGGTGGTTTGCTTGCTTTAGATCTAAGGACCGGTTCATGCGAGAATAAGCCAGGACTACAGTGCCACCACGAGGCCAAGTATGGGTACGGCGTAGCTGATTAATTAGGGTTTTGCCAGTGCTATTTGGACCATTAAGGATGCTCGGGGAAGGGGTAGTCGGATTAAGTTTGTTCATGATTGGTGGGACTACCCTGGGATCCGAATGGCTCAAGAGGGGGCCCTTGGTTGAAGATGTGCTCTGAGAGAGACATCACCACCGGTGAAACCACAGTGGGGTCTAAATAGGCTAGTAATCCCTTTGTAAAGGCTATTTTGTGATCTCTTGGCCACACACCAATGGAAGTGTATAATGTGACCGACGGGTCATGGGCATAAGGGAGATTCTTAGTCACCGAAAGGTGATGAAATCACAAACACGTGGGTAAGGTGGTACAAACTCTGCTGAGTTAAATAAAACTATCATGATAGTCGTGCTCCCGATTATGAGGACCTGGACAACTTCCATGATTAGAGGGAAATTGGAATTTGGGATGGTTATGGATTTATTTGTGGTATTGAATATGGTTATTGGCAAATGGTGAAATCTAGAATTATGGATGAGGATGGTGAATTATGGACTGGTATTATGATATTACTTATGATTATGATGGGTTTACTTCACATACATGTAATATATTGCTTTCCAAATGTTTTAATGTACTTTTCAGCACTTAACCATTATTATTGTCGACATTTGAATAAGCCACATGTCATACTTTCCACACTTGCTGAGTACGACATGTACTCACTCTTGCAATCCCCCCCAACAGTTGCAGGTCAGGATTGGGAGTTTAATGGTGATAATGCGGAGTTCTAGGCTGTGTCTACCGTCAGCTTTGCCTGCGGTGTTGATTGGAGCTGCGCTATACCCTATTGCTTATGCTGCCTAGCTATTTAGTTTGCTTAATTAGTTTATTTCCACTACATTAGTTGAACTTGTCATTAATCTTCATTATAGGTTGTATTCGAGGATAATCTGGTTTGTGTAATAAAATTTGGTTAATTAATCTTGTTTTGTGGTAATTTTCTGTATACTCTTTTGTGATTGCACTCGTGTATGTGTGATGAACATCCTGGGCACACATATGCATTAGCTTGGTTCATTTTTCGGAACCGGGCATCACAGATTGGTATCAGAGCCACAGGTTGACCTTAGGATGCAACCTAGATAGAATGGACACTTTAGAGCACATAGGGGCACTCCGGAATCGATGTGTTTTGGTTGGTGTGTTGTTTGCTATATATATATATATATATATATATATATATATATATATATATATATATATATATATATTGTTTGCTTGTGTTCTTAATAGAGGATTTTGGGATGCATTAGCATTGCCATGTCCACCTAGGCTAGTATAGCTAGTTGGTTAGCTTTATATCCCTTGATTCATATAGTCGGGGACGTTTTCTAATTCTTACCTATTGCTTTTCTTCAGATGGTGAGGACTCGCAACCAGAGGGATGGCAATGATTAGGAGGAGAACAATGGAGTACCTCAGAACAACAATGGGCAAGGACCTGCTCATGGAGCTATCAACATTGAGCAGCTTTTGGCTATGCAAAACCAGCTCATGCAGACCATGATACAGACCATGGGACAGCTGCAGGCTGGCAACATCAACAATCAGCCCCACATGCCCCCACCGCCACCCCCGCCTCCTCATAACCGATTGGGAGAGTTTATGAGGACTAGGCCGTCGACCTTTGCTCAAGCCGCTGACCCTATGGATGCGGATGATTGGCTCAAGTCCGTGGAGAAGAAGCTAGCTATTGTCCAATGCAGTGACCGGGAGAAGGTCTTCTTTGCTTCTCATCAACTAGTTGGAGCAGCTGCGGATTGGTGGGATGCTTATTGCAATGCTCATGAGAACCAAGAGAGAATTACTTGGGCCGAATTTAAGGAGAATTTTCGTTCTCATTATGTGCCGAAGGGAGTGATGATCTTGAAGAGGCAAGAATTTGAGAACTTAAGGCAAGGAAGATCAAGCGTGAGTGAATATCTCAATAAATTCACTCAACTCTCAAGATACACGCCTGAGGATGTTAGTCGGGACAGCCGGAAGCAATATTTGTTCATGAGGGGCTTGAACAATGAGATCCAAGTGCAACTACTCAACTGTGATTATGCCAATTTTCAGAAGCTTGTAGACAAAGCAATTGTGGTTGAGAACAAGATCCGTGAGATGGAGCAAGAAATCATGAGGAAGGCGCCATATCAAGGACAGCAATAAGGAAGTAATGTGCGCCCTCGCTTTGTGCCACCCAATGCGCCTTACTTCAGCCCTTTTGCGCCTGCTCAGCGCCCTGGTTATGCACCACGCCCAACTCAGTTTGTGCAGCAGCGCCCTGTCATGCAAGCACCTAGGCCTCCAATGCCTTATGTGCCTCATGCTAATTTTCCTACTGCAAGTGCTCAAAACCAAGGACGTCCCAATAATTCTGGTGGAGTTAAGAAGTGTTATACTTGTGGAGAAGCTGGACACTTTGCGCATCAATGTCCTAAGTCAGGCCTTGGTCAAGGAAGCAATGCGCCGAGGCAAAACCCAAGACCCAATGGAGGAGCGCCACAAGGAAGCCGTGGACAGCAGAATTTTGCTCGTGGAAACGTGAACCATGTCTCAAAGGAGGATGCTCAACAAGCGGATGACGTGGTCATTGGTATGTTTCTCGCAAATTCCAACCCCGCGACTATGTTATTTGATTCTGGAGCATCGCATTCATTCATTGCATCGAAGTATGTTGCCAAGTATAGTTTGCCTATCTCTCATATGAAGTTTACTCTATTGGTTAAGTCTCCTGGAGGAGAGATGAGTACAAATATAGTATGTCCAAAAGTAAGCCTTAGAATAAGGGGGGTAGACTTCTCCGCCAACCTCATTGTTTTGATTCTCAAGGGTTGGACATTATACTTGGTATGGACTGGTTGAGGAAGCACAATGGAGTTATTGAGTGTGCCACGAAGATGGTGAAGTTGACCAACGGAGAAGGGATCACTGTAGAATTTGAAGCATCTCAAACCGCAACAAAGCAATTGGAGCTGAATCATCTGTACAGTGCCGCAATTGAGGAGATTCCGGTGGTGTGTGAATTTTTGGATGTTTTTCTGGACGAGTTGCCAGGTATACCACCTGATCGAGACATTGAGTTTGTTATTGGTTTAATACCTGGAACTGCACCTATAGCTAAGAGGCCGTATAGGATGCCTCCTACGGAATTAGCGGAGCTCAAGAAGCAGATTCAAGAGCAATTAGAGAAGGGTTTCATTCGCCCAAGCTCTTCGCCTTGGGGGGCGCCCGTTCTATTTGTGGACAAAAAGGATGGATCCCAAAGGATGTGCGTGGATTACAGAGCTCTCGACGAGGTAACAATCAAGAACAAGTACACCTTGCCACGCATAGAAGACTTGTTTGATCAGATGAAGGGTGCTTGTGTCTTCTCTAAGATTGACTTGAGGTCGGGATATTTTCAAATGAATATTAGACCATCGGACATACCCCAAGACAGCTTTTAGAACACGGTATGGATCTTATGAGTACACCGTGATGTCTTTTGGATTGACAAATGCGTCTGCCTACTTTATGTACCTCATGAATAAGGTCTTCATGGAGTACTTGGACAAGTTCGTCGTGGTGTTTATTGATGATATTATGATCTACTCGAAGGATGAGAAAGAACATGAGGAACACTTGAGGCTTACGTTGCAGAAATTGAGGGAGCATCGATTGTATGCCAAGTTCAACAAGTGTCAGTTCTGGTTGAAAGAGGTGTCGTTTTTGGGTCATATAATCTCGGGAGGAGGAGTTTCGGTTGACCCCGGAAAAGTGAGAGATGTGTTGAAGTGGGAACTGCCGCAAAACGTCAAGGAAATAAGAAGTTTTCTTGGGATGGCTGGATATTACCGTCGGTTTATCAAGGACTTCTCCAAGATAGCCAAGCCTATGACGGAGTTGCTAATGAAGGGAAAGGCTTTCCAATGGACTCAAGCTTGTCAAAATAGTTTTGAGGAGTTTAAGAAGAGGTTGACAACAGCCCCAGTTTTGGTATTGTCGGACGTGAGCAAAAGTTTTGATATTTATTGCGACGCATCGAGACAAGGGCTTGGATGTGTATTGATGCAAGAAGGTCAAGTGGTCGCCTATGCATCAAGACAATTGAAGAAACATGAGCAGAATTACCCCACGCACGATTTGGAACTCGCGACCGTGGTACACGCATTGAAGATTTGGGGGCACTATATTCTTGGACATAGGTGTGAAATTTATACGGATCATAAGAGTTTGAAGTATATTTTCACACAAACAGATCTGAACTTGAGGCAACAAAGATGGTTGGAGCTCATCAAAGATTATGATTTGGGGATCAACTATCATCCGGGAAAGGCCAATGTAGTGGCCGATGCTTTGAGTAGAAAGGGAGTAAGTCACCAACTCACAGTTCGAGAGTTACCATTCGAGTTATGTAAGGAGTTTGAAAGGTTGGACCTCGGATTTGTAAATGAGACGGAGATGATGGAGTTAAACCCAACCTTGGAGCAAGAAATTCGAGAAGCACAAACCACGGATGAGGAGATCAAGGAAATCAAGGATAGGACCGAAGAAGGGAAAGAATTCAGATTTGATGAAGACGAACATAGTACCTTATGGCTTGGAAAGAGAATCGTTGTGCCTAATGTGAAGCATATTCGGGAGATGATATTAAAAGAGGCACATGACTCACCTTACTCAATTCACCCTGGTTGTACCAAGATGTACAAAGACTTGAAGACTAGCTATTGGTGGGATAGCATGAAGAAGGACATAGCTGAATACGTAGCATTGTGTGATTTGTGCCAGCGAGTCAAGGCGGAACATCAAAGGCCAGCCAGACTATTGCAGCCATTAAAGATTCCGGAATGGAATTGGGAAGAAATTGGTATGGACTTCATAGTTGGGTTACCACGTACTCAGTCCGGGTATGACTCAATTTGGGTAATTGTGGATCGCATAACCAAGTCAGCTCATTTTGTCCCTGTGAAGACCAAATATACAGCTGCACGATTGGCCGAAATATACATGGAGCATATTGTGTGTCGACACGGAGTCCCGAAGAAGATTGTGACGGATAGAGGTTCTCAATTTACCTCCAGATTTTGGCAAAAATTGCATGAAGCTTTGGGAACGAGGTTGAATTTTAGTTCAGCATATCATCCTCAAACGGATGGACAAATCGAGAGGTCCAATCAGATTTTGGAGGACATGTTAAGAGCTTGTGCTGTAAAGCATGGGAAGAGTTGGGACAAAAGCTTGCCATACGCAGAATTTTCATACAACAATAGTTACCAAGCAAGCTTGAAAATGTCACCGTATGAAGCGCTTTATGGGAGGAAGTGTAGGACACCTTTATTCTGGAATGAGGCAGGAGAAACTCAAGTATTTGGTCCGGATGTGTTGCAAGAAGCCAAAAAGCAAGTCCGAATAATTCATGAAAACTTGAGGGCTGCCCAATCAAGGCAAAAAGGCTATGCGGACAATAGGAGAAGGAAATTAGTCTTTGGAATAGGAGATTTTGTTTACCTCAAGGTGTCACCAATGAGGGGTCATAAGAGGTTTAACATAAGAGGAAAGCTAGCACCTCGTTATATTGGACCATTGAAGATTTTGGACAAAAGAGGAGAAGTAGCGTATAAGTTGGAGATGCCAGCTCACCTTTCAGACGTACATGATGTCTTTCATGTTTCCCAGCTCAAGAAGTGTTTGAGAGTACCGGAAGAACAAGTGTCAATGGAAGAATTGGAACTAGAGGAAGATTTGACTTATGCCGAGCAACCGGTCAAGATCTTGAAAAGCAAGGAGAGAGTCACAAGGAACAAGGTTATTAGATGGTGTAATGTTAAATGGAAACACCACACCAAAAAGAAGCAACTTGGGATCTAGAAGATGATCTCAAGAAGGAATTTCCCTATCTCTTCTCTTCCGCATCGAATCTCGAGGGCGAGATTCATTTTAAGGGGGGTAGGTTTGTAACACCCTCATTTTCATGCATCATGCCCTACATACACTCATATACGTGTTTAACATTAACCCACAACAAGAGGAATGAGTTTAAAATTGATTTGGAGCATTTAAAATTGATTTGGAGCAAAACCGCACTTAAAACGCAGGAAAGTGCGGACTAGTCCGATTTTACTGAGGACTAGTCTGATTTCTCTCTGACTAAAAACAGACTTGTCCGTTTTTGCTGCGGACTAGTCCGATTTTTGGCACTAGAAAATTTTGGACTTGTTCGATTTTGTGCGGACTAGTCCGATATTCCAAGAATCCTTGAAAATTTGCTAAGTCCTTGGACTTTTCCGGACTAGTCCGGTGTTCCAGCAGACTTGTCCGATTTCCTCTCTGTTCAAAGTCGTACTTGTCCGATTTTAGGCCAGACTTGTCCGATTTTCTCTCTGGACGACTTCGAACTAGTCCGGTCCTTTCCGGACTTGTCTGATATTTCGCTACTCCGAGTTGATCTTTTGTTTTACGACTTGTTTCTTGGGTTTCACATTAAGTGGGCCTAGGGACGTCGTGCCTAACTCTTTTAGAGCCCATGTGGGACTCTAAACCGGCCTCTACTCCTCTCAAACTCGAAATCCATCTAACCCTGGCCTCCACCTCTATATAAACAACCCCACCCCTTGGATTGACATCTATTTGCCACCTTTCCACCCCACCCAAACCCTAGTTCGTGGAGAGCCACCACCAAGGAGGGAGGAGAAGATCCCAAGCAAGAAAAAGAAGAGGAGGAAACGGAAGAGGACCAAGATCTCCACCAAGTTTCGTTCTTCACCACCAATTCATCCCCAAGTTCATCACCAACCCTAGATCATCAAGATCCAAGTGTTACCTCCAAGTTTCTTGATTCATTGGAGTCCCAAACACCTGGTATACCTTCTATTCTCTTTTCCTTACGTGAATTCAACACCTAATCTCCGAATTCACGTCGATCTAGGAAACCCTAATCTGCTGATCTCGCAGAGTGCGGACTTGTCCGGTCCCTAGCGGACTAGTCTGATCTTTCTAGTTAAATTGTGTTGAATTAATTCTAAAATTTGATCTAATCGAATCCAAACCTGTATAAACTTGTTAAAAGCTATTAGAACTACCTAGTGATCATTAAAAGCAATCTAGTAACAAGTTCTACCTTGCATTTGCATCAATCATGCATGTCATATCATATTGAGTAATATTTCTGTACTCTTTGATTGTGTTTCTTGTCTTGTATGTTTATTGTGTGGATTAGACGGATTTGCGCTAGAATGTGTCGCGGAGGATCTACAGCACCAAGAGTTTGAAGGCTTTGACCCTAATCAACAGCAAGAGCAAGGCAAGTGTCCTTGAAGCATATTGATCCTGTTTTTTTTTTAATAAATGTTTTGTTTGCAAACTGCATGCTTGTGTCAATTTGATGGGAACCCTATGATAGGAAGTTTACTAGATTTGTTAAACCACCCTTGTCACCTGGAATATATTGTAGAGAGTCGGGGAGGGCTTTTTACCTTTTTGCTTCGCTTAATCAACTAGGATGGAAACAACTATACCACTCAATTTAATTATGCATGGATGATATTATGATTAACATGAACTGGATAACATGATATGGTAATGGGTGATCTAAGCAAGCCTGTACGTGGATGGGTTGGATGTCATGGTGGTTTGCTTGCTTTAGATATAAGGACCGGTTCATACGAGAATAAGCCAGGACTACAGTGCCACCACGAGGCCAAGTATGAGTGCGGCGTAGCTGATTAATTAGGGTTTTGCTAGTGCTTTTTGGACCATTAAGGATGCTCGGGGAAGGGGTAGTCGGATTGGGTTTGTTGATGATTGGTGGGACTACCCTGGGATCCGAATGGCTCAAGAGGGGGCCCTTGGTTGAAGATGTGCTCTGAGGGAGACATCACCACCTGTGAAACCTTAGTGGAGTCTAAATAGGCTAGTAATCCCTTTGTAAAGGCTATTTTGTGATCTTTTGGCCACACACCAACGGAAGTGTATAATGTGACCGATGAGTCATGGGTATAATGGTGATTCTTAGTTACCAAAAGGTGATGAAATCACAAACACATGGGTAAAGTGGTACAAACTCTGCAGAGTTAAATAAAACTATCATGATAGCCGTGGTACCGGTTATGAGCACCTGGACAACTTCCATGATTAGAGGGAAATTGGAATTTGGGATGGTTATGGATTTATTTCTAGTATTGAATATGGTTATTGGCAAATGGTGAAATCTGGAATTATGGATGAGGATGGTGAATTATGGACTGGTATTATGATATTAGTTATGATTATGATGGGTTTACTTCACATACATGTAATATATTGCTTTCCAAATGTTTTAATGTACTTTTCAGCACTTAACAATTATTATTGTCAACATTTGAATAAGCCACATGTCATACTTTCCACACTTGCTGAGTACGACATGTACTCACTCTTGCAATCCCCCCCAACAGTTGTAGGTCATTATTGGGAGTTTAATGGTGATAATGCGGAGTTCTAGGCCGTGTCTACCGTCAGCTTTGCCTATGGTGTTGATTGGAGCTGCGTTATACCCTATTGCTTATGCTGCCTAGCTGTTTAGTTTGCTTAATTAGTTTATTTCCGCTGCATTAGTTGAACTTGTCATTAATCTTCATTAGAGGTTGTATTCGAGGATAATCTGGTTTGTGTAATAAAATTTGGTTAATTAATCTTGTTCTGTGGTAATTTTCTGTATACTCTTTTGTGATTGCACTCGTGTATGTGTGATGAACATTCTGGGCACACATATGTGTTAGCTTGGTTCATTTTTCGGAACCGGGCGTCACACTCCCCAATGGCTATAGAATTAGCACGTTGGTGAAATGCCACTTTTGTAGCTCAGACTAATTGTTTTCCAACTAAAAACCTTTTTCTCAAAACCCAACAATTTTCTTTTGTGAAAAATAAAAAATAAAAATAATAGTGGACAACATAGGATTCTCAACTTGCTAAGAAAACTCAAATATGCAGTGGGGAAAATCTAACTAAGTGGGGGAAAACAAATGAAGAGAAAAGAAAAATCAAAGACAAGATAACTACCAATTTAACCTATTGGCTAGGTCTCACCACCGTCTGATGAGATGGGCATTCCTCCTTCTTCATTTCTTGACATTCGGGCTTGGTGGGATGGGCTTGGATGGCTTGTATTGCTTCTTTTGCCGTTCCTTGTTTGACGGCTTGTTGGACTTGGGCCTTTGGGGAGGCCCGGACTTCTTCGTCTTCTTGGGGTGTCGGTGTGGACAATAAGACAGGTTTTCCGCATAGATCAATTTCCTCATGAATGCAATGAGCGGGTCCACCTTTGGAGTGTGACTTCAACCTATTGAATGTGTTCAACATTCGTCCCATACTTGATACGAGTCACGGAGCATTGCTCCAACTTTGGGCAAAAGTTAAACTTCTCCTCCTTGCCATTGATATGGAAGTGGATTTCTCCAACTCCCACATCTATGTGAGCCTTCGTGGTGCTAAGGAACGGATGCCCAAGAATGAGCGGCGTACCCTTCTTGACATCCATGTCGAGCACCACAAAATCCACGGGTATGAAGCAATTCCGAATTTTCATCAAAATCTCTTCAGCAATACCCGCCGGATAATGGACTGAAGAATCAACCAGTTGAAGCTACATTGGTGTTGAGTAAGCTCCGTGAAGTTCAGCTGGTCAAGGACCACCTTGGGCATCACACTTAGACTTGCTCCAAGGTCACAAAGTGCCTTGTCAAAGTAGTGAGTCCCAATTGAGCAAGATATTATAGGACATCCAGGGTCCTTCTTCTTTTCCGGAAGCATGTTAAGGATGGATGCACTGTAGTCCTTCGTAAGCTTGACAACCTCAGTGGTGGGAAATGGCCGCTTGTTATTCAATATGTTCTTGAGATAGCGAGCATAAGTGGGTACTTAGATCGCATCAATCAAGGGCACATTGATGTGGATTTTCTGAATAACCTCAACAAAGTGTTTAAATTGCTCATCCACTATTTGGTGTCTTCAAATTGCTTGGCCATTATCTCACTAAGTGGTTCACTTATGCCAGTTGGGACATCCTCTTTCTCATTTTCAGTTTACCTCTTCTCTTGTGTGGGATACGATGGGTCAAGAGTGGTCTTGCCACCTCTCGTAGCCACCACATTCACCTTTTCCACTGGAGGAACAACTGCAACAAGTTGAGCCAACTGAGTTTCCAACATCTTGTTGAATCTCAGTTGATTCTTGAAGGCCAAAGATAATCCTTTAATCTTGGCATTAATGCTCTCTAGGGTCTGGTCATTAGCTGAAACCTTCTTGGGTAATGCATCATTGATCTTCAGTTGGGTAATGGCTAGCTCTCTCAAGCTGTGTCGATTTCCATTACTGCCATTGTTGTTGTACCCTCCTTGAAAGAATGGGTGTGGTTGGTCCCACCCTTGACCTCCTGTATGATAGCCATTGTTGTTCCCATTGTTGGCTACGTATTGGGCATCCTCACGGGTTTCTTGGCAGTCATTGCCCAAATAGCCCGTGTAGCCACAGACTTCACATGTGATGTGAGAGTTTAGGGCATAGTCATTGCCACATACCTCACCATTTGCTTGTACATCTATCTTCTTCATGAGGAGGTCCAATTTGGTAGCAATCATGTCCACCTCCTTCATGGTGTGCATGCCTCATTGGCGGGTATGGAGACACTCGTTGCTCCAACCCATGTTTGACACCATATTCTCAATCAAATCTTTGGCTTTGGGCACCGTCAATGAGAAGAAGGCACCTCCAGCAGCAACATCAACATGGTCACGGGCAGAAGGTATTAGCCCGTTGTAGAAGTTTTAGATAATGAGCCAATCATCCATCTCATGGTGGGGACAGGCTAGGATATACTCCTGTAGCCTTTCCCAAGCCTCGGGAATAAACTCCTTGGCATATTTTTGGAAGATGGAAATCCTTCAACGTAGGGCATTGGTCTTTCCCAACGAAATGAACATGGCGAGGAATGCCGTAGAACACTTCTCCCAAGTGACTATGGCACTTCGGTTCGTGTAGAACCACTGTTTTGCTCTCCCAAGAAGAGAGAACAGAAAACATCCTATGACGGACAGCACCAGGAGACACGTCCATGGTCTTAAAAGTGTTGCAGATCTCAAGGAATTATTGCAGGTGAGCACTTGCATCCTCATTAGCCTTCCCACAAAATGGGTTGACTTGCACCATAGGGATCAGGCCAGTCTTGATTTCAATGTTCACGTCTCTCGTGTTAACAGTGAACACAATAGGCACATTGTTAGCAGAGGGAGCCGAAAACTCACGAAGGGCCTTCTGGGCCATTTGCATTTTGGTTGTTGGTACGGTTTTGATGGCTTATTTTGCCGCTCTAAGCTTCTGAGGAGTAAAGACACGAGGTCGATCTCTCAGAAGGGATTTGGGATCTTCAATAAAGTTTTTTGGCAAGCGGAAACCAGACATACAATACCCTGTTTTCACATAAAATGCAAGAACAAGAAGGGTTATCCTACTAAAACCTACCCAAGGTCCTATCCTAATCACTCAATCATGCAATACTTCGGCTGCCTTCTCTGGCAACAGCGCCAAAAATGTTTGTTGATAGTTCTTAAGTAACACTAACAAATCATACATGTCAATGGCACCAGAAATTCTTGTTGACGACTACTAACGTCACTGATATAAATCTGCACGCGCACAGAAGCTATCGATGTAGCATCTCCCCTTAAAAAAGTATTCCAAGGGTGTCATTTATATTTTCCCAAATGAAGGCTAGGTGGAAGCAAAGCAATCATCAATCGGAGAGGATAGGTTGGTCTAGGTACGGTTCTAGCGAGGATGGGTAAATAATAATTGGAGGTAGTGCGACACACACAAGAGCATTCTATCCTAAGGGAGGTAAATGAGGTAAAGAGGGACTAGGCTAAGAGTTAGGTAGATACTCCTACTATGCTTCTAATATACATATAAATAGCCTAGGTTAGATGCTAATGATCATATCAATTTTGAATTCTCATGCTAAGTTGATCAACACATTGGGCACGAGTTTACCCATAGCAACACTAGGATGACTCCCGCCAAGAGCCTGTGGCATAGCCGAACATGGAGGATTACAAAGGACTGATAGAACTGTCACCACCTACTGCCTACCTCTTCAATCTGTGGGTCTAGAGACATTCAACGCTACTTATCTATCCTAGCACCATGCTAGCATATCAAGTAATTACCTTAAGAGCCTAGGCACAAGCCATCTTAAGGCAATGAACTAAATCATCATTAAACCAATGTTAATACATAGCATAGGTGATTCGTATTAACGTAATCATGTCATAGCTAATTAGACTATAGTGGGAGTTTGTAGTTCTTATGATGATATAATGAGAATGGTATAGCATAATCATAAATACTACTACTACCACATATATGGAATCCACAATCAAATAAGAAAAGCTTCATCCAAGTATATGAACAATAGAAGACTAAATATAACATTTTTATTAAGAGCCAAGTCACAAATACAAATATAAATATGAGAGCCATATCTTTCCCAATTAGGAATTGGGAAGAGACTGCTCTACTCCTCTCCTACTTGGACTATGGACTAGATGCTCTCCTCTCTACAACCTAAACTCCTCTAAACCTATGGAGAATAGTGGATACAATGGAATGAATATTGAAGTAGTGTGTTTGAAGTGAGGGAAGGGTGTCCTATTTATAGGTGGAGAAGGGTCAGTTCCCGCCTTAAAAAGTGTGACAATCAGTCACCACTGACTTATGTGGCGATTGATTGAGTTTGGCGCTAGGATCAAGTCGGGCGACTAGGGGAGTCGGCCGACCTGGTCTCTGCACCATTTCTCGTGTGCTTTCTCCAGGTCACTACCAGGTGGACCCCATCCCTTGATATGGGTGCTACACCGTTGGATGGCCTCGAATACTTCTGTTTGTGGGCCATTTGATCCATGTGGTGCTACATGTCGGCGCTTGATGGGCTGGGATGGTAATTTATTGGATTGCTCCCCCTCTTTTACCTCATTTCTTGCAATAATTCACTATATGCACTATTTCTCCATGGACAAGTGAAAATATGTTAAATAGAAAGGTGATGTGTGCAAGAAATGGTAATTCCTTGACATAATTAAGTTATATTGACGGGTGAAATTGGTATATAACAGCCATCAACAGTCATCCCGCATGCTGGTCGGTAGGGCCTTCCGGTATGGTTTTTACTGGCCTACAACACTCCAGGATGCAGTCGAGCGGGTCAAGAAGTGCGAGGTGTGCTAGTTCCACACGAAGCCAATTCATACATCGGTGCAGTCACTGCAAATGATTTCTCCCTCATGGCCATTTGTTGTGTGAGGGATGGATATTTTGGGACCTTTCCCAAAAGCCGTCTGAGGGTACCGGTTCTTATACGTTGCCATCGACAAGTTCACAAAGTGGCCGGAAGCAACTCCAGTTGTGACAGTCAACAAGCAATTTGCCATCAAATTCTTGAATTCCATTGTTTGTAGATTTGGAGTTCCGAACAGAGTCATCACTGACAATAGGACCCAATTCACAAGTGCAGCGTTCCAAGAGTATTGTGAAGACCTTGGCATAACTTTCAGCTACACATCAGTAGCTCATCCGGAAAGCAATGGCAAATCCGAGAGAACAAACGCAAAAATTCTCAAGGGACTCAAGACGCGAACTTATTGTTGATGTTCCTTTATGTCACAGATCATCTCTAGTAATAGATGAGGTCCGCAGGCACACGGAAACTATCGTGTATCATTTCATCCAAGAGTATTACCATGGGTATTGTATTTATCCCAAAGGAAAGCAATGGAGTAAAGTAAACACTACTCTTATGATCAAGTTATGGGATACTAATCAATTATCAAGACAGAGGTAAGTTGATAATATGGGTAGTGTGACACACACCTAAGCAATCTACTCTAAGGGTAAGGTTGTCCTAGCGAGGGTAAGACTACCAGATGGAGACACTCCTACTATGCTCTAATTACTCATATACATAGTCTAATAAAGTACACATGAATATGCTAATGGTGAATATTAGGGCTTAGTGGTCCAACATATCAGGCACGAGTTTACCCCTAGCAATACTAGGCTACTACCGCCAAGAGCTTGTGGCATAGCCGAACGTGGAGGATTACAAAGGACAGATAGAGCTGTCACCACCTACTGCCTACCTCTTCAATCTGTGGGTCTACGAGACATCCAACGCTACCTAATTATCCTAGCACCATGCTAGCATATTAAGTGAATACCTTAAGAGCCGTGGCACAAGCCATCATAAGGCAATGAACTAAATCATCGTTGAACCAATGTTGGGACCAAGAACTAACATATTCATATTAACATTGTCATATTATTACCTAATTAGACTATAGTGGTGGTGTATGATGTTTATGATAACATGGATGTATAGATCATAACAACATCTACACCTAGCACATACATGGACTCCACAACCAAACAAGGAACGCTTTGCCCAAGTATATAAGTAAATAAAGACTAATAATGATATTATTATAAAGCACAAAGTCACAAATACAAGAGAAGATACATGAGCCATACCTTTCCCAATTTGGACTTGGGACTAGAGGCTCCTCTCTACATCCTAACCTCCACTAAGGAACTAGGAAAACTAGTGTATACAATAGAGTGATGCTCAAGTGGTGTGTGTTGAAGTGAGGGGTGAGAGGTCCTATTTATAGCTTGGAGAAGGGTCAGTTCCCGCCACCAAAAGTGCGTGAATCAGTCACTACTTACTTCGTAAAGCCGGGAGAAGCCAACACGTGGAAGCTGGCCGAGTTTGGAAGAAAGACCAGGTCCGCCGACTAGGGGGGTTGACCGACCTGGTAAGTCCTCCAAACGGTATGTGCTTTCTTTGGGTGACTTCCAGGTGTGTCCCATCCCTTGATATGGATGCTACACCATTGGATGGCATCAGATACTTCTGTTTGTGGGCCATTTGATACATGTGGTGCCACATGTCGATGCTTGATTGGTTGGGATGATATTTTATAGGATCCATCCCCTTGTTTCACTTCAATTCTGTAAGAAATACCTGTATACACCAATTTATCCAAGTACAAGTGGAAATAGGTTAAATAGAAAGGTAGTGTGTGCAAGAAATGGTATTTCCTTCACATAATTGAGTTATATTGACGGGTTAAATTGGTATATAATAGCCGTCAACAAACTCCCCCAAGCTTGTCCTTTACTCATCGCGATCAAAGTCAAGACTTTAGATTGATGATCAGAAGTTGCTACAATGTTCTATTTTTCAAAAGTACCATGTGCACAACACAATACTCAACCTAGTATTGCAAAAATTGGCACGGTACTTCACCCATCTCAAGTCATTATGGGGCTTATGCCTTCTCCTATTCATGGGTGGTTAAAAGATAGAACAGCAAATGGAGCACACATACCCTAGAAATAAAGTTCCACTCAAATTCCAGAGAGTTCAATTTAGATTTTAAGTGCCTCAATTTGATTCTCTCAAGTCTCTCCTTTTTGTGTAGTGGAAATATTTCCTCACCAAGGCATTTTGCCTAAATTCATCCTACCACTAGATAAGGCTTGTATGTGGAGCTTGGTAGGGAATATAGTAGGCATATTTGCAACACATAATATTGCTAAGTCAAAAAAAACAAGCCTTAGGAGAAATCAATTCAAAACAATTTGATTCAAGACTTGTGCATGTGTCATGGAATGGATGTGGATGTGGATATTTGAGATGAATCCTTTTTGAGTGGACTCTCTTATTTTGCAGGGATGAAACATGGCTACTTTGCTCTTTTTTATCTTTTTTTTTCTTTTTTTTCTCATGCTTCTATTGTAAGCATGCATTATATTTTATTTTTTTCTATTTCTTGTAGTCATGTCTTCTGCTCCCTTTTTATGCAATAAATTTGGAGAGAGTACTAAGCATGAAGGGTATGGAGTTTCTCTTTTTATTGTGGAATGGTGGTATGATGGGAATTTACTTACTTCTAGTGTAAAAGTATAGCATATGCAAGTGAAGTCTTGAATTCAAAACGTAATGAATGAAATCTCACATAGGTCTATACTAGTTTGACAAAGCTCAATGTGAAGACAAATAGCATATGCATAAGGTCTATCAATACAATGTATCATATGGCTTTTGTGGGTATTTCTGATCAAAAGAGGATAACTTAAATCTTTTTAGAATTTTTCCGGAAATCTAAGTTTCACTTATGAAACTAGGAATAACATCCCTATCACTATATCATATCTCACAACAAGCTAGAATTGGATTAAGCTTTTGCTATCCACAATTTTCAAATCAAGGCAAAAGCAATTTTAGCCAATGAGAGCAATATGTTAGAGAGTAGTAAGTTGTAAACTAGGGACTTAGGAAACTTAAAACAGAGCAACTATTCATCATTTCATATATGTGAATTCCAAACCATTCTTAGGCCACCTTTGGCAGAGCTCCACGGAGCTCATTCTCAGGCAGAATCAGGGAAGCTGTGTCAAACACTGTTTTTCAGAAGAAGTGATTCTTGGCTGATTCTGTGAAGTGATTCTCTGAAATGAACTAAGAGGCTGGAAGCTAAAAATTGTAGCTTCTCCTGATTTTGTGAAGTGATTCTCTTTCCTGATTCTAAGAGTTTATTCTAGAGAATTATAGAGAATCATTTTCAGTCACAGAATCACTTCAACAGAGAATCAGAAGTGAATCCAGAGAATCAGCTTTGTGGAGCTGTGCCAAAGGGGGCCTTACTGCACATCTTTTATTTTATTTTGAAATCAAATCCACTCTACTTATTTTTAAGTTTTTTTATATGCAATGTGGATGATGGGTGAATGGAAAATAAATATGCAAGGGGTGTGATACAAGTTACCTCAAGTGGGGGTCGGTCCTCCCCCAAGCTTGTTCTTGTTCAAGGTCCGCGATAGGAGTTGAAATCCTAACGACAGATGTAGGCCATGAGGTTGGCCTAACCTTGTTTGCAGTATGGCTTTGACATTGGAGGGGTTGAGTGTCGATGTTGTGTTGCCTTCCATGGATTCTACGAGTGTGGTCGAGGAGAGTTTTGTCGACGTTGCTCATCCAAACCTTAAGGTTTCCATATGATGGATGTACCTTGTTATTCCTTGGCTAAGGTAATGATAACCCTTCTCACAAAGGCATGACGCGCACTCAATGTGTGTTGAGTGTGTTCCGTCATTCTTTGGCTAAGGTGTATCGTACCTTCTTGCCAAAAAGGAACAACTTGTACCTCTCATGCATTGGTTGTGATCCGTCATTGCTTGGCTAAGGTAATGATACCCTTTAGCCACAAGGAGTGTCACGTACCCAACATGTGTTGACTACGATCCGTTATTCCTTGGCTCAGGTACAACATACCTATAACCAAAAAGGGATGACGTGCACTCAACATGGGTTGAGTGTGATCAGTTGTTCCTTGGCTAAGGTATAAAATATCTTCTAGCCACATAGGAACAACTTGCACCCAATATACATTGGAAATGATCTTGTCATTCCTTGGTTAAGGTACATCATACCTTTTATCCACAAAGGAATAACTTACACCCAATGATGGTGGCAATTCCCTAGAACTTGAATGAGTGCTTAGAATAGTTGAGAGCATCATGCTCGCACATATTCGTTGCAGCCCATCGGTTGCTCAAAGGTGGTTTCCATGTCAAATTTCCGTCCTCGTATAGTTATGGTTGGCCTTCGAGCTTAATTTCCGATAGGTAGCAACCATCCTAATTTACTCCTTGGCCAAGAGATATTGAAATGGAATCCTCTTAGGGTTTTCAACAATCGAATCTTTGAATGCCTACATAGTTATTTTACTCCTGCAAACTTCCTCTCTATGATAGAGAGGGATGGTTAGCTCCCGATACTTGTACAAATGAATTTTTGGGTTAGGTAACCGAATCTTCATTTGTATGCACGGGGAAGAACAAGTCCAAAGATGCATTGGGTCCAATTTCTAGTGTATTCATGAACAATTTCTGAATCATTGCTAGGAGTGGGGTTTTATGGATAAATCAAGTTGAACATTTTCTAAAGCTCCTACCCATATCAATGCAAGAGATATAAATACACTATATGGATCCCTTAATCTTGTAAAATTCCTAACCATCATAGTTTTTTACAAGACCAAATATTTATCATGTGGTTCATGGCAAGCAAGATTCTCAATTTTATCCTCCTGAACATTTTTAATTTCTTGCCTAGGAATTTGAAATTTTGTGATCCATGTATGAATGAATTTCAAATCAAAATTATGGACATCACTATTCCTAGGTTGCTACATACCAATTCAACCATTAAGTCATTCCATAAGCATTACCTAGGCAGAAAATGTCTAAGTCAATTTAAGCAATGCTTATGAAATTCTAGGTACTTGTTTAAATTTATTCCTAAGTAAGGTGACACTCCTTTTTGAAGAATCAAAAAGAGCAATGCCAACACTTACCCCAATGGTCGTTGATCACATCTTCCAAAGCGTCCAACTTAGCTTCGGTAGAGTTGAGTGCCACCAAAGCTCTATCCATCTCTGGCTTCGGGTCAACCGGTCGGACCGGACTAAACTCCAGTGGCACCAGAGCATCTTCCACTCGCCCAAGGAAGTCTCAGACCTACTGGGACTCTATTGCCCTTGTACTCTGGAGCTCTTCTAGTGACTTTCTTGCGGATGATAGCTCCACGGAGCCCTCCTTTGAGAACCGCTCGACCTCTTTAACATGTTGCTGAATCTGTTCAACCCCTCGTGGGAACGGGTTTGTAAGATGTTATTTTCACATGACATTACCAGTGCCGATGGTGTTGTGGGTAAGCATTGTTAGACTCTTGTTGTTTTTAAATGTCGATTTTTTTCTGCATAGTGCTAGTTTAATGTGAACTTGGACCTTTAGTGGAAGATGTGTTCCTTAAAAGTTTAACTGCATCATTGCTCAATAGACTTGTATACATTTAAAAAAAACTTACCAATTCTTGTATGCACTATTTAAACCTGTAATTCTAAATTTGTTGTTTATTTGTGTGCTTGTGATATATGCAATGTTGTCGACTGCTATGTTGTGATCATGAGATGATTAAGAGGAAAAAATAGCATGGACGATTAGAGGACCGACTAGGGTCGATTAGGATCAAAAAGTCGCCCTAGTCGACGATTAGTCGTCCTAGTTGACCTAGTCGGTGGGTAAGCGACTAGGGTCGACTAGGCGACTTGAAAACATTGTGAATTGTGAATTATTATTGTTTAATTGTTGATATAATTGTTCTTGTCGGCTTTTGATACAAGCAATACACATGCCTAGCTAATGCCTTGGTCAGTCACCTCAAACCCTAGAATGGAACTTGGTCAATCACCTTGGTCAGTCGCCTTAAACCCTAGAATGCCTTATCAAACCCAAGAATGCTTCCATCTTTTTCTCCATGCAACACTTCATGTAGAGTTAATATGCCATTCATTACATTTTTGTCTTATTAGTTCTAGCATAGAACGCTCTAAGAAGACTGGTGCTGGTAGTAACAATAAAGAAGACAATATGGAGTTTAGTGACTCCACCAGTTCAGGCTCCTTTCACAGTCCATCGGATCCTTTTCCGTATATAAAAATTAAAAAGACTTCAGAGGATCTCGACTCGGAATATGATCCTGTCGATGAGGTATGGATCACGAATCTTGACTTCAGCAGTTCAAGTTAATATTGGTTGTCAAGTATACGAAGTCTTATAATTCTTTTATACCTAGATTAATCGTGAAGACAACAAGGTGACTTCAGCTCCTAAAACCGCAGAAGGTTCTCTAATGGATGAATCCTCAGGTTCACTCTAGCGGAAACGAGAGCAACGAGGTCCCAATAAGGGTCCATTGGACCACATCATGTACATAATAAGAGTCGGTACAGGTGGGCTTCCCCAGGAACCACTAGATTGAGTTATCAAGTACCGAAATGCATGCGGTTTTCTTGTTAGAGAGCTCATGCCGATCACAACCGAGAATTGGAGAAAATTACCTGAGGAGACCAAGAATGAGTTGTGGGAAAGGATAAAGAAACAATTCAAGTTCCTAAAAGGCACGGTAGAAGCTGTAAAGAAAGCAACATTGGTCTGTTGCGACAAGAAGTTTTGTGGCTGGAAGAGTGAAATTAATGCTTATGTTAAGGGCGATAAGGTCCCTAGCCCGAGGAAGATGGGAAAAATCACACAAGCTCAGTAGCAAGAATTTGTTCATCAAAAGACCACACCTGATGCTAAAGCCCTAAGTGCAACTAGGTCAGAGCTTGCCAAAAAGAACAAATACCATCATCACCTGGGGTCTGCCAGATATGCCCCCAAAGTACAAAAATGGAATAAGATATTAGACAAAATTACCAGTAAGGGCAATCCTCACCCGTAAGAAGGCTGTGATGAGAGAACTCAGCAGTGGGTCTTTGCTCAGTCAGGTTTGACCATTGAGGGTAAACTTGAAAAGCCTGACTCTGTGAATGAAGTAGAGGAAAAAATAAAGTAGTTCAAAAGCAACAGAAGGGTCTCTTCAAGCCGAAGAGGGAGAATGACCAACTTACTGCTATCCTAGAAAACCATGAACACAGTGGACAGGTTTGAGCAGTCTCTTCTCAAATGTCTTGGCTAGATGGTTTCCTGAAAGATAAATACACATATATAAGACGTGAGAAGTTCAAGAAAACACTTGATAAAACAATTGCTCAAAGGGTCAAGGAAAATGTGCAAGAAATTATGGAACAACTTAGATAATTGGGACAATTAGTGGCACCGAGTACAACGATGGTTACCATGCCAAAGGAGCAATTAGTATCTCCAACTACCTACCATAGAAGTGTAGGTTATGTGCCAGGCTCAGGGTCAACCCATAAGTTCGTTGTCGATGATATTGCTTAGGACAAATCTTGTCGTCTTCTTGTCCTGGTCAGCAGAGCAGGGAACAAAACCAAACAGGTTGGCACTGCTATGGCGAAGTCTGATCGTGACTTCAACGGCAATCCACATTCGTTGTATTATGCTGTGGTGCAAGTTCTTCAGATCATTGATAATGATTATGAAGATTATGAAATAGACCACATCACACATGAGAGGATCACGACTCTGCGGCAGGCTGTTAACCAATTAATCCTTTGGCACCGACTCAATATCGTGTTGGACGATGAGCCGATTTCTAGCCCCGTCGCATCTCAAAATACTACAATCCCGTCTTCTAAGGCGAAATTCCAAGAAGATCCACTCCCCCTATGTCTCAACAAGGATGATAGTAACCTTGCTAGTAAAGATAACCAAGAGCAACATGTTGGACAACAGCTTCAAGCAGTACCAAAGCAAGCTGTTGCTAGCAAAGAGCAACTAGTTGAGCAATAGCTTGAAGTAGTACTAGAGCCAGCTGCTGGGAGTAAAGAGCAATCAATTGAACAACATTGTCGGTACCCTAAAAACCATACACCCCCTGAGGTTACAAAGATCTCAAGGGAAGGACATCAACTCAAATTGAAGACCCTCGGGGGCCCACTCGCCAGACGTGACCGGACCCGCTTCTCCAAAATGGTTAACCTCTAGGTTGCCACGTGTACTGTCAGCCCAGAGCTATTACCCGCAAGGGTGAAGCTCCGGGCCAAGTACTGAAACGGCACCTCCGGAGGTAGCCCCCGACCGAGAGAAGCTCCGGACATGACACGTGCCAGGTCACCCCGGAGCTTCCCGCTTCTCCCAAGCAACCTCCGGAGCTGCCACGGAACTAGATGCTTAAAGCCCCCGGGAGACGTTGTAACGGCTCCGGATCTCCAAAGGACAGCCGCAGACTTCAAGATCCGATTAATTACCATTAATTCCACGTTAATGATAATTAATCGGACAGCCTTAACACCTGTAACGGCACTGTCGGAGCCGTTACAGGGTTATTAACAACAATTAATCTCGTGTATCAATACTAATAACCGCCAGGGCCACATGTCGGGCCAGGCTGACTTGTAACGGTTGGTCCTTGTACTATAAAAGGACAAACCGACGATACACAGAGGGGGGCGAACACGCTGAAGCTCACAAGTTAATACAACAAACACACACCCGTGGAGTAGGGTATTACGCTCAGGCGACCCGAACCACGTAAACCACCGTGTCACTCGTGTCCAAATCACATTTCACTTTCTTAGATCTCCGCGCGCCCAGACCGAACCACAAACTCCTTCAAACACTTTTCATAGTGTTAGGGGATCTGCCGACTCCAACAGTCGACAGTCTCGGGGGCCCACTCGCCAGACGTGACCGGACCCGCTTCTCCAAAATGGTTAACCTCTAGGTTGCCACGTGTACTGTCAGCCCAGAGCTATTACCCGCAAGGGTGAAGCTCCGGGCCAAGTACTGAAACGGCACCTCCGGAGGTAGCCCCCGACCGAGAGAAGCTCCGGACATGACACGTGCCAGGTCACCCCGGAGCTTCCCGCTTCTCCCAAGCAACCTCCGGAGCTGCCACGGAACTAGATGCTTAAAGCCCCCGGGAGACGTTGTAACGGCTCCGGATCTCCAAAGGACAGCCGCAGACTTCAAGATCCGATTAATTACCATTAATTCCACGTTAATGATAATTAATCGGACAGCCTTAACACCTGTAACGGCACTGTCGGAGCCGTTACAGGGTTATTAACAACAATTAATCTCGTGTATCAATACTAATAACCGCCAGGGCCACATGTCGGGCCAGGCTGACTTGTAACGGTTGGTCCTTGTACTATAAAAGGACAAACCGACGATACACAGAGGGGGGCGAACACGCTGAAGCTCACAAGTTAATAC
This sequence comes from Tuctoria greenei, assembly GCA_036927565.1. NCBI lineage: Eukaryota > Viridiplantae > Streptophyta > Magnoliopsida > Poales > Poaceae > Tuctoria > Tuctoria greenei. The sequence goes on from JAYESD010000001.1 coordinate 203,978,955, forward strand.
AACAAACACACACCCGTGGAGTAGGGTATTACGCTCAGGCGACCCGAACCACGTAAACCACCGTGTCACTCGTGTCCAAATCGCATTTCACTTTCTTAGATCTCCGCGCGCCCAGACCGAACCACAAACTCCTTCAAACACTTTTCATAGTGTTAGGGGATCTGCCGACTCCAACAGTCGACAGTTGGCGCGCCAGGTAGGGGGCGCCTGAGATCTTCAAGAATGGTGAATTCTGCAGCTGGATCATCCAACGGGCAACCTGCTGCTCAGACTGTCGGAGGCAATCCCTCCAACATGCAACCACCGGCAGGAGCCTCAGTTCCAGCGGGAGCCACACTCCCACCACCACCATCTTCTCCGGCAAGACATGCCGAACGACATGATGGTGCACCGGCGTCACATTCTGCGCCGGCAAGTCGTGACAACCCAGAACACGCGCTCCATGCAGCGCGTGCTCTCCTTCAGCGACCACCACCTCCGGATGCATCTCAAGGTGCCATGGAGCAATGGAGAGCTGATATTGAGCATTTGGTCGCAGCAGCGGCCGAACGCCTCAACAATCAGGGTCCACCTCCTTCAGGGCGGGCCCCGTCGCAGCGACGAACGTTGTCTGGAAGACTTGGTCCACATGTCTCCAACAACCGGAGAAGAGCTGCGTCACAGCAAGTGACGTCGTTGCCCTCTGGGGCACGACGTGCCCATACTGCATCTCGGCTTTCGACACACGACCTCCGAGCGGAGCTTGATCGCCGGTACCGCCAACAGGATGGCCGTGTCCACATCGAGCGAGCTCGAGAAAGACGAGATGCTCAAGACCTTTCTACTCTGGAAGGAGTAGGAGGAGGCTGTTCCGCCCTAGCCATGCACCTGCGTATGGTTAGATGGCCACAGAAGTTCCGGCCACACTTGCCGGAAAAATTCGACGGGACTGTCAATCCCGTAGAATTTCTACAGATATACTCCACTGCGATCCTAGCAGCTGGAGGAAATGAGGCTGTAATGGCCAATTACTTTCCAGTGGCCTTAACTGGGACTGCTAGGTCCTGGTTTATGAGCCTTCCACCCAACTCTATCGACAGTTGGGAGGAGCTATGCCGCCAGTTCACCGCCAATTTCGGGAGTTCATACACCCGTCCGGGCACCGAACTGGACCTTTTTGCGGTCGTGCAAAAAGGAGGGGAATCTTTGCGGTCATTCATCCAGAGATTTTCTCAGGTACGTAACACAATCCCTTCTATCTCAAGCGCTTCTGTCATCGTAGCATTCAGACAGGGTGTACGAGACAAGAAGATGTTGGAGAAACTGGCGATCAAAGAGATCACCAGTGTCACGGAGCTCTTCAGCCTGGCTGACAAATGTGCCAGAGCTGCGGAGGGCCGTGAAATGCACTCCAAACCAGCCTTGGAGGATCATAAAAAATCCTCCAAAGAAGAAGTCGCTACCTCCGGGAGTGGCAAGAAGAAAAAGAAGACCAACGGCAAGAAGAAGCCGTCGGCCGGCACATCCAACGTTGCAGCCACTGCAACTCCTGGTGGCCGGGGGCCACGCCCCGAGAAGCGACCTCGACCGTCTTCCGAAGACGGTGGCAAATCCAAGATGTGGTGCCCCATTCACAAAACGGGCAGCCACAGGCTGGAGGATTGCCGGGAGGTCCAAAACCTTGCCGAGCGCTACCACAAGCGCCGGGAAGGGTCTCCCTTCCGTCAGAGGGAGGGAAAACAAAAGGTCGATGAAGCTCCGGCTGAAGAGGAGCTAGGGTTTCAAGACCCCAAAAAGGTCTTGAAAGCCGTCTATACCTCCGTCGACGATGATTCCGACGTCTCCGACAACGAACGTCGAAAAACCATGAACACCATCTTTGGTGGATCATGGGACATCACCTCTCGTCGCGTCATTAAGACCATGCGACGGGATATGGCTGCTGTAGCTCCTACAGCTAGACCGGAGCCACATCGAAAGTGGATGGACACACCCATCACTTTCGATGCTTCGGATTGTCCTCAAAGCATGGTCGGAGCTGGCCAGCTGCCCTTGATGGTATCCCCCACCATCAACAACATCCAGCTCCATCATGTCCTGGTAGATGGAGGTTCGGGGCTTAATCTCATCAGCTTCGAAGCTTTCACTAAGCTTCAGCTTCGACCTTCAGACCTCCAGCCCTCTCGACCTTTCTCCGGAGTAGGTCCGGGGGCCATAACCCCACTCGGAGCTATCACTCTCCCTGTTACCTTCGGGACTCGGGAGAAGTATCGCACCGAAAAGTTGGTCTTCGACGTCGCTCAGATCAACTTACCATTCAACGCCATTTTGGGTAGACCTGCCCTGTACAAATTCATGGCAGCTGCTCATTATGGATACCTGGTGTTGAAGATGCCGACACCAGTAGGCGTTCTCCGGATCCGTGGAGATCGCACTGCCGGAGTAACTGCTCTGGAAGAACTCCATGCACTCACCACAGCGCAAGAGGAGGATTCCAGACAGAAGCAAGCTCCACAACCTCCGAGCATTCGTCAACGAGGCTCGACCTCTGCACCCCGTGTGCAGCCAAGCGGCGACACCGACATTCCCGTCAAAGTCGTCCAAATTGGTTCCGATGTCACTCAAACTACCCGCATATCGGGTGGCTTGAACGACAAATAGGAACTCGCGCTCATCACTTTCCTCCGGGCTAATGTTGACGTGTTTGCCTGGCAACCGTCACAAATGCCTGGGATCCCCAGGGAAGTGATTGAGCACAATCTGAAGATTTACCCCAACGCTCGACCTGTGCACCAGAAACCTCGGAAGCAATCTGTAGAGCGACAGAACTTCATCCGACAAGAAGTGAAGAAGTTGCTCGAAGCCGGATTCATCCGAGAAGTCTACCATCCAAAATGGCTGGCAAACCCAGTCGTTGTGCCTAAGGCCGGCGGGAAACTTCGGATGTGCATCGACTACACCACACTGAATAAGGCATGTCCAAAAGATCCATTCCCACTACCTAGAATAGACCAGATAGTGGATTCCACCTCTGGGTGTGAGTTGCTGTGTTTTCTAGACGCATATTCAGGATATCATCAAATCCGGATGTCTAGGGAAGATGAAGAACATACTTCATTCATCACAGTGGATGGATTGTATTGTTACACAGCCATGCCTTTTGGTCTCAAGAATGCAGCTTCAACTTTTGTACGAGCAATGTACAAAACTTTCGAAGAACTCATCAGAGACATAGTGGAGGTGTACGTTGATGACATTGTGGTCAAAGTCAAAAACAAGGAGTCCCTCTTGGATACCTTGCAGGCTGTCTTCGACAAGCTGCGGGCCACCCGCACGAAGCTAAACCCAGACAAGTGCGTCTTCGGGGTTAGTTCCGGAAAGCTTCTTGGTTTCCTGGTAAGTCACCGGGGTATAGAGGTTAATCCGGCGAAGATAAAAGCCATCGAAGACATGCGGCCACCAACCCGCATCAAAGACGTCCAAAAATTAACTGGATGTCTAGCAGCCCTCAGCCGATTCATTTCAAGACTGGCGGAAAGGGCACTTCCCTTCTTCAAGTTACTGAGGAAGTCCGGACCATTCCAATGGTCTGAAGAGGCAGAGAAGGCATTCCAGGAGCTGAAACAGTTCCTCACCACTCTACCAGTCTTGGTAGCTCCGAACCCTGGTGAGCCTTTATTGCTTTATATTTCAGCAGCTGACGAAGTCGTCAGTATGGTTCTGGTTGCGGAGAGACCGGAACTACCCAATACTCAGGAATCCAGATCCCTTCGGGAGGATCCGGAGGTTCCCGAAAGCAGGTCTGGGTCCCAGCTCCCAGACTTGAATCCTCAAGAAGCCACTTCAGAGGACCCGGATCCTTCTGATAGGATCCAGGTCATTCCTGAAGAAGCTCCGGGTTCCTCCATCCAGAACCCGGAGGTCCTCGAATATAGTTTGGACCCCTCCGACAGGGTCCGGATCAATGGAGAGGAAGCTCCGGACCCCTCCGGGAGGGTCCGGACCGTTCAACGCCCAGTATACTTCATCAGTGAAGTGTTACATGATGCCAAGACTCGATACCTAGAGGTACATAAGATGCTCTACGCAGTTCTTATTGCCTCAAGGAAGCTTCGACATTATTTCCAAGCTCACAAAGTCTCGGTGGTAACCTCATATCCACTTCGAGCGATTCTGCATAATCCCAATTCAACTGGGAATATAGCGAAGTGGGCAGCAGAACTGGCTGAATTCGACCTCGAATTCATTCCAAGACAAGCAATCAAGAGTCAAGCGTTGGCAGATTTCGTGGCAGAATGGACTCCCTCTCCATTAAACCCTGGGGGCCCTAGCGAGCAGAAGAAGGAACCGCAAGTTCCGGCCTTCACTAAGCCTCACTGGACCCTTTACTTCGACGGCTCCATGCAGAAGCAGGGAGCCGGAGCTGGAGTCCTTCTCCTCACACCAACCGGGGAGAAGGTAAGATACATGGTGCACCTTGATTTCAAGGCAACCAACAACATGGCGGAGTACGAAGCACTCATATATGGATTAAAGGTGGCACTATCCTTTGGTGTCAAGCAGCTGCTGGTCAAAGGAGATTCACAACTTGTTATCAAACAGGTGAAGGGTGAATGCTCCTGCAATAATCTCCAGCTGGCTGCTTATCTCCTTGAAGTCCAGAGGCTTCAGAAGGACTTCGAAGTCCTAGACCTTCACCATGTTCAGCGTGCTCACAACGTTGAAGCTGACGAACTCTCGACCAAGGCGTCAACCGGAGCTCCGGCTCCAGACGGAACCTTTGTCCGGAGGATGTCAGAACCCACAGTTCAGCCTGCCGAGCTGAACGAAGGGGGCGAGATTAGCATCCCGAAGCTGACGGTCCCGATGGCCCTGTTACCATGGCAGCCATCAAGGGTCGTAGGTGCTGCCGGAAGCTCCGAGCAACCCAGCACGCAAGACTCAAATGCTCAAGTCAGTTCCGATGCATGGATCTCGGAGATCCGGAACTACTTGAAAGACAACATCCTTCCTGACGATGATGTATCCGCTGACCGGGTAGTCAGATTGGCTAAAAGATACACGTTGGTAGAAGGGGATCTCTACCGGCGCGGTGCCAACGGCATCCTAATGCGGTGCATCACAAGGGAAGAAGGCTGCGAGCTCCTCGCAGAAATCCATGGAGGCGAGTGTGGGAACCACGCGTCTTCCCGCACGCTGGTCGGAAAAGCCTTTCGGCACGGCTTCTACTGGCCAACAGCGCTCCAGGATGCTACTGAGCTAGTGAAGAAATGCAAAGCATGCCAATTTCATGCAAAGCAAATTCATACACCTGCTCAGCCCTTACAAATGATACCTCCTACGTGGCCTTTCGCCGTGTGGGGGATAGACATCTTGGGACCCTTCCCAAGAGCCGTCGGAGGTTACAAGTTCCTGTATGTCGCCATCGACAAGTTCACCAAGTGGCCGGAAGCTACTCCTGTTGTGACGATCAACAAACAATCTGCAATCAATTTTCTACAATCTATCGTGAGCAGATTCGGAGTCCCAAACAAGATCATCACTGATAATGGGACTCAGTTCACAAGCTCCTCATTTCAAGGATATTGCGAAGACCTCGGCATACAAGTTTGCTACGCTTCCGTAGCTCATCCTGCCAGCAATGGGCAAGCCGAGAGAGCAAACGCAGAGATCCTTAAAGGACTCAAAACGCGCACTTATGAGCGTTTGAAAAAGCACGGAGCTAATTGGATCGAAGAGCTTCCGCCCACTCTATGGGCTAACAGGACTTCTCCAAGTCGGGCAACCGGAGAAACACCCTTTTTCCTGGTGTATGGAGCAGAAGCGATCCTTCCTCCGGAAATCACCTTGGGTTCCCTCCGAGTCCGGACCTTCGACGAAGCCGCGCAGGACCAGCTCCGGCATGAAGACCTAGACCTCCTCGAGGAGGGAAGGTGCCAAGCAGCTGTTCGGAATGCCCGATACCGCCAAGCTCTACGGCGCTATCATCAGCGGCATGTACACAACCGACAGCTCGAAGAAGGCGATCTGGTGCTACGGAGAATACTATCCAGAGAAGGGCAAAACAAACTCTCCCCCGGCTGGGAAGGACCCTTCCGAGTGATCAAAGTATCCCGTCCCGGAAGCGTTCGCTTGGCTACCGAGGATGGGACACCTCTCCCAAATCCTTGGAACATCGAGCACCTCCGTAAGTTCTACACTTAATTTCACGGAGGTGAGTCTTAAGTAACTTGAAGTGTATGTTATAGAGTCATTGTACAGAGTCGGGTAGTTCCTCCGGGAGAGCAGCCGGACCTTTCCCGAAAGGTTTGAAGAGCTCATGCAACACTTGATACAGTCTCCGGACTAGAAGTGTGGCTAACTACCCAGGGTCAAACGAGAAACCAAACACACTTAGCCTGGTTCCGTACCCTAAGAGTGTACTTGTTTCCCCTGTACCCCGGACCTATAATGAAAGACATCTTCATGTGAAATAGACTCCACGTGCATTCATTTTTGCATAAGGCTTGACACTTTTATTTTTCTCTTTCTTGTCTATAACAGAAATGTGCAATTCTTAAGAAGTTCTAGTTTAACCGGTTTATGTACGATTTGGGTTGAATTGTCAGATTTTTTAGATTTAAATATCGTCTGTGGCCAACTCGCCTGAAAGCCGCCAAGCCATTCTAGGGCTGGAGTGCGCTATCGACTTAGCCTGGTCAAGCACCCTAAGTACGCCACTCTACCTACACCCCGGCAGGCCAAAGTAAGGTGGGTCCATGGACAATTAGATCTAAAAGAAAAGACAATTCATCCAATCATACTAAAAATCGTGTTCAACTTGAAATTCTCTTGAGAACCGTAAGCCGCAACGAAGTTATAGATAAGGAACGAATTTTACTGTTTTTCTTGGCCTAAGTGTGCAGGAAGAATAAACCCAACATTGATGGAGAAAAATCGGAGTTAACCAAGCTCCGACTCCCACCGGCGTTAACTTGAAGATGGTGAGAAGACTCTATCACTAGAGTCTGTTGCCAGCAAGCCAGGCGTGGCAAGGGTCATTGCCGGAGCTACTAAGCTCCGACACCTTGAAGTATTAACTATCGACACTCAACGTGTTGGTAGAGGCTATTGCCGGAGCTACTAAGCTCCGACGATGGGCAATGCCGGAGCTTCTAAGCTCCGACGACTTCAAGGGACCTTCACTATCGAAGACTTCGGACCTAAACTACACGAGTTCGAAGCAAATTTGTCTTCAACAAAACTCAACATCCTTTTGGTACATGTCCACAATCACATTGTGCACATCTACCAGGGGGCCAAGTGAAGACAAAGATGTTGAAGACAAAAAATGAAATTCACGAAAAATTGGGGATTTCATTTCATTTGAAGACCAGAGATTACATCTGGGGACAAAGGATTACAAAATTGAGGAAGAAGAGAAGATACAAATAAAGGCTAAGAAAGATAGTCCTAGACCCTATGGAAGAACTCGGCGACCTTCTGGGCGACCTCCGACACGCTGCCTCGGGTAGCTTCGCCCTCTCCTTCGACGGGACCTTCAAGCACCGGGTCCAGAGAGAATCGAGGGTTCCGGCTAGTGTAACACGTCAATACATACTCTGTGACGTTTCTAGCCAGGGATTGCCCCTCGACCTCAAGCTGGTCCGCGATGACGTCGCCCACCTTGGAGAGCTTGCCACCCGCAGCGCTCAACGCCTGCAATGCAAGGTCCGGCTCCGGCTCCGGATCATCCGGAAGCACGGGGCTGAAACCCATAGGCGCCAGCGCATCGTCGGCCTTGCTCAGGAACTCCCAAATTTGCAGGGAGTCCGTCTTCCTCAGGCCCTTCATTTCTTCCAGGGACCTCCGGGTCGCCGCCAGTTCTGAGTTCTCGCGGGAGAGGCGCTCAACTTCTTTGGCGTTTTGCTGAATTTTCGCAGCAACCCGCTTTTCGAGTCTCCCGAGCTCCTCCTCCCGGAGGTGGATCTTGTTCCGACGGTCGACCAGGTCTTTCTCCCTAGCCTCTATTTTCTTCTCCCGGGCGATGAGGGCACACTCATACTCGTAGAGTTCCTGCCCTCGCACCCAGGTCTTCTCCTCCTCTTCGAGGCAGCGCTCTTCCAATTTTTTAGCGCGCTCCTCGAGGCCCTTGTCCGCCAGAGCTGTCTTCTCGGCGAGCTCTTCTTCACGTCGCAAGACGTCATCCCGTAGCTCCAGGAGTTTTTGCTCCTCATCCTCGAGCCGCTTTTCCCTTCCCTCAAGCGCCTCTCGGCGCTTGATGAGTGCGGTACTGATGGCTTCGAGTTGATCGTACCGGGCGTTGGCCGCATCATTGGCAGCTTTAGCTTGGTCGTGGTACTCCCGGGATTGGGCGTCGAGGTTGTGAGTCATGCTCTCCCTCTCGTCCAGCATCTCACCCCAGAGCTCCAAGCGGACCTTCTCCCGCTTGATCCATTCCTTGTCCGCAGCGATCCTCGACTGCGCCAGCTTGGTTTCGAATTGGAGTCTGTTACGCCACCTCCTAAGGGTTTGGCGCTCCTCTTCAAGAACCTTGCTGTCGTGGAAGAAGGCTAGTTGGACTTGGCGCAGACTGGAGCAAGCGTTGTCGATGGACATCGACAGCGAGACGGGCTCCGGACCTTCTGGGGTCTCCTCCGCTGGTTCCAGCGGGTCTTCATTTACAAAAATTGGGTCCCACTCTGCGAGAGCGGAACCCCGAGCTTCCAAGGCACTAGGGCCCTCCTCCGGGATGGCCTCAGTCGCCACTGAAGAAGGTCCCGCCACCAAATCTTCATTTGCCCCCTCAGGCTGGGGGCCGGCGACTTCGTTCAGGCACTCTGGCTCCACCACGGGTACCATCGACGTCGTCGCCTCCAATGGCTCCGGCCGGGACGCTTCTTCTGAGGGGAGCTCAAGCTCCCCCGCCTCCACCACCACCGGCTCTGCAGCCGGCGCTCCAATAACTACCGGCCTTGCGACCGGAGCTTCAGAAGTAACCGGCTCAATTGCCGGAACCACTTCAACTTCCGGCTCGCACGCCGGGGCTTCAGCTGCCTCCGGCTCGACCGCCGAAGCTCCAGCATTTTCCGGCTCTGAAGCCGGGACCGCTACTTCCTCCGGCTCGACAGCCGGAGCATCTACTTCTGCAGCACCAGGGCCCGGAGCTTCAGCCTCCGGAGCGGGTGCCGCTGGCGCATCTTCAATCCCGTGGTCCGGCGCTACCACGGGAACTTCTGGAGACGAGTCGAGGTCCATGACCACGACAGCCGGCGCCGGAGCTGTCGCAGCCTCTGCCTGGGGCAGTACCGGAGCTGGAGCAGAAGCCCTCTTAGCCTCAGACACTGTGGCTGAGGGCGGAGCTTCACTCCCCTTTTTAGGAACGCTGCGGATGAAGAATGAAGAAATTGAGCAAACAGATGCTATAATTAAAAGTTAATTGAGGTAAGCAAGAAAAATTACCTTGGGAGGCTCACGCACCAGCTTGCGCGGAACCTCTTTCCCGGACGTTCCGGGCTGGCCACGGTCGGCGTAGGAGCTCCGGGAGGACTCCCAGGACTTGCCGTAGCCACGGGCGTTTCCCGGGTCGGAGTTCTCCTTGACCGAGAGGAACTCCTAGACCTGGAGGCCCTCACCGCTTCTCGAACCGGAGTCGCCCGTCCGGAACTGGCACCACCGGAGGGACCCGTCACAGGAACAGCTGCACTCCGGGAGGATCCCACCGCCGGAACAGTAGCGCTTCGAAAAGACCCCACCACGGGGACAGATGCTACAGCGGCGGAGGATCTTCCTTCCTGAGGACGGGGAACTGGCGGTGAAGTAACAAGCCCGACGGACCTTCCGTCAGCATGTCGCAGTTTCCTCTTCCGGTTCTCCGGCTCCTCCGCCAGCTCCTTGCCCTTGCCGGTGACCTCAGCTCTTGGCTGAGAGACAGGGGCGGAGCCGCCTTCCGACAACCCGGGGATCGCCAACGGGGCGGTCGATCTTCTCTCGACGACGCCAAGGTCGTCAAGCGCGGGCATCTTCCGCCGGAGCTCCCTGCCGAACTCAACTTCCTCGTTCAGGGGGAGGAAAGCCGGTGGCGGAGTCAAGTACGCTCCGTCTACATCGATGCCGTGCTGGAATTTCTTGAGGTGAAACTCCAAGGACTTCCCCACCATGCTGGACTTCAACCCGGTTTCAACCCGGTCTTCGTCCATTACGCTGTTGAGGGCCCAGGCGAGCTTCTCCCTCCTCTTCAGCGGTGCCCACCTGTTGGACAGGAAGTTGCAGAACACCGCCTGGGGAGTCAATCCTCCCTCTACACATTGGCGGATCCTGGACAAGACGGGGTCGAAAGCTGCCGCCAGCACCGGAACTTCGCTCCACACCGACGTGTCAATGCCGGGCAGACCGTCTGGCAGCTCCAACCGCTCGTGCTCCTCCACCCGGACGACTACCCAATCTTTCTTCCAGTCATCCCACTTCCCGGAAGGGAACGACCGGAGGTACTTGAACGGGCACTTCTTGCGCTTCACAAAGTAGTAGAAGCCAAGGTACTCGTCACTTCGGCCGGTGGTTTGGACGGTGAAGAAGGTGCGGAAGAGCTCGATGCATGGAGGGATGCCCACCCACATCTCGCAGAAGTGGGCAAAGATGGACACAAGGAGGAGGGAGTGAGGACCAAGGTGGTATAGCTGCAGACCATAGAAGTCCAGCAGCATCAAAAAGAAGGAAGAAAATGGTGGGATCAGCCCCACCATGGCATACGATGAAAAGTATACCATTTCGCCGGAGTGCTCCTTTTTAAAGGGAAGCTCTCCTCCGGTGCGGATTGAACGGTTGAAGAAGTCCGACGACCACCCCATGAGGGTTCGGACCTTCTTCAGATCGCTCTCCGTCTTCAAACGACTCTCACGCAGACCCAACTCCATCGCAGCACAGCTAGGCGAGAGAAGAAAAGCAAAGCACGAGTTGGGAGTTTGAGCGCAAGAACAGATGGAAAGCGTAAAGAACTCCCGACGGTGCGCTTTCCTTCTTAAGTAAGCCCTCACAACGCTTGGATGGAAACTGCAGGGGAATCAAGCATACTACTCAAGAATTCAACCCAGCCGATGACAAGAGGGCCAGGGACCACCCCGACGACCAAGTCGAGGCTCTTACCCAGGCAAACAGTTGTCATCACGAGGCGGGAAACCCAAAGGCGGCGGACTGACAAGGCGCGCGGAACCGATACGGTTTTCGTATCGGGAACCGACGACCTTCAATTGCGAGAGATCCGCACGTCAAAGATCTTATCTGTCGCCTGAGGTGCGCCACGCGTCGGGACTCAACCATAAAGCCCCACCAAAGGCACCTCCGAAGACTCTTGAAGACCCAGTTCAAGAGTCACAAGTATGGACCCACCTCCGGCGGAACGACTTCATCCCGTTGGCCTTCCCCGGAGGTAGGTCCAGGGGGCCACTGTCGGTACCCTAAAAACCATACACCCCCTGAGGTTACAAAGATCTCAAGGGAAGGACATCAACTCAAATTGAAGACCCTCGGGGGCCCACTCGCCAGACGTGACCGGACCCGCTTCTCCAAAATGGTTAACCTCTAGGTTGCCACGTGTACTGTCAGCCCAGAGCTATTACCCGCAAGGGTGAAGCTCCGGGCCAAGTACTGAAACGGCACCTCCGGAGGTAGCCCCCGACCGAGAGAAGCTCCGGACATGACACGTGCCAGGTCACCCCGGAGCTTCCCGCTTCTCCCAAGCAACCTCCGGAGCTGCCACGGAACTAGATGCTTAAAGCCCCCGGGAGACGTTGTAACGGCTCCGGATCTCCAAAGGACAGCCGCAGACTTCAAGATCCGATTAATTACCATTAATTCCACGTTAATGATAATTAATCGGACAGCCTTAACACCTGTAACGGCACTGTCAGAGCCGTTACAGGGTTATTAACAACAATTAATCTCGTGTATCAATACTAATAACCGCCAGGGCCACATGTCGGGCCAGGCTGACTTGTAACGGTTGGTCCTTGTACTATAAAAGGACAAACCGACGATACACAGAGGGGGGCGAACACGCTGAAGCTCACAAGTTAATACAACAAACACACACCCGTGGAGTAGGGTATTACGCTCAGGCGACCCGAACCACGTAAACCACCGTGTCACTCGTGTCCAAATCGCATTTCACTTTCTTAGATCTCCGCGCGCCCAGACCGAACCACAAACTCCTTCAAACACTTTTCATAGTGTTAGGGGATCTGCCGACTCCAACAGTCGACAAACATGTTCAACAACAAGCCAGTGTCCAACTTCAGATGACTACTCCTCGATCATCAGTGCCTATCAAAGTTAGCTCATATGAAGTTAGGAAACCTTCATCAAAAGTGTCAAAGTATTTGGAAAATATGAAGTAAAATATTAGAAAATCGAGTGCATCTCGTTCTTCTCATGAGCCACCATTAGAAGATATCGAGGAGAGGGAAGAAGATGGTGTCATTTATAATCGGCGGACGGCTTTAGTTAAACCAGGGGTTCCAATATACAAGCTTGAGGATGTTCCTCCTAAATTTGAGAATGGGAAGTTGTTCATGACATTTGTACAACTTAGCAAACAACCTGCCTCTCTCAAAAGAATGCACGAGTGGTACATCACTGCCAGCACAAAATATGATCTTTCTTGCATCACATTCCGTGTTCCGAAAGACGCATTCTGGAGCACTGGAGCAGATAAACGAGTCATTTTATTTGAAGAGTTGCATACCCTTTTCCATCAGGGCATGCTTGAAATCAACTTGCTACTCGTCTAGTGCTTGTAAGTGCCTCTAATATTTTGCATTTGCTTTTCCTACTGCACGCATACACATTTCATGAGATTATAACAATTCTGGGCTTCTTCAATAGGATGCAATACATGGATAATGAAAAGATAAAACGCAAGATAGGTATCCTTGACCCTACACGGATTGCAAAGACTCTATTCGACGTCAAGGCAGATCGAGACTCAGTACAGTTCAAGCGCATGAAGAAAAAAAATTTGAAAAATCAATCGCAAAACTTAAGAACGATAGGACAGAAGTTGTAGCCTACATAGGACATGCAATATTTAACTTTGTCAGAGATGGCAAGGACCTCGTAAAGGCTCCATACCACTTCGAGTAAGTTCAACACATGACATTTAAATAGCAATTATTGCTAATTGTTAACACGTGTGTTTTTATGTGTGCAGTAATCACTACATAATGAACTTCATCAAGCCAACGCGGGGTTTGGCAACAGTCTTGGACTCAACAGATTACCCACCAGATCGTTACAAAGATTTTCTTTCCATTTTAAAATTGTACGTTTATTCAATAATTTTAATTTACACACATTTAGAATGTGTTGACAAGTTTTATATGACATTTCTTGTATTACAGCGCTTGGCGGTTTTACACGGAACAGCTTGGCGGTCAGAGACCTCCTAATACAAATGCATTGGACATTAAAACATATTATGCTTGTCTGAAGCAGCCTGTTGGGAGTGTCTTATGCGGATATTATGTTTGCGAGCATCTTCATACCGCCAGTGAATATAGAGTGAATCATGAGGATGTAAGTTATCCTTAATGTTGATATCTTATTTTCTTACTTTTGAGTTTCATTTTCATTGTAACTAGCATAGTTTAATAATTATATTCTCTGTTGTTCAATATTACCAGAAACATTAGTTTTCATATTTTGATCCCAACTTCTAAATTCAATTGCTCATAGTACAACTGCTCCAAAAATACCAAATAAATTCATGTATACTCTCACTTCGATCTATACTTTAAGATTGTTCAAACCAACACATTCTAAACCTTGTTATATGTTTCATTGCAGCACGCGAAGAATGTGAACGGAGAATGGCCGATTTGTAGAAGTATTTCTGGTGGAGGAGCCGACAAGATTGTTGTTGAACTGTGTCAATTCGTGCGTCATGAAATTTTGCACAAAACAGAGGAATTCTTTGATGAGAATGGTGCAATAGCTGATGTGCTAGAATTTTGCGATTATGCCAATAGAAATAGTTTTTAGTGAAAATTTATAAACTATGAGATGACTTGTATGTGTAACATGTACATATGTATATTGTTTTTAATGAAATTGACTTCTGTGAGATGACTTCTTTGATTATATTGTTTACTTCTGTGATTATATTGAATTGACCTGGAAATTAGAAATAACAGCAGGTAGTACTGCATAGGGTATACCTTATCAGAGGCGGTTATTTACCTACGGCTAGACCTGACTGTGAAATATTATTATCACAGGCAGCTAGATATAGGTAAAGAACTATCTGTGATAACCTAATTATAATAGGCGGTTAATGTTATGGTACAAACCGGCTGCGATAAACCGTCTCCACAGACGGCTTGTCGTAGGTAAAAATCCGCCTGTGATAACACAATTATCACATGCGGTTATATATGCTGCACGACTAATATGTCTTCACAGGCGGCTGGCCTAAGTAAAGAATTGTCTGTAATAATGTCTCCACAGGCGGTTTCATTTCTCCGCCTGTGAAATTGCAGATTATCACAGGCTCTTCATTTCATGGGGTTTTAGAAATTGCGTGTGATAATACGTTTGGAGTCGCCTGCGACGAGTCTTATTGTAGCAGTGTGTTTTGTCGGGTGCCACATTGCACAGTACCACCCTCAGCGATTCTTGGATGTCAGGACCTCTGGTCCTCACACCGATCCCTACAATACTCGATGTCGCCGTTCTCTATCGCTGCCCACAGATCTTGCGCCTGGAGATTGATGGTCATCATGAGCTTCCACTTGGGATAGTCTGTGTTCATCAGCCCCGACACTTCCTTGATAGTGCGATGGATGATAGGCGACTGCTCCTGCTAAGCATGGGCATGGTCATGCCTGTACCTTGGCGATGCTGATGGTTATCGGCGTGGTGACGTGCCGCGACGCAATGGCTTGGTTGACATTGCCCAGGAGCCGCTTAACCTTTGGTCTGAATACCACTAATGCCAACGCCATAACACGTACTAATACCTATACTAACTTAGCCATAACAGTCACTCAGTGACACACTGATTTCTACACTATAACACGCACTTACTCACACACTAATGTTGTCAAAATAAGAGCATTAATGTAATTATTATAGCAGCAGAATGCAAATAAACAACTAGATTATCTTACATACAAGGCTTGCCAAGAAGAAGACTGCCAAGAAGGTATGGGCTTCTGTGAAGTCTATGTGCTTGCGTGCAGCGCGTGTCCAGATGGCGAGTGCCCAAAACCTCCATAAGGAGATCGAGGATAGTGCACTCAAAGATGGTGAGTGTTGATGATTCGCCATGAGAATCAACACCCTGGTCGCCAATCTTGGTGAACTAGGTCAGAAGATTGAAGAGGAACAAGTGATCAAGAAGTTCATGTGTGTTGTACCGGTCAAGTTCAATCAGATCGCCGTCTCAATTAAGATATTTCTTGATTTAAAGATGTTGATGATAAAAGAACTTGTCGGCAGGCTGTATGTGGTTGAGTATCCATTGAGACCAGCGAGAACATTGACAATTCAGACCATCTGCTTCTCATGGAGGAAGAATGAGAGGCAAGACAATGTCAGCGCCAAGGCGGGTCGGGCAGTGACAAAGGTGGGAGCCAGTCGCAGTCAAAGAACAAGGAGCTTGCGCACTGTGATGGCACGCGTGATTATCACACCCGATTTTATTAAAAATAAAATCAGCTGCAAAATACATGTATACTAGGATTAGTTTCAACATACATGTATGACAATTAGTGATAAACAGTTCTATATCGCATGCAAAAAACATTTATACCTTCTAAAGAGTTTTGGTGTAGCAGCAGAAGAGGAAAAACTCTAGGGTGACCATAGGCAAATCGACTGGTAGCAACGCGACCTATGCACCGTCTTCACTTGTCACTATCCTTATTAGATCTTCTCTTCACTAAGAAGCATTTATAAAAAACCACAAAAGCAAGCGCATGAATACATATAGTACTCAGCAAGTGTGGGAAATAAATGACATGAAGGCTAATCAAAGAGGAAAGGTTGATAGTCGTTTAAGCACTAAGCATTAAACCTATCCTTAGCTTGCATTAGCAGCCTACATCTACGTGAATGATCCCAATCATAACAGAATAATAAATAAATAACCAATACCAATGTCCATTCCCAACCACCCTTCCAACTACTGACTAATTATGATTCGACACCATGTCGCTCTTGTCTATGAGCATGGTTGTCATGACAGTTTTCCAATCTATGCAGAGAATGTATCATTTACCCACAAGCTGTGATTTCATCCTCTGTTGCCAGGTGAACTAAGTAAACTTCCCTGATGCCCGTGACCCGTCGGTCACATTACACATTTCATAGGTGTGCGGCCAGGAGATCACTACAAGGTCTTTACAAAAGTCCTTGCGACTAGTAACCGACCCTCTGAGGTTTCACCGCTCTGGCTCTTAAAGTCCATTTTACCTCTGCCAGGAGAAGTCCCCTCTTGAGCCATGTGGATCCCAAGGCAGTTTCTCTGAACCAATTCCCCGCACCGTCCGACTACCAAAACTACACCGGGAGAGGCCTAATTAATTGACCAAGCTACCCCATACTTAGTCTTATGGCGATACTGTATAGTTTAGTTGCTACTCCATAAATCGGTCCTTAGAATTCGGCAAGGTCCAAACCCCAATCCTGGGTCTCGTGCGTATTGCACCATACCATTCAACCCAACCCGCTAGATTCCTATTCACTGCAATTCATTTTCCAATTTCATAATCATGATTATAAGACACAAGTAATAAATGTGATCAATGTTTACCCACCCTTCAACTTTGCATGGCTAAGTGTAAAGTAATTCCCAAATACCACCCTTCCATACCCAAGCGACAAGGAAAGAAAGGTAAAGCAAAAGGGTATTCATAACATAGGATTCATATTAATTAGCATGCAACTAACTAAAATCTTTAAAAAGGTGCAAGATGATCAAGGGTACTTGCCTGTTTTTATATAGCTACTCAGTTCTTCTTCATTGAACTCTTGATCTCCAAATTCTTCGTGTTGCTTCTTGGTTGTAATACGAATGCGTATAAACTACCATTGAAAGATAAAAGAAATTATTAACAATACACCATACATGCAAATCGTGTCGTAAATGATATTGCACGGACACTTTACGTTGGAGCGAGGACCTACACGCGATAATGATTTAAATCGGTGTTATGGATATTTTATTGTATGATACTAACATTTCTGGTTTAAATGGCACAGTTATAGTAAATGACAAAACAAATTATATTACTCATTTATGGGTTTATAAGAAAAATATATTTTCTATAGGCTTATACTATTTTTTTATGTTCATTTCTAATGCTTTTCCATAAATTTAAGTATGCTAAAATACATTTATTAGGCATGATTAGGATTTAAAAAAATTATTTCCTATGTGGATCATTTATAAAATAGTTAATATAAAATTTATTGTGTTTTATATAATTTCCCTAGATTCAAGCTACTATTTTTATAAGATAATCGAGTATTTTATACATTTATTCCTATGTGAAAATAATTAATGCAGAATATTCTAAATACAAAATATTATTTTTCTTATTCAAGACTATTTTACAATATTTCAGGGGTTTACTTGCTATTTTAGAAATTATACAGGGTTTTTCATCTGAAATAAGAATAATCTAGGGGCTTACTAGGTAAAATTTCATTATTTCATGTGGTGCTATAGATGACTCTGAGCTAATACCTATTTATTACAAAGACTAAGGACTAAATCGTAATTACCAGGACCTAAGAATAATTTTATTAGAAGGCATAGGGGCTAGATTAAAAAAGAACGAAGGGTTATCTGCACTTCTAATCTCAGCCATTGGATCTAATGCCAGTGGTCCAGATTTTATTAAGTGAAGGGGTACTCTGCGGACTTATCTAGACCATTGGATTTATTTAGATGGTTGGGATTCTATTATTTGGATGTTGTACGTGTGGCTAAATGTGGAGTGTTGGATTTTATTTGGATGACACAGATTTAATGCACGAATGGGTATATTGGCTTTTAATATCAGCCGTTGTCATGAGAACCGACGGCAAGGGACACAAGGAGCAATGTGCTTCTTCTTGCCAGAGGTTGCACGGTGGTGGCGCAATGGGCGGCTCGTCGAGCTCGCCGGAGCAATGCGGATCCGCGACCAAACTTCGTGAAACTCGACTCTGACAACTAAATCGAAGGAGGAGGCACATTTGAACTCACCTAGAGCATTTTTGAGTCCTAGAACAGCATGTGCAGAGGTGTTCATCGGTGAAGAACAGCGAGCGGTGTCGGTTTCTATCATGAGGTCATCTCGGTGGCCGATCTTCCCATTCCTTACGCTGGGGAGCTCCTCTCTGATAACTCAAACACGATGAGGTGGTTAGGTTGTGGAAATACGGGTGGAGCAGCCGGGGCGACAGTGAGAGGCGGCCGAACCTCGACGGTCTCCATTGGGACGACGTTCCGGCGGTGATTCCTCAGCAACGTCTTGTCTGGGAGGTGTTCTGGAGCAAGGCGAGTACGATGGGAGCGTTAGCTCGAGGGGGAACTGAAGGAAGACGTCGGAACGACGGCGACAGCGGGGCGGCTTACCGGATCTCGGCGGGATTTCATGATTTCCGATGTTGATTCATGTTGGGGAAGACTGAGGAGAGCTCGTCGCATCCCTGAGAAGCCACACAGCGTGCTAGCGTGGCCTAGCAGCGAGAGATCGACGGAAATCGCGAGACGGCGGCGGCTCCCAAGTAGGACACGTGCGGCGGCGCAGAACACGGTACGGACGCGAGACGTAGCGGTATGGGCGAGAGGGCGACGCGCAATAGGAAGAAGAGATCGGGGCACCTAGCGCTGTATAGGGAGTGGAGCCGACACGAACGCCAAGGGGCGATGGTTCCAGCGCGATCTTGGGCGCGGTTGTCTGCCGGGCATGAGCACCGCGGGGAAGAAACCGGCTTTGACTGGAGGGGCCCACAGGCAGAGGGTGGAGACAACGCGGTTTGGCTGTAGAAGGGCGCAGGTCCTCCGATGGAAAGAAATCCGCGATGGCAAGATTTTCGAAGCAGTTGCACGATAATGGCAGCCATTCCGCGTGCCTGCGTGCGCTTGATGTGCGGAAGAAAGCTCCGTTGGGGAGGTGGAAGCCAACCTGACAAAGAGGCCCATTGCAGAGAGAGGAAAAGAAGGAAACAACCTAATCTGCACACTATGGCCCAGCAGGGGAAACGTGACTGGCAGTGAATTGAGGTAGGTTTCGCCCGCGCTAAAAATATTTTTTCTTGCTTTGCATATTATTTATTTTATTGCTTTTAAATTCTAATTTATTTTCATTTTCTTTGTTATAAAAAATCGGGTGTTACAATTCTACCCCCTTAAACGTAATCTCGGCCCGAGATTCTATAATGTTGGAATGTAGTGATCTATGTTTTAATAAAATGACAAGCTATTTTTTAGGCAATTTATTCATTGTTCCATTTCTATTTTACATGTTAAACAATTGTTTTAAAACTTCTCAATGTTTAAAACGTCACACAAATATAGAAGTGCAACACGATAAAATTGTTTATAATAGTTTTAAGAGAATGTTCCTTTATCACACTAATGTGCACCTTATTATTTTTTTCTTTATGCTTAGATACAATGCGCTGGCAGCTAAGGCTTGGCAGGATGGGTGTTGTATTTATTTATTGATTTATCAATTCCATATTTTATTTGAATTGGAACATATTTTATCTTGTATTTGGAATTTGTATTTTTTTCCACCTACCCACTAATGATAAAATATGCCTAATTGGTTTAGATTTAAAAATGTTATCATACAATACTATACATTATTTTTATTTCTCTTTTACTTCTGTTCCTACATTTTCATATTTTAAATGGCCAACAATCCTAATATGGTTTTAAATTTAGAACCTTCCACTCAAATGTATTATTTTAACGAATATGTACTTATATATTATTATTGATACTATTGTCTATTACCATTATTATTTGTTTTCCTTTTCAAAAATACGAGTGTTACAAGACCTACTAGGATATTTGTTTATTATTATTATTATTATTATTACTATTATTATTATTATTATTGTATTTGAATTCAAACATGTTCTCTAGTAATTTTATTTGTTACTTTTAATACATAAGTATTGTTGATCAAATATGCCTACATTATGTAATTTAAAATTACTATCATATATGAACAGTTATGTTTTTTATTCTCTATTTCATATTTTGAATTTGGTCAAAATTTTCATCGTGATTTTATTTTTTCTAGTCTTTCAATTAAAAAAATTTTTGAAGTCTCTCAACTATGATATAGTTGTAGTATTTGTTCATATACAAACTCATGCATGCCACGACACACACTAACATAAATACATACATGATCAACTCTACAACTACACATAGTTTTGGAATCGTGTCCATGAAGGGATCATCAAAATCCGATGTGTGACAGGGATGTCACCCTTCCATTGTGGCTCCACACGTGAGAGACAACAACAAAAGCTTTTATATGCAGATATCAGAATCGATCAGCCATGAACTCGATCTTCACCAATTTCTTATTTTGAGGAAATCTTGATGTTGCTAAATTTCGATACAGTGAAGAAATTGAGTGAAGAACTTATAGGAGAAGTTTGGCCTCAACCACGCTCTCAGAGAATCCCAACTGAAGAAACTGTCGATCGCCGCAGCGAAGCAAAATCTTGGCTAGACATTGAACACCAGTCACCTTCTTCTGATTTGAATAGAAGACAACAACGAGAAGCGCGATTGTAGATGTGCCATCATTCTTCTCATGTGAACCTCCTTTACATCTTCAACAGGGGTAGTTGAATCATCATATAGTTTCCTTTTCCCTTTTTTTGTTCTTCCATCAGGGAGGCGCAAATAATAAAACCAAACAGTAACTCAAGCGTCAGAAACTTTCCAATTCAATTGAATATTGTTGATAGGAGAAGCAAATTGGAGAGTAAAATCTGAAGCAGACCAAGAAACTGCAAAAACCAGAGGCGCACAAGAAGAAAAGACAAGCAGTAAATGTTTATACAACAGTAACTGCCATCTTCTATTCACCATCAAATCCAGGCTCCAGAAACTCCCCAATGAAATGGAAAATGGTTGATCGCAGAAGCCAATTGGGGATTAAAAACTGCAGTCGCACAAGGAACTGCAAAAACCAGAGGCGCCCAAGAATAAAAAACTGCAGTAACTGTCAATGCAACAATAACTGCCACCTTCAATGCATGCACCAGGAATTCTTCACTCCATTAGAGATTGTTGATCATCAAACTTGTAGACAGAAGATCACACGAGTCTCCAGAATCGACGAATAGAACAGCCACTCACTCAATATCAATGAAGAAACAGAGGAGCAGTTACTCCAAACTTCTTGCTCTGGAGAAACATTTATGTGAATAAATTACATAATTGAGATGCGTAGCAGCAACTACGCGATCAAAGGTAGTCCAGGCAAAGGATTCGACGAACACCAGTAGCATCGAAGCCTTGGAAAGGACAAATCAGTGACAGTCGCCCTCTCATAGCATGATGAATGCATATTATTATTATTATTATTCCTTTTTGTTAAATACGGTGGTTACAATTCCACCCCCCCTCCACACACACAAGGAATCTCGCCCTCGAGATTTCAATTGGACTAGGTTTTTATCCATGGACAAGTTATTAATATTATCATTGTGAAAATAATTTACCTCTTGTTTTATTCCTAATGTTCTTATAGCACTTTTAGAAGTTTAGAATTTCACACAACTGAATACATAAAGCACCACTAATATATTTTTATTTCCCAAATTGATTTAAGAAAACTTCTATTACCACAAGAATTTATATCTCATTTTTATTATTATCATTATTATTATTATTTTCATATATATATATATATGATTTATAGATTGAGTTTATTATCAAAGTTATTATAAATTTTAACAGGGGTTGAGTTTTCTTTGTCATGCCTTAATTGTATTTAAATTCAAACGTATGTTCTATAAATTGAGCTATTCAGAAGCGTCATGGAGCTATTCAGCCTGGCTGGCAAGTGCGCCGAGCTGCTGAGGGCCGGGAAATGCACTCTAGGCCAGCTCCAAAGGCTAATAAAAAGTCCTCCAAAGCTGAAGCCACTACCTCTGGTAGTGGAAAGAAGAGAAATTCCAACGGGAAGAAGAAGTCGTCGGCCGACACACCTACTGCTGCGGCAGCTGCAGTTCCGGGTGGCCGGGGGCCATGCCCCGAAAAGCGACCTCGACCTTCGTCAGAAGACGGCGGTGGTCCAAAGGTGTGGTGTCCGATCCACAAAACGGACAAACACAACTTAGAAGACTGCCGGGAGGTCCAAAACCTTGTCAAGCGCTACAACAAGCGCCGAGAAGAAGCTCCTTTCCGTCAACGAGAAGGAAAAAAAATGTTGACGAAGCTCCGGCTTATACGGAGCTAGGTTTTCAAGACCCCAAGAAGGTTTTGAAGGCTGTCTATGACACAGTTGATGGCGACTCTGACATTTCTGACAACGAGCATCGAAAGAGCCCCAACACCATTTATGGAGGGTCCTGGGACATCACTTCTCGTAGCGTCCTCAAGACTCTGTGGCAGGAAATGGCTGTTGTAGCTCCTACTGCCAAGGCAGAACCACATCGGAAGTGGATGGACACTCCCATCACTTTCAATGCAACAGACTACCCCGAAATATGGTTAGAGCGGGCCAACTACCATTGATGGTGTCTCCAACCATCAACAACGTCCAGCTCTATCATGTCTTGGTAGATGGAGTGGCGGCGCTCAATCTCTTGAGCTTTGAAGCTTTCATGAAGATTAAGCTCCAACACTCAGACCTTCGCCCCTCAAGACATTTCTCTGTGGTAGGTGTAAGGATTGAATGCCCAAGAGGGGGGTGAATTGGGCTTCTTTTCAAAATTTAAAGCAATAAAACTTAATTACTAAAAGCCCAATTCCCTATGCAACCAACCTATGCATTCAAATGAATAGTGACTTTGCGATATATGAAATGCATAAGTGTAAGGGAGAGGAAGAGAATGCAAACTCCCGAGGAGACACGAGGATTTTTCCCGTGGTTCGGCAAGATCGTTAAGATCTTCCTACATCCACGTTGCGGCACCCACCAAAGGGTATAGCCACACCCAAGTCACCGAGACTAGGGATCTTCACTATCTTTCTCCGTTTGCCATCCTCGGCAAGGTGGAGCTCAAGCCTTGTACAACTTGGATCCTCCAGGCTTCCACAATCGTCTTGGCAAGCTCCGGAAGTCTCTCTCAGTTACAAACACCAAGGGACACTCCCTTACAGCTCTCACTACACTAGAGATTCCACTCACCAATAATGGAGGCACACAATCTCTCTCTCTCTCTAGTTCTAGCCTATCTCTTGGTGTGTAAGTGGTCTAAAAGATGTAAAAGTGATGGCTCAATGTCTTGAATGCTTGAGGATGTGTAGAGTATGTCTGGTGATCAAGACTTATCGATTTGACAGGTTGAAGGGGTATAAATAGCCAGCCTCCAAGAATTAGCCGTTGGAAAAGTAGGCTGACATCACTGCTCTACGAACACCGGATGATATGATGTCTCCCCTTTAGTTATCATAGATCAAAGCCAAATTAGCTGATGTCACTGTGTCAGATATGACCGTTGTTAGACCGATGTTATACTTTTCCTCTCATCGGATGATCCGGTGGAATTTCCTCCAGAATTGGTTCAACCTTGATGCTTACTGGAGTGATTGACCGATGTGTATATTTCTGTATATCGAATGATCCGGTGCTACACTTGGTCCAAGGATATTGCATAATGTACTGATGGACCGATGTAACATTGCCCTTAACATCGGATGATCCAGTGAGTGCTTTGTTCTGAGGTCTTCTTCTTCTGCTGAACCAACTCGACCGATGTGTTGTTCTCTGGAAACATCAGTTGATCTGGTGAGGTGATTTTGTTTGCTTCGAGTTGTTCTAAGTGATTCTTTTATATTTTGCTCGATTGACCTCTTAGACACTTGTTGTAAATGTTCTTCTGATGATTGTCAAGCATTGAGTGTTGTCAATATGGTTGAATGACTTTGACATATGAGCTTTTACACCTAATCTTCATAACATTTGATTGACCTCAAGAAGTGATTGTTTAGGGGTCTCCAATGATCAGTGATTGATGTTCATATTCATATTGATTTCATTTGATTGAGTGATATGGGATACCTTGCATCCACAAATTCATTAGTAAAATCCAATGGTTGTCATTAATCGCCAAAACCATACCTCCTAGATGCTTTCAATCTCCCCCTTTTTGGTGATTGATGACAACACAACGAGTGAAGCATAATAATGAATTTGATAGTACGATACTCAAGAGGATATGCAATGAGTACGAGAGATGGCACGATAAACTTGAGAAACTCAAAATAGATAAATAACGCGAAAGCTCAATCGATTAATAACTCAAGAGAATAAGTGGCACAAGAATACATAAAGAATAGCAAATGAGTAGCAAAAACACCAAATTACAAAAGATATAGATACAGACTCCCCCTGAGACTAAGCAACCCTCTAAGCAACCCTCCCCCTGACTCTCTAACTCTTCTCCCCCTTTGGCATCAAGACACCAAAAAGGGATCCGAGTACCTAAGAACCCTGAGTACTCGGAGCGATGACGAACTGGTCACCGTCGGGGGTGCTGTCGTCGGAGCTGCAGCCTGGAGTAGAGGAGGAAGGAGCTGTAGGTGCCGTAGGAGCCGCCATCAGTGCCTGTTGAGTTGGAGCTGCTGGCAACGGGGCACTGACGACAGATGCCGGCGTCTGCTGGAACAGTGTTGTCGCCGACAGCGGAGAGTGGATCGGTGTGCCTGGAGCTAGCAGTGGAGACATGCTGATCGACGGGATCGGTGTGGTCGACACCGGAGCTGCAGCTGGAGCAAGGACTGGCGGGGGTGGAGCAACGCCTGGCAGCTGCGACGGCAGGGCAATCCCGGTCTGGGTGTAGAGGTTGGTGATCAACCCCAGGATGCCCATCATCGCCTGCTGCGTCTGCTGCTGCTGGTCGAGGGAGCGCTGGTGCATCTGGTATATGAGCCCCATCAGCCGGTCAGTGTCCTCTCGCCTCTCACGGGCGATCTGGCGCTGCATCTCCTGCTGCTGCTGCTGAAGCTCCAATAGACGCGCTGCCTGCTCAGCTGCAAGCCTGTCCAGGCGCTGCTGCTCAACCATCTGCTGCAGGAGTGAGGTGAGCTCTGACGGCTGAGAAACATGTGCCTCTGAGAAGGGAGGTGGAGTAGGGGGTGGCACAGTCGAGCCTCCATCCTCCGCGTCGTGCTGCCTAGGTGAGGGAGGAGGAGGGAAGTAGTCCTCAACACTATCATTTGTGTCACTCTCGGACCATATATGCTGAAGGTCCTCACCCTGAGCCTCTGCCTCTGCCAGCCTCTCATCTTCCTTTTCCAGATTAGACCAATCCTCCTCGGATAGCTGAGCTCGGACCTGACGCTCGACTGGACGGCCAAGGTGGCGGTCTCCAGGAGCTGGAGCTCGGTAGTGGCTGAACCGTGTGACACTCTCGTCAGTGAGATGGTCACGCACGGCGGACTCCTCAGGAACCATCATGGAGAGCAGGTAGCTGATCCAGTGTCCAAACACAAGCTGCCTCATCATGCCCACTCCGTTAGTGATCACGTCCTCCATCTCACAAATGAGTATGTCCACAATGTAGAACTCCATCCCGTTCATGACGTAGAACAGGAGGGTCTGCTGCAGGCTAGTGAACCCCTCTAGGTACCTCGACCTCGGCAAAAGAGTGCGGCGCAAGGCAAGGTGCACTGTGCGCGCAGCAGGAGTCAGTAGTGTCGGTACCCTCGGCTGGTCTGGAGAGAAGGACGGTCCAAACAGAGAGCGTATCTCCTCCAGTGGTGGTGCCACTCCTCCAGTGAGCGGCCTCCTCGGCGGGTCTGCCTGTCCATATACCCTCTCATGCATGCAAGTGTCGTGCAGGTCTACTCCTAGTAGCTGTGCGAACGTCTGCCTCGTCAAGTGATGGTGCTGGCCCATGAACATGAAGTCTATAGACTTGCGGCCCTCAGAGACGTAGAGGGTGGCGTAGAATACGCGGACCCAGTCCTCCACGTAGGTACTCCTCTCATAGGACACTAGCTCCACCAGTCCTCTGCACCTCGCAAATAAGGGGCGAATCTCCGTCTCGGCTGCTAGAGCAAGCTGATCCCAGTCCAAGAAGTTGTGTTGGAAGAGCTTGTGACCTCGGTGTCTATAGGTCTCGTATAGTGACGCCTGTGTCAAAGTCCAGAAACGACTGTCCACAAGAGCCTCTCTAGGTTGCGGGTACCACTCCTCAAGCAAAACACTCCATCTGAGTCTTCTGAGTTGCTTGGCCTTCATCTTCTGGTAATCAGTCAACCGGACACCTTCACCAACACGGACGTGGGTGTCCATCTCGTAGATGGCTCTCTAGGCCTCTCTGTCCTCTCGAAGGTCGGCAGTAGAGGGTCTCGAACAGGGTACTGCCGGCGGATGACCCCCACGGGTCCTGGCTGAGCGCCGGCGATCAAGTGGCACTTCCGGCTCTTCTTCTGCCTCGGACTCATCTAGCACAGGAGGTTGCCTCGGACGAGTCTCGCGGATTCTCAATGATCCTCCTCGGCCACGCTCTCGCTCCTCGACGGCGCGAGCGGCCATCAACGCCTTCTTATCCTCCGTCGAAAGCTTTTGCTTCTTTGCGGCCGGCTCTGCAATGGCCTTGCCCTTGTTCTTCTTGTCATGAGCCATTGCGATGTGTGAGAATGGGGTCGATGAAGTCAAGCGCACAGAATGGCGACACGATGATCGATGTGGCCAGAAACCCTAGTGACGTAGGGAGGCACCACGGTGATGGAGAGGGTGGTGGCGGTGGTGCACGGGGTGGAGCAGCTGCTGGGGGCGGCTGCGGTGGAAGAAGCGGCGGCAGCGGCTGCTGTGGTGCGGCGGCGGCCGGAGGGCGGCGGCGGCCGGAGGGCAACGGCGGCCGGAGGCGGCGGTGGCGGCGCTTGGGTGAGAGGAGCGGCGGCCGGAGGTGAGGAAGCGTCGGGGTCAGGAGAGAGAAGACCGGTAGGTGAAGGGGCATTTAAATAGAGGGTCCCAAACCCTAGCCGAAAATTTAACACCGGATGAACCGACGTTACAAGATAGGAGCATCGGTCGAATGGCACAGTAAGGATATTCAAAAGGTACCGTTGACACCGGATGGTCCGACGTGGAAGGGAATAGCATCAGTGGATTTAAGCACAGTTCTAGAAATGTGAACATCGAATGGACCGATGTTTTTCAGAATGAACTCGTCGGTTGATTTGAGATACTGACTGAACTGGCTCTTGGTCTTTGAACACAAACTGATCCGATGAGGGTCTGGCCTAAGCATCGGATAATTCGATGACTACAAAACAGCAACATCCCATATATGTCCTTTGACCAAACAAACAGACAATGAGAAACGCATGTCTTAGGACTTTTTGGGCAACCCCTCACCCCTCAAAAATGCTAATATGCCAATAACTTGGCTAAGCCCTAAAGCAAATAGAACATCGAAGAAAATAGGGAGGAAATTATCCAAATAAAATGTAAGGCCCATGCTTTGTGAGCTAGAGTATGAAGACTTCTATCTCTTTAAAGCATGTTCCTTTAGGCATTAACACACCTAACATTTTGTTCTTCCCACATCATATGAGTTGAGATATTGCATTTCAAACAAGTCTCTTTCTCATGAGGTGGGTTCCCCTTTGTGACAATCTACCGTATGTAATGCCAAATAATTTATAATGCAAGAGATTTAAATATGAGTGCAAGTCTATATGGCTGGCATCATGCAAGACATAAAGTAAATCTATCTTGCCAATTTTGAACCTTTCAAAGGCTTCTTCAGGGAGAGCCACTTTCCAAGCCTTGGGGAAACCCAAAAGAACCTCCATCCCAAGCTAAACTTTGCTCACCCCTATCCTTTGAAAGTTAGACAAGACCTATATGTGATGCATTCTTACATGATCATGGCAACTTACATGACGTTCGATGCATCTAGCACATTTAACTCACTTCTTAGCCTAGACAAAGTTTTCTCATCAAGTGGTTTAGTGAAGATATCCGCCAATTGTTCTTCGGACCTAACACCTCACAAGGAGATGTCTCCTTTAGCTTCATGGTCCCTCAAGAAATGATGGCGAATATTAATGTGCTTAGTGCGGGATTGTTGAACGGGGTTTTTAGCTATCTTAACTGCACTTTCATTGTCACAAAGGAGAGGCACACAACCAAGTTTAATACCAAAGTCCAAAAGGGTTTGCTTAATATAAAGAATTTGGGCACAACATGCACTGGCCGCAATATATTCCGCTTCCGCCGTGGACAAGGCGACGGAATTTTGCTTCTTGCTAGACCAAGATACTAGGGAACGCCCAAGCAAGTGGAACCCACCGGAGGTACTCTTGTGATCCACGCGGCATCCGGCAAAGTCCAAATCCGAGTATCCCAAGAGGTGGAATTTTGAACCTTTAGGGTACCACAAGCCCACACTAGGAGTATGCTTAAGATACCTAAGTATCCTAAAGACCGCCTTCCGATGCGATTCTTTAGGTGTCGCTTGAAAGCGAGCACACAAGCATACACTAAACATGATATTGGGCCTAGATGCAGTAAGGTAAGGCAATGAACCAATCATAGAACGGTAGTTAGATTGATCAATAGGTTTACCGTCCTTATCCGCGTCGAGATGACAATTTGTTGCCATTGGAGTGCTTCTTGAGCTACAATCTCCCATCTCAATTTTCTTCAAGAGGTCCTTGGTATACTTCTCTTGATAGACGAAGGTTCCCTCTTGAAGTTGCTTGATTTGGAATCCAAGGAAGAAGTTGAGCTCTCCAATCATCGACATCTTGAATTCCCTAGACATCATTTTGCCAAACTCATGGCTAAGAGCTTCGTTAGTTGAACCAAAAATAATATCATCAACATAAATTTGACAAATGAATAATTCTCCGTTGATGTCTTTGGTGAAGAGTGTAGTGTCCACCCTCCCGATCTTGAATCCTTGTAGGATCAAGAAATCCCGTAGTCGTTCATACCATGCCCTAGGTGCTTGCCTGAGCCCGTAGAGCGCCTTGTGCAACCTATACACATGATTAGGAATCCTCGGATCTTCAAACCCGGGAGGTTGTTCAACATAAACAAGCTCGTTAATGTAACCATTAAGAAAGGCACTTTTCACATCCATTTGATAAAGTCTAATATTATGATGTGAAGCAAAGGCAAGAAGTATATGGATGGCTTCTAGTCGGGCGACCGGGGCAAATGTTTCCCCAAAGTCTAGTCCTTCAACTTGCGAGAACCCTTTGGCCACAAGTCTTGGCTTGTTGCGGACCACAACACCATTCTCGTCTTGTTTGTTGCGGTATACCCACTTTGTTCCGATGACGTTCTTGTCCTTGGGTCGCTCCTCCAACACCCAAACTTCATTGCGGATGAATTTGTTAGTTCTTGCATGGCCATCACCCAATTTGGGTCTTGGAGTGCTTCCTCAATGTGAGTGGGTTCTACACATGAAACAAACGAGTAGTGCTCACAAAACGAAGCGAAATGGCGAGAACGTGTACTTACTCCCCTTGACGGACTTCCAATAATTTGGTCCATCAGATGTGCCTTGGAGATGCGTCCATGCCTCATAAGTGGTTGTGAAGCACTTGGCGGTGGTGATGCGTGTTGCTCATCTTGTGGTTGGACTTGATCATGTACTTCTTCTTCTTCTTGATGTTGTGTGGCTTGTGAGTCTTGAGTTGGCAATGGATCATCCTTCTCTTCTTCGTCAACTTGAGGCGCCATGGAAGAGTTGATGTTGGAACTTGAAGCTCCCCGTTGATCATGGCTCTCCTCAACTTTCGGCTTGATGTCTCCAATGGTCATGTTCTTCATGGCTTCTCGTAGAGGCTCATCATCTATTTCATCATGACCAAAACTCTCCTCTTGGGAGCCATTAGTTTCATCAAACTCAACATCACAACTTTCCTCAACTAAACCGGAGGTTTGGTTGAATACTCGATATGCTTTTGAGTTTGATGCATAACCAAGAAATATACCAACATTAGATCTTCTTTCAAACTTACCGAGCCTTTTCTTGTGGTATATGTAGCACTTGCACCCAAAGACTCGAAAGTAGGAGATGTTGGGCTTTCTCCCAATGAGAAGTTCGTATGGGGTCTTTTGAAGTAGTCGATGTAGGTAGACCCTATTTGCGGCATGGCACGCCGTGTTGATTGCTTCGGCCCAAAACTTCTCCGACGTGCCATAGTCATCAAGCATTGCTCGCGCAAGAGTGATGAGAGTCTTGTTCTTCCTTTCAACAACACCATTTTGTTGAGGAGTGTATGTGGCCGAAAACTCATGTTTCACGCCTTCACGGTCACACCACTCCCCAATGTTGTAGTTCTTGAATTTGGTGTCATTGTCACTCCGGACCTTGATGATGGGAAGTTGAAATTCCCGTTGAGCGCAGTTGGCGAAGGTCTTGAACACTTCCGGAGTTTCACTCTTGTCACCTAGAAATAAAGTCCAAGCATAGCGAGAGTAGTCATCAACTATAACAAGACAATAGAGGTTACCGCCAAGGCTTTGGTATGTGGACGGTCCGAAGAGGTCCATGTGAAGTAGCTCAAGTGGCTTGGAGGTTGACACCATTGTCTTCATTGGGTGGTGTGAAGCAACTTGATTCCCGACTTGACAAACGCTACAAAGCTTGTTCTTCTCAAATGTGACATCCTTTACGCCGGTCACCATCCCAAGCTTGAATGACTTCTTTAGCTTGCTCATCCCTATGTGCGCTATGCGTCGGGGCCATAGCCAACCCAAACTTGTCTTAGTGAAAAGGCAAGTGGTCAAGCTAGCATTTTTGTTGGAGAAGTCTACAAGGTAGAGATGTCCATGCCGAAATCCTTTGAAGACTAGATCTTGGCTTGTTTCACTTCTCACAACAACATCATTTTTGCTAAAAGTGCACGTTAGTCCAAGATCACATAATTGTGCAATAGAAAGTAAATCAAAACTAAGTGACTTAACGTACAATACATTAGAAATAGATAAGTCATTTGAAATAGCAATCTTACCTAACCCAATTACCTTACCCTTAGAGTTATCACCAAAGGTGACTTGTTCATGATTGTCGGGGTTTTCTATCGTGGTGAACATACCATCATTGCCGGTCATATGTTGAGTGCACCCGCTATCGAGTACCCAATGCTTTCCTCCGGCTTTGTAGTTCACCTACACACATGAGTTCAATTTTTGACTTTAGGCACCCAAGCCAACTTAGGTCCTTGTATGTGTGATACAAGTGTTTTTGGGACCCAAAGTTGCTTGGGGAGCTTCCCCTTCATGCCCTTCATGTCTTTGCCAATGAACCTTGCCTTCACCTTGCCATATACTTTACTCAAGATATAATAATGATCATTGAAAGTAGATTTGTAGTTAGTAGGCAATTTTGGAGAAGGTCGGTTAGGAAGAGGACACTCCCTTGTGTTGTGACCGGTGACCTCACAATGTTGGCTATAAGAACCAACTTCCTTGATGAAGCTTGTTCTAAGCTCCGGTGAGGGCACCTTTCCCTTGTTAGGCACCGGGAAGGATCCAAGTCCTCTCCTATTGAAGGATTTTGCTTGTTGGAAGAGGATTTCCTTGTGCTTGACTTCTCCTTTTGATAGTCTAGCCACACTAGTGTGGAGACTCTCAATTTCTTCCAACAAGTCCTTCTCCCTAGTGTTCTCTTTCAAAGGCAAAGACTTGTGCAAAGCATTAGTGGCATGAGAAGTAATGAATACCTTATCATTAAGAGTTTGTTTCTTTATATTTTTCAATTCTTGATCAAGCGCATCATGAGCAATGTTAAGTGTTTGATGCTCTTGGATCAACTCATTGTGCTTTCCCAAGAGTGCTTGGTGGGCTAAGTCAAGCTCATGATGATCTAGCTTGATTTGAGCCTTATCCTCCTCAACTTGCTTGACATGGGATTTGAGCATGTCATGCTCTTTAAGTATGCTTTCATACTTGTCAAGCAAATCAAGGTTAGCACTCTCAAGCTTAGCACGAGATTCTTCAAGAGCCTTAACCTTACTCTTTTCCCTCTTAATGATAGTATGATATTCATTTACTAATGAAGTTAAATCATCGGGGGAAAGCTCATCATCACTAGAATCATCACATACCTTGGTGTTATCTTTAGCCATGAGGCACATGGGTGGTGGATGAAGAGGTGAGTTATCATTGTTGGCAATGGCAAGACCAGCCAAACTTTCTTCTTCCCCTTCACTCTCTTCATCACTTGACTCTTCGTCGGTGACCCATTCATTCGCCTCACACATGAACACCTTTTGTGGGCCATTTCTTTTCTTTGGGAAGAGCTTTGCCTTCTTGCCCTTGTCATGTTTCCTCTTCCCAAAGGATCTTGGCTTGGGTTTGGCCTCTTCTTCATCATCTTCACTATCTTCAAGCTTGCGATGCTTGCTCTTGTGGTTCTCTTTTCTTTCGTCCGGTTTTGGACAATCATAGGAGATGTGGCCTTGGTCACCACAATTGTAGCAAGTCTTGTGACATCTCTCCTTGGTAGAAACGCTTTCTTCTTGGGATCAAATGTGTATCCCTTCTTAGTAATCTTGGAGTTCAAGCGTGAGAACTTTCTCATCATCAATGCAAGCTCATCATCGTCATCTTCACTTGATGCTTGCTCTTCTTCACTTGAGCTAGGCTCAACCACCTTCTTCTTCTTGAGGCTTGTTTTCTTGGTGGAGGCCTTTAGAGCAATTGTTTTTGAAGATGATTGCTCCATCATCCCGAGTACACTCATCTCATGAGCGTGAATTTCTCCAATGAGTTCCGAAACTTCAATGTGGTCAAGAGACTCTTTTTGAAGCATGGAGTTGATGATGTTGTACTTTGGCTTGGGAAGGAGCATGAGGATCTTGCGGTTGATGAGTCCTTTGCCAAGAGAAGCAATGTCAAGAGCTTAATTTCTTCAATAAGTACATTCAAGCGAGAAAACATCTCATTGAAATTTTCATGAGATAGCATCTTAAATTCATCATATTTGGCTTTAAGCATGTGATATTTTAGTTCTTTGATGCGAGATGAACCCTCATGTATTTCTATTAAGCAAACCCAAATTTCACATGCCTTTTCTTTGCTAGCAATCCTAGCAAACACATCTTGACTAATACATTCATAAATTGCATTCCTAGCTTTAGCATCCCATTTAATTTGATCACCAACATAATTGTGTTCACCAAAACCAGCGTGGGTCGCTTCCCATACTTCGGGAGCAATAGCCTCTAGATAAGCGCGCATGCATTCTTTCCAATAGGCAAAGTTCTTGCCCTCAAAGATAGGAACTGAACCCCCAACCTTGGCCATTTTAGCTCTCTAGCGATGAAGCTAGAATGATCCTATGAGCAACCTTACTCTGATACCAATTGTAATGATCGAATGCCAAAGAAGGGGGGTGAATTGGGCTTCTTTTCAAAATTTAAAGCAATAAAACTTAATTACTAAAAGCCCAATTCCCTACGCAACCAACCTATGCATTCAAATGAATAGTGACTTTGCGATATACGAAATGCATAAGTGTAAGGGAGAGGAAGAGAATGCAAACTCCCGAGGAGACACGAGGATTTATCCCGTGGTTCGACAAGATCGTCAAGATCTTCCTACATCCACGTTGCGGCACCCACCAAAGGGTATAGCCACACTCAAGTCACCGAGACTAGGGATCTTCACTATCTTTCTCCGTTTGCCAACCTCGGCAAGGTGGAGTTCAAGCCTTGTACAACTTGGATCCTCCAGGCTTCCACAATCGTCTTGGAAAGCTCCGGAAGTCTCTCTCAGTTACAAACACCAAGGGACACTCCCTTACAGCTCTCACTACACTAGAGATTCCACTCACCAAGAATGGAGGCACACAAGCTCTCTCTCTCTCTAGCTAGTTCTAGCCTATCTCTTGGTGTGTAAGTGGTCTAAAAGATGTAAAAGTGATGGCTCAATGTCTTGAATGCTTGAGGATGTGTAGAGTATGTCTGGTGATCAAGACTTATCGATTTGACAGGTTGAAGGGGTATAAATAGCCAGCCTCCACGAAATAGCCGTTGGAAAAGTAGGCTGACATCACTGCTCTGCGAACACCAGATGATTCGATGTCTCCCCTTCAGTTATCATCGATCAAAGCCAAATTAGCTGATGTCACTGTGTCAGATATGACCGTTGTTAGACCGATGTTATACTTTTCCTCTCATCGGATGATCCGGTGGCATTTCCTCCAGAATTGGTTCAACCTTGATGCTTACTGGAGTGAATGACCGATGTGTATATTTCTGTACATCGGATGATCCGGTGCTACACTTGGTCCATGGATATTGCATACTGTACTGATGGACCGATGTAACATTGCCCTTAACATTGGATGATCCGGTGAGTGCTTTGTTCTGAGATCTTCTTCTTCTGCTGAACCAACTCGACCGATGTGTTGTTCTCTGGAAACATCGGTTGATCCAGTGAGTTGATTTTTTTTGCTTCGAGTTGTTCTAAGTGATTCTTTTGTATTTTGCTCGATTGACCTCTTAGACTCTTGTTGTAAATGTTCTTCTGGTGATTGTCAAGCATTGAGTGTTGTCAATTATGGTTGAATGACTTTGACATATGAGCTTTTACTCCTAATCTTCATAACATTTGATTGACCTCAAGAAGTGATTGTTTAGGGGTCTCCAATGATCAGTGATTGATGTTCATATTCATATTGATTTCATTTGATTGAGTGATATGGGAGACCTTGCATCCACAAATTCATTAGTAAAATCCAATGGTTGTCATTAATCGCCGAAACCATACCTCATGGGGGCATAGATGCTTTTAGTAGGTCCGGGGGTCATTAGTCCTCTCGGTTCCATTACACTCCCAGTGACCTTCGGGACTCGGGAAAAGTACAGGACCAAGAAGCTGGTCTTCGATGTCGCTCACATCAGCATGCCCTTCAATGCCATCCTGGGCAGGCCTGCCCTGTACTGGTTTATGGCCGTAGCTCACTACGGCTACCTGGTGTTGAAGATGCCGACACCTCGAGCATTCTCTGGATCCGCGAAGATCGCACTACAAGAGTCACCGCATTGGAGGAACTCCATGCACTTGCCACGGTGCAGGAAGGAACCTCTGGCAAAGAGCTAGCTGCTCAACCTCCGAGCACTCGTCATCGAGGCTTGACCTCTGCACCATGTGTGCAACCAAGCAGCAACACCAACGTTCCCATCAAAGTCGTCCAAATCGGGTCCGATGCTGCCCAGACCTCTCGTATATCAGGAGGTCTGGGCAACAAATAGGAACTTGTGCTCATCACTTTCCTCCGAGTGAATGTTGATGTGTTTTCCTGGCAACCATCAAAAAAGTCTGTCATCCCTAGGGAGGTGATTGAGCACAGCCTGAAGATTTATCCCAACTCATAGCTGGTGCACCAGAAGCCCCGAAAGCAATCAGTTGAGCGGCAGAACTTCATCTGTCAAGAAATCAAGAAGCTACTCGAAGCTGGTTTCATCCGGGGGGTTCATCACCCAAGATGGCTGGCAAACCCATTCGTTGTACCCAAGGTCGGTGGGAAGCTTCGGATGTGTATCGACTACACCACCTTGAATAATGCATGTCCAAAAGATCCATTTCCACTATCTAGAATAGATCAGATAGTGGACTCCACCTCCGGGTGTGAGCTATTGTGTTTCCTAGATGCATATTCTGGATATCATCAAATCCAAATGTCTAGGGAAGATGAAGAGCACACTACCTTCATAACAATAGATGGATTGTATTGTTATACTGCCATGCCCTTTGGTCTCAATAATGTTGCTTCAACTTTTGTGCGAGCTATACACAAAAACATTGGAGAGCTAATCAGGGACTTGGTGGAGGTGTACATCGATGACATTGTCATGAAGGCTAAGAACAAGGAGTCACTCCTTGACAACTTGCATGCCGTCTTCGACAAGCTGCACATCACGCGCACCAAGCTGAACTCGGACAAGTGTGTCTTCGGGGTTAGCTCCGCGAAGCTCCTTGGTTTCTTGGTGACTCATCGAGGAATTAAGGACAACCCGGCGAAGATCAAGGCTATTGAAGATATGTGTCCCCCAGCCCGTATCAAGGACGTCCAGAAGCTAACTGGATGTCTAGCTACGCTCAGTCGATTCATCTCAAGACTGGCGGAGCGAGCACTACCCTTCTTCAAACTCTTGAGGAAGTCCGGACCATTCCACTGGTCTGAAGAAGCAGAAAAGGCGTTCCAAGAGCTCAAGCAGCTCCTCACTACACTACCAATTTTGGTAGCTTCGAACCTAGGTGAGCCTCTACAACTTTACATTTCTATAACAATGGAAGTTGTCAGCATGGTCCTGGTCGCAGAAAGACTGGAGCTAATTCCATTTCAAGAGCCCAGACCCCTCCGGGAGGGTCCGGAGCTACCTGAAGATGAGTTTGGGTCCCAGCCCCCAGGCACGCATCTTCAGGGTGAAATTGTAAAGGATCAACCTCTCTCATCCGAGGGAGTTATTATGGTTGATCAAGAAGAAGTTATGGACCCCTCCGGGGGGGTCCGGGGGGATTAACAAGAAGGTACAGACCCCTTCGGAAGGATCCGGGTGGATGAAGAGGAAGCTCCGAGCCCCTCCGAGAAGGTCTGAATCGTCCAGCGACCAGTGTACTTCATCAGCGAAGTATTACACGACGCCAAGACTCGATACATTGAGATGCATAAGCTAATTTACGCTGTTCTTATTGCATCAAGGAACCTTTCTCACTACTTCCAAGCCCACAAGATATCAGTGGTAACCTCATATCCAATGTGTGCTATTCTGCATAATTCCAACTCTACTGGGAACATTGCCAAGTGGGCAGCGGAGTTGGCAGAATTCAATCTTGAATTCCTGCCGCGAAAAGCTATCAAGAGTCAAGCCTTGGCTGATTTCGTGGTGGAGTGGACACCTTCTCCATCAAATCTTGGGGTCCCCAGTGAGTAGAAGTCAGAACCCAAGGTCCCAGTCTTCACTGAGCCTCATTGGACCCTCTACTTAGAAAGCTCCATGCAGAAGCAGGGGGCTCGAGCTGGAATACTTCTCCTCGCTCCGACCGGGGAGAAGGTCAAATACATGGTGCACCTTGATTTCAAAGCGACCAATAACATGGCGGAGTATGAAGCTCTCATTTATAGGCTCAAGGTCGTGCTATCTTATGGCATCAAGCAGATGCTAGTGAAGGGTGACTCGCAACTCATCATCAAGCAAGTCAAAGGCGAATGTAGCTGCAAACGCCTTCAACTTGCTGCTTATCTCCTTGAAGTCTAAAAGCTCCAAAAGGATTTCCACGTCCTGGACCTCTTCATTGTCCAACGTCTCCACAACGCAGAAGCTGACGAACTCTCGATGAAGGCTTCAACCGGAGCTCTGGCTCCTAACGGAGTCTTTGTCCGGAGATTGTCAAAACCAACCGCTCAGCCCGCTGAACTGAGTGGAGGGGGCGAGACCAGCACCCTAAAGTTGGTGGTCCCGGTGGCTCTGTTACCATGGCGTCCACCAAGGGTCGTAGGTGATGTAGGAAGCTCTGAGCAACCAGGCACGCAACACTCAAAAGCTCAAGTTAGCTCCAATACGTGGATCTCGGAGATCCGGATCTACTTGAAAGACAACCACCTTCCTGAAGACAGTGTATTCGCTGACCGGATTGTCAGATTGGCTAAAAGATACACGCTGGTAGAAGGGGATCTCCACCGGCACAGTGCCAACAGCGTCCTAATGCAGTGCATTGCAAGGGAATAAGGTCGCGAGCTCCTCGCGGAAATCCATGGAGGCGAGTGTGGGAACCATGCGTCTTCCCGCACGCTAGTCGGTAAAGCCTTTCGGCATGGTTTCTACTGGCCTACAGCACTCCAGGATGCAGTCGAGTTGGTGAAAAAGTGTGAAGCGTGCCAGTTTCACGCAAAACAAATACACACACCAGCTCAGTCACTGCAAATGATACCTCCTACATGGCCATTCACTTTGTGGGGCATGGAAATATTGGGACCTTTCCCAAAAGCTCTCGGAGGTTACAGATTCTTGTATGTCACCATAGACAAGTTCACCAAGCGTCCATTAGCTACTACAGTTCTGATAATCAATAAGCAATCAGCAATAAAATTCTTGAAGTCCATAGTCTGTAGGTTTGGAGTTCCGAACAGAGTCATCACTGACAATGGAACCCAATTTACAAGTGCGGCATTTCAAGAGTATTGCGAAGATCTCAGCATTCAAGTCAGCTATGCATTAGTAGCTCACCCGGCAAGTAATGGCCAAGCTGAGAGAGAAAATGCGGAAATTTTAAAAGGTCTCAAGACGCGCACTTATGAGTGCTTGAAGAAACACGGAGCCAACTGGATAGAGGAGCTTCCGTCTGCATTATGGGCAAGCAGGACTACACCTAACCGGTCTACTGGAGATACACCCTTCTTCCTAGTGTAGGGATCTGAAGCAGTCCTTCCTCCGAAGATCACCATAGGGTCACTCCGGGTTTGGACCTTCGATGAAGCCACACAGGACTAGCTCCAGCATGAATACCTTGACGTCATCAACGAGGGAAGGTGCCAAGCAGCTGTTCAGAATGCGCGTTATCGCCAGGCGCTCCGGCGCTATCATCAAAGGCATGTGCGCAACTGACAGCTCGAGGAAGTCGATCTTGTGCTTTGGAGAATACTGACTCGAGAAGGGATGAACAAACTTTTCCCCAGCTGGGAAGGTCCCTTCAGAGTGATCAAAGTATCCCGTCCTGGATGCGTTCACTTGGCAACTGAGGATGGGACCCTGCTTCCTAATCCTCGGAACATCAAGCACCTCCGTAAGTTTTATGCTTAGTATCACGGAGGTGAGTTTGTAATTACATACAATGTAAATTATAGAGTCTATACACAGAGTCAGGTAGGTCCTTCGGGAGAACATCCGCACCCCTTCGGGAGGGCCCAGGACATTCAAGCAACACTTGACAGAGTCACAGCACTAAAGGTGTAGCTACGTGCTCTAGGTTAGTACAAAATGTATAGCACGCTTAGCCTGGTTCTGTACCCTAAGTTCGTCCTTGTCTCCCCTGTAATCCGGACCTATAATGAAAGGCATTGTTGTGTAAAAGCAGACTCCACGTGCATTAATTTTGTACAGGCTCGTTTTCTTTTCTTTACCCTTCTCCTTATTGTCTATAATGAAGTTGTGCAATTCTTTTTTACCTTTAGTCCAAGTTACTCATATGTTGTACAAGTTATATCGTTGTTGTTTATTCAGATCTTAGAATTGTTGGACGGTCTACTCGCCTGAACGCCAAGCCAACATAGGTCCGGAGTGTGCTATCGACTTATCCTGGTCCAGCACCCTAAGTACGCCACTCTACCTACATTCCGACAGGCCTCAGTAAGGCGAGTCCTAAAAGCATTCAGATCTGGAAAGATTACATCAATGTGCTTGTTATCATATTGAGTTTCTTTGGATCTAAAATTCAAATAAGAACAGTAAGTCGCAAAAGAGTTATAGACGAGAGGATGAATTTTACTATTTTTCTTGTCTTTGATGCACAGGAAAAATGAAAACTCATGACGATGGTGGATGATGCCAGAGCTACCAAGCTCCGACATCCCCCAAAGGGGGCCCGCCGTCGACGTTTCAGACGTTGAAAGTGGGTGCCGTCGAAGCTAACAAGCTCTGACAACTCCCATGGGGGCCCAACGTCGACGTGAAGCATAATGGCAATTAAAGTGAAGATTGTGAAATCACCCGAGGGGATTCGCTGTCAACGTATTCTATGATTGATGGTGATGAGAAAGTTTAGGCCCGATCTTATGAAAGGTAATGGATAAGTCGATTGACGTGGAGATCTCGACGTTGATGATCCGAGGCTCTCGAGTAGAACACAAACATCCCATGTAATCACTACACCACAGCTCCATTGGTTTTAAACCATGCTTCACACGATTGACCTCGCCAAGAAGGCTAATCTCTGCAAGTGCAACTGAGAACACAAGCAAGAACAAGGTAGAAGCGATCTGAATTGCTAAATTGGGGTCTTACAAACCAAAGAACGGCGATATTATTGATCTAAGCAAAACCCACTGAATATGACTGGCGGCTGCAGTATTTAAATGCTAGGGTTCACCAAAACATGATTAGACACGTCCCTAATGGACTCTTACGGGATACAAGGCTCAAAGGCCCGATTCAGTAGCGCAGCACCAGACAGAAATCTGGACTCGACTTATTTTGACGATTTCCAATGACTCCGGTGGAATTTTGAGGTGGGACTAGAACCATTGGAAAGTTTATCTTCTCCTCTTTCCGTGCATATGTATAAAGTCAAAAATGGGGTACGTATGCCTCCTGTGCGTTCATTTTAAGGTGGACTGCTCCTGGACTCCGAGTTGAACTCGAGTCCGAGTTGTAAACTGTTTCCATCAACTTGTGGATGTCCCAGCTGGTTCTCCATGCTCCCAAGGCCTCTTTCCTTCACTTGTTGATCTTTTCCATTATTCCTAATAACAATTAAATCATCACATAGCAATCTATTCTCAAACTCACATGCAAAAGAAGTTAGGAGCGAATTCACCTGCTGATTTATTAACCGTGCTCGTGCTCTTGTGATTGGTCCTTGCATTCAATGTGTGTATCCGCTGTTGTGATGTCCTCATCATCCTCCCCCTCTTGAATTGGAGTCATTCTCGACTCAAGTTCATCTTCTTGTCCCAAGTACGGTCACAAATCTGAAATGTTAAATGTAGGACTAACACCAAAATCGGGAGGCAATTCAATTTTATATGCATTATCATTAATCTTTTCAACAATCTTAAAAGGATCAGCAGCTCGTGCATAAGTTTAGATTTTCTCAAGTCTGGGAATCGTTCTTTTCTCACCGGTTCAAGTTTTACTTCTTTTCTACCTTTACTACCTGCAATCCTATACTTCTCATTCATCATTTCAATATTTTTCTTTGTAGCTTCATGCATCTTAAGAATGAATTCAGATCGTTGTGTAGCATCCAAATTTATAGTTTCAGAAGGAGGCAAAGGTAGTAAATCAATAGGAGCACGGGGATTGAAACCATACACTACCTGGAATGGACTTACCTTTGTCGTGGAGTGAATAGATCTGTTGTAAGCAAATTCTATATGCGGTAAACACTCCTCCCACAACTTCAAATTTGTTTTCAAGACAGCCCGCAACATAGTAGATAAAGTACGATTAACTACCTTGGTTTGTCCATCCGTTTGTGGGTGACATATAGTTGAAAACAGCAACTTGGTTCCCAATCTATACCACAAAGTTCTCCAAAAATGACTTAAAAATTCTGTATCACGATCAGAAACAATGATATTTGGCACACCATGTAAACGAACAATTTCTATCATAAATAAATCAGCAATTTGTGAGGCATTATCATTCTTATGACAAGGTATAAAGTGTGCCATTTTGGAGAAACGATCAAGGACTACAAAAATACTATCCCTCCCCCTCTTAGTCCTAGGCAATCCCAAAACAAAGTCCATAGAAATATCCTGCCAAGGTACACTAGGAACAGGAAGAGACATATAAAGACCATGTGGGTTAAGGCAAGACTTAGCTTTATTGCAAGTAGTACATCGTGACACATAGCGCTCGACATCACGCCTCATATTTGGCCAAAAGAAGTGTGTGGACAGCACGTCTTCAGTTTTCTTCACTCCAAAATGTCCCATTAAACCTCCTCCATGTGCTTCCTGCAAAAGTAATAGATGAACGGAGCTAGCTGGAACGCATAGCTTGTTAGCACGATAGAGGAGATCCTCTCGCAGCACATATTTATTCCAAGTTCTTCCTTCTCTGCATTTTTCAAAAGCATCTTTTAAGTCCAAATCAGTAGGATATAATGCTTTTATTGTTTCCAAACCAAAGATTTTATGATCAAGTTGGGACAGCATGGTATAACGCCTAGATAATGCATCGGCAATGACATTTTCCTTCCCTTTCTTATGCTTAATTATGTATGGAAACGACTCTATGAACTCAATCCATTTAGCATGTCGTTTATTTAGATTGGTTTGACACTTAAGATACTTCAATGATTCATGATTGGAATGTATGACAATTTCCTTAGACCAAAGATAATGTTGCCAAGTTTGTAATACTCGCACTAAGGCATACAATTCCTTATCATAAGTGGTATAATTCAGAGAAGGACCATG
The DNA here is from genome assembly GCA_036927565.1 of Tuctoria greenei. Lineage (NCBI taxonomy): Eukaryota > Viridiplantae > Streptophyta > Magnoliopsida > Poales > Poaceae > Tuctoria > Tuctoria greenei. The sequence goes on from JAYESD010000001.1 coordinate 204,021,225, forward strand.
AAGTTTTTCACTAAAGAAAGCAACGGGTTTACCTCCTTGTATGAGAACGCCTCCAATACCAATTCCGCTTGCATCGCATTCTAGCTCAAAGGTCTTGTCAAAATCAGGAATTTGTAGCAATGGTGCTTGTGTAAGCTTCGATTTGTGAGCATCAAAAGCTTGTTTCTTCAGTTCGCCCCATCGAAATGGCACTCCCTTCTTCGTTAGCTCATGTAGAGGTGCTGCAATGGTGCTGAAATCCCGCAGAAAACGGCGATAAAAACATGCAAGACCAAGAAAACTACGAACATGTGTGACGGTTATTGGGGCTGGCCAGCTAGTGATTGCTTCAATATTTGCCTCATCCATCTCAATTCCTTGCGGGGAAATGACATATCCAAGAAATGATACTGAATTGGTGCAAAAGACGCACTTTTCGAGGTTAGCAAACAAACGTGCATCTCTCAAAATAGTAAAAACAGCACGTAAATGATCAAGATGTTCATCATAGGACTTATTGTAAATGAGGATATCATCGAAGTAAACCACCACAAATTGTCCAATGAAAGCACGAAAAAACCTCGTTCATTAAACGCATAAATGTGTTGGGTGCATTAGTTAAACCAAAAGGCATGACTAACCACTCATTAAGTCCAAACATGGTTTTAAATGCAATTTTCCATTCATCTCCTAGTACTATTCTAATTTGGTGATAACCACTACACAAGTCAATTTTTGTGAAGATGATAACACCACTCAATTCATCAAGCATGTCATCTAAGCGAGGAATAGGATAACGATATCGAATCGTGATGTTATTAATCGGTCGACAATCAACACACATGCGCCAACTACCATCTTTCTTAGGAACCAAAAGAACAGGAACGGAACAAGGGCTAAGGTTTTCACGAATGTACCCACGGTCCAAAAGATCTTGGACTTGTCGCTGAATTTCCTTAGTTTCCTCTGGATTCGCCCTGTATGCTGCACGATTTGGCAAACTTGCTCCTGGAATCAAATCAATCTTGTGTTCAATGCCTCTCATCGGTGGTAAACCAGGGGGTATCTCAGAGGGAAACACATCCTCAAACTCCTACAAAAGGTTAGCAACAGCAGGGGGCAATGCAATAGACAATTCATGAAGTGAAAACATGGCTTCATTGCATACTAAAGCATAGCACATCCCCTTAGCATCGAATAAATCAGCAAGGTCAGATTTAGTTGCGAGCAACGATGGTGATTTTAACCTAATGGCTTGCTGTTTTTCAGATTCTAGTTTTGTTGCTTTGCCATCACGTATTTTACTCTTCTCAAAATGCACAATTTCAGCAGGAGTCATGGGGAGCAAAGTTTGATTTTCTTTCCCTTATGCATGAGAGTATATTTATTAGTTCTACCATGATGAATAGCATCTGTATCAAATTCCCAAGGACGACCCAATAAAACAGAACAAGCATCCATAGGAACAACATCAAAATCAGCAAAATCATGATAAGAACCAATTGAAACATGTATTCTCGTTGTTTGTGTTACCCGCCTTACCGATGTTGTTGAACCATTGAATGTGGTATGGATGAGGGTGTGCTCTTGTTGTCAAACCAAGTTTCTTGACGACGTCCGTGTTCACCAAGTTATTGCAGCTACCTTCATCAATTATAGTGTATACATGGCAGTCCTTGACGACGAGAAACATGTGGAAGAGGTTGTGTCGTTGTAGCTTGTCGTCAGTCTCCACTTTGGAGCTCAAGCCACGCTGCACAATGATGCTCCTATAGTTCTCCGTCGCTGCTGTACCAAGTACCTCTTCTTTGGTGTGTTCGTCATTTGGATCTGTAAAGTCAGTAGCAAGAGAATATTCATCTTCAACATCTGAAGTACTATCATACCCGCCATCGTTGCGTGCTATGTATGCTCGTTTGCTCGGGCAATATCTCATCATATGACCAAGTCCCTGGCAGTGGTGACACTTAGTGTCGGAAGTACGACCCATAGAAGGAGTGGATGACGAAGGCTTGAATGATGTCGCCTTGTTGCCCTTCGTCACGCGAGAAGGTGGAGCAGCAGGTATAGTTCGTTGGCCACCATTGGATGGTGTAGTTGCTGCACGGGGGGTCGAAGATGGTGCTGTTTTGGATGGTGTGGGCGTCGAACGAGGCGTGAAGTTGCTCCTTGTGTGTTGTTGTTGTTGTTGTCGGTCCTGCAATTCTTTTTCTGCCAACATATCAAGCTGAAACAATCTGTTAACAGTATCATATTCCTTGTAATCAACAATGTCCTGAATTTCACGGCTCAACCCCCCATAAAAACGAGCTATTTTATCATCAATGTCCTCTACTACCCCACAACATAGCATACCCTTTTGTAACTCTTGATAATACTCCTCTACGGACATGTTACCTTGGTCTAAGTGCTGCAATTTTTTGCGAAGCTCCCGCTGAAAAGATAGAGGAACAAATCAAACACGCATAGCTTCCTTTAATCTATCCCATGTTGGAGGATCAGTTCTAGTTTTAACAAGTTCATTCCACCATATGATAGCAATATCCTTAAACTCACTAGTGGCTTGACAAACTCTATGTTGTTCAGGAACAAGATGGGCATTAATTTTTGCTCTACTGTCATCTCCCAATCAAGATAAGCCTCAGCATCATAAGCACCAGAAAAAGGGGGTATAGTAAATTTCACTGTAGCAAAAGGATCATCAGGAGGACGGTTATAATTGTTATGATGATTATTACCTCCCATACCTCGACGATAAAGTGGTAGTCTTGGCTGATTGTTGTGATCTTCCATATCATCATAAGCATTGTCTTCATGTCTTCCAACGAGAGGCAACCGAGCCTCAAAAGTATTCATCCAAAGAGCAAGGTCCTCTAGTTGGCGAGTCAAGTTCGCCAATGACTCCTCCGTTGTTGCGTTGTATTTGGTGAACATATCTGTCATGGTCTTCATCATATCACGTAACTCAGCATGTTGAACACATTCATCATCATTGTCTTCTCCTACCATTGTTAGTAGGAAACAAAAGACAACAAAAATATGTTATCCCTATCAACTACAGCGACAATGTGAAAGGTGGAAGAAAAACAATCTCTCTCGCTCAAGCGTCTTACCACGCTCTTACAAGTGTTCTTACCGACGCAGCAGGTGGTGTGGATGGTGAGATGGACCAATGAAGTGTGGGGTGATTGCAAAGGTACCTGTTATGCTCAAGAGAAAGGTGGAGCTTGGATGGTACAATATGGTGGCTAATAAGCAGAAAATCATTAATAGGTAAACAAAGTTGATTAAGTATTCAATGTAGGAAAATAGGTAAACAAAGTTGAATAAGTATTCAATGTAGGAAACTGTTGCTAGTCAACCAAATGATCTAGGGCCTAGAACAACACAAGGAAGTAGCAAGGCAAAAGGAAAACAGAATGATATAACCAACAATCACAGCACAAGTAGTATAGGCCAATTGCTTTAATATGCGTGCTCTTCACTATTTTTTATTTTTCGTAATATTTTTTGATATTTTTTATTTACTCAGGAGCACAAAGATATGAAGCACACAAATTTGCAGCTTAATTGGATATAATATGAGGCCTATAGAAACTCAAGAAGATTCTTTAAAATTCGTGCTGAAACTTCGGAGGTCGGATAGCCTATCTTCCGAGGGGAATTTGGGCAATCTAATTTTGCCTAACGAGGCTACGCGGCAGAAAATCAAATGCAAAATTTTGCGCAGATAAATTTGAAAAAAAAAATCGCCCGATTTCGTGTTCGTATGCGAAAGTTATGACCGTTTTAAGGTAGGCTGTCCGAGTTACGATTTTTGGTAATTGATTACAACTCGATTTGAGAACAGAACTCGCAATCGGATATGAAAACGATCAGAAATTTGCACAGAAACTAATGGGGTGGTGTGTGATGATTCAAGGATGAGTGGAACAAAGGTTTGTCACCTAATCTAGGGCTGGCAATGCGGGAGTTCACGCAAGGCGACTAGCTAGGGCAAACCAACGAATGTGGTGGATCGTTTTGTTATTTAGGGATTGTGGAATAGGTGTCGAATAGTAAGAAAACAAGGACGAAACAAGATAACAAGGACCCAAAACACAAAGCTAAACCAGCAACAAGACTCGACCACACGAATACAAACTCAACAATGCAAACTGAAAAACGAAACTGCAGGCACTATAGTCTAGGAAGTGGTAAAAACGATCTAATTTTTTTGTGGCTTTTTTGTGGACTGTAGGTACGAAACAAAATCGATCTAATGGAAGGAAAACAAAGATACCTCACAGGCAACCTGGAAATCTCATACCAATTGATGAGAAAGTTTAGACCCGATCTTCCGAAAGGTAATGGATAAGTCGATTGATGTGGAGATCTCGACGTTGATGATCCGAGGCTCTCGAGTAGAACACGAACAGCCCCTGTAATCACCACACCACCGCTCCGTTGGTTTTCAACCATGCTTCACAGGATTGACCTCGCCAAGAAGGCCCCTGCAAGTGCAACCGAGAACACAAGCAAGAACAAGGTGGAAACAATCTGAATTGCTAAATTGGGGTCTTACAAATCGAAGAACAGCGATATTATTGATCTAAGAAAAACCCACCAAATATGACCGGCGGCTGCAGTATTTAAAGGCTAGGGTTTTTCCAAAACACGATTAGACGCATCCCTAATGGACTCTTATGGGATACAAGGCCCAAAGGCCCGATTCGGTGGCGTAGCACCGGACAGAAATCTAGACTCGACTTGTTTCAATGATTCCCAAAGACTCCGGTAGAATTTTGAGGTGGGACCAGAACCATTGGAAATTTTATATTCTCCTATTTCCGTTCATATGCAGAACGTCAATAACGGAGTCCGTATGCCTCCTAGGCCTCCGTTTTAAGGTGGACTGCTCCTGGACTCCGAGTTGAACTCGAGTCTGAGTTGTAAACTGTTTCCATCAACTTGTGGACGTCCCAGCTGGTTCTCCACGCTCCCAAGGCCTCTTTCCTTCATTGGTTGATCTTCTCCATTATTCCTAATAACAATTAAATCATCACATAGCAATCTATTCTAAAACTCACATGTAAAAGAAGTTAGGAGCGAATTCACCTGCTTATTTATTAACCGTGCTCGTGCTCTTGTGATTGGTCCTTGCATTTCAATGGGTGTCTCCGCTGTTGTGATGTCCTCATCAGATGGTAGATATCATCGAAGCTAGGAAGCTCCAACAACCGCAAGGGGCCGCTATCGATGTTTTACGCGTTGACAGTGGGCGCTGTCAGACCTAACAAGCACCAACAACCCCAGGGGGCCCGCCGTCGATGTCTTATGCATTGACAGTGGGTGTCGTCGGACCTACCAAGCTCCGACAACCCCAGGGGGCCCACCTTCAATGTCTTATGCATTGACAGTGGGTGCCGTCGGACTTACCAAGCTCTAACAACCCCAGGGAGCTCATCGTCGACGTCTTATGCGTTGATAGTGGGCGCCGTCGGACCTAACAAGCTCTGGCACCTCCTAGGGGGGCCGTCATTGTTGTCACAAAGCATCCAAGTCATCAAAACACTGTCAAAACCTTTTGGTACATGCTCGCAATCGAATTGTGCCCATCTACCAGAGGCCAACAAGATAAAGGACAGTGTATTGAAGACAAACAAAAATAGGATTCATTCATTTCAAAAATATTAAATTTCATTCATTCGAGGATTGGAGATTAAAAAATTTGAGAGTTACAAGTGGGATCAAAAGAGAAAAGTCCTAGGATCTGCGGAAGTATGAGGCAACTTTCTGGGCAACCTCTTGAACGCTGACCTTGGCGACGTCTTCCTCTTTATCAACGGGCCCTTCGAGCACTGGATCGAGTGAGAATTGGGGGGTCTCGGCTCTTGTAACACGGCAGCACATATTCTACGACGTTCTTGACCAGAGATTTCCCCTCTGTCTCTAGCTGGTCCACGATGATGTCACCCATCGCGTCGAGTTTGCTGTCGGCAGAGCTGAGTGCCACCAGCGCTTGGTCCAGCTCCGACTCTGGATTGTCCGGACGTACTGGACTAAAGCCCAACGACATCAAAGCATCATTGGATCACCCAAAGAAGTCCCACACTTGCTAGGACTCAGTCTCCCTCAAATTCCGCAGCTCCTCCAGTGACCTCCTGGCGGCCACAAGCTCTGAACCTTCCCGGGCGAGGCACTCGACCTCTTTAGCATGCTGCTGAAGCTTTCAGCAACTTGCTTTTCGTGACCAGCTAGCTCCGACTCCCGGAGGTGGATGCAGTTCTGCCAGTTGGCCAGGTCTTTCTCCCTACCCTGCACATTCTCCTCTCTGGTGGAGACTTTGACCTCTCTCTTGTTGAGGTATTGTCCCCTCTGCCAGAGTTTCCCCTCCTCGTGCTTGCACTGCTCATCAAGCTTCTTAGTGCGGTCTGCCAAGCTTTTTTCACCCAGATACAGTCTTTGGGTCAACTCCCCCTCTCTCTTCAAAATATCCTCTTGCTGTTCCAGAAGTTTTTCTTCCCGTTCATTGAGACCTTCCTGGCGCGTGAGAAGCATCTCATGGAAAGTTTTGCGGTTGTCCTGGCAGTCTTTTGCCGCCTCTTTGGCCTCTTTGTCCTGTTCAAACAGCGCCCATGATTGGTCATTGAGAGCCTTGATCAAACATTCCTTCTCGATGAGCAAGCGCTCATACCCTGTCAGTCAGTCCTTTTCCTGATCTATCCAGTCCCGTTGGTCCGCCAACCTCGACTGCATTAGCTTCGCCTCGAAGTGAAGCCTATTGAGCCAACACCTCAAGGTATGGCGCTCTTCTCAGATGATGTTGCTTTCATAGTCGAAGGCGAGCTGAACTTGACAAAGACTGGAGCAGGAATTGACGATAGAAAACACCAAAGGGATAGGCTCCGGACCTACCGGGGTGTTCACCGCCGGCTCCAGGTGGTCTTCAAGCACAAAAATTGGGTCCCACGTCACAAGCGCAGTCCTCTGCGGTCCTGCATCACTAGGGCCGTCCCCCGGAAGCTCTTCCACATCTACCGGCACCGAAGAGGGTCCCACCAAGTGAACTTAAACCTCCAGTGCTGACACCAAAGGTCCCTCCGCTGGATATTCAACCGTCGGCACCATAGACGGAGGGTCGGCCATCGACTCTTCCGGTTGCACCGGCTCAGACATGGGCGCCCCCAGAGTAATTACCTCCAGAGCGAATGATGGAGCTTTGTCCGGAGCTCCTGTCACTACAGGCTCAGGCACCAATACATCAACCATGTCTGGCTTGGAGGACGGAGCTTCAACCATCTCTAGCACAAAGTCCGAAACTGCGAGCACCTCTGGCTCAACTTCTGGATCTTCAGCCACTTTCGGCATGGGTGTCGGAGCTTTGGTTACCTCCGGCTCTAGCGCCGGAGCTTCCTCCACCTCCAACTCCTGCACCGGAGCCTCAATCTCTGGCGCTGCAGCTGGTGGTACTTCTTCATCACTTGTCCCTTGTGGTCCGGCGGTACCACGGGAGCCTCTGGCATCTCCTCTGGATCCAAGTCCATGAAAGTTGGCGTCAGAGCTGCCGTGACTTCTGCCACCACTTGGGGAGGCTCAGTGGTTGAAGCTGGAGCTTCTGCATGCTCATCTTCAGTCGCTGCAGCAGGTGCTGAAGCCTTGGACTTCTTTCTCGACACCATGGAAACAAAAGGTTTGGGAGATTAAAGATATAACAAAGACAAGGTTAGCACCTCAAGGTGAGTTGACGACGCTTACCTTGGAATGCTATCGCCCCAGTCACCTCAGAATCTCTTCTTCTGAGGCCCACAGTTAGAGCCCACCAGATCTGGTAAGACAAAAACCTCGGACCTTGGTCGGGAGCCACTTGCAACAGCTGGAGTCTTCTCAGCCGGGACCTCCCTCGGCTGAGAAGGACCTCCGGAACCACAACCCACAGCTGGCACCACAGCTAGAGTTGACCTACCAGAGCTTGAGTCCCTCGAGGGCACTGGCACCGAAGTAGGCATAGCCACTGAAGATCTCCTTCGCCGGGTATAAGGGGCTGTTGAATTCGGAGCTGACCCGATGGGGCTTCTGTCAACATACCTTAACTTCCTCTTGCGGCTGGAAGATTCGGTCGGCTCCTTGCCTTTGCCCTTGCCCTTGCCGATGTCATCAACTTTCTGGCTCGCGGGAGGGGTAACCATCTTCTCAGAAGCTTCGGGGATCGCAACCTCAGAGATAGGGCGCCTCTCGACCAGGCCCAAGTCATCCAATGCTGGCATTCTCCTCCGGATCTCCCTGCTAACCTCTGGAACCATGTTCAGAGGCAGGAAGGCAGCCGACGAAGTCAGGGCGTCACGGGAGATACCTCCGTTTTGAAATTTTTTTGAGATGGATCTTCAAAGTTTCATCGTCCAAGTTGGTCTTGAAACCAACTTTAATTCAGTTATGATCCATCTCACTATTGAACGCCCATGCGGGCCATTCCCTAGTCTTCAGCGGGCCCACCTGTTCACCAAGGAATTGTCAAAGACCATTTTGTGAGTCACTCCTCCCACTATGCATTCTTCGATCATGTTCAGGATGGGCTTGTACACATCCGACAGCTCCAGAACTACGTTCCGGGCGTCAATGTCGACATTGGGAAGGCCCTTTGGCAGCTCCAGCTTCTCATGCTCCTCCACAGTGATGATCAACCAATAATTCTTCCAATCATCCCACTTGTTAGAGGGGATGGTCTTCAAGTACTTGAAGGGGCAATTCTTCCGCTTCAGGAAGTAGTAGAAGCCAATGAGCTCTATCCCATTGCCGGTGGTGTGGACTGTGAAGAAGGTTTGGAACAGCTCGATGCAGGGAGGCACGCCCACCCACATCTCGTAGAAGTGGACGAAAGTCACCACTATCAAGAGAGAGTGGGGGCCGATATGATAAAGTTGGAGGTCGTAGAAATCCAGCACCATCAAGAGAAAGCTTGAGAAAGGCGGGATTAGACCAACCATGGCATACACCGAGAAGTACACCATATCTTTGGTGCACTCCTTCTTGAAGGGGAGCTTGTCGAAGTGGATGTCCTTGTTGCAGGTGTCCCTGGACCAACCCATGTAGGTCCGAACACTCGACATCTCCTCGTCGATCTTGAACTTGCTGCGGGGAATACCCAACTCCATCGCGGCAAAGTGGACCAAAAGTTAGAAGGCTATGCGAAAGTTGGGAGGCTCTGAGCACAAATTCGATCGAAAGCATAAAGAGTCCTCAAACCATGCTGGTTTTCCTTCTTAAGTAAGCCTACGCAACGTTTGGATGGAAACCACAATCGGGCCAAGATCGTGTTTTCAAAAATATACCCTGCCAATGATGAATGGGCCAGGGTCCACTCTGGCGGAAAGGCCGAAGTTATTATCCCAGGTGAATTGCTGTCATGATGGGAAGTTGGAAGCCCGAACGCGGCGGCCTAACAGGCACGCAAAACCGATACGGTTTTTGCTTTGGGAATCTGCGACCTTCAATTGCGCGAGATTCGCACGCAAAGATCTCACTTGCCGCATTCAAAATAAGCCACGCGGCGATAGTGTAACTGTGAACCATTGCCCCAACGGCACAAAAGAAGACCTTTGAAGCCGCAACACGGGAATGAGAGATGGCCCCACCTCCGGTAGAATAACTTAACCTAAACGGTTTCTCCCGGAGGTGGGCTCGGGGGCAATTGTCGGTACCCTGCGTACCGGGTATCCCATGATACTGCAAGAAAAGCTAAGGATTTCCACCTATACAAGTTGAAGACCTCTGAAGGCCGCACGTGTTACACAGTGCTGGACCTGCCTCCCTCGTTTGGGTACATCCAGCCCTGACATGCGTAACACAAGGTCGGACCTAACTCCCATCATAGGGAAGCTCCGGTCTTGCCACGTGTCCAGTGACCCTGGACCTAACCCTCAGTAGAGGGAAGCTCCAGTGTTGCCATGTGTATAGTGGCTCCACACCTGCCTCCCCACGATGGAAAGCTCCAGAGCCGCCACGTGCCGAACCTCTGGAGCTAGGACTTCAACGGAAGACAGACAAATCTCCAACGGTTTAGACCTTCAAGGGACAGCTAAAGCGACAGTTACAAGACCTCATTATGTGTCATTAATGCCATATTAATGACACACGATCAGTGGACTGTTAATAGGGGTAATGTCATTATTAAGGCACATTATCACACTATTAACCACACTTAATATTTAGTGATAGTGTATTAGACACTTAACTATGCCAGGGCCACATGTCGGGCCAGGCAAGTGATGTAATGGCCAGTCCTTAGATTATAAAAGGTTTGCACCGCACGATATGTAAAAAAGGAGGCTCACACACTCACAAGTGCCATACAGATTCATACATACAACACACAATCTGTGGAGTAGGGTGTTACACTCAGGCGGCCCGAACCATGTAAAATCTCTCGTGTCATAATCTTGCTCATAATCTCACTCGCGCCCCAACCAATCAAGAACTTCGCGGCCTACATTCTAGTAGTACGGGGGGGAGTGTCGATTCCACATATCGACATCGGCCCTCTGAGGTTATACCGCTCCGGCTCTCCTAGAGTCCATTTTACCTCCACCAGGAGAAGCCCCCTCTTGAGACATGCGGATCCCAAGGCAGATTCTCAGAACGAATTCCCTGCACCGTCCGACTACCAGCACTACGCTGGGAGAGGCCTAATTAATTGACCAAGCTGCCTCATACTCAGTCTTGTGGTGATACTGTATAGCTTAGTGGCTACTCCATAAACCAGTCCTTAGAATCCGGCAAGGTCGAAACCCCAATCCTGGGTCTCATGCGTACTACACAATACCATTCAAACCAACCCGCCAGATTCCTATTCACTACAATTCATTTTCCAATATCATAATCATGATTATAAGTCACAAGTAATAAATTTGATCAATGTTTTCCCACCCTTCAACTTTGCATGGCTAAGCGTAAAGTAATTCCCAAATACCACCCTTCCATACCCAAGCGACAAGAAAAGAAAGGTAAATCAAAAGGGTATTCATAACATAGGATTCATATTAATTAGCATGCAACTAACTAAAATCCTTAAAAAGGTGCAAGATGATCAAGGATACTTGCCTGTCTTTATATAGTTGCTCAGTTCTTCTATATTGAACTCTTGATCTCCATATTATTCGTGTTGCTTCTTGGCTATAATCCGAATGCATATAAACTACCATTGAAAGATAAAAAAAATTATTAACAATAAACCATACATTCAAATCATGTCGTAAAAGCTATTGCACGGACATTTTAGGGTTGAGTGAGGACCTACACGTGATTACAATTTAAATCAGTGTTATGGATACTTTATTGCATGATACTAACATTTCTGGTTTAAATGGCACAATTATAGTAAATGAAAAAACAAATTACATTACTCATTTATTGGTTTATAAGAAAATATATTTTCTATAGGCTTATACTATTTTTTATATTTATTTCTAAAGCTTTTCCATAAATTTCAGTAAATTGAGTATGCTAAAATACATTTATTAGGCATGATTAGGATTTAAAATAATTATTTCCTATGTGGATTGTTTATAAAATAGTTAATATGAATTTTATAGAATTTATTGTGTTTCATAGAATTTCCCTAGATTCAAGCTACTATTATTATAAGCTAATCGAGTATTTTATACATTTATTCCTATGTGAAAATAATTAATATTGAATATTCTAAATACAAAATATTATTTTCTTATTCTGGACTATTTTACAATATTGCAGGGATTTACTTGCTATTTAGAAATTATACAGGGTTTTTCATCTAAAAATAGAATAATCTAGGGGCTTACTACGTAAAATTTCATTATTTCATGTGGTGCTATAGCTGACTCTGAGCTAATACCTATTTATTGCAAAGACCAAGGGCTAAATTGTAATTACCAGGACCTAGGAATAATTTTATTAGAAGGCACAGGGGCTAGATTGCAAAAGAACGATGGGTTATCCGCACTTCTAATCTCAGTCGTTGGATCTAATGCCAGTGGTCCAGATTTTATAAAGTGAAGGGGTACATTGCGGGCTTATCTAGATCGTTGGATTTATTTAGACGGTGATTCTATTATTTTGATGTTGTACGTGTGGCTAGATGTGGAGCATCGGATTTTATTTGGATGACACAGATTTAAATGGACGAAGGGGTATATTGACTTCTAATCTCAGCCGTTGTCATGAGAACCGTCGGCAAGGGACGCAAAGACCAATGTGCTTCTTCTTCCTAGAGGTCGCATGGTGGTGGCGCCATGAGCGGCTCGTCGAGCTCGCCGGAGCAACACGGATTCGCGACCAAACTTCGTGAAACTCGAATCTAACAACTAAATCGAAGGAGGAGGCACATTTGAACTCACCTAGAGCATTTTTGAGTCCTGGAACAACGGGTGCAGAGGTGTTCATCAGAGAAGAATGGAGAGCGGCGTCGGTTTCTATCGTGAGGTCGTCTCGGTGGCCGATCTTCACGTTCCTTACGCTGGGGATCTCCTCTCTAATAACTCAAACATGATGAGGTGGTTATGTTGTGGAAATGCGGGTGGAACAGCCAAGGCGATAGTGAGAGGCGGCCGAACCTTGACAGTCTCCGTCGGGACAATGTTCCGGTGGTGATTCCTCAGCGACGTCTTGTCCGGGAGGTGTTCTAGAGCAAGGCGAGTACGATGGGAGGGTTAGCTCGAGGGGAAACCGAAGGAAGACATCGAAACAATGGCGGTAGTGGGGCGGCTTACCAGATCTCAGTGGGATTTCATGATTTCCGGTGTCGATTCATGTCGGGGAAGACTGAGGAGAGCTCGTCGCATCCTTGAGAAGCCACACGACATGCCAGCATGGCCTAGCAGCAAGAGATCGACGGAAATCGCGCAACGACGGCAGCTCCCGAGTGGTACACGTGCAGCGGCACAGAACATGGTAGAAACGTGAGATGCAGTGGTATGGCCGAGAGGGCAACGCACGGTAGGAAGAAGAGATCGGGGCACCTAGTGCCGTATAGGGAGCGGAGCTGACACAAACGCCAAGGGGTGATGATTCCTGTGCGATCTTGGGCGCGAGCATCACGGAGAAGAAACCGGCATCGACTGGAGGGGCCCACGGGCAGAGGGAGGAGACGATGCGGTTGGGCTGTAGAAGGGCGGGGTTCCCCCGATGGAAAGAAATCTGAGATGGCAAGATTTCCGGAGCAGTTGCGTGATAGTGGCAGCCATTCCGCGTGTCTGCGTGCGCTTGACGTGCGGAAGAACGCTTCGTTGAAGAGGTGGAAGCCAACCTGACAAAGAGGCCCGTTGCAGAGAAAGGAAAAAAAAAAAGAAACAACCTGATCTGCACACTATGGCCCAACAAGGGAAACGTGACTGGCAGTGAATTGATCTAGGTTTGGGCCGCGCTAAAAAATATTTTTTTTCTTATTTTGCATATTATTTATTTCATTGCTTTTAAATTCTAATTTATTTGCATTTTCTTCGTTTTTGAAAATCAGATATTACAATTCTACCCTCTTAAACGGAATCTCGCCCCGAGATTCTATAATGTTGGAGTGTAGTGATCTATGTTTTGATAAAACAACAAGCTATTTTTTAAGTAATTTATTCATGATTTCATTTCTATTTTATGTGTTAAACAATTATTTTAAAACTTCCCAAAGTTTAAAACGTCACAATAGAGAAGTGCAACACGATAAAATTGTTCATAATAGTTTTAAGAGAATGTTCCTTTATCACACAAATGTGCACCTTATTATTTTTTCTTTATCCTTAGATACAATGCGCTGGCAGCTAAGGCTTGGCAGGATGGGTGTTGTTTTTATTTATTGATTTATCAATTCCATATTTTATTTGAATTGGAACATATTTCATCTAGTATTTGGAATTTGTATTTTTGTTTACCTACCCACTAATGATAAAATATGCCTAATTGGTTTAGATTTAAAAATGTTATGATACAATACTATACATTATTTTTATTTCTCTTTTACTTCTGTTCCTACATTTTCATATTTTAAAATGGCCAACAATCCTAATCTGGTTTTAAATTTAAAACCTTCCACTCAAATGTATTATTTTAACGATAATGTACTTATATATTATTATCGATACTATTGTCTATTACCATTATTATTTATTTTCCTTTTCAAAAATACGAGTGTTACAAGACCTACTAGAGTATTTGTTTATTATTATTATTATTATTATTATTATTATTATTATTATTATTATTATTATTATTATTATTATTGTTGTTGTTGTTGTTGTTGTTGTTGTTGTTGTTGTTGTTGTTGTTGTTGTTGTTGTTGTTGTTGTTGTTGTATTTGAATTCAAACATATTCTTTAGTAATTTTAATTGTTACTTTTAATATATAAGTACTGTTGATCAAATATACCTAATTTCTGTAATTTAAAATAACTATCACATATGAACAGTTATGTTTTTTCCTCTATTTCATATTCTGAATTTGGTCAAAATTTTCATCATGATTTTAATTTTTTTAGTCTTTCAATTAAATTTAGTAGAATGATGAATGCATATTATTATTATTATTATTATTATTATTATTATTATTATTATTATTCCCTTTTGTTAAATACGATGGTTACAGTGATGGAGGTGCAACAAGGGAAGGAAGTGACTTGTCCTCTGGTAGTGGCACCTCATGCAAGCATGAAAAAGGTAGTAACTGCGGCATTTATGGCCATTGGGCCAAAGTATGCAGGATGCCAAGACGTCCTCAATAAGAAGCTGCTCACCTAGCAAAGAAGGACAACCGTGTCTGCTCCTCACCACAATGTGCAATCTGTCTTGTGTCCCAATGCAGATTGTGTTCCTCAACGAAGAACGTGTGTTCCTGGGGGCGTGTGAACATGGGGAGTGGTATCTTGATTCTAGAGCAAGCAACCACACGACAGGCTGCAAGTCGGCTCTTGTGTCCCTTGATGAGTCAGTGCGAGGCTCGGGGCCTTTTGGCAACAGTTCTGTTGTCAAAATATGCAGCCTCGGCTCCATCATGATGCAGTGCAAAACAAGGAACATAAGGTGCTGACAGAGGTATATTACATTCCAAAATTGAAAAGTAATTTCATTTTCTTGGGTCAGTTGGAGGAAAGTGGTTGCAAGATTGAGATGGCAAATGGGGAAGCTACCTGAGTATGATCGGAAGAGCGCTTTGCTCGCTCGCGTGCCGCGCACGCGGAACCGATTGTACATACTGAAATTAATTTTGGCAGTGCCAGTGTGTATGATGGTGAAGCATGATCTGGCATGGCTGTGGCACTCTCGCTATGGTCATCTGAATTTCCGAGCCCTTCACGAGCTTGGGTTGAAGAAGATGGTAGAAGGGATTCCCCTGATTGATAGATGTGGAGCAATTCTGTGATAACCATGATTTGGGCAAGTAGCAACGAGGATCGTTTCCACAGGTTCAGATCATCGAGGCGAGTAGACACTTTAGTTCCAAATCGACTTGTGTGGATAGATCAAGCCAACTACACTAGATAGCAAGAATTATTTTCTGCTGATTGTTGATGATTACAGCAGATATATATGGGTTGAGCTGCTCGCAACGAAGAATGAAGCATTTAAATTCTTCAAGAAGATCAAGTCTGCTGCTGAAAATCAACAGGGACATCAGTTCAAGGCGTTCTGTTCTCCGTTCAGATCGGGGTGGTGAGTTTAATTCAGTTGAGTTTGATGTGTACTGTGATGAACATGGCGTCAAACACGTACTACACCACCGCTCCCTACTCTCCATAACGGAATGGAGTTATGGAATGCTGTAATCAAACCATGGTTGAGATGGCGAGATGTCTGCTGAAGTCAAAGAAGATGCCTGCATAATTCTGGGGTGAGACGGTGAGAACAGCGTTGTACATTCTGAACCGCTCGCTAACCAAAATTCTGAATGGGCGCACACCATATGAATCGTGACACAATAGGAAGCCGAAGGTTCATCATCTACAGACTTTTGGTTTTGTAGTTCATGTCAGGAAGCTCGGGCCCGGCATGAACAAGCTTTCAGACAGGTTCCAATGGTTTTTCTCGGCTACAAACAAGGGACAAAAGGATATAGAGTATATAATCCAGTTGAAGGCAAGGTGTATGTTTCACGTGATTTGGTATTTTAAGAAAATCGCTCATGGGACTGGAGTGATGTGGAAACCGAAGGAAACATGGCAGCCACTTTCACAGTCGAGAATGGATCGACTCTACAGTCAGAAGCTTGTCAGGATGAAAGTGATCATGCAAACTCTCCCGATCTCCCTTATCTTCCTATCCCTTCACCAGCAACTCCAATTGCAGATGCAGAGAAGCTGGCAGTAGAGCATGTAACACCATTGACAGAAGGTGCTTGTGATTCTTAAGGTGTGCTACTTTGCAATTGCAGAATACAGAATGTGCTTGACACTACTGAACAAGTGCAAGACTTTGATTACAGTGGTTTGTGCTTGCTCACCGCTGAAGAACCCAAAAGAGTTGATGAAGTCTTGAGCGAAAAATGTTGGAAGAATGCCATGGAAGAAAAAATTAATGCAATAAGAAACAACAAGACTTGGAGTTTGCAAGTCTACCAACTGTACATAGTGCAATTGGTTTCAAATAGGTATTCAAAATCAAGAATGATTCATTGGGGTGGATTTTGATGAATTATTTGCACTGGTGGCCAAGACATTATGTAAGAAAGGCTCATACGAGACGTGCCCGAACGAAGAAGGAAGACAAACAAACTGTGCATCTCCGTCGTCGCATCTCGCATTACGTTATCATCAGAGATGCGCGACAAGGCTCGTCGCCGATCATACTAGGTGTGTGACACACTCAAAAGTAGTGTGTCTCCCTTCGATGAGTCATAACAGACGGGCTTTGCGAGGTCATTGGAGGCGAGCATGGTGCGCGTCGCCCATCATTCTGAACAAGAGAGACACTCTTATGAAGCGCGTCGCATATATGTTGAATGATCTGAGACCTTCTTTATGACAGCCTGTTGCACATTCGTTGACTGATCTGAGACGAGCTGTAAAAAAGCATGTCTCCTTTATTTAGGTAATCCAAGACATCCTCTGTTACAGCGCGTTGCGGATTGTTTGCAGGCAACTTCAGTGCGGCACTCACAGGAGACGCTCCCTGCTAGACGCACATCTCCTATTAGGTGCCCCCACCTCTGATTATGCTGGTTCGCGGCTACATCCTGGAGCTAGTCAGAATTTGGCAGCCGCATTGCCTGTGTCAGCAACATACACATATAGAAACATATGTAGCCAAATGTCTCCTGTTCATCCAGCTTAACATGTAACTTATCAAATATTAACAAATATTAACAAAGTTTACACATATTGACCAATCAAATATTAACAAGTGTAAATCGTGGTTACCAAGTAACTATTTACACAAAATTCCCCTGTTCATCCAGCTACATGTAACTAATTTACACAAAGAATAATTGTCACCTAATAATCTATTAGGTAATGAAATTCTCCATTTGAATTAATGATTTCAGAAACGATAAACCTGCATAGGACGTCTCTAACGTGCTCAAGGCTACGACCTTCAATGTTCCTGAAGGCGGGTCCGTAGTCTTGCCACACGATAAAATGAGATTAGCAAA
Organism: Tuctoria greenei; assembly: GCA_036927565.1. NCBI lineage: Eukaryota > Viridiplantae > Streptophyta > Magnoliopsida > Poales > Poaceae > Tuctoria > Tuctoria greenei. The sequence continues at coordinate 204,038,788 of JAYESD010000001.1, forward strand.
AGATTAGATGCACTTACACGTACATTGCAATTAGGTTGCTCTCCAAATAAATCCATGTGTAAGCAGACATGGAAGCCGCATGTGTTGACCAGAGCTTGTTGTTGGACGTCGAATGCAGTATGATGTGTTAGATATCGGTGGTTTCCTTTTACTTTCACAAAAGATCTAAAAAACATTCATAGTTAATGTAAAATTATCGTGCAAGGAAACTAAAGTGAAGAATGAACTTACTCGTCAATAACGAAAGAGATATCATTTCATGATCGGTTCTTTCGCTCGCCAGGTTTTTCATCTTTTGGCCTTGAGGAGTCACAGTACTAAACACGGTTGTACCGTGTAGATATTTCTATGGTTACCCAATGGTTACCCGTGTTGAACGGTAGGACTAGGGGGTCCTTATCACTGTATTGTTTCATTGCCTTCACCAAATATTGAATAACCTCTTTTCTGCTGCTCGATGTTTGCAGAAGTGCTGGCACTTGCGGGTCAAGATATGCAGCATGTAAAAGCCCTAAATTCAAAGTGCAAAGTTCAGATGGGAGATATTGAAATTTGGATGGGAAAAATAAATTAAATTGGAAAATGAGAAATCAAACCAATTTAAACCTTATTTGAAGGAATTCAAAATTCAAAGTTAGCCCCTATTCAAACTTGGCCAAAATAAAAATCTGAGTTCACTGTTAGCTTCCAAATAGCACCCCTGCAAATTTTCATAATATTTGGAGCGCTAATTCTATTAAATTCAATGGGTACATTGAATTCTAGTCAAATTCAAATTTGAATTTGAATTTCACATGAAACCTGTCCAAATTTGAAATCCAATCTCCATATTTAAATTGGCCTTCCCACAAAAGTCTAGCAATTTTGGACAAGTATTGGTGGGTGAATTGAAAGAACAGAGAGGATTGACTTGGAAGGGGATGTGGGACCTATTACCATGAGTGCTCTGTGTACTGACTGAAGCCAACACCTCACCGTTGGCAAGCAGTTGTGTGGCCTCTCTGGCATCTATATCACTCCCTCCTCGTCCTTATCTTCCCTTCCTAACCCATGTGATAAACACCAGCGCTCCTTTGCTCTGTTTCGCGCCGCCGCGGTTCCGGCGAGAAGCGCCGCCTGTGTGGCAAGGAAGATGAAGGCCGGCAGGCCCTGCTTGTCACCGACATATTTCCCCGCGTGGATCAGCTGTGCCACCGGATCGACTGCGGCTGCGCGGTTAAATCCGTAGCCCCCGGTGTGGCCAAGATGCGATTGGCCCATTTAAACGCAGTGGGGCCGGCTGAATTATTTGAACTTTCCCATTGGAAATTAATTCCAGATTTTGAGCAAATTTTGAAAATCAATTACTCCTAGTAGTTTTGCTCAAAATCTTCCAAATAACTTCTGGTAGACTCCTCTTTTTCTAAAATTTTCAGTGGTGCAATTTGTTAGACATGAAACTCCCAGAATTTTCATAATTAATTCCTTTGAGCTAATTTCTTGGGAAATTAATTACTCCTGTTCTGTTAATTTGAAAATTTCCAATTTTGATCAGGACACTCTTAATAATACACTTGATCTCCAGTAAAAAGTTCAAGTTCATTGGACTTCATTTGCTGGGTTGATCAGTGTTCCAAATCTTTATGTAGTTGAAAATTGCGAAAAGTACAGTAACCATTTTAGAATTTCTTGCAAACTTGTAAGGAAAGCTTATAAAATTATGAAACAAATTTTCATAGAACCTGTGGAACCTCCTCTATCATAATCACCTACTGGTAGCAACGAAAAATCTACATATTCAGTACCAAAATTTAGAGAAGCCTTTTTCTTGTTGGAATTTTAGAGACAACAAGCTTACTTGAACATCTCCAATTTTTGGTCCAGATCTTCCTCATAGATCCTAGTGTCCACTGTAAGAAATTCCAAGGCCAATTAAAATCATTTACAAACCTAATCAGTATTTATAAGCTCTCTTCTATAGTTTCTATATCACTCATGTACTTTATATATTGCATATCATATAGTGGCCGAGATCGAAGAGGACCCGGAGCCCTTGGAGACTCTTCTTCCACAAGCTAACTTTCCCTGTGACTCACAGTCAGGCAAGCCCCGGTTTGTATTTAAGTGCTATTTCAAATTTTCTATTTGTATCACTTATGTCTAGGATGAGTTTTGTGCATTAAGGCTAAGGTGCTTGTTACTCCACTTGCATGACCCAAAAATCCCATGGATTATTGGGTAGGTCTAGAGCTTGACGAGTAGATAATGCCATGCTAATGTTTATAGGAATCCGGTAGAAGTCGAGTAGTCAGAATCTACTCGCGAGATAGGATTTTATCACACAGGATAAATTGAATCAAAGAATGGTTTAGAAATGTGAACTTGAGACTGAGTAGCAGTTAGGATGCAGCAAGACATGGTCTCACGTGCATTGCCCTGCTTGTGTCGATTGAGGACCGATTCGTGTGCGGCCCTGCTGGACAAGTTTGAACAGTATCGGATACATATTGGGCATATGGAACCCAGAAACCGATGTAACTTGATAACTTGGATGTCGAGGCATAGCCCATTGTCAACAGGGGTGGGCTGAGGGTAGTAAGGTGTAAATTTGTCGGTGGGCGCAGACACGCTCCGTGCGGGAACCTTATGCCCGCGATGGTGGGACCGGTTCGGCGTGTGGGTTTTCTTGCGAAAGGTGGCTGCGTATGACGTGGTGAGGAGCACAGCACGCTCCTTAGGCATGGGTGTACGTGACGTGTTATTCGTGTGTGTCCTGATTGCAATCACCGTCCCTCGCGGTTATTAGAGTACCGCTTGTTCACTGTGCTGTGACGTAGTAAATACGGAAGAAGTCAGGAGAATATGATGTATTGAAATATAATTGTTTTGCCACTATGATTGCTATAGGTTAGGCTCATTAAAGTTACTATTATTAAATATTTAAGTCGCTGCTGTTAACTTGTGATATGATAATCAATTTATATGTGAGTCATTTACTGCTATATCCATCCCTATGTTAAGTATCCCTGCATGTAGAGTTTGAGGTTTAGGTGATACGGTTAAGTCTTGCTGAGCCTTCGTGCTCACGGTTGCTATATTAAGTCGCTTGTGGGTGAGACTTATGAGGAAGGTCCCGAGGATGAGGCGATGCCCCCGTCGGGGTATACCGCCGAATGGGAGCCCTGCACACTGCAGTAATTCTGTGTGTGGCTAGTGTGTAGCGTCCGCGGGCTGGACGTCTGCACTTTTGCATGGCCAGGCTGAGAGTTTAACTATGAATATTATCTTCTGATGTATATTAAGTATTGTAAAAGACTTCTGTAGTTTATATAAATAAAAATTTGTATTTTATTGTATTTTTTTCATATGTGTTGTTGGGTGCCGCATCGCACGGCACCACCCTCTGTGATTCCTGGAATGTGTGGACCCGGTCCTCATAGCCTGGTATCAGAGCCGCATTGGGAATAGCACGCTCGAAAAGAGCTTATTTTGAAAATTTAAGAGTAGTCGAGTGAGGATTAGTACTATGCCCACATAAGGTCTAGTATACTATTAGTACTTAAGGTGGCAAGCTAACTTATGTGTTATTAAATTCTGTAAGATGCTCTAACGTCAGGTAAGAGGTAAAGTATGCTACCACAAGCGGATAAATTGCGGTAAGCTCACCATGCGAGAGGTACCATGTTATTATTTCCGTGGCTTGGCACGGAAATGTTAATATGAGTCTCTGAAACTTTCCATGTTTCTAAGAACATATGACATGTGGTACTCCAGCGTGCTATAAAATTAGTGGGAGCCCCCGTTGGGTGGCATGTAACCCGATGTGCCCCCTACTGGTGCAGCACTATGCAAAGACGTGGGACCCCGTCGGGTGGTAGAAAACCCGGTCATGTACCTCGAGACGTGGCTTAACTCAGGGTGTCCCGTATGGAATGATACAGGACAAATGTTTTTACTTTCAAATATATTATTGTGAACTGTTCACCCGTGCGGGCTGTGCCGTATGGTACCATATGTTTGATCTATCGTTTGTGTATAGATGCAGTACACTAACCACGTATGAGTAGCTCGAGTAGAAAACGTTTGCGAGTGAACGTCATTACTGCCAACGTTGAGACGTATGCCGGAATACCAGCCTAGGATTTTTCTTTGGTGAGGGCGTACTACCGATAGTGCATTCGAGTCCCATCAGGCACGTCGACGACGATATCCGTGCTGGTGGTGTGACTCGACAACAAGTAAAAATTCCCAACTTAGGGCTAAGGTTGAATTTGTAATCTCTATTTTGGAGTGTGCTGGTCAGATTTAAAATTAATCATGGGGTCGCTGCGGTATGCTGACCTGTGATTTCGGAACTTGAGGAAGTCCTCCACAAGTTTTATTTTCAGCTCCAAGGCAGATTTCAAGATTTAAAACTTGAAAACTTCATTTGAACTTAAAGTAACCAGTTCTTGGTTCAAACTGTGAAATGGACAGAAAATTGACTAAGTTTGGAACAGCATAACTTCCTGTATATTTTATCCCTTAAGGTATACCACACATGGATGGAAAGTTTAGAGAGTCCTCTAAAACCCTTATGTTCAACTCCAAATCAGAAAGCTATTGAAAAATTCAAATTTCCAAACTCTGTTAAATCTGGACAGAGACTGGACAGTTTCTGTACCCTGTTATTGCTTCCATCATATCTCTTTGTAGACTCAAATAATGACTTCATATAATGCATTTCTGTAATCCTGAGGATGTATAAAACAATGTTGTAATTTATGATTTTTGCATATATTCATGTTTTGTATCTGGAAAAATGTGGACAAAATCAGCATTAAACAGAGGAGGTGCTGTCAAAACTTTTCCAGAAACACTGTCAACTTGCAAAAATCGTAGTTCCTCATACAGGAATGATATGGAGGCAAATAAATACATTATGGAAATATATTTGAGTGTACTACAACTTTGTAGTTTAACTCAAGTTCTGAATGTGCCTCTAACTGGATGAAAATTACGAATTTATTCAGACTGGTCAGAATGAACAGAAACTGAGACAGAATCCCAGTGTTACGTTTCATTTGGCATTTGAATTTGAATTCACTTCCATAATTCAATTTTCACATCCATGATATTTTTATCAACAAATTTTGTTGAATTTGAGTATTTGACTCATTCAAGTACTTCTTTTATAGATGACGTATGTGATGCTATTGCCGGGCGGTTGGGTTTTTGCCACGTGCGCCAACTGTCCGGGCTTCCCTAGCATGCTACGGGAGGTGCTCCAACAGTTTGGCTTCATCAATATGCCATGCTATTGGGGTCGAGAGATGGTTGACAGAGGTGTACTGTCGTGTACCGTACTGGTCGACATCCCGGCAAGTCCGCGTTTTTATAGATGGGCTCATTTTTCGGTCACGATCTAGGGAGCTCGTTTGGAGGACACATGGGCCTTTGCAGCGGGCGAAGCGCTTATGAAGCTTTGTGAGCTTCATCAAGATGCCATGGCTGGGACACAGTTTGCTCTTCTCCTGGTCCGTGGTGCTGTTGGTTTTGAGTGGCAACGTCGTATGGTTGCGGCCTATCGACCTTATGGCGACACAACCTCGACAACACTTGGGACATTTGCCGCTGCATCCAGCATGGTGATTCTTGCACAAGGTGCAATCCTGCGGGAGCAACTCGAAGCCTTGAGGCAAGAGACTGAACGGGGTGACACTCTGGGTTATATCAATGAGAACCTACGTTCGTTCCTGGCTCTGACGAATCACCGACTAAATCAATGCGAGGATCAGTTGCATCACACTTGCACTATACTGCGAAGGCTCGTGCCGAACTGCGGCAAGCTCGCAAGGATCTGCAGCAAATTTGTGATGGACTGCAGGCGAGTCAGTTGGAGGTACAACAACAGCAGGAGCAGCTGTTGGTAGTCACCGAGGCACGAGACAAAGCCGTCAAGGAAGCTCAGAATTGGGAGTACAAGGCAGAGCAACTTCAGGATAATTTGATTGAGGCCGAAGCACAATTGCAACCAGTTGTGTATCCACCGGCTCATGACATACCGCTGAACATGGGTGAGCAAGTACCTTCAGATCCAGAGGAATAGGAAGATCCAGAGATAATTGAGTACGCCGATGACGATGCATCGGAGTAGGATGGGGCAGCACTACTGCCATCACGGGGCAACGCATAGTTAGTGGTTGCTCGTGTTTATTTTGTAGCCATGTTTGTTTCATATTATATAGTAGTGGGAGTGCACAAGGAGACAAGGTGTGTATGACGACTTATGTAGACCAAGTATAGTTGAGATGCACTTCCATAGAGGGAGTCCGTCATTTTGGAGTTCACTATTGTACACTTGGTCATGAGATAATATATCTTGTATAAAGTTTTAAATTTCAATATATGTGAATGTTATGAAATTATCACATTGTGAATACTCGCACTACTATGTTATAAAATGGATGAATAAAACAAACATGTTGCCGATTTAAATCGTGTGGATGCAGAATGGTGCGTACGCGTTCGACGCCCGAGATGGGAGGCTCGAGCCGGAGTCGTGAGGATTAATCTCCGACACGGGAGCAAACCGCAATACCACAGCAACAAGTCCCTCCACCACCACCACCTGAACCTCCGAGGACGCTCAGCGGAGATTTTGGGCGTAGTACTCGGCTCGCGCGACGAGCCAACCGAGTTACTGCGTATGTTAGTGCAGAATCCGTCCCGTCAAGGGGGACGACAAGACAATGGGCAACGCCAGCCCCAACAAATCTCGTATTTGGATTTCTTGGCGACCCATCCACCGGTCTCCACGGAGGACGAGGAGCCTCTGGAAGTAGACAACTTTATCTGCACTATTGAGGCGAAGTTCGGTTTGCTGCGATGCACCGAACAGCAGAAGGCGCTGTTTGCAGCGCAACAGCTTCAAGGATCCGCCGGTGCTTGGTGGGCGAACTTCATCGCCTCACTGCCGGCCGGTCATGCAGTCACCTGGACCGAATTCCGGGAGGTGTTCCGCGCCTACCATATCCCTCCCGGAATAATGAAGAGGAAGCTTCAAGAATTTTTGGAGCTAAAGCAAGGCGGGAGGAGTGCCCAAGAATACTCCTGCGCGTTCAATCATTTGGTGCAGTACGCGCCCGAATGTGTGGGGACGGGAGATAAGAAGAGAGACATATTCTTCCGGGGCCTGATGAAGATCAAACTCGCAGAATGCAACTGCGGCACCTTCAACGACATCGTCAATGCCGCGATTGTACAGGAAGATGCTCAGCGCGAGCTCGTTTCTGATAAGAGGAAACGGAGTGCGCCATCGAGCAGCAGCGGGGGTGGTCCGCAGAAGAACCGCGTGGTGTATCGCTCACCATCCGGTCAGCGATGGCAGCCACCGGCGCGACCGCAGCAATTTCGCGGTCGATCTTTCAACGCCCCGCATTTTCAACCGCCATCTCCACAACAGCAGCAGCAGCAAAGAATGGTCCCGCGTGCATATCCACCTCCAACACGTGCACCGGGATTCCGTCTGCGGATTGGAGGGAACCCGACACAGTACACCTGCTATACGTGTGGCCGTGCCGGGCATTTTGCGAGGGACCGCCCAGAGCAGCGTCAAAGCAGCGGGCAAGCACCATATCGGGGTGTCGTTCAACCCCGCAAACAGCCCAAGAAACCAGCACCAAAACCCAGCAACGTCCACCACTTAGATCTCAAAGACGTGCCAGAAGGCGAACCCATTCTCGCGGGTACGTTTTCTCTACTCCAAAATCCCGTAGTCATATTATTTGGCTCCGGTGCCACCCATAATTTCATTAGACAATCTTATGTTGTCAAGCATCAATTACCTATCACTCCCACAGAAAGTCCATATTTGATTTGCTCTCTGGGTGGGAAAACAGCAGCGGATATGAAAGTCCATAAAGCACAACTTAAGATGGGTGGGAATATCTATCCGACTTCTCTAATTATATTAGAGGGTCAAAAGCTTGATGTCATCTTAGGGATGTCGTGGTTGCACTGTCATGGTGTTGTTCTCGACATTGTTCCACGTATGATCCATTTGAACTCTCCACTATATGAACCACACACTCTTATTCTAGACCGCCTTATCCAAGAAATTCCAGCCACCTACAACACAGAAGCCACAAAGCTTAGGACATTCCTGTGGTCCGTGAATATCCGAATGTGTTTCCCGTCGACCTTCCGGGTATGCCACTGGATAGGGACATCGTGTTCAAGATTGAACTTATTCTGGGAACCACACCTATTTCTCAAAGGCCGTACAAGATGGCACCCAATGAGTTGGCGGAATTAAAGGAGCATTTGAAGGACCTGCTGGACAAAGGTCTCATACACCCAAGTTTATCACCTTGTGGCTGCTCCGCGTTATTTGTAAAGAAGAAGGACAAGACGTTACGTCTATGTGTGGACTATTGTCTGCTCAACGCTGTGACAATCAAGAACAAGTATCCACTACCGCGCATCGATATTTTATTCGATCAATTAGTGGGTTCTAAAGTATTTTCAAAGATGGATCTTCGGTACGGATATCATCAAATAAAAATCCGACCGGAGGATATACCAAAGACGGCATTCTCAACGAGATACGGGCTCTATGAATATCTCATGTCGTTCGGGCTTACCAACGCGCCGGCTCACTTCATGTACCTCATGAATTCTGTTCTCATGCCAGAGTTGGACAAGTTTGTCATGGTCTTCATCGATGATATTCTGGTTTATTCCAAATCAGAAGAAGAACACGCAAGACACTTGCATATCCTGCTCCAACGATTGCGAGAACACAAGTTTTGTGGAAAATTCAGAAAGTGTGAATTTTGGATCAAACAAGTACCATTTCTTGGTCACGTTATTTCAGCAGAGGGCATCGCTGTAGATCCAAGAAAAATTGTACAAGTGTTGAAATGGAAGTCTCCAACGTCCGTCCATGAAGTTCGCAGTTTCCTCGGGTTAGCGGGATATTATCGGAGGTTCATCCGAGCTTCTCGAAAATTGCTAAACCAATGACGGAGCTGCTGAAAAAGTGGACTAAATATATTTGGAGCAAGGAATGTGAGGATGCATTTCAAGCTTTGGTGAAACATCTCACAACAGCCACAGTGTTAGCTCAGCCGGATACGACCAAATATTTCGACGTTTATTGTGATGTGTCCGGTATTGGTCTCGGATGCGTATTAATGCAAGATGGCCGCGTGATCGCGTATGGATCACGGCAGCTCTGAAATCATGAGCGGAATTATCCAACTCATGATCTTGAACTCACTGCCGTGGTACTCGCTTTGAAAATGTGGAGGCATTATTTACTCGAAAATTTAGTGCACCTCTACACCGATCACAAGAGTCTGAAATATATATTCACTCAGAAGGAGTTGAATATGTGGCAGCGAAGATGGTTAGAACTGATAAATATTATGAGATTGAAATTCATTACCATCCCGGCAAGGTGAATATAGATGCCGATACACTGAGACGCAAGTCTCACATCAACAATGTGTCCATCACTCCGATGGAAGAGGACGAGCCGAGTTTGTACTTGGTTCCATATGGAGCATTATATAATCTTGCTCTCATCCCTACCATATGAGAGGATATTATGAAAGCTCAAAAGAAAGACGGGGGTATGTCGCACATTCGTAGGAGAATGAAGAATGGGGAAATGAAGTGCTTCTAAAGTGATGAACATGGTACCCTGTGGTTCAAGGACCGTATCGTGGTACCCCGTGACACGACACTTCGGAAGAAAATCTTGGATGAAGCTCACTTATCCAAGTACTCTATTCATCCGGTCAGTAACAAGATGTACCAAGATTTCAAAACCATATTTTGGTGGACACGGATGAAGAGAGAAATTGCAAAGTACGTATCGGAGTGTGATACGTGTCGGCGGGTGAAAGCCAACCACATGAGGAAAGTCGGACAGCTGCAACCATTAAAAATTCCGGCGTGGAAATGGGACGATATTAGTATGGATTTTATTGTCAGATTACCTCTCGCATTCCACAAGCATGATTCGATTTGGGTGATAGTCGATCGACTAACCAAATCAGCTCATTTCATCTCTGTATATTGCCAAGAAGTTGTGGAGTTGTATATTGCAAGAGCCATGTGCTTGCACGGAGTTCCCCGAACGAGTATTTCCGATCGCGGTGCACTGTTCATTGCTCGTTTCTGGGAGCAGCTGCATGCATCATTGGGGACGCAACTGATCCGAAGCTCCGCATATCACCCGCAAACTGATGGTCAAACTGAACGGGTGAATCAAGTTCTTGAAGATATGCTACGCGCTTGTGCCATCCACCACGGTAAAAATTGGGATGATCATTTGCGTTGGCAGAGTTCTCGTACAACAATGGCTATCAAGCTAGCATCAATATGGCGCCGTATGAAGCTCTCTACGGCCGGAAATGTCACACACCACTCAACTGGTGTGAGTACGACGAGCGAGTTATATACGGAACTGACCTTGTAAATGAAGCTGAAGAACGAGTGCGAGTGATCCAAGCCAATATCAAGGCTGCGCAATCTCGGCGGAAAAGCTATGTGGATAAAAGACGTCGACCTCTCCACTTCGACATCAGAGACCACGTTTATCTTCGTGTCTCTCCCATGAAAGGGATTCATCGTTTTGGAGTCAAGGGAAAACTTGTTCACGATTCATCAGTCCGTTCGCCGTCATTGAAAAATGTGGAACCGTGGCCTATCGTTTGGAGTTACCGGCATCACTCTCTGGAGTTCACAATGTATTCCACATTTCTCAACTGCGGAAATTTCTTAAGTCCTCAGCTGAGATCCGCACTGAAGACATTGAGGATCTCCAACCAGATCTCACTTATTATGAGTATCCAATCCGGATTATCGATAAAAATACTCGCACCACCAGAAACTGGGCTTTGTACTTCTACAAAGTCCTGTGGAGCAAGCATACCGCTGAGGAAGCGACATGGGAAAGCGAGGACTATCTCCGATCAAACTATCTGGAGTTATTATCATCGCATATCCGGTAATCTTTTTACGTCCGCCTCTTTTATTTGTAATCTCGGGACGAGATTCTTTTAAGGGGGGAGGAATGTAAAAGCCCTTAATTCAAAGTGCAAAGTTCAGATGGGAGATACTGAAATTTGGATGGGAAAAAGAAATTAAATTGGAAAATGAGAAATCAAACAAATTTAAACCTTAATTGAAGGAATTCAAAAATTCAAAGTTAGCCCCTGTTCAAACTTGGCCAAAATAAAAATCTGAGTTCACCATTATCTTCCAAATATTCCAAATAGCACCCCTGCAAATTTTCATAATATTTGGACACTAATTCTAATAAATTCAATGGGTACATTGAATTCTAGTCAAATTCACATTTGAATTTGAATTTCACATGAAACCTGTCCAAATTTGAAATCCAATTTCAGAATCTGAATCTCCATATTTAAATTGGCCTCCCCACAAAAATCTAGCAATTTTGGACAAGTATTGGTGGGTGAATTGAAAGAACAGAGAGGATTGACTTGGAAGGGGATGTGGGACCCACTGGCCTGTGACCTATCACCGTGAGTGCTCTGTTTACTGACTCCCCGCCGATTGATGCTCGGTGAAGCCAACACCTCACCATCGTCAAGCAGCTGTGTGGTCTCTCTGGCGTCTATATCACTCCCTCCTCGTCGTTATCTTCCCTTCCTAACCCTTGTGATAAACACCAGCGCTCTTTTGCTCTGTTTCGCGCTGCCGCGGTTCCGGCGAGAAGTGCCGCCTGCGTGGCGAGGAAGACGAAGGTCGGCGGGGCCCGCTTGTCAGCGACTTATTCCCCCACACGGATCAGCTGTGCCACCGGATCGACTGCCGCTGTGCGGTTAAATCCGTAGCCCCCGGTGTGGCCCAGATGCGATTTGCCCATTTAAACGCAATGGGGCCGGCTGAATTATTTGAACTTTCCCATTGGAAATTAATTCCAGATTGTCGACTGTTGGAGTCGGCAGATCTCCTGACACTACTAAAGTGTTGAAGGAGTTTGTAGTTCGGCGTGGGCGCGCGGAGACTCAAGAAGGTGAATCACGATTGGACACGAGAGACACAGTGGTTTACGTGGTTCGGGCCGCCTGAGCGTAATACCCTACTCCACGGGTGTGAGGTGTTGTATTAGTTTATGTATGAAAGCTCACGTCAATGCGTGTGTGCCTGAGAGCGTTCGAGAGCCTCTTCTCGTGTATCGTCGGTCTGTCCTTTTATAGTACAAGGACAAACCGTTACAAGTTAGCCTGGCCCGACATGTGGCCCCGGCGGTTACTAGTATTGATACACGATTAATTGTTGTTAATAACCCTGTAACGGGCTCCGACAGTGCCGTTACAGGTGTTAAGATTGTCCGATTAAGTGTCATTAACATGGAATTAATGACAATTAATCGGGTCTTGAAGTCCGCGGCTATCCTTTGCAGATCCGGGGTCGTTACAATGTCTTCCGAAGGTTTGAGGCGGCCAGCTCCGACGTTTTGATACGTGGCAGCTCCGGAGCTTGCTTGTGGGAAGCGGGAAGCTCCGGGGTGGCCTGGCACGTGTTAGGTCCGGAGCTTCTCTCGGTTAGGGGTTAAGTCCGGAGGTGCCGTTTCGGTACCTAGTCCGGAGCTTCACCCTTGTGGGTAGTAGCTCCGGTCTGGCAGTACACGTGGCAACCTAGGGGTTAACCATGTTGGAGAAGCAGGTCCGGTTATGTCTGACAAGTGGGCCTCCGAGGGTCTTCAATTTGAGTAGATGTCCTTCCCTTGAGATCTTTGTAACCTCAGGGGGTGTATGGTTTTTAGGGTACCGACAGTGGCCCCCTGGACCTACCTTCGGGGAAAGTCACCGGGGTGAAGTCATTCCGTCGGAGGTGGGTCCATACTCGCGACTCTTGAACTGGGTCTTCAAGGGTCTTCGGAGGTGCCGTTGGCGGGGCTTTACGGCTAAATCCCGACACGTGGCGCACTTCAGGCGGCAGATAAGATCTTTGACGTGCGGATCTCTCGCAATTGAAGGTCGCTGGTTCCCGATACGAAAACCGTATCGGTTCCGCGCGCCTTGTCAGGTCGCCGCCTTTGGGTTTCCCGCCTCGTGATGACAACTGTTCGCCTGGGTAAGAGCCTCGACTTGATCGTCAGGGTGGTCCCGGGCCCTCTTGTCATCGGCAGGGTTGAATTCTTGAGTAGTATCCTTGACTCCCCTGCAGTTTCCATCCAAGCGTTGCGAGGGCTTACTTAAGAAGGAAAGCGCACCGTCGGGAGTTCTTTACGCTTCCCATCTGTTCTTGCGCTCAAACTCCCAACTCGTACTTTGCTCCTCTTCTCTTGCCTAGCTGTGCTGCGATGGAGTTGGGTCTGCGTGAGAGTCGCTTGAAGGCTGACAGCGATCTGAAGAAGGTCCGGGCCCTCATGGGGTGGTCTTCGGACTTCTTCAACCGATCGGTCCGCGCCGGCGGAGAGCTCCCCTTTGAAAAGGAGCACGCTGGTGAGATGGTGTACTTTTCCTCGTACGCCATGGTGGGGCTGATCCCACCGTTTTCTTCTTTCTTCTTGATGCTGCTGGACTTCTATGGTCTGCAGCTGTACCACCTTGGCCCTCACTCCATTCTCCTTGTGTCCATCTTTGTCCACTTCTGCGAGATGTGGGTGGGCATCCCTCCCTGCATCGAGCTCTTCCGAACCTTCTTCACCGTCCACACCACCGGCCGAAGCAATGAGTATCTTGGCTTCTACTACTTCGTGAAGCGCAAGAAGTGCCCATTCAAGTACCTCCGATCATTCCCTTCCGGGAAGTGGGATGACTGGAAGAAAGATTGGATAGTCGTCCGGGTGGAGGAGCATGAGCGGTTGGAGTTGCCAGACGGTCTGCCCGGCATTGACACGTCGGTATGGAGTGAAGTTCCGGTGCTGGCGGAAGCTTTCGACCCTGTCCTGACCAGGATCCGCCAATGTGTGGAGGGAGGATTGACTCCCCAGGCGGTGTTCTGCAACTTCCTGTCCAACAGGTGGGCGCCGCTGAAGAGGAGGGAGAAGCTCGCCTGGGCCCTCAACAGCGTGATGGACGAGGACCGGGTTGAGACCGGGTTGAAGTCCAGCATGGTGGGGAAGACCTTGGAGTTTCACCTCAAGAAATTCCAGCACGGCATCGACGTTGACGGAGATTACTTGACTCCGCCGCCAGCCTTCCTCCCCCTGAACGTGGAAGTTGAGTTTAGCAGGGAGCTCCGGCAGACGATGCCTGCGCTTGACGACCTTGGTGTCGTCGAGAGAAGATCAACCACCCGGTTGGCGATCCCCGGGTTGTCCGAAGACGGCTCCGCCCCTGTCCCACAGCCAAGAGCTGAGGTCATCGGCAAGGGCAAGGAACTGGCGGAGGAGCCGGAGAGCCGGAAGAGGAAGCTGCGACATGCTGACGGAAGGTCCATAGGGCCTGCCACTTCCCCCCCGGTTCCCCCTCCTCAGGAAGGAAGATCCTCTGCCGCCGTGGCGACTGTCCCCGTGGTGGGGTCCTTCCGGAACGTTACTGTTCCGGCGGTGGGATCCTCCCGGAGTGCGACTGTCCCCGTGGTGGATCCCTCCGGTGGTGCTAGCTCCGGGCGCGCGACTCCGGCATCTGGAGCGGTGAGGGCCTCCGGGTCCAGGAGTTCCTCCCGATCAAGGAGAGCTCCGACCCGAGAAACGCCCGCGGCTGTGGCAAGTCCTGGGAGTCCTCCCGGAGCTCCTACGCCGACCGTGGACAGCCCGGATCGTCCGGGAAAGAGGTTCCGCGCAAGCTGGTGCGGGAGCCTTCCAAGGTAATTTTTCTTTTTTACCTCGATTAACTTTTTAATTGTAGCATCTGTTTGCTCAATTTCTTCGTTCTTCATCTGCAGCGTCCCCAAGAAGGGGAGTGAAGCTCCACCCTCAGCCACAGTGTCTGAGGCTGCGAGGGCTTCTGCTCCAGTCCCGGTGCCGCCCCAAGCGGAGGCTGCGACAGCTCCGGCGCCGGCTGTCGTGGTCATGGACCTCGACTCGTCTCCAGAAGTTCCCGTGGTAGCGCCGGACCACGGGAATGAAGATGCGCCAGCGGCACCCGTCCCGGAAGTGGAAGCTCCGGGTCCTGGTGCTGCAGTAGTAGAAGCTCCGGCTGTTGAGTCGGAGGAAGTAGCAGTCCCGGCTTCGGAGCCGGAAAGTGCTGAAGCCCCGGCGATTGAGCCAGAGGTCGAAGTAGTTCCGGCAGTTGGGCCGGTCACTTCCGAAGCACCGGCTGCAGAGCCGGTGATTGTTGGAGCGCCGGCCGCAGAGCCGGCGGCTGAAGAGGCGAGGGAGCTTGGGCCTCCCTCAGAAGAGGTGTCCCGGCCGGAGCCAGTAGCAGCTCCTGCTCCGGAGGCGACGACGTCGATGGTACCTGCGGCAGAGCCAGAGTGCCTGAACGAAGTCGCCGGCCCCCAGCCTGAGGGGGCAAATGAAGACTTGGCGGCGGGACCTTCTTCGATGGCGACTGAGGTCATCCCGGAGGAAGGCCCTAGCGCTTTGGAAGCTCGGGGTTCCACTCTCGTGGAGTGGGACCCAATTTTTGTATGTGAAGACCCGCTAGAACCAGCGGAAGAGATCCCAGCAGGTCTGAAGCCCATCTCGCTGTCGATGTCCATCGACAACGCCTGCTCCAGTCTACGTCAGGTCCAACTGGCCTTCTTCCACGACAGCAAGGCTCTTGAAGAGGAGCGCCAAACCCTTAGGCGGTGGCGTAATCGGCTCCACTTCGAGACTAAGCTGGCGCAGTCGAGGCTTGCGAATGACAAGGAGTGGATCAAGCGGGAGAAGATCCGCCTGGAGCTCTGGGATAAGCTGCTGGACGAGAGGGAGAGCATGACTCACGCCCTCGATGCTCAATCCCGGGAGTTCCACGACCAAGCTAAGGCTGCTAACGACGCGGCCAATGCTCGGTTTGATCAGCTCGAGGCCATCAGCACCGCACTCATCAAGCGCCGAGAGGCACTTGAAGGGAGGGAAAGACGGCTCGAGGACGAGGAGCAAAAACTCCTAGAGCTACGGGATGACGTCTTGCGACGGGAAGAAGAGCTCGCCGAGAAAACAGCTCTGGCGGACAAGGGCCTCGAGGAGCGCGCTAAGAAATTGGAAGAGCGCTGCCTCGAGGAAGAGGAGAAGACCTGGGTGCGGGGGCAGGAACTCTACGAATACGAGTGTGCCCTTGTCGCCCGGGAGAAGAAAGTGGAGGCTAGGGAGAAGGACCTGGTCGACCGCCGGAACAAGATCCACCTCCGGGAGGAGGAGCTCGGAAGACTTGAGAAGCGGGTTGCTGCGAAGATCCAGCAAAACGCCAAAGAAGTTGAGCGCCTTGCCCGCGAGAATTCGGAGCTGACGGCGGCCCGGAGATCCCTGGAAGAGATGAAGAACTTGAGGAAGGCGGACTCCCTGTAGATTTGGGAGTTTCTGGGCAAGGCCGACGATGCGCTGACGCCGATGGGTTTCAGCCCCGTGCACCCGGATGATCTAGAACCGGAGCCAGACCTTGCGTTGCAAGCGTTGAGCGCCGCAGGCAGCAAGCTCTCCAAGGTGGGCGACGTCATCGCGGACCAGCTGGAGGTCGAGGGGCAATCCCTGGCTAGGAACGTCACAGAATATGTGTTGACGTGCTACACCAGCCGGAACCCTCGATTTCCTCTGGACCCGGTGCTTGAAGGCCCCGTCGAAGGAGAAGGCGAAGCTATCCGAGCCTGCGTGTCGGAGGTCGCCCAGAAGGTCACCGAGTTCTTCCATAGGGTCTAGGACCGTCTCTTTTAGCCTTTACTTGTATCTTCTCTTCTTCCTCAATTTTGTAATCCCTTGTCCCCAGATGTAATCTCCGGTCTTCAGATGAAATGAAATCCCCAATTTTTTGCGAATTCCATTTTTTTTTTGTCTTCAACATCTTTATCTTCACTTGGCCCCCTGGTAGATGTGCACAATTTGATTGTGGACATGTACCAAAGGGATGTTGAGTTTTGTTGAAGACGAATTTGCTTCGAACTTGTGGAATTTAGGTCCGAAGTTTTTGATAGTGAAGGTCCCCTGAAGTTGTCGGAGCTTAGAAGCTCCGGCACTGTCCATCGCTGGAGCTTAGTAGCTCCGGCAATAGCCTCTATCAACACGTTGAGCGTCGATAGTTAATACTCCAAGGTGTCAGAGCTTAGCAGCTCCGGCAATGACCTTTGCCACACTTGGTTTGTTGGCAACAGACTCCAGTGACGGGGTCTTCTCACCATCTTTTAGTCAACGCCGACGGTTGACGCCCTGGTGGGAGTCGGAGCTTGGTTAGCTCCGGTTTTTCTCCATCAACGTAGGGTTCATTTTTCCTGCACACTTAAGCCAAGAAAAATAGTAAAATTCGTTCCTTATCTATAACTTCATCGCGGCTTACGATTCTCAAGAAAATTTTAAGTTGAACACGATTTTTAATACGACTGGATGAATTGTCTTTTCTTTTAGATCCAATTGTCCATGGACCCACCTTACTTTGGCCTGCCGGGATGTAGGTAGAGTGGCGTACTTAGGGTGCTTGACCAGGCTAAGTCGATAGCGCACTCCGGCCCTAGAATGGTTTGGCGGCTTTCAGGCGAGTTGGCCACAGACGATATTTAAATCCAAAAAATCTGACAATTCAACTCGAATCGTATGTAAACCGGTCAAACTAGAACTTCTTAAGAATTGCACGTTTCTGTTATAGACAGGAAAGAGAAAAATAAAAATGTCGAGCCTATGCAAAAATGAATGCACGTGGAGTCTATTTCACATGAAGATGTCTTTCATTATAGGTCCGGGGTACAGGGGAAACAAGTACACTCTTAGGGTACGGAACCAGGCTAAGTGTGTTTGGTTTCTCGTTTGACCCAGGGTAGTTAGCCACACTTTTAGTCCGGAGACTGTGTCAAGTGTTGCATGAGCTTTTCAAACCTTTCGGGAAAGGTCCGGCTGCTCTCCCGGAGGAACTACCCGACTCTGTACAATGACTCTATAACATACATTTCAAGTTACTTAAGACTCACCTCCGTGGAATTAAGTGTAGAACTTACGGAGGTGCTCGATGTTCCAAGGATTTGGGAGAGGTGTCCCATCCTCGGTAGCCAAGCGAACGCTTCCGGGACGGGATACTTTGATCACTCGAAAGGGCCCTTCCCAGCCGGGGGAGAGTTTGTTTTGCCCTTCTCTGGATAGTATTCTCCGTAGCACCAGATCGCCTTCCTCGAGCTGTCGGTTGTGTACATGCCGCTGGTGATAGCGCCGTAGAGCTTGGCGGTATCGGGCATTCCGAACAGCTGCTTGGCACCTTCCCTCCTCGAGGAGGTCTAGGTCTTCGCGCCGGAGCTGGTCCTGCGCGGCTTCGTCGAAGGTCCGGACTCGGAGGGAACCCAAGGTGATTTCCAGAGGAAGGATCGCTTCAGCTTCGTACACCAGAAAGAAGGGTGTTTCTCCGGTTGCCCGACTTGGAGAAGTCCTGTTGGCCCATAGAGTGGGCGGAAGCTCTTCGATCCAATTGGCTCCGTGCTTTTTCAAGCGCTCATAAGTGCGTGTTTTGAGTCCTTTAAGGATCTCTTCATTTGCTCTCTCGGCTTGTCCATTGCTGGCAGGATGAGCTACGGAAGCGTAGCAAACTTGTATGCCGAGGTCTTCGCAATATCCTTGAAATGCGGAGCTTGTGAATTGAGTCCCATTATCAGTGATGATCTTATTTGGGACTCCGAATCTGCTCACGATGGATTGTAGAAAATTGATTGCAGATTGTTTGTTGATCGTCACAACGGGAGTTGCTTCCGGCCACTTGGTGAACTTGTCGATGGCGACGTACAGGAACTTGTAACCTCCGACGGCTCTAGGGAAGGGTCCCAAGATGTCCATCCCCCACACAGCGAAAGGCCATGTGGGAGGTATCATTTGTAAGGACTGAGCAGGTGTATGAATTTGCTTTGCATGAAATTGGCATGCTTTGCATTTCTTCACCAGCTCAGTGGCATCCTGGAGCGCTGTAGGCCAGTAGAAGCCGTGCCGAAAGGCTTTCCCGACCAGCGTGCGGGAAGATGCGTGGTTCCCACACTCGCCTCCATGGATTTCTGCGAGGAGCTCGCAGCCTTCTTCCCTTGTGATGCACCGCATTAGGATGCTGTTGGCACCGCGCCGGTAGAGATCCCCTTCTACCAACGTGTATCTTTTAGCCAATCTGACTACCCGATCAGCGGATACATCATCATCAGGAAGGATGTTGTCTTTCAAGTAGCTCCGGATCTCCGAGATCCATGCATCGGAACTGACTTGAGCATTTGAGTCTTGCGTGCTGGGTTGCTCGGAGCTTCCGGCAGCACCTACGACCCTTGATGGCTGCCATGGTAACAGGGCCATCGGGACCGTCAGCTTCGGGATGCTGATCTCGCCCCCTTCGTTCAGTTCGGCAGGCTGAACTGTGGGTTTTGACAACCTCCGGACAAAGGTTCCATCAGGAGCCGGAGCTCCAGTTGACGCCTTGGTCGAGAGTTCGTCAGCTTCAGCGTTGTGAGCACGCTGAACATGGTGAAGGTCTAGGACTTCGAAGTCCTTCTGAAGCCTCTGGACTTCAAGGAGGTAAGCAGCCAGCTGGAGATTATTGCAGGAGCATTCACCCTTCACCTGCTTGATGACGAGTTGTGAATCTCCTTTGACCAGCAATTGCTTGACACCGTATGATAGTGCCACCTTTAATCCATAGATGAGTGCTTCATACTCCGCCATGTTGTTGGTTGCCTTGAAGTCAAGGTGTACCATGTATTTCACCTTCTCCCCAGTTGGTGCAAGGAGAAGGATTCCAGCTCCGGCTCCCTGCTTCTGCATGGAGCCGTCGAAGTAAAGGGTCCAGTGAGGCTTAGTGAAGGTTGGAACTTGAGGTTCCGTCTTCTGCTCGCTGGGGCCCCCAGGGTTTAATGGAGAGGGAGTCCATTCTGCCACGAAATCTGCCAACGCTTGACTCTTGATTGCTTGTCTCGGAATGAATTCAAGATCGAATTCAGCCAATTCCGCTGCCCACTTTGCAATATTCCCAGTTGAATTGGGATTGTGCAGGATCGCTCTAAGTGGATATGAGGTCACCACCGAGACTTTTTGAGCTTGGAAATAGTGTCGAAGCTTCCTTGAGGCAATAAGAACTGCATAAAGCAGTTTATGCACCTCTAGGTATCGAGTCTTGGCATCATGTAACACTTCACTGATGAAGTATACCGGGCGTTGAATGGTCCGGACCCTCCCGGAGGGGTCCGGAGCTTCCTCTTCATTGATCCGGACCCTCTCGGAGGGGTCCAGACTCTCTTCGGGGACCTCCGGGTTTTGGGTGGAGGAACTCGGAGCTTCTTCAGAAATGACCTGGACCCTCTTAGAGGGGTCCGGATCCTCTGAAGTGGCTTCTTGTGGGTTTGAGTCTGGGAGCTGGGACCCAGACCCGCTTTCAGGAACCTCCGGACCCTCCCGAAGGGGTCTGGGTTCCTGAGTATTGGGTAGTTCCGGTCTCTCTGCAACCAGAACCATACTGACGACTTCGTCAGTAGCTGAAATGTAAAGCAACAAAGGCTCACCAGGGTTCGGAGCTACCAGGATTGGTAGGGTGGTGAGGAACTGTTTCAGCTCCTGGAATGCCTTCTCTGCTTCTTCAGACCATTGGAATGGTCCGGACTTCCTCAGTAACTTGAAGAAGGGAAGTGCTCTTTCCGCCAGTCTTGAAATGAACCGGCTGAGGGCTGCTAGACATCCAGTTAATCTTTGGACGTCTTTGATGCGGGTTGGTGGCCGCATGTCTTCAATGGCTTTTATCTTCGCCGAATTAGCCTCTATGCCCCGGTGACTTACCAGGAAACCAAGAAGCTTTCCGGAACTAACCCCGAAGACGCACTTGTCTGGGTTTAGCTTCGTGCGGGTGGCCCGCAGCTTGTCGAAGACAGCCTGCAAGGTGTCCAAGAGGGACTCCTTGTTCTTGACTTTGACCACGATGTCATCGACGTACACTTCCACTATGTCTCTGATGAGTTCTTCGAAAGTTTTGTACATAGCTCGTACAAAAGTTGAAGCTGCATTCTTGAGACCAAACGGCATGGCTGTGTAACAATACAATCCATCTACTGTGATGAATGAAGTATGCTCTTCATCCTCTCTAGACATCCTGATTTGATGATATCCAGAATATGCATCTAGAAAACACAGTAACTCGCACCCGGAGGTGGAATCCACTATCTGATCTATTCTAGGTAGTGGGAATGGATCTTTTGGACATGCCTTATTCAGTGTGGTGTAGTCGATGCACATCCGAAGTTTCCCGTCGGCCTTGGGCACAACGACTGGGTTCGCCAGCCATTTTGGATGGAAGACTTCTCGGATAAATCCGGCTTCGAGCAACTTCTTCACTTCTTGTCGGATGAAGTTCTGTCGCTCTACAGATTGCTTCCGAGGTTTCTGATGCACAGGCCGAGCATCGGGGTAAATCTTCAGATTGTGCTCAATCACTTCCCTGGGGATCCCAGGCATTTGTGACGGTTGCCAAGCAAATACGTCAACGTTAGCCCGGAGGAAAGTGATGAGCGCGAGTTCCTATTTGTCATTCAACCCACCCGATATGCGGGTGGTTTGAGTGACATCGGAACCAATTTGGACGACTTTGACGGGGATGTCGGTGTCGCCGCTTGGCTGCACACGGGGAGCAGAGGTTGAGCCTCGTTGCCGAATGCTCGGAGGTTTTGGAGCTTGCCCCTGTCTGGAGTCCTCCTCTTGCGCAGTGGTGAGTGCATGGAGCTCCTCCAGAGCAGTTACTCCGGCGGTGCGATCTCCACGAATCCGGAGAACGCCTGCTGGTGTTGGCATCTTCAACACCAAGTATCCATAATGAGCAGCTGCCATAAATTTGTATAGGGCAGGTCTACCCAAGATGGCGTTGAATGGTAAGTTGATCTGAGCGACGTCGAAGACCAACTTCTCGGTGCGGTACTTCTCCCGTGTCCCGAAGGTAACGGGGAGAATTATAGCTCCGAGTGGGGTAATGGCCCCGGACCTACTCCGGAGAATGGTCGAGAGGGCTGAAGATCCGAAGGTCGAAGCTGAAGTCTGGTAAAAGCTTCAAAGCTTATAAGGTTCAGCCCCGAACCTCCATCCACCATAACATGATGGAGCTGGATGTTGTTGATGGTGGGAGATACCATCAAGGGTAATTGGCCAGCTCCGACCATACTTCGAGGACAGTCCGAAGCATCAAAAGTGATGGGTGTGTCCATCCACTTTCGATGTGGCTCCGGTCTAGCTGTAGGAGCTACAGCAGCCATATCCCGCCACATAGTCTTGATGACACGACGAGAAGTGATGTCCCATGATCCACCAAAGATGGTGTTCATGGTTTTCCGACGCTCGTTGTCGGAGACGTCGGAGTCATCGTCGACGGAGGTGTAGACGGCTTTCAGGACCTTTTTGGGGTCCTGAAACCCTAACTCCTCTTCAGCCGGAGCTTCGTCAACCTTCTGTTTTCCCTCCCTCTGTCGGAAAGGAGACCCTTCCCGGCGCTTGTTGTAGCGCTCGGCAAGGTTTTGGACCTCCCGGCAGTCTTCCAGCCTGTGGCTGCCCGTTTTGTGAATGGGGCACCACATTTTGGATTTGCCGCCGTCTTCGGAAGATGGTCGAGGTCGCTTCTCGGGGCGTGGCCCCCGGCCACCAGGAGTTGCAGTGGCTGCAACGTTGGATGTGCCAGCCGACGGCTTCTTCTTGCCGTTGGTCTTCTTTTTCTTCTTGCCACTCCCGGAGGTAGCGGCTTCTTCTTTGGAGGATTTTTTGTGATCCTCCAAGGCTGGTTTGGAGTGCATTTCACGGCCCTCCGCAGCTCTGGCACATTTGTCTGCCAAGCTGAAGAGCTCCGTGACGCTGGTGATCTCTTTGATCGCCAGCTTCTCCAACATCTTCTTGTCTCGTACACCCTGTCTGAATGCCACAATGACAGAAGCGCTTGAGATAGAAGGGATTGTGTTGCATACCTGAGAGAACCTCTGGATGAATGACCGCAAAGATTCTCCCCCTTTTTGCAAGACCGCAAAAAGGTCTAGTTCAGTGCCCGGTCGGGTGTATGAACTCCCAAAGTTGGCAGTGAACTGACGGCACAGCTCCTCCCAACTGTCGATAGAGTTGGGTGGAAGGCTCATAAACCAGGACCTAGCGGTCCTAGTTAAGGCCACTGGAAAATAGTTGGCCATTACGGCCTCGTTTCCTCCAGCTGCTAAGATTGCAGTGGAGTATATCTGCAGAAATTCTATGGGGTTGACAGTCCCGTCGAATTTTTCCGGCATGTGTGGCCGGAACTTCTGTGGCCATTTAACCATGCGCAGGTGCATGGCTAGGGCGGAACAGCCTCCTCCTACTCCTTCCAGAGTAGAAAGGTCTTGAGCATCCCGTCTTTATCGAGCTCGCTCGATATGGACACGGCCATCCTGTTGGCGGTAACGGCGATCAAGCTCCGCCCGGAGGTCATGTGTCGAAAGCCGAGATACCGTATGGGTGCGTCGTGCCCCAGAGGGCAACGACGTCACTTGCTGTGACACAGCTCGTCTTCGGTTGTTGGAGACATGCGGACCAAGTCTTCCAGACAACGTCCGTTGCTGCGACGGGGCTCGCCCTGAAGGAGGAGGACCCTGGTTGTTGAGGCGTTCGGTCGCTGCTGCGACCAAATGCTCAACATCAACCCTCCATTGCTCCATGGCATCTCGAGATGCATCCGGAGGTGGTGGTCGCTGGAGAAGAGCACGCGCTGCATGGAGCGTGTGTTCTGGGTTGTCATGACTTGTCGGTGCAGTATGTGACGCCGGCGCACCATCATGTTGCGCTGGTGCTGAGGCTCCTGCTGGTGGCTGCATGTTGGAGGGATTGCCCCCGACAGCCTGAGCAACAGGTTGCCCGTTGGATGATCCAGCCGCAGAATTCACCATTCTTGAAAATCTCAGGCACCCCTACCTGGCGCGCCAACTGTCGACTGTTGGAGTCGGCAGATCTCCTGACACTACTAAAGTGTTGAAGGAGTTTGTAGTTCGGTGTGGGCGCGCGGAGACTCAAGAAGGTGAATCACGATTGGACACGAGAGACACAGTGGTTTACGTGGTTCGGGCCGCCTGAGCGTAATACCCTACTCCACGGGTGTGAGGTGTTGTATTAGTTTATGTATGAAAGCTTACGTCAATGCGTGTGTGCCTGAGAGCGTTCGAGAGCCTCTTCTCGTGTATCGTCGGTCTGTCCTTTTATAGTACAAGGACAAACCGTTACAAGTTAGCCTGGCCCGACATGTGGCCTCGGCGGTTACTAGTATTGATACACGATTAATTGTTGTTAATAACCCTGTAACAGGCTCCGACAGTGCCGTTACAGGTGTTAAGATTGTCCGATTAAGTGTCATTAACATGGAATTAATGACAATTAATCGGGTCTTGAAGTCCGCGGCTATCCTTTGCAGATCCGGGGTCGTTACAATGTCTTCCGGAGGTTTGAGGCGGCCAGCTCCGACGTTTTGATACGTGGCAGCTCCGGAGCTTGCTTGTGGGAAGCGGGAAGCTCCGGGGTGGCCTGGCACGTGTCAGGTCCGGAGCTTCTCTGGGTCAGGGGTTAAGTCCGGAGGTGCCATTTCGGTACCTAGTCCGGAGCTTCACCCTTGTGGGTAGTAGCTCCGGTCTGGCAGTACACGTGGCAACCTAGGGGTTAACCATGTTGGAGAAGCAGGTCCGGTTATTTCTGACAAGTGGGCCTCCGAGGGTCTTCAATTTGAGTAGATGTCCTTCCCTTGAGATCTTTGTAAACTCAGGGGGTGTATGGTTTTTAGGGTACCGACACAGATTTTGAGCAAACTTTGAAAATTGATTACTCCTAGTAGTTTTGCAAAAAAATTTCCAAATAAATTCTGGTAGACTCCTATTGTTCCAAACTTTGCAGTGGCGCAATTTGTTAGACATGAAACTCCCATAATTTTCATAATTAATTCCTTTGAGCTAATTGCTTGGGAAATTAATTACTCCTGTTCTGTTAATTGGAAAATTCCCACATTTTGTCAGGACACTCTTAATAATACACTTGATATCCAGTAAAAATTTCAAGTTCATTGGACTTCAGTTGATGGGTTGATCAATGTTCCAAATCTTTATGTAGTTGAAAATTGGGAAAAGTACAGTAACCATTTCAGAATTTCTTGCAAACTTGTAAAATCAATTTCTCCCTGTAAGAAGCTTAGAAAATTATGAAACAAATTTTCATAGAACCAGTGGAACCTCCTCTACAATAATCACCTACTGGTATCCATGACAAAGCTACATATTCAGTATCAAAATTCAGAGAAGCCTTTTTCCTGTTGGAATTTTAGAGACGGCAAGATTCCTTGAACATCTCCAATTTTTGGTCCAGATCTTCCTCCTAGCTCCTAGTGTCCACAGTAAAAAATCTCAAGGCCAATTAAAATCATTTACATACCTAATCAATATTTATAAGATCTCTTCTATAGTTTCTATATCACTCATGTACTATATATATTGCATATCATATAGTGACCGAGATCGAAGAGGACCCGGAGCTCTTGGAGACTCTTCTTCCAGAAGCTAACTTTCCCTCTGACTCACAGCCAGGCAAGTCCCGGTTTGCATTTAAGTGCTATTTCAAATTTTCTATTTGTATCACTTATGTCTAGGATGAGTTTTGTGCATTAGGGCTAAGGTGCTTGTTACTCCACTTGCATGACCCACAAATCCCATGGAGTATTGGGTAGGTCTAGAGCTTGACGAGTAGACAATGCCATGCTAATTTTTATAGGAATCCGGTAGAAGTCGAGTAGTCAGAATCTACTCGCGAGATAGGATTTTATCACACGGGGTAAATTAAATCAAAGAATGGTTTAGAAATGTGAACTTGAGACCGAGCAGCAGGAAGGATACAGCGAGACGTGGTCTCACGTGCGTAGCCCTGCTTGTGTCGACTGAGGACCGATCCGTGTGCGGCCCTGCTGGATAAGTTTGAACAGTACCAGATGCATATTGGGCATATGGAACCCAGGAAAACTTGATAACTTGGATGTCGAGGCATAGCCCATTTTCGACAAGGGTGGGCTGAGGGTAGTAAGGTGTAAATTTGCCGGCAGGCACAAACACGCTTTGTGCAGGAACCTTATGCCTGCGATGGTGGGACCGGTTCGGCATTTGAGTTCTCTTGTGAAAGGTGGTTGCGTATGACGTGGTGAGGAGCACGACACGCTCCTTAGGCATGGGTGTACGTGACGTGTTATTCGGGTGTGTCCTGATTGCAATCACTATCCCTCGCAGTTGTTTGAGTACCGCTTGTTCACTGTGTTGTGATGTAGTAAATACGTAAGAAGTCAAGAGAATACGATGTATTGAAATATAATTGTTTTGCCACTATGATTGCTATAGATTAGGCTCATTAAAGTTACTGTTATTAAACATTTAAGCTGCTGCTATTAACTTGTAATATGATGATCAATTTATATGCGAGTCATTTACTGCTATATTCATCCCTATGTTAAGTATCCCTGCATGTAGACTTCCAGGTTTAGGTGAGACGGTTAAGTCATGCTAAGCCTTCGTGCTCACGATTGCTATATTAAGTTGTTTGCAGGTGAGACTTATGAGGAAGGGCCCGAGGATGAGGCGATGCCCCCGTCGGGGTATACCGCCAAATGGGAGCCCTGCACGCCGCAGTAATTTTTTGTGTGGCTAGTGTGTAGCGTCCACGTGCTGGACGGTTGCACTTTTGCATAGCTAGGCTAATAGTTTAGCTATGAATATTATCTTCCGCTGTATATTAAGTATTATAAAAGACTTCCGCTGTTTATATAAATAAAACTTTGTATTTTGTCGTATTCTTTCGTGTGTGTTGTTGGGTGCTGCATTGCACAGCACCACCCTCTGCGATTCCTGGAATGTGTGGACCCGGTCCTCACAGCCACAGAGTGGTATCAGATCCGACCCTCGAGGTTTCACGAATGTGTACGGGTCAGGGACGTGGGTACGTACGCATGACGTGTGAGTCCTCTAGGAGGGACACGGTATGGTATGTATGCTAGTACTGAACGTATTGATGTGGCCAAGAGGGGATGTTCCTTGCTTGGGAGTTGACCGACAAGGACGTCCGTCTTCTAAGGTGGTGGATTGTGACATCTTGTCTCAAAGCATAATAGGATTGATAGAATAACTCATACCACTAAGGTATACCTTCTTTTCTGGAAGCCCACCTGCAAAGAACACTGAAGTTGAGCGTGCTTGGCTCGGAGCAATTTACAGATGGGTGACTGACCGGGAAGTCTTCCTGGGTGCGCACGAGTGAGGACAAAAAGCACAGAAAAGACTAGTGTTGGTTTGTGGGGCTAGTCTGTGATCCTAGAGAGCTGCCAGAAGTAACGACCGCTAGGCCCGTAGTGGTTGGGGTGTTACACAACAGACACATTTCGCGTGTTATGACGATCATGTTGTTGCTGGTGCCTACACGCAAAATGCCAATTTTGTCACATATAACACTTGTATTGAGTATGTATTGAAGAACCTAGTTTTTTAGGAGACCTACAATGCGAAGCAGTGTATTAGGGAGATATCCAACGCGTCGAGGTTGAAAACGTCGTAGAGATCGGACCATGCGATACAAAAGCGCCATCACCCGAGAGAAAGTGTTTATCCTTCAATGGCACTAGTATGGTATCACACTTATTATAATTTTCCATGTAGTATTGATGAAGCTGAACACAAGGTTTAGGAACTTGTTTGAGTGCGGGCGCAGTTAACATCGGCTTTCCCTTTTCATACTTCGGGTTTGCATGCGTCATAGCTTTTGGCGCCCTCAGGTTAGGTTCCGACTGTTTCACTGGTTTCTTCCAACCTTCCTTCATCGATACTCGCCACTGCAGCACACCCTTTTTGTTGGCACACTTTGCTGGCAGCTGATCTGGTGTAGGGTGTAGGGCACTTCGAGTGCGAGGTGGAGACTGATGCGGCTGCTCTTCAACTGGAGCGTTCTGCGGCAGCTCTACAGTTGGAGACAGATGTGGATTCTCTGTAACTAGAGGCAACTGCTCTCCAATTAGAGACTTATGTTGCTTCTCTATAATTGGAGGCAACAATAGCTCTAGAATTGGAGACAACTCCATCTGTTCTGGATTTGGATGCAGAAGCATACGTGCCTCAGGAGACATTGAAGCGGTCGACGCGGAAGCTGCCGCTGCTGCTGGGTCAACAACAATAAGGCTCTGTATCCACTGAACCCTTCTAGTAACTGCATCCCGCATAGTCAGCATTGTATCATCCGGTGGCACTTCGAGGTCCAGGTTCTTTGTATTTTCATGCACCATGTCCACCTTAACCACAGCATAGGATGTTGTGTCCACCTGAATGTTGTCAAGCATGGTCTGATTGGGATACACTAGCCCTCTCCTGACCTCCATTTGAGCGGTTCCTCCGACCATTAGAAGAAGGCTGCATGTTGTTGCATGAGCCAAGTTATCTATCGTGTCCGGCTCAATTGAATATCCAGACGCTGGTGCCTGAAGATCCTCCTGTGGTTGTCCACCCCCAGCTATTGTAGAAGCAAAGCTGCTCCTACGCTTGTCGTTGTTGAAAAACGCGTTAGGGATTGGTATACCTGCTCCCTCTAGCATTTGCTTAACGTCTCCTAGGAGCTCCCTTCTAAGCTGTTAAGCTGTGTTTTCAGCTCCTCGACGTCAACCTGTGATTTCGAGGTCATTTTCCGCCTTTGATAAGTAGTTTTGTGTTCCAGAAAACCCTCCCTCCAGGTCAACTTACTGGAAACACCACGATTGCTCTGGTCTTTGCAGAGCCTTGGTGAGGGCATCATTTTCCCTCTCACCATTTGACTCTTTGCTGCTCAGGTTCCAGGCTCTTTGAGCGATGTTTGCAGTGCTCGGGTTGTAGATGATGATACGACCTGATTCAGACAGCTGTGAACGAGCACGCATAAATGGTTTGAGCCGTCAACTGAAACTGTCGTATGGATTCTGATAACCTAGTTCGGCCAATTTTGAATCATGTTCTTCCCAAATCCTTTTTTTACTGGTATAACCAGTGTTGCCGAGGTCGTGGTCAAGCTCATTCTGCGATCGAAGCCACTTCATATGTTCACTCCTCTTGGCAAATTCCTGTGATTCGCATGTTTCAACAAATCTCGTCCAGTACTCTTCTGACACATGTGGATACTTATGGAAGGGGGTCTCACGATTCTTTGCAAACTCCCGAAGCTAAGTTTTGTAGGTCCTCCATGCATGAGAGATCATCTTAACAGCTAGCTTCTTCCCCTTCTGTTTCATATGTTCCGTACATTGAACATATGGTTGGATAGAGCTTTCAAAGAGTTCATCATTTTCATTTTCGGTCCAGCGAATCTCTACAGGTTTAGTGGCACCCTTTCCTGAGCAGCTAGACTACAATTTCTGGATAGTCTTGTATTCACATCATGGTCCAGAGGTACGCCTTCATCATTAGACTCATCAACAGTCACAACGTCTGTCGGCCACATTGTCCGCGACCTTTTCTTTCTTGTGTTACCACAGGCATATGCATCCTCTTCATGTGTCTGCTGTTGAGTCTGCTGTTGGGCCTCCTCTTCAATATGTTGCTGATGCTCCAACTGATACATATTCAAATTCACAAAAAATACTGAAATCCTGTAAAACATTATCAAATTTCAGTCACATTCGCACAAACGGTCACGTAAGGGCGCAAATTCTCTCATGGCATTTGTACCAAAGCGCGATTTTGACTCGAATCAAAGCGCGAACAAACATTATTAGGGCACAAGGCTCAACGGCGGCAACATGACAATGATCAAGAAGGCAGTGTCAAGGAGGCGACGAGCTCTGGGGAAGCGGACCAATGCGGCGGCATGCTCTGGGGAAGGGGACGACGAGGCGACGGTTTCTAGGACGAGAAGTGATCAGTGTGCGCCGTGAAACATTATTCTAAGTGTTGTGAAGAGAGCGTGCGAAAGATCTAAAAGTACCTTAGGGCAGTGTCAAGGCGGCGACGAGCTCTGGGGAAGTGGACCGACGCGGCAGCATGCTCCGAGGAAGGGGACGACGCAGCGGCGGTTTCTAGGGCGAGAAGTGATCGGTGCGCACTGTGAAAAGTTGTGCTAAGTGTTACGAAGAGAGCGTGCGAAAGAGCTAAAAGTACCTTAGGGCAGTGTCAAGGCAGCGACGAGCTCCGGGGAAGCGGACCGACGCGGCGACGTGCTCCGGGGAAGGGGACAACACGGCGGCGGTTTCTAGGGCGAGAAGTGTTCAACGCGCGCGAAAAGTGAAAAGTTGTGCTAAGTGTTGCGAAGAGAGCGTGCGAGAGAGGTAAAAGTACCTAAGGGCAACTATTGCAGACACGCCTCAGAAGAGCCACCGCTAAGCGCGTCTCACTTTCGGAAAGAGCGTCTCTTTTCTTTTGAATTAATGTGTGTCCATTGCCGTAATGCCATTCGGCACAGAATTCGAAGCACTTGGACCTTATTGTTGATGACATGTGGGACCGTGCCAAAACTAAATAACAAAAGACAAGTTCCGTGTGGACCATCGCTGTCAGGGATCGTCCATGCAGAACTTGATGCAAACATCACAACCCCACGCCTTGTATGCCGGTTGCAATGCGCTTGGAGCCTTGAGGTGGGACAAAGAGCAAGGGTCTAAATCGGAGACGCGCTTTTTGGAAACGCGTCTCACATTATCTTTCCTGACAGACGCGTCTTCATGAGGCGGGTCTCGCATCACTTTTGTAGGCAGAGCACATTATCTTACCTGATAGACGCGTCTTCGTGAGGCGCGTCTTGCATCACTTTCGTAGGCAGAGCAAGGGTCTAAATTGGAGACACGCTTTTTGAAAATGCGTCTCACATTTTGTTGCCTGACAGACGCGCCTTTGTGAGGCTCGTCTCGCATAACTTTCGTATCCAATTTTTCAGGGTGGAGCAAGTGCTATATTTTGGTACTACTTCCTTAAGAAACAGAACACAAGGCATCAGTACTACTCCATAAGAAACAGGGCACATATGACCGATGAAAGTCAAATTTTCACTCAAATGGGAATATTTTCACACATTTGATCATATATCACACAAATATCCAAATGGAAGTCCATTTTACACTCAATCGACCATGTTTTCACATATTTGAACATATTTACACACAATCAATTTGGTACTTTATGTTGCGGTCTTGGTCTTTTAAAATTCTTAACTTTTTCATAGTGATCTTTATGCAAGTAAGGAAGTTCGTTGGCCGATGGTATTCTTAGTTTGATCATCGAGGTGACAAAAGGAGGAATCTCATCAAATTGGTAAAACTCTTCATCATCGATGGCATTCTCGACTCTGAGGATTCGTTGTTTTCCATGTATAACCACATTAAGTCTTTTATTTGTTGTGTTTGGAACATAGAATACTTGAGCAATGTGTTTTGCTAACACGAAAGGCTCCCACTTATATCCTTGACGGTTAAGATCAGCACAAAAGGCCAGCCAATGAATTTTCTCCTATGTTCATTTGCTAACCATGATTCATTGCGGCCAGGATTGTCTCTAAGCACCACCTCCTTGTGCTCATCGAGGTACTCCGACATAATGGACATGTGTTGCAACACATGGAAATAAGCGCAGAAGAATAAATGTGAATCTGGAGTTATAGCCTTCTTCTCAATGGTCCCTTTTCCTGTGAGCCTCCCTTCATGACGAGACTTAGGAACACCAATCGGGTTACTCAGGTCAGTGTAGTTTAGAGCCCACTCCACAGCTTCCTCTGTAGAGTATCCTTGTACCATGTTGCCCTCAGGGTAAGCTCGATTTCTAACAAAGGACTTCAGTATACCGTTGAATCTCTCGTAAGCATACATCTGATGAAGGAACACAGGGCCAAGTAGCTTTATCTCCTTAATAAGATGAGTTGTGAAATGGACGCTTATGTCGAAAAAGGAAGGTGGAAAATACATCTCAAGGAAGCATAAAGTTTCATAGTGCCTTTTTTCCAATGACTCAAGATCCTCTTCACATAGTACTTTTTGACCAATTGCATTGAAGAAAAGTAAAAGTTTATTATAGCCTCCCGAACATTGACCGATAGGATATTCCGAATTCCAACAGCAATCATCTGCGTAAGCAATACATGGTAATCATGAGACTTCACACCGGGAGCTATTTTTAGTTCTGGAAATGAAATAAACCTTGAGATGTTCGTCGAGTAACCAGATGGTACTTTCACATTTTTCAAGAACCCACAAAACTCTTTTTTTTTCATTTTTTGAAAGGGTGATGCATGATGTGGGCAGTTTCGTTCCTTTTACCGAGTCAACGATCGACAACTCTGGCCTAATTCCCATTTTCTTTAGATCTGCCCGTGCATGTCCATGGTCCTGAATTTTCCCATCCGTGTTAAGCAATGTTCCGAGTAGCCTCTCGCACACATTCTTCTCAACATGCATCAAATCAATCGAATGACGGACGTCTAAGTCTTTCCCTTACGGTAGCTTCCAAAAAATTGATTGCTTTTTCCACATGTCATCTTCGCCAATATTTTTGCCAGTCCTTTTCCGCTTACCAAGGACGACATGGATATCCTTGACCATTTCATAGACTTCATGACCGGTGATGTGAGGTGGAGGATGCCTCTTCTCAGTGTCACCATTGAAATTATCCTTCATACTCCGAAACGGGTGCTTCATTGGAATGTAGCGTCGATGTCCCATGTACACTGTTTTTCATGACTCGCTCAAGAATTGTGAGTTTGTTTCTCTCAAACAATGTGGACATCCGCAACCTACTTTCTTACTCTGTCTGGACAAGTTATGTGCCACTGGAGAATCACTAACAGTCACAAATAAAATGGCTTTGAGGCGAAAGTACTCACGCTTGTGGTCATCCCAGGCCTGCACTCTGTCGTTGTACCACAACTGCTTCAGATCTTCAACCAGAGGCCTGAAATAAGTGTTGATGTCATTCCTAGGTTGTTGTGGGGCCCCAGTATCAGTCCTGACATCGTAATATATTTCTATTTGTTGCACAACCAAGGAGGAAGGTTCAAAATTGTAAGCACAATTGGACATGTGCTATGTGTGCTACTGTTCAAAAAAGGATTCATGCCATCGGTTCTCATTGCAATCCTAACATTCCTCAGATCAATGGCAAATTCAGTATTTCGTGAATCAATGTTT
Source organism: Tuctoria greenei (assembly GCA_036927565.1). Classification (NCBI taxonomy): domain Eukaryota; kingdom Viridiplantae; phylum Streptophyta; class Magnoliopsida; order Poales; family Poaceae; genus Tuctoria; species Tuctoria greenei. The sequence goes on from JAYESD010000001.1 coordinate 204,071,946, forward strand.
CGCCACTGTGTGGCATCAGTAGGATGTCTTATCATTCCAACATCCTGCTTATGCTTCTCTTTGTGCCATCGCAACAATTCTGACTCCTTCTTGTTTGCAAACCAATGCTTCAAACGAGGAATGATAGGAGAGTAACAAAACACCTTTTTAGGCCCTCTTTTTCTTCTATTGTAGTTCTCGTTATCACCGTCGTCTTCCGCATGATTGAATCTGTCCACTCCACAAATAGGGCATTTCTCGAGGTTTTCGTACTCAGGTCCACGATATAAATACAATAATTCTTGCATGCGTGGATTTTCTCCACCTCCAAACCTAGTGGACAGATTATCTGTTTTCCCTCATAAACTATCGTAGGGACTGTGTTGCCTTGGGGTAACATGTCCTTAAGGAGCGTCAACAATTCCTTAAAACTACAATCACTCCATCCATTGCTCGCCTTCAACTGGAAAAGTTTTACCATCGCAAATAGTCTAGTGTACTTAGCCGCACAACCATGATACAATGGCTTCTTAGAGTCTTAGGTCATCTTCTTGTAATTTGCAAGTTCACCATTACTGTACCGATCATCGTCGCCATGTCACTCGACATTGCGTATGTTGGTACCCTGCGTACCGGATACCCCATGATACCGCAAGAAGTGTAAGAGAGTTCCACCTGTTAGAGTTGAAGGTTCCCTCAGGCCCCACATGTCACACGGCATTGGACCCACCTCCCTCAAATGGGTAGCTCCGGGAGCGCCACGTGTAATATAAGACCAGAGCTAAACTCCGAACATAGGGAAGCTTCGGGGTTGACAGGTGGATAATGACCATGGACCTAACCCCCCGTAGAGGGAAGCTTTGATGCCAGCACGTGTATAACAGCTTTGGACCCATCTCACTGCGAATGGAAGCTCTAGAGCTGTCACGTGTGGACCCTCCGGACCTCACAACCAACGGGAATATGGCGGATCTCCAATAGCACGAGCATTCAAGGGATAGTTAAGACAACAATTACAAGACCTGACTACGTGTCATTAATGCTATGTTAATGACACACGATCAGTGGGCTGTTAATAGGGGTAACGCTGCTATTAAGGCACATTATAACACTATTAATCACTCTTAATACTCATATACCATGTATTAGGCTCTTAACACGCCAGGGCCACATGTCGCGCCAGGCAAATGTTGTAACGGTCAGTCCTTAGACTATAAAAGGACTGCACTGCACGGTACAGAGACGGCTAAGCTGATCTGATCCAAGCTCAGAGGCACAAAAGCTATACTGAAACACTCAATACAAAACACACACTCCGTGGAGTAGGGTATTATGCTTATGCGGCCCGAACCACGTAAATCCCACGTGTCATCATCTTGTTTTTGATCTCCGCGCGCCCAAACCAATACAAGAACCTCCGCGGGCTACATTTAGTAATACCAGGGGAAGTGTCGTTCAACCACTTTGACATTTGGCGTGCCCGGTAGGGGGCGCCTGAGATCGCAAGATGGTGAACTCTGCCGCTCGATCTTCCAATGACAACCATGTTGAACAGCCTGCTGGAGGCAATCCCTCCAACATGCAGCAGCCAGCAGGTGTCATTGTCCCAGCGGGTGTCATGCCACCACCACCACCATCTACCCCAGCAAACAATTCTGGACAGCAGGATGGGGTACTTGTATCGGTCACAGCATCGGCAAACAACAACCCCGAGAACGCGCTAATTGCTGCACGAACTCTATTGGAGCACCCATCAGCGCCTGGAGCACCTCAGGGTATGATGGAGCAATGGTGCACTGATGTGTAGCATCTAGTTGCAGCCGCAGCTGATGCCATCAGTAATCAAGGTCCTCCCCCCTCGGGGCAGGCAACAGCTCAACGTAGGACCTTGTCTGGAAGACTTAGTCCTCACATTTCACAGCACCGACAGCGTGCTATATCTCAGCAGGTAACTTTGCTGCCTTCCGGGGAACGAAGCATCCACACCATCACCAGTATTCCGACTCATGACCTGCGGTCGGAACTTGATCGCCATTACCAGCAGCAGGACGGTCGCGTCCATATCGAGCGTGCTCGTGAGAGACGAGAAGCTCGGGACAACAAGGCTCCTCAGGGAGTAGGAGGAGGCTGTTATGCCCTGGCCATGCACTTACGCATGGTCAGATGGCCACAGAAGTTCTGGCCTCATTTGCTGGAGAAATTCGACAGGACTGTCAACTCCGCTGAGTTTCTTCAAATCTACTCCACCGCTATACTTGCGGCGGGGGGCAGTGAGGCTGTGATGGCCAACTACTTCCCAGTGGATTGAATTGGGACCGCTAGGTCCTGGTTTATGAGCCTCCCAACTGACTCCATCAACAGTTGGGCGGAGTTATGTCAATAGTTCACTGCCAATTTTGGGAGTTCATACACCCGACCTGGCACTGAACTAGACTTGTTTGCTGTAAAGAAAACAACGGGGGAATCGCTGCGATCCTTTATCCGGCGGTTTTCTCAGGTACGCAATATCATCCCCTCAATCTCAAGCGCTTCTGTTATTGTTGCATTCAGACAGGATGTTCGAGACAAAAAGATGCTGGAGAAGTTGGCGACAAAAGAAGTTACCAGTGTCACGAAACTCTTCAGCTTAGCAGATAAATGTGCCAAAGCTGAGGAGGGACGTGAGATGCACTCTAAACCACCTCCGGAGGCCAACAAGAAATCCTCCAAGACTGAAGCCACTACTTCCGGAGGTGGCAAAAAGAAAAAAGAAGTCCAACGTCAAAAAGAAGTTGTCGGCCGATGCACCTACTGATCCGGCTGCTACAGCTCTGGGTGGTCGGGAGCCACACCTCGAGAAACAACCTCGACCATCGTCAGAAGACGGCGGCGGCTCCAAAGTGTGGTGTCTGATCTACAAGACAGACAAACATAGTCTAGAAGAATGCCGAGAGGTCTGGAACCTTATCGAGCGCTACAACAAACGTTGAGAAGAATCTCCTTTTCACCAGCGAGAAGGAAAACAAAAAGTCGACGAAGCTCCGGTTGAAGAGGAGCTAGGCTTTCAGGACCCCAAGAATGTTCTAAAGGCTGTCTACAACACCATCAACGACGACTCCGACATCTCTGACAACGAGCGTCGGAAGACCCTAAACACCATTTATGGTGGTTCTTGGGACATTACCTCTTGCCGCATCCTCAAGACAGTGCGGCGGGACATGGCTGCTGCAGCTCCCACTGCCAGGGCGGAACCTCATCGGAAGTGGATGGACACTCCCATCACTTTCGATGCTTCAGACTAGCCTCGTAACATGATCAGAGCTGGTCAACTTCTGTTGATGGTGTCACCAACCATTAACAATGTTCAACTTCACCATGTATTGGTGAACAGAGGTGCAGGGTTGAACCTCATAAGCTTTGATGCCTTCGTCAAGCTCCAGCTCCGACCTTCAAACCTTCGCCCCTCCCGACCTTTTTCTGGGGTAGGTCCAAGGGCCATTACCCCCCTCGGCTCCATCACACTCCCAGTGACCTTCAGGACTCGGGACAACTACAGAACCGAGAAGCTGGTCTTCAACGTGGCGCGGATCAGTTTACCGTTCAATGCCATACTGGGCAGGCCTGCTTTATACAGGTTCATGGCCACCGCCCACTATGGCTACTTGGTGTTGAAGATGCCAACACCTTCGGACATTCTCCGGATCCGCGGGGATCGCACGGCAGGAATCACTACATTGGAAGAACTCCACGCACTTGCTACAGCGCAGGAGGAAGCATCTGGTAAGGAGCTAGCTCTGAAACCTTTGAGCTCTCATCATCAAGGCTCAGCCTCTGCACCACGCGTGCAACCAAGCAGCGACACCGACGTTTCCGTCAAAGTCATACAAATTGGTTCCGATGCTGCTCAGACCACCCGTATATCAGGAGGTCTGAATAACAAATAGGAACTTGTGCTCATCACTTTCCTTCAGGGGAATTTGAACGTGTTTTCCTGTCAACCGTCGCAAATGCCTGGGATCCCTAGGGAAGTGATTGAGCACAATTTGAAGATTAATCCTGACGCACGACCGGTACACCGGAAGCCCCGGAAGAATTAGTTGAGTGGCAAAACTTCGTCCGACAGGAGATCAAGAAGTTGCTCGAAGCTGGTTTCATCCAGGAGGTTTTTCATCCAAAATGGCTGGCAAACCCAGTCGTTGTACCCAAGGCCGGCGGGAAGCTTCGGATCGACTACACCACTTTAAATAAAACATGCCCAAAAGATCCATTTCCACTACCTAGAATACATCAGATAGTGGATTCCACCTCTGGGTGTGAGGTATTGTGTTTCTTAGATACATATTCTGGATATCATCAAATCCAAATGTCTAAGGAAGATGAAGAGCATATTGTCTTCATAACAATAGATGGATTATATTGTTATACTGCCATGCCCTTTGGTCTCAAAAATACTGCTTCAACCTTTGTGCGAGCTATGTACAAAACATTTTGAGGGCTAATTAGAGACTTAGTGGAGGTGTACGTCGATGACATCGTTGTGAAGATCAAGAACAAGGAGTCACTCCTTGACAATTTACAAGCTGTCTTCGACAAGCTGCGCATCATGCGCACCAAGTTTAACCCGGACAAGTGTGTCTTCAGGGTTAGCTCCGGGAAAATCCTTGGTTTCTTGGTGACTCATCGAGGAATTGAAGGAAACCCAGCGAAGATCAAAGCCATTGAAGATATGCGTCTCCCAGCCCGCATAAAAGACGTCCAGAAGCTAACTGAGTGTCCAGCTGCGCTCAGCCGGTTCATCTGAAGACTAGCAGAGCTGGCGCTACCCTTCTTCAAACTCTTGAGAAAGTCCAGACCATTTCATTGGTCTGAAGAAGCAGAAAAGGCATTTCAAGAGCTGAAGTAGCTCCTCACCACCCTACTGATCTTGGTAGCTCCGAATCCTGGTGAGCCTTTACTGCTTTATATTTCTGCAACTACAGAAGTTGTCAGCATGGTCCTAGTCGCGGAAAGGCCGGAGCCACATCCAGTTCAGGAGCCTAGACCCCTCCGGGAGGGTCCAGAGCTACCTGAAGGAGAGTCTGGGTCCCAGCCCCCAGACATGCATCTTCAATACAGAGTGCTAGAAGATCAACCCCTCTCATCTGAGGGAGTTTTAACGGCTGTTCAAGAAGATTTGGACCCATCAGGGAAGGTCCGGGTTGAACAAGAGGAAGATCCGGACCTCTCCAGGTGGGTCCGGGAAGCTCAACAAGAAGGCTCAGACCCCTCTGGGAGGGTCCAAGTCGATGGAGAGGAAGCTTCGGGCTCTTCCGCAAGAGTCTGGACTGTCCAGCAACCAATGTACTTCATCAGCGAAGTACTCCACAAAGCCAAGACACGCTACATTGAGGTGCATAAGCTGCTTTACGCAGTCCTTATTGCCTCAAGGAAGCTTCATCACTATTTTCAAGCCCACAAGATATCAGTGGTAACTTCCTATCCACTGCGTGCTATTTTGCAGAACCCTAATTCTACTGGGAACATTGCAAAGTGGGCAGCGGAGCTGGCCGAGTTCAATCTCAAATTCGTGTCACAACAAGCAATCAAGAGTCAAGCTTTGGCTGATTTCATGGCGGAATGGACTCCCTCTCCATCAAACCCTGGGGGCCCTAGTGAGCAGAAACTGGAACCCAAGGTCCCGATATTCACTGAGCCTCCCATCAGCATGCTTTAGTTTCCTCTTCCGGCTGGAAGATTCGTCTGGCTCCTTGCCCTTGCCCTTGCTAATGTCTTCAACCCTCTGCCTTGAAGCAGGGGCGACCATCCCCTCGGAAGCTCCGGGGATTACAACCCTGGAGGTCCGGCGTTTTTCCACCTCACCAAGCTCATCTAGCGTTGGCATCTTCCTCTGGAGCTCCCTGTTGATCTCTAGAATCATGTTTAAAGGACGGAAAGCAGCCGGCGGAGCTAAGGCGTCTTCGTTGACAAGCCCATGTTGAAATTTCTTGAGATGAAGCTTCAAAGCTTCGTCATCTAAGTTGGATTTCAAACCGATTTCAATCCGGTCGTCATCCATTACGTTGTTAAAAGCCCAGGCAAACTTCTCCCTCCTCCTCAGTGGAGCCCACCTGTTCACCAAGAAATTTCCAAAGACCATCTGTGGGGTCACTCCACCCCCCACACACTCTCAGATTCTGGTCAGGACAGGGTTGAATGCATCCGACAGCTTCGGAGCTACATTCCAGGCATCGGTGTCGATGTTGGGGAGTCCTTGGGGCAACTCCAACCTGTCATGCTCATCAACTGCAATAATGACCCAGTCCTTCTTCCATCATCCCACTTGCTAGAGGGGAATGACTTCAGATACTTGAAGGGACAGTTCTTGCTCTTCACGAAGTAATAGAAGCCAATCAACTCAGTCCCTTTGCCGGTGGAATGGGTTGTGAAGAAGGTCCAGAATAAGTTAACATAGGGAGGCACGCCCACCCACATCTTGCAGAAGTGGATGAAAGTGGCCATGAGCAGAAGGGAGTGCGGGCTGAGGTGATGCAGTTGGAGGCCGTAGAAGTCCAGCAGCATCAGGATGAAGCTCGAGAATGATGGGATCAGTCCCACCATGGCGTACACCAAAAAGTACACCATCTCCTCACGGCGCTCCTTCCTAAAGGGGAGCTTTCCGGTGCGGACTAGGTGGTTGAAGGAGTCGCTGGACCATCCCATGAAGGTTCGGACCTTCATCAGATTGTCGTTGCTCTGGATGCAGCTCTTGGGAAGACCTAACTCCATCGCAGCAAAGTGGAGCAAAAGAGGAGAAAGCTAGGCAAGGTTTGGGAGGCTCTGAGCACGAGTTTGATCGAAAGCGTAAAGAGTCCTCAAACCACGTGTGCTTTCCTTCTTAAGTAAGCCTCCACGACGCTTGGATGGAAACCGCAACGAGAGCAAGTCCACACCACGACGAACCTACCCCATCAATGACGAATGGGTCCGGGGCCACCCTGACAAAGAGATCGAGGTTATTACCCCAGGCGAACTGTTGTCATGATGGGTGGTGGGAAACCCAAAGGCGATAGCCTGACAAGGCACTCCGAACCGATACGGTTTTCGTATTGGGAACCGGCGACCTTCAATCGCGTGAGATCCGCACTCAAAGATCTCATCTGCCGCATTCAAGACAAGCCACGCAGTGATGGTGTAACCCCAAACCATCGCCCCAACGGCACAACAGAAGACCTTTGAAGTTACAACACGGGAATCAAGGATGGCCCCACCTCCAGTAGAATAATCTAACCCGAAGGGTTTCCTCCCAGAGGTGGGCCCGGGGGCCACTGTCGGTACCCTGCGTACCAGATATCCTATGATACTGCAAGAAGTGCAAGAGAGTTCCACCTGTTAGAGTTGAAGGTTCCCTCAGGCCCCACATGTCACACGACATTGGACCCACCTCCCTCATATGGGTAGCTCCGGGAGCACCATGTGTAATATAAGACCGGAGCTAAACTCCCAACATAGGGAAGCTTTGGGGTTGACACATGGATAATGACCCCAGACCTAACCCCCTGTAGAGGGAAGCTCCGATGCCGCCACGTGTACAACAGCTCCGGACCCATCTCACCGTGAAGGGAAGCTCCAGAGTTGCCACGTGTGGACCCTCCGGACCTCACAACCAATAGGAATATGGGGGATATCCAATAGCACGAGCATTCAAGGGATAGTTAAGATGACAGTTGCAAGACCTGATTATGTGTCATTAATGCTATGTTAATGACACATGATCAGTGGGTTGTTAATAGGGGTAACGCTGCTATTAAGGCACATCATCACACTATTAATCACTCTTAATACTCATAGACCATGTATTAGGCTCTTAACACGACAGGGCCACATGTTGGGTCAGGCAAATGTTGTAACGGTCAGTCCTTAGACTATAAAAGGATTGCGCCGCACGGTACAGAGATAGGTAACCTGATCTGATCCAAGCTCAGAGGCACACAAGCTATACCGAAACACTCAATACAAAGCACACACCCCGTGGAGTAGGATATTACGCTCAAGCGACCCGAACCACGTAAATCTCACGTGTCATCATCTTGTTTTTGATCTCTGCACGCCCAAACAAATACAAGAACCTCCGCGGGCTATATGTAGTAGTACCGGGAGAAGTGTCGTTCAACCACTTCGACAGCGTACCATCTCCTCTATGTTATGCACCTGAAACTCAATGTCGTCATCGGTGAACCCTGATATATCTGGCTCGTTCACATCCTCGTCGTGATCTTCTTGGACACTGGTAGGGACCTCCCTCTCCAGATATGAATCTCTCATCTCTGCTTCATTAAGCCCTTCCTCCCCATGTTTGTTCCAACATCGATAATCCACCATGAATCCATGCGCGGTCAAATGTGACCTCAACACTTCATATGTACGATATCTCTTCTCATTCTTGCATTGTTTGAAAGGACAACAAATAGTACCTCTAATGTTGTCCAACATGTCTTTCTTAGCGAAAGCGAGAAATGCATCTATCACTTGGATATATTCATTGCAAAGGCGCGTACTATACATCCAACTTCGTTCCAACGACATCTACGTACAGAAAAGAAGAGCTAAATCAAAGAAATTCAGAGCCACTGATAATCACCGCAAGCCAACTTCAATCAAAGAAGATCTAAAGGTAAAAAAAATAGTAAGGAACAGGAGAGGAGGAGAGGACTAACTCTTTTGTTTTAAGATCTACTGATAATCACCACAAGACTTTTAGAATGAAAGGGGGAAAGAACATGGCAAGAACAGGGCAGATCTAGTAGCCACTTGTTCTGCCACAGCAGGGAGGTCATAGAAGGACAATAGAAAATTGAGACGGACCGATATAAAACACGTCTCTCTATAGAGGGATGGGAGACGGACTCGATTCCACAACTAAAGGAGACGAGCCAGACCGGTGGTTATGGGAGACACGCATTATTCCACAATGAAAGGAGACAATCTGAAACCAAAGTCTGTCTCAGTTACCTAAAATATATGAGTCGCGCTTAGTTGAAGTGCGTCTCCCATTTGTCAGACAGGAGGGTGTGTCGCGGATATCTACTTAACTGAGACGGGCTGTATTGTAACGCGTCTCCTTGTACGTTCAACCGAGTCATGTCAGATCCTCGCTGAAGCGAGCTCGTCTCGCTTAAGCTTATCAGAGACATTCTCCTTTTAGCTCGTCGCCCATCTTTGTCTCCTATTTGGGTTTCTTACGTAGTGAGATGGAAACGGTTAGGTTGCTGATTGCACTTGCCATGGTGGTTAGGAGATTCACCATGTGGACATAAAATCATCTCTTCTGAATAGTGATTTAGAGGAAGAAGTGTATGTTCATCAACCGCCACGTTTCATTGACAATGACAATGCAGGAAAGTTTAAGCTGAACAAAACTTTTATGGCTTAAGGCAGGCTCCACGTGTGTGGAATATCAAGTTGGACAAGGAATTGTTGGGGCTTTGCACGAAACCCCCTGGAACCTGTAGTATACATGCGAGGCAATGGTAAAACTTTTTCTGCTCATTGGTATTTATGTAGATGATCTGATCAGTACTGGACCGAGTAGTAATGATATTGTTGTGTTCGAGGGTTTGATAAAGAGCAAGTTTAGTATAAGTGATCTCGGTCTCCTGAGTTACTACCTTGGGATTGAAGTTAAGCGGGGATGTGGTCAGATCAGTGTGTGCCAGAGTGCTTATGCAGCAAAAATCTTAGAACAAGTTGGCATGAATGGGTGTAAACCAACTCACACTCCCATGGAGAATCGTCTCAGGTTAAGCAAGAATGATGGCTGTGCTGATGTTGATGCAACCAAGTACAGAAGAGTGATTGGGAGCTTGACTGCTTGAGATATCCGCTAAATGTTTATCCTGACATTGCATACTTCGTGGGCATTGTAAGCAGGTACATGGAGATGCCATCAGTACAACATTGGGCAGCAATGAAAGTGACGACGTCATAAGGCTGCACCGACCAGGAGCCGAGGCGACGGCTAACCATGACGGAGGTCGCGAGGAGGTTGCAGGAGATCACCACCATGCCGCCAGACCCGGCAACTCCAAAGGTGTCGCCGCTGTGGTGGGCGGAGCTGGAGATCATCTCCACAGAAGTCAACTAAGGGCATGTTGAATCTTCAGGTTCTATCAAATTCCTAGAACAATCTCTTACCGAAATAATCCTGAATAGCTGTTTACCAGACATTACAGGAAATCTTTTTGGGTATAGTTCGTGTGCAGTAAATTTTGTAACCTTCTGTATATACGAACGAGTAAACTGCAGAATGTGCCCGGCGCAGAGCCTACAGACTGCAGTGCAGTGGTAGGATGCTTCGGTGTGTTGATAGAGGTGAAATAAAAGTTTCACGGTCAACAGGTTCCAAGAAGTCCGGGTTTGGCATTTACGCCAAATGAAGTTCATGAAACAAAAATCGAAACGTGGGTTCCTGTGTACAGTTCAAACAGACAACGGGGCAAATGAATGGCATAAAACACAAGTTACACTAGCACGGATCAATCAGACAAGAACATTGCACGCGACATACATCCAAATACTGGACAAAAAATGCAACAGCAGCACTTAAAAATTACGAACAATAGCATAAATGAACAAGTCTGTTCAAGACGTCCACAACCAGAATCCACCCGGTCTAATGTGATGCACAATGGCTTGACAGACAACAAAATACAAATGCCTACGACTGATGCTACATATATATTGGTATCCTTTCGTTCACTTGTGGCAAATGGACTTGGCACAGCCACAAAAGAAACCTCCCACAACTGATAGAATAAAATTATCATGGCTTAAACCGTTGCTTGGTTTATCATTCCCTGAGCCCATGAAGCAGTCTCGTTAATTTCATCTTCCAAGTCCAGGCACTCCCTCAAGAACTCAATGTGGAAGAGGTTGCTCTGGAACAGATCCTTTGAGCTTGGACCAAGTGTGTCTGCAAGATCACCCAGGACAGCAACTGCAGCCTTTGTCACACTCTCATCCCTGATGAAACATACAAGCATAATTGTAAGAAACAGTTGACAATCAAAAATAGAACAAATATTGCAATGTAAATAAAGGGGACCTGCTCCGATCTCTGAAGACAGCTTCAGTGAACTGCAGTAGATGTGTTCCATAAGGAATCATAAGCTGAGCTTTTGGTCCCTTAATACCCTGTAGGATACCAGAATATGCCTCAAAAATGCCCCGTCTGAGTTGATTACCATAATCAACCATATCATCATCACTCTGATCAAGAGTGCCAAGGAGTCCTGCAGCTCCTTGAAGCATTGGCATGGCATATGGCAGATATTTCTCAAAATTTGCACCGATAGCTAGAGCAATGTCTCCAAAGCATGAGAAAATTGGAGGCTTCACAGAACGATTGAGCATAGAGTTTGAGAGGTCTTTGAGAAGAACAGTCATTATTCGATCACAGAAGGGCAAAACTTTATCTTCCAAGGCACGGCAAATATCACCCACTACCCCTACAGAGATGGAACACACTTGATACTCTTCATAATTCTGAAGACCAGCTTCCAGGTATGTGAAGAAGTTAGGCATGTATTTCAGAAAATCTGGACCAGTAGCATATGCAAGAGCACCAATTGCAAGCATTGCTTCTTCATGAACAGTAGAACTGTGGCAAGCAAAGACACGCAGGAACAGTTGCATCAACTGGTCAGCAGCCTGGGCAATTATTGACTTTGCATCTGAGCTGCTCAGCTTCTGGATGATAACCTGCAGAACACCACACAGCAAAGCCTGCAGATCACTTTGCTTCTCTTTGTCACCAGATGAAAGTATTTGGATGTCAAAGGTAAGGTTCAGTCTTCGCATGATCTCCTGCAGCAGCTGACTTATAATGCTTGAAGTTTCAGGTATGTTACTGACTCTCACGATCTCATTCAGAGCCTCATAAGCAGAGGCACGGAGCCTGAAATGGGTGGTATCAGCTCGATCCGCAGCAGAAAGAAGAGCAGCGATGGCATTAGGAAGAAAAGGTGTGAGCAGAGAAGACATGGACTCTGCATCTTCATAACCTTGGGCAAGAAAATAAATAGCTCCACATACTTTCTCAGCAACATTTGGAACATCTTTACTGCTCTCAAGCAACACAGCCATGATACGAGGAAGGTTTGCATTATTTATAACTGGATTTGCACTGGCCGGAGAATGCAAGAGCTCAAATACTCTCCCAAGAGTCCATGCGGTAGTATCTTTTACCTGGCTGTTTGGATCATTCATTGTGTTAAGTAAGAAATCAAGACCAGAATGGACCAGCGGAGCAAGTTTTTCAACAGAAGGGCCTTCAAGGATAGAACCAAAGGCAAAGGTAGCTGCTTCTCGACAATGCCAATCAGGCTTTGTGATGTTGGCCTCAACAAATGGCATCACAAGAGGGACAATCGCATCACCAACAGTTCTAGCAACGAGTCCAAGGCACGTTCCACCACTCATGGAAATGTTCCATACACTATCATCTTGGTCTTGATCTTCCTCTTGATTTAATAGAGTTTCTAGCAGCATCGGAACAAGTGAAGGGAGGGCCTTCTCAATGAAGTGGAAATGTACAGTAGAGTTACCATCGTCAGCTCCCTCATATTCATCTTGGAGTCCAATCTCTTCATCACAGATAGTGCTCCAGAACTCAACAGCTTGAAGTGCAACTGGTTCCTCATCTCCTTTCACAGCATTAGCAGTCAGATTGAATATGGTCTGCATATAAGGTTCTAAGTGCTCATAATATGTGGATGCAGTTGCAACAAGGCATTCAAAGGCGGCCTGTCTGATGTCCACCTCTTTAGATGCAGCAGTCTCACACACCACCTTCATTATGTATGTCCTCTCCATTTCATTTGCAAAATTACTCTCGGCAAAATCAAGAGCATTATACAGGGCTTTAACTGCTGCAAGTCGGACTTCAGGGCTAAGCTCTATCTGGTTCATCCCCTGGACCACAGCAGTCAGAACAGCATTCACTTGATCCTGCTCCAGGTGCTGAGGAGATACCTCCTCACAAACATAACCCAATGTCTCTAATGTTGCTTGCTTCAAAGGAGCAGATGCACCCAGCATTGTCATGTTCCCCAGTAATCTGGCAATAAGTTCTTGCCATTCTCGGCGTGGTATCTCAATCGATGCAACCTTGGCAATGACTTGAGATGAGGTATGCCTTGCATCATGCACCAAAGATCCTAGAGTTAACAGCAATGACTCCTTGATCTTCAATTTGATAGATGGATCCATGGTGACCCATTGCTGAAGCAGTAGTTCCTTCTTTGCAGAATCCTTTGCATCCAATGAATTCTTAAGGATAATACCAGCAAGCTTTCTTGATTCAGGAGGTTTTTCATCATTTGAAAGCTCTACTGACAAAGAGAGGAGAAAGCCAGGAAGATTCTGCTCCTGGAACTGTGTGAGGTTGCCTTCTGCTACTGCGCGGAGGTTAGCATCTGCAGATTGCGCAGCTAGCAGAATCTGAGTGATATCCATGGATGTATAAAATTCTCTATCCTGCATCAATCAATAGATTTGGCAGTCAGCAAGCAGTTACACAATTAACAAAAATCAGAATCCACCAACACTCAAGGATCCAAATGTCACTGAACCAGTTCAACCTAGCTTAAGGTTTTGCATTAAAAAAAATTGTTGGCATCCTCAGTATCAGTCAAACAAAATCATGTACCAGACTGTGCTGTATAGGCACGAGACATGAAATTTTTAACCACTACCAGAACACATAATAATAAGATAAGTCAACCTTTTTGTACATTAAGACTGTTTAGCCACATCAACAATCCAAGAGCAAGTCAAAGTTAATGAGCAAACATGGTGAAAACTACATATTCATATGTGGCATATTAGATAAACATTGTGAAAGCTGAAAATTGACAATGATTTGAATCTATTGAGCGAGTCAAAGCTAATGTAGGGCAAACATGATGAAAACTACGCATTCATATAGGGTACATAGACAAATAGAAAACCCAGAAATACAGAGGAGAACACTATGGATAGTGCTACCTCTGGACAATAAAGAAAATAAGAACAATATTGCATGCATAGTCAACATGTCATCATGCTAATAGTACAAGTATCTTGAGTAAATCAATCAGATAGCATATAGATCTTCTTACGGATACATTAACCCAGCTAACTTTTAGAAACAACAGGGACAAGTTCAGGCATCAGAACACATGTCTGGCTGAGCAGGGAGGCAACAAGAACTCAGATTTCCTCATTGAGTGACATTATCTCTTTGTAAGGGAAAAATACTGCCCTAAGATTCCCTCATTTAAGTGACCCCTCAGATCAACCTGGTATATTGAAGTAACTAAGACTGACGCAGACATATGATACAAAAACCAGATTGATGGATGGATTCAAGGTTTATATTATCAATAGCAAATAGAACCACAAGAGTCACCATTGCGACAACGTAAAGAATTACATTACCAATGGTAAAGAGTCGCAAGGACTACTGCAACGACATTGCATCTAAACATCGGTTCCACGTTGCAAAGCAGTCAATTGATTGAGGCAAAGAGTACGCAAAGCTCTCGTCTTCCAATAGCAGTTTAGCTTTAGGGGCGCTTGTCTATGAAGCAAATCCGAAAAATAACACGCTAAAAAATATTGCCGCACCTAGGACTCAAAACACACCAGTCAGCCAAGCTACGGAGTGTGCACACAAGGCATGGAGGGTGTGATTAAACCCCAAATAATAATAGGGGGAGATACCGAACTGCTATCGGCGCTCCACGACGCACGCTGCAAGCTAGCAAATCCGCGGCGAAATGAACCGATTGACCAAAACGTAATATCCGGCTTCAATAGATCCGGCGGAGGGAAACGAGAGGAATCATCCAAGCAGAGAGGCAGGGTTAGGGTTCCTTACCGCGTCGAGGAGAAATCAATCAAGGCTTGCGGCGCGGAGAAGGGGGAGGCCGGCGGTTGGCGGCGGTGCGGGAGGGCGGCTAGGGTTGGAGATGGGTTGGGTCTTGGGTGGGGGGTGGAAGAGAAGAGGGAGGGTTTAGAAGATGCTTGTTGCCCGCTCCCCCATTCAAATGAGGCGATGCTGCGGCGGGTGAAGCAGAAAAAGAGGTGCGTGGAGGGAGCCGGGGCTGGCGGCTAGGGTTTAGGAGGCGGCTGCGTGCGTAGGGAGGGGTTTTGGGAAACAGGTGTCTGCCGATCGATTGAATAACCGATCAGGTAAAATTGGCATCACTAGATTGAAATCTAAGATACGTGTAATTGTGCAATCGATGAATCTCAATTATTAAAATATGTATCCTACTGTTGCTGTATATTTTTACGTAATCCCGTTCACATGAGTATTTAATTTTTTTCATGTAAGTAGAAGGTTAAGTAAAAAATATGAAGCAACCGCAGTATACAAATGATTGAAGTTAATTGATTGTACGATTGTATTATTTTTCAGATTGCATTTTTCATATTGCATTCTAGTAGTTGCTAATAAATTTGGCTTGAAAAAAAAATTGATCCAATGGAACTTTTTAAGAAGAACTCCAACAAAAAAAATAACTTCTAATGAAGTTGTTTTGGGAGTTTTTAAAAATATTGGGAGTAAAAGAAATTACGCTTCCCCAAAAGTTCGTAATATTTTGTTTCTAAAATATTTAAAATCTAAGTCATATTAGCTTTTTTAGTTGTACCTTGCATGTTTTGGGAGATTGGGAGTGTGTATGTGGTGAAAAATTTTGGTACCCAGGAGGCTGCGTTTTGAAATGTGAAAAAAAAAAACTATGTTTATAAAGTTGTTTGGGTCAGTGTTTTTTCTAATCACTCCCAAAATGTAGGGGTTGTTTATTGGGAGTTGTTGAGGATGCTCTTAGGTCACGAAGAAAGAAGTGAACTAGATTTTTTATATTTTTCTTCTATAAAGGAGAAATTTGTATAAAACCCTAACAAGTGACTGTTGGAATATTTTGAACCTAGAGTCAATTAATTCCTAATGAATTCCAAATGCTGAAAAGAAGTTATTGATCCAACGTGAAAAAATTTTGTGGAGCAACACCAATTTATAAGAGAAGCTCTTTTCTTTGTGTAGAATATATGAGAGAATGATGCGCTAGAGTCACACATAAGTCACACGCACACGCTCGCCTATTCGCGCGTGATTTATCACGTGACGTGTGACTTGTAACGTGGCAACTGACACTGTAACCCTACTCTTATTTTTTTAGAATCTAAGACTAATACAATTTTACCGCTCGTAATTCATTGTGTTTTTATTTTGCGATCTGTTTTTCTGAAAGATAATGATATTTACAGTTATCGGTGCTAATTATGCTTCAAATACTGAAGATTACTGCCTTTAGTTACACTATTATAATTTACCTAGCTTTACTTATATACTAATTATCTTCAGTTACTAGAGTCTAATTATACACAGAGTGAGAATCTTCACATACAAGTGTGTAAAAAATTCGCATTCCCTGCTAGAAAGGTGAACAGACTCTAGTCTACGGTATTGTGTATATGTTGCAGGCTAGTCCATTCCTCTGGCGTGCGGAAGAGCAGTGTCTTTGAAACTACGTCCCACAAAGAACCTTCACGAGTTGGAGCGAATCAGATTTTTGGTAAGCATACACACGACTGTTCGCTAGGTGTTCTATTTCTTTCCACGATCTTCTTCACACTTCCATCTTATCATCTTTCAAGTTTGATATGTCTTCAAAATGAGTAATGATGAGTTTCTTGCGTAAGAATGTGATAGATATAATCTATTTTATTTACATGCATATTGTTGCAATTTTAGAAATTAATTTTATCTCTAAAGTTCTTTGTTTCCTAACAATCTAAAAAAGCACTTTAAGATGGTAATAGCTTTGTTGATGAAATGAAACCGGGGAAGTTTGATGGTTCGAACTTTAAAAAATGGGTTGCGAAACTTAATTTGTGGCTCGCTGCTATGGACATATCTGCTAAATCCTGTAGATCTGAAAGTGCATCTAGGCCATGTGGATTTTGAATGATTTATGACAAATAATTAAATATCTAACAAAATTTATTTAGTTATTGCAGAAATTTTTTGAAATAGTAATTTCATGCATAATTCAAGGAAAATGAAGAAAAGGACGTGGAAAGACTCGTAGAAATAGGGATTTTATTTTTTCAGTCTAGAAAACACCATTCTATTAAAAGGGACACTACTCTTGCAAACTTAGGAATTAGTTAGAGCTCAACTCCAAATGCAGTCTTGCTTCAGACTTCTCTGGTTGAGGGCTCCGACACTTTCGATCTCACCTCAACAGAGACTGAAAAACTCTTTAGTGTCGCAGTTACCCGACTCGAGACTCGAACATATCCAGTCTACCCTAATAGAGGTCTTAATTTTTTTTTCTCGAACTTTCGAGTTTGGGCTTTGGACTTGTCCGATGTCTTCTAAATAGATACTTAAACTCGAATACTTGGACTTTCACATATGTGATATAAGTCAGACATGTATGAAGCAGACTTGTCCAAGCCAAGTGTTTGAACATATCAGTTTTGAAAAAGCCAACCTTTGAGGTTCGGACTTGTCCGAATTATGTCGAACGTGTCCGATGCTGCTTTTTCGCTCTAATTCGAATGATAGTACTCAGTCGTACCCCTTGTGGGACCTGAGGCTTGGACATGTCCGAGATATTTTTGGACTTGTCCCAAGTGGGCTATCATCAACTGCAAAGAATGCTTTTATCTATAAATAGGGGTCCAAGCCCCTCTTAGCCTACACCTAACCCTAGACAAACTCATTGGCTCCTTTATAAACCTCCAAGAGCCTTTCTCCACCTGTTCTTCACCTTCTTGAGCCAAAACCTTCGATTTTTGGGAAGAGTGAAGGAGTGATTGCGTGTTTTGACTAAAGGGGGCTTTCTGGTTGAGCTTTTATTCGATTCGTAGAGCTTGCTTGAGATTTTTGTTTTGTTACTCTTGGGTTCATATCCTAGACGATTAAGCGTCGTTTGGTTGATGTTGTTTGTGATTTCTTTTTCCGAGAAGTTCGTACTCAACCCTTTGAGGTGGAAAAACAAGTTTTCGACCTTGGTGGTCTCTTGGTGAGGGAAGAACTACTGGAAGCTTGGTTCTTTGTGGAATCCTCAACGGGGTCATAGGTTCCTTCGTAGAACCAAACCTTGGTGAAATATCTCGTGCACCCTTGTCTCTATTTACATTTATGCAATGTATTTACTTTCATAATTTAGATTGTGATTATATTGGAAATTTATTGTTCTCCACTAGTTCTAGTAACTTGCATTTCATTTATTGTTCATAGTCGTGCTACTAGACTGTTAGCTCATAATTTACTTCTCTAAAGTAGATAAAAACTTGATCTTATATAGAGTTGCGTAGGGAATCGGATATAAATGATTTCAAAGATAAGAGCGGAGTTAAATTAAGTTTAAATTTTCTATATTTGCCCCTTCACGCCACTCTATGTGACTTTCAATTTGTATTAGAGCAGATCTATCTGCAAAGAGCTTAACTGTTCGGAGAGGAGATGGAGAACATCACCAAAAACGATGCCACCAAGGTCGATGAAACTAATACCAACAACCAAGAAGATCAAGGATCAAATCCTCCTCCAATGAAGATCGGAAGCCATCAAAAACCTCCACCAACTATGAACACTTAAATTCTCATTCAAACTAGTTGTCTATTCCCATGGGCAAATCACCTCACGTTGATGGAAACAACTATATAATGTGGTAGCATAAAATGAAATTGCATCTAATCTTTCTCAACTCAAGTCTTTGGCATATTGTGTGCAGAGGTATAGATATTCCCGGGGACGATGATGAGCTCACTCAACAACAAGAGCAACAAATTCATCAAAATGCTCAACTGTAGCAATGCTACTTTCATCACCGTGCCAAGAAGAATTCAACAAGGTGGATGGTTTGAAGCTACCAACGACATGTGGGACGCTCTCAAGATCGCTCATGAAGGGATCTGTTCCGTTCATGAGGCAAATATCAAGATGACTGAGGGGGAGCTTGGACGGTTCACTATTGAAGATGGTGAAACTCCCCAAGGGATGTACAATTGGCTCAAGACCCACATCAACAAGAGCGACCCTATATGTGCAAAAAGTGGACTGACCATGATGTGTTGAAGAGATTGTAAGAGCATTCATGGTCTACAACCTCACCTTATGCACCTTGATTCGGGAGAGTTTAAACTTCCACAAAATGACTCCTGATGAGGTGCTAGGCAATATCATCAACCATTAGATGATGGAGATGGAAGCTCAACATTTGAAGGAACTGGCAAAGGACACCTCATCCAAGAAGAGGGACATCACTCTCAAAGCTTCACCCAAGCTCAAAGGCAAAGAAGTGAAAGGAACATGTGAAGATGGAGAGAATGATGATGAAAGCATGGATGATGAGGAGGTGGTCTTCTTCATCAAAAGATTGAAGAGGATGATGAGAAGAAGAAGAGGCAACAACTAATACGAGAGCAAGGGCAAAGATAAGAGCAAGTCAAGAACCTAGAGGTCTTGCTACAATTGTAGCGAGTACAGACACTTGATCATCAAGTGTCCACATGACAAGGATGATGACAACAAGTAGAAGAAGGATGTGAAGTCACAAGAGAGAATGTTCTTCAAGAAGAAGAAGGCTTATGGACAAGCTGACATCGGAAAGGAGTAGGACTCTAGTGAAGAGACTTCCTCCAAAGATGAAGAAGAGATGACAACCTTCGCCATCAAGAAGCCCACAATGAATATATCACTATTTCCAAACAAGAGTGATCAGAAGATCTCAAGCCACACATGCCTCATGGCCAAGGAGGGAAAGCACAAGGCTAAATCTAAACCTTCCAATTTAAATTCCGTTAATGATGATGACTTTGGTAGTAGTAGTGAAAATGAATTTATGTTTAAAATCTTAAACAAAAGTGTTATTGCTAGAATAAAGAAATTATCGGATGAAATATTTGAAAAGGAAGAGCTTATCAACCAACAAGAAGGATTGTTTATACTTGAGAAGGAAAGAAACATTGAGATTGAGAAGCTCCTTGAACTTGAGAGGGAGAAGAGTAACACACTTGAGATTGAACTTCAAGGAGACTTGCACATGTCTCAAGAGTTCGAATGTCGCTCTTCAATATGAACTTATGAGTTTGACAAAAACTTACAAGAATCTTGAAGTGTAATTTGATACTCTCAAATCAAGTGTCTCCTCTTCCTTCTCAAAAGCTTCATCCTCTTCAAATGTGAAATCCACCACTAAAACTTGTGAATGTGCTAACCTTGTACTTGACTTGAAAAATGAGCTCAAAGTGGCACAAAGCAAACACTCACACAAAAGTGGCATCTTTGATAAGGAGGAGATCAAATATGCATGCAGTGCATATTCGATCACAAGGTCTCCTAGGATCAGAGGTGACCTTGGCTATTCTAGAGGAGGAAAGCAAAATGCTAGACTCCTCAAGAATAACAAGGAGTGTCTTGCATTTGTCAAGGAGGGCCCATATCAAGTTGAGAGTCATAAATGTACACTTGTCATTCATGAAAATGCCAAAATTGCTCCTACAACCATGTTTTACGATTTTGATGTTTTATATGTGCTAATGAGAAACAAGTATGTTCGAGTTTATGTTAAATATGGTGGACCACTCCACAAGAACCTACAAACTGGTGTTTGGGTGCCCAAAATACCTTGTGACTAAACTCAAAGGATCCAACCAAGTTTGCATACCTAAAACAAAGTTCTAAACTTGTTTTGTAGGCTTACTCCGCTGGTGGATCAACATGGGTGTTAGATAGTGGATGTACCAACCACATGATTGGAGAGAGGAAGATGTTCATTGAATATGAAGAAAATAACGATTCAAGTGAAGACATCTACTTTGGTGACAATAGCCAAGAAAGAGTTCTAGGCATTAGAAAAATTGTAATCGCACCTCAACAACCGCTCTATCATATTTTTGCATGTTGATTATCTTGATTATAATCTATTATCTATTTCACAACTTTGTGCAAAAGATTATAATAGTTTATGGTGTGACCATCTTTAGAAGGAGTAATGACTCAACTATCTTCAAGGGTGTATTAAAAAGAAAGCTTTATCTAGTGGACTTCACCACGGATAAAGCCTAACTTGATACATGCTTGATGGCAAAGACCAACATGGGGTGGTTGTGGCATAGAAGGCTAGCACATGTTAGTATGAGGAACTTGCAAAAACTTGTAAAGAGCAATCACATCCTTGGACTAAAGAATGTTGTGTTTGAGAAAGATAGACTTTGTAATGCATGTCAAGCCAGAAAGCAAATTGGAGCATCTCGCCAAGAATGTGATGATGACAACAAGACCTTTGGAGATGCTTCACATGGATCTCTTTAGTCCCATTGTTTATATAAGCATTGGCACTAACAAATATGGTCTTGTAATGGTTGATGACTTTTCTCGCTTTACTTGGGTGTTTTCCTTACACGATAAGAGTGTACACAAGGTGTTCTCACAAGATTCTTGAGGAGAGCTCAAAATGAGTTTCCCTTAAAGATAAAAAATATAAGGAGTGACAATGGCACCGAGTTCAATGAGTGGAGGAGTACTTGGACAAAGAAGACATCAAACATGAGTTTTGTCTCCCTACTCACCAAGATAAAATGGGACGGCTGAGAGGAAGAACCGTAACTCATTGAGATGGTAGGAACCAT
Source organism: Tuctoria greenei (assembly GCA_036927565.1). Lineage (NCBI taxonomy): Eukaryota > Viridiplantae > Streptophyta > Magnoliopsida > Poales > Poaceae > Tuctoria > Tuctoria greenei. The sequence continues at coordinate 204,093,576 of JAYESD010000001.1, forward strand.
GATTGAGAAGTACAAGACTCTGGACCTGTTTTGAGTGGAAACGTTCAACACCGCTTGTCACGCCACAAATCAGCTCTATTTTCATCGACTCTTGAATAAAACATTGTATGAGCTAATCACCGATAACAAACTCAATATCTCATACTTTAGAGTCTTTGGTAGAAAATGTTACATTCTTAACAAGAAGCCTAGGAATTCTAAGTTCCAAGTACGATGAAGGTTTCTTGCTTGGTTATGACTCAAACACTTACGCCTATAATATATTCAACAAAACCTTCAGTTTTGTTGAAGTTGCATGTAAGGTAATGTTTGATTAGACTAATGGCTTCCAAGTGGAGCAAGTTGATAAATGTATGCTATATGAAGAAGAGGTTCCATTCTTAGCACTATGTAGGATGACACTGGTCATGTTCATCCTCCGGGACACCATCAAGGACCAAGCGATCCAACTTCGTTGCATTCGGCACCTCCTACACAAGGTAAAGCTCAAGACTCCCAAGATTAAGATCACAAAGTTCAAGATGATGAATATAAAAAAGGTGGCAATGATCAAGGGGGAGATGAAGATGAAGAAGAAGTTAACTCATGACCTTAAGTGCCACACACAAGAGTTCATCAATGTGTTCGACGGGATGAGCCCGCCGACAACAACCTTGGAGATATCTTCAAGGGGTAATCACTCAATCTCGTATTGGTGATTCCTGTGAACATTACTCTTTTGTATCTTCCTTGGACCTTTTTTAAAGTGGAAGAAGCACTATGAGATCCGGATTGAGTGATAACAATGCAAGAAGAGTTGAACAACTTCAAGAGAACAAGGTGCAAGAACTAGTGCAGAGACCAAATGTAAATGTGGTAAGCGCCAAGTGGGTATTCCGCAACAAGCAAGATGAACACGGGGTGGTAATAAGGAACAAAGTACGACTTGTGGGCAAGGGGTACTCACAAGTTGAAGGTTTTAATTTCGATGAAAGTTTTGCTCTAGTAGCTATGCTGGAGTCAATTCATATATTATTAGCCTATGTTACTTAGCATGATTTCAAGCTTTATCAAATAGATGTGAAAAACGTCTTTCTCAATGGATCCATCAAGGAGGAAGTGTATGTGGAGAAAACACCCTAGGGTTTGAAGATCAAGAATATCCTAACTATGGGTACAAATTGCGTAAGGCTCTTTATGGTCTCAAACAAGCTCTTAAAGCTTGGTATGAGTGTCTTAAAGACTTTCTCATAAACAATGATTTTAAGATACAAAAAGCGGATTAAACACTCTTTATTAAAAATGTTGATGATGATTTATTTCTATCCCATATATATGTTGCTGACATTATATTTGGTTTTAATAGTAATTATGTTTTTTATGAGTTTACCAAAATAATAATTGAAAGATTTGAGATGTCTATTATGGGGTGTTGAAGTTCTTTTTAGGTTTCCAAGTCAAGCAACTCAAACAAGGAACGTTCATAAGTCAAGCGAAGTATAGTCAAGAAGATTGACATGGACAAGGCCAGACTCATCAAGACTCCAATAGGGACAAATGCACACCTCGATCTCAATGAAGACGGACCTAGCGTAGATCAAAAAGTATATCACTCCATAATTGGTTCATTACTTTATCTTTGTGCATCTAGGTCCGATATCATGTTTAGTGTTTGTATGCATGCAAGATTTCAAGCTGCACTGAAGGAGTGTCATTTAACTGTCATTAAGAGAATCTTGCAATATTTAGTTCATACACCAAACTTTGGTCTTTGGTATCATAAAGGGTCAAAGTTTAGTCTCATCATCGGATACTCTGATGCGGCTTTATGCCGGATGTAGGTTGATAGGAAGAGTACCTTCAGGACTTGTCAATTCTTGGTTAGGTCCTTAATATCATTGTCATTTAAGAAACAAAATCTTATTGCCCTATCCACAGTCGAAGCGGAGTATGTCGTAACCGAGAGTTGTTGCACACATCTTCTTTGGATGCGACAAACTCTAAGAGATTATGGCTACAATATGGACAACACTTCACTCCTATGCAACAATGAGAGTGCTACTAAGATTGCCCATAACCCCGTTGAACATTCTTGGACCAAAAACATAGATATCGGAGACCACTTCTTGAAAGGTCATTCCATAAAGGGTGATATAGTCATTTCTCATGTTAGAACCGAGAGATGACCAACCTATATTTTACCAAGCACTAAATGAAAAGCGATTATGTGAACTTAGGAATGAGCTCAATGTCCTTAATTCTCGTAATGTAGCTTAAAATGTTGCACATCTGTGATGTAAGTCTTTAAAATGAAAATAATTTGAAAAAATATGATTGTCTTTGCTTTTCAAAAGGAGTTTTGAGCTTCTCTTGCCCTTAGAGCTCACATATGGTCATAATATGTTTGTTGAATTTTTACTGACCTTATGAGGCAATTATTTTTTGTAAAAACTTGTACACAATGTCTCCAATTGATATTTGCATATTTCTATAAATATTGTCTCCCTATGATGCACATTGCTATCTTGTTAGGGAAAGTCAGACTTGTCTGAACCTCTGATCAGAAATGTCTGATGTGGAGTGCATTTTCTGCTCTCTGTTTCAACACATCAAACATATATCTCTCCTTGAATCGAACATGTTCAACGTGGTGATCTTTTTTTGCTCTTTTTATGAAGCACAACGGATATGTCTGACTCCTTCTTTCATACATGTTCAATGTGTGGGGGTACTTAACTACCATTCTGGCTGACTCTCCTCCTTCTCCATCGCTCTTTCTTCCTCCTTTCACCCTCACACTCTCAATTCGGCCCTAGGGTGATTTTCAAACACTAACTCTGCACAAATTTCAACCACTTGTCTCAACCTCCTTGACCTCATTCATTTTTCCCTTTCCATCTATCGCAGACATCATGTCAGGAGGACCCCATTACAAGCGGAGGACCAAGAAAAGAAATGATAGGGATGCTCCCTCTCAAGCTGCTCAACCACTAAGAAGGGTACTCGTGGCACATTCGGTGCAGCCGTGAGTCGAGCCCTTGTGATCCAAGATTAAGGGCAAGGAAGCAGAATAGCGGCAGCCTAGTTCGAGGAGATTGGGCCCTTGGTTGTCACCGCCTCAGTAGGTGACCCAAGGTGGGCCAATCAAAGGGTTAATTACAGAAGACATCTAAAGGATGCTGGAAAACAAAGAGATGTGCCATGTTATAGGGAACCACATGTCATTGTTGATCCAAGGTTCTGGAGCTCTTTCCACATGGACTATTATCGCTTCGTCCTTACAATGAAGAAACATCCTATGTTAGAGATACAATGGATTGACTGGGAGGCAATGCAACAAAAACAAAATCCACTATTTGAACAAGTGATCAGTGCTTGCGAGTACCACAACATCAAGGATTTCATGAGCATCCAATACTCATGGAATATTGAAGTAATCCCCCAGTTCTATGCAACTGTGTATTTTCATGATGACAAGAGTTTGACTTGGATGACTTATGCGGAGAGGTACACTATGTCCTATGAGGACTTTGCAAGGATTTTGTGTCTATCTGACTATCAGATATGAGGACAAGATCCAAAAGGAGGACAAAGTGAGTGTCAAAGAATTGGACTTTCTCTATGACACTAGTCTCCTTGTAAATCCACCCTTCACTCATGGTCTCCTCTTCTTCCAAGGGATGAATCGCATTGCTAGGAAGACCTTGGCTCCAAAGGATGGAGATGCAAACCGGGTCAACAACAACTCAAGAAATATCCTAAAGTGGCTGAAAAGTGACAACAAGTTCAATGTGTTCGACTACATCATCGAGGAGATCTACCTTGCTTCAGAGAACCCAACCCACTCTTGTTGCTATGCTCCGTATATCATGAAGTTGATTGAGCATGTGACTCAGAAGAAGTTTGTGATGAATGTTGCTCACAAGAGGCTTGTGCCACATATGCCTTCGATGACCCTTCGCCCTATCCGCAGTTCTCACCCCAGCTCCTCGGGGGTTCCTCAACAGCTCTCCTTCTCAGGTCATGCTCAGTCTTCCCTCGCCTCCTCCTCCGTCGCAGCAGCAACTGAGCTGCTCCACCGATCTTCTCAATATCCTCAAGTCCATGTTTAATGTGCGTCATTTGGCATAGCTAAACCCCCAGCAGTCCAAGAGGCTTGGGAAGAGAAAACAGTGGGACTTGGCCGAGATTCAAGCCAAGTTGGAGCTCCCTCCATCTGGTCCTCTTATCTCTGACGATAGCAAGGATGAGGCACCTTCGAAGTTCCCAAAGCTCTCTGACGTCGAGCTCGCCATCTTCGCTGGCTTCGATGCCAGTTCAGATGCTCTTCCTCCTTTTGCTTTAGGCTCCAACAACGACAAGGGAAGCAACTTTGAGGATGATCGACATGATGAGGACGTGGATGAGGATGATGATGAGTAGTTGCATAAGAGCTTAGTGTGTCTTTTCTCCTTTTTGGTGTATTGATGCCAAAGGGGGAGAAGATAGTGTGTCTTTTGTCTTTTGGAGATTGTGGACTTGTAAAACTTTCTTTTGTGTTGTTTATGTTTTGACTTTGACTATTTCCTATTATAATGCACTATTTTCATTTCATATATGTCTATATGTTATTGTATTATATATTTTTACCAATGCAATTCAATCACTTGCCACATATGCATCAGGACATTATCACTTGTACACACATTGCATATAGGCACCACACGAGTAGTGTGTGAATATGAATTTTGTCTCTCATGCCATTACTCGCACACTTGTATTCACATAATACTCAAAACATCACATTTTTTCTCCAAAATCGAAAACTTTAATTGGTTGTGAGCATTTATCGGAAAGAGAGATTGAAAGTGCATCTAGACACTGTGTGGATTTTGAATGATTTATGACAAACAATAAACGCCTAACCAAATTTATCGAGTTATTGCAGAAATTATTTAAAATAAAAAATTGCATAATTAAAGGAAAAATGAAAAAAGAGCATGGAAAGACTCGTCGAAATAGGGATTTTATATTTGTTAGGTCTAGGAAACACCGTACTATGACGAGGGATATGACTCTTAAAAACTTATGAATTAGTTAGAGCTCAACTCTAACGTTTTTCAAATATTTTCCAAGTCTTGCTTCGGAGTTGTCTTGTTGAGGGATGGAACATATCCGATCTCACCTGTGAGACCTATATGTGTTGAATACTTTGGAAATTATATTAAAAGTGAGGATTTACATGCAAAGTTGAATATATTTGAGAAACTCAGTTCGAAATGTCTGATATTCTCAAATGTGTGTTCAGGAGTAACAATTACCTTCAAATTTGAACTGCGCGACACATTTTGAACTGTCTGAACTTTTTGATGTGTACTGAGAGTAACAATTACTTTTTATTCAGTTCAAACAGTCCAAACTTTTTTAATGTGTATCGAGAGTAACAATTACCTTTAAACCAATTTGGACTGTCCGAACTGTTCAATATTTATCGATAGTAACAGTTACCTTTTAATCAGTTCAGACAGTCCGAACTTATTCAATATATATTAGGTGTAACAGTTACTACACAGAGCACTTCAGATTATTCGATCTTAATGTATTATTTTAGCTACACTATTTTAAACTTGCAATGGTTTTAAACTTTCTTTACATTTATGGGAAGGTTCGCTTAGTAATAGTTTTTATGTGTTTTGATTGATTATGGTGGAGTATATTTTTATGTTGTGCAACATGCTTATGTGAGGTGCTCACCTAAAGTGTTTTGGTTTTCAGACTAATGTGAGTCAAGTCGAGGACTTCAACTCAGAAAAAGTTTGTTGTTTGTTAATGTGCAGGTGTTGCTTGATGTCATGACACGTCTGGTGATGGTGATCCATTGAACTAATCTTAGGGAGAAGATGAGATTCAACAACTAAGTTCGGGAGGAATTGTGGTTGAGTTGATCCTGGAGGTCAAACAACATATTTGGGTCAAGAACAGTGCGTTTGAGGGTATCGTGGATTTTTTGGAAAGTCTTTGCATGCGCGCGAGGGGTGCATGGACATGACAACATCGTTCCAAAGCGTGGACAAGAGTTATGGATGAGAAGATGCCATTACAACGTCGGGGCTGTCGAATCTAAAGTGTCTAAAACTGTTGGTTTTTTGCCCCCAACGTACATAAGTTAAACTATTGATCACCCGAAAATAACATACAACCATAACTTAAAACTGTCGGCCGCACGCTGTAAACCGACGGGCAAAAGTAAAGTTGTCGGCTGCCCTACAAGACCCATCGTAAAAATCAATATGATTCGGCTCCCGCTCCTAGATTGACAACTCTAACAGTGAGATCGGCACTGGCGCGAACAAAAATATATTAGAGTCGTCGGCCAACCCACACAACTGACTACCATATATTAAAAGTGTCGACCAACCTCAACCACCGACGGTTGTAGACTATAGGACCGATTCAAAACCCTAGCCACCAACCCCACCCACTTCATTCGCTTCCCCCACCCAGCCACTGCCCACTTCATTCACTCCCCCCACCCAGCCACCGCCCTCTAGCTTCCCCACTTCTCCCTGGCTCCGTATGGGTGGCGCGCCTCCACTCTACTATCATTGCCTTTGTCAGCCGTTGCACATCCCTCTCTCCCTCTCTGTTCGTCCATTCGTCCTGGCGCCTGCTCCGGTAGCAGACGCGCGACAAGGCGTATCGACCATTAGGCATCAATGGGCAACATAGTTCCTGGTGCGCCGGCCTCCTCAAATCCAGATCCAACGAGTTCTTGCCCATGTCCACCCCGCGCGAGTCTCCCAGAGTCGCACCACCACCACCATTGCCGCGCCCGGAGGTGGCGGCGCTGGGCGCTGTTCCCGTAGCCCATTTGGTGCTGCGTGATGGCGGCATCGATCATGCCGGCCCACCGGGAGGTATCAGCGATGGCGACCACGTGGGAGTTTGTCATGTGCGACCTCTACACCGACTACCCGGGGAGAACATGGAGTGGGTGCAACAACTCCCCGCCAAGGTCCAGGCTCGGCAACGGGAGGACGGTGTGTTCAACGTTCTTGTTGTGGCGAGCGGCATCGCTGTAAGGACCGAATGCCCAAGAGGGGGGGTGAATTGGGCTTATTTTGAAAAATTCTAAGCAATAAAACTTAATTTCTAAAGCCCAATTCCCTATGCAAACTATCTATGCATTCTAGTAGATAGAGACTTCGCAGAATATAAAATGCATAAAAGTAAGGGAAAGGAGAGGGATGGTGAAGACCCCTCGTCTTGGTGACTTGGGTGTGGCAAAACCCTTTGGTGGGTGCCACAACGTGGATGTAGGAAGATCTTGACGATCTTGCCGAACCATGGGATAAATCCTCGTGTCTCCTCGGGAGTTTGCATCCCTCTCCTTTCCCTTACTTTTATGCATTTTATATTCCGCGAAGTCTCTATCTACTAGAATGCATAGATAGTTTGCGTAGGGAATTGGGCTTTAGAAATTAAGTTTTATTGCTTAGATTTTTTCAAAAGAAGCCCAATTCACCCCCCCTCTTGGGCATTCGGTCCTTACAATTGGTATCAGAGCAAGGTTGCTCATAGGATCATTCTAGCTTCACCGCTAGAGAGCTAAAATGGCCAAGGTTGGGGGTTCGGTTCCTATCTTCGAGGGAAAGAACTTTGCCTATTGGAAAGCACGCATGCGCGCTTATATAGAGGCTATTGCGCCCGAAGTATGGGAAGCGACCCACGCGGGGGAGAACACAATTATGTTGGTGATCAAATTAAGTGGGATGCTAAAGCTAGGAATGCTATTTATGAATGCATTAGTCAAGATGTGTTTTCTAGGATTGCTAGCAAGGAAAAGGATTGTGAAATTTGGGCTTGCTTAATAGAGATTCATGAGGGTTCTTCTAGGGTCAAGGAACTTAAATATCACATGCTTAAAGCAAAATATGATGAATTTAAGATGCTACCTCATGAAAATGTTAATGAGATGTTCTCTCGCTTAAATGTGCTTATTGAAGAAATAAATGCTCTTGACATTGCTTCTATTGGCAAGGGACTCATCAACCGCAAGATCCTCATGCTCCTTCCCAAGCCAAAGTACAACATCATCAACTCCATGCTCCAAAAAGAGTCACTTGACCACATTGAAGTTTCAGAGCTCATTGGAGAAATACACACTCATGAGATGAGTGTACTTGGGATGATGGAGCAATCATCTTCAAAGACAATTGCTCTAAAGGCCTACACCAAGAAAACAAGCCACAAGAAGAAGAAGGTGGTTGAGCCTAGCTCAAGTGAAGAAGAACAAGCATCAAGTGAAGATTATGATGATGAGCTTGCGTTGATGATGAGAAAGTTCTCACGCTTGAACTCCAAGATCACTAATAAGGGATACACATTTGATCCTAAGAAGAGAGCATTTCTACCAAGGAGAGATGATCACAAGACTTGCTACAATTGTGGTGATCAAGGCCACATCTCCTATGATTGTCCAAGACCGAACAAATGAAGAGAGAACCACAAGAGCAAGCATCGCAAGCTTGAAGGAAGTGATGATGATGAAGAAGAAGCCAAACCAAAGCCAAGATCCTTTGGGAAGAAGAAACATGACAAGGGCAAGAAGGCAAGGCTCTTCCCAAAGAAGAGAAATGGCCCACAAAAGGTGTTCATGTGTGAGGCAAATGAATGGGTCACCGACGAAGAAACAAGTGATGAAGAGAGTGAAGAGGAAGAAGAAAGCTTGGCCGGCCTCGCCATCGCCAACAATGATGATGCACCTCTTCATCCACCGCCCATGTGCCTCATGGCGAAAGGTAACACCAAGGTATGTGACGACTCTAGCGATGATGAGCTTTCCCCCAATGATTTAACTTCTTTGATAAATGAATATCATGCTATCATTAAGAGGGAAAAGAGTAGGGTTAAAGTGCTTGAAGAAACTCGAGCTAGACTTGAGAGTGCTAACCTTGATTTGCTTGACAAGTATGAAAGCATACTCAAAGAGCATGACACGCTCAAATCCCATGTCAAGCAAATTGAGGAAGAAAAGGCTAAAATCAAGATAGATAATCATGAACTTAACTTAGCACACCAAACACTCTTGGAAGAGCACAACAAGTTAATACAAGAACATCAAACACTTAACCTTGCTCATGACATGCTTGATCAAGAGTTGAAAAATATGAAGAAGCAAACTCTTAATGATAAGATATCCATTACTTCTCATGCCACTAATGCTTTGCACAAGTCTTTGCCTTTGAAATCTAATGCTAGGGAGAAGGACTTGTTGGAAGAAATTGAGAGTCTCCGCACTAGTGTGGCTAGACTTTCAAAAGGGGAGGTCAAACACAAGGAAATACTCTTCCAACAAGCAAAGGCCTTCAACAAAAGAGGACTTGGATCCTTCCCGGTGCCCAACAAAGGAAAGGTGCCCTCACCGGAGCTAAGAACAAGCTTCATCAAAGAAGTTGGTTCTTATTGCCAACATTGTGAGGTCACCGGTCACCACACAAGGGAGTGTCCTCTTCCTAACCGACCCTCTCCCAAGCTTCCTACTAATTACAAATCTACTTTCAATGATCGCTATTATCTCTTAAGTAAAGTAGATGGTAAGGTGAAGGCTAGGTTCATTGGCAAGGACATGAAGGGCATGAAGGGGAAGCTCCCCAAGCAACTTTGGGTCCCAAAGACACTTGTATCACACATACAAGGACCTAAGTTGGCTTGGGTGCCTAAAGTTAAAAATTTAATTCATGTGTGTAGGTGAACTACAAAGCCGGAGGAAAGCATTGGGTACTCGATAGTGGGTGCACCCAACATATGACCGGCAATGATGGTATGTTCACCACCATAGAAAACCCCGACAATCATGAACAAGTCACCTTTGGTGATAACTCTAAGGGAAAGGTAACTGGGTTAGGTAAAATTGCTATTTCAAATGATTTGTCCATTTCTAATGTTTTGTACGTTAAGTCACTTAGTTTTAATTTACTTTCTATTGCACAACTATGTGATCTTGGACTAACGTGCACATTTAGCAAAAATGATGTTGTTGTGAGTAGTGAAACTAGCCAAGACATAGTCTTCAAAGGATTCCGGCATGGACATCTCTACCTAGTGGACTTCGCCAACAAGAATGCTAGCTTGACCACTTGTCTTTTCACTAAGACAAGCTTGGGTTGGCTATGGCACCGACGCATAGCGCACATAGGGATGAGCAAACTCAAGAAGTCATTCAAGATTGGGATGGTGACCGACGTGAAGGATGTCACATTTGAGAAGAACAAGCTTTGTAGCGCTTGTCAAGTCGGGAAGCAAGTTGCTTCACACCATCCAATGAAGACAATGGTGTCAACCTCCAAGCCACTTGAACTACTCCACATGGACCTCTTCGGACCGTCCACATATCAAAGCCTTGGTGGTAACCTCTATTGTCTCGTTATTGTTGATGACTATTCTCGCTATGTTGGGACTTTATTTCTAGGTGACAAGAGTGAAACTCCGGAAGTGTTCAAGACCTTCGCCAACCATGCTCAAAGGGAATTTCAACTTCCCATCATCAAGGTCCGGAGTGACAACGGCACCGAATTCAAGAACTTTAACATTGGGGAGTGGTGTGACCGTAAAGGAGTGAAACATGAGTTTTCGGCCACATACACTCCTCAACAAAATGGTGTCGTTGAAAGGAAGAACAAGACACTCATCACTCTTGCAAGAGCAATGCTTGATGACTACGACACGTCGGAGAGGTTTTGGGCCGAAGCAATCAACACGGCGTGCCATGCCGCAAATAGGGTCTATCTCCATCGACTACTTCAAAAGACCCCATACGAGCTTCTCATTGAGAGAAAGCCCAACATCTCCTACTTTCGAGTCTTTGGATGCAAGTGCTACATCTACCGCAAGAAAAGGCTCGGTAAGTTTGAAAGAAGATGTGATGTTGGTATATTCCTTGGTTATGCATCAAACTCAAAAGCATATCGAGTATTTAACCAAACCTCCGGTTTAGTTGAAGAAAGTTGTGATGTTGATTTTGATGAATCTAATGGCTCCCAAGAGGAGAGTTTTGGTCATGATGAAATAGATGATGAGCCTCTACGAGAAGCCATGAAGAACATGACCATTGGAGACATCAAGCCTGAAGTTGAGGAGAGCCATGATCAAGGGGGAGCTTCAAGTCCCAACATCAACACCTCCATGGCGCCTCAAGTTGACGAAGAGGAGAAGGATGATCCATTGCCAACTCAAGATTCACAAGCACAACAACATCAAGAGGAAGAAGAAGTCCATGATCAAGTCCAACCACAAGAGGAGCAACATGCATCACCTTCGCCAAGTGCTTCACAACCACTTATGAGGCATGGACACATCTCCAAGGCGCATCCAATGGACCAAATCATTGGAAGTCCGTCAAGGGGTGTAAGCACACGTTCTCGCCACTTTGCTTCATTTTGTGAGCACTACTCATTTGTTTCGTGTGTAGAACCCACTCACATTGAGGAAGCACTCCAAGACCCAAATTGGGTGATGGCCATGCAAGAAGAACTCAAGAAATTCATCCACAATGAAGTTTGGGTGTTGGAGGAGCGACCCAAGGACAAGAACGTCATCAGAACAAAGTGGGTGTACTGCAACAAACAAGACGAGAATGGCGTTGTGGTCCGCAACAAGGCAAGACTTGTGGCCAAAGGGTTCTCGCAAGTTGAAGGACTAGACTTTGGGCAGACATTTGCCCCGGTCGCGTGGCTAGAAGCCATCCGTATACTTCTTGCCTTTGCATCACATCATAGCATTATACTTTATCAAATGGATGTGAAAAGTGCCTTTCCTAATGGTTACATTAACGAGCTTGTTTATGTTGAACAACCTCCCGGGTTTGAAGATCCGAGGAATCCTAATCATGTGTATAGGTTGCACAAGGCGCTCTACGGGCTCAAGCAAGCACCTCGGGCATGGTATGAACGACTACGGGATTTCCTCATCATGCAAGGATTCAAGATCGGGGGGGTGGACACTACACTCTTCACCAAGGACATCAACGGAGATTTGTTCATTTGTCAAATTTATGTTGATGGTATTATTTTTGGTTCAACTAACGAAGCTCTTAGCCATGAGTTTGGCAAAATGATGTCTAGGGAATTCGAGATGTCAATGATTGGAGAGCTCAACTTCTTCCTTGGATTTCAAATCAAGCAACTTCAAGAGGGGACCTTCGTCTATCAAGGGAAGTACACCAAGGACCTCTTGAAGAAATTTGAGATGGGAGATTGTAGCTCAAGAAGCACTCCAATGGCAACAAATTGTCATCTCGACGCGGATAAGGACGGTAAACCTATTGACCAATCTAACTACCATTCTATGATTGGATCATTGCTTTATCTTACTGCATCTAGGCCCGATATCATGTTTAGTGTATGCTTGTGTGCTCGCTTTCAAGCGGCACCTAAAGAATCGCATAGGAAGGCGGTATTTAGGATACTTAGGTATCTTAAGCATACCCCTAGTGTGGGCTTGTGGTACCCTAAAGGTGCAAAATTCTATTTTGTGGGATACTCGGATTCGGACTTTGCCGGATGCCGCGTGGATCGCAAGAGTACCTCCGGTGGGTGCCACTTGCTTGGGCGTTCCCTAGTATCTTGGTCAAGCAAGAAGCAAAACTCCGTCGCCTTGTGCACGGCGGAAGCGGAATATATTGCGGCCGGTGCATGTTATTCCCAAATTCTTTACATGAAACAAACCCTTTTGGACTTTGGTATTAAACTTGGTTGTGTGCCTCTCCTTTGTGACAATGATAGTGTGGTTAAGATAGCTAAAAACCCCGTTCAACACTCCCGCACTAAGCATATTGATATTCGCCATCACTTCCTAAGGGACCATGAAGCTAAGGGAGACATCTCCTTGAGAGGTGTTAGGTCCAAAGAACAATTGGCGGATATCTTCACTAAACCACTTGATGAGAAAACTTTCTCTAGGCTAATAAGTGAATTAAATGTGCTAGATGCAACGAACGTCATGTGAGAATGCACCTCATATAGGTCTTGCCTAACTCTCGAAGGATAGGGGTGAGCAAGGGTTAGCTTGGGATTGAGGTTCCTTTGGGTTGTCCCAAGGTTTGGAGAGTAGCTCTCCCTGAAGAAGCCTTTGAAAGGTTCAAATTTGGCAAGATAGATTTATTTTATGCCTTGCATGATGCCTGCCATATAGACTTATAATTTCTTGCATTATAAAATGTTTGGCATTGCATACGGTAGATTGTCACAAAGGGGAACCCACCTCATGAGAAAGAGACTTGTTTGAAATGCAATATCTCAACTCATATAAGGTGGAAAGAACAAAATTTTAGGTGCGTTAATGCCTAGAGGAACATGCTTTAAAGAGATAGAAGTCTTCATACTCTAGCTCACAAAGCATGGGCCTTACATTTTATTTGGATAATTTCCTTCCCATTTTATTCCTTCGGTGTTCTATTTGCTTTAAGGATTAGCCAAGTTATTGGCATATTAGCATTTTTGAAGGGTGAGGGGTTGCCCAAAAAGTCCTAAGACTCGTGCTTCTCTTTGTGTGTTTAAGTCAAAGGACATATATGGGCAGTTTTAGAATTTCTGTAGTCATCGGATTATCCGATGCTAGGGCAGCAGCAACATCGAATCAGTTTGTGCTTCAGTTCAAGGATCAGATTAGTCAGAATCAGAAATCAACCGATGAGTTCATTCTGAGAAACATCGGAGCATCCTGTGTTCAATTTTTTGAAGTCCTGTAGAATTCGACCGATGATCGACCCTTCAACGTCGGATCATCCGGTGCTTAAGAGGTTTTTGGAACAACCTCTCTGTTGAACTCGACCGATGCTCCACCCAGGTGTGCATCGAATCATCTGATGTTCTTGTCGCGGCTAGGGTTTGCCCGTACCTATTTAAAAAGTTTCAGCCGCCTCCCAGTTTTCTTTTCCTCTCTCCCCGACGCCCTCACCTCTTCTCCGCCGCCGCTCCGCCGCCACCGCTCCGAGCCTTCCACCCACCACCGCCGGTCGCTGCCGCCGTCTTCCGGCCCGCCGCTGCCGTCCTTCAGCTGCCACCGCCGTCGCTCGGCCGTCGCCGCCATCCCAAGGCCGCGTCGCCCTCTCCCTCGCTGTGCCGCCACCTCTCCTCTCCACCGCAGTCACCGCCGCCGCCTCCCTCGTCGCGCCGCCGTCTCACCATCGCCGCACCACTCTATCTCTCCACCGCATCACCTCTTCTCACGTCGATCGCCACTGTTGCCGTTAGGGTTTCATCGCCCTTGCGGATTCGTTGTCGTTGTCAACCCTAGTCGGCAATCTCATCGCGATGGGCCGCGACAGGAAGGGCAAAGGCGAGGCTATTGAGGAGCCCGCCGCGAAGAAGCAGAAATTGTCGAAGGAGGCTCGACGTGCAGAGTTGGCCGCTCGCGCCGCTGAGGAGCGTGAGCGCGGCCATCGCGGATCCCTTCGGATTCGCGAGTCTTGGCAGAGGCAACAGCAGCCACAGGTTCAGCATGTGCCGCCCGAGGACTCAGACGAGGAGGAGCCTGAGGTGCCACCACTCGTTCGCCGGTGCACCGTCAGGACCCGTGGAGGAGGTCAGACCCCAGCCGCGAGTCAGCGCCCCACTGCAGCTGACCGCGAGGAGGACAGAGCGGCCGAGAGAGCCGTGTACGAGATTGACACAACAGTCCGAGTTGCCGAGGACGTCCGATTGACAGATTATAGAAAACTGAAGGCAAAGCAGCTTTGGAAGCTCAGATGGACAACCTTGCCTGAGGAGTGGTTCCCGCAGCCCAGGGACACTCAAGTGGACCCTCGCTTTTGGACCCTGACACAGGCGTCGTTGTACGAGACTTACAGACGTCGGGGCCATAAGCTATTTCAGCACACTTACATCAACTGGGATCAGTTAGCAGCAACAGTCGGCCACGGGATCAGACCTTACTTCGAGAGATACAGAGGACTCGTGGAGCTATTGTCTCACCATAGGAGTGCTTACGTGGAGGAGTGGGTCAGAGTGTTCTACGCCACACTCTACGTCTCAGAGGGCCGTAGGTCGATCCACTTCATGTTCTTGGGGCAGCTTCACGACTTGACGCGAGCGAGACTGGCTCAGCTGCTAGGTGTGGACCTTCACACCACCTGTCTGCACGAGGTTGTCTACGGAGGGGCTGACCCACCGAGGAGGCCACTGACTGGAGGAGTGGCACCGCCTTTTGAGGAGATCAGGGGACTGTTCGCTCCACCAGTCACACCTGACCAGCCGAGGGTCCCTGCCTTGCTCACTCCAACTGCTCGCACCGTTCACCACATCCTTCGGCGTACCCTTCTGCCCAGATCAGGATACTTGGAAGGATTCACTAGCCTGCAACAGACTCTCCTGTTCTACGTCATGAACGGGATGGAGTTCGATATTGTGGATATCCTTATCTGTGAGATGGAGGACGTGATCACTGACAAAGTCGGGATGCTGAGGCAGTTAGTGTTTGGACATTGGATCAGTCGTCTGCTCTACCTGCTAGCTCCAGAGGGTTCTCCAGCTACTGCTCCCCTGACTGAGTTGCACGCTACTTGGTTCAGCCACTACCGAGTTCCTGCTCCTAGAGACCGCCGCCTTGGTCGTCCAGTTGAGCGTCAGGTCCGAGCACGACTTTCCGAGGAGGACCGGACAGAGTTGGCTCAGGAGGAAGAGGCGCTTGCACAGGCAGAGGCTCAGGGAGGAGGCCTTCAGCACGTCTGGTCGGATAGCGACACGATTGACAGCGTCGAGGAGTACTTCCCACCTCCTCCTCCCTCACCGAGGCAGCACGACGCGGAGGCGGGAGGTTCAGCTGCTCCACCACCTACACCACCGCCCGTGTCCGAGGCACAGGTATCTCAGCCGTCTGAGCTCACTTCGTTACTTCAGCAGATGATTGAGCAGCAGCGCTAGGACAGGCTTGCAGCTGAGCAGGCCAAAGCAGAGCAGGCTGCACGACTTGCAGAGCTTCAGCGGCAGCAACAGGAGTTGCAGCTAGAGATAGCCCGTCAGAGGTGAGAGGACACTGACAGGCTCACCAACCTAGTTGATCAGATGCACCAGCGCACTCTCGACTAGCAGCAGCAGACTCAGCAGGCGATGATGGGCATCCTGGGGTTGATCACCAACCTCTACACTCAGACCGGGATTGCCCTTCCCCCTCAGCAGACGGGATTTGGTCAGGCTCCAGGTGCACCTTCTCTGGCACCCGTCGCGGCTCCAGTGCCGACTTCGCCGATATCGAGTATCAGCATGTCCCTGCTGCTTGCTCAGAGCGCACCGATTCACTCTCCAGTGCTGGCACCGACTACCTTCCTGCGGACTCCGACTTCGGTGGCCAGTACACCTCTTCCAGCTGCTCCAGCTCCACCAGCGCCCCCAGCACCGTCAGCGGATACCCCAGCTTCCTCCGCTCCAGCAGCAGCGACCACTGACTCCAGCTCCGACGACAGCACCCCCGACGGCGACCGCTGCACCATCGCCCCGAGTGCTCCGGAGTCTTAGGCACTCGACCTCCCTTTTTGGTGTCTTGATGCCAAAGGGGGAGAAGAGTTAGAGTCAGGGGAGGTTAGCTCAGTCATAGGGGGAGTCTTAGTTGCAGGGGGAGTTCTATCTATTTTGGACTTATTGTCATATTTACTATCATTTGCTATTATTGTGTATCCGTGTGTGCTACTTTATGCTCTTATGATTTATTGATCTTTGTTTGAGCCTTCGAGCTTCTTGTGTTGAATTTTGTACTTGTTACATTCTTTTATGAGCATTGCGTTCTTAATTTCATTACCTCTATGCTCTACTTGTTATGTTGTCATCAATCACCAAAAAGGGGGAGATTGAAAGCATCTAGGCCCCCATGAGGTATGGTTTCGGTGATTAATGACAACCGTTAGATATTACTAATGAGTTTGTGGATGTGAGGTCTCACGTATAACACATCAAACGTAATGAACTATCTATTCATATCATCTACTGCTCATTGGATACAAATGGAGACCCCTCAACGAACTATTCTAAGGGGTTAATCGATTTTCATGAAGACTAAAAGAAGAACTCATACGTCAACGCAATTCCATCAAAATTGACAACACAAGGAAATCAATATTCATCAGAAGAACATTCCCAACAAATGTCAAAGAGGTCACTCAAGAAAATTCCAAAAGATCAACTTAAAACAACTCGAAGCAAACAAGATCAAACACACCGGATCATCCGATGTTTTGTGAAATGACTACATCGGTCGAGTTGTGTCAACAGAAGAAGAAGACCTCAAAACTGAAGTACACACCGGATCATCCGATGTGTAGGAAGTGGTACATCGGTCCAATTCAACAGAAGGATAAATTTCTCAACTGTTCTGGAGAAGTACACACCAGATCATCCGATGATGAAGCAAAGTGCACATCGGTCTAATTCAACAGAAGCAATTGTTTATGGACCAATTCTCAAAATCAACTCATCGGATCATCCGATGTACACAGAAGCACACATCGGTCGATTACTCCAGTAAGCATCAAGTTTGAGTAAATTCTGGAGGAAGAGCCACCGGATCATCCGATGAGAAGATAAGATAAACATCGGTCTAACAACGGTCATATCTGACACAATGACGTCAGCTAAAGTAACTTGACCGATGATAACTAAAGGGGAGACATCGGATCATCCGGTGTTCACAGTAAAGTTCTGTCAGCCTACTTTTCCAACGGCTATTTCGGGGAGGCTGGCTATAAATACCCCCTAATCCTGTCATTTCGTTAAGTCTTGATCACCAGACACCATCAACACATCCACAAGCGTTCAAGACCAAGAGCAATCACTTCCACACCATTTCGATCATCTATACACCAAGATTTAGGCTAGAACTCGCTAGAGAGAGAGCTTGTGTGCCTCCATTCTGGGTGAGTGGACTCTCTAGGATAGTGTGAGAGCCTCAAGGGAGTTCTCTTGGTGTTTGTAACTACGAGAAGACTTCCGGAGCTTGCCAAGGCGTGTGTGGAAGCCCGGAAGGTCGAAGTTGTACAAGGCTTGAGCTCCACCTTGCCAAAGGAGGCAAACGGAGAGGAATAGTGAAGACCCCTCGTCTTGGTGACTTGGGTGTGGCAAAACCCTTTGGTGGGTGCCACAACGTGGATGTAGGAAGATCTTGATGATCTTGCCGAACCACGGGATAAATCCTCGTGTCTCCTCGGGAGTTTGCATCCCTCTCCCTTCCCTTACTTTTATGCATTTTATATTCCGCGAAGTCTCTATCTACTAGAATGCATAGATAGTTTGCGTAGGGAATTGGGCTTTAGAAATTAAGTTTTATTGCTTAGAATTTTTCAAAAGAAGCCCAATTCACCCCCCTCTTGGGCATTTGGTCCTTACAATCGCCGATACGCTGGAGAACTTCACGCGCACCATGATGATATCGATGAAGATTATGCAACCTTGCTTTGTTGCTTCTGATCTCACTTGTAATTTCTTTTAGCATTAGGAATTCTGTCAATCTTCCGCGCAAGATAAACAGTCGTATGAATTATGTCAACCTTTTGTGCAAAATAAACATTCGTATGAATTCTGTCAATCTTTGTGCAAAATATTGTTTGTCTTCAAAATATTGTTTGTCAATCTTCTGTGCAAAATATTGTCTATGATGAGATTGATGAAGGTTAGACCACACAAGAGGCGGTCAAAAGAATTTTGGGTGAACGGTGGGTTAAAAAAAAGAATTTCGAGTGCACAGTTACCAACAGTTAAAGCTGTCGGGGTGCACAACCAAGCCGACGGCTTTATTCCGCTAAAGTTGTTGGGTTTCAATGTCGACGGCTATAAGCTAATTAAAGACGTCGGGTATGGGACCGATAGCTATAGGAAATAAAGGTGTCAGACTCTGAAACCGACGGCTATACACTTTAAATGTGTTGGGACCGACGGTTCTAATACTTAAAAATGTCGAACTTGGAGCATCGGCTAAAACCAATGATTAACCGATGACCATATGTTATGGGAGTCAACTTTAGTAGCTCACTGATGGCTACAAAGCTGACACCCTTTTACTCGTTTCCTGTAGTATGTGGCCGGAACGGTTCAACTGGCTAGATTATGCTCTCAGGCTGAAGCTGATGCACTTATGGTGCGAATATGAAAAGTTTCGAGTTGGTTATGATAGGATTTTGTGTGAGGCATGAAGTTAAGTTGTTTTAGGAATGTGTGGACGTTCCTAAGGTGTTTGGAAGTCTTAGTATTGCTTCTATCTGCTTATGGAAGAGTATTAAGCAATTTTGGTTGAATCCAAGTAGGAGTAGGAGTCCTAGTTTGGATTGTTTGTCTTAGGGGCTGGTTATATAGACAAGAGGGACATGACTCATGGATAACACGACTTTCAGCTGCCTCTCTTATATTTTGATCAATAAAATTTATAGATCGTGAGGAGATTTCGTGCCTTGGTCTTGCGGTTTGTTTGCTTCAAGCGTTTCTCGGCTCTTTGCGCAGCCTGACGTTGCTTCGGTATTTTGATCGTAACTCACATTTTATAGATCTAGTTGTCATGATTATTTTTATGCTATTTTTACAACTCAATTATATCTTCTATGAAAATTTCGTAGTCATTGGTTTTGTGATTTATGAGATACACGAGTTCCTTTGCAGCGTAGCACATCTGTGTTTGCTAGGATAGAAAAGATTGACCTTTGCTTAGCCTTTTGATCATAACTTGAGTTTTACTTAATGATTTCACGTGATTTTTATTGTGGTGTCTTCATGAATTGATTCTCTATTGTCGGCGGTTGGAGCCGGCAGATCTCCCTACACTGCTAAAGTGATTGGGGAGTTTGAAGTTCGGTGTGGGCGCGCGGAGATTCAAGAAGGTGAATTGGAGTTTGGCACAGGAGACACAAGAATTTACGTGGTTCGGGCCGCCTGAGCGTAATACCCTACTCCACGGGTGTGTTGGTGTTGTATTAGCAGTAAGAGCTTGTCACGAGTGTATGGAGTGCGTGAGCTCCTTCGTGAACGTCCCTGAGTGTATCGTTGGCCTGTCCTTTTATAGTACAAGGGCAGGCCGTTACAAGCTAGCCTGGCCCGACATGTGGCCCCGGCGGTTACTATTATTGATACACGATTAATTGCTCTTAATGATCCTGTAACGGGCTTTGACAGCACCGTTACTGGTGTTAAGATCGTCCGATTAAGTGTCATTAATATTGCATTAATGGCACTTAATCGGGTCTTGAAGTCCTTGTATCTCCTTTGAAGATCCGAAGCCGTTACAAGGTCTTCCGGAGGTTAGAAGCTGAAGGGTCCGACGATTTGACACGTGGCAGCTCCGGAGCTTGCTGTGGGAAGCAGGTAGCTCCGGGGCTATCAGACACGTGTCAGGTCCGGAGCTTCTCTCGGTCTGGGGTTAAGTCCGAAGGTGCCATTTCGGTACGTGGCCCGGAGCTTCCCCCTTGTGGGCGGTAGCTTCGGTTTGGTTGTACACGTGGCGACCCAGGGATTAACCATGTTGGAGAAGCGGGTCCGGTCATGTCTGACAAGTGGGCCTCCGAGGGTCTTCAAACCAAGTAGATGGCTTTCTTTTGAGATCTTTGTAACCTCAAGGGGTGTACGGTTTTTAGGGTACCGACAGTGGCCCTCTGGACCTACCTCCAACGAAGATCACTGGGGTGAAGTTATTCCATCGGAGGTGGGTCCATCCTTGCGACTCTTGAACTGAGTCTTCAAGGGTCTTCGGAGGTGCCGTTGGTAGGGATTTACAGTTAGATCCCGCCGCGTGGCACACCTCAGGCGGCAGATGAGGTCTTTGATGTGCGGATCTCACGCAATTGAAGGTCGCCGGTTCCCGATACGAAAACCGTATCGGTTCCGCGCGCCCTGTCAGGCCGCTGCCTTTGGGTTTCCCGCCGCGTGATGACAACCGTTCGCCTGGGTAAGAGCCTCGACTTGATCGTCGGGGTGGTCCCGGGCCCTCTTGTCATCGGTTGGGTTAAATTCTTGAGTGGTATCTTTGACTTCCCTGCAGTTTCCATCCAAGCGTTGCGAGGGCTTACTTAAGAAGGAAAGCGCGCACCGTCGGGAGTTCTTTACGCCTCTCATCTGTTTTTGCGCTCAAACTCCCAACTCGTGCTTCGCTCCTCTTCTCTTGCCTAGCTGTGCTGCGATGGAGTTGGGTCTGCGCGAAAGTCATTTGAAGACCGACGGAGATTTGAAGAAGGTCCGGGCTCTCATGGGGTGGTCCTCGGACTTCTTCAACCGCTTGGTCCGTGCCGGCGGAGAGCTCCCCTTCGAGAAGGAGTGTGCCGGCGAAATGGTGTACTTTTCTTCGTACGCCATGGTGGGGTTGATCCCACCTTTTTCTTCCTTCTTCTTGATGCTGCTAGACTTCTATGGTCTTCAGCTATACCACCTTGGCCCTCACTCCATTCTTCTCGTGTCCATCTTTGTCCACTTCTGTGAGATGTGGGTGGGCATCCCCCCCTGCATCGAGCTCTTCCGGACCTTCTTCACCGTTCACACCATCGGCCGGAGCAATGAGTACCTTGGCTTCTACTACTTCGTGAAGCGCAAGAAGAGCCCATTCAAGTACCTCCGGTCGTTCCCTTCCAGGAAGTGGGATGACTGGAAGAAAGATTGGATAGTCGTCAGGGTGGAGGAGCATGAGAGGTTGGAGCTGCCCAACGGTCTGCCCGGCATCGACACGACGATCTGGAGTGAGGTTCTGGTGCTGGCAGAAGCTTTCAACCCCGCCTTGACCAGGATTCGCCAATGCGTGGAGGGAGGATTGACTCCTCAGGCGATGTTCTGCAATTTCCTGGCCAACAGGTGGGCGCCGCTGAAGAGGAGGGAGAAGCTCGCTTGGGCCCTCAACAGCGTGATGGACGAGGACCGGGTTGAGAACGGGTTGAAGTCCAACATGGTGGGGAAGACCTTGGAGTTCCACCTCAAGAAATTTCAGCACGGCATCAACGTCGACGGTGATGACTTGACTCCACCGTCGGCCTTTCTCCCTCTGAACGTGGAAGTGGAGTTCAACAGGGAGCTCCGGCGGAAGATGCCCGCACTTGACGACCTTGGTGTCGTCGAGAGAAGATCAACCACCCGGGTGGCGATCCCTGGGATGCCCGAAGACGGCTCCGCCCCTGCCCCTCAACCGAGGGTCGAGGTCGTCGGCAATGGCAAGGAGCTGGCGGATGAGCCGGAGAGCCGGAAGAGGAAGCTGCGACATGCCGACGGAAGGTCCGTCAGGCCCGCTACTTCCGCCTCGGTCCCTTCTCCCCAGGGGGAAGATCTTCTACCACCGTGGCGGCTGTCCCCATAGTGGGGTCCTTCCGGAACGATACCGTTCCTGCAGTGGGATCCTCCCGGAGCGCGTCTGTCCCCGTGGTGGAACCCTCCTGGGGTGCCAGCTCCGAGTGCACGACTCCAGCACCTGGGACGGTGGGAGCCTCCAGGTCCAGGGGTTCCTCCCGATCGAGGAGAGCCTCGACCCGGGAAACGCCCGTGGCAGCGACAAGTTCCGGGGGGCCTTCTAGAGCTTCTACGCCGACCGTGGCCAGCCCGGAACGTCTAGGAAAAAGGTTCCGCGCAAGCTGGTGCGGAAGCCTTCCAAGGTAATTTTTAATCTTTACCTTGGTTAACTATTTAAATGTAGCAACTGTTTGTTAATTTTCTTCGTTCATCATCTGCAGCGTCCCCAAGAAGGGGAGTCTTCACCCTCAGCCACAGTGTCCGAGGCCGTGGGAGCTCCTACTCCTGTCCCGGTGCTGCCCCAAGTGGTGGCTGAGGCTGCGACAGCTCCGGCGCCGGCTGTCGTGGTCATGGACCTCGACTCGTCCCCAGAAGTTCCCGTGGTAGCGCCGGACCACGGGAGTGAAGACACGCCAGCGGCACCTGTCCCGGAGGTTGAAGCTTCGGGTCCTGGTGCTGCAGTGATGGAAGTTCTGGCTGTTGAGCCGGAGGGAGTAGTAGTTCCGGCCTCGGAGCCGGAAATTGCTGAAGCCCTGGCGGTTGAGCCGGAGGTGACTGAAGCCCCGACATGCGAGCTGGAGGTCGAGGTAGTTCCGACAGTTGAGCCGGTTACCTCCAGATCATCGGCCGCTGAGCCGGTTATTGTTGGAGCTCCGGCCTCAAAGCCGGTCGAAGTTGAAGATCCTCCGGCTCTTGAGTCGGTGGTTGAAGAGGCGATGGAGCTCGAGCCTCCTTCGGAAGAGGTGCCCAGACCGGAGCCAGTAGCAGCTCCTGCTATGGAAGCGATGACGTCGGAGGTGCCTACGGCAGAGCCGGAGTGCCCAAGCGAAGTCGCTGGCCCCCTGCCCGAGGGGGCGAATGAAGACTTGGCGGCGGGGCCTTCTTCGATGGCGACTGAGGCTATCCCGGAGGACGTCCCTAGTGCCTTGGAAGCTCAGGGGTCCACTCTCATAGAGTGGGACCCAATTTTTGTATGTGAAGAGCCGCTGGAACCAGCAGAGGAGACCCCAACAGGTCCGGAGCCCATCCCGCTATCGATGTCTTTCGACAACGCCTGCCCCAGTCTGCGTCAAGTCCAATTGGCCTTCTTCCACGATAGCAAGGCTCTTGAAGAGGAGCGCCAAACCCTTAGGCGGTGGCGTCATCGGCTCCACTTCGAGACCAAGCTGGCGCAGTCGAGGTTAGCGGATGACAAGGAGTGGATCAAGTGGGAGAAGATCCGCCTGGAGTACTGGGGCAAGCTGCTGGATGATAGGGAGAGCATGACTCATGCCCTCGACGCTCAATCCCGGGAGATCTACGATCAGGCCAAAGCTGCCAATAACGCAGTCGATGCTTGGCACGAACAGCTTGAGGCCATTAACACCGCACTCATCAAGCGCCGAGAGGCACTTGAAGAGAGGGAGAGACGGCTCGAGGATGAAGAGTAGAAACTCCTGGAGCTGCGGGGTGACATCCTGAGGAGGGAAGAGGAGCTCGCCGAGAAAGTAGCTTTGGCGGACAAGGGCCTCGAGGAGCGCACCAAGAAATTGGAAGAGCGCTGCCAAGAGGAAGAGGAGAAGACCTGGGTGCGAGGGAAGGAACTCTACGAATACGAGTGTGCCCTTGTTGCCCGGGAGAAAAAAGTGGAGGCTAGGGAGAAGGACCTGGTCGATCGCCGGAACAAGATCCACCTCCGGGAGGAGGAGCTCGGAAGACTCGAGAGGCGGGTTGCTGCAAAGATTCAGCAAAACACCAAAGAAGTTGAGCGCCTCGCCCGCGTGAATTCCGAACTGACGGCGGCCAGGAGATCCCTGGAAGATATGAAGAGCTTGAGGATGGCGGACTCCCTACAGATTTGGGAGTTCCCGGGCAAGGCCAACGACGCGCTGACGCCGATGGGTTTCAGCCCCGTGCGCCCGGATGATCCGGAGCCGGAGACGGACCTTGCGCTGCAGGCGTTGAGCGCAGCAGATAGCAAGCTCTCCAAGGTGGGCGATGTCATCGCGAACCAACTGGAGGTTGAGGGGCAATCCCTGGCGAGGAACGTCACAGAGTATGTGCTGACGTGCTACACCAGCCGGAACTACCAATTTCCTCTGGACCCAGTGCTTGAAGGCCCCGTCGAAGGAGAAGGCGAAGCTACCCGAGCTAGCGTATCGGAGGTCGCCCAGAAGGTCGCTGAGTTCTTCCATAGGGTCTAGGACCATCTCTTTAGCTCTCACTTGTATTTTCTCTTCTTCTTCCTCAATTTTGTAATCCCTTGTCTCCAGATGAATGAAATCCCCAGATTTTTGAGAATTTCACTTTTTGTCTTCAACACTTTTATCTTCACTTGGCCCCCTGGTAGATGTACACAACTTGATGTGAACATGTACCAAAAGGATATTGTGCTTTGTTGAAGACTCATTTGCTCCGAACTTGTAGAATTTTAGGTCCGAAGTCTTCGATATTGAAGGCCCCCTGAGGTTGTCGGAGCTCAGAAGCTCCGGCATTGTCCATCGCTGGAGCTTGGTAGCTCCGGCAATAGCTTCTATCAACACGTAGAGCGTCGATAGTTAGTCCTCCGGGGTGTCGGAGCTGAGTAGCTCCGGCAGTGACCTTTGCCAACACTTGGTTTGTTGGCAGCAGACTCCATTTATGGGGTCTTCTCACCATCTTATATTCAGTGTCGACGGTTGGCCCCCTTGGGGGAGTCGGAGCTTAGTTAGCTCCGGCTTTTCTCCATCAACGTAGAGTTTATTTTTCCTGCACACTTAAGTTAAGAAAAATAGTAAAATTCATTCCTTGTCTATAATTTCGTCGCGGCTTACGATTCTCAAGAAGATTTTAAGTTGAACGCGATTTTAAATACAACCGGATGCGTTGCCTTTTCTCTTAGATTCAACTGTTCATGGACCCGCCTTACTTTGGCCGGCCGGGGTGTAGGTAGAGTGGCGTACTTAGGGTGCTTGACCAGGCTAAGTCGATAGCACACCCTGGCCCTAGATTGGCTTGGCGGCTTTCAGGCGAGTTGGCCATGAACGATATTTGAATCCAAAAGAACTGACAATACAACTCGAATCGTATACAAACCGGTCGAACTAAAATTTCTTAAGAATTGCACGTCTTAGTTATAGACAAGAAAGAGAAAAATAAAAATGTTGAGCCTGTACAAAATAAATGCACGTGGAGTCTATTTCACATGAAGATGTCTTTCATTATAGGTCCGGGGTACAGGGGAAACAAGTACACTCTTAGGGTACGAAACCAGGCTAAGTGTGTTTGATTTCTCGTTTGACCCAGGGTAGTTAGCCGCACTTTTAGTCCGGAGACTATGACAAGTGCTGCATGAGCTTTGCGGACCTTTCAGGAAAGGTCCGGCTGCTCTCCCGGAGGAACTACCCGACTCTGTACAATGACTCTATAACATACACCCCAAGTTACTCAAGACTCACCTCCGTGGTATTAAGTGTAGAACTTACGGAGGTGCTCGATGTTCCAAGGATTCGGGAGAGGTGTCCCATCCTCGGTAGCCAAGCAAACGCTTCCGGGACGGGATACTTTGATCACTCGGAAGGGCCCCTCCCAGCCGGGGGAGAGTTTGTTTAACCCTTCTCTGGATAGTATTCTCCGTAGCACCAGATCGCCTTCCTCGAGCTGTCGGTTGTGTACATGCCGCTGGTGATAACGCCGTAGAGCTTGGTGATATCGGGCATTCCGAACAGCTGCTTGGCACCTTCCCTCCTCAAGGAGGTCTAGGTCTTCACGCCGGAGCTGGTCCTGCACGGCTTCATCGAAGGTCCGGACCCGGAGTGAACCCAAGGTGATTTCCGGAGGAAGGATTGCTTCAGCTCCGTACACCAGGAAGAAGGGTGTCTCTCCAGTTGACCGGTTTTGAGATGTCCTGTTGGCCCATAAAGTAGGCGGAAGCTCTTCGATCCAGTTGGCTCCATGTTTTTTCAAGCGCTCATAGGTGCGCGTTTTGAGTCCCTTAAGGATTTCTGCATTTGCTCTCTCGGCTTGGCCATTGCTGGCTGGGTGAGCTATGGAGGCGTAGCAAACTTGTATGCCGAGGTCTTCGCAATATCCTTGGAATGCAGAGCATGTGAATTGAGTCCCATTATCAGTGATGATTTTGTTTGGGACTCCAAATCTGCTTACAATGGATTGCAGAAAGTTGATAGCAGATTGCTTGTTGATCGTTACAACTGGAGTTGCTTCCGGCCACTTGGTGAACTTGTCGATGGCGACATACAGGAACTTGTAACCTCCGACGGCTCTTGGGAAGGGTCCCAAGATGTCCATCCCCCACACAGCGAAGGGCCATGTAGGAGGTATCATTTGTAAGGGCTGAGCTGGTGTATGAATTTGCTTTGCATGAAATTGGCATGCTTCGCATTTCTTCACCAGCTCAGTGGCATCCTGGAGCGCTGTAGGCCAGTAGAAGCCATGCCGAAAGGCTTTTCCGACCAGCGTGCGGGAAGATGCGTGGTTCCCACACTCGCCTCCATGGATTTCTGCGAGAAGTTCGCAGCCTTCTTCCCTTGTGATGCACCGCATTAGGATGCCGTTGGCACCGCGCCGGTAGAGATCCCCTTCTACCAGCGTGTATCTTTTAGCCAATCTGACTACCCGGTCAGCGGATACATCATCGTCAGGAAGGATGTTGTCTTTCAAGTAGTTCCGGATCTCCGAGATCCATGCATCGGAACTGACTTGAGCATTTGAGTCTTGCATGTTGGGTTGCTCGGAGCTTCCGGCAGCACCTACGACCCTTGATGGCTGCCATGGTAATAGGGCCATCGGGACCGTCAGCTTTGGGATGCTGATCTCGCCCCCTTTGCTCAGTTCGGCAGGCTGAGCTGTGGGTTTCGACAATCTCCGGACAAAAGTTCCGTCAGGAGCCGGAGCTCCGGTTGACGCTTTCGTCGAGAGTTCGTCGGCTTCAGCGTTGTGGGCACGCTGAACATGGTGGAGGTCTAGGACTTCAAAGTCCTTCTGAAGCCTCTGGACTTCTAGGAGGTAAGCAGCTAGCTGGAGATTGTTGCAGGAGCATTCACCCTTCACCTGCTTGATGATGAGCTGTGAATCTCCTTTGACCAGCAGTTGCCTGCCACCGTATGACAGTGCCACCTTTAGTCCGTAGATGAGTGCTTCATACTCCGCCATGTTGTTGGTTGCCTTGAAGTCAAGGTGTACCATGTATTTCACCTTCTCCACAGTCGGTGCAAGGAGAAGGATTCCAGCTCTGGCCCCCTGCTTCTGCATGGAGCCGTCGAAGTAGAGGGTCCAGTGAGGCTCGGTGAAGGTTGGAGCTTGATGCTCCATCTTCTGTTCACTGGGGCCCCCAGGGTTTGATGGAGAGGGAGTCCATTCTGCCACGAAATCTTCCAACACTTGACTCTTGACTGCTTGTCTTGAAATAAATTCAAGATCAAATTCAGCCAATTCCGCTGCCCACTTTGCAATATTCCCAGTTGAATTGGGATTATGCAAGATTGCTCAAAGTGGGTAGGAGGTCACCACCGAGACTTTGTGAGCTTGGAAATAATGTCGAAGCTTTCTGGAGGCAATAAGAACTGCATAGAGCAGCTTATGCACCTCTAGGTATCGAGTCTTGGCATCATGTAATACTTCACTGATGAAGTATACCGGACGTTGAATGGTCCGGACCCTCCCGGAGGGGTCCGGAGCTTCCTCTTCATTGACCCGGACCCTCTCGAAGGGGTCCGGATTCACTTCGGGGACCTCCGGGTTCTGGCTGGAGGAACCCAAAGCTTCTTCAGAAATGACCTGGACCCTCCCGGAGGGGTCTAGGTCTCCTAAAGTGACTTCTTGCGCGTTCGAATCTGGGAGATGGGACCCAGACTCGCTTTCAGGAACCTCGGGACCCTCCCGAAGGGGTCTGGATTCCTGAGTGTGGGGTAGTTCCGGTCTCTCCGCAACCAGAACCATACTGACGACTTCGTCAGTAGCTAAAATGTAAAGCAACAAAGGCTCACTAGGGCTCGGAGCTACCAGAATTGGTAGGATGGTGAGGAACTGTTTCAGCTCCTGGAATGCCTTCTCTGCTTCTTCAGACCATTGGAATGGTCCGGACTTCCTCAATAACTTGAAGAAGGGAAGTGCCCATTCCGCCAATCTTGATATGAACCGGCTGAGGGCTGCTAGACATCCAGTTAACTTTTGGACGTCTTTGATGCGGGTTGGTGGCCGCATGTCTTCAATGGCTTTTATCGCCGGATTAGCTTCTATGCCCCGGTGACTTACCAGGAAACCAAGAAGTTTTCCGGAGCTAACCCCAAACACGCACTTGTTCGGGTTTAGCTTTGTGCGGGTGGCTCGCAGCTTGTCGAAGACGGCCTTCAAGGTGTTGAGGAGTGACTCCTTGTTTCTGACCTTGACCACGATGTCATCGACGTACACTTCCACTATGTCTCTGATGAGTTCCTCAAAAGTTTTGTACATAGCTCGTACAAAAGTTGAAGCTGCATTCTTGAGACCAAAGGGCATGGCTGTGTAACAATACAATCCATCTACTGTGATGAATGAAGTATGCTCTTCATCCTCCCTAGACATCCTGATTTGATGATACCCATAATATGCGTCTAGGAAACACAGTAATTCACACCCGGAGGTGGAATCCACTATCTGATCTATTCTAGGTAGTGGGAATGGATCTTTTGGACATGCCTTATTTAGTGTGGTGTAGTCGATGCACATCCGAAGCTTCCCGCCGGCCTTGGGCACAACGACTGGGTTCGCCAACCATTTTGGATGGAAGACTTCTCGGATGAATCCGGCTTCGAGTAGCTTCTTCACTTCTTGTCGGATGAAGTTCTGCTGCTCTATGGATTGCTTCCGAGGCTTCTGATGCACAGGCCGAGCATCGGGGTATATCTTCAGATTGTGCTCAATCACTTCCCTGGGGATCCCAGGCATTTGTGACGGTTGCCAAGCAAACACGTCAACATTAGCCCAGAGGAAAGTGATGAGCGCGAGTTCCTATTTGTCGTTCAATCCTCCCGATATACGGGTGGTTTGAGCGGCATCGGAACCAATTTGGACGACTTTGACGGGAATGTCGGTGTCGCTGCTTGGTTGCACACGGGGTGCAGAGGTCGAGCCTCGTTGACGAATGCTCGGGGGTTTCAGAGCTTGCTCCTGTCTGGAGTCCTCCTCTTGCGCCGTGGTGAGTGCGTGGAGTTCCTCCAGAGCAGTTACTCCGACAGTGCGATCTCCTCGGATCCGGAGAACGCCTACTGGTGTTGGCATCTTCAACACCAGGTATCCATAATGAGCAGCTGCCATGAATTTGTACAGGGCAGGTCTACCCAAAATGGCGTTGAATGGTAAGTTGATCTGTGCGACGTCGAAGACCAACTTATCGGTGCGATACTTCTCCCGTGTCCCGAAGGTAACGGGGAGAGTAATAGCTCCGAGTGGGGTAATGGCCCCCGGACCTACTCCGGAGAAAGGTCGAGAGGGCTGAAGATCCGAAGGTCGGAGATGAAGCTTAGTGAAAGCTTCGAAGCTGATGAGGTTAAGCCCCGAACCTCCGTCCACCATGACATGGTGGAGCTGGATGTTGTTGATGGTAGGAGATACCATCAAAGGTAACTGTCCTGCTCCAACCATGCTCCTCGGGCAATCTGAAGCATCAAAAGTGATGGAGGTGTCCATCCACTTTCGATGTGGTTCCGGCCTGACTGTAGGGGCTACAGCGGCCATATCCCGCCGCATAGTCTTGATGACGTGACGAGAGGTTATATCCCATGACCCACCAAAAATGGTGTTCATGGTCTTCCGACGCTCGTTGTCAGAGACGTCAGAATCATCGTCGACGGAGGTGTAAACGACCTTCAGGACCTTTTTGGGATCCTGAAACCCTAACTCCTCTTCAGCTGGGGCTTCGTCGACCTTTTGTTTTCCTTCCCTCTGTCGGATAGGAGATCCTTCCCGGCGCTTGCTGTAACGCTCGGCAAGGTTTTGGACCTCCCGGCAGTCTTCCAAACCGTGGCTGCCCGTTTTGTGAATGGGACACCACACTTTGGGTTTGCTACCGTCTTCAGAAGACAGTCGAGGTCGCTTCTCGGGGCGTGGCCCTCGGCCACCCGGAGTTGCAGCAGCTGCAACGTTGGATGTGCCGGCCAACGGCTTCTTCTTGCCGTTGGTCTTCTTTTTCTTCTTGCCACCCCCGGAGGTAGCGGCTTCTTCTTTGGAGGATTTCTTGTGATCCTCCGAGGCTGGTTTGGAGTGCATCTCACGGCCCTCCGCAGCTCTGGCACATTTATCTGCCAGGCTGAAGAGTTCCGTGACGCTGGTGATCTCCTTGATCGCCAGCTTCTCCAACATCTTCTTGTCTCGTACGCCCTGTCTGAATGCCACAATGACAAAAGCGCTTGAGATAGAAGGGATAGTGTTTCGTACCTGAGAGAACCTCTGGATGAAGGACCGCAAAGATTCTCCCCCTTTTTGCACGACTGCAAAAAGGTCCAGTTTAGTGCCTGGTCGGGTGTATGAACTCTCGAAGTTGGCAGTGAACTGATGGCACAGCTCCTCCTAACTGTTGATAGAGTTAGGTGGAAGGCTCATAAACCAGGACCTGGCGGTCCCAGTTAAGGCCACTGGAAAGTAATTGGCCATCACGGCCTCGTTTCCTCTAGCTGCCAAGATTGCAGTGGAGTATATTTGAAGGAATTCGGCGGGGTTGACAGTCCCGTCGAATTTTTCCGGCAGGTGAGGCCGGAACTTCAGTGGCCATCTAACCATGCGCAGGTGCATGGCTAGGGCTGAACAGCCTCCTCCTACTCCTTCAAGAGTAGAAAGGTACTGAGCTTCCCGTCTTTCACGGGCACGCTCAATATGGACACGGCCATCCTGCTGGCGGTATCGGCGATCAAGCTCCGCCCGGAGGTCATGAGTCGAAAGCCTGGATACCGTGTGAGTGCGTCGAGCCCCGGAGGGAAATGACGTCACTTGTTGAGATGCAGCTCGTCTCCTACTATTGGAGGCATGCGGACCAAGTCTTCCAGACAAAGTCCGCCGCTGCGACAGGGCTCGTCCCGAAGGAGGAGGACCCTGGTTGTTGAGGCGTTCGGCCGCTACCGCGACCAAATGCTCCACGTCAGCCCTCCACTGCTCCAGTGCATCCCGAGATGCATCCGGAGGTGGTGGGCGTTGAAGAATAGCACGCGCTGCATGAAGCGCGTGTTTTGGATTGTCATGATTTTCCGATGCAGTAAGCGACGCCGGTGCACCATCACGTTGCCCAACACGATTTGCTGGAGAAGATGGTGGTGGTGGGAGTGTGGCTCCTGCTGGTGCTGAGGCTCCTGCTGGTGGCTGTCTGTTGGAGGGATTGCCCCCAACAGCCTGAGCAGCGGGTTGGTCGTTGGATGATCCAGCAGCGGAGTTCACCATTCTCGAAAATCTCAGGCGCCCCCTACCTGGCATGCCAACTGTCAGCGGTTGGAGCCGGCAGATCTCCCTACACTGCTAAAGTGATTGGGGAGTTTGAAGTTCGGTGTGGGCGCGCGAAGATTCAAGAAGGTGAATTGGAGTTTGGCACAGGAGACACAAGAATTTACGTTGTTCGGGCCGCCTGAGTGTAATACCCTACTCCACGGGTGTGTTGGTGTTGTATTAGCAGTAAGAGCTTGTCACGAGTGTATGGAGTGCGTGAGCTCCTTCGTGAACGTCCCTGAGTGTATCGTCAGCCTGTCCTTTTATAGTACAAGGGCAGGCCGTTACAAGCTAGCCTGGCCCGACATGTGGCCCCGACGGTTACTAGTATTGATACACAATTAATTGCTCTTAATGATCCTGTAACGGGCTTTGACAACACCGTTACTGGTGTTAAGATCGTCCGATTAAGTGTCATTAATATTGCATTAATGGCACTTAATCGGGTCTTGAAGTCCATGGCTCTCCTTTGAAGATCCGGAGCCGTTACAAGGTCTTCCGGAGGTTAGAAGCTGAAGGGTCCGACGATTTGACACGTGGCAGCCCTGGAGCTTGCTGTGGGAAACAGGTAGCTCCGGGGCTATCAGACACGTGTCAGGTCCGGAGCTTCTCTCGGTCTGGGGTTAAGTCCGGAGGTGCCGTTTCGGTACGTGGCCCGGAGCTTCCCCCTTGTGGGCGGTAGCTCCGGTTTGGTTGTACACGTGGCGACCCAGGGATTAACCATGTTGGAGAAGCGGGTCCGGTCATGTCTGACAAGTGGGCCTCCGAGGGTCTTCAAACCAAGTAGATGGCTTTCTTTTGAGATCTTTGTAACCTCAAGGGGTGTACGGTTTTTAGGGTACTGACAGCTATAATATCTACTACTTTTGTCATGCTTGAACACGTTTAGAATAGTCGCACAAACACAGTTTGCTTCATCAGATTGATTTTCTATCAAGGGGTTTTTGAAGCTTCTGCATAAAAGTTTAAATCTACCATTGATCCCTTTATTGTAGCTTTTCACATGCTCTTCAATCCTACATCAGCTCAATAGAGACCGAGAAACTCTTCACTCTTGGACTTGTCCGACTCGAGACTCGAACATGTGTGTTTGTCCCGACAGAGGCCTTAAAATTTTCTCTTTGTCGGACTTATCCGAGTTTTGGCTTCACAATTGTCCCATGTCTCCCAAATAGAGACCTAAACTCGAATTCTTGGACTTAGACATATTCAATGTATGTCTTGCATGCCTGAAGCAGACTTGTCCGAGTCATGTGTTCAAATATGCCAGTTTCCAAAAACCCAACCTTTGAGGTATGGACTTGTTCAAAGTATGTCAGACATGCCCGATAAGGCATTTTTGCTTTAATTCAAATGAAAGACATCAACTGTACCTCTTGTGGGACCAAAGACTCGGACATGTCTGAGATATTTTCAGACTTTTCCAAAGTGGGCTATCATCAACTTTAAAAAAATGCTTTTATGCTATAATATGGGTCCAAACCCCTCTTAGCCTACACCTAACCCTAGAGAAACTCACCAGCAGCTCCATCAACCTCCAAGAGCCTTTCTCCACCCGTTCTTCACCTTCTTGAGCTAAAATCTTTTTTGGGAAGAGTGAAGGAGTGATTGCGTGTTTTATGTAGAGTTGGCTTTCGGGATGAGCTTTGATTCGATTCGCTGAGCTTGCTTGAGATTTTTGTGTTTGTTACTCTTGGGTTCATATCCTATACGATTAGGCGTCGTCTAGTTGATTTCACTTTTGATTTCTTTTTCCGAGAAGTTTGTACTCATCCCTTTGAGGTGGAAAAACAAGTTTTTGACATTGGTGGTCTCTTGGTGAGGGAAGGGCTAGTGAAACTCGGTCCTTTGTGGAATCCACAATATGGACGTAGGTTCCTTCGTCGAATCGAACCTCGATGAAACATCCCGTGTACCCTTGTCTCTATTTACATTTCTGCAATGTATTTACTTTCATATTTTAGATTGTGATTATATTGGCAATCTATTGTTCTGCACTAGTTCTAGTAACTTGCATTTCATTTATATTTCAGACTCGTGCTACTAGACCATTAGGTCGTAATTTACTTCTCTAAAGTAGATAAAAACTTGATTCTTATATAGAGAAAAGTTAAATAGAGTTTAATTTTTTTTATATTTGCCTATTCACGCCACTCTAGGTGACTTATAATTGGTATCAGAGCAGGTCTATCCGCAAAGAGCTCAACTGCTCGATGAAACTAATCCCAACAACCAAGAAGACCAAGGATCAAATCCTCTTCCAATGAAGACCAAAAGCCATCATAAACCTCCACCTCTTGATGTTTCAAGCGATGATGAAGATGAAGAGGTGATCCGCCTCATGGAGCTCCTCAAGAGGTGATTTTCCTCTTTTGGAGCTAGCCAACGACATTTGGGACACCATCAAGATCGCTCATGAAGGGAACCGTTCCTTTCATGAGACAAAGATCGAGATGATCAAGGGGAGCTTGGAAGGTTCACCGTTGAAGATGGTGAAACACCCCCAAGAGATGTACAATTGGATTAGGACCCTCATCAACAAGAGTCGAGCCTATATGTGCAAAAAGTGGACCGACCATTGAAAGTTGCCTAGAAGGGGGGTGAATAGGCAGAAAACCTGAAATTTACTTTATAAAACCTGATTAGAAAACAGAGTGCATACTAGTCCGGCCTGGGGCGGACTAGACCGATCAGGAACTTGCAAAGAAAGAAAGGTGAGATTTTTAGGTGTTTTTCAGCGATCTACTTAATGAATTACGAAGTAGAACAACCTAGCAATCTAGTAGAGTAATTGCACGAAGAATAAACAACTAGATCTAGGTGAATCGCACGATTGAGATGAAGAACACGAATAACCCTAAAAGTGATCTAACAAAGAACGAAGGACAAATCAAGGCACAAGACACAAGATTTTATCCTATGGTTCAGCTTCATGAAAAAGCCTACATCCATGTTGAAGAGTCGACAAAGGACCGGGTTTCTCTCAACCCTATCCTCACTAAGCCACCACAAAGGCCGACTTGTTCTTCCACTAAGTCACGGGGAAATCACAACGATCCTTGAGATAAATCACAATCTGAGGCTCCCATAAATTTACTGTAACACCCTCATTTTCATCCATTATGCATTGCATTCATTCTTATACATGTCTAACACAATGAAACACAAAAACTAACAAGATTAAAATGAATTATAGGCAAAAGCAACAATTAAAATATGTTTTGGTACGGACTTGTCCGGACAAGGCCCTAGATTAGTTCGGTATACCTGTCTTCTTTGGCTAAATTTATTTCCCTTCAGGGCAGCGGACTTGTGTGACACACCGTACGGACTAGTCCGTTTTTGCCACTGATGTCACCTGGACCTCTCCAATCAATTTACGGTCTATTCCAGTTTCATTTCTATTCTCATCCAGACCTGTCCGTTACCATATAGGGACTAGTCCGAAGATCGCTACTGGAAGTCTACAGAGTTGTTCGGTAAATCCCAAAACTTAGTACAGATGTTGAAACTGTACAACCCCCTGACTTGTCCGGCACAACACCAGACTTATCCGTTGAACTCCCTGTTCCTTGGACAGATTTGTTCGACAGAAGATCGGACTTGTCTGATCAGCTCTCTGTACCCCGAACGGACTTGTTTGACCCTCCTACGGACTAGTCCAGTATTTAGGGTTTTGACTCAAATTCTATTTTTCCTCCACGACGAGTTATTGGGTAATTTCCTTAGTTAGGCCCAAGAACGTCGTGCCTCACCCCTAAGGAGCTCAAGTCGGACCCACCAAGGCCCCTACTTGTCCCCATCGACTTTTACTTGGATTCTACCAGAACCTCTCCTCCTATATAAACACCCCACCACCCACCCTTTACCCCTTTGCCCACATTAGACAAACCCCAGCGCCTGCTCTCTTTGTAGTCACCGCTCTTGAAGGGAGAAGAAGGAAGGGAAGAGAAGGAAGAAGAAGGAGAGGAAGGAATCAAGCAAGATCGTTATCGCTGCTGCGATCTTCTTCACTAATTGTTCTACGTCAACATTCTTCTTCGCCAACTCTACGTCTTCTTCGGATCTAGACATTAAGATCTCGCATTACACCCAATCCTCGACCATTGAACCATTGGATTCACGGTAACTACCCTAGATCTATGACATCCGGTTCCGAGAATGAACTAAGTGTGACGCATATGTGTGTCCTGAATGTTTAACACACATACACGAGTGCATCACAAACGATGTTCAGATAATAATCATGTTTCGAATAATAATAATAGTACCTTATTACAATATTCAAATTGTCTCGAATACAAGCTCTAATAATATTGCAGCAGAAAAACTAAGCACTAGTAGACTCCATTTCCATAAGCAATTTGACGGTAACACGCACGCCTCTTACTCCTTATAGTCCTCCGGATACTCCAAATTATCGCGTGATGCTGAATAAATATGGGAATAGCAAGGGGTGAGTACATGTCGTACTCAACAAGTGTGGGAAAATAATGACATGTAGCTTAAACAAGGAATGATAATAAATAATGATTATTTGCTGAAAAGTTCATTTAAAATATGTAAAAGCAGACTGAAATGTCTACGTGTGATTAAATCCCATCATAACCCAAATAATTATCATAACACATATGCAACATTCTCATTTACCATCATAATTCATTTATAACCAGCTATCAATTAATATCATCACCATATGCCAACTTCATACCTTCTCATAACCAACCATACTCATAATATAACCCAAATCATGACATAACCAATTCCATACCGAACCATCTCAAAACCCAAGTCAAATTCTAATCATGTAGGAGTTTTTAACACTCTGCAGAGGTTGTACCGCTTTAACAACAAGTTCATGATTTCATCACCCGTCGGTGACTAAAGTAAACCTCCATTATGCCAAAACATTACCATAGGTGTATGGCCAAGAGATCACAAAATAGTCTTTACAAAGTGAAAACCAGCATGTGCGGACCCACTGAGGCTTCATCGGAGGTGATGTCCCTAAGTGAGCACATCCATCCAAGGGCTCCCTCTTGTGCCGCTCAGATCCCAGGATAGTCCCGCCACTAATGCAAATCAAACCGACTCCCATTCCTCAAGCCTTCCATATGATCCGAATGATACTAACAACACACTAATTAATCAGCTAACCCGCACCCATACTTGGCCTTGTGGTGGCACTGTAGTCTTAGCTTATTTTCGCATGAACCGGTCCTTAGATCTAAAGCAAGCAAAACTATCATTCCATCCAACCCATTCCACAACCCATACTTTCTTAGATCATCCAAGTCCCATGTTACCAAATAGTCATATTCATCAGTTCTCAACATCCATAAGTTCATTAATTCATAAGTATCCATATAACTGCCTGCCACCTACGCTCCGCCATCCATTCCAAGTTTAGGGAAGCTATTTGGTTGTTTCCAATCCTAATTAAGTTTAAACGGAGCAAAAAGGTAAAATAACATTCCCGATTCTCAACCATATAATCCAAGCGACAAGGATGGGCATACAAGTCTAGTAAACACCTATTCATGGGTATCCCATCAATTTGACACAAGCATGATGTTGAAGTGTATCAATGACACTTCCCCTGGTACTACTAGATGTAGCCCGCGAAGGTTCTTGTATCGGTTTGGGCACGCAGAGATCAGGAACAAGATGATGACACAAGAGATTTATGTGGTTCAGGCCGCCTGAGCGTAATACCCTACTCCACGGGGCGTGTGTTGTTGTATTGAGGATTTCACTAGTGTAGGTGGGCATATCAGCTTGTCCCTCTATATCGTGCGGTGCAGTCCTTTTATAGTCTAAGGATTGGCCGACACATCATTTGCCTGGCCCGACATGTGGCCCTGGCGCATTTAATAGCCTAATAGAGTGTCTATGAGCATTAAGCGTGGTTAATAGTGTGATAACATGCCTTAATGGCCACGTTACCCCTATTAACAGTGCTCTGATCATGTGTCATTAATATAGCATTAATGACACGTAAACAGGTCTTGTAACTGCCACTTTAACTGTCCCATGAATGTCAGTGCTGTTGGATATCCGCCAGTGTACCCGTTGGTGGTGTAGGTCTGGAGGCTCCACACGTGGCAGCTTCGGAGCTTCCCCTTGCGGGGAGGTAGCTCCGGAATCGCTATACACGTGGCGGCATCAGAGCCCCCCTCTGCTGGAGGTTAGGTCCGGAGTCATTATACACGTGTTGACTGCAGAGCTTCCCTATGTTGGGAGTTTAGCTCGGGACTTACATTACACGTGTCAACCCCGGAGCTACCCATATGAGGGATGTGGGTCTGGTGTAGTGTGACATGTGGGGCTTGAGGAGACCTTCAGCTTTGACAGGTGGAACTCTCTTGCACTTCTTAGGGTACCAAGGGGTACCCAGTACGCAGGGTACCGACAGTGGCCCCCGGGCCCACCTCTGGGAGAAACCCTTTGGGTTAAATTATTGTACTGGAGGTGGGGCCATTCTCGATTCCCACACTATGTCTTTAAAGGTCTTCTAAAGTGCTGTTGGGACGATGGTCCAGGATCGCCGTGTGGCTTGTTTTGAATGCGACAGATGAGATCTTTGAGTGCAGATCTCACACAATTGAAGGTCTCCAGTTCCCAATACGAAAATCGTATCGGTTCCAAGCGCCTTATCAGGTTTCCATCTTTGGGTTTCCCGCCGCTCATCATGAAAACGGTTTGCCTGGGGTAATAACCTCAAACTCTTTGTCTGGGTGGCCCTGGGCGCATTCATCATTAACGGGGTAGATTTTTGAAATGTGACCCTGCTCTCGTTACGGTTTCCATCCAAGCATCGCGGAGGCTTACTTAAGAAGGAAAGTATGCACGGTTTGAGGACTCTTTACGCTTTCGATTGAACTCATGCTATGAGCCTCCCAAACTCCGTCTAGCTTTCCCTTCGTTTGCTCCCCTTTGCCGCGATGGAGTTAGGTCTTCCCAAGAGCCGCATCCAGAGCAAAGACAATCTAATGAAGGTCTGGACCTTCATGGGATGGTTGAGTGACTCCTTCAACCACCTAGTCCGCGCCTGCAAGCTCCCCTTCAAGAAGGAGCGCTACGGGGAGATGGTGTATTTTTCGGCGTACGCCATGGTGGGACTGATCCCACCATTCTCGAGCTTCATCCTGATGCTGCTGTACTTCTACGGCCGCCAACTGCATCACCTCGGCCCGCACTCCCTTCTGCTCGTGGCTACTATCGTCCACTTCTGCGAGATGAGGGTGGGTGTGCCTCTCTGTGTCGAAT
The DNA here is from genome assembly GCA_036927565.1 of Tuctoria greenei. Classification (NCBI taxonomy): domain Eukaryota; kingdom Viridiplantae; phylum Streptophyta; class Magnoliopsida; order Poales; family Poaceae; genus Tuctoria; species Tuctoria greenei. Next base: position 204,132,680 of record JAYESD010000001.1, read on the forward strand.
TGTTCTGAACCTTCTTCACAGCTCATACCACTGTCAAGGGGACAGAGTTGGTTGGCTTCTATTACTTCATGAAGCGCAAGAACTGCCCCTTCAAGTACTTGAAGTCATTCCCCTCTGGCAAATGGGACGACTGGAAGAAGGATTGGATCGTCATTGCAGTGGAGGAGCACGACAGGTTGGAGCTGCCCCAAGGACTCCCCAACGTCGACACCGAGGCTTGGAACGTAGTTCCAAAGTTGTCGGATGCATTTAACCCTGTCCGGACCAGGATCCGAGAATGCGTGGACGGTGGAGTGACCCCTTAGATTGTCTTCGGAAATTTCTTGGTGAACAGGTGGGCTCTGCTGAGGAAGAGGGAGAAGCTCGCCTGGGCTCTCAACAGTGTGATGGATGACGACCGGATTGAAACCGGTTTGAAATCCAACTTGGATGATGAAGCTTTGAAGCTCCATCTCAAGAAATTTCAGCATGGGCTTGTCGATGGCGACACCTTAGCTCCATCAGCTGCTTTCCTACCCTTAAACATGATTCTAGAGATCAGCAGGGAGCTCCGGAGGAAGATGTCGGCGCTAGACGACCTTGGCGAGGTAGAACAACATCGGACCTCGAGGTTTGTAATCCCCAGAGCTTCGGAGGAGGTGGCCACCCATGCTTTGAGCCAGAGGGTTGAAGACATTTGCAAGGGCAAGGGCAAGGAGCCAACTGAGTCTTCCAGCCGGAAGAGGAAACTAAAGCATGATGATGGGATGTCCGTCAGGCCTACTCCATCCACAATAGCCCATTCTCCCTGGCGAGGGAGATCTTCTGTGGCTACACCTCCTCTGGTGCAAGCGTCCTTGAGAGGCGCCAGTTCTGGACAGTCAACTCTGGTCCCGGTGCCAGCTAGGGGCTCTAGGTCTGGAGGTTGCTCTTGGCCGAGGGAGACCCCAGCTGAGGCAACACAAATGGCGTCGGCAGGTTCCAGGGAACATTCCGGAGATCCCCCCCCCCCCCCCCCCGCGCCAAACACGACATGCTCTGACTCAGAGCCTCCGGCGAAGAGGTTTCACGCAGATTGGAGCGGTAGCTTTCCAAGGTACGCTTTGCGTTTTTACCTTGATTTGCCACACTTATTTCTGTCATGTTTTGAATCTTCGGATTTTTCAACTGCAGGGCATCAAAGTCAGGGTCTAAAGCTCCGGCCTCTGTCGCACCGACCAAAACAGTGCAGACGGAAACTCCTGCTTCAAGCCCGGTGCCTCCTCCAGTGGCGGCTGAGGTCATGGCAGCTCCGATGCCAGCTGTTGTAGATCTGGATTCAGAGTCATCTGTAGAAGCTCCCGTGGTAGCATTGGACCACGGGGGAGAGGCTCAAGATGCACCGCCAACAACAGCACTGGAGGTTGAGGCTCTAGTGCGGGAGGTGGAGATGTCGGAAGTTCTAGCGTCTAAGCCAGAGGCTACCAAGGCTCTGGTCCCTGCACCAGAAGTTGTTGTGGGGCCGATGGTGCTAGAAGCTCAGGCATCTGAGTCAGAGGTTGTGGAAGCTCTGGTCGCTGAACTGTAAGCGATTGAAGCCCCGACCACTAAGCCGGAGATGATCGAAGCTCCGGTCGCTGAGCCGGAGGTAGTTGAAGCTCCGACCCTCAGACTAGAAGTTATTGGAGCTACGACAATTGAGCCAGAAGTAGCTGATATACTGACACCTGAGCCAGTGATGGAGATGGCTTCGAGTGAAACTTTAACCACCACCCCAGAAGTAAATGCTCCAGAGATACCCGCGGCCGAGGCAGAGCGCCATGAAGAGGCGGAGGCAGGCTCTTCACCCGCGGAGCCAGTGATTGAAGTTCTTGCAGCATGACCTTCAACGTCGGCCCCAAAGGTAGGAGTTCCCCTAGCGGGTTCTTTCTCTGCTGCAGCCGAAGAACTTCCAGAGGGTGGACCCAGTGCCTCAGGAGCTGAGGGTACCTCACTTGTAGAGTGAGACCCTATTTTTGTTATGGAGAATCCCCTGGAGCCAGCGGAGTTGACCCCAGCATGTCCGGAGTCCACCCCCTTAGCGTTGTCCATACACAATGCCTGTTCAAGCCTCCTGCAAGTTCAACTCGCCATTGATCACAAGAGCAAGGTCCTTGAAGAGGAGCGCCACACCTTGAGGCGTTGGCGCAACAGGCTCCACTTTGAGACCAAGCTTGCCCAGACAAGGCTTGCTGATCAGAAGGAGTGGATCAAGAGGAAGACGGCCCGGATGGAATACTGAGGCAAGCTACAGGAGGAGAAGGAAGCCACCGTCAGGGCCCTCGATGCCAATTCTCGGGATATTCTCAAGCGTGCTAAGGAGAGGAGTGATGCTGCTGATGAGCGTCACGAGAACCTCACTGCACTAAATGAGATTCTCCAGAAGCGCCGGGCTGACCTTGATGCAAGGGAAGAAAAACTCCTAGAGCAACAGGAGGATATTTTGAAGAGGGAGGAGGAGGTCACCCAGAAATTGACTCTGGGTGAACAAAATTTGGCAGATTGCACCAAAAACTTGGATCTGTGGTGTGGGGAAGAGAAAGAAAAGTACTGGAAACTGGGGCAGGAGCTCTCAAAAAGAGAGGGTGATATTGCCGCCAGAGAAGGGAAGGTGAGGGGCAGGGAGAAGGACCTGGCCGAACGACAGAACCGCATCCAACTCTCGGAGATGGAGCTAACCAACCGCGAGAAGCAGGTTGCTGAGAGTATGCAACAACATGCCAAAGTGGTGGAACGCCTTGCTCAGGAGAGTTCGGAGCTAGCGGCCGCCCGGAGGTCACTAGAGGAGCTGCGGAGCTCGTAGGCGACCAAATCCTTGATGCTGTGGGATTTCCTGGGACGTGCGGACAAGGCCCTTGTGCCTCTTGGTTTCAGTCCAGTACGCCCAGAGGACCCAACGCAGGAGTTGGACTAGACGCTAGTGGCACTTGGCTCAGCTGGCAGCAAACTCGATGCGATGGTAATGTCATCGCTGATCAACTAGAGACAGAGGGTAAATCTCTGGCCAGAAATGTCGCCGAGTATGTCTTGGCGTGTTACAAAGGCCGAGATCCCCAATTTTCTCTTGATCCAGTCTTTGAAGGACTCATTACTAAAGAGGAGGATGCTGCCAAAGCTAGTGTCCAAGAGGCTGCTGAGAAGGTTGCTTCATTTTTCCACAGGAATTAGATCCTCCAGTAGCTAGGTCTTCTTCTTTTGCCCTTTGCTGTAATCCCAATTTTGTAATCCAGTACTTTGATTAATGAAGTCCACTCTTTCTTCCATGAATTTCACTTTGTGTCTTCAATATACTGTGCTTTGTATCGTTGGTCCCCTGGTATATGTGCATAATTTGATTGTAAACATATACAAAAAGGTTTTAATAGTATGTTGATGACTTGAACGCTTTGAACTTATAGATTTAATGTCGAAGTCTTTATCTCCCTTTGTCGCATCGATGGCTGGCCCCCTGGGGTTGTTGGAGCTTGATAGCTCCTACGACACCCACCATCAACATATAACACGTCGAAGGCGGGCCCCCTGGAAGTTTACGGAGCTTGATAGGTCCGGTAGAGCCTGATGCCAACACACAAGTCGTTAATGGCAGGTCCCCTGGGGTTGTCGGAGCTTCATAGCTCCGACGACACTCCCTGTCAACATATAAAATGTCGATGGCGGGCCCCCTTGGAGGATGTCGGAGCTTAGTAGCTCCGACGTCGTCCACCATCATTATGATCTTCTATTTTTCCTGCACATTAAAGATAAGAAAAAAGTAAATTTTGTCCTCATGTCTATAAATCGTTTGTGACTTATGATTCTTATTTGGGCTTTAGATCCAAAGATACTCGATATGGTAACAATCATATTGAGGTAATCTTTCCAGACCCGTATGCTTTTTTAGTACTCACCCTACTGAGGCATGCCGGGGTGTAGGTAGAGTGGTGTACTTAGGGTGCAGGACCAAGCTAAGTCGACAGCACACTCTAGACCTTTGTTGGCTTGACGTTCAGGCAAGTAGACTATACAACATGTTAAGATCCAAAGAGATCAACAATATAACTTGTAACACGTATGGATAACTTGGACAAAAACTTAAAAAGAATTGCACACTTCATTTTAGATAAGATGGATAAAAATAATAATTTGATATAATGAGCCTTGTGCAAAAATAATTGCACGTGGAATCTGTTTTCACACAACAATGTCTTTCATTATAGGTCCAGATTACAGGGGAGACAAGGACACACTTAGGGGAGACCAAGCTAAGTGCGCTATACATCTTGTACTAACCCGGGGTAGGTAGCTACACTTTTAGTGCTGTGACTATATCAAGTGTTACTTGAACTTCCCGGACCCTCCCGGAGGGGTCTGGGTGTTCTCTCGGAGGACCTACCCGTCTCTGTGTATTGACTATATAACATATATTGTGTGTAATTACAGACTCACCTATGTGATTCTAAGCATAAAACTTACGGAGGTGCTCGATGTTCCAAGGATTGGAAAGCGGAGTCCCATCCTCAGTTGCCAAATGAACGCATCCGGGACGGGATACTTTGATCACTCGGAAGGGACCTTCCCAGCTGGGGGAATGTTTGTTCATCCCTTCATGAGTTAGTATCTTCTGCAGCACCAGATCGCCTTCCTCGAGCTGTCGGTTGCGCACATGCCTTTGATGATAGCGCCGGAGCGCTTGGCGATAGCGTGCATTCCAAGCAGCTGCTTGGCACCTTCCCTCATCAACGAGGTCAAGGTATTCATGCCGAAGCTGGTTCTGCGTGGCTTCATTGAAGGTCCGGACCCGAAGGGACCCCATGGTGATCTCCGGAGGAAGGACTGCTTCAGCTCCGTACACCAGGAAGAAGGGTGTCTCCCTAGTAGACCGGCTAGGTGTTGTCCTGTTCGCCCACAATATAGATAGAAGCTCTTCAATCTAGTTGGCTCCATGCTTTTTTAAGCGCTCATATGTGCGCGTCTTGAGTCCTTTTAAAATTTCTGCGTTTGCTCTCTCGGCTTGGTGATTACTTGCTGGGGGAGCTACTGAAGCGTAGCTGAGTTGAATACTGAGGTATTTGCAAAATTCTTGAAATGTAGCACTTGTGAATTGAGTTCTGTTGTCAGTTATGACTTTGTTCGGAACATCAAATCTGCATATAATGGACTTCAAGAACTTGATTGCTGATTGCTTGTTAATTGTCACAACTGGAGTTGCTTCCGGCCACTTGGTGAACATGTCGATGGCGACATACAGGAATCGGTAACCTTCGATGGTTTTTGGGAATGGTACCAAGATGTCCGTACCCCACAGGGTGAATGGCCATGTAGGAGGTATCATTTGTAGTGATTGAGCAAGTTTGTGAATCTGTTTTGCATGAAACAGGCACGCTTCACATTTTTTCACTAGCTCAACTGCATCCTGGAGTGGTTTAGGCCAGTAAAAGCCATGTCGGAAGGCTTTACCAGCCAACGTGTAGGAATATGCGTGGTTTCCACACTCTACTTCATGTATTTCTGCGAGGAGCTCGCGCCTTCTTTCCTTGCAATGCACCGCATTAGGATGCCGTTGGCACCGCGCCGGTAGAGATCCCCTTCTACCAGTGTGTATCTTTTAGCCAACCTGACAATCCGGTCAGCGGATACACTGTCTTCAGGAAGGACGTTATCTTTCAAGTAGTTCCGAATCTCTGAGATCCATGCATCAGAACTAACTTGAGCTTCTGAGTCTTGCGTGCTGGGTTGCTTGGAGCTTCTGGCAGCACCTATGACCCTTGGTGGACACCATGGTAACAGGGCCACCGGGACTGCCAGTTTCGTGGTGCTGGTCTTGCCCCCTTTGCTTAGTTCGGCAGACTGAGCTCTTGGTCTTGTTAACCTCCGGACAAAGATTCTATTGGGAGCCAGTGCTCCGGTTGAAGCCTTCGTCGAGAGTTCGTCAGCTTCAGCATTGTGAAGACGCTGAATATGTTGGAGATCCAGGACTTCGAAGTCCTTTTGGAGCTTCTGGACTTCAAGGAGATAAGCAGCTAGTTGGGGATTGTTACAACAGCATTCACCTTTGACTTGTTTGATGATGAGTTGTGAATCACCCTTCACCAATAGCTGTTTGACACCATAGGATAGTGCCACCTTGAGTCCGTAGATGAGAGCTTCATACTCCACCATGTTGTTGGTCGCCTTGAAATCAAGGTGAACCATGTACTTGACCTTCTCCCCGGTCGGAGCAAGGAGAAGGATTCTAGATCTGGCTCCCTGCTTCTGCATGGAGCCGTCGAAGTAGAGAGTCCAGTGAGGTTCTGTGAAGACCGGGACCTTGGGTTCCGACTTCTGCTCACTGGGACCCCAGGGGATCAATGGAGAAGCAGCCCACTCTGCCACGAAGCCAGCCAAAGCTTGACTTTTGATTGCTTGTCATGACATGAATTCAAGATCGAACTCGGCTAGCTCCGCTGCCAACTTTGCGATGTTCCGAGAAGAATTAGGGTTATGCAAAATAGCACGCAGTGGATAAGAAGTTACCACTGGTATTTTGTGGGCTTGGAAGTAGTGGCGAAGCTTTCTTGAGGCAATAAGAACTGCATAAAGCAGCTTATGCACCTCAATATATCTGTTCTTGGCATCGTGTAGTACTTCACTGATGAAGTATATTGGGATGGGCACTAAACGGTTCAGACCCTCTTGGTGGGGCCCGAAGCTTCCTCTCTATCAACCTGGACCCTCCCAAAGGGGTCCAAACCTTCTTGTTGAGTTTCTTGGACCCTCCCAGAAGGGTCCGAAACTTCTTCTTGATTGACCCAGACCTTGTTTGAAGGGTTTGAATCATCGTGTTCAGCCAGGTGAGCCCCTTCAAAAGAGTGGGGTTGTTCTCCTAGGATTCCGTCTTGAGGTTCTATGTCTGGGGGCTGGGATCCAGACTTGCCTTCAGGTAGCTCCGGACCCTCCCAAAGGGGTCTAAGCTCCTGGACTGGGTGTGGTTCCGGTCTTTCCGCGACCAGGACCATGCTGAAAACTTATGTAGTTGCGAAAATGTAAAGCAGCAAAGGCCCACCAGGATTCGGAGCTACAAAGATTGGTAATGTGGAGAGGAGCTGCTTCAGCTCTTGAAACTCCTTTTCTGCCTCTTCAAATCGATGAAATGGTCTGGACTTCCTCAAGAGTTTCAAGAAGGGTAGCACCCGTTCTGCCAGTCTTGAGATGAATCGGCTGAGCGCAACTAGACATCCAGTTAACTTTTGGACATCCTTGATGCGGGCTAGGGGCCCCATATCTTCTATGGCCTTGATTTTCGTCAGGTTTGCCTCAATTCCTCTGTGAGTCACCAAGAAACCTAGAAGCTTCCCAGAGCTAACCCCAAAGACACACTTGTCCGGGTTCAGCTTAGTGCACGTGCTGCGCAACTTGTCAAAGACGGCTTGCAAGTTATCAAGGAGTGAATCCTTGTTCTTGATCTTCACGACGATGTCATCGACATACACCTCCACCAAGTCTCTGATTAGCTCTCCAAATGTTTTGTACATAGCTCGCACAAAGGTTGAAGCAGCATTTTTTAGACCAAAGGGCATGGATGTATAACAATATAATCCATCTACTGTTATAAAAGCAGTATGCTCTTCATTTCCTTAGACATTTGGATCTGATGATATCCAGAATATGCATCTAAGAAACACAATAGCTTGCACTCGGAGGTGGAGTCCACTATCTGATCTATCCTAGGTAGTGGAAATGGATTCTTTGGACATGCCTTATTTAAGGTGGTGTAGTCGATACACATCTGTAGCTTCCCGCCAGCCCTGGGCACCACAACTGGGTTTGCCAGCCATTTTGGATGAAACACCTCCTAGATGAAACCAACTTCGAGCAACTTCTTGATCTCCTGTCGGATGAGGTTTTTCCACTTGATTGATTGCTTCCGGGGTTTCTGGTGTACAGGCCGTGCATCGGGATAGATCTTCAGGTTGTGCTCAATCACCTCCCTAGGGATCCCAGACATTTGTGACGGTTCCCAGGCAAACATGTCAACATTCGCCTCGAGGAAAGTGATGAGCACGAGTTCCTATTTGTTATTCAGACCTTCCGATATACAGGTAGTCTGAGCAACATCAGAACCGATTTGGACGAATTTGACGGGAATGTTAGTGTCACCGCTTGGTTGCACACGAGGTGCAGAGGTAGAGCCTCGATGACAAATGCTTGGAGGGTTCAGAGCTGGCTCCTTACCGGATGCTTCCTCCTGCGCTGTAGCAAGCGCGTGGAGTTCCTCTAGTGCAGTGATTCCTGCCGTGCGATCCCCGCGGACCCGGAGAACGCCTGAAGGTGTTGGCATCTTCAACACCAGATAGCCATAGTTGGCAGTGGCCATGAACCTGTACAAGGCAGGCCTGCCCAGTATGGCATTGAATGGCAGACTGATCTGCACAATGTTGAAGACCAGCTTCTCAGTTCTGTAGTTCTCCCGAGTTCTGAAGGTCACCGGGAGTGTGATGGAGCCGAGAGGGGTAATGGCCATGGACCTACCCCAGAAAAAGGTCGAGAGGGGCAAATGTCCGAAGGTCGGAGCTGGAGCTTGACGAAGGCTTCAAAGCTTATGAGGTTCAGCCCTGCACCTTCCACCATTACATGGTGGAGTTGAACATTGTTAATGGTCGGAGACACCATCAACAGGAGTTGGCCAGATCCGATCATGTTACAAGGGCAGTCTGAAGCATCGAAAATGATGGGAGTGTCCATCCATTTCCGATGAGGCTCCGCCCTGGCGGTAGGAGCTGTAGTAGCCATGTCTCGCCGCATTGTCTTGAGGATGCAGCGGGAGGTAATGTCCCAAGAACCACCATAAATGGTGTTCAGGGTCTTCCGACACTCGTTGTTAGAGACGTCGGAGTCGTCGTCAACGGTGTTGTAGATAGCCTTCAGAACCTTCTTGGGGTCCTGAAAGCCCAACTCCTCCTTAGCCGGAGCTTTGTCGACTTTTTGTTTTCGTTCCCGCTGACGGAAAGGAACTTCTTCCCGGTTCTTGTTATAGCGCTGGACAAGGTTTCAGACCTCTCGGCATTCTTCCGGAATGTGTTTGTCCGTCTTGTGGATTGGACACTACACTTTGGAACTGCTGCCTTCTTCTAACGATGGTCGAGGTCATTTCTTAGGGCGTGGCCCCCGACCACCTGGAGCTACATCAGCCACAACAATAGGTGCGCTGACCGACGACTTTTTCTTGCCGTTGAATTTCTTCTTCTTTTTGCTACCTCCGAAAGTAATGGCTTCATTCTTGGACAATTTTTTGTTTGCCTCTGAAGGTGGTTTGGAGTGCATCTCACGTCCCTCCGCAGCTTTAGCACATTTATCTGCTAAGCTGAAGAGTTTGGTGACGTTGGTGACTTCTTTGGTTGCCAGCTTCTCCAGCATCTTTTTGTCTCGAACGCCCTGTCTGAATGCAACGATAACAGAAACACTTGAGATTGAGGGGATGGTATTGCGTACCTGAGAAAACTGCTGGATAAAGGATCGTAGCGATTCTCCTGTTGTTTGCTTCACAACAAACAAGTCCAGTTCAGTGCCGGGTCAGGTGTAAGAACTCCTGAAGTTGGCAGTGAACTGTTGGCATAGTTCCTCCCAACTATTGATGGAGTCGGGTGGAAGACTCATGAACCAGGACCTTGCAGTCCCAGTCAGAGCCACTGGGAAGTAGTTGGCCATCACGACCTCATTGCCCCCGCTGCAAGTATGGCAGTGGAGTAGATTTGAAGAAACACGACGGGGTTGACAGCCCCGTCGAATTTCTGCGGCAAATGAGGCCAACATTTCTATGGACATCTGACCATACGTAGGTGCATGGCCAGGGCAGAACAACCTCCCCCTACTCCCTGAGCAGCAGGGTTGTCCCGAGTCTCTCGCCTCTCGCGAGCACGCTCGATACGGACGCGACCGTCCTTTTGCAGGTTATGGCGATCAAGTTCTGACCGTAGGTCATGAGTCGAAATCCTGGTAATGGTGCGGGTGCGTCATGCCCCGAAAGGCAGGAAGTCACCTGCTGGGATGTAGCACGCCATCGGTGCTGTGACACGTGAGGACCAAGTCTTCCAGACAAGGTCCTCCGTTGAGCTGTTGGTTGCCCCGAAGGGGGAGGACCTTGGTTGCTGATGGCATCGGCTACGGCTACCACCAGACGCTGCACATCAGCGCTCCACTGCTCCATCGCACCCTGAGGTGCTCCAGGCACTGGTGGATGCTCCAACAGAGTTCGCGCAGCAATTAGCGCATTCTCGGGGTTGTTGTTTGCCGATGCTGTGATCGACACAAGTACCCCATCTTGCTGTCCGACATTGTTTGCTGGGGCAGATGGTGGTGGTGGTGGCATGACACCCGCTGAGACAATGAAGCCCGCTGGCTGCTACATGTTGGAGGGATTGCCTCTAGCAGGTTTTTCAACATGGTTGTCATTGGAGGATCCTGCGGCGGAGTTGACCATCTTGCGATCTCGGGCTGCTCCCCCTACCTGGCACTCCAAATATCGAAGTGTATCAACGACACTTCCCCCGGTAGTACTAAATGTAGCCCGTGGAGGTTCTTGTATCGGTTTGGGCACGCAGAGATCTGAAACAAGATGATGACACAAGAGATTTACGTGGTTCGACCGCCTGAGCGTAATACCCTACTCCACGGGGCGTGTGTTGTTGTATTGAGGATTTTAGTAGTGTCGGCGGGCGTATCAGCTTGTCCATCTATACCATGCCGTGCAATCCTTTTATAGTCTAAGGACTGGCCGTTACATCATTTGCCTGGCCCGACATGTGGCAATGGCATATTTAATAGCCTAGTACACTGTCTATGAGCATTAAGCGTGGTTAATAGTGTGATAAGGTGCCTTAATGGCTGCGTTACCCCTATTAATAGTGTTCTAATCATGTGTCATTAATATAGCATTAATGACACGTAATCAGATCTTGTAACTGCCGCTTTAACGGTCTTTTGAATGTCCATGCTGTTGGAGATCCGCCAGTATACCCGTTGGTGGTGTAGGTCTGGAGGCTCCACACATGGCAGCTTCGGAGCTTTCCCTTGCGGGGAGATAGCTCCTGAATTGCTATACACGTGGCGGCACCGGAACCCCCTCTGCTGGGGTTAGGTCCGGAGTCATGATACATGTGTTGGCTGCGGAACTTCCCTATATTGGGAGTTTAGCTCCGGACTTACATTACACGTGTCAACCCCGGAGGTACCCATATGACGGATGCGGTTCCGATGTAGTGTGACATGTGGGGCCTAAGGAGACCTTCAACTTTGACAGGTGGAACTCTCTTGCACTTCTTGCGGTACCAAGGGGTACCCAGTACGCAGGGTACCGACACATGAAGTTTTACAAATAAAATATTTAAAACATGATCAAAATGGTCAATGACACTTGCCTTTATGTTTCGCAATCCTATGCCAAATCAAATCAAAGTCTTGCACATGAAGATCCTCGAATATTCACTTCTCGATCGTAACCTCTTGTGCGTACCCGTCTACTAGTAAGCAAGCACATATATATACCAATAATAATGCAATCAATAATATGCACATATATTAATCAGTATATCATCATGCGTATGCATGAGGTAATTATGTTGTAATACATGCTATTAATTCACTACTGTTGTTTACTAATTAGGTTCAACTAGTTCTCAGGTGCTTATGTGAGGTTTGGATTAATTATAGTGGTTATTGTGACAATTAGAAGTTGCTGAAATTTTAAATACCGGACTAGTCTGAACGAGGCCGGACAAGTCTGTTTAGACACAGAGAGTTGATGAGATAAGTTCGCACAGATCCAAACTAGTCTGCACTGCACCGGATTAGTACGCGCGGGGCTAGACTAGTCCGTGGCGGTACATCAGGTATGATAAAATAAGTGGGACGTGATGTGGTTCGAGTGGTAGATTAATTCTTATTATAATCCGAGTGAGAGAGACCATCATGATGTAATGGCTTTGTTGATCGTAGGACGGGACATGACATGTGTCTCTAGCGTCTAGACTCCATTGATGAAGAATATGAGGAAGATGAGAAGGACGTAGTGACTCTGGCGAAGATCAGCATCCCGACAAAGAATTGGAGGCGAACCGCAGTATCGGTGTGAACGAGCGGCGAAGCCCAGAGAAAATCCGATGGACGGTGGCGTGGCATACAGCTGCTAGGACTTTGCGACAGCTGTTCTGTGCGGCAGCCTTAGGTTTAGGGTTTTTTTCTTTTTCTGTAGGGAGCACGGTCAGAGGGGCATATTCATGATTTGCCATCATTACGGATATCTCTTAGCCATTTGTCATCTTTACTAGTGACATCTATAATTTGCCATCTCTTTTGGAATTTTGTTTAAAATTTGTGATCCTAGTGTCAATTTAGCGTGTTAAATAATATTTTTTCATTCTAACAACATAACGACCACAGTAAAATGACATTTGTGTCCCTAAGTAATCCCCGGTCAGAGAGCAGGCGCTGGTTGACTCACGGCAATAAAAAATAGATCGGCAGGGGCTCACGGTGCAGCAAGGCTTCGATTGACTTTGAGCAAAGCTCTCGGTGAAAAGAAAATTGGTAGGGGCGAGGGCTACGGCAGGGCATCGCTTCTTTATATAGGGGGGCCAGGACAGGCGGCATGGCCGAGCCGGACTCGGCTGGGGGCTGTGGTTTGACTTTTTTTTCAATTTTTTTTCTCTGCTAGCGGTGAGTTTTTTCCTTCCTTTTTTCTTATGCGGCCACAGCCTGCTGTTGACTTTTATTTTTTTCTTTTTTTTTTCATATTATTTGTTTATTATTTATTTATTTTTCTTAGTTAATTGTTATTTATTCTTTTTTTATTATTATTATTTGTTTGTTTATTTTTCTTTCGCATGCGGTGAGTCTCTTTGCAGTCCGTGATACGTTTGACTTTTGTTATTTATATATTTAGTGTGAGGAAGTGTTAAATACACTATATCATAGAGTACCGGACTAGTCCGTTTAATACTGGACTAAGTCTATTTTGGTACAGAGAGGTATATCGGACAAGTTCAGTGTGGTGCCGGACAAGTCTGTTCTCGAACCAGAAAGTTCAATGGACAAGTCCGGTGCTATGCCGGACAAGTCCGGGGTTCGTAGAGTAAGGGACTTCAAACTAGTCTGTTATTGTGACGGACAAGTCCGTGGGGAGGGAGAGAATTTGGTTAAGTCTGTGCACACCGGACTAGTCCGGGATTGGTCCGGATAAGTCCATTGTTGTCTAATGAGGTATTCATACTAGCCAGTTAATTTCCAGACTAATCCTCTACCTGACTCAATTTTACTTACACCTTTATTTCTAATTGTTTTACATTTGTTCCTTTTCATCCCACCTAATTCTTTTTGCATGAATTCATCATATTATTAAAATATTATAGACACACACACACACACACACACACATATATATATATATAGTTTTATCTATTTCTTTTATCTCATATTCGTTATGGCAAATAATTTTCTTTTTGCGTCTTTATTTTGGTAATTAATTTTCAATACTTGAGGATGAACGCAAAATGCAAGATGAGAAGCATATATTTCATATTTTTCCTTATAAAAACAATTTCTTCCTAACTCCAAATTTCCAATTAAGTTTTTAATTTGCCAAAACTTGAAAATCAGGATGTCACAATATCCAACTTTCCACGTCAATTTTGATTCCAATCTTGATTTAAATCATGCCCTAGATGGGAAGCTTGCAAAACCCTAAACATAGCGGACTTGTTCGGTCCTGTGCGAACTAGTCCGTTCAACTTTCTGGCCCAGAGCGGATATGTCCGACCAAACGTGCGGACTAGTCCAGTCCCCGATTTTGAAATTCCTATAACTTTAACAGTTCTTCTCGAATTGATTCAAAACTTGCCAAAACATGTAAAATTCAATTGTAACTAGTTAGTAAGCAATAATAGTAACCTAATAACATGTATTACCACATAATTGCATCATTCATGCATATCATAGCATATTGAGTACTATATGAGCATTTGTTGATTGTAATGCTTGTTTCGCATGGTTGTCGCACGGAATAAAAGGCAACACTCTAGAAGGTGTTTACAAGGACCTGCAGCACCAGAACTTCAAAACTTCTGATCCAAACCAACCTCAAGAGCAAGGCAAGTGTCCTTGACCATTTTGATCCTCTTTTCAAATGTTTTGTTTGCAAAACTGCATGCCTGTGTCAAATTGATGGGAAACCCATAAATATGTGTTTACTAGACTTGAATGACCACCCTTGTCGCTTGGGATATATTGTAGATGGTTGGGAAGAGTATTTTCCAGTTTTGCTTCGCTTTGCTTAATTGTGATTGGAAATAACCAAATGACTCATTATGAACTAATATACATATAGACTATGTGATTTGATGATAATGATGACTTAAGTAACATGGAACTAGAATGATCTAAGCAAGCATGGATTGTGGATTGGGTTGGATGATATGATGGTTTCACTTGCCTTAGATCTAAGGACCAGTTCATGTGAGAATACGCCAGGACAACTGTGCCACCACAAGGCTAAGTATGGGCGTGGCGTAGCTGAATAATTAGATGTGCTGCTAGTACTATATGGACCATTGGATGGTGCGGGGAATAGGAGTGATGGAGGGATACCCTGGGATCTGCATGGCTCACGAGGGCGCTCGTGGGCGGGAGAATGGAGTTTCAAGCCTGTCGGTGAAACTGTAGTGGATCCATACATACTAGTAGTCCCTTTTGAAAGGCTATTTTATGATCTCTTGGCCGCACACTAACGGAACTGTGATAAGGCATAATGGAGGTTCTTAGTTGCTAAAAGGAGATGAAATTATGAACATGTGGGTAAAGTGGTACAACCTTTGCAGAGTGTTAAAAACTATCATGATAGCCGTGCTCCCGGTTAAGAGCACTTGGATGACCTACATGATTAGAGTTGGACTTGGGATTTGGGATGATTCAATTATGGTTATGAATTGGGTTATGTTATGTGAGCATGGTCGGTTATGAAGGTATGAAATTGGCATATGGGTTGATATAAATTGATAGATGAGGTATGATGGTAAGTGAGAATATTAGATACATGTATGACAATTACTTGGGCTATGATGAGATTTAAACTCACATAGACATTGTATGATGATTTAACATGTTTATGAAATATACCTTTTTGCAATTAGCCAATTATTATCATCCTTGTTTTTTAGCTACATGTCATACTTTCCTACACTTGCTTAGTAAAACATGTACTCACCCTTGCTATTCCCCCCACTAAGATAGCTACAGATGATGCTTGGGAGTACCATGAGGATCATGTGGAGTACTAGGTTGCGTGCTATCGTCATTGCCTGTGGATTGGAGTCGTGCTGCTTAGTTTATTTTTTTTTGGCTGCAATAAATAGAGACTTGTAATTCGAGAACCATTGAGTTATTGTAATAAGGCACCTATTTACTTTTGTGATGTGGTTAGTATCTGATTATCGTTTGTCAAGTTGTCGTGTATGTGTGAGGAACATCCTGGGCACACATATGCGTTCACTTGGTTCAGTTTCAGAACTGGGCGTCACAGTTACATCACAAAGAGATCAAGAATCAACACCAAAGTCAACTAAATCAATGGATCAACGCGAGAGAATCGACCAAGAGCTCAAGTCAAAGCGCAACGCTTCTCTCTTTTCTCCCAAATCTCACAAACCCTCAAGATTTACTCTTAGGGCTCAAAGAAGTGAAGAGAAAGATGTAGGAGGGCTCTTGGAAGGCTATGACAGCGCTAGGGTTCGAGAGAGGGCTTTAAAAGCAAGGGGGATCCCTTTTTATAGGGGTCCCGACAATTAGCCATTGCCACCACAAAAAGTCCAGACTAGTCCGATCTGGGACGCTGGACTAGTCCAGCCTGTACGGACCAATGATGTCACCCTGACGAACCACACAGTTCCTCGCCACCGTTTGAATTCAAACGGTCACAACACCATGGACTAGTCCGTCCAAGAAACGACTAGTCCGCTCTCACACAAAACCTTTTGTTCCGGTTGAGAACGGACAAGTGTGGTCCACCGGAGTAGTCCGACCTCAAAGGACAGACAAGTCCGACCATCTAGGACTTAGTCCCAACAGCCACCTCCAAGTCCCAAACAGACTAGTCTGACCCACAACGGACTAGTCCGAACTCACACAAACCTTTTGTTCTGATCAGTAATGGACAAGTCTGCCTAGGCAGACTGGTCCGACCCTCCCATGCGGACTAGTCTGGTCCTTCGGGACTTAGTCACAGAAGGACCCAAACACACACACCACGTACTAGTCCGTCCCCAAACGGACAAGTCCGAACTCACACAATACCTTTTGGTCTGCCTAACATCAAATTTTTCTGATGTGGTCAGACTAGTCCGGCCTTCTAGCCCAGATAAGTCTGGCGCTGTCCTTAGAGCTGCCTCAACTCATCTCTCAAACTAAACCTATTTGGAGTAAGAGATCTTAGGTGATTCTCAACACTTTGACACATTGAAAACACTCACACTATAAGGCTAAACTCGACGCATATAATTTTTGAACCCTAAATTTTACTCTTCGAGTTTTTCTGCCTTTTTCTCCTTTTTTTCCTTTTTGGCTGTATCCAACTTCGTCCATCATTTAATCACCTGTACTTACACTTGCAACACTCATTAGTCCCTTAAGTGTTGTCATTAATCACCAAAACCCACGAGGATTTAGCCTAGATGCACTTTCAATCTCCCCCCCTTTTTGGTGATTTGATGACAACACATTAAGGTTTTTGATAAAAACGTAATTGAGTTTGTTTTCATGCACAAGTGTATAAAGAGCTCCCCCTAAATATGTGCATGATTTGATTTGCAATAAAAGTAATGCACAAGAATGAGATCTATGGGAGATTTATACAATTGTGTGTTATTGTGGGATGCCTACATGTGATGCAAGTGTTGAGATCTGATAAATAAGAGTGACACATGCATCCCAGTTGAGATTTAACATCATCATGATACATAGAGCAACATTATGATCAAAGTAGAATGATATTCAATAAAACCAACATAGAGTAGCAAAGATAGTAATTCAAACATAAGGCATAAAGTTATTACAATCCAAATATGAAAGTGTAGCAACAAAAAGCATTACAACCCAAGCTTTCAAAATACACCAAAGTCCATGGATCTAATAGTACACCCCTTCAATCTCTCCCCTTTGGCATCAAGACACCAAAAAAGAAAAGGTTAAAGGAGAAGAAGGAGAGAGCCAAAACTACTCGTCGTCGCTCTCACTCTCCTCACCACGGTCTTGGTCGCTTTGGGTGGCTTCATCATCTTCATCTTATTGATCATCCTCATTGTCTTCTTCTTCAACCTCCTCAATGATGGGAGCATAACCAGAAGGTCCACCCCCACCACCAATAAGTGCAGCCTCCGCCCCTGTTAGATCGGAAAAAGGTGTCAAGTCATCTTCATCTGCGGAAGCCTCCGGTGACATAGCGATGTCCGCCTTCTCACACAACTTCTTCATATACTTGTTTTGCCTTTTAGCCATCTTTTGTGTGCGAACTTCCACCTTGCAGCAAGAGGTGAAAATAGATTTCAAGAATTTGAGAATAGAACTTGAAGAGTGGCCGGAGGAGGAAGAGGCGGAAGCGGGAGGAAGAGGTGCATTGGAGGCACTCCTCCTAGAGGCTCCGCCAATCTTCAGCACGGGAGGAGGGATTTGGGGGCGGAGTGCTCTATGATTCACATACTTGACAAACTCCAACCCCAAAACTTTATCAATGAGGCACATAATGAAAGGAGCATATCTACACGAGCGGTTAGGGGTGTGGGATATGTTGAAGATGTCATTGTAGATATAGTCGAATACATTGAACTTCTCATCTTCAGCTATGAACCTCATCAAGTGTTGGAGGTTGCCTTGGATCATCCCCGCATCCCAGTCCTTAGGTGCTAGAGTCTTCCTCAAAATCCGATTTAGCACAATAAAGAAAGGGCGAAGGATCTTGGTTGTGGTGGTGGTGGTGGGGGGGGGTTATAGAAACCATCTTGTTACATGAACTCCATCTCCCCCAAATCCATTGCCTTGAGGTTATGAATTGTCAGCTCGTAGTTCAAGAACTCCTCAAGTCCAAGTATCCTCGCGAACTCATCATAGAGGATGGAGTATTGAACTCCTTCAGTCAACCAAGTAATCTTGCAGTCTCCAAAAGTGGAGAAGTAGCACGTCGTGTAGAACTATGCTATAACCTCCGTGTTCCAATTGTATTGGAAACCCAACAATTCCTTGAGTCCATGATGTTCAATTGTCTGAATGACTGCATTGAGTGATTGATGGTTCTTCTTCTCCATTTAAGGCCAACCCACCCACTGAGCATCCGCTACGGGTGTCTTCATCCTCAAGTAGACCAAGCGATAGTAATCACAATGGAAATCACACAAAAACTACTGATCCGATGTGGCCTTATTATACTTAGCTTCCCACACGGATCGGTTGTCTTCATGTGCAATCTTGAGCGTATCCCAAATCTCCTTGGCTTGCTCCAACCCGTCCACCTTGTTGAATTCTTCTTGGCTCAAGGATGAGTTGAGCACGGCCGCCGCTTGAGCATTGTGGTGGATTTGTTGTTCTTGCTCCAAGGTAAGCTGTTCATCATCCACAGGGATATCTACACATGTGCAAACAATATGCAAAAGTGTAGGTTTGAGAGAGATAAGACGCAACTTCATGTTATGCTTCCACATGGTATAGTTAGTGCCATCAAAATGTGGAGGTTTACCCAAAGGAATAGACAAATAGTTAGGGAGAATTCAAGCATTCATAGTTAAAAGGATATCACGTGTAGTCGTCTTCAGGATTCTTGAGCTTCTTCTCCTTCCCAAGCCTTCTCCTCCTCTGTCGGTACCCTACGTACCGGGTACCCCATGATATCGCAAGAAGTGCAAGAAAGTTCCACCTGTCAGAGTTGAAGGCCCTTGCAGGTCCCACATGTCACGTTGCACCGAACCCGCTCCCCTCACATGGCTGGCTCCCGGGTTAACACGTGTAAAATAAGACCGGAACAAAATTCCCAACCAAGGGAAGCTCCGGCTACTACACGTGTACAACAACCCTAGACCTAGCCCCCGTCAGAGAGGAGCTCCGGTTCCGACACGTATACAGCGACCCCGGACCTACCCTCCTGCAAGGGAAAGCTCCAGATCTGCCACGTGTGGAGCCTCCGGACCATCATCACCAACAGAAATACGAGCAGATCACGTTTATGACAAACATTCAAGGACGGTTAAAGTAGCAGTTACAAGGTCTGATAATGTGTCATTAATGCCATATTAATGACACACGATCAGTGCACCGTTAATAGGGGTAACGCCGCCATGAAGGCACGTTACCACACTTTTAATTATACTTAATACCCTTTAGACAGTGTATTAGGTCATTAAGCACGCCAGGGCAACATGTCAGGCCAGGCCAGCTTTGTAACGGTCAGTCCTTAGAACTATAAAAGGGCTGCACCGCACGAAAATGAGGGGAGGCGAAGCTGATCAGATTCAACCTGATCCTAGCGAACATACTCGCTCAATACAATTACACAAACCCCGTGGAGTAGGGTGTTACACTCAGGCGGCCCGAACCACATAAACCCCTGAGGTCATCATCTTGATATTGATCTTTGCGTGCCCCAACCACAAAAGAACCTCTGCGGGTTGCTTCTCAGCGGGTCCGGGGAAGTGTCGTATCAAACACTTCGACATCCTCCTTGCTTCGTCTCTTGTCCTTTGAAGAAGGTCTGCAAGGTGTTTCACTTATTCATCTTCATCTTCGGTCTCGACATCGAAGGGAGGAGGCTTTGGCTTGTCCTTGGTCATGTTGTCGGTCTTGTTGGGTGAACACTTGGATCCTTGTTCGCCGTTTGCGCTGTTCTTGCCGGTGCCCGCAGTGTCGACGATCGGCAACTCCTCATTGTTTTCCCCGATTGTGGCACCCGGTTCCAAAAATGAACCAAGTGAACGCATATGTGTGCCCAGGACATTCAACACACATACATGAGTGCAATCACGAATGAGTATATAGAAAATTACCACAGAACAAGATTAATTAAGCACTTTTATTACACAATTCATAAAATCCTCGAATACAAGCTCTAATGAATAATAACGACAAGTTTGAACTAATGCAGCGGAAATAGACTAAACTGAGCAAACTAAGCAGCATAAGCAAATAGGGTATAGCTCAACTCCAATCAACACCACAGGAAAAGCTGATAGCAGACACAACCTAAAACTCCTCATTGTCATTGTTAAACTCCCAATCCTGACCTGCAACTATTGGTGGGGAATTGCAAGAGTGAGTACATGTCGTACTCAACAAGTGTGGTAAGTATTACATGTAGCTTATACAAATGACAAATATAATAATGGCTAAGTGCTGAAAAGTACATTAAAACAAGTAGAAAGAATTATACTATGTCTATGTGAGATAATCCCATCATATCCATCATATTGACATAATATGAAATCATATCCACTTATTGCTATCATCATCATTATCCATGTCCAGTTACCATAACTCAAATTCATATCCATAAACATAAGCCATAAACCAGACATAACCATTACCAAACCATAACAATTACCAAACCATAACCATCCCAAATTCCAATTTCACTCTAATCATGTAGGTCATCCAGGTGCTCTTAACCGGAAGCACGACTATCATGATAGTTTTATTAGACTCTGCAAAGTTTGTACCACTTTATCCACGTGTTTGTGATTTCATCACCTTTCGGTGACTAAGAACCTCCCTTATGCCCATGACCCGTCGGTCATATTACACACTTCTGTTGGTGTGTGGCCAAGAGATCACAAAATAGCCTTTACAAAAGGATTACTAGCCTATTTAGACCCCACTAAGGTTTCACCAGTGGCGGTGCCTCCAGATGAGCACATCTTCAACCAAGGGCCCCCTCTTGAGCTATTCGGATCCCAGGGTAGTCCCACCAATCATCAACAAACCCAATCCGACTACCCCTTCCCCGAGCATCCTTAATGGTCCAAATAACACTAGCAAAGCCCTAACTAATCAGCTACGCCGCACCCATACTTGGCCTCGTGGTGGCACTGTAGTCCTGGCTTATTCTCGCATGGACCGGTCCTTAGATCTAAAGCAAGCAAACCACCGTAACACCCAACCCATCCACATACCATGCTTGCTTAGATCACCCATTACCACATCATATTAACCGGTTCATGTTTATCATAATCTCATAAATGCATCATTAAGCTAAGTGGTATAGTTGTGTTCCAATCCCAATTAATTAAGCGAAGCAAAAAGTTAAAAAGCCCTTCCCGACTCTCTACCATGTATTCCAGGTGACAAGGGTGGTTAAACAATGCTAGTAAACTTCCTATCATAGGGTTTCCCATCAAATTGACACAAGCATGCAGTTTTGTAAACAAAACACTTATTTCAAAACAGGATCAATATGCTTCAAGGACACTTGCCTTGCTCTTGGGATTGGTTCGGGTCAAATCCTTCAAACTCTTGGTGCTGGAGATTCCCTGCGGCACTCTCTAGTGCAAATCCGTCTAACCCGCACAATAAACATACAAGACAAGAAACACAATCAAAGAGTGCACAAACATTACTCAAGATGACATGATATGCATGATTAATGCAAATGTGAGGTGGAACTTGTTAATGAGTTGTTTTTAATGATCACTAACTAGTTCTAATAGCTTTTAACAAGTTTATACAGGTTTGGATTTGATTCGGTCTAATCTTGGAATTATTTCAACACAATTTAACCAGGAAAATCGGACTAGTCCGCTGGAGACCGAACAAGTCCGCACTTCGCAGAACTGGCGAACTAGGGTTTTCTAGATCGACGTGAATTGGGATTGAATTCACATAAATAAGAGGAAGTAGAAGGTATACTAGTTGTCTATGATTCCAAAGAATCAAGAATATTGGAGGCAACACTTGGATCTTGATGATCTAGGGTTGATGAAGAACTTGATGGTGAATCGTTGACGAAGAACGCGAGGTTGATGGAGATCTTGATCCTATTTCATTTCCTCCTATTCTTCTTCTTACTCTAGAGCTCCTTCTCCTTCCTTGGTGGCGGCTATCCACGAGCTAGGGTTTGGGTGAGGTGAAAAAGTGGCAAATAGATGTCAAGTCAAGAGGTGGGGTTGTTTATATAGAGGTGGAGACTAGGGTTGGATGTATTTCGAGTTTGAGATGAGTAGGGGTCAGTTTAGAGTCCCACATGGGCTCTAAAAGAGTTAGGCACGACGTCCCTAGGCCCACTTAACGTCAAACTCAAGAAACAAGTCATGAAACAAAAGATCAACTTGGAGTCACAATTTATCGGACAAGTTTAAAATGGGCCGGACTAGTTTGAAGTTGGACATAGAGATATCGGACAAGTCCGAAGTATATCGGACAAGTCCGAACTTGGTCAGAGGAAAATCAGACAAGTCTGGCCAAAATCGGACAAGTCCGATTTTAGTCAGAGGAAAAACGGACAAGTCCGCTGGAGCACCGGACAAGTCCAGGGACTTAGCAAAATTTCCAAGGAATTGGAACACCGGACTAGTCCGCATAGGAACGGACAAGTCCGAAAGTGTCCAGAGGCAAAACAGACTAGTCCACGGAAAAACGGACAAGTCCGAGCAAGGTCAGAGAGAAATCGAACTAGTCCGCACCAAAAACGGATTAGTCCGCACTTTCAAGAATTCTTAAGTGCGGTTTTGCTCTAAATTCATTTTAAACTTATTCCTTTTTATGTTGGTTAATGTTAAACATATTTAATGATGGATGCAGGGCTTGAAGCATGAAAATGAGGGTGTTACACCCATCTCCTCTCCAAGCGATTACGCTTTCGAGAGAGTTAGGCTCTGATACAAATTGAAAGTTGCCTAGAGGGGGTGAATAGGTGAAAAACCTGAAATTTGAGTTCATAAAACCTAATTAGAAAACAGAGTGCAGACTAGTCCGGCCTGGAGGTAGACTAGTACAGTCATGAACTTGCAAAGAAAGAAAGGTGAAATTTTTGGGTGTTTTTCAACGATCTACTTAATGAATTATGAAGTAGAACAACCTAGCAATCTTGTAGAGTAATTGCACGAAGAATAAACAACTAGATCTAGGTGAATAGCACAATTGAGATGAAGAACACAAAGAACCCTAAAGTGATCTAATGAAGAACGGGGGACAAATCAAGGCAAAAGACACAATATTTTATCTTGTGGTTCAGCTTTACAGAGAATCCTACATCCACGTTGAGGAGTCCACGAAGGACCGGGTTTCTCTCAACCCTATTCTCACCAAACCACCACAAAGGCCGACTTGTTCTTCCACTAAATCATGAGAAAATCACAACGATCCGTGGGGCAACTCACAATCTGTGGCTCCCACAAAGTTACAACACAAAGAGATCAGAAATCAACACCCAAATCAACTCAAATCAATGGATCAACGCGAGAAAATCAACCAATAGCTCAAGTCAAAGCGCAACCCTTCTATCTTCTCTCCCAAATCTCACAAACCCTCAAGATTTGCTCTTAAGGCTTAAAGAAGTGAAGAGAAAGGTGTAGGAGGGCTCTTGGAAGGCTATGGCAGCGCTAGAGTTCGAGAGAGGGCTTTAGAAGCCCCAGGGATCCCTTTTTATAGAGGTCCCAACAATTAGCCATTGCCACCAGAAAAAGTTCGGACTAGTTCGTCCTGGGAGCCCGGGCTAGTCCGACCCTTGGGGACCAGTGATGTCACCCTTGACTAACCACAAAGTCGCCCGCCACCTTTTGAGTTCAAATGGTCACAACACCGTGGGCTAGTCTGTCCAACAATAGACTAGTCTGATCTCACACAAAACCTTTTGTTTTGGTTGAGAACGAACAAGTTTGTTCCACAAGACTAGTTCGACTTCAAAGGATGGACTTAGTCCCAGCAGCCACTTTCAAGTACCAAACATACTAGTATGACCCAAAACGAACTAGTCCGTTCTCACATAGAACCTTTCGTTCCGGTCAGTAACGGACAAGTCTACCTGGGCGAACTAGTTCAGCCCCCCATGCAGAATAGTTCGGTCCTTCAGGACTTAGTCCCAAAAGGATTCAGACACACTCACCATGGACTAGCTTGTCCCCAAACGGACAAGTCCGAACTCACAAAGTACCTTTTGGTCCACCTAACATCGGATCAGTCCGATGTGGCTGGACTAGTTCGGCCTTCCAGCCTGGACAAGTCCGACCCTGTCCTTAGGGCTGCCTCAACTCATCTCTGAAACTAAACCTATTTGTACTAAGAGCTCTTAGGTTATTATCAACACTTTACACATTGAACACACTCACATTATAAGGATAAAGTCGACGCAAAGAATTTTAATCCCTAAATTCTACTCTTCGAGTTTTTCTGCTTTTTTTCTCCTCTTTTTCCTTTTTGAGTGTATCCAACTCCATCCGTCATTTAATCACATGTACTTACACTTGCAACGCTCATTAGTACCTTAAGTGTTGTCATTAATCACCAAACCCATGGGGATTTAGATGCACTTTCAACCATGATGTGGTGAAGGGATTGTAGGAGCATTCATGGTCTACTACCTCACCTTATGCACCTTGATGCGAGAGAGTCCATACTTCCACAAGATGACTTCTGATGAGGTCCTAGAGAATATCATCAACCATGAGATGATGGAGAAGGAAGCTCAACATGTGAATGACTTGGCAAAGGACACCTCATCCAAGAAGAGGGACATCACTCTCAAAGCTTCACCCAAGTTCAAGGGCAAAGAAGCTAAAGGAACATATGAAGATGGAGAGAGCGATGACAAAAGCATGGATGATGAGGAGATGGTACTTTTCATCCAAAGATTCAAGAGGATGATGAGAAAAAGAAGAGACAACAACTACTATGAGATCAAGTGCAAAGATAAGAGCGAGTCAAGAATCATTAGGGCTTGCTACAATTGTAGCAAGTACGAGCACTTTATCATCAATTGTCCACATGAAAAGGAAGATCACAACAAGCAGAAGGACGCAAAGTCACAAGAGAGGAATATCTTCAAGAAGAAGAAGGCTTGTGGACAAGCTCACACTGGAAAGGAGTGGGACCCTAATGAAGAGACGTCCTCCAAAGATGAAGAAGGGATGACAACCGTCGCCATGCAGAAGCCCACAATGAGAGATCACTCTTGCCAAACAAGAGTGATTGGAAGAGCTCAATGCACACATACTCTAGACGACCAAGCATTGCCCGGTTGATTTCTCTTGTGATTTCTTTGCTCTATTCATTTAGAGGCCCTAGTCTTTGCTAGAGAGGTTAGGGAAGTAATCGATAGCATAGGCGTGGTGTCTAGGCTCGACAATACCTTTGATTATCTCGTAGTCCGTGAGTGTAGAGGAACGCGTTAGGTGGTGACAACCCTATCCGTTCGTTGTAATCCTCCATGTTCTACTACGACGTAGGCTCTTGGCGGGAGTCGCCTTGTAGACCAGGGTAAGATCGTGCCCAATACAAGCTGCTATTGATCGACTTGCTTTGAATTAGAACCCCTTATCTTAGGAAATCCACTCTATCCCTTGCTGGACACCAAGATTTGTTTCCTTGGATGAACTAGTTAGAAGATTAGCACACACGTTCCTTGTATTCGATACCCTTGGCAATACTCTTTACGGGGAAGTGCTACAGCGGTTTCTCCGTGCGCTTGCAGATCTTTTATCTGTGATGTACCAGCCGTCAACAAGCATTTCTAGCGCCGTTGCCGGGGAATGATTGTTATTGATCTTCGAACCTTGTTCACCTTCGTATCTTTTAATCTTTATTCCTTATCTTTCTACCATCTAAGCTGTGGAGCAACCCACCATTCTTTCTCTATCCGCTCCTAAGGGTGAGTTCTATGAGCCCCTGCCATCGGTGGATGCTATTTGATCAACTAGCTATGAACTCCACCCTGGCTTTATAGCCATGGTTCGGGAGCAATCCTTCTCAAGAACGAATTGTGAGAATCCCTACCATCACCTGCAGGAGTTTGAGCAATTGTGTTCATGCCTTCTAATCAAGGGCATGACATAAGAAACCCTTAAGTGGAATTGTTTCCCTTTTCCCTCAAGGGAAGAGTGAAGCAGTGGCACACTCATACTGTTGGGAGTGCAAACGGAAAATGGAAAGAACTTCGAGACAATTTTTGTCTTGCATTCTTTCCATTCTCCCAAGGTGCCTCTCTACGAAGGGAAATTCTCAACTTTCAGCAAATCGATAAGGCTTGCTGAACCAAATCTTCATGAACCTATAGGTGCCCAACAAATCGAGAAGGGAAATTCTCTACGAAGGAATCAATAGGTGCAACCTGGGCTAAATTATCATTGTTAACCAATCAGGCCCGGACTTGTCCACTCCCGAACAAGTGTTATTATGACATTTTTGTTTTGGGCTTGACAAGGATTCTGCCGTATACCTTGACATAACGATTGGAGGCTCTTTCCTCCATAAGACACTGAATTAAGGAAGGGAAATTCTAGAATGCATTCTAGAAAATACATCCTTCATCACCAGTCTTAATGAACCTCCTCAAGAGGAAGCTGAGTCGAGACATGATGATTCCCCCATAATCACCCGGAACCCATTCCATGTTCATCTCAAGTTGTGACTATGAAATCCTTACCCGAACCAAAGACACCGAAGGAAAAGAAATTCAACCTTCAGAGTTTCCATTGTGCTTCGAGGAAGATCTTTTTGAAGATTTTGGGAATGCCTCGAAGTATTGTTATGGAAGTAAACCATCATTACATCCCTCACTCCTTGATCCGTCCAAAGGAAAATTCCTTCAGGAAACGATCAAGGAGTTGACCTCAATCATGAGTAGGGAATGGACGACAGAGGTTGAGCTTTCACCTGAAATAATTTGGGTAAACCCACCCCCAACAACTATTAAATGTATTATTCGAGGAGTAATGGTGAACATCCTTTATAATCCCACTGTTGGAGCAAATGTCATTTCCTAGAATTGTGCTTTAGACATTTTGGATGATCTACCCTGGGTTCCAACAAGACAATCCTTTAGAGACTCCTATGGAAACATCATGGATGAACATGGGATTCTACAAAATGTGTGTATAAGACATGAGAACATCGAGTTCCGCCTTGATTTTCATGTCTTCGAAGTCCAAAACTTTGATGTAATTATAGGGTTATCCATTGAGAAATTACTCGTGGATGCACCCTCAAAAGGCAGCCTAGATGTTAAACTCGGAGGGAAGAAGTTTTCTATTCCCATTCAGTGATCCAATAACACATTAGCAGAACCTCTCCTCGAGAGTGAGCCAATTGAGGAAGCCATGGCCCTTCAATTCCTAAACTCTCTTGAAAATGAAGAAGAAGAACAGTTCATCCAAGAAGAGGATAAATTACGGGAGACATTTGATTTGTCCAATGAAGAGCCATCACAAAAGCCCCCGACTCAGTTGAAAACCCTACCTCCAAGCCTACTCTATGCTTTCCTACACGGTGATGCAGAAGCTCCTGTCATCATAAGTGACGAGCTTTCACAAGAGGAAACTGCCAAACTCATGACCGTCTTAGAAAAGCATAGATCCATACTAGGCTACTCACTCCAAGACCTTAAGTGAATCAACCCTGCTCTTTGCACCCATCTCATTCTCACCGACCCATTTAACACACCGTCTAGGGAACCTTAAAGGAGGTTGAACAGTGCTATGCGGGAGGTTGTCAAAAAGGAGGTCTTGAAACTCTTGCACGCTAGAATAATTTATCCCGTTCCTCATAGTTAGTGGGTTAGCCCTGTCCAAGTAGTGCCCAAGCAAGGAGGAATGACGGTTGTTCAAAATCAGAGGAATGAACTCATTCCTCAACGAACCATCAGAGGGTGGAGGATGTGTATTGACTATAGAAAACTCAACAAGGCAACAATGAAGGATCATTTCCCGCTGCCTTTCATTGATGAAATGCTTGAGCGGCTAGCGAAACATTCCTTCTTTTGTTTCCTTGATGGGTATTCTAGTTACCATCAAATTCCCATCCACCCTGATGATCAAAGTAAGACCACCTTCACATGCCCTTACGAAACATACGCCTATCGGCGAATGTCGTTCAGGTTGTGTAATACACCCGCTTCGTTCCAAAGGTGCATGATGTCTATATTCTCAGACATGATTGAGGAAATCATGGAAGTTTTCATGGACAAATTTTCTGTCTATGGAAAAACTTTTGATCATTGTCTTGAGAACCTAGACAGGGTCTTACAAAGATACCAATAGAAGGATTGGTGGTAAATTGGGAAAAAGTGTCACTTATGGTCCGTGAAGGCATCATCTTAGGACACTTGGTGTCCGAAAGGGGGATTGAGGTGGACAAAGCCAAATTTTAAGTTATTAGAAAGCTTCCACCTCCCACCAATATTAAGGGTGTCTGTAGATTTTTAGGCCATGCAGGGTTCTACCTGATTTATTGTGACACTCGATTCCGAAAATGAACCAAGTGAGCGCATATGTGTGCCCAGGATGTTTAACACACATACACGAGTGCATTCACAAAAGGATATACAAAAAGTTACCACAGAAAAAGATTAATTAAGCACTTTTATTACAGAATTCAGAATAATCCTCAAATACAAGCTCTAATGATTATTAATGATGAGACTACTATTACTGTAGCGGAAATAACTAAATATGAGCTAAACGAAATAAGCAAGCTAAGCAAAGGGTAGCGCGGCTCCAAGCAACACCACAGGCAAAGCCGACGGGAGCACATAGCCTAGAACTCCTCATTAACGTCGTGATACTCCCAATCCTGACCTGCAACTGTTGGTGGGGGAATTACAAGGCTGAATACATGTTGTACTCAACAAGTGTGGAAAGTATGACATGCAGCAGATTCAAATGACGAATATAATAATGGCTAAGTGCAGAAAAGTACATTAAAACATTTGAAAAGCAATGTATTATATGTATGTGAAATAAATCCATCATAAACCATCTAATCATCATAATACCAGTTCATATTTCAATACCATCATCCATATTCCAGATTATTACCATCAATCATTAATCATATGCAATACCAGAATTTAATTCATAACCAGCCATAACCGTATTATCCAATAACCATTACCATAACCATCCCAAAAACCATCCCAATACCAAGTTCCCTCTAATCATGTAGGTCATCCAGGTGCTCATAACTGGGAGCACGGCTATCATGATAGTTTTATTAGACTTTGCAGAGTTTGTACCACTTTACCCCTGTGTTTGTGATTTCATCACCCGTCGGCGACTGAAGAACCTCCCTTACGCCAATTACACTTCCTTTGGTGTATGGCCAAGAGATCACAAAATATCCTTTACAAAGGGATTACTAGCCTATTTAGACCCCACTGAGGTTTCACTGGTGGTGATGTCTCCTACAGAGCACATCTTCAACCAAGGGCCCCCTCTTGAGCCATTCGGATCCCAAGGTAGTCCCACCAATCATCAACAAACCCAATCGAACTACCCCTTCCCCAAGCATCCTTAATGGTCCAAATAGCACTGGCAAAACCCTAATTAATCAGCTATGCCTCACCCATACTTGGCCTCGTGGTGGCACTATTGTCCTGACTTATTCTCGCATGAATCGGTCCTTAGATCTAAAGCAAGCAAACCACCGTAACATCCAACCCATCCACATACCATGCTTGCTTAGATCACCCATTACCACATCATATTAACCAGTTCATATTAACCATAATCTCATTAATGCATAATTAAATATGTAGTGTTGTTTTCCCATCCCAATTAATTAAGCAAAACAAAAAGGTAAAAGCCCTTCCCGACTCTCTACCATATATTCTAGGTGACAAGGGTGGTCAAACAAAACTAGTAAACTTCCTATCATAGGGTTTCCCATCAATTTGACACAGGCATGCAGTTTTGCAAACAAAACATTTATTTTAAAAATAGGATCAATATGTTCAAGGACACTTGCCTTGCTCTTGAGCTTGGTTAGGATCAAAGACTTCGAACTCTTGGTGTTGTAGATCCTCCGCGGCACTCTCTAGCGAAATCCGTCTAATCCGCACAATAAACATACAAGACAGGAACACACAATCAATGAGTGCATAAATATTACTCGATATGACATGACATGCATGATTAATGCAATTGTCAAGTAAAACTAGTTAATGGGTTACTATTAATGTTCACTAACGAGTTCTAATAGCTTTTAACAAGTTTATACATGTTTGGAGTTGATTAGATCTAATTTTGGAATTAATTCAACACAATTTAACAAGGAAAAATTGGACTAGTCCGCTAGGGATCAGACAAGTCCGCTCTTCGCAGAACTAGCAAACTACGGTTTTCTAGATCAACGTGAATTTGGAGATTTGGGGTTAAATTCACGTAAGGAAAACGAAGTAGAAGGTGTACCAGGTGTTTATGACTCCAAAGGATCAAGAATCTTGGAGGCAACACTTGGATCTCGGCGATCTAGGGTTGTTGGAGATCTTGATGGTGAGTTGGTGATGGAGAATGAAACTTGATATTGATCCTCTTTCGTTTCCTCCTCTTCTTCTTCTTGCTCTAGATCTCCTTCTCCCTCCTTGGTGGCGGCTATTCACGAACTATGGTTTGGGTGAGGTGGAAAAGTGGCAAATAGATGTCAAGCCAAGGGGTGGGGTTGTTTATATAGAGGTGGAGACTAGGGTTAGATGGATTTCGAGTTTGAGATGAGTAGGGGGCGGTTTGGAGTCCCACATGGGCTCTAAAAGAATTATGCACGACTTCCCTAGGCCCACTTAACGTAAGACCTAAGAAAGAAGTCGTGAAACAAAGGATCAACTCAGAGTCGTGATTTATCGGACAAGTCCGAAAAGAGGCCGAACTAGTCCGAAGTTGGACAGAGGGAAATCGGACAAGTACGAAACGGACATCAGACAAGTCTGAACTTATCCAGAGGGGAAAAATAGACAAGTCTGGCCAAAATCGGACAAATCCGACTTTAGTCAGAGGGAAAAACGGACAAGTCCGCTGGAATACCAGACTAGTCTGGACAAGTCCAGGGACATAGCAAAATTTCCAAGGAACTGGAACATCGGACTAGTCCGCATAGGATCGGACAAGTTCGAAGGTGTCCAGAGGGAAAACAGACCACTCCACAGTGAAACAGACAAGTCCGTTCAAAACCAGAGAGAAATCGGACTAGTCCGCACAAAATCGAACTAGTCCGCACTTCCTAGAATTGTTAAGTGCATTTTGTTTCTAATTCATTTCAAACTTATTTCTTTTATGTTGCTTAATGTTAAACATATTTAATGATGGATGCAGGGCATGATGCATGGAAATGAGGGTGTTACATTTATCAAGGATTTTTTTAAAATTGCTAGACCCTCGACCGCCCCCTGCAGTACTCTGCGCAGCGGGTGCCACAGCAGCAGTACTCAGCGTAGCAGGTTCTGCGATGGCAGAAAGCTCTGCTGCTAGCTCCGCAGTAGTCGCTCATCATGCAGGCGGCAACACCACATTCACTGTATGGTGCGCAACAGACCCCCCCCCTCCCCCAAGGCATGATGCACTGTATGCTTCTCCGCCGAGGGCCATCAGAGGGTGCACAGCCTTGGCTCCGTACCTCCGCCTGACGATGTGGCCACACAAGTTCCAGTCACACCTGCTGAAGAAGTTTGATGGAAGCGTCAACCCCGTCGAGTCCCTACAGATCTACACAATGGCACTCCTTGCTACAGGAGTGGATGAGCTCACCCTGGCGAACTACTTCCCTGTCGCCTTGACCGGTTCAGCCCGGTCATGGCTCATGAACCTGCTCGAGGGGTCCATAAACTCTTGGGAAGAGCTCTGTCGACAGTTCACGGTGAACTTCGGCACCTCCTACACATGCCCTGACACTGATATTGACCTCCACGCCGTGCATCAGCAACCCAAGGAGACACTATGTTCGTTCATATAGTGGTTCTCCCAAGTATGCAACTCCATCCCGATTATACTGAATGCTTCTATTATAGTGGCATTCCGGCAGGGAGTGCGGGATGGGAAGATGCTTGAGAAGTTAGCCACGCACAACGTGCAAGATGTCTCCGAGCTCTTCTCCATCTCCGATCGGTGCGCCAGGGTGGCAGAAAGCCGTGACTGGCACTCACAGCCCGCCTCCAAGGCATGTAAGGCATACCAGACCGGCGAAGGTGCTGTTACCCAGGGTAGCGGCAAAAAGAAGAATAAGAACCGGGGTGGCAGCCAGAACAAGCCGTTGCAGGGGGCACCCATCGCAGCAGCAGCAACGATCGGTGGCACCAGACGCCAGACCCCCAGGCCACAACAAACACCTGCGTCAGCCACCTGCTACTGACGACGGCGTCGAGCCCTGCCCAATGCACAAGACTTGTGACAGAGCACGAGCCACTGTCGGGAGATCAAGAGGTGCACCGTGCGATACCAAGAGTGGGCACAACAGTGCCCCGAAGGCGCAACCTTCTGCCAGCGCGAGGGCAAGCAAAAGGTCGACCCCAAGGTCGAAGATGACGAGGAGATGGAGTACTAGAAGCCTGAACGAGCCATCAAGGCGGTCCACCAGGACGAGGACTCTGACGCTAGCATCGACCACGAGCGTTGCAAGACACTCCACATCATCTTTGGGGGGGTCTTGGGATCCCGCATCCCAAAATGTGGTGAAGAACCTACGCTGAGCGGTGGCCTCGATAGCTCCGACCCCCATTCCAGCGTTGCACCACAGGTGGAAGTGGACGCCGATCAGCTTTGATGCCTCCGACTGCCCTAAGAACATGGCGGGAGCCGGTATCCTACCTCTTCTGGTGGCCCCCACCATTGCTAATGTCAAGCTCCACCACGTCTTGATAGATGGCGGGGCCGGCCTCAACCTCATCAGTCGTGCGGGCTTCGACCAGTTGCAGATCCTGGTGTCCAAGCTCACCCCCTCAAGGCGAGACCAGGGAACATCATCCTGTACGACAACATCCACCTCCGGGTGACCATCAAGACACTCGAGAACTTCAAGACAAAGAACATCCTGTTTGACGACGTGGAGGTCTGCCTCCCATTCAACGCCATCATCGGCAAGCATGCCCTGTACCGATTCATGGCTGTAGCCTACTACAGCTACCTCGTATTGAAGATGCCGACCCCCTCTGGCACCCTCAAGGTCTGCGGAGAATGTATCGCTGCGATGTTAGCCTTGTAGAAGCTCTGAGCACTCGTAACAGCCCCAACACCAGCCCTGGGCGGCGCTGGACCAAGTAAGCCTCTGCTAAGCTCGCGCCAGCGCAACTCGTCCACTATAACCCATCTGTATCCCCCAACAGCACCGACGTCCCATCAAAGCTGTCAAGTTCAGTTTTGGCTCTGCCCAGAACACCCGCAAGGTGGGGGCTAGGGCAGAAAGTAGGGACACCCGCTAATCGCCCCCCTGGTAACTGGTGATGACAAGTTGCTCGACAACTATCACAGTTACGCTCGGGCATTGGGCACCCCTTAGCTTATTAGTGGGACAATGTAAAGGTTTCATAGAGTCTAGGAGCAACAATTAGGAAAACCAAGCTCCGAGAGGGTCAGGTCCAGAGTGCGCAGTCAATTTAGCCTGGTCCCTAACCCTAAGCTTGTGCACCCTACCTCCCTCGCGTCTGGAAGCAAGTCGTTGCCTTCTTTTGTAAAGCATGTCTCCTCTTATGAATGCCAATGTAAAAGAATCACTGTCTTACTCCATGCTTACCTAAAATCATCATTTAATTTCTCGTTAATTTTATGATGAACCATGCTAGGCTCGTTTTCATATATTGTCTTCATATACACGGTTATATGCTCTCCGTCTCACCCTTGGTAGAGTTGTGCAATCCTAATGTAGGTAGGGCTGCTTGAGGTACCTGCAATGTCTGAGGTGTTCTCAGAGCTGCCCCCCTTCCTTGGAGTCCTGTGACGCTGGATGGCCTCCGAGGAAAGGTCTACGCCAAGCCGAAGGTCCCAGGTGTGTAAACTGCTTAGCCTGGTCCTATACCCTAAGCGTGCACACCCTGGCTCCCAGCGCTGCAACCAAGTTCTGGGGCCAGAAAGCTCGCACCCTAAGGAAGGCAGGAGCCGGACCGTGAAGCACTAGCGCATTGAATTACCCAAGCCCCGCATGCCAGCTCAGGACAGTAAGACATGACAAAGCTAAAGAGAAAAAAGGTGAATCGGCGAGCAAAGCAGTCCTCCTCTATCATGTGTGCAAGACATCTAGCTCCGACATCATCCAGAGGGCCCACCATCGATGTCCAAACACGTCAATGACAGTAATAAGCGCTAATTTGTGAGTACACTCTCCTGCCTTGCTCCTGTTGCTAATAGGATTCTCTTGTGGTAACCTGTAAGCCAGGGGCCTGCCGTTGACGTTCCTACACATCGGTGTTGGACAACGCCAGAGCACCCAACTCCGACACCTCCCTGGTAGCCTGCCGTCAATGTCCCAACACGTCGATGACAGTAACAAGCGCTGATTTGTGAGTACACTCTCCCGCCCCGCTCTTGTTGCTAATAAAGTTCTCTTGTGGTGACTTGTATGTCAGGGGCCGTCCGTCGATGTTGCTACACATCGGTGATGGACGACGCTGGAGCACCCAGCTTTGGCACCTCCCAAGGGTCCTGCCATCGACATCCCAGCACGTTGATGGTAGTAACAAGCGCTGATTTGTGAGTACACTCTCCCACCCCACTCTTGTTGCTAATAGAGTTCTCTTGTGGTAACATGTATGCCAGGGGCCTACCATCGATGTCCCTGCGATGATGGTGGGTGACGCCAGAACAATCAGCTCCGGCACCTCCCAGGGGGCCTGTCGTCGACGTCCCTACAACGATGGTGGGAAATGGCAGAGCAATTAGCTCCGGCATCTCCCGGGGCACCTGCCGTCAACGTCCCTGCGATGATGGTGGGCGACGCCAGAGCAATCAGATTCGGTACCTCCCAGGGGGCCTGCCGTCGACGTCCCTACGACGATGGTGGGCAACGCCGGAGCAATCAGCTCTGGCACCTCCCAGGGGGCCTGCTGTTGATGTCATTGTGATGATGGCAGGTGCCGTCAGATCAGCAACCTCGGGCACCACCCAGGGGGCCTACCGTCGATGTGACCACGACGATGGTGGGTGATGTCGGAGCATCTAGCCCCAATCATGAGTCTAAAAAAAAAGCTTGGTGCCCCTGAAGGGGCCCGCCGACATCAACTACTCAACCTCCCCCGCTCCGCTCGGGGCCCATTGAAGACATCTTGCGATCAAGTGGTAGGCATGCCCAACCAGCTGGCCACATCTACCAGGGGGCCTCTAAGGGGGTTCTATAGGCAGGACATCAACTGACGCAGATCAGCTATGTCAACTGTGCAATCATTGGTTCCTAAAAAATTAACTAAGTCTGCAAAGTCCTTCCAGCCCTTACGCTGCTAAGAGCCCGGGTGAACAAGACGGGAAGCACAAGACACAACCAAGAAGCCAAAACATAAATTCAAATTCATTGAGGGTTATTTACAAAGGGGCGAGCCCGGAATACAAAGGTGCCCCTGCTGAGAGGTTGTTGGCCTCAATCTCTCGCGAACTGTGCGGCGACATGTTTGGCAACATCCTTGACTTCTGCCATTGCCACCTCTTCACGCGTCGTGATGGGGCCGTCGAATACTAGGTCATGAGGTATCTCCTGTTACCAACTCCGGTAGCACACCAGAATGTGGGATGCCACTATCTCCACCAGCGCTCTACCCTCGTCTTCGAGACGATGGGCCAGCTGTCGCTCCTGCAGGTCGAGCTCTTAGGCGCAATGCTTCGGAGTCTGCTCCCGAGCTCAAACATCAAGCTCTAGCAGGAGGAGTTCTTGGTGCTCAGCTAGATGAAATTGCATCTAGTAATCCCTTGTGGGTTTTGGATGATTTATGACAAGCAAATGAGATCCTAACCACTTTGTTGAGATGAGCACAGGTTCTAATGAGAAAATGAGCAAAGTGCCAAAAAGAAAGGAGAATGAGGAGTAATGCGGAAAAGAGCTCAAGAAACAAGTGTAGTAGATCATTGTGTATGGAGTGTGTTAAGGAAACACACCCCAAGAGCTCAAGCACAAATAATCTCACACATTGCACAAAACTATACAGGACTGGACTAGTCCGACTGACTCCGAACTAGTCCGATATCTTTCTGCACAAGATCGGACAAGTCCCCACAATGCGGACTTGTCCTCACAGTCCAGTTTTTCACTGACCGGACTAGTCCGATATCACACCAGACTAGTCTGATATCTTTCTGACTAATCGGACTAGTCCTCCCCAGTGTGGACTAGTCCCCAAACAATTCACATGTTGCACAAAATCGGACAAGTCCGATCACACACTGGACTAGTCCGATATCTTTCTGATGTCAATCGGACAAGTTTGATATTAGCATGGACTAGTCCGAAAAACCCTCTGACCTAAATTGGACAATTCCTCCAAGTGCGGACTTGTCCCAAATTCACTTAGGGTTTCACTTATCCGGACAAGTCCGATATTTATCGGACTAGTCTGAAGATTTCCAGGAACAAAATCGGACAAGTCTGCTCTCAGCCAGACAAGTCCGATATTTTATTACACCTAGGCTTTGCTACACGCTTCACACCGGACTAGTCCGGTGTCCACCACAGACTAGTCCGATCTTTCTAAACCCTAACGATAACTTTTGGGAACCCCATATAAATAGGTGTGCACAACCCATCTTTCATATCTCTTGACCCCCTGCGCTGTCAAACCTTCCAAGAGCCTAGAAAACACCTCTCTCCATGAAATCAAACGCAAGAAAGATCAATCCCTTGAGGATACACTTTGGATCATTGGAGAGAC
Organism: Tuctoria greenei; assembly: GCA_036927565.1. Classification (NCBI taxonomy): domain Eukaryota; kingdom Viridiplantae; phylum Streptophyta; class Magnoliopsida; order Poales; family Poaceae; genus Tuctoria; species Tuctoria greenei. Next base: position 204,169,470 of record JAYESD010000001.1, read on the forward strand.
ACGGTTCATCACTCATTGAGCTCTTGGTTTGATTCCCTAACACACTCCTGTGGTTTTCATTGTGATCTTAAGAATGAGTTCTTGGTGGTGTTCATATTGTAATCTTGAGGAGCCCTCAACGTGTGAGAAGGCCCCGTGAATTTGGTTATTTGCCCTTTGTGATTAATGAAGAGGATTGGCCTGCGTGGCGATCCAATGAGGGTAGGGTTGGAGAAGACCCGGTCCTTTTGTGGACTCCTCAACGTGGATGTAGGTTGCCTCTGTGGGAAACGAACCATAGGATAAAGTGCTTGTGTTCTTTCTTTGCGCCCATTGTTCTTACACTTCATATATATCTAGGGTTTCAACCAATCTTACTCACTTTATGTTGAAACATTGAATGTAAGATTAACTTGTGGTACATCCTAGTTTATAGTTTTGTAACACTTCAATTACAAGTATATTTCCGCTGCATACATCCTAGGATCAAGATAATCGATCAAATTTGATAAACCTAGTCGATACATACCGGACTAGTCCGCACTCGACCGGACTAGTCTGATATCTCGAGATTTGATCTAGTTGTTAAGTGTTGTAGGTTCCGATAGAAAATAAAAAAGGCCTGTTCACCCCCCTCTAGGCCACATTCAATTAGTATCAGAGCAAGGTTCTTCAAAAGGAGACTAATCGCTCGAAGAGATCATGTCGGACATGAAGGACGTACACAAAAGCAACAACCAAGAGAAGGTTGAAGAAGACAAGAACCAAAAATTGGAGAGGCTCCTCGAGGCCATTCAAGACTTCGAGGATGACGACGAAGAGACGCTGGAACAAAAGGCGCTCCTAAGGAAGAAAACTCTTTCCAAGGGAAAAATAAAGATTGAAGATGAGAAGAAGAAGAAGGGGAGTAGTCACACCGACTACCCCCGATATCCTTTCAACTACGATCGGCTTAATTCTAGCAATAATCATTATTTATCTATTCCACTTGGGAAAGCCCCACACTTTGATGGCAATGACTACTCAATGTGGAGGCAAAACATGAAAATGCACTTGATTTCTCTCAATCCAAGTTTGTGGCATATTGTATGTACAAGAATAGATATCTCAGATGATGATGAGGAGCTCACACCTAGCCAAGAGCAAGCAGTCCATCGAAATGCCCAAGCTGCTGCAGTCATTACCTCATCACTTAGTTAGGACGAGTTCACAAAGGTGGATGGACTCGAGATCGCAAAAGAGATATGGGATACGTTGCAAACCACACATGAAGGCGATCGTCATGTGCGAGAAGCTAAGATCGAGATGATTGAAGGCGAGTTGGGAAGATTCGCCATCGAAGAAGACGAGTCACCACAAGATATGTACAACCGACTAAAGACGCTCATCAACAAGGTGCGGGCATATGGAAGCAAGAAGCGGAATGACCACGAGGTGGTGAATCTCATCCTTAGAGCTTTCATGCCTCGCAATGTCACCTTGTGCTCGATGATACGGGAGATCCTCGAGTACAAGAAAATGACCCCGAATGAGTTACTTGGGAAAATCATCAACTTTGAGATGATGGAAAAGCAATCCAAGCCCGTTAAGGAGATTGCCGATCTCACCTCGGCAAAGAAGAAAGGGGTTGCCTTGAAGTCCACTCTCAAGCCCTTGTCTAAAGAAGCTCGAGAAGCTCAACTAGAAGAAGATAATGATGATGAGAGCAGTGACTTGGATGAAGATGACATGATACTATTCATAAAGAAATTCAAAAGAATGATGAAGAAAACACAAGGGGCTAAATCAAGTGAAGGAAAGTACAAGGAAAGATCAAAACCAAAGTTGAGGCGGGCATGCTATAACTGTGGTGAGTATAGCCACTTTATAGTTGATTGCCCATATGAAGAAAACAAGAAGAAGACCAAGGAAACGAAGCCTCAACCCAAGAAATTCTTCAAGAAGAAGAAACAAGTTGAACAAGTGCATCTAGGGAAAGAGTGGGACTCAAATGATTTGTCCTCATCCGAAGAAGAAGAAGAGATGGCTAGTATAGCCATCGAGAAGACATCCAAAAGGTCCACTCTCTTCCCTACTCTCGGCGCATGGAAGGGGAACAGAACTTGCCTCATGGCAAAGGAAGGTAAACGCAAGGTAACAACCAAACCCTCTTCCATAAATTCCTATTCTAGTGATAGTCAAATTGCTAGTGATAATGAAGATATGCTCATCCGCTTCGACAAGAAAACAGTTGCAAAAATGAAATTTTTACTTGATCAACTTGTTGAGAAGGAGAAGTTGATACATCATCAAGAAGACATGATTATCTACCAAAAGGAGGAATATGTTGAACTTGACAAGCTTCTAGATCTTGAAAAGGAGCGAAGCAAGTCACTAGAGCTTGAGTTAGCTTCAAGCAAGGAAGCTTGCTTGGAGTTAAGCGACTCAAATGCTACAATCAAGGATGAAATTGCTAACCTAATCAAGGTTAACAAGATCCTTGAAGTACAAGTTGAGTCACTCAAGCAAGGTGACCCTTCATCCTCTTCAAGCTCACCTTCTCAACCCCTTAAAACTGAAACTGCTTCTACTTGTTCATGTGGTAAAGTTGACACCAGCTTGAAAGACAAGTCAACCTCTACCAAGGACAAGCATCTCTCACAAAATGGCATATTTGACAAGGAGAACATCAAATATGCACGTAGTGCATTCTTGGTCACAAGACCTCCAAATGTCAAATATGACATTGGTTACTCTTATGGTGAAAAGCAACATGCTGGAAATCATAAGAATAACAAGGAGAGCATTGCCTTTGTAAAGTGAAGACCCTCTCAAACTGGAAAGTCCAAAGTTAACATACATGATCACCAGACTAGTCCGGTCGGGACACGGACAAGTCCGGTCCTCCGGACAAGTCTGATCTCCCGGACTAGTCCTGTATATAAACAACAACAATTGCTATTTAGAACCTTTGATGCATCTTATGTTTTAATGAGATGTAATTTTGGAAAAGTTTATGCTCATTATGTTGGGCCACGCCATGGGAACATCAAATCTCATGTATGGGTGCCCAAATCCCTTGTGACTAACCTAAAAGGACCCAAGCAAGCTTGGGTACCTAAACGAGGGCATGATTTGTTTTTGTAGGCCTATTCCTCCGGTGGATCTAAATGGGTGCTAGACAGTGGCTGCACCAACCACATGACCGGAGAAAGAAGGACGTTCGTTGAGTATGAAGAAAATGAGGACCCAAGCGAGGGCATCTATTTTGGAGACAATAGTCAAGCAAAGATGCTCGGTACCAGTAAAATTGCCATATCATCTCAACATACTCTTTCTCATGTGCTACATGTTGATTCCTTAGATTATAACCTGTTGTCCATATCTCAATTATGTGACAAAGGTTATAATTTCTTGTTCACTAATGAGGGTGTGACCGTCTCTAGAAGGAGTGATGGTTTCATTGCATTCAAGGGTATGTTGAAGGGAAAGCTTTACCTTGTTGACTTCAACAAGGATAAAGCCGAACTTGACACATGCTTGATTGCAAAGACCAACATGGGTTGGTTGTGGCATAGATGGCTAGCACATGTTGGTATGAGGAATCTTCAAAAACTCCTCAAGGGCGATCACATCCAAGGTTTGAAGGATGTTGTTTTTGAGAAAGACAGGCCTTGTAGCGCGTGCGAAGCCGAGAAGCAAGTTGGAGCACCTCATCCCGCTAAGAACGTCATGACTACAACAAGATCGCTTGAGCTACTCCACATGGACTTATTCGGTCCAATTGCTTACATAAGCATCGGCGGTAACAAATAGGGCTTAGTAGTTGTTGATGATTTTTGTCGCTTCACTTGGGTTTTCTATTTACATGATAAGGAAGAAACACAAGGAATCTTGAACAAATTTTTCAAGCGTGCTCAAAATGAGTTTTCATTGACAATCAAGAACATTCGAAGCGACAACAGCACGGAGTTCAAGAACACACAAGTTGAGGAGTACCTAGATGAGGAAGGCATAAAACATGAGTTTTCAGCTCCTTATCGAACCCTCATAGAGATGGCGAGAACAATGCTCGATGAGTACAAGACCTCGGATCAATTTTGGGCGGAAGTGATTAACACCACTTGCCATGCCATAAATCGACTTTATCTCCATCGACTACTCAGGAAGACATCCTATGAGCTACTCACCGGTAACAAGTCTAATATTTCATACTTTCGAGTTTTCAGTTCCAAATGCTATATTTTGAACAAGAAGCCTAGGACTTCAAAGTTCGCTTTGAAATCCGATGAAGGTTTCTTGCTTGGTTATGATTCAAACACTTACGCCTATCGTGTCTCCAACAAGACCTCCGGACTTGTTGAAGTAGCACGTGATGTAGTGTTCGATGAAACTAATGGCTCCCAAAAGGAGAAAGTTGATCCATGTGTACTAGATAGAGAAGAAGCTCCTTGTAAAGTATTAAGAAGAATGGCGTTAGGTGAAGTTCGACCACAAGAACCACCTCTACATATGCATGAGGAAGATGAACCACTAGAGGAGGCCAATGATCAAGGGGGAGCTTCCATACAAGATCAACCTCACGAAGAAGAATATGATCAACACAGTAATGAGGGCAACCATCTAGGGGGAGAAGAAGATGACCATGAAGATTCAAGACTACAAGTGCCACACCCAAGAGTACACCAATGCGTCCAAAGGGATTACCCAATCAACAACGTCATCGGTGACATCCAAAAGGGAGTAACTACTAGATCTTGCATAGCTAATTTTTGTGAGCATTATTCATTTGTATCCTTTTTGGAACCACGCAGGGTTGAGGATGCATTGAAGGATCCGGATTGGGTAGTGGCCATGCAAGAAGAACTTAACAACTTCAAACGGAACGAGGTGTGGGAACTAGTCGAAAGGCCCAAATTCAACGTTGTCAGCACCAAATGGGTCTTCCGCAACAAACAAGACGAACACAGGGTGGTGACAAGGAACAAGGCACGACTTGTGGCCAAAGGATATTCACAAGTCGAAGGTTTGGATTTCGATGAGACCTTTGCTCCCGTAGCTAGACTTGAGTCTATTAGAATATTACTTGCATATGCTACTCACCATGATTTCAATCTCTATCAAATGGATGTGAAAAGCTCCTTCCTCAATGGACCAATTAAGGAGGAGGTGTATGTGGAGCAACCCCCCGGGTTTGAAGATGAAGAGCTTGGTATGAGTGTCTTAGAGATTTCTTAATTGAAAATGGTTTTAAGATCGGTAAAGTAGATTATACATTGTTTACAAAGAACTTTGACAATGATCTCTTTATTTGTCAAATCTTTGTTGATGATATAATCTTTGGTTCAACTAACAAATCTTTTTGTGAGGAATTTAGTAAGATTATGACATATAGGTTTGAGATGTCTATGATGGGAGAGCTAAAGTACTTCTTGGGATTCCAAGTGAGGCAACAAAAGGAAGGGACGTTCATAAGCCAAACCAAGTACACTCAAGACATACTCAAGAAGTTTGGAATGGACAAGGCAAAGCCTATAAAGACTCCTATGGCAACGAATGTCCACTTGGATCTCAATGAAGATGGACCAAATGTCGATCAAAAGGTATATCGCTACGTGATTGGATCTCTACTCTACTTATGTGCATTTAGGCCAGACATTATGTTGAGTGTGTGCTTGTGTGCAAGGTTTCAAGCCAACCCAAAAGAGTGTAATTTGACAGCCGTTAAGAGAATCTTGCGGTATTTAGTTCACAAACCCAACCTAGGCCTTTGGTATCCCAAAGTTTCAAAATTCAATCTCATTGGTTACTCTTATGCAGATTATGCCGGATGCAAAGTAGATAGAAAAAGTACCTCCGGGACATGTCAATTTCTAGGTAGATCACTTGTTTCTTGGTCCTTCAAGAAACAAAACTCCATTGCCTTATCCATGGCCGAAGTGGAGTATGTTGCAGCCAGGAGTTGTTGTGCACAACTTCTTTGGATGCAACAAACTCAAGGGACTACGGTTACAATATGAACCGTATTCCACTCCTTTGTGACAATGAGAGTGCTATTAAAATTGCCCATAATCCTGTTGAACACTCTAGGACCAAACACATAGACATCCGACATCACTTTTTGAGAGACCATTCAATGAAGGGAGATATAGCCATTTCACATGTCAATACGAAAAGCAACTAGCCGATATATTCACCAAGCCACTTGATGAAAAACGCTCTTGCGAGCTCCGAAATGAACTAAATATCCTTGATGCTCGGAATGTGGCTTGAAATCCTGTATACCCGAATGCCATCTTCAAAATTCATTGATTGTGTTGTGAAAATCATCTCTCTCAATTTTTCCGAAAAACTATGTCAATTACTAGATCTTGGTGAATTATGGTCATCACTTGATTGTTGAATGCTTACTAATCATATTCATCAAGATTATTTGATTTGATTTTCCTCCCTATTTTCTTAATAAGTACCTTCGAATATATACGAATGGGCTAAGCATTTCTTCCCTGGTGACCACAGACTAGTCTGTGGTTGCCCGGACTAGTCCGCCTGTGCAGACTAGTCCGCAGTGTGAAGGTTAGGCCAGACTAGTCCGGCAGACCACGGACTAGTCCGATATAGTCTCTGGAAAAGTTCGGACTAGTCCGATAATTTTCGGACTTGTCCAATTTTTTGTGTCCATAACCCTAGCCGCCACCAAACCCTAATCTTCCTCACCCCACACTTGCCTCAAGCTTTCTCTCTCCATGCTCGAGCTCCCCAAGGCGATTCTTTGATTCCTCCATCAAAACTTTGCAAGTTTGGGTGGAAATTGACCTTCTTCGCGTAGGGATTGAAGATCACAGACTTGTCCGCTCCTTCAACCCCCACATCTCCGAGAATCAAGCAATTTTAGTAAATTTTCCTCCCAAACCCTAGAAATTGCTATTTCCTTTGTTTGTGATCAACTAGCTTGGTTCCTTCCTCCATATATATGCTTCCTTGATGTATTACATTGATGCTAAGCTAGCTGTGCATTAGGAATCACCATTTGCCTCATAGTTAGGGTTCTAGAGGTTGAACACTGGACTAGTCCGACCCATGCACGGACAAGTCCGGTCAACCGGACAAGTCCTTGCCTGAACATCGGACTAGTCCGATTTTTTTGAACTCAACCCTAACTTCTCAATTCCTCAATGCAATTCCTTGTCATCTATTCTCATCAATGCCTTGTGAAATCTATTCTCAGGACAATGTCGAGCACCACTGACGAAATCTCTGATTTCGAGGCTGAGATGGACCACGAAGCCGTGCTTTGATCCCCGACGAGCCTAAGCAAGAAGCGCCAAGAGCGCCCATCCGAGCCAGCTACTTCTCCTCCCCAGGCTCGAAGGAAAGTGCTCGCGAAGAAGCCAACCTCCAAGGCTTCTGCTGGAGGTGGACCTCGCCAAGCAAAGGGCAAGGGCAAAGGGATTGCAACGGGCCCGATTGGCCCTCTAAAGATGTCAGCTCCAAGGCAAGGGGACAGGGATACCGCTGAGGAGAGTTTCAATGGAAAGGGCAGTCACACGTCGGCCAAGTTCAGGAATGTTGATTGTTACAGCCGTCCGAAGCAAGCTACTGATGGGAGGTTTTGGAGTAACTTCCATGCAGACTTTTACAAGTCTGTATATCTTCCGATGAAGACACCCGTGGTGCGCAGCCAATGGATCGATTGGGCGCATTTTGAGAAGAAGGGTTGCTCACCGTTTGTTGAGGTGGTCGAGGCAGTCGAGAGGCATGGCTCGAAGGACCTCTTTGCCTTCCGAAATAATTGGAATGATGAAGTCATAGCCCAATTTTATGCTACTTGCCACTTTGCCAGCAATGAGGAAGAGAGGGTGACTTGGATGACTCATGGATCCAAGTACACCATTACTTATGAAGATTTTGCAAGATTGCTGCATCTTGACACCTCGAGCAATGACAATTTGATCATCCACAATTGGTGTCATTGAGAAGGACAAGATGAAGTTTCTCCATGAACCCAACTCCAAGTTCAATCCCCCTTCTACTAAGAACATGAAGCCCCTCTTTGTGGTGCTAAACAGGATCCTAAGGAAGACCATTGCCCCCAAGGATGGGGATGCTAGAAGTGTGCAGGGATACCTTAGGACCTTGATGAAGGTCATTTGCAAAGACAGGAAGTTTGATGTCTTTGACTATATTTGGAACGACATGGTGAACATCTCCTGCACGCCGAACAGGTCTTGTGGCTATGCACCTTACCTCATGTTCATGATTGAGAAGGTCACAGGCATAGAGTTTGTCAAGGATGTGGAGCATCTCCCTTTGAGGCCCCAGAAGCCTCAACATTCAAGCATTCAAGCTGCTTCATCTCTAGCTTCCAGCCCTGAGGCTCCAGTGAGAGCCAGTGGAGATGCTAGGGCTGCTCCCGCCTCTAGGGCCCCTCCTCAAAAGGGGTCCCCGAGTGGAATCTTGAAGTATCTGTCAGCCATTTTTGCCTCCTGCAAAAAACCCACAAGCTAAATAAGAGGAGAAAGGCCAACATGAGATATGTCAAAGAGAATGTGAAGTAGATTTGCCAAAAGCTTGAGATCGAGCCCATTGGGTCTCCAGTCATTTTTGATGACTCAGATTCTGACTTCACCGAGCTCGGGCCCTTGACTCCCTCCGAGCTTGCCTTTTTTGGCATTGGGGACTCGAGTGGCTCCGTTCCTCCTCCTCCTCCTCATCATCATCAGCCCGAGAATGAAGATGAAGATGATGAGAGGACCGACAGCAAGGCTTGAAGACCTTAGGTCCCTCCTCTACTTCTTTGGTGTCTTGATGCCAAAGGGGGAGAGATTGAGGGGGAGTCTTAGAGTCTTAGGATTTAGCTGTAGGATGCGAGGAGAGCTCTCTCTTTTTTGTCTTTTGTATGTTTCTGGGTTGTAAGGCTTATAATTTGCTCTTTTAGTACTATTGGTCCTGTGATGCAATGTTTTGAACTGTTTGTGAAGATATTGATAAAATCTGTGATTTTGCTCTAAGAGTGGCATATATGATTGTTGCTAACATGTTGATGTCAATTATGTCATTCTCATCATGATTATTGTTTCTATACACTTAGTTCTGCATCCCACCATAAAGAGTGCACATATGGATCATGTTTTCATTGCTTAATGTGTTTTAAACTCATATGTGCACACTTTATGAAAATCTCAACTTTTGTCATATTTTGTGAAATCTCAATTGGTTGTCATCAATCACCAAAAAGGGGGAGATTGAAAGTGCATCTAGGAATCCCTTGTGGGTTTTGGATGATGTATGACAAGCAAACGAGATCCTAACCACTTTGTTGAGAAGAGCACGGGTTCTAATGTGAAAATGAGCAAAGTGCCAAAAAGAAAGGAGAATGAGGAGTAATGCGGAAAAGAGCTCAAGAAACAAGTGTAGTAGATCATTGTGTATGGAGTGTGTTAAGGAAACACACCCCAAGAGCTCAAGCACAAATAATCTCACACATTGCACAAAACTATACAGGACCGGACTAGTCCGACTGACTCCAGACTAGTCCGATATCTTCCGGAACAAGATCAGACAAGTCCCCACAATGCGGACTTGTCCTCACAGTCCAGTTTTTCACTGACTGGACTAGTCCGATATCACACCGTACTAGTCCGATATCTTTCTGACTAGAATCGGACTAGTCCTCCCCAGTGCGGACTAGTCCCCAAACACTTCACAAGTTGCACAAAATAGGACAAGTCCGATCACACACCGGACTAGTCCGATATCTTTCTGATGTCGATCGGACAAGTCCGATATTAGCACGGACTAGTCCGAAAAACCCTCTGACCTAAATCGGACAACTCCTTTAAGTGCCGACTTGTCCCAAATTCACTTAGGGTTTCACTTATCCAGACAAGTCCGATATTTATCAGACTAGTCCAGAGATTTCCAGAACCAAAATCAGACAAGTCCGCTCTCAGCCGGACAAGTCCGATATTTCGGGACACCTAGGGTTTGCTACACGCAGCACACCGGACTAGTCCAGTGTCCACCACGGACTAGTCCGATCTTTCTAAACCCTAATGGTAACTTTTGGGAACCCCATATAAATAGGTGTGGACGGCCCATCTTTCATATCTCTCGACCCCTGCGCCGTCACACCTCCCAAGAGCCTAGAAAACACCTCTCTCCATGAAATCAAACGCAAGAAATATCAATCCCTTGAGGAGATACTTTGGATCATTGGAGAGACACGGTTCATCACTCATTAATCCCTTGGTTTGATTCCCTAACACACTCCTGTGGTTTTCATTGTGATCTTAAGAGTGTGTTCTTGGTGGTGTTCGTATTGTAATCTTGGGGAGCCCTCAACGTGTTAGAAGGCCCCATGAATTTGGTTATTTGCCCTTTTTGATTAGTGAAGAGGATTGGCCTCCGTGGCGATCTGACGAGGGTAGGGTTGGAGAAGCCCAGTCCTTTTGTGGACTCCTCAATGTGGATGTAGGTTGCCTCTGTGGGAACCGAACAATGAGATAAATTGCTTGTGTTCTTTTTTTGCGCCCATGTTCTTACACTTCATATATATCTAGGGTTTCAACCAATACTACTCACTTTACGTTGAAACATTGAATATAAGATTAACTTGTGGTACATCCTAGTTTATAGTTTTGTAACACTTCAATTACAAGTATATTTCCGCTGCATACATGCTAGGATCAAGATAATCAATCAAATTTGATAAACCTAGTCGTTACATACCGGACTAGTCCGCACTCGACTGGACTAGTCCGATATCTCGAGATTTGATCTGGTTGTTAAGTGTTGCAGGTTCCGACAGAAAATCAAAAAGGCCTATTCACCCGCACTCTAGGCCACATTCACTAGGTGCTGCTCTTTATCCCACACTAGGTTGCTCTCGCGAAGCTCAAGGTCTCCGATGTGGTATTGCAGCCCGTCCCGATCTACCTCAACCAAAGTCTTCATCTCTTGGGCTGCCGCCTCTTGCTCAGCAACAGCGGCCTTGCGGCGTCCTAGGTTCACTCAAAGATCTTTAAGGGCACTAAGACGGGCGTCAGCCGCCCGATTGGTCGCCTTGGCATCGTCTAGAATCTTCTGGGACATCGCGTCCATGGCATTCGCCAAGCGGCACCTCAACTCTAGCTCACCCTCCTTTCGTTGCTTCTCCTTCACCTCATCGATCCTAGACCTCAGAAGGTCCTCCCATGCCTGGAGGCATCCGTCCTCTGCTCGTAGCTTCTCCACTTTGTGGTGAGGGCACGTTGCACCCTGCGGAGGTTGGTCTGCACCAGGTTGATGTTGGACTGCTCCGAGTCAATGACATCAGAGAGATGCTGTGAGGTTGTGGGCTCCCCTATCGATACGGTGGGTGGGGTCGATCCGACTGGGCGTCCACCAGAACTATCAACACTGCTACCGACACACATCATTGTGTCTCCACTGACCTTAACGGTGCTACTTCCGGAGCCTCCTCCAGAGCCACCGTCGACATCCATCACCAAGCCCGTGGCAAGATCGCTGGTGGCCCGAGGCCTCTTGGCCTGGGGCTCCATGGGTGTAGCGTGCCCAGAGTCCTAACTGGTGCCTTGGATTGCACCAGCGGTAGAGACGCTGGCTGGTGCGCCATCCTCAGCTGATAGCAGACTCGTCGCTTGGCGGGTGGGGCCTCCGCTCGAAGAACCGTCAACACCCGAGGCAGATGATGGGCACTCCATCAGATGTTGGCTTGGGGCAAAGGCCACCCTCGGCGGTGACAGAGGATGTTTGTCCTTCACGCTCTCGACCACCAGCGACATTCCCTTCCCTGTATCAGGGACAGACACTTTGCCCTTCCCCCTGTCAGAGGACGGGTCTTCCACCCTTGGCACTTCGGAGCCTGGAGCGGGTGCAGACTCCTGTGGAGAGTCGGCGATGATCAGTCCATGGTCCATGTCTCCAACCTGTCGCGTTGTAAGACTGATTGCATCCAGGTTTGACATCTCCCTCAGGATCTTCATCTTAAGGTCCCGGTCATGCAAATTGACAGACAAGGCTACGGGAGGGTGAAGACGTTGGAGGACAACGGGTCATCGCATGACTTGGAAATCACATCAAACACATCTCATGGGATCATCTTCGTGTCACGACCCCTCACTAGCCTGGTGTTGTCCTGCGGCCCGAAGTATTGCCATGCCGTAAGGCAACAATGCTGGAGGGGGCCAAGCGTTGACGCAGGAAGTCTGCCAGCACCATCAACAATGAAAAAACATGGTCCACCAGGTATCGGATCCTCTCCATCACTGGGGTGTACTCCGACTCCTACTCCGGGGGCTCCTCCCAGGTCATCTTCCTGAGCACCGGCCATTCAGTGGGCAGGACCATGCGATTGTGGGCATCGGTGTGTAGGATCACCCAGTCACCCCTCCAGCTATCCCACCTCACGGCAAAAAGTGGCGTGATGTACTTGAAGGGAATGTTGGCCCGCTGCTGGAAGTAGTAGGCACCGAGGAAGTTTGTCCTGCTCTTTCAAGTCCACCTCAACATGAAGAACTACCAGAACACCAGCACAGACAAGTACAATTGCACAAACATCTCGAAGAAGTGTGAGAACACCGCCACCACCACCAGATAGTTTGGCAACAGTTGATAAAGCAAAGCTCGAAGACCTCCAGAAGCGTCACAAGGAAGGTGGGTGGAACGAACCCGGAGCACACGTACGAGGTGAAGAAGACGATCTCTTCATTCTCCAACTTGAGAGGCAGGGAGCCTGGGCAGATCATATCTCGCCGCTTCTTGTCCTCCTAGCCAATCAGCTGCCTCACGGGCACTACGTCCATGACACGGGAGGGAGGCAAGATCGAGGCCATTAATGCAAGAATCAAGAACTTTGCAGGTGGGAAAAGCTTGGGTTCTCAAAGAAGAAGACGAAGGCTCAAGATCTGGGGTGCGAGTAAGGAAGGAACTACCTTTGCCATCAAAGGTTTCCCTTTCAACACCCCGATGGGGTTTGAGTACATCCTGTGGGTCACCTGGGCCCGAAACCTGCTGCTCAACCCACAGCGACCATGACTGTGGGGCCTAGGTCCCTTGTCAGAAAGACAAGCCTGGGCGGGCACCCACACGAGAAGGCAACTCGGCGGTTCCCATAAAAGCAAAGCAATAGTAGCGGAAGCGCTGTAACCACATTGGGAACCGTCATGATAAAGATACTGCAGTAAGCAAGACCTCATCGCCACGACCCCTCAACCGGAAGGGGACACGTGGCCACGATGGGAGAGGCGCACACCACTTTGGCTGACCAAGACGAAATTAAAAGACAGCATGGGAAAGCAAGGACAGGGCTCCACCCTCGGGCTCATCACCTTCCCCCAAGGTGGACCTAGGGGCCATTGTCGGTACCCAGCATACCGGGTACCCTCGCGCACAGGCTAAAACACTTAAGTGTCCTACCTCCCTGCTAAGGCAGGGTCTGATGGCACCACATGTCCAGAAGACCTGGACTCAAGCCTTCCTCAGTTATGGGTTCCAGCGCTGCCACATGGACCTCAAGACAAGGCCCAGCTCCCCCGAGGAGACGGGCTCTCGGGCTGCCACGTGTCCAGCAGGACGAGACCCTGCTCCTCCATAGGAGTGGGCTCCAGTGCTGCCACGTGGTCCGAAGCACCAGGTCAGCCACCTCGCATAGAGGCGAGCTTCAGGTCTACCATGTGTCCTACAGTCCCAAATCTCCCACTCACCTCAGGGGTGGGTTCCGGGGCTGCCACGTGGCCCGCAGTATAGGACCTGGCCTCCCTCGCACAGGCTAGCTCCCATGCTGCCATGTGCCCCGCAACTTTCCTTGGACGGTGGGTTGCGGGAGTTAAGGGGCGGTGTGCCTTGTCTAAATCGGGCATTGATGACACGCGCCTTCCCCAAGGGCATGACGCGGCGCACGCCTACTGTCAAGAATTGCTACGCCCAATAGCATCGCAGTGAAGACGTCGCGGGCCTACCCCACTCCTCCAAGTGGGTATCTTACAGCAACAGGACAGATGGAAGGGACATCCCCTGCCATCATCAACGACTACGCATGGGCCAGTGGCATTTGAGGCGGAAAGACGGCGGGTCTTCAAGCAATGGTCATAGGAACCTTATACGAGAAGCCTTAGATCTTTAGGATAAGATCGCCACAGATCACCTATAGAGCCCCGGACCCCACTTGTAAGGCGTTCGGCCTTGTCTATAAACGGACTGGACCGCCACCGTTACAAAGGAGGCAACTTCATACACACTCAACACACGCATTCACACCAAGGAGAGCACACTCTCTAGCAATACAACTCACATCTTGGAGTAGGTTATTACGCTCTGGTGGCCCAAACCACATAAAACCACCATCTCACCATCTCTCATACACGCAACCTCACCCGAGGACTAAGCCCTGTCGATCAAGAACCTCCGCGGGCTGCTCGCGTAGCATGTCCAGAGGAAGTGTCGCAAGAACACTTCAACAATATACATGAATAGGACGAACAACTATGTGACTAACAAGTAACAAGAATGTACAAGACTATAAATGTACAACTAAAATTAACAGAGGTGATGAATATCAAGAACTAATAGAACAAGTGATCATAAAAAAATATAAAGAAGGGAGAAAAGGTTGACACAACTCACAAGGGAGGATGGTTCTCAGCATCTGATAACCTTGAAATTTAGAAGCCTATTTATAACACTTAGCAAGGAGGGAACTGGAGACACACTAACCTATACCCTAAATGGTCTGCATCAAAAAGCACTTGAGGAGAAGGAATATATCAAATCAGGGTCTGTGACCACACTGGAAGTAAACTACCCCCAATGGTTTTATTAAATGGACAAGGACAATAATAACCAAAGTTGGAGGGTCCTTAACTGAAACGTCAGAGGGATACATGATCCCAGCAAGCAACAGTCAGTTAGATCAAAGATAGAAGAAATCCACAACCAAAACGTTTTTTTCATCCAAGAGACAGAGCATATTGATATGCCTTTCATCAAGAAAATCACTCCTAGAAAATTTACAAAGTTTGCATACTCACCATCTAGAGGAGCTTCAGGGGGGGTTCTTATAGGATGGAATGGAAGTATCCTGAGAGGAGAGATTCAACAGACCAATGACTTTGCCATCTACACTCAGTTCACATCACTTCAAAATAGAATGACATGGAAACTAGTAATAGCCTATGGTCCGTGCCATGGCCCTCAGAGACAGGAATTCACACAGTGGTTATGGGATCTACCCCTGCAACTCGATGATTTATGGATGATCATAAGTGATTCAATTTTTATAGGGTAATGGAGGACAGAAATAGAGGGGGGCCAACCTAGCAGACATGCAGACTTTTAACTCAATTTAGCATTTGAGCATGCTACAAATTCTGCTAAAAGGGAGAAGATACACTTGGAGTAACATGTGAAGCACACCCCTAGTTGAACACCTGGATTGATGCTTCACCTCACTAGAATGGACTATACACTTTCCCAACACAACTTTAATACCACTAGTAAGAGATGTCTCTGACCACATTCCATGTGTGGTCCAGATTGGAACGAACATCCTCAAGGCCAAGTGCTTCCGATTTGAGTAACTGGATCCAACATCCACAATTTCAAGAAATTGTACAATAGTCATGGAATCACCCAGTACATATGGCCTATAGTGCAAGGGTGATATCAGTCAAGCTAAAAAGACTAAGGTACAAACTAAAGTACTGGAGCAAATCGATTAGCTCACTGGCCAACTAATTAGTAACTGTAATCACAACATCACCGTGATAGACAAGATGGAGGAGCAAAGGACCCTTTTCAGTCAAGAGAGAGAATTTCGAGAGCTGATAAAGATTTGGCTGGCACAATTATTAAAGCAAAAGCAAGAATACTTGAGGCAAAGGTACACGGTTAGATGGAAACAGTTAAGGAATGAGCCCACTAAGTTCTTCTTAGCTGCTGCCATGGAAAGGTATAGATAGAACACAATCACATTAATACACTCTGAAGGAGCAGGAAAATTGATGGATCACAATCAAAAAACAACTTTCTTATGGAAAGAATTCAGAGACGAGCTGGGGGTAACAGACCCCACACAAGAGTGGCCAGCTATGTAGGATATGGTACCGTATCATCAAGATCTACAACACCTTTGTGAACCATTCACCAGGAAGAGATAGACAAAGCTTTGAAGGAAATGTCAGGGGACAAAGCACCAAGGCTAGATGGATTTAATACAAAGTTTTACAAAGTATGTTGGCATATTATAAAGGGGGACATCTATAAACTGTTTTGGGACTTCCATATAACCTAGTAAGTGTACAACCACTGAACAACTCATTTATCACATTACTGCCCAAGATAGGAAACCCGAGATCAGATGATGATTACATCCCACCTAAACTCTACAGTGAACCTCACCACAAAGGTGCTGTCTATAAGGCTGCAACTGGTAATAATAACATTGATACACAACAACCAATATGGATTCATCAGACACGAAACAATACAAGACTGCATGGCATGGACATATGAATATCTCTATCAGTGTGGTAAGTCTAAAAAAAAGATTGTGATACAAAAGCTAGAATTTGAAAAAGTTTTTGACACTGTGGATCATGCCTTCATCCTAGCAATCTGCAATACATGGGCTTCCCGGACAAATGGGTATCTTGGATTCTGGATATCATCTCAATAGCGACATCCGCCATTGTTGACGGCTATTATATCCCAATTTCATCCGTCACCTTTCTACTTAACCTATTTCCACTTGTCCTTTGAAGAATAGTGCATGCATGCTTTTTATGCATGAAATGAGGTGAAAGAGGGGGAGCAATCCTAAAAAGTATCATCTCAGCCAATCAAGTGCCGACACGTAGCATCACATGGATCAAATGACCTACAAACAGATGTATCCGAGGAGATCCAACGGTGTATCACCCATATCAGTCAATGGGACCCACCTTGACGTGACTTAGAGAAAACACACTAGAATTGGTCAAAAGACCAGTTCGACCACACTGTTGGTTCGGCTGAACCCTTCCTGGCGCCAAACCTGATCAACTTCCACGTGTCGACTCCCTGTGGTGTCATGATCACAATGAAGACTAATTTGCGCGCTTTTGGTGACGGGAACCGACCCTTCTCCAACTATAAATAGGACCCCTACCCCTCACTTCTCACACACACACACCACTTGAGCTCATTCTATTGTATCCATTATCTTCCATAGTTTGAGAGGAGTTTAGGCTACGGAGAGGAGAGCCTCTAGTCCCTAGTCCAAATTAGGAAAGGAGTAGAAGGAGTCTCTCTTCCCAATTCAAAATTGGGAAATGTATGGCCCATGTATTCCTTTTTGTATTTGTGACTTTATGCATAATAAAGATGTTGTCCTTAGTCTTCTTTTATACATATGCTTGGATGAAGCATTTCTTTTTTATTGTGAAGTCCATGTATGTGGTAGGAGTAGTCTTTATGATTATGTCATAACAATCTTATTCTATCATCATAAACACTACAAACCTCCATTATAGTATAATTAGTTATGATATGATCATGTTAATACGAATAACTTATGCTATGTCTCAACACTGGTTTAGCGATGTTTAGGTTAGTCATTGCCTTAAGATGGCTTGTTCCTAGGCTCTTAAGATATTTACTTAATATGCTAGCATGGTGCTAGGATAGTTAAGTAGCGTTTGATGTCTCGTAGACCAACAGATTGAAGAGGTAGGCAGTAGGTGATGACAACCCTATCTGTCCTTTGTAATCCTCCACGTTTGGCTATGCCACAGGCTCTTGGCGGGGGTCGCCCTAGTATTGCTAGGGGTAAGTCCATGCACGATGTGTTGAACAACTTAGCATAAGGATTCACCATTGACATGGTCATTAGTATCTAACCTAGGCTATGTATATGTGTATTAGAGGCATTGTGGGAGCAACTCTCTAACTCTTAGTATATTCTCGCTTAGACCCATTTACCCCCCTTAGAATAGAATGCTCTTGTGTGTGTCACACTACCTCCACTTATCTATTATCCATCCTCACTAGAACCTTACATTGACCAATCTACCCTTTTCATTTGATGACCGCTACACTTCCACCTAGCCTTCCTTTGGGATAAAATAAATGACACCCTTGGAATACTCTTTTAAGGGGAAATGCTACACCAATTGTTTATGTGCGCTTGAAGACTTTATTCTGTACGTAAGAAACATCAACAAGCATTGTTGGCGCTGTTGTCGGGGAAGGCAACTGAAGTATTGCATGATTGAGTGAATAGGATAGGACTCTGGGTAGGTTTTTAGTATGATAACCCTTCTTTGTTTTTGCATTTATATGAAAATAGGGTAGTGTATGTCTGGTTTCTGCTTGCCAGAAAACTTTATTAAAGATCTCGAATTCCAACTGAGAGATCGACCTCATGTTGTTACTCCTCAAAAGCTTCGTGCGGCAAAGCAAACCAGCTCTTCTGCACCAACATTTGAAATACCAATGGCCCAGAAGACCCTTCGTGAGTTTCGGCTCCCTCTTCTAGCAATGTGTCTGTTGGGCCCACTGTTAACACGAGAGACATGAACTTCAAAATCAATACTGGCCTAATCACTATGGTGCAAGCCAACCGATTCTGTGGGACGGCTAACGAGGATGCAAGTGCTCACCTACAACATTTCCTTGAGATCTGCAGCACTTTTAAGATCGAGGAAGTCTCTCCTGATGATGTCCGTCTTAGAATGTTTCTGTCCTCCCTTCTTGGGAGAGCAAAGTAGTGGTTCGATGGCAACCGAAGTGTTATATGCACTTGGGAGAAGTGTTCTACAGCATTCCTTGCCAAGTTCTTTCCGTTGGGCAATACCAATGCCTTACGTGTAAGAATTTCCAACATCCAGCAAGATCCTAAGGAGTCTATTCTCGAAGCATGGGAATGGCTGCAGGAGTACATCCTGGCCTGTCCCCACCATGGGATGGACGACTAGCTCATTATCCAAAAATTTCTACAACGCGTTGATCCCTTTTGCCTGTGACCATGTGGATGCTGCTCTTGGAGGAGCCTTCTTCTGATTAACAGTGCCCAAAGCAAAAGATTTGATTGAGAAGATGGTGTCCAATATAGATTGGAGTGATGATCATCTCCAAACCCGTCAGCGAGGCATGCACACCTTGAAAGAGGTGGATATGATCACTGCCAAATTGGACCTCCTCATGAAGAAGATTCATGGACAAGCCAGTGCTGAAGTATGTAGCAATTCATGTGCCTTTGACTCTTACATCATGTGTGAAGTCTGTGGCAACACAGGTCACATGGGAAATATCTGCCCAGAAACTCGTGAAGATGCCCTATACGTAGCTATCGGTACCCTGCGTATCGGGTACCCCATGATACCGCAAGAAACGCTAAGGAGTTCCTCCAGTCCAAGTTGAAGACCTCCGAAGGACGCATGTGTTACCCATTACTAGACCCGCCTCCCTCGTTTGGGTAGCTCCGACATTGCCACGTGCAACACAAGGCCGGATCTAACTCCCTCCATAGGTAAGCTCCGGTCTTGCCATGTGTCCAGTGACCCTGGACCTAACCCCCAGTAGAGGGAAGCTTCGGTACTGCCATGTGTATAGTGGCTCCGGACCTGCCTCCCCACGATGGGACGCTCCAGAGCCACTACGTGTTGAGCCTCCGGACCTAGGACCTCAACAGAAGACTGACAGATCTCCAACAGCTCGGACTTTCAAGGGACAGTTAAAGCAACAGTTTCAAGACATGATTACGTGTCATTAATGCTATATTAATGACACACGATCAGTGGGCTGTTAATAGGGGTAACACCATCATTAAGGCGCGTTATCACACTGTTAATCACACTTAATACTCGTAGATTGTGTATTAGGCTATTAAATACACCAGGGCCACATGTCGGGCCAGGCAAGTGTTGTAACGGCCAGACCTTAGACTATAAATGGGTTGTGCTACTCGGTACATGGATAAGCAAGCTCACATGATCACAAGTGCCACTCAAATTCATACATACAACACACAACCCGTGGAGTAGGGTGTTACTCTCAAGCGGCCCAAACCTCGTAAAATCCCTCGTGTCATCATCTTGTTCATAATCTCACGCGCGCCCCAACCAAGAAAAAACCTCCGCGGGCTACGATCTAGTAGTGCCAGGGGAAGCGTTGATTGCACACTTTGACATTTGGCGCGCCAGGTAGGGGCTGGGCTTTGAGATTTCAAGATGGTGAACTCCGCCGCAGGATCATCCAATGGCAATGTTGCACAACCTGTTGGGGGGAATCCCTCCAATGTGCAACAGCCAGCAGGTGCTGTTGTCCCGGCGGGCATCACAGCACCACCACCTGCTCAAGCTAACAATGTTGGGCAACAGGATGTAGTCCTAGTGTCGGTTACTGCTTTGACACATAACAATCCCGAGAACGCGCTGATTGTTGCGCGAACTCTTCTAGAGCACCCACCAGCGCCCGAAGCACCTCACAGTGCGATGGAGCAGTGGCACGCTAATGTGCAGCATATGGTTGCAGCCGCATCCAATGCCATTAGCAACCAAGGTCCTCCCCCTTCAGGGCAGACACCTTCTCAGTGTAGGACCTTGTCTGGAAGACTTGGTCCTCATGTATCACAGCACCCGGAGACGTGTTGTGTCTCAGCAAGTGCCTTCGCTGACCTCTGGGGCGCGTCGCACCCATACTGCATCGAGACTCTTGATGCATGATCTGCGGTCAAAACTCGATCGTCGTTACAGACAATAGGACAGTCCTGTCTACATCGAGCGCGCTCATGAAAGGCGAGAGGCTCAAGAAAACCCTCCTCCTTCGGGAGTGGGGGACTGCTGTTCGGCCCTGGCTATGCACCTTTGCATGGTCCACTGGCCGCAGAAGTTCCAGCCTCATCTTCCGGAGAAATTCGATGGGACTGTCAATCCCGCTGAGTTCCTCCACATATACTCCACCGCCATTCTAGCAGCGGGTGGCAATGAGGTTGTGATGGCCAACTATTTTCCAGTGGCTTTGACAGGGACCACTAGATCCTGGTTCATGAGTCTATCGCCTGACTCTATCAACAGTTGGGTAGAGCTATGCCAACAGTTTACTACCAACTTCGGGAGTTCCTACACCAGGCCCGACACCAAAGTGGACATTTTTGCTGTGCAGCAAAAATTGGGAGAATCGATGCGATCCTTCATCCAGCGATTTTATCAAGCACGAAATACCATCTCTTCCATCTCCAATGCTTCTGTCATCGTGGCATTCAGACATGGTGACCGAGACAAGAAGATGTTGGAGAAGCTGTCGACAAAAGAGGTCATCAGCGTCACGGAGCTATTCAGCCTGGCTAACAAGTGCGCTCGAGCTGCTGAGGGCTGGGAAATGCACTCCAAGCCAGCTTTGGAGGCTAATAAAAAGTCCTACAAAGCTGAAGCCACTACCTCCGGAAGTGGAAAGAAGAAGAAAAAGTCCAACGACAAGAAGAAGCTGTCGGCCAGCACGCCTGCTGCTGCAAAAGATGCAGCTCCGGGTAGCCGGGGGCCACACCCCGAAAAGTGACCTCGACCATCATCTAAAGATGGCGGCACTCCCAAGGTGTGGTGTCTGATCCACAAAACGGACAAACACAGCCTAGAAGACTGTTGGGAGGTCCAAAATCTTGTCGAGCGCTACAACAAGCGCCGAGAAGAAGCTCCTTTCTGCCAGCGGAAAGGAAAACAAAAAGTAAACGAAGCTCCAGCTGATACGGAGCTAGGCTTTCAGGACCCAAAGAAGGTCTTGAAGGCTGTCTACAACACAGTCGACGATGACTCTAACGTTTCTAACAATCAGTGTCGCAAGACCATCAATAGCATATATGGGGGATCTTGGGATATCACCTCTTGTCGTGTCCTGAAGACTATGCGGCGAGAAATGGCTTCTGTAGCTCCTACCACCAAGGTAGAACCACATCGGAAGTGGATGGACACTCCCATCACCTTTGATGCAACAGACTGCCCCAGGAACATGGTCGGAGCAGGCCAACTACCACTGATGGTGTCTCCAACCATCAACAACGTCCAGCTCTACCATGTCTTGGTAGACGGAGGCGCAGCGCTCAACCTCTTGAGCTTTGAAGCGTTCATGAAGATTTGGCTCCGACTCTCGGACCTTCGCCCCCCATGCCCATTTTATGGGGTAGGTCCGGGGACCATCAAACCTCTTGGATCCATTACACTCCTAGTGACCTTCGGGACTCGGGAGAAATACAGGACCGAGAAGCTTGTCTTCGACGTCGCTCATGTCATCTTGCCCTTCAACGCCATCCTAGGCAGGCCTGCCTTTTATAGGTTCATGGCTGCAACTCACTACGGCTACCTGGTGTTGAAGATGCCGACACCTTCGTGCGTTCTTCGGATCTGCGGAGATCACACTACAGGAGTCACTGCGCTGGAAGAACTCCACACACTTGCAACGGCACAGGAGGGAACCTCCATCAAAGAACTAGCTGCTCAACCTTCGAGTACTCGTCATCGAGGCTCAACCTCTACACCACGTGGCAACCAAGCGGCGACACCGACGTTCCTGTCAAAGTCATCCAAACTGGTTTCGATGCTGCCCAAACCACCCGTATATCGGGAGGTCTGGACAACAAATAGGAACTCGCAGTCATCACTTTCCTCTGGGCAAATGTTGACGTGTTTGCCTGGCAACCGTCACAAAAGCTTGGGATCTCTAGGGAGGTGATTGAGCACAATCTGAAGATTTATCTCGACACACGGCCAGTACACCAGAAGCCTTGGAAAAATTAGTCGAGCGACAAAACTTCATCCGTCAAGAAATCAAGAAGCTGCTCGAAGTTGGTTTTATCCAGGAGGTTCATCATCCAAGATGGCTGGCAAACCCAGTCGTTGTACCCAAGACCGGCGGGAAGCTTCAGATGTGTATCGACTACACCACTTTGAATAAGGCATGTCCAAAAGATCCATTTCCACTACCTAGAATAGATCAGATAGTGGACTCCACCTCCCTGTGACATCCTGGCTCAGGATTGATAGAATTACTCATACCACCAAGGTATACCTTCTTTTCCGGAAGCCCACCTGCAAAGAACTCTAAGGTTAAGCGTGCTTGGCCTGGAGCAATTTGTGGATGGGTGACCGACCGGGAAGTCTTCCCGGGTGCGCATGAGTGAGGACAAAATGCGCAAAAAAGACTAGTGTTGGTTTGTGGGGCTAGTCTGTGATCCTAGAGAGCTGTAGATGTAACGACCGCCAGACCCGTAGTGGCTGGGGTGTTACAAAATGGTATCAGAGCCGACCCTCATGGTTTCACGGGTGCATATGGGTCAGGGACGTGGGTACGTACACATGACGCATGGGTCCTCTAGGAGGGACACAATATGGTATGTATGCCAGTACTAAACGTATGGACGTGGCCAAGAGGGGACGTTCCTGGCTTGGGAGTTGACCGACGAGGATGTCGGTCTTCTAAGGGGGTGGATTGTGACATCCTAGCTCAAGGCTTAATAGGATTGATAGAATAACTCATACCACCAAGGTATACCTTCTTTTCTGGAAGCCCACCTGCAAAGAACTCTGAGTTTAAGCGTGCTTGACCTGGAGCAATTTGTGGATGGGTGACCGACCGGGAAGTTTTCTCGGGTGCGCACGAGTGAGGATAAAATGTGCAGAAAAGACTAGTGTTGGTCTGTGGGGCTAGTCTGTGATCCTATGGAGCTGCCAGAAGTAACGGCCGACAGGCCCGTAGTGGCTGGGGTGTTACACTCCGGGTGTGAGCTATTGTGTTTCCTAGATGCATACTCCAGTTACCACAAGATCCAAATGTCTAGGGAAGATGAAGAGCATACTGCCTTCATAAGAGTAGATGGATTGTATTGTTATATTGCCATGCCTTTGGGTCTCAAAAACGTTGCTTCAACTTTTGTGCGAGCTATGCAAAAAACATTTGGAGAGCTAATCAGGGACTTGGTGGAGGTGTACGTCGACGACATCATCGTGAAGGTCAAGAACAAGGAGTCACTCCTTGATAAAATACAAGCCGTCTTCGACAAGCTGCACGTGACGCGCACCAAGTTGAACCTGGACAAATGTGTCTTTGGAGTTAGCTCCGGGAAGCTCCTCGGATTCTTGATCACTCACCGAGGAATTGAGGCAAACCCAGCGTAGATCAACGCTATAGAAGATATGCGGCCCCCAGCCCGCATCAAGGATGTCCAGAAATTAGCTGGATGTCAAGCTGCGCTCAGCCGGTTCATCTCGAGACTGGCAGAGCGAGCACTTCCCTTCTTCAAGCTATTGAGGAAGAACGGGACTTTCCATTGGTCCGAATAAGAAGAAAAGGCGTTCCAAGAGCTCAAGCAGCACCTCACCACACTACCAATCTTGGTAGCTCTGAACCATGGTGAGCCTCTACTGCTTTACATTTCTGCAACTATGGAGGTTGTCAGCATGGTCCTAGTCGCGGAAAGACCGGAACCATCTCCTATTCAGGAGCCCAGACCCCTCTGGGAGGGTCTGAAGCTATATGAAGGCGAGTCTGGGTCCCAGTCCCCAGGCACGGATCTTCAAGGAAAAATGCTAGAGGATCAACCTCTCTCATCTGAGGGAGTTCACACAACTGTTCAAGAAGATCCAAACCCCTCCGGAAGGGTTCGGACTGAACAAGAAGAAGTTTCGGACCCCTCCGGGAAGGTCCGAGAAGATCAACAGAAAGGTCTGGACCCCTCCGAGAAGGTCCGGGTTGATGGAGAAGAAGCTATGGGCCCCTCTAAGAGGGTTCGGACTATCCATCACCCAGTGTACTTCATCAATGAAGTACTCCACGATGCCAAGACCCGATACATTGAGGTGCATAAGCTACTTTACGTAGTTCTTATTGCCTCAAGGAAGCTTCGTCATTACTTTCAAGCCCACAATATATCATTGGTAACTTCTTACCCACTGTGTTCTATAATGCACAATCCCAACTCTACTGGGAACATCGCCAAGTGGGCAGCGGAGCTGGCAGAATTCGACCTCGAATTCCTACCGCGACAAGTTATCAAGAGTCAAGCCTTGGCAGATTTTTTAGTGGACACCTTCTCCATCAAATACTGGGGACCCCAGTGAGCAGAAGCCGGAGCTCAAGGTCCCAGTCTTCACTGAGCCTCATTGGACCATCTACTTTGATGGCTCCATGCAGAAGCAGGGGGGCCGAAGCTGGAATACTTCTCCTCACTCTGACCGGGGAGAAGGTCAAATACATGGTTCACCTTGATTTCAAGGCGACCAATAACATGGCGGAGTATGAAGGTCTCATCTATGGGCTCAAGGTGGCGTTGTGACACCCGGTTCCGAAAATGGACCATGTGAACGCATATGTGTGCCCAGGACGTTCAACACACATGCACGAGTGCAATCACAAAAGAGTATATAGAAAATTACCACATAACAAGATTAATTAAGTACTTTTATTATAGAACCAAATTATCCTTGCATATAATCTCTAATGAATATTAATGACAAGTTCAACTAATGCAGCGGAAATAACTAATAAGCAACTAAGAAAAAGGGATATAGCGCAGCTCCAACACTCCACAGGCAAAGCTGACGGTAGACACGGTCTAGAACTCCGCATTATCATCATTATACTCCCAATCCTGACCTGCAACTATTGGTGGGAGAATTACAAGAGTGAGTACATGTCGTACTCAGCAAGTGTGGAAAGTATGACATGTGGCTGATTCACATGACGCCAATAATAATGGCTAAGTGCTGAAAAGTACATTAAAACATTTGAAAAGCAATATATCATATGTATGTGAAATAAACCCATAATAAACCATAATTATTAACATAGTACAAGTCCATATTCCGTATCCATCATCATTATTCCAGATTTCACCATTTGCCGTTAACCATGTCCATTGCCATAATTCATAATACCATCCATAGCCATAACTGTCAGTACCCTGCGTACAGAGTACCCCACGGTACCGCAAGAAGTGCAAGAGAGTTCCACCTATCAAAGTTGAAGGTCTCCTCAGCCCCACATGTCACACTACACCGGACCCACATCCCTCATATGGGTAGCTCCGGAGTTGACACGTGTAATATAAGTTCGGAACTAAACTCCCAACATAGAGAAGCTCTGCAGTCAACACGTGTACAATGACCCCGGACCTAACCCCCAACAGAGGAGAGCTCTGGTGCTGCCATGTGTATAGCAGTGCCCGGACCTACCTCCCTGCAAGGGGAAGCTCCAGAGCTGCCACGTGTGGAGCCTCCGGACCTACATCACCAACAGGTACATGGGCGGATCTCCTTCAGCACGGACATTCAAGGGACAATTAAAGCAGGGGTTACAAGACCTGATTACGTGTCATTAATGATATATTAATGACACACGATCAGTGCGCTGTTAATAGGGGTAACGCCGCCATCAAGGCATGTTATTACACTATTAACCACACTTAATACTCTTAGACTGTGTATTAGTCTGTTAAATATGCCAGGGCCACATGTCGAGCGAGGCAAAGATTGTAACGGCCAGTCCTTGGACTATAAAAGGACTGTGCCACACGATAGATAGGACACGTCCACTAAGATAAGTGAAATCCTCAGTACAACAACTCACCCCGTGGAGTAGGGTATTACACTCAGGCGGCCCGAACCACGTAAATCTCCTGTGTCACCATCTTTTTCCTGATCTCTGCGTGCCCCAACCAAAACAAGAACCTCCGCGGGCTACACTTTAGTAGTACCGGGGGAAGTGTCATTGCTACACTTCGACAATAAACATGTTATCAACCATAATCATACCCAATACCAAACCATCCCAAAAACCATCCCATTACCATGTTTCCTACAATCACGTGAGGGTCTAGGTTGCTCATAACCAGGAGCACGGCTATCATGATAGTTTTATTAGACACACTCTGCAGAGGTTGTACCGCTTTACCCACATGCTTGTGATTTCATCACCTTGCAGTGACTAGAACCTCTATTATGCCTTATCACACTTCCATCGGTGTGTGGCCAAGAGACCACAAAATAGCCTTTACAAAGGGATTACTAGCCTATTTAGACCCCACTAAGGTTTCACCGGTGGCGATGCCTCCAACTGAGCACATCTTCAACCAAGGGCCCCCTCTTGAGCCATTTAGATCTCAGGGTAGTCCCAGCAATCATCAACAAACCCAATCCGACTACCCTGTCCCCGAGCATCCTTAATGGTCCAAATAGCACTAGCAAAGCCCTAATTAATCAGCTACGCTGCACCCATACTTGGCCTCATGGTGGCACTGTAAATCCTAGATGATCGCTCCACAAACCGGTCCTTAGATCTAAAGCAAGCAAACCACCATAACATCCAACCCATCCACATACCAGGCTTGCTTAGATCACCCATTACCATATCATATTAACCAGTTCACATAAACCATAATCTCATTAATGCATAATTAAATTTGTAGTGTTGTTTTCCCATCCCAATTAATTAAGCAAAACTAAAAAGTAAAAATCCCATCCGACTCTCTACCATATATTCCAGGTGACAAGGGTGGTTAAAAAACGCTAGTAAACTTCCTATCATAGGATTCCCACCAAATTGACACAAGCATGCAGCTTTGCAAACAAAATATTTACTTTAAAACAGGATCAATATGCTTCAAAGGACACTTGCCTTGATCTTGGGATTGGTTCCGGTCAAAGCCTTCAAACTCTTGGTGTTGGAGGTCCTCCGTGGAACTCTCTAGCGCAAATCCGTCTAATCCGCACAATAACATACAAGACAAGAAACACAATCAAAGAGTGCACAAATATTACTCAATATGACATGACATGCATGATTAATGCAAATGCAAGGTGGAACTTGCTAATGAGTTGCTTTTAATGATCACTAACTAGTTCTAATAGCTTTTAACAAGTTTATACAGATTTGGAGTTGATTGGATCTTATTTTAGAATTAATTCGACACAATTTAACCAGGAAAATCGGACTAGTCTGCTAGGGACCAGACAAGTCTGCAATGCGCAAGAACACCAGATTAGCGTTTTCTAGATCGACAGGAATTTGGAGAAACGGAGTTGAATTCACGTAAGGAAAAGGAAGTAGAAGATATACCAGGTGTTTAGGACTAAAATGAATCAAGGATCTTGGAGGCAACACTTGGATCTTGAAGATCTAGGGTTGATGAAGAACTTGATGATGAATTGTTGAGGAAGAACACAAAGTTGATGGAGATCTTGATCCTCTTTTGTTTCCTCCTCTTCTTCTTCTTGCTTGGGACCTCCTTCTACCTCCTTGGTGGCGGCTAATCACGAGCTAGGGTTTGGGTGTGATGGAAAAGTGGCAAATAGATGTCAAGCCAATGGGTGGGATTGTTTATATAGAGGTGGAAGCTAGGGTTAGATGGATTTCGAGTTTGGGGTCAGTAGAGGCCGGTTTAGAGTCCCACATGGGCTCCAAAAGAGTTAGGGACGACGTCCCTAGGCCCACTTAACGTAAAACCCAAGAAACAATTCGTGAAACAAAAGATCAACTCAGAGTCGGGATTTATCAGACAAGTCCAGAAAGGGCCGGACTAGTTCGAAGTTGGACAGAGAGACATTGGACAAGTCCGGACTGGACATCGGACAAGTCCGAACTTATCCAGAGGGGAAAAACAGACAAGTCTGCCCTAAAATCGGACAAGTCTGACTTTAGTCAGAGGGAAAAACAGACAAGTCCGCTGGAACACCGAACTACTCTGGACAAGTCCAGGGACTTAGCAAAATTTCCAAGGATTTGGAGCACTACAATAGTCCGCATAGGACCGGACAAGTCTGAAGGTGTCCAGAGGCAAAAACAGACTAGTCCGCAGCAAAACGGACAAGTCCATTTGAAGTCAGAGAGAAATCGGACTAGTCCGCACTTTCCAGAATTCTTAAGTGCGGTTTTGTTTCTAATTCATTCTAAGCTTGTTTCTTCTTATGTGGATTAATGTTAAACATATATTAGGATGTATGCAATGCATGATGGATGAAAATGAGGGCATTACAGGTGCTATCTTATGGCATCAAGCAGATGCTAGTGAAGGGTGACTCGCAGTTAATCATCAAGCAAGTCAAAGGCAAATGCAGATGCAACAACCCTCAACTCGCTGCTTATCTCCTTGAAGTCCAGAAGCTCTAGAAGGACTTCCACGTCCTGGACCTCTGCCATGTCCAATGTCTCAACAACACAGAAGCTGACAAACTCTCAACGAAGGCTTCAATCGGAGCTCCGGCTCCCGACGGAGTTTTTGTCAGGAGGTTGTCAAGACCAACAGCTCAACCTGCCGAACTGAGTGACGGGGGCGAGACCAGCACCTCGAAGCTGGCAATCCTGGTGGCCCTGTTACCATAGCGTCCACCAAGTGTCATAGGTGCTGCAGGAAGCTCCAAGCAACTCAGCACGCAAGACTCATAAGGTCAAGTTAGCTCCGATACATGGATCCCGGAGATCCGAAGCTACTTGAAAGACAACCATCTTCCTGAAGACGGTGTATCCGCTGACTGGATCGTCAGATTGGCTAAAAGATACACACTGGTAGAAGTGGATATCTACCAACACGGTGCCAACGGCGTCCTAATGCGGTGCATTGCAAGGGAAGAAGGTCGCGAGCTCCTCACGGAGATCCATCGAGGCGAGTGTGGGAACCACGCGTCTTCCCTCACGCTGGTCGGTAAAGCCTTTTTGCATGGCTTCTACTGGCCTACAACACTCCAGGACACAGCCGAGTTGGTGAAAAAGTATGAAGCGTGCCAGTTCCACGCGAAACAAATTTACACTCTGGCTCAGTCACTGTAAATGATACCTCCTACATGGCCATTCGCTGTGTGGGGTATGGAATTTTCGGTACCTTTCCCAAAATCCTTCAGAGGTTACAGGTTCCTGTATGTCGCCATCAACAAGTTAACCAAGTGGCCGGAAGCAACTCCAGTTGTGACTATCAATAAGCAATCAGCTATCAAGTTCTTTGAAGTCCATAGTGTGTAGATTTGGAGTTCCAAATAGAGTCATCACTAACAACGGAACCCAATTCACAAGTGCAACATTCCAAGAGTATTACGAAGACCTCGACATTCAAGTTAGCTACACCTCAGTAGCTCACCCGACAAGTAATGGACAAGTTGAGAGAGCAAACGCAGAAATATTGAAAGGACTCAAGACGCGCACATATGAGTGCCTAAAGAAACATGGAGCCAACTGGATTGAAGAGCTTCCGTCCGCACTGTGGGCGAGTAGGACAACACCTAGTTGGTCAACTGGAGATACCCCCTTCTTCCTAGTGTATGGAGCTGAAGCGGTCCTTCCTCCGGAAATCACCATGGGGTCGCTCCGGGTCCGGACCTTCAACGAAACCACGCAGGACCAGCTCCGGCGTGAAGACCTTGACCTCGTCGACGAGGGAAGGTGCCAGGCAGCTGTTCGGAATGCACGTTACCGCCAAGCGCTCAGATGCTATCATCAAAGGCATGTGCGTACCCGATAGCTCGAGGAAGGCGATCTGGTGTTGCAGAGAATACTAACTCGTGAAGGGATGAACAAAATTTCCCCCATATGGGAAGATCCCTTTCGAGTGATCAAAGTTTCCCGTCCTGGATGCGTTTGCTTGGCTATAGAGGATGGGACCCCGCTTTCCAACCCTTGGAATATTGAGCACCTCTGTAAGTTTTATGCTTAGTTACACGGAGGTGAGCTGTAATTACATGCAATGCAAGTTATAGAGTCAATACACAGAGTCGGGTAGGTCCTCTAGGAGAACATTCGGACCCCTTTGGGAGGGTCCGAGCAGTTCAAGCAACATTTAACTCAGTCCCTGTACTAAAAATGTGGCTTATCTACCCTGGGTTAGAACAAGATGTATAGCACACTTAGATTGGTTCCGCACTCTAAGTGTGTCCTTGTCTCCCCTGTAATCCGGACCTATAATGAAAGACATTGTTGTGTGAAAGTAGACTCCACGTCCATTAATTTTGTACAGGCTCGTTTTCTTCTATTTATTCTTCTCCTTCTTGTCTATAATGAAGTTGTGCAATACTTTTTGACCTTTAGTCCAAGTTACACATATGATTTACAAGTTATACTGTGGGTTTTTCGGATCTCAACATTTCTAGATGGTCTACTCGCCTGAACGCCAAGCCAACACAGGTTCGAAGTCTGCTATCGACTTAGCCTGGTACAGCACCCTAAGTACGCCACTCTACCTACATTCCGACAGACCTCAGTAGGGCGGGTCCTAAAGGCATTCGGATCTGGAAAAATTACATCAATGTACTTGTTATCATATTGAGTTTCTTTGGATCTAAAATTCAAAAAAGAATAATAAGTCACAAAAGAGTTATAGACAAGAGGACAAATTTTACGGTTTTTCTTGTCTTTATTGCGCAGGAAAAATGAAATATTGTATGTTCGCAATTCAATTGTGTACATCTACCAGGGGGCCAATAAGATAAAGGGCAATGCATTGAATACAAACAAAAAATGGAATTCATTCACTCAAAGAGTGGATTTCATTCATCCGAAGTACTGGATTACAAAATGAGGATTACAACAAAAGGCAAAAGGAAAAGATCCTAGCTACTGAAGGTTCTAAGTCCTGCGGAAAAACGATGCAACCTTCTCAGCAGCTTCTTGCACGCTAGACCTGGAGGCATCCTCCTCTTCGGTAATGGGTCCTTCGAAGAACGGATCTAGAGAAAGTTGGGGGTCTCGGCTTTTGTAACATGCCAGGGCATATTCGGCGACATTCTTGCCAGAGATTTCCCCTCCGTCTCTAGCTGGTCGGTGGTGACATCACCCATCACATCGGGTTTGCTGCCAGCGGAGCCAAGTGCCACTTGTGTCTGGTCTATCTCTGATGCTGGGTTCTCCGGATGTACTGGGCTGAAGCCAAGCAGCACCAAAGCCCTGTCCGCACGCCCCAGAAAATCCCACACCTGCTGGGACTCAGTTTCCCTCGAGCTCTGCAGCTCCTCAAGTGACCTTCTGGTCGCTGCGAGCTCTGAACCTTCCCGAGCGAGGCGCTCGACCACTTTGGCATGGTGCTGAATACTCTCAGCTATTTGCTTTTTGCATCAGCAAGATCCATCTCCCGAAGGTGGATGCAGTTCCGCCGTTCGGCCAGGTCCTTCTCCCTGCCGAGGTTGTCTTGACGTTTAATGTATTGAGGTTGTATTGACATTTGTTAGCAGCATCATTGCTTTTTATGGCATGCTCGAGAATCTCTCGAGACTCAACATCAAGGACCCTGATGGAGGCCTCCCTTTCTTCCTGCAACTCGCCCCAATATCCCATCCGGGCCTTCTCCTTCTCGACCCACTCCTTTTTGTCAGCAAGCCTCGTTTGCGCAAGCTTGGTCTTGAAGTGAAGCCTGTTGCTCCAACTCCTCAAGGTGTGGCGCTCTTCTTTGAGGACCTTGCTATCCTGGTCGAAGGAGAGATGGACTTGATGGGGGCTCGAGCAGGCATTGTCAATAGACAATGCCAAGGAAATAGGCTCCGGACCTGCCGGGGTCAGCTCCACAGGCTCCAGGGGGTCTTCAAGAACAAAAATTGGGTCCCATGCCACAAGCGTGGTCCCCTGTGGTCCTACGGCACTAGGGCCGCCCTCAGAAAGCTCCTCAGCCTCCATTGTCGTCGAGGAAGGCCCCACTGAGGAACTTCAACCTCCGAAGCTGATGTCGAAGGTTCCCCTACCGGAATTTCCACCGTTGGCTCAGCGCGTGGAGGGCTTGCCGCATACACTTATGGGTGCTATAGCTTGGACATAGGCGCCTCCGCAACAATCGCCTTCGGGGCAAATGTTGGAGCTTCGTACGGAGCCCTCACCACCTCAGGCGCCGGTACAACAATCATCTCCGACACGGAGGTCGGAGCTTTGGTTGCTTCCTCAAATGCTAAAGCTTCCACCATCTCCGTGTCTTGTGTCGGAGCTTCAACCACCAGCACCGCTGCTACTGGCGCATCTTCACAAATGTCTCCCCCGTGGACCGGCGCTACCACAAGAGCCTCTGGTGTTGCTTCGAGATCCAGATCCACGATAGCCAGCGCCAGAGCTATTGTGACCTCAGCCACCACTTGTGGAAACACAGGGGTCGAAGCTGGAACTTCTGCTTGCACAGCCTCAATCGCCGCGGCGAGTGCCGGAGCTTCCGTGCCCTTCTTTTGTTGCCTTGTAAACAAAGAATCGAACGATTCAATACCTGACAAAAATAAAAACAGCAACTCAAGGTGTGGATGTAATGTTTACCTTGGGAGGCTACCGCTCCAGCTGGTGCGAAACTTCTTCACTAAGCAATCAGAGCCAGAACCCACTGTGGTCGGTGTGGCCAAAGTTCTGGACTGCTGCTCGGGAGTTGTCGCCATCCTCGGCGTCGCCTCAGCTGAGACCTCCCTCTTCTGGGAAGGACCTCCGGATCTGGAGCCCACGCCCGGCGCTGGGACCGGAGTTGATCTGCCGGAGCTAGCACCCCTTGAGGATGCCTGAACCGGAGGAGGGGTGGCCACCAAAGATATACCTCCCCAGGAGAAGGGGCAGTTGTAGTCGAAGCTGACCTGACGTGGCTCCCGTCAGCGTGCCTCAACTTCCTCTTCCGGCTGGAGGATTCGACCGGCTCCTTGCTTGTTCCCTTGCCCTTGCCGACGTCATTGACTTTCTGGCTCACGGAAGGGGTAGCCACCCCCTCTGAAGCTCTGGGGATCGCAACCCCGGAGATATGGCACCTCTCGGCCATGCCCAAGTCATCCAATGCTGGCATTCTCCTTCGAATCTCCCTGCTAACCTCCAGAGCCATGTTCAGAGGCAAGAAGGCAGACGGTGGAGCCAAGGCGTCGCGGGAGATACCTCCATTTTGAAATTTATTGAGATGGATCTTCAAAGCTTCATCATCCAAGTTGGTGTTCAAACCGACTTCAATTCGGTTAAGATCCATCTCACTATTTAACGCCCATGCAGGCCACTCCCTAGTCTTTAGCGGAGCCCACCTATTCACCAAGAAAATGCCGAAGACCATTTGGGGGGTCACTCCTCCCTCTATGCATTCTTCGACCCTTATCAGGATGGGCTTGTACGCATCCAACAGCTCTGGAACTATGTTCCAGGTGTTGGTGTCGACATTGGGAAATCCCTTGGGCAGCTCCAGCCTATCATGCTCCTCCACAGCGATGATCACCCAATACTTCTTCCAATCGTCCCACTTGCCAGAGGGGAAGGTTTTCAAGTACTTGAAGGGGCAATTCTTATGCTTCACGAAGTAGTAGAAGCCGATGAGCTCCGTCCCCTTGCTGGTGGTGTGGATCGTGAAGAAGGTTCGGAACAGCTCGATGCAAGGAGGCACACCCACCCACATCTCGCAGAAGTGGACGAAAGTCGCCACTAGCAAGAGGGAGTGGGGGCCGATATGATAAAGCTAGAGGCCGTAGAAATCCAGTAGCATCAAGAGAAAGCTTGAAAAAGGTGGGATCAGACCCACCATGGCGTACGCTGAGAAGTACAACATCTCTCTGGTGCGCTACTTCTTGAAGGTGAGCTTGCCGAAGTGGATGTCCTTGTTGCAGGAGTCGTTGGACCACCCCATGTAGGTCCGAACACTCGCCATCTCTTCGTTAGTCTTGACCTTGTTGCGGGGAAGACCCAACTCCATTGCGGCAAAGTGGAGCGAAAGTTGGAAGGCTATGTGAATGTTGGGAGGCTCTGAGCGCAAGTTCAATCGAAAGCATGAAGAGTCCTCAAACCGTGCGGGCTTTCCTTCTTAAGTAAGACTCCACAACGCTTGGATGGAAACCGCAACTGGATCGAGATCACATTTTCAAAAATATACCGTTCCAATGACGAATGGGCCCGGGTCCACTCCGGCAGAAAGGCCAAAATTATTACCACAGGTGAACCGTTGTCATGATGGGAGGTTGGAAGCCCGAGGGCGGCGGCTTGACAAGGCGCGCGGAACTTATACGGTTTTCTCATTGGGAATCGGCGACCTTCAATTATGTGAGATCCGCATGCGAAGATCTCACTTACCGCATTCAAGAGAAGCCACACAGCGATGGTTTAACAGTGGACCATCGCCCCAACGGTACATTAGAATACCTTTGAAGCTGCAATGTGAGAATCGAAGATGGCCCCACCTCTGGTAGAATAACTTAACCCAAAGGGTTTCTCCCAGAGGTGGGCCCAGGGGCCACTGTCGGTACCCTGCTTACTGGGTACCCCATGATACCTCAAGAAATGCTAAGTAGTTCTTCCAGTCCAAGTTGAAGACCTCCGAACGCCACACGTGTTACACAGTACTAGACCCGCCTCCCTCGTTTGGGTAGCTTCGGCATTGCCACATGCAACACATGGCCGGACCTAACTCCCTCTATAGGTAAGCTCCGGTCTTGCCACGTGTCCAGTGACCCCGGACCTCTCTGGTACTGCCATGTGTATAGTGGCTCCGGACCTGCCTCCCCACGATGGGAAGCTCCAGAGCCGCCACGTGTCAAGCCTGCAGAGCTAGGACCTAAACGAAAGTCCAACAGATCTCCAATGGCTCGGACATTCAAGGGACAGTTAAAGCAACAGTTTCAAGACCTGATTACATGTCATCAATGCTATATTAATGACACACGATCAGTGGGCTATTAACAGGGGTAACGCCATCATTAAGGCGTGTTATCAAACTATTAATCACACTTAATACTCGTAGATCATGTATTAGGCTATTACATACACCAGGTCCACATGTCGAGCCAGACAAGTGTTGTAATGGCAAGTAATTAGACTATAAAAGGGCTGCTCCGCTCGGTACATGGACAATCAAGCTCACACGCTCACAAGCGCCACCCAAATTCATACATACAACACACAACCTGTGGAGTAGGGTGTTACGCTCAGGCGGCTCGAACCATGTAAAGTCCCTTGTGTCATCATCTTGTTCGTAATGTCACGCGCACCCCAACCAATCAAGAACCTCCGCGGGCTATGATCTAGTAGTACCAGGGGAAGTGTCAATTGCACACTTTGATAGTAGCCAACAAGGGAACTTTAGCAACAACAATGGCTATCGTCCAGGAGGTCAAGGGTGGGGCCAACCAAGCCCTCTCATTCAAGGAGGGTACAACAACAACAATGGTAACAATGGAAATCAACCCAACTTGAGAGAGCTTGCCATTAGCCAATCAAAGATCAATGATGCCTTATCCAAGAAGCTATCAGCTAATGAAAAGACCCTAGAAAACACAATGCCAAGATTGAAGGACTATCCTCAGCCTTCAAGAATCAACTAAGATTTAACAAGATGTTGGAAACTCAGTTGGCTCAACTGGCAATTGTTGTTCCGCTGTTGGAAAATGTCAAGATGCTAGGGCAGCCCGAGCCTCCTGTAGAAAATGTCAACATGATTTCTGTACAGGAAGGTAACTGGCTGAAGGACCCTGGATGTCTTACTATATCTTGCTCTATTGGGGATCACTACTTTTACAAGGCACTTTGCGACCTTGGAGCAAGTGTGGGTGTTATGCCCAAGGTGGTCTTCAACCAGCTGAACTTCATGGAGCTCACTCCAACACCAATGCAGCTCCAACTTACTAACTCTTCAATCTGTTATACAGCGGGTATTGCTGAAGACGTTTCGGTGGAAATCCAGAACTGATTCATACCCGTAGATTTCGTGGTGCTTGACATGGATGTCGAGAAGGATACACCGCTCACTCTTTGGCGCCCATTCCTTAGCACCGCGAAAGTTCGCATAGATGTGGGAGCTGGAGAAATCTACTTCCATATCAATGGTAAGGAGGATGAATTTAACTTTCGGCCAAAGACGGAGCAATGCACAATGATTCGAATCAAGTATGGGTTGAATGATAAAAACATTCGAGAGGTTGAAGTCACACCTCCAAAGGTGGATCGGCTCATTGCATTCATGAGACAATTAATCTATGTGGAGAACTCGACTTATCATCCACGCCGACATCTCAAGAAGACGGAGAAGCCCAGACCTCCCCAAAGGCCCAAGTCCACCATGCTACCAAAGAAAGAGTGGTAGAAGAAGCAAGACAAGTTGTCCGAGCCCATTCCTCCGGGCCTGAATGCCAAGAAATGAATGGAGGAAAAGTCCATCTCAACGGACAGTGGTGAGACCTAGCTAATAGGATAATTGGTAGTTATCTTTTGTTTGATTTTTCTTGTCATTTGGTTTTTCCCACTTCGTTTGATTTTTTCACTGCATATTTGATTTTTCTTAGCTAGACGAGAATCTTATATTCTCAACCATCAAATTTTTTATTTCTTTATTTTTCATAAAAAGAGAATTGTTGGATTTAAAAAGAGTTTTATTCACGTGCAGCTTGTCGAAGACATCTTGTAGGTTATCAAGGAGTGACTGCTTGTTCTTGACCTTCACGACGATGTCATAAACGTACACCTCCACCAAGTCCCTGATTAGCTCTCCAAATGTTTTGTGCATAGCTTGCACAAAAGTTGAAGCAGCGTTTTTGAGACCAAAAGGCATGGCAGTATAACAATACAATCCATCTACTGTTATGAAGGCAGTATGCTCTTCATCTTCACTAGACATTTGGATCTGGTGGTAACCGGAGTATGCATCTAGGAAACACAATAGCTCACACCCAGAGGTGGAGTCCACTATCTGATCTATTCTAGGTAGTGAAAATGGATCTTTTGGACATGCCTTATGTAAGGTGGTGTAGTCGATACACATCTGAAGCTTCCCGTCGGCCTTGGGTACAACAACTGGTTTTGCCAGCCATCTTGGATGATGAACCTCCCAGATGAAACCATCTTCGATCAGCTTCTTGATTTCTCGACGGATGAAGTTTTGTCGCTCGACTAATTGTTTCTAAGGCTTCTGGTGTACTGGTTGTGCGTCGGGATAAATCTTCAGGCTGAGCTCAATCACCTCCCTAGGGATCCCAGGCATTTGTGACGGTTGCCAGGAAAATACGTCAATATTCGCCCGGAGGAAAGTGATGAGCGCGCGTTCATATTTGTTGTCGAGACCTCCCGATATACGGGTGGTCTGGGCAACATCGGAAACAATTTGGACAACTTTGACGGGAACGTCGATGTCGCTGCTTGGTTGCACACGTGGTGCAGAGGTCGAGCCTCGATGACGAGTACTCGGAGGTTGAGCAGCTAGTTCTTTGCTGGAGGTTCCCTCCTATGCCGTTGCAAGTGCATGGAGTTCTTCCTGCACGGTGACTCCTACAGTGCGATCTCCGCGGATCCGGAGAACACCCGAAGGTGTCAGCATCTTCAACACCAGGTAGCCGTAGTGAGTTGCGGCCATGAACCTATACAGGGCAGGCCTGCCTAGGATAGCATTGAAGGGCAAGCTGATGTGAGCAACATCGAAGACCAGCTTCTCAGTCCTGTATTTCTCCCAAGTCCCGAAGGTCACTGGGAGTGTAATAGATCCGAGAGGGCTGATGGCCCCTGGACCTACCCCATAAAATGGGCGTCAGGGGTGAAGGTCGGAGAGTTGGAGTTAGATCTTCATGAATGCTTCAAAGCTCAAGAGGTTGAGTGTTGCACCTCCATCTACCAAGACATGGTAGAGATGGACGTTGTTCATGGTTGGAGACACCATCAGTGGCAGTTGGCCAGCTCTGACCATGTTCCTGGGGCAGTCTGTTGCATCGAAGATGATGGGAGTGTCCATCCACTTTTGATGTGGTTCTGCCTTGGCGGTAGTTGCTACAGAAGCCATTTCTCGCGACATAGTCTTCAGGACGCGACGAGAGGTGATATCCCAAGATCCCCAATCTATGGTATTGAGGGTATTGCGATGCTCATTGTCATAGACGTCAGATTCGTTGTCGACTTTGTTGTATACAGCCTTCAAGACATTCTTGTGGTCTTGAAAGCCTAGCTCCGTATCACCTGGAGCTTCATCGACTTTTTGTTTTCCTTCCCGCTAGCTGAAAGGAGCTTCTTATCGGCGCTTGTTGTAGCGCTCAACAAGATTTTTGACCTCCCGACAGTCTTCTAGGTTGTGTTTGTCCATTTTGTGGATCATAAACCACACCTTGGGAGTGCCACCATCTTTAGATGATGGTCGAGGTCGCTTTTCGGGGCGTGGCCTCCGACCACCCGGAGTTGCAGCTGTTGCAACAGTAGGCGTGTCGGCCGACGACTTCTTCTTGCCATGGACTTTTTCTTCTTATTGCCACTTTCGGAGGTAGTGGCTTCAGATTTGGAGGACTTTTTATTAGCCTCTGAAGTTGGCTTGGAGTGCATTTGCCAGTCCTCAGCATCTCAGGTGCACTTGTCAGCCAGGCTGAATAGCACCATGACGACGGTGACCTCTTTTGTCGCCAGCTTCTCCAACATCTTCTTGCCTCGAACACACTGTATAAATGCCACGATGACTGAAGCATTGGAGATGGAAGGGATGGTATTTCTTAACTGAGAAAATCGCTGGATGAAGGACTGCAGCGATTCTCTCGATTTTTGCTGCACAACAAAAAGGTCCAGTATGGTGCCAGGCCGTGTGTAGGAACTCCCAAAGTTAGCAGTGAACTGTTGGCATATCTCCGCCCAGATGTTGATAGAGTCAGGCAGTAGACTCATGAACCAGGACCTAGCGGTCCCAGTCAAGGCCACTGGAAAATAGTTGGCCATCATAGCCTCATTGCCACCCGTCGCTAGAATGGCGGTGGAGTATATCTGGCGGAACTCGGCGGGGTTGATAGTCCCATCAAATTTCTTTGGGAGATGAGGCCAGAACCTTTGCGGCCAGTGGACCATGCAAAGGTGCATGGCCAGGGCCGAACAGTCGCCCCCCACTCTTGAAGGAGGAAGGTTTTCCCGAGCCTCTCGCCTTTCACGAGCATGCTCGATGTGGACACGACCATCCTGCTGTCTGTAACGATGGTCGAGTTATGACCGCAGATCAAGCGTCGAGAGTCTCGACACGGTATGGGTGCGACGCACCCTAGAGGGCAGCGAAGTCACTTGCTAAGACATAGCACGTCTCCGGTGCTGTGATACGTGAGGACCAAGTCTTCTAGACAAGGTCCTACACTGAGAAGGTGCTTGCCCTAAAGGGGGAGGACCTTGGTTGCAGATGGCATTGGCTACGGATGCTGCACATCAGCACGCCACTGCTCCATCACAACGTGAGGTGCTCCGGGCACTGGTGGGCGCTCCAGAAGAGTTCGCGCAGCAATGAGCGCATTCTCGGGATTGTTATGTGTCGATGCAGTGATCGACACCAGGACTCCATCCTGTTGCCCAACATTGTTAGCTTAAGCAGGTGGTGGTGGTGCGACGCCTGCCGGGACAACAACACCTGTTGGCTATTGCACATTGGAGGGATTCCCCCCAACAGGTTGCGCAACGTTGCCATTAGATGATCCTACAGCGGAGTTCACCATCTTGAAATCTCAAAGCCCAACCCCTACCTGGCGTGCCATATGTCGAAGTGTACAATCAACACTTCCCCCGGTACTACTAGATCAAAGCCCGTGGAGCTTCTTGATTGGTTGGGGCGCGCGTGAGATTGCAACCAAGATGATGACATGAGGGATTTTACATGGTTTGGGCCGCCTGAGCGTAACACCCTACTCCACGAGTTGTGTGTTGTACGTATGAATTTGAGTGGTGCTTGTGAGCGTGTGAGCTTGCTTGTCCATGTACCATGCAGCGCATCCCTTTTATAGTCTAAGGACTGGCCGTTACAACACTTGCCTGGCCCGACATGTGGACCTGGCATAATTAATAGCCTAATTGAAAGTGCATCTAGGTTCCCCGTGGGTTTTGGATGATTGATGATGACAATTAAGTCACTAATGAGCTCATGTGATCTTAGCACAGGTGTGGACTCGATCGGAGACACAAACCCTCAAAAAGGAAAAGGAAGGAAACGGAGTCGACTCGAAGCGTAGAAACTAGGGTTTCTAGCGTGTTGAGTTAGACTAGCCGTAGAAATAGGAGGGTGTGTGCGTAAAGTGCAAAGAGATCAAAGTAGGAGCTCAAGAGTGCTGGTTGAGGTAGAAATCCTATTT
Source organism: Tuctoria greenei (assembly GCA_036927565.1). Taxonomy (NCBI): domain Eukaryota; kingdom Viridiplantae; phylum Streptophyta; class Magnoliopsida; order Poales; family Poaceae; genus Tuctoria; species Tuctoria greenei. The sequence goes on from JAYESD010000001.1 coordinate 204,210,413, forward strand.
GAAGTTGAAGTTAGAGTAGTCTGGCAGGAGTAGCCGGACTAGTCCGCCTTAGGGCCGGACTAGTCCGCTCCTGGCCAGACTAGTCCGTTTTCACATGGACCAGAAGGTCCTGTGTGACTTCGGACTAGTCCGTAGTGGACCGGACTAGTCTGGGGTACCCCTTGAAGTGAAGTTTCGGGACTAAGTCCTAGAGAGCGGACTTGTCCGTTTTGGGGCGGACCAAAAGGTCCTGTGTGAGATCGGACTAGTCCGTCCGTGGGCCGGACTAGTCCGTGGTGCTGAGTGCAGAGAGGTTTTGTGACTAAGTCTGGGAAGGCCGGACTAGTCCGCCCTTAGGGCCGGACTAGTCCGTGGTCTCCAGACTAGTCCGTTTTCACACGGAACAAAAGGTTCTGTGTGAGATCGGACTAGTCCGGTAAGGGCCGAACTAGTCCATTGTGGAAGTTACCGTTTGAATTTGAACTTTGGCGGGTAGCATGACGATTGCCGCGCAGTGCGACAGTGTCAGAGGGGTCAGTGGTCCCCTAGGCCGGACTAGTCCGGGCCTGAGGCCGGACTAGTCCGCCCTTTTGCTGAGGTCAGCAGTTTGGGCTCAGGACTCCTATAAAAATGGGACCCCCGGCCTCATTTCAAACACTCTTGAACCCTAGCGCCGCCACAGCCAACTTGGAGCACTCTTAAGCCTCTTTCTTGCCAACTTTCCCTCTAAAACTAATTCTTGTGTGGATTAGGGTTTAGTGAGGTGGAGAAGAGGAAGAACATCGCGCTTGTGCTCCCGGTTTGATCTCTTGCACTCATTGAGTCTTTGTGAGCTGTGTGTTGAGTGTGTTTGCATTGTTGATCATCTTTGTGGTGTGGGAGCCTCAGATTGTGAGAAGCCCCAACGAATCTTGTATTCGCACTTTGAGATAGTGGAGAACCAAGTTAGGCCCGTGCGGTAAACTTGGTGAGGGAAGGGTTGGTGAACCCGGTCCTTTGTGGACTCCTCAACGGGGACGTAGATTCTTGTGTGGAATCGAACCTCGGGATAAAATCCTTGTGTCTCCGTGTTCTTCGTATTTTGTTTATCGCATATTTAGCTCTAGGGTTGCTAGTCTTGTCTTGTGCCTCACATTGCTTAATCTTGTTAAAACTTGACTAACTCTTGTGTTGATAGTTTCCAAACTTGTCTTAAACATATCCTCACTTGTAGCCTCGAGAAAAACCCTTTAAAATTTGCTAGAAACACTTTTTAGGGTTCTTCACGCAGGCTGACCGGACTAGTCCGCCCCCAGACCAGACTAGTCCGCCCCCTGTGATTTAATCTCGTTTTATTCAGTCATTTGCAGGTCGATTAGCCTATTCACCCCCCCTCTAGGCAACTTTCAATTGGTATCAGAGCAGGACTCTCCACAAAGAGTCTAACAACTCGGAGAGATGGCCGGAGTGGTGTTTGAAGAGGTGTCGACCAACGACTCTCAACCGACACGTGAGGAGACAATGGCTTATCAAGACAAGCCAACGGATGATGAGGAGACTCGCCAGCTCAAGGCGAAGCTCCAGGAGAAGTTGAAGATTGCTGTGGTTGAGCCGTCAAGCTCATCAAGTGGTGGCGGCGGGGTCAACTACAATCGACAAGGGTTCAACTATGAACGCCTTGCCGCCAACAACCACTACCTCTCCATCCCATTGGGGAAACCTCCTCAATTCGATGGAACCGACTACGGGATGTGGAAACACAACATGAAGATCCACCTCGTGTCACTCAATCCGGCATTGTGGCAAATTGTCATGACCGGGGTGGAGATCCCGAAGGATGAGGACAACATCACGCAAGAACAAGCCATCCTCATCCACCGCAACGCTCAAGCTGCGGGTGTGATTATCTCATCTCTCTCAAGAGATGAGTTCAACCGCGTCGATGGTCTTGAGATGGCCAAAGACATATGGAACACCCTCAAGACGGCACATGAAGGAAATCGGGTGGTCAAGGAGGCCAAGATCGAGCTCATCGAAGGAGAGCTTGGGAGATTCGCCATCTTGGATGGTGAATCCCCCCAAGACATGTACAACCGGTTGAAGGTGCTTATCAACAAGAGCCGATCATATGGCTGCACCAAGTGGACCGACCACGAGGTTGTGAAGAGGATGATCCGGGCGTTTATGCCTAGGAACGTCGCCCTTTGCTCCATGATTCGAGAAAGCCCGGGGTTCACTCAAATGACCCCGGAGGAGGTCCTTGGTAGGATCATTAACCACGAGATCATGGAGAAGGAGGCGCTCTTCTACAACGACCTTCAGAAATTCATCGCCTCCAAGATGAAGAACGTTGCACTCAAGGCAACACCCTCTTCAAAGGAGCAAGAGGAAAGTGATGAGGAGAGCCTCGACACCGATGAGGAAGAGGACTTCTTCATCAACAAGTTTAGGAGAATGATGAGGAGGAAGAAAGGTGGATACAACCATGAGGGCAAAGGGAAGGAAAGAGCAAGGCCCAAATCAAAAAGGTCTTGCTACAATTGTGGCGAGTATGGGCACTTCATCGCTGATTGCCCACATGAAGAAGCGAAGAAGAAGAAGGAGGGCAAGCCTCAAGACAAGAAATTTTTCAAGAAGAAGAGGCCCTCCGGACAAGCACACTTGGGGAAGGAGTGGGACTCTAACGATGAGTCCTCCTCCGAAGAAGAAGAGGAGAAGATGGCTACCATAGCCATCGGGAGGAGCTCCAAGGGAAGCAAGCTCTTCCCCAACCTCAACGACGACTACAAACCTACTTGCCTCATGGCAAGGGAGGGAAAGAGAAAGGTAACATCTCATCCCTCCTCCACAACCTCCTCTCAAGACGAATTTGATAGTGCTAGTGAGAATGAACACATGTTTAAGGACATAAGCAAAAGCACCTTGCAAAGGATGAAATTGCTTATGGATGAGATCTTTGAGAAGGAGGATCTCATCAATAGACAAGAGGACATGCTCATCCTTGAGAAGGAGAGGTGTCGAGAGCTTGATGAGCTCCTTGAGCTCGAAAGAGAGAAGAGCAAGGCATTGGAACACGAACTTGCTCTAAGTAAGAAAACGTGTTCAAGTCTTGAGGAGAAGACAATTGAGCTCAAAGATGAACTTGGGAACTTGTCAAAAGTTAACAAAATCCTTGAGTCTCAAGTTGAGTCTCTCAAGAACAATGTAGCCTCTTCCTCCAAGAGCTCAACCGTCTCAAAGGATTCATCCAATGCAACTCCACCTTGCAAGTGCTCTAACTTAATCCTTAAGCTTAAGGATGAACTCAACTCAGCACAAGGCAAGCAAGCACCTAAGGGTGCCATCTTTGACAAGGAAAAGGTGGCATATGCACGAAGTGCATACACCAACACAAGACCTCCCCATGTCAAGGATGGTCTTGGCTATACAAGAGGTGGAAGGCATAACGCCAAAACCTCCAAGTGTGGCAAGGACATGATTGTCTTTGTTAAGGGGAGTTCATCTCCAACTAAAATTGAAAAGAACTCACCCTCTAGCAGCAAAATGCCTAAATCTGAATCGCATCCTTTATTTCATGATTTTGATGCATCTTATGTGCTTAAGAGGAACAAACACGGCAAAGTGTTTGCTAGATATGTTGGGCCACTCCGCAAAAGCCCCAAGCCTTGCGTGTGGGTGCCCAAATGCCTAACTACTAACGTGAAAGGACCCAACTCCGCTTGGGTACCTAAAAGGAAGGCATAAACTTGTTTTGTAGGCTTACTCCTCCGGTGGATCGAAATGGGTGCTGGATAGCGAATGTACCAACCACATGACCAGAGAGAGGAGCATGTTCATAGAGTATGAGGAGAACGAGGACCCAAGTGAAGGAATCTTCTTTGGGGATAATAGCCAAGGGAAAATCCTTGGCTCCGGTAAAATTGCTATCTCCTCTTCGCATACTTTATCTAATGTTTTGCATGTTGATTCCCTAGACTATAATCTCCTATCCATATCACAGCTTTGTGATAAAGGATATAAGTGTGTCTTTTCTAGTGAGGGTGTGAATGTTCTGAGAGAGGGTAATGACTCAATAGCCTTTAAGGGAGTGCTCAAGGGAAAGCTCTATCTTGTGGATTTTACCACGGATAAAGCTCAACTTGACACATGCTTAATGGCAAAAGCCAACATGGGATGGCTTTGGCATAGAAGGCTAGCCCATGTTGGAATGAGGAACCTTCAAAAACTCCTTAAAGGAGAGCACGTTCGTGGCCTAAAGGATGTGGTATTTGAAAAGGATAGGCCATGTGGTGCGTGTCAAGCGGGAAAGCAAGTAGGAGCTCAACACCCCTCTAAGAATGTCATGACGACCACTAGACCTTTGGAATTACTCCATATGGATCTTTTTGGCCCCATTGCTTACATTAGCATCGGTGGCAGCAAGTATGGTCTAGTCATCGTTGATGACTTCTCTAGATATACTTGGGTGTTCTTCTTGCATGATAAGAGTGAAACCCCCGGTGTCCTCAAGAAATTCCTAAGGAGAGCTCAAAATGAGTTCACCTTAAGGATAAAGGCTATAAGGAGTGATAATGGCACCAAATTCAAGAACATGCAAGTAGAAGAGTTCCTAGATGAGGAGGGCATCAAGCATGAGTTTTCCGCTCCCTATTCTCCACAACAAAATGGAATTGCCGAAAGAAAGAATAGGACGCTTATTGAGATGTCAAGGATGATGCTAGATGAGTACAAAACATCGGACCGGTTTTGGGCGGAAGCGGTTAACACCGCTTGCCATGCCGTAAACCGATTGTACCTTCATCGCCTCCTCAAGAAGACTCCTTATGAGCTTCTCGTTGGTAAGAAACCCAATGTTTCTTACTTTCGTGTTTTTGGTAGCAAGTGTTATATCCTCAACAAGAAGCCTAGGACTTCGAAGTTTGCTTCAAAGTCCGATGAGGGTTTCTTGCTTGGATATGACTCAAATACTCATGCGTACCGTGTGTTCAACAAATCCTCCGGAATTGTTGAAGTAGCACGTGACGTGGTGTTTGACGAAACCAATGGCTCTCAAGTGGAGCAAGTTGATCAACATGCCCTTGATCAAGAGGAACCTCCACTAGAAGCTCTAAGGAGAATGGCACTTGGAGATGTTCGCCCACAAGAACCATCTCAAAGCCCAAGTGACCATCATCATTATGAAGTAGGTCAAACCCCCATTGGACAAGTTGGAGATCCACTAGATACTCCCCAAAATGATAACGGGACTGAAGATCAAGGGGGAGGCTTGGATCAAGGTTGAGACCAAAGTGAAGAGGATGAAGCAAGTGATTCAATAGCTCAACCTCCGCATCCTCGCGTTCATCAAAGTGTTCAACGGGATCATCCCGTTGACAACATTCTAGGAGATATCACAAGAGGAGTAACAACACGTTCACGGGTTGCAAACTTTTGTGAGCATTTCTCCTTTGTCTCATCCTTGGAACCCCATAAGGTTGAAGATGCCTTAAGAGATCCGGATTGGGTAGTTGCCATGCAAGAGGAGCTCAACAACTTTAAAAGGAACAAGGTTTGGGAGCTTGTCAAGCGCCCACAAGCTAATGTTGTTGGAACCAAGTGGGTGTTCTGCAACAAACAAGATGAGCATGGCGTGGTAACTAGGAACAAGGCACGACTTGTGGCAAAAGGGTACTCACAAGTTGAAGGATTGGATTTTGATGAGACATTTGCTCCCGTAGCTAGGCTTGAGTCAATTCGGATATTACTAGCCTTTGCTACTCATCATGACTTCAAGCTCTACCAAATGGATGTTAAGAGTGCATTCCTTAATGGCCCAATCAAGGAAGAGGTTTATGTAGAGCAACCTCCAGGGTTTGAAGACCGAGACTATCCTAACCATGTTTACAAATTGCGAAAGGCTCTTTATGGCCTCAAGCAAGCTCCTAGAGCTTGGTATGAGTGCTTAAGAGACTTTCTAGTTGAAAATGGTTTTAGGATAGGCAAAGCGGATTATACCCTTTTCACAAAGCACTTCAACGAAGATCTGTTTGTGTGCCAAATATATGTGGATGACATCATATTTGGTTCCACAAATAAGGTGTTTTGTGATGAGTTCTCCAAGATAATGACGGAGAGGTTTGAAATGTCCATGATGGATGAGTTGAAGTTCTTTCTAGGATTTCAAGTAAAACATCTCAAAGAAGGGACGTTCATAAGTCAAACTAAGTATACAAAAGATATTCTAAGAAAGTTTGACATGGATAAGGAAAAACCCATCAAAACCCCTATGGGGACAAATGGACACCTAGACCTAAATGAGGATGGTCCAAGTGTGGATCAAAAGTTATATAGGTCTATGATTGGTTCGCTTCTCTATCTTTGTGCATCTAGGCCCGATATCATGCTAAGTGTGTGTATGTGTGCACGCTTTCAAGCGGCACCTAAGGCTTGTCATTTGACCGCCGTTAAAAGGATCTTGAGATATCTAGTACACACACCTTCCCTAGGACTTTGGTACCCCAAAGGATCTAAGTTTAACCTCATTGGATATTCCGATGCGGACTATGCGGGGTGCAAAGTCGATAGGAAGAGCACATCGGGTACATGTCAATTCTTAGGTCGATCTCTAGTGTCTTGGTCCTCCAAGAAGCAAAACTCTATTGCTCTCTCCACCGCCGAAGCGGAATATGTTGCAGCCGGAAGTTGTTGTGCACAACTTCTCTGGATGCGACAAACCCTTAGGGATTATGGGATTAACTTGCGCAACATTCCACTCTTGTGTGACAACGAGAGTGCCATCAAGATAGCCCATAATCCGGTGGAGCACTCTAGGACCAAACACATAGACATTCGACACCATTTCTTGCGAAATCACTCAATGAAGGGAGATATTGTAATTTCTCATGTGAGGACGGAACATCAACTCGCGGATATCTTCACCAAGCCTCTTGATGAGAAGCGTTTCTGTGAGCTAAGAAGTGAGCTCAACATTTTGGATTCTAGGAATGTGGCCTAAACCACATTTCTCACTTTTTGAGCTATTTCGAAAAACTCTTCTTTATCGTGATTTCTCTTCAAAATCCGTTTGAGAAAACTTTTTCTTGAAAATTGATCATGTTTTTATCACATTCTTTCTCTAATTATCTTTTTTGCATTGCTTGTTGTCCAAAAGGACAAATGTTTGGAGGGCAAAGCTCTAAAATACAATTTTTCAGCCTAGTCGAACCGGACTAGTCCGCCCATTGGACGGACAAGTCCGGGTCCAGACTAGTCTGCGGCTAGTCCGCATACCGGACTAGTCCGCTCTGAGGCCGAACTAGTCCGGAGGCAGACTAGTCCACATCTCGTCCGCGCACCGGACTAGTCCGTCCTGGCACCGGACTAGTCCGGCCCTTGGGGGCTTAAACCCCCAGGGTCGGCCCAGACCCCTCTTCTTCCTCCCACTTGCGCCTCTCCCTCTCCCACGCTCAAGCAACCGCCTTTTTGGCGATTTTTCGCTCCATCCACCAAATCTCGATTCCAATCCGTGCATTGGAGCCCTTGGGAGTGAGGGATCGTTTTCCCGCGCTTCACCTTCGCAATCCATCGTCAATTTCGTCGATTCTCGCGGATTTAAGAAGGTATTCTAGCTTTTCAAAAACTTTCCCCATTTTTGATTCTTTAGGTTTTTGATAGGAACACCTTCATAGATGTTGCTCCATATACCCTTGTGATCATAGCCTAGGAGTATTGCATGCTAATCCGAAGATTTTTCGATGATTCGATTAGGGTTAGGGTTTATCCTGTGCAACCCGGACTAGTCCGGCCCATGACGGACAAGTCCGCCAGGCGGACTAGTCCGCCCCTAGGGCGGACAAGTCCGGTTTGCACAGAGCAAACCCTAGTCCTTGTCTTCTCTCGAGATCTTTTCTGCAATGCTCCCTCTACTTGGACTCATACCTTCCTTTCTATATGCTTTTCACAGCATGTCGAACTCGGAGCGTTCCCCTCCTCGTCCCAACCCCGAGGGGCGAACCAAAGCTCAATTTGTCGAGGCAAGAACCAAGGTTGCGCTCATAGAAGCGCAAAAGGCGAAGGAAGAGAGGCGGCTGAAGGCACTCGAAGCCTCCAAAGTTGCCGCGAGCATCTACAATGAGGAAGAAGCCATAGCTCGAGCAACCGCAGAGTCCCTCAATGAGCTGAGGAAGAAGAAAAGGGAAGACAGGGAGGCTCACAACTCCAGGGCCGCTGAGGCCAATGCTCCCAAAAGGAAGAGACTCATCACTGCTGGCGAGAAGGCAAAGGGCAAGGAGCAAGCCCAAAGGGAAGAAGAGCCAAGGGTCGAGCGTGACCCTAAGAAAGGAAAGGCTCCGGCTCCAGTCGAGCCGAAGAAGAAGAAGCCCTCCATCAAGGTGCCAGCCAAGAAGGCACCCGGAGGAGTTTTGATTCGTGAAAAAGGGAAGGCTCAGGCTGTTGGCCCTCTTGTGATGCACAGTCCAGCACGTAATCCAAACCGTCAGCCCAACCTCTCAGCCAACACATTCAAAGGAAAAGGGGCAGAAAAGGCAAGACGGCTGAGAACAGACAAAGTGTACTCTTATGAGAAGAGCACAGCTGACCCGCGATTCTGGAATGACTTTCACTGGATTATTATCGCCTTGTCTACATGAAGATGAAGACTCCTGTGACTGATGCCCAGTGGGTTGACTGGGCCTACATGGCTCAGAAGAAGCATGCTGCATTTGATGCTGTGATCAATGCAGTGGAACGGCATGGAATCAAGGATATCATGGGATTCCAGTACGACTGGAACATTGAGGTGATTGTCCAGTTCTACACAACCGTCTACTTTCACTCTTTTGGAGATCGCCGGATGACTTGGATGACAGATGGAGAGCAGTACACTGTCACATTTGAAGACTTTGCCAAGATTCTAGGATTGGAGGAGCACCTTGAGCATGAGATCATCATCTCTAACCTCAAGGCCCTAGACCGAGATGCCCTTGACTTCATGTATCCAGACCATCTTCCTTATGAGGCAGGATTGGCAAGAAACATCAAGCCATTTTTCAGTGTGCTCAACCGCCTCCTTCGGAAGACCATTGCCCCGAAGGATGGGGATGCCGGAGTCATCCAGGGCAACTTGAGGCACTTGCTGGTGCTGATAGATGGGGAAGAAAGCTTCAACTTAGCTGAGTACATCTTTGATGATATCTTCAATATATCTCATACCCCCAACAGGTCTTGTGGCTATGCTCCTTATGTGATGTGCCTTATTGAGAAAGTCTCCGGAATTACCTTCCAGAAGGATGTCTCACATAAGAGACTACATCCTCAGATTCCCCCACCTCTGCCTCTTCCTCCGCGCCGCAAGAATGCGGATCCTCCATCTCAGCCGGAGGAACCTCGTGGTGGAGCCTCTCGTCGTGCCTCTCACTCACCTGTTGGCTCCTCTAGCAGCGGAGTCCTCAAGTTTCTTAGGTCCATCTTCACCTCGTGCCGCAAAGCCGAGGTGCGAGCTCAGCGGACTGAGAGATACGTGAGGAAGCTCTGCAACAAGATGGAGATTCCGATGAGCCCTGAGGCCTCCGACGACGAGCTCACTCCTTACCCCCTTCTCACCCCCGAGGAGTTGGCACTCTTGGGTGAGACGGAGGGTACCTCCTCACCGGGCTCCGACGACGACGACGATCATGAGGAAGACGTCGAGGACCCGGAGGCCACGGAGAGTGACTCCCGCGACGGCGATAGTGACGAGGACGAGGACTAGCTCTTGGGTCCTTGTCCCCCTCTTCTTTTCCTTTTTGGTGCCTTGATGCCAAAGGGGGAGAGTTAGGGGGAGTCAGCTAGTCCGTTGTATGAGTTTGGAGGGAGTAGCAGTCTTTTGTGTTTTGTGTGGTGTGTTCTTGTCATTTGGACCTCATTTGTAACTTATTCATGCTACCGGGATGTTTACATTTGTGCAAGACTTGCTAATGTTGTTAAATATCAATATAATGCTCTTATTATCAATCTTTTGGTTACATTGATGCTCTTTATGTCTTGTCACAATTGTTGAGCACATCACATAGGCACCCCACCATAACGTGTGTGGGTATGAAAGATCTCCTCCACCTCTTTTACATGTTGCATACATTGAGGGGGAGTCGTTCATACGCACACAAGTTATGAAAACCAAATTTAATACTCTTTATTGTTGAAGGACTTAATGTGTTGTCATCAATCACCAAAAAGGGGGAGACTGAAAGTGCATCTAGGTTCCCCGTGGGTTTTGGATGATTGATGACGACAATTAAGTCACTAATGAGCTCATGTGATCTTAGCACAGGTGTGGACTCGATCGGAGACACAAACCCTCAAAAAGGAAAAGGAAGGAAACGGAGTCGACTCGAAGCGTAAAAACTAGGGTTTCTAGCGTGTTGAGTTAGACTAGCCGTAGAAATAGGAGGGTGTGTGCGTAAAGTGCAAAGAGATCAAAGTAGGAGCTCAAGAGTGCTGGTTGAGGTAGAAATCCTATTTGAAGTTGAAGTTAGAGTAGTCTGGCAGGAGTAGCCGGACTAGTCCGCCTTAGGGCCGGACTAGTCCGCTCCTGGCGAGACTAGTCCGTTTTCACACGGACCAGAAGGTCATGTGTGACTTCGGACTAGTCCGTAGTGGACCGGACTAGTCCGGGGTACCCCTTGAAGTGAAGTTTCGGGACTAAGTCCTAGAGAGCGGACTTGTCCGTTTTGGGGCGGACCAAAAGGTCCTGTGTGAGATCGGACTAGTCTGTCCGTGGGCCGGACTAGTCCGTGGTGCTGAGTGCAGAGAGGTTTTGTGACTAAGTCTGGGAAGGCCGGACTAGTCCGTGGTCTCCAGACTAGTCCGTTTTCACACGGAACAAAAGGTTCTGTGTGAGATCGGACTAGTCCGGTAAGGGCCGGACTAGTCCGTTGTGGAAGTTACCGTTTGAATTTGAACTTTGGCGGGTAGCGTGACGATTGCCGTGCAGTGCGACAGTGTCAGAGGGGTCAGTGGTCCCCTAGGCCAGACTAGTCCGGGCCTGAGGCCGGACTAGTCCGCCCTTTTGCTGAGGTCAGCAGTTTGGGCTCGGGACTCCTATAAAAAGGGGACCCCCGGCCTCATTTCAAACACTCTTGAACCCTAGCGCCGTCATAGCCAACTTGGAGCACTCTTAAGCCTCTTTCTTGCCAACTTTCCCTCTAAAACTAATTTGTGTGTGGATTAGGGTTTAGTGAGGTGGAGAAGAGGAAGAACATCGCGCTTGTGCTCCCGGTTTGATCTCTTGCACTCATTGAGTCTTTGTGAGCTGTGTGTTGAGTGTGTTTGCGTTGTTGATCATCTTTGTGGTGTGGGAGCCTCAGATTGTGAGAAGCCCCAACGAATCTTGTATTCGCACTTTGAGATAGTGGAGAACCAAGTTAGGCCCGTGCGGTAAACTTGGTGAGGGAAGGGTTGGTGAACCCGGTCCTTTGTGGACTCCTCAACGGGGACGTAGATTCTTGTGTGGAATCGAACCTCGGGATAAAATCCTTGTGTCTCCGTGTTCTTCGTATTTTGTTTATCGCATATTTAGCTCTAGGGTTGCTAGTCTTGTCTTGTGCCTCACATTGCTTAATCTTGTTAAAACTTGACTAACTCTTGTGTTGATAGTTTCCAAACTTGTCTTAAACATATCCTCACTTGTAGCCTCGAGAAAAACCCTTTAAAATTTGCTAGAAACACTTTTTAGGGTTCTTCACGCAGGCTGATCGGACTAGTCCGCCCCCAGACCGGACTAGTCCGCCCCCTGTGATTTAATCTCGTTTTATTCAGTCATTTGCAGGTCGATTAGCCTATTCACCCCCCTCTAGGCAACTTTCACTAATACATGATCTACGAGTATTAAGTGTGATTAATAGTGTGATAACGCGCCTTAATGACAGCGTTACCCCGATTAATAGCCCACTAATCATGTGTCATTAATATAGCATTAATGACACATAATCAGGTATTGAAACTATTGCTTTAACTGTACCTTGAAAGTCCGAGCTGTTGGAGATCTGTCAGTCTTCCATTGAGGTCCTAGGTCTGGAGGCTCAACACGTGGTAGCTCCGAAGCTTCCCCTCGTGGGGAGGCAGGTCTGGAGCCACTATACACGTGGTAGTACCGGAGCTTCCCTCTACTGGGTGTTATGTCCGGGGTCACTCGACACGTGGCAAGACCGGAGCTTACCTATGGAGGGAGTTAGGTCCGACCTTGTGTTGCACGTGGCAAGGCTGGAGCTACCCAAACGAGGGAGGCGAGTCCAGTACTGTGTAACACATGCGGCCTTCGGAGGTCTTCAACTTGGACTCGAGGAACTCCTTAGTGTTTCTTGTGATATCATGGGGTACCCGGTACGCGGGTACCGATAGCCTTGTTGTGTTCACGCTTGTTGTGGCCATTGAAGGAATGAAGAGGTTGTTTGGAAAGAGGAAGGGGGCTGCAAGCTCAAGCCATGGTGGAGATTCAAGTGCACACCTCTCCTCTATCGCTACAACAAATCCACGACGGATGAGTGTGTGAGAAGACACTCCCATGGATGAGAGGAGCAACCCGCATAAACTTCTGCACGACAACGACCTCGACAAAGTGAAGTTAAAGATCAAGCACGCAAGCTCCTCCAAGATTGTGAGTTTTATCACACTAAGGCTTATGATTGGGATTTGATCTCCAAAATAGGTATGGATTCCAAATTCTTTTCCCTTTGGTGTGCACTAGGATGGGAAAATTTTGCCCACATAGAGGAGAAATATTCACGCCTTCTCACTCTACAATTCCTTTGCACCCTCAAAATAAGATTTGATGTTATTACTTTTAGATTAGTTCAAAAAATACAACATCTTATGGAAAGAACTAAGTGAAATCCTAGGCTTCCATAAACGTCGTTTGCTAGATTTAGAAACTTTGCTTAAATTTAACAAACAAAGTTTTTGGCATGAATTGACTGGTGAGGTCACATGTAGTGCTCCTAGGAATAGCCACTTGCAAAATTCTACTGTTCGTCACATGCATAGATGGGTAGCTAACAACTATGTTACCTAGAGGAGATATTAGAGTGGTTTGTGATGATGAACTAAAAATTTTATTTGCCATGATTAAGAAGATAAAAGTTACTCCAGTTATTGCCATGATGACGCAATGGTTAGATAGTATTTCAAGGATAGGGCCAATTGAATGCACTTCATTGATTACCCGCATTGCTACTAGGGTAGGAGCATTAGAATATACTTCATTTGAGTACATTGAAACTGAACGAGAATTGATTAATTAAGATTATCTAGTGCAAGGACATACCCTTAAGCATGATCATACCGGCTCTTTGGTATTTTTCTATCCCAGCTTTATCAACGAAATTTGGTTACCTAACCCGGATTTTCATTTTGTACAAATGTTCGAGACTAACTATTGATCTTCTTCCTATCGAGGAAGCTCGAAGAAGTAATGTCTCCGGTAGGGTAACTAGAAGCCGTACAAGGAGAGCGGCCACGACCATGCCTCCAACAACCTCTCAGTCCATGAGTACCAAGAGGAAGAGAACCTAACGGGTGATGCACCCGGATGGACTCAACCTCAACCGAATGAGGTCGGAGGGCCATCTTTGCATGGATGGCCGAGTACCGCTTGGTAGCCATCCCTATCCACTTCAAGCTCTAGCGGCTTGCCTCCAACATCCATGAGAGGACGTCATTCCTTTTCGGCTAGAAGTCATCATGACTATAGCCAAAGAATGATGGATCTCACTAGACATATGGGAAACCTTGAAGTGAGGACGACAGACATCTACAACACACTCCAAGAGCATGTCCAGGGTACCCAGGACTGGAAACAACACGTGGACACTCAGTTCACAACTTCAACTCCACGCTACAACGACAACAAGCTGATCTCGCGGCATACTTCCATCATTAGGGGTTCAACCCTTATCATGGACGTGATTGAATAACAAGCTTGGGGGAGGACCCACACTTGAGGTAACTTGTATCACACCCATTGCATATTTATTTTCCATTCATCCACCATTCACCTTGCATATAAAAAAAGTAATGTAGATTTGCTTTCAGTCAAATAAAGATGTTCGGTAAGAATGATTTAGAGTTTACATAGATGAAATGATAATAGTTCCTCTGTTTTATTTTTCCGAAGTCTCTAGTTTACAACTTGCTATTCTCCAAATATTTTTTTCATTGGTTAAAGTTAACTTTGCCTTGATTTAGAAATTGTGGGTAGCAAAAGCTTAATCTAATTCTAGGTTGTTGTTACATTTGATATGGTGATAGGGCTGCTATTCCTAGTTTAAAAGTGAAACTTAGATTTCTAGAGAAAATTCTAAAAATATTTAAGTTACCCTCATTTGATTGGAAATACCTACCAAAGCCATATGATATTTTACATTGATAAACCTTATGCATATGCTATTTGCATTCACAATGAGCCTAGTCAAACTAGTATAGTGCTATGTGAGAATTCATTAATTTCTTTTTTAATTCAAGACTTCACTTGCACATGCTAAAACTTATACACTAGAAGATAGCAAAATTCCATCATACCATCATTCCACGATAAAAAAGAAACTCCATGTCTTTCATGCTTAGTACTCCCTTCAAGTTTATTGCATAAAAAGAGAGTAGAAGACATGTCTACAAGAAAAAAAAAGAAAATGCATGCTTACATCATAAGCATGAGGAAAAAAATGCATGCTTCCATCAAAAGCATGAGAAAAAAATGTAGCCATGTTTCATTTTTGCAATAAAGAGAGTCTACATCAAAAAGGAGTCATCTCAATATCCACTTCCACTTCCGTTCCATCACACATGCACAAGTCTTGAATCAAAAAGTTTTGAATTGATTTCTCCTAAGGCTTACTCTTTTGACTTAGCAACATTATGTGTTGCATATATGCCTACTACATTCCCTACCAAGCGCCACATAAAATCCCTATTTAAGTGGTAGGATCCACATAGGAAAATGCCTTGGTGAGGATATATTTTCACTACACAAAAAGGAGTGATTGAGATAATCAAATTGAGGTACTTAGAATCTAAATTGAACTCTTCGGAACTTGAGTGCAACTTGATATCTAGGCTATGCTTGCTCCATTTACTGTTCTGTCTTTCTACTACCCATGAATAGGAGAAGGCATAAGCTCCATAATGACATAAGAAGGGTAAAGTACCATAGCCAATTTTTGCAATACTAGGTAGAGTATTTTGTTGTGCACTTGGTACTTTTGAAAGGTAGAACATTGTAGCAACTCCTGATCATCAACCTAAAGTCTTGACTTTGCTCGGGACAAGCAAAGGATAAGTTTGGGGGAGTTTGTTGATGGCTATTATATCCCATTTTCATCCGTCACTATAACTCAATTATGTGAAGGAAAAGTCATTTCTTGCACACATCACCTACTTTACCTATTTCCACTTGTCCTTGGAAGAATAGTGCATGCAGGCTTTTTATGCAGGAAATGAGGTGAAAGAAGGGAAGCAATCCTAAAAAGTATCATCCCATCCAATCAAGCATCGACACGTGGCATCACATGGATCAAATGTTCCTCAAACAGACGTATCCGAGGAGATCCAATGGTTTATCACCCATTTCAGTCAATGGGACCCACCTGGAAGTGACCTGGAGAAAACACACTGGAATTGGTCAGAAGGCCAGTTCGCCACACTGTTGGTTTGGTCAAACCCTTTCTGACGCCAAACTCGGTCAACTTCCATGTGTCGCCTGTGGTGCCCTAATTACAATGAAGACTGATTCACATGCTTTTCTTGGCAGGAACTGATCCTTCTCCAGTTATAAATAGGACCCCCTACCCAACACTTCTCACACACAACACTTGAGATTCATTCTATTGTATCCACTATCTTCCATAGTCTTAGAGGAGTTTAGGCTGTAGAGAGGAGAGCCTCTAGTCCCTAGTCCATATTAGGAAAGGAGTAGAAGGAGTCTCTCTTCCCGATTCCAAATTGGGAAAGATATGGCTCATGTATTCCTTTTTGTATCTGTGACTTTGTGCATAATAAAGATGTTATCTTTAGTCTTCTTTTATACATATGCTTGGATGAAGCGTTTCTTGTTTGATTGTGGAGTCCATGTATGTGGTAGAAGTAGTCTTTATGATTATGCCATAACAATTTTATTCTATCATCATAAACACTACAAACCTCCACTATAGTCAAATAAGTTATGATATGACCATGTTAATATGAATAACTTGTGCTACATATCAGCATTTGTTCAACGATGTTTAGGTTAGTCATTGTCTTAAGATGGCTTGTGCCTAGGATCTTAAGGTATTTACTTAATATGCTAGCATGGTGCTAGGATAGTTAAGTAGTATTGGATGTCTCGCGGACTCTGAAGAGGTAGGCAGTAGGTGGTGAGAGCCCTATCTGTCCTTTGTAATCCTCCACGTTCGGCTATACCACATGCTCTTGGCAGGAGTCGCTCTGGTATTGATAGGGTTAAGCATGTGCCTGATGTGTTGAACAACTTAGCATAAGGATTCACCATTGCCATGCTCATTAGTATCTAACCTAGGCTATGTATATTTGTATTAGAGGCTTTATAGGAGAAACTACCTAACTCTTAGTCTAATATCCCTTAGACCCATTTATCCCCCTTACAATAGAATGCTCTTGTGTGTGTCACACTACCTCAACTTATCTATTATCCGTTCTCACTAGAACCTTAATGTGACCAATCTACCCTTTTCATTTGATGATTGCTACACTTCCACCTATCCTTCCTTTGGGATAAAATAAATGACACCCTTTGAATACTCTTTTAAGGGGAAATGCTACACCGATAGTTTTTGTGCGCTTGTGGAATTTATTATGTACGTAAGAAACGTCAACAACCATATTATCGAATGGAGTACCAGGGAAATACTTTCAACGCAAAATAGAAGCACACCAAGGAGATCCAATATCACCACCTCTCTTTGTGCTAGCGGCAGAAATGCTACAGATACTAACTAATTAGGCAGCAAGAAGAGAACTATATCAATGCCAATAACACAACATGAAATTGTGGATTTCCCAGTGGTGCAATATGCAGACGACACAATCATGGTACTCAAAGCCTCACAAAGGGAGCTATTCTTTTTAGAAATTTGTTACAGGCACTAGGCAGAGCAACAGGGCTAAGTGAACTGGAGGAAATCATGCCTCATCCCAATAAACTTATCGGAGGAGGAGGCCAATACAATGGCAGGCACACTGGACTGAACAATCTAGGTATTCCCTTTCACATACCTAGGATTGCAAATGAGGCTAAACAAACCAAAGGCTGAGGATTTTGCCAACCTAGTCACAAGAGTAGAAAGAAAACTTCCATCATCAGCGACATGGCCTTCCATGGCAGGGAGATGCACTTTGGTCAATAGCATTTTGTCTGCAATTCCCATATACACAATGTGCACCATTAAATTGAAAGCCCAGGTGATCAAGGGAATCAACAAGACTAGGAAAACATGTCTATAGAGGAGCTCTTGCATTGCGGGAAAAGGGATGCCACTAGTTGTGTGGGCAAAGGTAACATCACCGCTCGATAAAGGTGGGCTTGGAATTAAACATCCCAAAACAATCTACCGCTCGCTACTCAACTTCTTTTCAGGATCTATAATAAATGTGATGTCTCTTGGATGCGACTAGTTCTAAAAATATATTGCACAAATGGAAGACCGCCCCATTGCACAAAAGACGAAGGTCATTCTAGTGGAGAGATGTGTTAAGCCGCTAGGAGGAACTAAGGCCACAACTCAAGGTATGTAGTGGTCATGGAGACACAATTTCCCTTTGGATGGATGAATGGGAAGGGCACCTCCTGAAAAATGACCTCTCTAGACTATTCTCCTTTCCAACAAAACTTAATATCTCCATCGCCCAATTCTGCGCTCAACCAGAGATCTTAAGACATTTCTTCAGCCCACTCTTAGAAGAGGCTCATGCACAATTTGATGGTCTAATGGACCTTAAGGAAAAAATGGACAATAGGAACTAGGGTCGGGACATTTGGATGAATAGCAATAGCAAGGAAATATTCTCTTGCAAGCAAGTTTACAGATTCCAGTTCAGGCTCAAGAACCCACCACTGCCTTTCCAATGGATCTAGAAATCCAAAAAGTGTGAAGAAGGTAAATGTGAGGATCGGGGTCCCGACAAACCAGGAATCACATTGGGTAGTGTCGTTCTATGCGACACTCAATAGCACAACATAGAAAGGAACAAAGAACTCATAACATAAGTGAGCAACTTATATTATTCTTAGAGTTTTATACAAAAGTTCTACATTAGTGGAAGTCTTCATACAACTCTCTCGAATCTAAAATACACCAGTAGCGGTCGTATCTGGCCCGTGGATACTCTACACTAGCATCATAGAAGAAGGCAGTGGCATCCAAGGCTTCCATTTGTCTGCATACCCACAAAGAGTACTGCCTAGAAAGACGGCATATCTATATACCTGCAAAACTCGTATAAATGCAGTTGTGGGCACAAGGCTCAACAAGACTTAATTGTCTCACCTAAGAACATGAAATTCTACATGCTGGGAATGTAAGACTTATATTTAATCTGCAGTAAGTAAATGTTCACTATTAGTAGATCCTTGTATCAAGTATATATTAGCATGTATCGTCTTTGCACACGGCAACATCATGAACTCCACAATCAAACAAGAAAGGCTTCACCCACGAGGTTGCAGGGCCCAAGGTTACACAGGCCTTAGCAAGTTAATTTCTTAGAATCATAAATTTAGTTTTTCTATCAGCTACCTCAATCAAAGGTACTTAACCATCCAGCAGGTTCCACCCAGTTCCAGTTTTTACTACGTCACAGCGCAGTGAACAAGTATGCTCCCTCCCGCGAGCGACGGTGATTCAAATCATTAAACACCTGGCTTGCATGTGACATACACCCGTCCAGAAGAGACTCAAGATCCTCCCTCGTGATGTCATAAGTGACAACCTTTCACAAGACACCCAAATGGCGAAGCGGTCCACCGTCCCGGAAGCATGCCCCACATATAGGATCGACGCAGTGGTGTAACACTCTGATTTTCAAGTTTTGGCAAATTAAAACTCAAATGGAAATTTAGAGTTAATAATAGCAAGAAATTATTTTTTATAAAGAAATATATTGAATATATGCATCTCATATTGCATTTTGCATTTACCTTTAAGTATTAAAATTTATTTACCAGAACAAATACATTGAAAGCAATTAAATTTCCATAACGAATATGAAAGATAAGAAATATAGAAAACTAGAAACAAAAATAAAAATAATAAACAAGGAAAGAAATAATAACTCCTGAAAAGTATAACAATAAGTAAATTAAAGAAGAAAAAGAAAGAATAAGGAATTAGTAAATAATAAGTAAAAATAAATACTAATAATAATACAAAGAAATATATAAATATAAATATATAATACAAAATAAATAAATAAAATGAACAAGAATAAAACAAAAAAATAAACTAAAAAATAGAAAATATAAATAAATAAATAATATAGAAAGAAAAAGAAAAAAGGCCAGCACCGCCGGCCAGGCCGAGCGGCCGGCCGCCCAGCGCCCCCGCGTTGCGGTCAACGTGCCCGAGCCGCGCCAGTGCCAGCGCCACGGCGGACTCGCGCGCGCGCGTGTCGCGTGCCGCACCGCACCGAGCGGTCTATGGATCGTGCGCCCCACGCCGTGGCCGATCGGGATTGAGTCCCGACTCGGTACCGAACCCTCGCGCCTATATAAACACCGGAGACTCCATGAGTTTTCATCAACGCCAGCCACCGCCAAAAAATCCCTAGCATCAGTAGAACGGGAGAGACCATAGGCTGTGCCGCCAAAAAAAAGGAAGAAGAGGAAGAAAAAGGAGGAAAGGGCCGCTGTCCGCAGAGATCCTTGCATCATCGCCGTTCTTTGTGGGAGATCGCTACCTCGCCGCCATCGCTGTTCTGCCAGAGGATTTCATCGTCGTCTCTTTTATCTACGTCATGCCTTCGTCCTCTTCGTCTACGTCAGGCCATCGTCATCTTCATCCACAAAACCCTAGATCCCGGAGACACACGACGTCGCCGCCGCTCCACGGCCGTCCAGACTAGATGCACACACGGTAGGTATTACGATTTAGATCTAGACAACTATTTTGGATCTAATACTTGAACTAAATCACGTGTAGGACGTGTTTTATTTGAGCGGCCGTTAATCATCGTCAAATCATCTCAAAACGACTTGGAACTTACATATTAGATTAAATCATACAAGATCAATCTATTATTTTAGATTTGAATAAATTTATATTTTCAGTATTGTTTAATCTGTTTTCAGATTTAATAATAAGATTAAAGCCTAGTCAATTCATAAAGTATCAAATTAAATCCAGAAAAATTCTAGAAAATTTAGGATAAATTCTAGAAACTTATTAATAATATTTTCATCACATTTAATGCGCTTAAATAATAATTTTGCCTCTGAATTAATTGTAATTAATCCCAAACTTGCCCAAATAAATAGCAAATCAATATCGAAATTTATTAAAAAGCCATAGAAATTTATATAACATTAATACGAACATATTTTCTGCATGTATCCATATTTTGCATATTTATTAGTGGTTGCAATGCATTTATTATGTATGTTTGCTTGTGTATGTGGTTAATTGCGAGTAGACGGTTTGCTCAAGAGGTTATGATTGAGAAGCGATTATCCGAGGATCTTCATGCATGAAACTTTGATTGGTTGAGACATCGAATTGCGGGATATAAAGGCAAGTGTCCTTGAACATACTGATCCTATATTTAAATGTTTTGTTTGCCAAACTGCATGCTTGTGTCAATTTGATGGGAACTCCTATGATAGGAAGTTTACTAGCTTTGTTTAACCACTCTTGTCACCTAGGATACATGGTAGAGAGTCGAGAAGGGATTTGTACCTTTGCTTCACTTAATCAATTGGGATGGGAAAACAACTATACCATTTAATAATGCATTAATGAGATTATGGTTAATATGATATGGTAATGGGTGATCTAAGCAAGCCTGGTATGTGGATGGGTTGGAAGACATGGTGGTTGCTTTCTTTAGATCTAACGACCGGTTCACGCGAGAATATGCCAGGACAACAGTGCCACCACAAAGCCAAGTATGGGTGTGGCATAGTTGAATAATTAGGAGTGCTGCTAGTAATGTATGAACCATTGGATGGCATGGGGAACGGGGGTCGAGGAGGGTTACCCTGGGATCCGCATGGCACACGAGGGGGCCCGTGGGTGGGAGAATGGAGATTCAAACCTGCCGATGAAACCTTAGTGTCCCCGTACATACTAGTAGTCCCTTTTGAAAGGCTATTTTGTGATCTCTTGGCCGCACACCAACGGAAGTGTGACATCGCAACATAGAGGTTCTTAGTCATCGAAATGTGTTGAAATCACGAACATGTGGGTAAAGTGGTACAACCTCTGCAGAGTGTTAAAAACTATCATGATAGTCGTTCTCCCGATTAAGAGCACCTGGATGACCTACATGATTAGAATTGGACTTGGGATTTTGGGGTTCTTCGTATGGTTTGGTTTGTCACTTGAGAACAGTCGGTTTAAGGAATATGGAATTGGCATATGGTATTAAATTAATTATTGGCTGGTATAAATGGATTATAATTGAGAATGTTGGATTAATGATATGATAATTACTTGGGTTATGAAGGGAAATCAACTCACATAGACATAATAGGCTGCTTTTACATGTTTACGAAATGTACTTTTCTGCAATTAGCCATTTTATTCCAGTCATTTGTTTAGCTACATGTCATCTATTCCCACACTTGCTAAGTACGACACATACTCATCCCTGCAATCCCCCCCCAATAGCTACCAGAGATAATTGGGAGTACCCTGAGGATCACGCGGAGTACTAGGTTGCGTACCGCCATCAATTGCCTGTGGATGGAGTCGTGCTACTTAGTTTATTTTCCGCTGCATTAAATAGAGTTTTGTCATTTTTGAACTATTGGATTATTGTAATAAAGTACTTATTTAATAGTTAAGATGAGGTTAAATTTTGTATATCGTTTGTGATGCATCCGTATATGTGTGATGAACATCCTGGGCACACATATGTGTTACGCTTGGTTCATATTCGGAAATGGGTGTCACAAATTGATATCAGAGCCACAGGTTGATCGTAGGACACAACCAAGATAGAATGGACACTTTAGAGTACATAGGGACACTCAGGAAGCGTTGTGATTTGTTTGGTGTGTTCATTGCTATATAATGTTGTTTGTATGCTTGTGTGCTTATTAGAGGATTGTGGGATGCTTTAGCATTGCCATATCCATATAGGCTTGTATAGGTAGTTGTTTAGGATTATATACCTTGATGCATGCATATATGTTGGGATTCCTTCTATTTTCATTCTTGTCTCTACTTCTGTGGAAGATTGTCACTACAAGGAGATTCATAACCCCGGATGAAGCTACATGAGAGTGTGGAGATGTTATCAAGAGTTTTCTCATCTCTTATTTAATTCGTTTGAATCTCGAGGGCGAGATTCCTTTTAAGGGGGTAGATAGTAACATTCCAGAAATTTCAAACTTTGCTAATTCAAATATAAAAGGGGACTCAAAATTTTTATTTCCAAATCTCTTCTTCAGCCCATCCGAATCTGGAGGGCGAGATTCATTTTAAGGGGGGTAGAACTGTAACACCCTGATTTTCAAGTTTTGGCAAATTAAAAACTCAAATAGAAATTTAGAGTTAATAATAGGAAAAAAAATGTTTTTTATAAAGAAAGATATTGAATATATGCATCTCATATTGCATTTTGCATTCATCCTTAAGTATTAAAATTTATTTACCAGAATAAATACATTGAAAGCAATTAAATTTCCATATCGAATATGAAAGAAAAGAATTATAGAAAACCAGAAATGAAAATAAAAATAATAAATAAGGAAAGAAATAATAACTCCTGAAAAGTATAACAATAAGTAAACTAAAGAAAAAAAAGAAAGAATAAGGAATTAGTAAATAATAAGTAAAAATAAATACTAATAATAATATAAATAAATATATAAATATAAATATATAATAAAAAATAAATAAATAAAATGAATAAGAATAAAAGAAAAAATAAACTAAAAATAGAAAATATAAATAAATAAATAATAATATAGAAAGAAAAAAAGGCCAGCACCGCCGGCCAGGCCAAGCGGCCGGCCCGCCCAGCGCCCCCGCGCTACGATCAACACGCCCGAGCCGCCAGCGCTAGTGCCGCGGCAGACTCGCGCGCGCGTGCCGCTTGTCGCACCGCACCGAGCGGTCTCTGGATCGCGCGCCCCACACCGTGGCTGATCGGGATTGAGTCCCGACTCGGTATCGAACCCTCGCGCCTATATAAACGCTGGAGACTCCGTGAGTTTTTGTCAATGCCAGCCGCCGCCAAAAAAGCCCTAGCGCCGGTAGAACAGGGAGAGACCAGAGGCTGCGCCACCAAAAAAAAAAGGAAGAAGAGAAAGAAAAAGGAGGAAAGGGCTGCTGTCCTTCGATAGTTCTGGATTGTCCAAACTTTCTAATGTGTTTTTTGGAGTAACGTTACCCTCGATGGTTTTGGACTTTCCAAAGTTTTCATCACCTAACTCGCACGTGTTTCTCGGTTCAGATTGTCCGAACTTTTTCTCACGTGAGTCAACACGGTTGATCTTTACAAACATGTTTTTCAGGAGTAACATTTACTCTTTACATGGTTAGGATTGTCCGAACTTTCGGGCACATGATTTGCACGTGAGTTTAAGATTGGAATGTCCGATCTTTTGCCTTTACAGTGCAACACCGCTTTTGGTCAATTTGATAATTTTATTTGCTGAAATAATTGTGCAGTGGATCTGTTTTTAACTTGGAATGTTTTCAAACTTGCTTTTTGGCTTATGGAATGTTTGCTTAGTATTATCTTACTAAGTTTTTTGATGTGTTATGGCTGATTATGGTGGTTAAACAACTATGGTTTGCAACATGCTTATGTTAGGTGCTCATGTAAGGTGTTGTGTTTTTCGGACTAACGAGAGTCAAGTCGAGGACTTGGGCTTGCAAAGATTGGTTGTTTATTCATGTGCAGGTGTTGCTTGAGGTCAAGACATGGATGGTGACGGGATCCATTGAAATAGTCTTAGGGAGAAGATGAGGTTCAACAACCAAGTTCAGGAGGAATTGTGGTTGAGTTGGTTGGGAGGTCATGCAGCATGTTTGGGTCAAGAACAATGCATATGAAGGTATCGTGAATGTCATTGGAAGGTGTTTAAATGTATGTAAGTGGTGCATGGATGTGGCTACATTGTTCCAAGGCATGGTGAAGAGAAGTAGACATGAATATGTAGCGGGAAAGGTTCAACCGGCTCGATTATGTCTCAGGCTGCGGCTGAGGTGGTTATGGTTCGTTTATGGAAAGTCTCGAGTTTGTTTTGGTTAGATTTAGTGTGGGTCACAAAGTTGATTTGTTTTAGAAATGTTTAGGACATTCCTAAGGTGTTTGGAAGTCTTAATATTGCTTCTATTTGCGTATGGAAGAGTCTTGAGCAGTTATGGAAAGTTTCGGTTGAAACTGAGTAGGAGTAGGAGTCCTAGTTAGGATTGGGTTGGCCTTAGGGCTGGTTATATAAGAAAGGGAGGCCAGAGCTTATGGTGCACAACTTTGGGGGCTGTTCCTCTTGTATTTTATCAATAAAATTCATAATTTAGAGGAGATTTTGTGCCTTGTTTGTCCGACTTGTTTTCGTCAAGTCTTTATCGTCGATTTTCTGCACTGCCCGACCTTTCTTCGGTGTTTTGATTGTGCTTGCGTTTTACTACTCCAATAGACATGATTATTTTTGCGTTGTCTTCAAAACCCAATTATCTATCATTTACGAAAGTTTCACGGTCATTGGTTTAGCGGGTTTTGGGTTACACTAGTATCTTTGCAGCGTAGCAGATATGTTTGCTCTCTATTAGAACAGATTGACCCTTGCTCAGGGTTTCGGTCATAACTTGAGTTTTACTCGACGTTTTCTTGTGACTCTTGTTGTCTTATGTTCGTGACTTAATTCTCTATGATCTACACTAAATTGTCACATTTTGAACACGTTGTTTACACTCACACACACAATTTCTCTATCAGATTGATTTTTTGCTGAGGGGTTTTCGTTGCTTCCACTGAAAAAGTTTTAATCTACCATTAACCCTCCCCCCTTTGGCAGCTTTTCACATGCTCTTTGATCCTATAATTAGTATCCAAGTCCAGGTGCTCTAATCTTTGTGATTTGCACGTGTTTTCACTAATCGTCATGGAGAAATACTCCGCAAAACCTTGTGTGCTCAATGGCATTGATTTTCAAGTTTGGAAGGCACGTATGGAGTCTTACATACATGTGCAAGGATTCGACATATAGAAAAGGTGTACAAGCCTTCGACATGCAACCAAATGATCAAGTCACAACTGCAAACATGAGAGACGTTGACAACAATAATAAGGAATGAAACTTGATTATACAAGGATTGACTCAAAGCAACTTTGATCGTGTTGCACATCTCCGATCTGCGTATGACGTGTGGAAAGCACTATGTGAATACCACAAAGGCTCCAACACGATCAAAGAGGTAAGGAAAGACATGTTCAAGAAAGAATGTATGCGCTTCGAGATGCAACCCGTTGAGTCAATCGATGACCTTTTTGCTTGCTTTAATAAAATTCTCAGCAACTTGCATAGCGTCAATGTTAATTTTTCAGATGCTGAAAATGCTAGGCAATTGTTAAGTGCATTAGACATTTCGATTTGGGAGATGAAAGTTACATCTATTCATGAATCTACTGTCATGAGTACACTTACTTTAGATGTGCTATATTCTAAGTTAAAAACTCATGAACTTGACATAATATCACGTAAGAACCCCATCAAGTCTCTTGCATTTGTTTCACAACGTGACATGCCTATTTGTAGTCCATCTTCATCATGTGGTATACTTGCTTTGCTGTCCTCTCTAACTCTTGAATAGATTGAAGAGTTTCCAGAGGAGGATCTGGCACTTCATTCTACTCGATTCTCAAAAGCATTGCAAAATGCGAGAACTCGAAGAACAGGATGTGGTGGTTCTCAACAATGCTTTGAATGCGATAAGTTTGGACATTTTTGTACAAATGGCCCTAACCTTGCAGGTTCTACTCCCCGTAATGAGAAGCAAACAAAATTCTAGTACTCCTCTGCAAACAACAACAACAAGAAGAAGAGTTTTACAAGTCGACAATTGGTAAATAGTTTTGTCTCCGCACTTCAAGAACTTGGCTCAAGCGATGTTGACATCAGAGGTGATGAAGATGAAGAGAATTTGGCAAATATGTGCTTCATGGCGGGCAACTCGAGATCAAGTATGGAGGAGGCAGAACACAATGCGATGATGAAGAGGTATGTCCCACTTGCGAAGAAATGTGTGATGCTATTTCTCGTGCCACTGTTATACTTAAGAAAAAGGACAAAAAACTTAGGGACAATGCTCTTAAAATTGAATCACTAGAATTTGAAATTAATTTTTTGAAATCTTTGATTCCTAGTGATGATTATTGTTTCTCATGTGAGTTAATCTATGAAAAATTGTCCTCCCTAATAAGTGCACACACCTCCACACTTGATAAACTTGAGTTAGATATTGAAAAGAACAGAAAGCTTGCTGCACTTAATGATAAAAACTTGAAAGATGCTAGCAGTTCAATAATTGATTTGCATTGTTCTAACTGTGATGATCTTAATAAGAATTTGCATGATGCTATGAATAAAATATCTATTTTGAACAATTTTTTGTGTTCTCATGAAGTTAAATATTATTCTAATTGCAAGTTAAAAGGAAAAACTTCATGTAAAAACTGCCTAGACTTGTCTAATAAACTTGCTGACATGCATAGGACACTAGAGCGGTTTTGTAGTGGGAATAAAAACCTAAACTTGCTGCTGAATTCACCTAAGACTTGTAATGATAAAACTTGTTTAAGTTTTGATTCTCATGCTCATACTAAGGCACATCCACCTAAGGTTGTTAACTCACTAGGAAGTGGTTTGATTAAAATAGTTCCTAAACAAAAAGAAGTGGTTTTTATATCTGCAGGAGTGTTGTCTCATTCGGTTTCTAATAAACATGTTGCTTGCTCATTTAGACATGAACATAAGGTTACATTTTTATTGTATCTACTGTGGTAGAGATGGTCATGTTATAGATTTTTGTTATAGACTAGCTTAACAACGGAAAAAGGAAAGAATGCTAGCTAGATCTCATAACAATCATGCAAAAATTGCTCCCATGCTGAACCGAATGTTAGGAACTTGCAACCTGCTGTAATGAGTGATAACATGCAAAGTTTGCTCTCAAACCTACTGTTTTTCGTGTGGGTACAAAAATCCTCAAACTTTGGCTCATAAACCTGTTGTTTTATCTCAGCTTTTGCGTGCTATTCCTGCTGGACGTCGTGTGACTCACTACTGGATTCCTAAATGCCTTTTGACTAACCCCAGTATTGAGTCATCGACGTATTGTGTTTCTATGTAGGTTACACACTTGAGGAAGGAGAACATTAGGATTGTGGATACAGGTTGCTCACACGGCATGACCGGTAAAAAGAATTGTTCTCCTCCCACTCTTTTGTGTCATGCATAGAAAATGTTACTTTTGCCGATAACTCTTCAACTCCTATAATTGCTAAGGGTTTGGTTAGGGTAAATAAAAACTACACTTTGAAGTACATGAGATTTTTAAAAAAATTGAAACACAACTTGTTTTTTGTTTCACAATTGCTAGATGAAAATATAGAAGTTAACTTCACTAACAATAGTTGCAATGTTGTAGATTCAAAAGATGAGGTTTTGTTTAACATGTCTAGGTGTGGAAGAGTTTTTAAAGCTGATTTTGATATGTCATCCTCTAAGCAAGGTGTCTAGTTGCTAATGATTCAAAGGACTTATATTTTTGGCATCGTAGACTTGGTCATGTAGGCTTTGATCATCTCACGTGTGTTAGTGCTCTTGATCGCATACGTGAGTTTCCTATGCTTAAAGAGGACAACGATATTGTGTGCTCTTCTTGTAGACATGCTATGATGGTTGCAGGTTCACATCCTCCTCTCACAATGACCATGACAACTGAACCGGGACAACTTTTGCACCTTGACACTGTAGGTCCTTCACGTGTTCAATCTTTCAGAGGTAAATGATATGTGCTTGTAATTGTTGATGACTTTTCTAGATACTCTTGGGCTTACTTTATGGCATCTAAGAATGAAGCTTTTAGTCACTTTAGAAGTTTAGTTCTTAGACTTTCATTTTATCGCCCAGGATCATGAAAAGCAATTAGAAGTGATAATGGAACTAAATTTAAAAACCAAACTTTTGATCACTTTTGTGCTGAAAATGGAATAGATCATCAATTTTATTCACCATATGTACCTCAACAAAACGGTGTTGTAGAGAAAAAGAACAGAACCTTAGTTGAGATGCCTAGGACTATGCTTGATGAATAGCGAACTCCTAGAAAATTTTGGGCAGATGCGATTGCAACAACTTGTTATGTTTCAAACTATATTTTCTTGAGAGCTAAGTTAGGAAAAACACCATATGAGCTTTGGTCTAGACATAGGCCTAGTGTAACACATTTTAAGGTCTTCGGTTGCAAATGCTTTGTTAAGAAATATAGTAATCTTGATAAATTTGAAGCTAGTCCTGTTGATGGCATGTTTCTTGGTTATCCATCTCATATTAGAGGCTATCGTGTGCTTTTACTTGACACTAACAAAATTGTGGAGACTTATGAAGTTTCTTTTGATGAAGCTAGCCTCGGTACTAGCTCTACTATTGCAGGTCAAGATGCATATCTGCAGGGGGAGAGTATTTTCATTGAAGATGAAGAAAAGTTGAGTTGCTGCCCGAAATTTCAGAAGTAAACAATGACGTTCCAGCTCTTGATCTCGCTCCACAACCAGCACCAACAGCCACTACTGCTGATCTATATCTTCCTCAAGCCACAAGTTCTTCGATTTATGATGAACATGAATAAGAAGGAGCTTTTGAAATGTCTACTCCCCTCCACGTCCTCAAAAGTCATCCTCCACAACAAATCATTGCAAGCTTGCACAAACGAGTCACACGGTCCATGTTTTGCGATCCAAACTCTCATGCTCATTCTGCTTTTGTTGCTTTTTTTGAACCCAAAGATATATCACACACACTCACTAATGAATCTTGGATTATTGCCATGTAAGAAGAGTTGGAAAATTTTGAAAGAAATAATGTTTGGAAACTTGTACCTCCACCTCGAGGTAACACATTAACTGGAATTAAATGGGTGTTTAAAAATAAACAAAGTGGGGATAGGGTTGTGGTTAGGAATAAAGCTAGGTTGGTTGGTCAAGGTTTCACTCAAATTGAAGGTCTAAATTTTAATAAAACTTTTGCTCCCGTTGCTAGATTAGAAGCCATAAGGATTTTATTAACATTTTCTGCATCTAAAGGTTTTAAGTTATATCAAATCGATGTTAAAACTGCTATTCTTGATGGCTACATAGATGAGGAGGTTTATGTCAAGCAACCACTGGGTTTTGAAAATCTAGATTTTCTTAATCATGTTTACAAACTGTCCAAAGCCTTGTATGGTCTCAAACAAGCCCCTAGAGCATGGTATGATAGGTTAAAAACATTCTTACTTGAAAAAGGGTTTACCATGGGCAAGGTTGATAAAACTATTTTTGTGCTTAAACATGGCAATGACTCATTATTTGTTCAAGTGTATGTGGATGATATTATCTTTGGTTGTGCTTCTCATGATCTTGTGTCCAAGTT
This sequence comes from Tuctoria greenei, assembly GCA_036927565.1. Classification (NCBI taxonomy): domain Eukaryota; kingdom Viridiplantae; phylum Streptophyta; class Magnoliopsida; order Poales; family Poaceae; genus Tuctoria; species Tuctoria greenei. The sequence goes on from JAYESD010000001.1 coordinate 204,240,195, forward strand.
TTCAGCTGTGGGGACCGGAATCCCGACATCCAAGGATCTCATTGGGTGGTGTCGTGCTATGCGACACCCAACAGCATACAAGAACAGAACGAGCATAATGTACAATACAAAGTCTTTTATTTATAGTACAGTGGAAGTTTTACAATACTAGCGGAACGAAAGAAATCTATACATCATAGCTACGCTCTCAGCACTAGCTATGCGAAAGCAAAGTCATCCATGCCCTGGATACTTCGCACTAGCAACACACAATTCACGGCGGCGTGCAGGGTTCCCACTCGGCTGTAAACCCTGGAGGGGGTGCGGCCTCGTCATCAAACCAGTCAGTCGTATAACCTGTAAAAACTCGTTAACTGCAAACATGAGCATAAGGCTCAGCAAGACTGACCCGTCTCACTAGACATATGCAAGGGTGAATACTAAGCATAGGTAAGGTAAAGCATATATGACTCGCCTACAAGTGGATCCTTATAATCATATTTTAAGTAGCAAATGACATTCTTCAGACATGACACATCATAGAGTCCACAATCAAACAAGAAATGCTTTGTCGATGATATGACATGCCCAAAGCACATAATGCTATTACAGCTAAAGTATGGGGAAACTATAAACTTTAAATTTTGCTATCTCTAAGCCACACAAGGTTGCAAAGCAATTATAATTCAATACATCATATTCTTATGGCTTCTTTAGTATTTACTACGTCACGACTCAGTTAACAAGTGGTACTCTATTACCGCGAGGGACGGTGATTGCAATCAGGACACACCCGGACAACACGACACATACGCACGTTTGGAAGTGTCAGCGAGTACATCAGTACCTACGTAACACTTCAGTACTAGTCGTATATGGACACCTTTCACAAGAAACCCGAACACCGAACCCGTCTCACCTCTGCGAATAGAAGGTCTCCGCACGGAACACATTTGTGCCCGCCAACCAATTTACACCTTACTGTCCTCAACCCACCCCTATTGATGGTGAGTTAATGGCCTCGACATCCCAGTTATCGAGTTACGTCAGTTTACTGGAGCCCATATATCCAGTATGTCGCCGGTACAAGTCAAGCCTATTCAGCGGGGCCGCATACAGACGGTCCTTAATCGATACAGGCAGGGCTATGCGACCGAGACTCCAATTCTTGTCGCTTCCTATCCATACCCTGCCCGGTCTCAGATTCATTATATTAAGCCATTGTATATCTAACCAATCCTGTGAGATATGTTCTACATCTCTCGCGAGTAGATTCTAGCTACTCGACTTCTACCAGATCACCTACAACAGCATAGCAGTTCTACACATCGAGCTATCAACCTACCCAATTAACCAATGGGATTATGGGTCATGCATCTGGAGTATTCAAGCATCCTGAACGTAATGCACAATATCAACTGGAGACGTGAATGAATAAAACTGGAAAACTTTGAAAAGCTCTTAAATGCAAACCGGGGCTTGCCTGGATGCAGGTCCATGTCTGTGTTAGTATCCGACAGGTGTACCTCCATGGCCTCTGGCTCCTCCTCGACTTCGGTCACTACACGATATGCATATAATATGTATATGAATTACTTTGAAAAATAATTACTACCAAGACCATAATCTAATCTCCAGTGATCATTATATGATAATGATCTTAATTGTCTTTGGGACATTGATGGTAGATACTAAGGAATATGATAGAAGCTCTGGCAAAGAACAGAAGATTATCAAAGTAGTTTGTTGTCTCTAAAATTATGGTAAGCAATAAAATTCCAAGAATTTTAGAGAAGAACTGTAGCTTGAACATAGCTGCCAGTTGATGATCATGATAGAGGAGGCTGTCCTGGTTCTAGCAAAATTGGTTTCATAAATTTCTAAGCCTTGGTGAAGGAGATATTGAATTTCAAAGTTGGCAAGAATTTTTGGAATTATTTTATAACTGAATTTTAGCTTTTCAATTAACATTCAGTTGGCAACTGAATTAGGACCAGGAGACTAAGTCAATTAAATCCCAAATTTTTACAGGAACTAGTGTATGACAAATGGAAGGTTCAGTCCAAACTTGGGACATAATAAAGCAACTGAACATCTGTAATAATTCAATGACTGAAAAAGGTAATTGAATTATCAGAGGGTATTACAGGTGCAATGGCTCCCAAACTTTTTCTGGTAGTAAAGAATAGGACAGCATATTTTATGAGAATTTTGGGGATTTTTCCAGTGGAAAGTTCATCTGGAAAAATTGTATCTTTATTTGGAAAGATTGTTTTCTACAGAATTTAGAAGTAAGTTTCACAAAACCTAATTGGTACTAACAAAAACAAGAGCTCAAGGGCTTTCAAACAAAATTTGTTCGAAGATTTTTGGGCCAGTCTACAGAGAGATATTGATTTTCAAGTTTGGAAATGGTTATGCATAAATTTGGAATTTCCAGCTTTTAAATTTGGCGCCTGGGCCCACCAGATTTAAATCAGCCAACTAGGAGGCAGCCACACCGGAAGCCACAAACATTTCCACATGGCCACACTAGATCCCCTGGCCACAGGCTGATCCAAGAGGCGCTGCACTCTCTGGCAGGTGGGACCCGCGCTCCCTCCTTCTTCTTCCTCTGGCCACAGGCTCGGGCGGCGGCGCCCACGCCGGAGCGCAGCGGCGCTCTCGCCGGCGACGGTTTCCGGCCCACGGTAACCCTCGAAACTCGCTGCCCCACCCTACCTTCGCGCGGGAAACACGTTGGGGTACCTCCCGACGGCGATGGGTGACTGGAAGTCCACTCCCAATGGCAGTGGCGGGTGCTAGGGTTCCAGTCATGTCGGAACCCTCAATTTCCTAGCGAAAGCTCTCATACGAAAGCTCGGGAAGCATCTTGGGAGCATGGGAAAGATGTTAGGAGGGTATAGAACTCGTGTCTTAGCCGGCAACACTAAGGTCGACGGTGAACCAAGCTCCTTCAATTGTGGAAGGGGAAAAACTGGATAGCTCGATAATTACTCGATGGTTCCTTCTAGTTTTTGGAGGGAAGGTGCGCTAGGAGACGTTGATCATGTTGTCTAACTGGATCAAAGAATTATTGTACATACAATCGGAATTAAACCGACAAACTAGCTCCAAAGCTACAAGAGTGATTCGGTTTTTCACGAAATATGGACGCTAGGATGCATGATATGTGTTCAAACTTTACAAGCAGCTACACGAGATCATGGCGCACCTTTTTCCTAAAGACTGCAGAGGACGAGGAAGCTTGTAGCGGTGGCGAGGCTGAGCAGCGTCAGGCAGAACCGAGGTGGTCGCGGCAGCGAGAAAATGAGCAGCGCGAGCGAGAGGCGAGCAAAGAAGCGACTGAGGTCGACGGTGGAGTGAAGAAAAGATCTTTAACGTAGTAGATAAGGGGGCTGGGGCAGCTGGAGGTGACCCACGGCCGAACCGGCGCACTGGCGGCATACAAGCATCGCGGTGTCGAGCAGAGAAGGAAAAACAGAGGCGGTAAAACGGTTCACCGGCTGACATGTGGGCCCCACTGCTCCCTCTTCTCTGTTCCTCTAAATTCCACCTCAAACATTGCCAAAAAGTTCCCAAAATTTACAAACGGACTAAGAAAAATATGAGGAACCCAAATCCGCAATCAGATTTCAATTTGGACACAGTTTGTTTCAAATTCAAATTCAAATTTGAATCCAAACTTGTTTATAAACCTTATTGAAATAAATAGTAACTGAGGTTCATAAATCCCCAAACTTTGAAACAAAGCTTACTGAACCATAAAGGGTCTTAGGAAAAATTGTGAGTTGATTTGGACAATGTTAAGTGCAAAGCTAAATATTGAGATTGACGCGAAATAAATCCTCTGTACGTTTCCAACTAAGTGGAAGATGTGCTTCAAAAATCTTGAAACTTTACCGAGAAGCTATTTAGAATATTAAGAGGCCAATGAAAAGTTTGGATCCTTAGATTTGAATCTTTTTGTCAAGGCCAGATATACATAGCGACATAATCAGTTTATTTTTATTTTGATTTTATATAATGTTGCAATATAATTTGCCCTAGCCATTCCATTCAATTAAATTCCCAACTTTGCAGAAAGGTTTAATTAAATTGTTCTAGGATTAGTGGTGAAGTCCAATCCTCATGTTAATAAAATTAAACATGAGTAGAAAGAAAGCTTTTTAGTGAGGTCAAATTCATGTGCACAACTATATTGATCTCCATTATGTTTGATAAACAACTTGTAGCTGAACTTCACATGAAAGGAAAAAGTTGGATTTTACATTCCTCCCCCCTTAAAAGAATCTCGTCTTGAGATTACAAAGAAAAGACAAAAGGTAAAGATCTATTGAACATGTGCCGCTAACAAGTCCGGATAGTTTGTTTTAAGATACTCCTTGCTTTCCCACTTGGCTTCTTCAGCACTGTGGCTGCTCCACAAGACCTTGTAGAAACGCAAGGTGCGGCTCCTTGTGGTGCGAGTTTTCTCATCAATGATCTGGGTTGGATGCTCGGAATAAGTAAGATATGGTTGGAGAGCCTCCAAATCCTCAATACGTACATTCGTTGGGGCTTTGAGACATTTCCGCAACTGAGAAATGTGAAACACATTGTGGACCCCTGCAAGCGACGGTGATAACTCCAATTGATATGCCACAGGTCCGCATCATTCGATTATTGCGAACGGCCCAACGAAACGTGGAGCTAGCTTCCCTTTCACTCCGAATCGATGAATTCCCTTCATTGGGGATACCCGGAGATAAACTTGATCCCCAACCTTGAAGTGAAGAGGTCGACGTCGTTTGTCCGCATAGCTCTTCTGACGAGACTGGGCAGCTTTGAGATTTGCTTGAATAATGCGTACTTGCTCTTCGGCTTCATTTACCAAGTCGATGCCATATACCACTCGTTCACCAGATTCACACCAGTTCAAGGGTGTGCGACACTTATGGCCATAAAGAGCTTCATATGGCGCCATCTGGATGCTAGCCTGACAACCGTTGTTGTACGAAAACTCTGCCTATGGTAGATGATCATCCCAGTTCCTACCATGGTGCATGGCACAGGCACGAAGCATATCCTCTAGCACTTGATTTACCCGTTCGGTTTGCCCATCAATCTGAGGATGATAAGCCGAGCTCCGAATCAGTTTGGTACCCAATGCATTGTGGAGATGCTCCCAAAATCGAGCTATGAAAATAGATCCACGATCTGAAATGATAGTGCGGGGTACTCCATGTAGGCACAAGATTTTGGAGATATAAAGTTATGCATACCGCTTTAGATCATACCCGACACTGACTGATATGAAATGAGGTGATTTGGTCAACCGGTAAATGATCACCCAAATTGAGTCGTGCTTATGGAAAGTGGGAGGCAACCCAACAATGAAATCCATACTGATATCCTCCCATTTCCAATCCGGTATGCTTAAAGGTTGAAGCTATCCAACTGCCTTCATATGGTCGGCTTTCACTCGCCGACACGTATCACATTTGGTGTAACACCCTCATTTTCGTGCATCATGCCCTACATACACTCATATACATGTTTAACATTAACCCACATAAAGAGGAATGAGTTTAAAATTGATTCGGAGCATTTAAAATTGATTTGGAGCAAAGCCGCACTTAAAATGCAGGAAAGTGCAGACTAGTCCGATTTTGCTGAGGACTAGTCCGATATCTCTCTGTCTAAAAACGGACTTGTCCGTTTTTGCTGCGGACTAGTCCGATTTTTGGTACTGGAAACTTTCGGACTTGTCCGATTTTGTGCGGACTAGTCCGATATTCCAAGAATCCTTGAAATTTGCTAAGTCCTTGGACTTTTTCGGACTAGTCCGGTGTTCCAGCGGACTTGTCCATTTTCCTCTCTGTTTAGAGTCGTACTTGTCCGACGTTTGGCCAGACTTGTCCGATATTCTCTCTGGATGACTTCGGACTAGTCCAGTCCTTTTCGGACTTGTCCAATATTTTGCGACTCCGAGTTGATCTTTTGTTTTACAACTTGTTTCTTGGGTTTCACATTAAGTGAGCCTAGGGACGTCGTGCCCAACTCTTTTAGATCCCGTGTGGGACTCTAAACCGGCCTCTACTCATCCCAAAACTCGAAATCCATCTAACCCTAGCCTCCACCTCTATATAAACAGCCCCACCCCTTGGATTGACATCTATTTGCCACTTTTCCACCCACCCAAACCCTAGTTCGTGGGGAGCCACCATCAAGGAGGGAGGAGAAGATACCAAACAAGAAGAAGAAGAGGAGGAAATGAAAGAGGATCAAGATCTCCACCAAGTTTTTGTTCTTCACCACCAATTCATTCCCAAGTTCATCACCAACCCTAGATCATCAAGATCCAAGTGTTACCTCCAAGTTTCTTGATTCATTGGAGTCCTAAAAACCTGGTATACCTTCTATTATCTTTTCCTTACGTGAATTCAACCCCTAATCTCCGAATTTACATCGATCTAGAAAACCCTAATCTGCTGATCTCGCGGAGTGCGTACTTGTCCGGTCCCTAGCGGACTAGTCCGGTCTTCCTGGTTAAACTACATCAAATTGATTTTAAAATTTGATCTAATCAACTCCAAACCTGTATAAACTTGTTAAAAGCTATTAGAACTAGTTAGTGATCATTAAAAGCAATCAATTAACAAGTTCTAACTTGCATTTGCATTAATCATGCATGTCATGTCATATTGAGTAATAATTGTGCACTCTTTGATTGTGTTCTTGTCTTGTATGTTTATTGTGTGGATTAGACGGATTTGCACTAGAAAGTGCCACGGAGGATCTACAGCACCAAGAGTTTGAAGGCTTTGATCCTAATCAACAGCAAGAGCAAGGCAAGTGTCCTTGAAGCATATTGATCCTGTTTTAAAATAAATGTTTTTTTTGCAAAACTGCATGCTTGTATCAATTTGATGGGAATCCTATGATAGGAAGTTTACTAGAATTGTTCAACCACCCTTGTCACCTGGAATTTACCGGTTCATGCGAGAATAAGCCAGGACTACAGTGCCACCACGAGGCCAAGTATGGCTGCGGCGTAGCTGATTAATTAGGGCTTTGCTAGTGCTGTTTGGACCATTGTGGATGCTCGGGGAAGGGGTAGTCGGATTGGGTTTGTTGATGATTGGTGGGACTACCCTGGGATCCGAATGGCTCAAGAGGGGGCCCTTGGTTGAAGATGTGCTCAGTTGGAGGCATCGCCACCGGTGAAACCTCAGTGGGGTCTAAATAGGCTAGTAATCCCTTTGTAAAGGCTATTTTGTGATCTCTTGGCCACACACCGATGGAAGTGTGAGACGGCATAATAGAGGTTCTAGTCATCGAAAGGTGATGAAATCACAAACACGTGGGTAAAGAGGTACATACTCTGCAGAGTTAAATGAAACTATCATGATAGCCGTGCTCACGGTTATGAGCACTTGGACAACTTCCATGATTAGAGGGAAATTGGAATTTGGGATGGTTATGGTGTGTTAATGGTTATGGACAGTTATGGATTAATTTCTGGTATTGAATATGGTTATTGGCGAATGGTGAAATCTGGAATTATGGATGAGGATGGTGAATTATGGACTGGTATTATGATATTACTTATGATTATGATGGGTTCACTTCACACATACATAATATATTGCTTTTCAAATTTTTTTATGTACTTTTCAGCACTTTGCCATTATTATTGTCGTCATTTGAATAAGCCACATGTCATACTTTCCACACTTGCTGAGTACGACATGTACTCACTCTTGCAATCCCCCCAACAGTTGTAGGTCAGGATTGGGAGTTTAATTGTGATAATGTGGAGTTCTAGGCCGTGTCTACCGTCAGCTTTGCCTGTGGTGTTATTGGAGTTGCGCTATACCCTATTGCTTATGCTGCCTAGCTGCTTAGTTTGCTTAATTAGTTTATTTCCGCTGCATTAGTTGAACTTGTCATAAATATTCATTAGAGCTTGAATAAAATTTGGTTAATTATTTTGCTCTGTGGTAATTTTCTGTATATCCTTTTGTGATTGCACTCATGTATGTGTGATGAACATCCTGGGCACACATATGCGTTAGCTTGGTTCATTTTTCGCAACCGGACGTCACAGATTGGTATCAGAGCCACAGGTTGACCGTAGGATGCAGCCTAGATAGAATGGACACTTTAGAGCACATAAGAGCACTCAGGAATCGATGAGTTTTTGCTTGGGGTGCTGTTTGCTATATATATATATATATATATATATATATATATATATATATATATATATATATATATATATATATATATATATATATATATATATATATATATTGTTTGCTTGTGTGCTTAATAGAGGATTTTGGGATGCTTTAGCATTGCCATGTCCACGTAGGCTAGCTAGTTGTTTAGTTTCATATCCCTTGATGCATATAGTTGGGGACGTTTTCTAATTCTTACCTATTGCTTTTCTTCAGATGGTGAGGACTCGCAACCAGAGGGATGGCAATGATGAGGAGGAGAACCATGGAGTACCTCAGAACAACAATGGGCAAGGACCTTCTCATGGAGCTATCAACATTGAGCAGCTATTAGCTATGCAAAACCAGCTCATGCAGACCATGATACAAACAATTGGACAGCTGCAGGCTGGCAATATCAACAATCAGCCCTACATGCCTCCACCGCCACCCCCGCCTCCTCATAACCGATTGGGAGAGTTTATGAGTACTAGACCGTCGACCTTTGCTCAAGCTGCCGAACCTATGGATGCGGATGATTGGCTCAATTCCGTGGAGAAGAAGCTAGCTATTGTCCAATGTAGTGACTGGGAGAAGGTCTTGTTTGCTTCTCATCAACTAGTTGGAGCAGCTGCGGATTGGTGGGATGCTTATTGCAATGCTCATGAGAACCAAGAGAGAATTACTTGGGCCGAATTCAAGGAGAATTTTCGTTCTCATTATGTGCCCGAGGGTGTTATGATCTTGAAGAGGCAAGAATTTGAGAATTTAAGGCAAGGAAAATCAAGCGTGAGTGAATATCTCAATAAGTTCACTCAACTCTCAAGGTACGCACCTGAGGATGTTAGTTGGGACAGCTGGAAGCAATACTTGTTCATGAGGGGCTTGAACAATGAGATCCAAGTGCAACTACTCAACTGCGATTATGCAAATTTTCACAAGCTTGTGGACAAAGCAATTGTGGTTGAGAACAAGATCCGTGAGATGGAGCAAGAAATCAAGAGGAAGGCGCCATATCAAGGACAGCAACAAGGAAGTAATGTGCGCCCTCGCCTTGCACCACCTATTATAGCTCCTCTATTCCTACTCAACGCCCTGGTTATGCACCGCGCCCAACTCAGTTTGTGCAACAGCGCCCTCTCATGCAAGCACCTAGGCCTCCAATGCCTTATGCGCCTCGTGCTAATTTTCCTGTTGCAAGTGCTCAAAACCAAGCTCGTCCCAATAATTCTGGTGGAGTTAAGAAGTGCTATACTTGTGGAGAAGCTGGACACTTTGCGCATCAATGTCCTAAGTCAGGCCTTGGCCAAGGAAGCAATGCGCCGAGGCAAAACCCAAGACCCAATGGAGGAGCGCCACAAGGGAGCCGTGGACAGCAGAATTCTGCTCGTGGCAATGTGAACCATGTCTCTACGGAGGATGCTCAACAAGCGGATGACGTGGTCATTGGTATGTTTCTCGCCAACTCCAACCCCGCGACTATGTTATTTGATTCTGGAGCATCGCATTCATTCATCGCATCAAAGTATGTTGCCAAGTATAGTTTGCCTATCTCTCATATGAAGTTTACTCTATTGGTTAAGTCTCCTGGAGGAGGGATGGGGACAAATATAGTATGTCCAAAAGTAAGCCTTAGAATAAGGGGGGTAGACTTCTCCGCCAACCTCATTGTTTTTTATTCTCAAGGGTTGGACATTATACTTGGTATGGACTGGTTGAGGAAGCACAATGGAGTTATTGAGTGTGCCACTAAGACGGTGAAGTTGACCAACGAAGAAGGGATCATCGTAGAATTTGAAGCATCTCAAACCGCACCGAAGCAATTGGAGTTGAATCATATGGACGGTGCCGCGATTGAGGAGATTCCGGTGGTGTGTGAATTTTTGGATGTTTTTCCGAACGAGTTGCCAGGTATGCCACCCGATCGAGACATTGAGTTTGTTATTGATTTGGAACTGCACCTATAGCTAAGAGGTCGTATAGGATGCCTCCTATGGAATTAGTGGAGCTCAAGAAGCAAATTCAAGAGCAACTAGAGAAGGGTTTTATTCGCCCTAGCTCTTCACCTTGGGGAGCGCCCGTGCTGTTCGTGGACAAGAAGTATGGATCCCAAAGGATGTGTGTGGATTACTGAGCTCTCAACGAAGTAACAATCAAGAACAAGTACACCTTGTCGCGCATAGAAGACTTGTTTGATCAGATGAAGGGTGCTTGTGTCTTCTCTAAGATTGATTTGAGGTCGGGATACTTTCAAATGAAGATTAGACCATCAGACATACCCAAGACAGCTTTTAGAACACGGTATGGATCTTATGAGTACACCATGATGTCATTTGGATTGACAAATGCGCCTGCCTACTTTATGTATCTCATGAATAAGGTCTTCATGGAGTACTTGGATAGATTTGTTGTGGTGTTTATTGATGACATTATGATCTACTCGAAGGATGAGAAAGCACATGAGAAACACTTGAGACTTACGTTGCAGAAATTGAGGGAGCATCGATTGTATGCCAAGTTCAACAAGTGTCAGTTTTGGTTGAGAGAGGTGTCGTTTTTGGGTCATATAATTTCAGGAGGAGGAGTATCGGTTGACCCCGGAAAAGTGAGAGACGTGTTGAAGTGGGAGCCCCCGCAAAATGTCAAGGAAATAAAGAGTTTTCTTGGGATGGCTGGATATTACCGTAGATTCATCAAGGACTTTTCCAAGATAGCCAAGCCTATGACTGAGTTGCTAATGAAGGGAAAGGCTTTCTGATGGACTGAAGCTTGTCAAAATAGTTCTGAGGAGTTGAAGAAGAGGTTAACAACAGCTCCAGTTTTGGTACTGCTTGATGTGAGCAAGAGTTTTGATATTTATTGCGATGCATCAAGACAAGGACTTGGATGTGTATTGATGCAAGAAGGTCAAGTGGTCGCCTATGCATCAAGACAATTGAAGAAACATGAGCAGCATTACCCAACACATGATTTAGAACTTGCAGCCGTGGTACATGCATTGAAGATTTGGAGGCACTATATTCTCAGATATAGGTGTGAAATTTATACGGATCATAAGAGTTTGAAGTATATTTTCACACAAACGGATCTGAACTTGAGGCAACGAAGATGGTTGGAGCTCATCAAAGATTATGATTTGGGGATCAACTATCATCCGGGAAAGGCCAATGTAGTGGCCGATGCCTTGAGTAGAAAGGGAGTAAGTCATCAACTCACGGTTCGAGAGTTACCATTCGAGTTATGTAAGGAGTTTGAAAGGTTAAGCCTCGGATTTGTAAATGAGACGGAGATGATGGAGTTAAACCCAACCTTAGAGCAAGAAATTCGAGAAGCACAAACCGCGGATGAGGAGATCAAAGAAATCAAGGACAGGACCGAAGAAGGGAGAGAATTCAGATTTGATGAAGACGAACATGGTACCTTATGGCTTGGAAAGAGAATCGTTGTGCCTAATGTGAAGCATATTCGGGAGATGATATTAAAAGAGGCACATGACTCACCTTACTCAATTCACCCTGGTTGTACAAAGATGTACAAAGACTTGAAGACTTGCTATTGGTGGGATAGCATGAAGAAGGACATAGCTGAATATGTAGCATTGTGTGATGTGTGCCAACGAGTCAAGGCGGAACATCAAAGGCCAGCTGGACTATTACAACCATTAAAGATTCCGGAAAGGAACTGGGAAGAAATTGGTATGGACTTCATAGTTGGGTTACCACGTACTCAGTCCGGGTATGACTCAATATGGGTAATTGTGGATCGCTTAACCAAGTCGGCTCATTTTGTCCCTGTGAAGACCAAATATACAGCTGCACGATTGGCCGAAATATACATGGAGCATATTGTGTGTCGACATGGAGTCCCGAAGAAGATAGTCTCGGATAGAGGTTCTCAATTTACCTCCAGATTTTGGCAAAAATTGCATGAAGCTTTGGGAACGAGGTTGAATTTTAGTTCAGCATATCATCCTCAAACGGATGGACAAACCGAGAGGACCAATCAGATTTTGGAGGACATGTTAAGAGCTTGTGCTTTAAAGTATGGGAAAAGTTGGGAGAAAAGCTTGCCATACGCAGAATTTTCATACAACAATAGTTACCAAGCAAGCTTGAAAATATCACCGTATGAAGCGCTTTATGGGAGGAAGTGTAGGACACCTTTATTCTGGAATGAGGCAGGAGAAACTCAAGTATTTGGTCCGGATGTGTTGCAAGAAGCCGAAAAGCGAGTCCAAATAATTCGTGAGAACCTGAGGGCTGCCCAATCAAGACAAAAAGGCAATGCGGACAATAGGAGAAGGAAATTAGCCTTTGAAATAGGAGATTTTGTCTACCTCAAGGTGTCACCAATGAGGGGTCATAAGAGGTTTAACATAAGTAGAAAGCTAGCACCTCATTATATTGGACCATTCAAGATTTTGGACAAAAGAGGAGAAGTAGCGTATAAGTTGGAGATGTCGGCTCATCTTTCGGATGTCCATGATGTCTTTCATGTTTCCCAGCTTAAGAAGTGCTTGAGAGTACCGGAAGAACAAGTGCCAATGGAAGAATTGGAATTAGAGGAAGATTTGACTTATGCCGAGCAACCGGTCAAGATCTTGGAAACCAAGGAGAGAGTCACAAGTAACAAGGTTATTAGATGGTGTAAAGTTCAATGGAAGCACCACACATAAAAAGAAGCAACTTGGGAGCTAGAAGATGATCTCAAGAAGGACTTTCCCTATCTCTTCTCCTCTGCGTTGAATCTCGAGGGCGAGATTCATTTTAAGGGGGGTAGGTTTGTAACACCCTCATTTTCGTGCATCATGCCCTGCATACACTCATATACATGTTTAACATTAACCCACATAAAGAGGAACGAGTTTAAAATTGATTCGGAGCATTTAAAATTGATTTGGAGCAAAGCTGCACTCAAAATGCAGGAAAGTGCGGACTAGTCCGATTTTGCTGAGGACTAGTCTGATATCTCTCTGTCTAAAAACGGACTTGTCCGTTTTTGCTGCGGACTAGTCCGATTTTTGGTACTGGAAACTTTCGGACTTGTCCGATTTTGTGCGGACTAGTCCGATATTCCAAGAATCCTTGAAATTTGCTAAGTCCTTGGACTTTTCCGGACTAGTCCGGTGTTCCAGCGGACTTGTCCATTTTCCTCTCTGTTTAGAGTCGGACTTGTCCGACGTTTGGCCAGACTTGTCCGATTTTCTCTCTGGACGACTACGGACTAGTCCGGTCCTTTTCGGACTTGTCCGATATTTCGCGACTCCGAGTTGATCTTTTGTTTTACAACTTGTTTCTTGGGTTTCACGTTAAGTGGGCCTAGGGACGTCGTGCCCAACTCTTTTACAGCCCGTGTGGGACTCTAAACCGGCCTCTACTCATCCCAAAACTCGAAATCCATCTAACCCTAGCCTCCACCTCTATATAAACAGCCCCACCCCTTGGATTGACATCTATTTGCCACTTTTCCACCCACCCAAACCCTAGTTCGTGGTGAGCCACCATCAAGGAGGGAGGAAAAGATCCCAAGCAAGAAGAAGAAGAGGAGGAAACGAAAGAGGATCAAGATCTCCACCAAGTTTTCGTTCTTCACCACCAATTCATTCCCAAGTTCATCACCAACCCTAGATCATCAAGATCCAAGTGTTACCTCCAAGTTTCTTGATTCATTGGAGTCCTAAACACCTGGTATACCTTCTATTATCTTTTCCTTACGTGAATTCAACCCCTAATCTCTGAATTTACGTCGATCTAGAAAACCCTAATCTGCTGATCTCACGGAGTGCGGACTTGTCCGGTCCCTAGCGGACTAGTCCGATCTTCCTGGTTAAACTACATAAAATTGATTTTAAAATTTGATCTAATCAACTCCAAACCTGTATAAACTTGTTAAAAGCTATTAGAACTAGTTAGTGATCATTAAAAGCAATCAATTAACAAGTTCTAACTTGCATTTGCATTAATCATGCATGTCATGTCATATTGAGTAATAATTGTGCACTCTTTGATTGTGTTCTTGTCTTGTATGTTTATTGTGTGGATTAGACGGATTTGCGCTAGAGAGTGCCGCAGAGGATCTACAGCACCAAGAGTTTGAAGGCTTTGATCCTAATCAACAGCAAGAGCAAGGCAAGTGTCCTTGAAGCATATTGATCATGTTTTAAAATAAATGTTTTGTTTGCAAAATTGCATGCTTGTGTCAATTTGATGGGAATCCTATGATAGGAAGTTTACTAGAATTGTTCAACCACCCTTGTCACCTGGAATTTATGGTAGAGAGTCGGGAAGGATTTTTACCTTTTGCTTCGCTTAATCAACTGGGATGGAAAACAACACTACACATTTAATTAAGCATTAATGATATTTTAATTAATGTGAACTGGTCAATATGATATGGTAATAGGTGATCTAAGCAAGCCTGGTATGTGGATGGGTTGGATGTTATGGTGGTTTACTTGCTTTAGATCTAAGGACCGGTTCATGCGAGAATAAACCAGGACTACAGTGCCACCACGAGGCCAAGTATGGGTGTGGCGTAGCTGATTAATTAGGGCTTCACTAGTGCTGTTTGGACCATTATAGATGATCGGGGAAGGGGTAGCCGGATTGGATTTGTTGATGATTGGTGGGACTACCCTGGGATCCGAATGGCTCAAGAGGGGGCCCTCGATTGAAGATGTGCTCAGTTGGAGGCATCGCCACCGGTGAAACCTCAGTGGGGTCTAAATAGGCTAGTAATCCCTTTGTAAAGGCTATTTTGTGATCTCCTAGCCACACAGCGATGGAAGTGTGAGACGGCATAATAGAGGTTCTAGTCATCGAAAGGTGATGAAATCACAAACACGTGGGTAAAGAGGTACAAACTCTGCAGAGTTAAATGAAACTATCATGATAGCCGTGCTCCCAGTTATGAGCACCTGGACAACTTCCATGATTAGAGGGAAATTGGAATTTGGGATGGTTATGGTTTGTTAATGGTTATGGATGGTTATGGATTAATTTCTGGTATTGAATATGGTTATTGGCGAATAGTGAAATCTAGAATTATGGATGAGGATGGTGAATTATGGACTGGTATTATGATATTACTTATGATTATGATGGGTTCACTTCACACATACGTAATATATTGCTTTTCAAATGTTTTTATGTACTTTTCAGCACTTTGCCATTATTATTGTCATCATTTGAATAAGCCACATGTCATACTTTCCACACTTGCTGAGTACGACATGTACTCAATCTTGCAATCCCCCCAACAGTTGCAGGTAAGGATTGGGATTTTAATGGAGATAATGCGGAGTTCTAGGCCGTGTCTACCGTCAGCTCTGCCTGTGGTGTTATTGGAGCTGCGCTATACCCTATTGCTTATGCTGCCTAGCTGCTTAGTTTGCTTAATTAGTTTATTTCCGCTGCATTAGTTGAACTTGTCATAAATATTCATTAGAGCTTGTATTCAAGGATAATCTGGGTTGTGTAATAAAATTTGGTTAATTAATTTTGCTTTGTGGTAATTTTTTGTATATCCTTTTGTGATTGCACTTGTGTATGTGTGATGAACATCCTGGGCACACATATGCGTTAGCTTGGTTCATTTTTCGGAACCGGGCGTCACATTTGGATACGTATTTTGCTACTTCTATCTTCATCCGAGTCCACCAGAACTTCTTCCTTAAGTCTTGGTATATTTTTTTACTTCCCGGATGAATGGAATACTTGGATAAATGAGCTTCATCCAGTATCTTGTTTCGAAGTTCCATGTTCTGGGATACCACTATGCGGTTTTTAAACCAGATGGTACCTTCATTGTCACATCGGGAACATTTCATGTCCCCCTTTTCCATTCTTTGCCGAATGTGCGACATCCCTTTGTCCTCCTTCTGAGCTGCTATAATATCCTCTCTGATAGTAGGAATGAGAGCTAGATTGTAGAGTGCCCCATATGGGACCAAGTAGAGACTCGGTTCTTCTTCTCCCATTGAGGTGATGGAAAGACTGTTGACATGGGACTTGCGGCTCAGTGCATCTGCGACTACATTCGCCTTGCCTGGATGGTAGTGGATCTCAATCTCATAATCCTTGATTAATTCCAACCATCTACGCTGTCGCATATTTAAGTCCTTTTGGGTGAAGATATACTTCAAGCTCTTGTGATCGGTGTAGATATGTACTAGATTACCCAGTAGATAATGTCTCCACATCTTCAATGCTAGTACCACAGCAGCGAGCTCTAGAGCATGAGTGAGATAGTGCTGCTCATGGTTCCAAAGCTGCCGTGATCCATAAGCGATCACTCATCTGTCTTGCATCAACACACAACCCAAACCCATTCCAGATGCATCACAATACACGTCAAATGATTTGGTTGTGTCCGGTTGAGCTAATACTGGTGCCGTTGTGAGGTGTTTTACCAATGCCTGGAAACCTCCCTCACATGCCTCTGCCCATACATACTTCTTCCCTTTCTTCAGAAGCTTTGTCATTGGTTTAGCTATCTTGGAGAAACTGGGAATGAACCTCCGGTAATACCCAGCTAAACCCAAGAAACTTCGAACTTCATGTACAGACTTTGGAGACTCCCATTTGAGTACTTTCTTTATCTTGCTTGGATCAACTGCAATCCCTTCTGCGGATATGATGTGCCCTAGAAATGGCACTTGGATGATCCCGAACTCACACTTGCTGAACTTGGCATATAGCTGGTGGTCCCGTAATCGTTGAAGCACGATACGCAAGTGTTGAGCATGTTCTTCTTCGGATTTCAAATACACAAGGATGTCGTCAATGAATACCACGATAAACTTGTCCAATTCCGGCATGAACACCGAGTTCATGAGATACATGAAATGAGCCGGTGCGTTGGTCAATCTGAAGGACATAACAAGGTATTCATACAGTCCATACCTCGTCGAGAATGTTGTATTAGGTATATCTTCTGGCCGGATTCTAATCTGATGATAACCAGAACGAAGATCCATCTTCAAAAATACTTTAGCACCCACTAGTTGATCGAAAATAATATCAATGCATGGTAGTGGATACTTGTTTTTGATAGTGACAGCATTGAGTGGACGATAGTCCACACATAGTCTCAAGGTCTTATCTTTCTTCTCCACGAACAATGCAGAACAGCCCCATGGTGATGAACTTGAACGAATGAAACCCTTGTTCTCAAGTTCTGTTAGTTGCTTCTTCAGTTCTGCAAGTTCCTTGAGTGCCATCTTGTAGGGCTGCCTTGAGATCGACACTGTTCCCGGTACAAGCTCAATCTTGAACTCTATATCTCTTTCTGGTGGCATACCAGGAAGATCTTCGGGAAGCACGTCCGAATACTCACATACTACTGGAATATCCTTAAGTTCAATAACCTCGGTATTGTGAGTAGATGGATTCACTCGAACGATTCTCTCAAGATTGAGGACTTGGGAAGGATGAAGTGGAGAATTTAGATATATTTTCGACGAACGAGATCTAGAATAGCACCATGGTATTGTAACCATGCCATTCCCAACATGACATCTAGCCTCTAATTCTCCAGTATCAGAAGCGAAGTAAAATATATAGTCCCCTCTAGGTTAAGTGGTATCCCAGGAACCACCTCATTTGTTGCTGTCTTCCCTGCCGGAGTGCAAATCACATACGGAGTTTTGGTGGAGATAATAGGCAACTGAATTTTAATGACAAAAGACTTGCTAATGACATTGTGGGAAGCTCCAGAGTCAAAGAGTATGACTATGGGATGATCAAAGATAGAGAACGTACCCGTGATTATGGGTGCGCCTTCTAGAACGTCCTCAATGATGAGGTTGTGGACGTTTCCGATTCTGTGGACTGGCTTCTTGGGCTGGTTGCGGGGTTGGTTGGTGCCCTGGTATGATGATTGTCCTCCGCCCTGCCTATTCTGCGGGCATTCCTTGGCGAAGTGCCCCGTGCCTCCACACGTGAAACACGTGTACGGGGTTTGGCCGGTACGAACGGGAGGACGGAATCCCGGTGCACGCGGTGGAGGTAGAAGTGCCATGGGATCATCCCCTGCTGCTGTTGCGGCCGGAAACCGGCGTTGTCGAACTGGCGACCACTGAACATCGATGGTTGCAATGGCAGTTGCCACCTCTGGCCGGATAGTGATCAATACACCATTCGGTAATTCTGAGGAGCACCACCTCCGCTGCCCTGCGGAGCACTCCTCTTCTTCTTGTCTGAGGATAGCTCTCGAGTACCGTCCTCTTGTATGATCGCGGCATTGACAATGTCGTTGAAGCTGCCGCGGTTGAACAAGGCAAGCTTGTCCTTCATCTTGGGGTTCAAACCCTGGTAGAAGCACTCTCGCTTCCTGTCTTCCGTGTTCACTTGGTCCTGTGCATACTGGGCCAAGTGGTTGAAGGTCTTGGAGTACTCGTAAGCACTCCTTCCTCCCTGCTTCAGCTCCAAGAACTCTTGAAGCTTCCTCCTCATAATCCCGGGAGGGATATGGTAGGCGCGGAACACCTCCCAGAATTCTGTCCAGCTCACGATATAGTTTGTGGGGCGTGCGGCGAGGTAGTTTGCCCACCACGCACCAGCTGACCCCTGCAGTTGTTGAGCTGCAAACAGAGTCTTCTGTTGTTTAGTTATCTCGAGTAAACTGAACTTCCCTTCAATGGAGCAGAGCCAGTTGTCCGCCTCCAAGGGTTCGTCGGCCTCCCTGAAGACCCGGATGCGTCGATGTGAAATCCGATTAGGAACTCGGATATGGCTGACGTGGCCCATCATCTTGTCGTCCCCCTTGATGGGACAAATGTTGTACAAGGGTCCGCAACAACTCGGTTTGCTCGTAGCGCGAGCCGAGCACTGCTGCGAGAACCTCCGCGAGACTTCTGGGAAGTTCCGGAGGTGGTGGTGGAGGGACATGTTGCTGCGGCGTTGCAGCTGTCTCCTGGGTCGGAGATTCGTCCTCACGACCACGACTGGATCCTCCCATTTCTAGCGTCGAGCGCGTACGCACCATTCTGCATCCAAATGATTTTAAATCAGCATATGTTTTCTTTTCCCTTTTCCATATCATTCTGCAGTAGCATGACTATTGACAAGAGAATAAGTGCATAACATTCATATATATTGATAAAGTACAAACTTTATACAAGATATATTATCTCATGACCAAGTTTACAGTAGTAAACTCAAAAATGATGGACTCCCACTATGGAAATACATCTCTACCATACTTGGTTCCCATGAGATGTAATACACATAATATCAGCTTAGACATACCCACTACTATTCTTAATATGACACAAACATGGTCACAAAAGAAAAACACGAGCAACTATTAAATTATATGTTGCCCTGTGTCGGCAGAAGTGTTGCCACATCCCACTCCAATACGTCCTACTCGACGTACTCGAGTTCCTTGGGATCTTCTTCTTCGTCGTCATTCGAAGGCAATTGTTCACCCATAATTAGTGGTATATTATGGGCCTATGGATACACCACTGGTTGCAATTGTGCTTCAGCCTCAATTACATTATCCTGAAGTTGTTCTGCCTCATACTCCCAATTCTGAGCTATCTCAATGGTGGCGTCCCGCTCTTCAGTGACTACTAACAGCTGCTCCTGCTGTTGTTGTACCTCTAACTGACTTGCTTGCAACTCACCACGAGCTTGCTGCAGTTCAGTGTGAGCCTGCCGTTGTTCAGCACGAGCTTTCCGTAGCCTAATGCGAACATAATGCAGCTGACTCTTGCACTTATTTAGCCGGTGATTTGCTGGGGCTAGGAGTGAACGTAGATTCTCGTTGATATAATCAAGGGTATCACCCCGCTCTGTCGCTTCCCGCAAGGCTTCGACTTGCTCCAAAATAATGGTGCCTTGCGTAGAAACCACCATATTGGAAGCAACTGTATATGTCCCAAGTGCCGTCGAGGTTGTGTCGCCATACGGTGTATAGGCAGCAACCATACGACGTTGCCACTCAAATCCAGCCATACCACGGACCGGAATAAGGGCAATTGAGTCCCAACCATGGCATCTTGATGAAGCTCACAAAGCTTCATAAGTGCTTCGCCTGCATCGATTGCCCAAGTGTCCTCTAAATGAGCCCCCTCGATGGTAACCGAGAAAGGAGCCCATCCATAACGACATGGACTAGCTGGGATGTCTACCAAGATGGTGCATGACCGAACGCCTCTGTCGATCGTTTCTCTACCCCAATAGCATGGCATCTCGATGAAGCCAAACTGTTGGAGCACTTCCCACAGCATACTTGGGAAACCCGGATGGCTAGCGCAAGTGGAAAATACCCATCCATCAGGTAGTAGCATCCTCACATCCGTCATCTATAGAAAAGAATACTGGAACAGTGAGAAGGTTTCCAACTCTCAATAGTTTAAGAAAATTTAAAACTGGAGTTGTAATCACAGTCTATTCCAGCTGACCTTCCTGTATAAATTCAAAATTTTCATACAGGAAACGTCCGAACCAGATGTTGGTTTGAATACAAAAGTTGTGGTACACTTTCCAGCCTTTCCATATTGTACTCATACAGCTCCAAGTGAGCTAGGAAATAGAATATATACAGGTTTTAAATTGACCCATATTTTCTGGAAATTTTGACAGAACCTCCCCTGTATATGTAGTTATCTCCCACAATTTATACAGGTATATCACAACCATATATTGATCTAATGACAAAATAAACTTTGTGTAACATAAAGTTAACAATCCAGAAGTAAAAGATTCCCCCCCCCAGAAAATTTTGGTGTACAGGTATTGCGTGCGAATTCACAACCATGTCCAAACTGCTTCAAGTTCTGGACTGCCAGAACCAAGTTTGCGACAAATGGAATTAGACACAGCTATACCCAGATTCAGATCATGAATGCAAACAAAAGTTGATAGAGGACTTCCTAAGATTTTCAAAAATGTATATATGTGATTATGTCCCTATTCTGGATCAAAAGTTATAACTATCCAAACTAAACAGTTGAACTGACTGGTTTGCACCAGCAGTCCTGCAGTTCACTGTTTTGATTTCCAAATTTGATTTGACTCAAATTCGAATTAGGAAAAACTCTAAACATCAAACCTGTATATCTTCTTATTCCCTTTCCATACATGTATCACAATAAGGCAGAATATGTTCCTACAGTGAGTTATGGCAATATTACTGGAACTGGTACAATGGGAGGGTCATCTGGAGCAGTTTTAGTATACTCCAGATTTCAACAGATTATCAAACTTTTCTGCCTTGATGGTCAACAGAAAAGTTGTACAGATGTTCACGATATTTCCATCCATATATGATACCCTTATGTTATCTATCAGATAACCAAGATTACAATCCGGCGAAGTCGAGCCAACTTCTGCCAGAAATCAAGAATCTTGATTCTATCTACTCTATCGAGTCGGAGTTCCTTTTACGGAGTCCAAACCTACCAGCATCTGATAGTCGGACTTTCCAAAACATAATGCATCCATTATGTCGTTGGGGATGGTCAACTGTCATGTTTGATACTGACGGTACTACGTACCTTACCAAAGAAAATTATATCCGGTATATCCGGTTACGTCTATAGGTGGTTCCTATATCGTTCTCTCGCAAACGGTTCCTACACGGTCTTCTATTGTAGTTAGTGTACCTGCAGAAGACAAGAAATCCCTTGGCACAGGCACGCCGTACGGCGGCGGGGAAACACGACAGTCAGTCACCATACACAGTTATATTTGAAAGTAATTGCATACGAATCTGGAGTGAGTCGCCCTCGAGCGAAGGCATGCCTCGAGGTACATGGCTGTTACTACGTCCGTACAGCAAGGACTCCCGTACGAGCCGGCTTATACACGCTCGGGCAAACGTTTTCGCATGTTCTCATAGACATGAGAACACACTATCGGGTTACATACCACCCGAGGGGGTCTCCCTCTAACTTTGTGTCACGTTGGGGCACCGCGTGTCATATGTTCCCAGAAACATTGAAGTTTCAGAGACTCATATTGACTTTCCGTGCCAAGCCACAGAAATTTCACATACCACTTCTTGTATGCTGAGCTTACCGAGATTGATCCGCTCTCGGTGGCGTACCTTACCTCTTACCTGATGTCGGGGCGTCATTACAGAATTTAATAACATATAGTTAGTTTACCACCTTTATATCTTATACTAATAATAATCCTTATATGGGCATATAGCTAATTCCTCACTCATATAATCCTAAGTTTTTGAAAATATGTTCTTTTCAAGCACAATGTTCCCAATGATGCGCTGATACCATGCTGTGGGAACTAGAATCCCGACATCCAAGGATCTCATTGGGTGGTGTCGTGCGATGCGACACCCAACAGCATACAAGAACAGAATGAGCATAATGTACAATACAAAGTCTTTTATTTATAATACAGCGGAAGTTTTATAATACTAGCAGAAGGAAAGAAATCTATACATCATAGCTATGCTCTCAGCACTAGCTATGCAAAAGCAAAGTCATCCATGCCCTGGATACTTCACACTAGCAACACACAATTCACGGCGGTGTGCAGGGTTCCCACTCGGTTGTAAACCCTGGAGGGGGTGCAGCCTCGTCATCAAACCCATCATCAGTAGTATAACCTGCAAAAACTCGTTAACTGCAAACATGAGCATAAGGCTCAGCAAGACTGACCCGTCTCACTAGACATATGCAAGGGTGAATACTAAGCATAGGTAAGGTAAAGCATAAACGACTCGCCTACAAGTGGATCCTTATAATCATATTTTAAGTAGCAAATGACATTCTTCAGGCATGGCACATCATAGACTCCACAATCAAACAAGAAACGCTTTGCCGATGATATGACATGCCCAAAGCACATAATGTTATTACCGCTAAAGTATGGGGAAACTGTAAACTTTCAATTTTGCTATCTCTAAGCCACACAAGGTTGCAAAGCAATTATAATTCAATACATCATATTCTTATGGCTTTTTTAGTATTTACTAAGTCATGACTCAGTGAACAAGTGGTACTCTATTACCGCGAGGGGCGGTGATTGCAATCAGGACACACCCGGACAACACGACACATACGCACGTTCGGAAGTGTCAGCGAGTACATCAGTACCTACGTAACACTTCAGTACAAGTTGTATATAGCCACCTTTCACAAGAAACCCGAACGTCGAACTCGTCTCACCTTCGCAAATAGAAGGTCTTCGCATAGAACACATATGTGCCCGCCGACCGATTTACACCGTACTGTCCTCAACCCACCCCTATCGATGGTGAGTTATCGAGTTACGTCAGTTTACTGGAGCCCATATATCCAGTATGCCGCTGGTACAAGTCAAGCCTGTTCAGTGGGGCTGCATACAGACGGGCCTTAATCGACACAGGCAGGGCTATGCGACCGAGACTCCAATTCTCGTCGCTTCCTATCTATCCCCTGCCCGGTCTCAGATTCATTATATTAAGCCATTGTATATCTAACCAATCCTGTGAGATATGTTCTACATCTCTCGCGAGTAGATTCCAGCTACTCGACTTCTATTGGATCACCTACAACATTAGCATAGCAGTTCTACACGTCGAGCTATCAACCTTCCCAATTAACCAATGGGATTGTGGGTCATGCATCTGGAGTATTCAAGCATCATGAACATAATGCACAATATCAACTGAAGACGTAAATGAAAAAAACTAGAAAACTTTGAAAAGCTCTTAAATGCAAACCGGGGCTTGCCTGGATGCAGGTCCGAGTCTGTGTTAGTATCCGACAGGTGTACCTCCAAGGCCTCCGGCTCCTCCTCGACTTCGGTCACTACACGACATGCATATAATATGTATATGAATGACTTTGAAAAATAATTACTACCAAGACCATAATCTAATCTCCGGTGATCATTATATGATAATGATCTTAATTGGCTTTGGGACTTTGATGGTAGATACTAAGGAATATGATAGAAGCTCTGGCAAAGAACAGAAGATGATCAAAGTAGTTTGTTGTCTCTAAAATTATGGTAAGCAATAAAATTCCAAGAATTTTAGAGAAGAAATTGTAGCTTGAACATGGCTGCCAGTTGATAATCATGATAGAGGAGGTTGTCCCAGTTCTAGCAAAATTGGTTTCATAAATTTCTAAGCCTTGGTGAAGGAGATATTGAATTTCAAAGTTAGCAAGAATTTCTGGAATTATTTTATAACTGAATTTTAGCTTTTCAATTAACATTCAGTTGGAAACTGAATTAGGACCAGGAGACTAAGTCAATTAAATCCCAAATTTTTACAGCAACTAGTGTATGACTAAAGGAAGGTTCAGTCCAAATTTGGGACATAATAAAGCAACTGAACATCTGTAATAATTCAATGACATAAAAAGGTAATTGCATTATACAATGTGTTATACAGGTGCAATGGCTCCCAAACTTTTTTCTGGTAACCAAGAATAGGACATTGTATTTTATGTGAATATTGGGTATTTTTCCAGTGGAAAGTTCATCTGCAAAAATTGTATTTGTATTAGGAAAGATTGTTTTCTACAGAATTTAAAGTAAGTTTCACAAAACCTAATTGGTACTAAAAGAAATTAGCTCAAGGGCTTTCAAACAAAATTTGTTTGAAGATTTTTGAAGCAGTCTACAGAGAGATATTAATTTTTCAAGTTTGGAAATGGTTCTGCATAAATTTGGAATTTCCAGCTTTTAATTTGGCGTCTGGGCCCACCAGATTTAAATCAGCCAACCAGGAGGCAGCCACACCGGAAGCCACAAACATTTCCACATGGCCACACTAGATCCCCTGGCCACAGGCTGATCCAAGAGGCGTTGCACTCTCTGGCAGGTGGGACCCGCGCCCCCTCCTTCTTCTTCCTCTGGCCACAGGCTCGGGCAGCGGCGCCCACGCCGGAGCGCGGCGGCGCTCTCGCCGGCGACAGTTTCTGGCCCACGGTAACCCTTGAAACTCGCTGCCCCACCCTACCTTCCCGCGGGAAACACGTTGGGGTACCTCCCGACGGCGATGGGTGACTGGAAGTCCACTCCCGACGGCGGTGGCAGGTGCTAGGGTTCCGGTCATGTCGGAACCCTCATTTTCCTAGCGAAATCTCTCATACGAAAGCTCGGGAAGCATCTTGGGAGCATGGGAAAGATGTTAGGAGGGTCTAGAACTCGTGTCTTAGCCGGCAACACTAAGGTCGACGGTGAACCAAGCTCCTCCAATGGCGGAAGGGGAAAAACTAGATAACTCGATAATTACTCGATGGTTCCTTCTGGTTTTTGGAGGGAAGTTGCGCTAGGAGACGTTGATCATGTTGTCTAAAGGGATCAAAGAATTATTGTACATACAATTGGAATTAAACCGACGAACTAGCACCAAAGCTACAAAAGTGCTTCGGTTTTTCACGAAATATGGACACTAGGATGCATGATATGTGTTGAAACTTTACCAGCAGCTACACGAGATCATGGCGCACCTTTTTCCTAAAGACTGCAGAGGACGAGGAAGCTTGTAGCGGTGGCGAGGCTGAGCGGCATCGAGCGGAACCGAGGTGGTCGCGGCGGTGAGAAAATGAGCAGCG
Source organism: Tuctoria greenei (assembly GCA_036927565.1). Classification (NCBI taxonomy): domain Eukaryota; kingdom Viridiplantae; phylum Streptophyta; class Magnoliopsida; order Poales; family Poaceae; genus Tuctoria; species Tuctoria greenei. Next base: position 204,265,905 of record JAYESD010000001.1, read on the forward strand.
CAAGGGAGAGGCGAACAGAGAAGCGACTGAGGTCGACGGTGGAGTGAAGAAAAGATCTTTACCGCAGTAGATAAGGGGGCTGGGGCAGCTGGAGGTTACCCACGGCCGAATCGGCGCGCTAGCAGCATGCAAGCATCGCGGTGTCGAGCGGTGAAGGAAAAACAGAGGCGGTAAAACGGTTCACCGGCTGACATGTGGGCCCCACTACTCCCTCTTCTCTGTTCCTCTAAATTCCACCTCAAACATTGCCCAAAATTTCCCAAAATTTACAGACAGTCTAAGAAAAATATGAGGAACCCAAATCTGTAATCAGATTTCAATTTGGACACAGTTTGTTTCAAATTCAAATTCAAATTTGAATCCAAACTTGTTTATAAACCTTATTGAAATAAATAGTAACTGAGGTCCATAAATCCCCAAACTTTGAAACAAAGCTTCCTAAACCATAAAAGGTCTTAGGAAAAATTGTAAGTTGATTTGGACAATGTTAAGTGCAAAGCTAAATTTTGAGATCGACGCGAAATAAACCCTCTGTACGTGTCCAACTAAGTGGAAGACGTGCTTCAAAAATCTTGAAACTTTACCGAGAAGCTATTTAGAATATTAAGAGGCCAATGAAAAGTTTGGATCCTTGGATTTGAATCTTTTTGTCAGGGCCAGATATACATGGCAACATAATCAATTTATATTTGTTTTGGTTTTATATAATGCTGCAATATAATTTGCCCTAGCCATTCCATTCAATTAAATTTCCAAATTTGCAGAAAGGTTTAATTAAATTGTTCTAGGATTAGTGATGAAGTTCAATCCTCATGTTAATAAAATTAAACATGAGTAGAAAGAAAGCTTTTTAGTGAGGTCAAGTTCATGTACACAACTATATTGATCTCCATTATGTTTGATAAACAACTTGTAGCTGAACTTCACATGAAAGGAAAAAGTGAGATTTTACATCAGCTATGATGAGTTCAGAATTTGAGATGAGTATGATAGGAGAACTCACGTATATTTTGGGATTGTAAATCAAGCAAACCAAGGAGGGTACTTTTGTGCATCAAACAAAGTATACAAAAGACCTCTTTAAGTGCTTCAATATGGGCAAAAGCAAGCCTCCTCGGACACCAATGGGAAGAAAAACAGCAATTGAACTTGATGAAGATGGTGCACCCGTGGATAAAAAAGAATATAGAAGCATGATTGGGTCACTTTTGTACCTCACGGCATCAAGATCGGACATACAATTCAATGTATGTCTTTGTGCACGATTTCAAGCTTTCCCATGTGATTCACATCGTCAAGCCGTCAAAAGGATTCTCACGTACTTATATGAAACTCAAGAATTTGGCATTTTACTTCCTTCTTCCTCAACCATTACTTTGAAAGCTTTTTTGGATGCTGATTTTTGAGGTTGTAGGATTGTTAGGAAAAGTAGTTCGGGTACTTGTCATTTTCTTGGTAATTCACTTGTTGCTTGGTCCTCTAGAAAACAAAATTCAGTGGCAAAATTCCCGATCGAATCTCAATATGTAGTTGCTGATAGTGCTTGCTCACAAATTTTTTGGATTGTTCAAACACTTAAGTACTATGGGTTGATCTAGATAGTGTTCCACTATTTTGTGATAACAGTATGCCATTTGCATTGCCAAAAACTTCGTGCAATATTCTAGAACAAAGCACATTGATATTAGATATCACTTTCTCCGTGATAATGTTAAAAAAGGAAATATTGTACTTCACCATATAGATATCGAACAACAATTGGCTAACATTTCTACAAAACCTCTTGATTTCACTCATTTTTGTTTCATTCGTAATGAAATAGGGGTTATGCATCCTCATGGCTTCAATTGAGGGGGGGTTTCTTGAAACTTGGGAAGTCTATGTGTGAATCTGAATTTAAAATAATATGAGCATAGTATTTCATACATATATGACCTTGTAATTCCTTTTACATGCTGAAAGTTCTTACTACATTACTCGTGTTATGCATTTTGTAATTTTTGTCATGACTAGTAATTGGAATAATTACATATACTAAATCTTGTTATGATCAAACTTCTTGCTATTTTGAACTTGTTGCATGCTCACAAGTGCTTTTAATAATAAAAAATTAATCAATCAACTATTCACATGTTGAGCATTTATGATCAAATAAAAAAATTAAGAAAAGATCAAGAGAATATGCATGCATCGCACTTCTTCTTTTGAGATGGCTTATCATTGCACATAGATATGAACTTGAAAGAAGTTGTGTATGACTAAAACTATGTTCTTAAGCTTCTAATTATCAAATGACATAGGCTTGGCTTTGTTGGTTAGAATAAGGCTGATGTTGTATATAATCTCTTGCAAATGTCATATGATCTGAATTTGTGCTTTGAAAAATAATAAAATGTAGCAACATGTGTCGTGCTTTCATGTCTTGAAATAGTTAAGTTTGTGAGATCATGACTTGCTAAAATTGGAAAATTACACTTGATCTCTAGCATGGCTTACATTACCTTATGTATCTCATTGATGTGATAGTGTAAGCTTTTCATAGTATGACCTGGATGAGCTTTGTTTTATATGTATATGTTATAATATGCTCATAACAATTGAAATTTCTCTTTTAAACCTTGCTGAATACATTGTCAAAGGGGGAGAAATATGTCACACATTGCACATTCACGAGTTTTTATACGTTCTTCTTAGGGGGGAATTTATTTTTGAAATTTCATTCTCATTTGATTTTTGATTTTCAAAAGGGAGAGAAAATTGTTTTCAAAACTTTTCATGTGAACGAGCCAATATTCGGATGATAAGCGGTGTTGCTAATGCATTCATCAAAGGGGAGATTGTGAGATCTATGTGTGCTAAATACATTGGCAATTAGAATAAAAGTGAAGGTTCATATTAAAACTTTTGAGCTTATACCGATACACCACGATACACCCCGATACACATTGTCTGAGCTTTTCAATGTGCTTTTGGGAGTAACATTACCTTCGATAGTTCTGCACTATCCAAACTTTTCAATGTGTTTTTGGGAGTAACATTAACCTCGATGGTTTTGGACTGTCCAAACTTTTCATCACGTGGCTCGCACGTGTTTCTCGGTTTGGATTGTCCGCACTTTTTCTCACATGAGCTGCACGTGAGTCAATGCGGTTGATCTTTACAAACGTGTTTTTTAGGAGTAACATTTACTCTTTACTTGGTTAGGACTTGTCGGTGTTTGGATCTGGCAGATCTCCCGACACTACCTTTGGTAGATCGAGGAGTTGTAGTTCGGTAATGGGCGCGCAGAGATTCAAGAAGGTGAAAGACATGTGTACACAGAGATTTACGTGGTTTGGGACGCCTGAGCGTAATACCCTACTCCACGGGGTGTGTTGGTGATGTATTAAGCGTGTGAGTCTAGAAGAAGCTCCAGAAGAAGAAGCTCGTCTAGCTCAGGGTGTTCAGTCGTGGTCTGGAACCGTCCCTTGCGTATCATCGACCAGTCCTTTTATAGTACAAGGACTGGTTGTTACATCGTTAGCCTGGCCCGACAGGTGGCCCCGGCGGTTACACATGTTTGTTACACAATAAATGGGGTTAATTACTCTTAATAGCTTGGTAACGGGCCTTAACAGTGTTGTTACCAGTATTAAGGGCCATCCGATCGTGTGTCATTAATATGGTATTAATGACACTTAATCGGGTCTTGAAGTCTTTGATTGATCCTTGAAGATCCGGAGCCGTTGGGGGGTCCACCGGCCCGATAGTTGAAGTTGAAGCTCCGGCGGTTGTCGCGTGGCAGCTCCGGAGCTTACCATCGTGGACGGGTAGGTCCGGTGCTGCTGGACACGTGTCAGTACCGGAGCTTCCCTCTATCTGGGGTTAGGTCCGGGGGTGCCATACTGGTACTCCAACCGGAGCTTCCCATGTGTGGGTGATAGCTCCGGTATTGTGGTACACGTGGCGGTCCTGGGACTAACCATGTCGGGGAAGCAGGTCCGGCTATGCCTGACATGTGGGGCCTCCGGAGGTCTTCAAATCTGGTAGATGGAGTTTCCTTCTGATCTTTGTGATCCCAAGGGGTATCCGGTACGGAGGGTACCGACAGTGGCCCCCTGGACTCACCTCTTGGGGAGACCTTTTGGATGAAGTCATTTCGCCGGAGGTGGGTCCATTCTTCAGTTTCTGAACCGTGTCTTTGAGGGTCTTTGGTTGTGCTGTTGGCGGTAGTTCACAGTTAAACTTCCGCCGCATGGCGTATCTTGGAGGCGGCAGGTGAGATCTCAGCGTGCGGATCTCAAGCAATTGAAGGTCACCGGTTCCCGATACAAAAATTGTATCGGTTCTACGCGCCTTGTCAGGCCGCTGCCTTCGGGTTTCCCGCCTTTCATGATGACAATCGTCCGCCTGGGGTAAGAACCTCGACTTGATCGTCGAGGTGGCCCCGGGCCCCCTTGTCATTGGCGGGGTGATAATTTTGACTAGTATCATCGGCTCCTCTGCGGTTTCCATCCAGGCATTGTGGGGGCTTACTTAAGAAGGAAAGCACGCATCGTTTGGGGTTCTTTACGCCTTTCAATCGATCTTGCGCTCAAACCTTCCAAACTTTTGCTTGTCTTTCCTCTCTTGCCTCGCTAAGCCGCGATGGAGTTGGGTCTCCGCCAGAGCCGACAAAAGTCCGATGATGATTTGAAGAAGGTTCGGGCCCTCATGTGATGGTCCCCTGATTTCTTCAACCATTTGGTCCGCACCGGCAAGCTTCCGTTCGAGAAGGAACACGCCGGCGACATGGTGTACTTCTCCACGTACGCCATGGTGGGACTGATCCCACCTTTCTCCTCTTTCTCTTGATGCTGCTAGACTTCTATGGTCTGCAGCTGTACCACCTTGGCCCCCACTCCATTCTGCTGGTGTCCATCTTTGTCCACTTCTACGAGATGTGGGTGGGCATTCCCCCCTGCATTGAGCTTTTCCGCACCTTCTTCACTGTCCAAACCACAGGTCGGAGCGACGAGTACCTTGGCTTCTACTATTTTGTGAAGCGCAAGAAGTGCCCGTACAAGTACTTGCGGTCGTTCCCTTCTGGGAAGTGGGACAACTGGAAGAAGGATTGGATTGTAATCAGGGTGGAGGAGCACGAGAAGCTGGAGCTGCCGGAAGGCCTCCCCAACATCGACACTGCAGTTTGGAGTGAAGCTCCAGTGCTGTCGGATGCCTTCGACCCTGCTCAGACTAGGATCCGCCTGTGTGTGGAAGGAGGGGTGACTCCCCACGCGGCGTTTTGCAACTTCCTGACCAACAGGTGGGCTCCGTTGAAGAGGAGGGAGAAATTGGCTTGGGCCCTCAACAGTATGCTGGACGACGACCGGATCGAGACCGGTTTGAAGTCCAACATGGAGGGTGCAACTTTGGAGTTCCACCTAAAGAAATTCCAGCCAGGCATCGATGTTGAGGGCGACGACTTGGCTCCGCCGCCAGCTTTCCTCCCACTGAACATGGAGGCAGAATTCAGTAGGGAGCTCCGGCGGATGATGCCGATGCTTGACGACCTTGGTGTTGTTGAGAGGCGCTCGACCACCGAGTTGGCAATCTCCGAAGCTCCGGAAGGTGGCTCCGTTCCCGCCCCTAAGCCAAGAACCGAAGTCGTCAGCAAGGGTAAGGAATTGGCTGAGCCCTCGAGCCGTAAGAGGAAGCATGCCGACGGAAGGGCCAGGCATACTTCTTCCACGGCATCTCCTTCTCCCCGGAGGGGGAGGTCTACGATAGTGGTGTCTACTCCAGTAGCGGCTTCTTCTCGGGGTGCTAGCTTCGGCCAGGTGACTCCGGTTCCAGGGCCAGCTGGGGGCTCCGGGTCCAGAGGTCCTTCCCGGTTGACGGGGGCCTCGACCAGAGCAACACTGATAGCTGCATCAAGCTCTAGGGGACCCTCTGGGACTACCACGCCAGTGGCGGCTGGGGTCAGTCCGGAGCGTCTGAAGAAGAGATTCTGCGGTAACTGGTGCGGAAGCCTTATGAAGTAATTTTTGATTTTTTTACCTCAGTCATTTGTTTTATTGTTAACTGTATTTTGAGTTTCTTCGTCCTTCATCCACAGCGTGCCCAAGAAAAGGGCTGAAGCTCCGGTCCCTGCAGCAGCGGTTGAGGTTGTGCAGGCTGAAGCTTCGGTTCCGATTCTAGTGCTGCCCCAAGAGGTGGCTGAGGCTGCGGCTGCCCCGGTGCCGGCTGTCATGGTTTTGGATGACTCATCCCCAGAAGCTCCCGTGGTAGCGCCGGACCACGGGAATGAAGACGTACCAGCAGCGCCAGCCCCGGAGGTTAGAACTCCGGGCTTGGATGTTGAGATGTTAGACGCTCCGGCCACAGAGCCGAAGGTAGCTGCAATTTCAGCCCTAGAGACGGATGTTATTGAAGCCCTGGTAGTCGAGCCGGTGCTTGACGAGGTCCCGGCGGTAGAGCCGGGTGTTGATGAAGCTCCGGCACTTGAGCCATTTGTCGAGGAAGCTCCGTCGACAGAGTCGGTTGCTGCAGAAGTTCCAGATGTGGAGCCGGCCGTTGAAGAGGTTCCAGTGTCCGAGCCAGTTGTTGCGGAGATGTCGGCGCCTGAGCCTTTGGTGGTCGAAGTGCCAGCGCCGGAGCCCATGATGGTCAAAGCGCCAGCGCCGGAGCCAGCGGCAGAGGAGGCGCCTGCGCCGGAGCCAGAAGTAGCTTCTGCTCCGACTGAACCTTTAACACCCGCTCCGGTAGTGGTGATCCCGGAGGTGCCCTCTGCTGAGCCAGAGTGCCATGATGAAGCTGCTGGCCCCCCGCTGGAGGGGCCAGTTATTGATGACCTGGCGGTTGGTCCTTCAGAACCAATTCCGGAGGTTGGAACTTCGGCTGCAGGTACTTCCTCGACGGCAGCTGAGGCTATCACGGAGGACGGCACTAGTGCTGTTGAAGCTCAGGGGACCGCTCTCGTAGAGTGGGACCCAATTTTTGTTGCTGAAGATCCGCTGGAGCCAGCGGAGATGACCCCGGCAGGTCTGGACCCGATCCCCCAATCGTTGTCTATCAACAACGCCAGCTCCAGCCTTCGCCAAGTCCTGCTGGCCTTCTACCACGACAGCAAGGCCCTCGAGGAGGAGTGCCAAACCCTTAGGAGGTGGCGCAACCAACTCCATTTCAAGACCAAGCTGGTGCAGTCGAGGCTGGCTGACGACAAGGAGTGGGTGAAAAGGGAGAAAGTCCGCCTGGAGTACTGGGGTAAGTTGTTGGATGAGAGGGAAAGCATGACGCAGACCCTCGACAACCAGTCTCAGGCCATCTATGATCAGGCCAAGGCTGCAAATAGCACAGCTGATGAGCGCCAGGAAAGGCTCTTCGCCATCCACGATAGTCTTGTCAAGCGTCGGGAGGCTCTTGAAGCGCGGGAAAGACGGCTCGAAGATGAAGAGCAGAAATTCCTGGAGCTGCGAGACGACCTCATGAAGAGGGAGGAGTTTGTCCAGAAGACAGCTCTGGCTAACAAGAGCCTCAAAGAACGCACCAAGAAATTGGATGAGCGTTGCAAGGAGGAGGAGAAGAAGTCCTGGGAGTGAGGGCAAGAACTCTACAAGCAGGAGAATGCCATCGCCGCCCAGGAGAAGAAAGTGCGGGGCCAGGAGAAAGATCTGGTCAACCGCTGGAATGAGATCCACCTCCGGGAGGAAGAGCTCAGCAAGCTCGAAAGGCAGGTTGCTGAAACGATTCAGCAGAATGCCAAAGAGGTGGATCGTCTTGCTCGGGAGAGATCGGAGCTAGCGGCGGCCAAAAGATCCTTGGCGGAGATGCGTGGTGCAAGGGTTGTGTAGTCCCAACAAGTTTGGGACTTCCTGGGCAAGGCCAACGACACGCTGACGCCAATGGGCTTCAGTCCCGTGCATCCGGATGATCTGGAGCCGGAGTTGGACCAGGCGTTGGAAGCGCTGGGTTCAGCAGGCAACAGGCTCTCCAAGGTGGGCGATGTCATTGCGGACCAATTGGAAACGGAGGGTCAGTCCCTGGCGACGAAAATCACAGAGTTTGTGCTGACGTGCTACACCAGTCGGGACCCTCAATTCCCTCTGGACCCGGTTCTTGAAGGTCCCATCGAAGGAGAGGGTGAAGCCGCGCGAGCCAACGTGTTGGAGGTGGCCCAGAAGGTCGCCCAGTTCTTCCATAGGGTCTAGGACCGTCTCCCTGTAGCTTCCGCTTGTATTCTCTCTTCTTCTTCTCCAATTTTGTAATCTCTTGTCTCGAGATGAATGAAATCCAAATTTTTGAGAATTCGAATTTCATTTTTTGTCTTCAACACCTTTGTCTCGCTTGGCCCCCTGGTAGATGTACACAATTTGATTGTGAACATGTACCAAGAGGATGTACTGGTTTTTGAAGACTTGCGTGCTTTGAACTTGTAGAATGTAGGTCCGAAGTCTTCATTAGTGTAGGCCCCCTGAGGCTGTCGGAGCTTAGTGGCTCCGGCATTGACCATCGCCGGAGCTTAGTAGCTCCGGCAGTAATCTCCATCAACGCGTAAAGCATAGACAGTTAGCCCTCTGGGGTGTCGGAGCTTGGTGTCTCCAGCTCCATTCACCATCGTCATGAAATGATTATTTTTCCTGCACATTGAAGTCAAGAAAAACAGTAAAATCCGTTTCCTATCTATAACTTCATTGCGGCTTACTGTTCCCGAGAAAGTTTTAGGTCGAACACAATCCTAAATAAAATCAAGAGAACCGTCTTGCTTCCTTCAGGTCCGATTGTTTTTGGACTTGCCTTACTTCGGCCTGCTGGGGTGTAGGTAGAGTGGCGTACTTAGGGTGCATGACCAGGCTAAGTCGATAGCACACTCCGGCCCTAGATTGGCTAGGTGGCATTCAGACAAGTAGGCCGTCAACAATGTTTGAACACGGAAGGATAGACAATGCAACTCGAATTGTACATGAACTGGTCGAGCTAAAGTTTCTTAAGAACTGCACAACTTTGTTATAAACAAGAAAGAGAAAAATAAAATATATTGAGCCTGTACAAAGTAAATGCACGTGGATTCTGTTTTCACACAATGATTTCTTTCATTATAGTTCTGGGGTACAGGGGAAACAAGTACACTCTTAGGGTACGGAACCAGGCTAAGTGTGTTTCGTTTCTCGTTTGACCCCAGGTAGCTAGCTACACTTTTAGTTCTAAAACTGTGACAAGTGTTGCATGGACGTTGCGGACCTAGCAGGGCAGATCTGGCCGCCCTCCCGGAGGAGCTACCCGACTCTGTATAATAACTCTATAACATACACCACGTGTAATTATAGACTCACCTCCATGATATTAAGCGTAAAACTTACGGAGGTGCTCAATGTTCCAAGGATTAGGGAGAGGTGTCCCATCCTCGGTTGCCAAGCGAACGCATCCGGGATGGGATACTTTGATCACTCGGAAGGGTCCCTCCCAGCTAGGGGAGAGTTTGTTTAACCCTTCTCTGGTTTGTATTCTCCTAGCACTAGATCGCCTTCCTCGAGCTGTCGGCTGTGAACATGCCGTTGGTGATAGCGCTGAAGATCTTGGCGGTATCAGGCATTCCGAACAGCTGTTCGGCACCTTCCCTCTTCAAGGAGGTCAAGGTCTTCACACCAGAGCTGGTCCTGCGTGGCTTCGTCGGAGGTCCGAACCCGGAGCGACCCCAAGGTGATTTCTGGAGGAAGGACTACTTCAGCTCCGTACACCAGGAAGAAGGGTGTTTCTCCAGTTGACCGGTTTGGAGTTGTCCTGTTGGCCCATAAAGTGGGCGGAAGTTCTTCAATCCAGTTGGCTCCATGTTTTTTCAGGCACTCATATGTGCGCGTCTTGAGTCCTTTCGGGATTTCTGCATTTGCTCTCTCGGCTTGGCCATTGCTTGTCGGGTGAGCTACAGAGGCGTAGCGGACTTGGATGCCGAGGTCTTCGCAGTATCCTTGGAAAGCAGAGCTTGTGAATTGGGTCCCATTATCTGTTATGATTTTGTTTGAGACTCCAAATCTGCATACTATGGACTGCAAGAAATTGATAGTTGATTGTTTGTTTATTGTCACAACTGGAGTTGCTTCCGGCCATTTGGTGAACTTGTCAATGGCCACATACAGGAACTTGTAACCTCCGACGGCTCTTGGGAAAGGTCCCAAGATGTCCATCCCCCACACAGTGAAAGGCCATGTAGGAGGTATCATTTGTAGAGACTGAGCCGGTGTGTGAATTTGCTTTGCATGGAACTGACATGCTTTGCATTTCTTCACTAGCTCAGTTGCATCCTGGAGCGCTGTAGGCCAGTAGAAGCCATGCCAGAAGGCTTTACCGACCAGCGTGCGGGAAGACGCGTGGTTCCCACACTCGCCTCCATGGATTTCTGCGAGGAGCTCGCAGCCTTCTTCCCTTGTGATGCACCGCATTAGGACATTGTTGGCACCGCGCCGGTAGAGATCCCCTTCTACTAGCATGTATCTTTTATCCAATCTGACTATCCGATCAGCAGATACATCATCATTAGGAAGGATGTTGTCTGTCAAGTAGCTCCGGATCTCCGAGATCCATGCATCGGAGCTTGCTTGAGCATTTGAGTCTTGCGTGTTGGGTTGCTCGGAGCTTCCGGCAGCACCTACGACCCTTGATGGCTGCCATGGTAATAGGGCCATCGGGACCGCCAGCTTCGGGATGCTGGTCTCGCCCCCTTCGCTCAGTTCGGTAGGCTGAGCTGTGGGTTTTGACAACCTCCAGATGAAGGTTCCATCAGGAGCCGGAGCTCCGGTTGACGCTTTCGTCGAGAGTTCGTCAGCTTCAGCATTATGGACACGTTGGACATGGTGGAGATCGAGGACTTCGAAGTCCTTCTAAAACCTCTAGACTTCAAGGAGATAAGCAGCTAGTTGAGGATTGTTACAGGAGCATTCACCCTTCACCTATTTAATGATGATCTGTGAATCTCCCTTGACCAACAGCTGCTTGACACCAAATGATAGTGCCACCCTTAGTCCATAAATGACTGCTTCATACTCCGCCATGTTGTTGGTCGCCTTGAAGTCAAGGTGGACCATGTATTTTACCTTCTCCCCGGTTGGAGCGAGGAGAAGGACTCCAGCTCCAGCCCCCTGCTTTTGCATGGAGCCGTCGAAGTAGAGGGTCCAGTGAGGTTCAGTGAAGACCGAAGCCTTGGGTTCCGGCTTCTGCTCACTGGGGCCCCCAGGGTTTGATGGAGAGGGGGTCCATTCCGCCACGAAGTCTGCCAATGCTTGACTCTTGATCGCTTATCTTGGGACGAATTCAAGATCGAAATCGGCCAATTCCGCTGCCCACTTTGCAATGTTCCCAGTAGAGTTGGGATTATGCAAGATCGCACGCAGTGGGTAAGAGGTCACCACTGAGATCTTGTGAGCTTGGAAGTAATGTCGAAGCTTCCTGGAGACGATGAGAACTGCGCATAGCAGCTTGTGCACCTCCAGGTATCGAGTCTTGGCATCATGTAGTACTTCGCTGATGAAGTACACTGGGCATTGGACTGTCCGGACCCTCCCGAAGGGGCCCAGAGCTTCCTCCACATCGCCCCGGACCCTCCCAGAGGGGTCCGGACCTGCTTCGGGAACCTCCGAGTCCTTGCTAGAGGAACCCGGAGCTTCTACTAGAGCGACCCAGACCCTCCTAGAGGAGTCCGAATCTTCTGGGATAAGTCCCTGTTGATCCAAGTCTGGGGGCTGAGACCCAGACTCACCTTCAGGAACCTTCGGACCCTTCTGGAGGGGTCTGGGTTCCTGAACTTGGGATGGTTCTGGTCTCTCCGCAACCAGGACCATGCTGACAACCTCGTCGGTTGCTGAAATGTAAAGCAGTAAGGGCTCACCAGGGTTCGGAACTACCAAGGTTGGTAGAGTGGTGAGGAGCTGCTTTAGCTCCTGGAACTACTTTTCTGCTTCTTTAGACCATTGAAATGGTTCGTACTTCCTCAATAGCTTGAAGAAGGGTAGCGCCCATTCTGCCAGTCTTGAGATGAACCGGCTGAGGGCGGCTAGACATCCAGTCAGTTTCTGGACGTCCTTGATGCAGGCTGGTGGTCGCATCTCCTCAATGGCTTTAATCTTCGAAGGATTTTCCTCTATGCCCCGGTGGTTTACCAGGAAACCAAGAAGCTTTCCGGAGCTAACCCCGAAGACGCACTTGTCTGGGTTCAGCTTCGTGCGGGTGACTCGCAGCTTGTCGAAGACAGCTTGCAAGGTGTCGAGTGACTCCTTGTCCTTGATCTTGACGACGATGTAATCAACATACACTTCCACTACGTCTCTGATGAGCTCTCCAAAGGTTTTGTACATAGATCGTACAAATGTTGAAGCTGCATTCTTGAGACCAAATGGCATGGCAGTATAACAGTACAATCCATCTATTGTGATAAAAGAAGTATGTTCTTCATCTTCCCTAGACATTCTGATTTGATGGTACCCAGAATATGCTAAGAAACACAGTAGTTCACACCCGGAGGTGGAATCCACTATCTGATCTATTCCAGGTAGTGGGAATGGATCTTTTGGGCATGCCTTATTTAGTGTTGTGTAGTTGATACACATCCGAAGCTTCCCACCGGCCTTGGGTACAACGACTGGGTTTGCCATCCATTTTGGATGGAAGACTTCTCGGATGAATCCAGCTTCGAGCAACTTCTTCACTTCTTGCCATATGAAGTTCTATCGCTCTACGGATTGCTTCTGGGGCTTCTGATGTACGGGCCGAGCGTTAGGATAGATCTTCAGATGATGCTCGATCACTTCCCTAGGGATCCCAGGCATTTGTGACGGTTGCCATACAAACACGTCGACATTAGTCCGGAGGAAAGTGATGAGCGCGAGTTCCTATTTGTTATTCAGACCTCCCGATATACGAGTGGTCTTAGCGGCATCGGAACCGATTTGGATGACTTTGATGGGGATGTCAGTGTCGCCGCTTGGTTACACGCAAGGTGCAGAGGTTGAGCCTCGTTGACAAATGCTCGGGGGTTTCGGAGCTTGCGCCTGCGTGGATTCTTCCTCCTGCGCTGTAGCAAGCGCATGAAGTTCCTCCAAAGCAGTCACTCCGGCAGTACGGTCTCTGCGGATCCGGAGAACGCCAGCTGGTGTTGGCATCTTCAACACCAGGTAGCCATAATGAGCAGCAGCCATGAATTTGTACAAGGCGGGCCTGCCCAGAATGGCATTGAAAGGCAAGTTGATCTGAGCAACGTCAAAGATCAACTTCTCGGTGCGATAATTCTCCTGAGTCCCGAAGGTCATGGGGAGAGTAATGGCACCGAGCGGTGTTATGGCCCCCGGACCTACTCCAGAAAAAAGTCGGGAGGGGCGAAGGTCCGAAGGTCGGAGCTGAAACTTGACAAAAGCTTCAAAGCATATAAGGTTCAGCCCCGAACCTCCGTCCACCATTACATGGTGGAGTTGAATGTTGTTGATGGTAGGTGATACGATCAAAGGTAGCTGGCCAGCTCCGATCATGTTCTGAGGGCAGTCTGAAGCATCAAAAGTGATGGTAGTGTCCATCCACTTTCGATGAGGCTCCGCCCTAGCTATAGGAGCTACTGAGTCCATGTCCCGCCGCATGGTCTTGAGGACACGGCGGGAGGTGATGTCCCATGAACCACCAAAGATGGTGTTCATGGTCTTCCAACGCTCATTGTCGGAGACGTTGGAGTCGTCGTCGACGGAGGTGTGCACAGCCTTCAGGACCTTTTTAGGGTCCTGGAAGCCCAACTCCTCTTCAGCCGAAGCTTCATCGAATTTCTGTTTTCCTTCCCTCTGACGGAAAGGAACTTCTTCCCGGCGCTTATGGTAGCGCTCGACAAGGTTTTGGACCTCTCGGCAGTCCTCCAAGTTGTGGCTATTTTACTTGTGGATGGGACACCACAATCTGGAGTTGCCACCGTCTTCAGAGGACGGCTGAGGTCGTTTCTTGGGGCGTGGCCCCCGGCCACCCGGAGCTGCAGCAGCTGCAGCGGTAGATGCGCTGGCCAACGACTTCTTCTTGTCGTTGGACTTTTTCTTCTTTTTGCCACTCCCGGGGGTAGTGGCTTCGCCTTTGGAGGATTTTTTGCCATCCTCTGGAGGTGGTTTGGAGTGCATTTCACGGTCCTCCGCAGCTTTGGCGCATTTGTCTACCAAGCTGAAGAGCTCTGTGACGCTGGTGATCTCCTTGACCGCCAGCTTCTCCAGCATCTTCTTATCTCGTATGCCCTGTCTAAATGCCATGATAACAGAGGCACTAGAGATAGAAGGAATGGTGTTTCGTACCTGGGAGAACCTCTGGATGAATGAGCGCAGGGATTCTCCCCCCTTCTGCACATCTGCAAAAAGGTCCAGTTCGGTGCCTGGTCGGGTGTAGGAACTCCCGAAATTGGCGGTGAACTGTTGGCACAATTCCTCCCAACTATTGATAGAGTTGTGAGGAAGGCTCATGAACCAGGACCTGGCGGTCCCGGTCAAAGCCACTGGGAAGTAATTGGCCATTACAGCCTCGTTCCTCCGGCCGCAAGGATTGCGGTGGTGTAAATTTGGAGAAACTCGGCGGGATTGACTGTCCCGTCAAATTTCTCCGGCAGGTGAGGCCGGAATTTTTGTGGCCATCTGACCGCAACAGCCAACCAAGTCTGCCAGACACGGTTCGGCGCTGCGATGGGGACCGCCCCAAAGGAGGAGGACCTTGGTTGTTGATGCAGTCGGCTGCTGCCGCAACCAGATGTTCCACATCAGCCCTCCACTGCTCCATTGCACCCTGGGATGCACCTGTAGGTGGTGGACGTTGGAGGAGAGCACGCGCTGCATGAAGCGCGTGTTCGGGGTTGTTGTTATTTGCTGATGTGGTGACCGACGCTGATACACCCTCACGCTGCTCAGCTTGACGTGCTGGTGTAGGCGGTGGCGGTGGAGGCATGACTCCTGCTGGAGCCACGGCACCTGCTGGTTGCTGCATGTTGGAGGGATTGTCTCTAGAGGGTTGAACAGCAGGGTTGCTATTGGATGATCCAGCAGCTGAGTTCACCATACTCGAAATCTCGGGCGCCCCCTACCTGGCGCGCCAACTGTCGGTGTTTGGATCCGGCAGATCTCCCGACACTACCTTTGGTAGATCGAGGAGTTGTAGTTCAGTAATGGGCGCGCAAAGATTCAAGAAGGTGAAAGACACGTGTACACAGACATTAACGTGGTTCGGTCCGCCTGAGCATAATACCCTACTCCACGGGGTGTGTTGGTGATGTATTAAGCTTGTGAGTCTAGAAGAAGCTCCAGAAGAAGAAGCTCGTCTAGCTCAGGGTGTTCAGTCGTGGTTTGGAACCGTCCTTTGTGTATCATCGACCAGTCCTTTTATAGTACAAGGACTGGTCGTTACATCGTTAGCCTGGCCCGACAGGTGGCTCCGGCGGTTACACATGTTTGATACACAATAAATGGGGTTAATTACTCTTAATAGCCTGGTAACATGCCTTAACAGTGCCGTTACCAGTATTAAGGGTCATCCGATCGTGTGTCATTAATATGGTATTAATGACACTTAATCGGGTCTTGAAGTCTTTGATTGATCCTTGTAGATCTAGAGCCGTTGGGGGGTCCACCGGCCTCATAGTTGAAGTTGAAGCTCCGGCAGTTGCCACGTGGCAGCTCTGGAGCTTACCGTCGTGGACGGGTAGGTCCGGTGCTGCTGGACATGTGTCAGTACCGGAGCTTCCCTCTGTCTGGGGTTAGGTCCGGGGGTGCCATACTGGTACTCCGACCGGAGCTTCCCATGTGTGGGTGATAGCTCTGGTATTGTGGTACACGTGGCGGTCCTGGGACTAACCATGTCGGGGAAGCAGGTCCGGCTACGCCTGACATGTGGGGCCTTCGGAGGTCTTCAAATCTGGTAGATGGAGTTTCCTTGTGATATTTGTGATCCCAAGGGGTATCCGGTACAGAGGGTACCGACAGGACTGTCTGAACTTTCAGACACGTGATTTGCACGTGAGTTTGAGATTGGAATGTCCAATCTTTTGCCTTTATATTGCAGCGCTGCTTTATGTCTATTCGATGAATTTATTTGCTGAAATAATTGTGGAGTGTATCTGTTTTCAACTTGCAATGTCTTCAAACTTGCTTTTTGGCTTATGAAATGTTTGCTTAGTATTCTCTTACTATGTTTTTTTATGTGTTATAGCTGATTATGGTGATTAAACATTGCTATAGTTTGTAACATGCTTATGTGAGGTGCTCACGTACAGTGTTGTGTTTTTCGTACTAACGAGAGTCAAGTCGAGGACTTGGGCTCGCAAAGGTCCAACTGGTTGGATTATGTCTCAGGCTGCAGCTGAGGTGATTATGGTTTATTTATGGAATGTTTCAAGTTTGTTTTGGTTAGATTTCGTGTGGGTCACGAAGTTGAGTTGTTTTAGGAATGTTTAGTATATTCCTAAGGTGTTTGAATGTCTTAATATTGCTTCTATCTGCGTATAAAAGAGTCTTGAGCA
Source organism: Tuctoria greenei (assembly GCA_036927565.1). NCBI lineage: Eukaryota > Viridiplantae > Streptophyta > Magnoliopsida > Poales > Poaceae > Tuctoria > Tuctoria greenei. The sequence continues at coordinate 204,282,373 of JAYESD010000001.1, forward strand.
GTTATGAAAAGTTACAGTTAAAACTGAGTAGGAGTAGGAGTCCTAGTTAGGATTGGGTAGGCCTTAGGGCTAGTTATATAAGCAAGGGAGGCCAGAGCACATGATGCACGACTTTGGGACTGTTCCTCTTGTGTTTTGATCAATAAAATTCGTAATTTAGAGGAGGTTTTGTACCCTTTTCGTCCAACTTCTTTTGTCAAGTCTTTCTCCTTGAGTTTCTATGCTGCTCGACCTTTCTTCAGTGTTTTGATCGTAACCCGTGTTTTACTACTCCAGTTGATGTGATTATTTTTTTGTTGTCTTCACAACTCAATTATCTATCATCTGTCAAAATTTCATAGACATTGGTTTAGCAGGTTTTGTCTTACACTAGTTTCTTTGCAACGTAGCAGAGCTGTTTGCTCTCTGTTAGAACAGATTGACCTTTGCTCGGAGTTTCAATCATAACTTGAGTTTTGCTCAAAGTTTTATCATGACTCTAGTTGTCGCGTCTTCGTGACTTGATTCTCTACGGTACACTGATCTGTCACATTTTGAACACGTTAACACTCGCACACACGATTTCTCTATCAGATTGATTTTTTGCTGAGGGGTTTTTGTTGCTTACGCTGAAAAAAGTTTTAATCTACCATTCACTCCCTATGGTAGCTTTTCACGTGCTCTTTGATCCTACACATGTTTTCCATATTAAGCATCATATAAACAATTATGTAAAGTCATGTACTACCAAACTCCAGGAATTCTAGAGTCATGCATGTGGAGTATTATAAATCACTAGACTTAATGCAACAGTCCATACTAACCATGATATATATTATAAAAGCAAAACTTGTTAAATAACTTAAATGCAAACCGGGGCTTGCTTTAGGTTGCGTCTAGTCTAATTGTCAATAAGTCAGATTTTATCTTCTGATTGAAGTTTCTTGTCATTTTCTTTCTTTGCTTGTCTTTGATGCTGCTTGAGCAAATCATGTCCTCGCTGCGGGGTCAACACTAGTCCTTCTCCTTTGACTTCTTTGAGTTGTGCTCCTCGTGGATCTTCGCCTTATTATCTATCGATATGATTATGCATATAAGCAATCAAAAGTCTGATTTAGTATTCAAAAGTAAAGGACTCTAATGGATCTAAAAGCAAGAACAATCTATGCAAAAAATCTTTCAAAAATTGCTTTTGAGTTTTGTGGAAATCAATTGGAAACTTTTCTAAGTAAATCTGAATTTTGACACGGATTTTTAGGGTTTTGCCTATAGAGGGATATCACTTTGAGTACTTAATGTGTAACACCCTCATTTCAACCATCATGCATTGCATATATTCTTATATATTTTTAACCTTAAGCAACATAAAGGGAATAATATTAAAATGAATTTAGAACAAAACAACAATTTAAAACTATCAGGGTGCGGACTTGTCTGGCCATAAGCCCGGACTAGTCTGGTGACCCTATTCTTCTTTAGAAAATTCGACCCTATTCTTCTTTAGAAAATTCAGTTTCTTTCAGAGCTTGGACTTGTCTGGCACATTGCACAGACTAGTCTGGTTTGGTCTCTGATGTTGTACGGACGTGTCCATGGTCCAAGCGGACTAGTTTGTTCCTTGTTGAATTTTAGTTCGGAAAACCTTTTATTTGCCATCCTGGACTTGTCCATCCTATCACCCCGAACTTGTCCGATTTTGTTTCTGCTCCAGATCGGACTTGTCTAAAGCCACAATGGACTTGTCCGAAAATGTCTCTATTCAATATCATACTAGTTCGGCCCCTAGTGAACCAGTCCGACCTACAGAAACCAACTTGAATTCTGTTATTTCTCCACGATTGGTTTTTGGGTAATTGCATTAATTGGGCCCAAGAACTCCGTGCCCAACCTCATAGGAGCCCAAGTGGACCCCACCGTGGCCTCCACCCACCTTAGACTCGAAATCCATCAAACCCTACCTCTCCACCTCTATATAAAACAACCCACCACCCCAACTTTTCATGTCTTTGCCACAATTGAAGAAACCCTCAACCTTAGTTCGTGGGAGCCGCCATCAAGAGAAGATCTAGCAGCAAGGAGGCGGGGGAGAACACGAAGGAAGATCAATCAAGCAAGATCTTCATTGACTTTTCATTCTTCATCACCAATTCACCCTTAACTCTCCACCATCAACCCTAATTGTCAAGATTCGAGTTTCACGTCTAATTCTTGACCTTTGGATCTCTAAACATGTGGTATTCCCTCTACTTTCACTTTTCCATGTGAATTAAATCCCAATTCTCGATGATCAAGAAACTCAAAATTGCATATTCTATATAGGGCGGACTAGTCCGGCCCTGACAGCGGACTAGTCCGGTGTCTGAATCTGTTTCAGGCTGAATTAATCCAAATTAGATTCAAATCAGCTTGAAACCTGTTCAAACTTGTTAAACACCATTGCAACTAGTTAGTAAACATTAATAGCAACTCATTAACAAGTTTTACCACATAATTGCATTAATCGCGCATATCATGGCATATCAAGTACTATATGAGCATTATTTGATTGTAATGTGTGTTTTGCATGTTTGTTGTGCAGAATAGAAGGTGTTGCGCTAGAGGGTGCTGTCGAGGATCTCCAGTACCAGAACTTTGAAGCTTTTGACCGTAACCAAGCTCAGGAGCAAGGCAAGTGTCCTTGATCATTTTGATCCTGTTTTTTAAATGTTTTGGTTGCAAAATTGCATGTTTGTGTCAATTTGATGGGAAACCCACTTACAGGAGTTTGCTAGACTTGTTTGACCATCCTTGTCGCTTGGAATGTATTGTAGAGAATTGGGAAGGGCTTTTTACCTTTTTGCTTCGCTCTAATTAATTGGGATGGGAAAATAAACAAATGAATTAATTATGAACTAATGGATGATGAGCATTTAGGAATATGGTTAATTGGTAATATGGAACTTGGGAGATCTAAGAAAGCATGGTGTGTGGATTGGGTTGGTTGATACGGTGGTTTGCTTGCCTTGGATCTAAGGATCGGTTCATGCGAAAATATGCCAGAACAACAGTGTCACTACAAGGCTAAGTATGGGTGCGGCTTAGCCAATTAATTAGAGTATTACCAGCATCGATTTGGATCACTTGGAGGAGCGAGAAATAGGAGTCGGTTTGGTTTGCAATAGTGGCAGGACTGCCCTGGGATCCGGATGGCACAAGAGGGGGCCCTTGGTTGGATGTGCTCAGTTGGAGGCATCACCACCGATGAAACCTTAGTGGGTCTGAACATGCTGGTGGTCCATTTGTAAAGGTTTTTCTTTAAAGGAAGTGTACTTGGCATAAGGGAGGTTTCTTTAGTTGCTGATGGGTGACAAAATCACGAATTTGTGGGTAAAGTAATACAATCTCTGCAGAGTGTAAAAAACTATTATGATAGCCGTGCTCCCGGTTAAGAACACCTAGATGACCTACATGATTAGAGGAAACTTGGGATTTGGCATGGTTATGGTTGGGTTATGGTAATGGTTATGGTTATGATTATGGATTGGATGGTGATAAATGGTCATGGTTAATGATGATGGTAAGAATATGGAATATGAATGGATAATGAATGATGGATATGAATTGTTATGTTTATTTGGGATATGATGGGATAAATTTCACATAGACATCTTAGTATGTTTTTTACATGTTTTAAATGTACTTTTCAGCAAATATCCATTATTTATTATCAATTCCTTGTTTAAGCTACATGTCATTACTTTCCCACACTTGTTGAGTACGACATGTACTCATTCTTGCAATTCCCCCACCGACAATTTCAGGTGATGTTTGGGGTATCCTGAGGATAATGTGGAGTACTAGGTTGTGTGTTGCCGTCGACTTGCATGTGGTGTTACTTGGAGCCGCGCTATCCCTTTGCTTAGTTGCTTAGTTGCTTAAATAGATTATTTCCGCTATAGTAGTATCATCATTAATGATCATTAGAATTGTAATTTGAGAATTATTGAATATTGTAATATACTTATTTAATTTGTGCTATGGTAATTATCTATTTATCATTTGTTAATGACTTGTGTATGTGTGTTAAACATCTTAGACACACATATACTGCACTTGGTTCATTTTTGAAACCGGGTGTCACAAATTGGTATCAGAGCCACAGGTTGACCGTAGGATGCAACCTAGATAGAATGGACACTTTAGAGCACATAGGAACACCCATGAAGCAATGTGGTTTGTTTGGTGTATTGATTGCTATGTAATGGTTGTTTGTGTGCTTAGTAGAGGATTGTGGGATGCTTTAGCGTTTGCCACATCCATATAGGCTAGTATAGGTAGTTGCTTAGTTTCATATCCCTTGATGCATATAGTTGGGGACGTTTTCTAAATTCTTCTCTCTTTCTCTTTCTTCAGATGTTGAGGATTCGCAACCTAAGGGATGCTAATGAGAATGAGGAGAACAATGGAGCACCTCAGAACAACAATAATGGACCTGGACCTAAGGTTGTTAACCTTCAGCAGCTGTTGGCTATGCAAAATCAGCTGATGCAGACTTTGGGACAGCTGCAGGCCAATAACCAGAATCAACCCCACATGCCTCCACCGCCACCCCCACCGCCTCATAATAGGTTGGGAGAGTTTATAGGACCAGATCGCCTACGTTTACTCAAGCCAATGATCCTATAGAAGCTGATGATTGGTTGAAATATGTGGAGAAGAAGCTCGCTATTGTTCAGTGCATTGACAGGGAGAAGGTTCTCTTTACTTCCCATCGGCTACTTGGAGCAGTCGCGGATTGGTGGGACTCGCTATGCAATGCCCATGAAAATCTAGAGAGGATCACTTGGGCTGAATTCAATGAGAGTTTATGTTCTCACTTTGTCCCGAAAGGCGTTATGATTCTAAAGAGGTAGGAATTTGAGAACGTAAGACAGAGAAAGTCAAGTGTGAGTGAGTATCTCAATAAATTCACTCAACTCTGAAGGTATGCTCCGGAAGATGTTAACTGGGACAGTCGCAAGCAGTATTTATTCATGAGAGGCCTAAACAATGAGATTCAAGTCCAATTGCTCAACTGTGACTATGCAAATTTCCACAAGCTTGTGGACAAGGCTATTGTGGTTGAAAACAAGGTTCGTGAGATGGAGCAAGATAACAAGAGGAAGATGTCGTATCGAGGACAGCCATAAGGAAGTAATGTTCACCCCCGCTTTGCACCCCCAAATGTGCCATACTACAACCTCTTTGCTCCTACATATCGTGCTGCTATTCCACCGCGCCCAGCTCAACCAATGCAGCAACGCCCTACCATGCAAGCATCTCGCCATCCGATGACTCATGCACCCCACGTCAACTTTCCTGCTAATGCTCAAAACCAAGCTCGCCCAAATAATTTTGGTGCAGCAAGGTCCTGCTATACTTATGGTGAGGTGGGACACTTGGCATCTCAATGTCCTAAGTCGTGCCTTGGTCAAGGGAACAATGTTCCAAGATAGAACCCAAGACCAAATGGAGGAGCACCACAATGCAACCATGGACCGCAGAATTATATTCGTGGCAAGGTGAACCATGTATCTACGGAGGAATCCAAACAAGCGGATGACGTGGTGATTGGTATGTTTCTCGCAAACTCCAACCTGACGACTATGTTATTTGATTCTGGAACATCGCATCCGTTCATTGCATCAAAGTATGTTGTCAAGTATAGTTTGCCCATATCCCATATGAAGCACACCTTATTGGTTAAATCTTCTAGAGAGGAGATGAGGACGAATATAGTATGTCCAAAAGTAAGACTTAGAATAAGGGGGTAGACTTCTTCGCCAACCTTATTGTTTTATATTCACAAAGATTGGACATAATACTTGGTATGGACTGGTTAAGGAAGCACAATGGGATAATTCAATGTACCACAAAGACGGTGAAGTTGACAAATGAAGAAGGGTTCAACATAAAATTTGAAGCATCTCAACACACAATGAAGCAAGTGGAGCTAAATCAACTGGACAGTGCAGCAATTGAGGAAATTCTAGTGGTGTGGGAGTTTTCATATGTGTTTCCGGATGAGTTGTCAAGTATGCTGCCTGATCGAGACATAGAGTTTGTTATTGAATTAATACCTGGAACTGCACCTATAGCTAAGAGGCCATATAGGATGCCTCCTATGGAATTAGCGGAGCTCAAGAAGCAAATTCAAGAGCAGTTAGAAAAGGGTTTCATTCGCCCAAGCTCTTCGCCTTGGGGATCGCCAGTGCTATTTGTGGATAAGAAGGATGGATCCCAAAGGATGTGTGTGGACTACCGAGCTCTCAATGAGGTGACAATAAAGAACAAGTACACGTCGCCCTGTATAGAGGATTTGTTTGATCAAATGAAGGGCACCTATGTTTTCTCCGAGATCGACTTGAGATCAGGCTACTTCCAAATGAAGATCAGACCGTCAGACATACCCAAAATGGCTTTTCGGACACGGTATGGGTCTTATGAGTACACCGTTATGTCTTTTGAATTGACAAATGCACCAGCATACATCATGTACCTCGTCAATAAGGTCTTCATGGAGTATTTTGATAAATTCATGGTAGTGTTCATTGATGACATCATGATCTACTCGAAGAGTGAAGAAGAGCACGAAGAGCATTTAAGGCTAGCATTGCAGAAATTGCGAGAGCACCAGTTGTATGGCAAGTTCAACAAGTGCCAATTTTGGTTGAGGGAGATATCATTCCTAAGCCATGTCATATCTGGAGGAGGAGAATCGGTTGACCCAGGAAAAGTGAGGGATGTTCTAAAGTGGGAACCGCCACAAAATGTCAAGGAAATAAGGAGTTTTCTTGAAATGGTTGGATATTACCGTCGGTTCATTAAGGATTTCTCCAAAATAGCCAAGCCCATGACTGAGTTGTTGATGAAGGGAAAAGTGTTCCAATGGACTCCAACTTGCTAGGACAGTTTTGAGGAGCTTAAGAAGAGGTTAACAACATCACTTGTGTTGGTTTTGCCAGATATGAGCAAAAATTTTGATATCTATTGCGACGCATCAAGACAGGGACTTGGATGTGTGCTCATGCAAGAAGGTCAAGTAGTAGCCTATGCATCGAGGCAATTGAAGAAACATGAGCAGAATTATCCTACGCATGATCTCGAACTTGCAGCCGTAGTGCATGCATTAAAGATATGGTGGCACTACATTCTCGGTCATAGGTGTGAGATTTACACGGACCACAAGAGTCGCAAGTACATATTCATGCAATCGGACCTGAATTTGAGGAAACAAAGATGGTTGGAGCTCATCAAGGATTATGACGTGGGAATCAACTATCACCGGGTGAAGGCTAATGTAGTGGTCGATGCTTTGAGTCGGAAGGGAGTAAGCCACCAACTCACGGTTCGGGAATTGCCATCCGAGCTATGCAAGGAGCTTGAATGATTGAATCTTAGATTCATGAATGAGATGGGGATAATGGAGTTAAATCCAACCTTGGAGCAAGAAATTCGAGAATGTCAGACCAAGGATGAGGAAATTCCGGAAATCAAGGAAAGGACCTAGGAAGTGAGAGAAATCAGATTTGATGAAGACGAGCATGGTACTTTATGGCTTGGAAAAAGGATTGTTGTGCCCAATGTTAAGCATATTCGGGAAACGATATTAAAGGAGGCACATGACTCGCCTTACTCAATTCATCCTGGTTGTACGAAGATGTACAAGGACTTGAAAAGGTGTTATTGGTGGGTTAGCATGAAAAAGGACATAGCAGAGTACGTTGCACTATGTGATGTATGCCAACGAGTCAAAGTTGAACATCAAAGTCCAACTGGATTATTACAGCCATTGAAAATTCCAGAATGGAAGTGGGAAGAAATTGGTGTAGACTTCATAGTTGGATTACCTCGGACCCAGTCCGACTATGACTCAATATGGGTTATTGTGGATCGGTTGACCAAATCAGCTCATTTCATACCTGTCAAGACCACATATACCACCGCAAAGCTAGCAGAATTGTACATGGAGCATATTGTGTGTCGACATGGAGTTCCGAAGAAAATAGTCTTGGACCAAGGTTCTCAATTTACCTCTAGGTTCTGGGATAAACTGCATGAAGCTATGAGTACAAGGTTAAATTTCAGTTCAACATATCATCCACAAACCAATGGACAAACCGAGAGGACAAATCAAATATTTGAGGATATGTTGAGAGCTTGTGCCTTGAAACATGGACGCAGCTGGGACAAGAGCTTGCCATATGCTGAATTTTCCTACAATAATAGTTACCAAGCCAGCTTGAAGATGTCGCCATATGAAGCACTATACGGAAGCAGTGGCGGACCTAAAATTTTAGTGCAGGGTATGCCAAAAAAAAATTACAAGTGATTCTATAAAACTATATGTCAAATCAGTAAATAACTGTTAATTTTTGTAACATAATTTGGTATAAAAAATAAATAACATGTCAAATATTATATTAAATAAATTACAATATAAATTAGTCATGAGATAAACTTACAACACTACTTGTCTGATTTATTTAGTCGTCACTTTCAAAATGATATGAATGTATTGAGTATATCATTTTCATCTGCTTGAAAGGAATTATCCCGCTCATGTATGACAATAATAAAAACTCACGATGTTCCGAATATATGAAATCGATATTTATATCGGACGAAGCGATATAACTATTTTGATGACTTCTCTCTTTCTAATAGACAAATAAATTATTGATAAGATTGTGCGAAACAAGAAGAACACGAATAATTTATCTAATCACAATAAAGAAGAAAAACACGTACACGCAAAGTTGCTGAGACAGTGTCACGCGAAAATACTACGCAAATTGCAGACACACCATAATTGAATGAAATAGTAGCAAGCTAGGAGGTGTCTGCACTTGTGTCACGGCCGTAGATCCAGATCGTTAAGCTGACGTTGGCGAGAGTAGGAGGTAGCCTGCCTTTTGGTTTTGAGAACGCGCTATCTGTGTCACTTTGTTTGGACATCCGATCTAGCGTAATTGCGCTACGGCAAGGTAGCTTGGTGCGTATTTGTGGGTGCCACCGAAAGGAAAAAAAGATCACCTGTTGATTTCCTGCCTTGGCTCACTGCCTGCAGGATTTTAATTTATCTTTGTTTCCCAATAGAGCACTGCAGTGGAAGGAATGGTGCCAGCAGATTTACGTATTCCGTTTCCAACTGAGAGCAACAGCAAGCGAGTAGTATAAACTGCATGAATGCGTTAGCCCAGGGTATGCCGGGTGGGCCCCGGCATACCCCGTAGGTCCGCCACTGTACGGAAGGAAGTGTAGGACACTCTTGTTTTGCAATGAGATAGGAGAAACCCAAGTTTTTGGACATGATGTGTTGCAAGAAGCCGAAAAGCAAGTTCAGATAATCCATGAGAATTTGAGAGCCGCTCAAACAAGACAAAAGAGTTATGCGGAGAACAGGCAAAGAAACTTAGCTTTTGAAATGGGGGACTTTGTATACCTCAAAGTGTCACCTATGCGAGGTCATAAGTGGTTTAACATCAGAGGCAAGTTGGCACTCCACTATATTGGACCATTCAGGATTTTGGCCAAACGTGGAGAAGTGGCATATAAGTTGGAGATGTCAGCACATCTTTCCGATGTTCATAATGTGCTTCACATTTCGCAACTCAAGAAGTGCTTGAGGGTACCATAGGAACAAGTGTCAATGGAAGAATTGGAATTAGAGGCAGATTTGACTTATGCGGAGCAACCTGTCAAAATTTTGGAAACCAAGGAGAGGGTTACAAGAAACAAGATATTGGATGGTGCAAAGTGCAATGGAAGCATCATGCAGAATCAGAAGCAATTTGGGAGCTAGAAGATGAACTCAAGAAAGAATTTCTCTATCTTTTTCCTTCTACGTCGAATCTTGAGGACGAGATTCATTTTAAGGGGGGTAGGTTTGTAACACCCTCATTTTCATCCATCATGCATTGCATACATTCTTATACATGTTTAACCTTAAGAAACATAAGGGAACAAGATTAAAATGAATTCAGGACAAAATAGCAATTTAAAACTGTCAAGGTGTGGACTTGTCCGGCCATAACCCCGGACTAGTCTGGTGATCCTATTCTTCTTCAGAAAATTCAGTTTCTTTCAGATCCCGGACTTGTCCAGCACATTGCACGGAATAGTCCGGTTTGGTCTCTGATGTTGTCTTGACTTGTCCGTGGTCCAAGTGGACTAGTCCGTTCCTTGTTGAATTTTAGTCTGGAAAACTTTTTCTTTGCCATCTCGGACTTGTCCATCCTATCACCCCGAACTTGTCCAATTTTGTTTCTGTTCCAGATCGGACTTGTCTGAAGCCACAACGGACTTGTCCAAAAATGTCTTTGTTCAATATCGGACTAGTCCAGCCCCTAGCGGACTAGTCCGGCCTGCAGAAACTAACTCGAATTTTATTATTTCTCCACGATTGGTTCTTGGGGAATTGCCTTAATTGGGCCAAAGAACTTCGTGGCCAACCTCAGAGGAGCCCCAGTGGACCCCACCTCGGCCTCCAGCCCCCTTAGACTCGAAATCCATCAAACCCTACCTCTCCACCTCTATATAAACAACCCACCACCTCAACTTTTCATCTCTTTGCCACAATTGAAGAAACCCTCAACCCTAGTACGTGGGAGCCGCCATCAAGAGAAGATCCAGCAGCATGGAGGAGGGGGATAACACGAAGGAGGATCAATCAAGCAAGATTTTCATCGACTTTTCGTTCTTCATCACCAATTCACCCTCAACTCTCCATCATAACCCCTGATCGTCAAGATTAGAGTTTCACGTCCAATTCTTGACCTTTGGATCTCTAAACATGTGGTATTCCCTCTACTTTCACTTTTCCACGTGAATTCAATCTCAATTCTCGATGATCAAGAAACCCTAAATTGCAGATTCTATATAGGGCAGACTAGCCCGGTGTCTGAATCTGTTTTAGGCTGAATTAATCCCAATTTGATTCAAATCAGCTCGAAACATGTTCAAACTTGTTAAACACCATTGTAACTAGTTATTAAACATTAATAGCAACTCATTAACAAGTTTTACCACATAATTGCATTAATTACGCATATCGTGGCATATCAAGTACTATATGAGCATTATTTGATTGTAATGTGTGTTTTGCATGTTTGTCGAGCAGAATAGAAGGTGTTGCACTAGAGGGTACTGTCGAGGATCTCCAGTACTAGAACTTTGAAGCTTTTGACCCTAACCAAGCTCAACAGCAAGGCAAGTGTCCTTGATCATTTTGATCATGTTTTTTAAATGTTTTGGTTGCAAAACTGCATGCTTGTATCAATTTGATGGGAAACCCAGTTATAGGTGTTTACTAGACTTGTTTGACCATCCTTGTCGCTTGGAAAATATTGTAGAGAGTCGGGAAGGGCTTTTTACCTTTTTGCTTCGCTCTAATTAATTGGGATGGGGAATAACCAAATGACTTAATTATGAACTAATAGATGATGAGCATTTATGAACATAGTTAATTGGTAATATGGGACTTGGGAGATCTAAGCAAGCATAGTGTGTGGATTGGGTTGGTTGATACAGTGGTTTGCTTGTCTTGGATCTAAGGACCGGTTCATGTGAGAATATGTCAGGACAACAGTGCCACCATAAGGTCAAGTATAGGTGCGGCTTAGCCAATTAATTAGGAGTATTACTAGCATCGATTCAGACCATTCGGAGGGGTGGGGAATGGGAGTCGATTGGGTTTGTAATAGTGGTTGGACTGTCCTGGGATCCGAACGGCGCAAGAGGGGACCCTTGGTCGGATGTGCTCAGTTGGAGGCATCACCACCGGTGAAACCTTAGTGGGTCTGAATATGCTGGTGGTCCATTTGTAAAGGTTATTTTGTAAAGGAAGTGTACTTGGCATAAGGGAGATTTCTTTAGTCGCCGACGGGTGACGAAATCATGAACTTGTGAGTAAAGTGATACAACCTCTGCAGAGTGTTAAAAACTATCATAATAGCAGTTCTCCCGGTTAAGAGCACCTGGATGACCTACATGATTAGAGGAAACTTGGGATTTGGGATGGTTATGGTTGGGCTATGGTAATGGTTATGGTTATGATTATGGATTGTATGGTGATAAATAGTCATGGTTAATGATGATGCTAAGAATATAGAATATGGATAGATAATTAATGATGGATATGAATTGTTATGTTTATTTGGGATATGATGGGATAAATTTTGCATAGACATCTTAGTATGCTTTTTACATGTTTTAAATGTACTTTTCAACAAATAGCCGTTATTTATTATCAATTCCTTGTTTAAGCTACATGTCATTACTTTCTCACACTTGCTGAGTATGACATGTACTCATTCTTGCAATCCCCCCATCAACAGTTTCAGGTGATGTTTGAGAGTATTCTGAGGATAATACGGAGTACTAGGTTGTGTGCTGCCATCGACTTGTCTGTGGTGTTGCTTGGAGCCGCGCTATTTCTTTGCTTAGTTGTTTAGTTGCTTAAATAGATTATATCCGCTGCAGTAGTATTATCATTAATGATCATTAGAGTTGTAATTTGAGAATTATTGAATAATGTAATATAGATACTTATTTAATTTGTGATGGGATAATTATATGTTTATCATTTCTGAATCACTTGTGTATGTGTGTTAAACATTCTGGACACACATATACTGCACTTAGTTCATTTTCAGAACCGGGTGTCACATAATGTTCCTATGAACACATGAATGAGTAATGCGTTGCATAACAGCACCATTGGAGTGGCTGCCACTTTATAAGCATTTCCTCGAACACCTTGGATGCAGTCTTGTCCCGACCAATCTTGTACCAATCCGAGATCGTCATGTCCTAAGATGCTTGTCGGTTGCGATGTTCTCGTGTTCCTGCGTAACGTATCAATGTTGATCATCATCATAGTTGATTTTTGCAAGTATTTCATCGAACATCTTGACTACATACTTGTTCCGGTAAAACTTGCACGATTCAGAGCTAATCTTGGCCTAATTGTAGTTTTCGTAGTGTCGTCGACGTGTTCCTGCATCTCATACATCACTCACATCACTCGCCTCGCTGGATGGACGTAGCCACGGCTCGGAACGTTGTGATGATGCCATAGAGGCAACGACGTCGATGCGGTTCAGCAGCCGAAGAACATTGAATGTGCGTGCTGCCTTGCTTGTGATGCAGAGGCGGAGGAAGTAGACTGTGGGCGCTGCAGTGTCGGCATTGAGGCGAGACACAACAGATACGATGGCGTGCCGACGAGATGCGAAGGAGGCGGCCGTGAAGGCGGCATCGCGACGCGGGGGGCGCAGCAGGCGCAGATTGCGGAGATGACACCGGCGATAGTGCCTGAGATGTGTCTTGGACGGCGGCCAAGGTGGAACACGCAGCAGACAGGGTCATCGGCAGCCATGGCGTGCGGACATGAGGGCACACAGCCGGTGAGCGCGGCGGCGGCGTGGCAAGGTGCTGCAGCGAGCAAGGTGTGCTGGAGGTGGGCGTCGGCGTGGTCGAGGTGTGCGCGGCCGATGCGGGCACAGTGCTGCAGCGGCGAAAAGTGGGGAGGAGCAGGACCAAGGTGCGTGGTCAGTGGACATGGCAAGAGGTGTGCAGCGGCAAGTAGCAAAACGACCAGACGCGTTGGAGCGGGAGGATGCGCAGAGGGAGGCGACGGCGTGGTGACATGAACGTGGTGGCAGGGCGCCGGCGGTGCAGGGGATTGAGCACGGCGGTGGGTGTGCGTGCTCGCCGTGGGCGTGGAGCACGGGCGAGGCGCGGCCAGCAGCGGCCAACGCGGTGGCGGCGATGTTGGTGTGGCACGGCGCGACGGTTGTCGCCGTGGCGACGCGGTGGCGGCGAGGGCGAGCGGCAGACGGCTGGGCGCGCGGCGGCAAGGGAGACGCCGGCGGACGCGCCGGCGGGAGGTGGGCGGCATGAGCAGAGCTGCGGCTAGGCGGGTGCGGCGCGAGCACCGGGGTCGGGGCGCGGCAAGGACGCGTGCGCGGCGGAGCTGGGGCGCGGAGCTGCTGTGGCGCCGCCGAGGCGCTCAGGAGACAATTGGAATTATACTATTCTCAACAATGGGCTTCGCTAGAATGCTATTCCTAATATGAAATACGCTCAAATACTATTATAATAGTGAGGGACTTGCTCGTTTACTATTCAATTAGATTTACACCACTAATTAATCCTTTTAACACCAAAACAATTCAATATTGACCAAAATACCCTTCATCTAATTTTGAGTTTTCCTTTCGTACAGAGTCCATTCGTCTCCCTCTGAAAGCCCCGACGCCTTCGCCCGCCATGCCATCGCCGCCGCCAGGGCCTCGCCGCCCCTCCCAGCGCCGTCGCCGCCGCACCCTCTCCCAACACCGCCCTGATTTCCACCGCCGCCAGACCTCCTGCCGCCGCCCGACCTTACCTCGGTTGCCACGGGAGCAGAGGCCGGCGCCATGGCCTCCACCACGGCGGGAACAGAGGCCGGCGCCATGGCCTCCACCACAGCGGGAGCACAGGCCGGCGCCCAGGCCGCCTCGCTCACGCTGGGAGCAGAGGACCGCGCCATGGCCGCCTCCACGCCGATGTCGCGTTTCCTCCCGGCGTCGTCCGATTCCCCGCCGCCACCAGCTCCACGCCGTCCCCTGCAGCACCGCCCGACCCTCCCTCCGACGCACAGCATCCTCCAGCAGAGGCCGACGCCCAGCTTCCATTAGAGATCGACACCCACTCTTCTTCTTTGGTATTTTTTTCTTCTATATACTATTTTTTTCTGGTTTTTTTTGAACTATATCTTCATTTGAGTAGGATTTCCTTTTGGATGAAAACCATAACCTAACTGACATGGATGGGAACAAAGCTGAATCTCATTTAGAGGTAAGTACTTGTCTGGCTTTGTTTATTTGAAGTAAATAAAATCATTTGAGGCTACGAGATCCTCTTTCTTGATCAGGATAAAGGTAACAGATAAAATGAAGACTGCTGCTCATACACCAGTTCAAACAGAGGGAGCTGGGGAAGATGTTCCTCATTGGGTGCAGCTAGTAATGGATCATCGTCAAGTGAGCAGCCTAGAATATTTAATCAGAAACACAAGGTACTTATTCTCTTCTGTTAAATTCTATTGTATCAATACCAAATAGATGTGTCATGTGTGGCAAGTATTTTTACCACTTTACAAATTTTCTTTAAATTAAGAAATTTATTTTATTCGTTACTTCAACAATAGGCTAATTCCAAGCCAGTAATGTTCTGCTTTGACTGGATCTCTGAACCAGTAAACATATCAAAATATTTACATCTCATCGTGTTCTCCAAACTGTAGAGATTGACACTAAGGGCTCTAGCGACACCACTGAGACGGGAAGGAAACCTCTTGTCATTCCAAAGGAGAAGAAGAATTGGTCCCTATGGAAGAGGCTACAAAAGGAGAGACAGGAAATGGGGGAAAACTTGTCCCAGCGTCTCAGGCTGTGTCTCCAAGGCCAGGCTCAAGACAAGAGAACCAAAACCTTGACAAGTTTGGATACACCCTTTAACTATCTGATAAGAACTATTGTGACATGTGAATATTTCTATGTATGACTTGTGTATATAAAAATTATTGTGTATATGTACAATTTATCCCTATATTTTTTCAATCTCTCCATAATTTTCTTTGTATTTTTCCATATTTTGACTTTTTTTTACTAAATCTGTACTATTTTTCTCATTTCTGGAAATTTTTTTGTTTTTATTAAAAATTAACCTATGTTATTATTTATTTCTATTTTCTGTGTAATTTTATTTTTTATAATTTTCTGGCAAAAAATCGTTTTTTAATTTTCTGAAATAAATCTGTACTATTTTCACATTTCCGGAAATGCTTTCGTTTTTTAAATTAAACCTATTTTATTATTCATTTCTATTTTCTGTGTAATTTTTCTTAAAGAACATTTTTTATTTTCTGAAATATATTTCCTATTATCTGGCAATATTTCCGATTTTAAAAATTTTATTTCTTATTTCTGATTTTTCTGTATTTTCTGGTTTTTTTATATTTTTAGACCAACTAGGGGTATTTTAGTCAATATAGAATTGTTTTGCTGTTAAAAGAACTAATTAGTGGTGTAAACCTAATTGAATGGTATACTCACCATTATAATAGCATTCAGGCGTGTTGCACGTTGGGGATAACATTCTAGCTAAGCCCAATTGTCTCTGCGCTCAGGGAGCGGCCGCGAGCAGAGCCATGGCGCGGCTGAAGCAAGGGCCAACGAGTGAACTCGGCGGGGCGGTGAGCTTGAAGCACGGTGAGGCGCAGCCTTGGTGCGCACTGGAGCTGAGAGGAACGAGCAGGGCGGTAGCACAACCATGGAGCTCGGGCGGACTCGACGCTCGGCCGCGGAGAGCGGTGCGCGAGAAAGGCGCTGGCCGCTGGCGAGGAGCAGGGCGCGGGCAGACGCGGCGGTGGGAAAAACTGAGCTGGAGCAGGAGAGGGAAGGCGGTGGAGGAAGGAGAGGGCGATCTGGACCAAGCACCAGAGACGGGCGGCGCCAGCACAGGTGACCGGACGGCTCAGCTTTGGGTAGGATGGCAACGAAGAAAAATAGCAGAGGCGCTCTGCTCGGTGAAAGCCAACACTGAGAAGAGCAGACTGAACGTACGTGGCTGGTGGTAGAGATACGAGTGAGCAGAGATAAGACCAGCTCAATCCGGCGGCAAGCATGTGCTGGCGCATGCAAGCAGTTGCGTGCCCAACCAGCAGAGAAGGAAGAAAACTCCTCTAATATACCTTTTCCTTATGTGGCATAAGTTTCTTCAAATTGATGTTTCTATTAAACAAAAAAAACACCAAAAAACCTTTTTATATAAAACTGGTGTTTTGAAATGGCTGCATGAGTGAAATGTGAACAATGGTTGCAACGAGCGGCGGGCTGGCGCTAGCCAGACGTGGGATGGTGGGCGCGAGGCAGCATGATGCGGCGGGCTCCAGGCGGCGTGGAGCATCGAGATGGTGGGTGCAAGGCGGCGGTAGACGACGGGCACCAGATAGCATGGGGCGGTGAGAGGTCAGCCCCTACAATTTTCGTCTGAATGCGTCACTATGGGCACTGCGTTGATGATAAAGATTGAGTTTGGTTTGAAGTCAAAGTTGTATTAGATATAATTATCTATGTTTTTTTACTGATCATCTAAGTTGATATTTAGTTCAATGGATTAAAAGATTTAATTTTTTGCTTGATAAGATGAAACTTGAATAAATTGAATCATCAAAACAAATTTCATAATACTGTTTTTATATTAATTATTATATTACTAGCATATATTAAATGCTAATATTACAATAATAATCACTAATTAACAGAAAACATGTCAATTATCACCAATTATGTTATTAAAAAGCACATTTAGAGAAGATGAATGAACTCATCTAGCAAAATTGGTTGAACCACTCTATCCAGCATCTATAAAAAAATATTTCTTAAAGTTGAATGACTATCTATCAAAACGTGAAACAAACATCTGACTATCCGATGCAGCTCAATCCAATCTGATACACTGAAACCAAACGCACCCAAACCTGCTCGCGGACTCCAGCACGGCGCGCAGGCGTGTGGTGTTCGCCTAGGAGGCCCTCTTGGTCGTGCGCACGGCCGTCAGGCTGCTGGAGTCCCGGCTGCCTGGGCAACCTTTACAGCAGCCTCCATATAAGCACCCCGATGGGCTCGACGTCCATCTACGACGCGGTCGTCTGCGCCACGCCACGGCGGGGCCCAACAGCTGGCTGTTCTGCTTGCAGGAGGCTAGGCTCTACTCGCACAGCGGCCGCGAAGACCTTACTGTTGCGTAATGAAATTTAACAGTACCTAGTCAGTTTACTATACCTCGGCCTCTGTACGCAGTACGCTCTTGCAATGTCGACGGCGAGACTAACTAACAATAAAGCGTAGTTCTCAGAACTTGCCTTTCGGAAAAAAAAAAACACAGTTGGAACATGAGAATGAGATCCTTTTTATTGATTCCGGCATGTTCTGCGCAAACCTTGCCTGGAAGGCAAAAGGCAAAGGCAGACAAAAGGTTCTCAGGTGGAGGACGCCGTAATGGAAGTCAATGGTAACCAGTCAGATACAAATCTGAAAGGGTAAAAAAACAGAGACCAGCTTTACCTTGCGTTTGTGCTGTAGAACTCATAATCAGAATTACAACACAAGAAGATATACAGCTCCAGAACTACGAAGTTACAATGTATAGTGATTGGAGAACTGATCTTAACCTGTAACAGCACGCAGACACATCAATTGAAGCCCTGGATGCATGTTTACAACTCATCACCACATAACCCAGGTCTATGACGAGCAACAGCATGGTGTCCAGTATAAATCATGGACCATGGGTGTTTGATGAAGCATGATATCGGCTAGAAAATGCACCACTGGTGTTGGACAATGACTTATGATAGATACCCATCAGGATATTTACATTCCTATGTTACGAACAATGCTGTCGAAAGCATTAGCAGCAAGATCTTATAGTTTGAATGCTGTTGTATTCTCTAATCATAGGGAATACCAGGAGACTTAAGCTAGATGAACGATGCTTATAAGCTTTCATTCTTCTCACCTTTCACTGTTCCAGAGGATGATGGTTCACCACTCGTATCTGATGAGGCAGCTGCCTGTTTTGGTTCTTTCTTTAGAGAAGTGGACATTCCTGAAACTTCCTGAGCAAAAGAGAGAACAAATGATCTGTGTTAGCATCATATGAGTCTTATGGATCACAGCAAGCATCAAGAAAAAGACAGCATTAGTTAAACGAGAAAGGGATAATGACTGGGAATTATATCCACCTCTTTTGAATTTATAAAAGGAAAATCCATATTATAAGAACAAGTTATCTGTGACATATACAGTCATTGCACCGACTTAAAGAGTCGTGCACTTAGGAACACAAATACATTTTATGCAGTTCACAATCTGATCTCACCTGATGCCCTACAAGGTTGGAGGAACTTATATATCGCTTATCCTGAACACTCGAGCAACACAAATTTGACAAACGTACCACATTATTTTTATCTTATTCCTCCCACTTAAGTTTATACACTAGAAGCACTAAACAGGATGTCACCATTGTGTTCTCAGGGAATGATGAGCCCCTTTTGCACTGTATAGCGTGGACATGGTCATCGCTTTTGTGATGATCAGAATCCAGTACAATCGTCGGAGCAGGGATGCACGTCATCACAATTGGAGGCTGATTAGATTTTCATTGATAGAGTTTAGGGGTACATATATAGAGCCCTGATGGGCTGGATACAATGGGCCTAGCCCAGTACACAAACTGTCTAACACCCCCCCCCCCCCCCGCAGTCCCAACATCTAGCCACGGCAGATGTTGAGACTGGACCTAAACTCGGAGAACACCGACGAAGGGAGGCCCTTCGTGAAGATGTCGGCGAACGGCGACGTCGTCGGGACGTGGAGGACCCGAACCTCGCCACGAGCAACCCGCTCACGAACAAAATGGAGATCGATCTCCACATGCTTCGTGCGCTGATGCTGGATGGGGTTGGTGGAGAGGTAGACAGCGCTGACGTTGTCGCAGTACACCAGTGTGCTCCGAGTGACTGGAGAGTGGAGCTTCTGAAGGAGTTGCTGGAGCCAGGAGGTCTCGGCCACCCCGTTTGCCACGGCGCGGTACTCCGCCTCGGCACTCGAGCGGGACACCACAGGTTGCCGCTTCGAGGACCAGGAGACGAGGTTGCCGCCCAGGAAGACGGCGTAGCCAGAGGTAGACCGACGGGTGTCTGGGCACACCGCCCAGTCGGCGTCGGTGTAGACAACCAGCTCGGAGGCTGAGTCACCCCGAAGGAGAAGGCCGTAGTCGAGGGTGCCGCGCAGGTACCGAAGGATCCGCTTCACCGCAGTGAGATGCGGCTCCCTCGGATCATGCATGTGAAGGCACACCTGTTGGACGGCGTAGGAGATGTCGGGCCTGGTGAAGGTGAGGTACTGGAGAGCACCTGCAAGACTCCTGTACACTGTAGGGTCAGCGACAGGGGCACCGTCAGCGGAGGAGACCTTCGCCTGGGTATCCACTGGAGTGGAGCACGGCTTGCAATCAGCCATGCCCGCTCGCTGGAGGACGTCCAAGCAGTACTGTCTCTGGTGGAGGAACAAGCTACCCGGTCTGTGATCCACCGTCACGCCCAGGAAGTGGTGGAGTCGGCCCAGGTCCTTCATGGCGAACTCCCGCTGCAAGGCAGAGATCGTGCGCTGAAGGAGGACTGGACTGGACGCTGTGAGGACGATGTCATCGACGTAGAGAAGAAGGTACACTGTGTCCCCCTCACGGCTGTAGACGAAGAGCGAGGTGTCCGCCTTGGCCTCAGCGAAGCCAAGCGAGGCCAGGAAGGAGGCGAACCGGCTGTACCAAGCTCGGGGCGCCTGCTTGAGACCGTACAGGGACTTGTTCAGCCGACAGACCATGTCTGGGCGAGCTGAATCAACGAACCCTGTCGGCTGACAGCAGTACACCGTCTCCGTCGGCGTGCCGTGGAGAAAGGCGTTCGTGACGTCCAACTGGTGGACAGGCCAAGAACGCGAGAGAGCCAGCGATAGGACGGTCCGAACCGTCGCCGACTTCACCACGGGACTGAAAGTCTCGTCGTAGTCGACGCCAGGCCGCTGAGTGAAGCCGCGAAGAACCCACCGAGCCTTATACCGCTCGAGGGACCCATCCGCCCGCCGCTTATGCGTGAACACCCACTTGCCCGTGACAACATTGCCACGACCAGGACGAGGAACCAAGTCCCAGGTCTGGTTGGCATGTAGGGCCGCATACTCTTCTTCCATAGCCCGACGCCAGTGAGGATCGGCGAGGGCACTACGGACAGAAGAGGGGATGGGTGAAACGGCCGAAGAGGCAGGCGGTGAGGAGGTCGGCGAAGAGAGGACCACCCCGGAGAACCGCTCCACCGGTCGGAGGACCCCAGCCGCCCAACGAGTCACCATCGGGTGGACGTGACTAGGGTCTCGGTGGAGCAGTGGGGGGTGGTACACCGGAGGCTCCGGGTGGGAGGGGGTCGATACGCCAACCCGCACTCGTCGCTGATAGACAAGGGCAGGGTCGGCGTAACGCAACGCCGGGGCCGCGCGTGGCGCGGGGGGCGACGTCGGGGACGTCGGGGCCGCGCGTGGCGCGGGAGGCGACATCGGGGACGCTGGGGCCGCGCGTGGCGCGGGAGGCGACGTTGGGGACGCCGGGGCCGCGCGTGGCGCGGGAGGCGACGTCTGGGACGCCGGGGCCGCGCGTGGCGCGGGAGGCGGCGTCGGGGACGCCGGGGCCGCGCGTGGCGCGGGAGGCGGCGTCGGGGACGCCGGGGCCGCGCGTGGCACAGCGGGCACCGGAGCCGCGCGCTCCTGGGCGCGTGGGTGACCTGCAGGGGGTAAAACACAAGGTCGCTGGATGGGCGCGGCCTCAAGGTCAGTGGGAAACAGGGAATCCAACTCAACAACAGAGTCGGAGGACGAAGCGGAGAAGGGGAAGGATGACTCGTCGAAAACAACGTGACGAGAGATCAAGACACGACGGGTAGCAAGGTCAAGGCACCGATACCCCTTATGATCAGGGGAGTATCCAAGGAAGACACACCGGGTGGAACGGGGCGCAAGCTTATGGGGTGTGGTGGCGGAAAGGTTAGGGTAGCAAGTGCACCCGAACACTCGAAGGTGGTCATAGAGGGGAGTGGTGCCGAAAAGGGCGAAGTGAGGGATGGGGGCACTAATCGCCTTCGTAGGGAGGCGATTAATGAGGAGAGTAGCGGTGTGGAGTGCCTCAGCCCAGTACCGAGCAGGAATGGAGGCCTGAAACATCAGGGAACGCATAACATCATTAGTGGTACGAATCATGCGTTCAGCCTTGCCATTCTGAGTAGAAGTGTACGGGCAGGACATGCGCAACTGAACACCGCGAGAGAGAAGAAAGTCACGGAACGCGGAGTTGTCAAACTCGCGTCCGTTATCGCACTGGATGGCTCGAATAATGAGGCCGAACTGGGTGGACACCCAAGCAAAGAAGTGAGAGAGAGTGGCGAACGTGTCAGACTTCTGACGCAAGGGAAAAGTCCACGAGTAGTGCGAAAAATCATCAAGTATCACCAAGTAATACTTATAAACACTGATGACAGGGGAAGTCCAAAGATCACAGTGTATCAAATCAAAAATCCGCTCAACATGAGTAACAGAGTGCGGAAATGGAAGCCGAACATGACGACCAAGCTGACAACCATGACACAAAGACTCATGAGTACCCCTAGTACACGAAATCACTGAGCTACTAGACAACTTAGACATGACATCAGCACTAGGATGGCCAAGCCGGCGGTGCCAAGTCGTGGAAGAAGCTGTCGTAGCTAGGGCAAAAGGTGAAGTCGAAGCGGAAGCGGGAAGACAAAACGTGTACAGGGGCCCCGAACTCTCACAGCGATGAAGAAGACGCCGGGTAGTAAGATCCTTCACAGATAAACCAAAAGGATCAAACTCAATAGAAACATGGTTGTTAGTGGTAAAGCGACGAACAGAAAGAAGATTGTGAATGATATCAGGAGCAACAAGAACATCACGAAGCTGGAAAGAACCCGACGAGCCCAAGTCACCTACTGAGGTGACTGGAAGAACAGACCCATTCCCAACAACGATAGATGAAGGATGGAAAGGGCGGGAAGGGTGGGAAGAAGAGAGTATACCAGCGTCGGGGGTGGTGTGGTACGAGGCTCCGGAGTCGGCGACCCAGTCAGCACCTGGCGGAGTAAGGGCCATCGTGCTGAAGGAGGAGGCCAGTGACTGACGGTCCCACCCGTCAGGAGTGGAGTGTGGCGCCGAGGACTCAGAACTCAGGCTCCAGTGACCGGAGGGTCCAGCCATAGGGTAGCCCGACCCGCCAGTGGGCGCAGTCCACGGTCCACTGGCCGAGTAGGCAGTACCGCCGTACGCGGGAGTGGTCACGTAAGCAGCCTTAGGACGCGCCAAGCGTGGTGGAGGAAGACCCGGAGACGGTCCAGGCCACATGGCAATCTGGCCAGTCCACGGGTTATAGGGTGTGGGCCAGGATGGCAGAGCACCCGAACCCGTAGCACCCGGAGCAGAGCCACCACGCGGCGTAGAGGCAGCTCCGCCACCGGTAGAGCTGTCACGACCCCCGCCCCGACGACGACCACGGCGACGATTACCACCCCCGGGGTTGGCAGGAGCCCCTGGAGTGGTAGGTGGGCGCGAGGGTGGTCCTCCGGAGGCAGGACGGGAGTGCTGCCCAGAGCCGTAGAAGGCTGTGGCAGGCGAGGAGGCGCCAGTGCCTGCGGAAGTGATCTCCTCGAGCTCAAGGTCAGACCAAACCTTATCAAAGGTCGGTAGAGGCTGCTCACGGAGGATCACCGTCCGCAGGTGGGAGTAGCGCTCATTCAGGCCCTGCAGGACCTGAAGAACGAGCGAAGTCTCCGGGACAGGGTCACCGAGGTCATGAAGGGCATCGGACATGCCCTTCATCTGGCGACAGTAGGCAGAGACCGAGAGGTCCCCCTGAACGGTGCCCGGATGTGAAGAGCTCGGGTCGCACAATTCCCCTGGAAGTGCTGCTCGATGACGAGCCAGGCCTGACGCGCCGTGCCACCACTGCGTCGACTCACCAGGTCCTCCAGCTCATCAGAGAGAGAGCCGAGAATCCAGGCAAGGACCAGGTTGTCCATGCCAAGCCAATTGTCATCCAACGGGGAGTCATCCCGGATGACGTGGTCGTCAAGACAGAAGCGCCTCAACGTGAAGAGAAGCAGGTTACGCCAGCAGACGTAGGTGGTGGAGTCGGAGCCAAGAACAACCGGGACTAGCGTCTGGATGTTCGAGACGCCGGAAGCCTGGGCGTGGAGGCTGGCAACCAGGGTCGTAGCGTAGGTGTTGTGCGCCGCTCCATCACCGGGGGAGGTCTCACGAGAGAGGAACCACTGCGGGTGTGTCTCCTCCTCGAGCTGGTGAGTGAGGGCCGCCATGGACGCTCGCTCCTGCTCCAGGGCAAGAGCAAGAGTCCGCTCACGCTCACGCGAGGCCGCCAAGGCAGCAGCGACACCAGAGGGAGTCGCGGAAGGCTGGGCAGACAACCCGCGAGGATCTGCTAAGGTAGCAGGATCGGCGAGGAGAACGGACGACGACGCGGAGCCGTCGTGCGGGACAGTCACGGGTGGCGGTGGTGGTGCACCGACGGCGGGAGGGGACCACCACGGCGGCGGCGAAGGGACGACACCGGCATGGACCGGCAGTGGGGCCCGAGGGTGTGGAGGAGCAACCCAAGGCGGCAGCGTGCCGGGCCAGGTCGACGGTACCGGCCAGGGCGCAGCACCAGCGGGCGACGGGCCGTAGGAGGCGGTGGCGGCAACCCCGGGTGCAGGTCGGGCGCCGGCACCACCGGCGGCGGCGGCGGCCACTGCAGCAGCGGCGGGGAGGCGGTAGCCGGCTGGCCCACCGGCAGCGGCAGCGGGCGCGGCCACGGCGGCAGCGGGCGCGTCCACGGCGGCGGCGGGCGCAGCCACGGCAGCGGCGGGGGCGGCTATGGCGGCAGCGGGCGCGCCCACGGCGGCGGCGAGCGCGGCCAGGACGGCGGCGGCCGGCGCAGCCACGGCGGCGGCGGGCGCGGCCAAGCCGGTGGCGGCGGCGGCGGCGCGGAGGGGCTCGAGGCCGCGGATGGAGGAGGGACGGCGGTCGGCGGCGACACGGGAGCCGGCGGCGGCGGCGCCATCCGCAGAGGAGAGGAGGAGGGGGAGGGGAAGGGAGCCGGCGGCGGCTGCGGCTGGGAGCAGGGCGGCGGCGGCGGCGTGGCCCGGCCGGGTGGCGGCAGGGGCACGCCGTCCGCCCGGGGCGGCGGCGGCGGCCGGCTCATTGGGAGGGAGGGAGGAAGAGACTCTGACATCAAATTGGAGGCTGATTAGATTTTCATTGATAGAGTTTAGGGGTACATATATAGAGCCCTGATGGGCTGGATACAATGGGCCTAGCCCAGTACACAAACTGTCTAACAATCACCAGCATTGAGTCCTAGTCGGTCTAGTAATGGAGTCGCTTGCCAGAGTCTGTATCCAGTAAGAGTCTGAGTTGTAATCTTAATTGAGTCGTCATTGTTTTAGATAAGGGAAGTAAAGATAAGAGTCCGGTATTGGATGAGTTTGAGTCAGAGTCGTTGGTTAGGAGATCGGATCCTAGATATCGATCCATCAACATAGGGTGTATGTCGGGGCCTCGACTATATATGCTGAGCCTCTTGGAGAAATAAAGGCAAGCTAGTTGATAAATCCTCATACCTCCCAGGGTTTACACGTCGGCAGCGTTACGGTGACGCCGGCGGGTAAGCTTCGGGTTCGACGGGAACGCCCACGATCACAACCCTTCCACCCCTACAACCTCCGTTCTAGCGGGAAGAGAGAGACCACCGGTCACAACTTGGTATCACGATCCACGGACGATTCCATGGGCGACGTGAAGGAGGCTCTCGACGCTCTTGGTGCCACGGTTAAAGACATCAATGACAGGCTCGCAAGACTCAACACATATGTCAATGACATCAGTGGACGGTCAAGCTCAAAGTGACACAATTGAAAAGTACTCCGACAATCAAAGGAGATCTGAGCGACGTTAAACAGCGGCTGTTGGCTCATAACATCGTGATTTCTCGTCTGGAAAAAAAATTATAGCTCACGAAAGGAAGATGATCTTTTTCAGGAGGAAGCTGAGACAAAGACATCGTCAAAAGGGAACAAGTCAGATGCACAAGAAGGAAACACCGAAGATGACTCAGGGACACTTACAAGCCAGGGACCTCGTAACAATGGCAAAGATGAAAAGCGACAAGCACCTCGGTTCCCTCAGCAACTGCATCGTATCCGATTACAAGTATATGACAGATCAACTGATCCACTACCATGGCTTAACAAACGGTTCCCTCAGCAACTGCATCGTATCCGATTACAGGATCAACTGATCCACTACCATGGCTTAACAAACGCGAGCAGTTCTTCAAAGTTCGGGAGATCCAGGAGACCGACAAAGTCTGGTATGCTACACTTCACCTTGAAGGAGCAGCCGACTTGTGATATTACCTCTTATCACGAGATCATGGCAACCTTTCTTGGAGAGAATTTGTATCCTTAGTCAATCAACACTTCGGTCCACCGCTGTGCACGAACACTTTGGGTGAGCTGGCCAAGTTAAGCCAGACAGGAATGGTTATCAAATACAAGGATCAATTCCTGCAGTTGCTATGCAGATGTGACTCGACGAATGATAAGAACGCCATGGACCTATTCACTGCAGGACTTCGCCAACCGTTGAGAATTGACGTTGAATTACAGAAACCATCGTCCCTAGAGGAAGCAATGAGCTTAGCTAAGGCATATGAAAGACGGAGTACGTTTGTTGCAGACCAGCGTCCTCGACCTTCCGGTAAGCAGTGCTCATAAAAGACAGGACCGACACTATCACGACCGGAGGACAAGCCCAAACAACAAGAAACACTAAACGCGTTTTTCGATTT
Source organism: Tuctoria greenei (assembly GCA_036927565.1). NCBI lineage: Eukaryota > Viridiplantae > Streptophyta > Magnoliopsida > Poales > Poaceae > Tuctoria > Tuctoria greenei. Next base: position 204,308,890 of record JAYESD010000001.1, read on the forward strand.
CTTTCCAGAGAAGAGCTGGCTGAAAGGAGAGCTAAGGGCCTTTGTTATAATTGCGACGAGAAATTTTCAGTGGAACACAAGAAATCGTGTCCTAAACTCTTCCACATCACTCTGGATCACAATGGCGGTGGTGATCTATACAAGCTCACGTACTATGAAGACTTACCGGAGATATCCTTGTATGCGATCACTGGCATAGGCAACAGGGACTCCATGCGCATCCCGGTGATAATTGGAAGAAAAAGGCTGGTAGCATTGATAGACTCAGGGTCCACACATAACTTCATATCGGAGGAAGCTGTGGGTATGAAGGGTCTGCATATTTCAGCTCAACATGGACTGCAAGTCGCGGACAGCCAAAGCTACTGCCGCAACGTATCAGTCCAGGTTAAAGATACTTCGTTCACTATTGATTTCTTTGCTATACTTCTTGGTGATCATGATGTAGTGTTGGGCGTCCAGTGGCTCCAAACTTTAGGGCCAATTCTGTGGGATTTTGAAACTATGACAATTACCTTTGGCAAAACCAAAGGAAGAGTGTATGAGAAGGTCTGCATGCCGGAAAATCTGTTTCAGCACACACATCAAGTATGTTCGGTCAGCCTTGTTTTAAACTCACTGCTCGACGAGTTTGCGGATATTTTTGAAACACCAAAGAGACTGCTGTCGTCACGATCTTGCGATCCATCTGTCACCAGGAACATCACCAACTGTGGTCAGACCCTACAGGTACCCCAACTCAAAAGACTGAATTAGAAAAACAGTGTGCATAGTTGTTAGCCCCGGGATTCATCAGAAGAAGCAAGTCGGCTTTCTCCTCTCCTGTATTACTTGTTAAAAAGCATGATGGAACATGGAGATTATGCATTGATTATAGAGCGCTCAATGAAAAAACCATCAAAGATAAATTTCCAATTCCTGTTGTGGATGAACTACTGGGCGAATTAAAAGGGAGTTGTTTCTTCAGAAGCTCGATCTACGATCCAGCTACTACCAGGTCCGTATGTTTCCTGGTGATATTGACAAATCCACATTTCGCACTCATGAGGGCCTTTTTGAATTTTCGGTCATGCCTTTCGGTCTAACAAATGCAATGGCAACCTTTCAAGCACTTACGAATTCAATTCTACAACCTTATCTACGAAGATTTGTGCTTCTAAAGGGGGGCAGCCCGGTGCATGTAGCTCCCGCTTACGAAGATTTGTGCTTGTATTTCGATAATATATTAATCTATAGCAAGTCTTGGGCTGAACATTTGAGAGAATCAACTATTTTTGAAATGCTCAAAGTGCTCTTTTGGAGAGGAATCTGTGGCATACTTAGGCCACGTCATCTCAAAACAGGGAGTCTCAATGGATTAGTCAAAGGTGGATGCAGTTCAACAATGGCCCCAACCAAAATCTGTACGGGCATTGAGGGGTTAGGGACTCGCCGAACATTACAGAAAAGTCATTAAGGATTTTGGCATGATTGCAGCACCATTGACGAAGCTCTTATCTAAGCAAGGGTTTTCTTGGTCATCATACGTTGAGGTTGCGTTTTCTTCACTGAAAAAAACCCTTACTACAGCTCCGGTTTTACAGCTCCCAGATTTCAACTCAACCTTTGTGGTGGAATGCGATGCTTTCTGGTAAAGGCTTCGGTGCAGTACTTCATCAAGGTGGGCATATTTCAATCATCCCATCTTACCGAGGCATTCTAAATTAGCAGCATACGAGTGTGAGCTCATTGGTCTCGTATACGCTGTTAGACACTGGAGGCCATATCTTTGGGGCCGGCCGTTTGTGATCCGCACAGATAACTATAGTTTAAAGTTCCTACTTGATCAAAGATTGTCTACCATACCTCAACATCATTGGATCAGCAAGCTGTTCGGATATGATTTTTCGGTCGAGTTTAAACCGGTGTATTTGAACAAGGTCGCTGATGCTCTATCCCGACACCACTGAAGTTGCAGGATTAATAGCAATTTCCGGTCCAAGTTTTGACCTACTCGACACACTGCGCCAGGAAGTCTCTACCATACCAGAACTCATTGAACTGCAACGTAAGATCACGGATGGAATTATGGGAGCATAATGGACCTTAAGCGATGGCCTTATATTACATAAACGACGTAGAAATGTGCATCATACCTCTCCAACAGTGCAGGTCATTTTATCCGCTGCTCACATAATCAACACGAAGGTGTTGAGAAGACACTGCATCGCATTCGACGGGATTTCACATGGCAAGGAGTACGCAAAAATGTCGAAGAATATGTGAAGGCTTCTATGATCTGCCAAGAAAAAAGGACAGACCCAGTGCAGAAGCTCCCACGCGAGATGAGGTCTCGAGGAAGGATTATACGAGGCCAGTCTTACCCCCGCAATGTGCAGTGCAGAGAGACGGCGTCGACCTCTTGCAGCAAAATAAAAATTTTGAACCAACATCCGACATGCCTCTTGCAGTCTCTTCCTGTACCTCATCACGTTTGGAAGATGTGGCAGTGGACTTCATCGAAGCATTACCCAAAGTCTTTGGGAAATCTGTCATTATCACGGTGGTTGATCATTTTTCAAAATACACGCATTTTATACCATTGGCACATCCTTATACTGCTGAAACAGTCGCAAGGGCTTTCTTTTCTGAAGTAGTTCGGCTACATGGACTATCTTTATCAATTGTGTCGGACCGTGACCTTGTTTCCACAAGCCGGTTCTGGAGAGAGTTGTTTAAACTTCAGGGAGTTCAGTTGCTATTTTCTACGGCATTTCATCCACAAACGTATGGCCAATCCGAAGCTGTCAATAAGGTCATTGCTACGTACTTACATTGCATGACAGGTGACCACCCTCGCCAATGGGTTCAGTGGTTACCGTGGGCCGAATACTGCTATAATACATCGTATCACTCATCATTGCAGACTACTCCATTCCGTGTGGTATACGGAAGAGATCCGCCAGCCTCAAAAAAATTATGAACAGGGATCAAATATTAGGGTTCTTGCGGTTGAGCGGACCTTAATGGAAAGGGATCAGTTCCTGCAGGAAGTTCGGGAATGCTTGCACCAGGCACAACAGCATGATCATCACTATTATAATCTCAAACATCGTCCCTTGGGAGTTTCAGGAGGATCAATGGGTATGGTTGTGGATCCACCAAAGAGCAGCATCATCAGAACTTCAAGGTCCTAAACATAAGCTCTCTGCACGCTTCTATGGGCCATAAAAAATCATTCAGATGATTGGACAGGTTGCATATAAGTTGGAACTCCCCCCAAATGCGAAACTGCACCCGGTTTTCCATGTCGGCCTGCTTAAACCCTTTATTGGCACACCACCAGCTTCTCCTCCAAGCCTTCCAGTGATCCAAAATGGAAGAACTGCGCCAGCTCCGGCTAAAGGCTTGCGTTCCAGGTTAAACAGAGGCATATGGCAAGTGCTGGTTCAGTGGGAAGGTTGTCCAAGTTCTGACGCATCATGGGAAGATACACAGTTTCAATTAAGCTTATCCATTATTCAAGCTCGAGGACGAGCTTTTTCCTGAGGGAGGGAGAAATGTGATGATCGGAATCCAGTACAATCGTCGGAACAGGGATGCACGTCGTTGCCAGCCTTGAGTCCTAGTCGGTCTAGTAATGGAGTCGCTTGTCAGAGTCTGTATCCAGTAAGAGTCCGAGTTGTAATCTTAATTGAGTCGTCGTTGTTTTAGATAAGGGAAGTAAAGATAAGAGTCTGACATTGGATGAGTTTGAGTCAGAGTCGTTGGTTAAGAGATCGGATCCTAGAGATCGATCTAGGGTGTAAGTCGGGGCCTCGGCTATATATGTTGAGCCTCTTGGAGAAATAAAGGCAAGCAAGTTGAGAAATCCTCATACCTCCCAGGGTTTACATGTCGGCGGTGTTACGGCGATGCCGGCAGGTAAGCTTCGGGTTCGGCGGGAACACTCACGACCACAACCCTTCCACCCCTACAACCTCCGTTCTAGCAGGAAGAGAAAGGCCACCGGTCATAGCTTTATGCCTTTGGAGTTAAATCACCTCACAACAAAATGGAGATTGTTTTCCTAGAAAGAAAACATAAACCATACAATATGGTTTGTATTGAGGTATCCACTCGACAATATCTAATCCCGCATGTAAATCTTAAGTTTCAAAAAGTTAGATCAGCAAGCAAATCAGCTAATTCCATCTCAGGTTCACAAGCAAGAAGCAAGATAATCGGTTGACAACAGAGCAAGCATCATGGTGGGTACTGGGCAGCATTTCCCCACAGTGTACAGGACTGAGACACTGAGTGCCTGGCTTGGATACACTGCAAAAAGGCCCACTGCCACCCATTTAAAGATGATCAAGAGGTCTATCCAAAGTTCCAAACTATTTGTTTTTATAGAATTTCAGAATATATTCGTTTAACTAGGAAGCACATTTGGATCAAAGCTTGGCCCTGGCTGCCTGAGGCAGGCAGCAATCTCAGCCCCAGGTGTTCAGAATCGAGCACGTGAGAGCGCTGCCAGGCCCAGGCAGGAATCTCAGGGTGAGAAGCAAACAAGCCCTAAGTGTCATTGATCAAAGGCAAGTAACACTTAGTAACCAAGGTCCAGGAGCTTGTCTGACGTGACTACAGCCTATGCTATGCAAATGGAGGAACCACAAATTATGAAATTAAAAATCAAGATAGTAAAATTACCTTCATAAGGTGCAACCTGAGATCAGTTGGGTGAATGTCCTTGCCAATGCACACCATAACAAACTGTGAATAGTGGAAAAGAACATCTGCAGCAGCTTGTTTCTTTTGTTGAGTCTGAAAACATAGCTCGTCACAAGAGCGTATATCAGCACAATTCAAGTGACTTCAGATATACATATAAATATTCTGAAAGTAATAGGAAAAAAGCACTATGATTCCCTGTGGATGGGATTATATCACACTATTCATACCCATTGTTCCACTGCTTGTAACACCCAAAATTTTCAAATTTTGAAAACAAGGGCAATGTACTAGGAATGCATCATGTACATTTGCATTTGATTGAAAATTTAATTTCAAAATGCGCTAGAATTCGTTTGAAACTTGAAAATGAATTCAAATTGTAAAAGAAGTGAGTAGAAAAGAGAAAAGAAAAATGGAAAAGAAAAGAAAACCCCAGCATGGGCCTTAACCCTGCCCCGGCCCACTTCTCCCCCCCCCCCCCCTTTTCCTTTTTCCCTCCCGCCGGCCCAACCCCGCGGCAGCCCAAGGCCAGCCGCGCCTCCCTCTCCCTTTCTCTGCGCGTGAACCCCGCCGGTCAGCCCTTTCCCTCTTCCTCTCGCCGCGCGCCCGACCCCAACCGCTAATGCCGCCCCGGGTTCAAAATCCGGCAAGGAAATTCCCGGCCATAATGGCCCTATCGCCTTCCATCGCCGGGGATCGCTTTCCTTACCTCGCCACCCCCGCTCCCCCTATAAAATCCAGCCGGCACCACCCCTTTCTCCCCTTCCCCGAAGCTCCAAACCCTAGCCGCCGCCGGTGCAAGGTATGTCGCCGCCGTTCCCGTCGACTCGCCGACGTTCTCTCCCTCCCTCTTGGCCTAACGCGTGCGCCATGCCTCGAGGAACACGCCGGGCACCTCCGTTCGGGACTTTCGCCGTCGTTTCGCCGGATTCGGCGAAGACCGACGACCTTCACCGAGCGTCGCCGTCGCCGACGTCCCTCCGCCCTCAATCCGAGCTCCGCGACCCCCTTGGTGAGCTTCTCCCGTCTCCCTCTCCCTTTTCCGCGTTAGCACCGAGGCATTGGGCAATGTTTGGGCCGTTCCGGCCAACTCCGGCGAGCCCCGCCGCCGTGCGCTGCCGGGCGCCGAGCACGCGCCCCGCGCGCCTGGGTGCGTCGCCTCTGGGGCGACGTGGCCCATCCTCGGCCGTCGATCTGAGGCCGACGGCCGAGATTAGAACCTCGTACCCCTTCGGCCATTTTAAAATCCGAGCCGTCCCTGGTTGATCCAACGGCCCAGATTCAAATACACTTAACCGTTGACAGTTTTGCACGTAGCCCCCTGCGCAAGTTTAATTTAATTACAGATAGGTCCTGGAATTTATGGATTAGCCCCTGTACTTTAATTTAATGTCAACACTGTTAAATTGATTAAACATAGCATTTTAGCCCCTGTTTTCACCATAAATTATGTTTTTAGCCTCTGTAAATTATGGTTAACCCCTTGGTTATGTTATAAAATATTTTTGAGCCCCTGATCTGGTCTGTTTTACATAAAAACCCCTGCACTCATGGATATTTACATAAAATCATAAGCTTGCACTCTCTTTTGCACAAATTAATTAGGGAAATCATTTGATTAACATTGACTAATTTGTTTACATCAAAATAATCTATTTAAAATTGTTGTGGCTTGCTGCATAGCATTATTATTCATATTGAGCTAGGGAAAATTATAATAAATTCATACAATGCTCTAAAATGAAGATAAAGGCCATGAATTGATAATCAACCCCAATGTACACTAAAACCCAAACTTTCAACCCACATCACTAATAAAACATCAAATAGGAAATTAAATGCTAATGACGTATTGCGTAGGTTTTCCTTTGATGATTTCTTGTTTGTGATGTGCATATGGTTGCTTGTTCTTATTGCGTATTGTTATTTTATGCACCACATGCGATGATGTATTTAGAGTCGGTTCCCGAGCCGACCTACAATCTTCAGGACTACCACTTCACCGACCCACACTCCGAAGAAGGCAAGTTCCTTGACCATTTTGCACCTGTTTTATTAAGTTTTAGTTAGTTGCATGCTTAATAAATTGAATCCTATTTATTGCACCCTTCCATATAATTCCTTGTCACCAGGTTGGTTTGGGTACATGTTACTATTACTTTTACGCTTAGCAATGCTTAGTTTTGGGAGGGAAATTTCTCTACATACATGTTATATTATTAATTGTTGTGATTTATTTATTGAGATTTGGTGAATTGAATTGTAGTGGATAGGAATCTGGCGGGTTGGTTTGGTTGGTATGGTGCAGTACGCACGAGACCCGGGTTTTGGGGTATGAACCTTGCCGGATTCTAAGGACCGGTTTATGGAGAAAGCCACTAAGCTATATAGTATCGCCACAAGACTGAGTATGGGGCAGCTTGGTCGATTAATTAGGCCTCTCCCGGCGTAGTATTAGTGATTGGATAGTGCGGGGAATTGGTTCAGAGTGTACTGCCTTGGGATCCGCATGGCTCAAGAGGGGGCAACTGGGGTGTTGAGTCGTGGTGTAACGGCTCACACTTTTGTACAGGGGTGAAATCTCATAGGACTAGTACGCGTCGGGAGAATCCTTTGTAAAGATCTCGTAGTGATCTCCTGGCCTCACACCAAAGGAAGTGTGCAATGTGGTTCGCGACCACGGGCATCAGGGAGGTTTACTTAGTCCACCTGGCAACAGGGGATGAAATCACGGCTTGTGGGTAAAGGGTACATTCTCTGCAGAGATTTAGAAACTGTCATGACAGCCGTGCTCACGGACAAGAGCGGCTTGGTGTCCAATTCATAATTAGTCAATGTTTGGGATTGGTGGTTTGGTTGGTTGGGACTCGGATTACAAATGGGTTATGGTCGGGTTCATACACATAGAAGTAGGTGCTAATGAAAGCTAAGGATAGGATGTAATGATATAGTGCTTAACCCAAATTTGGCATTCCTTTCTAAACACCCTCATGTCATCTCTTTCCCACTTGTTGAGTACCGTTGGTACTCAAACTTGCTTGTTGCTTATCTTTCCTCAGTCTACAATGGAGAAGAGGTGGAGAATGAAGACTTCTTCGCTGATCCGGAGGAGACGTTCTAGGTGGTGCAACCCCCGGGCAACGCATGTACATGGAGCCACACTAGTTTACTTTTACCGCTGTTTTGCTCTGTAATCTTATTTTTAGACCTACGGGTCATTATTGTAAGACATTTATATATTCGAACATGGCTTGTAATAAATGATATTACACTTTCGCTTACACATGTATGATGTGAATCGATCCTGTCACACATGTGGAAGCCATCCGGTTGTCTCGTTGGGACCGGATGTGACAAAGTGGTATCAGAGCCGTGTTGCCCGTAGGACGCAAGCCTAGTTAGAAAGGGATGACTTAAGGACCCTATTATATTCTAAAAAGTAATTTATAAAGTTGTTTTGTATTCCCTACCTTGTCTACTTGTTTTATTTACTCCTCTATTTATATGGTTTGTTACTGACACTCTCCTGTTTTCAAAATTTGTAGATGGCCCGCACCAAGACGACCCCCGTAAGTCGACCGGTGGACTTGTGCCCCCGCGTAGGCTGGCCAGTCGCTCTCCAGCCATCGATCCCCGTCACCCCGTGGTGATTCGTTCTGACGGCAGGGCCGCAAGACGACTGCGACTTCGTCTCCGGGCCCTACTCCGTGAGGCTGGCTACCGTCACCACAGCCTCTCGCTCTCCTACCACACCACTGGAGTGCAGCGCCCCAGCAGGAAGGAGTGGAGTTGCAAGATGTACATCTACTATGGTGATGAGTTGGTGAAGACCCACAACAGTCCTGCTTGGAGGAGCTCCCGCCGATATGCGAAGCAGGATGCTAGCTGGTAAGCAGCCACCTTTTGGAGTCACGCCCGCCGTTTATGTCTGGAGGACACGGTGCACGCCTTCGTTCCGCAACGTCCCAGTGGCACTGCGGGCTTCGTCTCCAGGCACGTGGCGGGACCCCTGAACCTCCCGCAGTCTCGTCAGACTGTTGACGACGTGGCCCAGCTCAGTGCCCGACTTCAGAGGGCGCAGCAGGAGATTCAGGATGGACGTGACCTCGCCCAGCGCCACGAGGCGGTGATCAGGAGGTATCGCCGGATCACCGACGAGGACCCAGACGACTACGGGTCCGACACCTCGATGTGGACCCCAGACTCTCCAGACCGTCGTGACGGCCAGCGCGAGTCGTCTTCTGAGGAGTCCTCTGACGAGGAGCCTTCCAGTGTGGCGTCTGCCGCACCACCGCCGCCTGCTGCCTCACCACAACAGGACCTCGAGGACCCCAAGGACCCCGACGACGACGAGGACCCGAAGGAGTTCCCGCTTGACGACGAGTAGTCCTCGACCTTTGCCATGACTCAAGGATAGGCACACCCCCATTAGTTAAATAAGAGCGACGTAGACATACTTGTGTGACCTTGAGTTGTGTTACTTCTTTTATGATTTTCGTCTTGGTGTGTTGTGTGAGTTGTGGAACGCCTTGGCGACTTGTCCACAACCGCACCTTTTTGATACTTCTTTAATTAGTGAGCTATTAATAAAGAATTTTCATTTATACGCATGTTTGCTGTGATTTTTTTTTTTGCATATAGTAAGGGTGTCGTATAGTAGTCTTCCACTAGTTATAGTAGTACCTAAGACTCTATTTCTCTTCGTACTCAGATGGCAGGCAGGGGAAGAGGCCGTGGTCGTGGTCGTGGTATGCCCCTTGGTAATGATGAAGCTGGATTCCAGCTACCGCAATGGAATGGGAGAGGTGCCCGTGAAGCACCTGCAATGAATCATATGCAGCAAATGATGGCCATGCAGATGCAAATGATGCAGAATTTAACACAAGTGGTGGCCAACATGCAGCAAGCCCCTCCACCTCCAAATCAGCCCCAACCACCGCCAGCACCAGGACCCCGATCACGCATGAGACTTTCTCAACACCCATCCGCCCACCTTTGCCACTGCTAGTGAGCCAATGGAGGCTGACGATTGGCTGAAAACAGTTGAGAGCAAGCTGAGAATTGTCCAATGTGAAGGACGAGAGAAGCTACTGTTAGCTTCGCACCAACTCCAGGAACCTGCAGCCGATTGGTGGACTGCCTTCATTGAAGCCCATCAGGACCCAGATAATATCACATGGGACAAGTTCAAGAATTACTTTCGCAGTCATTTCGTGCCCGAAGGAGAGGTCCAGGCGAGATGTGAAGAATTTCTCATGCTGAAGCAAGGCCGTATGAGTGTGCGAGAGTACCTGAACAAATTCACACAATTGTCTCGCTATGCACCAGAAGATGTGGACACGGACTCAAAGAAACAGTTTCGTTTTAAGAAGGGGCTTGACAAGGAGCTGAAGTTCGCTATGGTTTCCAGTGACTGCAGTTTCCATAAGTTGGTGGATAAGGCTTTTGAAGTGGAAAGAACCAAGAAAGAGTTGGATGATGATGACAGGAAGAGGAAGCTGGCACAAGCACACAGTTCTGGAAATAATGTGCGCCCTCGCTATGCCCCTCAGCCTGCGGCATCTATGACTCGTCCCATGAACTCTCACACGGGACAAAGGTACCCAAACTCCTCCTACAGGCCACCCACACCATACAACCAGCAGATGCGCCAACCACCACAGCCTCCACACCAACCAATGCAACCCCCTCGCCCAGCAGCTCCAGCACCCCGTCCTAATGGTCAGCCGCAACAGAACCCTCAAGGAGGTAATAGATCCCAAGGTAACGACGCGGCCATGCAGTGCTATAACTGTGGGGAGATGAGACATTTCGCCAATCGTTGCCCGAAGAAGCCGCTACAGCAACCTACACGTGGGAGAGTTAACCACGTGGCACTTGAGGAGGTGCACAATGCACCAGATGTGGTTGTTGGTACGTTCCCTGCCGACTTTCATCTAGCTACAGTGTTGTTTGATTCTGGTGCTACGCATTCATTCATATCTAAGGAATTCATGAGGAGGCATGACATGGTAGTGCATTTAATGACTCACCAACTTATAGTTCACTCCCCTGGGGGAGAAATGATAACACGGCAAGTATGCCCGAATGTAAGGCTAGACATAAGGGGTAGTTTTCCCAGCAAACCTTATTATTCTGGAATCTCAAGGGCTAGATATTATCCTGGGGATAGATTGGTTGACCAAGTACCATGGGGTGATCCACTGCGCCACAAGAACAGTCTCCTTGACCCACCCCGATGGTACCAAGGTAGAGTTCTCTCCAGATCAAGCTCCAACACAGAGGATCAGGCTAAATCAAACTGAGGTCACCGAAGAGATCCGTGTTGTCAGTGAATTCTCAGACGTGTTCCCTGAGGAGCTATCGGGTATGCCCCCTGACCGTGAAATTGAATTCATCATTGACCTAGTGCCTGGAACGGCCCCGATATATAAGAGGCCATATAGAATGGACGCTAATCAGTTAGCCAAGCTAAAGGATCACATCAAAGAGTTGTTGGAGAAAGGATACATCCGCCCTAGTTCATCGCCTTGGGGTGCTCCTGTCATATTCGTGCCTAAAAAGGATGGCACTCAAAGGTTGTGTGTGGATTATCGTGCATTGAATGCAGTGACCATCAAGAATAAGTACCCATTGCCAAGGATTGAAGATTTGTTTGACCAGTTGCGAAGAGCATGTGTGTTCTCTAAGATTGATCTTCGTTCGGGTTACCACCAGTTGAAGATTCGACCATCGGACATTCCCAAGACTGCATTCGTCTCTCGATATGGTCTTTATGAGTATACTGTTATGTCTTTCGGGTTGACTAATGCTCCAGCTTACTTCATGTACCTCATGAACAAAGTATTTATGGAGTACCTGGATAAATTTGTGGTCGTATTCATCGACGATATCCTGATATTCTCCAAGAATGAAGAAGAGCATGAGGAACACTTGAGGTTGGCACTAAAGAAACTTAGAGAACACCAATTGTATGCTAAGTTCAGTAAGTATCAGTTTTGGCTGAAGCAGGTATCATTCTTGGGACATGTCATATCAGAAGGAGGAATATCAGTGGATCCGGGTAAAGTGGCAGATGTTCTCAAGTGGGAGACGCCGGAAAATGTGGGACACATCAGAAGCTTTCTGGGAATGGCTGGTTATTATCGACGATTTATTGAGGGATTTTCAAGGATCTCTCGGCCACTAACAAGCTACTCGAGAAGGGAGCTACATTCAAGTGGACACCGGAATGTGAAGCAAGTTTTGCCGAATTGAAGAAGAGGTTGACCACTGCTCCAGTCAGGTCATGCCGGATATGCAAAAGGAGTTCTCGGTCTATTGTAATGCTTCCGGACAGGGATTGGGATGTGTGTTGATGCAAGCAGGACATGTGGTGGCTTACGCCTCGAGATAACTCAAGAAGCATGAGAAGAATTACCCGACTCATGATCTGGAATTAGCAGCTGTGGTTCACGCACTGAAGATATGGAGACACTACCTGATCGGAAAAAGGACAGAAATCTACACCGACCACAAGAGCTTGAAGTACATCTTCACTCAGCCAAACCTTAATCTTCGCCAACGAAGGTGGTTAGAGCTCATTAATGATTTTGATGTTGGGATCAACTATCACCCGGGAAAGGCGAACGTGGTCGCAGATGCCTTGAGTAGGAAGGCACAATGCAACAGTACGACGATCCAGGCTTATCAACCGCAGTTGTGTGAAGAGTTTGCGAGATTAAACCTGTGCATAGTGTCTAATGCAGATGCAGTAGTTATGGAAGTGGACTCCACGTTAGAACATGACATTAGGGAAGGTCAAAAGGAGGATAAGAAGATCCAGAAACTTAAGAAGCTGATGAAGGCTGGCAAAGCCCCAGATTTCAGGGAAGATGAACACGGAACCTTATGGTTAGGGAAGAGGATATACGTGTCGAATGTCAAGGGGATTCGAGAGTTGATATTGAGAGAAGCCCACGACTCGTACTACTCTATCCATCCTGGGAGTACCAAGATGTACCAAGACCTTAAGGATAGATATTGGTGGCTTGGTATGAAGCGTGATGTGGCCTAATACGTGGCTCTGTGCGACACGTGTCAGTTAGTTAAGGCGGAACATCAGAGATCTGCTGGACTACTTCAACCACTCAAGATACCCGAGTGGAAATGGGAAGAGATAAGTATGGACTTTATTGTGGGATTGCCAAGGACCCAATCAGGATACGACTCCATATGGGTTGTCGTGGACCGGTTGACTAAGGTTGCTCACTTCATTCCGGTCAAGGAAAGCTACAATGGTTCGCGATTGGCAGAATTATACATAGCAAGAATTGTGTGTTTGCACGGTGTTCCAAAGAAGATCGTGTCTGATCGAGGTACCTAGTTCACTTCAAGATTCTGACAGAAGCTACATGAGTCAATGGACACTCGTCTGAATTTCAGCTCAGCATATCACCCGCAAACAGATGGTCAGACAGAACGCACCAATCAAATCTTGGAGGATATGTTGCGAGCATGTGCCTTGAAGAATAGTAAGAGTTGAGACAAAAACTTGCCTTATGCGGAGTTCTCTTATAACAACAGCTACCAAGCTAGTTCAAGATGTCCCCGTTTGAGGCACTTTATGGGCGAAAGTGCAGAACACCCTTATTTTGGAATCAGACTGAGGAAGGTCAAGTGTTTGGACCGGAGATACTCAGAGAAGCCGAACAACAGGTACAAGAGATCCGGAATAATCTGAAAACGGCGCAGTCAAGGCAGAAGAGTTACGCAGATGCTCGACGTCGTGATCTAACCTTTGAGGTCGGAGACTTTGTGTATCTCAAGGTATCACCAGTAAGAGGTCTAAGACGGTTCAAGGTGAAGGGAAAACTAGCACCCCGTTATATTGGTCCGTTCAAGATATTGGAGAGAAGAGGAGAAGTAGCTTATCGTCTCAAACTACCTTCTCAACTGTCAGATGTGCATGATGTGTTCCACGTGTCGCAACTAAAGAAATGCTTAAGAGTACCAGAGGAACAGTTACCCATGGAAGCTGTAGATTTGCAAGAGGATCTGTCCTACGTAGAACGACCCATCAAGATCCTAGAGACATCAGAACGTGTCATGAGAAACAAGACGATTTGCATGTGCAAAGTGCAGTGGAAACATCACTCTGAGGCAGAAGCAACATGGGAGAGAGAAGAAGACCTCAAGGCCGAGTTTCCCGATCTTTTCTCTTAGGACGTCCGAATCTCGAGGACGGGATTCCTTTCAAGGGGGTAGAGTTGTAACACCCAAAATTTTCAAATTTTGAAAACAAGGGCAATGTACTAGGAATGCATCATGTACATTTGCATTTGATTGAAAATTTAATTTCAAAATGCGTTAGAATTCGTTTGAAACTTGAAAATGAATTCAAATAGTAAAAGAAGTGAGTAGAAAAGAGAAAAGAAAAATGGAAAAGAAAAGAAACCCCAGCATGGGCCTTAACCCTGCCCCGGCCCACTTCTCCCCCCCCCCCCCCTTTTCCCTTTTTCCCTCCCGCAGGCCCAACCCCGCGGCGGCCCAAGGCCAGCCGCGCCTCCCTCTCCCTTTCTCTGCGCGTGGACCCCGCCGGTCAGCCCTTCCTCTCGCCGCGCGCCCGACCCCAACTGCTAATGTCGCCCCGGGTTCAAAATCCGGCAAGGAAATTCCCGGCCAAAATGGCCCTGTCACCTTCCATCGCCGGGGATCGCTTTCCTTACCTCGCCACCCCCGCTCCCCCTATAAAATCCGGCCGGCACCCCCCCCCCTTTCTCCCCTTCCCCGAAGCTCCAAACCCTAGCCGCCGCCGGTGCAAGATATGTCGCCGCCGTTCCCGTCGATTCGCCGACGTTCTCTCCCTCCCTCTTGGTCTAACGCGTGCGCCATGCCTCCAGGAACACGCCGGGCACCTCCGTTCGGGACTTTCGCCGTCGTTTCGCCGGATTCGCCGAAGACCGACGACCTTCACCTAGCGTCGCCGTCGCCGACGTCCCTCCGCCCTCAATCCAAGCTCCGCGGCCCCCTTGGTGAGCTTCTCCCGTCTCCCTCTCCCTTTTCCGCGTTAGCACCGAGGCATTGGGAATTGTTTGGGTCGTTCCGGCCAACTCCGGCGAGCCCCGCCGCCGTGCGCCGCCGGGCGCCGAGCGTGCGGCGCCCCGCGCGCCTAGGTGCGGCGCCTCTGGGGCGACGTGGCCCATCCTCGGCCGTTGATCTGAGGCCGACGGCCGAGATTAGAACCCCGTACCACTTCGGCCATTTTAAAATCCGGGTCGTCCCTGGTTGATCCAACGGCCCAGATTCAAATACACTTAACCGTTGACAGTTTTGCACGTAGCCCCCTACGCAAGTTTAATTTAATTACAGATAGGTCCTGAAATTTATGGATTAGCCCCTGTACTTTAATTTAATTCTGTCAACACTGTTAAATTGATTAAACATAGCATTTTAGCCCCTGTTTCACCATAAATTATGTTTTTAGCCTCTGTAAATTATGGTTAACCCCCTGGTTATGTTATAAAATATTTTTGAACCCCTGATCTGGCCTGTTTTACATAAAAACCACTGCACTCATGGATATTTACATAAAATCATAAGCTTGCACTCTCTTTTTGCACAAATTAATTAGGGAAATCATTTGATTAACATTGACTAATTTGTTTACATCAAAATAATCTATTTAAAATTGTTGTGGCTTGCTGCATAGCATTATTATTCATATTGAGCTAGGGAAAATTATAATAAACTCATGCAATGCTCTAAAATGAAGATAAAGGCCATGAATTGATAATCAACCCCAATGTCCACTAAAACCCAAACTTTCAACCCACATCACTAATAAAACATCAACTAGGAAATTAAATGCTAATGACGTATTGCGTAGGTTTTCCTTTGATGATTTCTTGTTTGTGATGTGCATATGGTTGCTTGTTCTTATTGCGTGTTGTTATTTTCTGTTCCACATGCGATGACGTATTTAGAGTCGGTTTCCGAGCCGACCTACAATCTTCAGGACTACCACTTCACCGACCCACACTCCGAAGAAGGCAAGTTCTTTGATCATTTTGCACCTGTTTTATTAAGTTTTAGTTAGCTGCATGCTTAATAAATTGAATCCTATTTATTGCACCGTTCAATATAATTCCTTGTCACCAGGTTGGTTTGGGTAGATGTTACTATTACTTTTACGCTTAGCCATGCTTAGTTTTAGGAGGGAAATTTCTCTACATACATGTTATATTATTAATTGTTGTGATATATTTATTGAGATTTGGTGAATTGAATTGTAGTGGATAGGAATCTGGCGGGTTGGTTTGGTTGGTATGGTGCAGTACGCACGAGACCCGGGTTTTGGGGTATGAACCTTGCCGGATTCTAAGAACCGGTTTATGGAGAAAGTCACTAAGCTATATAGTATCGCCACAAGACTGAGTATGGGCAGTTTGGTCGATTAATTAGGCATCTCCTGGCGTAGTATTAGTGATTGGATAGTGCGGGGAATTGGTTCAGGGTGTACTGCCTTGGAATCCGCATGGCTCAAGAGGGGCAACTGGGGTGTTGAGTCGTGGTGTAACGGCTCACACTTTTGTACAGGGGTGAAATCTCAGAGGACTAGTACGTGTCGGAAGAATCCTTTGTAAAGACCTCGTAGTGATCTCCTGGCCTCACACCAAAGGAAGTGTGCAATGTGGTTCGCGACCACGGACATCAGGGAGGTTTACTTAGTCCATCTGACAACAGAGGATGAAATCACAGCTTGTGGGTAAAGGGTACATTCTCTGCAGAGATTTAAAAACTGTCATGACAGCCGTGCTCACGGACAAGAGCGGCTTCGTGTCCAATTCATAATTAGTCAATGTTTATGAATGGTGGTTTGGTTGGTTGGGACTCGGATTACAAATGGGTTATGGTCGGGTTCATACACATAGAAGTAGGTGCTAATGAAAGCTAAGGATAGGATGTAATGCTATAGTGCTTAACCCAAATTTGGCCTTCCTTTCTAAACACCCTCATGTCATCTCTTTCCCACTTGCTGAGTACCGTTGGTACTCAAACTTGCTTGTTGCTTATCTTTCCTCAGTCTACAATGGAGAAGAGGTGGAGAATGAAGACTTCTTCGCTGATCCGGAGGAGACGTTCTAGGCGGGCGCAACCCCCGAGCAACACATGTGCATGGAGCCACACTAGTTTACTTTTACCGCTATTTTGCTCTGTAATCTTATTTTTAGACCTACGGATCATTATTGTAAGACATTTATGTATTCGAACATGGCTTGTAATAAATGATATTACACTTTCGCCTACACATGTATGATGTGAACCGATTCTGGCATATATGTGGAAGCCATCCGGTTGTCTCGTTGGAACCGGGTGTGACACTGCTGCATATTTCTTTTCTGCTGTCATACTTTTCTTCTTTTGTATTAGTTCTTAATATTTTCACAAAGACTGTTTCTATTCTACATCTTGAACTATTTCATAGTAAGTCAGAACAGTTTAATGGCTTCACGAGATCACCTATGCACCATATATAAAGTTTCATACTCCCCGAGAAAAATGACAATAGTGCTCAATTAATTTAACCTAGGCCAAACATGTCAAGTGAAAGGTGATTAGAATCTGCTCAAACTTTGTCAAAACTAAAAACAAAAGAACCCTTTGAATAGGGTAGTCGTATAAGGTGCCATTATTAACCAACAAATCTACACTGATAGAGGCACAAATCCCCCCAGCAATCAGAAGATAATCTAGCTCTTCCTACTTACTCTATCCAAAATGAGGAAACACAGCAACAGAAAGAGAGCAGGGATTGAAGTTCATTAGTTTCTTACTTCGTAATCATCCTCAGAGGCTGCGGAAGTGCTCCGTGCAGCCATCCACGATATATCTTCTTATACCCTGTTAAGAGAAGGGAAACAGGTTAGAGGAACATTAGGATTTAACAGGAGCGTGGAAATTCGGGAAATCCAAGAAGGTCAACGGCATAGCAATATTCCAGTTCCAGGACGCAGACGAATTCGCGACAGATTGGGGTGCGTTGAGCAGTAATCGCGGTTTGGATTTGAGGGTTCGCAGCAAACAAATCTGATACAAGCAGAAGGTAGGGTAGGGATCATTACCACCGGGAGATGCCAACACATGCCCAGATGGATTTCCGCGCAGGGAACGTTCCGACGGCGGCGTGGGGTTGTTCTTGAAAAGCGACGGTTGCGGCCGATGGGAAGCTGTTACATCCCCTGGCCGGAAGTCGTCGGGCCCCTCGGCGTGAGATCGGGAACGGCTGCGGCACGTCGAGAACCGCGCGCGCAAACGACGAAACGAGAGGACTCTCGGTGAATTGTCTCTGGATTCTTGGATGCCTTCCTCCCACACGAGTCTGGGTTACCCTGCTAGCGGGCCCTACACTCGACGCTGGACCCCACCGGTCAGCCCTGATAAAAAATATCACACCGCACTCACGCCACCGCACTCATGCCGCACTCACTCTCTTTTCTCTTCGACTTCCTCGCCGCTATCCAGCTGCTTCGTCTTCCTCCCCCGGTTCCTCCGTCTCTTCTCCGGCCACTTCTTCCGCCCTCGCCGACGCTGGATCCGCCACCGTGAATCCCCCCCCCCACTTGAGATTTGGCTTATCCCCAAGCCGCCACCTCCGGAAACCTCCGCAGCAGAATGTTTCAGTCTTCCCAACTCTCGGCGTACTCCGGCAGCGATCAGGTCACCCGCACTTAAACGATTCCTTTGTTCCTTTTCTTGACTAATCTCCTCTCTAAGATCTTCACTGGTTTGAGTTTCACTGTGGATAAATCCACCACCTTTGACAGATCTGCGAACACCAGCACATAGTTAGGGGTGAAGGGTTTTAGCTGAGAAGTGTAAAATACTGGATGCACCGAGACTCCCTCCGGCAGATCCAGACGGTAAGCCTCTCTCCCCACTCGCTCCAAGATCTTGAATGATCCATAGAACTTATAGGCCAGCTTAGGGTCTTATTCACCACCGACAATTGTGCGTAAGGTTGCAGTTTGAGTAGAACTTGCTCCCCCACTGAAAAAATCCGATCTTTACGCTTTCTGTCGGCCTGTTGCTTCATTCGATTTTGAGCCAGTGCAAGTTTTCCATTTAACAGATTCAAATGTGTAGTGCGCTCCTCTAACAGTTCCTTTGTTGTCTTGTCTTCTGTCTGAGGTATAAGGGGAGCCAAGAAGGGATTTGGAAGGTACCCGTACAAGGCCAGAAAAGGTGAACACCCAAGGTGGAATGATGCGAGGTGTTGTACCAGTACTCCGCCAGTGGTAGCCAAGCCTTCCATCTTGTGGGAGCTTCCTGTAGAGAGCATCTCAGTACGCCTCCAAACATTGGTTGACTCTCTCTGTTTGGTCGTCCGTCTTGGGATGGTATGATGTGCTCATTAACAGCTTAATGCCCATGCTCTTGAATACTTGCTTCCATACTGCACTAGCAAATATCCTGTCTCTATCTGACACCATAGTTTTAGGAAGCCCGTGTAGTTTGACTACCTGATCCAGTAAGGCAGTATCCACTTGTATAGCAGTGTAGGGATGCTTCAATGGAATGAAGTGGTTGTACTTTGAGAACCTGTCCACCACCACCAATATGGTGTTGAATCCTTCTTATTTGGGCAAACCCTCCACGAAATCCGTAGTGATGTCTTGCCATGGGGCTTTAGGGATCTCCAGAGGTTGCAACAGCCCTGCTGGTAGACTTCTCTCATTCTTGCCCTGCTGACACACTTGGAACTGCTTCACCCACTCCTCTACATCTCTCTTCATTACTTCCCACACAAACATCTTTTTCATTCTTTGATAGGTGTTTTGAATTCCAGAGTGGTCCTCCACTGCACTGTTGTGGCAGGCTGCAATCAGTTTGGCCCGTAGTGCTGAGTCCTCACCCACCCAAATCCTTCCTTGTTTCCTGATCAACCCATTCTGCACTGTGTAACCCTGCTCGTTAGGACTACTCACTAGCAGTTCAGCTAACAGTCCCTGGGCTACCCGATCAGTTTCATAGGAATTCCTGACCTCCTGCACCCAAAGAGGGGTAATCTCCTGCACCACCCCCATCTCCATCACTTTCTCCACTCGGGATAAAGCATCAACCACTACATTCTCCTTGCCTTTCTTGTAGACAATCTTGAAGTCCAACCCCATCAACTTGGCCATCGCCTTCCGCTGCAAATTTGACCGCGGGACTTGTTCATCCAAGAAGGTGAGTCTTTTATGATCTGTCCTAATCTGAAAAGTAGACCACTCCAAATACTTCCTCCATCTGTCTACTGCTATGATAAGGGCTAGGAACTCCTTCTCGTATATAGACTAGTGCTTGTGTTGTTCTGCTATAGCCTTACTCAGATATGCCATTGGTCTCCCTGAAAGTTGCCTAGAGGGGGGGTGAATAGGCTAATCGACCTGAAATGACTTAATAAAACGAAATCAGTACTTAGGGGGCGGACTAGTCCGGTCCAGGGGCAGACTAGTCCGGTCCACCTGCAGTGAAAACCTAAAAAGAGTTTCTAACAAGTTTTAGTTGGATTTTCGTGATGTGAAAAGTGTTAGGATGATTCAGTGAACCTTAACAAGTTATATAGCAAGTATGAAGCTAAGGATCACAGTGAAATGAAAACGATGAACGAAAAATGGTAAAGCTAACCCTAGAAGCAATGTACGATAAATGAAAGCGAAGTATACAAGGGACACAAGGATTTTATCCTGAGGTTCGATCCCACACAGGAATCTACGTCCCCGTTGAGGAGTCCCCGAATGACCGGGTTCAACAACCCTTCCCTCACCGACTTTGCCACAAGGGCCAAACCGGTTATCCACTATCACAAGGGTGAACACAAGATTCGTTGGGGCTTCTCACAATCTGAGGCTCCCACCACAAATGTGATCACAAATCACAAAAGACAACTCAAGTCACAGATCACAAAGATTCAACAAGTGCAGGAGATCAAACCGAGAGCCAAAGAACGGTGTTCTTCCTCTTCTTCACCTCACCAAACCCTTAATCCACACAAGAATCAGTTTTTGAGGGAAAGTAGGCAAGAGAGAGGCTTAAGAAGGCTCAAAGTTTGTTGTGGCAGCGCTAGGGTTTCAAGAGAGTTCAAATGAACCCGAGGGTCCTCTATTTATAGAGGATCCAAGCCCATACTGCTGACCTCAGCAGATGGGCGGATTAGTCCGGTCTATGGCCCGGACTAGTCCGACCTTTGGGACCACTGACGTCCCTGAAAACTGCCACACTGCGTGGCAATCGTCACGCTACCCTCCAAAATCAAATTCAAACGGTCACTTTATAACGGACTAGTATGGTCCAAACTGGACTAGTCCGATCTCACACAGAACCTTTTGTTCCGTGTGAAAATGGACTAGTCTGGAGACCAAGGACTAGTCCGGCCACCATGGTGGACTAGTCCGGCCTCCCAGACTTAGTCGCTGAAGCACCCATCTCTCACAAACCCCGACTAGTCCACACCCAAAGTGGACTAGTCCGATCTCAGTCAGGACCTCTTGGTCTGGACTAAAATGGACAAGGCCGGCCAGGAGCGGACTAGTCCGGCCACCAACACGGACTAGTCCGACCTCTCCTGCCAGACTACTCTAGCACTCTTCTCTCAATGGGTTTTGATCTCTAAACCACTTTGAGCTCCCAACTTGATCTCAATGCACTTTACGCACACACCCTCATACATATACGGCTGGTCTAAACTCGACACGCTAGAAACCCTAGTTTCTACTTTTCAAGTCGACACCGTCGTTTCCATCCTTTTCCTTTTTGAGGGTTTGTGATTCCACTTGAGTCCACACCTGTGCTTAAGATCACTGAGCTCATTAGTTACTTAATTGTCGTCATCAATCATCAAAGACCTACGAGGATCCTAGATGCACTTTCAATCTCCCCCTTTTTGGTGATTGATGACAACACATCAAGTCTTCAACATATAAGAGTATAAGATTTGGTTTTCATAACGTGCGGGTGTATGAGTGACTCCCCCTCAATGAATGCATCATGAAAATAAGATTGAGGAAGTCCTTCATACACACACATGTTATGGTGGGGTGCCTACGTGTTGTGCTCAACATTTGTGACAAGACATAATATTTATGAATGTGATCAAAAGATAGACAATTAAAGCATCACATTAATACTAAACGATCAAACATAGTCTTGCACAAATTTAAACATCCAAATGACATAGATATTACGATATAGAGTGCAACATGTCCAAGGATCCAAATAACTAGACAAGTACTACTACCCCCTCTAACTCTCCCCCTTTGGTATCAAGATACCAAAAAGGAAAAGAAGAGGGAGACTAAGAGGCCCAGAGTCTAGTCATCATCCTCCTCGCTATCGGCTGCCTCATCGCTCTCCAAGGCTGCCGGATCCTCATAGTCCTCATTGTCGTCGTCGGAGACCCGTGTCGAGGGAGCCGCCCGGGAAGAGCTCCCGTCCTCATGGAACTGGGCGAGCTCGTCGGCGGTGAAGTCAGGGAACAGAGTGATCTCGCCATCGCTCTCCTACGGAGGAGGCATAGGGACCTCAAGCTTGTCGCACACCGTCTTGAGGTACTTCTCTTGGCGCTTGTGCGCCCGCTGATTGCGGACGTCTTGCTTCCGGCAGGAGGTGAAGATGGCCTTGAAGCACTTGAAGAAAGCACTCATCGGCTGAGGCGGAGGCGGAGATGGAGGTGCCACGGGGCGAGGTGCTAGCATCCTCAGATGGGAAGGAGGCTCGACATTCTTCCGACGAGCAGGTTCCAGGATAGACGGAGGGGTTGATGAGTTGTATCCTTGGCAAACACAAGCCCTGACACCTTCTCGGTGAAGCAGATAATGTAGGGTGCATATCCACATGCACTGTTCGGAGTGTGTGAGATGTTGAAGATGTCATCAAAGATGTAGTCCATAAGATTGAACATCTCATCTCCATCAATCAACAGCAGAAGGTGCCTCAGATTGCCCTGAATGATCCCGGCATCACCCTCTTTAGGAGCCACGGTCCGCCTCAAGATTCTGTTAAGGATGTTGTAGAAAGGCTTGATGTTCCTCGCAAGCCCGACCTCATAGGGGACATGACTAGGATACATGTAGGCCAACTCATCCTGGTCCACCGCCTTTAGAATCGAGATGATGATCTCGTGGTCCAGGTGGTGCTCAAGTCTTAGAGCCTTGGAAAACTCTTCGACTGTGGCAGAATACCGCTCACCATTCGTCATCCATGTGATGGCTCTGTTGCCATGAGGGTGAAAGTAGACAGTTGTGTAAAACTGCACAATCACCTCCACGTTCCAGTCATACTTGAAACCTAGAATGTCTTTGATGCCATGGCGCTCAGCAGCTTCAATCACTTCATCAAAGGCCACATTTTCCTTCTTGGCCATGTATTCCCAATCAACCCATTGAGCTTGGATGACAGGAGTCTTCATGGCTTGGTAGACCGAGCGATAATAATTGCAATGAAAATCACACCAAAACTGTGGATCGGCAGTGTGCTTCTCATAGTCATACACTCGGTCAGTCCTTAGCCTTTGGGCCTTCTCATCTCCTTTGCCCTTAAAGATATTTGCTGCCAGGTCGGGCTGCCTGTTCGGGTTGCGAGCTGGAGAGTGCATCTTCAGGGGGCCAATGGGTTTGGCTTTCCCTTTCTCCTTTATGACAATGCCCTTGGCCTTATTAGCCGGATACTTCACAGAGGGATTCTTCTTCTTCTTGGGCTATGTAGGGGCCGGGGCCTTGCCCTTCTTTGGATCTCTCTCGATCCGACGTTCAACAATCTCTTCGAGGGCTTGCTCCTTGGCCCTTTCTTTCTCGCCAACTGTTACTAGCTTCTCCCACTTAGAGACTTGTGCTGCGGCAACCTGGGAGTTGTGTGCTTCTCGCTCCTCTCGCTTCTTTCGGAGCTCCTTGCGGCTTGCCTCAATGGCATGCTGCATAGCTGCCTCCTCATCATAGAGCTCCTAGGAGTTTGAGCGAGGGGAGCTATGCTCGGATCCCGACATGGTCACTGCGAACACATTAAGGACATAAGTCATGAGGTCAAGGAAGTGTAATATTGCTAAAGAGATCACGAGAAAAGGTCAAAGTTAGGGTTTGTCCTGTGTAAACCGGACTTGTCCGCCCGGGGCCGGACTAGTCCGGTTTACTCAGGAAGAACCCTAACCCTAACTATTTTTTGAAAAATCTTCAAAACAAGTCGCAATACTCCTAGGCTATGATCACAAGGGTACTAGAAACAACTTTTGTAAAGAGGTATCTATTAATAACTCTACGAATCAAGAATGGGAAAGAGTTTTGAAAAGTTGAGAATACCTCTTCAAATCTCGAAGAATCGAGGGGATCGGTGATGGGTCGCGTTGAGAATGTGCGGGAAGGTCTCCCACACCTCCAAAAGGTCCAATGCACGGATTGGAATCAATTTTTGGTGGGGGAAATTGAAAATCGCCTAAGGGGGTGGTTTTCGTGCGTGAGGGAGAGAGAGAGGCAAGTGAGAGGGAGAGGAGGCGTCGGGCCGCCTCCTGGGGGTTTAAGTCCCCAGGCATCGGACTAGTCCGATATGGGGCCGGACTAGTCCGGTAGACGGACCAGACCTGGACAAGTCTGCGTCCGGACTTGTCCGGCCTCCGGGCAAACTAGTCCAGTGCAGAAAGGCTGAAACATATATATATTTAGTTTTTAGCCACTATAAAGGATCCCTTTGGACAAATTTACACGAGAAAACTTTATGAACATGGTCAGTAAGAGATCAACAATCAAACCATGACCATAATTCACAAAGTTAATAGTTTTTCAAATAATTTATAGAAAATCGAGATAGAGATGAATTTTTCAAACACATGCATTCTTTTGAATAAGATGCAAAGTAAACATTCAGATGTGCATGTTTCAAGCCACATTTCGAGAATCTAAGATATTGAGCTCACTCCTAAGCTCACAAAAACGCTTCACATCTAAGGGCTTGGTAAATATATCGGCTTGTTGGTTCTCAGTTCTTACATGGGAAATCACTATATCCCCCTTCAAGGAATGATCTCTCGAGAAGTGATGCCTAATATTGATGTGCTTTGTCCTCGAATGCTCAACTGGATTATGGGCTATTTTGATGGCGCTCTCATTGTCACATCAGAGTGGAATATGGCGCAAGTTTATACCATAATCCCTTAGAGTTTGTCGCATCCAAATAAGTTGTGCACAACAACTTCCAGCTGCGACATACTCCGCTTCGGCTGTGGAAAGAGCAATGGAGTTTTGTTTCTTGGAGGACCAAGACACTAAGGATCTACCCAAGAATTGACATGTCCCAGATGTGCTCTTTCTATCAACTTTACACCACGCATAATCTGCATCGGAATAGCCAATAAGGTTAAACTTGGATCCTTTGGGGTACCAAAGTCCTAGGCTAGGTGTGTTAACTAAATATCTAAGAATTCTCTTAACGGCGGTCAAATGACACACCTTAGGTGCAGCTTGAAAACGTGCACATATGCACACACTAAGCATACTATCCGGTCTAGATGCACAAAGATACAACAAAGAACCAATCATAGAACGATATACCTTTTGGTTCACACTTGGACCATCTTCGTCGAGGTCTAGATGTCCATTAGTCGCCATTGGAGTCTTGATGGGCTTGGCCTTGTCCATGTCAAACTTCTTCAATATGTCTTGAGTGTACTTTGTTTGACTTATGAATGTGCCTTCTTTGAGTTGTTTGACTTGGAAACCTAAAAAGAACTTCAACTCCCCCATCATGGACATCTCAAATCTCAACGTCATTATCTTAGAAAACTCATCACAAAGCACTTTGTTAGTAGAACCAAATATGACGTCATCGACATATATTTGGCACACAAAGAGGTCATCATTAAAGTGCTTTGTAAAGAGAGTATAATCAGCTTTTCCTATCTTGAAACCATTTTGGATCAAGAAGTCTCTAAGGCACTCATACCAAGCTCTAGGAGCTTGTTTGATGCCATAGATAGCCTTACACAATTTGAAGACATGGTTGGGGAAGTCTTGGTCTTCAAAACCCGGCAGTTGCTCCACATAGACTTCCTCCTTGATTGGGCCATTTAGGAACGCACTCTTGACATCCATTTGGTAGAGCTTAAAATCATGGTGAGTAGCAAAAGCAAGTAATATACGAATTGACTCTAGCCTAGCTACGGGGGCTAAGGTTTCATCAAAATCCAAACCTTCGACTTGTGAGTACCCCTTGGCCACAAGTCGTGCCTTGTTCCTTGTCACCACGCCATGCTCATCTTGCTTGTTGCGGAACACCCACTTGGTGCCCACAACATTTGCTTGTGGACGCTTGACAAGCTCCCACACTTTGGTACTCTCAAAGTTGTTGAGCTCCTCTTGCATGGCCACCACCCAATCCGGGTCTCTCAATGCGTCTTCAACCTTATGAGGCTCCAAGGAAGAGACAAAGGAGTAGTGTTCACAAAAATTTGCAACACGAGAACGAGTAGTTACCCCTTTTGTAATGTCTCCTAGGATGTTGTCAACGGGGTGATCCCGTTGAAAACTTTGATGCACACGAGGATGCGGAGGTTGGACTCTTGAGTCATCATCATCCTCTTCTTCTTGGTCTCCCCCTTGATCTATGCCTCCCCCTTGATCTTCGTCTTCTTGATCATGTTGAGGTGCAACTTGTCCATCTTCAACTTGGTCACGTGGAGGATGACTTGCATCATCTTGTGGTTGATCACTTGAGTTTTGAGGTTGTTCTTGTGGACAAACATCTCCAAGTGCCATCCTCCTAAGAGCTTCTTGTGGAGAGTCTTCTTGATCTAACACACTTTGATCAACTTGCTCCACTTGGGAGCCATTAGTTTCATCAAACACCACGTTGCGTGCTATTTCAACAATCCCGGAGGATTTGTTGAAGACACGGTAGGCGTGGGTGTTCGAATCATAACCAAGCAAGAAACCTTCATCGGACTTTGAAGCGAACTTCGAAGTCCTAGGCTTCTTGTTGAGAATATAGCATTTGATCCCAAAGACATGAAATTAAGAGACATTGGGTTTCTTACCAACTAGAAGCTAGTAGGGGGTCTTCTTGAGGAGGCAGTGGAGGTACAATCGGTTGACGGTGTGGCAAGTAGTGTTAACCGCTTCCGCCCAAAACCGGTCCGACGTCTTGTACTCATCAAGCATCGTCCTTGACATCTCAATGAGATTCCTATTCTTCCGTTCCGCCACCCCATTTTGTTGAGGGGAGTAGGGCGCTGAAAATTCATGCTTAATGCCCTCCTCATTCAAGAACTCTTCCACTTGTGTGTTCTTGAACTCGGTGCCGTTGTCGCTTCTTATAGCCTTGATTCTTAAGATGAACTCATTTTGAGCTCTACTTAAGAACCTCTTGAGGACACCGTGAGTCTCACCCTTATCATGCAAGAGAAATACCCAAGTGAAATGAGAAAAGTCATCAACAATAACAAGACTGTATTTGTTACCGCCAATGCTAATGTAGGTTATTGGCCCAAAAAAGTCCATGTGTAGCAGTTCCAAAGGCCTTGTCGTCGTCATGATATTCTTGGATGGGTGTTGAGCCCCTACTTGCTTCCCCGCTTGGCAAGCGCTACATGGCCCATCTTTTTCAAACACAACATCCTTCAAGCCATAGATGCGCTCGCCCTTAAGAAGCTTTTGCAAGTTCCTCATCCCAACATGGGCTAGCCTTCTATGCCAAAGCCATCCCATGTTGGTTTTCTCCATTAAGCATGTGTCAAGTTGAGCTTTATCCGTGGCAAAATCCACAAGATAAAGCTTTCCCTTGAGCACACCCTTAAAAGCGATTGAGTTATCCCTTCTTCTAAGGACGCTCACACCCTCATTAGTAAAAACACAATTATAACCCTTGTCACATAGTTGTGATATGGACAATAGGTTATAGTCTAAGGAATCAACATGCAACACATGAGAAAGTGAATGTTGAGAGGAAATAATGATTTTACCAGAGCCAAGGATTTTCCCTCGGCTATTGTCCCCGAAGAAGATCCCTTCACTTGGATCATCATTTTGCTCATACTCCACAAACATTTTCCTCTCTCCGGTCATGTGGTTGGTGCATCCACTATCAAGTACCCATTTTGATCCACCGGAGGAGTATGCCTACAAAACAAGATTATGCCTTCCTTTTCTGTACCCAAGCAGAGTTGGGTCCTTTGACATTAGTAGTGAGGCATTTGGGCACCCACACACAAGGTTTGGGGCTCTTGCGGAGTGGCCCAACATATTTAGCGAAGACTTTGCCATACTTGTTCCTCATTAGAACATAAGATGTATCAAAATCATGAAAGAGAGGATGCGGTTCAATTCTAGGCATTTTATTGCTAGTTGCTATGTTCTTCCCACTTTTAGTTGGGGATGAGCTTCCCTTAACAAAGACAATCAAGTCTTTGTCACACTTAGAGGTTTTAGCATTTTGCTTTCCACCTCTAGTATAACCAAGACCATCCTGGACATAGGGAGGTCTTGTGTTGGTGTATGCACTTCGTGCATAAGCCACCTTCTCTTTGTCAAAGATGGAACCCTTAGGTGCTTGTTTGCCTTGAGTCAACTTCAGCTCATCCTTTAATTTAAGGATCAAGTTTGAACATTTGCAAGTAGAGATTACTTTGGATGCAACCATTGAGGAGGATGAGCTTTTGGAGGAAGAGGCTACATTAGTCTTGAGGGTCTCAACTTGAGTTTCAAAGATCTTGTTAACTTCTACCAAGTTGCCAAGTTCGTCCTTAAGCCCAGTGGTTGTCTCCTCAAGACTTGAGCAAGTTTTCTTGCTTAGAGCAAGTTCATTCTCTAATGCCTTGATCTTCTCTCTCTCAAGCTCAAGGAGCTCAATAAGCTCTTGACATCTCTCCTTTTCATGGATGAGCATGTCCTCTTGCCTATATATGAGCTCCTCCTTCTCAAAGATTTCATCCAAGAGCAATTTCATTCTACGCAAAGTGCTCTTACTTATATCCTTAAGCATGTGTTCGTTTTCACTAGCACTATCAAATTCATCGCGGGAAGATATGGAGGAGGATGAGTGAGAAGTAACCTTTCTCCTTCCTTCTTTTGCCATGAGGCATGTTGTCTTGTGGTCGTCGAGGTTGGGGAAAAGCTTGCTTCCCTTGGAGCTCCTCCCGATGGCTATGGTTGCCACCTTCTCCTCATCTTCGGAGGAGGACTCATCGTTAGAGTCCCATTCCTTGCCCAAGTGAGCATGACCGGCGGGCCGCCTTCTTCTTAAAGAATATTTTTTTCTTGAGGCTTGCCCTACTTCTTCTTCTTTCCCTCTTCATGTGGGCAATCCACAATGAAGTGCTCGTACTCGCCACAATTGTAGCAAGCTCTCTTTGTTTTGGGCCTTGCTTTTTCCTTGCCCTTGCTCTCGTTGTTGTATCCTACTTTCCTTCTCCTCATCACCCTCTTGAACTTGTTGATGAAGAGGGCCTCTTCCTCATCAGTGTCGAGACCCTCCTCATCACTTTCTTTTTGCTCTTTTGAGGAGGTGCTTTGAGTGCCACATCCTTCATCTTCGAGGCAGTGAACCTTTGGAGGTTGTTGTAGAAGAGTGCCTCCTTCTCCATGATCTCGTGGTTGATGATCCTTCCTAGGACCTCCTCCGGGGTCATTTGAGCAAACCCCGAGCTTTCTCGGATCATGGAGCAAAGAGAGACGTTTCTAGGCATGAATGCCCGAATCATCCTCTTCACTACCTCGTGGTCGGTCCACTTGGTGCATCCATAAGATCTACTCTTGTTGATGAGGAGCTTTAGGTGGTTGTACATCTCCTGGGGAGATTCACCATCCATAATGGCAAATCTCCCGAGCTCTCCTTCTATAAGCTCAATCTTTGCCTCCTTCACGACTCGGTTGCCTTCATGAGCCGTCTTGAGGGTGTCCCAAATGTCCTTGGCCACCTCAAGTCCATCAACCCGTTTGAACTCATCTCTTGAGAGAGATGAGATAATCACTCCGGCCGCTTGGGCATTGCGGTGAAGGAGCACAGCTTGCTCCGGAGTGATGTCTTACTCATTCTTTGGTATATGCACCCCGGTCAACACAATTTGCCACAATGAAGGGTTGAGTGACACGAGGTGGATCTTCATGGTGTGCTTCCACATCCCATAGTCGATTCCATCGAATTGGGGAGGCTTCCCCAATGGGATGGAGAGGTAGTGGTTGTTGGAGACGAGGCGTTCATAGTTGTAGCCTTGTTGGTTGTAGTGGGTCGTGCCACCCGTTGTAGAGGTTGAAGAGTCAACCGTTGGAATCTTCAACTTCTCTTGAAGTTTTGCATTGAGCTGGCGAGTATCTTCGTCATCCGTCGATTTGTCTTGGTAGACGATCATCTCCTCATGGGTTGCTTGGACCTCATTGGTCGAGACTTCGTAATTCCCCATTCCGGCCATCTCCTCTCTGAGTTGTTAGACTCTTTGTGGAGAGTCCTGCTCTGATACCAATTGTGGAGGGGCCAACACGTGTCATTTGACCGAGTTTAGTGCCAGGAAGAGGTCGGCCGAACCCCTGGTTCGGCCGACCTGGTCAAGCCTCCCCTTGGGGAGTGCTTCCTCCAGGTGGCTTCTAGGTGGGCCCCCTTGATGTATATGGGTGCAACACCGTTGGATCTCCTCGTATTCTTCTGTTTGTGGGCCATTTGATCCATGTGTTGCCACGTGTCATTGCTTGATTCGTTGAAATCCATTTTCATGGATTCATCCCTGCATGTTTTGGTATTTTGGGTAATAATTCACCTGCATACAAATAGACACCAACACTTGTGGAATTGGGTTAGTGTATAGCCCTAACACTATGTTTTGTGTTTCTTTTATGCACATTATGAGGTGAATTGACGGTCAAAATATGGTACTTAAGGACTGTCAACAAACTCCCCCACACTTAGTCCTTTGCTCGTCCTCGAGTGAAGGCAAGAAGAACTAGAGTGTTGTCATGAATTTGCTATAAGGTAGAAAATAAGGATACTAGATATTTCAACGTATACCTGAATTCATAGATCCCCTTTGTGTATGTGGCTACCACATCAATCTTGGGTGTTTGAAAAGTGGAACGGTTAGAATGAAGTTCCCTTGGATCATTCTCTGCTGAAATGATTTGGCAATTGCTATATTTGAAAGTCATAGGAACATTTGCCCTTGCCTTCTCGATTGGAATCTCTCAAAGTGTTTGAGTCCTCACCATGGCATGTTTTGCCAACTCTTGTACCTATACTAAAAGTGGCTATATCTAGAGCTTGGTAGGGATGAATGTGGCATACATTTGCAATTCATATGTTACTAAGTAAAAAATTTGATCCTATGAGAGACTTATGCAATGAAAAAAGTGAAGGGAAAATTCTTGTGCACATGAATGAAATGGAGGGTGAGGTGATAACTCCCATGAATTTGCTCTCTTTTAAGGATGAAACATGGCTACCTTTTTTTTAGCACTCTTACTCTTTTTCAAGAGTGGATGCTTTTTCTTTTTCTTGTATCCATGTCTTCTACTCCTTTTTATTTTTAGAGAGGCTTTCATTTGTATTTTATGGAGTTTCTTTTTGGCGGATGGGTGATCGATAGATGCAAACTCTCAATGTGAGAAAATTTTCATGAATGGAGTGCACAAGAGTTTTCAATTCAAAAAGTTCATGCATGTCACTCAATTGGGTCACGGGTTTGACAAAGTTCAATGAAAAGCAAAGTGGCATATGCTTGTGGTTTTCAATGAATGTATCATCTGGCTCGGTGGGTATATAAATTTCCAATGAGAGATTTAGGCAAAGTTCAAGACTTCAAATAGTTACAAATGTCAAAATCAATTTCAATCAAAAGGATGATTTCTAAAGAACTCATTTACCATATCACACTAGTCAAATACCTAGATGATGTGTTTTTCCTATTGAATTATGGGAATCATAAACAAGGTAATGAGTTGAAATATAAAATATTCAAATTTTCAGCTTAAGCAAATTCTTGACTACAAAATTTTATTTCAATTTGTTGAGTTGATTCATTTTAGATATGCAATGAAAATATGAAATCAACTCAAACAACAGGGTAGCGCATAAAAGTGGGAATAGGAAATCCAAACCGATTTTCTGGAGCGAAACAGAGTCGTACGGAGCAGAAAACAGGTCGGCTGACTAGGGGGTTCGACCGACCTCCTGTTGGCTATTCTGTGGCTCTGTTTCGTAGGGTCATTTTGCTCATTCGGTCGCAACGTGTTTTGATATGCAACGTTAATTTTTCACGTCGGGATTTCGTGACTTGGTGACATGTTTCCCCCACACTTGTTTCCTGAATTCTTTACTCAACAAAATAAACCAAAGGGGGAACTTTACCGGTGTTAGATGAACCGGTAAGTTCACTTTATTGAAATCAAAATATGGGGATGCTTACATTATTTAACCTAGCTTTAGAAACAAATGTTTGGAAAAGAATAAAATCCTAAGTAGTAAGCATCCTATGCTGTCAGGCGAGGGAAGTTTTGTCGTTGGTCGGCGTAATGTCCCCGCTCAGGTTGAAGGTTGAGCTGGAGGAGGCGTGAGGCACAATCTTCTTGTTGGCCATGACGAGGATGGGAGGAAGATGATGATTCAATGAGGTGTATAACTTTCCTCTCTGTTTCCGTCCTTTAAGTAGGTGGGGAATGACGCGTTTCAACGAGTATTTTGTGGAGGATATCAAGGAGGATCAATACGAGAAAAGAGAACGCAAACGGCGTGAAGGGAGAGTCGGCCGACCCTAGGGTTCGGCCGACCCCCTTCTGACTCCGTTCGGGACACATTTTCTCGGGTCGATTAAATGGGCCTCATAGATGAAGAATTGGATGGGCCTATTAGTTGGACGTGGAGAATTTAAACAGAATTGAAAGAAATGGCATGGAAATCAATTAGATTTACCACGTCAAATTCTTTTTCTGTATCCTTTTGGGAATCGAGAAATAATTTGAGTCGGTGCCCATTCACTTTGAATAGTTGACCGTCATCACCTTGGAGTGTGATTGCTCCATGGGATGAAGTCTCTACTACAGTGAAGGGTCCTTCCAATTTACTTCTAAGCTTCCCATGTCCAAAGAGTTTAACCCTAGAGTTAAAGAGTAAAACTTTATCTCCAGGTTTGAACTCTTTCGGCGTAATCCTCTTATCGTGCCATCTTTTGGTTCTCTCTTTATAAATTCTGGCGCTGTGGTACGCCTTATCTCTCCATTCCTCCAACTCAAAGATTTGCTTCAATCGGTGATTTCCAGCTTCGTTAAGATTCATGTTCCACCGCTTGATGGCCCAATATGCTCTATGTTCCAATTCTGCGGGAAGATGGCAAGTCTTCCATAGACAAGTTGGAAAGGAGACATGCCGATAGGTGTCTTGTAGGCAGTACGATATGCCCACAATGCGTCGGGTAGCTTTTGCTTCCATCCTGTTCCCATTTCCAAGACAGTCTTTTGCAGAATATTCTTAATTTGCTTATTAGATGTTTATGCTTGACCACTTGTGTGTGGGTGGTATGGGGTAGGAATGTTATGCTGGACTCCAAGTTCCCTTAAAAATTTCCGGAAGGTATTATCTATGAAATGAGACCCTCCATCACTTATGACCATACGGGGAGTTCCAAAGCGTGGGAAAATGATCTCGTGGAACATTTTCCTTGCTTGCTTGGAATCAACATTTTTGCATGGTAATGCTTCTACCCATCTTGACACATAATCGACCACAAGCAGAATATACTCGCAATCATAAGACCTAGGAAAAGGTCCCATGAAATCAATACCCCATACATCAAATAATTCCACTTGGAGATTGTATGTTAGGGGCATCGCATTGCGAGCATAGATTCCTCCATGCTTCTGGCATTTCCAACATCTGCGAATGAATTCCTTGGTATCTTCATACATTGAAGGCCAATAGAATCCACTCTGCCAGATCTTTGCCTGAGTACGATAAACATCGTAATGACCACCATAGGGGCCAACATGGCATTTCTCTATAATTTTGGTGCCTTCGATTGATGGGACGCACCTTCTAAGAAGGCATCAGCACATACTCGATAGAGGTAAGGATCATCCCAAAGGTGTCTACGACTCTCATAAATGAGTTTCTTTTTGTTCTCCCCTGGTGGTACGTATCCCGTGACCATAAAGTTCACGATATCCGCATACCAAGGGTGAGAGTCTGTCACCTTGAGGAGCATATCATCTCGTAGGAAGTCATTGATAGGTATGTCCATGGTTTTTGTGACTTCCATACATGAAAGATGATCTGCTACTGAATTCTCTACTCCTTTCTTATCTCTTATTTCCAGATCAAATTCTTGGAGTAGAAGAATCCAACGAATTAGCCTGGGTTTAGCATCCTTTTTGGTAAGCAGATATTTCAAAGCAGCATGGTCTGAGTAGACTATGACCTTTGCTCTAACCAAATAGGATCTAAACTTGTCAATAGCAAAAACTACTGCTAGGAGCTCTTTCTCATAATTGAGTTGGGCTCCTGTCAGAGTTTTGCTAGCGTAGGCTATTGCGTGATGCTTTTTATTTTTGGTTTGGCCTAAGACCGCACCAACAGCAAAGTCACTGGCATCACACATGATTTCGAATGGCAGCGTCCAATCAGGAGGTTGGATAATTGGAGCTAAGATGAGTGCCTTTTTGAGTATATTAAATGATTTAAGGCATTCATCATCGAAATCAAAGGGAGCTTGTTTAGCTAATAGGTTGGTGAGGGGTCTAGCGATTTTGGAGAAATCCTTGATAAATCGTCGGTAGAACCCCGCATGACCTAAAAAGCTGCGGATTCCCTTAACATTAATAGGAGGTGGAAGTTTTTCAATAACTTCATTTTTAGCTTTATCCACCTCTATCCCTCTCTTGAACACCAAGTGTCCAAGAATGATGCCTTCCCAGACCATGAAATGGCACTTTTACCAATTAAGCACAAGGTCCTTCTCCTGGCATCTTTGTAAGACCCTGCCTAAATTTTCTAGACAATGATCAAAAGTTTTTCCATAGATGGAGAAATCGTCCATGAAAACTTCCATGATATCCTCGATCATGTCTGAAAATATAGACATCATGCATATCTGGAAAGAGGCAGGAGCGTTACAAAGTCCAAAGGACATACGCTAGTAGGTATAGGTCCCGTAAGGACATGTGAACGTGGTCTTACTTTGATCATCGGGATGGATAGGAATTTGATGATATACCGAATACCCATCAAGGAAACAGAAGTAGGAGTGTTTTGCCAATCTCTCTAACATCTCATCGATGAAGGGCAATGGAAAATGGTATTTCCTTGTTGCCTTGTTAAGTTTTCAGTAGTCAATGCACATCCTCCATCCCGTGATATTCCGTTGAGGAATTAATTCATTCCTCTCGTTTTGAACGACCGTCATACCTCCCTTCTTAGGCACTACTTGAACTGGACTTACCCATTCACTATGAGGAACAGGGTAAATAATCCTGGCATGCAGAAGTTTCAAGACTTCTTTCTTGACAACTTCCCGCATCAGATTATTCAATCGCCTTTGAGGTTCCCTTGAGGGGACACTCTCAGGGTCAATAGGAATACGATGGGTGCATAACACTGGACTAATTCCCTTGAGATCCTAAAGTGAATATCCAAAAACAACTCTATGCCTTTCTAACATGGTTATGAGTTTGAGCGTTTCATCATCTGAGAGCTTGTCACTTATGATGACAGGGGCTTCCAAACCGCCATTTAGAAAGGCATAATGTAGGCCTGGAGGTAGAATCTTGAGCTCAACAGGAGGTTTTGGGGAGGGCTCTTCTTTTGGCAATTGAATTTCCTCCTGAATTTCCTCCTCCTCTTGGACGAAGTCTTCTTCTCCTTCAATTGCAGGGGGTTCTACAAATTGAAGAGTCCTAACCTCCTCCATTGGAACATCTTGGATGGGATATTCTGTGGATGTGTTCTTTGAACGCAGAATAGGCATGGAGAAATTTCTCCCTCCAAGATTGATATTGAGGCTTCCTTCCAAAGGAACTTCCATGAGAAATTTCTCAATGGGAATCCCTATCATGATGTTGAAATCTTGGATTTCGAACACGTGAAAATCAAGGAGAGCCTCAACATCTTTGTGTCTAACAGACACTTGTTACAGAACCCCACATTCTTCAAGAATGGTTCCAATTGAATCTCGAAAGGATTTGCGTGTTGGTGCCAATGGCACATCGCCAAGATTGGCGAGAGCACAAGAACCGGAAATGAGATTTGCTCCAATAGTAGGGTTGTATAGGATTCTCATTGGTGTTCCTCTAATAGAACATAAAATGGTAGCCAAAGGTGAGGTCATCCGAAGAATTTTGGGTGAATTCTCGACTTTAGTTGTTCACTCTCTGCTTAGGATAGAGGTCAACTC
The DNA here is from genome assembly GCA_036927565.1 of Tuctoria greenei. Taxonomy (NCBI): domain Eukaryota; kingdom Viridiplantae; phylum Streptophyta; class Magnoliopsida; order Poales; family Poaceae; genus Tuctoria; species Tuctoria greenei. The sequence continues at coordinate 204,344,951 of JAYESD010000001.1, forward strand.
CTTGACCGTCTGACGGACGAACACCCCGTCAGGTGGTTCAGGTGGAGTTGGTGGCAATGAAGGTTTCCTATAGCAACAATACTTCGAGGTATTTCCATAATCTTAAAAAAGCTCTTCCTCGAAGTAAAATGAAAATTGCGAGGGTTGAATTTCTTCTACCTTCGTTGTCTCAGGTTCGGGAGAGGATTCCTCTTGCAAGGCTTGGGGTAAAAAAGAAATGGGTTCATCCTTGTCCAATAGTGTATCCTCCGTTCTTGACACGACATCCTCTTTGGGAGGCTCATTAAGACCCATAATGACAGAAGAATTTTCTAGAATTCTGTCCAGAAGATCCTTGCCTTCTTCTGGAGTCTTATGGAGGAAAGATCCTCCAACCGTAATGTCAAGATATAGGGCAGACTCTTTGTTTAATCCCATGAAGAAATGTTGCAAAAGCATTGGATCAGGGATTAACAAATCTGGGCCAGAATTTTTCAAAAGAGAAAATATGTCCCAAGCTGCACCTATGGATTCCTTCTCCATCTGCTAGAAACATAGTACTTTCTTCCGTAAGGAAACAATTCGGGCAATGGGAAAGAAAGCAAGACAAAATTTGTCTCGTAATTCACTCCAATCACCGTTTGTCTTCCCAACGTAGTGGTTGTACCATTGTTTGGCTTTTTCCTTGAGGGAAAAAGGAAACAACTTCCATTTGAGAGTTTCCTGTGTCATACCTTTGATTAGAAGGCATGAACACAGTTGTTCGAACTCTCGTAGATGGTGGTAAGGGTTTTCACAATCCGTTCTTGAGAAGGATTGTTCCCGAACCATGGCTATAAAGCCAGGGCGAAGTTCATAGCTGGTTGAACAAATAGGTTCTACCGAAGGTGGTGGCTCACATAACTTGCCCTTCGGAGCAGAGTAAGAAAGTATGGTGGGTTGCTCCATTTATATGGTGGTGGTAAGTGAATGTGGCCTAGAGTGGGGGGGGGGGTGTAAATAGGCCTTTTTGAAATTTGTCGGAACCTGCAACACTTAACAACCAGTTCAAAACCAGAGATATCGGACTAGTCCGGTAAAGTGCAATCTAGTCTGGTGTGTACCGACTAGGTTGATTAAGTTTGATCGATTAATTTGATTCTTCAACGTATGCAGCGGAAATATACAATCAAATGAAGTGTTGGAAGATTATGGACTAGGTTATATCACAATTCAATCTTATATTTAATGATTCAACGTAAAGTATGCAATAATGATTGAAAGCCTAGATTGTTGTGATGAATAAGAACGATGAACACCAAGCAAGACACAAGGATTTATCCCGTGGTTCGGCTCCCACAGAGGCAACCTACATCCACGTTGAGGAGTCCACAAAAGGACCGAGTCCTCTCCAACCCTACCCTCGTCGGATCGCCACGAAGGCCAATCCTCTTCCACTTATCACAAAGGGGTGAATAACCGAATTCAAAGGGGCCTTCTCACACATTGAGGGCTCCCCTAGATTACAACACGAAATACCACCAAGAACACACTCAAAAGATTACAATGAAATCATAGGAGTGTGTTAGAGAATCAAACCAAGAGCTCAATGAGTGTTGAACGTGTCTCTCCAATGATCTAGAGTTTATCTCAAAGGATTGATCTTTGTTGCACTTAATTTCGTGGAGAGATGTGTTTTTGAGGGTCTTGGGAGGTGTGACAGCGCTAGGGTTCGAGAGATTTTCAAGTTGGGCCGTGCACCTCTATTTATACGGGGTTTCTAAAAGTGACCGTTAGGGTTTAGAAAGATCAGATTAGTTTGTGGTGGACACCGGACTAGTCCGGTGTGTTGTGTGTAGCAAACCCTAAGTGTCCCGAAATATCGGACTAGTCCGGCTAGGAGCGGACTTGTCCGATTTCGCTTCTAGAAATCTTCGGACTAGTCCGATGGACATCGAACTTGTCCGCACAGTGAAACCCTAAGTGGTTATGAGGACAAGTCCGCACTTGGAGGACTTGTCCGATTTAGTTCAGAGAGTTTTTCAGACTTGTCCGTGCTAATATCGAATTTGTCTGATTTAGATCAGAATGAATATCGGACTAGTCCAGTGTTGATCGGACTTGTCCGATTTTGTGTGACTTGTGAAGTGTTTTGAGGACTAGTCTGCACTGGGGAGGACTAGTCCGATTCTAGTGAGAGAGATATCGGACTAGTTCCATGGATATCGGACTTGTCCGATTTTGTGCAGAGAGGATATCAGACTAGTTCGGTGACATTCGAACTAGTCCGGTCCTGTATAAATTTGTGCAATGTGTGTGTTTAATTGTGATTGAGCTCTTGGGGTGTGTTTCCTTAACACACTCCATACACAATGATCTACTATACTTCTTCCTTGAGCTCATTTCCACTTTGCTCCTCATTTTCCCTTCTCTTCGTCACTTTGCTTATTTTGCTATTAAAACCTGTGCTCATCTCAACAAAGAGGTTAGTATCTCATTTGCTTGTCATAAATCATCCAAAATACACAAGGGATTCCTAGATGCACTTTCAATCTCCCCCTTTTTGTGATTGATGACAACCAATTGAGATTTCACAAAATGTGATAAAAATTGAGATTTTCATAAAGTATGCACATATGAGTCTAAAATACATCAAGCAATGAAAACATAATCCATATGTGCATTCTTTATGGTGGGATGCATAACTAAGTATATTGAAACAATGAGAATGACATAATTGACATTAATCAACCAAAACCAAGCATATATGTCATTCTAGGAGCAAACAACACAGTTTTCAACGATTACTTCACAAGTAGATCAGAATAATGCATCACAGGACCATAATTAACTTACGAACATAGTTAAAGCTTTACAACCCGCAAAATAGTCAAAAGGCATAAAAGAAAGCTTTCTCCTCGCATCCTACAGCTAATACTAAGACTCCTCCTCAATCTCTCCTCCTTTGGCATCAAGACACCAAAAAGAAGGAGAGGAGGTACCTAAAGTCTTCACTCCTCGTTGTTGGTCCTCTCATCATCTTCATCATCGTCTTCGGGCTGATGATGATGAGGAGGATGTGCGGAGCCACTCGAGCCCCCAATGCCATAGTAGGCAAGCTCGGAGGGGGTCAAGGGCCCGAGCTCGGTGATGTCAGGGTCGGAGTCCTCAGAAATCACTGGAGATCCAATGGGGTCGATCTCCAGCTTCTGGCAAATCTGCTTCACATTTGCTTTGACATACTTCATGTCTTCCTTTCTCTTCTTGTTCAGCTTGTGGGCCCTTACTTCGGCCTTTTTGCAGGAAGCAAATATAGCAGCCAAGTACTTGAAGATCCCACTAGCAGATCCCCTTTGAGGAGCTGCTCTACTGGCAGGGGCAGCTCTGGCATCTTCACTTCTTGCCGGTGCCTCAGGACTGGAGGCCGGCGAGGGAGCAGCCTGGACATTTGCTTGTTGAGGCTTTTGAGGCCTCAATGATGTGTGCTCCACATCCTTGACAAACTCGATCCCATTGACTTTCTCAATCATGAACATGAGATAAGGGGCATAGCCACAAGATCGGTTGGGAGTACTAGAGATGTTGATCATATCGTTCCAAATGTAGTCAGCCACATCAAACTGACGATTCTTGCTTATCACTCTCATCAGGGTCCGAAGATAACCCTGCACACTCCCAGCATCTCCATCATTGGGAGCAATAGTCTTCCTCAAGACTCTATTCAGGACCACAAAGAAGGGCTTCATGTTCTTTGTGGAGGGAGGGATGAACTTTGAGTTTGGTTCATAAAGGAATTTCATCTTTTCCTTCTCGATGACACCAATATTGTGGATGATCACATTGTCGTTGGTCGAGGTGTCAAGATGCAACATCATTGCAAATTCTTCATATGTGATAGTGTACTTGGATCCATGAGTCATCCAAGTCACCCTTTCTTCTTCATCGCTTGCAAAGTGACAAGTGGCATAGAACTGGGCCACCACTTCATCATTCCAATTGTACTTGAAGGCAAAGAGGTCCTTCAAGCCATGTCTTTCAGCTGCCGCAATCACTTCATCAAATGCAGAGTATCTCTTCTTCTCAAGGTGTGCCCAGTCAGTCCACTAACTGCGTACCACGAGTGTCTTCATCTGCAGATATACAGCTTTGTAATAGTCAACATGAAAATTGCTCCAAAATCTTCCATCTGTAGCTTGCTTTGGATGACTGTAGCAATCCACACGGTGGAACTTGACCGCTGAGTCACTGCCCTTTCCATTAAACTTCTCTTCAGTGGGGTCCCGGACCCCTTCCCTCGGAGCATGCAGCTTCAACGGGCCAACTGGACTCGTTGCTATTCCTTTGTCCTTGCCCTTGGCTAGGCGGGCAATTGCTGAGCTAGGGCCACCACCGGTGGTAGCCCTAGAAGCTGGCACCTTGGAGGCCGGCTTCTTCGCTAGCACTTCCCTCCAAGCCTATGGAGGAGACGGAGCTGGCTCGGAAGGACACTCTTGGCGTTTCTTGCCAAGGCTCGTCGAGGGCCGAGGTGCCACCTCATGGTCCATCTCGGCCTCGAAATTGGAAATCTCATCATTTGTGCTCGACATATCCTGAGGATGAATTGTGTAAGGCATGAATGAGTATGGATGATACAAGGCATGGTTGAGAAAGAATAACAAGGAATTACATTGAGGAATTGATAGGTTAGGTTTTGATTTCAGAAAAATCGGACTTGTCCAGTGTATAGGCACGGACTAGTCCGAGGTGATCGGACTTGTCCGTGCATGGACTGGACTAGTCCGGTATTCATCCTCAAAACCTAAGCGACTGGACAAATGTTGATTCCTAATGCAGAGCTAGCTTAGCATAGACGTAATACATCAAGGAGACACGTATATAGTGAAAGATGCTAGGCTATTCGATCAACAATGAAGAAAATCAAGGTTTCTAGGGTTAGGGTGAAAATTACCGAAGAAATTGATTGACTCTCGAAGAAGGAGGTGTTGAAGTCCGGACTTGTCCGCAAACTTCAATCTTCGAGGGAGGAAGCTTGATTTCCACCCAAATGCAGAGCTTTTTGGTGGAGGGGATGCAAAATCGCCTTGGGAGCTCGAGTTTGAGAGAGAGAACGCGTGAGGCAAGAGTGAGGATGAAGGGACTAGAGTTTGGCGGTGGTTGGGGTTAAGGACACAAAAAATCAGACAAGTCCCGAGACGATCAAACTAGTCTGAACTTTTCCATAGGCTATATCGGACTAGTCCGTGGTCTACCAGACTAGTCCGGCCTAACCGGCACTCCGCGGACTAGTCTGCAAGGGCGGACTAGTCCGGGTAACCACGGACTAGTCCGTGGTCACTAGACAAGAATTTCTTAGCCCATTCATATATATTTGAAGGTACATATCTAGAAAATAGGGAGGCAAATCAAATCAAATAATCTTGATGAATATGATCAGTAAGCATACAACAATCAAGCAATGATCATAATTCACCAAGATCTAATAATTAACATAGTTTTTCGGGAGAAACTTGAAAGAGATGATTTTCACAATCCAGTCAACGTATTTTGAAGAATTCATACATGTATGCAACATTTCAAGCCACACTCCGAGCATCAAGGATGTTTAGCTCATTTCGGAGTTCACAAAAGCGCTTTTCATCAAGTGGCTTGGTGAATATGTCGGCTAATTGCTTTTGGGTGTTGACATGGGAAATGGCTATATCTCCTTTCGTGGAGTGGTCTCTCAAGAAGTGATGCCTTATGTCTATGTGTTTGGTTCTAGAGTGCTCAAGGGGATAATGGGCAATTTTAATGGCACACTCATTGTCACAAAGGAGTGGAATACGGTTCATATTGTAACTGTAATCCCTTAGAGTTTGTCGCATTCAAAGGAGTTGTGCACAACAACTTCCGGCTGCAACATACTCCGCTTCGGCTGTGGATAAGGCAATGGAATTTTGTTTCTTGGAGGACCAAGAAACTAAAGATCTCCCTAGGAATTGGCATGTACCGGAGGTACTTTTTCTATCTACTTTGCATCCAGCATAATCTGCATCGGAGTAACCAATGAGATTGAATTTTGATCCTTTTGGGTACCAAAGACCAAGGTTGGGTGTATGAACTAAATATCTCAAGATTGTTTTTACGGCTGTCAAATGACACTCCTTAGGATTGGCTTGAAACCTTGCACACAAACATACACTCAACATAATGTCTGGCCTAAATGCACATAAATAGAGTAGAGATCCAATCATGGAGTGGTATACCTTTTGATCGACGCTAGGTCCATCTTCATTGAGATCCAAGTGGCCATTTGTTGCCATGGGAGTCTTTATAGGCTTTGCCTTGTCCATACCAAACTTCTTGAGTATGTTCTGCGTGTACTTGGTTTGGCTTATGAACGTACCTTCCTTTTGTTGCCGCACTTGGAATCCCAAGAAGTACTTTAGTTCTCCCATCATTGACATTTCAAACCTATCTATCATAATTTTACTAAATTCCTCACAAAAAGATTGATTAGTTGACCCAAATATTATATCATCAACGTAAATTTGACAAATAAAAAGGTCATTGTCAAAATTCTTTGTAAATAGTGTATAATCTACTTTGCCAATCTTAAAGCCATTTTCAATTAAGAAATCTCTAAGACACTCATACCAAGCTCTAGGAGCTTGTTTGAGGCCGTAGAGAGCCTTACGCAATTTAAATACGTTGTCGGGGAACTCTTCGTCTTCAAACCCGAGGGGTTGCTCCACATACACCTCCTCCTCGATTGGTCCATTGAGGAAGGCGCTTTTCACATCCATTTGATACAGCTTGAAATCATGGTGAGTAGCATATGCAAGTAATATTCTAATGGATTCAAGTCTAGCTACGGGAGCAAAGGTCTCATCGAAATCCAAACCTTTGACTTGTGAATACCCTTTGGCAACAAGTCGTGCCTTGTTCCTTGTCACCACCCCGTGTTCATCTTGTTTGTTGCGGAAGACCCACTTGGTGCCGACAATGTTCGCATTGGGTCTTGCCACGAGTTCCCACACCTCGTTCCACTTGAAGTTGTTCAATTCTTCTTGCATTGCCACCACCCAGTCCGGATCATTCAATGCATCCTCAACCCTGCGTAGTTCCAAAAAGGATACAAACGAATAGTTCTCACAAAAGTTAGCTATGCAAGATCTAGTGGTTACTCCCTTTTGGATGTCACTGATGATATTGTCAATTGGGTGATCCCTTTGGATGCATTGGTGTACTCTTGGGTGTGGCACTTGAGGCATTGTATCTTCATGATCATCATCTTCTCCCCCTAAATGGTTGCCTTCATTGACTTGTTGATTATCTTCATATTCTTTTGGTTGATCTTGTGTGGAAGCTCCCCCTTGATCGTTGACCTCCTCTTGTGGTTCATCTTCCTCATACGCATGTAGAGGTGACTCTTGTGGTCGAACTTCACCTAAGGCCATTCTTTTCAATGCTTGACAAGGAGCTTCTTCTTTACCTAGTACACATGGATCAACTTGCTCCTTTTGGGAGCCATTAGTTTCATCAAACACTACGTCACGTGCTACTTCAATAAGTCCGGAAGTCTTGTTGAAAACACGATAGGCGTAAGTGTTAGAATCATAACCAAGCAAGAAACCTTCATCGGACTTTGAAGCGAACTTTGAAGTCCTGGGCTTCTTGTTTAAAATATAACATGGAGAACCGGAAACTAGAAAATATGAAATATTAGGCTTGTTACCGGTGAGTAGCTCATAGGATGTCTTCTTGAGTAGTCAGTGAAGATAAAGTCGATTTACGGCGTGGCAAGCGGTGTTAATCGCTTCCGTCCAAAATCGATCCGAGGTCTTGTACTCATCAAGCATTGTTCTTGCCATCTCTATGGGAGTTCGGTTCTTTCTTTCGGCAACTCCGTTTTGTTGAGGGGAGTACGGAGCTGAAGACTCGTGCTTTATGCCTTCTTCATCAAGGTACTCCTCCACTTGTGTGTTCTTGAACTCCATGCCGTTGTTGCTTCGAATGTTCTTGATTGTCAATGAGAATTTGTTTTGAGCTCGCTTGAAGAACTTCTTGAGTATTCCTTGTGTTTCTGACTTATCATGCAAAAAGAAAACCCAAGTGAAGCGAGAAAAATCATCAAAAACAACTAAACCATATTTGTTACCACCGATGCTTATGTAGGCAATTGGACCAAATAAGTCCATGTGAAGTAGCTCGAGCGGTCTTGTTGTAGTCATGAAGTTCTTGGCGGGGTGAGGTGCTCCAACTTGCTTCCCGGCTTGGCACGCGCTACAAGGCCTGTCTTTCTCAAACACAACATCCTTTAAACCTCGGATGTGATCGCACTTGAGTAGTTTTTGAAGGTTCCTCATACCAACATGTTCTAGCCGTCTATGCTACAGCCAACCCATGTTGGTTTTTGCAATCAAGCATGTGTCAAGTTCAGCTTTATTCTTGTTGAAGTCAACATGATAAAGCTTTCCCTTTAACATCCCTTGAATGCAATGGAACCATCACTCCTAGAAACGGTCACACCCTCGTTAGTGAACAAGCAATTATAACCCTTGTCACATAATTGAGATTGGACAACAGGTTATAATCCAAGGAATCAACATATAATACATGAGAAAGTGTGTGCTTAGATGATATGACAATTTTACCGGTACCGAGCACCTTCCATTGACTATTATCTCCAAAATATATGCCCTCATTTGGATCCTCATTCTCTTCATATTCAACGAACATTCTTCTTTCTCTGGTCATATGGTTGGTGCAGCCACTGTCTAACACCCATTTAGATCCACCGGAGGAATAGGCCTGCAAAAACAATTTATGCCTTGGTTTTAGGTACCCAAGCTTGCTTGGGTCCTCGGAGGTTAGTCACAAGAGATTTGGGCACCCACACATGAGACTTGGTGTTCCCATGGCGTGTCCCAACATAATGAGCATAAATCTTTCCATAATTATTTCTCATTAAGACATACGAGGCATCGATAGTATTGAAAAGTAACTTTTGTTTTTTATACCCAGGACTGGTCTGGGAGGCCGGACTTGTCCGGAGTACCGGACTTGTCCGGACCATCAGCGGACTAGTCCAGCGGTCATTCATTTTGTACTCATTAATTTTTGATTTTCCAGTTTGAAAGACTCCTCCCTTTACAAAGACATTGCTATCCCTGTTATTCTTATGGCTTCTAGCTTGTTGCTTTCACCATGAGAGTAACCAATGCCATATTTGACATTTGGAGGTCTTGTGACCAAGTATGCACTACGTGCATATTTGATCTTCTCCTTGTCAAATATGCCACTTTGGGCAGGATGCTTGTCTTTAATAGAGTGTGACTTGTCTTTCAAACTGTTGTCAATTTTACCACATGTACAAGTAGAAGCTACTTCAGTTCTAATGGGTTGAGAAGGTGAACTTGAAGAGGATGAAGGTTCACCTTGCTTGAGTGACTCAACTTGCACTTCAAGGATCTTGTTAACCTTGATCAGGTCAGCAAGTTGGTTCTTGATTGCAGCATTTGAGTCGGTTAACTCCAAGCAAGTTTCCTTGCTTGAAGCTAACTCAAGCTCTAGTGAATTGCTTCGTTCCTTTTCAAGTTCTAGAAGCTTGTCAAGTTTGACATATTCCTCCTTTTGGGAGATGATCATGTCCTCTTGACGATGTATCAACCTCTCCTTCTCAACAAGTTGATCAAGTAAAAATTTCATTTTTGTGGTAGTTTTCCTATCTAGTCCAACAAGCATATCCTTATTATCACTATTGACTTCATCATCGCTAGAATAGGAATGCACAGAAGGGGGTTTAATGGTTACCTTGCGTTTACCTTCCTTTGCCATAAGGCAAGTGCCATCTCCCTTCCATGCGCCGAGTTTAGGGAAGAGAGTAGACTTCTTGGATGTCTTCTCGATGGCTATGCTAGCCATCTCTTCTTGTTTGGATGATGAGGACTCATCATTCGAGTCCCACTCTTTTCCTATGTGCGCTTGTTCGGCATGTTTCTTCTTCTTGAAGAATTTCTTGGGTTGAGGCTTGGCTTCTTTGGTCTTCTTCTTGTTTTCTTCATATGGGCAATCAACTATAAAGTGGCTATACTCACCACAATTATAGCATGCACGCCTCAACTTTGACTTTGTTCTTTCCTTGTACTTCCCTTCGCTTGATTTAGTGCCTTGTCTTTTCTTCATTATTCTCTTGAATTTCTTCAGGAACAATATCATGTCTTCTTCATCTAATTCACTGCTCTCATCATCACCGTCTTCTTCTAAGTTAGCTTCTCGAGCTTCTTTAGATAGGGGCTTGAGGGTCGACTTCAAAGCAACCCCTTTTTTCTTTGCTGAGGTGAGGTCGGCAATTTCCTTGACATGCTTTGCTTGTTTTTACATCATCTCAAAATTAATGATTTTTCCAAGTAATTCACCCGGAGTCATTTTCTTGTATCCAGGGCTTTCTCTAATCATTGAGCATAGGGTGACGTTGCGAGGCATGAAAGCTCTAAGGATGAGCTTCACCACCTCGTGGTCATTCCACTTCTTGCTTCCATAAGATCAAACCATGTTGACGTGCGTCTTTAACCGGTTGTACATATCTTGAGGTGACTCGTCTTCTTCGATTGCAAATCTTCCTAATTCGCCTTCGATCATTTCGATCTTTGCTTCACGCACATGTCAGTCACCTTCATGTGCAGTTTGTAGTGTGTCCCATATCTCCTTAGCAATCTCGAGTCCATCCACCTTGGTGATCTCATCCCGACTGAGTGTAGAGGTGATTACTGCCGCGGCTTGAGCATTTCGGTGAATTGCTTGCTCTTGGCTTGGTATGAGTTCTTCATCATCGTCCGGGATATCTATTCCTGTGCACACAATATGCCATAGACTTGGATTGAGAGAGATTAGATGCATTTTCATATTTTGCCTCCACATTGAGTAATCACTTCCGTCAAAGTGTGGGGCTTTTCCAAGTGGGATAGACAAGTAATGATTATTGTTGGAATTGAGACGATCATAGTTAAAAGGATATCAGGAGTAGTCGGTGTGACTTCTCCCCTTCTTCTTTTCTTCAATATTCACTTTCCCTTTAGAAAGTGTCTTCTTTCTTAGGAGCGCCTTTAGTTCTAGCGTCTCCTCATCGTCGTCCTCGAAGTCTTGAATGACTTCGAGGAGCCTCTCCACCTTTAGGTTCTTGTCATCATCAACCTTTTCTTGGTTGTTGCTCTTGTGGATCTCCTTCATGTCCGACATGATCTTCTTCGAACGATTAGTCTCTTTCTTGAAGAACCTGCTCTGATACCAATTGAATGTAGCCTAGAGGGGGGGGTGAATAGGCCTTTTTGAAATTTGTCAGAACCTGCAACACTTAACAACCAGTTCAAAACTAGAGATATCGGACTAGTCCGGTAAAGTGCAGACTAGTCCGGTGTGTACCGACTAAGTTGATTAAGTTTGATCGATTAATTTGATTCTTCAATGTATGCAGCAGAAATATACAGTCAAATGAAGTGTTGCAAGATTATGGACTAGGGTATATCACAATTCAATCTTATATTTAATGATTCAACGTAAAATATGCAATAATGATTGAAACCCTAGATTGTTGTGATGAATAAGAACGATGAACACCAAGCAAGACACAAGGATTTATCCCGTGGTTCGGCTCCCACAGAGGCAACCTACGTTCACGTTGAGGAGTCCACAAAAGGACCGGGTCTTCTCCAACCCTACCCTCGTCGGATCGCCACGAAGGCCAATCCTCTTCCACTTATCACAAAGGGGTGAATAACCAAATTCAAAGGGGCCTTCTCACACGTTGAGGGCTCTCCTAGATTACAACACGAAATACCACCAAGAACACACTCAAAAGATTACAATGAAATCACATGAGTGTGTTAGAGAATCAAACCAAGAGCTCAGTGAGTGTTGAACGTGTCTCTCCAATGATCTAGAGGTTATCCTCAAAGGATTGATCTTTGTTGCACTTAATTTTGTGGACATATGTGTTTTTGAGGCTCTTGGGAGGTGTGACAGCGCTAGGGTTCGAGAGATTTTCTAGTTGGGCCGTGCACCTCTATCTATATGGGGTTTCTATAAGTGACCGTTAGGGTTTAGAAAGATCGGATTAGTCCGTGTTGGACACCGGGCTAGTCCGGTGTGTTGTGTGTAGCAAACCCTAAGTGTCCCGAAATATCGAACTAGTCGGCTAGGAGCGGACTTGTCCGATTTCGCTTCTGGAAATCTTCGGACTAGTCCGATGGACATCGTACTTGTCCGCACAGTGAAACCCTAAGTGGTTATGAGGACAAGTCCGCACTTGGAGGACTTGTCCGATTTAGGTCATAGAGTTTTTCGGACTTGTCCGTGCTAATATCGGACTTGTCCGATTTAGATCAGAATGAATATTGGACTAGTCCGGTGGTGATCAGACTTGTCCGATTTTGTGTGACTTGTGAAGTATTTTGAGGACTAGTCCGCACTGGGGAGGACTAGTCCGATTCTAGTCAGAGAGAAATCGGACTAGTTCCATGGATATCGGACTTGTCCGATTTTGTGCAGAGAGGATATCAGACTAGTCCGGTGACATTTGGACTAGTCCGGTCCTGTATAAATTTGTGCAATGTGTGTGTTTAATTGTGATTGATCTCTTGGGGTGTGTTTCCTTAACACACTCCATACAATATGATCTACTATTCTTCTTCCTTGAGCTCATTTCCACTTTGCTCCTCATTCTCCCTTCTTTTTGGCACTTTGGTTCTTTTGCTATTAAAACTTGTGCTCATCTCAACAAAGAGGTTAGAATCTCATTTGCTTGTCATAAATCATCCAAAACCCACAAGGTATTACTAGATGCACTTTCAGTAAGGTAAGAATAATAAAGGTAAGATGATAGATAAGGGGGATATGATACGAGGGTGATCTTGGTTCGAAGATTAAAAGCAACCGTTCCCCGGCAACAGCGCCAGAAATGCTTGTTGGTATTTCTTAACACCACAGAGTTATCCGCAAGAGCACAGAAATACCGTTGTAGCACTTCCCCTTAAGGAGTATTCTCAAGGGTATCGAATCCAAAGAACGTGTGTGCTAATCTTTCGAACTAGCTCACCCAAGGACACAAAGTTGTTTGGTAGGCAAGGAACAGAGAGGAATTCAAAGTATTGATCCTAATTCAAGGTAGTTTGCAGTAAATGCTTGCTTCGGGCACGGGATTACTCCTAGCAATACTAGGACGACTCCCGCCAAGAGCCTATGGCATAGCCGAACGTGGAGGATTACGAAGGACAGATAGGGCTGTCACCACCTACTGCCTACCTCTTCAATCCGTGGGTCTACGAGATATCCACTGATGATTTATAACCTAAGCACCACACTTACGTTCTAAATCACTACTCTAGTTGTTTCGAACACAAAGCTACAACTAGAGCCTCTAATGAATTAAAGTAGTGAACCCACAAGTAACTACTTGTGCAAACTACTAAGAATAAAAAATCAAACTTGTATTGAATTCACAAAGCCTGACTTGATTGAGTAAAAATCTTTGTAGGGGTACTTGACAATCCCAAGCCACCTTCTCCTAGACTCTTCACCACACTCTCCTTCTACTTTGGTAGCCTTTAGGACTACTCTAAACCTTTGGAGTGTAGCACTATTCTCAACTTTTGGTGTGTGTGAGAAGTGAGGTGAGGGGGTCTATTTATAGGTGGAGAAGGGTCGGTTCCTGCCACAATTAACGCGTGAATCAGTCACCATTGTCTCCAGGGAGTCGGGAGGGGCCAACACGTGCCATTTGACCAAGTTTAGTGCCAGGAAGAGGTCGGCCAAACCCCTGGTTCGGCCGACCTGGTCAAGCCTCCCCTCGGGGAGTGCTTCCTCCAGGTGGCTTCCAGGTGGGCCCCCTTGATGTATATGGGTGCAACACCATTGGATCTCCTCGTATTCTTCTGTTTGTGGGTCATTTGATCCATGTGTTGCCAAGTGTCATCACCTGATTTGTTGAAATCCATTTCCATGGATTCATCCCTGCATGTTTTGGTATTTTGGGTAATAATTCACCTGCATACAAATAAGCACCAACACTTGTGGAATTGGGTTAGTGTATAGCCCTAACACTATGTTTTGTGTTTCTTTTATGCACATTATGAGGTGAATTGACTGTCAAAATATGGTACTTAAGGACCGTCAACAACAGGAGATCCCCGAGTCCACCAGTATCACGCACACCTTATTCTGAACTATGCCTCTCAGTCTCATGTTATTCTGCCCCTGGGTTCCAGCAATTGCGCGAACTGATATGTGCAGACACTCCTCGGTTTCTTCCTCCTTCCTTTCCAACTTCATCAGCATTTCATCAGTCAGAACCACCTCTTCTTCATTCAACATGACCACATTCGCCTGCGCCATTGATCTCTTGGGACGTCTCTGCTGATGGCCCGACTCGAACTTCTCTCCACAAGCATAACATAACCCATTCAACCTCCAAAAGTCCCTCAGCTGCCTCTCCTTTGCTAACTCCCCACCTCCAGACCCTGCCTTGTCTTTGGTGTTTCTCCAGCTACCCACTCCGTTTCCCAGGGTACTCCGATTCGCCTTCAGTTTTCCCTTCTCCTGCATTTCCTTCTGCACTCTAGCCAGCACAATCGCCGTGTTCACCGTGGTTGGGATTTGTGATTTCACCGGTCCTGCAACTCTAACCTCAACCCTTTCATGAGTTGGGTGACATAGAAAACCTCATCCAGATCCGGATTATGCATGGATGTGGAATACCTGGCCTCTTCAAACCCAATAATGTAGTCTTCCAGATCTCCGGTCTGCCTCAAGTGGATCAGGTCATGCATCTCCCGAGGGTACTCGTACTCCCCAAACTTCTCCTTCAATGCTCTGACGAATTATCCCCATGATCTGAGCCCTACAGTCATCTTGTACACTTGCAACCATTTAGCCGCCTTCCCTTCCATGTGTATGCTCGCTGCTCTCACCCAGATCATCTACGACACGTTGAAGATGGTGAAGTAGTCTTTGCACTTATCGATCCAGATGGTCGGGTTCTCCCCTGTGAACTTCGGAAACGTGAGCTTCATGAAGGATTTGTCACCCCCTGCACCTCTCTACCCTGATCCGCCATCTCCAACATCCTGCCTTCCCGGATCAATCCTCCTTCCATCCCCACCCAGTGTGGCGATCTTCTTCTCCGTATCTTTCCATCTGCTTCGCCAACTGATCGCGCTTCTGTGCCGCCTGATCCACCATCACCTTAGTTAGCGTTTGTTGGCCCTGCAACTCTTTCTGCCCTTGCGCCAACTTGTCCAGTAACTTGAACACCTTCCCCCAATGTTCCTCCTCCACCTTCGCTACCTCCGCCATGGCCTAGAGCTTGAACTTGGTCTGCACTGAGGGCTTCGGAGTCGGCGCCGTCGTGTCTCCTCACGTACTCCGATCTCCACTTCTCCACCCCCCCTGCGAGAAACATGGAAGAGCAGAGAGATAGCTCTGATACCAGCTGTTACATCCGCTAGCCGGAGGTCATTGGGCCGCTCGACATGAGATCGGCAACGGCGGCGGCACGACGAGAACCGCGCGCACGAACGACGAACGAGAGGACTCTTGGTGAATTGTCTCTGGATTCTTCAATGCCTTCCTCCCACACGAGTATGGGTTACAAAACGGGTTACCCTACTAGCGGGCCCCACACTCAGCGTTGGACCCCACTGGTCAGCCCGGATAAAAAATATCACACCGCACTCATGCCACCGCACTCACACCACACTCACTCTCCTTCCTCTTTGGCTTCCTCGCCGCTATCCAGCTGCTTCGTCTTCCTCCCTCGGTTCCTCCGTCTCTTCCCCGACCACTCCTTCTGCCCTCGTCGACGCTGGATCCGCCGCCGTGACAGAAGCCGGCAAACGAGGGAGTGGACGAGGACCAGATGGCGCACGGCGAAGGAGCGGGACTAGAGATTGGGTATCATATCCAGTTAGCGGCGGATATTCGATCTCACAAGTATGAATTTTGGTGGGACTTTGTACCTACTTTTATGAATTCGGATAAAATTTTATGGATAATTCTTATTGGTAAGAAAAGCTATAATTATATTTGCATGCCTGAATCTATAAATCCCATGTGTGTTTTACTTAATATTATATAAATATTGAAAAAGTCTACATAACGCTAAATTATGATCTAGAGACTGCTTAATCTCCTCAATGATTAAACTGGGTATTTAATACCATAACCTATGTAAAACCACTTAATTAACGCTTTAGAGTGGTTTTGTAAGGTGGTTTTGCCACTTGACAGCTGACATGGCATGTCTGTGTTGTAAACCCACATGTCAATTATAGAAGACAAATAATCACAGCTTGTACTTGCTCGTTAGCATCTAAATGATGATGAGAAGACGCATGTCGTCATCCACTGCCGGTGGTTGCATCCCGTCTGTGGTGGAAGCATGTTGCGGGATGCACCGTATAGGATACTATGGAGCACTGTATAGTATAATGGTTGGATGAATGAGGGAGTTGTAGTAGCCTCACGTGCAGTGAATTTGTTCAACATCGAGTAGCTTTCAGTTGTTGTCAGCTAGTAGTCAGTGCATAGTCTCTGCAGTAAGCACAGACACGTGCTCTCCATCATGTCTCCTTGGTTCACAGCGAAGTCATGCAAGACGTATGATATACGAAGAAAGCACGAGCAAACAGAATGCGACACCAGACGACAGAGCGCGCACGATTCACCGCCCCGTCGAACTCGTGACACGTGATCGACCGTCTGCCAAAGCGCACACGAACGCGTTGATCAGACTCACGGAAAAAGGAGAGTTGCTATACTGTTGTGATTGTTTGTCTCCTATAATTATCATGTGGGCCCGCAATATAGACATGTCATGTCAGCTGACAAGGTGGCAAAACCACCTTACAAAACCACTATAGGGGGTTAATTAAATGGTTTTGCATAAGTTAGAGTGTTCAATACCCGGTTTAGTAGTTGAGGGGGTTAAGTAGTCTCTATGTTATAGTTTTTTTAAGCAAAATAGCAGGGGAAACCCCTCCTGCACTTTTATATTAAACTGCCGACCCATATAGGGTCCAAAAGGTACACTTGAATACAATTTTCCGAGTTGAAAAAGAAAAAAGGTTCACAGAACCGCTACCCAGTACAGGAGCAACTCCTTTACTAGGGGTTTAAACCTAACACTTAGTAATTTTAGGGTAGCTATGAAGTGGGCTTTCCAGGTAGTTACAGCGGGGGACTCTCCTATAAATATTTTAGCATTTCTTAATAGCCATATCTCTCAGGCTGCAATGGAGAACACTTCCATAAATCCCGGGAGTGGCCACTCTTGCCATGATTTGCAGATGGTGTCAAAGAACAGCAGCTCATGATTCCAATGTATTCCCATAATCTGCCAGCATTGCATACTGAAGGGGCATAGAAAAATAGATGATAAGTGAGTTCTTCCAAACCTTGATTGCACATTACACATGTGTAGTCTTCATTTTCGATGTAGAAGTTCTTCCTTTTGAGAATATTTCTTGAATTAAGACCGTCTTTAAATAACAACCAAGTGAATATTTTGAGTTTACTAGAGACTTCAGATTTCCATATCCACTGAAAAAGGTTGAGGTGGGTCAAGGTGCTCAAATCGGATCTTGTAGCTCTGTGAAGAGGAGAAGTGAACCCCATTTTCTCTTTGAGACCAACAATCTGTTAAGAGACTTCTGTTTGCAATCTGTTCCATTAGTGAAGATAGGGTTTGTAGCTCCCGAAAGGCCTCTTCAGACAACGGGGTGTGGAACTTAGCTTGTATCTCTAGATTATCCAAATATTGAGCTATTGTAATAGTCTGTTTTTTGGCAAAGGAGAAGAGGCATGCGAAGTCATTTTGGAGTGTGTCTCCTTCCCATGAGTCCAACCAAATTCTAATCGTATCTCCTCTTCCTACCTTTACTGTTATGGTTACCTGAAAGTCCTCCCAATTTTTAGAACATCTTGCCACCAAGAGTAACTTCTCACTCTACGTCCATGCGGTGGTGTGCCATCAGGATAGTAGATGTTCCAAATTAGCCCCCACCCAAGGGGTGTTGACCTTATTGTAAGCCTTGAATAAGAACTTTTGCAGCAATGTGTTGTTCATGCTGGCAAGACTTTTCAGTCCAGGACCCTATTTTCCTTTGGGAGCGTGATCATTTCCCATGCAACCAATGGTTGTCCTCTCCTGGCCACATCAGAACCTGTCCAGAGGCATATTCTTCTTATCTGATCAATACGTTATGGCACAATAGGTCTAAGTTGTAAAGTGCGCATTGCATAGATTGGAATCGAAGAGATTATTGTATTAACCAGCGTGCATCGGCCTGCCATTGACAAACAGTTAGCCGTGGTTGATAGTATTTTTTCTATCT
Organism: Tuctoria greenei; assembly: GCA_036927565.1. Taxonomy (NCBI): domain Eukaryota; kingdom Viridiplantae; phylum Streptophyta; class Magnoliopsida; order Poales; family Poaceae; genus Tuctoria; species Tuctoria greenei. The sequence continues at coordinate 204,363,277 of JAYESD010000001.1, forward strand.
TGGAGATCATCGGTTCAGGACCCCAGATTTTGGCTTTGAGAGACTCATAGGAAGACCTAGGTAGTGAACGTGAAACTACCAATCTTGCACCCCGTAGTGTTTGCAAGAATTGCAGCTTCATCTTCCAGTATGTTTATTGGAACCATAAAGGACTTACTCAGATTGACCTTGAGGCTCGTTGCTTCACCAAATGTGAATAATATGTTTTTCAAAAAGAAAAGCTCACGTTGGGAGGCTCTCAAGATTACAATCGTGTCATCAGCGTATTGAATTACTGGGAAGCCAGTTGTGCCCTTTCCTTGTATGGGAAGAGAGAGCATTCCAATACTTGCAGCTTGGTTGATCAATATTTGTAGCAGCTCTGAAGCGGGAACAACAAGTAGCAGCAAAAGGGGATCGCCCTGTCTTACTCCACGCTTGCAGTGGAAGGTTTTACCTGGAACACCATTTAGCAATACCGCTGAGGTGGCCGAGGAGAGGATGTCAGAACACCAAGAGCACCATACATCTGGAAAGTTTAGTTGTCGAAGCATGTACATTACAGCCTCATGTTCGATGGTGTCAAAGGCTTTTTCAAAGTCAAGTTTGAGTACCACCAATCCTTCTTTTGAGACTTTGCATCGGTAGATGTATTCATTTGTCCAGGCCAAACAATCTTGTATGGTTGTGGTCTTGATGAATACATATTGGTTTGGATGTACCAGTGGAGTGATCACTCCTTGCAACCTCTATGATAGTATCTTGGTGATCAGCTTCACTATCGAGTTGAGAAGTGAAATGGGTAGGTAAGCTTGTGCGGCAATGGAAGAAGTCATCACATACTTTTAGCACATCCTCTAGAATAATCAACCAACAATTTTAAAGTATTTGGCATTGAAGCCATCCGGTCCCAGTGCTTTGTCACTGGGCATTTCTTTGACTATATCTTCAATTTCAGCCATTGAGAAAGGCTCCACTAAATGAGAAAGATCCACCGAGGATGGAATAAGATGAGCTAAGGATGGCCATGTTTGAATAGATCCTGATTCCCCCATATGCTCCTTGAACGCATTCCAAATATAAGCTGCCTTTTCATGTGCTCAATGAGTTCATGCTCCTCATCAGTCTCAATTGTGGTGATGTTATTCTTCCGATACCTTTCCATGGCCGCAACATGGAAGAAGGCCGTTGGTTCATCCCCCAAAAGAGTCCATCACACCATGTATCGTTGCTTCCAATAGTCATTTTGTCTTTGCAGGAGGAGCTCAATGTGCAGTTTCAGCATAGCCCTAAATCTTGCTTCCTATGTAAACAAGGGACGTTGCTCCTCAAGCTTATCAAGTACTCAGAGTACCTCATTACATTGTCTAATCCGTTGAACCAGGTTCCCCTTACTCTTACTACAATTTTCAGAGTGCGTCTCAGTGATTGGAACATATCTCCTATTCTTTTGACACTGTCATTCTCATTGAGGCGTCTATTCCATGCACTTCTGACCACCTCTAGAAAGTGTGGGTAGCTGAACAAACGATTCCCAAATCTGAAGACACAGACCTTTGGAATTCTCGTGCCAATTTGTGCTACACATGGCACATGATCCGATGTTGTTTTTGCTAGAGGTATAAACATTGTGTTGGGAATGTGGTGGTCCATTGTAAGGAGATGAAGCACTAGTCCAGTTGTTTGAGTAGCGGGTTTGCTTGCATGTTGCTCCATGTAAACTTTCTCCCTTTTAGATGAATCTCTATCAAGCTTTGACTTTGGATCCACATGTTGAATACCTGCATGTCACTAAGGTTAGCACCACCCGACCTGTTTCTGTCCTCTAATGATCTGTAGAAGTTGAAATCTCCCAAGAACATCCAAAGATCAGTGGAGCGGATTGGGAGTTGGTTGAGCCAATTTATGAAGTCATCCCTAGCTTGCCCTATGCAAGGTCCATAGGCAGTCGTGAGTTTCCAAGTAGATCCATCCAGATTAGAAGTGAACCGCACCGTGATAGCAAAAATGAGGACTTCAATGACAGATCCGCTTATAATGCTACTATTCCATCCCATGAAAATGCCCCCGAGGCTCCATGTGATGGGGAGAAAACATATTTGTTGAAGCGTTTAGGTGCCAACTATTTAATAAAAGAAGTGTCAAAGCTTTCTTTATTCGTTTCTTGGATGCAAAAAATTGTGCAAGTACTTTCCTCAATCTTGGCTCTTACTGCTCTTTGCTTGCTAGGATCATTGAGCACTCAAACATTCCAAACAGTATGTTGATTTGTCTGTGCTGATTATCCATTGTGAAACACAGGGAATGTACTATGAGGGAGGGTTTGGAAAGCAGCTCCTTTGGCTGTCTTAGTCGATTCAACACAACAAGATAATAGTAGGCAGATATCTAGGAAGAAATATTCAAGCACAAACTGGGAACATCGTTCAGCCCATAGCAAAACCAGAAACCAATTGTAGTACCATAACAAGGTCAGTACTACCAAAATCCTCACAAACCAAATTATTATTCGGGAGAATGCCGCCCCACCCACATGGTTTGTGACCTGCTGACCAACACAAAATACTAAGTGCAGATTTGATACTAAGCACAACACCCCTCTCCATGATAGAGACTCTAGAAAGTTACTCATCCTCAACATTTTTAGTAGATCCCGAGCCACCCTCAACCCCTTCCTCACAAGGTAGCTCATTGCTTACCACCTCAGGAGGTATGCCACAAATCTTGATTGCCACCTCCCTGATTGTCGAAGTGGGGATCTCCGGATAGGGCTCGATTCTCTTCGCCAAGTCGTCAAGGGATGGAAACTTGATTAGGACAGGAAACAGAGTGGAAGAAGGGCCGTCCTTACCCTTCTTCTGTGCAGGTGGAACGGCTCTTTTGCTTGTACGACCTTTGCCAGCCATGCCTCTCCTGCTGCTATTGATGGTTTTACCCAGAGAGGAGTGCTTCATGCCTCTTAGCTTGCTTTTTATGCGAGCACTGCACCGAAGGGACTCTTGAGAGATAAGCTCTTTCTCCATGCCATTGGGGCCCGACTGTCTTAGTGGGCTCTCTGATTCCTTAGCGTTTGAGGTTATGGTACATTTGCCCTTCCTGACGTATGCTTCTCCATAACGCTTGAAAGTCTCCTTGCGCCTTGGCTTTGCACTGTGGACCCTCATATGCCCAAACTCCTCATTCATTGCCTGATAGCTATCTTCTTGTTCAGTGATAGGCTCAAGCGATAATTTGAACTGTTGTTGGCGCTCTTTGGAGCTCCGAGGAAGGGTGTTGTGCACTGAAGTTTTCACTTCCTTGCAGACTGTCACTGAGTTCCACCATGCACCAGTAAGATTTGGGAATGCTATCGCCAGCATTCTTCTCAATGTTTCCGAGTCGAAGGGACCAATCCAGGCAGGGGGGAGTTGATATTGACCTTCTCATCAAGGTTCAGAGGAGTAGACTCTCTGATTGGCCTTTGGAAACCTTCACTAGCATGCACCGTAATTAAGCCAGAGGAACTAGAAGGAGGGCCGAGAGAGGCATTGTCATCCATTGGGGGCTCCTGTTGCTCCGGGAAAACTTGCTGTTGAGCATTGGCCGGTGCAACAGGCCAGTGGACCCAACCCATGTTGGGTTCCATCTGCTGCGCTGCAGTTTCCCAAACTGGGTTGCCAACATTGTCTTATTCATTTGGATGCTCAGCTGGTGCCCAAGGTAGATGGGGGAAGGAGTGGGGATTTCCATCTTCCGGGGGTGGGGGGGGGGGGGGGGTCATCTTCTAGATTAGCAACTGCATCTGGGTGGTCCGCATTAAGAAGCACCACCGGGCAAGACCACAAAACGAAGCAACCATCCCTTGACCCCTGTCGAAACAGCAAGCTTCGAGGAACTGATCTAGTGTCATTGTACATGCATTTAGCAAGGACATACCCTACTGCGCCCGGGTTGTTATGCCAGCTAGCAACTTGCCAAATGAGAAGACATCCAAATCAATGTTCACCAGAGATGGTTAATTGAGCGGAAAGCCTAAGATCATTATCCAACCCATTCAAGCAAAATCACTCTCCGATTGATACCGTGATCATGACGAACAAAGCAAATCTGATCCCGATCCACTTCCACAGGATTAGCCAACATAGGGAGGTCACGCTGGAGACTACAGTCGAGGCCAATAAGAGAAATGCCAAGAGGGTTAGGCCAGAAGAGTACCGTCACATTGACATTCTCTTCCAAGTGGTGAACAATTTGCGGAATAAACACACCATAACCATTTTCATTGAGGATTTGATCCAGGTCCTCTGCAATGACAAACTCTTCATGCGCAGCAATAGGCTCCCCTGGAAGGTGAATTGTTGCTCTAGCAAGACGATCAACACCACCATCCACAATGTTGAAGACTCCATGTGGAAGGAACCTAACTGGATCCACTGGGTAATTCACAATGGAGGATTTATCATTGGAGAGCTCGCCTTGAAGTGCTTGGCGTAGTGGAATGGCTTGTCTTACTTGCAGTTCTCGACAGGTGTTGTGTGCTGTGGATGTTGGTGGCGCTCCGGAGCTGCCTTTAAAGCCCTCAAGCTCAAGACCTAAAGTAACGTTTTGTTGTGTGGACCCATCATTTCGCCTCTTTACTCGCCAGGCTGCACGACTCTTCGATTGACGGAATTTGGCAGCACAAGCTTTCTTTATGACTGTAATAGAAACAAAATCTGCACCGGACACTAGACTTGCAGTGAATGAGACGGTATAATGAGCTGAGACAGCGAGAGCATAATGGAGCATATCCTTTGTCAGAGAGAGGATTTCGTCTGGCATTGACTTCTCAGGTGGTCTCTTTGGGCTGTGCATTGGTTCTCTTGGGAACCCACCTCAAGCGGCCTGTGTCCTGTTTGTATCTCCCAATGGGTTGGTCATGATAGATACAGTGGATTTTGGTAGCCCCATTAACAGATTCACTACCCCTTTCAAAATCCGTACCAGTATGATGATTAAATTCAAATACAGTTGACCTTCTACCCTGGACAGAACAGACTATGCCCACATCTTTGGCTTATGGACTCTTTGAGGATTAACGTTAATATCCCTATCAGATTTTGCCTGCCCCTGACTTGTAGGAAAAGAGTTCTTGATGGTAGAGAAGGCTGACGCCACTCTAACTAATCTGTTACAATGTGATGAACGGCGCGTAAGATGAGGACTCAGGGACGTACCAGGTTTAGAAGCTGATTTTTCAATATTTGTCATAAGGATCTGCCTCCATGATGTCTTGGTGTTGACATTTCTTACGTCACAGATCATCTCTCGAAAGAGATGAGGTCCGCAAGCACACAGAAACTGTTGTGTAGCATTTCACCCAAGAGTATTCCCAAGGGTATCGTATTTACCCCACAAGAAGGCAGTGAAGTAAAGTAAGCACTGTTCTTAGATCAGGCTATGGGAAACTAATCAATTATCAAGATAGGGGTAAGTTGATAATATATGGGTAGTGTGACACACACCTAAGCGATCTACTCTAAGGGTAAGGTTGTCCTAGTAAGAATTAGACTACGAGATGGAGCTACTCCTAGTATGCTCTAATTACTCATATACATAGCCTAATAAAGTAAACATGAATATGCTAGTAGTGAATACTAGGGCTTAGTGGTCCAACATGTCGGGCACGGGCTTACCCTTGTCTTCCAGGCGACTCCCGCCAAGAGCCTACGTCGTAGCCAAACGTGGAGGAGTACAACGGACGGATATGGCTGTCACCACCTACCGCCTACCTCTACAACCCGTGGACTACGAGGCATCCAACACTACTTAAATATCCAAGCACCACACTTGCATGCTAAGTAAATACCTTAAGAGTTGCAACATAATATTCATTCTAAGGCAATGACTAACCTAAACATCATTGAACCAATGTAGGATCCCAGCACTAACATATTCATATTAACATAATCATATTATTACCTAATTAGACTATAGTAGTGGTGTATGATGTTTATGATAACATGATAATGGTATTATGTCTAAATCATAATAACATCTACACCTAGCACATACATGGACTCCACAACCAAACAAGGAACAATTTGCCCAAGTATATAAGTAAATAGAGACTATTATTATTATTATTATTATTATTATTATTATTATTATTATTATTATTATTATTATTATTATAAAGCACAAAGTCACAAAAGAAAAGAAAGATACATGAGCCATACCTTTCCCAATTTGGACTTGGGACTAGAGTCTCCTCTTTATAGCCTAACCCCCACTAAGGAATTGTAGAACTAATGTATACAGGAGAGTGAATGATCAAGAGGTGTGTGTTTGTCGGTACCCTGGATACCAGGTACCCCCTGATACCGCACTTAAAACAAAGGAGTTCCTGTGTCCGAGTTGAAGACTTCCAAAGGCAACACGTGTTCTGCAGTACTGGCCCGCATCCCTCGTTTGTGTAGCTCCGGTGCTACCACGTGTCCTGCGGGACCGGACCTACCTTCCCCAACAAGGAAGCTCTGGCACCGCCATGTGTCCAGCAACCCCGGACCTTACTCCCAGTTGAGGGAAGCTCCGGTGCCGCCACACGTCAAGTGGCTCCGGAACTGCCTCCCCACAAAGGGAAGCTCCGAAGCTGCCACGTGTTGGACCTCCGGACCTAAGCTTGCAACGGAAAGACTACAGGATGTCCAACGGCGTGAACATTCAAGAGGCTATTAAACATCCATTACAAGACTTGATTAACATGTCATTAATTCAGTATTAATGACACACAATTAGAGGACTATCAAGACAAGTAGCACCGCCATTAAGGTGCGTTATCACACTGTTAATCACAAATTATACATGTATATCGTATATAGGTGGTTAATTACAGCCGGAGCCACCTGTCGGGCCAGGCATATACTGTAACGGGCAGTCCTTAGCATATAAAAGGGTTGCATCCCACGATAGAGGACAACTAAGCTCACACATATACAAGCAACTACAGACACTCACCATACAATCAACAACCACCCCGTGGAGTAGTGTATTACGCTCAGGCGACCTGAACCACGTAAAAACTTCTGTGTCATCATCTTGTTCATGATCTTATGCGCCCCATCCGAATATGAACCTCCGCGGACTACATTTTAGTAGTATCTGGGAAGTGTCGTTGCTACACTTCGACATTTGGCGCGCCAGGTAGGGGGAATATAAGATCTCAAGATGGTGATCTCCGCCGTAGCTTCGTCCAACGGTTTTGGCTGAGCAGCCCACTGGAGGAAATCCCTCCAATGTGCAGCAGTCAGCCAACACTGTTGTTCCAACAGGTGTCGTTCCACCACAACCTCCACCATCTCAGCAAGATGGTGTATTCGTGTCGGTCACTGCATCGACGAACAATCCAGAGAATGCATCGAACGTAGGGCGGATTCTGCTTCAGCATCCTCCAGTGCCTGGAGCACCTCAAGGCGTGATGGAATAGTGGCGTTTCGACGTGGATCATTTGGTTGCAGCTGCAACCAATGCCATTAGCAATCAAGGTCCGCCCCCTGCTAGGCAGGCACATTCAAGGAACAAAACCTTGTCTGGTAGACTTGGCCCTCAGGCGTCACAACACAAGAGACGTGCGCCCACCCAGCAAGTGATGGCATTGCCCTCCGGGGCACGCCTAACTCATACGGCATAGAGGCTCTCAACGCATGATCTCCGATTAGAGCTCGACCACCGATACATGAGACAGGAAGGCCACGTCCATATCGAGCGTGCTCGCGAGAGATGAGAGGCTTGGGAAAACCCTTCTCCATTAGGAGTGGGGGGCGGATGCTTGGACCTTGCCATGCATCTCCGCATGGCCAACTGGCCACCTAAGTTATAGCCTCATCTGCTGGAGAAGTATGACGGGACAGTCAACCCTGTCGAATTTCTTCAAATCTACTCCACCGCCATTCTTGTGGCCAAAGGCAATGAGGCCATGATGGACAACAACTTCCTTGTGGCTCTAACCAGGACATCAAGGTCCTGGTTCATGAGTCTCCCTCCAGACTCCATTTACAGTTGGGGGAACATTGTCGCCAGTTCACTGCCAACTTCGGGAGCTCCTACACCCGACCTGGCACAGAGCGGGATTTGTTTGCCGTACAACAGAAATCGGTAGAATCATTGTGATCATTCATCTAACGGTTTTCTCAGGTATGTAACACTATTCCTTCTATCTCCAACGCCTCTGTCATTGTCGCATTTCGACAGGGAGTTAGAGACAAGAAGATGCTGGAGAAGCTGGCAACCAAAGACATCAGCAGCGTCACGGAGCTCTTCAGCCTAGTCGACAAATGTGCTAGGGTTGCGGAAGGCTGAGAGATGCACTCCAGACCATCTGCGGAGGCTGGTAAATCTTCCTCCAAGGCCCAAGCTGCTGCCTCTGGTAGTGGAAAGAAGAATTAGAAGTCCAACAAGAAGAAGAAGTCATTGGCCAGCACGCTTACTGCTGCAGCTGCATCTCCTGGTGGCTGGGGGCCACGCCTAGAAAAACGACCCCAACAATCGACCGAGGACACTGATAGTGAGAAGATGTGGTGTCCGATTCATAAATCGATCACCCACAATCTTGAAGACTAGTCTAGCGGCTTGTTGAATGCAACAAAAAGCGCCAAGAAGAAGCCCCATACCGCCAACGGGATGGGAAACAGAAAGTCAGAGAAGATTCATAAGAATAGGAGCTTGGCTTCTAGGATGCCAAGAAGTCCCTGAAGACCATCTACAACACGATGGACGACGACTCTGACATCTCCGACAATGAGCGTCAGAAGACTCTCCATATGATATATGGAGGGTCCTTGGATATTACCTCCCGACCTATCCTAAAGACTATGCATCGGGAGATGGCTTCCGCAACTGTCACCGCAAAGGAAGAACCCCATCGGAAGTGGATGGATACTACCATCACCTTCGATGCTTCAGATTGCCCGAAGAACATGACCAGAGCTGGTCAGTTGCCCTTTATTTCTCTCCTACCATCAACAACATTCAGCTCTATCATGTCCTGGTGGATGGAGGTGCAGCGCTCAACCTCCTCAGCTTCGTGGCTTTCACGGAGCTCCAACTCAGCCTATCGGACCTTAGGCCCTCATGTCCTTTCACCGGAGTAGGTCTGAGAGCTATCACTCCTCTCAGATCAATCACACTCCCAATGACCTTCGGGACTAGGGACAACTATAGGTTCGAGAAGTTGGTATTTGATGTGGCACACATCAGTCTTCCCTTCAACGCCATCCTAGGCAGGCCAACCATGTATAGGTTAATGGTCGTAGCTCATTACGACTATCTGATGTTTAAGATGTCGACTCCCTCGAGCGTACTTTGGATCTGTGGGGATTGCACTACTGGGGTCACTGCACTGGAGGAACTTCACACGCTTTTAACAACGCAAGAAGAAGAATCTGGCAAGGAGCGACCAACTCAACAACCTTCGAGCTCACGTCAGCGTGGCTCAACTTCGGCACCTTGCGTGCAACCAAGCGGCGACACCGACATCCCCATCAAAGTTGTCCAAATTGGTTCCGACACTGCCCATACCACTCGTATATCGAGAGGTCTGGATGAGAAGTAGAAACTTGCCCTTGTAACTTTCCTCCGGGCAAATGTCGACGTGTTTGCATGGCAACCGTCACAAATTCCTGGGATCCCTAGGGAGGTGTTCGAGCATAGCCTGAAGATATACCCCGATGCACGTCCAGTACATCAGAAGCCCCGGAAGCAATCAGTCGAGCGGCAAAACTTCATCATACAAGAAATTAAGAAGCTTCTCGACGCTGGTTTCATCCGGGAGGTTCACCATCCTCGGTGGCTGGCAAACCCAATCGTTGTACCAAAGGCCGGTGGGAAGCTTCGGATGTGCATCGAATACACCACCTTAAATAAGGCATGCCCAAAGACACATTTCCACTTCCTAGAATAGATCAGATAGTGGATTCTACCTCTGAGTGTGAGTTACTGTGTTTCCTAGATGCATATTCTGGATATCATCAGATTCAAATGTCTAGGGAAGATGAAGAGCATACTGCCTTCATTACATGTGTTATATTGCTACACAACCATGTCTTTCAGTCTCAAAAATTCTTCTTCAACTTTTGTGCGATCCATGCACAAAACATTTGGAGAGCTCATTAGGGACTTGGTGGAGGTCTACGTCGATGACATCGTCATCAAGGTGAAGAACAAGGAGTCACTCCTTGACAATCTACAAGCCGTCTTTGACAAGCTACGCTTGACGCGTACAAAGCTCAACCTAGACAAGTGTGTCTTCGGGGTTAACTGCGGGAAGCTCCTTGGTTTCTTGGTTACTCACTGAGGAATTGAGGTAAATTCGGCAAAAATCAAGGCCATTGAAGAGAGTGGCCCCCAGCCCGCGTCAAGGATGTCCAGAAGCTAACTGGATGTCTAGCTGCTGCGCTCAGCCTATTCATTTGAAGACTGGTGGAGTGTGCGCTTCCCTTTTTCAAGCTATTTAAGAAGTTCGAGCCATTTCATTGGTTTAAAGAAGCAGAGAAAGCGTTCCAAGAGCTCAAGCAACTCCTTACCATACTACCAGTTCTGGTAGCCCCGGAGCCTGGTGATCCTCTTTTGCTTTACATTTCTGCAACTATGGAGGTTGTCAGCATGGTCCTGGTCGTGGATAGACCAGATCCATCTTCAGCTCAGGAGCCTAGACCCCTTCGGGAGGGTCCGGAGCTACCTAAAGGCGAGTCTGGGTCCCAGCTCCCACACACGGATCCTAAAGGCAAGAGGCCTAAGGATCACCTCTCTTAATTGAGGGAGTTCCCACAGTACAAGAAAAAGGTCCGAACCCCTCTGAGGAGGTCCGAGCTGATGAAGAACAAAATTTGGACCCTTTAGAGAAGGCCCGGGTTGCCCAAGAAGAAGATTTGGACCCCTACGGGAGGGTCCGGGTTGATGGAGAAGAATCTATGGGGCCCTCCGGGAGGGTCCAGACTGTCCAGCGACCAGTGTACTTCATCAGTGAAGTGCTCCATGATGCCAAGACTCATTACATTGAGGTGCATAAGCTTCTATATGCAATCCTTATAGCCTCAAGAAAGCTACGTCATTACTTCCAGGCCCCCAAGATAACAGTGGGAACTTCTTTTCCACTACTTGCTATATTACATAATCCAAATTCTACTAGAAATATTGCCAAGTGGGCTGCAGAGCTAGCAAAATTCGATCTCCAATTCTTGCCTTGACATGCTATCAAGAGTCAGGTGCTGGCTGACTTCGTGGTGGAATGTACTCCTTCTTCACCAACTCCAGGGGGCCTCAGTGAGCAAAAGCCAAAACCTAAGGTCCCGATCTTCACTAAGCCTCACTGGACACTCTACTTTGACGGCTCCATGCAGAAGCAACGGGCTGGAGCTGGAATCCTTCTCCTCGCTTCGACCGGGGAGAAGGTCAAGTACATGGTACACCTTGACTTCAAGGCAACCAACAACATAGCGGAGTACGAAGCTCTCATCTACGGACTCAAGGTGGCCCTATCATATGGCATCAGGCAGCTAATCGTGAAGGGTAATTTACAACTCATCATCAAACAAGTCAAAGAATAATGCAGTTGCAACAATCCCGAACTCGCTGCTTATTTACTTGAAGTCTAGAAGCTACGGAAGGACTTCCACGTCCTGGATCTTTGTCATGTCCAACATCTCAACAACGCTGAAGTTGACGATCTCTCGACGAAGGCTTCAATAGGAGCTCAAGCTCCTCATGGAGTTTTTGTTAGAAGATTGCCAGAACCCGCCGCTCAGCCCTCCGAACTGAGTGATGGGGGCAAGACCAACACCTCGAAGTTGGTGGTCCCCGTGTCCCTATTACCACGACGCCCACCAAGAATCGTAGGCACTGTTGGAAGCTTCGAGCAACCCAGCGCGCAAGATCCAGAAGCTCAAGTTAGCTCTGATGCATGGATCTCGGAGATCCGGAGCTACTTGAAAGACAATATCCTTCCTAAAGACGGTGCTTCCGCTGATCGAATTGCTAGATTGACTAAAAGATACACGTTGGTAGAAGTGGATCTTTATCGATGTGGTGCCAACGGCGTTCTAATGTGGTGCATTTCTCGGGAAGAAGGCCGCTAACTTCTCACTGAAATCCATGGAGGAAAGTGTGAGAACCATGCGTCTTCTCACACGTTGGTTGGTAAAGCCTTCCAGCTTGGATTTTACTGGCCTACAACACTCCAGGATGCAGTTGAGTTGGTAAAGAAATGTGAAGCGTGCCAGTGCCAATTCCACGCGAAGCAGATTCACACACCGGCTTAGTCACTGCGAATGATAACTCCCACGTGGCCTTTCGCTGTGTGGGGGATGAACATTTTGGGACCTTTCCAAAAGCAATTGGAGGTTACAGGTTCCTATATGTCACCATCGACAAGTTCACCAAGTGGTCGAAAGCTACCCCAATTGTGACAATCAACAAGCAATCTGCTATCAAGTTCTTGAAGTCCATAGTCTGTAGATTTGGAGTTCCAAATAGAGTCATTACTTACAACGAAACCCAATTCACAAGTGCAACATTTCAAGGGTACTGCAAAGATCTCAACATACAAGTCAGTTATGCATCAGTAGTTCACTCGACAAGTAATAGCCAAGCTGAGAGAGCTAATGCAGAAATACTCGAGGGACTCAAGACTCGCCCATATGAGCGCCTGAAAAAAACATACAGCCAATTGGATAAAGGAGCTTCCGTCCGCATTGTTGGCAAGCAGGAGAACACCTAACCGGGCAACCAGAGAGACACCTTTCTTCTTGGTGTACGAAGCTAAAGCAGTCCTTCCTTCGGAGATCACCATGGGTTCTCTTCGAGTTTGGACCTTCGACGAAGCCACGCAGTACAAGCTCCAACATGAATACCTGGACCTCGTAGGCGAGGCAAGGTGCCAAGCGGCTGTTCGGAATGCACGATACTGCCAGGCTCTCCGGCACTATCATCAAAGGTTTGTGCGCAACCGATAGCTAGAAGAAGGCGATTTGGTGTTGTAGAGAATACTGACTCGAGAAGGGATGAACAAACTCTCCCCAAGGTGGGAAGGTCCCTTCTGGGTTATCAAAGTTTCTCGCCCTGGATGCGTTTGCTTGGCGACAGAGGATGGGACTCCGCTTCCCAACTCGTGGAACATCGAGCACCTCTGTAAGTTTTATGCTTAGCTACACGAAGGTGAGTCTGTTTGTATAAACTGTATTTCTAATAGTCCATGTACAAAGTCGGGAAGGGTCCTAGTGCACTTAATTTGGTCCTGTACTTTAGGTGTGTCTGTACCCTCCCTTGGTTAGATCAAGATGAATAGCACACTTAACTTGGTCATTGTACTTTAAGTGTGTCCTTGTCTTCCCCTGTAATTCAGACCTTAATGAGAAAACATTTTATACGGACAGAATCTTCGTGCATTTCATTTGTACAAGCTCATTATATTTTGATCTTCTTGCCTATAACAATGTTGTGCAATCCTTTTGAAATTTAGTTCGGGGTAGTTATGTGATATATAAGTTGTATTGGTAATTTTCTTTTGAGTTTTAGCATTGCTGTATGGTATACTCGCTTGAAAACTAAAGCCAATGACATGTCTAGAGTGTGCTATCGACTTAGACTGGTCAGACACCCTAAGTACGCCACTCTACCTATATCCTGGCAGGTCTTAGTAGGGCGGGTCCGGAAGGCATTCAGACCTAAAGAAATTTCATTAATACACTTAAGACATCATGTTAAATTCCTTAGGATCTAAGATTAAAAGAAGGATATTAAGTCGCAAAAAAGTTATCGACAAGAGGACGAATTTTACTGCTTTTCTTATTTTTATGCGCCGGAAAAATGAATATTCGATGGTGATTTGCTCGATGATGGTGGATGCTGCCGCAGCACTAGCTCCGTCAACCCCCAGGGGGCCTGTCGTCGATTTTCTGTACATTGATAGTGGGCGCCGTCAAAGCTACCAAGCTTCAAAAACCCCTAGGGGGCCCGCCGTCGACGTTCTATATGTTGATAGTGGGTGTACCAAACTCCGACAACCCCTAGAGGGCCTGTCGTCGATGTTCTATGGGTTGACAATGGGCGCCGTTGAAGCTACCAAGCTCCTACAATCCCCAGGGGGCCCACCGTCGACGTTTTATGCGTTGACAGTAGGCGTCGTCAAAGCTACCAAGCTCCGACAACCCCCAGGGGGCCCGCCGTCGATGTCCTATATGTTGATAATGGGCATCATCAAAGACACTAAGCTCCGACAACTCCCAGGGGGCTCGCCATCGACATAACAAAGGGTCCTTGGAGATATCGGAGGCAAGACTCGAAATTCGGAGATATCATACTGGTTACGAACTTGGAGCTATCGAGTTTTCAAGACATTGTCTAAATCCTCATGGTAGATGCCTCCAATTTATTGAACACATTTACTAGGAGGCCAACAATATAAAAGGCAATGCATTGAAGACACAAAAAATGGAATTCAGAAGGATTTCATATTTCATTCATTCAAAATTAGAGGATTACAAGTTGAAGGGAAAAGGGGAAAAGTCCTAACTGCTGGAGTTCCTATTGAAGAATGAGGCAACTGTCTGGGCAGCTTCTTGAACGCTGGCCCTGGTGGCTTCTTCCTCCTCGACAACGGGTCCTTCAAACACCGGAGCTAAGGATATCTGGGGATCCTGGCTCTTGAGACATTCCAACACATATTCGGCAATGTTCTTGGCTAGGGTCCTTCCTTCCGTCTCCAGTTCGTCAACGACCACGTCACTCATGGCTTCAAACTTCTTGCCGGTAGAGGTCAATGTTACCAGTGCCTTGTTCATCTTCGGTTCCAGGTCAGCCAGACGTACCGGGCTGAAATCAAATAGTACCAGAACTTCATTAGCTTGCCCCAAGAAATCCCAGACTTGCTGGGACTCAGTTGCTCTCAAGCTCCTAAGTTCCTATAGTGACTTTCTGACAGCCGAAAGTTCTGCATAACCTTCCCTGGAGAAGCGCTCGACTTCCTTAGCATGCTGATAGATACTTTCAACCATCCGCTTTTCTTAGTCGTTGAGCTCTTTCTCTCGGAGGTGGATACAGTTCCTCCACTCTGCCAAGTCCTTCTCATTGGCCTTCACTTTATCCTCTCTAGTGGAGATATCAGTCTCTCTTTTGGAGACATTTACCCCCAGCTGCCATATCCAATCCTTCTCTTGATTGCACCACAGATCGAACTGTTTGGCACGATCATCTAAGCTTTGCTCTCCCAGCGATAGCCTTTAGGCAAGCTCCTCCTCCCTCTTCAAGATGTCTTCCTCTTTCTCCAGGAGCTTATACTCCTTTTGATCGAGGGCTTCCTGACGCTTGAGAAGTTGCTCATTCAGCTCATTGAGGCTATTTGAGCAATTGTCGCCCGCTTCACTGGCCTCCTCATCATGCTCAAACATCTCTCCGGTTTTATCACCGAGAGCCTTAATCATGGCTTCTCTCTCATTGAGTGCGCGGTCTAACCGTGCCAGCTGGGCCTTTTCCTTGGCTATCCACTCCTTCTGGTCAGCCAGCCGAGACTGCGTCAGCTTCGTCTCGAAGTGAAGTCTATTATGCCAACGCCTTAGGGTGTTGCGCTCTTCTTCGAGAGTCTTGCTTTCGTAGTTGTAAGGATCGAATGCCCAAGAGGGGGGGGGGTGAATTGGGCTTCTTTTCAAAAATTAAAGCAATAAAACTTAATTACTAAAAGCCCAATTTCCTATGCAAACAACCTATGCATTCAAGTGAATAGTAACTTTGTGGTATAAGAAATGCATAAGTGTAAGGGGAGAGGAAGAAAGCGCAAACTCCCGAGGAGACACGGAGATTTATCTCGTGGTTCGGCAAGATCGTCAAGATCTTCCTACATCCACGTTGTGGCACCCACCAAAGGGTATAGCCACTCCCAAGTCACCGAGACTAGGGATCTTCACTATACTTCTCCGTTTGCCAACCTCGGCAAGGTGGAGCTCAAGCCTTGTACAACTTGGATCCTCCAGGCTTTCACAACTATCTTGGAAAGCTCTGGAAGGTTCTCTCAAATACAATCACCAAGGGACACTCCCTTACAGCTCTCACTACACTAGAGATTCCAATCACCAAGATTGGAAGCACACAAGCACTATCTCTAGCAAGTTCTAGCCTATCTCTTGGTGTGTAAGTGGTGTAGATGATCTAGAAGTGTTAGCTCAACGTCTTGAATGCTTGAGAATGTGTAGAGTAGGTCTGGTAGTCAAGACTTGTCGAATAGACTGGTTGAAGGGGTATAAATAGCCAGCCTCCATGAAATAGCCGTTGGAAAAGTAGGCTGACATCACTGTTCTGCGAACACTGGATGATCCGATGCTCCCCCTTCTGTTATCATCGGTCAAATCCAAATTAGCTGATGTCACTGTGTCAGATATGACCGTTGTTAGACCGATGTTGCCCTTGCCTTCTCATCGGATGATCCGGTGGCACTTCATCCAGAATTAGTTCAGAATTGATGCTTACTGGAGTGATCGACCGATGTGTTCATAGTTGTACATCGGAGGGTCCAGTGTTACACTTGGTCCAGGGAGATTGCTAACTGTACTGATGGACCGATATAACATGCCCTTTATCATCGGATGATCTGGTGAGTACTTAGTTCTAAGGTCTTCTTCTTCTGCTGAACCAACTTGACCGATGTGTTGTTTTGTGGAAACATCGGTTGATTTGGTGAGTTGATTTTGTTTGCTTCGAGTTGTCCTAAGTGATTCTTTTGGAATTTGCTCGATTGACCTCTTAGGCATTGGTTGAAAATATTCTTCTGATGATTATCAAGCATTGAGTGCTGTCAATTTTGGTTGAATAATTTTGACATGTGAGCTTTTACTTCTAATCTTCATAAACATTGATTGATCTCATAGAATGATTGTTTAGGGGTCTCCAATTGTATCCAATGAGCAGTAGATGATATTCATATAGATTTCATTTGAGTGTGATGAGTGATATGGGAGACCTTGCATCCACAAATTCATTAGTAAAATCCAATGGTTGTCATTAATCACCGAAACCATACCTCATGGGGGCCTAGATGCTTTCAATCTCCCCCTTTTTGGTGATTGATGATAACACAACAAGTGAAGCATAATAGTAATGAATTTGACAATACGATACTCAAGAAGATATGCAATGAGTACAAGATATGGCACATTAAACTAACTTGAAAGCTTAACGATCAATAACATATGAGAGAATTAAGAGTCACAAGAATACACAATGAATAGCAAAGAAGTAGCAAATCATCAAATTACAAAAGGACTCCAAAAAGATAGACTCCCCCTACAGCTAGGACTCCCCCTGAGGCTAAGCTAGACTCCCCCTGACTCTTCTCCCCCTTTGGCATCAAGACACCAAAAAGGAAGCCGAGTGCCTAAGGATCCTGAGCGCTCGGAGCGATGACGAACTGGTCACCGTTGGGGGTGCTGTCGTCGGAGCTGCTGCCTGCTGCTGCTGAGGCTGGAGTAGCGGTGACATGAGCTGTAGGAGCCGCTATTGGTGCCTGCTGAGACTGAACTGCTGGAAACAGGGCACTGACAATAGACGCTGACGTCTGCTGGAAAAGCGTCGTAGCCGGCAGAGGAGAGTGGATAGGAGCACCTGGAGCAAGCAGTGGGGACATGCTGATCGTCGGGATCGGCGTGGTCGGCACTGGTGCTGAAGCTGGAGCCAGAACAGGAGGACCTGGAGCAAGGCTTGGAAGGTGAGATGGCAGGGCAATCCCGGTCTGCGTGTAGAGGTTGGTGATCAACCCCAGGATGCCCATCATCACCTGTTGCGTTTGCTACTGCTGGTCGAGAGAGCGCTGATGCATCTGATCAATCTGCCCAATCAGCCTGTCAGTGTCCTCTCGCCTCTCGTGGGCGATCTATCGCTGCATCTCCTGCTGTTGCTGCTGGAGCTCCAAGAGACGCGTAGCCTGCTCAGCTCGGGCCTGCTCAGCTGCAAGCCGGTCTAGGCACTACTGCTCAACCATATGCTGAAGTAGGGAGGTAAGCTCAGATGGTTGGGAGACCTGTGCCTCTGACACTGGAGGTGGAGTAGGTGGTGGCACAGTCGAGCCTCCAGCCTCCGCGTCGTGCTGCCTGGGTGAGGGAGGAGGCAGGAAGTACTCCTCGACACTATCGCTGGTGTCACTCTCGGACCAAATACGCTAAAGGTCCTCACCCTGAGCCCCTGCCTGTGCTAGTCTCTCGTCTTCCTTCTCCAGGTCTGACTAGTCTTCCTCGGATAGACGAGCACGGACCTGACGCTCAATAGGACAGCCAAGGCGGCGGTCTCCAGGAGCTGGAGCACGGTAGTGGCTGAACCGTGTGACGCTCTCGTCGGTGAGACTGTCACGCATGGCGGACCCCTCTGGAGCTACCATGTAGAGCAAGTAACTGATCCAGTGACCAAATACGAGCTGCCTCATCATCCCAACTCCATCAGTGATTATGTCCTCCATCTCACATATGAGGATGTCCACAATGTCGAACTCCATCCCGTTCATGATGTAGAACAGGAGAGTCCACTGCAGGCTGGTGAACCCCTCAAGGTATCCGGACCTCGGCAAAAGTGTGCGGCGCAAGGCAAGATGCACAGTGCGCACAGCTGGAGTGAGTAGTGCCGGTACCCTCGGCTGGTCTGGAGAGAAAGACTGAGCAAACAGTGAACGTATCTCCTCAAGTGGTGGTGCCACTCCTCCAGTGAGCGGCCTCCTCGTTGGGTCAGCCTGTCCATACACCCTCTCGTGCAGGCAAGTGTCATGGAGATCCACTCCTAGCACCTGTCCCAAAGTCTGTCTGGTCAAGTGATGATGCTGGCCCATGAACATGAAATCTATGGATCTGTGGCCCTCAGAGACGTAGAGTGTGGCATAGAATACTCGGACCCAGTCCTTCACGTAGGCACTTCTCTCGTAGGACATCAGCTCCACCAGCCCTCTATACCTCTCAAAGTAAGGGCGTACCTCTGTCCTTGCTGCAAGTCCAAGCTGATCCCAATCCAGGAAACTATGCTGGAAGAGCTTATGGCCCCAACGTCTATAAGTCTTGTACAGTGACGCCTGTGTCAAGGTCCAAAAGCGGCTGTCCACGAGTGACTCTCTGTGATGTGGAAACCACTCCTCAAGTAAAATGCTCCATATGAGCTTTCTGAGCTGCTTGGCATTCATCTTCCTGAAGTATGTCAGCCGGACACCCTCACCAACATGAACGCTGGTGTCCATCTCATAGACGGCTCTCTGGGCCGCCCTATCATCTCGAAGGTCAGCAGCTGACAGTCTCGGTCTCGAGGGTGCAGCTGGGTGACCCCCACGGGTCTTGGCTGAGCGCCGGCGAACAAGCGGCACTTCGGGCTCCTTTTCTTCCTCGAACTCCTCTGGCATGGGAGGCTGCCTCTGACGGGCCTCGCGGATCCTCAACGATCCTCCTCAGTCACGCTCTCGCTCCTCAGTGGCACGAGCGGCCATTAGGGCTTTCTTCGCCTCCTTCGACAGCTTCTGCTTTTTGGCAGCCAACTCCTCGATAGCCTTGCCCTTTCCCTTCTTGTCACAGCCCATGACGACGACGAGGATGAGCACGCGGTACAAACGAGCTCGGGGATGGCGACGCGAAGGTCGTCGCGGCTGGGAACCCTAGCGGTGAAGCGACAGCGATCGAAAAGGGGAAAGAACCACGACGGCGCAGAGTGTGGTGCCTGGAATCGGCGGCTGTGCTTGGGGAGGCGGCAATGGTGTGTGGGAGACGACGGTGGCGGCGCTGCATGGAGCGGCGGCGGCGGCACTTTGTGGAGCGACGGCGGCGGCGCTGCGGCAGCTGGAGGCGGCGGTGGCCGGAGGCGGCGGCGGCCAGAGGACGGCGGTGGCTGGAGGTGCGGAGTGGCGGCTGCGGAGGTGAGGCGTCGGGCGCGGCGGAGTCGGGGAGAGAGAAAAACGGAGGTGAAGCAGCGCGCTAAATAGGTGGGGCCCGAGCCCTAGCTCAAATTTTAACACCGGATGAACCGACGTTAGATGATAGGAACATCAGTCGAATGGCACAGTAAGGGTATTCCAAAAGGTACCGTTGACACCAGATGGTCCGACGATGAGGGGATTTGCATCGGTGGAATTTAGCACAATTCTAGAAATGTGAACATCGGATGCACCAATGTTTCTCAGAGTGAACTCATCGGTTGATTTGTATTACTGACTGAACTGACCCTTGGCATTTGAACACAAACTGATCCGATGAGCTTCTGGCCTATGCATCGGATAATCCGATGACTACAAAACAGCAACATCCCATATATGTCCTTTGACTCAAACAAACAAACACGAAGAAACACATGTCTTAGGACTTTTTGGGCAACCCCTTACCCCTAAAAAATTACTAATTGCCAATAGCTTGGCTAAGCCCTAAAGCAAATAGAACACTGAAGTAAATAAGGAATAAATCCAAATAAAATGTAAGGCCCATGCTTTGTGAGCTAGAGGATGAAGACTTCTAACTCTTTAAAGCATGTTCCTTTAGGCATTAACACACCTAACATTTTGTTCTTTCCACATCATGTGAGTTGAGATATTGCATTTCAAACAAGTCTCTTTCTCATGAGGTGGGTTCCCCTTTGTGACAATCTACTGTATGCAATGCCAAACAATTTATAATGCAATAAATTTAAATATGAGTTCAAGTCTATATGGCAGGCATCATGCAAGACATAAAGTAAATCTATCTTGCCAAATTTGAACCTTTCAAAGGCTTCTTCAGGGAGATCCACTCTCCAAGCCTTGGGGAAACCCAAAAGAACCTCCATACCAAGCTAACCCTTGCTCACCCCTATCCTTTGAAAGTTAGACAAGACCTATATGAGATGCATTCTTACATGACCATGGCAACTTACATGACGTTCGATGCATCTAGCACATTTAGTTCACTTCTTAGTCTAGAAAAAGTTTTCTCATCAAGTGGTTTAGTGAAGATATCCGCCAATTGTTCTTCGGACCTAACACCTCGCAATGAGATGTCTCCCTTAGCTTCATGGTCCCTCAAGAAATGATGGCGAATATCAACGTGCTTAGTGCGGGAGTGTTGAACGGGGGTTTTAGCTATCTTAACCGCACTTTCATTGTCACAAAGGAGAGGCACACAACCAAGTTTAATACCAAAGTCCAAAAGGGTTTGCTTCATATAAAGAATTTGGGCACAACATGCACCGACCGCAATATATTCCGCTTCCGCCGTGGACAAAGCGACAAAATTTTGCTTCTTGCTAGACCAAGATACTAGGGAACGCCCAAGCAAGTGGCACCCACCGGAGGTACTCTTGCGATCCACACGACATCTGGCAAAGTCCGAATCCGAGTAACCCAAGAGATGGAATTTTGCACCTTTAGGGTACCACAAGCCCACACTAGGGGTATGCTTAAGATACCGAAGTATCCTAAAGATCGCCTTCCGATGCGATTCTTTAGGTGCCGCTTGAAAGCGAGCACACAAGCATACGCTAAACATGATATCGGGCCTAGATGCGGTAAGATAAAGCAATGAACCAATCATAGAATGGTAGTTAGATTGATCAATAGGTTTACCGTCCTTATCCGCGTCGAGATGACAATTTGTTGCCATTGGAGTGCATCTTGAGCTACAATCTCCCATCTCAAATTTCTACAAGAGGTCCTTGGTATACTTCTCTTAATAGACGAAGGTCCCCTCTTGAAGTTGCTTGATTTGAAATCCAAGGAAGAAGTTGAGCTCTCCAATCATCGACATCTTGAATTCCCTAGACATCATTTTGCCAAACTCATGGCTAAGAGCTTCGTTAGTTGAACCAAAAATAATATCATCAATGTAAATTTGACAAATAAATAATTCTCCGTCGATGTCTTTGGTGAAGAGTGTAGTGTCCACCCTCCCGATCTTGAATCCTTGCATGATCAAGAAATCCCGTAGTCGTTCATACCACGCCCTAGGTGCTTGCTTGAGCCCGTAGAGTGCCTTGTGTAACCTAAACACATGATTAGGATTCCTCGGATCTTCAAACCCGGGAGGTTGTTCAACAAAGACTAGCTCGTTAATATAACCATTAAGAAAGACACTTTTCACATCCATTTGATAAAGCTTTATGTTATGATGTGATGCAAAGGCAAGAAGTATACGGATGGCTTCTAGCCGGGCGACCGGAGCAAATGTCTCCCCAAAGTCTAGTCCTTCAACATGCGAGAACCCCTTGGCCACAAGTCTTGCCTTGTTGCAGACCACAACACCGTTCTCATCTTGTTTATTGCGGTACACCCACTTTGTTCCAATGACGTTCTTGTCCTTTTGTCGCTCCTCCAACACCCACACTTCATTGCGGATGAAGTTGTTGAGTTCTTCTTGCATGGCCATCACCCAATTTGGATCTTGGAGTGCTTCCTTAATGTGAGTGGGTTCTACACATGAAACAAATGAGTAGTTCTCACAAAACGAAGCGAAATGGCGAGAACGTGTACTTACTCCCCTTGACGGACTTCTGATAATTTGGTCCATCAGATGCGCCTTGAAGATGCGTCCATGCCTCATAAGTTGTTGTGAAGCACTTGGCGGTGGTGATGCGTGTTGCTCTTCATGTGGTTGGACTTGATCATGGACTTCTTCTTCTTCTTGATGTTGTGTGGCTTGTGAATCTTGAGTCGGCAATGGATCATCCTTCTCTTCTTCATCAACTTGAGGCGCCATAGATGTGTTGATGTTGGAACTTGAAGCTCCCCCTTGATCATGGCTCTTCTCAACTTTAGGCTTGATGTCTCCAATGGTCATGTTCTTCATAGCTTCTCGTAGAGGCTCATCATCTATTTCATCATGACCAAAACTCTCCTCTTGGGAGCCATTAGTTTCATCAAACTCAACATCACAACTTTCGTCAACTAAACCGGAGGTTTGGTTGAATACTCAATATGCTTTTGAGTTTGATGCATAACCAAGAAATATACCAACATCACATCTTCTTTCAAATTTACCGAGCCTTTTCTTGCGGTAGATGTAACACTTGCACCCGAAGACTCGGAAATAGGAGATGTTGGGCTTTCTCCCAATGAGAAGTTCATATGGGGTCTTTTGAATTAGTCGATGTAGGTAGATCCAATTTGCGGCATGGCACGCCGTGTTGATTGCTTCGGCCCAAAACTTCTCGGACGTGCCATAGTCATCAAGCATTGCTCGTGCAAGAGTGATGAGAGTCTTGTTATTCCTTTCAACAACACCATTTTGTTGAGGAGTGTATGTGGCCGAAAACTCATGCTTCACGCCTTCACGGTCACACCACTCCCCAATGTTGTAGTTCTTGAATTCAGTGCCGTTGTCACCCCGAACCTTGATGATGGGAAGTTGAAGTTCCCTTTGAGCACGATTGGCAATGGTCTTGAACACTTCTGGAGTTTCACTCTTGTCACCTAGAAACAATGTCCAAGCATAGCGAGAGTAGTCATCAACTATAAAAAGATAATAGAGGTTACCGCCAAGACTTTGATATGTGGACGGTCTAAAGAGGTCCATGTGGAGTAGCTCAAGTGGCTTGGAGGTTGACACCATTGTCTTCATCGGGTGGTGTGAAGCAACTTGCTTCCCGGCTTGACAAGCGCTACAAAGCTTGTTCTTATCAAATGTGACATCCTTCACGCCGGTCACCATCCTAAGCTTGAATGACTTCTTGAGCTTGCTCATCCCAATGTGCGCTATGCGTCGATGCCATAGCCAACCCAAACTCGTCTTAGTGAAAAGACAAGTGGTCAAGCTAGCATCCTTGTTGGAGAAGTCTACTAGGTAGAGATGTCCATGCCGAAATCCTTTGAAGATTAGTTCTTGGCTTGTTTCACTACTCACAACAACATCATTTTTGCTAAAGGTGCACGTTAGTCCAAGTTAACATAATTGTGCAATAGAGAGTAAATTAAAACTAAGTGACTTAACGTACAATACATTGGAAATAGATAAATCATTTGAAATAGCAATCTTACCTAACCCAATTACCTTCCCCTTAGAGTTATCACCAAAGGTGACTTGTTCATGATTGCTGGGGTTTTCTATGGTGGTTAACATACCATCATTGCCGGTCATATGTTGAGTGCACCCGCTATTGAGTACCCAATGCTTTCCTCCGGCTTTGTAGTTCACCTACACACATGAATTCAATTTTTGACTTTAGGCACCCAAGCCAACTTAGGTCCTTGTATGTGTGATACAAGTGTTTTTGGGACCCAAAGTTGCTTGGGGAGCTTCCCCTTCATGCCCTTTATGTCCTTGCCAATGAACCTTGCCTTCGCTTTGCCGTCTACTTTACTCAAGAGATAATAATGATCATTGAAAGTAGACTTGTAGTTAGTAGGCATGTTTGGAGAAGGTCGGTTGGGAAGAGGACACTCCCTTGTATGGTGACCGGTGACCTCACAATGTTGGAAATAGGAACCAACTTCCTTGATGGAGCTTGTTCTAAGCTCCGGTGAGGGCACCTTTCCTTTGTTAGGCACCGGGAAGGATCCAAGTCCTCTTTTGTTGAATGCCTTTGCTTGTTGGAAGAGGATTTCCTTGTGCTTGACTTCTCCCTTTGATAGTCTTGCCACACTAGTGCGGAGACTTTCGATTTCTTCCAACAAGTCCTCCCTAGCATTCTCTTTCAAAGGCAAAGACTTGTGCAAGACATTAGTGGCATGAGAAGTAATGGATACCTTATCATTAAGAGCTTGTTTATTTATATTTTTCAATTCTCAATCAAGCACTTCATAAGCAAGGTTAAGTATTTGATGCTCTTGGATTAACTCATTGTGCTTTCCCAAGAGTGCTTGGTGGGCTAAGTCAAGCTCATGATGATCTAGCTTGATTTGAGCCTTATCCTCCTCAATTTGCTTGACATGGGATTTGAGCGTGTCATGCTCCTTAAGTATGCTTTCATACTTGTCAAGAAAATCAAGGTTAGCACTCTCAAGCTTAGCACGAGTTTCTTCAAGAGCCTTGACCTTACTCTTTTCCCTCTTAATGATAGTGTGGTATTCATTTATTAATGAAGTTAAATCATCGGGGGAAAGCTCATCATCGCTAGAGTCATCACATACCTTGGTGTTACCTTTAGCCATGAGGCACATGGGAGGTGGATGAAGGAATGAGTCATCATTGTTGGCAATGGCAAGGCCAACCAAACTTTGTTCTTCCGCTTCACTCTCTTTATCACTTGATTCTTCATCGGTAATCCATTCATTTGCCTTACACATGAACACCTTTTGTGGTCCTTTTCTCTTCTTTGGGAAGAGTTTAGCCTTCTTGCCCTTGTCATGTTTCTTCTTCCCAAAGGATCTTGGTTTGGGCTTGACCTCTTCTTCATCATCTTCACTATCTTCAAGCTTGCGATGCTTGTCCTTGTGGTTCTCTCTTCTTTTGTCCAGTTTTGGACAATCATAGGAGATGTGGCCTTGATCACCACAATTATAGCAAGTCTTGTTATCATCTCTCCTTGGTAGAAAAGCCTTCTTCTTGGGATCAAAGGTGTATCCCTTCTTGGCAATTTTGGAGTTCAAGCGAGAGAACTTTCTCATCATCAAAGCAAGCTCATCATCGTCATCTTCACTTGATGCTTGCTCTTCTTCACTTGAGCTGGGCTCAACCACTTTCTTTTTCTTGAGACTTGTTTTCTTGGTGGAGGCCTTTAGAGCGATTGTCTTTGAAGATGATTGCTCCATCATCCCAAGTACACTCATCTCATGAGCGTGAATCTCTCCAATAAGTTCCGAAACTTCAATGTGGTCAAGAGATTCTTTTTGAAGCATGGAGTTGATGATGTTGTACTTTGGCTTGGGGAGGAGCATAAGAATCTTGCAGTTGATGTGTCCCTTGCCAAGAGAAGCAATATCAAGAGCATTAATTTCTTCAATAAGCACATTTAAGTGAGAAAACATGTAATTGACATTTTCATGAGGTAACATTTTGAACTCATCATATTTGGCTTTAAGCATATGATATTTTAGTTCTTTGACACGAGAAGAACCCTCATGAATTTCTATCAAGCAAGCCCAAATTTCACAAGCTTTCTCTTTGCTAGCAATCCTAGCAAATACATCTTGACTAATACATTCATAGATTGCATTTCTAGCTTTAGCATCCCACTTGATTTGATCACCAACATAATTGTGCTCACCAAACTCCGCATGGGTCGCTTCCCATACCTCGGGAGCAATAGCGTCTAGATAAGCACGCATGCGTGCTTTCCAATAGGCAAAGTTCTTGCCCTCGAAGATAGGAACCGAACCCCCAATCTTGGCCATTTTAGCTCTCTAGCGGTAAAGATAGAATGTTCCAATGAGAAACCTTGCTCTGATACCAATTGTAAGGATCGAATGCCCAAGAGGGGGGGGGGGTGAATTGGGCTTCTTTTCAAAAATTAAAGCAATAAAACTTAATTACTAAAAGCCCAATTCCCTATGCAAACAACCTATGCATTCAAGTGAATAGTAACTTTGCGGTATAAGAAATTCATAAGTGTAAGGGGAGAGGAAGAAAGCGCAAACTAACGAGGAGACACGAATACACGGAGATTTATCCTGTGGTTCGGCAAGATCATCAAGATATTCCTACATCCACGTTGTGGCACCCACCAAAGGGTATAACCACTCCCAAGTCACCGAGACTAGGGATCTTCACTATACTTCTCTGTTTGCCAACCTCGGCAAGGTGGAGCTCAAGCCTTGTACAACTTGGATCCTCCGGGCTTCCACAACTATCTTGGCAAGCTCATACAATCACCAAGGGACACTCCCTTACAACTCTCACTACACTAGAGATTCCAATCACCAAGAATGGAAGCACACAAGCACTATCTCTAGCAAGTTCTATCCTATCTCTTGGTGTGTAAGTGGTGTAGATGATCTAGAAGTGTTAGCTCAACGTATTGAATGCTTGAGAATGTGTAGAGTAGGTCTGGCAGTCAAGTCTTGTCGAATAGACTGGTTGAAGGGGTATAAATAGCCAGCCTCCACGAAATAGCCATTGGAAAAGTAGGCTGACATCACTGTTCTGCGAACACCAGATGATCCGATGCTCCCCCTTCAATTATCATCGGTCAAATCAAAATAGCTGATGTCACTGTGTCAGATATGACCGTTATTAGATCGATGTTGCCCATGCCTTCTCATGAGATGATCCAGTGGCACTTCATCCAGAATTAGTTCAGAATTGATGCTTACTGGAGTGATCGACCGATGTGTTCATAGTTGTACATCGGAGGGTCCGGTGTTAAACTTGGTCCAGGGAGATTGCTAACTGTACTGATGGACCGATGTAACATGCCCTTTATCATCGGATGATCCGGTGAGTACTTAGTTCTGAGGTCTTCTTCTTCTGCTGAACCAACTCGACCGATGTGTTGTTTTGTGGAAACATCTGTTGATCCGGTGAGTTTGATTTTGTTTGCTTCGAGTTTTTCTAAGTGATTCTTTTGGAATTTGCTCGATTGACCTCTTAGGCATTGGTTGGAAATATTCTTCTGATGATTATCAAGCATTGAGTGCTGTCAATTTTGGTTGAATAATTTTGACATGTGAGCTTTTACTTATAATCTTCATAAACATTGATTGATCTCATAGAATTATTGTTTAGGGGTCTCCAATTATATCCAATGAGCAGTAGATGACATTCATATAGATTTCATTTGAGTGTGATGAGTGATATGGGAGACCTTGCATCCACAAATTCATTAGTAAAATCCTTGTCATTAATCACCGAAACCATACCTCATGGGGGCCTAGATGCTTTCAGTAGTCGAAGGCAAGCTGCACCTGGTGGAGACTTGAAGGCATTGTCGATAGACAACCCCAGAGGAAACAGCTCCGAGCCTGCTTGAGGTGCCTTTGCAGGATCCAGTGGGTGTTCCAAAATTACTATCGGATCCCACAGTGCGAGAGTGTTCTCCAACAGCTCCACATCGCCGTGGCCGATCTCCGGGAGCTCATCAATATTTATTGCGGCTGAAGAAGGTCCCGCCACGGGAGCTTCAACCGCCGGAGCTGATGAAGAGGGTCCCTCAGCCGGATCTTCAATCATTGGCCCAAAAGATGAAGGACTCGCAGCCGAACCCTCTGGTTGCGCCAGGTAGGACATAACTACCTTTGGAGCTATCACTCCCGGAGTTGGCACTGAAGCGCTTGTTAGAGCTTCATCCACTTCTGGCACTGATGCCGGATCTTCCACAGCAGGCTTCAGAATTGCCGGAGTTTCTACAAACTCTTCCGCTGCGTGGTCCAGCGCTACCACGTGACCTTCAGTTGTCGGCTCTGGACTTGTCTCCACGACAGCCGATGCCAGAGCTGTCGTGTCATCTGCAACTACCACTGGGGGAGAGGCAGGAGCCGGTGCGGGAGATTCAACTGATGCAGACTCTAGAGCCGTAGTAGGCACCGGAGCCGCTGTGCTTGTTCTCGACATTCTGGAAACAGAAAGTAGGGAATTCAAGACAAAGAAAGGAACAAAATCAAAACAAAAGTTAAAGAGCCGATTCTTACCTTGGAGTATTATCGCTCCAATCGGCGCATATCTTCTTCCTTGGGCGTCTGGAGCTAGAGGGCTCCATCGTCGGTGTGGTGGACGCTCTGGGACCCGAACTTGGAGTTGAGGCGGCCACTGGTGCTGTCACCTCTTGTACCTCCGCATTCAGAGGATATACAACGGACGTAGAGCCACCAGTTGGCATCGGGGAGGGAGTTGACTCTTTGGAGCCAGCACCCCCTATGGGCACTGGAACTGAAGCACCAGCCGGAGCTGGAGGCACAATCACCAGGGACCTAAGCCGAGGTTGAGGGGTCGCTACCGTTGGAGCTTCCCTTACACTGCTTCCATCGCCCCTTGTCAGCTTCCACTTGCGACTTGAAACTTCGATGGGAGCCTTCTCTTTGCCTCGGTCGGAGGTTGACTTCTTTGGAGGGGAAGCTGCGGGACCTTTGCCTTTGCCGCTGACCGGCGCAGGTCTGGAGCCTTCATGAGAGCAAGGAGCCCCGGGGATAACAATTCCCACCAGAGGAGCGCTCTAACGCTTATCCACGAGACCCAAATCATCAAGTGCTGACACCTTCTTCCAAAGCTCCCTCCTGAACTCTAGCACCATGTTCAGGGGCAGGAACTCTGTCGGAGGAGTCAGATCATCAGGGAGAATGGTCCCGTGCTGTAGCTTTTGAAGATGAAGCTTCAAAGCCTCTTCATTCAATTTGGACCCAGTGCCCGTCTCAATCCTGTTGTGGTCGTGCTCTCCACCAAATTCCCACACGAGCCACTCCCTCGTCTTCAGCAAAGCCCACCGGTTAGTCAAGAAGTTGGCGATGACCATCAGGGGAGTCACTCCCCCTTTGATGCACTCCTGGATCCTTGTCAAGATCGGGTTGTACTCCTATGATAGCGTCGGAACCACCTCCCAAGCATCGGTGTCGACGGTCGGAAGGCCGTCTGGCAGCTCCAGCATATCGTGGAAATCCACCGTGATGACCACCCACTCCTTCTTCCAGATGTCCCACTTCCAAGAAGGGAACGTCTTCAGGTACTTGAGGGGCGAGTTCTTGTGTTTCACGAAGTAGTAGAAGCCAAGATACTTTTGCTCTTCCCAGTTGCGTGGACCGTGAAGAAGGTCCGGAAAAGCTCGATGTAGAGAGGCACACCCACCCACATCTCGCAAAAGTGGACAAAAGTCGCCACTAGAAATAAGGAGTGGGGGCTAAGGTGATGAAGCTACAGGCCATAAAAGTCCAGAAGCATCAGCAGGAAGCTTGAGAATGGTGGGATGAGCCCCACCATGGTATACAACAAGAAGTAGACGATCTCGCCGGGATTCTCCTCCTTGAAGGGGAACTTGCTTATGCGGATCAGGTTGTTGAAGGAGTCGCTTGACCACCCCATGTAGGTGTGGACCTTATACAAGTCTTCATTTTTCTTGATTCGGCTGCGAGGAAGTCCTAACTCCATCGCCGCAAAGTGGATCAAAGTAGGAAGAAAGGTTGCAAGGGCGGAGAGCTCTAAGCGCGATGTCAGATGAAGGCGTAAAAAGTTCTCTTCCGCTGCGGAATTTCTCCCTTTAGTAAGCCTCTGCAACGCTTGGATGGAAACTACCTCCGAACCCGAATCACAGATGACCTCGTCAATGACAATGGGGCCCAGGTCCACTTTGCTTAAAAAGCTACACCAGGCGAACTGTTGTCATGATGAGAAGTTGGAAGCCCGAGGGCGGTCGCCTAATAGGGCTACAAAGATTACATTGGGAACCGATATCAATTTCGTATTGGGAACCGGCGACCTTCAATTGCGTGAGATCTGCACGCCAGGATCCCATTTGCCATGTCAAAAAGGGCCACATGGCGATGGCATAACTCTTTGCCGCTGCCTCAACCGCTCGAAGAAAGACTTTGAAGTCGCAGTGCGGAAATCAAAGATGGCCCCACCTCTGGTAGTATAACTTCACCCAAAAGGCTTCTTCCAGAGGTGGTACTGGGGGCCACTGTCGGTACCCTGGATACCAGGTATCCCCTGATACCACACTTAAAACCAAGGAGTTCCTATGTCTGAGTTGAAGACTTCTAATGACAACACGCGTCCTGCAGTACTGCGCCCGCATCCCTCATTTGGGTAGCTCCGGTGCTACCACGTGTCCTGCGGGACTGGACCTACCTCCCCTCACAGGGAAGCTCCAGTCCCGCCACGTGTCCAGCAACCCCAGACCTAACCTCCAGTAGTGGGAAGCTCCAGTGCCACCCCGCGTCATGTGGCTCCGGACCTGCCTCCCCACAGAGGGAAGCTCCAAAGATTCCACGTGTTCGACCTCCGGACCTAAGCCTATAACGGGAAGACTACATGATCTCCAACAGCGCGGACATTCAAGAGGAAATTAAACAGCCTTTACAAGACTTGATTAACATGTCATTAATTTAGTATTAATGACACACAACTAGAGGACTATAAAGACAGGAAACTCCACCATTAAAGCGCATTATGACATTGTTAATCACGGATTATACATGTAGATCATGTATAGGTTGTTAATTACAGCCGGGGCCACATGTCGGGCCAGGCATATACTGTAACGGCCAGTCCCTAGCATATAAAAGGGTTGCGTCTCACGGTAGAGGACAACTAAGTTGACACGTATACAAGCAACTACAAACACTCGCCATACAATCAACAACCACCGCGTGGAGTAGGGTATTATGCTCAAGTGGCCCGAACCACGTAAAAACTCCCGTGTCATCATCTTGTTCGTGACTTTATGCGCCCCATCCGCATACGAACATCTACAGACTACGTTTTAGTTGTACCGGGGGAAGTGTCGTTGCTACACTTTGATAGTTTTGAAGTGAGGGGTCCTATTTATAGCTTGGAGAAGGGTCAGTTCCCACCACCAAAAGCCCGTGAACCAGTCACCACTGACTTCTTCAAGCTAGGAGGAGCCAACACGTGGAAGTTGATAGGGTTTGGCACCAGGAAGAGGTCGACCAAACCACCAGGTCAGTCGACCTGGTCCTGGCTCCAAACGGTCTGTTCTTTCTCCAGGTGGCTTCCAGGTGGGTCCCATCCCTTGATATGGGTGATACACCGTTGGGTGGCCTCAGATACTTCTGTTTATGGGTCATTGATCCATGTGGTGCCACATGTCAGCGCTTGATTGGCTGGGATGATATTTTATAGGATCCAACCCCTTGTTTCACTTCAATTCTGTATAAAATACCTGCATGCACCAATTTCTCCAAGTACAAGTAGAAATAGGTTAAATAGAAAGGTGACATGTGCAAGAAATGATATTTCCTTCACATAATTGAGTTATATTGACGGGTGAAATTGGTATATAACAGCCATCAACAAACTCCCCCAAGCTTATCCTTTGCTCGTCCTGAGCAAAGTTAAGACTTTAGGTTGATGATCATGAGTTGCTACAATGTTCTATTTTTCAAAAGTACCATGTGCACAACAAAATACTCTACCTAGTATTGCAAAAATTGGCATGGTACTTCACCCATCTCAAGTCATTATGGGGCTTATGCCTTCTCCTATTCATGGGTGGTTGAAAGATTGTAGGATCAAAGAGCACGTGAAAATCTGCCATAGGGGGGGGGGGGGTGAATGGTAGATTTAAAAAAATCTTATGCAGCGGAAACAATTAAATCCCAATCCCTTTGGCAGAAAAACGATCTGTTAAAGAAATAGTGTGTGAGACTAATCTAAACGTGTTTCACTGTGACAAAAGTGGAGAGAATCAAGTCACGAAGAAAACACAAGAAGAATCAAAATCTGTTGAGAGAAACTCAATTTACGATCAAAAGATCGAACAAAGGTCAATCTGTCCTACCCGAGAAAAACAGTTCTGGAACGCTGCAAAGAAACTCGTGTAGATCAGAAACAACAAATCCAATGACCGTGAAATTTTGACAGATAATAGATAATCAAGTTGTGAAGACAACCCAAAAGGAATCACGTCAATTGGATCTGTAAAACTCGAGTTATGATTAAACCACCGATAAAAGGTAGTGCCGTCCAGAAACTCAACGGGTAAAACTTGTCTGGAACAAGTCGGACGAACAAGGCATAAAAGTTCCTTCAAACTATGAATTTAATTCAATAGAACACAAGAGGAACATCCCCAAAGTCGTACACCACGAGCTTTGGCCTCCGTTGCTTATATAACCAGCCCTTGGGCCAACCCAATCTCAACTAGGACTCTAATCCTACTTAGATCACGAATCGAAACATTCCATAACTGCTTAGGACTCTTCTATACGCAGATAGAAGCAATCTTAAGACTTTCAAACACCTTAGGAACGTATCTCACATTCCTAAAACAACTCAAATTCGTGACCCACATGAAATCCTATCATAACCAACTCGATACTTTCCATACCGAGCCATAACCGACTCCGCTGCAGCCAAAGTCATCAACCGATACGATCCGATCCTTCCAACCAGATCTTCACATCCATAAACCATCTTGTGAACCATGTTGCCACATCATGCACCGCATGCATACGTGCAAACACCTTCCTTCGACGTCTAGTAACCTTCATATGCACTGCCCTTGATTCAATCTTCCTGCACGACCTCCTGACCCGCTCAACCACAATTCCTCCTGAATTTGGTTGTTGGAACCTCATCTCCTCCCTAAGACTAGTCCAAAGGATCCTGTCACCAGCCATGACTTGAAATCAAGCAACACCTGCACATGAACAAACAATCAATCCTTACGAGCCCAAGTCCGCGACTTGACTCAAGTCAGTTCCAAACACAACACCTTACATGAGCACCTCACATAAGCATGTTGCAAAGCATAGCAAAACAATATTAGCCATATCAACCAAAACGCACCAAAAACTTAGCAAATGAATACTAAGCAATATTTCCAACAATATAATGCAAGTTCGAAACATTGCAAGATAAAAGCAAGAACATTGCAATCAAGCTTTGAACCTAGCCAAAACTAACCGGAGCTTGAGCCAGAGCTTACCAAAGCTAGTACATCCTAGCGCCGGAGCTTACCAAAGCTAGTACAACCTAGCGCCGGAGCTTACCAAAGCTAGTTGGACCTAGCGCCGAAGCTAACCAAAACTAGTCGGACCTAGCGCCAGAGCTAACCAAAACTAGTCGGAACTAGTCATCCCAAAAGCCTGAGCTAGAAAAACATGTGGGAGCTAACCAACATAAGTCGGACCTAGCAGAACATATCGGAGCTTAATCAAAGACATGCCAGAGCTATCAAAGACATGCCGGAGCTAAAGACAAAGCTCACTAGAGCTACCCAAAAACATGTCGGATCTAGACAAAGAATGTCGGACCTATTGTCGGACCTTGCAGAAGCTCGAAGCTAGAGTCGGACCTTGCTAAAAAGATGTTATGGCAGCATTCAAAACTTTTATTGTCAAAGCCAATGTATTCAGAACACATAGGTCTCACAAAGATAGAACAGCAAATGGAGCACACATACCCTAGATACCAAGTTCCAATCAAATTATTGAGAGTTCAATTTAGATTTAAGTATCCTGATTTAATTCTCTCAGTTTCTCCTTTATGTGTAGTGGAAATATGTCCTCACCAAGGCATTATGCCTAAATTCATGCTACCACTAAATAAGGCTTGTATGTGGAGCTTGGTAGGGAATATAGTAGGCATATTTGCAACACCTAATATTGCTAAGTCAAAAAAAGCAAGCATTAGGAGAAATCAATTCAAAACTATTTGATTCAAGACTTGTGCATGTGTGATGGAATGGAGGTGTATGTGGATATTTGAGATGACTCCTTTTTCAGTGGACTCTCTTATTTTGCAGGGATGAAACATGGCTACTTTTCTCTCTTTTTTTTTTTCTCATGCTTTTGATGTAAGCACGCATTTTTTTCTTTATCTTTTTTTTTGTAGCCATGTCTTCTACTCCCTTTTTATGCAATAAAATTTGGAGAGAGTACTAAGCATGAATGATATGGAGTTTCTCTTTTTATTGCAGAATGGTGGTATGATGAGAATTTGCTTACTTCTAGTGTAGAAGTATAGCATGTGCAAGTGAAGTATTGAATTCAAAAAGTAATGAATGAAATATCACATAGGTCTATACTAATTTGACAAAGCTCAATGTGAAGACAAATAGCATATGCATAAGGTCTATCAATGTAATGTATCATATGGCTTTGGTAGGTATTTCCAATCAAATGAGAGTACTTAAATCTTTTTAAATTTCTCTAGAAATCTAAGTTTTACTTTCAAACTAGGAATAGCAGCCCTATTACTATATCATATCTCACAACAACTTAGAATTGGATTAAGCTTTTTCTACCCACAATTTCTAAATCAAGGCAAAAGTAATTCTTGCCAATGAAAGCAATATTTTGGAGTAGTAAGTTGTAAGCTAGGGACTTAGGAAAATTAAAACATAGCAACTATTCATCATTTCATCTATGTTAATTCCAAACCATTCATACCACACATCTTTTATTTTACTTTGAAAGCAAATCTACTCTGCTTATTTTTAAGTTTTTTAATATGCATGATGGATGATGGAAAATAAATATGCAAGAGTTGTGATACAAGTTACCTCAAGTGGGGTCCTCCCCCAAGCTTGTTCTTGGCCAAGGTCCATGACAGGGGCTGAAACCCTAACGACGGATGTAGGCCATGAGGTTGGCCTAACCTTGTTGCAGCATGGCTTTGACATTGGAGGGTTGAGTGTCGATGTTGGATTGCCTTCCATGGGTTTCATGAGTGTGGTCGAGGAGAGTGTTGTCGATGTCGCTCATCCACACTTCAAGGTTTCCATAGGTTGGATGTACCTTGTTATTCCTTGGTAAGGTAGTGATAACCCTTCACACAAAGGCATGATGTGCACTCAACATGCATTGAGTGTGTTCCGTCATTTTTTGGCTAAGGTGTAGCATACCTTCTTGCCATAAAGGGATAACTTATACCCCTCATGCATTGGGTGTGATCCCTCATTCCTTGGCTAAGGTAATGATACCCTTTAGCCACAAAGGAGTGACATGTACCCAACATGTGTTGAGTACGATATGTTATTCCTTGGCTAAGGTACAACATACCTATAGCCACAAGGGATGACGTGCACTCAACATGGGTTGAGTATGATCCGTTGTTCCTTGGCTAAGGTATAAAATACCTTCTGGCCACATAGGAACAACTTGCACCTGATATACATTGGATGTGATCTTGTCATTCTTTGGTTAAAGTACATCATACCTTTTAGCCACAAAGGAATAACTTACACCCAATGATGGTGGCAATTCCCTTGAGCCTGAATGAGTGCTTAGAATAGTTGAGAGCATAATGCTCTCACATATTTGTAGCAGCCCATTGGTTGCTCACGGAGATTTTCCATGTCAAATCTTCGACCTCGTATAGTTATGGTTGACCTTCGGGCTTAATTTCTGATAGGTAGAAACCATCCTAATTTACTCCTTGGCCAAGAGATATTGATATAGAATCCTCTTAGGGTTTCCAACAATCGGATCTTTGAGTGCCTGCATGGTTATTTTACTCCTGCAAACTTCCTCTCTATGATAGAGAGGGCAAATGAATTTTCGAGTTAGGTAACCGAATCTTCATTTGTACGCATGGGGAAGAACAAGACCAAAGATGCATTGGTTCCAATTTCCAGTGTATCATGAACAATGTATGAATCATTGCTAGGAGTGGGGCTTTATGCTAAAGTTACACATTTTCTAAAGCTCCTACTCATAGCAATGCAAGTGATATAAATACACTATATGGATCCCCTCATCTTGTAAAATTTCTTACCATCATAGTTTTGCACAAGATCAAATGTTGTCATTTGGATCATGGCAAACAAGATTCTCAATTTTATCCCCCTGAACTTTTTTTATTTCTTCCCTAGGAATTTGAAATTTATTGATCCATGCATGAGTTTCGAATCAAAACTATGGACATCACTATTCCTAGGTTGCTACATACCAATTCAACCAAGTCATTCCATAAGCATTACCTAGGCAGAAAATGTCTAAGCCAATTTTATCAATGCTTATGAAATTCTAGGTACTTGTTTAAATATATTCCCAAGTAAGGTGACATTCCTTTTTGAAGAATCAAAAAGGGTAATGTCAACACTTACTCTCGTGAGGATGCATAAGGATTGAATGATGAGAAGGTGTAAACCTTCCTTACCAATGTAAGCAAAAATCATTCAATCCTAATGTAATTCCAATGATGGGAAATTTTAAACTTGTACCTCAATTGAAGAACAGTCTTGGTTGAAGGTCATTCTGTGCGAAATTTATGACCATGAATTTTGGTGTAGCCTTCATATTCAATGTCTTCTGCCAAGTTAAGGTTGGAGTTGAATGGGCTTCATCTTAGTCCTCCATTAGGCCACCATCTTTAGCATTCCTCCACCATGAACTCAAAATGAGATCAATGGAGGGATATGTGCTTGACGGGGCCTTCCAACCTCTTTGCAAATTTTGTCTTGGCTGCACTAAAATCAAGAACAAATAAAACAACTCGAAAACAGGTTACGTTAGCACAAAAGCATGTTGTACCCATTGCCAAATTGTTTTGCCCAACTTGAAAAAACTTGCAAATGCATTGAATATTAAGGGAAATATTTTTGGTTTGAATTAGGAAGATGAATTCAAGTGGTTAATCCCAAGGTTCATATTCAAATAAATTTATTTCCTAGTTCAAAATTTTAGTTTTATGATGGTTGGAAATTTTATTTTCCAACATGCAAGTGTGAGAATTCAAACATGCTAAATGCAAATGCAAAGATTGATGGGAAATTCAAATATGCAATTAGGAAAATAAATATGAGATAACTACCAATTAACCTACTGGCAAGGACTCACCGAATTTTTCATGTCCGATGAGTGGGACTTACCTCCGTTCATTTTAGTGCAATGATTTGTTGTCCAATCTCGGAGTTGAAGATGCGGAAAACTTCCCTTAATTGACATTCTAAGTCTCCTTTAACATGTTAGTTGGACATGTGGGCCACATGGTGGCCCTAGCCTCTCCGTCATCTTGATGAAGACTTGTTGATGTAGTGACGGCTTCTCCCTCTTGAAGATATTCCCTTATGAGCATGGTGAATCTTGTCCTTCTTTAGGGGTGTCACTTCGATCTTCTTGATATTCCTTAAGATCAACCCATACTTTGATCATAGACCAAAGATTTCCTTGGGCATGATGACATGTGGACTCCACAATCAAACAAGAAATGCTTCATCCACGATGTCACTTGCTCTAGGTTGCATGGGCTTGGTCGAAGGGTAGGAATCCCAACAAGTGGTTGTCAGATATCATGGATCTTGAATGCTCTTTAAGTTTCTTGTACTTGGCCAAGAGCTTCATGTAGATGTTGTCTCGATTTCTTGCTTAGCAATGGACAAGATACTCCCAGTTAGGCTAGTTGAACTTAAATCTCTTGAAATCCTCATAGCCTCCTTGATTACAAGGGTGATATTGATTCCACCCTTGACCTCCTTGTAGGTGATAGCCATTGGAATTGTGTTTGAAAGGAAGAATCCTCATGGGTCTTTAGGGAAATGATTCCCCAAGTGGCCCATGCTGACACGGATTTTCACAAATCATGTGAATATTCATGACTTGAATAATTCCAAACACTTCTCCATTGTCTTGATCTTCATGACACTTCAATGGGAGGTGTAGTTCCATAACTAGCATGTCCACCTTGTTAAGTGGTGATCATGCCAAGCCAAGAGAACTAGAGCATTCTTCAATCCACCCCTTGAGTGGAGACCATATTCTCATCCATGATGAATGAGAATAGGACTCCTTCAACTCCAGCATGAATGTAGTCATGGATTGGTGGATCCAACCCATGACATGAGTGTTGGATGAAGAACCAACTATCCACCCCATGATGGAGGCAAACCAAGAAGAACTCTTGGAACCTCCCCCAAGCTTGAGAATGGATGACTTTGGCTTCTAGTGGAAGCTGAAATTCTTCCCCGAAAGGCAATTGTGTTGCCCAACAAAAATTTGTTGAGGTACAACTTGAATCATCTTGCAGTTGAGAACTGGCGTCCTTGTTGGCCATCCCATGAAATGGGTTAGCCAACACTACCCCGTTTTCACACAAAAGCAGAAAACAAACAAGGGTAATTCTATCTAATAACTATTAATACCTATAGCTTAATCACAAGTAATACCTATCCTTCACTTCCTTTGCCTTCCCGGCAACAGCGCCAAAAATGCTTGTTGACATTTCTTACGTCACAGATCATCTCTCGAAAGAGACGAGGTCTGCAAGTGCACGGAAACTGTCGTGTAGCATTTCACCCAAGAGTATTCCCAAGGGTATCGTATTTATCCCACAGGAAGGCAGTGAAGTAAAGTAAACACTATTCTTATGATCAATCTATCGGAAACTAATAAATTATCAAGATAGGGGTAATTTGATAATATATGGGTAGTGTGACACACACCTAAGCAATCTACTCTAAGGGTAAGGTTTTCCTAGTAAGGGTTAGACTACGAGATGGAGCTACTCCTACTGTGCTCTAATTACTCATATACATAGCCTAATAAAGTACACATGAATATGCTAATCGTGAATACTAGGGCTTAGTGGTCCAACATGTCAGGCACGGGCTTACCCTGGTCTGCCAGGTGACTCGCGCCAAGAGCCTACGTTGTAGCCAAACGTGGAGGATTACAACAGACGGATAGGGCTGTCACCACATACCGCCTACCTCTACAACCCATGACTACGAGGCACCAACGCTAATGAACTATCCAAGCACCACACTTGCATGCTAAGTAAATACCTTAAGAGTTGCAACATAATATTCATCCTAAGGCAATGACTAACCTAAACATCGTTGAACCAATGTTGGATCCAAGCACTAACATATTCATATTAACATAATCATATTATTACCTAATTAGACTATAGTGGTGGTTTATGATGTTTATGATAACATGATAATGACATTATGTATAGATCATAATAACATCTACAACTAGCACATACATGGACTCCACAACCAAACAAGGAACGCGCTTTGTCCAAGTATATAAGTAAATAGAGACTAATAATATTATTATTATAAAGCACAAAGTCACAAAAGAAAAGAAAGAACATGGCCATACCTTTCCCAATTTGGACTTGAGTCTAGAGGCTACTCTCTACAGCCTAAGCTCCACTAAGGACTTGGAGAAATAATGCATACAAGAGAGTGAATGCTCAAGTGGTGTGTGTTGAAGTGAGGGGTGAGGGGTCTGTTGACGGTCCTTAAGTGCCATATTTAGACCGTCAATTCACCTCATAATGTGTACAAAAGAGAAACACAACATAGTGGTAGGGTTAAAAACAAACCAATTCCACAAGTGTTGGTGTTTATTTGTATGCAGGTGAATTTAGACCCAAAATACCCAGACATGCAGGGAGTAATCCATAAAATTGGATTTTGACAAATCTGGCGATGCCACAGGTTATCACATGGATCAAATGGTCCACAAACAGAAGTATATGAGGCCATCCAATGGAGTAGCATCCATATAAAGGTATAGGACCAACCTGAAAGAGACCTGGAGGAAGCACAACCCCAACGGGACTGAGACCAGGTCGGCCGACCTCCCTAGTCGGCCGACTAGGGAGTAGCGCCAAACCAGATCAAATGCCACGTGTTGGCTCCTCCCGGCTTGAAGAACTCATGGGTGACTGATTCGTGCGCAACTGGCGGCGGGAACCGACCCTTCCCCCCTATAAATAGAACCCCACACCTCACTTCACACACACACCAAAAGTTGAGAATAGAATACCACTCCAAAGGTTTAGAGTAGTCCTAGAGGCTGCCAAGTAGAGGAGAGTGTGGTGAGAGTTTAGGAGGAGGCTTGGGCTTGTCAAGTCCCTCTTCTACACTTGTATCCCTACAAAGGTGTACCCAAATCAAGTAAGCCCTTTGTGAATTCAATTCAAATTTGATTCTTTCATAGTAGTTTGCACAAGTAGTTACTTGTGGGTTCATTGCTTTAATTTATTAGAGGCTCTAGTTGTAGCTTTGTGTTCGAAACAACTAGAGTTGTGATTTAGAACGTAAGCATGGTGCTTAGGTTAGAAATCACCAGTGAATATCTCGTAGACCCACAGATTGAAGAGGTAGGCAGTAGGTGGTGACAACCCTATCTGTCCTTTGTGATCCTCCACGTTCGGCTATGCCATAGGCTCTTGGCGGGGGTCGTCCTAGTATTGCTCAGGGTAAACCCGTGCCCGAAGCAAGCAGCTACTGCAAATTCTTTTGAATTAGAATCAATACTTTGAATTCCTCTCTCTTCCTTGCCTACAAAACAACTTTGTGTCCTTGGGTGAACTAGTTCGTAAGATTACATACACGTTCCTTGGATTCGATATCCTTGGGAATACCCTCTTAAGGGGAAGTGCTACACAATAGTTTCCGTGCGCTTGCGGATCTTTATCTGTGACATAAGAAACGTCAACAAGCATTTTTGGCGCCGTCACCAAGGAACGGTTGCTATTAATCTTTGAACCT
The DNA here is from genome assembly GCA_036927565.1 of Tuctoria greenei. Taxonomy (NCBI): domain Eukaryota; kingdom Viridiplantae; phylum Streptophyta; class Magnoliopsida; order Poales; family Poaceae; genus Tuctoria; species Tuctoria greenei. The sequence goes on from JAYESD010000001.1 coordinate 204,404,230, forward strand.
TGTTCCTCTACGTATCTATCTTCTTATCTTATCTTTTCTTACCACCACCACACATATGGAGCAGCCCACCATTCTTTCATATTCTGCCCCAAAGGACAAGTTCTATAAGCCACCGCCGTCGGCGGAACCCATTTGTTCTACAAGCTATGAACTTCGCCCTGGCCTTATAGCCATGGTTCTGGAGCAATCCTTCTTAGGAACGGATTGTGAAAACCCTAACCACCATCTAAGAGAGTTCGAACAATTGTGTTCATGCCTTCTAATCAAAGGTATGCCACAAGAAACTCTCAAATGGAAGTTGTTTCCTTTTTCCCTCAAGGAAAAAGCCAAACAATGTTACGACCACAACGTTGGGAAGACAAATGGAAATTGGAGAGAGTTAAGAGACAGATTTTGTCTTGCTTTCTTTCCAATTGCCCGAATTGTTTCCTTGCGGAAGGAAGTACTATGCTTCCAATAGATGGAGAAGGAATCCGTAGGTGCAACCTGGGATAGATTTTCTCTTTTGAGAAATTCTGGCTCAGATTTGTTTATCCCTGATCTGTTGCTTTTGCAACACTTCTATACGGTATTGAACAAAGAGTCTGCCCTACATCTTGACATTACAGCTGGTGGATCTTTCCTCCACAAGACGCTGGAAGAAGGCAAAGATCTTCTAGACCGAATTCTAGAAAATTCCTCCTTCATTATTGGTCTTAAAGAGCCCCTTCAAGAAGTAGTGTCAAGAACCGAGGATAAATCCATGGACAAGGAAGAACCTCTCTCTTGCTTATCTCAACCCTTGCCGGAGGAATCCTCCCCCGAACCAGAAACTATGAAGAAGAAGAAATTCAACCTTCAACATTTCCCTTTTACTTCAAGGAGGAGATATTTGAAGATTTTGGAAATACCTCGAAGTACTATTGCCATAGGAAACCATCATTGACATTAACTCCACCTGACCCACTTGATGGAGTATTCATCCAACAGACAGTCAAGGAGTTAACCTCTATTCTAAGCAGGGAATGGACTGCAGAAGTGGAGCAGTCACCTGAAATTCTTCTGATGACATCACCTTTGGCAACTATTCTATGCTTTATTAGAGGGACACTAATGAAGGTCCTATACAACTGCACTGTTGGAGCAAATCTCATTTCTGATTCTTGTGCTCTCGCCATTCTGGGCGATGTGCCATTGGTACCAACATGTAAATCCTTCCAAGATTCTTTCGGAAACATCCTTGAAGGATGCGGGGTTTTACAACAAGTGTTTGTGAGACACAAAGATGTTGAAGCAATATTAGATTTCCATGTGTTCGAAATTCAAGATTTCGACATTATGATTGGGATTCCCATTGAGAAATTTCTCATGGAAATTCCCTTGGAAGGAAGCCTCAATATCAAACTTGGAGGGAGAAAGTTCTTTATTCCTATTATGCGTTCCAATAACACACCCGTAGAATCTCCCATCCAAGATGAGCCTTTAGAGGAGGTTAAAACTCTTCAATTCTTAGCACCCTCTGAAATTGAAGGAGAAGAAGACTTCATCCAAGAGGAGGATGAGTTTCAGGAGGCAATTGAATTACCAAAATAAGAGTTCTTCCCAAAACCTCCTATTGAGTTAAAAATTCTACCTCCAGGCCCACGTTATGCCTTTCTAAATGGCGATTTGGAAGCTCCTATCATCATAAGTGACAAGCTTTCAAATGATGAGACACTCAAGCCCATTGCCATGTTAGAAAATCATAGGGCTATTTTTGGCTATTCATTAGAGGATCTCAAGGGGATTAGTGCAGCTTTATGCACCCATCGCATTCCCATTGACCCCGAGAGTGTCCCCTCAAGGGATCTCAAAGGTGATTGAATAATGCGATGCGAGAAGTTGTCAAGAAGGAAGTCTTGAAACTTTTGCATGCCGAGATTTTCTACCATGTCCCTCATAGTGAATGGGTAAGCCCAGTTCAAGTAGTGCCTAAAAAGGGAGGTATGACGATCGTTCAAAATGAGAAGAATGAATTAATTCCTCAACAAACCGTCATGGGTTGGAGGATGTGAATAGATTACAGAAAACTTAACAAGGCTACAAGGAAGGATCATTTTCCACTGCCCTTCATCAATGAGATGTTAGAACGGTTGGCAAAACACTCCTACTTTTGTTTCCTTGATGGGTATTCGGGTTATCATCAAGCCCCAATCCATACCGACGATCAAAGTAAGACCACATTCACATGTCCCTATAGAACTTATGCCTACCGGCGTATGTCCTTTGGACTATGCAATGCTCCTGCCTCTTTTCAAAGATACATGATGTCTATCTTTTCTGACATGATTGAGGAGACATGGAAGTTTTCATGGATGATTTCTCTGTCTATGGGAGAACTTTTGATCATTGTCTGGAAAATTTAGACAAGGTATTACAAAGATGCCAAGAGAAGGACCTCATACTTAATTGGGAAAGGTGCCATTTGATGGTCTGTGAAGGCATCGTTCTTGGACACTTAGTGTCCGAGAGAGGGATAGAGGTGGACAAAGCAAAGATTGAAGTCATTGAAAAACTTCCACCACCTATTAATGTTAAGGAAATCCATAGCTTTTTAGAACATGCGGGGTTCTATCGGCGATTCATCAAAGACTTCTAAAAAATCGCTAGACCCCTCACTAACCTATTAGCTAAGGAAGCTCCCTTTGATTTCGATGATGAATGCCTTAAATTATTTGAAACACTCAAAAGGCACTCATCTCAGCTCCAATCATTCAACCTCCCGATTGGACGCTACCATTTGAAATCATGTGTGATGCTAGTGATTTTGCCATTGGTGCAGTCCTAGGCCAAACCAAAGATAAAAAACATCATGCAATAGCCTACGCTAGCAAAACTCTATCAGGAGCTCAACTCAATTATTCCACAACTAAAAAAGAGCTCTTGGTTGTAGTTTTTGCTATTGATAAGTTTAAGTCCTATTTGGTTGGAGCCAAGGTTATAGTCTATATAGATCATGCTGCCTTGAAGTATTTTATCACCAAAAAGGATGCTAAACCGAGGCTAATCTGTTGGATTCTTCTACTCCAAGAGTTTGACATAGAAATCAAGGATAAAAAGGGAGTAGAGATTTCCGTGGCAGATCATCTCTCACGTATGGAAGTCACCGAAACCATGGACATTCCTATCAATGACTTCCTACGAGATGATATGCTTCTCAAGGTCACTGACTCTCACCCTTGGTATGCGGATATCATGAACTTCATGGTCACAAGATACGTACCACCAGGGGAAAACAAAAAGAAACTCATCTATGAGAGTCGTAGTCACTTTTGGGATGACCCATACCTCTATCGAGTTTGTGCTGATGGCCTTCTTCGAAGGTGCTTCCCATCAATTGATGGCACCAAGATTATTGAGGAATGCCATGCTAGCCCCTATGGTGGCCATTACGGTGTTTTCGTACCCAGGCAAAGATCTGACAAAGTGGATTCTATTGGCCTTCTATGTATGAAGATACAAAAGAATTCATTCACAGATGTTGGAAATGCCAAAAGCATGGAGGAATCTCAGCTCACAATGTGATGCCCCTAACATATAATCTACAAGTGGAATTATTTGATGTGTGGGGTATTGATTTCATAGGACCTTTCCGTAGGTCCTATGATTGTGAGTACATTCTGTTGGCTGTAGATTACGTGTCAAAATGGGTAGAAGCTTTGTCATGCAAGAATGCTGATTCCAAGCAAGCTAGGAAAATATTCCATGAGATCATTTTCCCACGCTTTGGCACTCCCCGTTTGGTCATAGGTGATGGAGGGTCTCATTTCATAGATAATACCTACCGGAACTTCTTGGGGGAGCTTGGTGTCCAGTATAACATTGCTACCCCATACCACCCACAAACAAGTGGTCAGGCAGAAACATCTAATAAGCAAATTAAGAAAATTCTATACAAGACCGTCTTGGAAATGGGAACGGGATGGAAGCATAGGCTACCAGACACATTGTGGGCATACCGTACTGCTTACAAAACTACCATCGACATGTCTCCTTTCCAACTTGTCAGGAAGACTTGTCATCTTCCTATAGAGTTGGAACATAGAGCCTATTGGGCCATCAAGCGGTGGAACATGAACCTTCACGAAGCTGGAAAACATCGATTGAAGCAACTCTCCGAGTTGGAAGAATGGAGAGATAAGGTGTATCATAGTGCCAAAATTTACAACAAAAGAACTAAAAGGTGGCACAATAATAGGATTATGCCTAAAGAGTTCAAACCCGGAGACAAAGTTCTACTCTTCAATTCTAGGGTTAACCTCTTTGGACATGGGAAGCTCATAAGTAAAAGGGAATGACCCTTCACTGTAGTAGAAACCTCATCTCATGGAGCAATCACACTCCAATGGGATGATGATCAGCTATTCAAAGTGAATGGGCACCGACTCAAATTATTTCTTGAATCTCAAGAGGAGGAGGCAGAAAAAGAAATTGACGTGATAAATCCTATTGATTTTCATGCCGTTTCTTTAAATTCTATCTAAATTCTCCGCGTCCAATTAATGGGCCCATCCAATTATTCATCTATGGGGCCCATGAAGCCAACCCACGAAAACTTAGCCCAAACAGAGACAGGAAGAGTTCGGCCGAACCCTAGGTTCGGCCGACCTCCCCCTTGCACCATCAACTTTCTATTTTCTCATGCAGACTCTCCCAACATATCCCAACAAGACTCTTGGTTCTATCGTGCTTTCCTTGCTTATATTGTGACACTCGGTTCTGGAAATGAACCAAGCGTAATGCATATGTGTGCCCATGATGGTTAACACACATACACAAGTGATTCACCATTGATAAATAGATATAAACCATGTATCGAATAATAATACTAATAATAGTATCTTATTACAAACCAAATAGTCTCGAAGACAAGCTCTAATGAAACTACAACGGAAAAACTAAACTCTAATGACTTCAACTCCATAGGCAAGTTTGACGGCAAAACACACGCCTAGATCTCCTCAAAGACCTCCTAGTACTCCACCTGGTCGCCTGCGTCTGGATTTGGTGGGGGATAGCAAGGGTGAAAACATGACGTACTCAGCAAGTTTGAGAAAGTATGACATGTAGCTTAATAAGGCATGATAATAGACAATGGCTAATTGCATAAAGTACATTCAAAACAATTGAAAACACAATTATATCATTATTAAGTGAGGTCCTTCCCAAAATAACCAATATAACATCAATTTCAACTTAAATAACCAATACCAGCAATAATAATCCATAATCAGCTCAAAATTGCTCATTGATCTCATTTTTATCAATTCCATGTACCAAAGTCATTAATTAACCAATACCAGTTCCCGATTCAATTTCAACCATTAAACCAAGTTAAAGTCCAAATTCTAATCATGTGGGGGTTCAAGTTGCTCATGACCGAGAGGACGGCTATCATGATAGTTTTAGACACACTCTGCAGAGGTTGTACCACTTTACCCACAAGTTCGTGATTTCATCATCTTTCGATGACTATGGAATCTCAATTATGCCGTCTCACACTTCCTTAGGTGTGTGGACAAGAGATCACAAAATAGACTTTACAAAGTGATTGCTAGCCTATTTAGACCCAGCTGAGGTTTCACCGGTGGTGATGTCTCGAACTGAGCCCATCCAACCAAGGGCCCCCTCTTGAGCCATTCGGATCCCAGGGTAGTCCCACCAATCTCTACAATCCCATCGGACTACCCCTTCCCCGATCATTCTTAATGGTCCAAATAGTACTGGCAAAACACTAATTAGTTAGCTAAGCCGCACCCATACTTGGCCCTTTGGTGGCAATGTAAATCCTGGATGGTCGCTCCACGAACCGGTCAGATCTAAAGCAAGCAAAACCACTGAAAACAATCCAACCCATTCCACATAACTAACTTGCTTAGATCACTAGGCACCATGTTGTTAAAGGGTCATTAATATCAATTCTCATTGTTCATGTATTCAACAGTTCACAATTAAGCCATTTGATTGTTTCCCAAACCCAATTGAGCATTGCAAAGCAAAAAGTGCAAAATACCCTTCTCGACTCTCTACATAGTGTTCAAGCGACAAGGGTGGTCATACAAAACTAGTAAACTTTTACAATTGAGTTTTCCCATCAATTTCGACACAAGCATGCAATTTTGCAAACAAAGCCTTTAAAATAGGATCAATATGGTCAAGGGCACTTGCCTTGCTCCTGAGCTTGATTTGGGTCGAAGGCTTCAAAACTCCGGTTCTGCAGGTCCTCAAGTACTCTCTATGACAACTCCTTATATTCCGAGCGACAAACATGCAAAACACACAATTCAATCAAATAATGCTCATATAGTACTCAATATGCCATGATACGCATGATTAATGCAATTGTGAGGTAAAACTAGTTAATGAGTTGCTATTATTATTTACTAACTACTTCTAATAGTTCTTAACAAGTTTGGAATTGATTTGAGTCAATTTGGAATTAATTCATCACAATTCAGTTTCAGATATCGGACAAGTCCGCAGTCAGGGACCAGACTAGTCCGCACTACGCAAACTGCAAAATTAGGGTTTTCTTGATCTGTGAGAATTGGGGTTGAATTTGCATAAAAACATGAATGTATAGGGTTACCATTTGTTTAGAGATCCAAAGATCAAGGTTTGGGCGTGAGACTTTGAATCTTGGCGATTAGGGCTTGATGGAGATGAGTTGACGAAGAATTTGGGTGAAGAACGTCAATTGCCGAAGAATCGATGAAGATTGATCTTGATTGGTTATTCTTCGTGTTTCCCCCCTCCCGCTTGCTTCTGGACTTGATCTTGACGATGACACAATGCCAAAGTGACAGCAAGGTTTTCAATTGGGGTGGAGAGGTGTGAGGCATTGGGTTGTTTATATAGAGGTAGAGAATTAGGGTGTTAGGGTGAATTCCAAGTGGAATTCGGTGGGGGACATGTAGGGGCCGAGGTGGGGTCCACTTGGGCTCCTCTGAGGTTGGGCACGAAGTTATTGGGCCCAAATTAGGCAATTACCCAAAACAAATCATAGAGAAATAAAAGAATCCGAGTTGAGTTCATTAGGCTGGACTAGTCCGTTGGGTAATTGAGGAGAAATGGACAAGTCCATCCGGACAAGTCCGGGGAATATCAGAGCATAAATTGGACTAGTCCGCACTTCATGCCGGACAAGTCCGCACTTTGAAGAACTGAATTCTTCTAAATGAAATTTGGGACACCGGACTAGTCCAGGGTTACTACCGGACAAGTCCGCACTATGAAGAAACTGATTTTTTTGAAGAGAGGATACTGAATTCTCTGAACAAGGAATAGGGATACCGGACTAGTCCGGTTTTAGAGGCCGAACAAGTCCGCACCCTGACAGACTGGAATCTCTAGTTTAGTCCTAAATTCATTTTAATCTTGTTCCTTTTTACATGACTTAATGTTAAACATGTACGAGGATATATGGAGTGCATTATGCATGAAAATGAGGGTGTTACATATATATTGACGAAAATAGAGAGGACAAACTTGCACCATCCAGAAAACCCATCTCTTGTTCCTCCCATCCAAGTCATGGCCGAGGAGAAAATTGTGCCTCATCCCCACTCTAGCTCAACCTTCAACCGGAGCGAAGACATCACGCCGGCCAATGACAAGTCCCCCCTCGCTTTGAAGTTCGTCATGGCATTAGATGTCGTATCTCTCGCCATGATCCCGCCACCGACGATGACTCCGCGTGGGCATAGCACCGTGCCTCATGGTGCTGCACGATCGCTCTCCACCTGGAGGACGCCCATGAATTCGATGACGCCTGCACGTCGTCCGACTATCGTTGGCCTTAAGTCAGTCAAGACCCATCTTTTTCCTGAAAAAGATGAGTCTCTACCAATGCTGCAGCCTGGCAAGGATTTCATGTACACTCTGAAGATCAAGGATGGTGACGTAGTGAGCCACCACTACAAGTCACCTATGTGTACCTTGCTTGAGCGTGTGGGAGAATGCCTTATTATCCATGGGGTGCGCAAGCTTGAAGTAGGCTATGCAAAAGGCTTTTTCAAGCAAATGGATAATTTTGCGATGGAGGAATCGACAGGCTAATCACCCTCCAAGATTAGGCGTTACCTCTCGCCACCTGCCATCAGAGGGCCACCTGGTCAATTTGAGCACAGCAATGAGAAATCTCCTTGTGCCCCTAAAGTGGCACAAATTTTTAAGGAGTTAGCTTCTCTCCATTTGGAGAACAAGAAGCTATCGGACTTAGTGGCTGAAGGGCGCATTGAGAGGGCAGATCTGAAGGATGAACTCATATCCCTCAAGGAGGAGATTGATGGCGTTCGCCGTGGCATGGGCGCCAAGCTGAGGCGCATATGCAATGCCGTTGGGAAGCTTGACATCTACAACACTCCATAGTTTAGATTTCCCAACCGCATAGGATGCTTACTAGCTTAGTTTAGTTTTATTCCAAATTTTTATTTCATTAAATTTAGATTGAATAATGTAAGCATCCCCATATTTGAGTTCAATAAAGTGAACTTACCGGTTCAGCTACCAGGTAAAGTTCTCCCTTTAGTTTATTTGTGTTGAATAAAGAATTCAGAGAACAAGTGTGGGGGAGACACCTCAAATTCACAAAATCCCAATGTGCAAAAATAGCATTGCATCTAGAAACACGTCACAACCGAACATACAACTTGACACGTCGAAACAGAGCAACCCGTGCCCCAAGCAAGCAACTACCGCAAATTCTTTTAAATTAGAATCAATACTTTGAATTCCTCTCTCTTCCTTGCCTACAAAACAACTTTGCGTCCTTGGGTGAATTAGTTCGTAAGATTACATATACGTTCCTTGGATTCGATACCCTTGGGAATACTCTCTTAAGGGGATGTGCTACACGATAGTTTTTGTGTGCTTGCGGATTTTTATCTGTGATGTAAGCAACATCAATAGGGTCCTATTTATAGCTTGGAGAAGGGTCGGTTCCTGCCACCAGAAGCGCGTGAATCAGCCACCACTGACTTCTTCAAGCCGGGAGGAGCCAACACGTGGAAGTTGATCGGGTTTGGCACCAGGAAGAGGTCAGCCGAACCACTAGGTCGGTCGACCTGGTCCTGGCTCCAAACAGTCTATTCTTTCTCTAGGTGGCTTCCAGGTGGGTCCCATCCCTTGATATGGGTGCTACACCAGTGGATGGCCTCAGATACTTCTATTTGTGGGCCATTCGATCCATGTTGTGCCACATGTCGGTGCATGATTGGCTGAGATGATATTTTATAGGATCCAACCCGTTGTTACGTTTCAATTCTGTACAAAATACTTGCATGCACCAATTTCTCCAAGTACAAGTGGAATAGGTTAAATAGAAAGGTGGCGTGTGCAAGAAATGATATTTCCTTCACATAATTGAGTTGTATTGACGAGTGAAATTGGTATATAACAACCATCAACACTTGCTCGGAGATTGAACCTCAATTGCTTTCCTTTTTGGCAATGCTTGCTTGATCGAGGAGCTGAAGGAGACTTTCATTGCTGTTGTCTTCTTGCGCTTAATATGAGACCAATACCTTTCTTCTTCTAATTCCCAGAGATGCCTTTAGTTGATCCAATTGGGTCTGCCATCTCTCCAAATATGGAAGTAAACGTCAAAGTGTTCAATGGTGATCCTTTTAAGAGAACAAACCAGAAGGGCAACTTGCTTGGAGGCAATAGAGAACCAAAAGTGACGATCACATTCATATTTCACATGAAAACCACCCAACGCTCCTCCAAGGACCGAATGCAGAGACCACCCCATGAATTTAGTAGTCAAGTGAAAAGTTTATCGATAGAAGACAACGAGGAGGAATAAGGATCCCTCCACCGACGAAGAAGGACGGTGGACAGAGCTACTAAAACAGGAAACCACTTGACTTTCAAAAGAGCGACCCACCTATTTGTCTCAGTGGAGGAAGTTCGTTGTGGGTCCATCCCCGTCCATCGAAGAAGGGACACATCATCACTAGATTGCCGAAGGACTAGATGGAGAGCTATGCCGCCGGCCATGGAATCGCTGGCAGCGATGGGAGGGGGTGGTGGGGAGGGGAGGAGAGCATCGCGAAGGAGAACCATAGCTGCGTTGTTGATCGCCACTTGTTGGTTCCCTTGTTGTGTGCTCTAAGTTATAGTTGAGGGGGTTATGTAGACTTTTATTTGTGTAATGATTAATAAGAAATCAAATTTATATTACTGTAGGTAGAAAACTAATGTGCGTCCGGCGAACTTGTTCTGACGGTTGAAAATGCGGGGTTTGAGCTCTTGCATGGCCGTGGCATTGGCGCGCTTGACCTGCCCGTTGGTTCATGGGTGGGCTACCAAGGACCAGTTGACCCGGATGTGGAAGCTTTCGTAGAACTTGAGGAACTTCCTCCTCTGAATTGGGTGTTGTTGTCTGTGATGATGGCATTCGGCACCACGAAGCGGTAGACTATCGCGGAAGAAGCTCGCTGTTTGCTCTAATGAGGTCATGACGAAAGGCTTCACTTCTATCCATTTGGTGAATTTGTCGACCGCAATATGGAGGACAGTGAAGCCCCCGAGTGACTTTTTGAAGGGGTCGAGGAGGTCAAGACCCCACACGATGAAAGGCCATATGACAGGGATGGTTTGGAGGTCTTGGGCCGGGAGGTGTATCTGTTGAGCGAAATATTGGCAACCATGGCAGGTATGCACAACCTGCTCGGCATCGATGAAAATAGTCAGCCAGTAGAAACCTTGTCAATACGCCTTCCCGACCAAGGCCCTTAGGGCCGCGTGGTGTCCATAGACCTCCTCGTGGATGTTGAGCAACAACTCTCTTCCTTGCTCATTTGGGATGCATCATTGTAGGATCCCAGTGACGCTGCGCCGGAAGAGCTTGCCATCAACGAGGACGAAGGTCTTGGTTCGACGTGTGATTTATCGAACCTCGACCTCCTCGACGAGAAGCTTCTCGAACGACAAGTATTCAACGAAGGGGGCTTGCGAGTCGGTCTTAGCGGCAAGCATGTGGGGGTCGGACCTGGGCTAAGGAACCGGGCATGTTTCTTCCATGTTGACCGAAGGGTGGGCAAGGTCGACGATGAATATGCTGGGGGGCAGGGCCTCACGCCTGTAAGCGGGCTTAGCTAGTAAGTCGACTGTGATGTATCTCGCCTTGGGACGTGGCAGAGGTTGAGCCCTTCCAACCTATTTTCCACCTTTCGCATCTCCCGTCAGTAAGCCTCCATGCACTGGTCATGGCGGCTCGATTCTTTTATCATTTGGTTGACCAAGAGCTCGGAGTCATCATGTAAGTAGAGACGTCGCACACCGAGCTCAATCGCGATGCGGAGCCCATTGAGCAGCGACTCTTACTCTACTATGTTGTTGGTCACCTTAAAGTGTAGTTCCCGTGCATATCGGAGCTAGTCCCCTTTTGTGGAGATGAGGATGGCGCCACTCCCTGCACCGTTAAGGATTAATGAACCATAGAAATACATCGTCCAATATTCATGGCAGGTCATGGTCGGCGCTGCCTGGGTTTTTGTCCATTCGGCAACAAAGTCGACGAGGGCTTGGGACTTGATCGCCGTCCAGGCGACTTAGGATATGTCGAATCCCATGAGCTCGAGGGCTCACTTGGCGATCCTTCCAGATGATCCCGACTGTTGATGATCGTGTCGAGCCTTGCACAGTTACCTTCCGTATTGGGTGGTTTTGGAAATAGTGTTGGAGCTTCCGCTTCGTTATCAAGATAGCATAAATGAGCTTCTGTATGTGAGGGTAGCGTGTCTCGCAGTCGGACAATGCCTTGTTAATAAAGTAAATTGGCCCCTGGACACAATGAGCATGCTCAGGCTCCTCCCGCTCTACGACTAGGGTGGTACTGACCACCTTGTTGGTAGCAACAATGTAGACGACGAGTGGCTCATTTGGCTCGGGAGATGCCAATATTGGGGAGTTGGTGAGGAAGGCCTTCGGCCAGTCGAGGGCCTTTTGTGCCGCTTGAAAGTCGCCTAGAGGGGTGGTGAATAGGCAATATGACCTAAAATCACTTAATCAAATGAGATTAAGTTTCTGAGGCCAAACTAGTCTGGTCAGGGACGGACTAGTCCGCTCAGTACACAGGGAAAACCTAAAAACTTGATTTCTATAAATTATTTGCAGATTTTAGTTCGATGAAAGATAGATACAATTTTTATCAACCTAATACAACTTAGATTATTAAGTGTGAACAAGTAGGTTGCAAGATTTCAATGAAGAACAATATGAACCCTAAAAGCAAATCTAGTGAATAGCGGAAAGTAAAGCAACAAGTGAGACACGATTTATCCCATGGTTCAGCTTCACGAAGAATCCTACATCCACATTGAGAAGTCCACAAAAGGACATGGTCTCACTTGACCCTCTTTTCACCAAGCCACCATAAAATGTCGACTTGGTTTCCACTATCTCAAGGGTAATCACCAAGTTCTTGGGTCTTCTCACCAGTTGAGGCTCCCACAAACGATTTACAACAAGGAACACAAAGCTCAACTGCTACAAGACACAAAACACAACACCAAGTGCAAGAGATCAAACCGAGAGCCAAAGGAAGACGATCTTCCTTCTCTCCCCTTCCCAAACCCTAATCTTCTCAAGATTTGGTTCCAGAGGGCAAGTAGGCAAAGTAGAAGGCTTAGGATGGCTCAAAGAAACTTGTGGCGGCGCTAGGGTTCCAATTTTTTTAAATGAGGGTCGAGGGTCCCCTTTTTATAGGGGTCTCAACATCTAACCATTGCCAGCGTTGAATGTGCATACTAGTTCGGCCAGGACCCTGGACTAGTCCGACCTACTGTGTCCACACTACATAACACTACGCAGAGGGTGACGCAACCTCCAATGTTTGAATTTCAAATGGTCATGGCACACCGGACCATTCTAGGCGACAATGGACTAATCTAGACTACAACAGAATGTCTTGGTCCATCTAAAAACAGATAAGTCTCGACACACTGGACTAGTCCGACCAACTAGGGCGGACAAACTAGCCAACAGGACTTTGCCTGAGAAACACCTTCTCTCACAATACCACAGACTAGTCCGCATCCCAACGAACAAGTCCGAAGTACAACAGTAACCTTTAGTACGGCCAAAAACAGACTCGGACTAGTCTGACCTCTGTGGCGGACAAGTTCGGCCTCCCAGGACTTAGCTCCAAAAACTCCCTAAGTGCAGAATGGACTAGTCCATCTCCAAATAGACAAGTTCTAACTCACATATAAACTCTTAGTTCGCCCCAAAATGGACTACTCTGGCTCACCCGGACTAGTCTGGCCCTGAGGCCCAAATGTGACACCCGGTTCCAAAAAATGAATCAAGTGCAGTATATGTGTGCCCAGGACGTTCAACACACATACACAAGTGCATCACAAACGATATACAGACAATTACCACAACTCAAGTTATTAAATAAGTACTTTTATTACACAATTTAGAATATCCTCAAATACAAGATGTAATGAATATTAATGACACGTTTGAACTAATGTAGCAGAAATAAACTAATTAAGCAACTAAGCAGCTAAGCAAATAGGGTATAGCGCATCTCCAACACTCCATAGGCAAAGTCGACGGTAGACACGACCTAGAACTCCGCATTATCATCATTAAACTACCAATCCTGACCTGCAACTATTGGTGGGGGAATTGGAAGGGTGAGTACATGTCGTACTCAACAAGTGTGGAAAGTATGACATGTAGTTGATTCAAATGACGAAACTAATAATGGCTAAGTGCTAAAAAGTACATTAAAACATTTGAAAAGAAATATATTATATATATATATATATATATATATATGTAAGGAAAATAGAATAGAAGGTATACCAGGTGTTTAGAACTCCAATGAATCAAGGATCTTGGATGTAACACTTGGATCTTGAAGATCTAAGGTTGATGAAGAACTTGATGGTGGATTGTTGATGAAGAACGCGAAGTTGATGGAGATCTTGACCCTCTTTCATTTCCTCCTCTTCCTCTTCTTGTTTAGTACCTCCTTCTCCCTCCATGGTGGCGGCTATCCATGAGCTAGGGTTTGGGTGTGATGGAAAAGTGGCAAATAGATGTCAAGCCAAGGGGTGGGGTTGTTTATATAGAGGTGGAGGCTAGGGTTAGATGGATTTCGAGTTTGGGGGTGAGTAGAGGCCGGTTTAGATTCCCACATGGGCCCTAAAAGAGTTAGGAACGATGTCCGTAGGGCTACTTAACGTAAAACCCAAGGAATAAGTCATGAAACAAAGGATCAAATCGAAGTCGCGATTTATCGGACAAGTTCGAAAAGGGCCGAACTCGTCCGAAGTTGGACAGAGAGAAATCGGACAAGTCCGGACTTGAGATCGGACAAGTCCGAACTTATCCAGAGGGGAAAAACAGACAAGTCTGGCCTAAAACCAGACATGTCTGACTTTAGTCAGAGGGAAAAACGGACAAGTCCGCTGGAACACCGGACTAGTCCAGGGACTTAGCAAAATTTTCAAGGAATTGGAACACCGGACTAGTCCGCACAGGACCGAACAAGTCCAAAAGTGTCAAGAGAGAAAAACAGACCATTCTGCAGCAAAACGACAAGTCCGTTCGAAGTCAGAGAGAAATTGGACTAGTCCGCACTTCCTAGAATTCCTAAGTGCGGTTTTATTTCTTATTTATTTTAGACTTGTTCCTTTTTATGTTGCTCTATATTAAACATGTATTGGAATGTATGCAATGCATGATGCATGAAAATGAGGGTATTACAAACCTACCCCCCTTAAAATGAATCTCGCCCTCGAGATTCGACGCAGAAGAGAAAAGATAGGGAAATTCCTTCTTGAGATCATCCTCCAACTCCCATGTTGCCTCTGATTTTATGTGATGCTTCCATTGAACTTTACACCATCTAATGGTCTTGTTCCTTGTGACCCTCTCCTTGGTTTCCAAGATTTTGACCGGTTGTTCGGTATAAGTCAAATCAGCCTCTAGTTCCAATTCTTCCATTGGCACTTGTTCTTCCGGTACTCTCAAGCACTCCTTGAGCTGGGATACATGAAACACATTATGAACATCCGCTAAGTGAGTCGGCATCTCCAACTTATATGCTACCTCCCCTCTTTTATCCAAAATCTTGAATGGTCCAATGTATCGAGTTGCTAGCTTGCCTCTTATGTTAAACCTCTTATGACCTCTCATTGGTGAAACCTTGAGGTAAACGAAATCTCCCACTTCAAAGGCTAGTTTTCTCCGCCTATTATCCGCATAGCTTTTTTTCCTTAATTGAGCAGCCCTCAAATTTTCACGAATAATCTGAACTTGTTTTTCAGCTTCTAGCAACACATCCGGACCAAATACTTGAATTTCTCCTGTCTCATTCCAGAATAAAGGTGTCCTACACTTCCTTCCATAAAGTGCTTCATAAGGCGACATCTTCAAGCTTGCTTGGTAACTATTGTTGTATGAAAATTCTGCATGTGGCAATCTTTTGTCCCAACTTTTCCCATGATTTAAAGCACAAGCTCTTAACATATCCTCTAAAATCTGGTTGGTCCTCTCAGTTTGTCCATCCGTTTGAGGGTGATATGCTGAACTAAAATTTTACCTTGTTCCCAAAGCTTCATGCAATTTCTGCCAAAACCTGGAGCTAAATTGTGAAACCCTATCTGATACTATCTTCTTTGGGACCCCATGTCGACACACAATATGCTCCATGTATATTTCGGCCAATTGTATAGCATTATACTTGGTCTTCACAGGGATGAAATGAGCTGATTTGGTCAACCGATCCACAATTACCCAAATTGAGTCGTGACCGGACTGTGTACGTGGCAAACCAACTATAAAGTCCATACCAATTTCTTCCCACTTCCATTCCGGAATCTTCAATGGTTGTAATAATCTAGCTGGTCTTTGATGTTATGCCTTGAATCGTTGGCACACATCACATAGGGCTACATATTCAGCTATGTCCTTTTTCATGCTAGCCCACCAATAACACGTCTTCAAGTCTTTGTACATCTTTGTACAGCCGGGATGAATTGAGTAAGGTGAGTCATGTGCCTCTTTTAATATTGTCTCCCGAATGCGCTTCACATTCGGCACGACAATCTTTTTTCCAAGCCATAGAGTACCATGTTCATCCTCATCAAATCTGAATTCTCTCCCCTCTTGGGTCCTTTCATTTATCTCCTGAATTTCCTCATCCTTTGTTTGACCCTCTCGAATTTCTTGCTCCAAGGTGGGATTTAACTCCATCATCCCAATCTCATTCACAAATCCAAGGTTCAACCATTCAAACTCCTTACATAACTCGTATGGTAATTCTCGAACCGTGAGTTGGTGACTTACTCCTTTCCGACTTAAAGCATCAGCCACTACATTGGCTTTTCCCGAGTGATAATTGATTCCCAAATCATAATCCTTGATAAGCTCCAACCATCCTCGTTTCCTCAAATTCAGATCCGTTTGTGTGAAAATATACTTAAGACTCTTGTGATCCGTATAAATTCCACACCTATGTCCAAGGATGTAATGTCTCCAAATCTTTAATGCGTGTACCACGGCTGCAAGCTCCAAATCATGCGTCGGGTAATTCTGCTCATGTTTCTTCAATTGTCTCGATGCATATGCAACCACTTGACCTTCTTGCATGAGCACACATCCAAGTCCTTGTCTCGATGCATCACAATAAATATCAAAACTCTTGCTCACATCCGGCAAAACTAAAATAGGGGCCGTTGTTAACCTTTTCTTCAACTCCTAAAAACTTTCTTGACAAGCTTGAGTCCATTGAAACGCTTTCGCCTTCATTAGCAACTCTGTCATGGGCTTGGCTATCTTGGAAAAGTCTTTCATGAACCTACGGTAATATCCAGCCATCCCAAGGAAAGTCCTTATTTCTTTTACATTCTGCGGTGGCTCCCACTTTGGCACATCCCTCACTTTTCCGGGGTCGACCGATACTCCTCCTCCAAAGTTGATATGACCCAAAAACGACACCTCTTTCAACCAAAACTGGCACTTGCTGAATTTGGCGTACAATTGATACTCCCTCAATTTCTGCAATGTGAGCCTCAAGTGATCGTCATGTTACTTCTCATCCTTCGAGTAGATCATCATGTCATCAATGAACTCGACAACGAACTTATCTAAGTACTCCATAAAGACCTTATTCATGAGGTACATAAAATAGGAGGTGCATTGGTCAATCCGAAGGACATCACGGTGTACTCATAAGATCCATACCGTGTCCTAAAAGTTGTCTTGGGTATGTCCGACAGTCTAATCTTCATTTGAAAATATCCCGACCTCAAATCAATCTTGGAGAAAATACAAGCACCCTTCATTTGATCAAACAAGTCTTCTATGCGTGGCAAGGTGTACTTGTTCGGTATGGTCACCTCATTGAGAGCTTGGTAATCCACGCACATCCTTTGGAACCCATCCTTCTTATCCACGAAAAGAACGGGCGCTCCCCAAGGTGAAGAACTGGGGCGAATAAAACCCTTCTCTAGTTGCCCTTGAATTTGCTTCTTGAGCTCCGCTAACTACTTAGGAGGCATTCTATGTGGCCTCTTAGCTATAGGTGTAGTTCCAGGTATTAAATCGATAACAAACTCAATATCTCGATCAGGTGGCATACCTGACAACTCATCCGGAAACACATCAAAAAATTCACACACCACTGGAATCTGCTCAATCGCGGCACCGTCCATGTGATTCAGCTCCAATTGCTTCAGTTGGTGTTGAGACGATTCAAATTCCACGGTGATCCCTTCCTCATTGGTCAACTTCACCGTCTTCGTGGCACACTCAATAACTCCATTGTGCTTCCTCAACTAGTCCATACCAAGTATAGTGTCCAATCATTGAGAATCCAAAACAATGATATTGGCAAGGAAGTGTACCCCCCTTATTCTAAGGCTTACTTTTGGACATAATATATTTGTCCTCATCTCTCCTCCAGGAGACTTAACCAATAGAGTAAATTTCATATCAGAGATAGGCAAACTATACTTGGCAACATATTTCGATGCAATGAATGAATGCGATGCTCCAGAATCAAATAACATAGTCGCCGGGTTGGAGTTTGCGAGAAACATACCAATCACCACGTCATCCGCTTGTTGCACATTCTCCATAGAGACATGGTTCACGTTGCCACGAGCAAAATTCTTCTGTCCATGATTTCCTTGCTGCTGTCCTCCATTGGGTCTTGGGTTTTGCCTCGGCACAATGCTTCCTTGACCAAGGCCTAATTTAGTACATTGATGCGCAAAGTGTCCAACTTCTCCACACGTATAACACTTCTTAACTCCACCAGGATTATTGGGATGAGCTTGGTTCTACTCATTGGCACCAGGAAAGTTGGCACGAGGTGCATACGGCATGGGAGGTCTAGGTGCTTGCATGACGGGGCGTTGCTGCACAAACTGAGTTGGGCGCGGTGCATAACTAGGGTGCTGTACAGGAGCAGAGGAGCGGAAATAAGGCGCATTGGGTGGTGCAAACTGGGGGCGCACATTACTTCCTTGTTGCTGTCCTTGATATGGTGCCTTCCTCTTGTTGTCTTGCTCCATCTCACGGACCTTGTTATCCACAACAATTGCCTTGTCCACGAGCTTCTGTAAGTTGGCATAATCACAGTTGAGCAATTGCATTTGGATCTCATTGTTCAAGCCTCTCATGAACAAGTATTACTTCCAACTGTCCTGGCTCACATCCTCAGACACATACCATGAGAGTTGAGTGAATTTATTGAGATACTCACTCACGCTTGACCTTACTTGCCTTAAGTTTTCAAATTCTTGTCTCTTCAAGATCTTAACACCTTCCGGTACATAATGAGAACAGAAGCTCTCCTTGAATTCAGCCCAAGTAATCCTCTCTTGATTCTCATGAGCATTACATAGCGAATCCCACCAATTGGCAGCTGCTCCAACCAGTTGATGAGACACAAATAGCACCTTCTCCCGATCACTGCATTGGACAATATCTAGCTTCTTTTCCACAGACTTGAGCCAATCATTAGCATCCATAGGGTCAGCGGCTTGAGCAAAGGTCGGCGGCCTAGTCTTCATGAACTCTCCCAACCAGTTATGAGGAGGTGGGGTGGCGGTGGAGGCATGTGGGGCTGATTGTTGTTGTTACCAGCCCGCAGCTATCCCATAGTCTGTATCATGGTCTGCATGAGCTGGTTCTGCATAGCCAAAAGCTGCTCAATGTTGATAGCTCTCTGAGCAGGTCCTTGTCCATGGTTATTCTGAGGTGCTCCATTGTTTTCCTCCTCATCATTGCCATTCCTCTGATTGCGAGTCCTCACCATCTGAAGAAAAGCAAGAGATAAGAATTTAGAAGACGTCCCCAACTATACGCATCAAGGGATATGAAACTAAGCAACTAACTATACTAGCATACATGGACATGGCAATGCTAAAGCATCCCAAAATCCTCTATTAAGCACACAAGCAAATAATATATAGCAACAACACACCAAACAAAAACACATCGATTCTTGAGTGCTCCTATGTGCTCTAAAGTGTCTATTCTACCTAGGCTACGTCCTATGGTCAACCTGTGGCTCTAATACCAATTTGTAACACGGGTTCCAAAAAATGAACCAAGTGCAGTATATGTGTGCCCAAGACGTTCAACACACATACACAAGTGCATCACAAACTATATACAATTACCACAACTCAAATTATTAATAAGTACTTTTATTGCACAATTTAGAATATCCTCAAATACAAGCTCTAATGAATATTAATGACAAGTTTGAACTAACGCAGCAGAAATAAACTAATTAAGCAACTAAGCAGCTAAGCAAATAGGGTATACCGCAACTCCAACACTCCACAGGCAAAGTCGACGGTAGACACAGCCTAGAACTCCGCATTATCATTATTAAACTCCCAATCGTGACCTACAACTGTTGGTGGGGGAATTGCAAGGGTGAGTATATGTCGTACTTAGCAAGTGTGAAAAGTATGACATGTAGATGATTCAAATGATGAAAGTAATAATGGCTAAGTGCTGAAAATTATATTAAAACATTTGAAAAGCAATATATTATATATATGTGAAATAAACCCATCATAAACCATGTAATCATCATAATACCAGTCTATGTTCATTCCATCATCCATATTCCAGATTTCTCATTACCAATAACCATATTCATTGCCATAACTCATAGTACCATTCATAACCATAACCATGTTACCAACCATAATCATAACCAATACCAAACCATAACCATCCCAAATCCCAACTACCCTCTAATCATGGAAGTTGTCCAGGTGCTCTTAACCGGGAGCACGACTATCATGATAGTTTGATTAGACTCTGCAAAGTTTGTACCACTTTACCCACGTGTTTGTGATTTCATCACCCGTCGGCGACTAAAGAACCTCCTTTATGCCAATTATAGTTCCTTTGGTGTATGGCCAAGAGATCACAAAATATCCTTTACAAAGGGATTACTAGCCTATTTAGACCCCACTGAGGTTTCACCGGTGGCGATTCCTCCAACTGAGCACATCTTCAACCAAGGGCCCCCTCTTGAGCCATTCGGTTCCCAGGGTAGTCCCACCAATCATCAACAAACCCAATCCGACTACCCCTTCCCCGAGCATCCTTAATGGTCCAAATAGCACTGGCTAATCCCTAATTAATCAGCTACGCCACACCCATACTTGGCCTCGTGGTGGCACTGTAGTCCTGACTTATTCTCGCATGAACCGGTCCTTAGATCTAAAGCAAGCAAACCACCATAACATCCAACCCATCCCCATACCAGGCTTTCTTAGATCACCCATTACCATATCATATTAACTAGTTCATGTTAATCATAATCTCATAAATGCATAATTAAGTTTAGTGGTATAGTTGTTTCCATCCCAATTAATTAAGCGAAGCAAAAAGGTAAAAAGCCCTCCCCAACTCTCTACCCTAAATTCCCAGTGACAAAGGTGGTTCAACAAATCTAGTAAACTTCCTATCATAGGATTTCCCATTAAATTGATACAAGCATGCAATTTTCAAACAAAACATTTATTTTAAAACAGGATCAATATGATCAAGGACACTTGCCTTGCTCTTGGGATTGGTTCGGGTCAAAGCCTTCAAACTCTTGGTGCTGGAGGTCCTCCGCGGCATTCTATAGCGAAAATCCGTCTAATCCGCACAATAAACATACAAGACAAGAAACACAATCAAAAAGTGCACAAATATTACTTAATATGACATGATATGCATGATTAATACAAATGCAAGGTGGAACTTGTTAATGAGATGCTTTTAATGATCACTAACTAGTTCTAATAAATTTTAACAAGTTTATACAGGTTTGGATTTGATTCGATCTAATTTAGAATTAATTCAACATGAATTAACCAGGAAAATCGGACTAGTCCGCTAGGGACCGGACAAGTCCGCACAGCGCGAGATCAGCAGATTAGGGTTTTCTAGATCGATGTGAATTTAGAGATTTGGGGCTGAATTCACATAAGGAAACAATAATAGAAGGTATACCAGGTGTTTAAAACTCCAATGAATAAAGGATCTTGGAGGTAACACTTGGATCTTGAAGATTTAGGGTTGATGAAGAACTTGATGGTGGATTGTTGACAAAGAACGTGAAGTTGATGGAGATCTTGACCCTCTTTTGTTTCCTCCTCTTCCTCTTCTTGCTTGGGACCTCCTTCTCCCTCCTTGGTGGTGGCTATCCACGAGCTAGGGTTTGGGTGTGATGGAAAAGTGGCAAATAGATGTCAATCCAAGGGGTGGGGTTGTTTATATAGAAGTGGATGCTAGGGTTAGATGGATTTTGAGTTTGGGGGTGAGTAGAGGCCGGTTTAGAGTCTCACATGGGCCCTAAAAGAGTTAGGCACGACGTCCCTAGGCATACTTAACGTAAAACCCAAGGAATAAGTCATGAAACAAAGGATCAACTCGGAGTCGCGATTTATCGAACAAGTCCGAAAAGGGTCGGACTAGTCCGAAGTTGGACAGAGAGAAATCAGACAAGTACGGACTGGAGATCGGACAAGTCCAAACTTATCCAGAGGGGAAAAACAGACAAGTCTGGCCTAAAATCGGACAAGTCTGACTTTAGTCAGAGGGAAAAACGAACAAGTCCACTGGAACACCGGACTAGTCCGAACAAGTCCAGGGACTTAGCGAAATTTTCAAGGAATTGGAACACTGGACGCGTATGCACAGGATCGAACAAGTCTGAAAGTGTCCAGAGATAAAAACAGACTAGTCCGCAGCAAAACGGACAAGTCTGTCCAAAGTCAGAGAGAAATCAGACTAGTCCGGACCAATATCGGGCTAGTCCGCACTTCCCAGAATTCCTAAGTGCGGTTTTGTTTCTAATTTATTTTAAACTTGTTCCTTTTTATGTTGCTCAATATTGAACATGTATTGGAATGTATGCAATGCACGATGCATGAAAATGAGGGTGTTACACCGAACAAGTCCGGTCTCCTGGGAATTCTCTCAACAAGGCTTCTCACTTAGGTTTTCTCTCAATTACAAATTTGAACCCTCTTTTATGATATCAATGCACTTGATACACACAACCTCACACACAGAAGGCTATTCTAAATTCAACACAAAAGAAACCATAATTTCTATGCTTGAGTCTTCGACGCCCGTTTCAATATTTTCCTTTTTGAGGGATTTTCTTTCATTTCAATCATCACACCTGTGCTTAAGATCAACTGAGCTCATTAGTGTCTCTTAATTGTTGTCATCAATCATCCAAAACCCACGAGGATGCCTAGATGCACTTTCAATCTCCCCCTTTTTGGTGATTGATGACAACACATTAAGCTTCAACAAAAATGACATAAATTGGTTTTCATAACAAGTGTGTGTATGAGTAACTCCCCCTCAATCTATGAATCATAAATGAAAGATTTGAGAGAGTGATCATACATACATATGTTATGGTGGGGTGCCTAAGTGTTGTGTCCATGATTTGTGATAAGACAATGAATCATGAATGATAAATAGGCAATTTTAAGCATCACATCTCAAATAAGCGTATCAAACATCATAATGTGCATACAACTCTTAACACAAGTCAAGTCTTACACAAATTGAAATGCGAGAGTTTTGAGACATATTACAAGTCCATATGATCAACAAGAGAGACAACAACTCTAAAAAGAAGTACCCCCTTTCCAATCTCCCCCCCCCCCCCTTTGGCATCAAGACACCAAAAAGGAAAAGAGGAAGGAAGTCCTACAATCTACTCATCGTCATTGTAATCTTGCTGCATATCGTCGCTCTCCGTAGCCTCTGGATCTTCAATGTCTTCATTTCCGTCCTCATCATTGGAGGTTGTAGTCTTGGAGGTTCCATCTTCTTTGAATTGAGCGAGTTCATCAATGGTGAACTCGGGAAAATGAGTAAACTCTTCAGCACTCTCCGCAGGTGGAGACTTGGGAACCTCGAGCTTGTCGCACATTGCCTTGAGGTACTTCTCTTGACGAAGCTCCACACGATGAGTCCGAACTTCCACTTCCCAACAAGAGGCGAAAAGTTCCTTGAAGCACTTGAAGAAGCCGCTTCTGGACTGTGATGGAGGAGGAGGAGGTGGAGAAGCCACGGGACGAGAGGAGGAGGCATGCGGATTGACATTATTCCTTCTTGGTGGAATAGGCTAGGGAGGAAGAAGTTGAGGACGAAGCCTCCAATGAGTAACATCCTTCATGAACTTCAGCCTGGATATCTTCTTAATTAGACACATGATATATGGTGCATAGCTATACGAGCGCTCGGGGGTGTGTGAGGTTTTGAAGATGTCATCAAAGATATACTCCACAACGTTGAATCGGACATCTCCATCAATGAGCACTGTCAAATGCCCCAAATTTCCATGAATGATCCCCGCATCTCCATCCTTGGGAGCTATAGTCTTCCTTAGAACACGGTTGAGCACACTATAGAAAGGCTTGATGTTCCATATGTGCTCTGCCTCATAAATTGCATGGCTTGGATACATATAATCCAAATCATCCCTATCACTGCCTTGAGATTTGAAATGATAATCTCGTTGTGAATATGATCATCCAGGCCAAGAATTTGGGCAAACTCCTAATATGTAACTGAGTATTGCTCACCATTAGTGAGCCAAATAATCCTCCGATCTCCTTGCCTATGGAAGTAGACTGTGGTGTAGAATTGCACAATAACTTCAATGTTCCAATCATACCTGAATGCCATGAGATCCTTGACTCCATGGCGCTCCACGGCCTCAATCACCACATTAAATGCAGCGTGGTTCTTCTCCGCCATGTAATCCCAATCAGTCCATTGAGCATCGGTCACTGGAGTTTGCTTGGTCATATAGATTGTCCGATAGTAATCACAATGGAAGTCACACCAAAACCGAGGGTCGGTAGTGTGCTTCTCATACTTATAGCAGTCATCCATCCTCAATCTCTTAGTCTTCTGTGCCTCTTTACCTCTGAATAAGTTAGCTTCAATAGTGGTTTGTCGATTTGGATACCTAGTAGGAGAGGATATTCTTAAATGGCCAATGGGTTGTGAGGACCCCTTTTTACCCTTCTCTCTTATGGTGACGCCAACTTGCGCCTTGCTTGCGGCCTTCATGACAACTGGTGTTCTCTTCTTTGGCGGTTCATCCACTGGTGCCTTGACTTTGTCCTTTGCATCTCTAGCCGCTTGAGTTCTTGTTTTCTCACCCATGGTCCAAGCCTCTTCTTCCTTGGGGCTTGTTCGGCTACAGCGGAGTTACGAGCCTCTCGTTGCTGTTTCTTTGCCTTCCTTGCCGCAATCCTCGGCTCGAGAAGAGCTATAGCAAGCTCTTTGTCCTCACGAGCATGGTGATAGGTTTCTTGCCTCGCTGCCTTGTGCACGGAATCGGATAGATGCGAGTCGTCAAGGTTCAACATCATCCCAGAAAAGAGATAAACAAGAGAGTATATGAGTCCAAGGAAGTGGAATATTGTGTTAGAATTCACAAGAACAATCAAAGTTAGGGTTTATAATATGAACCCAAAACTTGTCTGCCTGAGGGCTGGACTAGTGCGCACGTGCCGGACTTGTCTGCCCTGCAGCCAGACTAGTCCGGTGGATATAGTAAAAACCCTAATCTTGATGATTTTTGTAAAAGCTACGAACCAGGGCACAATATTTTTGGTCTAGGATCACAATGACATATAGAACAACTTTTGTGAAGAGGTTTCTATAAAAAGACCTAAAAGATTTGGATTTCGAAGGATTTGGAGTTAGGTCAAGAATACCTCTTCAAATCGACGAAATGTGGATGAAGAATTGGTCGTGGATGCGCAGGGAATAGTTCCCACACACCTTGGGGCTTGAATCCATGGTTTGGAATCGTTTTTTGGTGGATGGAATCGAAAATCGCCAATTTGCGGGTGCGATTTTTGTGTTTGTAGAGTGAGATCGTGAGTATGATAGCGAACAACTGGGGAGCTCCCAAGGGACGTTAAGTCCCCAGAGGCCGGACTAGTCCGGTTGGAGACCCGGACTTGTCCGGCCTACGGACTCAGTCCGGACTACTTGGAGGGGCCGGACTTGTTCGACCAGGGGACGAACTAGTCCGTTTGGGACTTGTCTGTCAGAGCCCACAAAAGCTAGACTCTGGAGTTGTCCGGCCGGTGAGGAGGACTAGTCCGGTCCAAAGGCTGAAAACACACACACACACAAATATATATATATATAGTGTATATATATATATATATATATGTTTGGGTTTTCACCAGAGATTTGATCCTTTTGGACTAGCTTTCACAAAAGATCTTTGCAAACATGGTCAGTAAGAAATCAACAACTAAACTATGACCATAACTCACAAAGATTCAATAATTTCAAGTAGTTTTGCAAAAAAACTGAGAGAGATGAGTTTTCGCAAGCATGCATGAATTTTGAATTAAATACAAGAAACAATAAAATGTGCAAGACTCAAGCCACATTCTGAGAGTCTAAGATATTGAGCTCACTCCTAAGTTCACAAAATCTTTTCTCATCTAAGGGCTTAGTGAAGATATATGCCAATTGGTTTTCGGTTCTCACATGGGAAATCGCTATGTCTCCTTTGATGGAGTGATCCCAAAAAATGATGGCGGATATCAATGTGCTTGATCCTTGAGTGTTCAACTGGATTATGGGCTAATTTTATGGCACACTAATTGTCACATAGGAGAGGGATATGTTGCAAGTTTATGCCATAGTCCCTAAGAGTTTGCCGCATTCAAAGAAGTTGCGCACAACAACTTCCGGCTACAACATATGCTGCTTCAGCTGTGGAGACAGGATAGAGCAATGAAATTTTGTTTCTTTGAGGGCCAAGATACTAGGGACCTACCCAAGAATTGGCAAGTCCGAGAAGTACTATTTCTATCGAATTTGCAACCCGCATAATCTCCATCGGAAAATCCAATGAGATTAAATTTGGAGCCCTTAGGGTACCAAAGTGCTTGTCTTGGTGTGTGAACTAAATATCTAAGAATTCTCTTTACGATGGTCAAATGAAACACCTTAGGAGCAGCTTGGAATCGAGCACACATACAAACACTTAGCATTATATCGGGCCTAGATGCACATAAGTAAAGTAATGAACCAATCATAGAATGGTATACCTTTTGGTCCACACTTGGACCACCTTCATTAAGGTCGAGGTGCCCATTGGTTCCCATTGGAGTCTTGATGGGTTTGGCTTTTTCCATGTCAAACTTCATGAGTATGTCTTGCGTGTACTTCATTTGACTTATGAACGTGCCTTTTTTGGGTTGCTTCACTTGAAATTGTAGGAAGAACTTCAACTCCCCCATCATGGACATCTCAAACCTTTCGGTCATTATCTTTGAGAACTCATCACAGATAGTTTTGTTAGTAGAACCAAATATTATGTCATCGACATATATTTGACAAACAAAAAGTTTATCATTGAAATGCTTAGTGAATAGAGTATAGTCGGCCTTCCCAAATTTGAAACTGTAGGTACCCTGGGTACCGTATACCCCTTGAGATTGCAAAGATCTCAAGGAAATGTCAACTACTTGATTTGAAGACCTTCGGAGGCCCACATGTCAGACATAACCGGACCCGTTTCCTCAATATGGTTAGTCTCAGGGTCGCCACGTGTACCATCAAACCGGAGCTACCGCCCGCAAGGGGGAAGCTCCAGGCTATGTACCATAATGGCACCCCCGGACCTAACCCCAGACCGAGGGAAGCTCCGGAACTGACACGTGTTTGGTGGCACCGGACCTATCTGTTCCTCACAGCATGCTCCAGAGCTACCACGTGTCCTACCGTCGGATCTTCAGCCTCAAACCTCCGGTAGACTCCACAACGGCTCCAGATCTTCAAAGGGGAATCAAGGACTTCAAGACCCGATTAAGTGTCATTAATACTATATTAATGACACACGATCGGACGACCTTAATTACCAGTAATGGTGCTGTCAAAGCCCATAACTCGGTCATTAAAGATAATTAAGCGCATCAATTGTGTATCAATATTAGTAACCGCTAGGGCCACATGTCGGGCCAGGCCAACTTGTAACGGTCTGTCCTTGTACTATAAAAAGACAGGGCGACGATACATAGGACACGCGCTCACTCTACGCTCACTAGACTGATCTGACCTGCTCTGATCTGATCTTTGGGTCCATACATCCAATACAACACCAACACACCCCGTGGAGTAGGGTATTACGCTCAGGCGGCCCGAACCACGTAAACCTTCGTGTCTCCTGTTCATTTTAAATTTCACCTTCTTGAATCTCCGCGCGCCCACACCAAACTTCAAACTCCACAAACACTTTAGTAGTGTCGGGAGATCTGCCAGATCAAAACCATCGACAGTTGGCGCGCCAGGTAGGG
This sequence comes from Tuctoria greenei, assembly GCA_036927565.1. Taxonomy (NCBI): domain Eukaryota; kingdom Viridiplantae; phylum Streptophyta; class Magnoliopsida; order Poales; family Poaceae; genus Tuctoria; species Tuctoria greenei. The sequence goes on from JAYESD010000001.1 coordinate 204,432,102, forward strand.
GTGCCTGAGATTTCAAGAATGGTGAACTCAGCTGCTGGATCATCCAATGGTCATCCTGCTGTTCAAGCTGCTGGGGGCAATCCCTCCAATATACAGCCACCAGCAGGAAGCTCAGTTCCAGCAGGAGTCACACTACCACCACCGCCGCCTCCAACAGCAAATCAAGCTGGGCAGCGCGATGGTGCACCGGTGTCAATCACTGCGTTGGCGAATCATGACAACCCGGAACATGCGCTCCATGCAGCACGTGCTCTCCTTCAGCGCCCACCACCACCAGACGCATCCCGAGATGCAACGGAGCAGTGGAGGGCCGATGTGGAACACTTGGTTGCAGCAGCAGCCGACCGCATCAGTAACCAGGGTCCTCCTCCTTCAGGACGGGCCCCGTCGCAGCGACGGACCTTGTCTGGCAGACTTGGTCCGCACGTTTCCAACAACAGGAGACGTGCTGCGTCACAGCAAGTGACGTTGTTTCCCTCCGGGGCACGACGCACTCACACGGTATCAAGGCTTTCAACTCATGACCTCTAGGCGGAGCTTGATCGCCGATACCGTCAACAAGACGGCCGAGTCCATATCGAGCGTGCTCATGAAAGACGAGAAGCTCAGGACATTCCTGCTTCTGAAGGAGTAGGAGGAGGCTGTTCGGCCGTGGCCATGCATCTGCGTATGGTCAGGTGGCCACAGAAATTTCGGCCTCACCTGCCGGAAAAGTTTGACGGGACCGTTAATCCCGTCGAATTTCTTCAGATTTACTCCACTACTATCCTGGCAGCTGGAGGGAATGAGGCCGTAATGGCCAATTATTTTCCAGTGGCTTTAACTGGGACCGACCGGTCCTGGTTTATGAGCCTTCCATCCAACTCCATCAACAGTTGGGAAGAGTTGTGCCGGCAGTTCACCGCCAACTTCGGGAGTTCATACACCGACCAGGCATCAAACTGACCTTTTTGTAGTCGTGCAAAAAGGGGGAGAATCCCTGCGATCATTCATCCAGAGATTCTCTCAGGTACGAAACACTATCCCTTCTATCTCTAGCGCTTCTGTCATTGTGGCATTTAGACAGGGCGTACGGGATAAGAAGATGTTGGAGAAACTGGCGATCAAGGAGATCACCAGTGTCACGGAACTCTTCAGCTTGGCTGACAAATGTGCCAGAGCTGCGGAGGGCCGTGAAATGCAAGCCAAACCACCTCCGGAGGATCACAAAAAATCCTCCAAAGGAGAAGCCACTACCTCCGGGAGTGGCAAGAAGAAGAAAAAGACCAACGGCAAGAAGAAGCCGTCGGCCGGCGCATCTAATGTTGCAGCTGCTGCAGCTCCGGGTGGCCGGGGGCCACGCCCCGAGAAGCGACCTCGACCGTCTTCTAAAGACGGTGGCAAACCCAAGGTGTGGTGTCCAATTCACAAGACGGACAACCACAGTTTGGAATACTGCTGGGAGGTCCAAAACCTTGCCGAGCGCTACAACAAGCGCCAGGAAGAAGTTCCTTTCCGACAGAGGGAAGGAAAACAAAAAGTTGACGAAGCTCCGGCTGAAGAGGAGTTAGGTTTTCAGGATCCTAAAAAGGTCCTGAAGGCCGTTTACACCTCCGTCGACGACGATTCTAACGTCTCCAACAACGAGCGTCGAAAGACCATGAACACCATTTTTGGTGGATCATGGGACATCACCTCCCGCCGCGTCCTCAAGACAATGCGTCGAGACATGGCCGCTGTAGCTCCTACAGCCAGGGCGGAGCCTCATCGGAAGTGGATGGACATAGCCATCACTTTTGATGCTTCGGACTGCCCTCGAAGCATGGTTGGAGCAGGCCAGTTACCTTTGATGGTATCTCCTACCATCAATAATATTCAGCTCCACCATGTTATGGTAGACGGAGGTTCGGGGCTGAACCTCATAAGCTTCGAAGCTTTTACCAAGCTTCAGCTCCGACCTTCGGATCTTCATTCCTCCTGATGTTTCTCCGGAGTAGGTCCGGGAGCCATTACCCCACTCGGTGCTATTACTCTCCCCGTTACCTTCGGGACCCGGAAGAAGTATCGCACTGAGAAGTTGGTCTTTGACGTTGCTCAGATCAACTTACCTTTCAACGCCATCTTGGGCAGGCCTGCCTTGTACAAATTCATGGCAACTGCTCATTATGGCTACTTGATGTTAAAAATGCCAACACCAGTAGGTGTTCTCCGGATCCGCGGAGATCGCACCGCCGGAGTAACTGCTCTGGAAGAACTCCATGCGCTTACTACGGCGCAAGAGGAGGACTCCAGGCAGGAGCAAGCTCCAAAACCTCCGAGCATTCGTCAGCAAGGCTCGACTTCTGCACCTCGTGCGCAGCCAAGCGGCGACACCGACATTCCCATCAAAGTCGTCCAAATTGGTTCTGATGCCGCTCAGACCACCCGTATATCGGGAGGACTGAATGACAAATAGGAACTCGCGCTCATCGCTTTCCTTCGGGCTAATGTCGACGTGTTTGCCTAGCAACCGTCACAAATGCCTGGGATCCCCAGGGAAGTGATTGAGCACAATCTGAAGATCTACCCTGACGCCCGGCCCGTGCACCAGAAGCCCCGGAAGCAATCCGTGGAGGGACAGAACTTCATTCGACAAGAAGTGAAGAAGTTGCTCGAAGCTGGATTCATCCGAGAAGTCTTTCATCCAAAATGGTTGGCAAACCCAGTCGTTGTGCCCAAGGCCGGTGGGAAGCTTCGGATGTGTATTGACTACACAACACTAAATAAGGCATGTCCAAAAGATCCATTCCCACTACCTAGAATAGATCAGATAGTGGATTCCACCTCCGGGTGTGAATTACTGTGTTTCCTAGATGCATATTCTGGGTATCATCAAATCAGAATGTCTAGGGAAGATGAAGAGCATACCTCTTTCATTACAGTAGATGGATTGTACAGTTATACAGCCATGCCATTCGGTCTCAAGAATGCAGCTTCAACCTTTGTACGAGCTATGTACAAAACTTTTGAAGAACTCATTAGAGACATAGTGGAAGTGTACGTCGATGACGTCGTGGTCAAGGTCAAGAACAAGGAGTCACTCCTTGACACCTTGCAGGCTGTCTTCGACAAGCTGCGGGTCACCCGCACAAAGCTAAACCCAGACAAGTGTGTCTTTGGGGTTAGCTCCGGAAAACTTCTTGGTTTCCTGGTAAGTCACCGGGGCATAGAAGCTAATCCGGCGAAGATCAAAGCCATTGAAGACATGCGGCCACCAGCCCGCATCAAGGATGTCCAAAAGCTGACTGGATGCCTAGCAGCCCTCGGCCGGTTCATTTCAAGACTGGCGGAACGGGCACTTCCCTTCTTCAAGTTATTGAGGAAGTCCAGACCATTCCAATGGTCTGAAGAAGCAGAAAAGGCGTTCTAGGAGCTAAAACAGTTCCTCACCACCCTACCAACTCTGGTAGCTCCGAACCCTGGTGAGCCTTTGCTGCTTTACATTTCAGCAACTGACGAAGTCATCAGTATGGTCCTGGTTGTGGGGAGACCAGAACTATCCCATGCTCAGGAATCCAGACCCCTCCGGGAGGGTCCGGAGGTTCCTGAAAGCGAGTCTGGGTCCCAGTTCCCAGACTTGAGTCCACAAGAAGTTACTTCAGAAGACCCAGACCCCTCCGGGAGGGTCCAGACCGCTTCTGAAGAAGCTCCGGGTCCCTCCAGCCAGGACCCGGAGGTCCCCGAAGAAGGTCCGGATCCCTCCGGGAGGGTCCGAGTCAATGAAGAGGAAGCTCCGTACCCCTCCGGGAGGGTCCGGACCATCAAGCGCCCAGTGTACTTCAGCAGTGAAGTACTTCATGATGCCAAGACTCGATACCTAGAGGTGCATAAGCTGCTCTATGCAGTTCTTATTGCCTCCAGGAAGCTTCGCCATTACTTCCAAGCTCACAAGATTTCAGTGGTGACTTCTTACCCACTTCGAGCAATCTTGCATAATCCCAATTCAACTGGGAATATTGCAAAGTGGGCAGCGGAATTGGCCAAATTCCATCTCGAATTCATTTCAAGGCAAGCAATCAAGAGTCAAGCATTGGCGGATTTCATGGTGGAATGGACTCCCTCTCCATCAAACCCTGGGGGCCCCAGTGAGCAGAAGCCGGAACACAAGGCTCCGGTCTTCACCGAGCCTCACTGGACACTCTACTTCGACGGCTCCATGCAAAAGCAGGGGGCCGGAGCTGGAATCCTTCTCCTCGCACCAACCGAGGAGAAGGTAAAATACATGGTACACCTTGACTTCAAGGCGACCAACAACATGGCGGAGTACGAAGCACTCATCTATGGACTAAAGGTGGCACTGTCATACGGTGTCAAGTAGCTGCTGGTCAAGGGAGATTCACAACTCATCATTAAGCAAGTGAAGGGTGAATGCTCCTGCAACAATCTCCAGCTAGCTGCTTACCTCCTTGAAGTCCAGAGGCTTCAGAAGGACTTCGAAGTCCTAGACCTCCACCATGTCCAGCGTGCCCATAATGCTGAAGCCGACGAACTCTCGACGAAAGCGTCAACCGGAGCCCCAGCTCCCGACGGAACTTTTGCCCGGAGGTTGTCAAAACCCACAGCTCAGCCTGCCGAACTGAGCGAAGGGGGCGAGATCAGCATCCCGAAGCTGACGATCCCGATGGCCCTATTACCATGGCAGCCATCAAGGGCGTAGGTGCTGCCGGAAGCTCCGAGCAACCCAGCACGCAAGACTCAAATGCTCAAGTTAGCTCTGATGCATGGATCTCGGATATCCGGAGCTACTTGAAAGACAACATCCTTCCTGATGATGATGTATCCGCTGACCGGATAGTCAGACTGCCTAAAAGATACACGTTGGTAGAAGGGGATCTCTACCGTCGCGGTGCCAACGGCGTCCTAATGCGGTGCATCACAAGGGAAGAAGGCTACGAGCTCCTCGCAGAAATCCATGGAGGCGAGTGTGGGAACCACGCGTCTTCCCGCACGCTGGTTGGTAAAGCCTTCCGGCATGGCTTCTACTGGCCTACAGCACTCTAGGATGCAACTGAGCTGGTGAAGCAATGCGAAGCATGCCAATTTCATGCAAAGCAAATTCACACACCAGCTCAGCCTCTACAAATGATACCTCCTACATGGACCTTCACCGTGTGGGGGATGGACATCTTGGGACCTTTCCCAAGAGCCGTCAGAGGTTACAAGTTCCTGTACGTCGCCATTCGCAAGTTCACCAAGTGGCCGGAAGCAACTCCAGTTGTGACAATAAACAAGCAATCTGCTATCAACTTTTTGCAGTCCATCGTATGCAGATTTGGAGTCCCAAAAAAAATCATTACTGATAACGGGACCCAATTCACAAGCTCTGCATTTCAAGGATATTGTGAAGACCTCGACATTCAAGTTTGCTACGCTTCTGTAGCTCACCCGGCAAGCAATGGCCAGGCCGAGAGATCAAATGCTGAAATCCTGAAAGGACTCAAAACGCGCACCTATGAGCGCTTGAAAAAACATGGAGCCAACTGGATTGAAGAGCTTCCACCCACTCTATAGGCCAACAGGACAACTCCAAACCGGTCAACTGGAGAGACACCCTTCTTCTTGGTGTACGGAGCTGAAGCAATCCTTCCTCCAGAAATCACCTTGGGGTCACTCCGGATTCGGACCTTCGACAAAGCCACGCAGGACCAGCTCCGGTGTGAAGACCTAGACCTCCTTGAGGAGGGAAGGTGCCAAGCAGCTGTTCGGAATGCCCGATACCGCCAAGCCCTTCGGCGCTATCATCAGCGGCATGTACACAACCGACAGCTCGAGGAAGGCGATCTGCTGCTACGTAGAATACAATCCAGAGAAGGGTTAAACAAACTCTCCCCTAGCTGGGAGGGACCCTTCCGAGTGATTAAAGTATCCCGTCCCGGAAGCGTTCGCTTGTCTACCGAGGATGGGACACCTCTCCCAAATACTTGGAACATTGAGCACCTCCGTAAGTTCTACACTTAATATCACGGAGGTGAGTCTGTAGTAACTTGAGGTGTATGTTATAGAGTCATTGTACAAAGTCGGGTAGTTCCTCTGGGAGAACAGCCGAACCTTTCCCGGAAGGTACACAAAGTTCATGCAACACTTGTCACAGTCTCAGGACTAAAAGTGTGGCTAGCTACCCTGGGTCAAACGAGAAATGAAACACGCTTGGCCTGGTTCCGTACCCTAAGAGTGTACTTGTTTCCCCTGTACCCCGAACCTATAATGAAAGACATCTTCATGTGAAACAGACTCCACGTGCATTTATTTTGTACAGGCTCAACATTTTTTATTTTTCTCTTTCTTGTCTATACAAAGTTGTGCAATTCTTAAGAAATTTTAGTTCGACCAGTTCATGTACAATCCGAGCTATATTGACAATTCTTTTGGATTCAAATATTGTTCATGGCCCACTCGCCTGAATGCCGCCAAGCCAATCTAGGGCCGGAGTGTGCTATCGACTTAGCCTGGTCAAGCACCCTAAGTACGCCACTCTACCTACACCCCGGCAGGCCGAAGTAAGGCGGGTCCAAGTACAATTGGATCTGGAAGAAATAAGGCAATACATTCGGTTGTATTCATAATTGTGTGTGACCTAAAACTTTCTCGGGAATCGTAAGCCGCGATGAAGTTATAGGCAATGAGCGAATTTTACTATTTTTCTTGGCTTCAAGTGTGCAGGAAAAATAAAGAATCCACGTTGATGGAGAGAAGCCGGAGCTAATGAAGCTCCGACTACCCCTAGGTGGCTTGTAATCGATGTTAAACATTGAAAACGAGCATCACCGGAGCAACCAAGCTCCGGTAAAGCTAGGGGGGCTAGCCGTCGACGTAGAATAAAAGATGATGAGAAGACTCCACAAACGGAGTCTGCTGCTGACAAACTACGCGTTGGCAAAGGGCAAAGGTCACTGCTGGAGCTACTAAGCTCCGACACCCCGGAGGGCTAACTATCGATGCTCTACATGTTGATAGGAACTATTGCCGGAGCTACTGAGCTCTGACAGTAGCCAATGCCGGAGCTTCTGAGCTCCGACAACCTCAGGGGGCCTTCACTATCGAAGACTTCGGACCTACACTCTACAAGTTCGAAGCAAACGAGTCTTCAACAAAACACAATATCCTCTTGGTACATGTTCACAATCAAATTGTGTACATCTACCAGGGGGCCATGTGAAGACAAAAGTGTTGAAGACAAAAAATGAAATTCATCAACAAATTATGGATTTCATTCATCTGGAGACAAGGGATTACAAAATGGGGGAAGAAAAAGAGAGAATACAAGTGGGAGATACAGAGATGTTCCTAGACCCTATGGAAGAACTGGGCGACCTTCTGAGCAACCTCCGACACGTTGGCTCGGGTGGCTTCACGTTCTCCTTCGACGGGGCCTTCAAGCACCGAGTCCAGAGGGAATTGGGGATCCTGGCTGGTGTAGCACGTCAGCACATACTCTGTGACGTTCTTCACCACGGACTGCCCCTCAACCTCCAACTGGTCCGCGATGACGTCACCCACCTTGGAGAGTTTGCTACCCGCCGAGCTCAACGCCTGCAACGCCAGGTCCGGCTCCGGCTCCGGATCATCCGGACGCACAGGATTGAAGCCCATCAGTATCAGCGCGTCGTTGGCTTTGCTCAGGAACTCCCAAACCTGTAGGGAGTCTGCAGCCCTCAAGCCCTTCAATTCCTCCAAGGATCTTTTGGCCGCCGCCAGTTCAGAATTCTCGCGAGCAAGGCGCTCAACCTCTTTGGCATTTTGCTGAATCTTTTCAGCAACCTTCTTCTCGAGTTTTCCGAGCTCCTCCTCCCGGAGGTAGATCTTGTTTCGGCGGTCAACCAGGTCCTTCTCCCTGCCCCTAACTTTCTTCTCCCTGGCAGCGATGGCACACTCTTGCTGGTAGAGTTCCTACCCTCGCACCCAGGCCTTCTCCTCCTCCTCGACGCAACGCTCCTACAATTTCTTGGTGCGTTCCTCGAGGCCCTTGTCAGGCAGAGGCACCTTTTTTGGCGAGCTCCTCTTCCCTCTTCAAGACGTCATCCCGCAGCTCTAGGAGTTTTTGCTCTTCGTCTTCGAGCCTCTTCTCCCTCTCCTCAAGTGCCTCCCGGCGCTTGATGAGAGTAGTGTTAATGGCTTCAAGCCTTTCTTGGCGATCATCAGCCGCACTATTATCTGCCTTGGTCTGCTCATAAATGGCCCAAGATTGAGCGTCGAGGGCACGAGTCAAGCTCTCCCTATCATCCAACAATTTGCCCCAGTATTCCAGGCGGACCTTCTCCTGCTTGATCCACTCCTTGTTGTCTGCCAGCCTCGACTGTGCCAGCTTGGTCTCAAAGTAGAGCCGGTTACGCCACCTCCTAAGGGTTTGGCGCTCCTCTTCAAGAGCCTTGCTGTCGTGGTAGAACACCAGCTGGAATTGACACAGACTGGAGCAAGCGTTGTCAATGGACAACGACAGGGGAATAGGGTCCAGACCTGCTGGGGTCTCCTCCGCTGGTTCCAGCTGGTTCTCGCTTACAAAAATTGGGTCCCACTCCACAAGAGTGGTCCCCTGAGCCTCCACGGCACTAGGGCCGTCCTCCGGGATAGCCTCAGTCGCCACTAAGGAGGGTCTTGCAGAAGAAGTTCTGACCTCTGGAAGTGGTTCCGAAGGCCCTGCTGCTAGGTCTTCATTTGCCCCCTCAGGCAGGGGGCCAGCGACTTCATCTGGGCACCCTGGCTCAGCAGCAGGCACCTCCGCCGTCATCACTTCCGGAGCAGGGGTTACTTCTGGCTTCGGCCTGGGCTCCTCCTCCGCTGGTGGCTCAGGCGTTAGCACCTCGACCATCATAGGTTCGGGTGTTGATGCCTCCGCAACAAACAGCCCTGAGGCCGGAACTTCAACCTCAATCGGCTCAGGTGCCGAAAGGTCTTCAACCGCAACCAGCTCTACAACCGGTGCTTCAGTGGCAACCGACTCTGAGGCCGGAGCTTCGGAGGTAGCCGGATCAACCGCTGAGACTTCCTCAACATCCGGCTCAACTGCCGGGTCTTCGACAATTTCCGGCTCTGGGGCCGAAATCACTGCTTCCTCCGGCTCAACGGCCGAAGCTTCCATCATCTCAGTATCAAGACCCAGGGCTTCAACCTTCGGGGCAAGTGCCGCTGGCGCATCTTCTCTCCTGTGGTCCAGCACTACCACGGGAGTCTCGGGAGATTATTCGAGGTCCATGACCACGACAGCTGGCACCGGAGCTGCCGCAGCTTCAGCCACCACTTGGGGCGGCACCGGGACAGGAGCAGAAGCCTCCGCCCTCACAACTTCAGCTGCTGTGGCCGAGAGTGGAGCCTCACTCCTTTTCTTCGGGACGCTGCAGATGATGGATGAAAAAACTTAAAAAGCAATTACTACAACAAAACAACTGTCTGAGGTAAAGATTAAAAATTACCTCGGAAGGCTTCCGCACCAGCTTGCACAGAATCTCTTTCCCGGGCGTTTTGGGCTGACCATAGCCGCCGCCGGCGTGGTAGCTCCGGAAGGCCCCCCAGAACTTGTTGCAGCCGCGGGCATTTCCTTAGTCGAGGCCCCCCTCGACCGGGAAGAACCTCCGGACCCAGAGGCCTCAACTGGCCCTGGTGCTGGAGTCACAGGCCCGGAGCTCGCACCCCAGGAAGACGCTGCTGCAGGTACAGTCGCCGCAGTTGTAGAAGACCTCCCCCTCCGGGGAGAAGGAGCTGCTGCAGAGGATGCAGGCCTGACGGACCTTCCGTCGGCATGCTTCAGCTTCCTCTTCCGGCTCGAAGGTTCGTCCGCCGGCTCCTTGCCCTTGCCGACGACTTTGGTCCTTGGCTTCGGGGCAGGGTCGGAGCCACCTTCAGAAACCCCAGGGATCACCACCCTGGAGGTCGATCTTCTCTCGATGACACTGAGGTCGTCAAGCACCGGCACCGTCCGCCGGAGCTCCCTGCTAAACTCTACTTCCACGTTCAGAGGGAGGAAAGCTAGTGGCGGGCTCAAGTCATCACCCGCAACGTCGATGTCGTGCTGGAATTTCTTGAGATGAAACTCCAAGGTCGCCCCCTCCATGTTGGACTTCAGCCCGATCACGACCCGGTCGTCGTCCATCACACTGTTGAGGGCCCAAGCGAGTTCTTCTCTCCTCTTCAGCGGTGCCCACCTGTTGACCAAGAAATTGCAAAATACCGCCTGAGGAGTTAATCCTCCCTCCACACACTGGCGGATCCTGGTCAGAGCAGGGTTGAAGGCATCCGACAACATCGGAGCTTCACTCCAGACTGCAGTGTCGATGTTGGGGAGGCCTTCAGGCAGCTCCATCTTCTTGTGCTCCTCCACCCGGATGACTATCCAGTCCTTCTTCCAATCATCCCACTTTCCAGAGGGAAACGACCGGAGGTACTTGAATGGGCACTTCTTGCGCTTCACGAAGTAATAGAAGCCAAGGTACTCATTACTCCTACCGGTGGTATGGACGGTGAAGAAGGTCCGGAAAATCTCAATGCAGGGGGGATGCCCACCCACATTTCGCAGAAGTGGACAAAGACAGACACTAGAAGAATGGAGTGGGGGCCAAGGTGGTACAGCTGCAGACCATAGAAGTCTAGCAGCATCAAGAAAAAGGAGGAAAAAGGTGGGATCAACCCCACCATGGCGTACGAAGAGAAGTACACCATCTCGCCGGCGTGCTCCTTCTCGAATGGGAGCTCTCCCCCGGTGCGGACCAGGCGGTTGAAGAAGTCCGGGGACCACCCCATGAGGGCTCGGACCTTCTTCAAGTCACCTTCGGTCTTCAAGCGGCTCTCGCGGAGACCCAACTCCATCGCGGCATAGCGAGGCAATAGAGGAAAAGCAAGCACAAGTTGGGAGTTTGAGCGCAAGATCAGATTAGAGGCGTAAAGAACTCCAGATGGTGCACACTTTCCTTCTTAAGTAAGCCCTCACAACGCTTGGATGGAAACCACAGGGAAGTCAAAGATACTACTCAAAAATTTCACCCTGTCGATGTCAAGAGGGCCCAGGACCACCCCGACGATCAAGTCGAGGTTCTTACCCAGGTGAACGGTTGTCATCATGGAAGGCGGGAAGCCCGAAGGCGGCGGCCTGACAAGGCGCATGGAACCGATATGATTTTCGTATCGGGAACCGGCGACCTTCAATTGCGTGAGATCCGCATGCTAAAGATCTCATTTGCCAAACCCGAGACGTGTCATGCGGCGAGAATTTAACTCCAAAACTATCGCCAATAGCACATCTGAAGACTTTTGAAGACTCAGCTCAAAAGGCGAAGGATGGACCCACCTCCGGAGGAATGACTTCACCCAAGGGGTCTTCCCAGAGGTGGGCCCAGGGGGCCACTGTCGGTACCCTGGGTACCGTATACCCCTTGAGATTGCAAAGATCTCAAGGAAATGTCAACTACATGATTTGAAGACCTTCAGAGGCCCACATGTCAGACATAACCAGACCTATTTCCCCAATATGGTTAGTCTCAGGGTCGCCATGTGTACCATCAAACCGGAGCTACCGCCCGCAAGGGGGAAGCTCCGGGCTATGTACCATAATGGCACCCCCGGACCTAACCCCAGACCGAGGGAAGCTCCGGAACTGACACGTGTCTGGTGGCACCGGACCTATCTGTTCCTCACAGCATGCTCCGGAGCTGCCACGTGTCCTACCGTCGGATCTTCAGCCTCAAACCTCTGGTAGACTCCACAACGGCTCCGGATCTTCAAAGGGGAATCAAGGACTTCAAGACCCGATTAAGTGTCATTAATACTATATTAATGACACACGATCAGACGACCTTAATTACCAGTAACGGTGCTGTCAAAGCCCGTAACTCAGTCATTAAGGATAATTAAGCGCATCAGTTGTGTATCAATATTAGTAACCGCCGAGGCCACATGTTGGGCCAGGCCAACTTGTAACGGCCTGTCCTTGTACTATAAAAGGACAGGCCGACGATACATAGGACACGCGCTCACTCTACGCTCACTAGACTGATCTGACCTGCTCTGATCTGATCTTTGATTCCATACATCCAATACAACACCAACACACCCCGTGGAGTAGGGTATTACGCTCAGGCGGCCCGAACCACGTAAACCTTCGTGTCTACTGTTCATTTTAAATTTCACCTTCTTGAATCTCCGCGCGCCCACACCGAACTTCAAACTCCACAAACACTTTAGTAGTGTCGGGAGATCTGCCGGATCAAAACCACCGATAGAAACCATTTTGAGTTAGAAAGTCTCTAAGGCACGCATACCAAGCTCTAGGAGCTTGTTTGAGGCAATTGTAGAAATGGTTTGGGAAGTCTTAATCTTCAAAGATGGGGGGTTTCTCCACATACACATCTTCCTTAATTGGACCATTGGGAAAAGCACTCTTGACGTCCATTTTAGGTAGCTTAAAATCATGGTGAGTAGCAAAGGCAAGTAATATGCAAATTGATTCAAGCCTAGCTACGGGAGCAAAGGTTTCATCGAAATCCAAACCTTCGACTTGTGAGTACCTCTTACCACAAGTCGTGCTTTGTTCCTTGTAACCACCCTGTGCTCGTCTTGTTTGTTGCGGAACACCCACTTGGTGCCCACAATATTTGCATTTTGCCTCTTCACGAGCTCCCATACTTGATTTCTCTCAAAATTGTTGAGCTCTTCTTGCATGGCCATCACCCAATCCGGATCTCATGGTGCTTCTTTAGCCTTGTGAGGCTCCATAGAAGAAACAAAAGAGTAATGTATACAAAAATTTGCAAAACGAGATCGAGTAGTTACCCCCTTGGAGATGTCTCCAAGGATGTTGTCAACGTGATGGTCCCGTTGGACGCTTTGATGTACTCTTGGGTATGGTGCTTGAGTTCTTGGAACTTCATCATCTTATTCCTCATTTTCTTAAGCCCCCCTTGATCGATGCCTCCATTTTCATCTTGTTGAAGCGCATCTTGAGGGTCTTGAGCTTGATATTTTGAGGAAGAGTTTGCTCGATGCATGGGATGGTCACTTGAGTCTTGAGATTGTTCTTGTGGTCGAATGTCTCCAAGTGCCATCCTTCCTATCACCACTTGTGGAGCTTCTTCTTGATCTAGCACATGATGATCAACTTGCTCCACTTTGAAGCCATTAGTCCCATCAAACACTACGTCACGTGCTACTTCAACAATTTTGGAGGATTTGTTAAAAACACGATATGTGTAAGTGTTTGAGTCATAACACAGCTAAAAACCCTCATCGGAATTTGAATCAAACTTCGGGGTCCTAGGCTTCTTGTTGATAATATAGAATTTGCTCCCAAAAACATGAAAATAGGAAATATTGGGTTTGTTACCGGTTAGGAGTTCATAAGACGTCTTCTTCAATATGCGATAGAGATACAACCAATTTCGGCATGGCAAGCGGTGTTAACCGCTTCCGCCCAAAACCGGTCTGATGTCTTGTACTCATCAAGCACGGTTCTAGACATCTCAATGAGAGTCATATTCCTCTTGGCCATCCCATTTTGTTGAGGGGGGTAGGGGGGTGAGAACTCATGCTTTATGCCTTCTTCATCCAAAAACTCTTCAACTTGAGTGTTCTTGAACTCGGTGTCATTGTCACTACTTAAGTTCTTGATTCTCAAAGAGAACTCATTTTGATCTCTCCTCAAGTATTTCTCGAGGGCACCTTGAGTCTCACTTTTGTCATGCAAAAAGAACACCCAAGTAAAACGTGAGAAATCATCAACAATTACAAAACCATATCTTTTACCGCCAATGCTTATGTAGGTGATTGGACCGAAGAGGTCTATGTGTAGAAGCTCCACTAGTCTTGTTGTCATCATGATGTTCTTGGATGGATGTTGAGCTCCAACTTGCTTTCTGCCTTGACATGCGCTACATGGCCTATCCTTTTTAAACATGACATTCTTTAAGCCACGGATGTGCTCGCCCTTAAGAAGTTTTTGCAAATAACTCATCCCAACATGGGCTAGTCTTCTAGGACAAAGCCATCCCATGTTGGTTTTCGCCATTAAGCATGTGTCAAGTTGGGCTTTATCCGCGGCGAAATCCACAAGATACAACTTTCCCTTGAGCAAACCCTCAAAAGCAATTGAGTCATTTCTCCTTCTTGTCATGGTCACACCCTCATTAGTGAAAAGACATTATAACCTTTGTCACATAGTTGTGATATGGACAATAGATTATAATCAAGTGAATCGACATGTAATACATTGGAAAAAGTATGATTAGGGGATATAGCAATTTTACCGGTGCCAAGGATTTTCCCATGGCTATTGTCCCTGAAGTATATTCCCTCACTTGAATCTTAATTTTTCTCAAACTCCACAAACATCATCCTATCTCCGGTCATAAGATTTGTGCATCCACTATCAAGGACCCACTTAGTCCCACCAGAGGAGTATGCCAAAAAAATAGAGTTAAGCCTTGGTTTTAGGTACCCAAGCGGTGTTGGGTCCTTTGATGTTATTCAAGAGGCATTTGGTCACCCACACGCAAGGTTTTGGACTCTTGCAGAGTGGCCCATCATACCTAGAATAAGGGTTACCAAATTTGTTCCTCCATAGCACATATGAAGCATCAAAATCGTGGAACAATGGATGAGGTTTATTTTTAAGCATGTTATGCGAAGTAGCAATGTTCTTTCATTTGTTGTTGTGGTATGCACCTTCTTTAACAAAAACAATCAAGTCTTTGCCATTCTTGGGAGTCTTAGCATTTTGCTTCCTCTCTCTAGAATAGCCAAGACCATCTTTGACAAGAGGATGTCTTGTGTTGGTGTATGCACTACATGCATATGCCATCTTATCCTTGTCAAAGATGATACCTTTTGGTCCTTGCTTGTTTTGTGCTACTTTAAGCTCATCTTTTAGTTTTAGGATCAAGTTAGAGCACTTGCAAGCTTGAGTTGTTTCGGATTTGACACTTGTGGAAAGTGAGCTTTTAGAGTAAGAAGGTGCACTGACCTTGAGAGACTCCACTTGTGTTTCAAGGTAACTTTTGTCAAGCTAACAAGTTCATCCTTTAGCACAATTGTAGTGTTCTCAAGATTTGAGCATGTTTCCTTGCTCAAAGCGAGTTCACGCTCAAGTGCATTGCTTCTTTCTCTTTGAAACTCCAAGAGCTCCTCAACCTCTTGACATCTCTCCTTTTGTTGGATGAGCCCTTCCTTCTCAAATATCTCATCTGATAACAACTTCAATCTTTTCAAGGTGCTCTTACTCATATCTTTAAGCATGTCTTCATTTTCACTAGCACTATCAAAATTATCAGGTGATAAAGTTGAAGAAGGTGGTTTAGTCTTAACCTTCTTTCTTCCCTCCTTGCCCATGAGACATGTTGGTCTTGAGCTCTCCAAGTTGGGGAAGATCTTGGTCTCCGTGGTTGATCTCTTCATGGCAATTACCAGAAGTTTCCCAAAGGATGAGAAGAACTGAACAAGCCAAGAAGAGTACTCAATCAAAGGGAGCTTTCATTTCATTTTTGCGGATTCCCATCTTCTCTTCTTCCTCATTGGAGGAGTCTTCATTTGAATCCCACTCCTTCCCAAGGTGGGATTGTCTCGATTGCTTCTTCTTCTTGAAGAATTTCTTCTCATGGGACTTGTCCTCCTTCTTCTTGTTTTCTTCATATGGGCAATGCACAATGAAGTGGTCATATTCCCCCACAGTTGTAACAAGCCCTCTTTGCTCTTGTCTTGGACTTGTCCTTTTTCTTGCTATCATGATGGTAGCTCCCCCTCCTCCTTCTCATGATCCTCTTAAATTTGTTGATGAAGAGCGCCTCTCCCTCATTGGTGTTGAGGCTCTCTTCATCACTTTCTTCTTGTTCTTGGGATCTTGATGATGTTGCCTTGAATGCAACATCTTTCTTCTTTGAGGAGGTGATCTTTTGGAGGGCGTTGTAGAACATGACCTCTGAGTCCATCTCATGGTTGATGATTCTCCCTAGCACTTCTTCCGAAGTCATCTTGTAGAATCCCAGACTCACGAATCAAGGAGCAAAGAGCGATGTTTCGAGGGATGAAAGCCCAAATCATCCTCTTTACAACTTTGTGGTACGTGCATTGAGTACATCCCTAGAACAACTCTTGTTGATGAGCACCTTGAGGACGTTGTACATGTCTTGGGGGGTCTCACTATCCATGATGGTGAATCTCGCGGATTCTCCTTCGATCATCTCGATCTTCACCTCCCTTATGACACGGTTGCCCTCATGCGCCGTCTTGAGTGTATCCCATATATATTTGGCCACCTCCAACCGATCAATTCGGTTGAACTCCTATCGATTCAAGGAGGAGGTGATCACTCCAACCGCTTGAGCATTGGGGTGGAGTAGGATAGCTTGCTCCTGGGTAACATCTTCCTCATTCTTGGGAAGTTGAACACCTATCAAAACAATTTTCCACAAGCTAGGGTTTAAGGAAATGAGGTGCATCTTCATGTTATGATTCCACATAGTGTAATCATTTCCATCAATTGGGGAGGTTTCACAATGGTAATAGACAAGTAATGATTGCTGTAAGTTATACGCTCATAATTGTAAGGATATTGGGGGTAGTCTTGTGAACCACTCCCATAGATTTCCTTGGTCTCATTGGTCGCCTTGGTCTCCTTCTTGGGAAGACCTAACTTCTCACGAAGTCATGATTTGAGTTGGCGGACTTCATCGTCGTCAATTGGATCACATCGACGTTCTTCATCTTGTTATCTTCATCAACGATCATTGGGAACTCATTTTCACTCCCTTTCCAGCTATCTTCTCTCCGAGTGATTAGACTCTTGATGGAGAGACATGCTCTGATATCAATTGAAAGTCACCTAGAGGGGGGTGAATAGGCAATATGACCTAAAATTACTTAATCAAAGAGATTAAACCTCTGAGGTCGGACTAGTCTGGTCAGGGCCAGACTAGTCTGCTCAGTACACAAGGAAATTCTAAAAACTTGATTTCTACAAGTTATTTGCGGATTTTAGTTTGATGAAAGATATATAAAATGTCTAGCAACCTAATACAACTTAGATTAACAAGTGTGAACAAGTAGGTTGCAAGATTTCAATGAAGAACAATATGAAGAATGATATGAACCCTGAAAGCAATGTGAATAGCGGAAAGTAAAGCAACAAGTGAGACACGATTTATCCTGTGGTTCAGCATCACAAAGAAGCCTGCATCCACGTTGAGAAGTCCACAAAAGGGTCGGGTCTCACTTGACCCTCTTCTAACCAAGCCACCACAAAAGGTCGGCTCGGTTTCCACTATCTCAAGGGTAATAACAAAGTTCTTGGGGCTTCTCACAAGTTGATGCTCCCACAAATGATTTACAACAAGGAGCATACGAAGCTCAACTGGCACAAGCCACAAAATGAACACCAAGTGCAAGAGATCAAACTGAGAGCCAAAGCAAGACGATCATCCTTCTTTCTCCTTCCCAAACCCTAATATTCTCAAGATTTGGTTCCCAAACCCTAATATTCTCAAGATTTGGTTCTAGAGGGCAAGTAGGCAGAGTAGAAGGCTTAGGATGGCTCAAGGAAACTTGTGGCGGCGCTAGGGTTCCAGTTTTCTAAATGAGGGTCGGAGGTCCACATCTAACTATTGCTAGCGTTGAATGTGCGGATTAGTCTGACCAGGACCCCAGACTAGTCTGGCCTACTGGGTCTGCACTACATCACACTCCGTAGAGGGTGACACACACTCCAATGTTTGAATTTCAAACGGTCATGGCACACCGGACTAGTCCGGGCAACAATGTACTAATCCGAACTACAACAAAATGTCTTGGTCCGTCTAAAAACGGACAAGTTTGGACACACCGGACTAGTCCAACCAACTGGGGTGGACAAGTCCAGCCAACAAGAATTACCCTCAGAAACCCCTTCTGTCACAATACCATGGACTAGTCCGTATCACAAAGGACAAGTTCGAAGTACAACAGTAACCTTTAGTCCGGTTAAAAATAGACTACGCTAGAAAGTCCGGACTAGCTCGGCCTTTGTGGCGGACAAGTCCGGCCTCCTAGAAATTAGCTCTGAAAACTCACTAAGTGTGGAACTAACTAGTTCGTCCCCAAACAGACAAGTCCGAACTCATAGAAACTCTTAGTCCGCCTAAAAACGGACTACTCTGGCTCACTCGGACTAGTCCGGCCCTGAGGCCTGGATAAGTTCGGTCTCCTAAGAATTCTCTTAACAAGGTTTCTCACTTAGGTTTTCTCTCAATCACAATTTTGAGCCCTCTTCTATGATCTCAATGCACTTGATACACACACCCTCACACACAGAAGGCTAGTGTAAACTCAACACATAAGAGACCCTAATTCAATGCTTGAGTCTTTGATGCACATGTCAATCTATTTATTTTTGAGAGATTTTCTTTCATTTCAATCATCACACATGTGCTTAAGCTCAACTAATCTCATTAGTGTCCCTTAATTGTCGTCATGAATCATACAAAACCCACGGGGATGCCTAGGTGCACTTTCACATCCTCCATCCATTCGAAGGGTTGGGATTTCCTCATAATCTTGTAGATGGGCAGCCCTAGTTCCCCGAGTCGGGGGACGAAACGGCTCAAGGCCGCGAGGCAACTCACCAACCTCTGTATCCCTCTAACATAACCGATGGGGTCCATATTGGTGATCGCCTTCATCTTCTCGGTATTGACTCTGATGCTACGCTCTGAGATGATGTATCCGAGTAGCATGCCCCGAAGGACGTGAGTACGCACTTTTCTGGATTGAGCTTAATGTTATTGCTACGAAGGTTAATGAAGGTTTCTTTGAGGTCATTGATGAGGCTAGATGCCCTCCTGGACTTCACAATCATGTTGTTGACGTAGACTTAGACTTTGAGGTTTCGTCGGACCTGCTACTGGAAACAATTTTGCATGCATCGCTAGTGCGTCGCTCCCACGTTCTTTATCTTGAAGGGCATCCTCATGTAACAACTCTCCCTAGAAACACCATGTTGCGGATAACCGCCACGGTGTACAATCACTCCGACGATTCGTGCCCCCACAACAAGGGATGCAACATCGGGAACTTGGAAAGGAACTTAAACGTGAACCTGTCCCCAATGATCATCCCGGGGCAGGGCACACCCTGCTCGATTCCGAGCAGACATGCCCGAACCTAGCCGAGACCACATTCCAAGTTGAGTTCCACCATCATGCTGATCTAGGTGTGGTGCGCTCTCACATGCACGACGCCTAGACCAACATCTCCTCTAGCACCACCAACACACCACGCTTCGAGCAGATAGGCCAGATCACTGTGGCAGTGGCCGCGATATGGCATTCCCAAGCCGGATGAAACCCAATTTGAGCTGGCCTGTTGGGACCTGCATCCTCCACCGGACCACACTACTGACCGGCATGCAAACAAACATCATCCCCAGCACCACACCAAGAAAGACTCCAGACGGTCGCAGGATAATATCCCAACCTGGAAAAGAGACACTGACAAGATCGAATCATCCACCCACTCGTGTTCTCCGACCCATGGCACGAGAAGCTATCTCCGATCTTCACTTAGTCATTGGCACCTAGAAATTTTCTTGGGAAGGGGTCGGAAAACCCCGATTTTCATTCCCGCAACGCCATCCCCTCTGAGGAATCCGCTACAATGACGAAGATGACTAGAGCCCCAACCACGTAGAGAGCGGGGTCGAGCTTGAGGCCAGCTTCATATCAATAACCTCTCGGGGACGTATGGGCATTCCATCCACATGACTTCGGGGGATGCTAACAGAGGTCGAATGAAACCCAGTGCGGGTATATACGGTGCTTCTCCGAGAGGTGCAACGAGCTCCTCGACATCACTGATGCAGACGTCATTAGAGCTTTCCTCTCCTGAACTACCCGTGGGTCTGCGGCACACAAGCTCGCTTATGCCAAGTCAAGACACACGAGGGAACTACTATACCTCACCTCTCGCTTCTCCTCAGGCTATGGGACAGTAGCGGTCGACTCTGACTCACCGAAGCCAAGACCCGACAGCCCCAAGACCCGCAAGGGATCAATGCTCTGCTGAAATGAAAGGGAGTGGTAGATCGACCCCGACCAAGGTGGCCCTTGGGCGCCAGGCTCTAATGTAGCCGCAGCCACCGACCGATTTGAAGATGGAAGAACGGCCAAAACGCCGACCAACCACTTCGAGAAGATGCTCGAGAAAATCTGGATTTATCACACCTTTCTAGTAAACATGCATCGAAAGAATGCGTCCTCCTTTGATTTATCACACCTTTCTAGCAAAAGAAAGAGGTTGTCCACCCTAAGCTCCAGTTTAGAGGAGCTTGACCCAGACAGTTACAACGATTGCCTCATGATCTACGAGGATGGTTCCGTGCTCGAGAGCTAGACCGAGCTGGAGAAGGCACCCGAAGGGTGGAGCATATGCCAACCCGGATATCCTGACCTACCTCTGATGGTCAAAACACCTGTCACTTTCGATACATCGGACCAGCACAATCACATCCCATAACCAGAGCGATAACCCTGGTGGTTAACTGAGTTGTGGGACCGCGCGACTCACCCAGGTGCTGATGGATGGAGGGAGGGAGCAGACTCAATATTGTGTACGCCACCACTCTGGACCTGATAAAGATCTCGCGCTACTGACTCCATCCCGCGTTGGGACACTTCCAATGGATCGTGCCCAGAAGACGGATGACACCTCTCTGGTGCATTGACATGCCTGCCACATTCGAGAGTTGGACAAACTCCCGCACAGATATCCCCACATTTGAAGTTGCCGACTTCGACGACTCCTACAACACCATCCAAGTATGACCCTCCTACACAAAGTTTATGGCGGTCTCAAACTGCACATACCTCAAGTTGAAGATCTCAGGATCTAGAGGGGTTATCACATAGAATCCATGATCCAACTAGCCTTGTTGTGAAGCTACACGGTCGGCGAGGAGCACCGATCACAACATCGTTTCGATTAGGCGAGAAATCTGAGGCAGGAGTCGGGGTCCGGTGCGACCTCAACCACGCTTCATCTCCAGGCAGCTCCAAATCTTAAAGGGCATCAAAATATCCTTCGGACCACTCTGCGAGCAAGGCCATGGTGGCCATGGACGGTGCCACATCACTCAAAGGGCGGAAGGACACACCCAACAGATCTACGGCAAGCATGCGCCCAGGCTCCCTTTCGACGCCTGATACATCATAGATAGAAATCCGCAAGTGCACTGATAAACTGTTGTAGCATTTCCCTTAAAGAGTATTCGCTACGGTATTGAACCCAAGGAACGGGTGTGAGATCTTTTAGTCTCAAACTCCAAAGGACACATAGTTTGTTTGATAGGTAAGGATTTGAGAGGAATTCGGTTTGATTCTAAGGCACAGTAGCCTATGGCAGATACTTGCTTTGAGAATGGGTTTACCCCTAGAAAAACCAAGACTGTAGGATCGAAGAGCACGTGAAAATCTACCATAGGGGGGGTGAATGGTAGATTAAAACTTTTTCAGCGGAAGCAATGAAAACCCCTCGGCAGAAAAACAATCTGTTAAAGAAATTGTGTGTGAGACTAATCTAAACGTGTTTCATCATGACAAAATTGATATATATCAGAGAGAATCAAGTCACGATGACAACACAACAGGAATCACTCAAATCCATTGAGAAAAACTCAAGTTACGATTGAAGGATCGAACAAAGGTCAATCTGTTCTACCGAGTAAAAAACAAATCTGTAATACTGCAAAGAAACTCGTGTAGATCAAAACCACAAATCCAATGACTGTGAAATTTTGAAAGATGATAGATAATCAAGTTGTAAAGACAAACCAAAAAGAATCACATCAATTGGATCTGTAAAACTCGAGTTATGATAAAACCACCAAAGAAAGGTAGTGTTGTGCAGAAAACTCGACGAGAAAAACTTGTCTGGAACAAGTCGGACGAACAAGGCACAAAAGTTCCTTTAAACTATGATCTTTATTCAATAGAACACAAGAGGAACAACCCCAAAGTCATCTACCACGAGCTCTGGCCTCCCTTGTTTATATAACCAGCCCTTAGGCCAACCCAAACCTAACTAGGACTCTAATCCTACTCAATTCACAAATTGAATCTTTCCATAACTGCTCAAGACTCTTCTATACGCAGATAGAAGCAACCTTAAGACTTCCAAACACCTTAGGAATGTACCCCACATTCCTAAAACAACTCAAATTCGTGACCCACACGAAATCTTATCATAACCAACTCAAATCTTTCCATATTTGAGTCAAACTCGACTCAGCCGCAGCCCGAGTCCATAACCTAGTCGGTTGGACATTTCTGACCAATTCTTTACGTCCACATCTCTTCATCACGCCTTGAAACCACGTAGCCACGTCCATGCACTCCTTGCATACGTGCAAACATCTTCCAACTACGTCCACGATACCTTCATATGCATTATTCTTGATTCAAACATGCTGCACAACCTCCCGATCAACTCAACCACAATTCCCCCCCGAACTTGGTTGTTGAACCTCATCTTCTCCCTAAGACTAGTTCAATGGATCCCGTCACTAGCCATGTCTTGACCTCAAGCAACACCTGCATATGAATAAACAACCAATACTTCCGAGCACAAGTTCTCAACTTGACTCTCGTTAGTTCCAAAACCACAACACCTTACGTGAGCACCTCACATAAGCATGTTGCAATCCATAAAAAGAATCAACCATAAACACCAAAACACACCAAAAAATTAGTAAAAGATTAATAAGCAAACTTTCCATCAATGTAAAGCAAGTACAAATCATTGCAAGTTAAAAGCAGAAAAACTGCGATCAAGCTCCGAACCTTACCAACCGGACGTTGAACCGGAGCTTCCCAAAGCTAGGAGGACCTAGCGCCGGAGCTTACCAAAGCTAGCAGGACCTAGCACCGGAGCTTACCAAAGCTAGTTGGACCTAGCGCCGGAGCTTACCAAAGCTAGTCGGACCTAGAGCCAGAGCTAACCAAAGCTAGTCATACCTAGACAAAGAAGTCGGACCTAGCCAAAAAAAAGTCAAACCTTACATCGAACCTTGTCGGAGCTACCCAAAACAAGTCGGACCTATCGTCGGACCTTGCTGGAGCTCGGACCTAGAGTTGGACCTTGATGATAAAGGTGTTTTGGTAGTATTCAAAAATTTTATCGCCATAGCCAATGTATTCAACACACATAGGTCTCACAATCTCCCCCTTGAATGCATTGGAAACACCACTTAAAATCTGAACATTGGCATGCAAAAGTTTTGAAAACAATTTCTCCCCCTTTCTGAAAATCAAATGAGATAGAAATAAATTTATCCCCCTATATATATTTATCCCGTTGAGAAGGATCGTGCAATCATGCCAAAAACACTTGTGAATATGTGCGACGTGTGATAAATTTCTCCTCCTTTGACAATGTATTCAGCAAGGTACAAAAGAGAAATTTTAATTGTTATGAGCATATTATAACACACACACATATATATATATATATATATATATATATATATATATATATATATATATATATATATATATATATATATATAAGCAAGCTCATCCAAGTCATACTATCAAGTAACTTACACTATCACAACAATGAGATACATAAAGTAGTGTAAGCCATGCTAGAGATCAAATGTAATTTTCAATTTAAGCAAGTCATGATCTCACAAACTTAACTATTTCAATACATGAAAGCATGACACTTGTTGCTGTAAACTTTTTTCTTTAAAGCACAATTTTTTAACATATGATATTTGCAAAAGATTATATGCCGCATCTGTCTTATTCTAACCAACCAAGCCAAGCCTATGTCATTTGACAATCAGAAGCTTAAGGACATGATTTTAGTCATACACAACTTCTTCCAAGTTCATATCTAAGTGCAATGATAAGCCATCTCAAAAGAAGAAGTGCGATGCATGCATATTCTCTTGATCTTTTCTCAATTTATATTTTTCATAAAAACTCAACATGTGAGTTAATTACCTGATTAATTCTTTAAAAGCACTTGTGAGCATGCAAAAAGTTCAAAACATCAAGAAAGTTTGATCATGACCATATTTAGTGTAAGTAATTATTCCAATTACTAGTCATGGCAAAAACTACAAAATGTATAACATGAGTAATGTAGTAAGAACTTTCAGCATGCAAAAGGAATCACAAAGTCATATATGTATGAAATATTATGCTCATATTATTTTTAAATTTAGATCCCAAATTTGAAAGATCCCCCTCAATTTAAGCCATGAGGATGAATAACGCCTATTTCACTACGAATGAAACAAAAACAAGTGAAATCCAAAGGTTTTGTAAAAATGTCAGCCAATTGTTGTTCGCTATCTACATGGTGAAGCACAATGTTTCTTTTTTCAACATTATCACGGAGAAACTGATACCTAATGTTAATGTGCTTAATTCTAGAATGTTGCATGGGTTTTTTAGCAATGCAAATAGCACTAGTGTTATCACAAAACAGTGGAACACTATCTAGATCAACCCCATAGTCCTTAAGTGTTTGAACAATCCAAAGAATTTGTGAGCAAGCACTAGCATCAGCTATATATTCAGATTTGGCTGTGGATTGTGCAACTGAATTTTGTTTTCTAGAGGACCAAGCAACAAGTGAATTACCAAGAAAATGACAAGCACCGGATGTACTTTTCCTATCAATCCTACAACCTCCAAAATCAGCATCAGAAAAAAACTTTCAAAGTAACGGTTGCGGAAGAAGGAAGAAAAATGCCAAATTCTTGAGTTCCATGTAAGTACCTGAGAATACTTTTGACGGCTTGATGATGTGAAGCACGTGGGGAGGCTTGAAACCGTGCACAAAGACATACGCTGAATTGTATGTCCAGTCTTGATGTCGTGAGGTACAAAAGTGATCCGATCATGCTTCTATATTCTTTTTGATCCACGGGTTCACCATCTTCATCAAGTTCAAGTGTTGTTGCTGTTCCCATTGGTGTCCGAAGAGGCTTGCGTTTGTCCATGTTGAAACGCCTTAAGAGGTCTTTTGTATACTTCATTTGATGCACAAAGGTACCCTCCTTGGTTTGCTTGATTTGCAGCCCCAAAAAGTACGTGAGTTCTCCCATCATACTCATCTCAAATTCTGAACTCATCATAGCTGAAAACTTGGACACAAGATCATGAGAAAGACAACCAAAGATAATATCGTCCACATACACTTGAACGAATAATGAGTCATTGCCATGCTTAAGCAAAAAAAGAGTTTTATCAACCTTGCCCATGGTAAACCCCTATTCAAGTAAGAATGTTTTTAACCTATCATACCATGCTCTAGGGGCTTGTTTGAGACCGTACAGGGCTCTGGACATTTTGTAAACAAGATTAGGAAAATCTGGATTTTCAAAATCCGGTAGTTGTTTGAACCTCCTCATCTATGTAGCCATTAAGAAAAGCACTTTTAACATCCATTTGATATAGCTTAAAACCTTTAGATGTAGCAAAAGCTAACAAAATTCTTATGGCTTCTAATCTAGCAAGAGGAGCAAAAGTTTCATTAAAATTTAGACCTTCAACTTGAGTGAAACCTTGAGCAACCAACCTAGCCTTATTCCTAAACACAACCCCATTCTCACTTTGTTTATTTTTAAACACCCATTTACTTCCAATTAAAGTGTGACCTTGAGGTGGAGGTACAAGATTCCAAACATTATTTCTTTCAAAATTTTCTAACTCTTCTTGCATGGCAATAATCCAAGATTCATTAGTGAGTGTGTGTGATATATATTTGGGTTCAAAAGAAGCAACAAAAGAAGAATGAGCATGGGAGTTTGGATCGTAAAACATGGACCGTGTGACTCACTCGTGCAAGCTTCCAATAATCGGTTGTGGAGGATGACTTTTGAGAACCCGGAGGGGAGTGGACACTTCACAAGCTTCATCTTCTTCATGTTCATCACAAATCGATGAGCGTGTGACTTTAGGAGGATCTGGACCAGCAATTATGGTCGTCAGTGCTGGCCGTGAATCAAAATCAGGAGCTGGAACAATGTCATTTGCTGCTAAATTTTCGGGCAGCAGCACCACTTCTTCCTCATCTTCAACGGAAATGCTCTCCCCTGCGGATATGGATTCGGACCTGCAATGTTTGAGCTAGTACCTGTGCTAGCTTCATCAAAAGACACCTCACAAGTCTCCACAATTTTGTTAGTATCAAGTAAAAACACATGGTAGCCTCTAGTATGAGATGGATAACCAAGAAACATGCCATTAATGGATCTAGGTTCAAATTTATCAAGATTACCATGTTTCTTAACAAAGAATTTGCAACCAAAGACCTGAAAGTGTGTAACACTAGGCCTATGTCCAAATTGGAGCTCATATGGTGTTTTACCTAGTTTAGCGCACAAGAAAACATGATTTCAGACATAACAAGCGGTTGCAATCGCATCAGCCCAAAATTTCCTAGGAGTTTGATATTCATCAAGCATAGTCCTAGAATCTCAACTAAGATTCCGTTCTTTCTTTCTACAAGACCATTTTGTTCAGGTACATATGGTGAAGAAAATCAATGATCTATTCCATTTTCAGCACAAAAGTGATCAAAAGATTGATTTTTAAATTCGGTTCCGTTATCACTTCTAATTACTTTTAAAGATCCTGGGTGATCAATTGATAATCTAAAAATAAAGTTCTAAAGTGACTAAAAGCTTCATTCTTAGATGCCATAAAGTAAGCCCAAGAGTATCTAGAATAATCATCAACAATCACAAGAACATACCATTTACCTCGAAGGATTGAACACGTACGTGAAGGTCCTACGGTGTCAAGGTGCAAAAGTTGACCCAGTTTAGTTGTCATGATCATTGTGCAGCAAATTTTGCATGGAAGTTATGAGATCTAGCAATTATTCTTTCCTTTTTTGTTGTTTAGCTAGACTATAACAAAAATCTATGACATGACCATTTCTACCACAATAGGTACAATGAATTTTAACTTTGTGTTCATGTCTAGAAGAGCAAGCAACAATTTTATTTGAAACCAAATGAGACAACACTTCTGCAGATTTGAAAACCACTTCTTTTTGTTTAGGGACTGTTTGAATCAAACCACTTCCTAATGACTTTACAATTTTAGGTGAATGTGCCTTAGCATGAGCATGAGAATCAAAACCTAAACCAGTTTTATCATTGCAAGACTTGGAAGAATTTAGCAGCAAGTTTAGGTTCTTATTCCCATTACAAAACCAATCTAATGTCCTATGCATGTCATCAAGTTTATTGGACAGATCAAGGAAATTTTCACATGAAGTTTTTCCTTTTAATTTGCAATTGGAACAATATTTAGCTTCATGAGAACGTAAAGCATTGTTCAATATAGAAATTTCATTCATAGCATCTTGTAGTTTCTTATCAAGATCATCACAAGTAGAACAATGCAAATCAGCTGTAGAACAGCTAGCATCTTTCAAGTTTTTATCATTAAGTGCAGCAAGCTCTCTATTCTTTTCAATTTCTAACTCAAGTTTATCAAGTGTGGAGGTGTGTACACTTCTTAATGAGGAGAATTGTTCATATCATAAATCACATGAGGAAAAAGAATCATCACTAGGAATGAAGGATTTCAAATGATTAATTTCAGATTCTAGTGACTCAATTTTAACAACATTGTCCCTAAGCTTTTTGTCCTTTTCTTAACTATAACAGTGGCACGAGAAATAGCATCACACATTTCTTCGCAAGTAGGACATACCTCTTCATTGTCGCTGTTGTGTTCATCCTCCTCCATACTTGATCTTGACTTGCCCGCCATGAAGCACAAGTTTGCCAAATCATCTTCATCTTCGTCACTTCCAATGTCCACATCGCTTGAGCCAAGTTCCTGGAGTGCGGAGATAAAACTGCTCACCAATTGACGTCCTGTAAAACCCTTGTTTTTCTTCTTACCGGTTGTAGAGGAATGATTTGTCCTTGTTTGCTTTTCATCCAGGGAAGTAAGACCTGAAAGGTTAGGGAAATCTGAACAAAAATGTCCTGTCTTATCACATTTGAGACATTGTTGAGGTTCGGAGCTTCCTCTCCTTCTAGTTCTCACATTTTGCAATGGTTTCGAGAACCTAGTAGAGAGAAGTACTAGCTCCTCCTCTGGAAACTCCTCAATATGTTCAAGGGTTAGAGAGGACAACAAAGCAACTGTACCACAAGATGAAGGTTGGCCGGATCTAGGCATATCACGTTGAGAAACAAATGCAAGAGACTTGTTGGGGTTCTTACGTAAAATTATGTTAATTTCATGAGTTTTCAATTTAAAATAAAGAACATATAATGTAAGTTTACTCATGACAGTAGATTCATGAATGGATGTGACTTTCATCTCCCAAATTGACATATCTAATGCACTTAGTAATTTCCTAGCATTTCCAGCATCTGAAAAATTAACATTGACGCTACGCAAGTTGCTGAGAATTTTATTAAAGCGAGCAAAGAGGTCATCAATGGACTCACCGGGTTGCATCTCGAAGCGCATGTATTCTTTTTTGAACATGTCTTGCCTTACCTCCTTGATTGTGTTGGATCCTTTGTGGTAGTCACAAAGTGCTTTCCATACATTGTATGCAGATCGGATGTGTGCAACATGGCCGAAGTCGCTTTGAGTTAATCCTTGTATGATCAAGTTCCGAGCCTTGTTGTTGTTGTCGACATCTCTCAAATTTGTAGCTGTAACTTGATCATTTGACGACACTTCATAAGACTTGTATACCTTCTCCCATATTATGAAGCCTTGAGCCTGGATGAAGGCTTCCATACGTGCCTTCCAAACCTAAAAATCAATACCACTAAAGACATAAGGTTTTGTGGAGTATTTCTCCATGATGATTAGTCAAAACACGTGAAAATCACAAAGATTAGAGCAACATGGCTCTGATACCAATTGTTGGATCAAAGAGCATGTGAAAAGCTACTAGAGGGGGGTGAATGGTAGATTAAAACTTTTTCAACGGGAGCAATGAATACCCCTCGGCAGAAAAACGATCCGTTAAAGAAATCATGTGTGAGACTAATCTAAACATGTTCACCATGACAAAAGTGATACATATCAAAGAATCAATTCACGAAGATAACACAACTAGAATCACTTAAATCCGTTGAGAGAAACTCAAGTTACGATCGAAGGATCGAACAAAGGTCAATCTGTTCTATTGAGTAAGAAACATATCTGTAATACTGCAAATAAACTCGTGTAGATCAAAAACCACAAATCCAATGACCGTGAAATTTTACAGATGCTAGATAATCAATATATGAAGACAACCCAAAAAGAATCACATCAATCGGATCTGTAAAACTCAAGTTATGATAAAACCACCAAAGAAAGGTAGTGCTGTGCAGAAAACTCGACAAGAAAAACTTGTCTGGAACAAATCGGACGAACAAGGCACAAAACTTCCTTTAAAATATGATATTTATTCAATATAACACAAGAGGAACAGCCCCAAAGTCATATACCACGAGCTCTGTCCTCCCTTGTTTATATAACCAGCCCTTAGGCCAACTCAAACCTAACTAGGACTCTAATCCTACTCAATTCACGAATCGAATCTTTTTATAACTACTCAAGACTCTTCTATATGCAGATAGAAGCAATCTTAAGAATTACAAACACCTGAGGAACGTATCCCACATTCCTAAAACAACTCAAATTCATGACCCACACAAAAACCAATCATAAACAACTCAAATATTTCCATATTTGAGTCATACCCGACTTAGCCGCAGCCCGAGTCCATAACCTAGTCAGTTGGACCTTTCCGACCAATTCTTTACGTCCACATCTCTTCATCATGCCTCGGAACCATGTAGTCGCATCCATGCACTCCTTTCACACGTGCAAACATCAACAACGTCCACGATACCTTCATATGCATTGTTCTTGATTCAAACATGTTGCGCAACCTCCCGATCAACTCAACCATAATTCCTCCCGAACTTGGTTGTTGAACCTCATCTTCTCTAGTTCAATGGATCCCGTCACCAGCCATGTATTGAACTCAAGCAACACCTGCACATGAACAAACAACCAATACTTTCGAGCACAAGTCCTCGACTTGACTCTCGTTAGTTCTGAAACCACAATACCTTACGTGAGCACCTCACATAAACATGTTGCAACCCATAAAAATAATCAACCATAACCACCAAAACACACCAAAAACTTAGTAAAAGGTTACTAAGCAAACTTTCCATCAATGTAAAGCAAGTACAAATCATTGCAAGTTAAAATCAGACCACTGCGATCAAGCTCCAAACCTTGCCAAAGCTAATCGGAACCTTGCCAAAGCTAATCGGACATTGAGTTGGAGCTTACCAAAGCTAGCAGTACCTAGCGCCGGAGCTTACCAAAGCTAGTAGGACCTAGCATCGGAGCTTACCAAAGCTAGTCGGACCTAGCGCCGGAGCTTACCAAAGCTAGTAGGACCTAGAGCCGGAGCTAACCAAAGCTAGTGACACCTAGACAAAGAAGTCGGACCTAGCCAAAACAAGTCAGACCTTACGTCAGACCTTTTTGGAGCTACCCAAAACAAGTCGGACTTATTGTTGGACCTTGCTGGAGCTCGGACCTAGAGTTGGACCTTGATGATAAAGGTGTTTTGGTAGTATTCAAAACTTTTATCACCACAGCCAATGTATTCAACACACATAGGTCTCACAAAGATGATTCCCACTACGAGTATATGGTGTAGCCGAATGCGGAGGATTACTAAGGACGAATATGACAGTCACCACCTATTGCCCACCTCTTCAATCCATGGGTCTAAGAGATATCCACTGATGAATTGTAACCTATGCACCATGATTAAATTCTAATTATCAACTCTAATAATTTCAAATACAAAGCTATGACTAGAGACTTTAATGAATTAAAGCAGCAAACCTACAAGCAGCTATGAAAGCAGACTAATATGGAAGAGAAATCAAATTGGTATTGAATTCACAAAAGTTTCTTACTCGATTTTGGCAGAACTTCCGTAGAGGTAGAATTGTTGAAGAGGGACTTGACAAGCCCAAGACTCCTCCTCCTAGCTCCTCCTTACTGTCCTTCTACTTGGTTGGCCACTTGGATAGCTCTAAACCTTATGAGTGGAGTACTATTCCCAAATTTGTGATGTGCGGAGAAGTGAAGCCTCTCCCCCTATTTATATATGAAGTAGAGGCAGTTCCCGCCATTGTTTATGTGCCAGTCAATCTCCACCGGCTTAAGCACCACATATAGTCGACACGTGGCAACCGATCGTGTTTGGTGCCAGGAAGGAGAGGGTCGAACACCTAGTTCGGTCGACCTGGTCCTGACGCCCCTCAGAGTGTGCTTCCTCCAGGTCTGGTTGGTGGGTCCAGGGTCCTTCCCCGCATGAATTGTCATTGGATTCCCTCGATTATGCCTGGGAAAGGGTCCATGGATCCTTGTGATGCCATGTGTCATCGCCTGATTGGTCGAAAGATATCTTTGTGGACTGCTCCCTGCATTCTTGGGTATTTCGGGACTTAATTCACATGCATGCAAATAGACACTAACACTTGTAGAATCTATTAGTATTAATTCCTACCACTATATTGTCAATTTTATCATTTTTATGCGGTGAATTGACAGTCATATCTAGAGTTTAAGGACCATCAACAAACTCCCTTAAACTTAGTCCTTTGATCGTCCTTGAGTGAAGGCAAGAAGAACTAAGTTCTAATATAAACTTTTACTTTAAACAGGAAAAAAATATTTCAGTTTATACCTTTGTTTATGAACCCTTTCTGTGGTGTGGCTACCATATCATATTGGCTGTTTGAGAGGTGGAACGTTGAGTGCATCTTACTCGAATTACCTCCTGCTGACATAACTTCAAAAAATTGATATATTTCCAATGTAAAAGGGATAATGCCTTCTTCCTCTCAATTGGATTTTCTCAATTCACTCAAAGTGTTTGAATCCTCACCTTGGCATAGTTTACCACTTTTGTCCCTACAACTAAATATGGCTTTTTGTGGAGCTTGGTAGGGATAAAGAGTAGCACACTTGCAATTCATATATTAATAAATGAAAAACGAGATCCATATGAGAAGACCATGCAATAAAAATCAATGACTAAGGAAATTCTTGTGCACATATTATGGGTGGAAAACAATCGATGATGAATGATGATAACTCCCATTTGATCACTCTCTTTTGTGCAAGGATGAAGCATGGCTACTTATTGGCTCCCTCTTTTCTCTTTATTTTTTTGAATTCTTTTTGCGAGCTCTTATAGCCATGCCTTCTACTCCTTTTATCCATTTTTCTAATAAGAGAGGATTTTGCAGAAAATTCATGAAGTATCTTTGGATGGTGGATGAAAATCATGGAATATGGTGGAGTGCACAAGAAGTTCCTAGTCAAAGATTTCATACAAGTCACTCAATCGGGTCAAGAGTTTGACAAAGTCAATGAAAATGCAAAGTGGCATATTGAATGTGGCCTAGAGGGGGGTGAATGGGCTTTAAAAAGTTCCCTACACGCTTAAGCAAAACGTCAAAACCTTGATTGACCGAACTTGTCCGGTTGTATTGTAACACCCTAAATTTTCGCATCATGCATTGCATACATGATCATGCATTAACATTAGTAGAAAAAAAAAAGAAAAATAAAATAATAGCATAAAACTTGTAATAGGGAATAAGTATAAAAATAATAATAAAAATATATATAAATATATGTATATAAATAATATATATAATAACCATATATAAAAAAATAAATATAAATAATAAAATATAAAATAATAAAAAAGAAGAATATAAAAAAATATAAATAAATAAATAATATAATGAAAAAAAGAAAAGAAAAAGAAAAAAAAAAGAAAAAAAGCCGCCGGCCGGCCCAGCGGCCGCGCTGGCCCACCCCGCCTGCCGCGCACAGCGCCCACGCGCCCGGGCCCCACGCTGACGCCAGCCGCGCGGCGCGCACTCCCGCGCTCACCCGTCGGGGCCCCGCCCACGTGCCGCACCGCGCCGACCGGCCTGGGCCCCACCCCGCCGCGCCTCCCACGCCCGCGCCCCAACGCCCGCCGCCCACCCCCACAGCGCGCTCGCCCCGAGCCGGCCGCTCGCCCGCGCCCCGATGCCGCCCGACCGCGCGCCCCGGCCTTCCCGCCGCGCAGCGCCTGGTGCGACCCCACCCCGCCGCTCGCCGAATCGGCCTCCCATGCACGGAGCCGCGCGCTCTGGCCCCGATGCCCCGACCGCCTGAGCCCCGCATGGCCCGCGCGTTGACCCGCGCCCACGCGGCCGCCAGCGACCGCGGGATGCCCCGCGTTTCCAGCCGCGCGCCGGCCCTAGGAGCCACGGTGCCCTAGCGCCCGCCTATAAAAAGCCTCAGGCATCGTATTTTTCCCGATCCCAGAAGACAACGCCGCCGCCAGAGACGCCCAGAAAGCCACGCCGCCAGGAAGAAAAGAAATAGAAAAGCACCAGAGCCGCCGCCGCCAGGGGAAGAAAAAGAAGAAAAAAAAAGAGGATAAGAAGAGGAGGAAAAAGAGGAGGGTGCCACCGTTCACCGGAGATCGTCGCCGTCGTCGTGCCGCCGAGGGACTGCTGCGCCATCCACTTCATCTACGCGTCGCATTTGTTCCGCGACCGTCAAGCCGTCAAATCTACGGTAGGATTTGTTCCCGATGCGAATTTTAGCAACGCATTAGATCTAATAGACATAAATTGATTTTAGTTGCACCATAATTTTATTTTCAGCAGCATTAATCCACGTTAAAATCCCCGTAAACTCATATGAACACGTATGAACTAGTTGCATCTAATTAATAAACAACCCTAGTTAATTCATTAATTGTACTTTGCATGCATGCATATTATCGCATGTTGATTAATGTGTGTGCATCATATTGATTTGTATGTATATTCTTGTATGTGTGGTCACGAGTAGAGCGATGTGCTCAAGAGATCGTGTACGAGGATTTTCAGAATCAAGATTTCGAAGCGGTTGAGCAACCCTATCCGTCGGAGCAAGGCAAGTGTCCTTGAAGCATATTGATCCCGTTTTAAATAAATGTTTTGTTTGCAAAACTGCATGCTGTGTCAATTTGATGGGAATCCTATGGTAGGAAGTTTACTAGATTTGTTAAACCACCCTTGTCACCTGGAATTTATGGTAGAGAGTCGGGAATGGTTTTTACCTTTTTGCCTCGCTTGATTAATTGGGATGGGGAAGCGACACTACACATTTAATTATGCATCAATGATATTCTGGTTAATGTGAATTGGTAAATACGATGGGTGATCTAAGCAAGCCTGGTATGCGGATGGGTTGGATGTTATGGTGGTTTGCTTGCTTTAGATCTAAGGACCGGTTCATGCGAGAATAGGCCAGGACTACAGTGCCACCACGAGGCCAAGTATGGGTGCGGCATAGCTGATTAATTAGGGCTTTGCTAGTGCTGTTTGGACCATTTTGGATGCTCGGGGAAGGGGTAGTCGGATTGGGTTTGTTGATGATTGGCGGGACTACCCTGGGATCCGAATGGCTCAAGAGGGGGCCCTTGGTTGAAGATGTGCTCAGTTGGAGGCATCGCCACCGTTGAAACCTCAGTGGGGTCTAGATAGGATAGTAATCCCTTTGTAAAGGCTATTTTGTGATCTCTTGGCCATACACCAAAGGAAGTGTAATCGGCAATAAGGGAGGTTCTTTAGTCGCCGACGGGTGATGAAATCACAAACACGTGGGTAAAGTGGTACAAACTTTGCAGAGTATTAAAACTATCATGATAGCCGTGCTCCCGGTTAAGAGCGCCTGGATGACCTACATGATTAGAGGGAAATTGGGATTTGGGATGGTTATGGTTTGGTAATGGTTATGGTCGATATTATGATTATGGTTATGGTTACGGATGGAATTATGGTTTATGACATTGATTATGGTTATTGGTAATGGTAAATTATGGACTGGTATTATTATGGTTACATGGTTTATGATGGGTTTACTTCACATAAATATGATATATTGCTTTGCAAATGTTTTACTGTACTTTTCAGCACTTAGCCATTATTACATTCGTCATTTGAATAAGCCACATGTCATACTTTCCACACTTGCTGAGTACGACATGTACTCACTCTTGCAATCCCCCACCCCAACAGTTGTAGGTCAGGATTGTGAGTTTAATGGCGATAATGTGGAGATCTAGGCCGTGTCTACCGTCAGCTTTGCCTGTGGTGTTGCATGGAGCTGCGCTATCCCTTTTGCTTAGTTGCTTAATTAGTTTATTTCCGCTGCATTAGTTGAACTTATCATTAATATTCATTAGATCTTGTATTCGAGGATAATATAGTTGTGTAATAAATTTTGATAATTAATCCTGTTCTGTGGTAATTATCTGTATATCGTTTGTGATTGCACTCGTGTATGTGTGTTGAACATCCTGGGCACACATATGCGTTAGATTGGTTCATTTTCGGAACCGAGCGTCACAGATTGGTATCAGAGCCAGGTTGACCGTAGGACGCAGCTTAGATAGAATGGACACTTTAGAGCACATAGGAGCACTCAGGAATCGATGTGTTTTTGCTTGCAGTGCTGTTTGCTATATATTGTTTGCTTGTGTGCTTAATAGAGGATTTTGGGATGCTTTAGCATTGCCATGTCCACCTAGGCTAGTATAGCTAGTTGGTTAACTTCATATCCCTTGATGCATATAGTTGGGGACGTTTCTAAATCCTTATCTATTGCTTTTCTCTAGATGGTAAGGACTCGCAACCAGAGGGATGTCAATAATGAGGAGGAGAACAATGGAGTACCTCAGAACAACAACGGACAAGGACCTGCTCATGGAGCTATCAACATTGAGCAGCTTTTGGCTATGCAAAACCAGCTCATGCAGACCATGATACAGACTATGGGACAGCTACAGGCTGGCAATATCAACAATCAACCCCACATACCTCCACTGCCATCCCCGCCTCCTCATAACCGATTGGGAGAGTTCATGAGCACTAGGCCGCCAACCTTTGCTCAAGCTGCTGACCCTATGGATGCTGATGATTGGCTCAAGTCCGTGGAGAAGAAGCTAGCTATTGTCCAATGTAGTGACCGGGAGAAGGTCTTGTTTGCTTCTCATCAACTCGTTGGAGCACCTGCAGATTGGTGGGATGCTTATTGCAATGCTCATGAGAATCAAGAGAGGGTCACTTGGCGGAATTCAAGGAGAACTTCCGTTCTAATTATGTGCCGGAAGGTGTTATGATCTTGAAGAGACAAGAATTTGAGAACTTAAGGCAAGGAAGATCAAGCGTGAGTGAGTATCTCAACAAGTTCACTCAACTCTCAAGGTATGCGCCCGAGGATGTTAGTCGGGACAGCCGAAAGCAATACTTGTTCATGAGAGGCCTCAACAATGAGATCCAAGTGCAATTGCTCAATTGTGATTATGCCAATTTCCAGAAGCTTGTGGACAAAGCAATTGTGGTTGAAAACAAGATCCGTGAGATGGAACAAGAAATCAAGAGGAAGGCGCCCTATCAAGGACAGCAACAAGGAAGTAATGTGCGCCCTCGCCTTGCACCACCCAATGCGCCTCATTACAGCTCCTCTATTCCTGCTCAGCGCCCTGGTTATGCACCACACCCAACTCAGTCTGTGCAGCAGCGCCCTGTTATGCAAGCAATGCCTTATGCGCCTCGTGCTGATTTTCCTGGAACCAATGCTCAAAACCAAGCTTGTCCCAATAATTCCGGTGGAGTTAAGAGGTGCTATACTTGTGGAGAAGTCGGACACTTTGCGAATCAATGTCCTAAGTTAGGCCTTGGTCAAAGAAGCAATGCGCCGAGGCAAAACCCAAGACCCAA
Organism: Tuctoria greenei; assembly: GCA_036927565.1. NCBI lineage: Eukaryota > Viridiplantae > Streptophyta > Magnoliopsida > Poales > Poaceae > Tuctoria > Tuctoria greenei. The sequence goes on from JAYESD010000001.1 coordinate 204,468,922, forward strand.
TGGAGGACAACCACAAGGAAGCCGTGGACAGCAAAATTTTGCTCGTGGCAACGTGAACCATGTCTCCACGGAGGATGCTCAACAAGCGAATGACGTGGTCATTGGTATGTTTCTTGCTAACTCCAACCCTGCGACTATGTTATTTGATTCTGGAGCATCGCATTTATTCATTGCATCGAAGTATGTTACCAAGTATAGTTTGCCTATCTCTCATATGAAGTCTACTCTATTGGTTAAGTCTCCTGGAGGAGAGATGAGGACAAATATAGTATGTCCAAAAGTAAGCCTTAAAATAAGGGGGGTAGACTTCTCCGCCAACCTCATCGTTTTGGATTCACAAGGAATAAGAGGATCCGTTGGTGCAAGGTGCATTGGAACCACCACACAGAAGCCGAAGCTACGTGGGAACGTGAAGAAGACCTGAAGGCAGAATTCCCTCACCTTTTCTCCACGCTATCGAATCTCGAGGGCGAGATTCACTTTAAGGGGGGTAGAATTGTAACACCCTAAATTTTCGCATCATGCATTGCATACAAGATCATGCATTAACATTAGTAGAAAAAAAAAAGAAAAATAAAATAATAGCATAAAACTTGTAATAGGGAATAAGTATAAAAATAATAATAATAATATATATAAATATATGTATATAAATAATATATATAATAACCATATATAAAAAAATAAATATAAATAATAAAATATAAAATAATAAAAAAGAAGAATATAAAAAAATATAAATAAATAAATAATATAATGAAAAAAAAAGAAAAGAAAAAGAAAAAAAAGAAAAAAAAAAGAAGAAAAGCCGCCGGCCGGCCCAGCGGCCGCGCTGCCCCACCCCGCCTGCCGCGCACAGCGCCCATGCGCCCGGGCCCCACGCTGACGCCAGCCGCGCGGCGTGCACTCCCGCGCTCACCCGTCGGGGCCCCGCCCACATGCCGCACCGCGCCGACCGGCCTGGGCCCCACCCCGCCGCGCCTCCCACGCCCGCGCCCCAACGCCCGCCGCCCACCCCCATAGCGCGCTCGCCCCGAGCCGGCCGCTCGCCCGCGCCCCGATGCCGCCCGACCGCGCGCCCCGGCCTTCCCGCCGCGCAGCGCCTGGCGCAACCCCACCCCGCCGCTCGCCGAATCGGCCTCCCACGCACGGAGCCGCGCGCTCTGGCCCCGATGCCCCAACCGCCTGAGCCCCGCATGGCCCGCGCGTTGACCCGCGCCCACGCGGCCGCCAGCGACCGCGGGATGCCCCGCGTTTCCAGCCGCGCGCCGGCCCTAGGTGCCACGGTGCCCTAGCGCCCGCCTATAAAAAGCCTCAGGCATCGTATTTTTCCCGATCCCAGAAGACAACGCCGCCGCCAGAGACGCCCAGAAAGCCACGCCGCCAGGAAGAAAAGAAATAGAAAAGCACCAGAGCCGCCGCCGCTAGGTGAAGAAAAAGAAGAAAAAAAAGAGGAGAAGAAGAGGAGGAAAAAGAGGAGGGTGCCACCGTTCACCGGAGATCGTCGCCGTCGTCGTGCCGCCGAGGGACTGCTGCGCCATCCACTTCGTCTACGCGTCGCATTTGTTCCGCGACCGTCAAGCCGTCAGATCTACGGTAGGATTTGTTCCTGATGCGAATTTTAGCAACGCATTAGATCTAATAGACATAAATTGATTTTAGTTGCACCATAATTTTATTTTCAGCAGCATTAATCCACGTTAAAATCCCCGTAAACTCATATGAACACGTATGAACTAGTTGCATCTAATTAATAAACAACCCTAGTTAATTAATTAATTGTACTTTGCATGCATGCATATTATCGCATGTTGATTAATGTGTGTGCATCATATTGATTTGTATGTATATTCTTGTATGTGTGGTCACGAGTAGAGGGAAGTGCTCAAGAGATCGTGTACGAGGATTTTCAGAATCAAGATTTCGAAGCGGTTGAGCAACCCTATCCGCCGGAGCAAGGCAAGTGTCCTTGAAGCATATTGATCCTGTTTTCAATAAATGTTTTGTTTGCAAAACTGCATGCTGTGTCAATTTGATGGGAATCCTATGGTAGGAAGTTTACTAGATTTGTTAAACCACCCTTGTCACCTGGAATTTATGGTAGAGAGTCGGGAATGGTTTTTACCTTTTTGCCTCGCTTGATTAATTGGGATGGGGAAGCGACACTACACATTTAATTATGCATCAATGATATTCTGGTTAATGTGAATTGGTAAATACGATGGGTGATCTAAGCAAGCCTGGTATGCGGATGGGTTGGATGTTATGGTGGTTTGCTTGCTTTAGATCTAAGGACCGGTTCATGCGAGAATAGGCCAGGACTACAGTGCCACCACGAGGCCAAGTATGGGTGCGGCATAGCTGATTAATTAGGGCTTTGCTAGTGCTGTTTGGACCATTGTGGATGCTCGGGGAAGGGGTAGTCGGATTGGGTTTGTTGATGATTGGCGGGATTACCCTGGGATCCGAATGGCTCAAGAGGGGGCCCTTGATTGAAGATGTGCTCAGTTGGAGGCATCGCCACCGGTGAAACCTCAGTGGGGTCTAGATAGGCTAGTAATCCCTTTGTAAAGGCTATTTTGTGATCTCTTGGCCATACACCAAAGGAAGTGTAATTGGCAATAAGGGAGGTTCTTTAGTCGCCGACGGGTGATGAAATCACAAACACGTGGGTAAAGTGGTACAAACTCTGCAGAGTATTAAAACTATCATGATAGTCGTGCTCCCAGTTAAGAGCGCCTGGATGACCTACATGATTAGAGGGAAATTGGGATTTGGGATGGTTATGGTTTGGTAATGGTTATGGTCGATATTATGATTATGGTTATGGTTACGGATGGAATTATGGTTTATGACATTGATTATGGTTATTGGTAATGGTAAATTATGGACTGGTATTATTATGGTTACATGGTTTATGATGGGTTTACTTCACATAAATATGATATATTGCTTTGCAAATGTTTTACTGTACTTTTCAGCACTTAGCCATTATTACATTCGTCATTTGAATAAGCCACATGTCATACTTTCCACACTTGCTGAGTACGACATGTACTCACTCTTGCAATCCCCCACCCCAACAGTTGCAGGTCAGGATTGTGAGTTTAATGGCGATAATGTGGAGATCTAGGCCGTGTCTACCGTCAGCTTTGCCTGTGGTGTTGCATGCATCTGCGCTATCCCTTTTGCTTAGTTGCTTAATTAGTTTATTTCCGCTGCATTAGTTGAACTTATCATTAATATTCATTAGAGCTTGTATTCGAGGATAATATAGTTGTGTAATAAATTTTGATAATTAATCCTATTCTGTGGTAATTATCTGTATATCGTTTGTGATTGCACTCGTGTATGTGTGTTGAACATCCTGGGCACACATATGCGTTAGCTTGGTTCATTTTCGGAACCGGGCGTCACATGTATGTGCGGACTAGTCCTGTGTGCTCGGTGTGTGCCGATTTGACTAAGTATCGATACAGGATTTAAATTCTTTTAAGCAGCGGAAATGTGAACAACAGATAAGATTACTTGAATTTGCAATCAACGTTGTGAAGTTGCACGTGAGAAACAATTTGCAATTGAAGTTATAATTATAATCAACTATGTGCCCTAATCAAGATGCAGAAGCAAAGAAGCACGCGAGACACCGATTTTTACTGAGGTTCGATCTCATCAAAGAGATCTACTCCTCATTGTGGATCGGACTAGTCCGTTCAACTCTCTGGAGTTCAATTTCACATGGCACCAGACAAGTCCGGACACCAACTGGACTAGTCCGGTATACCTCACACAATTAGGGTTTCTAGTGTGTTGCATTCCACGGCGACTTTTACATAGCACACCGGACAAGTCCAGTACCCGGTACGGACTAGTTCGATCATCGGAATTTCTAACGGTAACTTTCTGGAAACCCTATAGATAGGAGATCCACGACCCCACAATTACAACTTTCGATTCCTACTGTAAAACTCATAAACCCTAGCACCGCCACCTGTCCCAAGAGCCCAAAAACACATCTCCCCACGCATCTAAAGTCCAAAAAGGTGAAAATCAATTGAACACTTAGATTTGGGATTGGGAGATCATCGTCTACACGTTGTTGAGATCTTGGGGTTTGATCTCTTTACACTCGTGCTCTTTCTTGTAATCTTTTTGAGTGTATTTGATCATTTCCTCATTGTTATTCTTGTGGGAGCCCTCAGTGTGTGAGGTTGCCCTTGTCCGGTGCTATGTGTTATTGAATATCAGAGAGTTCAACGGACTAGTCCTATCCTGTGGACGAACATGTCCGGAGTGCACTAAAAAGGATTTACAAAGATATTAACAGACTAGTCCGGTGCACTTTGCTATTGGATTCCATAAAGGTTAACGGACTAGTCCGGTCCATGATCATACTAGTCCGGTGCACAGCGTACTTGGACAACATAGAGTTTAACAGGCTAGTCCGGTCCATGAACGGACAAGTGCAGTGCTCAGTGAATTTTTTAGGTGTAATTAAGCCCTTAGCCCTACACAAAGACTTGAGCTCGTGGGATGTGTCTCTCACACACATCCTATACATTTAAATCTACTTTGCGCTTCAGTTGTCAGTTGAACTTTTCTCTTTTGTACACAACTTCATTTTTCACCTTTTTGAGTGCACCAAACTATCTCATTTTGCTTAACCTGCAGTCATCTCAACAAATTCATTAGGATCTCATTTGTTTGTCATCAATCGTCCAAAACCCACAAGCGATTGCCTAGATGCACTTTCAATCTCCCCCTTTTTGGTGATTGATGACAACTGATTGAGGTACCACAATTAAGAGTAAAAAAGTTAATTTTCATAAAGTGTGCATATATAAGAATAGTGAATGAGTAACAAAATACTTCTCACATATATGCACTCTTTATGGTGGGGTGCCTAACAAGTGTGTGATCAAAAGATGTGATTAATTTACTTAATGTGTGATGCTTAGTTAATGTTAATGTGATGATTGTTGCTATAACTGTCAAATGCTTTTGTATTAATGGCTTAAAAACTACAACCTAGACAACTAGTCTCAATCTCTCCCCCTTTGGCATCAAGGCACCAAAAAGGGAAAACTTGAGTGGAATAACTCATCGTCACTACCTCTCTCACTCTCAGTCCTCTCTCCATCTTCACCATCTTTAGGTGCTTAAGGAGGAGGAGGAGGAGCAGAGACACCAGCCAGTCCAAATGAGGCCAACTCTTGGTCAGTTAAAGGAGCCATCTCAGTGATATCTTCTTCAGAGTCCTCTCAAATCTGAGGTGGCCCCACTGGCTCAATCTCTAGCTTATCACAGATGGCTTTGATGTTGGCCTTCACATATCTTTGATGCTTCTTTCTGGCCAGACTCTCCTTATGCTACTTGATTTCCACTTTGCGATAGGAAGCAAAGATGGACGACAACATCTTTAGAATTCCACTGGATGACTCTCTAGGAGGTGGAGGAGCAGGAGCAGCAACCTCAAGTCTTGTGCCTTCATGAGCCCTCTTGGATCTTCGTTCCTCTGTAGGTGAAGTAGGAGCAGAGGGGACAATGTAGATAGTAGGCTTCTAGGGCCTGAGTCTAGTATAAGGCACATCCTTGACAAATTCCAGTCCTATCACCTTCTCAATCATATACATGATGTAAGGTGCATAGCCACAGACCTCTTAGGAGTGATGGAGATGTTCACAATGTCATTGTACATGTACTGAAAGACATTGAAAGTCCTTTTCCTGCTTATCACCTTCATCAATGTTCTGAGGGTGCCTAGAATGGTCCCTGCATCTCCCTCTTTAGGAGCTATGGTCTTCCTCAGGATCCTGTTAAGGACAACATAGAAAGGCTTCAAATACTTAGTGGTTGGAGACCTGAATGACATCTTTGTATCACAGAGAAAGTCAAGCTGATCTTTCTCCAGAGGCTTCAAATTGTGGATAATGATGTCATTCTCTAAAGAATCTTCCAGGTGAAGAATTCTTGCAAACTCCTCATAAGTGACACTGTACAGTGCTCCATTTGTCATCCAAACCATCCTGTCACTGTCATCACGAGCAAAATAGAGACTTATGTATAATTGAGTGATGACCTCAATGTTTCAGTCCCACTGGAAGGAGACTAGATCTTTCAGTCCATGAAGCTCCAAGGCTTCCAGAACCTCTTGATAGGCTTGACATCTTTTGGACTCTAGATAGGTGATATAAACCCATTGACTTTCAATGATTGGATTCCTCATCTTTAAATACACATGCTCATAGTTGTCACCATGGAACTAGGGTCAACTGATTGTTTGGGCTAATCATAGACTTCTACCTTCCTAAACATGTCAGCTAGCTCACAACCTTTTCTAGTGAAATCAGCACTAGATGGCTATCTGTTGCGGTGAGTAAGAGCTTTCATCTTCAATGGGCCAATAGGGCTACTAGCCAGTCCTTTTCCCTTGTTGAGGGCTCTCTTGGGCCCCGATGAGCTCCCAGCTGCATGCTTGCCCTGAGCATTCTTCACTACAACTCTCCTTCTCTTAGTAAGGGTGTCATCAGAAGGAGGAGAGTGGACATTGACATCATGTCTTTTCTTCATCACCCTCTCCTTGGCCCTTTGCACTCTAGCATGTTCTACCTCTTCATCATAGTGAAAAGAACTATCTTCTGAACCTGAAGACATCGTTTTTGACAAGGAGATTCAAGGATTAGATAAGAATCAATTTGAGACAAGTGTAAATTGGGATTTAGAAGTTCAAAATGTCATGTACCGGACTTGTCCGTTTTCAGAGAGCGAACTTGTCCGGTTAACCGGACTTGTCCGCACCGAACACCGGACTAGTCCGGTCTGGCATAAGAACCCTAAATTCCTATTTTCAACAGATCTAGCTCAAATTGATTTACAAGGACTAGGAAATAGTAGGAGTACATCTAGAGGAGTAATGTATGCCCTAGGAATCGAGTGAAACAAGCTAGAATCAGGAAAAGTTGAGAGCTAGGGTTTGAGGGGGATTTTACCAAAAAGTGAAGATTCGCGTTGAAGGAGCGGACTGGGGCCGGATTAGTCTAGAGTGGACAAGCTCCGCGCCGAGGAGGAGATTTCCCTTGGAGAAATCCGCGATTTTGGTGACTAGATGTGAAAATCGCCTTTGGAGTTCATGGAAGAGGAGAGAGAAACCAAATGAGGTTGTGAAGGGTGGAGGATGAGCTCCTGGCGGCGGATTAGGGTTAACCTTGATAAATCCGGACTAGTCCGGTCGACACCGGACAAGTCCGGTGTGTCGCACTAGGGCCGGACTAGTCTATGACAATGGACTAGTTCGGTGCTAACGACGGACAAGTCCGATGTCAGCAGAACAGAATTGAAATGAAACAACTCAATTTTGGTTGTTTGATCTAATAGTGATCTAAAAGATATTATTTCACAAATAATCTTGATGAACATGACCAGTAAGCAATCAACAATCGTACAATGGCCAAAATTCACCAAGATTTACTCATTTAAATAGTTTTCTAGAGAAAATCAAGATAAGGGGGAAATTTTGGCAAAAATTAGTAAACTTTGGAATCATAATCAGATATGCAGTGTTTCAAGCCACATTTCGAGAGCCAAGTATATTTAGCTCATTTCTTAGCTCACAAAACCTTTTCTCATCTAATGGCTTGGTGAAAATATCTGCAAGTTGTTTTTTAGTCCTAACATGTGAGATTACAATATCACCTTTTAATGAATAATCTCTTAAGAAATAGTGACGAATATCTATGTGCTTAGTTCTTGAGTGCTCTACTGGGTTGTGTGCAATTTTTATAGCACTCTCATTGTCGCATAGGAGTGGAATATGGTTTAATTGTAACCATAGTCCCTTAGAGTTTGTTGCATCCAAAGTAGTTGTGCGCAACAACTACCGACTGGATCATACTCCGCTTTGGCTGTGGAAAGAGCAATGTAGTTTTGCTTTTCGGATCACCATGAAACTAGGGATCTGCCAAGGAATTAACAAGTCCCCAACGTGCTCTTTCTATCGACTTTGCATCCTGCATAGTCGGCATCGGGATAACCTATCAAGTTAAACTTGAATCTTTTGGGATACCAAAGGCCCAAGTTGGGTGTGTGCACAAGGTACCTTAAGATTCTTTTTATAGCTATTAAGTGGCACTCTTTAGGTGCGGCTTGAAACTTTGCACACATACACACACTAAGCATGATATTTGGTCTAGATGCACATAAATAGAGTAATGAGCCAATCATGAACCGATATACCTTTTGATCCACATTTGGACCATCTTCATTGAGGTCGAGATGTCCGTTAGTCACCATGGGTGTCTTGATGGGCTTGTCCTTGTCCATATTGAACTTCTTGAGGATGTCCTGCGTGTACTTGGTTTGGCTTACAAAAGTGCCCTCTCTTAGTTGCTTCACTTGGAATCCCAAGAAGAACTTCAATTCGCCCATTATTGACATCTCGAACCTATCTGTCATAATCTTGCTAAACTCTTCACAAAATGACTTATTAGTAGAACCAAAGATAATATCATCACCATAGATTTGACATACAAATAGATGATCATCAAAGTGTTTTGTTAACAGAGTATAATCAACTTTTCCAATTGAAAACCATTTTGAGTCAGAAAATCTCTAAGGCACTCATACCAAGCTCGAGGATCTTGTTTGAGGCCATAGAGAGCCTTACGTAGTTTTTAGACATGGTTGGGGTACTCTTGATCTTCAAATTCTGGTGGCTGCTCCACGTACACTTCCTCCTTAATTGGACCGTTGAGGAAGGCACTTTAGACGTCCATTTGATACAGCTTGAAATTATGGTGAGTAGCATATGCCAATATCATACGAAGGGACTCAAGTATAGATACGGGAGCGAAAGTTTCATTGAAGTCCAAACCTTTGACTTGCGAGTAAACTATAGCCACAAGTCTCACTTTATATTTTTTGTTACCACTCCATGTTTATCTTGTTTGTTCCGAAATACCTATTTTGTTCCAACAATGTTCGCCTTTGGTCTTTCCACCAGTTCCCAAACTTCATTTCTCTTGAAGTTGTTCAACTCGTCTTGCATTGCAATCACCGAGTCTGGATCCTTCAAGGCTTCATCTATCCTGTATGGTTCCAGATAAGAAACAAAAGATTAATATTCACAAAAATTTGCTACGAGAGATCTAGTAGTTACTCCCTTAGCAATATCTCCAATGATGTTGTCGATAGAATGATCTCTTTGTACACTCTGATGTACTCTTGGGTGAGAGACTTGTGAAGTTGCTTGCTCTTCATTGTCTTCGTGTTCATTGTCCCCCCCCTAAGTCATTACTTCTGTGGTTATATGGATCTTCTTAGTCATCCTGATTTTGATCTTGTGCATGGGCTCCCCCTTGATCATTGCTTCCTTATTGAGGTTCATCTTGTGCACTTGAGTCTTGTGGTTGCTCCTGAGGTAGAATATCACCAAGTGCCATTCTTCTCAACGCTTCACATGGGGCTTTTTCTTGATGTAGCACACACTTATTAACTTGCTCCACTTGGGAGCCGTTAGACTCACCGAACACTACGTCACGTGCTACTTCAACAAGGCCAGAGACTTTGTTGAAGACACGATAGTCGTAGGCATTCGAATCATAACCGAGCAAGAACCCTTCATCAAATTTCGAAGTGAATTTCGAAGTCCTCGGTTCTTTTTCAGAATAAAACATTTACAACCAAATACTTTAAAATATGAAACATTTGGTTTGTTACCGGTAAGAAATTCATATGGTGTTTTCTTCAAGAGTCGGTGAAGATACAACCGATTTGTGGCATGACAAGCGATGTCCACCGCTTCAGCCCAAAACCGGCCCGATGTCTTGTATTCATCCAACATTGTCCTCACCATTTCAATTTGCATTCTGTTTTTCCTTTCGGACACCCCGTTTTATTGAGAGGAGTAGGGTGCCTAAAACTCATGCTTTGTTCTTTCTTCATCAAGGTACTCCTCAACTTGTGTATTTTTGAATTTTTTCACGTTGTCACTTCTAATATTCTTCACGGTTGATGAGAATTCGTTTTGAGCACTTTTTAGGAATTTCTTGAGGATTCCCTGAGTTAAAAATACCCAGGTGAATCTTGAAAAATCATAAACAATAACTAAACCATATTTGCTACCTCCGATGCTTATGTAAGCAATTGGGCCGAAAAGATCCATGTGAAGAAGTTCCAGCAGTCTTGTAGTAGTCATCACATTCTTGGCGGGGTGCGGTGCTCCAACTTGTTTTCCTACCTGGCAGGCATTGCATGACCTGTCTTTCTCAAAAATAACATCCTTTAAACCTCAAATGTGACCACCTTTTAGAAGTTTCTGCAGATTTCTCATCCCAACATGGGCTAGCCATCTATGCCACAGCCATCCCATGTTAGTTTTAGCAACCAAGCAAGTGTTGATTTCGGCTTTATCTTTATTGAAGTCAACAAGACAAAGCTTTCCTTTCAACATTCTCTTGAATGCAATCGAGCCATCGCTTCTTCTAAAAACAGTCACACCCTCATCAGTGAATAAACAATTATAACCTTTGTCACATAGCAGAGATATTGACAAAAGGTTATAATCTAAAGAATCTACATGTAAAACATTCGAGAGAGTATGTTGAGAAGAGATTTCAATTTTACCACTACCAAGGACATTTCCTTGGCTGTTGTCTCCAAAGTATATCCCTTCACTTGGATCTGCATTACGCTCATACTCCACGAACATGTTCCTCTCTTCGGTCATGTGATTTGTGCATCCGCTGTCTAGCACCCATTTTGATCCACCGGAGGAGTAGGCCTTTTTCTTACCTTCCTTGGCCATAAGGCAAGTGTGATTGTGAGTCTCCCGTACTTTCATGATTGGGAAGAGTGTAGACCTCTTCGTGGGTTTCTTGATGGCAATGGTGGCCATCTCCTCTTCTTCATTGGAGAAGGACTCATCGTTTGAGTCTCACTCCTTGCCGATGTGCGCTTGATGAGCTTGTCGCCTTTTTCTGAAGATCGTCTTCTCTTGAGGATTCATTTCCTTCTTACTCTTGTTCTCTTCATAGGTGCAGTCAACCATGAAGTGACCATACTCGCCGTAGTTATAGCAAGTGCGTCGAGCCTTGGATTTTCCTTTCTCTTTGATCTTCCCTTCATTTGAGTAGTTGCCATGTCTTCTTTCCATCATGCGCTTGAATTTCTTGATGAAGAGTTCCATCTCTTCATCATCTAGATCAGTGCTCATGTCACTTGTATCTTCCTCGTCTTGAGCTTCACGAGTTTCCTTTCCTTTAGGCCTGCATGTTGCTTTGAGAGCAACTTCCTTCTTTTTGGAGGAGGTGAGCTCAGCTAAAGCTCAGCTAAATCTTTGACGTATTGGGCTTCCTTCTCCATCATCTCATGGTTTATGATCTTGCCCAGTAGCTCATCCGGGGTCATTTTGTGAAACCCGGGGCTTTCTCGGATCATTGAGCATAATGGACGTTTCCTGGCATAAAGGCTCTAATCATCCTTTTTAACCACCTCATGGTCAGTCCACTTCTTGCTTCCATAGGTGCGATTCTTATTGATGAGTGCCTTCATCCGGTTGTACACGTCTTGAGGTGATTTGCCTTCCTCAATGGCAAATCTCCCCAACTCTCCTTCAAGCATCTCAATTTTGGCTTCTCGGACTGACTTATTTTCCTCATGACCTGTCTTAAGTGTATCCAGATTTCTTTTGCCTAATCCATCAATCTTGGTGAACTCCTCTCTGCTCAGTGATAAGGTGATCACTGCAACAGCTTGTGCGCTGCGGTGGATTTCTTGTTCTTGTTCCGGAGTGAGCTCTTCGTCCGTATCCGGGATATCTACACCTGTGCACAAAATATGCCAAAGACTAGGATTTAAAGAGATTAGATGCATCTTCATATTGTATTTCCACATGGTGTAGTCGTTTCTGTAAAATTGCGTAGGCTTTCCCATGGGAATAGAAACATGATGTTTATTTGAATTTAGATGATTGTAATTGTAAGGATATCAGGAGTATTCGTGATGACCACTCTCGCCATCTTCTCATCCTCTTTTACCTTTTGTGCCAGATGTTTCTTCCTCAAAAGTGCCTTCAGTTGACGTACTTCTTCATCATCTTGTGGATTTTCCCTTAGTACATCAAAGGCTTTAGTTTCTTGCTCTTCCTCGGTGTTGGGCACCTTCGGGATCTCATTGTTCTTCTCAAAGGCCATTGATCTCTCTGAGCGGTGAGTCTTGTTGATGGAGAACTTGCTCTGATGCCAATTGAATGTGGCCTAGAGGGGGGGTGAGAAGGCTTTAAAAAATTCCCTGCACGCTTAATCAAACAGTCAAAAACTTGACTGACCGGACTTGTCCAGTTGTGTGTGCGGACTAGTCCGATGTGCTCAATGTGTGCCGATTTGACTAAGTATCGATACATGATTTAAATTCTTTTAAGCAGTGGAAATGTGAACAACAGATAAGATTACTTGAATTTACAATTGATGTCGTGAAGTTGCACGTGAGAAAAAATTTGCAATTGAAGTTATAATTATAATAAACTATGTGCCCTAATCAAGATGCAAAATAAAGAAGCACGCAAGACGGTGATTTTTACCGAGGTTCGATCTCACCAAAGAGATCTACTCCTCGTTGAGGAAGCCCACACAGAGCCGGATCTCTTTAAACCCTTTCCCTCTTCAAGTCACCAAACAAGGCCGACTTGATTCCACTATCATGGGCAATCATCGAGTTTATGGGGCAACCTCACACGTTGGGGGCTCCCACAAGAATTACAATGAGGAAATGATTAAATATACTAAAAAATATTACAAGAAAGAGCACAAGTGTAAAAATATCAAACCCCAATAGCTCAACGACATCTAGATGACAATCTCCCAATCCCAAATCTAAGTGTTCAATTGATTTTCACCTTTTTGAACTTTAGATGCATGGGGAGATGTGTTTCTGGGCTCTTGAGACAGGTGGCGGCGCTAGGGTTTATCAATTTGACAGTAGGAATTGAAATTTTTAATTGTGGGGCCGTGGATCTCCTATTTATAGGGTTTCCAAAATGTTACCGTTAGAAATCTCGATGACCGGACCAGTCTGTACTGGGTACCGGACTTGTCCGGTGTGCTGTGTAAAAGTCGGCGTGGAATGCAACACACTAGAAACCCTAATTGTGTGACGTATATCGGACTAGTTCGGTTGGTGTCCGGACTTGTCCGGTGCCATGTGAAATTGAACTCCAGAGAGTTGAACGGACTAGTTTGATCCAAGAACAGACTTGCTCAGTGCTATTTGTTATTGAACATCAGAGAGTTCAACAGACTAGTCTTGTCCTGTGGCAGACATGTCCGGAGTGCACTGAAAAAGATTTACAGAGACATTAATGGACTAGTCCGGTCCATGATCGGACTAGTCTGGTGCACTGTGTTATTGGATTCCAGAAAGGTTAACGGACTAGTCCAGTCCATGATCAGACTAGTCTAGTCCATGATCGGACTAGTCCAGTGCACAGTGTACGTGGACAACAGAGAGTTTAATGGACTAGTCCGGTCCATGAACGGACTAGTCCGGTGCTCACTGAATTTTTAGGTGTAATTAAGCTATTACCCCTACGCAAAGAGTTGAGCTCTTGGGATTTGTCTCTCACACACATCCTATACATTTAAATCTACTTTGCACTTTAGTTGTCAGTTGGACTATTCTCTTTTGTACACCGCTTTATTTTCACCTTTTTGAGTGCACCAAACTATCTCATTTTGCTTAACTTGCAGTCATCTCAATAAATTCATTAGGATATCATTTGTTTGTCATCAATCGTCCAAAAGCCACAAGGGATTGCCTAGATGCACTTTCACATATGCATGTGGTTTTTAGTATTTGTATCATATGGCCTTGGTGGGTAATTAAATTCTAATGAGAAATGAAGGAAAAACCTTAAGACTTCTAAATTGTGCAAAATTCAAAATCAATTCCAAGCAAGGTTGGTTTTGTCTATGGGTTATTTTACTCATCATATCACACCAATAAAAAACTTAGATGATATGTTGTCCTAAGTTAATCTTGTGGGTCCAGAAACATGGTACTGAAATCAAAATACAGGGTATACTGATCTCATTTTTAAGCAAATTGCATTGTTCAATTTAAATTGAGTAAATTTTAGAGAGATTTAACGTGAATGCATCAAAAATTTCAACTCAATTTACAGTGAATCTTAGAGGGTAGGGGCTAGGAGATCCAAACCGACACGATGTAGCAAAACGGAGACAAGAGGGGCCACCAAAAGGTTGGTCGAACTAGTGGTTCGACCGAACCCTGTTTGGCTCCTATAGTGTTTTGCTTCGTCGTGACGTCTCGCGTGTTCGTTTGCGATGTGTTCTCGGGTGAAACATGTACACTATATGTCGCGAAATCACAGAGGGACTCCTCCCTCACACTTGTTCCTGAAAACTTTATTGGACACCAAATAAACTAAAAAGGGGGACCTTACCAGTGTCAGATTAACCAATAAGTTCACTTTATTGAATAAAAATTAGGGGTGCTTACCTTATTGAATTACAAATATTGGAATGAAAATGAAATAAATAAAACTAAGGGGTAAGCACCCAAGGCCTAATGGGACGTCTACTCATGGTGCCTTGTAGCTGTCGTACATCCCTACGACCTCACATAAGTGCCTTACTTTGGCACTTATGCAACGGCGGACACCTTCAATATCCTCCTTAAGGGCATCAATATAATCTTATCGTTCTACCCTCTTGATGCGTGCTTCGACCATCGTGCATGCTAGCTTTTTGTTCTCTAAATAGAGATTTGCTATTTCTTTTGGTAGCTGCATCAGCACGAGGAGATTTCTCATCTCTGCTTTGCTATTGGCCCGAAGACCTTTTTATTGCAGATGGTGAGAGGTGATGCCTCACCGTGGAGGGAGACAAGCCCGTCGACTCCTCCATAGCCATGTTGTCCACAGGTTTGTACAAACCTTTTCCATAACCCTTCAGTGTTCTAGTGTCGTGGATTATGAAGCGGTCATTCGTCGACTCAAGCGAGGTGCGAGTTGGTGACTCATAGTGGTGCCTTACTACATTGCCATTCTTGGCCTTGAGCATGCCCGTGTATTTCTCGCCAGGCTGAAACGTGAGACAAACTTTGTATTTTCTATGGAAAAGATGGGTTACAATGGGCTTGAGAGCCACCATCGTTGGATGTCACATTGGAGTTTGTGACTTCATGAGCGCTCTACGAGGTGAGAGCGAGTGCGTCACGCTACGATGAGCGAGGCTACATCCACAATGCATCCCAAGCAGCGAGATCGCAGCGAGAGGCACCACGTACATGATGGATTCAATGGCCAAGGTGGTTCCATTGTTGGCCGGTGTTGACTCCCAGCTAAGGTTGAATGTGGACATGGAGGATGCATGGGGGGCGATGTCCTTGCCGGCTACGGTAGATGGGACTTGGTGGAAGATGGGAGAGGGTGTTTCTTTTCTGGAATGGTGCAAGTTTCTATCTGTTCTTGACTTTTTAATATCGTTGAGGCGGAGATTCAATCTATCGCACTGAGGGTTCTGTTGGGATAACACAGGGGAGATAACCTGTGGAAACTGAATCTAGTCAGCGCCAGTGTGGGGTTGGCTGAACCTAGGGTTTGGCTGGCCTGAGATGGGCCCCAATTAGGTTGCTATTTTGTGTGATGTCTCTGTGGGCTATATGGACCATCTTTATAATGGGCCCACTTATTGGACTTTGAGGAATTACGTGGAATTTTGAAGAACGGCGTGAAAATCGATTGAATTTATCACGCCGACTTCCTTTTCCGAAACCTGGGAATCTAAGAAGATTTTGAGATGGTTCCCATTCACTTTAAATAGACGACATTAATCATCTTAAAGTGTGATGGCTTCATGAGATGAAGTTTCTATTACAGTAAATGGTCCTTCCCATTTACTTCATAATTTCTCATGTCCAAAGAGTTTTACCCTAGAGTTAAAGAGAAGGACTTTATCTCGAGGCTTAAACTCTTTCTACGTAATTCATTTGTCGTGTCACCTCTTAGTTCTTTCCTTGTAGATCTTGGCACTATGATATGACTTATCCCTCCATTCCTCAAGTTCACATATTTGCCTCAAATGGTGCTTCCCATCCTCAATAACATCCATGTTCCACCGCTTTATGATCCAATTAGCTCTAGGTTCCAACTCTACAAGAAGATGGCAAGTCTTCCCATAGATAAGTTGGAATGGAGACATGCGATGGGTGTCTTGTAGGCAGTTTGTTATGCCCACATGCATCGGGTAGTTTATGCTTCCAACCATTCCCGTTTCCAAGATGGTCTTTTGCAGAATTTTTTTGATCTGCTCATTGAACGTTTCTACCTAACCGCTTGTTTGTGTGTGGTATGGAGTAGCAAAGTTAATCCGGACTCCAAGCTCTCTTAGAAAGTTTTGGAAGGTCTTATTAATGAAATGAGACCCTCCATCACTTATGAGCATTCGGAGAGTGCCAATGCGTGGAAAAATGATCTCATGGAACATTTTCCTAGCTTGCTTGGAGTCAGTACTTTTGCAAGGCAATGCCTCGATTAATTTTGAGACATAATCAGCAACCACCAGAATATACTCGCAATCATGGCACTTTGGAAAATGTCCAATGAAGTCAATACCCACACATCGAATAATTCGACTTGGATATTACATGTGTGGGGCATGGCATTACGAGCAGTGATTTCTCTATGCTTCTGGCATTTCCAACACCGGCGAATGGATTCCTTGATATCTTTATACATAGAAGGTCAATGGAATCCACTTTTCCAGATATTTGCCAGAGTATGGTAAACACCGTAATGGCCTCCATAGGGGCCAGCATGACATTTCTCAATGATGTTGGCGCCTTCGATTGTGGGGACACACCTTCTAAGAATGCCATCAACATATACGCGATAGACATATGAATCGTACCATAGGTGTATACGACTCTCATAGATGAGTTTTTTTTGTTTTCCCAGGGTATTACATACTCTGTGACCATGAAGTTAACGATATCTGCGTACCAAGGGCAAGAGTCGGTCACCTTGAGCAACATGTCATCACGTTGGAAGTCATTAATGGATGCATCTATATATTGTGTGACTTCCATACGTGAGAAATGATACACAATAGAATTCCCCACTCCCTTCTTATCCTTAATCTCCTAATCAAATTCTTGGAGTAGGAGAATCCATTGGATGAGCCTTGGTTTAGCATCCTTTTTTGGTGAGAAAAATTCCAGGGCTGCATGATCTGTGTAGACTATGACCTTGGCTCGAACAAAATAGGTCCTAAACTTCTCGATAGCAAATACTACTGACAGGAGCTGTTTTTTCATAGTGACATAATTGAGTTGTGCTCCTGTTAGAGTCTTGCTAGTGTAGGCTATGGTGTGATGCTTCTTATCTTTGGTTTGGCCTAAGACCGCACCAACAGCAAAATTGTTGGCATCACACATGATTCCAAATGGAAGCATCCAATCAGGGGTTGGATGATTGGAGCTGAGAGAAGTGCCTTTTTCAGTGTATCAAAGGATTTAAGGCACCTCTCATTGAAACCAAAGAGAGCATCCTTAACTAATAGGTTTGTGAGGCGTCTAGCGATTTTGGAAAAATCCTTGATAAATCATCGATAGAACTCTGCATGACTTAAAAAGTTGCGGAATCTCCTAATGGTAACAGGGGATGGAAGTTGTTCAATAGCTTCAATTTTGTCCTTGTCCACCTATATCCCCATTGTAGGATCGAAGAGCACATGAAAAGCTACCAGAGGGGGGTGAATGGTAGATTTAAAAATCTTACGCAGCGGAAACAATTAAACCCCAAACCCTTTCGGCAGAAAAACGATCTGTTAAAGAAATCGTGTGTGAGACTAATCTAAACGTGTTTAACCGTGAAAAAAGTGATATATATCAGAGAGAATCAAGTCACGAAGACAACACAAAAAAAATCACTCAAATCCGTCGAGAAAAACTCAAGTTATGATCGAAAGATCAAACAATGGTCAATCTGTCCTACCCGAGAAAAAAACAGTTCTGGAACGCTGCAAAGAAACTCATGTAGATCAGAAACCACAAATCCAATGACCCTGAAATTTTGACAGATGATAGAAAATCAAGTTGTGAAGACAACCCAAAAAGAATCACGTCAATTGGATCTGTAAAACTCGAGTTATGATAAAACCACCGACGAAAGATAGTGCTGTCCAGAAACTCGACGAGTAAAACTTGTCTGGAACAAGTCGGATGAACAAGGCACAAGAGTTCCTTCAAACTACGAATTTTTATTCAATATAACACAAGAGGAACAGCCCCAAAGTTGTGCACCACGAGCTCTGGGCTCCCTTGCTTATATAACCAGCCCTTAGGCCAACCCACTATCAACTAGGACTCCAATCCTACTCAGATCACGAATCGTAACTTTCCATAACTGCTCAAGATTCTTCTATACGCAGATAGAAGCAATCTTAAGACTTCCAAACACCTTAGGAACTAATCCCACATTCCTAAACAACTCAAATTCGTGACCCACACAAAATCCTATCATAACCAACTCAAATTTTTCCATATTTGAGTCAAACCCGACTCAGCCGCAGCCTGAGTCCATAACCTAGTCGGTTGGACCTTTCTGACCAATTCTTTACGTCCACATCTCTTCATCACGTCTCGGAACCATGTAGCCACGTCCATGAACTCCTTGCATACGTGCAAACATCTTCCAACGACGTCCACGATACCTTAATATGCATTGTTCTTGATTCAATCATCCTGCGCGACCTCCTGATCAGCTCAACCACAGTTCCTTCCGAACTTGGTTGTTGGAACCTCATCTCCTCCCTGAGACTAGTCCAATGGACTCCGTCACCAGCCATGTCTTGAACTCAAGAAACACCTACACATGAATAAACAACCAATCCATACGAGCCCAAGTCCTCGACTTGCCTCAAGTTAGTTCCGAACACAACACCCTACGTGAGAACCTCACATAAGCATGTTGCAAAACCACAACAACACGATATCATCCATATCAATCAAAACGCACCAAAAACTTAGCAAATGAATACTAAGCAATCTTTCCAACAATGTAAAGCAAGTACGAAACATTGCAAATGAAAAGCAGAAGCACTACGGTCAAGTTCCGGACCTTGCCAGAGCAACCCGGACCTTGAGCTGGAGCTAACAAAAGCTAGTAGAACCTAGCGCCAAAGCTTACCAAAACTAGTACAACCAAGCTCCCGCCGGAGCTTACAAAACTAGCAGGACCTAGCGCCGGAGCTAACCAGAACTATTCTGAACTAGTAATCCCAAAATTCGGAGCTAGAAAAAGCATTCCAGAGCTATCAAATATATGCCGAAGCTAACAAAAACATGCCGGAGCTAAAGACAGAACTTCACCGGAGCTGACCAAAGCTAGTCGGACCTAGCATCAAACGTAACCGGAGCTACCCAAACCAAGTTGGACCTATGGTCGGACCTTGCTATAGCTTGGAGCTAGAGTCGGACCTTGATAAAAAGGTGTTTTGGTGATATTTAAAAACTTTTATCATCAAAGCCAAGTGTATTTACTACAAGCCAATGTATTCAGCACATATAGGTCTTACAATCTCCCCCTTGATGAATGCATTGGCAACACCATTTAAAGTCCGAACATTGGCTTATTCACATAAAAGTTTTGAAGGCAATTTCTCCCCCTTTGTAAATTAAAAATAAAATGAGAAGAAAAATTATCCCATATTATCTCTCCCCTTTATTATCTCTCCTTATGCACATATTCTCTCTCTCTTCATGCTTATCTCTCCCCCTTTGACAATGTATTCAGCAAGTTATGAGCATATAAACAAATTATCTCTCCCTCTTTAGTTGTTATGAGCATATTATAACATATACATATAAACAAAGCTCATCCATGTCATACTCCCAAGTACCTTACATTATCACATCAATGAAATACATAAAGTAGTGTAAGCCATGCTAGAGATCAAATGTAATTTTCAATTTTATCAAGTCATGATCTCACAAACTTAACTATTTCAAAACCTGAAAGCATGACACTTGTTGCTGCATTTTATTATTTTTCAAAGCACAGATTTAGATCATATGATATTTGCAAGAGATTATATGCACATCTGCCTTATTCTAACCAACCAAGCCAAGCCTATGTCATTTGACAATCAGAAGCTTAAGGACATGGTTTTAGTCATACACAACTTCTTCCAAGTTCATATCTAAGTGCAATGATAAGCCATCTCAGAAAAAGAAGTGCGATGCATGCATATTCTCTTGATCTTTTATCAATTTATATTTGTTCATAAAAACTCAATCATGTGAGTTGATTACTTGATGAATTCTTAATGATTAAAAGCACTTGTGAACATGTAACAAGTTCAAAACAGCAAGAAAGTTTGACCATGACCACTTTTAGTGTAAGTAATTATTCCAATTATTAGACATGGAAAAAACTACAAAATGTATAACACGAGTAATGTAGTAAGAACTTTCAGCATGTAAAAGGAATCACAAAGTCATATATGTATGAAATACTATGCTCATATGATTTTTATTTCAGATTCACACATAGACTTCCCAAATTTCAAAAAACTCCCCCTCAATTTAAGCCATGAGGATGCATAACCCCTATTTCACTACTAATGTAACAAAAACGAGTGAAATCCAAAGGTTTTGTAAAAATGTTAGCCAATTGATGTTCGATATCTACATGGTGAAGCACAATGTGTCCCTTTTCAACGTTATCTCGGAGAAAGTGATACCTAATATCAATGTGCTTAGTTCTAGAATGTTGCACGGGGTTTTTAGCAATGCAAATGGCACTAGTGTTATCACAAAATAGTGGAACACTGTCTAGATCAACCCCATAGTCCTTAAGTGTTTGAACAATCCAAAGAATTTGTGAACAAGCACTAGCAGCAGCTACATATTCAGATTCGGCTGTGGATTGTGCAACTGAATTTTGTTTTCTAGAGGACAAAGCAACAAGAGAATTACCAAGAAAATGACAAGCACCGGAAGTACTTTTCCTATCAATCCTACAACCCCCAAAATCAGCATCCGAAAAAGCTTTCAAAGTAACGGTGGAGGAAGAAGGAAGAAAAATGCCAAATTCTTGGGTTCCATGTAAGTACCTGAGAATCCTTTTGACGGCTTGACGATGTGAAGCATGTGGGGAAGCTTGAAACCGTGCACAAAGACATACGCTGAATTGTATGTCCGGTCTTGATGCTGTGAGGTACAAAAGTGATCCGATCATGCTTTTGTATTCTTTTTGATCCACGGATTCACCATCTTCATCAAGTTCAAGTGTTGTTGTTGTTCCCATTGGTGTCCGAAGAGGCTTGCTTTTGTCCATGTTGAAGCGCCTTAGGAGGTCTTTGGTATACTTCGTTTGATGCACAAAGGTACCCTCCTTGGTTTGCTTGATTTGCAGCCCCAAAAAGTAAGTGAGTTCACCCATCATACTCATTTCAAATTCGGAACTCATCATTGCTGAAAACTTGGACACAAGATCATGAGAAGCACAACCAAAGATAATATCATCCACATACACTTGAACGAATAATGAGTCATTGTCATGCTTAAGCACAAAAAGAGTTTTATCAACCTTGCCCATGGTAAACCCCTTTTCAAGTAAGAATGTTTTTAACCTATCATACCATGCTCTAGGGGCTTGTTTGAGACCGTATAAGGCTTTGGACAGTTTGTAAACATGATTAGGAAAATCTGGATTTTCAAAACCCGGTGGTTGTTTGACATAAACCTCCTCATCTATGTAACCATTAAGAAAAGCACTTTTAACATCCATTTGATATAGCTTAAAACCTTTAGATGCTGCAAAAGCTAACAAAATTCTTATGGCTTCTAATCTAGTGACAGGAGCAAAAGTTTCATCAAAATCTAGACCTTCAATTTGAGTGAAACCTTGAGCAACCGACCTAGCCTTATTCCTAACCACAACACCATCCTCACTTTGTTTATTTTTAAATACCCATTTAGTTCCAATTAAAGTGTGACCTTGAGGTGGAGGTACAAGTTTCCAAACATTATTTCTTTCAAAATTTTCTAACTCTTCTTGCATGGCAATAATCCAAGATTCATTAGTGAGTGCGTGTGATATATCTTTGGGTTCAAAGAAGCAACAAAAGCAGAATGAGCATGAGAGTTTGGATCGCAAAACCTGGACCGTGTGACTCATTCGTGCAAGCTTCCAATCATCTATTGTGGGGGATGATCTTTGTAAAAATGTAGGGGAACAGATGTCTCACAAGCTTCTTCTTCATTAGGTTCATCGTAGATTGATGAGCTTGTGACTTGTGGACGATCAGGACCAGCATAGGTAATAGCCGGAGCTTGTTCAATGTCCGGAGCTGGACACGTGTCAACTTCGGAACTACCAAGCAGTATCACCGGCTCTTCTTCATCTTCGAAAATACCCTCCCCCTGAGGATACGGATCTGGTCCTGCAACACCGGAGCTAGTACCTGGGATAGCTTCATCAAAAGACACTTCACAAGTCTCCACAATTTTGTTAGTATCAAGTAAAAGCACACGGTAGCCTCTAGTATGAGATGGATAACCAAGAAACATGCCATCAATGGATCTAGGTTCAAATTTATCAAGATTACCATGTTTCTTAACAAAGCATTTGCAACCAAATACCCGAAAGTGTGTAACACTAGGACTATGTCCAAACCGGAGCTCATATGGTGTTTTACCTAGCTTAGCACGCAAGAAAACACAATTTGAGACATAACAAGCGGTTGCTAACGCATCAGCCCAAAATTTCCTAGGAGTTTGATATTCATCAAGCATAGTCCTAGCCATCTCAACTAAGGTTCTGTTCTTTCTTTCTACAACACCGTTTTGTTGAGGTACATATGGTGAAGAAAGTTGATGATCTATTCCATTTTCAGCACAAAAGTGATCAAAAGATTGATTTTTAAATTCAGTTCCGTTATCACTTCTAATTGCTTTTAATGATCCCGGGTGATCAATTGATAATCTAAGAAATAAAGTTCTAAAGTGACTAAAAACTTCATTCTTAGACGCCATAAAGTAAATCCAAGAATATCTAGAATAATCATCAACAATAACAAGAACATACCATTTACCTCCGAAGGATTGAACACGTGAAGGTCCTACGGTGTCAAGATGCAAGAGTTGACATGGTTCAGTTGTCATGATCATTGTGAGAGGGGTATGTGAACCTGCAACCATCTTAGCATGTCTACAAGAAGAGCACACAATTTCTTTGTCCCCTTTAAGCTTAGGCAGCCAACGTATGCGATCAAGAGCACTAACACGCATTAGGTGATCAAAGCCTACGTGACCAAGTCTACGATGCCAAAAATATAAGTCCTTTGAATCATTAGCAACTAGACACCTATGCTTAGAAGAAGACATATCAAAATCAGCTTTAAAAACTCTTCCAAACCGAGACATGTTAAAAATAAGCTCACTATTTGAACCTACAACTTTGCAGCAGTTTTTATTGAAAGTAATTTCTAGATTTTCATCTAGAAATTGTGCAACAGAAAACAAGTTGTATTTCAAATTTTTGACAAGTGCCACATCCTTCAAAGTGTAGTGATCATTTACTCTAACCGAACCCTTAGCAATTATAGGAGTTGAAGAATTATCGGCAAAAGTAACATTTTCTACACGTGACACAAAAGAGAGGGAGGAGAACCAATATTTGTTACCGGTCATGTGGCGTGAGCAACCTGAATCCACAATCCAAATGTTCTCCTTCCTCAAACGTGTAACCTACATAAAAACACAATACGTCGATGACTCAATATTGGGGTTAGTCAAAAGGCATTTAGGAATCCAGTACTGAGTCACGCGACGTGCAGCAGGAAAAACACGCGAAAGCTGAGACAAAACAGCAGGTTTATGAGTCAAAGTTTGAGATTTTTTATTCTTGACTACTGACCTATAAGGTGTTACTTGTGTAGCACAAAAATCAGTAGCTCCGGAGGCAAAAACAGAAGGTCCGGAGGAAAACTTTGAATGTTTTTGACTCAAAAGAGCAGGTTGTACATTCGGTTCAATGTGTGCAGCAAATTTTGCATGAAAGTTATGAGATCTAGCAACCATTCTTTCCCTTTTCTGTTGTTTAGCTAGTCTATAACAAAAATCTATGACATGACCATCTCTACCACAGAAGGTATAATGAAATTTAACTTTGTGTTCATGTCTAGATGAGCAAGCAATATTTTTATTTGAAACCGAATGTGACAACACTCCTGCAGATTTGAAAACCACACCTTTTTGTTTAGGAACTATTTGAATCAAACCACTTCCTAATGACTTTACAATTTTAGGTGGATGTGCCTTAGCATGAGCATGAGAATCAAAACCTAAACCAGTTTTATCATTGCAAGACTTGGAAGAATTCAGCAGTAAGTTTAGGTTCTTATTCCCATTACAAAACCGATCTAATGTCCTATGCATGTCATCAAGTTTATTGGACATATCAAGGCAATTTTCACATGAAGTTTTTCCTTTTAGTTTGCAATTGGAACAAAATTTAACTTCATGAGAACGTAAAGCATTGTTCAATATAGAAATTTCATTCATAGCATCTTGTAGTTTCTTATCAAGATCATCACAAGTAGAACAATGCAAATCAATTGTAGAACAGCTAGCATCTTTCAAGTTTTTATCATTAAGTGCAGCAAGCTCTTTGTTCTTTTCAATTTCTAACTCAAGTTTATCAAGTGTGGAGGTGTGCGCACTTCTTAATGAGGACAATTGTTCATATATTAAATCACATGAGGAACATGCATCATCACTAGGAATCAAAGTTTTTAAACGGTTGATTTCAGATTCTAGTGATTCAATTTTAGCAGCACTATCACTAAGCTTTTTGTCCTTTTTCTTAACAATAATAGTGGCACGAGAAATGGCATCACACATTTCTTCGCAAGTAGGACATACCTCTTCATTGTCGCTGTTGTGTTCTACCTCCTCCATACTTGATCTTGACTTGCCCGCCATAAAGCACAAGTTTGCCAAATCATCTTCATCTTCATCACTTCCAATGTCCACATCACTTGAACTGAACTCTTGAAGCACGGTGATGAAACTGTTGATCATCTTGCGTCCTATGGTACCTTTCTTCTTCTTTTTGGAATTTCCAGAGGAGGTCCGGACCTTGCTTTGTTTTTCTTCCCGGGTGGTCGGACCTGAAAGGTTAGGGCATTCTGTACGAAAGTGTCCTGTTTTACCACATTCAAAATAGCGTTAAGGTCCGGAGCTTCCTCTCCTTCTAGTTCTCACATTTTGCAATGCTTTTGAGAATCTAGTAGAGATGAGTGCCAACTCCTCTTCTGGAAATTCTTTGATCTGCTCCACGGTTAGTGAGGACAACAAAGCAAGAGTATTGCAAGATGATGATCGGCCGGAGCTAGACATATCACGTTCTGAAACAAATGCAATAGACTTATTGGGGTTCTTACGTGAGATTATGTCAATTTCATGAGTTTTTAACTTGGAATATAGCACATCTAAAGTAAGTGAACTCATGACAGTAGATTCATGAATAGATGTGACTTTCATCTCCCAAATTGACATATCTAATGCACTTAGCAATTGCCTAGCATTTTCAGCATCTGAAAAATTAACATTGACACTACGCAAGTTGCTGAGAATCTTATTAAAGCGAGCAAAAAGGTCATCAATAGACTCACCGGGTTGCATCTCGAAGCTCATGTATTCTTTCTTGAACATGTCTTGCCTTACCTCTTTGATCGTGTTAGATCCTTCGTGGTAGTCACAAAGTGCTTTCCACACATCGTATGCAGATCGAAGGTGTGCAACACAGTCAAAGTCGCTTTGTGTTAATCCTTGTATGATCAAGTTCCGAGCCTTGTTGTTGTTGTCGACGTCTCTCAGATTTGTAGCTGTAACTTGATCGTTTGATGGCACTTCGTAAGGCTTGTATACCTTCTCCCATATTGCAAAGGCTTGTGCCTGGATGAAAGCCTCCATGCGTGCCTTCCAAACCTGGAAATCAATGCCAGCAAACATACAAGGTTTTGCGGAGTACTTCTCCATGATGATTAGTCAAAAACACGTGCAAATCTCAAAGATTAGAGCACCATAGCTCTGATACCAATTGTAGGATCGAAGAGCACGTGAAAAGCTACCAAAGGGGGGGTGAATGGTAGATTTAAAAATCTTACACAGCGGAAACAATTAAACCCCAAACCCTTTTAGCAGAAAAACGATCTGTTAAAGAAATCGTGTGTGAGACTAATCTAAACGTGTTTAACCGTGACAAAAGTGATAGATATCAGAGATAATCAAGTCACGAAGACAACACAAAAATAATCACTCAAATCCGTCGAGAAAAACTCAAGTTATGATCGAAAGATCAAACAATGGTCAATCTGCCCTACCTGAGAAAAAAACAGTTCTGGAACGCTGCAAAGAAACTCGTGTAGATCAGAAACCACAAATCCAATGACCATGAAATTTTGACAGATGATAGACAATCAAGTTTTGAAGACAACCCAAAAAGAATCACGTCAATTGGATCTGTAAACCTCGAGTTATGATAAAACCACCGACAAAAGGTAGTGCTGTCCAGAAACTCGAGGAGTAAAACTTGTCTGGAACAAGTCGGACGAACAAGGCACAAGAGTTCCTTCAAACTACAAATTTTTATTCAATAAAACACAAGAGGAACAGCCCCAAAGTCGTGCACCACGAGCTCTGGGCTCCCTTGCTTATATAACCAGCCCTTAGGCCAACCCACTATCAACTAGGACTCCAATCCTACTCAGATCACGAATTGTAACTTTCCATAACTGCTCAAGATTCTTCTATACGCAGATAGAAGCAATCTTAAGACTTCCAAACACCATAGGAACGTATCCCACATTCCTAAACAACTCAAATTCGTGACCCACACGAAATCCTATCATAACCAACTCAAATCTTTCCATATTTGAGTCAAACCCGACTCAGCCGCAGCCTGGGTCCATAACCTGGTCGGTTGGACCTTTACGACCAATTCTTTACGTCCACATCTCTTCATCACGTCTCGGAACCATGTAGCCACGTCCATGCACTCCTTGCATACCTGCAAACATCTTCCAACGACGTCCACGATACCTTCATATGCATTGTTCTTGATTCAATCATCCTGCGCGACCTCCTGATCAGCTCAACCACAGTTCCTTCCAAACTTGGTTGTTGGAACCTCATCTCCTCCCCGAGACTAGTCCAATGGATCCCGTCACCAACCATGTCTTGAACTCAAGCAAAACCTGCACATGAATAAACAACCAATCCATACGAGCCCAAGTCCTCGACTTGCCTCAAGTTAGTTCCGAACACAACACCCTACGTGAGAACCTCACATAAGCATGTTGCAAAACGACAGCAACACGATATCATCCATATCAATCAAAACGCACCAAAAACATAGCAAATGAATACTAAGCAATCTTTCCAACAATGTAAAGCAAGTACGAAACATTGCAAATGAAAAGCAGAAGCACTACGGTCAAGTTCCGGACCTTGCCAGAGCAACCCGGACCTTGAGCCGGAGCTAACAAAAGCTAGTAGAACCTAGCGCTGGAGCTTACCAAAACTAGTACAACCAAGCTCCCGCCGGAGCTTACAAAACTAGCAGGACCTAGCATCGGAGCTAACCAGAACTAGTCTGAACTAGTAATCTCAAAATCCGGAGCTAGACAAAGTACGTCGGAGCTTAGCAAAAGCATTCCGGAGCTATCAAATATATGTCGGAGCTAACAAAAACATGCCGGAGCTAAAGATAGAACTTCACTGGAGCTGACCAAAGCTAGTCGGACCTAGCATCGAACGTAACCGGAGCTACCCAAACCAAGTCGGACCTATGGTCGGACCTTGCTATTGCTCGGAGCTACAGTCGGACCTTGATAAAAAGGTGTTTTGGTGATATTTAAAAACTTTTATCATCAAAGCCAAGTGTATTTACTACAAGCCAATGTATTCAGCACATATAGGTCTTACACCCATCTCGAACACTAAGTGTCCAAGAACGATGCCTTCACGGACCATATAGTAGCACTTTTCCCAATTAAGCATCAGGCCCTTCTCTTGGCATCTTTGTAAGACCTTGTCTAAATTTTTCAGACAATGATCGAAAGTTTATTCTATAGACAGAGAAATCGTCCATGAAACTTATGCAATGTCCTCAACCATGTCAAAAAAGATAGACATCATGCACCTTTGAAAAGAGGCGGGTGCATTACACAGTCCAAAAGACATTCGTCGATAGGTGTATGTTCCATATGGACATGTGAATTTGGGCTTACTTTGATCATCGGGATGGATGGGAATTTGTTGATAGCCCGAATATCTATAAAAAAACCAAAAGAAGGAATGTTTTGCCAACCATTCCAACATCTCATCGATGAAGGGCTGTGGAAAATGGTCATTCCTGGTTGCCTTGTTGAGTTTTTGGTAACCTATGCACATCCTCTATCCTGTGATGGTTTGTTGAGGAATTAATTCATTCTTCACATTTTGAACCACCGTCATTCATCCCTTCTTCGGCACTACTTGGACTAGACTGAGCCACTCACTATGCGATACGGGATAAATAATCTTGGCATGAAGAAGTTCCAGTACCTTTTACTTGACAACTTCACGCATCACATTTTTTTTACCGTCGTCGGGGCTCCCATGAGGGAGTACTCTCGGGGTCAATGGGAATGCAATGGGTGCAAAGAGTGGGGCTTATGCCTTTGAGGTCTTGGAGAGAGTAGCCAAAAACAATCCTATGCTTTTCTAACATGGCTATAAGTTTGAGTGTTTCTTCATCTAAAAGTTTATCACTTATGATGGTAGAGGCTTCCAAATCTCCATATAAAAAAGCATAGGCCTGGAGAAAGGATTTTGAGCTCAATAGGAGGTTTAGGTGTGGGCTCTTCCTTTGGCGGTTCAAATGTCTCCTAAAGTTCATCCTCTTCTTGGATGAAATCTTCTTCTCCTTCTACTTCATGGGGTTCCAAGTATTTAAGAGTCCTAACCTTCTCAATTGGCCCATCTTGGATGGGTGGTTTTGCGGATGTGTTCTTGGAACGCAGATTGGCAATGGTAATCTTCTTCCCTCCAAGATTAATGTTGAGATTTTCTTCCAAGTGGATTTTCTTGAAAAATTTCTCAATGGGTACCTCAATCACAATGTCGAAGTCTCGGACTTTGAACATATGAAAATCAAGGAAGACCTTAACATTTTTATGTCTCATGACACATGTTGCAAAACCTCATATCCTTCAAGAATAATTCCAAACGTATCTCGAAAGGATTTTTGTGTTGGTGCCACTGGCACATCGCCCAAAACAGTGAGAGCACGAGTATTACAAATGATATTAGCTCCAACATAAGGACTATATAGGACTCACATTGTTCGTCCTCTAATTTTACATAGAATGATAGCCAAGGGAGAGGTCATTCGAAGGATTTCGGGTGAGCTCTCAACCTTTGCTGTTCATTCCAAACTCAAAATAGAGGTCAACTCCTTGACTGTCTATTGGAGAAATACTCCATCAAGCGGGTCAGGTGGAGTTGAAAGCAACGATGGCTTCCTATAGTAACAGTACTTCAAGGTATTTCCATAATATTCCAAAAATCTCCTCCTCAAAAGAAGAACGGGAATTCTGAAGGTTGAATTTCTTCATCCTTCGATGGTTTAGGTTCGTGAGAGGATTCTATAGGCAAGGCAGGTGATGAGCATGTTACTGGCTCTTCCTTTGCTATAGGAGTGTCTTCGATTCTCGACGAGGCTTCCTCTGGGGGAGGCTCATTAAGACCCATAATGAAAAAGGCATTTTTTAGAATTCAATCTAGAAGTTCCTTCCCTTCTTTCGGCATCTTATGGAGAAAAGACCCTCCAGTCGTAATGTCAAGGTATAGGGCAGACTCTTTGTTAAGTCCCATGAAGAAATGTTGTAACAACAACGGATCGAGGATTAACAGATCTAGGCCAGAATTTTGCAAAAGCGAAAATCTATCCCAAGGTGCACCTATTGATTCCTTCTCCATCTATTGGAAGCCTAATACTTCCATTCGTAGGGAGACGACTAGGGATATTCGAAAGAAGGCAAGACAAAATTTGTCACGTAATTCTCTCTAATAACCATTTGTTTTCCCAACATTATGGATGTACCGTTATTTTGCTTTTTTCTAGAGAGGAAAAAGGAAACAACTTCAATTGAGAGTTTCTTGTGCCATGCCCTTAATCAAAAGGCAAGAACACAATTGTTCATACTCTCGCAGATGGTGGTAAGGGTTTTCACAATCCGTTTTTTGAGGAAGATTGTTCCCGAACCATGGCTATAAAGCCAAGGCGTCGTTCATAGCTAGTTGAGCGAATTGGTTCTGCCAATATCGATGGCTCATAGAACTCGCCCTTTGGGGCAGAATAAGAAAGGATGGTAGGTTGGTCCATATTGGTGGTGAAAAGGTAAGAACTAAAGAAAATAAAATAGATACATTGGTGAATAAGGTTCGAAGATCAACAACAATCGATCCTTGACAATGACACTAGAAATGCTTGTTGACGACTGGTACGTCACAGATAGAAATCCACAAGCACACGAATAAACCTCTGTAGCACTTCCCCTTAAAGAGTACTCCCAAGGGTATCGAATCCAAGGAACGTTTGTGAGATCTTCTAGTCTCGTTCTCCCAAGGACACACAGTTTGTTTTGTAGGTAAGGATTTGAAAGGAATTCAATGGTTTGATTTTAAGCCACAACAGCCTACGGAAGATACTTGCTTCGGGCATGGATTTACCCTTGGCAAAACCAAGACGATTCTAGCTACGAGCCTATGGCATAGCCGAACATGGAGGATTACTAAGGACATATATGGCTGTCACAACCTACTACCTACCTATTCAATCCGTAGGTCTACGAGATATCCACTAATGAATTCTAACCTAAGTGTCATGCTTAAGTTCTAATTCACAACTCTAATCATTTCAAGTGCAAAGCTACGACTAAAGCATTTAATTAATTAAAGCAACAAGCCTACAAGCAGCTATGAAAGCAGACTGCTATGGAAGAGAAATCAAGCTGGTATTGAATTCACGAAAGTTTCATACTCAATTTCTGTACAACTTTCGTAGAGGTACAATTGTGAAAGAGGGACTTGACAAGCTCAAGCCTCCTCATCCTAGCTCCTCCTCACTCTCCTTCTACTTGGCTGGCCACTTGGGCAGCTCTAAACCTTATGAGTGGAGTACTATTCTCAAACTTGTGTTGTGTGGAGAAGTAAAGCCTCTCCCTATTTATGCATGGTGTAGATGCGGTTCCCACCATCTTTTGTGCGTGAATCAGTCTCCACCGGCTTCAGGGTACCCAAAGGAATTGACACATGGTGGCTGATCGAGTTTGGAGCCAGGAAGGAGTCGACCGAACCCCTGGTTTGGCCGACCTGGTCTTGGCGCCATACAGGATGTGCTTCCTCCAGGTCACTAGTTGGTGGGCTCAGGATCCTTCCCCGCGTGAATTGCCGTTGGATTCCCACGAAAAAAGCCTCGGAAAGGGTCCATGGATCCATGTGGTGCCACGTGTCATCGCCTCATTGGTCGAAAGATATCTTTGTACATTGCTCCCTGCATTCTCGAGTGTTTTGAGGCTTAATTCACCTGCATGCAAATAGACACTATCACTTGTGGAATTTGTTAGTATTAACTTATACCACTATGTTGTGTTCTCAATTTTATATTTTTATGCTGTGAATTGATGGTCAAATTTAGAATTTAAGGACCGTCAACACCCCCCATGCCAATGGTCGACACCTATGCAATGCTTGCTTCGCTAGGAGAAGACACGGCGCATCCCCTCGAATGAAGTAGTCGGCAATCGACTGTATCAGATGCACCACCCAGAAAACATATGCAGCATCAAATAGATCACAGGATAGATGCCCGAGCTCCGACTGCAACAGCCAGGTTCGGGAGCTGCCGCCCGACCAATGGCCCAGCTGGGGCCCAAAATCATGTCCTTTAGGAACATCTACCGTCGACCGAGCATTTTCCACGCATCCTACAACCCATGACCTACGAATGATAGAAGTTCTAAGTGCCAAAACTCGAAGGAGACGAAAAGATGAGCAAATTGTAGTAGCAAATATTTTTGAAATCATTATAAAGGTTTCATGGTACACGATGGCTCGAACCAGTAAAAATAAAAGGAAAAGAGGTTACATCCTAAATTGCATTCTTGCCCAGGGCTATCCCACTCTTTGAAGGACCGAAGGTTTTGCACTTCTCCCCTTCAGGGGTAGATGGCTTTCGCAGCCTCATGCTCTAATTTCCGGTTGTCGTTCCTTTCAAAGGATGTTTAGCTTCTGGTTGGGAAATGATTCATCAAAACCAAAACATCCAAATAGGATATTTCAGCCTCCTGACGGGCGAATGGCCTCCAATATCAAAATACAGAGGTACTAATCGCGCACCGGTGCAAAGGTGATATACGGAGAACCAAAACGCCTGAATGGGGGGGGGGGGGGGGGTCGACTCCATACGGGCTCTTGATATCGAGTTGCAAGGACCATCAACTCCTACCCATCAAGGTGATCCAGGGAAAACCAAAAAACCCTAATTGGGAGGCGCTGATTTCCCGACAAGCCAATGGCCTCTGATCTCAAAATACAGAGATCATCACGCCCCGAAAGGGCCTCTCATCTCTGAGTTTGGAGATGGTGGCACCTCGCCACCTGTCAAGGTGGGTCGAGATGCCAAAGACCCATTGAGGATTGTGGGAAAGCCAAAGAGGTTGACATATTTCTCAATTGAAAGTTCCCGCCTCCAAAAAGGGCCTCTCGTGTCCGAGCACGGAGACGACGGTACCTCACCACCTATCGAGGTGGGTCCGGATACCAAGCCTGTTGAGAAGGGATGGGAAGCCAAAGCGGCCCACATATCTCCCGACCACTTCGACGCTGTGCGGGCATGTTGACACGCGCGCTGCATCCGAATTGAACCAACCTCCCATTCGAACCGCCGGTCGGCTCCTCCACCTTCAAACCTCCATGAGGCTTCTCCTCTTTTCGAACTTCCAAGTAACTCCTCCCCCTCCAGATCACCTCCTGGAACTTCATCAGCCGAACCCTCGACATCTATCGGTTGGGCATAAAGTCCAGGCCGCCACACTCTCACCATCTGACAAGGCTGCTAGGATATGGGGAAAGCGCAAGCAAAGGAGGAAGGAGGGATCTCTGGAGGAGAAGGGTGAAGGCGATGGGGATCAAGGAAGAAGGGAACCATGCTTGGCTATTTATAGCCCCATCGGGGGAGTCGAAGGGATAAGAACAGCGAAGGTGGTGTGTTATGATTCATAACTGACACCACAATGAAAGGCTTGCAGCAACTCAAGGAATTCCACCACAAGCTACTCCGATGCATCACCTTGTAATCGACACTGCAATGAAGGCTCGCATCAATGCAAAGGATTCCACCACGTGCTACTGCATCTCTTTTTAAGCCGCGCCACAATGAAGGTTGAAAAGACTAGAAGCAACCACGACGCGCATTGCCCCTACGCCTCGTGACATGCACCAAATTGAAGTTGTGTGCTCTACTGCGGCGCCCTTAGAAGATCAAGGAGTAATACTTCACCCCGCATGGGGACATCCAGTTGACACCGACCGGGCCCACTGTTGATGATCGTTATATACCAATTTCAATTGTCAATATAACTCAATTATGTGAAGGAATGAGTATTTCTTACACACATCATAGTTAGAAATAACCTAGTTCTACTTGTACTTGGAGTAAATGGTGCATGCACGTATTTTATACAGAATTGAGGTGAAACAAAGGGATGGATCCGAAATAATACCTTCTCAGCCAATCAGACACCGACATGTGGTAGCACATGGATCAAATGGCTCACTTACAGGAGTATCCGAGGGGATCCAACGGCGTAGCACCCAGAAACGGTCATGGGACCCACCTGTCAGCCACCTGGAGAAAGCACAGACCATTTGGAGTGTTTACCAGGTCGACCGAACAGGTGGTTCGACTGACCTGGTCTTCCCATCAAACCTGGCTAGCCTCCACGTGTTGTCTTCTCCCGGCTTCCTAAAGTCGTTGATTACTAATTCATGCGCTTTTAGTGGCGAGAACTGACCTCTCTAGCTATAAATAGGACCCCTCACCCCTCACTTCAACACACACCACTTGAGCATCATTCTATTGTATACACAAGTTCTCCTAGTTCCTTAGTGGAGGTTAGGATGTAGAGAGGAGCCTCTAGTCCCAAGTCCAAATTGGGAAAGGTATGGCTCATGTAACTTTTCTTGTATTTGTGACTTTATGCATAATAAAGATATTATCTTTAATATTTTTTATTCATATACTTGGATGAAGCGTTTCTTGTTTGATTATGGATTCCAAGTATGTGGTAGGAGTAGTCTTTATGATTATACCATAACAAAATAATTATATAATCATAAATACTACAAACCCCCACTATAGTCTAGTTAGTTATGATATGATCATGTTTATATGAATAACTTATGCTATGTCTCAACATTGGTTCAACGATGTTTAGGTTAGTCATTGCCTTAAGATGGCTTGTGTCATGACTCTTAAGGTATTTACTTAATATGCTAGCGTGGTGCTAGGATAGTTAAGTAAAATTGGATGTGTTGTAGACCCACGGATTGAAGAGGTAGACAGTAGGTGGTGACAGCCCTATCTGTCATTGTAATCCTCCACGTTCAGCTATGCCACAGGCTTTTTGTGGGAGTCGTCCTAGTATCGCTAGGGATAAACCCGTGCCCGATGTCTTGAACAACTTAGCATAAGGATTCACCACTGACATGCTCATTAGTACCTAACCTAGGCTATGTATATGTATATTAGAAGCATTGTAGGAGCAACTTCCCAACTCTTAGTCTAATCTCCACTAGGACCCATTTACCTTTTAGAATAGATTGCTTAGGTGTGTGTTGCACTACCCATACTATCAACTTACCCTTGTCTTGATAATTGATTAGTATCCCATAGCTACATCATAAGAGTAGTGTCTACTGTTGACGGTCGTTATATACCAATTTTCGACCATCAATATGACTCAATTGTGTGAAGGAATGAATATTTCTTACACACATTATAGTTAGAAATGACATAGTTCCACTTGTACTTGGAGAAATTGGTGCATGCAGGCATTTAATACAGAATTGAAGTGAAACAAGGGGATGGATCCTATAAATTATCATTCCAGCCAATCGAGCACCGGCATGTGGAACCACATGTATCAAATGGCCCACAAACAGAAGTATCCTAGGCATTCAACGGTGTATTACCTATATTAGTAAAGGGGACCCACCTGTCAGCCACCTGGAGAAAGCACAACCCGTTTGGAGGGTTTACCAGGTCGGCCGACTCGCCCTAGTCGGCTGACTTGGTCTTTCCTCCAAATCTAGTCAAATCCATGTGTTGGCTCCTCCCAACTTCCTGAAGTCGTTGATGATTGATTCGCACGCTTTTTGTGGCGGGAACTAACCCTTCTCCACCTATAAATGGGACCCCTCACTTCAACACACACCACTTGAGCATCATTCTATTGTATACACTAGTTCTCCTAGTTCCTTAGTGGAGGTTAGGCTGTAGAGGGGAGCCTCTAGTCCCAAGTCCAAATTGGGAATGGTATGGCTCATGTATCTTTTCTTGTATTTGTGACTTTATGCTTAATAAAGATATTATCTTTAGTCTTCCTTTATACATATGCTTGGATGAAGCATTTCTTGTTTGATTGTGGATTCCATGTATGTGGTAGGAATAGTCTTTATGATCATGGCTTAATCTCATTATACTATCAATAAATGCTATAAACCCCCACTATAGTCTAATTAGTTATGATATGATCATGTTGATACGAATAACTTATGATATGTCTCAACATTGATTCAACGATGTTTATGTTAGTCATTGCCTTAGGATGGCTTGTGCCATAGCTTCTAAGGTATTTAATTAATTTGCTAGCATGGTGCTAGGATAGTTAAGTAGCGTTGGATGTCTCGTAGACCCACGGATTGAAGATGTAGGCAGTAAGTGGTGACAACCCTATCTGTCCTTTGTAATCCTCCACGTTCGTCTATGCCACAGGCTCTTGGCGGGAGTCATCCTAGTATTTCTAGGGGTAATACTTTGCTCGATATGTTGAACAACTTAGCATGAGTATTCACTATTGACATTCTCATTAGTATCAAACTAAGGCTATGTATTTGTATATTAGAAGCATTGTAGGAATAACTCACCAACTCTTAGTGTAATCTCCATTAGGACCCATTTACCCTTTAGGATAGATTGCTTAGGTGTGTCTCACACTACCCATGTTATCAACTTACCCCTGTCTTGATAATTGATTAGTATCCCATAACTTGATCATAAGAGTAGTCTCTACTTTACTCCATTGCCTTCCTTTGGGATAAATACGATACCTTTGGGAATACTCTTGGTTGAAATGATACATGACAGTTTCCGTGCGTTTGCAAATTTTTATATGTGACATAAGAAATATCAACAAGCATTTCTGGCGCCTATGTCAGGGAAGGCAAAGGAAGTGAAGGATAGCTATCACTTGTTATTAAGCTATAGGTATTAATAGTTATTAGACAGGATTACCCTTGTTTGTTTTCTCCTTTCTTGTGAAAACAGGGTAGTGTTGGCTAACCTATTTTATGGGATGGCCAAAGAGGACACAAGTTCTCAACTGCAAGATGATTCAAGGCGTACCTGAACAAATGTACACTAGGCAACACCATTGCCTTTCGCAGAAGAATTTCAGCTTCCAGTAGGAGCCAAAGACATACATTCCCAAGCTTGGGGGAGGATCCAAGAGTTCTTCTTGTTTGCCTCCACCATGGGATGGATTGTTGACTCTTCATCCAACACTCATGTCATGGGTTGGCACCACCAATCCATGACCACATTCGTGCTGGAGATGAAGGGGACCTATTCTCATTCATCATGGATGAGAATATGGTCTCCACTCAAGGGGTAGATTGAAGAATGTTGTAGTTCCCTTAGCTTGGCATGCACACCACTTAACAAAGTGGACATGCTAGTTACAAAACTACACCTCCCATTGAAGTAACATGAAGATCAAGCCAATGGAGAAGTGTTTGGATGATCCAAGCCATGGATATTCACATGATTTGTGAAAATCCATGTCAACATGGACCACTTGAGGAATCATTTCCCTAAGACCCATGAGGATTCTTCCTTTCAAACACAACTCCAATGGCTATCACCAACAAGGAGGTCAAGGGTGGAATACAAATCACCCTTGTAATCAAGGAGGCTATGGGGATTCCAATGGATTTAAGTTCAACTAGTCTACCTTAAAGTATATTGTACATGGCCAAGAAAGAAATTAAGAAAACATTTACATGAAACTCTTGGCAAGGGCAAGAAACTTAAAGAGCATTCAAGCTCCAAGATGTCCCACAATCACTTGTTAGGATTCCTACCCTTCGACCAAGCCCGTGCAACCTAGGGCAAGTGACATTGTGGATGAAGCGTTTCTTGTTTGATTGTGGAGTCCACATGTCATCATGCCCAATAAAACTAAAAATTTTAATTAGGAAATAAATTTATTTGGAAATGAACCTTGGGCATAACTACTTGAATTCATCTTTCTAATTCAAACCAAAAATATTTTCCTTAATAATTCAATGCATTTGCAAGTTGTTTCAAGTTGGGCAAAATAATTTGACAAAGGGTATAACATGCTTTTGAGCTAACATAACCCGTTTTTGAGTTGTTTTGTTTGTTCTTGATTTTATTATATCAGCAAGGACAAAATTTGTAAAAATGTTGTAACACCTCATCAGGCGCATATCCCTCCATCGATCTCATTTTGAGTTCATGGTGGAGGAATGCTCAAGATGGTGGCCTAATGGAGAAGCAAGATGAAGCTCATTCAACTCCAACCTCAACATGGCATTGAACATGAAGGCTACACCAAAATTCATGGTTTTGAGTTTCTACACAACAACCTTCAACCCGGACTACTCTTCAATTGAGGTACAAGTTTAAAATTTTCCATCATCTGAATTGCATTAGGATTGAATGATTTTTTCTTACATTGGTGAGGAAGGTTACACCTTCTCATCATTCAATTCTTATGCATCCTCGCGAGAGTAAGTGCTGGCATTGCTCTTTTTAGTTCTTCAAAAAAGAACGTCACCTTACTTGGGAATGAATTTAAACAAGTTCCTAGAATTTCATGAGCATTGATAAAATTGACTTAGACATTTTTTGCCTAGGTAATTCTTATGGAATGACTTAATGATTGAATTGGTATGTAGCAACCTAGGAATAGTGATGTTCGTAATTTTGATTTGAAATTCTTTCATACATGACTCACTAAATCTCAAATTCCTAGGCAATAAATTGGAAATGTTCAGGAGGATAAATTGAGAATCTTGTTTGCCATGATCTACATGATAACATTTGCTCTTGTGAAAAGTAAAGATGGTTAGAAAATTTAAATGATGAAAGGATCCATATAGTGTATTTATATAACTTGCATTGTTACGAGTAGGTGCTTTAGAAAATGTGCAAATTGATTGATCCATAAAGTCCCACTCTTATCAATGAATAATACATTGTTCATGGATACACTTGAATTTGGACCCAATACATTTTTGATTTTTATCTTCCCTGCACGTACAAATGAAAATTTGGTTACCTAACCCGAAAATTCATTTGTACAAGTATAGGGAGCTAACCGTCCCTTTCTATCATAGAGGGGAAGTTTGCAGGAGTAACATTACTATGCAGACATTCAAAGATCCGTTTGTTGGAATCCCTATAGGATTCCATTTCAACATCTCTTGGCCAATGAGTAAATTAGGATGGTTGCTACCTATCGGAATTAAGCCAGGAACCATAACTATACGAGGCCAGAGATTTTAAAATGGTAACCCTCTATGAGCAACCAATGGGCTGCTACGAATATGTGAGAGCATTATACTCTCAACGATTCTAAGCACTCATTCAAGCTCAAGGGAATCGCCACCATCATTGGGTGTAAGTTATTCCTTTGTGGCTAAAAGGTATTATATACCTTAACCAAGGAATGACAAGATCACATCAAATGTATATTGGGTACAAGTTGTTCCTATGTGGCCAAAAGGTCTTTTATACCTTATCCAAGGAACAATGGATCACACTCAACCCATGTTGAGTCCACGTCATCCCTTGTGGTTATAGGTATGTTGTACCTTGGCCAAGGAACAACAAATCATAACCAACACATGTTGGGTACATGTCACTCCTTTGTGGCTAAAGGTTATGATTACCTTAGCCAAGGAATGACGGATCACACCCAATGCATGAGAGTTACAAGTTATTTCTTTATGACAAGAAGGTGTGATACACCTTAAGCCAAAAGAATGACGGAACACACTCAACGCATGTTGAGTGCACGTCATTCCTTTGTAGCTAAAGGATATCATTACCTTAGCCAAAGAATAACAAGGTACATCCAACTTATGGAAACCTTGAGATGTGGATGAGCGACATCAACAACACCCTCCTCGACAACACTCATGGAACCCTTGAAAGGCAACCCAACATCGACACTCAACCCTCCAATGCCGAAGCCATGCTGCAACAAGGTTAGCCAACCTCATGGCCTACATCCGTCATTAGAGTTTCAACCCCTATCACGGACCTTGACCAAGAACAAGCTCGGGGGAGGACCCCACTTGAGATAACTTGTATCACACCCCATTTGCATTCCTTTATTTTATTTCTTTCCTTCCACCACATTTGCATCTAAAAATAAATAAATAAATATATATATATAATGTAGTATAGGTTAGATTAATAAAATAAAAGATGTGAGGTAAGAATATTTTTACTTTGCATATGTTGAAATGATGAATAGTTGCTCTGTTTTATTTTCTCTAGTCCCTTGCATACAACTTAGTATTCTCCAAGTATTGGGTTTATTGGCCTAGAATATTCTTACCTAAAACTTGGACATTATGGGTAGCAAAAGCTAAGTCCAATTCTAGGTAGTTGTGGGATATGATATAGTGATAAGAGCTACTAGTATCCTAGTTGAAAGTGAAACATTATTTTGCGGAGAAAAATTAAAATGGGAGTTCCTCATTTGGTAGAAATTCCTACCAAAGCCATATGATGATTTGAATTTGATAAACCTTTTGCATATGTTATTTTCCTTCACATTGAGCCTTGTCAAACTAGTATAGACCTATGTGAGAATCTTTTCATGCTTTTAAGATCAAGATTACACGGGCACATGCTAAACTTCTACACTAGAAGTTAGCAAAATTCTATTATACCATTCCACGACCAAAAAGATACTCTATGATTTTCATGCATAATACTTTCTCAAAATTATCTGAAAAGTGGAGTAGAAGACATGGCTACAAGAAAAAAATGCATGCTCATGTACTAGCGCGTGAGAAAAAAAGGGGAAAATAAGTAGCCATGTTTCATCCTCACAAAAAAAGGTGCATACAAAGGAGTCAACTTCATATTTTCACGCCACAAATATTCCATCACACTTGCACAAATCTTGATCAAAAGTATGATTTGTTTTCTCCTAAGGCTTACTCTTTTGACTTAGCAATATATGTGTCGCAAATATGCCTACTCTTGATCCCTACCGAGCTCCACATACAAGCATTATTTAGATGTAGGACGAGAAAGGAATTGCCTTGGGGAGGATTCAAATACCACTTCCTACATAGGAGTGATTGAGTGCATCATTTTAGGAACTTAAATCCAAACATCATTTGAAATTCTCCAAAAATTTGGGTGGAACTCATACATTAGGTGATGCATGCTCATTTTGTTGTTTTGTCCTTCAACCACCCAAGAAAAGGATGAGGCATAAGCCCATTAAAGGCTAAGAAAAAGGTGGGGTACCATAGAAATTTATTCAATGTAAGGTAGAATACTTTGTTGTGCACTTGGTACTTTTGCAAAATAGGACATTGTAGCAACTTCTGATCAACAACCTAAGTCTTTATCTTTGCTTCGAGACGAGCAAAGGGTAAGCTTGGGGGAGTTTGTTGACGGTCGTTATATACCAATTTTTGACTGTCAATATACCTCAATTATGTGAAGAAATTAATATTTCTTACACACATTATAGTTAGAAATGACCTAGTTCCACTTGTACTTGGAGAAATTGGTGCATGCAAGTATTTTATACAGAATTGAAGTGAAACAAGTGGATGGAGATGGATCCTATAAATTATGATCCCAGCTAATCAAGCGCAGACATGTGGCACCACATGGATCAAATGGCCCACAAACAGAAGTATCCTAGACCATCCAACGGTGTATCACCCATATCAGTAGAGAGGACCCATCTGTCAGCCATCTGGAGAGAGCACAACCCGTTTGAAGGGTTTACCAGGTCGAATGACCCCCCCCCCCCCCTAGGCGGCCGACTTGGTCTTTCCTCCAAACCCGGTCAGTTTCCACGTGTTGGCTCCTCCCGGCTTCCTAAAGTCGTTGATGACTGATTCACGCACTTTTGGTGGCGGGAACTGACCCTTCTCCACCTATAAATAGGACCCCTCACCCCTCACTTCAACACACATCACTTGAGCATCATTCTATTGTATACACGAGTTCTCCTAGTTCCTTAGTGGAGGTTAGGCTATAGAGAGGAGCCTCTAGTCCCATGTCCAAATTGAGGAAGGTATGGCTCATGTATCTTTTCTTGTATTTGTGACTTTATGCCTAATAAAGATATTATCTTTGGTCTTCCTTTATACATATGCTTGGATGAAGCGTTTCTTGTTTGATTGTGGATTCCATGTATGTGGTAGGAATAATCTTTATGATCATGCCTTAATGTCATTATACTATCATCATAAACACTATAAACCCCCACTATAGTCTAATTAGTTATGATATGATCATGTTAATATGAATAACTTATGCTATGTCTCAATATTGGTTCAACGATGTTTAGGTTAGCCATTGCCTTAGGATGGCTTGTGCCATGACTCCTAAGGTATTTACTTAATATGCTAGCGTGGTGGTAGGATAGTTAAGTAGCATTGGATGTCTCGTAGACCCACGGATTGAAGAGGTAGGCAGTAGGTGGTGACAACCCTATTTGTCCTTTGTAATTCTCCACGTTCGGCTATGCCACAGGCTCCTGGCGGAAATCGTCCTAGTATTGCTAGGGGTAAACTCGTGCCCAATATGTTGAACAACTTAGTATAAGTATTCACTATTGACATGCTCATTAGTATCTAACCTAGGCTATGTATTTGTATATTATAAGCAATGTAGGAGTAACTCCCCAAATCTTAGTCTAATCTCTATTAGGACCCATTTACCCTTTAGGATAGATTGCTTAGGTGTGTGTCACACTATCCATGTTATCAACTTACCCCTGTCTTGATAATTGATTAGTATCCCATAACTTGATCATAGTAGTAGTGTCTACTTTACTCCATTATCTTCCTTTGGGATAAATACAATACCCTTGGGAATACTTTTGCGTGAAATGCTACACGACAGTTTCCGTGCACTTGCGGATTTTTATATGTGACGTAAGAAACGTCAACATCTACTTTACTCCATTGCCTTCCTTCGGGATAAATATGATACCCTTGGGAATAATCTTGGGTGAAATGCTACACGACAGTTTTCGTGCGCTTGCGGATTTTTATCTGTGATGTAAGAAACATCGACAAGCATTTCTGGCGTCGTTGCCAGGGAAGGCAAAGGAAGTGAAGGATATCTATCACTTGTAATTAAGCTATAGGTACTAATAGTTATTAAACAAGATTGCCCTTGTTTGTTTTCTCCTTTTATGTGAAAACATAGTAGTGTTGGCTAACCCATTTCATGGGATGTCCAACGAGGGCGCAAGTGCTCAACTGCAAGATGATTCAAGTCGTACCTCAACAAATATCCACTAGGCAACACTATTGCCTTTCGCGGAAGAATTTAAGTCTCCATTACAAGCCAAAGTCATCCATTCCCAAGCTTGGGGGAGGCTCCAAGGGTTCTTCTTGGTTTGCCTCCACCATGGGATGGATTGTTGGCCCTTCATCCCAACACTCATGGCATAGGTTGGCTCCACCAATCCATGACAACATTCGTGCTGGAGCTGAAGGAGTCTTATTCTCATTTTATCATGGATGAGAATATGATCTCCACTCAAGGGGTGGATTGAGGAATGCTCTAGTTCCTTTAGCTTGGCATGCACACCACTTAAAAAGGTGGACTGATAGTTATGGAACTACACCTCCCATTGAAGTAACATGAAGATCAAGCCAATGGAGAAGTGTTTGGATGATCCAATCCATGTATATTCACATGATTTGTGAAAATCCATGTCAACATGGGCCACTTGGGGAATCATTTCCTTAAGACCCATGAGGATTCTTCCTTTCAAATAACAACTCCAATGGCTATCACCGACAAGGAGGTCAAGGGTGGAATCAACATCACTCTTGTAATCAAGAAGGCTATGGGGATTTCAAGGGATTTAAGTTCAACTAGCCTACCTAGAAGTATCTTGTCCATGCCCAAGCAAGAAATCAAGACAACATATACAT
The DNA here is from genome assembly GCA_036927565.1 of Tuctoria greenei. NCBI lineage: Eukaryota > Viridiplantae > Streptophyta > Magnoliopsida > Poales > Poaceae > Tuctoria > Tuctoria greenei. The sequence goes on from JAYESD010000001.1 coordinate 204,512,512, forward strand.
GAAACTCTTGGCCAAGGACAAGAAACTTAAAGAGCATTCAAGATCCAAGATATCCCACAATCACTTGTTGAGATTCCTACCCTTCGACCAAGCCCGTGCAACCTAAGGCAAGTGACATTGTGGATGAAGCATTTCTTGTTCGATTGTAAAGTCCACATGTCATCATGCTAAAGGAATTCTTTGATCCATGATCAAAGTGTGGGTTAACTCAAAGAAATATCAAGAAGGTCGAAGTAACACCCCTAAAGAAGGACAAGTGTCACCATGCTCTTGAGAGAATATCTTCCAGAGGGAAAAACTGTCACTACATCAACAAGTCTTCATCAAGATGACGGAGAGGCTACAGCCATTGTGTGGTCCACATGTCCAAATAACATGCAAAAGGAGATTTGGCATGTCAATCAAGAGAAGTTGTCCACATCTTTAACTCCGGGATTACACAACAAATCATCGCACTAAACAAGGCAGAGGTAATTCCCACTCATTGGACTTCAAAAATTCATTAAGTCATTGCCAATAGGTTAATTGGTAGTTATATCATATTTGATTTCCCAATTGCATATTTGAATTCCCATCAATCTTTGCATTTGCACTTAGCATGTTTGAATTTTCATACTTGCATGTTGGAAAGTAAAATTTCCAATCATCATAAAAACAAAATTTTAACTTAGAAAATAAATTTATTTGGATATGAACTTTGGGCATAACCACATGAATTCATCTTTCTAATTCAAACCAAAAATATTTTACTTAATATTCAATGCATTTGCAAGTTGTTTCAAGTTGGGCAAAACAATTTGACAAAAGGTACAACATGCTTTTGAGCTAACGTAACCCGTTTTCAAGTTGTTTTGATTGTTCTTGATTTTAGTGTAGCCAGGACAAAATTTGTAAAGAGGTTGTAAGGCCTCATCAAGCGCATATCCCTCCATCAATCTCATTTTGAGTTCATGGTGGAGGAATGCTCAAGATGGTGGCTCAATGGAGGAGCAAGATGAAGCTCATTGAACTCCAACCTCAACTTGGCAGAAGACATTGAATATGAAGACTACACCAAAATTCTTGGTCGCGAGTTTCTCAAATACGACCTTCAACCCGGACTGCTCTTCAATTGAGGTACAAGTTTAAATTTTCCGTCGTCGGAATTACATTAGGATTGAATGATTTTTGCTTACATTGGTAAGGAAGGTTTACACTTTCTCATCATTCAATTCTTATGCATCCTCAAGAGAGTAGGTGTTGGCATTGCTCTTTTTGATTCTTCAAAAAGGAATGTCACCTTACTTAGGAATAAATTTAAACAAGTACCTAGAATTTCATAAACATTGCTAAAATTGACTTAGACATTTTCTGCCTAGGTAATGCTTATGGAATTACTGAATGGTTGAATTGGTATGTTGCAGCCTAGGAATAGTGATGTCCATAAACTTGATTTGAAACTCATTCATGGATCACTAAATTTCAAATTCCTAGGCAAGAAATTAAATATGTTCAGGAGAATAAAATTGAGAATCTTGTTTGCCATGATCCAAATGATAACACCTGCCCTTGTATAAAAAACTATGATGGTTAGGAAATTTGCAAGGTGAAGGGATCTATATAGTATTAATACCACTTGCATTGTTATGAGTAGGAGCTTTAAAAATTGTGCAAATTGATTTATCCATAAAGGCCCACTCTTGTGATAAATAATACATTGTTCATTGATACACTTGAATTTGGACCCAATGCATCTTTGATTTTTATCTTCCCCGTACATACAAACGAAAATTCGGTTACCTAATCTAAAAATTCATTTGTACAAGTATCGAGAGCTAACTATCCCTTCCTATCATAGAGAAGAAGTTTGCAGGAGTAATATTACTATGCAAGCATTCAAAGATCCCATTGTTGGGAATTCTAAGAGGATTCCATTTCAATATCTCTTGGCCAAGGAGTAAATTAGGATAATTGCTACCTATCAGAAATTAAGCCCAAAGGTCAACCATAACTATACGAGGTCGGAGATTTGACATGGAAACCCTCCATGAGCAACCAATGGGCTGCTACGAATATGTGAGAGCATTATGCTCTTAACTATTCTAAGCGCTCATTCAAGCTAAAGGGAATTGCCACCATCATTGGGTGTAAGTTATTCCTTTGTGGCTAAAAGGTATGATGCACCTTAAGCAAGGAATGACAAGATCACATCCAACGTATATTGGATGCAAGTTGTTCCTATGTGGCTAGAAGGTATTATGTACCTTAGCCAAGGAACAATAGATCACACTAAACCCATGTTGAGTGCACGTCATCCCCTTGTGGTTATAGGTATGTTGTACTTTAGCCAAGGAATAACGGATTGTACTCAACACATGGTAGGTACAAGTTACTCCTTTGTGGCTAAAGGTTATCATTACCATAGCCAAGGAATGACGGATCACACTCAATGCATGAGAGGTACAAGTTATTTCTTTATGGAAAGAAGGTATGATACACCTTAGCCAAAGAATGATGCTTGAGTGCACGTCATTCCTTTGTAGCTAATGGTTATCATTACCTTAGCCAAGTAATAACAAGGTACATCCAACCTATGAAAACCTTGAGCTGTGGATGAGCGACATCGACAACACCCTCCTCGACCACACTCATGAAACCCATGTAAGGCAACCCAATATCGACACTCAACCATCCAATGCAAAAGCCATGCTGCAACAAGATTAGGCCAACCTCATGGCCTACATCCGTCGTTAGGATTTCAACCTCTATCACAGACCTTGACCAAGAACAAGCTTGAGGTAACTTGTATCACACCCTATTTGCATTCCTTTATTTTATTTATTTCTTTCCACCACATTTGCATCTAAAAGTAAAAAATAATGTACTATAGGATGAAGAGTTTTACTTTGCATAAGTTGAAATAATGAATAGTTCCTTGTATACAACTTAGTATTCTCCAAGTATTGGTTTTATTGGCTTAGAATATTCTTGCCTGAAACTTGGAAATTGTGGATAGCAAAAGCTAATTCCAATTCTAGGTTGTTGTGGGATATGATATAGTGATAAGAGCTGCTAATATCCTAGTTGAAAGTGAAACTTGAGTTCAAAGAGAAAATTTAAAATGGGAGTTCCTCATTTGATAGAAATTCCTACCAAAGACATATGATGATTTGAATTAGATAAACCTTATGCATATGCTATTTGCCTTCACATTGAGCTTGGTCAAAATAGTATAGAACTATGTGAGAATCTTTTCATGCTTTTAAGATCAAGATTACACGGGCACATGCTAAACTTCTACACTAGAAGTTAGCAAAATTCTATTATACCATTCCACGACCAAAAAGATACTCTATGATTTTGATGCATAATACTCTCTCGAAATCATCTGAAAAGAGGAGTAGAAGACATGGCTACAAGAAAAAAAATGGATGCTCATGTACAAGCGCGTGAGAAAAAAAAGGAGAATAAGTAGCCATATTTCATCCTCACAAAAAGAGAGTGCATACAAAGGAGTCATATTCATATTCCCACTCTACAAATATTCCATCACACTTGCACAAATCTTGATCGAAAGTATGATTTATTTTCTTCTAAGGCTTACTCTTTTGACTTAGCAATATATGTGTTGCAAATATGCCTACTCTTGATCCCTACCAAGATCCACATACAAGCCTTATCTAGATGTAGGACAAGAAAGGAATTGACTTGGTGAGGATACAAATACCACTTCCCACATAGGAGTCAAAGGACCTTCCGAAGCCTGACCGCCAGACAGATATCACCTTTGAGGATTAGGATCCCGACAAACTAGGAATCACATTGGGTGGTGTCGTGCAATGGAACACCCAATAGCACAACACTGAAAAGAACAAAGACTCATAAACTAAGTGAGCACCTTACATTATTCTAAGAGTTTTATACAAAAATGCTTACATCAGCGGAAGTCTTCATACAACTCACTCGAACCTACACTACAGTAGTAGTGATCATATCCAGCCCGCAGATACTCCACTCTAGCATCACAGAAGAAAGCAGCAGCGCCCAGAGCTTCCATTTGGCTATATACTAGCAAAGGGTACTGCCTAGAACCCATCATAGCTATATACCTACAAAACTCGTATAAATGCAACTGTGAGTACAAGGGTCAGCAAGACTTAATTGTCTCACCTAAGAACATGAAACTCTACATGTTGTAACATAAGACTTGGATATAAACTACAATAAGTAAATGTTCACTATTAGTAGATCCTTGTTTCAAGTATATAATAATAGCATGTGTCGTCCTCGGGCACGGCAACATCACGAACTCCACAATCAAAAAAGAAACGCTTCATCCACGATGTTGCAGGGCCCAAAGTTACACAAGCCTTAGCAAGTTAATTCCTTAGAATCATAACTTCAGTTCTCCTATTAGCTACCTCAACCAAGTTGCTTAACCATCCAGCAGGTTCCACCTAGTTTCAGTTGTACTACGTCACAACTCAGTGAATAAGCATGTTCTGTTCTGCGAGTGACGCTGATTCGAATCATGAAACACCCGGCTTGCATGCCACATACACCAGTCCAAAAGAGACTTACGGTCCCCCTCCATGACGCCATAAGTGACAACCTTTCACAAGACACCCAAATGTCAAAGTGGTCCCACCATACCGGATGTATGCCAAGGAATTGCCGCACTGATCACTACCATCCACTGTTAGCTACCATCTTAGAAAAGTGGGGATCACCTCAACATCCAGGTTAACAAGTTACATCGGTTTGCTAGGTCCACTAGAGCCAGTATGCCTCCAGTATAAATTCCAACTTCTCCAGCAGGACCGCATACAAAACGGCCTGTAATTAAAATAGGCAGAAACTATGCTCATAGAACCACATTATTGAGTGTCCTCATCTTAATGCTCGATCTCCGGTTTCTCTCCAATTGATCCCACTTATTACAGTTCTCGAGTAGCATCTGTCATACCACTTAATCCTCTTTCCATATTAAGCACCATATTAACAGTTATGTAAATGCCTATACTACCCAAACTCTAAGAATTCTTGAGTCATGTATGTGGAGTATCATATATCACTAGACTTAATGCATCATTCCATTCCAACCATCATGCATATAATAAAAACAGAACTTGTTTAGCAACTTAAATGCAAACTGGAGCCTCAAGTCAGGGCTTGATCTTCTGAGTGAAGTTTCTCGTCGTTCTTCTCCTCTCCTCGTTTTTAATGTTGCTTGGCCAAATCTTGTGTGTGTTGTTTGTGCATTTGTGCTTGTATATTGCTTGGGCAATTCTTGCTTGCAGCGAAGTCCACACTAGTCATTCTCCTTCGAGTTGTGCTCATTGTCGATCTTCGTCACATCATGTAGCGATATAATTACGTATAAATACAGAACAATATATTTTAATACACGATACTCTAGAATTCTAATATACTAACAAAATGAATACTCTTAGAGGTAAAGAGAGGTCTATTGGACTTGAACTATATGTACAGGAGATTACATAAATACTAGCGCATGACTCAGCTCACGCGACCTAGAGTGTGCCTACCTGCTTCCTAGCAAATTCAGGTCGTCATTGCATTTGTATCTTGCTCAATCATCTATTTTTATCAAATGCTCTACATCATCTCTATAACCTTTCTTGCACAGCTCCTCATCCTTGTGATCTTCAGCTTCTTATCTCTGTCACAATCTCATAGGTCCATTCTAATTCGCCGGTGTACAATGTTGAACCTCATCACAATTGGTTAGACCTTGTCAAGCATTTCATCGAGCACCTTCGATGCATCTTCTAACTGACCAAGCAATCATTATCCATGGCCCACCATGGTCCCATTCTCCTCGTCGCAACTGACGCTCTCGCTTTCCTGCATCACAGATCAGTGCTGATCATTATCATGCTTGGTTTTACCTTGTAAACATTTCATTGAACACCTTGGCTTCGGCACTGAGCCGACCAAAATTTGCACAAATTAGAGCTAACCTTGACCCAATTGTCATCGCTGTTGTGTCATAGACGTGTTTCTGCATCTCATACATCGCACACATCACTTTCTTCACTGGTTGGATGCAGCCACGGCGCAGAACGCCGCAATGATGGTTATGATGGCGATGGCGTCAAAGCAGAACAGCCGCCGAAGCAACATAAGCACGCACAGCCTCGTTGGTTGTGTAGAGGTGGCGAAACATGACTGCGGAAGGTGCTGGAGCAGAGCGGAAGGCAGTGGCGGCTTGTGTCAGCGACGAAGGTAACGGCCAGCGAATGGGATTGGTGAGCAGTGGCTGGGACGTGGCGACAGGACGGCGCGGCGACTTGAACTGTGTCCAGAGCCTGAAAAGGTGAACTGGGGCGTGCTGAAGCGGACATGTAAGCCGGAACGTGCAGCGACGGGGCGAACGGCAGGCGGATGGCGGCGGACAGAGGTTGGTCGGCGGACGGCGCGGTGAGGAGCGCGCGGACTGCGCGGCGCTGGTGAGGCGCGAGCAGCAGCCATCCATGGCGTACGGGTGGTGGACGGCCTGGAGCACGGACATGGCGAACGGGCTCGCGAGCAGGGGTGGAAAGTAGCGGGGCCAAGGCGCTCGAGGGAGGTTGCGGCGCGGCGCGGCGCGGCGCGGGCGCAGGAGCGGCAAGGGGCCGGACGGCGGCTGATCGCGGGGCAGCAGCCAGGGCACCGTGGAGCAGGGGCGGCAGGACGCGAGCGAACAGAAACGAACAGGGCGGCCGCAGGTTGCAGGCCAGGGCACACACGCGGTGGAGGCGGCAAGGAGGCGGACGGCAGCGAGCGTGCTCGCCGCGGGAGCGGACAGGCGGGCGCGTTCGACTCGATGGGCGCAAGCAGAGGCCAAAGCACGGGCGGTCAGGGGCGCGCTCAAGCAGAGCTATGGCGTTGGCTTGGCGCTGGGGAGATCGAGCAGGCTGCTGTGTTGCTTCCTTGCCATGGAAGCAAGCAGAGAAGAAAAGGGGATGGGTGAGCAAAAGGATAGGGGCGCCGGGTGAAAGCGGTCGGCGCCGTGTTGATCGGAACAGAGCAAGGCTCGGTACGGATAAGACTGACCGGTGGGGCCTGCTGGCAGGTGCGCCACACCTGTCATACACCACGACAGCAACAGTTTGAATCTCAATTAAAATAGCAAACGTTGTCTAAAAATTATTAAAAACTTTGCAGGCTGACCAAACTTGACGTGAAAAAAATATTGGTACATTTAGGTTCGGAATTTGACTTTATTGGGTTATAATTTGAATTGAACTTGAAGCCCATGATTATGATTTCGATTCAATTCATCCTTTATTCATAATCTTCTACACAACCACTTAATCAGTTATAAACAATATTTTTGATCCTTGAAAGTTTGCATTTGCTGAAGTTTAGTTCAAATTAAATCACAGTTTGATTTTAGTTTATATTTACATTTGAGTATTCCTTATACTTGGGCAACATGTACATGGACTCTATTATGGACTTCTGAAGAAAGTCACATCTAAAGGTTTCTGTTACTGAGTTTAAAACTAAAACTGTTGGAATTAATGGGCTTGGCCCAATATTAATTCAGAAATAAATCCTAGAAAATCTCAAAGGCCCATTAGGGCAAGAGGGAGTGGTGCTAAGTGTTTAGTCCCACATGGGAAGTGGAAGTGGAGCAACCCCTACATATAAGGGAGGTTGCTCTTCCACTCCTTGAGTGAGAGAGAAGAGAGGAAGAGAGGGGTGGCCCACGCGCGCTCCTCCTCCTCCTCCTCCTCCTCGCTCGCTTGCCCCGCGCGCGCGCGTGTTCGTGTGAATTCGAGCCGAGCCCAGATTTTATATTTTTGCAGAAAATTAAATTGGGCTTTTGGGCCTCCGAATTTTTGGGGCTACCGAGTCAGAGTCCAAGTCGTTAGAGACGGACGCGTCTACGACTGCGGAGTCGGTTAGGATCCAGATCGCATACGAACCGCCTCCTGGGACTCTATAAATACGGGCGTCCGCGGTACGGCAGAGAACCCCACGATCAAATCGTTCCCACGTTCGCGTTCCTTGCGCTGCCTTCTAGTCTACTCCATCCCGAGTGCCGGCGTGCACCGACGACCGGGAGAGCAGGTCTCTGGAACCGCTCGCCCTTGCGATCCTGCACCGGGAGAGGGCGAATAAGGTTTTTGGGAAGCGCACTGCGCGACTGCTCGCGTTCTTCACCACGGCTCGTCTACCGACCAGATCGGGCGCTGCGGCTCAACGTCGTCATCAACGCATGCAGCGGCGATCTACAGCGGTGCGATCGACTTCAAATCGGTACGTGTTATTTCTCGTCCCGTCTGTCCGCCGATCGCTGTTGTTTTTCTCGTATTTTTCCGGAATTATTCAGTAAATTGCCTCTTGCTTTCCAACAATCCAAAAACCTTAATAGACAATTTCCTGAATTGAACATGATGACTTTGGCCGATGCACTGAGGCCGGAGAAATTCTCTGGCGTGCACTTCAAGAGGTGGCAAGTTAAGGCCACGCTCTGGCTCCAATCGCTGAAGATCTTCTGGGTAACTGAGGGCAGGCCTCAAGGTCCTTTGTCTGTTGAAGAACAGACAAAGTTCGAGGAAGCCAATTCTGCCCTGAGAGGATGCATTCTAATCGTTCTTGATAATAAACTTTGTGATGTCTATCTGACAGTCACAGATGGGAAGGAGCTCTGGGATGCACTTAACGCTAAGTATGGTGCAGCCGATGCAGGTGGTGAACTGTATATCATGGAGAATTTTCATGACTACAAGATGGTTAACAACCGTCCTGTAGTTGAACAAGCTCATGAAATACAGTGCCTTGCGAGAGAGCTCAATCTCCTTAAGTGTCCTTTACCCGACAAGTTTGTGGCTGGGTGCATTATTGCAAAGTTACCTCCATCATGTAGGAACTTCGCTACAGCCCTCAAACACAAGAGACAGGAAATATCAGTTGAAAACCTGATAGCATCTCTTGATGTTGAGGAGAAGGCTCGGGCTAAGGACGCTACTGAGAAAGGAGGTGAGGGTCAATCTAGCGCCAATGCTAATATGGTGCAGAAACCCTATGTCAAAAACAAAGGGAACAAGTCTCTATTCAAGCCAAACAAAACTACTGCTTTCAAGAAGAAGAAGTCAAACAAAGCCAATGATGGCTGCTGCTACACCTGTGGGGAGCAGGGACATATTTCCAAGAACTGTCCTGAGAGGGCAGATCGCAAAGGGAAAAAGAATGTCAACATCGTGACATCCAGCAATGCAGATGGGTACGGTAATTCTTTTACTGTTCTTTCTGTTTCTCAAACATCATCTTGGTGGTTTGATACGGGTGCTAATGTTCATGTATGTTCTGACATGTCCATGTTTACTTCTTATCAGTTCGTCTGGGATTCCGCCGTCCTAATGGGGAATGGGTCACATGCTTCTGTTCGTGGTGTTGGCACGGTCGATCTGAAGTTCACTTCGGGAAAGATTGTCCAGCTGAAGAACGTGCAGCATGTCCCTACTATGAACAAGAATCTTGTTAGCGGTACCCTTCTATGTAGAGATGGGTTTAAAGTAGTTTTAGAGTCCAATAAAATAGTTGTGTCTAAGCATGGACAATTTATTGGTAAAGGCTATGAATGCGGAGGCCTGTTCCGCTTTTCTCTTTCGGAGTTTAATAATAAGTCAGTAAACCATATTTGTGGCGGTATTAATGATAATGCAAGTGTTTGGCATTCTCGTTTATGTCACGTTAATTTTGGTTTAATGAATCGGCTATCTAGTCTCAAATTAATTCCGGAATTCACTATTGTCAAAGGTTCTAAGTGTCATAGTTGTGTGCAGTCAAAGCAACCTCGAGAGCCTCACAAGGCAGCCGAGGAGAGAAACTTGGCACCATTAGAACTCATACATTCTGATCTATGCGAGATGAATGGTGTGTTGACAAAAGGTGGAAAGAAATATTTTATGACATTAATAGACGATTCTACTAGATTCTGCTACGTTTACTTGTTGCAAACTAAAGATGAAGCTTTAGACTACTTTAAAATCTATAAATCTGAAGTAGAAACTCAATTAGAAAGAAAGATCAAACGTCTTAGGTCAGATCGTGGTGGTGAGTATTTTCCCAAAATATTTGATGATTTTTGTGCGGAACACGGTATTATACATGAAAGGACGCCTCCCTATTCACCCCAATCAAACGGGGTAGCCGAGAGGAAAAACCGCATATTGTGTGACTTGGTGAATGCCATGTTAGACACGTCCGGTTTATCTAAGGCATGGTGGGGGGAGGCTCTATTGACTTCATGTCATGTCCTAAACCGCGTTCCAAACAAGAATAAAGAGAAAACCCCTTATGAGGAGTGGGTTGGGAGAAAACCATCACTCTCATACTTGCGTACTTGGGGATGTTTGGCAAAAGTCAATGTGCCAATTACCAAGAAACGCAAGCTAGGACCAAAGACAGTGGATTGTATCTTTCTAGGCTATGCTCATCGGAGCATCGCATATAGATTTTTAGTAGTTAAATCTGAGGTACCTGATATGCATGTTGATACTATTATGGAATCTCGTGATGCAACATTTTTTGAGAATATTTTTCCTATGAAAGATATGCATAGTATTGCTAGGATCTCTTCTGAAATTTGTCCTGAATCCACCACAACTAGCGAGTTTCTTGATACACCATTTGAGAATGTCCCAGAGGAAGAACACAATGAAATAACTCAGTCGAGTAAGAGATCACGGATTGCAAAATCCTTTGGTGATGATTTCATTGTGTACCTTGTGGACGATACTCCTAGATCCATAGCAGAGGCATATGCATCACCTGATGCAGATGACTGGAAAGAAGCAGTTCATAGTGAGATGGACTCAATTCTTTCCAATGGAACCTGGGAGTTAACTGAACGGCCATACGGGTGCAAACCAGTAGGCTGCAAGTGGGTGTTCAAGAAGAAGCTCAGACCTGACGGTACTATTGAAAAGTACAAGGCAAGACTAGTTGCAAAGGGCTATACTCAAAAGGAAGGAGAAGACTATTTTGACACCTATTCACCTGTCGCCAGAATGACGACAATTCGTGTACTACTTTCTTTGGCTGTCTCTTATGGTCTAATCATCCATCAAATGGATGTAAAGACAGCTTTCCTGAACGGAGAGTTGGAAGAGGAGATTTATATGGAACAGCCTGATGGATTCGTAGTAAAAGGTGAAGAGACAAAGGTGTGCAAATTGTTGAAATCCTTGTATGGCCTGAAACAAGCACCTAAGCAATGGCATGAGAAGTTCGATAGTACTTTGACGTCTGCAGGCTTTGTCATTAATGAGGCTGATCGGTGCGTGTACTATCGCCATGGTGGGGGCGATAGCGTTATGTTATGCTTGTATGTAGATGATATACTCATTTTTGGTACGAGCATTAATATAATTTCTGAGGTCAAGTCTTTTCTATCAAAGTGTTTTGATATGAAAGATCTGGGAGAAGCTAATGTTATTTTGAACATTAAGCTGAATAAGGATGAGAGTGGAATTACTTTAAGTCAATCCCACTATGTTGAGAAAATCTTGAGCCGGTTCGGCTTTATGGATAGCAAGATTTCTCCAACGCCTTATGATCCCAGCGTGATACTTAGAAAGAACAAGAAAGAGTCAAGAGATCAACTCAGATATTCTCAGGTGATTGGTTCACTCATGTACTTAGCTAGCGCAACCCGTCCTGATATCTCGTTTGCTGTAAGCAAACTGAGCAGGTTCATGTCAAACCCGGGTACAGATCATTGGCATGCACTTGAAAGGGTTATGCGCTATCTGAGAGGTACAATGAGTTATGGAATTCACTATACTGGGCATCCGGCCGTGCCTGAGGGTTATAGTGATTCGAACTGGATCTCTGATGTTGATGAACTCTATGCCACGAGTGGATATGTGTTCACTCTAGCTGGTGGTGCTATATCATGGAGGTCTTGCAAACAGACCATTTTGACGAGGTCAACCATGGAAGCAGAACTCACTGCTTTAGAGATAGCCACTGCGGAGGCAGAATGGTTGCGAGAGCTCTTGATGGATTTGCCTATAGTTGAGAAACCATTGCCGGCAATCCTTATGAACTGTGACAATCAGACGGTGATTGCCAAAGTGACCAGTTCTAAGGATAATGCAAAATCATCAAGACATGTCAAGAGACGTTTAAAATCTGTTAGGAAAATGAGAAACTCCGAAGTTATTACTGTTTCGTATATACAAACAGACAAAAACCTGGCAGATCCCTTTACGAAGGGTCTATCACGTAATGTGATAGAAAGTGCATCGAGAGAGATGGGTCTGAGACCCATTGATGTGACACCATAGTAGTAACCCAACCTATGTGATCGGAGATCCCGTGAATTAGGACATGGGAAAACAAGCTAGTGGTTCACCGAGGAGAGTACTTCCTTTATACCCTCTCTATGTGAAGATGCACACTTGTACTCTCAAACTGTAAGGCAGGTTGGCGAATTGCCTTAATGTGTTTCTGTTGGCTATGTGTAGCAAAGATGCCGTCCTACAGGGCAGTCTTGAAGGAAACACACCTATATGAGCTCCGACTGTCTAACGTCGCAGTCTGTGAGATTTGGGTGATCTCTAGAAAGCTCATGAAGAGACCAGGGAGTACGACGCATATGCTCCACCCGCGGGGTAGACTACTGGTAGCCAAGTACTGGTAATGGTCTTTGGGTGAAGTCAGTTCACACAAAACTTGCAATTCAAGGCGTAGTCCATTGTTCAAGTTGTGACCTGATAAAACTTGAGGATCTAGGCAGAAGTTCAACTTTACAGTCTCTGCCGAAAACACTAGTATATTAAACAAGAAACGAGAATGACCTCTCTCCTAGTGGCTTTGAGATCTGGTGGGGGATTGTTGGAATTAATGGGCTTGGCCCAATATTAATTCAGAAATAAATCCTAGAAAATCTCAAAGGCCCATTAGGGCAAGAGGGAGTGGTGCTAAGTGTTTAGTCCCACATGGGAAGTGGAAGTGGAGCAACCCCTACATATAAGGGAGGTTGCTCTTCCACTCCTTGAGTGAGAGAGAAGAGAGGGGTGGCCCACGCGCGCTCCTCCTCCTCCTCGCTCGCTCGCCTCGCCACGCCACGCCACGCCTCGCCTCGCCCCGCACACGCGCGCGCGCGTGTGTTCGTGTGAATTCGAGCCTCGAGCCGAGCCCAGATTTTATATTTTTGCAGAAAATTAAATTGGGCTTTTGGGCCTCCGAATTTTTGGGGCTACCGAGTCAGAGTCCAAGTCGTTAGAGACGGACGCGTCTACGACTGCGGAGTCGGTTAGGATCCAGATCGCATACGAACCGCCTCCTGGGACTCTATAAATACGGGCGTCCGCGGTACGGCAGAGAACCCCACGATCAAATCGTTCCCACGTTCGCGTTCCTTGCGCCGCCTTCTAGTCTACTCCATCCCGAGCGCCGGCGTGCACCGACGACCGGGAGAGCAGGTCTCCGGAACCGCTCGCCCTTGCGATCCTGCACCGGGAGAGGGCGAATAAGGTTTTTGGGAAGCGCACTGCGCGACTGCTCGCGTTCTTCACCACGGCTCGTCTACCGACCAGATCGGGCGCTGCGGCTCAACGTCGTCATCAACGCCTGCAGCGGCGATCTACAGCGGTGCGATCGACTTCAAATCGGTACGTGTTATTTCTCGTCCCGTCTGTCCGCCGATCGCTGTTGTTTTTCTCGTATTTTTCCGGAATTATTCAGTAAATTGCCTCTTGCTTTCCAACAAAAACCTTGATTTGAATTCCACTTGTTCAAATTGATTTAAATATTTGTTTTGACTCACATCAATTTTTGACTTGACCTTTTTTGGGAGTGTCATATTTTTGTGTTTACTTTATTACGTTCACACGTACAGTAACAAACTTTCTAACTAGGTTTCAAGGGCTTTTTTGAATGTTCCTATTCTAGACATCAGTTATTAATTAACATAATTCATTGTGAGTTTAAATTTCCAATTTAACTTAAAAATTTTAAGTTCACATTTTTGCCTCTGGTTTTCCTCAACTGTGGGCTTTTACATCATCCAACGTGTCAGGTTCTGGTCGGCTGAGTATCAAGTTGCACGCCAGCGTCGCCACTGTCCGCACCGCCGCGACCTCTCCCCAAACGATGAGGAAGCGGGTCGAGATCTCCCGGAAGGGAGCATCTAGCCATCCTCCCGCACCAAAGGACCAAGAACCGCCTCGCATATCATAGAGACGGCAGTGCAAAGAACCTCGAGCTCCTCGGCAGCCTGCGTCGCCTCCTCACGAGCGGTAGCAATTTCGGCACGCAACCTCGCCGACTCCGCACGTGCTCCTTCAGTCTCTGCTTGGGCTACCTCCACGTCCGCCCGAGCTTGCCCAAACTCATCAGCCAACACAGTTCGGTCGCCCTACCCAAAACTCAGGCCACCCTCATGCGAGAGTTGCGCCCTCTCCATGGACTTCGGGGCCAATCTCCGATGGAAAGGTCGAAGTCAGACTCGAAGCGATCTTAACAAAAAATTGAAGGGAATCACCTGGTCGTTGGAAGTCGCGACCCTCAGCTTCTGGAGCACTTCGAGGACCCCGTCGCATCCCACCTCGAGGTTCGTCCTCACGTCGGTAAGCTGCGAGTAGACGAAAACGATGTCGTCATGAACACTCTCCCACTCGACGCGCACCTTGGTTCTGCCCTTCTCGGAGGTGTCCCGATCCACGGGTGGCGGAGTCGAGTACTGCCACCAACGCCAACACTTGGACCTTCACCCTCGAAAAGTACCAAAGTTGGGACCTTATGCCGCGCCTATGAAGTGATGCAGCAGGCTCCAATGTCAAGAGGCCCTGGCGACCTCGTAGGGGTCATCACTCGCTGTTGACGGCTCCTAAGATATACTAACAAATCATCCCTGGTAACAGCGCCAGAAATGCTTGTTGGTATTTCTTAACACCACAGATCATCTCCGGTAAAGAGATGAGATCCGCAAGCGAACGGAAGATACCGTTGTAGCATTTTACCCATGAGTATTCTCAAGGGTATCGTATTTATCCCAAAGGAAGGCAATGGAGTAAAGTATATACTACTCTTATGGTCAAGCTATGGGATACTAATCAATTATCCGGACAGGGGTAAATTGATAATAGGGGTAGTGTGACACACACCTAGGAAATCTATTCTAAAGGGGTAAAATGGGTCCTAGAGGGAGATTGGATTGAGAGTTAGAGAGTTGCTCCTACAATGCTCCTAATACATATACATAACCTAAGGTAGATACTAATGATGATGTCAATGATGAATTCCTATGCAATGCTATTCAACACATCGAGTACGGGCTTACCCCTAGCAATACTAGGGTGACTCCCGCCAAGAGCCATTGGCATAGCCGAACGTGGAGGATTACAAAGGACAGATAGGACTGTCACCACCTACTGCCTACCTCTTCAATTCGTGGGTCTACAAGACATCCAACGCTACTTGAATACCCTAACACCATGCTAGTATACTAAGCAAATACCTTAGGAGTCATGGCACAAGCCATCCTAAGGCAAAGACTAACCTAAACATCGTTGAACCAATGTTGAAGCATAGCATAAGTCATTCATATTAACATAATCATATCATAACTACATAGGCTATAGTGGGGGTCTATAGTGTTTATGACCATAAGATGTGATCATGAGAGTGAAATCACAAAGACTATACCTTCCACATACATGGACTTCACAATCAAACAAGAAATGCTTTGTCCAAGTATACGTATACAAGAAGACTAAAGATAATATCTTTATTGAGCACAAAGTCACAAATACAAGAAGGAATACATAAGCCATACCTTTCCAATGTGGAATTGGGGAGAGAGACTCCTTATACTCCTTTTCCAATTTGTACTTGGGACTAGAGGCTCTCCTCTCTACATCGTAACTCCTCTAAGAACTATGGAAGATAGTGTATACAATAGAATGATGCCCAAGTGGCGTGTGTTGAAGTGAGGGGTAGGGGGTCCTATTTATACTAGTGTTGAGGTCGGTTCCTGCCACCAAAAGCGTGCGAATCAGTCACCATTGACTCCAAGGAGCCGGGAGGAGCCAACACGTGGAGGCTGACTAAGTTTGGTGCAAAGACCAGGTTGGCCGACCCCCTGGTTCGGTTGACCTGGTCATTGCACCGTTTCTCGTGTTCTTTCTCCAGGTGGCTGTCAGGTGGTTCCCATTGATGTATATGGGTGATACACCGTTGGATCTCCTCAGATACTTCTATTTGTGGGCCATTTGATCCATGGGATGCCATGTGTCGTCGCCTGATTGGCTGGGATGATATTTTATAGGATTGGTCCTTCTATATTTCCTCATTTCCTGCATAAAATGCTGCATACACATATTTCTCCAAGTCCAAGTGGAATTGGGTTAGATAGAAAGGTGATGTGTGCGAGAAATTACAAATCCTTCACATAATCGAGTTAAATTGACAGATGAAATTGGTATATAACAGCCGTCAACAAACTCCCCCAAGCTTATCCTTTGCTCGTCCCGAGCAAAGTCAAGACTTTAGGTTGATGATCAGAAGTTGCTACAATATCTTATTTTCAAAAGTATCTAATGCACAACAAGATACTCTACCTAGTATTGCAGAAATTGGCTATGATACTCTACCTTTCTTAAGTTATCATGGGGCTTATGCTTTTTCATATTCATGAGTAGTTGAAAGGTAGAATAGCAAATGGAGCAAACATAGCCTAGAAATCGTGTTCCACTTAAATCCCAGATAATTCAATTTAGATATTAAGTACCTCAATTTGATTCTCTCAGTCACTCCTTTGTGGATAGTGGAAATATTTCCTCACCAAAGCATTGTGCCTCTACTATTCCTACTCATTGAATATGGCTTGTATGTGGAGCTTGGTAGGGAAAGTAAGTAGGCATATTTGCATCACATATATTGCTAAGTCAAAAGAGTAAGTCTTAGGAGAATTCAAACCAAAACTTTTTGATTCAAGACTAGTGCATGTGTGATGGAGTGGAAGTGGATGTGGATACTTGAGATAACTCCTTTTTGGTATAATCTCTCTTTCTTTTTGCAGGGATGAAACATGGCTACTTTTCTTTTCTCTCTTTTTTCTTTTTCTCATGCTTATGATGTAAGCATGTTTTTTTTATAGCCATGTCTTTTACTCCCTTTCTTTGCAATGAATTTTGAAGAGAGTGCTAAACATGAATAACATGGAGTTTCTCTTTTTGTTGTGGTATGGTGGATATGATGGACGTTTTGTGAAGTCTTTAATTCAAAAAGAGTTGAATGATTTCTCACATAGGTCTATACTAGTTTGACTAGGCTCAATGTGAAAGCAAATAGCATATGCATAAGGTTTTGTCTATGTATGTACATCATATGGCTTTGGTAGGTATTTCCAATCAATTGAGGGAAACTTAAATATTTTTAGAATTTCTCCGGAAATCTAAGTTTTACTTTCAAACTAGGACTAACAGCCCTATTACCAATTCTAGTCTTGCAACAACCTAGAATTAGATTAAGCGTTTGCTACCCACAACTTCCAAATTAAGGTAAAAGTATTTCAAACCAATGAAAGCAATATTCGGAGAGTAGCAAGTTGTAAACTAGAGACTTAGGAAAATAAAACAGAGCAACTATTCATCATTTCATCTATGTGAATTTTAAATCATTCTTACCACACATCTTTATTTGATGAAAGCAAATCTGACCTTTTTTATATATTTTTTTAAATGCAAGGTGGATGATGGATGGATGGAAAATAAATATGCAATGGATGATTTGAAATAAAAATTTAGTGGGTGTGATACAAGTTACCTCAAGTGGGGGTCCTCCCCCAAGCTTATCCTTGATCAAGGTCCGTGATAGGGGTTGAAACCCTAATGACGGGGGTAGGCCATGAGTTGGCCTATCCTTGTTGTAGCGTGGCTTTGACAATGGAGGGTTGAGTGTTGATTGTTGTGTTGCCTCCCATTAACATCATGAGTGTGGTTGAATAGAGTGTTTCCGATGTTGATCGTCCGCACATCAGGGTCTCCATGTGTTGGGTGTGATTTTCCATTCCTTGGCTAAGATAATGATAACCTTTTAGATCCAAAGGAATGACGTGCACTCAACATTCATTGAGTATGCTCGTCATTCTTTGGCTTAGGTGTATCATATCTTTTTGCCATAAGGGAGTGACATGTGCCCAACGTGCATTGGGTATGATCTGTTGTTTCTTGGGTAAGGTACAACATACCTAGAACCACAAAGGAATGACATGCACTCAACATGGGTTGAGTGTGATCTGTTGTTCCTTGGCTAAGGCATGACATACCTTCTAGCCACATAGGAACAACTTGCACCCAATATAAATTGGGTGTGATCTTGTCATTCCTTGGTCATGGTACATCATAACTCTTAGCCACATAGGAATAATTTGTACCCAATGATGGTGGCAAATCTCTTGAGCTTGAATGAGTGCTTAAAATAGTTGAGAGCATAATGCTCTCACCCATTCGTGGCAACTCATTGGTTGCTCATGGAGGGTTCCCATTTCAAATCTCTAGCCTCGTATAGTTATGATTGACCTTCGGGCATAATTTCTAATAGGTAGCAACCGTCCTCATTTACTCCTTGGCCATGAGATGTTGAAATGGGATCCTCTAGGGATCCCAACAATCACCTTCTTGAATGCCTGCATAGTAATATTACTCTTGCAAACTTCCTCTCTTGAATGGAGAGGGGTGGTTAGCTCCCGAGACTTGTACAAATGAACGTTCGAGTTAGGTAACCGAACTTTCATTTGTAGATACGGGGAAGAACAAAATCAAATATGCATTGGATCCAATGTCAAGTGTATCTATGATCAATGTGTTATTCATTGATAAGAGTGGAGCTTTATGGATAATTCATGTTGCATATTTTCTAAAGCTCCTACCCATAGCAATGCATGTGATAGAAATACACTATATGGATCCCTACACCTTTTAAAGTTTCTAACCATCTTAGCTTTCAGGAGCAAATTTTTATCATTTAGACCATGAAAAACAAGATTCTCAATTTTATCCTCCTGAACCTCACTAGGAATTTGAAATTTAGTGACTCCTCTAAAAATGCAATTCAATTTCAGAGCAAGGATATCACATATTCCTAGGAGTTTGAAATCTAGTGACACCATTTATGCATGAAACTCAATTAAAAATTATGGCTGTCACTATGCCCAAGTTTCTATATGCCAATTCACCAATTAAGTCATGCCCAAAAGTTTTATTTTCTGAACCTCGACAAAAATGACTAAGTTTTCAAAACAATTCTTAAAGGATTCAGGTACTTGTTTTAGATTTTTCCAAGCAAGGTGGGATTTCCTTTTGGAGATCCAAAAGTCTGGATGCATGAGAATTAAATGATGAGGAAGTGTCAACCTTCCTCATAAATGCAAGCAAATACATTCAATTCTATGGCAAACCAAACAATGAAAAATTCTAAACTCATACCTCATTTGAAGAACAGTTGGTGACAAAGGTCTTTGTGTGAGAAACTCACAACCTTGATTTTCGGTGTAGGCTTGATGGTTGATGTCAAATGCCAAGTTGAGATTGGATTTGGCAATGGATTTGGTTCTGGCTCCTCCATTGGGTCATCATCTTGAACATTTCTCTTTCTCAAACTCAAAATGAGTTTGAAGGAGAGAAGTGTTCTCAAATCCTCCCAATGGTGTCTTGAGTTTGATGAAACCTTCCACTTTCTTGCCATACCACCTCTTCACAATTTTGACCTAGCTGCACTTTAATCAGGAACATACAAAACAACTCGAAAACGGGTTACGTTAGCCAAAAGCAAATTGAACCCAATTTTCAAATTGTCTTGCCCATCTTGAAATAACTTGTAAATTCAAGTGGTCATGCACGTAGTTCATATCCAATTAAATTTCTCCCCTAATTCAATTTTTTTAGTTTTATAATGGTTGTAAATTTTACTTTCCAACATGCAAGTGTGGAATTTCAAATATGTAAATGCAAGGGTTGATGCAATTTGGAAAACAAATATGAGATAACTAACAATTAACCTATTGGCAAGGACTCACCGAATTTTTGAAGTCCGGTGAGTGATAACTACCAATTAACCTATTGACAAGGACTCACCGAATTTTGAAGTCTGATGAGTAGGACTTACCTCCGTTCTGTTTAGCGTGATGATTTGTTGTCCAATCCTGAGTTGAAGATGTGGACGATTTCTTCTGTTTTGACATGCCAAACTGATTTGGCTGCCATTTGGACATGTGGGCCACATGGTGGCCCTAGCCTCTCCCCGTTGTATTGATATAGACATGTTGTTGTAGCGACGGGTTCTCCCTCTTGAATGTATTCCTTCATGAGCATGGTGAGGCTTTGTCCTTCTTAGGGGTGTCACTCTGACCATATTGATATTCCATTGAATCAACCCATACCTTGATCATGGATCAAAGGCTTCCTTGGGTATGATGACATGTGGACTCCACAGTAAAACAAGAAACGCTTCATCCACAATGTCACTTGCCCTAGGTTGAATGGGTTTGGTCGAAGTGTGGGAATCCCAACAAGTGATGTGGGAAATCTTGGACTTTGAATTCTCCTTAAGTTCTTGTCCTTGGCCAAGATCTTCATGTAAATGTTGTCTTGATTTCTGCTTGGCCAAGATACTTCAAGGTAGGCTAGTTGAACTTAAATCCCTTGGAAAGCCATAGCCTCCTTGAATACAAAGGTGATGTTAATTCCACCCTTGACCTCCTTGTGAATTGTAGCCATTGGAGTTGTTGTTTGAAAAAGGTCCTCATGGGTTTTATGGAAATAATTCCCACGCATCCCATGATGACATGGATTTTCACAAATCATGTGAATATACATGACTTGGATTATCCAAACAAATCTCCAACGACTTTGATATTGATGACACTTCAATGGGAGGTGCAGTTCCATAACTAGCATGTCCACCTTGTGAAGTGGTGTGCATGACAAGCTATGGGAACTCGAGCATTCTTCAATTCGCCCCTTGAGTGGAGACCTTCTTATCATCCATGATGAATGAGAATAGGACTCCTTCAACTCCAGCATGAATGTGGTCATGGATTGGTGGAGCCAACCCATGACACGAGTGTTGGATGAAGAGCCAGCTATCCACCCCATGGTGGAGGCAAACCAAGAAGAACTCTTGGATCCCCCCCAAGCTTGGGTATTAATGACTTTGGCTCCTACTAAAAGCTGAAATTCTTTCACAATAGGCAATGGTGTTGCCTAGTGGACATTTGTTGAGGTACGCCTTAAATCATCTTGCAGTTTAGCACTTGCGTCCTCGTTGGCCATCCCATATAATGGGTTGGCCAACACTACCCTATTTTCACACAAAGGAGAAAACAAACAAGGGTAATCTTGTCTAATAACTATTAGTACCTATAGCTTAATCACAAGTGATAGCTATCCTTCACTTCCTTTGCCTTCCCCGGCAACGGCGCCAGAAATTCTTGTTGACGACTCCTAAGATATACTAACAAATCATCCCTGGCAACGGCGCCAGAAATGCTTATTGGTATTTCTTAACACCACAGATCATTTCCGGTAAAGAGATGAGATCCGCAAGCGCACGGAAGATACCGTTGTAGCATTTCACCCATGAGTATTCCCAAGGGTATCGTATTTATCCCAAAGGAAGGCAATGGAGTAAAGTATATACTACTCTTATGGTCAAGCTATGGGATACTAATCCATTATCCGGACAGGGGTAAATTGGTAATAGGGGTAGAGTGACACACACCTAGGCAATCTATTCTAAAGGGGTAAAATGGGTCCTAGAGGGAGATTGGATTGAGAGTTAGAGAGTTGCTCCTACAATGCTCCTAATACATATACATAGCCTAAGGTAGATACTAATGGTCATGTCAATGATGAATTCCTATGTAATGCTATTCAACACATCGGGCACGGGCTTACCCCTAGCAATACTAGGGCGACTACCGCCAAGCGCTTGTGGCATAGCCGAACGTGGAGGATTACAAAGGACACATAGGGTTGTCACCACCTACTGCCTACCTCTTCACTCTGTGGGTCTACGAGACATCCAACGCTACTTAAATACCCTAACACCATGCTAGCATACTAAGCAAATACCTTAGGAGTCATGGCACAAGCCATCCTAAGGCAATGACTAACCTAAACATCGTTGAACCAATGTTGAAGCATAGCATAAATCATTCATATTAACATAATCATATCATAACTACATAGACTATAGTGGGGGTCTATAGTGTTTATGACCATAAGATGAGATCATGAGAGTGAAATCATAAAGACTATACCTTCCACATACATGGACTCCACAATCAAACAAGAAATGCTTTGTCCAAGTATACATATACAAGAATACTAATGATAATATCTTTATTGAGCACAAAGTCACAAATACAAGAAGGAATACATAAGCCATACCTTTCCCAATGTGGAACTGGGAAGAGAGACTCCTTCTACTCCTTTCCCAATTTGGACTTGGGACTAGAGGCTCTCCTCTCTACATCCTAACTCCTCTAAGAACTATGGAAGATAGTGTATACAATAGAATGATGCCCAAGTGGTGTGTGTTGAAGTGAGGGGTAGGGGGTCCTATTTATACTAGTGTTGAGGTCGGTTCCCGCCACCAAAAGCGCGCGAATCAGTCACCACTGACTCTAGAGAGCCGGGAGGAGCCAACACGTGGAGGTTGACCGAGTTTGGTGCAAAGACCAGGTCGGCCGACCCCCTGGTTCGGCCGACCTGGTCATTGCACCGTTTCTCGTGTTCTTTCTCCAGGTGGGTCCCATTGATGTATATGGGTGATACACTGTTGGATCTCCTGGGATACTTCTGTTTGTGGGCCAATTGATCCATAGGATGCCACGTGTCGTTGCCTGATTGGCTGGGATGATATTTTATAGGATTGGTCCCTCTACATTTCCTCATTTCTTGCATAAAATGTTGCATACACATATTTCTCCAAGTCCAAGTGGAATTGTGTTAGATATAAAGGTGAGGTGTGCAAGAAATGACAAATCCTTCACATAATCGAGTTAAATTGACGAATGAAATTGGTATATAACAGCTGTCAACACTCGCGTAGTCGACTCATCGACA
The DNA here is from genome assembly GCA_036927565.1 of Tuctoria greenei. Classification (NCBI taxonomy): domain Eukaryota; kingdom Viridiplantae; phylum Streptophyta; class Magnoliopsida; order Poales; family Poaceae; genus Tuctoria; species Tuctoria greenei. Next base: position 204,535,587 of record JAYESD010000001.1, read on the forward strand.
AGTGGCCACTCGAACAGGCCCATCAGAGAAACATCACCAACCTCTGAGACGACGAGCCCCACCAAGCCCACCACAGCGGGCGGCAGGAGTGGTAACAGGTATTCCGTCGCGGAAGCAACCACCAAGGATGACAACCCCGCTCCTGTCATGATGGAGACGTCACCACGTTCAGGGAAACCAGTCTCGACGACCGAACCGCCTCCACCGACCCTCTCGCTAGGACGATCACGTCGGGTCGATAGTCCCTGAATCATAGGAGAGGGTTATGAGATGAAGAAACACGATGATGGACGAGCAAGTAGAAGAAACCCCGACCTGGTAGAACAGTGAGGATCGATGATCCCTCGGCCCTTGGATGGGTTTGCACTCACGGTCGTGGGCCGCGGGGATGATGCACCAGCAGCCGCAGTAGAAGCATCACCGATGGGAGGTGTGGATGGCGACAAACCCTCTTCAACACCCATACTTGACTTCTTCATGACGCGGTCATCCTCGGGCCCTGTCGTTCTATTCAACCATGACAACATCACGACCAAGGACGATGACGATTACCCTAGGACTTCTTGTCTTACCTCTCACAAAATGATTAACTCTTTTTGGTTTTTGTGAGACCTATGTGTGTTGAATACATTGGTTATGATGATAAAAATTTTGAATACTGCCAAAACACCATTTTTAATAAGGTCCAACGATAGGTCCAAGCTCCTGCAAGGTCCGACGATAGGTCCAGCTTGTTTTGGGTAGCTCTGGCAAGGTCCAACATAAGGTCCAACTTCTTTGTCTAGGTACGACTTATTTTTGCTAGGTTCGACTTATTTTGGTTAGGTCCGACTTGCTGTGGCTAGGTCCGATTAGCATTGGTAAGCTCCGACGCTAGGTCCGACTAAGATTTGGTAAGCTCCGACGCTATGTCCGACTAAGCTCAATAAATTGACTCAAATATGGAAAGATATGAGTTGGTTATGATAGGATTTCGTGTGGGTCATGACATTGACTTGTTTTAGGAATGTGAGATATGTTTCCAAGGTGTTTGGAAGTCTTAGGATTGCTTTTATCTGTGTATAGAAAAGTCTTGAGCAGTTATGGAAAGTTTCGGTGGAAACTGAGTAGGATATGAGTCCTAGTTTGGTTTGAGTTGGCCTCATGGCTAGTTATATAAGCAAGGGAGGCCAGAGCTCGTGGTGCACGGATTTTGGGCTGTTCCTCTTATTTTATATTGAATAAAGATTGAAGTATAAAGGAATTTTTGTGCTCTGTTCATTCGACTTGTTTCACACAAGTTTTTCTCATCGAGTTTCTGCACAACACTACATTTCTTCGTTGGTTTTATCATAACTCGAGTTTTAGAGATCCAATTGACGTGATTTTTTTTGGGTTGTCTCCACAACTTGAGTATCTATCATCTGTGAAAATTTCGCGGTCACTGGATTTGTGGTTTCTGATCTACACGAGTTTCTTTACAGTGTTGCACATCTATTTTTACTCAGGTAGAACAAATTGACCTTTGTGTGATCTTTCGATCGTAAATTGAGTTTTTCTCGATGGATTTTAGTGATTCTTATTGTCGTGTCTTCGTGGCTTGATTCTCTATAATATCTACCACTTTTTTCACAGTTGAACACGTTTATATTAATCGCACACACAATTTCTTTAAAAGATCAATTTTCTGCCGAGTGGTTTTTGTTGCTTCCGCTAAAAAATTGTAATCTACCATTCACCCCTCCCCTGGTAGCATTTCACGTGCTCTTCGATCCTAAAATTGGTATCAAAGCCACGATTCTCTAATCTTTGTGATTTGCACGTGTTTTGACTAATCATCATGGAGAAATACTCCAGCAAACCTTGTGTGTTTAGTGATATTGATTTTTAGGTTTGGAAGGCACGCATTGAGGCTTTCATCCAGGCGCAAGGCTTTGCAATATGGTAAAAGGTGTACAAGCCTTACAAAGTGCCGTCAAATGATCAAGTTACATCTACAAATATGAGAGATGTCGACAGCATCAATAAGGCTCGGAACTTGATTATACAAGGATTAACTCAAAGCGACTTCCACCGTGTTGCTCACCTCCGATCTGCATACGATGTTTGTAAAGTTATATGTGATTACCATGGAAGATCCAACATGATCAACGAGATAAGGCAAGACATGCTCAAAAAGGAGTACATGTGCTTTGAGATGCAACTAGGTGAGTCCATCGACGACCTCTTTGCTCGCTTTAATAAAATTCTCAACAACTTGCGTAGCGTCAATGTAATTTTTCAGATGCTGAGAACGCTAGGCAATTACTAAGTGCATGAGACATGTCAACTTGGGAGATGAAAGTCACATCTATTCGTGAATCTACTGTAATGAGTACACTTACTTTAGATGTTCTATATTCTAAATTGAAAACTCATTAAATTGACATAATCTCACATAAGAACCCCAACAAGTTTCTTGCATTTGTTTCTCAAGGTAACATGCCTAGCTCCGGCCAATCTTAATCTTGTGGAACACTTGCTTTGTTTTCCTCTCTAACCCTTGACCATATTGAAGAGTTTCCAGAGGATGAACTTGCACTCATCTCTACTCGGTTCTTAAAAGCATTGCAAAATGTGAGAACTAGCAGTAGAGGTAGTGATGGACCTCAACGATGTTTCTAATGTGGTAAGACAGGTCATTTTCACATGGATTGCCCTAACCTTTCAGGTACTACTGCCCATGATGAAAAGCAAACAAGGACGAAGCACTCTTTTGCAAACAACAACAAGAAAAAATGGGTTTACAGGATGCCAATTGGTGAACTGTTTTATCTCTGCACTTCAAGAACTTGGCTCGAGCGATGTGGACATCAGAAGTGACGAAGATGAAGATGATATGACAAACTTGTGCTTCATGGCGGGAAAATCAAGATCAAGTATGGAGGAGGCAGAACACAACAGTGATAATGAAGAGGTATGTCCTACTTGCGAAGAAATCTGTGATGCTATTTCTCATGTCATTGTTATAGTTAAGAAAAAGGAAAAAAAGCTTAGGGACAATGCTGTTAAAATTGAGTCACTAGAATATGAAATTAATCATTTGAAATACTTGATTCCTAGTGATGATTCTTGTTCCTCATGTTATTTAATCTATGAAAAATTGTCCTCTCTAAGAAGTGCACACACCTCCACACTTGATAAAATTGAGTTATAGATTGAAAAGAACAGAGAGCTTGCTGCACTTAATGAAAAAACATGAAAGATGCTAGTTGTTCTACAATTGATTTGCATGGTTCTAGTTGTGATGATCTTAACAAGAAGCTACATGATGCTATGAATGAAATTTCTATTTTGAACAATGCTTTATATTCTCATGAAGTTTAGTATTGTTCTAATTAAAGAAATTAAAATGAAAAATCTCATGTGAAAGCTGCCTAGACTTGTCTAAGAAACTTGAAGACATGATTAGGGCACTAGAGCGGTTTTGTAATGGAAATAAGAATCTAAACTTGCTGCTGAATTCCTCTAAATATTGCAATGATAAATCTGGTTTAGGCTTTGATTCCCATGCTAATACTAAGGCACATCCACCTAAAATTGTGAAGTTATTAGTAAGTGGTTTGATTAAAACAATTCGTAAACAAAAAGAAGTGGTTTTCAAATCTGCAGGATTGTTGTCTCATTCGGTTGCTAATAAACATGTTGCTTGCACATCTAGACATGAACACAAAGTCAAATTTCATTGTACCTACTGTGATAAAGATGGTCATGTCATAGATTTTTGTTATAGACTAGCGAAACAACATAAAAAGGAAAGAATGCAAGCTAGATCTCATAACTCTCATGCAAAATTTGGCGTACATGTTGAACCGAATGTTAGAAACTTGCAACCTGCTGTAATGAGTCAAAAACATGGAAAATTTGCTCCCAAACCTACTAATTTTCATGCTACACATGTAACACCTCGAAAGTTAGTAGTTGGGTACAAAAATCCTCAAACCCTGGCTCATAAACCTGCTGTTTTGTCGCAGCTTTCGCGTGTTTTTCCTGCTGCACGTCATCTGACTCAGTGCTGGATTCCTAAATGGCATTTGACTAACCCCAGTATTGAGTCATCAACGTATTGTGCTTCTATGTAGGTTACACGTTTGAGGAAGAAGAACATTTGTAATATTCACCGAATTTGGTTCGGCGAAGGGTGGCCCGATCTTCACAACGGGAGGCTCAAGAACAAGATAACTTGCTGTAGAAAATAGCGCGGATAACTAGCTTTATACCTGACCAAGGTTGGATGCGACCAAGCGACGGGGAGAGAGACCCCGAAACAGCGAAGACTTCGACTCGATCTCCGAACGACCGCAGAACCACAACCAGAGCTAATCCACACAAGACAGGGCAGTCGTACTGGAACCCGCAGAGCACGAATTAGTGGATCTCAGAGACATCTCTCCACAAGTTCAAGAAGAACAAGGAAGAACAAGGGTTGAGTGAGACACTCAAGCAGCTCGGCTGCAAATATCACTGGAATAATCTTAATTCATCAAAAAGTTCCCCTTGGCTTACAAAAGAGGGGTATTTATGCCAACAACTAGTCTAAAAATAGATGTGAACTGAAAAAGCCACGTCGGAAGGTGGAAGGCCAACTGGCTTGATCATTCATGCAGTGGTCATCAATTTCTCGCATGTCTTCTGGCCTTTTGAGTGGTCTTCAATGTTTTAATCATAACTCCACCTAGGGACATCCAAAATACATGGGACCAGATGCATTGGAAAGCTAATTTGATAACCTTTCACACCATGTGTAGCATGCTTCACGAAATATTGTAGAGTGATATAGTTTCTCACGGAAACTTGGATATCAGGCTAACTATTGATCTTCTGAACAGTCTGCACCAAAAGCACTCGGCTGCCAAGCTGGGAGCTCTAAAGCACTCGACACTTAGTGGCATTAAAAATTTGACTTCAACACCTTTCCAACAAGTACTCATGGACCTTCACAGCTTCTATGAATCAAGAGATATGACTGTTTCTTCATGACAGTTCTGCCAGGCCGAACTGGTTCGACGTAGTTCTCCTCTCTGGTTCAGTCTCGGCGTGTCCTTGCCATCCTCCTTGGTGAACCTGAGTAATAGAAACATGTACGATTTAGGAAGTATATAATTCTCATTAATAAATGGAATTTCCCAAAGTAGCGTGTGCACCTCTTGTTGTAGCTGTTTAGCTCGGCTACGAGTAATTGGTCCATCGAAAACATGAGCTGGTGCAGCTTGACTTGATGATTGTTCCATCTTGCTTGATGTAGTCGGTATACTTGATGGTGTGGTCGGCGTGGGCATATCATCCTCCCCCCTTGAAAAAGAGTCGTCCTAGACTCTTCCAATCCAAAGAATGGAGAGAGATCGAACACATTGAAAGCGGTACTTACACCATAAGTACTTGGCAGATAAATTTCACAAGCGTTGTCGTTGATCTTGCGTAGAACTTTGAATGGTCCATCAGCCCAGGGTTGCAACTTGCTTTTGTGCAACTCTGGAAAATGATCCTTTCGAAGGTGCACCCAAACCAAGTCCCCTGGTTCGAACAACACCTTTCTACGACCCTTGTTAGCGCGCTTTTCATACTTCTTGGTCATCTTTTCAATATTGGCCCGAGCCCTATCATGAATGTTCTTGACAAATTCAGCTCGCTTGCTTGCATCGAAGTTCACACGTTCCTGCATGGGTAAAGACAAAAGATCTATGGGAGCAGTGGGTGTGAATCCATATACAATTTCAAATGGACAAAATCTAGTGGTCGAGTGTACTGCCCTATTGTATGCAAACTCAACATGTGGCAAGCTTTCTTCCCATAGTTTCAGGTTCTTCTTAAGGACAACTCGAAGCAACATTGATAGTGTTCGATTCACAACTTCAGTTTGGCCGTCCGTTTGCAGATGACATGTTGTGGAGACCAACAGTCTTGTCCCAAGTTTGCCCCACAATGTCTTCCAAAAAGTAGCTCAAGAACTTGGTGTCACGATCCGATACAATGGTACGTGGCATTCCATGTAGTCGCACGATTTCCCTGAAAAATAATTCAGCAATATGGGAAGCATCGTCGCTCTTGTGGCAAGGAACAAAATGTGCCATTTTGCTGAAACGATCAACCACGACAAAAATTGAATCCCTTCCCCTTTTGGTCCGTGGTAACCCAAGAACAAAATCCATTGAAATGTCCTCCCAAGGTGCATTAGGAATAGGAAGGGGAGTATATAAACTATGAGGGTTCAGACGAGACTTAGATTTGTGGTAGTTTTCGCAGCGAAGAACATGTCTCTCTACATATCGTCGCATTTTTGGCCAAAAGAAATGGTCGGCCAGCACTTGCTCTGTCTTCTTGGCTCCAAAATGGCCCATAAGTCCACCTGCATGAGCTTCCTGCACGAGTAAAAGTCGAACAGAGCAATCTGGAATACAAAGTTTATTAGTGTGAAATAAAAATACATCATGCACATGATATGTTTCCCATCCTTTGCCATTATGGCACTTGGCATAAGGTTCAGCAAAGTACGAATCAGTGGCATATAATTCCTTTATACTTTCCAATCCGAGAATTTTAGCATCAAGTTGTGTGATCAAAGCATGACGTCGAGATAAAGCATCAGCTACAATATTGTCTTGACCTTTCTTATATTTGACAATATAAGGAAAGGACTCAACAAATTCTCCCCACTTAGCATGTCGTTTATTCAGTTTTAGTTGTCCCTTAATATGTTTCAATGATTCATGGTCTGAATGTATTACAAATTCTTTAGGATAAAGGTAATGTTGCCAAGTTTCCAAACTCCGAACGAGAGCATATAATTCTTTATCATAAACTGAATAATTCAAAGTCGGACCACTTAGCTTTTCACTGAAAAATGAAATTGGTCTCTTTTCTTGCATCAGCACGCCTCCAATCCCCACTCCACTTGCATCACATTCAATTTAAAATGTCTTGTTGAAATCAGGAAGTGCAAGGACTGGGGATGTTGTGAGCTTCTTCTTTAATTCTTCAAAATCCTTTTGTTGTGCTTCTCCCCATTTGAAAGGTACGTCTTTCTTGGTCAGCTCATTGATTGGAGCAGCGATCGTGCTGAAATCTTTCACAAAGCGCCAGTAGAAACAAACAAGTCCAAGGAAGCTTCTCACTTGGCTCACGTTCTGTGGAGGCGTCCATTCGTGTACAACCTTGAGTTTCTCAGTATCCACCTCCAAGCCTTGTCCTGGAACAACAAAACCAAGGAAAACTACATTGTCGGTGCAGAAGGTGCACTTCTCAAGGTTAGCGTACAATTTTTGTTTACGGAGGACAGCAAGCACGCTCTGGATATGTGCAACATGTTCTTCAAGAGTCTTGCTGTAGATTAGGATGTCATCAAAATAAACCACAATTAATTTACCAATGAAGGTTCTAAGCACATGATTCATTAATCGCATAAATGTACTAGGTGCATTGGTTAAACCAAAGGGCATCACTAACCATTCATACAATCCAAATTTTGTTTTAAAGGCTGTTTTCCACTCATCTCCTTCTTTCATACGAATCTGATGATAGTCACTTCTTAAATCAATGTTAGTGAAAAAATTAGCACCACTAAGTTCATCAAGCATATCATGTAAGCAAGGAATGGGATGCCTATATCTTACTGTGATGTTGTTAATTGCGCGGCAATCCACACACAGTCTCCAAGACCCATCTTTCTTAGTCACTAAAAGAACAGAGACAACACAAGGGGAAAGACTTTCCTGTACATACCCTTTTTTCATCAATTCCTCCACTTGTCGCTGAATTTCTTTTGTCTCCTCTGGGTTGGTGCGGTATGCAGCCCTGTTCGGAAGTGACGCACCAGGAACCAAGTCAATTTGATGCTCGATCCCTCTCTTAGGTGGCAGCCCTGGTGGTGCTTTGTCCGGAAAGATATCATCATATTCCTGCAAGAAACTCAAAAGAGTACTCGGCAGGGTAGAGGGTAAGGCATTAGTAGAAAAAAAAAGTGTCCTTGTACATAAGTACAAAGAACATGGCGTCGGGTTCACTCAATGCTTTGATATCCCCCTTCCTAGCCATCATTACTAAACCCTCTTTTCCCGGTTTTTGGGTTCCTTGCAGCTGTGGGGTTTGATTTGGTTGTGGACACTCTTCTTTACTATTTTTGTGGCTCACTCGCAAGTGGTGCTCGCTCTCGCGCTGTTTCTTCCTGATATCATCCTTCAAAATTTCTTCCGGTGTCAAAGGAAGCAAGGAAATTCGCTCTCCTTTGTACACAAAAGACAGCTTGTTGGTCCTTCCAAAAATTTGGACATCACGATCATATAGCCATGGTCGACCGAGCAGAAGCTGGCAGGCTTGCATAGGCACCACATCGCACTCTACATGATCATTGTATTTTCCAACAGAGAATGGTACAGTCACAGTATGACTGACACGTAGCGCACCACAATCATTAAGCCACTGCATCTTGTATGGTCTAGGATGATGCAGTGGTTTCAGTCCCAATCTGTCCACCAGTTCTTTGCTAGCAATATTGTTGCAGCTGCCATTATCAACGATGATGCGACACACCTTATCTTTGATTAGTCCACGGGTATGGAACAAATTATGTCGCTGCCCGTTGTCTTCCTTTTAAGCACTCGTAGAGAAATAAAGCAATTATATTCTCCTTCTTCAGGCTGGATCTCATTCTCTTCCTCCTCAATTTCTTCATCACATATCGGTCCATCATCTTCCGGATCACTCTCAGATTCCCATTCACCTTTCTCATTCAACAACATGGCCCTCTTGCTTGGGCATTGGGCAGCAATGTGCCCACGGCCGTGGCATTTATGACATACAATTTCTCTGCTTCGAGAAGAAGATGTAGCTCCCGAGACATTGTTGTGGGCTGCTGAACTTGCAGCGGGTCGCAGCTGAGTTGTTGGTGATGACGTGGTGGAGGCTGCCATCTTCGATGGAACAAATGATTGACAAGACTTGGCTGCAGCCCCTTGAGATCATCCACCACCATAGGAAGTACTTGACTGCTGTTTGCGCCATGGGGCAGCAATAGAATAACTGCCATAAGATTTTCCACATGACTCTTGCTGAATCTTCTTCTCTGTTCACATAGCTTGATCAACAAGATCCTGCAATGTACGATATGGAAACATCTCCACAAAACCAGAAGTTTCTTCATTAAGACCTCCTAGAAATCTTGCCATTGTTGACTCTGCATCTTCTCTTATTCCAGCCCACATCAACATTAGCTCCATCTCCTTGAAATACTCATCAACTGATCTCTTCCCTTGCTTTAACATTTGCAACCGGTTCCTGAGATCACGCTGATAGCTAGATGGCACGAATCGCCTTCTCATCACTTGCTTCATCTCCTCCCATGTATTGATATATTCGCGTCCCAAATCACATTGATTCTCCTGCACTTGGTTCCACCAAGTGAGAGCGTATCCAGAGAGTTCCACCGAAGCAAGATTCACACGGCGCTAAGCCAAAAGATTATGTACTCGGAATATTTGATCACACTGCTCAGCCCATTCAAGAAATTCATCAGGATTCTCCTTTCCAGTGAACTTTGGAATACTCAATTTGACACGAGTGATGTTATCTAGGTTGTCATGAGGACGTCGACCACGATGGTATTCCCTTTCTTCAAAATCAGCAGGCCGGCAATGATGACGCCGATCAAACCTGCCACCTTGACCGAAAGGATTTTCATCATCATGAGAACCTTCTTCATGATCTTGATCTTCAAACTCTTCATCTTCAAAATGCACGCGGTGACCATCAGCATTGCGCCTATGTGCGCGACGTCCATCATGGTAATTATTAAAATCAGCATGGTGACCACCACCAGATCCGTCAGGGCCATCTCCGAAGCGATTGAATCCATGGACGAAACTAGAATTCTCATCGTCGGACTCCTCTCGATGACGGTCCTCTTGATCACGACATGCTCGATGTCCTCCAGCCCCGGCAAGACGCTCATCGAGGAGCCTGCCCATGGCCTCCATGAGTGAATCAGCCATGCGACGCATCTCATCCCGTGAGACAGTATATATATATATATATATATATATATATATATATATATATATATATATATATATATATATATATATATATATATGGACACACTCGATCTCACCTCTTACTTACCCAAGTTCTTGCCTGATCTCAAGAACTGTGATGGTGCTGGTGTGACAGCTTCAACGGAGGTGGTAAAGAGGCCGTAAGGAGTACAAATCGAAAGTCCCGGTTCAGGTTTTTGGTGGAGCTTTAGGTGGCTGAACAAGGAGGGCTACGGTACTGCCAATCAAGTGAAAAAGATGTGCTCAAAAGATAAAAAATTGCTGCTATCAAGATTACCACCAACTTGGATATGAAAATTAAAAATTTCAACACCCAACTGTAACACAAAATTCTTCAGAATCTTTTCACTTGTGCTCTTTTTTTATTACTGTATTCTTTTTTTGACTCTTTTTTTTACTCTTTTTTTTAACACTAACAGGGGTGCTGATTACAAAAGATATAGGTAAACGGTAGTGACGAGCAACTGGAAGAACACAAACACAAGATAACAGTACCGTCAAAAGGGCTATAGGTATTTTTTTAGGCTTTGGAATATAGGACACAAAAATATATGTAAAATATAAACACAAGGATGAATATGTGGATGGTGAAAGCTGTAACAAATTGAAAAAAAGGGTGGGAGGGTGGGTGATGAAAAAAAATGAACCTACCGTGACAACGATAGCTCTGATTACCACATGATATTCACCGAATTTGGTTCGGCGAAGGGTGGCCCGATCTTCACGACAGGAGGCTCAAGAACAATATAACTTGCTGTAGAAAACAGCGCGGATAACTAGCTTTATACCTGACCAAGGTTGGATGCGACCAAGCGACGGGGAGAGAGACACCGAAACTGCGAAGACTTCGACTCGATCTCCGAACGACCGCAGAACCACAACCGGAGCTAATTCACACAAGACGGGGCAGCTGTACTGGAACCCACAGAGCATGAATTAGTGGATCTCAGAGAGATCTCTCCACAAGTTCAAGAAGAACAAGGAAGAACAAGGGTTGAGTAAGACACTCAAGCAGCTCGGCTGCAAATATCACTGGAATAATCTTAATTCATCAAAAAGTTCCCCTTGGCTTACAAAAAGAGGGGTATTTATGCCAACAACTAGTTTAAAGATAGATGTGAACTGAAAAAGCCACGTCGGAAGGTGGAAGGCCAACTGGCTTGATCATTCATGCAGTGGTCATCAATTTCCCGCATGTCTTCTGGCCTTTTGAGTGGTCTTCAATATTTTAATCATAACTCCACCTAGGGACATCCAAAAGACATGGGACCAGATGCGTTGGAAAGCTAATTTGATAACCTTTCACACCATGTGTAGCATGCTTCACGAAATATTGTAGAGTGATACAGTTTCTCAAGGAAACTTGGATATCAGGCTGACTATTGATCTTCTGAACAGTCTGCACCAAAAGCACTCGGCTGCCAAGCTGGGAGCTCTAAAGCACTTGACACTTAGTGGCATTATAAAGTTGACTTCAACACATTTCCAACAAGTACTCATGGACCTTCAAAGCTTCTATGAATCAAGAGATATGACTTTTTCTTCATGACAGTTCTGCCAGACCGAACTGGTTCGACGTAGTTCTCCTCTCTGGTTCAGTCTCGGCGTGTCCTTGTCATCCTCCTTGGTGAACCTGAGTAATAGAAGCATGTACGATTTAGGAAGTATATAATTCTCATTAATAAATGGAATTTCACAAAGTAGCGCGTGCACCTCTTGTTATAGCTGTTTAGTTCGGCTACAAGTAATTGGCCCATCGAAAACATGAGCTGGTGCAGCTTGACTTGATGATTGTTCTATCTTGCTTGATGTAGTCGGTATACTTGATGGTGTGGTCGGCGTGGGAATATCAATTTGGATTATGGATTCAGGTTGCTCACGCCACACGACCGGTAACAAAGAATGGTTCTCCTCCCTCTCTTTTGTCTCACATGTAGAGAATGTTACTTTTGCCGATAATTCTTCAACTCCTATAATTGCTAAGGGTTTGGTTATGTTAAATGATCACTACACTTTGAAATATGTGGCACTTGTCAAAAATTTGAAATACAACTTGCTTTTGGTTTCACAATTGCTAGATGAAAATCTAGAAATTATTTTCACTAAAAATTGCTGCAAGGTTGTGGATTCAAAGAGTGAGCTTATTTTTAACATGTCTCGGTTCGGAATAGTTTTTAAAGATGATTTTGATATGTCATTCTCTAAGCATAGGTGTCTTGTTGCTAATGAATCAAATGACTTATATTTTTGGCATCATAGACTTTGTCACATAGGTTTTGATCATCTAACGCGTGTTAGTGCTCTTGATCGCATACGTGGGCTGCCTAAGCTTAAACGGGACAAAGAAATTGTGTGCTCTTCTTGTAGACATGCTAAGATGGTTGCAGGTTCACATGCTCTTCTCACAATGACCATGACAACTGAATTGGGTCAACTTTTGCACCTTGACACTGTAGGACCTTCACGTGTTCAATCGATTGGAGCTAAATGGTATGTTCTTGTGATTGTTGATGACTATTCCAGATACTCTTGAGTTTATTTTATGGCATATAAAAATGAAACTTTTAGTCACTTTAGAACCTTATTTCTTATATTATCAATTGATCACCCAGGATCTTTAAAAGCAATTAGAAGTGATAATGTAATTGAATTTAAAAATTAATCTTGTGATCTCTTTTGTGATGAAAAAGGAATAGATCATCAATTTTCTTCACCCTATGCACCTCAAAAAAATGGTGTCGTAGAGAGAAAGAACAAAACCTTAGTTGAAATGGCTAGGACTATGCTTGATGAATATCAAACACCTAGAAAATTTTGGGTAGATGCAATTGCAACAGCTTGTTATGTCTTAAATCGTGTTTTCTTGCGTGCTAAGCTAGAAAAAACACCATATGAACTTTGGTTTGGACATAGACCTATTTTCACACACTTTTGGGTCTTTGGTTGTAAATGCTTTGTTAAGAAACATATAATCTTGATAAATTTGAAGCTAGATATGTTGATTGCATGTTTCTTGGCTATCCATCTCATACTAGAGGCTACCGTGTGCTTTTACTTGGCACTAACAAAATTGTGGAGACTTGTGAGGTTTATTTTGATGAAGCTAGCCCAGGTAATAGCTCTAATATTGCAGGTCCAGATCCATATCTGCAGTGGAGAGTATTTTCACTGAAGAGGACGAAGAAGTGGTGGTGCTGCCCAAAAATTCAGAAACAAATGACGTTGATCACGCTACTGATTTTGCACCACTACCAGCACCAACAACTACTGCAACTGGTTCAGATCTTCCTCAAACCACAAGCTCTTCAATTTGTGATGAACATGAAGAAAAAGGAGCTTGTGAAGTGTCTACTCCCCTCCGAATTCTCAAAAGTCATCCTCCACAACAAATCATTGGGAGCTTGCACGAATGAGTCACACGGTCTAGGTTTTGCTCCAAACTCTCACGCTCATTCTGCTTCTGTTGCTTCATTTGAACCCAATGATACATCACACGCACTCATTAATGAATCTTAGATTATTGCCATGCAAGAAGAGTTAGAGAATTTTGAAAGAAATAATGTTTGGAAACTTGTAGCTCCACCTCAAGGTCACACTTTAGTTGGAACTAAATGGGTGTTTAAAATAAACAAAGTGAGGATGGGGTTGTGATTAGGAATAAGGCTAGGTTGGTTGCTCAAGGTTTCACACAAATTGAAGGTCTAGATTTTGATGAAATTTTTGCTCCTGTTGCTAGATTAGAAGCCATAAGAATTTTGTTAGCTTTTGCTGCATCTAAAGCTTTCAATTTATATCAAATGGATGTTAAAAGTGCTTTTCTTAATTGCTATATAGATGAGGAGGTTTAAGTCAAGCAACCACCGGATTTTTAAAATCCAGATTTTCCTAACCATGATTACAAACTATCCAAAGCCTTGTACGATCTCAAACAAGACCCTAGAGCATGGTATGATAGGTTAAACACATTCTTACTTGAAAAGGGGTTTACCATGGGCAAGGTTGATAAAACTCTTTTTTGTGCTTAAGCATGGCAACGACTCATTATCTGTTCAAGTGTATGTGGATGATATTATCTTTGGTTGTGCTTCTCATGATCTTGTGTCCAAGTTTTCAGCCATGATGAGTTCAGAATTTGAGATGAGTATGATGGGAGAACTCACGTACTTTCTAGGGCTGCAAATCAAGAAAACCAAGGAGGGTACCTTTGTGCATCAAATGAAGTATACAAAAGACCTCCTAAAGCGCTTCAATATGGACAAAAGAAAGCCTCCTCGGACACCAATGGGAACAACATCAACACTTGAACTTGATGAAGATGGTGACCCGACAGATCAAAAAGAAGATCAAAGCATGATTGGATCACTTCTGTACCTCACGGCATCAAGACCGGACATACAATTCAGTGTATTTCTTTGTGCACGATTTCAAGCTTCCCCACGTACTTCACATCGTCAAGCCAACAAAAGAATTCTCAAGTACTTACATGGAACTCAAGAATTTGGCATTTTTCTTCCTTCTTCCTCAACCATTACTTTGAAAGCTTTTTCGGATGCTGATTTTGGGATTGTAGGATTGATAGGAAAAGTACTTTTGGTGCTTGTCATTTTGTTGGTAATTTTCTTGTTGCTTGGTCCTCTAGAAAATAAAACTCAATTTCACAATCCACAACCGAATCGGAATATGTAGCTGCTGCTAGCACTTGCTCACAAATTCTTTGGATTGTTCAAACACTTAAGGACTATGGGGTTGATCTATATTGTGTTCCACAATTTTGTGATAACACTAGTGCCATTTGCATTGCTAAAATCCCGTACAACATTCGAGAACAAAGCACATTGACATTAGGTATCACTTTCTCTGTGATAATGTTGAAAAAGGAAACATTGTGCTTCACCATGTAGATACCGAACAACAATTGTATGACATTTTTACAAAATCTTTGGATTTCACTCGTTTTTGTTACTTTTGTAGTGAAATAGGGGTTATGCATCCTCATGGCTTAAATTGAGGGGGAGTTTTGAAACTTGGGAAGTCTATGTGTGGATCTGACTTTAAAAGTAATATGAGCATAATATTTCATAGATATATGACTTTGTGATTCCTTTTACATGCTGAAAGTACTTACTCCGTTACTCATGTTATACATTTTGTAGTTTTTGCCATGACTAGTAATTGGAATAATTACTTACACTAAATCTGGTCATGATAAAACTTTCTTGTTGTTTTTAACTTGTTGCATGCTCACAAGTGCTTTTATAATGAATAATTAATCAAGTAATCAACTCACATGTTGAGCTTTTATGATCAAATAAAATGAGAAAAGATGAAGAGAATATGCATGCATCACATTTCTTCTTTTTAGATGGCTTATCATTGTACTTAGATATGAACTTATAAGATGTTGTGTATGACTAAAACCATGTCCTTAAGCTTCTGATTGTCAAATGACATAGGCTTGGCTTGGTTGGTTAGAATAAGGCAGATGCGACATATAATCTCTTGCAAATGTCATATGATCAGAATTTGTGCTTTGAAAAATAATAAAAATGCAGCAACAAGTGTCATGCTTTGAGGTTTTGAAATAGTTAAATCTGTGAGATCATGACTTGCTCAAATTGAAAATTACGCTTGATCTCTTGCACTACTTTATGTATCTCATTGATGTGATAGTGTAAGTTACTTGATAGTATCACTTGGATGAGCTTTGTTTTAAATGTATGTGTTACAATACGCTCATAACAAATTGAAATTTCTCTTTTGTACCTTGCTGAATACATTGTCAAAGGGGGAGAAATTGATCACACATTGCACACATTCACAAGTGTTTTGACACGATTCTTCCCAGAGGGAGAATTTTTTTGTTTTTCTTCTCATTTTATTTCTGATTTACAAAGGAGGAGAAATATTTCGGGAATAAAATTGTTTCCCAAACTTTTCTTGTGAATAAGCCAATGTTCGTAGTTTTTATGTGGTGTTGCCAATGTATTCTTCAAGGGGGATATTTTGAGACCTATGCGTGCTGAATACATTGGCCTGCCAAAGCATCATTTTTAACAAGGTCTGACTCTAGGTCCGAGCTCCTGTAAGGTCCGACAATAGGTCCGACTTGTTTCGGGTAGATCCGGCAAGGTTCAACGTAAGGATCGACTTCTTTGTCTAGGTCCGAATTATTTTGGCTAGGTCCGACTTATATTGGTTAGGTCTGACTTGCTGTGGCTACGTCCGACTAGCATTGGTAAGCTCCAGCGCTAGGTCTGACTAAGCTTTGGTAAGCTCCGGCGCTAGGTCTGACTAGCTTTAATAAGCTCTAGACCTAGGTCCGACTAGCTTTAGTAAGATCCGACGCTAGGTCCTGCTAGCTTTGGTAAGCTCCATCTCAAGTTCTGGTTAGCTTTGGCAAGGTTCGGTGCTAGACCGTAATGGTTCTGCTTTTAACTTGAAATATTTCAAAATTGCTTTACACTTATAGAAAGTTTGCTTAGTATCCTTTTACTAAGTTTTTGATGTGTTTTGGCTGATCATGGTGGTTAATGTTTTTTCTGTGGTTTGCAACATGCTTATGTCAGGTGCTGACGTAAGGTGTTGTGGTTTCGAAACTAACGTGAGTCAAGTCGAGGACTTGTGCTCAAAAGTATTTGTTGTTTATTCATGTGCAGGTTTTGCTTGAGTTCAAAACATGGCTGGTGACGGGATCCATTGAACTATTCTTAGGGAGAACATGAGGTTCGTCAACTAAGTTCGGGAGGAATTGTAGTTGAGTTGATCAGGAGGTTGTGCAACATGTTTGAATCAAGAACAATGCATATGAAGGTATCGTAGACTTCTTTGGAAGGTGTCTGCACGTGTGCAAGGAGTGCATGGACGTGGCAACATGGTTTCAAGGTGTGATGAAGAGAAGTGGAAGTAAAGAATTGGTCGGAAAGGTCCAACCGGCTTGGTTATGGACTCAGGCTGCGGCTGAGTCGTGTTTGACTCAAATATGGAAATATTTGAGTTGGTTATGATAGGATTTCATGTGGGTCATGAGATTGAGTTTTTTTAAGAATGTGAGATACGTTCCTAAGGTGTCTTTAAGTCTTAAGATTGCTTCTATCTGCGTATAGAAGAGTCTTGAGCAGTTATGAAAAGTTTTGGTGGAAACTGAGTAGGATACTGAAAGTGCATATAGGTTCCCCGTGGGTTTAGGATGATTGATGACGACAATTAAGTCGCTAATGAGATCAAGTGATCTTAGCACAGGTGTGGACTCGATCGGAGATGCAAACCCTCAAAAAGGAAAAGGAAGGAAATGGAGTCGACTCGAAGCGTAGAAACTAGGGTTTCTAGCGTGTTGAGTTAGACCAGCTGTAGAAATAGGAGGGTGTGTGCGTAAAGTGCAAAGAGATCAAAGTAGGAGCTCAAGAGTGGTGGTTGAGGTAGAAACCCTGTTTAAAGTTGAAGTTAGAGTAGTCTGGCAGGAGGGGCTGGACTAGTCCGCCTAAAGGCCGGACTAGTCCGCTCCTGGCCAGACTAGTCCGTTTTCACACGGACCAGAAGGTCCTATGTGACTTCGGACTAGTCCGTAGTGGGACGGACTAGTCCGTGGTACCCCTTGGGGTGGAGTTTCGGGACTAAGTCCTTGAGAGCGGACTTGTCCGTTTTGGGGTGGACCAAAAGGTCCTGTGTGAGATCGGACTAGTCCGTCCGTGGGTCGGACTAGTCCGTGTTGCTAAGTGCAGAGAGGTTTTGCGACTAAGTGTGGGAAGGCCGGACTAGTCTGCCCTTGGGGCCGGACTAGTCCGTGGTCTTCAGACTAGTCCGTTTTCACACGGAACAAAAGGTTCTGTGTGAGATCGGACTAGTCCGATGAGGGCCGGACTAGTCCGTTTTGAAAGTTACCGTTTGAATTTGAAGTTTGGCGGGTAGTGTGACGATTGCCGCTCAGTGCGACAGTTGTCGGGACCTGACAGAGGGGTCAATGGTCCCCTAGGCCGGACTAGTCCGGGCTGTAGGCCGGACTAGTCCGCCCTTCTGCTGAAGTCAGCAGTATGGGCTTGGGACCTCTATAATCAGAGGTCCCCTGGGTTCTTTTGAACCAACTCTTGAGCAAATAAGAACCCTAGCGCCGCCACAGCCAACTTGGAGCATTCTTAAGCCTCTTTCTTGCCTACTTTCCCTCTAAAACTAATTCTTGAGTGGATTAGGGTTTAGTGAGGTGGAGAAGAGGAAGAACATCACGCTTATGCTACCGGTTTGATCTCTTGCACTCATTGAGTCTTTGTGAGCTGTGTGTTGAGTGTGTTTCGTGGTGTTGATCACCTTTGTGGTGTGGGAGCCTCAGATTGTGAGAAGCCCCAACGAATCTTGGTTTCCCTTGTGATTAGTGGAGAACCAAGTTAGGCCCGTGCGGTAAACTTGGTGAGGGAAGGGTTGTTGAACCCGGTCCTTTGTGGACTCCTCAACGGGGACGTAGATTCTTGTGTGGAATCGAACCTCGGGATAAAATCCTTGTGTCTCCGTGTTCTTCGCATTTCGTTTATCGAATATTTCGTTCTAGGGTTGCTAGTTTTGTTTCGTGCTTCACATTGCTATAATCTTGTTGAAACTTGACTCACTCTTGTGTTGATAGTTGCTAAACTTGACATAAACATATCCTCACCTGTAGCCTCAAGAAAATCCCCTTACAACTTTCTAAAAACACTTTTTAGGGTTCTTCACGCAGGCTGACCGGACTAGTCCGCCCCCAGACCGGACTAGTCCGCCCCCTGTGATTTAATCTCGTTTTATTAAGTCATTTGCAGGTCGATTAGCCTATTCACCCCCCTCTAGGCAACTTTCAATTGGTATCAGATCGGGACTCTCCACAAAGAGTCTAACAACTCAGAGAGATGGCCGGAGTGGTGTTTGAAGAGGTGTCGACCAATGATTCTCAACCGACACGTGAGGAGACAATGGCTTATCAAGACAAGCCAACGGATGATGAGGAGACTCGCCAGCTCAAGGCGAAGCTCCGGGAGAAGCTGAAGATTGTTGTGGTTGAGCCATCAAGCTCATCAAGCGGTGGCGGCGGGGTCAGCTACAACTGACAAGGGTTCAACTATGAACGCCTTGCCGCCAACAACCACTACCTCTCCATCCCATTGGGGAAACCTCCTCAATTCGATGGAACAAACTATGAGATGTGGAAGCACAACATGAAGATTCACCTCGTGTCACTCAATCCGGCATTGTGGCAAATTGTCATGACCGGGGTGGAGATCCCGAAGGATGAGGACAACATCACGCAAGAACAAGCCATCCTCATCCACCGCAACGCTCAAGCTGCGGGTGTGATCATCTCATCCCTCTCAAGAGATGAGTTCAACCGCATCGATGGTCTTGAGGTGGACAAAGATATATGGGACACCCTCAAGACGGCGCATGAGGGAAATCGGGTGGTCAAGGAGGCCAAGATCGAGCTCATCGAAGGAGAGCTTGTGAGGTTCGCCATCATGGATGGTGAATCCCCCCAAGACATGTACAACCGATTGAAGATACTCATCAACAAGAGCCGATCATACGGCTGCACCAAGTGGACCGACCACGAGGTGGCGAAGAGGATGATCCGGGCATTCATGCCTAGGAACGTCGCTCTTTGCTCCATGATTCGAGAAAGCCCGGGGTTCACTCAAATGACCCCGGAGGAGGTCCTTGGTAGGATCATCAACCACAAGATCATGGAGAAGGAGGCACTCTTCTACAACGACCTTCAAAATTTCACCGCCTCCGAGATGAAGAATGTTGCACTCAAGGCAACACCCTCTCCAATGGAGCAAGAGGATAGCGATGAGGAGAGACTCGACACCGATGAGGAAGAGGCCTTCTTCATCAACAAATTCAAGAGGATGATGAGGAGGAAGAAAGGCGGATACAACTATGAAGGCAAGGGGAAGGAAAGAGCAAGGCCCAAATCAAAAAGGGCTTGCTACAATTGTGGCGAGTACGACCATTTCATCGCTGATTGCCCCCATGAAGAATTGAAGAAGAAGAAGGAGGGCAAGCCTCAAGAGAAGAAATTCTTCAAGAAGAAGTGGCCCTCCGGACAAGCACACTTGGGCAAGGAGTGGGACTCTAACGATGAGTACTCCTCCGAAGAAGAAGAGGAGAAGATGGCTACCATAGCCATCGGGAGGAGCTCCAAGGGAAGCAAGCTCTTCCCCAACCTCAACAACGACTACAAACCTACTTGCGTTATGGCAAGAGAGGGAAGGAGAAAGGTAACATCTCATCCCTCCTCCTCAATCTCTTCTCAAGATGAATTTGATAGCGCTAGTGAGAATGAGCATATGTTTAAGGACATAAGCAAAAGCACCTTGCGTAGGATGAAATTGCTTATGGATGAGATCTTTGAGAAGGAGGATCTCATCAACAGACAAGAGGACATGCTCATCCTTGAAAAGGAGAGATGTCAAGAGCTTAATGAGCTCCTTGAGCTTGAAAGAGATAAGAGCAAGGCATTGGAACACGAACTTGCTCTAAGTAAGAAAACATGTTCAAGTCTTGAGGAGAAATCAATTGAGCTCAAGGATGAACTTGGGAACTTGACAAAAGTTAACAAGATCCTTGAGACTCAAGTTGGGTCCCTTAAGAACAATGTAGCCTCTTCCTCCAAGAGCTCAACCTTCTCAAAGGCCTCATCCAATGCAACCCTGCCTTGCAAGTGCTCTAACTTAATCCTTAAGCTTAAGGATGAACTCAACTTAGCGCAGGGCAAGCAAGCACCTAAGGGTGCCATCTTTGACAAGGAGAAGGTGGCGTATGCACGAAGTGCATACACCAACACAAGACCTCCCCATGTCAAGGATGGTCTTGGCTATACTAGAGGTGGAAGGCATAATGCCAAAACCTCCAAGTATGGCAAAGACATGATTGTCTTTGTTAAGGGGAGTTCATCCACAACTAAAAATGAAAAGAACTCACCCTCTAGCAACAAAATGCCTAAATCTGAACCGCATCCTCTATTCCATGAGTTTGATGCATCTTATGTGCTTATGAGGAACAAATATTGCAAAGTGTTTGCTAGATATGTTGGGCCACTCCGCAAGAGCCCCAATCCTTGCGTGTGGGTGCCCAAATGCCTAACCACTAACGTGAAAGGACCCAACTCCGCTTGGGTACCTAAAAGGAAGGCATAAATTTGTTTTGTAGGCTTACTCCTCCGGCGGATCGAAATGGGTGTTGGATAGTGGATGTACCAACCACATGACCGGAGAGAGGAGCATGTTCATAGAGTATGTGGAGAACGAGGACCCAAATGAAGGAATCTTCTTTTGGGATAATAGCCAAGGGAAAATCCTTGGCTCCGGTAAAATTGCTATCTCCTCTTTACATACTCTATCTAATGTTTTGCATGTTGATTCCCTAGACTATAACCTCCTATCCATATCACAACTATGTGATAAAGGATATAAGTGTGTATTTACTAGTGAGGGTGTGAGCGTTCTTAGAGAGGGTAATGACTCAATAGCCTTTAAGGGAGTGCTCAAGGGAAAGCTCTATCTCGTGGACTTTACCACGGATAAGGCTCAACTTGACACATGCTTAATGGCGAAAGCCAACATGGGATGGCTTTGGCATAGAAGGCTAGCCCATGTTGGAATGAGGAACCTTCAAAAGCTCCTTAAAGGAGAGCACGTTCGTGGCCTAAAGGATGTGGTATTTGAAAAGGATAGGCCATGTAGTGCGTGCCAAGCTGGAAAGCAAGTAGGAGCTCAACACCCCTCTAAGAATGTCATGACGACAACTAGACCTTTGGAGTTACTCCATATGGATCTTTTTGGCCCCATTGCTTATATTAGCATTGGTGGCAACAAGTATGGTCTAGTCATCGTTGATGACTTCTCTAGATATACTTGGGTGTTCTTCTTGCATGATAAGAGTGAAACCCCCGGTGTCCTCAAGAAATTCCTAAGGAGAGCTCAAAATGAGTTCACCTTAAGGATAAAGGCTATAAGGAGTGACAATGGCACCGAATTCAAGAACATGCAAGTAGAAGAGTTCCTAGATGAGGAGGGCATCAAGCATGAGTTTTCCGCTCCCTATTCTCCTCAACAAAATGGAATTGCCGAAAGAAAGAATAGGACGCTTATTGAGATGTCAAGGACGATGCTGGATTAGTACAAAACATCGGACCGGTTTTGGGCAGAAGCGGTTAACACCGCTTGCCACGCTGTAAACCGATTGTACCTTCATCGCCTCCTCAAGAAGACTCCTTATGAGCTTCTCGTTGGTAAGAAACCCAATGTTTCTTACTTTCGTGTCTTTGGTAGCAAGTGTTATATCCTCAACAAGAAGCCTAGGACTTCGAAGTTTGCTTCAAAGTCCGATGAAGGTTTCTTGCTTGGATATGACTCAAACACTCATGCGTACCGTGTGTTCAACAAATCCTCCGGAATTGTTGAAATAGCACATGACGTGGTGTTTGATGAAACCAATGGCTCTCAAGTGGAGCAAGTTGATCAACATGCCATTGATAAAGAGGAACCTCCACTAGAAGCTCTAAGGAGAATGACACTTGGAGATGTTCGCCCACAAGAACCATCTCAAAGCCCAAGTGACCATCCTCACTATGAAGTAGGTCAAACCCCCATTGGACAAGTTGGAGATCCACTAGATGCTCCCCAAAGTGATAATGGGAATGAAGATCAAGGGGGAGGCATGGATCAAGGGGGATACCAAAGTGAAGAAGATGAAGCAAGTGGTTCAAGAGCTCAACCTCCGCATCCTCGTGTTCATCAAAGTGTTCAACGAGATCATCCCGTTGACAACATTCTAGGAGATATCACAAAAGAAGTAACAACACGTTCACGTGTTGCAAACTTTTGTGAGCATTTCTCCTTTGTCTCATCCTTGGAACCTCATAAGGTTGAAGATGCCTTAAGAGATCCGGATTGGGTAGTTGCCATGCAAGAGGAGCTCAATAACTTTGAAAGGAACAAGGTTTGGGAGCTTGTCAAGCGCCCACAAGCTAATATTGTTGGAACCAAGTGGGTGTTCCGCAACAAACAAGATGAGCATGGAGTGGTAACTAGGAACAAGGCACGACTTGTGGCAAAAGGGTACTCACAAGTTGAAGGATTGGATTTTGATGAGACATTTGCCCCCGTAGCTAGGCTTGAGTCAATTCGGATATTACTAGCCTTTGCTACTCATCATGACTTCAAGCTCTACCAAATGGATGTTAAGAGTGCATTCCTTAATGGCCCAATCAAGGAAGAAGTTTATGTAGAGCAACCTCCGGGGTTTGAAGACCAAGACTATCCTAACCATGTTTACAAATTGCGAAAGGCTCTTTATGGCCTCAAGCAAGCTCCTAGAGCTTGGTATGAGTGCCTAAGAGACTTTCTAGTTGAAAATGGTTTTAGGATAGGCAAAGCGGATTATACCCTTTTCACAAAGAACTTCAACGAGGATCTTTTTGTGTGCCAAATATATGTGGATGACATCATATTTGGTTCCACAAATAAGGTGTTTTGTGATGAGTTCTCCAAGATAATGACGGAGAGGTTTGAAATGTCCATGATGGGTGAGTTGAAGTTCTTTCTAGGATTTCAAGTAAAACAACTCAAAGAAGGGATGTTCATAAGTCAAACTAAGTATACACAAGATATTCTAAGGAAGTTTGACATGGATAAGGCAAAACCCATCAAAACCCCTATGGGGACAAATGGGCACCTAGACCTAAATGAGGACGGTCCAAGTGTGGATCAAAAGTTATATAGGTCTATGATTGGTTCACTTCTCTATCTTTGTGCATCTAGGCCTGATATCATGCTAAGTGTGTGTATGTGTGCACGCTTTCAAGCGGCACCTAAGGCTTGTCATTTGACCGCCGTTAAAAGGATCTTGAGATATCTAGTACACACACCTTCCCTAGGACTTTGGTACCCCAAAGGATATAAGATTAACCTCATTGGATATTCCGATGCGGACTATGCGGGGTGCAAAGTTGATAGGAAGAGCACATCGGGTACATGCCAATTCTTGGGTCGATCTCTAGTGTCTTGGTCCTCCAAGAAGCAAAACTCTATTGCTCTCTCCACTGCCGAAGCGGAATATGTTGCAGCCGGAAGTTGTTGTGCACAACTTCTTTGGATGCGACAAACCCTTAGGGATTATAGGAATAACTTGCGCAACATTCCACTCTTGTGTGACAACGAGAGTGCCATCAAGATAGCCCATAATCCGGTGGAGCACTCTAGGACCAAACACATAGACATACGACACCACTTCTTGAGAGACCACTCACTGAAGGGAGATATTGTGATTTCTCATGTGAGGACGGAACATCAACTTGCGGATATCTTCACCAAGCCTCTTGATGAGAAGCGTTTCTGTGAGCTAAGGAGTGAGCTCAACATTTTGGATTCTAGGAATGTGGCTTAAACCACATTCCTCATATATTTTGAGCTATATTTCGAAAAACTCTTCTCTATCTTGATTTCTCTTCAAAAACTATTTGAGAAAACTTTTTCTTAGAAAATGATCATGTATTTATCATATTTTCCTCAATAATCATGTTTGTAATGCTAGTTGTCCAAAAGGACCGATAGTTTGTGGACAAAACTCAAAGATATTGTTTTTCAGCCCAGTAGGACCGGACTAGTCCGCCCCTGTGGACGGACAAGTCCGGGTCCAGACTAGTCCGCGGCTGGTCCGCACACCGGACTAGTCCGCCCTGACACCGGACTAGTCCGGCCCTTGGGAACTTAAACCCCCCAGGGCGGCCCAGACCCTTCCTCTCTCCTCTCACTCTCGCCTCTCTCTCCCGCGCGCTAGAAACCGCCTCCCTCGGCGATTTTTCGCTCCAACCACCGAATCTCGATTCCAACCCGTGCATTGGAGTCTTTGGGAGTGAGGGATCGTTTCCCCGCGCTCCACCTTCGCGATCCATCTTCGATTTAGTCGATTCTCGCGGATTTGAGGAGGTATTCCCTCTTTTTCAAAAACTTTCCCCATTATTGATTCTTGAAGTTTTTGATAGGAACACCTTCATTAATGTTGCTTCATATACCCTTGCGATCATAGCCTAGGAGTATTGCATGCTGATTTGATGATTTTTCAAAGAATCAATTAGGGTCAGGGTTCATCCTGCGCAACCCGGACTAGTCCGACCCCTTGCAGACAAGTCCGCCCGGCGGACTAGTCCGCCCCTGGGGCGGACAAGTCCGGTTTACACAGGGCAAACCCTGGTCCTAGTCTTCTCTCGAGATTTCTTCCGCAACGCTCCCTCTCCTTGAACTCATATCTTCTTTTCTCTGTGCTTTCCGCAACATGTCAAACTCGGAGCGCTCCCCTCCTCGTCTCAACCCCACGGGCGAGCAAGAACGCATTGAGACCTATCGGAGCCGCACCGAGGAGAGAGGTGCTGAAGTGCCCCGGGAGGGCCGCACCAAAGCACAGATCGTCGAGGCAAGGACAAAGGCTGCCCTCATTAAGGTGCAGAAGGAAAAGGAAGAAAGGTGGCTGAAGGCACTTGAAGCCTCCAAAGTAGCCGCAACCATTTACAATGAAGAAGAAGCTATAGCACGAGCAACTGCAGAATCTCTTAATGAGCTGAGGAAGAAGAAGAGGCAAGATAGGGAGGCTCACAATTCCAAGGCCACAGAGGCAAATGCCCCCAAGAGGAAGAAACTCATCACCGTTGGCGAAAAGGCTAAGGGCAAGGAGCAAGCCCAAGAGGTAGCTGAGCCTAGGGTCGAGCGTGACCCTAAGAAAGGAAAGGCTCCGGCTCGAGTCGAGCTGAAGAAGAAAAAGCCATTTGTCAAGGTGCTAGCCAAGAAGGCACCCGGAGGGGTAGTGATCCGTGAAAAAGGGAAGGCCCAGACCGTTGGCCCTCTCAAGATGCACAGTCCAGCACGCAACCCAAACCGTCAGCCCAACCTCTCAGCCAACACATTCAAAGGAAAGGGAGCTGAGAAGGCCAGGAGGCTCAGAGATGAGAATGTCTATAGGTATGAGAGGTCCACCACCGACCCTCGGTTCTGGTGTGACTTCCATTGCGATTACTATCGCACAGTCTATCAGGCAATGAAGAAGCCAGTGATCCAGGCTCAATGGGTGGACTGGACCTATATGGCTAAGAAGAAACACGAGGCGTTTGACGCAGTGATTGAGGCAGCTGAGCGCCACGGGATCAAATACATTCTTGGATTCAAGTATGACTGGAATGAGGAGGTCATCGTACAGTTTTATACCACAGTTCACTTCCACTCTCGTGGCGACCGAGCTATCACTTGGATGACCAACGGTGAGCAGTACTATGCCACCTTCGAGGTCTTTGCTCAGGCTCTTGGTCTGGAGAGTCACCTGGACCATGAGATCATTATCTCCAATCTCAAGGCTATGGACAGGGATGACATGAGCTACATGTACCCTCCTCACGTCCGCTGTGAAGCTGGATTGGCCAGAAACATCCTTCCATTCTACAACATCCTTAACAGGATTCTTAGGAGGACGGTGGCTCCTAAAGAAGGGGATGCAGGGATCATCCAGGGTCACCTCAGGCACCTGTTGGCTCTCATTGATGGACATGAGATGTTCAACCTTGTGGATTACATCTTCGATGATATCTACAACATCTCTCACACACCCAACCGTGCCTGTGGCTATGCCCCTTACATAATGTGTCTGATCGAGAAGGTGTCTGGGCTCGTGTTTGTGAAGGACACCACTCACCAGCCTCTCCGACCCCAGATGCCAACTGCTGTCCCGATCCCTCCGCGCCGGAAGAACGCGGATCCTCCATCTCTGCCGGAGGAACCTCGTGTTGGAGCCTCTCGTCGTGCCTCTCACTCACCCAGTGGCTCCTCTAGCAGCGAAGTCCTTAAGTTTCTTCGGTCCATCTTCACCTCGTGCCGCAAAGCCGAGGTGCGAGCTCAGCGGATTGAGCGATACGTGAGGAAGCTCTGCGACAAGATGGAGATCCCGATGAGACCTGAGGCCTCTGATGACGAGCTCACTCCATACCCCCTTCTCACCCCCGATGAGTTGGCACTCTTGGGTGAGACGGAGGGTACCTCCGCACCGAGCTCCGACGACAACGACGACGATGACGATGCCAACTATCATGAGGAAGACGTCGAGGACCCGGAGGCCACGGAGAGCGAATCCCGCGACGACGATAGTGATGAGGATGAGGACTAGCTTTTAGGTCCTAGTCCCCCTTCCTTTCCTTTTTGGTGCCTTGATGCCAAAGGGGGAGAGTTAGGGGGAGTTAGTCCTTTGTGTGGAGTTAGGGGGAGGTAGTCTTTTGTGTGGTGTGCTTTTGGCATTCGGACTTGATTTGTAACATATTCATGCTACTTGGATGTTTACATTTGTGCAAGACCTGTTAGTGTTGTTTAATATCAATATAATGTTCTTATTGTCAATCTTATGATTATATTGATGTTCTTTATGTCTTGTCACAATTGTTGAGCACATCACGTAGGCACCCCACCATAACGTGTGTGGGTATGAAAGATCTCCTCTACCTCTTTTACATGCTGCATACATTGAGGGGGAGTCATTCATACGCACACAAGTTATGAAAACCAAATATTATACTCTTAATTGTGAAGGACTTGATGTGTTGTCATCAATCACCAAAAAGGGGGAGATTGAAAGTGCATCTAGGTTCCCCGTGGGTTTTGGATGATTGATGACGACAATTAAGTCGCTAATGAGCTCAAGTGATCTTAGCACAGGTGTGGACTCGATCGGAGACGCAAACCCTCAAAAAGGAAAAGGAAGGAAATGGAGTCGGCTCGAAGCGTAGAAACTAGGATTTATAGCATGTTGAGTTAGACCAGCTGTAGAAATAGGAGGGTGTGTGCGTAAAGTGCAAAGAGATCAAAGTAGGAGCTCAAGAGTGGTGGTTGAGGTAGAAACCCTGTTTAAAGTTGAAGTTAGAGTAGTGTGGCAAGAGGGGCCGGACTAGTCCGCCTGAAGGCCGGACTAGTCCGCTCCTGGCCAGACTAGTCCGTTTTCACATGGACCAGAAGGTCCTGTGCGACTTCGGACTAGTCCGTAGTGGGACGGACTAGTCCGTGGTACCCCTTAGGGTGGAGTTTCGGGACTAAGTCCTTGAGAGCGGACTTGTCCGTTTTGGGGCGGACCAAAAGGTCCTGTGTGAGATCGGACTAGTCCATCCGTGGGCCGGACTAGTCCGTGTTGCTAAGTGCAGAGAGGTTTTGCGACTAAGTCTGGGAAGGCCGGACTAGTCCGCCCTTGGGGCCGGACTAGTCCGTGGTCTTCAGACTAGTCCGTTTTCACATGGAACAAAAGGTTCTGTGTGAGATCGGACTAGTCCGGTGAGGGCCGGACTAGTCCGTTTTGAAAGTTACCATTTGAATTTGATGTTTGGCGGGTAGTGTGACGATTGCTGCTCAGTGCGACAGTTGTCGGGACCTAACAGAGGCGTCAGTTGTCCCCTAGGCCAGACTAGTCTGGGCTGTAGGCCGGACTAGTCTGCCCTTCTGCTGAAGTCAGCAGTATGGGCTTGGGACCTCTATAAATAGAGGTCACCTGGGTTCTTTTGAACCAACTCTTGAGCAAATAAGACCCTAGCACCGCCACAGCCAACTTGGAGCATTCTTAAGCCTCTTTCTTGCCTACTTTCCCTCTAAAACTAATTCTTGAGTGGATTAGGGTTTAGTGAGGTGGAGAAGAGGAAGAACATCGCGCTTATGCTCCCGGTTTGATCTCTTGCACTCATTGAGTCTTTGTGAGCTGTGTGTTGAGTGTGTTTCGTGGTGTTGATCACCTTTGTGGTGTGGGAGCCTCAGATTGTGAGAAGCCCCAACGAATCTTGTATTTGCCCTTGTGATTAGTGGAGAACCAAGTTAGGCCCGTGCGATAAACTTGGTGAGGGAAGGGTTGTTGAACCCGGTCCTTTGTGGACTCCTCAACGGGGACGTAGATTCTTGTGTGGAATCGAACCTCGAGATAAAATCCTTGTGTCTCCGTGTTCTTCACATTTCGTTTATCGAATATTTTGTTCTAGGGTTGCTACTTTTGTTTCGTGCTTCACATTGCTATAATCTTGTTGAAACTTGACTCACTCTTGTGTTGATAGTTGCTAAACTTGACATAAACATATCCTCACCTTTATCCTCGAGAAAATCCCCTTAAAACTTGCTAGAAACACTTTTTAGGGTTCTTCACGCAGGCTGACCGGACTAGTCCGCCCCCAGACCGGACTAGTCTGCCCCCTGTGATTTAATCTCGTTTTATTAAGTCATTTGCAGGTCGATTAGCCTATTCACCCCCCCTCTAGGCAACTTTCAGATACAAGTCCTAGTTTGGTTTGGGTTGGCCTCATGGCTGGTTATATAAGCAAGGAAGGCCAGAGCTCATGGTGCACAGATGTTGGGTTGTTCCTCTTGTGTTATATTGAATGAAGATCAAAGTATAAAGGAACTTTTGTGCCCTGTTCGTTCGACTTGTTTCACACAATTATTTCTTGTCGAGTTTCTGCACAACACTACCTTGTTTTGGTGGTTTTATCATAACTCGAGTTTTACAGATCCAATTGACATGATTCTTTTTGAGTTGTCTTCACAACTTGTGTATCTGTGAGACCTATGTGTGCTGAATACATTGGCTTTGACAATAAAAGTTTTGAATGCTACCATACCATCTTTTTAGCAAGGTCCGACTCTAGCTCCGAGCTTCTACAAGGTCCGACAATAGGTCCGACTTTCTTTGTCTAGGTCCGACATGTTTTTAGATAGCTCCGGTGAGCTTTGTCTTTAGCTCCAACATGTCTTTGATAGCTCCAGTATGTCTTTGTTTAGCTCTGATATGTTATGCTAAGTCCAACTTATGTTGGTTAGCTTCGACATGTTTTTCTAGCTCTAACTTTTGTGATGACTAGTTCCGACTAGTTTTGGTTAGCTCCGGTGCTAGGTCTGACTGTCTTTGGTTGGCTCCGGCACTAGGTCCGACTAGCTTTGGTAAGCTCTGGCGCTAGGGTACTAGCTTTGGTAAGCTCCAGCTCAAGCTCCGGTTAGCTTTGGCAAGGTTCGGAGCTTGATCGCAATGTTCTGGCTTTTAATGTGAAATGTTTCGAACTTGCTTTACATTGTTGGAAAGTTTGCTTAGTATTCTTTTACTAAGTTTTTGTTGTGTTTTGGTTGATATGGCTGATATCGGTTTGCTATGCTGTGCAACATGCTTATGTGAGGTGCTCACGTAAGGTGTTGTGTTCGGAACTAACTTGAGTCAAGTCGTGGACTTGGGATCGTTTGGATTGGTTGTTTATTCCGGTGCAGGTGTTGCTTGAGTTCAAGACATGGCTGGTGACGGGATCCTTTGGACTAGTCTCAGGGAGGAGATGAGGTTCTAACAACCAAATTCAGGAGGAATTGTGGTTGAGCGGGTCAGGAGGTCGCGCAGAATGATTGAATCAAGGGCAGTGCATATGAAGGTTACTGGACGTCGAAGGAAGGTGTTTGCACGTATGCATGCGGTGCATGACGTGGCAACATGGTTCTGAAGATGGTTTATGGATGTGAAGATCTGGTTAGGATCGGATCGTATCGGTTGATGACTTCGGCTGCTGCGGAGTCGGTTATGGTTCGGTATGGAAAGTATCGAGTTGGTTATGATAGGATTTCGTGTAGGTCACGATTTTAAGTTATTTTAGGAATGTGGGATACATTCCTAAGTTGTTTGGAAGTCTTAAGATTGCTTCTATCTGCGTATAGAAGAGTCTTTATGGAAAGTTTCGATTCATGATCTGAGTAGGACTGGAGTCCTAGTTGAGATTGGGTTGGCCTAAGGGCTTGTTATATAAGCAAGGGAGGCCAAAGCTCATCGTGCAGGACTTTGGGGCTGTTCCTCTTGTTTTCTATTGAATAAAATTCGTAGTTTGAAGGAACTTTTGTGCCTTGTTCGTCCGACTTGTTCCAGACAAGTTTTACTCGTCGAGTTTCTGGATAGCACTACCTTTTGTCGGTGGTTTTATCATAACTCGAGTTTTACAGATCCAACTGACGTGATTCCTTTTGGGTTGTCTTCACAACTTGATTATCTATCATCTGCCAAAATTTCACGATTATCGGGTTTGTGTTTTCTGATCTACACGAGTTTCTTTGCAGCATTACAGAACTGTTTTTCTCGGGTAGGACATATTGACCTTTGTTCGATCTTTCGATCATAACTTGAGTTTCTCTCGACAGATTTTAGTGATTCTTTTTGTGTTTTCTTCGTGAATTGATTCTCTCTGATATATATAACTTTTGTCATGGTGAAACACATTTATATTAGTTTCACAAACGATTTCTCTAACAGATCATTTTTCTACCGAAGGGGTTGAGATTTAATTGTTTCCGCTGCGTAAGATTTTTAAATCTACCATTCACCCCCCCTCTGGTAGATTTTCACGTAGTATTCGATCCTACAATTAGTATCAGAGCCACGGTGCTCCAATCATTGTGATTTGCATGTATTTTTGACTAATCATCATGGAGAAATACTCTGCCAAACCTTGTGTGTTTACTGGTATTGATTTTCAGGTTTGGAAGGCACACATGGAGGCTTTCATCCAGGCGCAAGGCTTTGCAATATGGGAGAAGGTGTACAAGCCTTATGAAGTGCCACCTAACGATCAAGTTACAACTACAAACCTACAGGACGTCGACAACAATAACAAATCCCGAAACTTGATCATCCAAGGACTCACTCAGAGCGACTTCGACTGCGTTGCACATCTCCAATCGATGTACGGAGAGCACTTTGTGACTATCACGAAGGATCCAACACGATCAAGGAGGTAAGGCAAGACATGTTCAAGAAAGAATACATGCACTTCGAGATGCAACCCGGTGAGTCCATCGATGATCTCTTTGCTCGCTTTAACAAAATTCTCAGTAACTTGCGTAGTGTAAACGCTAATTTTTCTGATGCTGAAAATGCTAGGCAACTTCTTAGTGCATTAGACATGTCAATCTGGGAGATGAAAGTTACATCTATTCGTGAATCTACTGTCATGAGTACACTTACTTTAGATGTGCTTTACTCTAAACTCAAAACTCATGAAATTGACATCTTATCACGTAAGAACCCAAATAAGTCTATTGCATTTGTCTCACAACATGATATGCCTAGCTTCGGCCAATCATCATCTTACAATACTCTTGCTTTGTTGTCCTCACTAACCCTGGAGCAGATCAAGGAATTTCCAGAGGAGGAGCTAGCACTTCTCTCTACTAGGTTCTCAAAAGCATTGCAAAATGTGAGAACTAGAAGGAGAGGAAGCTCCAGACCTCAACGATGCTTCAAATGTGGTAAGACAGGACACTTTCATACAGAATGCCCTAACCTTTCAGGTTCTACTTCACGAGAAGAAAAACAATCAAGGACGAAACACTACTCAACAAATGATAAGAAGAAGAAGAAGGGTTTTATAGGTCGCCAATTGGTGAACAATTTTATCTCCGCACTCCAGGAACTTGGCTCAAGCGACGTGGACATTGGAAGTGACAAAGATGAAGATGATTTGGCCAACTTATGCTTCATGGCAGGCAAAACAAGATCAAGATCAAGTTAGGAGGATGCAGAACACAACAGTGACGACGATGAGGTATGTTCTACCTATAATGAAATGTATGATGCAATTTCTCGTGTAACTATTATTGTTAAGAAAAAGGACAAAAAGCTTAGGGATAATGCTGGTAAAATTGAATCACTAGAATCTGAAATCAATCATTTGAAAACCTTGATTCCTAGTAATGATTCTTGTCCCTCGTGTGATTTAATCTATGAACAATTGTCCACATTAAGAACTGCACATTCCTCTACTCTAGATAGACTTGAACTTGAAATTGAAAAGAACAAAAAGCTTGTTGCACTTGACATTGGAAACCTAAAAGATGCTTCTTGTTCTACAATTGATTTGCATTGTTCTAGTTGTGATGATCTTGAGATGAAACTAAGAGATGCTATGAATGAAATTTCAATATTGAATAATGCTTTAAGTTCTCATGAAGTTAAATATTGTTCCAATTGCAAATTAAAAGGAAAAACTTGATGTGAAAATTGCCTTGATCTGTCCAATAAACTTGATAACATGCATAGGACATTAGATCAGTTTTGTAATGGGAATAAGAACCTAAACTTGCTGCTGAATTCTTCCAAGTCTTGCAATGATAAAAATAGTTTAGGTTTTGATTCTCATGCTCATGCTAAGGCACATCCACCTAAAATTGTAAAGTCATTAGGAAGTGGTTTGATTCAAACAGTTCCTAAACAAAAAGAAGTGGTTTTCAAATCTGCATGAGGGTTGTCTCATTCGGTTTCAAATAAAAATATTGCTTGCTCATCTAGACATGAACACAAAGTTAAATTTCATTGTACCTACTGTGGTAGAGATGGTCATGTCATATATTTTTGTTATAGACTAGCTAAACAACAGAAAAGGGAAAGAATGATTGCTAGATCTCATAACTTTCATGCAAAACGTGCTGCACATATTAAACCGAATGCCAGGAACATGCAACCTACTGTTATGAGTCAAAAACATTCAAAGTTTACCTCCGGACCTTCTGTTTTTGCCCTCGGAGCTACTGATTTTTGTGTGACTCAAGTAACATCTTATAGGTCAGTAGTTAAGAGTAAAAACCTCAAACTTTGACTCATAAACCTGGTGTTTTATCTCAGCTTTCGCGTGTTTTTCCTGCTACACGTCGTGTGACTCACTACTGGATTCCTAAATGCCTTTTGACTAACCCCAGTATTGAGTCATCGACATATTGTGCTTCTATGTAGGTTACACATTTGAGGAAGGAGAACCTTTGGATTGTGGATTCAGGTTGCTCACGCCACATGACCGGTAACAAAAATTGGTTCTCCTCCCTCTCTTTTGTGTCACGTGTAGAGAATGTTACTTTTGCCGATAATTCTTCAACTCCTATAATTGCTAAGGGTTCCGTTAGAGTAAATGATCACTGCACTTTGAAGGATGTGGCACTTGTCAAAAATTTGAAATACAACTTGTTTTTTGTTTCACAATTGCTAGATGAAAATCTGGAAATTATTTTCACTAAAAATTGCTGCAAGGTTGTGGATTCAAAGAGTGAGCTTATTTTTAACATGTGTCGGTTTGGAAGAGTTTTTAAAGCTGATTTTGATATGTCTTCCTCTAAGCATAGGTGTCTAGTTGCTAATGATTCAAAGGACTTATATTTTTGGCATCGTAGACTTGGTCACGTAGGCTTTGATCACCTAACGCATGTTAGTGCTCTTGATCGCATACGTGGGCTGCCTAAGCTTAAAGGGGACAAAGAAATTGTGTGCTCTTCTTGTAGACATGCTAAGATGGTTGCAGGTTCACATACTCCTCTCACAATGATCAATACAACGGAACCGGGTCAACTTTTGCACCTTGACACCGTAGGACCTTCACGTGTTCAATCCTTTAGAGGTAAATGGTATGTTCTTGTTATTGTTGATGATTATTCTAGATACTCTTGGGTTTACTTTATGGCGTCTAAGAATGAAGATTTTATTCACTTTAGAACTTTATTTCTTAGATTATCAATTGATCACCCAGGATCTCTAAAAGCAATTAGAAGTGATAACAGAACTGAATTTAAAAATCAAACTTTTGATCACTTTTGTGCTGAAAATGGAATAGACCATCAATTTTCTTCACCATATGTACCTCAACAAAATGGTGTTGTAGAAAGAAAGAACAGAACCTTAGTTGAGATGGCTAGGACTATGCTTGATGAATATCAAACTCCTAGGAAATTTTGGGTTGATGCGATTGCAACCGCTTGTTATGTCTCAAATCGTGTTTTCTTGCGCGCTAAGCTAGGTAAAACACCATATGAGCTCCGGTTTGGACATAGGACTAGTGTTACGCACCTTCGGGTCTTTGGTTGCAAATGCTTTGTTAAGAAACATGGTAATCTTGATAAATTTGAACCTAGATCCATTGATGGCATGTTTCTTGGTTATCCATCTCATACTAGAGGCTACCGTGTGCTTTTACTTGACACTAACAAAACTGTGGAGACTTGTGAAGTGTCTTTTGATGAAGCTAGCCGAGGAACTAGCTCAAACATTGCAGGTCCAGATCCATATCTGCAGGGGAAGAGCATTTTCGTTGAAGATGAGGAAGAATTGGAGCTGCTGCCCAAAAATTCAGCAGCTAAAGACTTTGGTTCAACTCCGAATGTTAATTCTCAACCAGCACCGACAACCATCAATGCTGATTCAAATCATCCTCAAGTCACAAGCTCATCGATTTCTGATGAACACGAAGAAGAAGAAGCTTGTGAGACATCTGTTCCCCTATAGTTTTACAAAGATCATCCCCCGCAACACATTATTGGAACCTTGCATGAACGAGTTACACGGTCCAGGTTTCGCGATCCAAAATCTCATGCTTATTCTGCTTTTGTTGCTTCTTTTGAACCCAAAGATATAGCACACGCACTAACTAATGAATCTTGGATTATTGCCATGCAAGAAGAGCTAGAAAATTTTGAAAGAAATAATGTTTGGAAACTTGTACCTTCTCCTCAAGGTCACACTTTAATTGGAACTAAATGGGTGTTTAAAAATAAAGAAAGTGAGGATGGGGTTGTGGTTAGGAATAAGGCTAGGTTGGTTGCTCAAGGTTTCACTCAAGTTGAAGGTCTAGATTTTGTTGAAACTTTTGCTTTTGTTGCTAGATTAGAAGCCATAAGAATTTTGTTAGCTTTTGCTGCATCTAAAGGTTTTAAGCTATATCAAATGGATGTTAAAAGTGCTTTTCTTAATGGCTACATAGATGAGGAGGTTTATGTCAAACAACCACCAGGTTTTGAAAATTCAAATTTTCCTAATCATGTTAACAAATTGTCCAAAGCCTTGTACGGTCTCAAACAAGCCCCTAGAGAATGGTATGATAGGTTAAAAACATTCTTACTTGAAAAGGGGTTCACCATGGGCAAGGTTGATAAAACTCATTTTGTGCTTAAGCATGGCAATGACTCATTATTCGTTCAAGTGTATGTGGATGATATTATCCTTAGTTGTGCTTCTCATGATCTTATGTCCAAGTTTTCAGCTATGATGAGTTTAGAATTTGAGATGAGTATGATGGGAGAACTCACGTACTTTTTGGGGCTGCAAATCAAGCAAACCAAGGAGGGTACCTTTGTGCATCAAACAAAGTATACAAAAGACCTCCTAAGGCGCTTCAACATGGACAAAAGCAAGCCTCTTCGGACACCAATGGGAAAAGCAACAACACTTGAACTTGATGAGGATGGTGAACCCGTGGATCAAAAAGAATATAGAAGCATGATCGGATCACTTTTGTACCTCACGACATCAAGACCGGACATACAATTCAGCGTATGTCTTTGTGCACGGTTTCAAGCCTTCCGACATGCTTCACATTGTCAAACCGTCAAAAGGATTCTCAGGTACTTACATGGAACTCAAGAATTTGGCATTTTTCTTCCTTCTTCCTCAACCGTTACTTTGAAAGCTTTTTCCGATGCTGATTTTGGAGGTTGTAGGATTGATAGGAAAAGTACTTCTGGTGCTTGTAATTTTCTTGGTAATTCACTTGTTGCTTGGTCCTCTAGAAAACAAAATTCAGTTGCACAATCCACAGCCGAATCTGAATATGTAGCTGCTGCTAGTGCTTGCTCACAAATTCTTTGGATTGTTCAAACGCTTAAGGACTATGGGGTTGATCTAGATAGTGTTCCACTGTTTTGTGATAACACTAGTGCCATTTGCATTGCTAAAAACCCTGTGCAACATTCTAGAACTAAGCACATTGATATTAGGTATCACTTTCTCCGTGATAATGTTGAAAAAGGAAACATTGTGCTTCACCATGTAGATACCGAACAACAATTGGCTAATATTTTTACAAACCTTTGGATTTCACTCGTTTTTGTTTCATTCGTAGTGAAATAGGGGTTATGCATCCTCATGGCTTACATTGAGGTGGAGTTTTCAAACCCTAGAAGTCTATGTGTGAATCTGAAATTAAAATAATATGAGCATAGTATTTCATACATATAAGACTTGTGATTCCTTTTACATGCTGAAAGTTCTTACTACATTACTCGTGTTATACATTTTGTAGTTTTTTTCACGACTAGTAATTGGAATAATTACTTACACTAAAACGGGTCATGATCGAACATTCTTGCTGTTTTTAACTTGTTGCATGTTCACAAGTGCTTTTAAATCGTAAAGAATTAATCAAGTAATCAACTCACATGTTGAGTTTTTATGAACAAATATAAATTGAGAAAAGATCAAGAGAATATGCATGCATCACACTTCTTCTTTTGAGATGGCTTATCATAGCACTTAGATATGAACTTGGAAGAAGTTGTGTATGACTAAAACCATGTCCTTAAGCTTCTGATTGTCAAACGACATAGGCTTGGCTTGGTTGGTTAGAATAAGGAAGATGCACATATAATCTCTTGCAAATATTATATGATCTAAATTTATGCTTTGAAAAATAATAAAATGCAGCAACTAGTGTCATGCTTTCAGGTTTTCAAATAGTTAAGTTTGTGAGATCATGACTTGCTTAAATTGAAAATTACATTTGATCTCTAGCATGGCTTACACTACTTTATGTATATCATTGTTGTTATAGTGTAAGTTACATGATAAGTATGACTTGGATGAGCCTTTTTTATACGTATATGTTATAATATGCTCATAACATTTGAAATTTCTCTTTTGAACCTTGATGAATACCTTGTCAAAGGGGGAGAGATAATATGTGAATTTTGAATTTTTAAAGATAAATATTCAAGGGAGGGGGGAGAAATTGATTACACATTGCACATATTCATAATTGTTTTTGGCACGATTCTTCTCAGGGAGAATTTTTTTTCTCATTTTATTTCTGTTTTATAAAGGGGGGGAATTGTTTTCAAAACTTTTAATATGAATAAGCCAATGTTCGGATCTTAAGTGGTGTTGCCAATTCATTCATCAAGGGGGAGATTGTAAGACCTATGTGTGCTGAATACATTGGCTTTGACAATAAAAATTTTGAATGCTGCCATAACATCTTTTTAGCAAGGTCCGACTCTAGCCCCGAGCTTCTGCAAGGTCCGACAATAGGTCCGACTTTCTATGTCTAGGTACGACATGTTTTTGGGTAGCTCCGGTGAGCTTTGTCTTTAGCCCTGACATGTCTTTGATAGCTCTGGCATGTCTTTGTTAAGCTCCGATATGTTATGCTAAGTCTGACTTATGTTGGTTAGCTCCATGTTTTTCTAGCTCCGACTTTTGGGATGACTAGTTCTGACTAGTTTTGGTTAGCTCCGGCGCTAGGTCTGACTGGCTTTGGTTAGCTCTGGCAATAGGTCCGACTAGCTTTGGTAAGCTGCAGCGCTAGGTTGTACTATCTTTGGTAAGCTTCGACTCAAGCTCCGGTTAGCTTTGGCAAGGTTTGGAGCTTGATCGCAATGTTCCGGCTTTTAATGTGAAATGTTTCGAACTTGCTATACATTGTTGGAAAGTTTGCTTAGTATTCTTTTACTAAGTTTTTGGTGCGTTTTGGTTGATATGGCTGATATCGTTTTGCTATGCTTTGCAACATGCTTATGTGAGGTGCTCACGTAAGGTGTTGTGTTCGGAACTAACTTGAGTCAAGTCGCGGACTTGGGCTCGTTCGGATTGGTTGTTTATTCATGTGCAGGTGTTGCTTGAGTTCAAGACATGGCTGGTGACGGGATCCTTTGGACTAGTCTCAGGGAGGAGATGAGGTTCCAACAACCAAATTTAGGAGGAATTGTGGTTGAGCGGGTCAGGAGGTCGCGCAGGATGATTGAATCAAGTGCGGTGCATATGAAGGTTACTGGACATCGAAGGAAGATGTTTGCACGTATGCATGCGGTGCATGACATGGCAACATGGTTCCGAAGATGGTTTATAGATGGGAAGATCTGGTTGGAAGGATCGGATCGTATCGGTTGATGACTTCGGCTGCGGCGGAGTCGATTATGGCTCAGTATGGAAAGTATCGAGTTGGTTATGATAGGATTTCGTGTGGGTGACGAATTTAAGTTGTTTTAGGAATGTGGGATAAGTTCCTAAGGTGTTTGTAAGTCTTAAGATTGCTTCTATCTGCGTATAGAAGAGTCCTAAGCAGTTAAGGAAACTTTCAATTCGTGATCTGAGCAGGATTGGAGTCCTAGTTGACATTGGGTTGGCCTAAGGGCTGGTTATATAAGCAAGTGAGCCCAAAGCTCGTCGTGCACGACTTTGGGGCTGATCCTCTTGTGTTCTATTGAATAAAATTCGTAGTTTGAAGGAACTTTTGTGTCTTGTTCATCCGACTTGTTCCAGAAAACTTTTACTCGTCGAGTTTCTGGATAGCACTACCTTTCGTTGGTGGTTTTGTCGTAACTCGATTTTTACAGATCCAATTGACGTGATAATTTTTGGATTGTCTTCACAACTTGATTATATATAATATTTCAAAATTTCACGGTCATTGGATTTGTGGTTTCTGATCTACACGAGTTTCTTTGCAGCGTTCCAGAACTGTTTTTCTCGGGTAGGACAGATTGACCTTTGTTCGATCTTTCGATCATAACTTGAGTTTCTCTCAACGGATTTGAGTGATTCTTTTTGTGTTTTATTCTTGAATTGATTCTCTCTTATATATATCACATTTGTCACGATGAAACATGTTTATATTAGTTTCACACATGATTTCTCTAACAGATCGTTTTTGTACCGAAGGGGTTGGGATTTAATTATTTCCGCTGCGTAAGATTTTTAAATCTACCATTCACCCCCCCTCTGGTAGCTTTTCACGTGCTCTTTGATCCTACATTATCTATCATCTGTGAAAATTTTGTGGTCATTGGATTTGTGGTTTCTTATCTACACGAGTTTCTTTGTAGTGTTGCAGATCTGTTTTTACTCGAGTAGAACAGATTGACCTTTGTTTGATCTTTTGATCGTAACTCGAGTTTTTCTCGATAGATTTCAGTGATTCTTGTTGTCGTGTCTTCGTGAATTGATGCTCTATAATATCTACCACTTTTTCACAGTTGAACACATTTAGATTAGTCGCACACATGATTTTTTTAATAGATCAATTTTTTGCATAGGGGTTTTTGTTGCTTCCGCTAAAAAATTGTAATATACCATTCACCCCCCTCTGGTAGTTTTTCACGTACTCTTCGAACCTAGAGTTTTGCAGGGAAAGAGGAGGGGGTGCAAGGAGATCTGGAGACAAAGGATATAGCAGAGGAGGATAGCATATACGCCGGGGCCTTTTATAGCGCTCGATGGGGAGGTTACCAATATGTGTGTCGGGTGTTTTGCATGCGATGGACATGGGCGTTAAGGTGCCTTGTCTCATCAGACATGTACTGTTGCAGGCATGTGTACTGGAGAACTAGAGCGTGTGCCTCGTGCCCCTGATCCATTATAACCGGCGCCACTTCAAATGTAAAACCCCACTTTTATGGCATGTTAAGTTCATGTGGGTTTTGTGATCAACTATTTTGGATCTCCAATATAATGGTACACATGAACTATGCCATCCAAAACTTTTCTTGCACTCTTTGTTAAATTCTTTTATCATGGGTATTAGACTTCACCATGAATCCAAATTATATTCTATTCACCTTTTAAGAATAAGAATTTTTGGATAAGGATTAGTAAGCAATGCACAATGAAGCCCTAATAAGCTCTAAACCAAATATTCAAATTAAGGGCTCTAAATTTTTCCATGAGCTCCTAAATTCCTCAATAGCATGCTTACAAAGTTTCAAGATTTTAGAAACTCATCTACTATTTTTATTGAGGTGCTTGGCAAATTTGAATCAAATTCAAATCTGAATTTTTAATTCTTCTCCAACTTCTTTAAACATAAGAATTGAGTTCACCATTGTGTTCAGAATAATTCATTTGCCATCTCCACAAAATTTCATGATTTTTGGAGTTGATCTTCTATTTTTAAATGAATTAGTAACTGAACTGTGGGGAGAATCACTGGACAGTGGGCCCCACATGTCAGCTCCCCTTTTTAAACGGATCAGCTCAACCCCGCCACCTCTGCACCGCCGCGTCCCCGCTCGACACCGCGCGCGCGCATGCAGCTCCAGCGAGCTGCCTGCCTGCTCGCCGCGGCCCTATAAAAGGCCGGCCGAAGCTCCCTTTAATCCTCATCCCCGATCACAGCTCCACTGCCTCGCCACTATTCTTCCGCCGCGCGCCATCGCTGCCGCTCGCCACTGCTCCGCGGCGTGCCACCGTTCCGCGCCGTTTCAAGCCTAGCTCCAAAGAGCAAAAAGGTGCGCCTGATCAAACTCTAGCTCAT
Source organism: Tuctoria greenei (assembly GCA_036927565.1). Taxonomy (NCBI): domain Eukaryota; kingdom Viridiplantae; phylum Streptophyta; class Magnoliopsida; order Poales; family Poaceae; genus Tuctoria; species Tuctoria greenei. Next base: position 204,576,972 of record JAYESD010000001.1, read on the forward strand.
GGTACAAACTGTTTCCCTTATCGTTGAAGCCTGAGCGAGTTATTGTTCGTTTCCTCTACGGCCGAGGGTAGATAGCTAGCTATGATTTCATGTCAAATTCCTTTTCGGCAAGCAATCATCCTTTGCAATTACTTAGAGATAGTTTCTATAGGCCCTAGCGCTCCTGTCTGAGCAAAAACCTTTAAGGATCATCAAGCAACGGCTCTGAATTTCGAGTTTTGCTCGCCGCCGGTGAGAAAACCTCGGCTCACCGTCGAACTCGTGATTCCCGGCGACTCACTCCCCTTCTGCGCCCCTATCCTTGAACTCCATCACCCCAGAAAGGTTTTGGAGCAATTCCCAAGTGATTTGAGCTACTCTATAGAGAGTTCTATGTTGCCCGAGCGCTCATCGCCGCCACCGCCGTCGCACGACCTTTTCCGGCGAGCTTCAAGACCCACTGACCTCACCATCGTGCTCAGCGACCCCAAAAACCCCCAGGCGGCAAGTTTCCGCGAATCTGGTGCGTTGGATTGGCCGGCGGCGAGCTCGCCGGCGAGCCACCGTCGCGGGTGCCGCTCCGCGCGAGCACCGGCCCGAGGTAGACGACGACCCCATCGGGTCCCACCTGCCATTCACTGCGGGATCACGGTGCGGCTGAGATCTAGTGTGGCTGCGCGCTTTAATTCTGTGGACCCCGGTGCTGCCTCAACCAGAATGTGCCACGTGGTCTTTGGGATTTATTTAATTCCAGAAATTTATCCAAACTTCTAAATTGAATATCTTTCTGTAGGATACTCCAAAAATCTTCAAACAAATTTTGTTCGAAAGCTCTTGAGCTCTAGTTTCTGTCAATACCAATTAGGTTCTGTGGAACTCAGAGTTATATTCTGTAGAAAATAATCTTTCCTAATGCAAATGCAATTTTTCCAGACAAGATATCCACGGGAAAATTCCCCAAAATTCACATAAAATTTATTGCCCTATTCTTGATTATCAGGCAAAGTTTGGGAGCCATAACACCTGTTTAACGCTCTGGATAATTCAATTTCCTTTTTCAGTTATTGAATTTTCACAGCTATTAGGTTGCTTTATTAGGTCCCAAAATTTTACTGAGTCTTCCTTTAGTCATACCCTAGCTCCTGTTAAAGTCTTGGATTTAATTAACCTACTATACTAGTCCTAAATCAGTTACAAACCAAATATTGATTTAATGTCTAGAAACTCAATTATAAAGTAAATCCAGAAATTCTTGCCGAATTAGAAATACAATAACTCCTTCCCCACAGCTTAGAAAATTATGAAAACAAATTTTGCTAAAACCAGAACCACTCCCTCCATCTTGATTATCAACTGTTAGCTAGGTTCAAGCTACAGTTTCCTCTCGGAAATTTTTGGAAGTTGATTGCTTGCCATACTTTCGGAGACCACAATCTGCTATGATCATCTCCTGTTCTTTGCAAGAGCCTTGATCATATTCCCTAGTATCTACCATCGAAGTTCCAGAGCCAATTAAGGTCCCTGTCATATAGTGATCACCATGAATTAAATTATGGTCTTAAAATAAATAATTTTCAAAGTCATTTATATATCCATGTTATCTGCATATCGTATAGTGACCGAAGTCGAGGAGGAGCCAGAAGCCTTGGAAGAGAACCTTCCAATTTTTAACTCAGAACCTGACCTGCAACAAGGCAAGCCCCGGTTTGCATTTAAGTCGTTTATGAGCTTTTGCTTTATCACTATGATGAATAGTATATGAATTGTGCATTACGTTTAGGGTGAATGATACTCCACTTGCATGACCAAAAATCCCAGGGGTTTATTTGGTACGAGTTACAGTTTGACTTGTAGTAACTGCTTTGAGATGTATCTCACAGGATTGGTTGAATAGAACATGGCTTAATGTAATAAAGCTGAGACCGGGTAGGGAATGGATAGGAAGCGGCGAGAATTGAGTCTCGGTCGCATAGCCCTGCCTGTGTTGATTAAGGCCCGTCCGTATGCGGCCCCGCTGGACAAGCTTGAATTGTACCGACAATATAATGGACATATGGAATCCAATAAACTGACGTAGCTTGGTTACTTGGGTGTCGAGGCATACCGTTCCGTTTTATAGGTGTGGGTTGAGGGTAGCAAGGTGTAAATCCGCTGGTGGGCACGTCAGAGTACGCCCCACGCAGGGACCTCCTGCCCGTGACGGATCGACCGGTTCGGCATTTGAGTGTCTTGCGAAAGGTTGCCATATACGACTAGTACTGAAGTGTTATGTAGGTACGATTGTGCTCGCTGACACTTCCGAACGACGTATGTGTCGTGTTGTCCGGGTGTGTCCTGATTGCAATCACTGTCCCTCGCAGTAATAGAGTACCACTTGTTCACTGTGTCGTGACGTAGTAAATACTAAAGAAGTCAGAAAAGTCATATTGTATTGAATTATAATTACTTTGCAACCTTGTATGATTTAGAGATAGTACAATTAAAAGTTTACAATTTCCCCATACTTTAGCTGTAATAGCACTACGTGCTTTGGGCATGTCATATCTTCGGTAAAGCGTTTCTTGTTTGATTGTGGAGCCCATGATGTGCCGTGCTCGGAGAATGTCATTTGCTACTTAAAACTTGATTATAAGGATCCACTTGTAGGCGAGTTATTTATGCTATTCCTTACCTACGTTTAGTGTCCCCGTGCATCTGTCTAGTGAGACGGTTAAGTCTTGCTGAGCCTTAAGCTCACGTTTGCAGTTAACGAGTTTTTGCAGGTTACCCTATTCAGGATGGGTTTGACGATGAGGCAACACCCCCTCCAGGGTGTACAGCCGAGTGGGAACCCTGCACGCCGCCATAGTTTGAGTGTTGCTAGTGCAAAGTATCCCTGGCATGGAAAACTTTGCTTTTTGCATAGCTAGTGCTGAGAGCGTAGCTATGGTATGTATATATTTCTTTACATCCGCTAGTATTGTGAAAACTTCCGCTGTGTATTAAATAAAAGACTTGGTCTTGTACTTTATTCTGGTTCTATTCTTGTAAACTGTTGGGTGTCGCATCGCACGACACCACCCAATGAGATCCTCGGATGTGTGGATCCTGGTCCCCACAGACATGGTATCAGAGCTTTGTTGGGAACAGTGTACAGGAAAAGAACATATTTTCAAAAATTAGGAACTTGAGTGAGAAATTAGTTATATGCCGTTATAAGGAGTATTATTAGTATAAGATATAAAGGTGGTAAACTAACTATGTGTTATTATATTCTGTAACGACGCTCCGACATCAGGTAAGAGGTAAGGTACGCCACCGAGAGCGGATCAATCTCGGTAAGCTCAGCATACGAGAGGTGGTATGTGAAATTTCCGTGGCTTGGTACGGAAAGTCAATATGAGTCTTTGAAACTTTCCATGTTTCTAAGAACATATGACACGCGGTACCCCAGCGTGACCCAAAGTTAGAGGGAAACCCCGTCGGGTGGTATGTAACCCGATAGTGTGTTCTCATATCTATGAGAACATGCGAACACGTATGCCCGAGCGTGTATAAGCCGGATCGTACGGGAGTCTTTGCTGTACAGACGTATTTACAGCCATGTACCTCGAGACATGGCCTCGCTCGAGGACGACTCACGCCAGAGTCGTATGCATTTACTTTTAGTTATATATTATTGTGACTGCCTGCCGTGTTTCCCCGTGCCGCCCTTGAGGTGCGAAGGTGTGAAAGGGGATTTTTTGTCTTCTGCAGGTAACCTAACTCCAGTAGCAACCCGTGTAGAAGCCGTTTGCGAGGGAACGATATAGGAACCACCTATAGACGTAACCGGATGTACCGGATAGAATTTCCTTTCGTGAGGCACGTAGTACCGTCAGTATCAAACAGGATACTAGACCCTCCCCATCGACAGAATGGTTGCATTGTGTTTTGAGAAAGTCCGACTATCAGATACTGATAATTTCGGGATCGACTTGATAAAATGGATAGAACCAAGATTCTTGCTTTCTGGTAGAAGTAGCTCAACTTCGCCAGGTTGTAATCTTGGTTAGCAATTAGATAACATAAGCATATCCTACATGAATGGAAAGCTCGTGAAGGTCTCTCCAACTTTTCCGTTGATCATAAAGACAGAAAAGCTTGTTAATCTGTTGAAAACGGGGGTTTACTGTAATTACTCCACATGAACCCACCTTTGTACCGTTTCTGTATTCTTGCCATAACTCACTGTAGAAAAATCCACTACCTTATTGGGATATATGTTTGAGAAGGGTAGGTAGAGATTCACGAGTTTGTTTTGGGGAGTCCTTCCTGATTTTAATTGGAGTTTAACCAAGTTGGGAAGACAGCACAGTAAACTGCATGACTGCTGATGCAAACTAGTCAGCTTTACTGTTGAGTTTGGATAATTATAACCCCTAATCCAGAACAGTGATATGGTTACGCATGTACATTTCTGGAAAGCTTAGGAAGTCATCTATCAACTTTATTTATCACTCCTGACCTGAATCTAGGTGTAGCTATGCCTAATTCCATTTGTCGCAAATTTGGTTCCTGCAGTCCAGAACTTGGAACAGTTTGCACATAATTGTGAATTGATGCATAATACCTTCATGACAAGGTTGTCGTGGTGGAACTTCTTTAGTTCTGGATTGTTAACACGATGTTACTCAATGTTTATTTTGACACTACCTCAATATCTTATCGTGATGAACCTGTATAGAATGTGGAGATAAGCCCATATACAGGGGAGGTTCTGTCGAAATTTTCAGAACCCTTGAGTCAACTTAAAACTGGTATAGATTGTTCCTACTAGTTCAACAGTGGCTGTATGAGTACAATCTGGAAAGGTTTTGAAGTTTACTACAATTTTTGTATTCAACATAAAGTTTAGTTCTGACTTCTTCTGTATGAAACTTACGGGTTACTGCAGACAGGTCAGATAAACCAGAACTGTACTCATTTCCAGATTGCAGCTTTGACTGAACCAATTGATTATGGATATTTCTTTTTGTCCCACATCACCAGTGATTGGGTCGAATACTTAAACGTGTATTGACATTCGGGTATATTTGTCCACAGATGGCAGCACCAAGAATTCAGTTGCCTAATGGATGGGTGTTCTCAACATGCACCGGGCACGCCGGTTTTCCGGACGTGTTTGCACGGTTGCTCTGCCAGTTTGGCTATTTGGTGTTACCTAGCTATTGGGGCAAGAAATTCCAGGAGGGCGGTATGTGGAGTTGCACCATCTACGTCGATGTGCCTGCCGGTCCACCGCACCTCGGATGGGCTCCATACTCCATCAAGATCAAAGGATTGATATTAGAAGAAACATAGAGCTACGCCGCAAGTGTTGCCATAGGGAGGTTTTGCAAACTCCATTACCGTCATCTGGTGGGTACTCCGTATGAGTTCTTTCCAGTCAACGGCAGGGCTTCTGAAGCCTGGGCAACCCGCTTGCTTGCGGAGGTGGGAGAGCATGGCGAAACATCCGCAACAGCCTTAGCGATGTATGCAGCAGCCTCACATCGCGAGAAGGGTAATCAAAGGACATGCATAAAAGAATTGACAAACAATCTGAAGCAAGCCATGAAGCGAGCAAATCACTTTGAGTGGGCAAATGACGGACTTAGGGATATGATGGCTCCTCTTAATCATCGTTTGAACCTTAGGGAGAATCAATGGCATGACGCTGTTATGGATTTGGCCGCGTCTCGCCAGGAGACTCTAGAGAGAGATATTGATCTGGAGGCAAGCCTACTTTATGGGCACCAACGGGACACACAGTTGAACGTGGTGACTGCAGACAGGGATCAGTCCAGAGTAGAGGCTCAGAGCTGGAAGACCAGCTGTGAACAGGCTCAACAAGAGAATGAGGCCTGGGGGATGTTTATGATACAGGCAGATTGGCAAGCTATGGCTGCCAAGAAGACGTTGATGTCGAACGATGTATCAACTTCTATTCCAGCACCCGTATCAGAGGTGCCTAGCCCTGAAGATGAAGAAGAAGAAGAAGACCCAGAGGAACTTGAATACGTCGAGTAGAGCGTATTGAAGTTAGATGTGGTAGCACTTCCGCCAACACCGGGCGGCATATAGTTAAATGGTTGCAAATGTTTCTCTTTTGTGACCATGTTTGTGTCATATTAAGAGTAATGGTTGTGGTGTCTAGCTAGTGAGATGAGTATGACATGTCAAGAAGGCCAAGTATGGTAGAGATGTATTTCCATAAAGGGAGTCCATCATTTTGGGTTTACTACTGTAAACTTGGTCTTGAGATGATATATTTTGTATAAAGTTTGTGCTTTATCAATATATGTAAATGTTATGCATCGTCTATTATTGTCTACCGCATTTCTAAGGGAGGATAAACTTGAGGCAATGGGACTTACCGTGTTATTCATTATATTGCAGTATGGTGCGTACTCGTACAGCCTCAGAGGTGGGAGGATCTAGTGGAGGACAGGGGGATGACACACCACCCCCGGGGCAGAATACGCCTCAGACGCAACCACCTCCACCACCTCCAACCACACTCCCCAGGAGTCTCGCGGAGGTTCTCGCTGCAGTGCTCGGCTCGCGCGACGAGCAAACCGAGTTACTGCGGACGTTGGTGCAGCACTCGTCCCGTCAAGGGGGACGACAGGATGATGGACCGCGTCAGCAATTTCAGAGTTCCTACTCTGATTTCTCATCGACACACCCACCGGTATTCAGAGAAGCCGATGAACCGTTGGACGCGGATAACTGGCTCCGCACCATTGAAGGAAAGTTCGGTTTACTCGCGGTAATCGAACAGCAGAAGACATTGTTTGCAGCGCAACAACTGCAGGGGTCTGCCGGTGCGTGGTGGGCCAATTACCTTGCCGCACGCCCCGCAGGCCATGTTGTAAGCTGGACCGAATTCCAGGAGGCGTTTCGCGCCTACCACATCCCTCCCGGGATTATGAGGAGGAAGCTTCAAGAGTTCTTGGAGCTAAGGCAAGGAGGAAGGAGTGCATACGAATACTCCAAATCATTCAACCACTTGGCCCAATATGCTCAGGACCAAGTGAATAACGAAGATCGGAAGCGGGAATGTTTCTACCGGGGTTTGAACCCCAAGTTGAAGGACAAGCTTGTCCTGTTCAACCGCGGCAACTTCAACGACATAGTCAATGCCGCTATCATGCAGGAGGACGCTACGCGCGATCTGTCCTCCGATAAAAAGAGGAGGGGTGCTCCACAGAGCAGCGGAGGTGGTACTCCTCAGAAGTACCGTATGGTGTATCGATCACCATCCGGCCAGAGGTGGCAGCCGCCATCGCGACCACCAATGTTCCGTGGTCGTCAGTTCAACAACGGCGGATTTCGGCCGCAGCAACAACAGGGGATGGTTCCACGTGCACTTCCACCTCCACCACGTGCACCGGGATTCCGTCCTCCCCTTCGTATTGGCCAAACCCCGTACACGTGTTTCACGTGTGGACGTACGGGGCACTTCGCCAAGGATTGTCCGCAGAATCGACAAGGTGGAGGGCAATCATCTTACCAGGGGGCCAACCAACCCCGCAACCCGCCCAAGAAGCTAGCCACCAGACCCAACAACATCCACCACCTCGCCATCGAGGATGTTCCAGAAGGCGCACCCGTGCTCACGGGTACGTTCTCTGTCTTAAATCATTCCGTAGTCATACTTTTTGACTCCGGAGCTTCACACAATGTCATTAGTAAATCTTTTGTCGTTAAAAGTCAATTGCCTGTTATCTCCACAAAAACACCATATATGATTTGCACTCCAGCAGGGAGGGTAGTAACATATGAGGTAGCCCATAAAGTGCCTCTTGACCTAGATGGGAATGTCTATCCTACCTCCTTCATTATCCTAGAAACTCAAAAGCTAGATATCATCTTAGGAATGGCATGGTTGCAATACCATGGTGCTATCCTTGATATCGTTCCTCGAAAAATTTATCTAAACTCTCCACTCCATCGGCCCCAGGTTCTCAATCTTGAGAACATCATTCCATTAGACCCATCCACTCACAACACCGAGGTTATGGAACTTAAGGATATCCCGGTAGTATGTGAATACCCCGACGTATTTCCTGAAGATCTTCCTGGTATGCCCCCAGAGAGAGATATAGAGTTCAAGATTGAACTTGCACCAGGAACAGTGCCAATTTCAAGACCACCCTACAAGATGGCACCTAGGGAACTTGCAGAACTGAAGGAACAATTAACTGAACTTGAGAGCAAAGGTTTTATTCGTCCAAGTTCATCACCATGGGGTTGTTCTGCACTGTTTGTAGAAAAGAAAGATAAGACCTTGAGGCTGTGTGTAGACTATCGTCCACTTAATGCTGTCACCATCAAGAACAAGTATCCACTACCGCGCATTGATATTCTTTTCGATCAATTAGTGGGTGCTAAAGTGTTTTCGAAGATGGATCTTCGTTCTGGTTATCATCAAATTAGAATCCGACCAGAAGATATATCCAAGACAGCATTCTCAACAAGGTATGGACTGTATGAGTATTTGGTTATGTCCTTCGGATTAACCAACGCCCCAGCTCATTTCATGTATCTCATGAACTCAGTGTTCATGCCGGAATTGGACAAGTTCGTCGTGGTCTTCATTGACGACATACTTGTGTATTCAAAATCCGAAGAAGAACATGCTCAACACTTGCATATTGTGCTTCAGCGATTACGGGACCATCAGTTGTATGCTAAGTTCAGCAAGTGTGAATTCTGGATCAACCAGGTGCCATTTTTAGGGCACATCATTTCAGCAGAAGGTATTGCAGTTGATCCAAGCAAGATCAAGCAAGTCCTCAAATGGGAGTCTCCAAAGTCTGTACATGAAGTCCGAAGTTTCCTGGGTTTAGCAGGATATTACCGGAGGTTTATACCCAGTTTCTCCAAAATAGCTAAACCAATGACAGAACTTCTGAAGAAAGGACAAAAGTATGTATGGACTGAGGCATGTGAGGCAGGTTTCAAAGCATTGGTGAAACACCTTACAACGGCACCAGTTTTAGCCCAACCAGACACTACCAAAGCATTTGATGTCTATTGCGATGCATCTGGGATTGGTTTAGGTTGTGTGTTAATGCAAGAGCGAAGAGTGATCGCGTATGGGTCGCGACAGCTTCGGAACCACGAGCAGCACTACCCGACTCATGATCTTGAACTGGCTGCTGTGGTACTAGCATTGAAGATGTGGAGGCATTATCTACTGGGTAATTTAGTACACCTCTACACTGATCACAAAAGCTTGAAATACATCTTCACCCAGAAGGATTTGAATATGCGACAAAGGCGATGGTTAGAATTGATCAAGGATTATGAGATTGAGATCCACTACCATCCAGGCAAGGCGAACGTAGTCGCAGACGCTCTGAGCCGCAAGTCCCATATCAACAATCTTTCCATTACCTCGAGGGAGGGAAAGGAAGAACTGAGTCTCTACTTGGTTCCATATGGGGCGCTCTACAATCTCGCTCTCATTCCTACCATCAGGGAGAATATTATGGCAGCTCAGAAGGCGGACAAGGGGATGTCACATATTCAACAAAGAATAAAGAAGGGGGAGATGAAATGCTTCCGAAGTGACGATGAAGGTACCCTCTGGTTTAACGACCGTATAGTGGTACCCCGAAACATGGAACTTCGGAGGAAGATACTGGATGAAGCTCATTTATCCAAGTATTCCATTCATCCGGGAAGTAACAAAATGTACCAAGATTTAAGAAAGAAGTTCTGGTGGACTCGGATGAAGCGGGAAGTAGCTAAATATGTATCCGAGTGTGATACGTGCCGGCGAGTGAAGGCCGACCATATGAAAGCAGCAGGACAGCTTCAACCTTTAAGCATACCAGCTTGGAAATGGGAGGATATCAGCATGGATTTCATTGTTGGGTTGCCTCCCACTCTCCATAAGCACGACTCAATTTGGGTGATAGTTGACCGACTGACTAAGACGGTGCATTTCATTCCCGTTAATACCAACTATCATTCCTCAAGATACGCGGAGTTATATATTGCCAGAATCGTATGCCTCCACGGAATACCCCGCACCATCGTCTCAGATCGTGGGGCTGTATTTGTTTCGCGATTCTGGGAGCATCTCCACGCTGCACTGGGAACCAAGTTAATTCGGAGCTCGGCCTATCATCCTCAGACTGATGGACAAACTGAACGGGTGAATCAAGTGCTAGAAGACATGCTTCGTGCCTGTGCCATCCACCAGGGCAAGAACTGGGATGATCATCTACCTTTGGCGGAGTTTTCATACAACAACGGTTACCAGGCTAGCATCCAGATGGCACCTTATGAAGCTCTTTATGGCCGGAAGTGTCGCACACCCTTGAACTGGTGCGAATCAGGTGAACGGGCAGTATACGGCATCGACTTAGTAAATGAAGCCGAGGATCGAGTTCGCACTATTCAAGCGAATCTCAAAGCTGCTCAGTCTCGACAGAAGAGCTACGCGGACAAGCGACGTCGACCTCTTCACTTCGAAGTTGGAGATCAAGTTTATCTCCGAGTATCCCCTACGAAGGGTATCCATCGCTTCGGGGTAAAAGGGAAGCTAGCTCCCCGCTTTATTGGGCCATTCGCAATAATCGAAAGATGCGGACCTGTGGCATATCAATTGGAGTTACCAAAGTCACTTTCCGGAGTCCACAATGTGTTCCACATTTCCCAATTGCGGAAATGCCTTAAGACTCCAGCTGATATCCGCATAGAGGATTTGGAAGCTCTCCAACCAGATCTCACCTATTCCGAGCATCCAACTCAGATCATCGATGAAAAGACTCGCACCACAAGAAGCCACACCTTGCGTTTCTACAAGATCTTGTGGAGCCACCACAGTGCCGAAGAGGCCACGTGGGAAAGTGAGGAGTATCTTAGAACGAACTATCCGGACTTGTTAGCGGCATATGTTCGATAGATCCTTTTTCCTTTGCCTTCTTTTGCAATCTCGGGACGAGATTCTTTTAAGGGGGGAGGAATGTAAAACCCCACTTTTATGGCATGTTAAGTTCATGTGGGTTTTGTGATCAACTATTTTGGATCTCCAATATAATGGTACACATGAACTATGCCATCCAAAACTTTTCTTGCACTCTTTGTTAAATTCTTTTATCATGGGTATTAGACTTCACCATGAATCCAAATTATATTCTATTCACCTTTTAAGAATAAGAATTTTTGGATAAGGATTAGTAAGCAATGCACAATGAAGCCCTAATAAGCTCTAAACCAAATATTCAAATTAAGGGCTCTAAATTTTTCCATGAGCTCCTAAATTCCTCAATAGCATGCTTACAAAGTTTCAAGATTTTAGAAACTCATCTACTATTTTTATTGAGGTGCTTGGCAAATTTGAATCAAATTCAAATCTGAATTTTTAATTCTTCTCCAACTTCTTTAAACATAAGAATTGAGTTCACCATTGTGTTCAGAATAATTCATTTGCCATCTCCACAAAATTTCATGATTTTTGGAGTTGATCTTCTATTTTTAAATGAATTAGTAACTGAACTGTGGGGAGAATCACTGGACAGTGGGCCCCACATGTCAGCTCCCCTTTTTAAACGGATCAGCTCAACCCCGCCACCTCTGCACCGCCGCGTCCCCGCTCGACACCGCGCGCGCGCATGCAGCTCCAGCGAGCTGCCTGCCTGCTCGCCGCGGCCCTATAAAAGGCCGGCCGAAGCTCCCTTTAATCCTCATCCCCGATCACAGCTCCACTGCCTCGCCACTATTCTTCCGCCGCGCGCCAACGCCGCCGCTCGCCACTGCTTCGCGGCGTGCCACCGTTCCGCGCCGTTTCAAGCCTAGCTCCAAAGAGCAAAAAGGTGCGCCTGATCAAACTCTAGCTCATGGTACAAACCGTTTCCCTTATCGTTGAAGCCTGAGCGAGTTATTGTTCGTTTCCTCTACGGCCGAGGGTAGATAGCTAGCTATGATTTCATGTCAAATTCCTTTTCGGCAAGCAATCATCCTTTGCAATTACTTAGAGATAGTTTCTATAGGCCCTAGCGCTCCTGTCTGAGCAAAAACCTTTAAGGATCATCAAGCAACGGCTCTGAATTTCGAGTTTTGCTCGCCGCCGGTGAGAAAACCTCGGCTCACCGTCGAACTCGTGATTCCCGGCGACTCACTCCCCTTCTGCGCCCCTATCCTTGAACTCCATCATCCCAGAAAGGTTTTGGAGCAATTCCCAAGTGATTTGAGCTACTCTATAGAGAGTTCTATGTTGCCCGAGCGCTCATCGCCGCCACCGCCGTCGCACGACCTTTTCCGGCGAGCTTCAAGACCCACTGACCTCACCATCGTGCTCAGCGACCCCAAAAACCCCCAGGCGGCAAGTTTCCGCGAATCTGGTGCGTTGGATTGGCCGGCGGCGAGCTCGCCGGCGAGCCACCGTCGCGGGTGCCGCTCCGCGCGAGCACCGGCCCGAGGTAGACGACGACCCCATCGGGTCCCACCTGCCATTCACTGCGGGATCACGGTGCGGCTGAGATCTAGTGTGGCTGCACGCTTTAATTCTGTGGACCCCGGTGCTGCCTCAACCAGAATGTGCCACGTGGTCTTTGGGATTTATTTAATTCCAGAAATTTATCCAAACTTCTAAATTGAATATCTTTCTGTAGGATACTCCAAAAATCTTCAAACAAATTTTGTTCGAAAGCTCTTGAGCTCTAGTTTCTGTCAATACCAATTAGGTTCTGTGGAACTCAGAGTTAAATTCTGTAGAAAATTATCTTTCCTAATGCAAATGCAATTTTTCAAGACAAGATATCCACGGGAAAATTCCCCAAAATTCACATAAAATTTATTGTCCTATTCTTGATTATCAGGCAAAGTTTGGGAGCCATAACACCTGTTTAACTCTCTGGATAATTCAATTTCCTTTTTCAGTTATTGAATTTTCACAGCTATTAGGTTGCTTTATTAGGTCCCAAAATTTTACTGAGTCTTCCTTTAGTCATACCCTAGCTCCTGTTAAAGTCTTGGATTTAATTAACCTACTATACTAGTCCTAAATCAGTTACAAACCAAATATTGATTTAATGTCTAGAAACTCAATTATAAAGTAAATCCAGAAATTCTTGCCGAATTAGAAATACAATAACTCCTTCCCCACAGCTTAGAAAATTATGAAAACAAATTTTGCTAAAACCAGAACCACTCCCTCCATCTTGATTATCAACTGTTAGCTAGGTTCAAGCTACAGTTTCCTCTCGGAAATTTTTGGAAGTTGATTGCTTGCCATACTTTCGGAGACCACAATCTGCTATGATCATCTCCTGTTCTTTGGAAGAGCCTTGATCATATTCCCTAGTATCTACCATCGAAGTTCCAGAGCCAATTAAGGTCCCTGTCATATAGTGATCACCATGAATTAAATTATGGTCTTAAAATAAATAATTTTCAAAGTCATTTATATATCCATGTTATCTGCATATCGTATAGTGACCGAAGTCGAGGAGGAGCCAGAAGCCTTGGAAGAGAACCTTCCAATTTTTAACTCAGAACCTGACCTGCAACAAGGCAAGCCCCGGTTTGCATTTAAGTCGTTTATGAGCTTTTGCTTTATCACTATGATGAATAGTATATGAATTGTGCATTACGTTTAGGGTGAATGATACTCCACTTGCATGACCAAAAATCCCAGGGGTTTATTTGGCACGAGTTACAGTTTGACTTGTAGTAACTGCTTTGCTAATGCATAGGAGATCCGGTAGAAGTCGAGTAGTTGGAATCTACTCGCGAGAGATGTATCTCACAGGATTGGTTGAATAGAACATGGCTTAATGTAATAAAGCTGAGACCGGGTAGGGAATGGATAGGAAGCGGCGAGAATTGAGTCTCGGTCGCATAGCCCTGCCTGTGTTGATTAAGGCCCGTCCGTATGCGGCCCCGCTGGACAAGCTTGAATTGTACCGACAATATAATGGACATATGGAATCCAATAAACTGACGTAGCTTGGTTACTTGGGTGTCGAGGCATACCGTTCCGTTTTATAGGTGTGGGTTGAGGGTAGCAAGGTGTAAATCCGCTGGTGGGCACGTCAGAGTATGCCCCAGTCAGGGACCTCCTGCCCGTGACGGATCGACCGGTTCGGCATTTGAGTGTCTTGCGAAAGGTTGCCATATACGACTAGTACTGAAGTGTTATGTAGGTACGGTTGTGCTCGCTGACACTTCCGAACGACGTATGTGTCGTGTTGTCCGGGTGTGTCCTGATTGCAATCACTGTCCCTCGCAGTAATAGAGTACCACTTGTTCACTGTGTCGTGACGTAGTAAATACTAAAGAAGTCAGAAAAGTCATATTGTATTGAATTATAATTACTTTGCAACCTTGTATGATTTAGAGATAGTACAATTAAAAGTTTACAATTTCCCCATACTTTAGCTGTAATAGCACTACGTGCTTTGGGCATGTCATATCTTCGGTAAAGCGTTTCTTGTTTGATTGTGGAGCCCATGATGTGCCGTGCTCGGAGAATGTCATTTGCTACTTAAAACTTGATTATAAGGATCCACTTGTAGGCGAGTTATTTATGCTATTCCTTACCTATGTTTAGTGTCCCCGTGCATCTGTCTAGTGAGACGGTTAAGTCTTGCTGAGCCTTAAGCTCACGTTTGCAGTTAACGAGTTTTTGCAGGTTACCCTATTCAGGATGGGTTTGACGATGAGGCAACACCCCCTCCAGGGTGTACAGCCGAGTGGGAACCCTGCACGCCGCCATAGTTTGAGTGTTGCTAGTGCAAAGTATCCCTGGCATGGAAAACTTTGCTTTTTGCATAGCTAGTGCTGAGAGCGTAGCTATGGTATGTATATATTTCTTTACATCCGCTAGTATTGTGAAAACTTCCGCTGTGTATTAAATAAAAGACTTGGTCTTGTACTTTATTCTGGTTCTATTCTTGTAAACTGTTGGGTGTCGCATCGCACGACACCACCCAATGAGATCCTCGGATGTGTGGATCCCGGTCCCCACATCAAATTGATTCATGTTCCTGAAATCTTCAAATACTGGCGGAGACTAGATTTCGCTCGGCAGCTGCCTCCTCGGAACCGGCACCGAGTCCAAGCCGTGCATCATTCCCACGTCTCCCCCTTGTTCATGTGGACCTCGATGCTTATTGACAAGCGGGCCTAGGTAAGTTGGTAAGTCTCCGACTCACTTTTGGGGCCACGCATAATTCCGTGTGCCTACCTGTCTGACACGTCGTATAGGTTGCCCCGAATGAACAAGAGTGAGGGATAGATGACTTGAGATGGCAGACAGTTGGGCATGCTTAGTGTAGCAGCTCCCTCCGATGCCTCCCACTATTCGTGTGTGAGTCTTAGCTCTGCAACTTCATAGTATCCCTATGAAGTGTTGGCTCCTGCGCCACTCAGGTCCCTCGGTGGACCCGGGAACTATGTAGATATCCCCGAGCAGATTTATGAAACGTGAGCAATGCCCCGATGTGCTGCCATCTCAAAAGAACAGCAATAGATCGTTCCGGTCACCCCAAACGAACTGGCTCGACCAGGTTTAACTTTGATTACCCATTACATAAGTCACCGAGCGTAGGATTTCAGCGCTACCCTGAGAACTTTCCGGTCTACTCACCCCTCCGAACTACGAACTGCTCACTGGAGGGGTGCAAACAAACTTGTGAAATGATAAGGAGCGGGCGCCTGTTGATATTTCCTACGCACTACTAACAAATAATCCCTAGCAATGGTGCCAGAAATACTTGTTGATAGTTCTTAAATCACAGATAAAATTTGCAAGTGCATGAAATCTATCGATGTAGCATTTCCCCTTTTAGAGTATTCCCAAAGGGTGTCTTCTATATTCTCCCAAAGGAAGGCTAGGTGGAAGCAAAGCAATCATCAAATGGAGAGGCTAGGTTGGTCTAGGTAGGGTTCTAGCAAGGATGGATAAAAGATAATTAGAGGTAGTGTGACACACAAGAGCATTCTATCCTAAGGGGGTAAATGAGGTAAAGAGGGATCAGGCTAAGAGTTAGGTAATACTCCTACTGTGCTTCTAATGTACATATACATAGCCTAAGTTAGTTACTAATGATCATATCAATTATGAATTATCATGCTAAGTGGATTAACAGATCGGGCATGGGTTTACCCCTAGCAATACTAGGACAACTCCCGCCAAGAGCATGTGGCATAGCCGAACGTGGAGGATTACAAAGGACGGATAGTGCTGTCACCACCTACTGCCTACCTCTTCAATCTGTGGGTCTACAAGACATTCAACGCTACTTATCTATCCTAGCACCATGCAAGCATAAGTAATTACCTTAAGAGACTAGGCACAAGCCATCCTAAGGCAATGAATTAAATCATCGTTGAACCAATGTTAATACATAGAATAAGTGATTCACATTAACATAATCATATCATAGCTAATTTGACTATAGTTGGGGTTTGTATTGTTTATGATGATATAATGAGAATGGTATAGTATAATCATAAATACTACTCCTACCACATATATGGGATCCACAATCAAACAAGAAATGCTTCATCCAAGTATATGAACAATAGAAGATTAAACATAATATCTTTATTAAGAGCAAAGTCACGAATATAAATAGGGATATGAGAGCCATACCTTTCCCAGTTAGAAATTGGGAAGAGACTCCTTCTCCTACTTGTACTATTGACTAAAGGCTCTCCTCTCTATAGCCTAACTCATCTAAAACTATGGAGAATAGTGTATACAATGGATGAATACTCAAGTGGTGTGTGTGAAGTGAGGGTAGGAGGTCCTATTTATAGGTGGAGAAGGGTCGGTTCCTGCCACCAAAAGTGCGCAAATCAGCCACCACTGACTTCTTCAAGTTGGGAGGAGCCAACACGTGGCGATTGACCGAGTTTGGCGCCAGGACCAAGTCGGCCGACTAGGGGGGGTCGGTCAACCTGGTCTCTACACCATTTCTCGTGTGCTTTCTCCAGGTCACTGCCAGGTGGGTCCCATCCCTTGATATGAGTGCTACATCGTTGGATGGTCTTGGATACTTCTGTGGGTCATTTGATCTATGTGGTGCCACATGTCCGTGCTTGATTGGCTGGGATGGTATTTTATAGGATTGCTCCCCCTCTTTTACCTCACTTCCTGCAATAATTCCTTGCATGCACTATTTCTCCAAGGACAAGTGAAAATAGGTTAAATAGAAAGGTGATGTGTGCAAGTAATGACAATTCTTTCACATAATTGAGTTATATTGACGGGTGAAATTGATATATAACAGTTGTCAACAAACTCTCTCAAGCTTATCCTTTGCTCGTCCTGAGCAAAGTCAATACTTTAGGTTGATGATCAGGAGTTGCTACAATGTTCTATTTTTTTTCAAAAGTTTCATGTGCACAACAGAGTACTCTACCTAGTATTTCAAAAATTGGCATGGTACTTCACCCATCTAAAGTCACTATGGGGCTTATGTCATCTCCTATTCATGGGTGGTTGAAAGATAAAACACAAAATGGAGCACACATACCTTATAAATAAAGTTCCACTCAAATTCTGGAGAGTTCAATTTAGATTTTAAGTATCTCAATTTGATTCTATCAGTCTCTCCTTTATGGGTAGTGGAAATATGTCCTCGCCAAGACATTTTGCCTAAATTCATCCTACCTCTAAATAAGGCTTGTATGTGGATCTCGGTAGGGAATATAGTAGGCATATTTGCAACACATAATATTGCTAAGTCAAAAAAGCAAGCCTTAGGAGAAATCAATTCAAAACTACTTGATTCAAGACTTGTGCATGTGTGATGGAATGGAGGTGGATGTGGATATTTGAGATGACTCCTTTTTGAGTGGACTCTCTTATTTTGCAGGGATGAAACATGGCTACTTTTCATTCTCTTTCTTTTTTCTCATGCTTTTGAAGTAAGCATGCATTTTTTTCTTTTTCTTGTAGCCATGTCTTCTACTCCCTTTTTATCCAATAAATTTGGAGAGAGTTCTAGGCATGAAGGATATATAGTTTCTCTTTTTATTGTGAATGGTGGTACGATGGGATTTTGCTTACTTCTATTGTAGAAGTATAGCATGTGCATGTGAAGTCTTGAATTCAAAAAGTAATGAATGAAATCTCACGTGGGTCTATACTAGTTTGACAAAGCTCAATGTAAAGACAAATAGCATATGCATAAGGTCTATCAATGTAATATATCATATGGCTTTGGTAGGTATTTCCAATCAAATGAGAGTAACTTAAATCTTTTTAGAATTTTCTCCAGAAATCTAAGTTTCACTTTCAAACTAGAAATAGCAGCCCTATCACTACATCATATCGCACAACAACTTAGAATGGATTAAGATTTTTCTACCCACAATTTCCAAATCAAGGCAAAAGTAATTTTAGCCAATGAGAGCAATATGTTGAAGAGTAGTAAGTTGTAAACTAGGGACTTAGGAAAATTAAAACAGAGCAACTATTCAGCATTTCATCTATGTGAATTCCAAGTCATTCTTACCACACATCTTTTATTTTATTTGAAAACAAATCTAATCTACTTATTATTATTATTATTTATATGCAAGGTGGATGATGGAAAATAAATATACAAGGGGTGTGATACAATTTACCTCAAGTGGGGGTCCTGCCCCAAGCTTGTTCCTCACTCAACTCTGTGATGACGTTTGAGCCCTTGATGACGGAAGTATGCCGCGAGATCGGCTTGTTGTTGTTGTAGTGTGGAGTTGAAGTTGGTGAATTGAGCGTCAATGTGTCGTGCCAGTCTTAGGTACCTTGGACATGCCTTTGGAGAGTGTTGTAGATGTCACCCGTCCTCACTTCAAGCTCTCTTCCATACATTTAGTGAGATATGTCATTCCTTGGCTATAGTCACGATGACTTCTAGCCGAAGAAGAATGACATCTTCTCATGGACGTTGAAGGCAAGCTGCTAGAGCTGGAAGTGGATAGGGGTGGCTCTCACGTGGCACCTGGCCATCCAAGCCAAGACGAACATTTGGTCTCATACGATGGAGGTTGAGTCCATCCGGGTGCATCATCTGTTGGGTTCTCTTCCTCTTCGTACTCATGGACCGTGGAGGTTGTCAGAGGCATGGCCGCTCTTCTTGTACGGCTTCTAGTTATCCTGTTAGAGATATTACTTCTTCGGGCTTCCTCGATGGGAAGAAGGTCAATGGTTAGCCTCCGGCATTTGTACAAATGATAATCCGGGTTAGGTAACCGAATTTCATTGACAAAGCCGGGATAATAAAATAACAAAGAGTCATCTTGATCATGCTTAAGGGTATGTCCTTATACTAAATAATCTTCATTAATTAATTCTCTTTTATTTTAAATATACTCAAATGAAGAACATTCTTGTGCTCCTACCCTACTAGCAATACGAGTAATCAATGAAGTGCATTCAATTGACCCTGTTCTTGCAATGTAATATAACCATTGTGTCATCATGGCAATAAATGAAGCAACTTTTATCTTTTTAATTATGGCAAATAAACTTTTCAGCTCATCATCAAGAACTACCCTTACATCTCCTCTAGGGAACATAGTCATAGCCACCCATCTATGCATGAAGCGTAAAGTAGGGTTGTGCAAGTGTCTATTCCTAGGAGCACTACATCTAATCTCACTAGTTAAATCCGGCCGAAAACTTTGTTTGTTAAACATAGACAAAGCATCTAAATCTAGCAAACAACATTTATGGAAGCCTAGGATTTCACTTAATTCTTTCCATATGATGTTGTATTCTTTTTGAAATAATCTAAAAGAAATACCATGAAATCCTATTTTGAGTGTGCAAAGGAATTGCATGGAGAGAAGGTGTGAACCTCTCTCCTCTATATGAGCAAATTATTCCATCCTAGTGCACGCCAAATGGAAAAGAATTCGGAATCCATACCTATTTTGGAGATCAAATCCAGATCATAAGCTTTGTATGAGAAAACTCACGATCTTGGAGGAGCTTGTGTGCTTGATCTTCGACATCACTTTGTATGTTGAGGTCGTCGTCATGAAGAAGTTGGTGCGGATTGCTCCTCTCACCCATGGGAGTGTCCTCACCTACACTCCTCCTCCGTGAACTTGGTGTAGAAATGGAAGAGGGACGTGCACTTTAATCTCCACCTTCGCTTGAGCTTGCAGCCTCCTTCCTCTTCCCAAACAACCTCTTCATTCCTTTCATGGCCACAACAAACAAGAACACAACAAGGCAAAAACTCGAAAGAGGTGATGTTAGTGAAACCAAAACTCCCAATGAATTTTTTCATTGAAGAACTTGAGAACAAATTGCAAATCCAAACAAAAGCAGATCTTATTGGGTTGGATTTGGGCAAGAGTATTTCAATGAAGAGCAAGAAAAACAATGTGAGCAAAAAATGACTTTGGGGAGGTGTGAAATGAGGTGAAGTGTGAAGAGGAGTGCTCCTCACGGCCACCATTTATAGTGTACACTCCCCAACGGTCACTAGGGAACCAAATGTAGCCGTTGGAGGAGAGAGAGCCAAAATGGCCCTTTCCCCATGTTGGCTGAACAGGGGGGTCGGCTGCACTACAATGTGGGCCCCCCTGTTCTCTCTTTTAGCAGGTGGTTCCCCAACGGCTATGAAATTAGCACGTTGGTGAATTACCACTTTTGCAGCTTAGAAACATTGTTTTCCGAATAAAAATCCTTTTCCAAAACCCAACATTTTTCTTTTTGTGAAAAATAAAGAAATAAAAATTATAGTTGAGAATAGAAGATTTTCAACTTGCTAAGAAAAACCAAATATGCAATGGTGAAAAATCAAACTAAATGGGGGAAAACCAAATAAAGAGAAAAGAAAAATTAAAGAAAAGGATAACTACCAATTTAACCTATTGGCTAGGTCTCACCACCGTCCAATGAGATGGACATTCCTCCTTCTTCATTTCTTGACATCTGGGCCTGGAGGGATGGGCTCGAACGGCTTGTCTTGCTTCTTCTGCCATTCCTTCTTTGGCACTTTGGTGGACTTGGGCCCTTGGGAAGGCCCAAACTTCTCTATCTTCTTGGGGTGTCGGTATGGATGATTAGACGGGTTCTCCGCATAGATCATATTCCTCATGAATGCAATGAGAGGGTCCACCCTTGGAGGTGTGATTTCGACCTCTGGAATGTGTTTAACATTCGGCGCATACTTGATACGGATCATGTAGCATTGCTCCAACTTTGGGCAAAAGATAAACATCTCCTCCTTGCCATTGATATGGAAGTGGGTTTCTCCAGCTCCCACATCTGTGCGAGCCTTCGCGGTTCTAAGGAATGGTCGCCCAAGAATGAGCAGCGTATCCTTCTCGACCTCCATGTCGAGCACCACGAAATCCAAAGGTATGAAGCAATTCTAGATTTTCACCAGAACATCTTTAGCGATACCCGCTGGATAACGGACTGAAGAATGAGCCAGTTGGAGCTGCATTGGTGTTGGAGTAAACTCTATGATGTTCAGCTGGTCGAAAACCACCTTGGGCATCACATTCACACTTGCTCCAAGGTCAAAGGGCCTTGTCAAAGTGGTGGGCCCCAATCGAACAAGATATTGTAGGACATCCGGGGTCCTTTCGCCAGTTGCCTCCCGTATCATGTTGACATTTTCCACGAGAGGTTCGGGCTGTCCTGGCATCTTGCCATTCTCCACTATAGGAACAGCGGCTGCCAGTTGAGCCAACTAAGTTTCCAACATCTTGTTGAAGCTCAATTGATTCTTAAAGGCTAAGGATAGTCCTTCAATCTTGGCATTAATGCTCTCTAGGGTCTTGCCATTAGCCGATAGTTTCTTAGATTGAGCATCATTGATTTTCAGATGGCTAATGGCAAGCTCTCTCAAGTTGGGCTGATTTCCATTATTGCCATTGTTGTTGTACCCTCCTTGAAAGAAAGGGTGTGGTTGTTGGCCCGACCCTTGACCTTCTGGACGATAGCCACTGTTGTTCCCATTGTTGGGCACATATAGGGCATCCTCACGGGTTTCTGGGTAGTCATTGCCAATATGGCCCATGTTGCCACAGACTTCACACGTGATGTGAGAGTCTAGGGCGTAGGCATTGACACATACCTCACCATTGCCTTGTACATCAATCTTCTTCATAAGGAGGTCCGATTTGGCAGCGATCATGTCCACCTCCTTCAAGGTGTGCATGCCTTGCTGGCAGGTATGGAGACGCTCATCGCTCCAACACATGTTTGACACCATATTCTCAATCAAATCTTTGGCTTTGGGTACCGTCAATGAGAAGAAGGCACCTCCAGCAGCAGCATCAACATGGTCAGGGGCGGAAGGGATCAGTCCATTGTAGAAGTTTTGGATAATTAGATAGTCATCCATCCCATGGTGGGGACAGGCCAGGATGTACTCCTGAAGCCTTTCCCAAGCCTCGGGAATAAACTCATTAGCATTTTGCTAGAAGCTGAAATTTTTTTCCATGTAGGGCATTTGTCTTGCCCAACGAGAAAAACTTGGCGAGGAATGTCATAGAACACTTCTCCCAAGTGTCTACAACACTTCGGTTCGTGTAGAACCACTGTTTCGCTCTCCCAAGAAGAGAGAACAGAAACAGCCTAAGACAGACAACATCAGGAGATACGTTCTTGATCTTAAAAGTGTTGCCGATCTCAAGGAACTATTGTAGGTGATCACTTGCATCCTCGCTAGCCTTCCCAAAAAATGGGTTGGCTTGCACCATAGTGATTAGGCCAGTCTTGATTTTGAAGTTCATGTCTCCCGTGTTAACAGTGGGCCCAACAGGTGCATTGTTAGCAGAGGGAGCCAAAAACTCACGAAGAGACTTCTGGGCCATTGGAGTTTTGATTGTTGATGCAGTTGCGCTGGCTGGCTTTACCGCTGGAAGCTTCTGAAGAGTGATAACACGAGGTCGATCTTTTAGAAGGGATTCGAGATCTTCAACAAATCATCCCTGACAACGGCGCCAGAAATGTCTGTTGATATTTCCTACGCACTACTAACAAATCATCCCTAGCAATGGTGCCATAAATGCTTGTTGATAGTTCTTAAATCACAGATATAAATATGCAAGTGCACATAATCTATCGATGTAGCATTTCCCCTTTCAGATTATTCCCAAAGGGTGTCATTTATATTCTCCCAAAGGAAGGCTAGGTGGAAGCATAGCAATCATCAAATGGAGAGGCTAGGTTGGTCTAGGTAGGGTTCTAGCAAGGATGGATAAAGGATAATTGGAGGTAGTGTGACACACACAGGAGCATTCTATCATAAGGGAGTAAATGAGGTAAAGAGGCACTAGGATAAGAGTTAGGTAGATACTCCTACTGTTCTTCTAATGTATATATACATACCTAAGTTAGTTACTAATGATCATATCAATTATGAATTCTCATGCTAAGTGGATTAATACATTGGGCACGAGTTTACCCCTAGCAATACTAAGATGACTCCCGCCAAGAGGTTGTCGCATAGCCGAACGTGGAGGGTTACAAAGGACAGATAGGGCTGTCACCACCTACTGCCTACCTCTTCAATCCATGAGTGTACAATACATTCAATGCTACTTATCTATCCTAGCACTATGCTAGCATATTAAGTAATTACCTTAAGAGCATAGGCACAAGCCATCCTAAGGCAATGAACTAAATCATCGTTGAACCAATGATAATACATAGCATAAGTGATTCACATTAACATAATCATATCATAGCTAATTGGACTATAGTGGGGGTTTGTAATGTTTATAATGATATAATGAGAATGGTATATCATAATCATAAATACTACTCCTACCACATATATGGAATCCACAATCAAACAAGAAACGCATCATCCAAGTATATGAACAATAGAAGACTAAAGATAACATCTTTATTAAGAGTAAAGTCACAAATACAAATAGGAATATGAGAGACATACCTTTCCCAATTAGGAACTGGGAAGAGACTCCTTCTACTCCTTCTCCTACTTGGACTATGAAATAGAGGCTCTCCTCTCTACAGCATAAACTACTCTAAACCTATGGAGAATAGTGTATACAATGGATGAATACTCAAGTGGTGTGTGTGTGTGAAGTGAGACTAGGGGATCCTATTTGTAGGTGGATAAGGGTCAGTTCCCGCCACAAAAAGCGCGTGAATCAGTCACCACTAACTTCTTCAAGTCGGGAGGAGCCAACACGTGGCGATTGACCCAATTTGGTGCCAGGACCAAGTCGGACAACTAGGGGGATCATCCGACCTGGTCTCTGCATTATTTCTCGTGTGCTTTCTCCAGATCACTATCAGGTGGGACCCATCCCTTGATACAGGTGCTACACCGTTGCATGGCCTCAGATACTTCTGTTTGTGGGCCATTTGATCCATGTGGTGCCACATGTTGGCACTTGATTGGCTGGGATAGTATTTTATAGGATTGCTCCCCCTCTTTTACCTCATTTCCTGCAATAATTCTCTGCATGCACTATTTCTCCATGAAAAAGTAAAAATAGGTTAAATAGAATGGTGATGTGTGCAAGAAATGACAATTTCTTCACATAATTGAGTTATATTGACGGGTGGAATTGGTATATAACAACCGTCAATAGCGCTTGCGCCCCGCCGGAAGTAGTTCAACTGCTAGTGGTCAGGCGTGTATATTGAACCGATACAAAAATGTTTATTGAACTCTTATTATTCAAGTCCCCAACACGAGCGCAATTTTAACCAACAACTAACTCCACGAAGACTCGACCTAAGGATCAGAGGCTACTGACGAAGTTCTGTATCCGGGGTATCGAAAATATCAGAACCGACGATGATATGCGACCACCATACGACTACGAATTGTATCTACACTCTCTCATGAGAAGGGGCCCGCCACCAATGCCCCGACATACCGAGGTCGGGGTACCCAGCCTGCCCAAGCACCGACCCAAGTGGTCGGGCAGATGATTCCTCCCGGGCTCGAGCCCGGGAGAGGCGTATGGTGGGCACCATAACTCTTGCAGAAATGACAACATGCGATGTGATCGATTGCAGAATAAACCTTCCATACGTCTCATTCATCGCAAAGGAATGATTAACCCACACACACAATATTGTCTTGGCGAGGAAGAAGAAGTCAAGACTATGAAGCTTCCGCACTCCGAGAAGCCCGAGCGTCTAGAACGAACACTGTACAACCCGACCCAACTATGAGGAATGTCGGTTAGATAGGACTGTCTCGTCCCCTATGAAAGGAACCCCAAGGCCTCCTCTGAGGGGGCTACTTCAGTTTGTATTCGCTTTACTTACACATTTCCTTACGCATTTACGTATGTGCCTTACTTACGCACTTACGTACGCGTTTCATTTACGCATTACTTTCTTAGAGCTTATTTTACTTTCCTAGAGTTCATGTACT
The DNA here is from genome assembly GCA_036927565.1 of Tuctoria greenei. Taxonomy (NCBI): domain Eukaryota; kingdom Viridiplantae; phylum Streptophyta; class Magnoliopsida; order Poales; family Poaceae; genus Tuctoria; species Tuctoria greenei. The sequence goes on from JAYESD010000001.1 coordinate 204,602,300, forward strand.
CGAGCAAGGCTCGTTTGTAATTTGTTCTCTCACCTTTTGAGCTAATGAAGATCACTGATAGACTCCCTCAGGATGTAGGCATTTTTTGTCAGAACCAGGATAAATATCTTGTCTTTTATAGCTAGTCATACAAAAACAAAAGTGATTCAATACAAATTTACTAGTCAATTTAAAAAACGTCGACAATAATGCTTAATTTTATTTGGGCATTTCATGCTCCGTACCTCCTTCCAAATACGGTTTGTTCCTGCTACACTATTTGACGACATTATACTTCCATATCATGACTCCTCACCTTCAATATATGTAACACCCTCATTTTCATCCATCATGCATTGCATACCTTATTATACATGTTTAACATTAAGAAACACAAAAAGGAACAAGTTTAAAATGAATTAGAACTAAAATAGCAGCTAAAAGCCTGTGTCAGTGCGGACTTGTCCGGACTAGACCCCGGACTAGTCCGATTTTCCCTCTGTTGTTTCTCGGACTTATCCGTTTTCGCCGCAGATTGGTCCCAAAATGTTTCTGTTGTTGTCCGAACTTGTTTGTTATCGTGTACAGGCTAGTCCGGTATTCGTCGCTGGAAACTTTAGGAGTTGTCCGATAATTCTTCACTTTGGTCCGAATTTTTAAAATTGGAGAAGACCTCCGGACTTGTCCGTCCTTATACCGGACTTGTCCGTTTTGTTCTCTAAAACTGACAGGACTTGTCCAGACATACACCGGACTTGTCCGTTAATCATTCCTTTCCATATCAGACTTGTCCGGCCCCTGAGCGGTGTAGTCCGGTGTGCCGACTCAGAATTATTTTTTCCTCCATTACAAGTTATTGTGTATTTGCCTTAAGTGGGCCCAAGAACGTCGTGCCTTGCCCCTATGGAGCCCATGTGGGACTCCATCAAGGCCTCCACCACCTTATACTCGAATTCCACCCAAACCCTACCACATCCACCCTATAGAAACAACCCTACACCCACCCTTTCATCTCTTTGCCACATTAGAGGTAATCCTTAACCCTAGTTCGTGAGAGCCGCAATCAAGGAGCCTCCACCACAGGGAGAAGAAGGAGAAGTGAGGAAGGAGGAGGATCAACTAAGATCGTCGTCGCTGCTGCGATCTACATCATCAATCCTTCATCATCAACATCCTCCTTTGCCAATTATTTGTCTCCTTTGATCTAGACGCCAAATTCTCGAGTCTTCAACCTTGAACCCTTGGATTCGTGGTAAACACCTTAGATTCATCTTTTCTATGTAAATTATGGTTCCATATAAACTTTAACCATGCTCTAGTTGAAAATTCGCCAAAACCCCAGCCATTACGGACTTGTCCGGTCCCTGTGCAGACTAGTCTGATTTCTTCTCTATTCAAGAACGGACATGTTCGGCCAGAGTGCGGACTAGTCCGATCTGTCAGTTCTTGAAATTTCTGGAACTTCTTTAATATCCTTCAAAATTACTTGGAACTTGTTTTAACATGTAAAACTTAATTGTGACAAATTGGTAGGCTATGATATCAACCTAATTACATGCATTACCACATAATTGCATTATTCGTGCATGTCATGACATATTGAGTAATATATGAACATTTATTGATTGTAATGCTTATTTTGTATGTTTGTTACGCGGAATAGAAGGTATTGCTCTAGAAGGTGCTGTCAAGGACCTCCATCACCAGAACTTTGAAGCTTTTGATCCTAACCAGTCTCAAGAGCAAGGTAAGTGTCCTTGATCATTTTGATTCTATTTTTAAATGTTTTGTTTGAAAAATTGCATGCTTGTGTCAAATTGATGAGAAACCCAAAATAAGTGTTTACTAGACTTGTTTGACCATCCTTGTCGCTTGGGATTTTTTGTAGAGAGTCAGGAAGGATATTTTACCTTTTTGCTTTGCTCTAGTTAATTGGGATGGGAAAACAACCAAATGGCATAACTATGAATTGATGAGCATGTATATGATGAAAGTTGATGACTGTGATTACTTGGTAAACATGGGACTCTGAAGATCTAAGCAAGCATGGATTGAGGGCTGGGTTGGATGTTATAGTGGTTTCGCTTGCTTTAGATCTAAGAACCAGTTCGTGGGGTGACCATCCAGGATTTACAGTGCCACCACAAGGCCAAGTATGGGTGCGACGTAGCTGAATAATTAGGTGTGTTGCTGGTATTGTATGAACCATTGGATGGTGCGGGGAATGAATGTCGAGGAGGGCTACCCTAGGAACCGCATGGAACATGAGGGCCCGTGGGTGGGAGAATAGAGATTCAAGCCTGCTGCTGAAACCTTAATGGGTTCGTACATACTAGTAGTACCTTTGTAAAAGCTATTTTGTGATCTCTTGGCCACACACCAAAGGAAGTGTGAGATGGTATAAGAGAGGTTCTTAATCACCGAAAGGTGATGAAATCACAAAGGTGTGGATAAAGTGGTACAACCTATGCAGAGTAATAAAAACTATCATGATAGCCGTGCTCCCGGTTATGGGCAACCTGAACCCTCACATGATTAGAGTGGAAATTGGGTATTTGGTTTGGTTTAGGTTCGGTTATGGATTGGGTTGTGATAAATGGACATGATTGATGATGATGGTAAGAATATGGTATATGGATGGATAATTATTGATGAATGTGATATAATGGTAGTTGGTGATGTTGGACTTATAGTTGGTAAATATTTGAGATATGATGGGATTAATCCACATAGACATCTTAGTATGCTTTTTACATGTTTTAGCTGTACTTTTCAGCAAAAAGCCATTATTTATTATCATTCCTTGTTTAAGCTACATGTCATTATTTTTCCATACTTGCTGAGTACAACATGTGCTCACCCTTGCTATTCCTCCACCAACAGTTTCAGGTGATGTTTGGGAGTACCCTGTGGATAATGCGGAATACTAGGTTGTGTGCTGTCGTTGACTTGCCTGTGGATTGCTTGGAGCCGCGCTATCCCATATGCTTAGTTTGCTTAGTTTAGATTATTTCCGCTGCGGTAATAGGATTATTAATAATAATCATTAGAATTTGTAATTTGAGGATTATTCGAATATTGTAATAAAAGTACTTATTCATTAATTTGTGCTACAATAATTTTTTGTATATCGTTTGTGATGCACTCGTGTATGTATGTTGAACATCCTGAACACACATATGCGTCACACTTGGTTCATTTTCGGAACCAGGTATCACAATATATCAGATCTTTTTAGCGCTTTTCACAGTAAAAACCCGATCCATGAGTCTCAAAACATCCTATGATAGGCAGTTTGACGATTTTCAAATGATATAATATTTGATAATGTCAAATATTCTTCATTTATGTAGCCTGGTTTCAGAGGAATGCACTGGCTGCAATTTTAGGCACTGCCGCAGAATGATGAAAAGACAAAGAACATGTTCCACGAAGTGGTGGATTCCTGGGACAACAACATTAGAGTTATTCATCAGGTTTGTTTGGAAACATCACAATATACTTGTCATTTAGAATATTTATTTGGGCGTGATTCCCCTTTGTAATCAGCGATGAAACTGCTATTGTAATAATACAAAGGCTGCATAACTCGTAGAGGCCCCGAAACATTTTTCATTGTCTAAAAAAAGAGTACGGCAATCCTATGTTAAGACGTTTTCCATTTTTTGCATGGACAAGCAGCGACAGAATTAACATAGAATCTTCTTCCTAGAAAACTTGCCTGAAGAAATCAGCATCCAATCACCCGTACAAGATAGATTTGATAGAATTTGGGGAGAATGCAATAAAGCGAAAAAAAATGTGTTGCACAAGGTAAAAAGAGTACTGAACGGTGTCTTGCATAATGGGCTGCGTCCCATGGGATGCAGTGGGCTGAATAGTCTGGCCGAGGTAGGCCTTGTTTGGCACAGCTCGAACTTGTAACAAAAGCAGCTTGTTTGAAAAGCTGGTGGAAAGCAACTTCTGTTTATGTCCTGCTTTTAGTTCATTCTGAGAAGCAGCTGAACTAATAAGCTGTTACTGAAGCTTCCTGTTTGGCACACCCTTAGCTTATTTTCATGAAGAAGCTGCAACAGAAGCTGTGCCAAACATGACCGTAGATCTTTGCTATATAGCGGCATGGATTATTCAGCATTTCCTACTTTTTCCAAAGCCGGAAGTTACTGCTCCTGCCATATAATATACATAAAGAAAGAAATCATCCGGTTTATATGGAAAACCGAGCTCGAAAATCATAAATGACACCAATTATTTTTCCGAACCAGCAGAAAAAAGGCTCGCAAGTGGGCCTTTTTTCCTGCTGGTTGATATGCTTGCAAGAGGGCCTCGACACCTTCAAGAAGGAAAGTGATACAAAAACGCCATCGTCGCTCATCCAAGACCTAGTTTTCACCTAGAGGAAACTCATCGAAAGGTGAAGAGTACTATGACAACAACCCAAAGTAGTACACGATGCGTGAAAGCGTCGTTGTTGTCAATCTAACATTTTGTCCTAGACTTTCATCTGTACACATAAGCCCTCCGCTTCCATGCCCTCCGCTTCCATCATACCACTGGTATGAGGCCAACAACACCGTCATTTCCCGTTGAAGCCTGATGAAACCGTCGCCAAGGAAGTACCACTATGCTTTACCACCTCTGACACCTCCACATGCCATGTCGATTACCGCTCGCCAGCCCCACTCTTCTCTGCCATTGCCATCCCATGCCACCTCTTGTAAAGATTGGTGGAACGCCTACCTCGGCCGTAGGTAGCTACGTGTTAATTTATACCCGGAGAAAGTCGGAACCTGTTTATAAGAAGCACATGATAGCAACAGCCAATGCTCGGTTATGATCTAATCTAAACAACCTAACGAACAGTCTGTCTCTAGTTTAATTCATATGATAGATAACCAAGCATCTGGCTAGAGCTTATGTGTGCTAGGTTTGTTACAAAGATATTATCTAATCTTATCTAATAATCTTCAGCCTTCAACTTCTCTAAGAGAGTCTTGATCTCCAGCAGCCATACGTCTTATCTTCAACATTCCCTCTCAATATGAACTGTCCATGTGAAGATTGTGCCGAAACTCCAAGAACTTCCTTACTGGTAATGGTTTTGTTAAACCATATGCTATCTGGTCTTTAGAGGATATGAAATTAATTTGAAGTAACTTATTTGCCACCCTTTCTCTTACAAAGTGGTAGTCGATTTCAATATGCTTGGTCCTTGCATAGAACACTGGATTTGACGTCATATAAGTAGCTCCAATATTATCACACCGGAGAGCAGCTCGTTCATCTTGCGAAATTCCCAATTCCCTTTGGATAGTCTGAACCCAGATTATTTCGGCGGTCGCATTGGCTAGAGACTTATATTCCGCTTCAGTACTAGACCTTGAAATTGTGGCCTACTTTCTTGCACTTCATGACACAAGATTAGACCCTAAGAATACAGCAAACCCACATGTTGATCGTCGATCATCTGAACACTCGGCCCAGTCAGCATCAGAAAATGCACTGACTTTGAATGAACTGGTTTTCTGAAAAGTAATACCAAAGCCAACAGTTCCCTGCACATATCTTATAATCCTTTTGACTAAGGTAATGTGATCTTTGGTGGGAGCATGCAGAAACTAACAAGCTTTGTTGACAGAAAAAGATAAATCTGGTCGGGTCAACGTCAAATATTGTAAAGCACCAACTAAACTTCTATATTTTGTGGCATCTTCAATACTCAAAGGCTTACCATAATGCACCAAATACTGCTCAGAGACAGACATGGATGTATTAACTATTTTGCACTTCTCCATTCCAGCCTTTTTAATTATTTCTAGTGCATATTGTCTTTGGTTTAATAAGATACCTTCTTTCCTGTGTTCGACCTCCATTCTCAGAAAATAATGTACTGCACCCAGATCCTTGAGAGCAAAGTTTGTCTTCAAATTCTTCAATAACATATCCACTGCATGTTTAGAAGAACTCACAACAATTATATCATCCACATAGATTAGCAAGAAAATTGTCACCTTATTATCCTTATACATAACTAAGGACGTATCATCCTTAGAGGCTGAGAAACCAAGCTGAAAGAGTTTAGAACTCAACTTTGCATACCATGCCCTGGGTACTTGCTACCCGTATATAGCTTTATCAAGCTTGCATACATGATAAGGATAAACTGGATTTTCATAGCCTGGAGGTTGATTCATATATACATCTTCTTGTAAATCACCATGAAGAAAAGAATTTCGCACATCTAGTTGCTTCATAAACTATCCCTTTGAAATTCCAATTGATAATACAATTCTAATTGTGGCTGCTTTAACAATTAGGCCAAAAGTGTCCTCATAGTCAATTTTGTACCTTTGTTTAAAGCCTTTTGCAACTAGACAAGCCTTGTATCTGTCTATTGTCCCATTTGCATGCTTCTTGATTTTGTATACCCGTTTAGAATCAATGACATTGTTTGCTCCTTCTCTTGGTACAAGATGCCAAATATTATTTTTCTCCAAGGCATTGTATCCCAAGTTCATTGCATTTTTTCCAATTTGGATCACCAAGTGCTTGATCAAGGCTTCCTGGTTCCCTTGTATCTGTTAACAAGCACACAAAATCATTATTGAATGGCTTGGGTTTTGAGATATTATTTTGTGACCTTGTAGTCGACCGAGATGCTGTTGATCGTGACGCTGTCGCACTGGATCCTGGTGGCATAGAAGATGCATCCCCCCTTGGCACCAAATCCACACTTGATCCAGCGGCAGCCAACTCTGCTAGTTGTGAACCAGTTGCGTCCACAGAAGATCCAGGCATGCCAGGCGAGTTTGATGCACCTTGATTGCTTGCCGGAGCGGAAGGCGATTGCTGTCGGGTTGGCGATCCCGATGTGGCAGACTGCTGATTAATTTGTCGTGTGGGAAACGGCTTAGAGTGCGAGGTAGATCCTGCGCTGTTGTCCCTCTGCGCGTCTGAGCGCCCGTGCAGTCAATCTCCTTCGGGATTGCTGCTCTGATTTTCTGTGGCTTGTGGATCCACTGTACCCGCTTCTTCCTGCAAGGGGTTCTACTATTTCCTGTACAGAATGAACACAGCCTTGACATTTTATATCAGAAAGATTAGTAGAATCTGCTGGGGCCTGAGAATTAAAATGTTGATTATTCTCCATTGCATGTCCTGATAAAGGGAGCAATGTTGGATGAAGGAGAGAAATCTCAGATTGTAATCTAGCACTGGCATTAGGCCTAAGTTCATAGAAAGGAAATATTGTTTCATCAAAGATGACATCTCTTGAGACATACACACGTCCACTAGAGACATCAAAGAACTTATAGCGTTTATGAAGCATGCTATACCCCAAGAACACCACGTTTGGAGTGAAAAGACAACTTGTGTGTATTATATGAACGAAGGTTGGGCCAGCAGGCGCACCCAAATACCTTCAAAAAGGAATAATCTGGTGTGATTCCATATAATTTTTCAATGGGAGATTGATAACTAATGACACGGGATGGAGTTCGGTTAATGAGGTATGATGCGGTACTAAAAGCCTCATCCCATAATTTGAGGGGCATAGTAGCTTGAGCTAAAAGTGAGGGACCAACCTCTATGATATGTCGGTGCTTAGGCTCTGCAGCTCCATTTTGTTGATGAGCATGTGGGCAGGAAACAAGGTGAGATATACCAAGCTTCGAAAAGAACGAATTTAATTTTTCATATTCACCTCTTCAGTCAGATTGAACAGAAATAATTTTTCTGTTGAAAGTGCATTCTACAAGAGCTTGAAATAGATGGAACTTCTGAAACACATCTGACTTGTGTCGAATAGGGTGGAACCAAATAAATTTAGTAAAATCATCAATAAAACTGACATAATAACTATTTCTTCATACTGATATGGGAGCAGGACCCCACACATCTGAAAACACAAGCTCTAAAGGATTTAAAGACACACTATCTGACTTTGGGTCAGTTGGTGACTCTTGCCTTGTTGACACGCATTAAAAACTTGACCTTTGCCGAATTCATGAGAATAAGGCAGATTATTCTCACTAAGATTTTTATTGACTATGACTAGGGAGGGATGACCCAATCTCTCATGCCATCGCTCAACAGATGGCTTTATGCTAATGAATGCGCACTTAGATGAAGTGTCTTGAAGAGAGGGGCAAGGGTATAGTCCACCTTCGTACTTGCCATTAAGAAGAGTGCTCTTCAAAGTTTGATGGTTGTCAGAGGTTAGTCTATGAATAGAGATAAGATTCTTTTGGGTAGTGGGCACGTGTAAGATATGATTGAGATGAATATGATTATCAAGAGTATGCGATGTAGATTAATCAACAACATCAATTCTCATACCTAAGCCACTTGCGGTATGAACTTTTTCGTGGCCATTGTATCTCTTTAGTTGATAACTTGTTCATCTCTCCAGAAATATGATATGTAGCTCCAGTGTCCATGTACCAATTTGTATAAATTCCATAAGATGACACCACATTGTTTGCACTCTTTTCTTCGGGCTTGAAATATCGATCAAAGCACTTATAGCATTTTGTGACCGTATGTCCCACTTTTCACAAAGTTGACATAATGGTTTTTCAGAACTGCCGTGACCTTGTCCTTGGCCTCGGCCAGATCCACCTCTGCTGGACCTTCCACCATTGTGTCCCCCTCTTCCTCTAGAATTGCCACGAGTGGCAGCATTTGCATTCATGTTATACTAATCAGAGGCTTGTTGCCTTTCCAGCTGAGCTTCAGTGGCAAGTGTTAGGTTGATCCCGGTCCAACCCATTGGGCAACAACCAACGAGGAGGACTCTATCCCCCCGTCAGAGTTGGACGTGGGGTAACAACCCCACGCCAAGTCTCTCAGCCACGCGCGTTACCATAGGGGGCGCAACAGACTCATTCTGTTGCAGCCCCCACCTTGGTACACGCTATATATAAGTCCCAGGGGGACCTCAGGGCATAAGCACGTGAGTGCACTTGTTCCCAGAGGCCCCCGCCATAACCTAAACTAATCTTTCGCCACCGTCGACGAGCTGCACTGAGCCGCCACTGCATCGACGTACTCCCTGCACCGACGAACTACCAGCGTCGAGTCCCTCTCCTGCGACCATCCACCTGTGCCCAATGGCAACAGGTGGACCCTCTGAAGGTAACACTCAATCTATCTGTGTGTCCTTAATTGATTGATTACCTAGGCAAATAGCACGTAGATACTCAATTACCCCTAAGATTGTTTGCTTTGTTTCAATTAAGACTAAGAATTGACCAATTAGGTGTTACCAGCTTAGATCCTAAGGACCCCAAAACATAACATTGGCATCAGAGCCGTGCTGGACTAACCCTAATCGGGAATTAAACCCTAATTTCAAAATGATTAAGTGCTGAGTCAGATTAATTAACTTCTAATCATTTCAATTGAGGCCTAGTTCCTAATCATCTAAGCTTAGATTTAGTTAAGTTGTTTAGCGCAGAAATCAGAAGGAGGGGATTCAGTTTTTTTTGTTTTCTGTTTTGATAAGTTATAAGATTCAGACAAGAAAAAAAATCAAGACCCGAATTAGAAAAAACTGAGGAGGGAATAAGAACTTATCTGAGTAGGGCGTTGAGTAGGGCGTTCTCAGTGCGGGGTAAGGGGGAACCCTAACACCATCAACCTCCTTCCCTCATCGGCAACTGACTCGTCGACCTCTCCCAACGGAGAGGCACTGACGATGTCGGTTTTCCTCAGGCGCAACTCTAGGGTTAGTGTCCAAGCCTTAACCCTAGCTGCGCACATAGTCGGCGGCCTTTTAGCGACTTCTCACCGGCGGCACGTAGTGCTCGCCAGGGTGGAAGTCGTCGGCCCGCCGGGTCGCCTGCAAACAGAAACACTCAGACACTCAATGCCTCACCAGGCTAGGGTTAAGGGCCAAAACCCTAACCCTAGCCACGGGTTTCCTTCAACGATGACCGGCCGACGTCACATCGGCCGACGACGAGCAAACCCTCGGTTGCTCGCCGCCGGCGAGCGCGTGGTCGTGCCGGAAGTCCCCGCAACGAGGAAAACCCCTCCACTCACATTCGGCGCGCGACAGTTTTCCTCGACGGAAACCAACCAACACCGTCGTCACCGGCGGGGAAGCACCTCGAGGTGCGTAACCCTCGCCGGAGACGACGGCTCGGCGGCGCCGGAGGTCCCGCGCGGCCGACACTCGCCGCCGCTCTCCTCGCTCGCTCCGCTCTGTCGGGGAGAATGAAGAAATGAGCTAGGGTTCGGGGAACCCGCGACGGCGAGGGGTTAAGTATTCCCCGATCCAAGCGGTGAGCCGTCCGATGAGCAATGGACCGTCGAGATTCACCCGCGCTTGAGAACTGCGGCGCATCCCAACCGTTGGATGTGAATCCGACGGACCGTGATAAGCGGCGCCCACCGTTGAGGCTTAGTGGGCTCTGAGCCCATGCGGAAGGGTAGTTTGGGCCCCGTGGGCTGCCCTTTCAATTTCTTCGCATTTCCTCAGAATTTTATTAGGCCGATTTTGGCTATGGGCCAGGCCACCATGGGCCGCACTGAGTTAAGGCCTTTTTTCCATTTTCTGATGTTTTTAGCTGAAGGGCTGGGCCAAAATATTGCTCAGTGGGCTGAATTTAGAGTTTTTAGCCCATTTAGTCCTTTTAAGTGTTTTCTAATTTCAGAATAAGTTTAAAATAGAAAATAATTTCCAGAAATTAGAAAAATGATTAGAAAAATTAAGAAAATAGCTGAGAAAATTATAGAAAATTTTATGTGATGTTATGAAATATTTTGATTGCATTTTTCCTGCATTTTATATCATTTATTGTCAATAAGAGCATTTTCTCAGCTATTTAAATGCTATTAAGTGCTTTTCAAGCAATTCTCATTAATTAAGAAATTAAGTTTTAGCTTCCGCTGTGATTAAGTGATAAATTAATTGAGTAACCAAAGTGAAATTTTAATTTATCAAGTTTTGAGTTTAAGTTAAGTTATGTTTATTAGTGGTAATTTAAATGAGTAACCAACGTGAAAAATTTAAATTTGCCAATTAATTTCTTTAAGTGCATTTATTTAAGTTTGTGCTTAAGTGCTTATGATTATTTAAGATTCATTGAGTAACCAACGTGAAAAATGATGTGCTAAGTTAATTATGCATGGAATTTGAAAGTAACCAACGTGAAATTAAATTGCCATGATTAATTTAAGTTTATCTTTGAGTTTATCATATTAAGCTTCGTTATCATGCTAAGTTTTAATGTTTAAGGGCATTATTTGCTAAGTAACCAACGTGAAAAAGCAATAATGCCATTCTTAAGTCATGATTTATTATAAGTCTTGTCATTAATCCTCAAATCTTTATTTTTTGAAGGATCAGGCTTGTCCTCAGCACTTAGCTATATCTCCGCAATTGAGACCCTCAATGGTCAAAATTACGGGGTATGGAAAGAGAGGCTCCAGATGGATCTAGTAGTCTCTGACCTCGATTTTGCGATTACGTCGCCTCGACCCACTGAACCACGTGTCCCCATTGCTGAGACTGGGGAATCTGAGGAGTCTTTCGCTACGCGGAAGGCTAAGTACCTAAGCTTGAAGGATCAGTATGAGAAGGATCTCCCTAAGTGGGACACTTCCAACAGGAAGTGTCTCGTGATCATTAAGAGCACCATAGCAGACTCAATTAAGGGAAGTATCCCTGATTGTGATACTGCTTCAGAGTACTTAGAGAGAGTCAGAGGTTAGTTCACTGGCTCTACTAAGGCGAGTGCTAGCACTCTCATGAGAAATATTGTCACTGAGAAGTACTCTGGAGGTGGTGTGCGTGAGCACATCAATAAGATGAGTCACTATAACTCTAAGCTTAGGGAGCTAAACATTGTGATGCCAGATGAGATGCTCATTTACTTCATCCTAAGTTCTCTTCCTAAGGAGTTTGAGGCCTTTGTGGTCAATTATAACTCACTTCCTGAGACTTGGAACATTGATAAGATTGTTGCTATGTGCATTCAGGAAGAGGAACGCATAAAGAGCTCTAAGAATGGTGATTACATCAATCTGGCTGACATTAAGGGTAAGGGAAAGGCAAAGAGGTACTTTCCCTCTCCCAAACCACCTTCCTTCAAGGTCTCAGGCTCTAGTTCTTCCTCAAATAAGTTCAAAGGCAAGTCCTCTCAAAAGAAGGAGAAGGATAAGTGTCACTTCTGTGGCTCAGATGAACACTTCCAGAAGGACTGCGTTGGATTCATTAAGTGGTGTGCTAAGAAAGGTAATGATATAATTACTTTTGTAAATGTGGCCTTATATGTGAATTATTCACGGTCCACTTGGTGGATTGACTCAGGTGCCACTGTGCACATTTGTAATTCAATGCAGGCATTAAGTACGATGAGAACTATAAGAAGAAGGGAAAGAGTGATTAAGGTGGCAGATGGGCGTGAAGCCGAAGTCGAAGCCATTGAAGACTTATCTCTTAGATTACTTAGTGGCTTTGTACTTAGGCTAAATAATGTTCTTTATGTCCCTTCATTAGAAAGGAACTTGATTTCAGTTTCGTGTTTGGATGATTCAGGATACATTTGTCATTTTGGTAATGATAAATGTTCTATCAGTTATAATAATAAGATTATTGGTCTTGCCTTCCAACAAGACATGCTCTACTTATTGTCCACTCATGAGAATGTGTTTGCTGTATGTGATGATCAAGTTTCATCTAAGAACGACTTAGGACGTAACAAGCGCAAAAGAAGCGATTTAGATACTTCGTCGAAATTATGGCATTGTCGTTTATGCCATATTTCGAGGGGGAGGATTGAACAATTAGTATCTCAATTGATTCTTCCACACTTAAACTTTTTAGATTCTGAGGAATGTATTGACTGCATTAAAGGAAAATTCTCCAAAACTATTAAGAAAAACGCCAAACGTAGCTCGGCAGTCTTAGAAATAATCCACACAGATATTTGTGGACCTTTTCCCGTGACATCGGTAGATGGTTATGATTCCTTCATAACATTTACAGATGACTTTAGTCGTTATGGCTATATTTATCCAATCAAGGAGCGATCCGAAGCGTTGGATAAGTTTAAGATATTTAAGGCTGAAGTAGAAAATCAGCACGACGTTAAAATTAAAGTAGTAAGGTCTGACCGTGGAGGTGAGTACTACGGTCGACAGACCCCTTATGGCCAAGTCCCTGGACCTTTTGCGAGGTTTTTACAGGGAAATGGCATAGTAGCCCAATATTCTACACCGGGCGAACCTCAGCAGAACGGTGTAGCGGAACGGCGAAACCATACGCTTATGGACATGGTGAGAAGCATGTTAAGCTATTCTACACTACCAGTTAGTTTATGGATGGAGGCCTTAAACACCGCCATTCACGTACTTAACCGTGTTCCATCTAAGTCAGTACCTAAGACACCGTATGAGATTTGGACGGGACGTAAGCCCTCACTAAACTATCTACATGTGTGGGGATGTCCAGCTGAGGCTAAAATGTTCAACCCGAACTTAAGCAAACTAGATTCTAGAACAATTAGTTGCCATTTTATTGGCTATCCTGAAAGGAGCAAACGTTTTAGGTTCTATTGTCCAGATAGACACACTAAGTTTATTAAGACTAGAGATGCCGTGTTTTTGGAGGACACTATGATCAGGGGGAGTACGGTACGGCGGGAAATAGACCTTGAGGAGGAACGGATTAGTCTACCCGTTCTGATGACTCAAGAGCCTTATTTCACCCTACCTACTGTCGTCGTGCCACCCGCACCTAGTGCTGGCGACGCAACGCCTGTTGCTGCACCTCCATCGGCCACAACAGAAATAAGTGAGGTACAACCTCCTCAGGCTGTTGAGGACATGGTCGAACAAAATGAGGTTCAGTAGCAGCCTCAACCATTAGATGATGCTCAAGTAAGAAGATCACAAAGAGTAAGACGGTCGGCCATCCCGGACGACTATCAGATATACTTGAGCGAAGAAGTTAAGATAGAGGATGATCCCACCTCTTACGAAGATGCCATGAGTAGACCTCAGTCATCCGAATGGCGTAAAGCCATGGAAGATGAAATAAGATCTATGAGTGCCAACAAAGTCTGGGACTTAGTAGAGATTCCTAAAGGAGCCAAAACAGTAGGCTGTAAATGGGTCTACAAGATTAAACGTGACTCCAAAGGGAAGATTGAAAAATATAAAGCTAGGCTTGTGGCTAAGGGATTTACGCAGCGGGAAGGTATTGATTATAACGAGACCTTTTCTCCCGTGTCGTCTAAGGATTCGTTTCGAATCATCATGGCATTAGTAGCACATTATGACTTAGAATTGCATCAAATGGATGTAAAGACGGCGTTACTCAATGGGGATCTTTATGAGGACGTCTATATGGCTCAACCAAAGGGTTTTGTCATTAAAGGTAAAGAACACATGGGATGCCACTTGAAGAAGTCTATTTATGGACTCAAGCAAGCTTCAAGGCAATGGTACCTAAAGTTCGATGAGACGATAAGAAAGTTTGGGTTTAAGGAGAATGAGGAGGATAACTGCATTTATGCTAAGTTTAAGAATGGGAAATTTATTTTCCTTGTATTATACGTAGATGACATACTACTGGCAAGTAGTGATGTCAATCTACTCTTAGAAACTAAGAAGTGTTTATCCTCAAACTTTGAGATGAAGGATTTAGGTGAAGCTTCCTATATCCTAGGAATTGAGATTCACCGAGATCGAAGAAAGGGGGTATTAGGATTATCTCAGAAGGCATACTTAGAAAGCGTGCTGAGAAAGTACGGTATGCAAGGTTGTAAGCCCTCGCCTGTCCCAATAGTTAAGGGTGACAAATTTTCACAATCACAATCACCTAAAAATCGGTATGAGGTTGATCAGATGAGAGGAATTCCGTATACTTCTGCTGTCGGAAGCTTAATGTATGCTCAAACATGTACGCACCCTGACTTAGCTTTTGTGACTGGGATGCTTGGCAGATATCAAAGTAATCCAGGCTTAGACCACTGGAAAGCACTTAAGAAGGCTCTAAGATATATTCAGGGTACTAAGAACCTCATGTTAAGGTACAGTAAGTCAGACCCATTAGAAATAGTGGGTTACTCAGACTCAGATTACGCGGGTTGTGTGGATACTAAGAAATCCACATCAGGCTATATATTCACCCTCGCGAATGGAGCTATATCGTGGAGAAGCTCCAAGCAAGTCATAACTGCATCGTCCACAATGTATGCTGAGTTTATAGCTTGTTATGAGGCCACTGGACATGCATCTTGGCTTAAGAAATTTGTTCCCGGTCTAAGAGTGGTAGACAGCATTCATAAACCACTTAAGTTATACTGCGATAATGAGCCAGCAGTGACATACTCTCACAACAACAAGTCGAGTGGTGCTGCCAAACACATCGACATTAAGTATTATGTTGTTAAAGAGAGAATCCAAGATAATTCAATTAGTCTCGAGCATATAAGAACTAATAAAATGCTTGCGGATCCGCTAACCAAGGGTCTCCCTCCCAATGTGTTCAGAGAACACGTAGCCAGCATGGGATTAGGGGAGAGCCTGTGAAACAAATCCTGGATGCTAAGGGGACACCTAAGTATGAGGTTATTTCTAATTGTGAGATATATTGTGGTCTTCGTGTCGAACAGTACGTAAATGGCTGTTTCTGATGCGTCGTGCTCCTTATGTCAAAGCAAGAAGAAATAAACATAAGTTTAGTAATTAAGAATAAGAATAAGCTAAGTAAGAATTAAGTTGTCCCGAGATCAAGGGGGAGAATGTTAGGTTGATCCCGGTCCAACCCGTTGGGCAACAACCAACGGGGAGGACTCTATCCCCCCGTCAGAGTCGGACGTGGGGTAACAACCCCACGCCAAGTCTCTCAGCCACGCGCGTTACCATAGGGGGCGCAACAGACTCGTTCTGTTGCAGCCCCCACCTTGGTACGCGCTATATATAAGTCCCAGGGGGACCTCAGGGCATAAGCACGCGAGTGCACTTGTTCCCAGAGGCCCCCGCCATAACCTAAACTAATCTTTCGCCACCGTCAACGAGCTGCACCGAGCCGCCACTGCATCGACGTACTCCCTGCACCGACGAACTACCAGCATCGAGTCCCTCTCCTGCGACCATCCACCTGTGCCCAATGGCAACAGGTAGACCCTCTGAAGGTAATACTCAATCTATCTGTGTGTCCTTAATTGATTGATTACCTAGGCAAATAGCACGTAGATACTCAATTACCCCTAAGATTGTTTGCTTTGTTTCAATTAAGACTAAGAATTGACCAATTAGGTGTTACCAGCTTAGATCCTAAGGACCCCAAAACATAACAGCAAGAAGTTGCACATAAAGCTCAGAGAGAGAGAGATCAGTTCAGATCGGTTGCTAACAATCTCAACAAATAAGTTATAATCGGTGTCGAGCCCAATAAGAATATAAGAAACAACATAATCTTCTTCTAACCTTTTACCAGCTGCGGCCATCTCATCCGCAAACTCTTTCATCTTCGCAAAATAAGTTGAAATTGTCATATCACCTTTACGAGTACTTGACATTTTTCCTCGTAGGTGCATGATCTGCACCCTTGACTAGGACGCGTAACTCTCCTGAAGTGCCTTCCACACTTCTACTGAAGAGGAGAGAGTTGCTACTTGCGCCAACACTTCTTTCGAAAGTGTGGAGTTCAAATAGCTTAACAACTGCTGATCAGCAATCAACCAAGCAGTGTATTCTGGATTCACTATTTTCTCTTGTGACTTGTTTGCCTTCTCGATCATGATCTCCTTCGGTGGCTTCTCCCTCGTGCCATCCAACAGATCAAAGAGTTGTGCTCCACACAGCCGAAGTACCTGAGCCTTCCAGAGAAAAAAGTTGTCTCTGGTCAGCTTTTCGACGTGGTGCGCGAGGGTATTGAACCCTGTTGCCGTCGCCGAAGATGCGGACGCCATGTCGTTGACGCTCAGTGGAGGTAGGAGGCTCTGATTACCATGTAAGGATTGGTGGAATGCCTACCTCGGCCGTAGGCGGCTACGTGTTAGTTTATACCCAGAGAAGGCCGGAACCTATTTACAGGAAGCACACCATAGCAACAGCCAATGCTTGGTTATGATCTAATCTAAACAACCTAACAAACAGTCTATCTCTAGTTTAATTCATATGATAGATAACCGAGCATCTGGCTGGAGCTTCTCTGCACCAGAGCTGTTACAAAGATATTATCTATTCTTATCTACTAAGCTTCGGTCTTTAACTTCTCTACGAGAGTCTTGATCTCGAGCAGCCATACGTCTTATCTTCAACACCTCTCACCTAGAGGGAAGCCCACAACCAGGGGCCGGCACGACGCTCCTCTACGACCACCGCATGGTTGCATCATCGTGCCGCCCCCTTCATAGTCCACCCTAGGTTGCCACAGCACTGCGCCGCACCCTCCATGTCGCCCCTTTGGACACCAGCATGCATTGGCTCTACCACACAATTCACATCATGCCAGCTCCATCATGTCACACCCTCCACACGTCATCGTCGGTCACCATCTTCGTCACACCATGTTTGCCCCACCGCGCTAACCGCGACACCGCAGAGGCTGGACATGGTGTGCTATGGAACGCACCTCTGTCGCGCCTCCATCCGCCGACCCGCTCACTATGAGCACAGCCCGCTTCCGCCGCCGGCCACCATCATTGTCATCGGCCCAGATCTGGTACACGTCACCTCGATCGCCGACGCATCGAGCAACCATCCCATCATCACAGCCGCCCCGGACCCGGGAGTGCCGTCTCTGCTGCCAGCGTGAGCGATCATGCCGGTACTGCACTTTCATATGTGGCCGACCTGCTCATCATGAGCGCAGCCGCTGCCACCGCCGGCCTAGATCCAGCCTGCCGCATCCACCGCTGACAAGCCGAGCTGCCGGCCCATCATCGTCCCGGACCCAGACATGTCTCCTCGAATCGCGCCGGGGCGTTGCGGCCAGAGGACGGCAGAATGGTGAGGAGAGGAGAGAGCAGCGGCCGTGGGGCACGGTAGAGGCCAGGGCTGCGGAAAAGAGATCCGACGAAATCTACGAGATAGCATGGTAGAAATAAGTGTGAAAATAATAATTGGATTGATTAAAATCATGAGGTTTGATACATATTTATAGAGGTGGAGGAGGAACCCTAGAGTACATATGAGTCATGAAGAGTCATAGACCAAATACACAATATTTATTTGTCTCACACGCACTTCCATCTGCCGACGGTCAACCCGCTCACCTTGAGCGCAACCACTGCCACCGCCGGCCCAGATCCAGCCTGCAGCCTCCACCACTGACACGCCAAGCTGCCACCCCATCGTAGCCATCGTCCCGGACCCGAACATGTCGCCTCTGTCGCCAAGTCGAGCACCACCCTTGCAGCTTCGCGCACCGGGCACCAAGCCGTAGCCTCCCATCATGGTGCTACCATGCAGAGCCATCCAGCACCCATCCCCTCCCCCGCTGCCTATTACTACTGCAAGGCCCAGCCTGTCGGCCCCTACATCTACACCGACTGGCCCATGATGAGAAAGTCGGCCCAGGCGCCCCAGCACGCACTTCGCAAAGGAAGAATGGACTCACCTGTGAACTGAGTCGTAACTAATTATACTTAAGGGAACAGAGGGAATATTGTAACATACATCAGTTGAGAAATGATGATGCTGTCGACCCCCAACTAGTTCTTCTTTCTCCCCATGCCACTCCCATTCTTCCGATCCGATCTCTTCCCTCCTCTCTCCGGCGATCGGCTAAAAGTTGGTATCAGACGTCTTCGACCCTCGGGCTAGAGGAACATACCTACTACACGCGGTGGCAGAAATCCATTGACACCATGGATCCCAACAGCAAGATGTTCCTGGAGGAGTTGGCCAAGTTTCGCACCGAGTTCAACAAGACCTTCGCCTAGCACCGCGACACCATCGACTGTTGCCTTGTGGACTTCTCATCAACAGATCAGCAACGGAGTACCCAGATCGCGGAGCTGCAGTCCTCAACTGGCGACATCAGCAAAACCCTCGGTGCTTGGAAGCCGGAGATTGACTCATTGCTCACCTCCTTCAAGCTCGAAATCGCCAAGTTGAACAAGTATTTTGAGCACGACACCCGCAACAACACTATGAAACACCCTCGCGTACTCTGCGTTGAGTCGGCTCCCGAGCACACTTCACCAAGTCTCACCGCCGACGACCCTTTTGGGCACATCGTCAAATCACCTCGCCGGGACATTGGGTTTGGGTCGGTGTACACCCATACCGACGTCCGGGTCAAGGGTACGTGTGAGCCCAACCCCACTCATTCTGGTCATTCGCATGGCTTCTCGCATGATCATCAGCATCAGTTTTCTCCTGGTCCTACCCGACTGAATTTGCCTAAGTTACAATTTCCTGTGTTTGAAGGAGAGAACCCTAAGCTATGGAAATCTAAATGTGAAAGTTACTTTGATATGTACTCCATAGATTGCTCTATGTGGGTCAAGGTAGCTTTGCTGCATTTCGAGGGTCAGGCAGCTAGATGGTTGCAGTCCATAAAACACAAACTGATGCTCTGCCCATGGAACACTTTCTGCACCTTAGTTTTGGAAAGATTTGGGAGCAGTCAACACAAATTATACATACGCAAATTGTTCCACATTAGGCAAACGGGGTCAGTCTCAGAGTACATTGACACCTGTGCATCAGCTGATCAGTTGCATATTTATGAAGCCAATATAGACCCTCTGTATTTTGTTACAAGATTTATTGATGGGTTAAAAGATAATGTTAAGACTTCTGTACTGCTCCAACGCCCACAAGACCTGGATACTGCTTGTGTCCTTGCATCTTTGCAGGAGGAAGTGGCTGACCCACCTAAGCGCTGAGATTACAGAACATAGGGCTTCTCTGTTGGATATTCTTCAGACCCTTCTGTTCACAAGTCTGTTCCTCGTTCAGCCTACCCTCTGGTGCCTCCCCCAAGTAATACTTCTCTGAAGACTTCTGCTATTCCTGATGATAAAAGAATGCAACATACACCGAAGTCTCTCCAGGCACATGATAAACTAGAGGCCCTTAAGGCATATCGTATGGCAAAAGGCTTATGCAAGGTTTGTGCTGAAAAATGGATAAAGATCATAAATGTGCCCTATCTGTGTAGCTACATGCAGTGCAAGAAATGTGGGAATTCCTCAACATAGAAGACAGTGCACCTTCTGAACATATTTCTTAAAATCAACACACACTAATGGCCCACTCTCATGCAGCATTTTCGGGTCAGGATGCACCTAAGACTATGAAATTAATGGGTTCAATCCAAGACAAAAAGGTATTGATACTAATTGACAGTGGTAGCACTAATTCATTTTTGAGTTCCCATATTGCTACTCACCTGTGTGTGTTGGACTGTATATGTACCTGTAGGTGTATTGTAGGTGTTTTGGGCTAGGCCCATGTACCAGTCTACCCTAGGGGTCTATATATATGTACTCTCCCCCTTTAGGGTTACTCAATTCAATTATTAGCCTCTAATATGGTATCAGAAGCCAGTTAACCCTAACCCTAGACACTCCTCCTCCTGGCAGCCGCCTATGGCGCCACCACCCCAGCCCCCGCCGGCCGGCTCCCTCCCCTGGGCCGGCGCGCCTCCCCTGGCCGGTGCCCCCCACTGCAGTCGGCCTCCTCCCGCCCCTGGGCCGCCGCCCCTCTCCCTGCTGGTGCCGCACCACCCGCCACCGGCCGCCCCCTCCTCCCTGCTGGCGCGTCCCATCCACCGCCCCACCCTTCTCTCTCCCTCCGAATGGACTGGCCGCCGCACCGCCGCCCCTGGCCGCGCCGCCGCCGCCGCCCCTAGCTGCTGCGCCGCCGGCTCTTGCCGTCGCGCCCCCACCTCTGGCCGCCGCACCGCCGCCCCTGGCTGCGCCGCCGCTGCCCCTGGCTGCCGTGCCGCCGGCTCTGGCCGCCGCGCACCCACCTCTGGCCGTCGCGCCGCCGCCGCCCCTGTCCACCGCGTCGCCACCTCTGGCCACCGCGCCGCTGCCTCTGGCCACTGCGCCACCCCTGGTCATCGCGCCACCGCCCCTGGCCGCCGCGCCGCCCCTAGCCGCTGCGTCGTTCCTGGCCGCGGCGCCGCCGTTCTCTGGTCGTGGATCCGCCTCCGGGCCCGGATCTGCTGCCCCCCACAGCCCTGCAGTCGTGCCGCCGCCCCTGGCCGTCACGCCGCCGTCCCTGGCCACAGCCCGACCTCTGGCTGTCGCACCGCCGCCCCTGTCCGCCGCGCCATCCCGGCCGCCGCGCCGCCGCCCCTGGCCGCCGCGCCGTTCCTGGCCACCATGTCGCCGTTCTCTTGTCGTGGATCCGCCGTCGGTCCTGGATCCGTCGCCCCCCATGGCCCTGCAATCTCCCCTACACCTTGCGCGTGGTCGGATCCAGCCACCACCTGGGCCGCGCCGCCGAGCCACCTTGCGGCTAGCCCGTCCGCTATGGCCTACTGGGCTTCGGGGAACCTAGTCCGCCAGCCTGCGTTTTCGGTGCAGCACCACACCTCACCCCTGACTTGGGACCGGTAGTCCATCGTGTCCTCTTTCAGCGCGCTGAGTCTCCCACCACCCGGTCCTGACTGGGTTGTGGACTCCGGAGCTTCATACCACACCACTCCTGACCCCGGTATACTCTCCTCTACTCGCCCTTTGCACCCCTCTTCTCATTCATCTATCGTTGTGGGAAATGGGTCTGTTCTTACGGTCACCTCAGTAGGTGACTCGGATTCATTGGGTTCCTTTCAGCTTCGTGATGTTCTTGTCGCTCCTGACATCATTCATCACCTTCTTTTCATTCGTCATTTTACCACTGACAACCATGTTTCCATCGAGTTTGATCCTTTTGGTTTATCTGTAAAGGATCTTACTACCCGACGTCTTCTTCTCCGCTGTGAGAGTTCGGGGCCCCTGTACACGTTGGTCTTCCTGCTTCCGCTTTGCCTACGCCGTTTGCCCTGACTACGATAGCCTCTTCGACCACCTGGCATCGTCGGCTTGGACAGACTGGTGCTGATGCTATGTCGAAGCTATCTCGTAGTTCATTGATTTCTTGTGCTCGGGGTACTCATGAGCCTCTTTGCCATGCTTGTCAGTTAGGTCGACACGTTCGACTTCCTTTTCTACATTCTGTCACTCGTGTCGAATGCATCTTTGGTCTGATTCACAGTGATCTTTGGACATCGCCTCTTCCCTGTGTTTCTGGCCATAAGTATTACTTGATAGTTGTTGATGATTTCTCGCACTATTTGTGGACTTTGCCCTTGCGAAAGTAGTCTGATACGTTTGTCACCCTCTCTCACTTCTTCGCTTGGGTATCCACCTAGTTTGGGCGCACGATTCGAGCGGTCCAGTGTGACAACGGACGCGAGTTTGACAACTCTGCCTTTCATAACTTCCTGCTCTCACACGATGTTCAGTTGCGTATGTCTTGCCCGTACACTTCCCCCCAGAACAACAAGGCTGAGCGCATGATTCGGACCACCAATGATGTCATGCGCTCTCTGATGTTCCAGGCTTTTACCCCCGGTTGCTATTGGGCGGAGGCCCTTCACACTGCCACCTACCTCATTAATCGCCTCCCCACCAAGGCGGTTAGTGCTCCCCCCATCACTTCGCTTTGTACGGCACTCCTCCTCTTTACAACCACCTTCGAGTCTTTGGGTGTGCTTGCTACCCTAACCACTTTGCAGGTATGACACCCGTTGCGCCACGCGTGGCCCCGACGTCATCTGCTGGACCATGTGCGACTCCAGCATCCACGATGTTGACTACTACACCCCGTGCAGTACCGCCACCTCAGGAACCACCGACTGCACCTCTCGTGGCCCCGACGTCTCGGTTCACTAACCCTGCACTCGTCTACGAGCGACAAGTGCAGGTTGGTGCTCAGGCTCCAGCAACTCCAACATTCCGGGGGTCTTCGGCCGCGCCCCCCGCGGCCCCGGTGCCTCTGACCTCTACTGTTGCGCCACGCGCGGCCCTGGCGTCTCCCTCTACTGCCACACCACGCGCGGCTCCGACGTATCCGACCTCTACTGCCTCGCCATGCGCGTCCATGGAGTCTCTGACCTCTACTGTTGCGCCACGCACGGCCCCAACGTCACGAGTTGTGCCACGCGCGGCCACGACACCATGGCTTGCTGACCCTGCTCTTGTCTACCAACGACGAGAGCGGGCTGGTGACCCGACTGCTTTTCATGTCGAGCCCCCGGTGTACCACCCGCCTTTGCTCCACCGAGACCCAGGGCACGTTCACCCGATGGTTACTCGACGTGCAGCTGGAGTCCTCCGGCCTGTTGAGCGTTTCTCCGGGGTTGTCCTCTCGTCGACGATGCCTCCACCGCTTGCCTCCTCTTCGGTATCGCCTATACCGTCTTCCGTCCGTAGCGCTCTCGCCGACCCTCACTGGCGTCGTGCTATGGAGGAAGAGTATGCGACACTACTTGCCAACCGGACGTGTGACCTTGTTCCTCGTCCCACTCGTGGCAATATTGTCACAGGCAAGTGGGTGTTCACGCATAAGAGGAAGGCAGATGGCTCCCTAGAGAGATATAAGGCTCGATGGGTACTTCGGGGCTTTACTCGGTGACCTGGAGTGGACTACGAGGAGACCTTCAGTCCTGTGGTGAAGTCGGTGACGGTTTGCACCGTTCTGTCACTGGCTCTCTCGCGTTCTTGGACTATCCACCAGCTGGATGTCAAGAATGCCTTCCTCCACGGTACTCTGACGAAGACAGTGTACTGCAGTCAGCCGACATGGTTTTTTGATTCAGCTCATCCAGACATGGTCTGTAAGCTGAACAAATCCTTGTACGATCTGAAGCAGGCACCTCGAGCCTGGTACAACTAATCCGCCTCCTTTCTGGTCTCGTTGGGCTTCATTGAAGCCAAGTCGGACATGACACTGTTTGTCTATCGACGAGAGGGTGGAACTGCCTACCTTCTCATGTACGTCGATGACATTGTACTGACAGCGTCCAGTCCGGCTCTCCTTCAGCGTACTATCTCTACTTTACAGCAGGAGTTCGCCATGAAGGACCTGGGCCAGCTCCACCACTTCCTGGGTGTTGCAGTCGAGGATCGACCAGGTGGCCTGTTTCTTCACCAGCAGCAGTACTGTCTGGACATCCTCGAGCAAGCAGGCATGACTGAGTGTATGTCGTGCTCCACGTCGGTGGATACCCATGCTAAGGTCTCTTCTGCCGACGGGACACCTGTCAGTGACCCGACTGCCTACAGGAGTC
Source organism: Tuctoria greenei (assembly GCA_036927565.1). NCBI lineage: Eukaryota > Viridiplantae > Streptophyta > Magnoliopsida > Poales > Poaceae > Tuctoria > Tuctoria greenei. The sequence goes on from JAYESD010000001.1 coordinate 204,626,535, forward strand.
TTTTAGGTGCACTTCAGTACCTCACCTTCACCAGGTCGGACATCTCCTACGCGGTTCAGCAGGTGTGCCTTCATTTGCATGACCCGCAGGAGCCGCACCTCACCGCTGTGAAGCGGATCCTCCGGTACCTGCGCGACACCCTCGACTACGGCCTCTTTCTTCGATGTGACTCACCCTCAGAGTTGGTCGTCTACACTGATGCTGACTGGGCGGGTTGTCCTGACACCCGTCAGTCCACCTCTGGCTACGCTGTCTTCCTGGGCGACAACCTCGTCTCCTTGTCCTCGAAGCGGATGCATGTGGTGTCGCGTTTGAGTGCTGGGGCGGAGTACCGCACCGTGGCCAGCGGCGTGGTTGAGGCTGCCTGGCTCCACCAGCTGCTGCAGGAGCTCCACTCCCCCGTCCCTCAGAGCACATTGGTGTACCGCGACAACGTCAGCGCCGTCTACCTCTCTACCAACCCCGTCCAGCATCAGCGCACGAAGCATGTGGAGATCGACCTCCACTTCATTCGTGAGCGGGTTGCACGTGGCAAGGTCCAGGTTCTCCACGTACCGACGACGTTGCAGTTCGCCAACATCTTCACGAAGGGTCTCCTATCGTTGCTGTTTTTAGAGTTTCGGTCCAGTCTCAACATCTGTTGTGGCTAGATGTTGTGACTGCGGGGGGGGGGGGGGGGGGGGGGGGGGTTGGACTGTATATGTCTGTAGGTGTATTGTAGGTGTTTTGGGCTAGACCCATGTACCATCCCACCCTAGGGATCTATATATATGTACTCTCCCCCTTTGGGGTTAATCAATTCAATTATTAGCCTCTAATAGTCTGGTATTTCAAGCCTTGCTAAAGTCATACCTGCTGCAGTTGCTAATGGAGACATGCTTTTCTATCAGACTGAACTTGTTCAGTCTTCTTGGTTTATTCAGAATTGGCCCTTCACATCTCATCTTAAGGTCCTGCCTCTACATTGTTATGATATGATCATTGGTATGGACTGGTTGGAGCTTCACAATCCAATGGAGATTCATCGGGGTCAAAAATGGATGAAGATACCTCACAATAATTCTCAGATTTTACTCCAAGGCTCCTTCCATCTCTGCCACCTGAAACGATCATTGAGGTGTTATCTCTCAATATTCAGAATTTCAGTATATCAATGGAACATTTGCCAGAGGACATTCAAGCCATATTGCAAGTAACACCCTCATTTTCATTCATCATGCAATGCATTCATTTCCATACATGTTTAACATAATGCAACACAAGAATGAACAAGATTAAAATGAGTTAGAGGCAAAATAACAATTAAAATCAGTTTTGGATACGAACTTGTCTGGACCTATCCACAGAATAGTCCGGTATATCCGTCTGCTCTGGCTTAACTAAGTTTTCTTCAGAACAATGAACTTGTTTGACACATGGTACAAAGTAGTCCGGATTTGTTTTTGTTCCAATCCGGACTTGTCCAATAAATTTACGGACTAATCAGGTTGTGTTTCTGTTTCCCCCCAGACTTGTCCGTTACATCTACGGACTAGTTTGATAATTGTTACTGGAACACTTCGGACCAACTACCTATAAATTAGTGGACTTATCCAGCACAGCAACGAACTTGTCTGGTGTACCTCTTTGTTCCTGAACGGACTTGTCCGGTCTCATACGGACTAGTTCGGTTTCTATGTTTTTAACTCGGATTCCTATTTTCCTCCACGATGAGTTATTGGGTAATTGACTTATTTGGATCCTAGAACGTTGTGCCCCACCTCTGAGGATCCCAAGTGGGATCCCACCAAGGCCTCTGATTGTCCCCACCGTTTCCTACTTGGATTCCACCCTAACCCCACCACTCCTCCTATATAAACACACGAAGCCCCTTGTCTCACCCTGCCCACGTAAAGGAAAACCCTCATCGCCCCCTGCCCTCATCGTGAGCCACTGTCCCAGAAGAAAGAAGCCCTCACCACAAGAAGGGAAGTGAAGGATAAGAAGAAGTAGGAGGAGGATCAAGTAAGATCGTCGTCGCTGCTGCGATCTTCTTCATCAACTCTTCAACATCAACATTCTTCTTCTACTTCTTGTCATTGATTCATCGTCAACGGATCTAGACGTCATGTTTAACGTGTTGCACCTAATCCTTGATTGTTGAACTTTTGCAGTCACGGTAACTATCCTAGATCCAACTTTCCACGTCAATTTTGATCCCACTCTTGATTCAAACCATGCCCTAGTTGGGAAGTTTGCAAAACCCTGGACCATAGTGGACTTGTCCGGTCTAGAGTGGACATGTCCGACGCATTGTGCGGGCTAGTCCGGACTCTGAATTCCTGAAATCCTAAAACTTCCCCAATTTTCCCGGAAGTGACTCGAATCTTGTTCAAACCCGTAAAACTCGGTTGTAACTAGTTAGTAAGCAATAGTAGTAACCTAATAACATGCATTACATCATAATTGCATCATTCCTACACACCATGATATATTGAGTACTCTATGAGCATTTATTAATTGTAATGCTTGTTCACATGTTTGTCGCGAGGAATAGATGGAAATGCTCTAGAAGGTGCTTATGTGGATCTTCAGCACCAGAACTTTGAGGCTCTTGATCTAAACCAGCCACCAGAGCAAGGCAAGTTCCCTTGAATAGTTCGATCCTGTTTTCAAATGTTTTGTTCACAAAATTGCATGCTTGCATCAAATTGATGGGAAAACCCATTGTATGCCCATCCTTGTCGCTCGGGGGATATTGTAGAGAGTCGGGAAGGGTATTTTACACTTTTGCTCCCTTTACTTAATTGGGATTGGGAATAACCAAATGGCTTAATTATGAACTAATGAACATATGAACTATGTGAATTGATGATAATGACCCTTTAGCAACATGGAACCTAGGGATCTAAGCAAGCCGGTTATGTGGAATGGGTTGGATGATTTGGTGGTTTTGCTTGCTTTAGATCTAAGGACCGATTCATGGAGCGACCACCCAGGATAGCAGTGCCACCACCGGACCAAGTATGGGTGTGGCTTGGCCAATTAATTAGTGTATTGCCAGCATCGTTCGGATCATATGGAAGGCTCGGGGAATGGGAGTCGATTGGGTTTGCAATAGTGGCGGGGCTACCCTTTGATCCGAACGGCACAAGAGGGGATCCTTGGATGGATGTGCTCAGTTGGAGACATCACCTCCGGTAAAATCTTAGTGGATCCGCAACATGCTGATAGTCACTTAAAGGTTATTTTGTGATCTCTTGGCCACACACCTATGGAAGTGTGAGACAACATAATAGAGGTTCTTAGTCATCGAAAGGTGATGAAATCACGAACTTGTGGGTAAAGTGGTGCCACCACTGCAGAGTGTACAACTATCATGATAGGTGTGCTCCCGGTTACGAGCGATCTAGACCTCACATGATTAGAGTTATGGACCTAAGTATTGAAAAATGGTTGGAATTGGAATTGGGATTGGAATATGAGTTTGGTTATGATGAGTTGGATATGGAATTGATTATGGATAATTATAGATGATTATGGTTAATTATGTCAAATTGATGGTATTGGATATGGTACTTATGGTATTTGGGTTATGATGGAAATTGACCTCACATGGTAATCATAAGTTGCATTTTCTTACTTTTATGAATGAAATGTACTTTTTCGCAATAAACCATTATTATCATCCTTGTTTAAGCTACATATCATACTTTCTCACAATTGCTGAGTACGACATGTACTCACTCTTGCTATTCTCATATTAATTCAGTAACAGGAGATAATTTTGAGTATCCAGAGGACTATGAGGAGTACTAGGCGTGCATGTTACCATCAAATTGCCTGTGGAGGTGGAGTCTATTATTGCTTTGTTTTTCTGTTGCAGTATTATTAGAACTTGTATTCGAGACTATTTGGATATTGTAATAAGGTATTGTTTATTATTTGAAACATGGTTATTATCTGAATATCATTTGTGATGCACTCGTACATATGCGATGAACATCCACTACTACAATAAGCCTCATCGCAGGCAGCTCCAAACCTATTATCACATGCGATTTTTAAAACCGCCTGAAATGAAGAGCCTGTGATAATCCGCAATTTCACAGGCGGAGAAGTGAAACCACCTGTGAAGACAGATTATCATAGGCGGTTCTTTACTTAGGCTAGCCACCTGTGAAGATATGTTATCACAGGCGAGTCATGCAGCATATATAACCGCCTGTGATAATTGTGTTATCACGGGCGGATCTTGACCTACTTCAAGCCGCCTGTGAAGATAGTTTATCGCAGTCGGTTTCTACCATAAGGGTAACCGCCTATGATAATTAGGTTATCACGGATGGTTCTTTACCTATCTCTAGCCGCCTGTGATAATTGTTTTTCACAGGCAGGTCCAGCCGTTGGTAAATAATCGTCTGTGATAAGGTATAACCTATGTAGTACTAGCTGCTGTTATTTCTAATTTTCAGGTCAATTCAATATAATCACAATGAAAGTATATCTAGGAATCTCTTGTGGGTTTTGGATGATTTATGACAAGCAAATGAGATCCTAACCATTTTGTTGAGATGAGCACAACTTCTAATGAGAAAATGAGCAAAGTGCCAAAAAGAAAGGAGAATGAGGATCAATGCGGAAAAGAGCTCAAGAAACAAGTGTAGTAGATCATTGTGTATGGAGTGTGTTAAGGAAACACACCCGAGGAGCTCAAGCACAAATTATCTCACACATTGCACAAATTCATACAGGACCAGACTAGTCCGACTGACACCAGACTAGTCCAATATCTTTCTGCACAAGATCAGACAAGTCCTCACAATGCGGACTTGTCCTATCACAGTCCAGTTTTCACTGACCGGACTAGTCCGATATCACCACGGACTAGTCTGATATCTCTCTGACTAGAATCGGACTAGTCCTCCCACCGCGGACTAGTCCTTCAAACACTTCACAAGTTGCAAAAAATTGTACAAGTACGATAACACAAGGGACTAGTCTGATATCTTTCTGATGTCAATCGGACAAGTCCGATATTAGCACAGACTAGTCTGAAAACCCTCTGACCTAAATCGGACAAGTCCTCCAAGTGCTGACTTGTCCCCAAATTCACTTTGGGTTTCACATATCCGGACAAGTCCGATATTATCGGACTAGTGCGAAGATTTCCAGAACCAAAGTTGGACAAGTCCGCTCTCAGCTGGACAACTCCGATATTTCGGGACACCTAGGGTTGCTACACGCAGCACACCAGACTAGTCCTGTGTCAACCACGGACTAGTCCGATATTTCTAAACCCTAATGATAACTTTTGGGAACCCCATATAAATAGATGTACACGACCCACCTTTAACCTCTCTCGACCCCCTGCGCCGTCACATCTCCCAAGAGCCTAGAAAACACCTCTCTCCACGAAATCAAATGCAAGAAAGATCAATCCCTTGAGGATACACTTTGGATCATTGGAGAGACACGATTCATCACTCATTGAGCTCTTGGTTTGATTCTCTAATAGACTCCTGTGGTTTTCGTTGTGATTTTATGAGTGTGTTGTTGGTGGTGTTCTTGTTGTAATCTTGGGGAGCCCTCAACGTGTGAGAAGGCCACTTGAATTTGGTTATTTGTCCTTTGTGATTAGTGAAGAGGATTGGCCTCCGTGGCGATCCGATGAGGGTAGGGTTGGGGAAGACCCGGTCCATTTGTGGACTCCTCAACGTGGATGTAGGTTGCCTATGTGGGAACCGAACCACGGGATAAAATTATTGTGTTCTTTCTTCGCGTCCAATGTTGTTGACGGGTGTTATATACCAATTTCATCCGTCAATTTAACTCAATTATGTGAAGGATTTGTCATTTCTTGCACACATCACCTTTCTATCTAACCCAATTCCACTTGGACTTGGAAGCATTTTATGCAGGAAATGAGGAAATGTAGAGGGACCAATCCTATAAAATATCATCCCAGCCAATCTGGCGATGACACGTGGCATCCCATGGATCAAATGGCCCACAAACAGAAGTATCCGAGGAGATCCAATGGTGTATCACCCATATACATCAATGGGACCCACCTGACAGCCACCTGGAGAAAGCACACGAGAAACGGTGCAATGACCAGGTCGGCCGAACCAAGGGGTCGGCCGACCTCGTCTCTGCACCAAACTCGGTCAGCCTCCACGTGTTGGCTCCTCTCGGCTCCCTGGAGTCAAGGTGACTGATTCGCGCGCTTTTGGTGGTGGGAACCGACTTCAACACTAGTATAAATATGACCCCCTACCCCTCACTTCAACACACACCACTTGAGCTTCATCTCTATTGTATACACTATGATCCATAGTCTTAGAGGAGTTAGGTTGTAGAGAAGAGAGTCTTTAGTCCCAAGTCCAAATTGGGAAAGGCGTAAGGAGTCTCCCTCTTCCCAATCCTACATTGGGAAAGGTATGGCTCATGTATTCTTTCTTGTAATTGTGACTTTATGCATAATAAAGATAGTACCTTTAGTCTCTACTTATACATATACTTGGGCAAAGCGTTTCTTATTTGATTGTGGAGTCCATGTATGTGGAAGGTATAGCTTCTATGACTATTTCATCATGAACATATCTCATTATCACAGAACCTATAGACCCCCACTATAGTCTAGTTAATTATAACATAACTAGGTTAGTATGGATAATTGTGTTGTGTATCAACATTGGTTCAATGATGATTCAATTCATTGCCTTAGGATGGATTGTGATTAGGCTCTTAAGGTAATTACATAATATGCTAGCATGGTGCTAGGATAGCTAAGTAGCATTGGATGTCTCGTAGACCCACGGATTGAAGAGGTAGGCAGTAGGTGGTGACAGCCCTATCTGTCCTTTGTAATCCTCCACCGTCGGCTATGCCACAAGCTCTTGGCGGGAGTCACCCTAGTATTGCTAAGGGTAAGCCCGTGCCCGATGTGTTGATCCACATAGAATAAGTATTCACTATTGATCTAGATTATGGATAATTAGTTTAGACTATGTATATGTACAATAGAGCATAGTAGGAGCACCTCCACAACTCTCAACCTTAACTAACCTCTAGGATCCTCTTATCCCCCTTAGGCTTGAAAGCTTTTGTGTGTGTCGCACTACCTCCACTATTATTTTATCCATCCTTACTAGATTCCTACCTAGACCTTTCTACCCTTTCCACTTGATGATTGTTATATCTCTACCCCGCCTTCCTCTGGGATCAAATAAATGACACCCTTGGGAATACTCTTAAGGGGAAATGCTACAATGATATCTCCGTGCGCTTGCGGAATTCACTCTGTGATCCAATAGAACCATTAACAAACATTTCTGACACATCAGTTGGACATGTTTAGTTAATGGTGCATAAGTAATACCAACAAGCATTTTTGGTACTATTGCCAGGGATGATTTGTTAGTATTCTTAGGAGCCGTCAACAAGCATTTCTGGCGCCGTTGCTGGGGAAGGCAAATAGATATATAACATGACTAAGTGAATAGGATAGAACCCTGGGTAGGACTGTAGTAGGATAACCATTCTTTGTTTTTGCATTTATTTTAAATGTGAAAACAGGGTAGTGTATGTCTGGTTTCCGCATTCCGGAAAACTTTGTTGAAGATCCCGAATCTCTTCTAAGAGACCGACCCCGTGTCATTACTCCTCGGAAGATTCGAGCGGCAAAGGAAGCCAGCATTTTTGCACCAACAATCCAAACGCCAATAGATCAGAAGACCCTTCATGAGTTCTCAGCTCCCTCTGCTAACAATGAGCCTATTGGGCCCACTGTTAACATGGGGGATGTGAACTTCGAGATCAAAACTGCCCTTATTACTATGGTGCAAGCCAACCCATTCTGTGGGAAGGCTAACGAGGATGCAAGTGGTCACCTACAACAATTCCTCGAGATCTGAGCACTTTTAAGATCAAGGACGTGTCTCCGGATGTGGTCCGTCTGAGACTGTTCCCGTTCTCTCTCCTTGGGAGAGCGAAATAGTGGTTCTACGCGAATCGAAGTGCTGTAGACACTTTGGAGAAGTGTTCTACGGCATTCCTCGCCAAATTCTTCCCGTTGGGCAAAACCAATGCCCTACGTGGAAGGATTTCCAGCTTTCAGCAAGAGCCCAAGGCATCTATTCCCGAGGCATGGGAAAGGCTTCAGGAGTACATCCTAGCCTGTCCCCACCATGGGATGGATGACTGGCTTCTTATTCAAAACTTCTATAACGGGCTGATCCCATCAGCGCGTGACCATTTGGACCTGCTGCTGGAGGATCCTTCTTCTCATTGACGATGCCAAAAGCTAAAGATCTTATTGAGAAGATGGTGTCCAACATGGGATGGAACGATGAGTGTCTCCATACCCGACAGCGAGGCATGCACACTTTGAAGGAGGTAGACATGATCGCTGCAAAATTCGACCTCCTGATGAAGAAAATTGATGGACAAGCCAGTGGTGAAGTGTCTGGCAATGTCTATACCCTAGACTCTCACATCACGTGCGAAGTCTGTGGCAACACGGGTCATATGGGCAATAATTGCCCAGAAACTCGTGAGGATGCCTTATACCTCGCCAGCAATGGAAATTTCAACAACAATGGCTATCGTCCAGGAGGTCAAGGGTGGGGTCAACAATGCCCATTCTTTCAAGGAGGGTACAACAACAATGGAAACCCTGGAAATCATCCCAACTTGAGAGAACTTGCCATTAGCCAGCTCAAGATCAACGATGCCCTATCCAAGAAGATGTCAGCTAATGACAAGACTCTAGAGAATATCAATGCAAAGATTGAAGGACTATCCTCAGCATTTAAGAATCAACCGAGCTTCAACAAGATGTGGGAGACTCAGCTAGCACAACTTGCTGCGGTTGTCCCTCCATTAGAAAACAACAAAATTCTGGGGCAACCAGAAGCCCCAGTGGAGAACGTCAATGCAGTGGTTACGAGAGTAGGAAAGACCACTCGTGACCCAACATATCCCACACAATAAAAGAGGACAACTGAGCCTGAGAAGGAGGATGTCCCAAGTGAATTACTTGGTGAGAGAATGGCCAAACACTTTGAAGACACCAACTTATTGCCATTCCCTCACAGACAAAAGAAGCCAACAGTGGATGAGCAATTCAACTGTTTTGTTGAGATAATCCAAAATATCCACATCAATGTGCCCTTGATTGATGCCATGCAAGTAGCCACTTATGCTCGCTATCTCAAGGACATATTTAACAACAAATGGCCATTGCCCACCACTGAGGTCGTCAAGCTCACGGAAGACTGCAGTGCAGCCATCCTCAATAGGCTTCCTGAAAAGAAGAAGGACCCTGGATGTCCTACCATTTCATGCTCAATTGGGGCTCACCACTTTTACAAGGAACTTTTTGATTTGGGAGCAAGTGTTAGTGTGATGCCCAAGGTCGTGTTCGACCAGCTGAACTTCACAGAACTGACTCTAACACCAATGCAGCTACAACTGGCTGACTCTTCAGTCTGTTATCCAGCTTGTATTGCTGAAGACGTCCCGGTGAAGATCCAGAACTGCTTCATACCCGTGGATTTTGTGGGGCTAGACATGGACACCGAGAAGGATACACCACTCATTCTTGGGCGTCCATCCCTAAGCACTGCAAAAGCTCGCATAGATGTGGGAGCTGGAGAAATCCACTTCCATATCAATGGCAAGCAGGAAAGGTTTAACTTTCGACCAAAATCATAACAATGCTCCATGATTCGAATCAAGTATGGGCCGAATGATAAAAACATCAGAGAGGTCGAAGTCACACCTCCAAAGGTGGACTCACTCATTGCATTCATGAGAAGATTAATCTACGAGGAGAATTCGTCGTTTCGACCACGCCGATATCCAAAAGCGACGGAATCGTCTGGACCTTCCCGAAGGCCCAAGTCCACCATGCCGCCAAAGAAGGAATGGCGGAAGAAGCAAGACAAGCCGTCCAAGCCCATCCCTCCGGGCGGATGTGAAATGAATACGGAGGAATGTCCATCTCATCGGACGGTGGTGAGACCTACGCCAATAGGTTAAATTGGTAGTTATCCCACTTTATTTTTCTTTCTTTCTTTTTCCACCCCATTTGAATTTTTCCCATTGCATATTTGATTTTTCCTAGCAAGTTGAGAATCTTATATTCTGAACTGTCATTTTTCTTTCTTTCGTTTCAAAAGAAAATTTTTATTGGATTTGAAAAAAAAGTTTTTATTTGAAAAACAATTTTTTCTGAGCTGCACATGTGGCATTTCACCAACGTGCTGACTTTATAGCCGCTGGGGAGCTATTTGCCAAAAGGGGAACCAGGGGGGCACCTGTCAGGTCGGCCGAACCTCCTGGTCGGTCGAACAGGGAGTGGAGCCAAATTGGTTCCCCTTCCTCCAACGGCTACATTTGGAACCCTAAGTGACCGTTGGAAGGTACACCCTATAAATTGTGACCGTGAGGAGCACCTCTCTTCACACACCACATCATTTTACACCTCCTCAAGTCACTCTCTAGCTCACCTTGTTTTTCTTGCTCTTCGTTGCAACACTCTTGCTCAAATCCATCCCCCAAAAAGATTTTCTTTTGTTTGCATTTGCATTTTACACTCAAGCTTTAAAGAGGAGAAAATTTGTTAAGAGTTTTGTTTTCCAAACATCGCTTCTTTTCGGATTTTTCTCGCCTTGTTTTGTTCTTGCTTGTTGAACTCAAAAAGACATGAAGAGGTTGTTTGGAAAGAGGAAGGGGGCTGCAAGCTCAAGCCATGGTGAAGGTTCTAGTGCACGCCTCTCTTCCATGGGTACAAGCCCAAGGAGGAGAAGTGTGTGTGAGGACACTCCCATGGAAGAGAGAAGCAATACACACCAACTTCTTCATGACAACAACCTCGACATACAAAGCGAAGTTGAAGATCAAGCACGCAGGCTTCTCCAAGATCGTGAGTTCCGCCACACCAAGGCTTACGATCCACATTTGATCTCCAAAATAGGTATGGACTCCAAATTTCTTTCCATTTGGCATGCAATTGGATTTGATGACTTTGCTCACATAGAGGACAAAGGTTCACGCCTTATCACTATCCAATTCCTTTGCACGCTAAGAATAGGATTTGATGGTATTTATTTTAGATTATTTCAAAAAGATTACAACATCCTATGGAAAGAATTAGGTAGCATCCTAGGCTTCCATAAACGGTGTTTGCTAGATTTAGACAATTTGCCTAAGTTTAACAAACAAAGTTTTTGGCATGAGCTAACTAGTGAGGTCACATGTAGGGCTCCTAGGAATAGCCACATCCAAAACCCTACCTTACGCTTCATGCATAGATGGGTGGCTATGACTATGTTCCCTAGGGGAGATGTTAGGGTTGTGCGAGATGATGAATTGAAAATTTTGTTTGCCATGACTAAAAAGATAAAAGTTGCTCCAGTCAAAGCCATGATGACACAATGGTTAGATTACATTTCAAAATCAGGACCAATTGAATGCACTTCATTGATTACTCATATTGCTGATAGGGTAGGAGCACTTAAATACTCTTCATTTGAATACATTGAAACTGAAAGAGAATTAATTGATGAAGACTATTTAGTGCAAGGACATACCCTTAAGCATCATCAAGATGGGTCCTTGATATTTTTCTATCCCGGCTTTGTCAATGAAATTCGGTTACCTAACTCGTATTTTCATTTGTATAAATGCCGGAGGCTAACCATTAATCTTCTTCCCCTTGATGAAGTAAGAAGAAGTAATGTCTCTGGCAGGATAACAAGAAATTGTGCGAGGGCTGCAGCCACAGGCATGTCACCGATAATCTCTCCGGTCCATGAATACCAAGAGGAAGAGAACCCAACGGGTTATGCGCCTGGATGGACTCAACCTCCGACGTATGAGACTGGGGGATCATCTTGGCAAGAATGGCAAAGGGATCCACCCTTATCTACTTCAAGATCTAGCAGCTTGCCCCCAACGTCCATGAGAGGACGTCTTTCCTTTTCGGCTAGAAGTCATCATGACTATAGCCAAGGAATGACGAACCTTACTAGACGTATGGGAGAACTTGAAGTGAGCATGGGTGACATCTACAGCACACTACAGGAGCATGTCCAAGGTACCCAGGACTGGCAACAACACATGGATGCTCAATTCACCAACTTCAACATGGCGCTACAACAACAACAAGCCGATCTTGCAGCATACTTCCGTCATCAAGGGTTCAACCCTTATCACGGAGGTAGTTGAAGAACAATATTGGGGGAGGACCCCCACTTGAGGTAACATGTATCACATTCCTTGCATATTTATTTTCTATCCATCCATCATTCACCTTGCATTAAAAAAAAAGAAAAAAATAATAGGTTAGATTTGCTTTCATCAAATAAAGATGTGCGGTAAGAATGATTTAGAATTCACATAGATGAAATGATGAATAGTTGCTCTGTTTTATTTTCCTAAGTCTCTAGTTTACAACTTGCTACTCTCTGAATATTGCTTTCATTGGTTTGAAATACATTTACCTTAATTTGGAAGTTGTGGGTAGCAAAAGCTTGATCTAATTCTAGGTTGTTGCAAGACTAGAATTGGTAATAGGGCTGCTAGTCCTAGATTGAATGTAAAACTTAGATTTCTGGAGAAATTCTAAAAAGATTTAAGTTTCCCTCAATTGATTGGAAATACCTACCAAAGCCATATGATGTTCATACATAGACAAAACCTTATGCATATGCTATTTGCTTTCACATTGAGCCTAGTCAAACTAGTATAGACCTATGTGAGAAATCATTCGACTCTTTTTGAATTCAAGACATCACGTGCACATGCTATACTTCTACACTAGAAGTAAGCAAAATGTCCATCATATTCACCATACCACAATAAAAAGAGAAACTCCATGTTATTCATGTTTAGCACTCTCTTCAAAATTCATTGCAAAGAAAGGGAGTAGAAGACATGGCTACAAAATGAAAAAAAAGCATGCTTACATCATAAGCATGAGAAAAAAAGAGATAAAAAATAGTCATGTTGCGTCCCTGCAAAAAAAAAAAGAGATTATACCAAAAAGGATTTTTCTCAAGTATCCACATCCACTTCCACTCCATCACACATGCACTAGTCTTGAATCAAAAAGTTTTGATTTGAATTCTCCTAAGGCTTACTCTTTTGACTTAGCAATATATGTGATGCAAATATGCCTACTCACTTTCCTTACCAAGCTCAACATACAATCCATATTCAATGAGTAGGAATAGTAGAGGCACAATGCTTTGGTGAGGAAATATTTCCACTATCCACAAAGGAGTGATTGAGAGAATCAAATTGAGGTACTTAAATATCTAAATTGAATTCTTCGGGGTTTAAGTGGAACTTGATTTCTAGGCTATGTTTGCTCCATTTGCTATTCTACCTTTCAACTACTCATGAATATGAGAAAGCATAAGCCCCATGATAACTTAAGAAAGGTAGGGTATCATAGCGAATTTCTGCAATACTAGGTAGAGTATCTTGTTGTGCATTAGATACTTTTGAAAATAAGACATTGTAGCAACTCCTGATCATCAACCTAAAGTCTTGACTTTGCTCGGGACGAGCAAAGGATAAGCTTGGAGGAGTTTGTTGACGGCTGTTATATACCAATTTCATCCGTCAATTTAACTCAATTATGTGAAGGATTTGTCATTTCTTGCACACATCACCTTTATATCTAACCCAATTCCACTTGGATTTGGAGAAATATGTGTATGCAGCATTTTATGCAGGAAATGAGGAAATGTAGAGGGACCAATCCTATAAAATATCATCCCAGCCAATCAGGCGATGACACGTGGCATCCCATGGATCAAATGGCCCACAAACAGAAGTATCCGAGGAGATCCAACGGTGTATCACCCATATACATCAATGGGACCCACCTGGTAGCCACCTGGAGAAAGCACACAAGAAACGGTGCAATGACCAGGTCGGCCGAACTAGGGGTCGGCCGACCTGGTCTCTACACCAAACTCGGTCAGCCTCCACGTGTTGGCTCCTCCCGGCTCCCTGGAGTCAATGGTGACTGATTTGCGCGCTTTTGGTGGTAGGAACCGACATCAACACTAGTATAAATAGGACCCCTACCCCTCACTTCAACACACACCATTTGAGCTTCATCTCTATTGTATACACTATCATCCATAGTCTTAGAGGAGTTAGGTTGTAGAGAGGAGAGTCTCTAGTCCCAAGTCCAAATTGGGAAAGGAGTAAGGAGTCTCCCTCTTCCCAATCCTACATTGGGAAAGGTATGGCTCATGTATTCTTTCTTGTAATTGTGACTTTATGTATAATAAAGATAGTATCTTTAGTCTCTACTTATACATATACTTGGGCAAAGTGTTTCTTGTTTGATTGCGGAGTCCATGTATGTGGAAGGTATAGCTTCTATGACTATTTCATCATGAACATATCTCATTATCATAGAACCTATAAACCCCCACTATAGTCTAGTTAATTATAACGTAACTAGGTTAGTATGGATAATTATGTTGTGTATCAACATTGGTTCAATGATGATTCAATTCATTGCCTTAGGATGGATTGTGCCTAGGCTCTTAAGGTAATTACTTAATATGCTAGCATGGTGCTAGGATAGCTAAGTAGCATTGGATGTCTCGTAGACCCATGGATTGAAGAGGTAGGCAGTAGGTGGTGACAGCCCTATCTGTCCTTTGTAATCCTCCACGTTCGTCTATGCCACAGGCTCTTGGCGGGAGTCACCCTAGTATTGCTAGGGGTAAGCCCGTGCCCGATGTGTTGATCCACATAGCATAAGTATTCACTATTGATCTAGCTTATGGATAATTAGTTTAGACTATGTATATGTACAATAGAGCATCGTAGGAGCACCTCCATAACTCTCAACCTTAACTAACCTCTTGGATCCTCTTATGCCCCTTAGACTTGAAAGCTTTTGTGTGTGTCGCACTACCTCCACTATTATTTTATCCATCCTTACTAGATTCCTACCTAGACCTTTCTACCCTTTCCACTTGATGATTGTTATATCTCTGCCCCGCCTTCCTTTGGGATCAAATAAATGACACCCTTGGGAATACTCTTAAGGGGAAATGCTACAATGATACCTCCATGTGCTTGCGAAATTCACTCTGTGATCCAATAGAACCATTAACAAGCATTTCTGACACATCAGTTGGACATGTTTAGTTAATGGTGCGTAAGTAATACCAACAAGCATTTCTGGCACTATTGCCAGGGATGATTTGTTAGTATATCTTACGAGCCGTCAACAATTGTTCTTGCACTTCATATCAATCTAGGGTTTCAATCAATCTTGTTAACTTTATGTTAAAACATTGAATATAAGACCAACTTGTGGTACATCCTAGTTCATAGTTGTGTAACACTTTAACTACAAGTATATTTCCGCTGCATACATCCTAGGATCAAGATAATTGGTCCAATTTGATCAACCTAGTCGGTATACACCGGACTAGTCCGCACTCGACCGGACTAGTCTGATATTTTGAGATTTGATCTGGTTGTTAAGTGTTGTAGGTTCCAACTAAAATTCAAAAAGGCCTATTCACCCCCACTCTAGACCACATTCAATTGGTATCCGAGCAGGTTCTTCAAAAGGAGACTAATCGCTCGAAGAGATCATGTCGGACATGAAGGACGTTCACAAGAGCAACAACCTAGAGAAGGTTGATGAAGACAAGAACCAAAAATTGGAGAGGCTCCTCGAGGCCATTCAAGACTTCGAGGATGACGATGAGGAGACGCTAGAACTAAAGGCGTTCCTAAGGAAGAAAACTCTTTCCAAGGGGAAAGTAAAGATTGAAGATGAGAAGAAGAAGAAGGGGAGTAGTCACACCGACTACTCCCGATATTCTTTCAAATATGATCGTCTTAACTCTAGCAATAATCACTACTTATCTATTCCACTTGGAAAAGCCCCACATTTCGATGGCAATGACTACTCAATGTGGAGGCAGAACATGAAAATGCACCTAATTTCTCTCAATCCAAGTTTGTGGCATATTGTATGTACAGGAATAGATATCCCCAACGACGATGAGGAGCTCACACCTAGCCAAGAGCAAGCCATCCATCGAAATGCCCAAGCTGTTGCAGTCATCACCTCATCACTCAGTCGGGATGAGTTCACAAAGGTGGATGGACTCAAGATCGCAAAAGAGATATGGGATACGTTGCAAATAGCACATGAAGGCGATCGTCATGTGCGAGGAGTGAAGGTTGAGATGATTGAAGGCGAGTTGGGAAGATTCGCCATCGAAGAAGACGAGTCGCCACAAGATATGTACAACCGACTAAAGATGCTCATCAACAAGGTGCGAGCATACGGAAGCAAGAAGTGGAACGACCACGAGGTGGTGAAGCTCATTCTTAGAGCGTTCATGCCTCGCAATGTCACCTTGTGCTCGATGATACGATAAAGACCCGGATACAAGAACATGACCCCAGATGAATTACTTGGGAAAATTATCAACTTTGAGATGATGGAAAAGAAAGCCAAGCACATTAAGGAGATTGCCGATCTCACCTCGGCAAAGAAGAAAGGGGTCGCCTTAAAGTTCACTCTCAAGCCCTTATCTAAAGAAGCTCGAGAAGCTCAATTAGAAGAAGACGGTGACGATGAGAGCAGCGACTTGGATGAAGATGACATGATACTATTCATGAAAAAATTCAAAAGAATGATGTAGAAATGACAAGGGGCTAAATCAAGTGAAGGAAAGTACAAGGGAAGATCAAAACCAAAGTTGAGAAGGGCATGCTATAACTGTGGTGAGTATAACCACTTTATAGTTGATTGCCCATATGAAGAAAACAAGAAGAAGACCAAGGAAATGAAGCCTCAACCCAAGAAATTCTTCAAGAAGAAGAAACAAGCTGAACAAGCGCATATAGAGAAAGAGTGGGACTCAAATGACGAGTCCTCGTCCGAAGAAGAAGAAGAGATGGCTAGCATAGCCATCGAGAAGACATACAAAAAGTCCACTCTCTTTCCTACTCTCGGCGCATGGAAGGGGAACGGCACTTGCCTCATGGCAAAGGAAGGTAAACGCAAGGTAACGACCAAACCCTATTCCTTGCATTCCTATTCCAGTGATAGTGAAATTGCTAGCGATAATGAAGATATGCTCATTGGATTAGATAAGAAAACAGCCGCAAAAATGAAATTTTTACTTGATCAACTTGTTGAGAAGGATAAGTTGATACATCGTCAAGAAGACATGATTATCTCCCAAAAGGAGGAATATGTTGAACTTGACAAGCTTCTAGAACTTGAAAAGGAGCGAAGCGAGTCACTAGAGCTTGAGTTAGCTTCAAGCAAGGAAGCTTGCTTGGAGTTAAGCGACTCAAATGCTACATTCAAGGACGAACTTGCTAACCTAATCAAGGTTAACAAGATCCTTGAAGTGCAAGTTGAGTCACTCAAGCAAAGTGATCCTTCATCCTCTTCAAGCTCACCTTCTCAATCCCTTAAAACTAAAAATGCTTCTACTTGTGCATGTGGTAAAGTTGACACCAGCTTGAAAGACAAGTCAACCTCTACCAAGGATAAGCATCCTGCCCAAAGTGGCATATTGACATGGAGAAGGTCAAATATGCACGCTGTGCATACTTGGCCACAAGACCTCCTAATTTCATATATGGGATTGGGTATTCCTATGATGAAAAGCAAAATGCTAGAAGGCAAAAGAATAACAAGGAGAGCATTATCTTTGTAATGGGAAGACCCTTTCAAACTGGAAAATCCAAAGTTAACACATCCAACACGCATGATCACCGGACTAGTCCGGTTCGGGCACGGACAAGTCCGGTCCTTCGGACAAGTCCGATCTCTCGAACTAGTCCTGTATATAAACAACAACAATTGCTTTTTAGAACATTTGATGCATCTTATGTGTTAATGAGAAGTAATATTGGTAAGATTTATGCTCATTATGTTGGGCCACGCCATGGGAACACCAAGTCTCATGTGTGGGTGCCCAAATCTCTTGTAACTAACCTCCAAAGACCCAAGCAAGCTTGGGTACATAAAACCAAGGACTAATTTGCTTTTGTAGGCCTATTCCTCTGGTGGATTAAATGGGTGCTAGATAGTGGTTGCACCAACCATATGACCGGAGAAAGAAGGATGTTCGTTGAGTATGAAGAAAGTGAGGATCCAAGCGAGGGCATCCATTTTGGAGACAATAGTCAAGGAAAGGTGTTCGGTACCGGTAAAATTGTCATATCATCTCAGCATACTCTTTCTCATGTATTACATGTTGATTCCTCAGATTATAACCTGCTGTCCATATCTCAATTATGTGACAAAGGTTATAATTGCTTGTTCACTAATGAGGGTGTGACCGTCTCTAGGAGGAGTGATGGTTCCATTGCATTCAAGGGTATGTTAAAGGGAAATCTTTACCTTGTTGACTTCAACAAAGATAAAGCCGAACTTGACACATGCTTGATTGCAAAGACCAACATGGGTTGGCTGTGGCATAGACGGCTAGCGCATGTTGGTATGAGGAATCTTCAAAAACTCCTCAAGGGCGATCACATCCGAGTTTTGAAGGATGTTGTTTTTGAGAAAGACGGGCCTTGTAGCGCGTGCCAAGCCGGGAAGCAAGTTGGAGCACCCCATCCCGCTAAGAATGTCATGACTACAACAAGACCGCTCGAGCTAATTCACATGGACTTATTCGGTTCAATTGCTTACATAAGCATCGACGGTAACAAATTTGGATTAGTATTCATCGATGATTTTTCTCACTTCACTTGGGTTTTCTTTTTATATGATAAGGCAGAAACACAAGGAATCTTGAAGAAAATTTTCAAGCATGCTCAAAATGAGTTTTCATTGACAATCAAGAACATTCAAAGCGACAATGGAACGAAGTTCAAGAACACACAAGTTGAGGAGTACCTAGATGAAGGAGGCATAAAGCATGAGTTTTCAGCTCCTTACTCCCCTCAACAAAATGGAGTTATCGAAAGGAAAAACCGAACCCTCATAGACATGGCAAGAACAATGCTCGATGAGTACAAGACCTCAGATCGATTTTGGGCAGAAGCGGTTAACACCGCTTGCCACACCATAAATCGACTTTATCTTCATCGACAACTCAAGAAGACATCCTATGAGCTACTCACCGGTAACAATCCTAATATTTCATATTTTCGAGTTTTTAGTTCCAAATGCTATATTTTGAACAAGAAGCCTAGGACTTCAAAGTTCGCTTCGAAGTCCGATGAAGGTTTCTTGCTTGGTTATGATTCGAACACTTACGCCTATCGTGTCTTCAACAAGACTTCCGAACTTGTTGAAGTAGCACGTGACGTAGTGTTCGATGAAACTAATGGATCCCAAAAGGAGCAAGTTGATTCATGCGTGCTAGATAGAGAAGAAGGTCCTTGTCAAGCATTGAGAAGAATGGCGTTAGGCGAAGTTCAACCACAAGAACCACCTCTACATATACATGAGGAAGATGAACCATAATAGGTGGCCAAAGATCAAGGGGGGGCTTCTATACAAGATCAACCTCGAGAAGACGAAAATGATCAACAAGTCAATGAGGGCAACCATCTAGGAGGAGAAGAAGACGATCATGAAGATTCAAGACAACAAGTACCACACCCAAGAGTGCACCAATGCATCCAAAGGGATCACCCTATCAACAACATCATTGGTGACATCCAAAAGGGAGTAACTACTAGATCTCGCATAGCTAATTTTTGTGAGCATTACTCTTTTGTGTCCTTTTTGGAACCGTGCAGGGTTGAGGATGCCTTGAAAGATCCGGATGGGGTAGTGGCCATGCAAGAAGAACTCAACAACTTCAAGCGGAACAAGCTGTGGGAACCAGTCGAAAGACCCAAGTCCAACGTCGTCGGCACCAAATGGGTCTTCTGCAACTAACAAGATGAACACGGGGTGGTGACAAGGAACAAGGCACGAATTTTGGCCAAAGGGTATTCACAAGTCAAAGGTTTGGATTTCGACGAGACCTTTGCTCCCGTAGCTAGACTTGAGTCTATTAGAATATTACTTGCATATGCTACTCACCATGATTTCAAGCTCTATCAAATGGATGTGAGAAGCGTCTTCCTCAACGGACCAATCAGGGAGGAGGTGTATGTGGAGCAACCCCCCCGGTTTGAAGATGAAGAGTTCCCCGACCACGTATTTAAATTGTGTAAGGCTCTCTACGGCCTCAAATAAGCTCCTAGAGCGTGGTATGAGTGTCTTAGAGATTTCTTAATTGAAAATGGTTTTAAGATCGGTAAAATATATTATACATTGTTTACAAAGAACTTTGACAATGATCTCTTTGTTTGTCAAATTTATGTTGATGATATAATCTTTGGTTCAACTAACAAGTCTTTTTGTGAGGAACTTAGTAAAATTATGACAGATAGGTTTGAGATGTCTATGATGGGAGAGCTAAAGTACTTCTTGGGATTCCAAGTGAGGCAACAAAAGGAAGGGACGTTCATAAGACAAACTAAGTACACTCAAGACATACTCAAGAAGTTTGGAATGGACAAGGCGAAGCCCATAAAGACTCCCATGGCAACAAATGGCCACTTGGATCTCAATGAAGATGGACCAAATGTCGATCAAAAGGTATATCACTCCATGATTGGATCTCTACTCTACCTATGTGCATCTAGACCAGACATCATGTTGAGTGTATGCTTGTGTGCAAGGTTTCAAGCCAACCCAAAAGAGTGTCATTTGATAGCCGTCAAGAGAATCTTGTGGTATTTAGTTCATACACCCAACCTAGGCCTTTGGTACCTCAAAGTTTCAAATTCAATCTCATCGGTTACTCCGATGCAGATTATGCCGGATGCAAAGTAGATAGAAAAAGTACCTCTGGTACATGTCAATTTCTCGGTAGATCACTTGTTTCTTGGTCCTCTAAGAAACAAAAATCCATTGCCTTATCCATGGCTGAAGCGAAGTATGTTGCAGCCGGGAGTTGTTGTGCACAACTCCTTTGGATGCGACAAACTCTAAGGGATTACGATTACAATATGAACCGTATTCCACTCCTTTGTGATAATGAGAGTGCCATTAAAATTGCCCATAATCCCATTGAGCACTCCAGCACCAAACACATAGACATCCGACATCACGTTTTGAGAGACCATTCAATGAAGGGAGATATAGCCATTTCACACGTCAATACCAAAAAGCAACTAGCCGATATATTAACCAAGCCACTTAATGAAAAACACTTTTGCGAACTCAGAAATGAACTAAATATCCTCGATGCTCGGAGTGTGGCTTGAAATCTTGTATATCTGAATGCTATCTTCAAAATTCATTGATTGTGTTGTGAAAATCATCTCTCCAAATTTTTCCGAAAAACTTGTCAATTATTAGATCTTGGTGAATTATGATTATTGCTTGATTGTTGTATGCTTACTGAGCATATTCATCAAGATTATTTGATTTGTTTTGCCTCCCTATTTTCTACATAAGTACCTTAGAATATATACCAATGGGCTAATCATTTCTTCCCTAGTGACCACAGACTAGTCCGTGGTTGCCCGGACTAGTCCGCCCGTGTAGACTAGTCTGCAGTGTGACGGTTAGGACGGACTAGTCCGGCAGACCACGAACTAGTCCAATATAGTCTCTAGAAAAGTTCGGACTAGTCCGATCATTTTCGGACTTGTCCGATTTTCTGTGTCCATAACCCTAGCCGCCGTCGAACCCTAATCTTCCTCACCCCACGCTTGCCTCAAGCTTTCTCTCTCCACGCTCGGGCTCCCCAAGGCGATTTGGTGTTTCCTCCATCAAAACTTTGCAAGTTTGGGTGGAAATCAACCTCCTTCGCGTAGGGATTGAAGATCACAGACTTGTATGCTCCTTCAACACCTACATCTTCGAAAGTCAAACAATTTCGATAAATTTTCCTCCCAAACCCTAGAAATTGCTATTTCCTTCAATGTTGATCAAATAGCTTGGTTCCTATCACCATATACATGCTTCCTTGATGTATTACATTGACGCTAAGCTAGTTGTGCATTAGGAATCAACATTTTGTCTCATAGTTAGGGTTCTAGAGGTTGAACACCGGACTAGTCCGGCCCATGCACAGACAAGTTCGGTCAACCGAACTTGTCTGTGCCTGTACACCGGACTAGTCCATTTTTCTGAACTCAACCCTAACTTCTCAATTCCTCAATGCAGTTCCTTGTCATCTATTCTCATCAATGCCTTGTGAAATCTATTCTCAGGACAATGTCGAGCACCAACGACGAAATCTCTGACTTCGAGGCCGAGATGGACCACGAAGCCGTACTTCGGTCCTCGACGAGCCTAAGTAAGAAGCGCCAAGAGCGCCCATCCGAGCTGGCTCCCTCTCCTCCCTAGGCTCGAAGGAAGGTACTCGCGAAGAAGCCAGCCTCCAAGGCTTCAGCTGGAGGTGGCCGTCGCCAAGCAATGGGCAAGGGCAAAGGGATTGCAACGGGCCTGATTGGCCCCCTAAAGTTGTCAGCTCCAAGGGAAGGGGTACGGGATCCCGCGGAGGAAAGATTCAATTGCAAGGGCAGCGACAGGGCTGCAAAGTTCAGGAATGTGGATTGCAACAGCCGTCCTAAGCAAGCTGTTGATGGGAGGTTTTGGAGCAACTTCCATGCAAACTTTTACAAGTCTGTATATCTTCCGATGAAGAACTCGTGGTGCGTAGCCAATTGAACGATTGGGTGCATTTTGAGAAGAAGGGCTGCTCACCTTTTGTTTATGTGGTCAAGGCTATCGAGAGGCATGGATTGAAGGATCTATTCGCCTTCCGGAACAATTGGAATGATGAGGTGATTGCCCAGTTTTATGCTACTTGCCACTTTGCTAGTGACGAGGAAGAAAGGGTGACTTGGATGACTCATGGATCCAAGTACACCATCTCTTATGAAGAATTTGCAAGACTGCTACATCTTGACACCTCAAGCAATGACAACTTGATCAGCCACAATATTGGTGTCATTGAGAAGGACATGATGAAGTTTCTCTATGAACCCAATTCCAAGTTCAACCCTCCTTCTACCAAGAACATAAAGCCCCCCTTTGTGGTGTTGAACAAGGTTCTAAGGAAGACCATTGCCCCCAAGGATGGGGATGCAAGAAGTGTGCAGGGATACCTCAGGACCTTGATGAAGGTCATTGGCAAAGACAGGAAATTTGATGTCTTTGACTATATTTGGAACGACATGGTGAACATCTCCTGCACACTGAACAGGTCCTGTGGCTATGCTCCTTATCTGATGTTTATGATTGAGAAGGTCACATGAATAGAGTTTGTCATGGATGTGGAGCATCACCCCTTGTGGCCCCAGAAGCCTCAACAGCCAAGCATTCAAGCTGCTCCATCTCCAGGTTCCATCCTTGAGGCTCTAGTGAGAGCTAGTGGAGATGCTAGGGCTGCTCCCGCTCCTAGGGCCCCTCCTCAAAGGGGGTCCCCGAGTGGAATCTTGAAGTAACTATCAACCATCTTCGCCTCTTGCAAAAAGGCCGAAGTAAAAGCCCACAAGCTGAACAAGTGGAGAAAAGCCGACATGAGATATGTCAAAGACAATGTGAAGCAGATTTGCCAAAAACTGGAGATCGAGCCCACTGGATCTCCAGTCATCTCTGATGATTCCAATTCTGACTTCACCTAGATTGGGCCCTTGACTCCCTCCGATCTTTCCTATTTTGGCACTGAGGACTCGGGTGGTTCCGTTCCTCCTCCTCCTCGTCAGCCAGAGGATGAAGATGAAGACGACGAGAGGACCGACAACGAGGCTTGAATACCTTAGGTCCCTCCTCTCCTTCTTTTTGGTGTCTTGATGCCAAAGGGGGGGGAGATTGAGGGGGAGTCTTAGAGTCTTAGGTTTTATCTGTAGGATGCGAGGAGAACTTATTTTTGTGTCTTTTGTCTATTTGTGAGTTGTAAAACTTATAATATGCTCTTTTTGATCTATTGGTCCTGTGATGCAATGTTTTGAAATTTTTGTGGAGATATTGATAAAATCTGTGATTCTGCTCTAAGAATGGCATATATGCTTGTTGTTAACATATTGATGTCAATTATGTCATTCTCATCATCATTATTGTTTCTATACACTTAGTTCTGCATCCCACCATAAAGAGTGCACATATAGATCATGTTTTCATTGCTTAATGTGTTTTAAACTCATATGTGCACACTTTATGAAAATCTCAACTTTTTATCATATTTTGTGAAATCTCAATTCGTTGTCATCAATCACCAAAAAGGGGGAAAATGAAAGTGCATCTAGGAATCCCTTGTGGGTTTTGGATGATTTATGACAAGCAAATGAGATCCTAACCACTTTGTTGAGATGAGCACAGCTTCTAATGAGAAAATGAGCAAAGTGCCAAAAAGAAAGGAGAATGAGGAGCAATGCGAAAAAGAGCTCAAGAAACAAGTGTAGTAGATAATTGTGGATGGAGTGTGTTAAGGAAACACACCCCAATAGCTCAAGCACAAATTATCTCACACATTGCACAAATTTATACAGGGCCGGACTAGTTTGACTGACACCGGACTAGTCCAATATCTTTGTGCACAAGATCGGACATGTCCTCACAATGCGGACTTGTCCTCTCACAATCTAGTTTTCACTGGCCGGACTAGTCCGATATCACCACGGACTAGTCTGATATCTCTCTGACTAGAATCGGACTAGTCCTCCCCACTGCGGACTAGTCCTTCAAACACTTCACAAGTTGCACAAAATCGGACAAGTCCAATAACACAACGGACTAGTCTGATATCTTTCTGATGTCAATCAGACAAGTCTGATATTAGCACGGACTAGTCCAAAAACCCTCTGACCTAAATCGGACAAGTCCTCCAAGTGCGGACTTGTCCCCAAATTCACTTAGGGTTTCACATATCCGGACAAGTCCGATATTTATCGGACTAGTCCGAAGATTTCTAGAACCAAAATCGGACAAGTCCGCTCTCAGCCGGACAAGTCCGATATTTTGGGACACCTAGGGTTTGCTACACGCAGCACACCGGACTAGTCCGGTGTCAACCACGGACTAGTCTGATATTTCTAAACCCTAACGGTAACTTTTGGGAACCCCATATAAATAGGTGTACACGACCCACCTTTAACCTCTCTCGACCCCCTGCGTCGTCACATCTCCCAAGAGCCTAGAAAACACCTCTCTCCACGAAATCAAACGCAAGAAAGATCAATCCCTTGAGGATACACTTTGGATCATTGGAGAGACACGATTCATCGCTCATTGAGCTCTTGGTTTGATTCTTTAACACACTCCTATGGTTTTCATTGTGATCTTATGAGTACGTTCTTGGTGGTGTTCTTGTTGTAATCTTGGGGAGACCTCAACGTGTGAGAAGGCCCCTTGAATTTGGTTATTTGCCCTTTGTGATTAGTCAAGAGGATTGGCCTCCGTGGCGATCCGACAAGGGTAGGGTTGGAGAAGACCCGATCCTTTTATGGACTCCTCAACGTGGATGTAGGTTGTCTTTGCGGTAACCGAAGCACATGATAAAATCATTGTGTTCTTTCTTTGTGCCCATTGTTCTTACACTTCATATCAATTTAGGGTTTCAATTGTTCACTTTACGTTAAAACGTTGAATATAAGACCAACTTGTGGTAAATCCTAGTTCATAGTTGTGTAACACTTTAACTACAAGTATATTTCCGCTGCATACATCCTAGGATCAAGATAAATGATCCAATTTGATCAACCTAGTCGGTTTACACCAGATTTGAGATTTGATCTGGTTGTTAAGTGTTGAAGGTTCCGACTGAAATTCAAAAAGGCCTATTCAGCCCCCCCCCCCCCCCCCTCTAGGCCACATTAACACAAAAGTCAATAATATCATCACAGAAGTCAACAATATCATCACAGAAGTCATCTCATAGAAGTCAATTTCACTAAAACAATATTCATATGTACAAGTTACACATAATATTCATCTCATAGTTTACAAGTTTTCACTAAAAACTGTTTCTATTGGCATAGTCGCAATGTTCTGGCACATCAGTATTGCACCATTCTCTTCAAAGAACTCCCCTCTTTTGTGCAAAATTTTGCGACGCACGAATTGACACAGTTCAACAGCAATCTTGTCGGCTCCTCCACCGGGAATACTTCTACATACCGGCCATTCTTCGTTCACATTCTTCGTGTGCTGCAATGGAACACATAACAATGTTTAGAATGTGTTGGTTTGAACAATCTCAAAGTATAGATCAAAGTGAGAGTATAAATGAATTTATTTGGTATTTTTGGAGCAGTTGTACTATGAGCAATTGAATTTTGAAGTTAGAATCAAAATATGAAAATAATGTTTCTGGTAATATTGAACAGCAGAGAATATAAGTATTAAACTATGCTAGTTACAATGAAAATAAAACTCCAAAGTAGGAAAATAAGATATCGACATTAAGGATAACTTACACCCTCACGATTCACTCTATATTCGCTGGCGGTTCGAAGATGCTCGCATACATAATACCCGCATAAGACACTCCCAGCAGGCTGCTTCAGATAAGCATAATACGTTTTAATGTCCAATGCATTCGTATTAGAAGGTCTCTCACCGCCAAGCTATTCCGCGTAAAACCGCCAAGCGCTGTAATACAAGAAATGTCATATAAAACTTGTCAACACATTCTAAATGTGTGTAATTAAAATTATTGAATAAACGTATAGTTTCAAAATCAAAAGGAAATCTTTGTAACGATCTGGTGGGTAATCGGCCGATTCCAAGACTGTTGCCAAACCTTGTATTGGCTTGATGAAGATCAGTATGTAGTGATCACTGCAAACATACAAACACAGGTGTTAACAATTACCAATAATCGCTATTTCAATGTCATGTGTCGAACTTACTCGAAGTGGTACGGAGCCTTTACGAGGTCCTTGCCGTCTCGGACAAAGTTAAACATTGCATGTCCTATGTAAGCTGCAACTTCTGTCCATCTATCCTTCTTAAGTTTTGCGATTGCTTTTTCAAATTCTTTTTTTTCATGTGTTTGAACTTTGCTGAGTCTCGATCCGCCTTGATGTTGAATAGCATCTTTGCAATCCGTGTAGGGTCAAGGATACATGTCTTGCGTTTCATCTTTTCAATATCCATGTATTGCATCTTATTGAAGAAGTCCAGAATTGTTATAATCTCATGAAATGTATATGCGTGTAGTAAGAAAAGCAAATGCAAAATATTAGAGGCACTTACAAGCACCAGACGAGTAGCAGGTTGATTTTGAGCATGCCCCGATGGAAAAAGTGATGCAGCTCTTCAAATAAAATGACTCGTCTATCTGCTCCAGTGCTCCAGAATGCATCTTTTGGAATACGAAATGTGACGCAAGAAAGATCATATTTTGTGATGGCAAGGATGTACCACTCATGCATTCTTTTGAGCGGGGCAGGTTGTTTGCTAAGTTGTATGGATGTCATGAATGGCTTTCTATTCTTAAATTTAGGAGGAACATCCTCAAGCTTGTATATTGGAACTCCTGGTTTAACTACAGTCGTCTGCCAATTATACATGACACTGTCTTCTTCACACTCCTCGATATCTTCTAATGTTGGCTCATGAGAAGAACGAGATGCACTCGATTTTCTAATATTTTCCTTCATAGTTTCCAAATACTTTGACACTTATGATGAAGGTTTCTTAATTTTGTATGAGCTAACTTTGATAGGCACTGATGATCGAGGAGTAGTCGTCGGAAATTGGACACTGTCTTGTTGTTGAACCTGTTGTTCAACTGATTGCACTTTACTCCTAGCAGCTGGCTCTAGTACTACTTCAAGATGTTGCTCAACTGGTTGCTCTTTACTAGCAACAGCTTGCTCTAGTACTGCTTGAAGCTGTTGTCCAACTTGTTGCTCTTGGATATCTTTACTAGCAAGGTTACTATCATCCTTGCTGAGACATAGGGGGGTGGATCTTCCTGGACTTTCGCCTTAGAAGATGGGATTGCAGTATTTTGAGATGCGACGGGGCTAGAAATTGGCTCATCGTCCAACACGATATCGCGTCGGTGCCAAAGGATTAATTTGTTGACAGTCTTCCCCAGAGTCGCGATCCCCTCATGTGTGATGTGGTCTATTTCATAATCTTAATAATCATTATCAATGATCTGAAGAACTTGCACCACAACATAATACAACAGAAGTGGATTCCCATTAAAGTCACGATCAGGCTTTGCCATAGCAATGGCAACCTATTTGGTTTTGTTCTCTGCTCTGCCGATCGGGGCAAGAAGACGACAAGATTTGTCATTAGCAATATCATCGACAGCGAACTTATGGGTTGACACTGAGCCTGGCATAGAACCAACGCTGCTAGGGTAGGCAGTTGGAGATACCAATTGCTCCTTTGGCACGGAAACCATCGCTGTACTCGGTGCCACTAATTGTCCCGATTGTCTAAGTTGTTCTATTATTTCTTGCATATTTTCTTTGACCTTTTGAGCAATCGTTTCATCAAGTGTTTTCTTAAACTTCTCACATCTTCTATATGTGTATTTATCTTTAGGGAAACCATCTAGCCAAGACATTTGAGAAGAGATTGCTCAAACCTGTCCACTGTGTTTAGGGTTTCCTAGGATAGCGGTTAGTTGGTCATTCTCCCTCTTCGGCTTGAAGAGACCCTTATGTTGCTTTTCAATTACTTCTTTCATTTTTTCCTCTACTTCATTCATAGAGTCGGACTTTTCAAGTTTGCCCTCGCTGATCAAACCTGACCGAGCAAAGACCCACCATTGAGTTCTCTCATCGCAGCCTTCTAACGGGTGAGGATTGGCCTTACTGGTAATTTCGTCTAATATCTTATTCCATTTCTGGACTTTTGGGGCATATCCAACAGACCCCAAGCGATGATGGTATTTGTTCTTTTTGGCAAGCTCTGACCTAGATGCACTTAGGGCTTTAGCATCAGGTGTGGTCTTTTGATGAAGAAATTCTTGCCACTGAGCTTGTGTGATTTTTCCCATCTTCCTCGAGCTAGGGACCTTATCGGCACTCATTTCACTCTTCCAGCCATGAAACTTCTTGCCGCAAGAGACCAATGTTGATTTCTATATAGCTTCTTCTGTGCCTTTTGGGAACTTGAATTGTTTCTTTATCCTTTCCCACAACTCATTCATGGTATCCTCGGGTAATTTCCTCCAATTCTTGAATGTGATCGGCACGAGCTCTCTAACAAGAAAACCGCATGCATTACGGTACTTGGTAACTGAATCTAGTTGTTCTTGGGGAATCCCACCTGGACTGACCCTTGTTATGTACATGACGTGGTCCAATGGACCCTTATTGGGACCTCGTTGCCCTCGCTTCTGCTTGAGTGAACTTGAGGATTCATCCATTCGAGAACCTTCTGCGGTTTTAGGAGCCGAAGTCACCTTGTTGTCTTCGCGATTAATATAGGTAGAAAAGAATTATAAGACTTTATATACTTCACAACCAACATTAATTTGAACTGCTGAAGTTAAGATTCGTGATTCATACCTCGTCGGCGGGATCATATTCTAGGTCTAGATCCTCTTAAGTCTTTTTAATTTTTATATTCGAAAAAGGATCCGATGGACTGTGAAGGGAGCATGAACTGCTGGAGTTAGTAAACTCCATGTTCTCTTCTTTATTGTTACTACTAGCACCAGTATTCTTAGGGCTTTCCATGCTAGAACTAATAAGACAAAAAATATAGTGAATGGCATATTAACTCTACATGAAGTGTTGCGTGAAGAAAAAGATGGAAGCATTCTAGAATTTGATAAGGCATTTTAGGGTTTAAGGCGACTGACCAAAAGGTTCCTATACATTGTGAGGGTGACAAGCATGTTAAAGTTGCTCACCAGCAATGGAAATTTTATCTTCTTATTCTAAATAGGCAGTTACTTGTATCTGTGTTCTGAGCACAAGCGATGTTCAACAGCCGTATGCGAGCACATTGCTTTGTTTGGCAAAAGGATAGCGACACCGATCTCGAAGGAGCACAACTCTGTGAGATGAAGTGCGGGGCAGGTACACTCTACCCAGTGAGGACTTCCAAAGCTTTCTAAAGAGTATTTACTTGCCCCCATAGCACTTCTGGTTGAGGAGATATGGAATTTTAAAATTCAACCAAGTTCCCAGATTTTTATCTGAAATTTGGCAGATCTTCTTTGTATGTTGCTGATTTTGTCCACAATTTTCAAATAGAGAATATTGATATTTGCAGAAACAATGTATTTCAAACTTGTTACACACATCCTCAGGATTCCATAAACGTAAATTATGAAGTCTTTTGATGATCATATGAGAAATTACGATCCAAACAACAACTGAATACATAACTGTCCAGATTCTGGACTGTTACAACACCTTAAACGGTACTTCGATTTAGACTTGGTTATTTTGTGTTTTAGCCTTAGCGTTGAATAGGAAATTGATAGTGGACTCTTTAAGCCTTCCATACATGTATATATATGCATAGGTTGATTTTCTAATTTAAGAACTATGGCTGTTCAAAGTTCATAAATTTTCTGGCTATTTTAGATAGCACTGTACACAGGTACTAACTTCAACTCCAGTTTCTAATTAGTTCTAAACCGAATTTCAGGTAACAATGCATAGAAAAGTTATATAATATCTCTTCCGTTTTCAAAAAATGTATCACAATAGACTAGAAGAGCTTTCTACAGATAATTATGGCAAAAATTCAGATGTTTGTTCATACAGTTTTAGAACAGCAGCTGATTTAGTTAGAGAAGATTTTCATCACCTTACAAAGGTCTATTGGCCTAAAGGTCAATAGAAAACTTATATAATACTTCAAGAGCTTTCCAAAAAGTATTCATTTGCCTCCATATCCCTTCAGGTTGAAGAGATATGAATTTTAAAAGTTGGACACTGTTACCAGATTTCAGAAGTGAATTTGACAAAATTTACTTTATGTGTGGCTGGTTTGATCCTTGATTTTCAAACAGATAACCTCACAAATTGATAGCAAGTTACATTACAAACTTGTTATACAGGTCGCAATGTTTCCGGAAATGTATTACACGAAGCTATTCGACTATTCTACCAAGAGTTATGGTCGAAATCGTGACTGTATACAGAACTGTCCGCTAGGTGTTCAGATTTGATAGAGGTTGGAACTTTGAGTTTTTTCTCGAGTTTCATGAAGATTCTGACCTGGAGTTCAATAGAAAAGAAGTAGAGGACTCGCTACAGAAGGCCTGGTCGTTAATCAAAAAATTTATCATGTCCGAACCCTAGCTAATACTACGACCGTGATTTGGCACCAAAACACGATCGACAAACTGCGTTTAGTACATGGAACCAAACGAATGCGTCGGAGTTGTTGTGCGTTAACGCCGTGGTCCACCACCACCACCACCACCAGGATGCCTACCCTTTTCGAATTCCTGAACCCTAACCAAGGAAATCTATGCAAGGCATCATTTGACTTGGCCGGCGGCGAGGGTGAGGAGGCAGGCGGCACGGGGATGGAGGAGGGAAGGTCGAAGGGTTTAGGGTTTACCGTGAACCTCGGCAGTGACGGCAATGGCTTCGCTCGGCGTACCTGGAAGTGACGAGGGCGAAGCTCGGCGGCGACGGCGAAGCTCAGCGATGAGAGCGGCGAAGACTTGGCGGTAAACGAAATTTTGGCAGCCTCACGGCATCTAAGTGATTTAGCCCGGGTTAGGTTTTTCCAACGCAGCCGAGTGGTATATATAGACACCTATTTTCTCAGACGGATTTTAAGTACCGACCCCCTGAGAAGATGGTTATCTCAGGTGGGTTTTACTTACCAACCGCCTGTGAAGATTCAATTACTGAGGCGGTTGGTAAGTAAAACCCGCGTGAGATAACCATCTTCTCAGGCGGTTATTCAGTAACAACCGTCTGAGAAGATCTGTACGTAAGCTTAATTAATATTCTTTTCATATATTAATATTCTTTTTTCTCAGACGGTTATTAAGTACCAACCGCCTGAGAAGATCTTTACTTCTTCTACATTAATATTCTTGATTAAATGTGGGGCCTTTAAAAAGCCCAAATTTCACTTTCTTGTAATATTATTGATTAGTAAAGGTTACCATTAAATTTCACTTCATAAATCCTTTGAAATTGGTCAGAACATAAAAAACATATAATAATTTCTATTTTTCATTTTTATATCTTGATGAATATAATGAATTTTTCATTTATTTTTTCAATGGACATTTTTAGTCATCATACCAACCTCTATGAATTTTTTCAGATTTTTTTTAAAATTTTTTGGAATCAATGTGTGTTTAAAATTTGATGAATGTCTCATATGTATATGAGCATTTAGTTAGAATGATGGATAATTTGAATTTTGACATGTTGGAATGCTTTAAAAAAATTAACAAGATTCATACATGTATAAATAATACAAATATGTCCATACAAACAAATTTTAGTGAAGGGTCCTTTTTTAGGAGGTACACAAATTTAAATAATATGTGAGTATAAATTAATTTGATATTTACCAAAACATTACAACGTGAGCTATACAAGTTTTAAAATATTTGGTTCAGGTGGTAGATGTTAGTTTTGGAAAATTATTGAAGAAAGAATCATCAAATTTGGACTCAATTTGCGGAATCTATACATGTTTGAGTATTTATATTGGAATATAAATAAAAAGAAGCAAGGGAAAAGGAAACTGTAGAACAGACTCGGGCAATTATCTTAGGCGGTTGGTAAGTAATACCCGCCTGAGATAACATTTTCTCAGGCAGTTATTAAGTACCAACCGCTTGAGAAGATCTTTACTTCTTCTTAATTAGTATTCTCGATTAAATGTGGGGCCTTTAAAAAGCCCAAATTCCACTTTCTTATAATATTATTGATTAGTAAAGCTTACCATTAAATTTCACTTCATAAATCCTTTGAAATTGGTCAGAACATAAAAACATATAACAATTGCTATTTTTCATTTTTCTATCTTGATGAATATAATGATTTTTTCATTTATTTTTTCAAAGGACATTTTTCATCATACCAACCTCTATGAATTTTTTCAGATTTTCTTAAATTTTTTTGAATCAATGTGTGTTCAAAATTTTATGAATGTCTCTTATGTATATGAGCATTTAGTTAGAATGATGAATAATTTGAATTTTGACATGTTGGAATGCTTTAAAAAAATTAACAAAATTTATAAATGTATAAATAATACAAATATGTTCATACAAATAAATTTTAGTGAAGGATCCTTTTTTAGGAGATACACAAATGTGAATAATATGTGAGTATAAATTAATTTGATATTTACCAAAACATTACAATGTCAGCTATACAAGTGTTAAAATATTTGGTTCAGGTGGTAGATGTTAATTTTTGAAAATTATTGAAGAAAGAATCATCAAATTTGGACTCAATTTGCAGAATCTATACATGTTTGAGTATTTATATTGGAATCTAAATAAAAAAGAAGTAAGGGAAAAGGAAACGGAAGAACAAGCTTGGGCAATTATCTCAGATGGTTGGTAAGTAATACCCGCCTGAGATAACATTTTCTCAGGCGGTTTAAGTACCAACCGCCTGAGAATATCTTTGCTTCTTCTTAATTAATATTCTTGATTAAATGTTGGGCCTTTAAAAAGCCCAAATTCCACTTTCTTGTAATATTATTGATTAATAAAGGTTACCATTAAATTTCACTTTATAAATCCTTTGAAATTGGTCAGAACATAAAAAACATATAACAATTGATATTTTCCATTTTTCTATCTGCATGAATATAATGATTTTTTTCATTTATTTTTTCAAAGGACATTTTTAGTCATCATACCAACCTCTATGAATTTTTTCATATTTTTTTAAAAAAATTTTGAACCAATGTGTGCTCAAAATTTGATGAATATCTCATATGTATATGAACATTTATTTAGAATGATGGATAATTTGAATTTTGACATGTTGGAATGCTTTAAAAAAATTAATAAAATTCATACATGTATAAATAATACAGTATGTTCATACAAACAAATTTCAGTGAAGGATCCTTTTTTTTTTGGAGATACACAAATGTGAATAATATGTGAGTATAAATTAATTTGATATATACCAAAACATTATAATGTGAGCTATACAAGTTTTAAAATATTTGGTTCAGGTGGTAGATGTTAATTTTTGAAAATTATAGAAGAAAGAATCATCGAACTTGGACTCATTGTGCATAATCTATACATGTTTGAGTATTTATATTGGACTCTAAATAAAAAAAGAAGCAAGGGAAAAGGAAACTGAAGAGGCTCGGGCAATTGCAGGCGGTTGGTAAGTAATAACCGCCTGATATAATCTTTTTCTCAGACGGTTATTAAGTATCAACCGTCTGAGAAGCTGTTAAAAACCGCATGTGAAAACGGATGCCTGTATAAAGACCCCTTAGGCACCACAGAAAACGTAACCCTAGAGATTTTCTATCGACGCCGCAAGGCTGCCAAAATTTTCCATCCCCTACACCGCCGCACCGCCATGCCATCGCCCAGCCCATGCTACCACCCCGCACTACGTCGCCGCCGCCCAGCCCGGCACCGCCACGTCTCCACCCACCCCCGCGGAGGCACGCCTCTACTAAGCCCCGCATCGCCGCCCCACCGTGCTGACGCCCCGCGCCACAGAGTACAAGGTACCTAGTAAATTCTCATACTATGCAATGCTACCTTTATTTTTCCATATAAGTTCTTAGTGTCCTTACGCATGTAGTTTCTTTAATTTTTCTTTGTATATTTTCATAACTAGCTGATAAGCTACTAGTTTTGTGTGTTCGGGTATATGGATTGTGTCCTTTGCATGTGTGTACATATGCGTTTGGACTCAATAATTTGGAGGTTTGGTCTTTTAGATATTGACTATATTATAATAAGATTATTGTAGTTTGTACCTATTATGTGACATGAATATGATGTTTAATTAACAGATGATATTGTCATATATATAAGATGCATGAAGTTTACCCAAACTTGTAATTGTAGTTTTATGTGTTTTCCTTTTCAATATGTTACTTGTGTATGTACCTCCTACTTGCATATATTTCGAAGGAGCGATTAGGGTTAGCTTTCTAGGGAGATGGTTTTATAACTCGCCCATTTAGTTACCATTGTTGGACGGGATACGACGTCAAGATATAACGGACCGGATCCCACCCCTACCTAGCCCATGCGATTAGGCCTGTTTGCCCCACGACTTCAATCCTTCACCCCCGCTTGCTGCGCAAGACGCTTCGACTCCGTCCGCCTCAAGACGTCGCCTGTCTCCTCCAGACAACGCTCGATGCCACCGCCTCCCGTCCGCCGTGCTTTCTGTTTGTTGCCGACGCCTCCTGCCTACCGCCGCTGACGCCTCCTGTCTGTCGCCGCCGCTGCCGATCTCCATTACCTTGCAAGGTACGAGCGTCGCCAAAGATTTTTGCTTATAACGCCAATCTTAGAGTCTTATTTGATGTTGCCGCCGCTCTCCTACGTGTAACCTCTCTCTACAACTCTGTGTCCACTTGGTATTACCGTAGAAACCTTGAGGACCAGACATCATGTTGAGTGTATGCTTGTGTGCAAGGTTTCAAGCCAACCCAAAAGAGTGTCATTTGATAGCCGTCAAGAGAACCTTGTGGTATTTAGTTCATACACCCAACCTAGGCCTTTGTTACCTCAAAGTTCCAAATTCAATCTCATCGGTTACTCCGATGCAGATTATGCCGGATGCAAAGTAGATAGAAAAAGTACCTCTGGTACATGTCAATTTCTCGGTAGATCACTTGTTTCTTGGTCCTCTAAGAAACAAAAATCCATTGCCTTATCCATGGCTGAAGCGAAGTATGTTGCAGGCGGGAGTTGTTGTGCACAACTCCTTTGGATGCGACAAACTCTAAGGGATTACGATTACAATATGAACCGTATTCCACTCCTTTGTGATAATGAGAGTGCCATTAAAATTGCCCATAATCCCATTGAGCACTCTAGCACCAAACACATAGACATCCGACATCACGTTTTGAGAGACCATTCAATGAAGGGAGATATAGCCATTTCACACGTCAATACCAAAAAGCAACTAGCCGATATATTCACCAAGCCACTTGATGAAAAACGCTTTTGCGAACTCAGAAATGAACTAAATATCCTCGATGCTCGGAGTGTGGCTTGAAATCTTGTATATCTGAATGCTATCTTCAAAATTCATTGATTGTGTTGTGAAAATCATCTCTCCAAATTTTTCCGAAAAACTTGTCAATTATTAGATCTTGGTGAATTATGATTATTGCTTGATTGTTGTATGCTTACTGAGCATATTCATCAAGATTATTTGATTTGTTTTGCCTCCCTATTTTCTACATAAGTACCTTAGAATATATACCAATGGGCTAATCATTTCTTCCTTGGTGACCACAGACTAGTCCGTGGTTGCCCGGACTAGTCCGCCCGTGCAGACTAGTCTGCAGTGTGACGGTTAGGACGGACTAGCCCGGCAGACCACGAACTAGTCCAATATAGTCTCTAGAAAAGTTCGGACTAGTCCGATCATTTTCGGACTTGTCCGATTTTCCGTGTCCATAACCCTAGCCGCCGTCGAACCCTAATCTTCCTCACCCCATGCTTGCCTCAAGCTTTCTCTCTCCACGCTCGGGCTCCCCAAGGCGATTTGGTGTTTCCTCCATCAAAACTTTGCAAGTTTGGGTGGAAATCAACCTCCTTCGCATAGGGATTGAAGATCACAGACTTGTCTGCTCCTTCAACACCTACATCTTCGAAAGTCAAACAATTTCGATAAATTTTCCTCCCAAACCCTAGAAATTGCTATTTCCTTCAATGTTGATCAAATAGCTTGGTTCCTATCACCATATACATGCTTCCTTGATGTATTACATTGACGCTAAGCTAGTTGTGCATTAGGAATCAACATTTGTCTCATAGGTAGGGTTCTAGAGGTTGAACACCGGACTAGTCCGGCCCATGCACAGACAAGTTCGGTCAACCGAACTTGTCTGTGCCTGTACACCGGACTAGTCCATTTTTCTGAACTCAACCCTAACTTCTCAATTCCTCAATGCAATTCCTTGTCATCTATTCTCATCAATGCCTTGTGAAATCTATTCTCAGGACAATGTCGAGCACCAACGACGAAATCTCTGACTTCGAGGCCGAGATGGACCACGAAGCCGTACTTCGGTCCTCGACGAGCCTAAGTAAGAAGCGCCAAGAGCGCCCATCCGAGCTGGCTCCCTCTCCTCCCTAGGCTCGAAGGAAGGTACTCGCGAAGAAGCCAGCCTCCAAGGCTTCAGCTGGAGGTGGCCGTTGCCAAGCAATGGGCAAGGGCAAAGGGATTGCAACGGGCCTGATTGGCCCCCTAAAGTTGTCAGCTCCAAGGGAAGGGGTACGGGATCCCGCGGAGGAAAGATTCAATTGCAAGAGCAGCGACAGGGCTGCAAAGTTCAGGAATGTGGATTGCAACAGCCGTCCAAAGCAAGCTATTGATGGGAGGTTTTGGAGCAACTTCCATGCAGACTTTTACAAGTCTGTATATCTTCCGATGAAGAACTCGTGGTGCGTAGCCAACGGAACGATTGGGTGCATTTTGAGAAGAAGGGCTGCTCACCTTTTGTTTATGTGGTCAAGGCTATCGAGAGGCATGGATTGAAGGATCTATTCGCCTTCCGGAACAATTGGAATGATGAGGTGATTGCCCAGTTTTATGCTACTTGCCACTTTGCTAGTGACGAGGAAGAAAGGGTGACTTGGATGACTCATGGATCCAAGTACACCATCTCTTATGAAGAATTTGCAAGACTACTACATCTTGACACCTCAAGCAATGACAACTTGATCAGCCACAATATTGGTGTCATTGAGAAGGACATGATGAAGTTTCTCTATGAACCCAATTCCAAGTTCAACCCTCCTTCTACCAAGAACATAAAGCCCCCATTTGTGGTGTTGAACAAGGTTCTAAGGAAGACCATTGCCCCCAAGGATGGGGATGCAAGAAGTGTGCAGGGATACCTCAGGACCTTGATGAAGGTCATTGGCAAAGACAGGAAATTTGATGTCTTCGACTATATTTGGAACGACATGGTGAACATCTCCTGCACACCGAACACTGTCCTGTCGCTATGCTCCTTATCTGATGTTTATGATTGAGAAGGTCACATGAATAGAGTTTGTCATGGATGTGGAGCATCACCCCTTGAGGCCCCAGAAGCCTCAACAGCCAAGCATTCAAGCTGCTCCATCTCCAGGTTCCATCCTTGAGGCTCCAGTGAGAGCTAGTGGAGATGCTAGGGCTGCTCCCGCTCCTAGGGCCCCTCCTCAAAGGGGGTCCCCGAGTGGAATCTTGAAGTAACTATCAACCATCTTCGCCTCTTGCAAAAAGGCCGAAGTAAAAGCCCACAAGCTGAACAAGTGGAGAAAAGCCGACATGAGATATGTCAAAGACAATGTGAAGCAGATTTGCCAAAAACTGGAGATCGAGCCCACTGGATCTCCAGTCATCTCTGATGATTCCAATTCTGACTTCACCGAGATTGGGCCCTTGACTCCCTCCGAGCTTTCCTATTTTGGCACTGAGGACTCGGGTGGTTCCGTTCCTCCTCCTCCTCATCAGCCAGAGGATGAAGATGAAGACGACGAGAGGACCGACAACGAGGCTTGAATACCTTAGGTCCCTCCTCTCCTTCTTTTTGGTGTCTTGATGCCAAAGGGGGGGGGGAGATTGAGGGGGAGTCTTAGAGTCTTAGGTTTTAGCTGTAGGATGCGAGGAGAACTTATTTTTGTGTCTTTTGTCTATTTGTGAGTTGTAAAACTTATAATATGCTCTTTTTGATCTATTGGTCCTGTGATGCAATGTTTTGAAATTTTTGTGGAGATATTGATAAAATCTGTGATTCTGCTCTAAGAATGGCATATATGCTTGTTGTTAACATATTGATGTCAATTATGTCATTCTCATCATCATTATTGTTTCTATACACTTAGTTCTGCATCCCACCATAAAGGGTGCACATATGGATCATGTTTTCATTGCTTAATGTATTTTAAACTCATATGTGCACACTTTATGAAAATCTCAACTTTTTATCATATTTTGTGAAATCTCAATTCGTTGTCATCAATCACCAAAAAGGGGGACAATGAAAGTGCATCTAGGAATCCCTTGTGGGTTTTGGATGATTTATGACAAGCAAATGAGATCCTAACCACTTTGTTGAGATGAGCACAGCTTCTAATGAGAAAATGAGCAAAGTGCCAAAAAGAAAGGAGAATGAGGAGCAATGCGAAAAAGAGCTCAAGAAACAAGTGTAGTAGATAATTGTGGATGGAGTGTGTTAAGGAAACACACCCCAAGAGCTCAAGCACAAATTATCTCACACATTGCACAAATTTATACAGGACCGGACTAGTTTGACTGACACCAGACTAGTCCAATATCTTTGTGCACAAGATCGGACATGTCCTCACAATGCGGACTTGTCCTCTCACAATCTAGTTTTCACTGACCGGACTAGTCCGATATCACCACGGACTAGTCTGATATCTCTCTGACTAGAATCGGACTAGTCCTCCCCACTGCGGACTAGTCCTTCAAACACTTCACAAGTTGCACAAAATCGGACAAGTCCAATAACACAACGGACTAGTCTGATATCTTTCTGATGTCAATCAGACAAGTCTGATATTAGCACGGACTAGTCCAAAAACCCTCTGACCTAAATCGGACAAGTCCTCCAAG
The DNA here is from genome assembly GCA_036927565.1 of Tuctoria greenei. Taxonomy (NCBI): domain Eukaryota; kingdom Viridiplantae; phylum Streptophyta; class Magnoliopsida; order Poales; family Poaceae; genus Tuctoria; species Tuctoria greenei. Next base: position 204,666,276 of record JAYESD010000001.1, read on the forward strand.
TGCGGACTTGTCCCCAAATTCACTTAGGGTTTCACATATCCGGACAAGTCCGATATTTATCGGACTAGTCCGAAGATTTCTAGAACCAAAATCGGACAAGTCCGCTCTCAGCCGGACAAGTCCGATATTTTGGGACACCTAGGGTTTGCTACACGCAGCACACCGGACTAGTCCGGTGTCAACCACGGACTAGTCTGATATCTCTAAACCCTAACGGTAACTTTTGGGAACCCCATATAAATAGGTGTACACGACCCACCTTTTACCTCTCTCGACCCCCTGCGTTGTCACATCTCCCAAGAGCCTAGAAAACACCTCTCTCCACGAAATCAAACGCAAGAAAGATCAATCCCTTGAGGATACACTTTGGATCATTGGAGAGACATGATTCATCGCTCATTGAGCTCTTGGTTTGATTCTTTAACACACTCCTATGGTTTTCATTGTGATCTTATGAGTACGTTCTTGGTGGTGTTCTTATTGTAATCTTGGGGAGACCTCAACGTGTGAGAAGGCCCCTTGAATTTGGTTATTTGCCCTTTGTGATTAGTGAAGAGGATTGGCCTCCGTGGCGATCCGACAAGGGTAGGGTTGGAGAAGACCCGATCCTTTTATGGACTCCTCAACGTGGATGTAGGTTGTCTTTGCGGTAACCGAAGCACATGATAAAATCATTGTGTTCTTTCTTTGTGCCCATTGTTCTTACACTTCATATCAATCTAGGGTTTCAATTGTTCACTTTACGTTAAAACATTGAATATAAGACCAACTTGTGGTAAATCCTAGTTCATAGTTGTGTAACACTTTAACTACAAGTATATTTCCGCTGCATACATCCTAGGATCAAGATAAATGATCCAATTTGATCAACCTATTCGGTATACACCAGATTTGAGATTTGATCTGGTTGTTAAGTGTTGAAGGTTCCGACTGAAATTCAAAAAGGCCTATTCAGCCCCCCCCCCCCCTCTAGGCCACATTAACACAAAAGTCAATAATATCATCACAGAAGTCAACAATATCATCACAGAAGTCATCTCATAGAAGTCAATTTCACTAAAACAATATTCATATGTACAAGTTACACATAATATTCATCTCATAGTTTACAAGTTTTCACTAAAAACTGTTTCTATTGGCATAGTCGCAATGTTCTGGCACATCAGTATTGCACCATTCTCTTCAAAGAACTCCCCTCTTTTGTGCAAAATTTTGCGACGCACGAATTGACACAGTTCAACAGCAATCTTGTCGGCTCCTCCACCGGGAATACTTCTACATACCGGCCATTCTTCGTTCACATTCTTCATGTGCTGCAATGGAACACATAACAATGTTTCGAATGTGTTGGTTTGAACAATCTCAAAGTATAGATCAAAGTGAGAGTATAAATGAATTTATTTGGTATTTTTGGAGCAGTTGTACTATGAGCAATTGAATTTTGAAGTTAGAATCAAAATATGAAAATAATGTTTCTGGTAATATTGAACAGCAGAGAATATAAGTATTAAACTATGCTAGTTACAATGAAAATAAAACTCCAATGTAGGAAAATAAGATATCGACATTAAGGATAACTTACATCCTCACGATTCACTCTATATTCGCTGGTGGTTCGAAGATGCTCGCATACATAATACCCGCATAAGACACTCCCAGCAGGCTGCTTCAGATAAGCATAATACGTTTTAATGTCCAATGCATTCGTATTAGAAGGTCTCTCACCGCCAAGCTATTCCGCGTAAAACCGCCAAGCGCTGTAATACAAGAAATGTCATATAAAACTTGTCAACACATTCTAAATGTGTGTAATTAAAATTATTGAATAAACGTATAGTTTCAAAATCGAAAGGAAATCTTTGTAACGATCTGGTGGGTAATCGGCCGATTCCAAGACTGTTGCCAAACCTTGTATTGGCTTGATGAAGATCAGTATGTAGTGATCACTGCAAACATACAAACACAGGTGTTAACAATTACCAATAATTGCTATTTCAATGTCATGTGTCGAACATACTCGAAGTGGTACGGAGCCTTTACGAGGTCCTTGCTGTCTCGGACAAAGTTAAACATTGCATGTCCTATGTAAGCTGCAACTTCTGTCCATCTATCCTTCTTAAGTTTTGCGATTGCTTTTTCAAATTCTTTTTTTTCATGTGTTTGAACTTTGCTGAGTCTCGATCCGCCTTGATGTTGAATAGCGTCTTTGCAATCTGTGTAGGGTCAAGGATACATGTCTTGCGTTTCATCTTTTCAATATCCATGTATTGCATCTTATTGAAGAAGTCCAGAATTGTTATAATCTCGTGAAATGTATATGCGTGTAGTAAGAAAAGCAAATGCAAAATATTAGAGGCACTTACAAGCACCAGACGAGTAGCAGGTTGATTTTGAGCATGCCCCGATGGAAAAGGTGATGCAGCTCTTCAAATAAAATGACTCGTCTATCTGCTCCAGTGCTCCAGAATGCATCTTTTGGAATACGAAATGTGACGCAAGAAAGATCATATTTTGTGATGGCAAGGATGTACCACTCATGCATTCTTTTGAGCGGGGCAGGTTGTTTGCTAAGTTGTATGGATGTCATGAATGGCTTTCTATTCTTAAATTTAGGAGGAACATCCTCAAGCTTGTATATAGGAACTCCTGGTTTAACTACAGTCGTCTGCCAATTATACATGACACTGTCTTCTTCACACTCATTGATATCTTCTAATGTTGGCTCATGAGAAGAACGAGATGCACTCGATTTTCTAATATTTTCCTTCATAGTTTCCAAATACTTTGACACTTATGATGAAGGTTTCTTAATTTTGTATGAGCTAACTTTGATAGGCACTGATAATCGAGGAGTAGTCGTCGGAAATTGGACACTGTCTTGTTGTTGAACCTGTTGTTCAACTGATTGCACTTTACTCCTAGCAGCTGGCTCTAGTACTACTTCAAGATGTTGCTCAACTGGTTGCTCTTTACTAGCAACAGCTTGCTCTAGTACTGCTTGAAGCTGTTGTCCAACTTGTTGCTCTTGGATATCTTTACTAGCAAGGTTACTATCATCCTTGCTGAGACATAGGGGGGTGGATCTTCCTGGACTTTCGCCTTAGAAGATGGGGTTGCAGTATTTTGAGATGCGACGGGGCTAGAAATTGGCTCATCGTCCAACACGATATCGCGTCGGTGCCAAAGGATTAATTTGTTGACAGCCTGCCCCAGAGTCGCGATCCCCTCATGTGTGATGTGGTCTATTTCATAATCTTAATAATCATTATCAATGATCTGAAGAACTTGCACCACAACATAATACAACAGAAGTGGATTCCCATTAAAGTCACGATCAGGCTTTGCCATAGCAGTGGCAACCTATTTGGTTTTGTTCTCTGCTCTGTTGATCGGGGCAAGAAGACGACAAGATTTGTCATTAGCAATATCATCGACAGCGAACTTATGGGTTGACACTGAGCCTGGCATAGAACCAACGCTGCTAGGGTAGGCAGTTGGAGATACCAATTGCTCCTTTGGCACGGAAACCATCGCTGTACTCGGTGCCACTAATTGTCCCGATTGTCTAAGTTGTTCTATTATTTCTTGCATATTTTCTTTGACCTTTTGAGCAATCGTTTCATCAAGTGTTTTCTTAAACTTCTCACGTCTTTTATATGTGTATTTATCTTTAGGGAAACCATCTAGCCAAGACATTTGAGAAGAGATTGCTCAAACCTGTCCACTGTGTTTAGGGTTTCCTAGGATAGCGGTTAGTTGGTCATTCTCCCTCTTCGGCTTGAAGAGACCCTTATGTTGATTTTCAATTACTTCTTTCATTTTTTCCTCTACTTCATTCATAGAGTCGGACTTTTCAAGTTTGCCCTCGCTGATCAAACCTGACCGAGCAAAGACCCACCATTGAGTTCTCTCATCGCAGCCTTCTAACGGGTGAGGATTGGCCTTACTGGTAATTTCGTCTAATATCTTATTCCATTTCTGGACTTTTGGGGCATATCCAACAGACCCCAAGCGATGATGGTATTTGTTCTTTTTAGCAAGCTCAGACCTAGTTGCACTTAGGGCTTTAGCATCAGGTGTGGTCTTTTGATGAAGAAATTCTTGCCACTGAGATTGTGTGATTTTTTCCATCTTCCTCGAGCTAGGGACCTTATCGGCACTCATTTCACTCTTCCAGCCATGAAACTTCTTGCCGCAAGAGACCAATGTTGATTTCTTTATAGCTTCTTCTGTGCCTTTTGGGAACTTGAATTGTTTCTTTATCCTTTCCCACAACTCATTCTTGGTATCCTCGGGTAATTTCCTCCAATTCTTGAATGTGATCGGCACGAGCTCTCTAACAAGAAAACCGCATGCATTACGGTACTTGGTAACTGAATCTAGTTGTTCTTGGGGAATCCCACCTGGACTGACCCTTGTTATGTACATGACGCAGTCCAATGGACCCTTATTGGGACCTCGTTGCCCTCGCTTCTGCTTGAGTGAACTTGAGGATTCATCCATTCGAGAACCTTCTGCGGTTTTAGGAGCCGAAGTCACCTTGTTGTCTTCGCGATTAATCTAGGTAGAAAAGAATTATAAGACTTTATATACTTCACAACCAACATTAATTTGAACTGCTGAAGTTAAGATTCGTGATTCATACCTCGTCGGCGGGATCATATTCTGGGTCTAGATCCTCTTAAGTCTTTTTAATTTTTATATTCGAAAAAGGATCCGATGGACTGTGAAGGGAGCATGAACTGCTGGAGTTAGTAAACTCCATGTTCTCTTCTTTATTGTTACTACTAGCACCAGTATTCTTAGGGCTTTCCATGCTAGAACTAATAAGACAAAAAATATAGTGAATGGCATATTAACTCTACATGAAGTGTTGCGTGAAGAAAAAGATGGAAGCATTCTAGAATTTGATAAGGCATTTTAGGGTTTAAGGCGACTGACCAAAAGGTTCCTATACATTGTGAGGGTGACAAGCATGTTAAAGTTGCTCACCAGCAATGGAAATTTTATCTTCTTATTCTAAATAGGCAGTTACTTGTATCTGTGTTCTGAGCACAAGCGATGTTCAACAGCCGTATGCGAGCACATTGCTTTGTTTGGCAAAAGGATAGCGACACCGATCTCGAAGGAGCACAACTCTGTGAGATGAAGTGCGGGGCAGGTACACTCTACCCAGTGAGGACTTCCAAAGCTTTCTAAAGAGTATTTACTTGCCCCCATAGCACTTCTGGTTGAGGAGATATGGAATTTTAAAATTCAACCAAGTTCCCAGATTTTTATCTGAAATTTGGCAGATCTTCTTTGTATGTTGCTGATTTTGTCCACAATTTTCAAATAGAGAATATTGATATTTGCAGAAACAATGTATTTAAAACTTGTTACACACATCCTCAGGATTCCATAAACGTAAATTATGAAGTCTTTTGATGATCATATGAGAAATTACGATCCAAACAACAACTGAATACATAACTGTCCAGATTCTGGACTGTTACAACACCTTAAACGGTACTTCGATTTAGACCTGGTTATTTTGTGTTTTAGCCTTAGCGTTGAATAGGAAATTGATAGTGGACTCTTTAAGCTTTCCATACATGTATATATATGCATAGGTTGATTTTCTAATTTAAGAACTATGGCTGTTCAAAGTTCATAAATTTTCTGGCTATTTTAGATAGCACTGTACACAGGTACTAACTTCAACTCCAGTTTCTAATTAGTTCTAAACCGAATTTCAGGTAACAATGCATAGAAAAGTTATATAATATCTCTTCCCTTTTCAAAAAATGTATCACAATAGACTAGAAGAGCTTTCTACAGATAATTATGGCAAAAATTCAGATGTTTGTTCATACAGTTTTAGAACAGCAGCTGATTTAGTTAGAGAAGATTTTCATCACCTTACAAAGGTCTATTGGCCTAAAGGTCAATAGAAAACTTATATAATACTTCAAGAGCTTTCCAAAAAGTATTCATTTGCCTCCATATCCCTTCAGGTTGAAGAGATATGAATTTTAAAAGTTGGACACTGTTACCAGATTTCAGAAGTGAATTTGACAAAATTTACTTTATGTGTGGCTGGTTTGATCCTTGATTTTCAAACAGATAACCTCACAAATTGATAGCAAGTTACATTACAAACTTGTTATACAGGTCGCAATGTTTCCGGAAATGTATTACACGAAGCTATTCGACTATTCTACCAAGAGTTATGGTCGAAATCGTGACTGTATACAGAACTGTCCGCTAGGTGTTCAGATTTGATAGAGGTTGGAACTTTGAGTTTTTTCTCGAGTTTCATGAAGATTCTGACCTGGAGTTCAATAGAAAAGAAGTAGAGGACTCGCTACAGAAGGCCTGGTCGTTAATCAAAAAATTTATCATGTCCGAACCCTAGCTAATACTACGACCGTGATTTGGCACCAAAACACGATCGACAAACTGCGTTTAGTACATGGAACCAAACGAATGCGTCGGAGTTGTTGTGCGTTAACGCCGTGGTCCACCACCACCACCACCAGGATGCCTACCCTTTTCAAATTCCTGAACCCTAACCAAGGAAATCTATGCAAGGCATCATTTGACTTGGCCGGCGGCAAGGGTGAGGAGGCAGGCGGCACGGGGATGGAGGAGGGAAGGTCAAAGGGTTTAGGGTTTACTGTGAACCTCGGCAGTGACGGCAATGGCTTCGCTCGGCGTACCTGGAAGTGACGAGGGCGAAGCTCGGCGGCTACGGCGAAGCTCAGCGATGAGAGCGGCGAAGACTTGGCGGTAAACGAAATTTTGGCAGCCTCACGGCGTCTAAGTGATTTAGCCCGGGTTAGGTTTTTCCAACGCAGCCGAGTGGTATATATAGACACCTATTTTCTCAGACGGATTTTAAGTACCGACCCTCTGAGAAGATGGTTATCTCAGGTGGGTTTTACTTACCAACCGCCTGTGAAGATTCAATTACTGAGGCGGTTGGTAAGTAAAACCCGCGTGAGATAACCATCTTCTCAGGCGGTTATTCAGTAACAACCGCCTGAGAAGATCTGTACGTAAGCTTAATTAATATTCTTTTCATATATTAATATTCTTTTTTCTCAGACGGTTATTAAGTACCAACCGCCTGAGAAGATCTTTACTTCTTCTACATTAATATTCTTGATTAAATGTGGGGCCTTTAAAAAGCCCAAATTTCACTTTCTTGTAATATTATTGATTAGTAAAGGTTATCATTAAATTTCACTTCATAAATCCTTTGAAATTGGTCAGAACATAAAAAACATATAATAATTTCTATTTTTCATTTTTATATCTTGATGAATATAATGAATTTTTCATTTATTTTTTCAATGGACATTTTTAGTCATCATACCAACCTCCATGAATTTTTTCAGATTTTTTTTAAAATTTTTTGGAATCAATGTGTGTTTAAAATTTGATGAATGTCTCATATGTATATGAGCATTTAGTTAGAATGATGGATAATTTGAATTTTGACATGTTGGAATGCTTTAAAAAAATTAACAAGATTCATACATGTATAAATAATACAAATATGTCCATACAAACAAATTTTAGTGAAGGATCCTTTTTTAGGAGGTACACAAATTTAAATAATATGTGAGTATAAATTAATTTGATATTTACCAAAACATTACAATGTCAGCTATACAAGTTTTAAAATATTTGGTTCAGGTGGTAGATGTTAGTTTTGGAAAATTATTGAAGAAAGAATCATCAAATTTGGACTCAATTTGCAGAATCTATACATGTTTGAGTATTTATATTGGAATATAAATAAAAAGAAGCAAGGGAAAAGGAAACTGAAGAACAGACTCGGGCAATTATCTTAGGCGGTTGGTAAGTAATACCCGCCTGAGATAACATTTTCTCAGGCAGTTATTAAGTACCAACCGCTTGAGAAGATCTTTACTTCTTCTTAATTAGTATTCTCGATTAAATGTGGGGCCTTTAAAAAGCCCAAATTCCACTTTCTTATAATATTATTGATTAGTAAAGCTTACCATTAAATTTCACTTCATAAATCCTTTGAAATTGGTCAGAACATAAAAACATATAACAATTGCTATTTTTCATTTTTCTATCTTGATGAATATAATGATTTTTTCATTTATTTTTTCAAAGGACATTTTTCATCATACCAACCTCTATGAATTTTTTCAGATTTTCTTAAATTTTTTTGAATCAATGTGTGTTCAAAATTTTATGAATGTCTCTTATGTATATGAGCATTTTGTTAGAATGATGAATAATTTGAATTTTGACATGTTGGAATGCTTTAAAAAAATTAACAAAATTTATAAATGTATAAATAATACAAATATGTTCATACAAATAAATTTTAGTGAAGGATCCTTTTTTAGGAGATACACAAATGTGAATAATATGTGAGTATAAATTAATTTGATATTTACCAAAACATTACAATGTCAGCTATACAAGTGTTAAAATATTTGGTTCAGGTGGTAGATGTTAATTTTTGAAAATTATTGAAGAAAGAATCATCAAATTTGGACTCAATTTGCAGAATCTATACATGTTTGAGTATTTATATTGGAATCTAAATAAAAAAGAAGTAAGGGAAAAGGAAACGGAAGAACAAGCTTGGGCAATTATCTCAGATGGTTGGTAAGTAATACCCGCCTGAGATAACATTTTCTCAGGCGGTTTAAGTACCAACCGCCTGAGAATATCTTTACTTCTTCTTAATTAATATTCTTGATTAAATGTTGGGCCTTTAAAAAGCCCAAATTCCACTTTCTTGTAATATTATTGATTAATAAAGGTTACCATTAAATTTCACTTTATAAATCCTTTGAAATTGGTCAGAACATAAAAAACATATAACAATTGATATTTTCCATTTTTCTATCTGCATGAATATAATGATTTTTTTCATTTATTTTTTCAAAGGACATTTTTAGTCATCATACCAACCTCTATGAATTTTTTCATATTTTTTTTAAAAAAATTTGAACCAATGTGTGCTCAAAATTTGATGAATGTCTCATATGTATATGAACATTTATTTAGAATGATGGATAATTTGAATTTTGACATGTTGGAATGCTTTAAAAAAATTAACAAAATTCATACATGTATAAATAATACAGTATGTTCATACAAACAAATTTCAGTGAAGGATCCTTTTTTTTCGGAGATACACAAATATGAATAATATGTGAGTATAAATTAATTTGATATATACCAAAACATTATAATGTGAGCTATACAAGTTTTAAAATATTTGGTTCAGGTGGTAGATGTTAATTTTTGAAAATTATAGAAGAAAGAATCATCGAACTTGGACTCATTGTGCATAATCTATACATGTTTGAGTATTTATATTGGACTCTAAATAAAAAAGAAGCAAGGGAAAAGGAAACTGAAGAGGCTCGGGCAATTGCAGGCGGTTGGTAAGTAATAACCGCCTGATATAATCTTTTTCTCAGACGGTTATTAAGCATCAACCGTCTGAGAAGCTGTTAAAACCCGCATGTGAAAACGGATGCCTATATAAAGACCCCTTAGGCACCACAGAAAACGTAACCCTAGAGATTTTCTATTGACGCCGCAAGACTGCCAAAATTTTCCATCCCCTATATCGCCGCACCGCCATGCCGTCGCCCAGCCCATGCTACCACCCCGCACTACGTCGCCGCCGCCCAGCTCGGCACCGCCACGTCTCCACCCACCCCCGCGGAGGCACGCCTCTACTAAGCCCCGCATCGCCGCCCCACCGTGCTGACGCCCCGCGCCACAGAGTACAAGGTACCTAGTAAATTCTCATACTATGCAATGCTACCTTTATTTTTCCATATAAGTTCTTAGTGTCCTTACGCATGTAGTTTCTTTAATTTTTCTTTGTATATTTTCATAACTAGCTGATAAGCTACTAGTTTTGTGTGTTCTGGTATATGGATTGTGTCCTTTGCATGTGTGTACATATGCGTTTGGACTCAATAATTTGGAGGTTTGGTCTTTTAGATATTGACTATATTATAATAAGATTATTGTAGTTTGTACCTATTATGTGACATGAATATGATGTTTAATTAACAGATGATATTGTCATATATATAAGATGCATGAAGTTTACCCGAACTTGTAATTGTAGTTTTATGTGTTTTCCTTTTCAATATGTTACTTGTGTGTGTACCTCCTACTTGCATATATTTCGAAGGAGCGATTAGGGTTAGCTTTCTAGGGAGATGGTTTTATAACTCGCCCATTTAGTTACCATTGTTGGACGGGATACGACGTCAAGATATAACGGACCGGATCCCACCCAGACCTAGCCCTTGCGATTAGGCCTGTTTGCCCTACGACTTCAATCCTTCACCCCCGCTTGCTGCGCACGACGCTTCGACTCCGTCCGCCTCAAGACGTCGCCTGTCTCCTCCAGACAACGCTCGATGCCACCGCCTCCCGTCCGCCGTGCTTTCTGTTTGTCGCCGACGCCTCCTGCCTACCGCCGCTGACGCCTCCTGTCTGTCGCCGCCGCTGCCGATCTCCATTACCTTGCAAGGTACGAGCGTCGCCAAAGATTCTTGCTTATAACGCCAATCTTAGAGTCTTATTTGATGTTGCCGCCGCTCTCCTACGTGTAACCTCTCTCTACAACTCTGTGTCGACTTGGTATTACCGTAGAAACCTTGAGGACGACCGGACATCTGAGGACGACCGTACATCAATTAGCCATCGACTAGGGTCAATTAGTCGCCCTAATCGACGTCTAATCGTCCTAGTTGACCTAATTGCCTCTTAGGCGACTAGGGTCGATTAGACGACTTGTGAACCTTGTGGCCACTAGGAAGCCGAGAAAATTATGAAACAATTTTTCTTGGAACCCTTATGAACAGACCTACATGATACTAGTATTCACTCATATGATACAGTCTTGTTATGTCTCTGTAAATTCATATAATAGAAGACCTTTAGGGAATATTTGTGGCCAAATTTTGTAAATCTTACAAAAATTCTATTATTGAAGCATGGACCGTCGAGCGTGGATGTATAACATGCCAAGACCCGATCCTATGTACATTCATAATGTTGTAAATTATTTTGAAGCATCCAAGAGACATGCGAAGTTGCAAAAGATAGATGACATATTATGTCTATGTATCGACTGCAAAAATAAAATTGCTTGGACGGATACTATAGTAATCCAATCTCATTTGGTGAAAAGAGATTTCAAAAAAAAAAACTACACAATATGGACTGAGCATGGTGAGTTAGATACACTTGATGTGGATAAAGATGGTGAGAGAGGTTCAGATGACGATAATGTTCATATCGATGATGGTAGTGACAATCAAGATGGTGATGATGATGATGATGATGATGATGAGTTCGATTGTGATGAGATGTTGCGTCACATTGAACCATATGTATTGACTTCTGTGGGAGCAAGCAAAGGTTTAAGTAAAATGGAGACATTGCAGAATGCGGCGATGGGGCTTTTATATGATGAATCAAACAGTTGTGATAAAGAATTTACTACATTGCGTGTAGTCTTAGAACTACTAAAGTTGAAAGCTACACACGGATGGTCCGATTGTAGTTTCTCTGATCTTTTGAATCTTATGGAATAAATTCTTCCAAATCCAAATAAACTGCCCAAAAGCACTTATAAAGCGAAGAAACTTCTTTGCCCGATGGCACTAGGTGTGACAAAAATACACGCTTGTGTGAACCATTGTATTTTGTATCGCAAAGAGCATGAGCTCGCAACTAGATGCCCCATTTGTAGTGTCAGTAGATATAAGAAGGACTACAATCACCAGTATGTTACCAACATGAAAAAGTCTCAGAAGAATAAGAAGTTTATTACTGGTTCTGAAGGTGACAATGACGATACTTCTGGCAATGCAGACAGGAAGAATAAGAGAAAAATTCCTGCCTTGGTGATGTGGTACCTTCCGGTAATTGATCGCTTGAAGCATTTGTTCTCAAACCCTAGGAAATTAGATATTTAGTATCCAGAATTTATAAAGGAAATCAGAAATGTGAGGTTTGCCTTGGGTACAGACGGAATGAATCCGTTTGGTGAAAAATGGAGCATACACAGCACATGGCCCGTGGTCTTAACGATGTACAACCTACCGACGTGGTTGTGTCACAAAGGGAAATATATCTTGTTATATGTTCTTATCCAAGGTCCAAAATAACCCATCATCGAAATTGATGTGTTCTTGGAACCTTTAATGGAAGATATGGCGAAATTGTGGAATGAAGGGGTACGTACATGGGATGAGTACAAGCGGGAGTATTTCACGCTAAGGGCAGTGATATTCGTTACCGTGCATGATCACCCCGGACTGTTTACATTATCAGGACAAATGAAAGGGAAGAAAGGTTGTGTAAGGTGCGCGGATAGAACTAGATTTCTATACCTCACTTCATCCAGAAAGACAGTGTACATGAGACACCGACAGTTCTTGGCAGATACACACAAGTATAGGAAGATGAAAGAACAATTTTGTCGGTACCCTACGTACCGGGTACACCATGATACCGCAACAAGAGTAAGAAAGTTCCATCTGTCAGAGTCGAAGGCCCATGCTGGTCCCACATGTCATGTTGTACCGGACCCGCTCCCCTCATATGATTGGCTCCCGGGTTAACACGTGTAAAATAAGCCCGGAACAGAACTCCCAACCAAGGGAAGCTCCGACGACTACACGTGTTAACAATCCACAGCTGAATCTGAATATGTAGCTGCTACTAGTGCTTGCTCACAAATTCTTTAGATTGTACAAACACTTAAGGACTATGGGGTTGATCTAGATAGTGTTCCACTGTTTAGTGATAACACTTGTGCCATTTGCATTGCTAAAAACCCTGTGCAACATTCTAGAACTAAGCACATTGATATTAGGTATCACTTTCTCCGTGATAATGTTGAAAAAGGAAACATTGTGCTTCACCATGTAGATACCGAACAACAATTGGCCGACATTTTTACAAAACCTTTGGATTTCACTCGTTTTTGTTACATTCGTAGTGAAATAAGGGTTATGCATCCTCATGGCTTACATTGAGGGGGAATTTTCAAACTTGAGAAGTCTATGTGTGAATCTAAAATTAAAATAATATGAGCATAGTATTTCATACATATATGACTTTGTAATTCCTTTTACATGCTAAAAGTTCTTACTACATTACTCATGTTATACATTTTGTAATTTTTTCCATGACTAGTAATTGGAATAATTACTTACACTAAATCTGGTCATGGTTGAACTTTCTTGCTGTTTTGAACTTGTTGCATGCTCACAAGTGTTTTTCAATCATAGAGAATTAATCAAGTAATCAACTCACATGTTGAGTTTTTGTGAACAAATATAAGTTGAGAAAATATCAAGAGAATATGCATGCATCGCACTTTTTCTTTTGAGATGGCTTATCATTGCACTTAGATATGAACTTGGAAGAAGTTGTGTATGACTAAAACCACGTCCTTAAGCTTCGGATTGTCAAATGACATAGGCTTGGCTTGGTTGGTTAGAATAAGGCAGATGCGCATATAATCTCTTGCAAATATCATATGATCTAAATTTGTGCTTTGAAAAATAATAAAATGCAGCAACAAGTGTCATGCTTTCAGGTATTGAAATAGTTAAGTTTGTGAGATCATGACTTGCATAAATTGAAAAATTACATTTTATCTCTAGCATGGCTTACACTACTTTATGTATCTCATTGTTGTGATAGTGTAAGTTACTTGATGGTATGACTTGGATGAGCTTTGTTTTATATGTATATGTTATAATATGCTCATAACAATTAAAATTTCTCTTTTGAACCTTGTTGAATACATTGTCAAAGGGGGAGAGATAATATGGTGAATTATGCAAGGGGGAGAAATATGTATAGGGGGGAAATTTATTTCTATCTCTATCTCATTTGATTTTTAAAAAGGGGGGAAATTTGTCCTCAAAACTTTTCATGCCAATGTTCAGTTTTTAAATGGTGTTGCCAATGTATTCATCAAGGGGGAGATTGTGAGACCTATGTGTGCTGAATACATTGGCTTTGACAATAAAAGTTTTGAATGCTTCCATAACATCTTTTTAGCAAGGTCCGACTCTAGCTCCGAGCTTCTGCAAGGTCCGACAATAGGTCTGACTTTCTTTGTCTTGATTCGACATGTTTTTGGTAGCTCCGGTGAGCTTTGTCTTTAGCTCCGGCATGTATTTGATAGCTCTAGCATGTCTTTGTTAAACTCTTATATGTTTTGCTAGGTTCGACTTATGTTGGTTAGCTCCGACATGTTTTCTAGCTCCGACTTTTGGGATGACTAGTTCCGACTAGTTTTGGTTAGCTCTAGCGCTAGGTCCGACTAGCTTTGGTAAGCTCTGGCGCTAGGTTGTACTAGCTTTGGTAAGCTCCGGCTCAAGCTCCGTCTGGCTTTGGCTAGATTCGGATCTTGATCGCAATGTTCCTGCTTTTATCTTGTAATATTTCGAACTTGCTTTATATTCTTAGAAAGATTGCTTAGTATTCAGTTGCTAAGTTTTTGGTGCTTTTTGGTTGATATGGTTGATATCGTTTTGATATGCTTTGCAAAATGCTTATGTGAGGTGCTCACGTAAGGTGCTGTGTTCGGAACTTACTTGAGTCAACTCACGGACTTGGGCTCGTACGGATTGGTTGTTTATTCATGTGCAGGTGTTGCTTGAGTTCAAGACATAGCTGGTGACGGGATCCATTGAACTAGTCTTAGGGAGAAGATGAGGTTCAACAACCAAGTTCGGGAGGAATTGTGGTTGAGTTGATCGAGAGGTTGTGCAGCATGTTTGAATCAAGAACAATGCATATGAAGGTATCGTGGACGTCATTGGAAGATGTTTGCACGTGTGCAAGGAATGCATGGACGTGGCTGTGGGGACCGGAGTCCACACATCCGAGGATCTCATTGGGTGGTGTCGTGCGATGCGACACCCAACAGTTTACAAGAATAGAACCAGAATAAAGTACAATACCAAGTCTTTTATTTACTACACAGCGGAAGTTTTCACAATACTAGCGGATGTAAAGAAATATATACATACCATAGCTACGCTCTCAGCACTAGCTATGCAAAAAGCAAAGTTTTCCATGCCAGGGATACTTTGCACTAGCAACACTCAAACTATGGCGGCGTGCAGGGTTCCCACTCGGCTGTACACCCTGGAGGGGGTGTTGCCTCATCGTCAAACCCATCCTCAATAGGGTAACCTGCAAAAACTTGTTAACTGCAAACGTGAGCTTAAGGCTCAGCAAGGCTTAACCGTCTCACTAGACAGATGCACGGGGACACTAAACATAGGTAAGGAATAGCATAAATAACTCGCCTACAAGTGGATCCTTATAACCAAGTTTTAAGTAGCAAATGACATTCTCTGAGCACGGCACATCATGGGCTCCACAATCAAACAAGAAACGCTTTACCGATGATATGACATGCCCAAAGCACATAATGCTATTACAGCTAAAGTATGGGGAAATTGTAAATCTTTAGTTATACTATCTCTAAACCAAACAAAGTTGCAAAGTAATTATAATTCAATATCATATGACTTTTCTGACTTCTTTAGTATTTACTACGTCACGACACAGTGAACAAGTGGTACTCTATTACTGCGAGGGACAGTGATTGCAATCAGGACACACCCGGACAACACGACACATACGTCGTTCGGAAGTGTCAGCGAGCACACCCGTACCTACATAACACTTCAGTACTAGGCGTATATGGCAACCTTTCGCAAGACACTCAAATGCCGAACCGGTCGATCCGTCACGGGCAGGAGGTCCCTGCGTGGGGCGTACTCTGACGTGCCCACCAGCGGATTTACACCTTGCTACCCTCAACCCACACCTATAAAACGGAACGGTATGCCTCGACACCCAAGTGACCAAGCTACGTCAGTTTATTGGATTCCATATGTCCATTATATTGCCGGTACAATTCAAGCTTGTCCAGCGGGGCCGCATACGGACGGGCCTTAATCAACACAGGCAGGGCTATGCGACCGAGACTCAATTCTCGCCGCTTCCTATCCATTCCCTACCCGGTCTCAGTTTCATTATATTAAGCCATTTTCTATTCAACCAATCCTGTGAGATACATCTCTCGCGAGTAGATTCCAACTACTCGACTTCTACCGTATCTCCTATGCATTAGCAACGCAGTTACTACAGGTCAAACTGTAACTCGTGCCAAATAAACCCCTGGGATTTTTGGTCATGCAAGTGGAGTATCATTCACCCTAAACGTAATGCACAATTCATATACTACTCATCATAGTGATAAAGCAAAAGTTCATAAACGACTTAAATGCAAACCGGGGCTTGCCTTGTTGCAGGTCAGGTTCTGAGTTAAAAATTGGAAGGTTCTCTTCCAATGCTTCTGGCTCCTCCTCGACTTCGGTCACTATACGATATGCAGATAACATGGATATATAAATGACTTTGAAATTTATTTATTTTAAGACCATAACTTAATTCATGGTGATCACTATAGGACAGGGACCTTAATTGGCTTTGGAATTTCGATGGTAGATACTAGGGAATATGATCAAAGCTCTTGCAAAGAACAGGAGATGATCATAGCAGATTGTGGTCTCCGAAAGTATGGCAAGCAAACCAACTTCCAAAAATTTCCGAGAGGAAACTGTAGCTTGAACCTAGCTAACAGTTGATAATCAAGATGGAGGGAGTGGTTCTGGTCTTAGCAAAATTTGTTTTCATAATTTTCTAAGCTGTGGGGAAGGAGTTATTGTATTTCTAATTCGGCAAGAATTTCTGGATTTACTTTATAATTGAGTTTCTAGACATTAAATCAATATTTGGTGTGTAACAGATTTAGGACTAGTATAGTAGGTTAATTAAATCCAAGACTTTAACAGGAGCTAGGGTATGACTAAAGGAAGACTCAGTAAAATTTTGGGACCTAATAAAGCAACCTAATAGCTGTGAAAATTCAATAACTGAAAAAGGAAATTGAATTATACAGAGAGTTAAACAGGTGCTATGGCTCCCAAATTTTGTCTGATAATCAAGAATAGGACAGTAAATTTAATGTGAATTTTGGGGATTTTTCCTGTGGATATCTTGTCCGGAAAAATTTCATTTGTATTAGGAAAGATTATTTTCTACAGAATTTAACTCTGAGTTTCACAAAACCTAATTGGTATTGACAGAAACTAGAGCTCGAGTGCTTTCGAACAAAATTTGTTTGAAGAATTTTGGAGTATCCTACAGAAAGTTATGGATTTTCTAAGTTGGAGCCTATTCTGGAATAATTTCCTAATTTGATTTAACTCGTGGGCCCCACTGTTTTAAAATGAACCAATAGTATTTAAGCCACCCGGGGGCCACAGATTCCCACCGCGTAGCCACAGCAAATCCCGTGGCCACACCTGATCCGACGGGATTTACCGCCGCTGACACGCGGGACCCGCCGCGTCGTCTTCTACCTCCCGACGCGGGCGGCGCGCGGGGCTCCCGCGGCGGTGCTCTTCGGCGAGCCTCGCCGCCGGCCAACCCAACGCACCAGATTCGCGGAAACTTGCCGCCTGGGGGTTTTTGGGGTCGCTGAGCACGATGGTGAGGTCAGTGGGTCTTGAAGCTCGCCGGAAAAGGTCGTGCGACGGCGGTGGCGGCGATGAGCGCTCGGGCAACATAGAACTCTCTATAGAGTAGCTCAAATCACTTGGGAATTGCTCCAAAACCTTCCTGGGATGATGGAGTTCAAGGATATGGGCGCAGAAGGGGAGTGAGTTGCCGGGAATCATGAGTTCGACGGTGAACCGAGGTTTTCTCACCGGCGGCGAGCAAAACTCGAAATTCAGAGCCGTTGCTTGATGATCCTTAAAGGTTTTTGATCAGACAGGATCGCTAGGGCCTATAGAAACTATCTCTAAGTAATTGCAAAGGATGATTGCTTGTCGAAAAGGAATTTGACATGAAATCATAGCTAGCTATCTACCCTCGGCCGTAGAGGAAACGAACAATAACTTGCTCAGGCTTCAACGATAAGGGAAACGGTTTGTACCATGAGCTAGAGTTTGATCAGGCGCACCTTTTTGCTCTTTGGAGCTAGGCTTGAAACGGCGTGGAACGGCGGCACGCCGCGGAGCAGTGGCGAGCGGCGGCGATGGCGCGCAGCGGAAGAAAAATGGCGAGGCAGTGGAGCTGTGATCGGGGATGAGGATAAAAAGGAGCTTCGGCCGGCCTTTTATAGAGCCGCGGCGAGCAGGCAGGCAGCTCGCTGGAGCTGCATGCGCGCGCGGTGTCGAGCGGGGGCGCGGCGGTGCAGAGGTGTCGGGGTTGAGCTGATCCGTTTAAAAGGGGAGCTGACATGTGGGGCCCACTGTCCAGTGATTCTCCCCACAGCTCAGTTACTAATTCATTTAAAAATAGAAGATCAACTCCAAAAATCATGAAATTTTGTGGAGATGGCAAATGAATTATTCTGAACACAATGGTGAACTCAATTCTTATGTTTAAAGAAGTTGGAGAAGAATTAAAAATTCAGATTTGAATTTGATTCAAATTTGCTAAGCACCTCAATAAAAATAGTAGATGAGTTTCTAAAATTTTGAAACTTTGTAAGCATGCTATTGAGGAATTTAGGAGCTCATGGAAAAATTTAGAGCCCTTAATTTGAATATTTGGTTTAGAGCTCATTAGGGCTTCATTGTGCATTGCTTACTAATCCTTATCCAAAAATTCTTATTCTTAACAGGTGAATAGAATATAATTTGGATTCATGGTGAAGTCCAATACCTATGATAAAAGAATCTAACAAAGAGTGCAAGATAAGTTTTGGATGGCATAGTTCATGTGTACCATTATATTGGAGATCCAAAATAGTTGATCACAAAACCCATATGAACTTAACATGCCATAAAAGTGGGGTTTTACATTCCTCCCCCCTTAAAAGAATCTCGTCCCGAGATTACAAAAGAAGGCAAAGGAAAAAGGATCTATCGAACATATGCCGCTAACAAGTCCGGATAGTTCGTTCTAAGATACTCCTCGCTTTCCCACGTGGCCTCTTCGGCACTGTGGTGGCTCCACAAGATCTTGTAGAAACGCAAGGTGCGGCTTCTTGTGGTGCGAGTCTTTTCATCGATGATCTGAGTTGGATGCTCGAAATAGGTGAGATCTGGTTGGAGAGCTTCCAAATCCTCTATGCGGATATCAGCTGGAGTCTTAAGGCATTTCCGCAATTGGGAAATGTGGAACACATTGTGGACTCCGGAAAGTGACGTTGGTAACTCCAATTGATATGCCACAGGTCCGCATCTTTCGATTATTGCGAAAGGCCCAATAAAGCGGGGAGCTAGCTTCCCTTTTACCCCGAAGCGATGGATACCCTTCATAGGGGATACTCGGAGATAAACTTGATCTCCCACTTCGAAGTGAAGAGGTCGACGTCGTTTGTCCGCGTAGCTCTTCTGACGAGACTGAGCAGCTTTGAGATTCGCCTGAATAGTGCGAACTCGATCCTCGGCTTCATTTACTAAGTCGATGCCGTACACTGCCCGTTCACCTGATTCGCACCAGTTCAAGGGTGTGCGACACTTGCGGCCATAAAGAGCTTCATATGGCGCCATCTGGATGCTAGCCTGGTGACCGTTGTTGTACGAGAATTCTGCCAATGGTAGATGGTCATCCCAATTCTTACCATGGTGGATGGCACAGGCACGAAGCATGTCCTCAAGCACTTGATTCACCCGTTCAGTTTGTCCATCAGTCTGAGGATGATAGGCCGAGCTTCTAATTAACTTGGTCCCCGGTGCAGCGTGGAGATGCTCCCAGAATCGCGAAACAAATACAGCCCCACGATCTGAGATGATGGTGCGGGGTATTCCGTGGAGGCATACGATTCTGGCAATATATAACTCCGCGTATCTTGAGGAATGATAGTTGGTATTGACGGGAATGAAATGCGCCGTCTTAGTCAGTCGGTCAACTATCACCCAAATTGAGTCGTGCTTACGGAGAGTGGGAGGCAACCCAACAATGAAATCCATGCTGATATCCTCCCATTTCCAAGCTGGTATGCTTAAAGGTTGAAGTTGTCCTGCTGCTTTCATATGGTCGGCCTTCACTCGCCGGCACGTATCACACTCGGATACATATTTAGCTACTTCCCACTTCATCCGAGTCCACCAGAACTTCTTTCTTAAATCTTGGTACATTTTGTTACTTCCCGGATGAATGGAATACTTGGATAAATGAGCTTCATCCAGTATCTTCCTCCGAAGTTCCATGTTTCGGGGTACCACTATACGGTCGTTAAACCAGAGGGTACCTTCATCGTCACTTCGGAAGCATTTCATCTCCCCCTTCTTTATTCTTTGCTGAATATGTGACATCCCCTTGTCCGCCCTCTGAGCTGCCATAATATCCTCTCTGATGGTAGGAATGAGAGCGAGATTGTAGAGCGCCCCATATGGAACTAAGTAAAGACTTTGTCCTTCTTCACCTTCC
Organism: Tuctoria greenei; assembly: GCA_036927565.1. Classification (NCBI taxonomy): domain Eukaryota; kingdom Viridiplantae; phylum Streptophyta; class Magnoliopsida; order Poales; family Poaceae; genus Tuctoria; species Tuctoria greenei. Next base: position 204,686,778 of record JAYESD010000001.1, read on the forward strand.
ATTGTGGTGAGGGAAAGATTGTTGGCATGGGACTTGCGGCTCAGTGCATCGGTGACTACATTCGCCTTGCCTGGATGGTAGTGGATTTCAATCTCATAATCCTTGATCAATTCTAACCATCGCCTTTGTCGCATATTCAAATCCTTCTGGGTGAAGATGTATTTCAAGCTTTTGTGATCAGTGTAGAGGTGTACTAAATTACCCAGTAGATAATGCCTCCACATCTTCAATGCTAGCACCACAGCAGCCAGCTCAAGATCATGAGTCGGGTAGTGCTGCTCGTGGTTCCGAAGCTGTCGTGATCCATACGCGATCACTCTTCGCTCTTGCATTAACACACAACCTAAGCCAATCCCAGATGCATCGCAATAGACATCAAATGCTTTGGTAGTGTCTGGTTGGGCTAAAACTGGTGCCGTTGTAAGGTGTTTCACCAATGCTTTGAAACCTGCCTCACATGCCTCAGTCCATACATACTTTTGTCCTTCTTCAGAAGTTCTGTCATTGGTTTAGCTATTTTGGAGAAACTGGGTATAAACCTCCGGTAATATCCTGCTAAACCCAGGAAACTTCGGACTTCATGTACAGACTTTGGAGACTCCCATTTGAGGACTTGCCTGATCTTGCTTGGATCAACTGCAATACCTTCTGCTGAAATGATGTGCCCTAAAAATGGCACCTGGTTGATCCAGAATTCACACTTGCTGAACTTAGCATACAACTGATGGTCCCGTAATCGCTGAAGCACAATATGCAAGTGTTGAGCATGTTCTTCTTCGGATTTTGAATACACAAGTATGTCGTCAATGAAGACCACGACGAACTTGTCCAATTCCGGCATGAACACTGAGTTCATGAGATACATGAAATGAGCCGGGGCGTTGGTTAATCCGAAGGACATAACCAGATACTCATACAGTCCATACCTTGTTGAGAATGCTGTCTTGGATATATCTTCTGGTCGGATTCTAATTTGATGATAACCAGAACGAAGATCCATCTTCGAAAACACTTTAGCACCCACTAATTGATCGAAAAGAATATCAATGCGCGGTAGTGGATACTTGTTCTTGATGGTGACAGCATTAAGTGGACGATAGTCTACACATAGCCTCAAGGTCTTATCTTTCTTTTCTACAAACAGTGCAGAACAACCCCATGGTGATGAACTTGGACGAATAAAACCCTTGCTCTCAAGTTCAGTTAATTGTTCCTTCAGTTCTGCAAGTTCCTTGGGTGCCATCTTGTAGGGTGGTCTTGAAACTGGCACTGTTCCGGGCGCAAGTTCAATCTTGAACTCTATATCCCTTTCTGGTGGCATCCCAGGGAGATCTTCAGGAAACACGTCGGGGTATTCACATACTACCGGAATATTCTTAAGTCCCATAACCTCGGTGTTGTGAGTGGATGGGTCTAATGGAATGATGTTCTCAAGATTGAGAATCTGGGGCTGATGGAGTGGAGAGTTTAGACAAATTTTTCGAGGAACGATATCAAGGATAGCACCATGGTATTGCAACCATGCCATTCCTAAGATGATATCTAGCTTTTGAGTTTCTAGGATAATGAAAGAGGTAGGATAGACGTTCCCATCTAGGTCAAGAGGCACTTTATGGGCTACCTCATATGTTACTACCCTCCCTGCTGGAGTGCAAATCATATATGGAGTTTTTGTGGAGATAACAGGCAATTGACTTTTAACGACAAAAGATTTACTAATGACATTGTGTGAAGCTCCGGAGTCAAAGAGTATGACTACGGGTTGATCGAAGATAGAGAACGTACCCGTGAGCACGGGTGCGCCTTCTGGAACGTCCTCGATGGCGAGGTGGTGGATGTTGCCGGGTCTGGTGGCTGGCTTCTTGAACTGATTGCGGGGTTGGTTGGCCCCCTGGTAAGATGATTGCCCTCCGCTTTGTCGATTCTGCGGACAGTCCTTGGCGAAGTGCCCCGTACGTCCACACGTGAAACACGTGTACGGGATTTGGCCAATACGAAGGGGAGGACGGAATCCCGGTGCACGTGGTGGAGGTGGAAGTGCACGTGGAACCACCCCCTGTTGTTGCTGCGGCCGAAATCCGCCGTTGTTGAACTGACGACCACGGAACATTGGTGGTCGCGATGGCGGCTGCCACCTCTGGCTGGATGGTGATCGATACACCATACGATACTTCTGAGGAGTACCACCTCCGCTGCTCTGTGGAGCACCCCTCTTCTTTTTATCGGAGGACAGCTCGCGCGTAGCGTCCTCCTGCATGATAGCGGCATTGACTATGTCGTTGAAGTTGCCGCGGTTGAACAGGACAAGCTTGTCCTTCAACTTGGGGTTCAAACCCCGGTAGAAACATTCCCGTTTCCGATCTTCGGTATTCACTTGGTCCTGAGCATATTGGGCCAAGTGGTTGAATGATTTGGAGTATTCGTATGCACTCCTTCCTCCTTGTCTTAGCTCCAAGAACTCTTGAAGCTTCCTCCTCATAATCCCGGGAGGGATGTGGTAGGCGCGAAATGCCTCCCGGAATTCGGTCCAACTTACCACATGGCCTGCGGGGCGTGCGGCAAGGTAATTGGCCCACCACGCACCGGCAGACCCCTGCAGTTGTTGCGCTGCAAACAATGTCTTCTGCTGTTCGGTTACCGCGAGTAAACCGAACTTTCCTTCAATGGTGCGGAGCCAGTTATCCGCGTCCAACGGTTCATCGGCTTCTCTGAATACCGGTGGGTGTGTCGATGAGAAATCAGAGTAGGAACTCTGAAATTGCTGACGCGGTCCATCATCCTGTCGTCCCCCTTGACGGGACGAGTGCTGCACCAACGTCCGCAGTAACTCGGTTTGCTCGTCGCGCGAGCCGAGCACTGCAGCGAGAACCTCCGCGAGACTCCTGGGGAGTGTGGTTGGAGGTGGTGGAGGTGGTTGCGTCTGAGGCGTATTCTGCCCCGGGGGTGGTGTGTCATCCCCCTGTCCTCCACTAGATCCTCCCACCTCTGAGGCTGTACGAGTACGCACCATACTGCAATATAATGAATAACACGGTAAGTCCCATTGCCTCAAGTTTATCCTCCCTTAGAAATGCGGTATACAATAATAGACGATGCATGACATTTACATATATTGATAAAGCACAAACTTTATACAAAATATATCATCTCAAGACCAAGTTTACAGTAGTAAACCCAAAATGATGGACTCCCTTTATGGAAACACATCTCTACCATACTTGGCCTTCCTGACATGTCATACTCATCTAGTTAGCTAGACACCACAACCATTACTCTTAATATGACACAAACATGGTCACAAAAGAGAAACACTAGCAACCATGTAACTACATGCCGCCCAGTGTTGGCGGAAGTGCTACCACATCTAACTTCGATACGCTCTACTCGACGTATTCAAGTTCCTCTGGGTCTTCTTCTTCTTCTTCATCTTCAGGGCTAGGCACCTCTGATACGGGTGCTGGAGTAGAAGTTGATACATCGTTCAACATCAACGTCTTCTTGGCAGCCATAGCTTGCCAATCTGTCTGTATCATAAACATCCCCCAGGCCTCATTCTCTTGCTGAGCCCGTTCACAGCTGGTCTTCCAGCTCTGAGCCTCTACTCTGGACTGATCCCTGTCTGCAGTCACCACGTTCAACTGTGTGTCCCGTTGGTGCCCATAAAGTAGGCTTGCCTCCAGATCAATATCTCTCTCTAGAGTCTCCTGGCGAGACGCGGCCAAATCCATAACAGCGTCATGCCATTGATTCTCCCTAAGGTTCAAACGATGATTAAGAGGAGCCATCATATCCCTAAGTCTGTCATTTGCCCACTCAAAGTGGTTTGCTCGCTTCATGGCTTGCTTCAGATTATTTGTCAATTCTTTTATGCATGTCCTTTGATTACCCTTCTCGCGATGTGAGGCTGCTGCATACATTGCTAAGGCTGTTGCGGATGTTTCGCCATGCTCTCCCACCTCCGCAAGCAAGCGGGTTGCCCAGGCTTCAGAAGCCCTGCCGTTGACTGGAAAGAACTCATACGGAGTACCCACCAGATGACGGTAATGGAGTTTGCAAAACCTCCCTATGGCAACACTTGCAGCGTAGCTCCATGTTTCTTCTAATATCAATCCTTTGATCTTGATGGAGTATGGAGCCCATCCGAGATGCGGTGGACCGGCAGGCACATCGACGTAGATGGTGCAACTCCACATACCGCCCTCCTGGAACTTCTTGCCCCAATAGCTAGGTAACACCAAATAGCCAAACTGGCCGAGCAACCGTGCAAACACGTCCGGAAAACCGGCGTGCCCGGTGCATGTTGAGAACACCCATCCATTAGGCAACTGAATTCTTGGTGCTGCCATCTGTGGACAAATATACCCGAATGTCAATACACCGTTTAAGTATTCGACCCAATCACTGGTGATGTGGGACAAAAAGAAATATCCATAATCAATTGGTTCAGTCAAAGCTGCAATCTGGAAATGAGTACAGTTCTGGTTTATCTGACCTATCCGCAGTAACCCGTAAGTTTCATACAGAAGAAGTCAGAACTAAACTTTATGTTGAATACAAAAATTGTAGTACACTTCAAAACCTTTCCAGATTGTACTCATATAGCCTCTGTTGAACTAGTATGAACAATCTATACCAGTTTTAAGTTGACTCAAGGGTTCTGAAAATTTTGACAGAACCTCCCCTGTATATGGGCTTATCTCCACATTCTATACAGGTTCATCATGATAAGATATTGAGGTAGTGTCAAAATAAACATTGAGTAACATCGTGTTAACAATCCAGAACTAAAGAAGTTCCACCACGACAACCTTGTCATGAAGGTATTATGCATCAATTCACAATTAGGTGCAAACTGTTCCAAGTTCTGGACTGCAGGAACCAAATTTGCGACAAATGGAATTAGGCATAGCTACACCTAGATTCAGGTCAGGAGTGATAAATAAAGTTGATAGATGACTTCCTAAGTTTTCCAGAAATGTACATGCGTAACCATATCACTGTTCTGGATTAGGGGTTATAATTATCCAAACTCAACAGTAAAGCTGACTGGTTTGCATCAGCAGCCATGCAGTTTACTGTGCTGACTTCCCAATTTGGTTAAACTCAAATTAAAATCAGGAAGGACTCCCCAAAACAAACTCGTGAATCTCCATCTACCCTTCTCAAACATATATCCCAATAAGGTAGTGGATTTTTCTACAGTGAGTTATGGCAAGAATACAGAAACGGTACAAAGGTGGGTTCATATGGAGTAATTACTGAAAACCCCAGTTTTCAACAGATTAACATGCTTTTCTGTCTTTATGGTCAACGGAAAAGTTGGAGAGACCTTCACGAGCTTTCCATCCATATAGGATACTCTTATGATATCTAATTGCTAACCAAGATTACAACCTGGCGAAGTTGAGCTACTTCTGCCAGAAAACAAGAATCTTGGTTCTATCCACCTTATTAAGTCGAGCCCGAAATTATCAGTATCTGATAGTCTGACTTTCTCAAAACACAATGCAACCATTCTGTCGGTGGGGAGGGTCTAGTATCATGTTTGATACTGACGGTGCTACGTGCCTCACGAAAGGAAATTCTATCCGGTACATCCGGTTACGTCTATAGGTGGTTCCTATATCGTTCTCTCGCAAACGGCTTCTACACGGGTTGCTACCGGAGTTAGGTTACCTGCAGAAGACAAACAATCCCCTTTCACACCTTCGCACCTCAAGGGCGGCACGGGGAAACATGGCAGGCAGTCACAATAATATATAATCAAAAATAAATGCATACGACTCTGGCGTGAGTCGTCCTCGAGCGAGGCCATGTCTCGAGGTACATGGCTGTAAATACGTCTGTACAGCAAAGACTCCCGTACGATCCGGCTTATACACGCTCGGGCATACGTGTTCGCATGTTCTCACAGATATGAGAACACACTATCGGGTTACATACCACCCGACGGGGTTTCCCTCTAACTTTGTGTCACGCTGGGGTACCGCGTGTCATATGTTCTTAGAAACATGGAAAGTTTCAAAGACTCATATTGACTTTCCGTGCCAAGCCACGGAAATTTCACATACCACCTCTCGTATGCTGAACTTACCGAGATTGATCCGCTCTCGATGGCGTACCTTACCTCTTACCTGATGTCGGAGCGTCGTTACAGAATATAATAACACATAGTTAGTTTACCACCTGTATATCTTATACTAATAATACTCCTTATAACGGCATATAACTAATTCCTCACTCAAGTTCCTAATTTTTGAAAATATGTTCTTTTCCGGTACACTGTTCCCAACGAAGCTCTGATACCATGTCTGTGGGGACCGGAGTCCACACATCCGAGGATCTCATTGGGTGGTGTCGTGCGATGCGACACCCAACAGTTTACAAGAATAGAACCAGAATAAAGTACAATACCAAGTCTTTTATTTACTACACAGCGGAAGTTTTCACAATACTAGCGGATGTAAAGAAATATATACATACCATAGCTACGCTCTCAGCACTAGCTATGCAAAAAGCAAAGTTTTCCATGCCAGGGATACTTTGCACTAGCAACACTCAAACTATGGCGGCGTGCAGGGTTCCCACTCGGCTGTACACCCTGGAGGGGGTGTTGCCTCATCGTCAAACCCATCCTCAATAGGGTAACCTGCAAAAACTTGTTAACTGCAAACGTGAGCTTAAGGCTCAGCAAGGCTTAACCGTCTCACTAGACAGATGCACGGGGACACTAAACATAGGTAAGGAATAGCATAAATAACTCGCCTACAAGTGGATCCTTATAACCAAGTTTTAAGTAGCAAATGACATTCTCTGAGCACGGCACATCATGGGCTCCACAATCAAACAAGAAACGCTTTACCGATGATACGACATGCCCAAAGCACATAATGCTATTACAGCTAAAGTATGGGGAAATTGTAAATCTTTAGTTATACTATCTCTAAACCAAACAAAGTTGCAAAGTAATTATAATTCAATATCATATGACTTTCCTGACTTCTTTAGTATTTACTACGTCACGACACAGTGAACAAGTGGTACTCTATTACTGCGAGGGACAGTGATTGCAATCAGGACACACCCGGACAACACGACACATACGTCGTTCGGAAGTGTCAGCGAGCACACCCGTACCTACATAACACTTCAGTACTAGGCGTATATGGCAACCTTTCGCAAGACACTCAAATGCCGAACCGGTCGATCCGTCACGGGCAGGAGGTCCCTGCGTGGGGCGTACTCTGACGTGCCCACCAGCGGATTTACACCTTGCTACCCTCAACCCACACCTATAAAACGGAACGATATGCCTCGACACCCAAGTGACCAAGCTACGTCAGTTTATTGGATTCCATATGTCCATTATATTGCCGGTACAATTCAAGCTTGTCCAGCGGGGCCGCATACGGACGGGCCTTAATCAACACAGGCAGGGCTATGCGACCGAGACTCAATTCTCGCCGCTTCCTATCCATTCCCTACCCGGTCTCAGTTTCATTATATTAAGCCATTTTCTATTCAACCAATCCTGTGAGATACATCTCTCGCGAGTAGATTCCAACTACTCGACTTCTACCGTATCTCCTATGCATTAGCAACGCAGTTACTACAGGTCAAACTGTAACTCGTGCCAAATAAACCCCTGGGATTTTTGGTCATGCAAGTGGAGTATCATTCACCCTAAACGTAATGCACAATTCATATACTACTCATCATAGTGATAAAGCAAAAGTTCATAAACGACTTAAATGCAAACCGGGGCTTGCCTTGTTGCAGGTCAGGTTCTGAGTTAAAAATTGGAAGGTTCTCTTCCAATGCTTCTGGCTCCTCCTCGACTTCGGTCACTATACGATATGCAGATAACATGGATATATAAATGACTTTGAAATTTATTTATTTTAAGACCATAACTTAATTCATGGTGATCACTATAGGACAGGGACCTTAATTGGCTTTGGAATTTCGATGGTAGATACTAGGGAATATGATCAAAGCTCTTGCAAAGAACAGGAGATGATCATAGCAGATTGTGGTCTCCGAAAGTATGGCAAGCAAACCAACTTCCAAAAATTTCCGAGAGGAAACTGTAGCTTGAACCTAGCTAACAGTTGATAATCAAGATGGAGGGAGTGGTTCTGGTCTTAGCAAAATTTGTTTTCATAATTTTCTAAGCTGTGGGGAAGGAGTTATTGTATTTCTAATTCGGCAAGAATTTCTGGATTTACTTTATAATTGAGTTTCTAGACATTAAATCAATATTTGGTGTGTAACAGATTTAGGACTAGTATAGTAGGTTAATTAAATCCAAGACTTTAACAGGAGCTAGGGTATGACTAAAGGAAGACTCAGTAAAATTTTGGGTCCTAATAAAGCAACCTAATAGCTGTGAAAATTCAATAACTGAAAAAGGAAATTGAATTATACAGAGAGTTAAACAGGTGCTATGGCTCCCAAATTTTGTCTGATAATCAAGAATAGGACAATAAATTTAATGTGAATTTTGGGGATTTTTCCTGTGGATATCTTGTCCGGAAAAATTTCATTTGTATTAGGAAAGATTATTTTCTACAGAATTTAACTCTGAGTTTCACAAACCCTAATTGGTATTGACAGAAACTAGAGCTCGAGAGCTTTCGAACAAAATTTGTTTGAAGAATTTTGGAGTATCCTACAGAAAGTTATGGATTTTCTAAGTTGGAGCCTATTCTGGAATAATTTCCTAATTTGATTTAACTCGTGGGCCCCACTGTTTTAAAATGAACCAATAGTATTTAAGCCACACGGGGGCCACAGATTCCCACCGCGTAGCCACAGCAAATCCCGTGGCCACACCTGATCCGACGGGATTTACCGCCGCTGACACGCGGGACCCGCCGCGTCGTCTTCTACCTCCCGACGCGGGCGGCGCGCGGGGCTCCCGCGGCGGTGCTCTCCGGCGAGCCTCGCCGCCGGCCAATCCAACGCACCATATTCGCGGAAACTTGCCGCCTGGGGGTTTTTGGGGTCGCTGAGCACGATGGTGAGGTCAGTGGGTCTTGAAGCTCGCCGGAAAAGGTCGTGCGACGGCGGTGGCGGCGATGAGCGCTCGGGCAACATAGAACTCTCTATAGAGTAGCTCAAATCACTTGGGAATTGCTCCAAAACCTTCCTGGGATGATGGAGTTCAAGGATATGGGCGCAGAAGGGGAGTGAGTTGCCGGGAATCTTGAGTTCGACGGTGAACCGAGGTTTTCTCACCGGCGGCGAGCAAAACTCGAAATTCAGAGCCGTTGCTTGATGATCCTTAAAGGTTTTTGATCAGACAGGATCGCTAGGGCCTATAGAAACTATCTCTAAGTAATTGCAAAGGATGATTGCTTGTCGAAAAGGAATTTTACATGAAATCATAGCTAGCTATCTACCCTCGGCCGTAGAGGAAACGAACAATAACTTGCTCAGGCTTCAACGATAAGGGAAACGGTTTGTACCATGAGCTAGAGTTTGATCAGGCGCACCTTTTTGCTCTTTGGAGCTAGGCTTGAAACGGCGTGGAACGGCGGCACGCCGCGGAGCAGTGGCGAGCGGCGGCGATGGCGCGCGGCGGAAGAAAAATGGCGAGGCAGTGGAGCTGTGATCGGGGATGAGGATAAAAAGGAGCTTCGGCCGGCCTTTTATAGAGCCGCGGCGAGCAGGCAGGCAGCTCGCTGGAGCTGCATGCGCGCGCGGTGTCGAGCGGGGGCGCGGCGGTGCAGAGGTGTCGGGGTTGAGCTGATCCGTTTAAAAGGGGAGCTGACATGTGGGGCCCACTGTCCAGTGATTCTCCCCACAGCTCAGTTACTAATTCATTTAAAAATAGAAGATCAACTCCAAAAATCATGAAATTTTGTGGAGATGGCAAATGAATTATTCTGAACACAATGGTGAACTCAATTCTTATGTTTAAAGAAGTTGGAGAAGAATTAAAAATTCAGATTTGAATTTGATTCAAATTTGCTAAGCACCTCAATAAAAATAGTAGATGAGTTTCTAAAATTTTGAAACTTTGTAAGCATGCTATTGAGGAATTTAGGAGCTCATGGAAAAATTTAGAGCCCTTAATTTGAATATTTGGTTTAGAGCTCATTAGGGCTTCATTGTGCATTGCTTACTAATCCTTATCCAAAAATTCTTATTCTTAACAGGTGAATAGAATATAATTTGGATTCATGGTGAAGTCCAATACCTATGATAAAAGAATCTAACAAAGAGTGCAAGATAAGTTTTGGATGGCATAGTTCATGTGTACCATTATATTGGAGATCCAAAATAGTTGATCACAAAACCCATATGAACTTAACATGCCATAAAAGTGGGGTTTTACAGTGGCTACATGGTTTCGAGGCGTGATGAAGAGATGTGGACGTAAAGAATTGGTCGGAAAGGTCCAACCGACTAGGTTATGGACTCAGGCTACGGCTGAGTCGTGTTTGACTCAAATATGGAAAGATTTGATTTGGTTATGATAGGATTTCGTGTGGGTCACGAATTTGAGTTGTTTTAGGAATGTGGGATACATTACTAAGGTGTTTGGAAGTCTTAAGATTGCTTCTATCTACGTATAGAAGAGTCCTAAGCAGTTATGGAAAGTTTCAATTCGTGATCGGAGTAGGATTGGAGTCCTAGTTGAGATTGGGTTGGCCTAAGGGCTGGTTATATAAGCAGGGGAGGCCAGAGCTCGTGGTGTACAACTTTGGGGCTGTTCCTCTTGTGTTCTATTGAATAAAATTCGTAGTTTGAAGGAACTTTTGTGCCTCGTTCGTCCGACTTGTTCCAGATAAGTTTTACTCGTTGAGTTTCTGGACAGCACTACCTTTCGTCGGTGGTTTTATCATAACTCGAGTTTTAGAGATCCAATTTACAAGATTATTTTTGGGTTGTCTTCACAACTTGATTATCTATCATCTTTAAAAATTTCACGATCATTTGATTTGTGGTTTCTGATCTACACGAGTTTCTTTGCAGCGTTTCAGGACTGTTTTTCTCGGGTAGAACAGATTGACCTTTGTTCGATCTTTCGATCATAACTTGAGTTTCTCTCGACGGATTTGAGTGATTCTTCTTGTGTTGTCTTCGTGACTTGATTCTCTCTGGTATATATCACTTTTGTCACAGTGAAACACGTTTAGATTAGTCTCACACACGATTTCTTTAACATATCATTTTTCTGCCGAAGGGGTTGGGATCTAATTGTCTCTGCTGCGTAAGATTTTTTAAATCTACCATTCACCCCCCCCCCCCTCTGGTAGATTTTTACATGCTCTTCGATCCTACAGGGACCTTTCCCAAAAGCCATCGGAGGTTACAGGTTCCTATATGTCGCCATCGACAAGTTCACCAAGTGGCCGGAAGCAACTCTAGTAGCAACAATCAATAAACAATCAACAATCAAGTCCTTGAAGTGTATAATATGTAGATTTAGAGTTCCAAACAAAGTCATAACTGACAATGGAACCCAATTCACAAGTGCTGCATTCCAAGAATATTGTGAAGATCTCGACATTCAGCTGAACTATGCTTCAGTAGCTCATCCAACAAACCATGGACAAGCCGAGAGAGCAAATGCAGAAATCTTAAAAGGACTCAAGACGCGCACATATGAGCACTTGAAAAATAATGGAGCTAAATGGATTGAAGAGCTTCCATCCACAATTTGGGCGAATAGGACAACACCTAATCAGTCAACTGGGGAGACTCCATTTTTTCTGGTGTATGGAGCCGAAGTAGTCCTTCCTCCAGAGATCACCTTGGGGTCCCTCCGGGTCTGGACCTTCGACGAAGCCACACAGGACCAGCTCCGGCGTGAAGACCTTGACCTCGTCGATGAGGGAAGGTGTCGAGCGGCTGTTCAAAATGCACGTTGTCGCCAAGCGCTCCGGCGCTACCATCAAAGGCACGTGTGTGACCGACAGCTCAAAGAAGGTGACCTGGTGCTAACTCGTGAAGGGATGAACAAACTTTCCCCCAGCTGGGAGGGTCCTTTCCAAGTCATTAAAGTATCCCGACCAGGTTGCGTTCGCTTCGCAACTGAGGATGGGATCCCACTCCCTAATCCTTGGAACATCGAGCACCTCCGTAAGTTTTATGCTTAGAATCACGGAGGTGAGTCTGTAATTACACACAATGCATGTTATAGAGTCATTATACAGAGTCGAGCAAGTCCTCCGGGAGAACATCCGAACCCCTTCGGGAGGGTCCGGAAAGTTCAAGTAACACTTGACACAGTCACAGTACTAAAAGTGTAACTACTTGCTCAGGGTTAGCACAAGATGTATAGCACATTTAGCTTGGTCCAGCACCCTAAGTGTGTCCTTGTCTCCCCTGTAATCCGGACCTATAATAAAAAACATTGTTGTGTGAAAACAGACTCCACGTGCATTTACTTTTCGTACAAGGCTCAATATGTTAAATTATTTTTACCCTGCTTGTCTATAATGAAGTTGTGCAAATCTTTTTGAATTTTGTTCCAAGTAACTCATATGCATTACAAGCCTTATTGATAGTCTTTTTGGATCTTAACACCTCTACATAGTCTACTTGCCTGAACGCCAAGCCAATCTAGGTTCGGAGTGTGCTATCGATTTAGCTGGTCCTGCACCCTAAGTACGCCACTCTACCTACACCCCGGCAGGCCTCAGTAGGGTGAGTACTAGAAAGGCACGTGGATCTAAGAAGATTCTATCAAAACGCTTGTTATCATATTGAGTTTCTTCAAATCTAAAAGTTCAAATAAGAACAATAAGTCACAACCAGTTTATAGACAAGAGGACAAATTTTACTTTTTCTCTAGCCTTAAATGTGCAGGAAAAGAAAAAATTCATAGTGATGATTAACAACACCGGAGCTACTAAGATCTGACATCTCCCAAGCTAGGTCTCCCGTCGACATCCAATATGTTCACCCCGGAGCTACCAAGCTCCGACCATTCCAGGGGGTCTGTCTTCGATGCTTCAAAATTGAAGACTTCAATATACTGTCATAACCTTTGGTACATGTACACACCTCAACTGTACACATGTACCAGGGGCCAACAAGACATGACATAGTATATTGAAGACAGTGAAATTCAAAGCAAAAAGGAGGATTTCATTAATCAGAAGAATTGGATTACAAAATTGAGATTACAAGGGACAAAAGGAGAAAAGTCCAAGCTACTGGAAGACCTAAGACCTGCGGAAGAATGAAGCTACTTTTTGGGCAACCTCTTGGACGCTGATTTTGGCGGCGTCTTCCTCTTCAGCAACGGGACCTTCGAGCACCAGGTCCAGTGGGAATTGGGGATCTCAGCTTACATAACACGTCAGCACATACTCTGCGGCATTTGTAGCCAGAGTTTTCCCCTTTGTCTCCAGCTGATCCGTGATGACGTCGCCCATTGCATCAAGTTTGCCGCCAGCACCGTTTAGGGCCACCAGCGCTCGGTCCAGATCCAGCTCCGTGTTGTCCGGTCGTACTGGACTGAAACCCAACGGTGTTAGCGCATCATTCGCTCGTCCGATGAAGTCCCATACTTGAATAGCTTTGGTCTCCTTCAAGCTCCGCAGCTCTTCCAGTGACCTCCGGGCGGCCGTAAGCTCCGAGCTTTCACGAGCAAGTCACTCAACCAACTTGGCATGTTGCTGCTTGACATCAACAACCTGCTTCTCCTGGTCGGCCAGCTCCGTCTCCCGGAGGTGGATGCGGTTCCGCCTCTCAACAAGGTCTTTCTCCCTGCCCTTGACTTTCTCTTCCCTAGTGGCAATGTCAAACTCTCTTTTCGAGAGCTCTTGCCCCACCTTCCAGTTCTTCTTCCTCTCTTCCTCCTTCCATAGATCCAGCTTTTTGTTGCGATCCGCCAAATTTTTTCACCCATAGCCATCTTCTGGGTGACCTCCGCTTCCCTCCTCACTACATCCTCCTGCTGCCCCGGGGGTTTTTCCTCCCTCGCCTCTAGGTCCGCTCGACGCTTCATGAGAATTTCATTCAACTCTGCGAGCTTTTCGTAATGCTCGTCAGCAGCGTCACATCTCTCTTTAGCTTGCTCTAGGATTTCCCTGGAGTTAGCATCGAGTGCCCTGATGGCGGCCTCCTTCTCCTCCATCAACTTGTCCCAGTACTCTAACCGGGCCTTCTCCCCCTTGATCCATTCCTTCTGGTCAGCTAGCCTCGTCTGAGCAAGCTTGGTTTCAAAATGGAGTCTGTTGCGCCAATGCCTCAAGGTGTTGCGCTCCTCCTCCAAAGCTTTGCTCTCATGGTCGAAGGTGAGCTGGACCTGCCTGAGGCTCGAGCAGGCGTTGTCTATGGACAACGCCAAGGGGATAGGTTCTGGGCTTGCTGCCACCATTCCTGTAGGCTCAAGCGGGTTCTCTGTAACAAAAATGGGGTCCCACTCTACAATAATGGTCCCCAGTACTCCTACGGCGCTGGGACCGCTCTTCTGGAGCCCTTCAGTGGCAGCAGAAGAACCCACGGGAGGAACATCCGCCTCCGGAGCAGGTGAAGGCACCACTTCCGGGTCTTCAGTCGACAGCTCCGATGTTGAAGATCCTGTTGCCGGTCCTATGAGTTGCTCTGGCTCCAGCGGTGGTACCTCCGAGACCACCACTTTTGGAGCAGTAGCAGGAGCTTCAACTGGGGCCTCGATCTCCACTAGTTCGGGCCCCGATGCGACGACTACCTCCGGCACAGCTGCTGGACCTTCAACCACCTCCGGCATAATTACCGGACCTCCAACCTCCTCCAGCTCAATAGACAGACCCTCTACTATTTCCAGCTCTACTGTCGGGTCTTCAACCGTTCCTGACACAAGGGTCGGAACCTCAACAATCTCCGGCTCAACAGCTAGGACTTCAGCTACCTCTGGCTCAACAGCCAAGGCTTCGGCAACTTCCGGCTGGGGAGCCGGAACTTCTAGCGTCGTCAGTGCTGGAGCATCAGCCACTGCTTCCACGGGCACCTCTTCAACTTCCTTTCTGTGGTTCGGCTCTACCATAGGAGCTTCAGGTGAGGACTCCGAGTCTAGGCTCACGACAGCTAGCGCAGGAGCTGCCGCGACCTCCACCTTCGCTTGCCGAGGAGGCTCAACAATCGAAGTCGGAGCTTCAGCAGGAGCAGCCCCAGCCGTTGCAACAGGCGTTGAAGCTCCGGGTCCTTTCTTAGACACCCTGGAAATAAAGGGAAGAGAAGATTAAATACACATCCAAAAGCAGGATTAACATTTTAGAGTGAGCAATCAATGCTTACCTTGGGATGCTACCACACCAGTCGCCTCAGAACCTCTTCTTCTGAGGTCCGGAGCTAGAGACCACCAAATCTGGTGAGACAACTGCTTCGGACCTAGGTTGAGGAACACTTGCAACCATCGGAGTCTTTTCAGTCGGAGCTTCCCTTCGACGGGAAGAACTCCCGGACATGGAGCTCCTAGCTGGCACTGCACCCGGAGTCGACTGCCTGGAGCTGACGCCTCTTGAAGGCGCTGGCATCGAAGCAGGGGTAGTAGCAGAAGACCTCCCCCTCTGGGAAGAAGCAACCGTCGTGGAAGGAGCAGGCCTGACCGACCTCCCGTCAGCGTGCTTCAACTTCCTCTTCCGGCTGGAAGGCTCAGCTGGCTCTTTGCCCTTGCCTTTGCCAACGTCTTCAGTCCTTCGGCTTGGGGCAGGGGCAGGACCACCCTCAAAAGCTCCGGGGATCGTCAATCTGGTGGTCGGAAGCCTTTCCACCTCACCAAGATCGTCAAGCGCCGACATACTCCTCCGGAGCTCCCTGCTGAACTGCGCCTCGATGTTTAGAGGGAGGAAAGCCGCCGACGGAGTTAAGTCATTGCCTTCAATGTCAATTCCATGCTGGAACTTCTTGAGATGAAGCTCCAAAGTTGCGCCCTCCAAATTGGATTTCAGACCGATTTCAATCCGGTCTTCATCCATCACGCTATTGAGGGCCCAAGCAAGCATCTCCCTCTTCTTCAGTGGAGCCCACCTGTTGACCAGGAAGTTGTAGAAGACCACTTGGGGGGTCACTCCAGCTTCCACGCATTCGCGGATCCTGGTCAAAGTAGGGTTGAAGGCCTCTGACAGCACCGAAACCACACTCCATGCGTCAGTATCAACATTTGGGAGACCTTCGGGCAGCTCCAACTTCTCGTGCTCCTCTGTCGTGACGATGATCCAATCTTTCTTCCAGTCATCCCACTTGCCGGAAGCGAATGACCTCAAGTATTTGAAGGGGCATTTCTTGCGCTTCATGAAATAGTAGAAGCCAAGAAATTCGGACCCCTTCCCAGTGGTGTGGATGGTGAAGAAGGTGTGAAAGAGCTCGACGCAGGGGGGATACCCACCCACATCTCGCAGAAGTGGAGAAATGTTGACACAAGAAGAAGAGAATGGGAGCCAAGGTGGTACAGCTGTAGACCATAGAATTCCAGCAGCATCAAAAGGAAAGTTGAGAAAGGTGGGATTAGCCCCACCATGGCATACGCAGAAAAGTACACCATGTCGCTGTTGCGCTCCTTCTTGAACGGGAGCTTGCCAGCGTGGACCAGATGGTTGAAGGAGTTGCTGGACCAACCCATGTAGGTCCGGACCTTCTTCAGATAATCATTGCTCTTGAGGTGGCTCTTGGGGAGACCCAACTCCATCGCAGCAAAGTGGAGCAAAATATGGAAAGTTAGGCGAAGTTTGGGAGGCTCTGAGTGCAAAGTTGATTGAAGGCGTAAAGAGTCCTCAACCTGTGCGCACTTTCCTTCTTAAGTAAGCCTCTGTGATGCTTGGATGGAAACCGCAACGAGATCAAGAGTACTTTTCCAAAATCTACCCCGTCAATGACGAGTGGGCCTGGGGGCCACCCCGACGAAGAGATCGAGGTCCTTACCCAAGGCCAACCATTGCCATGATGAGCGGCGGGAAACCCAAAGTCGGCGCTCTGACAGGACGCGTGGAACTAATACGGTTTTTGTATTGGGAACCAGCGACCTTCAATTGCGTGAGATCCGCACTCAAAGATCTCATCTGCCGTATTCATGACGAGCCACGCGTCGAAGGTTCACCCCTGAACCGCCACTCTATCGGCGCATCAGAGGAACTTTTGAAAATCAAAGCGCGATAATCGAGAATGGCCCTACCTTTGGCTGAAAAACTTAACCTAAGGGGTTTCTTCCAGAGGTGGGCCTGGGGGCCACTGTCGGTACCCAACGTACCGGGTACCCCACGATACCGCAATAAGAGTAAGAAAGTTCCACCCGTCAGAGTTGAAGGCCCATGCTGGTCCCACATGTAATGTTGCACCAGACTCGCTCCCCTCATATGACTGGCTCTCGGGTTAACACGTGTAAAATAAGCCCGAAACAGAACTCCCAACCAAGGGAAACTCTAGCGACTACAGGTGTACAACGCCCCCGGACCTAGCCCCTGTCAGAGAGGAGCTCCGGTACTGACACATGTACAGCAACTCCGGACCTGCTCTCCCGCGAGGGAAAGCTCCGGATCCGACACGTGTGGAGCCTCCGGACCTTCGGCACCAACGGAAATACAGGCCGGACAGGACCATTACAGACATTCAAGGATGGTTAAAGTGGCAGTTATAAGGTCTAATAATGTGCTATTAATACCATACTAATGACACACGATCAGTGTACCGTTAATAGTGGTAACGCTGCCATGAAGGCACGTTACCACAACATTAATTATACTTAATACTCTTTAGACAGTGTATTAGGTCATTAAGCACGCCAGGGCCACATGTCGGGCCAGGCTAGCTTTGTAACGGTCAATCCTTAGAACTATAAAAGGGTTGCACCGCACGAACATGAGGACATTCTAACCCATGCCATCACAACCTGACCTTAACGAACTAACTCGCTCAATACAATCACACAAACACCGTGGAGTAGGGTTTTACGCTCAGGCGGCCCGAACCACGTAAATTTCTAAGGTCACCATCTTGATTTTGATCTTGGGTCCCCTAACCACAAAATAACCTCCGTGGGCTGCTTCTCAGCGGGTCCAGAGGAAGTGTCGTATTCCACACTTCAACAAATTTGATAAGAAAATCCAAAAAGATACTACACCAAAACCTTACAGTGGAAAACTTGTGTTCGAAATGGTCAAGAACATTCATATTGCTTTCGATAAGGGCAAAAAATGTAAAGGAATCAATAGAAAGAAAAGTACATCTTCGGATGATACAACTGACATGGCTTTCAAGAAATAATCAATTTTTTCAAGTATCTTCCGTATTGGAAGAATCTAGAATTTTGCCATAGTATTGATTTGATGAACGTTACAAAGAATGTATTTGACAACATCATTGGGACCTTGCTATACATGCTGAGAAAAACAAAGGACGGATTAAATTCACGTATGGACCTAGTAAATCTTGATTTGAGACCAGAGCTTCATCCAGTAGAAAAGGCGAACGGGAAGCATTACCTCCCCCCAGCCAGCTACAACTTGACGCTAGAAGAGAAAAAAGCAATATCTGAATGCTTGTGTGGGATCAAAGTGCCCACGAGTTTGTCATCCAATATTCGCAAACTAGTCTTGATGAAAGACTTGTCTTTATTCGGTTATAATTCTCGCGACTGTCACATGATGATGACAGTGTTCCTTGCCATTGCAATAAGATTCATCAAACCTGAGCATATAAAAGTTGTCATCATATGTTTGTGTTACTTCTTCAATGCAGTATCGCAAAAGGTGATAGCACGTGAAGATTTAGACTATCTAAAAACATACATCGTCGAGACTATGTGCAAGCTTGGCATGTGTTTCCGACCATCCTTTTTTGATATGCAAGTACACCTAATCATACATCTTGTTGATCAAATAAAAGCATTGGGGCCACTATATTTACATCATATGTTTTCGTTCGAGAGATATTTAGGAGTATTAAAAGGTTATGTGTGGAACCGTGCTCACCCAGAGGGTTCAATTATGGAACGATACACCACTGAAGAAGTGATAGAGGGTTGCGCTGATTACATCAAAGGTGGAAAATTGATAGGTGTGCCTATACCAGTACATGAGGGTAGACTACGTGGGAGTGGCAAAGTGGGTAAGGAAACTTTTATCGTTCAAGATTACAAGAATGTACACCGTGCACATTTTGGTGTACTACAATAGCTCGCAATAGCTCAGTCATACATCGAGGAACACCAAATTGAGCTTCGTGAAAAAAAACCAAGAACGCATAGAGGAATGGATCATGAAAGAGCACAGAAGATGTTTCATTGAATGGTTAATAGACAAAAATATACCATACGGAAACACTATAGAAGAGGCAACAATGATGAAGTTAGCTTCTGGCCCATCTGCTTTGGTGACATCATGGCAAGCATATGACATCAATGGATACACATTTTACACTAAAGAAAAAGACGGTAAGAGTGTTGTACAAAATAATGATGTTCGTATTGAGGCTTATGATTCACAAGGGCAAAAGACCACATACTTCGGGTTCATAGAGGAAATATGGGAAGTCGATTATGGCGAAAGAATGGTAATGCCCATATTTAAGTGCCAATGGGTCAAACATCCTGATGGTGTGAAAGTGGACAATTACGGGCTGACACTGGTAGACTTGAATAAAGTGGGTTACAAATATGACCTGTGGGTTCTCGCCGATAGTGTTGCACAAGTTTTTTATGTTCAAGATCCAGAAACTGAGAAGATGCACGTAGTTGTTTCTGGAAAGCAAAATATTGTTGGGTTTGAGAATGTGAGAGATAATGAAGAGGAATATAATCATTATGAAGAGATGTACCTTTTCACCAAACCAGAAAACATTAAGCGCGTAGAGAGAAGCATTAAAAAGGATTTAAAACCCTATATGCGAGATGATGTCAATGCTGGAAAAAATGTATGATATATATTGTATATATTTGTATCCTCTGAAATGAACTTAGAACAATACTCTATTTCAGCTTTAGATAGCATGTTTCGAACATTATTAAATTCAGCTTCTGTTTCGAACATTATTACATTATTATATTTATCGCCTTCACCTGTTCCACAAGTTATCAAATTGTATGTGTATATAAATTTCTTCTGACCTATGATGATCAGGCTTGTCTTCCAACAGTTTGGTTCCAAACAACATCTAGAAGCACAACTCTTGAAGTTCCTGTCAAGCTAATCCCTTCAGCAAGCTTTTGTAGATGCAAGTAACACCAGGGACTCATCATTTGGATTGTTAAAAGCTTCAATTGAAGTCTGACGATACTTCCCATCCATTTGAGGGCTTGTTGGATAGGAGTGGATCCACTTCAATATAAGTGGTTTGAGGTGGATTGAGGAGAAAATTAGTTCATTCTTCACTTCAATCCACTTCAATCCAATTAGATTGAGTACACCCAAACAAGCCCTGAAAGATTTCTTTCTCTTCTCTCCATTTTAAAAACCTACGAAGATGCTACTTTATCAGTTCTAATGGCTGAATATATTGACTACAAATCAGTACCATCTCTCTTAGTGCTTCACACAAGCGACAAAGCGAACAACTTCAATCGTCTTTTTTTTACCCTTTTCATAGGAATTTGACCTTAATTTTCAAGCATAGATTTATCAATAACTGAAGCTTCCTAATCAGACATGTTAATGGCTGTTACAAGTGAAGGGTGTGTCGAAGCTAACAAAATCTCAACAGGACTGAAGATAAAGACATGCTACATATGAGTGACAATGTCCAGGTTAGACAACATGAAGCTATGATGGCAACCTTCAACAACATGAAAAGTGATGCCAAGGTTATGCTTGCATCAACCAAGGCATGTTGTGAGGGCATAACACTTGTTGGAGCATAATGGTTATGCTTGCCCCAACAAGTGTTATACCCTCACAACATGCCTTGGTTGATGCAAGCATAACCTTAACATGACTTTTCATGTTGTTGAAGGTTGCCATCATAGCTTCACGCTGTCTAACCTAGACATTGCCACTCATATGCAGATCTCTTTATCTTCAGTCCGATTCAAATTTCGTTAGCTTCGCACATCCTTCACTTATAACTACCATTAACATGTGTGATAAGGAAGCTTCACTTTTATGATTGAATTAAAGATTAAGGTTAAATCCTCATGAAAGTGTAAAAACAAGATTTGTGATTGAAGTTGTTTGCTTCCTCGCTTGTGTGAAGCACTAAGAAAGTAGGTACTGATTTTTAGTCAATATATTTAGGCATTAAAACTAAGTAAGAAACATCTTCCTAAGTTTTCAAATGGACATGAGGGAAAGAAATCCTTCAAATGGATGGGAAAATCCTTCCAAGGATTGTCAGGCTTCAAATTGATGCTTTCAACAATCCAAATGATGAGCCACAGGTGTTACTTGCATCTACAAGAGCTTGCTGTGAAGGGATTAGCTTATCAGCATCACAGGCGGTTCTTAATTTACAAGCAGCCTGTGAAAACAATGACTTTCTCCAGGCGGTTCTTCAATAAAAACCGCTTGTGATGATTGAACAAGCACATACGATTCTTAAAGAATGACCGCCTGTGAAAATCATGTATTTACCCAGGCGGTCATTCTTTAAGAATCGCCTGTGATGTTTGATACATCACAGGCGGTTCTTAATTGATAACCGCATGGGTAAAGAATGTACTTACCCAGATAGTTCTTTCTTAAAATCCGTCTGTGATGTTCAGTCATCACCGGTGGTTATTGTATCATTCGTCATCACAGTCGCATTTCTTTATGGACCGCCTGTGTTAGAAAAATCGAGGCGCCTGTGAAAATGCTTTTTGTAGTAGTGATCATGGGCACACATATGCGCCACACTTGGTTTATTCTCGGAACCGGCTGTCACAAATTGGTATCAGAGCCGTGTTTGATCGTAGGACGGAAGCTTAGGTAGAATGGACACTCTAAACCACTTAGGACTTCTTCTCTTTCAAATATACCTGTATTTGCACTATTTTGCCTTCTACAAATTTTTTTGTTTAAAATTTTGTGCTTTTGCTGCTGCTGCAAATTTTACCTCTTTTCCATCTTTTTGAGCTAATGCACACTCTCTTACTTTGTTTTATGGTTGTTGCACTGAAATTGAATTTTCCGCTTCTTTCTCATTGCTGCCCTGTCTTTCCTTGTCCCTTCTTGCTGCTGAAATAGAATGTTGACTAGAACCTATGTTCCACACTCGCACCAACTATCACTTCACACACCGATGACCGCATCCCATGGTTAGTGCTCGCTTGGATCGAGTGTGTTGATTGTATGATTGCTTGTTTGTGTGCTTGGTGTGCCTTGTGGAACGCTTTGGCGATTTGTCCACATCAGCACATAGTAGAGAGTTGTGGATGCTTCAGCACTCGTCCATATACTCATATAGGGTTTTATTAATAGAAAGGAGTTGCTTAGTTTCATACACCTTGATGCATATAGTATGGAGACGTTTTCTCTCAAATTCTGAATTTTTCCGTCTCGTGGAAATTTGTCCACATCAGCACATAGTAGAGAGATGTGGGATGCTTCAGCACTCGTCCATATCCTCATACAGGGTTTTATTAATAGAAAGGAGTTGCTTAGTTTCATACACCTTGATGCATATAGTATGGAGATGTTTTCTCTCAAATTCTGAATTCTTCCGTCTCGTACTCTTTTTCCACCCAAAGATGTTGAGGATAACTCATAACCAAAGGAACGCCAATGATGATGATGACATCATTGAGATTCCTATGAATATGAACCTTGGACCTGATGCCAGCAACATGGAGCGCCTCATAGCTATGCAAAACCAGCTCATGCAGACCATGATGCAAACCTTGGGACAGCTGCAAGACAACAACAACAACTAGAACCGCATGCCTGCGCCACCACTACAACCGCCACCCCCGCCGCCCCACAACTGGCAGAGAGAATTTATGAGGACCAGACCACCTACTTTTGCTCAAGCCAACAATCCTATGGAAGCTGATGACTGGCTGAAATCTGCTAAGAAGAAATTTGCTATTGTTCAATGCAGTGATCGGGAGAAGGTTCTCTTTGCATCACGCCAGCTAGTTGGAGCTGCGTGGATTGGTGGAAAGCTCTTTGCAATGCTCATGCTAATCAAGAAAGAATTACCTGGGCTAAATTTAAGGAGAGTTTTAGCTCTCACTATATACCTGAGGGAGTCATGATACTGAAAAGGCAGGAATTTGAGAGCCTCAGGCAAGGGAGGATGATTATGAGTGAGTATCTTAATAAATTCACTCAACTATCAAGGTATGCTCCAGAGGACATCAATATAGACTGCAGGAAACAATACTTGTTCGTGAGGGGTCTGAATAATGGAATACAATTTCAACTGCTCAACAATGACCATGCCAACTTTCAGAAGCTTGTTGATAAGGCCATTGTGGTTGAGAACAAGGTCCGTGAGACGGAACAGGACGGAAATAGGAAGATGCCATATCAA
Source organism: Tuctoria greenei (assembly GCA_036927565.1). NCBI lineage: Eukaryota > Viridiplantae > Streptophyta > Magnoliopsida > Poales > Poaceae > Tuctoria > Tuctoria greenei. Next base: position 204,710,160 of record JAYESD010000001.1, read on the forward strand.
GGACAGCCACAAGGAAGCAGTGTTCGCCCTCGCTATGCACCGCCTACCGCATCATACTACAACCCATCTGCTTCTTCATATCATCCTACTTATCCACCGCGCACAAATCAACCACCGCAACAAAGCTCTCCCATGCAAACACCTCACTTATCCACACTGCCTGCACCTCACCCTAACATGGGTGCCTATGCTCAGAACCAGCCTCGCCCTAACTTCTCTAGTGCCACTGGTAACAAGACATGCTATACTTGTGGTCGGGTGGGACACTTTGCTAATTAGTGCCAAAAGTCAGGCCAGGGACATATGAACAATGCTCCAAGGCAAAATCCTAGGCCGAATGGAGGAGCAACTCAAGGCAACCGTGGACCACAGAATTTTGCCCGTGGCAAGGTGAATTATGTATCTGCAGACGAAGCCTAGCAAGTTGATGATGTTGTGATTGGTATGTTCTTTGCAAACTCCAACCCTGCTACTATATTATTTGATTCTGGAGCATCTCATTCATTCATCTCATCAAAGTATGTCACAAAGCATAGCATGACTATATCACACACGAAGTATACCATGTTGGCTAATTCTCCAGGAGGGAAGATGAGGACAAATATAATATGTCCAAAAGTAAGTCTTAAAATAAAGGGGTAGATTTCCTTGCCAACCTTATAGTTCTAAATCAAAAGGATTGGACATAATACTTGCAATGGATTGGCTACGAAACCATAATGGAGTAATCCAGTGTGCTACACGAACAGTGCATTTGACCAATGACAAGGGAGTCAGTATAGAATCCAAGGCAGATGAGCCAACAACTGGAAAGGCAATGCTAAACCACGTGGAAGGTGTGACATTGGAGGAAATTCCGATTGTTCACGAGTATCCAGAGGTGTTTTCAGAATAGTTGTCAGGGGTATGCCACCTGATTGTGACATCGAGTTTGTCATTGATTTAATACCTAGAACTGCACCTATAGCTAAAAGGTCATATAGGATGCCTGCTAATAAATTAGTGGAGCTCAAGAAGAAGATTCAAGAGCAGCTAGGAAAGGATTTTATACACCCGAGTTTGTCACCATGGGGAGCCTCAATGCTCTCTGTAGATAAGAAGGATGGATCCTAAAGGATGTACGTGGACTACAAATGTCTCAATGAGGTCACGATCAAGAATAAGTATTCGCTGCCCCGCATAGATGACCTGTTTGACCAAATGAAGGGAGCACGAATATTCTCTAAGATTGATCTTGGATCAAGGTACTTCTAGCTGAAAATCATACCTACAGACATTCCCAAAACAACCTTTCGAACATGGTACGAGTCATATGAGTACACCATTATGTTATTCGGTTTGACAAATGCACCTGCTTACTTCATGTACCTCATGAATAAAGTCTTCTTGGAGTATTTGCATCAGTTTGTTGTAGTGTTCATTGATGATATGATGGTATATCGAGAATCGAAGAAGAGCATTTAAGGCTGATATTGCAAAAATTGTGAGAGCACCAGTTGTATGCCAAGTTTAACAAGTGCCAATTCTGGTTGAGAGAGATAAATTTTTAGGCCATATCATCTTCGAAGGAGGAGTATATGTCAATCCAGGGAAAGTGAAAGATGTGTTAAAGTAGAATCAACCACAAAATGTGAAGGAAATCCAAAGTTTCTTAGGAATAGCTGGATATTATTGTCGTTTCATCAAGGACTTCTCTAAGATAGCAAAGCCCATGACTGAACTACTAATGAAGGAGAAACCATTCAAATGGACTCGGGCTTGTCAGGACAACTTTGAGGAGTTAAAGAAGAGATTAACCACTGCACCAGTGTTGACATTGCCAGACATGAGCAAAAGCTCTTATGTATATTGTGACGCACCAACGCAAGGACTTGGTTGTGTATTGACGCAAGAAGGTCAAGTAGTAGCTTATGTATCTAGGCAACTGAAGAAACATGAGCTGAATTATCCAACGCATGATCTCGAACTTACAGTCATGGTACATGCTCTGAAGATATGAAGGCACTACATTCTTGGTCATAGGTGTGAGATTTACATGGATCACAAGAGTCTGAAGTATATATTCACTCAAACGGATCTGAATTTGAGGCAATGAAGATGGTTAGAGCTCATCAAGGATTATGATGTGGGGATCAACTATCACCCAGGGAAGGCCAATGTAGTGGCAGATGCCTTAAGCCGAAAAGGGGTAAGCCACCTACTCATGGTTTGGGAGTTACCATCCGAACTATGTAAGGAGTTTGAATGATTGGATCTCTGATTTGTGAATGAAATAGGAGCAATGTAAGTAAACCAACACTGGAACAAGAAATACGAGAGGGTCAAACGACATATGAGGAAATCCAAGAGATCAAGGAAAGAATACAAGAAGGGAGAGAATGGAGGTTCGACGAAGATGACAATGGCATGTTGTGGCTTGGGAAACGAATTGCCGTGCCTAATGTGAGGTATATCCGCGAGATGATATTGAAGGAGGCACATGACTCACCTACTCCATTCATCCGGGTTGTACGAAAATGTACAAGGATCTAAAAATGTGCTACTGGTGGGATGAAATGAAGAAGGACACAGTTGAATAGGTTGCATTATGTGATGTATGTCAACGACTTAAGGCTAAACATCAAAGGCCAGCTGGACAATTGCAGCCATTGAAGGGTACCGGAAGAACAAGATCCTATTCGTCATATCAAAGCTTGAGGAGGATTTGACTTATGCCGAGCAACCTATCAAAATCTTGGAAACAAGGGAGAGAGTTACCACAAGCAAGGTGATTCGATGGTCCAAAGTACAATGGAAACATCATATTGAATCTGAAGCAACTTGGGAGTGGGAAGAAGACCCCAAAAGAGAATTCCCATATCTCTTTCCTTCTACGTTGAATCTCGAGGGCGAGATTCAATTTAAGGGGGTAGGTTTGTAACACCCCCATTTTAGTTCATCATGCAATGCATTCATTCCCATACATGTCTAACATAATGCAACACAAGAAGGAACAAGATTAAAATAAGTTAGAGGCAACACAAAAATTAAAATTAGTTTTGGGTACAGACTTGTCCGGACCTATCCACGAACTAGTCCGGTATACCAGTCTGCTCTGGATTAATTCAGTTTTCTTCAGATAACAGACTTGTTCAACACATGGTACAGACTAGTCTGAATTTGTTTATGTTCCCATCCGAACTCATTCGATAAATTTATGGACTAATCTGGTTGTGTTTCTGTTTCCCCTCGGACTTGTCCATTATATCTACGGACAAGTCTGATAATTGTTACTGGGACACTTCGGACCAACTCACTGTAAATTAGCGGACTTATCCGGCACAGCACCGGACTTGTCCGGTGTACCTCTTCATTCCTGAATGGACTTGTCCGGCCTCATACAAACTAGTCTGGTTTCTAGGGTTCTGACTCGGATTCCTATTTCCCCCCACGATGATTTATTGCGTAATTGACTTATTTGGGTCCTAGAATGTAGTGACCCACCACTGAGGAGCCCAAGTGGGACCCCACCAAGGCCCCTGCTTGTCCCCACCATTTCTTACTTGGATTCCACCCTAACCCCACCACTCCTTCTCCTATATAAACACCTAAAGCCCCTCTTCTCATCCTGCCCACATAAAGGAAAACCCTCATCACCCTGCCTCATCATGAGCCGCCACCCAAGAAGAAAGAAGCCCTCATCGCAAGAAGGAAGAGGAAGGATAAGAACAAGGAGGAGGAGGAGTATCAAGCAATATTGTCGTCGCTACTTCGATCTTCTTCATCAACAGTTCGACATCAACGTTCTTCTTCTACTTCTTGTTGTTGATTCGTCGTGAACGGATCTAGACATCAAGATTCACGCGTTGCACCTAAACCTTGATCATTGAAAATTTGCATTCACAATAACTATCCTAGATCCAACTTTCCACGTCCATTTTGATCCCACACTTGATTCAAACCATGCCAAAGTTGGGAAGTTCGCAAAACCCTGGACCATAGCATGTCCGTGTTGAGCGGACTAGTCCGGTCCAGAGTGGATATGTCCGGCCCATTGTGCGGACTAGTCCAAACTCTAAATTCCTGAAATCCTAAAAGTTTCCCAGATTTCAAATCCTGTTTTCAAATGTTTTGTTCGCAAAATTGCATGCTTGTGTCAAATTGATGGGAAAACCCATAATAGGTGTTTACTAGACTTGTATGCCTATCCTTGTCGCTCAGGAGATATTGTAGAGTCGAGAAGGGTATTTTACACTTTTGCTCTTATTTACTTAATTGGGATTGGGAATAACCAAATGGCTTAATTATGAATTAATGAACATATGGACTATGTGAATTGATGATATTGACCCTTTAGCAACATGGAACCTAGGGATCTCAGCAAGCTGGTTATGTGGAATGGGTTGGATGATTTGGTGGTTTTGCTTGCTTTAATGTAAGGACCGGTTCGTGAAGCGACCATCCAGGATAATAGTGCCACCACAGGGCCAAGTATGGGTGCGGCTTAGCCAATTTATTAGTGTATTGCCAACATCTTTCAGATCATATGGAATGCTCGAGGGATGGGACTTAGTTGGGTTTGCAATAGTGGCAAGACTACCCTGAGATCCGAACGGCACAAGAGGGGGCCCTTGGATGGATGTGCTCAGTTGGAGACATCACCACCAGTGAAACCTTAGTGGGTCTGCAACATGTTGGTAGTCACTTTGTAAAGGCTATTTTTGATCTCTTGGCCACACACCTATGGAAGTGTGAGATGGCATAATAGAGTTTCCTAGTCATCGAAAGGTGATAAAATCATGAACTTATGGGTAAAGTCGTGCCACCTCTGCAGAGTGTAAAACTATCATGATAGTCGTGCTCCCGGTTGCGAACGACCTGGACCCTCACATGATTAGAGTTATGGACCTGAGTATTGAACAATGGTTGGAATTGGAATTGGAATTGGGATTGGAATATGAGTTTGGTTATGATGAGTTGGATATGGAATTGGATATGGATAATTGCGGATGATTATCGTTAATTATGTCGAATTGATGGTATTGGATATGGACTGATGGTATTTGGCTTATGATGGGAATTGACCTCACATAGTAATCATAAGTCGCATTTTCTTACTTTTATAATGAAATGTACTTTTCTGCAATAAACCACGATTGTCATCCTTGTTTAAGCTACATGTCATATTTTCTCACACTTGCTGAGTATGACATGTACTCACTCATGCTATTCCCACATTAATTCGGTAACATGAGCTAATTTAAAGTACCCAAAGGACTATGAAGAGTACTAAGTGTGCATGTTACTGTCAAATTACCTGTGGAGATGAAGTCTATTAGTGCTTAGTTTTTCCTCTACAGTATTATTAGAACTTGTATTCTAGACTATTTGAATATTGTAATAAAGTACTATTTCTTATTCGAAACATGATTATTATCTAAATATCATTTGTGAGGCACTCGTATATGTGTGATGAACATCCTGGGCACACATGCATCACACTTGGTTCATTCTCAGAACCGGGTGTCACAGTTTATAACCTTGTCGGAAGAACAAACTTCTCTTCCTCCAAGTAGAGCATGTAATCACTCTATACCCTTAACTCCAAGGGCTCGGCCATTTAATATATTACCCTATAGGTACACTCCCAAACTCAAAAATGAGATAGAGCAGCTACTCAGAGACATGTGAAAGTGCATCTAGGCATCCCATGGGTTTTGGATGATTGATGATGACAAATTAAGAGACTAATGAGTTCAATTTATCTTAAGCACAGGTGTGATGATTGAAATGAAAGAAAATAACTCAAAAAGGAAAAGATTAAAACGGTGTCGAAAACTAAAGCATGAAAATTAGGGTTTCTTATGTGTTGAGTTAAGACTAGCCTTTTGTGTGTGAGGGTGTGTGTATCAAGTGCGTTGAGATCATAGAAGAGGGATCAAAGTCATGGTTTAGAGAAAACCTATGTGAGAAGCCTTGATTGAGAGAATTCCCAGGAGACTGGACTTGTCCGGGCCTCAAGGCCGGACTAGTCCGGGTGAGCCAGAGTAGTTCGTTTTGGACGGGACTAAGAGTTTCTGTGTGGGTTCGGACTTGTCCATTTTGGCACGGACTAGTCCGTTCTACACTTGGTGAGAATTTTCGAAGCTAAGTCACAAGAGGCCAGATTTGTCCACCACATAGGCCGAGCTAGTCCGGATGTCCCAGAGTAGTCTGTTTTCGGCCAGACTAAAGGTTTCTGTTGTACTTCGGACTTGTTTGTTGTGAGGGGGGCTAGTCTGGGGTATTTAGTGAGGAGGGGTTTCTAAGTCTAAGTCCTGTAGGCCGGACTTGCCCGCCCCAGTGGCCGGACTAGTCCGGTGTGTCCAGACTTGTCCATTTTTTGGCAGACCAAGACATTCTATTTGAGTTCAGATTAGTCCGTTGTTGCCCGGACTAGTTTTATGTGCCATGACCATTTGAAATTAAAACGTTAGAGGTTACACCACTCTCTTCGGAGTTGACGTAGTGTAGATCCAGTAGGATGGACTAGTCCGCACATTCAATGCAGGCAACGGTTAGATTTCGGGACCCCTATAAAAGGGTTCCCCAACCTCTAACTCGGTACCTTTGAATCCGAGCACCACCATAAGTTTCTTGAGCCATATTAAGCTTTCTATTCTGCCTACTTGCCCTCTAGAACCAAATCTTGAGGAGATTAGGGTTTGGGAACGGGAGAGAAGGAAGATTGACTTGCTTTGGCTCTCGGTTTGATCTCTTGCACTTGGTGTCGCATTTTGTGGCTTGTTGCTATTGATCTTCGTGTGCTCCCTGCTGTAAATCTTTTGTCGGAGCCTCAACTTGTTAGAAGCCTCAAGAACTTGGTGATTACCCTTGTGATTAGTGGAAGCCATGGCTTGGTGAGAAGAGGGTCAAGTGAGACCCAATCCTTTTTTGGACCTCTCAACGTGGATGTAGGTTTCTTCATGAAGCTAAACCACGGGATAAATTGTATCTCACTTGTTGCTTTACTTTTTGCTATTCACTAGAATTGCTTTTAGGGTTCATATCGTTCTTCATATTGTTCTTCATTGAAATCTTCAACCTATTTGTTCACACTTGTTATTCTAAGTTGTATTAGGTTGCCAGACATTGTGTTAATCTTTTGTCGAACTAAAATCTGCAAATAACTTGTAGAAATCAATTTTTTTAGGTTTTCCCTTTGTACTGAGCGGACTAGTCTGGCCCTTACCAGACTAGTCTGGCCTGAGAATTTTAATCTTGTTTGATTAAGCAATTTCAGGTCATATTGCCTATTCACCCCCTCTAGGCGACTTTCAATTGGTATCAGAGCGAGGTTTCTCTATCAAGAGTCTAACCACTCGGAGAAAAGATGGCCTAAAGGGGTGAAAATGAGGTCCCAGTGATCATCGATTGAGATGACAAAACGAAGAATGTTGATGTGCTTCAAGATGATCCAAATGACAATGAAGAAGTCCGCCAACTCTAGGCACGACTTCGTGAGAAGCTAGGTCTTCCCAAGAAGGAGACCAAGGCGATTAATGCAACCAACAATGACAATGGAAGTGGTTCACAAGACTACTCCCGATATACATACAATTATGAGCGCCTAACTTCTAGCAATCATTATTTATTTATTCCTGTTAGGAAACCTCCCCAATTTGATTGAAATGATTAATCTATGTGGAAGCATAACATGAAGATGCATCTCATTTTCTTAAACCCTAGCTTGTGGCAAATTGTTTTGACAGGTTTCATCTTCCCAAGAATGAGGAAGACGTTACCACGGAGCAAGTTGTCCTACTCCATCGCAATGCTCAAGCAGTTGGAGTGATCACCTCCTCCTTGACTCAAGAGGAGTTCAACTGAATTGATGGTTTGGAGGTGGCCAAGGATATATGGGATACGCTCAAGATAGCACATGAGGGCAATAGTGTCATAAGGGAGGCGAATATCGAGATGATCAAAGGAGAAGTTGGGAGGTTCACCATCATGGATGGTGAGACCCCCCATGACTTGTGCAATTGCCTCAAGCTGCTCATCAACAAGAGCTGTTCCTATGGATGCACCCGATGGACGGACCATGAAGTGATAAAGAGGATGATTCGGGCATTCATGCCTCAAAATGTTGCTCTTTGCTCCTTGATCCGGAAGAGTCCGGTTTTATACAAGATGACTCCAGAAGAAGTGCTAGGGAGAATCATCAACCATGAGATGATGGAGCGAGAGGCCATGTTCTACAATGACCTCCAAAAGCTCACCTCCTCAAAGAAGAAAGATGTTGAATTCAAGGCATCATCGTCAAGATCTCAAGAACAAGAAGAAAGTGATGAAGAGAGTCTCAACACCAATGAGGAAGAGGCGCTCTTCATCAACAAGTTCAAGAGGATGATGAGAAGAAGGAGGGGGAGCTACCATTATGATAGCAAGAAAAAGGACAAGTCCAATACAAGAACAAAGAGGGATTGTTACCATTGTGAAGGATAAAGCCACTTCATTGTGCATTGCCCATATGAAGAAGGCAAGAAGAAGAAGGAGGGCAAATGAAGAAAAAGCAATTGGGAAAAGCCCACCTTGGGAAGAAGTAGGATTCAAATGAAGGCTCCTCCGATGAAGAAGAAGAGAAGATGGCAACAATTGCCATTGTCAGAGTGTGATTCCGGCAATTCTCCCGGTACCACCGTTGGTAGCCCGCGGAGTTTGTAGTTCGGTTGTGGGCGCGCAGAGATTCAGAATACGATGGCAAGTTGACACGAGGATTTGCGTGGTTCGGGCCGCCTGAGCGTAATACCCTACTCCACTGGTGTGTTGTTGTTGTATTGAGCACCTGAGCGCTTTGAGTGTGCAAGATTAGAGTGTCTCGTCACAGTGTATGTGGGTGTGTGTCTGGAAGTCTCTCCGTGTATCGCTCGGTCAGTCCTTTTATAGTACAAGGACTGGTCGTTACATCGTTAGTCTGGCCTGACATGTGGCCCTGGCAGTTACTGATGCTTAATACACAATTAATGTGCTTAATCGCCCTTAATAGCGTGGTAACTAGCCTTGACAGTGGAGTTACTAGTATTAAGGGCCCTCCGATCGTGTGTCATTAAGATAGCATTAATGACACTTAATCGGGTCTTGAGGTCTTCAATGTTCCTTGAAGGTCTGAGCCGTTGGAGGTCCACCAGTCTGCCTGTTGAGGTTGAAGGTCTGGTGGTTGGATGCGTGGCAGCTCCGGAGCTTACTATCTTGGACGGGTAGGTCCAGTGCTGTTGTACACGTGTCGGTACCGGAGCTTCCCTCTGTCGAGGGTTAGGTCCGGGGATGCCACACAGGTATCTAGTCCAGAGCTTTCCCGTGTAGGGAATGTAGCTCCGGTTTAACGATACACGTGGCGGCATTAGGACTAACCATAGAAGGGAGGCAGGTCTTCGTATGACACATGGGGCCTTCGGAGGTCTTCAACTCAGACAGGTGAAGTCCCTTTGCTCTTTTTGCAGTCCCAAGGGGTATTCGGTACACAGGGTACCGACAGCCATGAAGAGATCAACCACGGAAAACAAGCTCTTCCCCAACTTGGAGAGCTCGAGACCAACATGCATCATGGCCAAGGAGGGAAGAAAGAAGGTTAAATCTAAATCATCTTCTTCAATTTCATGACTTTTTTACAGTGGAATTGAAAATGAAGACATGCTCAAAGATATGAGTACGAGCACCTTAAAAAGATTGAAGTTGTTATCGGATGAGATATTTGAGAAGGAAGGGCTCATGAATCGTCAAGAGGACATGCTCATCCAACAAAAGGAGAGATGTAAAGAGTTTGAGGAGCTCTTGGGGCTTGAAAGAGAAAGAAGCAATGCACTTGAGCTGAACTCGCTTTGAGCAAGGAAACTTGCTCAAATCTTGAAAAGACTAAAATTGTGCTAAAGGATGAACTTGTTAGCTTTACAAAACTTAACAAGATCCTTGAAACACAAGTGGAGTCTCTCAAGATCAATGCACCTTCTTCCTCCAAAAGCTCATCTTCTACAAATGTCAAATCTGAAACACCTCAAGCTTGCAAGTGCTCTAACTTGATCCTAAAACTAAAAGATGAGCTTAAAGTTGCACAAAACAAGCAAGCATCGAAAGATGGCATCTTTGACAAATATAAGATGGCATATGCACGTAGTGCATAAACCAACACAAGACATCCTCTTGTCAAAGATGGTCTTAGCTATTCTAGGGGGAGGACGCAAAACGCTAAGACTCCCAAGAATGGCAAATACTTGATTATTTTTGTTAAAGAAGGTTCATACCACAACAACAAATAAAAGAACATAGCTACTTCACACAACATGCCTAAAACAAACCTCATCCATTGTTTCATGATTTTGATGCTTCATATGTCTTGTTGAGGAACAAATTTGGTAAGTCTTATGCTAGATATGTTGGGCCACTCCGCAAGAGTCAAAAACCTTGCGTGTGGGTGCCCAATTGCCTCTTGACTAACATCAAAGGACCCAACACCACTTGGGTACCTAAAAAAAAGGCTTAACTCTATTTTGTAGGCATACTCCTCTAGTGGGACTAAGTGGGTCTTTGATAGTGGATGCACAAATCATATGACCGGACAGAGAAAGATGTTTGTGGAGTATGAGAAAAATGAAGATACAAGCGAGGGAATATACTTTGGGGACAATAGCCAAGGGAACATCCTTGGCACCGATGAAATTTATATATCCCTAATCATATTCTTTCCAATGTTTACATGTCGATTCACTTGATTATAACATATTGTCCATATCACAACTATGTGACAAAGGTTATAATTGTCTATTCACTAATGAGAGTGTGACCGTCATAAGACGGAGCAATAACTCAATTGCTTTTAAGGGTGTCCTCAAGGGAAATATTTATCTTGTGAATTTCTCCGCGGATAAAGTCCAACTTGACACATGCTTAATTGCAAAAACCAACATGGGATGGCTTTGGCATAGAAGACTAGCCCATATTGGGATGAGAAATTTGCAAAAACTTCTTAAGGGCAAGCCTAGGACCTCGAAGTTTGCTTCAAAGTCCGATGAGGGTTTCTTGCTTTGTTATGACTCAAACACCTATGCCTATCGTGCTTTCAACAAATCCTCCAGAATTGTTGAAGTGGCACGTGACATAGTGTCTGATGAGATGAATGGCTTCCAAGTGGAGCAAGATGATTGTCATATGCTAGATCAAGAATAAGATCCACAAGTGGTGATAGGAAGGATGGCACTTGGAGACATTCGACCACAAGAACAACCTCAAGACATGACCATCCCACACATCAAGCAAACTCTTCCTCAAAAGATCAAGCTCAAGAACCTCAAGATGCGCTTCAACAAGGTGAAAATGGAGGCATCGATCAACGCAGAGATGAAGAAAGTGAGGAAGAAGATGTTGAAGTTCCAAGGACTCAAGCACCACATCCAAGAGTACATCAAAGCGTCCAACGAGACCATCCCGTTGACAACATCCTTGGAGACATCTCCAAGGGGGTAATTGCTCGATCTCATTTGCAAATTTTTGTGAGCATTACTCTTTTGTTTCTTCTTTGGAGCCTCACAAGGTTGAATAAGCACTATGAGATCCGGACTGGGTGATGGACATACAAGAAGAGCTCAACAATTTTGAAAGAAATCAAGTATGGTAGCTCGTGAAAAGGCCAAATGCAAATGTTGTGGGCACCAAATGGGTGTTCCGCAACAAACAAGATGAGTGTGGGGTGGTTACAAGGAACAAAGCACGACTTGTGGCCAAGGGGTACTCACAAGTTGAAGATTTGGATTTCGATGAAACCTTTGCTCCCGTAGCTAGTCTTGAGTCAATTCGCATATTACTTGCCTTTGCTACTCACCATGATTTTAAGCTATACCAAATGGATGTCAAGAGTGCATTTCTCAATGGTCCAATCAAAGAATAGGTGTATGTGGAGCAACCCCAGGGCCATGAAGAACAAGAGTTCCCAAACCATATCTACAAATTGTGTAAGTCTCTCTATGGCCTCAAACAAGTTCCAAGAGCTTGGTATGAGTGCCTTAGAGACTTTCTAACTCAAAATTGTTTCAAAATTGGGAAGGCCAACTATACTCTATTCACCAAGCATTTCAATGGTGACTTGTTTGTTTCCCAAATATATGTCGGTGACATTATATTTGGTTCTACTAACAAAACTTTTTGTGTGAGTTTTCAAAGATAATGACTGAAAGGTTTTCGATGTCCATGATGGGGGAGTCGAAGTTCTTCCTAGGGTTTCAAGTGAAGCAACTCAAAGAAGGCATGTTCATAAGTCAAATGAAGTATACGCAAGACATACTCAAGAAGTTTGACATGGACAAAGCTAAACCCATCAAGACTCCAAATGGAACCAATGGGCACCTCAACCTTAAGGAAGATGGTCCAAGTGTGGACCAAAAGGTATATCGTTCCATGATTGGTTCATTGCTTTACTTATGTGCATCTAGGGCTGATATAATGCTAAGTGTGTGTATGTGTGCTCGATTCCAAGTTGCTCCCAAGGTGATTCATTTGACCGCCGTAAAGAGAATTCTTAGATATTTGGTTCACACACCAAGCCTAGAATTTTGGTACCCCAACGGCTCCAAGTTTAATATCATTGGATATTCTGGTTCGGATTATGCGGGGTGCAAAGTCGATAGGAAGAGTACCTCCGGGACATGACAATATTTGGGTAGGTCCCTAGTGTCTTGGTCCTCAAAGAAACAAAATTTCATTGCTCTCTCAACAGTCGAAGCGGAGTATGTTGCTGTCGGAAGTTATTGTGCACCACTTCTTTGGATGCGGCAAACTCTTAGGGGCCATGGCATAAAATTGCGCCATATCCCTCTCCTATGTGACAATGAGAGTACTATAAAAATAGTCCACAATCCAGTTGAACACTCAAAGACCAAGCACATTGATATCTGCCATCATTTCTTGAGAGATCACTCCATCAAAGGAGACATAATGATTTCCCATGTGAGAACCAAAAGACAATTGGCTGATATCTTCACCAAACCCTTAGATGATAAAAGATTTTGAAAACTTAGGAGTGATCTCAATATCTTAGATTCTCGAAATGTGGCTTGAATCTTGCACATCTGATCGTTACTCGTATTTGATTCAAAATTCATGCATGCTTGTGAAAATCTCTTCCCCCTCAATTTTCTACAAAACTATTTGGAATTATTGAATCTTTGTGAATTATAGTCATAGTTTGGTTTTTGATTGCTTAATGACCATGTTTGCAAAGATCTTTTGTGAAAACTAGTTCAAAAGGATCAAATCTCTGGTAAAAACTCAAATATATATGTGTTTTCAGCCTTTGGACTGGACTAGTCCGTCCCCTGGCCGGACAAGTCCGATCCTCCGAGCATCCGGACCTAGTCCGTAGGCCGGAAAAGTTCAGGTCTCCAACCAGACTAGTCCGCCCCTGGGGACTTAACCTCCCTAGAGGGCTCCCTGACTCTTCACTCTTCCACTCACACACTCTCTCTCTCTTCAAACATGGAAACCGCGTCCTCAAAATTGGCAATTTTTTATTCCATCTACCAAAATCGATTCCAATTTGTGGATTGAAGCCCCAAGGTGCGTGGTAACTCTTCATCGAGCATCGTCGGCTGATTCTTCATCCACATTTCATCAATTTGAAGATTTGAAGAGGTATTCTTGACCTAACCCTAAATCCTTCGAAATTCACATTCCTTGGGTCTTTTGATAGAAACATCTTCACAAAAGTTGTTCAATATGTCATTGCGATACTATTCTGGGAATATTGTGCCCAAATCCATAGATTTTAAAAAAATCATCAAGATTAAGATTCTTACTGTGTACACTGCACTAGTCCGGCTTTAGGGTGGACAAGTTCGGCTTGATGAGGACATCTCTCCTTTGCATACAATACAAGGAACGATCACTAGAGCACGTGTGCAACAATTGGATCTCCAGGTCCGTTCTAACCTTGTCGTTTTTCAGAACTTACATTTGTTTCTATGCATGTTTTATTGGTTAGGAACAATGGAGAGGACCACCAAGGGATTGGAGGAGTCCAAAGAGTCAAGGAGGAGGAGATAGGACGTCCACACCAAGGAGGAGTCCAAGCCCAACTCGACTTCGACTCCACCTCAGGGTCCAGGAGCTGCCTTCACCAAAATTGACGTCCCGGACACATACAGAGTTGTATTTAGACGTTCCATATGTGGTTGGAACCAGGATTTCATAAAGATTCCAATGGAACCGACCCCACCTCAAAATTCTTCTGAGTTGACGGGAATTGGCGGGACAAGTGGGTGTCCTGAATCTGTCCGGTGCTGCGTCACTGTCCTTTGGGCTGTTGGCCCGTGTATCGTGTGGAAGCCCATTAGGGTTGCGTCCAAGGGACTTGCACGCCCTTAACTCCTATTTATACAGCAGCCGTCACCACATTAGGGTTGGGTTTTTCTTAGATACAATCTATCATTGAACAGTGCCGCCGTTCATCGGTTGTGAGACACCACTTCATTATCAATTCAGTTTTGATTGCAAATTCTCTGTTCTTGCTTGTGTTCTTAATTTCGCTTGCAGGGATAAGCCTTCGTGGCGAGGTCAATCGTGTGACACGAGTGATAACCAACGGAGCAGTGGTGTAGTGATAGTGGGGTTCCATTCGCTCAGAGCCTTGGATCATCAACGTTGAGATCTCCACCCAATCAAGTTTACCATACCTCTCGGAAGATCGGGACTCATCTTCCTATCACAGCTTGTGCGAACTAGTCTGGCCTCTAGGCGGACAAGTCCGAGGTTCACAGTGAAAACCCTAACTATGATTGTTCTTGTGGATTCTAACACAATATTCCACTTTCTTGGACTCATATATTATGTACTTTATCTCTTCTTAGGGATGATGTTGAACCCCGATGACTCGCCTCTATATGATCCCGTGCATGAGGCGTCGAGTAAAGAAACCTATTGTCGTGCTTGTGAGGAGCGAGAGCTTGCTATAGCTCCCCTCGAGTCTAGGACTGAGGCAAGGAAGGCCAAGAAACAACAACGAGAGGCTCATAACTAAGCTGCAGCCGAATAAGCCCCAAGGAAGAAGAGGCTTGTGACCATGGGTGAGAAAAAAGAACTCAAGTGGCTAGAGGTGCAAAGGACAAACGCAAGGCACCAGCAGACGAACTGCCAAAGAAGTGAACACCAGTTGTTAAGAAGGTCGCAAGCAAGGCGCAAGTTGGTGTCACAATAAAAGAAAAGGGTAAAAAGGGGTCCTCAAAACCCATTGGCCCTTTAAGAATGTCCTCACTTGCTAGAAATCCAAATCGACAAGTTACTGTTGAAGCCAATTTATTCAGAGGAAAAGGGGCAGAGAAGGCTAAGAGATTGAGGATGGAAGACTGCTATAAATATGAGAAGCACACCACCGACCCTCAGCTTTCGTCTGACTTTCATTGTGATTACTATCGGATAGTCTATATGACCAAGCAAACTAGAGTGAACGATGCTCAATGGATCAATTGGAATTACATAGCGGAGAAGAATCATGTTGCATTCAATGTGGTGATTGAGGCCGTAGAGTGCCATAGACTCAAGGATGTTATGGCATTCAGATATGATTGGAACATTGAAGCTGTTGTGCAATTCTACACCACAGTCTACTTCCATAAGCAAGGAGATTGGAAGATCACTTGGCTCACTAATGGTGAGCAATACTCAGTTACATATTGGGAGTTTTCCCAAATTCTTGGCTTGCGGGATCATATTGACAACGAGATCATCATTTCAAATCTCAAGGTTGTTCATAGGGATGATTTGGATTACATGTATCTAAGCCATGCACTTTATGACGCGGGGCACATAAGGAACATCAATCCTTTCTATAGTGTGCTCAACCGTGTTCTAAGGAAGACTATAGCTCCCAAGGATGGAGATGCGGGGATCATTCAAGGAAATTTGAGGCCTTTGATGGCGCTCTTCGATGGGGATGCCCAGTTCAACGTTTTGAAGTATATCTATGATGACATCTTCAACATCTCACACACCCCAACCGCTCGTGTTGCTATGCACCAAATATCATGTATTTAATTGAGAAGGTATCTGGGCTGATGTTCAAGAAGGATGTTACTCATTGGAGGCTTCATCCTCAACTTCCTTCTCCTGAGCCTATTGCGCCGAGAAGGACGAATGCCGATCCTCCTGCCTCCTCCTCTCATCCCATGGCTTCTCCACCACCTCCTCCTCCATCATAGTCCGTAAGCGGCTTCTTCAAGTGCTTCAAGTCATTTTTCGCCTCCTATCGAAAGGTGGAAGTTCAAACTTGTCGAATGGAGCTTCATCAAGAGAAGTACCTTAAGGCGATGTGCGACAAGCTCGAGGTTCCCATGTCCCCCGCCGCGAAGAGTGATAGAGAGTTGACTCTTTTTCTCGAGTTCACCGCCGATGAACTCGCTAATTTTAAGGAAGATGGAACCTCCAAGGCTGCAACCTCCAACAAAGAAGAAGGCAATGACGACATTGAAGATCCGGAGGCTACGGAGAGCGACAATGCGCAGCAAGACTACGAGATGAGTAGATTGTAGTACTTCCTTCCTCTTTTCCTTTTTGATCCCTTAATGCCAAAGGGGAGAGATTGGAAGGGGGTACTTCTTTTTAGAGTTGTTGTCTCTCTTGATTAACCTATGGACTTGCAATATGTTTTAAAACTCTCGCATTTTAATTTGTGTAAGACTTGACTTGTGTTAAGAGTAGTATGCACATTATGATGTTTGCTATGCTTATGTGTGATGTGATGCTTAATATTAACGGTCTCGCATTCATGTTTATTGCCTTATCACAAATCATAGACACATCACTTAGGCACCTTATCATAACATGTGTATGTATGATAACTCTCTCAAATCCTTCATTCATGATGCATACATTGAGGGGGAGTTACTCATACACACAGTTGTTATGAAAACCAGTTTATATCATTTTTGTTGAACCTTAATGTGTTGTCATCAATCACCAAAAAGGGGGGATTGAAAGTGCATATAGGCATCCTCGTGGGTTTTGGATGATTGATTACAACAAATTAAGAGACCAATGAGCTCCGTTGATCTTAAGCACAAGTGCGATGATTGAAATGAAAGAAAATCCCTCAAAAAGGAAAAGATTAAAATGGTGTCGAAGACTCAAGCATGGAAATTATGGTTTCTTATGTGTTGATTTTATACTAGCTTTCTTTGTGTGAGGGTGTATGTGTATCAAGTTCATTGATATCATAGAAGAGGGCTCAAAGTCGTGGTTGAGAGAAAATCTAAGTGAGAAGCCTTGATTGAGAGAACTCCAAGGAGATCGGACTTGTCCGGACCTCAGGGCCGGACTAGTTCGGGTGAGCCAGAGTAGTCCATTTTGGACCAGACTAAGAGTTTATGTGTGAGTTTGGAATTGTCTGTTTGAGGACGGACTAGTCCGTTCTACACTTGGTGAGAATTTTCAGAGCTAAGTCCTAGGAGGCCGGACTTGTCCGCCACATAGGTCGGACTAGTTCGGATTTCCCAGGGTAGTCCGTTTTTGGTCAGACTAAAGGTTTCTGTTGTACTTTGATCTTGTCTGTTGTGAGGCAGACTAGACTTAGTGAGGAGGGGTTTCTGAGGCTAAGTCTTGTAGGCCGGACCCTTCCGCCCCAGTGGTCGGACTAGTCCAGTGTGTCCAGACTTGTCCGTTTTTGGGCGGACCAAGACATTCTGTTTGAGTTTAGATTAGTCTATTGTTGTCTGAACTAGTCCAGTGTTCCATGACCATTTGAAATTCAAATGTTAGAGGGTACATCACTCTTTGCGGAGTGTGACATAGTGTAGATCCAGTAGGTCGGACTAGTTCGGGGTCCTGGTTGGACTAGTCCGCACATTTAATGCAGACAACGGTTAGATTTCAAGACTCCTATAAAAAGGGATCCCCCGACCTTTAACTCAGTACCTTTGAACCCTAGTGTCGCCACAAGTTTTGAGCCATCCTAAGCCTTCTACTTTGCCTACTTGCCTTCTAGAACCAAATCCTAAGGAGATTAGGGTTTGGGAACGCGAGAGAAGGAAGATCGTCTTGCTTTGGCTCTCGGTTTGATCTCTTGCACTTGGTGTCGCGTTTTGTGGCTTGTGGCTATTGAGCTTCGTGTGCTCCTTGATGTAAATCATTTGTGAGAGCCTCAACTTGTGAGAAGCCCCAAGAACTTGGTGATTACCCTTGTGATTAGTGGAAACCAAGCAAAACTATTGTGGTGGCTTGGTGAGAAGAGGGTCAAGTGAGACCCCATCCTTTTGTGGACTTCTCAACATGGATGTAGGTTTCTTTGCGAAGCTGAACCACGGGATAAATCATGTCTCACTTGTTGCTTTACTTTCCGCTATTCACTATAGTTGCTTTTAGAGTTCATATCGTTCTACATATTGTTCTTCATTGCAATCTTGCAACCTATTTGTTCACACTTGTTATTCTAAGTTGTATTAGATTGCTAGGCATAGTGGCAATCTTTCGTCGAACTAAAATCCACAAATAACTTGTAAAAATCAAGTTTTTAGGTTTTCCTTGTGTACTGAGCGGACTAGTTCGACCCTTACCAGACTAGTCCGGCCTTAGAGTTTTAATCTCTCGTTTGATTAAGCAATTTCAGGTCATATTGCCTATTCACCCCCCTCTAGGCGACTTTCAACATGCTTCAAAGAGGAATCATACAACCAAGTCATAGTGAATTTAACTCACCAATGTTGCTAGTGAAGAAAAAATACCACACATGGCATTTTTGTGTTGACTTTAGGCATCTTAATGCCCTGAATGTCAAATGACAATTTCCAATACCAATAATGGAGGACATATTTCTGGAATTGTATAATGCCAAATGGTTCACCAAATTGGACTTATGGTCAGGCTTCCACCAAATACTTTTGCAGCCGGGTGAGGAACCAAAAAGTGCATTCTCAACACACTAAGGACACTTTGAATTCAGAGTTCTAGCTTTTGGTCTAACAGGGAGACCAGCTACATTTCAAGGGGTGCAATGAATGCAATATTAGCTCCTCTGCTCAGAAAGTGTGTCCTAGTTTTATTTGATGATATTTTAATATACAGCTCTGACTATGTTTCTCATCTGTCCCACTTGAGATCTACATTGGAACTTCTTCTTAGAGATGATTGAAAAATCAAAAAGTGTTCTTTTGCTCAACTGGAACTCTCATATCTGGGACATATATTGAGTTCTGATGGCATCACTACTGACCTAACAAAAATTGCGGCAATAGTTCACTGGCCTTCCCCAAAATTTGTTAAAGAACTTAGAAGCTTCTTAGGCCTTTCCGGCTATTGCAGAAGGTTTGTAAGGAACTTTGGCATGATTAGTAAACCACTTTCAAATCTTCTGAGTAAAAACACACCATTTATTTGGACAAGTATTCATGAGGAAGCATTCAATACACTGAAGACAGCTTTATCATCTTCTCAGTATTAGCATTACAAGACTTTTCTCAACCTTTGTGTTGAAACTGATGCCTCAGGGGCAGGTGTGGGAGCGGTTTTGCTCCAAAATGGACACTCTATCGCATTTGTGAGCAGAGCACTGGGAGCAAAAACCTTGGGTTTATCGGCCTATGAAAAAAAGTATTTAGCCATCCTCTTGGCAGTTGATAAGTGGAGGTAATATTTACAGTTTGCGGAATTCTTAATCAGAACTGACTAGAGAAGTCTCTCCCACCTCAATGACCAAAGGCTACACACTCCATGGAAACAAAAGGTTTTCACAAAACTATTAGGACTTCAGTATAAAATTTTGTACAAGCAAGGATCACAGAATCAAGTGGCAGATGCCTTATCCAGAAGACCTCCAAGTGACCATAAGACTTTAGCATTATCTGAATCCACCCCTGAATGGCTGTCTGAAGTCCTCACTAGTTATGTCAAAGACCCCAGTGCAAAGAAGATGCTTTCTGCTTTAACTCTGAATAATTCAGCACTGCCTAACTACACTCCGAACCAGGGTCTCATCAGATACAAAGGCAAAATCTGGGTGGGACATGACCCTAACATCCATGATAAAATCATCTCGGCCCTGCACAATAGCCTAGTGGGAGGGCATTCAGGTATACCTGTCACCTTAAGATGTGTGAAGCAACTATTTGCTTGGGTGGGGCTAAAATCCTCAGTTTCAGAATTTGTCATAATTTGTGCTATCTGTCAAAGAGCTAAACCTGACAGGTCTTCATACCCTAGCCTTTTACAACCCTTTCCAATTCCAACTTCTGCTTGGCAAATTATATCAATGGATTTTATTGATGGGTTGCCAAAATTGGGCACTGCTAACTGCATTTTGATAGTAGTTGACACTTACTCCAAATATGGGCATTTCATACCATTACATCATCCATATAGTGCATCCTCAATAGCAAAAGTGGTCATGGATAATGTGTACAAGTTACATGGTCTTCCTAGAGAAATTGTGTCAGATCGAGATGCAATCTTTACAAGCAGATTTTGGCAAGCCTTATTCAACCTTGTTGGTGTCGAGCTTCGTATGTCCTCTGCCTACCACCCTCAATCCGATGGCCAAACGGAACGAGTTAATCAATAACTCGAGACATTCTTAAGATGCTTTGTTCATGCTTGCCCAAGCAATGCCCAAGCAAATGGATCAACTGGATTTCACTTGCAGAGTACTGGTATAATACAAGCTTACATTCTGCTTTGGGTCGATCACCATTTGAGGTACTCTACGGCCATGCCCCAACCTCCCTCGGCATTACTCCTGGAAGTACAAATACACATTCAGACATTGATAGCTGGTTACAAGATAGAGCTTTGATGTCTGACTTGATTCATCAGCACTTGCTTCGTGCCAAGCACCGAATGAAGCAACATGCAGATAAAAGAATATCCAAATGTTCTTTCCAGGCCGGTGAATGGGTTTATTTGAAACTTCAGCCTTATGTCCAAGCTTCCCTGTCCATACGTTCTTGCAAGAAACTGGCGTTCAAATACTTCGAGCCGTATCAAGTTATTGACAAAGTTAGGTCAGTGGCATACAAGTTGGCATTACCACCTGTTCTTCTATCCATCCAATTTTCCATGTCTCGCAACTTAAGCCTGCTCATCAGCGCCTCACTCAGGTCAGTTCCTTGCTCCCTGATGAATCAACACAATTTCAAGTGCCTTTTAGAATCTTGCAGGAACGCCAAATCTTGCACAGTGGTTCATCAGTACGGCAAGTACTTGTGCATTGGTCGCAAATGCTTGAAGATATGTCTACCTGGGAAGATGCCGAAGCTCTGCGCCAGATGTTCCTGCGCGCGCCTGCTTGGGGACAAGCAGGTTCCAAAGAGGGGGAGGATGTTACTACCGCAAGGCCCAGCCCGTCGGCCCCTACATCTACACTGACCGGCCCGCGATGAGGAAGTCGGGCCAGGCGCCCCAGCACGCGCTTCGCAGAGGAAGAATGGACACGCCTGTGAACTGAGTCGTAACTGAGTGTACTTATGGGAACAGAAGGAACATTGTAACAGACATCAGTTGAGAAATGATGATGCTGTCGACCCCCAACTAGTTCTTCTTCCTCCCCACGCCACTTTCATTCTTCCGATCCGATCTCTTCCCTCCTCTCTCCAGCGATCGGCTAACACTGCCACCATCATCGAGCGCGTGCATCACGGTGGTCACCGTCGCTTGCTTGCAGCCCCCGGCCATCGCACCCACCATCCGTGCCCTATCTTCCGCCATGATCGCAACTGCACCACCAACCAGCATCGTCCGCTCCACCGCGCAGCCATCCATCGTCTCCTCCAACCCGGATCTAGTCTGACATCATCATATTGAGCCGAGCTCAGCCGCCTCTCCCTCCAGCCTCGCTCGAGGGCTCCACCGCCATGGAAGAAAGGCCCGTCACCACCATTCTTGTTGATGCACTGGTCCGGCAACTCAACTCCGACAGTGGCACAACATGGTGACGTGGTGGTGGACGGTGGCAACAGCTAGGGTTTGAGAGTTGCCTCTGAATCGCCCGTGGTCAGGTTGGGGCAGTTTTGTAGTCTTACTCTAGCATTTACTAGCCCCTCCTTGATTTTGCTTTTCAGTATCTCGATTATCTGATGAGTTTGTGGTCTGATTAAGCAACTACGTGAGGAGGTTGAGATGTTTCGGTAACCTGATTATGTTTTGTGGCTTATTCCTGAACACGTGTCAGTCAGCTGTCCAGGTTTTTTGTTCTGTCCGTCCTGTCAGTACATTTTTTTGTTCCTTTTTTTATTTCAGCGCGTGCATGTGACAAGTGCTAGCAAAGTACATTTTTTTTATCTTTTTGTATTCCAACGTCTGTACGTGAAGAAGTGCTAAATGAGTACATTTTCTTTGTTCTTTTCCTTGTTCCAACAGGTGCACGGTTGTAAGGTTGGGCATTGAGCTGAATGAAATTTTTTTCCAGCTTGTGGTACACCGGTACAGTATGGTGCATACTTGGCTGTAGGTGGATAAAAAAGGACAGATGTAAAGAACACTTGAAGAATTTTTTTTCTCAATCTTATCATTTGTTTTGTACAATACTTATTCATGTAACATTGCAGCAGCGATAGAATCACGTAAAGCACCCATATCACTCTCATCATCTAAGTAGAATTATCGCCTACTTCAGATTGACTATGTCCAACATCAGTGTTCTGAATATGTGATTCAAAATCTAAATCATGGATGGAATTTTCTCTAACAAATTATGAAGAGCTATGCAAGCAATTATAATTTTTTACTGCTTCTCAATAGGATAGCTAGGCAAGTGCAATAAAATATGCCACTTCATTTCAACACTCCGAAAGATCGCTCAATCATGTTTTGCAGTGATGAATGTGCATGATTAAACACTTCTTTTAATCTCACCGGTTGTTGATGGTGCCATTCAGAAACATGGAATATTTGTCCCTTATAGGGTCCAGGAAACCCTTTTTATTAGGATATACAGAGTCCACAAGATAATACTTTCCTACATAAATATATAAATGTTCTATCATTGCATAAATAATAATAAAAAATATTACAAGGAGAGACAACAATTCATATCATTTGGTGGATGTGGAAATTGTTCTCTGTACATGATCAAAATATCCAATAAAACTGTTGTGTCATGCACTGATCCGGGCCAACCAGTGTAAAAGTCTTAAAAAGTCAACATGTGCACCTTAGCTAGGAGCAATAAAATGATAAGGAAAGATAGAATATATTGCAAGAATGAGAATGATTAAAAGCAAACCCTAAAAAGATGGTTCAAATTTTTTTATTTAAACATGGTATTCAACTTCGGTCAAATGACTAATGTGACTTCACCAATATATTCTACATATTTCAAATTTAATCCTGGCCACGTCTCAAAAAATTTAGAGTTTAGTTATGATTTTTTTCAAACCAGCCATGGAAGGGAATGTGAATTCAAATATATTCAAATACATGAAACTGAGAATTTAAACCCATTCAAACCTCGTGTTGAAATCAGCAAAAGGGTAAGGGTTTAAACCAGTTATTGACAAGTAATATTGAATTAGAGATTGTCAGTACCCTCCGTACAAGATAACCCTTGGGATCGCAAAGATCACAAGGAAACTCCATCTACCAGATTTGAAGACCTCCGAAGGCCCCACATATCAGGCGTAGCCGGACTTGCTTCCCCAACATGGTTAGTCCCAGGGCCGCCACGTGTATCACAAGATCGGAGCTATCACCCACACATGGGAAGCTCCGGTCAGAATACCAATATGGCACCCTTGGACCTAACCCCAGACAGAGGGAAGCTCCGGTACTGACACGTGTCCAACAGCACCGGACCTACCCGTCCACGGCAGTAAGCTCCGGAGCTGCCACGTGGCAACCGCCGGACCTTCAACTTCAACTATCAGGCCGGTGGACCCCCCAACGGCTTCGGACCTTCAAGGATCAATCAAAGAATTCAAGACCTAATTAAGTGTCATTAATGTCATATTAATGACACACGATCGGATGGTCCTTAATACTGGTAACAGCACTGTTAAGGCCCGTTACCAGGCTATTAAGGGTAATTAACCACATTTATTGTGTATCAAGCATGTGTAACCGCCGGGGCCACATGTCGGGCTAGGCTAACGATGTAAGGGCCAGTCCCTGTACTATAAAAGGATTGGTCGACGATACACAAGAGAGGGTTCCATACCACTACTAAACTCCCTGAGCTAGACGACCTTCTTCTTCTGGAGCTTCTTCTAGACTCACATGCTTAATACATCACCAACACACCCCGTGGAGTAGGGTATTACGCTCAGGCGGCCCGAACCACGTAAATCTCTGTGTACACTTGTCTTTCACCTTATTGAATCTCTGCGCGCCCATTACCAAACTACAACTCCTTAATCTACCAAAGGTAGTGTCGGGAGATCTACCGGATCCAAACACCGACAGTTGGCACGCCAGGTAGGGGGAGTGCCCGAGATTTCGAGTATGGTGAACTCAGCTGCTGGATCATCCAATGGCAACCCTTCTGTTCAAATCGCTGGGGGAAATCCCTCCAACATGCAGCAACCAGCAGGTGCCGTGGCTCCAGCAAGAGTCATGCCTCCACCACCACCGCCTGCACCAGCACGTCAAGCTGAGCAGCGTGATGGTTCATCGGCGTCGGTCACTGCATCGGCGAACAACAACGACCCCGAACACGCGCTTCATGCAGAGCGTGCTCTCCTCCAACGTCCACCACCTCCAGGTGCATCCCAGGGTGCAATGGAGCAGTGAAGGGCTGATGTGGAACATGTTGTTGCAGCAGCAGCCGACCGCATTAGCAACCAAGGTCCTCCCCCTTCGGGGCGGGCCCCATCGCAGCGTCGGAACGTGTCTGGCAGACTTGGTCCGTATGCTTCCCAGAATAGGAGGCGTGCTGCATCACAGCAAGTTACGTCGCTACCTTCTGGGGTGCGACGTACTCATACGGTAACCAGGCTTTCAACTCATGACCTCCGGGCGGAGCTTGATCGTCGTTACTGTCAACAGGACGGTCGTGTCCATATCGAGCGTGCTCGTGAAAGGCGAGAGGCTCGAGACAGTCCTGCTCCTGAGGCAGTATGTGGAGGCTGTTCTGCAATGGCCATGCACCTACGAATGGTCAGATGGCCACAACAGTTCCGGCCTCACTTGCCGGAGAAATTTGACGGGACTGTTAATCCCGCCGAGTTTCTCCAAATTTACACCACCGCAATCCTTGTGGCCGGAGGTAACGAGGCCGTAATGGCCAACTACTTCCCAGTGGCCTTGACCAGGACCGCCAGGTCCTGGTTCATGAGCCTTCCTCACAACTCCATCAATAGTTGGGAGCAATTATGCCAACAGTTCACCGCCAATTTCAAGAGTTCATACACCTGGCTAGGCACTAAACTGGACCTTTTTGTAGTCGTGCAGAAGGGGGGAGAATCTCTGCTCTCATTCATCCAGAGGTTCTCCCAGGTACAAAACACCATTCCTTCTATCTCTAGTGCTTCTATTATCGTGGCATTTAGATAGGGCATACGAGATAAGAAGATGCTGGAGAAGCTAGCGGTCAAGGAGATCACTAGCGTCATGGAGCTCTTCGGCTTGGCAGACAAATGCGCCAAAGCTGCGGAGGGCCGTGAAATGCACTCCAAACCACCTCCGGAGGATGGCAAAAAAACCTCCAAAGGTGAAGCCACTACCTCCGGGAGTGGCAAAAAGAAGAAAAAGTCCAACGGCAAGAAGAAGTCGTCGGCCAGCGCATCTACCGCTGCAGCTGCTGCAGCTCCGGGTGGCCGGGGGCCACGCCCCGAGAAACGACCTCGACCGTCCTCTGAAGATGATGGCAAATCCAAATTGTGGTGTCCCATCCACAAGTCGAATAGCCACAACTTGGAGGACTGCCGAGAGGTCCAAAACCTTACCGAGCGCTACCATAAGCGCCGGGAAGAAGTTCCTTTCCGTCAGAGGAAAGGAAAACAGAAAGTCGATGAAGCTCCGGCTGAAGAGGAGTTGGGATTCCAGGACCCTAAAAAGGTCCTGAAGGTTGTGTACACCTCCATCGACGACGACTCTGATGTCTCCGACAATGAACGTCGGAAGACCATGAACACCATCTTTGGTGGTTCATGGGACATCACCTCCTGCCGTGTCCTTAAGACCATGCGGCGGGACATGGTCTCAGTAGCTCCTACAGCCAGGGCGGAGCCTCATTGAAAGTGGATGGACACTACCATCACTTTTGATGCTTCGGACTGCCCTCGGAACATGATCGGAGCTGGCCAGCTACCTTTGATGGTATCACCTACCATCAATAACATTCAACTCCACCATGTAATGGTGGACGGAGGTTCGGGGCTGAACCTCATAAGCTTCGAAGATTTCGTCAAGCTTCAGCTCTGACCTTTGGACCTTCCCCCCTCCCGGCCTTTCTCCGGAGTAGGTTCGGAGGCCATAACACCACTTGGTGCCATTACTCTCCCCGTGACCTTCGGGACTCGGGAGAATTATTGCACTGAGAAGTTGATATTTGACGTATCTCAGATCAACTTGCCTTTCAACGCCATTCTGGGCAGGCCCGCCTTGTACAAATCCATGGCTGCTGCTCATTATAGCTACCTGGTGTTGAAGATGCCGACACCAGCTGGCGTTCTCCGGATCCACAGAGACCGTACTGTCGGAGTGACTACTCTGGAGGAACTTCATGCGCTTGCTATAGCGCAGGAGGAAGAATCCAGGCAGGAGCAAGCTCCGAAACCCCCGAGCATCCATCAACGAGGCTCAACCTCCGCACCTCGCGTGCAACCAAGCGGCGACACCGACATCCCCATCAATGTCGTCCAAATCAGTTCTGATGCCGCTTAGACCACCCGTATATCGGGAGGTCTGAATGACAAATAGGAACTCGCGCTCATCACTTTCCTCCGGGCTAATGTCAACGTGTTTGCCTGGCAACCGTCACAAATGCCTGGGATCCCTAGGGAAGTGATCGAGCATAATCTTAAGATCTGTCCTGACGGTCAGCCAGTACATCATAACCCTCGGAAGCAATCCGTAGAGCGATAGAACTTCATACGACAAGAAGTGAAGAAGTTGCTCGAAGCTAGATTCATCCGAGAAGTCTTCCATCCAAAATGGCTGGCAAACCCAGTCGTTGTACCGAAGGCCGACGGGAAGCTTCAGATGTGTATCGACTACACAACACTAAATAAGGCATGCCCAAAAGATCCATTCCCACTACCTAGAATAGATCAGATAGTGGATTCCACCTCCGGGTGTGAATTACTGTGTTTCCTAGACGCATATTATGGGTACCATCAAATCAGAATGTCTAGGAAAGATGAGTAACATACTTCTTTTATCACAGTAGATGGATTGTACTGTTATACTGCCATGCCATTTGGTCTCAAGAATGCAGCTTCAACATCTGTACGAGCTATGTACAAAACCTTTGGAGAGCTCATCAGAGACATAGTGGAAGTGTATGTTGATGACATCGTTGTCAAGATCAAGGAACAGGAGTCACTCCTTGACACCTTGCAAGCTGTCTTCGACAAGTTCCGGGTCACCCGCACGAAGCTGAACCCAGACAAGTGCGTCTTCGGGGTTAGCTCCGGAAAGCTTCTTGGTTTCCTGGTAAACCACTGGGGCATAGAGGCAAATCCGGCAGAGATTAAAGCCATTGAGGATATGCAGCCACCAGCCCGCATCATGGACGTCCAAAAACTGACTGGATGTCTAGCCGCCCTCAGCCGGTTCATCTCAAGACTGGCAGAATGGGCGCTACCCTTCTTCAAGATATTAAGGAAGTTCGGACCATTTCAATGGTCTGAAGAAGCAAAAAAAGCATTCCAGGAGCTAAAGCAGCTCCTCACCACTCTACCAACCTTGGTAGCTCTGAACCCTGGTGAGCCTTTACTTCTTTACATTTTAGCAACCGACAAGGTTGTCAGCATGGTCCTGGTCGCAGAGAGACCAGAACCATCACAAGCTCAGGAATCCAGACCCCTCCGGGAGGGTCCGGAGGTTCCTGAAGGTGAGTCTAGGTCTCAGCCCCAGACTTGGATCAACAGGGAGGTATCCCAGAAGACTTGGACCCCTTCGGGAGGGTCTAGGTCACTCCAGTAGAAGCTCCGAGTTCCTCTAGCAGGGACCCAGAGGTCCCCGACGCAGGTCCGTACCCCTCCAGGAGGGTCTGGGCCGATATAAAGGAAGCTTCGGGCCCCTCCTGGAGGGTCCGGACAGTCCAACACCCAATATACTTCATCAGCGAAGTACTACATGATGCCAATACTCGATACCTGGAGGTGCACAGGCTGCTCTATGCAGTTCTCATCGCCTCCAGGAAGCTTCGCCATTACTTCCAAGCTCACAAGATCTCAGTGGTGACATCTTACCCACTGCGTGCAATCTTGCATAATCCAACCTCTACTGGGAACATTGCAAAGTGGGCAGCGGAATTGGCCGAATTTGATCTAGAATTTGTCCCAAGACAAGCTATCAAGAGTCAAGCACTGGCAGAACTTGTGGCGGAATGGACCCCCTCTCCATCAAACCCTAGGGGCCCTAGTGAGCAGAAGTCGGAACTCAAGGCTCTGATCTTCACCGAACCTCACTTGACCCTCTACTTCGACGGCTCCATGCAAACGCAGCAGGCCGGAGCTGGAGTCCTTCTCCTCGCTCCAACCGGGGAGAAGGTAAAATACATGGTCCACCTTGACTTCAAGGCGACCAACAACATGGCGGAGTCTGAAGCACTCATTTATGGACTAAAGGTGGCACTATCATATGGTGTCAAGCAGCTGTTGGTCAAGGGAGATTTGCAGCTCATCATTAAACAGGTGAAGGGTGAATGCTCCTGTAACAATCCTCAACTAGCTGCTTATCTCCTTGAAGTCCAGAGGCTTCAGAAGGACTTTGAAGTCCTGGACCTCCACCATGTCCAGCATGTCCATAACGCTGAAGCTGATGAACTCTCGACGAAAGCGTCAACCGGAGCTCTGGCTCCTGACGGAACCTTCGTCCAAAGGTTGTCAAAACCCACAGCTCAGCCTGCCGAACTGAGCGAAGGGGGCGAGACCAGCATCCTGAAGATGGCAGTCCCGATGGCCCTGTTACCATGGCAGCCATCAAGGGTCGTAGGTGCTGCCGGAAGCTCCGAGCAACCCAGCACGCAAGACTCAAATGCTCAAGAAAGCTCCGATGCATGGATCTCGGAGATCCGGAGCTACTTGAAAGACAATATCCTTCCTGGCGATGATGTATCCGCTGACCGGATAGTCAGATTGGCTAAAAGATACACGTTGGTAGAAGGGGATCTCTACTGGCACGGTGCCACGGCGTCCTAATGCGGTGCATCACAAGGGAAGAAGGATGTGAGCTCCTCATAGAAATCCATGGAGGCGAGTGTGGGAATCACGCGTCTTCCCGCACGCTGGTCGGTAAAGCCTTCCGGCATGGCTTCTAGTGGCCTACAGCGCTCCAGGATGCAACTGAGCTGGTGAAGAAATGCAAAGCATGTCAGTTCCATGCAAAGCAAATTCACACACCAGCTCAGCCTCTACAAATGATACCTCTTACATGGCCTTTCGCTATGTGGAGGATGGACATCTTGGGGCCTTTCCCAAGAGCCGTCGGAGGTTACAAGTTCCTGTATGTTACCATTGACAAGTTCACCAAATGGCCGGAAGCAACTCCAGTTGTGACAATAAACAAGTAATCAACTATCAACTTCTTGCAGTCCATCGTATGCAGATTTGGAGTCCCGAACAAAATCATAACAGATAATGGGACCCAATTCACAAGCTCTGCTTTCCAAGGATATTGCGAAGACCTTGGCATTCAAGTCAGCTACGCCTCCGTAGCTCACCCGACAAGCAATGGCCAAGCCGAGAGAGCAAATGCAGAAATCC
Organism: Tuctoria greenei; assembly: GCA_036927565.1. Classification (NCBI taxonomy): domain Eukaryota; kingdom Viridiplantae; phylum Streptophyta; class Magnoliopsida; order Poales; family Poaceae; genus Tuctoria; species Tuctoria greenei. Next base: position 204,740,009 of record JAYESD010000001.1, read on the forward strand.
AGAAAAGACTCAAGACGCGCACATATGAGCGCCTGAAAAAGCATGGAGCCAACTGGATTGAAGAGCTTCCGCCCACTCTATGGGCCAACAGGACAACTCCAAACCGGTCAACTGGAGAGACACCCTTCTTCCTGGTGTACGGAGCTGAAGCAGTCCTTCCTCCGGAAATTACCTTGGGGTCGCTCCGGGTCCGGACCTCCGACAAAGCCACGCAGGACCAGCTCCGGCGTGAAGACCTTGACCTCCGTGAAGAGGGAAGGTGCCGAGCAGCTGTTCGGAATGCCCAATACCGCCAAGCTCTTCGGCGCTATCACCAACGGCATGTTCACAGCCGACAGCTCGAGGTAGGTGATCTGGTGCTATGGAGAATACAATCCAGAGAAGGGTTAAACAAACTCTCCCCCAGCTGGGAGGGACCCTTCCAAGTGATCAAAGTATCCCGTCCCGGATGTGTTCGCTTGGCAACCGAGGATGGGACACCTCTACCAAATCCTTGGAACATTGAGCACCTCCGTAAGTTCTACGCTTAATATCATGGAGGTGAGTGTGTAATTACACGTGGTGTATGTTATAGAGTCATTATACAGAGTCGGGTAGCTCCTCCGGGACGGCAGCCGGACCTACCCTGTTAGGTCCGCAGCGCCGATGCAACACTTGTCACAGTCTCAGAACTAAAAGTATAGCAAGCTACCTTGGGTCAAACGAGAAACGAAACACACTTAGCCTGGTTCCGTACCCTAAGAGTGTACTTGTTTCAACTGTACCCCGGACCTATAATGAAAGACATCATTGTGTGGAAACAGACTCCACGTGCATTTACTTTGTACAGGCTCAATATTTTTTATTTTTCTCTTTCTTGTCTATAACAAAGTTGTGCAGTTCTTAAGAAAATTTAGCTCGACCAGTTCATGTACAATTCGAGTTGCATTGTCTATTCTTCCGGGTCCAAACATTGTTGATGGCCTACTTGTCCGAATGTCGCCAAGCCAATCTAGGGCCAGAGGGTGCTATCGACTTGGCCTAGTCATGCACCCTAAGTACGCCACTCTACCTACACCTCGACAGACCGAAGTAAGGAAAGTCCAGAAACAATCAGACCTGAAGGAAGCAAGACGGTGCTCTTGATTGTATTTAGGATTGTGTTCGACCTAAAACTTTCCCGGTAACAGTAAGACGCAATGAAGTTATAGATAGGAAACGGATTTTACTGTTTTTCTTGACTTCAATGTGCAGGAAAAATAAACATTTCATGATGATGGTGAATGGAGCCGGAGCTACCAAGATCTGACACCCTAGAGGGCTAACTGTCGATGCTTTACGCGTTGATGGAGACTACTGCCGGAGCTACTAAGCTCTGGCGATGGTCAATGCTGGAGCCACTAAGCTCCGACAGCCTCAGGGGGCCTACACTATCGAAGACTTCGGACCTACATTCTACAAGTTTGAAGCACGCAAGTCTTCAACAACTGGTACATCCTTTTGGTACATGTTCACAATAAAATTGTGTACATCTACCAGGGGGCCAAGCGAGACAAAGGTGTTGAAGACAAAAAATGAAATTCGAATTCATAAAAATTTGAATTTCATTCATCTGGAGACAAGAGATTACAAAATTAGAGAAGAAGAAGAGAGAATACAAGAGGGAGCTACAGGGAGACGGTCCTAGACCCTATGGAAGAATTGGGTGACTTTCTGGGCCACCTCCGACACATTGGCTCGGGCGTCTTCACCCTCTCCTTCGATGGGACCTTCAAGCACCGGGTCCAGAGGGAATTGAGGGTCCCAACTGGTCTAGCACGTCAGCACAAAATCTGCGACATTCTTTGCCAAGGACTGACCCTCCATTTCCAATTGGTCCGCGATGACATCACCCACCTTGGAGAGCTTGTTGCCTGCTGAACCCAGGGCCTCCAACGCCTGGTCCAGCTCCGGCTCCGGATCATCCGGACGCACGGGACTAAAGCCCATTGGCATCAGCGCATCATTGGCCTTGCCCAGGAAGTCCCAAACTTGTTGGGACTCCACACCCCTTGCACCACGCATCTCCGCCAAGGATCTTTTGGCCGCCGCCAGTTCCGAGCTCTCCCGAGCAAGACGCTCCACCTCTTTGGCATTCTGCTGAATCGTTTCAGCAACCTGCCTTTCGAGCTTGCTGAGCTCTTCCTCCCAGAGGTGGATCTCATTCCGGCGGTTGACCAGGTCTTTCTCCCGGCCCCGCACTTTCTTCTCCCAGGCGGCGATGGTATTCTCCTGCTTGTAGAGTTCTTGCCCTCGCTCCCAGGCCTTCTTCTCCTCCTCCTTGCAACGCTCCTCCAATTTCTTGGTGCATTCTTCGAGGCTCTTGTCAGCCAGAGCTGTCTTTTGGACAAGCTCCTCCTCCCTCTTCACGAGGTCGTCTCGCAGCTCCAGGAATTTATGCTCTTCATCTTCGAGTCATCTCTCCCGAGCTTCAAGAGCCTCCCGATGCTTCACAAGACTATCGTGGATGGCGGAGAGCCTTCTTGGCGTTCATCAGCTACACTATTTGCATCCTTGGCCTGATCATATATGGCCCGGGACTGGTTGTCGAGGGTCCACGTCATGCTTTCCCTCTCATCCAACAACTTACCCCAATACTCCAGGCGGACTTTCTTCCTTTTCACCCACTCCTTGTCGTCAGCCAGCCTCGACTGCGCCAGCTTGGTCTCAAAATGGAGTCGGTTGCGCCACCTCTTAAGGGTTTGGTGCTCCTCCTCGAGGGCTTTGCTGTCGTGGTAGAAGGCCAGCTGCACTTGGCGAAGACTGGAGCAGGCGTTGTCGATAGACAACGATAGGGGGATCAGGTCCGGACCTGCTGGGGTTCTCTCCACTGGCTCCAACGGATCTTCAGCAACAAAAATTAGGTCCCACTCTACGAGAGCGGTCCCCTGAGCTTCCATGGCACTAGGGCCGTCCTCCAGGATAGGCTCGGCCACCGTCGAGGAAGTACCTGTAGCCGAAGTTCCAACCTCCGGAATTGGTTCCGAAGGCCCAGCCGCCAGGTCATCAACAACTGGCCCCTCCGGCGGGGGGCCAGCAGCTTCATCACGGCACTCTGGATCAGCAGCGGGCACCTCCGGGATCATCGCTACTGGATCGGGTGTTGAAGGTTCAGTCATAGCAGAAGCTACTTCTGGCTCCGGCGTAGGCGCCTCCTCCGCCGCTGGCTCAGGTGCTGGCGCTTCGACCATCATGGGCTCCAGCAGTGGCGCTTCGACCACCAAAGGCTCAGGCGCCAACGCCTCCGCAGCAACTGGCTCGGACACCGGAACCTCTTCAACGGTCGGCTCCACAGCCGGAACTTCTGCAGCAACCGGCTTTGCCATTGGAGCTTCCTCGGCAACCGGCTCAAGTGTCGGAGCTTCATCAACACCTGGCTCTAACCCGGGACCTCATCAACCACCGGCTCGACTGCTGGGGCTTTAACAACATCCGGCACTAGGGCCGGAATCGCAACTTCCTCCGGCTCCACGGCCGGAGCATCCAACATCACAGCATCCAAGCCTGGAGCTTCAACCTCCGAGGCTGGCGCTGCTGGTACATCTTCAATCCCGTGGTCCGGCGCTACCACGGGAGCTTCTGGGGATGAGTCTTACAAAACCACGACAGCCGGCGCCGGGGCTACCGCAGCCTCATCCACCTCTTGGGGCAGCGCTGGAATCGGAGCTGGAGCTTCAGCCTGCACAGCCTCAACCGCTGCTGCAGCGACCTGAGCTTCAGCCCTTTTCTTGGGCACACTTTGGATGAAGGACGAAGAGACTCAAAATACAGTTAACAATAAAACAACTGACTGAGGTAAAAAATCAAAAATTACCTCGGAAGGCTTCCGCACTAGTTACCGCGAAACCTCTTCTCTTGACACTCTAGACTGACCCCAGCCGCCACTGGCGTGGTAGTCCCGGAGGGGCCCCCGGAGCTTGCTGCTGCTGTCGGTGTTGCTCTGGTCGAGGCCCCCCTCGACCAGGAAGGACCTCCAGACCCGGAGCCCTCAGCTGGCCTTGGTACCGGAGTCACCTGGCCGGAGCTAGCACCCCGGGAAGAAGCCTCTACTGGAGTAGACGCCGCCGTTGTAGACCTCCCCCTCCGAGGAGAAGGAGACACCGCAGAAGAATTATGCCTGGCCCTTCGGTCGGCATGCTTCCTCTTACGGCTCGAGGGCTCGGCCAATTCCTTACCCTTGCCGACGACTTTGGTTCTTGGCTTAGGGGCGGGAACGGAGCCACCTTCCGGATCTTCGGAGATCGCCAACCCGGTGGTCGAGCGCCTCTCAACGACACTAAGGTCGTCAAGCACCAGCATCGTCCGCCAGAGCTCCCTACTGAATTCTGCCTCCATGTTCAGTGGGAGGAAAGCTGGCGGCGGAGCCAAGTCGTCACCCTCGACGTCAATGCCGTGCTGGAATTTCTTCAGGTGGAACTCCAAAGTTGCACCCCCCATGTTGGACTTCAAACCGGTCTCGATCCGGTCATCGTCCAGCATACTGTTGAGGGCCCAAGCCAATTTCTCTCTCCTCTTCAATGGAGCCCACCTGTTGGCCAGGAAGTTGCAGAACACCGCCTGGGGAGTCACCCCTCCTTCCACACACAGGCGGATCCTGGTCAGAGCAGGGTCGAAGGCATCCGAAAGCACCGGAGCTTCACTCCAAACTGCAGTGTCGATGTTGGGGAGGCCTTCCGGCACCCTGATAACAATCCAATCCTTCTTCCATTCGTCCCACTTCCCAGAAGGGAACGATCGCAAGTACTTGTACGGGCACTTCTTGTGCTTCACAAAATAGTAGAAGCCAAGGTACTCGTCGCTCCGACCTATGGTTTGGACAGTGAAGAAGGTGCGGAAAAGCTCAATGCAGGGGGGAATGCCCACCCACATCTCGCAGAAGTGGACAAAGATGGTGTGACGCCCGGTTCCTAAAAATGAACCAAGCTAATGCATATGTGTGCCCAGGATGTTCATCACACATACACGAGTGCAATCACAAAAGAGTATACAGAAAAATTACCACAGAACAAAATTAATTAACCAAGTTTTATTATACAAACCAGATTATCCTCGAATACAACCTCTAATGAATATTTATGACAAGTTCTACTAATGCAGCGGAAATAAACTAATTAAGCAAACTAAACAGCTAGGCAGCATAAGCAATAGGGTATAGCGCAGCTCCAATAACACCACAGGCAAAGCTGACGGTAGACACGGCCTAGAACTCCGCATTATCACTATTAAACTCCCAATCCTGACCTGCAACTGTTGGGGGGGGGGGGGGGATTGCAAGAGTGAGTACATGGCGTACTCAGCAAGTGTGGAAAGTATGACATATGGCTTATTCAAATGACGACAATAATAATGGCAAAGCGCTGAAAAGTACATTAAAAACATGTGAAAAGCAATATAGTATATGTATGTGAAGTAAACCCATCATAATCATAAGTAATATCATAATACCAATCTGAATTCACAACCATCATCAATAATTCCAGATTTCACCATTTGTCAATAACCATATTCAATACCAAAAATAAATCCAAAACCATCCATAACCATTACCAAACCATGACCATCCCAAATACCATTCCAATACCGAGTTCCCTCTAATCATGGAAGTTGTCCAGGTGCTCATAACCGGGAGCACAGCTATCATGATAGTTTTAATACACTCTGCAGAGTTTGTACCTCTTTACCCACATGTTCGTGATTTCATCACCTTTCGATGACTAGAACCTCTATTATGCCGTCTCACACTTCCATCGGTGTGTAGCCAAGAGATCACAAAATAGCCTTTACAAAGGGATTACTAGCCTATTTAGACTCCACTGAGGTTTCACCGGTGGCGATGCCTCCAACTGAGCACATCTTCAACCAAGGACCCCCTCTTGAGCCATTCGGATCCCAGGGTAGTCCCGCCAATCATCAACAAACCCAATCCGACTACCCCTTCCCTGAGCATCCATAATGGTCCAAATAGCACTGGAAAATCCCTAATTAATCAGCTACACCGCACCCATACTTGGCCCCGTGGTGGCACTGTAGTCCTGGCTTATTCTCGCATGAACCGGTCCTTAGATCTAAAGCAAGCTAAACCGCCAAAACAGTCCAACCCAAACCACAAACCAGGCTTGCTTAGATCACCCATCATTTAAACCAGTTCATGTTAACCATAATCTCATCCATGCATAATTAAATTGAGTGGTATAGTTGTTTTCCCATCCCAGTTGATTAAGCGAAGCAAAAGGTAAAAAGCCCTTCCCGACTCTCTACCATAAATTCCAGGTGATAAGGGTGGTTTAACAAATCTAGTAAACTTCCTACCATAGGATTCCCATCAAATTGACACAAGCATGCAGTTTTACAAACAAAACATTTATTTTAAAACAGGATCAATATGCTTCAAGGACACTTGCCTTGCTCTTGCTGTTGATTAGGGTCAAAGCCTTCAAACTCTTGGTGCTGGAGATCCTCCGCGGCACTCTCTAGCGCAAATCCGTCTAATCCACACAATAAATATACAAAACAAGAAACACAATCAAAGAGTGCACAATTATTACTCAATATGACATGACATGCATGATTAATGCAAATGCAAGGTAGAACTTGTTACTAGATTTCTTTTAATGATCAATAACTAGTTCTAATAGATTTTAACAAGTTTATACAGGTTTGGAGTCGATTAGATCAAATTTTAGAACTAATTCAACACAATTTAACCAGAAAGATCGAACTAGTCCGCTAGGGACCAGACAAGTCCGCACTCTGCGAGATCAGCAGATTAGGGTTTTCTAGATCGACGTAAATTTGGAGATTAGGGGTTGAATTCTCGTAAGGAAAAGAAAATAGAAGGTATACCAGGTGTTTAGAACTCCAATGAATCAAGAAACTTGGAGGTAACACTTGGATCTTGGTGATCTGGGGTTGGTGATGAACTTGGAGATGAATTGGTGGTGAAGAACGAAACTTGGTGGAGATCTTGATCCTCTTTCGTTTCCTCCTCTTCTTCTTCTTGAACGGGATCTTCTCCTCCCCCCTTGATGGTGGTTCCCCACGAACTAGGGTTTGGGTGGGTGGAAAAGTGGCAAATAGATGTCAATCCAAGGGGTGGGGCTGTTTATATAGAGGTGGAGGCTAGGGTTAGATGGATTTCGAGTTTTGGGATGAGTAGAGGCCGTTTTAGAGTCCCACATGGGCTCTAAAAGAGTTAGGCACGATGTCCCTAGGCCCATTTAACGTAAAACCCAAGAAACAAGTCGTAAAACAAAAGATCAACTCGGAGTCGCGAAATATTGGACAAGTCCGAAAAGTATCAGACTAGTCCGAAGTCGTCCAGAGGGAAAATCGGACAAGTCTGGCCAAACATCGGACAAGTCCGACTTTAAACAGAGAGGAAAACGGACAAGTCCACTGGAACACCGGACTAGTCCGAAAAAGTCCAGGGACTTAGCGAATTTTCAAGGATTCATGGAATATCGTACTAGTCCGCACAAAATCGGACAAGTCTGAAAGTTTCCAGAGCAAAAATCGGACTAGTCCGCAGCAAAAATGGACAAGTCCGTTTTTAGCCAGAGAGAAATCGGACTAGTTCGCACTTTCCTGCATTTTAAGTGCGGTTTTCTTCCAAATCAATTTTAAATGCTCCGAATCAATTTTAAACTCGTTCCTCTTGTTGTGGGTTAATGTTAAACATGTATATGAGTGTATGCAAGGCATGATGCATGAAAATGAGGGTGTTACAAACCTACCCCCCTTAAAATGAATCTCGCCCTCAATATTCGACGCGGAAGAGAAAAGATAGGGAAAGTCCTTCTTGAGATCATCTTCTAGATCCCAAGTTGCTTCTTTTTCTGTGTGGTGCTTCCATTGAACCTTACACCATCTAATGACCTTGTTCCTTGTGACCCTCTCCTTAGATTTCCAAAATTCTGACCGGTTGCTCGGCATAAGTTAAATCTTCCTCTAGTTCCAATCCTTCCACTGGCACTTGTTCTTCTGGTACTCTCAAACACTTCTTGAGCTGGAAAACATGAAAGACATCATGTACGTCCGAAAGATGAGCTGGCATCTCCAACTTATACGCTACTTCTCCCCTTTTGTCCAAAATCTTGAATGGTCCAATATAACGAGGTGCTAGCTTTCCTCTTATGTTAAACCTCTTATGACCCCTCATTGGTGACACCTTGAGGTAAACAAAATCTCCCACTTCAAAGGCTAATTTCCTTCTCCTATTGTCCGCATAGCCTTTTTGCCTTGATTGGGCAGCCCTCAAGTTTTCACGAATTATTTGGACTTGCTTTTCGGCTTCTTGCAACACATCTGGACCAAATACTTGAGTTTCTCCTGCCTCATTCCAGAATAAAGGTGTCCTACACTTCCTCCCATAAAGCGCTTCATATGGTGACATTTTCAAACTTGCTTGGTAACTATTGTTGTATGAAAATTCTGCGTATGGCAAGCTTTTGTCCCAACTTTTCTCATGCTTTGAAGCACAAGCTCTTAACATGTCCTCCAAATTCTGATTGGTCCTCTCGGTTTGTCCATCCGTTTGAGGATGATATGCTGAACTAAAATTCAACCTTGTTCCCAAGGCTTCATGCAATTTTTGCCAAAATTTGGAAGTAAATTGAGAACCTCTATTCGAGACTATCTTCTTAGGGACTCCATGTCGACACACAATATGCTCCATGTATATTTCGGCCAATTGTGCAGCTATATATTTGGTCTTCACAGGGACAAAATGAGCTGACTTGGTTAAGCGATCCACAATTACCCAAATTGAGTCATACCCGGACTGAGTACGTGGTAACCCAACTATGAAGTCCATACCAATTTCTTCCCACTTCTATTCCGAGATCTTCAACGGTTGCAATAATCCGGCTGGCCTTTGATGTTCCGCCTTCACTCGTTGGCACACATCACACAATGCCACATATTCAGCTATGTCCTTTTTCATGCTATCCCACCAATAGCAAGTCTTCAAGTCTTTGTACATCTTTGTACAACCAGGGTGAATTGAGTAAGGCCAGTCATGTGCCTCCTTTAATATTGTCTCTCGAATATGCTTTACATTAGGCACAACGATCCTCTTTCCAAGCCATAAGGTACCATGTTCATCCTCATCAAATCTGAATTCTCTCCCTTCCTCTATCCTTTCCTTGATTTCCTTGATCTCCTCATCTATGGTTTGTGCCTCTCGAATTTCTTGCTCCAAGGTTGGGTTTAACTCCATCATCTACATCTCATTTACAAACCTGAGGTTCAACCGTTGAAACTCCTTACATAACTCGAATGGTAACTCTCGAACCGTGAGTTGATGACTTACTCCTTTTCTACTCAAAGCATCGGCCACTACGTTGGCTTTTCCCGGATGATAGTTGATCTGCAAATCATAATCTTTGATGAACTCCAACCATCTCCATTGCCTCAAGTTCAGTTCCATTTGTGTGAAAATATACTTCAAACTCTTATGATCTATATAAATTTCACACCTATGTCCAAGAATATAGTGCCTCCAAATCTTCAATGCGTGTACCACGGACGCGAGTTCCAAATCGTGCGTGGGGTAATTCTGCTCATGTTTCTTCAATTGTCTTGATGCATAGGCGACCACTTGACCTTCTTGCATCAATACACATCCAAGTCCTTGTCTTGATGCATCGCAATAAATGTCAAAACTCTTGCTTACATCCGGCAATACCAAAACTGGGGCTGTTGTCAACCTCTTCTTTAACTCCTCAAAACTATTCTGACAAGCTTCAGTCCATTGGAATGCCTTTCCCTTCATTAGCAACTCCGTCATAGGCTTGGCTATCTTGGAAAAGTCCTTGATGAATCTACAGTAATATCCAGCCATCCCAAGAAAACTCCTTATTTCCTTGACATTTTGCGGCGGTTCCCACTTCAACACATCTCTCACTTTTCCGGGGTCAACCGATACTCCTCCTCTTGATATTATATGACCCAAAAACGACACTTCTCTCAACCAAAACTGACACTTGTTGAACTTGGCATACAATCGATGCTCCCTCAATTTCTGCAACGTAAGTCTCAAGTGTTCCTCATGTTCTTTCTCATCCTTCGAGTAGATCATAATGTCATCAATAAACACCACAACTAACTTATCCAAGTACTCCATGAAGACCTTATTCATGAGGTACATAAAGTAGGCAGGCGCATTTGTCAATCCAAATGACATCACGGTGTACTCATAAGATCCATACCGTGACCTAAAAGTTGTCTTGGGTATGTCCAATGGTCTAATCTTCATTTGAAAGTATCCCGACCTCAAATCAATCTTAGAGAAGACACAAGCACCCTTCATCTGGTCAAACAAGTCCTCTATACGTGGCAAGGTGTCCTTGTTCTTGATTGTTACCTCGTTGAGAGCTCGGTAATCTACGCACATCCTTTGGGATCCATCCTTCTTGTCCACAAACAGCACGGGCGCTCCCAAAGATAAAGAGCTAGGGCGAATAAAACCCTTCTCTAATTGCTCTTGAATCTGCTTCTTGAGCTCCGCTAATTCCATAGGAGGCATCCTATACGGCATCTTAGCTATAGGTGCAGTTCCAGGTATTAAATCAATAACAAACTCAATGTCTCGATCAGGTGGCATACCTGGCAACTCGTCTGGAAAAACATCCAAAAATTCACACACCACCGGAATCTCCTCAATTGCGGCACCGTCCATATGATTTAACTCCAATTGCTTCGGTGCGGTTTGAGATGCTTCAAATTCTACGGTGGTCCCTTCTTCGTTGGTCAACTTCATCGTCTTTGTGACACACTCAATAACTCCATTGTGCTTCCTCAACCAGTTCATACCAAGTATAATGTCCAACTCTAGATAATCTAAAACAATGAGGTTGGTAGAGAAGTCTACCCCCCTTATTCTGAGGCTTACTTTTGGACATACTATATTTGTCCTCATCTCTCCTCCAGGAGACTTAACCAATAGAGTAAACTTCATATGAGAGATAGGCAAACTATATTTGGCAACATACTTCGATGCAATGAATGAATGCGATGCTCCAAAATCAAATAACATAGTCGCGGGGTTGGAGTTGGCGAGAAACATACCGATGACCACGTCATCCGCTTGTTGAGCATCCTCCGTAGAGACATGGTTCACGTTGCCACGAGCAAAATTCTGCTGTCTGCGGTTCCCTTGTGGCTGTCCTCCATTGGGTCTTGGGTTTTGCATCGGTGCATTGCTTCCTTGACCAAGGCCTGATTTAGGACATCGATGCGCAAAGTGTCCAGCTTCTCCACAAGTATAGCACTTCTTAACTCTACCAGACTTATTGGGACGAGCTTGGTTTTGAACACTTGCAGCAGGAAAATTAGCACAAGGTGCATAAGGCATTGGAGGCATAGGTGCTTGCATAACAGGGCGCTGCTGCACAAACTGAGTCGGGCGTGGTGCATAACCAGGGCGTTGAGCTGGAATAGAGGAGCTGTAATATGGCGCACTGGGTGGTGCAAGGCGAGGGCGCACATTACTTCCTTGTTGCTGTCCTTGAGATGGCGCCTTTCTCTTGATTTCTTGCTCCATCTCACGGATCTTGTTCTCAACCACAATTGCTTTGTCCACAAGCTTCTGGAAGTTGGCATAGTCACAATTGAGCAATTGCACTTGGATCTCATTGTTCAAGCCCCTCATGAACAAGTATTGCTTCCGGCTGTCCCGACTCACATCCTCGGGCGCATACCTTGAGAGTTGAGTGAACTTGTTGAGATATTCACTCACGCTTGATCTTCCTTGCCTTAAATTCTCAAATTCTTGTCCCTTCAAGATCATAACACCTTCAGGCACATAATGAGAACGAAAATTCTCCATGAATTCGGCCCAAGTAATTCTCTCTTGGTTCTCATGAGCATTGCAATAAGCATCCCACCAATCCGCGGCTACTCCAACGAGTTGATGACAAGCAAATAGCACCTTCTCCCGGTCATTGCATTGGACAATAGCTAAATTCTTCTCCACGGACTTGAGCCAATCATCCGCATCCATAGGGTCAGCAGCTTGAGCAAAGGTCGGTGGCCTAGTCCTCATAAACTCTCCCAATCGATTATGAGGAGGCGGGGGTGGTGGTGGAAGCATGTGGGGCTGATTATTGATGTTGCCAGCCTGCAGCTGTCCCATTGTTTGTATCATGGTCTGCATGAGCTGGTTTTGCATAGCCAATAGCTGCTCAATGTTGATAGCTCCCTGAGTATATCCTTGTCCAATGTTGTTCTGAGGCACTCCATTGTTCTCCTCCTCATCATTGCCATCCCTCTAGTTGCGATTCCTCACCATCTGAAGAAAAGCAATAGGTAAGAATTAGAAACGTCCCCAACTATATGCATTAAGAGATATGAACTAAACAACTAGCTACACTAGCCTAGGTGGACATGGCAATGCTAAGGCATCCCAAAATCCTCTATTAAGCACACAAGCAAGCAATATATATATAGAAAAAGCACACCAACCAAAATATATCGATTCATGAGTGCTCCTATATGCTCTAAAGTGTCCATTCTATCTAGGCTGCATCCTACGGTCAACCTGTGGCTCTGATACGAATCTGTGACTCCCGGTTCCGAAAAATGAACCAAGCTAACGCATATGTGTGCCCAGGATGTTCATCACACATACACGAGTGCAATCACAAAAGAGTATACAGAAAATTACCACAGAACAAAATTAATTAACCAAGTTTTATTATACAAACCAGATTATCCTCGAATACAACCTTTAATGAATATTTATGACAAGTTCAACTAATGCAGCGGAAATAAACTAATTAAGCAAACTAAATAGCTAGGCAGCATAAGCAATAGGGTATAGCGCAGCTCCAATAACACCACAGGCAAAGCTGACGGTAGACACGGCCTAGAACTCCGCATTATCACCATTAAACTCCCAATCCTGACCTGCAACTGTTGGGGGGGGGATTGCAAGAGTGAGTACATGTCGTACTCAGCAAGTGTGGAAAGTATGACATGTGGCTTATTCAAGTGATGACAATAATAATGGCAAAATGCTGAAAAGTACATTAAAAACATGTGAAAAGCAATATATTATATGTATGTGAAGTAAACCCATCATAATCATAAGTAATATCATAATACCAATCTAAATTCACAACCATCATCAATAATTCCAGATTTCACCATTTGCCAATAACCATATTCAATACCAAAAATAAATCCATAACCATCCATAACCATTACCAAACCATAACCATCCCAAATACCATTCCAATATCGAGTTCCCTCTAATCATGGAAGTTGTCCAGGTGCTCATAACCGGGGGCACGGCTATCATGATAGTTTTAATACACTCTGCAGAGTTTGTACCTCTTTACCCACGTGTTCGTGATTTCATCACCTTTCGATGACTAGAACCTCTATTATGCCGTCTCACACTTCCATCGGTGTGTAGCCAAGAGATCACAAAATAGCCTTTACAAAGGGATTACTAGCCTATTTAGACCCCATTGAGGTTTCACCGGTGGCGATGCCTCCAACTGAGCACATCTTCAACCAAGGGCCCCCTCTTGAGCCATTCGGATCCCAGGGTAGTCCCGCCAATCATCAACAAACCCAATCTGACTACCCCTTCCCCGAGCATCCATAATGGTCCAAATAGCACTGGCAAAGCCCTAATTAATCAGCTACGCCGCACCCATACTTGGCCCCGTGGTGGCACTGTAGTCCTGGCTTATTCTCGCATGAACCGGTCCTTAGATCTAAAGCAAGCTAAACTGCCAAAACAGTCCAACCCAAACCACAAACCAGGCTTGCTTAGATCACCCATCATTTAAACCAGTTCATGTTAACCATAATCTCATCCATGCATAATTAAATTAAGTGGTATAGTTGTTTTCCCATCCCAGTTGATTAAGCGAAGCAAAAGGGAAAAAGCCCTTCCCGACTCTCTACCATAAATTCCAGGTGACAAGGGTGGTTTAACAAATCTAGTAAACTTCCTACCATAGGATTCCCATCAAATTAACACAAGCATGCAGTTTTACAAACAAAACATTTATTTTAAAACAGGATCAATATGCTTCAAGGACACTTGCCTTGCTCTTGCTGTTGATTAGGGTCAAAGCCTTCAAACTCTTGGTGTTGGAGATCCTCCGCGGCACTCTCTAGCGCAAATCCGTCTAATCCACACAATAAATATACAAAACAAGAAACACAATCAAAGAGTGCACAATTATTACTCAATATGACATGACATGCATGATTAATGCAAATGCAAGGTAGAACTTGTCACTAGATTGCTTTTAATGATCAATAACTAGTTCTAATAGATTTTAACAAGTTTATACAGGTTTGGAGTCGATTAGATTAAATTTTAGAATTAATTCAACACAATTTAACCAGAAAGATCGGACTAGTCCGCTAGAGACCGGACAAGTCCGCACTCTGCGAGATCAGCAGATTAGGGTTTTCTAGATCGATGTAAATTCGAAGATTATGGGTTGAATTCTCGTAAGGAAAAGAAAATAGAAGGTATACCAGGTGTTTAGAACTCCAATGAATCAAGAAACTTGGAGGTAACACATGGATCTTGGTGATCTAGGGTTGGTGATGAACTTGGAGATGTATTGGTGGTGAAGAACAAAACTTGGTGGAGATCTTGATCCTCTTTCGTTTCCTCCTCTTCTTCTTCTTGCTCGGGATCTTCTCCTCCCCCCTTGATTGTGGTTCCCCACGAACTAGGGTTTGGGTGGGTGGAAAAGTGGCAAATAGATGTCAATCCAAGGGGTGGGGCTGTTTATATAGAGGTGGAGGCTAGGGTTAGATGGATTTCGAGTTTTGGGATGAGTAGAGGCCGGTTTAGAGTCCCACATGGGCTCTAAAAGAGTTAGGCACGATGTCCCTAGGCCCATTTAACGTGAAACCCAAGAAACAAGTCGTAAAACAAAAGATCAACTCGGAGTCATGAAATATCGGACAAGTCCGGAAAGTATCGGACTAGTCTGAAGTCGTCTAGAGGGAAAATCGGACAAGTCTGGCCAAACATCAGACAAGTCCGACTTTAAATAGAGAGGAAAATGGACAAGTCCGCTGGAACACCGGACTAGTCCAGAAAAGTCCAGGGACTTAGCGAATTTTCAAGGATTCATGGTATCGGACTAGTCCGCACAAAATCAGACAAGTCCAAAAGTTTCTAGAGCCAAAATCGGACTAGTCTGCAGCAAAAATGAACAAGTCTGTTTTTAGCCAGAGAGAAATCGGACTAGTCCGCACTTTCCTGCATTTTAAGTGTGATTTTTTTCCAAATCAATTTTAAATGCTCCAAATCAATTTTAAACTTGTTCCTCTTGTTGTGGGTTAATGTTAAACATGTATATGAGTGTATGCAAGGCATGATGCATGAAAATGAGGGTGTTACAGATGGACACCACCAGAATGGAGTGGGGGCCAAGGTGGTACAGCTACAGACCATAGAAGTCTAGCAACATCAAGAAGAAAGAGGAGAAAGGTAGGATCAGTCCCACCATGGCGTACGCGGAGAAGTACACCATGTCGCCGGCGTGTTCCTTCTCGAACGGAAGCTTGCCGGCGCGGACCAAGTGGTTGAAGAAGTCAGGGGGACCATCCCATGAGGGCCCGGACCTTCTTCAAATCGTCATCGGTCTTCAGTCGGCTCTGGCGGAGACCCAACTCCATCGTGGCAAAGTGAGGCAAGAGAGGAAAGGCAAGCAAAAGTTTGAAAGGTTTGAGCGCAAGATCGATTGAAAGGCGTAAAGAACCCCAAACAGTATGTGCTTTCCTTCTTAAATAAGCCCCCGCAACGCCTGGATGGAAACCGCAGAGGAGCCGATGATACCAGTCAATATTTTCACCCCGCCAATGACAAGGGGGCCCGGGGCCACCCCGACGATCAAGTCGAGCTTCTTACCCCAGGCGAACTGTTGTCATCATGAAAGGCGGGAAACCCGAAGTCGGCAGCCTGACAAGGCGCGCGGGGCCGATATGATTTTCGTATCGGGAATCGGCGACCTTCAATTGCGTGAGATCCGCACGCTGAGATCTCACCTGCCGCCTCCAAGATACGCCACGCGGCGGAAGTTTAACTGTGAACTACCACTGACGGCACAACCAAAGACCCTTGAAGGCACGGTTCAGAAATCGAAGAATGGACCCACCTCCGGCGAAATGACTTCATCCAAAAGGTCTCTCCCGGAGGTGAGTCCAGGGGGCCACTGTCGGTACCCTCCGTACCAGATACCCCTTGGGATCGCAAAGATCACAAGGAAACTCAATCTACCAGATTTGAAGACCTCCGAAGGCCCCACATGTCAGGCGTAGCCGGACCTGCTTCCCCGACATGGTTAGTCCCAGGGCCGCCACGTATATCATAAGAACGGAGCTATCACCCAAACATGGGAAGCTTCGGTCAGAATACCAATATGGCACCCCTGGACCTAACCCCAGATAGAGGGAAGCTCCAGTACTGACACGTGTCCAACAGCACCGGACCTACCCATCCACGACGGTAAGCTCCGGAGCTTCCACGTGGCAACCGCCGGACCTTCAACTTCAACTATCAGGCCGGTGGACCCCCCAACGGCTCCGGACCTTTAAAGACTTCAAGACCCGATTAAGTGTCATTAACGTCATATTAATGACACACGATCGATGGTCCTTAATACTGGTAATGGCACTATTAAGGCCCGTTACCAGGCTATTAAGGGTAATTAACTCCATTTATTGTGTATCAAGCATGTGTAACCGTCGGGGCCACATGTCGGGCCAGACTAACGATGTAACGGTCAGTCCCTGTACTATAAAAGGACTGGTCGACGATACACAAGGGACGATTCGAGACCACTACTAAACTCCCAGAGCTAGACGAGCTTCTTCTTCTGGAGCTTCTTCTAGACTCACACGCTTAATACATCACCAACACACCCCGTGGAGTAGGATATTACGCTCAGGCGGCCCGAACCACGTAAATCTTTGTGTACACTTGTCTTTCATCTTCTTGAATCTCTGTGCGCCCATTACCGAACTACAACTCCTTAATCTACCAAAGATAGTGTCAGGAGATCTGCCGGATCCAAACACCGACAGAGACCTTGCTGGTTTTTGGGAGAAACATAGAGAAAATATAAGACAAATACTTCATGTGTGAATTCAAACTCAAATTTGAATTTCAAAAATAATTTGGTCAATTTGCGAATTTGATTTCAAAATTGGAGTCTCCATATTGTCAAAAACCACCCTGCCCTGTTTGCCAGTTAATTGAATAGATTTGCTAGCTGAAAACTGAATTTAGAAAGAGTAGGGGGGGAGTAGGTCCCACCTGTCATGCAGTCACCAGGCACTTACCGACTCTGTTAGTTCCTCCTTATCTGCTCCTCTGCTCAGAGCGCCACCTCCCCAACTGCATGCGCCACCTATTGCTTGACCGTGGAGTGGAGTACCGCACAAGATGATGCAGTGAACATCCACACAAAAACGTTCACTGTTACTTTTCTCCCACTCAGTGTTTCCTGCCGCTCAACAAAAATACTGCTCGCCGCTCTGCTCACTTTCTTGCCGCTCTCTGCACCAGCATCACCGGCGCCATGAGTTGCTTCTTGCTCGATCATGCCAGCAGCAGGGAGCGCAAGGCTTCTATCTTATTCCGCGGCGGCAGTTCGTTCTTCTGCATCCCAGCTCGGGCAAGGGCGCCATGACCTGCGCAGGAGCCTCCTCATCGTCCTCAACTGGGCGCCGTGCTGTCCCTACTTTGTCCCGAGCTGCCCCACGGCGGATTTTCATCTCCGGAGTTCCAACAACCACGTCGCCCCTGTTCAACCTCGTTCAGCCATCTCAGTCCCATTCTCCGAGACACCTTCTTCCTCCTCCAAGAATCGATCCTCATTCCCTAGCCCGTCTTCAAAGAATTCGATGTTTTACTCTCGTTTTTTTCTCCATGAACACCGAACCTTCATCATCCAAATTCGTGCTCCATCGAGCGAATCATCCCGTTCCAGTCAGCAAAGCTCTTCTCCACGTTCCCAAGGACATTATGAATCAAACATCATGGAGTTCTATCCACTGTGCACCCCGAAAACCTGTTTTTCCTAACTGCCGAGCATCTTGACCTAGGTCGTCGACGAATCTGTAATTGCCGCCATTTTGAAGCCTATTATAGTCCTGTTTGGAGTTCTACACGTTCCCAGGGTGCTTTAAGACTTAATACCGAGCCAGTTCATCAAGTTGTTGCCAGAAATGAGCTCGCCGGAATTTTTTAATCCGCCGCAGGCGGCGAAATCTCTCCTCCGGCCATTTCCAGCCACCGCCACCGCCACCACCACACGCAAATTTCCCGGACTCCTCTGCACCCAAGGCAACCATCGCGGCGAGTAATGGCCGACAGGAAAGCAACACCGTCGTGCGCCGCCGTCGAGCACTGCCTGTTCCGCCGGCCGAGCTGTTTGGCTCGAGGTGGAAGACAACCTTCCACGCGGGTCCCACTAGTCAGTCAGCATTTCACATCCTGGATCAAATGTGGCTCAGGATTTAGTGTGGCAGGGTGGAATAACCAAATGGTCCAAGTGTGGCTTCATCCCTATTGGCCGGTTTTGTAGTGTGGCATTGAGATTTTGTAGACCACAATCTATCATCCCTAAAGCTGAAATTTTTATGAGTAGTTCACTGTAAAATTCCCATTTCCAGGACTCCATGAAGCCATGATTCCACTGTAAAATTCCCAATTCCAGTTGAACCCTTTAATCCCAGTTTTCGGATGAAGAATCCATATATCCAAAACATTACTCATTTCATTTCATACATCAATCCTCCCATGTTTCATGTTGAGTCTTCTCTGTTGCTGTACAGCCCAGCTACAAACCTCTCACTCCTATCTAGGTATTCATTCCTGGGTTATGAAACTTCATTCTTATTTTGCTGAGTTGTGATCTTTTCCTTGCATGTTTCATTTCACATCTTGATCCTTCTCTACTCTACCTTAGTCTCTCTTGGTTATCTGTACACATCCAAGTCCAGCAGTTCCACATCAACAGTCTTCATCATTCTTGAGTTTTCATTCAGTTATTATGTTACTAAGTTCCAATATTCTCATATGCATTTTCATATCGATAGTGATCACGACGATGACATTGGACGAGTGAAGATGGGCGATGAGCATCACTAGGAGGAGGAGGAGGAACAAGGGTTACCTTTGCTGCGAGCAAGATTGCCCAAGCAGCATTAAAGCAAAGAAGAGGAGGAAAGCAATGAGAAGCTTCACCCAGAGGATAAAGCCACTGTCTATATTAACATTTATCTAGTCACAACATATGGCAAGCTCCGGTTTGCATTTAAGAGCTTTTATAAACTTTTGCTTTATACACACTTCATTGAGTAGACTTTATATGTGCATTAGGTATATGTTGAATGAATACTCCACATGCATGACCAAACATTCCTTGGGGTGGATGGATAGAATAAGACTTCATCAGCTTATACTGATATGCTTAATATTTAGATAAAGATCGATAGAAGTCGAGTATGTTGGATACATTTCATCGACCACAAGTCAAATAGTTGAATTCTACTTGCGAGAGAAGTCAAGTGAGGGAAACCTACTTGCAAGATGTTACCATAACGTTCACTCTAAATATGAGATGTGGACGGAGATTTGTGTAGGTTGGTGTGCACAAGGTTGTTCTCGGCCCGACAGTGAGACAACGCTTGTGACCACATTTTGCTTGGGCCGGTAGGGCAAGACAGATGTTGGAGGTTGGGTTGTATCCCCATTTGTGTCATTTAAGGACCGAGTCACGTGCGGCTTCGCTGGACAAGTATTGAGTTGTATCGGATTGCTTACTGGCTATATGGATCCGAGGAAACTGACAAACTTGTTAACCTTGTCATCGAGGCATACCTTACCGTCTCTGGTGACACACGATCCAAGATGGTAGGACCAGCTCGGTGTTCGCGTGTCTTGTGAAAGGTTGGCACATACAACGAGTATTGAAGTACTCGGTGCTTTCGAAAGTGCGTATGTGTCGAACGATATGGGTGTTTTTTTATTGGAACCCCCTCCCTTACGGTTATTGAGTACCGCTTGTTCACTGCATCGTGACGTAGTAAGAAAGAGTAGTTGGAATAATATGAATATGCAAAAATGATTATTAAATTGTATTATAACCTTGGTGAATTAGAGATAGCATAATTAAAGTTATTGTTTCCAAACATTTAACTTGAATGAAGCTTATGCCGTTTTGGGCAAGTATCATCATGGATGAAGCGTTTCTTGTTTGATTGTGAAGTTCATTATGATGCATGCCCACTGATCTCGCATTTGCTACTCTAAAACTGGCAACTAAGAATTTACTTTAGGCGAGTTCATTTCTGCAAATTTCAGCTTCCAGTCTTTAAAGTTTCCAACGTGTAGAGTTTCATGCCTTAGGTGAGACGGTTAAGTCTTGTTGAGTCTTCATACCTACGATTGCTTTATATGTAGTTTTGCAGGTTTTACTTTTAGTGTTGCTGTTATGGATTGCCTGTGAGACCTCAAGCTGTCGAGATTGTAAGGATCGAAACGCCCAAGAGGGGGGGTGAATTGGGCTTTCTTTCAAATTTTAAGGCAATTAAAAACGAACTACTTAAGCCCAATTCCCAATGTGGTTCTAACTATGCAATCAACGTAGATATAACTTGTGAAGTAAAGATTGCATAATGTAAAGAGAGGGAGAGAAATGCAAACGCTAGGGGACACGAAGTTTTATCCCGTGGTTCGGCAAGATCGCAAGGATCTTCCTACGTCCACGTTGTGGCACCCACCGAAGGGTTTTGCCACTTCCAATGTCACCGAGACAATGGGGTCTTCACTAATCTTCTCCGTTCGCCATCTCCGGCAAGGTGGAGCTCAAGCCTTCTACAACCTTCGATGTTCCGGGCTTCCACACACACCTTGGCAAGCTCCGGAACGATCTTCTTCAACTTCTCACTAGCCTAGAGAGTTCAATCACAAAGAAAGAACGCACACAAGCTTCTCTCTAGCCTATTACAAATGATCTAAAAGTGTGGAAATGTATGCTCTATAGTCTTTAATGCTCTTGGATGTGTAGTTGGCTTCAGGTGATCAAGACTCTTCGGAATGACAGGGTTAGAGGGGTTTTATAGCCAGCTTAACTGAAATAGCCGTTGGAAAAGTAGGCTGACAGAACTTTACTGTGAACACCGGATGATCCGATGTCTCCCCTCTAGTTATCATCGGTGTAATTACTTCGGCTGACGTCATTTTGTCAGATATTACCGTTATTAGACCGATGTTTCCCCCTGTCTTCTCATCGGATGATCCGGTGGCTCTTCCTCTAGAATTTGCTTGATCTTGATGCTTACTGGAGTGATCAACCGATGTGTGTAAGTCTGCACATCGGATGATCCGGTGCTTCACTTGGTCCAATTATACTGCAAACTGTACTGATGCACCGATGTTGTTGAGCCCTTCACATCGGATGATCCGGTGAGTTCATTTGTCTGAGGTCTTTTTCTTCAGTTGAATCAACTCGATCGATGTGTTCATTTTGGAAATCATCGGTTGATCCGGTGAGTTGATTTTGTTTGCTACGAGTTGTTTTGAGTGAATCTTTTGTGTCTTGCTCGAATGACCTCTTAGATATTTGTTCCACAAGGATCTCTGATGATTCTTAAGCATTGTATGTTGTCAATTTTTGATTGAGTGACTTAGACATAGAGCCTTCACATCTTGTCTTTATCTCATCAATTTGATCTCGAAAGTTGAGTATCTATGGGTCTCCAATGACATGTTCATTTCATCTTATTGAGTGTTTATGGGGACCTTGCATTCACAAATTCATTAGTAAAGTTCAATGGTTGTCATTAATCACCAAAACCGTACTACATGAGGGGGGCCTAGATGCTTTCAGTCTCCCCCTTTTTGGTGATTGATGACAACACAATAATCAAAGCGCAATGGTAGTGAATTTGATAGAATGAGATATGCAATGAATACGAATGTCACACTTGAAGCTTTAAACATCAATTAATAACACAAGTGTGAATTCAAAGAGATCATAATCATAGATAAACATCAAATGAGTTCAAATGATTAACAACTCATGGAAAAAGGTTCATTACACACCAAATGTAGCAAATACGCAAATACAATAAAGATAAGCAAAGATAAGCTGGACTCAACTCCCCCTTACACTAGGACTCCCCCTGACTCCTCTAACTCTTCTCCCCCTTTGGCATCAAGGCACCAAAAAGGGATCCGAGCGCCTACGGACCCTGAGAGCTGGGCGCGATGACGAACTGGTCACCGCCGCTGTCGTTGGAGCTACTGGTCGGAGTAGCGGAGGAGGGTGCTGCCGGAGCCGAAGGTGCCACCGTCGGTGCCTGCTGAGGAGGAGGTGCTGGAGCAGGGGCACTGGTGACGGAGGCCGACGTTTGAAGAAACAGTGTCGTGGCCGGTAGTGGGGAGTGAAGAGGAGCACCAGGAGCCAGCAGCGGGGACATGCTGAACGAAGGGATCGGAGTGGAGAGAACTGGAGCCACTGGTGCAGCAGCTGGAGCCAAGATGGGAGGCGGAGGAGCTAATCCAGGCAGCTGCGATGGGAGGGCGATCCCGGTCTGGGTGTAGAGGTTGGTGATTAACCCCAGGATCCCCATCATCGCCTGCTGCGTCTGCTGCTGCTGGTCCAGAGTGCGCTGGTGCATCTGGTCGATGAGCCTCGTCAACCGGTCAGTGTCTTCACGCCTCTCACGAGCGATCTGACGCTGCATCTCCTGCTGCTGCTGGAGCTCAAGAAGACGTGCAGCCTGCTCCGCACGGGCCAGCTCCGCGGCCAGCCTATCTAGCCTCTGCTGCTCGACCATCTGCTGGAGGAGCGAAGTCAGCTCAGACGGCTGCGTGACCTGCGCCTCAGTGACGGGAGGTGGAGTGGGTGGTGGCGCTGTAGAACCTCCAGCCTCCGCATCGTGCTGTCGGGGAGAGGGGGGAGGAGGGAAATACTACTCGACACTGTCGTCAGTGTCGCTCTCTGACCAAATGTGTTGCAGGTCCTCCCCCTGAGCCTCAGCCTCTGCAAGTCTCTCGTCCTCCCGCTCTAGCTCGGACCAATCTTCCTCTGTCAGACGGGCCTTGACCTGGCGCTCAACTGGACGACCAAGGCGGCGGTCTCCAGGAGCCGGGGCACGGTAGTGACCAAAGCGAGTCACACTCTCGTCAGCAAGTCTGACCTGTGCTGCATCCCCCTCAGGCACCATCATAGTGCATAGGTAACTGATCCAGTGCCCGTAGACCATCTGCCTCATCATGCCTACCCCATCTGTGATCACGTCTTCCATCTCGCACAGGAGAATGTCCACAATGTCGAAATCCATCCCGTTCATTATGTAGAACAGGAGGGTCTGCTGTAAACTAGTGAACCCCTCCAAGTACCCCGACCTCGGCAGGAGCGTGCGGCGCAAGGCGAGGTGCACAATGCGCGCAGCTGGGGTCAGAAGTGCTGGAACTCTCGGCTGGTCCGGAGAGAACGTGGGGCCGAACAGGGACCAGATCTCCTCAAGCTGTGGTGCCACCCCTCCAGTAAGTGGCCTCCTTGGTGGATCTGCCTGCCCGTATACCCTCTCGTGCACGCAGGTGTCGTGCAGGTCCATACCAAGAAGCTGCCCCAACGTCTGCCTCGTGAGGTGGTAGTGCTGACCCATAAACATGAAGTTGATCGACCTCCTGCCCTCAGAGATGTACAGGGTCGCATAGAAGACACGGACCCAATCTTCCACATATGCACTCCTCTCGTAAGCTAGCAGCTGCACCAATCCTCGGTATCTCTCAAAGTACGGACGGACCTCTGTCTCCGCTGCCAATGCAAGCTGCGCCCAGTCCAGGTAGTTATGCTGAAATAGCTTGTGCCCCCGACGTCTGTAGGTCTCGTAGAGAGACGCCTGGGTGACAGTCCAGAAGCGACTGTCCACAAGAGCCTCTCGGGGCTGTGGGTACCACTCCTCAAGCAGCACGTTCCATCGAAGCTTGCGTAGCTGCTTGGCCTTCATCTTCCGGTAGTCCGTCAACCGGACTCCCTCGGCCACGTGGACAGTGGTGTCCAACTCGTATATGGCCCACTAAGCTTCCCCGTCCTCACAACGGTCGGCGGCCGTCGGTCTTGGACGAGGAACGGCCGGGGACTGACCCCCACGTGTCCGAGCTGAGCGCCGGCAGACAAGTGGCTCAACCGGCTCCTCTTCGATGTCGGAGTCGTCGATCACAGGAGGCTGCCGAGTCTTGCGGATCCTCAGGGATCCCCCTCGGCCGCGCTCACGCTCCTCGGCGGCGCGAGCGGCCATTAGTGCCTTCTTCTCTTCTTTGGATAGCTTCTGTTTCTTCGCGGCGGGCTCCGCGGTCACCTTGCCTTTGTTTCTTTTGTCGCGAGCCATAGCGATGCGGGAGAATGAACTTGAAGACGTGGAACGACTTTAGGCGGCCGGAAACCCTAGCGGCGACGAGGACGTGGAAGGTGATGGTGGAGCTTGGTGGCGATGGGGATGGACAGTGGTGATGCTTGGAAGCGGTGGAAACGGCGGCGGCGAGGTCGATGGCGGTGGAGACGGCGGAGGTGGGCAAAGCTGGCGCGTGGGTGCGTGGAGCGGCGGTGCGACGAGCGGCGGCGGCGCGGTGGCGTGGGTGACGGCGGTGGAGTGTGTGAGGTGTCCGGAGACGGCGGAGGCGGCCTGAGGGCGACGGCGGCGGCGTCCGGCGGCGGAGGAGATGGAGGGCGCGAGAAGAATCGGCTGGCGGCGTCGGGATCGGGAGAAGGAAGACGAAAGGGGGTACGGCCGAGTTTAAATAGTGGGTCCCAAACCCTAGCCGTTTTTTAAACACCGGATGGACCGATGCTTATCGATGTGGACATCGGTCGAATAGTACAGTATGGATATTCAAAGAGTCACTGAAGACATCGGATGGACCGACGTTTAGGGTTTTGATCATCGGATGAATGGCACAGTAAGGGTATTCAGGAGAGGGAAGTTGACACCGGATGGTCCGACGTTAGATGGAAAAGCATCGGTGGAATTCATCAAGGTTTCAGATTTGTGACATCGGATGGACCGATGTTTTTTTGTTTGAACTCATCAGTCGATCTTGGATATTGACTTAACTGGCACTTGGATTTAGAACACCTACTGATCTGATGGGGGATGGACCTAGGCATCGGATAATCCGATGATAACTAAACACCAACATCCCATATATGTCCTTTGACCAAACAATCAAACAATGGGAAACACATGTCTTAGGACTTTTTGGGCAACCCCTTACCCCTCAAAAATACTAGTATGCCAATAATTTGGCTAGTCCTTAAAACAATTTGAACAATCGAGAAAAAATTGGAGGAAATTATCCAAATGAAATGTAAGGCCCATGCTTTGTGAGGTAGAGTATGAAGACTACTATCTCAATGAAGCATGTTCCTCTAGGCATTAACGCACTTAACATTTCGTTCTTTCCACCTTATATGAGTTGAGATATTGCATTTCAAACAAGTCTCTTTCTCATGAGGTGGGTTCCCCTTTGTGACAATCTACCGTTATGCAATGCCAAACATTTTAATGCAATAGATATGGCAGGCACTATGCAAGACATAAAATAAATCTATCTTGCCAAATTTGGTCCTTTCAAAGGCTTCTTCAGGGAGAGCCACTCTCCAAACCTTGGGTACACCCAAAAGAACTTTCATCCCAAGCTAACCCTAGCTCACCCCTATCCTTTGAGAGTTAGGCAAGACCTACATGATATGCATTCTTACATGACATTCGTTGCATCTAGCACATTTAATTCACTTCTAAGCCTAGAAAAGGTTTTCTCATCAAGTGGTTTAGTGAAGATATCCGCCAATTGTTCTTCGTACCTAATACCTCGCAATGAGATGTCTCCCTTAGCTTCATGGTCCCTCAAGAAGTGGTGGCGAATATCAATGTGCTTAGTGCGGGAGTGTTGAACGGGGTTTTTAGCTATCTTAACCGCACTTTCATTGTCACAAAGGAGAGGCACACAACCAAGTTTAATACCAAAGTCCAAAAGGGTTTGCTTCATGTAAAGAATTTGGGCACAACATGCACCGGCCGCTATATACTCCGCTTCCGCCGTGGACAAGGCGACGGAGTTTTGCTTTTTGCTAGACCAAGACACTAGGGAACGCCCAAGCAAGTGGCACCCACCGGAGGTACTCTTGCGATCCACGCGGCATCTGGCAAAGTCCGAATCCGAGTATCCCAAGAGTTGGAAGGTTGTACCTTTAGGGTACCACAAGCCCATACTAGGGGTATGCTTAAGATACCTAAGTATCCTAAAGACCGCCTTCTTATGCGATTCTTTAGGAGCCGCTTGAAAGCTAGCACATAAGCATACACTAAACGTTATATCGGGCCTAGATGCGGTAAGATAAAGCAATGAACCAATCATAGAGCGGTAGTGAGATTGGTCAATAGGTTTACCGTCCTTATCCGCGTCGAGATGGCAATTTGTTGCCATTGGAGTGCTTCTTGAGCTACAATCTCCCATCTCAAATTTCTTCAAGAGGTCCTTGGTGTATTTCTCTTGGTAGACGAAGGTTCCCTCTTGAAGTTGCTTGATTTGGAATCCAAGGAAGAAGTTGAGCTCTCCAATCATTGACATCTCGAATTCCCTAGACATCATTTTGCCAAACTCATGGCTAAAAGCTTCGTTAGTTGAACCAAAGATAATATCATCAACATAAATTTGACAAATGAACAAATCTCCGTTGATGTCTTTGGTGAAGAGTGTGGTGTCCACCCTCCCGATCTTAAATCCTTGCATGATGAGGAAGTCCCGTAGTCGTTCATACCACGCCCTAGGTGCTTGCTTGAGCCCGTAGAGCGCCTTGTGCAACCTATACACATGGTTAGGATTCCTCGGATCTTCAAACCCGGGAGGTTGTTCAACATAAACAAGCTCATTAATGTAGCCATTAAGAAAGGCACTTTTCACATCCATTTGATAAAGAGTAATATTATGATGTGAAGCAAAAGCAAGGAGAATACGAATTGCCTCTAACCGGGCGACCGGAGCAAATGTCTCCCCAAAGTCTAGTCCTTCAACCTGCGAGAACCCTTTGGCCACAAGTCTTGCCTTGTTGCGGACCACAACGCCATTCTCGTCTTGTTTGTTGCGGTACACCCACTTTGTTCCGATGACGTTCTTGTCCTTGGGTCGCTCCTCCAACACCCAAACTTCATTGCGGATGAAGTTGTTGAGTTCTTCTTGCATAGCCATCACCTAATTTGGGTCTTGGAGTGCTTCCTCAATGTGAGTGGGTTCTACACACGAAACAAACGAGTAGTGCTCACAAAATGAGGCAACGTGGCGGGAACGAGTACTTACGCCCCTTGAAGGACTTCCAATGATTTGGTCCATTGGATGCGCCTTGGAGATGCGTCCATGCCTCATAAGTGGTTGTGAAGCACTTGGCGGTGGTGAAGCGTGTTGCTCCTCTTGTGGTTGGACTTGATCATGGACTTCTTCTTCATCTTGATGTTGTATTGCTTGTGAGTCTTGAGTTGGCAATGGATCATCTTTCTCCTCTTCGTCTACTTGAGGCGACATGGAGGTGTTGTTGTTGGAACTTGAAGCTCCCCCTTGATCATGGCCCTCTTCAACTTCCGGCTTGATGTCTCCAATGGTCATGTTCTTCATGGCTTCTCGTAGAGGCTCATCATCTATTTCATCATGACCAAAACTCTCCTCTTGGGAGCCATTAGTCTCATCAAACTCAACATCACAACTTTCTTCAACTAGACCGGAGGTTTGGTTGAATACTCGATATGCTTTTGAGTTTGATGCATAACCAAGAAAAATGCCAACATCACATCTTCTTTCAAACTTACCGAGCCTTTTCTTGCGGTAGATGTAGCATTTGCACCCAAATACTCTAAAGTAGGAGATGTTGGGCTTTCTCCCAATGAGAAGCTCATATGGGGTCTTTTGGAGTAGTCGGTGAAGATAGACCCTGTTTGCGGCATGGCACGCCGTGTTGATTGCTTCGGCCCAAAACTTCTCCGACGTGCCGTAGTCATCAAGCATTGCTCTTGCAAGAGTGATGAGGGTTTTGTTCTTCCTCTCAGCGACACCGTTTTGTTGAGGAGTGTATGTGGCGGAGAATTCATGCTTCACACCTTCACGGTCACACCACTCCCCAATGTTGTAGTTCTTGAATTCGGTGCCGTTGTCACTTTGGACCTTGATAATGGGAAGTTGGAATTCCCTTTGAGCACGGTTGGCCAAGGTCTTGAACACTTCCGGAGTTTCACTCTTGTCACCTAAAAATAGAGTCCAAGCATAGCGAGAGTAGTCATCAACTATAACAAGACAATAGAGGTTACCGCCAAGGCTTTGGTATGTGGACGGTCCGAAGAGGTCCATGTGGAGTAGTTCAAGTGGCTTGGAGGTTGACACCATTGTCTTCATTGGGTGGTGTGAAGCAACTTGCTTCCCGGCTTGACAAGCGCTACAAAGCTTGTTCTTCTCAAACGTCACATCCTTCACGCCGGTCACCATCCCAAGCTTGAATGACTTCTTGAGTTTGCTCATTCCAATGTGTGCTATGCGTCGGTGCCATAGCCAACCCAAGCTTGTCTTAGTGAAAAGACAAGTGGTTAGGCTAGCATTCTTGTTGGAGAAGTCTACTAAGTAGAGATGTCCATGCCGAAACCCTTTGAAGATTAGCTCTTTGCTTGCCTCACTACTCACAACAACATCATTTTTGCTAAATGTGCATGTTAGTCCAAGATCACAAAGTTGTGCAATGGAAAGTAGATTAAAGCTAAGCGACTTAACATACAACACATTAGAAATGGATAAATCATTAGAGATAGCAATTTTACCTAATCCTGTTACCTTACTGTCGACTGTTGGAGTCGGCAGATCTCCTGACACTACTAAAGTGTTGAAGGAGTTTGTAGTTCGGTGTGGGCGCGCGGAGACTCAAGAAGGTGAATCACGATTGGACACGAGAGACTCAGTGGTTTACGTGGTTCGGGCCGCCTGAGCGTAATACCCTACTCCACGGGTGTGTGGTGTTGTATTAGTTTATGTATGAAAGCTCACGTCAATGCGTGTGTGCCTGAGAGCGTTCGAGAGCCCCCTTCGTGTATCGTCGGTCTGTCCTTTTATAGTACAAGGACAAACCGTTACAAGTTATCCTGGCCCGACATGTGGCCCCGGCGGTTACTAGTATTGATACACGATTAATTGTTGTTAATAACCCTGTAACGGGCTCCGACAGTGCCGTTACAGGTGTTAAGATTGTCCGATTAAGTGTCATTAACATGGAATTAATGACAATTAATCGGGTCTTGAAGTCCGCGGCTATCCTTTGAAGATCCGGAGTCGTTACAATGTCTTCCGGAGGTTTGAGGCGGCCAGCTCTGACGTTTGGACACGTGGCAGCTCTGGAGCTTGCTTGTGGGAAGCGGGAAGCTCCGGGGTGGCCTGGCACGTGTCAGGTCCGGAGCTTCTCTCGGTCAGGGGTTAAGTCCGGAGGTGCCATTTCGGTACCTAGCCCGGAGCTTCACCCTTGTGGGTAGTAGCTCCGGTCTGGCAGTACACGTGGCAACCTAGGGGTTAACCATGTTGGAGAAGCAGGTCCGGTTATGTCTGACAAGTGGGCCTCCGAGGGTCTTCAATTTGAGTAGACGTCCTTCCTTTGAGATCTTTGTAACCTCAGGGGGTGTATGGTTTTTAGGGTACCGACAGTGGCCCCCTGGACCTACCTCCGGAGAAAGTCACCGGGGTGAAGTCATTCCGTCGGAGGTGGGTCCATACTCGCGACTCTTGAACTGGGTCTTCAAGGGTCTTCGGAGGTGCCGTTGGCGGGGCTTTACGGTTAAATCCCGACGCGTGGCGCACCTCAGGCGGCAGATAAGATCTTTGACGTGCGGATCTCTCGCAATTGAAGGTCGCCGGTTCGCGATACGAAAACCGTATCGGTTCCGCGCGCCTTGTCAGGTCGCCGCCTTTGGGTTTCCCGCCTCGTGATGACAACTGTTCGCCTGGGTAAGAGCCTCGACTTGATCGTCAGGGTGGTCCCGGGCCCTCTTGTCATCGGCAGGGTTGAATTCTTGAGTAGTATCCTTGACTCCCCTGCAGTTTCCATCCAAGCGTTGCGAGGGCTTACTTAAGAAGGAAAGCGCACCGTTGGGAGTTCTTTACGCTTCCCATCTGTTCTTGCGCTCAAACTCCCAACTCGTACTTTGCTCCTCTTCTCTTGCCTAGCTGTGCTGCGATGGAGTTGGGTCTGCGTGAGAGTCGCTTGAAGACTGACAGCGATCTGAAGAAGGTCCGGGCCCTCATGGGGTGGTCTTCGGACTTCTTCAACCGCTCGGTCCGCGCCGGCGGAGAGCTCCCCTTTGAAAAGGAGCACGCTGGCGAGATGGTGTACTTTTCCTCGTACGCCATGGTGGGGCTGATCCCACCGTTTTCTTCTTTCTTCTTGATGCTGCTGGACTTCTTTGGTCTGCAGCTGTACCACCTTGGCCCTCACTCCATTCTCCTTGTGTCCATCTTTGTCCACTTCTGCGAGATGTGGGTGGGCATCCCTCCCTGCATCGAGCTCTTCCGAACCTTCTTCACCGTCCACACCACCGGCCGAAGTAATGAGTATCTTGGCTTCTACTACTTCGTGAAGCGCAAGAAGTGCCCATTCAAGTACCTCCGGTCATTCCCTTCCGGGAAGTGGGATGACTGAAAGAAAGATTGGATAGTCGTCCGGGTGGAGGAGCATGAGCGGTTGGAGTTGCCAGACGGTCTGCCCGGCATTGACACGTCGGTATGGAGCGAAGTTCCGGTGCTGGCGGAAGCTTTCGACCCTGTCCTGACCAGGATCCTCCAATGTGTGGAGGGAGGATTGACTCCCCAGGCGGTGTTCTGCAACTTCCTGTCCAACAGGTGGGCGCCGCTGAAGAGGAGGGAGAAGCTCGCCTGGGCCCTCAACAGCGTGATGGACGAGGACCGGGTTGAGACCGGGTTGAAGTCCAGCATGGTGGGGAAGACCTTGGAGTTTCACCTCAAGAAATTCCAGCACGACATCGACGTTGACGGAGATTACTTGACTCCGCCGCCGGCCTTCCTCCCTCTGAACGTGGAAGTTGAGTTCAGCAGGGAGCTCCGGCGGACGATGCCCGCGCTTGACGACCTTGGTGTCGTCGAGAGAAGATCAACCACCCGGTTGGCGATCGCCGGGTTGTCCGAAGACGGCTCCGCCCCTGTCCCACAGCCAAGAGCTGAGGTCATCGGCAAGGGCAAGGAGCTGGCGGAGGAGCCGGAGAGCCGGAAGAGGAAGCTGCGACATGCTGACGGAAAGTCCATCGGGCCTGCCACTTCCCCCCCGGTTCCCCCTCCTCAGGAAGGAAGATCCTCCGCCGCCGTGGCGACTGTCCCCGTGGTGGGGTCCTTCCGGAACGTTACTGTTCCGGCGGTGGGATCCTCCCGGAGTGCGACTGTCCCCGTGGTGGATCCCTCCTGTGGTGCTAGCTCCGGGCGCGCGACTCCGGCATCTGGAGCGGTGAGGGCCTCCAGGTCCAGGAGTTCCTCCCGATCAAGGAGAGCTCCGACCCGGGAAACGCCCGCGGCTGTGGCAAGTCCTGGGAGTCCTCCCGGAGCTCCTACGCCGACTGTGGCCAGCCCGTATCGTCCGGGAAAGAGGTTCCGCGCAAGCTGGTGCTGCAGTAGTAGAAGCTTCGACTGTTGAGTCGGAGGAAGTAGCAGTCCCGGCTTCGGAGCCGGAAAGTGCTGAAGCCCCGGCGATTGAGCCGGAGGTGGCTGAAGCCCCGGCATGCGAGCCGGAAGTCGAAGTAGTTCCGGCAGTTGAGCCGGTTACTTCCGAAGCTCCAACCGCAGAGCCGGTGATTGTTGGAGCGCCGGTCACAGAGCCGGCGGTTAAAGAGGCGAGGGAGCTTGAGCCTCCCTCAGAACAGGTGTCCCGGCCGGAGCCAGTAGCGGCTCCTGCTCCGGAGGCGACGACGTCGATGGTACCTGTGGCAGAGCCAGAGTGCCTGAACGAAGTCGCCGGCCCCCAGCCTGAGGGGGCAAATGAAGACTTGGCAGCGGGACCTTCTTCGATGGCGACTGAGGTCATCCCGGAGGAAGGCCCTAGCGCTTTGGAAGCTCAGGGTTCCACTCTCGTAGAGTGGGACCCAATTTTTGTATGTGAAGACCCGCTGGAACCAGCGGAAGAGATCCCAGCAGGTCCGGAGCCCATCTCGCTGTCGATGTCCATCGACAACGACTGCTCCAGTCTACGTCAGGTCCAACTGGCCTTCTTCCACGACAGCAAGGCTCTTGAAGAGGAGCGCCAAACCCTTAGGCGGTGGCGTAATCGGCTCCACTTCGAGACTAAGCTGGCGCAGTCGAGGCTTGCGGATGACAAGGAGTGGATCAAGCGGGAGAAGATCCGCCTGGAGCTCTGGGATAAGCTGCTGGACGAGAGGGAGAGCATGACTCACGCCCTCGATGCTCAATCCCGGGAGTTCCACGACCGAGCTAAGGCTGCTAACGACGCGGCCAATGCTCGGTTTGATCAGCTCGAGGCCATCAGCACCGCACTCATCAAGCGCCGAGAGGCACTTGAAGGGAGGGAAAGACGGCTCGAGGACGAGGAGCAAAAACTCCTAGAGCTACGGGATGACGTCTTGCGACGGGAAGAAGAGCTCGCCGAGAAAACAGCTCTGGCGGACAAGGGCCTCGAGGAGCGCACTAAGAAATTGGAAGAGCGCTGCCTCGAGGAAGAGGAGAAGACCTGGGTGCGGGGGCAGGAACTCTACGAATACGAGTGTGCCCTTGTCTCCCGGGAGAAGAAAGTGGAGGCTAGGGAGAAGGACCTGGTCGACCGCCGGAACAAGATCCACCTCCGGGAGGAGGAGCTCGGAAGACTTGAGAAGCGGGTTGCTGCGAAGATCCAGCAAAACGCCAAAGAAGTTGAGCGCCTCGCCCGCGAGAATTCGGAGCTGACGGCGGCCCGGAGATCCCTGGAAGAGATGAAGAACTTGAGGAAGGCGGACTCCCTGCAGATTTGGGAGTTCCTGGGCAAGGCCGACGACGCGCTGACGCCGATGGGTTCCAGCCCCGTGCACCCGGATGATCCGGAGCCAGAGCCGGACCTTGCGTTGCAAGCGTTGAGCGCCGCAGGCAGCAAGCTCTCCAAGGTGGGCGACGTCATCGCGGACCAGCTGGAGGTCGAGGGGCAATCCCTGGCTAGGAACGTCACAGAATATGTGTTGACGTGCTACACCAGCCGGAACCCTCGATTTCCTCTGGACCCGGTGCTTGAAGGCCCCGTCGAAGGAGAAGGCGAAGCTACCCGAGCCTGCGTGTCGGAGGTCGCCCAGAAGGCCGCCGAGTTCTTCCATAGGGTCTAGGACCGTCTCTTTTAGCCTTTACTTGTATCTTCTCTTCTTCCTCAATTTTGTAATCCCTTGTCTCCAGATGTAATCTCCGGTCTTCAGATGAAATGAAATCCCCAATTTTTTGCGAATTTCATTTTTTTTTTGTCTTCAACATCTTTATCTTCACTTGTCCCCCTGGTAGATGTGCACAATTTGATTGTGGACATGTACCAAAAGGATGTTGAGTTTTGTTGAAGACGAATTTGCTTCAAACTTGTGGAATTTAGGTTCGAAGTTTTTGATAGTGAAGGTCCCCTGAAGTTGTCGGAGCTTAGAAGCTCCGGCACTGTCCATCGCTGGAGCTTAGTAGCTCCGGCAATAGCCTCTATCAACACGTTGAGCGTCGGTAGTTAATACTCCAAGGTGTCGGAGCTTAGCAGCTCCGGCAATGACCTTTGCCACACTTGGTTTGTTGGCAACAGACTCCAGTGACGGGGTCTTCTCACCATCTTTTAGTCAACGCCGACGGTTGAGGCCCTGGTGGGAGTCGGAGCTTGGTTAGCTCCAGTTTTTCTCCATCAACGTAGGGTTCATTTTTCCTGCACACTTAAGCCAAGAAAAATAGTAAAATTCGTTCCTTGTCTATAACTTCGTCGCGGCTTACGGTTCTCAAGAAAATTTTAAGTTGAACACGATTTTTAATACGACTGGATGAATTGTCTTTTCTTTTAGATCCAATTGTCCATGGACCCACCTTACTTTGGCCTGCCGGGATGTAGGTAGAGTGGCGTACTTAGGGTGCTTGACCAGGCTAAGTCGATAGCGCACTCCGGCCCTAGAATGGCTTGGCGGCTTTCAGGCGAGTTGGCCACAGACGATATTTAAATCCAAAAAATCTGACAATTCAACTCGAATCGTATGTAAACCGGTCAAACTAGAACTTCTTAAGAATTGCACGTTTCTGTTATAGACAAGAAAGAGAAAAATAAAAATGTCGAGCCTATGCAAAAATGAATGCACGTGGAGTCTATTTCACATGAAGATGTCTTTCATTATAGGTCCAGGGTACAGGGGAAACAAGTACACTCTTAGGGTACGAAACCAGGCTAAGTGTGTTTGGTTTCTCGTTTGACCCAGGGTAGTTAGCCACACTTTTAGTCCGGAGACTGTGTCAAGTGTTGCATGAGCTTTTCAAACCTTTCGGGAAAGGTCCGGCTGCTCTCCCGGAGGAACTACCCGACTCTGTACAATGACTCTATAACATACATTTCAAGTTACTTAAGACTCACCTCTGTGGAATTAAGTGTAGAACTTACGGAGGTGCTCGATGTTCCAAGGATTTGGGAGAGGTGTCCCATCCTCGGTAGCCAAGCGAACGCTTCCGGGACGGGATACTTTGATCACTCGAAAGGGCCCTTCCCAGCCGGGGGAGAGTTTGTTTTGCCCTTCTCTGGATAGTATTCTCCGTAGCACCAGATCGCCTTCCTTGAGCTGTCGGTTGTGTACATGCCGCTGGTGATAGCGCCGTAGAGCTTGGCGGTATCGGGCATTCCGAACAGCTGCTTGGCACCTTCCCTCCTCGAGGAGGTCTAGGTCTTCGCGCCGGAGCTGGTCCCGCGCGGCTTCGTCGAAGGTCCGTACTCGGAGGGAACCCAAGGTGATTTCCGGAGGAAGGATCGCTTCAGCTCCGTACACCAGAAAGAAGGGTGTTTCTCCGGTTGCCCGACTTGGAGAAGTCTTGTTGGCCCATAGAGTGGGCGGAAGCTCTTCGATCCAATTGGCTCCGTGCTTTTTCAAGTGCTCATAAGTGCGTGTTTTGAGTCCTTTAAGGATCTCTGCATTTGCTCTCTCGGCTTGTCCATTGCTGGCAGGATGAGCTACGGAAGCGTAGCAAACTTGTATGCCGAGGTCTTCGCAATATCCTTGAAATGCGGAGCTTGTGAATTGAGTCCCATTATCAGTGATGATCTTATTTGGGACTCCGAATCTGCTCACGATGGATTGTAGAAAATTGATTGCAGATTGTTTGTTGATCGTTACAATGGGAGTTGCTTCCGGCCACTTGGTGAACTTGTCGATGGCGACGTACAGGAACTTGTAACCTCCGACGGCTCTAGGGAAGGGTCCCAAGATGTCCATCCCCCACACAGCGAAAGGCCATGTGGGAGGTATCATTTGTAAGGACTGAGCAGGTGTATGAATTTGCTTTGCATGAAATTGGCATGCTTTGCATTTCTTCACCAGCTCAGTGGCATCCTGGAGCGCTGTAGGCCAGTAGAAGCCGTGCCGAAAGGCTTTTCCGACCAGCGTGCGGGAAGATGCGTGGTTCCCACACTCGCCTCCATGGATTTCTGCGAGGAGCTCGCAGCCTTCTTCCCTTGTGATGCACCGCATTAGGATGCCGTTGGCACCGCGCCGGTAGAGATCCCCTTCTACCAACGTGTATCTTTTAGCCAATCTGACTACCCGATCAGCGGATACATCATCTTCAGGAAGGATGTTGTCTTTCAAGTAGCTCCGGATCTCCGAGATCCATGCATCGGAACTGACTTGAGCATTTGAGTCTTGCGTGCTGGGTTGCTCGGAGCTTCCGGCAGCACCTACGACCCTTGATGGCTGCCATGGTAACAGGGCCATCGGGACCGTCAGCTTCGGGATGCTGATCTCGCCCCCTTCGTTCAGTTCGGCAGGCTGAACTGTGGGTTTTGACAACCTCCGGACAAAGGTTCCATCAGGAGCCGGAGCTCCAGTTGACGCCTTGGTCGAGAGTTCGTCAGCTTCAGCGTTGTGAGCACGCTGAACATGGTGAAGGTCTAGGACTTCGAAGTCCTTCTGAAGCCTCTGGACTTCAAGGAGGTAAGCAGCCAGCTGGAGATTATTGCAGGAGCATTCACCCTTCACCTGCTTGATGACGAGTTGTGAATCTCCTTTGACCAGCAATTGCTTGACACCGTATGATAGTGCCACCTTTAATCCATAGATGAGTGCTTCATACTCCGCCATGTTGTTGGTTGCCTTGAAGTCAAGGTGTACCATGTATTTCACCTTCTCCCCAGTTGGTGCGAGGAGAAGGATTCCAGCTCCGGCTCCCTGCTTCTGCATGGAGCCGTTGAAGTAAAGGGTCCAGTGAGGCTTAGTGAAGGTTGGAACTTGAGGTTCCGTCTTCTGCTCGCTGGGGCCCCCAGGGTTTAATGGAGAGGGAGTCCATTCTGCCACGAAATCTGCCAACGCTTGACTCTTGATTGCTTGTCTCGGAATGAATTCAAGATCGAATTCAGCCAATTCCGCTGCCCACTTTGCAATATTCCCAGTTGAATTGGGATTATGCAGGATCGCTCGAAGTGGATATGAGGTCACCACCGAGACTTTGTGAGCTTGGAAATAGTGTCGAAGCTTCCTTGAGGCAATAAGAACTGCATAAAGCAGTTTATGCACCTCTAGGTATCGAGTCTTGGCATCATGTAACACTTCACTGATGAAGTATACCGGGCGTTGAATGGTCCGGACCCTCCCGGAGGGGTCCGGAGCTTCCTCTTCATTGATCCGGACCCTCTCGGAGGGGTCCAGACTCTCTTCGGGGACCTCCGGGTTCTGGGTGGAGGAACCCGGAGCTTCTTCAGAAATGACCTGGACCCTCTTAGAGGGGTCCGGGTCCTCTGAAGTGGCTTCTTGTGGGTTTGAGTCTGGGAGCTGGGACCCAGACCCGCTTTCAGGAACCTCCGGACCCTCCCGAAGGGGTCTGGATTCCTGAGTATTGGGTAGTTCCGGTCTCTCCGCAACCAGAACCATACTGACGATTTCGTCAGTAGCTGAAATGTAAAGCAACAAAGGCTCACCAGGGTTCGGAGCTACCAGGACTGGTAGGGTGGTGAGGAACTGTTTCAGCTCCTGGAATGCCTTCTCTGCTTCTTCAGACCATTGGAATGGTCCGGACTTCCTCAGTAACTTGAAGAAGGGAAGTGCTCTTTCCGCCAGTCTTGAAATGAACCGGCTGAGGGCTGCTAGACATCCAGTTAATTTTTGGACGTCTTTGATGCGGGTTGGTGGCCGCATGTCTTCAATGGCTTTTATCTTCGCCGGATTAGCCTCTATGCCCCGGTGACTTACCAGGAAACCAAGAAGCTTTCCGGAACTAACCCCGAAGACGCACTTGTCTGGGTTTAGCTTCGTGCGGGTGGCCCGCAGCTTGTCGAAGACAGCCTGCAAGGTGTCCAAGAGGGACTCCTTGTTCTTGACTTTGACCACGATGTCATCGACGTACACTTCCACTATGTCTCTGATGAGTTCTTCGAAAGTTTTGTACATAGCTCGTACAAAAGTTGAAGCTGCATTCTTGAGACCAAACGGCATGGCTGTGTAACAATACAATCCATCCACTGTGATGAATGAAGTATGCTCTTCATCCTCCCTAGACATCCTGATTTGATGATATCCAGAATATGCGTCTAGAAAACACAGTAACTCGCACCCGGAGGTGGAATCCACTATCTGATCTATTCTAGGTAGTGGGAATGGATCTTTTGGACATGCCTTATTCAGTGTGGTGTAGTCGATGCACATCCGAAGTTTCCCGCCGGCCTTGGGCACAACGACTGGGTTCGCCAGCCATTTTGGATGGAAGACTTCTCGGATAAATCCGGCTTCGAGCAACTTCTTCACTTCTTGTCGGATGAAGTTCTGTCGCTCTACAGATTGCTTCCGAGGTTTCTGATGCACAGGCCGAGCATCGGGGTAAATCTTCAGATTGTGCTCAATCACTTCCCTGGGGATCCCAGGCATTTGTGACGGTTGCCAAGCAAATACGTCAACGTTAGCCCGAAGGAAAGTGATGAGCGCGAGTTCCTATTTGTCATTCAACCCACCCGATATGCGGGTGGTTTGAGTGACATCGGAACCAATTTGGACGACTTTGACGGGGATGTCGGTGTCGCCGCTTGGCTGCACACGGGGAGCAGAGGTTGAGCCTCGTTGCCGAATGCTCGGAGGTTTTGGAGCTTGCCCCTGTCTGGAGTCCTCCTCTTGCGCAGTGGTGAGTGCATGGAGCTCCTCCAGAGCAGTTACTCCGGCGGTGCGATCTCCACGAATCCGGAGAACGCCTGCTGGTGTTGGCATCTTCAACACCAAGTATCCATAATGAGCAGCTGCCATAAATTTGTATAGGGCAGGTCTACCCAAGACGGCGTTGAATGGTAAGTTGATCTGAGCGACGTCGAAGACCAACTTCTCGGTGCGGTACTTCTCCCGTGTCCCGAAGGTAACGGGGAGAATTATAGCTCCGAGTGGGGTAATGGCCCCCGGACCTACTCCGGAGAATGGTCGAGAGGGCTGAAGATCCGAAGGTCGAAGCTGAAGTCTGGTAAAAGCTTCAAAGCTTATAAGGTTCAGCCCCGAACCTCCATCCACCATAACATGATGGAGCTGGATGTTGTCGATGGTGGGAGATACCATCAAGGGTAATTGGCCAGCTCCGACCATGCTTCGAGGACAGTCCGAAGCATCAAAAGTGATGGGTGTGTCCATCCACTTTCGATGTGGCTCCGGTCTAGCTGTAGGAGCTACAGCAGCCATATCCCGCCGCATAGTCTTGATGACACGACGAGAAGTGATGTCCCATGATCCACCAAAGATGGTGTTCATGGTTTTCCGACGCTCGTTGTCGGAGACGTCGGAGTCATCGTCGACGGAGGTGTAGACGGCTTTCAGGACCTTTTTGGGGTCCTGAAACCCTAACTCCTCTTCAGCCGGAGCTTCGTCAACCTTCTGTTTTCCCTCCCTCTGTCAGAAAGGAGACCCTTCCCGGCGCTTGTTGTAGCGCTCGGCAAGGTTTTGGACCTCCCGGCAGTCTTCCGGCCTGTGGCTGCCCGTTTTGTGAATGGGGCACCACATTTTGGATTTGTCGCCGTCTTCGGAAGACGGTCGAGGTCGCTTCTCAGGGCGTGGCCCCCGGCCACCAGGAGTTGCAGTGGCTGCAACGTTGGATGTGCCGGCCGACGGCTTCTTCTTGTCGTTGGTCTTCTTTTTCTTCTTGCCACTCCCGGAGGTAGCGGCTTCTTCTTTGGAGGATTTTTTGTGATCCTCCAAGGCTGGTTTGGAGTGCATTTCACGGCCCTCCGCAGCTCTGGCACATTTGTCTGCCAAGCTGAAGAGCTCCGTGACGCTGGTGATCTCTTTGATTGCCAGCTTCTCCAACATCTTCTTGTCTCGTACACCCTGTCTGAATGCCACAATGACAGAAGCGCTTGAGATAGAAGGGATTGTGTTGCGTACCTGAGAGAACCTCTGGATGAATGACCGCAAAGATTCTCCCCCTTTTTGCACGACCGCAAAAAGGTCTAGTTCAGTGCCCGGTCGGGTGTATGAACTCCCGAAGTTGGCAGTGAACTGACGGCACAGCTCCTCCCAACTGTCGATAGAGTTGGGTGGAAGGCTCATAAACCAGGACCTGGCAGTCCCAGTTAAGGCCACTGGAAAGTAGTTGGCCATTACGGCCTCGTTTCCTCCAGCTGCTAAGATTGCAGTGGAGTATATCTGCAGAAATTCTACGGGGTTGACAGTCCCGTCGAATTTTTCCGGCAAGTGTGGCCGGAACTTCTGTGGCCATCTAACCATGCGCAGGTGCATGGCTAGGGCGGAACAGCCTCCTCCTACTCCTTCCAGAGTAGAAAGGTCTTGAGCATCCCGTCTTTCTCGAGCTCGCTCGATATGGACACGGCCATCCTGTTGGCGGTATCGGCGATCAAGCTCCGCCCGGAGGTCATGTGTCGAAAGCCGAGATATCGTATGGGTGCGTCGTGCCCCAGAGGGCAACGACGTCACTTGCTGTGACGCAGCTCGTCTTCGGTTGTTGGAGACATGCGGACCAAGTCTTCCAGACAACGTCCGTCGCTGCGACGGGGCTCGCCCTGAAGGAGGAGGACCCTGGTTGTTGAGGCGTTCGGCCGCTGCTGCGACCAAATGCTCAACATCAGCCCTCCATTGCTCCATGGCATCTCGAGATGCATCCGGAGGTGGTGGTCGCTGGAGAAGAGCACGCGCTGCATGGAGCGCGTGTTCTGGGTTGTCATGACTTGCCGGCGCAGTATGTGACGCCGGCGCACCATCATGTTGTCCGGCACGTTTTGCCGGAGAAGATGGTGGTGGTGGGAGTGTGACTCCTGCTGGTGCTGAGGCTCCTGCTGGTGGCTGCACGTTGGAGGGATTGCCCCCGACAGCCTGAGCAGCAGGTTGCCCATTGGATGATCCAGCCGCAGAATTCACCATTCTTAAAAATCTCAGGCGCCCCTACCTGGCGCGCCAACTGTCGACTGTTGGAGTCGGCAGATCTCCTGACACTACTAAAGTGTTGAAGGAGTTTGTAGTTCGGTGTGGGCGCACGAAGACTCAAGAAGGTGAATCACGATTGGACACGAGAGACTTAGTGGTTTACGTGGTTCGGGCCGCCTGAGCGTAATACCCTACTCCACGGGTGTGTGGTGTTGTATTAGTTTATGTATGAAAGCTCACGTCAATGCGTGTGTGCCTGAGAGCGTTCGAGAGCCCCCTTCGTGTATCGTCGGTCTGTCCTTTTATAGTACAAGGACAAACCGTTACAAGTTAGCCTGGCCCGACATGTGGCCCCGGCGGTTACTAGTATTGATACACGATTAATTGTTGTTAATAACCCTGTAACGGGCTCCAACAGTGCCGTTACAGGTGTTAAGATTGTCCGATTAAGTGTCATTAACATGGAATTAATGACAATTAATCGGGTCTTGAAGTCCGCGGCTATCCTTTGAAGATCCGGAGTCGTTACAATGTCTTCCGGAGGTTTGAGGCGGCCAGCTCTGACGTTTGGACACGTGGCAGCTCCGGAGCTTGCTTGTGGGAAGCGGGAAGCTCCGGGGTGGCCTGGCACGTGTCAGGTCCGGAGCTTCTCTCGGTCAGGGGTTAAGTCCGGAGGTGCCGTTTTGGTACCTAGCCCGGAGCTTCACCCTTGTGGGTAGTAGCTCCGGTCTGGCAGTACACGTGGCAACCTAGGGGTTAACCATGTTGGAGAAGCAGGTCCGGTTATGTCTGACAAGTGGGCCTCCGAGGGTCTTCAATTTGAGTAGACGTCCTTCCCTTGAGATCTTTGTAACCTCAGGGGGTGTATGGTTTTTAGGGTACCGACACTTACCCTTAGAATTGTCACCAAAAGTGACTTGTTCATGATTACCGGGGTTTTCTATGGTGGTGAACATACCATCATTGCCGGTCATGTGTTGAGTGCACCCGCTATCGAGTACCCAATGCTTTCCTCCGGCTTTGTAGTTCACCTACACACATGAAGTTAATTTTTGACTTTAGGCACCCAAGCCAACTTAGGTCCTTGTATGTGAGATACAAGTGTCTTTGGGACCCAAAGTTGCTTGGGGAGCTTCCCCTTCATGCTCTTCATGTCTTTGCCAATGAACCTAGCTTTCACCTTGCCATTCACTTTACTAAGAAGATAATAGCGATCATTGAAAATAGATTTGTAGTTAGTAGGCAATTTAGGTGAAGGTCGGTTAGGAAGAGGACACTCCCTTGTTTGGTGACCGGTGACCTCACAATGTTGGCAATAAGAACCAACTTCCTTGATGAAGCTTGTTCTAAGCTCCGGTGAGGGCACCATTCCTTTGTTGGGCACCGGGAAGGATCCAAGTCCTCTTTTGTTGAAGGCTTTTGCTTGTTGGAAGAGTATTTCCTTGTGCTCGACTTCACCTTTTGAAAGTCTAGCCACACTAGTGCGGAGACTCTCAATTTCTTCCAACAAGTCCTTCTCCCTAGCATTAGCTTTTAAAGACAAAGACTTGTCCAAGACATTAGAGACATGCGAAGTAATGGATATCTTATCATTAAGAGTTTGTTTCTTTGCATCTTTTAACTCTTGATTAAGCATGTCATGAGCAATGTTAAGTGTTTGGTATTCTTGAGTTAGCTTGTTGCGCTCCTCCAAGAGAGTTTGGTGTGCTATGTTGAGCTCATCATTGTCTACCTTGATTTTAGCATTTTCTTCCTCAATTTGCTTGACATGAGATTTGAGCGTGTCATGCTCTTTAAGTATGCTTTCATACTTGTCAAGCAAATCAAGGTTAGCACTCTCAAGTTTAGCACGAATTTCTTCAAGAGTTTTAACCTTACTCTTCTCTCTCTTAATGATAGCATGATATTCATTAATCAAAGAAGTTAAATCATCGGGGGAAAGCTCATCATCACTAGAGTCGTCACATACCTTGGTGTTACCTTTAGCCATGAGGCACATGGGTGGTGGAGGAAGAGGTGAGTCATCATGGTTGGCAATGGCAAGGCCGGCCAAGCTTTCTTCTTCTTCTTCACTCTCTTCATCACTTGTTTCTTCGTTGGTGACCCATTCATTTGCCTCACACATAAACACCTTTTGTGGACCACTTCTCCTCTTTGGGAAGAGTCTTGCCTTCTTACCCTTGTCTTGCTTCTTCTTCCCAAAGGCTCTTGGTTTGGGCTTGGCTTCTTCTTCATCATCATCACTTTCTTCAAGCTTGCGTTGCTTGCCTTTGTAGTTCTCTCTCCTTTTGTCCGGTTTTGAACAATCATAGGAGATGTGTCCTTGATCTCCGCAATTGTAGCATATCTTGCGATCGTCTCTTCTTGGTAGAAATGCCTTCTTCTTGGGATCAAAGGTGTATCCCTTTTTGGTGATCTTGGAGATCAAGCGTGAGAACTTTCTCATCATCAAGGCAAGCTCATCATCGTCATCTTCACTTGACGCTTGCTCTTCTTCACTTGAGCTAGGCTCAACCACCTTCTTCTTCTTGAAGCTTGTCTTCTTGGTGGAGGCCTTTAGAGCAATTGTTTTTGATGATGATTGCTCCATCATCCCAAGTACACTCATCTCATGAGCGTGTATTTCTCCAATGAGCTCCGAAAACTTCAATGTTGTCAAGTGATTCCTTTTGGAGCATGGAGTTGATGATGTTGAACTTCGGCTTGGGAAGGAGCATGAGGATCTTGCGGTTAATAAGTCCCTTGCCAAGAGACGCAATGTCAAGAGCATTAATTTCCTCAATAAGAACATTTAAGCGTGAAAACATTTCATTAACATTTTCATGAGGAAGCATCTTAAATTCATCATATTTAGCTTTGAGCATGTGATATTTAAGTTCCTTTACACGAGATGAGCCCTCATGGATTTCTATCAAGAAAGCCCAAATTTCACAAGCTTTCTCCTTACTAGCAATCCTAGAGAAGACATCTTGACTTATGCATTCATAAATAGCATTCCTAGCCTTAGCATCCCACTTAACTTGATCACCCACATAGTTAAGTTCTCCAAATCCCGCATGAGTCGCTTCCCAAACTTCGGGGGCAATAGCCTCAAGGTAAGCGCGCATGCGTGCTTTCCAATAGGCAAAATTCTTGCCCTCGAAGATAGGAACCGAACCCCCAACCTTGGCCATTTTTGCTCTCTAGCGGTGAAGCTAGAATGATCCTATGAGCAACCTCGCTCTGATACCAATTGTAAGGATCAAAACGCCCAAGAGGGGGGGTGAATTGGGCTTTCTTTCAAATTTTAAGGCAATTAAAAACGAACTACTTAAGCCCAATTCCCAATGCGGTTCTTACTATGCAATCAACGTAGATATAACTTGTGAAGTAAAGATTGCATAATGTAAAGAGAGGGAGAGAAATGCAAACGCTAGGGGACACGAAGGTTTATCCCGTGGTTCGGCAAGATCGCAAGGATCTTCCTACGTCCACGTTGTGGCACCCACCGAAGGGTTTTGCCACTTCCAATGTCACCGAGACAATGGGGTCTTCACTAATCTTCTCCGTTCGCCATCTCCGGCAAGGTGGAGCTCAAGCCTTGTACAAACTTCGATGTTCCGGGCTTCCACACACACCTTGGCAAGCTCCGGAACGATCTTCTTCAACTTCTCACTAGCCTAGAGAGTTCAATCACAAAGAAAGAACGCACACAAGCTTCTCTCTAGCCTATTACAAATGATCTAAAAGTGTGGAAATGTATGCTCTATAGTCTTTAATGCTCTTGGATGTGTAGTTGGCTTCAGGTGATCAAGACTCTTCGGAATGACAGGGTTAGAGGGGTTTTATAGCCAGCTTAACTGAAAT
Organism: Tuctoria greenei; assembly: GCA_036927565.1. Lineage (NCBI taxonomy): Eukaryota > Viridiplantae > Streptophyta > Magnoliopsida > Poales > Poaceae > Tuctoria > Tuctoria greenei. The sequence goes on from JAYESD010000001.1 coordinate 204,784,490, forward strand.
AGCCGTTGGAAAAGTAGGCTGACAGAACTTTACTGTGAACACCGGATGATCCGATGTCTCCCCTCTAGTTATCATCGGTGTAATTACTTCGGCTGACGTCATTTTGTCAGATATTACCGTTATTAGACCGATGTTGCCCCCTGTCTTCTCATCGGATGATCCGGTGGCTCTTCCTCCAGAATTTGCTTGATCTTGATGCTTACTGGAGTGATCAACCGATGTGTGTAAGTCTGCACATCGGATGATCCGGTGCTTCACTTGGTCCAATTGTACTGCAAACTGTACTGATGCACCGATGTTGTTGAGCCCTTCACATCGGATGATCCGGTGAGTTCATTTGTCTGAGGTCTTTTTCTTCAGTTGAATCAACTCGACCGATGTGTTCATTTTGGAAATCATCGGTTGATCCGGTGAGTTGATTTTGTTTGCTACGAGTTGTTTTGAGTGAATCTTTTGTGTCTTGCTCGAATGACCTCTTAGACATTTGTTCCACAAGGCTCTCTGATGATTCTTAAGCATTGTATGTTGTCAATTTTTGATTGAGTGACTTAGACATAGAGCCTTCACATCTTATCTTTATCTCATGAATTTGATCTCGAAAGTTGAGTATCTATGGGTCTCCAATGACATGTTCATTTCATCTTATTGAGTGTTTATGGGGACCTTGCATTCACAAATTCATTAGTAAAGTTCAATGGTTGTCATTAATCACCAAAACCGTACTACATGAGGGGGGCCTAGATGCTTTCAGAGATGTATCTCTCACGTGACACCACGTCGCTGCCTTATGATCTTCATATTGCTACGTGCGCATGGACGACTTCTCTTGTGGCTAGATAGATTGAGAGTGTGAGTATGTACTTTCTACTGTGTGAACCGCTGTTGTACACTATGTTGTAAATAATATCTTATTATGAAATGAAAACTTTGTATCTTTACTATGTCTTTCGTGTGTGCTTTTGGATGCCGCATCACACGGCACCACCAAATGCGATTCCTGGAATGTCGGACCCCGATCCTCACAACCAGTTACAACAAATATTAAAATCATATCAAAGTCACATACCTCCAAAACATTCTGTGAACAGTAACCATGTCTTCCAATATATTTTGGTTGCTCGAACTCTGGAACAGTAACCGGTATGTGTATACCATCAATTGCACCAATGCAGTCTTTAAAATGAGGCTATGACCTTGGTTCTTGTAATTTCAGTGAACAGTAGTAAATTGTGGGTCTTTTGGTTTTATAATGTCACAACCCAATCACATAATAGATTCTAGAACTGAAAACATTCTACTAACAGTCTCAATGACCTGTCTAAATGATCGAGGTGCATCACAAGTCCACAAGAACGTACCAAGTGCTTCTTTTGTGAACATCCTTCTACTTGATCGCAACCCAAAATTATGTACTAATGTTTCATGAAGTTGTAGGAAAATTGACCTTGTCATCCTGAACATATTGTAGCACTCTTCTGGATTTCGAAGTTGCAATTCGACCCACTGAATTCCAGTCATAACAAGAATATTTGTATTAACTATGTTCTTATTGCCACTCAAGCCTGCACCCATGTACTCCACATCTAAATATGCCACCATAAAATCATCATCATTACTTCCATGATTAGCAGTAGAATAATCATTAGGTGTACCTATAATTATTTGTAACACAACCCCATTGCAAGATTAAATATTAATAATAATTCAAAACTCAAAATAGAATAAATGAGATATGACAAATAACGAAATATCAAACACATAATGTCTCACACATAACTATCATAAACACAAAGGTCTCACACATAACACTAATGTATCACACAAAGTGCATAAACATAAATGTCCCACACATAAGTTGCATAAAAATATTAAACCCTATTTTTTTTTACTGTCTTCCCATGCCCTCCTTATCCAATTTAATCTCCCATGTGATGTCTTAAAAGTAATGAACATAGATTCTCCTTGCTTTTAAGAAGTTGTGTTGCATAGTAATATTCATCAATGTCTTCTTCAGCCCCATCCTTGATGACCTGATCCATCATATTCATAATCTATTCTCTCACAGTGTCAACAACTTGTGGTACTGCTGCATTATTATTTGAAGTCTTCTTCTCATAAGCTTCCACTAATCGCTTCATATAAACATCTCTCATGTTTCTTTTCTTTTTTCTCTCAGGAGAGCATGGGTTGGCCTTTTTCCACTAGTAACATTAGCACTTTGATCACCTTGTGTCTCACCCACAATCCTGTCCTTGACATCACCATCAACTTGACTAGTTCCACATGCACACCATTTGTAGAAACAAACGAAGTCTCATTTGTAATGCTAATAGCATCAAACATGATTCACATTTGATCCTAATCTTGAAGTGACAAATCTTTAAATGTTATACATCCTGATATAGCCTGAAAATACAAAACACATTGGTTAGTACACAGAACTAATTATGCACAAATGTAGTGCATGAACAGAAAATCAATGTATACTTACAATATTTTGCTCTTTGCTATCATGCATCATTAGCCACAATACAACATGTTGTGGGATCTCTTCCTAATCCAGTAGCTCTTATGTTCAAAGTCTTCCATTGAGTATATTTTTTTTTCAAAACATCCCACCTATTTTTCATTTGACTTTCATTGTATGGCCTTTTGGTACGTTCATAGAACTTTCGAACAAGATTTGCATAACCCACACTATTCAAACAGTGTTGTGGGCGATTGTGGACAAGGACTTCTTCAACGTAAATTTCATTGAAAGCTTTAGCGGCAAATGCATCCCATTTTGCTACAACCTTTTGTGGCTTTTCCGTCTATAATATTGGAGATAAATACATCAATCAAGCAAAAGTGCTGCGGACTAGGTACAACTAACAACTTCAAACAAAAGTAAGCAAAATTAGATTGCATAGCATGGAATGACGTTAGGTCATTTAGCTTCACAACAGTAAGCAATCAATTTATCATTAGATCATTGACAACGCATAGCATGGAATGCATACCAGCACGTATTGGACGGAATCTGCGTACGAGCAGAAGGCGCCAGAGGGCGGCTGTGAACTATCTACGTATAGATCAAAATTCATGGAATCAATCGATCAAAAATCTTCAATGAATCTAACAATTAGAAGACACCTGACCATGATCAAAAATCTAGAAATCAATCAATGAATTATTTTCTGCACCTTAGAGGAAGGAGACGTGGGACAGGGTCTGGGTGTGTGACGGCCTGGGCGCACGAAGGCTTGGGCGGGCGACGGGGAACATGACAGCGTAGGCGCGCGACTGCCTGGGCACGCAACGACCAGCAGCGCTAGGACTCGGCGTGGGCGCGCGATGGCCGACGGCGCTGGGGTGCGGGTCCGGTTGGCGGTGACCGGGGCTTGGACGGGCGACGATTGGCGCGGGGGTCCGGTTGGCGACGGCGCGCAGCGACCGGGGCTTGGACGGGCGACAGGCGAGCGGCACCTGGGCGCGCGGCACACAGAGACTCGGCATCGCCGATGGCGGCGCATGGGAGCGTAAGGAGACTGACGGTTTCGAGATGGGTACCGGTGGAAAAGTGCCCCGCTTAACTCCAGACGGGCCTTCCACATTGTATTCTCAGTAACCGGGTTCCTGTTGTTTTTGGTCTCCTCATTAAGCGGCTTAGGGGCTAAGCAAGTGTTTGGTGGGGGTTTTTTGCTTTTTTTTTATTGATAAGCGGATTTTAATGAAACGAATAGGCCCCTATTGTCGCACAGAGAAGTGATAGATTGCTCTTGTGTTCGTGTAAACAGGACATGTGAGGAGGTGCTACTATATGTGTCGCGATTGGTTGGGACGAGATGGAGTTGAAAGGAAAAAAACTGTTTTTTAAACTTTGAATGCATTTTCTTATAAACGTAATACCATTTTGTAATCTGTTTGAACCACCGTGTTGCTTGGAACGAACCATGCATATTGAATGAGATCTAATATGAATAATTTTTTCAAAGTCAACATTTTAGATGCTCTATATCAACAGTTTTAGCGAAATACTGAATGTTTATTTAAAAATGTTGAGTGAGTTTTAAAGAAAATGTTGAACCTTTTGTTTTAAAATGTTGATGGTGACTCAATGAGGCAACTTGGACCACATTGCTATTCAGTTGATCTATGGATTGACTCTTACATGGCGCTCAGAGATCGCAAAAGGCTAAAGTCTTAGTCCTGACGCATTCGCCTGGGTCCGCGCAGTATGTAAAAAACCTCAAATAGGGAGTGTCACCTATTGTATATAAGTGACTAGTGTAAGGCCGTTTCTTGCGCTGCAGCCGTTCGCACGCTGGCTGATATTGATCGCCTTGTGTTACATCGGCAATGCAAATCCTAGCTGTCCGCTGCCACCAGGGTCTATCTAGGTCGCACGTACGTAGATCGGCTGATGCACCTAAACCTGATGGCCAGATAGCTTTAATTTGCTCGGATTGTAGAAAGTATTAACTTTATACTTATCATTTCCTTGTAAACCGAAGTCTGTTGTACTCGGTTGGGATCAGATGAACGTATGGGTGCATGCAACCCACCCGATATTCAGGGCTGCATGCAACCAACTTCTGCTGCACCTCAACAGCATGCAGATCGATAGGATCGTTGCTAGTGGAGTCCCCTGTATTTATTGACGTGTGATCAATGAAAATACTCGATGATCGTTCCTTAATATGGTATCAGACGTCATATGATCCTTGGCTTCCGCTGAATTCCATGGCGAGCAACATCTCTTCTCCGTCTGGTTCCTCAATATGTTCAAAACATGGTGTAGTTTTGCGCCTCACTTGTCCATATACATCTCAGCAAAATGGTAGAACTGAGCGCATATTACGCACACTTAATGACAGCATGCGTACCCTTCTGCTTCATGCTGGTGTGCCATCTTCATTTTGGCCCGATGCTATTGTCACAGCCACGTATTTGCTTAATCGCCAGCCTTGTCGAGTTCGCAGCAATCTCACACCCCATGAACTCCTTCTTGGTAGTCCGCCGACCTATGATCATTTCCGGGTCTTCGGTAGTTTGTGCTATCCTAATACTGTTTCCACAAATTCACACAAACTCCAACCCCTATCAGTGCCATGCATTTTTCTGGGTTACCCTGCTGACACCAAAGGCTATCGGTGTTACAACCCGGAAACTAAAAGAGTGCTTACCTCTCGACACGTTGTGTTCGATGAATATGTTTTTCCTTTCAGGAATATGAAAGTGGTGTCCCATTCTGTTCCTCCAGCGAACAATCAGGCATCTGATCCGGTTTTTATTCCGGTGCTGGCCCGATCAGATCATCATGCAGCTCCGCATGCATCTGGTCCCACCGCGGCGGGACGATCAGATATCCATGAAACTCCGCATGGATCTGGTCCACAAGTTGCGAACCATCCGCAACACCTGATGGCATCGGGTGCTACATCTGCAGAAGTAAATGCGGACTCAATGTCCTCCTCCGCTGCACCACATGCAGCATCTTCATCAGCACAAGTGCCATGCACTAACGTGCATGATGATGGCACCAGGACTTCTTCGGTGGAGCCGGCATTGATACCAGCTGCACCAACTGATAATCAGCGTCATCCAATGATCACGCGAGCGCGTGCTGGGATCATCATGCCAAATCCAAGATACGCAAATACTCACTACTACAAAAAGCATTTTTACAGGCGCCTCAAATTTTCAAACACAGACGGTCCTTAAAAATATGCGACTGTGATGACGAATGATATAATAACCGCCTATGATGAAAGAACAACACAGGCGGATTTTAAAGAACAACCGTCTGGGTAAATACATGATCTTCACGGGCGGTTCTTAATTAAGAACCGCCTATAATGCAATGAACTTCACAGATGGATTTTAAGAAACAACCCCCTGGGTAAATACATGATCTTCACGGGCGGTTCTTAATTAAGAACCGCCTGTAATGCAATGAACTTCACAGATGGATTTTAAGAAACAACCGCCTGGGTAAATACATGATCTTCATAGGCGGTTCTTAATTAATAACCGTTTGTAATGTAATGAACTTCACAGACGGTTCTTAATTAACAACGGCCTGAGAAGATCTTGTATTTTCAGTGGCGGTCATTGTTTAAGAACCATATGTAGTTGTTCAATTATCACAAGTGGTTTTTATTGAAATTACAGAGATGTAGTCGTTGCAATTATCACAACCGTATGTAGTTGTTGCAGGGAAAATTGTATCAGGAAAAAACACAGACGAACGGATACTAGTATAGTAATGCATTATAGGAAATGCTCGATCACCAGTGAGGCTGGCTTAATTGTGATAATACACCATTAGAGGCTTTACAATTGTTCAAAGATAATTTCTTTACACACTGAACAAAAATCATGCTACATTCATTGTAGATCGACGGTGAAGCTCCCATCAATCAATCTAAATTGTACTGTCCTGCTTGCTCCCGAACACGTCTCTTATATTCCGCTGGATCCTGAAAATATTGACACTATTTAAATTAACAAATGTCGAAGGAGGAATGAATAACCTACATTGGTCACTAAGTCAAAGTGTCATCTAACCTTGATAAGTAGATTATAGCAATCATTTTCAACATCAGGCACATTTGGCTGATGCAGCAAACGCTGAACTTCAAGTAGTATAGTTTTGATTGTAAAGGCACTACACCACCCCTACGAAATATAATTTAAGCAATATAAGAAACCAATTCAAATAATTTCAACAACAATTATAAGTAATAATTACATGAACAAAATAGGTCTATCTTACAGTCTCTTGATCAAGAATACCGATGCAGAGTGCTCCCGAACGATGGACATTTGGGTGGAAGAACCCAATTGGAAAGGCACATCTTGGAGACACCAAGGGATAGTCCTCAGAGAAGGAGATTGTCAGGGGTAGTAACCATCTTCCCATTCAGTCTGCAAAAGAAATTTATTTATAGGAGGACGATGGTTAAACTCATATTGTGCTTGTTCTTCACGAATTACCCCTTCTTTACTGGAGACGATGCACTGCCACTTCAATAAATCTCCTGATTCAGGCTTCGTAGAGAAACCCTACGCGGAGAAATTGAAAATACCAAAAACAAACAAGACGGAAAAACAAACTACAGTTAAGTTCATCAGTCCATTACAGATACATATGTATATACAACCATGCGACTGGTGTGCCATATGTACATACATGGGGATGGTTCTTGCGCCACGCCAAGCGCTCCTCCTTCAATCGGCTACACGCACGAGACATCATTATCTAAAAGACCAAACTTCCAAACTTCCAAATTATTGAGTCCAAATGCATATGTACACAAATGCAAAAGGACACAATCCATATACCAACATTGTTCTAAGTTGATTTCAGAAGATACAAATATATACAATATATATCATCTCGCATTGCTATATACATTTTTTCCAGCATTGACATCTTCTCGCATATAGGGTTTCAAATTCTTTTTAATGCTTCTCTCTACGCGCTTGATGTTTTCTGGTTCCGTGAAAAGGTACATCTCTTCATACTGATTATATTCCTCTTCATTATCTCCCACATTCTCAACCCCAACAATATTTTGCTTTCCAGAAACAACTATGTTCAACTTCTCAGTTTCTGGATCTTGAACATAAAAAACTTGTGCAACATTATTGGCGAGAACCCACAGGTCATCTTTGTAACCCACTTTATTCAAGTCTACCAGTGTCAGTCCGTAATTGTCCACTTTCAAACCATCAGGATGTTTGACCCATTGGTACTTAAATACGGGCATTACCATTCTTTCGCCATAATCGAGTTCCCATATTTCCTCTATGAACCTGAAGTATGTGGTCTTCAGCCCTTGTGAATCATAAGCCTCAATACGAACACCACTATTTTGTGCAACACTCTTGCAGTACTGCAACAACACAAAGCTCTGTACCAACTTCTGTGCGAGCAGCTATGCGTTTTCTTCTCGGGCTTAATGCAATGAAGGATGAAATCAAAGCTCTGCATGACAACAGAATGTGGACTCTGGTCCCACGACCTTTTGGCGTCAACATAATCACAGGGAAATGGGTGTTTCGGAACAAGTACAAAGTTGATGGCACATTTGAAAGGAGAAAAGCAAGATGGGTAGTCAGAGGTTTCGCACAAAAACAAGGTGTTGATTTTGATCAAACCTTTTCTCCAGTTGTCAAACCAGCTAGTATTCGTATTGTTCTTCATCTTGCTGCTTCAAGGCAATGGCCCGTTCATCAACTGGACGTGAAAAATGCTTTCTTACATGGTCATCTCAATGAGAGAGTATATTGCTATCAACCAGCAGGTTTCATTGACAAGGATTATCCAGACTATGTGTGCTTGTTATCCAAGTCTTTATACGGTCTAAAACAGGCTCCGCGAGCCTGGTTTGAGACATTTTCAAGTGAGCTTTGTGTCATGGGATTCAAGCATACTTTGTCAGATTCTTCGTTATTTGTTTACCGCAATGGTACAGAGATGGCATATCTTCTTCTCTATGTCGATGGTATCGTGCTCACAGCATCTTCCACGCCGCTGCTGCAGAAATTTGTTCATCATCTTCAGATGAAATTTTCTATGAAGGATTTAGGGCCTTTAAACCATTTCCTTGGTATTCATGTTCAGAGAACTGCTGACGGGTTTATACTTGATCAGGAAGCATATGCCAATGATGTGCTGCAGCGTGCAGGAATGTTAAACTGTAAACCGCTCTCTACGCCGGTTGACACTAAACCAAAGCTATCTGCAACTGATGGTGTTCCAGTCGATGATGCTTCTTTATACAGGAGCATCAAGGGAGCTCTTCAATATTTGACTATGACTCGACCGGATATTACTTATGCAGTTCAACAAGTATGATTGCATATGCATGCTCCACGGAGTACACATTGGGCACTCGTCAAAAGAATTCTACGCTACATCAAAGGTACGACAAGTTTTGGCCTTCACATTCGAGCGTCGCCAAATATAAGTCTCACAGCATATTCAGACGCAGATTGGGCTGGATGTCCTGACACTCGAAGATCCACTTCGGGTTACTGTGTTTTTCTTGGAGACTCACACATTTTTTGGTCTTCAAAGAGACAAACAATGGTTTTCCGAGCAAGTGCAGAGGCAGAGTACAGGGCAGTGGCTAATGCTACAGCTGAATGTTCTTGGCTTCGACAGCTCCTTCATGAATTGCATGTTGATCTTCCAAAAGCAAGATAATATATCATCCATATATCTCACTCAAAATCCAGTTCATCATCGTCGAACCAAGCACATCGAATTGGACATTCATTTTGTTCGAGAGAAAGTTGCTTTACAGGGAATCAAGGTGATTCATGTGCCCACACATATGCAATATGCCGACATATGACGAAGGGGCTTCCTACTTCGGTTTTTGAGGACTTTCGCACCAGTCTTTGCATCGTGCCAGCTACTGCTACGACTGCGGGGGGGGGGGGGGGGGGGGGGGGGGGGGGGGGGGGGGGGTAGAAAGTATTAACTTTATCCTTATCGTTTCCTTGTAAACCGAAGTCTGTTGTACTCGGTTGGGATCAGCTGAACGTATGGATGCATGCAACCCACCCGATATTCAGGGCTGCATGCAACCAACTTCCGCTGCACCTCAACCGCATGCAGATCGATAGGATCGTTGCTAGTCGAGTCCCCTGTATTTATTGACGTGTGATCAATGAAAATACTCGACGATCGTTCCTCAATACGGATGAGAGGCGAGGCCCCCTCCAAATTGCGTACTTACAATATATTTTCTCCGTTTTTAAAAGTTTGTGGTTTTGTAGTTAAAAATATACTACAAAATTAAAAACTTTCAGAACGGTGGAAGTATCAGTATAGCTACTAGTTTTTTCATCAAGCAAACATCAGAATCAAGAGCGAGGGAACCAACCAGTGATCTATGTGTAGGACTGTCAATAGAGCTCGAGGCTCGAGAGCTACTTGAGTTCGGCTCGTTAAAAGCTCGATTCGAGCTCTGCTCGACAGATAAACGAGCCGAACTCGAGCTTCATCTCGAGCTCGCGAGCCTGACGAGCTCGAGCTCGTTAAGCTCAATAAGGCTCATTTAGAAAAATTATATTTTATAAATATTATTTGATAATATTTTTTCTTGAATATTATTCATTTTTATTGTTTAAACGAGCTTTCTGAGCTTGAACTCGAGCTTTTACGAGATTCAACCGAGCCTAACTATTTAAACGAGTCTTATCGAGCCGAGCTCGAGCTTGACTGCAGGATCGATTGGATTTCAGGATCGGCTCGAATTTTTAACAAGCTCGAGCCTCGGAGGGCAAGCTCGCTCGAGCTCGGCTCGTTGACAGACCTATCTATGTGCGTGTGTGTGGAGTGTGCGGTTGGGACGTTTGGGTTTTGCCCTTTTCTTCTGCATCTTCACCGGCCAGTTTGGTGCTCGGTCGCGTGGCTCCATCTCGTCTATTCCCATTCGGCTAGGACCGGAGCGAGGCGGGGAAATATGCATGGACGTCCATTTGCCAACCGCCACCATTCATTACGCCAACCGCCGTGCTCGCTCGCTCGGTCGTTGCACCCGTCGGTCAGTTCGCTGAGCCGTCTCGTCTCCATCGGCCGCCAGTGGTGATCCATCGACGTCTCGTCTCTCACCGGCCGCTGCCGTGTCACGCTTTTTCTGTTAGCTTGGAGCCTCTAGCTGGTCGTCCAGCTTTCACTGTAACAGCTAGCTTTGCAGCAGCAGGGTCATCAGCAGGAGGCAGAAACGTTTTTCCACGCTCTCCGTCACTGCAGCAGCTATATGTTGCTGTAGACCTGTCAACGAGTCGAGCTGGAGTAAGCTTACACTCTGAGGCTCGAGCTCGTTAAGAATTTGAGTCAAACTCGAGTCAAGCCTCAATTTCGGTTGATCCTGCTGTCAAGAGATCCTGCTGTCAAGCTCGAGCTCGGCTCGATAAGGCTCGTTTAAATATTTAGACTCGGTTGAAGCTCGTAAAAGCTCGAGTTCGAGCTCGAGAAGCTCGTTTAAGCAATATCATCAATAATTTTCCACTTGCACTAGAGACAATCATATAGACAAGCCTTTTTAGTATCAACCTCTTAAATGTGTGATCCGTTAGGTTCATATGTGTAAATGATCGTGAACGAAAACAATTTTCGAATCACAAGTCAGCGGAGGTACCTAGCAGGACATACTGACTCCTGAATATACATAAAGATCATATCAGCAGAACTTAGGTACTCCACATACTAATCCATTTGTCACATGATACCAGTCAAACTCAAGGCGAGATAGTGTCACCCTTGTGATAGCTTGATCATTCACTTGATTAAATAGTAGATTCTATATATGACTAACTTTTAGTCATTATGCTTAACTCTTTAATCATATTGGCATGACCATGCATTTTCTAATCCAACTATCTCGAGAGGCTCAAAGATCGCATAGGATGTGTAAGATTACATAGGACATACGGGACTGTTACCACTTGCCGCCTACCCCTACGACCCATGGGCGTACGAGATATCCACCGCTACTTGTGTATCCAAACACCACGTTTGCATAACTAAGTAGTACCTTAGATCCCAGTATGAACCTAATGTAATCCTAACTCCTAATGATTGTTGAACTAATGTCGGAACTAAACTCTAATGATTCTACACTAACATGTCCCTACTTTTACATAAATGGACTATAGTGGAGGCCTATGATGATTATGATAACATATCAATAAAATTATGGTACTAACATAATAACAACAATTCCTACCACGTACATGGAGTACACAATCAAACAATAAATGTGCAATCCAAACACAAGTATAGGAAATGACTAACTTCATTATCAATGTATAAGTCAACATAAGAGAGGATGGTACAAAAGGCATACCAATATCCCTTAGCTAACTTGGGAACTTGAGAAGCTTCTCTCTAAGCCTAAACTCCACTAAGACTTGGAAGAGAACCAATACAAAAGAGTGATTGATCAGTGTGTGTATGTGTGTGTGTGTGTTTCCCCAGTTATACCCAATATAAGGTATTTTGGCATCATTTCTTGCTCGGAATTAACTGTCACAACATCAGGGAGTCACCAGGAGTCATCACATGGAAGCACGTGGGAAAACGAGGCTCAAACTAAATCGACTGACTAGGAGGGTCGGCCGGCCTGGCCCTAGCTCCCCTCAGTCATTGCTAGCCCCTACCCATTGGTTTATGGGCCTTTGTTCTGCTTCTAGATGATTAACGGTGAGAAAGTGTTAGTGCCTGCCAATATGCGGGGCATTTGTTCCATGGGAGTCCAGTGGCGACATCTGATTGGTTGAAAGTGTGTTTCATTGCCATATGAATGTGCATTCACCTCAAATATATGTATAATTTCTCCAAGTACATGTCGAACCACATTATTTGTAAATAACATTCATGTAAGAAATGTTATATTCTCCATGAAAATGAGTTAAATTGAAGGTCAAAAAGATACTTAATGACCACAACGGCTTCCACCACCTAAGACCTACCTATAAAATCCGTGGGCATGCGAGATATCCACCGGTAACGACAAACCTAGACACCACATCTACATTATCGATTACTATCCTAATCCCCTTGATGATAGATCAAATACTAGGGTTTCTAACTAGTAGAGCAATGAACTCAAAAACAACTAAGGGAATAACTTGCTTGAATTAAAAAGTAAACTCAAATGGAAACATAAATACATACTTGTAAAGGAAGTATCTGTCAAGGTACAAAAGTGGGAGAAGCTTGGCATACCTGAGTTTCTTCCTTAAGTGGAGGAAGCTCGACAAACTCGAACCTCCTTCTCCACCTCACCCTCATTCTATACCTATTATCTAAGAACTATCGAGGCAGCGATATGCCTTTAAAGTGAAGATCAATATGGAGAAGTGTGAGTCACCCCTATTTATACCGTCCAAAGTTAGTTTGCTGCCAAAATCCACGGGAGGAGTAGTTACCATCGACTTTAGCAGCTCAGCAGTGATCAACATTTGTCGGGGCTATAGAGACCGCACAAGCGGCAAGTCACCGACTAGGGGGGTCGGCCAACTCCCCCTGGCCCTCGTGGCTTCGAAGCTTCTACACGTGTTTGTCTTGTGGGCTCTTGCCATGGGTATTGGGTGCATCGGTGTTTTTACGTTGATTGGAAACCATGTGGGCCCATGGATCCTCGTGCTCACATGTGATTTGTCAAAATTCCTCTTTTCTTTATTTATTCATGCAAACTCCTTCAAATGTGGGCAAAATCACTTGCATACAAAATTACACCAACACTTGTGGAAATCCTTAGTAAACTAATCCAATCACTATGTTGGTTGTTCAATTCATGCCTTTTATATAGAGATTTGACTGTCAATTTGGTACTTAAAGACCATAAACACTTATGTGAGGTTATTATGGGAGATAGATCTATTATTAAGTCGAAGGTAAATTAGGGTTTCAAGGAAGGTTGGATGCCAACAGTGGTGGTAGAGGTCATTATGTTATGATGAAATTCAATAATTAAGATGAATATAGTTGTATAAAAATTGTCTGAAAGAAGATCAACTTCATAGTGTGAGGGTGATTGTTTATACATCTCATGAGGATGTAGAGAATATTGATGACGTGGCCAATCCCAAGCAAAATTTCCACACATGTAATATCTCATCCAAATAATATGAAACAAACCAGACACCCTCATGTTGCACTCATCACAACAATAGCACATTAGCAAATACCCCTTAGGCTCCGAGCACAAATAAAGGTTCGGTGTTTCATATCCTTCTATTTCATCATCTTAAAATAAAACCACATAAATTGAGTCCATATAGTAACATTGTATCTGATATATTATGATTTAACAACTCAAATATGTCTTCAATAATATCTACTATACTCCTTCCGTCCCAGGTGAACTTTATTTTTAGGATTCAAACCACACATTAGTCAACATATAAAATTACCTCAACACCCTTCATCAATACAATTCCTCCCACCTTCATTCAATGGCAGCCTTAGAAACTGAGCTAGTGGAGGACGCGAGTAGGGAGCTGAGAGAAAGGAGAGAGTAATGGCAGTGTGGACAGCTGACATTGATCACACGGTAGAAATAAAGTTGAGCTGGGACAAACAAAATTGACTGGAAATAATGTTCAACTGGGATGGAGGGAGTATTTTGTAGCATTATCACTACATGAAAATATGAATAAGGTGTCGGTTCAATTAGAGGTGTCGGCCCCCGACGCATTTAAATCAACTTTAAGTGTCGGTTTAAGAAAACCGACACCCATAAACTAAAGGCGTCGGTCGTACTTAAAAAACCGACACACTTAATAAATGTGTCGGTGCAACCGACTCTTTTAATAAATATGTCGGTTCAACCGACGCTTTCCCGTCCTCGGTGAAAAAACCGCGGTAGCCAAATATTTTTATACTCCAGTCCACCGCACGCCTGTTCCAAAATTTTTTATTACCGCACGTCCACCTCCCGCCCACGCCTGTATATTTTCCCTGGTGACACAACTCCCGTCAACCCTAACCCACGAGCCTCTTCCTCTCCTTCTCGCTTCCACGCCCACTACTCCCCACCACGCACAGCTCCGAAGATCCAGGCGCGAGGGAGGCGCTCGAGCGAGCGGCGCGAGGGCGGGCGGCGCAGGCGGCGCGAGGGAGGCGCGTGAGCGGGCGGCACTCGGGCGGACGGCGCAGGCGGCCCGTGGGAGGCGAGCGGGGGGCGCGCAGGCAGCGCGAGGGAGGCGCACGAGCGGACGACACAGGTGGGCAACGCAGGCGGCCCGCGGGAGGCGCGCGGGGGGGCGCGCAGGCGGCACGAGCCGCGCGGCGGCGCGCAGGCAACGCTCGACGGGGCAGAAGATGCAGAGACGCGCGTTTTCATCTTCATCGCTTCCACATCGTGTTCAAGATTGATGTTCATCATTCTCTATCATTTTTTCCCGAGACCAGAGGTCGAAGAACATTGGTGTTGGAGCAAAAAATCGACCAGAGCGCTTCCTTACCTACCATTTCTCTCCAACATTGGCGATGGAAATCGGCAGGGCGTCCGTGGTCGATAGGAACGAGGTCGGAGGAAACATTTTTTTGTGTGTGTCAGAGCGTCGGTTTCCACCGGTACCGCCGCTTTTAAAATATTTATATGCATCGGTTGAAATGGCTGACGCATTTATAATTAAGAGTGTCAGTTTTCTTAAACCGATGCTCATAAAGGATAAGGGTGTCGCCCCCGACGCATTTATACGTTAAATGCGTTTGTGGGATTTTGTCGGTTAAGAGCGTCAGTTCACCGACACTTTTAGTGTATGAGTGTCGGTTTCTATAGACAGTCGACACTTATATAGCCGACACCTGTTGGTGGGTAAATCCGGCAGATCTCCTGAAACTACAATCAATAGTCCAGGGAGTTTATAATTCGGTAATGGGCGCGCAGAGATTCAAGAGATGGTGGCAAATTGACACAGAGGTTTACGTGGTTCGGGCCGCCTGAGCGTAATACCCTACTCCATGGAGTGTGTTGTTCTTGTATTGAGCGTCTAAGAGCTTTCAGTGATTGTGTGTGCTTGAGAGCGTGTGAGAGTCTAAGAGAGCCCCCTTTGCGTATCGCTAACCAGTCCTTTTATAGTACAAGGACTGGTCGTTACATAGTTAACCTGGCCCGACATGTGGCCCCGGCGGTTACTAATTTTTGATACATAATTAATGAGGTTTATTACCCTTAATATCGTGGTAACAGGCCTTAACAGTGCCGTTATTGGTATTAAGGGCCTTTCGATCGTGTGTCATTAATATAGTATTAATGACACTTAATTGGGTCTTGAAGTCTTTGATTGCCCCTTGAAGGTGAGCCATTGGGGGCCCACCAGTTTGATCGCTGAGGTTGAAGGTCCGGCAGTTCAGACACGTGGCAGCTCTGGAGCTTACCGTCGTGGACGGGTAGGTCCGGTGTTGTCGGACACGTGTCGGTACTAGAGCTTTCCTCTGTCTGGGGTTAGGTCTGGGGCTGCCATACTGGTATCCAGTCTGGAGCTTTCCCATGTGTGGGCGATAGCTCTGGTCTTATGTTACACGTGGTGGCCCTGGGACTAACCATGTCAGGGAAGCAGGTCCGGTTACAGCTGACATGTGGGGCCTTAGGAGGTATTCAAATCTGGTAGATGGAGTCTCCTTGTGATCTTTGCAATCCCAAGGGGTATCCGGTATGCAGGGTACCGACAGTGGCCCCCTGGGCCCACCTCTGAGAGAGACATTTTGGATGAAGTCATTCTGCCGGAGGTGGGTCCATTCTTCAGTTTTTGAGCCGTGTCTTCACAGGTCTTCGGATGTGCCGTTGGTAGTAGTGCGCAGTTAAACCACCGCCGCGTGGCATATCCTAGATGCGGCAGGTGAGATCTTAGCGTGCGGATCTCATGCAATTGAAGGTCGCCGGTTCCCGATACGAAAATCGTATCGGTTCCGCGCGCCCTGTCAGGCCGCCGCCTTCGGGTTTCCCGCCTTTCATGATGGCAACCGTTCGCTTGGAGTAAGGGCCTCGACTTGATCGTCGGGGTGGTCCCGGGCCCCCTTGTCATTTGTAGGGTGAAGTTTTTGAATGGTATCGTTGGCTCCTCTGCGGTTTCCATCCAAGCGTTGCGGGGGCTTACTTAAGAAGGAAAACACACACCATTTGGGGGTTCTTTACGCCTTTCATTCAAACTTGCGCTCAAATCCTCCAAACTTTCACTTGCTTTTCATATCTCACCCCACTGTGCTGCAATGGAGTTGGGTCTTCGCTAGAGCCGCCTGAAGATGGACGGTGATTTGAAGAAGGTCCGGGCCCTCATGGGGTGGTCCCCTGACTTCTTCAACCACCTGGTCTATGTCGGCAAGCTTCCTTTCATGAAGGAGCACATCGGCGACATGGTGTACTTCTCCGCGTACGCCATGGTGGGACTGATCCCACCTTTCTCCACTTTTTTTCTTGATGCTGCTCGCCTTCTATGGTCTACAGCTGTACCACCTTGGCCCCCACTCCATTCTTCTGGTGTCGATGTTTGTCCACTTCTGCGAGATGTGGGTGGGCATTCCCCCCTGCGGTGAGCTCTTCCGCACCTTCTTCATCATCTAGACCACCGGCAAGAGTGACGAGTACCTTGTCTTCTATTATTTTGTGAAGCGCAAGAAGTTCCCATACAAGTACTTGCGGTCGTTCCCTTCTAGGAAGTGGGACGATTGGAAGAAGGATTGGATCGTCATCAGGGTGGAGGAGCATGAGAAGCTGGAGCTGCCCGAGGGCCTCCCCAACGTCAACACTCCAGCTTGGAGTGAAGCTCCGGTGTTATCAGACGCCTTCAACCCTACTCTGACCAAGATCTACCAATGCGTGGAAGGAGGGGTGACTCCTCAGGCGGTATTTTGCAACTTCCTGACCAACAGGTGGGCTCCGCTGAAGAAGAGGGAGAAGCTTGCTTGGGCCCTCAACAGTGTGATGGACGACGACCGGATCGAGACCAGTTTGAAGTCCAACATGGAGGGTGCAACTTTGAAGTTTCACCTCAAGAAGTTCCAGCATGGCATCGACATCGAGGGTGATGACTTGACTTTGCCAGCGGCTTTCCTCCCTCTGAACATGGAGGCAGAGTTCAATAGAGAGCTCCGACGGAAGATGCCAGTGCTTGACGACCTTGGTGTCGTTGAGAGGTGTTCGATCACCGGGTTTGCGATCTCTGGAGCTTCCGAGGGTGGTCCCCCTTCCGTCCCAGAACACAGATTTGAAGTCATGGGCAAGGGCAAAGAGTTGGCCAAGCCCTCAAGCCGTAAAAGGAAGTTGAAGCACTCTGACGGGAGGTCAGTCAGACCTGCTCCTTCCATGGCGGCTCCTCCCCGGAGGGGAAGGTCTTCATCGGTGGCAACTACTCCAACATCGACATCTCCCCGGGGTGCTAGCTCCGGCCATGCGGCTCCAGCACCAGGGCCAGATGAAGGCTCTAGGTCCGGAGGTCCTTCCCGGTCGAGGGGGGCCTCAACCCGAGTGATGCCGACAGCAGCACCGAGCTCCGGGGAACCTTCCGGAGCCACCACGCCAGTGGCGACAGGGTCTGGCTCCGAGCGTCCGGAAAAGAGGTTCCGTGCTAACTGGTGCAGAAGCCTTTCGAGGTAATTTTTGATTTTTTACCTCAGTTGATTGTTTTTTGTTGTAACTGTGTTTTGAGTTTCTTCGTCCTTCATCCACAGAGTACCCAAGAAAAGGGCTGAAGCGCTGGTTCCTACAGTAGCAGCTGAGGCTGTGCAGGCGGAAGCTCCGGCTCCTATTCCAGCACCGTCCCACGAGGTGGCTGAGGCTGCGGCAGCTTCGGCGCCGGCTGTCGTGGTCTTGGACCTCGACTCATCCCCAGAAGCTCCCGTGGTAGCACCGGACCACGGGAAGGAAGATGTACCAGCGGCACCTGCCCCGGAGGTTGAAGCTCCGGGTTCGGATGCTGAAATGGTGGATGCTCCAGCCTCAGAGCCGGAGGTAGCTGCAATTCCGGCCCTAGAGCCGGATGTTGTTGAAGCCCCGGCAATCAAGCTGGTGGTTGATGAAGCCCCGGCGGTAGAGCCGGGTGTAAAATGAAGTTCTTGCGCTTGAGCCGGTTGTCGAGGAAGCTCCGGCGGTAGAGTCGGTTGCGGCAGAAGTTCCGGTGGTAGAGTCGGTCGTCGAAGAAGTACTGGCGCCTGAGCTAGTTGCTGTAGAGGTGCCGACTCGATCCCATGGTGGTCAAGGCGTCAGCACCGGAACCGGCGGTGGAGGAGGCGCCAACGTCGGAGCCGAACGTGGCTTCAGCTTTGACGGAATCTTCTACACCCGCCCTGGAAGCAGTGGTCCCGGAGTTGCCCGCACCTGAGCCAGGGTGCCAAGACGAAGCTGCCGGCCCCCCGCCTGAGGGGCCAGTTGTTGATGACCTGGCGGCGGGACCTTCGGAGCCAATTCCGGAGGTCGAAACTTCTACTGTAGGTCCTTCCTCGGTGGCGGCCGAGGCTATCCCGGAGGACGGCCCTAGTGCCGTGGAAGCTCAGGGGACCGCTCTTGTAGAGTGGGACCCAATTTTTGTAATGGAGAACCCGCTGGAACCGGCGGAGATGACCCCGGCAGGTCCTGACCTGATCCCCCTGTCATTGTCTATTGACAATGCCTGCTCCAGTCTTCGTCAGGTCCAGCTGGCTTTCTACCACGACAGCAAGGCCCTCGAGGAGGAGCGCCAAACTCTTAGGAGGTGGCACAACCGGCTCCATTTCGAGACCAAGCTGGCACAGTCGAGGCTGGCTGACGACAAGGAGTGGATGCAGAGGGAGAAGGTTCGCCCAGAATACTGGGGTAAGCTGCTGGATGAGAGGGAGAGCATGACGAGATCCCTTGAAAACTAGTCCCGGGCCATCTACAAGCAGGCCAAAGCTGCTAATAGCGCAGCGGATGATCGCCAGGAGAGGCTTGACGCCATCCACGCTAGTCTCGTCAAGCGCCAGGAGGCTCTTGAGGAGTGGGAGAGAAAGCTCGAGAATGAAGAACAAAAACTCCTGGAGCTGCGGGATGATGTCGTGAAGAGGGAAGAAGAGCTTACTCAGAGGCTAACTCTGGGTGACAAGAGTCTCGAGGAGCGCACCCAAAAATTGGAGGAGCGCTGCGAGAGAGAGGAGAAGAAGGCCTGGGAGCGAGGGCAGGAACTCCACAGGAGGGAGAATGCCGTTGCTGCCAGGGAGACGAAAGTGTGAGGCCGGGAGAAGGACCAGGTTGACCGCCGGAACAAGATCCACCTATGGGAGGAAGAGCTCTGAAAACTCAAAAGGCAAGTTGCTGAAAAGATTCAGCAGAACGCCAAAGAGGTTGAGCGCCTTGCCCGTGAGAATTCAGAGCTTGCGGCGACTAGAAGATCCTTGGAGGAGATGCGAGGCTCGAGGACTATGGAGTACCAACAAGTTTGGGACTTCCTGGGCAAAGCCAACGACGCACTGACGCCAATGGGTTTTAGTCCCGTGCGTCCGGATGATCCGGAGCCGGAGCTGGACCTGGCGTTGCAAGTGTTGAGTTCGGCAGGAAACAAACTCACCAAGATGGGTGATGTCATTGCGGACCAGCTGGAGACCGAGGGACAATCCCTGGCAAAGGACGTCGCAGAATTCATGCTGATGTGCTACACAAGCCGGGACCCTAAATTCCCCCTGGACCCGGTGCTTGAAGGCCTCATCGAAGGAGAGGGAGAAGCTGCCCAAGCCAGCGTATCGGAGGCTGCCCAGAAGGTCGCCTCGTTCTTCCATAGGGTCTAGGACCATCTCTTTGTAGCTCCCACTTGTATCCTCTCTTCTCTTTCTCCAATTTTGTAATCTCTTGTCTCCAGATGAATGAAATCCAAGTTTTTTGTGAATTTCATTTTTTGTCTTCAACACCTTTGTCCCACTTGGCCCCCTGGTAGATGTACACAATTTGATTGTGAACATGTACCAAGAGGATGTAACAGTAGTAGAACGTAGGTTTGAAGTCTTCGATAGTGAAGGCCCCCTGAGGTTGTCGGAGCTTAGTGGTTCCGTCATTGACCATCGTCGGAGCTTAGTAGCTCCGGCAGTAGTCTCCATCAACGCGTAAAGCATTGACGGTTAGTCCTCTGGGGTGTTGGAGCTTGGTGGCTCCGGCAGTGACCTCTGTCAACACGTGGTGTGTCGACAACAGACTCCACTATAGAGTCTTCTCACCATCTTTTCTTCACGTTGACGGTGGCCCCCTAGCTTTACCAGAGCTAAGTAGCTCCAGCGACGCTTGCTATCAATGTTTGAACATTGACCACAAGCCGCCTAGAGGATGTCGGAGCTTTGGCAGCTCTAGCTTCATTCACCATCATCACGAAATATTTATTTTCCTGCACACTGAAGTCAAGAAAAACAGTAAAATCCATTTTCTTATCTATAACTTCATTGTGACTTACTATTCCCGAGAAATTTTTAGGTCAAACACAATTCTAAATACAATCAAGTGTGATGTCTTGTTTCCTTCAGGTCCGATCGTTTCTGGACTCGCCTTACTTCAGCCTGCCGGGGTGTAGGTAGAGTGGCGTACTTAGGGTGCATGACCAGGCTAAGTCGATAGCACACTCCGGCCCTAGATTGGCTTGGCGGCATTCAGAAGAGTAGACCATCAACAATGTTTGGACCCGGAAGAATAGATAATGCAGCTCGAATTGTACATGAACTGGTCGAGCTAAAGTTTCTTAAGAACTGCAGAACTTTGTTATAGACAAGAAAGAGAAAAATAAAAAATGTTGAGCCTGTACAAAATAAATGCACGTGGAGTCTGTTTTCACACAATGATGTCTTTCATTATAGGTCCGGGGTAGAGGGGAAACAAGTACACTCTTAGGGTACGGAGCCAGACTAAGTGTGTTTCGTTTCTCGTTTGAACCAAGGTAGCTAGCTTCACTTTTAGTTCTGAGACTGTGACAAGTGTTGCATGGACGTTGCGGACCTTACGGGGTAGGTACGGCTGTCCTCGCGGAGAAGCTACCCGACTCTGTACAATGACTCTATAACATACATCACATGTAATTACAGACTCATCCGAGATATTAAGCGTAGAACTTACGGAGGTGCTCAATGTTCCAAGGATTTGGGAGAGGTGTCCCATCCTCGGTTGCCAAGCAAACGCATCCAGGACGGGATACTTTGATCACTCAGAAGGGTCCTTCCCAGCTGGGGGAAAGTTTGTTTAACCCTTCTCTGGATTGTATTCTCCGTAGCACCAGATCGCCTTCCTCGAGCTGTCGGCTGTGAACATGCCGTTGGTGATAGCGCCGAAGAGCTTAGCGGTATTGAGCATTCCGAACAGCTGCTCGGCACCTTCCCTCTTTAAGGAGGTCAAGGTCTTCACGCCGGAGCTGGTCCTGCGTGGCTTCGTCGAAGGTCCGGACCCGAAGCGACCCCAAGGTGATTTCCGGAGGAAGGACTGCTTCAGCTCCATACACCAGGAAGAAGGGTGTCTCTCCAGTTGACCGGTTTGGAGTTGTCCTGTTGGCCAATAGAGTGGGCGGAAGCTCTTCGATCCAGTTGGCTCCATGTTTTTTTAGGCGCTCATATGTGCGCGTTTTGAGTCCTTTTAGGATTTCTGCATTTGCTCTCTCGGCCTGGCCATTGCTTGTCGGGTGAGCTACGGAAGCGTAGCTGACTTTGATGTCGAGGTCTTCGAAATATCCTTGGAATGCAGAGCTTGTGAACTGGGTCCCATTATCATTTATCATTTTGTTTGGGACTCCAAATCTGCATACGATGGACTGCAAGAAGTTGATAGCTGATTGCTTGTTTATTGTCACAACTGGAGTTGCTTCCGGCCATTTGGTGAATTTGTCAATGGCAACATACATGAACTTGTAACCTCCGACGGCTCTTGTGAAAGGTCCCAAGATGTCCATCCCCCACACAGCGAAAGGTCATGTAGGAGGTATCATTTGTAGTGGCTGAGCCGGTGTGTGAATTTGTTTCGCATGAAATTGGCATGCTTCACATTTCTTCACCAGCTCAGTTGCATCCTGGAGCGCTGTAGGCCAGTAGAAGCCATGCCGGAAGGCTTTACCAACCAGCGTGCAGGAAGACACGTGGTTCCCACACTCGCCTCCATGGATTTCCGTGAGGATCTCACGTCCTTCTTCCCTTGTGATGCACCGCATTAGGATGACGTTGGCACCGCACCGGTAGAGATCCCCTTCTACCAACGTGTATCTTTTAGCCAATCTGACTATCCGGTCAGCGAATACATCATCGTTAGGAAGGATATTGTCTTTCAAGTAGCTCTGGATCTCCGAGATCCATGCATTGGAGCTTGCTTGAGCATATGAGTCTTGCGTGCTGGGTTGCTCGGAGCTTCCGGCAGCACCTACGACCCTTGATGGCTACCATGGTAACAGGCCATCGGGACCGCCAGCTTCGGGATGCTGGTCTCGCCCCCTTCGCTCAGTTCGGTGGGTTGAGCTATGGGTTTTTACAACCTCTGGACGAAGGTTCCGTCAGGAGCCAGAGCTCCGGTTGATGCTTTCGTCGAGAGTTCGTCAGCTTCAGCATTATGGAGACGCTGGACATGGTGGAGGTCCAGGACTTTGAAGTCCTTGAAGCCTCTAGACTTCAAGGAGATAAGCAGCTAGTTGGGGGTTGTTGCAGGAGCATTCACCCTTCACCTGTTTAATGATGAGTTGTGAATCTCCTTTGACCAACACCTGCTTGACACCATATGATAGTGCCACCTTTAGTCCGTAAATGAGTGCTTCATACTCCGCCATGTTGTTGGTTGCCTTGAAGTCAAGATGGACCATGTATTTTACCTTCTCCCCAGTTGGAGCGAGGAGAATGACTCCAGCTCCGGCCCCCTGCTTTTTCATGGAGACGTCGAAGTAGAGAGTCCAGTGAGGCTCGGTGAAGACCGGAGCCTTGAGTTCCGGCTTCTGCTCACTAGGGCCCCCAGGGTTTGATGGGGAGGGGGTCCATTCTGCCACAAAGTCCGCCAGTGCTTGACTCTTGATCACTTGTCTTGGGACAAATTCAAGATCGAATTCAGCCAATTCCGCTGCCCACTTTGCAATGTTCCCAGTAGAGTTGGGATTATGCAAGATTGCTCACAGTGGATATGAAGTTACCACTGAGATCTTGTGAGCTTGGAAGTAATGGCGAAGCTTCCTGGAGGTGATAAGAACTGCATAGAGCAGCTTATACACCTCTAGGTATCGAGTCTTGGCGTCATGGAGTACTTCGCTGATGAAGTACACTGGGTGTTGGACTATCCGTACCCCCCGGAGGGGCCCGGAGCTTCCTCCTCATCGACCCGGACCCTCCCGGATGGATCCGGACCTTCTTCGGGAGCCTCCGGGTCCTTGCTGATGGAACCCGGAGCTTCTTATGCAGTAACCCAGACCTTCCCGGAGGGGTCTGGATCCTCTTGTTCAACAAGAGTAACTCCTTGTTGACTCAAGTCTGGGGGCTGGGACCCAGACTCGCCTTCAGGAACCTCCTGACTCTCCCGGAGGAGTCTGGATTCCTGAGCTTGTAACGGTTCTGGTCTCTCCGCAACCAGAACCATGCTGACAACTTCGTCAGTTGCTGAAATGTAAAACAGTAGAGGCTCACCATGGTTCGGAGCTACCAAGGTTGGTAGAGTGGTGAGGAGCTGCTTTAGTTCCTGGAACGCCTTTTCTGCTTCTTCAGACCATTGGAATGCTCCAGACTTCCTCAATAGCTTGAAGAAGGGTAGTGCCCGTTCCGCCAGTCTTGAGATGAAGCGGCTGAGGGCGGCTAGACATCCAGTCAGCTTCTGGACTGTAGGATCGAAGAGCACGTGAAAGGCTACCAGATGGGGGTGAATGGTAGATTTAAAAATCTTACGCAGCGGAAACAATTAAACCCCAACCCCTTCGGCAGAAAAACGATCTGTTAAAGAAATTGTGTGTGAGACTAATCTAAACGTGTTTTACCGTGACAAAAGTGATAGATATCAGATAGAATCAAGTAACAAAGACAACACAACAAGAATCACTCAAATCCGTCGAGAGAAACTAAAGTTGATCGAAAGATCAAACAAAGGTCAATCTGCCCTACCCAAGAAAAAAACAGTTCTGGAATGCTGCAAAGAAACTCGTGTAGATCATAGACCACAAATCCAATGACTGTGAAATTTTGATAGATGATAGATAATCAAGTTTTGAAGATAACCCAAAAAGAATCACGTCAATTGGATCTGTAAAACTCGAGTTATGATAAAACCACCAACGAAAGGTAGTGCTGTCCAGAAACTCGACGAGTAAAACTTGTCTGGAACAAGTCGGACGAACAAGGCACAAAAGTTCCTTAAAACTACAAATTTTATTCAATAGAACACAAGAGGAACAGCCCCAAAGTCATGCACCACGAGCTCTGGACTCCCTTGCTTATATAACCAGCCCTTAGGCCAACCCAGTATCAACTAGGACTCCAATCCTACTCAGATCACGAATCGTAACTTTTCATAACTGCTCAAGATTCTTCTATACGCAGATAGAAGCAATCTTAAGACTTCCAAACACCTTAGGACGTATCCCACATTTCTAAACAACTCAAATTCGTGACCCACACGAAATCCTATCATAACCAACTCAAATCTTTCCATATTTGAGTCAAACCCGACTCAGTCGCAGCATGAGTCCATAACCTAGTCGGTTGGACCTTTCCGACCAACTCTTTACGTCCACATCTCTTCATCACGTCTCGGAACCATGTAGCCACGTCCATGCACTCCTTGCACACGTGCAAACATCTTCCAATGACATCCACGATACCTTCACATGCATTGTTCTTGATTCAATCATGCTGCGCAATCTCCAGATCAGCTCAACCACAATTCCTCCTGAATTTGGTTGTTGGAACCTCATCTCCTCCCTGAGACTAGTCCAATGGATCCCATAACCAGCTATGTCTTGAACTCAAGCAACACCTGCACATGAATAAACAACCAATCCATACGAGCCCAAGTCCTCGACTTGACTCAAGATAGTTCCGAACACAACACTTACGCGAGAACCTCACATAAGCATGCTGCAAAACCACAATAACACGATATCATCCATGTCAACCAAAAACGCACCAAAGACTTAGAAAATGAATACTAAGCAATATTTCCAGAGATGTAAAGCAAGTACGAAACATTGCAAATGAAAAACAGAAGCATTACGGTCAAGTTCCGGACCTTGCCAAGGCAACCCGAACCTTGAGCCGGAGCTAAAAAAAGCTAGTAGAACCTAGCGTCGGGACTTACCAAAACTAGTATAACCAAGAGCCGGAGCTAGAAAAATCAACTCGGAGTTAAAGACAAAACTCACCGGAGCTAACCAAAACTAGTCGGACCTCAATAAAAAGGTGTTTTGATGGTATTCAAAACTTTTATCGTCAAAGCAAGTGTATTCACTACAAGCCAATGTATTCAGCACACATAGGTCTTACAATCTCCCCCTTGATGAATGCATTGGCAACACCATTTAAAATCCGAACATTGGCTTATTCACATAAAGGTTTTGAAGGCAATTTCTCCCCCTTTGTAAATCAAAAGTAAAATAAGAAGAAAATCCAAAAATTATCCCCAAAATTTTTCCCATATTATCTCTCCTTATGCACATATTCTCTTTCTCTTCATGCTTATCTCTCCCCCTTGACAATGTATTCAGCAAGTCATGAGCATATAAACAAATTATCTCTCCCCCTTTAGTTGTTATGAGCATATTATAACATATACATATAAACAAAGCTCATCCAAGTCATATTATCAAGTACCTTACATTGTCACATCAATGAAATACATAAAGTAGTGTAAGCCATGCTAGAGATCAAATGTAATTTTCAATTTAAGTAAGTCATGATCTCACAAACTTAACTATTTCAAAACCTGAAATCATGACACTAGTTGCTGCTTTTTATTATTTTTCAAAGCATAAATTTAAATCATATGATATTTGCAAGAGATTATATGCGCATCTGCCTTATTGTAACCAACCAAGCCAAGCCTATGTCATTTGACAATCAGAAGCTTAAGGACATGGTTTTAGTCATACACAATTTCTTCCAAGTTCATATCTAAGTGTAATGATAAGCCATCTCAAAAGAAGAAGTGCGATGCATGCATATTCTCCTGATCTTTTCTCAATTTATATTTGTTCATAAAAACTCAACATGTGAGTTGATTACTTGATTAATTCTTAATGATTAAAAGCACTTGTGAACATGTAACAAGTTCAAAACAGCAAGAAAGTTCGACCATGACCAGTTTTAGTGTAAGTAATTATTCCAATTACTAGACATGGCAAAAACTACAAAATGTATAACACGAGTAATGTAGTAAGAACTTTCAGCATGTAAAAGTAATCACAAAGTCATATATGTATGAAATACTATGCTCATATTATTTTAATTTCAGATTCACACATAGACTTCCCAAGTTTCAAAAACTCCCCCTCAATTTAAGCCATGAGGATGCATAACCCCTATTTCACTACGAATGTAACAAAAACGAGTGAAATCCAAAGGTTTTGTAAAAATGTCAGCCAATTGTTGTTCGTTATCTACATGGTGAAGCACAATGTTTCCTTTTTCAACATTATCTCGGAGAAAGTGATACCTAATGTCAATGTGCTTAGTTCTACAATGTTGCACGGGGTTTTTAGCAATGCAAATGGCACTAGTGTTATCACAGAACAGTGGAACACTATCTAGATCAACCCCATAGTTCTTAAGTGTTTGAACAATCCAAAGAATTTGTGAGCAAGCACTAGCAGCAGCTACATATTCAGATTCGGCTGTGGATTGTGCAACTGAATTTTGTTTTCTAGAGAACCAAGCAACAAGAGAATTACCAAGAAAATGGCAAGCATCGGAAGTACTTTTCCTATCAATCCTACAACCCCCAAAATCAGCATCTGAAAAAGCTTTCAAAGTAACGGTTGAGGAAGAAGGAAGAAAAATTCCAAATTCTTGAGTTCCATGTAAGTACCTGAGAATCCTTTTGACGGCTTGACAATGTGAAGCACGTGGGGAGGTTTGAAACTGTGCACAAAGACATACGCTGAATTGTATGTCTAGTCTTGATGCCGTGAGGTACAAAAGTGATCCGATCATGCTTTTATATTCTTTTTGATCCACGGGTTCACCATCTTCATCAAGTACAAGTGTTGTTGATGTTCCCATCGGTGTCCGAAGAGGCTTGCTTTTGTCCATGTTGAAGCGCCTTAGGAGATCTTTTGTATACTTCGTTTGATGCACAAAGGTACCCTACTTTGTTTGCTTGATTTGCAGCCCGAAAAAGTAAGTGAGTTCACCCATCATACTCATTTCAAATTCGGAACTCATCATTGCTGAAAACTTGGACACAAGATCATGAGAAGCACAGCCAAAGATAATACCATCCACATACACTTGAATGAATAATGAGTCATTGCCATGCTTAAGCACAAAAAGAGTTTTATCAACCTTGCCCATGGTAAACCCTTTTTCAAGTAAGAATGTTTTTAACCTATCATACCATGCTCTAGGAGCTTGTTTGAGACCGTACAAGGCTTTGGACAGTTTGTAAACATGATTAGGAAAATCTGGATTTTCAAAACCCGGTGGTTGTTTCACATAAACCTCCTCATCTATGTAGCCATTAAGAAAAGCACTTTTAACATCCATTTGATATAGCTTAAAACCATTTGATGCAGCAAAAGCTAGCAAAATTCTTATGGCTTCTAATCTAGCAACAGGAGTAAATGTTTCATCAAAATCTAGACCTTCAACTTGAGTGAAACCTTGAGCAACCAACCTAGCCTTATTCCTAACCACAAACCCATCCTCACTTTGTTTATTTTTAAATACCCATTTAGTTCCAATTAAAGTTTGACCTTGAGGTGGAGGTACAAGTTTCCAAACATTATTTCTTTCAAAATTGTATAACTCTTCTTGCATGGCAATAATCCAAGATTCATTAGTGAGTGCGTGTGATATATCTTTGGGTTCAAAAGAAGCAACAAAATCAGAATGATCATAAGAGTTTGGATCGCAAAACCTGGACCGTGTGACTCGTTCGTGCAAGCTTCCAATCATCTCTTGTGGGGGATGATCTTTGTAAAACCGTAGGGGAACAGATGTCTCACAAGCTTCTTCTTCTCAATGTTCATCACAAATCGATGAGCTTGTGACTTGAGGATGATTTGAATCAGCATTGATGATTGTCGGTGCTGGTTGAGAATTAACATCCGGAGCTGAACCAAAGTATTTAGATGCTGAATTTTCGGGCAGCAGCTCCAATTCTTCCTCATCTTCAATGAAAATGCTCCCCCCCCCTCCCCCCCCCCCCCCCCCCCCCCCCCCGCGGATATGGATTTGGACCTGTAATGTTTGAGCTAGTACCTGGGCTAGCTTCATCAAAAGACACTTCACAAGTCTCCACAATTTTGTTAGTGTCAAGTAAAAGCACACGATAGCCTCTAGTATGAGATGGATAACCAAGAAACATGCCATCAATGGATCTAGGTTCAAATTTATCAAGATTACCATGTTTCTTAACAAAGCATTTGCAACCAAAGACCCGAAAGTGTGTAACACTAGGCCTATGTCCAAACCGGAGCTCATATGGTGTTTTTACCTAGCTTAGCACGCAAGAAAACACGATTTGAGACATAACAAGCGGTTGCTAACGCATCAGCCCAAAATTTCCTAGGAGTTTGATATTCATCAAGCATAGTCCTAGCCATCTCAACTAAGGTTCTGTTCTTTCTTTCTACAACACCGTTTTGTTGAGGTACATATGGTGAAGAAAATTGATGATCTATTCCATTTTCAGCACAAAAGTGATCAAAAGATTGATTTTTAAAATCAGTTCCGTTATCACTTCTAATTGCTTTTAATGATCCTGGGTGATCAATTGATAATATAAGAAATAAAGTTCTAAAGTGACTAAAAACTTCATTCTTAGACGCCATAAAGTAAACCCAAGAGTATCTAGAATAATCATCAACAATCACAAGAACATACCATTTTCCTCCGAAGGATTGAACATGTGAAGGTCCTACGGTGTCAAGGTGCAAAAGTTGACACGGTTCAGTTGTCATGATCATTGTGAGAGGAGTATGTGAACCTACAACCATCTTAGCATGTCTACAAGAAGAGCACACAATTTCTTTGTCCCCTTTAAGCTTAGGCAACCCACGTATGCGACCAAGAGCAGTAACACACGTTAGGTGATCAAAGCCTACGTGACCAAGTCTACGATGCCAAAAATATAAGTCATTTGAATCATTAGCAACTAGACACCTATGCTTAGAGGAAGACATATCAAAATCAGCCTTAAAAACTCTTCCAAACCGAGACATGTTAAAAATAAGCTCACTATTTGAACCTACAACTTTGGAGCAGTTTTCATTGAAAATAATTTCTAGATTTTCATCTAGCAATTGTGCAACAGAAAGCAAGTTGTATTTCAAATTTTTGACAAGTGCCACATCCTTCAAAGTGTAGTGATCATTTACTCTAACCAAACCCTTAGCAATTATAGGAGTTGAAGAATTATCGGAAAAAGTAATATTATCTACACGTGACACAAAAGAGAGGGAGGAGAATCAATCTTTGTTACCGATCATGTGGCGTGAGCAACCTGAATCAGCAATCCAAATGTTCTCCTTCCTCAAACGTGTAACCTACATAGAAGCACAATACGTCGATGACTCAATACTGGGGTTAGTCAAAAGGCATTTAGGAATCCAATACTGAGTCACGCGACGTGCAGCAGGAAAAACTCACGAAAGCTGAGACAAAACAACAGGTTTATGAGTCAAAGTTTGAAATTTTTTATTCTTAACTACTAACCTATAAGGTGTTACTTGTGTAGCACAAAAATTAGTAGCTCCGGAGGCAAAAACAGAAGGTCCGGAGGTAAACTTTGAATGTTTTTGACTCAAAACAGCACGTTGTACATTTGGTTCAATATGTGCAGCAAATTTTGCATGAAAGTTATGAGATCTAGCAACCATTCTTTCCCTTTTTGTTGTTTAGCTAGTCTATAACAAAAATCTATGACATGACCATCTCTACAACAGTAGGTACAATGAAATTTAACTTTGTGTTCATGTCTAGATGAGCAAACAACATTTTTATTTGAAACTGAATGAGACAATACTCCTACAGATTTGAAAATCACTTCTTTTTGTTTAGGAACTGTTTGAATCAAACCACTTCCTAATGATTTTACAATTTTAGGTGGATGTGCCTTAGCATGAGCATGAGAATCAAAACCTAAACCAGTTTTATCATTGCAAGACTTGGATGAATTCAACAACAAGTTTAGGTTCTTATTCCCATTACAAAACCGATCTAGTGTCCTATTCATGTCATCAAGTCTCTTAGACAAGTCTAGGCAGTTTGCACATGAATTTTTTTCCTTTTAGTTTGCAATTGGAGCAATATTTAACTTCATGAGAATGTAAAGCATTGTTCAATATAGAAATTTCATTCATAGCATCTTGCAGTTTTTTATCAAGATCATCACAACTAGAACAATGCAAATCAATTGTAGAACAAGAAGCATCTTTTAAGTTTCCAATATTAAGTGCAGCAAGCTTTTTGTTCTTTTCAATTTCAAGTTCAAGTTTATCAAGTGTGGAGGTATGTGCACTTCTTAGGGAGGACAATTGTTCATATATTAAGTCACATGAGGAACAAGAATCATCACTAGGAATCATGGATTTCAAACGATTAATTTCAGATTCTAGTGACTCAATTTTAACAGCATTATCCCTAAGCTTTTTGTCCTTTTTCTTAACAATAATAGTGGCACGAGAAATAACATCACACATTTATTCGCAAGTAGGACATACATCTTCATTGTCGTTGTTGTGTTCTGCCTCCTCCATACTTGATCTTGACTTGCCCGCCATGAAGCACAAGTTTGCCAAATCATCTTCATCTTCATCACTTCCAATGTCCACGTCGCTTGAGCCAAGTTCCTGGAGTGCTAAGATAAAACTGTTCACCAGTTGGTGACCTGTAAAGTCCTTCTTTTTCTTCTTATCGTTTGTTGAGGAGTGTTTTATCCTTGATTGTTTTTCTTCCTGGGAGGTAGGACCTGAAAGGTTAGGACAATATGTACGAAAGTGTCCTGTCTTACCACATCGAAGCATCGTTGAGGTCCGGAGCTTCCTCTCCTTCTAGTTCTCACATTTTGCAATGCTTTTGAGAACCTCGTAGAGAGAAGTGCTAGCTCCTCCTCTGGAAACTCCTCAATCTGTTCAAGGGTTAGAGAGGACAACAAAGCAAGTGTACCACAAGATGAAGATTGGCCGGAGCTAGGCATATCACGTTGAGAAACAAAAGCAATATACTTGTGGGGTTCTTACGTGATATTATGTCAATTTCATGAGTTTTTAGCTTGGAATATAGCACATCTAAAGTAAGTGTACTCATGAAAGTAGATTCACGAATAGATGTGACTTTCATCTCCAAAATTGACATATCTAATGCACTTAGCAATTGCCTAGCATTTTCAGCATCTAAAAATTTAACATTGACACTACACAAGTTGCCGAGAATCTTATTAAAGCGAGCAAAACGGTCATCAATAGACTCACTGGGTTGCATCTCGAAACGCATGTATTCTTTCTTGAACATGTCTTTCCTTACCTCTTTGACGTGTTGGATCCTTCGTGGTAGTCACAAAGTGCTTTCCACACATCGTATGCAGATCGTAGGTGTGCAACACGGTCGAAGTCACTTTGTGTTAATCCTTGTATGATCAAGTTCCGAGCCTTGTTGTTGTTGTCGACATCTCTCATATTTGTAGCTGTAACTTGATCGTTTGATGGCACTTCATAAGGCTTGTATACCTTATCCCATATTGCAAAGCCTTGTGCCTGGATGAAAGCCTCCATGCGTGCCTTCCAAACCTGAAAATCAATACCAGCGAACACACAAGGTTTGGCAGAGTACTTCTCCATGATGATTAGTCATAAACACACGCAAATCACAAAGATTAGAGCACCGTGGCTCTAATACCAATTGTAGGATCGAAGAGCACGTGAAAAGCTACCAGAGGGGGGTGAATGGTAGATTTAAAAATCTTACGCAGCGGAAACAATTAAACCCCAACCCCTTCGGCAGAAAAACGATCTGTTAAAGAAATCGTGTGTGAGACTAATCTAAATGTGTTTCACCATGAAAAAAGTGATATATATCAGAGAGAATCAAGTCACGAAGACAACACAACAAGAATCACTCAAATCCATCGAGAAAAACTCAAGTTATGATCGAAAGATCAAATAAAGGTCAATCTGCCCTACCCGAGAAAAAACAGTTCTGGAACGCTGCAAAGAAACTTGTGTAGATCATAGAACACAAATCCAATGACCGTGCAATTTTTACAGATGATAGATAATCAAGTTATGAAGACAACCCAAAAAGAATCACATCAATTGGATCTGTAAAACTCGAGTTATGATAAAACCAACAACGAAAGATGGTGCTGTCCAGAAACTCGACGAGTAAAACTTGTCTGGAACAAGTCGGACGAACAAGGTACAAAAGTTCCTTCAAACTACGAATTTTATTCAATAGATAACAAGAGGAACAGCCCCAAAGTCATGCACCACGAGCTCTGGGCTCCCTTTCTTATATAACCAGCCCTTAGGCCAACCCAATATCAACTAGGACTCCAATCCTACTCAGATCACGAATCGTAACTTTCCATAACTGCTCACTATTCTTCTATACGCAGATAGAAGCAATCTTAAGACTTTCAAACACCTTATGAACGTATCCCACATTCCTAAACAACTCAAATTCGTGACCCACACGAAATCCTATCATAACCAACTCAAATCTTTCCATATTTGAGTCAAATCCGACCCAGCCGCAGCCTGAGTCCATAACCTAGTCCGTTGGACCTTTCTGACCAACTCTTTACGTCCACATCTCTTCATCACGTCTCGGAACCATGTAGCCACGTCCATGCACTCCTTGCACACATGCAAACATCTTCCAATGACGTCCACGATACCTTCACATGCATTGTTCTTGATTCAATCATGTTGCGCAACCTCCTGATCAGCTCAACCACAATTCCTCCTGAATTTGGTTGTTGGAACCTCATCTCCTTCCTGAGACTAGTCCAATGGATCCCATCACCAGCCATTTCTTGAACTCAAGCAACACCTGCACATGAATAAACAACCAATCCATACGAGCCCAAGTCCTCGACTTGACTCAAGTTAGTTCCGAACACAACACCTTACGTGAGAACCTCACATAAGCATGTTGCAAAACCACAGTAACACGATATCATCCATGTCAACCAAAAACGCACCAAAGACTTAGCAAATGAATTCTAAGCAATCTTTCCAGAGATGTAAAGCAAGTACGAAACATTTCAAATGAAAAACAGAAGTATTGCGGTCAAGTTCTGGACCTTGCCAGAGCAACCCAGACCTTGAGCCGGAGCTAACAAAAGCTAGTAGAACCTAGCGCCGGGACTTACCAAAACTAGTATAACCAAGAGCCGGAGCTAGAAAAATCAACTCGGAGTTAAAGACAAAACTCATCGGGGCTAACCAAAACTAGTCGGACCTTAATAAAAAGGTGTTTTTATGATATTTAAAACTTTTATCGTCAAAGCAAGTGTATTCACTACAAGCCAATGTATTCAGCACATAGGTCTTACATGGACGTCCTTGATGCGGGCTGGTGGCCGCATATCTTCAATAGCTTTAATCTTTGCCGGATTCGCCTCTATGCATCGGTGGTTCACCAAGAATTCGAGAAGCTTTCCGGAGCTAACCCTAAAGACACACTTGTTTGGTTTCAGCTTTGTGCGGGTGACCCGCAGCTTGTCGAAGACAGCTTGCAAGGTGTCAAGAAGTGACTCCTTGTCCTTGATTTTGACGACGATGTAATCAACATACACTTCCACTACGTCTCTGATGAGCTCTCCAAAGGTTTTGTACATAGCTCGTACAAATGTTGAGGCTGCATTCTTGATACCAAATGGCATGGCAGTATAACAATACAATCCATCTACTGTGATAAAAGAAGTGTGCTCTTCATCTTCCCTAGACATTTTGATTTGATGGTACCCAAAATATGCGTCTAGGAAACATAGTAATTCACACCCGGAGGTGGAATCCACTATCTGATCTATTCTAGGTAGTGGGAATGGATCTTTTGGACATGCCTTGTTTAGTGTTGTGTAGTCGATACACATCCGAAGCTTCCCGCCGGCCTTGGGTACAACGACTGGGTTTGCCAGCCATTTTGGGTGGAAGACTTCTCGGATGAATCCAGCTTCGAGCAACTTCTTCACTTCTTGTCTTATGAAGTTTTGTCGCTCTACTGATTGCTTCCGAGGCTTCTGATGTACAGGCCGAGCGTCAGGATAGATCTTCAAATTATGCTCGATCACTTCCCTAGGGATCCCAGGCATTTGCGACGGTTGCCAGGCAAACACGTCAACGTTAGCCCGGAGGAAAGTGATGAGCGCGAGTTCCTATTTATCATCCAGACCCCCCGATATACAGGGAGTTTGAGCAGCGTTGGAACCGATTTGGACGACTTTGACAGGGATGTCAGTGTCGCCGCTTGGTTGCACACGAGGTGCGGACGTTGAGCCTCGATGACGAATGCTCGGGGGTTTCAGAGCTTGTTCCTTCCTGGACCCTTCCTCCTGCGTTGTAGCAAGCGCGTGAAGTTCTTCCAGAGCAGTCACTCCAGCAGTGCGGTCTCTGCAGATCCGGAGAACACCAGCTGGTGTTGGCACCTTCAACACCAAGTATGATGAGTTGGTTTAGGCCCGATCTTCCGAAAGGTATGTCGATTGGGGTGGAGAACTCGACGTTGATGATCCGCGGCACTCGAGCAGTACGAGTACCCCTGCAATCACTACACCATGGCTCCGTTGGTTATGAACCGTGCTGCACACGCTTGATCTCGCCAAGAAGGCTGACCCCTGCAAGTGCAACCGAGAACACGGGCAAGAACGTAGAAGACACAATCTGAAATTGCGAAGTTGGGGTATCACAAACCGCAGAACGGCGATATTATTGATCTAAGCAAAACCCACCGAATATGACCGGCGGCTGCAGTATTTATAGGCTAGGGTTCGACCAAAACACGATTATACGCGTCTCTAATGGACTCTTACGGGATACAAGGCCCAAAGGCCCAATTCGGTGGCGCAGCACCGGACAGAAATCTGGACTCGACTTGTTTCGACGATTCCCAATGACTCCGGAGAAATTTTGAGGTGGGACCAGAACTATTGGAAAGTTTATCTTCTCCTCTTTCCGTGCATATGTAGAACGTCGAAAACAGAGTCCGTATGCCTCCTGGGCGTCTGTTTTAAGGTGGACTGCTCCTGGACTCCGAGTTGAACTCGAGTCCGAGTTGTAAACTATTTCCATCAACTTGTGGACGTCCCAGCTGGTTCTCCACGCTCCCAAGGCCTCCTTCCTTCACTTGTTGATCTTCTCCATTATTCCTAATAACAATTAAATCATCACATAGCAATCTATTCTCAAACTCACATGCAAAAGAAGTTAGGAACGAATTCACCTGCTGATTTGATAACCGTGCTCGTGCTCTTGTGATTGGTCCTTGCAGTTCAATGTGCGTCTCCGCTGTTACGATGTCATCATCATCCTCCCCCTCTTGAATTGGAGTCGTCCTCGACTCAAGTTCATCTTCTTCTCCCAAGTACGGTCACAAATCTGAAATGTTAAATGTAGGACTAACCCCAAAATCGGGAGGCAA
This sequence comes from Tuctoria greenei, assembly GCA_036927565.1. Lineage (NCBI taxonomy): Eukaryota > Viridiplantae > Streptophyta > Magnoliopsida > Poales > Poaceae > Tuctoria > Tuctoria greenei. The sequence goes on from JAYESD010000001.1 coordinate 204,820,731, forward strand.
TTCAAGCTTATATGCATTATCATTAATCTTTTCAACGAACTTAAAAGCACCAGCAGCTCGTGGCATAAGTTTAGATTTTCTCAAGTCGGGAAATCGCTCTTTTCTCAAATGTAACCACACCAAATCACCCGGTTCAAGTTTTACTTCTTTTCTACCTTTACTACCTGCAATCTTATACTTCTCATTCATCATTTCAATATCTTTATTTGTAGTTTCATGCATCTTAAGAATGAATTCAGATCGTTGTGTAGCATCCAAATGTATAGTTTCAGAAGGAGGCAAAGGTAGTAAATTAATAGGAGCACGGGGATTGAAACCATACACTACCTGTAATGGACTTACCTTTGTCGTGGAGTGAACGGATCTGTTGTAAGCAAATTCTATATGTGGTAAACACTCCTCCCACAACTTCAAATTTGTTTTCAAGACAGCCCGCAACATAGTGGATAAAGTACGATTAACTACCTCGGTCTGTCCATCCGTTTGTGGGTGACATGTAGTTGAAAACAGCAACTTGGTTCCCAATTTATACCATAAAGTTCTCCAAAAATGACTTAAAAATTTTGCATCACGATCAGAAACAATGGTATTTGGCACACCATGTAAACGAACAATTTCTGTCATAAATAAATCAGCAATGTGTGAGGCATTATCATTCTTATGACAAGGTATAAAGTGTGCCATTTTGGAAAAACGATCAACAACTACAAAAATACTATCCCTCCCCCTCTTAGTCCTAGGCAATCCCAAAACAAAGTCCATAGAAAATATCCTCCCAAGGTGCACTAGGAACAGGAAGAGGCATATAAAGACCATGTGGGTTAAGGCGAGACTTAGCTTTGTTGCAAGTAGTGCATCGTGACACGTAGCACTCGACATCACGCCTCATCTTTGGCCAAAAGAAGTGTGTGGACAGCACGTCTTCAGTTTTCTTCACTCCAAAATGTCCCATCAAACCTCCTCCATGTGCTTCCTGCAAAAGTAATAGACGAACGGAGCTAGCTGAAACGCATAGCTTGTTAGCACGATAGAGGAGACCCTCTCGCATCACATATTTATTCCAAGTTCTTCCTTCTCTACAATTTTCAAAAGCATCTTTGAAGTCCAAATCAGTAGGATATAATGCTTTTATTGTTTCTATACCAAAGATTTTATGATCAAGTTGGGACAGCATGGTATAATGCCTAGATAATGCATCGGCAATGATATTTTCCTTCCCTTTCTTATGCTTAATGATGTATGGAAACGACTCTATGAACTCAATCCATTTAGCATGTCATTTATTCAGATTGGTTTGACACTTAAGATACTTCAATGATTCATGATCGGAATGTATGACAAACTCCTTAGACCAAAGATAATGTTGCCAAGTTTGTAATACACGCACTAAGGCATACAATTCCTTATCGTAAGTAGAATAATTCAGAGAAGGACCATGAAGTTTTCACTAAAGAAAGCAACGGGTTTACCTCATTGTATGAGAACGCCTCCAATACCAATGCCGCTTGCATCGCATTCTAGCTCAAAGGTCTTGTCAAAATCAGGAAGTTGTAGCAATGGTGCTTGTGTAAGATTCGATTTGAGAGCATCAAAAGCGTGTTGCTGCTTTTCTCCCCATCGAAATGGCACTCCCTTCTTTGTTATCTCATGTAGAGGTGATGCAATGGTGCTGAAATCCCGCACAAAGCACCGATAAAAACCTGCAAGACCAAGAAAACTACGAACCTGTGTGACGGTTGTTGGGGCTGGCCAGCTGGTGATTGCTTCAATTCTTGCCTCATCCACCTCAATTTCCTGCGAGGAAACGACATAGCCAAGAAACGATACTCAATTGGTGCAAAAGACACACTTTTCGAGGTTACCAAACAAACGTGCATCTCTCAAAACAGTAAAAACAGCACGTAAATGATCAAGATGTTCATCATATGACTTGCTGTAAATGAGGATATCATCGAAGTAAACCACTACAAATTGTCCATTGAAAGCACGTAAAACCTCGTTCATTAATCGCACAAAGGTGTTGGGTGCATTAGTTAAACCAAAAGGCATGACTAACCACTCATAAAGTCCAAACTTGGTTTTAAATGCAGTTTTTCATTCATCTCCTAGTGCCATTCTAATTTGGTGGTAACCACTACGCAAGTCAATTTTTGTGAAGATGATAGAACCACTCAATTCATCAAGCATGTCATCTAATCGAGGAATAGGATAATGATATCGAATGGTTATGTTATTAATCGCTCGACAATCAACACACATGCGCCAACTACCATCTTTCTTAGGAACCAAAAGAACAGGAATGGAACAAGGGCTAAGGCTTTCACGAATGTACCCGCGGTCCAAAAGATCTTGGACTTGTCGCTGAATTTCCTTAGTTTCTTGTTGATTCGCCTTGTATGCTGCACGATTTGGCAAACTTGCTCCTGGAATCAAATCGATCTTGTGTTCAATGCCTCTCATCGGTGGTAAACCAGGGGGTATCTCGGAGGGAAACACATCCTGAAACTCCTGCAAAAGGTTAGCAACAGCAGGGAGCAATGCAATAGACAATTCATGAAGTGAAAACATGGCTTCTTTGCAAACTAAAGCATAGCACATCCCCTTAGCATCGAATAAATCAGCAAGTTCAGATCTAGTTGCGAGCAACGATGGTGATTTTAACTTAATAACTTGCTATTTTTCAGATTCTAATTTTGTTGTTTTGCCCTCACGAATTTTACTCTTCTCAAAATGCACAATTTCAGCAGGAGTCATGGGGAGCAAAGTGATTTTATTTCCCTTATGCATGAGAGTATATTTATTGGTTCTACCATGATGAATAGCATCTGTATCAAATTCCCAAGGACGACCCGATAAAATAGAACAAGCATCCATAGGAACAACATCAAAATCAGCAAAATCATGGTATGAACCAATTGAAAAATGTATTCTTGCTGTTTGTGTTACCCGAACCTTACCGTTGTTGTTGAACCATTGAATGTGGTACGGATGAGGGTGTGCTCTTGTTGTCAAACCGAGTTTCTTGACGATGTTCATGTTTACCAAGTTATTGTAGCTACCTCCATCAATTATAGTGTGTACAAGGCAGTCCTTGACGACGAGAAACATGTGGAAGAGGTTGTGTCTTTGTAGCTTGTCGTCAGTCTCCACTTTGGAGCTCAAGGCACGCTGCACAATGATGCTCCTATAGTTCTCCGTCGCCGCTGTACCAAGTACCCCTTCTTCGGTGTGTTCGTCATTTGGATCTGTAAAGTCAGTAGCAAGAGAATATTCATCTTCAACATCCGAAGTACTATCATACCCACCATCATCGTGTGCTATGTATGCTCGTTTGCTCGGGCAATCTCTCATCATATGACCAAGTCCCTGGCAGCGGTGACACTTAATGTCGGAAGTACGACCCGTAGAAGGAGTGGACGACGAAGTCTTGAATGATGGTGCCTGGCTGCCTTCCGGCACGCGAGGTGGAGCAGCAGGTATAGTTCGTTGGCCGCTATTGGGTGGTGTAGTCGCTGCACGGGGGGTCGAAGATGGTGCTGTTTTGGATGGTGTAGTCGCTGCACGCGGCGTGAAGTTGCTCCTCGTGCGTTGTTGCTATTGTTGTTGACCCTGCAATTCTTTTTCTGCCAACATAGCAAGCTGAAACAATCTGTTAACAGTATCATATTCCTTGTAATCAACAATGTCCTAAATTTCACGCCTCAACCCCCCATAAAAACGAGCTATTTTATCATCCATGTCCTCTACTACCCAACAACGCAGCATACCCTTTTGTAACTCTTGATAATACTCCTCTACGGACATGTTACCTTGGTCTAAACGCTATAATTTTTTGTGAAGGTCCCGCTGAAAAGATGGAGGAACAAATTGAACATGCATAGCTTCCTTTAATCTATCCCATGTTGGAGGATCATTTCTAGTTTTAACAAGTTCATTCCACCATATGATAGCAAAGTCCTTAAACTCACTAGTGGCTTGATGAACTCTATGTTGTTCAGGAACAAGATGGGAATTAAATTTTTGCTCTACTGTCATCTCCCAATCAAGATAAGCCTCAGCATCATAAGCACCAGAAAAAGAGGGTATAGTAAATTTCACTTTAGCAAAAGGATCATCAGGAGGGCGATTATAATTGTTATGATTATTACCTCCCATACCTCGACGATAAAGTGGCAGTCTTGGCTGATTATTGTGATCTTTCAGTTCATCATAAACATTGTCTTCTTGTCTTCCAGCGAGAGGCAACCGAGCCTCAAAAGTATTCATCTGAAGAGCAAGGTCATCCAGTTGGCGAGTCAAGTTCGCCAATGACTCCTCCGTTGCTGCGTTGTATTTGGCGAACATATCCATCATGGTATTCATCATATCATATAACTCAGCATGTTGAACACATTCGTCATCATTGTCTTCTCCTTCCATTGTTAGTAGGAAACAAAAGACAACAAAAAAATATGTTATCCCTATCAACTACAGTGACAATGTGGAAGGTGGAAGAAAACAATCTCTCTCGCTCAAGCATCTTACCACGCTCTTACAAGTGTTCTTACTGACACAGCAGGTGGTGTGGACGGTGAGATGAACCAATGAAGCGTGGGATGATTGCAAAGGTACCTGTTATGCCCAAGAGAAAGGTGGAGCTTGGATGGCACAATATAGTGGCTAATAAGCAGAAAATCGTTAACAGCTAAACAAAGTTGAATAAGTATTCAATGTAGGAAACTGTTGTTGGTCAACCGAGTGCCCTCGAGCCTAGCACAACACAAGGAAGTATCAAGGCAAAAGAAAGACAGAATGATATAACCAACAAAACAGCACCAAGTGGTATAGGCCAATTGCTTTAATATGTGTGCTCTTCACTATTTTTTTCCTTTTTTGTAATATCTTTTTGATATTTTTTATTTACTCAGGAGCACAAATATAGGAAGCACACAAATTTTCAGCTCAATTGGATGTAATATGCGGCCTATAGAAAATCAAGAAGATTCTTTAAAATTCATGCTGAAACTTCGGAGGTCGGATAGCCTATCTTCCGAGGGGAATTTAGGCAATCTAATTTTGCCGAACGCGGCTACGCTGTGAAAAATTGGACGCAAAATTTCGCGTAGATGAATTTGAAAAAAAATCGCCCGATTTCGAGTTCGTATGCGAAGTTATGGCCGTTTTAAGGTAGGCTGTCCGAGTTACGTTTTTTTGGATGTTGATTCCAACTCGGTTTAAGAACAGAACTCGCAATGGGATATGAAAACGATCGGGAATTTGCACAGCAACTAATGGGGTGGTGTGTGATGATTCAAGGATGAGTGGCACAAAGGATTGTCACCTAATCTAGGGCTGGCGATGCGGGAGTTCATGCAAGGCGGCTAGCTAGGGCAAACCGATGAACGTGGTGGATCGGTTTATTATTTAGGGATTGTGGAATAGGTGTCGAACAGCAAGAAAACAAGGACGAAACACGATAACTAGGACCCAAAACACAAAGCTAAACCAGCAACAAGACTCAACCACACAAATGCAAACTCAACAATGCAAACTGAAAAATGAAACTGCAGGCACTATAGTCTGGGAAGCGGTAAAAATGATCTAATTTTTTTGTGTCTTTTCTGTGGACTCTAGGTACGAAACAAAATCGATCTAATGGAAGGAAAAACAAATATACCTCACGGGCAACCTAGAAATTTGATACCAATTGATGAGTAGGTTTAGGCCCGATCTTCCGAAAGGTATGTCGATTGGGGTGGAGAACTCGACGTTGATGATCCGCGGCACTCGAGCAGTACGAGTACCCCTGCAATCACTACACCACAGCTCCGTTGGTTATCAACCATGCTGCACACGCTTGACCTCGCCAAGAAGGCTGATCCCTGCAAGTGCAACCGAGAACACGAGCAAGAACGTAGAAGACACGATCTGAAATCGCGAAGTTGGGGTCTCACAAACCGTAGAACGACAATATTATTGATCTAAGCAAAACCCACCGAATATGACCGGCGGCTGCAGTATTTATAGGCTAGGGTTCGACCAAAACACGATTAGACGCGTCCCTAATGGACTCTTACGGGATACAAGGCCCAAATGCCCGATTTGGTGGTGCAGCACCGGACAGAAATCTGGACTCGACTTGTTTCGACGATTCCCAATGACTCCGAAAGAATTTTGAGGTGGGACCAGAACCATTGGAAAGTTTATCTTCTCCTATTTCCGTGCATATGTAGAACATTGAAAACGGAGTCCGTATTCCTCCTGGGCGTCTGTTTTAAGGTGGACTGCTCCTGGACTCCGAGTTGAACTCGAGTCCGAGTTGTAAACTATTTCCATCAACTTGTGGACGTCCCAGCTGGTTCTCCACGCTCCCAAGGCCTCCTACCTTCACTTGTTGATCTTCTCCGTTATTCCTAATAACAATTAAATCATCACATAGCAATCTATTCTCAAACTCACATACAAAAGAAGTTAGGAACGAATTCACCTGCTAATTTAATAATCGTGCTCGTGCTCTTATGATTGGTCCTTGCAGTTCAATGTGCGTCTCCGCTGTTGTTATGTCCTCATCAAAGTAGCCATAATGAGCAGCAGCCATGAACTTGTATAAGACAGGCCAGCCCAGAATGCCGTTGAAGGGTAAGTTGATCTGAGCAACGTCAAAGACCAACTTATCAGTGCGATAGTTCTCCCGAGTCTCAAAGGTTACGGGGAGAGTAATGGCACCATGTGGGGTTATGGCCCCCGAACCTACTCTGGAGAAAGGTCTGGAGGGGCGAAGGTTCGAAGGACGGAGCTGAAGCTTGACGAAAGCTTCGAAGCTTATGAGGTTCATCCCCGAACCTCCGTCCACCATTACATGGTGGAGTTGGATGTTGTTGATGGTCGGAGATACCATCAATGGGAGTTAGCTAGCTCCAATCATATTCCGAGGGTAGTCTGACGCACCGAAAGTGATCGCGGTATCCATCCACTTCCGGTGCGGCTCCGCCCTGGCGGTGGGAGCTACCGAAGCCATGTCCCGCCGCATGGTCTTGAGGACACGGCAGGAATTGATGTCCCATGAACCACCAAAGATGGTGTTCATGGTCTTTCGACGTTCATTGTCGGAGACGTCGGAGTCATCGTTGATGGAGGTGTATACAGCCTTAAAGACCTTTTTAGGGTCCTGAAAACCTAACTCCTCTTCAGTCGGAGCTTCGTCGACTTTCTGTTTTCCTTCCCTTTGTCGGAAAGGAACTTCTTCCCGGTGCTTGTTGTAGTGCTTGACAAGGTTCTGGACCTCTCGGCAGTCTTCCAGATTGTGGCTATTCGACTTATGTATAGGACACCATGTCTTGTAGTTGCTGCCGTCTTCAGATGACGGCTGAGGTCGTTTCTCGGAGCGTGGCCCCCGGCCAACCGGAGCTGCAGCAGCTGCAGCAGTAGGTGTGCCAGCCGACGGCATTTTCTTGCTGTTGGACTTTTTCTTCTTTTTGCCACTCCCGAGGGTAGTGGCTTCACCCTTGGAGGATTTTTTGTTATCCTCCGGAGGTGGTTTGTAGTGCATTTCACGTCCCTCCGCAGCTTTAGCACACTTGTCTGCCAAGCTGAAGAGCTCCGTGACGCTGGTGATCTCCTTGATCGCCAGCTTCTCAAGCATCTTCTTGTCTCGTACGCCCTGTCTAAATGCCACAATAACATAGGCACTAGAGATAGAAGGAATAGTGTTTCGTACCTGGGAGAACCTATGGATGAAGGAATGCAAGGATTCTCCCCCCTTCTGCGTTACAGCAAAAAGGTCCAGTTCGGTGCCTGGTCGGGTGTATGAACTCCCGAAATTGGCGGTGAGCTGTTGGCACAATTCCGCCCAGCTGTTGATGGAGTTGGATGGAAGGCTCATGAACCAGGACTTGGCGGTCCCAGTTAAAGCCACGGGGAAGTAGTTGGCCGTTACAACCTCGTTACCTCCGGCTGCAAGGATTGCAGTGGAGTAAATCTGGAGAAACTCAGTAGGATTGACAGTCCTGTCAAATTTCTCCGGCAGGTGAGGCCGGAATTTTTGTGGCCATCTGACCATGCGTAAGTACATGGCCAGGGCAGAATAGCCTCCTCCTATTCCCTCAGGAGCGGGACTGTCTCGAGCTTCTCGCCTTTCGCGAGCTCGCTCGATATGGATGCGGCCGTCCTGTTGATGATAACGGCGATCAAGCTCCGCCCGGAGGTCGTGAGTTGAAAGCCTCGTTACTGTATGAGTGCCTCGTGCCCTGAAAGGCAGCGACATCACTTGTTGAGATGCAGCACGCCTCCTATTTTGGGAAACGTGCAGACCAAGTCTGCCCGACAAAGTCCGAGGCTGCGATGGGGCCCGCCCCGAGGGGGGGGGGGGGACCTTGGTTGCTGATGCGGTCGGCTGCTGCTGCAACCAAGTGTTCCACATCAGTCCTCCACTGTTCCATTGCACCCTGGGATGCATCCGGAGGTGGCAGGCGTTGTAGAAGAGCACGTGCTGCATGAAGCGTGTGTTCAGGATTGTTGTTATTCGTCGATGCTGTGACCGACGCAGATGCCCCGTCCTGTTGTCCAGCTTGATTTGCTGGTGCAGGCGGTGGTGGCGGAGGCATGACTCCTGCTAGAGTCGTGGCACCTGCTGGTTGCTGCATGTTGGAGGGATTGCCTGCACCAGGTTGCGCAGCGGGGTTGCCGTTGGACGATCCAGCAACAGAGTTCACCATTCTTGAAATCTCGGGCACCCCCTTCCTGGCGCGCCAACTGTCGGTGGGTAAATCCGACAGATCTCCCGACACTATTATCAATAGTCCATGGATTTTATAGTTCGATAATGGGCGCGCAGATATTCAAGAGATGGTGGCAAATTGACACAGAGGTTTACGTGGTTCGGGCCGCCTGAGCGTAATACCCTACTCCACGGGGTGTGTTGTTCTTGTATTGAGCATCTAAGAGCTTTCAGTTATTGTGTGTGCTTGAGAGCGCGTGAGAGTCTAAGAGAGCCCCCTTTGCGTATCGCTGACCAGTCCTTTTATAGTACAAGGACTGATCGTTACACAGTTAGCCTGGCCTGACATGTGGCCTCTGCGGTTACTAATGTTTGATACACAATTAATGAGGTTTATTACCCTTAATATCGTGGTAATAGGCCTTAACTGTGCCGTTACTGGTATTAAGGGCCTTCCGATCATATGTCATTAATATGGTATTAATGACACTTAATCGGGTCTTGAATTCTTTAATTGCCCCTTGAAGGTGAGTCGTTGGGAGCCCACCAGTTTGATCGTTGAGGTTGAAGGTCCGGGAGTTCAGACACGTGGCAGCTCTGGAGCTTACCGTCGTGGACGGGTAGGTCCGGTGCTGTCGGACACGTGTCGGTATCGGAGCTTTCCTCTGTTTGGGGTTAGATCCGAGGCTGCCATACTGGTATCCAGTCCGGAGCTTTCCCATGTGTGGGTGATAGCTCCGGTCTTATGTTACACGTGGCGGCCTTGGACTAACCATGTCGGGGAAGCAGGTCTGGTTACGGCTAACATGTGGGGCCTTCGAAGGTCTTCAAATCTGGTAGATGGAGTCTCCTTGTGATCTTTGCAATCCCAAGGGGTATCCGGTACGCAGGGTACCGACAACACCCTATTCACATATTCTTGTAGTGTATGCCTTAACAATGGATTCATTCCATCCCAAAAAACTAACTCATTTAAAATATTATCCGACTCTAACACTGTCATCCATGAATACCCTAAAAATTACAAAATTAAAATCTACTTACATGAAGCAGATGCCTTTAGAAGTCATGTCTGTTGAGCTGGAAACAAAATGATGGCCCAAAGAGGTCGGATCTAATGAGGTGACAAAATGGTGGTTGAAATACCACAGAAAGGGGCGAGGGTGACTAGCGTGGGGCTAAGTCCCTAGTGAGTCACACCAAATGGATTAGTGTGATCTGGACCCACCAAAAGATTATTCATGGCACTCTGTCCATCGTGACTGGAATCTTAGTCAATCAGTAAGTAGTACGAGTCATGTCAGATGGATTGACGTGACTCATGTATTGGTGGCCAGCTGATATTACTGTTTATCACTAAAAATGGAAACAACAAATTGGGATAGCTGACATCAATAATTCTGGTCAGTACTAATGATGGTAACACTAGTGGTGTGCTCCTAAGCGCGCGTAAGTAGTGTTTAATCTCTAATGGCAGGCCTTAAGTGATGGAGTTCGGCCATGTTTTGTTTTAATGTTCACTACCAAATGCATCAACGGTTTCTGAACTTGTCTGGGTATGTCATCTAGGTCTACAAACTCTTAAAATGTATATTCGGATCTATAAACTTGTTAAAGTACGTCATCTGAGTCTAAAGTATTAAAAATACTCATATGACTATTAAAATAACTAATACTTGATCTTTATTTTTCAGTAAAATACATTGGTTATCTTTAAACTTGTCTTAGAGTACATCTAGATCATTGAATGCTGATTTTGGGAGAGAACTGGTATAAAAAATAATGTTCAAGTAACAGTTAAGTCAATAATTATATGGATATTTTTTGTACTTTCGACCTAGATGGTATATTTAAATTTACAGATCCAAACATGTATTTTAAAAGTTCATAGATGTAGATAACACACACAGACTATTGATTAACTTCACCATTTGAATATTTGTTGTGGTAAATCATTTTTTTAGTAGTACTGTCACGCCAATCAATCTAGCATCTAACTAAAATCTTTAGAATTTTCAAAATTTAGTCTTGCGCGTTCAGCTGCAAATAAATTTTGTGCCGGTTGAGGCCAACTCAAGCCCCGCACATTTTTTTTTGGGCAGGCAGGACTCGCCAACCTCGTTGCACGCAACGTAACCGACCGACTGTGCAAGGGCAGATGAGGCGCAAGGCACCAGAACCACACGACGACCAAGCACGCCGCCACCGCACGTGCGCTCGTGACGGCAGCCGAGAAGGAAACCGCCTGGGCACGTGTTGATACCGGAGCTTCTCTCTGTCTAGGGTTAGGTCCGGGGCTACCATACTGGTATCCAGTCCGGAGTTTTCCCATGTGTGGGCGATAGCTCCGGTCTTATGTTACATGTGGTAGACACGTATCGGTACCAGATCTTCCCTCTGTCTGGGGTTAGGTCCGGGGCTGCCATACTGGTATCCAGTCCGGAGCTTTCCCATGTGTGGGCGATAGCTCCGGTCTTATGTTACATGTGGCGGCCCTGGGACTAACCATGTCGGGGAAGCAGGTCCGATTACGGCTGACATGTGGGGCCTTTGGAGGTCTTCAAATCTGGTAGATGGAGTCTCCTTGTGATCTTTGCAATCCTATGGGGTATCTGGTACGCAGGGTACCGACAACACCCTATTCGCAGATTCTTGTAGTGTATGCCGTAACAATGGATTCATTCCATCCCAAAAAGCTAACTCATTTAAAATCTTATCCGACTCTAACACTGTCATCCATGAATACCCTAAAACTTACAAAATTAAAATCTACTTACATGAAGCAGATGCCTTTAAAAGTCATGTCTGTTGAGCTGGAAACAAAATGATGGCCCAAAGAGATCGGATCTAATGAGGTGACAAAGTGGTGGTTGAAATACTATAGAAAGGGGTGAGGGTGACTAGCGTGGGGCTAAGTCCCTAGTGAGTCACAACAAATGGATTAGTGTGACCCGGACCCACCAAAAGATTATTCATGGCACTCCGTCTGTCGTGACTGGAATCTTAGTCAATCGGTAAGTAGTACGAGTCATGTCAGATGGATTGACGTGACTCATGTATTGGTGGCCAGCTGATATTACTGTTCATCACTAAAAATGGAAACAACAAATTGGGATAGCTGACATCAATAATCCTGGTCAGTACTAATGATGGTAACACTAGTGGTGTGCTCCTAAGCGCGCGTAAGTAGTGTTTAATCTCTAATGGCAGGCCTTAAGTGATGGGGTTCGGCAATGTTTTGTTTTAATGTTCACTACCAAATGCATCAACGGTTTGTGAACTTGTCTGGGTATGTCATCTAGGTCCACAAACTCTTAAAATGTATATTCGAATCTATAAACTTGTTAAAGTACATCATCTGAGTCTAAAGTATTGAAAATACTCATATGACTATTAAAATAACTAATACTTGAGCTTTATTTTTCAGTAAAATACATTGGTTATCCTTAAACTTGTCTTAGAGTACATCTAGATCACTGAATGCTGATTTTGGGAGAGAACTGGTATAAAAAATAATGTTCAAATAACTAATACTTGAGCTTTATTTTTCAGTAAAATACATTGGTTATCCTTAAACTTGTCTTAGAGTACATCTAGATCACTGAATGCTGATTTTGGGAGAGAACTGGTATAAAAAATAATGTTCAAGTAACAGTTAAGTCAATAATTATACGATTTTTGGTAATTTAGACCTAGATGGTATACTTTAAATTTACAGATCCAAACATGTATTTTAAAAGTTTATAGATCTAGATAACACACCCAGACTATTGATTAACTTTACCATTTGAATATTTTAGGTGTTGTGGAAAATCATTTTTTTTAGTATTACTGTCACGCCAATCAATCTAGCATCTAACTAAAATCTTTAGAATTTTCAAAATTTAGTCTTGCGCGTTCAGCTGCAAATAAAATTTGCGCCGGTTGAGGCCAACTTAAGCCCCGCACGTTTTTTTGGGCAGGCAGGACTCGCCAACCTCGTTGCACGCAACGTAACCGACCGACTGTGCAAGGGCAGACGAGGCGCAAGGGCACCAGAACCACACGACGACCAAGCACGCCGCCACCGCACGCGCGCTCGTGACGGCAGCCGAGAAGGAAACCGCCGCGAGGAAGACCGGGGCGGGGCACCGGCGTGTGTCCCGAGACTCGGGCACCGCGCTCCAGGTAACAGTAGTTCTCGGGCTGGCTGGCTGGCTGGCTCGTCTCAAGCACGTACGCCGCGCGCCCGTTTCCAAAACCCGCAGCAAACGGCCCGAAACCGCCCGCCCTCGGCCTTCTCCACTCCACCACCTAACCCCCCTGCCCTGCCCTCCCGTCTATCACACGAACCAACGACAACGAACGCACGGACTAACTCATCCTAGACAACCAAAGCGCCGGGGCGCGCCCACCTCCAACCACACCACCGTATATACGCGACGCCACCCACGCGGCCGATCGACGAGGAGGAGGATCGGAAATGGTGGTGACGAGGATGGAAGGCTCGAGGTCCGGCGGGTCGTCGTCGGGGCGGGTGAAGGGGTCGTGGACGCCGGAGGAGGACGAGCTGCTGCGTCGCACCGTGGCGCGGCACGGCGCGCGCAACTGGAGCGTCATCGGCGGCGAGGTCCCGGGTCGCTCGGGCAAGTCGTGCCGCCTGCGCTGGTGCAACCAGCTCAGCCCGGGCGTCGAGCGCCGCGCCTTCACGCCCGAGGAGGATGACCTCATCGTCGCCGCGCACGCGCGGTACGGCAACAAGTGGGCCACCATCGCCAGGCTCCTCCACGGCCGCACCGACAACTCCGTCAAGAACCACTGGAACTCAACGCTGCGCCGCCAGCGCAGGGCCGCGGCGGCGGCGGCCGCCAACAGCGCCGCGGCTGGTTACGGGATGCCACAGCTGGAGGCGGCCCCGCTCCTGTCTCTGGTGGATCTCAAGGAGCCGTCTTCCAAGGGCCCCGTTCCGTTCCCGCCTCTGGATCCCAAGGAGGATAACGAGGACGACTTCGACGACGAGGAACATGAGGACGAGGAAGGGGACGGCAGCAACGAGGACTCGGTGCTTGCGCCGCCTCCCAAGAAAAAGCGGCCATGCGCCAGCGCTTGCAACCACCACCTTCCTCTTCCTCTTCCTGTTCCTCTTCCTCTAGCTGTGAAGAAGCCGGAACAAACAAAGCCGCCTCCGTCGACACCGGCCCGCACCGAGCCAGTCACGTCGCTCACCCTCAGCTTGCTGGGCGGCGGGTCGAACCCTGCGGCCTCGACGACGGCGAGGACCGAGACCGAGGAGGGCCCGGCCAAGATGTGGGACAGGATGGAGGAGGACCCGTGGTTCCTGCCGGTGATGCGGCGGATGATCGTGGACGAGGTGCACCGGGTCATGGGGTTCATGCAGCCGCCGTGCGAGGCCTACTCTTTCGTGGCGGCGCCAGCGGCAAGGAGCAGCGCCGGCGGGACGGACGGACGGCAAGGCTGACGAGTGGCATCCGGGCAGCGTGCAACTGCAGGCGAACCGACGGACACAAGAAGCGACGACCGACCAAGTGATCGCCGCCACCGTCGACGAGGGACAATCCATGGCAACTTCCGTTGCATCATCCAACAGCATCGTTAATTAGGGTTATCGAGTTAACAGTAGTTAATTTAGCGTAAGTTCATGGATCGATCGATAGCGGGGAAGTAATTATCCTGCACTGCAAGAAGTAAGTTACAGACTGTAACCGCTGGATAGCAATAGATTTAAGTGTTTCGATTTTCTTGGGAATTTGTTGGTTCGGTTCGATCGAGGGGGCAAGGAGCAGTGATGGATGGCTGCCGTTTTGTTGGGGTGTCCATCACTCAATGTGTTGTGCGTGCGCAGCCGCGAGTGGGGTTGGGTTGGGTGGCCGCGGCGTTAGACTACTCGCAGTGGGCACCTCACGCATATAGTGATCCCTGGGTGAACAAGTCACCCGCAGCGGTGCATTTAGAGGGATCTGTAAAATAGGTTTTTGAACAATATTGCGCCACAGGTAGAGGGATCGCTAAGAGGAGAGAGAACGCTCGATGGTTGCTTCGCGCGTGCTGGCCGAGGGCGAAGACACGAGCGGCGCCCGACGGCGAGCGCGGCGACCATGGACGACGGGAGGCGGCGCTTGAGCGGGAGGAGAGGGAGCGGCTCCCGATGCGCGGCGGAGCAGGAGGGGCAGCGGAGAGGGAGAAGCACCCGACAGCAAGCACGGGGTCCCCCGACACGCGGTGGAGTGGGAGCGGGGGCGACGAAGCGGGGAGGGGCTGCGGAGCGGGAGCGGGGCGGCGAGGCAGGGAGGAGATGCGATCACATACGAGGGCGTGTGAGGCGGGGCGGTGGAGAGGGAGCGGGAGTGGCGGCAGAGCGGGAGCGGGGGCGGCCGCAGAACGGGAGCAGGGGCGGCGAGGCGGGGAGGGGCTGCGGAGCGGGAGCGGGGCGACGAGGCAGGGAGAAGGAGATGCGATCACAGACGAGGGCGTGCGAGGCAGGACGGTGGAGAGGGAGCGGGAGCGGCAGCGGAGCGGGAGCGGGGGCGGTCGTAGAGCGGAAGCGGGGGCGGCGAGGCGGGGAGGGGCTGCAGAGCGGGAGCGGGGCAGCGAGGCGGGGAGAAGGAGATGCGATCACGGGCGAGGGCGTGCGAGGTGGGGCGGTGAAGAGGGAGCGCGATCGGGGGCGGCGACGCGGGGAGGCGAAGAGGAAGAGCGGCGCCCGGAATGTTCCAGGGAATGCCTGGAATGTTCCGGGGAAGAGATAAGTTAAATAAGGGAGAAAAGCAAAAAGAAAAAGGGTAGAAAAAATATAAAAATAAAGGAAAATAAAATGAAAGAGAAAAAAGAAAATAGAAAGATAAAAAAGAACAAAATAATAAGAATCTAGATGAAATAGAGAATAATAAAAAAGAAGAGGTAGTTGTATGATATATTATAAAATAGATGGTAGTTGGTATAGAGGTGGAATATAGAGGTGAACGAGTGTTGCGAACGAAATTATAAAGGACAGAATCTTTTAGATGTAACTGTAAAAGAAGGTATAGAGATGAGATTAGGTGAACCACTACGAAAGGTCTTACCCAACCGAACGAAACCGCTCGTGGACGACTGGACGTGCACTGCACACTGCTCGCTCGCCGCTCGCCTGTTCCACTTCTGCCTGATTTATTATTCATCACGAGATCAGGTACAACTTTTTCATTCGGTTACAACATGACTTGCTTGTGTTTCCTTCTCACTAGCGTGATCGTACTGTGCTGTATTGAAGAAATTTTACAAAATAACATGTACATTTTGATGCCCGAGAATGGCCGTGGCCAACTGCTAGCAATGCAACCGGCCCGGGCGGCCACGCCGTTTGATTATCGGATCGAGCTCTTTGGCGCTTTTTTTTTTTGCTAAAATCTACATAAGGACCATTAAATCTATTTAACTTCCATTTCATTGTTTCCAAGACCGCTACATCATTCAAAATGAAATGAAACCATAGATAAAACAACACCTACAATACATTATTTTATTGTTTATTGTTTTTTAGTCTACACAGAAGACACAAGTTATCTTATAAATAATGTATACATGGTTTCATCCTATAAAACTCATTTTCACCGCCCCCTTTAATAATCTATCATATCATCAAAAATATTGACATACCTTCCTGTATCAAAATAATTGTCGTTAAGACATCCATAGTTAGTTTTTTAAAATTTTTATCTAAAACGACAAATAATTTGATAGGGAGTAACATATTATTTATTAACGGTAGAAGAAACAAATGAATCCATACATCGCATTGAAAAGAGGATACAAATAGATATTGCTACTTGGCAAGCATGCAAAATGTTTGCCGCCGCAACGTAAGATGTAGCAAAAATGGTGTGCGCCAACTGTAACAGGATGCCACGACAAGGCGCCAAGCAGATCAAGTCTAAAGACACACAACCATTCCAGTAAATCAAAGCCATAAGTGCCCACAACTGACGCGCTTTATTTCAGCACTAGGGCGATCGTCATGATATATACAACCTTTTGAGTACACCTGGATGAATGACGCAAACTGGCTTCCCTACCTCGTACAATGACAAAATAGATATGTACACGTCTAAACGACAGAGTAACACCGGTGAAGGGTAGCGAGGCAAATTACACAAAATAGTACAAAAAAGGGAATGTGGGGCGGGGGTTCTGAAGAGGTCTCTAAACTTTATCCAAACTACCTCAAGTCTATCTGGGAAGGGGATCGCCTGACTTTAAACCACATGTGACTTTGTCACTGTCATGTGGGACCGGAACTAGTGGGTCCCACACATCACTGACCAAGTCACAGGTGCAGTAAAGTCAGAGGATCTATGTCAGTCTATCTGGCCAGATGTTAAACCTGCTGGTTGTTGGTGGTTATTGTGAGAAAATCAGCTGTTACTTGTGCACTATAGGAGCTTTCTATGAGGTCTGTGAAGGTGAACTATGAAGTTATATCATGAGATTAATTTCGTTGATATCATCCATGGGAATCTCAAGGCCCATCAAGTCGAGATCCTGGAGTCCATCATCGTCGTCGATATTTAACCAGCCGCTGAAGTCACCATCCATTGCAGGTAGCTCAAGGTTAGATAGCTCAAGGTTAGACAAGTCTGGCATTTTAGCATCATTTGAAGCGTTTGCAGGATCATCACGCCTAGCAGCAGCAGCTGTTGTGTTTTTGCCATTGCTGGAAGGCATTATTTTGGTAGGCAACTGTGGATCCCTACTACTGCTTGTAGGAGCAGAGATGTTGGCGGTCTTCTGCTTGGGCTTTGTTTTATTCTTCCTTTCTCCTTTTGCATTGGATGATGATGGACGGTCAGTTCTACCACCATCTCGGCTGTGCCCCTTTCCTTCTCGGTCTCTCTCACTTCTCTTTCCTTTTGTGTTCATGACAAGAGAAGTACCAAGGCCCGACGTTTTCAGGGTTCCTCCTGTTATGCTACCTACAACCTCGTCGAGCAATAATTCTCTTTGTTTCACATTATTTGTCCAGGGATCCTCCTTCGCAAATGACAGGTCTGTAAGGTGACTGCTTGCTCTCAAAGCATTTGACACAGTAGCCTTATGGACTGATACAACTGTATTGTTATCTGCAAACAAGACAATCGATCACATCCTGAGTGGTCGGGAATGAGATAAATAAAAACATGGCAAAATTACAACTTGTACAAAAATAAATGCAAACTTGTAGTTATTGAAATATATATTGAGAGACTAGGTTGCTCAATAGTTAACAGTTGATGTAAATCAAAAAATAATATGGTGACCACAATACCTTGTGACGCAAAATCTGGGCCACTTCTGTGAGAAGTTGCTGATACAAACATATCCTTGAAAGTAGGCTCATCAAAGCAGCTAACTCCCACCTCCTCATAATTTCGGTAACGTGCTAATGTTCGTTTGACAAAACTAAGCGCACCATGTCTCCCGGCTCTATTAATATTTTTGCTGTTTGGACCATAGAAAGCCTGGAGATACGAAGGAAAAATACATATCACTTAATGTAGAAAACATGAGGATCTATTTAGCGACCAAGATAATAGGCTCAGCACCAACAAAAGTTCCAAAAAGTTTTTTCTTCTACATATTTTTTTATCAGAACTTGGTAAACCATGCTGTTAGTGAAATAAAGTCATTGATTGAAGTGTCATTGATGAAAGTGAAAGAAAGCCCTAGACGAGGACGGGAAAACCAAGGCAGTGAAGGAAAAAAATGACCAGTGCTCTACTGCATAACAGTGACATCAGGAAAGGGAGAGTCCGAACCACTACACTCCCAGTACACCACTTCCCATCTTTCAAAATCAAACACATAATCCAAATAGACCAGGCTAAGAAGGCTAATAATTTCAAAAATGACTACACAGGATTTATAAGTACCGAGATGCTTACAATGTTAATGAATATTTGGGAATGATATGGCTGTCTTTTTTATTTTTTTCCCTGCCCCGTGAATTTTATTTTTGAGTAGGAACAAACAGGAGATAAATAACATATCTTTTATATGGAACAAAAAAAGTGACATATTTTCATAGGACATCAAATATTGTATGTTCAGCATGTAAAAGAAAATTTCAAAAAATATAAACCAAGATTTCATTTTAGTAAAAAGATCACAACAAAAGCAATAGATTCATAGAGCAAATAGTACGAGGAAACCTAGCAAGAAATCTGGATTTTTTATTAGACTACATATTATGTGCGAGTGTGTTATTGGGTCTGACCCATGTATCCAGCCCCCTAGGGCTATATGTACCCCCTGTTTACCCACCAACGGAATCAATCACATTTTTCACTTCCAATATGGTATCAGAGTCAGAAGTCTCGACTTCGAATCCTGGCGGGCGCAAACCCACTTCAATTTTCCGCGTTTGAGGCCTGAGAGAGCCTCACGTGAGAGAGAGTCTTGGAGTGTATAAGTGAATTGCCTACCATTCTCCACTAGCTTAAGCTTTCTGGTTCAACCGATCAGCACATAGTAGCTTAACATAAGTGATAAGAGGAGTACCTAAAAGACAACGAATCGAGCGGAGCGCAAGCTTTTGTGGGGCTGTTGCGGAGAGGTTAGGGTAGCAAGCGCACCCGAAGACCCGAAGGTGCTCGTAGAGAGTAATGTTGCCAAACAGGGTAAAGTGAGGAGTGGGAGCACTAATCGCGTTAGTAGAAAGGCGATTAAGAAGCAAGGTGGCAGTGTGAAGATACTTGAGCGAGCGAGCATGGCTGATTGCAAACCGTGCTCTACTTTGGTGGATAACCAGGTCAAGGTCTCCTTAGTTAATAGGGCTTTTGTCAACGATCCCACTGCTTGAGCCTTTACTAGATCAGATATCTCTTACGCTGTTCAGCAGGTGTGCCTCCATATGCATGATCCACATGAGCCGCACCTCACCATTGTGAAGCAGATTCTTCGGTACCTCCGGGGAACCCTCGACTACAACCTTCTCCGCCGACGAGACTCGGCGTCCAAGCTGGTTGTCTACACTGACGCTGACTGAACGTGTTGCCCGGACACACGTAGGTCCACCTCTAGCTACACCGTGTTTCTAGGCGACAATCTCGTCTCCTGGTCATTGAAGCGACAACATGTCATCCCCTACTCAAGTGCTGAGACAGAGTACCGCGTCGTGACCAACGGTGTTCGGTGTGGTTGAGACTTCCTGGCTTTGACAGCTGCTCAGGAGCTCCACGGTGCCCTCACTCGAAGCACGCCGGTCTACTGCAACAAAGTTAGCAGCGTCTACCTCTTCACCAACCCTGTCTAGCACCAGCATATGAAGCATGTAGAGATCGACCTCTACTTCGTTCTTGAGCGTGTCGCTCTCGGCGATGTTTGAGTTCTCCACGTTCCCACAACGTCGCAGTTCGTCGATATCTTCATGAAGGGCCTTCCTTCGTCGACAACATTCTCCGAGTGGCATTCTCCGAGTTCAGGTCCAGTCTCAACATCTGTCGCAACAGAGCGTTAGACTATACATTATGTGTGTGCGTTATTGGGTCTGGCCCATGTATCCAGCCCCCTAAGGCTATATGTACCCCTGTTTACCCATCAACGGAATCAATCACATTTTCACTTCCAATATATTTGAGGTAGTTACCATATATTTCTCATATGCTATCAACAAAAGTCTGTCCATGGAACGCCGTGAAAATTCCCTGTTAGAGTGCATCAAGTAGACATGAGAGCCTGGAACATGAAAAATTGTTTCATTGAAAGGTTAACATGATCTGAAAATACCTTTGTTGAGTTTCTTTTGCAGTTCTAACAATGCCATCCAACTTCAATAGCAAGTTTTTCTTATCCACAACCTATCAGAGAAGTGTTAAATTAAACATAGCATATTAAATTGGAGACATGGGTAGACAAATTTCAAAATAGTGAAACAGGTTAATCTGAAAATAATACTGAAACAGGCTAATCAAAAACCAACACATGTATGCACTATGCACTTGGTGAGTTATAAGCACCTCTTTACGAAGTTGGCCTTCTAATTTACAGATTTCAGCATTGATATCCTCATCTTCACTCTGTACAAGATCAGGCTGAAATAGAAACAAAAGAGTAGCCAAAACATATTAAATGTTTTGCTCTGTTACTCGAACGAACTAAGAGATGTTAGAGAATTGGGACTCAAAATATTTTATCAAACGACGGGATATTAGAAAATGGAGATTCAAGCATAAGATATTCGTATGAATAAATTGTTCAAATATTTATCCATAAGCCTCATGGAGATCCATAACCTATTCAAAACATTTTAACTTCAATGAACCAAAAGCGTAATATCAAACTTTTAGCAAATGGTGTTGTGCAGTTCAGCTAATGAACAAGACTAGCAGAGAATATTAATAACATCTTGAGACGATACGTACAATATAGAATTACGGTTACTGTAACACCTAAGAATTCCAGTTACTGTAACGCCTATGCAAATACTTTGAATTGTTAAGCTACTATGCGCTGACCGGTTGCACCCAAAAGCTTAAGCTGATGGGGAAGGGTAGGCAATTCACTTATACACTCCAACACTCCCCCTCACGTGAGGCTCCCTTGGGCCTCTAACGTGGAAAATAGGAGTGAACTTGCATCCGCCAGGTTTTGGACTCGAGACCTCTGGCTCTGATACCATGTTAAGCTATTATGCGCTGACCGATTGCACCCAAAAGCTTAAGCTTTTGGGTGCAACCGGTCAGCAACCGGTCAGCACATAGTAGCTTAACATGGTATCAAAGCCAAAGGTCTCGAGTTCGAATCCTGGCGGGAGCAATTTATTAAAAGAATAGAATAAAATTGCAACCGACTTCTATTCCACGTTTGCAGAGCTAAAAGAGTCTGCACGTGAGGGGGAGTGTTGAAATACAAGTGAATTGCTTACCATCTCTTATAAGCTTAAGCTTTTGGGTGCAACCGGTCAGCACATAATAGCTTAACATGAATAAACCTACACATTTATATCCATATTCCAATCCTGTGAGATAAGTTCACTTAGCACTTTTATGTAATCCAAATATTATTTTCTTTGTATGAATGCATGATGCTATCAAATATGGATATCATCACAGGGCACAGGCACAGATCATCTTCTTTCAATTTGTTAAAATAAAATCCAAGCGTTATTGTATTCTCAATGGCCCAACGTCAGAGGAAATGCAGGCCCGTAGAAGGTAACAAACCACCCAAAATGGAAGTGGGGTGAATTAAAAAAAACAGCTGGAAAGGGTCATCAAGACATGGGTTTTTGACCGTACATCTTAACGGGACACCACTGAAGAAATATCAAGGTGGTCAAATAATAAGCTTAGGAATTGCTACGTTCCATAACAATATCATCAGTGCTAATCTCCAAGGTCAATGCTAATAGTCAGATTAGCACAAAAAGTAACAGACTAAAAAAAGATACTCATGCTTAGGAGCGGAAAACACATCAAAGTGCATAAAATATACAATAGTCAGATTAGCACAAAAAGTAACAGACTAAAAAAAGATACTCATGGCTTAGGAGCGGAAAACACATCAAAGTGCATAAAATATACGCCCTCCATTGCAAAAAGGATGCGACTCTGTCTTGGGGCACGGGAATCAAGGAGGTGTGGAAAATGTGTGCTGCACAGGAAACAAGACTGATGCATTGGGAAGTGGGAATGACAATCTTTCTGACAACACTTGGAAGGGCTAGAAAGACATCCTTTTAGAAACGGGGAGTAAATTAATAGAGAAAAGCAATATAAACAAAACCCTGTCACACTAATTAACTAAAACGAACACAAGAAATGCTGCAATTTAAAGTAGAAAGAAAGCCTACCACAGGTTCAACAGATACACCGACTTCACTCAGCTCGATGATAATCCTATCACTGAAGCACATCTCACTGTACTGCAGCTCAGGCCAGACCTTGGCTTTCCGCATGGAATCACCACTTCTATGTGACAGATCATCATTATTCTTCCAGTCAGAATCCAATACCAAACCATTTGGGCCTCTCACTGATTCTTCAAAATTCATTAAAGGCTCTAACCCGTAACCTCGTGAATTTGTCTTCCATCCTCCTTCATCAAAATGAATTTCATGAGTATCAAATGGGTATCTCTCGTTTCTGTAAGTGTTATTGGCAATACTTTCAATCTTATCTTCATCGATCAAAGCTTGAATAAGTCTTTGCCCAACTGAAGCACCGCCACGCACCCCAATTCCTTGAACAAGTTGATCCAGGATAGGTTCAATGCAGCTTGTCTCCCAGGCTACCCCTATTCTATTCTCTAACTGATTTAAGCCATAACCATTTGGAAGGGCAGTGTGATCATCTTTGTTGCTAGCTGCAGGAGTTGATGGCTGCGAGATATATTCAAGACTACCCTGTGCATCAAATAAATAATAGTGTTCCCAAATGTAAAACAACTTATGAATAAGTTTCACATTTCTACATACAGAAATGCAATAACTGCATAACATGACACTTTTGCTACTCCTGCAGTGAATGAAGGCCAAATATGACATACCTTATATTTCTGGCTTTCATCTCCTTCCGCCAATCTACACGATGTGGAGCAATCCAGTGAATGTATCTAATCAATTCAAGTATTGGCCAAGAAACAGTAAATTAATCGAATGAAGTGCAAATGAACTTCAACTTCTTTTGATACAACACAAGATCACTCCATGTTACCTGCTGACAGAGATAGGATATGTCTTCTGCTGTCAGGAAACCAAAGAAAGGTTCAACCTGCCGCCAAAATGGATTTGCGCAAGATCCTGCAACGAACAAAGATATCATTAAATAATTCCCAAACGGGAAAATATAAATTACAGAATTTGATAAACAGAATCCATACTTAAGGAAGCATTAGCTGCAGCAAGAAGCTCCTCATGATCATCTTCTAATTGCACTGAAATGTAAACAGGGCAAGTTCAATGGTATGATCCTCTGGAACTGTTGTAATTGCAAAGAATGCCATAATCAGTATAACGAGAGGAGCTGGTGAGCATGTACCAGGAGAGTCTGATAGGATGCTGCTACTTATATGCCTAGGTCGTGTGTTGCCTTTACGCTCAGATATCTTCTTCATCATTGGTCTACCAGATTTACTACAATGAAAATTCAGAGTTAGAATGTTAATGAGCTAAATGTCATACAACTGCTTGTTAGCTGAGAATGAAATCACCTGTCATTTCTCTCGGAGACCATCCTCACACTTCTTTGTTTTGTAGTCGGGGCATTTTCAGTTTTGTCTATTGATACAGAAGTGCCAGGCCTGGTTGGAATAAAACCCCGTCCAACCCTTCCTTGCCTCCAAGCAGCATCCCCAATATCCTGAGTAGCAGACAACTTATTCCTTTTGGAAGGATGCCCAAGCATAGCAATTTTCTGAAAACCAGATCCATTCCCATCATCCAATTCACAAGCCCTTTTGCTTTTGTCCCTTAACTTTTTCTCAGCAATTCCAGGTTCATCACCTTCAGATCCAGTTGAGAGCCCGTGATCTCGTTTTGTTTGTTGAAGACCATTTACAGATGTATGCCTTGATAGCCCTGCAGGTGCAGGATCTTCATTGACAGGACTGTCTAGTGAACCTGGTACCGATGCACCATCAGGAGTTGTGATAATAGGGACTAAATTTGACTTCCTTGCTGAACGGGATATCTTTTGAGGCCTCTGCCCACCCCATTGGGTGGGAGGAGATAATGATTGTGTAGACTTCGTGCGTTTAGCATTGCCAGATCCACTAGCAGAAATTAACTTATTTGTAGTAGGAGGATTTTCCCAATCATCAGAAGTAGCTTGTAATCGATGAATGTTTGGAGATGGCTTCAACAATAAACCTGAATTTGATCGGGGTCCCCTAACTGAGCCATTAGCCTTTGGCAATGATGAGATATTAGCACCACTATCATGATCATTGGTCCTGTAAAAATTACAATGTGTCATGCCACTGCTTGTTTATTTATGTGTGTAAGTGGGGTGGTCGGTGGTCCAGTTGCCCAAGACAACTAGCTCACATGCATGCCAATAACTACCTCAAGTCTATGTGGCACGATGGAGTAGAGGATGACAGGTTGAAAAACGGGTAGTGAAGCATATCTTACTTGTTAACAAGTCTTGGACTGGGCAATTCTTTATCCAAAATAACTTGATGATCCCTTTTGTTACTCGGATGGAAACCATTGTCTTGATCGCTCCTATTTAAGGGTCGTCCAACAAGACTATTTTGTCCAGAAAGCAACTCTGCTTTCGTAGTGCCAGATGCATTTCTAATAGTTCCAGACCTGCACATTCAATTTAATATCAAAGCAGAAAGGCAGAGAGGAACAAGTGCACATAATCTTTCTAATGAGCCATCGACAAAACATAGTAACAAAGCCTCAAACATTCAATGCATGAATGCAATTGCAGAATATTTAGAACGAAACGTACTAACATGTTCTCAATTGTCATGATCATGCAAATAAATTGTCATGAACATTTCAGCATCAATAACAGAACAGAGGAATAAGAACACCAAGCCTGAAGTGGTAGAGTCTCTGACCTGAAACTTGGTGAACTTGCCATTCTTGCCCTACCATCATTATTAAATTTGTGTTGCCCTTGTTTCAACTCACGGTCTGTATGAGCAGTCCTTGAAACGCCAGTCGATGACATGTCCGCCTTAATGGTAGAACGCTTTTTCTTCATCTTTGGCTTCTCCCAACCATCAATACTAGTTGCCAAACCTCTGATTTTTTCTTCAGAGACTGCTGAACCACCATTGGTAGCTTTGCCAGGATCTGAGTTTCTATCAATAAGACCTGGCCCCCTTGAAGGGCCAGTGGTCCTAGCATCCATCTAATAATAAACAAGAAATACGTTAATAAAATTCACCAAATTGTACATACATGCATAGTAGATCAAACAAGGCATCAAGCCATATGACAGCTATGCATCTGGCGTAAGAAATATAATCAGATGAATGTTAACAATGGCAATTAAATACACTGAACATACTGGGAAAAAAAACTAAGCCACATAAAAACATTGATCAACTATGTTTGAATAACAAAAGGCTTATGATGATACATAGAAGTTCATCTGCATAGTAGACTTTGAAATATTTTTGTTGCTTATCCGAGAACCCACTGTATCATTATATCCAACATTTTGGCTATAATATTTAAAACCATAAAAGGACAAGAGTAAAACATAATAATGAATAAAGATATGAAGGTGCAAGACTCAACCTCCACCACAGATGTACGTATTCGCCTATTCTGTCCTGCATTCTTTGTCCTTTCTTCAATTCTCTGAGGTCCAAGCTCCATGTCATCATTCAAATGGCTTTGAGGAACATTGTTAGGGATTGCTCCACCAGACAATAATGCACTTGATCGTTCATTTGATGAACCATCTCCTCTGGAACGTTTCCGTACGTTATTGGGACAAAGTCTATCGATCTTCATTACAGCGCCACCAAAAGCTCTAGCTCTTTCCCTGCAAAGATACTCAGAAATGAACAATTCTTGAACAGGGTCACACTAACTAGAGCCCATGTATAACTCCCTATGGCAATATTTCCCCATATGTGTTCAGCTACAAGGTTCAAGTACTGATAAAGAAGTGTTTCTTTCGGAAATGGAGGTTCTGTTAAAGTATTTTCTACCCACTTGCATCTGATATTTTCTCAAGACAACAGAGGTATACTGAAACAATACCTGGCCTTATTTGAGATGTCGTTAAGATTACTTTTCACATGTCTGATCTCTTCGACGGCACTAGATATATTTCTTCCTATAGATGGAGTTGATGTGGACACTTCTGGGGAGGTTCCCAGGATGGAACTTATTGATTTCTTTACATCAAATCGAGAAGTCTTATGATCCACAGTTGCAGGTCTTAAGTCCACGGCAAGCGATTGAAGCAGAGTGGCAGGGTCCACTGCTGCTGACCTCGATGAGCTTGATGTTGGAAACATCGTATATCTATCACCACCTTCACGAAAGCTTCTTGACCTTTCCAATGATAAAGCTGCATGTGCCCCACGTTGCGGATTGAAGTACCCATGCCCATCCGGGCTAGCAGACATCAAATCGGATTTTGTACCAGATGCCATTGCCCCGTTACGGCAGCTTATAAACCACTTACATGTGGCAATATGAACTAAAAAGGTGACAACAACCTATTCTTGCAGTCATGGAGCCAAAGCCAGTATAGAATCTCAAACCACCGCAATACCTGTCAATAGATGAGAAAAAAAAATAAAATTTTGGAAATATGAACTTTTGGTGAACAGTTCTTGTAGCATACGAAAAGGAGAAAAAGCTAGCTTTTATCTTGAAAATAGCTCTTACGGAATTGTACCACCATTAAATTTTTACATAAGCTTATCAGATGTCAGTTTAAGTGATTCCTTTCTCATCTAATAATCTAGTAAACAACCATTTTCCAATACTGCAGATTTTCGACAATGAAATATTCATAATACCACATATTACAAAAGTGACACGAAAATAAGTAAAGCAATGAAGCCTGTAAACTCTAATGAATTTAACCCCATCACTGAAACAGTATACATTACTAAATTCAATGAGCTCTTTCCATAATCGTACAGGAATTTCACAAGAAACACTTCAATTTCACAGGAAAAACGCTGGATTCAGAAAGGTTCCCAGCATCCAAAGGAGGCCTAAAAATGAGCAGTGCCGCATGAAATTGTCATGCATCTCAGCAAGGCATGAACTCTATTGTTCACATTTGAAGTTACTATGATCCATCCAAGAGTACATGAACAAAAAAGAAACAAACTTGCTTTGCATCGCTAGCTAAGCTCTGCCGCTTATCCAAAGCGTCACACCACCACGCGCCAAGCTACAATCAAGAATCCTCTCGCAACACGCAAAGCATGGAAAGACGCCAAAATTGCCACAACCAAACCCCAGCACGCTCAATCTGATCCACAGACCAGGGCTCAACTCACCGCCCCGGCAGAGATCCACCAATCCCAGCAGCAGCAGCACCCAGCACCATTCCCGAAACAGACAAGCTCTCGCTCGCCCACGAACCCTATATCCCCACGCGCTACCGACTGAATGACCCTCCGCCGGATCCTGCCCCCCAAACCCTTGCTCACGGATCAAATCAACCCCCAGGTCGGTACGGCCCACACGTCACCGTCACGAGCCCTCCGTAGGAACCCTATCTCTAAAGCTTCGAGAACTACCCTGAATGCTCGTGGACGCCGGAATTGGGCAGAACAGACGCGATTGCTCGCCGGGGGCAGATTGCCCGGAAGGGGGATTAGGGTTACAGTGCGAGGGGGTCCGGATCTCAATCCGGCTAAGCGAGGCCGGCGGCGGGGTAACCGCGCGGAAGCTGAGTGCGCCCAGGATTCGCTAGCAGCGAGGTTCGAAGGCGGAGCTCGAGTTGGAAAAAAAATGGAGAGAGCGAGCTTCGACGAAGGCGAAGGCAGGGAGCGTAGAGAGAGAGCATGGGAAGGTGGGGCCGCCATCGGTCTGAAGCGGGCAAGGAGGACCAGGCAGGTATGTGGCGGTTGTGTGCTCATGACAGGTGGGTCTGCGACCCACGTGGCAGTGGAGACGGAGAGTTGCAACTGATCGGCGAGGATTTTTCTTTCGTGCTGCGGTATAATGATAGTGACGAATCCATGCTGCTCTTATCTAAGCTTTGTTATATAGATATATAAATCTTTTTGTGTACAGCAAAGCACGACATGCATGGAGCTACCTTACGGGTATTTAACTAACACAAACAGTTGAATACCTGATATAACCGTGATGGCAGCAACTACTATACAATCAGTCGAATTGTACAATCTTGCAATTATAGATTCTCAAGCGTTGGATTTGCATCTTATATGGTTGCACATTTTTACTTAAATCCTCCCGCCTTTGTCTGAAAAAAACATAGGAAGATTTAAGTAAAAGTATGTAGCCACCGTAGGATGGGAATCCAACGCCTAAGTATCCATAATTGAACAATTAAGCTGATTGCACAATAGTTGCTGCCAAATGTGATATAGTGTTTGTCAAAGTATCAATAAAGCACTAGGCAGCTAACAAGTTTGGCTCATTAAATATCAATTTGAGCTCATCTCGAATGATAAATGAGTTGAATCCGAGCTTAATTCAAAACTCGTAAGTCTTATGAACTGAAGAGTTTGACAAGTCTGATTTAGATGAGCTTTCTACAGTGGATTTTACTTGCTATTGCTTCTTCCCTAATTGCTTGTTGCTACTGTTTAAATGAGTGTGCTAAGCCTGAAAACGAGTTTGACTCAATAAAAACCCTAAAACTGACAAATACTCATTTCATCCCAAATTATTAGTCACTCTCTAATTAATTTTTAAACTAAAGAGTAACAAGTAATTTGTAATAGAGAGATATTAGTTAGTTGTAAGGGTGAAGCCCCATCGTCTCTTTGGTGTTAGCTTACACCCGTGAGATTCTGTAAATCAAATGTTAAATATTGTTAATCATCATGTATTGACATTGGTGTTCAATCGAGCTGACCTCAACAGTGCGCTTGAGGGGCTCCACTCCTGGTTAGTTGTGGACCAGAAAATATGATGTCTGAAGAAAGAGAAAAGAGAAATACTATGCGACATGTCTCTGAAATTCAAACTTGTTTTAGGCCAAAACATATGATGTCCGGAGAAAGAGAAAAGAGAAATACTATGCGATATGCCTCTAATATCCAAACTTGTTTCAGACGACCAAAGATTCCACATTAAGATTCGTGCAACCAACTCTATCATATCTTCTTCCCCGAAACCAAACTAAAAACAAGGAGCATATTTGAATGGCGTGCGATCGGCACGCGCGGTAGTGGCGACACGATGGTGGTGCGGGTGTGGAAGCTCGGTGGGATGGTGAAAGGTGGCCTAGAGTGGGTAAATACACAACTAAAACAATTATGCAATAAATTAAACTCGGTCATTATCCCAGGTTTTGGATAAGTCCGAGCTGGGTCCGGACTTGTCCGACAGTGCTCGGACAAGTCTGACAGAAGTCGGTTAAGTCTGAGCTTCTGCACAGGACTTGATCAAAGGAGGGATTTTCACAACTTTTATAAAACAAAATGCACCCTAGCAGTTCTAGAAGCAGTATAGAGTATGAAGCAAGATCTATAACGTGCTAGAACAAGTAGATGAAGGTAAAGCCCTAGATAGTCACGATAAGGTAAAAACAGTGTGCAAATCTAAAGAGAGACAATGAACAGGGGATTTTTCACAGAGATTCAATTTTACAAAGAAACCTACGTCCCCGTGAGGAGTGCACAAAGGAACGAGTTTTCAGTAGCCCTCCCCTCACAAAAGACGACAAAGGTTGTGCCTTGGTTTTTCCATTATCTCACAAGGGTGATACAAACTTCTCAGACACCAAAATCACATAAGAAATCATCGGGTGATGTCTAACTGTATAGGGTTTGCACCCAAGAGTAACAAACACGAAAAACTCAAGCAAACAAAGCAAATCGAATCAAAGCTCAACCTCAAAGGCACTTCTTCTTCAATCTCACAACAACTCTTTTACTCTTCCTAAAAATCTCAAGTTTTGGCTCTTAAAGGTGAAAACTAGGTGGAGAAGTGCTCTTGAGGGAGTTCTGAGCACAGATGAGAGTTGGAGAGATTAGGGTATAGCTGAGAGGGGATTTGATCCCCTATTTATAGCCAAAAAGTGTTTTTGACCGTTGTTAGAATGCCCACGTCAGACAAGTCCATAATTTTTTTGGACATGCATGTTCGGGCTAATGGGCCCAGTGATGGTATGGCTAAGTGTTTGATTTTGAATTAGTGCGTAAAAGCCGCTTCAGACATCTTCGACATGGATCGAACAAGTCCAAGAATCCAAGGTGGGATTTTTGTCTGACTTATCTAGCATTGAACTCCTATGATAAGTATGCATCGGACAAGTCCAAAAGACCTCGAATATGTCCGAGATTACTCAGAGTGAATTCAGACATGTCTGGCCAAACGCGGACAAGTCTGAGTGACCAGAGGACTTAGAATTTTTCTAAGTTCAGGCTATGCAAAGAATACTCGGGCATGTCTGGCCCAACTCGGACAAGTGCGAGAGACCAAAGGACTTAGAAATTTTCTAAGCCCTAGCTGTGCAGCGACAACTAGGACATGTCCAATTCAGTTCGGACAAGTCCAGGACTGTGCAGTGACATTTCGAACATATCCGAGCCCATGGCTCGAACAAATCCGGACTTAGAGTTTGTTAAGGTTTTAAAATCTTTTCTAAGGGGTTGAGCGCCTATTGACTCTCTAAGTTTACAAGAGTGGTGTACCTCTTGATAGTACAACTTTTCCTATGGCTTAAAAAATCAAAAACCTAATTCTACGAGTCCTTCTTTTTTCACGTATTTTCTTCTTTTTCAAAGTATTTTCAATAAAAGCTTTCTGTACATTTTATTTATGCAATATCTCATAAATTTCATTAGCTCTTTAATTGTTTGTCATTAATCATCCAAAACCTCCAGAGGTCCTATATGCACTTTCAATCTTTCCCTTTTCAGTGATTGATGACAACCAATTAAAGTTTTCGATTGAGAGATAAATAAATGGTTTTAAGTGCTGGGTGAGTATGATCAAGTGAATAAGACATTGACAATAACCTCATACTCATTGAACACTTGTGGGGTGCCTATATGTGAAGTGTTCAAGGTGATAATCCGTGATGCACATATGACATTCATTTGACAAGATTTGGGCATAATTCACAAGATTCACAAAATAGGGACAATACAAGGCACAATTGAAGATAACACAACTCATTATGCATAAACCATGGATAACAAAGTGCAAAATAGACATAAATCTTAAAGTAGAGTACTATACAAGCTTAAAATGTGATAAACTTAAAATGCGATAAAATATTACAAGTCAATAGGTCTCCAACACCAACACACATGACAAGAGAAGACTACACTACTCCTCCCTCTTTGGCATCAAGAAACCAAAAAGGAGAAAAGCCCTAGTGAACTACTCCTCATCGTCGTCTTCATCTTCATTGTTGTCATCGTTGTCTTGCATGTAGTCTCTGTCGCTGTCTGAAGAAGAGGAAGCAACTGTAGGAGGTGGATCGCTCGAGGAAGCTCCGAACGTGAAGAGAGTGAGCTCCTCCTTGGTGAGCTTTGGGAGCTCGATAGGAGGCTTGTCCTCACCGTCGTCAGAGACTGGAGCTCCCAAGGAGGAAGCTGCAGGTGCATCTGGATCGCAGCAAGATCCCTCTTATTCCTCTTAGAGACCTTCTTCGCCTTCTAATCATTAATCTGAGCTGAGCGGCAGGCGGTGAAGATGCTCTTCAACATCTTGAAGATTCCAGTGGTGCAAGGAGGGTGCTGAGGTGCTGGAGAAGATGAGCCTCGGCATCGACCTGTGAAGTCGGGCTTGGAAGGAGGTGTCGAGGAAGGTGCCCTGGCAGTCCTCACTGGACAAAGAGTCCTCGAAGGCATCTGAGGAACAAGTCGGCGATGGAGCATGTCCTTCAAAAACTTATTCTGAGACACGTGCTCGATCATCTTCATGACGTGTGGTGCATAGCTGCAGGACCGAGCAGGGTTCTCAGAGGCAAGATAGATCTCCTTGTAGATGTTATCGAAGATGTTGAACTTGTTCTCTCCTCTTAGCCACTTGAGGAGGTTCCTTGAGTTTGAGTTCAGGCGGTTGGCATCCCCGTCCTTAGGAGCCAATGTCTTCCTAGTGATACGGTTCATCACTTGGAAGAAGGGAAGGAGCCCACAAGTGAGAGGCGGGTTCCTTCCAAGATCCAGGTCATACAAGTCTAATATCTCATCTGCCTGAAGTATATCTTCTTCATAGATCTTGTCCTCATAACGAAGAGTCCGGTGGAGGCCCATAATTCGAGCAAACTCCTAATAGGACATGGAGTATCTCTCCCCGTGTGTCATCCTGGTCAGGCTCTTGTTAGAGTTGTAAAAGATGGTCACAAAGAATTGAAGAATTACTTCCACATTCCATGGGTATTGGGTTCCCATGAGGTTCTTCACATTGTGGAATTCACAGTCATCCATCACCTCGATTAAAAGAGAACTTGACATTGCTTTTAAGGCTTCCTAATCAATCCATTGCATCCCAAACATAGGACTTCTCTAGGTCATAAGCACTAAAAACGGTAGTAGTTCATGTGGAAGTTGCTCCAAAATCTGGGGTGACTAGCAATCTTCTCTGAGGCATAGCAGGGCATATATCATTGTTCTCTCGCTTCTTTGATGTTGTGGCGGTAATCATCCTGTGATTACCTTGTCTTGTGTCATCGGTTGGAGCGGTGACAACAAGTGGGCCAATCTCTGTCGTGGAGGCTGTGTTAGGAAATCGGTGGTACACTACTCTAGCAACTCTACCGCATCGCCCAGGAAACATGCGAGTACAGAGGTCATGGATCGTTATCACTAGACGCGCAGTGCAGCGTAACATAGACCCGCGTTGGTGTAGGGGAAGTAGATGATCACGTTTGTCTCTTCCTCACCCTCTTCTCAACAGCAGTAGACGAACACGTTCGTCGTAGCCGATCAGCGCAGCAGTAGCAGCAACGCCTCCACGAAGTCCACACGTACAGAGAGGAAAGTCGTGCGCCAGTGAGCTAGCACCGCGCGCGCGGCAAGGGTCTCGGCGTGAGGCCTTCAAGGGGTGGCGGCTAGGGCTGTCACGTGGTGGGATGATTAGCCCCTAACCCTACCCCTCATATTTATAGGCGTACTAATGGGCTTTTAGGTTGCAGGCCCATTAGTATCCTAATTGCTTATGGATCAAATACCCAATAGGCCTTAACCCGAATTGTTATGATTGCTTCTTGGGAATATCACCAACAATCTCCCACTTGCACTAGAGACAATCATCTAGCCAAGATTTTCGATATTCCAACTCCTTAAGTGTGTGACCCGTTAGGTTCATGTGCAGTCGGTTGTGAATGGAAACCGTTTCCAACCACAAGTCAGTAGAGGTACCTAGCAGGACATACTGACTCCCGAATGTACATAAAGATCATATCGGCCGAATCTAGATACATTCAACATGCTGATCCCTTTGCCTCATGATACCGGTCAAGCTCAAGGCGAGATGCGTGCCATCCTTGTGATAGCTCGACCATTCACTCGATCAAATAGTGGATTCATTCCGTGACTAACTTTTAGTCAGTGTGATTAACCTTTAATCACCTTGGCATGGCCATGCACTTTCAAATCCAACTATCTCGAGGGGCCCAAAGATATCTCTCCTATTATTAAGGAGGGGCAAATCCCATCTTGATCCATGCACATCCCATTCTATGTTTCATTATATACCCGAAGACTACTTTTATGACTATCTAGTTACGGAGTAGCGTTTGATAGTCTCAAAGTACACAACTATGCATAGTGAGAAACAATGGCGATATCAGGTCTAAGGATCTAGCAGGTGTATCACTCAAGACCAACTGATGGCACATATGAAAATAACAATCCCAGCAGTGTCTCGGAGTGGGTAAATCCAACACCATGTTCACTAACATGTGTTCACATTATTAATTCGATATCTCCATATCTATGATCCGTGAAACGTGTTCATCAATTAATAGATCTGCTAGTCTGTATGCAATCATTATCTCATATAATGATATATACGAGGGATCATCTAGAGTAACATTACTTTTAACAAAGAGTTTCACGAACATGTCACATACTTGATGATCAATGTAAATAATAATTACTCATATAACAATTTATTTAATAGTACATAAACATAGCTGTGACATAAGTCTCCCACTACACACTATGATCACTGATGTAAGTATCTAATGCCCATAGATCTCGTGTGTGCCTCATGCTTTGATTGTGGAAAAGGCTTTGTCAACGGACCTGCAACATTCAAATTCGTGTGCACCTTGCATATCTTCACATCACCTCGATCGATGATCTCTCGAATGAGGTGATAGCGTCGTAGTATGTGTTTGGATCGTTTGTGTGATCTAGGCTCCTTTGCCTGTGAAATGGCTCCACTATTGTCACAGTAGAGATCCACAGGACTGGATGTGCTAGGAACAACACCCAACTCAGAAACAAATTTTCTGATCCAAACAGCTTCCTTTGCAGCTTCAGAAGCTGCAATGTACTCCGCCTCTGTGGTTAAATCTGCTACTGTATCTTGCTTGGAACTTTTCCAGCTCACTGCCCCTCCATTGAGGCAGAACACATATCCGGATTGCGATCTAGAATCATCCTTATCAGTTTGGAAGCTAGCATCGGTGTAACCTTTTACAACGAGCTCTTCTTCACCTCCAAACACTAAGAACGCATCCTTAGTTCTTCTCAAGTACTTAAGGATCTTTTTGACAATGGTCTAATGAGTCTCACCATAATCTGATTGATACCTACTTGTGATACTTAGAGCGTAAGATACATCTGGACGTGTACATAGCATGGCATACATGATGGATCCAATAGTCGAATAAGGAATCGCCCTCATCCTCTTTTGCTCATCAGGTGTCGAAGGACACTGACTCTTGCTTAGAGTAATGCCATGTGACATTGGCAAAAAACCTTTCTTGGAATCTTGCATATTGAACCGATTCAATATCTTGTCAATATATGTATCTTGGCTTAATCCAATTAGCCTTTTAGATCTATCTCTATAGATCTTTATGCCCAAAATATACGCTGCCTCTCCTAAATCCTTCATTGAGAAACTTTTTCTTAATGAGGATTTAACATCATCAAGCATTGGAATGTCATTTCCGATCAATAATACGTCATCTACATATAGGACCAGAAATACATGTGCGCTCCCACTAAACTTCTTGTAAATACAAGGTTCTTCTACGTTCTTGATGAAACCAAACCCTTTGATTACTTCATCAAAATGTAGATTCCAACTCCGAGATGCTTGCTTTAGTCCATAAATGGACTTTTGAAGCTTGCATATTTTATTAGCATTTTTAGGATCGACAAAACCCTCAGGTTGTGTCATGTACACATCCTCAGTCAGACTTCCATTAAGAAAGGTTGTTTTGACATCCATTTGCCATATTTCATAATCAAAATATGCAGCAATTGTTAGAAGAATCTGAACAGACTTAAGCATTGCAACGGGTGAGAAAGTTTCATCATAATCAACATCTTGAATTTGTTTGAAACCTTTCGCCACCAATCGTACTTTATAGATGTGAACATTTCCATCCATATCAGTCTTTTTCTTGAAAATCCATTTAAAATCGATAGGTCTCACACCTTCGATTAGATCAACCAAGTTCCAAACTTGATTTTCATGCATAGATTCAATTTCAGATTCCATGACTCCAAGCCACTTCTCAGAGTCGGGTCCCATCATTGCTTCAGTATAGGTCATGGGCTCATTATTGTCCAACAATACCATGTCATGTTGCTCCGTGGTTAGAAGCGTTAACTTTTCAGTCACACGACGTACCCTCATAGACCTTCGTGGGGCTGGTGTTTCATCAACTGGTTGCAGAACATCTTGTACATCCTGTATAGGATCCGTGGATGCTGAAACATTTTCAGGTATTTCTTAAATTTCTTTAAGATGCACCTTGCTCCCACTAACTCCTTTTAGAGAAACTCTTTCTCCAAGAAGACACCATTACGAGCGGTAAACACTTTACCCTCTGTTTTATTATAAAAATAATACCCTTTGCTTTCCCTAGGATATCCTACAAAGAAGCATTTGTCTGATTTTGGAGTGAGTTTGTCTGACGTCAAACATTTGATATAAACATCACATCCCCAAACTTTGAGGAAAGACAATCCGGGACGTTTCCCGGTCCACATCTCATATGGTGTCTTCTCAATAGACTTAGTTGGGACTCTGTTTAGTGTAAACGCAGCAGTTTCAAGAGCATAACCCCAAAAGGATAGTGGATGATATGCTTGGCTCATCATCGACCTAACCATGTCCAACAAGGTTCGGTTCCTCCGCTCAGACACCCCATTCCTTTGAGGCGTTCCAGGTGGAGTCAACTGTGGAACAATTCCACATTGTTTTAAATGATCATAAAATTCATGGCTCAAACATTCACCCCCACGATCAGATCGTAGAAGTTTAATTGTCTTGCCCAATTGATTCTGTACTTCATTATGAAATTCTTTGAACTTTTCAAAGGATTCAGACTTGTGCCTCATTAGGTAGACATAACCATATCTACTAAAGTCATCGGTAAATGTGATGAAGTACTGAAAACTACCTCTGGCAATTGAACTCATTGGTACACATACATATGTATGTATAAGTTCCAACAAGTCAGTTGTCCTCTCACTTTGACCAGTGAAGGGTGCTTTGGTCATCTTCCCAAGCAAACAAGATTCGCATGTGTCAAGTGATTCAAAATCAAATGAGCTTAGTAAATCATCTTTATGGAGTTTTTCAATGCGTTTCTCATTTATATGACCTAAGCGACGATGCCAAATAAAAGTGTGATTTAGATCATTTCGTCGAGCCCTTTTGGTATTAATGTTACAGACAATTTATCCTCAAGATCAAGGACATATAATCCATTCACCAATGGACATTGAGCATAGAAAATATTATTGTAATAAATAGAACAACATTTGTTCTTTATTACAATCTCATAACCATCAACTTCTTCTAAACACGAAGAAGAGATAATGTTCTTGCTCAAAGTAGGAATGCAATAACAATTATTCAATTCCAAAACTAATCCTGATGGTAATGACAAGTGATAAGTTCCGACAGCTATGACCGCAACTGTCGGAGTGTTGTTCCAACAATTCTCCTGGTACTACTGTTGGTAGCCCGCAGAGTTTGTAGTTTGGTATTGGGCGTACAGAGATTCAGAACACGATGGCAAGTAGACACAAGGATTTATGTGGTTCGGGCCGCCTGAGCGTAATACCCTACTCCACGGGGTGTGTAGTTGTTGTATTGAGTGTCTAAGAGTCGAGAGCTTCTAGTCCGGGTCGGGTTGGGTCCCCCCTGTGTATCGCCCAACCAGTCCTTTTATAGCACAAGAACTGGTCGTTACATCGCTAGCCTGACATGACATGTGGCCCTGGCGGTTATTGATGCTTAATACATAATTAATGAGGTTAATTACCCTTAATAATGTGGTAACGGGCCTTGACAGTGTCATTACTAGAATTAAGGGCCATCTGATCGTGTGTCATTAATGTAGTATTAATGACACTTAATCGGGTCTTGAAGTCTTTGATTGTCCCTCATAGGTCCGAGCTGTTGGAGGTACTCCAGTCTGATTGTTGAGGCTGATGGTCCGACGGTTAGACACGTGGCAGATCCAGAGCTTATCATCTAGGATGGGTAGGTCCGGTGCAGTTGTACACGTGTCGGTACCGGAGCTTCCCTCTGTCTGGGGTTAGGTCCGGGGTTGTCGCGCAGGTGTTTAACCCGGAGCTTTCCCATGTGTGGGACATAGCTTCGGCTGCAATATACACGTGGCAGCACGGGGACTAACTATAGAAGGGAGGCAGGTCCGGTCCCGTATGACACGTGGGGCCTTCAAAGGCCTTCAACTCAGATAGGTGAAGTTCCTTTGGTCTTCTTGTAGTTCCAAGGGGTATACAGTACGCAGGATACCGACAGTGGCCCCCTGGGCCCACCTTTGGGAGAGACTTTTTGGATGAAGTCGTTCTGTCGGAGGTGGGTCCATCCTTCGGTTTTTGAGCTGTATCTTCAAGGGTCTTCGGATGTGCCGTTGGCGGTAGTTTGCAGTTAAACCAACGCCGCGTGGCACATCCAAGATGCGGCAGGTGTGATCTGAGCGTGTGGATCTCACGCAATTGAAGGTCGCTGGTTCCCGATACAAAAACTGTATCGATTCCGCGCGCCCTGTCAGGACGCCGCCCTCGGGCTTCCCGCCTTTCATGATGACAACCATTCACCTGGGGTAAGGACCTCTACTTGATCGTCGGGGTGGCCCCGAGCCCCCTTGTCATTGGCAGGGTGAAGTTTTTGAATTGTATCGTCGGCTCCTCTGCGGTTTCCATCCAAGCATTGCG
The DNA here is from genome assembly GCA_036927565.1 of Tuctoria greenei. Lineage (NCBI taxonomy): Eukaryota > Viridiplantae > Streptophyta > Magnoliopsida > Poales > Poaceae > Tuctoria > Tuctoria greenei. Next base: position 204,859,402 of record JAYESD010000001.1, read on the forward strand.
GGGGCTTACTTAAGAAGGAAAGCGCACATCTTTTGGGGATTCTTTACGCCTTCATTTGAACTTGAGTTTGAATCCTCCAAACTTTAGCCTGCTTTTCATCTCTCGCCCTACTGTGCTGCGATGGAGTTGGGTCTCCGCAAGAGCCGACTTAAGACTGATGGTGATTTGAAGAAGGTTCGGGGCCTCATGGGGTGGTCCAGTGACTTCTTCAACCACCAGGTCTACGCCGGCAAGCTTCCATTTGAGAAGGAGCACGCCAGCGACATGGTGTACTTCTCCGTGTATGCCATGGTGGGACTGATCCCACCCTTCTCCACTTTTCTCTTGATGCTGCTAGACTTCTATGGTCTACAGCTGTACCACCTTGGCCCCCACTCCATTCTTCTGGTGTCGATCTTTGTCCACTTCTGCGAGATGTGGGTGGGTATTCCTCCCTGCATTGAGCTCTTCTGCACCTTCTTCACCATCCACACCACCGGCAAAAGTGACGAGTACCTTGGCTTCTATTGTTTTGTGAAGCACAAGAAGTGCCCGCACAAGTACTTGCGGTCGTTTCCTTCTGGAAAGTGGGACGACTAGAAGAAGGATTGGATTGTCATCAGGACAGAGGAGCATGAGAGGCTGGAGCTACCCGGAGGCCTCCCCAACGTTGACACTGAAGCTTGGAGCGAAGTTCCGGTGTTATCGGACGCCTTCAACCCTGCTCTGACCAGGATCCACCAATGTGTTGAAGGAGGGGTGACTCCACAGGCGGTATTCTACAACTTCTTGGTCAATAGGTGGGCTCCGCTGAAGAAGAGGGAGAAGCTCGCTTGGTCCCTCAACAGCGTGATGGACGATGACCGGATCGAGACCGGTTTGAAGTCCAACCTGGAAGGCGCAGCTTTGGAGTTTCACCTCAAGAAGTTCCAGCATGGCATCGACATCGAGGGTGACAACTTGACTTCGTCGGCGTCTTTCCTCCCTCTGAATATGGAGGCGGAGTTCAGCAGGGAGCTCCGGCGGAAGATGATGGTGCTTGACGACCTCGGTGAAGTTGAGAGGCGTTCGACCACTGGGTTGGTGATCCCCGGAGCTTCCGAGGGTGGTCTTCCTTCCGCCCCAATACAGAGAGTTGAAGTCGTGGGCAAGGTCAAAGAGTTGGCCGAGCCCTCGAGCCATAAAAGGAAGCTAAAGAACTCTGACGGGAGGTCCATCAGACCTGCTCCTTCCACAACGTCTCCTTCTCCCTGGACGGGAAGGTCTTCAACAGCGGCAACCATTCCAGCATCAGCATCTCTCCGGGGTGCTAGCTCCGGCCATGTGGCTCCAATACCAGGGCCAGCTGAAGGCTCTGGGTCCGGAGGTCCTTCCCGATCGAGGGGGGCCTCAACCAAAGTGACGCCAATGGCAGCAACAAACTCCGGGGAACCTTCCGGAGCTGACACGCCAGTGGTGACAGGGTCCGGCCCCGAGCGTCCGGGGAAGAGGTTCCATGCTAGCTGGAGCGGAAGCCTTCCAAGGTAAATTTTCTTTTTTTACCTCAGTTGGTTGTTTTTTGTTGTAACTGTGTTTTGAGTGTCTCCATTCTTCATCCATAGGGTACCCAAGAAAGGGGTTGAAGCTCCGGTTCCTGTAGCAGCAGCTGAGGCTGTGCAGGCAGAGGCTCCGGCTCCAATCTCAGTGCCGCCTCAAGAGGTGGTTGAGGCTGCGACAGCTCCGACACCTGCTGTTGTGGTCCTGGACCTCGACTCATCCCCAGAAGCTCCCGTGGTAGCGCCAAACCACGGGAATGAAGATGTACCAGCGACAACTGCCCCGGTGGTTTAAGCTCTGGGTTTGGATGCTGAAATGGTGGACGCTCTGGCCTCAGAGCCAGAGGTAGCTGCGATTCCGGCCCTAGAGCCGGTTGTTGTTGAAGCCCCGACAGTGGGGTCGAGTGTTGATGAAGCCCCAACGGTAGAGCCGGTGGTTGATGAAGCCCCGGCGGTAGAGATGGTGGTTGATGAAGCTCCGGCGCTTGTGCCAGTCGTCGAAGAAGTTCTGGCGCCTGAGCCTGTTGCTACAGAAGTGCTGGTGCCCAAACCCATGACGGTCGAAGTGCCAGCGCCTGAGCCGGCGGTGGAGGAGGCGCCAGCGTTGGAGCCGGAAGTGGCTTCGGCTCCGATCGGTCCTTCATCGCCTACCCCAGAGGTGGTGGTCCCGGAGGTGCCCGCGCGTGAGCCAGGGTGCCTAGGTGAGGCTGCCGGCCCCCAGCCCGAGGGACCAGCTGTTGATGACTTGGCGGCGGGACCTTCGAAGCCAACTCCGGAGGTTGAAACTTCTGTTGTAGGACCTTCCTCGGCGGCGGCCAAGGCTATCTCGGAGGGCGGCCCTAATGCCGTGGAAGCTTAGGGGACCGCTCTTGTAGAGTGGGACTCAATTTTTGTCACGAAGAACCTGCTGGAGCCAGCGGAGAAGACCCCGGCAAGCCCAGAGCCAATCCCTTTGTCGCTGTCTATTGACAACGCTTGCTCCAGACTTCATCAAGTCCAACTGGATTTTTACCACGACCGCAAGGCCCTCGAGGAGGAGCGCCAAACTCTTAGGAGGTGGCGCAACCGGCTCCAATTAGAGACCAAGCTGGCACAGTCGAGGCTGGCTGATAACAAGGAGTGGGCGAAGAAGGAGAAAGTCCGGTTGGAGTGCTGGGGTAAGCTGCTGGACGAGAGGGAAAGCATGGTGCAATCCCTCGACAACCAGTCCTGGGCCATCCACAAACAGGCCATAGCTGCTAATAACGCAGCGAATGATTGTGGGGAGAAGCTCAACGCCATCCACGACAGCCTCGTCAAGCACCGGGAGGCCCTTGAGGGGCGGGAGAAAAAGATCGAAGATGGAGAGCAAAAACTCCTGGAGCTGCGGGATGACCTCATGAAGAGGGAGGAAGAGCTTACCCAGAGGCTAACTCTGGATGACGAGTCTCGCGGAGCGCACCAAGAAGTTGGAGGAGTGCTGCGAGAAAGAGGAGAAGAAGGCCTGACAGCGAGGGCAGGACCTCCACAGGAGGGTGAATGACATTGCTACCAAGGAGAAGAAAGTGCGGGGTCGGGAGAAGGACTTGGTCGACCGCCAGAACAAGATCCACCTCCTGGAGGAAGAGCTCGACAAACTCGAAAGGCAGGTTGCTAAAAGGATTCAACAGAACGCCAAAGAGGTAGAGCGTCTTGCCTGGGAGAATTCGGAGCTTGCGGTGACCAGAAGATCCTTGGAGGAGATGCGAGGCTCAAGGGCTGCGGAGTCCCAACAACTTTGGGACTTCCTGGGCAAAGCCAACGACACGCTGACGCCAATGGGTTTTAGTCCCGTGCGTCCGGATGATCCGGAACCAGAGATGGACCAGGCGTTGAGTTCGGCAGGCAACAAGATCACCAAGATGGGTGATGTCATCACGGACCAGCTGGAAACCGAGGGACAATCCCTGACGAAGAATGTCGCAGAATACGTGCTGACGTGCTACACAAGTCCGGACCCTCAATTCCCACTGGACCCGGTGCTTGAAGGCCCCATCGACGGAGAGTGAGAAGCTGCCCAAGCCAGCGTGTCGGAGGTTGCCCAGAAGGTCGCCTCATTCTTCCATAGGGTCTAGGACTCTCTCTTTGTATCTCTCGCTTGTATTCTCTCTTCTTTTTTCTCCAATTTTGTAATATCTTGTCTCCAGATGAATGAAATCCAAGTTTTTTGTGAATTTCATTTTTTGTCTTCAACACCTTTGTCCCACTTGGCCCCCTGGTAGATGTACACAATTTGATTGTGAACATGTACCAAGAGGATGTAGCACTTTGTTGAAGACTTGCGCGCTTCAAACTTGTAGAGCGTAGGTCCGAAGTCTTCGATAGTAGAGGTCCCCTAGCGATGTCAGAGTTTAGTAGCTCCGGCAACGACCACTGTCAACACGCATGCGTCGACAGCAGACCCCACTGTGGAGTCTTCCCACTATCTTTTCTTCATGTTGACGGTTGCCCCCCTGGCTTTACCGGAACTTAGTAGCTCCAGCGACGCTTGCTATCAATGTTAAAACACCGACAACAAGCCACCTTAGGGGATGTCGGAGCTTTAATAGCCCCGACTTAATTCACCATCACCATGAGATCTTTATTTTTCTTGCACACTGAAGTCAAGAAAAACAGTAAAATACATTTCCTATCTATAACTCAATTGCGACTTACTATTCCCGAGAAAGTTTTAGGTCGAACAAAATTATAAATACAATTAAGTGCACTGGCTTGTTTTCTCCAGGTCCGATCATTTCTGGACTTGCCTTACTTCAGCCTGTCGGGGTGTAAGTAGAGTGGCGTACTTAGGGTGCATGACCAGGCTAAGTCGATAGCACACTCCGGCCCTAGATTGGCTTGGCGGCATTCAGACAAGTAGACCATTAACAATGTTTAGACCCGGAAAAGTTGTCAATGTGACTTTAATTATATGTGAACTGGTCGAGCTAAAGTTTCTTAAGAATTGCACAACTTTGTTATAGACAAGAAATAATAAATATTGAGCCTATACAAAATAAATGCATGTGGAGTTTGTTTTCACACAATGATGTCTTTCATTATAGGTTCGGGGTATAGGGGAAACAAGTACACTCTTAGGGTACGAAACCAGGCTAAGTGTGTTTCGTTTCTCGTTTGACCCAAGGTAGCTAGCTACACTTTTAGTTCTGAGACCGTGACAAGTGTTGCCTGAACTTTGCAGACCTTCCGGGGAAGGTCCGGCTGTTCTCCCGGAGGAGGTACCCGACTATGTGCAATGACTTTATAACATACATACCATGTAACTACAGACTCACCTCCGTGATATTAAGTGTAGAACTTACGGAGGTGCTCAATGTTCCAAGGATTAGGGAGAGGTGTCCCATCCCCGGTTGCCAAGTGAACGCATCCAGGATGGGATACTTTGATCACCCGGAAAGGTCCTTCCCAGCTGGGGGAGAGTTTGTTTAACCCTTCGTGAGTTTGTATGCTCCGTAGCACCAGATCGCCTTCCTCGAGCTTTCGGCTGTGAACATGCCTTCGGTGATAGCGCCGAATAGCTTGGTGGTATCGGGCATTCCAAACAGCTGCTCGGCACCTTCCCTCTTCAAGGAGGTCAAGGTCTTCACGCCGGAGCTAGTCCTGCGCAACATCGTCGAAGGTCCGGACCCGGAGCGACCCCAAGGTGATTTTCGGAGGAAGGACTTCTTTAGCTCCGTACACTAGGAAGAAGGGTGTCTATCCAGTTGACCGGTTTGGAGTTGTCCTGTTGGCCAATAGAGTGGGCGGAAGCTCCTCGATCCAGTTGGCTCCATGTTTTTTCAGGCACTCATATGTGTGCGTCTTGAGTCCTTTTAGGATTTCTGCATTTGCTCTCTCGGCTTGGCCATTGCTTGACGGGTGAGCTACAGAAGCGTAGCTGACTTGGATGCCGAGGTCTTTGCAATATCCTTGGAATGCAGAGCTTGTGAACTAGGTCCCATTATTAGTTATGATCTTGTTTGGGACTTCAAATCTGCATACGATAGACTGCAAGAAGTTGATAGCTGATTGCTTGTTTATTGTCACAACTGGAGTTGCTTCCGGCCATTTGGTGAACTTGTCAATGGCAATGTACAGGAACTTATAACCTCCGACGGCTCTTGGGAAAGGTCCCAAGATATCCATCCCCCACACAACAAAAAGGCCATGTAGGAGGTATCATTTGTAGAGGCTGAGCCGGTGTGTGAATTTGTTTCGCATGGAACTGGCATGCTTCGCATTTCTTCACCAGCTCAGTTGCATCCTGGAGCGCTGTAGGCCAGTAAAAACCATGTCGGAAGGCTTTACCGACCAGCGTGCGGGAAGACGCTTGGTTCCCACACTCGCCTCCATGGATTTTTGTGAGGAGCTCGCAACCTTCTTCCCTTGTAATGCACCGCATTAGGACGCCGTTGGCACCACGCCGGTAGAGATCCCCTTCTACCAGTGTGTATCTTTGATAAAAACTTAAAAGATGCTTCTTGTTCTACAGATGATCTGCATTGTTCTGCATGTGACAATATTGATAAGAAACTAAAAGATGCAATGAATGAAATTTCCATTTTGAACAATGATTTACGTTCTCATGAAGTTAAATATTGTTCTAAATGCAAACTAAAAGGAAAAACTTCATGTCAAAACTGCCTAGTTTTATCTAAAGAACTTGACAATAAAAATAAGATACAAGAGCGGTTTTACAATGGGAACAAGAATCTAAACTTGCTGTTAAATTTTTCTAAACCTTGCAATGACAAAACTGGTTTAGGTTTTGATTCTCATGCTCATGCTAAAGCACATCCACCTAAAATTGTAAAGTTATTAGGAAGTGGTTTGATTAAAACAGTTCCTAAATCAAAAGAGGTGGTTTTTAAATCTCCAGGAGTGTTGTCACGTTCAGGTTCAAATAAACATAGTGCATGCTCATCTAGACATGAACACAAAGTTAAATTTCGTCGTACCTATTGTGGTAGAGATGGTCATGTCATAGATTTTTGTTATAGACTAGCTAAACAACATAAAAAGGAAAAAAATGCAAGATAGATCTTATAACTCTCATGCAAAACTTGCTGCACATACTAAACCAAATGTCAGGAACATGCAACCTGCTGTTATGAGTCAAAAACATTCAAAGTTTACCTCCGGAGCTTCAATTTTTGCCTCCAGGCCTTTTGTGTTTGCCTCCAAAGCTACTGATTTTTGTGCTACACAAGTAACACCTTATAGGTCAGTAGTTAAGAACAAAAAATCTCAAACTTTGACTCATAAATCTGTTGTTTTATCTCAGCTTTCGCGTGGTTTTCCTGCTGCACGTCGTGTGACTCAGTACTGGGTTCCTAAATTCCTTTTGATGATTATTCTAGATACTCTTGGGTTTACTTTGTGGCATCTAAGAATGAAGCTTTTAGTCACTTTAGAACTTTATTTATTAGATTATCAATTGATCACCCAGGATCTTTAAAAGTAATTAGAAGTGATAACAGAACTGAATTTAAAAATCAATCTTTTGATCACTTTTGTGCTGAAAATGGAATAGATCATCAATTTTCTTCACCATATGTACCTCATCAAAACGATGTTGTATAAAGAAAGAACAGAACCTTAGTTAAGATGGCTAGGACTATGCTTGATGAATATCAAACTCCTAGAAAATTTTGCGCTGATGCGATTGCAACTACTTGTTATGTCTCAAATCGTATCTTCTTGCGCGCTAAGCTAGGTAAAACACCATATATGCTCTGGTTTGGACATAGGACTAGTGTTACACACTTTCAGGTCTTTGGTTGCAAATGCTTTGTTAAGAAACATGGTAATCTTGATAAATTTGAACCTAGATCCATTGATGGCATGCTTCTTGGTTATCCATCTCATACTAGAGGCTACTGTGTGCTTTTACTTGACACTAACAAAATTGTGGAGACTTGTGAGGTGTCTTTTGATGAAGCTAGCCAAGTACTAGCTCAAACATTGCAGGTCCAGATCCATATCCTCTAGGGGAGGGTATTTTCGAAGAAGAAGAAGAGTCGTTGATATTGCCTGATAGTTCTGAAGCTGACACGTGTCCAGCTCCGAACTTCGAACAAGCTCCGACTACCATCTCTGCTGGTCCTGATCGTCCAGAAGCCACAAGCTCATCAATCTGCGATGAACTTGATGAAGAAGAAGCTAGTGAGACATATGTTCCCCTACGGATTTATAAGAATCATCCCCCGCAACAGATAATTGGAAGCTTGCATGAACTAGTTACAAGATCCAGGTTTTCCGACCCCAATTATCATGCCCATTTTGCTTTTGTTGCATATTTTGAACCCAAAGATATATCACACGCACTCACTAATGAATCTTGGATTATGTAAAAGCCCAAATTTACATAATTCAAAGTTCAGTTAGGACAAAAATTTTGAATGATAAAAAGAATTTAAAAGGGAATGAGAAAAACAAATTAATTCAAACTCCAAATGAGGGAATTCAAAAAAATAAACTCAGCTAATGTTCAAATGAAGTTAACATGAAGATTTGAGTTGACCAATGAATTCCAAATAGTATCCCTGCAAATTTTCATAATTTTTGAAGCAAGTTTGTTATTTAATTCAATTGCTTCATTGAATTCAACTCAAATTCAAATTTGAATTCAAGTGAAACTTTGTCAAATCAACAATATGATTTCAGAATAAATTTTTACATATTCAAATTAGTCTACCATAAAATTTCTAGAATTTTTTGACACAAGTAGGTGGGATATTTCAATGTCCAGAGAAGATAGAGTTGAAGGGAGAGGTGGGATCCACTGGTTAGTCAGTCAAATATGTGCACCGCCTCTCTCGGTTCTCACCGTGGCGCTAGCTCCTGACATGCAAGTGACACCAAGCTGCTTGACTCTTTGCTTCGAGTCCAGCTGCCTACAACCCACCCCAGGCTCCTCCTTATCATCTCCTCAGCCCCCAAGTCGATTTCTTCCTCCTTATTTCGTCCCTGGCACAGAAACTTCACTCCCGGCGAGTTCTTCCCCTCCCCCTCGAAATCAGGCAAGGATCATCGGTATGGCTCCAGTTTCTCAGCTCTGGATTACTCCTCAGCCTTTTGCGCAGCCCCCTGAATAGTTTTGGTGCCTGTCAGAGCCTCCCCCTCGACGAACTTGAAGATTTTCGGGCCGCCGGCGTGCTCCCCTGTTTTGCCACCTCTCTGCAACCGTGGCGCCGTCGACATAGACCGAGTAACGAGCTGCTCCCAACAGCAAAATGAAGCGCTTGTCTACCCTCTTGGTCAAGGTGAAAAGCCCATTCACTTTCATTCCTCCTCGAAGTAGAAATTCCATTTTTCCTTTTGGCCTAGTCCGAGCGATGATGCTAGGTTTTGTGTTTACTTCAGTTTGTATGTGCAAACATTTTTCAATCCAGTTAAGGATTAGGGACTATACCTCCATACGCAGCCGAAGACCAAAAATCAGTGCAACCCATCGAGTAATTTAGTTGGGAATCGAGTTTTCGTAGCCGCCTTTATAAAACTCCGACGGCTCACCGGTGAACTCGACGTTTCCGAACTTTCCACTCAATTTTGTTCCCCTAGCCATCTTCCCCATGCTTCCATGAAGCTCCCCGAATTCTTCCCGATCGATTTAGCCCGCTGTAGAGCTCGGCCGACATGGCCAAAACCCTAATAGCCGCTGCCACCGTCGCACCGCCATCTCCGGCCGCCAATCGCCGTCGGGAGCTTCACCATCGCGTTCCTTGTCTGATTTTAGGTCGGGGCGGTGAGGGTGGAGTGCCGCCATGACCTGGAACGGGCTGCGGTGAGGGCCCGCCGTCGGGCGCCGCCCGAGCGCCGCCGCCGCGAGGTTGAAGACGACTCGGGGTCGGCCCCGAATGCAGTGAAGGCAGCGCGCGCCGGATCTGCTGCGGCTCGATGATTCCATGTGGCTACATCCCTGAACCATGTGGCCCCATGTGGTTTCAACCCGATTGGTCCATTTTAAAACCGTGGGATCCCCCTGGATTATTCAAACATTCCCCATTTGAATTTTATTCCAGATTTTGCCCCAACTTGGAAAATCCATAACTCCTAGGATACTTGTCCAAAAATTCTCAAATAAAATTTGTTAGAACCAGCATGAAGAATACGTTCCAGTGGTGCAATTGGATTTGTATGAAAGTCCATAGGAATTTCTCCATAATTCAAATAAGCAAAATGGTTATAAAATTAATTCCTATAGTTCTGCTCTTTGGAAAATTACCAATTTTTCCAGAACTTCATCTGAATATCCATGAACTCCAATAAATATTTCATGGTCATTAGAATTCATTTACATGGTCTGATCACCTGTGTATCCTTTGTGCACATAAAAATAGCCAAATTCATTTAGAATTTGTACAGAAACTTGTGCAAGCTTCTAAATTGAATATCTCTCAGTAGAAAGCTTCAAAATTTGTCAAAATAACTTTTGTGGTTTTCTTATCTACACTAACCAGAACTACAACCCAATCTCCATGAAAATTTCTAGATTTTCCTGTAGAGCCCTTTAAAGCAAATTCATGTTTGATTTTTATCTGATGATTCACTTCATAGAAAACTCTGAAATTTTGCCAAAATGTTTTTTAATAAGTTTCTGAATTCCTGTACAAATTTCAGCTTCATCGGACTTTGATAAACTAGTTCAATCTGGAGATTTTTCTAACTGGTCATAGAATGCAAAAAAAAAAAAACAACAGAAACTTTTCAGTAAAATATCCCAACTTGTAAATTCAATATCTCACAGTATAATGCTTAGAAAATTATGAAACAAATTTTTCCTAGAACCAGTGAGACCCCCTCGGTATGTTACTACCACTGGTAGCCATGATAGACCTCCAGAATTACAACTAAAACTCAGAGAAGGCTTTTAATTGTTGGAATTTTAGAGACAACAAGCTTCCTTGAACATCTCCAATTTTTGGTCCAGATCTTCCCCATAGTACCTAGTGTCCCCTGTAAAATTTCCAGAACCATTAGGCTTGAATTCATATACTTAACTGTTTTTCCATTAAGCTATATCATAACACCAGTATTGATTAACTTGCATAATTCTTTGCATATCGATTAGTTGCCGAGCTCAAGAGGACTCCAGAGCCACTTGAGGTCATCCCTCTAAAGATTAACTTTGATACCGTCTCGCAACAAGACAAGCCTTGGTTTGCATTTAAGCGCTATTACAATATTTTGATTTTGTATCACCTTTGTCTAGGGTGAGTTATGTGCATTAGGGCTAAGGTGATTGAAAATCTGCTTGCATGACCAGATCACCCTTTGAAGTATTTGGATAGTTGTCAAGTCATCGTGTAGACTATGCTATGCTAAATGTTGTATAAGATTCGGTAGAAGTCGAGTAGTTGGAATCTACTCGCATGGCTAGGTCATTTCACACGGGATTGGTTCAAAGAAATGGAGTGGTAATCTGAATATGAGACCGGGCAGGGGCGTAGGATGCAGCAAGACGTGGTCTTGGGTGCATAGCCCTGCCTGTGTCAGTTAAGGTCCGATCCGTATGCCGCCCTGCTGAGCAAGTTTGAACTGTACCGGAGTCATGCTGGATATATTGGGTCCAGGAAGCCGATGTACCTTGAGAAGCTTTTGTTGAAAATTTTTCGATCGCCTCAGGATTTCGGCCGTAGCACGGTAGACGGAAACTCGCTCACGACATCTTCACAGCGGAAGGGTGCACCGTGAGTGGGAATACTGTCCTAGACGATTGAATCGATTCAACTTGGGCGAAACTTGAGAAAGGTGGCTGCGTACGACGTCCGTGGAGTGCACGTAGGTGACTTCCAGTACATGCGTACATGTCGTGTATTCTGGGTATCATTGATTCGAATCACCGTCCCTCGCAGATATGAGTACCACTTGTTCACTGAGTTGTGACGTAGTAATACTTGCACTTGAGATGAAAATTAATTGCTGCTGTTATGAACATTATATATTTCATGGTATTGCTATGTTGTATGTATTAGTATAGTGCTCACTAAATTTATTTTCCACCTTGGGCATGCAACATCGTGACGAAGCGTTTCTTGTTTGATTGTGGAGTTACGATGTTGCCATGCACCATGGTTTAAGCTGCTGCTATAAATCTAAAAATAAGGACTCACATTTAGGCGAGTCCATTATGCAAATCTACCATCCTATATTTATGTCTTTACCCTCATGAGTTTCATGTTTAGGTGAGACGGTTAAGTCTTGCTAAGCCTTCATGCTCACGGTTGCTATATAAGTTGTTTTGCAGGTACTAACCCCTGCTTATGCTTATGGTTGTCCAATGAGACTCGGGACTCTCCGAGTAATATACTCATGTGGGAACCATGCCGCTGCTGTTGGTCTTCGTGGCTAGTGAGGGGCGTCCGTGGGTTGGACGGCTTCTCTTTTGCTTATTAGACTTGAGTATGAGAGTTGTAATCTTATCTTCCGCTGTAGTTTATTTTTATATAAACTATTGGTAAACTGAACATCTTTGTAAATTTCAGTAAATGATTTATGTAATACGTGTTCCTTTACATGTGTGCTATTGGGTGTCGCATCGCACGGCACCACCCAATGCGATTTCTGGAAAGTGCGGACTCCTGTCCCCACAGATTATTTCCATGCAAGAAGAGTTAGAAAAAATTAAAAGAAATAATGTTTAGAAACTTGTACCTCCACCTCAACATGACACTTTAATTGGAACTAAATGGGTGTTTAAAAATAAACAAAGTGAGAATGGGGTTGTGATTAGGAATAAGGCTAGATTGGTTGCTCAAGGTTTCACACAAATTGAAGGTCTAGATTTTGATGAAACTTTTGCTCCTGTTGCTAGGTTAGAAGCCAAGAATTTTGTTAGCTTTTGCTGCATCTAAAGGTTTCAGGTTACATCAAATGGATGTAAAAAGTGCTTTTCTTAATGGCTACATAGATGAGGAGGTTTATGTTAAGCAACCACCTAGTTTTAAAAATCCAGATTTTCCTAATCATATTTTCAAACTGACTAAAACCCTGTATGGTCTAAAACAAGATCTAAGAGCATGGTATGATAGGTTAAGAATATTCTTACTTGAAAAGGGGTTTACCATGGGCAAGGTTGATAAAACTCTTTTTTTGCTTAAGCATGGCAATGACTCATTATTCGTACAAGTGTATGTGGATGATATTATCTTTGGTTGTGCTTCTCATGATCTTGTGTCCAAATTTTCAGCAATGATGAGTTCAAAATTTGAAATGAGTATGATGGGTGAACTCACTTACTTTTTGGGGTTGCAAATCAAGCAAACCAAGTAAGGTACCTTTGTGCATCAAATGAAGTATACAAGGGACCTTCTCAAGCGCTTCAACATGGAGAAAAGCAAGCCTCTTCAGACACCAATGGGAACAACATGAACACTTGAACTTGATGAAGATGGTGAACCTGTGGATCAAAAAGAATATAGAAGCATGATCGGATCACTTTTGTACCTCACAACATCAAGACCGGACATACAATTCAGCGTATGTCTTTGTGCACAATTTCAAGCTTCCCCACGTGCTTCACATCGTCAAGCCATCAAAAGGATTCTCAGGTACTTACATGGAACTCAAGAATTTGACATTTTTCTTCCTTCTTCCACAACCGTTACTTTGAAAGCTTTTTTAGATGCTAATTTTGGGGGTTGTAGGATTGATAGGAGAAGTACTTTCGGTTCCTGTCATTTTCTTGGTAATTCACTTGTTGCTTGGTCCTCTAGAAAACAAAACTCAACTACACAATCCATAGCCGAATCTGAATATGTAGCTACTGCTAGTGCTTGCTCACAAATTCTTTGGATTGTTCAAACACTTAAGGACTATGGGGTTGATCTAGTTAGTGTTCCACTATTTTGTAATAACACTCGTGCCATTTGCATTGCTAAAAACCCCGTGCAACATTCTAGAACTAAGCACAATTATATTAGGTATCACTTTCTCCGTGATAATGTTTAAAAAGGAAACATTGTGCTTCACCATGTAGATACCGAACAACATTTGGCTGACATTTTCACAAAACCTTTGGATTTCACTCGTTTTTGTTACATTCGTAGCGAAATAGGGATTATGCATCGTCATGGCTTAAATTGAGGGGAGTTTTGAAACTTGGGAAGTCTTTGTATGAATCTGAACTTAAAATAATATGAGCATAGTATTTCATAGATATATGACTTTGTGATTCCTTTTACATGCTGAAAGTTCTTACTACATTACTCATGTTATACATTTTGTAGTTTTTGCCATGACTAGTAATTAGAATAATTACTTACACTAAATCTTGTCATGATCGAACTTTCTTGCTGTTTTGAACTCGTTGCATGATCACAAGTGCTGTTAATCATAACGAATTAATCAAGTAATCAACTCATATGTTCAGTTTTATGAACAAATATAAATTCAGAAAAGATCAAGAAAATATGCATGCATTGCACTTCTTCTTTTGAGATGGCTTATCATTGCAGTTAGATATGAACTTGGAAGAAGTTGTGTATGACTCAAACCATGTCCTTAAGCTTCTGATTATCAAATGACATAGGCTTGGCTTGGTTGGTTAGAATAAGGCATATGCACATATAATATCTTACAAATATCATATGATCTAAACTTGTGCTTTGAAAAATAATAAAATTCAGCAACAAGTGTCATGCTTTCAGGTTTAGAAATAGTTAAGTTTGTGAGATCATGACTTGCTAAAATTGAAAATTACATTTGATCTCTAGCATGGCTTACACTACTTCATGTATCACATTGTTGTGATAGTGTAAGTTACTTGATAGTATGACTTGGATGAGCTTTGTTTTATATGTATATGTCATAATGTGCTCATAACAAATTAAAATTTCTCTTTTGTACCTTGTTGAATACATTGTCAAAGGGAGAGAAGTATGCAAGGTGGAGAAATATGTATAGGGGGAGAAATTTATTTCTATCTATCTCATTTGATTTTCAAAAAGGGGGAGAAATTGTTTTCAAAACTTTTCATGTGAATAAGCCAATGTTCGGATTTTAAGTGGTGTTGCCAATGCATTCATCAAGGGGAAGATTGTGATACCTATGTGTGTTTAATACATTGGCTATGGCGATAAAAGTTTTGAATACTACCAAAACATCTTTATCATCTGGGTCCGAGCTCCTGCAGGGTCCAACGATAGGTCCGGCTTGTTTTGGGTAGCTCCGGCAAGGTCCGACGTAAGGTTCGACTTCTTTGTCTAGGTCCGACTAGCTTTGGTTAGCTCCGGCTCTATGTTCGACTAGCTTTGGTAAGCTCCTGCGCTAGGTTCGACTAGCTTTGGTTAGCTTCGTTGCTAGGTCTTACTAGCTTTTTTATGTTCCAGCACTAGATCCTGTTAGTTTAGGTAAGCTATGGTTCAAGGTTCGGTTAGCTTTGGCATGGTTCGGAGCTTGACCATAGTGGTTCTTCTTTTAACTTGCAATATTTCAAACTTGCTTTTTGTGGATTATGGAAAGTTTGCTTAGTTTCATTTTACTACGTTTTTGGTGTGTTTTGGTGGTTATGGTTGATATCTTTTTGCTAAGGTTTGCAACATACTTATGTGAGGTTATCACGTAAGTTTTTGTGGTTATCGGAACTGACGAGAGTCAAGTCGAGGACTTGTGCTCGAAAGTATTGGTTGTTTATTCATGTGCAGGTGTTGCTTGAGTTCAAGACATGGCTAGTGACGAGATCCATTGGACTAGTCTCAGGGAGGAGATGAGGTTCCAACAACAAAGTTCGAGGAAATGTGGTTGAGCTGATCAGGAGGTCACGCAGGATGTTTGAATCAAGAACAATGCATATGAAGGTATTGTGGACATCGTTGGAATATGTTTACATGTGTGCAAGGAGTGCATGGACGTGGCTACATGGTTTCGAGGCGTGATGAGGAGATGTGGACGTAAAAATTTGGTCAGAAAGGTTTAACCGACTAGGTTAAGGACTCAGGCTATGGTTGAGTCGTGTTTGACTCAAATATGGAAAGTTTTGAGTTGGTTATGATAGGATTTCATGTGGATCACGATTTTGAGTTGTTTTAGGAATGTGGGATATGTTCCTAAAGTGTTTGGGAGTCTTAAGATTGCTTATATCTGCGTATAGAAGAGTCTTGAGCAGATATGAAAAGTTTTGATTCGTGATTTGAGACGGATTAGAGTCCTAGTTTGGTTTGGGTTGGCCTTCGGGCTGGTTACATATGCAAGGGAGGCCAGTGCTCATGGTAGACGACTTTGGGGCTGTTCCTCTTGTGTTTTGATCAATAAAATTTGTAGTTTGAAAGAACTTTTGTGACTTGTTCGTCTGACTTGTTTCAGACAAGTTTTTCTCGTGAGTTTATGCACAACACTACCTTTCTTTGATGGTTTTATCGTAACTGGAGTTTTATAGATCTGATTGATGTGATTTTTTTTGTGTTGTCTTCACAACTTGATTTTCAATCATCTTTGAAAATTTTACGTTCATTGGATTTGTGGTTTATGATCTATCTGAGTTTCTTTGCAGTGTTCTAGAACTGTTTTTCTCGGGTAGGACACATTGACCTTTGTTCAATCTTTTGGTCGTACTTTGAGTTTCTCTCGACGGATTTTCTGATTCTTGTTGTGACGTATTCATGACTTGATTCTCCAAAATCTATACTTGTTCAGTTACAATTGATCACCTTTAGATTAGTCGCACACACGATTTCTTTAACACATCATTTTTCTGAAGAGGGGTTTTTCGTTGCTTCCGCTGAAAAGTTTTAATCTACCATTCACCCCCCTCTTGTAGCTTTACATGTGCTCTTTCGATCCTACAGTGCTCAACTTTGTATTTGATTTTTATGAATTCGAGTCTATATGTCGAAGTGTGTGATCGACACTTCCCCCAGTACTTCTAAGAAGTAGTCTGTGGATGTTCTTTTTTAGGAGGTGCGTAACTCGAAGAACTCAAGAACAAGAGGTGACACGGAGATTTTCTCGTGGTTCGGCCACCTGAGCATAAAACCTTAATCCATGAGGTTCTGTGTGTTGTATTGTATGTCACTTAGCCTAAGTCAGTGTGCGAGCGTATGAGATGACTTAGCTTCCTGTATACCGGGCAGTGCAAACCTTTTATATGCCAAGGTCTGGCTGTTACATTAAAAACCAAGGCTCAACAGGTGGCCCTGGGCTATTAAGCACCCTATACTCGATCTAAGGCACTTAGCAGTGGGTTATTTGTGTAATAACGTGCCTTGATGGCAGCGTTACCACGCTTGAAGGCCCTCTGATTGTGCACCATTAATGTAGAATTAATGAAGCGTTAACCAGGTCTTGTAACGACCGATTTCTAGCCTTGAATGTCTGTACCACTGAAGATCTCAGAGTCCTTCCTGTTGGAGAGGCAAGGTTCGACATGTGGCGGCACCGAAGTCACCCTTAAAGGGGAGGCAAGTTCGGAGGCGCGGGTCATGTGGCAGCACCAGAGCCACCCTTAGGAGGGAGGCAGGTCCGGATCTAGCACCGGAGCCACCCTTAGCAGGGAGGCAGGTCCAGAGCTGCAGGACACGTGGCAGCATCGAAGCCACCCTTAGAAGGGAGGCATGTCCGGTGCCGCGGGATACGTGGCAGCACTGGAGCTAGCCTTAGCTGGGTGGTAGGCCCGGGGCCGCACGACACGTGGTGGCCTTCGAATGTCTCCTCTATTGGAAGGTGGGACTCATTACTTGTCCTCTAGTACGCGAGGGTATCTGGTCCACAGGGTACCGACAGTGGCCCCTGAGCCCAGCTCGGGGGAGGTTTCGATCCCGCACATGGGGCCACCATTACTTCCCGCGTTGCTCATTCAACTTTTCACTTGGGCAGTTGAAACGACGACACGTTCCTGTACCTCCGATACATGGCCTTTCTTGACTTGGTAGGTGGGATACATGTCACGCGGATCCCACACATTGAAGAATGCCAGTTCCCAATATGATTTTCGTATCGGTTCCCTGCGCAATCTTTGTAGTCCTGTCATGCCATCTCCATTGGGTTCCCAACTTCTCATTATGACATCGGTTCACCTGGTGCAACATTTTTTGGCAAAGTGGACCCATACCCCCTTTTCTTCGATGAGGTAACTATGCGGTGCATAACCATGCTCCGCGTGCAGTTGCCTTCCAAGTGTTGCAGAGGATAATAAAGAGAAGAGTTTGCACAACGAAGGAACTCTTAACACTCTGATTTGTTTCCTTGCGCATAGAACTCTCCGCTTTCTTCTCCGCATTGTGCTTGTGCTTTCCGATCTACTCCACTCACAGCCATGGAACCCGACCTTCTCACCACCATTCTTGTGAGCAAGAAGGACATCATGAGAGTCCGGAAGCTGATGGGCTGGTAGAGCCCTTCCTTCTATAATACGATACACTGTAGGAAGCTTCTTTTCAACAAGTAGAGCTCCGAGGACATCGTCTTCTTCACAGCCTACACCATGGTTGGGCTAGTTCTGCTAGTCTCCTCCCTCCTGTTGATGTTGCCAGAGGTGTACAGACTTCAAGTGCAACACCTCAACCCTCACTCCATCCTGCTGATGGCGATCTTTGTCCACTTCTGCGAGATGTGGGTCTGCATGAGGCCCTGCGTGCCTCTATTCAAGACCTTCTTGAAAGTGCATCTAGGCATTCCCTTGTGGGTTTTGGACGATTGATGACAAACAAATGAGATCCTAATGAATTCATTGAAATGAATGGAGGTCAACAAAGATTAGATATTATGGTTCAACCAAAAAGGTGAAAAATGAGAAGTGAGAAAGGAAGAAGCGCAAATGATCAATGGAAGCACAAAGTAGACATAATTGTATAGGATGTGTGTGAGAGACACATCCCAAGAGCTCATGTATTTGCGTAGAGGGTAAGGGATAAAATCAATCTAAGTAATTCACTTAGCACCTGACAAGTTCATTCACTAAGTGGATTAGTCCGTTTAACTTTCTGATGTCACAGTTCACTTAGCACTGGACAAGTCCGGACACACACCGGACAAGTCCGTTAAACTCTCTGATGTTTCAATTCACCTTGCACCGGACAAGTATGGACACTAACCGTACAAGTCTGAACTTTCTGATGTTTCACTCAGACAAGTTGGAAAACTCAATTCACATTGGACTGGACAACTCTATCATATTCAGACTAGTCTGATCAACTTTATGTAATCACAACAGACTAGTCCTATGAACTCTCTGTTCCAATACGAACAAGTCTTGGATACCTCACATAATTTAGGGTTCTTAGTGTACTGCATATTCCACGCGATGTTTACACAGCACACCTGTCGGTGGTTTTGATCCGGTAGATCTCCCAACACTACTAAAGTGTTTGAGGAATTTGAAGTTCGGTGTGGGCGCGCGAAGATTCAAGAAGGTGAAATGTAAAATGTCATAGGAGACACGAAGGTTTACGTGGTTCGGGCCGCTTGAGCGTAATACCCTACTCCACGAGGTGTGTTGGTGTTGTATTGGATGTATGAGCTCAACTTAGTGCGCGATCAGATCAGAGCCTAGAGAGAGGTCCGATCAGTCGAGTGAGAGCGTAGAGTGAGCGTGTGTCCAATGTATCGTCGGCCTGTCCTTTTATAGTACAAGAATAGACCGTTACAAGTTGGCCTGGCCCGACATGTGGCCCCGGCGGTTACTAATATTGATACACAATTGATGTGCTTAATTACCCTTAATGACCGAGTTACGGGCTTTGACAACACTGTTACTGGTAATTGAGGTTATCCGATCGTGTGTCATTAACATAGTATTAATGACACTTAATCGGGTCTTGAAGCCCTTGATTCCCCTTTGAAGATCCGGAGCCGTTGTGGAGTCTTCCGGAGGTTTGAGGCTAAAGATCCGACGGTTGGACACGTGGCAGCTCTGGAGCATACTGTGGGGAACAGATAGGTCCGGTGCCACCAGACACGTGTCAGTTCCGGAGCTTCCCTCGGTCTAGGGTTAGGTCCGGGGGTGCCGTTATGGTACATAGCCCGGAGCTTCCTCCTTGTGGGTGGTAGCTCCGGTTTGATGGTACACGTGGCGACCCTGGGACTAACCACGTTGGGTCAGCGGCTCCGGTTATGTCTGACATGTGGGCCTCCGAAGGTCTTCAAATCAAGTAGTTTACATTTCCTTGAGATCTTTGCAATCTCAAGGGGTATACAGTACCCAGGGTACCGATAGTGGCCCCCTGGGCCCACCTCTGGGGAAGACCCCTTGGGTGAAGTCATTCCGCCGGAGGTGGGTCCATCCTTCGACTTTTGAGCCGAGTCTTCAAAGGTCTTCAGATGTGCCGTTGGCGATAGTTTTGGAGTTAAATCCTCGCCGCGTGGCATATCCCGGGTGCGGCAAATGAGATCTTTGGCGTGCGGATCTCACGCAATTGAAGGTCGCCGGTTCCTGATACGAAAATTGTATCGGTTCTGCGCGCCTTGTCAGGCCGCCGCCTTTGGGCTTCCCGCCTTCCATGATGACAACCGTTCACCTAGTTAAGAACCTTGATTTGATCGTCGGGGTGGTCCCGGGCCCTCTTGTCATCGGTAGGGTGAAATTTTTGAGTAGTATCTTCGACTTCCTTGCGGTTTCCATCCAAGCGTTGCGAGGGCTTACTTAAGAAGGAAAGCGCGCACTGTCTGGGGTTCTTTACGCCTCTCATCTGATCTTGCGCTCAAACTCCCAACTTGTGCTTGCTTTTCCTCTTTTGCCTCGCTGTGCCGCGATGGAGTTGGGTCTCCGCGAGAGCCGTTTGAAGACCGAAGGTGACCTGAAGAAGGTCCGGGCCCTCATGGGGTGGTCCCCGAACTTCTTCAACCGCCTGGTCCATGTCGGGGGAGAGCTCCCGTTCGAGAAGGAGCACGTCAGAGAGATGGTGTACTTCTCTTCGTATGCCATGGTGGGGTTGATCCCACCTTTTTCCTCCTTTTCTTGATGCTGCTAGACTTCTATTGTCTGCAGCTGTACCACCTTGGCCCCCACTCCATTCTTCTAGTGTCCGTCTTCGTCCACTTCTGTGAAATGTGAGTGGGCATCCCCCCTGCATTGAGCTTTTCTGGACCTTCTTCACCGTCCATACCACCTGTAGGAGTAATGAGTATCTTGGCTTCTACTACTTCGTGAAGCGCAAGAAGTGCCCATTCAAGTACCTCCGGTCGTTTCCCTCTGGAAAGTGGGATGATTGGATGAAGGACTGGATAGTCATCCAGGTGGAGGAGCACCAGAAGCTGGAGCTGCCCGAAGGCCTCCCCAACATCGACACTGCAGTCTGGAGTGAAGCTCCGGTGTTGTCGGATGCCTTCAACCCTGCTTTGACCAGGACCCACCAGTGTGTGGAGGGAGGATTGACTCCTCAGGCGGTATTTTGCAATTTCCTGGTAAACAGGTGGGCACCGCTGAAGAGGAGAGAAAAACTCGCTTGGGCCCTCAACAGTGTGATGGATGACGACCGGGTCGAGACTGGGCTGAAGTCCAACATGGCGAGGGCGACCTTGGAGTTTCATCTCAAGAAGTTCCAGCACGACATCGACATCGTGGGTGATGACTTGACCCCGCCACCAGCTTTCTTCCCTCTGAACGTGGAAGTAGAGTTCAGTAGGGAGCTCCGGCGGACGATGCCGGTGCTTGACGACCTTGGTGTCATCGAGAGAAGATCGACCTCCAGGGTGGTTATCCCTGGGGCTTCTGAAGGTGGCTCCGACCCTGCCCCGAAGCCAAGGACCAAACTCGTCGGCAAGGGCAAGGAGCCGGCGGACGAACCCTCGAGCGGGAAGAGGAAGCTGAAGCATGCCGACGGAAGGTCCG
This sequence comes from Tuctoria greenei, assembly GCA_036927565.1. Classification (NCBI taxonomy): domain Eukaryota; kingdom Viridiplantae; phylum Streptophyta; class Magnoliopsida; order Poales; family Poaceae; genus Tuctoria; species Tuctoria greenei. The sequence goes on from JAYESD010000001.1 coordinate 204,880,678, forward strand.
TCAGGCCTGCATCCTCTGCGTCAGCTCCTTCTCCCCGAAGGGGGAGGTCTTCTACAATTGCGGCGACTGTACCAGCAGCAGCGTCTTCCCGGGGTGCTAGCTCCGGGCATGCGACTCCAGCACCAGGGCCAGTTGAGGCCTCTGGGTCTGGAGGTCCTTCCCGGTTGAGGGGGGCCTCGACTAAGGAAATGCCCGCGGCTGCAACGAGTTCCCGGGGGCCTTCCAAAGCTACCACGCCAGCGGCGGCTATGGCTAGCCCAGAATGCCCGGGAAAGAGATTCCGTGCAAGCTGGTGCGGAAGCCTTTCGAGGTAATTTTTAATCTTGACCTCAGACAGTTGTTTTGTTGTAATAACTGTTTTTAAGTTTTTTTATCCATCATCTGCAGTGTCCCCAAGAAGAGGAGTGAGGCTCCACCCTCAGCCACAGCAGCTGAAGCTGTGAGGGCGGAGACTTCTGCTCCTGTCCTGGTGCTGCCCCAAGTGGTGGTTGAAGCTGCGGTAGCTCTGGCGCCAGCTGTCGTGGTCATGGACCTCAACTCATCCCCCGAGACTCCTGTGGTAGCACCGGACCACGGGAGAGAAGATGCGCCAGTGGCACCTGCCCCGGAGGTTGAAGCCCCGGATCTTGATGCTGAGATGACGGAAGCTCCGACCGTTGAGCCGGAGGAAGCAGTGATTCCGACCCCAGAGCCAGAAATTTTCGAAGCCCTGGAGGCTGAGCTGGAGGTTATTGAAGTCCCGGAGGTTGGGCCGGCTACCTCCGAAGCTCCAGCCTCAGAGCCGGTTGCCACTGAAGCTCCGGCTGTAGAGCCAGTTGCGGTTGAGGACCTTCTGGTGCCTGAGCCAGTTGAGGTTGAAGCTCCGGCCTCAGGGCCGGTTGTTGCGGAAGCATCAGCACTCGAACCCATGGTGGTCGAGGTGCCAACATCCGAGCCACCAGCGAAGGAGGAGCCCAGGCCAGAGCCTGAAGTTGCCCCTGCTCCGGAAGTGATGACGGCGGAGGTGCCTGCTGCTGGGCTAGGGTGCCCAGATGAAGTCGCTGGACCCTGCCTGAGGGGACAAATGAAGACCTGGCGGCAGGGCCTTCGGAACCACTTCCGAAGGTCGGAACTTCTTCTGCAGGACCCTCCTCGGTGGTGACTGAGGCTATCCCGGAGGACGGCCCTAGTGTCGTGGAGGCTCAGGGGACCACTCTTGTGGAGTGGGACCCAATTTTTGTAAGCGAGAATCCGCTGGAACCAGCGGAGGAGACCCCAGCAGGTTCGGACCCTATTCCCCTGTCGTTGTACATTGACAACGCTTGCTCCAGTCTGCGTCAAGTCCAACTGGCGTTCTACCATGAAAGCAAGGCTCTTGAAGAGGAGCGCCAAACACTTAGGCGGTGGCGTAATCGGCTCTACTTCGAGACCAAGCTGGCGCAGTTGAGGCTGGCAGACGACAAGGAGTGGATCAAGCAGGAGAAGGTCCGCCTGGAATACTGGGGCAAATTGTTGGATGATAGGGAGAGCTTGACTCGTGCCCTCGATGCTCAATCCCGGGCCATTTATGAGCAGACCAAGGCAGCTAATAGTGCGGCTGATGATCGCCATGAAAGGCTTGAAGCCATTAACACTACTCTCATCAAGCGCCGGGAGGCACTTGAAGAGAGGGAGAAGAGGCTCGAAGATGAAGAGCAAAAACTCCTAGAGCTGCGGGATGACATCTTGAAGAGGGAGGAGGAGCTCGCCAAAAAGGTGGCTCTGGCTGACAAGGGTCTCGAGGAACGCGCCAAGAAATTGGAGGAGCATTGCGTTGAGGAGGAGGAGAAGGCCTGGGTGCGCGGGCAGGAACTCTACCAGCAAGAGTGTGCCATCGCTGCCAGGGAGAAGAAAGTTAGGGGCAGGGAGAAGGACCTGGTTGACCGCTGTAACAAGATCTACCTCCGGGAGGAGGAGCTCGGAAAACTTGAGAAGCAGGTTGCTGAAAAGATTCAGCAAAATGCCAAAGAGGTTGAGCGCCTTGCTCGTGAGAATTCTGAACTGGCGGCGGCTAAAAGATCCTTGGAAGAACTGAAGGGCTTGAGGGCTGCAGACTCCTTATAGGTTTGGGAGTTCCTGAGCAAAGCCAACGACGCGCTGACACCGATGGGCTTCAATACCGTGCATTCGGATGATCCGGAGCCGGAGCCGGACCTGGCGTTGCAGGCGTTGAGCTCGGCGGGTAGCAAACTCTCCAAGGTGGGTGACGTCATCACGGACCAGTTGGAGGTTGAGGGGCAGTCCCTGGCGAAGAACTTCGCAGAGTATGTGCTGACGTGCTACACCAGCCGGGATCCCCAATTTCCTCTGGACCCGGTGCTTGAAGGTCCCGTCGAAGGAGAAGGTGAAGGCACCCGAGCCAACGTGTCGGAGGTTGCTCAGAAGGTCGCCCAATTCTTCCATAGGGTCTAGGACCATCCCTGTAGCTCCCACTTGTATTCTCTCTTTTTCTTCCGCAATTTTGTAATCCCTTGTCTCCAGATGAATGAAATCCACAATTTGTTAATGAATTTCATTTTTTGTCTTCAACACTTTTGTCTTCACTTGGCCCCCTGGTAGATGTACACAATTTGATTGTGAACATGTACCAAGAGGATATTGTGTTATGTTGAAGACTCGTTTGCTTCGAACTTGTAGAGTGTAGGTCCGAAGTCTTCGATAGCGAAGGCCCCCCGAGGTTGTCGGAGCTCAGAAGCTCCATCATTGCCTACCGTCGGAGCTCAGTAGCTCCGACAATAGTCCCTATCAACGAGTAGAGCATCGATAGCTAACTCTCTGGGGTGTCGGAGCTTAGTAGCTTCGGTAGTGTCCTTTGCCAACGCGTAGTTTGTCGGCAGCAGACTCCGCTTGTGGGGTCTTCTCACCATCTTTTATTCTGCATCGACGGCTGGCCCCCCCTAGCTTTACCGGAGCTTGGTTGCTCCGATGATGCTCGTTTTCAATGTTTAACATCGATTACAAGGCACCTAGGGGGAGTCGGAGCTTTGTTAGCTCCGGCTTTTCTCCATCAACGTGGATTCTTTATTTTTCCTGCACACTGAAGCCAAGAAAAATAGTAAAATTCGCTCCTTGCCTATAACTTCGTCGCGGCTTACGATTCCCAAGAAAGTTTTAGGTCAAACACAATTCTGAATACAACCGAATGTGTTGCCTTCTTTCTTTCAGATCCAATTGTACTTGGACCCGCCTTACTTTGGCCTGCCGGGGTGTAGGTAGAGTGGCGTACTTAGGGTGCTTGACCAGGCTAAGTCGATAGCACACTCCGGCCCTAGATTGGCTTGGCGGCATTCAGGCGAGTGGGCCATGAACAATATTTGAATCCAAAAGAATCGACAATACAGCTCGAATTGTACATGAACTGGTCGAACTAAAATTTCTTAAGAATTGCACAACTTTGTTATAGACAAGAAAGAGAAAAATAAAAAATGTTGAGCCTGTACAAAATAAATGCACGTGGAGTCTGTTTCACATGAAGATGTCTTTCATTATAGGTCTGGGGTACAGAGGAAACAAGTACACTCTTAGGGTGCGGAACCAGGCTAAGCGTGCTTCGTTTCTCGTTTGACCCAGGGTAGCTAGCCACACTTTTAGTCCTGAGACTGTGACAAATGTTGCATGAACTTTGCGGACCTTCCGGGAAAGGTCCGGCTGTTCTCCTGGAGGAACTACCCGACTCTGTACAATGACTCTATAACATACACCTCAAGTTACTACAAACTCACCTCCGTGTTATTAAGTGTAGAACTTACGGAGGTGCTCAATATTCCAAGGATTTGGGAGAGGTGTCCCATCCTCGGTAGCCAAGCGAACACTTCCGGGACGGGATACTTTAATCACTCGGAAGCGTTCCTCCTAGCTGGGGGAGAGTTTGTTTAACCCTTCTCTGGATTGTATTCTCTGTAGCACCAGATCGCCTTCCTCGAGCTGTCGGTTGTGTACATGCCGCTGATGATAGTGCCGTAGGGCTTGGCGGTATCGGGCATTCCGAACAGCTGCTTGGCACCTTCCCTCCTCAAGGAGGTCTAGGTCTTCATGCCGGAGCTGGTCCTGCATGGCTTCGTCGAAGGTCCGGACCCGGAGTGACCCCAAGGTGATTTCCGGAGGAAGGATTGCTTCATCTCCGTACACCAGTAAGAAGGGTGTCTCTCCAGTTGACCGGTTTGGAGTTGTCCTGTTGGCCCATAGAGTGGGCGGAAGCTCTTCAATCCAGTTGGCTCCATGTTTTTTCAAGCGCTCATAGGTGCGCGTTTTGTGTCCTTTAAGGATTTCAGCATTTGCTCTCTCGGCCTGGCCATTGCTTGCTGGGTGAGCTACGGAGGTGTAGCAAACTTGAATGCTGAGGTCTTCGCAATATCCTTGAAATGCAAAGCTTGTGAATTGGGTCCGTTATCAGTAATGATTTTGTTTTGGACTCCAAATCTGCATACAATGGACTGCAAAAAGTTGATAGCAGATTGCTTGTTTATTGTCACAACTGGAGTTGCTTCCGGCCACTTGGTGAACTTGTCAATGGCGACATACAGGAACTTGTAACCTCTGACGGCTCTTGGGAAAGGTCCCAAGATGTCCATCCCCCACACAGCGAAGGGCCATGTAGGAGGTATGATTTGTGGAGGCTGAGCCGGTGTGTGAATTTGCTTTGCATGAAATTGGCATGCTTTGCATTTATTCACCAGCTCAGTTGCATCCTGGAGTGCTATAGGCCAGTAGAAGCCATGCCGGAAGGCTTTACCGACCAGCGTGCGGGAAGACGCGTGGTTCCCACACTCGCCTCCATTGATTTCTACGAGGAGCTTGCAACCTTCTTCCCTTGTGATGCACCGCATTAGGACGCCGTTGGCACCGCGCCGGTAGAGATCCCCTTCTACCAATGTGTATCTTTTAGCCAATCTGACTATCCGGTCAGCGGATACATCATCGTCAGGAAGGATGTTGTCTTTCAAGTAGCTCCGGATCTTCGAGATCCATGCATCGGAGCTAACTTGAGCATTCGAGTCTTGCGTGCTGGGTTGTTCGGAGCTTCCGGCAGCACCTATGACCCTTGATGGCTTCCATGGTAATAGGGCCATCGGACCGTCAGCTTCGAGATGCTGATCTCGCCCCCTTCGCTCAGTTCGGCAGGCTGAGCTATGGGTTTTGACAACCTTCGGACAAAAGTTCCGTCAGGATCTAGAGCTCCGGTTGACGCTTTCGTCGAGAGTTCGTCGGCTTCAGCGTTGTGAACACGCTGGACGTGGTGGAGGTCTAGGAGTTCGAAGTCCTTCTGAAGCCTCTGGACTTCAAGGAGATAAGCAACTAGCTGGAGATTGTTGCAGGAGCATTCACCCTTCACTTTTTTAATGATGAGCTGTGAATCTCCCTTGACCAGCAGCTGCTTGACACCGTATGACAGTGCCACCTTTAGTCCGTAGATGAGTGCCTTGTACTCCGCCATGTTGTTGGTCGCCTTGAAGTCAAGGTGCACCATGTATTTTACCTTCTCCCCGGTTGGTGCGAGGAGAAGGATTCCAGCTTCGGCCCCCTGCTTTTGCATGGAGCCGTCGAAGTAGAGGGTCCAGTGAGGCTCGGTGAAGACCGAAGCCTTGTGTTCCGGCTTCTGCTCACTGGGGCCCCCAGGGTTTGATGGAGAGGGAGTCCACTCTGCCACGAAATCCACCAATGCTTGACTCTTGATTGCTTGCCTTGGAATGAATTCGAGATCGAATTCGGCCAATTCCGCTGCCCACTTTGCAATATTCCTAGTTGAATTGGGATTATGCAAGATTGCTCGAAGTGGGTAAGAAGTCACCACTGAAATCTTGTCAGCTTGGAAGTAATGGCGAAGCTTCCTGGAGGCGATAAGAACTGCATAGAGCAGCTTATGCACCTCTAGGTATTGAGTCTTGGCGTCATGAAGTACTTCACTGATGAAGTACACTGGACGCTGGATGGTCCGGACCCTCCCGGAGGGGCACGGAGCTTCCTCTTCATTGACCCGGATCCTCCCGGAGGGATCCGGACCTTCTTCGGGGACCTCCAGGTCCTTGCTGGAGGGACCCGGAGCTTCTTCAGAAGCGACCTGGACCCTCCCAGAGGGGTCTGGGTCTTCTGAGGTAACTTCTTGTGGACTCAAGTCTGGGAACTGGGACCCAGACTCACTTTCAGGAACCTCCGGACCTTCCCGAAGGGGTCTGGATTCCTGAGTATGGGATAGTTTTGGTCTCTCCGCAACCAGGACCATACTGACGACTTCATCAGTTGATGAAATGTAAAGCAGCAAAGGCTCACCAGGGTTCGGAGCTACCAGAGTTGGTAGGGTGGTTAGGAACTGTTTTAGCTCCTGGAACGCCTTTTCTGCTTCTTCAGACCATTGGAATGGTCCGGACTTTGTCAATAACTTGAAGAAGGGAAGTGCCCGTTCCGCCAGTCTTGAAATGAACCGGCTGAGGGCTGCTAGACATCCAGTCAGCTTTTGGACATCCTTGATGCGAGCTGGTGGCCACATGTCTTCAATGGCTTTGACCTTCGCCGGATTAGCTTCTATGCCCCGGTGACTTACCAGAAAACCAAGAAGTTTTCCGGAGCTAACCCCGAAGACACACTTGTCTGGGTTTAGCTTTGTGCGGGTGACCCACAGCTTGTCGAAGACAGCCTGCAAGGTGTCAAGGAGTGACTCCTTGTTCTTGACCTTGACCATGATGTCATCGACGTACACTTCCACTATGTCTCTAATGAGTTCTTCAAAAGTTTTGTACATAGCTCGTACAAAGGTTGAAGCTGCATTCTTGAGACCAAATGGCATGGCTGTATAACAGTACAATCCATCTACTGTGATGAAAGAGGTATGCTCTTCATCTTCCCTAAACATTCTGATTTGATGATACCCAGAATATGCATCTAGGAAACACAGTAATTCACACCCGGAGGTGGAATCCACTATCTGATCTATTCTAGGTAGTGGGAATAGATCTTTTAGACATGCCTTATTTAGTGTTGTGTAGTCCATACACATCCGAAGCTTCCCACCGGCCTTGGGCACAATGATTGGGTTTGCCAGCCATTTTGGATGGAAGACTTCTCGGATGAATCCATCTTCGAGCAACTTCTTCACTTCTTGTTGAATGGAGTTCTCTCGCTCCATGGATTGCTTCCGAGGCTTCTGATGCACGGGCCGTGCGTCAGGGTAGATCTTCAGATTGTGCTCAATCACTTCCCTAGGGATCCCAACCATTTGTGACGGTTGCCAGGCAAACACGTCGACATTAGCCCAGAGGAAAGCGATGAGCGCGAGTTCCTATTTGTCATTCAGTCCCCCCGATATACGGGTGGTCTGAGCGGCATCGAAACCGATTTGGACGACTTTGACGGGAATGTTGGTGTCGCCGCTTGGCTGCACACGAGGTGCATAAGTCGAGCCTCGTTGACGAATCCTCCTCTTGCGTCGTAGTAAGCACATGAAGTTCTTCCAGAGCAGTTACTCCAGCAGTGCGATCTCCGCGGATCTGGAGAACGCCTACTGGTGTTGGCATCTCTAACACCAGGTAACCATAATGAGCGGCTGCCATGAATTTGTACAAGGCTAGCCTACCCAAGATGGCGTTGAAAGGTAAGTTGCTCTGAGCAACGTCAAAGACCAACTTCTCAGTGCGATACTTCTCCCGGGTTCCGAAGGTAACGGGGAGAGTAATAGCACCGAGTGGGGTAATGGCTCCCGGACCTACTCCGGAGAAAGGTCGGGAGGGATGAAGATCTGAAGGTCGGAGCTGAAGCTTGGTGAAAGCTTCGAAGCTTATGAGGTTCAGCCCCGAACCTCCGTCCACCATAACATGGTGGAGCTGAATGTTATTGATGGTAGGAGATACCATCAAAGGTAACTGGCCTGCTCCAACCATGCTTCGAGGGCAGTCTGAAGCATCAAAAGTGATGGCCGTGTCCATCCACTTTCGATGAGGATCCGCCCTGGCTGTAGGAGCTACAGCGGCCATGTCCCGACGCATTGTCTTGAGGACGCGATGAGAGGTGATGTCCCATGATCCACCAAAAATGGTGTTCATGGTCTTCCGACGCTCATTGTCAGAGACGTCAGAATCGTCGTCGATGGAGGTGTAGACGGCCTTCAGGACCTTTTTGGGATCTTGAAAACCTAACTCCTATTCAGCCGGAGATTCGTCAACTTTTTGTTTTCCTTCCATCTGTTGGAAAGGAACTTCTTCCCGGCGCTTTTTGTAGCGCTCGACAAGGTTTTGGACCTCCCGGCAGTCTTCCAAACCGTGGTTGTCCGTCTTGTGAATTGGACACCACACTTTGGGTTTGCCACTGTCTTCAGAAGACGGTCGAGGTCGCTTCTCGGGGCGTGGCCCCCGGCCACCCGAAGCTGCAGTAGCTGCAGCATTAGATGCGCCAGCTGACGGCTTTTTCTTGCCGTTGGTCTTTTTCTTCTTCTTGCCACTCCCGGAGGTAGTGGCTTCGCCTTTGGAGGATTTCTTGTGATCCTACGGAGGTGGTTTGGAGTGCATTTCACGGCCCTCCACAGCTCTGGCACATTTGTCAGCTAAGCTGAAGAGTTCCGTGACACTGGTGATCTCCGTGATCGCCAGTTTCTCCAACATCTTCTTATCCCGTATGCCCTGTCTAAATGCCACGATGACAGAAGCGCTAGAGATAGAAGGGATAGTGTTTCGTACCTGAGAGAATCTCTGGATGAATGATCGCAGGGATTCTCCCCCTTTTTCCACGACTGCAAAAAGGTCCAGTTCGGTGCCTGGTCGGGTGTATGAACTCCCAAAGTTGGCGGTGAACTGCCGGCACAACTCCTCCCAACTGTTGATGGAGTTGGGTGGAAGGCTCATAAACCAGGACCGGGCGGTCCCAGTTAAAGCCACTGGAAACTAATTGGCCATTACGGCCTCATTTCCTCCAGCTGCCAGGATAGCAGTGGAGTAAATCTGAAGAAATTCGACGGGATTAACGGTCCTGTCAAACTTCTCTGGCAGGCGAGGCCGGAATTTCTGTGGCCACCTGACCATACGCAGATGCATGGCTAGGGCTGAACAGCCTCCTCCTACTCCTTCAGGAGCAGGAATGTCCTGAGCTTCTCGTCTTTCACGAGCACGCTCGATATGGACTCGGCCGTCTTGTTGACGGTATCGGTGATCAAGCTCCGCCCGAAGGTCATGAGTTGAAAGCCTTGATACCGTGTGAGTGCGTCGTGCCCCGGAGGGCAACGACGTCACTTGTTGTGATGCAGCACGTCTCCTGTTGTTGGAAACGTGTGGACCAAGTCTGCCAGACAAGGCCCGTCGCTGCGACGGGGCCCGTCTTGAAGGAGGAGGACCCTGGTTACTGATGCGGCCGGCTGCTGCTGCAACCAAGTGTTCCACATCGGCCCTCCACTGCTCCAGTGCATCCCGGGATGCATCCGGAGGTGGTGGGCGCTGAAGAAGAGCACGTGCTCCATGGAGCGCGTGTTCCGGGTTGTCATGATTCGCTGACCCAGTGATTGACGCCGGTGCACCATCGCGCTGCCCAGCTTGATTTGCTGGTGGAGGCGGCGGTGGTGGAAGTATGACTCCTGCTGGAACTGAGGTTCCTGCTGGTGGCTGCATATTGGAGGGATTACCCCCAACAGCTTGAACAGCAGGATGACCATTGGATGATCCAGTAGCTGAGTTCACCATTCTTGAAATCTCAGGCACCCCCTACCTTGCGCACCAACTGTCGGTGGTTTTGATCCGGCAGATCTCCCGACACTACTAAAGTGTTTTAGGAGTTTGAAGTTCGGTGTGGGCGCGCGGAGATCAAGAAGGTGAAATGTAAAATGTCATAGGAGACACGAAGGTTTACGTGGTTCGGGCCGCCTGAGCGTAATACCCTACTCCACGGGGTGTGTTGGTGTTGTATTGGATGTATGAGCTCAACTTAGTGCGCGATCAGATCAGAGCCTAGAGAGAGGTCCGATCAGTCGAGTGAGAGCGTAGAGTGAGCGTGTGTCCTATGTATCGTCGGCCTGTACTTTTATAGTACAAGGACAGGCCATTACAAGTTGGCCTGGCCCGACATGTGGCCCCGACAGTTACTAATATTGATACACAGTTGATGCGCTTAATTACCCTTAATGACCGAGTTACGGGCTTTGACAGCACCGTTACTGGTAATTAAGGTCGTCCGATCGTGTGTCATTAACATAGTATTAATGACACTTAATCGGGTCTTGAAGCCCTTGATTCCCCTTTGAAGATCCGGAGCCGTTGTGGAGTCTTCTGGAGATTTGAGGCTGAAGATCTGACGGTTGGACACGTGGCAGCTCTGGAGCATACTGTGGGGAATAGATAGGTCCGGTGCCACCAGACACGTGTCAGTTCTGGAGCTTCCCTCGGTCTGGGGTTAGGTCCGGGGGTGCCGTTATGGTACATAGCCCGGAGCTTTCCCCTTGTGGGCGGTAGCTCCGGTTTGACGGTACACGTGGCGGCCCTGGGACTAACCACGTTGGGGAAGCGGGTCCGGTAGTTGACATTTTCCTGAGATCTTTGCAATCTCAAGGGGTATACGGTACCCAGGGTACCGACAACACCGGACAAGTCCGATCACCAGAGCGGACTAGTCCGGCCGTCAGTATCCCTAATGGTAATATTTTTGGAAACATTATAAATAGTTGATTCACGACCCCACAAATACAATCACTGTACATAACTGTCTAAAACATAAACCCTGACACCACCACTTGTCCCAAGAGCACAAAAACACATCTCCCCACACATCTAAAGGCCTAAAGAGTTAAATCATTTAGGTATTCAGATTTCAGATAGGGAGATCGTCGTCTACGCATTGTTGAGCTCTTGGGGTTTGATCTCTTATACACTTGTGCATTTTTTTGTAATCTTTTGAGTGTATTAGATCATCTTTTTCTTGCTGTAATTTTGTGGGAGCCCCTAACGTGTGAGGTTGCCCCACCAACTTGGTGATTACCCCATGATAGTGGAACTCAAGTCGGCCTTGTGTGGTGACTTGACGAGGGAAAAGGGTTTGAAGAGACTCGGCTCTGTGTGGGCTTCCTCAATGAGGAGTAGATCTCTTTGCTGAGATCGAGCCTTGGTAAAAATCCGTGTCTCGCGTGTTCCATTCTTTTACTTTTTTATGTTTCATCATATAGGGCATTATAATTGATCAATCAAGTAATTAGTGTTCCACGTGAAAATTAAGCAACCTTATCTCTTGTTCAAGTTGTAAGAACAGTAATTACAATCCACTGCCATTTCATTTGAAATTTCTGTCTAAACACTTAATCTTTTCGTTGTAATTGAATAACCGGACTAGTTTGTACCTCACACCGGACAAGTTCGGTCCCTTGATATTTAACGTATTTGTTAAGTGTTGCAGGAAAAGTTTTAAAGACTTTTTACCGCCTCTCTAGGCCACATTCAATTATTATCAAAGCAGTTTCTCCATTTATGAGACTCACCGATTGGAGAGATCAATGGCCTCTGGCAAGAACAATGAGATCCTGAAGGTGCCCAACATCAAAGATGAACAAGACACCAAGGCATTTGATGTACTCAACGAAGCAAACACGATGTTGAAGAAGTGCATCTACTCAAGGCGCTTCTAAGAAAGAAACTTCTATGCTACAAGGGCAAGGAAGAAGACGAGTAGATGATGGGGAGTGGTCATCATGACTACTCTTGATATCCTTATTGTTATGATCGTCTTAATTCTAATAATAATTATCTTTCAATACCTATGGGAAAACCTTCTCATTTGGCGAAAATGATGATACAATGTGGAAGTATAATATGAAAATGCAACTTATCTCCTTAAACCTTAGTCTTTGGCATGTTGTGTGTGCAGATATAGATATCCCGGATACCGACGATGAACTCACTCCGGAGCAAGAGCAAGAAATCCACTGTAACACACAGGCTGTTGCAGTGTTCACTTCACCCTTGAGTCGAGAAGAGTTTACCAAGATTGATGGACTGGAAAGTGCCAAGGAAATATGGGATACACTCAAGACCACACATGAGGGAAATCGCTCAGCTCGTGAAGCAAAAATTCAAATGCTTTAAGGAGAATTGGGGAGGTTTGCCATCGAGGAGGACAAATCACCTCAAGAGATGTACAACCGAATGAAGGCGCTCATCAACAAGTTTCGTGCCTATGGAAGCAAGAAGTGGACTGACCATAAGGTGGTCAAAAGGATGATTAGAGCATTTATGCCAAGGAATGTCACCTTGTGCTCTATGATCCGAGAAAGCCTGGGGTTTCACAAAATGAATCCTGATGAACTATTGGGAAAGATTATCAACCATGAGATGATGGAGAAGGAGGCCCAATATGTCAACGACTTAGCTAAACTTACCTCCTCCAAGAAGAAGGAAGTTTCCCTCAGAGCTACTTGCAATCCTAAAGGGAGGTTCGTGAAGCACAAGATGAAGAAGACACAAGTGATGTGACCACCGATATGGATGATGAAGAGATGGTGCTCTTCATCAAGAAATTCAATCGCATGATGAGAATAAGGAAGGGAAGCAACTCAAGTGATGGGAAGAGCAAAAAGAAAGGAAAATCCAAGGTTCGACATACTTTCTACAACTGTGGGTAGTATGGTCACTTTATGGTTGACTGCAAATATGAAGGAACCAAAAAGAAGAATGAAGTGAAGCCACAAGAGAAGAAGACCTTCAAGAAAAGGAGGCAAGCTCACCAAGTGCTATTGGAAAGGACTCGGACTCAAACAATGAGTCCTCCTCCGATGAAGAAGAGGAGATGGCAACAATTGCCATCAAGAAGCCAACCAAGAAGTCTACGCTCTTCTGAAACATGGGAGGACGGGATACTTGCAATCATACTTGCCTCATGGCTAAGGAAGACAAGAAAAAGGTTCGACTTACACCCCCCTCCTTGTATTCCTCTAATGATGATTTTGATAGCTCTAGTGAAAATGAGGAAATGCTTAAAGGATTGACCAAAGCTACACTAAGAAAAATGAAAATGTCGTCGGATGAAATCTTTGAGAAGGAGGATCTTGTCAACCACCAAGAAGATATGCTCATCTGCGAATGGAAGAGATACCAAGAGGTCGAGAAGCTCCTTGAGCTTGAGAAGGAGAACAGCAAGGCACTTGAGCATTAGCTAGCTTTGAGTAAGGAAACTTACTCAAAACTAGAAGACTCACACATTGCAATCAAGGACAAACATGCTAACTTGTCAAAAGTTAACAAAATCCTTGAATTGCAAGTTGAGTCACTCAAGCAAAGTGGCACTTCCTCCTCCAAGAGTTCACCTTACCAAGGTGTAAATTCAACAACAACTAAAACTTGCACATGCTCTAGTAAGAAGATTGTTAAAGATGATTCCCCTATTTCACATGCTAAGCATCCATCCAAACTGACATCTTTGACAAGGAAATGGTTAAATATGCACGTAGTTCATATATGGTCACAAGACCTCCTAACGTCAAAGATGGTCTTGGGTACTCAAAAAATAAAAAGATGCTTGCTAATGTTCATAACAAGAATCATATTGTGTTTGTTAAAGAAAACTCACATGAATCTTAATTGCAAACATTGTTTCATACTTTTGATGCCTCTTATGTTCTTATGAGAGATAAATCTGGACATGTTTTTGCTAAATACGCAGGGTCACGCCACAAGAACTCAAAGACTTGTGTGTGGGTGCCTAACACTATTGTGACTAACCTCTGAGGACCCAAGCAAGCTTGGGTACCTAAAACCATGAAATAATCTTTATTTTGCAGGCCTACTTCTCTGGAGGATCCAAATGGGTGCTAGACAGTGCAACAATCACATGACCGGAGAAAGGAGTATGTTCGTAGAGTATGAGCGAAACGTGGATCCAGTGAAAGAATCTATTTAGGAGACGACAACCAAGGAAAGTCCTTGGTAGCCGTAAAATTGAAATTTCTTCTCAACACACTCTTTCAAATGTTTATATGTTGATTCCTTAGATTACATCTTTTTTCCATATCTCAACTATGTGACGAAGGATACAATTGTTTATTCACTAATGAGGGTGTAACAGTTTTTAGAAGAAGCAATAACTCAGTTGCATTCAAGGGAATGTTGAAGGGAAATCTTTATCTTGTTGACTTCAACAAAGATAAAGTTGAACTCAACACTTGCTTGGTTGCATCAACTAACATGGGATGTTTGTGGCATAGACGGCTAGCCCGTGTTGGGATGAGAAATCTGCAGGAACATCTAAAAGGTGGTCACATCCGAGGTTTAAAAGATGTTGTGTTCGAGAAAGATAGGCCGTGTAGTGCATGCCAAGCGGGAAAACGAGTTGGAGCACCACATCCAGCAAAGAACGTGATGACTACATCAAGACCACTAGAACTTCTTCATATGTACCTCTTTGGTCCAATTGCTTGTATAAGCATCAGTAGTAACAAATATGCATTAGTAATTGTCGATGATTTTTCTAGATTTACCTGGGTATTTTTTTTGTATGATAAATAAAAAACCAAGGGTTCCTCAAGAAATTTTCGAAAAGAGCGCAAAACGAGTTCTCCTCAACCGTAAAGAACGTTAGAAGTGACAACGGAATGGAGTTCAAGAATACTCAAGTTGAGGAGTACCTAGATGAAGAAGGAATAAAACATGAGTTTTCGGCAACCTACTCCCATCATTAAAATAGGGTGGCCAAAAGGAAGAACAGGGCGCCATCGAGATGGCGAGGACAATGTTGGATGAATACAAGACTTCAGACTGATTTTGGGCTGAAGCGGTAAACACCGCTTGTCACGCGACAAACAAGCTATATCTTCACTGACTTCTGAAGAAAATGCCATATGAGCTCCTCACTTGTAACAAACCCAATGTTTCATATTTAAGAGTATTTGGAAGCAAATGTTTTATCTTGAACAAGAAACTGAGGACTTCGAAGTTCATTTCAAAATCTGATGAAGGGTTCCTGCTTGGCTATGATTCGAATGCCTACGCCTATCGTGTCTTGAACAAAGTCTCCGGCATTGCTGAAGTAGCACGTGACGTAGTGTTTGATGAAACTAATGGCTTGCAAGTGGAGCAAGTTGATAAGTGTGTACTAGATCAAGAAGAAGCCCCATGTCAAGCCTTGAGGAGGATGGCACTTGGTGATATTCGACCGCAAGAGCAATCACAAGACCCAAGTGCTCAATATAGAACTCAACAAGAAAGCAGTGATCAAGAGGAGCTTCAGCAAAAGATCAACATCAGCAAAATCAAGAAGGTTAATATAGTCATGGAAGCAATGATCTAGGGGGAGACATTGAAAATGATGATAATGAAGAAAAACTGACCTCACAAGTGCCTCACCCAAGAGTACATCAAAGTATACAAAGAGATCATCTCGTCGATGACATCCTTGGAGATATTACAAAGGGAGTAACCACTAGATCTCGTATTGCTAATTTCTGTGAACATTACTCTTTTGTCTCGTTTCTAGAAGCATACAGGGATGATGAAGCACTAAAAGATCCAGATTGGGTGATTGCAATGCAAGAGGAGATGAATAACTTCAAGAGGAAGGAAGTATGGGAGTTGGTGGAAAGACCAAAGGCAAACATCGTAAGCACCAAAATGGGTCTTTTGGAACAAGCAAGATGAAAACGGAGTTGTAACAAGAAACAAGGCACGAGTTGTGGCAAAAGGATACTCACAAGTTGAAGGTTTGGATTTCGACGAAACTTTTGCTCATGTAGCTAGACTTGAGTCCATTCGTATTTTATTAGCCTATGCTACTCACCATAATGTTAAGCTGTATCAAATGGACGTCAAAAGTGCATTCCTCAATGGTCCTATCAAGGAGGAAGTATATGTGGAGTGGCCACCAGAATTTGAAGACCAGGAGTATCCCAACCATGTGTACAAACTGTGTAAGGCTCTCTATAGCCTCAAACGAGCTCCCCGAGCTTGGTATGAGTGCCTTAGGGATTTTCTCACTCAAAATAGTTTTAAAATAGGAAAAGCTGATTGTACCTTTTTTACAAATTATTTTGATGGTCATCTACTCGTATGTCAAATTTATGTTGATGACATCATTTTTGGTTCTACTAATAAATCCTTTTGTGAAGAATTTAGTAAAATTATGATGGATAGATTCAAGATGTTGATGATAGGCGAATTAAAGTTCTTTTTGGGATTCCAAGTGAAGGAATTGAGAGAAGGCACTTACATCTGCAAAACCAAGTACACGTAGGACATCCTAAAAAAATCAATATGGACAAAGCCAAGCGCATCAAGACTCCCATGGCAACTAATGGACATCTTGATCTCAACAAAGATGGTCCAAATGTGGATCAAAAGGTATATCGGTCTTTGATTGATTCACTGCTCTATTTATGTGCATCTAGGCCAAATATCATGCTTAGTGTTTGTATGTGTGCAAGTTTCAAGCTGCACTTAAAGTGTGCCATTTAATAGCTGTAAAAAGGATTTTAAGATACCTTGTGCACACACCTAACTTGGGTCTTTGGTATCCCAAAGGATCCAAGTTTAACATCATAGGATATTCCGATGCTGACTATGCATGCTGCAAAGTCGATAGAAAGAGCACATCAGGAACCTACAAATTTCTTGGCAGATCCATAGTTTCATGGTCATCTAAAAAGCAAAAATCCATTGCTCTTTCCACAACCGAAGCAGAGTATGTTGCAGCTGGTAGTTGTCGCACACAACTACTTTGGATGCGACAAACTCTAAGGGATTATGGTTACAATCTGAGCATAATTCCACTCCTATGTGATAATGAAAGTGTAAAAGCCCTAACTTTGTAAACATTTTTCTCATTAGTTATATGAATTTGTTTTAAACATAAGAAATAAATTCTCACATGAATTGATGCCTACATGTGAAATGATAGGGATTCAAATTTTTTCTTTAAACTCATGTTCAATTGTAATATGAGAGTATACTGCATCAAATGATCCTCAACTATGTGGTTAACAATAGTGAAAATTATGTTTGAGATTAAAACAATTTTCACTATTTAATTTCCAATGTACCATAACATTGAATTTTAATCACATTCAAATGACCATGTTCAAACTACACATTATGGTGTATTTGACTCACCCAATTGAATTCAAATATTCAAAAAAACTTACATTTTAAATTGGGAAATTTTTGGAGCTGTTTTAGTATTTATTTCAATGAAATCATTGAAAAAGGATTTGAATTAAAATTTGGATTTGAATCTGAAACAAACTTTCTCTAATTTGAAGTCTGAAAGCACCAGGTTGCTCCTCACCTCAATATTAGCTTTACCATAAAATTTCATGAATTTTAGACATTGTTTACTATTTTAAACTTAATATTGAACTTGGTGGTGTCATTTGTGACTGTCCTGTGGGGCCCACAGGTCAGCCTCTATTTACCGCTGAAACAGAGCTGCCGCCTTCATTCTTGACGTATATGGCGCGATCTTTACCGTGAATAGATCCCAGGATGGTGTTCTTATCACTTGCAAGCAATATCTAGGCCCCCACTCTGCTCTCTACCATTCTCCCTCTCTCACCGGCGCTTCTATTCCCAGTTTCGCTCCAGTGCGCGTTTTTCCGGCCGCCGGCGCTGCTCGCCGTTTGCCGTCCAAACGAAGCGGTTCCTTTTGTTAGACCTATGTGTGCTGAATACATTGGCTTGTAGTGAATACACTTGCTTTGATGATAAAAGTTTTAAATATCACCAAAACACTTTTCTATCAAGGTCCGACGGTAGGTCCGGCTTGTTTTGGGTAGCTTCGGCTACGTTAGGTGCTAGGTCTGGCTTCTTGGTAAGGTCTGACAAGATTTGGTTAGCTCCGGTGAGCTTTATCTTTAGCTCCGGCATGTCTTTGATAGCTCCAGCATATATTTGATAGCTCCGGAATGCTTTTGCTAAGCTCCGACATACTTTGTCTAGCTCCGGTTTTGGGTTGACTAGTTTTTGGTAAGCTCTGGTGCTAGGATCTACTAGTTTTGGTAAGCTCCGGCAGGTGCTTCATTGTACTAGTTTTTGTAAGCTCCGGCGCTAGGTTCTACTAGCTTTTGTTAGCTCCGGCTCAAGCTCCGGGTTGCTCTGGCAAGGTATGGAACTTGACTGCAGTGCTTCTGCTTTTCATTTGCAATGTTTCGTACTTGCTTTACATTGTTGGAAAGATTGCTTAGTATTCATTTGCTAAGTTTTTGGTGCGTTTCGGTTGATATGGATGATATCGTGTTACTGTGGTTTTGCAACATGCTTATGTGAGGTTCTCACATAAGGTGTTGTGTTCGGAACTAACTTGGGTCAAGTCGAGGACTTGAGCTCGTATGGATTGGTTGTTTATTCATGTGCAGGTGTTGCTTGAGTTCAAGTCATGGCTGGTGACGCGATCCATTGGACTAGTCTCAGGGAGGAGATGAGGTTCCAACAACCAAGTTCGGGAGGAACTGTGGTTGAGCTGATCAGGAGGTCGCGCAGGATGATTGAATCAAGGGCAGTGCATATGAAGGTTACTGGACGTCGAAGGAAGGTGTTCGCACGTATGCATGCGGTGCATGACGTGGCAACATGGTTCCGAAGATGGGATAAGGAAGGAAAGATCTGGTTAGAAGGATCAGATCGTATCGGTTGATGACTTTGGCTGCGGCGAAGTCGGTTATGGCTCAATATGGAAAGTATCGAGTTGGTTATGTTAGGATTTCATGTGTGTCATGAATTTGAGTTGTTTAGGAATGTGGGATACGTTCCTAAGGTGTTTGGAAGTCTTAAGATTGCTTCTATCTGCGTATAGAAGAATCTTGAGGAGTTATGGAAAGTTACGATTCGTGATCTGAGTAGGATTGGAGTCCTAGTTGATATTGGGTTGGCCTAAGGGCTGGTTATATAAGCAAGGGAGCCCAGAGCTCGTGGTGCACGACTTTGGGGCTGTTCCTCTTGTGTTCTATTGAATAAAATTAGTAGTTTGAAGGAACTTTTGTGCCTTGTTCGTCCGACTTGTTCCATACAAGTTTTACTCGTCGAGTTTCTGGAGAGCACTACCTTTCGTCGGTGGTTTTATCATAACTCGAGTTTTACAGATCCAATTGACGTGATTCGTTTTGTGTTGTCTTAACAACTTGATTATCTATCATATGTCAAAATTTCGCGGTCATTGGATTTGTGGTTTCTGATCTACACGAGTTTCTTTGCAGCATTTCATAACTGTTTTTTCTCGGGTAGGACAGATTGACCATTGTTTGATCTTTCGATCATAACTTGAGTTTTTCTCGTCGGATTTGAGTGATTCTTTTTGTGTTGTATTCGTGATTTAATTCTCTCTGATATCCATCACTTTTGTCATGGTGAAACACATTTAGATTAGTCTCACACACGATTTCTTTACTAGATCGTTTTTCTGCCGAAAGGGTTTGGGGTTTAATTGTTTTCACTGCGTAAGATTTTTAAATCTACCATTCACCCCCCTATGGTAGCTTTTCATGTGCTCTTCGATCCTACAATTGGTATCAGAGCCACGGTGCTCTAATCTTTGTGATTTGCTCGTGTTTTTGACTAATCATCATGGAGAAGTACTCTGCCAAACCTTGTGTGTTTGCTGGTATTGATTTTCAGGTTTGGAAGGCACGCATGGAGGCTTTTATCCAGGCACAAGGCTTTGCAATATGGGAGAAGGTGTATAAGCCTTACGAAGTGCCACCTAATGATCAAGTCACGGCCACAAACCTACGGGACGTCGACAACAACAACAAAGCCCGAAACTTGATCATCTAAGGACTCACTCAAAGCGACTTTGATCGTGTCGCGCACCTTCGATCAGCATACGATGTTTGGAGAGCTCTCTGTGATTATCATGAAGGCTCCAACACAATCAAGGAGGTAAAACAAGATATGTTCAAAAAGTAATATATGCATTTTGAGATGCAACCAGGTGAGTCTATCGATGACCTCTTTGCTCGTTTCAATAAAATTCTCAGCAACTTACGTAGTGTCAATGTTAATTTTTCTGATGCTGAGAATGCTAGGCAACTTTTTAGTGCATTAGACATGTCAATCTCGGAGATGAAAGTAACATCTATTCGTGAATCAACTGTCATGAGTTCTCTTACATTAGATGTACTTTATTCTAAACTAAAAACTCATGAAATTGACATCCTAGCACGTAAGAACCCAAATAAGTCTATTGCATTTGTCTCACAACGTGACATGTCTAGCTCCGGCCAATCATCATCCTACAGTACTCTTGCTTTGTTATCCTCACTAACCCTGGACCAGATCGAAGAATTTCCAGAAGAGGAGTTGGCACTCATCTCTACTAGATTCTCAAAAGCATTGCAAAATGTGAGAACTAGAAGGAGAGAAAGCTCCGGACCTCAACGCTGTTTTGAATGTGGTAAAACAGGACACTTTCGTACAGAATGCCCTAAACTTTCAGGTCCGACCACCTGGGAAGAAAAACAAAGCAAGGTCCGGACCTCCTCTGGAAATTCCAACAAGAAGAAGAAAGGTACCATAGGACGCAAGATGATCAACAGTTTCATCACCGCGCTTCAAGAACTTAGTTCAAGTGATGTAGACTTTGAAAGTGATGAAGATGATGACGATCTGGCCAACTTATGCTTCATGGCGGGCAAAACAAGATCAAGATCAAGTCAGGAGGATGCAGAACACAACAGTGAAGACGATGAGGTATGTTCTACCTGCAATGAAATGTGTGATGCTATTTCTCGTGCAACTATTATTGTCAAGAAAAAGGACAAAAAGCTTAGGGATAATGCTGCTAAAATTGAATCACTAGAATCTGAAATTAACCGTTTAAAAACTTTGATTCCTAGTGATGATGCATGTCCCTCATGTGACTTAATCTATGAACAATTGTCTACATTAAGAAGTGCACACTCCTCCACTCTAGATAGACTTGATGAAGAAATTGAAAAGAACAAAGAGCTTGCTGCACTTAATGATAAAAACTTGAAAGATGCTAGCTGTTCTACAAGTGATTTGCATTGTTCTACTTGTGATGATCTAGATAAGAAACTACAGGATGCTATGAATGAAATTTCTATACTGAACAATGCTTTACGTTCTCATGAAGTTAAATTTTGTTCAAATTGCAAACTAAAAGGAAAAACTTCATGTAAAAATTGCCTTGATCTGTCCAATAAACTTGATGACATGCATAGGACATTAGATCGGTTTTGTAATGGGAATAAGAACCTAAAGTTGCTGCTGAATTCTTCCAAGTCATGCAATGATAAAACTAGTTTAGGTTTTGATTCTCATGCTCATGCTAAGGCACATCCACCCAAAATTGTAAAGTCATTAGGAAGTGGTTTGATTCAAACAGTTCCTAACCAAAAAGGAGCGGTTTTCAAATCTGCAGGAGTGTTGTCTCATTCGGTTTCAAATAAAAATATTGCTTGCTCATCTAGACATGAACACAAAGTTAAATTTCATTGTACCTTCTGTGGTAGAGATGGTCATGTCATAGATTTTTGTTATAGACTAGCTAAACTACAGAAAAAGGAAAGAAAAATTGCTAGATCTTATAACTTTCATGCAATTAGAAAAAAACAACCTACTTTAGTGAGTCAGAAATTTGAAAAGGTAGCTTCCGGACCTTCTGGTAAGAAATCCGCAAAAGCAGCTCCGATAGGTCCGATAGCTCCGAGAGCTCCCAGACCTTCTGTTGTTTCCTTCGGAACTTCGGCCTTTGCTTCCGGAGCTTCAGCCTTGTCTTTTGGAACTGCTGCTTTTACCTCC
Organism: Tuctoria greenei; assembly: GCA_036927565.1. Taxonomy (NCBI): domain Eukaryota; kingdom Viridiplantae; phylum Streptophyta; class Magnoliopsida; order Poales; family Poaceae; genus Tuctoria; species Tuctoria greenei. The sequence continues at coordinate 204,902,391 of JAYESD010000001.1, forward strand.
GGAGCTACTGATTTTTGTGCTAAAAGTGTTAAGAATAGAAAACCTCAAACTTCGACTCATAAACCTGCTGTTTTATCTCAGCTTTCGTGTGTTTTTCCTACTGCACGTCGTGTGACTCAGTACTGGATACCTAAATGCCTTTTGACTAACCCCAGTATTGAGTCATCGACGTATTGTTCTTCTATGTAGGTTACACGTTTGAGGAAGGAGAACATTTGGATTGTGGATTCAGGTTGCTCACGCCACATGACTGGTAACAAAGATTGGTTCTCCTCCCTCTCTTTTGTGTCACGTGTAGTGAATGTTACTTTTGCCGATAATTCTTCAACTCCTATAATTGCTAAGGGTTCGGTTAGAGTAAATGATCACTACACTTTGAAGGATGTGGCACTTGTCAAAAATTTGAAATACAACTTGCTTTCTGTTGCACAATTGCTAGATGAAAATCTAGAAATTATTTTCAATAAAAACTACTCCAAAGTTGTAGGTTCAAATAGTGAGCTTATTTTTAACATGTCTCGGTTTGGAAGAGTTTTTAAAGCTGATTTTGATATGTCTTCCTCTAAGCATAGGTGTCTAGTTGCTAATGATTCAAAGGACTTATATTTTTGGCATCGTAGACTTGGTCACGTAGGCTTTGATCACCTAACACGTGTTAGTGCTCTTGATCGCATACGTGGGCAACCTAAGCTTAAAGGGGACAAAGAAATTGTGTGCTCTTCTTGTAGACATGCTAAGATGGTTGCAGGTTCACATACTCCTCTCACAATGATCATGACAACTGAACCATGTCAACTTTTGCATCTTGACACTGTAGGACCTTCACGTGTTCAATCCTTCGGAGGTAAATGGTATGTTCTAGTTATCGTTGATGATTATTCTAGATACTCTTGGGTTTACTTTATGGCGTCTAAGAATGAAGTTTTTAGTCACTTTAGAACTTTATTTCTTAGATTATCAATTGATCACCCAGGATCATTAAAAGCAATTAGAAGTGATAAAGGAACTGTATTTAAAAATCAATCTTTTGATCACTTTTGTGCTGAAAATAGAATAGATCATCAATTCTCTTCACCATATGTACCTCAACAAAACGGTTTTGTAGAAAGAAAGAACAGAACCTTAGTTGAGATGGCTAGGACTATGCTTGATGAATATCAAACTCCTAGGAAATTTTGGGCTGATGCATTAGCAACCGCTTGTTATGTCTCAAATTGTGTTTTCTTGCGTGCTAAGCTAGGTAAAACACCATATGAGCTTCAGTTTGGACATAGGCCTAGTGTTACACACTTTCGGGTCTTTGGTTGCAAATGCTTTGTTAAGAAACATGGTAATCTTGATAAATTTGAACCTAGATCCATTGATGGCATGTTTCTTGGTTATCCATCTCATACTAGAGGCTACCGTGTGCTTTTACTTGACACTAACAAAATTGTGGAGACTTGTGAAGTATCTTTTGATAAAGCTAGCCCAGGTACTAGCTCCGGTGTTACAGGACCAGATCCTTATCCTCAGGGGGAGGGTATTTTCGAAGATAAAGAAGTGCCGGTGATACTGCCTGGTAGTTCCGAAGTTGACATGTGTCCAGCTCCGGACAATTAACAAGCTCCGGCTATCACCTATGCTGGTCCTGATTGTCCACAAGTCATAAGCTCATCAATCTACGATGAACCTAATGAAGAAGAAGCTTGTGAGACATCTGTTCCCATACGTTTTTACAAAGATCATCCCCCACAACAGATGATTGGAAGCTTGCGCGAACGAGTCACACGGTCCAGGTTTTGCGATCCAAAATCTTATGCTCATTCTGCTTTTGTTGCTTCTTTTGAACCCAAAGATATATCACACGCACTCACTAATGAATCTTGGATTATTGCCATGCAAGAAGAGTTAGAAAATTTTGAAAGAAATAATGTTTGGAAACTTGTACCTCCACCTCAAGGTCACACTTTAATTGGAACTAAATGGGTATTTAAAAATAAACAAAGTGAGGATGGGGTTGTGGTTAGGAATAAGGCTAGGTTGGTTGCTCAAGGTTTCACTCAAGTTGAAGGTCTAGATTTTGATGAAACTTTTGCTCCTGTCGCTAGATTAGAAGCCATAAGAATTTTGTTAGCTTTTGCAGCATATAAAGGTTTTAAGCTATATCAAATGGATGTTAAAAGTGCTTTTCTTAATGGCTACATAGATGAGGAGGTTTATGTCAAACAACCACTGGGTTTTGAAAATCCAGATTTTCCTAATCATGTTTACAAACTGTCCAAAGCCTTATACGGTCTCAAACAAGCCCCTAGAGCATGGTATGATAGGTTAAAAACATTCTTACTTGAAAAGGGGTTTACCATGGGCAAGGTTGATAAAACTCTTTTTGTGCTTAAACATGGCAATGACTCATTATTCGTTCAAGTGTATGTGGATGATATTATCATTGGTTGTGCTTCTCATGATCTTGTGTCTAAGTTTTCAGCGATGATGAGTTCTGAATTTGAAATGAGTATGATGGGTGAACTCACTTACTTTTTGGGGTTGCAAATCAAGCAAACCAAGGAGGGTACCTTTGTGCATCAAACAAAGTATACCAAAGACCTCCTAAGGCGCTTCAACATAGACAAAAGCAAGCCTCTTCGGACACCAATGGGAACAACAGCAACACTTGAACTTGATGAAGATTGTGAATCCGTGGATCAAAAAGAATATAGAAGCATGATCGGATCACTTTTGTACCTCACGGCATCAAGACCGGACATACAATTCAGCGTATGTCTTTGTGCACGGTTTCAAGCTTCCCCACGTGTTTCACATCGTCAAGCCGTCAAAAGGATTCTCAGGTACTTACATGGAACTCAAGAATTTGACATTTTTCTTCCTTCTTCCTCAACCGTTACTTTGAAAACTTTTTCGGATGCTAATTTTGGGGGCTGTAGGATTGATAGGAAAAGTACATCCGGTGCTTGTCATTTTCTTGGTAATTCTCTTGTTGCTTGGTCCTTTAGAAAAAAAAATTCAGTTGCACAATCCACAACCGAATCTGAATACGTAGCTGCTGCTAGTGCTTGCTCACAAATTCTTTGGATTGTTCAAACACTTAAGGACTATGGGGTTGATCTAGATAGTGTTCCACTGTTTTGTGATAACACTAGTGCCATTTGCATTGCTAAAAACCCCGTGCAACATTGTAGAACTAAGCACATTGATATTAGGTATCACTTTCTCCGAGATAACATTGAAAAAGGAAACATTTGCTTCACCATGTAGATACCGAACATCAATTGGCTGACATTTTTACAAAACCTTTGGATTTCACTCGTTTTTGTTACATTCGTAGTGAAATAGGGGTTATGCATCCTCATGGCTTAAATTGAGGGGGAGTTTTTGAAACTTGGAAAGTCTATGTGTGAATTTGAAATTAAAATAATATGAGCATAGTATTTCATACATATATGACTTTGTGATTCCTTTTACATGCTGAAAGTTCTTACTACATTACTCGGGTTATACATTTTGTAGTTTTTACCATGTCTAGTAATTGGAATAATTACTTACACTAAAACTGGTCATGGTCGAACTTTCTTGCTGTTTTGAACTTGTTGCATGCTCACAAATGCTTTTAATCATAAAGAATTAATCAAGTAATCAACTCACATGTTGAGTTTTTATGAACAAATATAAATTGAGAAAAGATCAAGAGAATATGCATGCATCGCACTTCTTCTTTTCAGATGGCTTGTCATTGCACTTAGATATGAACTTGAAAGAAGTTGTGTATGACTAAAACCATGTCCTTAAGCTTCTAATTGTCAAATGACATAGGCTTGGCTTGGTTGGTTAGAATAAGGCAGATGCGCATATAATCTCTTGCAAATATCATATGACCTAAATTTATGCTTTGAAAAATAATAAAATGCAACAACTAGTGTCATGCTATCAGGTTTTGAGATAGTTAAGTTTGTGAGATCATGACTTGCTTAAATTGAAAATTACATTTGATCTCTAGCATGGCTTACACTACTTTATGTATTTCATTGATGTGATAATGTAAGGAACTTGATAGTATGACTTGGATGAGCTTTGTTTATAAGTAAATGTTATAATATGCTCATAACAACTAAAGAGGGAGAGATAATTTGTTTATATGCTCATGACTTGCTGAATACATTGTCAAAGGGGGAGAGATAAGCATGAAGAGAGAGAGAATATGTGCATAAGGAAAGATAATAAAGGGGGAGAGATAATAGGGGAATTTTTGTTTCTCATTTTACTTTTGATTTACAAAGGGGGAGAAATTCTTTTCAAAACTTTTATGTGAATAAGCCAATGTTCGGATTTTAAATGGTGTTGCCAATGCATTCATCAAGGGGGAGATTGTAAGACCTATGTGTGGTGAATACATTGGCTTGTAGTGAATACACTTGGCTTTGATGATAAAAGTTTTAAATATCACCAAAACACTTTTCTATCAAGGTCCAACTCTAGCTCTGAGCTACAGCAAGGTCCGACGGTAGGTCCGGCTTGTTTTGGGTAGCTTCGGCTATGTTAGATGCTAGGTCCGGCTTCTTGGTAAGGTCTGACTAGCTTTGGTTAGCTCCGGTGAGCTTTATCTTTAGCTCCGGCATGTCTTTGATAGCTCCGTCATATATTTGATAGCTCCAGAATGCTTTTGCTAAGCTCCGACATACTTTGTCTAGCTCCGGTTTTGGGTTGACTAGTTTTTGGTAAGGTCCGGTGCTAGGATCTACTAGTTTTGGTAAGCTCCGGCAGGTGCTTCATTGTACTAGTTTTGGTAAGCTCCGGCGCTAGGTTCTACTAGCTTTTGTTAGCTCCGGCTCAAGCTCCGGGTTGCTCTGGCAAGGTCCAAAACTTGACTGCAGTGCTTCTGCTTTTCATTTGCAATGTTTTGTACCTGCTTTACATTGTTGTAAAGATTGCTTAGTATTCATTTGCTAAGTTTTTGGTGCGTTTTGGTTGATATGGATGATATCGTGTTACTGTGGTTTTGCAACATGCTTATGTGAGGTTCTCACGTAAGGTGTTGTGTTCGGAACTAACTTGGGTCAAGTCGAGGACTTGGGCTCGTATGGATTTGTTGTTTATTCATGTGCAGGTGTTGCTTGAGTTCAAGTCATGACTGGTGACGGGATCTATTGGACTAGTCTCAGGGAGGAGATGAGGTTCCAACAACCAAGTTCGGGAGGAACTGTGGTTGAGCTGATCAGGAGGTCGCGCAGGATGATTGAATCAAGGGCAGTGCATATGAAGGTTACTGGACATCGAAGGAAGGTGTTCGCACGTATGCATGCGGTGCATGACGTGGCAACATGGTTCCGAAGATGGGATAAGGAAGAAAATATCTGGTTGAAAGGATCGGATCGTATCGGTTGATGACTTTGGCTGCGGCGAAGTCGGTTATGGCTCGGTATGGAAAGTATCGAGTTGGTTATGTTAGGATTTCGTGTGTGTCACGAATTTGAGTTGTTTAGGAATGTGGGATACGTTCCTAAGGTGTTTGGAAGTCTTAATATTGCTTCTATCTGCGTACAGAAGAATCTTGAGCAGTTATAGAAAGTTACGATTCGTGATCTGAGTAGGATTGGAGTCCTAGTTGATATTGGGTTGGCCTAAGGGCTGGTTATATAAGCAAGAGAGCCCAGAGCTCGTGGTGCACTACTTTGGGGCTGTTCCTCTTGTGTTCTATTGAATAAAATTCGTAGTTTGAAGGAACTTTTGTGCCTTGTTCGTCCGACTTGTTCCAGACAAGTTTTACTCGTCGAGTTTCTGGACAGCACTACCTTTCGTCGGTGGTTTTATCATAACTCGAGTTTTACTGATCCAATTGACGTGATTCTTTTTGGGTTGTCTTCAAAACTTGATTATCTATCATCTGTCAAAATTTCGCGGTCATTGGATTTGTGGTTTCTGATCTACACGAGTTTCTTTGCAGCATTTCAGAACTGTTTTTTCTCGGGTAGGACAGATTGACCATTGTTTGATCTTTCGATCATAACTTGAGTTTTTCTCGTCGGATTTGAGTGATTATTTTTGTGTTGTCTTCGTGATTTAATTCTCTATGATATCCATCACTTTTGTCCCGGTGAAACACATTTAGATTAGTCTCACACACGATTTCTTTAACAGATCGTTTTTCTGCCGAAAGGGTTTGGGGTTTAATTGTTTCCGCTGTGTAAGATTTTTAAATATACCATTCACCCCCCCTCTGGTAACTTTTCACGTGCTCTTTGATCCTACACCTTTTCGCCTCAACACCGAAGTTGTTCCCCACTCCCTCCTCTATCTTCTGGTTCAATCCGTTCTTCATTTCATTAATATTTTGGCGGGTATTTTGAAGCCAAATCGGAGCTCGCCGTCGAGGTCGCCGTGCGCCGTCTCTATTTCACGGTGCCAAGCTGCTGCGAGCAGTTTCATTCTTTGACTACAACAGCAAAGTGGTGCACCTGGGCACGCTCTGCATGACAGTGAAAGTCGTTCTTCATTTACATGAGTATCGAGCTAACTATTCAGGTTTTACTCTCGGCCGAAGCTTATAAACTAGCTAAGTCTTCCATTCAATTCGGTTTCCACACTTAATTGTTCTTCACAATTGGTAGCAAATAGTTTATTCACAGCCTTGCGCACCCTATCGAACTGGAATGACCAAAAATGATAAACCATAGCTCAAGAAACCAGAGTTGCCCCCCCCCCCCCCCGCCATTGGAAAACCGCCTCTGTTGCCGTCGACGGTTGTTTGCCGGCCTTTAGACGATGATTGCACCCCCCTATCACCTCTCTCATGCTTCCAAGAGACTTCTCAATCCTTTTCCGAAGAGTTTGAGCCATGGGGCGGAGGTTCCGACATGGCCGGAACCCTAGCCGCCACCGCCGATGCGCCGCCGTTTCCGGCCGTCGGCAAGCTACACCGAGGGTACCATCGTGTTGATCGCACAATTTTAAGGTTGGGCACCCAAAACTAGGTGCTGTGGTGGCCGGGAACTCAATTCTGACGAGGCTCACCGGAGCGCGCCGCCGCGGGCACCACGAGCGCCACCCGCGCGCCGCCGGCCCAAGGAAGACGAAGGCCAGGCGGGGTCCACACGTCAGTGAGAGTTTTCGGTATTCGCGGATCTGCTGTGGTTGCGGGATTCCTGTGGCTACGTGGGAAAAACCGTGTGCACCTGTGTGTTGCTTCGACTAGAACATGCCACGTCAGCTGGTGGGGCCCAGGCGCCTGTTTTTAATTCAAATTAATTCAAAAAATTCTAGATTTAGTTCAAATTAGAAAATCCATAACTCTCGTATATTGATCCAAAAATCTTCAAAATAATTTTGTTTGAAATCCCTTGAGCTCTAGTTTCTGTTAGTACTAATTAATGTCCATGAAAACAATTTTTAATTTATGGATAATTATCTTTCTCTTAACATTCCTGGATTTTTACAGCAAATATTGCCACTGGTAAAATCCCCAAAATTACCAAAAAATCCTTTATCACGTTCTTGACTTCCAGGAAAATTTCATAACCATTGGACCTGTATAACTTCCTCAGAATTAAAATTTATTGCTGCTGTTCATTAATAAAAAGAAACTATTATCAAAAATTGAATCAAACTTCTAAATTCTATCTCTCACTTTAGAAAGCTTAGAATAATGTTAAATAAATTTTGTTGGAACCAGGACAACCTCCTCTACCATTATAATCTACTGTTAGCGATGTTAAAGCTACAGGTTTTTCTTCAAAATTCTGGGAAGCCCTTTACTTGTTATAATATTAAATATAGCAAGCTTGCTTGATCATCTTCAATCTTCTTCCAATGTCTTCCTTATAATACCTGGTATCTAAAATAAAAGTTCCAAAGCCAATTAAGATCATTCACTCACTATAACCGTAGTTAGAAGCTTGTGAACTATATATGCATTATAATTTCACTAGCATTCATATATGTTCTATATGCACATCATGTAGTGATCGAGAGACGAGGAGAGTTGCTTGGAGAAGAAGACCAGGGTGTCCACTTGAAGTCCTTGACAGAGTCTTCAGAGGAGGACCACTAACAATTGACATTTAATCGATTCGCAAATTAAGGCAAGCCCTGGTTTGCATTTAAGAGCTTTTTAAAGTTTTCCAGTTTTATTCACTTACATCTATAAGTTGTATATGATATGTGCATTACGTGTAAGGTGTTTGATGCTCCACTTGCATATCCACAAATCCTATGGGAGGGTTGGAAAGGTTTACAGCTTGACGTGTAGAACTACCATGTTAATGTTGTAGATTGACCGGTAGAAGTCGAGTAGTTGGAATCTACTCACGAGATAGGAATGACAATCCATATGAGGATGAAAGATGAGAGAATGGCTTATGAGACGAATATGAGACCGGGCAAGGGGATAGGAGTTGACGAGATGGAGTCTCGGGCGCATAGCCCTGCCTGTGTCGCTTGAGGACCGTGCCGTATGCGGCACCGTTGGGCAAGCTTGAACTGTATCGGTTGCATAATGGGATATGGGCCTAATAAACTGATGTAACTCTAGACTGTAGTGTGGATACTCCTCTATTGTCCTTGAATGGAGATGCGAAGGCACAAAGGTGTAAATCTTCCAGCGGGCAACTTCGACGTGTTCGTGTAGGGGACCTTTTTGCTCCGGATGAAGAGGTTTGTCGGCATTGGGGTCTTGGGTGAAAGGTGGCCACGTATGGCACGGGGAGGAGAACACGTATGTGTCTCCCATGCGGCTATGCGTGTCGTGTAACTGGGTGTCTACTGATTGCAATCACCGTCCCTCGTCGTTATTTGACTACCTCTTGTATGTCACTGTCGTGACGTAGTAAATAGCTAGAAAGCCATGAGAATATGCTATATGATCTTAATGATTAATTGCCTGGAAATCTATGTGCTGTTATGTGTTGTAGTATATGCTCATTAAAGTTATCTTTTTGAACCGTTAACTTGTTGCTAATAACTTGAAAGCTAAGGATCCACTTGTAGGCGAGTTTGTTTACGCAACATCCTACCTATGCTTAGTTGGTTATCTTGCATATAGAGTCACATGTTTAGATGAGACGGGTCAGTCTTGCTGAGCTTTATGCTCACGTTTGCAATTAACAAATTTTTGCAGGATATATGTTTGATGACGGGCTTGACGACGATGCCTTACCCTTTAGGGTTCACAGCTGAGTGGAAGCCTGGAACGCCTCCGATATCTGTGAGTGCTGCTAGTGTAAAGCGTCCGAGGGCATGGACAGCTTTACTCATGCATAGCTAGTCCTGAGAGCGTAGTATAATGTATAGACTTCTTTCCTATGATATATATTGTAGAACTTCCGCTGTGTTTATAAATAAAAGACTGGTGTTGGGTTTTATTCTCGTTCTTTTCATGTATGTTGTTGGGTGTCGCATCGCACGACACCACCCAATGAGATCCTTGGATGTCGGGACCCCTATGCTCACAGACTGGTATCAGAGCATCATTAGGAACTGTGTGCCTAAAAAGAGCATATTTTCAAAAACTTAGGAGTATATGAGTGTGGAAATAGTTATATGCCCACTAAGGAGTATTACTAGTATAAGATATAAAGGTGGAAATACTAACCTACTTGTTATTATATTCTGTAACGACGCTACAACATCAGGTAAGAGGTAAGGTACGCCACCGAGAGCGGATCAATCTCGGTAAGCTCTTCCATACGAGATGTGGTATGTGATTGTTTCTGTGACTTGGCACATAAAGTCAATATGAGTCTCTGAAGCTCTCCATGTTTCTGAGAACATATGACACGCGGTACTCCAACGTGCTTCAAAATTAGTGGGAGCCCCCGTCAGGTGGTGTATAACCCGATAGTATGCGTCTCTAGAACTATTCATGTTCTATGGGAGCATGCGAAACACATATGCCCGAGCGTGTATAAGACGGTTCGTACGGGAGTCTTTGCTGTACAGACGAGGTACAACCATGTACCTCGAGACATGACATCGCTCGCGGGCGACTCACACCAGAGCCATATGTATTTACTTTTATATATATTATTGTGACTGCCTGTCATGTTTCCCCGTGCCGCCCTTAAGGTGTGAAGGAGTGAAAGGGGATTGTTTGTCTTCTGCAGTACACTAACTACGGTAGCGACCTGTGTAGAACACATTTTCGAGTGAATGATACTAGGGCCACCTATAGACGTATCTGTGTATACCGGTTAGATTTTCATTGGTGAGGCAAGTAGTACCGTCATATCACATTCGATACATTGACCATCCCCTATGACAGAATTGATGCATTGTGTTTTAAAGTCCGATTACCAGTTGCTGGTAGGTTTTGGACATCACAAAGAGAATTTCAATCATAACTAGTGAAGAAACAAGGTTCTTTATTTCCGGCAGAAGTTTGCTCAACTTCGCCAGGTTGAAACCTTGATTAGCTTACAGAAAACATAGGCTTATGCTATATGGATGAAAATATCATCCAGTCCATTACAAAGCTTATTTTGGTCATTAAGACTGAAAATGATCCTACCTTGGTGTAAACTGAACTTCCCAAAACTACTACACATGGCTTACCCAATTACACAGTCTCTGTATTTTCTCCATAACTCCTTGTAGATAAATCTTATTCCCTATTGTGATACATATATGTATAGGGTAGAAGCATCACTAAAACTTTGTAAATTGAAGTGTTTTCTAATTTGACACCGAACCAATCCAAATTCCAGGTTGAAACTGGTACACTGCAGAGCTGCTGGCAGAAAACCAGTCAGCTCATCTGTCAAATTTAGACAGTCATATCTCCTAATATAAAAACTTGACATAGTCATATATATATATATATTTATGGAAAGCCTAGGAAGTTCTCTATCAACTTTCGATTCAACTCCGGGACTGAATCTTTCATTAGCAGTGCCTAATTCCAGTTGTCGCAAATGCTGTTCTGGTAGTCCAGAACCAGAAACCATTTGTGCATAATTTGGAATTTGTGCCCTTTGACCTGTATAACAACTTCGTAAGTCTGAACCAATTTATTTGTGGAATGTTAACATGATGTGATACCTTGTTTATTTTGTCATTACCTCAAGATATTGTTTTGATATATCTGTATAAATTGTGGGTGGTAACCACATATACAGGAGAGGTTCTGTCAAAAATTCCAGGAAATTTTAGTCTACTTCAAACCTGTATAACTGTTAATCCAGAGCTCACCTGGAGTTGTTAAAGTACAATATGGAAAGGATATGAAGTGCTGTAAAACTTTCGTATTCAAATCAAATCTTATTGCTGCCATTTATTGGAAGCAAATTTCGAGTTTATAGAGGATGGTCAGCTGAAACAGAGCTGAAGTTCATATTCCAGATTTGAACTGTCTTGTAACCGTTAATCAAACTTCTATATCTTACATTCCGGAATTGCTATGGGGACAATTGAATACATTATGGAAATTTTTTGAGTTTACTACAAATTTGTAGTTGAATTCCAGACCAAATTTTGCATTTAACTGTGAGAAATAATTACATTTCTACAGACTGGTCTGATGGACCAAAAACTAGACAGCATACCAGTATGCGATGTTATCGATTCAAATCGTTTTAGTTTCACCTTCTTGTGTCACTCATCATGTATAGAGGTGATTACTCGACATGATAGATTCACATAAAGTTGAAACACATTAAGTAATTGGTGAGCAGTATCACTTATTTGAGTCTAGTTCAATGTTCTAATCTTTATTTATACCTTGCCTACTGCATTGTTAAGTGATGCGTATTACGGTCTTTATCATGATTGCAGTTGATATTGCAACTTTGGATCTTAACCATAATTCTCACTCTTGCAGCATGGATCCCCCTCATTATGAGGGTGAACAGGGTATTTCTGCTCATGGTGGAGATGACTCAAGTGTACCACACATGCCATCATCAACCGGATGGGCAGAAGTCTTATCGAGGATGGCCGAGTCTCCGCATACGTTGGTACAGTGGAGTGTACAACCTGAGGCTCGACCACTTGATCAACCTCAAGTCACATATCTGTATTTCATGGCGACTCAACCACCGGTTTTCACAGAAGCCATGGAACCATTAGAGTCGGGTCATTTGCTCCGGGTGATTGAAGCCAAGTTTGAGTTACTCCAGTGTGACGAATATCAGAAGGCCTTATTTGCTGCTGAACAACTTCACGGATCCGCAGGAGCTTGGTGGTCTGAATATCTCACCACTCTCCCTGATGGTCATCGTGTGACCTGGCCGGAGTTCTGTGATGCTTTCCGTGCACGTCACATATCTTATGGGATGATTAAAACCAAGTTGGAGGAGTTTGTGGAGTTGAAGCAAGGAGAAATGAGTGCTTATGAATACTCCAATGCATTCAATCATTTGGATCAATATGCGCCTGAGTATGTGAACACCGAGGCATTGAAGTGCAGTTGTTTCTTTCGAGGACTGAACGTCAAGCTTCGAGCTCGACTGGCGTTATTCAATAACGGCAACTACAATGACTTGGTTGATGCTGCTAAGTGTGTCCTGCTCCACCGCAGCAGTATGATCTCACTCTTGCAGGTCCATGTCTGCAAGATGTGCAGGTTGTCAGTCCACTCCAATTCGGTGGAAAGCAGAGAATGCATTTAGCACGGGAACGTCGCAAGGCGGACCATGACTATGTCCAATTGTCCTTTTCAAGAATTATGATCAACACCATAAACTTAAAAAGAAAGCTTCATCGAAGTCTACCAGTGTTAATTATGCTACGATTGAGGACATTCTAGAAGGAGAACCTGTTTTAGCAGACAAGTTTACTTTACATGATCAACCAGTACTTGTTCTGTTTGACTCTAGAGCTACTCATAACTTTGTGAGCAAGTCTTTTGTAGTGAAACATCAAGTACCCATTGTGACTATCTCACATCCATTCTGTATTAGTTCACCTGGAGGCAATATTTCAGCTAATGAGGTTGTTTCTCGAGCACCTCTGTGCATGGGTGGAAGTATCTATCCGGTGAACCTCATCATCTTAGAAGGTCAGCAGATTGACCTCATCTTGGGGATGTCATGGTTGACACATCATGGAGCTATCTTTGATATCAACTCGCGGACTGTCCAACTAAATTCTCAATTCCATGGTAGCAACACATTGAATCTTTTGAATACCGCACCAAGAGTCTCAGCGGTGCATCACACAAGTGCCAAGAAGCTTGAGGATATCTCAGTGGTGTGTGAATATCCAGACGTGTTTCTAGACGATCATCCTGGTATGCCACCAGAACATGACGTTGAGTTCAAGATTGAATGGGCGCCAGGAACCATGCCAATCTCGAGGAAGCCGTATGGGATGGCACCGAAGGAACTTGCGGAATTGAAGGAGCAGCTGAATGACTTATTGAGCAAGGGTTTTGTTTGCCCAAGTTCATCCTCTTGGGGCTATTCCGCGTTGTTTGTTAAGAAGAAGGATGAGACTTTGAGGTTGTGTGTGGACTATCGTCCACTAAATGCTGTCACCATCAAGACCAAGTATCTACTACCACGCATTGATATCTTATTCGATCAACTAGTGGGTGCTAAGGTATTCTCGAAGATGGACCTTCATTCAGGTTATCATCAGATTAAGATTCGAGCTGAGGACATTCCTAAAACCGCATTCTCGACGAGGTATGGGTTGTATGAGTATCTCATCATGTCCTTTAGGTTGACCAATGCACCGGCTCACTTCATGTATCTCATGAATTCGGTGTTCATGCCGGGGTTGGACAAGTTTGTCGTGGTATTCATTGACGACATCTTGGTTTATTCAAAATCCAAAGAAGATCATGCTAAACACTTGCATATTGTGCTGCAAAGGTTAAGGGATCACAAACTACACACAATGTTCAGTAAGTGTGAGTTTTGGATCAGCCAAGTGCCATTTCTAGGGCACGTCATCTCGGCTGACAGTATTGCTGTTGATCCAAACAAAATTTTACAAGTCCTGAAGTGGAAATCTCCCAAGTTTGTACATAAAGTTCGCAGTTTCCTTGGCTTGGCTGGCTATTATCAGAGGTTCATTCCAAGTTTCTCAAAGATAGCTAAACCAAGGACGGAACTGCTGAAGAAGGGAACATAGTATATATGGACGAAAGAATGTGAAGAAGCATTTCAAGCCTTGGTGAAACACCTCACAACAGCACCGGTGTTGACTCAACCAGACACAACCAAACCATTTGATGTCTATTGTGATGCATCCGGCTTGGTCTTGGTTGTGTACTCATGCAAGATAGAAGAGTAATCGCATATCGGTCCCGACAGCTTTGGAATCATGAACAACATTATCCGACTCATGATCTTGAGCTCGCTGTCGTGGTGCTCGCATTGAATATGTGGAGGCACTATCTATTGGGCAATCTAGTGCATCTTTACAATGATCACAAGAGTTTAAAGTACATCTTAACCCAGAAAGATTTGAATATGCGACAACGAAGGTTGTTAGAGTTGATCAAAGATTATGAGATTGAGATTCACTACCATCCTGGCATGGCAAATGTGGTTGCAAATGTGCTAAGCCAAAAGTCCCATGTAAATAATTTATCCATCACTTCAATGGAAGAGAATGAGCTGAGTTTATACTTGGTTCCTTATGGAGCGCTCTATAATCTTGCCCTCATTCCTACCATCCCAGAAGAGATTGTAGAGGCTCAGAAGAAAGACATAGGGATGTCGCACATCCAAAGGAGAATGAAGAGGGGTGATATGAAATTCTTTCGATGTGATGATAATTGTACTATTTGGTTTAAGGACCGTATAGTAGTACTCTGTGACATGGAACTTCGAAATAAAATCATGGATGAAGCTCACCTATCCAAATACTCTATTCATTCGGGTAGCAACAAGATGTACCAAAACCTAATGAAGAAATTCTTGTGATCTCAGATGAAGCGAAAGATAGCGAAGTATGTATCCGAATGTGATACATGTCGGAGAGTGAAAGCCGACCATTTAAGGCAAGACGGATAGTTGCAACCCTTGAACATACCGACATGGAAGTGGGAAAACATTAACATGGATTTTATTGTAGGGTTACTTCTCACTTTCCAAAAGCATGATTCCATTTGGGTGATAGTTGATCGATTGACCGAGTCAGCTCATTTCATTCCTGTCAACACCAACTATCGTGCTCCGAAGTATGCAGAGTTGTATATCACAAGGATCCTGTGCTTACATGAAGTGCCCCATACTATCGTTTCAGATCATGAAGCCTTGTTTGTTGCTCGATTTTGGGAGCAGCTCCACGCGTCAGGGTACCAAATCGATTCGAAGCTCTACTTATCATCCATAGACTAATGGGTAGACTGAGCGGGTAAATCAAGTCCTTGAGGACATGCTACGAGCTTGTGCCATCCACCATAGTAAGAATTTGGATGATCACTTACCATTGGCGGAGTTCTCATACAACAATGGCTATCAATCTAGTATCTAGATGGCGCCATATGAAGCTCTCTATGGCAGGAAGTGCCGCACACCATTGAATTAGTGTGAGTCGGGTGAGAGAGTGATATATGGCATTGATCTTGTCAATGAAGCTGAAGAACGAGTGCGAGTGATCCAAGCCAATCTCAAGGATGCTCAATCTCGACAGAAGAGTTATGCAGATAAATGACGTCGACCTCTTCACTTCGACATCGGGGATTGCGTTTACCTTCGGGTATCTCTCATGAAAGGGATTCATCAATTCAGAGTAAAAGAGAAGTTGGCTCAATGTTTCATTGGGCCGTTCGCGGTGATTGAAAAATGCAGACCTGTGGCCTATCGATTGGAGTTGCCATCATCTCTCTTAGGAGTTCATAATGTATTCCACATCTCTCAGCTGCTGAGGTGTCTCAAGTCCCCAATTGATGTCCGCATAGATGATCTAGAGGCTCTACAGCTGGATCTCACTTATTCTGAGCATCCGATCAGGATTATCGATGAGAAGACTCGCACCACAAGAAACCGCACCTTGCACTTCTACAAAGTCTTGTCAAATAACCATACCGCTGATGAAGCGACTTGGGAAAGCGAGGATTTTCTTAGATCGAACTATCCGGACTTGTTAGCGGCATATGTTCATTAAATCTCCTTCCTTAGTCTTTATTTTGTAATCTAAGGACGAGATTCTTTTAAGGGGGGGGGGATGTAAAAGCCCTGACTTTGTAAACATTTTTCTCATCAGTTTTAAACATAAGAAATAAATTCTCACATGAATTGATGCCTACATGTGAAATGATAGGGATTCAATTTTTTCTTTAAACTCATGTTCAATTGTAACTTGAGAGTATACTGCATCAAATGATCCTCAACTAGGTGGTTAACAATAGTGAAAATTATGTTTGAGATTAAAACAATTTTCACTATTTAATTTCCAATGTACCATAACATTGAATTTTAATCACATTCAAATGACCATGTTCAAACTACACATTATGGTGTATTTGACTCACCCAGTTGGATTAAAATATTCAAAATAACTCAAATTTTAAATTGGGAAATTTTTGGAGTTGATTTAATATTTATTTCAATGAAATCATTGAAAAAGGGTTTGAATTAAAATTTGGATTTGAATCTGAAACAAACATTCTATAATTTGAAATCTGAGAGCGCCAGGTTGTCCGTCACCTCAATATTAGATTGCCCATAAAATTTCATGAATTTTAGACATTGTTTACTATTTGAAATTTAATATTGAACTTGGTGGTGTCAAGTGTGACTGTCATGTGGGGCCCACGGGTCACCCTCTGTTTACCGCTGAAACAGAGCTGCCGCCTTCGTTCTTGACGTATACGGCACGATCTTTACCATGAATGGATCCCAGGCTGGCGTCCTTATCGCTAGCAAGCAATATCTAGGCCTCCACTCTGCTCTCTACCATTCTCCATATCTCACCCGTGCTTCTATTCCCAGTTTCGCCCCAACGCACGTTTTTCTGGCTGCCGGCGCTGCTCGCCGTTTGCCGGCCAAACGAAGCGGTTTCTTGTCGTGCCCTCAACATCGAAGTTGTTCCCCACTCCCTCCTCTATCTTCTGGTTCAATCTGTTCTTCATTTCATTAATATTTTGGCCGGTATTTTGAAGCCAAATCAGAGCTCGCCGTCGAGGTCACCGTGCGCCGTCTCTGTTCCACGGTGCCAAGCTGCTGCGAGCAGTTTCATTCTTCGACCACAACAGCAAAGTGGTGCGCCTGGGCACGCTCTGCACGACAGCGAAAGCCGTTCCTCATTTACGTGAGTATTGAGCAAACTATTCAAGTTTTACTCTCAGCCGAAGCTTATGAACTAGCTAAGTTTTCCATTCAATTCGGTTTGCACACTTAATTGTTCTTCACAATTGCTAGCAAATAGTTTATTCACCACCTTGCGCACCCTCTCGAACTGGAATGACCAAAAATGATAAACCGTAGCTCAAGAATCTAGAGTCCCCCCCCCCCCCCCCCCCCCCCCCCCGTGCCATTGACAAACCGCCTCTATCGCCGTCAACGGTTGTTTGCCGGCCTTTAGACGACGATTGCATCTCCCTATCACCACCCTCATGCTTCCAGGAGACTTCCCAAGCCTTTTCCGAAGAGTTTGAGCCACAGGGCGGCGGTTCCGACATGGCCGGAACCCTAGCCGCCGATGCGCCGCCGTTTCCGGCTGTCGGCAAGTTACACTGAGGGTACCATCGTGTTCAGCGCATGATTTTGAGGTTGGGCACCCAAAACTAGGCGATGCGGTGGCCAGGAACTCGATTCCGACGAGGCTCGCCGGAGCGCGCCGCCGCGGGAACCACGAGCGCCGCCCGCGCGCCGCCGGCCCGAGGAAGACGAAGGCGAGGCGGGGTCCACACGTCAGTGAGTGTTTTCAGTATTCGCGGATCTGCTGTGGCTGCGGGATTCCATGTGGCTACATGGGAAAAACCGTGTGCACCCGTGTGTTGCTTCGACCAGAATAGGCCACGTCAGCTGGTGGGGCCCAGGCACCTGTTTTGAATTCAATTTAATTCAAACAATTCCAGATTTAGTTCAAACTTAGAAAATCCATAACTCTCTGTATATTGATCCAAAAATCTTCAAACAATTTTTTTTGAAAGCCATTGAGCTCTTGTTTCTGTTAGTACCAATTAATGTCCATAAAAATAATTTTTCATTTATGGATAATTATCTATCTCCAGATATTACTGGAATTTTTACAGCAAATCTTTCCACTGGAAAAATCCTTTATAATAGTCTAGACTTCCAGGAAAAATTTCATAACCATTGGACCTGTATAACTTCCTCAGATTTCAAATTTATAGCTGCTGTTCATTAATAAAAACTATTATCAGAAATTGAATCAAACTTCTAAATTCGATCTCTCACTCTAGAAAACTTAGAAAAATGTTAAATAAATTTTGTTGGAACCAGGACAACCTCCTCTACTATTATAATATACTGTTAGCTATGTTAAAGCTACAGGTTGTCCGGGAAGCTCTTTACTTGTGATAATTTTAAATATAGCAAGCATGCTTGATCATCTTCAATCTTCTTCCAAAGTCTTTCTTCTAATACCTGGTAGCTAACATAAAAGTTCCAAAGCCAATTAAGATCATTCACTCACTATAACCATAGTTAGAAGCTTGTGAACTATATATGCATTATAATTTTACTAGCATTCATATATGTTCTATATGCACGTCATATAGTGATTGAGATTGACGAGGAGTGTTGCTTGGAGAAGAAGACCAGGGTGTCCACTTGAAGTCCTTCATGGATTCTTCAGAGGAGGACCACTAACAATTGACATTTAATCGAGTCGCAAACTAAGGCAAGCCTCGGTTTGCATTTAAGAGTTTTTTTAAAGTTTTCCGGTTTTATTCACTTACGTCTATAAGTTGTATATGATATGTGCATTATGTGTAAGGTGTTTGATACTCCACTTGCATATCCATAAATCCTATGGGAAGGTTGGAAAGGATTACAGCTTGAAGTGTAGAACTGCCATGCTAATGTTGTAGATTGACAGGTAGAAGTCGAGTAGTTGGAATCTACCCGCGAGATAGGAATGACAATCCATATGAGGATTAAAGATGAGAGAATGTCTTATGAGATGAATATGAGACCGGGCAGGGGGATAGGAGTCCACGAGATGGAGTCTCGGGCGCAAAGCCCTGCCTGTGTCGCTTGAGGACCGTGCCTTATGCCGCACTGTTGGGCAAGCTTCAACTGTACCAGTTGCATAATGGGATATGGGCCCAATAAAGTAATGTAACTCCACACTGTAGTCTGGAGACTCCTCTGTTGTCTTTGAATGGATATGCGAAGGCACAAAGCTGTAAATCTTCTAGCGGACAACTTCAACGTGTCCGTGTAGGGGACCTTTTTGCTCGGGATGAAGAGATTTGTCGGCATTGGGGTCTTGAGTGAAAGGTGGCCACGTATGACACGGGGAGGACAGCACGTATGTGTCTCCCACGCGGGTGTGCGTGTCATGTAACCGAATGTCTACTAATTGCAATCACTGTCCCTCACAGTTATTTGAGTACCTCTTGTCCGTCGCTGTTGTGACATAGTAAATAACTGGAATGCCATGGGAATATGCTATATGATCTTAATGATTAATTGCATGGAAATCTTATGTGCTGTTATGTGCTGTAGTATATGCTCATTAAAGTTATCTTTTTGAACCATTAACTTGTTGCTAATAACTTGAAAGCTAAGGATCCACTTGTAGGCGAGTTTGTTTACGCAACATCCTACCTATGCTTAGTTGGTTATCTTCCACCTAGAGTCGCATGTTTAGGTGAGACGGGTCAGTCTTGTTGAGCTTTATGCTCACGTTTACAGTTAACAAATTTTTGTAGGATATACGTTTGATGACGGGCTTGACGACGATGCCTTACCCCTTTAGGGTTCACGACTTAGTGGAAGCCTGGCACACCACTGATATCTATTAGTGCTGCTAGTGTAAAGCGTCTGAGGGCATGGACAACTTTACTCATGCATATCTAGTGCTGAGAGCGTAGTATAATGTATAGACTTCTTTCCTACGATATATATTGTAGAACTTCCACCGTGTTTATAAATAAAAGACTGGTGTTGGGTTTTATTCTCGTTCTTTCAATGTATGCTGTTGGGTGTCGCATCGCAAGACACCACCCAATGAGATCCTTGGAGGTCGGGACCCCTATCCTCACAGACTGGTATCAGAGCATCATTGGGAATTGTGTGCCTGAAAAGAGCATATTTTCAAAAACTTAGGAGTATATGAGTGAGAAAATAGTTATATGCCCACTAAGGAGTATTACTAGTATAAGATATAAAGGCGGAAATACTAACCTACTTGTTATTGTATTCTGTAATGACGCTACGACATCAGGTAAGAGGTAATGTAGGCCACCGAGAGCGGATCAATCTCGGTAAGCTTTTCCATACGAGATGTGGTATGCGATTTTTTTCCGTGGCTTGGCACGGAAAGTCAATATGAGTCTCTGAAGCTCTCCATGTTCCTGAGAACATATGATACGCGGTAATCCAGCGTGCTTCAAAATTAGTGGGATCCCCCGTCGGGTGGTGTATAACTCGATAGTACGCGTCTCTAGAACTATTCATGTTCTATGGGAGCATGTGAAACACGTATGCCCGAGCGTGTATAAGCCGGTTCGTACGGGAGTCTTTCTGTACAGATGAGGTACAACCATGTACCGCGAGACATGACATCACTCGCGGGCGACTCACACCAGAGTCGTATGTATTTACTTTCATATATATTATTGTGACTACCTGTCGTGTTTCCCCGTGCCGCCCTTGAGGTGTGAAGGAGTGAAAGGGGATTGTTTGTCTTCTGCAGTATACTAACTACGGTAGCGACCCGTGTAGAACACATTTGCGAGTGAACGATACTAGGGCCACCTATAGACGTATCTGGGTATACCGGTTAAATTTTCATTGGTGAGGCAAGTAGTACTGTCATATCACATTTTATACATTGACCATCTCTACGAAAGAATGGATGCATTGTGTTTTAAAGTCCGACT
The DNA here is from genome assembly GCA_036927565.1 of Tuctoria greenei. Taxonomy (NCBI): domain Eukaryota; kingdom Viridiplantae; phylum Streptophyta; class Magnoliopsida; order Poales; family Poaceae; genus Tuctoria; species Tuctoria greenei. Next base: position 204,923,347 of record JAYESD010000001.1, read on the forward strand.
ACCAGTTGCTGGTAGGTTTTGGACATCGCAAAGTGAATTTCAATCATAACTAGTGAATAAACAAGGTTCTTTATTTCTCGCAGAAGTTTGCTCAACTTCGCCAGGTTAAAACCTTGATTAGATTACAGAAAACATAGGCTTATGCTATATGGATGAAAAGATCATCCAGTCCATTACAATTTTTATTTTGGTCATTAGGACTGAAAATGATCCTACCTTGGTGTAAACTGAACTCCCCAAAGACTACTACAAATGGCTTACCTAATTACACAGTCTCTGAATTTTCTCCATAACTCCTTGTAGAAAAATCTCCTTGCCTATTGTGATACATATATGGATAGGGTAGAAGCATCACTACAACTTTGTAAGTTGAAGTGTTTCCTAAGTCGACACTGAACCAATCCAAAATCCAGGTTGAAACTGGTACACTGCAGAGCTGCTGGCAGAAAACCAGTCAGCTCATCTGTCAACTTTAGACAGTCATATCTCCTAGTCTTAAAACTTGACATAGTCATATATATACATTTATGGAAATCCTAGGAAGTTAAATATCAACTTTCTATGCAACTCCAGGACTGAATCTTTTATTAGCAGTGCCTAATTCCAGTTGTCGCAAATGCTTTTCTGGTAGACCAGAAGCAGAAACCATTTGTGCATAATTTGGAATTTGTGCGCTTTGACCTGTATAACAACTTCGTAAGTCTGAACCAATTTATTTATGGAATGTTAACATGATGTGGTACCATGTTTATTTTTTTATTACCTCAAGATATTTTTTTGATATACCTGTATAAATTGTGGGTGATAACCACATATACAGGGGAGGTTCTGTCAAAATTTCCAGGAAATTTTAGTCAACTTCAAACCTGTATAACTGGTAATTCAGAGCTCACCTGGAGGTGTTAAAGTACAATATGAAAAGGTTATGAAGTTCTATAAAACTTTTGTATTCAACTCAAATCTTATTCCTGCCATTTACTGGAAGCAAATTTCGAGTTTATACAGGATGGTCAGTTGGAACAGAACTGAAGTTCATATTCCAGATTTGAACTGTCTTGTAACCGTTAATCAAACTTCTATATATTCCATTCCGGAATTGCTATGGGGACAATTGAATACATTCTGGAAAGGTTTTTGAGTTTACTACAAATTTGTAGTTGAATTCCAGACCAAATTTTGCATTTAACTGTGAGAAATAATTACATTTCTACAGACTGGTCTGATGGACCAGAAACTGGACAGCATACCAGTATGAGATGTTATCGATTCAAATTGTTTTAGTTTCACCTTCTTGTTTCACTCATCATGTCTAGAGGTGATTACTCGACATGATAGGTTCACATAAAGTTGAAACACTATGTTAAGTAATTGGTGAGCAGTACCACTTATTTGAGTCTAGTTCAATGTTCTAATCTTTATTTATACCTTGCCTACTGCATTGTTAAGTGTTGCGTATTACGGTCTTTATCATGATTCCAGTTGATATTGCAACTTTGAATCTTAACCGTGATGCTCACTCTTGCAACATGGATCCCCCTCATTCTGAGGGTGAACCGAGTATTTCTGCTCATGGTGGAGATGACTCAACTCTACCACAAGTGCCATCATCAACCGGATTGGCAGAAGTCTTCGCGAGGATGGCCGAGTCTCTGCATACGTTGGTACAACGGAGTTTACAACCTGAGGCTCGACCACTTGATCAACCTCAAGTCACATATTTGGATTTCTTGGCGACTCAACCACTGGTTTCACAAAAGCCTTGAAACCATTGGAGTCGGGTCATTGGCTCTGGGTGATTGAAGCCAAGTTTGAGTTACTCCAGTGTGACGAATATCAGAAGGCTTTATTTGCCGCTCAACGACTTCACGGATCTGCAGGAGCTTGGTGGTCTGAAAATATCTCACCACTCTCCCTGATGGTCATTGTGTGACCTGGCCGGAGTTCCGTGATGCTTTCCATGCACGTCATATATCTTATGGGATGATGAAAACCAAGTTGGGAGAGTTTGTGGAGTTGAAGCAAGGAGAAATGAGTGCTTATGAATACTCCAAGACATTCAATCACTTGGCTCAATATGCGCCTGAGTATGTGAATGTCGAGGCGTTGAAGTGCGGTTGTTCCTTTCGAGGACTGAACGTCAAGCTTCGATCTCGACTGGCGTTATTCAATAAAGGAAACTACAATGACTTGGTTGATGCCGCTATTGTTCAGGAGGATGCAACTCTTCGCTATCAGGCGGAGAAGAGGAAGAGGAAGACATCACAGGAGGTTATTAGTGATGTTCCTCAGGAGGATCGGCAGTGTACGGCTTACCGTCCGATCGAGAGCTGTGGTTAAGTAAGCGACCACAGCAGATTCGGTATCATTCCTATCCAGTGGAGACTTTACCTGCACCTAACAAACCGTGCAAGTGTGTCCTTCTCCACCGCAGCAGTATGATCTCACTCTTGCAGGTCCATCTATGCAAGATGTGCAGGTTATCAGTCCACCCCAATTCAGTGGAAAGTAGAGAATGCATTTAGCACGGGAACGTTGCAAGGCGGAACATGACTGTGTCCAATTGCCCTTTTCCAAGAATTTTGATCAGCACCATAAACTTAAAAAGAAAGGTTCATCGAAGTCTACCAGTGTTAATTATGTTGTGATTGAGGACATTCCAGAAGGAGAATCTGTTTTAGCAGGCATGTTTACTTTATATGATCAACCAGTAGTTGTTCTATTTGACTCTAGAGCTACTCATAACTTTGTGAGCAAGTCTTTTGCACTGAAACATCAAGTACCCATTGTGACTATCTCACATCCATTCCGTATCAATTCACCTGGAGGCAATATTTTAGCTAATGAAGTTGTTTCTCGAGCACCTCTGTGCATGGGTGGAAGTATCTATCCGGTGAACCTCATCATCTTAGAAGGTCAGCAGATTGACCTCATCTTGGGGATGTCATGGTTGACACATCATGGAGCTATCTTTGATATCAGCTCGCGGACTGTCCAACTGAATTCTCAATTCCATGGTTGCAACACTTTGAATCTTTTGAATACTGCACCAAGAGTCTCAGCGGTGCATCACACAAGTGCCAAGAAGCTTGAGGATATCTCAGTGGTGTGTGAATATCCAGACGTGTTTCCAGACGATCTTCCTGGCATGCCACCAGAATGTGACGTCGAGTTCAAGATTGAACGGGCGCCAGGAACCATGCCAATCTCGAGGAAGCCGTATGGGATGGCACCAAAGGAACTTGCGGAATTGAAGGAGCAGCTGAATGACTTATTGAGCAAGGGTTTTGTTCGCCCAAGTTCATCCTCTTGGGGCTGTTCTGCGTTGTTTGTTAAGAAGAAGGATGAGACTTTGAGGTTGTGTGTGGACTATCGTCCACTGAATGCTGTCACCATCAAGACCAAGTATCTACTACCATGCATTGATATCTTATTCGATCAACTAGTGGGTGCTAAGGTATTCTCAAAGATGGACCTTCGTTCAGGTTATCATCAGATTAAGATTCGAGCTGAGGACATTCCTAAAACTGCATTCTCGACGAGGTATGGGCAGTATGAGTATATCGTCATGTCCTTTGGGTTGAACAATGCACCAGCTCACTTCATGTATCTCATGAATTCGGTGTTCATGCCGGAGTTGGACAAGTTTGTCGTGGTATTCATTGACGACATCTTGATTTATTCAAAATCCGAAGAAGATCATGCTAAACACTTGCATGTTGTGTTGCAACGGCTAAGGGATCACAAACTGTATGCAAAGTTCAGTAAGTGTGAGTTTTGGATCAGCCAAGTGCCATTTCTAGGGCACATCATCTCGGCTGATGGTATCGTTGTTGATCCAAGCAAACTTTTACAAGTCACAAAGTGGAAATCTCCCAAGTGTGTACATGAAGTTCGCAGTTTACTTGGTTGGGTGGCTATTATCGGAGATTCATTCCAAGTTTCTCAAAGATATTTAAACCAATGACGGAACTACTGAAGAAGGGAATGAAGTATATATGGACCAAAGAATGTGAAGAAGCATTTCAAGCCTTGTGAAAAACCTCACAACAGCACTGGTGTTGGATCAACCGGACACAACCAATCCATTTGATGTCTATTGTGATGCATTTGGCACTGGTCTTGGTTGTGTACTCATTCAAGATAGAAGAGTGATCGCATATGGGTCTCGGCAGCTTCGGAATCATAAACAACATTATCTGACTCATGATCTTGAGCTTGCTGCCGTGGTGCTCGCATTGAATATGTGGAGGCACTATCTATTGGGCAATCTAGTGCATCTTTACACTGATCACATGAGTTTAAAGTACATCTTCACCCAGAAAGATTTGAATATGCAACAACGAAGGTGGTTAGAGTTGATCAAAGATTATGAGATTGAGATTCACTACCATCCTGGCAACGCAAATGTGGTTGCAGAAGCGCTAAGCCGCAAGTCCCATGTAAAATTTATCCATCACTTCAATGGAAGAGAACGAGCTGAGTTTATACTTGGTTCCTTATGGAGCGCTCTATAATCTTGCCCTCATTCCTACCATCCGGGAAGAGATTGTAGAGGCTCGGAAGAAAGACATAAGGATGTCGTACATCCAAAGGATAATGAAAAAGAGTGAGATGAGATGCTTTCGATGTGATGATCATAGTACTATTTGGTTTAAGGACCGTATAGTCGTACCTCGTGACATGGAACTTCGAAAGAAAATCTTGGATGAAGCTCACCTATCCAAGTACTCTATTCATCCGGGTAGCAACAAGATGTACCAAGACCTAAAGAAGAAATTTTGATGGTCCCAGATGAAGTGAGACATAGCGAAGTATGTATCCGAATGTGATACATGTCGGAGAGTGAAAGCCGACCATTTGAGGCAAGCCGGACAATTGTGACCCTTGAACATACTGGCATGGAAGTGGGAAGACATTAGCATGGATTTCATTGTAGGGTTACCTCTCACTTTCCACAATCATGATTCCATTTGGGTGATAGTTGATCGATTGACCAAGTTAGCTCATTTCATCCCTGTCAACACCAACTATCATGCTCCCAAGTATGCAGAGTTGTATATAACAAGGATCATGTTCTTACATGGAGTGCCCCGCACTATCATTTCAAATCGTGGAGCCTTGCTTGTTGCTTGATTTTGGGAGCAGCTCCACACATCATTGGGTACCAAATTGATTCGAAGCTCTGCTTATCATCTGCGGACTGATGGTCAGACTGAGCAGGTAAATCAAGTCCTTGAGGACATGCTACGAGCTTGTGCCATCCACATTGGTAAGAATTGGGATGATCACTTACCATTTGCAGAGTTCTCATACAACAATGGCTATCAAGCTAGTATCCAGATGGCGCCATATGAAGCTCGCTATGGCAAGAAGTGCCGCACACCATTGAATTGTTGTGAGTCAGGTGAAAGAGTGATATATAGCATTGATCTTGTCAATGAAGCTGAAGAACGAGTGCGAGTGATCCAAGCCAATCTCAAGGCTGCTCTATCTCGACAGAAGAGTTATGCGGATAAACGACATCGACCTCTTCGCTTCTACATCGGGGATCGCGTTTACCTTCGAGTATCTCCGATGAAAGGGATTCATCGTTTCAGAGTAAAAGGGAAGTTGGCTCCACGTTTCATTGGGCCATTCGCAGTGATTGAAAAATGCGGACCTGTGGCCTATCGATTGGAGTTACCGGCATCTCTCTCGGGATTTCATAATGTATTCCACATCTCTCAGCTGCGGAGGTGTCTCAAGTCCCCAACTGATGTCCGCATAGATGATCTGGAGGCTCTACAGCCGGATCTCACTTATTCTGAGCATCCGATCAGGATTATCGATGAGAAGACTCGCACCACAAGAAACCGCACCTTGTACTTCTACAAAGTCTTATGGAATAACCATACCACTGATGAAGCGACTTGGGAAAGCGAGGATTTTCTTAGATCGAACTATCCAAACTTGTTAGCGGCATATGTTCATTAGATCTCCTTCTTTAGTCTTTCTTTCGTAATCTCGGAATGATATTCTTTTAAGGGGGGAGGAATGTAAAAACCCTAACTTTGTAAACATTTTTCTCATCAGTTATATGAATCCATTTTAAACATAAGAAATAAATTCTCACATGAATTGATGCCTACATGTGAAATGATAGGGATTCAAAAATTTTCTTTAAACTCATGCTCAATTGTAACATGAGAGTATACTGCATCAAATAATCCTCAACTTGGTGGTTAACAATAGTGAAAATTACGTTTGAGATTAAAACAATTTTCACTATTTAATTTCCAGTGTACCATAACATTGAGTTTTAATCACATTTAAATGACCATGTTCAAACTACACATTATGGTGTATTTGAATCACCCAATTGGATTCAAATATTCAAAATAACTTACATTTTAAATTGGGTAGTTTTTGGAGCTGGTTTAATATTTATTTCAATGAAATCATTGAAAAGGATTTGAATTAAAATTTGGATTTAAATCTGAAACAAACTTTCTCTAATTTGAAATCTGAGAGCTCCAGGTTGTTCCTCACCTCAACATTAGATTGCCCATAAAATTTCATGAATTTTAGACATTGTTTACTATTTTAAATTTAATATTGAACTTGGTGGTGTCATGTGGGGCCCACGGGTCGGCCTCTGTTTACCTCTGAAACAGAGCTGCCACCTTCGTTCTTGACGTATACGGCGTGATCTTTACCTTGAATGGATCCCAGGCTGGCATCCTTATCACTTGAAAGCAATATCTAGGCCTCCACTCTGCTCTCTACAATTCTCCCTCTCTCAGCGGCGCTTCTATTCCCAGTTTCGCCCCAGCACGCGTTTTTCCGGCCACCGGCGCTGCTCGCCGTTTGCCAGCCAAAGGAAGAGGTTTCTTGTCGTGGCCTCAACACCGAAGTTGTTCCCCACTCCCTCCTCTATCTTCTGATTCAATCCGTTCTTCATTTCGTTAATTTTTTGGCCAGTATTTTGAAGCCAAATCGGAGCTCATTGTCGAGGTCGCCGTGCGCTGTCTCTGTTCCACGGTGCCAAGCTGCTGCGAGCAGTTTCATTCTTCGACCACAACAGCAAAGTGGTGCACCTGGTCATGCTTTGCACGACGGTGAAAGCCATTCCTCATTTACGTGAGTATCGAGCAAACTATTCAAGTTTTACTCTTGGCTGAAGCTTATGAACTAGCTAAGTTTTCCATTCAATTCGGTTTCCACACTTAGTTGTTCTTCACAATTGCTAGCAAATAGTTTCTTCACCGTCTTTTGCACCCTCTCGAACTGGAATGACCAAAAATGATAAACAGTAGCTCAAGAATGCAGAGTCCCCCCCCCCCCCCCCCCCCCCCCCCCCCCGGCATCGAAAAACCGCCTCTGTCGCCGTCGATGGTTGTTTGCCGGCCTTTAGACGATGATTGCACCTCCCTATCACCTCCCTCCTGCTTCCAGGAGACTTCCAAAGCCTTTTCCAAAGAGTTTGAGCCGCGACGCGGCGGTTCCGACATGGCCGGAACCCTAGCCGCCGCCGCCGTTTCCGGCCATCGGCAAGCTACACCGAGGGTACCATCGTGTTCAGCGCATGATTTTAAGGTTGGGCACCCAAAACTAGGCGCTGTGGTGGCCGGGAAATCGATTCCGACGAGTCTCGTCGGAGCGCGCCGCTGCGGGAACCACGAGCGCCGCCCGCGCGCCGCCGGCCCGAGGAAGACGAAGGCCAGGCGGGATCCACAAGTCAGTGAGTGTTTTCGGTATTCGCAGATCTGCTGTGGCTGCGGGATACCGTGTGGCTACGTGGGAAAAACCATGTGCACCTGTGTGTTGCTTCGACCAGAACAGGCCACGTCAGCTGGTGCGGCCCAGGCGCCTGTTTTGAATTCAATTTTTTTTTCAAACAATTCTAGATTTAGTTCAAAAATTAGAAAATCCATAACTCTCTGTATATTAATCCAGAAATCCTCAAACAAATTTTTTTTTGAAAGCCCTTGAGCTCTAGTTTCTGTTAGTACCAATTAATGTCCATGTAAATAATTTTTCATTTATGGATAATTATCATTCTCCAAACATTCCTGGAATTTTTACAGCAAATCTTTCCACTGGAAAAATCCCCAAAATTACCAGAAAATCGTTTATCATGTTATTGACTTCCAGGAAAAATTTCATAACCATTGGACCTGTATAACTTCCTTAGAATTCAAATTTATAGCTGATGTTCATTAATAAACAGAAACTATTATCAGAAATTGAATCCAATTTCTAAATTCTATCTCTCACTCTAGAAAGATTAGAAAAATGTTAAATGAATTTTGGTGGAACAAGGACAACCTCCTCTACCATTATAATCTACTGTTAGCTATGTTAAAGCTACAGGTTTTTCTTCAAAATTCTGGGAAGCCCTTTACTTGTTATAATTTTAAATATAGCAAGCTTGCTTGATCATCTTCAATCTTCTTCCAAAGTCTTCGTTATAATACCTGGTAGCTAACATAAAAGTTCCAAAGCCAATTAAGATCATCCACTCACTATAACTTTAGTTAGAAGCTTGTGAACTATATGTGCATTATGATTTCACTAGCATTTATATATGTTCTATATGCACGTCATGTAGTGATCGAGATTGATGAGGAGTGTTGCTTGGAGAAGAAGACCAGGGTGTACACTTGAAGTCCTTGATGGAGTCTTCAGAGGAGGAAAACTTACAATTGATATTTAATCAAGTCGCAAACTAAGGCAAGCCCCGGTTTGCATTTAAGAGCTTTTTAAAGTTTTCCAGTTCTATTCAATTACGTCTGTAAGTTGTATATGATATGTGCATACGTGTAAGGTGTTTGATACTACACTTGCATATCCACAAGTCCTATGCGAGGGTTGGGACAGTTTACAGCTTGACGTGTAGAACTGCCAAGCTAATGTTGTAGATTGACCGGTAGAAGTCGAGTAGTTGGAATCTACTCGTGAGATAGGAATGACAATCCATATGAGGATTAAAGATGAGAGAACGGCTTATGAGATAAATATGAGACCAGGCAGGTGTATAGGAGTCGACGAGATGGAGTCTCGGGCACATAGCCCTGCCTGTGTCGCTTGAGGACCGTGCTGTATGCGGCACCGTTGGGCAAGCTTGAACTGTACCGATTGCATAATGGGATATGGGCCCAATAAACTGATGTAACTCCAGACTGTAGTGTGGAGACTCCTCTATTGTCCTTGAATGGAGATGCGAAGGCACAAAGGTGTAAATCTTCTAGCGAGCAACTTCGACGTGTCCGTGTAGGGGATCTTTTTGCTCGGGATGAAGAGGTTTGTCGGCATTGGGGTCTTGGGTGAAAGGTGGCCACGTATGACACGAGGAGGAGAGCACTTATGTGTCTCCCACGCGGGTGTGCGTGTCGTGTAACCGGGTGTCTACTGATTGCAATCACCGTCCCTCGTGGTTATTTGAGTACCTCTTGTCCGTCGCTGTCCTGACGTAGTAAATAACTAGAATGCCATGAGAATATGCTATATGACTTAATGATTAATTGCCTGTAAATCTTATGTGCTGTTATGTTCTGTAGTATATGCTCATTAAAGTTATCTTTTTGAACCGTTAACTTGTTGCTAATAACTTGAAAGCTAAGGATCCACTTGTAGGCAAGTTTCTTTACGCAACATCCTACCTATGCTTAGTTGGTATCCTGCATATAGAGCCGCATGTTTAGGAGAGATGGGTCAGTTTTGCTGAGCTTTATTCTCACGTTTGCAGTTCACGAATTTTTGCAGGATATACGTTTGATGACGGGCTTGACGACGATCATTCACTAAAAGGTGACATAGAAATTTCACATGTTAGAACTGAAAAACAACTAGCAGACATATTCACAAAGCCACTAGATGAAAAGAGATTTTGTGAGCTCAGGAATGAATTAAATAAACTTGACTCTCGAAATGTGACTTGAAACATTGCATACCTGATTGATTCTTCAAAGTTTACCCATTTTGCAAAAATTATCCCTTATCTCAATTTCCTCTCGAAAACTATTTAAATTAGTGAATCTTGGTGAATTGTGGCCATTGTATGATTGTTGATTGCTTACTGGTCATGTTCATCAAGATTATTTGTGAAATGATGTCCTTTAGATCACTATTAGATCAAACTTCCAAAAATAACTTTGTTTCTAATCCAATTTTGTCCAGCAGACCCAGACTAATTTGTGGTCTGTACCGGACTAGTCTATGTATGCAGACTAGTCCAACTCTGGTGCGGCATACTGGACTAGTCCGGCCCCTGTGCGGACTAGTTCATATTTATCGAGCTTAAACCCTAGACAGCCGCCAGGACACCTTCTTCTTCCTCTCACAATTGTCGTGACACTCTCTCTCTCCTCAAACCCTAGCTCCCAAGGCGATTTTCACTTTTGACCACCAAAATCGATGGTTCCTCCCAAGGAACTCTTTTCCTCGGCGTGAAGAATCCCTCTCCGATCTAATCCAGACTCTGATCCGCTCCTCCAACCTCAAATATTCGATATTTTGGTAAAAATCTCACTTAACCCTAGTTCTCATCTTTCCTTAAATCTTGCTTATTTTTCTTGATTCCTAGGGCATAAACTACATTGATGTATGTATGCCTGCTGTATTCCTATCCTTGTAGCATCAATCTTTGTTAGATTTGCTGGAATAGGAAGTTAGGATTCATACGCTAGACCGGACTAGTCCGGTTCTCGGTGCGGACAAGTCTAGTGCGCCGGACAAGTCCGCACTCTAGAAAAAGACAATTTCGGTCCCTAGATAGTTTGAATCACTAAATTCCTATCTCCAAAAAGTATACATATCATTCTTACCGCTCCTTGTATTCTCTGTGTCAGGAACAATGTCGTCCGCTTCAGATGACAACATGTTTGACTATGAAGTCGAGCGTGAGCGTAGAAGAGTTGAAAGGGAAAAAGAAAGGGTAAGCGAGAAGAGACATGACTTCAATGCCCACTCCTCTCCTCCCGATGATGCTCTTGCAAGAAAGAGGAAAGTGGTAGTAAAGAAAGCGTTGAGCTAGGATGGTGATGGTACCAGCTCAACCGTACCTAGAAGGAGCGCCAACAAGGGAAAATGACTTGCAAGTTGTCCCATTGGTCCACATAAGATGAAGTCACCTCTGCACCGCAATAGGCATCCATCAGAAAATGACTTCATGAGGAAAGGAAACAAGTTGCCTGACAAGTTCAGAAAGATTAAAGCTTATGAGCAGCCAAAGCAATCTGCCGACCCAAGATTTTGGAGCCACTTCCATGCTCACTACTATGAGCATGTTTACATGAAGATGAGAAATACAGTGGTTGCTAGTCAATGGGTGGACATGACTTATTTACACTCCAAGAACTATCAAGCATATCATGAAGTCTTGGAGAGGCATGGTTTGAAGGATCTTCTATCATTCTGATATAATTGGAACAATTAAGTCATCACCCAATTTTACTCTACTCTCTACTTCACTCGTGATGATGGGGATGAGATGATTTGGATGACACATGGATTCAAGTATAGTCTCAGTTATGAGAAATTTGCCAGGATACTTCACCTTGAAGATACCTTGAACAATTAGCTCATTATTCATAACTTGAAGCCTTTGGTGAAGGATGAGCTAGAATTCCTCTATGATACAACAATGCCATACAAGTCTCCTACCACCAAGTAATGAAGCCATTCTTTGCCGTGCTTAATAGAATTTTAACGAAGACTATTACTCCAAAGGATGGAGATGCTGGGACAATTCAAGGAACTCTAAGGACCTTGATGAAATTTATAAGCAAGAAAAGGACCTTCAATGTCTTTGAATATCTACAATGACATTGTGAACCTCTCAATCACCCCCAATAGGTCCTGTGACTATGCACCTTACATCATGTTCATGATTGAGAAGGTCACCAGCCTTGAGTTTGTTAAGGATGTTGAGACACCGCCCTCAAACCCCAGAAGCCTGTAGTCTACACTGCACTGGAACAGAGATCTAAGCAAGCTCATGAAGGCACAAGGACTCCAACTGCTACCTCTACTCCTCCATCATCCAAGGAGTCCTTCAGTGGTGTGCTAAAAATGCTCTCCTCCATCTTTGCATCCTACCGCAAAGTGGAAATTAAGCAACATAAGGAAAGTCTGGCTAGAAAGGGACATCAAACGTATATGAAGGCAAACATCAAAGAAATATGTGAGAAGCTAGATATTGAGCCAGTGGGATCACCTCAAATCTCGGAGGATTCAGAAGAGAACATCACAGAGATGGCACCCCTCACGGAGCAAGAATTGACATCCTTTGGACAAGCAAGTGTCTTCACTCCTCCTCCTCATCATGCACATGAAGATGAAGATGAAGATAGAACTGATACTGAGGGAGGGAGTGGCGATTAGTGATTCCCCTAAATTTTTACCTTTTTGGTTCCTTGATGCCAAAGGGGGAGAGATTGAGACTAGTATTATTTACTTGTAAGCCTTAAGGACTAGTGATCATGGACATTATCTTAAATTTCAAATTATTGTAATCTCTTTTGGATGTGCCATTATGAATGTGTGATGCTTAGTTTAATATTACTGTGATCATTGCTGCTATAATTTCTATGCTCTTAATTTTGCGCATCACATTAATTGTTCACACACACTTTATAGACACCCCACCATAAAGAGTGCATATATGCGAGATGTTTTTATTGCTAATTTGTCATTCTCATATATGCCCACTTTATGAAAATCAATTTTTACTCTTAATTGTGAAGTCTCAATTGGTTGTCATCAATCACCAAAAAGGGGGAGATTGAAAGTTCATCTAGGCATTCCCTTGTGGGTTTTGAATGATTGATGACAAACAAATGAGATCCTAATGAATTCATTGAGATGAACGCAGATTAACAAAGATTAGATATTATTGTGCAACCAAAAATGTGAAAAATGAAAGTAAGAAAGGAAGAAGTCCAAATGATCAATAGAAGCGCAAAGTAGACATAATTGTATAGGATGTGTGTGAGAGACACATCCCAAGAGCTCATGTTATTGCGTAGAGGGTAAGGGCTAAAATCAATCTATGTAATTCAATGAGCACTGGGCAAGTCCGTTCACTAAGCGGACTAGTCCGTTTAACTTTCTGATGTCACAATTCATTGAGCACTAGACAAGTCCGGACACACACCAGACAAGTCCGTTAAACTCTTTGATGTTTCAGTTCACCTTGCATCGGACAAGTCCGGACACTAACCGAACAAGTCCGTTCAACTTTCTGATGTTTGACTCAGACAAGTTGGAAAAACTCAATTCACATTGGATTGGACAAGTCTATCATCTTGCGGACTAGTCCGATCAACTTTCTGTAATCACAACAGACTAGTCTGATGAACTCTTTGTTCCAATATGGACAAGTCCAATATACCCCACATAAATTAGGGTTTTTAGTGTGCTGCACATTCCACGCGATTTTTACATAGCACACCAGACAAGTCCGGTCACCAGAGCGGACTAGTCCGGCTATCGGGATCCCTAGTGGTAATATTTTTGTAAACACTATAAATAAGTAGTCCATGACCCAACAAATACAACCACCATACACAACTGTTAAAAACATAAACCCTAGCACCGCCACTTGCCCCAAGAGTAGAAAAACACATCTCCCCGCACATCTAAAGGCCCAAAGAGTTAAATCTTTTGGGAATTCAGATTCGGGATAGGGAGATCGTCGTCTACGCATCATTGAGATATTGGGTTTTGATATCTTATACACTCGTGCATTCTTTGTAATCTTCTGAGTGTATTAAATCATCTTTTTCTCGCTGTAATTTTGTGGGAGCCGTCAACATGTGAGGTTGCCCCACCAACTTGGTGATTACCCCGTGATAGTGGAACTCAAGTCGGCCTTGCTTGGTGACTTGATGAGGGAAAAAGGTTTGAAGAGACACGGATCTGTGTGAGCTTCCTCAACAAGGAGTAGATCTCTTTGGTGAGATCGAACCTCATTAAAAATCTGTGTCTCATGTGTTCCATTCTTTTACTTTTCAAATCTTCATCATCTAGGGCATTAAAATTGATCAATCAAGTAATTTGTGTTCCACGTGAAAATTAAGAAACCTTATCTCTTGTTCATGTTCTAAGAACAGTAATTACATTCCGCTACCATTCCATTTGAAATTTCTGTCTAAACACTTAATCCTTCCATAGTAATTGAATAACCGGACTAGTCCGTACCTCACATTGGACAAGTCCGGTCCCTTGGTATTTAACGTATTTGTCAAGTGTTGTAGAAAGATTTTTAAAGCCTATTCACCCTCCCCCCTCTAGGCCACATTCACTTCTTCACTCTCTGGCCGATTGAGAAGGGTTCAGGCCTCATCAGAGCTTACTAGTTCTTGGGGCGGAGGAACTCTCTGTGCAAGTACATCAAGTGTTTCTCCTCTGGGAAGTGGGAGACCTGGAAGAGCAACTGAGTGATAGTCCAGACGGACCAACATGACCGCTTGGAGCTGCCGGTCGGACTTCCCACCATGGACACCGACTTCTAGGAGCTGAGTCTGGACCTTTCAGAGAAGTACAACCTGGTGCTCACCAGGATCTGGCACCTAGCTGATGGAGGACTTACAGCTTTGATGGTGCTCGCTGACTTCTTGTCTAGGCATCATTGTGCAACAGAGGGGTGACGCTTCCAGAGGGATAGTCATCTCTGAAGCTCTGGCCCCCAGTCAGCAAGAGAGGTCTGGGCTTGACTCTGCTAGTGGAAAAGGGAAGTCTGTTGTAGAACCGACCCAGTAGAAGAGGTCTGACTCAGGCCGGAGCAAGGGGAAGGAGCCTGCTGATTCCTTCAGTACAAATAGGAAGCTAGAGCGAGTTGATGCGAGCTCCACCAGGCTAGCTCCGACGGAAGCAGTGTCATCATCGGTGCCGTGTCCAACCCTGAAGTCTGTGGTGGTCATACCTCCCACATCTTTAGCTTCGGCCCCAACGCCAGCAGCGGGCATCGAGTCCGATAAGGATTCTGTAATAGTAGCTCCAACTAGAGGAGCTGTGGCATCTGGTCTAGAGGTCCTGGCAGTTGCAAAACCGGTGTCTACTTCAGAGACTCACATGGCAAAGTTAGGAGCATCTGCATCATCGGCGACAGTGGGATCAGATGACTCTGGTTGCCCAATAAAGAAGTTTCGCACTGACTAGAGATGCTGAGGCCCCAAATATGAAGCGTTATTAGAAACTCATCTTCTCTTTTGTTCTTTGCATCCTGTTGATTTTTTACTTCCTCTACTTCCAGAGCTTCAAGGCCAGTTGCTACTACGAAGCCACCAGTAGGCCAGGCCAGGCCAAATATCGAAGTGTCCGATCGACACTTCCCCAAGTACTACTAAGAAGTAGTCTGCAAAGTTTATTTTTTAGGAGGCGCATTACTCAAATAACTCAAGAACAAGAGGTTACATAGAGATTTCTACGTGGTTTGAGCCGCCTGAGCGTAATATCCTACTCCACGGGGGTTTTGTGTTGTATTGGATGTCATTGACCCTGAGTCAGTGTGCGAGCATATGAGTGACTTAGCATCCTGGTACAGTAAAAACTGAGGCTCGACAGGTGGCTTTGGGATGTTAAGCACCCTGTACATGATCTAAGGCACTTAACAACGTTATATTTGTTTAATAATGTTCCTTGATGGTTGCGTTATCACGCTTGAAGGCCCTCTGATCGTGCGCCATTTATGTGGAATTAATGACACGTTAACCATGTCTTGTATCCGCTTTTTGATAGCCTTGAATGTCCGCACTATTGGAGATACCAATGTCATTCTCGTTGAAGAGGCAAGGTCTGACACGTGGCAGCACCGGCGCAACCCTTAGAAGGGAGGCAAGTCCAGAGCTGCGGGACATGTGGAAGCACCAGATCCACTCTTAAGAGGGAGGCAGGTTTGAAGCTACAGGACACATGGCAGCGCTAGAGCCACCCTTAGCAGGGAGGCAGGTCTGGAGCTGCAAGACACGTGGCAGCACCAATGCCACCCTTAGCAGGGAGGTAGGTCCGGTGCTGCGGGACATGTCACAGCACCGGAGCCAACCTTACCAGGGAGGCAGGTCTACCGATGCGGGACACGTGGTGGCCTCCGAATGTCTTCTCTCCTGGAAGGTGGTACTCAACGCTTCTTCCTCTGGTACACGAGGGTACCTCGTCCGCAAGGTACGGACACTGTCTTAAAACGTTTGACAAGGTGCTTGAACTTCCATTAGCATCTTGCAGTGCTTTTTCTAACCATGAAGAGATGTACTTCGCTATACTAATCTTGGTTTCAGTAATCAACAATTGCTTTTCATTTCTTTTGATCATCTTGATATCTTTAAACTAAACACTCAACTATTCTTGTTGCCCTGCCTTGTTTCGCACAAGTCCTTATAACCTTAATGTATTATCTCCCAAAGATGAATTAAGGTGTTTTACGAGAATAGACATGGACCACTAAACTAGCAATACATTAGTATCTCAACATGTGCGTCAGGGGGGAACTCTTTGCGATGGCACAATGGAATTTAGTATTCAGTTTCCCCATATGTTTTCAAATAGCAAGGAATGCAAGATTTGGTAACGCAATGTGTTTGACGTATCAATGTCACCATATATCAAATCTAGAAATCAAAACAATGTCGAGGAGCTTTGCGAGGTTGACTATCAAAGGGTATCCTCACGAGTGAAGAACTTCAAGGATTTCGTGAGGTTGATCATCAAGCTGATGATCTCAATATGGAGGACGGTGGAGTTTCAACAATCAAGGTACTTGAACCTAACAAGTCAAGGATGAAGGTTCAAGCTTTTGCTTAGTTACATAGAAGGTTGAGTAATCGGTTCCCCATGTATTACTCAATGAGAAAGAAGCAATTTAGAAAATAACACGAAGGTGGTGAAATTCTCAAAGTCATGGGATACCAGTTAATAGTTGGAATGGAGGTACCCAATCTTGCTCAAATTTTTAGTATTAATCATGCATTGTATTTCTCTTACATCATTAGTATTGATGATTTCTCATGCATAACATGTGGTATGGTGCAATGCATATGCAAATGGTATGGTGCAAATGGTGCATATTAATGGTGCAAATGGTGCATAGGTATGCTGCAAATGGTTCATATGTATGGTGCATACAAGGTTGTTGCACATAAGGGGTTGTGCAATTCTCAAAATCTTGCTGTTTGTATGGTGCATCATCTTTTATAGTTTGAGCAAGAACGAGTAACATCACTCACACCAGGATAAGGAATATCTCATGATTTGCAAGGCTTGAATACCGTGTCATGAAACACACTCATTAAGGAAGGTCACTTTCATAGTTCGTCCACGGTCAAAGAATTCATAATAAGAGTATAGATAAGGAATGTGGGAAATATACTACACAATTTTAACCTTTTCCAAGCTCGTGCGTATCCTGATCCGATTCTTTATCTTTTCACCTAAATATTGGAGGTAACTGCTGAATCCTAAAGTCTATCCTAGGTTAGAAATCACTAACTAAGTCACCTAAATAATCTAGTGTCACTAGGCATAGGGTCAAGGCTACTAGAGCTGTCCCTAATGATGCTTCACTTAATATTCTCTTCAATCATGTAGTGGTGATTGTTATATTCCTTGATAGCGCAAATGCAATTGAAGTCATACTTCCTTTATGATGAGTCATCTTTGTGCTTGGAGTTGGATGCCCTGACGATGTAATCCCGCTTGATCACCTTGTTTTTGACACATTACATTGTAAAGAGGTTGGTGATAAAATGCTTGAGCTACTTGCGTGCACGACTTCCCCCTTAATTTTCAAACTAGGAAGTATAAAACTTAATCCTATTATTATTATTATTATTATTATTATTATTATTATTATTATTATTATTATTATTATTATTATTATTATTATTATTATTAAGAAGATGATGTGCAACTGAGGAACATGAAACCAACTTTGAATGAAGGGAAAATTTCCAAACAGGTTCTGCTGACTACTTCTCTATCCAGATTGACTAGTTTGAACTCGACAAAGGTTTTGAGCTAGATAAACAGTAGAATCTGTAAGATCGAAGAGCACGTGTAAAGCTACCAGAGGAGGGGTGAATGGTAGATTGAAACTTTTTAGCAGAAGCAACGAAACACCCCTCGGCAAAAAATCGATCTGTTAAAGAAACTCTGTGTGCCACTAATCTGTGTTCAACTGTGACAAAACTAGTATAGATTGTAGATAATCATGTAACAAAGATATCAAAACAAGAATCACAAAAATCTGTCGAGAAAAACTCAAGATACGATCGAAAGATCAAACAAAGGTCAATCTGTCTACCTGAGAAAAATAGTTCTGGAACACTGCAAAGAAACTCGTGTAGATCAGAAACCACAAATCCAATGGCCGTGAAATTCTCACCGATGATATAAATTCACGTTGTGAAGACAACCCAAAAAGAATCACGTCAATCGAATCTGTAAAACTCGAGTTATGATAAAACCACCGAAGCAAGGTAGTGCTGTGCAAAAACTCGACGAGAAAGACTTGAACAAAACAAGTCGGACGAACAAGGCACAAAAGCTCCTTTAGACTACGAATTTTATTGATCAAAACTCACAAGGAATAGCCCCAAAGTCATGCACCACAAGCTCTGGCCTCCCTTGCTTATATAACCTGCCCTTAGGCCAACCCAAACCTAACTAGGACTCTAATCCTACTCAATTCACGAATCGAAACTTTCCATAACTGCTCAAGACTCTTCTATACGTAGATAGAAACAATCTTAAGACTTCCAAACACCTTAGGAATGAATCCAACATTCCTAAAACAACTCAAATTCGTGACCAACACGAAATCCTACCTTAACCAACTTAAAACTTTCCATATTTGAGTCAAACACGACTCAACCGCAGCTTGAGTCCATAACCTAGTCGGTTGGACCTTTCCGACCAATTCTTTACATCCACATCTCTTCATCACACCTCGGAACCATGTATCCATGTCCATGCACTTCTTTCACTCGTGCAACATCTTCCAACGATGTCCACGATACCTTCATATGCATTATTCTTGATTCAAACATGCTGCGCGACCTCCCGATCAACTCCACCACAATTCCTCCCAAACTTCTCCCTAAGACTAGTTCGAGGGATCCCGTCACCAGCCATGTCTTGAACTCAAGCACCACCTGCACATGAATAAAAAACTAATACTTCCGAGCACAAGTCCTCGACTTGACTCTCGTTAGTTCCGAAACCACAACACCTTACATGAGCACCTCACATAAGCATGTTGCGAACCATAGCAAATTGATAACAGAAATAACGAACAAAACACACCAAAAACTTAGTAAAAGATTACTAAGCAAACTTTTCATCAATGTAAAGAAAGTACGAATCATTGCAAGTTAAATGCAGAACCACTATGATCAAACTCTGAACCTTGCCAAAGCTAACTAGACCTTGAACTAGAGCTTACCAAAGCTAACAGGACCTAGCGCCAGAAGTTACCAAAGATAGTCGGACCTAGCGCCGGAGCTAACCAAAGATACTCGCACCTAGGTAAAGAAGTCGGTCCTAGCATCGGACCTTACAGGAGCTACCAAAAACAATCCGGGCCTATCGTCGGACCTTGCAGGAGCTCAGACCTGAAATCGGACCTTGCTAAAAAGGTGTTTTGTAGTATTCAAAACTTTTATTGTCAAAGCCAATGTATTTAGCACACATAGGTCTCACAATCTCCCCCTTAATGAATTCATTGGCAATACCATTTAATTTCCGAACATTGGCATGAAAAGTTTTGAAAACAATTTCTCCCCCTTTTGAAAATCAAATGAGATAGAAATAAATTTTCCCCCTTGCATACTTCTCTTCCTTTGACAATGTATTCAGCAAGCTACAAAAGAGAAATTTTAATTTGTTTTGAGTACATTATAACATATACATATAAAACAAAGCTCATCCAAGTCATACTATCAAGTAACTTACACTATCACAACAATGAGATACATAAAGTAGTGTAAGCCATGCTAGAGATCAAATGTAATTTCCAATTGTAGCAAGTCATGATCTCACAAACTTAACTATTTCAAAACCTAAAAGCATGACACTTGTTGCTGCATTTTATTATTTTTCAAAGCACGAATTTATATCATATGATATTTGCAGGAGATTATATGCGCATCTGCCTTATTCTAACCAACCAAGCCAAGCCTATGTCATTTGAAAATCAGAAGCTTTAGGACATGGTTTTAGTCATACACAACTTTTTCCATGTTCATATCTAAGTGCAATGAAAAGCCATCTCAAAAGAAGAAGTGCAATGCATGCATATTCTCTTGATCTTTTCTCATTTCTTCATTTGAACATAAAAACTCAACATGTGAGTTGCTTACATGATTAATTCTTTTAAAAGCACTTGTGAGCATGCAACAGGTTCAAAACAGCACAATGTAAAAATGTCTGCTAATTGTTGTTCGATATCTACATGGTGAAGCACAATGTTTTCTTTTCAACATTATTACGAACAAAGTGATACCTAATATCAATGTGCTTAGTTCTAGAATGTTGCACGGGGTTTTTAGCAATGCAAATGGCACTAGTGTTATCCCAAAACAGTGGAACACTATCTAGATATACCCCATAGTCCTTAAGTGTTTGAACAATCCAAAGAATTTATGAGCAAGCACTAGCAGCAGCTACATATTCAGATTCGGCAGTGGATTGTGCAACTGAGTTTTGTTTTCTAGAGGACCAAGAAACAAGTGAATTACCAAGAAAATGACAAGAACTGGAAGTACTTTTCCTATCAATCCTACAACCCCCAAAATTAGCATATGAAAAAGCTTTCAAAGTAACGGTTGAGGAAGGAGGAAGAAAAATGCCAAATTCTTGAGTTCCATGTAAGTACCTGAGAATTCTTTTGATGGCTTGATGATGTTAAGCACGTGGGGAAGCTTGAAACCGTGCAAAAAGACATACACTAAATTGTATGTCTGGTCTTGATGTCGTGAGGTACCAAAAGTGATCCGATCATGCTTCTATATTCTTTTTGATTCACGGGTTTACCATCTTCATCATGTTCAAGTGTTGATAATTTCCATTGGTGTCCGAAGAGGCTTGCTTTTGTCCATGTTGAAGTGCTTGAGAAGGTCCCTTGTATACTTCTTTTGATGCACAAAGATACCTTCCATGGTTTTCTTGATTTGCAGCCCCAAAAAGTACGTGAGTTCTCCCATCATACTCATCTCAAATTCTGAACTCATCATAGCTGAAAACTTGGACACAAAATTATGAGAAGCACAACCAAAGATAATATCATTCACATACACTTGAACGAATAATGAGTCATTGCCATGCTTGAGAACAAAAAGAGTTTTATCAACCTTACCCATGGAAAACCCCTTTTCAAGTAAGAATGTTTTTAACCTATCATACCATGCTCTAGGAGCTTGTTTTAGACCATACAGGACTTTAGTCAGTTTGAAAATATGATTAGGAAAATCTAGATTTTCAAAACCAGGTGGTTGCTTAACATAAACCTCATCATCTATGTAGTCATTAAGAAAATAACTTTTTACATCTATTTGATATAACTTGAAACCTTTAGATGCAGCAAAAGCTAACAAAATTCTATGGCTTCGAATCTAGCAACAGGAGCAAAAGTTTCATCAAAATCTAGACCTTCAATTTGTGTGAAATCTTGAGCAACCAATCTAGCCTTATTCCTAATCACAACCCCATCCTCACTTTGTTTATTTTTAAACACCCATTTAGTTCCAATTAAATTGTGATCTTGAGGTGGAGGTACAAGTTTCAAAACAATATTTCTTTCAAACTTTTCTAACTCTTCTTGCATGGCAATAATCCAAGATTCATTAGTGAGTGCATGTGATATATCTTGGGGTTCAAAAGAAGCAACAAAAGCAGAATGAGTATGAGAATTATGGTCAGAAAACCTGGATCTTGTAACTCGTTCATGCAAGCTTCCAATTATCTGTTGCGGGGGATGATTCTTGCAAATCCGAGGGGAACAGATGTCTTACAAGCTTCTTCTTCATCAGGTTCATCACAGATTGATAAGCTTGTTGCTTGTAGACAACCAGGACTAGTGGAGATGGTAGTCGGAGCTTGTTCAAAGTTCAAAGCTCGACACATGTCAGCTTTGAAACTATCCGGAAATATCATCGACTCATCTTCTTCTTCTTTGAAAATATCCTCCCCCTGAGGATATGGATCCGGACCTACAATGTTTGAGCTAGTACCTGGGCTAGCTTCATCAAAAGACACCTCACAAGCCTCCACAATTTTGTTAGTGTCAAGTAAAAGCACACGGTAGCCTCTATTATGAGATGGATAACCAAGAAACATGCCATCAGTGGATTTAGGTTCAAATTTATCAAGATTACCATATTTCTTAACAAAGCATTTGCAACCAAAGACCTGAAAGTGTGTAACACTAGGCCTATGTTCAAACCAGAGCTCATATGGTGTTTTACCTAGCTTAGCGCGCAAGAAAACACAATTTGAGACATAACAAGCGGTTGGAATCGCATCAGCCCAAAATTTCCTAGGAGTTTGATATTCATCAAGCATAGTCCTAGCCATCTCAACTAAGGTTCTGTTCTTTCTTTCTACAACACCGTTTTGTTGAGGTACATATGGTGAAGAAAATTGATGATATATTCCATTTTCAGCACAAAAGTGATCAAAATGTTTATTTTTAAATTCGGTTCTGTTATCACTTCTAATTGCTTTTAAAGATCCTAGGTGATCAATTGATAATCTAAGAAATAAAGTTCTAAAGTGACTAAAAGCTTCATTCTTAGATGCCATAAAGTAAACCCAAGAGTATCTAGAATTGTGAGACCTATGTGTGCTGAATACATTGGCTTTGACAATAAAATTTTGAATGCTGCCATAACATCTTTCTAGCAAGGTCCGACTTTAGCTCCGACATGTCTATGTTAAGCTCCGATATGTTCTTGCTAGGTCTGACTTATGTTGGTTAGCTCCGACATGTTTTTCTAGCTCCGGCGCTAGGTTGTACTAGCTTTGGTAAGCTCTGGTGCTAGGTTGTACTAGCTTTGGTAAGCTCTAGCTCAAGCTCCGGTTAGCTTTGGCAAGGTTCGGAGCTTGACCGCAATGTTCCTGGTTTTACTGTGATTTATCTTGAACTTTCTTTACATTGATGGAAATATTGCTTTGTATTCGTTTGCTATGTTTTTGGTGTGTTTTGGTTGATATGGCTGATATCATTTTACTGTGGTTTTGCAACATGCTTATGTGAGGTGCTCACGTAAGGTGTTGTGTTCAGAACTAATTTGAGTCAAGTCGTGGACTTGGGCTCGTACGGAATTGTTGTTTATTCATGTGCAGGTGTTGTTGGAGTTCGATACATGGCTAGTGGCGGGATCCATTGAACTGGTCTTAGGTAGAAGATGGGGTTCAACAACCAAGTTCAGGAGGTATTGTAGTTGAGTTGATCGGGAGGTCGCACAACATGTATGAATCAAGAACAATGCATATGAAGGTATTGTGGACGTCGTCGGAAGATGTTTCCACGTGTGCAAGGAGTGCATGGACGTGGCTACATGGTTCTGTGGCTACGTGGATGTAAAGAATTGGTCGGAAAGGTCCAACCGACTAGGTCATGGACTCATGCTGCGGCTGAGTCGTGTTTGACTCAAATATGGAAAGATTTGAGTTGGTTATGATAGGATTTCGTGTGGGTCATGAATTGGAGTTGTTATAGGAATGTGGGATACGTTCCTAAGGTGTTTGTAACTCTTAAGATTGCTTCTACCTGCGTATAGAAGAGTCCTAATCAGTTATGGAATGTTTCGATTCATGATTTGAGTAGGATTAGAGTCCTAATTGAGATTGGGTTGGCCTAAGGGCTGGTTATATAAGCAAGGGAGGCCATAGATTGTGGGAGACGACTTTCAGGCTGTTCCTCTTGTGTTCTATTGAATAAAATTCGTAGTCGAAAGGAACTTTTGTTCCTTGTTCGTCCGACTTGTTCCAGACAAGTTTTTCTCGTCGAGTTTCTACACAGCACTACCTTTCTTCAGTGATTTTATCATAACTCGAGTTTTACAGATCCAATTGACGTGATTCTTTTTGTTTTGTCTTCACAACTTGGTTTTATATCATCTTTCAAAATTTCACAGTAATTGGATTTATAGTTTCTGATATACATGAGTTTCTTTGCAGTGTTCCAGAACTGTTTTTCTCGGGTAGGAAAGATTGACCTTTGTTCGATCTTTCAATCGTAACTTGAGTTTCTATTGACGGATTTGAGTGATTCTTGTTGTTTCATCATCTTTACTCGATTCTCTCGGATATCTATCAATTTTGTCACGGTGAAACACGTTTAGATTAGTCTCACACACGATTTCTTTAACAGATCATTTTTCTGCCGAAGGGGTTGGGATTTAATTGTTTCCGCTGCGTAAGATTTTTAAATCTACCATTCACCCCCTGGTAGCTTTTCATGTGCTCTTCGATCCTACAATTGATATCAGAGCCACGGTGCTCTAATCTTTGTGATTTGCACGTGTTTTGACTAATCATCATGGAGAAATACTCTGCAAAATCTTGTGTCTTTAGTTGTATTGATTTTCAGGTTTGGCAGGCACGTATGGAAGCCTTTATCCAGGCTCAAAGCTTCACAATACGGGAGAAGATATACAAGCCTTACAAAGTGCCGTCAAACGATCAAGGTACAGCTACAAATCTGAGAGATGTCGACAACAACAACAAGGCTCGGAACTTGATCATAAAAGGATTAACTCAAAGTGACTTCGACCGTGTTGCACACCTCTGATCTTCATATGATGTGTGGAAAGCACTTTGTGACTACCACGAAGGATCCAAAACGATCAAGGAGGTAAGGCAAGACATGTTCATGAAAGAATACATGCGTTTTGAGATGCAACCCGATGAGTCAATTGACGATCTCTTTGCTTGTTTTAACAAAATTCTCAGCAACTTGCGTAGTGTCAATGTTAAATTTTCAGATGCTGAAAATGCTAGACAATTACTAAGTGCATTAGACATATCAATTTGGGAGATGAAAGTCACATCTATTCGTGAATCTACTGTCATGAGTACACTTACATTAGATGTCCTTTATTCTAGATTGAAAACTCATGAAATTGACATAATCTCACATACGAACCCCAACAAGTCTCTTGCATTTGTTTCTGAACGTGATATGCCTAGCTCTGGCCAATCTTCATCTTGTGGTACACTTGCTTTGTTGTCCTCTCTATCCCTTGAACAGAATGAGGAGTTTCCAGAGGAGGAGCTAGTATTTCTCTCTACTAGGTTCTCAAAAGCATTGCAAAATGTGAGAACTAGAAGGAGAGGAAGCTCCGGACCTCAAAGATGTTTCAAATGTGGTAAGACATGACATTTTTGTTCAGATTGCCCTAACCTTTCAGGTCCTACTTCCCGGGATGAAAAGCAAACAAGGACGAAGCAGTCCTCAAAAAACGATAAGAAAAAAAAAGAAGGGTTTTACAGGACGTCAATTGGTGAGCAGTTTTATCTCTGCACTCGAGGAACTTGGCTGAAGTGACGTGGACATTGGAAGTGATGAAGATGAAGATGATTTGGCAAACTTGTGCTTCATGGCGGGCAAGTCAAGATCAAGTATGGAGGAGACAGAACACAACAACGACAATGAAGAGGTATGTCCTACTTGTGAAGAAATGTGTGATGCTATTTCTCATGTCACTATTATATTCAAGAAAATGGACAAAAAGCTTAGGTATAGTGCTGCTAAAGTTGAATCACTAGAATATGAAATCAACCATTTAAAAACTTTGATTCCTAGTGATGATGCATGTCCCTCATGTGATTTAATATATGAACAATTGTCCTCATTATGAAGTGCGCACACCTCCACACTTGATAAACTTGAGTTAGAAATTGAAAAGAATATAGAGCTTGCTGCACTTAATGATAAAAACTTGAAAGATGCTAGTTGTTCTACATTTGATTTGCATTGTTCTACTTGTGATGATCTTGATAAGAAACTACAAGATGCTATGAATGAAATTTCTATATTGAACAATGCTTTACGTTCTCATGATGTTAAATTTTGTTCCAATTGCAAATTAAAAGGAAAAATTTCATGTGAAAGTTGCCTTGATCTGTCCAATAAACTTGATAACATGCATAGGACATTAGATCGGTTTTGTAATGGGAATAAGAACCTAAACTTGCTGCTGAATTCTTCCAA
The DNA here is from genome assembly GCA_036927565.1 of Tuctoria greenei. Taxonomy (NCBI): domain Eukaryota; kingdom Viridiplantae; phylum Streptophyta; class Magnoliopsida; order Poales; family Poaceae; genus Tuctoria; species Tuctoria greenei. The sequence continues at coordinate 204,949,535 of JAYESD010000001.1, forward strand.
GTCTTGCAATAATAAAACTGGTTTAGGTTTTGATTCTCATGATCATGCTAAGGCACATACACCTAAAATTGTAAAGCCATTAGGAAGTGGTTTGATTCAAACAGTTCCTAAACAAAAAGAAGTGGTTTTCAAATCTACAGGAGTGTTGTCTCATTCGGTTTCAAATTAAAATGTTGCTTGCTCATCTAGACATGAACACAAAGTTAAATTTCATTGTACCTACTATGGTAAAGATGGTCATGTCATAGATTTTTGTTATAGACTAGCTAAACAACAGAAAATGAAAGAATGATTGCTAGATCTCATAACTTTCATGCAAAATTTGCTGCACTTGCTAAATCGCATGATAGGAACATGCAATCTGCTGTAATGAGTCGAAAACATGCAAAGGTTGCTCCTAAACCTCCTGTTTTTTTGTGCTACACATGTAACATCTCATAGGATAGTAGTTGGGTACAAAAATCCTCAAGCTTTGGCTCATAAACCTGCTGTTATATCTCAGCTTTAGCGTGTTATTCCTGTTGGACGTCGTGTGATTCAGTACTGGATTCCTAAATGTCTTTTGACTAACCCCAGTATTGAGTCATCGACGTATTGTGCTTCTATGTAGGTTACACGCTTGAGAAAGGAGAACCTTCTGATTGTGGATTCAGGTTGCTCACGCCACATGACCGGTAACAAAGAATGCTTCTCCTCTCTCTCTTTTGTGTCACGTGTAGAGAATGTGACTTTTGCCAATAATTCTTCAACTCCTATAATTGCTAAGGGTTCGGTTAGAGTAAATAATCACTACAATTTGAAGGATGTGGCACTTGTTAAAAATTTGAAATACAACTTGCTTTCTGTTTCACAACTGCTAGATGAAAATCTTGAAATTATTTTCACAAAGAATTGCTGCAAAGTTATAAATTTAAATAGTGAGCTTATTTTTAACATGTCTCGGTTTGGAAGAGTTTTCAAAGCTGATTTTGATATGTCTTCCTCTAAGCATAGGTGTCTAGTTGCTAATGATTCAAATGACTTATATTTTTTGCATCGTAGACTTGGTCATGTAGGCTTTGATCATCTAACGCATGTTAGTGCTCTTGATCGCATACGTGGGCTGCCTAAGCTTAAAGGGGACAAATAAATCGTGTGCTCTTCTTGTAGACATGCTAAGATGGTTTCAGGTTCACATACTCCTCTCACAATGATCACGTCAACTGAACCGTGTCAACTTTTGCACCTTGACACCTTAGGACCTTCACGCGTTCAATCCTTCGGAGGTAAATGATATGTTCTTGTGATATTTGATGATTATTCTAGATACTCTTGGGTTTACTTTATGGCATCTAAGAATGAAGCTTTTAGTCACTTTAGAACTTTATTTCTTAGATTATCAATTGATCACCCAGGATCTTTAAAAGCAATTAGAAGTGATAACAGAATTGGATTTAAAAATCAATCTTTTGATCACTTTTATGCTGAAAATAGAATAGATCATCAATTTTCTTCACCATATGTACCTCAACAAAATGGTGTAGCAGAAAGAAAGAACATAACCTTAGTTGAGATGGCTAGGACTATGCTTGATGAATATCAAACTCCTAGGAAATTTTGGGCTGATGCGATTGCAACTGCTTGTTATGTCTCAAATCATGTTTTCTTGCGCGCTAAGGTACGTAAAACACCATATGGGCTCCGATTTGGACATAGGCCTAGTGTTACACACTTTTGGGTCTTTAGTTGCAAATGCTTTGTTAAGAAACATGGTAATCTTGATAAATTTGAACCTAGATAAGTTGATGGCATGTTTCTTGGTTATCCATCTCATACTAGAGGCTATTGTGTGCTTTTACTTGACACTAACAAAATTATGGAGACTTGTGAGGTGTCTTTTGATGAAGCTAGCCTAGGTACTAGCTCAAACATTGCAGGTCCAGATCCATATCCGCAGGGGGAGAGCATTTTCATTAAAGATGAGGAAGAGGTGGAGCTGCTGCCCGAATATTCAGCAGCTAATGACATTGTTCCAGCTCCTTATTTTGATTCACAGCCAGCACCGACGACCACCATTGCTGGTCCAGATCCTCCTCAAGTCACAATCTCATCGATTCGTGATGAACATGAAGAAGAAGAAGATTGTGAAGTGTCCACTCCCCTCCGTGTTCTCAAAATTCATCCTCCACAACAAATTATTGGAAGCTTGTACGAAGGGGTCACACGGTCCAGGTTTTGCGATGCAAACTCTCATGCTCATTCTGCTTTTGTTGCTTCTTTTGAACCCAAAGATATATCACACCCACTCACTAATGAATCTTGGATTATTGCCATGCAAGAAGAGTTAGAAAATTTTGAAAGAAATAATGTTTGGAAACATGTACCTCCACCTCAAGGTCACACTTTAAATGGAACTAAATGAGTGTTTAAAAATAAACAAAGTGAGGATGGGGTTATGGTTAGGAATAAGGCTAGGTTGGTTGCTCAAGGTTTCACTCAAGGTTAAGGTCTAGATTTTGACAAAACTTTTGCTCCTGTTGCTAGATTAGAATCCATAAGAATTTTGCTAGCTTTTGCTGAATCGAAAGGTTTTAAGCTATATCAAATGGATGTTAAAAGTGCTTTTCTTAATGGCTACACAGATAAGGAGGTTTATGTCAAACAATCACTGGGTTTTGAAAATCCAGATTTTCCTAATCGTGTTTACAAACTGTCCAAAGCCTTGTACGGTCTCAAACAAGCCCCTAGAGCATGGTATGATAGGTTAAAAACGTTCTTACTTGAAAAGGGGTTTACCATGGGCAAGGTTGATAAAACTCTTTTTGTGCTTAAGCATGGCAATGACTCATTATTCGTTCAAGTGTATGTGGATGATATTATCTTTGGTTGTGCTTCTCATGATCTCGTGTCCAATTTTTCAGCTATGATGGGTTCATAATTTGAGATGAGTATGATGGGAGAACTCACGTACTTTTTGGGGCTGCAAATCAAGCAAACCAAGGAGGGTACCTTTGTGCATCAAACGAAGTATACAAAAGACCTCCTAAGGCACTTCAACATGGACAAAAGCAAGCCTCTTTGGACACCAATGGGAACAGCAACAACACTTGAACTTGATGAAGATGGTGAACCCGTGGATCAAAAAGAATATAGAAGCATGATCAGATCACTTTTGTACCTCACGACATCAAGACCGGACATACAATTCAGCGTATGTCTTTGTGCACGGTTTCAAGCCTCCCCACGTGCTTCACATCGTCGAGCCGTCAAAAGGTTTCTCAGGTACTTACATGGAACTCTAGAATATGACATTTTTCTTCCTTCTTCCTCAACCGTTACTTTGAAAGCTTTTTCGGATGCTTATTTTTGGGGTTGTAGGATTGATAAGAAAAGTACTTCCGATGCTTGTCATTTTCTTGGTAATTCACTTGTTGCTTGGTCCTCTAGAAAACAAAACTCAGTTGCACAATCCACAGCTGAATTTGAATATGTTGCTGCTTCTAGTGGTTGCTCACAAATTCTTTGGATTGTTCAAACACTTAAGGACTATGGGGTTGATCTAGATAGTGCCCCTTTGTTTTGTGATAACACTAGTGCCATTTGCATTGCTAAAAACCCCCATGCAACATTCTAGAACTAAGCACATTAACATTAGGTATCACTTTTTCCGTGATAATGTTGAAAAAGGAAATATTGTGCTTCACCATGTAGATACCGAACAACAATTGGCTGACATTTTTAAAAACCTTTGGATTTCACTCGTTTTTGTTTCATTTGTAGTAAAATAGGGGTTATGCATCCTCATGGATTACATTGAGGGGGAGTTTTCAAACTTGAGAAGTCTATGTGTGAATCTGAAATTAAAATAATATGACCATAGTATTTCATACATATATAACTTTGTGATTCCTTTTACATGCTGAAAGTTCTTACTACATTACTCGTGTTATACATTTTGTAGTTTTTGCCATGTATAGTAATTGGAATAATTACTAACACTAAATCTGGTCATGGTCGAACTTTCTTGCTGTTTTGAACTTGTTGCATGCTCACAAGTGCTTTTAATCATAAATAGTTAATCAAGTAATTAACTTACATGTTGAGCTTTTATGGTCAAATATAAATTGAGAAAAGATCAAGAGAATATGCATGCATCACACTTCTTTTTTTTTAGATGGCTTATCATTGCACTTAGATATGAACTTAGAAGAAGTTGTGTAAGACTAAAACCATGTCCTTAAGCTTCTGATTGTCAAATGACATAGGCTTGGCTTGGTTGGTTAGAATAAGGTTGATGCGCATATAATCTCTTGCAAATATCATATGATCTAAATTTGTGCTTTGAAAAATAATAAAATGCAGCAACAAGTGTCATGCTTTCAGGTATTGAAATAGTTAAGTTTGTGAGATCATGACTTGTTTAAATTGAAAATTACATTTGATCTCTAGCATGGCTTACACTACTTTATGTATCTCATTGTCCTGATAGTGTAAGTTACTTGATAGTATAACTTGGATGAGCTTTGTTTATATGTATATGTTATAATATGCTCATAACATTTGAAATTCCTCTTTTGAACCTTGCTGAATACATTGTCAAAAGGGGAGAGATAATATGGTGAATTTTTAAAGACAAGTATGAAAGGGGGAGAAATAGATTACACATTGCACATATTCATAATTGTTTTGGCACGATTCTTCTCAGGGGGAGAATTTGTTTTTCTTCTCATTTTATTTCTGTTTTACAAAGGGGGAGAAATTGTTTTCAAAACTTTTAATGTGAATAAGCCAATGTTTGGATTTTAAGTGGTGTTGCCAATGCATTCATCAAGGTGGAGATTGTGAGACTTATGTGTGCTGAATACATTGGCTTTGACAATAAAAGTTTTGAATGCTGCCATAATATCTTTTTAGCAAGGTCCGACTTTAGCTCCGACATGTCTTTGTTAAGCTCCGATATGTTTTTGCTAGGTCCGACTTATGTTGGTTAGCTCTAACATGTTTTTCTAGCTCTAACGCTAGGTTGTACTAGCTTTGGTAAGCTCCAGTGCTAGGTTGTACTAGCTTTTGTAAGCTTTGGCTCAAGCTCCAGTTAGCTTTGGCAAGGTTCAGATCTTGATTGCAATGTTCCTGCTTTTACTATGAATTATCTCGAACTTGCTTTACATTGATGGAAATATTTCTTAGTATTCATTTGCTAAGTTTTTGGTGTGTTTTGGTTAATATGGCTGATATCATTTTACCGTGGTTTTGCAACATGCTTATGTGAGCTGCCCACGTAAGGCGTTGTGTTCGGAACTAATTTGAGTCATGTTGTGGACTTTGGCTTGTACGGATTGGTTGTTTATTCATGTGCAGGTCTTGCTTGAGTTCAAGACATGGCTGGTAATGGGATCCATTGAACTAGTCTTAGGGAGAAGATGAGGTTCAACAGCCAAGTTAGGAGGAATTGTGGTTGAGTTGATCGGGAGGTCACGCAACATGTATGAATCAAGAACAATGCATATGAAGGTATCGTGGACGTCGTTGGAAGATGTTTGAACGTGTGAAAGGAGTGCATGGACGTGGCTACATGGTTCTGAGGCGTGATAAAGAGATGTGGACGTAAAGAATTGTTCGGAAAGGTCCAACCGACTAGGTTATGGACTCAAGTTGCGGCTGAGTCGTGTTTGACTCAAATATGGAAAAATTTGAGTTGGTTATGATAGGATTTCGTGTGGGTCACGAATTTGAGTTGTTTTAGGAATGTGGGATACGTTCCTAAGGTGTTTGGAAGTCTTAAAATTGCTTCTATCTGCGTATAGAAGAGTCCTAAGCAGTTATGGAAAGTTTCGATCGTGATTTGAGTAGGATTAGAGTCCTTGTTGAGATTGGGTTGGCCTAAGGGCTGGTTATATAAGCAAGGGAGGCCAGAGCTCATGGGATACGGCTTTTGGGATGTTCCTCTCGTGTTCTATTGAATAAAATTCATAGTTGAAAGGAACTTTTGTGTCTTGTTCGTCCGACTTGTTCCAGACAAGTTTTTCTCGTCGAGTTTCTGCACAACACTACCTTTCTTCGGTGGTTTTATCAAAACTCGAGTTTTACAGATCCAATTGATGTGATTCATTTTGGGTTGTCTTCACAATTTGATTTTCTATCATCTTTCAAAATGTCATGGTCATTGGATTTATGGTTTCTGATCTACACGAGTTTCTTTGCACTGTTCCAGAACTATTTTTCTGGGGTAGGACAGATTGATCCCTGTTCGATCTTTCGATCGTAACTTGAGTTTATTTCGACGGATTTAAGTGAGATATCTATCAGTTTTGTCTTGGTGAAACACATTTAGATTAGTCTCACACACAATTTATTTAATAGATCATTTTTCTGCCGAAGGGGTTAAGATTTAATTGTTTACGTTGCGTAAGATTTTTTAATCTACCATTCACCCCCCTCTTGTAGCTTTTCACGTGATCTTCGATCCTACCAGAATAATCATTAACAATCACTAGAACATACCATTTACCTTCGAAGGATTGAACACGTGAACGTCCTACGGTGTCAAGGTGCAAAAGTTGACCCGGTTAAGTTGTTATGATCATTGTGACAGAAGTATGTGAACCTGCAACCGTCTTAGCATGTATACAAGAAGAGCACACAATTTCGTTGTGCCCTTTAAGCTTAGGCAACCCACATATGCGATCAAGAGCACTAATACGCGTTAGATGATCAAAGCCTACGTGACCAAGTCTATGATGCAAAAAATATAAGTCCTTTGAATGATAAGCAACTAGACACCTATGCTTGGAGGAAGACATATAAAAATCAGCTTTAAAAACTTTTCCAAACCAATACATCTTAAAAATAAGGTCACTATTTGAATTTACAACTTTGCAACAATTTTTATTGAAAATAATTACCAGATTTTCATCTAGCAGTTGGGAAACAGAAAGCAAGTTGTATTTCAAATTTTTAACAAGTGCCACATCATTCAAATTGTAGTGATCATTTACTCTAACTGAACCCTTAGCAATTATAAGATTTGAAGAATTATCGGCAAAAGTAACGTTCTCTACACGTGACACAAAAGAGAGGGAGGAGAACCAATCTTTGTTACCGGTCATGTGGCATGAACAACCTGAATCCACAATCCAAATGTTCTACTTCTTCAAGCATGTAACCTACATAGAAGAACAATACGTCGATGACTCAATACTGGGGTTAGTCAAAAGGCATTTAGGAATCCAGTACTGAGTCATACGACGTTCACAGGAAAAACACGCGAAAGTTGAGATAAAACAATAGGTTTATGTGTCAAAGTTTGAGATTTTTTTGTTCTTAACTACTGACCTATAAGGTGTTACTTGTGTAGAACAAAAATTAGTAGCTCTGAAGGCAAAAACAGGAGTTCCGTAGGGAACAACAGAAGGTCCAGAGGCAAAAACTGAAGCTTCGGAGGTAAACTTTGAATGGTTTTTACTCATAACAGCAGGTTCCATGTTCCTGACATTTGGTTTAGTATGTGCAGCAAATTTTGCATGAGACTTATAAGATCTAGCTTGCATTCTTTCCTTTTTTTTGTTGTTTAGCTAGTTTATAACAAAAATCTATAACATGACCATCTCGACCACAATAGGTACAATGAAATTTAACTTTGTGTTCATGTCTATATGAGCATGCAATATGTTTATTTGGACCCGAATGTGACAACACTCTTGCAGATTTAAAAACCACCTCTTTTTGTTTAGGAACTATTTTAATCAAACCACTTCCTGATGGCTTTACAATTTTAGGTAGATGTGCTTTAGCATAAGCATGAGAATCAAAATCTAAACTAGTTTTATCATTGCGAGATTTGGATGAATTCAGTAGCAAGTATAGATTTTTGTTCCCAATACAAAACTGCTCTAGTGTCCTATTTATGTCATCAAGTTTTTTAGACAATTCTAGGCAGTTTTCACATGACGTTTTTCCTTTTAATTTGCAATTAGAACAATATTTAACTTCATGAGCACGTAAAGCATTGTTCAGTATTGAAATTTCATTCATAGCATCTTTTAGTTTCTTTTCAAGATCATTACAGGTAGCACAATGCAAATCAATTGTAGAACAAGAAGCATCTTTTAAGTTTCTGTCATTAAGTGCAACGAGCTTTTTGTTCTTTCGATCTCTAACTCAAGTTTATCAAGAGTGGAGTGTGCACTTCTTAAGGAGGACAATTGTTCATATATTAAATCGCATGAGGAACAAGAATCATCACTAGGAATCAAAGTTTTCCATTGACTAATTTCGGATTCTAGTGACTCAATTTTAACAGCATTGTGCCTAAGATTTTTGTCATTTTTCTTAACCATAACAGTTGCACGAGATATAGCATCACACATTTCATCACAAGTAGGACATACCTCTTGGTTGTCACCGTTGTGTTCTGCATCCTCCATACTTGATCTTGACTTGCCCACCATGAAACGCAAGTTTGCCAGATCATCTTCATCTTTGTAACTTCCAATGTCTACATCACTCAAACCAAGTTCTTGAAGTGAGGTGATGAAACTGTTTATCAGTTTGCATCTGTAAAACCCTTCTTTTTGTTGTTGATGATGCCAGAAGAGAACTTGAGTTTATTCTGCTTTTCATCATGGGTAGAAGGACCTAAAAGGTTAGGGCAATATGTACGATAGTGTCCTGTCTTACCACATTCAAAGCATCATTGAGGTCTGGAGCTTCCTCTCCTTCTAGTTCTCACATTTTGCAATGCTTTTGATAACCAATTAGAGATGAGTGCTAGCTCCACTTCTAGAAATTCTTCAATCTGTTCCAGGGTTAGTGAAGACAACAAAGCAAGTGTATTGCTAGATGAAGATTGGCCGGAGCTAGGCATATCACGTTGAGAAACAAATGCAAGAGACTTGTTGGGGTTCTTACGTGAGATTATGTCAATTTCATGAGTTTTCAATTTAGAATATAGAACATCTAATGTAAGTGTACTCATGAGAGTAGATTCACGAATAGATGTGACTTTCATCTCCCAAATTGACATATCTAATGCACCTAACAATTGCCTAGCATTTTTAACATCTGAAAAATTAACATTGACACTACGCAAGTTGCTGAGAATTTATTAAAGCGAGCAAAAAGAAAGTCGATAGACTCACCGGGTTGCATCTCGAAATGCATCTATTCCTTTTTGAACATATCTTGTCTTACCTCTTTGATTGTGTTGGATCCTTCGTGGTAGTCACAGAGTGCTCTCCAGACATTGTACGCCGATCGGAGGTGTGCAACACGGTCGAAGTCGCTTTGAGTTAGTCCCTTTATGATAAAGTTTTGAGCTTTGTTGTTATTGTCGACATCTCTAAAATTTGTAGATGTGACTTGATCGTTCGATGGCACGTTGTAAGGCTTACACGTTTTCCTATATCGCGAAGCCTTGCGCTTGGATAAAAGCTTCCGTTCGTGCCTTCCGAACCTGAAAATCAATACCAACAAACACACAAGGTTTTGCCGAGTATTTCTCCATCAGGATTAGTCAAAAGCACCTGCGAATCACAAAGATTAGAGCACTGTGGCTCTAATATCAATTGTAGGATCAAAGAGCACGTGCAAAGCTACCAAAGGGGGGGGGGGTGAATCGTAGATTAAAACTTTTTAGCGGAAGCAACAAAACATCCCTCGGCAGAAAACCGATTTGTTAAAGAAACCGTGTGTTTGACTAATCTAAATGTGTTCAACTGTGACAAAACTAGTATAGATTGTATAAAATCAATTCACGAAGACGTCACAACAAGAATCACAAAAATCCGTCGAGAAAAATTCATGTTACGATCGAAAGATCGAACAAAGGTCAATCTGTCCTACCCGAGAAAAACAGTTATGGAAAACTGCAAAGAAACTCGTGTAGATCAGAAACCACAAGTCCTTTGACCGTGAAATTTTCACTGACGATATAAAATCAAGTTGTGAAGAAAACCCAAGAAGAATCACGTCAATCAATACTTCCGAGCACAAGTCCTCGACTTGACTCTTGTTAGTTCCGAAACCACAACACCTTACGTGAGCACCTCACATAAGCATGTTGCAAACCATAGCAAATTGATAACAACAATAACCACCAAAACACACAAAAAGCATAGTAAAAGATTACTAAGCAAACTTTCCATCAATGTAAAGCAAGTACGAATCATTGAAGTTAAAAGCAGAACCACTGCGATCAAACTCTGAACCTTGCCAAAGCTAACCGAACCTTAAACTGGAGCTTACCAAAGCTAGCAGGACCTAGCACCAGAACATACCAAAGCTAGTCGGACCTAGCATCGGAGCTAACCAAATCTACTCACACCTAGCTCTGGAGCTAACCAAAGCTACTTGCACCTAGGCAAAGAAGTCGGTCCTAGCATCGGACCTTGCAGAAGCTACCCAAAACAAGCCGGACCTTTCGTCAGACCTTGCAGGAGCACAGACCTAAAATCGGACCTCGTTACAAAGGTTTTTTGGTAGTATTGAAAACTTTTATCATCAAAGCCGATGTATTCAACACACATAGGTCTCACAGAATCAGCCTTTGAGGTGAATAACAAAGTTAAATTTCACTCCATTACCTTTCCAACAAGTATTTGTTTGCCACCAGATCAATTGTAGTTGAGGAGATATGATTTTGCCAGGTTGACAGTTTTTTGAAGACTTGGGACAACATCCATTTGGAGGTACCTACTTTGATCTATTTGTTTCTTGCATTTCTGATCCATATTCATCAAAATACAAAACTATAACGTTGTAGTCTGACTTATATGATTTATAAAAATGTTTCATAAGCCTCTTAGTGATTTTTATTTTTGGAATTTATGAGCAAATTTAGAATTGTACAGAAGCTATGTCCAGAATTTTTGTGGACTTTTAACCAATTTAGAGTGGGATTCTAGTCTCGGAGTGAGTAGAAAGATGGTAGAGGACTTCTAAAGATCTCCAATAAGTATTAATTTGCCTTCATCGCATTTATTTTTGAGAGATATGGATTTTCAAAGTTGGACAAAGTTCCCAAATATTTGGAGAAATTTTGATAGCACATCTTTTGGATGTTGTGGATTTGGCCACAATTTTACAAATAGATATATTCAAAATTTGATAGGAATTTAAATTACAACATTGTTACAGATCTTGTAAGGATTCGAGAACTGCATTAGATGAAGCCATTCAATTTTTCTTCTAAGAGATATGACAAAAATGGTAGAAGATACAGAAATTGTTCCAGTTTCTGTCTAGATTTGGCATAGTTTGGAAATTTGTAATTTTCAATGGTGTCGAAGTGTGCCAATGACACTTGCTCTGGTACTACTAAGAACCACTGGATGAACGAGCGCAAGGACTCTCCCGAATTTTGCCATACTGGAAAAAGATCCAGCTCAGTGCTAGGACAAGTATAATCACTTTTGAAGTTGGCAATGAACTGACGGCATAGCTCTCCGCAACTATAGATTGAGTTCGCGGGTAAGTTAATGAACCATGACCGGACACTTCTGGTCAAGGAAACTAGGAAGTAGTTGGCCATGACGACCTCATTCCCTCCTACAGCAAGGACGGCGGTGGGGTAGATCTGCAGGAACTCGACGTGGTTGACTGTCCCGTCGTACTTTTCTGACAAGTGAGGCCCGAACTTGGGTGGCCACTCCACCATGCGAAGATGTGGCGCAAGTGCCACACAGCCACCACCTTCTCCTAGAGGATAAGGATCCTCTAGGATGTGTTGCCTCCCACGATTGCGCTCGATGGTGACTCGACCATCTTGCTCCACGTAACAGTGGTTGAATTCCGCCCTGAGGTCCTTGTCGGCAGCCTTGACACTTTGTGAGTGCGATAGTCCATTGAAGGAGTGCATGACATCGTGTGTTACGATGGCGCATATGTCCTTTGCGATGGCACAAGACCGAGTCATCCTGAGAGGTTCCTGTTGCAGGTCGGCGCCGGCCTAGGCCTGGGTTGCGGCGGATTGTTGAGTGCAGTAGTTGTAGTGGCGACCAGATGGTCGACATCATTGCGCCACTGCTCCAGCACTGCAGGAGATGCGTCTGGTGCTGGTTGTTGTTGGAGAAGATTTGGTGCTGCAATCAACGCATTCTCTAGGCTTGAAGTCGATTCAGTGACCGATGCTAGGACACCATCCTGCATCTGAGTAGCAGCAGCTGCTGCAATAGGTGGTGGCCTGTTGTTTCTGAGCATATGCCCTGCACCAGCTTGTGGATCTCTGGTGGGGTTAGCACCAGGACGGTGAGAGGTGTCGCCAGCTTCATTTCCTCCTCCAGCTTTTGCAGCTGGGCCATAGGAAGCAGCAATGGAGTTCACCATTGTTGATCTTGAAATTCTTTGAGAACCCCCCTTCTTGGCACGCCAAATGTTGAACTGTGCCGACGATACTTCCCCCGATATTACTAAGAAGTAGTCTGCAGAGGTTCTTTTTCGGAGGGGCGTAAACTCAAAGAACTCAAAACAAGGTGAACACAAGGATTTTTATGTGGTTCGGGCCGCCTGAGTGTAATACCCTACTGCACAGGGGTTTGTGTGTTGTATTTTAGTGTTTGAGTGTGGCTGAGCTCAGTTGACTATGCTTGAGTGTGTATGAGATCATATTGGTCTTTCTACCACGTAGCACAAACCTTTTATATGCCAAGGTCTGGCTGTTACATGAGGCCGAGGCCCAACAGGTGGCGCCGGACTATTATGCACCCTGTACATGATCTAGGACACTTAATAGTGGCTTTAATTCTGTTTTAACGTGCCCTAATGGCAATGTTACCACGCTTGAAGGTATAGCTGATCGTTCGTCATTAATGCAGAGTTAATGATGCGTTAACCAGGTCTTGAAACCGCTGATTTATGGTATTGAATGTCAACACCTTTATTGGACAGTTGGATATCTCGGAGTACTTCCCGTTGGAGAGGTAGGGTACAGACCCACGTGGCAGCAGCAGAGCCACCCTTAGCTGGGAGGCACGTCCAGAGCCGCAGGACACGTGGTAGCACCGCAGCTACCCTTAGAAGGGAGGCAGGTCTGAAGCTGCAAGGAATGTGGAAGTACTAGATCCACACTTAAGAGGGAGGCAAGTCCAGAGTTGCGTGACACGTGGCAGCACCAGAGCCACCCTTAGGAGGGAGGAAAGCCCGGAGCTGCGGGAAACGTGGCAACACTAGAGCCACCCTTAGGAGGGAGGCATGCCCGGAGCTGCAGGACACGTGGCAGCACAAGAACCGCCCTTAGGAGGGAGGCACGTCCGGAGCCGCGGGACACGTGGCAGCATCGGAGCTACCCTTAGGAGGGAGCCAAGTACAGAGCTGCGAGACACGCGGCCTCCGATGGTCTTCTTTCCTAGAAGGTGGGACTGAACGCTTCTTTCTCTAGTAAGCGAGGGTAGCTGGTCCGCAGGGTACCGACAGTGGCCCTCGGGCCCAACTTGGGGGAGGTTTTGATCCAACAGGTGGGGCCACTGTCAGACCTTCCCGCGTTGCTGCTTCAACTTTTCACTATGGCAGTTGAAACAACAACACGTCTTTGTACCACTAATATGTGGCCCTTCTTGATTTGGTAGATGTGATGCATGGCGTGCGGATCCCATGCATTGAATAGTGCTATCTTCCAATATAATTTTCATATCAGTTCCCAGCGCAATCTTTGTAGCCCTTTCAATCCGCCTTCCTTGGATTCCCAACACCTCATCATGACAACGGTTCACCTAGTGCGACTTTTTTTGGCCAAGCGGACCTGGGTCCCCTTGTCATCGACGAAGGTAACTATGCGGTGCATAACAAAGCTCCGCGTGCAGTTGCCATCCATGTGTTGCAGAGGATAATAAAGGGAGGAGTTTGCACAATGAAGGAACTCTTACGCTTTGATCTGTTTCCTTGAGCATAGAAGTCTCCACCTCCTTCTCTGCCTTGTGCTCTCCGCTTTGCTCCACTTACAGCCTTGAAAACTGGTCTTCTCCCCTCCAAGCTCATCAGCAAGAGGTACATTGTGAGACTTCGGAAATTGATGGGCTAGCAAATTCCTTCATTTGACAACACAATGTATTGCGAGAGCCTTCCTTTCACCGAGAAAAGCTCCGAGGATATCGTCTTCTTCATGGCTGACACCATGGTTGGGTTAGTCCCTCCTATTTCTTCCTTCCTCCTGATGCTGCTGGAGGTGTATGGATTGCAATGTCACCACCTCAGCCCTTGTTCCATCCTACTGGTGGCGATCTTCGTCCACTTCTGTAAAATGTGGGTGTGTGTGAGGCCTTGCGTGCCGCTCTTCAGGATATTCCTAACTGGGAAATGTTCAGGCCTCATAGGAGCTTATTACATTGTGAGGTGCAGGAAGTCTCCGTACAAGTACATCCCAACTTTCTCCTCTGGGAAGTGGGATACCTGGAAGAGCAACTGGGTGATAGTCCGGACAGATAAGCATGACCGCTTGAAGTTGCTGTTGATGGCTGTTATATACCAATTTCACCCCTCAATATAACTCAATTATGTGAAAGAAATATCATTTCTTGCAAACATTACCTTTCTATTTAACCTATTTCCACTTGTCCTTGGAGAAAGTAGTGCATGCAGGGATTTTATGCAGAACTGAAGTGAAACAAGGGGATGGATCCTATAAAATATCATTCCAGCCAATCAAGCAATGACATTTGGCACCACATGGATCAAATGGCCCACAAACAAAAGTATCTGAGGCCATCAAACGATGTAGCACCAATATCAGTCAAAGGGACCCACCTGGCAAATACTTGGAGGAAGCATAGCCCTAACAGGGCTGAGACCATGTCGGCCGACCTCCCTAGTCAGCCAGCTAGGGAGTAGCACCAAACCCGGTCAAATGCCAAGTGTTGGCTCCTCCCGCCTTGAAGAGGTCATGGGTCACTGATTCGCGTGCTTTTGGTGGCAGGAACCAACCCTTCTCCAAGCTATAAATAGGACCCCTCACCCCTCACTTCAACACACACAACTTGAGTATTCATCCATTGTATCCACTACTCTCCATAGGATTAGTGGAGTATAGGCTATAGAGAGGAGAGTCTCTAGTCCATAGTCCAAGTAGGAGAGGAGTAGAAGGAGTCTCTTCCCAATTCCTAACTGGGAAATGTATGGATCTTATATTCCTATTTGTATTTGTGACTTTATTCTTAATAAAGATGTTATCTTTAGTCTTCTATTGTTCATAGACTTGGATGAAGCATTTCTTATTTGATTGTTGATTCCATGTATGTGGTAGGAGTAGTATTTATGATTATGCTATACCGTTGTCATTATATCACCATAAACACTACAAATCCCCACTATAGTCTAATTAGCTATGACATGATTATTTTAACATGAATCACTTATGCTATGAATTAACATTGGTTCATCAACGATTTAGTTCATTGCCTTAGGATGGCTTGTGCCTAGGATCTTAAGGTAATTACTTAATATGCTAGCATGGTGCTGGGATAGAAAGTCACATTGAATTTCTTGTAGACCGACGGATTGAGCAATAGGTGGTCACAACCCTATCTGTCCTTTGTAATCCTCCATGTTCGGCTATGCCACATGCTCTTGGCGGGAGTCATCCTAGTATTGCTAGGGGTAAACCCGTGCACGATGTGTTAATCCATTTAGCATGAGAATTCATAATTGACATGATCATTAGTAACTAACTTAGGCTATGTATATGTAAATTAGAAGCAGAGTAGGAGTCTATACCTAACCCTTAGCCTAGTCCCTCTTTATCCCATTTATCCCCTTAGGATAGAAAGCTTTTGTGTGTGTCACACTACTCCAATTATCATGTATCCATCCTTGCTATAACCTTTCCTAGATCACCCTAGCCTCTCCACTTCATGATTTCTTTACTTCCATCTAGCCTTCCTTTGGGAGAATATAAATGACACCCTTTGGGAATACACTTCGAGAGGAAATGCTACATCGATAGTTTCCGTGCGCTTGCGGATTCATATGTATAATATAAAATCTATTAACAAGCATTTATGGCACCACTGCAAGAGATGAATTGTTAGTAGTACGTAGGAATCATTAACAAGCATTTTCGGCGCTTTTGCCGGGGAAGGCAATCGAAGTATTTCATGATTAAGTTAATTGGATAGGACCCTATTAGGTTTTAGTAGGATGACCCTTCTTTTTTTTTGCATTCTATGTGAAAACAGGGTAGTGTATGTCTGATTTCCGCTTGACACCATTTTGTTAAGGTACATAGGGTGAAGAAAATTGATGATCTATTCCATTTTCAGCACAAAAGTGACCAAACGATTGATTTTTAAAATTGGTTCCATTATCACTTCTAATTGCTTCTAAAGATCCTGGATGATCAATTGATAATCTATGAAATAAAGTTCTAAAGTGACTAAAAGCTTCATTCTAAGATGCCATAAAGTAAACCCAAGAGTATCTAGAATAATCATCAACAATCACAAGAACATACCATTTACCTCCAAAAGATTGTACACGTAAAGGTCCTCCAAAAGTTGTCCTGGTTCAGTTGTCATGGTCATTGTGAGAGGAGCATGTGAACCTGCAACCATCTTAGCATGTATACAAGAAGGGCACACAATTTCTTTGTCCCCTTTAAGCTTAGGCAGCCTACGTATGTGATCGAGAGCACTAATACGCGTGAGATGATCAAAGCGTACGTGACCAAGTCTACGATGTTAAAAATATAGGTCTTTTGAATCATTAGCAACTAGATACCTATGCTTAGAGGATGACATATCAAAATCAGCTTTAAAAACTCTTCCAAACCGAGACATGTTAAAAATGAGCTCACTATTTGAATCTACAACCTTGCAGCAATTTTTATTGAAAATAATTTCCGGATTTTCATCTAGCAATTGTGAAACATAAAGCAAGTTGTATTTCAAGTTCTTAACAAGTGACACATCCTTCAAAGTGTAGTGATTATTTACTCTAACTGAACCCTTAGCACTTATAGGAGTTGAAGAATTATCAGTAAAAGTAACATTCTCTAAACGTGACACAAAAGAGAGGGAGGAGAATCATTCTTTGTTACCGATCATATGGCATGAGCAACCTGAATCCACAATCCAAATGTTCTCTTTCCTCAAGCTGTACCCTACATAGAAACACAATACGGCGATGACTCAATACTAAGATTAGTCAAAAGATATTTAGGAATCAAGTACCGAGTCACACGACGTCCAGCAGGAACAACACGCGAAAGCTGAGATAAAACAACAGGTTTATAAGCCAAAGTTTGAGGATTTTTGTACCCAACTACTGACCTACGTGGTGTAACATGTGTAGCACGAAAAAAAGTAGGTTTGGGAGCAAAATTTGCATGTTTTTGACTCATTACAGCAGGTTGCATGTTCCTAACTTTCAATTCAGCATGTGCATCAAATTTTGCATGAGAGTTATGAGATCTGGCTTTCATTTTTTCCTGTTTCTGTTGTTTAGCTAGTCTATAACAAAAATCTATGACATGATCATCTCTACCATAGTAATTACAATTAAATTTAACTTTGTGCTCATGTCTAGGTGAGCAAGCAACATATTTATTTTAAACTGAATGAGAAAGCACTCTTGCAGATTTGAAAACCACTTCTTTTTGTTTAGGAACTGTTTGAAACAAACAACTTCCTAATGGCTTTACAATTTTAGGTGGATGATCCTTAGCATGAGTATGGGAATCAAAACCTAAACCAATTTTATCAATGCAAAATTTAGAGGAATTCAGCAGCAAGTTCATATTCTTATTCCCATTACAAAACTCCTCTAGTGTCTTATTCATGTTATCAAGTTTATTAGAAAAGTATAGCTAGTGTTCACATGATGTTTTTACTTTTAATTTGCAATTAGAACAATATTTAACTTTATGAGAACGTAAAGGATTGCTCAAAATAGAAATTTCATTCATAGCATCATGTAGTTTCTTATTAAGACCATCACAGTGAGAACATTGCAAATCAATTGTTGAACAACAAGTATCTTTCAAGTTTTTATCATTATGTACAGCAAGATTTCTGTTCTTTTAAATTTCTAACTCAAGTTTGTCAAGTGTGCCGGTGTGCGCACTTCTTAAAGAGGACAATTGTTCATATATAAGCTCACATGAGGAACAAGAATCATCACTAGAAATCAAAGTTTTTAAATGATTAATTTCAGATTCTAGTGATTCAATTTTAACAACATTAGTTTTTTTTGTCCTTTTTCTTAAGTATGACAGTGGCACGAGAAATAGCATCACCCATTTCTTCGCAAGTGGGACATACCTCTTCAACGTCAATGTTTTGTTCTGCATCCTTCATACTTGATCTTGATTTGCCCACCATGAAGCACATATTTGCCAAATTCTCATCATCTTCACCACTTCCGATGTCCACATCGCTCGAGCCAAGTTCTTAAAGTGCGGAGACAAAGTTGTTTACTAGTTGGCAACCTGTAAGACCACTCTTCTTGTTGTTGTTTGCAGAAGAGTACTTCGTCCTTGTTTGCATTTCATCACGGGAAGCAGAACCTGAAAGGGTAGGGCAATCCATACGAAAATTTCCTGTCGTACCACATTCGAAGCATCGTTGAGAACTGACACTTTCTCTCCTTCTAATTCTCACATGTTGCAATGCTTTTGAGAGCCGAGTATAGAGAAGTGTCAGCTCCTCCTCAGGAAACTCTTCAATTTGTTCAAGGATTAGAGAGGACAACAAAGCAAGTCTATCACATGATGTAGGTTGGTTAGAGATAGGCATGTCACATTGAGAAAAAATGCAAGAGACTTGTTGGGATTCTTATGTGAGATTATGTCACTTTCATTAGTGTTCATCTTAGAATATAGCACATCCAAAGTAAGTGTTCGCATGACAGTAGGTTCACAAACAAATGTAACTTTCATCTCCCAAATCGACATGTTTAATGCACTTAACAATTGTCTAGCATTTTCAGCATCTGAAAAATTAACATTAACGCTTCGCAAGTTGCTAAGAATTTTATTAAAGCGGGCAAATAAATAGTCGATGGACTCACCTGGTTGCATCTCAATGCGCATATATTTTTTCTTGAACATATCTTGTCTTACCTTCTTGATCGTGTTGGATCCTTCATGGTAGTTGCAAAGTGCCTTCCACACATCTTACACTGATCGAAGGTGTGCAACTCGATCCAAGTCTCTTTGAGTCAATCCTTGTATGATCAAGCTACAAGACTTGTTATTATTATTGACATCTCTCATGTTCACAGCCGTAACTTGATCGTTCGGTGGCACATCGAAGGACTTATAGACCTCCCAGATGGCGAAGCCTTGTGCCTGTATGTTAGCCTCCATACGAGCCTTCCATACCTGAAAATCAATGCCACTGAACACACAAGGTTTTGCGGAGTATTTCTCTATGATGATTAGTAAAAACATGTGTAGATAAAATAGATTAGAGAATTGTGGCTCTGAAACCAATTGCAGGATCGAAGAGCACGTGAAAAGCTACCAGAGGGGGTGAATGGTAGATTTAAACTTCTTCAGCGAAGCAACAAAAACCCCTCAGTAGAAAATCAACCTGTTAAAGAATTAAAGAAATGGTGTGTGCAACTGTATTCAACGTGTTCAGCCATGAAAAAAAACAAGTATAGATTGTAGATAATCAAGTCACAGAACCAATGCAACAAGAATCACGTGAAAACATGAAGGTCAAACTATTCTATCCGATTTAGAAACAAAATTGCAACTCTGCAAAGAAACTCGTGTAGATCAGAAACCACAAATCCAATGACGTGAAATTTTTACCGATGATAGATAATATTTTTTTGAAGACAACACAAAATAATAAAGTCAATTGGATCTGTAAAACTCGAGTTATGATAAAAACATGGAAGCAACATAGTGTTGTGCAGAAACTTGACGAGAAAAACTTGTTTGAAACAAGTCGGACGAACAAGGATTATTGATCAAAACACAGGAGGAATAGCCCTAAAGTCGTCTTACCATGAGCTCTAGCTTCCCTTGCTTATATAACCAGCCCAAAGGCCAACCCAATCCTATCTAGCACTCTAATCCTACTCAGTTTCAACAGAAACTTTCCATAACCGCTCAAGAGTCTTCTATACGCAAATCGAAGCAATCTTAAGACTTAAAAACACTTTAGGAACGTCCTAATAATTCCTAAGACAACTCAACTTCGTGACCCACACGAAATCTAACTAAAGTTAACTCAAAACCTTCCAAACCATAACCACCTCAGCCGCAGCCTGAGGCATAATCCATCCGGTTGGACCTTTCTGACCAATCCTTTACGTCCACTTCTCTCCATCATGCCTTGGAACCATGTTGCCATGTCCATGCACTCCTTGCACACGTGCAAGCACTGTCCAACGACATCCACGATACCTTCATATGCATTGTTCTTGACCCAAACATGCTGCATGACCTCCCGATCAACTCAACCTCAATTCCTCCCGAACTTGGTTGTTGAACCTCATCTTCTCCCTAAGACTAGTTCAAGAGATCCCGTCACCAGCCATGTATTGACCTCAAGCAACACCTGCACATGAACAAACAACCAATCTTTGCGAGCCCAAGTCCTCGACATGACTCTTGTCAATCCGACAAAAACACAACATCTTACGTGAGCACCTCACATAAGCATGTTGCAAACCATAGCAAAATGATATCATCCATAACCACCAAAACACACAAAAAACTTAGCCAATGAATACTAAGAAAACATTTCATAAGCCAAAAAGCAAGTTTGAAACATTGCAAGTTAAAAACAAATCCGCCACACAATTATTTTAGCAAATAACATTATCGAATAGACCAAAAGCAGCATTGCAATGTAAAGGCAAAAGATCGGACAATCCAATCTCAAACCCACGTGATCGAAACTTCAGACAGTGTAGAAACGATTCCCTCAAGTTCGAACAATCCGAAGTGGACTTTTCAGCTATATTCAGAACTTTGCATGTGAATCCTCACTTTTATTTAAATTGCCAATGTATTCAAAATATATAGGTCTCACAGGTCTCCTCAAATCTAGAGGACTCTCGTAGGTGTTGGCATTTTCAACACCACATAGCCATAGTGGGCTACCGCCATGAACCGGTACAGGGTCGGTCTGCTAAGGATGGCGTTGAAGGGTAGACTGATCTCCGACAATACCAGCTTCTTCGAATGGTAGCTCTCATGCGTCCCGAATGTTACCTGGAGAGAGACACAATCGAGCATAGTGATAGCACCCAGACCCACTCCAAATAATGGGCGTGAGGGCTTAAGGTCTGACATGAGGACCTACAGCTTCTTGAAAGCTACGAAGCTGATGAGGTTTAGTGATGGCCCGCCATCAAATAGAATGTTGAAGAGTTTGAGGTTGCTAATGGTGGAGAGACAATCAACGGAAGTTGTCTAGTTCCCACCATGTTCTTGGGATAGTTGAAGGCATCGAAGGTAATCGGAGTATCCATCCACTTCCGATGGGGCTCCACCTTGACGGTGGGAGCTACAACAGCTACCTCTCCATGCAAAGTTTTTACTATGCGTCGGGATTTAATGTTACACAACCCTCCATACATCATATGGAGAGTCCTCCTTCGCTCGTTGTTGTAGCCGGTGTAGGAGTCGTCAACATTGTTGTAGACCGCCTTTAACGCCTTCTTGGTGTCTTGGAAGCCCAACTCCTGCTCCTTTGGAGCTTCTGCGTCGATCTTCTGTTTACCCTCCCCTCATGGAAGGATGGATCTTCTCGGCGCTTCTATTGAACATGTTATGCCATCCTCTTGACTTCTCGACACTCCTCGAGGCCATGACCCAAAGTGTTGTGGATCGGGCACCATTTCTTGTTGTCGCCATCATGAGACGACGGTCATGGCTTGTGACACCCGATTCTGAAAATGAACCAAGTAAACGCATATGTGTGCCCAGGACATTCAACACACATACACGAGTGCATTCACAAAAGAGTATAATGGATGTTTGTCCACCAGCTCCGCAGCTCTAGCACATTTGTCTTCTAGACTGAAGAGATCCATATTATAATGGATGTTTTTCATGGCCATCTTCTCCAGCATCTTCTTATCCCACACACCCTATCAGAAGGACACAACAACAAGGGTATTCGAAATAGAAGGTATAGTGTTTCGAACCTGGGAGAACCGCTAGATGAACGAGTGCAATGAGTCTCCCAAATTTTGTCGCACAGTAAAAAGATCCAGCTCAATGCCAGGATGAGTATAAGAACTCCTGAAGATGGCAGTGATTTGACGGCATAGCTGTCTCCAACTATGGATTGAGCTGGGAGTAATCTCATGAGCCATTACTGGGCAGTTTTAGTCAAGGCAATTGGGAAGTAGTTGGCCATGACGACCTTATTCCCTCTTGCAGCGAGGATGGCGGTGGAGTAGATCTGCAGGAACTCGATGAGGTTGACAGTCCTGTTCTACTTCTCTAGCAAGTGAGGCTGGAACTTGGGTGGCCACTCCACCATGTGAAGATGTGGTGCAAGTGCCGCAAATCCACCACCTGCTCCTAGAGGAGAAGGATCATCTAGGATGCGTCGCCTCTCGTGATTATGCTGGATGGTGCTCGATCATCTTCCTTCGTGTAATGATGATTGGGTTCCACCCTAAGGTCTCCCATTGGCACCTTGACACCTTGTGAGTACGACGGTCCATCAAAGGAGTGCATGATGTCGCATGCTGTGGTGGCTCGTATCTCCTCTGCGACGACACAGGATCAAGTCTTCTTGACAGGGTCCTGTTGCGGGTCGTGAAAGTGCATCTAGGAATCCCTTGTGGGTTTTTGTTGATTTATGACAAGCAAATGAGATCATAACCACATTGTTGAGATAAGCACAGGTTCTAATGAAGGAATGAACAAAGCACCAAAAAGAAAGGAGAATGAGGAGCAATGCAGAAAAGAGCTCAAGAACCTAGTGTAGTAGATCATTGTGTATGGAGTGTGTTAAGGAAACACACCCCAAGAGCTCAAGCACAAATAATATCACACATTGCACAAAATTATACAGGACCGTACTAGTCCGTCTGACCTCGGACTAGTCCGATATCTTTCTGTACCAGATCGGACAAGTCCTCACAATGCAAACTTGTCCACACAGTCTATTTTTTCACTGATCGGACTAGTCCGATATCACCACGGACTAGTCCGATATCTCTCTAACTAGAATCGGACTAGTCCTCCCCAGTGCGGACTAGTCCCCGAAACACTTCACAAGTGGCACGAAATCGAACAAGTCCAATAACACTACGGACTAGTCCGATATCTTTCCCATGTCAATCGGACAAGTCCAATGTTAGCACAGACTAGTCCAAAATCCCCCTGACCTAAATCGGACAAGTCCTCCAAGTGCGGACTTGTTCCCCAAATTCACTAGGGGATTCACCTATCCGGATAAGTCCGATATTCATCGTACTAGTCCGAAGAATTCTAGAACGAAATCGTACTAGTCCGCTTTCACCTCGGACAAGTCCGATATTTCGGGACATCTAGGGTTTCCTTCACACAGCACACCAGACTAGTCTGGTGTCCACCACAAACTAGTCCGATCTTTCTAAACCCTAACGGTAACTTTTGGGAACCCCATATAAATAGGTGTGCACGGCCCATCTTTCATAACTCTCGACACCCTACGCCGTCACACCCTCCAATAGCCTAGAAAACTCATCTCTCCATGCAATCCAACGCAAGAAAGCTTGATCCTTTGAGGATACACTTTGGATCCAAGGAGAGACACAGTTCTTCACTCATTGAGCTCTTGGTTTGATCCCCTAACACACTCCTGTGGTTTTCATTGTAATCTTAAGAGTCTGTTCTTGGTGGTGTTCATCTTGTAATCTTGGGGAGCCCTCAACTTGTGAGAAGGCCCCTTGAATTGGGTTATTTGCCCTTCATGATTAGTGAAAAGGATTGGTCTCCGTGGCGATCCAACGAAGGTAGGATTGGACTCCTCAACGTGGATGTAGGTTGTCTCTGTGAGAATCGAACCACGGGATAAAGAGCTTGTGTTCTTACTTTGCGCATATTGTTCCTACTCTTCATATCTATCTAGAGTTTCAATCAGTCTTGTTTACTTTATGTTGAAACATTAAATATAATATTAACTTGTGCTACATCCTAGTTCATAGTAGTGTGACACTCCAATTACAAGTACTTTTCCGCTGTATACAGTCTAGGATCGATATAATCGATCAATCTTGATCAATCTAGTCTTCACGCACCGAACTAGTCCGCATTCTACCGGACTAGTCTGATATCTAGGGATTTGATCAGTTTGTTAAGTGTTGTAGGTTCCGACTAAAATTCAAAAAGGCCTATTCACCCCCCTCTAGGCCACATTCAATTGGTATTAGAGGGGGACTCTTCAAAAGGAGACTAATCACTCGAAGAGAACATGTCGGACATGAAGGACGTACACAAGAACATCAACCAAGAGAAGGTTGAAGAAGAAAAGAACCAAAAATTGGAGAGGCTCCTCGAGGCTATTCAAGACTTTGAGGATGACGATGAGGAGACGCTGGAACTCAAGGCGCTCCTAAGAAAGAAAACCCTCTCCAAGGGAAAAGTTAAAATTGAAGACGAGAAGAAGAAGAAGGGGAGTAGTTACACCGACTACTCCCAATATCGTTTTAATTATGATCACTTAAATTATAACGACAATCATTATCTATCTATTCCACTTGGAAAAGCCCCACACTTTGATGGCAATGACTATTCAATGTGGAGGCAAAACATGAAAATGCACTTGATCTCACTCAATCCAAGCTTGTGGCACATTGTGGTTACATGAATAGATATCCCCGACGATGATGAGGAGCTTACACCTAGCCAAGAGCAAGCAACCCATCAAAATGCCCAGGCTGTTGCAGTCATCACCTCATCACTTAGTTGGGACGAGTTCACAAAGGTGGATGGGCTCGAGATTGCAAAGGAGATATGGGATACATTGCAAACCGCACATGAAGGCGATCGTCATGTGCGAGAAGCGAAGATTGAAATAATTGAAGGCGAATTGGGAAGATTCTCCATTAAAGAAGATGAGCCGCCGCAAGACATGTACAATCGCTTAAAGACACTCATCAACAAGGTTCGAGCATACAGAAGCAAGAAGTGGAACGAACATGAGGTGGTGAAGCTCATTCTTAGAGCTTTCATGCCTCGCAATGTCACCTTATGCTCGATGATTAGAGAAAGCCCCAGGTACAAGAAAATGACCCCGGATGAGCTACTTGGGAAGATAATCAATTTTGAGATGATGGAAAAGAAGGCGAAGCATGTCAAACAGATTGCCGATCTCACCTCAGCAAAGAAGAAAGGGGTTGCTTTAAAGTCCACTCTCAAGCCCTTGTCTAAAGAAGCTCGAGAAGCTAAACAAGAAGAGGACAACGACGATGAGAGCAGCGACTTGGATGAAGATGACATGATACTATTCATGAAGAAATTCAAAATAATGATGAAGAAAAGACAAGGGGCTAAATCAAGTGAAGGGAAGTACAAGGAAAAATCAAGATCGAAGTTGAGGCGGGCATGCTATAACTGTGGTGAATATGGCCACTTTATAGTTGATTGCCCATATGAGGAAAACAAGAAGAAGACCAAGGAAACAAAACCTAAACCCAAGAAATTCTTCAAGAAGAAGAAGCAAGCTGAACAAGCACATCTAGGGAAGGAGTGGGACTCAAATGATGAATCCTCATCCAAAGAAGAAGAGAAGATGGCTAGCATAGCCATCGAGAAGACATCCAAGAAGTCCACTCTCTTCCCCCCCTCTCAGCGCATGGAAGGGGAATGACACTTGCCTCATGGCAAAGGAAGGTAAACGAAAGTTAACAACCAAATCCTCTTCCTTGCATTCCTATTCTAGTGATAGTGAAATTGCTAGTGATAATGAAGATATGCTTATTATCTTAGATAAGAAAACAGCTGCGAAAATGAAACTTCTACTTGATTAGCTTCTTGAGAAGGAAAAGTTGATAAACCGTCAAGAAGATATGATTATATCCCAAAAAGAGGAATATGTTGAACTTGACAAGCTTCTAGAACATGAAAAGGAGTGAAGCAAGTCACTAGAGCTTGAGTCAGTTCAAGCAAGGAAGCTTGCTTGGAGTTAAGCGACTCAAATGCTACAATCAAGGACAAACTTGCTAACCTAATCAAGGTTAACAAGATCCTTGAGGTACAAGTTGAGTCACTAAAGCAAAGTGACCCTTCATCCTCTTCAAGCCCGCCTTCTCAACCCCTTAAAACTGAAACTGCTTCTACTTGTGCATGTGGTAAAGTTGACACTAGCTTGAAAGACAAGTCAACCTATACCAAGGATAAGCATCCTGCCCAAAGTGGCATATTTGACAAGGAGAAGGTAAAATATGCACGGAGTGCATACTTGGCCACCAGACCTCCTAATGTCAAATATGGCATTGGGTATTCCTATGGTGGGAAGCAAAATGCTAGAAGCCATAAGAATAACAGGACATCATTATCTTTGTGAAGGGAAATTACTCTCAAGCTAGGAAGTCCAACAAAATCAACACACAGGAACACCGGGCTAGTCCGGCACCAGCACGGACAAGTCTGGACCTCTGGACAAGTCCGGTGACCCGGACTAGTTCTGTTTATAAACAACAACAGTTGCTATTTAGAACCTTTGATGCATATTATGTTTTAATGAGAGGTAATTTTGGTAAAATTTATGCTCATTATGTTGGACCACGCCATGGGAACACCAAGTCTCATGTGTGGGTGCCCAAATCTCTTGTAACTAACCTCCAAGGACCCAAGCAAGCTTGGGTACCTAAAACCAATGCTTGATTTGTTGTTATAGGCCTATTCCTCCGATGGATCTAAATGGGTGCTAGACAGTGGTTGCACCAACCATATGACCGGAGAAATAAGGATGTTTGTTGAGTATGAAGAAAATGAGGATCCAAGCGAGGGCATCTATTTTGGAGACAATAGTCAAGGAAAGGTGCTCGGTACCAGTAAACTTGCCATATCATCTCAACATACTCTTTCTCATGTGTTACATGTTGACTCCATAGATCATAACCTGCCGTCCATATCTCAATTATGTGACAAAGGTTATAATTGCTTGTTCACTAATGAGGGTGTGACCGTCTCTAGAAGGGGTGATGGTTCCATTGCATTCAAGGGTATGTTAAAGGGAAAGCTTTACCTTTTTGACTTCAACAAAGATAAAGCCGAACTTGACACATGATTGTTTGCAAAGACCAACATGGGTTGGCTGTGGCATAGACGGCTAGCGCATGTTGGTATGAGGAATATTCAAAAACTCCTCAAGGGCGATCACATCCAAGGTTTGAAGGATGTTGTTTTTGAGAAAGACAGGCCTTGTAGCGCATGCCAATCCGGGAAGCAAGTTGGAGCACCTCATCCCGCGAAGAACGTCATGACTACAACAAGACCACTCGAGCTACTTCACATGGATATTTTCGGTCCAATTTCTTACATAAGCATCGTCGGTAACAAATATGGTTTAGTTATTGTTGATGACTTTTCTCACTTCACTTGGGTTTTCTTTTTACATGATAAGACAGAAACACAAGGAACACTCAAGAAGTTCTTCAAGCGAGCCCAAAATGAGTTCTGTTTTAGGATCAAGAACATACGAAGCGACAATGGCACGGAGTTCAAGAACACTCAAGTTGAGGAGTACCTAGATGAAGAAGGGATAGAGCATCAGTTTTCAGCACCTTACTCCCCTCAACAAAATGGAGTTGCCGAAAGGAAGAGCCGAACCCTCGTAGAGATGGAGAGAACAATGCTCGATGAATACAAGACCTCCAATAGGTTTTGGGTGGAAGCGGTTAACACTACTTGCCACGCCATAAACCAACTATACCTTCATTGACTACTCAAGAAGACATCATATGAGCTACTCACCGGTAACAAGCCTAATATTTCATATTTTCGAGTTTTCGGTTCTAAATGCTATATTTTGAACAAGAAGCCTAGGACTTCAAAAGTCGCTTCGAAGTCCGATGAAGGTTTCCTGCTTGGTTATGATTCGAACTCCTACGCCTATCGTGTCTTCAACAAGACCTTCGGACTTGTTGAAGTAGCACATGATGTAGTGTTTGGCGAAACTAATGGCTCCCAAAAGGAGCAAGTTGATTCATGTGTGCAAGAAATAGAAGAACCTCCTTGCCAAGCACTGAGAAGAATGGCAATGGGCGAAGTTCGACCACAAGAACCACCTCTACATATGCTTGAGGAAGATGAACCACAAGAGGAGGCCAATGATCAAGGGGGAGCTTCCATACAAGATCAACCTCAAGAAGACGAAAATGATCAACAAGTCAGTGAGGGCAACCTTCTAGGGGGAGAAAAAGATGACCATTAAGACTCAAGACCGCAAGTGTCACACCCAAGAGTACACCAATGCGTCCAAAGGGATCACCCAATCGACAACATCATCAGTGACATCCAAAGGGGAGTAACTACTAGATCTCGCATAGCTAATTTTTGTGAGCATTATTCGTTTGTATCCTTTTTGGAACCACGCAGGGTTGAGGATGCATTGAAGGATCTCGATTGGGTAGTGGCCATGCAAGAAGAACTCAACAACTTCAAATGGAACGAGGTGTGGGAAATAGTCGAAAGACCCAAGTTCAACATCGTCGGCACCAAATGGGTCTTCTGCAACAAACAAGATGAACACGGGGTGGTGACAATGAACAAGGAACGACTTGTGGCCAAAGGGTATTCACAAGTCGAAGGTTTGGATTTCGATGAAACCTTTGCTCCCATAGCTAGACTTGAGTCTATTAGAATATTACTTGCATATGCTACTCACCATGATTTCAAGCTGTATCAAATGGATGTGAAAAACGCCTTCCTCAACGAACCAATCAAGGAGGAGGTGTATGTAGAGCAAACCCCTGGATTTGAAGATGAAGAGTTCCCCGACCACGTCTTTAAATTGCGTAAGGCTCTCTACAGCCTCAAACAAGCTCCTAGAGCTTGGTATGAGTGTCTTGGAGATTTCTTAATTGAAATTGGTTTTAAGATCGGTAAAGTAGATTATACATTGTTTACGAAGAACTTTGACAATGATCTCTTTATTTGTAAAATTTATGTTGATGATATTATCTTTGCTTCAACTAACAAATCTTTTTGTGAGGAATTTAGTAAGATCATGACAGATAGGTTTGAAATGTCTATGATGGGAGAGCTAAAGTACTTCCTGGGATTCCAGGTGAGGCAACAAAAGGAAGGGACATTCATAAGCCAAACTAAGTACACTCAAGACATACTCAATAGGTTGGAATGGACAAGGTGAAGCCTATAAAGACTCCCATGGCAATGAATGCCCACATGGATCTCAATGAAGATGGACCAAACGTCGATCAAAAGGTATATC
Source organism: Tuctoria greenei (assembly GCA_036927565.1). Taxonomy (NCBI): domain Eukaryota; kingdom Viridiplantae; phylum Streptophyta; class Magnoliopsida; order Poales; family Poaceae; genus Tuctoria; species Tuctoria greenei. Next base: position 204,978,856 of record JAYESD010000001.1, read on the forward strand.
GCTCCATGATTGGGTCTGTACTCTACTTATGTGCATCTAGGCCAGATATTATGTTGAGTGTATGTTTGTGTGCAAGGTTTCAAGCCAACCCAAAAGAGTGTCATTTGATAGCCGTAAAGAGAATCTTGCGGTATTTAGTTCATACACCCAACCTAGGCCTTTGGTATCCCAAAGGTTCCAAATTCAATCTCATTGGTTACTCCAATGCAGATTATGCCGGATGCAAAGTAGATAGAAAAAATACCTCCGGTACATGCCAATTCCTAGGTAGATCTCTAGTTTATTGGTCCTCCAAGAAACAAAACTCCATTGCCCTATCCACGGCCGAAGCGGAGTATGCTGCAGCCGGGAGTTGTTGTGCACAACTCCTTTTGATGCGACAAACTCTTAGGGATTATGGTTATAACATGAACCGTATTCTACTCCTTTGTGATAATGAGAGTGCTATTAAGATTGCCCATAATCCCGTTGAGCACTCTAGGACCAAACACATAGACATCCGACATCACTTTTTGAGAGACCACTCAATGAAGGGAGATATATCCATTTCACATGTCAACACCGAAAAAAACCTAGCCAACATATTCACCAAGACACTTGATGAAAAATGCTTTTGCGAGCTCTAAAATGAACTAAATTTCCTCGATGCTCAGAATGTGGCTTGAAATCTTGTATACCTGAATGCTATCTTCAAAATTCATTTATTGTGTTGTGAAAATCATCTCTCTCAATTTTTCCGAAAAGCTATGTCAATTACTAGATCTTGGTGAATTATGGTCATTGCTTGATTGTTGAATGTTTACTGATCATATTCATCAGGATTATTGTGTGTTTTTGGCTCCTTAATTTTCTTAATAAGTACCTTCGAATATATACGAATGGGCTAAGCATTTCTTCCCTGGTGACCACGAACTAGTCTGTGGTTACCAGGACTAGTCCGCCCCTGCAGACTAGTCCGTAGAGTGACTATAGGTCCAGACTAGTCCGGCCGACCATGGACTAGTCCGATAAAGGCTCTGGAAAAGTTGGGACTAGTCCGATTATTTTCGGACAAGTCGGATTTTTTTGTCTCCATAACCCTAGCCGCCGCCAAACCCTAATCTTCCTCACCCTCACACTTGCCTCAAGCTTTCTCTCTCTTCACTCGAGCTCCCCAAGGCGATTTTGTGATTCCTCCATCAAAACTCCTCAAGTTTGGGTGGAAATCAATCTCCTTCGCATAGGGATTGAAGACCACGGACTTGTCCGCTCCTTCAACCCCTACAGCTCCAGGAATCAAGGACTTTCGGTAAAATCTCATCCCAAAACCTAAAATTCGTGATTTCCTTCGTTGTTGATCAAATAGCCTAGTTCCCTGCACCTAATACATGCTTCCTTGATGTATTACATTGATGCTAAGCTATTTGTTCATTAGTAATCACCATTTGTCTCATAGTTAGGGTTTTAGAGGTTGAATACCGGACTAGTCCAGTCCATGCACGGACAAGTCCGGTCACCCGGACTAGTCCGTGCCTGAACACCAGACTACTCCGATTTTTCTGAACTCAACCCCAATTACTCATTACTCAATGCAATTCCTTGTCATCTATTCTCATCAATACCTTGTGTAATCCATTCTCAGGACAATGTCGAGCTCAGACAACGAAATTTATGACTTTGAGGCTGATATGGACCAAGAAGCCTTACTTCTGTGCCCGATGGGCGAAGACAAGAAGAGCCAAGAGCGCCCGTCCGAGCCGAGACCCTCCCCTCTGCAGATTAGACGCAAGGTTCTCGCGAAGAAACCTGCGTCAAAATTTAAGGGTGCGGCTGCAGCAGGCCCTAGCTCGGCAACCTCTCGCCAAGCTAAAGGCAAAGGAAAGGGGATTGCCATGGGCCCGATTGGCCCCCTCAAGATGTCAGCTCCGAGGCAAGGGGCCCGAGATCTAGCTGAGGAAAGGTTCAATAGCAAGGGCAGCGACACGGCTGTAAAGATCAGAAATGTGGATTGTTACAACCAACCCAAGCAGGTTGCTGATGGGAGGTTCTGGAGTAACTTCCATGCAGACTTTTACAAGTCTGTCTATCTTCCGATGAAGACCCCAGTTATGCGCAACCAATGGATAGATTGGGCGCACTTTGAGAGGAAGGGTTGCTCACCTTTTGTTGAGGTGGTCGAGGCAGTTGAGAAGCATGGTTTGAAGGGCCTATTTGCCTTCCGGAACAATTGGAACGACGAGGTCATCGCTGAATTCTATGCGACATGCCACCTTGCCAGCGATGATGAAGAGCGGGTGACTTAGATGACTCATGGATCGATGCACACCATCACCTATGACGAGTTTGCAAGATTGCTCCATCTTGACAGCTCCAACAATGACAACTTGATCATTCACAACATTTGAGTCATTGAGAAGGACAAGATGAAGTTTCTTTATGGCCCAAGCTTGAAGTTCAATGCTCCTTCCACCAAGAACATGAATCCTTTCTTCGTGGTGCTCAACCGGGTCCTCAAGAAGACCATTGCCCCAAGGATGGGGATGCTGGAAGTGTTCAGGGATATCTCAGGACCTTGATGAAGGTCATAAGAAAAGACGTAAAGTTTGATGTCTTTGACTGCATTTGGAATGACATGGTCAACATCTCTTGCACGCCGAACAGATCCTGTGGCTATGCCCCCTATGTGATGTTTAAGATTGAAAAGGTCACAAGCATCGAGTTCGTCAAGGATGTGGAGCACACCCCCTTGAGGCCCCAGAAGCCTCCACAAGCAAGTGTTCAAGCTGCTCCTTCCCCTGCTTCCAGTGTAGAGGCTCCAGTGAGAGCTAGTGAAGATGCTAGGGCTGCTCCCGCCACTAGGGCCCCTCCTCAAAAGGGGTCACCAAGTGGCATCTTGAAGTACTTGTCAGCTATATTTGCCTCTTGCAAGAAGGCGGAAGTGAACACTCATAAGCTAAACCAGAGGACGAAGGCTGATATGTGATACGTCAAAGAGAATGTCAAGCACATTTTCCAGAAGCTGGAGATCGAACCCATTGGATCTCCAGTCATTTCTGATGATTCTGATCCTGATTTCACCGAGCTCGGGCCCTTGACTCCCACCGAGCTTGCCTATTTTGGCATTGGGGACTCGAGTGAAACTGTTCCTCCTCCTCCTCCTCTTCAGCCCAAGAATGAATATGAAGACGATGAGAGGACCGCCAGCGAGGCTTGAAGACCTTAGGTCCCTCCTCTCCTTCTTTTTGGTGTCTTGATGCAAAAGGGGGAGAGATTGAGGGTGAGTCTTAGGCTTTAGCTGTAGGCTGCAAGGAGAGCTATCTTTTGTTTCTTTTTCTCTTTGTGGGTTGTGAGACTTATATCATGCTCTTTTGTTACTCTTGTGATGCAATGTCATGAACTGCTTATGAACATGTTTATGAAATCTATGATTTTGTTCTAAAAATGACATATATGCTTGTTGTTGATATATTGGTGTCAATTATGTCATTCTCACCATGATTATCGTTTATACATACTTAGTTTTGCATCCCACCATAAAGAGTGCACATGTGACTTATGTTTTCATTGCTTAATGTGTTTCAAACTCATATGTGCACACTTTATGAAAATCTCACCTTTTTATCATATTTTGTGAAATCTCAATTGGTTGTCATCAATAACCAAAAAGGGGGAGATTGATCTAGGAATCCCTTGTGGGTTTTGGTTGATTTATGACAAGCAAATGAGATCCTAACCACATTGTTGAGATAAGCACAGGTTCTAATGAAAGAATGAACAAAACGCCAAAAATAAAGGATAATGAGGAGCAATGCAGAAAAGAGCCCAAGAACCAAGTGTAGCAGATCATTGTGTTTGGAGTGTGTTAAGGAAACACACCCCAAGAGCTCAAGCTCAAATAATCTCACACATTGCAAAAAATTATACAGGACCGGACTAGTTCGACTGACCTCGGACTAGTCTGATATCTTTCTGTACCAGATTGGACAAGTCCTCACAATGCGGACTTGTCCACACAGTCCAATTTTTCACTGACCGGACTAGTCCGATATCACCACGGACTAGTCCGATATCTCTCTGACTAGAATCGGACTAGTCCTCCCCAGTGCGGACTAGTCCCCCAAACACTTCACAAGTGGCACGAAATCGGACAAGTCCGATAACACTACGAACTAGTCTGATATCTTTCTGATGTCAATCGGACAAGTCTGATGTTAGCACGGAGTAGTCCAAAATCCCTCTGACCTAAATCGTACAAGTCCTCCAAGTGCGGACTTGTTCCCCAAATTCACTAAGGTATTCACTTGTCTGGATAAGTCCGATATTCATCGTACTAGTCCGAAGATTTCCAGAACAAAATCGGACTGGTCCGCTTTCACTTCGGACAAGTCCGATATTTCGGGACACCTAGGGTTTCCTACACACAACACATCGGACTAGTTCGGTGTCCACCACAGACTAGTCCAATCTTTCTAAACCCTAACGGTAACTTTTGTGAACCCCATATAAATAGGTGTGCACGACCCATCTTTCATAACTCTCGACACCCTGCGCCGTCACACCCTCCAAGAGCCTAGAAAACTCATCTCTCCACCAATCAAACGAAAGAAAGTTTAATCCTTTGAGGATACACTTTGGATCCAAGGAGAAACACGGTTCTTCACTCATTGAGCTCTTAGTTTGATCCCCTAACACACTCATGTGGTTTTCATTATAATCTTAAGAGTGTGTTCTTGGTGGTGTTCATCTTGTAATCCTGAGGTTGCCCTCAACTTGTGAGAAGGCCACTTTAATTTGATTATTTGCCCTTTGTGATTAGTGAAAAGGATTGGCCTCCATGGCGTTCCGATGAGGGTAGAGTTTGAGAAGACCCGGTCCTTTTGTGGACTCCGTAACGTGAATGTAGGTTGCTTCTGTGGGAACCGAACCACGGGATAAAGAGCTTGTGTTCTTACTTTGCGCATATTGTTCCTACTCTTCATATCTATCTAGTGTTTCAATCAATCCTGTTTACTTTACATTGAAACATTAAATATAAGATTAACTTGTGCTACATCCTAGTTCATAGTAGTGTGACACTCCAATTACAAGTGCTTTTCCGCTGCATACAGTCTAGGATCGAGATAATCGATCAATCTTGATCAATCTAGTCTGCACGCACTGGACTAGTCCACACTCTACCGCACTAGTCCGATATCTCGAGATTTGATTAGTTTGTTAAGTGTTTCAGGTTCCGACTAAAATTCAAAAAGGCCTATTCACCCCCCTCTAGGCCACATTCAGGTCGGCGCCCGGGCCGCGGCGGATTATCGAGTGCAGTCGTTGAGGTGGCGACCAGATGGTCGACATTATTGTGTCACTTCTCCAGTGCTACTGGAGATGCATCCGGTGCTGGTGGAAGCTTGAGAAGAGCCCGCGTTGCAATCAGCGCATTCTCGAGCGCCTGCGAGGCAAGCAGAGGCAAGCCCCCTTGATGGGGGGTTTGGGGGGAGTATCATATCCCCCTTGATTGGGGGACGGGAGCAGATAGGATTATATTGTTATTTTGTTGTCTTGTCCGGAACCAGATATCCCCAGATGGAGGGCCCAAATTCCGATATTGCTGGAATTTTATCAACCTAATGGATATCACCTACTGCCCAATGAAAGCTGAGGCACACTAATGCGTACATCTGACCCATACATATAATCCAACCCATGAACCAAATGCAAGATACTTTAAATCATACATACCATGGCCCTATGACAAGAAGTCATGCCAAAAAGTTGCAACCACATGTGATGTCACTCCTGGCCGAATTCGATAATCATACAACTAAGAATTTTGTACTACCTAAAAGTTCTACTTCGGTGGTGATTAGGTACACATGACAAGAACCAGAGAGAAACACAATGGTTCACACTGTCCGAACTGAACCAAAACAGTATGGGCTGTCCGAACTGAACCAAGACGTTTTGGGCTGTCCGAATTTGTTCGAGCTGTCCGAACTTTCCACTGCACAAGCTCGAACTTCATTTTCAATTCTGTACGAACCTGGCACGTCCCTTGCTGCATATTGCACATGGTATGAAAGCATATCAAGTCCAGTTTCCAATGCAACAAATGGTGCATTATTTGGAATTCCCAATCAAGAGTAATGATTGTTTTACTGCGAGAAGGTCAAGAGGTGAAGGGCTGCGCGAGGCACCTCAGGAATGCATTTCATGGAAGCTCATTGACTCATCTAAACCTATGCACTTAGGATCCTTTCACACCTAAACTAGAAGGGTTGTTCCTAGTATAAATATGTAGCATTTCTATGGATTCGTTAGACTTGAATATTAAGAAATTACCCCTTTTGTTTAGCTGTTTGTTAACAATTCTAGAGAGTGATCTCTACCCCCTTTGCTCGTGTCATTTCCTCGTGGGATTACAGTGGAAAGATAAGATACAACTTGAATGTAGCCTAGAGGGGGGTGAATAGGATTTTTGAATTTTTCGTCAGAACCTGAAACACTTAGCAACCTGATCAAACACAGATAAATCGGACTAGTCCAGTAGGGTGCGGACTAGTCCGATGTGTGCGGACTAGATTGATCAAGTTTGACTGATGATTTCGAACCAGGTACTTTATTCAGCGGAAATTGAGTTGTAAATTAAATGTATTGCTTCAATGAAACTAGACATGGCACAAGTTAACTTTTTGAAGTTCTAACGCAAGTTGAACAAGATTGAGCAAACCCTAGATTACAATGAATAGTAAGAACAAAAGCAAGGACACAATGACTTTTATCCCGTGGTTTGATTCCACAAAGGAAATCTACATCCACATTCAGGAGCACTACGTAAGAAACCTAAATATGAGACAAAGATGGGCGACAAGCTAAAAGGAGATGTCTCTGATAAGCTTAAGCGAGATGAGCCTGCTTTAGCGAGGATCTGACATGGCTCGGATGAACGTACAAGGAGACACGTTATAATACAACCCGTCTCAGTTAAGTAGATATCCGCGACGCGCCCTCCTCTCTAACAAACCAGACACGCGCTTTAACTACGCGCGACTCATATATTTTAGGTAACTGAGACGGACTTTGGTTTCAGACCGTCTCCTTTCATTGTGGAATAAGGCGTGTCTCCCATAACCACTGGTTTGGCTCGTCTCCTTTAGTTGTGGAAGCAGGCCCATCTCCCATTCCCTCTATAGAGAGACATGCTTTATATCGGTCCATCTCAATTTTCTGTTGCCCTTCTACGACCTCCCTGCTGTGGCAGAATAAGTGGCTACCAGATCTGCCATGTTTTTGCCCTGTTCTTTCCCTCTTTCATTCTAAAAGTCTTGTGGTGATTACCAGTGGATATTAAAACAAAAGGGTTAGTCCTCTCCTCCTCTCTTGTTCCTTACTATTTTTTACTTTAGATCTTCTTTGATTGAAGTTGGCTTGCGGTGATTATCAGTGGCTCCAAATTTCTTTGATTTAGCTCTTCTTTTCTATACGTAGGTGTCGACGGACCGAAGTTGGATGTATGGGTCGTGCCTTTGCAATGAATATATCCAAGGGGTAGATGCATTTCTCGCTTTCGCAAAGAAAGACATGTTGGACAACATTAGAGGGACTATTTGTTGTCCTTGCAAACACTGCAAGAACGAGAAGAGATATCGCACAGATGAAGTGTTGAGGTCACATTTGATCACGCATGGATTCATGGTTGATTATTGATGTTGGAACAAACATGGGGAGGAAGGGCTTAATAAAGTAGAGATGAGAGATTCGTATCTGGAGAGGGAGGTCCCTACCAGTGTCCAAGAAGATCACGACGAGGATGTGAACGAGCCAGATATATCAAGGTTCACCGATGACGACATTGAGTTTCAGGTGCATAACATAGAGGAGATGGTACGCAATGTCGAGAGACATGGCGATGATGATCGGTACAGTAATGGTAAACTTGCAAATTACAGGAAGATGACCGAAGAATCGAAGAAGCCATTGTATCATGGTTGTGCATCTAAGTACACCAGACTGTTTGCGATGGTATAACTTTTCCAGTTGAAGGCAAGCAACGGATGGAGTGATTGTAGTTTTAAGTAATTGTTGACGCTCCTTATGGACATGTTACCCCAAGGCAACACAATCCCAACGACAGTTTATGAGGCAAAATAGATAATCTGTCCACTGGGTTTGGAGGTGGAGACAATCCACACATGCAAGAATGATTGTATTTGATATCATGGACCTGAGTACGAAAACCTCAAGAAATGCCCTATTTGTGGAGTGGACAGATTCAATCATAGGAAATACGACGGTGATGACGAGAACTGCAATAGAAGAAAAAAGGCCTAAAAGGTGTTTTGGTACTTTCCTATCATTCCTCATTTGAAGCGTTGGTTTGCAAACAAGAAGGAGTCAGAATTGTTGCGATGGCACAAAGAGAAGCATAAGCAGGATGCTGGAATGATAGGACATCCTGCTGATGCCACACAGTGGTGAAACATTGATTCACGAAATTCTGAATTTGCCATTGATCTGAAGAATGTTAGGATCACAATGAGCACCGATGGCATGAGTCCTTTTTTGAACAGTAGCACATATAGCACATGACCAATTGTGCTTACAATTTTGAACCTTCCTCCTTGGTTGTGCAACAAACAGAAATATATTATGATTTCAGGACTGATACTGGGGCCACATCAACCTAGGAATGACACTGACACTTATTTCAGGCCTTTGGTTGAAGATCTGAAGCAGTTGCGGTACAACAACAGAGCACGGGCCTGGGATGACCACAAGCGTCTGTACTTTTGCCTCGAAGCCATTTTATTTATGACTGTTAGTGATTCTACAATGGCACCTAACTTGTTCGGACAGAGTAAGAAAGTAGGTTGCAGATGTCCACATTGTTTGAGAGAAACAGAGTCACAGTACTTGAGCGAGTCACGAAAAACAGTGTACATGATACATCGATGATACATTACAATGAAGCACCCGTTTCAGAGTATGGAGGATAATTTCAATGGAGACACTGAGAAGAGGCATCCTTTACCTCACATCACAGGTCATGAAGATTATGAAATCGTCAAGGATATCCATGTCGTCCTTGGTAAGCGCAAAAGGACTGGCAAAAATAATGGCAAAGATGACATGTGGAAAAAGCAATCGATTTTTTGGGAGCTACCGTATTGGAAAGACTTAGATATCTGTCATTGGATTGATGTGATGCATGTTGAGAAGAATGTGTGTGAGAGTCTACTCGGGACATTGCTTAACACGGATAGGAAAACTCGGGACCATGGACATGCACAGGCAGATCTAACGAAAATGGAATTAGGCCTGAGTTGTGGATCGATGGCTCGGTAAAAGGAACGGAACTACCCACATCATGCATCACCCTTTCAAAAAATGAAAAAAAAAGAGTTTTGTGGGTTCTTGAAAAATGTGAAAGTACCATCCAGCTACTCGATGAACATCTCAAGGCTTATTTCATTTCCAGATCTAAAAGTAGCTCCCGGTGTAAAGTCTCATGATTACCATGTATTACTTATGCAGATGATTGCTATTGGAATTCGGAATATCCTACCGGTCAATGTTCGGGAGGCTACAATGAACTTTTGCTTTTTCTTCAATGCAATGTGTCAAAAAGTACTATGTGAAGAAGATCTCGAGTCATTGAAAAAAAGGCACTATGAAACTTTATGCTTCCTTGAGATGTATTTTCCACCGGCCTTTTTCGACATAAGCATCCATTTCACAGCTCATCTTATTAAGGAGATAAAGCTATTTGGCCCTGTGTTCCTTCACCAGATGTATGCTTATGAGAGATTCAACGGCATACTGAACTCCTTCATTAGAAATCGAGCTTACCCTGAGGGCAGCATGGTACAATGATACTCTACAGAGGAAGTTGTGGAGTGGTCTTTAAACTACACTGACCTGAGTAACCCAATTGGTGTTCCCAAGTCTCGTCATGAGGGGAGGCTCATAAGAAAAGGGACCATTGGGAAGAAGGTTATAACTCCATATTCATATTTATTCTTTTGTTCTTATTTCCACGTATCGCAACACATGTCCATTGTGTTAGAGTACCTCGATGAGTACAAGGAGGTGGTGCTTAGAGACAATCCTTGCCGCAATGAATCATTGTTAGCGAATGAACACAGGAGAAAATTCATTGGCTGGCTTTGGGATCGGATTTCTCACTCATCGGTTATTCAAACAAGTGAATACCTAAAAAAGATGGCTCGTGGTCCTATATTCACAGTTATTACATATCAAGGGTACGACATAAATGGATACACGTTCTACACTGTAGAACAAGATAAGAAAAGCACGTATCAGAATAGTGGTGTCCGTGTTGATGCTTATAATGTTGTGGGCAAAGACAAAGAAATGTACTATGGTCAAATACAAGGGATCTGGGAGCTTGACTTTTAAGGATTCAAGATTCCTCTTTTCCGTTGCAACTGGGTTGATAGAATCAAATGTGTTGTACAAGACAAGTATGGTTTCACTAGCATTGATCTTAACCATCAAGGATATAAGTGGGAGCCTTTCGTGTTAGCAGAACACGTTGCTCAAGTGTTCTATGTTCCATACACAACAAATAAAAGACTTAAAGTGGTTATACATGGAAAACAACGAATCATCGGAGTCGAGAATGCCATCGATGAGGAAGAGTTTGACCAATTTGATGAGATTCCTCCTTTTGTCACGTCGATGATCAAGCTAAGAATACCATCGGCCAACGAACTTCCTTACTTGCAGAACGGTCACCATGAAAATGTTAAGAATTTCAAAAAACCAAGACCGCAACGTAAAGCACCAAATTGATTGTGTGTAAATATGTTCAAATATGTGAAAATATGGTCGATTGAGTGTAAAATGGACTTCCATTTGGATATTTGTGTGATATATGCTCAAATGTGTCTACGATCTCTACGATCTTTTAAACCTCGACGCATTGGAAATCTCCCTAATATGCCGCTTCGCATTGTAAGTCTCCTAAAAAACTAGGTTCTTCAATACATACTAAATACAAGTGTTATATGTGACAAAATTGGCATTTTGCGTGTAGGCACTAGCAACAACATCATCGCCATAACACGCGAAACGTGTCTGCTGCATATCTTGACCCGCAAATACCAGCACCTCTGCAAAGTTCGAGCGGCAGAAAAGAGGTTATTCAATATTCGGTGAAGGCAATGAAACAGTATTGTGATAAGGACCCCCTAGTCCTACCGTTCAACACGGGTAACCATTGGGTTACCATAGCAATATCTACACGGTACGACCAGGTCTGGTACTGTGACTCCTCAAGGTCAACAGATGAAAAACTAGCCAGCGAAAGACCCGGTCATGGAATTATATCTCTTCTGTTATTGACGAGTAAGTTCCTTCTTCACTTTAGTTTCCTTGCACCATAATTTTACATTAACTTTAAATGTTTTTGTTTAGGACTTTTGTGCAAGTAAAAGGAAAACGCCGACATCTAACACATCATACTGCATTTGACGACCAACAACAAGCTTCGGGCAACACGTGCGGCTTCCACGTCTGCTTACACATGGCTTTATTTGGAGAGCAACCTAATTGCAATGTATGTGTAAGTGCATTTATTTCACTTTATTACCAGTCTTTTGCTAAATCTCATTTTATCGTGCGGCAGGACTACGGACCCGCCTTCATGAACGTTGAATGTCATAGCATTGAGCATGTTAGAGACGTCCTATGCTGGTTCATTGTTTCTGAAATCATTAATTCTAACGGAGAATTTTATTACCCACTAGATGATTAGGTGACCATTATTCTTTGTGTAAATTAGTTACATGTAGCTAGATGAACAGGGCAATTCTATGTAAATAGTTACTTGGTAACCATGATTTACACTTGTTAATATTTGATTGGTCAACGTGTGTACACTTTGTTAATATTTGTTAATATTTGATTAGTTACATGTTAAGATGGACGAACATGAGACATTTGGCTACATATGTTTCTATAGGTGTATGTTGCTGACACAGGCAATGCGGCTGCCAAATCTTGGCTAGCTCCAGGATACAGCCGGGGACCAGCATAATTAGGAGCGGGGGCACCTAATAGGAGATGTGCGTCTAGCAGGGAGCATCTCTTGTGAGTGCCGCACCGAAGTTGCTTGTATACAATCCGCGACACACTGTAACAGAGATTGTCTTGGATTACCTAAATAAAGGAGACAAGCTTTTTAATAGCTCGTCTCAAATCAGTCAATGAATGTGCCACGGGCTATAATAAAGAACGTCTCGGATCAATCAACATATCTGCGACATGCTTCATAAGAGTGTGTCTCTCATTCAGAATGATGGGCGATGCACACCATGCGCGTCTCCAATGACCTCGCAAAACTCGTCTGTTATGACTCAACGAAGGGAGACGCGCTACTTTCGAGCGTGTCACGCACCTAGTATGATCGGCGACGAGCCTTGCCGCTCGTCTCTTATGACAACGTAATGCGAGACGCGACGACGAAAACGCATAGTTTGTTCATCTCCCTTCTTCGTTCGGGCGCATCTCGTATGAGCCTTTCTTACGTAGTGGAGCCCACAGAGGACTGGGTCTTCACCAACCCAACCCTCGTTGAATCGCCACAGAGGCCAATTCTCTTCAATTAATCACAGAGGCGGTAAAATAACCGTGTTCAAGGGGCCTTCTCACAAGTTGAGGGCTCCCCAAGATTTACAATTTAAAACACCACCAAACACACTCAAAAAGTATGCAATGAAATAGTGAGGGTGTGTAAGAGAATCAAACCCATGAGCTCAAGATGTGAAGAACGTGTCTCTCCTTTGATCTATGGTTAATCCTCATGGATTTGATCTTTCTTGCGTTGGATGGTTGGGAGAGACTTGTTTTTTGGGCTCTTGGAAGGTGTGACGGCGCAGGGGTCGAGAGTGATTGATTAGGGGTCGTGCACCTCTATTTATACTAGGGTTTCCAAAGGTTACCGTTAGGGTTTACAAAGTTCGGACTTGTCCGTGGTGGACACCGGACTAGTCCAGTGTGCATCGTGTGGGAAACCCTAAGTGTCCTAATATATCAAACTTGTTCGGCCCTAGGCGGACTAGTCCAATTTTGTTTCTGCAGATGTTCAGACTAGTCCGGCACATATCAGACTAGTCCGGCGTGGTGAAACCCTTAGTGAATTGATGACAAGTCCGCACTTGGAGAACTTGTCCAATTTTAGTCAGAGAGGATGTCGGACTAGTCTGGATAAGGTCGGACTAGGTTTCGTGGAAATTTGAGGGGCTAAGGACTTGTCCGAAGTAGGTTAGTGAGGGTTTCGGACTAGTTTGTGGAATATAGGACTTGTCTGATATTAATTAGAAGGATTATAGGACTAGTCCATACTTTATCAGACTAGTCCGTTGCGGACAAGTCCGCATTGGGAGGACTTGTACGATTCTGGAGAGAGGGCATATCGGACTAGTCCGGGGAACATCGGACTAGTCCGGACCTGTGTAAACTTGTGCAGTGAGAGTGTTTTCTTTTGCTTGAGCTCTTGGGGTGTGTTTCTCCAACACACTCCATACATAAAGAGTATTCTATTAATCTCTTGAGCTCTTTTCAACTTGATTCATCAATCTCCTTTCTTTTTGCGCTTACTTCATAATTTCATCAAAACATGCGCTCATCTCAACAATTTGGTTAAGATCTCATTTGTTTGTCATGAATCAGCCAAAACATACAAGGGATGCCTAGATTCACTTTCAATCTCGCCCTTTTTGGTGATTGATGACAACCGATTGAGATTTCACAAATATGATTAAAAATCCATATTTTCATAAAGTGTGCACATATGAGCTTGGAACAAGTTAAGCAATGAAAACATAAGACATATGTGCACTCTTTACAGTGGGGTGCAAGACTAAGTGTGTGTAAGCAATAATCGTGATGAAAATGAGATAATTGACATAATCAAATCAACATCGATCATATATGTCAATTTCAAAGCACAAACATAGATTATATCAAAGCACAATTACACAATTCATAACCATGACTAGAAACATAATCAAAGCATAATGAAAGTTTTACAACCCCAAAAGTAGCAAAATTTCAAAAGAAACACAATAGGAGCTCTCATCTCCCAAACTACTACTAGACCTAGTGAGTCCCCCTAAATCTCTCCCCCTTTGGCATCAAGGCACCAAAAAGAAGGAGAGGAGGGATCTAGCAATCGCCGTCGACTCACTCCTCGCTGTTGGTCCTCTCATTGTCTTCATCTTCAGGCTGCGGAGGAGGAGGAGGAGCGGATCCACTCAAAGTGCCCCCAACACCAAAATAGGCGAGTTCGGAGGGAGAGAGAGGTGGAAGCTCCAAGAAGTGAGAAGGAGAGTCCTCGGAGATGACAGGAGACCCAATAGGCTCAATCTCCAGCTTCTGGCATATGGCTTTGACATTTTGCTTTATGTATCTCATATTCTCTTTCCTTGCCTTGTTCAACTTGTGGACTTTCACCTCAGCCTTATTGCAGGGGCCAAAGATGGCGACCATGTACTTCAAGATGCCACTGGGGGACCCTTTTTGAGCAGGGGCCCTAGTGTTGGGAGCAGTCCTTCAATCTTTGTGAGCTCTCCTCGGGGCCTCTTCACTTGAGACAGGGGATGCAGCAGCTGGGAGGGAGGCTTGGGGAAGCTCCTAGGGCCTCAGGGGAGTGTGCTCTACATCCTTTATGAACTCAATTCCTGTGACTTTCTCAATCATAAACCTCAGGTATGGTGCATAGCCACAGGAGCGGTTCGATGTGCATGAGATGTTCACCATATCATTCCAAATATAGTCGAAGACATCAAACTTTCTGTGTTTCCTTATCACCTTCATTGGTGTCCTCAGGTAGCCTTGGACACTCCCTGCATCTCCATCCTTCGGAGCAATTGTCTTCCTGAGCACCCTGTTGAGAACCATGAAGAAGGGCTTCATGTTCTTGGTTGATGGAGGGTTGTACTTCAAGCGAGTATCATAAAGAACTCCATCTTGTCTTTCTCTAAGACACCAATGTTGTGAATGATGAGCTCATTGTTGCCAGTGTCTTCTAGGTGAAGCAATCTTGTAAAATCATCATACATCACGGTGTACATGGATCCGTGAGTCATCACAGTCATCCTTCTCTATTCATCACAGGAAAAAAAAGGTAGCATAGAACTGAGCAATAACTTCATCATTCTAGTTGTATCTGAAGGCAAACAGATCCTTCATACCATGACTTGCCACAGCTGCAATCACATCATCAAAGGTTGGGCAACTCTTCCTCTCAAAGTGGCTCCATTCAATCCACTGGCTGCGGACCATCAGAGTCTTTATCGTAAGATACACAAAACTATAGTAGTCCGCGTGGAAGTTGCTCCAAAACCTTGCATCAGCAGCCTTCCTGGAACTGCTGTAACAATCAATCGTCCTGAGTTTTGAAGCTATGTCACTTCCTTTGCCATTGAATCTTTCTTCAAAGGGGTCTCTGTTCTCCTCTCTCGGTGCACTCATCTGGAGAGAGCCAATTGGGCTAGAGGTGATCCCTTTCTCTTTGCCCTTAGCTTGGCGAGAAGCTGCCGAGCTAGGGCCAGCTGCATCCTTTCCTTTGGATGCGGGCTTCTTGGCCACGACCTTTGGAGTGTGCGACGGGTCAGTGGCACAGTGTTGCCGCTTCTTGCTTTGGCCCATCGAGGACCGAAGCAATGACTCTTAGTCTATCTCGACCTCATAGTCGGAGATCTCATCATTGGAGCTCGACATGGTCCTGACAAGAGAATTATACAATATGTGGATGAGGATTGATGGCAAGGAAATGCATTTAATAGTTGGAATTTAGGGTTGAGTACAGTCAAAAATCGGACTTGTCCGGTGCTCAAGTGCGGACTAGTCCGGGTTACCAGACTTGTCCGTATAGAGACCAGACTAGTCCAGTGTTCAACTGCTCAAACCCTAGCTAGATAATCAATGGTGTTTCTCAAGGCAAAAATAGCTCAATGTAGATGTAATACAAAAAGGAGTCATGTATTAACAAGTGGAACTAATCTATTTGGTCCATAGCACAAGAAATCGAAGATTCTTGGGTTTTGAAGAAAGTTTACCAAAATCCTTCAATTCTTGAGTTTGGAGGTGTTGTTGGTGCTGACTAGTCCGTGGACTTCGATCCCCTTGCGATGAAGATTGTTTGCCACGGAGAGTTGAAGAGATTTGGTGGAGAAATTGCCAAATCACCTTGGGGGGGCTCGAGGAGGAGAGAGAAAGTGAGGAACATTGTGAGGATGAGGGAGATTAGGGTTTGGTGGCCCTAGGGTCAAGGAGTCAAAAAATTGGAATAGTCCATGGTCAACCGGACTAGTCCGGACTACTGGACCTCTCTGGACTAGTCTGCAATGTGCGGACTAGTCCGGGTAACCACAGACTAGTCTTTGGTCACCAGAACAGAAGCATTTAGTACATTTGTATATATTTGAAGGTGCTTACAAAGAAAATAGGGGTCAAAACACACAAATAATCTTGATGAATATGATCAGTAAACATCCAACAATCAAGCTATGACCATAATTCACCAAGATCAAGTAATTGAAATAGTTTTTCGGTGTTGACATGGAAAATGGCTATGTCTCCTTTTATTGAGTGGTCTCTCAAAAAGTGATGTCGGATGTCTATGTGTTTGGTCCAAGAGTGCTCAATGGGGTTATGGGAAATTTTAATAGCGCTCTCATTATCACAAAGGAGTGGAATACGGCTCATATTGTAACCGTAATCCCTTAGAGTTTGTCGCATCCAAAGGAGTTGTGCACAACAACTCTCGGCTGCAACATACTCCGCTTCGGCCGTGGATAAGGCAATGGAGTTTTGTTTCTTAGGGGACCAAGAAACTAGGGATCTACCTAGGAATTTGCATGTACCAGAGGTACTTTTTCTATCTACTTTGCATCCGGCACAATCTGAATCGGAGTATCCAATGAGATTGAACTTGGAACCTTTAGGATACCAAAGGCCTAGGTTGTGTGTATGAACTAAATATCACAAAATTCTTTCTACGGTTGTCAAGTGACACTCCTTAGGATTGGCTTGAAATCTTGCACACAAACATACACTCAACATAATATCAGGTCTAGATGAACATAAATAAAGTAGGGATCCAATCATGGAGCGATATACCTTTTGATCCACGTTCGGTCCGTCTCCATTGAGATCCAAGTGTCCATTTGTTGCCATGAGAGTCTTTATAGGTTTCGCCTTGTCCATTCGAAACTTCTTGAGTATGTCTTGAGTATATTTAGTTTGGCTTATGAACGTCCCTTCCTTTTGTTGCTTCACTTGGAATCCCAAGAAATATCTCAATTATCCCATCATAGACATCTCAAATCCATATGTCATAATCTTACTAAATTCTTCACAAAAGAATTTGTTAGTTAATCCAAATATAATATCATCAACATAAATTTGACAGATAAATAGATCATTGTCAAAGTGCTTGGTAAACAACGTGTAATCTGCTTTGCCAATTTTAAATCCATTTTCAATTAAAAAATCTCTAAGGCACTCATACCGAGCTCTAGGAGCTTGTTTGAGGATATAGAGAGCCTTACGCAGTTGGAACACATGGTCGGGGAACTTTTGATCTTCAAATCCGGGGGGTTGCTTCACATACACGTCCTCCTTGATTGGTCCGTTGAGGAAGTCGCTTTTCACATCCATTTGGTAGAGCTTGAAATCATGCTGAGTAGCATATGCAAGCAATATTCTAATCGATTCAAGCCTAGCTATAGGAGCAAAAGTTTCGTCGAAATCCAAACCTTTGACTTGTGAATACCCTTTGGACATAAGTCGCGCCTTGTTTCTTGTCACCACCCCGTGTTCGTCTTGCTTGTTGCGGAAGACCCATTTAGTGCCGACAACGTTGAACTTGGGCCTTTCGACAAGTTCCCACACCTCATTCCGTTTGAAGTTGTTCAATTCTTCTTGCATTGCCACCACCCAATCCGGACCTTTCAATGCATCTTCAACCCTGTGAGGTTCCAAAGAGGATACAAACGAGTAATGTTCACAAAAAATATCAATTCGAGATCTAGTTGTTACTCCCTTTTGGATGTCACCAATTATGTTGTCGACGGGGTGATCTCTTTGGATGCATTGGTGTACTCTTGGATGTGGCACTTGTGGTCTTGAATATTCATGGTCATCTTCTTCTCCCCCTAGATAGTTGCCCTCATTGATTTGTTGGTCACCTTGATCTTCATGAGGTTGATCTTGTGTAGAAGCCCCCCTTGATCAATTAACTCCACTTGTGGTTCATCTTCTTCATTTGCATTTGGAGGTGGCGCCTGTGGTCGAACTTCACCCAACGCCATTCTTCTCAACACTTGACATGGAGCTTCTTCTCTATCTAGCACACATTGATCAACTTGCTCGATGAGTAGTTCATATGACATTTTCTTGAGTAGGCAATGATGATAGAGTCATTTTATGGCGTGACAAGCGGTGTTAACCGCTTCAGCCCAAAATCGATCCGAAGTCTTGTACTCATCGAGCATTGTCCTCGCCATCTCAATGAGGGTTCGGTTCTTCCTTTCGGCTACTCCGTTTTGTTGAGGGAAGTACGGTGCTGAAAATTGATGTTTTATGCCTTCTTCATCTAGGTACTCCTCAACTTGGGTGTTCTTAAACTTTGTGCCATTATCACTTCGTATGTTCTTGATCTTCAATAAGAATTCATTTTTGGCACGCCTGAGAAACTTCTTG
Source organism: Tuctoria greenei (assembly GCA_036927565.1). Classification (NCBI taxonomy): domain Eukaryota; kingdom Viridiplantae; phylum Streptophyta; class Magnoliopsida; order Poales; family Poaceae; genus Tuctoria; species Tuctoria greenei. The sequence continues at coordinate 204,997,555 of JAYESD010000001.1, forward strand.
AGGGTTCCTTGAGTTTCTGTCTTATCATGCAGAAGGAAACCCCACGTGAAGCGCGAAAAATCATCTACAATTACTAAACCGTATTAGTTACTGTCGATGCTTATGTAAGCAAATGGACCAAATAGATCCATGTGAAGTAGCTCAAGCGGTCTTGTCGTTGTCATGACATTCTTCGCGTGATGGGGGGCTCCTACTTGCTTCCTGGCTTGGCATGCGCTACAAGGTCTGTCTATCTCAAAAATAACATCCTTTAAACCAATGATGTGATCGCCCTTAAGGAGTTTTTGAAGATTCCTCATACTAACATGTGCTAGCCGTCTATGCCACATCCAACCCATGTTGGTCTTTGCAGTCAAGCATGTGTCAAGTTCGGATTTATTTTTGTTAAAGTCAACAAGATAAAGCTTTCTCTTTAACACATCCTTGAATGCAACTGAGTCATCACTCCTTCTAGAGACGGTCACACCCTCATTAGTGAACAAGCAATTATAACCCTTGTCACATAATTGAGGTATTAAAAATAGGCTATAATCTATGGAATTGACATGTAAAACATGAGAAAGAGTGTGTTCAGATGATATTGCAATTTTACCGGTACTGAGCACCCTTCCTTGACTGTTGTCTCCATAATAGATGCCTTCGCTTGGATCTTCATTTACTTCATATTCAATGAACATCCTTCTTTCTCCGGTAATGTGGTTGGTGCATCCACTATCTAGCACCCATTTTGCTCCACCGGAGGAGTAGGCCTGCAAAAAAAAATTACGGCTTGGGTCCTTTGATGTTAGTTACAAGTGATTTGGGCACCCACACATGAGACTTGGTGTTCCCATGGCGTGGCCCAACATTTTTAGCATAAAATCTACCAAAATTACTTTTCATGAGAACATATGATGCGTCAAAGGTTCTAAATAATAGTTGTTTTTCATATGTATTAACATTTTTGGACTTATCAACATTGCTAGGATTTCTAGCTTGAGAGGAGTTTCCCTTGACAAAAGCAATGTGTTTCTTGTTATTCTTGTGCCTTCTAGCATTTTGCTTTTCACCATAAGAATACCCAATGCCATATTTGACATTAGTAGGTCTTGTGGCCAATTATGCACTGCGTGCATACTTGACCTTCTCCTTGTCAAATATGCCACTATGGGAAGGATGCTTATCCTTTGTCAAGTTCGACTTATCCTTCAAGTTAGTGTCAATTTTAGCACATGCACAAGTAATAGTAGTTTCAAATTTTAAGTGTTGAGAAGGTTAGCTTGAAGACGATGAAGGGTCACATTGTTTGAGTGACTCAACTTGTACGTCAAGGATCTTGTTAACTTTGGTTAAGTTAGCAAGTTCATCCTTGATGATTACATTTGAGTCGCTTAACTTCAAGCAAGCTTTCTTGCTTGAAGCTAACTCAAGTTCTAGTGACTTGCTTTGCTCCTTTTCAAGTTCAAGGAGCTTTTTGATCTTAAGAAAATCCTCCTTTTGAAGGATGATCATATCTTCTTGGCGATAAACACGCTCCTCCTTATCAACAAGCTCATCCATCGAGAATTTCATTTTTGCAACAGTTTTCTTATGTAAGCCAACAAGCATATCCTCATCATCACTATAAGCATCACTATCGCTAGAGATGGAATGTGAAGAGGAAGGTCTAGTTTTTACCTTTCTTTTACCTTCCTTCACCATTAGACATGTGTCGTTGTCCTTCCTTGCGCCAATAGTTGGGAAGAGGGTGGATTTCTTGGTTGTCTTCATAATGGCTATGCTAGCCATCTCTTCTTCCTCTTCGGATGAGGACTCATCATTGGAGTCCAACTCCTTTCCTAGGTACGCCTGTCAATTTGCTTTTTCTTCTTGAACATCTTCATAGGTTGAGGCTTTGTATCCTTGGTCCTCTTCTTGTTTTCTTCATATGGACAATCAACAATAAAGTGGTTCTATTCACCACAGTTATAGCAAGTGCGCCTCAACTTTGGTCTTGATTTGTCTTTGTGTCTTCCTTCATTTGATCTACCACCTTGTCTTCTTTTCATCATCTTCTTGAATTTCTACATGAATAGGATCATGTCTTCTTCATCTATATCGCTGCTTTCGTCATCGCTGTCCTCTTCTTGTTGAGCTTCTTTTGACATAGGCTTGCAAGTGGACTTCAAAGCGACTCCTTTCTTCTTTGCCGACGTGAGGTCGGCAATCTCTTTAACATGTTTTGCTTGCTTCTCCATCATATCAAAATTGATGATCTTTCTAAGCAATTCGTACAGGGTCATTTTCTTGTACCCGAGGCTTTCTCTAATCATCGAACATAGGATTACGTTGCGAGACATGAAGGCTCTAAGGATTAGCTTCACCACCTTGTGATCATTCCACTTTTTTCTTCCATAGGCTCGAGCTTTATTGATGAGAGTCTTCAACCGATTATACATGTCTTGTGGTTACTCATCTTCTTCTATGGCGAATCTTCCCAACTTGCCTTCGATCATTTCAGTCTTAGCCTCTCGCACATGACGCTGGCCTTCATGTGCAGTTTGTAATGTGTCTCATATCTCTTTAGCAATTTTGTGTCCATCCACCTTGGTGAACTCGTCTCGGCTCAATGATGAGGTTATGATAGCCGTAGCTTGAGCGTTCTGATGAATAGCTTGCTCTTGACTTGGTGTGAGCTCTTCATCGTCATCCGGGATATCTATCCCTGTAGACACTATATGCCACAAGCTTGGGTTAAGTGATATTAAATGCATCTTCATATTTTGCCTCCACATTGAATAATCATTGTCATCAAAGTATGGGGCTTTCCCTAGGGGAATAGACAAGTAATGATTATTATTTGAATTTAGACGATCATAGTTAAAATGATATTGAGAGTAGTCGGTGTTACTACTCCCCTTCTTCTTCTTCTTCTCATCATCGACCTTTATCTTCCCTTTGGAGAGTGACTTCTTCCTTAGGAGCGTCTTGAGTTCAAGCGTCTCCTCATCATCATCCTCGAAGTCTTGGCTGGCGTCGAGGAGCTTCTCCAACTTTCGAGTCTTTTCATCTTCAACTTTCTCTTGGTTGAAGTTCTTGTGCACATCCTTCATGTCTGACATCTTCTCTTCAAGTGATTAGTCTCTTTCTGAAGAGTCCTGCTCTGATACCAATTGAATGTAGCCTAGAGAGGGGGTTGAATAAGCTTTTTGAATTTTTCATCAGAACTTGAAACACTTAGCAACCTGATCAAACACAAAAAAATCGGACTTGTTCGGTAGGGTGCGGACTAGTCGGGTGTGTGCGGACTAGATCCATCAAGTTTGACTGATGATTTCGATCCAGGTACTTTATGTAGCGGAAATTGAGTTGTAAATCGAATATATTGCTTCAATAAAACTAGATATGGCACAAGTTAACTTTAGTTTTGAAGTTTTAACGTAAGTTGAACAAGATTGAGCAAACCCTAGATTACAATGAATAGTAAGAACACAAGCAAGGTCATAATGATTTTTATCCCGTGGTTCGACTCCACAGACAAAATATACATCCATGTTGAGGAGCCCACGGAGGACCGGGTCTTCACCAACCTTACCCTCATGGAATCACCACAGAGGCCAATTCTCTTCCACTAATCGCAAAGGGGGTAAAATAACCGTGTTCAAGGGGCCTTCTCACAAGTTGAGGGCTCCCCAAGATTTACAATTCGAAACACGACCAAACACACTCGAAAAGTATGCAATGAAACAACGAGAGTGTGTGATTCAAACCCAAAAGCTCAAGACGTGATGAACGTGTCTCTCCTTTGATCTATAGTTAATCCTCAAGGATTTGATCTTTCTTGCGTTGGATTGTGTGGAGAGACTTGTATTCTGGGATCTTGGAAGGTGTGACGGCACAGGGGGTCGAGAGTGATTGATTAGGGGTCGTGCACCTCTATTTATACTAGGGTTTCCAAAGGTTACCGTTAGTGTTTACAAAGTCCAGACTAGTCTGTGGTAGACTCCGGACTAGTACGGTGTGCAGGGTGCGGAAAACTCTAAGTGTCCTGATATATCAGACTTTCCGACCTTGGTGGACAAGTTCGATTTTGTCTCTGGAGATGTTCGGACTAGTCCGGCACTTATCAGACTAGTCCGGCGTGGTGAAACCCTTAGTAAATTGGGGACAGGTATGCACTTGGAGGACTTGTCCAATTTTAGTTAGAGAGGATATCGGACTAGTCCAAATAAGATCAGACTAGTCTGGTGTCGCGGAAATTTGAGGGGCTAAGGACTTGTCTGAAGTAAGTCAGTGAGGGTTTTAGACTAGTCTGTGGAATATCGGACTTGTTCGATATTGATCAGAAGGATTATCAGAATAGTCCATACTTTATCGGACTAGTCCGTTGCGGACAAGTCTGCACTGAGAGGACTTGTCCGAATCTGGACCGAGAGCATATCGGACTAGTCCGGGGAACATCGGACTAGTCCGGACCTGTGTAAACTTGTGCAGTGAGAGTGTTTTCTTTTGCTTGAGCTCTTGGGGTGTGTTTCTCCAACACACTCCATACATAAAGAGTATTCTATTCATCTCTTGAGCTTTTTTCAACTTGATTCATCACTCTACTTTCTTTTTGCGCTTACTTCATAATTTCATCAAAACCTGTACTCATCTCAACAATTTGGTTAGGATCTCATTTATTTGTCATAAATCAACCAAAACCTACAAGGGATGCCTAGATGCACTTTCACAACTCACATCCTATAGCCTATCCTAAGAATGAGTGAAGTCATCCGGCCCTCGGAAGCTCCACTGTAGCAACACTCAAGGTCACAGCGGCATGTAGGGCTCGCAGTAAGTTTTATAACCCTCATACAGTGATGACTCACTCGGACTACCCTTTATTAATGTTGTTGTATGCAACGTTACCTGCAAAACAATGGATCCACAAACTGTGAGCTTAAGCTCAGCAAGACATAACCGTCTCCCAAATCATGAAACTTTAAATGCGAAGTGGAAAGGCCAATAATGTAACTCTAATATAAAGTACATGTGCACTATTAGTGGATCCTTACTTCAATTTTATAGCAACATATTAAATGTTTACGAAATGTAAATTTAGTTCAAGCAACTTCTAATCCAATCAAGTTGCAATAGCAAGATTAATCATAAAGCATATTACATCTGTTCTCCCTCCAGTTCTTACTACGTCATGACTGTGAGAACAAATATGCTCCCTTTCGCGAGCGACGGTGATTCGAATCATGAAAACACCCGACTTGCACATCACATACACCCGTCCATAAGAGACGGTCCTGCCCCATGACATCATAAGTGAGAACCATTCACAAGAAACCAAAATGTCAAATCGGTCCCACCATCCCGGAAGCATGCCCCACATACGCGATCGCCGCAGGGGTCACTACTATCTGCTGTCAGCTACCGGCATAGGAAAGTGGGGACCACCATAACACCCAGGTTAGCAAATTACATCGATTTCCTAGGTCTCATTTATCCAATATGCATCTGGTACAAATTTAAACTTGTCCAGCAGAGCAGCATACGAAACGGGCCTTAATTGACACAAACAGGAACTATGCCCACATGACCATGTCTGTGAGCGCCCTAGCCTTCATGCTCGGTGCCCAGTTCCCTCCAAATTGATCTCATATACTGCTGTTCACGAGTGGAGACTGTCTACTTGAGTTATACCACTAATCCTAATTCTATCATAAGCATCATAATAACAGTTATGTAAAGTCCTAGACTACCCATAGTTTAGGGATTCTTTGGACATGCATGTGGGGTATCATACAACCATAGACGTAATGCACAATTCAATTCTAATCATTTCTAAAATTATAAAAGAGAAACTTGTTAATACTTAAATGCAAACAAAGTCTTGTCTTGCTCAACGGTAAAGTTAGTAGCCTCTAGTTAGTTTAATTGCATCTGCAGTATCTGCCTTGGCAGCTCCGATATGACAATCCTTGCCTTCGATTTGTACTCCCTGTCGAGCTTCGGCGTCGATATGACAAATAATGCAATTTAGAGAAGTAGACACTATATGTATTAGTAAACATTATATAGGTCCAACACTGTTCTTAGGCTTTTTACAGATAATTCATGAATTCAGAGGGAAAGTAGGGTGCAAAGGTCAGCTGGTTCCAAGGATAATAGACATAAGAAAGTGGTGAAGGCTCCTATTAATAAAATCATTCCAGAAAATATACAGGGTTTATCAGGTGGAACAAGGTGATAAATATACAGAGGAGAGATCATGAGGATTCAATGAAAATTTGTTTGGCAATTTTATGATCATTCTACAGCTCACACTTGATTTTTGAAGTTTGAATCATTTTCTGGAATTTCTACTGGCAACTTCTGCTATTTCCAGCAAGGCTGAGACAACTCACTTAAATTAACCAAGCTAATCAAGGTAATCAGGTCTGAGAATTTTTCTGGAGAAACGAGGTGGCATGAAGGATTTTCGGGCAAAATTTGAGATTTTATTACTGTATACAGCTCACAGAATAACTCTGTAAAGGATTTGGAAGATTGAATTTTTACAGGTTGTTCTAAGGATTTTCATACCTTGATTCTTTGTTTTCTGAAAAGTGATCACTGAGAGGGTTTGGGAATTTTCGAAGATGTGTACAGCGAGATAGGGAATTTCAAAGATTGGAGATTATTCTGAAATTTTCTTGCAATGGAAATTGGTTTAGAAACTGACATTAGGGCCCACTGGTTTTGAAAACCACCAGGGAAAATGGTCAAGCGGCTGACAATGGGGACCACTCGAGTTTAAAACCCCACCATAGAGAATGCCACACGTGGGCCATAGGCTTCACTCGTGTGGCCACAAAGGATCGGCTGGCCACAGAAAGTCCCCTCCTTCAACCTTCAGCCAAGCAGCAGGGAAGTCGATGGCCGGCAGCGGCACTCACCGTTCCCCCTGCCAGAGCTCCGTTAAAGACCACGGAACAGATGTAAAATTGATCCCCAGCGTGAGGCACACACTAATGGCAACAAGGCATGGCTTGGCATCGCCAGCACAGGGAGCACGACGGAGAGGGGCAGCAGCCACCATGGCTGCAGTAGTGAATCCCCCTCACCACAACCTAATTTACTGTGCCACCTTGCCTAGAAGTACAAGGGGAGCATGTGAAACATGAATGTGAAGAGAAATCGAAAGGAAATTGTCACAACCCTTGGCCGCCAGCTCGCCTAGGCCGGGGCATGAGAGCGAGACATGGCTGCCGACGAGCATTTTGGCGAGGCGGGTAGGAGGTCCGAGCCAGTGCACACGCGAGAGAGAGATTCAATATGTTCTGTTCTTATTCGATGTCTGTCCTCTGGGTCCCACACGCCAGGTTAACCCCTTACAATATGCCCCACCGACCCACTACGACCTGGTCCATTGGCCACACTACGCACACACTCGACGGGCGTGACATCCCCCCCCCCCTCCCCCTAGTGTTTGTCCCCAAGCACCTCTGTCCGACCACCTCTTGAATGTGGTTCCTCTTCTTCAGTAGATTCCCAGAACTGCTTCTAGATGTCTGGATTATACTCTTGCACTATATCCTCCTGCTCACTTGGTAATTCTGACTATGGTTTGATAAGAGCCATGTACCCTTCCATTCGGTTCTCCAACAGTGAGACCATCTTGACCTGAAGTTTTTGCCAAAAAAACAATACCTGGATCCTTATACAAGCTGCATGAATCCCAAGGTGGCCCCCATGGTGGCTATCCAGAGAAAGAGCAATCAGATTAGCATATCGGACTACAAATGTTAATGCGGCAAACACCAGGCCAATCCTCCCAACAATTGTGACTCCATTTAGCGTAACTTGTAACAGTGTTGCATCCTCTCCTTCTTGAGTCAACATGCTCATAACCCTTCCCCAGTTGGTGCACATACCCATAGCGGTTACCATCATCTGAGCAGATCCATTTGGAACATTAGCTAGTAATTCAGAACCACAATCTTTCTTCTTTGAGCTACAAACAGAAGCAATCAGTGGTAATGCACATGTGATCTGCTGAGTATCAGTTTGCACCCCAATAAGAATATCAGAGCCATTATACAACCACATCAACTCTGCTACGTTTGTTTCTTCTCAGTCAGAGGCATAGGGAACTTGGAGGACTTAAGCTTTTCTAGCACAGCGGTAGACCCTGCTGCTTGTTTCCAGTCGTGAGTCAGTCTTTGCACAGCATTAGCAGTCAAACTAGCACTCAATTGATCCTGCTCCAAATACTGAATTCCAGGATCCCATGTATGACCAACCAGCTCTATTCCACTGGCCACTTCCACCTGATCAATGGTACACTTGACTGCTTGCAGATCAGTTCTAACCACAAAATCGGTTACAAGTAACCTTGAAATAGCAGTTGTAGGAAGTAAGGTAGAATAAACAAGACTATAACAACTAGCAAATTGCTTGTCCACCTTGTGGTTAACCACTTCTAGCTTCCTTCCATTCTGAACAGTGACTCAATATTTCAGCCCATATGGATCATCTCCTACAATCTGAACTGCATCACCATTCTTCTTGCACATAATATTTGAGCCGCCCCTTTGATTTTCTGGAGAGATGGTCATGTTCAAACCATAAGAAACTTGAATATCAAAACCAGACAGGGTTACTGAACCTTGAAATGTCTCTCTCTCAGACTTCTTGTACAAACTCTCAAGCTCCTGTAAACCAGGCATGTCATGCACTGACATGAGATAATCAGCAGCCTTCATTGTACCTTCCTATGTCTTCTTTTCTTCCTTGCCCTTCTCAACCTCTAGAAAATCCAAAGTCTTCATTACTGCTACAACACCAATATTCTGACCAACCGCACACCCCCTCTCATGATCATCGTCCTTAGCTTCAGCCAGTTGTGCCACATGTTTTTCCTCACCATTGACGGTAAAACTATCCTCCGTAACAACTCCTTGTCCATCGGCCACCGTCTTAACTTCAACTACAGAATTAGTCTCATCAATCATTTGCGCCTCCACCATAGCTTCCTCCACTTGACCAACTACCCTCATTATGTCTCTCTGCTCCAGTTGCCCTAATGCCTTACCAAATAATAACATTTCTAACTCATCTCCTGCAGCTGAATTCTCTGCACTGGCCTCTTCTGCATATTCTTTCTCTCCATCCACCTCTACTTCCTCTTTGATATATAAGAACTTCATCTGACAATACAGACCCATTGACACCTCTGTATCAATACCCTTTCCTTTGTCCTCATCCACTTCAGTATCCTCAATAAGAGCATCAGAAAAAACTAGATCAACCTCCCTATCAATCTCAATATTAGCTGCTACTGTCTTAGCTTCAATTTTAGACTGTTTCATCTCGAATTGTTGTTGCGCCAGAAAAGCTTCTCTGTCTGAACCATACAGGACGTTCCTAAAATCTTCCTTCTTTACAACTTCATTGCTCTTCTTCATCTCAGTCAAGAACAGATCCAGACCGACACAATCATCATTTGCCTGCTTATCATGTTCTACAGGTCTATCTCTCTTGCTATTCCACCCTGAAGCAACAGTAAAACTCCCGTGAGGATTAGCCAGCACTCACACGTTTGATGACCCCTGTGATCAGCACCATCCCACACACCTCTCCTCTTCCGATTCAGTGCTACAAGGCGCTTGTTAGTCTCTGCAACTTGCTGACAGGTCATGTTCATCTCCTTGCCTGCTCGTTCCTCCATCATGGTCTACCACCTTAGCTGACCAAGGAATTGCTCCTGCGCATCCTTGACCTTGTCCAGGCACTGTGAAATCGCATCAATGACTTTGAACATCTTCTTCCACTTTTCATCCGCATTCTTCTCTATCATCATTTCCCCCTTTGCCTCCTGCTTTAGCTTCTCTGCACACCTCTCCTCAGAGACCGATTCATCACCACAACTTGTAGCTTCTTCCAATTTAGGTTCCAACTCAACATGACCATCCAGGGAAGTGAGTGCCTCTGTAGTGTTGCCCGGGCATTTCCTCGGTGACGAGGTAGTGGAAGTAGGCGTCGAACACCTGGAGGGCGTCCGCGATGAGATCCGACGGGTTGGAGACAGTGAAGGCGACGTGGACGATGACTGGTCCAGGATGCCAAGTCTCGCCCGACGTTGTTCGACAGCCCCGTAATGCTGGAGTCACTGGGGGTGATGCAACAATTCATCAGTTGCGATGGCGCCCATCAGTGAACCGTGTCAGTGGCGTGGGGTGGACGGTGATGTCGCAGGTGTCGAGGTCATGACCGCGCACGGCGATGAGGGAGGGCGACGGGAGAGGAAGTCTTCGTCCCATGCGGAGCACGCAGGCGACTCGCGAGGACGAAAGGCATTGAGGTCTTCACCCCACGCGGGGCATGCGGGCGACGCGCGGTGGCGGCAGGCGATGATAGGCGACGAAGTCCTTGGCTCGGGCAATGCGGGTGGAGGGGTACGCCGACCACGCGGTCGAAGGTCATGGATGCCCTCGTTCGGCATGTAGAGGTGCCTCCACATTTCGGTGATGGTTGAGTGCGAGGAGGAGGCCGCGTGCGGGTGGTTGTCGACGAGCACCCTCCGCCCGCCGTCGACGACCACCACTCCGCCTCTCCACTGAAGTCACTAGATCCGCTACAGAAGCCGAAGCCCTCGCTGTCGCCAACCCACTTCACGGGGCCATGAATCCTCACCGCCGGTGACACCATCGCAGCTTCTTCTCGCTGTTCCGCCATCCAATTCATGGATCCACCGTGGAAGACTGTCGCTGAGGAAGACCACAGCGCCAGGAACTCCCCACCATCGAGAAACGATGGGCACTGATACCAGTTTTCACGGCCCTTGGCCGCCGGCTCGCCTAGGCCGGGGCGTGAGCGCGAGACATGGCTGCCGACGAGCATTCCGGCGAGGCGGGTAGGAGGGCCGAGCCCTGCACACGCGAGAGAGAGGTTTGATATGTTCTGTTCTGATTCGATGTTTGTCCTCCGGGTCCCACACACCATATTAACCCCTTACAATATGGCCCACCGGCCCACTACGACCTGGCCCATTGGGTCACACTATGCACACACTCGACGGGCGACAGAAATAGACAGAAACCATGAATTCACCGATGACCTAGGGTTTGAAACCGGCGGCCAAAAAAATCTCCTCTATCAACCTATACCAACCACGGCTGCCCTTTATTGTGGCACCGGTGAATGCGCCTGGCCCCAAGGATCATATCACTACAATGAATTGAAGTAAGATTAAACCTACAAATTGAATTTCTAACTTTTCCCCCACCCAGTTTTCATCCCAAACCAAAGGAACACGATGGCGCCCAGGCTGACCAAGGTGGAACATAGAGGAACGAGGTGTCAAACATCATCAGAAATTCGCGGCAAATCTTTTGGAGTGACAACCGAAGTTAGAAGTGGTCTGGGGCGTCGGGAACACGATGATGCCAACGCGGCTCTGAGAATGGCTGTGGCAGATGATGGGGAATGGATGGCTGTCTTTGCAGTGCGTCAAGGGGGGGGGGGGGGGGGGGGCACGGCGCGGCTCTGAGTAACTTATCCAGGTTGAGGCGTAGCTAGGGAGCGTCAGAGACGAAGCACAGTGACAGTTTGCTTAGGGCGGCGAAAAACAGAGCGATGCAAGCTGAGCAACAGAGTCCAAGGCGGAGAGGAGAGTCAATTCGTTCTTTGGAGCACGAAAATATCAGCAAGAGAAGGGATAGAAGTGAGCTAAGCTGGTAGCTGCGTGGCAATGCAATAGCTTGTTGGCGCACGCACAGAGCACCAGCAAAACAGAGCTTGGTGCAATGAACTGAACAGTGGGGTCCACTTGACATACACACTCCTATTTCAAAAATCCAAATTAAATAGCAAATGATGTTCTAAAATCACCAAGTTTTGTTTTTAGCCTAATTTGAGTAGGGGGAACACAATGGTCCATCAGATTTGACTTTTGAACAAAGCAAAAATTTGTATTCCATGAACAGTAACTCCTTTGATTCATTGCATACATTCAAATTTGAATTTTTAATCTTTATCTCTTGTATTTGATCTGCACTTTAATTCCCTGAGCTTGGTACTTTAATTCATTCTGGATGAACCCTTTCCTCATGTAAAGTTGAATACTTTTGCCTTAAGTGAAAATCGAGATGTAGGATAACAACTGTAAAACCTTACAATTTGGTTTTCGCACCGGACATCACTAAAACTTTTGAGGTTGAATGTTATGCGAGTGGGCTAGGAATTGGAGGAGTATATAAGCAAGAAGGCAGATCTATTGCATATTTTATTAAAAAACTTGGAGGAGCACAACTGAATTATTCCATGTATGACAATGAGTTATATGCCTTGGTAAGAGTACTTGAGACATGGCGGCGTTATTTATGGCCAAAGGAGTTTGTTATTCACTCATATAACAAAGCTTTGAAGTATTTGAAAGGTCAAGCACTACCAACCCACAGAAATACGACCTCTCTGAGAGCTAAAGTGAACGGTTGCCATGAAAATGGGTTGAATTTATTGGAATTTTTCCATTTGTTATTAAGCACAAGAAAGGTAAGGAAAGCCTTGTTGCTGATGCTTTATCTCGAAAACATATTCTATTGAATGAACATGAAGTAAAAGTGCTTGGAGTAGATAGCATAAAAGATTTATATCCTTTCGATCGTGAATTTTCAGGACCATATACAAAGTGTGTAGACCAAAAAGGATGGGAAAAATATAATGTACATGATGGACTTTTGTTTAGAACTAACAAATTGTGCAAACCAACAATTCCCCTGTTAGACATTTGTTATTGCAGGAAGCATATGCTAGTGGTCTGATGGGTCATTTTGGAAGAGACAAAACTTATGAGATTTGTCCGACCACTTCGATTGGCCAAAGATGAGAAGAGATGTGGATAGACTAGTTCAAAGAAGCGTCACATGCCATAGAGCTAAGTCCGAACTAAAACTCTATGGTTTATACACACCTTTGCCTATTGCTAGCAACCCTTGGGAAGACATTAGCATGGACTTTGTTTTAGGATTACCTCAAACAAAAAGAGGGAGGGATTCAATTTTTGTGGTTGTGGATCGATTCTCAAAAATGGCACATTTTATACCATGTCATGAGAGCGATGATGCTTCACACATAGCCTCTTTGTTTTTCAGGGAAATTATGAGATTACATGGGATGCCTAAGATGGTTGTTTCAGACCGTGATACAAAATTGTTGAGCTACTTTTGGAAGACATTGTGGGCAAAACTTGGAACAAAGTTGCTATTTTCGAAGACATGCCACCCTCAAACAGATGTACAAACCAAGGTGGTGAATAGAACACTTTCAACATTGTTGCGATCACTTGTCAAGAAGAATTTAAGAGAGTGGGAATAATGTTTACCGCACATCGAGTTTGCATATAACAGGGCAGTACACTCTACCACTAATAAGTGTCCATTTGAAATAGTGTATGGCTTCAAACCCCTTGCTCCGATCGACTTGTTGCCATTACCTTTGCAGGTACAAACTAACATGGATGCTTCCAAGCATGCTGAATATGTCAAGAAGTTACATGTGAAGACAAAAGAAGAACTATAGAAAAAGGCACATTATTTTGCTGTGAAGGCCAACAAACATCGCAAGAAGATGGCATTTGAACCCGATGACATGGTTTCGTTTCACCTATGCAAGGAGCGTTTTCCTGAAAGGAGAAAGTTCAAGTTGATGCCAAGAGCAGATGGACTGTTCAAAGTTCTAACCAGAATTAATGACAACGCTTACAAGATTGACATTCCAGGAAACTATTGTATCAGCCCAATTTCAATGTTGCAGATTTATCTTCATTATTGGGTAATAAAGAAATAGAGTCGAGGATGACTCCTTTTCAAGAGGGGAGGATGATGCGAACATCCCACCCAATAATATAATCCAACCTATGAACCAAACGCAAGATACTTCATGTCATACATACCATGGCCTTTTGACAAGAAGTCATACCAAAAAGGTGCAACCACATGTGACGTCACTCCTGGCCAAATTCGATAATCATATAACTGAAAATTTTATACTACCTAAATTTTCTACTTTAGTGATGATTACACACGGCAGTTCAAAACGTCCGAACTAAAAAAAAAACAGTTCGGGCTGTTCTAACTGAACCAACAAGGTTCGTGCTGTCCGAACTTTCCATCACAGAAGCTCCAACTTCATTTTCAATTTTGTACCAACCTAGCATGTCCCTTGCTGCATATGGAACATGGTGTTAAAGCATATCAAGTCTAGTTTCCAATGCCACAAACGGTGCGTCATTTGGACTTCCTGATCAAGAAAAATGACTGTTTGTCAGGACCCGCCTTTCGTGGGTCCACTTGTGCACCCCGTAGCAATCCCTGGATCAGCAGTTGATATGCACAACAGAATAGAACGAGATCCATACAATGATTATTTATTTATAAACAATATAAGTCTGACAAACATGATCTAGATTACATTGGACGTGATTGTGGATGACCACCAAAACAGATAAATCCTTAGAAACAGCGGAGTAGAACGGCGCCATGCCCAACAGGCAGACTTGGGAAGTAGGACTACACTTAATCGTCTTTCTCACACGCTTCAACTTCTTTGTCTTTTGATAAACCACATATAAAGCAAGATTGAGTACATAAGGTACTCGCAAGCCCTAACACTACTCAAGGAGATGTTTTTCATGCATTGGGGCTTGTAGCAAGGAGAGGCCATACGGCTTAGTTTTGCCGTAAAGCATTTTATGCAAGCTTCTCTTTGAAATGAGTTTTGCAATAAGAGAAAGAAGTAGTTGAATCAGTATTATTATAGTTGGCGGGCCCTGGGGGAGTTTCAAACCATCCCACTAGTTCCCTCACTTTTAGATGGGTCTTCGAACCCATGGCCCTGACGAATCCAGCACGCATGCCAACACTTTCCCAAAACATGGCGGTTTCGGCCATCCACACACACACACTTCAAGGAAATGCACTCATGGTAATCAATAGGAGCTCAGAGCATAGTGTGCCAAGACTGTGACAATAGCTATCCGGATAGATTAAGACTCTACAGAGTTTGTACACTTTACCCACAGGCCATGCACACCTAGCAAGGGTATGACATGACGCTAATCCCATCTTTCTCGCGTAACCCCACAATCACACCTTGGCCCGACACAAGGGGCGATATTAACCCAGCCAAACAACAGATGACCCTCGGTCTCTGTGCCATTTCCTGGTCCACCGTGCCGTCCATGGCTCTCTGGGTTTTCTCTTGTGGTAGTTACTAGAAAGGTAGGGCGAGTCCCGCCCATACAGGTTCTGTGATTGTACGAAATCACTATGTTGAGGTCAAATGAACCGGTCCTTATATTGGTGAGGTAGCTCTATCCGTCCTTGGCAGAAGGACTAGTTCGGAACACCAACATCGATCTAAATTGAAATACCCAGCATAAGTATAGTCTGTAAATCATAGTCATCGGACTATTGCTGAAGCACTCAGCATCGATCGGTGGTTTACACCGAATACGCAACCGCAGTTGGTATACCTCTTAGGTAGCCCTCGGCATCCCATCACCATACTCGCCTCGACCACCCTCCGTCTTCAAACACACATTTCATTAATCACCCACCCATATCCTAACTCACACCACCAAACACCTTTTAACACATTTCACAATCATTTATACAGTGTGTAGTGGTTTGCGATGCGAACATCGCATAGGTTTCTAAGCATAGTACTAACAAGGAGGTGCTCACATCACTGCTATAGTGCAGTGATGATGTTGTTAGGTTATCAAGGGTTGTGTTGCCAAGGTCAAGGAGGGGATTGTGATAGTACTGCTATTATTATAACTGATGCAGTGTCTTGTTTCAAGCCGTTGATAGTGAGTAACTATCATGTTACTGTTCATCGTTGGCTAGTAGCTAACACCGATATTCAGACATCAACGTAGCTCATGCTATCACATTTCAAGTGGTTCATTGCATAGCAATATTTTAAAATAGTCACACGGTTATGCAATCAAAACAAGCCAATAGGTGCAATTGCAAAACATAGGTGAAATATGATCAAGGAGTTAGAGCTTGCCTTTATGGTGGTTTATCGAAGTCTTTGCCCTGTTCTTCATGATTCGGACCTTGAATATCTCCTTCACGAACTCTCCGATTACTAAGTATGTAGCTACGTGAAGAAAATGCAATTCATCGATAAAGATCTAAGAAATTCAAATAAAACTTCAATAAATACGAACAATGATTCAATAATGCAGTTTCTAAGGTCCTTGGATGGCTCATCGGCGAATACGTGATTCTAATAGTGGGTTATTTCAGAACATCACTATTTCGTAGGTCAACTAATTGGTTATTGAAAGGTTTAACAGTATTACCAGTTTTCTTAGTTATTGATAGGGTTTACGACTATCATGGTTAATTCATCAGTTTATACTGATAATATACCTTTGTTACGATCAACGGGTTAATCATAACCTTTATGAGGCTTCTTTATAATTATCTTATCTTCACAATAGTATATTCACTAAGGTTCTACTAATGTAAGACCCATTTGTTTTAGAGTCTAAGCATCAGTTCTAATATTCTCGAGCCAACTCAATATTTTTAATAACAACTAGTGTATGATCATTAACTTTTATCATTTCTTAATATGTTATTTTCTCCTAAAAGCCATGAAATTATTTTAGGACTTCTTTAATGTATGGCTATTAGGACTCCAGGGAGTTACTAGAGTAGAGTCCATTCTATTTAGAGCTTATGTGTTGGTTTCTATTATCCCATAGCTATCTATTTATTTTTCCACATGACACTAGGTAGTTCATTACCCTATATTTTATTACAATCAATTACTATTCTAAATTCCTAGAAATATATTCCTATGATTATTTAGAAAGTGATTTATGGAGAGATTATTTAATTGTGAGCTTCTATGTGTATTTTACTAATTATGATTATTCACTTGATTTCCCTATAGGAATGACAATCAATTCCCTATTCTATATTACATATTAGTCAATTTCTACTTACATTATATTTTCTATTCCTAGCAATATCATCTAAGATTTTTGGGTAATTGTCTTTGAGGGAGTTTGTTTATTTAGGCTTTACACTAACTATTGGTAATTTATTTAATTTTCCGTAATGTGAATAATTATTTTACTACTCCAGACCTTATATCGATGGAACATTTAATTATATTATTAATTCCAATTATTATCCTAATACTTTATAGATATTTATTTTGGTGGGTTTATCAGATTGGGAGGCTATATATGGATTTTCCCCATTTCCTAATTAATCGAATGATTTTAATAGCAGAAACCAAGTCTCACTTTTTCTACAATTTATGTGTGCCACTAAATCCCATTTTTATGTCTTAAATGTTGTGAATTTATTTTTAGGAGATATCTAGAAAATTAATTGTAGGAAAACTATCAATTGGAGCCTATACATAATTTCCCTTCAATTCTTTAATTGATTAATTCATTTTAGGTAAGACGATAGTACTTACCACAATATCTACAACTAATTTCTTCTATAAATCACTCATAATCTGTTCTAAAAGAAATTAAGGGTTTTCAGGATATTTTCCATAATTTTATCATACCAAGAAATGTGGATCATATTTTTCTGTGTGCACCAAGCATGTGGACATAGCAGTTTCTTAGCTTACTGTAAGGGTGGATGTGGGTCTTTGTTCCAGTTGGGTGTACGCATGTGTGCACCTAGTGATTCAACTCACAACCGGGTGCGCACACGCAGGTAGACGAGGTGGACCCCAGGCGACAGTGGGCTATGGGCTTTCGGTTCTTGTGGACCGAGTCTGCACAAAGGGAGCCGAACGCTGAGTGTGCGTGGCCTAGCTGGCGCTCGCAGGGCGCTGATCGTGTGTCTCGGTGTGGTGAGATGGGCCTCACGTGGCTGCCATGTGCGCGCCACATTGGCGCCGCGGGCCTGGACATGGGGCGGCGGGGAACGGCCACGGGAGCTCGTCGGTGGCGGCCTTGCGCGGAAGGTCGTGGTATTCTCTTCAACAGAGCCGTTGAGCGCATGCTCAAGGGCATAGGGATTCCCTTAGTGGCCTTGGCTGCGCTAGAGGGGCGCTCCAGCGGCTGGCGGTGGGTCGCGGCAGTTGTGCACGACGATGCGCTGTTGATCTACACGTGTGTGCTACAGTCTAACGAGAAAGCTCGCCGGGGATGTGTTCCAGCGTGCAATGAAGGTTGTGGGGTACTAGGATAGGTTGGGAACATCCCTACAGGGGCTGGCGATGACAAGGGGCGGTGCAAGAATGGCGTAGACGGCGGTGGCGGCGGCGCTCAGGGGAAACAACGCACGTTGGCTATAATGACGGGATGACCGGCCCAGGGCGTGTTCTAGCGCATGTGGAAAGTGTTTGGGTGGTCGAACCAGCCGGGACGACGCCCACGACGGCCGGCGACAAGGAAGGGCAACAGTCTTGGAAGTGATGCATCGAGAACGAACTTCCAGTGGTCTTCTATTCCAATGAAGTGCACCTACACATTCTAGGAGCCCATACGAATACGTATGGCGAGGTGTATCAGGTTTATGGAGTCCCTAGCTCACCCGCGCGGCAGTGCCGGCTAGAGGTCATCGGGATCTACTCCATAGTGTTCTATGTGGCTAATAAACAATGTTCTACATGTTCTACACAATAAGGAAACAATGGTAGGGGTTAATTGGAGTACCTCACCTCCGACGCGTCGAAACAGCCGAGGTTTCCAGCAGCAAGGAAGAAAAGGGGAACTCCAAATTCCCACTCGGGAAAGGCCGAGCAAGCTCCGAGATGTGCAGCAGAAGTGAGAGGAGAACTTGAGAGCGAGTGAATTTGGGAGAGGGGTACCATTTTTATAGTCGTAGAGAGGCGGTGGCCAGCGCGACTTTTGATGTGAGCAGAGGCGGTGTATTGCTTGGCGCGCGCGTTTCGTCGAGGCTATGATGGCCATATGGGGGAAAAGGGAAAGAGGCGATGTCGAGACAGTCCTCCAGCTGGGTGACGCGACGGGGAGGTGACGGCTTGGGCAAAAAGGTGAGCTTCCGGCGTCGGCGGGTTTTCTGGGAGTAGGCGGTGGTGCCAGAGGTAGAAGATGGCGGTTCGTCACCTGGGTCGGGCCGCTAGAGTGGGTGCTAGGCCGCGCGCGCAAGGGAGAAAAAGAGAGGGTGTCGGGAGATGCGGGCCATTCGTGTGTCAGGCCGCAGGAGAGAAAGGAAATGGTGGGCCTGACTGGAAGATTGGGCCGCGCGCTAGGGTAAGGAAGGCGGAGCAGGCCTGGCTACGACAGAGAGAAGGGGAAAGATTGGGCCGAGGGAGGTGATGAGACAGTGGGCTGCGCTCATATGTGCTCCTCCCTTTTATTTCTTTTTCTATTTTCAGTTTGAATGTGGATTTGTTCCTAGTTCATTTTATGCATATATTTTAAAATGGCTATTTTTCCAAGGCGGTCAAATTATTTGAATTTGGTATTGAGTCAAGTTTGGGTAACTTGCATTATGATTTACACAAATTAATGCACCTTTGCGTAACTCTGTTTCTGGTTACTGTGTTACCCTTTTTGGTTGAATGCATTCACCCTTGATTTATTTGTTATATTTAATCTATTATACATATATACTTGTATATATATGTGCCACTTCATTTATCTAGTCACTCTTGTTTTAATCAATATACTTTAAATTCATTATTTGAGTTCGGTTTATGCTTTATTGGTTTTCATCTTAGTGTTGAATTGTATATGAGGTATATGTTGTTATTATTCTGACAAAGATCAGATAAAAGGTTGAAAACTCAATCCTTTAATTGAACATACTCATTATATGTTTTAATTTATTTTGATGTGGGTTCACCTGTACATGTACATTTGTATATAGCAACATTATCTATTCTCTTACTTTGGATTTCATTTATCTCAAAACAATTTTATAATTTGGTTCATATTCAAAAGTGCAGGTTTTCGTATTTGTACCCTTATATGCTATGATTTATATTGACAATGCTCGTATTTTACCCAAAAATATTAATTCAGAGTGATTTTTACCTGGTTTGAAATTTCGGGCTGTGACACTGTTTTACTGCAGGAAAGTCAAGCGCTGAAGGGCTGCGCGAGGCACCTCGGGAATGCATTTCATGGAAGCTCATTGACTCATCTGAACCCATGCACTGAGGGTACTTTCACACCTAAACTAGGAGGGTTGTTCGTAGTATAAATATGTAGCATTTTTATGGATTTTGCAGACTTGAATATTCATAAAATTACCCCTTGTTTAGCTGTTTGCTAACAATTCCAAAGAGTGATCTCTACCCTGTTGCTCTTGTGATTCCTCGTGAGATTACAGAAGCGACCGTTTCTTTGGCTCCCAATTGGTGATCCTGGTCTATTGATTCCATGTTGTGTTGGTTGGTTCTTTGAGAATGTAGTTTGGTGAATCCTCGATTCAGGTTGCTGGTTAAAGACAGTGGTTGGCTTCGAGTTTTATTCATCAGGTTGCACTAGTTATCTTGGCTTCTTTGAAACTAGTTATCACCTTGTGATCCTATGACGTGAAGATTGGGACCACAATCCGTATCACATGCCGATGGTGAGCGCTGCGTATGGCTCTTTGAACATTGAATGTTCAGGAGTTGCATACTATTGTATTTTTGACCACATGATGGGGTATCCACACTTTTGCCTAAAAAACGGGGAGCAACGTTTTATATGTTCCCAAAACCATTAAGAGGTTTAAAGACTCACATTAGCTCTCATGCCAAGCCACGGGGGACAATCACATACCACTTCTCGTATGGCGAGCTTACTACAATTGATACGCTTGCGGTGGTGCACCTTACCTCTTATCTGACATCAGAGCATCGTTGATGAATATAATAAGACATATGTTAGCTTTGGCACCTTAAGTAACTAATACTATAATAGACCTTATGTGGGCATAGTGACTAATGCTCACTCGACTACCTAGAAGATTTCAAAAATAGGCACTTTCATGTGTGCTATTACCAATTCAGCTCTAATACCAAACTATGAGGATCTGGGTCCCGACATTCAAAGAATCACATTGGGTGGTGTCATGCGATGCGAGCCCAACAACACACACGAAAGAATACGTGAAGCATATAAAATCTTTATTTCATAAGGTAATCGAGTTTACAACATAGTGTACATAAGGAGTACATAAGTAGCAGAAAGAATATACTCAAACTCTCAACCTACCTAAGGACAAGAGAAGATGTCCATGCCCGCGGGCGCTTCTCACTATCAACATGGAGAAGATAAGCAGCGGCAAAGTCTCTCGTGAGCCATACACTTTAGAAAGTCCGAGGTCTCACGAGCAACCACAATAGCAACAGTTAAACTATTACCTGCAAAACCACATATATAGCAACCATGAGAACGAAGACTTAGCAAGACTTAACCGTGTCACCTAAACATTAAACCCTACATGCAGGAACTCTGAACATAGGAAAGCTGAATTGCATAAAGGACTCGACTAATAATAAATCTTTATTTTCATATTTTTAAGTAACAGATGTGCACTCCATAGGCATGGCACATCATAAATTCCACAATCAAACAAGAAATGCTTCGTCTACGATGTTACATGCCCAAGTTGAATAAGCTGCATATAAGTTAAATCTTTGGGAATAGTAAATTTAATTGTACTGCTGCTAAGCCATACAAGTTGCAATACAATATTACAATCATTGCAGCAGAATCATAACATTCCATCTACTCTTAATTACTACATCGTGCAACAGTGAACAAGTATGCTAAATCCATAACCTCAAGCGACTGTGATTCGAATAAATAACAACCCGTGATGCATGACACTACGCCGGCAAGGAAGCCACATCGATGTGCTTCTCTCTACGTTGCACACAACAACTTGTCACAAGAGGCCTTGATACAGAATCAACTCTCCATCTTGAGAAAAAGGTCCTCTACACGGACACATCAAAGTTGCCCGCTAGAAGATTTACAACTTTATGCCTTCTCAACTCCATTCACAGATGGTTGGGAAGCTTCCACACCACGGTCACCGAGTTACATTAGTTTCTTGGATCCCATATACCAGTATGCATCCGGTACAGCTCAAACTTGCCCTGGGGGCCCGTGCATAGATCGGTCCTTAACCGACGTAGACGGGGATACAACCCAACCTCCACATCTGCCTCGCCATAACCGACCCAGGCACGATGTGATCACAAGCGTTTTCCCACTCTTTGGGTCAAGATCATCCTTGTGCCTCCCATCCTACAAAAATCTCCATCCACATCTCAACTTTAAGAGTAAACATTATGGATACATATTGCGAGTAGGTTTTCCTCACTCGACTACTCTTGCAAGTAGAATTTAACTACTTGACCCGTGGTCAATAAAATGTGACCATTCTCGCGAGTAAATTTCAACAACTCGACTTCTACCGACCTGTCAGCTAAACAATTAAGCATAGCAATATAATATGATGGAGTAATGTCCTATTCAGACACTCCAAGGATTATTTTGTCATGCATGTGGTGTATCATAAAGACCCAATCTAATGCACAATACATACCCTATACATATACTATATACAAAAGAAAACATTATAAAGGCCGTTATATGCAAACCGGAGCTTGCCTTAGGTTGTGACTAAGTAAATGTCAACAAGTTAGTGGCTTGATCTTCCTTCAGAGAATCCACCACAACAGCTTCGAGATGGGAATCCTCGCCTATGAGATTTACTCCTTGTCGAGCTCCGCTGTGATCACTATTCGATATAAAATTCCCAATATAAGTATTATAGTTTAAAATAGAACAACTGTTTGAAACTTAAGAAGAAAAATTGATATAAAGTACATGGACTATAGATAGGTTCTATGTTGGTCCCAATTATGGTAGAAAAGGATGGAGGGGATCAATGTTTATTTGGACAATGGAATTATAAACCTTAATGTGACATTCATGTAAGCAAATAGATTAGCAAAGATATAACCTTATGAATTACATGAGGAAGACCACATGATGTGTAAAGCTACAGGAAGTTCACTGTTGTAACTCAATTCTGGTGGAAACAAAGAACTTAGCAAAGTTGATTTGGAAAGATATGGATTTAGGAACTTCATTATGATATTCATGTAAATGAGACATACAAATGTCATAATCTGATAAAGACCAAATAGAAAGGACCTGGGATTATTGTAGTAGTTCACGGAGGTTGTAAGACAGGTGCTAGCAAAGATTTAGCTAAGGACATGACATATTGTGGTCTACAAAAATCCAACAAGCTTTGTGCATCAGTGAATTTTCCTGGAAAACCTGTAGTTTCGTCATGCCTGAAAGTTGGTTTTCTGTTTAGAGAAGACCAAGAGGAGTTCTGCAAAATTGATTTCATATTTCTATAAGCATTCTACAGGGAGATATTGATTTTAGAAGATGGGACAATTTTTAGAAAAAAGTTTCTGGATGTTTTGCAATTTTAAAAGTTCATACAGTTTGGGAACACAATTTGACCTAGCAATTCATGTCAAATGGCTTTGATATTTTACTGGAGTATAAAGGAATAATAAAGAAGAGGTCGGATAAATTTGGAAATTTCCCAATGAATGGATCATCAGGAATATATTCAAAAGTCTTTTTTGCTTAAGTGAATTATTAAGGACAAATTATGGAATTTAATACAGATGTAAATGCTCAACTGGAAAGTACAGATCATAAGGAGTCTAACAAAATTTGTTTGAGAATATTTGGTCAAATATTCGAGGAGATATGATTTTTCTAAATCTGATCAAGAATCTGATATTATTTTTCAAAAAAAAGAATTGAATAAACAGAGGCCGGGTCCACTTGACTTAAATAGACCAATGGTTTCAAGCACACCGAACTGCAAAATTAAAATTGTGCAGGCACACAAGATCGGGCTGCAGCAAAGAATACCAGTGGCCCCTTGCACTGACTGACAGTGGGCCCCAAGGTTGAATCGTCTTCATCCTTGGGACATGAGGGCCGAGCAGCAGCGTCCGGTGGCTCCCAGCAGCGCACCCCGCCGGAATGCATGCTAGAGAATGGCAGGCCAAGAAACTTGCCGCCTGGGCACGAATTGGTACGGCGAACAAGATGGGATGGTCAACAGCGACGACACAATGGAGTTTGACGGCGGCGGCGGGTTCTACTGTTTCGGGGATGTCAGTTATTCTCTATGGTGCCCTACTTTGAGTGTAATTTGCTCCAAAATACTTCTAGCAGTCTAGAGAAGATAAAAGAGGGGGGGGGGGGGGGCAAGGGTGGTCAGAAACCTTGGAACAAGGGGGCCGATGGTGAGCCCTCAGGTTAAAGAGAGCGGTTGGGAAAAACTTGAATTTCTTGGAGCATAGTCGATGGTTCCCTAATTTTCTTCTTGTACGGTTACGTGTGGATGTCTTGAAGATAAAACCTCACTGCCACAAAAAATTGTTACATGTAGAAACAGAATTTAAGTGGAGACCTAGGTCAATTCGTATGAGAAACTCCTCGGGAAATCTAGGAATACTCAGGCTAGGAGGGATAACATGAGAAGAAACTTGAGGGGCATAATATTCATGGCATAACACACCTTTTTCCTTAATGGAAGTGGAGGAGCTGAGGCTTGTAGTGTCTGGTCGATGGTGAGGTGGCTGACGGAAAGCAGAAACAGAGGCACCACGGTGCGGAAATCCTTGAGTCTGACGTTGGGAAGTTGCCAGCTGCGCAAAGGATGGTCACCCAGCTGCGCAGTAGTGTTAAGCATCACAAAGTACGAAAAACACGGAGAAAAACTCAACCCACAGCTCGGATTTTTGCCGGCAATTGATGCCACACGTCGGAGACAATGAGCTGCGACGAGAGACAGCAAAGGGGAAAAGTTTTCAGCGTTGCAGGCTTGGAGAGGATAAGGAGGGCAAGAGAAATATCAGAGTGAGGGTTTGTGCAGCTGAAACCAATGATTAAAGCAGGCAGCTTAGTGGCAGAAGCATGCCTGGGAGGTGGCGCTCTGTGAAGAAACAGAAAACAGAGATGAGGGTAGAGCCATTGACAGGTGGGGTCCACCGATAGAGGCAAGTTTCTCATCCCTGTTGATTTTATATGAAATTCAAATATGCTCAGAAAATTCTCCATTTTTCCAATATAGGGAAGTCAGATAGTACGAATTCAAATGTGAAACAAGTTTGACATTTGAATGAGATGAAGATAAAATTTGAATTCAAATTGAGTGCTCTCAATTGGCTTGACTCAAATACAAAGACAAAATGGTTAAAAATTTATCAAACCTCAGAGGAGTGATACTGAAATCATGAGGAACACTATAGTGAACTCAAATCTGGAGTTCGGAAATTTTGAATAATTTGGTTGCAATTTGAACTCTTGAATGGCCTAATTGAAATAATCTATGAGCACTAATTTTATCTCTCCTGTACTTCTTCATTTCATTCATAAGCTGAAAATTACTTTAGGGTTTTTAGAGTTTTTATCTTGGCTCATATTTGAATTTGAACTTGCATTTCACTATCTTTTGAATTGTTCGGGAATACTCCTTTTCAATAATTATGAGCTTAAGTGCAAGCATAGACTCACATTCTCACCTAATTTAAATTTTTAATAAGTTTCACTTTTAACATCATTTAATAGCAACATAGTTCATTTATGTCTGATTTTCTGCTTCACTTTAAAAAAATTAAGTTCACATTTTTGAATTCTTGCATTATTCAAATATGGGCTTTTACATATCGAATCCAAGGGACGCCTGTGAGATCTTCTAACTTGTTCTCCCAAGGACGCACAGTTTGTTTGGTAGGCAAGGATTGAATGGATTGAAATCTTGGCCACAGTAGTCTACGACAGTTCCTTGCTTCAGGCACGAGTTTACCCTTGGCAACACAAAGACGGTTCCTGCCACGAGCCTATGACATAGCCGATTGTGGAGGATTATCAAGGATAGATAGGGCTGTCACCACATATTGTCTACCTCTTCAATCAGTGGGTCTACAAGATATCCACTTATGAATTCTAATCTAAGCACCACGCTTAAGTTCTAATTCATAACCCTAATCATTTTGAATGCAAAGCTACCACTAGAGCCTCTAATAAATTAAAGAACTGAACCAGAAGCAGTTACGTAAGCAAACTACTATGAAATAGAAATCAAATTAATATTAAATTCACGAAAGTTTCTTACTCGATTCCGGCAGGACCTTTGTAGAGGTACAAGTGTGGAAGAGGGACTTGACAAGCCCAAGCCTCCTCCTCCTATCTCCTCCTCACTCTCCTTCTACTCGGCTGGCCACTAGGACAGCTCTAAACCTTATGAGTGGAGTACTATTCTCAAAACTTTATACACGAGTTCAGGTTGTTTGGTGCGACAATTAGTGCACGAATAAGTCATTACTGCAATCAGGGAGCCACAGGAAGCCAACACGTGGAGGTTGACTAGGTTTGGCGCCAGAGCCAAGTTGGCTAGGCTAGGGGTTTGGCCGATTTCGTCCTGGCCCTCCCCCAGCCGTGCTTTATCGGGGTGGCCACCAGGTGGGCCCTGACCTCCTTCTCGCGTGAATCATCATCCTTCTCCTCCCTCAGCTGTGCTTTATCCATGTGATGCCACGTGTCATCACTTGATTGGTCAAATGGCAACTTTTAGGATTGCTCCCTGCATTCTTGGGTATCTTGGGGCTTAATTCACCTACATGCAAATAGACATTAACACTTGTGAAATTTGTTAGTTTTAACTCCTACCACTATGCCGTGTTCTCCATTTTATAATTTTATGTAGTGAATTGATGGTCAAATTTAGTATTTGAGGACCGTGAGCACCTTCCGCGAGGAGGAGGAAATGGCTACCGCGTTAATCATCCCCTGTGGCTCCTACTACTATGTGAGGATGCTGTTCGGGCTGAAGAACATGGGGGCCACATATCAACAATGCATGAAAAAGTGTCTGAAGGAGCAGATCGTGCGGAATCTGGAAGTATACATTGACGGCATCGTGGTGAAATCCAAGAAGGGTGCAAAACTTGTCTCCGACATACAGGAAACCTTCGCCAACATCTGGAGCAACAACATCAAGCTCAACTCAGATAAATACATCTTCGGTGTGCCAAGAGGTAAATTGCTAGGTTTCATCATCTCGGAGTGTGACAATGAAGCAAATCGCGAAAAGATCATGACCATTGCCGATATAGGACCTATCCACGATGTCGGCTCAGGAACGGAGCCTACCCCTCCACCGGCTGTTGAAGAAAACAAAGCCATTCCAATGGACTAAGGAACTAAGGAAGCGTAATATCCCTTGGATCAGGTTAAAGCTTTCCTATCAAATCTACCAATTCTGGCATCCACCGAGCTGAACGAGCAACTCCTCTACATAGCGGCGACAAATCAGGTGGTCAGCATCGCCCTCGTGTGGAAAGGGAGGAGCCTGGACATGCCCACAAGGTGCAGAGAGACCGGTCAACTTTGTCAGTAAGACCTTGTCAGACTGTGAGACCCACTATCCACACAATCAGAAGCTCGTATACACCATATTGCCAAACAAGCGCAAGTTGCTTCACTACTTCGAGAGCCACATGATCCGGGTGGTCACAACACACGGGTTGGGAGCCATAATCAACAACTGGGATGCATCGGGGAGAATCGCTAAGTGGCCCTCGAGCTCACGCGATTAAGCATATCCTACACTCCTCGCATGATGATCAAATCCCAATCGCTCACCGACTTCTTTGCTGAATGGATGGAGGCCCAGGTACCAGCTCTCTAACCAAACTCGAGTACTGGATGGTGTACTTTCGATGGCTCGCTCATCCTAAACTATGTCGATGGCGGTGTGGTGTTGACCTCCTCGAAATGCGATCAGCTTCAGTACGTATTGTGGTTGCATTTTAAGGCCACAAACAATGTCACCAACTATGAAGCACTTCTCAACGCGCTGAGAATCGCATCCGAACTCGTTGTGCGACACCATTATGTGCGGGGGGATTTCAAGCTAGTGGTTAACTAGGTGATGAATGAATCCAGATGTTGTGACCCACGGATGACGGCATGCTATTAGGATGTACAAAAGATAGAGGGCAAGTTCGAGGGGCCTTGTCCTTAGGATGACCCGGGCTATACAATTGGTAGTCCCGACCCTACCGTGCTCGTCATCGAACTCGGATGGCAGCCCCCTTCATCAAATACCTTCATCATGGAAAATTAGCACAAGACGAGACCGTAGCCAAACAACTAGCCCATCAATCTAAATCATTTGTCTTCATCAACGGCGAGCTTTTTCGGCACGATACCTCAAGCATCCTCCAGCGTTGCATCCCTTGCAGCCAAGGGAGGGATCTCTTGCTGGACATCCACGCAGGTGTTTGTGGCCACAACGCGGCTCCCAAATCCTTGGTAGGAAAGGCATACATGCAAGGTTTTTACTGGCCAACCGCTATCATCGATGTCGAGCAGACCGTGCACACTTGAGAGGGTTGCCAATTCTTCGCTCGACAAACACACTTGCGAGTGCAAGGTCTGCAAACCATCCCCGTCACATGGTCGTTTGCTCTGTCGAGGATCGACCTCGTCAACCCCTTCAAGAAAGTGCCTGGGGGCTTCACCGTCCTCCTCATCGCTATCGATAAGTTCACCAAATGTATCGAGGTTAAGTTATTTCTTTTGGGACATTTTCCATCGATTCAGGGTATCCAACGCCATTATAACCGACAATGGTACACAGTTCATACAGAAGAGGTTTATAGATTTCTGTGATGAGCTCCAAATCCAGGTCAACTAGGCATCCAGGACACACCGCTAAATGAAAGGGCACATCAAGTGAGCAAACTGTTTGATTCTCCAGGGGATCAAACTGCAAATATTTTATTGACTCAATAGGTAAGTGAGGTGATTGGCTTCTGAAATGCTATACGTGCTATGGAGCATACACACCAGACCCAACCGATAGACCATATCGAAATGTAGCACGACACTTCCCCTATATTACTATGAAGCAGTCCACGGAGGTTCTTTTTCAGAGGGGGTCTAAACTGAAGAACTAAGAACAATGTGAACATGAGGGATTTATGTGGTTCGGACCGCCTGAGCGTAAGACCCTACTCCATGGGGGTTTGTATGTTGTATTGCTTGTGAGCAAGAGCGTGTGGTGATTGAGTAGCTTTTTGTAGGATTGAAGAGCACGTAAAATGCTACCACAGGGGGTGAATGGTAGATTACAACTTTTTCAGCGGAAGCAACAATAACCCCTCGACAGAAAATTGATCTGTTAAAGAAATCATGTGTGCAAATAATCTAAATGTGTTCAACAGTGACAAAAGTGGTAGATATTTTAGAGGATCCAGTCATGAGGAAACGACAACAAGAATCACTGAAATGTGTTGAGAAAAGCTCATGTTACGATGGAAAGATTGAACGAAGGTCTATCTGTTCTACCCGAGAAAAACCAGATCTTCAACACTGCAATGAAACTCGTGTAGATCCAAAACCACAAATCCAATGACCGTGAAATTTTCACAGATGACAGATAATCAAGTTTTGAAGACAACCCAAAAAGAATCATGTCGATTGGATCTATAAATCTTGAGTTATGATAAAACCACAAAAACAAGGTAGTGTTGTGCAGAAACTCGACGAGAAAGACTTGACAAAAACAAGTCGGACGAGCAAGACACAAAAGCTCCTTTAGACTACGAATTTTATTGATCAAAACTCAAAAGGAACAACCCCAAAGTCATGCCGTACGAGCTCTGGCCTCCCGTGCTTATATAACCTGATGAGGACATCATTTCTATGGATACAAACAACACTCCATTGAACATATAAGATTCAATCAATAGAGTTCACATACAACAATTAATTTCAGAGGTGAACTTATTCTTATATGTTTCCTTATATGTTTCTGAGAATAGATTGCTATCTAATGATTTAATTGTGATTAAGATTTATGGAGAGGTTCAAGGAGTACTTGGAGGAAGTCTTAGAGACGTGGAGGACAAGATAATTCGTTTAAAGAAGATGGAAACCGAGCCAAACTCAAAATTGTGTCAAACTCGGATTCAAGAAGCAGTTTGCACTAAAATGGATGTCCAGGACGCATACGATCTACGTTTTGGACGTTCTACATATGCACGAAAAGGGGAGAAGATAAACTTTCTAATGCCGCTGGTCCCATGTCAAAATACCTTCTGAGTTGACGGTAATCATCAACACAAAATCGAGTTCAGAATCTGTTGGGGTGCTACGCCACCGTATTAGGCCATTGGGCCTTGTATCAAGTCTAAGTCTATTATTTTCGTGTCTTAGGGTTACGTCATGCCCCCAACACCTCCTAAGACGTTCTCTCACCTATATATACTCCATGGTGGTCACCATAAACGAATGAGTTTTGCTTAGATTAATTTGTTATACACAGTTTCACCGTTCATCGGTTTGTTAGACCCCAACTTAGCAATTCAGATTGCATCTACCTTGTTCTTTCTTGTGTTCTCGGTTGCACTTGCAAGGATTATCCTTCTTGGTGAGGTCAATCGTGTGCAGCACGGTTTATAACCAACAGAGTGGTGGTGTAGTGATTGCAAAGGTTTTTCGTGTTCTCCTCGAGAGCCTCGGATCATCAACGTCGAGATCTCCATCAATTGACTTATCCATTATCTATCAGAAGATTGGGCCTAAACTACTCATCAATTGGTATCATATTTCCAGGTTGCCCGTTAAGTAATTCATCTATCCATTACCTTAGTTTGTTTTTCATACCTAGAGTCCACAAAAAAGCCACATAAAACATGCAGTTTAGTAGATCTGTTCATTACTTTGTCTAAACCACATTGAGCCTTTTGCAACTTTTGTTTTCAGTTTGGTTTTGTTGAGCTTGTGTTCGCGGTTAAGTCATATTGCTGGTTTAGAAAGTGTTTTTGGTCTTAGTTTGAGTTTTGCATTGTGTGATTCATCCTTTTGAATCATGTCATCACGTCCAAATTAGATTCATCTCTATCCAGTTTGGTATTTTCATTATATCTTGCTCATACAAACTTGGATTTTTGTGTTCTTGTACTTTCTAGGAAAGCTTAATAAGTTCTATTTAACTTTCATATTTATTAGTTTCCCATAAACTATAGTTATCGATGTCGAAATTGCAATAGATCCAAATCTGTTATTAAACTAGAAATTCTGAACAGTCTGTATTTCGGGGGCAATATCTCCTATAGTTCTTTTCCATAATAGGTCTTCTATATATTGAAATTAAAGAGGATATATATATATATATATATATATATATATATATATATATATATATATATATATATATATATATACACACACACACACACACACACACACACACAATCTTTCTATCGGTGGTTTGGATCCGGCAGATCTCCCGACATTACTAAAGTGTTAGAGGAGTTTGATGTTCGGTGTAGGCGCACGGAGATTCAAGAAGGTGAATTATGAATAGCACAGGAGACACGGAGATTTACGTGGTTCGGGCCGCCTGAGCGTAATACCCTACTCCACGGGTGTGTTGGTGTTGTATTAGCTGTATGAGCTTGTGACGAGTGTCTATGGCGCGTGTGTAGCGTCACTGAACGTGTAGAGTCCATCGTCGGCCTGTCCTTTTATAGTACAAGGGCAGGCTGTTACAAGTTAGCCCGGCCCGACATGTGGCCCCGGCGATTACTAGTATTAATACTCATTCAACACGTTTAATTGCCCTTAATGACCGGGTAATGGGCTTTGACAGCACCGTTACTAGTAATTAAGGTCATCCGATCGTGTGTCATTAATATGGTATTAATGACACTTAATCGGGTCTTGAAGTCCTTGATTCCCCTTTGAAGATCTGGAGCCGTTGTGGAGTCTTCCGTAGGTTAGAGGCTGAAGATCCGATGGTTGGACACGTGGCAGCTCCGGAGCATACTGTCGGAAACAGGTAGCTCCGGAGCTACCTGACACGTGTCAGGTCCGGAGCTTCTCTCGGTCTGGGGTTAAGTCCGGAGGTGCCATTTCGGTACATAGCCCGGAGCTTCCCCCTTGTGGGTGGTAGCTCTGGCTTGATAGTACACGTAGCGACCCTGGGATTAACCATGTTGGAGAAGCGGGTCCGGTTATATCTGACATGTGGGCCTCCGAAGGTCTTCAAATCAAGTAGATGACTTTCCTTTGAGATCTTTGTAACCTCAAGGGGTGTACGGTTTCCAGGGTACCGAGAGTGGCCCCCTGGACCTACCTCCGGGGAAGACCACTAGGGTGAAGTCATTCCGCCGGAGGTGGGTCCATCCTCGCGACTTTTTGAACTAAGTCTTCAAATGTCTTCGGATGTGTCGTTGGTGAGGGTTTGGAGTTAAATCCTCGCCGTGTGGGGTATCCCGCGTGCGGCAGATAAGATCTTTGGCGTGCGGATCTCACGCAATTGAAGGCAGCTCCGGCCGCAGGGCTGGTCGATGTTGAAGATCTTCCGGCTCCCGAGTCGGTTGTTGAAGAGGTGTCGGAGCCCGAGCCCCCATCGGAGGAGATGCCCAGACCAGAGCCAGCAGCGGCCCCTGCTCCAGAAGTGACGACGTCGGAGGTACCCGCGGCCGAGCCGGAGTGCCCAAGCGAAGTCGCTGGCCCCCTGCCTGAGGGGGTGAACGACGACCTAGCGGCGGGGCCTTCCTCGATGGCGACTGAGGCCATCCCGGAGGACGGCGCTAGTGCCATGGAGACCCAAGGGACCACTCATGTGGAGTGGGAGCCAATTTTTGTATCTGAAAACCCGCTGGAACCAGCGGAGAAGACCCCAGCAGGTCCAGAACCTATCCCGTTGTCACTGTCTATTGACAACATATGTTCCAGTCTGCGTCAAGTTAAACTGGCCTTCTTCCATGACAGCAAGGCTCTTGAAGAGGAGCGCCAAACCCTTAGGCGGTGGCGTAACCGGCTCTACTTCAAGACCAAGCTGGCGCAGTCGAGGCTAGCGGATGACAAAGAGTGGATCAAGCGGGAGAAGATCCGCCTGGAATACTGGGGCAAGTTACTGGATGACAGGGAGAGTATGACTCGTGCCCTCGACGCTCAATCCCGGGAGATCTACGAGCAGACCAAAGCAGCCAACAGTGTGGCCGATGAACGCCAGGAAAGGCTTGAGGCCATTAACACTACACTCATCAAGCGCCGGGAGGCACTTGAGGAGAGGGAGAAACGGCTCGAAGATGAAGAGCAGAAACTCCTTGAGCTGCGGGATGACGTCCTGAGGAGGGAAGAGGAGCTCACCGAGAAGGTGGCTCTAGCTGACAAGGGCCTCGAGGAGCGCGCCAAGAAATTGGAAGAGCGCTGCCATGAGGAAGAGGAGAAGGCCTGGGTGCGAGGGTAGGAACTCTACGAGCAAGAGTGTGCCCTTACTGCCAGGGAGAAGAAAGTGAGGGGCAGGGAGAAGGACCTGGTCGACCGCCGGAACAAGATCCACCTCCGGGAGGAGGAGCTCGGAAAACTCAAAAAGCGGGTTGCTGAAAAGATTCAGCAAAACGCCAAAGAAGTTGATCGCCTCGCTCACGAGAATTCTGAACTGGTGGCGGCCAGGAGATCCTTGAAAGAAATAAAGGGCTTGAGGACTGCAGACTCCCTACAGATTTAGGAGTTCCTGGGCAAGGCCAACGACGCGCTGACACCGATGGGCTTCAGCCCCGTGCGCCCGGATGATCCGGAACCGGCGCCGGACCTAGCGTTGCAGGCGTTGAGCTCGGTAGGCAGCAAACTATCCAAGGTGAGCGATGTCATCGCGGACCAATTGGAGGTTGAGGGGCAATCCCTGGCGAAGAACGTCGCATAATATGTTCTGACGTGCTACACCAGTCGGAACTCCCAGTTTCCTCTGGACCCAGTGCTCGAAGGTCCGGTTGAAGGAGATGGCGAAGCTGCCCGAGCCAACGTATCGGAGGTTGCCCAGAAAGTCGCCCAATTCTTCCATAGGGTCTAGGACCATCTCTGTAGTTACCACTTGTACTTTCTCTTCTTCTTCCTCAATTTTGTAATCCCTTGTCTCCAGATGTAATCCCTTGTCTCCAGATGAATGAAATCCCCAAATTTTTGTGAATTTCACTTTTTTGTCTTCAACACTTTTGTCTTCACTTGGCCCCCTGGTAGATGTACACAATTTGATTGTGAACATGTACCAAGAGGATATTGCGTTTTGTTGAAGACCCATTTGCTCCGAACTTGTAGAATTTAGGTCTGAAGTCTTCGATAGTGAAGGCCCCCTGAGGTTGTCAGAGCTTAGAAGCTCCGGCATTGTCTATCGTCGGAGCTTAGTAGCTCCAGCAATAGTCTCTATAACGCGTAGAGCATCGATAGTTAGTCCTCCGGGGTCTCAGAGCTTAGTAGCTCTGGCAGTGACCTTTGCCAACACTTAGTTTGTTGGCAGCAGACTCCGTTTGTGGGGTCTTCTCATCATATTTTATTTAGCGTCGACGGATGGCCCCCCTAGCTTTACGGGAGCTTGATTACTCTGGTGATGCTCATTTTCAATGCGTAACATTGATTACAACCCACCTAGGGGAGTCGGAGCTTTATTAGCTCTGGCTTTTCTCCATCAACGTAGATTTTATTTTTCCTGCACACTTAAGCCAAGAAAAATAGTAAAATTCATTTCTTGTCTTTAACTTAGTCGCGGCTTACAATTCTCAAGAAGATTTTAAGTCAAACGCGATTCTAAATACAACCGAATGCGTTGTCTTTTCTCCCAGATCCAACTGTACATGGACCCACCTTACTTCGGCCTGTCGGGGTGTAGGTAGAGTGGCGTACTTAGGGTGCTTGACCAGCCTAAGTCGATAGCACACTCCAGCCCTAGATTGGCTTGGCAGCTTTCAGGCGAGTTGGCCATGAACAATATTTGAATCCAAAAGAATTGACAATACAACTCGTATCGTATATGAACCGGTCGAATTAAAAATTCTTAAGAATTGCACGTCCTTGTTATAGACAAGAAAGAGAAAAATAAAAAATGTTGAGCCTGTACAAAATAAATGCACGTGCAGTCTATTTCACATGAAGATGTCTTTCATTATAGGTCCGGGGTACAGGGGAATCAAGTACACTCTTAGGGTACGGAACCAGGCTAAGCGTGTTTCCTTTTTCGTTTGACCCAGGGTAGCTAGCCACACTTTTAGTCATGAGACCGTGACAAGTGTTGCATGAACTTTGCGGACCTTTTGGGAAAGGTCCGGCTGTTCTCCCGGAGAAACTACCTGACTCTGTACAATGACTCTATAACATACACCTCAAGTTACTACAGACTCACCTCCGTGATATTAAGCGTAGAACTTACGGAGGTGCTCAATGTTCCAAGGATTTGGGAGAGGTGTCCCATCCTTGGTAGCCAAGCGAACGCTTCCGGGAAGGGATAATTTAATCACTCGGAAGGGTCCCTCCACGCTGGGGGAGAGTTTGTTTAACCCTTCTCTGGATTGTATTCTCCGTAGCACCAGGTCACCTTCCTCGAGCTGTCGGTTGTGTACATGCCGCTGATGATAGCGCCGAAGGGCTTGGCGGTAACGGGCATTCCGAACAGCTGCTTGGCACCTTCCCTCCTCAAGGAGGTCTAGGTCTTCACGCTGGAGCTAGTCCTGCGCGGCTTCATCGAAGGTCCGGACCCGGAGTGACCCCAAGGTGATTTCTGGAGGAAGGATTGCTTCAGATCCATACACCAGGAAGAAGGGTGTCTCTCCTGTTGACCGGTTTTGAGATGTCCTGTTGGCCCATAAAGTGGGCAGAAGCTCTTCAATCCAGTTGGCTCCATGTTTTTTCAAGCGCTCATAGGTGCGCGTTTTGAGTCCTTTAAGGATTTCAGCATTTGCTCTCTCGGCTTGGCCATTGCTTGCTGGGTGAGCCACGGAGGCGTAGCAAATTTGAATGCCGAGGTCTTCGCAATATCCTTGAAATGCAGAGCTTGTGAATTGAGTCCCATTATCAGTGATGATTTTGTTTGGGACTTCAAATCTGCATACAATGGACTGCAAAAGATGATAGCAGATTGCTTGTTGATTGTCACAACTGGAGTTGCTTCCGGCCACTTGGTGAACTTGTCAATGGCGACGTGCAGGAACTTGTAACCTCCGACGGCTCTTGGGAAAGGTCCCAAGATGTCCATCCCCCACACAGCGAAGGGCCATGTAGGAGGTATCATTTGTAGGGACTGAGCCGGTGTATGAATTTGCTTTGCATGAAATTGACATGCTTCACATTTCTTCACTAGCTCAGTTGCATCCTGGAGTGCTGTAGGCCAGTAGAAGCCATGCCGAAAGGCTTTTCCGACCACCGTGCAAGAAGACGCGTGGTTCCCACACTCGCCTCCATGGATTTCTGCGAGAAGTTCGCATCCTTCTTCCCTTGTGATGCACCGCATTAGGATGCCGTTGGCACCGCGCCAGTAGAGATCCCCTTCTACCAGCGTGTATCTTTTAGCCAATCTGACTACCCGGTCAGCGGATACATCATCGTCAGGAAGGATGTTGTCTTTCAAGTAGTTCCGGATCTCCGAGATCCATGCATCGGAACTGACTTGAGCATTTGAGTCTTGCGTGCTGGGTTGCTCGGAGCTTCCGGCAGCACCTACGAACCTTGATGGCTGCCATGGTAACAGGGCCATCGGGACCGTCAGCTTCGGGATGCTGATCTCGTCCCCTTCGCTCAGTTCGGCAGGCTGAGCTGTGGGTTTTGACAACCTCCGGACAAAAGTTCTGTCAGGAGCCGGAGCTCCGGTTGACGCTTTCGTCGAAAGTTCGTCGGCTTCAGCGTTGTGGGCACGCTGGACATGGTGGAGATCTAGGACTTCGAAGTCCTTCTGAAGCCTCTAGACTTCAAGGAGATAAGCAGCTAGCTGGAGATTGTTGCAGAAGCATTCACCCTTCACTTGTTTAATGATGAGCTGTGAATCTCCCTTGACCAGCAGTTGCTTGACACCGTATGACAGCACCACCTTTAGTCCGTAGATGAGTGCTTCGTACTCCACCATGTTGTTGGTTGCCTTGAAGTCAAGGTGTACCATGTATTTCACCTTCTCCCTGGTTGGTGCGAGGAGAAGGACTCCAGCTCCGCCCCCTGCTTTTGCATGGAGCCGTCGAAGTAGAGGGTTCAATGAGGCTCAGTGAAGACCGGAGCTTCATGTTACGGCTTCTGCTCACTGGGGCCCCCAGGGTTTGATGGAGAGGGAGTCCATTCTGCCACAAAGTCTGCCAATGCTTGACTCTTCACTGCTTGCCTTGAAATGAATTCGAGATCGAATTCAGCCAATTCCGCTGCCCACTTTGCAATATTCCCAGTTGAATTGGGATTATGCAAGATTGCTCGAAGTGGGTAAGAGGTCACCACTGAGATTTTGTGAGCTTGGAAATAATGGCAAAGCTTCCTGGAGGCAATAAGAACTGCATAAAGCAGTTTATGCACCTCTAGGTATCGAGTCTTGGCATCATGTAGTACTTCACTGATGAAGTATACTGGGCGCTAAATGGTCCGGACCCTCCCAGAGGGGCCCGAAGCTTCCTCTTCAGTGACCCGGATCCTCCCGGAGGGATCCAGAGTTTCTTCGGGGACCTCCGGGTTCTGGTTGGAGGAACCCGGAGCTTCTTCAGAAGTGACCTGGACCCTCCCGGAGGGGTCTGTGTCTTCTCGAGTGGTTTCTTGTGGATTTGAATCTGGGAGCTGGGACCCAAACTCGCTTTCAGGAACCTCCGGACCCTCCCGAAGGGGTCTGGATTCCTGAGTATGGGGTAGCTCTGGTCTCTCTGCAACCAGAACCATACTAACGACTTCGTCAGTAGCTGAAATATAAAGCAACAAAGGCTCACCAGGGTTTGGAGCTACCAGAGTTGGTAGGGTGGTGAGGAACTGTTTTAGCTCCTGGAACGCCTTTTCTGCTTCTTCAGACCTTTGGAATGGTCCGAACTTCCTCAATAACTTGAAGAAGGGGAGTGCCTGTTCCGCCAGTCTTGAAATGAACCGGCTGAGGGCTGCTAGACATCCAGTTAGCTTTTGGACATCTTTGATGCGGGCTGGTGGCCGCATGTCTTCAATGGCCTTGATCTTCGCCGGATTAGCTTCTATGCCCCAGTGACTTACCAGGAAACCAAGAAGTTTTCCAGAGCTAACCCCGAAGACACACTTGTCTGGGTTTAGCTTTGTGCGGGTGGCCCGCAGCTTATCGAAGACAGCCTGTAAGGTGTCAAGAAGTGACTCCTTGTTCTTGACCTTGACCACGATGTCATCCACGTACACTTCCACTATGTCTCTAATGAGGTCTTCAAAGGTTTTGTACATAGCTCGTACAAAAGTTGAAGCTGCATTCTTGGGACCAAATGGCATGGTTGTATAACAGTACAATCCATCTACTGTGATGAAAGAGGTATGCTCTTCATCTTCCCTAGACATTCTGATTTGATGATACCCAGAATATGCATCTAGGAAACACAGTAATTCACACCCGGAGGTGGAATCCACTATCTGATCTATTCTAGGTAGTGGGAATGGATCTTTTGGACATGCCTTATTTAGTGTTGTGTAGTCGATACACATTTGAAGCTTCCCGCCGGCCTTGGGCACAATGACTGGGTTTGCCAGCCATTTTGGATGGAAGACTTCTCGGATGAATCCAGCTTCGAGCAACTTCTTCACTTCTTGTCGAATGAAGTTCTGTCGCTCTACAGATTGCTTCCGAGGCTTCTGGTGCACAGGCCGGGCGTCTGCATAGATCTTCAGATTGTGCTCAATCACTTCCCTGGGGATCCCAAGCATTTGTGACGGTTGCCAGGCAAACACGTTGACATTAGCCCGGAGGAAAGCGATGAGCGCGAGTTCCTATTTGTCGTTCAATCCTCCCAATATACGGGTGGTTTGAACGGCATCAGGACCGATTTGGACGACTTTGATGGGAATGTCGATGTCGCTGCTTGGCTGCACACGAGGTGCAGATGTCGAGCCTCGTTGACGAATGCTCGGGGGTTTTGGAGCTTGCTCCTGCTTGGAGTCCTCCTCTTGCGCCGTGGTAAGTGCATGGAGTTCTTCCAGAGCAATTACTCCGGCAGTACGATCTCCACGGATCCGCAGAATGCCTACTGGTGTTGGCATCTTTAACACCAGATAACCATAATGAGCAGCTGCCATGAATTTGTACAGGGCAGGCCTACCCAAGATGGCATTGAAGGGTAAGTTGATCTGAGAGACGTCAAAGACCAACTTTTCGGTGCGATACTTCTCCCGTGTCCCGAAGGTAACTGGGAGAGTAATAGCTCCGAGTGGGGTAATGGCCCCCGGACCTACTCCAGAGAAAGGTCGGGAGGGGTGAAGATCCGAAGGTCGGAGCTGAAGCTTGGTGAAAGCTTCAAAGCTTATGAGGTTAAGCCCCGAACCTCCGTCTACCATGACATGGTGGAGCTAGATGTTATTGATGGTAGGAGATACCATCAAAGACAACTGACCTGCTCCAACCATGCTTCGAGGGCAGTCCGAAGCATCAAAAGTGATGGCTGTGTCCATCCACTTCCGATGATGCTCCGGTCTGGCTGTAGGGGCTACAACAGCCATGTCCCGACGCATAGTCTTGATGACGCGGCGGGAGGTGATGTCCCATGATCCACCAAAG
Organism: Tuctoria greenei; assembly: GCA_036927565.1. Taxonomy (NCBI): domain Eukaryota; kingdom Viridiplantae; phylum Streptophyta; class Magnoliopsida; order Poales; family Poaceae; genus Tuctoria; species Tuctoria greenei. The sequence continues at coordinate 205,037,085 of JAYESD010000001.1, forward strand.
ATGGTGTTCATGGTCTTCCGACGCTTGTTGTCAGAGACGTCAGAATCATTGTCGACGGAGGTGTAGACAGCCTTCAGGACCTTTTTGGGATCCTGAAAACCTAACTCCTCCCCAGCCGGAGCTTCGTCGACTTTTTGTTTTCCTTCCCTCTGTCGGAAAGGAGCTTCTTCCCGGCGCTTGTTGTAGCGCTCGGCAAGGTTTTGGACCTCCCGGCAGTCTTCCAAACTGTGGCTGCCCGTTTTGTGAATGGGACACCACACTTTGGGTTTGCCACCGTCTTCAGAAGACGGTCGAGGTCGCTTCTCGGGGCGTGGCCCCCGGCCACCCGGAGCTGCAGCAGCTGCAACGTTGGATGTGCCGGCCGACGGCTTCTTCTTGCCGTTGGTCTTCTTCTTCTTCTTGCCACTCCCGAAGGTAGTGGCTTCTCCTTTGGAGGATTTCTTGTGATCCTCCGGAGTTGGTTTGGAGTGCATCTCACGGCCCTCCGCAGCTCTGGCACATTTATCGGCCAAACAGAAGAGTTTCGTGACACTGGTGATCTCCTTGATCACCAGTTTCTCTAGCATCTTCTTATCCCATACACCTTGTCTGAATGCCACAATGACAGATGCGCTAGAGATAGAAGGGATAGTGTTTCGTACCTGTGAGAACCTCTGGATAAATGATAGCAGAGATTCTCCTCCTTTTTGCACGACTGCAAAAAGGTCCAATTCAGTGCCTGGCCGGGTGTATGAACTCCCAAAGTTGGCGTTGAACTGCTGGCACAGCTCCTCCCAACTGTTGATGGAGTTGGGTGGAAGGCTCATAAACCAAGACTTGGCGGTCCCAGTCAAAGCCACTGGGAAATAGTTGGCCATCACGGCCTCATTTCCTCCAGCTGCCAAGATAGCAGTGGAGTAGATCTGAAGAAATTCAACAGGATTGACGGTCCCATCGAACTTCTCCGGCAGGTGAGGCCGGAACTTTTGTGGCCACCTGACCATTTCGCAAGTGCATGGCCAGGGCTGAACAGCCTCCTCCCACTCCTTCAGGAGCAAGAACATCCTGAGCTTCTCGTCTTTCACGAGCACGCTCAATATGGACTCGACCGTCCTGTTGGCGGTATCGGCGATCAAGCTCCAGCCGAGGTCATGAGTCGAAAGCCTGGATACCGTGTGGGTGCGTCGTGGCCGGAGGGCAACAACGTCACCTGCTATGATGCAGCTCGTCTCCTGTTGTTGGAGACGTGTGGACCAAGTCTACCAGACAAGGTCCGTCGCTGCGACAGGGCCCGTCCTGAAGGACGAGGACCCTGGTTGCTGATGCGGTCGGCCGCTGCTGCAACCAAAAGTTCCACATCAGCCCTCCACTGCTCCAGTGCATCCCGAGATGCGTCCGGTGGTGGTGGGCGTTGGACAAGAGCACGCGCTGCATGAAGCGCGTGTTCCGGGTTGTCATGATTTCCCGACGCAGTGAATGACGCCGGTGCACCATCGCGTTGTCCAACTTGATTTGCTGGTGGAGGCGGCAGTGGTGGCAGTGTGACTCCTGCAGATGCTGAAGCCCCTACTGGTGGCTGCATATTGGAGGGATTGCCCCCAGTAGCTTGAGCAGCGGGATGACCGTTGGATGATCCAGCAGCTGAGTTCACCATTCTTGAAATCTCAGGCCCCCCTACCTGGCGCGCCAACTGTCGGTGGTTTGGATCCGACAGATCTCCCAACACTACTAAAGTGTTAGAGGAGTTTGATGTTCGGTGTAGGCGCGCGGAGATTCAAGAAGGTGAATTATGAATAGCACAGGAGACACGGAGATTTACGTGGTTCGGGCCGCCTGAGCGTAATACCCTACTCCACGGGTGTGTTGGTGTTGTATTAGCTGTATGAGCTTGTGACGAGTGTCTATGGCGCGTGTGTAGCGTCACTGAACGTGTAGAGTCCGTCGTCGGCCTGTCCTTTTATAGTACAAGGGCAGGCCGTTACAAGTTAGCCTGGACCGACATGTGGCCCCGGCGGTTACTAGTATTAATACTCATTCAACAAGTTTAATTGCCCTTAATGACCGGGTAATGGGCTTTGACAGCACCGTTACTGGTAATTAAGGTCATCCGATCGTGTGTCATTAATATGATATTAATGACACTTAATCGGGTCTTGAAGTCCTTGATTCCCCTTGGAAGATCCGGAGCCGTTGTGGAGTCTTCCGGAGGTTAGAGGCTGAAGATCCGATGGTTGGACACGTGACAGCTCCGGAGCATACTGTCGGAAACAGGTAGCTCCGGAGCTACCTGACACGTGTCAGGCTCGGAGCTTCTCTCGGTCCGGGGTTATGTCCGGAGGTGCCATTTCGGTACATAGCCCGGAGCTTCCCCCTTGTGGGCGGTAGCTCCGGCTTGATAGTACACGTGGCGACCCTGGGATTAACCATGTTGGAGAAGCGGGTCCGGTTATATCTGACATGTGGGCCTCCGAAGGTCTTCAAATCAAGTAGATGACTTTCCTTTGAGATCTTTTTAACCTCAAGGGGTGTACGTTTTCCAGGGTACCGACACATTCCATTGTAAGTTTTCTATTTGGAGCCTCGAAGTATGCCTATTTGTCCTTGGAAGATTGAGCAGAAAATCTATGACAGACCTATGAGATATCTTTTATTGCTTTTCATTATGTTCTTCTCTTGCAGCACATTCTGAAAAAAGGAAGACAAAAGAAAAAGACAAGTGCAAAACAAGATACAAAAGCCGCACAAAAAAATAGAGTACAAAAAAAACAAAGAAAAACAGAAGTGCTTGCATCCTCTATGTCATCTAGTTTTGTCTCATGTCTTGCTAGCTTGAACTACTAGGAACAAATTTAGGCTAGCAACTTCGACAAGTACTTTGGATACTTATTCAACTTTACTATCTGATTTCATTGTTACTAATCCTTGCTACATATAAAGTGCCATCCAAGCAACACCTTACTCTTGAGCGGAATAGATACACCTTTGCAATCATCTCATGCTTCATTGGTTTCTTCATACCGTCCACTGTGTGCCACCTGCTGTGTCGGTAAGAACACTTGTAAGACCGTGATAAGATGCTTGAGAGTGTGTGATTTCACTTCTACTTTGCCATTATCCTTTGTAGTTCATAGGGATAACATATTTTTTGTTTTCTTCTGTTTGCTACCAACAATGTCGGGTAGAAGCAAGAATCATGCGTTATATGCTGAGATGATTGACATGATGAAGACGATGATGGAGTTGCTCTCTAAAAATCAAACATCAATCAAGGTTTCACATGACATTCAGACCACCTTTACAACACCTTCCACAAGAAGTAATTACATTCTCCCATCTCTTCCTTCTTATGAGGGTTTTGGTTACTATGAATATATTGCTTGGGAAATAGAGTTGGATAAGTTTTTTGGACAATGACACATGTGTTAGAGGAGAAAGATTAGGAATATTGCTAGTGTGTTAGTTGATTGTAGATTAACTTGGTGGGACAACTTGAGCAATTCAGAAAAACCTCGAACATGGAAAGATATGAAAATTCTTATGCGAGAAACTTTTGCTAATGTATCTAATTGCAAAGATGAAATACATGAACTTGAGAAGAATTTTCTTGTTGTACCTTCTCCTATGCCTAACCTTTTGCAAGAACATGAACAAATAAATGTAGATGCAAATAAGAATGAGGTGTTGAGCAACTCTTCTGAATTTTTTGATGAATCAACCAATATTGCATTTGATTTTCTTACTGAAAATGAGAGTAATGTTAACGAACAATGCTCTACATTTAACCAAGGTATGCCATTTTTAGATGTGCTGAATTTTGCTACCAATCATGCTACGGATGAGCAGCAATAAGATGAACCTTTTCATAATACATCTTTACCACTAGTTGATTTTCCTACTGATTCTTACAACAAAAATAAGTCGTGTGCTGATAATTATATGGTACCTATGATAGAACAACTAAATGAATTTAATACTTTTTCATTCACTTGTGCTGAAATTGTGAGACCTATGTGTGCTGAATACATTGGCTATGGCGATAAAAGTTTTGAATACTACAAAAACACCTTTATCATTAAGCTCCGGTTTACGGTCCAGTTAGCTTTGGCAAGGTCCGGTGCTTGATCGCAGTGTTTTTGCTTTTATCTTGCAATGTTTCGAACTTGCTTTACACTTACGGAAAGGTTGCTTAGTATTCTCTTGCAATGTTTTGAACTTGATTTACACTTATGGAAAGGTTGCTTAGTATACTTTTACAAAGTTTTTGGTGTGTTTTGGTGGTTAGGGCTGATATCATTTTGCTATGCTTTGAAACATGCTTATGTGAGGTGCTCACGTAAGGTGTTGTGTTCGGAACTAACTTGACTCAAGTCACGGATTTGGGCTCGTACGGATTGGTTGTTTATTCATGTGCTGGTGTTGCTTGAGTTCGAGACATGGCTGGTTACGGGATCCATTGAACTAGTCTTAGGGAGAATATGAGGTTCAACAACCAAGTTCGGGAGGAATTGTGGTTGAGTTGATCGGGAGGTTGCACAACATGTTTGAATCAAGAACAATGCATATGAAGGTATCGTGGACGTTGTTGGACGATGTTTGCACGTATGCAAGGAGTGCATTGACGTGGCTACATGGTTCAGAGACGTGATGAAGATATGTGAACGTAAAGAATTTGTCAGAAATGTCGAACCGACTAGGTTATGGACTCAGGCTGCGGCTGAGTCGTGTTTGACTCAAATATGGAAAGATTGGAGTTGGTTATGATAGGATTTCGTGTGGGTCACGAATTTGAGTTGTTTTAGGAATGTGAGATACGTTCCTAAGGTGTTTGGAAGTCTTAAGATTGCTTCTATCTGTGTATAGAAGAGTCCTAAGCAGTTATGGAAGGTTTCGATTCGTGTTTGAGTAGGATTAGAGTCCTAGTTGAGATTGGGTTCGCCTAAGGGCTGGTTATATAAGCAAGGGAGGCCAGAGCTCGTGGAAGATGACTTTGGAACTGTTCCTATTGTGTTCTATTGAATAAAGATCGTCGTTTAAAGAAACTTTTGCGCCTTGTTCGTCCGACTTATTCCAGACAAGTTTTTTTTGTCGAGTTTTCTGCACAACACTATCTTTCTTTGGTGGTTTTATCATAACTCGAGGTTTACAGATCCAAATGACGTGATTATTTGTCTTCAAAACTTGATTATCTATCATCTGTCAAAATTTCACGGTCATTGGGTTTGTGGTTTCTGATCTACACGAGTTTCGTTGCAGCGTTCCAGAACTGTTTTTCTCGGGTAGGACAGATTGACCTTTGTTTGATCATTCAATCGTAACTTGAGTTTCTCTCGATGGATTTGGGTGATTCTTGTTGTGTCTTCTTTGTGACTTGATTCTCTCTGATATCTATCACTTTTGTCATGGTGAAACACGTTTAGATTAGTCTCACACACGATTTCTTTAACATATCATTTTTCTGCCGAAGGGGTTGGGATTTAATTGTTTCCACTGCGTAAGATTTTTTAATCTACCATTCACCCCCCCCCCTCAGGTAGCTTTTCACGTGCTCTTCGATCCTATTGATATTAAGCATTTGATTCCAATTACATATGAAAGGGATGAGCTGAAATTGTTGTCTCCTCTAAATACTTTGGGTTATACTGAATTTGACAATCTTTGTGATCTAGATATTGTTGAGAGAAGAATATTTTCTAAAACTGAATTACCTTTGGTGGCAAAAAATAGTTTTCATGCTATAGGGAAATATGAATGTAGTGGCATTTTTATGGTGCATAAAGTTTACATATGTTCAAATGTGCAAGATCCTTTTGTGCTACAACACCATTGTAAAGTAAATAAATGTACTAATGCTAATAATGCCTTGTCATGTTTTCTTGTATTTTTTCCTTACAGTGGGGACAACAAATAAAAGAGAAGAATTGTTCGCTGCGGTTGAGCAATATGGACAGTGCTCATACTATTCCCAAAAGTCTCTTTCCTGGACATACGAGCAAGTCGAGGATGGCTTGTCATAAAGAAGGGGAGAATGATGAGATCATGCACATTATAAATGCACATACAAATAGAGTACAATGTTTATTTGTTTGGGATCCTGGCTCAAGTGAATGTGCACGCTTATTTGACAGAGAACATGAAGATGGTGCACTATGTCATCCACCACCTTGGCCTCCTCCTTTCATACATACAAGAAGATTTGATGGTGTTGCACATTTGGACCAACACATGAGAGAAGATGAACTTGAGTCGAGGACGACTCCAATTCAAGAAGGGGAGGATGAGGACATAACTTCTATGGATACAAACAACACTCCATTGAACATACAAGATGCAATCAATAGAGTTCACACACAACAATTAATTTCAGAGGTGAGCTCGTTCTTATATGTTTCCTTATATGTTTTTGAGAATAGATTGCTACCTAATGATTTAATTGTGATTAGTATTTATGGAGATGTTGAAGGAGTACTTGGATGAAGTCTTATGGACGTGGAGGACCAGAGAATTCGTTCCAAGAAGATGGAAACCGAGCCAACTCAAAATCGTGTCCAACTCGGAGTCTAGAAGCCGTTCACACTAAAACGGATGTCCATGACGCATACGACTTCCATTTTCGACGTTCTACATATGCACAGAAAGGGGAGAGGATAAACTTTCCAATTCTGCTGGTCCCATGTCAAAATTACTTTTGAGTCGACGAGAATCATCGAAACAAAATCGAGTTCAGAATCTGTTAGGGTGTTGCACCACTGTGTGGGTCTTGTATTGAGTCTAAGTCTATTATTTTCGTGTCTTAGGGTTACGTCACGCCCCCAAAACCTCCATAGAAGTTCTCTCACCCATATATACTCCATGGTGGCCGCCATAAACAATTGGGTTTTGCTTAGATTAATCTGTTATACAAAGTTTCACCGTTCATCGGTTTGTGAGACCCCAACTTAGCAATTCAGATTGCTTCTACCTTGTTCTTGCTTGTGTTCTCGGTTGCACTTGTAGGAATTAGCCTTCTTGGCAAGGTCAATTGTGTGCAGCACGATTGATAACCAACGGAGCGGTGGTGTAGTGATCGCAAAGGTTTTTCGTGTTCTCCTCGAGAGCCTTGGATCATCAACGTTGAGATCTCCATCAATCGACTTATCCATTACCTATCGGAATATCGGGCCTAAACTACTCATCATAACCAGCACTTAGGCCAACCCAGTCCTAACTAGGACTCAAATCCTACTCAGATTCAACCAAAACTTTCCATATCTGCTCAAGACTCTTCTATACGCAGATAGAAGCAATCTTAAGACTTCCAAACAGCTTTGGAACATATCCCATATTCCTAAAATAATTAAACTTCGTGACCCACACGAAATCTATCGTAACCAACTCAAATCTTTCCATATTTGAGTCAAATCTGACTCAGCCGCAGTCTGAGTCCATAACCTAGTCGGTTGGACCTTTCCGACCAATTTTTTACGTCCACATATCTTCATCACGCCTTGAAACCATGTATCCACGTCCATGCACTCCTTGCACACGTTCAAACACCTTCCAACGACATCCACGACACCTTCATATGCATTGTTCTTGATTCGAACATGTTGAGCGACCTCTCGATCAACTCAACCATAATTCTTCCCAAACTTGGTTGTTGAACCTCATCTTCTCCTTAAGACTAGTTCAATGCATCCCGTCACCAGCCATGTCTTGAACTCAAGAAACACCTGCACATGAACAAACAACCAATACTTCCGAGCACAAGTCCTCGACTTGACTCTCGTTAGTTCTGAAACCACAAAACTCTATGTGAGCACCTCACGTAAGCATGTTGCAAACCTTAGCAAAAAGATATCAACCATAACCACCAAAACACAACAAAAACTTAGTAAAAAAATACTAAGCAATTCCATAGATGTAAAGCAAGTTCGAATCAATTCAAAATAAAAGCAGAACCATTGCAATCTAGCTCCAGACCTTGCCAAAAATAACCGGGCCTTGAGTCAAAGCTTACTAAACCTATTCAGACCTAGCGTTGGAGCATACTAAAACTTAGTTGGACCTAGCACCGGAGCTAGCAAAAACATATTGAACCTAGCCATAGCAAGTCGGACCTAGACAAAGGAGTCGGATGTAGTCAAAGCAAGTCGGACCTTACGTCGGACCTTGCCCAAGCTATCCAAAACAAGTCGGACCTTGCTGGAGCTCGGACCTAGAGTTGGACCTTGTTGAAAAAGGTGTTTTGTAAGTATTCAAAACTTTTATCGACAAAGCCAATGTATTCAGCACACATAGGTCTCATAATCTCCACCTTGAAGAATGCATTGGCAACACCACTTAAAATCCGAACATTGGCTTATTCACATGAAAAGTTTTGAAAACAAAATTCTCCCCCTATACATATTTCCCCCCTTTGTAAATCAGAAATAAAATGAAAAGAAAAACAAAAATACAAAAATTCCCCACTTGAGAAGAATCGTGCCAAAAACACTTGTGAATGTGTGCAATGTGTGATCAATTTGCAATCATGCCAAAGTCTCCCCCATTGACTATGTATTCAGCAAGGTTCAAAAGAGAAATTTCAATTATTATGAGCATATTATAACATAAACATATAAAACAAAGCTCATCCAAGTCATACTATCAAGTAACTTACACTATCACATCAATGAGATACATAAAGTAGTGCAATACATGCTAGAGATCAAGTGTAATTTTCAATTTAAGCAAGTCATGATCTCACAAACTTAACTATTTCAAGACTTAAAAGCATGACATTTTTTGCTGCAATTTTATTATTTTTCAAATCACAAATTTAGATCATATGACATTTGCAAGAGATTATATGCACATCTGCCTTATTCTATCCAACCAAGCCAAGCCTATGTCATTTGATAATCATAAGTTTAAGAACATGGTTTTAGTCATACAAAACTTCTTCCAAGTTCATATCTAAGTGCAATGATAAGCCATCTCAAAAGAAGTGCGATGCATGCATATTCTCTTGAGCTTTTCTTAATTTATATTTGATCATTAAACTCAACATTTGAGTAGTTGATTGATTAATTTTTCATAATTAAAATAACTTGTGAGCATGCAACAAGTTAAAAATAGCAAGAAAGTTCGATCATGACAAGATTTAGTGTAAGTATTTATTCCAATTACTAGTCATGGCAAAAACTAGAAAATGTATAACACGAGTAATGTAGTAAGAACTTTCAGCATGTAAAAGGAATCACAAAGTCATATTTTTATGAAACACTATGCTCATATTATTTTTATTTCAGATTCATACATAGACTTCCCAAGTTTCAAAACTCCCACTCAATTTAAGCAATGAGGATGCATAACCCTTGTTTCACTAGGAATGAAATAAAAACGAGTGAAATCCAAAGGTTTTGTAAAAATGCCAGCCAATTGTTGTTCGGTTTCTACATGGTGAAGCACAATGTTTCCTTTTTCAACATTATCACGGAGAATGTGATACCTAATATCAATGTGCTTTTTCTTGAATGTTGCACGGGGTTTTTAGCAATGAAAATGGCACTAGTGTTATCACAAAACAGCAGAACACTATCGAAGTCAACCATATAGTCCCTAAGAGTTTGAACAATCCAAAGAATTTTTGAGCAATTGCTAGCAGCAGCTAAATATTCAAATTCGGTTGTGGATTACACAACTGAACTTTGTTTTCTAGAGGACCAAGCAACAACTGAATTACAAAGAAAATGACAAGCACCCGAAGTACTTTTCCTATTAATCCTACAACCCCCAAAATCAGCATCTGAAAAGGCTTTCAAACTAATGGTTCAGGAAGAAGGAAGAAAAATACCAAATTCTTGAGTTCCATGTAAGTACCTGAGAATCCTTTTGATGGCTTCACGAAGTGAAGCACGTGGGGCAGCATGAAACCGTGCACAAAGACATACGCTGAATTGTATGTCCGCTCTTGATGTCGTGAGGTCCAAAAGTGATCCGATCATGCTTCATTCTTTTTGATCCACGGGTTCACCGTCTTCATCAAGTTAAAATGTCATTGCTGTACCCATTGGTGTCTGAAGAGACTTGCTTTTGTCCATGTTGAATCGCTAAGGTATCTTGTATACTTTGTTTGATGCACAAAGGTACCCTCCTTGGTTTGCATGATTTGCAGCCCCAAAAAATACGTGAGTTCTTCCATCATGCTCATCTCAAATTTTGAACTCATCATGGCTGAAAACTTGGACACAAGATCATGAGAAGCACAACCAATGATAATATCATCCACATACACTTGAACGAATAATGAGTCATTGCCATGTTTAAGCACAAAAAGAGTTTTTTCAACCTTGCCCAAGGTAAACCCCTTTTCAAGTATGAATGTTTTTAACCTATCATACCATGCTCTAGGGGCTTCTTCTTTGAGACCGTATATGGCTTTGGATAGTTTGTAGACATGATTCGGAAAATTTGGATTTTCAAAACCCGGTTGTTGGTTGACATAAACCTCCTCATCTATGTAGCCATTAAGAAAGGCACATTTAACATCCATTTGATATAACATGGAATCTTTAGATGCAGCAAAAGCTAATAAAATTCTTATGGTTTCTAATCTAGCAACACGAGCAAAAGTTTCATCAAAATCTAGACCTTCAACTTGTGTGAAACCTTGAGCAACCAACATAGCCTTATTCCTAACCACAACCCCATCTTCACTATGTTTATTTCTAAACACCCATTTAGTTCTAATTAAAGTGTGACCTTGAGGTGGAGGTACAAGTTCCCAAACATTATTTCTTTCAAAGTTTTCTAAGTATTCTTGCATGGAAATATTCCAAGATTCATTAGTGCGTGCATGTGATATATATTTGGGTTCAAAAGAAGCAACAAAAGCAGAATGAGCATGAGAGTTTGGATCGCAAGACCTGGACCGTGTGACTCGTTCGTGCAAGCTTCCAATAATTTGTTGTAGAGGATGACTTTTGAGAACATGGAGGGTAGTGGACACTTAACAAGCTTCTTCTTCATGTTCATCACAAATCAATGAGCTTGTGACTCGAGGACGATCTGGATCAGCAATGGTGGTCGTCGGTGCTGGTTGTGAATCAAAATCAGGAGCTAGAACAATGTCATTAGACGCTGAATTTTCGGGCGGCAACACCTCTTCTTCCTCATCTTCAATGAAAATACTCTCCACCCGCGGATATGGATCTGGTCCTCCAATATTTGAGCTAGTACCTGGGCTAGCTTCATAAAAAAAAAACCTCACAAGTCTCCACAATTTTGTTAGTGTCAAGTAAAAGCACACGGTAGCCTCTAGTATAAGATGGATAACCAAGAAGCATGCCATCAATAGATCTAGCTTCAAATTTATAAAGATTACCAGGTTTCTTAACAAAACATTTGCAACCAAAGACCCTAAAGTGTGTGAAACTAGGCCTATGTCCAAACCGAAGCTCATATGGTGTTTTTCCTAGTCTAGCACGCAAGAAAACATGATTTGAAACATAACAAGCGGTTGCAATTGCATCTGCCCAAAACATTCTAGGATTTCGATATTCATCAAGCATAGTACTAGTCATCTCAACTAAGGTCTTGTTCTTTCTCTCTACAACACCATTTTGTTTAGGTACATATGGTGAATAAAATTGATGATCTATTCCTTTTTCATCACAAAAATAATCAAAGGATTGGTTTTTAAATTCAGTTACGTTATCACTTCTAATTGCTCTTAAAGATCCTTGGTGCTCAATTGATAATCTAAGAAATAAAGTTCTAAAGTGACTAAAAGCTTCATTCTTAGATGCCATAAAATAAACCCAAGAGTATATAGAATACTCATCAACAATCACAAGAACATACCATTTACCTCCGAAGGATTGAACACGTGAAGGTCCTACGGTGTCAATATGCAAATGTTGACCCGGTTCAAGTATCATGGTCATTGTGAGAGGAGCATGTGAACCTGCAACCATCTTAGCATGTCTACAAGAAGAGCACATAATTTCTTTGTCCCTTTTAAGCTTCGGCAGCCTACGTATGCGATCAAGAGCACTAACACACATGAGATGATCAAAGCCTACATGACCAAGTCTACAATGCCAAAAATTTAAGTCTTTTGAATCATTAGCAACTAGACACCTATGCTTAGAAGAAGACATATGAAAGTCAGCTTTAAAAACTCTTCCAATATGAGACATGTTAAAAATAAGCTCACTATTTGAACCTACAAGTTTGCAGTAATTTTTATTAAAAATAATTTCCAGATTTTCATCTAGCAATTGTGAAACAGAAAGCAAGTTGTATTTAAATTTTTGACAAGTGCCACTTCCTTCAAAGTGTAGTGATCATTTACTCTAACTGAACCCTTAGCAATTATAGGAGTTGAAGAATTATCAACAAAAATAACATTCTCTACACGTGACACAAACAAGAGGGAGGAGAACCATTCTTTGTTACTGTTCATGTGGTGTGAGCAACCTGAATCAACAATCTAAATGTTCTCCTTCCTCAAGCGTGTAACCTACATAGAAGCACAGTACGTCTATGACTCAATACTGGGGCTAGTCAAAAGGCATTTAGGAATCCAGTACTGAGTCACACGATGTCTAGCAGGAATAACACATGAAAGCTGAGACAAAACATCAGGTTTATGAGCCAAAGCTTGAGGATTTTTGTACCCAACTACTCACCTACAAGGTGTTACATGTGTAGAATGAAAAACAGTAGGTTTGGGAGCAAACTTTGCATGTTTTCTACTCATTACAGCATGTTGCATGTTCCTATCATTCGGTTTAGCATGTGTAACAAATTTTGCATGGAAGTTATGAGGTCTAGCAATCATTCTTTCTTTTTTTTCTTTTGTTTCGCTAGTCTATAACGAAAATCTATGACATGACCATCTCTACCACAGTAGGTACAATGAAATTTAACTTTATGTTCATGTCTAGATGAGCAAGCAACATTTTTATTAACAATCGAATTAGATAACACCCCTGAAGATTTGAAAACCACTTCTTTATGTTTTGGAAATGTTTTGATCAAACCACTTCCTAATGATTTTACAATGTTAAGTGTATGTGCTTTAGCATGATTTATAAGAATTCAGCAGCAAGTTTAGGTTCTTATTTGCATTACAAAACCGATCTAATGTCCTATGCATGTCATCAAGTTTATTTGAGAGATCAAGGCAATTTTCACATGAAGTTTTTCCTTTTAATTTGAAATTGAACAATATTTAACTTCATGAGAACATAAAGCATTGTTCACTATCGAAATTTCAATCATAGCATCTTGTAGTTTCTTATCAAGATCATCACAAGTAGAACAATGAAATTCAATTGTAGAACAGCAAGGATCTTTCAAGTTTTTGTCATTAAGTGCAGCGAGCTTTTTGTTCTTTTCAATTGCAAGTTCAAATTTATCAAGTGTGGAGGTGTATGCACTTCTTAGAGAGGACAATTATTCATATATTAAATCACATGAGGAAAAAGAATCATCACGTGTAATCAAAGATTTCAAATGATTAATTTCAGATTCTAGTGACTCAATTTTAACATCATTGTCCCTATGTTTTTTTGTCCTTTTTCTTAACTATAACAGTGGCACGACAAATAACATCACACATTTCTTCGCAAGTAGGACATGCCTCTTCGTTGTCGTTGTTGTGTTCTGCCTCCTCCATACTTGATCTTGACTTGCCCGCCATGAAACACATTTTTGTCAAATCATCTTCATCTTCATCACTTCCGATGTCCACATCGCTCGAGCCACGTTCCTGAAGTGCGAAGATAAAACTATTCACCAATTGGCGTCATGTAAAATCCTTCTTTTTCTTGTTGTTGTTTGCAGAGGAGTGATTCGTCCTTGTTTGATTTTCATCACTGGGAAGTAGCACCTGAAAGGTTAGGACAATCCTTGTGAAAATATCCTGTCTTACCACATTCCAAGCACTGTTGAGGTCTAGTACTTCCTTTCCTTCTAGTTCTCATAGTTTGCAATGCTTTTGAGAACCGAGTAGAGATGAGTTCATGTTCTTTCTCTGGAAACTCTTCAATCTGTTCAAGGGTTAGAGAGGACAACAAAACAAGTGTTCCACAAGATGAAGATTGGCTGGAGCTAGGCATGCCATGTCGAGAAACAAATACAAGAGACTTGTTGGGGTTCTTACATGAGATTATGTCAATTTCATGAGTTTTCAATTTAGAATATAAAACATCTATAGTAAGTGTACTTGGGACAGTAGATTCACGAATAGATGTGACTTTCATCTCCCAAACTGACAAGTCTAATGCACTTAGTAATTGCCTAACATTCTCAGCATCTGAAAAATTAACATTGATGCTACACAAGTTGCTAAGAATTTTATAAAAGCGAGCAAAGAGATTGTTGATGGACTCACTTGGTTGCATCCCAAAGCGCATGCACTCCTTTTTGAAAATGTCTTGCCTTACCTCCTTTGTAGTGTTGGATCCTTCATGGTAGTCACAGAGTGCTTTACACACATCATATGCAGATCGGAGGTGAGCAACACGGTCGAAGTCGCTTTGAGTTAATCCTTGTATGATCAAGTTGTGAGCCTTGTTTTTGTTGTCGACATCTCTCACGTTTGTAGAAGTTACTTAATAGTTTGACAGCACGTCGAAAGGCTTGTACACCTTTTGACTGAATGAAAGCTTCCATACGTGCCTTCCAAACCTGAATATCAATACCACTAAAGACACAAGGTTTTGCAGAATATTTCTCCATGATGATCAGTCAAAAACACGTGCAAATCACAAAGTTTAGATCACCGTGGCTCTGATACTAATTGTAGGATTGAAGAGCACATGAAAAGCTACCAGAGGGGCCGGGTGAATGGTAGATTCCAACTTTTTCAGCAGAAGCAACAAACCCCCCCCCCCCCCCCCCCCGGCAGAAAACTGATAAAAGTGGTATAGATTATAGAAGATCAAGTCACTAAGACATGACAACAAGAATCACTGAAATCCGTCAAGAAAAACTCAAGTTACGATTGAAAGATTGAACGAAAGTCAATCTGTTCTACCCGAGAAAAACCAGATCTGCAACACTGCAACACTGCAATGAAACTCATGTAGATCCAATACCACAAACCCAATGACCGTGAAATTTTCATAGATGATAGATAATCATGTTGTGAAGACAATTAAAAAAGAATCACATCGATTGAATCTATAAAACTCGAATTATGATAAAACCACCGAAGCAAGGTAGTGCTGTGAAGAAACTCGACGAGAATGACTTGAAGAAAACAAGTCGGACGAAAAACGCGCAAAAGCTCCTTTAGACTACGAATTTTATTGATCAAAACAGAAAAAGAACAGCCCCAATATCATGCCCTACGAGCTCTGGCCTTTCTTGCTCATATAACCAGCCCTTAGGCCAACCCAATCCTATGTAGGACTCAAATCCTACTCAGATTCAACCGAAACTTTCAATATCTGCTCAAGAATCTTCTATACGCAGATAGAAGTAATCTTGAGACTTCCAAACACCTTAGGAACGTATCCCACGTTCCTAAAACAACTCAACTTCGTGACCCACATGAAATACTATCGTAACCAACTCAAATCTTTCCATATTTGAGTCAAACCCGACTCAGCCGCAGTCTGAGTCCATAACCTAGTCGGTTGGACCTTTCCGACTAATTTTTTACATCTACATCTCTTCATCACGCCTCGAAAACATGTAGCCACGTACATGAACTCCTTTCACACGTGCAAACACCTTCCAACGACATCCACGACACCTTCATATGCATTGTTCTTGATTCGAACATGCTATGCGGCCTCCCGATCAACTCAACCACAATTCCTCCCAAACTTGGTTGTTGAACCTCATCTTCTCCCTAACACTAGTTCAATGGATCCCGTCACCATCCATGTCTAGAATTCAAGCAACACCTGCACATAACAAAAACCAATACTTTCGAGCACAAGTCCTCGACTTGACTCTCGTTAGTTCCGAAACCACAACACCTTACGTGAGCACCTCACGTAAGCATGTTGCAAACCTTAGCAAAAAGATATCAACCATAACCACCAGAACACACCAAAAACTTAGTAAAAGAGTACTAAGCAAACTTTCAATAGATGTAAAGCAAGTTCAAATCAATTCAATGTAAAAGCAGAACCATTGCAATCTAGCTCTAGACCTTGCCAAAACTAACTGGACCTTGAGTCAGAGCTTACCAAAGCTTTTTGGACCTAGCGACGGAGCATACTAAAGCTTAGTCGGACCTAGCACCGGAGCCAGCAAAAACATGACGGACCTAGCTATAGCAAGTCGGACCTAGACAAAGAAGTCGGACCTAGTCACAGCAAGTCAGACCTTGCCAGAGCTACCAAAAAAAGTCAGACATATTGTTGGACATTGCTGGAGCTCGGACCTAGAGTCAGACATTGTTGAAAAAGGTGTTTTGGAAGTACTCAAAACTTTTATCGACAAATCCAATGTATTCAACACACATAGGTCTCACACTTTTGTCTGAGTCTGAGTGAATATGTATTCTACCATAGCAGTAGGGACAATTTATATGCCAAGGTCTGGCTGTTTACAACGAGGCTGAGGCCCGACAGGTGGCCCCAAGCTATTAAGTACCATATACACAATATAAAGAACTTAATAATGATTTAATTACATATTAACATGTCTTGATAGTGTTGTTACTACGTCTTAAGACCATGCTGCTTGTTGACATTTCTTACATACAGATAAAAATTCGCAGGTGCACATAAACTATCGATGTAGCATTTCCCCTTAAACAGTATTCCCAAGGGTATCATTTACATTTTCCCAAAGGAAGGCTTGGTGGATGTATAGCAATCATCAAATGAAGAGGGTAGTTTGGTCTAGGTAGGGTTCTAGTGAGGATGGATAATAGATCAGTGAGGTAGAGTGACACACACAAGAGCATTCTATCTAAGGGGGGTAAGTGGGTCTAAGGGAGATTAGACTAAGAGTTAGGGAGTTGCTCCTACAATGCTTCTAGTATAAATATACATAGCCTATGTTAGGTACTAATGAACATGTCAATGGCGAATTTTTATCCTAAGTTGTTCAACACATCGGGCACGAGTTTACCCCTAGCAGTACTAGGATGACTCCCGCAAAGAGCCTGTGGCATAACCGAACGTGGAGGATTACAAGGACAGATAGGGCTATCACCACCTACTGCCTACATCTTCAATCCGCGGGTCTACGAGACATCCAATGCTACTTAACTATCTAAGCACCACACTTACATGTTAAGTAAACATCTTAAGGGTCATGACACAAGCCATTTTAAGGCAATGACTAACCTAAACATTGTTGAACCAATGTTGAGACTTTGCATAAGTTATTCATATTAACATGATCATATCATAACTAAATAGACTATAGTGGGGGTTTGTAGTGTTTATGATGATAGAATAAGATTTTTAAGGCATAATCATAAAGACTACTCCTACCACATACATAGAATCCACAATAAAACAAGAAACACTTCATCTACGTATATGAATAAAAGAAGACTAAAGATAACATCTTTTTTATGCATATAGTCACAAATACAATAAGGAATATGTGAGCCATATCTTTCCCAATTTGGAATTGGGAAGAGAGAGACGCTCTCTACTCCTTTCCTAATTTGGACTAAGGACTAGAGACTCTCCTCTCTACAGCTTAAACTCCTATAAGACTATAGAGAATAGTGGATACAATAGAATGAAGCTCAAGTGGTGTGTGTGAGAAGTGATGGTAGGGGGTCCTATTACTAACTGGAGAAGGGTTGGTTCCCGACACCAAAAGCGCGTGAATAAGTTTTCATCGTGATCAAGGCACCACAGGGAGTCAACCCGTGGAAGTTGACTGAGTTTGGCGTTAGAAGCACTTCGGCCGAACACCATGTTCGGTCGAACTGAAATCTTGACCAATTCCAGGGTGCTTCCTTGGGGTGACTTTGAGGTGGGTCTCATTGACCGATATGAGTGATACACTGTTGGATGACCCCAAATACTACTGTTTGTTGGCCATTTGAACCATGTGAGGCCATGTGTCGGTGCTTTATTGGCGGGGATCATAATTTATATGATTGCTACCCCTCTTTCACCTCATTTCTTGCATAAAATGCCTGCATGCACTATTCTTTCAAAGACAAGTGGAAATAGGTTAAGTATAAATGTTATGTGTGCAAGAAATGATTTTTCCTTCACATAATTGTGTTATATTGACAGACTAATTAGGATATAATAGCCGTCAACACTGATTGTGCATCATTAATGCGGAGATAATGACACATTATCTTGGTCTTGAAGAGCCTGATTCATGGCCTTGAATGCCTACACTATCTTGGACAAGTGGAGACTCTAGAGCCTTCCTCGTCGAAGAGGTAAAGTCCAGAGTCACTAGACACGTGGTAGCACTGGAGCTACCCTTAGTAGGGAGGCGGGTATAGAGCTGCAAGACACGTGGCAGCATCGGAGCCGCCCGTAGCTCGGAGGCAGGTCCGAAGCTACGGGACACGTGGCAGCACTGAAGCCATCCTTATTAGGGAGGTAGGTCAGGAGCTGCGAGACATGTGGCAGCACCAGAGCCACCCTTAGTAGGGAGGCGGGTCCAGAGCTGTGGGACATGTGACCTTTGAAGGGCTCCTCCCCTGGAAGATAGGATGCAACACATCTTCTCCTTGTATACGAGTGTACATGGTCCGCAGGCTATCGATAGTGGCCCCCGAGCCCTCCTCGCACTACAGGAAATGCGAACACTTACGTCGGCCAAATTAACTTACATCAGCCAGCCAACGAAAGTAAACTAACTTACCTCAGCTAGAATAAACCAACATAAGTAAACTAACTTACATCGGCGGCCGATGTAAGTTAGTAGACCGACAAAAATGAATGTAAACTTACGTGGGCCTGAACAATTAGCCGACGTGAACAAATTGGCCGACGTAAGTTAGGATTAACTTACATCGCCCGAGAGGATGGCCGACGTAAGTTACATGGGCCGACGCCATTTTACTATTTAGCCGACGTAAGTTACGTATTTTAACCTACCCCGCGTGCCTTCTTTTCCTTACCCGTCGCGCACCGCTTTTCTCTTTCCCCACCGTCGCGCCCGACGTCGTCGCCTCAACCGCCGCCGCGCCCGCAGCCGTTTGACGCCGCCTCTGACAGGTACTACCTCACCTCCCCTCCCCACCCCTCCCCAACCGCGGGCCCAGCCCCCCCCCCCCCCTGCCCCCTCCGTGAGCGCCCCCCCCCCCCCCCACCATACCCGGCCGACTGCCGCCAGCCCGGCCCTCCCCGCGCCCTCCCGAGCGCCGCCCCCCTCCACTCCCCTCCGCAAGCCCCCCTCCCCTCCCCGCCCCCCTCCTAGGCCCCCCCTCCACCTCCCCTCCCCGACCCCCCTCCCCGTCCAATCCCCGGCCAAGCACCGCCCCCCCCCCCCCCCCCCCTCACGCTCCCTGCAGAGGTCCCCCCCCCCCCCCCTCCTCCTCCCCTCCCCCCCCTCCCCTCCCCTCCAAAGACCCCCACCCCCCCCCCCTCCACAGACCCCCCACCCCCACCCCACCCCCTCAATTTCAAATTTGAAATTCAATTGAATTGAATTGCATTGTTCAAATTTGATTTGAATTGAATTCAATTGAATTGAATTGTTAAAATTTGAAATTGAATTGAATTGAATTGTTTAAATTATGATTAAATTGCTTAATTGTTTATTTAATTGTGCTTAATTAGTTAATTTGCTTACTTTAGATTATGTTTATTTAATTATGCTTAAGTGGTTAAGTTGCTTAATTGTGCTTAATTTGCTTAGTGTAGATTATGCTTAATTAGTGTAGTGTAGATTATGCTTATTTGGTTTCTGTCGAGGGCAGCTAGGGGGCGGCCGGTTGTCCGGGCACTTAGGTTCTGTCGTGGCTATAGATGGACAATGGGTTGTGCCGGGCCGGCCCGGCCCAAGCCCGGCCGGTCTCGTGCATGAAAACATTAGGCCCGGCACGGCCTGCAAATTTGCCGTGTCAGGCCGGCACGACGAGCCATAAGACAAGGCCAAGCACGACAAATCCTATTTTCCCCTGTCTGGCCGGGCCGAGCCCGTTCGTGGGCCAATCGTGTCGTGCCGACCCGAAGCCTGGCCAAGCCGTGGTATATATGTAGCGTATATACGTCCCAGCGGGCCCAACCCTAGTGTATATAGGCAGTGTGGGTCACGATCGTGACCCGTGACTGGTGACACGAGGTGAATCCTTAGGGTTAAGTGTATATGGTTCGGGCGTCCCATTACTAACACTAAAATTCTATTACCAGGTATCTCTCCGCCGCAAGACCCCCCATTCACATCGCGCGTGTTTGTGACTACGTATAAGACGATGAAAACTCCAAAAACGTATGTTGTGAGTATTGTCCTTGACTCGCAACATCCGTAAGGAAACAGGTTTCCCAGCCAACCCGTTGCCCCCCTTTGTAATTTAAGAACTGCACCGGATAGGGGGGTGTAGTGTTAAATATGTGGCGTTATGCTACTGAAATTTCGTGATTTGTGAGATGTAACCTATCATGTATACCGTTTGCGGGGTGAGCGTGTTGTGCCGGCTCGAAGCCTGGCCGAGCCGTGGTCACCTCCTCGCGCCTTGTCGCCTCCTCCGCATCTTTTTTGCCAACAGTTTCGTCAGCTCGTCGTAGACCTACCAGGGTCCTCGCCTCGCCTCCTCTAGACGAGAGTCTAGGAGTCGTTGCTCGTCGGGCTCACCTCGCATCCTCATAGATTCGGGGAAGAATCAGGCTGGGCATCACAGATGGCGGGCAGCGGCCGATGACTCAATACGAGGCGAGGGAGCCGAGGGCGGCCGAGCGGGGTCTGAGGTCAAGCCCGATCATGGCCCGTGTCGGGCTTCAAGCTGGCCCGGACCCAGTTTACTGTCTCTCTCATTATTTTCTCTATCGTGCATAAATTAACGAGAAACTAACGGTAATTTGTCTGTCTATTAATTGCAGAGTCAAACATGGGCGAAGATCGTAGTTCGATGTACACTGGTTGGGAGAGAAGAACTGGTGGTCACTCAGATGAGTGGTACGCCAAGACAGAAGCTTTTGTGGAACGAGTTTTTTTGTTGTCAAATAGCGATAAGGCGCGGTGCCCATGTACGAAATGTTGAAACGGAACATTTTTGGACAAAGTGGAACTTACGATGCACTTGTGTCAAAATGGTTACATGTCACATTATGAGTTGTGGAACTTCCACGGTGAGACAGCTTCTCAAGCTGTACAAGAAGTGGAAGCGGACAATGATGATGCCACGGAGGTTGATATGATGGATGAGATGCTGGAAGCTATACGACCAGAGCTTACAGAGGGTACTCAAATAGCAGAGGTTAGAAAGGTCTTCAAACATCTCAAAGATTCAGAAGAGTCGCTGCATGGACACAATAAAATGACAATCCTCAATTTTGTGACTAGACTTATGGCAATTAAGTCGAAGTTCTTCTTTTCTAATAACTGTTACAACGAGCTCATCAATTTGTTCAACGATGCCCTTCCACATCCCAACAAAGTGCCTACAGATATGTATAAGTCGAAGAAAATTCTTTCCGGTCTCAGTATTAAGTACGAGAAGATTGATGTGTGTCCGGACAACTGTATGCTTTTCTGGAGAGAGCGTGCCAATGAGAACAAATGTTTGAAATGTGGTCAACCGAGGTTTTTCAAAGTTGTTAATAATGATGGTAATACTGTGACGACGGAAGTCGCACGTAAGCAGCTTCATTACTTACCCGTGACACCGAGGTTGAAGCGGATGTTCATTTCAAAATAATGGTCAGACACATAAGATGGCACAAAGAAGGTGAGCGTCAGAACAATGGAGTCATGACGCACCCGTTCGATGGTGACGCATGGAAGGCACTGGACCGATTCGACCCAGAATTCGATCGTGAAGCGAGAAATGTTCACATTGGGTTGGCGACAGATGGGTTCACACTGTTGAGCACAAACGCCGCACCATACTCCTGTTGACCTGTCTTTGCATTCTGTACAATCTTCCACCGACCTTTTGCATGAAGAATGAGTTCATGTTTCTTAGCCTCATTGTACCTGGGCCAGATCATTCTGGGTCACGTTTCATCGTGATGTTGAAACCATTGATAGAATAGTTGAAAATGTTGTGGACAGGAGTCGAAGCGTACGACTTTTACAAGAAGCAGAAATTCAACCTTCGAGCTGCTTATTTATGGTTTGTCCATGATTTTCCGTCATACAGCATGTTTTCTGGATGGAGCACTCATGGTCGGTTGACTTGTTCAATATGTGCCTTGGATACTGATTGCTTTCGACTTACCCATGGAGGCAAGATATCTTTCTTTGATTGTAATAGACGTTGGCTGCCTCCGAATCACTTGCTTAGACAACAGAGAAATGTCTTTAGAAAGAACATTGTTGTCACTAAAGGACCACCAAAACGTCTTAACGGCTCAGAAATATCTCATATGTTGGACAAATTGGTGCCAGATGAAGGACGTCCGAGATATTTCGAAGGTTCTGGAGACAAACACAACTGGACTCACATATGTGGACTTTGGGAGCTACCGTATGTGAAGTCGTTAATTCTAAGGCACAACATTGATGTCATGCACCAAGAGCGTAACATGGCCGAATGTATCATAAGCACATGCATGGACATGATGGGCAAAACAAAAGACAATTTAAAGGCTCGAAAGGATCTCGCCGAGCTTTGTAACTTTCAAACTCTTGAGCTCTCCGAAAATGGTGGTAAACCACGCGCTCCTTTCTATCTTCGACCTAAAGAAAATAAAGAAGTTCTTGAATGGTTGTAAAGGTTGAAATTCCTAGATGGTTATGCAGCTAGTCTGAGATGAGCCGAGAATGTGAAAACGGGAAAGCTCATTGGGTTGAAGAGTCATGATTATCACATAATCATGGAAATACTACTGTCTGTTATGTTTTGAGGCTACTTTGACGATGCGGTGTGGAAGGTGTTAGCCAAGCTTAGCCACTTCTATAGGCAACTCTGTGCTAAAGAAATCACACCATAGATGATGACTCAGTTGGAGAAGGAGATTCCGATACTTTTGTGTAAGATGGAAATTTTTTTTCCTCCTGGATTTTTCAATCCAATGCGACATCTCTTAATTCATCTTCCCTTTGAAGCAAAAATTGGCAGTCACGTGCAATATAGGTGGATGTATCATATTGAAAGAGCACTCAGATATCTGAAACCAATGGTTGGTAACAGGGCAAGGGTTGAAGGTTGCATCGCCGAAGCTTTTACTCTTAAGAAAGTAGGATACTTCTCAAGTGTTTACTTTGCAGAAGAACACAATGTTAATACTTCGGTAATGCGGTACAATATGGATGATCAACCTCCTTGTAGCGATCTCTCCATTTTTGCAACAACAGGCACTACTGTTGGTAGTTACACTTCCTACGACGTTAGCGAAAAAGAAAGGCGTGCTGCTTTCTTGTACATGTACGCTAATATGGAAGAAATGAATGAATATTTCAAGTAAGTGTTTCTCCTACACTTATGCTTTTCACCATATTTTACAACACATGTATTCTGAAAGGTTCTCTTTTCTTGTAGTATATTCGACAAGCAAAATTGGAGACATAGACATCAACCCACGAGCAAGCAAATAGGACAGATTCGGCGGGAAGGAATAAACGGGGGATCTAATTTTCTTTCCTGGTTTCGAGATCATGTAACGTTTCCTCATTAACTTATCAATGTTAACAATGTTTTCTTATAACTTAAGAATGCTTACGTTTTCTAATAACTTCATATCTTGGACAGTGCAAAAAGATGCCAACGTCCATGAAGATTTGCGACAACTATCATGTGGAGTGGTTAATGTTAGAAACTAAGGTCGATATGACGTCAACGGCTTCTGATTCCGTACAACTCAATTTGAATCTCTTCGTCCTCCTGCGGCAACATGTAATACCAGAGTTGTGATGAGGGCAATCAACTCGCAAGAAAATGAAACTCAGTACTACGGAATTGTTAAAATAATCATTTAATTCACTTTTTTCGGAAATAAGACAGTTCAAGCAGTATTCTTGGACTGCAAATGGTTTGATTCCATTCATAGAATTCGAGTAAACGAATTTGGCATGGTCTAAGTAAAACACAAGGAACGGTTGAAAAGATTCGATTCATTAGTTCTTGCACACCAAGTAGAGCAAGTGTACTATCTACCTTATCCATGCAATAAATTCAAAGCTTGGTGGGTGGTACATAAGGTGAATCCTCGCGAGCGATTATATGCTCCAGGAGATGATGATTATCATGAGGAAGCTGAGGCTGATGTGGTCTACCAAGAGGAAGAGTTGCAAGACTCGTTCTCAGTCGAGCCCCGTGTAGGACTTGATGACTTAGTTGGAAACGCTCAAGATATCGAGGCTGGCACGGAAGCGGAAACAAAATCAGAATCGGAAACTGAAGATATCGATGACTTAGTCGAACATGCTGATTTGCGCAAACGAAAATGATATGCGGAAGAAGAAGATCGATGGGCTGGTTTAAGGAGTAGGGTGCATGACCGTGATGTTGATGAATTTTGAAGTGACGTTTTATTCACTGACTTAACATTAATTTTATTTATTATCTTTGCATTTTAATCATTTATTCGTTGCAACAGGATGTCGTCGTCAAAGGGGAAGGTGAAGGGGAAGGGGAAGCCAATGAGAGGGTTTGAGCCGCCACGAGACCCATGCTCAGGGACCTCGTTACCTTCGAGCCAACGTTCCCTCTATCCGGCGCATGCTCCACCCCCAGTTCACGTGTGCTTTCAGCGGACGGAGGTAAATTTTAGTTTACAATAAAGTTATTTTATAAATTGCAATTGTTAACAATTATTTATTGTAAATCTTTTTCTTTTATGCAGTCTGACTCAGAGTCTTCTGAGTCCGAGTCAGAGGCTAGGGTGCCGCTACAGGAGCCCGAGTCAGAGGCAGGGCCGCTACAGGAGCCCTCTAGTGCTAGCCTCCCTTCGGAGCCGGCTAGTGCTAGCCTTAGCCTTCCCCTACAGCCGGCTACCGCTAGCCTTCCTTTGGACTCTGGTGGTTCTACAGAGCCTTCAGCGTCACAGGACGGCAGCGTCGCAGCAGAGGCGATGGACGAGGAGGACCCACTTTACGGCTCCTCCAGTTACTTCTCAGCGGACCACGATCTGTCCTATCGGTGACAGGTAAAAACTGTATATAGTATATTGAATATTAGATGTTGTTTTCCTTTACTTAATGATTTAATATATTTTGCAGATGTTGGTATGACTTTTCGTTCACGGGGGCCGAGAAACACCATAGGCAGGTTAAAGGTGTCCTGGGTGCTATCGTGAAGTTGCACTACCCCAGTGTCATTGACAGTTTCCCTGCCCTGTCATGGGACGACTACGCTCGTGTCTCTCACCCGGTCCACGGAACAGCTCAGGCGTCGTGTGGCACGATTTTATGGTAAGTTTAACTGTTTTATTTTTCAACTCGTTTGAATTATTAATGCATATCACTTAGATGTTTGTTTGATTAAAGCTGAGGTACCAAGTATAGGAACTTGACATGGAGGACCACGCGAGACGCGTGTTCCATTACAACGCTCGAAAGCTCACGACGGCGGCATTGTCGAATGCCCGGATTCAGGCCGTCAACGCGTACTACAAGCGGCACCCCCGGGAGCAGGAGCAGGAGCAGCAAAGGGGTCCATTTAGGAAGGAATCCGATGCGTACTTGACAGAGGAGCAGTACGCGGAGGTAATTTTTTAATATTGTTAGGTATTTACAATATCTGTATATGTTAACTGCATTGATGAAAAATGAAATATGTGCAGGTTACTATTTCCTAGTTACACGGTAACACCGAGGCATACTTAGCTCTCTGTCAGTACTGTGCTAGTGATGCTTTCATCAATAAGTCCACAAAGGCTAGACAGTGCCACATGGGGTACGACGGCAAGCACAACTATGGTGGCGATAGCTACTTGCATTTGTCTAAATGCATTGTAAGTAATTTTTCAATTTATTTACGTGTTCCCAATATATTTATGTCACAAACATGGCTATACAAGAGCGAGATATGGGTCATGAGCCAACCCCGACCCAGGTTTGGAAGAGAAGTCACAAAAGAAGTGACCCTTCTCAGCCAGAGCTGTATAGTCAGGTCGCAGCCGACCGACTGGTAAGTTTTCAAAATTCATCAATTTCATTATAACTAATACTCTTATTGACATGCTTACAAGATTTATTTGTTTTGTAGGCAAAGTATGCGCAGGAGGTCGTGAAGATACACGATGCGGATTACGATTGGGAAAGCACGCCGATAGACCCCAAGCCGCGTGTGCAAGCGGAGACGGGAAGGCCCATGGACGGTGAGTTGTTCATGTGTTTGATTTCTTTTTCAATTTATCTTCTTCTACTTAGTGTTTCATTCTTTTGCAGATTTGCCATTTTTGATGGAGTTGTCGACTCGAGGTCGACGCGACCTTTGAGAGGCGCTTCATCGTCGCAGGCCTCGTCCGTTGGGACCACCAGTGGTCGTCTCTCGCAGACCAGCTGAAGCTCCTCGCCTTGAAGGAGACGCTGACGCAGACCCAGGCAGAGCTGGAGTGGTCGACAGCGAAGGCAAGGGAGGAGCAGCAGAGGACATCCTTAATGATGGCCCAGATTCAAGCAGCGGTGGCGGTAAGTTTTTTAAAGTACCGTAGTTAGATATCATAGCATTTCAATAACATATATCTTCTAATATTTTGCAATGGCAGGCTCTTGCTCGACATAGCGGTCAGGATATCGAGATTCCTCTGCTTCCGCCGCAGCAGACACCAGAGCAGGTGATAAACTCTTTAATATCGGTTCAGCCACCCTTTAGTTTCAGTTTCACTTTATTAGCATTCTGTTCGGCCTCCCTTTATTAGCAATCAGGTCTAAAAATTCAAAGAACTGCCTAATTGTTTTAGTTTCAGTTTGGGCATTATAATTAGAGTTGAGTCCAATTTGGACACTATAAGTTTCATATTCACATCCAGGACAGACTCCGACTATAAAATCATGAAAAATGACATAAGAACATAAACTGTTCTACTATCAAATCATTCATTCTTTCATGGTGAAATGGTATTTTATTTTTGCTCTAATCTCAATCTGTTCATATACTTTACCTCCATGATTTAGGATTGGGAGGTAATCTTTAGGATCGGGATATGGAGAACTGAATGAATGTTTTGTACATGGTTGGAAATATATGGAAGTCCTCTAAAACTAAACTTTTGTATGTATTGTTTCTTCTGCAGGGTTCAGGAACGCGGCGAGAGGATCCCGGAGGTAGTGGAGGGGCTAGCATATAGCCCGATACTGAAATTGTGTTTTTCTCGATATTTGAATACTATTTTGAAATTGTCTGATGTATATGTCTATATCTGTGCATATGTTTGCATGTTCTATGTTCTCGCCATAGTGCGAGTTAACCAGTTTCTATTTTTTAAAAAAAAATCAAAAACTTAACTTACGTCGGCTATTGTAATGCCGACGTAAGTTAGCCCAGTTTAACTTACGTCGGTCGGGGCGTACCGACGTAAGTAAAGCCACTTAACTTACGTTGGTTTGCCCCAACCGACGTAAGTTATACCACATAACTTACGTCGGCCGACTACCACCAACGTAAGTACTCTGGCCCAGTCCGCGGCCCATCTCGGTACATAACTTACGTCGGTTGCCAGAGACCGACGTAATTAAGTAACTTACGTCGGCAACCGATGTAAGTTATCTTAATTATGTCCAAACTGCTTCGTCGGCCGGCAGCCGATGTAATTAAGGGAAAACCGACATAATTAAGTAACTTACGTCGGTTTAGGGCTTAATTACATCAGCCCTGGCCGACATAATTGCTCGGGATTCCAGTAGTGTCGGGGGAGGTTTCGATCCCACAGGTGAGGCCACCATCATGTCTTCTTGCGTTGTTGCTTCAACTTTTCTCTGGGTCCGTTGAGATGACGGTACGTTCTTGTACCATCGATACGTTGCCTTTCCTGATTTGGTAGTTATGATACATTGCATGCAGATCCCATGCATTGAAGAATGCCGGTTCCCAATATGATTTCTGTATCGGTTCCCAGCGCAATCTATTGTAGTCTTGCCATGCTGCCTTCCTCAGGTTCCTCCCGGTTCCTCATCATTAAACCAATTTGCCTGGTGCAACTCATTTGTCAAGTGGACATGGGTCCACTTATCATCGATGAAGGTAATACATGTAGAGCATAATTGAGTCCCGCGTGCAGTTGCCTTCTGAGCATCGCAGAGAAGAGTTTAAAAAGGGAGTTAGCATGCTGAAATAACTCTTACGCTCTCATCTACCTCCTTGCGCATAAGACTTCCCGCTTCCTTCGTTGTGCTATGTTCTCCACTTTCATCTGCTCGCAGCCATGGATTCCAGTCTTCTCCCTTCCAAGCTCATCAGCAAAATAGATATTGTGAGCATTCAGAATCTGATGGTCTAGCAATATCTTGTTGCAACAACATGATCCACTGCGGGAGCCTTCCTTTCACCAAGAAAAGTTGCTAATACATTGGGCATGTTTGTTTACATTGGGCCTATTTGTTTTCGACCATTGCTCTCCTTTCCAAATCATTGGCTTGCAAAATTTTTGTAGAGAATTTGGCCACCCAAGTTTTGGCCAACATTGGTAAGAAAAATGAACTAGCTCACCACATGTGTCCATTGGCTTGCCAAACTTCAGCTTCAATCCAAATACACGCTCTATGCACGATCCACTACCAAATTTTGGTAAGGTAACCATTGGCAACAAACCAAACAAACCCATTGTCTTCTTCACAGCTTATGCTATGGTTGGGTTAGTTGCCCCTGTTTCTTCCTTTCTTCTGATGTTCCTGGAGGTTTACGGGCTGCAGCTTCAACACCTCACCCCAGATTCCATTCTTTTGGTGGCGATCTTCGTCCACCTTTGTGAATTGTTGTTGTGTGTGAGGCCTTCTGTGTCCGAGCATCTAGAAGGGGTTCATGCTACATAAGAGCCTACTACCTCCAGCGGCGCCAGAACTCACCGTACAATTACATTCCATCCTTCTTTTCTGGAAAGTGGGCGAACTAGAAGTATGACTCGGAGATAGTCTGGACCTATTAGCACGACCACTTGGAGTTGCCAGTCAGAGCTCCCACCACAGACAATGACTTCTAGGAGCTAGTCTCAGATTTGGCAGTGGAATAGAACCCGGTGCTAACAAGGATCCAACATCTTTCTGAAGGAGGGTTGACATCGCTGATGGTGCTCTGCGATTTCTTATCACAGTGTCTTGCACCTCTTCAACAACGAGAGCGCCCAGCCTGGATGTATACCAGAGTGATGGATTTCATGCGGCTAGAGCGCGGTAATGGGACTGATTTCGAAGAGAAGGCTCTGTTGTTCACTCTGTCGAAGTTATATAGTGGTCCCATTTCCAACGATGACAGCTTGCTTCCATCTGACTTCCTACCAGCCTTCACCCTCCAGGAGTGAAGGTCGGGGCTGCGGCAAATTGTTGAGCGTTGTGGCTGCGGTGGCGACCAAATGCCCGACATCGTTATGACACTGTTCTAGCGCTGCTGGAGGTGCATCCGGTGCTGGTGAACGCTGAAGAAGAGCATGCACTGCAATCAGCACATTCTCTGGACTTGTAGTCGATTCGATGACTGACGCTAGAACACCATCGTGCAACTGAGCAGTAGCTGCTGCTGCAGCAGGTGGTGGTCCATTGTTTCAAGCTGATTCTCTACAGCACCATCCTGTGGATCTCTGGCTGGATTAGCACCAGGACAGCGTGAGGTGCCACCAGCTTCATTACCTTATCCAGCCTGTGCAGTCGGGCCAAAGGAAGCAACAACAGAGTTCACCATAGTTGATCTTGAAATTCTTCAAGTAAACACCCCCCTACCTGGTGCGCCAAATGTGGAAGTGTAGCAACGACACTTCCTTCGGTACTGCTATGAAGCGGTCCGTGGAGGTTTTTTTTCATAGGTGGTGTAAACTCAAGAACTAAGAACAAGCGAACACAAGGGATCTATGTTGTTTGGGCCGCCTGAGCGTAAAACCTTACTCCACGGGGGTTTGCGTGTTGTATTGCTTGTGAGCTAGAGCGTGTGGTGATTGAGTAGCTTGTGTCTGAGCCTGGGTGAATATAAATTCTACCGTAGTAGAACAAAGCTTTTTTATGCCAGCGTCTTTCTGCTTACAGCGAGGCCGAGGCCTGACAGGTGGCCTCAGACTATTAAGTACCCTATACACGATATAAAACACTTAATAATGATTTAATTACATATTAACATGCCCTGATAGCGCTATTACTACGTCTCAAGACCTTGTCGATCGCGCATCATTAATGTAGAGAAAATGACGCATTATCATGGTGCTGAAGAGACTAATTCCTTGTCTTGAATGCCTACATTGTCTTGGACAAGTGGAGACTCCACAACCTACCTCATCGGGGAGGTAAAGTCTAGAGTCACAAGACACACAACACTGGAGCTACCCTTAGAATGTAGGCAAGTCCGGAGTTGCGGGACACATGGCAGCACCGGAGCCACCCTCAGCTGGGAGGCGGGTCCGGAGCTACGGGACACGTGGCAGCACTGGAGGCATCCTTAGCAGGGAGGCGGGTCCGGAGCTGCGGGACACGTGGCAGCACCAGAGCCACCCTTAGTAGGGAGGCGGGTCCGTAGCTGCAGGACACGTGACCCCTGTAGGTCTCCTCTCATGAAAGATTGGATGCAACACTTCTTCTCCTGGTATGCGATGGTACCTGGTTTGTAGGGTGTCAACAAACTGGCTTCACGCCTTTGTTCCTGACTTATGGTTCAGAGACCGTACTGCCTACCGTTGTAGAATACAGTTCGCCTCGAATCAAAGCCTATGACAAAAGCCGATCTGAGGAAGAAGGCCAAGACTCCGTTGATTAGCTCGACGAAGCCAACCATGTAGCCGCCATAAAGTCAGCCAAATACCAACATGCACTACAACGCCACCACGGGTGGCATTTCGGCTGAGGGCTTCCAAGTCGGCGACCTGGTCTAGCGAAGGGTACAAACCACCAAAGACAAACACATGTTTTCCTCATCGTGGGAAGGCCCGTACGTGGTAGCATACATCCAGTGACTCAATGCTGATCGGCTTAAGGACACCGACAGGAACATCCTCTTCAATGCATGGAACGTCGAGCACCTAAGGCATTTATTTTAATTTTCAAAAAGCCATAAGGCAAATATATTAAGAAGGAGAAGCAGTTTTACAGACACTAGCCGATTACAGTAGACGGTTACAGGCTGCTAAGATTGCAGACAAATTTTTGGAACCAGCTAATGACCATAGGGACAAGTCATTAAAAATGAAGAAAGGATGCATTGGACAGTATTCTCGCGACCTCCGAAAGTGCGATGGTTTCGTTCCTTCCAGATCACCCAGCAAACTGCGATAACAATCGTGCGTAGGCCTTTGTACCGTGGGTTCTCTGTAGCAGGCAGCAGCGAGTAAAACCAGTCGCAAATGGAGAGATAGTTAGTCCATGATGTAGGGTGCAGGCGAGCTTCTCCCACCCAGACACTAATGCGGCTCCAGATTTCTTCAGCGAAAGTGCATTCCACGAAGAGGTGCAAGGCTGTTTCCAGATTACGGAAGCACATGGGGCAAAAATAGTTTTTGGTCCACCCTCTGGATTGCAACCTGTCCGCTGTCCAGACGCGATTCTGTAGTAGAAGCCAAGTGAAAATATTGCAGCGTGGAGGCGCCCAGACTTGCCAAACCAACTGTGGCAAAGAGGAGCCATAACCCCTAATGAACTGGATGCGGTATGCCGAGCGCGCACTGTATGCACCAGAAGCGGAGAACCTCCAGAAGATGGAGTCTGGACTTGAAGGGTTGAAACTTTGCTTCACCTCTTCAACCAAGTTCCATAACCTGAGCACATCAACCAAATTATCAACAGAGATGGTAAGTAGGGTGTCTCTGATCCATCTATTACTATGAAGGGCTTGGGAGACTGATCTTCCCTTTTTTCTACATCTTTCATACAGCTCAGGGAAGATCGAGGCTGGTGCTTGCCCACTTAGCCAGCTAGATCACCAGAAGTTGGCTCTATTACCATCCCCCACCATGACTATGGTGGCCACCGCAAACAGGTTATGATCAGACTCATCAATCGGGAGGGGCATGCCAACCCATGGTCTATCCGGGTGGCGCCATTCATCCCATAGCCATTTAAGTCGCAAGGATCTACTGAACAGTGAGAGGTTCATAAAACCGAATCCTCCATAGGACTTTGGGCGACATACCGCAGCCCAGTTGACCTTGCAGCTACCTCCATGTAGCTTCCCATCTCCCACACAAAGGAAACGCCTCATGATTTTGTCGATGGATTTTAGGAATTTTTTTGGAGGTTTCAGGGCTTCCAATGTGTACGCAGCAGTAGAAGTGAGTGTGGTGTGCACCAGCTCTTTCCTGCCCCCCTTGAGAGAGCATCTTCCCTTGCCAGCCTTTTAGCCTACTTAATATACAGTCCTGGACATGTTGGAGGTGTGACAGTCTGATCCGGCCTGGTAGGATTGGTAGGCCAAGATAGGTAACTGGCCATTGAGGCCGTTGACCAGGAAAGGAAGCTAATATGGGCTCTAT
This sequence comes from Tuctoria greenei, assembly GCA_036927565.1. Classification (NCBI taxonomy): domain Eukaryota; kingdom Viridiplantae; phylum Streptophyta; class Magnoliopsida; order Poales; family Poaceae; genus Tuctoria; species Tuctoria greenei. The sequence continues at coordinate 205,069,691 of JAYESD010000001.1, forward strand.
ATTGAGACCATCGCAGGCCACTGGTAGGATAGCAGATTTGTTCCAGTTGACCATGAGACCTGTGGAATTACCAAAAAGTTCAAGGATTTTCATGGTGGCTGCCAAGTCTCCGTGGGAAGGGTTAAGGAACAAGGCGACGTCGTCTGCATAGACGGATACCCGTAGTCTGCAAAACCTGCCCTGCAAAGGTGATAAGATCCCGGCTTCAGTTGCACCTAAGGCATTTCTACCCATAGGATGGAACTTCCAGAACGTGTGAAGGGACTTCAGGAGCATAGCTGTGAAGGTAAGATCCCTCTAAACTCTCCCCATTTACGTTGTGCGCTGTGCAATAGAAGCATCACTACAGGAAACCTGACGATTTGCGACGGCCAGGGCATTGGATTGTGAGTCCGACACTGTCATAAATGATGGTAAGTTAAAATAATATTTCTTTAATAATAGTAACTTATAATACATAGAAGACGAGCGAATATTACATAATCTCGAAACCAGGATAGGAAACTCTGCCCCCCCCCCCCCATTTATTCCTTCTTTTCGCATTGCTTCTACTTGTTTGGCCGTAGGTTGATGCCTATGTGGCCAACATTGTCTGTGGAACTCGCTGAACATGAAAATACATCTTTTGGAGTACATGTGTAGCAAAATATGTCGATTAGCATAAATGTAGGACAAACACTTACTCGAAATATTCCTGCATGCCTTCTATATTTGCATACATGTAGAGGAAAGCAACAGTCCTTTCATGTTCGGATAGCACGTAGGTCGTGTAGCTACCAACGGTGGTGCCTCTCGTTTGGAAAATGGAAAGGTCGCTTAGAGGGGGTGTTTTGTCCACATTGTACCACATCGCTGAAGTATTGATATTGTTTTCTTCTGCAAAGTAGACAATTAAAAAGTATCCTACTTCGTTAAGAGCATATGCTTCAGCGATGCACCCTTCCACCCTTGCCCTGTTGCCAACCATTGGTTTCAGATATCATAGCGCTCTTTCAATGTGATACATCCACCTATATTACAGAGGACCGAGCAGATGTTGCATTGGATTAAAGAAACCCGATGAAAAAATGGTTTCCATCTTACATAAAAGTATGAGTATCTCCTTCTCTAACTTATCCATCATCCTGATCTTGATTTCTTTAGCACAAAGCTGTCTGTAGAAATAGCTGAGCTCGGCTAAAACCTTCCACACCGCATCATCTAGATAGCCTCGAAACATAACAGGTAAGAGTCTTTCCATTATAATGTGATAATCATGACTCTTCAACCTAGTGAGGTTTCCTGTGTTAACATTTACGGCTCGTTTCAGGCTAGCTGCGTAACCATCTTGGAATTTCAAAGTTTTCATCCATTTCATAACTTCTTTCTTTTCCTTCGATCGAAGACAGAAAGAAGCACGTGGCTTTCCACCACTTTCAGAGATTTCAAGAGTTGGACGGTGATAAATGTCTGCCAAATCTAGTTTAGCTTTATAATTGTCTTTTGTTTTGCCAGGCATATCCATGCAAGTGCTTATGATACTTTCGCTCATGTTACGCTCCTGATGCATGACATCAATGTTGTGCATTAGAATCAACGACTTCACATACGGTTGCTCCCAAAGTCCACATATATGACTCCAATTGTGTTCCTCTCCATAACCTACGAAATATCCAGGACGACCTTCATCAGGCACCAGTTTGTCCAACATATCAGAAATTTCTGACCCTTTGAGACGCTTCGGTGGTCCTTTAGTGACAAAAGTGTTCTTTCGAAAGACATGTCTCTGCTGCCTAAATATATGATTCGAGGGCAGCCAACGTCTGTGACAATCGAAATAAGATATTTTGCCTCCATGAGTTAGTCGAAAGCAATATGTGTCTGAAGCACATATCGGACACGTCAGACGACCGTGAGTGCTCCATACGGAAAACATGCCGTATGCCGGCAAATCATGGACGGACCACAAATAAGCAGCTCGAAGATTGAATTTCTGCTTCTTATAACTGTCGTACGCTTTGACTCCTGTCCACAAGACTTTCAATTCTTCGATCAGCGGTTTTAACATCACGTTGAGACGTGACCCGGGATGATCAGGTCCAGGTACAATGATGCTGAGAAACATGAAATCGTTCTTCGTACAAAAAGCAGGTGGTAGGTTGTACGGAATGACAAAGACGAGCCAACATGAGTATGGCGTGGCGTTCGTACTAAATGGTGAGAATCTGTCTGTCGCTAATCCGATGCGAACATTCCTCGCATCACGAGAAGAGTCTGGATCGAAATGGTCTAGCGCCTTCCATGCATCACCGTCGGACGGATGCGTCAAGAATTCTTTGTTCTCACGTTTACCTTCTTTGTGCCATCTCTTGTGTCTTGCGGTTCTTTTTGAAAGAAACATCCGCTTCAACTAAGGTGTCACAGGCAAGTAACAAAGTTGCTTATGTGCGACATCTGTCATCACATTATCGCCATGTTCATTAACAACTTCGACATACATCAATTTTCCACATTTCAAGCACATCTTCTCATTGGCATGCTCTTTCCAGAATAGCATGCAGTTGTTTAGGCACACATCGATTTTCTCATACTTCATACCGAGACCAGATATCTTGATCTTTGAATGATACATGTCGACGGGCACATTGTGAGGTTGTGAAAGGATATCGCAGATCAATTTCATGAGATCATTGTAGCAGTCGATGGAAAAAAAGTACTTGGACTTAATTGCCATAAATCTGGTCAAGAAAGCAAGTACGGTCACAACTGTGTGTTCATGCAACGGCTCTTGTGATTTCTTTAGCTCCTCGAAGAACTTCTCTGCCTCATTTGTAAGAGGATCCTCCGCTTCCAGAGCTTCTAGCATCTTATCCATCCTATCAACCTATGTTATATCATCATCCTCATCCACTTCGGCTATGACTCGAGAATTAGTCTCGCCGTGAAAGGTCCACACTTCATAATGTGGAGTGAAACTGTTTCGACATAAGTGAAATGAAAGCTCCAATCTTCTAAAAAACTTGGTGTTCTGGCATTTTGTACATGGGCACCGCACCATATCTTCCGTTGACAACGAAAATGCTTGATCCAAAAATTGATCTAACTTGATAAACCACTCAGCCAAGTGACCACCAGTTCTGCTCTTCCAGCCTGTATACATCCAACTGCGATCTTCACCCATGTTTGGCTCTGCAGTTTAACGCGAAAGAAATTATCGTTAATGTATTGTTATGTTATGTCACGGCCCTACAACCTAGGCAGATAGATCCGAAACCCACCCAAGAGTGACCGAGCGGAGCGTGCTCCTGACGACACGCGTGATCCGGATTCGAACGAAATTTTGGCAGCATAACCCCGCTGTTCTCCACTGCACGCCCAAAAATTGTGCAGCAGAGAACAACAGGGTTATGCCACCGAAATCTCGTCCAAATCCGGACCCGCGTCTCGTCACAAGCCACACCCCCTCAGTCACTCCGAGGCTGTCCAAAAAGGGACAATTCCGAACCTGCACGTCTCACATGCCAATGGCATGTGAGACGTGCTGATCCGAAACGGGTAATACATTGCTATAGGTTACATTGCTCATTTTCATTTTGAGGTCATTAGAGAGAGAGGAAATAACTATAGAAAGAGTGAGAGGAAAGTTGGTCTTAGATAAAAATTCCATATCCATTTCCACCGTCCATGCAATCGCGTGTCATTGACGTCCTTACCAAACCGTTCACTTCCGTGTTGACTTGACGCATATGGTACCACTACAATGGTCTATATGGCACGATCACAATTATTACGTGTCGTGCCCTTCCGGGTTGGTCCGAGCCGACCCAAAACCATATTAAGTAGTCACTCAAAAACATTATATGAAGGCACTAAAGTCCAAACATACACTAAATGGAATAGAAAAAATTATTAATTCTAAACACTGACACAATCAAAAGAACAAGAGAAGCCGGCGGCGGCGCGAGGCCGGGGTGGCGGCGGCGGGAGCGGGGGCAGCGGGGTGCGGCGCAGCGGTAGTGTAGTTGGGGGCGTGGTGGGCCGGGGCCGGCGAGGCTGGGGGCGGCGGGGGCACGGCGGGCCGGGGGCGGCGACAGCTCGGTGGGTCAGCGGCGGGAGCAGGGGCGACGGGGCCGGGGGGCGGAGCGGAGCGGCGGCGGCGGTGGTAAGCATGCACGCACACTCTATGCATATAAGCAAGAGGTTGGGTCGGCTAATTTCGATATTGACAATATTGTAGAGCATGCACGCACACTCTAAACATATAAAGCATATACAAAATCTAATTATGCATTTACTACAAAATCTGAACAACAAACATATTAGCTACAATTGACAAGTGTGAAATCACAAGTGTAATACATATAAAGAATATTAGCCAATTATGTAAGACAACATATAAAGCATAGACAATTATATGAAAGAAAAAACATATTAGCCAAAAAGATAGCCTAAAATCCAATTATGCACAATAGACAATTAGCCACAATAGACAATTTTGCATACTGCAAAATAAAAAAATTTTGAGCAAACCTTAAGGGGGCGGGGGCGGGCGCAGCAGGGGTCAGGGCCGGCAGCGGCGAGGGCCGGGGGCGGCGAGGACGCGGCCGGCGCTGGGGCGGCGGGCCGACGGCAGGGTGGCGCGGCGGGGCCATGGCGGGGCCAGGGGAGACGGTGGCGCAACAGGGCCGGGGGAGGCGGGGGCACGGCGGGGCCGGGGAGGCGGGGGCGCGGTGGGCCGGCGGTGGCGGGGGCGCGGCGGGCCGACGGCGGGAGCGTGGGCGGCGGGGGCGAGGAAGGGCAACGGTAGGCGTGGCGACGGCGTGTGGGTGTTGAAGAGAATGAGGCATCGGGCCCCGATGCGCCCGATATTAGCACTAATTTGCGACGGCCTTGACTTTTGGCCATCGCAATTAATTTTATTTGCGACGGCTTCGTCCACGAAGCCATCGCAAATAATGGCTATTTGTGACAGCTATTTATTTGCGATGGCCCTAGGTTTGGCCGTCGCAAATAAATGCTTATTTGCGACGGATGTCGACGAAGCTATCGCAAATAAGCTTTTATTTGCGACGGCCATCGGTAGACCATCGCAATTTATGTTATTTGCGACGGCCGGCCATCGCAAATAAATCTAGCCGTTGTAAATGAATGTGTTTCCTGTAGTGTATGTTATCACACGCCCGCGGTCAGGGTTGGGGTTCGAGGAAGAAGTCCTAGCAAGGGCCCGAGACTTGACTTTGTCAGCGAGACACGGGCAAGACACACCGCTCCAGCACCGCTGGATGAGCTGACCAAGCCACTCGTCCTGCGCCACTCGGAGGCTACCCCTAGGGACCAAAGTTCGGATTTAATCTCCCAACAGCTAGGACTGGCCAAGGACTAAAAGAAGGATCGCTACAAAAGTCCAGGTGACGACTACGATTCGGGCAAAGCATCGATCTCAGGATGATGGAGGAAAAAATGATAGAACACCTTTCTTAATAAAAAGAAAATGAAGAAACACAAGGTCCACAAGGGCTCGCCCCGTGACACTAACGCTTACACCAGGTCTTGTTGCATCTCTGCCAGCTGAAGGACATAGTCAAAGAAAACCATCACGGCCACCATCAACGCCACGATAGGTGCGACTTCGTCTTCGATGGTATCAAACTCAACCGCCGACTAGTTGGACATGAATCCCTCCCTAACGGCATGAAGATTGATGTTGTCATAGTGCAAGGCGACAGCCGCCAAGGCTGACCGCGCACCCATCTCGACCCCCAATAGCAGTAGTTGATCGCAGGTAAGCGTTAAGCTAACTCATGATCTCCGTCAGTCGGTCATTCGGTGGCATGTCCGTGACACCCCACGGCAAGGAAAATGGACCGAGCGGCCCCTTCAAACCTCCGTTGAACCTTTCTCAATCAAGACGCCAGAGCGACATCATCATATGGAGCACCAGCATTCGACGTGCTACATGAAAACCGGCTGAGGTCCGGTGCCGAAGGTCCGATCATTGTGTTACAGGCCACTTCCACCGCCTCCTATATGACGCACAAGTTTTGCTCCAAGACTTCAACGCTCAAATGAACCCTCGGGCACGCTGGGTGCAAAAACATGAACAGGACCACCGACCTCTCAAGTTGGGGGAAGCTCGTTATCCTGAGTTTCAAATGAACCCTGGGAGGCCGAGGGTCCAGGCGCAGACCAAAACTAGCTGATCTAGGATGCCCCGCGAGTTAGATAACTGGTCGGCAGACTCCTTCACATCTTGCAAGGCAGGGTCCCGAGCAAATGACACCTCGCCAAGCTGCTCGGCCCCTCCTCCTCCTTGGCTTGGGCGACAGCCACCTCCTACCTCGCCATCAGGGCATGCACCTGGGCCTGCTCGAGTTGCTCCCGCATAGCCAATAACTTGCTATCGAGGGAGCTCTAATGGTCCCCGGCTTTGCCGACCAGGTGCTACCTTTCGGCCACCAACCGCGCCAATGTGCTAACCTCAGCAGAAGAGATAAGGTCATCAAGCGGCAAAAAATGGAACACGGGGCAGGGGAAAGATGAATTAGATGACATTTGATGACCGTCCTCTGAATGCGCTTAAATGCATTGAGGAGCTGCTCGAGCCCGCCCTCCAGATGCGATTGGACACCGTTGAAATGTGAGCGCACATCGATGGCTCCCACATTGGGACACTCCAACTTGGCCTGCTGCACAGCCACGGACCCGAATGCATGATGACCTCCCGCATTGGGGCTCAAGGCTACATATAACTGGGGAACGGCTAGAGTGAGGCCGCCAAAACCCGAATGCGGCCGATAGGCACCTCGCCTGTGGGATCCGAGCCCATACCTCAAGCAAAGCCTAGGGTATTGTCAGACCCAAGACCGCAGGATCTGGACCACCGACACCTCCCCATCCCGCGCTGACACCGACGGATCCAACATCACAATTGGTGCTCGAGACATCGTGATGACCACCGTCTCTTTAGGCGACGACACCAGGAAATCAAGTCCCCCCATACCTGAGGGGGGGCGATGATTCAACCAACGGTGCAACCCTCGCTGCACCAGATTTCTCGACCGGAGTTGTTGAGAGAACAACAAGCGCTGCCTCAACCGCAGTTGCTCTTGCCATGTCATCGCTGAATCCATGAAGAGGATTGCGGGAAGTGTTTAGATGGCTTCCTCGACTGTCGCCTCCTCCGCACCTTCCAATGGTGGTGTCGGCTTTGTGGCCAACGAGATGCTTCCCTCGACTCTGCATCCGCTGCACTCGTGGGCAGCACCGTCGAGTCTATCAGAACAACTTCAGACAGCGGGAAGCCAACTGTGTGGGAACGCAACCTTAGGAATCAACGGCGGTGGGGGTATCACCTCTGCCCCCGAACACCTGGAAGTGATCACCTCAGCTATCGGAACCATCCTCGCCGATGGCGGCGTGTGAAACTATAGACAACTTCCACACCGCGACAGCCTCGACGGCCTCATACGTCGTGTGTTGAGAAGAGATGTAAGAATCCCACAAGAGAAAGATGATTGCGAATCAAAAAATGGAATGGACCTTTAAGAAAAGGAGCCTTTGACGCGCGAAGCCCAACTCAGTGATGACCTGAGGCCTTGCGCTCGAGACGGCTGAGGCGTCACTTAAGGACCCGAACCCCAAGGGTCGTGACTTGATGCCAAGGGGGACGGAGATCTCAGACCGACTTCCTACCTCGCCCTCTTAGCCGAATGACTAGAACCTGCCGCCCCCCTCTTCCGGCCACTGTGGATCATGACCGACGAACTAGTCGGTCTCGACCATCTTCCTGTCATCCTTTGGCATCCTAGGGTGATAGATTATCCTTGTAAATCCCCACAGGGGGACGATCTGAGCTCGCCAGGGGAGGACCATCCACGACATCACTTTGAGCATGTTCCATGTGCTTCGACATCCTCTGCAATATTCTGGACAGCGACAACTCCTCCTATGACTCCCTTGTCGGGTCACCGACAGAGGCATAAATCCACATGGTGTGGGCCCTGTCTCAAAGCAGAAGAACCCTCCGCTTGATGAGAGTTCGGAGGATGGCCTGGCAGGTATGGCCATCCGCCTTCAGCCTGTCCATCATCGCCAAGATCGGCGGCAAGTCCTGCTCCTCCTCTGTCGGGCATCCTTGGCCCCAAGCAAATGAGGATTCCAATAGCCTCCCAATAAATACTGACAGGTTGGGTCGCACTATTCGGATGTAGAACCATCCCCGGTGCCAGCTCATAAGGGACTCTGGCATCAGAATCATGAAATGATACATCGACCGCTGTCGCGCTTGGGGACAAACAGAGCCAACAGGAGGAATCCGTGTCTTGGAGGAGCGGATGAAGAAGTGGAGTCTCCAAAGGGAGTAGTTGGGAGGCATCCCAAGACACACCTCAGACAGGGTGACACACATCAAGATATGGAGCATCGTGTCCGACATCAAGTGGTGGAGCTCTAGCTGGCATTCATTGAGGAGCCCTCAGAGGAACGGATTCGCCGGCAACCCTAGACCCCGCTCGTGGAAGGATAGGAACAATACAAATTCACAGAGCCTCAGTCGTGAGATGCCCTTGCTGCTAGGACAGCGAGCGCCCTCGCGATCGGTGGGTGACATCATGCCTTGAGAGACCAGAGCATCAAAATTCCTAGGGTGAACATAGGACGGACTCCACTCTGCTATCGAGCAAGGAGGACTATAGACGAGAGCAGTGATGGGGGAAGTTTTCCCTTTTGCCTCTCACCAGTGCAAATCTAACCATCCAGTTTTGCAAGAAGAATGACAAGGCGCAGGGGATCGAGAGATGGAATGGAAATGTGGAGGAGGTAAGTGTTATTAATGCCAAGACCATTTGTATCACCCGGCGTGGAGGTTACAGGCGAGAGTCTTCCGAAACACGTATGGTTGCCGAGGGTGGACGTGGGACATTAGGTTACATCGCCTCGACAAACATATCATGGTGGAATCATGGACTGGAGCACCATAGAGTGTGCCACGAGCCCCTGACCCCTTGTAACAGGTGCCTCTTCGAATCGATAATATCTTCTGAATTTGGCGACTAATTTAATTGGTCTGGCGGCTCGCCATTCTTCTAAGTTGTACCATCTCAAAGTGCATCTAGGTCCCTTGTGGGTTTTGGTTGATTAATGAAAAACAATTAGAAGGCTAACGAGTTTGGTTGAGTTCTTGCAGAAAATATAGTACAGAGTGAAATTCACAAAAATGGAGAAAATGCGTGAAAAGTGGAGTAGAAATAGGTTTTCTATTTCTCCTTGAGTCATATAAAAATCTCTACTATTAAGAGGGACACAAAGCATGGAAACTTAGTGAGTCAAATGGGAGCTCAACCTCTTGGTTAGGTGTCGACATTTCTTATGTCACAGATAAAAATCCGCAAGCGCACGAAAAATATCGTGTATCACTTCCCCTTAAGAGAGTATTCCAAGGTATCGAATCCATGGAAGGTGTGTGTAATCTTACAGACTAATTCACCGAAGGACCAAAAGTTGTTTTGTAGGCAAGCAAGAGAGAGGAATTCAATGTATTGATTCTAATTCAAAAGAATTTGCAGTAGTTGCTTGCTTCAGGCACATGTTTACCTCTAGCAATACTAGGACGACTCCTGCCAAGAGCCTATGGCATAGCCGAACGTGGAGGATTACTAACGACATATAGGGCTGTCACCACCTATTGCCTACCTCTTCAATCCGTGTGTCTACGAGATATTCACTGGTGATTTCTAACCTAAGCACCACACTTACATTCTAAATCACAAGTCTAGTTGTTTCGAACACAAAGCTACAACTAGAGCCTCTAATAAATTAAAGCAATGAACCCACAAGTAACTACTTGTGCAAACTACTATGAATTGAGAATCAAACTTGAATTGAATTCACAAAGGGTTTACTTGATTTGAGTACACCTTTGTAGGGATACAAGTGTAGAAGAGAGACTTGACAAGCCCAAGCCTCCTTCTCCTAAACTCTCACCATACTCTCCTTCTACTTGGCAGCCTCTAGGACTACTCTAAACCTTTGGAGTGGTATTCTATTCTCAAATTTTGGTGTGTGTGTGAAGTGAGGTGTGGTGTTCTATTTATAGTGGGGAGAAGGGTCGGTTCCCGCTACCAAAAGCGCGCGAATCAGTCACCCATGACCTCTTCAAGCCGGGAAGAGCCAACACATGGCATTTGACTGTGTTATGCGTCATGACCTAGTTGGCTGACTAGGGGTGTCGGCCGACCTGGTCTTGGCTCCTTTTGCGGTGTGCTTCTTCCATATCTCTGCCAGGTGGGTCCCCTTGACTAATATTGGTGCTACACCGTTGGATGGCCTCGGATACTTCTGTTTGTGGGCCATTTGATCCATGTGGTGACACGTGGCATTACTTGATTCGTTGAAATCCAATTTTATGGATTACTCCCTGCATGTCTTGGTATTTTGGGTCCAAATTCACCTGCATACAAATAAACACCGACACTTATGGAATTTGTTAGTTTTCAACCCTACCACTATGTTATGTTACCCTTTTATGCACATTATAAGGTGAATTGACAGTCTAAATATGGCACTTATGGACCGTCAACAACTCCCCCACACCTAGGCCTTTGCTCGTCCTCAAGTGAAGGCAAGAAAAATAACTAAGGTGCTGTCATAAATTTGCTATAAGTTAGAAAAAGAGAATACTAGATATTTCAACTCATACCTCAATTCATGAATTCCCTTTGTGGAATGTGGCTACCACATCAATCTTGGGTGTTTGAAGAGTGAAATGGTTGGAATGTAGTTCTCTTGGATCTTTCCCTGCCGAAATGATTTGACGATTTCCTATATTCGGAAGGTCAAAGAAACAATTGCCCTTATCTCTCATTTGGAATCTCTCAAGTCCCTCAAAGTGTTTTCATCCTCACCTTGGCATGTTGTGCCAATTTTGTCCCGAAACTAAATATGGCTATACTTGGATCTTGGTAGGGATAACTGTGGCACACATTGCAATTCATATATTACAAAGTCAAAAATTGATCCTATGAGAGACTTATGCAATAAACAAATTGACAAAGAAAATTCTTGTGCATATGAATGGAATGGATATTTGTGGACTCCATGGTTTTCTCTATTTAAGTATGAAACATGGCTCCTTTTTTTGGCATACTTCCTCTTTTTTGAAGAGTAGATGCTTTTCTCTCTTTTTTTGTAGCCATGTTTTCTACTCCTTTTATTTTTTTCTAAAGAGAATTTGATGAAAAAAGATGTATGGAGTTTCTTTATTGGATGGATGAATGGTGGATGCAAATTCTCAATGTGAGAAATTTTGCATGAATATGGTGCACAAGAATTTCCAAGTCAAAAGGTCTATGCATGTCACTCAATTGGGTCATGAGTTTGACAAAGTTCAATGAAAAACAAAGTGGCATATGCATGTGGTTTTCATGAATTTGTATCATATGGCTTTGGTGGGTATTTAAATTTCCAATGGGAGAATCAAGCAATGTTCAAGACTCCAAATTGTGCAAACATCAAAATCAATTTCAAGCAAAGGGATATCTCCTCGAATAACTCATTTACCATATCACACTAGTCAAATACTTAGATGATGTGTTTTTCCTATTTTGCTTGTGGGAATCATAAACAAGGCAGTAAATTGAAATATGAAGTATTCAAATTATTATCTTAAGCAAATTTTGGCAACCATGTTTTAAATTTTAACCGTTGAGTTGAATTGAATTCACATATTCATTATTAAATACTAAATCAACTAAAAAAGTAACTTAGCATGCATATTTAGTGTTAAGAGATCCAAACCGAATTTGTGGAGCAAAACTGAGCCATGTGGGGCCCACAACAAGTCGGCTGACCCCCTTCTGGCCTTTCTGTTGCTCTATTTCGACGTGTCGAGTCGTATGTTCGGTTACGACGTGTTTTGAGATGCAACACTATTTTTGCATGTCGGGATTTCACGAATTAGGGGTGCCTCCCCCACACTTGTTCTCTGAATTCTTTATTCAACACAAATAATCTAAAGGGAGAACTTTCTCGGGTTACATGAACTGGTAAGTTCACTTTATTGAATTCAAAATATGGGGATGCATAAATTATTCAATCTAAATTTAATGAAATAAAAATTTGGAATAAAACTAAACTAAGCTAGTAAGCATCCTATGCGGTCGAGACATCTAAACTATGGAGCATTATTGATGTCGGGTTTCTTGACAGCATTGCATATGCGCTGCAGCTTGGCGCCCATGCCACGGTGAACACCATCAATATCCTCCTTGAGGGATATGAGATCGTCCTCCAGTTCCGCTCTCTCAATGTGCCCTTCAGCCACTAACTCCGATAGCTTCTTGTTCTCCAAATGGAGAGAAGCTAACTCCTTAGAATGTTGTGCCACTTTAGGGGCACGAGGAGATTTTCTGTCGCTGTCCTAAAATTTCCAAGTGGCCCTCTGATGGAAGGTGGCAAGAGGTGACACCTAATCTTGGAGGGTGACGACCCGTTGATTCCTCCATCACCACATTATCCATTTGCTTGAAAAAGCCTTTTGGCTTGCGCACCCCATGGATAATGAGGCGGTCTCCCACATGCTCAGGCGAGGTACATGTAGTTTACTTGCAGTGGTGGCCCACTACGTCACTGTCCTTGGTCTTTAGAGTGTACATGAATTCTTCGCCAGGCTACAACGTTGGGAGAGACTCATCTTTTTCAGGGAAAAGACGGGTTTTGACTAGCTTAAGGCCAGCCGTAGTCGGACGACGTGCAGTTGTCATCGACTTCATGGGCGTCCTCCGAGGGGAGAGCAACCGTGCAATACCATGAGGTGTGGTGCTACGCCCATGTGAAGTCATCGTCAATGGCAACATCTAATGCCATTACGGACTCCAAAGCGAGGGGGGACTTTTCACTGGCCGGCGTGATGTCTCCACTCAGGTTGAAGGTTGAACTAGAGTGAGGATGAGGCACAATTTTCTTGTCTGCCATGACTTGGATGGGAGGAACAAGAGATGGGTTTTTCTAGATGGTGCAAGTTTCTCCTCTCCATTCTCGTCAATATATAAGTGGGGAAAGCATGATAACACTGAAAGTCTTGTTGTGGTACGATAGGAGAGTCCGCACGAAAAAACAGAAAGCTGACAGCGCAAGGGGGAGGTCGGTCGGCCATGGTTCGGCCAAACCCTTCCTGGCTTCTTTCGGGATACGTTTTCGTGGGTTGACTAAACGGGCCCCATGGATGAATAATTGGATGGACCCATTAATTGGATGCGGAGAATTTAGACAGAACTTAAATAAATGGCGTGAAAATCAATAAGATTCATCACGTCAATTTCTTTTTCCGCCTCCTTCTCCTGTGATTCAGGAAATAATTTGAGTCGGTGCCCATTCACCTTAAATAGCTGATCATCATCACCTTGGAGTGTGATTGCTCCATGGGATGAGGTTTCTACTACAGTAAAGGGTCCTTCCCATTTACTCCTAATCTTCCCATGTCCAAAGAGTTTAACCCTAGAGTTGAAGAGTAGAACTTCATCTCCAGGTTTGAATTCTTTAGGCATAATCCTTTTATCGTGCCATCTTATATTTCTTTCCTTGTAGATCTTGGCACTATGGTACACCTTATCTCTCCACTCTTCAAAAAGTTGCTACAATCGGTGTTTTTTAGCTTATTTAAGGTCCATGTTCGATCGGTTGATGGCCCAATAGGCTCTATGTTCCAACTCTACAGGAAGATGACAAGTCTTTCCACAGACAAGTTAGAAAAGAGACATGCCGATGGGAGTTTTGTAGGCAGTACGGTATGCCCACAATGCATCAGGTAGCTTATGCTTCTCTCTCGTTTCTATTTCCAAGACGGTCTTTTGCAGAATATTCTTAATTTGCTTATTTGATGTTTCTGCTTCACCACTTGTTTTTGGGTGGTATGGAGTACCAATGTTATGCTGGACACCAAGCTCCATCAAAAAGTTCCGGTAGGTCTCATCTACGAAATGAGACCATACGGGAGTGCCAAAGTGTAGAAAAATGATCTCATGAAACATTTTCCTAGCTTGCTTGGAATCAGCATTTTTGTATGGCAAAACTTCTACCCATTTTGATACATAATCTACATCCACCAGAATGTACTCGTAATCATAGGACCTAGGGAAACGTCCGATGAAATAATTACCCCACACATCAAATAATCCCACTTGGAGATTACATGTTAGGGGCATCGCATTGCGACCTGAGATTCTTCCATACTTTTGGCATTTCTAACATCTGCGAATGAATTCTTTTGTATCTTCATACATAAAAGGCCAAAAGAATCTACTTTGCCAGATCTTTGCATGGGTACAGTAAACACCATAATATCAACCATAGGGTCCAACATGGCATTTCTCAATAATCTTGGTGCCTTTAATTGATGGGACGCACCTTCTAAGAAGGCCATCGACACAAACTCGGTAGAGGTATGGGTCATCCCAAAGGTGTCTATGACTCTCACAAATGAGTTTCTTTTTGTTTTCCCCTGGTGGTACGTATCACGTGACCATGAAGTTCACGATATCCGCATATCAAGGGTGAGAGTCAGTCACCTTGAGAAGCAAAACATCTCGTAGGAAGTCACTGATAGGAATGTTCATGGCTTGGGTGACTTCCACACGTGAGAGATGATCTGCCATGAAATTCTCTACTCCCTTCTTATCCTTGATTTCTAAGTCAAACTCTTGGAGTAGAAGAATCCAACGGATTAGCCTTTGTTTAGCATCCTTTTTGGTGAGCAAATACTTCAAGGCAGCATGGTCTGTATAGACTATGATCTTGGATCCAACCAAATAGGACCTAAACTTATCGATAGCAAAAGCTACAGCCAAGAGCTCTATTTCAGTTGTGGAATAATTGAGTTGAGCTCCTCTTACAGTTTTGCTAGCGTAGGCTATTGCATGATGCTTTTTATCTTTGTTTGGCCTAGCACCGCACCAACAGCAAAATCCCTAGCATCACACATGATTTTGAATCGCAGCGTCCAATCAGGTTGTTGAATGATTGGAGCTGAGATGAGTGCCTTCTATAGTGTATGAAATGATTTAAGGCATTCATCATCGAAATCAAAGGGAGCTTCCTTGGCTAATAGGTTAGTGAGGGGTCTAGCGACTTTTGAGAAGTCTTTGATGAATCGTCGATAGAACCTCATATGACCTAGAAAGCTACGGATTCCCTTAACATTGATAGGAGGTGGAAGTTTTTAAATGACCTTGATCTTTGCTTTGTCCACCTCATGGACACTAAGTGTCCAAGAACGATGCCTTCATGAACCATGAAATGTCACTTTTCCCAATTAAGTACAAGGTCCTTTTCTTGGAATCTTTGTAAGACCTTATCTAAATTTTCTAGACAATGATCAAAAGTTTTCACATAGACGGAGAAATCATCCATGAAAATTTCCATGATCTCCTCAATCATGTCAGAAAAGATAGACACCATGCATCTTTGAAAAGAGGCAAGAGCATTGCACAATCCAAAGGACATACGCCGGTAGGCATAAGCTCAATAGGGACATGTGAATGTGGTCTTACTTTGATTGTCGGGGTGGATGGGGATTTGATGATAACCCAAATACCCATCAAGGAAACAAAAGTAGGAGTGTTTTACCAGCCGCTCTAACATCTCATCGATGAAGGTCAGTGGAAATTGATCCTTCCTTGTAGCCTTGTTACGTTTTCGGTAATCTATGCATATCCTCCAAGCCGTGATGGTTCATTGAGGAATTAATTCATTTTTCTCATTTTTAACGACCATCATACCTCTCTTTTTAGGCACTACTTGAACTGGGCTTACCCATTCACTATGAGGAACATGATAGATAATTTCGGCATGCAGAAGTTTCAAAACATCTATCTTGACAACTTCTCGCATCGCATTATTCAATCGCCTTTGAGGTTCCCTTGAGGGAACACTCTCGGGATCAATGGGAATGCGATGGGTGCATAACGCTAGACTAATCCCCTTGAGGTCCTCTAATGAATAACCAAAAATAGCCCTACGCTTTTCTAACATGGCAATTAGTTTGAGTGTCTCATCATCTGAAAGCTTATCTCTTATGATGACAGGAGCTTCCAAATTGCCATTTAGAAAGGCATAACGCAGGCCTAGAGGTAGAATTTTTAACTCAACAGGAGGTTTTGGGAAGAACTCTTCTTTGGGTAATTCAATTGCCTTTTAAAATTCATCCTCCTCTTGGATGAAATCTTCTTCTCCTTCAATTTTAGGGGGTGCTAAGAATTGAAGAGTTTTAACCTCCTCTAAAGGCTCATCTTGGATGGGAGATTCTGCAGATGTGTTCTTCCAATGCAGGATTGGAATAGAGAAATTCCTCCCTCCAAGTTTGACATTGTGGTTTCCTTCCAAGGGAATATCCGTGAGAAATTTCGCAATGGGAATCCCAATCATAATGTCGAAATCCTGAATTTCGAACACATGGAAATCTAGAATTGCCTCAACATCTTTGTGTCTCACAGATACTCGTGGTAAAAACTAGCATCCCTCAAGGATGTTTCCGAAAGATCTCATAAGGATTTACATGTTGATGCCAACGACACATCACCCAAAATGGCGAGAGCACAAGAATCAGAAATGAGATTTGCTCCAATAGTGGGATTGTATAGGACATTCATTGGTGTCCCTCTAATAAAATATAGAATTGTTCCCAAAGATGAGGTCATCTGAAGTATTTTGATTGACTGCTCAACTTTTGCAGTCCATTCCCTACTTAGAATAGTGGTTAACTCCTTAACTGTCAGTTGGACTACATCAGGTGGGTCAGGTGGAGTTAATGGCAATGTTCGTTTCCTATGGTAACAATACTTCGAGGTATTTCCAAAATCTTCAAATATCTTCTCCTTGAAGTAAAAGGGAAACGTTGAAGGTTGAATTTCTTCTTCCTTCATAGTTTTGGGTTCGAGAGAGGATTCTTCTGTAAAGGTTTGAGATAAGCAAGAGATAGGTTCTTCCTTGTCCATGGATTTATCCTCAGATCTTGACACTACTTCCTCTTGAGGAGGCTTATTAAGACCCATAATGAAGGAATAATTTTCTACAATTGGGTCTAGAAGATCCTTTCCTTTTTCCAGCGTCTTATGGAGGAAAGATCCTCTAGACGTAATGCCAAGATATAGGGCATACTCTTTGTTCAATCCCATATAGAAGTGTTGCAAGAGCAGCAGATTAGGGATGGACAAATCTGGAACAGAATTTTTTAAACGAGTAAATCTATCCTAAGCTGCACCTATGGATTCCTTCTCCTATAGGATTGAACAACACGTGTAAATCTACCAGAGGGCGGTATGAATGGTAGATTAAAACTTTTCAGCGGAAGCAACGAAACACCCCTCGGTAGAAAATTGATCTTTTAAAGAAATCGTGTGTGTGACTAATCTAAACGTGTTCAACTGTGATAAAACTAGTATAGATTGTATAGAATCAAGTCACGTAGACGTAAGAACAAGAATCACGAAAATCCGTTGAGAGAAACTCAAGTAACGATCAAAAGATCGAACAAAGGTTAATCTGTCCTACCTGAGAAAAACAGTTCTGGAACACATCAATGAAACTCGTGTAGATCAGAAACCAAAAATCCATTGACTGTGAAATTCTCACAGATGATAGAAAATCAAGTTGTGAAGACAACCCAAAAAGAATCACATCAACTGTATCTTTAAAACTCGAGTTGTGATAAAACCACCGAAGCAAAGTAGTGATGTGCAGAAACTCGATGAGAAAAACTTGTCCGAAACAAGTCAGACGAACAAGGAACAAAAGTTCCTTTCAACTACGAATTTTATTTAATTGAACACAATAGGAACAACCCAAAAGCCGTGCACCATGAGCACTGGTCTCCCTTGCTTATATAACCAGCCCTTAGGCCAACCCAAACGAAACTAGCACTCTAATCCTACTCAATTCACGAATCAAACATTCCATAACTGCTCAAGGCTCTTCTATACGCAGATAGAAGCAATCTTAAGACTTTAAAACACCTTAGGAACGTATCTCACATTCCTAAAACAACTCAAATTCGTAACCCACATGAAATCCTATCATAACCAACTCAAAACTTTTCATATTTAAGTCAAACATGACTCAGCCGCAGCCTGAGTCCAATCATAGTCACTTGGACCTTTCTGACCAATTCATTATGTCCACATCTCTTCATCACGCCTCTGAACCATGTAGCCACGTCCATGCACTCCTTGCAGACGTGTAAACATCTTCCAACGACGTACATGATACCTTCATATGCATTGTTCTTGATTCAAACATGCTGCGCAACCTCCTGATCAACTCAACCACAATTCCTCCCGAACTTGGTTGTTGAACCTCATCTTCGCCCTAAGTCTAGTTCAATGGATCCCGTCACCAGTCATGTCTTGAACTCAAGCAACACCTGCACAAGAATAAACATCCAATTCTTCCGAGCACAAGTCCACAACTTGACTCTCGTTAGTTCCGAAACCACAACACCTTACGTGAGCACCTTACATAAGCATGTTGCAAACCATAGCGAAACAATATCAGCCATAACCACCAAAACACACCAAAAACATAGTGAAATGATACTAAGCAAACTTTCCATAATCCAAAAAAGAAAGTTCGAAACATTGCAAATTAAAAGCAAAACCATTGCTATCAAGCACCGGAACTTGCCAAAGCTAACCGGACCTTGAACCGGAGCTTACCAAAGCTAGTCGGACCTAGTGCCGGAACTTACCAAAACTAGTCCGACCTCGCGCCGGAGCTTACGAAAGCTAGCAGGACCTACTGCCGGAGCTTACCAAAGCTAGTCAGACCTAGCCACAACAAGTCAGACCTTACCTCGGACCTTGCTGGAGCTATCCTTTTATTGCGATAGCCAAAGTATTTAGCACTAGCCAATGTATTCAGCACACATATGTTTCACAATCTCCCCCTTGGTGAATGCATTGTCAACGCCACTTAAAATCCGAACATTGGTTTGAAAAGTTTTGAAAACAATTTCTCCCCCTTTTTGAAAATCAAATGAGATAGAAATAAATTTCTCCCCCTATACATATTTCTACCCCTTGCATACTTCTCCCCGTTTGACATTGTATTCAGCATGGTACAAAAGAGAAATTTTAATTTGTTATGAGCACATTATAACATATACATATAGAACAAAGCTCATCTAAGTCATACTACCAAGTAACTTATACGATCACGATAATGAGATACATAAAGTAGTGTAATCCACGATAGAGATAAAATGTAATTTTCAAGCAAGTCATGATCTCGCAAACTTAACTATTTCAAAACCTGAAGGCATGATACTTGTTGCTGCAATTTTTTAAGCAAAAAATTTGATCATATGAAATTTGCAAGAGATTATATGCGCATCCGCCTTATTCTAACCAACCAAGCCTAGCCTATGTCATTTGACAATCAGAAGCTTAAGAACATAGTTTTAGTCATACACAACTTATTCCAAGTTCATATCTAAGTGTAATGATAAGCCATCTCAAAAGAAGAAGTGCGATGCATGCATATTCTCTTGATCTTTTCTCATTGTTTTCATTTGAACATAAAAGCTCAACTTGTGGATAGTTGATTGATTAATTTTTCATTATTAAAAGCACTTGTGAGCATGCAACAAGTTCAAAATGGCAAAGAAAGTTCGATCATGACCAGATTTAGTATAAGTAATTATTCCAATTACTAGTCATCGCAAAAACTACAAAATGTATAACATGAGTAATGTAGTAAGAACTTTAAACATGTAAAAGGCATCACAAAGTCATATATGTATGAAATACTATGCTCATATTATTTTAAATTCAGATTCACACATAAAGTTCTGAAGTTTCAAAACTCCACCTCAATTTAAGCCATGAGCATACATAGCCCCTATTTCACTACGAATGTAACAAAAACGAGTGAAATCCAAAGGTTTTGTAAAAAATGTCAGCCAATTGCTGTTCGGTATCTACATGGTGAAGCAAAATGTTTCCTTTTTCAACATTATCACGGAGAAAGAGATACCTAATGTCAATGTGCTTTGTTCTTGTGTGCTGCATGGGGTTTTTAGCAATTCAAGTGGCACTAGTGTTGTCACAAAATAGTGGAACACTATCTAGATCAACCCCATAGTCCTTAAGTGTTTGAACACTACAAAGAATTTGTGAGCAAGCACTAGCAGCAGCTACATATTAAGATTCAGTTGTGGATTGTGCAACTGAGTTTTGTTTTCTAGAGGAC
This sequence comes from Tuctoria greenei, assembly GCA_036927565.1. Lineage (NCBI taxonomy): Eukaryota > Viridiplantae > Streptophyta > Magnoliopsida > Poales > Poaceae > Tuctoria > Tuctoria greenei. The sequence goes on from JAYESD010000001.1 coordinate 205,089,905, forward strand.
CAAGCAACAAGTGAATTACCAAGAAAATGACAAGAACCAGAAGTACTTTTCCTTTCAATCCTACAACCCCCAAAATCAGCATCTGAAAAAGCTTTCAAAGTAATGTTTGAGGAAGAAGGAAGAAAAATGCCAAATTCTTGAGCTCCATGTAAGTACCTGAGAATTCTTTTGATGGCTTGACGATGTGAAACACGTGGGGAAGCTTGAAACCGTGCACAAAGACATACGCTGAATTGTATGTCCGGTCTTGATGCTGTGAGGTAAAAAAGTGATCCGATCATGCTTCTATATTCTTTTTGATCCACGGGTTCACCATCTTCATCAAGTTCATGTGTTGATGTTGTTCCAATTGGTGTCCGACGAGGGTTGCTTTTGTCCATGTTGAAGCGCTTGAGAAGGTCCCTTGTATACTTCATTTGATGCACAAAGGTAACTTCCTTGGTTTGCCTGATTTGCAGCCCCAAAAAGTAAGTGAGTTCACCAATCATACTCATTTCAAATTCTGAACTCATGATTGCTGAAAACTTGGACACAAGATCATGAGAAGCACAACCAAAGATAATATCAGCCACATACACTTGAACGAATAATGAGTCATTGCGATGCTTAAGCACAAAAAGAGTTTTATCAACCTTGCCCATGGTAAACCCCTTTTCAATTAAGAATGTTTTTAATCTATCATACCATGCTCTAGGGGCTTTTTTGAGACTGTACAGAGCTTTGGACAGTTTGTAAACATGATTAGGAAAATCTGGATTTTCAAAACCTGGTGGTTGCGGAACATAAACCTCCTCATCTACATAGCCATTAAGAAAAACACTTTTTACATCCATTTGATATAACATGAAACCTTTAGATGCAGCAAAGGCTAACAAAATTCTTATGGCTTCTAATCTAGCAACAGGAGCAAAAGTTTCATCAAAATCTAGACCTTCAATTTGTGTGAAACCTTGAGCAAATAATCTAGCCTTATTCCTAACCACAACCCCATTGTCACACTGTTTATTTTTAAACACCCATTTAGTTCCAATTAAAGTGTGACCTTGAGGTGGAGGTAAAAGTTTCCAAACATTATTTCTTTCAAAATTTTCCAACTCTTCTTGGATGGCAATAATCCAAAATTCATTAGTGAGTCTGTGTGATATATCTTTGGGTTCAAAAGAAGCAACAGAAGCAGAATGAATGTGAGAGTTTGCATCGCAAAACCTGGACCGTGTGACTCTTTCGTGCAGGCTTCCAATCATTTGTTGTGGAGGATGACTTTTGAGAATGCGGAGGGGAGTAGACACTTCACAAGCTTCTTCTTCTTCATGTTCATCAATTATTGATGAGCTTGTGACTTGAGGATGATCTGGATCAGCAATGATGGTTGTTAGTGCTGGTTGAGAATCAACATTTGGAGCTGAACCAAAGTCATTAGCAGCTGAATTTTTAGGCAGCAGCTCCACTTCTTCCTCATCTTCAACGAAGATGCTCTCCCCCTGCGGATATGGATCTAAACCTGCAATGTTTGAGCTAGTACCTGGGCTAGCTTCATCAAAAGACATCTCGCAATTCTTCACAATTTTGTTAGTGTCAAGTAAAAGAACACGGTAACCTCTAGTATGAGATGGATAACCAAGAAACATGCCATCAATGGATCTAGGTTCAAATTTATCAAGATTACCATGTTTCTCAACAAAGCTTTTGCAACCAAAGACTCGAAATTGTGTACACTAGGCTTATGTCCAAACCGAAGATCATATGGTGTTTTACCTAGCTTAGAACGCAAGAAAACACGATTTGAGACATAACAAGCGGTTGCAATTGCCTCAACCCAAAATTTTCTAGGAGTTTGATATTCACCAAGCATAGTCCTAGCCATCTCAACTAAGGTTTTGTTCTTTCTTTCTAGAACACCGTTTTGTTGAGGTACATATGGTGAAGAAAATTGAGGATCTATTCCATTTTCAACGCAAAAGTGATCAAAAGATTGATTTTTAAATTCAGTTCCGTTATCACTACTAATTTCTTTTAATGATCTTGGGCGATCAATTGATAATCTAAGAAATAAAGTTCTAAAGTGACTAAAAGCTTCATTCTTAGATGCTATAAAGTAAACCCAAGAGTATCTAGAATAATCATCAACAATCACAAGAACATACCATTTACCTTCGAAGGATTGAACACGTGAAGGTCCTACAGTGTCAAGGTATAAAAGTTGACCCAGTTCAGTTTTCATGATCATTGTTAGAGGAGTATGTGAACCTGCAACCATCTTAGCATGTCTACAATAAGAGCACACAATTTCTTTGTCCCCTTTAAGCTTAGGCAGCCCACATATGCGATCAATAGCATTAACACATGTTAGATGATCAAATCTTACATGACCATGTCTACGATGCCAAAAATATAAGTCCTTTTGAATGTGGCCTAGAGGGGGGTGAATAGGCCTTTTTGAAAAATTATCGGATCCTGCAACACTTAACAACCAGTTCAAGATCGGAGAAATCGGACTAGTCCGGTAAAGTGCGGACTAGTCCAGCGTATACGGACTAGACTGATTAGGTTTGATCGATTGACTTTATTCTTCAATATATGCAGCAAAAAAATATGATTAAACAAAGTGTTACAAGGTTATGAATCAGGTTATATCACAATTCAATCTTATACTTGATATTTCAACGAAAAGTAATCAAGATCAATTGTAACCCTAGATTGATATGAAGTAAGGACAATGAACACAAAAGAGAACACAAGAGATTTATCTCGTGGTTCGGTTCCTACAGAGGCAACCTACATCCACGTTGAGGAGTCCACAAAAGGACCGGGTCTTCTCCAACCCTACCCTCGTCGCATCGCCCCGAAGGCCAATCCTCTTCCACTTATCTCAAAGTGGTGAATAACCGAATTCAAGGGGCTTTCTCACACGTTGAGAGCTCCCTTGGATTACAACACAAAATACCACCAAGAGCACACTCAAAAGATTACAATTAAATCGCAGGAGTGTGTTAGAGAATCAAACCAAGAGCTCAATGTGGTTTTGAATGTGTCTCTCCAATGAACTAGAGTGAATCCCCAAGGGATTGATCTTTGTTGCACTTAATTTCGTTGAGAGATGTGGTTTTTGAGGCTCTTGGGAGGTGTGATGGCGCTAGGTTTCGAGAGAGTGTAAAATATGGCCGTACAACTCTATTTATATGGGTTTATAAAAGTGACCATTAGGGTTCAGAAAGATCGAACTAGTACGTGGTGGTCACCGGACTAGTCCGGTCTGCTGTGTGTAGCAAACCCTAAGTGTCCCGAAATATCGGACTAGTCCGGCTAGGAACGGACTTGTCCAATTTCGCTACTGGAAATCTTCGGACTAGTCCGATAGTCATCGGACTTGTCGGACATGTGAAATCCTAAGTGTATAGGATGACAAGTCGGCACTTGGAGGACTTGTCCGATTTATTTCATAGGGTATTTCGGACTAGTCTGTGCAAATATCGGACTTGTCCGATATGGATCAGAGAGAATATCAGACTAGTCCGGTTGTGATCGGACTTGTCCGATTTTGTGTGACTTGGGAAGTGTTTTGAGGACTAGTCCGCACTGGAGAGGACTAATCCGATTCTAGTCAGAGAGGATATCGGACTAGTCCGATGGATATCGGACTTGTCCGATCTTGTGCAGAAAGGATATCGGACTAGTCTGGTGTCTGTCGGACTAGTCCGATCTTGTGTAACTTTGTGCTATGTGTGTGCTTAAATGTGATTGAGCTCTTGGGATGTGTTTTCTTAACACACTCCATACACAATGATCTACTATTCTTCTTCCTTTATCTCATTTCCACTTTGCTCCTCATTCTTCCTTCGTTTTGGTACTTTGCTCATTTTTCTACTAAAAACCTGCACTCATCTCAACAAAGAGGTTAGGATCCCAATTGCTTGTCATAAATCATCCAAAACCCACAAGGGAGTCCTAGATGAACTTTCAATCTCCCCCTTTTTGTTGATTGATGACAACCAATTAAGATTTCACAAAATATGATAAAAACTGAGATTTTCATAAAGTATGCACATATGAGTCCAAAATACATCAAGTAGTGAAAGCATAGTCCATATGTGCATTCTTTATGGTGGGATGAATAACTAAGTGCACTAAAACACTGAGAATGACATAATTGACATTAATTACCCAATAGCAATTATATATGTCATTCTAGAGCAAAATCTTAGTTTTCATGAATACTACTCAAAGGATCAAATAATTGCATCACAGAACCATAATTAACATAAGATCATTGTTAAAACTTTACAAGCCACAAAAGAGTTAAAAGAAATAGCATAGAGCTCTCTCCTCACAAACTACAGCTAGAACTAATACTCCCCCTCAATCTCCCCCCTTTGGCATCAAGACTACAAAAAGAGGAAGAGGAGGGTCCTAAGGTCTTCACTCTTTGCTATCGGTCCTCTCATCGTCGTCTTCATCATCTTCATCTACAACTTGATGAGGAGGAGGAGGAGGAGATGCAGAGGTACTCGAGGCCCCAACGCCAAAATAGGCAAGCTCGGAGGGGGTCAAGGGCCCGAGCTCGGTGAAATCAGAATTTGAGTCTTCAGAGATTGTTGGAGACCCAATTGGCTCAATCCCCAGTTTCTGGCAAATTTGCTTCACATTTGCCTTGATATACTTCATGTCCTCCTTTCTTTTCTTATTGAGCTTATGGGCCTTCACTTCGGCCTTTTTGCAGGAGGCAAAGATTACGGCCAGGTACTTGAGAATTCCACTGGCTGAACCTTTTTGAGGGGCTGCACTAGAAGCAGGGGCAGCCCTAGCATCTTCTCTTGATCTTGCCGGTGCCTCGGGACCGGAGGCCGGTGAGGAAGCAGCCTGCACACTCGGCTTTTGAGGCATTTGAGGACTCAATGGGAGATGCTCCACATCTTTCACAAACTCAATCCCTGTGACCTTTTCAATCACAAACATTAGATAAGGAGTATATCCGCAAGACCTGTTGGGAGTGCAGGATATGTTCACCATATCATTCCAAATGTATTTCACCACATCAAATGGGAGGTCCTTGCTTATGACCCTCATCAGAGTCCTGAGGTATCCTCGCACACTCCCAGCATCTCCATCCTTAGGAGCAATCGTCTTCCTCAAAACTTTGTTTAGCACCACAAAGAATGGCTTCATATTTTTGGTGGAAGGAGGGTTGAACTTTGAATTTGGCTCATATAGGAACTTCATCCTATCCTTGTCAATAACACCAATGTTGTGTATGACCAAGCAATCAGATCTTGTGGTGTCAAGGTGAAGCAGGTTAGCAAACTCTTCTTGAGTAATACTGTACTTGGATCCATGGGTCATCCAGGTGACACTTTCCTCATCCTCACTAGAGAAGTGACAGGTCGCAAAGAACTGCGCAATCACTTCATCGTTCTAGTTATTTCTGAAAGCAAAAAGATATCTCAGTCCATGCTTCTCAATGGCTCTCACTACATCAGTGAACAGTGAGCAGCCCTTCTTCTCAAAATGTGCCCAATCAATCCACTGACTGCGCACAACTGGTGTCTTCAATGGGAGATACACCGATTTGTAGAAATCAACATGGAAGTTGCACCAGAATCTTTCATCAGCCGCTTGCTTCGGTCGGCCATACCAATCAATGCTTCTAAACTTGGCCGTCAAGACACTTCCCTTCCCGTTGAACTTCTCTTCATTGGGGTCCCGGACCCCTTCCCTTGGAGCATGAAGTTTCAACGGGCCTGTTGCTATTCCTTTGCCCTTGCCTTTTGCTAGGCGGGCACTTGCCGCGCTAGGGCCACCGCAGGTGGTAGCCCTAGAAGCAGGCACCTTGGTTATGTCTTCTTGGCTAGCACTTTCCTCCGAGCCTTTGGAGGAGACTGAGCTGGCTCGGAGGGTCTTTCTTGGCACTTCTTGCTAAGACCCATGGAGGACTGAGGTGCCACCTCGTGGTCCATCTCGGCCACAAAGTCGGAGACATAATTGCCAGAGCTCGACATGACCTGAGAATGAGTGGCATGAATGATAATGAATGAATACAAGGCATATGTGTGAAAGGGTATCAAGGAATTTCATTGAGGAATTGAAGAATTAGGTTTTGAGTTCAGAAACATCAGACATGTCTGGTGCACAGGCACGGACTAGTCCGAGGGACCGGACTTGTCCGTGCATGGACCGGACTAGTCTGGTGTTCATACTCAAAAACCTAAGGGACTAGAAAAAAGTTGATTCTAATGCACAACAAGTGTAGCATACACGTAATACATCAAGGAGGAATGTATATAGTGAAATATGCTAGGCTATTTGATCAACGATGAAGAAATTTGGGAATTCTAGGGTTTGAGCAAAAATTACCGGAAGAATAGCTTAAAGCTTGAAGTCGAGGGTGTTGAAGGTTGGACAAGTCCGCTAGCTTCAATCCTCAAACGGACAAGCTTGATTTCCGCCCAAATGCGAAGGTTTTTGGTGGAGGGAACAAGAAATCGCCTTGGGAGCTCGAGCACGAAGAGAGAGAGCGCGTGAGGCAAGAGTGGAGGTGAAGAAATTAGGGTTTGGCGGCAGCTAGGTGTGGGGACCAGAGTCCACACCTCCGAGGATCTCATTGGGTGGTGCCGTGCGATGCGGCACCTAACAGCACACACAAAAAGGATACCAAAACATATAAAGTTTTCATTTCATAATAAGAAGAGTCTACACAAGAGTGTACCACAGAAGTACACACGCAGCGGAAAATACATACTCATAATCTCACCTAACTAAGCAGGAGAGAAGACGTCCATGCCCTAGGACGCTTCTCAATAGCAACATGAAGAACATTCAGCAGCGGCACAGCTCACATGAGATTTATCTCGACACCTCGAGTCTCATGTACAACATGAACAACAGAAATAAAACTAATACGTGCAAAAATCGTTAAAGCGCAAACGTGAGCATAAGGCTCAACAAGACTTAACCGTCTCACTAGACATATGCAGGGTGAATACTAACATAGGTAAGGAATGGCATAAAAGACTCGCCTACAAGTGGATCCTTATAATCATGTTTTAAGTAGGAAATGACATTCCCCAAGCACGGCACATCATGGGCTCCACAATCAAACAAGAAACGCTTTACCGATGATATGACATGCTCAGAGCACATAATGCTATTACAGCTTAAGCATGGGGAAATTGTAAGCTTTCAATTGTACTATCTCTAAATCATACAAGGTTGCAACGTAATTATAATTCAATACAATATGATTTTCTGGCTTCTTTAGTATTTACTACATCACGACACAGTGAACAAGTGGTACTCTATTACTGCGAGGTACAGTGATTGCAATCCGGACACACCCGGACAACACGACACATACACACTTTCGGAAATGCCAGCGAGTACTTCGCGCAGTACCTACGTAGCACTTCAGTACTAGTTGTATATGGCAACCTTTCGCGAGACACTCAAATGCCGAACCTGTCGATCCGTCACGAGCAGGAGGTCCCTGCGTGGGGCGTACTCTGACGTGCCCACCAGCGTATTTACACCTTGCTGCCCTCAACCCACACCTATAAAAAGGAATGGTATGCCTCGACACCCAAGTGACCAAGCTACGTGTAACACCCTAAATTTTGCATCATGCATTGCATACATGATCATGCATTAAACATTAGTAGGATAAAAGAAAGATAATAAAATATAAAACATACATATATGGTGTAGCAAAAGAACAAAAAATAATAATAATTATAGCCTAAAACTTGTAATAGGGAATAAGTATAAAAATAAAAATTAAAAATATATATATAATAACCATATATAAAAAATAAGATAAATAAAATAAACAAATTATAAATAATAATATAAGAATATAAAAAAAGAGAGAAAAGAAAAAAAAGACCAGCGCCGCCCGACCGGCCCACCAGCCACGCGCGCCTGCGCGCTCCCGCCCCGGCGCAGCGCGACCCCGGGCCCCACCCCGCACGCGCACACCCACGTGCCAGCACACCCCACCCGGGCCCCACCCGCACCGACGCGCCGCCCGCCAGCCTCGACGCCAACCCCGAGCCCCGCGCGCCTGCCTACGGGCCCCGCATGGTCCCCGCGCGTTGGCCTGCTCCCGCGCCCGCGCACCCCTGTGCCGCGCACCACTGTCCCGCTCGCGCGCGAGCCAGCCACGCTGGCTCCGTGGCCGGGTCGGTCGCGCGTCGACCGAGCGCCCCGCCTGCGCGCTCCCAGGCCGAGTCGGCCTTTGGCCCAGCGGCGATCCCTGCCGCGCCTATAAATACGGCCGGGAGCCTCGTAAGTTTTCACGATCCCAGGAAACCGCCGCCCCCAGAAGGAAGAACCCTAGAGCTGCCGTAGAAAAAAAGGACCAGAGGTTGCCGCCACCAGGAAAGAAAAAAAGAGGGGAGCAAGAGGAAGAAAAAGAGGAGGGCGCCGCCGTCCGCCGGAGATCGTCGTCGCCGTCGTCGTGCCGCCGGAGGACCCTTGCACCATCTACCTCGTCTACGTGTTGTTCCCATCCCGCGATCTTCCAAGCCATCGCATCTACTGTAGGATTCGTTTTTCCAATGCGAATTTTAGCGACGTATTAGATCTAATAGACGTAAATTAATTTTTGTTGCATTGCCTTTTTATTTTCAGCAGCATTAATCCTTGCTAAAACCAATGTAAACTTGTATGAACACGTATGCACTAGTTGCATCTAATTAATAAACAATCAAAATTAATTAATAATTGATCTTTGCATGCATGCATATCATCGCATGTTGATTAATGTGTGTGCATCATATTGAATTGTATGTATTTTCTTGTATGTGTTATCACGAGTAGAGGGAAGTGCTCAAGAGATCGTGTACGAGGATTTTCAGAATCAAGATTTCGAAGCGCTTGAGCAACCCTATCCGCCGGAACAAGGCAAGTGTCCTTGAAGCATATTGATCCTGTTTTTAAAATAAATGTTTTGTTTGCAAACTGCATGCTTGTGTCAATTTGATGGGAATCCTATGGTAGGAAGTTTACTAGACTTGCTAAACCACCCTTGTCACCTGGAATTTATGGTAGAGCGTCGAGATGGACTTTTTACCTTTTTGCTTCGCTGAATTAATTGGGATGACAAACAACACTACACATTTAATTATGCATGGATGAGATTATGGTTAACATGAACTGGTTAAATATGGTATGGTAATGGGCGATCTAAGCAAGCCTGGTATGTGGATGGGTTGGATGTTATGATGGTTTGATTGCTTTAGATCTAAGGACTGGTTCATGCGTGAATAAGCCAGGACTACAGTGCCACCACGAGGCCAAGTATGGGTGCGGCGTAGCTGATTAATTAGGGCTTTGCTAGTGCTGTTTGGACCATTGTGGATGCTCGGGGAAGGGGTAGTCGGATTGGGTTTGTTGATGATTGGTGGGACTACCCTGGGATCCGAATGGCTCAAGAGGGGGCCCTTGGTTGAAGATGTACTCAGTTGTAGGCATCGCCACTGGTGAAACCTCAATGGGGGTGTAAATAGGCTAGTAATCCCTTTGTAAAGGCTATTCTGTGATCTCTTGGCCACACACCAACGGAAGTGTGTAATATGACTGACGGGTCATGGGCATAAGGGAGATTCTTAGTCACCGAAAGGTGATGAAATCACGAACACGTGGGTAAAGAGGTACAAACTCTGCAGAGTTAAATAAAACTATCATGATAGCCATGCTCCCGGTTATGAGCACCTGGACAACTTCCATGATTAGAGGGTATTTGGTATTGGTAATGGTTATTGTAATGGTTATGGTGATGGTTATGGTTGGTTATGGATTTATTTCTGGTATTGAATATGGTTATTGGCAATGGTGAAATCTGGACTTATTGATGATGGTAATGAATTCAGTTTGGTATTATGGTATTACTCGTGATTATGATGGGATTACTTCACATACATATAATATATTGCTTTTCAAATGTTTTACTGTACTTTTCAGCACTTTGCCATTATTATTGTCGTCATTTGAATGAGCCACATGTCATACTTTCCACACTTGCTGAGTACGACATGTACTCACTCTTGCAATCCCCCTCCCATCAGTTGCAGGTCAGAATTGTGAGTTTAATGGCGATAATGCGGATTTCTAGGCCGTGTCTACCGTCAACTTTGCCTGTGGTGTTGCATGGAGTTGCGCTATCCCTTTTGCTTAGTTTGCTTAGTTGCTTAATTAGTTTATTTGCACTGCATTAGTTGAACTTGTCATTAATATTCATTAGAGCTTGTATTCGAGGAAAATATGGTTTGTGTAATAAAACTTGATAATTAATCTTGTTCTGTGGTAATTTTCTGTATACTCTTTTGTGATTGCACTCGTGTATGTGTGTTCAACATCCTGGGCACACATATGCGTTAGCTTGGTTCATTTTTTGGAACCGGGCGTCACAGATTGGTATCAGAGCCACAGGTTGACCGTAGGACGCAGCCTAGATAGAATGGACACTTTAGAGCACATAGGAGCACTCAGTAATCGATGTGTTTTTGCTTAGTGTGCTGTTTGCTATATATATATTGATTGCTTGTGTGTTTAATAGAGGATTTTGGGATGCCTTAACATTTCCATGTTCACTTAGGCTAGTATAGCTAGTTGGTTAGCTTCATATCCCTTGATGCATATAGTTGGGGACGTTCTCTAATTCTTACCTATTGCTTTTCTTCAGATGGTGAGGACTCGCAACGAGAGGGATGGCAATGATGAGAAGGAGAACAATGGAGTGCCTCAGAACAACAACGGGCAAGGATCTACTCAGGGAGGTATCAACATCGAGCAGCTATTGGCCATGCAAAACCAGCTCATGCAGACCATGATACAGACTATGGGACAGCTGCAGGCTGGCAATATCAACAATCAACCCCACATGCCTCCACCGCCACCCCCGCCTCCTCACAACCGATTGGGAGAGTTTATGAGGACTAGGCTGCCAACCTTTGGTCAAGCCGCAAACCCTATGGATGCGGATGATTGGCTCAAGTCCGTGGAGAAGAAGCTAGCCATTGTCCAATGCAGTGACCGAGAGAAGGTCCTGTTTGCTTCTCATCAACTCGTTGGAGCAGTTGCGGATTGGTGGGATGCTTATTGTAGTGCTCATGAGAACCAAGAAAGAATCACTTGGACTGAATTCAAGGAGAATTTTTGTTCTCATTATGTGCCCGAGGGTGCTATGATCTTGAAGAGGCAAGAATTTGAGAATTTAAGGCAAGGAAGATCAAGCGTGAGTGAATATCTCAATAAGTTCACTCAACTCTCAAGGTATGCGCCTAAGGATGTTAGTCGGGACAGCCGGAAACAATACTTGTTCATGAGGGGCTTGAACAATGAGATCCAAGTGCAATTGCTCAACTGCGAATATGCCAAATTTCAGAAGCTTGTGGACAAAGCAATTGTGGTTGAGAACAAGATCCGTGAGATGGAGCAAGAAATCAAGAGGAAGGCGCCATATCAAGGACAGCAACAAGGAAGTAATGTGCGCCCTCGCCTTGCACCACCCAATGCACCCTATTACAGCTCCTCTATTCCTGCTCAGCGCCCTAGTTATGCACCGCGCCCAACTCAGCTTGTGCAGCAACGCCCTGTTATGCAAGCACCTAGGCCTCCAATGCCTTATGCACCTCGTGCTGATTTTCCTGGAGCCAATGTTCAAAACCAAGCTCGTCCCAATAATTCTGGTGGAGTTAAGTAGTGTTATACTTGTGGAGGAGCTGGACACTTTACGCATCAATGTCCTAAGTCAGGCCTTGGTCAAGGAAGCAATGCGTCGTGGAAAAACCCAAGACCCAATGGAGGGCAGCCACAAGGAAGCCGTGGACAGCAGAATTTTGCTCGTGGCAACGTGAACCATGTCTCTACAGAGGATGCTCAACAAGCGGATGACGTGGTCATTGGTATGTTTCTCACCAACTCCAACCCCGCGACTATGTTATTTGATTCTAGAGCATCGCATTCATTCATTGCATCAAAGTATGTTGCCAAGTATAGTTTGCCTATCTCTCATATGAAGTTTACTCTATTGGTTAAGTCTCATGGAGGAGAGATGAGGACAAATATAGTATGTCCAAAAGTAAGCCTTAGAATAAGGGGGTAGACTTCTCCGCCAACCTCATTGTTTTAGATTCTCAAGGGTTGGATATTATACTTGGTATGGACTGGTTGAGGAAGCACAATGGAGTTATTGAGTGTGCCACTAAGACGGTGAAGTTGACCAATGAAGAAGGAATCATCGTAGAATTTGAAGCATCTAAAACCGCACCGAAGCAATTGGAGTTGAATCATATGGACGGTGCCGCAATCGAGGAGATTCCGGTGGTGTGTGAATTTTTGGATGTTTTTCCGGACGAGTTGTCAGGTATGCCACCCGATCGAGACATTGAGTTTGTTATTGGTTTAATACCTGGAACTGCACCTATAGCTAAGGGGCCGTATAGGATGCCTCCTATGGAATTAGCGGAGCTCAAGAAGCATATTCAAGAGCAATTAGAGAAGGGTTTCATTCGCCCAAGCTCTTCACCTTGGGGAGCGCCCGTTCTATTTGTGGACAAGAAGGATGGATCCCAAAGGACGTGCATGGACTACCAAGCTCTCAACGAGGTAACAATCAAGAACAAGTATACCTTGCCACGTATAGAAGACTTGTTTGATAATATGAAGGGTGCTTGTGTCTTCTCTAAGATGGATTTGAGGTCGGGATACTTTCAAATGAAGATTAGACCATCGAACATACCCAAGACAGGTTTTAGGACACGATATGGATCTTATGAGTACACCGTGATGTCTCTTGGATTGACAAATGTGCCTGCCTACTTTATGTACCTCGTGAATAAAGTCTTCATGGAGTACTTGGACAAGTTCATTGTGGTGTTTATTGATGACATTATGATCTACTCGAAGGATGAGAAGGAACACGAGGAACACTTGAGGGTTACATTGCAGAAATTGAGGGAGCATCGATTGTATGCCAAGTTCAACAAGTGTCAGTTTTGGTTGAAAGAGGTGCCATTCTTGGGTCATATAATCTCAGGAGGAGGAGTATCGGTTGACCCCGGAAAAGTGAGAGACGTGTTGAAGTGGGAACCGCCGCAAAATGTCAAGGAAATAAGGAGTTTTCTTGGGATGGCTGGATATTACCGTAGATTCATCAAAGACTTTTCCAGGATAGCCAAGCCTATGACGGAGTTGCTAATGAAGGGAAAGGCGTTCCAATGGACTGAAGCTTGTCAAAGCAGTTTTGAGGAGTTGAAGAAGAGGTTAACAACAGCCCCAGTTTTGGTATTGCCGGATGTAAGCGAGAGTTTTGATATTTATTGTGACGCATCAAGACAAGGACTCGGATGCGTGCTTATGCAAGAAGGTCAAGTGGTCGCCTATGCGTCCAGACAATTGAAGAAACATGAGCAGAATTATCCTACACATGATTTAGAACTTGCAGCCGTGGTACATGCATTGAAGATTTGGAGACACTATATTCTTGGACATAGGTGTGAAATTTACACGGATCATAAGAGTTTGAAGTATATTTTCACACAAACGGATCTGAACTTGAGGCAGTGAAGATGGTTGGAGCTCATCAAAGATTATGATTTGGGGATCAACTATCATCCAGGAAAAGCCAATGTAGTGGCCGATGCTTTGAGTATAAAAGGAGTAAGTCATCAACTCACAGTTCGAGAGTTACCATCCGAGTTATGTAAGGAGTTTGAACGGCTGAACCTCGGGTTTGTAAATGAGATGGAGATGATGGAGTTAAACCCAACCTTGGAGCAAGAAATTCGAGAAGCACAAACAACGGATGAGGAGATCAAAGAAATCAAGGAAAGGATCGAGGAAGGGAGAGAATTCAGATTTGATGAAGACGAACATGGTACCTTATGGCTTGGAAAGAGGATCGTTGTGCCTAATGTAAAGCATATTCGGGAGACAATATTAAAGGAGGCACATGACTCGCCTTACTCAATTCACCCTGGTTGTACAAAGATGTACAAAGACTTGAAGACTTGCTATTGGTGGGATAGCATGAAGAAGGACATAGCTGAATACGTAGCATTGTGTGATGTGTGCCAACGAGTCAAGGCGGAACATCAAAGGCCAGCCGGATTATTGCAACCGTTGAAGATTCCGGAATGGAAGTGGGAAGAAATTGGAATGGACTTCATAGTTGGGTTACCACGTACTCAGTCCGGGTGTGACTCAATTTGGGTAATTGTGGATCGCTTAACCAAGTCAGCTCATTTTGTCCCTGTGAAGACCAAGTATACAGCTGCACGATTGGCCGAAATATACATGGAGCATATTGTGTGTCGACATGGAGTACCAAAGAAGATAGTCTCGGATAGAGGTTCTCAATTTACCTCCAGATTTTGGCAAAAATTGCATGAAGCTTTGGGAACGAGGTTGAATTTTAGTTCAGCATATCATCCTCAAACGGATGGACAAACCGAGAGGACCAAGCAGATTTTGGAGGACATGTTAAGAGCTTGTGCTTTAAAGCATGGGAAAAGTTGGGACAAAAGCTTGCCATACGCGGAATTTTCATACAACAATAGTTACCAAGCAAGCTTGAAAATGTCACCATATGAAGCGCTTTATGGGAGGAAGTGTAGGACACCTTTATTCTGGAATGAGGCAGGAGAAACTCAAGTATTTGGTACCGACGTGTTACAAGATGCTGAAAGGCAAGTCCAAATAATACGGGAAAACTTGAGGGCTGCCCAATCAAGACAAAAAGGCTATACGGACAACAGGAGAAGGAAATTAGCCTTTGAAATAGGAGATTTTGTTTACCTCAAGGTGTCACCTATGAGAGGTCATAAGAGGTTTAACATAAGAGGCAAGCTCGCACCTCGCTATATTGGACCATTCAAGATTTTGGACAAAAGAGGAGAAGTAGCATATAAGTTGGAGATGCTAGCTCATCTTTCAGACGTACATGATGTGTTTCATGTTTCCCAACTCAAGAAGTGTCTCAGGGTGCCGGAAGAACAAGTGCCGATGGACGAGTTAGAACTTCAGGAGGATTTGTCCTATGTCGAGCAACCTATCAAGATCTTGGACGTGAAGGAAAGGGTCACGAGGAATAAGAAAGTCCGTTGGTGAAAAGTGCAATGGAAACACCATACGGAAGCCGAAGCTACGTGGGAACGTGAAGAACACCTGAAGGCTGAATTCCCGCATCTTTTCTCCACGCTGTCGAATCTCGAGGGCGAGATTCATTTTAAGGGGGGTAGGTTTGTAACACCCTAAATTTCGCATCATGCATTGCATACATGATCATGCATTAAACATTAGTAGGATAAAAGAAAGATAATAAAAGATAAAACATACATATATGGTGTAGCAAAAGAAGAAAAAAATAATAATTATAGCCTAAAACTTGTAATAGGGAATAAGTATAAAAATAAAAATTAAAAAAAATATATAAATATATATATATAAAATATATATAATAACCATATATAAAAAAATAAATAAGATAAATAAAATAAATAAATTATAAATAATAATATAAGAATATAAAAAAAAGAGAGAAAAGAAAAAAAAGACTAGCGCCGCCCGGCCGGCCAGGCCGCCCGACCGGCCCGCCAGCCACGCGCGCCTGCGCGCTCCCGCCCCGGCGCAGCGCGACCCCGGGCCCCACCCCGCACGCGCACACCCACGCGCCAGCACGCCCCGCCTGGGCCCCACCCGCACCGATGGGCCGCCCGCCAGCGTCGACGCCAGCCCCGAGCCCCGAGCCCCGCGCACCTGCCGACAGGCCCTGCATGGTCCCCGCGCGTTGGCCTGCTCCCGCGCCCGCGCACCCCTGTGCCGCGCACCACTGTCCCGCTCGCGCGCGAGCCAGCCACGCTGGCTCCATGGCCGGGTCGGTCGCGCGTCGACCGAGCGCCCCGCCTGCGCGCTCCCAGGCTGAGTCGGCCTTTGGCCCAGCGGCGATCCCTGCCATGCCTATAAATACGGCCAGGAGCCTCGTAAGTTTTCCCGATCCTAGGAAACCACCGCCGCCAGAAGGAAGAACCCTAGAGCTGCCGTAGAAAAAAGGACCAAAGGCTGCCACCGCCAGGAAAGAGAAAAAGAGGGGAGGAAGAGGAAGAAAAAGAGGAGGGCGCCGCCGTCCGCCGGAGATCGTCGTCGCCGTCGTCGTGCCGCCGGAGGACCCTTGCGGCATCTACCTCGTCTACGTGTTGTTCCCATCCCGCGATATTCCAAGCCATCATATCTACGGTAGGATTTGTTTTTCCAATGCGAATTTTAGCGACGTATTAGATCTAATAGACGTAAATTGATTTTTGTTGCATTGCCTTTTTATTTTCAGCAGCATTAATCCTCGCTAAAACCCCCGTAATCTTGTATGAACACATATGAACTAGTTGCATCTAATTAATAAACAATCACAGTTAATTAATAATTGATCTTTGCATGCATGCATATCATCGCATGTTGATTAATGTGTGTGCATCATATTGAATTGTATGTATTTTCTTGTATGTGTTATCACGAGTAGAGGGAAGTGCTCAAGAGATCGCGTACGAGGATTTTCAGAATCAAGATTTCGAAGCGCTTGAGCAACCCTATCCGCCGGAACAAGGCAAGTGTCCTTGAAGCATATTGATCCTGTTTTTAAAATAAATGTTTTGTTTGCAAACTGCATGCTTGTGTCAATTTGATGGGAATCCTATGTAGGAAGTTTACTAGACTTGCTAAACCACCCTTGTCACCTGGAATTTATGGTAGAGCGTCGGGATAAACTTTTTACCTTTTTGCTTCACTGAATTAATTGGGATGACAAACAACACTACACATTTAATTATGCATGGATGAGATTATGGTTAACATGAACTGGTTAAATATGGTATGGTAATGGGCGATCTAAGCAAGCCTGGTATGTGGATGGGTTGGATCTTATGGTGGTTTGCTTGCTTTAGATCTAAGGACCGGTTCATGTGAGAATAAGCCAGGACTACAGTACCACCACGAGGCCAAGTATGGGTGCGGCGTTGCTGATAATTAGGGCTTTGCTAGTGCTGTTTGGACCATTGTGGATGCTCGGGGAAGGGGTAGTCGGATTGGGTTTGTTGATGATTGGTGGGACTACCCTGGGATCCGAATGGCTCAAGAGGGGGCCCTTGGTTGAAGATGTGCTCAGTTGGAGGCATCGCCACCGGTGAAACCTCAGTGGGGTCTAAACAGGCTAGTAATCCCTTTGTAAAGGCTATTTTGTGATCTCTTGGCCACACACCAACGGAAGTGTGTAATATGACTGACGGGTCATGGGCATAAGGGAGATTCTTAGTCGCCGAAAGGTGATGAAATCACGAACATGTGGGTAAAGAGGTACAAACTCTGCAGAGTTAAATAAAACTATCATGATAGCCGTGCTCCCGGTTATGAGCACTTGGACAACTTCCATGATTAGAGGGTATTTGGTATTGGTAATGGTTATTGTAATGGTTATGGTAATGGTTATGGTGATGGTTATGGTTGGTTATGGATTTATTTCTGGTATTGAATATGGTTATTGGCAATGGTGAAATCTGGACTTATAGATGATGGTAATGAATTCAATTTGGTATTATGGTATTACTCGTGATTATGATGGGATTACTTCACATACATATAATATATTGCTTTTCAAATGTTTTACTGTACTTTTCAGCACTTTGCCATTATTATTGTCGTCATTTGAATCAGCCACATGTCATACTTTCCACACTTGCTGGGTACGGCATGTACTCACTCTTGCAATCCCCCTCCCAACAGTTGCAGGTCAGAATTGTGAGTTTAATGGCGATAATGCGGAGTTCTAGGCCGTGTCTACCGTCAGCTTTGCCTGTGGTGTTGCATGGAGTTGCGCTATCCCTTTTGCTTAGTTTGCTTAGGTTCTTAATTAGTTTATTTCCGCTGCATTAGTTGAACTTGTCATTAATATTCATTAGAGCTTGTATTCGAGGATAATATGGTTTGTGTAATAAAACTTGATAATTAATCTTGTTCTGTGGTAATTTTCTGTATACTCTTTTGTGATTGCACTCGTGTATGTGTGTTGAACATCCTAGGCACACATATGTGTTAGCTTGGTTCATTTTTCGAAACCGGGCGTCACACTACGTCAGTTTATTGGATTCCATATGTCCATTATGTTGCCGGTACAAGTCAAGCTTATTCAGCGGGGCCGCACACGAAGTGGACCTTAATCGACACAGGCAGGGCTATGCGACCGAGACTCAATTCTCGCCGCTTCCTATCCCTTCCCTGCCCGGTCTCAATTGCATTATATTAATCCATTTTCTATCTAACCAATCCTGTGAGATATGTCCGACATCTCTCGCGAGTAGATTCCAACTACTCGACTTCTACCGAATTTCCTATGCATTAGCAAAGCAGTTACTACAGGTCAAATTGTAACTCGTTCCAACCAATCCCTGGGGTTTTTTTGGCCATGCAAGTGGAGTATCAATCATTCTAAATGTAATGCACATTTCATATGCTAATTATCATAGTGATAAAGTAAAATTTTAAAAACGACTTAAATGCAAAACGGGGCTTGCCTTAGTTTGCGACTCGAATAAATGTCAATTGTTAGGGCTTGGTCTTCCTCCGGAGAACCTGCCATGGAACTTCAATGGAAACACCTTGTCCTTCTCCTCCAAGCAAAGTTTCTTGTCGATCACCTATCAGCACGTTCCTATCGACATGATATGCATGTAAGTAATTAAGTAATTTATGAATAGATTCCACGGGGTTGTGTAAACTCTAAGGACGAGGAGTTTGACTAGGAAGGACATATATGCCTCTGTTGTGTGGATAAACAAAGGATGGAGTCAAGTGGTCATAGTAGTATCGAGATGTGAATTGAAAGGTGCAATGTAAGCACACATTGCAACTTGGCGTTCAACACTCGATGCTATGCCACTCAAGGTTGATAAAGCTGAATGGTGTGGAAGTGTTGGACTGGTAGTGTAAGGATGACTAAAGAATCAAGGGGGACATCGAAAACTTAAGTATGAGTGGAGTGTACAAGACGAAGGTCGCGATTCAGTAGTCGACAAATGAACTTGACTTAACTCATAAATGAGTAAACCTAGTTAAGTGAGCAGTGCTGTCGTAGGGTCCTGACTTAGGATGAACCATGATGGAACCTAACGACACTTGGGACTGGATTGAGATCAACATGGCTTGGACTTAAGAAGTCATTACAAGCATTGTTAACCTAGCATGAGTACCAAGACAACATTGAAATGACTTTTTGGTAAAGTAGTTTCTATGGCAAGCTTCTTGAGCATCGTTCAAGTGCTTACACGACGACACTAATGTAGTGTCTCCCACAAGCCTGTCCAGGTGAGCTCGATAAGCTCTTGGGACTTAAACATGATGTGAGACCTTGCCGTGAAGGCATGCTTTGCCATCTCGAGAAGATCGGATTAGCGAGGTCCACATCGACCCAGACTCATCAATGGGGTGAGCGGAATCACGAACACCACCTGGTGAGTCTTAAGGCTAGTGATGTCGACTCGGTTGTTGATAAGCGACTCGACGAACCTGCCGTCGATGAAGTGGCACACCAAGTTAACCAGTCCTGTGATCGACTATGGAACATCCTCGACACAACCAAAGAACTCTTATCCAAGGTTCCCCTTGGTCTAGTTCTCCTTGTTGGTCGCAACGTTCTTGCATCCTCTACTCCAGGTCATCGGTGATCACCGACACACCTGGTTTGACCTAGAAAATATTTCATCGAGCACCCTAGCTACACTCAGGACTCGGCGAGTCTCGCCTTGACTAAACTCTCATTTGGCTAAACGACCAATGTACGACGAGTCATGCTGGTGTTTCAGCACCACACACATCACAAGCATCCTTCATCCCGATGCCAGGACACGATGACGGCTCGGAGCGTCACGATGACATCATATGGTCAACGATGTCGACGCGGCTCATGGTGGAGCATCACGAGCACGCACGGACAAGCCAACTTGATACAAACGACAAAGGAGGTCGACTTGGGGACTCCTATAGGAATGATATTAACGCGGAACATGGACGTATGGCTTGACGACACATGAGTACCATTTACGATTATGACGAACGGACTTCGATGACGTCAAGCAATGCAGTTTTGGGCAAGGCTCACCTTGTAGGCATTTTGCCAAACATCTTGGGTGTGTACTTGATTTCTGTCGCTTCATCACAATTATAAGGGTATCTTGGCACTTAGGATTGTCAGTCGCAACATCATCCTACCCCTGCATCACAGACGAGTTCTAAACATCAACAAAGTTGGTTCTTTCTTCGTGAATATTTCATCGAACACCTTGGCTGCAGTCACTGACCCAATCACTCTTGCAAAATAAGAGCTAACCTTGGACCAGTTGTCGATGCGGGCATGTCAAAGACGTGTTCCTGCATATCCTTCATCCCTCACATCACTCGCAACACCGTTTGGACTTTGCACGTGATCAGAACGTCGTGTTGACGCCATGTAAAAGATGACGCCAAGAAAATGACACAAGGCAACACATCACCGCTTAGGTGTGAACTTCCCAGGGACGCATGGGCGGTGGGACATGCTGCTGCAGTGTCGTGAGACGGGGATGCGCAGTGGTGGCATGAATGGCCGGCGTCATGGACGGCGGCGTGGACGGCAATCAACGTGATGACCATGGCGCTTGGTAGGTGGGCAGGGCAGCACAACTTGGGTCACTGTGGACATGATGCACAAGGAAACTAAGAATGGCGTGAGCGGGACAGATGGGAGCCGGACCGGCGAGATGTAGCAGAGGCGCGCCCTCGCAGAGGACGGTGCGGCGCAACGTGCCATGCGCGTGAACTGGAGCAGGACGCGAGCGCGGCGGCGACTTGGGGCATGGGCGGCGGTGCTGCTCGGGGCGCCGTGGACAGGAGCTACAAGGGCCGACGACAGAGCAGCTCGGCAGGGAGGAGCTGGCAGGGGTGAGCTGGCGGACGGCGACGCTCAGCCATGGCAGGCGGATAGTGGGGGGAGGCACTAGCGGCGGTGAGCGCGTCGGGCGTGAGGTGAGGTAGAGCGAGTTGGGACGCGGGAGCGGCGGTCAGGGCGCGCGGGCAAGCCAGCGGCCGTGAGGTGGAGCGCGACCGGACGCTCGGTGCATGCGGTGTTGTGGCCGGACGCCGGGGGGAGCCGAGCGGGAAGATAAGGACCGAGAGAGGAAGAAAACTTGAGTTTCTATAGTTGGGGTAAGACTGACCTGTGGGACCCACTCCAAATTTTCCCATTATCCACTTCATTCCAGATGCAAAATATCTCAATCCATTGAGCAGCTTACCAGTGGGGCCCACATTTTTCCTAGTACTGAGGATAAGTATGACATGTGGGTCCCACTTTCTTCTCCCTTCTCTTTTCAAAATTCAAATAGAGCTAGCAAACATGCTTCAAAAATATTCAACTTTGGCCCAATGACTAAATAAAATGTGGAGAATTTTATGGTGCAATCAGATTTCAATACTGAGCAAGTTGAATTTGAACTCATGTTTGAATTTGAATTCAAGTGGTGATACTTGACTCAAGGAAGTAAATAGTAGATTAGGTTCAAAAATCCTGAAACTTTGAAGTTACCCTTTTTGAACCATAAGGGACCTCAGGAAAAATTTGGAGTTGATTTGGACCAGGTTGAGCACAAAGTTTAAATTTGAAGTCGACGTTGATTAAACTCCCAGTACGTGTCCAATAAATGGAAAACGTGCTTCAAAAATTTTGAAACTTTACCGAGAGTCTAATTGAAATATTAGAAGGTCAAGGAAAAATTTACGGCATGAGATTTGAATATTTTTGGATGTCCCATTTTAGGGTTGGAATTATTCCTTTTTCTTCCTCTCTTTTTTGTTTTCTTTTCTCCAGTAATTCTTCATTGAAAATGTGAATACTTGGAAAATAAGGATTTTACACCTTAAGTTCCAAAATACAATAGCAAACATGTGCTATATGTAAAATTTTAACAAGCCCCTATTTTAAGTGAACATTGGTTAGCTCATATGGTTCATGTGAGTTTGGATTTCCAAGTCCATTTTCAAAATTTTTAAGTTTGCATTTTTACGTTTTTGTTCTTCCAAAAAACGGGCTTTTACAATCCTTCTCCCTTAAAGGAATCTCGTCCCGAGATTCTAACAAGTAGAATAACAGAAACGATGAGGGGACGATCCGTAAAAGAGGGTCATTGACTAAGGAAAATGACAATGCCCTTAAAGACTTGGGTTCTACGAAATAGTGATTATCATCAGGCATCTTACGAAATTCTAAAGTCTGCTTCAAGTGATTCCAGTCTTTAGGTTGAAAATCTTGACAGGATGCTCGACATGACAATATTACGTCGTAAAACTCTCACGTCTGGTATTGATCCTTTATTGTTGTACTCTTACACTGGCGTGACATCTTGTTCTGTCCTATTCTTGACTTGAAGAATTTGCACTTGTTCTTTGCTTCTCTAGGTCACCTTGATAGTTCGAAACTATCCTTGCATTGATTCTTGGTTGCTTGCTTGGTTTTAGCATAGGTCCTTATAACTCGATGTGGTATTTCCCTTGACATGAGTTAAGATGGTTTACGAGGTTAAACAACAATCACTAACCTCGTTTGATGTTTAGTCAACCATTGGATTCCTTAGCCGTAGCATAAGAGTAGCAAGACACCCAACACTCTTATGTGATGAAAACCGAAGGAATACGGAAGATGTGGCAACTACAAGGTTTTTGGTTATATCAACATCTTCAAACAATAGAAATAGAAGAGGAAGACCCTTTGCGGTGGCGCACGAGGATTTAAGGATTCAGCATCCTCATATGTTCCCAACACAACAAAGAACTCAATCATATGGTAACTACAAGGTACTTTAGTGTAGCAAGGTTACCATATAACAACGCAAGATCTTATATGGACCCAAAGAGTTTCACGAGGTTGATAATCGAACGGTATCCTTGCGAGTAAGGAGATTTCATGGATTTTACAAGGTTGATCATCGAACTGATGACCACTCGATGACGAACGGTATAGTTGCAACAATCAAGGTACTTGAACCTAAACAAGTCAAGGATGGAAGTTCAAGTGTTTGTTTAGTTGCAAGGGAGGTTGAGTAATCAGTTTCCCAAATATTACTCAATGGAAAGGAGATCAACAATGTAAGAAGTCAAATGAAGATGGTGAAATGACCGTAGTCATTAGACACCTTAGAATAGTTTGAATGGGGTACACAGTCTTGCTCTAAATTTTAGTATTATCATGCATTCCATCATTGGTGTTACATTGGTAATGATGTTTCATAATGCATCATATGTTGTATGGTGCAATGAATATGCAAATGGTATGGTGCAAATGGTGCATATGTATGGTGCAAATGATGCGGATGTATGATGCAAATGGTGCACATGCATGGTGCAGTAGCTTTTATAGTGTGAGCAAGACTAAATGAACAACACCCAAAAAACTCAAGTACTGTCTGATGATTTGCAAGGATTGGATATCGTGGTCGTGAAAGACACTCAATGAGTAGCATTACTTTCATGAATCGACCATAGTTAAGGAATTCATAACAAAACGATTAACAAGGAATGTGGGAAATATACCATGTTACCTCGACCTTTCGAAAGCTTGTTCATGTACTACTCCACTTGATTGTATCTTCGACTAGGTCTTAGAGTTACCAGTTGACTTGAAGAGTATCTTCATCAGAAAAAAAACAACTATATGTCTCTAGTGATACTTCACATAACCTTCGCTTCGATCTGGCAAGAGGAACTAATATCCTTAGTGATCACTTTAGTGGAGTTGAAGTCACACTTCTTCTTTGAGTAACTCAATCTGGTGGTGGAGGTTGGATCCTCTTGAAGATGTAATCTTACTTGATCGTCTTCTTGTTGACACGACTCGTTGTAACCAAGGTTGATGGTTGAATACCACCATTACTTGAGTGCTCGCCTTCCCCCTTAAAGTTCCAAACCAGGATGTTGAAGCGTACTTCAAACAATCCTCATGGGAAGACGAGATGCAACCCGAGTAATTGCGACCTGCGTTCAACATCACAAGATGTGATATGGCAAGTCACATAAATCAGACACTAGTGTGCCTATCAAGGGAAAAGGGCTTCAAATGAGTTAAACACTCTATTCAACTTGTTAATTAGTTGAGTCCGAACTCTTGGTCAGTTAGGACACTCCTCGAATTGAAATTGAGAGCCGAATGCCTAATAAAAACCAAAAGGTTCAAACTGGCCAGACTATAGTGACAAACGACCAGCCTGGACGCAAACTCGATTTTGATCCAGTTAATGGCAAAATCAGATCTCCAGATGAATAAAAAGGTTAAATTAAACTTCAAGACCTTTCCAAAAAGTATTGGTTTGCCTCTAGATCATCTCTGGTTTGCAAGTTATGCAATTTTAAAGTTAGCAGATTTCTCTGCACTTTCAGCAGAATCTGCTTAAAAAGTACCAGTTTGGTCTACAGTTTTCAGACTGTTATGATGAAAATCTTGAAATATTCTTAGTTACAAAGTTGTATCCAATGTTATAAGCTTTCCAGAATGTACTTACTTGTCTTCATATCAGTTCTGATTCAAAATATATGAATTTTTGAAGTTGGGTAAAATTTCAGTATTCAGAATTGAATTCAGTTCAGATTGACCACTCTGTATTCAAACTTGGTTTGGAATAGGTAGATGACCGATTCAGGTCTGGAGCCAATTGTAAAAATTGTAGCTGACTCTCTAAGTTTTCCAACGGTTACTCGCGCGACACCATTGGATCAAGGTCTGCGAGTTATGGATTAAATTCAAAGGTGTACAGATTGCTGTCCAGTTTGGATGTGCCTGGACAGTCTGCGATTATCCAAATTTCACCCACTTAGAGAAGGATTTTGGTCTTGAGCTGAACATAAAACTTGCAGAGGACTTCCAAATATTTCTATGTAGTACTTACTTGCCCTCGTAGCACTTCTGTTTGAGAAGATATGGCATTTGCAAGTTGATAGTTTTTCTGAAAGTTTGGACAGCACCTCCTTTGTTTAAGGCTGATTTTGTCCAGAATTTTCAGATATACAAACATCAACATTTGCAAAAATAATACATAGAAAACTTGTTGCATACATTCTCATGATTCCAGAAATGCTTCACAAGAAGTCATACGACAATTCTACAGCGAGTTATGCGAGAAACAGTAACACTGTACACAGGACTGTCCACTCGCTGTCCAGATTTGAACAAGTTTAGAAATCTGAAATTTTGAGTATGTTAGAGATGGATTATGCTCTGGAGTTCTATAAAAACGTTGTAGAGGACTCTCTATACTTTCCAACCACATAAAGTAGGCCTGCAGCAGTGAAGTCTGCAGAAAGTTATGATTCAATTGGCGAAGAGTTCAGATTTTGTCCCCTCTTCCGGGCTGTCAGAACCTCTTAAACGACACTTCAATTTAGACCTTGTTAATGTGAGTTTTAGCCTTTGTGTTGAATAGGAAGTTGATAGAGGACTCTTTAAGATTTCCATATATTTATAAATATGCATAGTTTGCATTTCTAGTTTAAGATTTATGGCCGTTCAAAATTCAGAATTTTTCTGACTGTTTCAGATAGCACCTATATACATGTACTATCTTCAACTCTGTTTTCTAATTAGTTATAAACTGAATTTGAGATATCACTGAATAACAAAGATGTAGAATAGCTCTTCCCCTTTCCAGAAATGTATCATAATGGAATAGAAGATCTTTCTACACTGAGTTATGGAAAAAATTCAGATATTGTCTTACACAGTTTCAAAACAGCAGTTGAGTTAGCTGGAGAGGATTTTCACCATCTTACAATGGTCCTTTGGCTTGGGGGTCAATAGAAAACTTATAGAAGACTTCAAAAGCTTTCCAAAAAGTATTCAATTGCATTCATAGCCATTCAAGTTTAAAAGATATGAAATCTCAAAGTCAGGTCAATCCTGTTAAAAAACAGAACTCACCGGCTTCAAAACACAAGAATTTGGGAACAAACTCAAATTTTGAAACTTAGCTCAAAACTCAAGTCCGATGGCTAGAACTTGATCCATAACTAATCATTCGCTTTGGAGCTAAATGGAGTCTTAAAAGAGACTTGACGACCTTCTTATCCATATCATATCACTATGGATCTTCATGCTTAACCAAAATCTTACTCCGGCGAAGTCGAGCTAAACTCTCGCCAGGAACAAAGAACTCTGGTTCACCTCTAGAAAAGAAACATTTTACCTTGTCCACAAGATATCAGCAACTGATAATTGGACTTAATATGAATATGAAGCCATTTCTTTCATGGGGGATGGTCAAAGTATCAAGTGGGATACTGACGGTACTACGTGCCTTACTAAAAGAAAAGTCTAACCCGGTATATCCAGATACGTCTAGAGGTGGCCTTAATATCGATCACTCGCAAACGTACTCTACACGGGTCGCTACCGGAGTTAGTGTACCTGCAGAAGACAAACAATCCCCTTTCACACCTTCACACCTCAAGGGCGGCACGGGGAAACATGACAGGCAGTCACAATAATATATATAGAAGTAAATGCATACGACTCTGGTATGAGTCGCCCTTGAGCGAAGTCATGTCCCGAGGTACATGGCTGTAAATACGTCTATACAACAAAGACTCCCGTACGAACCGGCTTATACACGCTCGGGCATACGTGTTTCGCATGCTCCCATAGAACATGAATGGTTCTAGAGATGCATACTATCGGATTATACACCACCCGACGGGGGCTCCCACTAATTTTGTGTCATGCTGGGATACCGCGTGTCATATGTTCTCAGAAACATGAAAAGTTTCAGAGACTCATATTAAATTTTCGTGCTAAGCCACGAAAATTTCACATACCATAGCTCGTATGCAGAGTTTACCGAGATTGATCCACTCTCGGTGGCGTACCTTACCTCTTACCTTATAGATGGAGCGTCGTTACAGAATAATATAACAAGTTAGTTCACCACCTTTATAACTTATACTAGTAATAGTCCTTAATGGGCATATAGCTAATTCTCACTCGACTACTTCGGAGTTTTCAAAAATAGGCTCTTTTTGAGCGTGCTGTTCCCAATGAATCTCTGATACCATGTCTGTGGGTACCAGAGTCCACACCTCCAAGGATCTCATTTGGTGGTGTTGTGTGATGCGGCACCTAACAGCACACACAAAAAGGATACCAAAACATATAAAGTTTTCATTTCATAATAAGAAGAGTCTACACAAGAGTGTACCACAGAAGTACACACGCAGCGGAAAATACATACTCATAATCTCACCTAACTAAGCAGGAGAGAAGACGTCCATGCCCTAGGACGCTTCTCACTAGCAACATGAAGAACATTCAGCAGCGGCGTGGCTCACATGAGATTTATCTCGACACCTCGAGTCTCATGTACAACATGAACAGCAGAAATAAAACTAATACCTGCAAAAATCGTTAAAGCGCAAACGTGAGCATAAGGCTCAGCAAGACTTAACAGTCTCACTAGACATATGCAGGGTGAATACTAACATAGGTAAGGAATGGCATAAAAGACTCGCCTACAAGTGGATCCTTATAATCATGTTTTAAGTTGCAAATGACATTCCCCAAGCACGGCACATCATGGGCTCCACAATCAAACAAGAAACGCTTTACCAATGATATGACATGCTCAGAGCACATAATGCTATTATAGCTAAAGTATGGGGAAATTGTAAAATTTCAATTGTACTATCTCTAAATCATACAAGGTTGCAACGTAATTATAATTCAATACAATATGATTTTCTGACTTCTTTAGTATTTACTACGTCATGACACAGTGAACAAGTGGTACTCTATTACTGCGAGGGACAGTGATTGCAATCAGGGCACACCCGGACAACACGACACATACACACTTTCGGAAATGCCAGCGAGTACATCGCGCAGTACCTACGTAGCACTTCAGTACTATTCGTATATGGCAACCTTTCGCGAGACACTCAAATGCCGAACCGGTCGATCCATCACGAGCAGGAGGTCCCTGCGTGGGGCGTACTCTGACGTGCCCACCAGCAGATTTACACCTTGCTGCCCTCAACCCACACCTATAAAACGGAACGGTATGCCTCGACACCCAAGTGACCAAGCTACGTCAGTTTATTGGATTCCATATGTCCATTATGTTGCCGGTACAAGTCAAGCTTGTTCAGCGAGGCCGCACACGAAGCGGGCCTTAATCGACATAGGCAGGGCTATGCGACCGAGACTCAATTCTCGCCGCTTCCTATCCCTTCTGTAGGTTCGAAGAGAACGTGAAAAGCTACCAGAGGGGGGGGTGAATGGTAGATTTAAAAATCTTACGCAGCGGAAACAATTAAACCCCAACCCCTTCGGCAGAAAAACGATCTCTTAAAGAAATCGTGTGTGAGACTAATCTAAATGTGTTTCACCATGACAAAAGTGATGGATATCAGAGAGAATTAAGTCACAAAGACAACACAAAAGGAATCACTCAAATCCGTCGAGAAAAACTCAAGCTATGATTGAAAGATCAAACAAGGTCAATCTGCCCAACCTGAGAAAAAAACAGTTCTGGAATCCTTCAAAGAAACTCGTGTAGATCATAAAACACAAATCCAATGACCGTGAAATTTTGACATATGATAGATAATCAAGTTGTTAAGACAACCCAAAAAGAATCACGTCAATTGGATCTGTAAAACTCGAGTTATGATAAAACCACCGACGAAAGGTAGTGCTGTCTAGAAACTCGACGAGTAAAACTTGTCTGGAACAAGTCGGACGAACAAGGCACAAAAGTTCCTTCAAACTACGAATTTTATTCAATAGAACACAAGAGTAACAGCCCCAAAGTCGTGCACCACGAGCTCTGGGCTCTCTTGCTTATATAACCAGGCCTTAGGCCAACCCAATATCAACTAGGACTCCAATCCTACTCAGATCAGGAATCGTAACTTTCCATAACTGCTCAAGATTCTTCTATACGCAGATAGAAGCAATCTTAAGACTTCCAAACACCTTAGGAACGTATCCCACATTCCTAAACAACTCAAATTCATGACACACACGAAAGCCTAACATAATCAACCCGATACTTTCCATACCGAGCCATAACCGACTCCGCCGCAGCCAAAGTCATCAACCGGTACGATCCGATCCTTCCAACCAGATCTTCCCACCCATAAGCCATCTTCGGAACCATGTTTCCACGTCATGCACCGCATGCATACGTGCGGACACTTTCCTTCGACGTTCAGTAACCATCATATGCACTGCCCTTGATTCAATCATCTCGCGTGACCTCCTGACCAGCTCAACCACAGTTCCTCCCGAACTTGGTTGTTGGAACCTCATCTCCTCCCTGAGACTAGTCCAATGGATCCCGTCACCAGCCATGTCTTGAACTCAAGCAACACCTGCACATGAATAAACGACCAATCCATACGAGCCCAAGTCCTCGACTTGACTCAAGTTAGTTCCAAACACAACACCTTACGTGAGAACCTCACATAAGCATGTTGCAAAGCATAGCAAAACGATATCAGCCATATCATCCAAAACGCACCAAAAACATAGTAAAAGAATACTAAGCAAACTTTCTAACAATGTAAAGCAAGTACGAAACATTGCAAATGAAAAGCAGAAGCACTGCGGTCAAGTTCCGGACCTTGCCAGAGCAACCCGGACCTTGAGCCAGAGCTAACAAAAGCTAGTAAAACCTAGCGCCAGAACTTACCAGAGCTAGTATAACCAAACTCCCGCCGGAGCTTACAAAACTAGCAGGACCTAGCACCGGAGCTAACGAGAACTAGTCGGAACTAGTAAACCCAAAAGCCGGAGCTAGAAAAATCAACTCGGAGCTTAGCAAAAACACGCCGGAGCTATCAAAGACATGTCGGAGCTAAAGACAAAACTCATCGGAGCTGACCAAAGCTAGTCGGACCTAGCATCGAACGTAACCGGAGCTACCCAAAACAAGCCGAACCTACCGTCGGACCTTGTTGTAGCTCAGAGCTAGAGTCGGACCTTGATAAAAAGGTGTTTTGGTGATATTTAAAACTTTTATCATCAAAGCAAGTGTATTCACTACAAGCCAATGTATTCAGCACACACAGGTCTTACAATCTCCCCCTTGATGAATGCATTGGCAACACCATTTAAAATCCGAACATTTGCTTATTCACATAAAAGTTTTGAAGGCAATTTCTCCCCTTTTGTAAATCAAAAGTAAAATGAGAAGAAAATCTCTCCCCCTTTATTATCTCTCCTTATGCCCCCTTTATTTTCTCTCCTTATGCACATATTCTCTTTCTCTTCATGCTTATCTCTCCCCCTTTGACAATGTATTCAGCAAGTCATGAGCATATAAACAAATTATCTCTCCCTCTTTAGTTGTTATGAGCATATTATAATATATACATATAAACAAAGCTCATCCAAGTCATACTATCAAGTACCTTACATTATCACATCAATGAAATACATAAAGTAGTGTAAGCCATGCTAGAGATCAAATGTAATTTTCAATTTAAGCAAGTCATGATCTCACAACCTTAACTATTTCAAAACCGGAAAGCATGACACTACTTCCTGCATTTTATTATTTTTCAAAACATAAATTTAGATCATATGATATTTTCAAGAGAATATATGCACATCTGCCTTATTCTAACCAACCAAGCCAAGCCTATGTCATTTGACAATCAGAAGCTTAAGGACATGGTTTTAGTCATACACAACTTCTTCCAAGTTCATCTCTAAGTGCAATGATAAGCTATCTCAAAAGAAGAAGTGCGATGCATGCATATTCTCTTGATCTTTTCTCAATTTATATTTGTTCATAAAAACTCAACATGTGAGTTGATTACTTGATGAATTCTTAATGATTAAAAGCACTTGTGAACATGTAACAAGTTCAAAACAGCAACAAAGTTCGACCATGACCAGTTTTAGTGTAAGTAATTATTCCAATTACTAGACATGGCAAAAACTACAAAATGTATAACACGAGTAATGTAGTAAGAACTTTCAGCATGTAAAAGGAATCACAAAGTCATATATGTATGAAATACTATGCTCATATTATTTTAATTTCAGATTCACACATAGACTTTCCTAGTTTCAAAAACTCCCCCTCAATTTAAGCCATGAGGATGCATAACCCCTATTTCACTACGAATGTAACAAAACCGAGTGAAATCCAAAGGTTTTGTAAAAATGTCAGCCAATTGTTGTTCGGTATCTACATGGTGAAGCACAATGTTTCCTTTTCCAATGTTATCTCGGAGAAAGTGATACCTAATGTCAATGTGCTTAGTTCTAGAATGTTGCACGGGGTTTTTAGCAATGCAAATGGCACTAGTGTTATCACATAACAGTGGAACACTATCTAGATCAACCCCATAGTCCTTAAGTGTTTGAACAATCCAAAGAATTTGTGAGCAAGCACTAGCAGCAGCTACATATTCAGATTCGGCTGTGGATTGAGCAACTGAATTTTGTTTTCTAGAGGACCAAGCAACAAGAGAATTACCAAGAAAATAACAAGCACCGGAAGTACTTTTCCTATCAATCCTACAACCCCCAAAATCAGCATCCGAAAAAGCTTTCAAAGTAGCGGTTGAGGAAGAAGGAAGAAAAATTCCAAATTCTTGTGTTCCATGTAAGTACCTGATAATCCTTTTGACGGCTTGACGATTTGAAACATGTGGGGAAGCTTAAAACCGTGCACAAAGACATACGCTGAATTGTATGTCTGGTCTTGATGCCGTGAGGTACAAAAGTGATCCGATCATGCTTCTATATTCTTTTTGATTCATAGGTTCACCATCTTCATCAAGTTCAAGTGTTGTTGCTGTTCCCATTGGTGTCCAAAGAGGCTTGCTGTTGTTCATGTTGAAGCGCCTTAGAAGGTCTTTGGTATACTTCATTTGATGCACAAAGGTACCCTCCTTGGTTTGCTTGATTTACAGCCCCAAAAAGTAAGTGAGTTCACCCATCATACTCATTTCAAATTCGGAACTCATCATTGCTGAAAACATGGACACAAGATCATGAGAAGCACAAACAAAGATAATATCATCCACATACACTTGAACGAATAATGAGTCATAGCCATGTTTAAGCACAAAAAGAGTTTTATCAACCTTGCCCATGGTAAACCCCTTTTCAAGTAAGAATGTTTTTAACCTATCATACCATGCTCTAGGGGCTTGTTTGAGACCGTATAAGGCTTTGGACAGTTTGTAAACATGATTAGGAAAATCTAGATTTTCAAAACCCGGTGGTTGTTTGACATAAACCTCCTCATCTATGTAGCCATTAAGAAAAGCACTTTTAACATCCATTTGAAATAGCTTAAAACCTTTAGATGCTGCAAAAGCTAACAAAATTCTTATGGCTTGTAATCTAGCGACAGGAGCAAAAGTTTCATCAAAATCTAGACCTTCAACTTGAGTGAAACCTTGAGCAACCAACCTAGCCTTATTCCTAACCACAACCCCATCCTCACTTTGTTTATTTTTATATACCCATTTAGTTCCAATTAAAGTGTGACCTTGAAGTGGAGATACAAGTTTCAAAACATTATTTCTTTCAAAATTTCTAACTCTTCTTGCATGGCAATAATCCAAGATTCATTAGTGAGTGCGTGTGATATATCTTTGGGTTCAAAAGAAGCAACAAAAGCAGAATGAGCATAGGAGTTTGGATCGCAAAACCTGGACCGTGTGACTCGTTCGTGCAAGCTTCCAATCATCTGTTGTGGGGGATGATCTTTGTAAAACCGTAGAGGAACAGATGTCTCACAAGCTTCTTCTTCTTCATGTTCATCACAAATCGATGAGCTTGTGGCTTGAGGATGATTTGTATCAGCATTGATGGTTGTCGGTGCTGGTTGAGAATTAACATTCGGAGCTAAACCAAAGTCTTTAGCTGCTGAATTTTCTAGCAGCAACTCCAATTCTTCCTCATCTTCAATGAAAATGCTCTCCCCCTGCGGATATGGATCTGGACCTGCAATGTTTGAGCTAGTACCTGGGCTAGATTCATCAAAAGACACTTCACAAGTCTCCACAATTTTGTTAGTGTCAAGTAAAAGCACACGGTAGCCTCTAGTATGATATGGATAACCAAGAAACATGCCATCAATGGATCGAGGTTCAAATTTATCAAGATTACCATGTTTCTTAACAAAGCATTTGCAACTAAAGACCCGAAAGTGTGTAACACTAGGCCTATGTCCAAACCGAAGATCATATGGTGTTATACCTAGCTTAGCACGCAAGAAAACACGATTTGAGACATAACAAGCGGTTGCTAATGCATCAGCCCAAAATTTCCTAGGAGTTTGATATTCATCAAGCATAGTCCTAGCCATCTCAACTAAGGTTCTGTTCATTCTTTCTACAACACCGTTTTGTTGAGGTACATATGGGGAAGAAAGTTGATGATCTATTCCATTTTCAGCACAAAAGTGATCAAAAGATTGATTTTTAAATTCAGTTCCATTATCACTTCTAATTGCCTTTAAAGATCCTGGGTGATCAATTGATAATCCAAGAAATAAAGTCCTAAAGTGACTAAAAGCTTCATTCTTAGACGCCATAAAGTAAACCCAAGAGTATCTAGAATAATCATCAACAATAACATGAACATACCATTTACCTCCGAAGGATTGAACACGTGAAGGTCTTACGGTGTCAAGATGCAAAAGTTGACATGGTTCAGTTGACATGATCATTGTGAGAGGAGTATGTGAACCTGCAACTGTCTTAGCATGTCTACAAGAAGAGCACACAATTTCTTTGTCCTCTTTAAGCTTAGGCAGCCCACGTATGCGATCAAGAGCACTAACACGCCTTAGGTGATCAAAGCCTACGTGACCAAGTCTACGATGCCAAAAATATAAGTCATTTGAATCATTAGCAACTAGACACCTATGCTTAGAGAAAGAAATATCAAAATCAGCTTTAAAAACTCTTCCAAACCGAGACATGTTAAAAATAAGCTCACTCTTTGAACCTACAACTTTGCAGCAGTTTTTATTGAAAATAATTTCTAGATTTTCATCTATCAATTGTGCAACAGAAAGCAAGTTGTATTTCAAATTTTTGACAAGTGCCACATCCTTCAAAGTGTAGTGATCATTTACTCTAACCGAACCCTTAGCAATTATAGGAGTTGAAGAATTATCGGCAAAAGTAACATTCTCTACACGTGACACAAAAGAGAGGGAGGAGAACCAATCTTTGTTACCGGTCATGTGGCGTGAGCAACCTGAATCCACAATCCAAATGTTCTCCTTCCTCAAACGTGTAACCTACATAGAAGCACAATACGTCGATGACTCAATACCGGGGTTAGTCAAAAGGCATTTAGGAATCCAGTACTGAGTCACGCGACGTGCAGTAGGAAAAACACGCGAAAGCTGAGACAAAACAGCAGGTTTATGAGTCAAAGTTTGAAATTTTTTATTCTTAACTACTGACCTATAAGGTGTTACTTGTGTAGCACATAAATCAGTAGCTCCGGAGGCAAACTTTGAATGTTTCTGACTCAAAATAGCAGGTTGTACATTCAGTTCAATGTGTGCAGCAAATTTTGCATGAAAGTTATGAGATCTAGCAACCATTCTTTCCCTTTTCTGTTGTTTAGCTAGTCTATAATAAAAATTCATGACATGACCATCTCTACCACAGAAGGTACAATGAAATTTAACTTTGTGTTCATGTCTAGATGAGCAAGCAATATTTTTATTTGAAACCGAATGAGACAACACTTCTGCAGATTTGAAAACCACTCCTTTTTGTTTAGGAACTGTTTGAATCAAACCACTTCCTAATGAATTTACAATTTTAGGTGGATGTGCCTTAGCATGAGCATGAGAATCAAAACCTAAACCAGTTTTATCATTGCAGGACTTGGAAGAATTCAGCAGTAAGTTTAGGTTCTTATTCCCATTACAAAACCGATCTAATGTCCTATGCATGTCATCAAGTTTATTGGACAGATCAAGGCAATTTTCACATGAAGTTTTTCCTTTTAGTTTGCAATTGGAACAAAATTTAACTTCATGAGAACATAAAGAATTGTTCAATATAGAAATTTTATTCATAGCATCCTGTAGTTTCTTATTAAGATCATCACAAGTAGAACAATGCAAATCAATTGTAGAACAGCTAGCATCTTTCAAGTTTTTATCATTAAGTGCAGCAAGCTCTTTGTTCTTTTCAATTTCTAACTCAAGTTTATCAAGTGTGGAGGTGTGCGCACTTCTTAATGAGGACAATTGTTCATATATTAAATCACATGAGGAACATGCATCATCACTAGGAATCAAAGTTTTTAAACGGTTGATTTCAGATTCTAGTGATTCAATTTTAGCAGCACTATCCCTAAGCTTTTTGTCCTTTTTCTTAACAATAACAGTGGCACAAGAAATAGCATCACACATTTCTTCGCAAGTAGGACATACCTCTTCATTGTCGCTGTTGTGTTCTGCCTCCTCCATACTTGATCTTGACTTGCCCGCCATAAAGCACAAGTTTGCCAAATCATCTTCATCACTTCCAATGTCCACGTCACTTGAACTGAACTCTTGAAGTACGATGATGAGACTGTTGATCATCTTGCATCCTATGATACCTTTCTTCTTCATGTTGGAATTTCCAGAGGAGGTCCGGACCTTACTTTGTTTTTCTTCCCGGGTGGTCGGACCTGAAAGGTTAGGGCATTCTGTACGAAAGTGTCCTATTTTACCACATTCAAAACAGCGTTGAGGTCCGGAGCTTCCTCTCCTTCTAGTTCTCACATTTTGCAATGCTTTTGAGAATCTAGTAGAGATGAGTGTCAACTCCTCTTCTGGAAATTCTTCGATCTGCTCCAGGGTTAGTGAGGACAACAAAGCAAGAGTATTGCAAGATGATGATTGACCGGAGCTAGACATATCACGTTGTGAAACAAATGCAATAGACTTATTTGGGTTCTTACGTGCTAGGATGTCAATTTCATGAGTTTTTAGTTTAGAATAGAGTACATCTAATGTAAGAGAACTCATGACAGTAGATTCACAAATAGATGTGACTTTCATCTCTCAAATTGACATATCTAATGCACTTAGCAATTGCCAAGCATTTTCAGCATCTGAAAAATTAACATTGACACTACGCAAGTTGCTGAGAATTTTATTAAAGCGAGCAAAAAGGTCATCAATAGACTCACCGGGTTGCATCTCGAAGCGCATGTATTCCTTTTTGAACATGTCTTGCCTTACCTCTTTGAACGTGCTGGATCCTTTGTGGTAGTCACAAAGTGCTTTCCACACATCGTATGCAGATCGGAGGTGTGCAACACGGTCGAAGTCGCTTTGAGTTAATCCTTGTATGATCAAGTTCCGAGCCTTGTTGTTGTTGTCGACATCTCTCAGATTTGTAGCTGTAACTTGATCGTTTGATGGCACTTCGTAAGGCTCGTATACCTTCTCCCATATTGCAAAGCCTTGTGCCTGGATGAAAGCCTCCGTGCGTGCCTTCCAAACCTGGAAATCAATACCAGCAAACACACAAGCTTTGGCGGAGAACTTCTCCATGATGATTAGTCAAAAACACGCGCAAATCACAAAGATTAGAGCACTTTGGCTCTGATACCAATTGTAGGATCAAAGAGCACGTGAAAAGCTACCAGAGGGGGGGTGAATGGTAGATTTAAAAATCTTACGCCGCGGAAACAATTAAACCCCAACCCCTTCGGCAGAAAAACGATCTCTTAAAGAAATCATGTGTGAGACTAATCTAAATGTGTTTCACCGTGACAAAAGTGATGGATATCAGAGAGAATTAAGTAACGAAGACAACACAAAAGTAATCACTCAAATCCGTCGTGAAAAACTCAAGCTATGATGGAAAGATCAAGCAAGGTCAATCTGCCCTACCCGAGAAAAAAACAGTTCTGGAATCCTGCAAAGAAACTCGTGTAGATCAGAAACCACAAATCCAATGACCGTGAAATTTTTACATAAGATAGATAATCAAGTTGTGAAGACAACCAAAAAAGAATCACGTCAATTGGATCTGTAAAACGCGAGTTATGATAAAACCACCGACGAAAGGTAGTGCTGTCCAGAAACTCGACGAGTAAAACTTGTCTGGAACAAGTCGGACGAACAAGGCACGAAAGTTCCTTCAAACTACAAATTTTATTCAATAGAACACAAGAGGAACAGCCCCAAAGTCGTGCACCACGAGCTCTGGGCTCCCTTGCTTATATAACCAGGCCTTAGGCCAACCCAATATCAACTAGGACTCCAATCCTACTCAGATCACGAATCGTAACATTCCATAACTGCTCAAGATTCTTCTATACGCAGATAGAAGCAATCTTAAGACTTTCAAACACTTTAGGAACGTATCCCACATTCCTAAACAACTCAAATTCATGACACACACGAAATCCTAACATAATCAACTCGATACTTTCCATACTGAGCCATAACAGACTCCGCCGCAGCCAAAGTCATCAACCGGTACGATCCGATCCTTCCAACCAGATCTTCCCATCCATAAGACATCTTCGGAACCATGTTTCCACGTCATGCACCGCATGCATACGTGCGAACACTTTCCTTCGACGTTCAGTAACCTTCAGATGCACTGCCCTTGATTCAATCATCCCGCGTGACCTCCTGACCAGCTCAACCACAGTTCCTCTCGAACTTCGTTGTTGGAACCTCATCTCCTCCCTGGGACTAGTCCAATGGATCCCGTCACCAGCCATGTCTTGAACTCAAGCAACACCTGCACATGAATAAACAACCAATCCATACGAGCCCAAGTCCTCGACATGACTCAAGTTAGTGCCAAACACAACACCT
The DNA here is from genome assembly GCA_036927565.1 of Tuctoria greenei. Taxonomy (NCBI): domain Eukaryota; kingdom Viridiplantae; phylum Streptophyta; class Magnoliopsida; order Poales; family Poaceae; genus Tuctoria; species Tuctoria greenei. Next base: position 205,127,773 of record JAYESD010000001.1, read on the forward strand.
TACGTGAGAACCTCACATAAGCATGTTGCAAAGCATAGCAAAACGATATCAGCCATATCATCCAAAACGCACCAAAAACTTAGTAAAAGAATACTAAGCAAACTTTCCAACAATGTAAAGCAAGTACGAAACATTGCAAATGAAAAGCAGAAGCACTCTGGTCAAGTTCCGGACCTTGCCAGAGCAACCCGGACCTTGAGCCAGAGCTAACAAAAGCTAGTAAAACCTAGCGCCGAAACTTACCAGAGCTAGTATAACCAAACTCCTGCCGGAGCTTACAAAACTAGCAATACCTAGCACCGGAGCTAACCAGAACTAGTCAGAACTAGTAAACCCAAAAGCCGGAGCTAGAAAAATCAACTCAGAGCTTAGCAAAAACACGCCGAAGCTATCAAAGACATGTCGGAGCTAAAGACAAAACTCATCGGAGCTGACCAAAGCTAGTCGGACCTAGCATCGAACGTAACCGGAGCTACCCAAAACAAGCCGAACCTACCGTCGGACCTTGTTGTAGCTCAGAGCTAGAGTCGGACCTTGATAAAAAGGTGTTTTCGTGATATTTAAAACTTTTATCATCAAAGCATGTGTATTCACTACAAGCCAATGTATTCAGCACACACAGGTCTTACACCTTCCCTGCCCAGTCTCAATTGCATTATATTAATCCATTTTCTATCTAACCAATCCTGTGAGATATGTCCTACATCTCTCGCGAGTAGATTCCAACTACTCGACTTCTACCTGATTTCCTATGCATTAGCAAAGCAGTTACTACAGGTCAAATTGTAACTCGTTTCAACCAATCCCGGGGATCTTTTTGGCCATGCAAGTGGAGTATCAATCATCCTAAACGTAATGCACATTTAATATGCTAATTATCATAGTGATAAAGTAAAATTTTAAAAACGACTTAAATGCAAACCGGGGCGCTTTAATTTGCGACTCGAATAAATGTCAATTGTTAGGGCTTGGTCTTCCTCCGGAGAACCTGCCATGGAACTTCAGTGGAAACACCTTGTCCTTCTCCTCCAAGCGAAGTTTCTTGTCGATCACCTATCAGCACGTTCCTATCGACATGATATGCATGTAAGTAATTAAGTAATTAAGTAATTTAAGAATTGTCGGTGGTTTTGATCCGGTAGATCTCCCGACACAACTAAAGTGTTAGAGGAGTTTGAGGTTCGGTATGGGCGCACGGAGATTCCAGAAGGTGAGATGTCGAGTGACACAAGGGACACGAAGATTTACGTGGTTCGGGCCGCCTGAGCGTAATACCCTACTCCACGGGGTGTGTTGGTGTTGTATTGGATGTATGAGCTCAACGTCAGTTGAGAGTGTAAAGTCCGCGTGTCTCCGGAGAGTGTGTCCTATGTATCATCGGCCTGTCCTTTTATAGTACAAGGGCAGGCCGTTACAAGTTAGTCTGGCCCGACATGTGGCCTCGGCGGTTACTGATATTGGTACACATTCAACACGTTTAGTTGCCCTTAATGACCGAGTTATGGGCTTCAACAGCACCGTTACTGGTAATTAAGGTCGTCCAATCGTGTGTCATTAATATAGTATTAATGACACTTGATCGGGTCTTGAAGTCCTTGATTCCCCTTTGAAGATCCGGAGCCGTCGTGGAGTCTACCGGAGGTTAGAGGCTGAAGATCCAACAGTTGGACACGTGGCAGCGCCGGAGAACACTGTGGGGAACAGATAGGTCCGGTGCTACCCGACACGTGTCAGTTCTGGAGCTTCCCTCGGTCTGGGGTTAGGTCCGGGGGTGCCATTTCAGTACATAGCCCGAAGCTTCCCCCTTGTGGGCGGTAGCTCCGGTTTGATAGTACACGTGGCGACCCTGGGACTAACCGTGTTGGAGAAGCGGGTCCGGTTATGTCTGACATGTGGGCCTCCGAAAGTCTTCAAATCAAGTAGATGACTTTCCCTTAAGATCTTTGCAATCCCAAGGAGTATATGGTACCCAGGGTACCGACAAGAATAGATTCCACGGGGTTGTGTAAACTCTAAGGACGAGGAGTCTGACTAGGAAGGACATATATGCCTCTGTTGTGTGGATAAACAAAGGATGGAGTCAAGTGGTCATAGTAGTATCGAGATGTGAATTGAAAGGTGCAATGTAAGCACACATTGCAACTTGGCGCTCAACACTCGATGCTATGCCACTCAAGGTTGATAAAGCTGAATGGTGTGGAAGTGTTGGACTGGTAGTGTAAGGATGACTAAAGAATCAAGGGGGACATCAAAAACTTAAGTATGAGTGGAGTGTACAAGACGAAGGTCGCGATTCAGTAGTCGACCAATGAACTTGACTTAACTTATAAATGAGTAAACCTAGTTAAGTGAGCAGTGCTGTCGTAGGGTCCTGACTTAGGATGTACCATGATGGAACCTAACGACACTTGGGACTGGATTGAGATCAACATGGCTTGGACTTAAGAAGTCATTACAAGCATTGTTAACCTTGCATGAGTACAAAGAAAACATTGAAATGACTTTTTGGTAAAGTAGTTTCTACGGCAAGCTTCTTGAGCATCGTTCAAGTGCTTACACTATGACACTAATGTAGTGTCTCCCGCAAGCCTGTCCAGGTGTGCTCGATAAGCTCTTGGGACTTAAACATGATGTGAGACCTTGCCGTGAAGGCATGCATTGCCATCTCTAGAAGATCGGATTAGCGAGGTCCACATCGACCCAAACTCGTCAATGGGGTGAGCGGAATCCCGAACACCACCTGGTGAGTCTTAAGGCTAGTGATGTCGACTCGGTTGTTGATAAGCGACTCGACGAACCTGCCGTCGATGAAGTGGTACACCAAGTTAACCAATCCTGTGATCGGCTATGGAACATCCTCGACACAACCAAGGAACTCTTATCCAAGGTTCCCCTTGGTCTAGTTATCCTTGTTGGTCGCAACGTTCTTGCATCCTCTACTCCAGGTCATCGGTGATCACCGACACACCTGGTTTGACCTAGAAAACATTTCATCGAGCACCCTGGCTACACTCAGGACTCAACGAGTCTCGCCTCGACTAAACCCCAATTTGGCTAAACGACCATTGTACGATGAGTCGTGCTGGTGTTTCAGCACCACACACATCACAAGCATCCTTCATCTCGATGCCAGGACACGATGACGGCTCGAGCATCACGACGACATCATATGGTCAACGATGTCGACGTGGGTCATGGTGGAGCATCACGAGCACACACGGACAAGCCAACGTGATACAAACGACAAATGAGGTCGACTTGGGGACTCCTATATGAATGATATTAATGCAGAACATGGACGTACGGCTTGACAACACATGAGTACCATTTACGATTACAACGAACAGACTTCGATGACATCAAGCAATGCAGTTTTGGGCAAGGCTCACCTTGTAGGCATTTTGCCGAACATCTTGGGTGTGTACTTGATTTCCGTCGCTTCATCACCATTAAAAGGGCATCTTGGCACTTAGGCTTGTCGGTCGCAACATCATCCTACCCCTACATCACAGATGAGTTCTAAACATCAACAAAGTTGGTTCTTTCTTCGTGAATATTTTATCGAACACCTTGGCTGCAGTCACTGATCCAATCACTCTTGCAAAATAAGAGCTAACCTTGGAACAGTTGTCGATGCGAGTGTGTCAACAACGTGTTCCTGCATATCCTTAATCCCTCATATCACTCGCAACACCGTTTGGACTTTGCACGTGATCAGAATGTCGTGTTGACGCCATGTAAAAGATGACGCCAAGAAAATGACACAAGGCAACACATCACAGCTTAGGTGCGAACTTCCCAGGGATGCATGGGCGGTGGGACATGCTGCTGCATTGTCGTGAGACGGGGATGCGTAGTGGAGGTATGAACGGCCAGTGTCATGGACGGCGGCGTGGACGGCGATCAACGTTATGACCATGGCACTTGGTAGGTGGGCAGGACAGCACAACTTGGGTCACTGTGGACATGACGCACAAGGAAACTAAGCACGGCGTGAGCGGGACAGATGGGAGCCGGACCGGAGAGATGCAGCGGAGGCGCGCCCTCGCAGAGGATGGCACGGCGCAATGTGCCACGCGCATGAACTGGAGCAGGACGCGAGCGCGGCCGCGACTTGGGGCATGGGCGGCAGTGCTGCTCGGGGCGCCGTGGACAGGAGCTAGGAGGGCCGACGACAGAGCAGCTCGGCAGGGAGGAGTTGGCGGGGAAAGCGTGCGGACGGCGGCGCTCAGCCATGGCAGGCGGACGGTGGCGGGAGGCGCTGGCGGCGGTGAGCACGCCGGGCATGAGGCGAAGTGGAGTGAGTTGGGATGCGGGAGCGGCGGTCAGGGCGCGCGGGCAAGCCGGCCGCCGTGAGGTGGAGCGCGACCGGACGCTCAGCGCATGCGGTGCTGTGGCCGGACGCCGGAGGGAGCCGAGCGGGAAGATAAGGACCGAGAGAGGAAGAAAACTTGAGTTTCTATAGCTCGGGTAAGACTGACCTATGGGACCCACTCCAAATTTTCCCCTTATCCACTTCATTCCAGATGCAAAATATCTCAATCCATTGAGCAGCTTACCAGTGGGGCCCACCTTTTTCCTAGTACTGAGGATAAGTATGACATGTGGGTCTCACTTTCTTCTCCCTTCTCTTTTCAAAATTCAAATAGAGCTAGCAAACATGATTCAAAAATATTCAACTTTGGCCCAATGACTAAATAAAATGTGGAGAATTTTATGGTGCAATCAGATTTCAAAACTGAGCAAGTTGAATTTGAACTCAGGTTTGAATTTGAATTCAAGTGGTGATACTTGACTCAAGGAAGTAAATAGTAGATTAGGTTCAAAAATCCTGAAACTTTGAAGTTACCCTTTTTGAACCATAAGAGACCTCGGGAAAAATTTGGAGTCGATTTGGACCAGGTCGAGCACAAAGTTTAAATTTGAAGTCGACGTTGATTAAACTCCCAGTACGTGTCCAATAAATGGAAAACGTGCTTCAAAAATTTTGAAACTTTACCGAGAGTCTAATTGAAATATTAGAAGGTCATGGAAAAATTTACGGCATGAGATTTGAATATTTTTGGATGTCCCATTTTAGGGTTGGAATTATTCCTTTTTCTTCCTCTCTATTTTGTTTTCTTTTCTCTTGTAATTCTTCATTGAAAATGTGAATACTTGGAAATTAAGGATTTTACACCTTAAGTTCCGAAATACAATAGCAAACATGTGCTATATGTAAAATTTTAACAAGTCCCTATTTTAAGTGAACATTGGTTAACTCATATGGTTCATGTGAGTTTGGATTTCCAAGTCCATTTTCAAAATTTTTAAGTTCACATTTTCGCGTTTTTGTTCTTCCGAAAAACGGGCTTTTACACTAGGGTTAAGGACGCAAAAAATCGGACAAGTACGAAGATGACCGGACTAGTCCGAACTTTTCCAGGGGCTATATCGGACTAGTCCGTTGAATACTGGACTAGTCCGGCCTAACCGACACTCTACAGACTAGTCTGCATGGGCAGACTAGTCCGGGCAACCACGGACTTGTCTGTGGTCACCTGACAAGAAATTTTAGCCCATTCATATATATTTGAAGGTTCATATTTAGAGAAAAGACAGGCAAAACACATCAAATAATCTTGATGAATATGATCAGTAAGCATACACCAATCAAGGAATGATCATAATTCACCAAGATCTAGTAATTGACATAGTTTTTCGGAGAAAATTGAGAGAGATGATTTTCACAATCCAATCAACATATTTTGAAGAATTCATACAGGTATGCAACATTTCAAGCCACACTCCGAGCATCAAGGATATTTAGTTCATTTCAAAGTTCACAAAAACGCTTTTCATCAAGTGGCTTGGTGAATATGTCGGCCAATTGCTTTTGAGTGTTGACATGTGAAAAGGCTATGTCTCCTTTCATGGCATGATCTCTCAAAAAGTAATGTCTTATGTCTATGTGTTTAGTTCTGGAGTGCTCAACTGGGTTGTGGGCAATTTTAATGGCACTCTCATTGTCACAAAGGAGTGGAATATGGTTCATATTGTAACCATAGTCCCTTAGAGTTTGTCGCATCCAAAGGAGTTGTGCACAACAACTCCCGGATGCCATACTCCGCTTCGGCTGTGGATAAGGCAATAGAATTTTGTTTCTTGGAGGACCAAGAAACTAAGGATCTCCCTAGGAATTGGCATGTACCGGAAGTGCTTTTTCTATCTACTTTGCACTTGGCATAATCTGCATCGGAGTAACCAATGAGATTTAATTTTGAGCCTTTTGGGTACCAAAGACCAAGGTTGGGTGTATGAACCAAATATCTCAAGATCCTTTTTATGGCTGTCAAGTGACATTCATTAGGATTGGCTTGAAATCTTGTACACAAACATACACTCAACATAATATCTGGCCTAGATGCACATAAATAGAGTAGAGATCCAATCATGGAGCAATATACCTTTTGGTCGACGCTAGGTCCATCTTCATTGAGATCTAAGTGGCCATTCGTTGCCATAGGGGTTTTTATGGGCTTCGCCTTGTCCATGCCAAACTTCTTAAGTATGTCCTGCGTGTACTTGGTTTGGCTTAGGAATGTCCGTTCCTTCTGTTGCCGCACTTGGAATCCCAAGAAGTACTTTAATTCTCCCATCATTGACATTTCAAACCTGTCTGTCATGATTTTACTAAATTCTTCACAAAAAGATTGGTTAGTTGACCCAAAGATTATATCGTCAACATAAATTTGACAAATAAAAAGATCATTATCAAAAATTTTCATAAATAGTGTATAATCTACATTGCCAATTTTAAAGCCATTTTCAATTAAGAAGTCTCTAAGACACTCATACCAAGCTCTAGGAGCTTGTTTGAGGCTGTAGAGAGCCTTATGCAATTTCAATACGTGGTCGAGAACTCTTCATCTTCAAACCCGGTTGGTTGCTCTACGTACACCTCTTCCTTGATTGGTCTGTTGAGGAAAGCGCTTTTCACATCCATTTGATACAGCTTGAAATCATGGTGAGTAGCATATGCAAGTAATATTCTAATAGATTCAAGCCTAGCTACTGGAGCAAAGGTCTCATCAAAATCCAAACCTTCGACTTGTGAATACCCTTTGGCCACAACTCGTGCCTTGTTCCTTGTCACCACCCCGTGTTCATCTTGTTTGTTGCGTAAGACCCACTTGGTGCCGATGATGTTTGCATTGGGTCTTGCCACAAGTTCCCACACCTTGTTCCGCTTGAAGTTGTTCAATTCTTCTTGCATTGCCACCACCCAGTCCGGATCTTTCAATGCATCTTCAACCCTGCGTGGTTCCAAAAAGGATACAAACGAATAGTGCTCACAGAAGTTAGCTATGCGAGATCCAGTGGTTACTCCCTTTTGGATGTCACCGATGATGTTGTCGATTGGGTGATCCCTTTGGACGCATTGGTGTACTCTTGGGTGTGGCACTTGAGGAGTTGTATCTTCATGATCATATGCTTCTCCCCCTAAGTGATTGCCTTCATTGACTTGTTGATAATCTTCGTATTCTTGTGGTTGATATCGTGTTGAAGCTCCCCCTTGATCATTGGTCTCCTCTTGTGGTTCATCTTCCTCATGTATGTGTGGAGGTGGCTCTTGTGGTCGAACCTCACCAAGAGCAATTCTTTTCAATGCTTGACAAGGAGCTTCTTCTTAACCTAGTTCACATGGATCAACTTGCTCCTTTTGGGACCCATTAGTTTCATCGAACACTACATCACGTGCTACTTCAACAAGTCTGGAGGTCTTGTTGAAAACACAATAGGCGTAGGTGTTCGAATCATAACCAAGCAGGAAACCTTCATCGGACTTCGAAGCGAACTTTGAAGTCCTAGGCTTCTTGTTCAAGATATAGCATGGAGAACCGAAAACTTGAAAATATGAAATATTTGGTTTGTTACCGGTGAGTAGCTCATATGATTTCTTCTTGAGTAGTCGATGAAGATAGAGTTGATTTACGGAGTGGCAAGCAGTGTTAATCACTTCCGCCCAAAATCGATCCGATGTCTTGTACTCATCGAGCATTGTTCTTGACATCTCTATGATTGTTCGATTCTTTCTTTCAGCGACTCCGTTTTGTTGTGGGGAGTACGGCGCTGAAAATTCGTGCTTTATGCCTTCTTCATCGAGGTACTCCTCCACTTGCGTGTTCTTGAACTCTGTGCTGTTGTCGCTTCAAATATTCTTGATTGTCAATGAGAATTCGTTTTGTGCTCGCTTGAAGAACTTCTTGAGTGTTCCTTGTGTCTCTGACTTATCATGCAAAAAGAAAACCCAAGTGAAGTAAGAAAAATCATCAACGACAACTAAACCATATTTGTTACCTCCAATGCTTATGTAGGCTATTGGACCAAACAAGTCCATGTGTAGTAGCTCGAGTGGTCTTGTTGTAGTCATAACGTTTTTGGCGGGGTGTGGTGCTCCAACTTGCTTCCCGGCTTGGCACGCGCTATATGGCCTGTCTTTCTCAAATACAACATCCTTTAAACCTCGGATGTGATCGCCTTTGAGGAGTTTTTGAAGGTTCCTCATACCAACATGCGCTATCCGTCTATGCCACAGCCAACCCATGTTGGTCTTTGCAATCAAGCATGTGTCAAGTTCAGCTTTATCCTTGTTGAAGTCAACAAGATAGAGCTTTCCCTTTAACATACACTTGAATGCAACGGAACAATCACTCCTCCTATAAACGGTCACACCCTCGTTAGTGAACAAGCAATTATAACCTTTGTCGCATAATTGAGATATGGACAGCAGGTTATAACCTAGAGATTCAACATGTAAAACATGAGAAAGTGTGTGTTTAGAGGATATTGAAATTTTACCGGTACCGAGCACTCTTCCTTGACTATTATCTCCAAAGTAGATGCCCTCGTTTGGGTCCTCATTCTCTTCATATTCTACGAACATTCTTCTTTCCCCGGTCATATGGTTGGTGCAACCACTGTCTAGCACCCATTTAGATCCACCGGAGGTATAGGCTTGCAAAAACAAATCATGCCTTGGTTTTAGGTACCCAAGCTTGCTTGGGTCCTTGGAGGTTAGTTACAATGCATTTGGGCATCCACACATGAGACTTGGTGTTCCCATGGCGTGGCCTAACAATATGAGCATACAACTTGCCAAAATTATTTCTCATTAACACATAGGAGGCATCAAAAGTTTTAAACAATAGCTGTTGTTGTTTGTATACAGGACTAGTCTGGGGGGCCGAACTCGTCTGGAGGACCGGACTTGTCCGGACACCGACCGGACTAGTCCGATGTTCATGTGTAGTTGCTGTAATAATCTGTGACTTTCCAATTTGAGAGGGCCTTCCTTTTACAAAGGTAATCCTCTCCCTGTTATTCTTATGGCTTCTAGCATGTTGCTTTTCACCATAAGAATAACCAATGCCATATTTGACATTTGGAGGTCTTTTGACCAAGTATGCACTACGTGCATATTTGATCTTCTCATTGTCAAATATGCCACTTTGGGTGTATACCAAGTTGGCTTATCCTTCAAACTGGTGTCACTTTTCTTACATGTGCAAGCATGAGCAAAATCAGTTTTAGTTAGTTGAGAAGGTGAACTTGAAGAGGAGGAAGGTTCACTCAGCTTGAGTGACTCAACCTGCACTTCAAGGATCTTGTTAACCTTGATCAGTTCAGCAAGTTGGTCCTTGATTGTGGCATTTGAGTCAGTTAGCTCCAGGCAAGTTTCCTTGCTCGAAGCTAACTCAAGCTCTAGTGATTTGCTTTGTTCCTTTTCAAGTTCTAGAAGTTTGTCAAGTTCGACATATTCCTCCTTTTGGGAGATGATCATGTCCTCTTGACGATGTATTAACCTCTCCTTCTCAACAAGTTGATCAAGCAAAAAATTCATTTTAGTAGCTGTTTTCCTATATAGTCCAATAAGCATGTCCTCATTATCACTATTGAGTTCATCATCGCTAGAATAGGAATGCACGGAGGGGGATTTAATGGTTACCTTGCGTTTACCTTCCTTTGCCATAAGGCAAGTGCCATCTCCCTTCCATGCGCCAAGTGTGGGGAAAAGGGTAGGCTTCTTGGATGTCTTATCGATGGCTATGCTAGCCATCTCTTCTTCTTCGGACGATGAGGACTCATCATTTGAGTCCCACTCTTTCCCAATGTGCACTTGTTTGGCTTGTTTCTTCTTCTTGAAGAATTTCTTTGTTTGCGGCTTGGCTTCTTTGGTCTTCTTCTTGTTCTACCCATATGGGCAATCAACTATAAAGTGATTATACTCACCACAATTATAGCATGCCCGCCTCAACTTTGGCTTCGTTCTTTCCTTGTACTTTCCTTCGCTTGACTTTGTACCTTGTCTCTTTTTCATTTTTCTCTTGAATTTCTTCATGAAAAATATCATGTCTTCTTCATCCAATTCACTACTCTCGTAGTCACTATCTTCCTCTAGTTGTGCTTCTCTAGCTTCTTTGGATAGTGGCTTGAGAGTGGACATCAAAGCAAACCATTTCTTATTTGCCGAGGTGAGATCGACAATTTCCTTGACATGTTTTGCTTGCTTTACCATCATCTCGAAGTTGATGATATTTCCAAGCAGTTCATCCGGAGTCAAACTTTTGTATACGGGGCTTTCTCTAATCATGGAGCATAATGTGATGTTGCGAGGCATAAAAGCTCTAAGGATGAGTTTTACCACCTCGTGGTCATTCCATTTCTTGCTTCCGTATGATCTGACCTTGTTGACGAGTGTCTTTAATCAATTATACATGTCTTGGGGTGACTCGTCCTCTTCAATTGCAAATCTTCCTAACTCGCCTTCAATCATCTCGATTTTTTCTTCACGCACATGTCGTTCACCTTCATGTGCAGTTTGTAGTGTGTCCCATATCTCCTTTGCAATTTCGAGTCCATCCACCTTGGTGAACTCGTCCTGACTGTGTGAAGAGGTAATTACAGCCGTGGCTTGAGCATTTTAGTGAATTGCCTGCTCTTGGCTGGGGGTGAGCTCTTCGTCGTCGTCCGGGATATCTATCCCTGTGCACACAATATGCCACAAACTTGAATTGAGGGAAATTAGATGCATTTTCATATTTTGCCTCCACATTGAGTAATCACTTCCATCGAAGTGTGGGGCTTTTCCAAGTGGGATAGATAAATAATGATTGCTATTGGAATTGAGACGATCATAGTTAAAAGGATATCGGGAGTAGTCGGTGTGACTACTCCCCTTCTTCTTCTCTTCAACTTTTACTTTCCCTTTGGAAAGTGTCTTCTTTCTTAGGAGCGCCTTTAGCTCCAGCGTCTCCTCATCGTCGTCTTTGAAGTCTTGAATGGCTTCGAGGAGCTTCTCCACCTTGAGGTTCTTTTCATCATCAACCTTCTCTTGGTTGTTGCTCTTGCGGGTGTCCTTGATGTCCGACATGATCTCCTTCGAGCGATTAGTCTCCTTATTGAAGAATCCACTCTGATACCAATTGAATGTGGCCTAGAGGGGGGTGAATAGGCCCTTTTGAAAAATTGTTGGATCCTGCAACACTTAACAACAAGTTCAAGACCAGAGAAATCGGACTAGTCCTGTAAAGTGCAGACTAGTCCAGCGTATACGGACTAGACTGATTAGGTTTGATCGATTGACTTTATTCTTCAATATATACAGCATAAATATACGATTAAACAAAGTGTTACAAGGTTATGAATCAGGTTGTATCACAATTCAATCTTATACTTGATATTTCAACGAAAAGTAATCAAGATCAATTGTAACCCTAGATTGATATGAAGTAAGGACAATGAACACAAACTAGAACACAAGAGATTTATCCCGAGTTCGGTTCCCACAAAGGCAACCTACATCCACGTTGAGGAGTCCACAAAAGGATCGGGTCTTTTCCAACCCTACCCTCGTCGGATCGCCACAAAGGCCAATCCTCTTCCACTTATCTCAAAGGGGTGAATAACCGAATTCAAGGGGCTCTCTCACACGTTGAGAGCTCCCTTGGATTACAACACAAAATACCACCAAGAACACACTCAAAAGATTACAATTAAATCGCAGGAGTGTGTTAGAGAATCAAACCAAGAGCTCAATGTGGTGTTGAATGTGTCTCTCCAATGAACTAGAGTGGATCCCCAAGGGATTGATCTTTGTTGCACTTAATTTCGTGGAGAGATGTGGTTTTTGAGGCTCTTGGGAGGTGTGATGGCGCTAGGGTTCGAGAGAGTGTAAAATATGGCCGTACAACTCTATTTATATGGGTTTCTAAAAGTGACCATTAGGGTTCAGAAAGATCGGACTAGTCCGTGGTGGTGACCAGACTAGTCCGGTGTGCTGTGTGTAGCAAACCCTAAGTGTCCCGAAATATCAGACTAGTCCAGCTAGGAATGGACTTGTCCGATTTCACTAATGGAAATCTTTGGACTAGTCCGATAGTCACCGGACTTGTCCGGACATGTGAAACCCTAAGTGTATAGGATGAAAAGTCCGCACTTGGAGGACTTGTACGATTTAGTTCAGAGGGTATTTTGGACTAGTCCGTGCAAATATCGGACTTGTCCGATATGGATCAGAGAGAATATCGGACTAGTCCGGTTGTGATTGGACTTGTCCGATTTTGTGTGACTTGCGAAGTGTTTTGAGGACTAGTCCGCACTGGGGAGGACTAGTCCGATTCTTGTCAGAGAGGATATCAGACTAGTCCGATGGATATCAAACTTGTCCGATCTTGTGCAGAAAGGATATCGGACTAGTCCGGTGTCTATCGGACTAGTCCGGTCCTGTGTAACTTTGTGCAATGTGTGTGTTTAAATGTGATTGAGCTCTTGGGATGTGTTTTCTTAACACACTCCATACACAATGATCTACTATTCTTCTTCCTTGAGCTCATTTCCACTTTGCTCCTCATTCTTCCTTCTTTTTGGTACTTTGCTCATTTTTCTATTAAAAACCTGCACTCATCTCAACAAAGAGGTTAGGATCCCAATTACTTGTCATAAATCATCCAAAACCCACAAGGGAGTCCTAGATGCACTTTCACCTTTAAATAATTAGCAACTAGACACCTATGCTTAGAGGAAGACATATCAACATCAGCTTTAAAAACTCTTCCAAATCGAGAATGTTAAAATAAGCTCACTGTTTGAATCTACAACTTTGCAGCAATTTTTATTGAAAATAATTTCCAAATTTTCATCTAGCAACTGTGAAATAGAAAGCAAGTTGTATTTCAATTTTTTGACAAGTGCCACATCTTTCAAAGTGTAGTGATCATTTACCATAACCGAACCCTTAGCAATTATAGGAATTGAAGAATTATTGGCAAAAGTAACATTCTCTACACGTGACACAAAAGAGAGGGAGGAGAACCATTCTTTGTTACCGGTCATGTGGCATGAGCAACCTGAATCCTCAATACAAATGTTCTCCTTCCTCAAGTGTGTAACCTACATAGAAGCACAATACGTCGATGACTCAATACTAGGGTTAGTCAAAAGGCATTTAGAAATCCAGTACTGAGTCACACGACGTGCAGCAGGAAAAACACGCGAAAGCTGAGATAAAATGACAGGTATATGAGTCAAAGTTTGAGATTTTTTGTTCTTAGCTACTGACCTATAAGGTGTTACTTGTGTAGTACAAAAATCATTAGCTCCGGAGGCAAAAACAGAAGTTCTGGAGGTAACAACAGAAGGTATGGAGGCAAAAACTGAAGCTCCAGAGGTAAACTTTGAATGTTTTTGACTCATAACAGTAGGTTGCATGTTCCTGATATTCGGTTTAGTATGTGCAGCAAATTTTGCATGAGAGTCATAAGATCTAGCTTGCATTCTTTCCTTTTTATGTTGTTTAGCTAGTATATAACAAAAATCTATGACATGACCATCTATACCACAATAGGTACAATAAAATTTAACTTTGTGTTCATGTCTAGATGAGCATGCAGTATGTTTATTTGAACTCGAACGTGACACCACTCCAGCAGATTTAAAAACCACCTCTTTTTGTTTAGGAGCTATTTTAATCAAACCACTTCCTAATGACTTCACAATTTTAGGTGGATGTGCTTTAGCACGAGCATGAGAATAAAAACCTAAGACAGTTTTATCATTGCAAGATTTGGATGAATTTAGTAGCAAGTTTAGATTTTTGTTCCCAATAGAAAACTGCTCTAGTGTCATATTCATGTCATCAAGTTTCTTAGACAATTCAAGGCAGTTTTCACATGAAGTTTTTTCTTTTAATTATCAATTAGAACAATATTTGACTTCATGAGCACCTAAAGCATGGTTCAGTATTGAAATTTCATTCATAACATCTTTTAGTTTCGTTTCAAGATCATTACAGGTAGAACAATGCAAATCAATTGTAGAACAAGAAGCATCTTTTAAGGTTCTGTCATTACGTGCAGCAAGCTTTTTGTTCTTTTCATTCTCTAACTCAAGTTTATCAAGAGTGGAGGAGTGTGCACTTCTTAAGGAGGACACTTGTTCATATATTAAATCGCATGAGGAACAATAATCATCACTAGGAATCAAGGTTGTCAAACGATTAATTTCAGATTCTATTGACTCAATTTTAACAGCATTGTCCCTAAGATTTTTGTCCTTTTTCTTTACAATAACAGTTGCACAGGAAATAGCATCACACATTTCATCACAAGTAGGATATACCTCTCCGTTGTCACTATTGTGTTCTACATCCTCCATACTTTATCTTGATTTGCGTGCCGTGAACACAAGTTTCCCAGATCCTCTTCATCTTTGTAACATCCAATGTCTACATCACTCTAGCCAAGTTCTTGAAGTGTGGCGATGAAACTGTTTATCAGCTTGCATCTCGTAAAACCCTTCTTTTTCTTGTTGATGTTGCCAGAAGAGTACTTGACATTAGTCTGCTTTTCATCACGGGTAGAAGGACCTGAAAGTTTAGGGCAATCTGTACGAAAGTGTCCCGTCTTACCACATTCAAAGCATCGTTGAGGTCTGGAGCTTCCCGTCCTTCTAGTTCTCACATTTTGCCATGCTTTTGAGAACCGAGTAGAGATGAGTGCTAGCTCCTCTCCTGGAAATTCTTCAATCCATTCCAGGGTTAGTGAAGAGAGCAGAGCAAGTGTATTGCTAGATGAATATTGGCCGGAGCTAGGCATATCACGTTGAGAAACAAATGCAAGAGACTTGTCAGGGTTCTTACGTGAGATTATGTCAATTTCATGAGTTTTCAATTTGGAATATAGCACATCTAATGTAAGTGTACTCATGAAAGTAGATTCACGAATAGATGTGACTTTCATCTCCCGAATTGACACATCAATGGACTCACCGGGTTGCATCTCGAAGCGCATGTATTCTTTCTTGAACATATCCTGCTTTACCTCCTTGATCGCGTTGGATCCTTCGTGGTAGTCACAAAGTGATCTCCACACATCGTACGCCGATCGGAGGTGTGAAACACGGTCGAAGTCGCTCTGAGATAGTTCTTGGATTATCAAGCTGCGGGCTTTATTGTTGTTGTCAACATGTCTTATGTTTGTAGCCATGACTTGATCGTTCGGCTGCACGTCGTAAGGCTTGTACACTTTTTACCATATCACGAAGCCTTGCGCCTGGATAAAAGCTTCTATGCGTGCCTTCCAAACCTGAAAATCATTACCAACAAACACACAAGGTTTTGTCGAGTATTTCTCCATGAGGATTAGTCAAAAACACATGCGAATCATATAGATTGGAGCAACGTGGCTCTGATACCAATTGTATTATCGAAAAGTACGTGTAAAGCTACTAGAGGGGGGTGAATGGTAGATTAAACCTTTTCAGCGGAAGCAATGAAACACCCCTCAGTAGAAAACCGATCTGTTAAAGAAACCGTGTGTGTGACTAATCTAAATGTGTTCTACTGTCACGAAACTAGTATAGATTGTAGAGAAACAAGTCACGAAGAAGTCACAAAAAGAATCACGAAAATCTGTTGAGAGAAACTCATGTTACGATCAAAAGATCAAACAAAGGTCAATCTATCCTACCCGAGAAAAACAGTTCTGGAACACTACAATGAAACTCGTGTAGATCAGAAACCAAAAATCTAATGATCGTGAAATTTTCACACATGATAGAAAATCAAGTCATGAAGAACACACAAAAAGAATCACGTCAATCGGATCTGTAAAACTTGAGTTATGATAAAACCACCAAAGCAAAGTAGTGCTGTGCTGAATCTCGACGAGAAAAACTTGTCTGAAACAAGTCGGACGAACAAGGCACAAAATTTCCTTTCAACTATGAATTTTATTCAATAGAACACAAGATGAACAACACAAAAGTCGTGCACCACAAGCTCTGGCCTCCCTTGCTTATATAACCAGCCCTTTAGGCCAACCCAAACCTAACTAGGACTCAATCCTATTCAATTCACGAATCAAAACTTTCCATAATTGCTCAAGGATCTTCTATACGCAGATAAAAGCAATCTTAAGACTTCCAAACACCTTAGGAATGTATCCCACATTCCCTAAAACAACTCAAATTTGTGACCTACACGAAATCCTATCATAACCAACTCAAAATTTTCCATATTTGAGTCAAACACCACTCAGCCGCAACCTGAGTCCATAACCTAGTCGGTTGGACCTTTTCGACCAATTCTTTACGTCCACATCTCTTCATCATGCCTCGGAACCATGAAGCCACATCAATGAACTCCTTGCACACGTGCAAACATTTTCCAACGACATCCACGATACTTTCATATGCATTGTTCTTGATTCAAACCTGTTGCACAACCTCCCTATCAACTCAACCACAATTCCTCCCGAACTTTGTTGTTGAACATGAATGTAGCCTAGAGGGGGGGGGGGGCGAATAGGATTTTCAAACTTTTGTTGGAACCTGAAACACTTAGCAACCTGATCAAACACAGAGAAATCGGGCTAGTCCGATAGTGTGCGGACTAGTCCGGTGCGTGCGGACTAGATCAATCAATTTTGACCGATGATTTCGATCCAAGTTGTCGGTGTTTGGATCCAGCAGATCTCCCGACACTACCATTGGTAGATTGAGGAGTTGTAGTTCGGTAATGGGCACACAGAGTTTCAAGAAGGTGAAAGACAAGTGGACGCAAAGATTTATGTGGTTCGGGCCGCCTGAGCAGAATACCCTACTCCACAGGGTGTGTTGGTGTTGTATTGAGAAGTCTAGAAGAAGCTCCAGAAGAAGAAGCTCGTCTAGGTCAGAGAGTCCAGTAGAGGTCTGGAGCCGTCCCTGGTGTATCATCGACCAGTCCTTTTATAGTACAAGGACTGGTCGTTACACCGTTAGCCTGGCCCAACATGTGGCCCCGTCAGTTACACATGATTGATACACAATTAATGAGGTTAATTACCCTAATAGCCCGATAACGGGCCTTAACAGTGCCGTTACCAGTATTAAGGGCCATCTGACCATGTGTCATTAATATGGCATTAATGACACTTAATCGGGTCTTAAAGTATTTGATTGCTCCTTGAAGGTCCGGAGCCGTTGGGGGGTCCACCAGCCTGATTGTTGAAGTTGAAGGTCTGACGGTTCAGCCACGTGGCAGCTCTGGAGCTTACCGTCGTGGACGGGTAGGTCCGGTGCTGTTGGACACGTTTCGGCACTGGAGCTTCCCTCTGTTTGGGGTTAGGTCCGGGGATGCCATACTGGTATCTAGTCTGGAGCTTTCCCATGTGTGGGCGATAGCTCCGGTCTTATGATACACGTGGTGGCCCTGGACTAACCATGTCAGGGCAGCAGGTCCCGTTATGCCTGACATGTGGGGCCTTCGGAGGTCTTCAAATCTGGTAGATAGAGTTTCCTTGTGATCATTGCAATCCCAAGGGGTATCCGGTACATAGGGTACCGACAGTGGCCCCCTAGACCCACCTCCGGGAGAGACCTTTTGGATGAAGTCATTCCGCCGGAGGTGGGTCCATTCATTGGTTTTTGAGCCGTGTCTTCAAGGGTCTTCGGACGTGCCACTGGCGATTGTTCGAAGTTAAACCACCACCGCGTGGCATATCCTGGATGCGGTAGGTGAGATCTCGGCGTGTGGATCTCACACAATTGAAGGTCGCCGGTTCTCGATACGAAAATCGTATTGGTTCCACGCGCCCTGTCAGGCCGCCGCCTTCGGGTTTCCCGCCTTTCATGATGACAACCGTTCACCTGGGGTAAGAACCTCGACTTGATCGTCGGGGTGGCCCCGGGCGCTTTGTCATTGGCAGGGTGAAGTTTTTGACTGGTATCGTCGGCTCCTCTACGGTTTCCATCTAAGCGTTGCGGGGGCTTACTTAAGAAGAAAAGCACGCACCGTTTGGGGTTCTTTACGCCTTTCATTCAAACTTGCGCTCGAACCTTCCAAACTTTCGCTTTCTTTTCCTCTCTTGCATCGCTGAGCCGCGATGGAGTTGGGTATCCGCCAGAGCCGACTGAAGACCGATGATGATTTGAAGAAGGTCTGGGCCCTCATGGGATGGTCCCCTGACTTCTTCAACCACTTGGTCCGCGACAGCAAGTTTCCGTTCGAGAAGGAACACGCTGACGACATGGTGTACTTCTCAGTGTACTCCATGGTGGGACTGTTCCCACCTTTCTCCTCTTTCTTCCTGATGCTGCTAGACTTCTATGGTCTGCAACTGTACCACCTTGGCCCCCACTCCAGTCTCCTGGTGTCGATCTTTGTCCACTTCTGCGAGATGTGGGTGGGCATCCCCCCTGCATTGAGCTCTTCTGCACCTTCTTCATGTCCAAACTAAGGGTAGGAGTGACGAGTACCTTGGCTTCTACTATTTGGTGAACCGCAAGAAGTGTCCGTACAAGTACTTGCAGTCGTTCCCTTCTGGGAAGTGGGACTATTGGAAGAAGGAAATTATTGTCGTCAGGGTGGAGGAGCACGAGAAGCTGGAGCTGCCGGAAGGCCTCCCGAACATCGACACTGCAGTTTGGAGTGAAGCTCCGGTGTTGTCAGACACCTTCAACCCTGCACTAACAAGGATCCGCCTGTGCGTGGAAGGAGGGGTGACTCCTTAGGCGATATTATGCAACTTCCTGACCAATAGGTGGGCTCCGCTGAAGAAGAGGGAGAAGCTTGCTTGGGCCCTCAATAGTATGCTGGACAATGACTGGATCGAGACCGGTTTGAAGTCCAACATGGAGGGTGCAACTTTGGAGTTCCACCTCAAGAAGTTCTAGCACGACATCGACGTCGAGGGTGACGACTTAGCTCCTCCGGCAGCTTTCCACCCTCTAAACATGGAGGCAGAGTTCAGTAGGGAGCTCCGACAGACGATGCCGGTGCTTGACGACCTTGGTGTCGTTAAGAGGCGTTCGACCACCGGGTTGGCGATCTCTGGAGATCGTGAAGGCAGCTCCATTCCCGCTCCAAAGCCAAGAACCGAAGTCATCGGCAAGGTCAAGGAGTTGGCCGATCCCTCGAGCCGCAAGAGGAAGCTGAAGCATGCCGACGGAAAGTCCGCCAGGCCTGCTTCTTCCACGGCGGCTCCTTCTCCCAAGAGGGAGAGGTATTCAACGGTGGCATCTACTCCAGCGACGGCATCTTCCCAGGGTGCTAGCTCTGGCTGTGTGACTCCAGCACCAGGGCCAGCTGAGGGCTCTCGGTCCGGAGTTCCTTCCTGGTCGAGGGGGGCCTCGACCAAGGCAACACTGGTAGTAGCAGCAAGCTTCAGGGGACCTTCTGAGACTCCCACGCCGGTGGCGACTGGGTTCAGTCCGGAGCGTCTGGGAAAGAGGTTCCGTGCTAACTGGTACGGAAGCCTTCCGAGGTAATTTTTGATTTTTTACGTCAGCCAGTTGTTTTATTGTTGTAACTGTATTTTGTGTTTCTTCGTCCTTCATCTACAGCATGCCTAAGAAAAGGGCTGAAGCTCTGGTCCCTGCAGCAGCAGTTGAGGCTGTGCAGGCTGAAGCTTCAGCTCAGCTGAAGCTTCAGCTCCAATTCCAGCGCCGCCCCAAGAGGTGGCTGAGGCTGCGGCAGCCCCAGCGCTGGCTGTCGTGGTCTTGGACCTCGACTCATCCCCAAAAGCTCCCGTGGTAGCGACGGACCATAGGAATGAAGATGTACCAGCGGCACCAGCCCCAGAGGTTGAAGCTCCGGGCTTGGATGCTGAGATGTTGGACGCTCCGGCCGCAGAGCCGGAGGTTGCTGCGATTCCGGCCCTAGAGCCGGATGTTGTTGAAGCCCTGGCAGTCGAGCCGGTGGTTGAGGAGGTCCCTGCGGTGGAGCCGGGTGTTGATGAAGTTCCGGCACTTGGGCCAGTTGTTGAGGAAGCTCTGGCGGTAGAGCCGGTTGCTGCAAAAGTTCTAGCTGTAGAGCCGGTCGTTGAAGAGGTTCTGGCATCCTAGCCAGTTGCTGTGGAGGTGTCGGCGCCTGAGCCTATGGTGGTCAAAGCGCCAACGCCTGAGCTTATGATGGTCAAAGCGCCTTCACCTGAGCCAGCAGCGAAGGAGGCGCCTGCGCTGGAGCCGGAAGTAGCTCCTACTCTGACTGAACCTTCAACACCTGTTCCGGAAGTGGTGATCTCTGAGGCGCCCGCAACTGAGCTAGGATGCCAAGATGAAGCTGCTGGCCCCCCTCTTGAGGGGCAGTTGTTGATGACCTGGCGGTGGGACCTTCGGAGCCAATTCCGGAGGTCGGAACTTTTGCTGCAGGACCTTCCTCAGCGGCGACCGAGGCTATCGCAGAGGACAACCTTAGCACCGTGGAAGCTCAGGGGACCGCTCTTGTAGAGTGGGACCCAATTTTTGTCACTAAAGATCCGCTGGAGCCAGCGGAGAGGACCCCGACAGGTCCGGACCCGATCCCCCTGTCGTTGTCTATTGACAACGCCTGTTCCAGTCTTCGCCAAGTCCAGCTGACTTTCTACAACGACAGCAAGTCCCTCGAGGAGGAGCGCCAAACCCTTTGGAGGTGGCGCAACCGACTCCATTTCGAGACCAAGCTGGCGCAGTCGAGGCTGGCTGACGACAAGGAGTGGGTGAAGAGGGAGAAGGTCCGCCTGGAGTACTGGGGTAAGCTGTTGGATGAGAGGGAAAGCATGACGCGATCCCTCGACAACTAGTCGCGGGCGATCTATGAGCAGGCCAAAGCTGCTAATAGCGCAGCGGATGACCGCCAGGAAAAGGCTCGCCGCCATCCACGATAGTCTCGTCAAGCGCTGGGAGGCTCATGAAGCGCGGGAGAGGAGGCTCGAAGATGAAGAGCAAAAATTCCTGGAGCTGCGGGACGACCTCGTGAAGAGGGAGAAAGAGCTTGTTCAAAATACAGCTGTGGCTGACAAGATCCTCAAAGAACACACCAAGAAATTGGAAGAGCGCTGCGAGAGGAGGAGAAGAAGGCCTGGGATCAAGGGAAAGATCTCTACAAGCAGGAGAATGCCATAGCCGCCAGGGAGAAGAAAGTGCGGGGCCGAGATAAAGATCTGGTCAACCGTCGGAATGAGATCCACCTCCGGGAGGAAGAGCTCAGCAAACTCGAAAGGCAGGTTGCTAAAAATATTCAACAGAATGCCAAAGAGGTGGAGCGTCTTGCTCGGGAGGGCTCGGAGCTTGCGGCAGCTAAAAGATCCTTGGAGGAGATGCAAAGCGCAAGGGTTGCGGAGTCCCAACAAGTTTGGGACTTCCTGGGCAAGGCCGACGACGCACTTAAGCCGATGGGCTTCAGTCCCGTGCGTCCGAATGATCTGGAGCCTATGCTGGACCAGGCGTTGGAGGTGCTGAGTTCAGCAGGCAACAAGCTCTCAAATATGGGCGATGTCATCGCGGACCAGCTGGAAACTAAGTGACAGTCCCTGGCGAAGAACGTCGCAGAGTTCGTGCTGACGTGCTACACCAGCCGGGACCCTCGATTCCCTCTGGACCTGGTGCTTGAAGGCCCCATCGAAGGAGAGGGTGAAGCCGACCGAGCCAGCGTGTCGGAGGTGGCCCAGAAGATCGCCCAGTTCTTCCATAGGGTCTAGGACCATCTCTCTATACCTCCCTCTTGTATTCTTTCTTTTTCTTCTCTAATTATGTAATCTCTTGTCTCCAGATGAATGAAATCCAAACTTTTTTATGAATTTCATTTTTTGTCTTCAACACCTTTGTCTCACTTGGCCCCCTGGTAGATGTACACAATTTGATTGTGAACATGTACCAAGAGGATGTAACAGTTGAATACTTGCATGCTTCAAACTTGTAGAATGTAGGTCCGAAGTCTTTGATAGTGTAGGCCCCCTAAGGCTGTCGGAGCTTAGTAGCTCTGGCATTGACCATCATCGCAGCTTAGTAGCTCCGGCAGTAGTCTCCATCAATGCGTAATGCATCGACGGTTAGCACTTTGGGGTGTCGGAGCTTGGTGGCTCCGGTAGTGACCTCTGTCAACACATGGTGTGTCAACGGCAGACTCCAGTTTAGAGTTTTCCACCATCTTTTCTTCACGTTGACAGCTTGCCCCTCTAGCTTTACCGGAGCTGAGTATCTCCAACAACGCTCGATGTCAATGTTTGAACATCGACCACAAGCCGCCTAGAGGATGTTGGAGCTTTGGCAGCTCCGGCTTCATTCACCATCAACATGAAATATTTATTTTTCCTGCACACTAAAGTCAAGAAAAACAGTAAAATCCATTTCCTATCTATAACTTCATTGCAGCTTACTATTCCCGAGAAAGTATTAGGTCGAACACAATTCTAGATACAATCAAGAGCGCTGTCTTGTTTCCTTCAGGCCCGATCATTTCTTGACTCACCTTACTTCATCCTGTCGGGGTGTAGGTAGAGTGGTATACTTAGGGTGCATGACCAGGCTAAGTCGGTAGCACACTCCGGCCCTAGATTGGCTTGGCGGCATTCAGACGAGTAGACTATCAACAATGTTTGAACTAGGAAGGATAGACAATGCAACTCGAATTTTACCTGAATTGATCGAGCTAAAGTTTCTTAAGAATTGCACAACTTTGTTATAGACAAGAAATAAAAAATAAAAAATATTGAGCCTGTACAAAGTAAATGCACGTGGAGTCTGTTTTCACACAATGATGACTTTTATTTTAGGTCCGGGGTACAGGGGAAACAAGTACACTCTTAGGGTACGGAACAAGGCTAAGTGTGATTCGTTTTTCGTTTGGCGCAAGGTAGCTAGCTACACTTTTAGTTCTGAGACTGTGACATGTGTGGCATGGACGTTGCGGACCTAACGGGGTAGGTCCGGCTGCCCTCCTGGAGGAGCTACCCGACTCTGTACAATGACTCTCTAACATATATCAAATGTAATTACAGACTCACCTCCGTGATATTAAGCGTAGAACTTACGCAGGTGCTCAATGTTCCAAGGATTTGGGAGAGGTGTCCCATCCTCGGTTGCCAAGCGAACGCATCCGGGACGGGATACTTTGATCACTCGGAAGGGTCCCTCCCAGCTGGGGGAGAGTTTGTTTAACCCTTCTCTGGATTGTATTCTCCGTAGCACCATATCACCTTCCACGAGCTATCGGTTGTGAACATGCCGTTGGTGATAGCGCCAAAGGGCTTGGCGGTATCAGGCATTCCGAACAGCTGCTCGACACCTTCCCTCTTTAAGGAGGTCAAGGTCTTCACGCTGGAGCTGGTCCTGCGTGGCATCGTCGGAGGTCCGGACCCGGAGCGACCCCAAGGTGATTTCCGGAGGAAGGACTGCTTCAGCTTTGTACACCAGGAATAAGGGTGTCTCTCCAGTTGACCGGTTTGGAGTTGTCCTGTTGGCCCATAGAGTGGGCGGAAGCTCTTCGATCCAGTTAGCTCCATGTTTTTTCAGGCGCTCATAAGTGCGCGTCTTGAGTCCTTTCAGGATTTATGCATTTGCTCTCTCGGCTTGGCCATTGCTTGCCGGGTGAGCTACTGAGGCGTAGCTGACTTGGATGCCGAGGTCTTCGCAGTATCCTTGGAAAGCAGAGCTTGTGAATTGGGTCCCATTATCTATTATGATTTTGTTTGGGACTCCAAATCTGCATACAATGGACTGCAAGAAGTTGATAGCTTATTGCTTGTTTATTATCACAACTGGAGTTACTTCTGACCATTTGGTGAATTTGTCACTGGCAACATACAGGAACTTATAACTTCCAACGGCTCTTGGGAAAGGTCCCAAGATGTCCATTCCCCACACAACGAAAGGCCATGTAGGAGGTATCATTTGTAGAGGCTGAGCCGGTGTGTGAAATTGCTTTGTATGGAACTGGAATGCTTCACATTTCTTCACCACCTCAGTTGCATCCTAGAGCGCTGTAGGCCAGTAGAAGCCATGTAGGAAGGCTTTACCGACCAGCGTGCAGGAAGACGCGTGGTTCCCACACTCGCGACCATGGATTTCTGCGAGGAGCTCGCAGCCTTCTTCCCTTGTTATGCACCGCATTAGGACATCGTTGGCACCGCGCCGGTAGAGATCCCCTTCTACCAGCGTGTATCTTTTAGCCAATCTGACTATCCGGTCAGCGGATACATCATCGTCAGGAAGGATATTGTCTTTCAAGTAGCTCCAGATCTTCGAGATCCATGCATCGGAGCTAGCTTGAGCATTTGAGTCTTGCGTGCTGGGTTGCCCGGAGCTTCCGTCAGCACCTACGACCCTTGATGGCTGCCATGGTAACAGGGCCATCGGGACCGCTAGCTTCGGGATGCTGATCTTGCCCCTTTCGCTTAGTTCGGTAGGCTGAGCTGTGGGTTTTGACAACCTCCGGATGAAGGTTCCGTCAGGAGCCGGAGCTCCTGTTGACGCTTTCGTCAAGAGTTCGTCAGCTTCAGCGTTATGGACACGCTAGACATGGTGGAGGTCCAGGACTTTGAAGTCCTTCTGAAGCCTCTGGACTTCAAGGAGATAAGCAGCTAGTTGAGGATTGTTACAGGAGCATTCACCCTTCACCTGTTTAATGATGAGCTGCGAATCTCCCTTGACCAATAGCTACTTGACACCATATGATAGTGCCACCTTTAGTCCATAAATGAGTGCTTCACCGCCATATTGTTGGTCGCCTTGAAGTCAAGGTGGACCATGTATTTTACCTTCTCCCTGGTTGGAGCGAGGAGAAGGACTCCAACTCCGGCCCCTTGCTTTTGCATGGAGCCGTCGAAGTAGAGGGTCCAGTGAGGCTCGGTGAAGACCGGAGCCTTGAGTTCCGGCTTCTGCTCACTAGGGCCTCCAGGGTTTGATGGAGAGGGCGTCCATTCCACCACGAAGTCTGCCAATGCTTGACTCTTGATCGCTTGTCTTGGGACGAATTCAAGATCGAATTCAGCCAATTCCGCTGCCCACTTTGCAATGTTCCTAGTAGAGTTGGGATTATGAAAGATCGCAGGCAGTGGATAAGAAGTCACCACTGAGATCTTGTGAGCTTGGAAGTAATGGTGAAGCTTCCTGGAGGCGATGATAACTGCGTAGAGCAACTTGTGTACCTCTAGGTATCGAGTCTTGGCATCATGTAGTACTTCGCTGATTAAGTACACTGGGCGCTGGACTGTCCGGACACTCCTGCAGGGGCTCGGAGCTTCCTCCACATCGACCCGGACCCTCCCGGAGGGGTCTAGATCTTCTGGAATAACTCCTTGTAGATCCAAGTCTGGGGGCTGGGACCCAGACTAACCTTCAGGAACCTCCGGACCCTCCCGGAGGGGTCTGGATTCCTGAGCTTGGGATTGTTCTGGTCTCTCCGCAACCAGGACCATGCTGACAACCTCGTCAGTTGCCGAAATGTAAAGTAGTAAGGGCTCACCAGGGTTCGGAGCTACCAAGGTTGGTAGAGTGGTGAGGAGCTGCTTTAGCTCCTAGAACGCCTTTTCTGCTTCTTCAGACCACTGGAATGGTCCGGACTTCCTCAATATCTTGAGGAAGGGTAGCGCCCGTTCCGCCAGTGTTGAGATGAACCGGCTGAGGGCGGCTAGACATCCATTCAGTTTCTGGACGTCCTTGATGCGGGCTGGTGGCCGCATATCCTCAATGGCTTTAATCTTCGCCGGATTTGCCTCTATGCCCTGGTGGTTTACCAGAAAACCTAGAAGCTTTCCGGAGCTAACCCCAAAGTCACACTTGTCTTGGTTCAGCTTCGTGCGAGTGACTCGCAACTTGTCGAAGACAGCTTGCAAGGTGTCAAATAGTGACTCCTTGTCCTTGATCTTGACGACAATGTCATCAACATACACTTTCGCTACGTCTCTGATGAGCTCTCCAAAAGTTTTGTACATAGCTCGTACAAATGTCGAGGTTGCATTCTTGAGACCAAATGGCATGGCAGTATAGCAGTACAATCCATCTACCGTGATAAAAGAAGTATGTTCTTCATCTTCCCTAGACATTCTGATTTGATGGTACCTAGAATATGCGTCTAGGAAACACAGTAATTCACACGCGGAGGTGGAATCCACACTCTGATCTATTCTAGGTAGTGGGAATGGATCTTTTGGGCATGCCTTATTTAATGGTGTGTAGTCGATACACATCCGAAGCTTCCCGCCGGCCTTGGGTACAACGACTGGGTTTGCCAGCCATTTTGGGTGGAAGACTTCTCGGATGAACCCAGCTTCGAGCAACATCTTCACTTCTTGTCGTATGAAGTTCTGTCGCTCTACTGATTGCTTCCGAGGCTTCTGGTGTACAGGCCGAGCATCAGGATAGATCTTCAGATTATGCTCGATCACTTCCCTAGGGATCCCAGGCATTTGTGACGGTTGCTAGGCAAACACGTCAACATAGCCCGGAGGAAAGTGATGAGCGTGAGTTCCTATTTGTCATTCAGACCTCCCGATATACGGGTGGTCTAAGCGGCATTGGAACCAATTTGGACGACTTTGATGGGGGTCTCGGTGTCGCCGCTTGGTTGCACGCGAGGTGCGGAGGTTGAGCCTCGTTGATGAATGCTCGGGGGTTTTAGAGCTTGTTCCTGCCTGGATTCTTCCTCCTGCGCTGTAGCAAGCGCATGAAGTTCTTCCAAAGCAGTCACTCCGACAGTGCGGTCTCCGCGTATCCGGAGATCACCAGCTGGTGTTGGCATCTTCAACACCAAGTAGCCATAATGAGCAGCAACCATGAACTTGTACAAGGCGGGCCTGCCTAGAATGGCGTTGAAAGGTAAGTTGATCTGAGGAATGTCAAAGATCAACTTCTCAGTGCGATAATTCACTCAAGTACTGAAGGTTACTGGGAGAATAATGGCACCGGGTGGGGTTATGGCCCCCGGACCTACTCCGGAGAAAGGTCGGGAGGGGCGAAGGTCCGAAGGTCGGAGCTGAAGCTTGAAGAAAGCTTCGAAGCTTATGAGGTTCAGCCCCGAACCTCCGTCCACCATTACATGGTGGAGTTGAATGTTATTGATGGTTGGAGATACCATCAAAGGTAGTTGACCAGCTCCGATCATGTTCCGAGGGTAGTCCGAAGCATCAAAAGTGATGGTGGTGTCCATCCACTTTCGATGAGGCTCCGCCCTGGCTGTAGGAGCTACCGAAGCCATGTCCCGCCGCATGGTCTTGAGTACAAGGCGGGAGGTGATGTCCCACGAACCACCAAAGATGGTGTTCCTGGTCTTCCGCCGCTCATTGTCGGAGACGTTGGAGTCATTGTCGATGGAGGTGTAAACAGCCTTCAGGACCTTTTTAGGGTCCTGAAAGCCTAACTCCTCCTCAGCCGGAGCTTCATCGACTTTCTGTTTTCCTTCCCTCTGATAGAAAGGAACTTCTTCCCGGCGCTTGTTGTAGCACTCGGCAAGGTTTTGGACCTCCTGGCAGTCTTCCATGTTGTGGCTGTTCGTCTTGTGAATAGGACACCGCACTATGGAGTTGCCACCGTCTTCAGAGGACGGCCGAGGTCATTTCTCGAGGCATGGCCCCCGGCCACCCGGAGCTCTTGCAGCTGCAGCAGTAGATGTGACGGCCGACGGCTTCTTCTTGCCTTTGGACTTTTTCTTCTTTTTGCCACTCCCGGAGGTAGTGGCTTCGCCTTTGGAGGATTCTTTACCATCCTGTGGAGGTGGTTTGGAGTGCATTTTATGGCCCTCTGCAGCTTTTGCACACTTGTCTGCCAAGCTAAAGAGCTCTGTGATGCTGGTGATCTCCTTGATCGCCGGCTTCTCCAGCATCTTCTTATCTCGTACGCCCTGTGTAAATGCCATGATAACAGAGGTGCTGGAGATAGAAGGAATAGTGTTTCGTACCTGGGAGAACCTCTGGATGAATGAGTGCAGGGATTCTCCCCCCTTCTGCACGACTGCAAAAAGGTCCAGTTCGGTGCCTGATCGGGTGTATGAACTCACGAAATTAGCGGTGAACTGTTGGCACAATTCCTCCCAACTATTGATGGAGTTGTGAGGAAGGCTCATGAACCAGGACCTGGCGGTCCCAGTCAAGGCCACTGGAAAGTAGTTGGCCATTACGGCCTTGTTACCTCCGGTCGCAAGGATTGCGGTGGAGTAAATATGGAGAAACTCAGCGGGATTAACTATCTCGTCAAATTTCTCCGGCAGATGAGGCCGGAACTTTTGTGGCCATCTGACCATGCGTAGGTGCATGGCCAGGACAGAACAGCCTCCTCCTACTCCCTCGGGAGCAGGACTGTCTCGAGCCTCTCGCCTTTCACGAGCATGCTTGATATGGACACGGCCGTCCTGTAGACGGTAACGACGATCAAGCTCTACCCGGAGGTCATGAGTTGAAAGTCGGGTTACCGTATGAGTGTGTCGCGCCACGGGAGGTAGCGACGTAACTTGCTGAGATGCAGCACACCTCCTGTTTTGGGAACTGTGCGAACCAAGTCTGCCCGACACAGTCCGACGCTGCGATGGGGCCCGCCCCAAAGGGGAAGGACCTTGGTTGCTGATGCGATCGGCAGCTGCTGCAACCAGATGTTCCACATCAGCCCTCCACTACTCCATTGCACCCTGGGATGCACCTGGAGGTGGTGGATGTTGAAGGAGAGCATGCGCTGCATTGAGCGCATGTTCAGGATTGTTGTTATTCGTCGATGCGGTGAACGACGTTGATGCACAGTCACGCTTCCCATCTTGAAGTGCTGGTGCAGGCGGTGGTGGTGGAGGCATGACTCCTGCTGGAGCCGTGGCACCTGCTGGTTGTTGCATGTTGGAGGGATTGGCCCCAGCGGGTTGAACAGCAGGTTGCCGTTGGATGATCCAGCAGCTGAGTTCACCATCCTTGAAATCTCGGGCGCCCCCTACCTGATGCGCCAATTGTCAGTGTTTGGATCCGGCAGATCTCCCGACATTACCGTTGGTAGATTGAGGAGTTGTAGTTCGGTAATGGACACGCAGAGATTCAAGAAGGTGAAAGACAAGTGGACGCAAACATTTACGTGGTTCAGGCCGCCTAAGCGTAATACCCTACTCCACCTGGTGTGTTGGTGTTGTATTGAGCGTGTAAGTCTAGAAGAAGCTCCAGAAGAAGAAACTTGTCTAGGTTAGGGAGTCCGGTAGAGGTCTAGAGCCGTCCCTTGTGTCTCGTCGACCAGTCCTTTTATAGTACACAGACTAGTCGTTACACCATTAGCCTGGCTTGACATGTGGCCCCAACGGTTACACATGCTTGATACACAATTAATGAGGTTAATTACCCTTAATAGCCTAATAACGGGCCTTAACAGTGCCGTTACCAGTATTAAGGGTCATCCAATCGTGTGTCATTAATATGTCATTAATGACACTTAATCATGTCTTGAAGTCTTTGATTGCTCCTTTAAGGTCCGGCCGTTGGGGGGTCCACCAGCCTGATTGTTGAAGTTGAAGGTCCGGCGGTTCAGCCACGTGGCAGCTCTGGAGCTTACCATCGTGGACGGGTAGGTCCGGTGCTGTTGGACACGTGTCGGCACCGAAGCTTCCCTCTGTCTGGGGTTAGGTCCGGGGATGCCATACTGGTATCTAGTCCAGAGCTTTCCCATGTGTGGGCGATAGCTCCGGTCTTATGATACACGTGGCGACCCTGGGACTAACCATGTCGGGGAAGCAGGTCCGGTTATGCCTGACATGTGGGGTCTTCAAATCTGATAGATGGAGTTTCGTTGTGATCTTTGCAATCCCAAGGGGTATCCAATACATAGGGTACCGACACAAGTACTCTATGCAGCGGAAATTGAGTTGTAACTAGAGTTTATTGCTTCAATGAAACTAGATATGGCACATGTTAACTTTAGTTTCAAAGTTTTAACGTAAGTTGAGCAAGATCAAGCAAACCCTAGATTGCAATGAATAGTAAGAACAAAAGTAAAGACACAATAATTTATCCCATGGTTCGATTCCACAAAGGAAATCTACATCCACGTTGAGGAGTCCACGGAGGATCGGGTCTTCACCAGCACTACCCTCATCGAATCGCCACGGAGGCCAATTCTCTTCCACTAATCACAAAGGGGTAAATAACCGTGTTCAAGGGGCCTTCTCACAAGTTGATTTCTCCCAAAGATTTAAAATACAAAACACCACCAAACCCACTCGAAAGATACGCAATAAAACAGCGACAATGTGTGAGAGATTCAAACCCAAGAGCTCAAGATGTGAAGAACATGTCTCTCCTTTGATCTATGGTTAATCCTCAAGGATTTGATTTTTCTTGCGTTGGATTGTGTGGAGAGATGTGTTTTCTAGGCTCTTGGAAGGTGTGACGGCGCAGGGGGTTGACAGTATTTGATTAGGGGTCGTACATCTCTATTTATACTACGGTTTAAAAAGGTTACTGGTAGGGTTACAATGCCCGGACTAGTCCGTGGTGGACTCCGGACTAGTCCGGTGTGTAGCATGTGGAAATCCCAAAGTGTTCAAGAATATCGGACTTGTCCGAAAACATGCGGACTAGTTTGATCTGGGCACTGGAGATATTCGGACTAGTTCGGCACATATCGGACTAGTCCGGCATGGTGAATCCCTTAGTGAATTCAGGATAAGTCCGCACATGGATGACTTGTTCTATTTTAGTCAGAGAGGTTATCAGACTAGTACGGATAATTCGGACTAGTCTGGTGTCGTGAAATTTTGAAGGGCTAAGGACAAGTCCGAAATTGGGGAACTTGTCTGAAGTTGGTCAGTGAGGATTTTGGACTAGTCCCAGGAATATCAGACTTGTTCGATATTGATCAGAGGTATTATCGGACTAGCCTGGACTTTATCGGACTTGTCTGATCCTGGACAGAGAGATTATCGGACTAGTCTGGGGAATATCGGACTAGTCCGGGCCTGTGTAAATTTGTGCAGTGGGAGTGTTTTCTTTTGCTTGAGCTCTTGGGGTGTGTTTCTCCAACACACTCCATACACAAGGAGTATTGTATTCATCTCTTGAGCTCTTTTCAACTTGATTCCTCACTCTCCTTCTTTTTTTTTGCGCTTTCTTCATAATTTCATTGAGACATGCGCTCATCTCAACACTTTGGTTAGAATCTCATTTGTTTGTCATAAATCAACCTAAACCCACAAGGAATGCCTAGATGCACTTTCAGAACCTCATCTTCTCCCTAAGACTAGTTCAATGGATCCCATCACCAGCAATGTCTTGTACTCAAGCAACACCTGCACATGAATAAACAAACAATACTTCTGAGCACAAGTCCACGACTCTCGTTAGTTCCAAAACCACAACACCTTATGTGAGCACCTCACATAAGCATGCTGCAAACCATATCAAAACGATATCAGCCATAACCACCAAAACACACCAAAAACTTAGTAAAAGAATACTAAGAAACCTTTCCATAATCCAAAAAAGCAAGTTTGAAACATTGAAAATTAAAAGCAGAACCACTGCGATCAAGCACCGGACCTTGCCAAAGCTAACCGGACCTTGAACCGGAGCTTACCAAAGCTACTCGGACCTAGCGTTGGAGCTTACCAAAGCTAGTCGGACCTAGCGCCGGAGCTTACCAAAGCTAGCAGGACCTAGCGCCGGAGCTTACCAAAGCTAGTCGAACCTAGCCACAACAAGTCGGACCTTACCTCGGACCATGCTGGAGCTATCCAAAACAAGCAAGACCTATCGTTGGACCTTTTTAGAAAGGTGTTTTGGTAGTATTCAAAACTTTTATCGAAATAGCCAAAGTATTCAGCACAAGCCAATGTATTCAGCACACATAGGTCTCACATCTCCATCTACTAGAAGCATAGTACTTCCTTCCGCAAGGAAACAATTTGGACAATTGGAAAGAAAGCAAGAAAAAATCTGTCTTGTAATTCGCTCCAATTTCTGTTTGTCTTCCCAACGTTGTGGTCATACCATTGTTTGCCTTTTTCCTTGAGAGAAAAAAGAAACAACTTCCATTTGAGAGTTTCCCGCATCATACCTTTGACTAGAAGGCATGAACACAATTGTTCCAACTCTCTTAGATGGTGGTAAGGGTTTTCACAATCCGTTTCTAAGAAGGATTTCTCCCGAACCATGGCTATAAAGCCAATGCGAAGTTCATAGCTGGTAGAACAGATGGGTTCCACCGATGGCGGTGGCTCACAGAATTTGCCCTTTGGGGCAGAATATGAATGAATAATGGGCTGCTCCATATGTGTGGTGGTGGTGAGAAAATATAAGATAAGAAGATAGATACGAGGGTGAACAAGGTTCGAAGATTAACAACAACCGCTCCCCAGCAACAGTGCAAGAAATACTTGATGACGTTTCTTAAATCACAAATAAAAATCCGCAAGCGCACAGAAACTATCGTGTAGCACTTCCCCTTAAGAGAGTATTCCAAGGGTATCAAATCCAAGGAACATGTGTGTAATCTTTCGAACTGATTCACCCAAGGACATAAAGTTGTTTGTAGGCAAGGAAGAGAGGGGAATTCAAAGTATTGATTCCAATTCAAAATAATTTGCATTAGTTGCTTGCTTCGGGCACGGGATTACCCCTAGGTTGGAGCTCATCAAGGATTATGATTTGGGAATCAATTATCACCCGGGAAGAGCCAATGTAGTGGCCTATGCCTTGAGCCGGAAAGGAGTAAGTCACCAACTCACAGTTTGAGAATTACCATCCAAGTTATGTAAGGAGTTTGAATGGTTGAACCTTGGATTTGTAAATGAGATGGGACGATGGAGTTAAATTAGACTCTGGAGCGAGAAATTCGAGAACGCCAGACCAAGGATGAGGAAATTCAGGAGATTAAAGAATGGACCCAAGAGGGAAGAAAATTCAGGTTTGATGAGGATGAACATGGTACTCTATGGCTTGGTAAGAGGATTGTCGTGCCTAATGTGGAGCATATTCGGGAGACAATATTAAAGGAGGCACACGACTCACCTTACTCAATTCAACCCGGTTGTACGAAGATGTACAAAGACTTGAAGACTTGTTATTGGTGGGCTAGCATGAAAAAGAACATAGCTGAATACGTAGCCTTATGTGATGTGTGCCAACAAGTTAAGGCAGAACATCAAAGGCCAGCGGGATTATTGAAGCCATTGAAGGTTCCAGAATGGAAGTGGGAAGAAATCAGTATGGACTTTATAGTTGGTTTACCACGTACCCAGTCCGGTTATGACTCAATTTGGGTAATTGTGGATCAATTGACCAAATCAGCTCATTTCATCTGTGTGAAGACCAAGTATACAGCTGCACAATTTGCCAAAATATACATGGAGCACATTTTGTGTCGACATGGGGCCCCAAAGAAGATAGTCTCGGATAGAGGTTCTCAATTTACCTCCAGGTTTTGGTAGAAATTGCATGAAGCATTAGGAACAAGGTTGAATTTCAGTTCATCATATCACCCTCAAACGGATGGATAGACTGGGAGGACCAATCAAATTTTATAGGATATGTTAAGATCTTGTGCTTTAAAGCATGAGAAAGGCTGGGACAAGAGCCTGCCATATGCAGAGTTTTCATACAACAATAGTTACCAAGAGTTTGAAGGCTTTGACCTGAACCAATCCCAAGAGCAAGGCAAGTGTCCTTGAAGCATATTGATCCAGTTTTGAAATAAATGTTTTGTTTGCAAACTGCATGCTTGTGTCAATTTGATGGGAACCCTATGATAGGAAGTTCGCTAGATTCGTTGACCACCCTTGTCACCTGGAATATATGGTAGAGAGTCAGGATGGGATGTTTACCTTTTTTGCTTCGCTTAATTAATTGGGATGGGAAAACAACACTACATATTTAATTATGCATTAATGAAATTATGGTTAATATGAACTGGTTAATATGATATGGTAATAGGTGATCTAAGCAAGCCTGGTATTTGGATGGGTTGGATGTTACGGTGGTTTGCTTGCTTTAGATCAAAGGACCGGTTCATGCGAGAATAAGCCAGGACTACAGTGCCACCACGAGGCCAAGTATGGGTGCGGAGTAGCTGATTAGGGCTTTGCTAGTGCTGTTTGGACCACTAAGGATGCTCGGGGAAGGGGTACTAGGATTGGGTTTGTTGATGATTGGTGGGACTACCCTTGGATACAAATGGCTCAAGAGGGGGCCCTTGGTTGAATATGTGCTAAGTTGAAGGCATTGCCACCGGTGAAACCTCAGTGGGGTATAAATAGGCTAGTAATGCCTTTCTAAATGCTACTTTGTGATCTCTTGGCCATACACCAAAGAAAGTGTAATTGGCATAAGGGAGGTTCTTTAGTCGCCGACGGGTGATGAAATCACAAACACGTGGGTAAAGTGGTACAAACTCTGCAGAGGCTGATAAACTATCATGATAGCCGTGCACTCGGTTATGAACACCTGGACAACTTCCATGATTAGAGGGAACTTGGTATTGGTATGGTTTTTGGGATTGTTTGGTAATGGTTATGGCTGGTTAAGAATTAAAGTGTGGTATTGGATATGGTTAATAGTAATGGTGAGATCTGGAATATGGATGATGGTAATGAGGTATGGACTGGTACCATGATACTACTTATGGTTTATGATGCGTTTATTCACATAGATGTAATATATTGCTTTTCAAATGTTTTAATGTACTTTTCAGCACTCGACCATTATTGTATTCGTCATTTGTATCAGCTATATGTCATACTTTCCACACTTGTTGAGTACGACATGTACTCACTCTTGCAATTCCCCCACCAACAGTTGCAGGTCAGGATTGGGAGCATTATGATGATAATACGGAATTCTAGGCTGTGTCTACCGTCAGCTTTGCCTGTGGAGTGTTGGAGCTGCGCTATACCCTATTTGCTTAGTTTGCTTAGTTGCTAATTAGTTTATTTCCGCTGCATTAGTTCAAACTTGTCAATAATATTCATTAGAGCTTGTATTAGAGGATCATATGATTTGTGTAATAAAATTTGGTTAATTAATCTTGTTCTGTTATAATTTTCTGTATATCCTTTTGTGATGCACTCGTGTATGTGTGTTGAACATCTTGAGCACACATATGCGTTCACTTGGTTCATTCTCAGAACCGGGTGTCACAATGCACCTTCTTCCTGTAAAAACTCACCTTCCACAAATATCAAATCCAAAATACCTCAAGCTTGCAAGTGCTCTAACTTGATCCTAAAACTAAAAGATGAGCTTAAGGTGGCACAAAACAAGCAAGCAACGAAAGGTGGCATCTTTGACAAGGATAAGATAGCATATGCACGTAGTTCATACACCAACACAAGGCATCCTCTTGTCAAAGATGGTCTTGGCTATGCTAGGGAGAGAAAGAAAAATGCTAAGACTCCCAAGAATGTCAAAGACTTGATTGTTTTTGTCAAGGAAGGTTCTTACCACAACAACAGGGGAAAAAACATAGCTACTACACATGATATGCCTAAAATTTAACCTCATCCTTTGTTTCATGATTTTGATTCTTCATATGTCTTGTTAAGGAACAAGTTTAGAAAGCCTTATGCTAGGTACGTTGGGCCACACCGCAGGAGTCCAAAATCTCACGTGTGGGTGCCCAAGTGCCTCTTGACTAACATCGAAGGACTCAACACCGCTTGGGTACCTAAAGGCAAGGCCTAACTTTATTTTGTAGGCATACTCCTCCGGTGAAACCAAGTGGGTTCTTGATAGTGGATGCACAAACCATATGACCGGAGAGAGGAAGATGTTTGTGGAGTATGAGGAAAACAAAGATTCAAGTGAAGGAATCTACTTTGGGGATGATAGCCGATGGAAAATCCTTGGCACCGGTAAAATTGTTATATCCCCTAAACATACTGTTTCAAATGTTTTGCATGTCAATTCACTCAATTATAATATACTTTCCATATCACAATTATGTGACAGAGGTTATAATTGCGTTTTCACTCACGAGGGTGTGACCGTCATAAGAAGGAGCAATGACTCGATTGCCTTTAAGGGTGTGCTCAAGGGAAAGCTTTATCTTGTGGATCTTTCTACAGATAAAGCCGAACTTGACACATGCTTAATGGAAAAAACAAACATGGGATGGCTTTGGCATAGAAGACCATGTCGGGATGAGAAACTTGCCAAAACTTCTTAAGGGCGAGCACATCTGTGGTTTGATGAATGTTGTATTCGAAAAGGATAGGCCATGCAGCGCTTGCCAAGCCGGAAAGCAAGTTGGAGCTCAACATCCATCCAAGAACATCATGATGACAACAAGACCTTTGGAGCTTCTACACATGGACCTATTCAGTCCAATTGCCTACATAAGCATTGGCGGTAACAAATATGTCTTGTCATTGTCGATGATTTTTCACGTTTCACATGGGTGTTATTTTTGCATGATAACAGCGAGACTAGAGGTGTCCTCAAGAAATACATGAGGAGAGCTCAAAATGAGCTTTCCTTAAGGATCAAGACCGTAAGGAGTGACAATGGCATCGAATTCAAGAGCACTCAAGTTGAAGAGTTTTTGGATGAAGAAGGCATCAACCATTAGTTCTCGCCCCCCTACCCTCCTCAACAAAATGGTGTGGCTGAGAGGAAGAATAAGACTGTCATTGAGATGTCAAGAACCATGCTTGATGAATACAAGATGTCGGACCGGTTTTAGGCAGAAGTGGTCAGCACCGCTTGTCATGCCATAAACTGTTTGTACCCTCATCGCATATTGAAGAAGACGCCCTACGAGCTCCTAACCGGTAACAAACCCAACATTTCCTATTTTCGTGTTTTTGGGAGCAAATGTTATATTCTCAACAAGAAGCCTAGGACCTTGAAGTTCATGAGGGTTTCTTACTTGGTTATGTCTCAAACACTTACGCCTATAGTGTTTGATCAGACTAATGGCTCCCAAGTGGAGCAAGTTGATCATTATGTGCTAGATCAAGAAGAAGCTCCACAAGTGCTGATAGGAAGAATGGCACTTGTAGATATTCGACCACAAGAAGAACCTCAAGACTCAAGTGGCCATCCCACACATCAAGCAAGCTCTTCCTCAAACGATCAAGTTCAAGACCATCAAGTTGCACCTCAACAAGACCAAAATGGAGGCAACAATCAAGGGGGAGACGAAGATAATGAGGAAGATGAAGATGAAGATACAAGACCTCAAGCACCACACCCAAGAGTACATCAAAGCGTTCAACGGGACCATCCCATCGACAACATCCGAGGAGATATCTCCAAGGGGGTAACTACTTGATCTCGTGTTGAAAATTTTTGTTAACATTACATTTTTGTTTCTTCCTTGGAACCTCACAAGGTTGAAGAAGCACTACGAGACCCGAATTGGGTGGTGGCCATGCAAGAGGAGCTCAACAACTTTGAAAGAAATCAAGTGTGGGAGCTCGTGAAGTGTGACACCCGGTTCCGAAAAAGAACCAAGTGAACGCATATGTGTGCCCAAGACGTTCAACACACATACACGAGTGCATCACAAACGATATACAGATAATTACCACATCACAAGATTAATTAACCAAATTTTATTGCACAAACCATATTATCCGCGAATACAAGTTCTAATAAATATTAATGACAAGTTAAACTAATGTAGCAGAAATAAACTAAATAAGCAAACTAAACAGCTGGGCAGCATAAGCAATAGGGTATAGCGCAGCTCCATGCAACACCACAGGCAAAGCTGATGGTAGACACGGCCTAGAACTCCGCATTATTGCCATTAAACTCCCAATCCTGACCTGCAACTGTTGGGGGGGGGGGGGTTGCAAGAGTGAGTACATATCGTACTCAGCAAGAGTGGAAAGTATGACATGTGGCTGATTCAAATGACGAATATAATAATGGTTGAGTGCTGAAAAGTACATTAAAAACGAAAGCAATACATTACATGTATATGAAATAAACCCTTCATAATCCATGTAGTTAACATAATACCATTCCATATTCCATATCCATCATCATATACCAATATCCATATTCAATACAAGAATTCAATTCATAACCATCCATAACTATTATACAAAACATAACCATCCTAAATACCATCCCAATACTGAGTTCCCTCTAATCATGTGAGGTTCCAGGTTGCTCATAACTGGGAGCAAGACTATCATGATAGTTTTGGACACTCTTCAGAGGTTGTACCGCTTTACCCACGTGTTTGTGATTTCATCACCTTTCGATGACTACAACCTCTATTATTCCGTCTCACACTTCTGTCGGTGTGTGGCAAAGAGATTACAAAGTAGCCTTTACAAAGGGATTACTAGCCTATTTAGAACCCACTGAGGTTTCACCGGTGGCGATGTCTCCAACTGAGCACATCTTCAACCAAGGGCCCCCTCTTGAGCCATTCGGATCCCAGGGTAGTCCACCAGTCATCAACAAACCCAATCCGACTAACCTTTCCCTGAGATTCTTAATGGTCCAAATAGCACCGGCAAAACCCTAATTAATCAGCTACGCCGCACCCATACTTGGCCTCGTGGTGGCACTGTAAATCCTGGATGGTTGCTCCATGAACCAGTCCTTAGATCTAAAGCAAGCAAAACCACCATAACATCCAACCCATCCACGTACAAGGCTTGCTTAGATCACCCATTACCATATCATATTAACCAGTTCATGTTAACCATAATCTCATCTATGCATAATTAAATTGAGTGGTATAGTTGTTTTCCCATCCCAGTTGATTAAGCGAAGCAAGAGGTAAAAAGCCCTTCTGACTCTCTACCATATATTCCAGGTGACAAGGGTGGTCATCAAAACTAGTAAACTTCCTACCATAGGATTTCCCATCAAATTGACACAAGCATGATATTTTCAAACAAAACATTTATTTTAAAATAGGATCAATATGCTTCAAGGACACTTGCCTTGCCCTTGCGGTTGATTAGGGTCAAAGCCTTCAAACTCTTGGTGCTGTAGATCCTCCGCGGCACTCTCTAGGAAAATCCGTCTAATCCGCACAATAAACATACAAACAAGAAACACAATCAAAGAGTGCACAAATATTACTCAATATGACATGACATGCATGATTTATGCAAATGCAAGGTAGAACTTGTTAATAGATTGCTTTCAATTATCACTAACTAGTTCTAATAGATTTTAACAAGTCCATACAGGTTTGGATTTGATTAGATCTACTTTTAGAATCAATTCAACACAATTTAGCCAGCAAAATCAGACTAGTCTGCAGAAGGCCTGACTAGTCCGCACTTCGCAGAACTAGCGAACTAGGGTCTTCTAGATCGCCATGAATTTGGAGATTAGGGGTCAAATTCACATAAGGAAAAGAGAATAGAAGGTATACCAGGTGTTTAGAACTCCAAAGAATCAAGGATCTTGGAGGTAGCACTTGGATCTTGATGATCTAGGGTTGGTGATGAACTTACAGATGAATTGGTGATGAAGAACAAAACTTTATGGAGATCTTGATCCTCATTCGTTTCCTCCTCCTCTTCTTCTTTCTTGGGATCTCCTCCTCCCTCCTTGATGGTGGCTCTCCATGAACTAGGGTTTGGGTGGGGCGGAAATGTGGCAAACAGATGTCAAGCCAAGGGGTAGGGTTGTTTATATTGAGGTGGAGGCTAGGGTTAGATGGATTTCGAGTTTGAGATGAGTAGAGGCCGGTTCAGAGTCCCACATGGGCTCTAAAGGAGTTAGGAACGGCTTCCCTAGGACCACTTAACGTGGAACCCAAGAAACAAGTCATAAAACAAAAGATCAATTCGGAGTCGCGAAATATCGGACAAGTCCAAAAAGGACCGGACTAGTCCAAAGTTAGTCAGAAAGAAATCGGACAAGTCTGGCCGAAAATCGGACAAGTCCGACTTTAGTCAGAGAGGAAATGGGACAAGTCCGATGGAACACCGAATAAGTCCAGGGACTTATCAAATGTTCAAGGATTCTTGGAAAATCAGACTCGTCCACAAAAAATCGGACAAGTTCGAAAGTGTCCAGAGGAAAAATCGGACTAGTCCGCAGCAAAAACGGACAAGTCTGATTTTAGTCAGAGAGAAATCATACTAGTCCTCACTTTTTAGCATTTTAAGTGTGATTTTGTTCCAAATCAATTTTAAAATCATTCCTCTTGATGTGGATTAATGTTAACCATGTATATGAATGTAAGTAGGGCAAGATGCATGAAAATGAGGGTGTTACAAACCTGCCCCCCTTAAAATGAATCTCGCCCTCGAGATTCGATGCGGAAGAGAAGAGATAGGGAAATTCCTTCTTGAGATCATCCTCCAATTCCCACGTTGCTTCTGTTTCTGTGTGGTGCTTCCATTGAACTTTACACCATCTAATAACCTTGTTCCTTGTGACCCTCTCCTTAGTTTCCAAGATTTTGACCGGTTGTTTAGCATAAGTCAAATCTGCCTCTAATTCCAATTCTTCCACTCGCACTTGTTCTTCCGGTACTCTCAAGCACTTCTTGAGCTGGGAAATATGAAAGACATCATGGACATCCAAAAAGATGAGCTGGCATCTCCAACTTATACGCTACTTCCATATTTTGTCCAAAATCTTGAATGGTCTGATATAGCGAGGTGCTAGCTTGCCTCTTATGTTAAACCTCTTATGACCTCTAATTGGTGACACCTTGAGGTAAACAAAATCTCCCACTTCAAAGGCTAATTTCCTTCTCCTATTGTCCGCATAGCCTTTTTTTCTTGATTGGGCAACCCTCAAGTTTTCACGAATTATTTGGACTTGCTTTTCGGCTTCTTGCAACACATCCAGACCAAATACTTGAGTGTCTCCTGCCTCATTCCAGAATAAAGGTGTCCTACACTTCCTTCCATATAGCGCTTCATATGGTGACATTTTCAAGCTTGCTTGGTAACTATTGTTGTTTGAAATTCTACATATGGCAAGC
Source organism: Tuctoria greenei (assembly GCA_036927565.1). Lineage (NCBI taxonomy): Eukaryota > Viridiplantae > Streptophyta > Magnoliopsida > Poales > Poaceae > Tuctoria > Tuctoria greenei. Next base: position 205,168,915 of record JAYESD010000001.1, read on the forward strand.
TCTTTTCCCAACTTTTGCCATGCTTTAAAGCACAAGTTCTTAACATACCCTCTAAAATTTGATTGGTCCTCTTGGTTTGTCCATCCGTTTGAGGGTGATATGCTGAACTAAAATTCAACCTCGTTGCCAAATCTTCATGCAATTTTTGCCAAAACATGGATGTGAATTGTGAACCTCTATCCGAGACTATCTTCTTCGGAATTCCATGCAAACTTACTATTCTTCCCATATACAGTTCCGCCAATTTCTCTCCATTATAGGTGGTCTTGATGGGAATAAAGTGAGCTGACTTAGTTAACCGATCCATAATTACCCAGATTGAGTCGTAACCAGACTTAGTACGTGGTAAACCAACTATGATGTCCATATGGATCTTTCCACTTCCATTCCGGAATCTTTAATGGTTGTAATAGTCCAGCTGGACTTTGATGTTCCGCCTTGACTCGTTGGCACACATCACACAATGCTATGTATTCAGCTATGTCCTTCTTCATGCTATCCCACCAATAGGAAGTCTTCAAGTCTTTGTACATCTTTGTACAACCAAGATGAATTGAGTATGGTGAGTAATGTGCCTATTTTATTATTGTCTCATGAATACGCTTCACATTAGGCACAACAATCCTCTTACCAAGCCATAGGGTACCATGTTCATCTTCATCAAATCTGAATTCTCTCCCTTCTTCGGTCCTTTCCTTGATTTCCTTGATCTCTTCATCCGTGGCTTGTGCTTCTCGAATTTCTTGCTCCAGGTTGGATTTAACTCCATTATTCCTATCTCATTCACAAATCCGAGTTTCAAACATTCGAACTCCTTACATAACTCGGATGGCAACTCTCGAACTGTGAGTTGATGACTTACTCCTTTTCTACTCAAAGCATCGACCACTACGTTGGCTTTTCCCGGATGATAGTTGATACCCAAATCATAATATTTGATGAACTCCAACCATCTCCATTGCCTCAGATTCAGATCCATTTATGTGAAAATATACTTAAGAATCTTGTGATCCGTATAAATTTCACACCTATGTCCAAGGATATAGTGTCTCCAAATCTTCAATGCATGTACCACGACTGCAAGCTCTAAATCATGTGTTGGGTAATTCTGCTCATGTTTCTTCAATTGTCTTGATGCATAGGCGACCACATGACCTTCTTGCATGAGCAGGCATACAAGTCCTTGTTTCGAGGCGTCGCAATATATGTCAAAATTCTTGCTTACATCCGGCAGTACCAAAACTGGGGCTGTTGTCAACCTCTTCTTTAAGTCCTCAAAACTGTTTTGACAAGCTTGAGTCCATTGTAAAGCCTTTCCCTTCATTAGCAATTCCGTCATTGGCTTGGCTATCTTGGAAAAGTCCTTGATGAACCGACGGTATTATCCAACCATTCCAAGAAAACTCCTTATTTCCTTTACATTTTGCGGTGGTTCCCACTTCAACACGTCTCTCAATTTTTTGGGGTCAACCGATACTCCTCCTCCTGAGATGATATGACCCAAAAACGACACCTCTCTCAACCAAAACTGACACTTGTTGAACTTAGCATACAATTGATGATCCCTCAATTTTTGCAACGTAGCCTCAAGTGTTCCTCATGTTCCTTCTCATCCTTCGAGTAGATCATAATGTCATTAATAAACACCACAACAAACGTATCCATGTACTCCATGAAGACCTTATTCATGAGGTACATAAAGTACGCAGGTGCATTGGTCAAACCAAAGGACATCATGGTGTACTCATAAGATCCATAATGCGTCCCAAAAGCTGTCTTGGGTATGTCCGATGGTCTAATCTTCATTTGAAAGTATCCCGACCTCAAATCAATCTTAGAGAAGATAAAAGCACCCTTCATCTGATCAAACAAGTCTTCTATGCGTGGCAAGGTGTACTTGTTCTTGACGGTTACCTCGTTGAGGACTCGGTAATCTATGCACATCCTTTGGGATCCATCCTTCTTGTCCACAAATAGAACGGGCGCTCCCCAAGGTGAAGAACTGGGGCGAATAAAACCTTTCTCTAGTTGCTCTTGAATCTTCTTCTTGAGCTCCGCTAGTTCCATAGGAGGCATCCTATACGGCGTCTTAGCTATAGTTGCAGTTCCAGGTATTAAATCAATAACAAACTCAATGTCTCGATCAGGTGACATACCTGGCAACTCATCCGGAAAAACATCCAAAAATTCACACACCACCGGAATCTCCCCAATTGCGGCACCGTCCATATGATTCAGCTCCAATTGCTTCGGTGCGGTTTGAGATGCTTCAAATTCTACGGTGATCCCTTCTTCATTGGTCAACTTCACCGTCTTCATGGCACACTCAATAACTTCATTGTGCTTCCTCAACCAGTCCATACCAAGTATAATGTCCAATCCTTGAGAGTCCAAAACAATGAGGTTGGCGGAGAAGTCTACCCCCTTATTCTAAGGCTTACTTTTGGACATACTATATTTGTCCTCATCTCTCCTCTAGGAGGCTTAACCAATAGAGCAAACTTCATATGAGAGATAGGCAAACTATACTTGGCAACATACTTCGATGCAATGAATGAATGTGATGCTCCAGAATCAAACAACATAGTCGCGGGGTTGGAGTTGGCAAAAAACATACCAATGACCACATCATCCGTTTGTTGAGCATCCTCCGTAGAGACATGGTTCACGTTGCCACGGGAAAAATTCTGCTGTCCACGATTCAATTGTGGTTGTCTTCCATTGGGTCTTGGGTTTTGCCTTGGTGCATTGCTTCCTTGACCAAGTCCTGACTTAGGACATTGATGCGCAATGTGTCCAACTTCTCCACAAGTATAGCACTTCTTAACTCCACCAGAATTATTGGGACGATCTTGGTTTTGAACATTTGCACCTGGAAAATTAGCATGAGGTGCATATGGCATCGGAGGCCTAGGTGCTTGCATGACAGGGCGCTGCTGCACAAACTGAGCTGGGCGCGGTGCATAACCAGGGCGCCGTCGTGGAATAGAAGAGCTGAAATAGGGTGCATTGGGTGGTGCAAAGCGAGGGCGCACATTACTTCCTTGTTGCTGTCCTTGATATGGCGCCTTCCTCTTGTTGTCTTGTTCTATCTTACAGACCTTGTTCTCCACCACAATTGCTTTGTCCACAAGCTTCTGAGGATATGCATAGTCATAATTGAGCAATTGCATTTGAATCTCATTGTTCAAGCCCCTCATGAACAAGTATTGTTTCTGGCTGTCCCGGCTCACATCCTCAGGCACATACCTTGAGAGTTGAGTGAACTTATTGAGATATTGACTCATGCTTGATCTTCCTTGCCTTAAGTTCTCAAATTCTTGCCTCTCCAAAATCATAACACCCTCGGGAACATAATGGGAACGGAAACTCTCCTTGAAATCGGCCCAAGTGATCCTCTCTTGGTTCTCATGAGCATTGCAATAAGGATACCACCAATCCGCAGTTGTTCCAACTAGTTGATGAGAAGCAAATAAGACCTTCTCCCGGTCACTACATTGGACAATAGCAAGCTTCTTCTCCACGGACATGAGCCAATCATCCGCATTCATAGGGTCAACGGCTTGAGCAAAGGTTGATAGCCTAGTCCTCATAAACTCTCCCAACCGGTTATGAAGGTGGGGGTGGCGGTGGAGCCATGTGGGGCTGATTGTTGATGTTACCAGAGCTGCTCAATGTTGATAGCTCGATGAGAAGGTCCTTGTCTATTGTTGTTCTGAGGTGCTCCATGGTTCTCCTCCTCATCATTATCATCCCTCTGGTTGCGATTCCTCACCGTCTGAAGAAATGCAATAGGTAAGAATTAGAAAACGTCCCCAACTATATGCATCTAGGGATATGAAACTAGAGAACTAACTAGCCTACATGGCCATGGCAATGCTAAAGCATCCCAAAATCCTCTATTAAGCACACAAGCAAACAATATATATAGCAAACAGCACACCAAACAAAAACACATTGATTCCTGAGTGTTCCTATGTGCTCTAAAGTGTCCATTCTATCTAGGCTGCATCCTACGATCAACCTGTGGCTCTGGTACCAATCTGTGAAACCCGGTTCCGAAAAAGAACCAAGTGAACGCATATGTGTGCCCAGGACGTTCAACACACATACACGAGTGCATCACAAACGATATACAAATAATTACCGCAACACAAGATTAATTAACCAATTTTATTGCACCAACCATATTATCCTCGAATACAAGTTCTAATAAATATTAATGACAAGTTCAACTAATGCAGAGGAAATAAACTAAATAAGCAAACTAAACAGCTGGGCAACATAAGCAATAGGGTATAGCGCAGCTCCATGCAACACCACAGGCAAAGCTGACGGTAGACATGGCCTAGAACTCCGCATTATCGCCATTAAACTCCCAATTCTGACCTGTAACTGTTGGGGGGGGGGGATTGCAAGAGTGAGTACATCTCGTACTCAGCAAGTGTGGAAAGTATGACATGTGGCTGATTCAAATGATGAATATAATAATGGTTGAGTGCTGAAAATTACATTAAAAACATTTGAAAAGCAATACATTACATGTATATGAAATAAACCCATCATAAGCCATGTAGTTATCATAATACCAGTCCATATTCCATATCCATCCTCATATACCAATATCCATATTCAATACAAGAATTCAATTCATAACCATCCATAACTATAATACCAACCATAACCATCCGAAATACCATCCCAATACCGAGTTCCATCTAATCATGTGAGGGTCCAGGTTGCTCATAACCGGGAGCACGACTATCATGATAGTTTAAGACACATTCTGCAGAGGTTGTACCGCTTTACCCACGTGTTTGTGATTTCATCACCTTTTGATGACTAGAACCTCTATTATGCCGTCTCACACTTCCGTCGGTATCTGTCCAAGAGATCACAAAGTAGCCTTTACAAAGGGATTACTAGCCTATTTAGACCCCACTGAGGTTTCACCGGTGGTGATGTCGCCAACTGAGCACATCTTCAACCAAGGGCCCCCTCTTGAGCCATTCAGATCCCAGGATAGTCCCACCAATCATCAACAAACCCAATCCGACTACCCCTTCCCCGAGCATCCTTAATGGTCCAAAAGATCACTGGCAAAGCCCTAATTAATCAGCTACGCCGCACCCATACTTGGCCTCGTGGTGGCACTGTAAATCCTGGATGGTCGCTCCACAAACCGGTCCATAGATCTAAAGCAAGCAAAACCACCATAACATCCAACCCATCCACATACCAGGATTGCTTAGATCACCCATTACCATATCATATTAACCAGTTCATGTTAACCATAATCTCATCAATTTATAATTAAATTGAGTGGTATAGTTGTTTTCCCATCCCAGTTAATTAAGCAAAGCAAAAGGTAAAAAAAAACTTCCCGACTCTCTACCATATATTCCAAGTGACAAGGGTGGTAAACAAAACTAGTAAACTTCCTACCATAGGATTTCCCATCAAATTGACACAAGCATGCAATTTTCAAACAAAACATTTATTTTAAAATAGGATCAATATGCTTCAATGACACTTGCCTTGCCCTTGCGGTTGATTAGGGTCAAAGCCTTCAAACTCTTGGTGCTGTAGATCCTCCGCGACACTCTCTAGTGAAAATCCGTCTAATCCGCACAATAAACAAGAAACACAATCAAAGAGTGTACAAATATTAATCAATATGACATGACATGCATGATTTATGCAAATGCAAGGTAGAACATGTTAATAGATTGCTTTCAATGATCACTAACTAGTTCTAATAGATTTTAACAAGTTTATACAGGTTTGGATTTGATTAGATCTACTTTTAGTATCAGTTCAACACAATTTAGTCAGCAAAATCGGACTAGTCTGCAGAAGGCCGGACTAGTCTGCACTTCACAGAACTAGCGAACTAGGGTTTTCTAGATTGACGTTAATTTGGAGATTAGGGGTCAAAATCACGTAAGGAAAAGAGAATATAAGGTATACCATGTGTTTAGAACTCCAAAGAATCAAGGATCTTGGAGGTAGCACTTGGATCTTGATGATCTAGTGTTGGTGATGAACTTGGAGATGAATTGGTGATGAAGAACAAAACATGATGGAGATCTTGATCCTCTTTTGTTTCCTCCTCTTCTACTTATTGCTTGGGATATCCTCCTCCCTCCTTGATGGTGGCTCTCCACGAACTGGGGTTTGGGTGGGGTGGTAAAGTGTCAAATAGATGTTAAGCCAAGGGGTGGGGTTGTTTATATAGAGGTGGAGGCTAGGGTTAGATGGATTTCGAGTTTGAAATGAGTAGAGGACAGTTTAGAGTCCCACATGGGCTCTAAAGGAGTTAGGCACAGCGTCCCCAGGCCCACATAACGTGGAACCCAAGAAACAAGTTGTAAAACAAAAGATCAATTCGAAGTCGCAAAATATCGGACAAGTCCGAAAAGGACCGGACTAGTCTGAAGTTAGTCAGAAAGAAATCGGACAAGTCTGGCCAAAAATCGGACAAGTCTGACTTTAGTAGAGAGGAAATCGGACAAGTCCGCTGAAACACCGGACTAGTCCGGACAAGTCCAGGGGCTTAGCAAATTTTCAAGGATTTTTGGAAAATCGGACTAGTCTGCACGAAATCGGACAAGTCCGAAAGTGTCCAGAGGAAAGTCGGACTAGTCCGCAGCAAAAACGGACAAGTCTGATTTTAGTCAGAGAGAAATCAGACTAGTCTGCACTTTTCAGCATTTTAAGTGTGGTTTTATTCCAAATCAATTTTAAACTCATTCCTCTTGATGTTGATTAATGTTAAACATGTATATGAATCTATGTAGGGCATGATGCGTGAAAATGAGGGTGTTACATGAAGAGAGCAAATGCAAATGTTGTTGGCACCAAGTGGGTGTTTTGCAACAAATAAGATGAGCACGGGGTGGTCACAAGGAACAAAGCATGGCTTGTGGCCAAGGGGTGGTCACAAGTCGAAGGTTTGATGAAACCTTTGCTTCTGTAGCTAGGCTTGAATCAATTTGCATATTACTTGCCTTTGCTATTCACCATGATTTTAAGTTATACCAAATGGATGTCAAGAGTGCATTTCTCAATGGTCCAATCAATGAAGAAGTGTATGTGGAGCAACCTTCGGGCTTTGAAGATCAAGACATCCCCAACCATGTCTACAAATTGCGTAAGGCTCTTTAGGGCCTCAAAGAAGCCCCTAGGGCTTGGTATGAGTGCCATAGAGACTTTCTAACTAAAAATGGATTCAAAGTTGCAAAGGCCGACTACACTCTATTCACTAAGCATTTCAATGATGATTTCTTTGTTTGCCAAATATATGTTGATGACATTATATTTGGTTCTACTAACAAAACTTTTTGTGATGAGTTTTCTAAGATTATGACCGAAAGGTTTGAGATGTCGATGATGGGGGAGTATAAGTTTTTCCTAGGATTTCAAGTGAAGCAACTTAAGGGAGGCACGTTCATTAGTCAAATGAAGTACGCACAAGATATTCTCAAGAAATTTTACATGGATAAAGCCAAGCCCATCAAGGCTCATATGGGAACCAATGGGCATCTCGACCTTAGTGAAGATGGTCCATACAAAAGGTATATCACTCCATGATAGGTTCATTGCTTTACTTATGTGCCTCTAGGCCCGATATAATGTTAAGTGTTTGTATGCATGCTCGATTCCATGCTGTTCCCAAGGTGTCATTTGACCTCTGTAAATAGAATTCTTTGATATCTAGTTCACACACCAAGCCTAGTACTTTGGTACCCCAAGGTGCAAAGTCGATAGGAAGAGTACCTCTGAACTTGCCAATTTTTAGGGAGGTCCCTAGTGTCTTGGCCATCAAAGAAACAAAATTCTATTGCTCTATCCACAGCCGGAGCAGAGTATGTTGCAGCTGGGAGTTGTTGTGCACAACTTCTTTGGATGCAGCAAACTCTTAGGGACTATGGTATAAACTTGCACCATATCCCTCTCCTATGTGATAATGAGAGTGCCATCAAACTAGCCCATAATCTAGTTGAGCATTCAAGGACCAAGCATATTGATATCCGCCACCACTTCTTGAGAGATCACTCCAGCAAAGGAGACATAGTGATATCCCATGTGAGAACCGAAAAACAATTGACCGATATCTTCACCAAGCCCTTAGATGAGAAAAGATTTTGTGAACTTAGGAGTGAACTCAATATCCTAGATTCTCGAAATGTGGCTTCAGTACTTGCACATCTGATTGTTACTTTTATTTGCTTTAAAATGCATGCTTGTGAACAACTCTTCCCCCTAGATTTTCTACAAAACTATTTGAAATTGTTGAATTTTTGTGAATTATGGCCATTGTTTGGGTGTTGAGTGTTTACTAACCATGTTTGCAAAAATATTTTGTGAAAACTTGTCCATAGTGTCCAAATTATCTAACCCCTCCTCAAACCTCTAGTTGCACACTGCACCTATTCATAAGGACTCGGACAAGTCTGACTCTCAAGTCAGACATGTCTGACTAAGTCAGATATGTCCGACAAATGAGTCAGTTAGGGTTTCGAGAGACTGTCGGACAAGTTCGACCTCTGAGTCGGACAAGTCCGACGTGCGATGTCCAAGGCCCTCTAGAAGAGGCCGATGACTCTTCTCCCTCTCTCTCTCTCTCTCTTCACTTCATGCATTCCAAATCGAGTTCCTCTCCATTTATCTCAAGAATCCCCTTTTATTTTGAGCCTCTTGCGACGAGTGTGTGAGGTCGATCCATCCAAGGCTTGAAGATCTTCAACTATTTTGACCCTCTCTCATCTCTCCCCATTTCAATGTATCTTCTCCGTTCTTACCACATTTCTTTCAGATCTTGTGGCAAGTTGTTGTTTTCTTATTAATGAACTTGTTCACTAGCATGATTAAAAATTTGTGGTAGAATCTTGTTGGTAGAAAAATTGATTTGTATAGTTTAGATAGAAGTTAGGGTGAAAACTGTACAAGTCCAATATGACCGACATCTGCTTCGGACAAGTCCAACTCAGTTTGTCGGATATGTCTGACTTTCGGGTTAGACAAGTCTGACCCTCTTAACTTCTATACAAACAATCAATAAATGATTCTATCCTTCTTGCTTTGTCTCTTACCAATCCTTTATGTCTATCTCTAGCCATGGCTCGTGACAATCAACGTGCAAAGAGAGGAAAGCAACCCGCAAGGAGTGAAGCATCCACTCAAGCACCGAAAAGGGTCAAGCAAATTGTCTGTTGCACCAGCTCCGCTCATAGAGCCATTGTTGTCCCAAGAGGACCCAGTGGTGATCCTCAAGATGCTCTAGAGGTTGCTGAGATTGGCCCCTAGTAGTCCACGCACTGGAAGGAAGATCTAGCAGACCAGGTCAATTATAGAAGGAACCTCCTAGACACAGACTCAGAGGGATGTCATGTGCTACGAGATGCCTATGGTTCGGAGAGACCCTTGGTTTTGGAGCTATTTGCACTTGGATTACTATCGATTAGTGCTAACAACTATGCAAAATCCAGTGATTGACATGTAGTGGGTTGACTGGGAGACAGTCCAAAAGAAGAAAGATGTGTTGTTTACTGAAGTCAAGGATGCTTCTGAATTTCATGGTCTAAATGACATCACAGGGCTGCAATACCCATAAAATGTTGAAGTGATTCTTCGTTTCTATGACACCATATTCTATTGGACAGACAAACATGGTTTCACTTGGATGACCAATGGTAAGAAGTACTCCGTGAGCTATTAAGATTTTGCCAACATCTTGAGCATGGGACACTGTTTGAGGCATCCATTGAAGATCCATGAGGAGCCTCTTGTGACCAGGTGGAGATGTTGGATTTCTACTCAGAGGGATACCCCACTCAGCCTCCTCACATCCATGGGCTATGCCGTTTTCATGTTGTGCTCAATCATCTCATTCAAAAGTCGATTGCCCCTAAATATGGTGATGCCAACCGGATCAACCATAATAGCCGCAATGTCATCAAGCTTCTTGCCATTCACCAGAAGTTTAATGCATTTGACTACATCTATGTGGAGATTTACATTGCTTCAGAGACTCCTTCCATGTCTTGCTGTTATGCTCCCTACATCATGAAGCTTATTGAAATCATCTCCGCCATGAAATTTATGAAGTGGTGCATAGGCCTATAGTGCCTCAGAAGCCCTCGAAGCTTCATCGTCTTGTAAGAGCTCATTTGGCACCATCTCATCCCAACTCACCTAGGAGGCGCTCAACTTAGCATCCTCCTCCTATGCCACAGCAGCGGTCCTGCTCTTCAGGACTCTTGAAGGTTCTCAAGGCGATGTTCTCTATGTGCCGCTCCACTCAGATTTTAGTACAAAAGTTAAAGAAGAGGCAACAGAGAGACATGGCAGCCATCAGAGAGCACCTCCAACTTCCTCCTTCCCCTGTGTCAGATGAAAGCGAAGATGAAGTACCTCCAGAGTTTCCAGTGCTATCAGAGTCTGAGCTTGCATTCTTCTCAGGGATTGGTGGTTCTTCTAGTGCCCCTGCGACTGCTGGTGCTAGTAATCATGAAGGTGAGGAGGGAAGCGAGTATGAAGAACAGAGTGGAAGTTCCGAAGAGAGTGCCAAAGATTAGATACTAGGGCTCTTTTAGCTTTTCTCCTTCTTGGTGCCCTGATGCCAAAGGGGGAGAAGTATTTTAGTTGTGGACATGGACTTGTACTCATTTTTTGGTTTATGTGTGTAAACTCTTTACCTAGTAATGCTTAATGTTTGTCATGCTTATATTTTACTCATGTTTTGAATGCTTAGTTTATTTCGTTTATTCACTTGAAATGCATCACAATGCTCTTCACACAAAATGCACGTAGGCACCCCACGAGTATTAAGAGTATATGCGCTCCTCTAATCATGTCTTTAATCGAAAGCTCATAGACCCTTAATACTCAAAATGAAATATTTATCCAATTTTTGGAAGCTTTAATTGGTTGTCATCAATCACCAAAAAGGAGGAGATTGAAAGTGCATCTAGGTCCCTTGTGGGTTTTGGTTGATTAATGACAAACAATTAAAAAGCTAATGTGTTTGGTTGAGTTCTTGCAGAAAATGTAGTACGGAGTGAAATTCATGGAAAAGGAGAAAAGGCGCGAAAAGTGGAGTAGAAATAGGTTTTCTATTTCTCCCTGAGTCATAGGAAAATCCGTACTATTAAGAGGGAGACGACACGTGGAAACTTAGTGAGTCAAATGGCAACTCAACCTCTTGGGTAGGTTTCAGGAAAACCCCTTATGTCAGAGTAGGACGTGTGTGATGCCTTGGATCACACATGTCAGAAAACCTTCTGTCAAGAGTCAGATTTGTTTGGCACCTTGGGTCTAATAAGACTGAAATTCCTCTGGTGGAATTCAAACATGTCCGAACTGTATTTCGGACATGTCCGAAACTTCTCTGGTCATTTTCAGACAAGTCCAAAGTGGGTCAGACATGTCCGAGGTACTTGACTTAGAAAACTCTTCTAAGTGTCTGAAACTCGGAGTTGTCCAAGATATGGTTTAGACAAGTCCAATAAGTCTCTATTCGATTACAGACATGTCTGAAGTGGGTCAGTCATGTACAAGGTGGACTTCTTTGGCTTAGTGCCTTGGATAAGTCTAAATTAAAAAATCCTCTCCTTGTGTGTCGGACTTGTTCGATGTTAGTATGACTTGTCCGACGTGACTTTTGCACACAGATTCAAATTCGAGTGATTAGCTGTACAAATTCCGTTGGCAGTCTGTCAGACTTGTCCGAACTTGGGTCGAACTTGTCCGATGTGGGCTGTGAACTAACGGCTAAAAATACTTTTTGATTATAAGTTTGTGGGGATTTCTCCCCCAATCATAGCCTAACCGAATAGAAACACTCAGAGCCGCCTCAAGCCCTCAAGAAACCCTCCTCTCTTGTTCTTCACCCTCTTGAGCCCAAATCCGAAGACTTTTTGGGATGAGTGAAGGAGAGATTGTGAGAATTTGCAAGAGAAGTCCATAGGGGGTTGAGCAACATTTGACTCGCTGAGTTCCTTCGTGATTGCATGTTTGTTACTCCTGGAGTTCTCCCCTAGATGGTTAGGCCTCGCCCCGAAGATTTCTTGCATGATTTCTTGATCTGGAGAAGTTTGTAATCTTTGTGGTAGTGGAAGATCCAAGACTTGACCTTTGAGGCGTCTTGGCGAGGATAGGACTGTTTGGCCCAACCATTTTGGGTTCCTCAACGGGGACGTAGGATTCTTCGTAGAATTGAACCATGGGAGAAAATCCTTGTGTTCATTCTCTCTATTTACATTTCTGCAAAGTCCTTACTTTCTTGTGATCATCTATGTTTACTTCGTTTCTAGCACTTAATCTTATTTCCATCATCCGCTAGAACCGCTAGGATGCATTTCCATTCACTAGGTTGCGTAAAAACTCCTTTTTTATCACTACCTTGTGAATTCTGTTGGACTTATCCATTCAGGATCAGACTTGTCCAACTTCAATCCGACAAGTCCGATTCTAAGACAGACAAGTTCGACTTGCATTGACAGGATATATTTTAATTGAGTCTAGATTTTTGATTATTGCCTATTCACCCCCCTCTAGGCTACTTTCACAAGCGCTGACTCCAAGTCGCACGACACCTCTTCGTCCCCCGTAGCGCTACACAAAGGCCAACGGGACCATGTAAGATGGGTAAGTTTTTCGGCTCACTTTTGGGGCCCGATAGTTCAGAGTGCCCACCTGTCCAACATGTCATAGTGTTGTTATCCCTAACAAAGAAGAGTGGGGGATGGATGACTTGAGATGGCCAATGGTTGGGCGTACTCGAGGTGCTTCTCTCCTCGACATCTCCAACTATCCATGTCCAGGTCTTAGCTCTATGACTTCTTAGTGTCCCAATAATGGGTTGGTTCCTGAGCACTCGACTCCCTCGGCGGACCCGGGAACTATGTAGATGTCCCTTGGCAGATTTATGAAACGTGGGCTTTCTTGTCCTAACATACTACCATCACTAACAAATAGTGGTTGATGTGTTCCGGTCACCACAAATGAAATAACTCGACTGTTTTTTACCTTGATTGCCCGTTAGATAGCTCAGTGAGTGTAGGATTTAGACCCTACTCGAGTTCATCTATGACCAACTCCATGAAGACTTGACCAAAGGCTCGAGGGCTACTGATGGTGTTCTATACCCTTGGTACCAAACATACGAACCTGATGGTGCGCGACCACTACGCGGCTACAAACTAAAGCTACCCGTCATTCGAGGAGAGGCCTCCAACCAATGCCCTTGCTGATCGAGGTCGAGGTATTCAGCCTGTCCATGTCCCAACAAAGAGGTTGTGCAAACTGTCCCTCCCGAGCTCGGGCTTGGAAGAGGTGGGTAGTCGGGGGCATTTATGACAGATGGCGGGCGCCGTAACATTAGCAAGGGGATGAACCTACGATGTGACCTATTGTAGGATAAGCCTGCCATCCGTCCCATCCTTCATGTGAAGGATGGTATCCTCACCCAGAAGACCGTGTGTTGGAAACCAAGAAGAAGCGAAGACTAAAAATTTTGCTTCCCAGACAGATAGGCTGCATCGAATGAACAATATAGAATCGACCCCACTATGAGGAATGTCGGATAGATAGGAATGCCTCGCCCTCGTATAAAAGGACCCCCAAGGCATTCTGTGAGGTCGATGAATTCACTCTGTATTCACTGTCACTATACACATTTTACCTTATGCATTTCCTAATGCACTTTTCTTTTGACGCTCTTGCGTCCTATTACTTTACGCACTTGCCTCTTTTCCCTTTGACGCACTTGCATTTGTGCCTTACTTTTTATAAGCCCTTGTGTTTTCGCTTACGCATTACTTTCATAGGAGTTGTTACATCCTTAGAGTTCATATACTCGAGCAAAGCTTGCTTGTAATCTATTCTCTTGCCTTTTGACCTAACAAAGATAACAGATAGACTTCCTAAGGATGTAGGACCTTTTTTTCGATACACGATAAATCTCTTATTTTTATAGCTAGCCATACAAAGACGAATGTGATTCAATACGAATTTGCTAATGTTTTTGAAATGCCGATACTAGTGCCATTTGAATGGCTAAAACTTTTGTGCAACACTCTAGAATAAAGCACATTGGCATTCGGTATCACTTTCTTCGTGATAATATTAAAAGGGAAACATTATGCTTCATCATGTAGACACCAAACATCGATTGGCTGATATTTCACAAAACCTTTGGATGTCACTCGCTTTTTTTTTTCATTCCTAGTGAAATAGGAGTTATGCATACTCTTGGCTTAAATTGAGGGGGAGTTTTCAGAACTTGGGAAGTCCATGTGTGAATCTAAGATTAAAAGATAATATGAATATAAGTTTTCATACATATATGACTTTTTAATTCTTTTTACATGCTGAAAGTTTTTATTACATTACTCATGTTCTACATTTTGTAGTTTTTTCTATGACTAGCAGTTGGAATAATTGCTTACACCAAATCTGGTCATGATCGTACTTTCTCGCTGTTTTGAACTCTTTGCTTGCTCACAAGTGCTTTTAGTCTTGAAAAAATAATCAATCAACAGCCCACATGTTGACCTTTTATGAACAAATGAAAAATCACAAAATATCAAGAGAATATGCATGCATCACACTTCTTGTTTTGCGATTGCTTAGCATTACACTTTGATATGAACTTTGAAGGAGTTGTGTATGACTAAAAACCATATCTTTAAGCTTTTGATTGCCAAATCACATAAACTTCGTTTGATTGGTGAGAATAAGGCAGATGTTGCTGTATAACTCTTGCAAAGTTCAAATCATTTAATTTTGTGCTCTAAAAAGTTGATAAAAAACAACAACATGTGTCATGCTTTCATGTTTTGAAATAGTTGAGACTGGGAGATCATGACTTGCTTAAATTTGAATTACATTTGATCTCTAGCATGACTTACACTACTTTATGTATCTTGTTGAGTTCATTTTGGTTAGATTTCGTGTAAGGCACGAATTTGAGTTGCTTTTGGAATGTTTGGGATGTTCCTAAGGAGTTTTAAATTATAAAGATTGCTTCTAGCTGCAGTAGAAAGAGTCTTGAGCACTCATGGAAAATTTTGGTTGAATCCAAGTGGAGTATGAGTCCTAGTTTTGATTGGAGTTTCCTAAGAGCTGGTTATATAAGCAAAAGGGCTAGGGCTCATGGAGAGCACGACTTGCAGCTTCCTTTCTTGTGTTTTGATCAATACAATTCAGAGTTTGTGAGGAACTTTTCTGCGTTAGTCGTCCAGCTTGTTTGTTTCAAGCTTTTCCTAGTGAGTCTGTGTGTAGCCTGATGTTGCTTCGGCATTTCGATCATAACTCCTATTTTACAGATCCAATTTCCTTGATTCTTTTTTGTTGTTGTCTGCACAACTCAATTATCTATCTTATGTGAAAATTTCACGGTCATTGATTTTACGGTTTATAATATACACAAGTTTCTTTGCAGCGTAGCAAATCTGTGTTAGCTAGGATTGAACAGATTTACCTTTGCTTCGGCTTTTGGTCATAACTTGAGATTTACTCGATGGTTTTACATGATTCCTGATGCGGTGTATTCTTGACTTGATTCTCTACAATCTCTACTGCTTTTGTCATGGTTGAACACATTTAGAATAGTCGCACATGCAGTTTTCTCCATCGGGTTGATTTTTTTCGTGTGGTTTTTTAAGGTTCTGCATATAAGTTTAAATCTACCATTCACCCCCCTCTGATAGCTTCTCACGTTCTCTTCGATCATACACAATCTCCCTTCGAAAGGAGTTTGTTAGGTTTTTATTTGTTTGTATGTAAGAAACAGTTATGATTTCAGAGTTTCTCATTTTTCTAAGAGAATTCAAAGATCTCTTGACATGTCTGTATGAACTTGCATGAACGTTAGAATTGTTCACTTTGGCAATTATCGTTTGATTGTCATAATTCATAAGAATCACCGGCAATAGTTTCTCAACCATGGGCTGGGCCATGAAGAGCTCTCACAACGCCACTACTTCTACAATCTTTTTTTGTAACGCAGTAAGGTTTGCTTCCATAGTTGACCTTGTCGATATGGTATGTTTGCAAGACCTCCATGACATCTGTAAAAGCCCTAAATTACAAAGGCCAAGTTCAGATGGGAGATATTGAAATTTGGAGGGGAAAAAAATTTAACTAGAATCTGAAAAATTCAAACCAATTTAAACCTCAATTGAGAGAATTCAAAAATTCAAATTTAACTCATGTTCAAACTTTGCCAAGATAAAAATCTGAGTTCACCATTTAATTGCAAATATTCCAAATAGCACCCCTGCAAATTTTCATAATATTTGGAGCACTAATTGTATTTAATTCAATGGGTACATTGAATTCTAGTCAAATTAAAATTTGAATTTGAATTTCACATGAACATATCCAAACTTGAAATCCAATTTCAGAATCAGATCCTAGATATTTGTTTGAGCCTATCTACAAAGTTTCATGAATTTTGGACACAAGTTGGTGGGATATTTCTTGGTACAGAGAAGGTTTGAGTGGAGGGGGCTGTGAGACCCACTTGTCATACAGAGATGGAGCTAAGCTGAACGTTTTTAACTTCTCTGCTTCTCCCATGGCGATACCACTCGATTTGCATGTGCCACCTCCTCTAAACAGCATGTACACAGCTGCCCTTGCCCCTATAAAACCAACCTTGGTGCTATTTCTTCATTCTCCTCCCACTGGTCGGCATTTCTTCCCTGTTCTTCGTCCACCCGCCCACACAGCACCACCTCGCCGTAGTTCAAGCTTGTCGGCCAAGAGAAGCAGTGTTGTGCCATTCTCCAAGAAGAGAAAAGTAACCCAACTTGTTGCTCTATCATCTCCATCATTTGGTCTATCGTTTTGCTCAGTGTATTGCCCGTATTTTGAAGTTCGGCGGACCGCCGGTGAATTCCCCTGTTCTGCCGCCTCTGCTCCCTCGACGCCCTGGCGATACAAGCGTCTTCGCGCTTCGATCTATTAAGGAAAAAGGTTCACAATCACGTCTAGTTCATGCTCGTACAATTTCAGCCCATGCCATGCTTCCTAGCCCCCGTATTTCCATTTCTTCCAACGATCTTCGATTATGAGTATAGTCTGTTCGCGCGTGAAATTCTTTTTGCACGGTTGATTATTCCTTGTGCACCTGTTGTATGTTGTTCTATATGGCCAGGCGCGTCACCACGAACAAAAGTCATCGAGTTTCATCGGGTATCCTCACCGAAATCCCATTTTTCCCCAACAGCGGACTTTTCCCTCCTCGGTCGGTAGTCGCCACCAGTTTCCAAGCCTTTTTCCCTCCCTCTTATGGCCAGGTTCTTGTTCCCCATGCTTCCATGAATCTTCCCGATCTGTTTCACCCACCGTAGGGCTCGGCCGACATGGTCGAAACCCAAATCGCCGCCGCCACCGTCGCGAAAGCCTTTCCGGCCATCGCCGGCGTGCGCTGACCCCAACGGCGTGTTCAACACCTCGAAATAGGGTTAGGCGGCGAGTTTGGCGAGGAGCCGTGCCATGGATCGACGGGTTAGAGCTCCGGTGAGGCGCCGCCGCGGCCGCGCGCCTGGCAGGAGGTAGACGTCGACCCGTGGGGGCCCAGTCGTCAGCGAGTGTAACGTGTGCGCCCGGATCTGGTGCGGTCGTGGTTCGCATGTGGCTACATCCCTGAACCCTGTGGCCCGGTGTTGCTTAATTTGGATTGGCCCAATTAAAATCCTGTGGGCCCAGCCAATATTCAAACCGTTTTCCAATTGAAATTTAAGTTCCAGATTTAGTTTCCACTTCAAAAATCCATATCTCCTAGCAGAATTGTCAAATAATTCCCAAATAAATTTTGATAGAACCAGAATTAAGAATACATTCCATTGGTGCACTTGGATTTGTATTAAAGCACATATGAATTTCTACATAATTCAAATACACAAAATGCTTATAAAATTAATTCCTATAGTTCTGCACTTTGGAAAATTACCAAATTTGTCCAGAGCCTTCATTTAAATATCCTTGAAGTCCAGTAAATATTTCAGTGTCATTAGACTTCATTTACATGGTCTAATCACCTGTGTATTCTCTAGCCACATAAAAATAGTCAAATTCATTTAGAATTTGTACAGAAACTTGTGCAAACTTCTAAATTGAATATCTCTCAGTATAAGGCTTCAAAATTTGTCAAATCAACTTTGTTGGTTTTATCTTTATCCACACCAATCAGAACTACAACCCAATATTCATGAAAATCCATAGATTTTCCTGTAGAGCCCTTTAAAGCAAAATCATGTTTGATTTTTATATGATGATTCACTTCATAGAAAAATCTGAAATTTTTCCAAAATGTTCTTTAGTATACTTCGGAATTGCTGTAAAAATTTCAGATTCATTGGAATTTATTAACCTAGTTGAATTTAAAGATTTTCCTAACTAATCACATAATGCCCAAAAACAACAGAAACAATTCACTAAAATATCCCCACTTGTAAATTCGATATCTCACAATACAATGCGTAGAAAATTATGAAACAAATTTTCTTAGAACCAGCGAAACCCCCTATGTATGATACAACCACTGGTAGCCATGATACACCTCCAGAATTACAACCAAAATTCAGATAAGGTTAAACACTTAAGAAATTTTGTAGACCACTATATTCAGTTGCTGTACCTGACACTTACCTGGTTATTCCAACATGACCACATGAACTCCATGTAATTTTCTCAGGCTCAGGGAATCTGTTGAATCTGTATAAATTGGGATCACATCCCTATGTACAAAACAATATCTATTTCACCTCATATGTCCATTGCCTAAATTCATCTTGCTGTCCAGTCTAGCAACAAAACTTCAAGTCCTAACTAATATTAATCCTTATCAAGTTATAATCAACTTCAATTTTCATAATAATTAATTGCAATCTCTTAATTGCATATCATTTCGATAGTGTTCGCGACGAAGGTGGCCAACGAGAAACACAACCTGGAGGAGAGGAATTCTCTATTGGATCTGTTGTGGCCTGAATTCTCGGTGAAGGCTACTAACTGATCGTCGCTGACTTCTTATCACAACCGAAAGGCAAGCCCCGGTTTGCATTTAAGTGCCTTTTTAAAGTTTTTCTTTTATACACACTGTATTGAACAAACTTGATATGTGCATTAGGTCTATGTTGATTGAATACTCCACATGCATGACCAAATAATCCTTGGAGTGGATGGGTAGTATAAGACTCCCTCGAGTGATATTGTTATGCTTAATGTTTAGTTAGAAGATCGGTAGAAGTCGAGTATGTTGGATACTACTCGCGAGATTGGTCACATTTTATTCATCACAAATCAAGTAGTGGAATTCTACTTGCGAGAGAAGTCGAGTGAGGGAAAGCTACTCGCGAGTTGTTACCATAATGTTAACTCTTTAATATGAGATGTGGACGGGGATTTGTGTAGGTTGGTTTGCTCACATCGTGCCTGGGTCGGTAATGACGAGGCAGGTGTTGGGAGATAGATTGGTAGCATATGACATAATTCTGGAAACTAGATGAGATATGTGACAATATTGTAAATTATAGTATTGACAAATTTAGATATTTTGTATAAAAACTATGGACAAAACAGCCATACACAAAGGAGGTGCTGTCAAAATTTCTCAGAAAATCTGGGAACATTGTCAAATTTGGAAATTCATATCTCATTAACCAGAATTGACATTGAAACAACTAAATACATTACGGAAAGGCTTGGAAGTGAGATACAACTTTGTTGTTCACCTTGAGGCAGGATTCTGCCTCTAACTGGATAAAATTCTCATATTTCTCCAGACTGGTCATTTCTGGCAGAACAGTTCGTCTTTGAAGCATAACTTTGAAAATTTGCGCGAGCATGAATAATGTTATACTTTCACAAAGTTCTTGACATGTTCATGTTTTCCTTATCTTCACTTATTGCTGAGATCGAGCTTTGACTCATCCCAAATTCATTGTGCAGTATGGTTCGTACTCGCTCATCGAGTAAGGTCGGAAGTTCTCATCGAGACGGTGATGATTCAGATCCACCGCAGGCACCACCATCAACGGTATTGGTGGATGTTATGTCAAAAATGTTCGAGTATCACCAAGAGAACACTAAGTTACTTCAACCTTTGGTGCAGCAGGTCCTAAGTCATCAAACGCAGCAAGTTATTCCAACTCAAAACAGTTATTTGGATTTCTTGGAAATGCAACCGCCAATCTTCACGGAAGCAACTGAACCATTAGAATCAGATCATTGGCTTCGTGTAATGGAATCCAAAATTGATGTCTTTCCCTATGACGATTATCAGAAGACATTGTTCGCTGCTCAAAAACTCCATGGAGCTGCCGGAGCTTGGTGGGCAGAATATAGTGCGACTCGCCCTGATGGTCATCGGATAGCATGGATTGAGTTCTGTGAGGCTTTCCTTGCTCGTCATATTCCGACAGGGATTATAAAGACCAAGTATGAGGAATTCGTTGAACTCAAGCAAGGGGACATGTCCATGAGTATTTTAAGGAGTTCAAACGTTTGGCACAATATGCGTCCGACTATGTGAATACAGAAAGGTTAAGATGTGATCACTTCTTCAGAGTGCTGAGGGTCAAACTTCGAGATAGGTTGGCGTTATTCAATCACGGCAAGTACAACGAATTATTCAATGCAGCTATCCTACAAGAAAAGGAAGATCTTTGTCTCCAAGCGGAGAAGAGAAAGCGGAGTGTTCCGCAAGACAACACTAGTGTGGTTGCTCAGAAATATCGGTTGGTATATCGTTCACCATCTGGTCAAGAGTGGCAGCCATCTGTCCAACCATCATATCAAAGTCGCCCGCTGCTTGCATCAAGTTTCGAATCACCCCCGCAGCAGCAGCACATAAGTTCTTATCCATTTTCACCGCAGCCAGAGATACCGAGTTCTCATCAACAAGTCAGCACTGAACCGACTAAATATCCGTGCTTCACTTGTGGTCTTATGGGTCACTGTAAGACCTATGTGTGCTGAATACATTGGCTTGTAGTGAATACACTTGCTTTGACGATAAAAGTTTTGAATATCACCAAAACACCTTTTTATCAAGGTTCGACTCTAGCTCTGAGCTACAGCAAGGTCCGACGGTAGGTCCGACATGTTTTGGGTAGCTCCGGTTACGTTCGATGCTAGGTCCGACTAGCTTTGGTCAGCTCCGGTGAAGTTTTGTCTTTAGCTCCGGCATGTCTTTGATAGCTCTGACATGTCTTTGATAGCTCCGACATGTCTTTGATAGCTCCGACATGTTTTTGATAGCTCCGCCGTGTTTTTGCTATGCTCCGAAGTTGATTTTTCTAGCTCTGGCTTTTAGGATTACTAGTTTCGACTAGTTCTGGTTAGCTCCGGCGCTAGGTCCTGCTAGTTTTGTAAGCTCTGGCGGGAGCTTGGTTGTACTAGTTTTGGTAAGCTCCGGCGCTAGGTTCTAATAGCTTTTGTTAGCTCCGGCTCAAGGTCTGGGTTGCTCTGGCAAGGTCCGGAACTTGACCGTAGTGCTTCTGCTTTTCATTTGCAATGTTTCATACTTGCTTTACATTGTTGGAAAGATTGCTTAGTATTCATTTGCTATGTTTTTGGTGCGTTTTGGTTGATATGGATGATATCGTGTTACTGTGGTTTTGCAACATGCTTATGTGAGGTTCTCACGTAGGGTGTTGTGTTCGGAACTAACTTGAGTCAAGTCGAGGACTTGGTCTCGTATGGATTGTTTGTTTATTCATGTGCAGGTGTTGCTTGAGTTCAAGACATGGCTGGCGAAGGGATCCATTGGACTAGTCTCAGGGAGGAGATGAGGTTCCAACAACCAAATTCAGGAGGAATTGTGGTTGAGCTGATTAGGAGGTTGCGCAGCATGATTGAATCAAGAACAATGCATATGAAGGTATCGTGGACGTCATTGGAAGATGTTTGCACGTGTGCAAGGAGTGCATGGACGTGGATACATGGTTCCGAGACGAGATGAAGAGATGTGGACGTAAAGAGTTGGTCAGAATGGTCCAACCGACTAGGTTATGGACTCAGGCTGCGACTGAGTCGGGTTTGACTCAAATATGGAAAGATTTGAGTTGGTTATGATAGGATTTCTTGTGGATCACGAATTTGAGTTGTTTAGGAATATGGGATACGTTCCTAAGGTGTTTGAAAGTCTTAAGATTGCTTCTATCTGCGTATAGAAGAATCCTAAGCAGTTATGTAAAGTTACGATTCATGATCTGAGTAGGATTAGGTTCCTGATCTGAGTTGAGTTGGCTTTCGAGCTGGTTATATCAGCAAGGGAGCCCAGAGCTCGTGGTGCACGACTTTGGGGCTGATCCTCTTATGTTCTATTGAATAAAATTCGTAGTTTGAAGGAACTTTTGTGCCTTGTTCGTCAGACTTGTTCCAGACAAGTTTTACTCGTCGAGTTTCCGGACAGCACTACCTTTTGTCGGTGGTTTTATCATACCTGGAGTATTACAGATCCCATTGACGTGATTCTTTTTGGGTTGTCTTCACAACTTGATTATCTATCATCTGTCAAAATTTCACGGTCATTGGATTTGTGGTCTATGACCTACACGAGTTTTTTTGCAGCGTTCCAGAACTGTTTTTCTCGGGTAGGGCAGATTGACCATTGTTTGATCTTTCGATCGTAACTTGAGTTTTTCTTGACGGATTTGAGTGATTCTTTTTGTGTTGTCTTCGTGACCTGATTATCTCTGATATCTATCACTTTTGTCACGGTGAAACACGTTTAGATTAGTCTCACACACGATTTCTTTATCAGATTGTTTTTCTGCCAAAAGGGTTTGGGGTTTAATTGTTTCCGCTGCGTAAGATTTTTAAATCTACCATTCACCCCCCTCTGGTAGCTTTTCACGTGCTCTTCGATCCTACAATTGGTATAAGAGCCACGGTGCTCTAATATTTGTGATTTGCATGTGTTTTTGACTAATCACCATGGAGAAGTACTCCGCCAAACCGTGTGTGTTTGCTGGTATTGATTTTCAGGTTTGGAACGCACGCATGGAGGCTTTCATCCAGGCACAAGGCTTTGCAATATGGGAGAAGGTATACAAGCCTTACGAAGTGCCATCAAACGATCAAGTTACAACTACAAATCTGAGAGATGTCGACAACAACAACAAGGATCGGAACTTGATCATACAAGGATTAACACAAAGCGACTTCGATCGTGTTGCACACCTCCGATCTGCATACGATGTGTGGAAAGCACTTTGTGACTACCACGAAGGATCCAACACGATCAAAGAGGTAAGGCAAGACATGTTCAAGAAAGAATACATGCGCTTCAAGATGCAACCCGGTGAGTCTATTGATGACCTTTTTGCTCGCTTTAATAAGATTCTCAGCAACTTGCGTAGTGTCAATGTTAATTTTTCAGATGCTGAAAATGCTAGGCAATTGCTAAGTGCATTAGATATGTCAATTTGGGAGATGAAAGTCACATCTATTCGTGAATCTACTGTCATGAGTTCACTTACTTTATATGTGCTATATTCCAGGTTAAAAACTCATGAAATTGACATAATCTCACGTCAGAACCCCAATAAGTCTATTGCATTTGTTCCACAACGTGATATGTCTAGCTCCGGCCAATCATCATCCCGCAAACTCTTGATTTATTGTCCTCACTAACCCTGGAGCAGATCGAATAATTTCCAGAAGAGGAGTTGGCACTCATCTCTACTAGATTCTCAAAAGCATTGCAAAATGTGAGAACTAGAAGGAGAGGAAGCTCCGGACCTCAACGCTGTTTTGAATGTGGTAAAACAGGACACATTCGTACAGAATGCCCTAACCTTTCAGGTCCGACCACCCGGTAAGAAAAACAAAGCAAGATTCGGACCTCCTCTGGAAATTCCAACAAGAAGAAGAAAGGTACCATAGGACGCAAGATGATCAATAGTTTCATCACCGCGCTTCAAGAGTTCAGTTCAAGCGACGTGGTCATTGGAAGTGATGAAGATGAAGATGATTTGGCAAACTTGTGCTTCATGGCGGGCAAGTCAAGATCAAGTATGGAGGAGGCAGAACAAAACAGCGACAATGAAGAGGTATGTCCTACTTGCGAAGAAATGTGTGATGCTATTTCTCGTGCCACTATTATTTTTAAGAAAAAGGACAAAAAGCTTAGGGATAGTGCTGCTAAAATTGAATCACTAGAATCTGAAATCAACTGTTTAAAAACTTTGATTCCTAGTGATGATGCATGTTCTTCATGTGATTTAATATATGAATATTTGTCCTCTTTAAGAAGTGCGCACACCTCCACACTTGAAAAACTTGAGATAGAAATTGAAAAGAACAAAGAGCTTGCTGCACTTAATGATAAAAACTTGAAAGATGCTAGCTGTTCTACAATTGATTTGAATTGTTCTACTTGTGATGATCTTGATAAGAAACTACAGGATGCTATGAATGAAATTTCTATATTGAACAATGCTTTACACTGTCATGAAGTTAAAATTTGTTCAAATTGCAAACTAAAAGGAAAAACTTCATGTGAAAATTGCCTTGATTTGTCCAATAAACTTGATGATATGCATAGGACATTAGATCGGTTTTGTAATGGGAATAAGAACCTAAACTTACTGCTGAATTCTTCCAAGTCTTCCAATGATAAAACTGGTTTAGGTTTTTATTCTCATGCTCATGCTAAGGCACATGCACCTAAAATTGTAAAGTCATTAGGAAGTGGTTTGATTCAAACAGTTCCAAAACAAAAAGGAGTGATTTTCAAATCTGCAGGAGTGTTTCCTCATTCGGTTTCAAATAAAAATATTGCTTGCTCATCTAGAAATGAACACAAAGTTAAATTTCATTGTACCTTCTGTGGTAGAGATGGTCATGTCATAGATTTTTGTTATAGACTAGCTAAACAACAGAAAAGGAAAAGAATGGTTGCTAGATCTCATAACTTTCATGCAAAATTTGCTGCTCACATTGAACCGAATGTACAACCTGCTGTTTTGAGTCAAAAACATTCAAAGTATACCTCCATACCTTTTGTTTTTGCCTCCGGGGCTACTGATTTTTGTGCTACACAAGTAACACCTTATAGGTCAGTAGTTAAGAATAAAAAAATCTCAAACTTTGACTCATAAACCTGCTGCTTTGTCTCAGCTTTCGCGTGTTTTTCTTCTTGCACGTCGTGTGACTCGGTACTGCATTCCTAAATGCATTTTGACTAACCCAGTATTGAGTCATCGACGTATTGTGCTTTTATGTAGGTTATACGTTTGAGGAAGGAGGACATTTGGATTGTGGATTCAGGTTGCTCACGCCACATGACCGGTAACAAAGATTGGTTCTCCTCCCTCTCTTTTGTGTCACGTGTAGAAAATGTTACTTTTGCCGATAATTCTTCAACTCCTATAATTACTAAGGGTTCGGTTTGAGTAAATGATCACTACACTTTGAAGGATGTGGCACTTGTCAAAAATTTGAAATACAACTTGCTTTCTGTTTCACAATTGCTAGATGAAAATCTAGAAATTATTTTCAATAAAAACTGCTGCAAAGTTGTAGGTTCAAATAGTGAGCTTATTTTTAACATGTCTCGGTTTGGAAGAGTTTTTAAAGCTGATTTTGATATGTCTTCCTCTAAGCATAGGTGTCTAGTTTCTAATGTCAAAGGACTTATATTTTTGGCATCGTAGACTTGGTCACGTCACCTAATGCGTGTTAGTGCTCTTGATCGCATACGTGGGCTGCCTAAGCTTAAAGGGGACAAAGAAATTGTGTGCTCTTCTCGTAGACATGCTAAGATGGTTGCAGGTTCACATACTCCTCTCACAATGATCATGACAACTGAACCATGTCAACTTTTGCATCTTGACACCGTAGGACCTTCACGTGTTCAATCCTTCGGAGGTAAAAGGTATGTTCTTGTTATTGTTGATGATTATTCTAGATACTCTTGGGTTTACTTTATGGCATATAAGAATGAATTTTTTAGTCACTTTAGAACTTTATTTCTTAGATTATCAATTGATTACCTAGGATCTTTAAAAGCAATTAGAAGTGATAATGGAGCTGAATTTAAAAATCAATCTTTTGATCACTTTTGTGCTGAAAATAGAATAGATCATCAATTCTCTTCACCATATGTACCTCAACAAAACGGTGTTGTAGAAAGAAACAACAGAACCATAGTTGAGATGGCTAGGACTATGCTTGATGAATATCAAACTCCTAGGAAATTTTGGGCTGATGCGTTAGCAACCGCTTGTTATGTCTCAAATCGTGTTTTCTTGCGTGCTAAGCTAGGTAAAACACCATATGAGCTCCGGTTTGGACATAGGCCTAGTGTTACTCACTTTTGGGTCTATGGTTGCAAATGCTTTGTTATGAAACATGGTAATCTTGATAAATTTGAACCTAGATCCATTGATGGCATGTTTCTTGGTTATCCATCTCATACTAGAGGCTACCGTGTGCTTTTACTTAACACTAACAAAATTATGGAGACTTGTGAAGTGTCTTTTGATGAATCTAGCCCAGGTACTAGCTCAAACATTGTAGGTCCAGATCCATATCCGCAAGGGGAGAGCATTTTCATTGAAGATGAGGAAGAATTAGAGTTGCTGCCAGAAAATTCAGCAGCTAAAGACTTTGGTTTAGCTTCGGATGTTAATTCTCAACCAGCACCGACAATCATCAATGCTGATTCAAATCATCCTCAAGCCACAAGCTCATCGATTTGTGATGAACATGAAGAAGAAGAAGCTTGTGAGACATATGATCCCCTACGATTTTACAAAGATCATCCCCCACAATAGATGATTGGAAGCTTGCACGAACGAGTCACATGTCCAGGTTTTGCGATCTAAACTCTCATGCTCATTCTGCTTTTGTTTCTTTTTTGAACCCAAAGATATATCACACGCACTCACTAATGAATCTTGGATTATTGCCATGCAAGAAGAGTTAGAAAATTTTGAAAGAAATAATGTTTGGAAACTTCTACCTCCACCTCAAGGTCACACTTTAATTGGAACTAAATGGGTATTTAAAAATAAACAAAGTGAGGATGGGGTTGTGGTTAGGAATAAGGCTAGGTTGGTTGCTCAAGGTTTCACTCAAGTTGAAGGTCTAGATTTTGATGAAACTTTTGCTTCTGTCGCTAGACTAGAAGCCATAAGAATTTTGTTAGCTTTTGCAGCATCTAAAGGTTTTAAGCTATATCAAATGGATGTTAAAAGTGATTTTCTTAATGGCTACATAGATGAGGAGGTTTATGTCAAACAACCACCGTGTTTTGAAAATCCAGATTTTCCTAATCATGTTTACTAACTGTCCAAAGCCTTATACGGTCTCAAACAAGCCCCTAGAGCATGGTATGATTGGTTAAAAACATTCTTACTTGAAAAGGGGTTCACCATGGGCAAGGTTGATAAAAATCTTTTTGTGCTTAAGCATGGCAATAACTCATTATTCGTTCAAGTGTATGTGGATGATATTATCTTTGGTTGTGCTTCTCATGATCTTGTGTCCAAGTTTTCAGCAATGATGAGTTCCGAATTTGAAAAGAGTATGATGGGTGAACTCACTTACTTTTTGGGGCAGCAAATCAAGCAAACCAAGGAGGGTATCTTTGTGCATCAAACGAAGTATACCAAAGACCTCCTAAGGCGCTTCAACATGGACAAAAGCAAGCCTCTTCGGACACCAATGGGAACAGCAACAACACTTGAACTTGATGAAGATGGTGAATCTGTGAATCAAAAAGAATATAGAAGCATGATCGGATCACTTTTGTACCTCACGGCATCAAGACCGGACATACAATTCAGCGTATGTCTTTGTGCACGGTTTCAAGCTTCCCCACGTGCTTCACATTGTCAAGCCGTCAAAAGGATTATCAGGTACTTACATGGAACACAAGAATTTAGAATTTTTCTTCCTTCTTCCTCAACCGTTACTTTGAAAGCTCTTTCGGATGCTGATTTTGGGGGTTGTAGGATTGATAGGAAAAGTACTTCCGGTCTTGTCATTTTCTTGGTAATTCTATTGTTGCTTGGTCCTCTAGAAAACAAAATTCAGTTGCACAATCCACAGCCGAATCTGAATATGTAGCTGCTACTAGTGCTTGCTCACAAATTCTTTGGATTGTTCAAACACTTAAGGACTATGGGGTTGATATAGATAGTGTTCCACTGTTTTGTGATAACACTAGTGCTATTTGCATTGTCAAAAACCCCGTGCAACATTCTAGAACTAAGCACATTGACATTAGGTATCACTTTCTCCGAGATAATGTTGAAAAAGGAAACATTGTGCTTCACCATGTAGATACCGAACAACAATTGGCTGACATTTTAACAAAACCTTTGGATTTCACTCATTTTTGTTACATTCGTAGTCAAATAGGGGTTATGCATCCTCATGGCTTAAATTGAGGGGGAGTTTTTGAAACTTGGGAAGTCTATGTGTGAATCTGAAATTAAAATAATATGAGCATAGTATTTCATACATATATGACATTGTGATTCCTTTTACATGCTGAAAGTTCTTACTACATTACTCGTGTTATACATTTTGTAGTTTTTGCCATGTCTAGTAATTGGAATAATTACTTACACTAAATCTGGTCATGGTCGAACATTCTTGCTGTTTTGAACTTGTAGCATGTTCACAAGTGCATTTAATCATAAAGAATTAATCAAGTAATCAACTCACATGTTGAGTTTTTATGAACAAATATAAATTGAGAAAAGATCAAGAGAATATGCATGCATCGGACGTCTTGTTTTGAGATGGCTTATCATTGCACTTAGATATGAACTTGGAAGAAGTTGTGTATGACTAAAACCATGTCCTTAAGCTTCTGATTGTCAAATGACATAGGCTTGGCTTGGTTGGTTAGAAGCATATAATCTCTTGCAAATATTATATGATCTAAATTTGTGCTTTCAAAAAATAATAAAATCCTGCAACAAGTTTCATGCTTTCAGGTTTTGAAATAGTTAAGTTTGTGAGATCATGACTTGCTTAAATTGAGAATTACATATGATCTCTAGCATGGCTTACACTACTTTATGTATTTCATTGATGTGATAATGTAAGGTACTTGATAGTATGACTTGGATGAGCTTTTTTTATATGTATATGTTATAATATGCTCATAACAACTAAAGGGGGAGAGATAATTTGTTTATATGTTCATGACTTGCTGAATACATTGTCAAAGGGGGAGAGATAAGCATGAAGAGAAAGAGAATATGTGCATAAGGAAAGATAATAAAGGGGGAGAGATAATATGGGATAATTTTTTGGATTTTCTTCTCATTTTACTTTTGATTTACAAAGGGGGAGAAATTGCCTTCAAAACTTTTATGTGAATAAGCCAATGTTCGGATTTTAAATGGTGTTGCCAATGCATTCATCAAGGGGGAGATTGTAAGACCTATGTGTGCTGAATACATTGGCTTGTAGTGAATATACTTGCTTTGACGATAAAAGTTTTGAATATCACCAAAACACCTTTTTATCAAGGTCCGACTCTAGCTCTGAGCTACAGCAAGGTCTGACGGTAGGTCCGACTTGTTTTGGGTAGCTCCGGTTACGTTCGATGCTAGGTCCGACTAGCTTTGGTCAGCTCCGGTGAAGTTTTGTCTTTAGCTCCGGCATGTCTTTGATAGCTCCGACATGTCTTTGATAGCTCCGACATGTCTTTGATAGCTCCGACATGTTTTTGATAGCTCCGCCGTGTTTTTGCTAAGCTCCGAAGTTGATTTTTCTAGCTCAGTCTTTTGGGATTACTAGTTCCGACTAGTTCTGGTTAGCTCCGGCGCTAGGTCCTGCTAGTTTTGTAAGCTCCGACGGGAGCTTGGTTGTACTAGTTTTGGTAAGCTCCGGCGCTAGGTTCTACCACAAATCCAATGACCGTGAAATTTTGACATATGATAGATAATCAAGTTGTGAAGACAACCCAAAATGAATCACGTCAATTGGATCTGTAAAACTCGAGTTATGATAAAACCACCGACGAAAGGTAGTGCTGTCCAGAAAGTCGACGAATAAAACTTGTCTGGAACAAGTCGGACGAACAAGGCACAAAAGTTCCTTCAAACTACGAATTTTATTCAATAGAACACAAGAGGAACAGCCCCAAAGTTGTGCACCACGAGCTCCGGGCTCCCTTGCTTATATAACCAGGCCTTAGGCCACCCAATATCAACTAGGACTCCAATCCTACTCAGATCACGAATCGTAACTTTCCATAACTGCTCAAGATTCTTCTATACGCAGATAGAAGCAATTGTAAGACTTCCAAACACCTTAGGAACGTATCCCACATTCCTAAACAACTCAAATTCATGACACACACGAAATTCTAACATAATCAACTCGATACTTTCCATATCGAGCCATAACTGACTCCGCCGCAGCCAAAGTCATCAACCGGTACGATCCGATCCTTCCAACCAGATCTTCCCATCCATAAGCCATCTTCGGAACCATGTTTCCACATCATGCACTGCATGCATACGTGCGAACACTTTCCTTCGACGTTCAGTAACCTTCATATGCACTGCCCTTGATTCAATCATCCCGCGTGACCTCCTGACCAGCTCAACCACAGTTCTTCCCGAACTTGGTTGTTGGAACCTCATCTCCTCCATGAGACTAGTCCAATGGATCCCGTCACCAGCCATGTCTTGAACTCAAGCAACACCTGCACATGAATAAACAACCAATCCATACGAGCCCAAGTCCTCGAATTGACTCAAGTTAGTTCCAAACACAACACCTTACATGAGAACCTCACATAAGCATGTTGCAAAGCATAGCAAAACGATATCAGCCATATCATCCAAAACGCACCAAAAACTTAGTAAAAGAATACTAAGCAAACTTTCCAACAATGTAAAGCAAGTACGAAACATTGCAAATGAAAAGTAGAAGCACTGCGGTCAAGTTCCGGACCTTGCCAGAGCAACCCAGACCTTGAGCCAGAGCTAACAAAAGCTAGTAAAACCTAGCGCCAGAACTTACCAGAGCTAGTATAACCAAACTCCCGCCGAAGCTTACAAAACTAGCAGGACCTAGCACCGGAGCTAACCAGAACTAGTCGGAACTAGTAAACCCAAAAGCCGGAGCTAGAAAAATCAACTCGGAGCTTAGAAAAAACACGCCGGAGCTATCAAAGACATGTCAGAGTTAAAGACAAAAATCATCGGAGCTGACCAAAGCTAGTCGGACCTAGCATCGAACGTAACCGGAGCTACCCAAAACATGCCGAACCTACTGTCGGACCTTGTTGTAGCTGAGAGCTAGAGTCAGACCTTGATAAAAAGGTGTTTTGGTGATCTTTAAAACTTTTATCATCAAAGCAAGTGTATTCACTACAAGCCAATGTATTCAGCACACACAGGTCTTACACCTTCCCTGCCTGGTCTCAATTGCATTATATTAATCCATTTTCTATCTAACCAATCCTGTGAGATATGTCATACATCTCTCGCGAGTAGATTCCAACTACTCAACTTCTACCGGATTTCCTATGCATTAGCAAAGCAATTACTACAGGTCAAATTGTAACTCGTTCCAACCAATCCATGGGATTTTTTTGGCCATGTAAGTGGAGTATCAATCATCCTAAACGTAATGCACATTTCATATGCTAATTATCATAGTGATAAAGTAAAATTTTTAAAACGACTTAAATGCAAACCGGGGCGCCATAGTTTGCGACTCGAATAAATGTCAATTGTCAGGGCTTGGTCTTCCTCCGGAGAACCTCCCATGGAACTTCAGTGGAAACACCTTGTCCTTCTCCTCCAAGCGAAGTTTCTTGTCGATCACCTATCAGCACGTTCCTATCGACATGATATGCATATAAGTAATTAAGTAATTAAGTAATTTAAGAATTGTTGGTGGTTTTGATCCGGCAGATCTCCCGACACTACTAAAGTGTTAGAGGAGTTTGATGTTCGGTATGGGCGCACGGAGAATTCAGAAGGTGAGATGTCGAGTGACACAAGGGACACGAAGATTTACGTGGTTCGGGCCGCCTGAGCGTAATACCCTACTCCACGGGGTGTGTTGGTGTTGTATTGGATGTATGAGCTCAACGTCAGTTGAGAGTGTAAAGTCCGCATGTCTCTGGAGAGTGTGTCCTATGTATCGTCAGCCTGTCCTTTCATAGTACAAGGGCAGGCCGTTACAAGTTAGCCTGGCCCGACATGTGGCCCCGACGATTACTGATATTGATACACATTCAACACGTTTAATTGCCCTTAATGACCGAGTTATGGGCTTCAACAGCACCATTACTGGTAATTAAGGTCGTCCGATCGTGTTTCATTAATATAGTATTAATGACACTTGATCGGGTCTTGAAGTCCTTGATTCCCCTTTGAAGATCCAGAGCCGTTGTGGAGTCTTCCGGAGGTTAGAGGCTGAAGATCCGACGGTTGGACACGTGGCAGCACCGGAGCACACTGTGGGAAACAGATAGGTCTGGTGTTACCCGACACGTGTCAGTTCCGGAGCTTCCATCGGTCTGGGGTTAGGTCCGAGGGTGCCATTTCGGTACATAGCCCGGAGCTTCCCCCTTGTGGGTGGTAGCTCCGGTTTGATAGTACACGTGGCGACCCTGGGACTAACCATGTTGGAGAAGCGGGTCCGGTTATGTCTGACATGTGGGCCTCCGAAAGTCTTCAAATCAAGTAGATGACTTTCCCTTAAGATCTTTGCAATCCCTAGGAGTATATGGTACCCAGGGTACCGACAGTGGCCCCCTGGGCCCACATCTGGGGAAGACCCCATGGGTGAAGTCATTCCGTCAGAGGTGGGTCCATCCTTCGACTTTTGAACTGAGTCTTCAAAGGTCTTCAGATGTGCCATTGGCGATAATTTGGAGTTAAATCCTTGCCGCGTGGCATATCCCGTGTGCGACAAATGAGATCTTTGGCGTGCGGATATCACGCAATTGAAGGTCGTCGGTTCCCGATACGAAAATCGTATCGGTTCCGCGCGCCTTGTCAGGCCGCCGCCTTTGGGCTTCCCGCCTCATGATGACAACCGTTCGCCTGGGTAAGAATCTCGACTTGATCGTCGGGGTGGTCTCGGGCCCTCTTGTCATCGGCTGGGTGGAATTTTTGAGTAGTATCTTCGACTTCCTTGCGGATTCCATCCAAGCGTTGCGAGGGCCTACTTAAGGAGGAAGGCGCGCACCGTCTAGAGTTCTTTACGCCTCTCATCTGATCTTGCGCTCAAACTCCCAACTTGTGCTCGCTTTTCCTGTATTGCCTTGCTGTGCTACGATGGAGTTGGGTCTCCGCGAGAGTCGTTTGAAGACCGAAGGTGACTTGAAGAAGGTCCGGGCCCTCATGGGATGGTCCTTGGACTTCTTCAACAGTCTGGTCCACGCCGGAAGAGAGCTTCCATTTGAGAAGGAGCACGCCAGCGAGATGGTGTACTTCTCTTCGTACGCCATGGTGGGGTTGATCCCACCTTTTTCTTCCTTTTTCTTGATGCTGCTAGACTTTTACGGTCTGCAGCTATACCACCTTGGCCCCCACTCCATTCTTCTTGTGTCTACAACTGCGGCGACTGTACCCACAGTGGCGTCTTCCCGGGGTGCTAGCTCCGGGCATGCGACTCCATCACCAAGGCCAGTTGAGGCCTCTAGGTCCGGAGGTCCTTCCCGGTCGAGGAGGGCCTCGACTAAGGAAGTGCCCGTGACTGCAACGAGTTCCGGGGGGCTTTCCGGAGCATCCACGCCGGCGGCGGCTATGGTCAGCCCAGAACGCCCGGGAAAGAGGTTCCGCGCAAGCTAGTGTGGAAGCCTCCCGAGGTAATTTTTAATCTTTACCTCAGACAGTTGTTTTTTTGTAGTAACTGTTTTTTAAATTTCTTCATCCTTCATCTGCAGCATTCCCAAGAAGAGGAGTGAGGCTCCACCCTCAGCCACAGCAGCTGAAGTTGTGAGGGCGGAAGCCTCTGCTCCTGTCCTGGTGCCGCACAAGTGGTGGCTGAAGCTGCGGCAGCTCCGGCGCCAGCTGTCGTGGTCAAGGACCTCGACTCATCCCCCGAAACTCCCATGGTAGCGCCGTACCATGGGAGAGAAGATGTGCCAGCGGCACCTGCCCCGGAGGTTGAAGCTCTGGGTTTGGGTGCTGAGATGATGGAAGCTTCGGCCGTTGAGCCGAAGGAAGCAATAATTCCGGCCCAGAGCCAGAAATTGTCGAAGTCCCGGTGGTTGAGCCGGAGGTAATTGAAGTCCCGGCGTGCACGCCGGATGTTGAGGAAGTCTCGGCGGTTGGGCCGGGTACCTCTGAAGCACCGGCCGCAGAGCCGGTCGTTGCAGGAGCTCTGGCCGCAGTGCCGGTTGATGTTGAAGACATTCCAGCTCCCGAGCCGGTCGTTGCGAAGGCGTCAGCGCTCGAGCCCCCAGTAGAGGAGGTGCCCAGGCCGGAGCCAGAAGCAGTTCCTGCTCCGGGAGTGACGACGCCGGAGGTACCCGCGGCTGAGCCGGAGTGCTCTGATGAAGTCGCTAGCCCCCTGCCCGAGGGGACGAACGAAGATCTGGTGGCTGGTCCTTCGGAACCACTTCCAGAGGTCGGAACTTCATCAGCGGGACCCTCCTTGATGGCGACTGAGGCCATCCTGGAGGACGGCCCTGGTGCCGTGGAGGCTCAGGGGACCACTCTTGTGGAGTGGGACCCAATTTTTGTAACTGAAAACCCGCTGGAACCAGAGGAGGAGACCCCAGCAGGTCCGGATCCTATCCCGTTGTCATTGTCTATTGACAACGCCTGCTCCAGTCTGCGTCAAGTTCAGCTGGCATTCTTCCACGACAGCAAGGCTCTTTAAGAGGAGCGCCAAACCCTTAGGAGGTGGCATAATCGGCTCTACTTCAAGACCAAGCTAGCGCAGTTAAGGCTGGCAGATGACAAAGAATGGATCAAGCAGGAGAAGGTCCGCCAGGAGTACTGGGGCAAGTTATTGGATGACAGGGAGAGCTTGACTCGCGCCCTCGACGCTCAATCTCGGGCCATTTATGAGCAGACCAAAGCAGCTAATAGTGCGGCTGATGAACGCCAAGAAAGGCTTGAGGCCATTAACACTACTCTCATCAAGCGCCGAGAGGCACTTGAGGAGAGGGAGAAAAGGCTCGAAGATGAAGAGCAAAAACTCCTAGAGCTGCGGGATGACGTCTTGAGGAGGGAGGAGGAGCTCACCGAAAAGGTGGCTCTGGCTGACAAGGGCCTCGAAGAGCGCGCCAAGAAATTGGAAGAGCGATGCGCTCAGGAGGAGGAGAAGGCCTGGGTGCGAGGGCAGGAACTCTACGAGCAAGAGTGTGCCATCGCTGCCAGGGAGAAGAAAGTAAGGGAGGAGGGCAGGGAGAAGGACCTGGTTGACCGCCGGAACAAGATCTACCTCCGGGAGGAGGAGCTCGGAAAACTCGAGAAGCGAGTTGCTGAAAAGATTCAGGAAAATGCCAAAGAAGTTGAGCGCCCCGCTCTCGAGAATTCTGAACTGGTGGTGGCCAAAAGATCCTTGGAAGAACTGAAGGGCTTGAGGGCTACGGACTCCCTACAGGTTTGGGAGTTCCTGGGCAAGGCCAACGACGCGCTGACACCGATGGGCTTCATTCCCGTGCGTTCGGATGATCCAGAGCCGGAGCCGGACCTGGCGTTGCAAGCGCTGAGCTCGGCGGGTAGCAAACTCTCCAAGGTGGGCGACGTCATCACGGACCAGTTGGAGGTTGAGGGGCAATCCCTAGCGAACAACGTCGCAGAGTATGTGCTGACGTGCTACACCAGCTGGAATCCCCAATTCCCTCTGGACCCGGTGCTTGAAGGTCCCGTCGAAGGAGAAGGTGAAGCCGCCCAAGCCAATGTGTCAGAGGTTGCTCAGAAGGTCGCCCAGTTCTTCCATAGGGTCTAGGACCATCTATGTAGCTTCCACTTGTATTCTCTCTTTTTCTTCCTCAATTTTGTAATCCCTTGTCTCCAGATGAATGAAATCCCCAAATTTTTGTGAATTTCACTTTTTGTCTTCAACACTTTTGTCTTCACTTGGCCCCTTGGTAGATGTACACAATTTGATTGTGAACATGTACCAAGAGGATATTGTGTTTTGTTGAAGACTCATTTGCTTCGAACTTGTAGAGTGTAGGTCCGAAGTCTTCGATAATGAAGGCCCCCTGAGGTTGCCGGAGCTTAGAAGCTCCGGCATTGTCTATCGTCGGAGCTTAGTAGCTCCGGCAATAGTCCCTATCAACCCGTAGAGCATCAATAGTTATTCCTCCGGGGTGTCGGAGCTTAGTAGTTCCGGCAGTGACCTTTACCAACGTCTAGTTTGTTGGTAGCAGACTCCGCTTGCGGGTTCTTCTCACCATCATTTATTTTGCGTCGACGGCTGGCCCCCTAGCTTTACCGGAGCTTGGTTGCTCTGGTGATGCTCGTTTTCAATGTTTAACATCGATTACAAGACACCTAGGGGGAGTCGGAGCTTAGTTAGCTCCGGCTTTTCTCCATAAACGTGGATTTTTTATTTTTCTTGCACACTGAAGCCAAGAAAAATAGTAAAATTCGTTCCTTGCCTATAGCTTCGTTGCGGCTTATGATTCCCAAGAGAGTTTTAGGTCAAACGCGATTCTAAATACAACCGAATGCGTTGTATTTTCTTCCAGATCCAATTGTACTTGGACCCGCCTTACTTCAACTTGCCGGGGTGTAGGTAGAGTGGTGTACTTAGGGTAATTGACCAGGCTAAGTTGATAGCACACTTCGGCCCTAGGTTGGCTTGGCGGCATTCAGGCGAGTGGGCCATAAACAATATTTGAATCTAGAAGAGTCGACAATACAGCTCGAATCGTATATGAACCAGTCGAACTAAAATTTCTTAAAAATTGCACGTCTTTGTTATAGACAAGAAAGAGAAAAATAAAAAATGTTGAGCCTGTACAAAATAAATGCACGTGGAGTCTGTTTCATATGAAGATGTCTTTCATTATAGGTCCGGGGTACAGGGGAAACAAGTACACTCTTAGGGTACGAAACCAGGCTAAGCGTGTTTAATTTCTCGTTTGACCCAGGGTAGCTAGCCACACTTTTAGTCCTGAGACTGCGACAAGTGTTGCATGAACTTTGTGGACCTTACGGGAAAGGTCCGACTCTTCTCCCGGAGGAACTACCCGACTCTGTACAATGACTCTATAACATACACCTCAAGTTACAACAGACTCACTTCCGTGATATTAAGTGTAGAACTGACGGAGGTGCTCAATGTTCCAAGGATTTGGGAGAGGTGTCCCATCCTCGGTAGCCAAGCGAACGCTTCCGGGACGAGATACTTTAATCACTCGGAAGGGTCCCTCCTAGCTGGGGGAGAGTTTGTTTAACCCTTCTCTGGATTGTATTCTCCGTAGCACCAGATCGCCTTCCTC
The DNA here is from genome assembly GCA_036927565.1 of Tuctoria greenei. Taxonomy (NCBI): domain Eukaryota; kingdom Viridiplantae; phylum Streptophyta; class Magnoliopsida; order Poales; family Poaceae; genus Tuctoria; species Tuctoria greenei. The sequence continues at coordinate 205,206,341 of JAYESD010000001.1, forward strand.
GAGCTATCGGTTGTGTACATGCCACTGATGATAGCGCCGAAGGGCTTGGCGGTATCGGGCATTCCGAACAGCTGCTTGGCACCTTCCCTCCTCAAGGAGGTCTAGGTCTTCATGCCGGAGCTGGTCCTGTGTGGCTTCGTCGAAGTTCCGGACTCGGATTGACCCCAAGGTGATTTCCGGAGGAAGGATTGCTTCAGCTCCATACACCAGGAAGAAGGGTGTCTCTCCAGTTGACCGGTTTGGAGTTGTCCTGTTGGCCCATAAAGTGGGCGGAAGCTCTTCAATCCAGTTGGCTCCATGTTTTTTCAAGCGCTCATAAGTGTGCGTTTTGAGTCCTTTAAGGATTTCAGCATTTGCTCTCTCGGCTTGGCCATTGCTTGCTGGGCGAGCTACGGAGGCGTAGCAAACTTGAATGCCGAGGTCTTCGCAATATCCTTGAAATGCAGAGCTGGTGAATTGGGTCCCATTATCAGTGATGATTTTGTTTGGGACTCCAAATCTGCATACAATGGACTGCAAAAAGTTGATAGCAGATTGCTTGTTGATTGTCACAACTGGAGTTGCTTCCGGCCACTTGGTGAACTTGTCAATGGCAACGTACAGGAACTTGTAATCTCCGATGGCTCTTGGGAAAGGTCCCAAGATGTCCATCCCCCACACAGCAAAGGGCCATGCAGGAGGTATCATTTGTAGGGGCTGAGCCGGTGTGTGAATTTGCTTTGCATGAAATTGACATGCTTCGCATTTCTTCACCAGCTCAGTTGCATCCTGGAGTGCTGTAGGCCAGTAGAAGCCATGCCGAAAGGCTTTACCAACCAACGTGTGGGAAGACGCGTGGTTCCCACACTCGCCTCCATGGATTTCTGCGAGGAGCTCGCAGCCTTCTTCCCTTGTGATGCATCGCATTAGGATGCCATTGGCACCGCGCCGGTAGAGATCCCCTTCTACCAACGTGTATCTTTTAGCCAATCTGACTACCCAGTCAGCGGATACATCATCGTCAGGAAGGATGTTGTATTTCAAGTAGTTCTAGATCTCCGAGATCCATGCATCGGAACTAACTTGAGCATTTGAGTCTTGTGTGCTGGGTTGCTCGGAGCTTCCGGCAGCACCTATGACCCTTGATGGCTGCCATGGTAACAAGGCCATCGGGACCGTCAGCTTCGAGATGCTGATCTCGCCCCCTTCGCTCAGTTCAGCAAGTTGAGCTGTGGGTTTTGAAAACCTCCGGACAAAAGTTCCGTCAGGAGCCGGAGCTCCAGTTGATGCTTTCGTCGAGAGTTCGTCAGCTTTAGCGTTGTGGGCACGCTGGACATGGTGGAGATCTAGGACTTCGAAGTCCTTCTGAAGCCTCTGTACTTCAAGGAGGTAAGCAGCTAGCTGGAGATTGTTGCAGGAGCATTCACCCTTCACTTGCTTAATGATGAGCTGTGAATCTCCCTTGACCAGCAGTTGCTTGACACCGTATGACAGTGCCACCCTTAGTCCGTAAATGTGTGCTTCATATTCCGCCATGTTGTTGGTCGCCTTGAAGTCAAGGTGTACCATGTATTTTACCTTCTCTCCGGTTGGTGCGAGGAGAAGGATTCCAGCTCCGGCCCCCTGCTTTTGCATGGAGCTGTCGAAGTAGAGGGTCCAGTGAGGCTCGGTGAAGACCGGAGCCTTGTGTTCTGGCTTCTGCTCACTGGGGCCCCCAGGTTTTTATGGAGAGGGAGTCCATTCCGCCATGAAGTCTGCCAATGCTTGACTCTTGATTGCCTGCCTTGAAATGAATTCGAGATCGAATTCGGCCAATTCCGCTGCCCACTTTGCAATATTCCCAGTTGAGTTGGAATTATGCAAGATTGCTTGAAGTGGGTAAGAAGTCACCACTGAGATCTTGTGAGCTTGGAAATAATGGTGAAGCTTCTTGGAGGCAATAAGAACTGCATAGAGCAGCTTATGCACCTCTAGGTATCGAGTCTTGGCGTCATGAAGTACTTCACTAATGAAGTACACTGGGCACTGGATGGTCCGGACCCTCCCGGAGGGGCCCGGAGCTTCCTCTTCATTGGTCCAGATCCTCTCGGAGGGGTCCAGATTTTGTTCAGGTACTTCCAGGTCCTTGCTAGAGGAACCCGGAGCTTCTTCAGAGACGACGTGGACCCTCCCGGGGGGTCTGGGTCTTCTGAAGTAACTTCTTGTGGATTCAAGTCTGGGAGCTGGGACCCAGACTCGCTTTCAGGAACCTCTAGACCCTCCTGAAGGGGTCTGGACTCCTGAGTATGGGATGGTTCTGGTCTCTCCGCAACCAGGACCATACTGACGACTTCGTCAGTGGCTGAAATGTAAAGCAGCAAAGGCTCACCAGGGTTCGGAGCTACCAGAATCGGTAGGGTGGTGAGGAGCTGTTTTAGCTTCTGGAACGCCTTTTCTGCTTCTTCAGACCATTGGAATGGTCCGGACTTCCTTAATAACTTGAAGAAGGGGAGTGCCCGTTCCTCCAGTCTTTAAATGAACCAGTTGAGGGCTGCTAGACATCCAGTTAGCTTTTGGACATCTTTGATGCGGGCTGGTGGACGCATGTCTTCAATGGCTTTGTTCTTCGCCGGATTAGCTTCTATGCCCCGGTGACTTACCAGGAAACCAAGAAGTTTTCCGGAGCTAACCCCGAAGACACACTTGTCTGGATTTAGCTTTGTGCGGGTGACCCGCAGCTTGTCGAAGACAGCCTGCAAGGTGTCAAGGAGTGACTCCTTGTTCTTGACCTTGACCACGATGTCATCGACGTACACTTCCACTATGTCTCTAATGAGTTGTTCAAAGGTTTTGTACATAGCTCTTACAAAGGTTGAAGCTGCATTCTTGAGACCAAATGGCGTGGCTGTATAACAGTACAATCCATCTACTGTGATGAAAGAGGTATACTCTTCATCTTCCCTAGACATTCTGATTTGATGATACCCAGAATATGCGTCTAAGAAACACAAGAACTCACACCCGGAGGTGGAATCCACTATCTGATCTATTCTAGGTAATGGGAATGGATCTTTTGGACATGCCTTATTTAGTGTTGTGTAGTCGATACACATCCGAAGCTTCCCGCCGGCCTTGGGCACAACGACTGGGTTTGCCAGCCATTTTGGATGGAAGACTTCTCGGATGAATCCAGCTTCGAGCAACTTCTTCACTTCTTGTCGAATGAAGTTCTGTCGCTCTACGGATTGCTTCCGAGGCTTCTGATGCACAGGCCGAGCGTCGGGGTAGATCTTCAGATTGTGCTCAATCACTTCCCTGGGGATCCCAGGCATTTGTGACGGTTGCCAGGCAAACACGTCGACATTAGCCCGGAGGAAAGCGATGACCGCGAGTTCCTATTTGTCGTTCAACCCCCCGATATACGGGTGGTCTGAGCGGCATCGGAACCGATTTGGACGACTTTGACGGGAATGTCGGTGACGCCGCTTGGCTGCACACGAGGTGCAGAAGTCGAGCCTCGCTGACGAATTCTCAGGGGTTTTGGAGCTTCCTCCTGCCTGGAGTCCTCCTCTTGCGCTGTAGTAAGTGCATGGAGTTCTTCTAGAGCAGTTACTCCGACAGTACGATCTCCGCGGATCTAGAGAACGCCTACTGGTGTTGGCATCTTTAACACCAGGTAACCATAATGAGCAGCTGCCATGAATTTGTACAAGGCAGGCCTACCCAAGATGGCATTGAAGGGTAAGTTGATCTGAGCAACGTCAAAGACCAACTTCTCGGTGCGATACTTCTCCCGGGTCCCGAAGGTAACGGGGAGGGTAATAGCTCTGAGTGGGGTAATGGCTCCCGAACCTACTCCAGAGAAAGGTCGGGAGGGGTGGAGATCCGAAGGCCGGAGCTGAAGCTTGGTAAATGCTTCGAAGCTTATGAGGTTGAGCCTCGAACCTCCGTCTACCATGACATGATGGAGCTGGATGTTATGGATGGTAGGAGATACCATCAAAGGTAGCTGACCTGCTCCAACCATGCTTCGAGGGCAGTCCGAAGCATCAAAAGTGATGGCTGTGTCCATCCACTTCCGATGAGGCTCCGCCCTGGCTGTAGGAGCTACAGCAGCCATGTCCCGACGCATAGTCTTGATGACGCAGCGGGAGGTGATGTCCCATGATCCACCAAAAATGGTGTTCATGGTCTTCCGATGCTCGTTGTCAGAGACATCGAAATCGTCGTCGATGGAGGTGTAGATGGCCTTCAGGACCTTTTTGGGATCTTGAAAACCTAACTCCTCTTCAGCCGGAGCTTCGTCAACTTTTTGTTTTCCTTCCCTCTGTCGGAAAGGAGCTTCTTCCCGGCGCTTGTTGTAGCACTCGGCAAGGTTTTGGACCTCCTGGCAGTCTTCCAAACTGTGGCTGTCTGTTTTGTGAATTGGAAACCACACCTTGGGTTTGCCACCGTCTTCAGATGATGGTCGAGGTCGCTTCTCGGGGCGTGGCCCCCGGCCACCCGGAGCTGCAGCAGCTGCATCATTGGATGCACCGGACGACGGCTTCTTCTTGCCGTTGGTCTTTTTCTTCTTCTTGCCACTCCCGGAGGTAGCAGCTTCTCCTTTGGAGGATTTCTTGTGATCTTCCGGAGTTGGTTTGGAGTGCATTTCACGACCCTCTGCAGCTCTGGCACATTTGTCAGCCAAGATGAAGAGTTCTGTGACACTGGTAATCTCCTTGATCGCCAGTTTCTCCAGCATCTTCTTATCCCGCACTCCCTGTCTAAATGCCATGATGACAGAGGCGCTAGAGATAGAAGGGATAGTGTTTTGTACCTGAGAGAATCTCTGGATGAATGATCGCAAGGATTCTCCTCCTTTTTGCACAACTGCAAAAAGGTCCAGTTCGGTGCCTAGTCGGGTGTAAGAACTCCCGAAGTTGGCGGTGAACTGCCGGCACAACTCCTCCCAACTGCTGATGGAGTTGGGTGGAAGGCTCATAAACCAGGACCTGGCGGTCCCAGTTAAAGCCACAGGGAAATAATTTGCCATTACGACCTCATTTTCTCCAGCTGCCAAGATAGCAGTGGAGTAAATCTGAAGAAATTCGACAGGATTAACGGTCCCGACGAACATCTCTGGCAGGTGAGGCCGGAACTTCTGTGGCCACCTTACCATACGCAGATGCATGGCCAGGGCTGAACAGCCTCCTCCTACTCCTTCAGGAGCAGGAATGTCTTGAGCTTCTCGTCTTTCACGAGCACGCTCAATATGGACTCGACCATCTTGTTGGCGATATCGGCGATCAAGCTCCGCCCGGAGGTCATGAGTCCTTGATACCGTGTGAGTGCATCGTGCCCCGGAGGGCAACGACGTCACCTGCTATGATGCAGCACATCTCCTGTTGTTGGAAACGTGCAGACCAAGTCTGCCAGACAAGGTCCATCGCTGCGACGGGGCCCGTCCTGAAGGAGGAGGACCCTGGTTGCTGATGCGGTCGGCTGCTGCTGCAACCAAGTGTTCCACATCGGCCCTCCACTGCTCCATTGCATCCTGGGATGCGTCTGGAGGTGGTGGGCACTGAAGAAGAGCACGTGTTGCATGAAGCGCGTGTTCCGGGTTGTCAAGATTCGCCGACGCAGTGATTGACGCTGGTGCACATCGCGTTGTCCAGCTTGATTTGCTGGTGGAGGCGGCGGTGGTGGAAGTGTGACTCCTGCCGGAACCGTGGTTCCTGCTGGTGGCTGCATAATGGAGGGATTACCCCCAACAGCTTGAACAGCGGAATGACCATTGGATGATCCAACGACTGAGTTCACCATTCTTGAAATCTCCGGTCCTCCTACCTGGCGCGCCAACTGTTGGTGGCTTTGATCCGGCAGGTCTCCCGACACTACTAAAGTGTTAGAGGAGTTTGAGGTTCAGTATGGGCGCGCGGAGATTCCACAAGGTGAGATGTCGAGTGACACAAGGGACACAAAGATTTACGTGGTTCGGGCCGCCTGAGCATAATACCCTACTCCACGGGGTGTGTTGGTGTTGTATTGGATGTATGAGCTCAACGTCAGTTGAGAGTGTAAAGTCCGCGTGTCTCCGGAGAGTGTGTCCTATGTATTGTCGGCCTGTCCTTTTAAAGTACAAGGGCAGGCCGTTACAAGTTAGCCTGACCCGACATGTGGCCCCGGCGGTTACTGATATTGATACACATTCAACACGTTTAATTGCCCTTAATGACCGAGTTATGGGCTTCAATAGCACCGTTACTGGTAATTAAGGTCGTCCGATCGTGTGTCATTAATATAGTATTAATGACACTTGATCGGGTCTTGAAGTCCTTGATTCCCCTTTGAAGATCTGGAGCCGTTGTGGAGTCTTCCGGAGGTTAGAGGCTGAAGATCCGACAGTTGGACACGTGGCAGCGCCAGAGCACACTGTGGGGAACAGATAGGTCCGGTGTTACCCGACACGTGTCAGTTCTGGAGCTTCCCTCGGTCTGGGGTTAGGTCCGGGGGTGCCATTTCGGTACATAGCCCGGAGCTTCACCCTTGTGGGCGGTAGCTCCGGTTTAATAGTACACGTGGTGACCCTGGGACTAACCATGTTGGAGAAGCGGGTCCGGTTATGTCTGACATGTGGGCCTTTGAAGGTCTTCAAATAAAGTAGATGACTTTCCCTTGAGATCTTTGCAATCCCAAGGAGTATATGGCACCCAGGGTACCGACAAGAATAGATTCCACGGGGTTGTGTAAACTCTAAGGACGAGGAGTTTGACTAGGAAGGACATATATGCCTCTGTTGTGTGGATAAACAAAGGATGGAGTCAAGTGGTCATAGTAGTACCGAGATGTGAATTGAAAGGTGCAATGTAAGCACACATTGCAACTTGGCGCTCAACACTTGATGCTATGCCACTCAAGGTTGATAAAGCTGAATGGTGTGGAAGTGTTGGACAGGTAGTGTAAGGATGACTAAAGAATCAAGGGGGACATCAAAAACTTAAGTATGAGTGGAGTGTACAAGACGAAGGTCGCGATTCAGCAGTCTACCAATGAACTTGACTTAACTCATAAATGAGTAAACCTAGTTAAGTGAGCAGTGCTGTCGTAGGGTCCTGACTTTGGATGAACCATGATGGAACCTAATGACACTTGGGACTGGATTGAGATCAACATGGCTTGGACTTAAGAAGTCATTACAAGCATTGTTATCCTTGCATGAGTACCAAGACAACATTGAAATGACTTTTTGGTAAAGTAGTTTCTACGGCAAGCTTCTTGAGCATCGTTCAAGTGCTTACACGACGACACTAATGTAGTGTCTCCCGCAAGCCTATCCAGGTGAGCTTGATAAGCTCTTGGGACTTAAACATGATGTGAGACCTTGCCGTGAAGGCATGCTTTGCGATCTCGAGAAGATTGGATTAGCGAGGTCCACATCGACCCAGACTCGTCAATGGGGTGAGCGGAATCCAGAACACCACCTGGTGAGTCTTAAGGCTAGTGATGTTGACTCGGTTGTTGATAAGCGACTCGACGAACCTGCCGTCGATGAAGTGGTACACAAAGTTAACCAATCCTGTGATCGGCTATGGAACATCCTCGACACAACCAAGGAACTCTTATCCAAGGTTCTCCTTGGTCTAGTTATCCTTGTTGGTTGCAACGTTCTTGCATTCTCTACTCCAGGTCATCGGTGATCACCGACACACCTGGTTTGACCTAGAAAACATTTCATCGAGCACCCTGGCTACACTCAGGACTCGACGAGTCTCGCCTCGACTAAACCCTAATTTGGCTAAACGACCATTGTACGATGAGTCGTGCTGGTGTTTCAGCACCACACACATCACAAGCATCCTTCATCTCAATGCCAGGACACGATGACGGCTCGGAGCGTCACGATGATGTCATATGGTCAACAATGTCGACACGGCTCATGGTGGAGCATCGCGAGCACACACGGACAAGCCAACGTGATACAAACGACAAATGAGGTCGACTTGGGGACTCCTAAAGGAATGATATTAACGCGGAACAAGGACGTACGGCTTGACGACACATGAGTACCATTTACGATTATGAAAGTGCATCTAGGACTCCCTTGTGGGTTTTGGATGATTTATGACAAGCAATTGGGATCCTAATTCTTTTGTTGAGATGAATGCAGAAAAATGATGAAAGATGAGCAAAGTGCCAAAAAGAGGAAATTGAGAAGGAAAATGGATTTGAGCTCAAGGAGAAGAAACTAGTAGTTTAGTATGTGTGGAGTGTGTTAAGGAAACACACCCAAGAGCTCAATCTCATTTAATCACACACACACATGCACAAAGCTATACAGGACCGGACTAGTCCGATGTCCACCGGACTAGTCCGATATCACATTCTGCACAAGATCGGACAAGTCCGGTCATCACCGGACTAGTCCGATAATTCTTCTGTTCCACTTCGGACTAGTCCTCCCCAGTGCGGACTAGTCCTCAACACAATGCACAAGTCACTAGATCGGACAAGTCCGGTCTCCACCGGACTAGTCCGATATCCTTTCTGATCCACTTCGGACATGTCCGGTGTTTACACGGACTAGTCCGATTTACACACTGATCTAAATCGGACAAGTCCTCCAAGTGCGGACTTGTCATCCTAAACACTAAAGGTTTCATAGGTCCGGACCAGTCCGATGACAATCGGACTAGTCCGAAGTTTTCCAGCAGTGAAATCGGACAAGTCCGTTTTCAAACGGACTAGTCCGATATTCCTGGACACTTAGGGTTTGCTTCTCACAGCACACCGGACTAGTCCGGTCACCACCACGGACTAGTCCGAATTTTCTGAACCCTAACGGTAACTTCCAGAAACCCCTTATAAATAGAGGTGCACGGCCCACTTTTAAACTCTCTCGAACCCTAGCGCCGTCACACCTCCCAAGAGCCTCAAAAACTACCTCTCTCCACAAAACCAAGTGCTAAATTGATCACTACATTGAAGATCACTTGTAGATCATTGGAGAGGGCACTTGATACGCGATTGAGCTCTTGGTTTGAATCTCTAACACACTCTTGCATCTCAGTTTGTATATTTTGAAGTGTGTTATTGGTGGTCTTGAATCTTGTAATCAAGGGAGCGCTCAACTTGTGAGATCGCCCCTTAAACTCGGTGATTTACCCCTGTGTGATTAGTGGAATAGGATTGGCCTTCGTGGCGATCCGAACGAGGGAAGGGTTAGTGAAGACCCGGCCCTTTTGTGGGCTCCTCAACGTGGACGTAGGCTGCCTTCGTGGTAACCGAACCACGGGATAAATCTTGTGTCTTTCATTTGTGTTCTTTATTCTAGTTGATCAACATTATCTAGGGTTTGATTAGATTTGTTGAATACAAAGTTAATAGTTGAAATAAAGTCATATTCTTAATAGAATCTGTTACACAACTATTGAACTGATCACAAAGTTTATATTTCCGCTGCAAAAGTCAACAAACAATCAAATTGACCTAACTTGATCAACCTAGCCCGTAAAATCCGGACTAGTCCGCACTTTACCGGACTAGTCCGTTATATCTGTTTTTGATCTCGTTGTTGAAGTGTTACAGGAACCGATAAAATTCAAGAAGGCCTATTCACCCCCCCTCTAGGCCAACATTCAATTGATATCAGAGCAAGGTTCTTCAAGAAAGAGTGCAACCGCTCGAAGAGATCATGTCGGACATGAAGGAAGTCCAAAAGATCAACAACCAGGAAGAGATGAACAATGACAAGCATCAAAAGCTTGAGAAGTATCTCGAAGCCATTCAAGACTTTGACGATGATGATGAGGAGACATTGGAGCTGAAAGCTCTCCTTAGAAAGAAAGCGCTTTCCAAAGGGAAAGCCAAAGTTGAAGAAAAGAAGAAGGGGAGTAGTCACACCGACTACTCCCGATATCCTTTTAATTATGACCGTTTAAATTCTAACAGCAATCACTATCTATCCATTCCCCTTGGAAAAGCCCCACACTTCGATGGGAGTGACTACTCTATGTGGAGGCAAAACATGAAGATGCACTTGATTTCCCTTAACCCAAGTTTATGGCATATTGTGTGCACAGGAATCAATATCCCAGATGACGACGAAGAGCTCACGCCAAGTCAAGAGCAAGCCATCCACAGGAATGCACAAGCCGCAGCCGTCATCACCTCATCTCTAAGTCGAGATGAATTCACAAAGGTGGACGGATTAGAAATTGCCAAAGAAATCTGGGATACCCTACAAACAGCGCATGAAGGTGACAGACATGTGAGGGAAGCCAAGATTGAAATGATTGAGGGCGAACTAGGAAGGTTCGCGATTGAGGAAGATGAGTCACCCCAGGACATGTACAACAGACTGAAGACTCTCGTGAACAAGGTTCGATCATATGGGAGCAGAAAGTGGAATGATCACGAGGTTGTAAAGCTCATCCTTAGAGCTTTCATGCCTCGCAATGTTACACTTTGCTCTATGATCCGAGAGAGTCCGGGGTACAAGAAAATGACTCCTGATGAACTGCTTGGCAAGATCATTAACTTTGAGATGATGGAGAAGCAAGCCAAGCACGTAAAAGAAATAGCCGACCTCACATCGGCCAAGAAGAAGGGAGTTGCCCTAAAGTCCTCACTCAAGCCTTTATCCAAAGAAGCAAGAGAAGCACAGCTTGAGGAGGACAGCGATGATGAAAGCAGCGAGCTAGATGAAGAAGATATGATTTTGTTCATGAAGAAGTTTAAGAGAATTATGAAGAAAAGACAAGGAACAAAATCAAATGAAGCAAAATACAAAGAAAGGACGAAGCCAAAGATGAGGCGGGCGTGCTATAACTGTGGTGAATACAACCACTTTATAGTCGACTGCCCGTATGAGGACAATAAGAAGAAGAACAAAGAGTCCAAGCCTCAAGCAAAGAAGTTCTTCAAGAAGAAGAAACAAGCTGAACAAGCACACATTGGAAAGGAATGGGACTCAAACGATGAGTCTTCATCGTCCGATGAAGAAGAATTGGCTAGCATAGCCATCGAGAGCGTGTCCAAGAAACCCACACTCTTTCCCACGCTCGGTGCAAAGAAGGCAAATGGGACTTGCCTCATGGCTAAGGAAGGTAAACGCAAGGTAAATATCAAAACTCCTTTCTTACATTCTTATTCAAGTGATGATGATTTAGATAGTGATGAAGATATGCTAGCTGGCTTAGATAGAAAAACTGCTGCAAAAATGAAATTCTTGCTTAACCAACTTGTTGAGAAGGAAGAGCTAATCGATCGTCAAGAAGACATGATTATCTCCCAAAAGGAGAAGCATGTAGAACTTGACAATCTTCTAGTTCATGAAAAGGAAAGAAGCCACTCACTAGAGCTTGAGCTAGCTTCAAGCAAGAAAACTTGCTTGGAGCTAACCAACTCAAATGTAGCAATCAAGGACCAACTTGATGACCTGATCGAGGTCAACAAGATCCTTGAAGTGCAAATTGAGTCACTCAAGCTTAGTGAACCCTCCTCCTCTTCAAGCCTACCTTCTCAATCCACTTTAAGTAATAATACTCATATCTGCAAATGTGAAAAGATAAACACCAGGTTGAAAGAAAAGTCCACCTCCACAAAGGACAAAAACCCTACCCAATGTGTAATATTTGACAAGGAAAGGATCAACTATGCACGTAGTGCATATTTGGACCAAAGACCTCCAAATGTCAAGTATGGCATTGGTTATTCCTATGATGGAAAGCAAAGAGCTGGAAATCATAAGAATAACAAGGGAAAGATTACCTTTGTGAAAGGAGGACCCTCACAACCCGGCAGCACGAAAACTAAAAATCTGAACTCTCATGAAAACCGGACTAGTCCGGTTGTGGTCCGGACAAGTCCGGTCATCCGGACAAGTCCGGTCACACAGACTAGTCCGACCAATAATCAGCAACAACTCCTGTTTAAAACCTTCGATGCTTCATATGTATTAATGAGAAACAATATTGGTAAAGTGTATGCTTATTATGCTGGGCCACGCCATGGGAACACAAAATCCCATGTGTGGGTGCCCAAATGTATTGTCACTAACCTCCAAGGACCCAAGCAAGCTTGGGTACCTAAAACCAAGGCGTAACTTGTTTCTGCAGGCCTACTCCTCCGGTGGATCCAAATGGGTGCTAGACAGTGGATGCACAAACCACATGACCGGAGAAAGGAGGATGTTTGTGGAGTATGAAGTGAACGAGGACCCAAATGAAGGGATCTACTTTGGAGACAACAGTCAAGGGAGGGTCCTCGGTACCGGTAAAATAGCCATATCCTCTGAACATACTCTTTCACATGTTTTGCACGTTGAATCTTTAGATTATAACCTGCTGTCCATATCTCAATTGTGCGACAAGGGTTATAATTGCCTGTTTACTAACGAGGGTGTGATCGTCTCAAGAAGGAGCGATGGTTCTATTGCATTCAAGGGTATGTTGAAGGGAAAGCTTTACCTTGTTGACTTCAACAAGGATAAAGCCGAACTCGACACATGCTTGATTGCAAAGACCAACATGGGTTGGCTGTGGCATAGACGGCTGGCACATGTTGGTATGAGGAACCTTCAAAAACTCCTCAAGGGCGATCACATCCGAGGCTTGAAAGATGTTGTGTTTGAGAAAAACAGGCCATGTAGCGCGTGCCAAGCAGGGAAACAAGTTGGAGCACAGCACCCTGCGAAGAACATCATGACCACAACAAGACCGCTCGAACTACTTCATATGGACTTGTTTGGTCCAATTGCTTACATAAGCATCGGCGGTAACAAGTATGGTTTAGTTGTTGTTGATGATTTTTCCCGCTTCACTTGGGTGTTCTTTTTGCATGAAAAATCAGAAACACAAGGGACACTCAAGAAGTTCTTCAAGCGAGCACAAAACGAATTTTCATTACAAATCAAGAGTATTCGGAGTGACAATGGCACGGAGTTCAAAAACATACAAGTGGAGGAGTACCTTGATGAAGAAGGAATCAAGCACGAATTTTCAGCACCATACTCCCCACAACAAAATGGAGTTGCCGAAAGGAAGAACCGCACGCTCATAGAAATGGCAAGAACTATGCTCGATGAATACAAGACTTCGGACCGATTTTGGGCGGAAGCAATCAACACAGCTTGCCACGCCACAAATCGCCTCTATCTTCATCGACTACTAAAGAAGACCCCCTATGAGCTACTCACCGGTAACAAACCGAACATTTCATATTTTCGAGTTTTTGGTTCTCCTTGCTATATTTTAAACAAGAAGCCCAGGACTTCAAAGTTCGCTTCGAAGTCCGATGAAGGTTTCTTGCTTGGCTATGATTCGAACACTTACGCCTATCGTGTCTTCAACAAGTCCTCCGGACTTGTTGAAGTGGCACGTGACGTAGTGTTCGATGAAACTAATGGCTCCCAAAAGGAGCAAGTTGATCAATGTGAATTAGGTAAAAAAGAAGCCCCCTATCAAGCATTGAAGAAAATGGCTCTAGGCGAAGTACGACCACAAGAGTCAACGTCACAAATACAAGATGAAAGTGAACCACAAGATGAAATCAACCATCAAGGGGGAGCCTCAATACAAGATCAACCACAGGAGTACGAACGTAATGAACAAATCAACGAGGACAACAACTCAGGGGGAGAAGAAGATGATCACCAACACACGACTCCCCAAGTACCACACCCAAGAGTACACCAATGCATTCAAAGGGATCACCCGATCGACAACATCATCGGCGACATCCAAAAGGGAGTAACCACTAGATCTCGCATAGCAAATTTTTGTGAACATTACTCGTTTGTCTCCTTTTTGGAACCCCGCAGGACTGAGGATGCATTGAAGGATCCGGACTGGGTAGTGGCGATGCAAGAAGAGTTGAACAATTTCAAGAGAAACGAGGTCTGGGAACTTGTGGCAAGACCCAATGCAAATGTTGTAGGCACCAAGTGGGTCTTCCGCAACAAGCAAGACGAACACGGTGTGGTAACAAGAAACAAGGCACGACTTGTGGCCAAAGGTTACTCACAAGTCGAAGGTTTGGATTTCGATGAAACTTTTGCTCCAGTAGCTAGGCTTGAATCAATTAGAATATTACTTGCATATGCTACTCACCATGATTTCAAGCTGTATCAAATGGACGTGAAAAGCGCCTTCCTCAACGGACCGATCAAGGAGGAGGTGTACGTGGAGCAACCACCCGGGTTTGAAGACGAAGAGTTCCCCGATCACGTGTATAAACTGCGTAAGGCTCTCTATGGCCTCAAACAAGCTCCTAGAGCTTGGTATGAGTGCCTTAGAGATTTTTTAATAGATAATGGTTTTCAAATTGGCAAAGTAGACTATACGTTATTCACAAAAAATCTGGATAATGATCTTTTTATTTGCCAAATATATGTTGATGATATAATTTTTGGGTCAACTAACCAATCCTTCTGTGAAGAGTTTAGCAAAATTATGACAGAGAGATTCGAAATGTCGATGATGGGAGAATTGAAGTACTTCTTGGGATTCCAAGTGCGACAACAAAGGGAAGGAACTTTTATAAGCCAAACCAAGTACACGCAGGACATCCTCAAGAAGTTTGGCATGGACAAAGCAAAGCCGATAAAGACTCCCATGGCAACGAATGGGCACTTGGACCTTAATGAAGATGGAACGAGCGTCGACCAAAAGGTATATCGCTCCATGATTGGATCTTTACTATATTTATGTGCATCTAGGCCAGACATCATGTTGAGTGTTTGCTTGTGTGCAAGATTTCAAGCCAACCCCAAGGAATGTCATTTGACAGCCGTTAAGAGAATCTTAAGATATTTAGTTCATACACCCAACCTTGGTCTTTGGTACCCAAAAGGCTCAAAATTCAATCTCATTGGGTATTCCGATGCAGATTATGCCGGGTGCAAAGTAGATAGAAAAAGTACTTCCGGCACTTGCCAATTTCTAGGAAGATCCTTAGTTTCTTGGTCATCCAAGAAACAGAATTCCATTGCATTATCCACAGCCGAAGCGGAGTATGTTGCAGCCGGGAGTTGTTGTGCACAACTTCTTTGGATGCGACAAACTCTAAGGGATTATGGTTACAATATGAACCATATTCCTCTCCTTTGTGATAATGAGAGTGCCATTAAAATAGCACACAATCCAGTTGAGCACTCTAGAACAAAACATATAGACATAAGACACCACTTCTTGAGAGACCATTCCATGAAAGGAGACATATCCATCTCTCATGTCAACACCCAAAAACAATTAGCCGACATATTCACCAAGCCACTTGATGAAAAACGCTTTTGTGAACTTCGAAATGAGCTAAATGTTCTTGATTCTCGGAGTGTGGCTTGAAAAGTTGCATACCTGTATGTTTCTTCAAAATTTTGATTGAATTGTGAAAATCATCCCTCTTCATTTTTTCTCTCGAAAACTATGTCAATTATTAGATCTTGATGAATTTTGATCATAGTATGATTGTTGTTTGCTTACTGGTCAAATTCATCAAGATTATTTGAATTGTTTTGTCTCTCTAATCTCTAATATTGAACCTTCAAATATATATGAATGGGCTATGCATTTCTCTCCTGGTGACCACGGACAAGTCCGTGGTTACCCGGACTAGTCCGCCCATTGCAGACTTGTCCGCAGAGTGCCGGTTAGGCCGGACTAGTCCGACAGACCACGGACTAGTCCGATATAAGTCTCTGGACGACTTCGGACTAGTCCGGTCATGTCCGGACTTGTCCGATTTTTCGTGTCCTTAACCCTAGCCGCCACCAAACCCTAATTCATTCACTCTCACACTCGCCCCAAGCATTCTCTCTCTTGCGCTCGAGCAGCTCCGTTCCTCCTCCTCCCTCTCAACCTCGCCAAGAAGAAAGCGATGAAGATGATGAAGACGATGAGAGGACTGACAGCGAAGAGTGAAGCCCTAGGACCTCCCTCTCTCTCTTTTTGGTGTCTTGATGCCAAAGGGGGAGAGATTGAGGGGGAGCTTCTAGACTTAGCTTTAGCTGCATAGAATGCGAGGAGAGAGTCTCCATGTATTTTCTATTTGTGATTGTAATTGTTTAACGCTATTTTCATATCATGTTTGGTCCTATGTTAAATTGCTCAGTTAATTTGCAAGTGTGTGATGAAATCTGAATTTTTGCTCCTGAAATGCTATATTCACTTGATATTAGTTGATCAATGCAAATTCTGTCATTCTTAATGCATTCATGCTCTTAGTATGCATCCCACCATAAAGAATGCACATATGAATGATTCTCTTGTTGCTTGATGCATTTTTGAGTCATATGTGCATACTTTATGAAAAATCTCATTTTATACCTCATTTTGTGAAATCTCAATTGGTTGTCATCAATCACCAAAAAGGGGGAGATTGAAAGTGCATCTAGGACTCCCTTGTGGGTTTTGGATGATTTATGACAAGCAATTGGGATCCTAATTCTTTTGTTGAGATGAATGCAGAAAAATGATGAAAGATGAGCAAAGTGCCAAAAAGAGGAAATTGAGAAGGAAAATGGATTTGAGCTCAAGGAGAAGAAACTAGTAGTTTAGTATGTGTGGAGTGTGTTAAGGAAACACACCCAAGAGCTCAATCTCATTTAATCACACACACACATGCACAAAGCTATACAGGACCGGACTAGTCCGATGTCCACCGGACTAGTCCGATATCACATTCTGCACAAGATCGGACAAGTCCGGTCATCACCGGACTAGTCCGATAATTCTTCTGTTCCACTTCGGACTAGTCCTCCCCAGTGCGGACTAGTCCTCAACACAATGCACAAGTCACTAGATCGGACAAGTCCGGTCTCCACCGGACTAGTCCGATATCCTTTCTGATCCACTTCGGACATGTCCGGTGTTTACACGGACTAGTCCGATTTACACACTGATCTAAATCGGACAAGTCCTCCAAGTGCGGACTTGTCATCCTAAACACTAAAGGTTTCACAGGTCCGGACCAGTCCGATGACAATCGGACTAGTCCGAAGTTTTCCAGCAGTGAAATCGGACAAGTCCGTTTTCAAACGGACTAGTCCGATATTCCTGGACACTTAGGGTTTGCTTCTCACAGCACACCGGACTAGTCCGGTCACCACCACGGACTAGTCCGAATTTTCTGAACCCTAACGGTAACTTCCAGAAACCCCTTATAAATAGAGGTGCACGGCCCACTTTTAAACTCTCTCGAACCCTAGCGCCGTCACACCTCCCAAGAGCCTCAAAAACTACCTCTCTCCACAAAACCAAGTGCTAAATTGATCACTACATTGAAGATCACTTGTAGATCATTGGAGAGGGCACTTGATACGCGATTGAGCTCTTGGTTTGAATCTCTAACACACTCTTGCATCTCAGTTTGTATATTTTGAAGTGTGTTATTGGTGGTCTTGAATCTTGTAATCAAGGGAGCGCTCAACTTGTGAGATCGCCCCTTAAACTCGGTGATTTACCCCTGTGTGATTAGTGGAATAGGATTGGCCTTCGTGGCGATCCGAACGAGGGAAGGGTTAGTGAAGACCCGGCCCTTTTGTGGGCTCCTCAACGTGGACGTAGGCTGCCTTCGTGGTAACCGAACCACGGGATAAATCTTGTGTCTTTCATTTGTGTTCTTTATTCTAGTTGATCAACATTATCTAGGGTTTGATTAGATTTGTTGAATACAAAGTTAATAGTTGAAATAAAGTCATATTCTTAATAGAATCTGTTACACAACTATTGAACTGATCACAAAGTTTATATTTCCGCTGCAAAAGTCAACAAACAATCAAATTGACCTAACTTGATCAACCTAGCCCGTAAAATCCGGACTAGTCCGCACTTTACCGGACTAGTCCGTTATATCTGTTTTTGATCTCGTTGTTGAAGTGTTACAGAAACCGATAAAATTCAAGAAGGCCTATTCACCCCCCCTCTAGGCCAACATTCAGATTATGACGAACGAACTTCGATGACGTCAAGCAATGCAGTTTTGGGCAAGGCTCACCTTGTAGGCATTTTGCCGAACATCTTGGGTGTGTACTTGATTTCCGTCGCTTCATCACCATTAAAAGGGTATCTTGGCACTTAGGCGTGTCGGTCGCAACATCATCCTACCCCTGCATCACAGACGAGTTCTAAACATCAACAAAGTTGGTTCTTTCTTTGTGAATATTTTATCGAACACCTTGGCTGCAGTCACTGATCCAATCACTCTTGCAAAATAAGAGCTAACCTTGGACCATTTGTCGATGTGGGTGTGTCAACGACGTATTCCTGCATATCCTTAATCCCTCACATCACTCGCAACACCGTTTGGACTTTGCACGTGATCAGAATGTCGTGTTGACGCCATGTAAAAGATGACACCATGAAAATGACACAAGGCAACACATCATAGCTTAGGTGCGAACTTCCCAGGGACGCATGGGCGGTGGGACATGCTGCTGCAGTGTCGTGAGACGGGGATGCGCGGTGGTGGTATGAACGGCTGGCATCATGGACGGCGGCGTGGACGGCGATCAACGTGATGACCATGGCACTTGGTAGGTGGGCAGGGCAGCACAACTTGGGTTACTGTGGACATGACGCACAAGGAAACTAAGCACGGCGTGAGCGGGATAGATGGGAGCCGGACCGGCGAGATACAGCGGAGGCGCGCCCTCGCAGAGGACGGCGCGGCGCAATGTGCCACGCGCATGAACTGGAGCAGGACACGAGCGCGGCCGCGACTTGGGGCATGGGCGGCGGTGCTGCTCGGGGTGCCGTGGACAGGAGCTAGGAGGGCCGACGACAGAGCAGCTCGGCAGGGAGGAGCTGGCGGGGAAAGCGTGCGGACGACGGCGCTCAGCCATGGCAGGCGGACGGTGGGGGGAGGCGCTGGCGGCGGTGAGCACGCCGGGCATGAGGCAAAGTGGAGCGAGTTGGGACGCGGGAGCAGCGGTCAGGGCGCCCGGGCAAGCCGGCGGCCGTGAGGTGAAGCGCGACCGGACGCTCGGCGCATGCGGTGCTGTGGCCGGACGCCGGAGGGAGCCGAGCGGGAAGATAAGGACCGAGAGAGGAAGAAAACTTGAGTTTCTATAGCTCGGGTAAGACTGACCTGTGGGACCCACTCCAAATTTTCCCCTTATCCACTTCATTCCAGATGCAAAATATCTCAATCCATTGAGCAGCTTACCAGTGGGGCCCACCTTTTTCCTAGTACTGAGGATAAGTATGACATGTGGGTCCCACTTTCTTCTCCCTTCTCTTTTCAAAATTCAAATGGAGCTAGCAAACATGCTTCAAAAATATTCAACTTTGGCCCAATGACTAAATAAAATGTGGAGAATTTTATGGTGCAATCAGATTTAAAAACTGAGCAAGTTGAATTTGAACTCAGGTTTGAATTTGAATTCAAGTTGTGATACTTGACTCAAGGAAGTAAATAGTAGATTAGGTTCAAAAATCCTGAAACTTTGAAGTTACCCTTTTTGAACCATAAGAGACCTCAGGAAAAATTTGGAGTCGATTTGGACCAGGTTGAGCACAATGTTTAAATTCGAAGTCGACGTTGATTAAACTCCCAGTACGTGTCCAATAAATGGAAAACGTGCTTCAAAAATTTTGAAACTTTACCGAGAGTCTAATTGAAATATTAGAAGGTCATGGAAAAATTTACAGCATGAGATTTGAATATTTTTGGATGTCCCATTTTAGGGTTGGAATTATTCCTTTTTCTTCCTCTCTATTTTGTTTTCTTTTCTCCTGTAATTCTTCATTGAAATGTGAATACATGGAAATTAAGGATTTTACACCTTAAGTTCCAAAGTACAATAGCAAACATGTGCTATATGTAAAATTTTAACAAGTCCCTATTTTAAGTGAACATTGGTTAACTCATATGGTTCATGTGAGTTTGGATTTCCAAGTCCATTTTCAAAATTTTTAAGTTCGCATTTTTGCGTTTTTGTTCTTCCGAAAAATGGGCTTTCACACTAGGGTTAAGGACGCAAAAAATCGGACAAGTACGGAGATGACCGGACTAGTCCGAACTTTTCCAGGGGCTATATCGGACTAGTCCGTTGAATACTGGACTAGTCCGGCCTAACCGACACTCTACAGACTAGTCTGCATGGGCGGACTAGTCCGGGCAACCACGGACTAGTCTGTGATCACCTGACAAGAAATTTTAGCCCATTCATATATATTTGAAGGTTCATATTTAGAGAAAAGAGAGGCAAAAAACATCAAATAATCTTGATGAATATGATCAGTAAGCATACACCAATCAAGCAATGATCATAATTCACCAAGATCTAGTAATTGACATAGTTTTTCAGAGAAAATTGAGATAGATGATTTTCACAATCCACTCAACATATTTTGAAGAATTCATACAGGTATGCAACATTTCAAGCCACACTCCGAGCATCAATGATATTTAGTTCATTTCAAAGTTCACAAAAACGCTTTTCATCAAGTGGATTGGTGAATATGTCGGCCAATTGCTTTTGAGTGTTGACATGTGAAATGGCTATGTCTCCTTTCATGGCATGATCTCTCAAAAAGTAATGTCTTATGTCTATGTGTTAAGTTCTGGAGTGCTCAACTGGGTTGTGGGCAATTTTAATGGCACTCTCATTGTCACAAAGGAGTGGAATATGGTTCATATTGTAACCATAGTCCCTTAGAGTTTGTCGCATCCAAAGGAGTTGTGCACAACAACTCCCGGATGCCACATACTCCGCTTCGGCTGTGGATAAGGGAATATAATTTTGTTTCTTGGAGGACCAAGAAAATAAGGATCTCCCTAGGAATTGGCATGTACCGGAAGTGCTTTTTCTATCTACTTTGCGCCAGGCATAATCTGCATCAGAGTAACCAATGAGATTTAATTTTGAGCCTTTTGGGTACCAAAGACCAAGGTTGGGTGTATGAACCAAATATCTCAAGATCCTTTTTTACGGCTGTCAAGTGACATTCATTAGGATTGGCTTGAAATCTTGTACACAAACATACACTCAACATAATATCTGGCCTAGATGCACATAAATAGAGTAGAGATCCAATCATGGAGCAATATACCTTTTGGTCGACGCTAGGTCCATCTTCATTGAGATCTATGTGGCCATTCGTTGCCATAGGGGTTTTTATGGGCTTCGCCTTGTCCATGCCAAACTTCTTAAGTATGTCCTGCGTGTACTTGGTTTGGCTTAGGAACGTCCGTTCCTTCTGTTGCCGCACATGGAATCCCAAGAAGTACTTTAATTCTCCCATCATTGACATTTCAAACCTGTCTGTCATGATTTTACTAAATTCTTCACAAAAAGATTGGTTAGTTGACCCAAAGATTATATCGTCAACATACATTTGACAAATAAAAAGATCATTATCAAAATTTTTCATAAATAGTGTATAATCTACATTGCCAATTTTAAAGCCATTTTCAATTAAGAAGTCTCTAAGACACTCATACCAAGCTCTAGGAGCTTGTTTGAGGCTGTAGAGAGCCTTACACAATTTAAATACGTGGTCGGGAACTCTTCATCTTCAAACCCGGGTGGTTGCTCCACGTACACCTCTTCCTTGATTTGTCCGTCGAGGAAGGCGCTTTTCACATCCATTTGATACAGCTTGAAATCATGGTGAGTAGCATATGCATGTAATATTCTAATAGATTCATGCTTAGCTACTGGAGCAAAGGTCTCATCAAAATCCAAACCTTCGACTTGTGAATACCCTTTGGCCACAAGTCGTGCCTTGTTCCTTGTCTCCACCCCGTGTTCATCTTGTTTGTTGCGTAAGACCCACTTGGTGCCGACGATGTTTGCATTGGGTCTTGCCACAAGTTCCCACACCTTGTTCCGCTTGAAGTTGTTCAATTCTTCTTGCATTGCCACCACCCAGTCCGGATCTTTCAATGCATCTTCAACCCTGCGTGGTTCCAAAAAGGATACAAACGAATAGTGCTCACAAAAGTTAGCTATGCGAGATCTAGTGGTTACTCCGTTTTGGATGTCACTGATGATGTTGTCGATTGGGTGATCCCTTTGGACGCATTGGTGTACTCTTGGGTGTGGCACTTGAGGAGTTGTATCTTCATGATCATCTGCTTCTCCCCCTAAGTGATTGCCTTCATTGACTTGTTGATAATCTTCGTATTCTTTTGGTTGATCTTGTGTTGAAGCTCCCCCTTGATCATTGGTCTCCTCTTGTGGTTCATCTTCCTCATGTATGTGTGTAGGTGGATCTTGTGGTCGAACCTCACCAAGAGCCATTCTTTTCAATGCTTGACAAGGAGCTTCTTCTTTACCTAGTTCACATGGATCAACTTGCTCCTTTTGGAACCCATTAGTTTCATCGAACACTACGTCACGTGCTACTTCAACAAGTCCGGAGGTCTTGTTGAAAACACGATAGGCGTAGGTGTTCGAATCATAACCAAGCAGGAAACCTTCATCGGACTTCAAAGCGAACTTTGAAGTCCTAGGCTTCTTGTTCAAGATATAGCATGGAGAACCGAAAACTTGAAAATATGAAATATTTGGTTTGTTACCGGTGAGTAGCTCATATGATGTCTTCTTGAGTAGTCGATGAAGATAGAGTCGATTTACGGAGTGGCAAGCAGTGTTAATCGCTTCTGCCCAAAATCGATCTGATGTCTTGTACTCATCGAGCATTGTTCTTGCCATCTCTATGAGTGTTCGATTCTTTCTTTCAGCGATTCCGTTTTGTTGTGGGGAGTACGGCGCTGAAAATTCATGCTTTATGCCTTCTTCATTGAGGTACTCCTCCACTTGCGTGTTCTTGAACTCTGTGCCGTTGTCGCTTCGAATGTTCTTGATTGTCAATGAGAATTCGTTTTGTGCTCGCTTGAAGAACTTCTTGAGTGTTCCTTGTGTCTCTGACTTATCATGCAAAAAGAAAACCCAAGTGAAGCGATAAAAATCATCAACGACAACTAAACCATATTTGTTACCTCCAATGCTTATGTAGGCTATTGGACCAAACAAGTCCATGTGTAGTAGCTCAAGTGGTCTTGTTGTAGTCATAACGTTTTTGGCGGGGTGTGGTGCTCCAACTTTCTTCCCGGCTTGGCACGCGCTATATGGCCTGTCTTTCTCAAATACAACATCCTTTAAACCTCGGATGTGATCGCCTTTGAGGAGTTTTTGAAGGTTCCTCATACCAACATGCGCTATCCGTCTATGCCACAACCAACCCATGTTGGTCTTTGCAATCAAGCATGTGTCAAGTTCAGCTTTATCCTTGTTGAAGTCAACAAGATAGAGCTTTCCCTTTAACATACACTTGAATGCAACGGGACCATCACTCCTCCTAGAAACGGTCACACCCTCGTTAGTGAACAAGCAATTATAACCTTTGTCGCATAATTGAGATATGGACAGCAGGTTATAATCTAGAGATTCAACATGTAGAACATGAGAAAGTGTGTGTTTAGAGGATATTGAAATTTTACAGGTACCGAGCACTCTTCCTTGACTATTATCTCCAAAGTAGATGCCCTCGTTTGGGTCCTCATTCTCTTCATATTCTACGAACATTCTTCTTTCCCCGGTCATATGGTTGGTGCAACCACTGTCTAGCACCCATTTAGATCCACCGGAGGAATAGGCCTCCAAAAACAAATCATGCCTTGGTTTTAGGTACCCAAGCTTGCTTGGGTCCTTGGAGGTTAGTTACAATGCATTTGGGCATCCACACATGAGACATGGTGTTCCCATGGCGTGGCCTAACATAATGAGCATAAAACTTGCCAAAATTATTTCTCATTAACACATAGGAGGCATCAAAAGTTTTAAACAATAGCTGTTGTTGTTTGTATACAAGACTAGTCTGGGGGGCCGAACTTGTCCGGAGGACCGGACTTGTCCGGACACCGACCGGACTAGTCCGGTGTTCATGTGTAGTTGCTGTAATAATCTATGACTTTCCAATTTGAGAGGGCCTTCCTTTTACAAAGGTAATCCTCTCCCTGTTATTCTTATGGCTTCTAGCATGTTGCTTTTCACCATAAGAATAACCAATGCCATATTTGACATTTGGAGGTCTTTTGACCAAGTATGCACAACGTGCATATTTGATCTTCTCCTTGTCAAATATGCCACTTTGGGCAGGATGTTTTTCCTTTGTAGAAGTTGGCTTATCCTTCAAACTGGTGTCACTTTTCTTACATGTGCAAGCATGAACAAAATCAGTTTTAGTTAGTTGAGAAGGTGAACTTGAAGAGGAGGAAGGTTCACTCAGCTTGAGTGACTCAACCTGCACTTCAAGGATCTTGTTAACCTTGATCAGTTCAGCAAGTTGGTCCTTGATTGTGGCATTTGAGTCATTTAGCTCCAGACAAGTTTCCTTGCTCGAAGCTAACTCAAGTTCTAGTGATTTGCTTCGTTCTTTTTCAAGTTCTAGAAGTTTGTCAAGTTCGACATATTCCTCCTTTTGGGAGATGATCATGTCCTCTTGATGATGTATTACCCTCTCCTTCTCAACAAGTTGATCAAGCAAAAAATTCATTTAGTAGCTGTTTTCCTATATAGTCCAATAAGCATGTCCTCATTATCACTATTGAGTTCATCATCGCTAGAATAGGAATGCACAGAGAGGGTTTTAATGGTTACCTTGCGTTTACCTTCCTTTGCCATAAGGCAAGTGCCATCTCCCTTCCATGCGCCAAGTGTGGGGGAAAGGTTAGGCTTCTTGGATGTCTTCTCGATGGCTATGCTAGCCATCTCTTCTTCTTCGGACGATGAGGACTCATCATTTGAGTCCCACTCTTTCCCAATGTGCGCTTGTTTGGCTTGTTTCTTCTTCTTGAAGAATTTCTTTGTTTGAGGCTTGGCTTCTTTGGTCTTCTTCTTGTTCTACCCATATGGGCAATCAACTATAAAGTGGTTATACTCACCACAATTATAGCATGCCCGCCTCAACTTTGGCTTCGTTCTTTCCTTGTACTTTCCTTCGCTTGACTTTGTACCTTGTCTCTTTTTCATTATTCTCTTGAATTTCTTCATGAACAATATCATGTCTTCTTCATCCAATTCACTGCTCTCGTTGTCACTATCTTCCTCTAGTTGTGCTTCTCTAGCTTCTTTGGATAGTGGCTTGAGAGTGGACATCAAAGCAACCCATTTCTTCTTTGCCGAGGTGAGATTGGCAATTTCCTTGACATGTTTTGCTTGCTTTTCCATCATCTCGAAGTTGATGATATTTCCATGCAGTTCATCCGGAGTCAACCTTTCGTATTCGTGGCTTTCTCTAATCATGGAGCATAGTGTGATGTTGCGAGGCATAAAAGCTCTAAGGATGTGTTTTACCACCTCGTGGTCATTCCATTTCTTGCTTCCGTATGATATGACCTTGTTGACGAGTGTCTTTAATCGATTGTACATGTCTTGGGGTGACTCGCCCTCTTCAATTGCAAATCTTCCTAACTCGCCTTCAATCATCTCGATTTTTGCTTCACGCACATTTCGGTCACTTTCATGTGCAGTTTGTAGTGTGTCCCATATCTCCATTGCAATTTCGAGTCCATCCACCTTGGTGAACTCGTCCCGACTGAGTGAAGAGGTAATTACGGCCGCGGCTTGAGCATTTCAGTGAATTGCCTGCTCTTGGCTGGGGGTGAGCTCTCCGTCGTCGTCCGGGATATCTATCCCTGAGCACACAATATGCCACAAACTTGGATTGAGGGAAATTAGATGCATTTTCATATTTTGCCTCCACATTGAGTAATCACTTCCATCGAAGTGTTGGGCTTTTCCAAGTGGGATAGATAAATAATGATTGCTATTGGAATTGAGACGATCATAGTTAAAAGGATATCGGGAGTAGTCGGTGTGACTACTCCCCTTCTTCTTCTCTTCAACTTTTACTTTCCCTTTGGAAAGTGTCTTCTTTCTTAGGAGCGCATTTAGCTCCAGCGTCTCCTCATCGTCGTCTTCAAAGTCTTGAATGGCTTCGAGGAGCTTCTCCACCTTGAGGTTCTTTTCATCATCAACCTTCTCTTGGTTGTTGCTCTTGCGGGTGTCCTTCATGTCCGACATGATCTCCTTCGAGCGATTAGTCTCCTTCTTGAAGAATCCGCTCTGATACCAATTGAATGTGGCCTAGAGGGGGGGGTGAATAGGCCTTTTTGAAAAATTGTCGGATCCTGCAACACTTAACAACAAGTTCAAGACTAGAGAAATCGGACTAGTCCTGTAAAGTGCAGACTAGTCCGGCGTATACAGACTAGACTGATTAGGTTTGATCGATTGACTTTATTCTTCAATATATACAGCATAAATATACGATTAAACAAAGTGTTACAAGGTTATGAATAAGGTTATATCACAATTCAATCTTATACTTGATATTTCAACGAAAAGTAATCAAGATCAATTATAACCCTAGATTGATATGAAGTAAGGACAATGAACACAAAAGAGAACACAAGAGATTTATCCTGTGGTTCGGTTCCCACAGAGGCAACCTACATCCACGTTGAGGATTCCACAAAAGGATCGGGTCTTCTCCAACCCTACCCTCGCCGGATCGCCACGAAGGCCAATCCTCTTCCACTTATCTCAAAGGGGTGAATAACCGAATTCAAGGGGCTTTCTCACACGTTGAGAGCACCCTAGGATTACAACACAAAATACCACCAAGAACACACTCAAAAGATTACAATTAAATCGCAGGAGTGTGTTAGAGAATCAAACCAAGAGCTCAATGTGGTGTTGAATGTGTCTCTCCAATGAACTAGAGTTGATCCCCAAGGGATTGATCTTTGTTGCACTTAATTTTGTGAAGAGATGTGGTTTTTGAGGCTCTTGGGAGGTGTGACGGTGCTAGGGTTCGAGAGAGTGTAAAATATGGCCGTACAACTCTATTTATATGGGTTTCTAAAAGTGACCATTAGGGTTCAGAAAGATCGGACTAGTCCATGGTGGTGACCAGACTAGTCCGGTGTGCTGTGTGTAGCAAACCCTATGTGTCCTGAAATATCGGACTAGTCCGGCTAGGAACGGACTTGTCCGATTTCGCTACTGGAAATCTTTGGAATAGTCCGATAGTCATCGGACTTGTCCGGACATGTGAAACCCTAAGTGTATAGGATGACAAGTCCGCACTTGGAGGACTTGTCCGATTTAGTTCAGAGGGTATTTTGGACTAGTCCATGCAAATATCGGACTTGTTCGATATGGATCAGAGAGAATATCGGACTAGTCCGGTTGTGATCGGACTTGTCCGATTTTGTGTGACTTGCGAAGTGTTTTGAGGACTAGTCCGCACTGGGGAGTACTAGTTCGATTATTGTCAGAGAGGATATCGGACTAGTTCGATGGATATCAAACTTGTCCGATCTTGTGCAGAAAGGATATCGGACTAGTCCGGTGTCTGTCGGACTAGTCCGGTCCTGTGTAACTTTGTGCAATGTGTGTGTTTAAATGTGATTGAGCTCTTGGGATGTGTTTTCTTAACACACTCCATACACAATGATCTACTATTCTTCTTCCTTCTTTTTGGTACTTTGCTCATTTTTCTTTTAAAAACCTGCACTCATCTCAACAAAGAGGTTAGGATCCCAATTACTTGTCATAAATCATCCAAAACCCACAAGGGAGTCCTATATGCACTTTCACCTTTAAATAATTAGCAACTAGACACCTATGCTTAGAGGAAGACATATCAACATCAGCTTTAAAAACTCTTCCAAATCGAGAATGTTAAAAGTAAGCTCACTGTTTGAATCTACAACTTTGCAGCAATTTTTATTGAAAATAATTTCCAAATTTTCATCTAGCAACTGTGAAACAGAAAGCAAGTTGTATTTCAATTTTTTGACAAGTGCCACATCTTTCAAAGTGTAGTGATCATTTACCATAACCGAACCCTTAGCAATTATAGGAATTGAAGAATTATTGGCAAAAGTAACATTCTCTACACGTGACACAAAAAGAGAGGGAGGAGAACCATTCTTTGTTACCGGTCATGTGGCATGAGCAACCTGAATCCTCAATACAAATGTTCTCCTTCCTCAAGCGTGTAACCTACATAGAAGCACAATACGTCGATGACTCAATACTAGGGTTAGTCAAAAGGCATTTAGAAATCTAGTACTGAGTCACACGACGTGCAGCAGGAAAAACACGCGAAAGTTGAGATAAAATGACATGTTTATGAGTCAAAGTTTGAGATTTTTTGTTCTTAGCTACTGACCTATAAGGTGTTACTTGTGTAGCACAAAAATCATTAGCTCCGGAGGAAAAACAGAAGTTCTGGAGGTAACAATAGAAGGTATGGAGGCAAAAACTGAAGCTCCAGAGGTAAACTTTGAATGTTTTTGACTCATAACAGTAGGTTGCATGTTCCTGATATTCGTTTTAGTATGTGCAACAAATTTTGCATGAGAGTCATAAGATCTAGCTTGCATTCTTTCCTTTTTTATGTTGTTTAGCTAGTATATAACAAAAATCTATGACATGACCATCTATACCACAATAGGTACAATAATATTTAACTTTGTGTTCCTGTCTAGATGAGCATGCAGTATGTTTATTTGAACCCGAACGTGACACCACTCCAGCAGATTTAAAAACCACCTCTTTTTGTTTAGGAGCTATTTTAATCAAAGCACTTCCTAATGCTTCACAATTTTAGGTGGATGTGCTTTAGCATGAGCATGAGAATAAAAACCTAAACCAGTTTTATAATTGCAAGATTTTGATGAATTTAGTAGCAAGTTTAGATTTTTGTTCCCAATAGAAAACTACTCTAGTGTCATATTCATGTCATCAAGTTTCTTAGACAATTCTAGGCAGTTTTCACATTAAGTTTTTCCTTTTATTTATCAATTAGAACAATATTTGACTTCATGAGAACGTAAAGCATGGTTCAGTATTGAAATTTCATTCATAACATCTTTTAGTTTCTTTTCAAGATCATTACAGGTAGAACAATGCAAATCAATTGTAGAACAAGAAGCATCTTTTAAGGTTTAGTCATTATGTGTAGCAAGCTTTTTGTTCTTTTCAATCTCTAACTCAAGTTTATCAAGAGTGGAGGAGTGCGCACTTCTTAAGGAGGACACTTGTTCATATATTAAATCGCATGACGAACAATAATCATCACTAGGAATCAAGGTTGTCAAACGATTAATTTCAGATTCTATTGACTCAATTTTAACAGCATTGTCCCTAAGATTTTTGTCCTTTTTCTTTACAATAACAGTTGCACAGGAAATAGCATCACACATTTCATCACAAGTAGGATATACCTCTTCGTTGTCACTATTGTGTTCTACATCCTCCTTACTTTATCTTGATTTGCGTGCCGTGAACACAAGTTTCCCAGATCATCTTCATCTTCGTAACATCCAATGTCTACATCACTCTAGCCAAGTTCTTGAAGTGTGGCGATGAAACTGTTTATTAGTTTGCGTCCCGTAAAACCCTTCTTTTTCTTGTTGATGTTGCCAGAAGAGGACTTGACTTTAGTCTGCTTTTCATCACGGGTAGAAGGACCTGAAAGTTTAGGGCAATCTGTACGAAAGTTCCCGTCTTACCACATTCAAAGCATCGTTGAGGTCTGGAGCTTCCTGTCCTTCTAGTTCTCACATTTTGCAATGCTTTTGAGAACCGAGTAGAGATGAGTGCTAGCTCCTCTTCTGGAAATTCTTCAATCCATTCAGGGTTAGTGAAGACAACAGAGCAAATGTATTTCTAGATGAAGATTGGCTGGAGCTAGGCATATCACGTTGAGAAACAAATGCAAGAGACTTGTCAGGGTTCTTACGTGAGATTATGTCAATTTCATGAGTTTTCAATTTGGAATATAGCACATCTAATGTAAGTGTACTCATGAAAGTAGATTCACGAATAGATGTGACTTTCATCTCCCGAATTGACACATCAATGGACTCACCGGGTTGCATCTCGAAGCGCATGTATTCTTTCTTGAACATATCCTGCATTACCTCCTTGATCGTGTCTGATCCTTCGTGGTAGTCACAAAGTGATCTCCACACATCGTATGCCGATCGGAGGTGTGAAACACGGTCGAAGTCGCTCTGAGATAGTTCTTGGATTATCAAGCTGCGAGCTTTATTGTTGTTGTCAACATCTCTTATGTTTGTAGCCATGACTTGATCGTTCGGCTGCACGTCGTAAGGCTTGTACACTTTTTACCATATCACGAAGCCTTGCGCCTGGATAAAAGCTTCCATGCGTGCCTTCCAAACCTGAAAATCATTACCAACAAACACACAAGGTTTTGTCGAGTATTTCTCCATGAGGATTAGTCAAAAACACGTGCGAATCATATAGATTGGAGCAACGTGGCTCTGATACCAATTGTAGGATCGAAGAGTACGTGTAAAGCTACTAGAGGGGGGTGAATGGTAGATTAAACCTTTTTTAGCGGAAGCACTGAAACACCCCTCAGTAGAAAACCGATCTGTTAAAGAAACCGTGTGTGTGACTAATCTAAATATGTTCTACTGTCACAAAACTAGTATAGATTGTAGAGAAACAAGTCGCGAAGAAGTCACAAAAAGAATCACGAAACTCTGTTGAGAGAAACTCATGTTACGATCAAAAGATCGAACAAAGGTCAATCTGTCCTACCCAAGAAAAACAGTTCTGGAACACTACAATGAAACTCGTGTAGATCAGAAACCACAAATCTCATGATCGTGAAATTTTTACACATGATAGAAAATCAAGTCGTGAAGAACAAACAAAAAGAATCACGTCAATCGGATCTGTAAAACTTGAGTTATGATAAAACCACCAAAGCAAAGTAGTGCTGTGCTGAATCTCGACGAGAAAAACTTGTCTGAAACAAGTCGGACGAACAAGGCACAAAAGTTCCTTTCAACTATGAATTTTATTCAATAGAACACAAGATGAACAACACAAAAGTCGTGCACCACAAGCTCTGGCCTCCCTTGCTTATATAACCAGCCCTTTAGGCCAACCCAAACCTAACTAGGACTCTAATCCTATTCAATTCACAAATCAAAACTTTCCATAATTGCTCAAGGATCTTCTATACGCAGAGAAAAGCAATCTTAAGACTTCCAAACACCTTAGGAACGTATCCCACATTCCCTAAAACAACTCAAATTCGTGACCTACATGAAATCCTATCATAACCAACTCAAAACTTTCCATATTTGAGTCAAACACCACTCAGCCGCAGCCTGAGTCCATAACCTAGTCGGTTGGACCTTTTCGACCAATTCTTTACGTCCACATCTCTTCATCATGCCTCGGAACCATGAAGCCACATCAATGAACTCCTTGCACACGTGCAAACATTTTCCAACGACATCCACGATACTTTCATATGCATTGTTCTTGATTCAAACCTGTTGCACAACCTCCCTATCAACTCAACCACAATTCCTCCCGAACTTTGTTGTTGAACATGAATGTAGCCTAGAGGGGGGGGGGCGAATAGGATTTTCAAACTTTTGTTGGAACATGAAACACTTAGCAACCTGATCAAACACAGAGAAATCGGGCTAGTCCGGTAGTGTGCGGACTAGTCCGGTGTGTGCGGACTAGATCAATCAATTTTGACCGATGATTTCAATCCAAGTTGTTGGTGTTTGGATCTAGAAAATCTCCCGACACTACCATTGGTAGATTGAGGAGTTGTAGTTCGGTAATGGGCACGCAGAGATTCAAGAAGGTGAAAGACAAGTGGACGCAAAGTTTTACGTGGTTCGGGCCGCCTGAGCGTAATACCCTACTCCACGGGGTGTGTTGGTGTTGTATTGAGCGTGTAAGTCTAGAAGAAGCTCCAGAAGAAGAAGCTCTTCTAGGTTAGGGAGTCCAGTAGAGGTCTGGACCGTCCCTAGTGTATCATCGACCAGTCCTTTTATAGTACAAGGACTGGTCGTTACACCGTTAGCCTGGCCCAACATGTGGCCCCGGTGGTTACACATGATTGATACACAATTAATGAGGTTAATTACCCTAATAGCCTAATAACGGGCCTTAACAGTGCCGTTACCAGTATTAAGGGCCATCCGATCATGTGTCATTAATATGGCATTAATGACACTTAATCGGGTCTTGAAGTCTTTGATTGCACCTTGAAGGTCCGGAGCCGTTGGGGGGTCCACCAGCCTGATTGTTGATGTTGAAGGCCTGGCGGTTCATCCACGTGGCAGCTCTGGAGCTTACCATCGTGGACGGGTAGGTCCGGTGCTGTTGGACATGTGTCGGCACTGGAGCTTCCCTCTGTCTGGGGTTAGGTCCGGGGATGCCATACTGGTATCTAGTCTGAAGCTTTCCCATGTGTGGGCGATAGCTCCGGTCTTATGATACACGTGGCGGCCCTGGGACTAACCATGTCAGGGAAGCAGGTCCGGTTATGCCTGACATGTGGGGCCTTTGGAGGTCTTCAAATCTAGTAGATGGAGTTTCCTTGTGATCATTGCAATCCCAAGGGGTATCCGGTACATAGGGTACAGATAGTGGCCCCCTAGGCCCACCTCCGGGAGAGACCTTTTGGATGAAGTCATTCCGCCGGAGGTGGGTCCATTCTTCGGTTTTTGAGCCGTGTCTTCAAGGGTCTTCGGACGTGCCATTGGCGATAGTTCGCAGTTAAACCACCGCCGCATGGCATATCCTGGATGCGGCAGGTGAGATCTCAGCGTGTGGATCTCACACAATTGAAGGTCACCGGTTCCCGATACGAAAATCGTATTGGTTCCACGCGCCCTGTCAGGCCGCTGCCTTCGGGTTTCCCGCCTTTCATGATGACAACCGTTCACCTGGGGTAAGAACCTCGACTTGATCGTCGGGGTGGCCCCGAGCCCCTTGTCACTGGCAGGTTGAAGTTTTTGACTGGTATCGTCGGCTCCTCTGCGGTTTCCATCTAAGCGTTGCGGGGGCTTACTTAAGAAATAAAGCACGAACCGTTTGGGTTTCTTTACGCCTTTCATTTGAACTTGCGCTCAAACCTTCCAAACTTTCGCTTGCTTTTCCTCTCATGCATCGCTGAGCCGCGATGGAGTTGTGTATCCGCCAGAGCCGACTGAAGACCGATGATGATTTGAAGAAGGTCTGGGCCCTCTTGGGATGGTCCCCTGATTTCTTCAACCACTTGGTCCGCGCCGGCAAGCTTCCGTTCGAGAAGGAACACGCTGACGACATGGTGTACTTCTCAGTGTACACCATGGTGGGACTGTTCCCACATTTCTCCTCTTTCTTCCTGATGCTACTAGACTTCTATGGTCTGCAGCTGTACCACCTTGGCCCCCACTCCATTCTCCTGGTGTCGATCTTTGTCCACTTTTGTGAGATGTGGGTGGGCATCCCCCCTGCATTGAGCTCTTCTGCACCTTCTTCATGTCCAAACTACGGGCAGGAGTGACGAGTACCTTGGCTTCTACTATTTGGTGAAGTGCAGGAAGTGCCCGTACAAGTACTTGCGGTCGTTCCCTTCTGGGAAGTGGGACGATTGGAAGAAGGAAATTATTGTCGTAAGGGTGGAGGAGCACGAGAAGCTGGAGCTGCTGGAAGGCCTCCCCAACATCGACACGACATTTTGGAGTGAAGCTCCGGTGTTGTCAGACGCCTTCAATCCTGCTCTGACAAGGATCCGCCTGTGCGTGGAAGGAGGGGTGACTCCTCAGGCGGTATTATGCAACTTCCTGATCAATAGGTGGGCTCCGCTGAAGAAGAGGGAGAATCTTGCTTGGGCCCTCAATAGTATGCTGGACGATGACCGGATCGAGACCGGTTTGAAGTCCAACATGGAGGGTGCAACTTTGGAGTTCCACCTCAAGAAGTACCAGCACGACATCGACATCGAGGGTGACGACTTGGCTCCGCCGGCAGCTTTCCTCCCTCTGAACATGGAGGCAGAGTTCAGTAGGGAACTCCGACAGACGATGCCGGTGCTTGACGACCTTAGTGTCGTTGAGAGGCGTTCGACCACCAGGTTGGCGATCTCCGGAGCTCGTGAAGGCGGCTCCGTTCCCGCTCCAAAGCCAAGAACCGAAGTTGTCGGCAAGGTCAAGGAGTTGGCCGATCCCTCGAGCCGCAAGAGGAAGCTGAAGCATGCCGACGGAAAGTCCGCCAGGCCTGCTTCTTCCACGGTGGCTCCTTCTCCCCGGAGGCAGAGGTATTCAACGGCGGCATCTACTCCAGCGGTGGCATCTTCCCGGGGTGCTAGCTCTGGCCGTGTGACTCCAGCACCAGGGCCAGCTGAGGGCTTTGGGTCCGGAGTTCCTTCTCGGTCGAGGGGGGCCTCGACCAAGGAAACACTGGTAGTAGTAGCAAGCTTCGGGGGACCTTCCGAGACTTTCACGCTGGTGGCGGCTGGGTTCAGTTCGGAGCGTCCGGGAAAGAGGTTCCGTGCTAACTGGTGCGGAAGCCTTCCGAGGTAATTTTTGATTTTTTACCTCAACCAGTTGTTTTATTGTTGTAATTGTATTTTGAGTTTCTTCGTCCTTCATCTGCAGCGTGCCTAAGAAAAGGGTTGAAGCTTCGGTCCCTGTAGCAGCAGTTGAGGCTGTGCAGGCTGAAGCTTCAGCTCAGCTGAAGCTTCAGCTCCAATTCCAGCGCCGCCCCAAGAGGTGGCTGAGGCTGCGGCAGCCCCAGCACTGGCTGTCGTGGTCTTGGACCTCGACTCATCCCCAAAAGCTCCCGTGGTAGCGACGGACCACGGGAATGAAGATGTACCAGCAGCACCGGCCTTAGAGGTTGAAGCTCCGGACTTGGATACTGAGATGTTGGACGCTCCGGCCGCAGAGCCGGAGGTTGCTGCGATTCTGGCCCTAGAGCCGGATGTTGTTGAAGCCCTGGCAGTCAAGCCGGTGGTTGAGGAGGTCCCGGCGGTGGAGCCGGGTGTTGATGAAGTTCCGGCACTTGAGCCGGTTGTTGAGGAAGCTCCGGCGGTAGAGCCGGTTGCTGCAAAAGTTCTAGCTGTAGAGCCGGTCGTTGAAGAGGTTCTGGCATCCTAGCCAGTTGCTGCGGAGGTGTCGGCGCCTGAGCCTATGGTGGTCGAAGCGCCAGCGCCTGAGCTTATGATGCTCAAAGCGCCTTCACCTGATCCAGTAGCGGAGGAGGCGCCTGCGCTGGAGCAGGAAGTAGCTCCTACTCCGACTGAACCTTCAACAACTGTTCCGAAAGTGGTGATCTCTGAGGCGCCCGCTACTGAGCCAGGATGCCAAGATGAAGCTGCTGGCCCCCCTCCTGAGGGGCAGTTGTTGATGACCTGGCGGCGGGACCTTTGGAGCCAACTCTGGAGGTCGGAACTTCTGCTGCACGACCTTCCTCAGCGGCGATTGAGGCTATCCCAGAGGATGACCTTAGCACCGTGGAAGATCAGGAGACCGCTCTTGTAGAGTGGGACCCAATTTTTGTCACTGAAGACCCGCTGGAGCCAGCGGAGAGGACCCCGACAGGTCCGAACCCGATCCCCCTATCGTTGTCTATTGACAACGCCTGCTCCAGTCTTCGCCAGGTCCACCTGGCTTTCTACCATGACAACAAGTCCCTCGAGGAGGAGCGCCAAACCCTTAGGAGGTGGCACAACCGACTCCATTTCGAGACCAAGCTGGCGCAGTCGAGGCTGGCTGACGACAAGGAGTGGGTGCAGAGGGAGAAGGTCCGCCTGGAGTACTGGGGTAAGCTGTTGGATGAGATGGAAAGCATGACGTGATCCCTCGACAACCAGTCCCGGGCGATCTATGAGTAGGCCAAAGCTGCTAATAGCGCAGCGGATGACCACCAGGAAAAGGCTCGCCGCCATCCATGATAGTCTCGTCAAGCGCTGGGAGGCTCTTGAAGCGCGGGAGAGGAGGCTCGAAGATGAAGAGCAAAAATTCCTAGAGCTGCGGGACGACCTCGTGAAGAGGGAGAAAGAGCTTGTTCAAAAGACAGCTCTGGCTGACAAGATCCTCAAAGAACACACCAAGAAATTGGAAGAGCGTTGCGAGGAGGAGGAGAAGAAGGCCTGGGAGCAAGGGCAAGATCTCTACAAGCAGGAGAATGCCATCACCACCAGGGAGAAGAAAGTGCGGGGCCGGGATAAGGATCTGGTCAACCGTCGGAATGAGATCCACCTCCGAGAGGAAGAGCTCAACAAACTCGAAAGGCAGGTTGCTGAAAATATTCAACAGAATGCCAAAGAGGTGGAGCGTCTTGCTCGGGAGGGCTCGGAGCCTGCGGCAGCCAAAAGATCCTTGGAGGAGATGCGAAGCGCAAGGGTTGTGGAGTCCCAACAAGTTTGGGACTTCCTGGGCAAGGCCAATGACGCGCTTACGCTGATGGGCTTCAGTCCTGTGCGTCCGGATGATATGGAGCCGGTGCTGGACCAGGCGTTGGAGGCGCTGAGTTCAGCAGGTAACAAGCTCTCAAAGATGGGCGATGTCATCACAGACCAGCTGGAAACTGAGTGACAGTCTGTGGCAAAGAACGTCGCAGAGTTCGTGCTGACGTGCTACACCAGCCGGGACCCTCGATTCCCTCTGGACCTGGTGCTTGAAGGCCCCATTGAAGAAGAGGGTGAAGCCGCCCGAGCCAGCGTGTCGGAGGTGGCCCAGAAGGTCGCCCAGTTCTTCCATAGGGTCTAGGACCATCTCTCGATACCTCCCTCTTGTATTCTTTCTTTTTCTTCTCTAATTTTGTAATCTCTTGTCTCCAGATGAATGAAATCAAAATTTTTTTATGAATTTCATTTTTTGTCTTCAACACCTTTGTCTCACTTGGCCCCCTGGTAGATGTACACAATTTGATTGTGAACATGTACCAAGAGGATGTACCAGTTGAATACTTGCATGCTTCAAACTTGTAGAATGTAGGTCCGAAGTCTTCGATAGTGTAGGCCCCCTGAGGCTGTCGGAGCTTAGTAGCTCTGGCATTGACCATCATCGCAGCTTAGTAGCTCCGGCAGTAGTCTCCATCAATGCGTAAAGCATCGACGGTTAGCCCTTTGGGGTGTCGAAGCTTGGTGGCTCCGGTAGTGACCTTTGTCAACACATGGTGTGTCAACGGCAGACTCCAGTTTAAAGTCTTTCCACCATCTTTTCTTCACGTTGACAGCTTGGCCCTCTAGCTTTACCGGAGCTGAGTATCTCCAACAACGCTCGATGTCAATGTTTGAACATCGACCACAAGCCCCCTAGAGGATGTCGGAGCTTTGGCAGCTCGGGCTTCATTCACCATCAACATGAAATATTTATTTTTTCTGCACACTGAAGTCAAGAAATACAGTAAAATACATTTCCTATCTATAACTTCATTGCAGCTTACTATTCCTGAGAAAGTATTAGGTCGAACACAATTCTAGATACAATCAAGAGCGCCGTCTTGTTTCCTTCAGGTTCGATCATTTCTTGACTCGCCGTACTTCAGCCTGCTGGGGTGTAGGTAGAGTGGTATACTTAGGGTGCATGACCAGGCTAAGTCGGTAGCACACTCCGGTCCTAGATTGGCTTGGCGGCATTCAGACGAGTAGACTATCAACAATGTTTGAACCAGGAAGGATAGACAATGCAACTCGAATTGTACCTGAATTGATCGAGCTAAAGTTTCTTAAGAATTGCACAACTTTGTTATAGACAAGAAATAGAAAAATAAAAAATATTGAGCCTGTACAAAGTAAATGCACGTGCAGTCTGTTTTCACACAATGATGTCTTTCATTTTAGGTCCGGGGTACAGGGGAAACAAGTACACTCTTAGGGTATGAAACAAGGCTAAGTGTGTTTCGTTTCTCGTTTGGCCCAAGGTAGCTAGCTACACTTTTAGTTCTGAGACTGTGACAAGTGTGGCATGGACGTTGCGGACCTAACGGGGTAGGTCCGGCTGCCCTCCCGGAGGAGCTACCCGACTCTGTACAATGACTCTATAACATATATCAAATGTAATTACAGACTCACCTCCGTGATATTAAGCATAGAACTTACGCAGGTGCTCAATGTTCCAAGGATTTGGGAGAGGTGTCCCATCCTCGGTTGCCAAGCGAACGCATCCGGGACGGGATACTTTGATCACTAGGAAGGGTCCCTCCCAGCTGGGGGAGAGTTTGTTTAACCCTTCTCTGGATTGTATTCTCCATAGCACCAGATCACCTTCCACGAGCTATCGGTTGTGAACATGCTGTTGGTGATAGCGCCAAAGGGCTTGGCAGTATCGGGCATTCCGAACAGCTGCTCGACACCTTCCCTCTTTAAGGAGGTCATGGTCTGGAGTTGTCATGTTGGCCCATAGAGTGGGCAGAAGCTCTTCGATCCAGTTAGCTCCATGTTTTTTCAGGCGCTCATAAGTGTGCGTCTTGAGTCCTTTTAGGATTTAGGCATTTGCTCTCTCGGCTTGGCCATTGCTTGCCGGGTGAGCTACTGAGGCATAGCTGACTTGGATGCCGAGGTCTTCGCAGTATCCTTGGAAAGCAGAGCTTGTGAATTGGGTCCCATTATCTGTTATGATTTTGTTTGGGACTCCAAATCTGCATACAATGGATTGCAAGAAGTTGATAGCTTATTGCTTGTTTATTATCACAACTGGAGTTGCTTCTGACCATTTGGTGAATTTGTCAATGGCAACATACAGGAACTTATAACCTCCAACGGCTCTTGGGAAAGGTCCCAAGATGTCCATTCCCCACACAACGAAAGGCCATGTAGGAGGTATCATTTGTAGAGGCTGAGCCGGTGTGTGAAATTGCTTTCTATGGAACTGGAATGCTTCACATTTCTTCACCACCTCAATTGCATCCTAGAGCGTTGTAGGCCAGTAGAAGCCATGCAGGAAGGCTTTACCGACCAGCGTGCAGGAAGACGCGTGGTTCCCACACTCGCCACCATGGATTTCTGCGAGGAGCTCGCAGCCTTCTTCCCTTGTTATGCACCGCATTAGGACATCGTTGGCACCGCGCCGGTAGAGATCCCCTTCTACCAGCATGTATCTTTTAGCCAATCTGACTATCCGGTCAGCGGATACATCATCGTCAGGAAGGATATTGTCTTTCATGTAGCTCCGGATCTTCGAGATCCATGCATTGGAGCTAGCTTGAGCATTTGAGTCTTGCGTGCTGGGTTGCCCGGAGCTTCCGGCAGCACCTACGACTCTTGATGGCTGCCATGGTAATAGGGCCATCGAGACTGCTAGCTTCGGGATTCTGATCTTGCCCCTTTCGCTTAGTTCGGCAGGCTGAGCTGTGGGTTTTGACAACCTCCGGACGAAGGTTCCGTCAGGAGCTGGAGCTCCGGTTGACGCTTTTGTCAAGAGTTCGTCAGCTTCAGCGTTATGGACACGCTAGACATGGTGGAGGTCCAGGACTTCGAAGTCCTTCTGAAGCCTCTGGACTTCAAGGAGATAAGCAGCTAGTTGAGGATTGTTACAGGAGCATTCACCCTTCACCTTTTTAATGATGAGCTGCGAATCTCCCTTAACAAACAGCTACTTGACACCATATG
Organism: Tuctoria greenei; assembly: GCA_036927565.1. Lineage (NCBI taxonomy): Eukaryota > Viridiplantae > Streptophyta > Magnoliopsida > Poales > Poaceae > Tuctoria > Tuctoria greenei. The sequence continues at coordinate 205,245,688 of JAYESD010000001.1, forward strand.
ATAGTGCCACCTTTCGTCCGTAAATGAGTGCTTCACCGCCATATTGTTGGTCGCCTTGAAGTCAAGGTGGACCATGTATTTTACCTTCTCCCCGGTTGGAGCGAGGAGAAGGACTCCAACTCTGGCCCCTTGCTTTTGCATGGAGCCGTCGAAGTAGAGGGTCCAGTGAGGCTCGGTGAAGACCGGAGCCTTGAGTTCTGGCTTCTGCTCACTAGGGCCTCCAGGGTTTGATGGAGAGGGGGTCCATTCCGCCATGAAGTCTGCCAATGCTTGACTCTTGATCGCTTGTCTTGGGACGAATTCAAGATCGAATTCAGCCAATTCCGCTGCCCACTTTGCAATGTTCCTAGTAGAGTTGGGATTATGCAAGATCGAAGGCAATGGATAAGAAGTCGCCACTGAGATCTTGTGAGCTTGGAAGTAATGGCGAATCTTCCTGGAGGCAATGAGAACTGCGTAGAGCAACTTGTGTACCTCTAGCTATCGAGTCTTGGCATCATGTAGTACTTCGCTGATTAAGTACACTGGGCGCTGGACTGTCCGGACACTCCCAGAGGGGCTCGTAGATTCCTCCACATCGACCCGAACCCTCCCGGAGGGGTCTAGATCTTCTGGAATAACTCCTTGTAGATCCAAGTCTGGGGGCTAGGACCCAGACTAACCTTCAGGAACCTCCGGACCCTCCCGGAGGGGTCTGGATTCCTGTGCTTGGGATTGTTCTGGTCTCTCCGCAACCAGGACCATGCTGACAACCTCGTCAGTTGCCGAAATGTAAAGCAGTAAGGGCTCACCAGGGTTCGGAGCTACCAAGGTTGGTAGAGTGGTGAGGAGCTGCTTTAGCTCCTAGAACGCCTTTTCTGCTTCTTTAGACCATTGGAATGGTCCGGACTTCCTCAATAGCTTGAGGAAGGGTAGCGCCCGTTCCGCCAGTCTTGAGATGAACCGGTTGAGGGCGGCTAGACATCCATTCAGTTTCTGGACGTCCTTGATGCGGGCTGGTGGCCTCATATCCTCAATGGCTTTAATCTTCGCCGGATTTGCCTCTATGCCCTGGTGGTTTACCAGAAAACCTAGAAGCTTTCCGGAGCTAACCCCAAAGTCGCACTTGTCTTGGTTCAACTTCGTGCGAGTGACTCGCAACTTGTCGAAGTCAGCTTGCAAGGTGTCAAGGAGTGACTCCTTGTCCTTGATCTTGACGACAATGTCATCAACATACACTTCCGCTACGTCTCTGATGAGCTCTCCAAAGGTTTTGTACATAGCTTGTACAAATGTCGAGGCTGCATTCTTGAGACCAAATTGCATGGCAGTATAGCAGTACAATCCATCTACCGTGATAAAAGAAGTATGTTCTTCATCTTCCCTAGACATTCTGATTTGATGGTACCTAGAATATGTGTCTAGGAAACACAGTAATTCACACCCGGAGGTGGAATCCACTCTCTGATCTATTCTAGGTAGTGGGAATGGATCTTTTGGGCATGCCTTATTTAATGGTGTGTAGTTGATACACATCCGAAGCTTCCATCCGGCCTTGGGCACAACGACTGGGTTTGCCAGCCATTTTGGGTGGAAGACTTCTCGGATGAACCCAGCTTCGAGCAACATCTTCACTTCTTGTCGTATGAAGTTCTGTCGCTCTAATGATTGCTTCCGAGGCTTCTGGTGTATAGGCCGAGCGTCAGGATAGATCTTCAGATTATGCTCTATCACTTCCCTAGGGATCCCAGGCATTTGTGACGGTTGATAGGAAAACACGTCGACATAGCCCGGAGGAAAGTGATGATCGTGAGTTCCTATTTGTCATTCAGACCTCTCGATATATGGGTGGTCTAAGCGGCATCGGAACCAATTTGGACGATTTTGACGGGGGTGTCGGTGTCGCGCTTGGTTGCACGCAAGGTGCGGAGGTTGAGCCTCGTTGACGAATGCTCGGGGGTTTCAGAGCTTGTTCTTGCCTGGATTCTTCCTCCTGCGCTGTAGCAAGCGCATGAAGTTCTTCCAAAGCAGTCACTCCGACAGTGCGGTCTCCGCGTATCCGGAGGTCACCAGCTAGTGTTGGCATCTTCAACACCAAGTAGCCATAATGAGCAGCAACCATGAACTTGTACAAGGCGGGCCTTCCCAGAATGGCGTTGAAAGGTAAGTTGATCTGAGCAACGTCAAAGATCAACTTCTCAGTGCGTAATTCTCTCAAGTCCTGAAGGTTACTGGGAGAATAATGGCACCGGGTGGGGTTATGGCCCCCGGACCTACTTCGGAGAAAGGTCGGGAGGGGCGAAGGTCCGAAGGTCGGAGTTGAAGCTTGAAGAAAGCTTCGAAGCTTATGAGGTTCAGCCCCGAACCTCCGTCCACCATTACATGGTGGAGTTGAATGTTATTGATGGTCGGAGATACCATCAAAGGTAGTTGACCAGCTCCGAACATGTTCCGAGGGCAGTCCGAAGCATCAAAAGTGATGGTGGTGTCCATCCACTTTCGATGAGGCTCCGCCCTGGCTGTAGGAGCTACCTAAGCCATGTCCCGCCGCATGGTCTTGAGTACACGGCGGGAGGTGATGTTCCACGAACCACCAAAGATGGTGTTCATGGTCTTCCGCCGCTCATTGTCGGAGACATTGGAGTCATTGTCGACGGAGGTGTAAACAGCCTTCAGGACCATTTTAGGGTCCTGAAAGCCTAACTCCTCCTCAGCCGGAGCTTCATCGACTTTCTGTTTTCCTTCCCTCTGATGGAAAGGAACTTCTTCCCGGCGAGCGCTCGGCAAGGTTTTGGACCTCTCAGCAGTCTTCCAAGTCGTGGCTGTTCGTCTTGTGAATAGGACACCACACTATGGAGTTGCCACCGTCTTCAGAGGACGACCGAGGTCGTTTCTCGGGGCATGGCCCCCGGCCACCCGGAGCTATTGCAGCTGCAGCAGTAGATGTGACGGCCGACGGCTTCTTCTTGCCTTTGGACTTTTTCTTCTTTTTGCCACTCCCGGAGGTAGTGGCTTTGCCTTTGGAGGATTTTTTACCATCCTCTGGAGGTGGTTTGGAGTGCGTATTATGGCCCTCCGTAGCTTTGGCACACTTGTCTGCCAAGCTAAAGAGCTCCGTGACGCTGGTGATCTCCTTGATCGTCGACTTCTCTAGCATCTTCTTATCTCGTACGCCCTGTGTAAATGACATGGTAATAGAGGCGCTGGAGATAGAAGGAATAGTGTTTCGTACCTGGGAGAACCTCTAGATGAATGAGTGCAGGGATTCTCCCCCCTTCTGCACGACTGCAAAAAGGTCCAGTTCGGTGCCTGGTAGGGTGTATGAACTCACGAAATTAGCGGTGAACTGTTGGCACAATTCCTCCCAACTACTGATGGAGTTGTGAGGAAGGCTCATGAACCAGTACCTGGTGGTCCCAGTCAAGGCCACTGGAAAGTATTTGGCCATTACATCCTTGTTACCTCCGATCGCAAGGATTGCGGTGGAGTAAATCTGGAGAAACTCAGCGGGATTAACTATCTCGTCAAATTTCTCCGGCAGATGAGGCCGGAACTTTTGTGGCCATCTAACCATGCGTAGGTGCATGGCCAGGGCAGAACAGCCTCCTCCTACTCCCTCGGGAGCAGGACTGTCTCGAGCCTCTCAACTTTCACGAGCATGCTCGATATGGACACAGCCGTCCTGTTTTGGGAACTGTGCGAACCAAGTTTGCCCGACACAGTCCGACGCTGCGATGGGGCCCGCCCCAAAGGGGGAGGACCCATGTTGCTGATGCGGTCGGCTGCTGCTGCAACCAGATGTTCCACATCAGCCCTCCACTGCTCCATTGCACCCTGGGATGCACCTGGAGGTGGTAGACGTTGAAGGAGAGCATGCGCTGCATTGAGCGCGTGTTCAGGATTGTTGTTATTCGTCGATGCGGTGACCGACATTGATGCACCATCACGCTTACCATCTTGAAGTGCTGGTGCAGGCGGTGGTGGTGGAGGCATGACTCCTGCTGGAGCCGTGGCACCTGCTGGTTGTTGCATGTTGGAGGGATTGCCCCCAGTGGGTTGAACAGCAGGGTTGCCGTTGGATGATCCAACGGCTGAGTTTACCATCCTTGAAATCTCGGGCGCCCCCTACCTGGCGCGCCAACTATCGATGTTTGGATCCGGCAGATCTCCCGACATTACCGTTGGTAGATTGAGGAGTTGTAGTTCGGTAATGGGCACGTAGAGATTCAAGAAGGTAAAAGACAAGTGGACGCAAAGATTTACATGGTTCAGGCCGCCTAAGCGTAATACCCAACTCCACCTGGTGTGTTGGTGTTGTATTGAGCGTGTAAGTCTAGAAGAAGCTCCAGAAGAAGAAGCTCGTCTAGGTCAGGGAGTCCAGTAGAGGTCTGGAGCCGTCCCTTGTGTCTCATCGACCAGTCCTTTTATAGTACACGGACTGGTCGTTACACCGTTAGCCTGGCTCGACATGTGGCCCCGACGGTTACACATGCTTGATACACAATTAATGAGGTTAATTACCCTTAATAGCCTGATAACGGGCCTTAACAGTGTCGTTACCAGTATTAAGGGTCATCCGATCGTGTGTCATTAATATGGCATTAATGACACTTAATCATGTCTTGAAGTCTTTGATTGCTCCTTGAAGGTCCGGCTGTTGGGGGGTCCACCAGCCTGATTGTTGAAGTTGAAGGTCCGGCGGTTCAGCCACGAGGCAGCTTTGGAGCTTACCGTCGTGGACGGGTAGGTCCGGTGCTGTTGGACACGTGTCGGCACCGAAGCTTCCCTCTGTCTGGGGTTAGGTCCGGGGATGCCATACTGGTATCTAGTCCAGAGCTTTCCCATGTGTGGGCGATAGCTCCGGTCTTATGATACACGTGGCGGCCCTGGGACTAACCATGTCGGGGAAGCAGGTCCGGTTATGCCTGACATGTGGAGTCTTCAAATATGATAGATGGAGTTTCATTGTGATCTTTGCAATCCCAAGGGGTATCCGATACATAGGTTACCGACACAAGTACTCTATGCAGCGGAAATTGAGTTGTAACTAGAGTTTATTGCTTCAATGAAACTAGATATGGCACATGTTAAATTTAGTTTCAAAGTTTTAACATAAGTTGAGCAAGATCAAGCAAACCATAGATTGCAATGAATAGTAAGAACAAAAGTAAAGACACAATAATTTTATCCCGTGGTTCGATTCCACAGAGGAAATCTACATCCACGTTGAGGAGTCCACGGAGGATCGGGTCTTCACCAGCACTACCCTCATCGAATCGCCACGGAGGCCAATTCTCTTCCACTAATCACAAAGGGGTAAATAACCGTGTTCAAGGGGCCTTCTCAATAGTTGATTGCTCCCCAAGATTTAAAATACAAAACACCACCAAACCCACTCAAAAGATATGCAATAAAACAGCGATAGTGTGTGAGAGATTCAAACCCAAGCGCTCAAGATGTGAAGAACATATCTCTCCTTTTATCTATGGTTAATCCTCAAGGAATTGATTTTTCTTGCGTTGGATTGTGTGGAGAGACGTGTTTTCTAGGCTCTTGGAAGGTGTGACGGCGTAGGGGGTCGAGAGTATTTGATTAGGGGCCGTACATCTCTATTTATACTACGGTTTAAAAAGGTTACTGGTAGGGTTACAAAGCCCGGACTAGTCCGTGGTGGACTCCGAACTAGTCCGTGGTGGACTCCGAACTAGTCCGTGGTGGACTCCGAACTAGTCCGATGTGTAGTGTGTGGAAAACCCAAAGTGTTCAGGAATATTGGACTTGTCCGAAAACATGCGAACTAGTCTGATCTGGGCATTGGAGATATTCGGACTAGTTCAGCACATATCAGACTAGTCCGGCATGGTGAATCCCTTAGTGAATTCAGGATAAGTCCGCACTTGGAGGACTTGTTCTATTTTAGTCAAAGAGGTTATCAGACTAGTACGGATAATTCGGACTAGTCTGGTGTCGTGAAATTTTGAGGGGCTAAGGACAAGTCCGAAATTGGGGAACTTGTCTGAAGTTGGTTAGTGAGGATTTTGGACTAGTCCGTGGAATATCGGACTTGTTCGATATTGATCAGAGGTATTATCGGACTAGCCCGGACTTTATCGGACTTGTCTGATCCTGGATAGGGAGATTATCGGACTAGTCCGGGGAATATCGGACTAGTCCGGGCCTGTGTAAATTTGTGCAGTGGGAGTGTTTTCTTTTGCTTGAGCTCTTGGGGTGCGTTTCTCCAACACACTCCATACACAAGGTGTATTCTATTCATCTCTTGAGCTCTTTTCAACTTGATTCCTCACTCTCCTTTTTTTTTTTGCGATTTCTTCATAATTTCATTGAGACCTGTGCTCATCTCAACAATTTGGTTAGAATCTCATTTGTTTGTCATAAATCAAACTAAACCCACAAGGAATGCCTAGATGCACATTCAGAACCTCATCTTCTCCCTAAGACTAGTTCAATGGATCCCATCACCAGCAATGTCTTGTACTCAAGCAACACCTGCACATGAATAAACAAACAATACTTCCGAGCACAAGTCCACGACTTTCGTTAGTTCTGAAACCACAACACCTTACGTGAGCACCTCACATAAGCATGCTGCAAACCATATCAAAACGATATCAGCCATAACCACCAAAACACAGCAAAAACTTAGTAAAAGAATACTAAGCAAACTTTCCATAATCCAAAAAAGCAAGTTTGAAACTTTGAAAATTAAAAGCAGAACCACTGCGATCAAGCACCGGACCTTGCCAAAGCTAACCGGACCTTGAACCGGAGCTTACCAATGCTACTCGGACCTAGCGTCGGAGCTTACCAAAGCTAGTCGGACCTAGCACTGGAGCTTACCAAAACTAGCAGGACCTAGCGCCGGAGCTTACCAAAGCTAGTCGAACCTAGCCACAACAAGTCGGACCTTACCTCAGACCATGCTGGAGCTATCCAAAACAAGCAAGACCTATCATCGGACCTTTTTAGAAATGTGTTTTGGTAGTATTCAAAACTTCTATCGAAATAGCCAAAGTATTCAGCACAAGCCAATGTATTCAGCACACATAGGTCTCACATCTCCATCTACTAGAAGCATAGTACTTCCTTCTGCAAGGAAACAATTTGGACAATTGGAAAGAAAGCAAGACAAAATCAGTCTTGTAATTCGCTCCAATTTCTGTTTGTCTTCCCAACGTTGTGGTCATACCATTGTTTGCCTTTTTCCTTTAGAGAAAAAAGAAACAACTTCCATATGAGAGTTTCCCGCGTCATACCTTTGACTAGAAGGCATGAACACAATTGTTCCAACTCTCTTAGATGGTGGTAAGGGTTTTCACAATCCGTTTCTAAGAAGGATTTCTCCCGAACCATGGCTATAAAGCCAATGCGAAGATCATAGATGGTAGAACAGATGGGTTCCACCGATGGCAGTGGCTCACAGAATTTGCCCTTTGGGGCAGAATATGAATGAATGGTGGGCTGCTCCATATGTGTGGTGGTGGTGAGAAAAGATAAGATAAGAAGATAGAGACGAGGGTGAACAAGGTTCGAAGATTGACAACAACCGCTCCCCAGCAAAAGTGCAAGAAATGCTTGATGACGTTTCTTAAATCACAAATAAAAATCCGCAAGCGCACGGAAACTATCGTGTAGCACTTCCCCTTAAGAGAGTATTCCAAGGGTATCAAATCCAAGGAACATGTGTGCAATCTTTCGAACTGATTCACCCAAGGACACAAAGTTGTTTGTATGCAAGGAAGAGAGAGGAATTCAAAGTATTTATTCCAATTCAAAATAATTTGCATTAGTTGCTTGCTTCGGGCACGGGTTTACCCTTAGGTTGGAGCTCATCAAGGATTATGATTTGGGAATCAATTATCACCCGGGAAAAGCCAATGTAGTGGCCTATGCCTTGAGCCGTAAAGGAGTAAGTCACCAACTCACAGTTTGAGAATTACCATCCGAGTTATGTAAGGAGTTTGAATGGTTTAACCTTGGATTTGTAAATGAGATGGGATGATGGAGTTAAATCCGACTCTGGAGCAAGAAATTTGAGAACGCCAGACCAAGGATGAGGAAATTAAGGAGATTAAAGAATGGACCCAAGAGGGAAGAAAAATCAGGTTTGATGAGGATGAACATGGTACTATATGGCTTGGTAAGAGGATTGTCGTGCCTAATGTGAATCATATTCGGGATACAATATTAAAGGAGGCACATGACTCACCTTACTCAATTCACCCCGGTTGTACGAAGATGTACAAAGACTTGAAGACTTGTTATTGGTGGGCTAGCATGAAAAAGAACATATCTGAATACGTAGCCTTATGTGATGTGTGCCAACAAGTTAAGGCAAGAACATCAAAGGCCAGCGTGATTATTGAAGCCATTGAAGGTTCCAGAATGGAAGTGGGAAGAAATTAGTATGGACTTTATAGTTGGTTTACCACGTACCCAGTCCGGTTATGACTCAATTTGGGTAATTGTGGATCAATTGACCAAATCAGCTCATTTCATCTGTGTGAAGACCAAGTATACAGCTGCACAATTTGCCAAAATATACATGGAGCATATTTTGTGTCGACATGGGGCCCCGAAGAAGATAGTCTCGGGTAGAGGTTCTCAATTTACCTCCAGGTTTTGGTAGAAATTGCATGAAGCATTAGGAACAAGGTTGAATTTCAGTTCATCATATCACCCTCAAACAGATGGACAGACTGGGAGGACCAATCAAATTTTATAGGATATGTTAAGAGCTTGTGTTTTAAAGCATGAGAAAGGCTGGGACAAGAGCCTGCCATATGCAGAGTTTTCATACAACAATAGTTAACAAGAGTCTGAAGGCTTTGACCCAAACCAATCCCAAGAGCAAGGCAAGTGTCCTTGAAGCATATTGATCCAGTTTTGAAATAAATGTTTTGTTTGCAAACTGCATGCTTGTGTCAATTTGATGGGAACCCTATGATAGGAAGTTCGCTAGATTCGTTGACCATCCTTGTCACCTGGAATATATGGTAGAGAGTTAGGATGGGATGTTTACCTTTTTTGCTTCGCTTAATTAATTGGGATGGGAAAAAACACTACATATTTAATTATGCTTTAATGAAATTATGGTTAATAGGAACTGGTCAATATGATATGGTAATAGGTGATCTAAGCAAGCCTGGTATTTGGATGGGTTGGATGTTACGGTGGTTTGCTTGCTTTAGATCTAAGGGCCGGTTCATGCGAGAATAAGCCAGGACTACAGTGCCACCACGAGGCCAAGTATGGGTGCGGAGTAGCTGATTAGGGCTTTGCTATTGCTGTTTGGACCACTAAGGATGCTCAGGGAAGGGGTAGTAGGATTGGGTTTGTTGATGATTGGTGGGACTACCCTTGGATCCAAATGGCTCAAGAGGGGGCCCTTGGTTGAATATGTGCTAAGTTGGAGGCATTGCCACCGGTGAAACCTCAGTGGGGTCTAAATAGGCTAGTAATGCCTTTCTAAATGCTACTTTGTGATCTCTTGCCCATACACCAAAGGAAGTGTAATTGGCAAAAGGGAGGTTCTTTAGTCGCCGACGGGTGATGAAATCACAAACACGTGGTAAAGTGGTACAAACTCTGCAGAGTCTGATAAACTATCATGATAGCCGTGCACTCGATTATGAACACCTGGACAACTTCCATGATTAGAAGGAACTTGGTATTGGTATGGTTTTTGGGGTTGTTTGGTAATGGTTATGGCTGGTTATGAATTAAAGTGTGGTATTGGATATGATTAATAGTAATGGTGAGATCTGGAATATGGATGATGGTAATGAGATATGGACTGGTACCATGATACTACTTATGGTTTATGATGCGTTTATTCACATAGATGTAATATATTGCTTTTCAAATGTTTTAATGTACTTTTCAGCACTCGACCATTATTATATTCGTCATTTGTATCAGCTACATGTCATACTTTCCACATTTGTTGAGTACGACACGTACTCACTCTTGCAATTCCCCCACCAACAGTTGCAGGTCAGGATTGGGAGTATTATGATGATAATACGGAATTCTAGGTTGTGTCTACCGTCAGCTTTGCCTGTGGAGTGTTGGAGCTGCGCTATACCCTATTGCTTAGTTTGCTTAGTTGCTAATCAGTTTATTTCCGCTGCATTGGTTCAAACTTGTCAATAATATTCATTAGAGCTTGTATTAGAGGATCATATGATTTTTGTAATAAAATTTGGTTAATTAATCTTGTTCTATTATAATTTTCTGTATATCCTTTTGTGATGCACTCGTGTATGTGTGTTGAACGTCTTGAGCACACATATGCGTTCACTTGGTTCATTCTCAGAACCGGGTGTCACAATGCACCTTCTTCCTCTAAAATCTCACCTTCCACAAATATGAAATCCAAAATACCTCAAGCTTGCAAGTGCTCTAACTTGATCCTAAAACTAAAAGATGAGCTTAAGGTGGCACAAAACAAGCAAGCACTGAAAGGTGTCATCTTTGACAAGGATAAGATAACATATGCACATAGTTCATACACCAACACAAGACATCCTCTTGTCAAAGATGGTCTTGGCTATGCTAGGGAGAGAAAGAAAAATGCTAAGACTCCCAAGAATGTCAAAGACTTGATTGTTTTTGTCAAGGAAGGTTCTTACCACAACAACAGGGGAAAAACATAGCTACTACACATGATATGCCTAAAATTTAACCTCATCCTTTGTTTCATGATTTTGATTCTTCATATGTCTTGTTAAGGAACAAGTTTAGAAAGCCTTATGCTAGGTACGTTGGGCCACACCGCAAGAGTCCAAAATCTCACGTGTGGGTGCACAAGTGCCTCTTGACTAACATCAAAGGACTCAACACCGCTTGGGTACCTAAAGGCAAGGCCTAACTTTATTTTGTAGGTATACTCCTCCGGTGAAACCAAGTGGGTTCTTGATAGTGGATGCACAAACCATATGATCAGAGAGAGGAAGATGTTTGTGGAGTATGAGGAAAACAAAGATTCAAGTGAAGGAATCTACTTTGGGGACGATAGCTGAAGGAAAATCCTTGGCACCGGTAAAATTGTTATATCCCCTAAACATACTCTTTCAAATGTTTTGCATGTCCATTCACTCAATTATAATCTATTTTCCATATCACAATTATGTGACAAAGGTTATAATTGTGTTTTCACTCACGAGGGTGTGACCGTCATAAGAAGGAGCAATGACTCAATTGCCTTTAAGGGTGTGCTCAAGGGAAAGCTTCATCTTGTGGATATTTCTACAGATAAAGCCGAACTTGACACATGCTTAATGGAAAAAACAAACATGGGATGGCTTTGGTGTAGAATACCATGTCGGGATGAGAAACTTGCAAAAACTTCTTAAGGGCGAGCACATCTGTTGTTTGATGAATGTTGTATTTGAAAAGGATAGGCCATGCAACGCTTGCCAAGCCGGAAAGCAAGTTGGAGCTCAACATCCATTCAAGAACATCATGACGACAACAAGACCTTTGGAGCTTCTACACATGGACCTATTCAGTCCAATTGCCTACATAAGCATTGGCGGTAACAAATATGTCTTGTCATTGTCGATGATTTTTCACGTTTCACATGGGTGTTCTTTTTGCATGATAAGAGCGAGACTCGAGGTGTCCTCAAGAAATACATGAGAGCTCAAAATGAGCTTTCCTTAAGGATCAAGACCGTAAGGAGTGACAATGGCATCAAATTTAAGAACACTCAAGTTGAAGAGTTTTTGGATGAAGAAGGCATCAACCATTAGTTCTCGACCCCCTACCCTCCTCAACAAAATGGTGTGGCTGAGAGGAAGAATAAGACTCTCATTGAGATGTCAAGAACCATGCTTGATGAATACAAGACGTCAGACCGGTTTTAGGCAGAAGTGGTCAATACCGCTTGTCATGCCATAAACTGTTTGTACCCTCATCGCATATTGAAGAAGACGCCCTACGAGCTCCTAACCGGTAACAAACCCAACATTTCCTATTTTCGTGTTTTTGGGAGCAAATGCTATATTCTCAACAAGAAGCCTAGGACCTTGAAGTTCATGAGGGTTTCTTACTTGGTTATGTCTCGAACACTTACGCCTATCGTGTTTTCAACAAATCCTCCAGAATTTTTGAAGTAGCACGTGACGTAGTGTTTGATGAGACTAATGGCTCCCAAGTGGAGCAAGTTGATCATTATGTGCTAGATCAAGAAGAAGCTCCACAAGTGCTGATAGGAAGAATGGCACTTGGAGATAGTCGACCACAAGAAGAACCTCAAGACTCAAGTGGCCATCCCACACATCAAGCAAGCTCTTCCTCAAACGATCAAGTTCAAGACCCTCAAGTTGCACCTCAACAAGACCAAAATGGAGGCAACAATCAAGGGGGAGACGAAGATAATGAGGAAGATGAAGATGAAGATGAATATACAAGACCTCAAGCACCACACCCAAGAGTACATCAAAGCGTTCAACGGGACCATCCCATCGACAACATCATAGGAGATATCTCCAAGGGGGTAACTACTCGATCTCGTGTTGCAAATTTTTGTTAACATTACTTTTTTGTTTCTTCCTTGGAACCTCACAAGGTTGAAGAAGCACTACAAGACCCGAATTGGGTGGTGGCCATGCAAGAGGAGCTCAACAACTTTGAAAGAAATCAAGTGTGGGAGCTTGTGAAGTGTGACACCCGGTTCCGAAAAAGAACCAAGTGAACGCATATGTGTGCCCAAGACGTTAAACACACATACACGAGTGCATCACAAACGATACACAGATAATTACCACATCACAAGATTAATTAACCAAATTTTATTGCACAAACCATATTATCCTTGAATACAAGTTCTAATAAATATTAGTGACAAGTACAACTAATGCAGCGGAAATAAACTAAATAATCAAACTAAACAGCTGGGCAACATAAGCAATAGGGTATAGCGGAGCTCCATGCAACACCACAGGCAAAGCTGACGGTAGACACGGCCTAGAACTCCGCATTATTGCCATTAAACTCCCAATCCTGACCTGCAACTGTTGGGGGGGGGGGGGGGGTTGCAAGAGTGAGTACATATCGTACTCAGCAAGTGTGGAAAGTATGACATGTGGCTGATTCAAATGACGAATATAATAATGGTTGAGTGCTGAAAAGTATATTAAAAACGAAAGCAATACATTACATGTATATGAAATAAACCCTTCCTAAGCCATGTAGTTATCATAATACCATTCCATATTCCATATCCATCATCATATACCAATATCCATATTCAATACCAGAATTCAATTCATAACCATCCATAACTATAATACAAAACATAACCATCCTAAATACCATCCCAATACCGAGTTCCCTCTAATCATGTGAGGGTCCAGGTTGCTCATAACTGGGAGCAAGACTATCATGATAGTTTTAGACACACTCTACAGAGGTTGTACCGCTTTACCCACGTGTTTGTGATTTCATCACCTTTCGATGACTACAATCTCTATTATGCTGTCTCACACTTCTGTCGGTGTGTGGCCAAGAGATCACAAAGTAGCCTTTACAAAGGGATTACTAGCCTATTTAAACCCCACTGAGGTTTCACCGGTGGCGATGTCTCCAACTGAGCACATCTTCAACCAAGGGCCCCCTATTGAGCCATTCGGATCCCAGGGTAGTCCACCAATCATCAACAAACCCAATCTGACTACCCTTTCCCTGAGATTCTTAATGGTCCAAATAGCACTGGCAAAACCCTAATTAATCAGCTACGCCGCACCCATACTTGGCCTCGTGGTGGCACTGTAAATCCTGGATGGTTGCTCCACGAACCAGACCTTAGACCTTAAGCAAGCAAAACCACCATAACATCCAACCCATCCACATACAAGGCTTGCTTGCCCTTGCAGTTGATTAGGGTCAATATGCTTCAAGGACACTTGCCTTGCCCTTGCGGTTGATTAGGGTCAAAGCCTTCAAAATCTTGGTGCTGTAGATCCTCCACGACACTCTCTAGGCAAATCCGTCTAATTCGCACAATAAACATACGAACAAGAAACACAATCAAAGAGTGCGCAAATATTACTCAATATGACATGACATGCATGATTTATGCAAATGCAAGGTAGACCTTGTTAATAGATTGCTTTCAATTATCACTAACTAGTTCTAATAGATTTTAACAAGTCCATACATGTTTGGATTTTATTAGATCTACTTTTAGAATCAATTCAATACAATTTAGCCAGCAAAATCAGACTTGTCTGCAGAAGGCCGGACTAGTCCGCACTTCACAGAACTAGCGAACTAGGGTTTTCTAGATCGACGTGAATTTAGAGATTAGGGGTCAAATTCACGTAAGGAAAAGAGAATAGAAGGTATATCAGGTGTTTAGAACTCCAAAGAATCAAGGATCTTGGAGGTAGCACTTGGATCTTGGTGATCTAGGGTTGGTGATGAACTTACAGATGAATTGGTGATGAAGAACAAAACTTGATGGAGATCTTGATCCTCCTTTGTTTCCTCCTCCTCTTCTTCTTGCTTGGGATCTCCTCCTCCCTCCTTAATGGTGGCTCTCCATGAACTAGGGTTTGGGTGGGGCGGAAATGTGGCAAACAGATGTCAAGCCAAGGGGTAGGGTTGTTTATATAGAGTTGGAGGCTAGGGTTAGATGGATTTCGAGTTTGAGATGAGTAGAGGCCGGTTCAGAGTCCCAGATGGGCTCTAAAGGAGTTAGGAACGGCTTCCCTAGGCCCACTTAACGTGGAACCAAAGAAACAAGTCGTAAAACAAAAGATCAATTCGGAGTCGCGAAATATCGGACAAGTCCGAAAAGGACTGGACTAGTCCAAAGTTAGTCAGAAAGAAATCGGACAAGTCTAGCCGAAAATCGGACAAGTTCGACTTTAGTCAGAGAGGAAATCGAACAAGTCCGATGCACCGGGCAAGTCCAAGGACTTAGCAAATTTTCAAGGATTCTTGGAAAATCAGACTCGTCCGCAAAAAATCGGACAAGTTCGAAAGTGTCCAGAGGAAAAATCGGACTAGTCCGCAGCAAAAACGGACAAGTATGAATTTAGTCAGAGAGATATCGGACTAGTCCTCACTTTTCAGCCTTTTAAGTGTGATTTTGTTCCAAATCAATTTTAAAATCATTCCTCTTGATGTGGATTAATTTTAAACATGTATATGAATGTAAGTAGGGCAAGATGCATGAAAATGAGGGTGTTACAAACCTACCCCCCTTAAAATGAATCTCGCCCTCGAGATTCGATGCGGAAGAGAAGAGATAGGGAAATTAGTTCTTGAGATCATCCTCTAATTCCCATGTTGCTTCTGTTTCTGTGTGGTGCTTCCATTGAACTTTACACCATCTAATAACCTTGTTCCTTGTGACCCTCTCCTTAGTTTCCAAGATTTTGACCGGTTGTTTAGCATAAGTCAAATCTGCCTCTAATTCCAATTCTTCCACTCGCACTTGTTCTTCTGGTACTCTCAAGCACTTCTTGAGCTGGGAAACATGAAAGACATCATGGACATCCAAAAATATGAGCTGGCATCTCCAACTTATACGCTACTTCCATATTTTGTCCAAAATCTTGAATGGTCCGATATAGCGAGGTGCTAGCTTGCCTCTTATGTTAAACCTCTTATGACCTCTCATTGGTGACACCTTGAGGTAAACAAAATCTCCCACTTCAAAGGCTAATTTCCTTCTCCTATTGTCCGCATAGCCTTTTCTGTCTTGATTGGGCAACCCTCAAATTTTCACGAATTATTTGGACTTGCTTTTCAGCTTCTTGCAACACATCCAGACAAAATACTTGAGTTTCTCCTGCCTCATTCCATAATAAAGGTGTCCTACACTTCCTTCCATATAGCGCTTCATATGGTGACATTTTCAAGCTTGCTTGGTAACTATTGTTGTATGAAATTCTACATATGGCAAGCTCTTGTCCCAACTTTTCCCATGCTTTAAAGCACAAGCTCTTAACATATCCTCTAAAATTTGATTGGTCCTCTTGGTTTGTCCATCCATTTGAAGGTGATATGCTGAACTAAAATTCAACCTCGTTGCCAAAGCTTCATGCAATTTTTGCCCAAACTTGGAAGTGAATTGTGAACCTCTATCCGAGACTATCTTCTTTGGAATTCCATGCAAACTTACTATTCTTCCCATATACAGTTCCGCCAATTTCTCTCCATTATAGGTGGTCTTGATGGGAATAAAGTGAACTGACTTAGTTAACCGATCCACAATTACCCAAATTGAGTCGTAACCAGACTTAGTACGTGGTAAACCAGCTATGATGTCCATATGGATTTCTTCCCACTTC
Organism: Tuctoria greenei; assembly: GCA_036927565.1. Classification (NCBI taxonomy): domain Eukaryota; kingdom Viridiplantae; phylum Streptophyta; class Magnoliopsida; order Poales; family Poaceae; genus Tuctoria; species Tuctoria greenei. Next base: position 205,261,992 of record JAYESD010000001.1, read on the forward strand.
CATTTTGGAATCTTTAATGGTTGTAATAGTCCAGCTGGACTTTGATGTTCCGCCTTGACTCGTTGGCACACATCACACAATGCTACGTATTCAGCTATGTCCTTCTTCATGCTATCCCACCAATAGCAAGTCTTCAAGTCTTTGTACATCTTTGTACAACCAGGATGAATTGAGTATGGTGAGTAATGTGCCTATTTTATTATTTTCTCTCGAATACGCTTCACATTAGGCACAACAATCCTCTTACCAAGCCATAGGGTACCATGTTCATCTTCATCAAATCTGAATTCTCTCCCTTCTTCGGTCCTTTCCTTGATTTCCTTGATCTCTTCATCCGTGGCTTGTGCTTCTCGAATTTCTTGCTGCAGGGTTGGATTTAACACCATTATTCCCATCTCATTCACAAATCCGAGGTTCAAACATTCGAACTCCTTACATAACTCGGATGGCAACTCTCGAACTGTGAGTTGATGACTTACTCCTTTTCTACTCAAAGCATCGACCACTACGTTGGCTTTTCCCGGATGATAGTTGATCCCCAAATCATAATCTTTGATGAGCTCCAACCATCTACGTTGCCTCAGATTCAGATCCATTTATGTGAAAATATACTTAAGAATCTTGTGATCCATATAAATTTCACACCTATGTCCAAGGATATAGTGTCTCCAAATCTTCAATGCATGTACCACGACTGCAAGCTCTAAATCATGTGTTGGGTAATTCTGCTTATGTTTCTTCAATTGCCTTGATGCATAGGCGACCACATGACCTTCTTGCATGAGCAGACATACAAGTCCTTGTTTTGAGGCGTCGCAATATATGTCAAAATTCTTGCTTACATCCGGCAGTACCAAAACTGGGGCTGTTGTCAACCTCTTCTTTAACTCCTCAAAACTGTTTTGACAACCTTGAGTCCATTGTAAAGCCTTTCCCTTCATTAGCAATTCCGTCATTGGCTTGGCTATCTTGGAATAGTCCTTGATGAACCGACGGTAATATCCAACCATTCCAAGAAAACTCCTTATTTCCATTACATTTTGCGGTGGTTCCCACTTCAACACGTCTCTCAATTTTTTGGGGTCAACAGATACTCCTCCTCCTAAGATGATATGACCCAAAAACGACACCTCTCTCAACCAAAACTGACACTTGTTGAACTTAGCATACAATTGATGATCCCTCAATTTTTGCAACGTAGCCTCAAGTGTTCCTCATGTTCCTTCTCATCCTTCGAGTTGATCATAATGTCATTAATAAACACCACAACAAACTTATCCAAGTACTCCATGAAGACCTTATTCATGAGGTACATAAATTACGCAGGTGCATTGGTCAAACCAAAGGACATCATGGTGTACTCATAAGATCCATACTGCGTCCTAAAAGCTGTCTTGGGTATGTCCGATGGTCTAATCTTCATTTGAAAGTATCCCGACCTCAAATCAATCTTAGAGAAGATAAAAGCACCCTTCATATGATCAAACAAGTCTTCTATGTGTGGCAAGGTGTACTTGTTCTTGACGGTTACCTTGTTGAGGACTCGGTAATCTATGCACATCCTTTGGGATCCATCCTTCTTGTCCACAAATAGAACGGGCGCTCCCCAAGGTGAAGAACTGGGGCGAATAAAACCTTTCTCTAGTTGCTCTTGAATCTGCTTCTTGAGCTCCGCTAGTTCCATAGGAGGCATCCTATACGGCGTCTTAGCTATAGGTGCGGTTACAACTATTAAATCAATAACAAACTCAATGTCTCGATCAGGTGACATACCTGGCAACTCATCCGGAAAAACATCCAAAAATTCACACACCACCAGAATCTCCTCAATTGCGGCACCGTCCATATGATTCAGCTCCAATCGCTTCGATGCGGTTTGAGATGCTTCAAATTCTACAGTGATCCCTTCTTCATTGTTCAACTTCACCGTGTTCATGGCACACTCAATAACTCCATTGTGCTTCCTAAACCAGTCCATACCAAGTATAATGTCCAATCCTTGAGAGTCCAAAACAATGAGGTTGGAAGAGAAGTCTACCCCCTTATTCTAAGGCTTACTTTTGGACATACTATATTTGTCCTCATCTCTCCTCCAGGAGACTTAACCAATAGATCAAACTTCATATGAGAGATAGGCAAACTATACTTGGCAACATACTTCGATGCAATGAATGAATGTGATGCTCCAGAATCAAACAACATAGTCGCGGGGTTGGAGTTGGCGAGAAACATACCAATGACCACATCATCCGCTTGTTGAGCATCCTCCGTAGAGACATGGTTCACGTTGCCACGAGCAAAATTCTGCTGTCCATGATTCCCTTGTGGTTGTCCTCCATTGGGTCTTGGGTTTTGCCTTGGTGCATTGCTTCCTTGACCAAGTCCTGACTTAGGACATTGATGCGCAAAGTGTCCAGCTTCTCCACAAGTATAGCACTTTTTAACTCCACCAGAATTATTGGGACGATCTTGGTTTTGAACATTTGCACCAGGAAAATTAGCATGAGGTGCATATGGTATTGGAGGCCTAGGTGCTTGCATGACAGGGCGCTGCTGCACAAACTAAGCTGGGCGCGGTGCATAACCAGGGCGCCGTCGAGGAATAGAAGAGCTGAAATAGGGTGCATTGGGTGGTGCAAAGCGAGGGCGCACATTACTTCCTTGTTGCTGTCCTTGATATGGCGCCTTCCTCTTGGTGTCTTGTTCTATCTTACAGACCTTGTTCTCCACCACAATTTCTTTGTCCACAAGCTTCTGAAGATATGCATAGTCACAATTGAGCAATTGCACTTGAATCTCATTGTTCAAGCCCCTCATGAACAAGTATTGTTTCCGGCTGTCCTGGCTCACATCCTCAGGCACATACCTTGAGAGTTGAGTGAACTTATTGAGATATTGACTCATGCTTGATCTTCCTTGCCTTAAGTTCTCAAATTCTTGCCTCTCCAAAATCATAACACCCTTGGGCACATAATGGGAACGGAAACTCTCCTTGAAATCGGCCCAAGTGATCCTCTCTTAGTTCTCATGGGCATTGCAATAAGGATCCCACCAATCCGCAGTTGTTCCAACTAGTTGATGAGAAGCAAATAAGACCTTCTCCTGGTCACTACATTGGACAATAGCAAGCTTCTTCTCCACGGACTTGAGCCAATCATCCGCATTCATAGGGTCAGCGGCTTGAGCAAAGGTTGACGGCCTAGTCCTCATAAACTCTCCCAACCGGTTATGAAGGTGGGGGTGGCGGTGGAGCCATGTGGGGCTGATTCTTGATGTTATCAGAGCTGCTCAATGTTGATAGCTCCATGAGAAGGTCCTTGTCCATTGTTGTTCTGAGGTGCTCCATGGTTCTCCTCCTCATCATTATCATCCCTCTGGTTGCGAGTCCTCACCGTCTGAAGAAATGCAATAGGTAAGAATTAGAAAACGTCCCCAACTATATGCATCTAGGGATATGAAACTAGACAACTAACTAGCCTACATGGCCATGGCAATGCTAAAGCATCCCAAAATCATCTCTTAAGCACACAAGCAAACAATATATATAGAAAACAGCACACCAAACAAAAACACATTGATTCCTGAGTGTTCCTATGTGCTCTAAAGTGTCCATTCTATCTAGGCTGCATCCTACGATCAACCTGTGGCTCTGATACCAATCTGTGACACCCGGTTCCGAAAAAGAACCAAGTGAATGTATATGTGTGCCCAGGACGTTCAACACACATACACGAGTGCATCACAAACGATATACAAATAATTACCACAGCACAAGATTAATTAACCAAATTTTATTGCACAAACCATATTATCCTCGAATACAAGTTCTAATAAATATTAATGACAAGTTCAACTAATGCAGAGGAAATAAACTAAATAAGCAAACTAAACAGCTGGGCAACATAAGCAATAGGGTATAGCGCAGCTCCATGCAACACCACAGGCAAAGCTGACGGTAGACACGGCGTAGAACTCCGCATTATTGCAATTAAACTCCCAATCCTGACCTGTAACTGTTGGGGGGAGGATTGCAAGAGTGAGTACATGTTGTACTCAGCAAGTGTGGAAAGTATGACATGTGGCTGATTGAAATGACGAATATAATAATAGTTGAGTGCTGAAAAGTACATTAAAAACATTTGAAAAGCAATACATTACATGTATATGAAATAAACCCATCATAAGCCATGTATTTATCATAATACCAGTCTATATTCCATATCAATCATCATATACCAATATCCATATTCAATACCAGAATTCAATTCATAACCATCCATAACTATAATACCAACCATAACCATCCAAAATACCATCCCAATACAGAGTTCCCTCTAATCATGTGAGGGTCCAGGTTGCTCATAACCGGGAGCACGACTATCATGATAGTTTAAGACACACTCTGCAGAGGTTGTACCGCTTTACCAACGTGTTTGTGATTTCATCACCTTTTGATGACTAGAACCTCTATTATGTCGTCTCACACTTCCATCGGTATGTGTCCAAGAGATCACAAAGTAGCCTTTACAAAGGGATTACTAGCCTATTTAGACCCCACTGAGGTTTCACCGGTGGTGATGTCTCCAACTGGGCACATCTTCAACCAAGGGCCCCCTCTTGAGACATTCAGATCCCAGGGTAGTCCCACCAATCATCAACAAACCCAATCCAACTACCCCTTCCCCAAGCATCCTTAATGGTCCAAAAGAGCACTAGCAAAGCCCTAATTAATCAGCTACGCCGCACCCATACTTGGCCTCGTGGTGGCACTGTAAATCCTGGATGGTCGCTCCACAAACCGTCCTTAGATCTAAAGCAAGCAAAACCACCATAACATCCAACCCATCCACATACCAGGCTTGCTTAGATCACCCGTTACCATATCATATTAACCAGTTCATGTTAACCATAATCTCATCCTTTATAATTAAATTGAGTGGTATAGTTGTTTTCCCATCCTAGTTGATTAATCAAAGCAAAAGGTAAAAAAAACATCCCGACTCTCCACCATATATTCCAAGTGACAAGGGTGGTCAACAAAACTAGTAAACTTCCTACCATAGGATTTCCCATCAAATTGACACAAGCATGCAATTTTCAAACAAAACATTTATTTTAAAATAGGATCAATATGCTTCAAGGACACTTGCCTTGCCCTTGCGGTTGATTAGGGTCAAAGCCTTCAAACTCTTGGTGTTGTAGATCCTCCGCGACACTCTCTAGTGCAGATCCGTCTAATCTGCACAATAAACAAGAAACACAATCAAAGAGTGTACAAATATTACTCAATATGACATGACATGCATGATTTATGCAAATGCAAGGTAGATCATGTTAATAGATTGCTTTCAATGATCACTAACTAGTTCTAATAGATTTTAACAAATTTATACAGGTTTGGATTTGATTAGATCTACTTTTAGTATCAGTTCAACACAATTTAGTCAGCAAAATCGGACTAGTCTGCAGAAGGCCGGACTAGTCTGCACTTCATAGAACTAGCGAACTAGGGTTTTCTAGATTGACGTTAATTTGGAGATTAGGGGTCAAATTCACGTAAGGAAAAGAGAATATAAGGTATACCATGTGTTTAGAACTCCAAAGAATCAAGGATCTTGGAGGTAGCACTTGGATCTTGATGATCTAGGGTTGGTGATGAACTTGGAGATGAATTAGTGATGAAGAACAAAACATGATGGAGATGTTGATCGTCTTTCATTTCCTCCTCTTCTACTTATTGCTTGGGATATCCTCCTCCCTCCTTGATGGTGGCTCTCCACGAACTGGGGTTTGGGTGGGGTGGTAAAGTGTCAAATAGATGTCAAGCCAAGGGGTGGGGTTGTTTATATAGAGGTGGAGGCTAGGGTTAGATGGATTTCGAGTTTGAAATGAGTAGAGGACGGTTTAGAGTCCCACATGGGCTCTAAAGGAGTTAGGCACGGCTTCCCTAGGCCCACTTAACGTGGAACCCAAGAAACAAGTCGTAAAACAAAAGATCAATTCGGAGTCGCAAAATATCAGACAAGTCCAAAAAGGACCGGACTAGTCTAAAGTTAGTCAGAAAGAAATCGGACAAGTCTGGCCAAAAATCGGACAAGTCCGACTTTAGTAGAGAGGAAATCGGACAAGTCCGCTGAAACACCGGACTAGTCCGGACAAGACCAGGGGCTTAGCAAATTTTCAAGGATTTTTGGAAAATCGGACTAGTCTGCACAAAATCGGACAAGTCCGAAAGTGTCCAGAGGAAAAATCGGACAAGTCCGCAGCAAAAACGGACAAGTCTGATTTTAGTCAGAGAGAAATCAGACTAGTCTGCACTTTTCAGCATTTTAAGTGTGGTTTTATTCCAAATCAATTTTAAACTCATTCCTCTAGATGTGGATTAATGTTAAACATGTATATGAATCTAAGTAGGGCATGATGCGTGAAAATGAGGGTGTTACATGAAGAGAGCAAATGCAAATGTTGTTGGCACCAAGTGGGTGTTTTGCAACAAATAAGATGAGCACGGGGTGGTCACAAGGAACAAAGCATGGCTTGTGGCCAATGGGTACTCACAAGTTGAAGGTTTGGATTTTGATGAAACCTTTGCTTCTGTAGCTAGGCTTGAATCAATTTGCATATTACTTGCCTTTGCTATTCACCATGATTTTAAGTTATACCAAATGGATGTCAAGAGTGCATTTCTCAATGGTCCAATCAATGAAGAAGTGTATGTGGAGCAACCTCCGGGCTTTGAAGATCAAGACATCCCCAACCATGTCTACAAATTGCGTAAGGCTCTTTAGGTCCTCAAAGAAGCCCCTAGGGCTTGGTATGAGTTCCTTAGAGACTTTCTAACTAAAAATGGATTCAAAGTTGGAAAGGCCGACTACACTCTATTCACTAAGCATTTCAATGATGATTTCTTTGTTTGCCAAATATATGTTGATGACATTATATTTGGTTCTACAAACAAAACTTTTTGTGATGAGTTCTCTAAGATTATGACCGAATGGTTTGAGATGTCGATGATGGGGGAGTATAAGTTTTTCCTAGGATTTCAAGTGAAGCAACTTAAGGAAGGCACGTTCATTAGTCAAACGAAGTACGCACAAGATATTCTCAAGAAATTTTACATGGATAAAGCCAAGCCCATCAAGGCTCATATGGGAACCAATAAGCATCTCGACCTTAATGAAGATGGTCCATCCAAAAGGTATATCGCTCCATGATAGGTTCATTGCTTTACTTATGTGCCTCTAGGCCCGATATAATGTTAAGTGTTTGTATGCATGCTCGATTCCATGCTGTTCCCAAGGTGTGTCATTTGACCTCTGTAAATAGAATTCTTAGATATCTAGTTCACACACCAAGCCTAGGACTTTGGTACCCCAAGGTGCAAAGTCGATAGGAAGAGTACCTCCGAACTTGCCAGTTTTTAGGGAGGTCCCTAGTGTCTTGGCCATCAAAGAAACAAAATTCTATTGCTCTATCCACAGCCAAAGCAGAGGATGTTGCAGCTGGGAGTTGTTGTGCACAACTTCTTTGGGTGCAGCAAACTCTTAGGGACTATGGTATAAACTTGCACCATATCCCTCTCCTATGTGATAATGATAGTGCTATCAAACTAGCCCATAATCTAGTTGAGCATTCAAGGACCAAGCATATTGATATCCGCCACCACTTCTTGAGAGATCACTCTAGCAAAGGAGACATAGTGATATCCCATGTGAGAACCGAAAAACAATTGACCGATATCTTCACCAAGCCCTTAGATGAGAAAAGATTTTGTGAACTTAGGAGTGAACTCAATATCATAGATTCTCGAAATGTGGCTTGAGTACTTGCACATCTGATTGTTACTTGTATTTGCTTTAAAATGCATGCTTGCGAACAACTCTTCCCCCTACATTTTCTACAAAACTATTTGAAATTGTTTAATTTTTGTGAATTATGGCCATTTTTTGGATGTTGAGTGATTACTAACCATGTTTGCAAAAATATTTTGTGAAAACTTGTCCATAGTGTCCAAATTATCTAACCCCTCCTCAAAACTCTAGTTGCACACTGCACCTATTCATAAGGAGTTAGACAAGTCTGACTCTCAAGTCAGACATGTCTGACTAAGTCAGATATGTCCGACAAATGAGTCAATTAGGGTTTCGATAGACTATCGGACAAGTTCGACTTCTGAGTCAGACAAGTCCGACGTGCGATGTCCAAGGCCCTCCAGAAGAGGCCGACGACTGTTCTCCCTCTCTCTCTCTCTCTCTCTTCACTTCATGCATTCCAAATCGAGTTCCTCTCCATTTATCTCAAGAATCCACTTTTATTTTGAGCCTCTTTCGATGAGTGTGTGAGGTCGATCCATCCAAGGCTTGAAGATCTTCAACTATTTTGACCCTCTCTCATCTCTCCCCATTTCAATGTATCTTCTCCATTCTTACCACATTTCTTTCGGATCTTGTTGCAAGTTGTTGTTTTCTTATTAATGGACTTGTTCACTAGCATGATTAACAATTTGTGGTAGAATCTTGTTGGTAGAAAAATTGATTTGTATAGTTGAGATAGAAGTTAGGGTGAAAACTGTACAGGTCCAATATGTCCGACATCTGCTTCGGACAAGTCCAACTCAGTTTGTCGGATATGTCTGACTTTCGGGTTAGACAAGTCCGACCCTCTTAACTTCTATACAAACAATCAATAAATGATTCTATCCTTCTTGCTTTGTCTCTTACCAATCCTTTATGTCTATCTCTAGCCATGGCTCGTGACAATCAAGGTGCAAAGAGAGGAAAGCAACCCGCAAGGAGTGAAGCATCCACTAGCACCGAAAAGGGTCAAGCAAACTGTCCGTTGCACCAGCTCCGCTCAGAGAGCCATTGTTGTCCCAAGAGGACCCAGTGGTGATCCTCAAGATGCTCCAGAGGATGCTGAGATTGGCCCCTAGTAGTCCACGCACCAGAAGGAAGATCTAGCAGACCAGGTCAATTATAGAAGGAAGCTTCTAGACACAGACTCAGAGGGATGTCATGTGCTATGAGATTCCTATGGTTCGGAGAGACCCTTGGTTTTGCAGCTATTTCCACATGGATTACTATCGATTAGTGCTTACAACTAAGAAAAATCCAGTGATTGACATGCAGTGGGTTGACTGGGAGACAGTTCAAAAGAAGAAAGATGTGTTGTTTACTGAAGTCAAGGATGCTTCTGAATTTCATGGTCTAAATGACATCACAGGGCTGCAATACCCATAAAATGTTGAAGTGATTCTTCGTTTCTATGACACCATATTCTATTGGACAGACAAACATGGTTTCGCTTGGATGACCAATGGCAAGAAGTACTCCGTGAGCTATTAAGATTTTGCCAACATCTTGAGCATGGGACACTGTTTGAGGCATCCATTGAAGATCCATGAGGAGCCTCTTGTGACCAAGTGGAGATGTTGGATTTCTACTCAGAGGGATACCCCGTTCAGCCTCCTCACATCCATGGGCTATGCCGTTTTCATGTTGTGCTCAATCATCTCATTCAAAAGTCGATTGCCCCTAAATATGGTGATGCCAACCGGATCAACCACAACAGCCGCAATGTCATCAAGCTTCTTGCCATTCACAAGAAGTTTAATGCATTTGACTACATCTATGTGGAGATTTACATTGCTTCAGAGACTCCTTCCATGTCTTGCTGTTATGCTCCCTACATCATGAAGCTTATTGAAATCGTCTCCGCCATGAAATTTATGAAGTGGTGCATAGGCCTATAGTGCCTCAGAAGCCCTCGAAGCTTCATCGTCTTGTAAGAGCTCATTCGGCACCATCTCATCACAACTCACCTAGGAGGCGCTCAACTTAGCATCCTCCTCCTGTGCCACAACAGCCGTCTTGCTCTTCAGGACTCTTGAAGGTTCTCAAGGCGATGTTCTCTATGTGCCGCTCCACTCAGATTTTAGTACAAAAGTTAAAGAAGAGGCAACAGAGAGACATGGCAGCCATCAGAGAGCACCTCCAGCTTCCTCCTCCCCCTGTGTCAAATGACAGCGAAGATGAAGTACCTCCAGAGTTTCCAGAGCTGTCAGGTCTGAGCTTGCATTCTTCTCGATGATTGGTGGTTCTTCTAGTGCCCCTGCGATAGCTGGTGCTAGTAATGATGAAGGTGAGGAGGGAAGCGAGTATGAAGAAGAGAGTGGAAGTTCCGAAGAGAGTGCCAAAGATTAGATACTAGGGCTCTTTTAGCTTTTCTCCTTCTTGGTGCCCTGATGCCAAAGGGGGAGAAGTATTTTAATTGTGGACATGGACTTGTACTCATTTTTTGGTTTATGTGTGTAAACTCTTTACCTAGTAATGCTTAATGTTTGTCATGCTTATATTTTACTCATGTTTTGAATGCTTAGTTTATTTCGTTTATTCACTTGAAATGCATCACAATGCTCTTCACACAAAATGCACGTAGGCACCCCACGAGTATTAAGAGTATATGAGCTCCTCTAATCATGTCTTTAATCGAAAGCTCATAGACCCTTAATACTCAAAATGAAATATTTATCCAATTGTTGGAAGCTTTAATTGGTTGTCATCAATCACCAAAAAGGAGGAGATTGAAAGTGCATCTAGGTCCCTTGTGGGTTTTGGTTGATTAATGATAAACAATTAAAAAGCTAATGTGTTTGGTTGAGTTCTTGCAGAAAATGTAGTACGGAGTGAAATTCATGAAAAAGGAGGAAAGGCGTGAAACGTGGAGTAGAAATAGGTTTTCTATTTCTCCTTGAGTCATAGGAAAATCCGTACTATTAAGAGGGAGACGACACGTGGAAACTTAGTGAGTCAAATGGCAACTCAACCTCTTGGGTAGGTTTCAGGAAAACCCCTTTTGTCAGAGTAGGACGTGTCTGATGCCTTGGATCACACATGTCGGAAAACCTTCTATCAAGAGTCAGATTTGTTCGGCACCTTGGGTCTAATAAGACTGAAATTCCTCTGGTGGAATTCAAACATGTCCGAACTGTATTTCGGACATGTCTGAAACTTCTCTAGTCATTTTCAGACATGTCCAAAGTGGGTCAGACATGTCCGAGGTACTTGACTTAGAAAACTCTTCTAAGTGTCTGAAACTCGGAGTTGTCCAAGATATGGTTTAGACAAGTCCAATAAGTCTCTGTTCGATTACAGACATGTCTGAAGTGGGTCAGACATGTCCAAGGTGGACTTCTTTGGCTTAGTGCCTCGGATAAGTCTAAATTAAAAAATCCTCTCCTTGTGTGTCGGACTTGTTCGATGTTTGTATGACTTGTCCGACGTGACTTTTGCACACATATTCAAATTTGAGTGATTAGCTGTACAAATTCCGTTGGCAGTCTGTCAGACTTGTCCGAACTTGGGTCGAACTTGTCCGACGTGGGATGTGAACTAACGGCTAAAAATACTTTTTGATTATAAGTTGGTGGGGATTTCGCCCCCAATCATAGCCTAACCGAACAGAAACACTCAGAGCCGCCTCAAGCCCTCAAGAAACCCTCCTCTCTTGTTCTTCACCTTCTTGAGCCCAAATCCGAAGACTTTTTGGGATGAGTGAAGGAGAGATTGTGAGAATTTTCAAGAGAAGTCCATAGGGGGTTGAGCAACGTTTGACTCGCTGAGTTCCTTCGTGATTGCATGTTTGTTACTCCTGGAGTCCTCCCCTAGATGGTTAGGCCTCGCCCCGAAGATTTCTTGCGTGATTTCTTGATCTGGAGAAGTTTGTAATCTTTGTGGTAGTGGAAGATCCAAGACATGACCTTTGAGGCGTCTTGGCGAGGATAGGACTGTTTGGCCCGACCATTTTGGGTTCCTCAACGGGGACGTAGGTTTCTTCGTAGAATCGAACCTTGGGAGAAAATCCTTGTGTTCATTGTCTCTATTTACATTTCTGCAAAGTCCTTACTTTCTAGTGTTCATCTATGTTTACTTCGTTTCTAGCACTTAATCTTATTTCCACCATCTACTAGAACCGCTAGGATGCATTTCTATTCACTAGGTTGCGTAAAAACTCCTTTTTTATCACTACCCTGTGAATTCTGTTGGACTTATCCAATCAGGATCAGACTTGTCCAACTTCAATCTGACAAGTCCGATTCTAAGTCAGACAAGTTCGACTTGCATTGACAGGATATATTTTAATTGAGTCTAGATTTTTTATTATTGCCTATTCACCCCCCTCTAGGCTACTTTCACAAGCGCTGGCTCCAAGTCGCACGACACCTCTTCGTCTCCCGTAGCGCTACACAAAGGACAACGGGACCATGTAAGATGGGTAAGTTTTTCGGCTCACTTTTGGGGCTCGATAGTTCAGAGTGCCCACCTGTCCAACATGTCATAGTGTTTTTATCCCTAACAAAGAAGAGTGGGGGATGGATGACTTGAGATGGCCAATGGTTGGGCGTACTCGAGGTGCTTCTCTCCTCGACATCTCCAACTATCCATGTCCAGGTCTTAGCTCTATGACTTCTTAGTGTCCCAATAAAGGGTTGGTTCCTGAGCACTCGACTCCCTCGGCGGACCCGGGAACTATGTAGATGTCCCCTGGCAGATTGATGAAACATGGGCTTTCCTGTCCTAACATACTACCATCACTAACAAATAGTGGTTGATGTGTTCCGATCACCACAAATGAAATAACTCGACTGTTTTTTACCTGGATTGCCCGTTAGATAGCTCAGTGAGTGTAGTATTTAGACCCTACTCGAGTTCATCTATGACCAACTCCATGAAGACTTGACCAAAGGCTCGAGGGCTACTGATGGTGTTCTATACCCTTGGTACCAAACATACGAGACCTGATGGTGCGCGACCACTACGCGGCTACAAACTAAAGCTACCTGTCATTCGAGGAGAGGCCTGCAACCAATGCCCTTGCTGATCGAGGTCGAGGTATTCAGCCTGTCCATGTCCCAACAAAGAGGTTGTGCAAACTGTCCCTCCTGAGCTCGGGCTTGGAAGAGGTGGGTAGTCGGGGGCATTTATGACAGATGGCGGGCGCCGTAACATTAGCAAGGGGATGAACCTATGATGTGACCTATTGCAGGATAAGCCTGCCATCCGTCCCATCCTTCATGTGAAGGATGGTATCCTCACCCAGAAGACGGTGTGTTGGAAACCAAGAAGAAGCGAAGACTGAAACTTTTGCTTCCCAGACAGATAGGCTGCATCGAACGAACAATATAGAACCGACCCCACTATGAGGAATTTCGGATAGATTGGAATGCCTCGCCCTCGTATAAAAGGACACCCAAGGCATTCTGCGAGGTCGGTGAATTCACTCTGTATTCACTGTCACTATACACATTTTACCTTATGCATTTCCTTACGCACTTTTCTTTTGACGCTCTTGCGTCCTATTACTTTACGCACTTGCCTCTTTTCCCTTTGACGAAATGCATTTGTGCCTTACTTTTTATAAGCCCTTGTGTTTTCGCTTACGCATTACTTTCATAGGAGTTGTTACATCCTTAGAGTTCATATACTCGAGCAAAGCTTGCTTGTAATCTATTCTCTTGCCTTTTGACCTAACAAAGATAACAGATAGACTTCCTAAGGATGTAGGACCTTTTTTTCGATACACGATAAATCTCTTGTTTTTATAGCTAGCCATACAAAGATGAATGTGATTCAATACGAATTTGCTAATGTTTTTGAAACGCCGATACTAGTGCCATTTGAATGGCTAAAACTTTCGTGCAACACTCTAGAATAAAGCACATTGGCATTCGGTATCACTTTCTTCGTGATAATATTAAAAATGAAACATTATGCTTCATCATGTAGACACCAAACATCGATTGGCTGATATTTTCACAAAACCATTGGATGTCACTCGCTTTTTTTTCATTCCTAGTGAAATAGGAGTTATGCATACTCTTGGCTTAAATTGAGGGGGAGTTTTCAGAACTTGGGAAGTCCATGTGTGAATCTAAGATTAAAAGATAATATGAATATAAGTTTTTATACATATATGACGTTGTAATTCTTTTTACATGCTGAAAGTTTTTATTACATTACTCATGTTCTACATTTTGTAGTTTTTGCTATGACTAGCAATTGGAATAATTTCTTACACCAAATCTGGTCATGATCGTACTTTCTCGCTGTTTTGAACTCTTTGCTTGCTCACAAGTTCTTTTAGTCTTGAAAAAATAATCAATCAACAGCCCACATGTTGACCTTTTATGAACAAATGAAAAATCACAAAATATCAAGAGAATATGCATGCATCACACTTCTTGTTTTGCGATTTCTTAGCATTACACTTTGATATGAACTTGGAAGGAGTTGTGTATGACTAAAAACCATATCTTTAAGCTTTTGATTGCCAAATCACATAAACTTCGTTTGATTGGTGAGAATAAGGCAGATGTTGCTATATAACTCTTGCAAAGTTCAAATCATTTAATTTTGTGCTCTAAAAAGTTGATAAAAAACAACAACATGTGTCATGCTTTCATGTTTTGAGATAGTTGAGACTGGGAGATCATGACTTGCTTAAATTTGAATAACATTTGATCTCTAGCATGACTTACACTACTTTATGTATCTTGTTGAGTTCATTTTGGTTAGATTTCGTGTGAGGCACGAATTTGAGTTGCTTTTGGAATGTTTGGGATGTTCCTAAGGAGTTTTAAATTATAAAGATTGCTTCTAGCTGCAGTAGAAAGAGTCTTGAGCACTCATGGAGAATTTTGGTTGAATCCAAGTGGAGTATGAGTCCTAGTTTTGATTGGAGTTTCCTAAGAGCTGGTTATATAAGCAAAAGGGCTAGGGCTCATGGAGAGCACGACTTGCAGCTTCCTTTCTTGTGTTTTGATCAATACAATTCAGAGTTTGTGAGGAACTTTTCTGCCTTAGTCGTCCAGCTTGTTTGTTTCAAGCTTTTCCTAGTGAGTCTGTGTGTAGCCTGATGTTGCGTTGGTCATAACTTGAGTTTTACTCGATGGTTTTACATGATTCCTGATGCGGTGTATTCTTGACTTGATTCTCTACAATCTCTACTGCTTTTGTCATGGTTGAACACATTTAGAATAGTCGCACATGCAGTTTTCTCCATCGGGTTGATTTTTTTCGAGTGGTTTTTTAAGGTTCTGTATATAAGTTTAAATCTACCATTCACCCTCCTCTGATAGCTTCTAACGTTCTCTTCGATCGTACACAATCTACCTTCGAAAGGAGTTTGTTAGGTTTTTATTTGTTTGTATGTAAGAAACAGTTATGATTTCAGAGTTTCTCATTTTTCTAAGAGAATTCAAAGATCTCTTGACATGTCTGTATGAACTTGCATGAACTTTAGAATTGTTCACTTTGGCAATTATCGTTTGATTGTCATAATTCATAAGAATCACCGGCAATAGTTTCTCAACCATGGGATGGGCCATGAAGAGCTCTCACAACGCCGCTACCTCTACAATCTTTTTTTGTAACGCAGTATGGTTTGCTTCCATAGTTGACCTTGTCGATATGGTATGTTTGCAAGACCTCCATGACATCTGTAAAAGCCTTAAATTACAAAGGCCAAGTTCAGATGGGAGATATTGAAATTTGGAGGGGAAAAAAATTTAACTAGAATCTGAAAAATTCAAACCAATTTAAACCTCAATTGAGAGAATTCAAAAATTCAAATTTAACTCATGTTCAAACTTTGCCAAGATAAAAATCTGAGTTCACCATTTAATTCCAAATATTCCAAATAGCACCCCTGCAAATTTTCATAATATTTGGAGCACTAATTGTATTTAATTCAATGGGTACATTGAATTCTAGTCAACTTAAAATTTGAATTTGAATTTCACATGAAACATATCCAAACTTGAAATCCAATTTCAGAATCAGATCCTAGATATTTGTTTGGGCCTATCTACAAAGTTTCATGAATTTTGGACACAAGTTGGTGGGATATTTCTTGGTACAGAGAAGGTTTGAGTGGAGCGGGTTGTGAGACCCACTTGTCATACAGAGATGGAGCTAAGCTGAACGTGTTTAACTTCTCTGCTTCTCCCATGGCGATACCACTCGATTTGCATGTGCCACCTCCTCTAAACAGCATGTACACAGCTGCCCTTGCACCTATAAAACCAACCTTGGTGCTATTTCTTCATTCTCCTCCCTCTGGTCGGCATTTCTTCCCTGTTCTTCGTCCGCCCGCCCACACAGCACCACCTCGCCGTAGTTCAAGCTTGTTGGCCAAGAGAAGCAGTGTTGCGCCATTCTCCAAGAAGAGAAAAGTAACCCAACTTGTTGCTCTATCATCTCCATCATTTGGTCTATCATTTTGCTCAGTGTATCGCCCGTATTTTGAAGTTCGGCGGACCGCCGGTGAATTCCCCTGTTCTGCCGCCTCTGCTCCCTCGACACCCCGGCGATACAAGCTTCTTCGCGCTTCGATCTATTAAGGAAAAAGGTTCACAATCACATCTAGTTCATGCTCGTACAATTTCAGCCCATGCCATGCTTCCTAGCCCCCGTATTTCCATTTCTTCCAACGATCTTCGATTATGAGTATAGTCTGTTCGCGCGTGAAATTCTTTTTGCACGGTTGTTTATTCCTTGTGCACCTGTTCTATGTTGTTCTATATGGCTAGGCGCGTCACCACGAACAAGAGTCATCGAGTTTCATCTGATATCCTCACCGGAATCCCATTTTTCCCCAACAGCGGACTTTTCCCTCCTCGGTCCGTAGTCGCCACCAGTTTCCAAGCCTTTTTTCACTCCCTCTTATGGCCAGGTTCTTGTTCCCCATGCTTCAATGAATCTTCCCGATCTGTTTCACCTACCATAGGGCTCGGCCGACATGGCCGAAACCCAAATTGCCGCCGCCACCATCGCGAAAGCCTTTCCGACCATTGCCGGCGTGCGCTGACCCCACCGGCGTGTTCAACACCTCGAAATAGGGTTAGGCGGCGAGTTTGGCGAGGAGCCGTGCCGTGGATCGACGGGTTAGAGCTCCGGCGAGGCGCCGCCGTGGCCGCGCGCCTGGCGGGAGGTAGACGACGACCCGTGGGGGCCCAGTCGTCAGCGAGTGTAACGCGTGCGCCTGGATCTGGTGCGGTCGTGGTTCGCGTGTGGCTACATCCCTGAACCTTGTGGCCCGGTGTTGCTTAATTTGGATTGGCCCAATTAAAATCCTGTGGGCCCAGCCAATATTCAAACCGTTTTCCAATTGAAATTTAAGTTCTAGATTTAGTTTCCACTTCAAAAATCCATATCTCCTAGCAGAATTGTCAAATAATTCCCAAATAAATTTTGATAGAACCAGAATGAAGAATAAATTCCATTGTTGCACTTGGATTTGTATTAAAGCACATATGAATTTATACATAATTCAAATACACAAAATGCTTATAAAATTAATTCCTGTAGTTCTGCACATTGGAAAATTACCAAATTTTTCCAGAGCCTTCATTTAAATATCCCTGAAGTCCAGTAAATATTTCAGGGTCATTAGACTTCATTTACATGGTCTAATAACCTGTGTATTCTCTAGCCACATAAAAATAGTCAAATTCATTTAGAATTTGTACAGAAACTTGTGCAAACTTCTAAATTGAATATATCTCAGTATAAGGCTTCAAAATTTGTCAAACCAACTTTGTTGGTTTTATCTTTATCCACACCAATCAGAACTACAACCCAATATTCATGAAAATCCCTAGATTTTCCTGTAGAGCCCTTTAAAGCAAAATCATGTTTGATTTTTATATGATGATTCACTTGATAGAAAAATCTGAAATTTTTCCAAAATGTTCTTTAGTATATTTGTGAACATCTGTAAAAATTTCAGCTTCATTGGAATTTATTAACCTAGTTGAATTTAAAGATTTTCCTAACTAATCACATAATGCCCAAAAACAACAGAAACAATTCACTAAAATACCCCCACTTGTAAATTCGATATCTCACAATACAATGCGTAGAAAATTATGAAACAAATTTTCATAGAACCAGCGAAACCCCCTATGTATGATACAACCACGGGTAGCCATGATACACCTCCAGAATTACAACCAAAATTCAGATAAGGCTAAACTCTTAAGAAATTTTGTAGACCACTATATTCAGTTGCTGTACCTGAAACTTACCTGGTTATTCCTACATGACCACATGAACTCCCTGTAATTTTCTTAGGCTCAGGGAATCTGTTGAATCTGTATAAATTGGGATCACATCCCTATGTACAAAACAATATCTATTTCACCTCATATGTCCATTGCCTAAATTCATCTTGCTGTCCAGTCTAGCAACAAAACTTCAAGTCCTAACTAATATTAATCCTTATCAAGTTATAATCAACTTCAATTTTCATAATAATTAATTGCAATCTCTTAATTGCATATCATTTCGATAGTGTTCGCGGCGAAGGTGGCCAACGAGAAACACAACCTGGAGGAGAGGAATTCTCTATTGGATCTGTTGTGGCCTGAATTCTCGGTGAAGGCTACTAACTGATAGTCGCTGACTTTTTTATCACAACCGAAAGGCAAGCCCCGGTTTGCATTTAAGTGCCTTTTTAAAGTTTTGCTTTTATACACACTGTATAGAACAATCTTGATATGTGCATTAGGTCTATGTTGATTGAATACTCCACATGCATGACCAAATAATCCTTGGAGTGGAATGGTAGTATAAGACTCCCTCGAGTGATATTGTTATGCTTAATGTTTAGTTAGAAGATTGGTAGAAGTCGAGTATGTTGGATACTACTCGCGAGATTGGTCACATTTTATTGATCACAAATCAAGTAGCGGAATTCTACTTGCGAGAGAAGTCGAGTGAGGGAAACCTACTCGCGAGTTGTTACCATAACGTTAACTCTTTAATATGAGACGTGGACGGGGATTTGTGTAGGTTAGTTTGCTCACATCGTGCCTGGGTCGGTAATGACTAGGCAGGTGTTGGGAGATGGATTGGTAGCACCGTCTATGTCGGTTAAGGCCCGTCTCGTGCTTGGCCCCGTTGGACAAGTTTGAACTGTACCAGGTGCATACTGGCTATATAGAACCCAGGAAACTGATGTACTTTGAGGATCCTATGTTGGAACCTTTTCAATCGGCTTAAGCTATGGGCTGTTAATACAGTGGGAGGTAACTCACTCATGAACATCTCATAGCGGAGGTGCACCTTTAGGGGAGCTCACTGTTCGGGTCGATCTAACCGTTTTGATATGGGTTAGTCTTGGGAAAGCGGGTTGCGTACGACATCAGGGGATTGTGCCGTTGCAATTCCGAGTATGGGCGTACGTGTCGTGCAGTCCGGGTGTTTTTGATTCGAATCACCGTCGCTCGCGGTTATGGATTGAGCCTACTTGGACACTGAGTCTTGACGTAGCAAGAAAGAGAAATGGAAAGATTATGAATATGTTGCTATGAATAATTATTCGTATTGAAACCTTGGCTGCTATAGAGATAGCATAATTAAATTTACAATTTTCAAACATTTAACTTGAATAAGGCTTATGCATCCTTGAGCAAATATCATCGTGGATGAAGTGTTTCTTGTTTGATTGTGGAATTCATGATGATGCTATGCCCATGGATTGCGTATGCTACTTTAAAACTTACCACTAAGGATTTACTTTCGGCGAGTCCATTCCTGCAAATTAAGCTTCCCAGTCTTTAAAGTTTCCAGCATGTAAAGTTTCATGTTTAGGTGAGACGGTTAAGTCTTGCTGAGCCTTGTGCTCACGGTTGTTATATTGTGGTTTTTACAGGTATTATTATCTTTTGCTTATGTTATGGTTGTCCGTGAGACCTCGAGCTTGCTGAGTTGTATCTCTCACAGAAACCTTGCCACTGCTCTCTATTTCGTGTTGCTAGTGAGAAGCGTCTGTGGGTATGGACGACTTCTCTTGTGCATAGCTAGTTGAGAGTATGAGTATGTATTTTCTGCAATGTTATATATTATGTTGTAAAAGAGGATTATCTTGTGAAATAAAATATTCGTGTTGGTTATTTTGTAAGACTTTTCTCGTGTGTTGTTGGGTGCCGCATTG
This sequence comes from Tuctoria greenei, assembly GCA_036927565.1. NCBI lineage: Eukaryota > Viridiplantae > Streptophyta > Magnoliopsida > Poales > Poaceae > Tuctoria > Tuctoria greenei. Next base: position 205,281,987 of record JAYESD010000001.1, read on the forward strand.
CACGACACCACCCAATGCGATTCCTGGAATGTGTGGACCCCCAGTCCCCACAGCTTGGTATCAGATCCATATTAAGAATAGCACGCTTGAAAAGCGCCTATTTTTGAAAACTACGAAGTAGTTGAGTGAGGATTAGTTATATGCCAACATAAGGTCTATTATTGTATTAGTTACTTAAGGTGGCAAAGCTAACATATGTGTTGTTATATTCTGTAACAACGCTCCGATATCAGGTAAGAGGTAAGGTACGCCACCGCAAGCAGATCAATTGCGGTAAGCTCACCATGTAAGAGGTAGCATGTGATTATTTTCGTGGCTTGGCACCGATATGTCAATATGAGTCTTTGAAACTTTCCATGTTTCTGAGAACATATGACACGTTGTACCCCAGCGTGCTTCAAAGTTAGTGGGAGCTCCCGTCGGGTGGGACATAATCCGATGCGTCCCCTACTGGTGCAGCACTATGTAAAGACATGGGACCCCGTCGGGTCATAGAAAACCCGGTCATGTACCTCGAGACGTGGCTTAACTCGAGGCGGGCCGTATGGAATGATACGGGACGAATGTTTTTTTTCTTTCATATATATTATTGCGAACTGTTTGCCCATGCGGGCTGTACCGTACGGTACCATATGATTGATCAGTAGTTTGAGTGTAGTGACAGGTACACCAACCGCATTATTCGTAGGTCGAGTAGAAAACGTTTGCGAGTGAACTTCATTACTGCCACAGTTGAGACGTATGCCGGAATACAGGCTTAAGATTTTTATTTGGTGAGGACGTAGTACCGGCATTGCATTCGGGTTGCATCGGCACATAGACGGTTAAAATCCGTGCCAAAGTTGTAGCTCGCCACAAAAGTGTCAAGTTAATATCCAAAGTAGATTCCTATCTTGAAATAATAAAAATGAAATTTGAACCAAAACTGTCAACCTCAGTTCTTCCCTGTATTATTGTGGCAGAAACTTAGCTCCAGTTTGAAAAATCATATCTCCTGATAATATTATCCCATGAAGGTGTTCCATACATGGTTGGAAATGGATGCGAGTCTTCTAAATAATTTCTGTTCATGACCAAAACAGAATCCCCCTGGATCATAGCTAAAATTTGAAAAATTTCAAAACTTGTCAAAACTGGACAGAAACTGGAACTGTTTCTGTACTTCTCACCAATTTGATCATAACTCTCAGTAGAAACAACGAATGAGGGCATATGACATAATTCTGGAAACTAGATGAGATATGTGACAATATTGTAAATTACAGTATTGACAAATTTTGGATATTTTGTATAAAAACTGTGGACCAAACAGCCATATACAAAGGAGGCGCTGTCAAAATTTCTCAGAAAATCTGGGAACATTGTCAAATTTGGAAATTCATATCTCATTAACCAGAACTGACATTGAAACAATTAAATACATTACGGAAAGGCTTGGAAGTGAGATACAACTTTTTTGTTCACCTCGAGGCAGGATTCTGCCTCTAACTGGATGAAATTCTCATATTTCTCCAGGCTGGTCATTTCTGGCAGAACAGTTCGTCTTTGAAGCATAAGTTTGAAAATTTGCGCGAGCATGAATAATGCTATACTTTCACAAAGTTCTTGACATGTTCATGTTTTCCTTATCTTCACTTATTGCTGAGATCGAGCTTTGACTCATCCCAAATTCATTGTGCAGTATGGTTCGTACTCGCTCATCGAGTAAGGTCGGAAGTTCTCATCGAGACGGTGATGATTCGGATCCACCGCAGGCACCAGCATCAACGGTATTGGTGGATGTTATGTCAAAAATGTTCGAGTCTCACCAAGAGAACACTAAGTTACTTCAACCTTTGGTGCAGCAGGTCCTAAGTCATCAAACGCAGCAAGTTATTCCACCTCGAAACAGTTATTTGGATTTCTTGGAAATGCAACCGCCAATCTTCACGGAAGCAACTGAACCATTAGAATCAGATCATTGGCTTTGTGTAATGGAATCCAAAATTGATGTGTTTCCCTATGACGATTATCAGAAGACATTGTTCGCTGCTCAAAAACTCCATGGAGCTGCCGGAGCTTGGTGGGCAGAATATAGTGTGACTCACCCTGAAGGTCATCGGATAGCATGGATTGAGTTCTGTGAGGCTTTCCTTGCTCGTAAAATTCCGACAGGGATTATAAAGACCAAGTATGAGGAATTCGTTGAAATCAAGCAAGGGGACATGTCCATGAGTATTTTAAGGAGTTCAAATGTTTGCCACAATATGCGGCCGACTATGTGAATACAGAAAGGTTAAGATGTGATCACTTCTTCAGAGTGCTGAGTGTCAAACTTCGAGATAGGTTGGCGTTATTCAATCATGGCAAGTACAACGAATTAGTCAATGCAGCTATCCTACAAGAAAAGGAAGATCTTTGTCTCCAAGCGGAGAAGAGAAAGCGGAGTGTTCCGCAAGACAACACTAGTGTGGTTGCTCAGAAATATCGGTTGGTATATCGTTCACCATCTGGTCAAGAGTGGCAGCCATCTGTCCGACCATCATATCAAAGTCGCCCGCTGCTTGCATCAAGTTTCGAATCACCCCCGCAGCAGCAGCACATAAGTTCTTATCCATTTTCACCGCAGCCAGAGATACCGAGTTCTCATCAACAAGTCAGCACTGAACCGACTAAATATCCGTGCTTCACTTGTGGTCTTATGGGTCACTGTAAGACCTATGTGTGCTGAATACATTGGCTTGTAGTGAATATACTTGCTTTGACGATAAAAGTTTTGAATATCACCAAAACACCATTTTATCAAGGTCCGACTCTAGCTCTGAGCTACAGCAAGGTCCGACGGTAGGTCCGACTTGTTTTGGGTAGCTCCGGTTACGTTCGATGCTAGGTCCGACTAGCTTTGGTCAGCTCTGGTGAAGTTTTGTCTTTAGCTCCAGCATGTCTTTGATAGCTCCGACATGTCTTTGATAGCTCTTACATGTCTTTGATAGCTCCGACATGTTCTTGATAGCTCCGCTGTGTTTTTGCTAAGCTCCGAAGTTGATTTTTCTAGCTCTGTTTATTAGGATTACTAGTTCCGACTAGTTCTGGTTAGCTCCGGCGCTAGCTCCTGCTAGTTCTGTAAGCTCCGGCGGGAGCTTAGTTGTACTAGTTTTGGTAAGCTCCGGTGATAGGTTCTACTAGCTTTTGTTAGCTCCGGCTCAAGGTCCGGGTTGTAGTGCTTCTGCTTTTCATTTGCAATGTTTCATACTTACTTTACATTGTTGGAAAGATTGCTTAGTATTCATTTGCTAAGTTTTTGGCGCGTTTTGGTTGATATGGATGATATCGTGTTACTGTGGTTTTGCAACATGCTTATGTGAGGTTCTCACGTAGGATGTTGTGTTCGGAACTAACTTGAGTCAAGTCGAGGACTTGGGCTTGTATGGATTGTTTGATTATTCATGTGCAGGTGTTGCTTGAGTTCAAGACATGGCTGGTGACGGGATCCATTGGACTAGTCTCAGGGAGGAGATGAGGTTCAAACAACCAAATTCAGGAGGAATTGTGGTTGAGCTGATTAGGAGGTTGCGCAGCATGATTGAATCAAGAACAATGCATATGAAGGTATCGTGGACGTCATTGGAAGATGTTTGCACGTGTGCAAGGAGTGCATGGACGTGTCTACATGGTTCCGAGACGTGATGAAGAGATGTGGACGTAAAGAGTTGGTCGGAAAGGTCCAACCGACTAGGTTATGGACTCAGGCTGCGGCTGAGTCGGGTTTGACTAAAATATGGAAAGATTTGAGTTGGTTATGATAGGATTTCGTGTGGATCACGAATTTGAGTTGTTTAGGAATATGGGATACATTCCTAAGGTGTTTGGAAGTCTTAAGATTGCTTCTATCTGCGTATAGAAGAATCCTAGGCAGTTATTGAAAGTTACGATTCGTGATCTGAGTAGGATTAGGTTTCTGATCTGAGTTGAGTTGGCTTTCGAGCTAGTTATATAAGCAAGGGAGCCCAGAGCTCGTGGTGCACGACTTTGGGGCTGTTCCTCTTATGTTATATTGAATAAAATTCGTAGTTTGAAGGAACTTTTGTGCCTTGTCCGTCAGACTTGTTCCAGACAAGTTTTACTCGTCGAGTTTCTAGACAGCACTACCTTTCGTCGGTGGTTTTATCATACCTGGAGTATTACAGATCCCATTGATGTGATTCTTTTTGGGTTGTATTCACAACTTGATTATTTATTATGTGTCAAAATTTCACGGTCATTGGATTTGTGGTCTATGACCTACACGAGTTTCTTTGCAGCGTTCCAGAACTGTTTTTCTCAGGTAGGGCAGATTGACCATTGTTTGATCTTTCGATCATAACTTGAGTTTTTCTCGACGGATTTGAGCGATTCTTTTTGTGTTGTCTTCGTGACTTGATTATCTCTGATATCTATCACTTTTGTCATGGTGAAAAACGTTTAGATTAGTCTCACACACGATTTCTTTATCAGATTGTTTTTCTGCCGAAAGGGTTTGGGGTTTAATTGTTTCTGCTGCGTAAGATTTTTAAATCTACCATTCACCCCCCCCTCTGGTAGCTTTTCACGTGCTCTTCGATCCTACAATTGGTATAAGAGCCACGGTGCTCTAATCTTTGTGATTTGCACGTGTTTTTGACTAATCATCATGGAGAAGTACTCCGCCAAACCGTGTGTGTTTGCTGGTAATTATTTTCAGGTTTGGAAGGCAAGCATGGAGGCTTTCATCCAGGCACAAGGCTTTGCAATACGGGAGAAGGTATACAAGCCTTACGAAGTGCCATCAAACGATCAAGTTACAGCTACAAATTTGAGAGATGTCGACAACAACAACAAGGCTCGGAACTTGATCATACAAGGATTAACACAAAGCGACTTCGACCGTGTTGCCCACCTCCAATCTGCATACGATGTGTGGAAAGCACTTTATGACTACCACGAAGGATCCAACACGATCAAAGAGGTAAGGCAAGACATGTTCAAGAAAGAATACATGCGCTTCGAGATGCAACCCGGTGAGTCTATTGATGACCTTTTTGCTCGCTTTAATAAGATTCTCAGCAACTTGCGTAGTGTCAATGTTAATTTTTCAGACGCTGAAAATGCTAGGCAATTGCTAAGTGCATTAGATATGTCAATTTGGGAGATGAAAGTCACATCTATTCGTGAATCTACTGTCATGATTTCACCTACTTTAGATGTGCTATATTCCTGGTTAAAAACTCATGAAACTGACTCAATCTCACGTAAGAACCCCAATAAGTCTATTGCATTTGTTTCACAACGTGATATGTCTAGCTCCGGCCAATCATCATCCCGCAATACTCTTGCTTTGTTGTCCTCACTAACCCTGGAGCAGATCGAATAATTTCCAGAAGAGGAGTTGGCACTCATCTCTACTAGATTCTCAAAAGCATTGCAAAATGTGAGAACTAGAAGGAGAGGAAGCTCCGGACCTCAACGCTGTTTTGAATGTGGTAAAACAGGACACTTTCGTACAGAATGCCCTAACCTTTCAGGTCCGACCACCCGAGAAGAAAAACAAAGCAAGATTCGGACCTCCTCTGGAAATTCCAACAAGAAGAAGAAATGTACCATAGGACGAAAGATGATCAACAGTTTCATCACCGCGCTTCAAGAGTTCAGTTCAAGCGACATGGACATTGGAAGTGATGAAGATGAAGATGATTTGGCAAACTTGTGCTTCATGGCGGGCAAGTCAGGATCAAGTATGGAGGAGGCAGAACACAACAGCGACAATGAAGAGGTATGTCCTACATGCGAAGAAATGTGTGATGCTATTTCTCGTGCCACTATTATTGTTAAGAAAAAGGACAAAAAGCTTAGGGATAGTGCTGCTAAAATTGAATCACTAGAATCTGAAATCAACCGTTTAAAAACTTTGATTCCTAGTGATTATGCATGTTCCTCATGTGATTTAAAATATGAATAATTGTCCTCTTTAAGAAGTGCACACACCTCCACACTTGACAAACTTGAGTTAGAAATTGAAAAGAACAAAGAGCTTGCTGCACTTAATGATAAAAACTTGAAAGATGCTAGCTGTTCTACAATTGATTTGCATTGTTCTACTTGTGATGATCTTGATAAGAAACTACAGGATGCTATGAATGAAATTTCTATATTGAACAATGCTTTACACTCTCATGAAGTTAAATTTTGTTCAAATTGCAAACTAAAAGGAAAAACTTCATGTGAAAATTGCCTTGATCTGTCCAATAAACTTGATGACATGCATAGGACATTAGATCGGTTTTGTAATGGGAATAAGAACATAAACTTACTGCTGAATTCTTCCAAGTCTTGCAATGATAAAACTGGTTTAGGTTTTGATTCTCATGCTCATGCTAAGGCTCATGCACCTAAAATTGTAAAGTCATTAGGAAGTGGTTTGATTCAAACAGTTCCGAAACAAAAAGGAGTGGTTTTCAAATCTGCAGGAGTGTTGCCTCATTCGGTTTCAAATAAAAATATTGCTTGCTCATCTAGACATGAACACAAAGTTAAATTTCATTGTACCTTCTGTGGTAGATATGGTCATGTCATAGATTTTTGTTATAGACTAGCTAAACAACAAAAAAGGAAAAGAATGGTTGCTAGATCTCATAACTTTCATGCAAAATTTGCTGCTCAGATTGAACCGAATGTACAACCTATTGTTTTGAGTCAAAAACATTCAAAGTATACCTCCAGACCTTCTGTTTTTGCCTCCGGAGCTACTGATTTTTGTGCTACACAAGTAACACCTTATAGCTCAGTAGTTAAGAATAAAAAATCTCAAACTTTGACTCATAAACCTACTGCTTTGTCTCAGCTTTCGCGTGTTTTTCTTGCTGCACGTCGTGTGACTCAGTACTGGATTCCCAAATGCCTTTTGACTAACCCAGTATTGAGTCATCGACGTATTGTGCTTTTATGTAGGTTATACGTTTGAGGAAGGAGGACATTTGGATTGTGGATTCAGGTTGCTCACGCCACATGACCGGTAACAAAGATTGGTTCTCCTCCCTCTCTTTTGTGTCACGTGTAGAAAATGTTACTTTTGCCGATAATTCTTCAACTCCTATAATTGCTAAGGTTTCGGTTAGAGTAAATGATCACTACACTTTGAAGGATGTGGCACTTGTCAAAAATTTGAAATACAACTTGCTTTCTGTTTCACAATTGCTAGATGAAAATCTAGAAATTATTTTCAATAAAAACTGCTGCAAAGTTGTAGGTTTAAATAGTGAGCTTATTTTTAACATGTCTCGGTTTGGAAGAGTTTTTAAAGCTGATTTTGATATGTCTTCCTCTAAGCATAGGTGTCTAGTTGCTAATGATTCAAAGGACTTATATTTTTGGCATCGTAGACTTGGTCACGTAGACTATGATCACCTAACGCGTGTTAGTGCTCTTGATCGCATATGTGGGCTGCCTAAGCTTAAAGGGGACAAAGAAATTGTGTGCTCTTCTTGTAGACATGCTAAGATGGTTGCAGGTTCACATACTCCTCTCACAATGATCATGACAACTGAACCATGTCAACTTTTGCATCTTGACACCGTAGGACCTTCACGTGTTCAATCCTTCAGAGGTTAATGGTATGTTCTTGTTATTGTTGATGATTATTCTACTCTTGGGTTTACTTTATGGCATATAAGAATGAAGTTTTTAGTCACTTTAGAACTTTATTTCTTAGATTATCAATTGATTACCTAGGATCTTTAAAAGCAATTAGAAGTGATAATGGAGCTGAATTTAAAAATCAATCTTTTGATCACTTTTGTGCTAAAAATAGAATAGATCATCAATTCTCTTCACCATATGCACCTCAACAAAACGGTGTTGTAGAAAGAAATAACAGAACCTTAGTTGAGATGGCTAGGACTATGCTTGATGAATATCAAACTCCTAGGAAATTTTGGGCTGATGCGTTAGCAACCGCTTGTTATGTCTCAAATCGTGTTTTCTTGCGTGCTAAGCTAGGTAAAACACCATATGAGCTCCGGTTTGGACATAGGCCTAGTGTTACACACTTTCGGGTCTTTGGTTGCAAATGCTTTTTAAGAAACATGGTAATCTTAATAAATTTGAACCTAGATCCATTGATGGCATGTTTCTTGGTTATCCATCTCATACTAGAGGCTACTGTGTGCTTTTACTTGACACTAACAAAATTATGGAGACTTGTGAAGTGTCTTTTGATGAATCTAGCCCAGGTACTAGCTCAAACATTGCCGGTCCAGATCCATATCCGCAGGGGGAGAGCATTTTCATTGAAGATGAGGAAGAATTGGAGTTGCTGCCAGAAAATTCAGCAGCTAAAGACTTTAGTTTAGCTCCGGATGTTAATTCTCAACCAGCACCGACAACCATCAATGCTGATTCAAATCATCCTCAAGACACAAGCTCATCGATTTTTGATGAACATGAAGAAGAAGATGCTTGTGAGACATATGTTCCCCTACGGGTTTACAAGAATCATCCCCTGCAACAGATAATTGGAAGCTTGCATGAACGAGTTACAAGATCCAGGTTTTCCGACCCAAATTCTCATGCTCATTCTGCTTTTGTTGCTTCTTTTGAACCCAAAGATATATCAGACGCACTCACTAATGAATCTTGGGTTATTGCAATGCAAGAAGAGTTAGAAAATTTTGAAAGAAATAGTGTTTGGAAACTTGTACCTCCACCTCAAGGTCACACTTTATCTGGAACCAAATGGGTGTTTAAAAATAATCAAAGTGAGGATGGGGTTGTGGTTAGGAATAAGGCTAGGTTGGTTGCTCAAGGTTTCACTCCAGTTGAAGGTCTAGATTTTGATGAAACTTTTGCTCTTGTTGCTACATTAGAAGTCATTAGAATTTTGTTAGCTTTTGCTGCATCTGAAGGTTTTAAGCTATATCAAATGGATGTTAAAAGTGCTTTTCTTCATGGCTACATAGATGAGGAGGTTTATGTCAAACAACCATCGGGTTTTGAAAATCCAGATTTTCCTAATCATGTTTACAAACTGTCCAAAGCCTTGTACGGTCTCATACAAGCTTCTAGAGCATGGTATGATAGGTTAAAAACATTCTTACTTGAAAAGGGGTTTACCATGGGCAAGGTTGATAAAACTCTCTTTGTGCTTAAGCATGGCAATGACTCATTATTCGTTCAAGTGTATGTGAATGATATTATCATTGGTTGTGCTTCTCATGATCTTGTGTCCAAGTTTTCAGCTATGATGACTTTAGAATTTGAGATGAGTATGATGGGAGGACTCACGTGCTTTTTGGGCTGCAAATCAAGCAAACCAAGAAGGGTCCCTTTGTGCATCAAACGAAGTATACCAAATACCTCCTAAGGCGCTTCAACATGGACAAAAGCAAGCCTCTTCGGACACCAATGGGAACAGCAACAACACTTGAACTTGATCAAGATGGTGAATCTGTGAATCAAAAAGAATATAGAAGCATGATCGGATCACTTTTGTACCTCACGGCATCAAGACCGGACATACAATTCAGCGTATGTCTTTGTGCACAGTTTCAAGCTTCCTCACGTGCTTCACATCGTCAAGCCGTCAAAAGGATTATCAGGTACTTACATGGAACACAAGAATTTGGAATTTTTCTTCCTTCTTCCTCAACCGTTACTTTGAAAGCTCTTTCGGATGCTAATTTTGGGGGTTGTAGGATTGATAGGAAAAGTACTTCCGGTCTTGTCATTTTCTTGGTAATTCTCTTGTTGCTTGGTCCTCTAGAAAACAAAATTCAGTTGCACAATCCACAGCCGAATCTGAATATGTAGCTGCTGCTAGTGCTTGCTCACCAATTCTTTGGATTGTTCAAACACTTAAGGACTATGGGGTTGATCTAGACAGTGTTCCACTCTTTTGTGATAACACTAGTGCTATTTGCATTGCCAAAAACCCCGTGCAACATTCTAGAACTAAGCACATTGACATTAGGTATCACTTTCTCGGAGATAATGTTGAAAAAGGAAACATTGTGCTTCACCATGTAGATACCGAACAACAATTGGCTGACATTTTTACAAAACCTTTGGATTTCACTCGTTTTTGTTACATTCGTAGTGAAATAGGGGTTATGCATCCTCATGGCTTAAATTGAGGGGGAGTTTTTGAAACTTGGGAAGTCTATGTGTGAATCTGAAATTAAAATAATATGAGCATAGTATTTCATACATATATGACATTGTGATTCCTTTTACATGCTGAAAGTTCTTACTACATTACTCGTGTTATACATTTTGTAGTTTTTGCCATGTCTAGTAATTGGAATAATTACTTACACTAAATCTGGTCATGGTCGAACATTCTTGCTGTTTTGAACTTGTTGCATGTTCACAAGTGCATTTAATCATAAAGAATTAATCAAGTAATCAACTCACATGTTGAGTTTTTATGAACAAATATAAATTGAGAAAAGATCAAGAGAATATGCATGCATCGGACTTCTTCTTTTGAGATGGCTTATCATTGCACTTAGATATGAACTTGTAAGAAGTTGTGTATGACTAAAACCATGTCCTTAAGCTTCTGATTGTCAAATGACATAGGCTTGGCTTGGTTGGTTAGAATAAGGCAGATGCGCATATAATCTCTTGCAAATATTATATGATCTAAATTTTTGCTTTCAAAAAATAATAAAATGCTGCAACAAGTGTCATGCTTTCAGGTTTTGAAATAGTTAAGTTTGTGAGATCATGACTTGCTTAAATTGAGAATTACATATGATCTCTAGCATGGCTTACACTACTTTATGTATTTCATTGATGTGATAATGTAAGGTACTTGATAGTATGACTTGGATGATATTATGTTATAATATGCTCATAACAGCTAAAGGGGGAGAGATAATTTGTTTATATGTTCATGACTTGCTGAATACATTGTCAAAGGGGGAGAGATAAGAATGAAGAGAAAGAGAATATGTGCATAAGGAAAGATAATAAAGGGGGAGAGATAATATGGGATAATTTTTTTGGATTTTCTTCTCATTTTACTTTTGATTTACAAAGGGGGAGAAATTGCCTTCAAAACTTTTATGTGAATAAGCCAATGTTCGGATTTTAAATGGTGTTGCCAATGCATTCATCAAGGGGGAGATTGTAAGACCTATGTGTGCTGAATACATTGGCTTGTAGTGAATATACTTGCTTTGACGATAAAAGTTTTGAATATCACCAAAACACCTTTTTATCAAGGTTCGACTCTAGCTCTGAGCTACAGCAAGGTCTGACGGTAGGTCCGACTTGTTTTGAGTAGCTACGGTTACGTTCGATGCTAGGTCCGACTAGCTTTGGTCAGCTCCGGTGAAGTTTTGTCTTTAGCTCTAGCATGTCTTTGATAGCTCCGACATGTTTTTGATAGCTCCGCCTTGTTTTTGCTAAGCTCCAAAGTTGATTTTTCTAGCTCCGACTTTTGGGATTACTAGTTCCGACTAGTTCTGGTTAGCTCTGGCGCTAGGTCCTGCTAGTTTTGTAAGCTCCGGCGGGATCTTGGTTGTACTAGTTTTGGTAAGCTCCGGCGCTAGGTTCTACTAGCTTTTGTTAGCTCAAGCTCAAGGTCCGGGTTGCTCTGGCAAGGTCCGGAACTTGACCGTAGTGCTTCTGCTTTTCATTTGCAATGTTTCATACTTACTTTACATTGTTGTAAAGATTGCTTAGTATTCATTTGCTAAGTTTTTGGTGCGTTTTGGTTTATATGGATGATACCGTGTTACTGTGGTTTTGCAACATGCTTATGTGAGGTTCTCACGTAGGGTGTTGTGTTCGGAACTAACTTGAGTCAAGTCGAGGACTTGGGCTCGTATGGATTGTTTATTTATTCATGTGCAGGTGTTGCTTGAGTTCAAGACATGGCTGGTGACGGGATCCATTAGACTAGTCTCAGGGAGGAGATGAGATTCCAACAACCAAATTCAGGAGGAATTGTGGTTGAGCTGATTAGAAGGTTGCGTAGCATGATTGAATCAAGAACAATGCATATGAAGGTATCGTGGATGTCATTGGAAGATGTTTACACGTGTGCAAGGAGTGCATGGACGTGGCTACATGGTTCCGAGACGTGATGAAGAGATGTGGACGTAAAGTGTTGGTCGGAAAGGTCCAACCGACTAGGTTATGGACTCAGGCTGCAGCTGAGTCGGGTTTGACTCAAATATGGAAATATTTGAGTTGGTTATGATAGGATTTCATGTGGGTCACAAATTTTAGTTGTTTAGGAATATGGGATACATTCCTAAGGTGTTTGAAGTCTTAATATTGCTTCTATCTGCGTATAGAAGAATCCTAGGCAGTTATGGAAAGTTACGAGTCGTGATCTGAGTAGGATTAGGTTCCTGATCTGAGTTGAGTTGGCTTTCGAGCTGGTTATATAAGCAAGGGAGCCCAGAGCTCGTGGTGCACGACTTTGGGGCTGTTCCTCTTGTGTTCTATTAAATAAAATTCGTAGTTTTAAGGAACTTTTGTGCCTTGTTCGTCAGACTTGTTCCAGACAAGTTTTACTCGTCGAGTTTCTAGACAGCACTACCTTTCGTTGGTGGTTTTATCATACCTCGAGTTTTACAGATCCAATTGACGTGATTCTTTTTGGGTTGTCTTCAAAACTTTATTATCTATCATCTGTCAAAATTTCATGGTCATTGAATTTGTGGTCTATGACCTACACGAGTTTCTTTGCAGCATTCCAGAACTGTTTTTCTCGGGTAGGGCAGATTGACCATTGTTTGATCTTTCGATCATAACTTGAGTTTTTCTCGACGGATTTGAGTGATTCTTTTTGTTTTGTCTTCGTGACTTGATTCTATCTGATATCTATGACTTTTGTCACGGTGAAACACGTTTAGATTAGTCTCACACACGATTTCTTTATCAGATCGTTTTTCTACTGAAAGGGTTTGGGGTTTAATTGTTTCCGCTGCGTAAGATTTTTAAATCTACCATTCACCCTCCCCCCTCTGGTAGCTTTTCACGTGCTCTCCGATCCTACAGTCACTTTACTAGATATTGTCCAGAGAGAAATCAAAGCTGCAGCCAGTCATCATTTCAATATTCAAGTCAGTTTCCCAATCAGCAGCAAAAGAAATCAAAGCTTGGCAGTGTCCACTATACTACCATTGAGGGTGTACCGGAAGGAGAACCCGTGTTAACGGGGATGTTCACTCTCAACCATATACCTACATTAATCCTCTTTGATTACGGTGCTACACATAATTTCATAAGTCAATCCTTTGTGTTCAAGCACCAGCTTCCAACCACTACCACAAAACATCGCTATCTTATATCTTCACCCAGAGGTAATACTACTGCAGGTGATGTTATCTCCCGAACACCATTATGTCTGGGTGGTAGAATATATCCCACTACCCTTATCATCCTTGAAGGTCAAAAGATTGATGTAATCTTGGGAATGTCGTGGTTAAGCAACCACAAAGCTGTTCTAAACATCAGTCCTCACACCGTTGAGCTCAACTCTTCAACTGACGGCCATCACACCTTAATTCTTGAGAACATAGTTCAAGAAAGTGCAGCGGTGTATCATTCTGAAACAAGTAAGTTGGAAGACATTCCAGTGGTCCGTGATTTTCCGGATGTATTCCCTGATGATCTGTCGCATATGGCGCCCAACTGAGATGTGGAATTCAAGATTGAATTAATACTGGGAACTACACCTATCTCTTGATGACCATATAAAATGGCACCTAAGGAGTTAGCTGAACTAAAGGAACAGCTGAATGACTTATTGAGTAAAGGTTTCATTCGTCCGATCTCATCACCATGGGGATGCTCGGCTCTCTTTGTCAAGAAGAAGGACAAGACATTGAGGCTATGTGTGGATTATCGTCCGCTTAATGCCATGACTATTAAGAACAAGTATCCACTACCACGTATTGATCTGCTCTTCGATCAATTAGTCGGTGCTAATTGATCTTGGCTCAACCCGATACTACGAAATCGTTTGATGTTTATTGTGATGCATCCGATATCGGATTGGGTTGCGTACTTATGCAAGATGGAAGAGTAATTGCACATGGATCAAGACAACACCGAAATCATGAACATAATTATTCGACACATGATTTAGAGTTGGCAGCAGTAGTTGTTGCACTGAAGATGTGCAGGCACTACTTAATGGGAAATCTAGTGCATCTCTACATAGATCATAAAAGTTTGAAGTACATATTCACTCAGAAAAAATTAAATATGAGACAATGGAGATGGTTATAGTTAATCAAAGACTATGAACTTGGTATTCATTATCATCCCGGCAAGGCCAATGTGGTTGCCGATGCACTTAGTCGAAAGTCTCACGTTCATAATTTGACCAACGGTCCTATGGAAGAAGATGAACCAAGTCTACGTGTGATTCCTTATGGATCTTTGTATAACCTTGCTCTCATACCTACGATTGGAGAGGAGATGGTAGAGGCTCATAAGAAAGATAAGGGAATGTCTCATATTCAGAGGAGACTTAAAAGTGGAGAAATGATATGTTTCCGAGAAGACAAACAAGGAACTTTATGGTTCAAAAATCAGATAGTGGTACCCCGGGACATGGAACTGGGGAAAAAAATTTGGATGAGGCTCACTTGTCCAAGTATTCCATCCACCCAGGGAGCAATAAAATGTACCAAGATCTCCGTACTAAATTTTGGTGAACACGTATGAAGAGAGAAATAGCTAAGTATGTGTCCGAGTGTGACACATGTCGGAGAGTGAAAGCTGACCACATGAGGAAAAGCGGACTGCTGCAACCACTAAAAATACCGGCATGGAAATGGGAGGATCTGAGTATGGATTTCATTGTTGGATTGCCTCTCACCTTTCACAAGCACGATTCCATTTGGGTGATCGTTGTCCGGTTAACTAAGTCAGCACATTTCATTCCAGTGCATACGGCGTACAACGCAAAGAAATATGCGGATTTATACATATCAATAATTATGTGCTTACATGGAGTTGCCCGCACCATTGTATCGGATAGAGGGTCACTGTTTGTTGCTCGTTTCTGGGAGCAGCTACGTGCATCATTGGGGATGAAGTTTATTCGTAGTTCTGCATATCACCCTCAGACTGACGGACAAACCAAGAGGGTAAATCAGATACTTGAGGATATGATAAGAGCATGTGCCATATACCACACTAAAAATTGGTATGATCAATTACCGTTGGCGGAATTCTCGAACAACAACGGATAACAATCTAGTATCAAAATGGCACCCTATGAAGCTCTCTACGGCAGAAAGTGCCGCACACCCTCAAGTGGTGAATTGATTTAGTAAATGAAGCTGAAGAGCAAGTAAAAGTTATTCAAGCTAATCTCAAAGCCGCTCAGTCTCGACAAAAGAGTGATGCGGATAAAAGGTGTCGTCCATTAAGCTTCAGCATTTGAGACCACGTGTATCTCCATGTCTCTCCGATGAAAGGAATTCATCGGTTTGGAGTAAAAAGAAAGTTGGCTCCGCAATTTATCGGTCCATTTGCTATCACTGAAAGATGTGTTCCTGTTGCGTACAGATTGGAGTTACCAATAACTCTAGCTGGACTTCATGACATTTTCCACATATCCCAATTACAGAAATGTCTCAAACCATCTACCGACATCTGTAATGAAGAATTGGAAGAATTGAAACCGAATCTCACCTACGTCGAGCATCCAATCCGGATTATCGATGAAAAGTCTCATGTCACAAGGAATCGAACGATGTGGTTTTGTAAAGTTCTATCGAGTAACCACACCATCGAGGAAGCAACATGGGAGAGTGAAGATTATCTCCGCACAAAGTATTCGGACATGTTATCATCATATCTCCGGTAATCTTTTACCTCCGTCTCTTTTATTTGTAATCTCTGGACAAGATTCTTTTAAGAGGGGGGGGGAATGTAAAAGCCCTAAATCACAAAGGCAAAGTTCAGATGGGAGATATTGAAATTTGGAGGGGAAAAAGAAATTTAACTAGAATCTGAAAAATTCAAACCAATTTAAACCACAATTGAGAGAATTCAAAAATTTAAATTTAACTCATGTTCAATCTTTGCCAAGATAAAAATCTGAGTTCACCATTTAATTGTAAATATTCCAAATAGCACCCCTGCAAATTTTCATAATATTTGGAGCACTAATTGTATTTAATTCAATGGGTACATTGAATTCTAGTCAAATTAAAATTTGAATTTCACATGAAACATATCCAAACATGAATTCCAGTTTCAGAATCAGATCCTAGATATTTGTTTGAGCCTATCTACAAAGTTTCATGAATTTTGGAAACAAGTTGGTGGGGTATTTCTTGGTACAGAGAAGGTTTGAGTGGAGGGGGCCGTGGGACCCACTTGTCATACAGAGATGGAGCTAAGCTGACCGTGTTTCACTTCTCTGCTTCTCCCATGGCGACACCACTCCATTTGCATGTGCCACCCCCTTTCAACAGACTGTCCACAGTGCCCTTGCCCCTATAAAACCAAGCTTGGTGCTATTTCTTCATTCTACTCCCTTTGGTCGGCATTTCTTCCCTGTTCTTCGTCCGCCCGCCCACACAGCACCACCTCGCTGTAGTTCAAGCTTGTCGGCCAAGAGAAGCAGTGTTGCACCGTGCTCCAAGAAGAGAAAAGTAACCCAACTCGTTGCTCTATCATCTCCATCATCCGGTCTATCGTTTTGCTTAGTGTATTGTCCGTATTTTGAAGTTCCGCGGACAGCCGGTGAATTCCCCTGTTCTGCCGCCTCTGCTCCCTCGACGCCCCTGCGATACAACCTTCTTCGTGATTCGATCCTTTAAGAAAAAAGGTTCACAATCACGTCTAGTTCATGCTCATATAGTTTCAGCCCATGCCATGCTTCCTAGCCCCTCTATTTCCATTTCTTCCGACGATCTTCGATTATGAGTATAGTCTGTTCGCGCGTAAAATTCTTTTTGCACAGTTGTTTATTCCTTGTCCGCCTGTTCTATGTTGTTCTATATGGCCAGGCGCATCACCTCGAACAAGAGTCATCGAGTTTCATCGAGTATCCTCACTGGAATCCCATTTTTCCCCAACCGCGGATTTTTCCCTCCTCGGTCCGTAGTCGCCACCAGTTTCCAAGCCTTTTTCCCTCCCTCTTATCGCCAGGTTCTTGTTCCCCATGCTTCCATGAATCTTTCCGAGGTCTTCCCGATCTATTTCACCCACCGTAGGGCTCGGCCGACATGGCCGAAACCCAAATCACCGCCGCCACTATCGCGCAAGCCTTTCCGGCCATCGCCGGCGTGCGGTGACCCCACCGGCTTGTTCAACACCTCGAAATAGGGTTAAGTGGCGAGTTTGCGAAGAGCCATGCCGTGATCGACGGGCGGCGAGAGCTCCGGCGAGGCACCGCCACGGCCGCGTGCCTGGCGGGAGGTAGACGACGACCCGTGGGGGCCCATGCGTCAGCGAGTGTAACGCCTGCACCCGGATCTGGTGCAGTCGTGGTTCGCATATGGCTACATCCCTAAACCCTGTGGCCTGGTGTTGCTTAATTCCGATTGGCCCAATTTAAATCCTGTGGGCCCAGCCAGTATTCAAACCATTTTCCAATTGAAATTTAAGTTCCAAATTTAGTTTCCACTTCAAAAATCCATATCTCCTAGCAGAATTGTCAAACAATTGCCAAATAAATTTTGATAGAACCAGCATGAAGAATACTTTCCAGTGGTGCACTTGGATTTGTATAAAAGGACATATGAGTTTCTACATAATTCAAATACGCAAAATGCTTATAGAATTAATTCCTATAGTTCTGCTCTTTGGGAAATTACCAAATTTTTCCAGAGCCTTCAACTAAATATCCTTGAACTCCAGTATATATTTCAGGGTCATTAGACTTGATTTACATGGTATAATCACCTGTGTATTCTCTAGCCACATAAAAATAGTCAAATTCATTTAGAATTTGTACAGAAACTTGTGCAAACTTCTAAATTGAATATCTCTCAGTATAAAGCTTGAAAATTTGTCAAACTAACTTTGTTGATTTTCTCTTTATCCACACCAATCAGAACTACAACCCAATCTTCATGAAAATCCCTAGATATTCCTGTAGAGCCCTTTAAAGCAAAATAATGTTTGATTTTATCGGATGATTCACTTCATAGAAAAATCTGAGATTTTTACAAAATGTTCTTTACTATGTTTCTGAATTCCTGTAAGAATTTCATATTCATTGGACTTTATTAACCTAGTTGAATCTAAAGATTTTCCTAACTGATCACATAATGCCCAAAAAAACAGAAACAATTCACTAAAATATCCCCACTTGTAAATTTAATATCTCACAATACAATGCTTAGAAAATTATGAAACAAATTTTAATAGAACCAGTGAGACCCCCTATATATGATACAACCACTGGTAGCCATGATACACCTCCAGAATTACAACCAAAATTCAGATAATGTTAAACACTTAAGAAATTTTGTAGACCACTATATTCAGTTGCTGTACCTGAAACTTACCTAGTTATTCCTACATGACCATGTGAACTCCCTGTAATTTTCTCAGGCTCAGGGAATCTGTTGAATCTGTATAAATTCAGATCACACCCCTATGTAAAAAACAATATCTATTTCACCTCATATGTCCATTGCCTAAATTTATCTTGTTTCCTTTATGTTGCTGTCCAGTCTAGCAACAAAACTTCAAGTCCTAACTAATATTAATCCTTATCAAGTTATAACCAACTTCAATTTTCTTAATAATTAATTGCAATCTCTTAATTGCATATCATTTTGGTAATGTTCGTGACGAAGGTGGCCAACGAGAAGCACAACCTGGAGGAGAGGAATTCTCTATTGGATCTGCTGTGGCCTGAATTCTCGCCGAAGGCTACTAACTGATCGTCGCTGAATTTTTATCGCAACCGAAAGGCAAGTCCTGGTTTGCATTTAAGTGCCTTTTTAAAGTTTTGCTTTTATACACACTGTATTGAACAGACTTGATATGTGCATTAGGTCTATGTTGATTGAATACTCCACATGCATGACCAAATAATCCTTGGAGTGGATGGCTAGTATTAGACTCCCTCGAGTTATATTGCTATGCTTAATGTTTAGTTAGAATATCGTTAGAAGTCTAGTATGTTGAATACTACTCACGAGATTGGTCACGTTTTATTGATCACAAATCAAGTAGTGGAATTCTACTTGCGAGAGAAGTCGAGTGAGAGAAACCTACTCGCGAGTTGTTACCATAACGTTAAATCTTTAATATGAGATATGGACAGGGATTTGTGTAGGTTGGTTTGCTCACATCGTGCCTGGGTCGGTAATGACAAGGCAGGTGTTGGGAGATGGATTGGTAGCTCCGTCTGTGTCGGTTAAGACCCGTCTCGTGCTTTGCCCTGTTGGACAAGTTTGAACTGTACCAGGTGCATACTAGCTATATTGAACCCAGGAAACCGATGTAACTTGAGGATCCTATGTTGGAACCTTTTCAATCGTCTTAAGTTGTCGGCTATTAGTACAGTGGGAGGTAACTCAGTCATGAACATCTCACAGCGGAGGTGCACCTTGAGGGGAGCTTGCTGTTCAGGTCGATCAAACTGTTTTGATATGGTTTAGTCTTGGGAAAGGTGGTTGCGTACGACATCAGGGGAGTGTGCCACTGCAACTCCGAGTATGGGCGTACGTGTCGTGCAGTCCGGGTGTTTTTGATTCGAATCACCGTCGCTCGCGGTTATAGATTGAGCCTACATGGACACTGAGTCTTGACGTAGTAAGAAAGAGAAATGGATAGATTATGAATATGTTGCTATAAATAATTCTTTGTATTGAAATCTTGGCTGCTATAGAGATAGCATAATTAAATTTACAATTTTCAAACATTTAACTTGAATAAGGCTTTTGCAACCTTGAGCAAATATCATCGTGGATGAAGCGTTTCTTGTTTGATTGTGGAATTCACGATGATGCTATGCCCATGGATAGCGTATGCTACTTTAAAAATTACCACTAAAGATTAACTTTCGGCAAGTCCATTCCTGCAAATTAAGCTTCCCAGTCTTTAAAGTTTCCAGCATGTAGAGTTTCATGTTTAGGTGAGACAGTTAAGTCTTGCTAAGCCTTGTGCTCACGGTTGCTATATTGTGGTTTTTGCAGGTATTATTAGCTTATGCTTATGTTATGGTTGTCCATGAGACCTCGAGCTTGCCGAGATGTATCTATCACGAAAACCTTGCCGCTGCTCTCTGTTTCGTGTTGCTAGTGAGAAGTGTCCGTGGGCATGGACGACTTCTCTTGTGCATAGCTAGTGGAGAGTAAGAGTATGTATTTCCCGCTGCATTGTATATTATGTTGTAAAAGAGGACTATCTTGTGAAATAAAATATTTTTTTTGGTTATTTTGTAAGACTTTTCTTGTGTGCTGTTGGGTGCCACGTCGCACGGCACCACCCAATGCGATTCCTAGAATGTGTGGACCCCCGGTCCCCACAACATCGTGCCACCAGCAAGAGTGAATACATATCCAATAGTGGCATAAAGCTCATAAAAATTGAAGATTCGCCACGAATCACTATATCCTTAGATACAGCTTGTCTCTTAACTCTTTCAAATGCATGCTAAAGATTCACGGCTAGGTTTGACATGAACCTACTTAGTTTTGCTCACACGAAATGAAATATCAGGTCAGGTTGAACTTGCTAAGTATATGAGTGAACCGGTTATCTAAGAATATTAAAGTTAATATGTTGAATATTTCTTATTCTTTGTTAGTGTCATGCCGGGATCATAAGGTGTTGGAGAAATCTTGTTACCCATAAAGGCGAACCAACTGAAGATTTTCTCAACATGGTGGGATATCATTAAGGTAATTACACTCTCATCCTTATTCATCTTAATGGTCAAGATAATATTAGCCGCTCTCAGATGTTTCATATCATAGTATTTTGATATAAAATACTTTCTCTCAATAATTATATTAATGATTGTTGACGGCTGTTATATACCAATTTCACCCGTTAATATAACTCAATTATGTGAAGGAATTATTATTTATTGCACACATCACCTTTTTATTTATTCTATTTCTACTTGTCCTTGGAGAAATGGTGCATGCAGACATTTTATGCAGGAAATGAGGTAAAAGAGGGGGAGCAATCCTATAAAATATCATCCCAGCCAATCAAGCGCCGATGTGTGGCACCACATGGATCAAATGGCCCACAAAAAGAAGTATCCGAGGCCATCCATTGGTGTATCATTTACATCAGTGAGGGGGACCCACCTGTAAGGGACCTGGAGAAAGAAGAGCCCCAACGGAGACCAGACCAGGTTGGCTGACCCCCCTAGTGGGTCGACCTGGTTCCAACGCCAAACTCGGTCAATCAACACATGTTGGCTCCTCCCGGCATCTTGAGGATGATTATGACTGATTCGCACACTTTTGGTGGCAGGAACGAATCCTTCTCCACCTATAAATAGGACACCCTACCCCCACTTCACACACACACACAACTTGAGTATTCATTCTATTGTATCCACTAATCTCCATAGGTTTAGAGGAGTTTAGGCTGTAGAGAGGAGAGCCTCTAGTTCATACTCCAAGTAGGAAGGGAGTAGAATGAGTCTCTTCACAATTCCAAACTGGGAAAGATAGGGCTTTCAAATTACTATTTGTATTTGTGACTTTGCTCTTAATAAAGATGTTATCTTTAGTCTTCTTTTATTCATATACTTCGATGAAACATTTCTTGTTTGATTGTTGATTCCATGTATGTGGAGGAGTAGTATTTATGATTATGCTATACCACTCTCATTATATCATCATAAACACTACAAACCCCTACTATAGTCTAATTAGTTATGATATGATCATATTAAAATGATGACTTATGCTATGTCTCAACAATGGTTCAACAATGTTTAGGTTAATCATTGCCTTAGGATGGCTTGTGCCATTGCTCCTAAGGTAATTACTTAATATGCTAGCATGGTGCTAGGATAGTTAAGTAGCGTTGGTTGTCTCGTAGACCCACGGATTGAAGAGGTAGACAGTAGGTGGTGATAGTCTTATCTATCCTTGTAATCATCCACGTTCGGCTATGCCATAGGCTCTTTGCGAGAGTTGTCCTAGTATTGCTAGGGGTAGACCCGTGCTCGATATGTTGAACAACTTAGCATGAGAATTCACCTTTAATATGATCTAGTATCTAACTTAGGCTATGTATATGTACATTAGAAGATAGTAGGAGTATCTACCTAACTCTTAGCCTAATCCCTCATGACCATTTATCCCCCTTAGGATAGAATGCTCTTGTGTGTCATACTACCTTCAACTATCTATTACCCATCATTACTAGAACCATACCTACTAGACCAACCTATCCTCTCCATTTGATGATTGCTTTGCTTCCACCTAGCCTTCCTTTGGGAAAATATAAATGACACCCTTGGAATACTCTTTTAAGGGGAAATGCTACTTCGATAGTTTCCGTGCGCTTGCAGATTTTTATCAGTAACGTAAGAAGCGTCAACAATAATCGTACCAAAAATGAGTATGTCATCCACAACAAAGCATAATGTGATACTATCACCTCCACCTTGGCGATAATACACGCCCCAAATAGCCCTATTTTGTTGAACTTCTCATGTCATTCTTAGGTGCTTGTTTCAGGCCATACAAATACTTTAATAATTTGTGCACCTTTCTCTCTTCATCGTTGACTACAAATCCATCAAATTGTTCATATAGATCTACTCCTACAATTCTTCATTAATGAAAGTTGACTTTATATTCATTTGATGGATGATTAGCTTATAAGGGGCATCCAGGAAAGGTAGTACATGAATGGTCATCATTCTAGAGTTGGGTAAATAAGTGTCAAATTGTATTCACCTTCCTTTTGAGTATAGAACTTTGCAAATTGTCAAACCTTGTACTTCTCAATTGTACCAAGTCTAAGCTTCTTAAACACCCACTTGCATCCTACATGTTTGAAAACATAAGGCCATTCAATTAACTCCCAAGTTTTATTACAAAATATCTAATCTATCCCACTATGTTTTGCTTCATTCCATTGATCTGTATCATGAGATGCATATGCCTCTACAATGGATTAGGTGCATTGTGCATAAAGTACACAATGAAATTATCACCATATGAAATTGCAATACATTGTCTCTTACTCGTCTGATGTGGACATCCCAGTAACGGACACACAGAGACAATCCTATGAAGGACCAATTACATGCACTCGTGCCAAGCAAATTACACATGAGGTCAATGCTTTCCTGTCTACATTACATTTCAATATTGATGAGAATGGTATGCTACCTAAGTCATGTAATTACGTGTTACTCAGGTTTACACATGAAGAAACATTATTAGCTGGCTCAAAAAAGAATCAAATCGGTTTGCAATGTCCAGGCTCCCGGTGGCACGATAGTTTGCACTGTTCGAACGTTCGATAGCACGATAGTTCACACTATCCGATTAGAAAACAAGTACACTGCAGGAACCTTAACTTCACATATAATACGGTACATATTTGTCATGTTCCAAGAGTCATAATACACGTGGTTTGAAAGCTTATCAAGTCAACTTTCCAATGCAACAAATGATGCATTGTTTGGAATTTCAACGCTGGAGTTATGGCCAAATCATTAAAGACTGCGTAGAAGGCAAAAAGTCACGCGAGCACTACAGGAAACCCGACGATTTGCGACGGCCAGGGCCGTCGCAAATAAGCTATTTGTGACAGCTTTTCTTATTTGCTATGGTTTCTGGCCGTCACAAATAAGTCATCACAATTAAGCTTATTTGCGACAGCGACCGTCGCAAATAACCTTATTTGTGACGGCTCGCAGCCGCCATCGCAAGTTATTGCCAGGGGCTGGTGGGCCCCGCAACAATATTTGCGACGGCGAGGCCATCACAATTAAAGCTTATTTGCGAAGGCCAGACAGTCGCAAATAAGTGCTGCTATTTGCGATGGTCGGGCCGTTGCAAATAAGTTCAGCCGGCAGGGCCCATGTGTCCTCCTCCGGAACCCACGCTGCTATTTTTGACGGTCGGGCCGTCGCAATTAATTCTTATTTGCGACAGCCGAGCCGTCGCAAATAGCAGTGGCACTATCCTGGAACCCCGGGATAGTGCAAACGCACTAAGGACCCAGGGACACCATTCACCGGTCTTTGGTGTCTCTCACCGGTGAAAGACGTGTCGTCCCAAACCTTGTAAGATATTTATTGATTGATTACTTAAGTAACCAAAAGAAACTAAAATTGAACACTATAATTTTTATTACCTGTCTCCAACTGGACGAATCACGAACTTCTGTGAAGGGACCGCAGGAGGACTGACAAAGTGAGTCCTCCTCGTCCTCCGCGTCTGCTGGGGCGCCACGCCAGGTGACCCAGACGGCTCCTCACCAGCCGAGCAAAAGGCCTCAGGAATAGAAGGATCACCAGCCGAGGGCTGGCTTCCCGAGGGCTGGCTGGCCAAGGGTTGGCTCGCCGAGGGCTTGCTCACTGAAGGGTAGCCAAGGTCAACTGGCGTCCCAACCTCTGAGTCAGCCGGTGAGGACTACAAAATTCAAATGATTCATAAGTAAGATTAATGTGAAATTGAATTTAAAGAATTTGTTAAAAGCGAGTGAAATTTACCTGTGACGAAGCTTTAGAGCTGCTTAGAACGTGCCCCAGCAGCTAAGAGCGTCTGCTCCCAGTCGACGAGGCACCAGCAAAAGCGTCCTCAGGTCTAGAGGGGTAAAACCACCTCGTCGGCGGCACCTTCTTACCCTTCTTTCACGCCATCCTGTTTTAATTAGATAATCAGTAAATAGGAAAATAAAATATACAAAATTCATGTTACTATCTTCAATAAAACATTACTTGTAATCACTTTCAAAATTCATCAACATCATTATCATGTGCTTGTGCCCTACTCCTTAAACCAGCCCAACGATCTTCCATCGTGGCCTGTTCTAATTTCTGTTTTCGCATATCATCTGCCTCTACATTTTCAACATCTTCAACATCTCCAACTAGTTGATCGAGTCTTGCACTAAGCTCGACGATAAAAGTGTCTGGCAACTCTTCTTCTTGGTACACTTATTCAACGTCTTCGCTTTCATTGTAACCATCATCCCCAGGAGTATATAACCGCTCACGAGGATTCACCTTATATACCACCCACCAAGCACTGAGCTTCGTGCATGGATAAGGTAGATAATACACTTGTTCCACTTGATGTGCAAGAACAAATGTATCGTAACCTCGTAGTCGGTCCTTATGTTTTACTTCCACCATTCCAAATTGGTTTTCTCGAGTTCCATGAGTGCGATCAAATCAGTCACAATCAAAGAAGAAAACTCAAAGGGTCTTATTTCCGGTAAAAGTAAATTCAAGAATTTTGTTAATGATCCCATAATAATCAGTTAAATTCTCTTGAGTGTCCATTGCTCTCTTCACAACACCGGAATTTGATTTTGCCGCAAGAGGACAAAGAGCTTCAAAATGAGTTGTACAGAATCGAAAGCCATTTATGTCATATCGACCATAGATTCTAACATTCACCAATCCATAAGATAGTTGCCGCAAATCTTCATGGACATTGTGAGTCCAACACTGTCATAAATGATCGTAAGTTAAAATAATACTTCTTTAATAATAGTAACTTATAATACATAGAAGACGAGAGAATATTACATAATATCGAAACCAGGATAGGAAACTCTGCCCCCCATTTATTCTTTCTTTTCGCATCGCTTCTACTTGTTTGGCCGTAGGTTGATGCCTATGTGGCTGAACATGAAAAAACATCTTTTAGAGTACATGTGTAGCAAAATATGTTGATTAGAATAAATGTAGGACAAACAATTACTCGAAGTATTCCTGCATGCCTTCTATATTTGCGTACATGTAGAGTAAAGCAACAATCCTTTCATGTTCGGATAGCACATAGGTCGTGTAGCTACCAACGGTGGTGCCTCTCTCGTTTGAAAAATGGAAAGGTCGCTTAGAGGGGGTGTTTCATCCACATTGTACCGCATCGCCGAAGTATTGATATTGTTTTCTTCCGCAAAGTAGACACTTGAAATGTATCCTACTTCCTTAAGAGCATATGCTTCAGCGATGCACCCTTCCACCCTTGCCATGTTGCCAACCATTGGCTTCAGATATTGTAGCGCTCTTTCAATGTGATACATCCACCTATGTTGCACAGGACTACCAACTCTAGCTTCGAATGGAAGGTGGATAAGCAGATGTTACATTGGATTGAAGAAACCCAATGGAAAATTTTTTTCCATCTTACATAAAAGTATGGGTATCTCCTTCTCTAACTTATCCATCATCCCGATCTTGATTTAATTAGCACAAAGCTGTCTATAGAAATAGCTGAGCTCGGCTAAAACCTTCCACACCGCATCATTTAGATAGCCTCGAAGCATAACAGGTAGGAGTCTTTTCATTATAATGTGATAATCATGACTCTTCAACCCAGAGAGGTTTCCTGTGTTAACATTTATGGCTCGTTTCAGGCTAGCTGCGTAACCATATGGGAATTTCAAATTTTTCATCCATTTCTTAACTTACTTCTTTTTCTTTCGATCGAAGACAGAAAGAAGCACGTGGCTTTCCACCACTTTCAGAGATTTCAAGAGTTGGACGGTGAGAAATGTCTGCCAAATCTAGTCTAGCTTTATAATTGTCTTTCGTTTTGCCAGGCATATTTATGCAAGTGCTTATGATACTTTCGCTCATGTTACGCTCCTGATGCATGACATCAATGTTGTGCATTACAATCAACGACTTCACATACGGTAGCTCCTAAAGTCCACATATGTGCGTCCAATTGTGTTCCTCTCCATAACCTACGAAATATCCAGGACGATCTTCATCAGGCACCTGTTTGTCCAACATATCAAAAAATTTTGACCTATTGAGACGCTTCGATGGTCCTTTAGTGACAACAGTGTTCTTTCGAAAGACATGCCTCGACTGCCTAAATATATGATTCGAGGGCAGCCAACGTCTGTGACAATCGAAGTAAGATATTTTGCCTCCATGAGTTAGTCGAAAGCAATCCGTGTCTAAAGCACATATCGGACACGTCAGACGACCTTGAGTGCTCCATCCGGAAAACATGTTGTATGCCGACAAATCATGGACGAACACAAATAAGTAGCTCGAAGGTTGAATTTCTGCTTCTTGTAACTGTCGTACGCTTCGACTCCTGTCCACAAGACTTTCAATTCTTCGATCAGCGGTTTTAACATCACGTTGAGACGTGACCCAGGATGATAAGGTCCAGGTACAGTGAGGCTGAGAAACATGAACTCGTTCTTCATACAAAAAGCAGGTGGCAGGTTGTACGAAATGACAAAGACAGGCCAACATGAGTAAGGCATGGCGTTCGTACTGAACAGTGAGAATCCATCTGTCGCTAATCCGATGCGAACATTCCTCGCATCACGAGAAAAGTCTGGATCGAAATGGTCTAGCGCCTTCCATGCATCACCGTCGGACGGATGCGTCAAGAATTCTTTGTTCTCACGTTTACCTTCTATGTGCCATCTCATGTGTCTTGCGGTTCTTTTAGAAAGAAACATACGCTTCAATCGAGGTGTCACAGGCAAGTAACGAAGCTGCTTATGTGCGACATCTGTCATCACATTATCACCATCGTCATTAACAACTTCGACATACCTCGATTTACCACATTTCAAGCACATCTTATCATTGGCGTGATCTTTCCATAATAGCATGCAGTTGTCTAGGAACACATCGATTTTCTCATACTTCATACCAAGACCAGATATCTTGATCTTTGAATGATACATATCAGTCGGCACATTGTGAGGTTGTGGAAGGATATCGCAGATCAATTTCACGAGATCATTGTAGCAGTTGATGGAAAAAAAGTACTTGGACTTAATTGCCATAAATCTGGTCAAGAAAGCAAGTACGGTCACAACCGTGTGTTCATGCAACGACTCTTGTGATTTCTTCAGCTCATCGAAGAACTTCTCTGCCTCATTTGTAAAAGGATCCTCCGCTTCCAGAGCTTCTAGCATCTCATCCATCCTATCAACCTCTGTTATATCATCATCCTCATCCACTTTGGCTATGACTCAAGAATTAGTCTCACTGTGAAAGGTCCACACTTCATAATGTGGAGTGAAACCGTTTCAACATAAGTGAAATGAAAGCTCCAATCTTCTCAAAAACTTGGTGTTCCAACATTTTGTATATGTGCACCGCACCGTATCTTCCGTTGAAAACGAAAATGCTCGATCGAAAAATTGATCTAACTTGATAAACCACTCACCCGAGTGACCACCAGTTCTGCTCTTCCGGCCAGTATACATCCAACTGCGGTCTTCATCCATGTTTGGCTCTGCAGTTTAACGCAAAAGAAATTGTCGTTAATGTTTCATTGTTATGTTATGTCACGGCCCTACAACCTAGGAAGATAGATCCTAAACCCACCCAAGAGTGACCGAGCGGAGCGTGCTCATGACGAGACGTGTGATCCGGATTCGAACGAAATTTTGGCAGCATAACCCCGCCGTTCTCCACTGCACGGCCAAAAATGGTGCAGTAGAGAACAATAGGGTTACGCCACAGAAATCTCGTCCAAATCCGGACCCGCATCTCGTCACAAGCCACGCCCCCTCGGTCACTTCGAGGCTGTCCAAAAAAGGACAATTCCGAACCTGCATGTCTCACATGCCAATGGCATGTGAGACGTGCCGATCCGAAATGGGTAATACATTGCTATAGGTTACGTTGCTCATTTTAATTTTGAGGTTATTTAAGAGAGAGGAAAGAAATAGAGAAAGAGTTAGAGGAAAGTTGGTCTTAGATGACAATTCCACATCCATTTCCATCGTCCATGCAATCGAGGGTCATTGACGTCCTTACCAACCTGTTCGCTTC
Organism: Tuctoria greenei; assembly: GCA_036927565.1. Classification (NCBI taxonomy): domain Eukaryota; kingdom Viridiplantae; phylum Streptophyta; class Magnoliopsida; order Poales; family Poaceae; genus Tuctoria; species Tuctoria greenei. The sequence continues at coordinate 205,310,899 of JAYESD010000001.1, forward strand.
CATGTCGCCATGACGCATACGATACCACTACTATGGTCTATACGGCACGATCACACTTATTGCGTGTCATGCCCTTCCGGGTTGGTCTGAGCCGGACCAAAACCCCTTTATTTACATATATTAAGTAGTCACTCGAAAACATTAAATATCAATAAACAATAAGCACCAATAAAAAAATAAATATCAAACAATAGACAATATGTTATATGAGCATGTGTATGATCATTGGCAATGAAGTAGCAATGAAGTAGGATCATCTAAACATAACTAGCAATGTATGATCATATATGAACATGTATGAGCACGCACAATTTGAAACATTGCATCATCTAAACATAACTAGCAATAACATAGGATCATCTAAACATTACCACATTGCATCATATAAACATTGCATCATCTAAACATTCCATCATGCATTCCCAAACAAAACAAGAAAATTTAAACATTGCATCAAATGTCCATCATCTAAACATTGCATCATCTAAACATTCCATCATTCAAACTTTCATCATACATTCCCATACCAAGTCGGCGGCATTGGAGAAGGCGGCTTTGGAGGAGGTCGGCGGCCGGCAGTGTCCGAGGAACGGCAGCGCTGCTGTCTGATAGCGTCGACGCTGCGGTCCACGGGCAGGGACGACGGTGGGGGCAGGACCACGGTGGGGCGACGCTGCGGGGGAGGCCAGAGGGGCCGGTGGGGGCTGGGCCGGAGGCGGGAGCAGGGGCGGGAGTGGGGCCGGAGGCGGGAGCAGGGCCGGAGGCGGAAGCGGGGCCGGGGGCAGGAGCAGGGGGAGCGGCCGGAGGGGCCAGTGGGGGCAGGGCCGAGGGCGAGAGCAGGGGCGGCGACGGCAGGCCGGCGGCATGGCGGAGACGGCGGGACAGCGGCGGGGAGGCGCCGCACGCGGGGCTACGACGCGGCTCGCGGTCGGGGCGGCGCCGCGGGGGCGGGAGCAGGGGCGGCGATGGCGGGCCTACGGTGGGCCAACAGCGGGGCGGGGCAGGGCAGCGGGGATGTGGAGGTGAGTGGACGTGAATGAACCGTCGAGGTCAGGGCGACCGATAAAAGCCCTTATTTGCAACGACGTCCTTAATTGCAACAGCCTCCCTATATGGCCGTCGCAAATAAGCATTTATTTGCGACGGTTTTCTAAGTTGCGACAGCCCTAGGGTTGGCCGTCACAAATAACCATCCCAAATAAGAGGTTATTTGTGACGGCCACGTTATTTGCGACGGCCATAGGTGGGCCGTTGCAATTTAATCTATTTGTGATGGCTGGCCGTCGCAAATAAATCCAGCCATCGCAAGTGATCGCTTTCGTGTAGTAGAGGACCAAATATTACATCGTGAATTGCTCACTGGCTGGTTTTCCCCTTCAAAACATGGTGACGTCAGTTCACACCTAGCTATAAGGGTTGTACCTAGTATAATAACACCCTTGCGCTCCTGCAAAAACAAGCATTGATCATTTGATAAACAAGATAATCCCTAAGTGCCTTGCACACCTTTGTTCTGACTGATTCTTTATGGACATGAAAAGTGATCCCTTAGGGGTCCACTAATTTGTGCTATATGTTTCAAGGCATTTTGTGTGTATTATTTTACAGTTTGTGGTTCTGCGATCGTTTGGAGATTGAGTCAAAATTCAGAAAGTTTTGATGCCTCTCCCCACTGCTTGGTCGCATCAAATCTTGGCAGGTATAAAGCTGGTTATCTTGGATTCTGGTTCTGTGGTTGTTTGCAGATCGAGTCAAAGTTCTCAAGACTTTGGTGCCTCTCTTCCCGTCACTTGGTCGCATGCAACCTTGGCAGGTATAGAGTAAGTTACCTGGCCATTTTCAGCTAGTTATCTTTGTTCATATCGCTGCCCAAAGAAGTTTCTAATTGTCCAAATTGCTTAACATCCATAGTTCAGGCTGGTCGATCTTCTCAATCGCCTTTCTCGTATCTACTGCCATGAAGATTGGGCCACCCCCGGGTTCCACCTTATCATTTGGTATCAGATTTCAAGTTTCCTCGTTAGATACGATCCTTATAGCATCCTTTTGTTTATCACCATTTTTCTGTTATCCATCTCATGTTTTCGTGTCATACCTATAGTCCATTAAACCACCACAAAAGTAACCAAACCATTGTGTAGTACTGCTGGTCTTGTGTCATGAACATCATTTGTTGTTTGCCATTTCCATCTGCATTATTAGTCAGCCTACATCTTGTTCGCAAATAAAAGAAAGAGAGAAAAAGAAGAGTCAAGTGAAAAAAAGTATGTCACGAAAAAAGAGAGTAAGTAAGGAAGAAATATCCAAGGGCTGAAAAAGTTATAATCATTATTGCAAATTTTCATATTGGGCAATGACATTTATCTATCTTTTGATTTAGTTTATGATACTTGATTAACGGTGCTACAAGTTATGGGGACCGGAATCCCGACCTCCAAGGATCTCATTGGGTGGTGTCGTGCGATGCGACACCCAACAGTATACAAGAAAAGGACGAGAACAATTTACAATATCAAGTTTTTATTGAAAAGCACAGCGGAAGTTTTATAATACTAACGAAAGGAAAAAGAACTATACATCATAGCTACGCTCTCGGCACTAGCTATGCAAAAGCAAAGTCATCCATGCCCTAGATACTTCGCACTAGCAACACCCAATTTACGGCGGCGTGTAGGGTTCCCACTCGGCTGTAAACCTTGGAGGGGGTGCAGCCTCGTCATCAAACCCGTCATCAGTCGTATAATCTGCAAAACTTGTTAACTGCAAACGTGAGCATAAGACTCAGCAAGAATAACCCTCTCACTAGACATATGCAGAGGTGAATACTAAGCATAGGTAAGGTAAAGCATAAAGGACTCGCCTACAAGTGGATCCTTATAGTCATGTTTTTTAGTAGCACATGACATTCTTCAAGCACGACACATCATAGACTCCACAATCAAACAAGAAACATTTTGTCGATGATATGACATGCACAAAGCACATAATGCTATTACAGGTAAAGTATGGGGAAACTATAAAATTTTAATGGTACTATCTCTAAGCCAAACAAGGGTGTCAAAGCAAATTGTAATCCAATATATCATATTCTCCTGACTTCTTCAGTATTTACTACGTCACAGCACAGTGAACAAGTGGTACTCTATTACCGCGAGGGACGGTGATTGCAATCAGGACATACCCGAAACAACACAACACATACGCACTTTCGGAAATGTCAGCGAGTACTTACAGCAATACCTACATAACACTTCAGTACTAGTCGTATATGGCCACCTTTCACTAAACACTCGCGAACCGGTCGATTCGTCACAAGCAGGAGGTCAGTGTGTAGGGCGTACTCTGACATGCTCACCAGCTAATTTACACCTTGCTGCCCTCAACCCACGTCTATAAAACGGAACGAAATGCCTCGACAAACTAGTATCAAGCTACATCAGTTTACTTGAGCCCATTTCTCCAGTATGTCACCGGTACAATTCAAGCTTGTCCAGCAGGGCCGCACACGAAACGGTCCTCAATCGACACAAGCAGGGCTACGCACGTGAGACCACGTCTCGCTGCATCCTACCCACTGCTCGGTCTCGATTTCATATTCATAAACCATTTTCTGATTCCAGATCCTCCCGTGTGATAAAATTTCTATCTCGCGAGTAGATTCCAACTACTCGACTTCTACTGAATTCCTATGAGCATAAGCATAGCAATATCTACTTAACGGGCCGTAGACCTGCCCAAGACTTCATGGGATTTGTGGGCTATGCAAGTGGATGTCAAACACCTTAAACATAATGCACAATCATTTGAAGATGTAAGGTGAAATAAAAACTGCAAAAACACTGTAAGAAACTTTAATGCAAGTCTGAGCCTATGTTAGTTTCTGGCAGCTGGACTTCCAAAGCTTCCGACTGCTCCTCGATTTCAGCTACTACACGATATGCATATACTAGGTATGAATGACTTTGAAAATAATTAATATGCTTGAGGTTATGTGTATATCCTAGGATGAAAATACGATGATTATCTTAATTGGATTTGGGACTTTTATGGTAGATACAAGTGACTATAGAGAAGACTCTTGCAAAGAACAGGAGATGATCAAGAAAGTTTGTTGTTCTTCAAAATTATGGTAAGCAATAACCTTCTCTAAATTTTGGTTGAAATTTTGGAGACCTATCCTGGCTACCAGGGGTTGTATCATGTAGAGGTGGTCTCAATGGTTCTAGGAAAATTTGTTTCACTATTTTCTAAGCTTCCTACAGGGAGAATTCATTTTTCAAGTTTGGGGAAATTTCTGAAATGGATTTTCCATTTTTCTCAATTTATAACTACATAGAGATTTGGAACACTTATTAATCCAGTAATTGGACTCCAATGAACTTGAAATTTTTACTGGAGACCAAGTTTATTAATAATAGTGGTCTTACCAATATTGGGAATTTTCCAATTAAAAGAACTGTAGGAATGAATTCTATAAACATTTTTTTTATCTGAAATATGGAAAATTTTCAATGGCTTTTCATACAAATCCAACTGCACCACTGGAAAGTATTCGTCATGCTGGTTCTAACAAAATTTATTTGGAAATTTTTGGACCATTATACTAGAAGTTATATATTTTCCAAGTTGAGTTAAATCCTGGAATTATTTTCCAATGGGAAACATTCAAATAAATCGGCCGGGCCCACTGGTTTAAAACTAACCAATCGCAGGAGGGCCGCACCAGGGGCTATGGGGTTAACCTGCGCAGTCACACCAGATCCCTGGCCACACTCGGATCCCGCAGCGGCTGACTCGTGGGTCCACGGTCATCTTCAACCTTGGGCTGGCGCTCGCGCGCGGCGGCGCCCGCGGCGGTAGCTCGCCGACGATCTCGCTGCCGATCAAATGGCTGCACCAACCTCGCCAAGACTTACCGCCTGGGAGTTTTCGGGGGCGCTGAGCACGATAATGAGGTCGGCATCGGCTGAAATGGACCAGAAACAACCGCTCGACGGCGGCGGCGACGGTGAGGGCTCAGGCCTGCTTGAACTCACTCAACATAAGCTCAAACTACTCGGGAACTCCTCCAAAAGCTTCCTTGGAACTCAAGGATCAAGAATTTGGACTAGGGATGAGTGAAAACACCCTCGAGATTTGAGCTCGACGGTGAAGCACGGTCTTTCAACCATTGGCCCCGAAATCTCAAAATCTAAGGCGCTCGGTTGATAACTTTTGGGGCCTTTGGGTAGGGAGCTGCGCTAGGACATATAAGAGCTACCTCCTAACCAGATGAAAGAATGATTGCAAGAATGAAAATAATTTAGGCACAAAGCCTGACTGTTCTATTGATCAATGATTCGGATATTGAATGAAACACTCGAGTTACAGTTTATGTCATGGGCTCAGAATTGGTGAGCATAAACTAGAGAGGATTGCGAACCTCTTTTCTTAAAGGATCGAGACTGGAGACGGCCTAAAACTGGGGCTCGACGGTGTGATAGTGAAGGTTCTCGGTGGCTTCCTCGACGGCGACCGGAAAACTTCAAAATATCCCAAGCAGAAGCCATGTCACGATCAATGACCAAATAGAATACGTAGAGGATGTTGTGACAAGCCTTTTATCTACTTACAGCTCGGTGAGAAATGGCTTTAATCGTCGATGAAAATTCGACGAATAGATGCGGCGGCAATGGCGGGAAACCGAGGTGAAGTTTGATGGCGACGGCCAAGGGGGGTATTTATAGGGACGGAGGGACGAGGGGGGCTCGCCACGGCACAAGCAAGCAGGCAGCTCGGTGGCTTGCATGCCGCATCGCGGTGTCAAGCATTGCCGGCATCGATCGGTGGGGAGAGCTGGATACAGAGCACCCGTGGGTTCACTCGAGTATGTCAGGCTGACAGTGGGTCCCACCTCCTCTTATCCTCTTCCCCTCTCTGCAACATCAATTCTCTTACCAAACTTGATCCAAAAATTCTAGATTTTATTGGAGAGGTCAAAGTAAATATCTGAAATTTGATTCTGCAATTGGATTTTGAATTGGATCAAGTTTCAATTGAATTTCAAATTTGAATTTGAAATTTGATGAAATTCAATGGTGGCATTGAGTTAAATAGCAATTGAGTTCCAAAAATTTTAAAACATTGAGGATAAGTCAAGCAAGTCATCTGACCATAATGATGTGTTCAAATCTTGATGTTCAAATAAGTTGAATAGAATTCAAAATTTGAATTCTAAATATGGTCTGAAGTTGCTAAGCGTCTCAAATAAAATAGCAAATGGAGTTCAAAATTTATGAAACTTTGTAGGAAGTCTGATTGGAATTTTAGGAAGCCATAGAAAAATTTATGGCCCCAGATTTGAATATTTTTGATAGGGCCAAATGTACAGTAGCATATTCAATTTGTAATTAATTTGAATATATATTTGGTACTGCCTATTAATTTGACATAGCAATCTCCATTCATATAATTCCAAAATTTTCAGAGAGGTCAATAGAATTTATCTAAGATTATTGGTGAATTCCATTCCTCATGTTAATAAAATTTAAGCATGAGTGGAAGAAAAGATTTGATGAGATCAAGCTTATAAGCATAGCTATAATTGGTCTCCATAAGGGTTGATAACCAACTTACAATTGAACCTCATATGAAGGAAAATGTTGGATTTTACACAAGTCTTCCTTGTTAATCCATCCTAGCTCCACAAAGATACTATAATCGGAGCTCTCAACTCGTAATCCTGCAGTCCTTGAGAACGGGTAAGAACTTTGGTAAGCAAGGGGTGAGATTGTGTGATTCTACAAAAAATTCGTGTACCATTTTGTTTCCACCGTTCTAACATGGTGTTCATGGTTGTAACACTGGAAGGCAAGAACCACCAGTTGCACAAGCTAAACTATGCCAACTTGAAGATTTACTATTAGAGGCCATGGAGAGTATGTTCAATGAATGTCTCCCTCCAGCAGGTGGAAAAGCTACAAGACATCATAATGAAGACTTTGGCAATGAAAATTCTAGTTTTGGGAATGGTTTTGGTAACCATTTCTGAAATGAACATGGTGGCCATGACAATGGTAGGCATGCTGGTTACAATGATCAGTGTGGAAGAAGAATTTGAGGAGGTGGACGCAGTAACCAAGTGCATTTTGATGATGAGCAAGAGTTAAATGAGGACTCATATAATGGGTGTGAGGCAAATGATAATCCTTTTTTGCAGATCAAGGACATTTTGCGCATCACCATGATTGCCGTCAAGGTGCTGGTCATAATGGTGAACATCACTGCTGCCGAAGTGTTATTGCGACACTTCCCCTGGATCTGATATCGAGCAACCCGTGAAGGTTCTTTGATTAGCAGGGCTTAGTCCTCTATCGAGTGATTGTTGACAGCTGTTATATACTAATTTCACCTGTCAATATAACTCAATTATGTGAAATAGACATCATTTCTTGCACACATCACCTTTCTATTTAACCTATTTCCACTTGTCTTTGGAGAAAGTAGTGCATGCAGGAATTCAATGCAGAACTGAAGTGAAACAAGGAGATGAATCCTATAAAATATCATTCCAGCCAAATAGGTGACGCCACATGGCATCACATGGATCAAATGGCCTACAAACAGAAGTATCCGAGGCCATCCAACGTTGTAGCACCCATATAAGTCAATGGGACTGTAGGATCGAAGAGCACGTGAAAATATACCAAAGGAGGGGGTGAATGGTAGATTTAAACTTTTTCAACGGAAGCAATGAAAACCCCTCGGCAGAAAAACGATCTGTCAAAGAAATCGTGTGTGAGACTAATCTAAACTTGTTTCACCGTTACAAAAGTGATATGTATCAGAGAAAATCAAGTCACGAAGATGACACAACAAGAATCACTCAAATCCATCGAGAGAACTCAAGTTATGATCGAAAGATCAAACAGAGGTCAATCTGTCCTACCCGAGAAAAACAGTTCTTGAACACTACAAAGAAACTCGTGTAGATCAGAAACCACAAATCCAAAGAACGTGAAATTTTTACAGGTGACAGAAAATTAAGTTGTGAAGGCAACACAAAAAGAATCACGTCAATCGGATCTGTAAAACTCGATTTATGATAAAACCACCAAAGAATGGTATTGCTGTGCAGAAACTCGACGAGAAAAACATGACAGAAACAAGTCGGTCGAACAAGGCACAAAAGTTCCTTTCAAAAACGAATTTTATTCAATAGAACACAAGAGGAACAACCCCAAAAGTCATCTACCGTGAGCTCTGGCCTTCCTTGCTTATATAACCAGCCCGAAAGCCAACTCAACTCAAACTAGGAATCTAATCCTACTCAAATCACGAATAAAAACTTTCCATAACTGCTTAGGACTCTTCTATACGTAGATAGAAGAAAATCTTAAGACTTCCAAAAACCTTAGGAACGCATATCACATTCCTAAAACAACCCAAATTCGTAACCCATACGAAATCGTAACATAACCAGCTCAAATCTTTCTATATTTAAGTCAAACCTGACTCAGCGGCAGCCTGAGTCCATAACCTAGTCGGTTGGAACTTTCTGACCATTTCTTTACATCCACATCTCTTCATCATGCCTCTGAACCATGTAGCCACGTCCATACACTCCTTGCATACGTGCAAACATCATCAAACAACGTCCACGATACCTTCATATGCATTGTTCTTGATTCAAACATGTTGCGCAACCTCCCGATCAACTCAACCACAATTCCTCGCGAACATGGTTGTTGAACCTCATCTTCTCCCTAAGACTAGTTCAATGGATCTCTTCACCAGCCATGTCTTGAACTCAAGCAACACTTGCACATGAATAAACAACCAATCCGTACGAGCCCAAGTCTGCAACTTGACTCAAATTTGTTTCGAACACAACACCTTACGTGAGCACCTCACATAAGCATGTTGCAAAACCACAGTAAAACAATATCAGCCATATCAACCAAAACGCACCAAAAACTTAGCAAATGAATACTAACAAATCTTTCCAACAATGTAAAGCAAGTACGAATTATTGAAAGTTAAAAGAAGAACCACTGCGATCAAGCTCCGAATCTTGCCATAGCTAACCGGCCGTTAAACCAGAGCTTAACAAAGTTAGCAGGACCTAGCGCTGGAGCTTACCAAAGCTAGCAAGACCAATCACCGGAGCTTACCAAAGCTAGTCAGAACTAGTCAACCCAAAAGTTAGAGCTAGAAAAACATGTCGGAGCTTAACAATAACATGCCAGAGCTATCAAAGACATGCCGGAGCTAACCAACATAAGTCGGACCTAGCAAAACAAGTCGGACCTTGCCAAAGCAAGTCGGACCTAATGTCCGACCTTGCCAGATCTATCCGAAACAAGTTGGACCTATCATCGGACCTTGCAAAAGCTCAGTGTTTTAGCAGTATTTCATAACTTTTATCATCAAAGTCAATGTATTCAGTACAAGCCAATGTATTAAGCACACATAGGTCTCACAATTTCCCCCTTGATGAATGCATTGGCAACACCACTTAAAATCTGAACATTGACTTGTTTTCATGGAAATTTTTGAAAACAATTTCTCCCCTTTCGTAAAATTGAAATAAAATGAGAAGAAAAACAAATTCCCCCCCTGAGAAGAATCATGCCAAAACAATTGTGAATATGTGCGAAGTGTAATCAATTTCTCCCCCTTGCATACTTATATTTAAAAAATTCACATATTATCTATCATCTCTCCCCCTTTGACAATGTATTCAGCAAGGTACAAAAGAGAAATTTTAATTGTTATGAGCATATTATAACATATACATATAAAACAAAGCTCATCCAAGTCATACTATCAAGTAACTTACACTATCACAATGATAAGATACATAAAGTAGTGTAAGCCATGCTAGAGATAAAATGTAATTTTCAATTTAAGCAAGTCATGATCTCACAAACTCAACTATTTCAATACCTGAAAGCATGACACTTGTTGCTGCAATTTTTTCCTTTAAAGCACATATTTTTAACATATGACATTTGCAAGAGATTATATGCGACATCTGTCTTATTCTAACCATCCAAGCCAAGCCTATGTCATTTGACAATCAGAAGCTTAAGGACATGGTTTTAGTCATACACAACTTCTTCCAAGTTCATATCTAAGTGCATTGATAAGCCATCTCAGAAGAAGAAGTGTGATGCATGCATATTCTCTTGATCTTTTCTCAATTTATATTTGTTCATAAAAACTCAACATGTGAGTTGATTACTTGATTATTTTTTTTATGATTAAAAGCACTTGTGAACATGCAACAAGTTCAAAAGAGCAAGAAAGTTCGATCATGACCAGATTTAGTGTAAGTAATTATTCCAATTACTAGTCATGGCAAAAACTACAAAATGTATAACACGAGTAATGTAGTAAGAACATTGAGCATGTAAAAGAAATCACAAAGTCATATATGTATGAAATACTATGCTCATATTATATTAATTTTAGATTCACACATAGACTTCCCAAGTTTCAAAACTCCCCCTCAATGTAAGCCATGAGGATGCATAACCCCTATTTCACTACGAATGTAACAAAAACCAGTGAAATCCAAAGGTTTTGTAAAAATGTCAGCCACCTGTTGTTCAGTATCTACATGGTGAAGAACAATATTTCCTTTTTCAACATTATCACGGAGAAAGTGATACCTAATGCCAATGTGCTCAGTTCTAGAATGTTGCACAGGGTTTTAAGCAATGCAAATTGCACTAGTGTTATCACAAAATAGTGGAACACTACCTTGATAAACCCCATAGTCCTTAAGTGTTTAGACAATCCAAAGAATTTGTGAGCAAACACTAGCAGCTACATATTCAGATTCAGCTATGGATTGTGCAACTGAGTTTTGTTTTCTAGAGGACCAAGCAACAAGAGAATTACCAAGAAAATGACAAGTACCAGAAGTACTTTTCCTATCAATCGTACAACCTCCAAAATCAGCATTAGAAAAAGCTCTTAAAGAAATGGTTGAGGAAGACGGAAGAAAAATGCCAAATTCTTGAGTTACATGTACATACGTGAGAATACGTTTGACAACTTGACGATGTGAAGCTTGTGGGGAGGCTTGGAACCGTGCACAAAGACATACGCTGAATTCTATGCCTGGTTTTGATGTCGTGAGATACAAAAGTTATCCGATCATGCTTCGATATTCTTTTTGATCAACTGGTTCACCATCTTCATCAAGCTCAAGTGTTGATGTTGTTCTCATTGGTGTCTGAAGAGGCTTGCTTTCGTTCATGTTGAAGCGCTTGAGAGGGTCCCTTGTATACTTCATTTGATGCACAAAGGTACCTTCCTCGATTTGCTTGATTTACAGCCCCAAAAAGCACGTGAGTCCTCCCATCATACTCATCTCAAATTCTGAAGTCATCATAGCTGAAAACTTGGACACAAGATCATGAGAAGCACAACCAATGATAATATCATTCACATACACTTGAACGAATAATGAGTCATTGCCATGCTTAAGCACAAAGAGAGTTTTATCAACCTTGCCCATGGTAAACCCCTTTTCAAGTAAGAATGTTTTTAACCTATCATACCATGCTCTAGAAGCTTGTATGAGACCGTACAAGGCTTTGGACAGTTTGTAAACATGATTAGGAAAATCTGGATTTTCAAAACCCGATGGTTGTATGACATAAACCTCCTCATCTATGTAGCCATGAAGAAAAGCACTTTTAACATCCATTTGATATAGCTTAAAACCTTCAGATGCAGCAAAAGCTAACAAAATTCTAATGACTTCTAATGTAGCAACAAGAGCAAAAGTTTCATCAAAATCTAGACCTTCAACTGGAGTGAAACCTTGAGCAACCAACCTAGCCTTATTCCTAACCACAACCCCATCCTCACTTTGTTTGTTTTTAAACACCCATTTGGTTCCAGATAAAGTGTGACCTTGAGGTGGAGGTACAAGTTTCCAAACACTATTTCTTTCAAAATTTTCTAACTCTTCTTGCATTGCAATAATCCAAGATTCATTAGTGAGTGCGTCTGATATATCTTTGGGTTCAAAAGAAGCAACAAAAGCAGAATGAGCATGAGAATTTGGGTCGGAAAACCTGGATCTTGTAACTCGTTCATGCAAGCTTCCAATTATCTGTTGCAGGGGATGATTCTTGTAAACCCGTAGGGGAACATATGTCTCACAAGCTTCCTCTTCATTAGTTTCATCGCAGATTGATGAGCTTGTGGCTTGTGGATGATCAGGACCAGCAGAGATGGTAGTCGGAGCTTGTTCAATGTTCGGAGTGGACACGTGTCAGCTTCCGAACTATCAGGCAATATCTCCATCTCTTCTTCTTCTTCGAAAATACCCTTCCCCTGAGTATATGGATCTAGTCCTGCAATATCGGAGCTAGTACCTGGGATAGCTTCATCAAAAGAAACTTCCCAAGTCTCCACAATTTTGTTAGTTCCAAGTAAAAACACATGGTATCCTCTAGTGTGAGATGGGTAACCAAGAACCATGCCATCTTCGGATTTGGCTTCAAATTTATCAAGATTTCCATGTTTCTTAACAAATCATTTGCAACAAAAAACCCTCAAGTCTGAAACACGGGGCCTATGTCCAAACCGAAGTTCATAAGGTGTTTTACCAAGCTTAGTGCGCAAGAAAATAAGGTTTGAAACATAACAAGCCGTTGCAATTGCATCTGCCCGAAATTTTCTAGGAGTTTGATATTCATCAGGCATAGTCCTAGCCATCTCAACTAAGGTTCTATTTTTCCTTTCTACGTCACCGTTTTGTTGAGGAACATAAGGTGAAGAAAATTGATGTTCTATTCCATGTTCAGTGCAAAAGTGATTAAATGATTGATTTTTAAATTCAGTTCCATTAGCACTTCTAATTGCTTTTAATGACCCTAGGTGATCAATTAATAGTCTAAGAAATAAAGTCCTAAAATGAGTGAAAGCATCATTCCTAGATGCCATAAAATAGACCCAAGAGTACCTGGAATAGTCATCAACAATTACAAGCATGTACCATTTACCTCCAAAGGATTGTACACGTGCCGGACCAACGGTGTCAAGGTGCAAAAGTTGACCAGGTTCAATTGTCATTATCATCGTAAGAGGGGCATGTGAACCTGCAACCATCTTAGCATGTCTACACGAAGAGTATACAATATCTATGGCCCCTTTGAGTTTAGGTAAACAACATATGCGATCAAGAGCACTAATACGAGTGAGGTGATCAAAGCCTACGTGACCAAGTCTACGATGCCAGAAGAATAAATCTTTTAAATCATTGGCAACTAGACACCTATGCTCAGAAGTTGACATATCAAAATCAGTTTTAAAAACTCTTCCAAATTGAGTCATGTTAAACAAAAGCTCACTATTTGAATTTACAACTTTGCAACAATTTTTAGAAAAAATTATTTCTAAAATCTCATCAAGCAATTGAGAAACAGAACCAAGTTGTATTTCATATTTTTAATAGGTGCCACATCTTTTAAAGTGTAGTGATTATTTACTCTAACCGATCCTTTAGCAATAATAGGAGTTGAAGAATTATCGGCAAAAGTAACATTCTCAACACGTGACACAAAAGAGAGGGAGGAGAACCATTCTTTGTTACCGGTCATGTGGCGTGAGCATCCTGAATCCACAATCCAAATATTCTCCTTCCTCAAGTGTGTAACCTACATAGAAGCACAATACGTCGATGACTCAATACTGGGGTTAGTCAATAAGCATTTGGGAATCTAGTATTGAGCCATGCGACGTCCAGTAGGAACAATACGCGAAAGCATAGAAAAAACAACATGTTTATGAGTCAAGAATTTAGGTTTTCTGTTCTTAACCACTGATTCAAAAGTTGTTACTCATTTAGCACGAAAACCAGTAGCTCCGAAGGTGAACGCAGAAGTTCTGGAGGAAACAACAGAAGGTCTGTGAGCTCTCTGAGCTATCGGAACTACCGGAGCTACCTTTGCAGATTTTTTACCAGAAGGTCCGGATGCTACCATTGCAAATTTCTGACTCATTAAAATAGCTTGCATGTTTCTAGTTTTCTGTTTAGCAAGCATGACAGATTTATCACGAAAGTTATGAAATCTAGCAGACATTTTTTGTCTTTTTAATTTGTTTAGCTAGTCTATAACAGAAATCTACGACATGACCATCTTTATCACAGTAAGTACAATGAAACTTAATTTTGTAATCATGTTTCGATGAGCATTCAACATTAGAAACAGAATTAGAAAGCACTCCTGCAGATTTAAAAATCACATCCATTTGTTTAGGGACAGTTTTGATTAACCTCTTCCAAATGTTTTACAATGTGTGGTGGATGTGTTTTAAAATAAGCATGGAAATCAAAACCTAAACCAGTTTTATCATTACAAGGTTTAGAAGAATTCAACGGCAAGTCTAGATTCTTATTCCCATTACTAAATCGCTCTAGTGTTCTATTCACATCATTAAGCCTTTTAGACAAGTCTAGGCAGTTTTCACATGAAGCTTTACCCTTAAGTTTGCAGTTAGAACAATTTTTAACTTCATGTGTTTGTAAAGCATTGTTCAGAATGGAAATTTCATCCATTGCATCTTTTAGTTTCTTATCAAGATTATCACATGCAGAACAATGCAAATCATCTATGCAAAAAGAAGCATTTTTTAAGTGTTTAACATTAAAATTCGATAGCTTTTTGTTCTTTTCAATTTCTTCATCAAATCTATCTAGAGTGGAGGAGTGTGCACTTCTTAATGTGGACAGTTGTTCATAGATTAAGTCACATGAGGGACATGAATCATCACTAGGAATCAAGATTTTGAAACGGATGATTGCAGATTCTAGTGATTAAATTTTAGCAGCATTATTCCTAAGTTTTTTATCCTTTTTCTTGACAATAATAGTTACACGAGAAATTGCATCACACATATCATTACATGTAGAACATACCTCACCGTCGTCACTGTTGTGTTATGCGTCCTCCTGACTTGATCTTGCTCTTGTTTTGCCCCGTCATAAAGCATAAGTTGGCCAGATCATCATCATCTTCATCACTTCAAAAGTCTACATCACTTGAACTGAGCTCTTGAAGTGCGGTGATGAAGTTGTTTATCATCTTGCGTCCTATGGTACCCTTCTTTTTCTTGTTCGAGTTTCCAGAGATGGTCTTGACCTTGTTCTGCTTCTCATCACGGGTAGTAGGACCTAAAAGATTAGGGCATTCTGTGCGGGAGTGTCCTGTCTTACCACATTCAAAACAGCGTTGTGGTCCGGAGCTTCCTCCCCTTCTAGTTCTCACATTTTGCAATGCTTTTGAGAATCTATTAGGGATGAGTGCTAGTTCTTTTTCTGGAAATTCCTCAATCTTCTCCAGGGTTAGTGAGGACAACAAAGCAGGAGTATTGCAAGATGATGATTGGTCGAAGCTAGGAATATCACGTTGTGAGACAAATGCAATAGACTTATTTGGATTCTTACGTGATAAGAAGTCAATTTCATGAGTTTTTTGTTTAGAGTAAAGCACATCTAATGTAATATAACTCATGACAGTTGATTCACGAATAGATGTAACTTTCACCTCCCAAATTGACATGTCTAATGCACTAAGAAGTTGCCTACCATTCTCAACATCCAAAAAGTTAACATTGATACTACGCAGGTTGCTGAGAATTTTATTAAAACGAGCAAAAAGGTCATCGATAGAGTCACCGGGTTGCATCTCGAAATGCATGCATTCCTTTTTGAACATATCTTGTCTCACCTCCTTGATCGTGTTGAATCCTTCGTGATAGTCACAAAGCGCTCTATACACATTGTATGCTGATCGGAGGTGTGCAACATGGTCGAAGTCGCTCTTTGTGAGTGCTTGGATGATCAAGTTTCGGGCTTTGTTGTTGTTGTCGACGTCCCGTAAGTTCGAAGTCATAACTTGATCCTTTGGTGGCACTTCATAAGGTTTGTATACCTTTTCCCATATGCCGAAGCCTTGCTCCTGAATAAAAACTTCCATGCCACTAAACACACAAGGTTTGGTGGAGTATTTCTTCATGATGATTAGTCAAAAACACGTGCAAATCACAAAGCTTAGATCACAGTGACTCTGATACCAATTGTAGGATCGAAGAGCATGTGAAAAGCTACCAGAGGGGGGGGTGAATGGTAGATTTAAACTTTTTCAGCGGAAGTAATGAAAACCCCTCGGCAGAAAAACGATCTGTTAAAGAAATCCTATGTGTGACTAATCTAATATGTTTCACCGTGAAAAAAGTGATATATATCAGATACAATCAAGTCACAAAGATGACACAACAAGAATCACTCAAATCCGTCGAGATAAACTCAAGTTACGATTGAAAGATCGAACAAAGGTCAATTTGTCCTACCCGAGAAAAACAGTTCTTGAACACTGCAAAGAAACTCGTGTAGATCAGAAACCACAAATCCAATGACTGTGAAATTTTGACAGGTGATAGAAAATTAAGTTGTGAAGGCAACCCAAAAAGAATTGCGTCAATCGGATATGTAAAACTCGAGTTGTGATAAAACCACAAAAGAAAGGTAGTGTTGTGCAGAAACTCGACGAGAAAGACTTGACAGAAACAAGTCGGACAAACAAGGTACAAAAGTTCCTTTTAACTACGAATTTATTCAATAGAACACAAGAGGAACATCCCCCAAACTCGTCTACCACAAGCTCTGGCCTTCCTTGCTTATATAACCAGCCTGAAGGCCAACTCAACTCAAACTAGGACTCTAATCCTACTCAAATCACAAATCAAAACTTTTCATAACTGCTTAGGAATCTTCATTACGTAGATAGAAGCAATATTAAGACTTCCAAACACCTTAGGAACACATCACACATTCCTAAAACAACCCAAATTCTTGACCCACATGAAATCCTAACATAACCAGCTAAAATCTTTCCATATTTGAGTCAAACCCGACCCAGCCGCAGCCTGAGTCCATAACCTAGTCGGTCGGACCTTTCCGACCAATTCTTTACATCCACTTCTCTTCATCATGCCTCGGAACCATGTAGCCACATCCATGCACTCCTTGCACACATGCAAACATCTTCCAACGACGTCCACGATACTTTCATATGCATTGTTCTAGATTCAAACATGTTGCGCAACCTCCCGATCAACTCAACCACAATTCCTCGTGAACTTGGTTGTTGAACCTCATCTTTTCCCTAAGACTAGTTAAATGGATCCCGTCACCAGCTATGTCTTGAACTCAAGCAACACCTGCACATGAATAAACAACCAATCCGTATGAGCCCAAGTCCGCGACTTGACTCAAATTAGTTCCGAGCACAACACCTTACGTGATCACCTCACATAAGCATGTTGCAAAGACATAGTAAAACGATATCAGCCATATCAACCAAAACGCACCAAAAACATAGCAAA
The DNA here is from genome assembly GCA_036927565.1 of Tuctoria greenei. Lineage (NCBI taxonomy): Eukaryota > Viridiplantae > Streptophyta > Magnoliopsida > Poales > Poaceae > Tuctoria > Tuctoria greenei. The sequence goes on from JAYESD010000001.1 coordinate 205,328,290, forward strand.
TGAATACTAAGAAATCTTTCCAACAATGTAAAGCAAGTACGAATCATTGCAAGTTAAAAGCAGAACCACTGCGATCAAGCTCTGAACCTTGCCAAGGCTAATCGGACGTTGAACCAGAGCTTACCCAAGCTACTAGGACCTAGCGCCGGAGCTTACCAAAGCTAGCAGCACCTATCACCGGAGCTTAACAAAGCTAGTCGGAACTAGTCAACCCAAAAGCCGAAGCTAGAAAAACATGTTGGAGCTTAACAAAGACATGTCGCAGCTATCAAAGACATGCCGCAGCTAACCAACATAAGTCATAACTAGCAAAACAAGTCGGACCTAGGCAAAGCAAGTCGGACCTAACGTCGAACCTTGCCGGATCTATCCGAAACAAGTCGAACCTATCGTCGGACCTTGCAAAAGCTTGGTGTTTTAGCAGTATTTCTGAACTTTTATCATCAAAGCCAATGTATTCAGTACAAGCCAATGTATTCAACACACATAGGTCTCACAGGGACCCACCTGGAAGTCACCCCGAGGAAGCACATTAGAAATGGTCCACATTTCTGTTCGATCGACTAGGGGGTTTGGCCGAACCCTTCCTAGCGCCAAACTAGGTCCGCTTCCATGTGTCAACTCCCTATGGTGGCCTCGTCACTATTAAGACTGATTCGCACGCTTTTGGTGGCGGGAACCGACCCTTATCCAAGCTATAAATAGGACCCCTCACTTCGACACACACCACTTGAGTATTCATCCATTGTATCCACTACTCTCCATAGGTTTAGAGGAGTATAGGATGTAGAGAGGAGAGTCTCTAGTCCATAGTCCATGTAGGAGAGGAGTAGAAGGAGTCTCTTCCCAATTTCCAATTGGGAAAGTTATGGCTCTTATATTCCAATTTGTATTTGTTACTTTGTTCTTAATAAAAATGTTATCTTTAGTCTTCCATTGTTCATATACTTGGATGAAGCATTTGTTGTTTGATTGTGGATTCAATGTATGTGGTAGGAGTATTATTTATAATTATGTTATACCATTATCATTATATCATCATGAACAATAAAACCTCCACTATAGTCTAATTACTTATGACATGATTATGTTAATATGAATGACTTATGCTACGAATTAACATTGGTTCAAGGATGCTTTAGTTATTTGCCTTAGGATGGCTTGTTCCTAGGCTCTTAAGGTAATTACTTAATATGCTGGTGCTAGGATAGAGAGTAGCGTTGAATGTCTCGTAGACCCACAGATTGAAGAGGTAGGCAGTAGCCGGTGACAGCCCTCTCTGTCCTTTGTAACCCTCCACGTTCGGCTATGCCATAGGCTCTTGGCGGGAGTCGTCCTAGTATCGCTCGGGGTGAACACGTGCCCAATGTGTTAATCAACTTAGCATGAGAATTCATAATTAACATGATCATTAGTAACTAACTTAGGCTATGTGTATGTACATTAGAAGCATTGCATGAGTCTCTACCTAACTCTTAGCCTAGTCCCTCTTTACCCCATTTATCCTCTTAGGATAGAATGATCTTGTGTATGTCACACTACTTCAATTTATCATCTATCCATCCTTGCTAGAACCTTACCTAGATCAACCTAGCCTCTCCACTTGATGATTGTTTTACTTCCATCTAGCCTTCATCTGAGATAATATAAATGACACCCTTTGGGAATACTCTTAGAGGGGAAACGCTACATCGATAGTTTATGTATGCTTGCGAATTTATATGTATAATCTAAAATATATTAACAAGCATTTCTTGCACCACTGCTAGAGATGAATTGTTAGTAGTGCGTACGAACCGCCAACAAGCATTTATGGCGCCTTTGCTGGGGAAGGCAGCCGAAGTATTACATAATTGAGTGATTAGGATAGGATCCTGGTAGGTTTTCGTAGGATGACCCTTCTTTGTTTTCACATTTTATGTGAAAACAAGATATTGTATGTCTGGTTTTCGCTTGCTAGAAAACTTTGTTGAAGATCCCAAATCTCTTCTGAGATATCGACCTCGTGTCATTACTCCTGAGAAGCTTCGAGCAGCAAAGCAAGCCAGTACAACCGCACCAACAATAAAAATACCAATGGCCCAGAACACCATTCGTGAGTTTTCAACTCCCTCTGCTAACAATGTGCCTGTTGGTCCCACTGTTAACACGGGAGATGTAAACTTCGAAATCAAGACTGGCCTTATCACTATGGTGCAAGCCAACCCATTTTGTGGGAAGGCTAACGAGGATGCAAGTGCTCTCATGCAATTGTTCCTTGAGATTTGTATCACTTTTAAGATAAAGGATGTGTATCCCGATGCTGTCTGTCATAGGGTATTTTCTGTTCTCTCTTCTTGGGAGAGCCAAACAGTGGTTCTACGTCAACCGAAGTACTGTAGATAGTTGGGAGAAATGTTCTATGACATTCCTCGCCATGTTTTTCCTGTTAGGCAAGACCAATGCCCTATGTGGAAGAATTCCTAGCTTCCAGCAAGATGCCAAGGAATCTATTCCCGAGGCTTGGGAAAGGCTTCAGGAGTACATCCTAGACTGTCCCCACCATGGGCTGGATGACTGGCTCATAAGCCAAAACTTCTACAACAGGCTGATCCCTTCCTCGCGTGACCATGTTCATGCTACTGCTGGAGGTGCCTTCTTCTCCTTGACGGTGCCCAAAGCCAAAGATTTTATTGAGAATATGGTGTCAAATATGGGTTGGAGTGGGCAGTGTATCCATACCCACAAGCGAGGCATGCACACCTTGAAGGAGGTGGACATGATTGCTGCAATATTGGACCTCCTTATGAATAAGATTGATGGACAAGGCAATGATGAGGTATGTGGCAATGCCTATGCCCTAGACTCTCACATCACTTGTGAATTCTGTGGCAACACGGGCCATTTGGGCAATGACTACCTAGAAACCCGTGAGGATGCCTTATACATAGCCAACAATGGAAACACAATGGCTATCATCTAGGAGGTGAATGGTGGGGCCAACCATGCCCATTCTTTCAAGGATGGTATAACAACAATGGCAACAATGGATATTAACCCAACTTGAGAGAACTTTACATTGGCCAGCTGAAGATCAATGAGGCTATATCCAAGAAGATGTTGGCCAATTACAAGACCCTATAAAACATTAATGCCAAGATTGAAGGACTATCCACAACTTCAAGAATCAATTGAGTTTCAACAAGATGTTGGAAACTCAGTTGGCTCAACTGGGTGCAATTGTTCATCCAATGGAGAAAGTGAGTGCGGTAGCTACGAGAGGTGGCAAGAAAACTCGTGACCCACCGTATCCCACAAAAGAGAAGAGGACAACTACAAAGGAGAAGGAGGATGTCCCAGTTGGCATAAGTCAACCATTAGTGAGAGAATGGCCAAGCACTTTGAGGACACTAAGTTATTGCCATTTCCTCACAGGCAAAAGAAGCCAATAGTGGATGATCAATTCAACCGCTTTTTTGAGATCATCTGGAAAATCCACATGAATGTGCCCTTGATTGATGCGATGCAAGTACCCACTTATTCTCGCTATCTCAAGGACATATTAAATAACAAGCGGCCATTGCTAACAACTGAGGTTGTCAAGCTTACGGAAGACTACAACACATCCATCCTCAATAGAATTCCAGAAAACAAGAAGGACCCGAGATGTCCTACAATTTCATGCTCAATTGAGGCACACCACTTTGACAAGGCCCTTTGTGACCTTGGAGCAAGTGTGAGTGTGATGCCCAAGGTGGTTTTCGACAAGATGAACTTCACGTAACTTACTCCAACACCAATGCAGCTCCAACTGGCTGATTCTTCAATCCGTTATCTGGCGGGTATCGCTGAAGATGTTCTGGTGAAAATCCGGAATTGCTTCATACCTATAGATTTCCTATTGCTCGACATGGAGGTCGAGAAGGATACACCACTCATTATTGGGCGACCATTCCTATGCACCGCGAAGGCTCGCATAGATGTGGGAGCTGCAGAAATCCACTTCTATATCAATGGTAAGGAGGAGAAGTTTAACTTTCGTCCAATGTGGGAGCAATGCTCCATGATACATATCAAGTATGGCCAAATCTTAAACACATTCAAGTGGTTGAAATCACACCTATTAAGGTGGACCCGCTCATCGCATTCATGGGGAATTTGATTTATGCGAAAAACCCATCGTATCGTCCATGCCGACACCCTAAGAAAATGGAGATCTTCGGGCCTCCTTAAAGGCCCAAGTCCACCAAGCCGCCAAAGAAGGTTTGGCGGAAGAAGCAAGACAAGCATTCCGAGCCCATCCCTCTTGGCCCGGATGTCAAAGTAATAAAGAAGGAGGAATGTCCATCTCATCGGATGGCGGTGAGACCTAGGCAATAGGTCAAATTGATAGTTATCCTTTTCTTTTATTTTTCTTTTCTCTTTATTTGATTTTCCCCATTTAGTTTGATTTTTTTCCACTGCATATTTGGTTTTCCTAGTAAGTTGAGAATCTTTTATTCTTAACTATCATTTTTATTTCTTTTTTTCACAAAAAGAAAATTGTTGGGTTTTGAACAAGGAGTTTTAATTCGGAAAACAATTTTTATGAGCTGCAAAAGTGGTAATTCACCAACGTTCTAGTCCCGTAGCCTTTGGGAGCCACCTGCCGAAAGGGGGAGTAGGGGGCCCACCTGTCAGGTCGGCCGACCCTCCTATTTGGCTGACTAGGGGAAATTGACATTTTGGCTCTCTCTCCTCCAACGGCTACATTTGGTGTCCTAGTGACCGTTGGGGATTGTACACTATAAATGGTGGCCATGAGGAGATTTTCTCCTCACACTTCACCTCATTTTATACCTCCCCAAAGTCACTCTTGCTCACATTGTTTTTCTTGCTCTTTATTGAAGTACTCTTGATCAATTCCGAACTAAAAAAGATTTGCTTTCATTTGCATTTGCAATTTGCTCTCAAGTTCTTTAAGGGAAAATTCATCATGGATTTTGCTTTTGCTAACATCACCTCTTTCGAGTTTTGCCTTATTGTGTTCTTGTCTGTTGTGGCCATGAAAGGAATGAAGAGGATGTTTGGAAAGAGGAGGGAGGCTGCAAGCTCAAGCCATGGTGAAGATTCGAGTGCACACCCTCTTCCGTTGCTACACCAAGTTAATGGAGGAGGAGTGTAGGTGAAGACACTCCCATGGGTAAGAGGAGCAACCCTCATCAACTTCTTCACGACGATGACCTCGACATCGAAAGTGAAGTTGAAGGTCAAGCATGCAATCTCCTCCAAGATCGTGAGTTTTCTCATACGAAATATTATGATCCAGATTTGATCTCCAAAACATATATGGATTCCGAATTCTTTTCCATTTGGCGTGCATTAGGGTGGGAAAACTTTGCTCACATAGAGGAGAAAGGTTCACGCCTCTTCCCCATACAATTCCTTTGCACACTCATAATAGTATTTGATGGTATTACTTTTAGATTTTTTCAAAAAGAATACAACATCTTAAGGAAAGAATTAAGTGAAATCCTAGGCTTCCCAAAACGTTGTTTGCTAGATTCAGACATTTTGCCTAAGTTTAACAAACAAAGTTTTTGGCAAGATTTAACTGGTGAGGTCAGATGTAGTGCACCTAGGAATAGCCATTTGCACAACCCTACTTTGCGCTTCAGGCATAGATGGGTGGCTATGACTATGTTCCCTAGAGGAGATGTAAGGGTAGTGAGTGATGATGAGCTGAAAATCTTGTTTGCTATGACTAAAAAGATAAAAGTTGCTCCAGTTATTGCCATGATGACACAATGGTTAGATTACATTCCAAGGGTAGGGCCAATTGAATGTACTTCATTTATTACATGTATTGCTACTAGGGTAGGAGCACTAGAATATTCTTCATTTGAGTATATTGAAAATGAAATAGAATTAATTAATGAAGATTATTTAGTGCAAGGACATACCCTTAAGCATGATGAAGATGCCTCTTTGATATTTTATTATCCTGGCTTTGAGAATGAAATTCGGTTACCTAACCCGGATTAGCATTTGTACAAATGCCGGAAGCTAACCATTGACCTCCTTCCCATCTAGGAAGTCAGATGAAGTAATGTCTCTTATAGGGTGACTAGAAGCCATACAAGGAGAGCGGCTATGCCCCCGACAACCTCCACGGTCCATGAGTACGAAGAGGAAGAGAACCCAACAGGTGTAGCACCCGGATGGGCTCAACCTCCATCATATGAGACCGAAGGTCCATCTTGTCATGGATGGCTAGGTGCCACATGAGAGCCACACCTATCCACTTCAAGCTCTAGCAGCTTGCATCCATCGTCCATGAGAAGATGTCATTACTATTCAGCTAGAAGTCATCATGACTATAGCCAAGGAATGACGGATCTCACTAGACGTATGGAAGAGCTTGAAGTGAGAATGGGTGACATCTACAACACTCTCCAAGGGCATGTCCAAGGTACCCAAGACTGGCAACAACACATGGACGCTCAATTCACTAACTTCAACTCCACTCTACAACAACAACAACAAGCTGATCTCAAGGCATAATTCCATCATCAAGGGTTCAACCCTCGTCACAGAGGAGAGTGAAGAACAAGCTTGGGGGAGGACCCCCACTTCAGGTAAATTGTATCACACCATTGCATATTTATTTTCCATCATCCACCTTGCATATAAAAAAATAATATATATAGGATAGATTTTATTTCAAATAAAATAAATGATGTGCGGTAACAAGGGTTTGCAACTCACATAGATGAAATGATAATAGTTGCTCTGTTTTAATTTTTCTAAGCCCCTAGTTTACAACTTACTACTCTACAAAATATTGCTCTCATTGGCTAAAATTGCTTTTGTCTTGATTTGGAAATTGTGGGTAGAAAAAGCTTAATCCATTCTAAGTTGTTGTGAGATACGAGATAGTGATGGGACTACTATTCCTAGTTTGAAAGTGAAACTTAGATTTCCGAAAAAATTCTAAAAAGATTTAAGTTACTCTCATTTGATTGGAAATACCTACCAAAGCCATATGATACATTACATTGATAGACCTATGTGAGATTTCATATGCTATTTGTCTTCACATTGAGCTTTGTATAAGAAGTATTGACCTATGTGAGATTTCATTCATTACTTTTTGAATTCAAGACTTCACTTGCACATGCTATACTTCTACACTAGAAGTAAGCAAAATTCCATCACACCACCATTTCACAATAAAAATAGAAACTCAATATCATTCATGCTTAAGCTCTCTACAAAATTTCTTGCATAAAAAGAGAGTAGAAGACATGGCTACAAGAAAGAAAGAAAATGCATGCTTACATCATAAGCATGAGAAAAAATGGAGTAGCCATGTTTCATCCCTGCAAAAATAAGACACTTCACTCAAAAAGGAGTCATCTCAAAAATATTCACATCCACTTCCACTCCATCACACATGCACAAGTATTGAATCAAATTGTTCTGAATTGATTTCTCCTAAGGCTTGCTCTTTTGACATAGCAATATTATGTGTTGCAAATATACCTACTATATTCCCTACCAAGCTCCACATACAAGCCTTATGTAAAGGTAGCATGAATTTAGGCAAAATGCCTTACTAAGGATATATTTCCACTACACACAAAGGAGAGACTTGAGAGAATCAAATTGAGATACTCAAAATCTAAATTGAAATCTCCGGAACTTGAGTGGAACTTGACTTCTAGGGTATGTGTGCTCCATTCGCGGTTCTATCTTTCAACCACACATGAATAGGAGATGTCATAAGCCCCATAATGACTTGAAATGGGTGAATTACCATGCCAATTTTCGCAAAACTAGGTAGAGTATTTTTTTGTGCATGTAGGCATTCTATAAAGAATTGAAGTGAAACAAGGGCATGGATCCTATAAAATATCATTCTAGCCAATCAGGCGATGCCACGTGGCACCACATGGATCAAACGGCCCACAAACAGAAGTGTCCGAGGCCATCCAACAGTGTAGCACACATATTAGTCAATGGGACCCACCTGGAAGTCACCCCGTGGAAGCACATCAGAAATGGTCAACATTTCTGTTCGGCCGACTAGGGGGTTCGGCCGAACCCTTCCTGGCGCCAAACTCGGTCAGCTTCCACGTGTCGACTCCTTGTGGTGCCCTGGTCACGATGAAGACTGATTCGCGCGCTTTTGGTGGCGGGAATTGACCCTTCTCCAAGCTATAAATAGGACCCCTCACTTCAACACACACCACTTGAGTATTCATCCATTGTATCCACTACTCTCCATATGTTTGGAAGAGTATAGGCTGTAGAGAGGAGAGTCTCTAGTCCATAGTCCAAGTAGGAGAGGAGTAGAAGGAGTATCTCCCCAATTTCCAATTGGGAAAGGTATGGCTCTTATATTCCTATTTGTATTTGTGACTTTTTCTTAATAAAGATGTACAGTCTTCCATTGTTCATATACTTGGATGAAGTGTTTCTTGTTTTATTGTGGATTCCATGTATGTTGTAGGAGTAGTATTTATGATTATGCTATACCATTATCATTATATCATCATAAACACTACAAACCTCCACTATTGTCTAATTAGCTATGACATGATTATGTTAACATGAATCACTTATGCTATGAATTAACATTGGTTCCACAATGATTTAGTTCATTGCCTTAGGATGGCTTGTGCCTAGGCTCTTTAGGTAATTACTTAATATGCTAGCATGGTGCTAGGATAGAGAGTAGCGTCGAATGTCTCGTAGACCCACGGATTGAAGAGGTAGGCAGTAGGTGGTGACAACCCTATCTGTCCTTTGTACCTCTCCACGTTCGTCTATGCCACAGGCTCTTGGCGGGAGTTATCCTAGTATTGCTAGAGTTAAACCAATGCCCGATGTGTTAATCCACATAGCATGAGAATTCATAATTGACATGATCATTAGTAACTAACTTAGACTATGTATATGTACATTAGAAGCATTGTAGGAGTGTCTACATAACTCTTAGCCTAGTCCCTCTTTAACCACATTATCCCATTAGGATAGAATGCTCTTGTGTGTGTCACACCACTCCAATTTATCATCTATCCTTCCTTGCTAGAACCTTACCTAGATCAACCTAGCCTCTCCACTTGATGATTGCTTTACTTCCATCTAGCCTTCCTTTGGAAGAACATAAATGGCACCCTCTGGGAATACTCTTAGAGGGGAAATGCTACATTGATAGTTTCAGTGCGCTTGCAGATTTATATGTATAATCTAAAATCTATTAACAAACATATATGGCACCACTGCTAGAGATGATTGTTAGTAGTGCATAGGAATCGTCAACAGTGATCGCAAGTATGTGATTGTGAGACTGTGGTTTTTACATGGTTCGGGCCGCAAGAGCGTAACACCCTACTGCACGGTGAGGTTGTATTGATGGGGTGTGTGTGTGTGTCAATGCATAGATTTGGGATCCTTTATAACGGTGGCGGTCTGGTCCTCTTATAGACAAGGCCAGAAGCCTTACAAGTGGGGTTCGGGGCCCGACGGGTGGCCTCGGATGATTTTATCCTAAAGATCTTAGGATTCTCGCATAAGTTTCCTCTGACTGCGGCTTGAAGACTCGTCGTCTTGCCGCCTAAGTCCCTAGTGGCCCATGCGTAGTCATTGATGATGGCAGGGAATGTCCTGTCCAACTGTCGCCGTCGCTGTAAGCTACCCACTTGGCGCAGTGGGGTAGGCCTATGTCTTCTTCACTGTGATGAGATTGGGTGCATCGGTACCTTATAGTAGGCGTGCGCCGCGTCATGCGCCTGGGGAAGATGCATGTATTCAATGCTTGATTTATACAAGGCGCACCACCCTCTTAACTCTCGCAACCAGCCATCTAGGGCAAGTTGCAAGATACATGGTGGCTCGGGAGCTAGCCTCTGTGGTGGTGGCCAGGTCTCGTTTCGTGAACCACTTGGCAGCCCCGAAGCCCGTGCATGAGTAAAGCGGGGGATCCAGGGCCGCGGGACACATGTTGGAGCTGGAGCCTGCCTCTATGAGAGGTGGCCTGTCTGGTGCCTCGAACAACATGGCAACCTTGGAGCCCTCTCCCACAGGGCAGCAGGATCTCGCCTTGTTGGACACGTGACTGCTTGGGAGCTCGACCCCAAGGGGGAGCTGGATTCTCCCTTCGGATCCATGTGGATACTTCGGACCCTATATCTGAGGTAGAGGGGTACGGGCCTTTTGGACATGTGGCACCCTCAGACCCTGCCTTGGAAGAAAGGCAGGACTCCTAGGTGGCTTTAGCTTGTGCTTGAGGGTACTCGATATGCCAGGTACCGATAGTTGCCCCAGGGTCCACCCAGGGGGAGGCAATGAGCCCGAGGGTGGAGCCCTATACCTGCTTTCCCATGCCGTCTTTTGATTTTGTCTTGATAAGTCGAAGATGTGCGTGCCTCTTTTCATCGTGGCGATGCGTCCCCCTTTGGTTGAGCACTCGCGGCGAAGGGATCTTTGCTTGCTGCAGCTTCTCTATCGTGACAATTCCCAATGCAACTGTTGCACTTCTGATACTTTTACTTCCGCCTTTATGGGAACCGTCGGGTTTCCTTCTCAGATATAGGTCCGCTCGGGCCAATCTCTTTGACAAGGGACCTGGGTCGTGCCGTCAGGGACGCTGCGGGTTTTGGCCCTATGCGATTTGCATGCTGCACTCAATAGTCATCAGGGTGTTAAAAAGGAAACCTTTGTGAGCAAAGGTTGTTCTTCACTTACGCACACCCCAATGTTTGAGCCTTCGTCTTCCTCATTGAGCATTCACCCTTTCTCCACCTTTGAGGTTTTTGACTCCTGCTCCAATTGACTCAACCTTGCCTCCTTCCCGCATGAAGGACATAGCGTCCGTGACGAGGCTATTTGGGTGGGAGAACTGTAAAAGCCCTAATTTTGTAAACATTTTTCTCATCAGTTATATGAATCCGTTTTAAACATAAGAAATAAATTCTCACATGAATTGATGCCTACATGTGAAATGATAGGGATTCAAAATTTTTCTTTAAACTCATGTTCAATTGTAACATTAGAGTATACTGAAACAAATGATCCTCAACTAGGTGGTTAACAATAGTGAAAATTAGTGAAAATTATGTTTGAGATTAAAACAATTTTTACTATTTAATTTCCAATGTACCATAACACTGAATTTTAATCACATTCAAATGACCATGTTCAAACTACACACTATGGTGTATTTGCATCACACAATTCGATTCAAATATTCAAGATAACTTACATTTCAAATTGGGTAATTTTTGGAACGGGTTTGATATTTATTTCAATGGAAGCGTTGAAAAAGGATTTGAATTCAAATTTGGATTTGAATCTGAAACAAACCGTGTCGAATTTGAAATCTGATTGCAGATTTGGAGTCCTCACATTTTTATTAGCTGGCATACCAATTTTGGGAAATTTTAAACACAATCTTCATCAGTGAATTAAAAGACCAGAGGGGTGCTTGAGATAGCCTGTAGGGCCCACCTGACAGCCTCACAACCTTCAGACCGACTCTGTTCGGTTGTTCCCAGGGCGCCAGCGAGCTGATTGCTGCTTTCTTGCATGGTATCATTGGATCCGGTTTTCGAGGGCCCCATCGAGGAGTGCGAGGAGACAGGAGCGGAAGAGGTTAAGGATGCCGCTAAACATGTCGTCACGCAGTTTGCCAGGGATTGAGGCAGGCAGCCCGCCTTTGTATCCCGGGTTTGCCACTTTGTAAATATTCATTACTGAATTTGACTTTATGTTTGGTTTCTTGGTTTGTCTTGTGCTTCTCAAATAGTTTCTCTGAGTCCTTGGTTGCGTAAAGCTTGATGATTTTTTGTCGAGTTCGTTAGTTTTTGAGGGACCAACGATCGCACAGTTGACATGACCGATTTGTCGTCAGTTGACGTCCTGCCTATGGAACCACCTTAGAGGCCCCCTGATAGATGTGGCCAGTTGGTTGGACACACCTACCACTTGATCGTAGGATGTCTTTGATGGGCCCCTAGTGGAGCAGGGGAGTTTGAGTGGATGACTTCAGTGGGGCCCCTGGTGCCAAGCTTTTGTTTGAGTTGGGACGTCGGCGGCAGGCCTCCTGAGTGGTGCTAGAGCTGGATACTTCGACATTACCCACCATCGTTGCAGAGTAATTGACAGTAGGCTCCTTGGAGGTGTCGGAGCTGGAGACTCCAGCGTCGCCCACCATCGTCGTAGAGACATTGACAGCAGGCCCCTTGGGAGGTGCTAGAGCTGGATGCTCTATCATCGCCCACCATCATCGTAGATACGTTGACGGCAGGCCCATTGGGAGGTGCCAGAGCTGGCTGCTCTGGCGTCACCCACCATCATTGTAGAGACATCGACAGCAAGCCCCTTGAATGGTGCTGAAGCTGGCTGCTCCAGCATCGCCCACCATCGTAGAAGAGTCGTCGACGGTAAGCCCCCTGGGAGATGTCGGAGCTGGATGCTCCGACATTGCCTACCATCATTGTAGAGATGTATATGGCAGGCCCCTTGGGAGGTGCCACAGATAGATGCTCTGGTGTCGTGCACCACTGATGTGTAGCACTTTGACGGCAGGCCCCCTGGGAGGTGCCTGAGCTGGATGCTCCAACGTCGTCCACCACCGATGTGTAGCACTTGGATGGCAGGCCCCTAGTGTACAGGTTACCACAAGAGAACTCTATTAGCAACAAGAGCGGGACGAGAGAGTGTACTCATGAATCAGCGCCTGTTGTTGTCTTCGACGTGCTGGGACATCAACGGCGAGCCCCCTGGGTGGTGCCGGTGCTTGCTGCTCTGATGTCGACCGCCATTTTCCCAAAGTCGTCCACGACAGGCCCCCTAGGAGGTGCCGTAGCTAGATACTCCAGCGCTGCCCACCATCATCATAGAGACATCGACGATAGGCCCCTTGGGTGGTGCTGGAGCTGGATGCTCTGGTGTCGTCCACCACCGATGTGTAGCACTTTGACTGCACGACTGCTGGGAGGTGCCGGAATTGGATGCTCCGGCTCGTCCATCACCGATGTGTAGCACTTCGACGGTAGACCCCTGGTGTACAGGTTACAACAAGATAACCCTGTTAGCAACAAGAGTGAGACAGGAGAATATACTCACGAATCAGCGCTTGTTGCTATCTTGGACGTGCTGGGACATCGACAGCGGGCCCCCTGGGTGGTGCCGGAGCTGACTACTCTGGCATCGCCCACCATCATCGCAGAGTTGTCGACGGCAGGCCCCCTGGGAGGTGCCAAAGCTGGATACTCTAGCGTCGCCCACCATCGTCGTAGAGACGTTGACGGCATTTGCATGGGAGGTGTCGGAGCTGGATGCTATAGCGACGCCTACCATCATTGTAGGGAGATTGATTTCAGCCCCCTTGGGAGGTGTTGAAGCTGGATGCTATGGCGTTGTCCACCACCAATGTGTAGCACTTCAATGGCAGGCCCCTTGGGAGGCGCTAGAGCCGGATGCTCTAGCATTATCCACCACAGATGTGTAGCCCTTCGATGGCAGGACCCTGGTGTATAGATTACCACATGAGAATCCTATTAGCAACAAGAGTAGGACTAGAGAGTGTACTGATTAATCAGTGCTTGTTGCTGTCTTTGACATGCTGGGACGCTGACGGTGGGCCCCATGGGTGGTGCCGGAGCTGGCTGCTCCAACGTTGCCCACCATCATCGCAGAGTCGTCAACTGTAGACCCCTGGGAGGTGCCGGAGCTAGATACTCTGGCGTCGCCCATTATCGTCGTAGAGACATTGATGACATGCCCCTTGGGTGGTGCTGGAGATGGATGCTCCGACATCACATACCATCATCGTAGAGACGTCGATGGTAGACGCCTTGGGAGGTGCAGGAGCTGGATGCTCCGGCGTCGTCCACCACTGATTTGTAGTAATTTGCCGGCAGGCCCCCTGGAAGGTGCCGGAGCTATATGTTTCGGCATTGTCGACCCCCAATGTGTAGCAATTTGATGGTAGCCCCCTAGTGTACAGGTTCCCACAAGAGAATCCTATTAGCAACAAGAGCAAGACGGGGGAGTTTACTCACGAATCAGCACTTGTTGCTGTCTTCAATGTGCTGGGATGTCAGCGACGGACCCCCTCGATTGTGCCGGAGTGTTCTGCTTTGGTGTCACCCACCATCATCGCATAGTTGTCGACAGTAGGCCCCTGGGGAGGTGGCAGAGCTGGATACTCCAGTGTCGCCCACCATCGTCCTAGAGACGTCAACGGTAGGATCCTTGGGAGGTGCCGGAGATGGATGCTCTGGCGTCGCCCACCATCATTGTAGATACATTGACAGCAGGCCCATTAGGTTGTGTCGGAGCTTGTTGCTCCGGCATCGCCCATTATCGTAGTATAGTCATCGATGGCGCGCCCCCTGGTAGGTGCCGGAGCTAGCTGCTTTAGTGTCACCTACCATCGTCGTAGAGACGTCGACTGCAGGCCCCAAGTGTACAGGTTACCACAAGAGAACCTTATTAGCAACAAGAGTGGGACAGAGAGTGTACTCACGAATCAGTGCTTGTTGTTGTCTTCAACGTGTTGGAACGTCGACGTGTGATACCTTGTGAGGCGCCGGAGCTGGCTGTACTGCACACCTGGTAAAGGAGAGACTAGTTCGCTCGCCGGTTTTACCTTTTCCTCTTGCTTAGCTTTGTCATGTCTTACTGTCCTGAGCTGACACACAGGGCTTGGGTAATTCAATGCATTAGTGCTTCGGGGTCCGGCTCCCGCCGTCCTTAAGTTTTGAACTTTCTGGCCCCCAGTACTTGGTCGTAGCACTGAGAGGCAGGGCATGTGTGGTTAGGGTACAGGACAAGACTAAGCAGTTCACACACCCTGGACCTCCGTCTTGGCATAGACCTTTCATGAGAGGCCGTTTGGCGTCACATGACTCCACAGATGGGGGCAGCCGAGAGAACCCCTCACACATTGCAGGTACCTCAAGCAGGCCCACTTGCAGTAGGTTTGCACAACTCCAACAAGGGTGAGATACAAAATGCATTACCGTTTGCACGTCTAGCATGATATTTAAATGAACATTGTTTGGGAAACATGAAGTATGATAGTGATTCTTTTATATAGATATTCATATAAGGAGACAAACTTATACAAATGAGGGCAACTATTTGCTTTCGGATGTCGAGGGAGGCAGGGTGCATAGGCTTAGGGTTCGGGACCAGGTTAAGCTGATTGCGCACATCAGACCTGACCCTCCTAGAGCTTGGTTATCCTAAATGCTGCTCCTAAACTCTATGGAAACCTCTATACTATTCTACTAAGCTAATATTAACATATAGGGGTGCCCAAAGCTCCGAGGATAGCAATGACGGTTGTCAGGCAACTTGTCGTCGATAGCTACCAGTGGGGCGATGATCGGGCGACCTACTTTCTGCCTTGTCCCCCCGCCTTGCGAGTGGTCTGAGCAAAGCCAGAACTGATCTTGACAGCTTTGATGGGAGCATCGGTGCTGTCGGAAGGCTGCGGATGTGGTGCAGCGGGTGAGCCACGCTGGCGCGAGCTTGGCGAAAACGGACTTGGTCCAGCACCGCCCTGGGCTGGTGTTGGGTCTACTGTGAAGGGCTGGAGCTTCTCCAGGGCTAACACTGCAACAGTGCGGTCTCTACGGAACTTGAGGACGCTGGATGGGGTCGGCATCTTCAGGACAAGGTAGCCGTAGTGGGCTACTGCCATGAATCGGTACAAGGCAGGCCTACCGATAATATCGTTGAAGGGGAGGTTGATGTCCGCGATGTCAAACATGATGCTCTCTGTCTTGTAGTTGTTGGGTGTCCCTAAGGTCACCCTGAGGTTGATGTTGTCGTACGAGATGATGTTCCATAGCCCCACCCCCGAGAACGGGCTCGAGGTGGTGAGCTTGGACACCGGGATCTAGAGGTGGTCGAAGGCCGCACATCTGATGAGGTGGAAGCCGTCCCTGCCATCTATAAAGACAAAGTGGTGCTTGATGTTGGCAATGGTGGGGTCGACGAAGAGAGGCAGGATCCCGGCTCCCGCCATGTTCTTGGGGTAGTCAGAGGCATCGAAGCTCATGGCATCTCCTTCCACTTGTGGTGCTGCACCGGAGCATTGGAGTCCTCGTCTTGGTGGACCACCTTGACGGCCCTTTCCTGCTTCTGGTACTCCATCTCCTCGCTGTCGTTGAATATTGGGTCAACCTTCTTCTTGCCCTCCCGCTGGCAAAAGGGAGCGCTGTTGGGACGTTGTTGCGCTCGCTCTTGGTATCGCTCTGCGCATCTCTTGATCTCTCAGCACTCGCCCGTGGTGTGATCACAAGTCTTGTGCCCCGGTCAGGGCTCAACGCCATCGTCAGTAGTAGGTGGCTGACATGAACATTTATCAGAGCGTGGGGGTCTTCCTCCACCGGTCCCCGCTGCTGCGGCGACGGGTGACCCATGTAGCGGCTTGTTATGGTCGTGCCCCGATTTTTCTTCTTACTTTTGCCGCTACCCAGGGTAACAACACCTTCGCTGGTCTAGATGACTCCGCCCACTCCGGGGGCATGCTGGGTGTACCAATCACGGCCTTCTACCGCCCTGGCGCACCAGTCGGCGATGAAGAAGCACTAGGATACATCTTGCACATTGTGCATAGCTAGCTTCTTATCTTCCTGTCATGCACTCCTTGCCGAAATGCCACTATGACAGAAGCATTTGGGATGTTGGGGATGGAGTTGCGTACCTGGGAGAAATGATTGATGAATGATCGCAGCGTCTCCTTGGGTTGCTGGCGCACAACATGGAGGTCGAGCTTGGTGCCGGGGCGCGTGTAGGAGCTGCCTAAGTTCGCCGTGAACTGCCGGCATAGCTCATACCAAGAGGTTATGGACCCCTCAGACAGGTTCATTAGCCATGACTGGACTGAGCCGATCAGTGTGACGGGGAAGTAGTTCACCAGGACAGATCATCTGCTCCTACAGCAAGGAGTGTCGTGGTGTAGATCTGCAAGAACTCGGCTGGGTCGACACTCCCGTCAAACTTCTCCGGCAGGTGTTGCCGGAACTTGCACCACCATGTCATCAGGCGGATATATGGTACCAAGGCCATGAACCCTCCTATGGGCTTCGCCGGGGAGGCGTACAGAATACCATACCCTAAAGGGGCTTGTTGCGTAACATGCAGCTGCTGCGGAGCCTGCTGCTGTGGTGCCGACTGAGCCAGGTACTACTACTGCGGCACCTGTTGCACAGAGTGCTGCAGGGGGCGGTCTACCACACATAATCCTAGTGAGGCGGCGACAGAGGATTTACCTGCGGTGCTCCTCGGATGGAGGACGCCTCCTGCTCAGGCCCATTAGGGCCGTACTCGGCGTCAAGATTGCACCATCTCTCCCAGTGCTGCTGAATGATGACGCGACCATCTATCTGAGCTTGACGACAGTAAAGCTCGGCCCTCAGGTCCTCTGTGGGGATCCAACCAGTGCTAGCCAGCCTGGTGGAATGGGAGTCGAAGGTGTGACAGTGTATGGATGATGTGCGCAATAGTGACACGTGATGCCTCCCTTTATTGGGGGAGTTGATGGCCGCAACGATGATGTGGTTGATGTCTTGGACCCACTGCGGAGCCGCTCCATGGGAAGCATTCAAGGACGGTGGGTGGTGGAGATGTCTTTGGTTGCTACCACAGTGCTCTCTAGACTTGCGGTCGGCGGCTTCGAGGGCGCGGACTGGGTCGGAGTGTGCCGCTCGAGTGATGGATATGTTCACCAAATGGCGGCCTCGGAAACCGCCATCCACGGGCTTGATTAACACCATTGCGGTGAAATCTCAACCACTTTTTTGAGGAAAAAACCCCTACCTGGCATGCAAAATGTCGAAGTGTTATTGCAACACCTCCCCTGGATCTGCTATGGAGCAACCCATGGAGGTTATTTGATTGGCACGGCTTAGTCCTCTATTGGGTGATCGCGTGTATGGGATTGTGAGACTGTGGTTTTTACGTGGTTCGGGCCGCAAGAGCGTAACACCCTACTCCACAGTGAGGTTGTATTGCTGGTGTGTGTGTGTGTGTGTGAATGCGTAGATTGAGGATCCTTTGTAACGGTGGCAGTCTCGTACTTTTATAGACAAGGCTAGTTGCCTTACAAGTGGGGTCTGGGGCACAACAGGTGGCCCTGGGGCGATTTTATCCTAAAGATCTAAGGCTTCTCGCATAAGCTTCCTTTGACCGTGGCTTGAATACTTGCCGTCTTGCCGCCTCAGGGGCCAGTGGCCTATGCGTAGTCGTTGATGATGGCAGGGAATGTCCCGTCCAACTGCCCTGTTGCCGTAACCTACCAACTTGGCGGACTGGGATAGGCCTGCGACGTCTTCACTGTGATGCGATTGGGCGCTGTCGTACCCGACAGTAGGCGTGCGCTATGTTGTGCACATGGGGAAGACACGATTCTTCAATTCTTGATTTAGACAAGGTGCACCGCCCTCTTAACTCCTGCAATCCACCATCCGGGGTAAGTTGCAGGGTACATGGTAGCTCAGGAGCTAGCCTATCCAGGGGAGGTCGGGTCTCGATCAGTGAACCACGTGGCAGCCCCAGAGCCCGTGCATGAGTAGTGCGGGGGATCCAGGGCCGTGGGACACATGGTGGAGCTGGAGCCGCCTATACATGAGGTGGCCTATCTGGTGCCTCGAACCACATAGCAGCACCGGAGCCCTCTCCCTCAGGGGAGTGGGATCCCGCCCTGCTGGACACGTGGCCGCTTGGTAGCTCGACCCAAAGGGGGAGATAGATTCTCTCTTGGGGTCCATGTGGATACTCCAAACCCCGTATCTAAGGTAGAGGGGTTCGGGCCTTCTAGACACGTGGGCCTTGGACCCTGCGTTGGTATGAAGGCAAGACTCCTAGGCGGCTTTAGCTTGTGCGTGAGAGTACCCGGTATGCCGGGTACCGACAGCCGCCAATACAATGTCTATGATCCAGACAACATTGCTTGTGTAAAAATAAGTGTCCCAAAATTTTCAGGAAAAGAAGATGCAAATGCATATCTAGAGTGGGAGGAGCAACATAACCAAACTTCTAGAGTGCATAATCTATCTTATCAAAGGCGTGTAAATCTTGCTTTCGTCCAGTTTTCTGGTTATGCTCTCGCTTGTTGGAATCAAATACAAAAAAATTAACTTGTGTTGGGACGTGATCATATCAACACATGGAATGAGATGAAGATGACAAGACACTTTTTATCATTCAGCTATCAACAAGACCATCATAATAGGTTGCAAAAATTGAGACAAGGCAGCAAATCAATTGATGATTGTTACAAGGAAATGGAGCTGCTATTGATTCAATTAGTAGTTAGAGAAGTTGAAGAGTCAAAGATGGCAAGATTTTTGCATTGTCCTAATGCTGAAATCTCTAATTTTGTTGAGATGTTTCCATGCCACAATCTACAGAGCCTTGTTGATCAAGCTATGCGCACCGAAAGAAAAATTCAGCAAGCTTGACGAAGTCGATCCTATGGTGGTCGATTCATTTTGTGAGATCTATGTGTGCTGAATATATTGGCCATGACAATAAAAGTTTTGAATACTGCCAAAACACCCTTTTAACAAGGTCCGACTCTAGGTCCGAGCTCTGGCAAGGTCCAACAATAGGTCCGACTTGTTTTGATTAGTTGTGGCAAGGTTCGGTGCTAGATTGCAATGGTTTGCTTTTAACTTGCAATGTTTTGAACTTGCTTTACACTTATGGAAAGTTTGCTTGGTATTCTTTTACTATGTTTTTGATGAGTTTATGCTGATAATGGTGGCTAATATTTTTTCTATAGTTTGCAAATGCTTATGTGAGGTGCTCACATAAGGTGTTGTGGTTTCGGATTAACGTGAGTTAAGTCGAGGACTTGTGCTTAGAAGTATTGGTTGTTTATTCATGTGCAGGTGTTGATTGTGTTCAAGACATGGCTGGTGACAGGATCCATTGAACTAGTCTTAGGGAGAAGATGAGGTTCAACGACCAAGTTCGGGAGGAATTGTGGTTGAGTTGATCGAGAGGTTGTGTAGCACGCTTCAGTCAAGAACAATGCATATGAAGGTATCGTGGACGTCATTGGAAGATGTTTGCACATGTGCAAGGAGTGCATGGATGTGGCTACATGGTTCCAAGGCGTGATGAAGAAATGTGAACG
Organism: Tuctoria greenei; assembly: GCA_036927565.1. Classification (NCBI taxonomy): domain Eukaryota; kingdom Viridiplantae; phylum Streptophyta; class Magnoliopsida; order Poales; family Poaceae; genus Tuctoria; species Tuctoria greenei. The sequence continues at coordinate 205,348,415 of JAYESD010000001.1, forward strand.
TAAAGAATTAGTCAGAAAGGTCCAACCGACTAGGTTATGGATTCAGACTGCAGCTGAGTCGTGTTTGACTCAAATATGGAAAGATTTGAGTTGGTTATGATAGAATTTTGTGCGGGTCACGAAGTTGAGTTGTTTTTAGGAATGCGAGATACATTCCTAAGGTGTTTGGAAGTCTTAAGATTGCTTCTATTTGCGTATAGAAGAGTCTTGAGCAGTTATGGAAAGTTTCGCTGGAAATTGAGTAAGATACCAGTCCTAGTTTGATTTGGGTTGGCTGGTTATATAAGAAAGGGAGGCCAGAGCTCGTGGTGCACGGATTTTGGGCTGTTCCTCTTGTGTTCTACTGAATGAACATCGTACTTTAAAGGAACTTTTGTTCCTTGTTCGTCTGTCTTCCTTCAGAAAAGTTTTCTCGTCGAGTTTCTCCACAACACTATCTTGCTTCGGTGGTTTTATCATAACTCGAGTGTTACAAATCCAATATACGTGATTCTTCTTGAGTTTTCTTCAAATCTTGATTGTATATTATCTGTAAAAATTTCATAGTCATTAGATTTGTGGTTTTTGATCTACACGAGGTTCTTTGCAGTGTTACCGATCTGGTTTTAACTCGGTAGAACAGATTGACCTGTGTTTGATCTTTTGATTGTAACTTGAGTTTTTATTTATGGTTTTATGTGATTCTTGTTGTCGTGTCTTCTTGAATTGATTATCTACAATATCAACTACTTTTGTCCCAATTGATCAAATTTAGATTGGTTGCACACACGATTTCTTTAATAGATCAGTTTTCTACCGATGGGTTTTTGTTGCTTCCGTTGAAATAGTTGTAATATACCATTCACCCCTCTCTGGTAGCTTTTCACGTGCTCTTTGATCCTACAATTGATATTGGAGCCACAATGCTCTAATATTTGTGATTTGCATGTGTTTTGAATAATCATCATGGTGAAATACTCCGCCAAACCTTGTGTGTTTAGTGGTATTGATTTTCAGGTTTGGAAGGCACCCATGGAGGCTTTCATTTAGGCACAAGGCTTTGCGATATGGGAAATTTTGTACACACCTTACGAGGTGCTGTCAAATGATCAATTTACGGCTACAAATATGAGATATGTCGACAACAACAACAACAAGGCTCGGAACTTGATCATACAAGGATTAACTCAAAGCGACTTCGACCATGTTGCTCACCTTCGATCTGCGTACGATGTTTGGAATGCTCAATGTAATTAGCACGAAGGATCCAATAAGATAAAGGAGGTAAGGCAAATCATGTTCAAAAAGGAGTACATGCGCTTTGAGATGCAACCAGGTGAGTCTATCGACGACTTCTTTGCTCGCTTTAATAAAATTCTCAGCAACTCGCATAGCATCAATGTTAACTTTTTAGATGCTGAGGATGCTAGACAATTACTAAGTGCATTAGACATGTCAATTTGGGAGACAAAAGTCATTTCTATTCGTGAATCTATGTCATGTATACACTTACTTTAGATGTTCTATATTCTAAATTGAAAACTCATGAAATTGACATCATCTTACGTAAGAACCCCAACAAGTCTCTTGCATTTGTTCTCAACGAGACATGCCTAGCTCTGGCCAATCTTCATCTTGTGGAACACTTGCCTTGTTGTACTCTCTAACCCTTGAACAGATTGAAGAATTTCCAGAGGAAGAACTTGCACTCATCTCTACTCGGTTCTCAAAGCATTGCAAAATGTGAGAACTAGAAGGAGAGGGAGTGTCGGACCTCAATGATGCTTCAAATGTGGTAAGATGGGACATTTTCGCATGGATAGCCCTAACCGTTTAGGTACTACTTCCCGTGATGAAAAGCAAACAAGGACGAAGCACTCCTCTACAAACAACAACAAGAAAAGGAAGGGTTTTACAGGACGCCAATTGGTGAATAGCTTTATCTCCGCACTTCAAGAACTTGGCTCGACCGATGTGGACCTTAGAAGTGATGAATATGAAGATGATTTGGCAAACTTGTGCTTCATGGCGGGCAAGTTAAGATCAAGTTTGGAGGAGGCAGAACACAACAGCGACAATGAAGAGGTATGTCCTTCTTGCGGATAAAGGTGTGTTGGTATTTCTCGTGCCACTGTTATAGTTAAGAAAAAGGACAAAAAGCTTAGAGACAATGTCGTTAAAATTGAGTCACTAGAATATGAAAATAATCGTTTGAAATCTTTGTTTCCTAGTGATGATTCTATTTCCTCATGTGATTTAATATATGAACAATTGTCCAATCTAAGAAGTGCACACAACTCCACACTTGATAAACTTGAGTTAGAGATTAAAAAGAACAGAGATCTTGCTGCATTTAATGACAAAAACTTTAAAGATGCTAGCTGTTCTACAATTGATTTGCATTGTTCTACTCGTGATTATCTTTATAAAAAACTACAAGATGCTATGAATGAGATTTCTATGTTGAACAATGCTTTACGTTCTCATGAAGTTAAATATTGTTCTAATTGCAAACTAAAAGGAAGAACTTCATGTCAAATCTGCCTAGGTTTGTCTAATAAACTTGATGACATGAATAGGACACTAGAGCATTTTTGTAATGGGAATAAAAATCTAAACTTGCTAATGAATTCTTCCAAGTCTTGAAATGATAAAACTAGTTTAGGTTTTGATTCTCATGCTCATGCTAAGGCACATCCACCTAAAATTGTAAAGTTTTTAGGAAGTTGTTTGATTCAAACAGTTCCTAAACATAAAGAATTGGTTTTCAAATCTGCAGGGGTGTTGTCTCATTCAACTTTTAATAAACATGTTGCTTGCTTATCTAGACATGAACACAAAGTTAACTTTCATTGTACACACTATAGTAGAGAAGATCATGTCATAGATTTTTCTTATAGACTAGCTAAACAACAGAAAAAGGAAAGAATGCAAGCTAGATCTCATAACTCTCATGCAACATTTGTTGCACATGCTAAACCAAATATCAAGATCATGCAACCTGCAGTTATGAGTAAAAAACATGCAAAGTTTGCTCAGAAAACTACCGCTACACATGTAATACCTAATAAATCAGTAGTTGGGTACAAGAATATTCAAACTTTGACTCATAAACCTGTTGTTTTATCTTATCTTTTGCATGTAATTTCTAATGGGCATCGTGTGACTCAGTACTAGATTCTTAAATGCCTTTTAACTAACCCCATTATTGAGTCATCAACGTATTGTGCTGCTATGTAGGTTACACGCTTGAGGAAGGCCATTTGTATTGTGGATTCAGGTTGCTCACGCCACATGACCCATAAAAAGAATGGTTCTCCTCCCTCTCTTTTGTGTCACATGTAGAGAACTTTACATTTGCCGATAATTCTTCAACTCCTATAATTGCTAAGGGTTTGGTTAGAGTAAATAATCACTACACTTTCAAGGATGTGGCACCTGTTAAAAATTTGAAATACAACTTTCTTTCCGTTTCACAATTGGTAGATGAAAATCTGGAAATTATTTTCACTAGAAATCGCTGCAAGGTTGTAGATTTAAACAGTGAGCTTATTTTTAACATGTCTCGGTTTGGAAGAGTTTTTAAAGCTGATTTTGATATGTCATCCTCCAAGCATAGGTGTCTAGATGCTAATGATTCAAAGGACTTATATTTTTGGCATCGTAGACTTGGTCAGGTAGGCTTTGATCATCTAATTTGTGTTAGTGCTCTTGATCGCATACGTGGGCAGCCTAAGCTTAAAGGGGACAAAGAAATTGAGTGCTCTTCTTGTAGACATGCTATGATGGTTGCATGTTCACATCCTCCTCTCACAATGACCATGACTACTAAACCGGGTCAACTTTTGCACCTTGACACCGTAGGTCCTTCATGTGTTCAATCTTTTGGAGGTAAATAGTATGTTCTTGTGATTGTTGATGATTTTTCTAGATACTCTTGGGTTTACTTTATGGCATATAAGAATGAAGCTTTTAGTCACTTTAAAACTTTATTTCTTAGATTATCATTTTAAAAGCAATTGATCACCCAATATCTTTAAAAGCAATTAGAAGTGATAACATAATTGAATTTAAAAATCAATCGTTTGATCATTTTTGTGCTAAAAATGGAATAGATCATCAATTTTCTTCACCTTATGTACCTCAACAAAATGGTATCGTAGAGGAAAAGAACAGAACCTTACCTGAGATGTCTAGGACTATGCTCGATGAATATCAAACTCCTAGGAAATTTTGGGCTTACGCAATTGCAAGCGCTTGTTAGGTCTCAAATCTTGTTCTCTTGCGTGATAGGCTAGAAAAAACACCATATGATCTTCGGTTTGGACATAGGCCTATTGCCACCCACTTCTGAGTTTTGGTTGCAAATTCTTTGTTAAAAAACATGGTAATCTTGATAAATTTGAATCTAGATCCATTGATGGCATGTTTCTTGGTTATCCATCTCATACTAGAGGCTATCGTGTTCTTTTACTTGACACTAACAAAATTGTGGAGACTTGTGAGGTTTCTTTTGATGAAGCTAGCACAGGTACTAGATCTAATATTGCAGGTCCATATCCATATCCGCACGGGGAGAGTATTTTCATCGAAGAAGATGAAGAAGTGGTGCTACTGCCCGAAAATTCAGAAGCATATGACGTTGATCGCGCTACTGATTTTGCACCACAACCAGCACCAACAACTACTGCAGCTGGTACAGATCATCCTCAAGCCACGAGTTCTTCGATCTGTGATGAACATGAAGAACAAGGAGCTTGTGAACTGTCTACTCCTTGAATCCTCAAAAGTCATCCTCCACAACAAATCATTAAGAGCTTGCATGAACGAGTCACACGGTCCATGTTTTGCGATCTAAACACTCACGCTCATACTGCTTTTGTTACTTCTTTTGAACCCAAAGATATATCACGCGCACTCTCTAATGAATCTTGGATTATTGCCATGCAAGAAGAGTTAGAAAATTTTGAAAGAAATAATTTGTAAACTTGTACCTCCACCTCAAGGTCACACTTTAATTGGAACTAAATGGGCGTTTAAAAATAAAAAAAAGTGAGGATGGGGTTGTGGTTAGGAATAAGGCTAGGTTGGTTGCTCAAAGTTTCAACAAGTTGAAAGTCTAGATTTTGATGAAACTTTTGCTCCTGTTGCTAGATTAGAAGCTATAAGAATTTGTTTAGCTTTTGCTGCATCTAAAGGTTTTAAGTTTTATCAAATGGATGTTTAAAGTGCTTTTCTTAATGGCTACATAGATGAGGAGGTTTATGACAAGCAACCACCAGGTTTTGAAAATCTAGACTTACCTAATCATGTTTACAAACTGTCCAAAGCCTTGTACGGTCTCAAACAAGCTCCTAGAGCATGGTATGATAGGCTAAAAACATTCTTACTTGAAAAGGGGTTTACCATGGGCAAGGTTGATAAATCTCTTTTTGTGCTTAAGCATGGCAATGACTCATTATTCATTCAAGTGTATGTGGGTGATATTATATTTGGTTGTTCTTCTCATGATCTTGTGTGCAAGTTTTCAGCTATGATGAGTTTGGAATTTGAAATGATTATGATGGGAGAACTCACGTACTTTTAGGGACTGCAAATAAAGCAAACCAATAAAGGTACCTTTGTGCATCAAACGAAGTATACAAAAGACCTTCTTAAGCGCTTCAACATAGACAAAAGCAAGACTCTTTGGACACCAATGGGTACAGCAATGACACTTGAACTTGACGAGGATGGTGAACCTGTGGATCAAAAATATTATAGAAGCATGATCAGATCACTTCTGTACCTCACGGCATCAAGACTGGACATACAATTCAGCGTATGTCTTTGTGCACGGTTTCAAGCTTCCCCACGTGCTTCACATCGTCAAGCCGTCAAAAGGATTCTCAGGTACTTACATGGAACCCATGAATTTGGCATTTTTATTCCTTATTCCTCAATCATTAATTTGAAAGCCTTTTCGAGTGCTGATTTTGGGGTTGTAGGATTGATTGGAGAAGTACTTCGGGTGCTTGTCATTTTCTTGGTAATTCACATGTTACTTGGTCCTCTAGAAAACAAAGTTCAGTTACACAATCAACAACCGAATTGAATATGTAGCTGCTGCTAGCGCTTGCTCAATAATTTTTTGGATTGTTCAAACACATAAAGACTATGGGGTTCATCAAGATTGTGTTCCACTGTTTTGTGATAATACTAGTGCCATTTGCATTGCTAAAAACCCTATGCAACATTCGAGAACGAAGCACACTGACATTATGTATCACTTTCTCCGTGATAATGTTGAAAAAGGAAAAATTGTGCTTCACCATGTAGATATCGAACAACAATTGGCTGACATTTTTACAAAACCTTTGGATTTCCCACGTTTTTGTTACATTCGTAGTGAAATAGGGGTTATGCATCCTCATGGCTTAAATTTAGGGGGAGTTTTGAAACTTGAGAAGTCTATGTGTAAATCTAAATTTAAAAAAATATGAGCATAGTATTTCATACATATATGACTTTGTGTTTCCTTTTACATACTGAAAATTCTTACTACATTACTCATGTTACACATTTTGTATTTTTGCCATGACTAGTAATTGGAAAAATTAATTACACTAAATATGGTAATGATTGAACTTCCTTGCTGTTTTGAACTTGTTGCATGCTCACAAATGTTTTTAATCATAAAGAGTTAATCAAGCAATCAACTACTCACATGTTGAGCTTTTATGATAAAAGAATGAGAAAAGATCAAGAGAATATGCATGCATCACACTTCTTCTTTTGAGATGGCTTATCATTGCACTTAGATATGAACTTAGAAGAAGTTATGTATGACTAAAACATGTCCTTAAGCTTCTGATTGTCAAATGACATAGGCTTGGTTTGGTTGGTTAGAATAAGGCGGATGCGTCATATAATCTCTTGCAAATGTTATATGATGAGAATTTGTGCTTTAAATAATATTGAAAAATGAAAAATACAGCAACAAGTGTCATACTTTCAGGTTATGAAATAGTTAAGTTTGTGAGATCATGACTTGCTTAAATTGAAAATTACACTTGATCTCTAGCATGGCTTACACTACTTTATGTATCTCATTGATGTGATAGTGTAAGTTACTTGATAGTATGACTTGGATGAGCATTGTTTTATATGTATGTGTTACAATATGCACATAACAATTTGAATTTTCTCTTTTGAACCTTGCTCAATACATTGTCAAAGGGGGAGAAATTGATCATACATTGCACACATTCACAAGTGTTTTGACAATATTCTTCTCAGGGGGAGAATTTTTCTTTTTTTTTCTCATTTTGTTTCTGATTTACAAAGGGAGTGAAATATGTATAGAGGGAGAAATATTTGTTTTGAAATTTATTTCTCATTTGATTGTTTTCAAAGCTCTTCATATGAATAAGCCAATGTTCGGATTTTACTGGTGTTGACAATGCATTCATCAAGGCGGAGATTGTGAGACCTATGTGTTCCAAATATATTGGCTATGACCATAAAAGTTTTGAATACTGCCAAAACACCCTTTTAACAAGGTCTGACTCAAGGTCCAAGCTCCGGCAAGGTCCGACAATAGGTCTGACTTGTTTTGGTTAGCTTTGACAAGGTTCGGTGCTGGATTGCAATGGTTCTTCCTTTAAATTGCAATGTTACAAACTTACTTTACACTTATGGAAAGTTCGCTTAGTATTCTTGTACTAAGTTTTCTATGCGTTTTAGCTGATCATGGTGGTTAATGTTTTTGCTATAATTTGCAACATGCTTATGTGAGGTGCTCACGTAAGGTGTTGTGGTTTCGGAACTAACGTGAGTCAAGTCGAGGACTTGTGCTCGGAAGTATTGGTTGTTGATTGAGTTCAAGACATTACTGGTGATGGTATGCATTGAACTAGTCTTAGGGAGAAGATTAGCTTCAACAACCAAGTTTGTTAGGAATTGTGGTTGAGTTGATTGGGAGGTCGCGCAACATGCTTGAATCAAGAACAATGCATATGAAGGTACCATGGACGTCATTGGAAGATGTTTGCACATGTGAATGGAGTGCATGGACGTGTCTCTATGATTCCAACACGGAATTCAGAGATGTGAACATAAAGAATTTGCCAGAAAGGTCCAACCGACTAGGTTATGGATTCAGACTGCGGCTGAGTCGTGTTTGACTAAAATATGAAAACATTTGAGTTGGTTATGATAGGATTTCGTGTGGGCCACAAAGATGAGTTGTTTTTAGGAATGTTGTATACCTTCAAAAGGTGTCTCGAAGTCTTGACATTGCTTCTATCTGCGTATAGAAGAGTCCTGCGCAGTTCTCGAAAGTTTTGGTGGAAACTTAGTAGGATATGAGTCCTAGTTTTCTTTGGGTTGGCCTCATGGCTGGTTATATAAGCAAGGGAGGCTAGAGCTCATGGTTCACGGATTTTGGGCTGTTCCTCTTGTGTTCTATTAAATAAAGATCATAGTTTAAAGTAACTTTTGTGCCTTGTTCGTCCGACTTGTTTCAGACAAGTTTTCTCGTCGAGTTTCTGCATAGCACTACCTTGCTTCGGTGCTTTTATCATAAATCGAGTTTTACAGATCCAATTGACATGATTCTTCTGGGTTGTATTCACAACTTGATTATCTATCATCTGTGAAAATTTCACGGTCATTGGATTTGTGGTTTCAGATCTACACGAGGTTCTTTGCAGTGTTACAGATCTGGGTTTTACTCGGTAAACAGATTGATCTGTGTTCGATCTTTCGATCGTAACATGAGTTTTTTTTAGTGGTTTTCCGTGATTCTTGTTGTCGTGTCTTCCTAACTTGACTATCTGCAATATCTACTAATTTTTGCACAATTGATCACATTTAGATTGGTCGCACACACGATTTCTTTAATAGATCAATTTTTGCCGAGGGGTTTTTGTTGCTTCCGCTGATAAAGTTGTAATCTACCATTTACCCCCCCCCCCCCCCTGCTAGCTTTTCACGTGCTCTTCGATCCTACACATTTGACATCCATGGAACCGACAGCAACCCAATAAACCTTTTGTTGAAGCAAAATCTGTAGGCGGTGCAGCTAATTCCTCTCCATCTATTGGTGTTGCCTAGACACAAATTTCTGCTGCTTCTACACCTCCAATTCAGCAAGAGCAACTACGCCAAGCTGCAAGTATGACAACCCCTTCTATTGCATCAGTAGCTGCATCCTCCACAAATAGTAGAAGCATTATTTGTCACAAGTGCCAAGGGCATGGACATGTTGCTGCTGAATGTCCTACTCGAAGGACTATGATTGTAAATAAACAAGGTGAATGTGAATATGGAACTGAACCAGAAGATGCACCATGCTATAACGAAGAAAATTAAAAATGATGAGAATTAATGAGATCCAACCCAAAGAAGGTAATGATAATTGTTTTATTTCTCATCGGGTGCTTAGGGTCACGGCAGTAAAACAAGATAATGGACAGCGACATGATCTTTTCAAAACCAGAGGCATGATCAAAGACAAAGTACTTCAAACTATTGTTGATAATGGCAGCTGCAATAATATTGAAAGTCATGAATTAGTTGAGAAAATGGGGTTCAAACAACAGGGTCATCCAAACACATACAAGATGCAGTGGCTTAATGATTGTGGGGCACTACGTGTCACCAACATCGTGATTGTTCCTTTCTCTATTGAAAAATATATAAAGACCAAGTGGAATGTAATGTTGTTTCTATGCACGCATGTCAGCTATTGTTAGGAAGATAATGGCTATATGATCATGATGTTCATATTTGTGGTCATGCTAACAAGCTTATATTAATGTACAATGGAGATTGTCTCACTCTACTTCCGTTGACACAGGAGGAAATTGTGAAGGATTATTTGAAAAGAAAACAGCGAGAGAGTGAGAACCACTTGCGAGTGACCCACAAAAATGGCGAGGGAATTTTCCACAACTAAATAAAACCCCACAACCGCAAAGAATCGAGCCAAACGGAAAAAAGGGGTTTAGTGATGATAGCTACAAAAGCGGATTTAAAAGAATTGAGTGAACCCAACGCCATGTTCTATGTACTCCTGTACAAGGACAATTTTCTTACCATTAATGACTTATCTACATTGCCACACTCTGTTTTTGATATATTACAAGATTAAGAAGATGTACTTCCAGATAAAATACCACCAAGGCTGCCACCAAAGAGGGGAATTGAGCATCAAATTGTCCTTGTTCATGGTGTGTATAGGAGCTGGTCGACAAAGGATATATATAAGGGAAAGTCTCTCAACTTGTGCAGCTTCTGTTCTTTTAGTTCCAAAGAAAGATGGTTCATGGAGGATGTGTGTTGATTCCGAGCCATAAATAACATTACAATAAGGTATAGACACCCCATACCTAGACTTGATGACAAGCTTGATGAAGTTAGTGGTGCTATCATATTTACAAAAATTTACTTGAGAAGTGGCTACCACCAAATCCAAATGAAAGATGGAGATGAATGCAAAACAGCTTTTAAAACATAGTTTGGCTTACATGAATGCTTGGTGATGTCTTTTGGATTGACAAATGCTCTTAGTTCTTTTATGAGATTGATGAATCATGTTTATAGAGTCTTTATTGGAATGTCTGTTGTGGTTTACTTCGATGACATCTTAATTTACAGCAAGTCTCTTGATCGACATGTCAAACATTTAAAATGTGTGCTTGCTGTTTTGAGAAAAAAATGCTTGTATGCTAACCTTGCTAAGTGCACCTTTTGCACCGACAAGGTAGCCTTTCTTGGATTTGTCATTTCAGCTTATAGCGTGGAGGTCGATGTAGTTTAAAGCTGTTCGTAAGTGGATGCCTCCACAAAATGTTAGTCAAGTGCGAAGCTTTCTTGGACTTGCAGGATTCTATCGATGTTTTGTGCAAGATTTTAGTACCATTGCTGCCTCAATCAACAAGTTGACAAAGAAGGATGTACCCTTCTATTAGAAAGAAACACAAAAAAAAGCATATGAAGAATTGAAAAAGAAAGTTGACAACAGCCCCACTACTTGCTCTCCTAGACTTTGGCAATACCTTTGAGATTAAATGTGACGCAAGTGGAGTAAGAGTCGGAGGTGTTCTTATATGCAAGAAGGTTGACCAGTTTGCATATTACAGTGAATAGTTAAGTGGCCCAACTCTCAATTATTCTATTTATGATAATAATTATATGCTCTAGTGAGATGTTTAGAAACTTGACAACACTCTCTTTTGACTAATGAATTTATCATATATTCAGATCACGAATTTTTGAAGCATCTTAAGGGCCAATTAAAACTGAACAAAAGAAATGCAAAATGCAGTGAATTTATTGAGACATTTCCTTACATTGTAAAGTACAGGAAAGGGAAGTACAATGCTGTAGCATATACTTTATCTAGACGTCATGCTTTGTTGTGTCAGACTGATGCAAAAGTTATTTGCTTAGGAAGCATCAAAGACTTGTATGCCAAAAATTTATATTTTTTTGAACCATTTTATAAGGGTTGTGATAAAAAAGGATGGAAAAAATTTCCTATGCATAATGGATTTTTATTTCGAGCTAACAAAATTTGCATTCCAGATTGTTCTCTTCATCTAATGCTTGTGCAGGATGCTCATGCTGGAGGATTGATGGGACACTTTGGTACCAAGAAAACAGAACAAGTGTTGGTTAATCACTTCTTTTTGCCCAACATAAGAAGAGACATGGAGATACATGTTCTGGATTGTGTCACCTGCAACAAAGCTAAGTCACGCTTGAACCCTCATGGTTTATGTACTCCTCTACCTATTCCTAGTGTTCCACGGGAAGACATTTTTATGGATTTTGTTCTGGGTCTACCTCGAACAAGGAGAGGGAGGGATTCCATTTTTGTTCTAGTTGATAGATTTAGTAAAATGGCTCATTTTATTCCTTGTCAAAAGAGAGATGATGCATCACATATTGCTGAATTATTTTTCAGGGAACTTTTACGACTTCATAGTGTACCACGTACTATTTCAGATCATGATACTAAGTTTTTGTGCTACTTTTGGAAGACCTTATGAGGAAACCTGGTACACGACTGCTATTTTCCACAACATGTCATCTACAAATAGATGGGCAAACCGAAGTGGTGAATCACACATTATCAATATTACTACGGGTTGTTGCAACGAAGAACTTGAAGCTATGGGAAGAAAGTTTGCCACATGTGGAATTTGCTTAGAACAGGGCAGAAACTCAACAACAACTTTTTTTTCCTTTTGAGATAGTACATGGTGTCATACCCACTGCCCCTATCAATCTTCTATCTTTGCTTTTGCAGGAATGTTAGAACTTTGATGCAAGCCAGGATGCTGAATTTGTCCAGAAACTTCATCATTAACTGTGTGCAAACATAGAGAAAAAGACAAAATTCTATGAGAGGTGTGCTCACAAGGGTCGCAAGAATGTTGAATTTGCAATACGAGAATTAGTTGGGTGCACTTATGCAAGGAATATTTTCCTACACATCCAAAGTCCAACATGGACCTACGAGCCAATGGACCTTTCAAAGCACTTTGAAAGATCAATGGCAATGATTGTGATATTGGCCTTCCAATTACATATGGCGTAAGTACAACATTCAACGTCGTTGAACTGTCTCCTTACTTTGGTGAAGAAGATTCGTGGACGGTTCCTTTTCATGAGGGGGGGGGGGTGATGTGGACATCTCAGCAACAGACACACATAACCAGTCCTATGAAGGACCGATTACGCGCACTCGTGCTAAGAAACTTGAACATCAGGTCAATGCTTTCCTCTCTACATTAAATTTTATTATTAATGAGAATAATATGCTACCTAAGTCACGTAATTACGTGTTACTCAGGTTTACATATAATTGAACATTATTGGCTAGCTCAAAAAAGAACCAAGTCAGTTTGCACTGTCCGAACTTTTGGTGGCACGATAGTTTGCACTGTCTAAACTTTTGGTAGCACAGTAGTTGACACTGTCCGATCTGAATACGGGTACACTGAAGGAACCTCAACTTCCCGTGTAACACTCAACATATCTATAATGTTCCAAGGGCACAATACACATGGTGTGAGATCTTATCAAGTCCACTTTCCAACACAACAAACGATGCATCGTTTGAAATTTCCAAGCTGTAGTTATGGCCAAATATCTAAAGACTGCGCAAAAGGCAAGAAGATGTGTGTCGGTACCCTGGAAACCGTACACCCCTCAAGGTTACAAAGATCTCAGAGGAAAGTCATCTACTGGATTTGAAGACCTTCGGAGGCCCACATGTCAGATATAACCGGACCCGCTTCTCCAACATGGTTAATCCCAGGGTCGCCACGTGTACTATCAAATCGGAGCTACCGCCCACAAGGGGGAAGCTCCGGGCCATGTACCGAAATGGCACCTCCGGACTTAACCCCAGACCGAGAGAAGCTCCGGACCTGACACGTGTCAGGTAGCTCCGGAGCTGCCTATTTCCCGCAGTATGCTCTGGAGCTGCCACTTGTCCAACCGTCGGAGCTTCAGCCTCTGACCTCCGGAAGACTCCACAACGGCTCCGGATCTTCAAAGGGGAATCAAGGACTTCAGGACCCGATTAAGTGTCATCAATACCATATTAATGACACACGGTCGGATGACCTTAATTACCAGTAATGGTGCTGTCAAAGCCCATTACCCGGTCATTAAGGGCAATTAAACGTGTTGAATGAGTATCAATACTAGTAACCGCCGGGGCCACCTGTCGGGCCAGGCTTACTTGTAACGGCCTGCCCTTGTACTATAAAAGGACAGGCCAATGACGGACTCTACACGTTCAGTGACGCTACACACACGCCTTAGACGCTCGACACAAGCTCATACAGCTAATACAACACCAACACACCCGTGGAGTAGGGTATTACGCTCAGGCGACCCGAACCACGTAAACCTCTGTGTCTCCTGTGCTATTCATAATTCACCTTCTTGAATCTCTGCGCGCCCACAACGAACATCAAACTCCTCTAACACTTTAGTAGTATCGGGAGATCCGCCGGATCCAAACCACAGACAGTTGGCGCGCCAGGTAGGGGCGCCTGAGATTTCGAGAATGGTGAACTCAGCTACTGGATCATCCAACAGTCACCCTGCTGCTCAAGCTGCTGGAGGCAATCCCTCCAATATGCAGCCACCAGTAGGGGCTTCAGCACCAGCAGGAGTCACACTGCCACCACCGCCGCCTCCACCAGCAAATCAAGCTGGACAACGCGATGGTGCACCGGCGTCAATCACTGCGTCGGGAAATCATGACAACCCAGAACACACGCTCCATGAAGCGCGTGCTCCTCTCCAATGCCCACCACCTCCGGATGCATCCCGGGATGCACTGGAGCAGTGGAGGGCGGATGTGGAACATTTGGTTGCAGCAGCAGCCGACCGCATCAGTAACCAGGGTCCTCTTCCTTCAGGACGGGCCCCGTCGCAGCGACGGACCTTGTCTGGTAGACTTGGTCCGCACGTCTCCAACAACAGGAGACGAGCTGCATCACAGCAGGTGACGTCGTTGCCCTCCAGGGCACGACGCACCCACACGGTATCCAGGCTTTCGACTCATGACCTCCAGACGGAGCTTGGTCCCCGATACCGCCAACAGGATGGCCGAGTCCATATTGAGTGTGCTCGTGAAAGACGAGAAGCTCAGGACGTTCTTGCTCTTGAAGGAGTGGGAGGAGGCCGTTCAGCCCTGGCCATGCATCTGCGTATGGTCAGGTGGCCACAGAAGTTCCGGCCTCACCTGCCGGAGAAATTCGATGGGACCGTCAATCCTGTTGAATTTCTTCAGATCTACTCCACTGCTATCTTGGCAGCTGGAGGAAATGAGGCCGTGATGGCCAACTATTTCCCAGTGGCTTTTACTGGGACCGCCAGGTCCTAGTTTATGAGCCTTCCACCCAACTCTATCAACAGTTGGGAGGAGCTGTGCCAGCAGTTCACTGCCAACTTCGGGAGTTCATACACCCGGCCAGGCACTGAACTGGATCTTTTTGCAGTCGTGCAAAAATGGGGAGAATCCCTGCGATCATTCATCCAAAGGTTCTCACAGGTACGAAACACTATCCCTTCTATCTCTAGCGCCTCTGTCATTGTGGCATTCAGACAGGGTGTACGGGATAAGAAGATGCTGGAGAAACTGGCAATCAAGGAGATCACCAGTGTCACGAAACTCTTCAGTTTGGCCGACAAATGTGCCAGAGCTGCGGAGGGCCGTGAAATGCACTCCAAACCAACTCCGGAGGATCACAAAAAATCCTCCAAAGAAGAAGCTGCTACATCCGGGGGTGGCAAGAAGAAAAAGAAGACCAACAGCAAGAAGAAGCCGTCGGCCGGCACATCCAACGTTGTAGCTGCTGCAGCTCCGGGTGGCCGGGGGCCACGCCCCGAGAAGCGACCCCGATCGTCTTCTGAAGACGGTGGCAAACCCAAAGTGTGGTGTCCCATTCACAAAACGGGCAGCCATAGTTTGGAAGACTGCCGAGAGGTCCAAAACCTTGCCGAGCGCTACAGCAAGCGCCGGGAAGAAGCTCCTTTCCGACAGAGGGAAGGAAAACAAAAAGTCGACGAAGCTCCAGCTGAGGAGGAGTTAGGTTTTCAGGATCCCAAAAAGGTCCTGAAGGCTATCTACACCTCCGTCGACGAAGATTCCAACGTCTCTGACAACGAGCGTCGGAAGACCATGAACACCATCTTTGGTGGATCATGGGACATCACCTCCCGCCGCATTATCAAGACTATGCATCGGAACATGGCTGCTGTAGCCCCTACAGCCAGACCGGAGCCTCATCGGAAGTGGATGGACACAACCATCACTTTTGATGCTTCGGACTGTCCTCAAAGCATGGTTGGAGCAGGTCAGCTGCCTTTGATGGTATCTCCTACCATCAATAACATCCAGCTCCACCATGTCATGCTAGAAGGAGGTTCGGTGCTTAACCTCATAAGCTTCGAAGCTTTCACCAAGCTTCAGCTCTGACCTTCGGATCTTCACCCCTCCCGACCTTTCTCCAGAGTAGGTCCGGGGGCCATTACCCCACTCGGAGCTATTACTCTCCCAGTTACCTTCAGGACACGGGAGAAGTATCGCACCAAAAAGTTGGTCTTTGACGTTGCTCAGATCAACTTACCCTTCAACGCCATTTTGAGTAGGCCTGCCCTGTACAAATTCATGGCAGCTGCTCATTATGGCTATCTGGTGTTAAAGAAGCCAACACCAGTAGGCGTTCTCCAGATCCGCGGAGATCGTACTGCTGGAGTAACTGCTCTGGAAGAACTCCATGCACTTACCACGGCGCAAGAGGAGGACTCCAGACAGGAGCAAGCTCTAAAACCCCCGAGCATTCGTCAACGAGGCTCGACATCTGCTCCTCGTGTGCAGCCAAGCGGGGACACCGACATTCCCGTCAAAGTCGTCCAATTTAGTTCTGATGTCACTCAGACCACCCGTATATCGGGGGGATTGAACGAGAAATAGGAACTCGCGCTCATCACTTTCCTCTGGGCTAATGTCGACGTGTTTGCCTGGCAACCGTCACAAATGCCTGGGATCCCCAGGGAAGTGATTGAGCACAATCTGAAGATCTACCCCGATGCTCGGCCTGTGCATCAGAAGCCTCGGAAGCAATCTGTGGAGCGACCGAACTTCATTCGACAAGAAGTGAAGAAGTTGCTCAAAGCTGGATTCATCTGAGAAGTCTTCCATCCAAAATGGCTGGCAAACCCAGTCGTTGTGCCCAAGGCCGGCGGGAAGCTTCGGATGTGTATTGACTACACCACACTAAATAAGGCATGTCCAAAAGATCCATTCCCACTACCTACAATAGATCAGATAGTGGATTCCACCTTCGGGTGTGAATTACTGTGTTTCCTAGACGCATATTCTGGGTATCATCAAATCAGAATGTCTAGGGAAGATGAAGAGCATACCTCTTTCATCACAGTAGATGGATTGTATTGTTATACAGCCATGCCTTTTGGTCTTAAGAATGCAGCTTCAACCTTTGTACGATCTATGTACAAAACCTTT
Source organism: Tuctoria greenei (assembly GCA_036927565.1). NCBI lineage: Eukaryota > Viridiplantae > Streptophyta > Magnoliopsida > Poales > Poaceae > Tuctoria > Tuctoria greenei. The sequence continues at coordinate 205,365,435 of JAYESD010000001.1, forward strand.
GAAGATCTCATTAGAGACATAGTGGAAGTGTACGTTGATGACATCGTGGTCAAGGTCAAGAACAAGGAGACACTTCTCGACACCTTGAAGGCTGTCTTCGATAAGCTGCGGGTTACCCGCACAAAGCTAAACCCAGACAGATGTGTCTTTGGGGTTAGCTCCGGAAAACTTCTTGGTTTCCTGGTAAGTCACTAGGGCATATATGCTAATCCGGCGAAGATCAAGGCCATTGAAGACATGCGGCCACCAACCCGCATCAAAGATATCCAAAAGCTAACTGGATGTCTAGCAGCCCTCAGCCGGTTCATTTCAAGATTGGCGGAACGGGCACTCCCCTTCTTCAAGTTATTGAGAAAGTCCGGACCATTCCAATGGTTTGAAGAAGCAGAAAAGGCGTTCCAGGAGCTAAAACAGTTCCTCACCACCCTACCAACTCTGGTAGCTCCGAATCCTGGTGAGCCTTTGTTGCTTTATATTTCAGCTACTGACGAAGTCGTCAGTATGGTTCTGGTTGCGGAGAGACCAGAACTACCCCATACTCAGGAATCCAGACCCCTTCGGGAGGGTCCGGAGGTTCCTGAAAGCGAGTCTGGATCCCAGCTCCCAGATTCGAATCCACAAGAAACCACTTCAGAAGATCCAGACCCCTCCGGGAGGGTCCAGGTCACTTCCGAAGAAGCTCCAGGTTCCTCCAGCCAGAACTCGGAGGTCCCCGAAGAAACTCCGGATCCCTCCAGGAGGATCCGGGTCAGTGAAGAGGAAGCTCCGGGCCCCTCTGGGAGGGTCCGGACCATTCAACGCCCAGTATACTTCATCAGTGAAGTACTACATGATGCCAAGACTCGATACCTAGAGGTGCATAAGCTACTCTATGCAGTTCTTATTGCCTCCAGGAAGCTTCGCCATTATTTCCATGCTCACAAAATCTCAGTGGTAACCTCTTACCCACTTCGAGCAATCTTGCATAATCCCAATTCAACCAGGAATATTGCAAAGTGGGCAGCGGAATTGGCTGAACTCGATCTCGAATTCATTTCAAGGCAAGCAGTGAAGAGTCAAGCATTGGCAGACTTCGTGGCAGAATGGACACCCTCTCCATCAAACCCTGGGGGCCCAGTGAGCAGAAGGCGGAACATGAAGCTCCGGTCTTCACTGAGCCTCATTGGACCCTCTACTTTGATGGCTCCATGCAAAAGCAGGGGGCCGAGATGGAGTCCTTCTCCTCGCACCAACCGGGGAGAAGGTGAAATACATGGTACACCTTGACTTCAAAACGACCAACAACATGGCAGAGTACAAAGCACTCATCTACGGACTAAAGGTGGCGCTGTCATACGGTGTCAAGCAACTGCTGGTCAAGGGAGATTCACAGCTCATCATTAAGCAAGTGAAGGGTGAATGCTCCTGCAACAATCTCTAGCTACTGCTTACCTCCTTGAAGTCCAGAGGCTTCAGAAGGACTTCGAAGTCCTAGATCTCCACCATGTCCAGCGTGCCCACAACGCTGAAGCTGACGAACTCTCGACGAAAGCGTCAACCGGAGATCCGGCTCCTAACGGAACTTTTGTCCGGAGGTTGTCAAAACCCACAGCTCAGCCTGCCGAACTGAGCGAAGGGGGCCAGATCAGCATCCCGAAGCTGACAGTCCCGATGGCCCTGTTACCATGGCAGCCATCAAGGGTCGTAGGTGCTGCCGGAAGCTCCGAGCAACCCAGCACACAAGACTTAAATGCTCAAGTTAGTTCTGATGCATGGATCTTGGAGATCCGGAACTACTTGAAAGACAACATCCTTCCTGACGATGATGTATCCGCTGACCGGGTAGTCATATTGGCTAAAAGATACACGTTGGTAGAAGGGGATCTTTACCGGCGCGGTGCCAACGGCATCCTAATGCGGTGCATCACAAGGGAAGAAGGCTGCGAGCTCCTCGCAGAAATCCATGGAGGCGAGTGTGGGAGCCACACGTCTTCCCGCACGCTGGTTGGTAAAGCCTTTCGGCATGGCTTCTGCTGGCCTACACCACTCCAAGATGCAACTGAGCTGGTGAAGAAATGTGAAGCATGTCAATTTCATGCAAAGCAAATTCACACACCGGCTCAGCCCCTACAAATGATACCTCCTACATGGCCCTTCACTGTGTGGGGGATGGACATCTTGGGACCATTCCCAAGAGCCGTCGGAGGTTATAAGTTCTTGTAGGTCGCCATTGAAAAGTTCACCAAGTGGCCGGAAGCAACTCCAGTTGTGACAATCAACAAGCAATCAGCTATCAACTTTTTGCAGTCCATTGTATGCAGATTTGGAGTCCCAAACAAAATCATCACTGATAATGGGACCCAATTCACAAGCTCTGCATTTCAAGGATATTGCAAAGACCTCAGCATTAAAGTTTGCTACGCCTCCGTAGCTCACCCAGCCAGCAATGGCCGAGCCGAGAGAGCAAATGTTGAAATCCTTAAAGGACTCAAAACGCGCACCTATGAGCGCTTGAAAAAACATGGAGCCAACTAGATTGAAGAGCTTCCGCCCACTTTATGGGCCAATAGGACATCTCAAAACCGGTCAACTGGAGAGACACCCTTCTTCCTCGAGTATGGAGCTGAATCAATCCTTCCTCCAGAAATCACCTTGGGGTCACTCCGGGTCCGGACCTTCGATGAAGCCACGCAGGACCAGCTCCGGTGTGAAGACCTAGACCTCCTGGAGGAGGGAAGGTGCCAAGCAGCTGTTCGAAATGCCCGATCCCGCCAAGCCCTTCGGCGCTATCATCAGCGGCATGTACACAACCGACAGCTCGAGGAAGGCGACCTGGTGCTACGGAAAATACAATCCAGAGAAGGGTTAAACAAACTCTCCCCCAGCTGGGAGGGACCCTTCCGAGTGATTAAAGTATCTCGTCCCGGGAGCGTTCGCTTGGATACCGAGGATGGGACACCTCTCCCAAATCCTTGGAACATTGATCACCTCCGTAAGTTCTACGCTTAATATCACGGAGGTGAGTCTGTAGTAACTTGAGGTGTATGTTATAGAGTCATTGTATAGAGTCGGGTAGTTCCTCCGGGAGAACATCCGGACCTTTCTCGAAAGGTCCGCAAAGTTCATGCAACACTTGTCACAGTCTCAGGACTAAAAGTGTGGCTAGCTACCCTGGGTCAAACGAGAAATAAAACACGCTTAGCCTAGTTCCGTACCCTAAGAGTGTACTTGTTTCCCCTGTACCCCGGACCTATAATGAAAGACATATTCATGTGAAACAGACTCCACGTGCATTTATTTTGTACAGGCTCAACATTTTTTCTTTTTCTTTTTCTTGTCTATATCAAAGACGTGCAATTCTTAAGAAATTTTAGTTCGACCGGTTTATATACGATATGAGTTGTATTGTCAATTCTTTTGGATTCAAATATTGTTCATGGCCAACTTGCCTGAAAGCCACCAAGCCAATCTAGGGCTGGAGTGTGCTATCGACTTAGCCTGGTCAAGCACACTAAGTACGCCACTCTACCTACACCCCGACAGGCCGAAGTAAGGCGGGTCCATGTACAGTTGGATCTGGAAGAAAAGACAACGCATTCGGTTGTATTTAGAATCGCGTTTGACTTAAAATTTTCTTGAGAATCATAAGCCGCGACGAAGTTATAGACAAGAAATGAATTTTACTATTTTTATTGGCTTAAGTGTGCAGGAAAAATAAAATATACGTTGATGGAGAAAAGCCGGAGCTAACAAAGCCCCGACTCCCCTAGGTGGCTTGTAATCGATGTTACACATTTAAAATGAGCATCACCGGAGTAATCAAGCTCCGGTAAAGCTAGGGGGGCCAGCCATCGACGCTGAATAAAAGATGGTGAGAAGACCCCGCAAACAGAGTCTGCTGCCAACAAACTAAGTGTTGGCAAAGGTCACTACCGGAGCTACTAAGCTCCGACACCCCGGAGGACTAACTATCAATGCTCTACGCGTTGATAGAGACTATTGCCGGAGCTACTAAGCTTCGAAGATAGACAATGCCGGAGCTTCTAAGCTCCGACAACCTCAAGGGTGTGGGGACCGGAATCCACACATCCGAGGATCTCATTGGGTGGTGTCGTGCGATGCGACACCCAACAGTTTACAAGAATAGAACCAGAATAAAGTACAAGACCAAGTCTTTTATTTAATACACAGCGGAAGTTTTCACAATACTAGCGGATGTAAAGAAATATATACATACCATAGCTACGCTCTCAGCACTAGCTATGCAAAAAGCAAAGTTTTCCATGCCAGGGATACTTTGCACTAGCAACACTCAAACTATGGCGGCGTGCAGGGTTCCCACTCGGCTGTACACCCTGGAGGGGGTGTTGCCTCATCGTCAAACCCATCCTCAAAGGGGTAACCTGCAAAAACTCGTTAACTGCAAACGTGAGCTTAAGGCTCAGCAAGACTTAACTGTCTCACTAGACAGACACGGGGACACTAAACATAGGTATGGAATAGCATAAATAACTCGCCTACAAGTGGATCCTTATAATCAAGTTTTAAGTAGCAAATGACATTCTCTGAGCACGGCACATCATGGGCTCCACAATCAAACGAGAAACGCTTTACCGATGATATGACATGCCCAAAGCACATAATGCTATTACAGCTAAAGTATGGGGAAATTGTAAATCTTTAGTTATACTATCTCTAAACCAAACAAAGTTGCAAAGTAATTATAATTCAATATCATATGACTTTCCTGACTTCTTTAGTATTTACTACGTCACGACACAGTGAACAAGTGGTACTCTATTACTGCGAGGGACAGTGATTGCAATAAGGATACACCCGGACAACACGACACATACGTCGTTCGGAAGTGTCAGCGAGCACACCTGTACTTACATAACACTTCAGTACTAGGCGTATATGGCCACCTTTCACAAGAAACTCAAATGCTGAGCCCGTCTCACCTCCGCAAACAGAAGGTCTCCGGACGGAACACCTCATGTGTCTGCCGACCGATTTACACCTTACTGTCCTCAACCCACCCCTATCGATGGTGAGTTAATGGGTCTCAACATCCCAGTTATCAAGTTACATCAGTTTATTGGATTCCATATGTCCATTATATTGCCGGTACAATTCAAGCTTGTCCAGCGGGGCCGCATACGGACGGGCCTTAATCAACACAGGCGGGGCTATGCGACCGAGACTCAATTATCGCCGCTTCCTATACATTCCCTACCCGGTCTCAGTTTCATTATATTAAGCCATGTTCTATTCAACCAATCCTGTGAGATACATCTCTCGCGAGTAGATTCCAACTACTCGACTTCTACCGGATCTCCTATGCAATAGCAAAGCAGTTACTACAGGTCAAACTGTAACTCGTGCCAAATAAACCCCTGGGGTTTTTGGTCATGCAAGTGGAGTATCATTCACCCTAAACGTAATGCACAATTCATATACTATTCATCATAGTGATAAAGCAAAAGCTCATAAACGACTTAAATGCAAACCGGGGCTTGCCTTGTTGCAGGTCAGGTTCTGAGTTAAAAATTGGAAGGTTCTCTTCCAAGGCTTCTGGCTCCTCCTCGACTTCGGTCACTATACGATATGCAGATAACATGGATATATAAATGACTTTGAAAATTATTTATTTTAAGACCATAATTTAATTCATGGTGATCACTATATGACAGGGACCTTAATTGGCTCTGGAATTTCGATGGTAGATACTAGGGAATATGATCAAGGCTCTTGCAAAGAACAGGAGATGATCATAGCAGATTGTGGTCTCCGAAAGTATGGCAAGCAATCAACTTCCAAAAATTTCCGAGAGGAAACTGTAGCTTGAACCTAGCTAACAGTTGATAATCAAGATGGAGGGAGTGGTTCTGGTTTTTGCAAAATTTGTTTTCATAATTTTCTAAGCTGTGGGGAAGGAGTTATTGTATTTCTAATTCGGCAAGAATTTCTGGATTTACTTTATAATTGAGTTTCTAGACATTAAATCAATATTTGGTTTGTAACTGATTTAGGACTAGTATAGTAAGTTAATTAAATCCAAGACTTTAACAGGAGCTAGGGTATGACTAAAGGAAGACTCAGTAAAATTTTAGGACCTAATAAAGCAACCTAATAGCTGTGAAAATTCAATAACTGAAAAAGGAAATTGAATTATCCAGAGAGTTAAACAGGTGTTATGGCTCCCAAACTTTGCCTGATAATCAAGAATAGGACAATAAATTTTATGTGAATTTTGGGGAATTTTCCCGTGGATATCTTGTCTGGAAAAATTGCATTTGCATTAGGAAAGATTATTTTCTACAGAATTTAACTCTGAGTTCCACAGAACCTAATTGGTATTGACAGAAACTAGAGCTCAAGGGCTTTCGAACAAAATTTGTTTGAAGATTTTTGGAGTATCCTACAGAAAGATATTCAATTTAGAAGTTTGGGTAAATTTCTGGAATTAAATAAATCCCAAAGACCACGTGGCACATTCTGGTTGAGGCAGCACCGGGGTCCACAGAATTAAAGCGCGCAGCCACACTAGATCTCAGCCGCACCGTGATCCCGCAGTGAATGGCAGGTGGGACCCGATGGGGTCATCGTCTACCTCGGGCCGGTGCTCGCGCGGAGCAGCACCCGCGACGGTGGCTCGCCGGCGAGCTCGCCGCCGGCCAATCCAACGCACCAGATTCGCGGAAACTTGCCGCCTGGGGGTTTTTGGGGTCGCTGAGCACGATGGTGAGGTCAGTGGGTCTTGAAGCTCGCCGGAAAAGGTCGTGCGACGGCGGTGGCGGCGATGAGCGCTCGGGCAGCATAGAACTCTCTATAGAGTAGCTCAAATCACTTGGGAATTGCTCCAAAACCTTTCTGGGATGATGGAGTTCAAGAATATGGGCGCAGAAGGGGAGGGAGTCGCCGGGAATCATGAGTTCGACGGTGAGCCGAGGTTTTCTCACCGGCGGCGAGCAAAACTCGAAATTCAGAGCCGTTGCTTGATGATCCTTAAAGGTTTTTGCTCAGACAGGAGCGCTAGGTCCTATAGATACTATCTCTAAGTAATTGCAAAGGATGATTGCTTGCCGAAAAGGAATTTGACATGAAATCATAGCTAGCTATCTACCCTCGGCCGTAGAGGAAACGAACAATAACTCGCTCAGGCTTCAACGATAAGGGAAACGGTTTGTACCATGAGCTAGAGTTTGATCAGGCGCACCTTTTTGCTCTTTGGAGCTAGGCTTGAAACGGCGCGGAACGGTGGCACGCCGCGGAGCAGTGGTGAGCGGCGGCGATGGCGCGGCGGAAGAATAGTGGCGAGGCAGTGGAGCTGTGATCGGGGATGAGGATTAAAGGGAGCTTCGGCCGGCCTTTTATAGGGCCGCGGCGAGCAGGCAGGCAGCTCGCTGGAGCTGCATGCGCGCGCGCGGTGTCGAGCGGGGGCGCGGCGGTGCAGAGGTGGCGGGGTTGAGCTGATCCGTTTAAAAAGGGGAGCTGACATGTGGGGCCCACTGTCCAGTGATTCTCCCCACAGTTCAGTTACTAATTCATTTAAACATAGAAGATCAACTCCAAAAATCATGAAATTTTGTGGAGATGGCAAATGAATTATTCTGAACACAATGGTGAACTCAATTCTTATGTTTAAAGAAGTTGGAGAAGAATTAAAAATTCAGATTTGAATTTGATTCAAATTTGCCAAGCACCTCAATAAAAATAGTAGATGAGTTTCTAAAATCTTGAAACTTTGTAAGCATGCTATTGAGGAATTTAGGAGCTCATGGAAAAATTTAGAGCCCTTAATTTGAATATTTGGTTTAGAGCTTATTAGGGCTTCATTGTGCATTGCTTACTAATCCTTATCCAAAAATTCTTATTCTTAGAAGGTGAATAGAATATAATGTGGATTCATGGTGAAGTCTAATACCCATGATAAAAGAATCTAACAAAGAGTGCAAGATAAGTTTTGGATGGCATAGTTCATGTGTACCATTATATTGGAGATCCAAAATAGTTGATCACAAAACCCATATGAACTTAACATGCCATAAAAGTGGGGTTTTACATTCCTCCCCCCTTAAAAGAATCTCGTCCCGAGATTACAAAAGAAGGTAAAGGAAAAAGGATCTATCGAACATATGCCACTAACAAGTCCGGATAGTTCGTTCTAAGATACTCCTCGCTTTCCCATGTGGCCTCTTCGGCACTGTGGTTGCTCCACAAGATCTTGTAGAAACGCAAGGTGCGGCTTCTTGTGGTGCGAGCCTTTTCATCGATGATCTGAGTTGGATGCTCGGAATAAGTGAGATCTGGTTGGAGAGCTTCCAAATCCTCCATGCGGATATCAGATGGAGCCTTAAGACATTTCCGCAATTGGGAAATGTGGAATACATTGTGGACTCCTGAAAGTGACGTTGGTAACTCCAATTGATATGCCACAGGTCCGTATCTTTCGATTACTGCGAATGGCCCAATAAAGCGGGGAGCTAGCTTCCCTTTTACCCCGAAGCGATGGATACCGTTCGTAGGGGATACCCGGAGATAAACTTGATCTCCAACTTCGAAGTGAAGAGGTCGACGTCGCTTGTCCGCGTAGCTCTTCTGTCGAGACTGAGCAGCTTTGAGATTCGCTTGAATAGTGCGAACTCGATCCTCGGCTTCATTTACTAAGTCGATGCCGTATACTGCCTGTTCACCTGATTCGCACCAGTTCAAGGGTGTGCGACACTTCCGGCCATAAAGAGCTTCATAAGGTGCCATCTGGATGCTAGCCTGGTAACTGTTGTTGTATGAAAACTCCGCCAAAGGTAGATGATCATCCCAGTTCTTGCCCTGGTGGATGGCACAGGCACGAAGCATGTCTTCTAGCACTTGATTCACCCGTTCAGTTTGTCCATCAGTCTGAGGATGATAGGCCGAGCTCCGAATTAACTTGGTTCCCAGTGCAGCGTGGAGATGCTCCCAGAATCGCGAAACAAATACAGCCCCACGATCTGAGACGATGGTGCGGGGTATTCCGTGGAGGCATACGATTCTGGCAATATATAACTCCGCGTATCTTGAGGAATGATAGTTGGTATTGACGGGAATGAAATGCACCGTCTTAGTCAGTCGGTCAACTATCACCCAAATTGAGTCGTGCTTATGGAGAGTGGGAGGCAACCCAACAATGAAATCCATGCTGATATCCTCCCATTTCCAAGCTGGTATGCTTAAAGGTTGAAGCTGTCCTGCTGTTTTCATATGGTCGGCCTTCACTCGCCGGCACGTATCACACTCGGATACATATTTAGCTACTTCCCACTTCATCCGAGTCCACCAGAACTTCTTTCTTAAATCTTGGTACATTTTGTTACTTCCCGGATGAATGGAATACTTGGATAAATGAGCTTCATCCAGTATCTACCTCCGAAGTTCCATGTTTCGGGGTACCACTATACGGTCGTTAAACCAGAGGGTACCTTCATCGTCACTTCGGAAGCATTTCATCTCCCCCTTCTTTATTCTTTGCTGAATATGTGACATCCCCTTGTCCGCCTTCTGAGCTGCCATAATATCCTCCCTGATGGTAGGAATGAGAGCGAGATTGTAGAGCGCCCCATATGGAACCAAGTAGAGACTCAGTTCTTCCTTTCCTTCCCTCGAGGTAATGGAAAGATTGTTGATATGGGACTTGCGGCTCAGAGCGTCTGCGACTACGTTCGCCTTGCCTGGATGGTAGTGGATCTCAATCTCATAATCCTTGATCAATTCTAACCATCGCCTTTGTCGCATATTCAAATCCTTCTGGGTGAAGATGTATTTCAAGCTTTTGTGATTAGTGTAGAGGTGTACTAAATTACCCAGTAGATAATGCCTCCACATCTTCAATGCTAGCACCACAGCAGCCAGTTCAAGATCATGAGTCGGGTAGTGCTGCTCGTGGTTCCGAAGCTGTCGCGATCCATACGCGATCACTCTTCGCTCTTGCATTAACACACAACCTAAACCAATCCCAGATGCATCGCAATAGACATCAAATGCTTTGGTAGTGTCTGGTTGGGCTAAAACTGGTGCCGTTGTAAGGTGTTTCACCAATGCTTTGAAACCTGCCTCACATGCCTCAGTCCATACATACTTTTGTCCTTTCTTCAGAAGTTCTGTCATTGGTTTAGCTATTTTGGAGAAACTGGGTATAAACCTCCGGTAATATCCTGCTAAACCCAGGAAACTTCGGACTTCATGTACAGACTTTGGAGACTCCCATTTGAGGACTTGCTTGATCTTGCTTGGATCAACTGCAATACCTTCTGCTGAAATGATGTGCCCTAAAAATGGCACCTGGTTGATCCAGAATTCACACTTGCTGAACTTAGCATACAACTGATGGTCCCGTAATCGCTGAAGCACAATATGCAAGTGTTGAGCATGTTCTTCTTCGGATTTTGAATACACAAGTATGTCGTCAATGAAGACCACGACGAACTTGTCCAATTCCGGCATGAACACTGAGTTCATGAGATACATGAAATGAGCCGGGGCGTTGGTCAATCCGAAGGACATAACCAGATACTCATACAGTCCATACCTTGTTGAGAATGCTGTCTTGGATATATCTTCTGGTCGGATTCTAATTTGATGATAACCAGAACGAAGATCCATCTTCGAAAACACTTTAGCACCCACTAATTGATCGAAAAGAATATCAATGCGCGATAGTGGATACTTGTTCTCGATGGTGACAGCATTAAGTGGACGATAGTCTACACACAGCCTCAAGGTCTTATCTTTCTTTTCTACAAACAGTGCAGAACACCCCATGGTGATGAACTTGGACGAATAAAACCTTTGCTCTCAAGTTCAGTTAATTGTTCCTTCAGTTCTGCAAGTTCCTTAGGTGCCATCTTGTAGGGTGGTCTTGAAATTGGCACTGTTCCTGGTGCAAGTTCAATCTTGAACTCTATATCTCTCTCTGGGGGCATACCAGGAAGATCTTCAGGAAATACGTCGGAGTATTCACATACTACCGGAATATCCTCTAGTTCCATAACCTCGGTATTGAGAATAGATGGTTCCAATGGAATGATGTTCTTAAGGTTGAGAACTTGGGTTCGATGGAGTGGAGAGTTTAGATAAATCTTTCTAGGAATGATATCAAGAATAGCACCATGGTACTGCAACCATGCCATACCTAAGATGATATCAAGCTTATGATGCTCTAATATCAGAAACGAAGTAAGATATATGGTCCCATCTAGGTTAAGTGGGATTCCAGGAACCAATTTATTTGTTACCGTTTTCCCGGCTGGAGTGTTAACCACATATGGGGTTTTTGTGGAGATAACAGGCAATTGACTTTTAACAACAAAAGATTTACTAATGACATTGTGTGAAGCTCCGGAGTCAAAGAGTATGACTACGGGTTGATTGAAGATAGAGAACGTACCCGTGAGCACGGGTGCGCCTTCTGGAACGTCCTCGATGGCGAGGTGGTGGATGTTGCCGGGTCTGGTGGCTAGCTTCTTGAGCGGGTTGCGGGGTTGGTTGGCCCCCTGGTAAGATGATTGCCCTCCACCTTGTCGATTCTGCGGACAATCCTTGGCGAAGTGCCCCGTACGTCCACACGTGAAACACGTGTACGGGGTTTGGCCAATACGAAGGGGAGGACGGAATCCCGGTGCACGTGGTGGAGGTGGAAGTGCACGTGGAACCATCCCCTGTTGTTGCTGCGGCCGAAATCCGCCGTTGTTGAACTGACGACCACGGAACATTGGTGGTCGCGATGGCGGCTGCCACCTCTGGCTGGATGGTGATCGATACACCATACGGTACTTCTGAGGAGTACCACCTCCGCTGCTCTGTGGAGCACCCCTCTTCTTTTTATCGGAGGACAGCTCGCGCGTAGCGTCCTCCTGCATGATAGCGGCATTGACTATGTCGTTGAAGTTGCCGCGGTTGAACAGGACAAGCTTGTCCTTCAACTTGGGGTTCAAACCCCGGTAGAAACATTCCCGCTTCCGATCTTCGGTATTCACTTGGTCTTGAGCATATTGGGCCAAGTGGTTGAATGATTTGGAGTATTCGTATGCACTCCTTCCTCCTTGCCTTAGCTCCAAGAACTCTTGAAGCTTCCTCCTCATAATCCCGGGAGGGATGTGGTAGGCGCGAAATGCCTCCCGGAATTCGGTCCAGCTTACAACATGGCCTGCGGGGCGTGCGGCAAGGTAATTGGCCCACCACGCACCGGCAGACCCCTGCAGTTGTTGCGCTGCAAACAATGCCTTCTGCTGTTCGGTTACCGCGAGTAAACCGAACTTTCCTTCAATGGTGCGGAGCCAGTTATCCGCGTCCAACGGTTCATCGGCTTCTCTGAATACCGGTGGGTGTGTCGATGAGAAATCAGAGTAGGAACTCTGAAATTGCTGACGCGGTCCATCATCCTGTTGTCCCCCTTGACGGGACGAGTGCTGCACCAACGTCCGCAGTAACTCGGTTTGCTCGTCGCGCGAGCCGAGCACTGCAGCGAGAACCTCCGCGAGACTCCTGGGGAGTGTGGTTGGAGGTGGTGGAGGTGGTTGCGTCTGAGGCGTATTCTGCCCCGGGGGTGGTGTGTCATCCCCCTGTCCTCCACTAGATCCTCCCACCTCTGAGGCTGTACGAGTACGCACCATACTGCAATATAATGAATAACACGGTAAGTCCCATTGCCTCAAGTTTATCCTCCCTTAGAAATGCGGTAGACAATAATAGACGATGCATAACATTTACATATATTGATAAAGCACAAACTTTATACAAAATATATCATCTCAAGACCATGTTTACAGTAGTAAACCCAAAATGATGGACTCCCTTTATGGAAATACATCTCTACCATACTTGGCCTTCCTGACATGTCATACTCATCTCATTAGCTAGACACCACAACCATTACTCTTAATATGACACAAACATGGTCACAAAAGAGAAACACTAGCAACCATTTAACTATATGCCGCCCGGTGTTGGCGGAGGTGCTACCACATCTAACTTCAATACGCTCTACTCGACGTATTCAAGTTCCTCTGGGTCTTCTTCTTCTTCTTCATCTTCAGGGCTAGGCACCTCTGATACGGGTGCCGGAGTAGAAGTTGATACATCGTTCAACATCAACGTCTTCTTGGCAGCCATAGCTTGCCAATCTGCCTGTATCATAAACATCCCCCAGGCCTCATTCTCTTGCTGAGCCTGTTCACAGCTGGTCTTCCAGCTCTGAGCCTCTACTCTGGACTGATCCCTGTCTGTAGTCACCACGTTCAACTGTGTGTCCCGTTGGTGCCCATAAAGTAGGCTTGCCTCCAGATCAATATCTCTCTCTAGAGTCTCCTGGCGAGACGCGGCCAAATCCATAACAGCGTCATGCCATTGATTCTCCCTAAGGTTCAAACGATGATTAAGAGGAGCCATCATATCCCTAAGTCCGTCATTTGCCCACTCAAAGTGATTTGCTCGCTTCATGGCTTGCTTCAGATTGTTTGTCAATTCTTTTATGCAGGTCCTTTGATTACCCTTCTCGCGATGTGAGGCTGCTGCATACATCGCTAAGGCTGTTGCGGATGTTTCGCCATGCTCTCCCACCTCCGCAAGCAAGCGGGTTGCCCAGGCTTCAGAAGCCCTGCCGTTGACTGGAAAGAACTCATACGGAGTACCCACCAGATGACGGTAATGGAGTTTGCAAAACCTCCCTATGGCAACACTTGCGGCGTAGCTCCATGTTTCTTCTAATATCAATCCTTTGATCTTGATGGAGTATGGAGCCCATCCGAGGTGCGGTGGACCGGCAGGCACATCGACGTAGATGGTGCAACTCCACATACCGCCCTCCTGGAACTTCTTGCCCCAATAGCTAGGTAACACCAAATAGCCAAACTGGCCGAGCAACCGTGCAAACACGTCCGGAAAACCGGCGTGCCCGGTGCATGTTGAGAACACCCATCCATTAGGCAACTGAATTCTTGGTGCTGCCATCTGTGGACAATTATACCCGAATGTCAATACACCGTTTAAGTATTCGACCCAATCACTGGTGATGTGGGACAAAAAGAAATATCCATAATCAATTGGTTCAGTCAAAGCTGCAATCTGGAAATGAGTACAGTTCTGGTTTATCTGACCTGTCTGCAGTAACCCGTAAGTTTCATACAGAAGAAGTCAGAAATAAACTTTATGTTGAATACAAAAATTGTAGTACACTTCAAAACCGTTCCAGATTGTACTCATACAGCCACTGTTGAACTAGTATGAACAATCTATACCAGTTTTAAGTTGACTCAAGGGTTCTGAAAATTTCGACAGAACCTCCCCTGTATATGGGCTTATCTCCACATTCTATACAGGTTCATCATGATAAGATATTGAGGTAGTGTCAACATAAACATTGAGTAACATTGTGTTAACAATCCAGAACTAAAGAAGTTCCACCACGACAACCTTGTCATGAAGGTATTATGCATCAATTCACAATTATGTGCAAACTGTTCCAAGTTCTGGACTGCAGGAACCAAATTTGCGACAAATGGAATTAGGCATAGCTACACCTAGATTCAGGTCAGGAGTGATAAATAAAGTTGATAGATGACTTCCTAAGCTTTCCAGAAATGTATATGCGTAACCATATCACTTTTCTGGATTAGGGGTTATAATTATCCAAACTCAACAGTAAAGCTGACTGGTTTGCATCAGCAGTCATGCAGTTTACTGTGCTGTCTTCCCAATTTGGTTAAACTCCAATTAAAATCAGGAAGGACTCCCCAAAACAAACTCGTGAATCTCCACCTACCCTTCTCAAACATATATCCCAATAAGGTAGTGGATTTTTCTACAGTGAGTTATGGCAAGAATACAGAAACGGTACAAAGGTGGGTTCATGTGGAGTAATTACAGCAAACCCCAGTTTTCAACAGATTAACAAGCTTTTCTGTCTTTATGGTCAACGGAAAAGTTGGAGAGACCTTCACGAGCTTTCCATTCATGTAGGATATGCTTATGTTATCTAATTGCTATACAAGATTACAACCTGGCGAAGTTGAGCTACTTCTACCAGAAAGCAAGAATCTTGGTTCTATCCATTTTATCAAGTCGAGCCCGAAATTATCAGTATCTGATAGTCGGACTTTCTCAAAACACAATGCAACCATTCTGTCGGTGGGGAGGGTCTAGTATCATGTTTGATACTGACGGTACTACGTGCCTCACGAATGGAAATTCTATCCGGTACATCCGGTTACGTCTATAGGTGGTTCCTATATCGTTCCCTCGCAAACGGCTTCTACACGGGTTGCTACCGGAGTTAGGTTACCTGCAGAAGACAAACAATCCCCTTTCACACCTTCGCACCTCAAGGGCGGCACGGGGAAACACGGCAGGCAGTCACAATAATATATAACTAAAAGTAAATGCATACGACTCTGGCGTGAGTCGTCCTCGAGCGAGGCCATGTCTCGAGGTACATGGCTGTAAATACGTCTGTACAGCAAAGACTCCCGTACGATCCGGCTTATACACGCTCGGGCATACGTGTTCGCATGTTCTCATAGATATGAGAACACACTATCGGGTTACATACCACCCGACGGGGTTTCCCTCTAACTTTGTGTCACGCTGGGGTACCGCGTGTCATATGTTCTTAGAAACATGGAAAGTTTCAAAGACTCATATTGACTTTCCGTACCAAGCCACGGAAATTTCACATACCACCTCTCGTATGCTGAGCTTACCGAGATTGATCCGCTCTCGGTGGCGTACCTTACCTCTTACCCGATGTCGGAGCGTCGTTACAGAATATAATAACACATAGTTAGTTTACCACCTTTATATCTTATACTAATAATACTCCTTATAACGGCATATAACTAATTTCTCACTCAAGTTCCTAATTTTTGAAAATATGTTCTTTTCCGGTACACTGTTCCCAACGAAGCTCTGATACCATGTCTGTGGGGACCGGAATCCACACATCCGAGGATCTCATTGGGTGGTGTCGTGCGATGCGACACCCAACAGTTTACAAGAATAGAACCAGAATAAAGTACAAGACCAAGTCTTTTATTTAATACACAGCGGAAGTTTTCACAATACTAGCGGATGTAAAGAAATATACATACCATAGCTACGCTCTCAGCACTAGCTATGCAAAAAGCAAAGTTTTCCATGCCAGGGATACTTTGCACTAGCAACACTCAAACTATGGCGGCGTGCAGGGTTCCCACTCGGCTGTACACCCTGGAGGGGGTGTTGCCTCATCGTCAAACCCATCCTCAAAGGGGTAACCTGCAAAAACTCGTTAACTGCAAACGTGAGCTTAAGGCTCAGCAAGACTTAACCGTCTCACTAGACAGATGCACGGGGACACTAAACATAGGTATGGAATAGCATAAATAACTCGCCTACAAGTGGATCCTTATAATCAAGTTTTAAGTAGCAAATGACATTCTCTGAGCACGGCACATCATGGGCTCCACAATCAAATGAGAAACGCTTTACCGATGATATGACATGCCCAAAGCACATAATGCTATTACAGCTAAAGTATGGGGAAATTGTAAATCTTTAGTTATACTATCTCTAAACCAAACAAAGTTGCAAAGTAATTATAATTCAATATCATATGACTTTCCTGACTTCTTTAGTATTTACTACGTCACGACACAGTGAACAAGTGGTACTCTATTACTGCGAGGGACAGTGATTGCAATCAGGATACACCCGGACAACACGACACATACGTCGTTCGGAAGTGTCAGCGAGCACACCTGTACTTACATAACACTTCAGTACTAGGCGTATATGGCCACCTTTCACAAGAAACTCAAATGCTGAGCCCGTCTCACCTCCGCAAACAGAAGGTCTCCGCACGGAACACCTCATGTGTCCGCCGACCGATTTACACCTTACTGTCCTCAACCCACCCCTATCGATGGTGAGTTAATGGGTCTCAACATCCTAGTTATCAAGTTACATCAGTTTATTGGATTCCATATGTCCATTATATTGCCGGTACAATTCAAGCTTGTCCAGCGGGGCCGCATACGGACGGGCCTTAATCAACACAGGCGGGGCTATGCGACCGAGACTCAATTCTCGCCGCTTCCTATCCATTCCCTACCCGGTCTCAGTTTCATTATATTAAGCCATGTTCTATTCAACCAATCCTGTGGGATACATCTCTCGCGAGTAGATTCCAACTACTCGACTTCTACCGGATCTCCTATGCAATAGCAAAGCAGTTACTACAGGTCAAACTGTAACTCGTGCCAAATAAACCCCTGGGGTTTTTGGTCATGCAAGTGGAGTATCATTCACCCTAAACGTAATGCACAATTCATATACTATTCATCATAGTGATAAAGCAAAAGCTCATAAACGACTTAAATGCAAACCGGGGCTTGCCTTGTTGCAGGTCAGGTTCTGAGTTAAAAATTGGAAGGTTCTCTTCCAAGGCTTCTGGCTCCTCCTCGACTTCGGTCACTATACGATATGCAGATAACATGGATATATAAATGACTTTGAAAATTATTTATTTTAAGACCATAATTTAATTCATGGTGATCACTATATGACAGGGACCTTAATTGGCTCTCACTACAACAATCTCGATAATAGACGAGGGCCGAAAACCGTCATCAATAAGCTAAAACCGTCGTCTATAAAGAATAGACGACGGTTTTTCCTTATAGACGACGGTTTCCGGCCGTCAACGTTTATTAGTCAACTATAAGCTTATAGACGACGGTTACCGTCGTCTATAAAATAATTGACGACGGTGCTCACTGGCCGTCGTCAATAACCACAGACGGCCACGTGGCACCTGGTGGAGGTTATAGACGACGGTCTGTTGAAACCGTCGTCTATTGTTGAACCAATAGACGACGGTGCCGCGGGAACCGTCGTCTATTGATGAACTTGTAGACGACGGCCTCACAGAAACCGTCGTCTATAAGTGTCCTAATAGACGACGGTACAGCAAAACCGTCGTCTATTAGATTTCTAATTTTTTTTAAAAAATTAAAAATAGTACACTGGCTCGATGGCCAGATCACACAGGCAGCAGGATACAAATATACAGATCAGCAAGACAGAAATACACACAAAAGCACATAAACTCTACACATAAACTCTTCACGAGTCCGGGAGCCACAATCATCAAAGTTTACATAAGCATACACAAGAAACACTCTCGAAACCTCGTAGCCGCCGACCGAACTTTGCCTTCTTTCCTTGCAAAACAACATTCAAAGAAAAACATCTTATATCAGGGTGAGCTAATGGAGGCAAAGAGAGTAATAGAGTCAAAGTTCAAGGATCTTGCAAACATAAATAAGATGTGTGACCAAGTAAAAGACTACCTAACAAATGCATATATCTAACATCCCAAAATGTAAAGAAGATAAGTAAAAGACTATCAAGTCTAGCAAACTCAAGAACAAAGTTGAATTCTATGGCATCATTCGACTCATGTATTGAAGCACAAAAATCTAAAGCTACATCTACACTCAAGAAAAGGCGAAGAACCACTACTTACCATCATTTCAAGAGCCGCCGCCGCTACCCCGTCCGCTGCCATCGGAGTTCAGAAAGTCGTCCTCCCGCCCTTGTCCAAAAGCAGGAGTTTGGGGCGACGGAGTTTGAGCCTGCGTCCTCGATCCCTGTCAAGTGCAAGTTGAGTACAAAAATGCATATTTTACTAAATTTGAACAAACTTAACTAACTTAAGGACTTTTTGTACCTCTGCTCCCGTCGTCGGCATAGGTGGCATCTCCATCGGTGGCGGCGCCCACTGCGGAAAGGCAGCAGGCTGTCCTGCTGCTATAGCCTGCAAATACAAAGGAAATCATTATACAAGTCATTTATATATTAAAAATGTTATGTACAATTATCAAAACATACCTGCATGGCAGCTTGCCACTGTAGCATGAACGAGGTTTGATACTCGTCTCTAGCCCGAAGCGCCGCAGCCTGCATCTCGTCTCTAGTCCGAAGCGCCTCGTCCCTACTCCTGAGTGCTTCTTGCGTCCTCTGGAGCTCCTCACGAACGCTCTGAAGCTCCAGATCTCGACTTGTGTGGCTGCTGCTGGAGCCGGCATACTGCGATGAAGAGGCTCTCGAGCAAGCTCGCGCCTGCCTCGAGTCAACCGCTCCATCGAGGACGCCTAACCTGCACGACGGAGTAAGATTATCAGTATCTTATATCTCAAACTTCATGATAGTAAACTGAAAACAACAAAACTTACCGTCCGTGAGGTTTACCGCCACCGCTTCCATAAACGGCTTCGAGGACGACAGGAGCGCCCAACCAATCATAACCCTCGCCTCGAAGCTTTTGCACCTCCTCTCGGTACTTTGCCTGCAAATAGAGGAACATAATCTCAATATCATTAATAATTAAAGACAATTCAATTAACATTACAAAATAACTCACCACATGCTGAGTCGACTTCTGGGAAGACAGCTGGTCAGGCTGCGACGGGTCACTTCCCAAATGACCCCTCACCCACACCTCCATAGGTGCTGGCTCCCGACCGGTCTCACGCTCCTATCGTTACATGTTAGAACAATGATGTATTATAAAATCACTTAAATAGAATTTGAATCACACTTACCATCCGTTTAGCAAGACGTACGAAGCCGTCCCCACCCAAATGGTGTTTCCCGTCCGTCCCTCTACACTCGCGACGGGTTTTAGAGACGTCCTGGAAGCCCTGGCTCGCCCAACGGGCACACAAAGCACGGTACGCGTCCGGACGAGTGTCCAGCCACGCTACGCTGACCTGAATGAAAACATTGATCACAATCGGATAATAAAGCAAAGTAAAAATAAATACAGTACCTCTAAGTATTGCGCCTCAGTGAGGTACTTGTCCGCCACGTCCCTGAACTGCCCCGGCTCACCCTCGTCCGGATGCAGCTTGAAGTACGACTTCGTAGCTTGAATCCGAGCAGTCGAGAGTGACTGCGTCACGCACTTCCTTGAGACGTTATGGAAGACGAGACGTGCCTGATCCAACTGTGACGCCTCGTCCTCCAAACGGTAGCGTGCCTGAAGAAGAAACATACAAGTAAATGTATATAACCCATAATAGATTGATTATTACTATACAAATATTCTTAATTCTTACCATGAAGTCGTGCCAGACAGCCTCCTGGTGGTTGCCGTAGGCAACGTCCTGGGCCGTAGCATAATCGTCCCAAGAAGTAGCGGCAGCTCCGTTCACTACACCGGGGTAGTGCAAACGGACAAGACGACCAAGGACACCGTTTACCTGCTGGTGGTGTCCCTGACCCGTGAAGGAACAGTCATACCAAGACCTGGTACATGATTCTCAATTAATACATATAGTTAAGTCTAAGAATATCTATATTGACTCGTTACAAATTTACTTACCTGTCACCAACCGGACGAATAACAATCCGATCATCTGGATTTGCAGGAGCCGGAGGAGGAGCCACGTAGTGCGTCTTCCTACGTCGTGGCTGTGGAACCTCCGAACCCGCCTCCGCAGCAGGCTCAAAAGGAGCCTCTGAAGTAGGCTCCAAAGGAGCCTCAGAAGTAGGCTCCAAAGGAGCCTCAGAAGTAGGCTCCAAAGGTGCCTCCAAGGAACCCGTAGCCTCGGAGTCCTCAAACGTAGAGTCATCCTAACAGTTTTAAAGATTTGTATTATTAATAAAGAATTACTTGTATAATTTTTGTAATTAGATATCATTTACCTGCGGCGAACACTGTGACGGCTCTGGTAAAGAGGACCTCAACTGAGTCCGTCTACTCCCGCTAGACTGACTGCCCGAGAAGACAGAGTCTCTGTCCGCCCTCGGGGGCAGTAAGCCTCGTGCTCGTGACTCCCGTCGTCTGCTACTCGACGACATCCTGTTGAAAGTACAATTTGCTAATGAACTTCAAGAAAAAATATAGAAAAGAAAAGAAGAGATGATTGATACGTTACTTGTACTCAATTTTCAAAATTCATCAATGTCACGATCATGTACTCTACTTCTTAAACCGGACCATCGATCCTGTGTCGTTGTTGTTGTTTGACGTTTTCGTTTTCGCATCTCACGAGTCTCTACATCTTCTGCATCTCCAACTAAGTCATCGAGTCCTAAACCAGGCTCGACGACAAAAGAGTTCGGCAACTCTTCTTCTTGGTAAACAACATCAACCTCATCAACGTACCCAGAATTATCTGGTGTATATAACCGCTCACGAGGATTCACTTTGTGTACAACCCACCAAGCTTTAAGCTTTTCACATGGATAATGTAGATAATACACTTGCTCGACTTGGTGTGCTAGTACGAATGTGTCGAACCCTCGAAGTCGTTCCTTGTGTTTGACTTCTACCATGCCAAATTGATTTTCTCGAATTCCATTGTTATGATCGAACCAATCACAGTCAAAGAAGACTACTTTAAGGACTTTATTCCCGGCAAAACTGAATTCAAGGATTTTTTTAATAATCCCATAATAATTGGTTTCACGTCCTTCGGCATCAACGGCCCTAGTCACAACTCCAGTATTAGAAGTTGCCCTTAGAGGACGAAGAGCTTCAAATTCAGCTGATCGGAATCGGAACCCATTGACATCGTATCGACCAAAGCTTTTAACTTTGATTGATCCGTATGACAGTTGGCGCAAATCTTCATGGACATCAGCTTGTTTTGTGCACTGTCCAACATATGAAGTTTATTTTCAGTTACAACATATCACATAATTACTAAGATAAACAAGATAAGAGAACATTACATGATTTCGGAACCAAGTTTGGAAGTTAGGCCCTCCATTTACTCCATAATGACGCATAGATTGTACTTGCTTGCTTGTAGGTTGCTGCCTAGATTTCCAATTTTGTTGATCAAACTCACTAAATAAGAAAAAAATATGATGATTAGCACATATGTGTACACGTTAATTAGTATAGACATCGAACAAACACTTACTGAAAATATTTGTCCATCCCGTCTATGTTAGCGTACATGTAGAGCAAAGCAGCTGTCTTTTGATCTGTTGAAGCATCGTAGCTCGTGCTTGAACCAACAGTGGTGCCTCTTGTTTGAAAAATGTTAAGGTCGCTACAAGGAGATTGTTCATCCATATTGTACCGCAACGTGGAAGCATTAATGTTGTTATGTTCTGCGAAATAGACACTTGAAAAGTATCCTACTTCTTGAAGTGTAAATGCTTCAGCGATACAACCTTCAACCCTTGCCCTATTGCGAACCATTGGTTTCAGACATCTAAGTGCTCTTTCAATATGGTACATCCATCGATACTGAACAGGACCACCAACTTTAGCTTCATACGAAAGATGGATTAGAAGGTGTTGCATTGGGTTGAAGAAACCTGGAGGGAAAACTTTTTCCATCTTACATAAAAGCACTGGTATCTCTCTTTCCAACTTCTCCATCATCTCCTTTGAGATTTCTTTAGCACAAAGTTGTCTATAAAAATAGCTGAGTTCGGCTAATACCTTCCAAACTGCATCATCAAGGTACCCACGAAACATAACCGGCAGAAGTCTTTCCATGATTATGTGATAATCATGACTCTTCAACCCGGTAAGATTTCCAGTCTTAACATTCACGGCTCTTCTCAAACTAGCAGCATAACCGTCTGGGAATTTCAACTTTTTCAACCACCTGAAGACTTCTTTCTTTTCTTTTGGTCGAAGACAGAACGAAGCACGTGGTTTGCCACCAGCTTCGGAGAGCTCAAGAGTTGGACGGTTACAAATCTCTGCCAAATCCTTTCGAGCTTTTATATTGTCTTTTGTTTTACCCGTCATATCTAAACAAGTGCTTATGATGCATTCGCCCATGTTACGTTCTTGGTGCATGACATCAATGTTATGCATTAGAATTAAGGACTTCACATACGGTAGCTCCCATAGTGCACATATGTGAGTCCAATTATGCTCTTCTCCGTAACCAACAAAGTATCCAGGACGAGCTTCATCTTGCACTAGCTTGTTCAACCCTTCCGCAATCTCCGAACCGTTGAGACGGCGCGGTGGTCCCTTTTTTACAACGGTATCCTTCCTGAAGGCATTTTTTTGTTGCCTGAACACGTGATTTGGCGGTAACCATCGTCTATGACAATCAAAGTAGCATATTTTGCCACCATGACTTAGACGAAAACATTCCGTGTCCGAAGCACATATCGGACATGTCAAGCGACCATGAGTGCTCCAACCAGAAAACATGCCGTAAGCGGGGAAATCATGAACAGACCATAAGTAAGCGGCTCGAAGGTTGAATTTCTGTTTTTTGTAAGAGTCATACGCTTCGATACCTGTCCATAACATTTTCAACTCCTCAATTAACGGCTGCAACATCACGTTCAGTCGTGAACCAGGATGATCCGGTCCTGGTACAATAAGGCTGAGGAACATGAACTCATACTTCATACAAAGAGATGGTGGCAAGTTGTACGGAATAACGAACACAGGCCAACAAGAGTACGGTGTGGCGTTTGTACTGAACGGTGAGAAGCCATCCGTCGCCAACCCGATGCGAATATTTCTCGCATCCTTGGCGAAATCTGGATCGAAGCGGTCAAGCGCCTTCCATGCCTCACCGTCAGACGGGTGCACCATCATTGCATTGTTCTCACGTACACCTTCTTTGTGCCACCTCATGTGTCTAGCTGTTTTCTTGGAGAGAAACAAACGCTTCAGTCTGGGTGTGACTGGCAAGTAGCGAAGCTGCTTCTGTGCGACTTCAGTCATTACTTTTGCACCGTCCTCATTAACAACTTCAACAAATCTCGCTTTATCACATTTTAAGCACTTGTTCTCGTTGGCATGCTCCTTCCAGAAAAGCATGCAGTTGTCGGGACACATATCAATCTTCTCATATTTCATTCCAAGACCAGAAATCAATTTCTTAGACTGATACATATCTTTAGGCAGTTTATGGGGATGTGGAAAGGCATCGCTGATCAAGTTGATGAGTTCGTTGTAGCAGTTGTTAGAAAAGAAATACTTAGATTTAATTGCCATAAATCTAGTCATGAAAGTGAGGACTGTCATTGTTGTGTTTGCATGCAACGGCTCTTCTGAAGCTTTGAGAAGCATGTAAAATGCTTCAGCCTCTGTTGTAGGAGGATCCTATGTCAATTCAGGATTTATGGCCTCAAGCATCTCATCCATCCTATCGACCCCTGTGTTGTCATCCACATCTAGATCTTCTACGACTTGTGAAGGTGTCTCACCGTGAAAAGTCCACACCTCATAACGTTGCATGAAACCATTTCGACACAAGTGAAACGTCAACGTCACTTTGTCAAAACACTTCGCATTCTGACATTTCATACATGGGCACCGCACCTTACTGTTGTTTGACAACGAGAAAGCTCGTTCTATGAAACCATTTGTCTTGGTGAACCAATCTTCTGAGTGTCTACCATCCTTTTTCCAACCAGTATACATCCAACTGCGGTCTTCAGCCATTTTTCAGAGTACACCTTTTGAAACAGATAAATACTTATTAGTTTCATTGTTACGTTATGTCACGGCCCTACAACCTAGGCAGATAGATCCTAAACCCACCCAAGAGTGACCGAGCGGAGCGTGCTCATGACGAGACGCGTGATCCGGATTCGAACGAAATTTCGGCAGCATAACCCCGCTGTTCTCCACTGCACGCCCAGAAATGGTGCAGCAGAGAACAACAGGGTTATGCCGTCGAAATCTCGTCCAAATCCGGACCCGCGACTCGTCACAAGCCACGCCCCCTCGGTCACTCTCAGGCTGTCCAAAAAGGGACAATTCCGAACCTCCACGTCTCACATGCCAATGGCATGTGAGACGTGACGATCCGAAACGGGTAACACATTGCTATAGGTTACGTTGCTCATTTTCAATTTCAAGTAATTTAAGAGAGAGGAAAGAACGAGAGAAAGAGTGAGAGGAAAGTTAATCGCAGGTCCAGCTCCACCATCCACGCAATCGCGGGTCATTGACGTCATCACCAACCCGTTCGCTTCTGTGCCACCTTTATGAATAACTTATCACTACAACAGTCTATACGGCACGAACGCATTTATTGCGTGTCGTGCCGTGTCGGGTCGGGCCAGGCCAGCCTGAAACAATAATATTTATTTGGGGAAAGGGTCATCACGTCAGAACAACACCAGATCTACGACAACAAAAACGAAGCACTAGAAACACGTAGAGATCAAAACGAAATCCATAAAGACGAGGAGATGCGAGGAGCTAGAAGCGCAGCCGCAAATGGAGTTGAGACATCGTCGAGGAGTCCTGGTTTATATAGGAAGCCACGAGTGCCCGCGGATGAAACCCTAGCTCCCGCGGGCCGTGATGAACGGTCGGATACAGAAGACCACGTTGCCCCGGAAGATTCTAGAGTGGCCTGGGAGAAGTGGCCCGCGGCGGCGTTAGTTTGGGCCGCATCTTAACCAATCTAGGCCCAGTGTGTGCCCATTTCATCTTTAGATCCATGCTAGGTCTTCTCTCTGGACTCTGAATGAGTCAGCGATGGTAGCGCGAGAATCGGTCACGCCCACGCCCGTGCATGGCGTGCACGATGCCACGTGAAGATATAGCAGCGTGAGATGCGGTTGCATGGAGCCGTCTAAGCCAAGCGATTCCGCACGATGCTACAGTACTTTGGAATCCAAGTATGCGATTCCTCTTCCTGAAAGACGTCAATCGTGCAAATCTAATCGTGTGAAACAACCAACGTACGGGCATTCAGAACGCGGTACCGTATACTGTACTGGGCAAAGAATGCAGTTGTGTAAACAAAAATGACGAGAAGCAGAACCACGATCTACTACATTGACAAGATATCAAAAGCTTTCCACGAAAAAGAATTATTTTATTGAATGGACAATTATCAACAATAAGTGACAATTAAACCTTGCTGCATGTAGTATATCTATAATTAACTAACCCAAACTGCTAAATCAATGGACAAATGATCCATTAAATCACCGTATATACGCGGTACCGTATATGTAGCATCTAGCTAGCATTTGAAACTACAATTTGAATCAATTAAATCACATGAATCAAACATTTGAATCAATTAAATGACTTCAATCAATTGGTAAGAGGAGAGAAGTGGGGATACTCGGAGGTGGAGCTCGGTGCCGACGGGGGAGGAGCCGCGGGGGCGACGGCGGCGCGTGAGGCGCGGGGGGAGACGACGGCGCGCCTCCCGGAGGCACGGCGGCGCGCAGACCGGCGGCGACGGCGGCGCGGCGACGCGCCCAGCGCGGGGGCGACGGCGGCGCACGACACGGAGAGGGCGGCGCGGGGCTGCGGGAGGAGGAGGAGCGGCGCGGCGGCGCGGGGGGCGGGAGGAGGAGCGCGGCGCGGCGGGCGGGGGGCGCGGCGTGGTGCGGAGGCGCAGGGCGGCGGAGCGCGGCGCGGCGGAGCACGGCGCAGGGCGGCGGGGCACGGGCCAAATGAGGGCGCCGCGCGGCGTATAAACCTCCCAATAGACGACGGTGTGGAGAAACCGTCGTCTACAAAGACTTGGGCCGACCTAGGTTCTGGCCCATTACTTATAATAGACGACGGTGACCTAAAACCGTCGTCTATAAAGTATTAATTGACGACGGCTAGGACCACCGTCGTCCGTTACGACTCGGGTGGGCCCTGTTCGCACTGTAATAGACGACGGTATCCTTGAACCGTCGTCTATTACGGCTAATAGATGACGGTTAATACTAACCGTCGTCTATTAAGTCTTTATTGACGACGGTGACATTTAGCCGTCGTCTATAAATTTAAAGACGACGGCACCGTCGTCTATAACTTTAGCCGTCGTCTATTTTCGTGTTTCCTGTAGTGTCTGGAATTTCGATGGTAGATACTAGGGAATATGATCAAGGCTCTTGCAAAGAACAGGAGATGATCATAGCAGATTGTGGTCTCCGAAAGTATGGCAAGCAATCAACTTCCAAAAATTTCCGAGAGGAAACTGTAGCTTGAACCTAGCTAACAGTTGATAATCAAGATGGAGGGAGTGGTTCTGGTTTTTGCAAAATTTGTTTTCATAATTTTCTAAGCTGTGGGGAAGGAGTTATTGTATTTCTAATTCGGCAAGAATTTCTGGATTTACTTTATAATTGAGTTTCTAGACATTAAATCAATATTTGGTTTGTAACTGATTTAGGACTAGTATAGTAGGTTAATTAAATCCAAGACTTTAACAGGAGCTAGTGTATGACTAAAGGAAGACTCAGTAAAATTTTGGGACCTAATAAAGCAACCTAATAGCTGTGAAAATTCAATAAATGAAAAAGGAAATTGAATTATCCAGAGAGTTAAACAGGTGTTATGGCTCCCAAACTTTGCCTGATAATCAAGAATAGGACAATAAATTTTATGTGAATTTTGGGGAATTTTCCCGTGGATATCTTGTCTGGAAAAATTGCATTTGCATTAGGAAAGATTATTTTCTACAGAATTTAACTCTGAGTTCCACAGAACCTAATTGGTATTGACAGAAACTAGAGCTCAAGAGCTTTCGAAAAAAATTTCTTTGAAGATTTTTGGAGTATCCTACAGAAAGATATTCAATTTAGAAGTTTGGGTAAATTTCTGGAATTAAATAAATCCCAAAGACCACGTGGCACATTCTGGTTGAGGCAGCACCGGGGTCCACAGAATTAAAGCGCGCAGCCACACTAGATCTCAGCCGCACCGTGATCCCGCAGTGAATGGCAGGTGGGACCCGATGGGGTCATCGTCTACCTCGGGCCGGTGCTCGCGCGGAGCAGCACCCGCGACGGTGGCTCGCCGGCGAGCTCGCCGCCGGCCAATCCAACGCACCAGATTCGCGGAAACTTGCCGCCTGGGGGTTTTTGGGGTCGCTGAGCACGATGGTGAGGTCAGTGGGTCTTGAAGCTCGCCGGAAAAGGTCGTGCAACGGCGGTGGCGGCGATGAGCGCTCGGGCAGCCTAGAACTCTCTATAGAGTAGCTCAAATCACTTGGGAATTGCTCCAAAACCTTTCTGGGATGATGGAGTTCAAGGATATGGGCGCAGAAGGGGAGGGAGTCGCCGGGAATCATGAGTTCGACGGTGAGCCGAGGTTTTCTCACCGGCGGCGAGCAAAACTCGAAATTCAGAGCCGTTGCTTGATGATCCTTAAAGGTTTTTGCTCAGACAGGAGCGCTAGGGCCTATAGAAACTATCTCTAAGTAATTGCAAAGGATGATTGCTTGCCGAAAAGGAATTTGACATGAAATCATAGCTAGCTATCTACCCTCGGCCGTAGAGGAAACGAACAATAACTCGCTCAGGCTTCAATGAAAAGGGAAACGGTTTGTACCATGAGCTAGAGTTTGATCAGGCGCACCTTTTTGCTCTTTGGAGCTAGGCTTGAAACGGCGCGGAACGGTGGCACGCCGCGGAGCAGTGGCGAGCGGCGGCGATGGCGCGCGGCGGAAGAATAGTGGCGAGGCAGTGGAGCTGTGATCGGGGATGAGGATTAAAGGGAGCTTCGGCCGGCCTTTTATAGGGCCGCGGCGAGCAGGCAGGCAGCTCGCTGGAGCTGCATGCGCGCGCGCGGTGTCGAGCGGGGGCGCGGCGGTGCAGAGGTGGCGGGGTTGAGCTGATCCGTTTAAAAAGGGGAGCTGACATGTGGGGCCCACTGTCCAGTGATTCTCCCCACAGTTCAGTTACTAATTCATTTAAAAATAGAAGATCAACTCCAAAAATCATGAAATTTTGTGGAGATGGCAAATGAATTATTCTGAACACAATGGTGAACTCAATTCTTATGTTTAAAGAAGTTGGAGAAGAATTAAAAATTCAGATTTGAATTTGATTCAAATTTGCCAAGCACCTCAATAAAAATAGTAGATGAGTTTCTAAAATCTTGAAACTTTGTAAGCATGCTATTGAGGAATTTAGGAGCTCATGGAAAAATTTAGAGCCCTTAATTTGAATATTTGGTTTAGAGCTTATTAGGGCTTCATTGTGCATTGCTTACTAATCCTTATCCAAAAATTCTTATTCTTAGAAGGTGAATAGAATATAATGTGGATTCATGGTGAAGTCTAATACCCATGATAAAAGAATCTAACAAAGAGTGCAAGATAAGTTTTGGATGGCATAGTTCATGTGTACCATTATATTGGAGATCCAAAATAGTTGATCACAAAACCCATATGAACTTAACATGCCATAAAAGTGGGGTTTTACAAAGGGGCCTTCACTATCGAAGACTTCGGACCTAAATTCTACACGTTCGGAGCAAATGAGTCTTCGACAAAACGCAATATCCTCTTGGTACATGTTCACAATCAAATTGTGTGCATCTACCAGGGGGCCAAGTGAAGACAAAAGTGTTGAAGACAAAAAGTGAAATTCACAAAAATTTGGGGATTTCATTTATCTGGAGACAAGGGATTACAAAATTGAGGAAGAAGAAGAGAACTACAGAGTTGGTCCTAGACCCTATGGAAGAATTGGGCGACCTTCTGGGCAACCCCCGATACGTTGGCTCGGGCAGCTTTGCCTTCTCCTTCAACCGGACCATCAAGCACCGGGTCCAGAGGAAATTGGGAGTTCCGGCTGCTGTAGCACGTCAGCACATATTCTGCGACGTTCTTCGCCAGGGATTGCCCCTCAACCTCCAATTGGTCCGCGATGACATCACCCACCTTGGAGAGTTTGCTGCCTGCCGAGCTCAACGCCTGCAACGCCAGGTCCGGCTCCGGCTCCAGATCATCCGGGCGCACGGGGCTGAAGCCCATCGGTGTCAGCGCGTCGTTGGTCTTGCCCAGGAACTCCCAAATCTGTAGGGAGTCCTCAGTCCTCAAGCCCTTTATTTCTTCCAGGGATCTTCTGGCCGCCACCAGTTCAGAATTCTCGCGGGCGAGGCGCTCAACTTATTTGGCATTTTGCTGAATCTTCTCAGCAACCCGCTTTTCGAGTTTTCCAAGCTCTTCCTCCCGAAGGTGGTTCTTATTCCGGCGGTCGACCAGGTCCTTCTCTCTGCCCCTCACTTTCTTCTCCCTGGCAGTAAGGGCACACTCTTGCTCGTAGAGTTCCTGCCCTCGCACCCAGCCCTTCTCCTCTTCCTCATGGCAGCGCTCTTCCAATTTCTTGGTGCGCTCCTCGAGGCCTTTGTCAGCCAGAGCCACCTTCTCGGTGAGCTCCTCCTCCCTCCTCAGGACGTCATCCCGCAGCTTTAGGAGTTTCTGCTCTTCATACTCGAGCCGTTTCTCCCTCTTCTCAAGTGCCTCCCGGCGCTTGATGAGTGTAGTGTTAATAGCCTCAAGCCTTTCTTGGCGTTCATCGACCGCACTGTTAGCTGCTTTGGTCTGCTCGTAGATCTCCTGGGATTGAGCGTCGAGGGAACGAGTCATACTGTCCCTGTCATCCAGTAACTTGCCCCTGTACTCCAGGCAGATCTTCTCCCGCTTGATCCACTCTTTGTCATCCACTAGCCTCGACTGTGCCAGCTTGGTCTCGATGTAGAGCCGGTTACGCCACCGCCTAAGGGTTTGGCGCTCTTCTTCAAGAGCCTTGCTGTCGTGGAAGAAGGCCAGTTGGACTTGACGCAGATTGGAACATGCGTTGTCAATAGACAGTGACAACGGGATAGGTTCCGGACCTGCTGGGGTCTTCTCCGCTGGTTCCAGTGGGTTTTCAGATACAAAAATTGGGTCCCACTCCACAAGAGTGGTCCCCTAAGTCTCCATGGCACTAGGGCCCTCCTCCGGGATAGCCTCATTCGCCATCGAGGAAGGCCCCGCCGCCAGGTTTTCTTTCAGCCCCTCAGGCAGGGGGCCAACGACTTCGCTTGGGCACTCCGGCTCGGCCGCGGGTACCTCCGACGTCGTCACTTCTGGAGCAGGGGCCGCTGCTGGCTCCAGTCTGGGCACCTCCTCCGATGGGGGCTCGAGCTCCGACACCTCTCCAACAACCGGCTCGGGAGCCGGAAGATCTTCAACATCGACCGGCCCTGCGGTCGGAGCTCCAACAATGACCGGCTCTGCGGCCGGTGCTTCAGAGGTAGCCGGCCCAACTGCCGGAACTTCCTCAGCTTCCGGCGCGCACGCCATGGTTTCAATCACCTCCGGCTCAATCGACGAGTCTTCGACAATTTCCGGCTCTGAGACCGGAATTACTGCTTCCTCCGGCTCAACAGCCGAAGCTTCCATCATCTAAGCACCAGGACCCGGAGCTTCAGCCTCCAGGACAGGTACCGCTGGTGCATATTCTCTCCCGTGGTCCGGAGCTACCACGAGAGTCTCTGGGGATGAGTCGAGGTCCATGACCACGACAGCTGGCG
Organism: Tuctoria greenei; assembly: GCA_036927565.1. Lineage (NCBI taxonomy): Eukaryota > Viridiplantae > Streptophyta > Magnoliopsida > Poales > Poaceae > Tuctoria > Tuctoria greenei. Next base: position 205,396,699 of record JAYESD010000001.1, read on the forward strand.
CCGGAGCTGTCGCAGCTTCAGTCACCACTTGGGGTGGCACCAGGACAGGAGCAGAAGCTTCCGCCCTCATAGCTTCAGTTGTTGTGGCTGAGGGTGGAGCCTCGCACCTCTTCTTGGGAACGCTGCAGATGATGGACGAAGAAACATAAAAAAGCAATCACTACAACAAAACAATTGTCCAATGTAAAGATTAAAAATTACCTTGGGAGGCTTCCACATCAGCTTGTGCGGAACCTCTTTCCCGGGCGTCCTGGGCTAGTCATAGCCGGCGTGGAAGCTCCGGAAGGCCCCCCGGTACTCGTAGCAGCCATGGGCGTTTCCCTAGTCGAGGCTCCCCTCGACCGGGAAGAAATTCCGGACCTGGAGGCCTCAACCGGCCCCGGTGCTGGAGTTGTATGCCCAGAGCTAGCTCCCCGGGAGGATCCCACTGCGGGTACAGTCGCCGCGGTCGATGAGGACCTCCCCCTCTGGGGAGAAGGAGCCGATGCAGAGGTGGCAGGCCTGACGGACCTTCCGTCGGCATGCTGCAGCTTCCTCTTCCGGCTCAAGGGTTCGTCTGTCGGCTCCTTGCCCTTGCCGACGACTTCGACCCTCGGCTTCGGGGCAGGGCCACCTTCGGACACTCCAGGGATCACCACCCTGGTGGTTGATCTTCTCTCGACGACACCAAGGTCTTAAAGTACGAGCATCTTCCGCCGGAGCTCCCTGCTGAACTCAACTTCGACGTTCAGAGGAAGAAAAGCTGATGGCGGAGTCAGATCGTCACCCTCGACATTGATGCCATGCTGGAACTTCTTGAGATGAAACTCCAGGGTTGTCCCCACCATGTTGGACTTCAGCCCGGTCTCCGGTCGTCGTCCATCACGCTGTTGAGGGCCCAAGCGAGTTTTTCTCTCCTCTTCAGCTGTGCCCACCTGTTGACCAGGAAGTTACAAAACACCTCTTGAGGGGTTAATCCCCCCTCCACGCACCGGCGAATCCTGGTCAGAACAGGGTCGAAGGCGTCCGCCAGCATCAGAGCTTCACTCCAGATCGTCGTGTCAATGTTGGGGAGGCCTTCGGGCAGCTCCAGCCTCTCGTGCTCCTCCACCCGGATGACTATCCATTCCTTCTTCCAGTCATCCCACTTCCCAGAGGGAAACGACCAGAGGTACTTGAATGGGCACTTCTTGCGCTTCACGAAGTAGTAGAAGCCAAGGTACTCATTCCTCCTACCGGTGGTGTGGACGGTGAAGAAGGCCCGGATGAGTTCAATGCAGGGGGGGGATGCCCACCCACATCTCACAGAAGTGGACAAAGATAGACACGAGGAGAATGGAGTGAGGGCCAAGGTGGTATAGCTGCAGACCATAAAAGTACAGCAGCATCAGGAAAAAGGAAGAAAAAGGTGGGATCAACCCCACCATGGCGTACGAGGTAAAGTACACCATTTCGCCAGTGTGCTCCTTCTCAAACAGGAGCTCTCCCCCGGCGCGGACCGAGCGGTTTAAGAAGTCCGAGGACCATCCCATGAGGGTCCGAACCTTCTTCAGGTCACCGTCGGTCTTCAAACGGCTTTCGCGGAGACCTAACTCCATCGCGGCACAACAAGGCAAGAGAGGAAAGCGAAGCACAAGTTGGGAGTTTGAGCGCAAGAATAGATGAGAGGCGTAAAGAACTCCCTACAGTGCGCGTTTTCCTTCTTAAGTAAGCCCTTGCAACGCTTGGATGGAAATCGCAAGGAAGTCGAAGATACCATTCAAAAATTCCACCCAGCCGATGACAAGAAGGCCCGAGACCACCCCGACGATCAAGCCGAGGTTCTTACCCAGGCGAACGGTTGTCATCATGAGGCGGGAAGCCCAAAGGCGGCGGCCTCACAAGGCGTGCGGAACCGATACGGTTTTCATATCGGGAACCGGCGCCCTTCAATTGCGTGAGATCCGCACGCCAAAGATCTCATCTGCCGCACGCGGGATATGCCACACGGCGAGGATTTAACTCCAAACCCTCGCCAACAGCACATGCGAAGACCATTGAAGACTCAGTTCAAAAGTCGCGAGGATGGTCCCACCTCCGGCGGAATGACTTCACCCCAGTGGTTTTCCCCGGAGGTAGGTCCAGGGGGCCACTGTCGGTACCCTGGAAACCGTACACCCCTTGAGGTTACAAAGATCTCAAAGGAAAGTCATCTACTTGATTTGAAGACCTTCGGAGGCCCACATGTCAGATATAACTGGACTCGCTTCTCCAACATGGTTAATCCCAGGGTCGCCACATGTACTATCAAACCGGAGCTACCGCCCACAAGGGGGAAGCTCCGGGCCATGTACCGAAATGGCACCTCCGGACTTAACCCCAGACCGAGAGAAGCTCTGGACCTGACACGTGTCAGGTAGCTCCGGAGCTGGCTGTTTCCCGCAGTATGCTCCGGAGCTGCCACGTGTCCAACCGTCGGAGCTTCAGGCTCTGACCTTCGGAAGACTCCACAACGGCTCCGGATCTTCAAAGGGGAATCAAGGACTTCAAGACCCTATTAAGTGTCATTAATACCATATTAATGACACACGGTCAGATGAACTTAATTACCAGTAACGGTGCTGTCAAAGCCCATTACCCGGTCATTAAGGGCAATTAAACGTGTTGAATGAGTATCAATACTAGTAATCGCTGGGGCCACCTGTCGGGCCAGGCTAACTTGTAACGGCCTGCCCTTGTACTATAAAATGACAGGCCGACGACGGACTCTACACGTTCAGTGATGCCACACACGCGCCTTAGACGCTCAACACAAGCTCATACAGCTAATACAACACCAACACACCTGTGGAGTAGGGTATTACGCTCATGGGGCCCGAACCACTTAAACCTTTGTGTCTCCTGTGCTATTCATAATTCACCTTCTTGAATCTCAACGCGCCCACATCAAACATCAAACTCCTCTAACACTTTAGTAGTGCCGGGAGATCTGCCGGATCCAAACCATCGACAATGTGCGAGGACCAAAGATTACTTCGTGAATTGCTCACTAGCTGGCTTTCCACTTCAAAATGTGGTGACTTTGGTTCATACCAAGGTGGAGGGTTGTTCCTAGTATAAATAAAACATTGTGATCCTTCAAAAACAATCATTGATGATATTATGAACAAGGTAATTTCGAAGTGCCTTGCAGACATTTGTTCTTTCTGGTTCTTCTTGGACTTGTGAAGTGATCCCTCAACGGTCTCCTAATTAATGCTCTAGGCTTTCGGGCCTTTTGTGTGGATTAGTTTCCGGTTTGTGGCTCTGCGGTCATTTGGAGATCGAGTCAAAATTCTCAAGGTTTCGGTGCCTCTCATCCCTTCGCTTGGTCGCATCCTATCTTCGCAAATATGAAGCTAGTTATTTTGGATTTTGGTTATGTGGTCATTCCGAGATCGAGTCGAAGTTTGCCAAGACTTTGGTTCCTCTAACCTCGTCACTTGGATGCATCCAACCTTAGCAGGTATAAAGCTAGTTACCTTTCTTCGTATCTCTGCCCAAAGAAGTTTCAAACTGCCTGAACTGCTTAACAGCCATAGTTCGGGCTGTCCAATATTCTCAAATGCCTTTGTCTAACCTACTACCATGAAGATCAGGACACCCCCTAGTTTCACCCAATCATCCTTAGAGTAATTTCATTAAGACCCTAATATACGTTATTTTAGGTGGTGGTTCAAGATACTCACTAGTTGTACCAAATTCAGGGAAAAAAATTGGAACATATCATAAAAGTGTTATGCAAATCTTACATTGGAAAAATATTCTCAAAAAATATCACATCACGAGATTCCATAATAGTATCAAAATGCATATCAGTTACTTCAGATTTAACTTCTAAAAATCTAAATGCAATTCTCCACTGTGCATAGCCTGGAAGGATACAGTCGTCTATCTTTGTCCCAATCTTACATTTCTTGGAGATTAGAAGATTTACCTTTTATCAAACATTCCCATGTGCGCAACTATGAAACTAATTTTTTCTCCCAATCCACTATTTATTAGAGATTTTCTCTTTATTCTTCTTGAACTCGGTTCATAGCATGACACAAAGACAATAAAGCCTCATCACATCGTGCATTTGATAAACCATAAGTATTTAATATGGCATTCATCAAGTCAGTAAACATGATGTTTTTTCCGCTCGACTACCCTTTTTTATATGGGTGAATAGGGAGGTGTCCTCTCATAAATAATACAGTGTTCTTCACCTCATTTATCCAACAATTCAAGAAAATTCTTTCCACCATGATCTAATCTAAGACACTGGATCTTTCTCTTAAGTTCATTTTCTACTTCAGGTTTATAGATTTTAACGTAGTATAAACTTTACCCTTGGTTTGCAGTAAATAAACATAGCAGAGTCTATTAGCATCATCAAATAATGTCATAAAGTATTTCTTTCCACCTTTTATCAACATATCATTCATCTTGTATAGATTAGAATATATGAGTTCAAGAGGTGTCAAGTTTCTCTCCTCGACTACCATATGAAGCTTTCGAGGATATTTTAGTTGCACATAACAGTGGCACTTGGAACGTCTGACAATGGTGAAACTTTGAAATAAATTCAAACTAGATAGTCAAGTCATTAAACAAAAAAACATGACATAAAAGAGAATGTTAAACACTCACATTATCATTAACATTGTTACAAATATGATTCGCATACTTATTATAGATCTCTAAATTGAAAAATGGAACATGCCTTCGCACTCATAGCCTTTACCAATAAATTGTCCATATTTGGACACAACTATTTAATTGGACTCTAACACTACTTTTAACCCATCCTTACATGGATGGTATCCGCTCACAAGATTCTTGTTCATAGAAGGGACATGATGAGCATTACTTGCTGGTCAAGCTTTCCTGAATGGTGATATCTGAATAAATCATGCCAACACTACAAATAGAAGTATCTAACTCGTTCCCTATTAGGATGGAAGAATCCTGATGGAACTGATAAGAAGTAATAATAGACATGTTAGAACACACATAAATAATAGCCTCGTATCAAACCACCACGATGGTGTTTGAAGGATAAACATGAAGGTAGATAAATTACCTTACCCATTTGCGTTGTTAAAAGCACAATATTGACACTATTTTGTCATGTCTATATTGATCAGCTTTGTTCAACTTACTACTCTTTATTCTTGGCATTAGGCATATGCACCATGTTGGTGTTAGATTGACCATCAACTCCTTTTTCAGTAGCATCCTTAGCCAAAGCCTTCTTCTCCACATAAAGAGATGTTATCAGGCTTTTAATTGATATTCCTTATCGCTTGAGTATTGAGATGATACACCTTGGTTGATGATGCAAGCCTACTCGAAGAACTCTAGTACATCCTCGTTGTCGACTCTGGAAGAGCTTCACTGCGAGCGGCTCAAGCGGTGGGAGATGGTTGGTGTGGAGCACTTGCATCAATGATGTTAGAGGAGGTGATGAGTGGCCCACAGTAGTTGGCATGGAGGTACAACGCCAGCCTCGACGGCGTCAGACCTACCCATGGAAGGAAGGAGATAAAGAGGTTTCTGTCACCTTTGAGGTGGGCTGGGGCAAGCAGAGTGGAATGCCAACTGAGTTTTCTCCTTTGTCTACTTTAAGATTGGTGCAAAGACACGAAGTGACAATAAGGAAGGTGATGCACATCTTATATTTTACGCCACTGGTCCATAGAATTTCTTTTCTGATATGGCAAAGGGCGTAAAAGTCTGCCTTTAGCCACTCTTGTGTCATGGATCCCCCTACAGATGTGAATCTTAACCAATTAAGTAAAAATAAACTCTTCATCTATTGCGATAAGCCTACTTAGTCTCTAACTTTGAAACCGAGTATTAAACCCTTTTGAAAATCATCTAAATGACCCCTTAAGGTGGTTTCACTCATGTAGCATTCTACATAGATTCTTACATGGCATCAGACACAAATGTTAGTCCTACTTCTCTCTGTTACCTTAGGACCCGATTGAGAAACCCAAAAAAATAGATGTCCATGTTGTAGAGACTCAGGTAGATCATAATAATGTATAGTCTCACCGCCTCTCTCCTCACTTCTCTCATCTTCCTCCACATCGTCTGAGTTTCATTCGACAATACAATGACATATTCTACTGCCAGTTTGGAGCCTCTTATGCACTACATGATCCTGTCTAGAGCAGGATGAAGACTTGTGTCACAGGGTTGTTGCATCATTAGAATTTATGGGTAAGACCAAGGGGGAGTGTTAATATATAAATTTATGTAGATGATCACAATAGTAACAAGAGACACAATTTACCTAGGTTCAGACCCTCTACTATAAGATAAGACCCTACTCCAGCTTGATTCATTTCCCTTGATGTTGATATTACAAGGATGTATGAGGTTGTCTATTAAATACCCAGGAAGATGACGGTTGCACTACAGGAATATCGATCACTTACGTCGGCCAGAGAAACTTACGTCGGTCTGCCGACGTAAGTTAGTAACTTACGTCGGTGCCTGGTAGCCGACGTAAGTTAATTAAATTACGTTGACTGACCGACGTAAGTAAAGGGACCGACATTAATAGAGTTTACTGACGTCGGCCCCGGCCCGCAGCCGACGTAAGTTAATCGACCGACGTAAATTAACACTAACTTACGTCGGCTCTGATGTCGGCCGACGTAAGTAACACCAGCCGACGTAAGTTGTGGTTAAACCTAACCGTGCGAGCGGTGCGCGCCGTTTCATTTCACACCGCTCCCGCCCCACCGACCCCCGAGCCGCCCCACCGCCGCCGACTACGAGCCACCCCGCCACCCCTGCGCCCCGTCGCCGCCACGCCCCTCCCGCCCGCGGCCCCGCCCTCGCGGCGCCGCCCCAACCCCTGTGGCCCCGACCCCGCTGCAGGTCCGCCCCCGCCGCCTCTGCGCCGCCGCCACCGGCCCGCCGCCGGTCCGCCCTCGCCGCCGCTGCGCCGCCACCGCCCGGCCCCGTCGACGCTGCCGGCCCGCCCCCAGCCCCGCCGCCCCTGTTGCGCCCTCGCTGCCCCTGCGCCTCCGCGCCCCAGCCACCGCCCGGCCATGCTGCCCCTGCACCGCCGCTGCCGGCCCACCCCCGGCCCCGCCGGCCCTGCGCCCTCGCCGCCCCTGCGCCCTCGCTGCCGGCTCGCCTCCGGCCGTCCCATCGATCAGGTACGCACTTCAATTTGGACTCTAAATTTAGTGCTTTCAAATACTTGTTATGCTATCGTTGTAGCCTAATTAGAATTGTTAGCTTGATGTCGTGTTTTATTGCTCAAGTGATTCTATGATGGCAGTGCTTGCTTAACTATTTATTTAATTATGGTTGTTAATTTGCTTAAATATGCTTAAGTGGTTTGTTATATTATGGTTAATTTGCTTAATTATGCATAATTAAGCTTAAGTGGTTTATTTAATTATGCTTAATTTGCTTATTTTTGCTTAATTTGCTTAATTATGCTTAGGTGTGGTTTATTTAATTATGTTTAATTATGCTTAAATTGCTTAAATTTGTTTAATTATGCTTAATTGGTTTATTTAAGTTGTTAATTTGCTTGTGCGTTTAATTATGCTAAAGTTGTTTATCTATTTATTATTAAGTGTTTAATTGCACCATGAGAAGGGGCAGCGTCGGGGGCGGCCCACTGTCGGGTGCCACGGCGTCGCCGGTAGCTACAAGAGAGAGAGAAACCGTGGGTCGTGTGTAGGGGTGAGCAGAGGAGATCGGGGCGGCGGAGGAGCTCGAGGCGGTGGGCGACACGCAAAAGAAGCTCGCGCTGGCGATGAACTGAGAAACGCGGTATATAGTTATTAAGGCGTCGCTTTAGCGTCGCTTTAGCGACGCTAAAGCGGTAAGGCACTCCGACATCGTAAGGCGTCCCTGTTGCCTTGCTTTCTAGGGTAAGGCGGCGGCGGCCAGGGAAGCCGGCGGCGGCAGGGAAAGCTGGTGCCCGGGAGCAGGGGGATCCGTCGCCTTAAGTCGCCTTACCGCCTTAAGAACATCAATGACCCGCGATTGTGTGGACGGTGGAAATGGATGTGGAATTGTCATCTAAGACCAACTTTCCTCTCAGTCTTTCTCTAGTTATTTCCTCTCTCTTAAATGACCTCAAAATGAAAATGAGCAACGTAACCTATAGCAATGTATTACCCGTTTCGGATCGGCACGTCTCACATGTCATTGGCATGTGAGACGTGCAGGTTCGGAATTGTCCCTTTTTGGACAGCCTCAGAGTGACCGAGGGGACGTGGCTTGTGCGAGACGCGGGTCTGGATTTGGACGAGATTTCGGTGGCGTAACCCTGTTGTTCTCTGCTGCACCATTTTTGGGCGTGCAGTGGAGAACAGCGGGGTTATGCGGCCGAAATTTCGTTCGAATCCGGATCACGTGTCTCGTCATGAGCACGCTCCGCTCGGTCACTCTTGGGTGGGTTTAGGATCTATCTGCCTAGGTTGTAGGGTCGTGACACATAACATAACAATACATTAACGACAATTTCTTTCGCGTTAAACTGCAGAGTCAAACATGGGCGAAGACCGTAGTTGGATGTACACTGGTTGGAAGAGCAGAACTGGTGGTCACTCAGATGAGTGGTACGCCAAGACAGAAGCTTTTGTGGAACGAGCTTTTTCGTTGTCAAATAGCGATAAGGCGTGGTGCCCATGTACGAAATGCCGAAACGGAACGTTTTTGGACAAAGTGGAACTTATGTTGCACTTGTGTCGAAATGGTTACGTGTCACATTATGAGTTGTGGAACTTCCACGGCGAGACAGCTTCTCAAGCTGTACAAGAAGTGGAAGTGGACAATGATGATGCTCAAGAGGTTGATATGATGGATGAGATGCTGGAAGCTATACGACCAGAGCTTACAGAAGATACTCAAACAGCAGAGGTTAAAGAGTTCTTCAAACGTCTGAAAGATTCAGAAGAGGCTCTGCATGAACACACTAAAATGTCAATCCTCAATTTTGTGACTAGACATATGGCAATTAAGTCTAAGTTCTTCTTTTCTAACAATTGTTACAACATGCTCATCGATTTGTTCAAAGATGCCCTTCCACAACCCAACAATGTGCCTAAGGATATGTACAACTCGAAGAAAATTCTTTCTGGTCTCGGGATGAAGCACGAAAAGATTGATGTGTGTCCGGACAACTGCATGCTTTTCTGGAGATAGCATGCCAATGAGAACAAATGTTTGAAATGTGGTCAACCGAGGTTTGTCGAAGTTGTTAATAACGATGGTAATACAGTGACGACGGAAGTCGCACGTAAGCAGCTTCGTTACTTACCTGTGACACCGAGGTTGAAGCGGCTGTTCCTTTCAAAAAAAACGGCCAGACACATGAGATGGCACAAAGAAGGTGAGCGTGAGAATAATGGAGTCATGACGCACCAGTCCGATGGTGAGGCATGGAAGGCTCTAGACCGGTTCGACCCAGAATTTGCTCGTGAAGCGAGAAATGTTCGCATCGGGTTGGCGACAGATGGGTTCACGTCGTTTAGCACAAACGCCGCACCATACTCCTGTTGGCCCATCTTTGTCATTCCGTACAATCTTCCGCTGACCTTTTGCATGAAGAATGAGTTTATGTTTCTTAGCCTCATTGTACCTGGGCCAGATCATCCTGGGTCACGTCTCAACGTGATGTTGAAACCGTTGATCGAAGAGTAGAAAATGTTGTGGACAGGAGTCGAAGTGTACGACTGTTACAAGAAACACAAATTCAACCTCCGAGTTGCTTATTTGTGGTCCGTTCATGATTTTCCGGCATACGGCATGTTTTCTGGATGGAGCACTCATGGTCGGTTGACATGTCCGATATGTGCCTCGGACACCGATTGCTTTCGACTTACCCATGGAGGCAAGATATCTTACTTCGATTGTCATAGACGTTGGCTACATCCGAATCACTTGTTTAGACAACAGAGGAATGTCTTCAGAAAGAACACCGTTGTCACTAACGGACCACCGAAACATCTTGACGGGTCAGAAATATCTGATATGTTGGACAAATTGGTGCCAGATGAAGGTCGTCCTGGATATTTCGAAGGTTACGGAGACAAACACAATTGGACTCACATATGTGGACTTTGGGAGTTACCGTATGTGAAGTCGTTTATTCTAAGGCACAACATTGATGTTATGCATCAAGAGCGTAACATGGTCGAATGTATCATAAGCACATGCATAGACATGACGGGCAAAACAAAAGACAATTTAAAGGCTCGAAAGGATCTTGCCGAGCTTTGTAACCGTCAAACTCTTGAGCTCTCCGAAAATGGTGGCAAACCACGTGCTCCTTTCTGTCTTCGACCTAAAGAGAAAAAAGAAGTTCTCGAATGGTTGCAAAGGTTGAAATTCCCAGATGGTTACGCAGCTAGTCTGAGACGAGCCATGAATGTGAAAACGGGAAAGCTCATTGGGTTGAAAAGTCATGATTATCACATAATCATGGAAAGACTTCCGCCTGTTATGTTTTGAGGCTATTTTGACGATGCGGTGTGGAAGGTGTTAGCCGAGCTTAGCCACTTCTATAGGCAACTCTGTGCTAAAGAAATCACGCCAGAGATGATGACTAAATTGGAAAAGGAGGTTCCGGTACTTTTGTGTAAGATGGAAAAAAAATTTCCTCCGGGATTTTTCAATCCAATGCAACATCTCTTAATTCATCTTCCATTTGATGCGAAAGTGGGTGGTCCCGTGCAATATAGGTGGATGTATCATATTGAAAGATCACTTAGATATCTGAAACCAATGGTTGGTAACAGGGCAAGGGTTGAAGGTTGCATCGCCGAAGCTTTTACTCTTAAGGAAGTGGGATACTTCTCAAGTGTTTACGTTGCAGAGGAAAACAATGTTAATACTTTGGTAATGCGATACAATATAGATGAGCAACCTCCTTATAGCGATCCCTCCATTTTTGCAACAAGAGGCACCACTGTTGGTAGTTACACTTCGTATGATGTTAGCAAAAAAGAAAGGCGTGCTGCATTCTTCTACATGTACGCTAATATGGAAGAAATGAATGAATATTTCAAGTAAGTGCTTCTCCTACACTTATGCTTTTCACCATCTTTTCTGACACATGTATTCTAAGAGGTTCTCTTTGTCGTGTAGTATGTTTGACAAGCAAAATTGGAGACATAGACATCAACCCACGAGCAAGCAAATAGAACATATTCGACGGGAAGGAATAAACAGGGGATCTAATTTTCTCTCCTGGTTTCAAGATCATGTAACGTTTTCTCGATAACTAATCAATGTTAACAATGTTTTCTTATAACTTAAGAATGCTTACGTTTTCTAATAACTCCATATCTTGGACAGTGACAAAAATATGCTAACGTCCATGAAGATTTGCGACAACTATCCCGTGGAGTGGTTAATGTTAGAAGCTATGGTCGATATGACATCAACGGCTTTTGATTCCGTACAACTCAATTTTAATCTCTTCGTCCTCTCACGGCAACATGTAATACCGGAGTTGTGATGAGGGCAATCGATTTGCAAGATCATGAAACGCAGTACTACGGGATTATTAAAAAAATCCTTGAATTCACCTTTGTCGCAAACAAGCCAATTCGAGCGGTATTCTTTGACTGCGAATGGTTTGATTCCATTCGTGGAATTCGAGTAAACGAATTTGGCATGGTCGAAGTAAAACACAAAGAACGGTTGAAAGAATTCGATTCATTAGTTCTTGCACACCAAGTAGAGCAAGTGTACTATCTACCTTATCCATGCAATAAATTCAAAGCTTGGTGGGTGGTACATAAGGTGAATCCTAGTGAGCGGTTATACGCTCCAGGAGATGATGATTATCACGACGAAGCTGAGGCTGATTGTGTCTACCAAGAGGAAGAGTTGCCAGACTCCTTCTCAGTCGAGCCCGGTGTAGGACTCGATAACTTAGTTGGAGACGCTCAAGATATCGAGGCTGGCACGGAAGCGGAAACTGAATCAGAATCAGAAACTGAAGATATCGATGACATAGTCGAACCTGCTGATTTGCGCAAACGAAAACGATATGCGCAAGAAGAAGATCGATGGGCTGGTTTAAGGAGTAGGGTGCATGATCGTGATGTTGATGAATTTTGAAGTAACGTTGTATTCACTAATTTAACATTAATTTTGTATATTATCTTTGCATATTAATCATTTATTCCTTGCAATAGGATGTCGTCAAAGGGAAAGGGGAAGGGGAAGCCAGTGAGAGGGTTTGAGCAGCCAGCAGACCCTTACTCAGGGAGCTTGTTTCTTTCTAGCCGACGTGAGCTCTTTCTGGCACACGCTCCACCCTCAGCTGGCGTGTGCTTTCAGCGGCCAGAGGTAAACTTTAGTTACAATAAAGTTATTTTTGAAATTGCAATTGTTATTAATTATTAATAAAGTCATTCCTTTTGTGCAGTCTGACTCAGAGACTTCTGAGTCAGAGTCAGAGTCAGAGGCTAGGGGGCCGCTACAGGAGCCCGACTCAGAGGCTAGGGGGCGCTCTAGCGCTAGCCTCCCTTCGGAGCCGGCTAGCGCTAGCCTCCCTGGGCAGCCCTCTACCACTAGCCTTCCTGGAGGCTCCGGGGGGTCCGCAGAGCCTTCAGGGTCACAGGATCCGTCCCGTTGGAGACAGGTATAAATACTGTATATAGTATATTAAATATTAGATGTTGTTTTCCTTTACTTAATGATTTAATATATTTTGTAGATGTTGGTACGACTTCTCGTTCACAGGGGGCGAGAAGCACCACAGGCAGGTTAACAGTGTCCTCGGTGCTATCGTCAAGTTGCACTACCCCGGTGTAATTGACGGTTTTCCTGCCCTGTCGTGGGATGACTACGCTCAGGTCTCTCACCCGGTGCACGGCACGGTTCAGGGAGCCGTGTGGCACGATTTTATGGTAAGTTTAACTGTTTCGTTTTTTCAACTCGTTTGAATTCTTAATTGCATATCACTTAAATATTTGTTTGCTTAAAGTTGAGGTACCAAGTAGAGGAACCGGGCATGGAGGACCACGCGAGACGCGTGTTCCATTACAACGCTCGGAAGCTCACGACGGCGGCGTTGTCGTATGCCTGAATTCAGGCCGTCAACGCGTACTACAAGAGGCACCCCCGGGAGCAGGAGCAGGAGCAGCAAAGGGGTGTCTTTAGGAAGGACTCGGACTCCTACTTGACAGAGGAGCAGTACGCGGAGGTAAGTTTTTAATATTGTTAAATATTTACAATATCTACGTATATTAACCGCGTTGATGAAAATGAAATATGTGCAGGTTAGTATTTCCTGGTTACAGGGTAACATCGAGGCGTACTTAGCTCTCTGTCAGTACTGGGCTAGCGACGCTTTTATCAACAAGTCCACGAAGGCTAGACAGTGCCGCATGGGGTCCGAGGGCAAGCACAACTATGGCGGCGACGGCTACTTGCGTTTGGCTAAACGCATGGTAAGTACCTTTTTATTTTATTTATGTGTTCCTAATATATTATTTATCTCACTAACACGGATGTACAGGAGCGAGAGATGGGTCATGAGCCGACCCCGACCCAGGTTTGGAAGAGAGGTCACAAGGGAAGTGACCCTTCTCAGCCAGGGCAGTGTAGTCAGTCGCAGCCGACCGACTGGTAAGTTTTCGAAATTCATCAATTTCATTGTAACTAATACTATTATTGACATGCTTACAAGATTTATTTGTTTTGTAGACAAAGTACGCGCAGGAGGTCGCGAAGATACACAGTGCAGATTATGATTGGGAAAACGCGCCAATCGACCCCCAAGCCGCGTACGCAAGCGGAGGCGGGAAGGCCCACGGACGGTGAGTTCTTCGTGTGTTTCATTTCTTTTTCAATTAATCTTCTACTTAGTGTTTTCATTCTTTTGCAGGTTTGCCATTTTCGATGGAGTTGTCGACTCGAGGTCGACGCGACCTTTGAGAGACGCTTCATCATCGCAGGCTTCGACCGTTGGGACCAGTGGTCGTCTCTCGCAGACCCAGCTGGAGCTCCAGGCCATGATGGAGGCGCTGACGCAAACTCAGGCAGAGCTGGAGAGGACGAAGGAGGAGCAGCAGAGGACGACCTTAATGATGGCCCAGATGCAAGCAACGATGGCGGTAAGTAATTTAAAGTACCATAGTTAAATTTCACAGCACTTAATAACATATATCTGCTAATATCTTGCAATGGCAGGCTCTTGCTCGACAAAGCGGTCGGGACATCGAGATTCCTATGCTTCCTCCGTAGCAGACACCGGAGCAGGTAATATTGTCTATACCTAGGAGTTTCATTCCCTTTTCATTATGTTAAAGAAGTTACTTGCATCACATTTAATTTAGCAAATGTGTTACTCACACTATTGACTAGTTGTTTTATGGACTTCTAATTTATCCTAATTATGATTCTTTTGCAGGGTTTCGGAACGCGTCGAGATCCCGGAGGCAGTGGAGGGGCTAGCGTGTAGACACCGGAGCAGGTGATAAACTCTCTTTAATATTGTTGTATCCATTTTTGTATTTTACATAGAGAGATAAGGAGGTACAACATAGAGGTAGATCTTGATGACTTGTCAGATATTGATTCCTATAGTGGTGAGGAAGTTAAGTGTATCTAATCAAGCTTTAGTAGTTTTTGACCATGGTAGAAATGATTAGTATATAGTGAATAAGTTGTCAGTGCTTCCATTTAACAAAAGGGCTAGTGATTATCACTGATGTTTCCTTCTTAGGTCGAAACTGATGTTCACTGAGTTAACAAAGGGCTAGTGCTTCCATTTAACTAGTGATATAGTACATTACTACATTTGAAACTACATCATGCTTCCTTCTTTTGTCACTGATGTTCTTGGCCTCTTATGTTATCACTGAGTTGACATTGATGCTTACTAGTGATTATGTTTCTTTTGCAGGGATCCGGAACGCGCCGAGAAGATCCCGGAGGTAATGGAGGGGCTAGCGTGTAGCCCGGTGGAATTTATTTTGCAAATTGTGTTGTTGTTGATGTTTTGAACTATATATTGAAATTGTTATGCTGTGTAGTCAGTTATTTGTTTGTTCTGTGTTCTCGCCATCGAGCGAGGTAGTCAGTTTCTGTTTTTTAAAAAAAATTCGAAAACTTAACTTACGTCGGCTATGGGCAGGCCGACGTAAGTTAGCCCAGGTTAACTTACGTCGGTCAGGCCATACCGACGTAAGTTAAACCACTTAACTTACGTCGGTTTGCCCTGGGTGACGTAAGTTACAACACTTTACTTACGTCGGCTAGCCCAAGCCAACGTAAGTTCTCAGGCCCAGCCCAAGGCCCATCTCGACACTT
The DNA here is from genome assembly GCA_036927565.1 of Tuctoria greenei. Classification (NCBI taxonomy): domain Eukaryota; kingdom Viridiplantae; phylum Streptophyta; class Magnoliopsida; order Poales; family Poaceae; genus Tuctoria; species Tuctoria greenei. Next base: position 205,411,993 of record JAYESD010000001.1, read on the forward strand.
AACTTATGTCGGCTTCCGCAGACCGACGTAATTAAGTTAACTTACGTCGGTGGCCGACGTAAGTAACCTTAATTACGTCCAAATGCCTACGTCGGCTGAAAGCCGACGTAATTAAGGGAAAACCGACGTAATTAAGTTACTTACATCGGTTTAAGCCTTACTTACGTCAGCTTTGGCCGACGTAAGTGACCGTTATTCCTGTAGTGTTGGATGATGTTTCTACACTGTCGGTACCTTGGATACCAGGTACCCCTTGATATCGCATTTAAAACCAAGGAGTTCCTATGTCCCAGTTGAAGACTTCCGAAGGAAATACACGTCTAACAGCACTGGGCCCGCATCCCTCGTTTGGGTAGCTCCGGTGCTGCCATGTGTACGGCGAGACCAGACCTACCTCCCTTCAAAGGGAAGCTCCAGTCTCGCCACGTGTCCAGCATCCCCGAACCTAACCCTAGTAGAGGGAACCTCCAGTGCTGCCATGTCCCAAGAGGCTCCGGATCCGTCTCCCCATAGAGGGAAGCTCTACAGCTGCCACGTGTTGGACATTCGGACCTAAGCCCCCAATGGAAAGAATACAAAATCTCCAACCACACGGACATTCAAGAGGCTATTAAACAGCCGTTACAGGACCTGATTATCATGTCATTAATTCAGCATTAATCACACACGATCAGAAGATCATCAAGACTGATAACGCCGCCATTAAGGCACGTTATTACATTGTTATTCACGATTATGCACGTAGATCGTGTATAGGTGGATTATTACAGCCAGAGCCACCTGTTGGGCCACGCAAATACTGTAACGGTCAGCCCTTAGCACATAAAATGGTACATTGCACGCTAGAAGAGTACTAAGCTCAGACACATACAAGCAACAACTGACTTTGACCACCGACACTCATACTCAATCAACAACCACCCCGCGGAGTAGGGTATTATGCTCAGGCGGCCCGAACCACATAATAACTCTCGCGTCATCATCTTGTTCTTGATCTTACGTGCCCCATCTGAATATGAACCTCTACAAACTACGCTTTAGTAGTACTGGGAGGAAGTGTTGTTTACACACTGCGACATTTGGCGCGCCAGGTAGGGGCGCTAAGATCTCAATATGGGAACACCGCCATAGCCTCGTCCAACGGTTTTGCTGAGTAGCTTGCTGGAGGAAATCCCTCCAACGTGCAGCAGCTAGCCAACGCTGTTGTCCTGGTGGGTGTCATTCCACCACCACCTCCACATTCTCAGCATGATGGAGTATTCGCATCGGTCACTGCATCGATGAACAATCTTGAGAACATGCTGAATGTGGCACATACTCTTCTTCAACGTCCACCGGCACCCAGAGCACCTCAGGGTGGTATGGAACAGTGGCACGCTGATGTGGAGAATTTGGTTGCAGCTGCAACCAATGCTATCAGCATCCAAGGTCCGCCCCACGCTGGGCATGCATCTTCAAGGAATAGGACCTTGTATGGTATACTTGGTCCTCAAACGTCACAGCACAAGAGGCGTGCACCCTCCCAGCAAGTGATGTCACTGCCCTCCGTGGCACGCCGCACTCATACAGCTCAAGGCTCCTGACACAGGATCTCCGGTCGGAGCTCAACCGCCGATACATGAGACAGGACAGCCGCGTCCTTATGGAGCGCGCCCATGAGAGGTGGGAGGCTCGGGAAAACCCTTCTCCTTTGGGAGTTTGGGGCGACTTTTCGTCCATTACCATGCATCTTCGCATGGTCAACTAGCCACCTATGTTCCAGCCTCATCTGCCGTAGAAGTACGATGGGACAGTCAACCCTGTTGAATTTCTTCAAATCTACTCCACCGCCATCCTTGCGGCTGGAGGCAATGAGGCTGTGACGGCCAACTACTTCCCTGTGGCTCTAATCGGGAAAGCAAGGTCCTGGTTCATCAGTCTCCCTCCTGACTCCATCCATAGTTGGGGGGAACTTTGTCACCAGTTCACTGCCCACTTCGGGAGCTCCTACACCCGACCTGGCACAGAGCTGGACCTATTCGCTGTAGATCAAAAGGCGGGAGAATCACTACAATAATTCATCCAGCGGTTTTCTCAGGTACAGAACACTATTTCTTCTATCTCCAACGCCTCTGTCGTTGTAACATTCCGACAGGGAGTTAGAGACAAGAAGATGCTGGAGAAGCTGGCAACCAAAGATGTCAGCAGCGTCACGGAGCTCTTCAGCCTAGCCGACAAATGCGCTAGGGCTGCTGAGGGCCCAGAGATGCACTCAAAACCAGCTGCAGAGGTTGGTAAATCATCCTCTGAGGCTGAAGCTACTGCCTCTTGCAATGGAAAGAAGAAAAAGAAGTCCAATGGCAAGAACAAGTCGTCGGCCGACACACCTACTGCTGTTGCGGCAGCTGCAGGTCCTCATGGCCGGGAGCCACGCCGTGAAAAATGACCCCGACCCTCAATTGCAGATGGTGATGGTGAGAAGATGTGTTGTTTGATCCACAAATCGAACACTCACAATCTTGAAGACTATCGTGAGGTCCAACAACTTATTGAACACAGCAATAAGCGCCAAGGAGAAGCCCCTATACTGCTAATGGGTGGGGAAACAGAAAGTCGGAGAAGATCTGTCAGAGCAGGAGCTTGGCTTCCAGGATGCCAAGAAGTCCCTGAAGGTTGTCTACAACACGTTGGACAAAGAATCCAGCATCTCCGACAATGAACATTGGAAGACTCTCCATATGATATATGGAGGGTCTTGGGATATTACCTCCCAGCGTATTCTCAAGACTATGTCTCGGGAGATGGCTGCCGTAGCTCCCACCACCAAGGCAACACCTCATAGAAAGTGGATGGACACTACCATCACCTTTGATGCTTCGGATTGTCTGAAGAACATGACCAGAGCTGGTCATTTGCCTTTGATGGTGTCTCCTACCATCAACAACATTCAACTCTATCATGTCTTGGTGGACGGAGGCACGACGCTCAACCTCCTTAGCTTCACGGCTTTCACGAAGCTTCAACTCATCCTATGTGACCTTAGGCCCTCAGGTCCCTCATCCGTAGTAGGTCGGGAGCTATCACTCCTCTCGGATCAATTACACTCCCGTTGACCTTCAGGACCAGGGACAATTATACGTTCGAGATGCTGGTGTTTGATGGTGCACACACCATCCTTGCCTTCAACGCCATCCTAGGCGGGCCAGCCCAATACAGGTTCATGGTCGTAGCTCATTACGGCTATCTGGTGTTGAAGGTGCTGACTCCTACAGGCATCCTCCAGATCCGTGGGGATTGCACTGCTGGACTCACTACTCTTGCAATGGCGCAAAAAAAATCTGGAAAGGAGCGACCAGCTCAGCAACATTTGAGCTCACATCAGCAAGGCTTAACTTCTGCACCTCGCGTGCAACCAAGCGGCAACACTGACATCCCCGTCAAAGTCATCCAAATTGGTTCTGATGCTGTCTAGACCACTCGTATATCAGGAGGTCTGGACAACAAATAGGAAGTAATGCTTGTCACTTTCCTCTAGGCGATTGTGGACATGTTTGCATGGCAACCTTCACAGATGGTTGGGATCCCTATGGAGGTGATCGAGTATAGCCTGAAGATATACCCCGATGCATGACCAGTACATCAGAAGCCCTGGAAGCAATCCGTCGAACGATAGAACTTCATCAGACAAGAAATCAAGAAGCTGTTCGATGCTGGATTCATCCGGGAGGTTCACCATCCACGGTGGCAGGCAAACCCAGTCGTTGTACCAAAGGCTGGCAGGAAGCTTTGGATGTGCATCGACTACACCACCTTGAATAAGGCATGCCCAAAGGACCCATTTCCACTTCCTAGAATAGATCATATAGTGGATTCTACCTCCGGATGTGGGTTACTATGTTTCCTAGATGCGTATCTTGGATATCATCAGATACAAATGTCTAGGGAAGATGAAGAGTATATAAACTTCATTACAGTAGATGGGTTATATTGTTACACTGCCATACCTTTAGGTCTCAAAAACGCTGCTTCAACTTTTGTGCAAGAAATGCACAAAACATTTGAAGAGCCAATCAGAGACTTGGTGGAGATCTATATCGACGACATCGTTCTCAAGGTGAAAAACAAATAGTAACTCATTGACAATATTCAAGTCATCTTCAACAAGCTGCGCTTGATGCATATGAAGGTCTACTGATACAACTGCGTCTTCGAGTTCAATTCTAGAAAGCTCCTCGGTTTCTTGGTGACTCACCGAGAAATTGAGGCAAATCCGGCTAAAATCAAGGTCATTGAAGAGATGCAGCCCCCAGCCCTTGTCATGGATGTCCAAAAGCTAACTCGATGTTTAGCCGCACTTAGCTGGTTCATTTCAAGGCTAGCAGAGCGTGTACTTCTCTTCTTCAATCTATTGAGGAAGTTCGGGCCATTTCATTTGTCCGAAGAAGCAGAGAAGGCATTCCAAGAGGTCAAGCAGCTCCTCACCACACTACCAGTTCTTGTAGCTCCAGAGCCTTGTGAGCCCCTTTTGCTTTACATTACAGTAACTACAGAGGTTGTCAGCATGGTCCTAGTCGCGAAGAGATCGGAGCCATCTTCAGCTAGGTAGCCTCAACCACTCTAGGAGGGTCTGGATCTACGTGAAGGTGAGTTTGGGTTCCGGCCCCCAGGCACGAATCCTAAAAGCAAGAGGCTCGAGGATCAACCTTTCTCAGTCGAGGGAGTTCCTTCAGTATAAGAAGTAGGTCTGGACCCCTCCGAGGAGGTTCGGGCTGACGAAGAACAAGATTCAGATCCCTCCAGGAGGGTCTGAATTGCACAAGAAGAATATATGGACCTCTCCGGGAGGGTCCAGGTTGAGGGTTACAGGCCCCACCAGAGGGTCCGTACCGTCCAACAACCAGTGTACTTCATCAGTGAAGAGTTCCACAATCCCAAGACTCACTACATTGATGTGCATAAGCTGTTGTGTGCAGTTTTTATTGCCTCAAGAAAGCTACGTCACTACTTCCATGCCCACAAGATATCAGTGGTAACCTCAATTCCACTACGTGCTATATTGCATAACCCAAACTCTACTGGAAATTTTACCAAGTGGGCTGTGGAGCTGGCAGAATTCAATCTCGTATTCCTACCTCGACATGCCACCAAGAGTCAAGCACTGGTCCACTTCGTGGTAAAGTGGACTCCTTCTTCATCAACTCTAGGGGGCCTAAGTGAGCAAAAGCCAGAACCTAAGGTCCCAATCTTCGTTGAGCCTCACTGGACACTCTACTTCGACGACTCCATGAAAAAGTAGGGGGCCGGAGCAGGAATCCTTCTCCTTGCTCCGACCGAGGAGAAGGTCAAGTACATGGTACACCTTGGCTTCAAGGAAACCAACAACATGGCGGAGTACGAAGCTCTCATCTATGGAATCAGGGTGGCGCTATCATATGGCATCAAGAAGCTAATGGTCAAGGGTGATTTGCAAGTCATCATCAAGCAAGTAAAAGGTGAATGTAGTTGCAACAATCCTCAACTTGCTGCTTATCTACTTGAAGTCTAGAAGCTACGAAAGCGCTTCCATGTCCTAGATTTATGTCATATCCAGCATCTCAACAACGTTGAAGCTGATGATTTTTTGACGAAGGCTTCAACTGGAGCTCAAGCGTTGGACGGAGTTTTTGTCAGGAGACTGTCAGGACCTGCCGCTCAGCCTACCGAACTGAGTGATAGGGGCAAGACCAGCACCTCAAAGATGGTGGCCCCGGTGGCCCTGTTAGCATGGCACCCACCATATATCGTAGGTGTTGTAGGAAGCTCCAAGCAACCCAGCACGCAAGATCCAGAAGCTCAAGTTAGCTCCGTTGCATGGATCTCAGAGATCCGGAGCTACTTGAAAGACAATATCATTCCTGAAGATGGTGCTTCCGCTGATCGAATTGTCAGATTGGCTAAAAGATACATGTTGGTAGAAGGGGATCTCTACTAACGTGGTGCCAACTGCGTTCCAATGCGATGCATTTCTGTTGAGGAAGGCCTCAAATTTCACGTAAAAATCCATGGAGGTGAGTGTGGGAACCACACGTCTTCTCGCACTTTGGTCGTTAAAGCCTTCCGGCATGGCTTTTACTTCACTACAACATGCCAAGATGCAGTTGAGTTGGTAAAGAAATGCGAAGCGTGCCAGTTTCACGCGAAGCAAATTCACACAACAGCTCAGTCACTGCAAATGATACCTCCCACACAGCCATTCGATGTGTAGGGGATGGACATTTTGGGACCTTCCCCAAAAGCCGTAAGAGGTTATAGGTTCTTGTATGTCGCCATCAACAAGTTCACTAAGTGGCCGTAATCTACTCCAGTTGTGACAATTTACAAGCAATCAGCAATCAAGTTCTTGAAGTCCATAGTCTGCAGATTTGGAGTTCCGAACAAAGTCATTACTGACAACAGAACCCAATTCACAAGTGCAGCATTCCAAGAGTACTGTGAAGATCTCGACATAGAAGTCAGATATGCATTAGTAGCTCACCCGGCAAGTAATGGCCAAGCTGAGAGAGCTAATGCAGAAATAATCAAAGGACTCAAGACTCGCACCTATGAGCGCTTGAAGAAACAGGGAGGCAACTGGATAGAAGAGCTTTCATCTGCATTGTGGGCAAGCAGGACAACACCTAGTCAGGCAACCAGAGAGAAACCTTTCTTCTTAGTGTACAGAGCTAAAGCAGTCCTTCCTCTGGAGATCACCATGGGTTCTCTTCGTGTTCGGACCTTCGATGAAGCCACGCAAGACAAGTTCCAGCGTGAAGACCTAGACCTCGTCGACAAGGCAAGATGCCAAGCAGCTGTTCAGTATGCACGATACCGCTAGACACTCCAGCGTTATCAACAAAGGTTCATGCGCAACCGGCAGTTAGAAGAAGGCGATCCAGTGCAACGGAGAATACTGACTCGAGAAGGGATGAATAAACTCACCACAGGCTGGGAAGGTCCCTTCTGAGTTATCAAAGTTCCCACTAGATGTGTTCACTTGGCAACAAAGGATGGGACTCCGCTTCCCAATACATTGAATATCGAGCACCTCCTTACGTTTTATGCTTAGTTGCACAGAGGTGAGTCTGTTGTATGAATTGTATCTCTAGTAGTCCATGTACAGAGTCTGGAAGGGTTTTAGCGCACTTGACTTTGTATTGTACTTTAGGTGTGTCTTTACCCTCCCTGGGATAGATCAAAATTGATATCCCACTTAACTTGGTCATTGTACTTTGAGCGTGTCCTTGTCTTCCCCTGTAATTCGGACCATAATGAGAAACATTTTATATCGACAAACTATTCGTGCATTTTAATTGTACAAGCTCGGTACTTTTATTATTTTTACCTTCTTGTCTATAATAAAATTGTGCAATCTGCCTGAAATTTAGTCCAAGGTACTTATATGATATATAAGTTGTATTAGTAATCCTCTTTTGGGTCTTAGCATTGTTGCATGGTCTACTCGTGAGAAAACGAAAGCCAATGACAGGTCGAGAGTGTGCTATCGACTTAGACTGAGCAGGCACCCTTAGTACACCACTCTACCTATATCCTGGCAGGTCCCAGTAGGGCACGTCCGGCAGGTATTCGTACTTAAAGAGATTTCATTAATACACTTATTGAAAGTCCATCTAGGGAATCCCTTGTGGGTTTTGGATGGTTGATGACAAAAAAATGAGATCCTAATGAACTTGTTGAGATGACTTCAGGTTAAGATAAATGAGATAGTTTGGTGCACTAAAAAAGGTGGAAAATGAAGTGGTGTACAAAAGAGAAAAGCCCAACTGACAACTGAAGCGCAAAATAGATTTAAATGTATAGGATGTGTGTGAGAGACACATCCCAAGAGATCAAGTCTTTTTGTAGGAGTAAGGGCTTAAAAACACCTAAAAAATCATTCAGCACTGGACTAATCCATTTAGGGATCGGACTAGTCCGTTCAACTCTCTGTTGTCCAAATACACTGTGCACCGGACTAGTCCGATAACATATCAGACTAGATCGATAAACTTTCTATAACCACTTTTAATAGTGCACTGGACTAGTCCGTTTAAGTCTCTGTAAACCCCCTTTCACTACGCTCCGGACAAGTCCGTCCACATGACAGGACTAGTCCGTTGAACTCTCTAATGTTCAATAACACATAGCACCGGACCAGTCCATTCTTGGCTCAGACTAGTCCGTTCAACTCTTTGGATTTCAATTTTACTTGGCACCGGACAAGTCGGGACACCAACGGGACAATTCCGACATACCTCACACAATTAGGGTTTCTAGTGTGCTGCACATTTCACGCTGACTTTTAGACACCACATCAGACAAGTTCGGCCCCCAATACGGACTAGTCTGGTCTTCGAGATCTGTAATGGTATCTTCTTTGGAACCCTATAAATAGGAGATTCACGGCCCCACAAATATTTTTCACGCATTCTACTGTTGAGAACTCAAACCCTAGCACCGCCACTTGTCTCAAGAGCCCAAAAACACATCAACACACGCATCTGAAGTGCTAAAAGGTGAAAATCATTTGAACACTCAGATTTGGGGTTGGAGATCGTTGTCTACTCGTCGTTGAGCTCTTGGGGTTTGATATCTTTACACTCGTGCTTTTCTTTGCAATATTTTTGAGTGTATTTGATCATCTTTTCGTTGTAATTCTTGTGGAGCCCTCAACGTGTGGGGTTACCCCACAAACTTGGTGATTACCCGTGATAGTGGAATCAAGTCGGCCTTGTGTGGTGACTTGACAAGGGAAAGCTTTTGAAGAGACCCGACTCTGTGTGGGCTTCCTCAAACGAGGAGTAGATCTCTTTTGTGAGATCGAACCTTGGTAAAAATTTGTGTCTCGCGTGCTTCTTTACTTTTGCATCTTAATTGATTAAGGCTCATAGTTGATCAATATTATAACTTGAATTGCAAATTGCTTGTCACATGTAACTTCACAATATCAATTGTTAATTCAAGTGATATTATCTGTTGTTCACAATTCCGCTGCTATAAAGTTTAAATCCTGAATCAACAATTAGTCAAATCAATACACACCTAGTACACCAGACTAGTCCACACATACAACTGGAAAAGTCTGGTCTATCAGGCATTTGACTATTTGATTAAGTGTGCTGGAAATCTCAAAGCCTATTCATCCCCCACTAGGCCACATTCAATTGTTATCAGAGCAGGTTCTCCATCAACGAGACTCACTGCTCGAAGAGATCAATGGCCTCTTAGAAGAACAACGAGATCCCGAAGGTGCTCAACACCGAGGAAGAGCTATATACTAAAGCCTTCGATGTACTGATGGAAAATCCACATGATGATGAAGAAGTACGTCAACTAATGGCACTTCTAAGGAAGACACTTCTGGCACAAAAGGGAAAAGAGGACGAGAAGACGATGAGGAGTGGTCATCACGACTACTCTTGATATCCTTACAATTACAATCGTCTGAATTCAAATAATCATTATTTTTCTATCCCCATGGGAAAGTCTCCACAATTCGACAAAAATGACTACACCATGTGGAAATACAATATGAAGATGCATCTAATCTTTTTGAACCCAAGTCTTTGGCATATTGTGTGCACAGGTGTAGATATCCCAGATACGGGCGAAGATCTTACTCCGAAACAAGAAATCCACCACAACACACAAGCCATTGCAGTGATCATCTTATCACTAAGCAGGGAGGAGTTCACCAAGATTGATGGATTGGAAAGCGCAAAAGAAATCTGGGATACACTTAAAATAGCTCATGTGGGAAATAAGCCAGTCCGAGAAGCCAAAGTTGAGATGCTTGAAAGAGAGTTGTGGATATTTGCTATTGAGGAAAGAGAATCACCTTAAGACATGTACAATCAGATGAAGGCATTTATTAACAAGATCCACGTCTATGGAAGCAAGATGTGGACTGGCCATGAGGTGGTCAAAAGGATGATTAGAGCCTTTATGCCAAGAAACATCACTTTATGCTCAATGATCCGAGAAAGCCCCGGGTTTCACAAAATGACATCGGATTAACTATTGGGCAAAATCATAAACCATGAGATGATGGAGAAGGAAGCCCAATACGTCAAAGATCTGGATGAGCTCACCTCCTCCAAAAAGAAGAAAGTTGCTCTCAAAGGAACATGCAAGCCCAAAGGAAAGGAAACTCGTGAAGCTCAAGACGAAGAAGATACAAGTGACGTGAGCACGGGCCTAGATGATGAAGAGATGGTACTATTCATCAAGAAATTCAAGCGCATGATGAAAGGAAGACATGGGAGCAACTCAAATGAAGGTAAAAGTATAGAGAAAGGAAAATTCAAGGCTCGACGCACTTGCTATAATTGTGGCGAGTACGGTCACATGATGGTTGACTGCACCTATGAAGAAAATAAGAGGAAGAAGGAAATGAAGCCTCAAGAAAAGAAGATCTTCAGAAAAAGGCGGCAAGATCATCAAGCGCATATTGGTAAGGAGTGGGACTCAAATGACAAGTCCTCCTCCGATGAAGAAGAGTAGATGGCCACCATTGCCATCAAGAAACTTACCAAGAGGTCTACACTATTCCCAAACATGGGAGGACGGGAGACTCACAATCACACTTGCCTTATCGCTAAGGAAGGCAAGAAAATGTTTCAACTCACTCCTCCCTCGCTAAAGTCCTCTATTGATGATTTTGACAGTTCTAGTGAAAATGAGGAGATGTTTAGGGGATTGAGTAAAATTGCACTAAAGAAAATGAAAATGTTCTCAGATGAAATCTCTGAGGAGGACCTTGTCAACCGACAAGAAGATATGCTCATCTGTGAAAGGAAGAGGTATCAAGAGGTTGAGAAACTCCTTGAGCTTGAAAGAGAGAAGAGAAAGTCACTTTAGCATGAGCTAGCCTTGAGTATGGAAACTTACTCAAAGCTAGAAGACTCACACCATGCAATCAAGGATGAACTTGGTAAGTTCTAAAAAATTAACAAGATTCTTGAAGTGCAAGTTGAGTCACTCAAGCAATGTGACTCCTCCTCCTCCAAAAGCTCACCTTCCAAAGGTGTAAGTCCGACAACAATTGCAACCTGCACATGTTCTATTAATAAAAATGTTGTCGAAACTGATTCTTCTACTTCTCATGCAAAGCATCCTTCCCAAAGTGCCATATTAGACAAGAAGAAGATCAAATATGGATGTAGTGCATATATGGTCACTAGACCTCCTAACATCAAAGATGGTCTTGGGTTTAAAAAGAACAAACACATGTCCCCCAATGTTCATGCTAAGAATAAAGTCACTTTTGTTATGGAAACTTGCATGAATCTAACTTGCAAATACTATTTCGTACTTTTGATGCTTCTTATGTCCTTATGAAAGACAAATTTGGAAATGTGTTGGCTAAATATGCAGGGCCACATCACAAGAATTCAAAAACTTGTGTGTGGGTGCCCAAGTCTGTTGTGACTAACCTGAGAGGACCCAAGCAAGCTTGGGTACCTAAAACCAAGGAGCAATGTTGTTTTGTAGGCCTACTCCTCCGGTGGATCAAAATGGGTGCTAGACAGCGGAAGCACAAATCACATGACCAAAGAGAGGAACATGTTCGTGGAGTATGAGCGCAACGTAGATCCATGTGAAGGGATATACTTTGGAGACAACAGTCAAGGAATGGTCCTTGGGAGCGATAAAATTAAAATCGCTTCTCAACATACTCTCTCGAATGTTTTACATGTAGATTCTTTAGATTATAACCTTCTGTCAATTTCTCAGCTATGCAACAAAGGTTATAACTGTTTATTCACTAATGAGGGTGTTACCATTTTCAGAAGAAGCGATGGCTGGATTGCATTCAAGGGAAAGTTGAAGGGAAAGCTTTATCTTGTTGACTTCAACGAAGATAAAGCTGAACTCAACACTTGCTTGGTTGCTAAAACTAACATGGGATGGCTATGGCATAGACGGCTAGCCCATGTTGGGATGAGAAATCTGCAAAAACTTCTAAAAGGTGGTCACATACGAGGTTTAGAGGATGTTGTTTTTGAGAAAGACAGGTCATGCAACACTTGCCAGGCGGGAAAACAAGTTGGAGCACCACACCCCGCCAAGAATGTGATGACTACTACAAGACCGCTGGAACTTCTTCACATGGACCTCTTCGGTCCAATTGCTTATATAAGCATCAGCGATAACAAATATGGTTTAGTCATTGTTGATGATTTTTCAAGATTCGTTTGTGTATTTTTCTCGTGTGATAAATCGGAAACTTAGGGAATCCTCAAGAAATTTCTGAAAAGAGCTCAGAACGAATTCTCCTTAACCGTGAAGAACACTAGAAGTGACAACGAGACAGAATTCAGGAATACACAAGTTGAGGAGTACCTTGATAAAGAAGGAATAAAGCACGAATTTTTGGCACCCTACTCCCCTCAACAAAATAGGGTGGCCGAAAGGAAAAACAAAACACTAATTGAAATGGCGAGGACAATGTTGGATGAATACAAGACATCGGTCCAGTTTTGGGCTGAAGGGGTGAACACCGCTTGTCACGCCAAAAATCGCTTGTATCTTCACCGACTCTTGAAGAAAACGCCATATGAGCTTCTCACCAGTAACAAACCAAATTTTTCATATTTGAAAGTATTTGTTTGTAAATGGTTTATTCTAAACAAGAAACCGAGGAGTTCGAAGTTCGCTTCAAAATCTCATGAATGGTACTTGCTCGGTTATGATTCGAACGCCTACGCCTATCGTGTCTTCAACCAAATCTCTCGCCTTGTTGAAGTAGCACATGACATAGTGTTCGATGAAACTAACGGCTCCCAAGTGGAGCAAGTTGATAAGTGTGATAGATCAAGAAGAAGCCCCATGTGAAGCAATGAGGAAAATGGCACTTGGTGATATTCTATATCAAAAGCAACCGCAAGACTCAAGAGCACAAGATGAACCTCAACAAGGAAGCAATGATCAAAAGGGTGGGGGGAGGCTCATGCACAATGTCAAAATGAGGAAGATCAAGAAGCTCCATACAACCACGGAAGCAATTATTTAGGGGGATATAATAAATATGAAGACAATGAAGAGGAAGCAACTTCATGAGTCCCTCACCCAATAGTACATAAAAGTGTACAAAGAGGTCATCCCATCAACAACATCATTGGAGATATTGCTAAGGGAGTAACCACTAGATCTTGCAGAGCAATTTTTCGTGAATATTACTCTTTTGTTTCTTTTCTGGAACCATACAGGGTAGAAAAAGCATTAAAGGATCCGGATTGGGTGATTGCAATGCAAGAGGAGTTGAACAACATTAAGAGAAATGAAGTGTGGGAACTTGTTGAAAGACCAAAGGTGAACATTGTTGGAACCAAATGGGTCTTTCGGAACAAACAAGATGAACATGGAGTGGTAACGAGAAATAAAGTGAGAATTGTGGCAAAAGGTTACTCACAAGTCGAAGGTTTGGACTTTGACGAAAGTTTCGCTCCCGGAGCTAGACTTGAGTCCATTCGTATTTTATTGGCATATGATACTCACCATAATTTCAAGTTGTATCAAATGGACGTCAAAAGTGCCTTCCTCAATGGTCCAATTAAGGAGGAAGTGTATGTGGAGCAGGCACTAGGGTTTGAAGATCAAGAGTACCCTAACCTTGTTTATAAACTGCGTAAGGATCTCTATGACCTCAAACAAGCTCCTCGACCTTGGTATGAGTGCCTTAGAGATTTTCTGACTCAAAATGGTTTTAAGATTGGAAAAGCTGATTATACTCTGTTCACAAAACATTTGATGATCATCTATTAGTATGTCAAATCTATGTTGATGATATTATATTTGTTTCTACTAATAAGTCATTTTGTGAAGAGTTTAGTAAGATTATGATAGATAGGTTCTAGATGTCGATGATTTGTGAGTTGAAGCTCTTCTTGGGTTCCAAGTGAAGCAACTAAGAGAGGGCACGTTCATAAGCCAAACCAGGTACACGCAGGACATCCTCAAGAAGTTCAATATGGAGAAGGCCAAGCCCATCAAGACACCCATGGCAACTAACGGACATCTCGATCTGAACGAAGATGGTCCAAATGTGGATCAAAAGGTATATCGGTCTATGATTGGCTCATTACACTATTTATGTGCATCTAGGCTAGATATTATGATTAGTGTGTGTATGTGTGCAAGGTTTCAAGCCGCACCTAAAGAGTGCCATTTAGTAGGTGTAAAAAGAATCTTAAGATACCTTGTGCACATACCCAACTTGGGCCTTTAGTATCCCAAAGGATCCGAGTTTAATTTGATCAGTTATTCTGATGGCGACTATGCGGGATGCAAAGTAGATAGAAAGAGCTCGTCGGGGACCTGTCAATTCCTTGGCAGATCCCTAGTTTCATGGTCCTCGAAAAAGGAACACTCCATTGCTATGTCCACAGCCGAAGCGGAGTATGCTGCACCCGGTAGTTGTTGCGCACAACTACTTTGTATGAGACAAATTCTAAGGGACTATGGTTACAATCTGAATCATATTCCACTCCTATGTGATGGTGAGAGCACTACAAAAATTGCACACAACCCAGTAGAGCACTCAAGAACTAAGCACATAGATATTTGTCACTATTTTCTAAGAGATCATTCACTAAAAGGTGACATGGTAATCTCACGTGTTAGGATCGAAAAACAACTTGTAGACATTTCCAACAAGCCACTAGATGAAATGAGGTTTTGTGAGCTAAGAAGTGAGTTAAATATACTTGACTCTAGAAATGTGGCTTGAAACATTGCATACCTGATTGTGGTTTCAAGGTTTACTCATTTTTGTAAAGCTTTACCCCTTATCTTGTTTTTCTCTTGAAAACTATTTTAATGGGTAAATCTTGGTGAATTATAGCCATTGTATGATTGTTGATTGCTTATTAGTCATTTTTCATCAAGATTATTTGTGAAATAATGTCCTTTAGATCACTATTAGATCAAACAACCAAAATCTAGTTGTTTCAATTCAATTCGGTCCTGCTGAAACCTGACATGTCCGGCATCAACACTAGACAAGTTAGTTATCATAGACTAGTCCGACCCTAGTCCGACACACTGGACTTGTCCAGTGTCCACCAGACTAGTTCGGATTTGTCGGGGTTAACCCTAATCCGCCGCCAGGAGCTCATCCTCCACTCTTCACAACCTCCTTTGCATTCTCTCTACTCGTTCATGAGCTCCAAAGGAGATATCCACATCTAGCCACCAAAATTGTGGATTTCTCCATGGGAAATATCCTCCTCGGCGCAGAGTTTGTCCACCCCGAACTAATCCAGCCCCCACTCCGCTCCTTCAACGCAAATCCTCAACTTTTGGGTAAAATCTCATAAAACTCTATCTGTCAACTTTAATTGATTCTTGCTTAGTTCACTTGTCTCCTAGGGCATGAATAACTTTTCTAGATGAATTCCTACTGTTTCCTAGCCCTTATGAATCGATTCGAGCTAGATTTGGTTCAAATTGGAAAGTTAGGGTTCTTATGACAGACCGGACTAGTCTGGTGTTCGGGACGGACAACTCCAGCATCTAACATTTGAACTTCTAAATTCCTATTTGCACATAGTCTCCAATCCATTCTTATCTAATCCTTGAACCTCCTTGTCAGGCACGATGTCTTCAGGTTCAGAGCACAACCCCTTTCACTATGATGAAGAGGTAGAGTGTGCTCGAGTGCAAAGAGCCAAAGAGAGGGTGGTGAAGAAAATGCATGATGTCAATGTTCACTCCCGTCCTTTCGACGACACTCTTCCTAAAAGAAGTAGAGTGGTAGTGAAGAAGGCACAGGGCAAGGATGCTGCTGGAAGATCATCAAGACCCAAGAGAGCCCTAAACAAGGGAAAAGGACTTGCTAGTGGCTCTTTTGGCCCTCTGAAGATAAAAGCATCAACTCACCACAATAGACAACCATCAAGTGCTGATTTCACTGGCAAAGGGGGTGAGCTGGCTGATAAATTCAGATAGGTAGAGGTATATAGTCAGCCCAAATAGCCAGCTGATCCCTGATTTTGGAGCAATTTCCATGCTGACTACTATGAGCATGTGTATCTGAAAATGAGGAACCCAGTTATCGAGGTTCAATGGGTTGACATCACCTACCTCTAGTCCAGGAGATGCCAAGACTATCAAGAGGTTTTGGAACATTTGGAGCTTCATGGACTGAAGGATCTAGTCTCCTTCTAGTGGACTGGAATAATGAGGTGATCACTCAATTCTACTCAACTGTCTATTTTGCTTGTGATAAAAGTGAGATGATCATTTGGATGAGAAATGGAGCACAGTACAGTGCCACATATGAGGAGTTTGCTAGGATTCTTCACCTGGAATATTCTTTGGAGAATGATATCATAATCCACAACCTGAAGCCTCTGGAGAAAGATCATCATGACTTCCTATATGATACAAAGATGCCATTCAAGTCTCCAACTACGAAATATTTGAAGCCTTTCTGTGCTGTTCTTAATAGGATCCTGAGGAAGACCATAACTCCCAAAGAGGGAGATGCAGGGACTATTAAGGACGCCCTCGGAACATTGAAGGTCATTAGCAAGAAAAGGACTTTCAATGTCTTTGAGTACATGTACGACGACATTGTGAACATCTCTATCACTCCAAACGGGTCCTGTGGCTATACACCCTACATCATGTATATGATTGAGAAGGTGACAGGACTTGAATTTGTTAAGGATGTGCCTCATACAAGACTCAGGCCTCAGATGCCTACTATCTACACTGTCCCCTTTGCCCCTACCTCACGTGCAGATGAAATAAGATCTAAGAGGGCTCAAGATGTCACAAGATTTAAGACTGCTGCTCCTGCTCCTGCTCCTTCACCTTCCAAAGGATCCCCCCAGTGGAACACTGAAGATGCTCTCATACATCTTTGTTTCTTGTCGCAAAGTGGAAATCAAGCATCATAAGGAGAGTTTGGCTAGAAAGAAGCATAAAAGATATGTGAAGGCCAATATCAAGGCAATTTGTGAGAAGCTGAAAATAGAGCCAGTGGGGTCACCTCAGATATCAGAAGACTTTGCCGAAGATATCACTGAGATGGCTCCTCTAACTGATCAAGAGTTGGCCTCATTCGGACTGGCTGGTACCTCTGCTCCTCCTCCTCCTCAAGCACCTAAAGATGAATAAGAAGATGAATAGAGGACTGAGAGTGAGAGATGCAGTGTTGATGAGTGATCCCCCTCAATTTTTCCCTTTTTGGTGCCTTGATGCGAAAGGGGGAGAGATTGATACTAGTTGTCTAGTTTGTAGCTTTTAAGCCATTAAGGACTTGTGATCAAGGACATGTACTCATTTTCAAACTATTGTAATCTATTTTGGATGTGCTTAATTTACATAATGTGTGATGCTTAGTAAATGTATATGTGATGTTTGTTGCTATATCTGTCAAACGCTTATGTATTGCTCATCACATCTTTTGATCACAAACTTGTTAGGCACCTCACCGTAAAGAGTGCATATATGTGAGAAGTTTTTTTATTACTAATTCATTATTCTTATATATGCACACTTTATGAAACTCAAATTTTTGTACTCTTAATTGTGAAATCTCAATTTATTGTCATCAATCAGCAAAAGGTGGAGACTGAAAGTGCATCTAGGCAATCCCTTGTGGGTTTTGGACGATTGATGACAAACAAATGAGATCCTAATGAACTTGTTGAGATGACTGTAGGTTAAGATAAATGACATAGTTTGGTGCCCTCAAACAGGCGAAAAATGAAGTGGTGTACAAAAGAGAAAATCCCAACTGACGACTGAAGCGCAAAGTAGATTTAAATGTATAGGATGACTGTGAGAGACACATACCAAGAGCTCATGTCCTTGCGTAGTGTAAAGGCTTAAAAACACCTAAAAATTCACTAAGCACCGGACTAGTCCGTTCATGGACCGGATTAATCCGTTCAACTCTCTGTTGTCCAAATACACTGTGCACCGGACTAGTCCGATAAACTTTCTGGGACCACTTTTCACAGTGCATCGGACTAGTCCGATGTTAGACCGGACTAGTCCCTTCAAGTCTTTCTAAACCCTTTTCACTACACTCCGGACAAGTCCGTCCACAGGACAGGACTAGTCCATTGAACTCTCTGATGTTGAATAATACATAGCACCGGACAAGTCCGTTCTTGGATCAGACTAGTCCGTTCAACTCTTTGTAGTTCAATTTCACTTTGCACTGGACAAGTCCGGACACCAACCGGACTAGTCCAGTATACATAAAAAAATTAGGGTTTCTAGTGTGCTACAGATTTCACGTGGACTTTTACACAGCACACCGGACAAGTCCAGTCCCCAATACGGACTAGTCCTGAAAGTGCATCTAGGCATCCCCATGGGTTTTGGATGATTGATGATGAAAATTAAGAGGCTAATGAGCTGAGTTGATCTTAAGAACGGGTGCAATGATTGAAATGAGATGAAATCCCTCAAAAAGGAAAAGGATAAAACGAGCGTCAAAGACTCAAGCATAGAAATTAGGGTTCCTATGGTGTTGATTTTATATGAGCTGTATCATGTGAGAGGGTGGATGTATCATGTGCATTGATATCATTTTAGAGGGCTCAAAGTGGTGGTTGAGAGAAAACCCTAAGTGAGAAGCCAAAATGAGGAAAAACCATAAGTGACCGGACTAGTCCGGGCCTCACGGCTGGACTAGTTCGGGCAGTCAGAGAAGTCCGCTTTGGGGTGGACTAAAGGTCTCTGGAGGAGATCGGACATGTCCGTACTGGTACAGACTAGTCCATTCATCCCTTAGTGGAGTTGGAGCTATGTCCCTGAAGACCGGACTTGTCCATTTTGGAATGGACCAAATCTCTCTGGAAAAGTTTGGACTTGTTTGTGATGGTGCGGACTATTCTGTTTGAGACATAGTGTGAGAGAAACCTAGCAAACCCTAGAGGACCGGACTAGTCCGCCCCTGTGGTCGGACTAGTCTGGGCCTACCTAGTTGTGTCCGTTTTGGGACGGACCAAACTGTTCTACCCAACTTCAGACTAGTCCGTATGGAACCGGACTAGTCCATAGTGAACCGGACTAGTCCGTGTTGTCAGTGGTCGTTTGAAATTCAAACATTGGTGCGCAGGTCATCTGGTTTGTCGATCGATGACGTGAAATTGTCGGTGGTTCCAGAGGGACGAACTAGTCTGTGGCACAGGGACGGACTAGTTCGGGTTTTACCTGGTGGCAACGGTTAGTTGTCGGAACCCCTATAAAAGGGGACACCTGGCCCCTAGTTGATAACTCTTGAACCCTAGCACCACCACAAGTGACCTAGAACCTTCCAAAGCCTTCCACTCGTCCTACTCGCCCTCTAAGACCAAATCTTGAAGGGATTAGGGTTTGGGGAGGAGAGTGAAGGAAGATCATTGCGCTTGGGCTCTCGGTTTGATCTCTTTGCACATTGTGTTGTGTTTTGTGGCTTGTGTGACTTAAGCTTCGTGTGCTCCTCATTGTATTGAATTATGGAAGCCTCAACTGGTGAGTATCCCCAATCAAACTTGGTGATCACCTGTAAATATAATGGAAACCAAACCGGCCATTATTGTGGCTTGGTGAGAGAAGGGTCAAGTGAGACCCGGTCCTTGTGTGGACTTCTCAACGTGGATGTAGGCTTCTTCGTGGAGCTGAACCATGGGATAAAATCTCATCTCACTTGTCATTCTACATTTCATAATCACTAGCATTGCTATTAGGGTTCTTATTGTTCATATTGCTCTTCACTTTGATCTTTGTTGAAATCTTATAACTTAAGTGTTTTAACTTAAAAATCTAAGTTGTACTAGGTTAGCACACATTTCTTATCTCTTCGATGAACTTAAATTCCGCAAATAACTTGTAGAAATCATGTTTTTAGATTTTCACCCTGTGCTGAGCGGACTAGTCTGGCCCTGTCCAGACAAGTCCGGCCTCATGAGTTTAATCTCGTTTGATTAAGTCATTTCAAGTCTTATTTCCTATTCACCCCCCCTCTAGGTGGCTTTCAATTGGTATCAGAGTAGGTTTCTCCAACAAGAGTCTAACAACATCGAGAAGAAATGGCTGGAAGGGGTGACAACGAGATTCCAGTGATTGTTGATGACACCAAGACGTAGAACGTCGATGTTCTTCAAGTTAATCAAAATGACGATGAAGAAGTTCGTATGCTCAAGGCACGGCTTCGTGATAAGCTCAATGTGTCCAAGAAGGAGATCATGCCAATTGCTCCGATCAACGTTGATAATGGGAGTAGTTCACAAGACTACTCCCGATATCCTTACAACTATGACCAACTTACCGCAAGCATTCACTATTTCTCTATTCCCATTGGCGAACCTCCTCAGTTTGATGGAAATGATTACTCTACGTGGAAGCATAATATGAAGATGCATCTCATTTCCGTAAACCCTAGTTTGTGGCAAATTGTTATGACAGGTGTACATCTTCCCAAGAATGAGGAAGACATCACTCCGGAGCAAGCCGTCCTCCTCAATCGCAATGCTCAAGCCGTTGGAGTGATTACCTCCTCATTGACTCGAGAGGAGTTCAACCGCATTGAAGGGTTGGAGGTTGCCAAGTAGATATGGGACACCCTCAAGACGGCGCATGAGGGTAACCATGTCATTAGGGAGGCAAAGATCGAGATGATCGAAGGAGAGCTTGGGAGGTTCACCATCATGGATGGTGAGTCCCCTCCAGACAAGTATGACCCCCTCAAGACTCTCATCAACAAGATTCGATCTTATGGAAGCACACGGTGGACCGACCATGAGGTGGTAAAGAGGATGATTCGAGCATTCATGCCTCGAAACATCACTCTTTGCTCGCTAATTCGTGAGAGTCCAGGTTTTCACAAGATGACTCCCGAACAAGTGCTTGGGAGAATTATCAACCATGAGATGATGGAGCAAGAAGCTATGTTCTACAATGATCTACAAAACCTCTCCTCCTCCAAGAGAAGAGATGTTGCATTCAAGGCAACATCCTCAAGATCACAACAAAAGGAAGAGAGTGATGAAGAGAGCTCCGACACCGATGAGGAAGAGGCACTCTTCATCAGAGGATGTTTAGAAGAAGGAGGGGGAGCTACCATCATGAAAGCAAGAGCAAAGACAAGCCCAAAATAAGATCAAAGAGGGATTGCTACAATTGTGGAGAGTATGGCCATTTCATCGTGAATTTCCCACATGAAGAAAACACGAAGAAGAAGAAGGAGGGCAAGTCCAAGGAGAAGAAGTACTTCAAGAAGAAGAAGCAATCCGGACATGCCCACCTTGGAAAATGAGTGAGATTCAAATGAGGAATCCTCCACCAGTGAAGAGGAAAAGATAGCAACCATTTCTATGAAGAAGACAACTGTGGAGAACAAGCTCTTCCCAAACCTGGAGAAATCAAGGCCAACTTGCCTCATGGCCAAGGAGGGCAGAAAGAAGGTTAAATCCAAATCCTCCTCTTCAATTTCCTCGCATGATGATTTTGATAGTAGTAGTGAAAATGAACATATGCTTAAGGATATGAGTAAAAGTACCTTGAAAAGATTGAGGTTGTTGATGGAGGAGATATTTGGGAAGGAAGAGCTCATCAACTGCCAAGAGGACATGCTCATCCAACAAAAGGAGAGATGTCAAGAGGTTGAGGAGCTCTTGGAGCTTGAAAGAGAAAGAAGCAAAGCTCTTGAGCGTGAACTCGCTTTGAGCAAGGAAACTTTCTCAAACCTTGAAAACACTACAATTGTTCTCAAGGATGACCTTGTTAGTTTGAAACAAGCTAACAAGATCCTTGAAATACACGTGAAGTCTCTCAAGGTCAATGCACCTTCTTCCTCAACAAGCTCACCTTCTAAAAATGTCAAATCCGAAGCACCTCAACCTTGCAAATGCTCAAACTTAATTATGAAACTTAAAGATGAGCTTAAGTTGGCACAAACCAATCAAGCACCAAAGGATGGCATCTTTGATAAGGAGAAGATGGCATATGCACGTAGTGCATACACCAACACAAGACATCCCCTTGTCAAGGATGGTCTTGATTATTCTTGGGAGATGAGGCAAAACGCCAAAACTCCCAAGAATGGCAAAGACTTGATTGTTTTTGTCAAGGGAGACTCATACAATAATAAAGGAAAGAACATTGCTATATCTACAAATTGCCTAAGAAAGAACCTCATCCCTTGTTCCATGATTTTGATGCATCATATGTTTTATTGAGGAACAAGTTTGAAAAGGCCTATGCTAGGTATGTTGGGCCACACCGCAAGAGTCCTAAACCTTGTGTGTGGGTGCCCAAGTGCCTCTTGACTAACATCAAAGGACCCAACACCGCTTGGGTACCTAAAGCCAAGGCTTAAATCTTTATTGTAGGCATACTCCTCCGGTGGAACCAAATGAGTTCTTGATAGCGGGTGCACTAATCATATGACCAGAGAGAGGATGATGTTTGTGGAGTATGAGATAAATGAAGATCCAAGTGAAGTAATCTATTTTGGGGACAATAGCCAAGGAAAAATCCTTGGCACTGGTAAAATTGATATATTCCCTAATCACACTCTTTCAAATGTTTTACATGTTGATTCACTTGATTATAACCTCTTGTTCATATCACAACTATGTGACAAAGGTTATAATTGTTTATGCACTAATGAGGGTGTGACCTTCATAAAGAGAAGCAATGACTCAATTGCCTTTAAGGGTGAACTCAAGGGAAAGCTCTATCTTGTGGATTTCTCCCCTAGTAAAGCCCAACTTGATACATGCTTAATTACAAAAACTAACATGAGATGGCTTTGGCATAGAAGGCTAGCCCATGTTGGGATGAGAAACTTGCAAAAACTCCTTAAAGATGAGCACGTCTGTGGTTTAAAGAATGTTGGGTTTGAAAAGGATAGGCCATGTAGCGCATGCCAAGCCGGAAAGCAAGTTGGAGCACCACATCCATCCAAAAACATTATGACAACAACAAGACCATTGGAGCTTACACATGGATCTCTTCCATCCAATCGCCTACGTAAGTATTGGCGGTAACAAATACGGTCTTATTATTGTTGATGATTTTTCACGTTCCACTTGGGTATTCTTTTTGCATGATAAGAGTGAGACTCAAGGTATTCTCAAGAAATACTTGAAGAGAGCTCAAAATGAGTTCTCCTTATGTGTAAAGACAATAAGGGGTGACAACGGCACCGAATTCAAGAATACTCAAGTTGATGAATTTTTGGATGAAGAAGGCATCAAGCATGAGTTCTCGGCCCCCTGCTCCCCTCAACAAAATGGGGTGGCCGAAAGGAGGAATAGAACTCTAATTGAGATGTCAAGAACCATGTTTGATGAGTACAAGACGTCGGACCGGTTTTGGCCGGAAGCGGTTAACACCGCTTGCCATGCCATAAACCGGTTGCATCTTCATCGCATACTCAAGAAGACGTCCTATGAGCTCCTAACCGGTAACATGCCAAACATTTCTTATATTTGTGTTTTTGGGAGCAAGTGCTACATTCTCAACAAGAAGCCTATGATTTCAAAGTTCGCTTCCAAGTCCGTTGAAGGTTTCTAACTTGGTTATGACTCAAACACTTATGCCTATCGTGTCTTCAACAAATCCTCTAGAATTATTGAAGTAGCACGTGATGTAGTGTTTGATGAGACTAATGGCTCCCAAGTGGAGCAAGTTGATCTTTATGTGCTAGATCAAGAAGAATCTCCACAAGTGGTGATAGAAAGGATGGCACTTGGAGATATACGACAACAAGAACAACCTCAAGATGCAAGTGACCATCTCACACATCAAGCAAGCTCTTCCTCAAATGATCAAGATCAAGTCCCCCAAGATGCACTCCAAGAATATGAAAATTGAGGCATCAATCAAGGGGGAGACAATGAAAATGAGGAAGACGAAGATGAAGATTCAAGACCTCAAGCGCCTCACCCCAGAGTGCACCAAAGCGTTCAACAGGACCATCCCGTTGACAATATACTTGGAGACATCTCCAAGGGGGTAACTACTCGATCTCGTGTTGCAAATTTTTGTGAACATTACTCTTTTGTTTCTTTTATAAAGCCTCATAAGGTTGAAGAAGAACTACAAGATCCAGATAGGGTGATGGCCATGCAAGAAGAGCTCAACAACTTCGAAAGAAATCAAGTATGGGAGCTCGTGAAGAGGCCTAATGCGAATGTTGTAAGCACTAAGTGGTGTTCCACAACAAAGAAGATGAGCACGGGGTGGTTATAAGGAACAAGGCACGACTTGTGGCCAAAGGGTATTCACAAGTCGAAGGTTTGGATTTTGAAGAAACCTTTGCTCCCATAGCTAGGCTAGAATCAATTCGTATATTACTTGCCTTTGCTACTCAACATGATTTTAAGCTATATCAAATGAACGTCAAGAGTGCATTCCTCAATGGTCCAATTCGTATATGATTTAAACTTTTACGCAATTTGTACACATTCCTCAATGGTTCGAGCAAGTTTTGGAACTACCGAAGCTTCTACAAAATCTTCCTCCTTGTGGTCCTGCGCTACCACGTGGTCTTTGGTTGCGGCTCTAGACTTGTCTCCATGACAGCCAGTGCCGGAGCTGTAGTGTCATCTGCCACCACCTCTGGGGGAGAGGCAGGAGCTGGGGCGGGAGCTTCAGGCGATACAGCCTCCAGAGCCACATCAGGCACCAAAGCCGTAGTCGGCACCAAAGCCGTAGTGCCTCTTCTCGACATTCTCGAAATAGAATGTAGGGAATTCAAGACAAAAGCACGGTACTAAATCAAAACAAAGGCTAAAGAATCGATCCTTACCTTGGAGTATTGCCACTCCATTCAGCGCAATCTTTTTCCTCGAGCACTGGGAGATAGAGCCCACAGTCGTTGGTGTGGTTGATAAGAAGGTTGAGGATGAGGCCCAATCTTTCGAAAGGTAATGATAAGTCGATTGATGGAGATCTCGATGTTGATGATCCGAGGCTCTCAAGTAGAACACGAACAACCTCTGCAATCACTACACCTCCGCTCCGTTGGTTATCAACCGTGCTTCACACGATTGACCTCGCCAAGAAGGCTAATCCCTGCAAGTGCAACCAAGAACACAAGCAAGAACGTAGAAGACACGATCTGAAATCGTGAAGTTGGGGTCTCACAAACCGTAGAACGGCGATATTATTGATCCAAGCAAAACCCAATTTTTCATGGCAGCTACTATGGAGTATATATAGGTGGGAGGATGTCCAAGGGGGTGTTGGGGTTCGTTACCTAACCCTAACACACAAAAATAATGGACTTAGACTTGATACAAGGCCCAATGGCCCAATACGGTGGCGCAGCACCCTGACAGATTCTGAACTCGATTTTGTTTCGACTATTTCCATCGACTCCGAAGGTACTTTGACATGGGACCAGTGCCATTGGAAAGGTTATTCTCTCCCCTTTCCTTGCATATGTAGAACGTCCAAAATGGAGTTCTTATGCGTCCTGGGCATCCGTTTTAGTGCGTACTGCTCCTGGACTCCGAGTTGGACACAATTTTGAGTTGGGGTCGGTTTCCATCTTCTTTGAACGAATTCTCTGGTCTTCCACGTACCTAATACTTCCTCCAAGTAGTCTTTGAACCTCTCCATGGATCCTAATCACAATTAAATCATTAGGTAGCAATATATGCTCAAAAACATATAAGGAAACATATAAGAACGAGCTCACCTCTGAAATTAATTGTTGTGTATGAACTCTATTGATTGCATCTTGTATATTCAATGGAGTGTTGTTTGTATCCATATAAGTGATGTCCTCATCATCCTACCGTTTTTGAATTGGAGTCGTCCTCGACTCAAGTTCATCTCCTCTCATGTGTTGGTCCAAATGTGCAACGCCATCAAATCTTCTTGTATGCATGAATGGAGGAGGCCAAGGTGGTGGACGACATCGTATGCTATCTTGATCTTGTCCATCAAATAAGAGTGCACATTCACTTGAGCCAGGATCCCAAACAAATAAATATTGTGTCATGTTTGTAGGTGCAATAGTAATATGCATGATCTCATCATTCTCCCCTTCTTTATGACAAGCCGTCCTCGGCTTGCTCGTATGTCCAGGAAAAAGGATTGCTTTGGGGGTAGAATGAACAATGTCCATATTGCACAACGACAGTGAACAATGCTTCTTTTTTATTTTTTGTCCTTGCTGCAATAAAAAAATGCTAGAAAAACTTGAAAATACATTATTAGTGTAAGTGCATCCATTCATTTCACCATGTTGTTGCAGCACAAAAGGAGCTTGCACATTTGAACATATGTAATCTTTATGAACCATAAATTCACCACTATCTTCATAGTTGCCTATAGCATGAAAAATATTTCTACTTAATAAAGGCAATTCCGATTGTGAAAATATTCTCCTCTCTACAATATTTAGATCACAAAGAGTGTCAAATTCAATATAACCCAAAGTATTTAGAGAAGACAAAAATTTCAGCTCATGATTTTCAGCAGTAGCGGTGATCAAATTATGAATTTCAGCACAAGTAGGTGAATCCAAAACACAATCATCTTGTACATTAACTTGTTTTTGCATAGGTATTATAGAGTTATCAGCACACAACTCTTTCTTAGCGCAACGATCAGCAGGAAAATCAACATGTGACAATAGTGTATAAATAAACGATTCTAATAGTTGCTCCTTGAAAATAGCATGATTGGTGGAAAAGTTCAGAACATCCAAAAACTTCTCACCTTCTGTATTTGTATAATGTTTTGCCTTACCATTTTCAGCAGTGATTTTGAGTGCATTATGAGTTGATACATCTAAAATTTCACAAGTGTTGTCGAAGGCCTCGTTCTCTTTTGCATCATCTATATTATTTTCTATATTGTCCTGCAAAACGTTAGACAAAAAAGGAGGTACAACAAGAAATTTCTCCTCAAATTGCTGAATTTCTTCTTTGCACATAGATACATTAGCAAAAGTTTCTCTCATAAGAATTTTTGTTTCTTTCCATGTTTGAGGTTTTTCTAATTCATTTAAATTGTTCCACCAAGTTAATGCACAATCTACTAATGCACTTGCAACATTTCTAGTCTTTCTCCTCTGACACATATCACATTGTCCAAAAATTTTATCCACCTCTATTTCCCAAGTAATATATTCATCATAACCAAAACCATCATAAGAAGGAAGAGATGGGAGAATGTAATTACTTCTTATGGAAGGCGTTGTAAACGTGGTCTGAATGTCACGTGAAACCTTGGTTGATGTTTGATTTTTAGTGAGCAACTCCATCGCCGTCTTCATCATGTCCATCATCTCAGCATATAATGCATGATTCTTGCTTTTAGCTGACATTGTTAGTAGCAAACAGAAGACAACAAAAAATATATGTTATCCCTATCAACTACAAAGGATAATGGCAAAGTGGAAGTGGAATCACACACTCTCAAGCATATTACCATGCTCTTACAAGTGTTCTTACCGACACTGGAGGTGGCAAACGGTGGCTGGTATGAAGAAACCAATGAAGCGTGGGATGATTGCAAAGGTGTATCGATTCTGCTCAAGAGTAAGGTGTAGCTTGGATGGCAATTTATATGTAGCAAGGATTAGCAACAGTGAAATCAGATAGTAAAGTTGAATAAGTGTCCACAATACTTGTCAATGTTGCTGGCTTAAATGTGTTCCTAGTAGTTCAAGCAAGCAAGACATGAGATAAAACTAGATGACACAAAGGATACAAGTACTTCTGTTTTTTTTGTTGTTGTTTTTTTCTCCTTTTTTGTGCGGCCTTTGTATCTTGCTTTGCACTTGCCTTTTTATTTTTTCTTCGTTTTTTTCAGAATGTGCTGCAAAAGAAGAACACAATGCAAACACTCAAAGATATCTCGTAGGTCTGTTACAGATTTTCTGCTCAATGTTCTAAGGACAATTAAGCACCTTTATAGGCCCCAAATCTAAAAACTTTGAACATAAATATTATAGATTTATATCTCCTCTTTAATTTCAGTATATGGAAGATCTATTTTGGATAAGAACAATGGGAGATATTGCCGCCGAAATACAGACTGTTCAGAATTTCTAGATCAATAACAGATTCATATCTAATGCAATTTTGACATTGATAACTCAATTTTCTGGGGATCTGATGAATACAAAAGTTATATATAACTTCTTAAGCTTTCCAGAAAGTACAAGAACACTAAAATCCAAGTTTGTATGAGCGAGATATGATGAAAATACTAAACTGGACAGAGATGAATCTAATCTGGACGTGATAACGTGATTCAAAAGGATGAATCACACAATGAAAAATTCAAACTAAGACCAAAAACACTTTCTAAACCAGAAATATGAATCAAAAATGGACAAAAACTCACTAAAACCAAACTGAATAACAAAGTTGCAAATGGCTCAATGGTGGTTTGGACAAAGTGATGAAGAGATCTACTAAACTGCAAATTTTTTTGTGGCTTTTTTGTGGACTCTAGTTATGAATAACAAAACTAATGTAATGGATAGATGAATTACCTAATGGGCAACCTGGAAATATGATACCAATTGATGAGTGAAGATGAGTCCCGATCTTCCGAAAGGTAATGGTAAGTCGATTGATGGAGATCTCAACGTTGATTATTCAAGGCTCTCGAGTAGAACATGAACAACCTCTGCAATCACTACACCACCACTCCATTGGTTATCAACTGTGCTTCACACGATTGACCTCGCCAAGAAGGCTAATCCCTGCAAGTGCAACCGAGAACACAAGCAAGAACGTAGAAAACACGATCTGAAATCGCGAAGTTGGGGTCTCACAAACCGTAGAACGGCGATATTATTGATCTAAGCAAAACACAATTGTTCATGGCGGCTACTATGGACTATATATAGGTGGGAGGACGTCCAAGGGGGTGTTGGGGTCGTGACCTAACCGTAACACACGAAAATGATGGATTTAGACTTGATAAAAGGCCCAATGGCCCAATACGGTGGCACAGCACCGAGACAGATTCTGAACTCGATTTCGTTTCGACTATTCCCGTCGACTCCAAAGGCATTTTGACGTGGGACCAGTGCCAGTGGAAAGGTCATCCTCTCACCTTTCCATGCATATGTAGAACGTCCAAAACGGAGTTCGTATGTGCCCTGGGAGTCCATTTTAGTGCGTACTGCTACTGGACTCCGAGTTGGACACAATTTTGAGTTGGGGTCGGTTTCCATCTTCTTTGAACGAATTCTCTGGTCTTCCATGTACCTAATACTTCCTCCAAGTACTCTTTGAACCTCTCCATTGATCCTAATCACAATTAAATCATTAGGTAGCAATCTAATCTCGAAAACATATAAGGAAACATATAAGAACGAGCTCACCTCTGAAATTAATTGTTGTGTATGAACTCTATTGATTGCATCATGTATATTCAATGGAGTGTTGTTTGTATCCATATAAGTTATGTACTCATCAGTGGTGGACACTTCGGATCCTGAACCTGGAGTTGAGGTGGTCGCAGGCGCTGCCACCTCTAGGACCTCCGTCGTCGGAGGTTGCTCTTCGAACCCGGAGTAACCAGCTAGCGTCGGGGCCGAAGTCGACTTGCCGGAGCCAGCACCCTCTGCGGGCACTAGAGGCAAAGGAGTAGGCAAAGCTGGAGGCACGATCACCACGGACCTAAGCCGAGGTGGAGGGTCACTTCAACCGGAGCTTTCCTCACTCTGCTCCCATTGCTCCTCATCAGCTTACGCTTGCGACTTAGAACTTCAATGGGAGCCTTATCCTTGCCTCGGCTGGAGGTAGACTTCTTTGTAGGGGAATCCGCGGGATCTTTGCTTTTGCCGCTGACTGGCGCAGCTCTGGAGCTTTCATAGGAGCAAGGAGCTCCGGGGATGGCAATCCTGGGCGGAGGAGTGCTCTGACGCTTGTCCACGAGGCCCAAATTATCAAGAGCCAGCATCTTATTCCGCAGCTCCCTCCTGACCTCTGGCACCATGTTTAGAGGAAGGAAATCTGCAGGAGGGGTCAGGTCATCGTGGCGAATGACTCCGTGCTGCAACTTCTGGATATTAAGCTTCAAAGCTCCTTCATTCAAATTGGACCTGAAGCCAGTCTCAATCCGATTGTGCTCTTGCTCTCCAAAAAATGCCCAGGCAGGCCACTCTCTCGTCTGCAGCAGAGCCCACCAGTTTGTCAGGAAGTTGGCGATGACGATCGGAGGAGTCACCCCTCCATCGAAGCACTCCCAGATCCTTGTCGGGTTCGGGTTGTACTCTTCTGACAACGTCGGAGCCACTTCCCAGGCATCGGTGTTGATGTTGGGGAGACTCTCGGGTAGCTTTAGCATGTCGTGGTGGTCCACCATGATCACCACCCAATCCTTCTTCCAGCTGTCCCATTTCCCAGAAGGGAAAGTCTTTAGGTACTTGAGTAGCAAGTTCTTGCGCTTCACAAAGTAGTAGAAGCCAAGGTACTCATTGCTCTTCCGAGTTGTGTGGACCGTGAAGAAGTTCTGGAAGAGCTCCATGTAGGGCGGCACACCCACCCACATCTTGGAAAAGTGGACGAAGGTTGCCACTAGAAAGAATGAGTGGGGGCCGAGGTGATGAAGCTGCAGACCGTAGAAGTCCAGCAGCATCAGCAAGAAGGTTGAGAATGGTGGGATGAGCCCAACCATGGCATACGATAGGAAGTAGACGATCTCTCCGGGGTTCTCCTTCTTGAAGGGGAACTTGCTGATGCAGATCCTGTTGTTGAAGGAGTCGCTCAACCACCCGTTTAGGTGCGGACCTTCGACAAATATTCATCCTTCTTGATCCGGCTCCGAGGAAGTCCCAACTTCGTCGCTGCAAAGTGGAGCAGAGGAGGAAGAAAGGATGCAAGGTCGTAGAGCTCTAAACACAATGTTAGATGAAGGTGTAAAGAGTTTTCTCCCTCTGTGGACTTCCCCCTTTAGTAAGCCTCTGCAATGCTTGGATGGAAACTACCTCAGAACACGAATCGCAGATGACCTCGTCAATGCCAAGGGGGCCCAGGTGCTCTTTGCTTAAAAAGTTACACTAGGCGAACCGTTGTCATGATGAGAAGTTGGAAGCCTGAGAGCAGCCGCCTGATAAGGCTACAAGGATTACACTTGGAACTGATACGAATTTATTATTGGGAACCGACAACCTTCAATTGCATGAGATCCCCACGCTAGGATCCCACACGCCGTGTCAAAAAGGGCCACGTGTCGATGACATAACTATTTGTCATCGTCTCAACCGCCCAAAATAAGACTTTGGAGCTAAAGCCGGGAATCGAAGATGGCCCCACATTTGGTAATATAACTTCACCTAGAAGGTTTCTCCTAGAGGTGGGCCTGGGGCCACTGTCGGTACCCTGTATACCAGGTACCCCCTGATACCGCACTTAAAACCAAATAGTTCTCATGTCTGAGTTAAAGACTTCTGAAGGCAACACACGTTTGATACCACTAGCCCCGCATCCCTTGCTTCGGTAGCTCCGGTGCTGCCATGTGTCCTGCGAGACCGGACCTACCTCCCTTCACAGGGAAGCTTCAATCACGCCACGTGTCCAGCAACCTTGGACCTAACCCCCTGTAGAGGGAAGCTCCAGTGCTGCCACATGTCAAGAGGCTCCAGACCTGCCTCCCCATAGAGGGAAGCTCCGGAGCTGCCACGTGTTGGACCTCCGGACCTAAGCCCCCAACAGGAAGACTACAAAGTCTCCAACGGCACGGACATTCAAGAGGCTATTAAACAGCCGTTACAAGAACTAATTAATGTGTCATTAATTCAGCATTAATGACACACGATCAGAGGATCATCAAGACTGATAACGCTACCATTAAGGCATGTTATTACACTATTAATTACGATTATGCATGTAGATCGTTTATAGGTGGAATATTACAGCCAGGGCCACCTGTCGGACCAGGCAAATACTGTCACACCCAACCCTTAGCATATAAATGGGTTGTGTTGCACGGTAGAAGAGGACTAAGCTCAGACGCATACAAGCAACCACTAACACTCGCCAACGACACACATACTCAATCAACAACCACCCCGTGGAGTTGGGTATTACCCTCAAGCGGCCTGAACCACGTAAAAAATCTCACGTCATCATCTTGTTCCTGATCTTACGTGCCCCATCCGAATATGAACCTCCGCAAACTATGCTTTAGTAGTACAGGAAAAATGTCGTTTACACACTTCAACATACACCATGATGTCTAGAGGCTTCGGTTTTTTCGATGCCTCCGTAGTCATGTCTCTCTCCTCGTTTTATAAATATAGTGGCCCAAAGACATCATCTGAGTCGGTTACAAGGCATTTCCTCTAATAAGGATTTTATCTATAACCTTTCATAGAGTTGCAATAATATATTAACCCGTCATCTATTTTCATATTGTTGGTATTTTTTACAATCATAGTGTGAGACCTATGTGCTAAATACATTGGCAATTATGTTAAAAGTGAGTGTTTGCATGCAATGTTTTTTTTATTATATCTGAGAATCCACTTTAGATTTTTTGAACTTCGGGGAACTTGCTTCGTAGTGTCCGAAATTTTCTTGTATAATGCATTGCTGCTGTTTTGGGCTATTCGATCTTTCTCAGGCTAAAATATTCATGTGGCTGTTATGCTTTTCATTTGCAATATTTCAAACTTGCATTTTAGATTATGGTAAGTTTTCTTAGTATTCTTTTAATAAGTTTTTATTTGTGTTTTGGCTGATCATGGTGGATATTATCTTGTTATGGTTGCAACATGCTTATGTGAGGTGCTCACATAAGGTGTTGTGGTTTTCGGACTAAGGTGAGTCAAGTCATGGACGTAGCTTAGAAGATTTGGTTGTTTATTCATTTGCAGGTGCTACTTGAGGTAATACATGGCTGGTGAAGGGATCCATTGAACTACTCCTAAGGAGAAGATGAGGTTCAACAATCAAGTTCAGGAGGAATTGTGGTTGAGTTGATCGGGAGGTCACACAACATGTTTGGGTCAAGAACAATACAGTTGAAGGTATCATGGATGTTCTTGGAAAATGATTGCATGTGTGCAAGGGTGCATGGGCGCAGCAACATTGTTCCATGGCGTGGTGAAGAGATATGGATGTGAAGATGTGGCCGGAAAGGTCCGACCTGCTGGATTATGTATCAGGCTGCAGCTGAGGCGGTTATGGTTTGTTTATGAAAAGTTTAGAGTTGGTTTTGGTTAAATTTCGCGTGGGTCATGAAATTAGTTTGTTTTAGAAATGTTTGGGACGTTCCTAAGGTGTTTGGAAGTCTTAATATTGCTTCTATCTGCGTATGGAAGAGTCTTGTGCAGTTATGGAAAGTTTAGGCTGAAACTGAGTAGTAGTAGGAGTCCTAGTTAGGATTGAGTTGGCTTTAGGGCTGCTTATATAAGCAAGGGAGGCTAGAGATCATGGTGCATGACTTTAGGGATGTTTCTCTTGTGTTTCGATCAGTAAAAATTGGTAGTTTAGAGGAGCTTTTGTGCCTTATTCGTCCAACTTGTTTTTGGCAAGTTTTTCTCGTCGAGTTTCTGGATAGCCATATGTTGCTTCGGTGTTTCAATCATAACTCGTGTCTTACTTATCCAATTGACGTGAATATTTTTGTGTTGTCTTCACAACTTGATGCTCTATCATATTTAAAAAATTATGGTCATTCGATTTGTAGTTTTTGAGTTGCACGAGTTTCTTTGCAGCGATGAAGATCTGATTTCAACTTGGGTGGGACAGATTGATCTTCGCTCAATCTTTTGATCATAACTTGAGTTTTTCTCGACGATTTTTCATGATTCTTGTTGTCTTGTCTTTGTGACTTGATTCTCTACAATCGATACTGATTTTTTCACGGTTGAACACGTTTAGAATAGTCGCAAACATGGTTTCTTTATCAAATTGTTTTTCTGCCGAGGGGTTTCTATAGCTTCTGCTGAAAATGTCTTAATCTACCATTTACCCCCACTAGTAGCTTTTCACATGCTCTTCGATCCAACAATTGTTATCAGATCTATCTAATCTTTTTGATTTGTACATGTTTATTACTAATCAAGATGAAGAAATACTCCGCAAAACCTATTGTGTTCAATGATATTGCTTTTCAGGTTTAGAAGGCGCGTATGGAGACATACATACAAGCTCAGGGCTTCACCACATGGGAAAATGTCTTCAAACGCTTCATCATGCAATCAGACGATGAATCCACGGCTACCAAAATGAGGGACGTCGACAACAAGAACAAGACGCGGAACTTGATCATACAAGGATTGACTCAAAGCGACTTTGATCGTGTTGCACACCTTCGATCTGCGTACGATGTGTGGAAATCACCATGTGACTATCACGAAGGCTCTAACACGATCAAGGAGGTGAGACAAGAAATGTTCATGAAAGAATACATGCATTTTGAGATGCAACCTGATGAGTCAATTGATGATTTATTTGCTCACTTTAATAAAACTCTCAGCAACTTGCGTAGTTTCAATGTTAAATTTTCAAATGTTGAAAATACTAGGCAATTTTTAGGTGCATTAGACATATAAATTTGGGAGATGAAAGTTACATCTATTTGCCAATCTACTGTCATGAATACACCTACTTTAGATGTGCTATATTCTAAGTTGAAAACTCATGAACTTGATATTATCTCACAAAAAAACCCTATCAAGTCTCTTGCATTAGATTCATAATGTGACATGCCTAGTTCTAGAAAATATTTGTCACGTGGTACACTTGCTTTGCTGTCTTATCTAACCCATGAACAGATTGAAAAGTTTCCAAAGGAGGAGCTAACACTTCTCTCTACTTGATTCTCAAAAGCGTTGCAAAATATGAGAACTCAAAAAAGTGGAAGTGGTGGTTCTTAACTATAGGTATACCGCGTACCAGATACCCCTTGGGACTGTGAAGAGTGCAAAGGAACTCCACCTATCTGAGCCGAAGACCTCCGAAGGCCCCACATGTCACTCGAAATCGGACATGCCTCCCTCCAATTGTCAGTCCCAGTGCCGCCACGTGGATCATAAAACCGGAGCTACATTCCATACATGGGAAAGCTCCGGACTAGATACCTGTGTGGCACCCTCAGACCTAACCCCCCGTCAGAGGGAAGCTCTGGTGCCGACACGTGTACAACAGCACCGGACCTACTCATCCAAGACGGTAAGCTCCGGAGCTGCCACAAATCCAACCGCCGGACCTTCAACTTCAACAGGCAGATTGATGGACCTCCAACGGCCCGGACCTTCATTGAACATTAAAGACTCCAATACCTGATTATGTGTCATTAATGCTATCTTAATGACACACAATCGGATGACCCTTAATACCAGTAATGCCACCATTAAAGGGCATTATCACGTTATTAAGGAGAATTGAGCACATTTAACTGTGTATTAGGCATCAGTAACCGCTAGGGCCACATGTCGGGCCAGACTAACGATGTAACGGCCAACCCTTGTACTATAAAAGGATTGGCCGAGCGATACACAGGGGCTCTCTCCGGGCGCTGGAGACTCTTCCAGACACTATGGTCTCTCACACACAAGCGCCCAGACGCCCAATACAACAACAACACACACACCCGTGGAGTAGGGTATTACGCTCAGGTGGCCTGAACCACTTAAATACTCGTGTCAAATCGCCATCTTGCTCTGAATCTCCGCGCGCCCACAATCGAACTAAGTAAATCCGCGGGCTACCAACGGTAGTACTGGGAGAATTGGCGGAACCAGACTCCGACAGTTGGCGCGCCAGGTAGGGGGCAGCGCCAGAGATTTGAAGATGGTGAATTCTGCTGCTGGATCATCCATCAGTAACCAAGTTGTGCAACCTGCTGGAGGCAATTCCTCCAACATGCAGCAGCCAGCACGTACTATGGCTCTCTAGCAGTTGGCATGCCAGGTAGGGGGCAGCGCCTGAGATTCGAGGATGGTGAATTCTGCTGCTGGATCATCCAACGGTAACCAAGCTGTGCAACCTGCTGGAGGCAATCCCTCCAACATGCAGCAGCCAGCAGGTACTGTGGCTCCAGTAGGAGTCATGCCACCACCACCACCGACCGCTCCGGTGAATCAAGCTGGACAGCAAGATGGGGCATTTGCGTTGATCACTGCATCCGCAAACAACAACCCCGAACACACGCTTAATGTTGCGCGTGCTCTTCTCCAACGTCCACAACCTCCAGGAGCACCCCAGGGTGCGATGGAACAATGGAGAGCTGGTGTGGATCATTTGGTTGCAGCAGTAGCCGATCGCATCAGCAATCAAGGTCCTCCCCCCTCGGGGTGGGTCCCATCACAGCGTCGGATCTTGTCAGGTAGACTCGGTCCGCAAGCTTCACAACACGGGAGGCGTGCTGCATCTCAACAAGCGACATCGCTGCCTTCCGGGGCGCGACGTACTCATATGATAACGAGACTTTCGACTCATGACCTCCGAGCAGAGCTCGATCATTGGTACCATCAATAGGATGGTCGCGTCCACATCGAGCATGCTCGCGAGAGGCGAGAGGCTTGGGACAGCCCTGCTCCTGAAGGAGTAGGAGGAGGCTATTCTGCCTTGGCCATGCACCTATGCATGGTCAGATGGCCGCAGAAGTTCCGGACTCATTTGCCAGAGGAATTTGACAGGACTGTTAATCCCGCCGAATTTCTTCAAATCTACTCTACCGCTATCATTGCAGCTGGGGGAAATGAGGCCGTGATGGCCAATTATTTCCATGTGGCTTTAACTAGGACTGCTAGGTCTTGGTTCATGAGCCTTCCGCCTGACTCCATCAATAGTTGGGAGGATTTGTGCCAACAGTTCATCGCCAATTTCGGGAGTTCATACACCCGACCAGGCACGGAACGGGACCTTTTTGCTGTCAAGCAAAAAGGGGGAGAGTCTTTGCGATCTTTCATCCAGAGATTCTCCCAGGTACAAAATATCATTCCTTCTATATCAAGCACTTCTATTATTGTAGCATTCAGACAGGGCATTCAAGATAAGAAAATGCTGGAGAAGCTGGCGACTAAGGAAGTTATTAGCGTCATGGAACTCTTCAACTTGGAAGACAAGTGTGCCACGGCTGCAAAGGGCCGTGAAATGTACTCCCAACCACCTTTGGAGGCCAACAAAAAATCCTCCAAGGGTGAAGCCACTACCTACAGGAGTGGCAAGAAGAAGAAAAAGTCCAACGGCAAGAAGAAGCCATCGGTCGGCACACCAACTGCTGCAGCTGCTGCAGCTCCGGGTGGCCGGGGGCCACGTCCCGAGAAATGACCTCGGCCATCGTCCGAAGACTGTGGCAACTCCAAGATGTGGTTTCCCATACACAAGACGGACAGGAACAACTTGGAAAACTGTCAAGAGGTCCAGAACCTCGTCGAGCGCTATAACAAGTGCCAGGAAGAAGCTCCTTTCCGTCAAAGGGAAGGAAAACAAAAAGTCGACGAAGCTCCAACTTTAGAGGAGTTAGGCTTTCAGGACCCCAAAAAGGTCTTGAAGGTTGTTTACACCTCCGTTGACGACGACTATGATGTCTCCGACAACGAGCGTCAGAAGACCATGAACACCATCTTTGGCGGTTCGTGGGACATCACTTCCCGCCGTGTCCTCATGACAATGCTGCGGGACATGGCCTTTGTAGCTCCCACCGCCAGGGCAGAGCCTCATCGAAAGTGGATGGATACCGCCATCACCTTTGATGCTTCGGACTGCCCTCGGAACATGGTTGGAGCTGGCCAACTTCCACTAATGGTATATTCCGTCCATCAATAACATCCAGCTCCACCACGTAATGGTGGACGAAGGTTCGGGGCTGAACCTCATAAGCTTTGAGGACTTATTCAATCTTCAGCTCCGACCTTCGGATCTTCGCCCCTCCCTACCTTTCTCTAGAGTAGGTCTGTGGGCCATAACTCCACTCGGTGCCATTACTCTCCTGGTTACCTTCGACACTCGAGAGAATTACGGGACCGAGAAGTTGGTCTTCGACGTGGCGCAAATCATCTTACCAATCAACGCCATCTTGTGCAGGCCAGCTTTGTACAAATTCATTGCTGCTACTCATTATGGTTACCAGGTGTTGAAGATGTCAACACCCTCAGGCGTTCTCCGGATTCGCGAATATCGCACCGCCAGAGTTACTGCTCTGGAAGAACAACAAGCGCTTGCTACAGCACAGGAGGAAGAATCCGGAAAGGAGAAAGCTCCGAAGCCCCCGAGCATTCTTCATCGAGGCTCAACCTCCGTACCTCGTGTGCAACCAAGCGGTGACACCAACATTCTCGTCAAAGTCATCTAAATTGGTTCCAACGCTGCTCAGACCACTCGTATATCGGGAGGTCTGAACGACAAATAGGAACTCGCGCTCATCACTTTCCTCCGGGCTAATGTCGACGTGTTTGCCTGGCAACCATCACAAATGCCTGGGATCCCTAAGGAAGTGATTGAGCACAATCTGAAGATTTATCCCGATGCTCGGCTTGTACATCAGAAGCCTCAGAAGCCAGTAGAGCGACAGAAATTTATACATCAAGAAGTGAAGAAGTTGCTCGAAGCTGGATTCATCTGGGAAGTCTTCCACCCAAAATAGCTGGCAAACCCAGTCGTTGTACCTAAGTCCGGCGGGAAGCTTCGGATGTCTATCGACTACACAACACTAGATAAGTCATGTCCAAAGGATCCATTTCCACTACCTAGAATAAATCAGATAGTGTATTCCACCTCCGGGTGTGAATTACTATGTTTCCCAGATGCATATTCTGGATATCATCAAATCAGAATGTTTAGGGAAGATGAAGAGCATACTGACTTCATCACAGTAGATGGATTATACTGTTACACTGCCATGCCATTCGTTCTCGAAAAACGCTGCTTCAACGTTGGTGCGAGCTATGTACAAAACTTTTGTAGAGCTCATCAGAGATGTAGTGGAAGTGTACGTCGATGACATTGTCGTCACAATCAAGAACATGGAGTCATTTCTTGACAACTTGCAAGCTGTCTTGATATGTTGCGAATCACACACACAAAGCTGAACCCAGACAAGTGTGTCTTTGGGGTTAGCTCCGGAAAGCTTCTTGGATTCTTGGTGAACCACCGAGGAATAGAGGCAAATCCAGCGAAGATTAAAGCTATTGAAGACATGCGGCCACCAGCTCGCATCAGGGATGTCTAGAAGCTAACTGGGTGTCTAGCTGCCCTGAGCCGGTTCATCTCAAGACTGGCGGAACGAGTGCTACCCTTATTCAAATTATTGAGGAAGTCCGGACCATTCCAGTGGTCTAAAGAAGCAGAAAATGCTATCCAAGAGCTAAAGCAGCTCCTCACCACTCTACCAACTTTGGTAGCTCCGAATCCTGGTGAGCCACTTTTGCTTAAAATTTCAGCAACTGACGAAGTTGTCAGCATGGTCCTAGTTGTGGAAAGACCAAAACCATCCCCAGTTCAGGAATCCAGACTCCTCCGGGAAGGTTCGGAACTACCTGAAGGCGAGTCTGGGTCCCAGCCCCCAGACCCAGATCCTTGAGTTGAGACGCTAGAGGATCAACCTCCTTCAAATAAAGGAGTTACTGTTGCCGAACAAGAAGATCTGGATCCTTCTAGGAAGGTCCGGGTCACTTCAGAAGAAGCTTCGGGTTCCTCTAGCAAGAACCTGGAGGTCCCCGAAGAAGGTCCGGACCCCTCCGGCAGGGTCCGGGTTGATGAAGAGGAAGCTCTGGGCCCCTCCGGGAGGGTCCGGACAGTCCAGCGCCCAGTGTACTTCATCAGTGAAGTACTCCATGACGCCAAGACTCGGTACTTAGATGTACATAAGCTGCTCTATGAAGTTCTTATTGCCTCTAGGAAGCTTCATCACTACTTCCAAGCTCACAAGATTTCAGTGATAACCTCTTATCCACTACGTGCAATCTTGCATAACCCCAACTCTACTGGGAATATTGCAAAGTGGACAGTGGAATTGACCAGGTTCGATCTTGAATTCGTCCCAAGACAAGCGATCAAGGGTCAAGCATTGGCAGACTTTGTGGCGGAATGAACCCCCTCTTCATCAAATCCTGGGGGCCCCAGTGCGCAGAAGCCGGAACCTAAGGTTCCGGTCTCACCTAAGCCTCACTAGACTCTCTACTTTAACGGCTCCGTGCAGAAGCAGGGGGCCGGAGCTGGAATCCTTCTCCTCGCTCCGACCAAGGAGAAGGTCAAATACATGGTTCACTTTGACTTTGAGGCAACCAACAACATGGCGAAGTATGAAGCACTCATCTATGGGCTCAAGGTGGAACTATCATATGGTGGCAAGCATCTATTGGTAAAGGGTGATTCACAGCTCATTATAAAACAAGTCAAAGGTGAATGCGGATACAACAACCCTCAACTAGCTGCTTATCTTCTTGAAGTCCAAAAGCTTCAGAAGGATTTCAATGTCCTAGATCTTTGCCATGTCCAGTGTCTCAACAACGCTGAAGCTGGAGAACTATTGACGAAAGCTTCAACCGGAGCTCCAGCTCTCGATGGAACCTTCGTCCGGAGATTGTCAAGACCAACAGCTCAGCCTACCGAACTAAGCGAAGGGGGCGAGACCAGCACCTCGAAGCTGGCATTCCCGATGGCCCTGTTACCATGGCGTCCATCAAGGGTCGTAGGTGCTGCAGGAAGCTCCGAGCAACCCAACACGCAAGACTCAGAAGCTCAAGTTAGCTTCGATGCATGGATCTCGGAGATCTAGAGCTACTTGAAAGACAACATCCTTCTTGAAGACAATGTATCTGCTGACCAGATAGTCAGATTGGGTAAAAGATACACACTGGTAGAAGGGGATCTCTACCGGCGTGGTCCCAACGGCGTCCTAATGAGGTGCATTACGAGGGAAGAAGGTTGCAAGCTCCTTGTGGAAATCCATGGAGGCGAGTGTGGGAACCACACATCTTCCCGCACGTTGGTCGTTAAAGCCTTCCGACATGGTTTTTACTGGCCTACAACACTCCAGGATGCAATCGAGCTAGTGAAGAAATGTGAAGCATGCCAGTTCCATGCGAAGCAAATTCACACACCAGCTCAACCTCTACAAATGATATCTCCGACATGGCCATTCGTCGTGTGGGGTATGTATATCTTGGGACCTTTCCCAAAAGCCGTCGAAGGTTACAAGTTCCTGTATGTCGCCATCGACAAGTTCACCAAGTGGCCGGAAGCAACTCCAGTTGTGACAATAAACAAGCTATCAACTATCAGTTTCTTGCAGTCCATAGTATGCAGATTCGGGGTCCCAAACAAGATCATAACTGACAATGGGACCCAATTCACAAGTTCTGCATTCCAAGGATATTGCAAAGACATCGGCATTCAAGTCAGCTACGCTTCCATAGCTCACTCGGCAAGCAATGGCCAAGCTGAGAGAGCAAATGCAGAAATCCTAAAAGGACTCAAGACGCGCACATATGAGCACCTGAAAAAACATAGAGCAACTAGATTGAAGAGCTTCCGCCCACTTTTTGGGCAAACAGGACGACTCCAAACCGGTCAACTGGAGAGACACCCTTGTTCCTGGTGTACAGAGCTGAAGTAGTCCTTCCTCCAGAAATCACCTTGGGGTCACTCCGGGTGCGGACCTTCGATGAAGCCATGCAGGACCAGCTCCGTCGTGAAGACCTTGACCTCGTTGAAGAGGGAAGGTGCCGAGCAGCTGTTCGAAATGCACGATACCACCAAGCACTCCAACGCTATCACCAAAGGCATGTGCATAATCGACCGCTCGAGGAAGGTGATATGGTGCTATGGAGAATACAAACTCGAGAAGGGTTAAACAAACTTTCCCCCAGCTGGGAAGGACCCTTCTGAGTGATCAAAGTATCCCGTCCCGAATGCGTTCACTTGGCAACCGAGGATGGGACACCGCTTCCTAATCCTTGGAACATTAGCACCTCTGTAGGTTCTACGCTTAATATCACGGAGGTGAGTCTGTAATTACATATGATGTATGTTATAGCGTCATTGTACAGAGTCGGATAGCTCCTTCGGGAGAACAGCCAGACCTTTCCCGGAAGGTCGGCAAAGTTCAAGCAACACTTGACACAGTCTCGGAACTAAAAGTGTAGCAAGTTACCTTGGGTCAAACAAGAAATGCAACACACTTAGCCTGGTTCCGTACCCTAAGAGTGTACTTGTTTCCCCTGTACCCCGGACCTATAATGAAAGGCATCATCATGCGAAAACAGACTCCACATGCATTTATTTTGTACAGGCTCATTCTTTTTTATTTTTCTCTTTCTTGTCTATAACAAAGTTTTGCAATTCTCAAGAAACTTTAGCTCGAACAATTCATATATAATTCAAGTTGCTTTGTTAATTATTTTGGGTCTTAACATTGTTGAATGGCCTACTCGCCTGAACGCCAAGCCAATCCTTGTCCTGCACCCTAAGTACGCCACTCTACCTACACCCCGGTAGGCCTAAGTAAGGTGATTCCAGAAAACGATCAGACCTGGAGATGATAAGACCGTCCGCAGAGGCATACCGTAAAGCTTAC
Organism: Tuctoria greenei; assembly: GCA_036927565.1. Classification (NCBI taxonomy): domain Eukaryota; kingdom Viridiplantae; phylum Streptophyta; class Magnoliopsida; order Poales; family Poaceae; genus Tuctoria; species Tuctoria greenei. The sequence continues at coordinate 205,454,449 of JAYESD010000001.1, forward strand.
TAAATAGGTGTAAATTTGGAGGATTTAGAGGAAGATACTGGAAAAATAGAGTAAGATGAATCTTTAGAGGATGCTTTAGAGGATGCCTCTGTGGATAGCCTAAGAAAATGCACTTGATTGTATATAGAATTGCGGTCGACCTAAAAATTTCTTTCACGAATAGTAAGCCGCAAATGAGTTATAGAAATGGATTTTACTGTTTTTCTTGACTTCAGTGTGCAGGAAAAATAAAAATCTCCTGATGATGGAGCTATCAAAGCTTCGACATCTCCTAAGGTGGCCCTCTGTCGATGTTTTAAACATTGATAGTAGGCGTCACTGGAGCTATCAAGTTCTGACAAATCTAGGGAGCCAGCCGTCAACGTGAAAAAAAGATGGTAGAAGGACACCCCAATGGGGTCTGCTGTCGACGCTCTACATGTTGACAGTGGTTGCTTCCGGAGCTACTTAGCTCCGACAACCCTAGAGGGCCAAATGATGACGCTCTACGTGTTGACAATGGTCACTGCGAGAGCTACTAAGCTCCAACAACCTCAGGGGGCCCCATGCCGTCGACGACTTCATACCTATATTCTACAAGTTCAAAGCACTCAAGTTTTCAACAAAATGCTACATCCTTTTGGTACATGTTCGCAATCAAATTTTGTACATCTACCAGGGGGCCAAGTGAGACAAAGGTTGAAGACAAAAAATGAAATTCATAAATTTCTTGGATTTCATTCATCTAAGGACAAGAGATTACAAAATTGGAGAAGAGAAGAGAAGATACAAGTGGGAGCTACAAGGAGAATGTCCTAAATCCTACGGAAGAACGAGGCAACCTTCTGGGCAACCTCTGACATGCTGGCCTTTGCGGCATCTACCTCTCCATCGATGGGACCTTCAAGCACCGGATCTAGTGGGAAATGAGGATCCCGGCTTGTGTAGCACGTCAGCATGTATTCTGCGACGTTCTGTGCAAGGGATTTTCCTTCAGTTTCCAACTGATCTACAATGACATCGCCCATCATGTTGAGTTTGTTGCCAGCCGAGCTCAACGCCTTCAACGCTTGGTCTAGCTCCGGCTCTAGATCGTCCGGACGCACTGTACTAAAGCCTAGTGGTGTCAGCGTGTCATTGGCTTTGCCTAGGAAGTCCCATACTTGTTGGGACTTCGTAGCCCTTGAGCCTCGCTTCTCATCCAAGGACCTCTTGGCTACCGCAAGCTCCGAACCTTCCCGAGCAAGGCACTCGACCTCTTTGCCGCGCTACTGAATCCTTTTAGCAACATGCTTTTTGAGGTTGGCGAGCTCCTCTTCCCGGACGTAGATCTTGTTCTAGCGGTCAACCAGGTCTTCCTCTCGGCCCGACACCTTCTTCTCCCTGGTAGCAACTTTGTTCTCCCTTTTGGTGAGGTCATGTCCCTGCTACCAACCCTTCTTCTCCTCACTCTCGCAGAGCTCCTCCAGCTTCTTGATGCGCTCTGCAAGGCTCTTATCAAACAGAGCCAGCCTTTGGGCGATCTCCTCCTCCCTCTTCACTGGGTCATCCCTCAGCTCCAGGAGTTTTTGCTCTTCATCTTCGAGCTTTTTCTCTCGCTCCTCAAGAGCCTCCTGGCGCTTGACGAGGCTCTCGTTGATTGTACCGAGCTTCTCCTGGCGATCATTAGCTGCTTCATTAGCAGCCACTGCTTGTTTGTGGATATCCCGAGACTGGTTGTCGAGGGATCACACCATGCTTTCCCTCTCATCCAGTAGCTGGCCCTAGTACTCCATCCGGACCTTCTCCCTCTTGACCCACTCCTTGTCTTCGGCCAGCCTTGTTTGCGCCAGCTTGGTCTCGAATTGGAGCCGGTTGTGCCACCTCCTAAGGGTTTGGCGCTCCTCCTCGAGGGCCTTGCTGTCATGATAAAAAGAAAGCTGGACCTGATGAGGGCTGGAGTAGGCATTGTCGATGGATAACGACAGGGGGATTGGCTCCAGACCTGTCGGGGTCCTTTCCGGTGACTCCAGCGGGTTCTCCATAACAAAAATTGGGTCCCACTCTACAAGAGTGTTCCCCTGAGCTTCCGCGGCACTAGGGCTGCCCTCTGGGAGTGCCTCAGTCGTTGCCAAGGAAGGTCCAGCAACAGGAGCTTCTACATCTGGAGTCGGCTCCGAAGGTCACGCCGCCTGGTCATCAGCAACTGCTTCCTCAAGCAGAGGACCGGTCGCTTCGACTTGACACCCTGGTCCAGGCGCGGGTACCTCTGGAACTGCCACCTCTGGGGCAGGCATTGAAGATTCAACCGGAGCTGAGGCCACTCCCGACTCCGACGCTGGTGCCTCCTCCACTGCCGATTCAGGTGCTGGTGCTTCAACCTCCACTGTTTCGGGAGTAGGCACCTCCACAACAACCGGCTCAGGCGCAGGAACTTCATCAACCACCGGCTCTGCTACCGGGGCTTTAGGAACATCCGGCTCTAAGGCTGGAACTGTAGCTACCTCCGGCTCTGAGGCTGGAGCGTCCGTCATCATAGCATCCAAAACCGAAGCTTCAACCTCCGGAGCTAGTGCTACTGGTACATCTTCATTCCCATGGTCCGGCGCTACAACGGGAGATTCGGGAGATGAGTCGAGGTTCAAAACCTTGACAGCTGGCGCCGGAGCTGCCGAGACCTCAGCCACCACCTGGGGCGGCACTGGAATTGGAACTGGAGCCTCCGCATGTACATCATCAGTTGCTGTCACAGGAACTGGTGCTTCAGCCACTTTTTTGGATACCATGTGGATGAAGGACAAAGAAACTCAAAATATGATTACAACAAAAACAATCAACTGAGGTAAAAAGGCAAATTTACCTTGGGAGGCTTCCGCTCCAGCTAGTGCGAAACCTTTTCACCGGACGCTCAGAGCCTGACCCAGTCCAACTGGGGTAGTAGCTCCGGAAAGCTCTTTGGAGCTTACTGCCGTCATCAGCGACGTCTTGGTTGGGGCCTTCCTCGATTGAGAAGGACCCTCGGACCTAGATCCCTTAGCTGGCTCTGGCGCCGAAGTCACCTAGGCGGAGCTGGCATTCTGGGGAGACGCCGATGCTGAAGTTGTCGTCACCGTCGAAGACCTCTCCCGCTGGGGAGAAGGAGCTCTTGTGGAAGGAGCAGGTCTGACAGGCCTCCCGTCAGAGTGCTTCAACTTCCTCTTTCGGCTGGAGGGCTCAGCCAACTCTTTGCTCTTGTCGATGACTTCAGCTCTCTGTCCCGGGGTGGAAGCAGGGCCACCCTCAGAAGCTCCAGGGATTGCCAACCTGGTGGTCAGACGCCTCTAAACTTCACCGAGGTCGTCAAGCACTGGCATCTTCCGCCGGAGCTCCCTGCTAAACTCTGCCTCCTTTTTCAAAGGGAGGAAAGCCGATGATGGAGTTAAGTCGTTGCCCTCGACATCGATGCCATGCTATAACTTCTTGAGATGAAGCTCCAAAGGAGTGCCTTCCAAATTGTACTTCATACCGGTTTCAATCTGGTCATCGTCCATCACACTATTGAGGGCCAAAGCGAGCTTCTCCCTCTTCTTCAGCAAACACCACCTGTTGACCAGGAAGTTGCATAAGACCGTCTGGGGAGTCACCCCTCCTTCCACACATTGGCGAATCCTGGTCAAGGCAGGGTTGAAGGCCCCCGACGGCAACGGAGCCTCGCTCCAGGCGTCAGTGTCAACATTGGGAAGACCTTCAGGCAGCTCCAGCTTCTCGTGCTCCTCTGCCGTGATGACAATCCAATCCTTCTTCCAGTCGTCCCACTTGCCGAAAGGGAACGACCTCAAGTACTTGTACGGGAATTTCTTGCGCTTCACAAAATAGTAGAAGCCAAGATACTCGTCACTCTTGCCTGTAGTATGGATGGTGAAGAAGGTACGGAAAAGCCAATATACTCATCACTCTCGGTGCAGGGGAGAATACCCACCCACATCTCGCAAAAGCGGACGAATGTTGACACAAGAAGAATGGAGTGGGGGCAAAGGTGGTACAACTACATACCATAGAAGTCTAATAGCATCAAGAGAAAAGTTGAGAAAGGTGGGATCAGTCCCACCTTGGAGTACGCAGAAAAGTACACCATGTCGCTGGCGCACTTCTTCTTGAATGGGAGCTTGCCGGTGCGGACCAGGTGGTTGAAGGAGTCGTTGGACCACCCCATGTAGATCCGGACCTTCTTCAAATCATCATCGGTCGTGAGACGGCTCTTGCGGAGACCCAACTCCATCGCAGCACGGCGGGGCGAGAGAGGAAAAGCAAGCAAAGGTTTGGAGGATTCGAGTGCATGTTCAAATGAAGGCATAAGAAATCCCCAAACGGAGAGCGCTTTCCTTATTAAGTAAGCCCCCGCAATGCTTGGATGGAAACCGCTAAAGGGCCAATGATACAGTTCAAAAATTTCACCCCGCCAATGACAAGGGGGCCCGGGGCCACCCAGATGATCAAGTCGAGGACCTTACCCCAGGCGAACAGTTGTCATGATGAGAGGAGGGAAACCCGAGGGCGGCGGCCTGACAGGGCGCGCAGAACCGATATGGTTTTTGTATTGGGAACCGACGACCTTCAATTGCGTGAGATCTGCACGCGCAGATCTCACCTGCCGCATCCTGAAGATGCCATGTGGCGATGGTTTAACTGCGAACCACCACCTCAACGGCACATCCAAAAACCCTTGAAGACATGGGGCATAAATCGAAGGATGGACCCACCTCCGGCAGAATGACTTAATCCAAAAGGTCTCTCCCAGAGGTGGTCCCAAGGGGCCACTGTCGGTACACCGCGTACCGGATACCCCTTGGGACTGTGCAGAGTGCAAAGGAACTCCACCTTTCCGAGCAGAAGACCTCCAAAGGCCCCACGTGTCACTCGGAACCGGAACTGCCTCCCTCCTATGGTTAGTCCCAGTGCCGCCATGTGTATCATAAAACCAGAGCTACATTTCATACATGGGAAAGCTCCGGACTAGATAACTGTGTGGCACCCCCGAACCTAACCCCCGACAGAGGGAAGCTCCAGTGCCGACACGTGTACAACAGCACCGGACCTACTCGTCCAGGACGGTAAGCTCCGGAGCTGCCACGCGTCCAACTGCCGGACCTTCAACTTCAACAGGAATATTGATGGACCTCCAAGCTCGGACCTTCAAGGAACATTAAAGACTCCAAGATCTGATTATTGTCATTAATTCTATCTTAATGACACAAGATCTTATGACCCTTAATACCAGTAACGCCACCATTAAAGGGTGTTATCACGTTATTAAGGAGAATTAAGCACATTTAACAGTGTATTAGGCATTAGTAACCGCCAGGGCCACATGTCAGGCCAAGCTTATGATGTAACGGCCAGTCCTTGTACTATAAAAGGACTGGCCGAGTGACACACGAGGGGACTCTGGAGGCTGACACACGCGCTCAGGCCCAGACTCTGTTCTCTGAGGCTTCCAGACTCTGAGATCTCTCACTCACAAGCGCTCTGACGCTTAATACAACAACAACACACACACGTGGAGTAGGGTATTACGCTCAGGCAGCCCGAACAACGTAAATCCTTGTGTCAGGTCACCATCTTTCTCAGAATCCTTGCGTGCCCTATCCGAACTAACAAACTCTGCGGGCTATCAATAGTAGTACTAGAAGAATCGCCAAAACCAGACTACAACAGTTGGTGCGCCAGGTAGGGGGCACCGCCTGAGATTCGAATATAGTGAATTCTGCTGCTGGATCATCCAAAGGTAAACATGTTGTGCAACCTGCTGGAGGCAATCCCTCCAACATGCAGCAGCCAGCAGGTATTGTGGCTCCAGCAGGAGTCATGGCATCACCACCACCATCCGCTCCGGTGAATAAAGTTGGACAGCGAGATGGGGCGACCGCCTCGGTCACTGCATCGGCGAACAACAACCCCAAACACGTGCTTAATGTTGTGCGAGCTCTTCTCCAATGTCCACAGCCTCCAGGAGCACCCCAGGGTGCGATGGAACAGTGGAGAGCTGATGTGGATCATTTGGTTGCCGCAGCAGCCGATTGCATCAGCAATCAAGGTCCTCCCCCCTCAGGGCGGTCCCATCGCAGTGTCGAACCTTGTCGAGTAGACTCAGTTAGCAAGCTTCGTAGCATGGGAGACGTGCTGCATCTCAACAGGCGATGTCGCTACCTTCCGGGGCGCGATGTACTCATACGATAACGAGGCTTTCGACTCATGACCTCCGGGCGAAGCTCAATCGTCATTACCATCAACCGGATTGTTGCGTCCACATCGAGTGTGCTCACGAGAGGCGAGAGGCTCGAGACAGCCCTGCTCCTGAGGGAGTAAGAGGAGGATGTTTTGCCTTGGCCATGCACCTACGCATGGTCAGATGGCCGTAGAAGTTCCGACCTCATTTGCCGGATAAATTTGATGGGATTGTTAATCCCGCCGAATTTCTTCAAATCTACTCTACCGCTATCCTTGCGGCTGGGGGAAATGAGGCCATGATGGCAAATTATTTCCCTGTGGCTTTAACTAGGACTGCCAGGTCTTGGTTCATAAGCCTTCCGCCTGACACCATCAACAGTTGGGCGGAGTTGTGCCAACAGTTCACCGCCAATTTCGAGAGTTCATACACCCGACCAGGCACGAAACTGGACCTTTTTGATGTCAAGAAAAAGGGGGAGAGTCTTTGCAATCCTTCATCCAGAGGTTCTCCCAGGTACGAAATACCATTCCTTCTATCTCAAGCGCTTCTGTTATTGTAGCATTCAGACATGGCGTTCAAGATAAGAAAATGCTGGAGAAGCTGGCAACCAAGGAAGTTACCAGCATCACGGAACTCTTCAGCTTGGTAGACATGTGTGCCAAGGCTGTTGAGGGCTGTGAAATGCACTCCCAACCACCTCCGGAGGCCAACAAAAATCCTCCAAGGGTGAAGTCACTACCTCCTGGAGTGGCAAGAAGAAGAAAAAGTCCAACAACAAGAAGAAGCCGTTGACCGGCACACTTACTGCCGCTGCTGCCGCAGCTCCGGGTGGCCGGGGGCCACGCCCCAAGAAACGACTTTGGCCATCGACTGAAGACAGTGGCAGCTCCAAGATGTGGTGTCCCATACACAAGACGAACAGCCACAACCTAGAAGGTTGCCGAGAGGTCCAGAACCTCGCCGAGCGCTATAACAAGCACCGAGAAGAAGCTCCTTTCCATCAAAGGGAAGGAAAAAAAGTCGATGAAGCTCCAGCTGAAGAGGAGTTAGGCTTTCAGGACCCCAAAAAGGTCTTCAAGGCTGTTTACACCTCCATTGACGACGACTTTGACGTCTCCGACAACGATCGTCGGAAGACCATGAACACCATCTTTGATGTTTCGTGGGACATCACTTCCTGCCGTGTCCTCAGGACAATGCGGCGGGACATGGCTTCTGTAGCTCCCACCGCCAGGGCGGAGCCTCATCAGAAGTGGATGGATACTGCCATCACCTTTGATGCTTCGTACTGCCCTCAGAACATGGTCGGAGCTGGCCAACTTCCACTGATGGTATCTCTGACAATCAATAACATCTAGCTCCACCATGTAATGGTGGACGGATGTTCGGGGTTGAAACTCATAAGCTTCAAAGCCTTCATCAAGCTTCAGCTCTGACCTTCGGATCTTCGCCCCTCCCAACTTTTGACGGCTCCTAAGATATACTAACAAATTATCACTGACAACGGCGCAAGAGATGCTTGTTGGTATTTCTTAAAACCACAGATCACCTCCGATAAAGAGATGAGATCCGCAAGCGCACGGAAGATACTGTTGTAGCATTTCACCCATGAGTATTCCCAAGGGTATCGTATTTATCCCAAAGGAAGGCAATGGAGTAAAGTATATACTACTCTTATGGTCAAGCTATGGGATACTAATCCATTATATGGACAGGGGTCAGTTGATAATTGGGGTAGTGTGACACACACCTAGGCAATCTATTCTAAAGGGTAAAATTGGTCCTAGAGGGAGATTGGATTGGGAGTTAGAGAGTTGCTCATACAATGTCCTAATACATATACATAGGCTAAGGTAGATACTAATGGTCATATCAATGATGAATTCCTATGTAATGCTATTCAACACGACGAACACGGGCTTACCCCTAGCAATACTAGGGCGACTCCCGCCAAGAGCCTGTGGCATAGCCAAACATGGAGGATCACAAAGGACAGATAAGGCTGTCACCACCTACTGCCTACCTCTTCAATCCGTGGGTCTACAAGACATCCAACGCTACTTAAATACACTAGCACCATGCTAGCATACTAAGCAAATACCTTAGGAGCCATGGCACAAGCCATCCTAAGGCAATGACTAACCTAAACATCATTGAACCAATGTTGAAGCATAGCATAAGTCATTCATATTAACATAATCATATCATAACTACATAGACTATAGTGGGGGTCTATAGTGTTTATGACCATAAGATGTGATCATGAGAGTGAAATCATAAAGACTATACCTTCCACATACATGGACTCCACAATCAAACAAGAAACGCTTTGTCCAAGTATGCGTATAAAAGAAGACTAAAGATAATATCTTTATTGAGCACAAAGTCACAAATACAAGAAGGAATACATAAGCCATACCTTTCCCAATATGGAATTAGGAAGAGAGACTCCTTCTACTCCTTTCCCAATTTGGACTTGGGACTAGAGGCTCTCCTCTCTACATCCTAACTCCTCTAAGGACTATGGAAGATAGTGTATATAATAGAATGATGCCCAAGTGGTGTGTGTTGAAGTGAGAGGTAGGGGGTCCTATTTATACTAGTGTTGAGGCCGGTTCCCGCCACCAAAAGAACACGAATCAGTCACCATTGACTCTAGGGAGCCGGGAGGAGCCAACACATGGAGGCTGACCGAGTTTGGTGCAAAGACTAGGTCGGCCGACCCCCTGGTTCGGCCGACCTGGTCATTGCACCATTTCTCGTGTGCTTTCTCCAAGTGGCTGCCAGGTGGGTCCCATTGATGTATATGGGTGATACACCGTTGGATCTCCTCGGATACTTCTGTTTGTGGGCCATTTGATCCATTGGATGCCACGTGTCATTGCCTGACTGTCTAGGATGATATTTTATAGGATTGGTCCCTCTACATTTCCTCATTTACTGCATAAAATGCTGCATACACATATTTGTGCAAGTCCAAGTGGAATTGGGTTAGATAGAAAAGTGATGTGTGCAAGAAATGACAAATCCTTCACATAATTGAGTTAAATTGACGGATGAAATTGGTATATAACAGCCGTCAACAAACTCCCCCAAGCTTATCCTTTGCTCGTCCCGAGCAAAGTCAAGACTTTAGGTTGATGATCAGAAGTTGCTACAATGTCTTATTTTCAAAAATATCTAATGCACAACAAGATACTCTACCTAGTATTGCAAAAATTCGCTATGATACCCTACCTTTCTTAAGTTATCATGGGGCTTATGCTTTTTCATATTCATGAGTAGTTGAAAGGTAGAATAGCAAATGGAGCAAACATAGCCTAGGGATCAAGTTCCACTTAAATCCCAGAGAATTCAATTTAGATATTAAGTACCTCAATTTGATTCTCTCAGTCACTCCTCTGTGGATAGTGGAAATATTTCCTCACCAAAGCATTGTGCCTCTACTATTCCTACTCAGTGAATATGGCTGGTATGCGGAGCTTGGTAAGGAAAGTAAGTAGGCATATTTGCATCACATATATTGCTAAGTCAAAAGAGTAAGCCTTAGGAGAATTCAAATCAAAACTTTTTGATTCAAGACTAGTGCATGTATGATGGAGTGGAAGTGGATGTGGATACTTGAGATAACTCCTTTTTTTATAATCTCTCTTTCTTTTGCTGGGATGAAACATGGCTACTTTTTTTCTCGTGCTTATGATGTAAGCATGCCCTTTTTTCCATTTTATTTTTGTAGCCATGTCTTCTACTCCTTTTCTTTGCAATGAATTTTGAAGAGAGTGCTAAACATGAATAACATGGAGTTTCTCTTTTTGTTGTGGTATGGTGGATTTGATGGACATTTTGCTTACTTCTAGTGTAGAAGTATAGCATGCGCAAGTGAAGTCTTGAATTCAAAAAGAGTTGAATGATTTCTTACATAGGTCTATACTAGTTTGACTAGGCTCAATGTGAAAACAAATAGCATATGCATAAGGTTTTGTTTATGTATGAACATCATATGGCTTTGGTAGGTATTTCCTAGCAGTTGAGGAAAACTTAAATCTTTTTAGAATTTCTCCGAAAATCTAAGTTTTACTTTCAAACTAGGACTAGTAGCCCTATTACTAATTCTAATCTTGCAACAACCTAGAATTAGATTAAGCTTTTTATACCCACAACTTCCAAATTGTGGTAAAAGTATTTCAAACCAATGAAAGCAATATTCGGAGAGTAGCGTTGTAAACTAGAGACTTAGGAAAATAAAACAGAGCAACTATTCATCATTTCATCTATGTGAATTTTAAATCATTCCTACCGCACATCTTTATTTCATGAAAGCAAATCTAACCTATTTATATATATATATATATATATATATATATATATATATATGTAAATGCAAGGTGGATGATGGATGGATGGAAAATAAATATGCAATGGATGATTTGAAATAAAAATGTAGTGGGTGTGATACAAGTTACCTCAAGTGGGGGTCCTCCCCCAAGATTATTCTTGATCAAGGTCCGTGATAGGGGTTGAAACCCTAACGATGGAGGTAGGCCATGTATTGGGCTATCCTTGTTGCAGCATGGCTTTGACAATGTAGGGTTGAGTGTTGATTGTTGTGTTGCCTCCCATGGACACCATGAGTGTGGTTTAATAGAGTGTTTTCGATGTTGATCGTCCGCACATCAGGGTCTCCATGCGTTGGATGTGATTTTCCATTCCTTGGCTATGATAATGATAACCTTTTAGATCCAAAGGAATGACGTGCACTCAACATACATTGAGTATGTTCGTCATTCTTTGGCTAAGTTGTATCATATCTTTTTGACATAAGGGAGTGACATGTCCCCAACATGCATTGGATATGATCAGTTGTTCCTTTGGTAAGGTACAACATACCTAGAACCACAAAGGAATGACATGCACTCAACATGGGTTGAGTGTGATCTGTTGTTCCTTGGCTAAGGCATGACATACCTTCTAGCCACATAGAAACAACTTGCACCCAACATAAATTGGGTGTGATCTTGTCATTCCTTGGTCATTGTACATCATAACTCTTAGCCACATAGGAATAACTTGTACCCAATGATGGTGGAAAATCCCTTGAGCTTGAATGAGTGCTTAAAATAGTTGAGAGCATAATGCTCTCACCCATTCGTGGCAGCTAATTGGTTGCTCACGTAGGGTTCCCATTTCAAATCTCTAGCCTCGTATAGTTATGATTGACCTTCGGCCATAATTTCCGATAGATAACAACCATCCTAATTTACTCCTTGGCCAAGAGATGTTGAAATGGAATCCTCTAGGGATCCGAACAATCAGCTTCATGAATGCCTGCATAGTAATATTACTCTTGCAAACTTCCTCTCTTGAATGGAGAGGGATGGTTAGCTCCCAAGACTTGTACAAATGAACGTTCGAGTTAGGTAACCGAACTTTCATTTGTACATACGGGGAAGAACAAAATCAAATATGCATTGGATCCATTGTCAAGTGTATCTATGATCAATGTGTTATTCATTGATAAGAGTGGAGCTTTATGGATAATTCATGTCGCATATTTTCTAATGCTCCTACTCATAGCAATGCATGTGATCGAAATACACTATATGGATCCCTACACCTTTTAATTTTTCTAAACATCTTAGCTTTCAAGAGAAAATTTTTATCATTTAGACCATGACAAACAAGATTCTCAATTTTATCCTCCTGAACCTCACTAGGAATTTGAAATTTAGTGACTCCTCCTAAAAATGCAATTCAATTTCAGAGCAAGGATATCACTTATTCCTAGGAGTTTGAAATCTAGTGACACCATCTATGCATGAAGCTCAATTAAAAAATATGATTGTCACTATGCCCAAGTTTTTATATGCCAATTCACCAATTAAGTCATGTCCAAAAGTTTTATTTTCTGAACCTCGACAAAACTGACTAAGTTTACAAAACAATACTTAAAGGATTCTAGGTACTTGTTTGATATTTTTCCATGTAAGGTGGGATTTCCTTTTGGAGATCCAAAAGTCAATACCCACGCTTACTATTGTGAGGATGCTTGAGAATTGAATGCTGAGGAAGTGTCAACCTTCCTCACAAATGCAAGCAAATACATTCAATTATATGGCAAACCGAACAATGGAAAATTCTAAACTCATACCTCATTTGAAGAAAAGTTGGTGACGAAGGTCTTTGTGTGAGAAACTCACAACCTTGATTTTCGGCGTAGGCTTGATGGTTGATGTCAAATGCCAAGTTGAGATTGGATTTGGCAATGGATTTGGTTCTGGCTCCTCCATTGGTTCATTATCTTGAACATTTCTCTTCCTCGAACTCAAAATGAGTTTGATGGAGAGAAGTGTTCTCAAATCCTCCCAATGGTGACTTGAGCTTGATGAAACCTTCCACTTTCTTGCCATACCACCTCTTCATAATTTTGACCTAGCTGCACTTTAAGAAAATACACACACAAAAGAACTCGAAAATGGGTTACGTTAGCCAAAAGAAAATTGAACCCAATTTTCGAATTGTCTTGCCCAACTTGAAATAACTTGTAAATGCAATGAGGGTCAAAGCAAATCTTTTTGGTTTGAACTAGGAAGATAAATTCAAGTGGTCATGCACATAGTTCATATCCAATTAAATTTCTCCCCTAATTCAAATTTTTAGTTTTATGATGGTTGGAAATTTTAATTTCCAACACGCAAGTGTGGAATTTCAAACATGCAAATGCAAGGGTTGATGCAATTTGGAAAACAAATATGCGATAACTACCAATTAACCTATTGGCAAGGACTCACCAAATTTTTGAAGTCCGATGACTAGGACATACCTTTGTTCTGTTTGGCACAATGATTTGTTGTCGAATCCCGGAGTTGATGATGTGGACGATTTCTTCTATTTTGACATGCCAAACTCATTTGGCTGTCATTTGGACATGTGGGCCACCTGGTGGCCCTAGCCTCTCCCCGTTGTATTGATATAGACATGTTGTTGTAGCGACGGGTTCTCCCTCTTGATCATGGATCAAAGGCTTCCTTGGGCATGATGACATGTGGACTCCACAATCAAACAAGAAATGCTTCATCCACAATGTCACTTTCCCTAGGTTGAATGGGTTTGGTCGAAGTGTGGGAATCCCAACAAGTGATGTGGGATATCTTGGACTTTGAATGCTCCTTAAGTTCTTGTCCTTGGCCAAGATCTTCACATGAATGTTGTCTTGATTTCTGCTTGGCCAAGATACTTCAAGGTAGGCTAGTTGAACTTAAATCCTTGGAAAGCCATAGCCTCCTTGAATACAAGGGTGATGTTAATTCCACCCATGACCTCCTTGTGAATGGTAGCCATTGGAGTTTTTGTTTGAAAAAGGTCCTCATGGGTCTTACAGAAATAATTCCCACACATCCCATGATGACATGGATTGACAAATCATGTGAATATCCACAACTTGGATTATCCAAACAAATTTCCAACGACTTGGATATTCATGACACTTCAATGGGAGGTGTAGTTCCATAACTAGCATATCCACCTTGTGAAGTGGTGTGCATGAAAATCTATGGAAACTCAAGCATTCTTCAATTCACCCCTTGAGTGGAGACCTTCTTCTCATCCATGATGAATGAGAATAGGACTCTTGCAGCTCCGGCATGAATGTGGTCATGGATTGGTGGAGCCAACTCATGACACGAGTATTGGATGAAGAGCCAGCTATCCACCCCATGGTGGAGGCAAACCAAGAAGAACTTCTTGGAGCCTTCCACAAGCTTGGGTATGGATGACTTTGGCTCCTAATGAGAGCTGAAATTCTCCAGCAAAAAGGCAATGGTGTTGCCTAGCGGACATTTGTTGAGGTATGCCTTAAATCATCTTGTAGTTTAGCACTTGCGTCCTCGTTGTCCATCCCATACAATGATTTGGCCAACACTACCCTGTTTTAACACAAAGGAGAAAACAAACAAGGGTAATCCTGTCTAATAACTATTAGTAGCTATAGCTTAATTACAAGTGATAGCTATCCTTTACTTCCTTTGCCTACCCCGGCAACGGTGCAAGAAATGCTTGTTGATGACTCCTAAGATATACTAACAAATCATCCCCAGCAACGGCACCAGAAATGCTTGTTGGTATTTCTTAACTCCACGGATCACTTCTTGTAAAGAGATGAGATTCGCAAGCGCATGGAAGATACCGTTGTAGCATTTCACCCATGAGTATTCCCAAGGGTATCATATTTATCCCAAAGGAAGGCAATGGAGTAAAGTATATACTACTCTTATGGTCAAGCTATGGGATACTAATCCATTATCTGGACAGAGGTCAGTTGATAATAGGGGTAGTGTGACACACACCTAGGCAATCTATTCTAAAGGGTAAGATGGGTCCTAGAGGGAGATTGGATTGAGAGTTAGAGAGTTGCTCCTACAATGCTCCTAATACATATAAATAGCCTAAGGTAGATAATAATGGCCATGTCAATGATGAATTCCTATGCAATGCTATTCAACACATCGGGCACGGGCTTACCCCTAGCAATACTAGGGTGACTCCCGCCAAGAGCCTGTGGCATAGCCGAACATGGAGGATTACAAAGGACAAATAGGGTTGTCACCACCTACTGCCTACCTTATCAATCCGTGGGTCTACGAGACATCCAATGCTACTTAAATACCCTAGCACCATGCTAGCATACTAAGCAAATACCTTAGGAGCCATGGCACAAGCCATCCTAAGGCAATGACTAACCTAAACATCGTTGAACCAATGTTGAAGCATAGCATAAGTCATTCATATTAACATAAGCATATCATAACTACATAGACTATAGTGGGGGTCTATAGTGTTTATGACCATAAGATGTGATCATGAGAGGGAAATCATAAAGACTATACCTTCAACGTACATGGACTCCACAATCAAACAAGAAACGCTTTGTCCAAGTATACGTATAAAAGAAGACTAAAGATAATATCTTTATTGAGTACAAAGTCACAAATACAAGAAGGAATACATAAGCCATACCTTTCCCAATGTGGAATATGGAAGACAGACTCCTACTACTTTCCCAAGTTGGACTTGGGACTAGAGGCTCTCCTCTCTACATCCTAACTCCTCTATGGACTATGGAAGATAGTGTATACAATATAATGATGCCCAAGTGGTGTGTGTTGAAGTGAGGTGTAGGCGGTCCTATTTATACTAGTGTTGAGGTCGGTTCCCGCCACCAAAAGCGCTCGAATCAGTCACCATTGACTCCAGGGAGCCGGGAGGAGCCAACACGTGGAGGCTGACCGAGTTTGGTGCAAAGACCAGGTCGGCTGACCCCCTGGTTCGGCCGACATGGTTATTGCACCGTTTCTTGTGTGCATTCTCCAGGTGGCTTCCAGGTGGGTCCCATTGATGTATATGGGTGATACACCGTTGGATCTCCTCGGATACTTCTGTTTGTGGGCCATTTGATCCATGGGATGCCATGTGTTATTGACTGATTGGCTCGGATGATATTTTATAGGATTGGTCCCTCTACATTTCCTCATTTCCTGCATAAAATGCTGCATACACATATTTCTCCAAGTCCAAGTGGAATTGGGTTACATAGAAAGGTTATGTGTGCAAGAAATGACAAATCCTTCACGTAATTGAGTTAAATTGACAGATGAAATAGGTATATAACAACCGTCAACACCGACCTTTCTCCAGAGTAGGTCCGGGGGCCATAACTCAACTCGGTGCCATTACTCTCCCGGTGACCTTCGGCACTCGAGAGAATTACAGGACCGAGAAGTTGGTCTTCGACGTGGCACATATCACCTTACCATTCAACGCCATCTTGGGCAGGCTAACTTTGTACAAATTCATGGCTGCTGCTCATTATGGTTACCTGGTGTTGAAGATTCCAACACCCTCAGGCGTTCTCCGGATTCCAGAGATCGCACTGCCGGAGTTACTGCTCTGGAAGAACTCCACGCGCTTGCTACAGCGCAGGAGGAAGAATACGGAAAGGAGCATGCTCTGAAGCCCCCGAGCATTCATCATCGAGGCTCAACCTTTGCACCTTGTGTGCAACCAAGTGGCAACACTGACATCCCTGTCAAAGTCGTCCAAATTGGTTCCGACGCTGCTCAGACCACTCGTATATCGGGAGGTCTGAACGAAAAATAGGAACTCGCGCTCATCACTTTCCTCCGAGCTAATGTCAACGTGTTTGCCTGGCAACCGTCACAAATGTCTGGGATCCCTAGGGATGTGATTGAGCACAATCTGAAGATTTATCCCGACGCTCGACCTATACACCAGCAGCCTCGGAAGCAATCAGTAGAGCGACATAACTTCATACATCAAGAAGTGAAGAAGTTGCTCAAAGCTGGATTCATCTAAGAAATCTTCCACCCCAAATGGCTGTCAAACCCAGTCGTTGTACCTAAGGCCGGCGGGAAGCTTCAGATGTGTATCGACTACACAACACTGAATAAGGCATGGATCCATTTCCACTACCTTGAATAGATCAAATGGATTCCAACTCTGGGTGTGAATTATTGTGTTTCCTAGACGCATATTCTGGATATCATCAAATCAGAATGTCTAGGGAAGATGAAGAGCATACTGCCTTCATCACAGTAGATGGATTATACTGTACACTGCCATGCCATTCGGTCTCAAAAACGCTGCTTCAACGTTTGTGCGAGCTATGTACAAAACTTTTGGAGAGCTCATCAGAGATGTAGTGGAAGTGTACGTCGATGACATTGTCATCACGATCAAGAACATGGAGTCATTTCTTGACACCTTGCAAGCTATCTTCGATAAGTTGCGAATCACACGCACAAAGTTGAACCAAACAAGTGTGTCTTTGGAATTAGCTCCGGAAAGCTTCTTGGATTCTTGGTGAACAACCGAGGAATAGAGGCAAATCCGGCAAAGATTAAAGCTATTGAAGACATGCGGCCACCAGCTCACATCAAGGATGTCCAGAAGCTGACTGGGTGTCTAGCTGCCCTCAGCTGGTTCATCTCAAGACTGCCAGAACAGGCGCTATCCTTCTTCAAATTATTGAGGAAGTCCGGACCATTACAGTGGTCTGAAGAAGCAGAAAAGGCTTTCCAGGAGCTAAAGCAGCTCCTCACCAGTCTACCAACTTTGGTAGCTCCGAATCCTGGTGAGCCAGATCTGCCTTACATTTCAGCAACTGGCGAAGTTGTCAGCATGGTCCTGGTTGCGAAAAGACCAGAACCATCCCCAGTTCAGGAATCAAGACTCCTCCGGGAAGGTCTGGAACTACCTGAAGGCGAGTCTGGGTTCCAGCCTCCAGACCTGGTTCCTCGAGGTGAGACGCCTGAGGATCAACCTCCTTCAAATGAAGGAGTTACTATTGCCGAACAAGAAGATCTGGATCTTCCGGGAAGGTCCGGGTCACTTCAGAAGAAGCTTCGGGTTCCTCTAGCAAGAACCTGGAGGTCCCTCGAAGAAGGTCCAGACCCCTCCGGGAGGGTCCGAGTTGATGAGGTGGAAGCTCCGGGCCCCTCTGAGAGGGTCCGGATAGTCCAGCGCCCAGTGTACTTCATCAGTGAAGTACTCCTTGACGCCAAGACTCGGTACTTAGAGGTGCATAAGCTGCTTTATGAAGTTTTTATTGCCTCTAGGAAGCTTCGTCACTACTTCCAAGCTCACAAGATTTCAGTGGTAACCTCTTATCCACTGCATGCAATTTTGCATAACCCCAACTCTACTAGGAACATTGCAATGTGGGCAGCGGAATTGGCCGAGTTCGATCTTGAATTGCCCCAAGACAAGCGATCAAGAGTCAAGCATTGGCAGACTTTGTGGCGGAATGGACCCCCTCTTCATCAAATCCTGGGACTCTCTACTTCGACGGCTCCGTGCAGAAGCAAGGGGTCGGAGCTGCAATCTTTCTCCTCGCTCCAACTGGGGAGAAGGTCAAATACATGGTTCACCTTGACTTCAAGGCGACCAACAACATGGCGGAGTATGAAGCACTCATCTATGGGCTCAAGGTGGCACTATCATATGGTATCAAGCAGCTGTTGGTAAAGGGTGATTTGATGCTCATTATAAAACAAGTCAAAGGTGAATGCTACAGCAACAACCCTCAACTAGCTTCTTATCTTCTTGAAGTCCAGAAGCTTCAGAAGGATTTTGAAGTCCTAGATCTCTGCCATGTCCAGTGTCTCAACAACGCTGAAGCTGACGAACTCTCGACGAAAGCTTCAACCGGAGCTCCGGCTCCTGGCGGAACCTTTGTCCGGAGATTGTCAAGACCAATAGCTCAGCCTGCCGAAATAAGCGAAGCGCGCGAGACCAGCACCTCGAAGCTGGCGGTGCCAATGGCCCTGTTACCATGGTGTCCATCAAGGGTCGTAGGTGCTGCAGGAAGCTCCGAGCAACCCAACACACAAGACTCAGAAGCTCAAGTTAGCTCCGACGCATGGATATCAGAGATCCGAAGCTACATGAAAGACAACATCCTTCCTGAAGACAATGTATCTGCTGACTAGATAGTCAGATTGGCTAAAAGATACACACTGGTAGAAGGGGATCTCTACCGGCGTGGTGCCAACGACGTCCTAATGCGGTGCATTACAAGGGAAGAAGGCCGTGAGCTCCTCGCGAAAAATCCATGGAGGCGAGCGTGGGAACCACGCGTCTTCCCGCACGCTGGTCGGTAAAGCCTTCCGGCACGGTTTTTACTGGCCTACAACACTCCAGGATGCAACCGAGCTAGTGAAGTAATGTGAAGCATGCCAGTTTCATGCGAAGCAAATTCACACACTAGCTCAACCTCTACAAATGATACCGCTGACATGGCCATTCGCAGTGTGGGGTATGGATATATTGGGACCTTTCCCAAGAGCTGTCGGAGGTTACAAGTTCCTGTATGTCGCCATCGACAAGTTCACCAAGTGGCTGGAAGCAACTCCAGTTGTGACAACAAACAAGCAATCAGCTATCAATTTTTTGCAGTCCATAGCATGCAGATTTGGAGTCCCAAAAAGATCATAACTCACAATTGGACCCAATTCACAAGCTCTACATTTCAATGATATTGTGAAGATCTCGGCATTCAAGTAAGCTACGCTTTCGTAGCTCACCCGGCAAGCAACGGCCAAGCTGAGAGAGCAAATGCAGAAATCCGAAAAGGACTCAAGACGCGCACGTATGAGCGCCTGAAAAAACATGGAGCCAACTTAATTGAAGAGCTTCCGCCCAACTTGTGGGCAAAGAGGACGACTCCAAACCGGTCAACTGGAGAGACACCCTTCATCCTGGTGTACGGAGCTGAAGCAATCCTTTCTCCAGAAATCACCTTGGGGTTACTCTGGGTCCGGACCTTCGACGAAGCAATGTAGGACCAGTTCCAATGTGAAGACCTTGACCTCGTTGAAGAGGGAATGTGTCGAGCAGCTGTTCAAAATGCATGATACTGCCAAGCGCCCCGATGCTATCACCAAAGGCATATGCATAACCGACAGCTCGAGGAAGGCCATCTGGTGCTACAGAGAATACAAACTCGAGAAGGGTTAAACAAACTTTCCCCCAGCTGGGAAGGACCCTTTCGAGTGATCATAGTATCCCGTCCCGGATGCTTTCGCTTGGCTACCGATGATGGGACACAACTCCCTAATCCTTGTAACATTTAGCACCTCTGTATGTTCTACGCTTAATATCACAGAGGTGAGTCTGTAATTACATATGATGTATGTTATAGTGTTGTTGTAGAGAGTGGGGTAGCTCCCCCGGGAGAACAGCCGGACCTTTCCCGGAAGGTCCGCAAAGTTCAAGCAACACTTGACACAGTCTCAGAACTAAAAGTGTAGCTAGTTACCTTGGGTTAAACAAGAAATGCAACACACTTAGCCTATTTCCGTACCCTAAGAATGTACTTGTTTCCCCTGTACTCCGGACCTATAATGAAAGACATCATTATGTGAAAACAGACTCCACATGCATTTATTTTGTACAGGCTCATTCTTTTTTATTTTTCTCTTTCTTTTCTATAACAAAGTTGTGCAATTCTCAAGAAACTTTAGCTCGAACAATTCATATATAATTCAAGTTGCTTTGTTAATTCTTTCGGGTCTTAACAATGTTGAATGGCCTACTCGCCTGAACGCCAAGCTAATCTAGGTCCGGAGTGTGCTATCGACTTAGTCTAGTCTTGCACCCTAAGTATGCCACTCTACCTACACCCCGGCAGGGCTGAGTATAGAAAACGATTGGACCTGAAGAAAATAAGCAAATGCACTTGATTGTATATAGAATTGCGGTTGACCTAAAAATTTCTTTCGGAATAGTAAGCCACAAATGAGTTGTAGATAAGAAATGGATTTTACTATTTTTCTTGACTTTAGTGTGTAGGAAAAATAAAAATCTGATGATGATGGTGGATGATGGCAGAGCTATCAAAGCTTCGACATCCCCTAAGGTGGCCTGTTGTCGATGTTTTAAACAATGATAGTAGGCGTCGCGGGAGCTACCAAGTTCTGACAAATCAAGGGGGTCAGCCGTCAACATGAAGAAAAGATGGTAGAAGGACACCCCAATGGGGTCTGCTGTTGATGCTCTACGTGTTGACAGTGGTTGCCGCCGAAGCTACTAAGCTCCGACAACCCAAGAGGGCCAACTATCGACACTCTACGTGTTGACAATGGTCGCTGCCGGAGCTACTAAGCTCCGACAACCTCAGGGGGCCCCTGCTGTTAATGACTTCGGACCTATATTCTTTATGTTTGAAGCACTCAAGTCATCAACAAAATGCTACATCCTTTTGGTACATATTCGCAATCAAATTGTGTACATCTACTAGGGGGCCAAGTGAGACAAATGTTGAAGACAAAAAATGAAATTCATATATTTCTTGGATTTCATTCATATGAAGACAAGAGATTACAAAATTGAGGAAAATAAGTGAAGAGACAAATGGAGGCTACAAGGAGAAAGTCCTAAATCCTACAGAAGAACGAGGCAACCTTCTGGGCAACCTCCGACGTGCTAGCCTTGGCTACATCTCCCTCTCCATCGATGGGACCTTCAAGCACCGGATCTAGTGGGAAATGAGGATCCTGGCTTGTGTAGCACGTTAGCATGTATTCTGCGATGTTCAGTGCAAGGGATTTTCCTTCTGTTTCCATCTGATCCGCGATGACATCGCCCATCTTGTTGAGTTTGTTGTCGGTCGAGCTCAACAACTTGAATGCTTGGTCCAACTCTGGCTCCCTATCGCCCGGACGGACGGGACTAAAGCCCAGCGGCATCAGCGCATCATTGGCCTTGCCCAAGAAGTCCCATACTTGTTGGGACTTTGCAACCATTGAGCCTCGCATCTCTTCCAAGGACCTCTTGGTCGCCGCAAGCTCGGAACCCTCCCTGGCAAGGCGTTCGACCTCTTTGGCGTGCTGCTGAATCCTTTCAGCAACTTGCTTTTCAAGGTTGGAAAGCTCTTCTTCCTGGACGTGGATCTTATTTCGGCGGTCAACAAGGTCATTCTCTCGGCCCCGCACCTTCTTCTCCCTAGCAGCGACTTTGTTCTCCCTTTTGGTGAGGTCCTGTCCCTGATGCCAGACCTTCTTCTCCTTGCTCTTGCAGAGCTCCTCCAGCTTCTTAGTGCGCTCTGCAAGGCTCTTGTCACCCAGAGCCAGCCTTTGGGCGAGCTCCTCCTCCCTCTTCACGATGTCATCCCTCAGCTCCAGGAGTTTTTGCTCTTCATCTTCGAGCTTCTATTCCCGCTCCTCAAGAGCCTCCCGACGCTTGACGAGGCTCTCGTGGATGGTATTGAGCTTCTCCTGGCGATCATTCGCTGCTTCATTAGCAGCCACGGCTTGTTCGTGTATAGCCCGGGACTGGTTGTCGATGGATCGCACCATGCTTTCCCTCTCGTCCAGCAGCTGGCCCCAGTACTCCATCCGGGCCTTCTCCCTCTTGACCCACTCCTTGTCGTCAGCCAGCCTTCTTTGCGCCAGCTTGGTCTCGAATTGGATCCGGTTGCGCCACCTACTAAGGGTTTGGTGCACCTCCTCGAGGGCCTTGCTGTCGTGGTAAAAGGCAAGCTGGACCTGACGAAGGCTGGAGCGGGCGTTGTCGATGGATAACAACAGGGGGATCGGCTCCGGACATGCCAGGGTCCTCTCCGCTGACTCTAGCGGGTTCTCCATAACAAAAGTTGGGTCCCACTCTACAAGAGTGGTCCCCTGAGCTTCTGTGGCACTAGGGCCGCCCTCCGGGACCGCCCCAGTCATCGCCGAGGAAGGTCCGGCAACCGGAGCTTCTACCTCCGGAGTTAGCTCCGAAGGTCCCGCCGCCAGGTCATCAGCAACAGCTCCCTCAAGCAGAGGACTGGTCACTTCGTCTTGACACTCTGGCCCATGCGCGGGTACCTCCTGAACTACCACCTCCGGGGCAGGCATTGAAGGTTCGGCCGCAGCTGAGGCCACTTCCGGCTCCAGTGATGGTGCCTCCTCCACTGCCGGCTCAGGCTCCGGCACTTTGACCTCACCGGTTCAATTGTCGGCACCTCCACGACAACCGGCTCAGGCGCCGGAACTTCATGAACCACCGGCTCCGCCGCTGGGGCTTCAGGAACATCTAGCTCTAAGGCCGGAACTGCAGCTACCTCCGGCTCTGAGGCGGGATCGTCCGTCATCACAGCACCAAAACCGGAGCTTCAACCTTCAGAGCTGGTGCCGCTGGTATATCTTCATTCTCGTTGTACGGCGCTACCACGGGAGCTTCGGGAGATGAGTCAAGGTTCAGAACCTCGACAGCTGGCACCGGAGCTGCCAACACCTCAGCCACCACCTGGGACGGCGCTGGAATTGGAGCCGGAGCCTCTGCCTGTACAGCATTAGTTGCTGTCACAAGAACCGGAGCTTCAGCCCATTTTTTGGATACCCTGTGGTTGAAGGACAAAGAAATTCAAAATATGATTACAACAAAAACAATCAACTGAGGTAAAAAAGCAAATTTACCTTGGGAGGCTTCTGCTCTAGTTAGCGCGAAACATTTTCACCAGAAGCTCAGAGCCCGACCCAGTCGCAACTGGGGTAGTAGCTCCGGAAGGCTCTTCGGAGCATAAAGCCATCGTCAGCGACATCTTGGTTGGGGCCTTCCTCGACTGCGAAGGACACTCAGACCTAGAGCCGTTAGCTAGCTCCAGTGCCGAATTCACCTTAGCAGAGCTTGCGTTCTGCGGAGACGCTGATGCTAGAGTTGTCGTCGCCTTCAAAGACCTCCCCCGCCAGGGAGAAGGAGCTGTTGTGGAAGGAGCAGGTCTGATGGGCCTCCTGTCAGAGTGCTTCAACTTCCTCTTTCGGCTGGAGGGCTTAGCCAACTCTTTGCCCTTGCTGATGACTTCAGCTCTCTGTCCCGGGGAAGAAGCACGGCCACCCTCGGAAGCTCCAGGGATTGCCAACCTAGTGGTCGGACGCCTCTCAACTTCACTGAGGTCGTCAAGCACTGACATCATCCGCCGGAGCTCCCAGCTAAACTCCGCCTCCATGTTCAAAGGGAGGAAAGCCGCCAGTGGAGTTAAGTCATCGCCCTCGACGTTGATGCCATGCTGGAACTTCTTGAGATGAAGCTCCAAAGAAGCACCTTCCAAATTGGACTTCAGATTGGTTTCAATTTTGTCATCATCCATCACACTGTTGAGGGCCCAGGCGAGCTTCTCCCTCTTCTTCAACGGAGCCCACCTGTTGACAAGGAAGTTGCAGAAGACTGTCTGAGGAGTCACCCCTCCTTCCACACATTGGCGGATCCTGGTCAAGGCAGGGTTGAAGGCCTCCGACAGCACCGGAGCCTCGCTCCAGGCGTCAGTGTCAACATTGGGAAGACCTTCAGGCAGCTCCAGCTTCTCGTGCTCCTCTGCCGTGACAAAAATTTAATCCTTCTTCCAGTCGTCCCACTTGCTAGAAGGGAATGACCTCAAGTACTTTTAGGGGCATTTCTTGCACTTCACAAAATAGTAGAAGCCAATATACTCGTCACTCTTGCCGGTAGTATGGATGGTGAAGAACGTGCGGAAAAGCTCGACGCAGGGGGGAATACTGACCCACATCTCACAGAAGTGGACGAATGTTGACACAAGAAGAATGGTGTTGGGGCCAAGGTGGTACAACTGCAGACCATAGATGTCTAACATCATCATGAGAAAAGTTGAGAAAGGTGGGACCAGTCCCACCATGGCGTACGCTAAAAAGTACACCATGTCACCGGCGCGCTTCTTCTTGAACGTGAGCTTGCCGACGCGGACCAGGTGGTTGAAGGAATCACTGGACCACCCAATGTAGGTCTATACCTTCTTCAAATCGTCATCGGTCGTGAGACGGCTCTCGCGGAGACCCAACTCCATTGCAGCACGTCGGGGCGAGAGAGGAAAAGCAAGCGAAAGTTTGGAGGATTTGAGCGTAAGTTCAAATGAAGGCATAAGGAATCCCCAAACCATGCATGCTTTCTTTCTTAAGTAAGCCCCCGCAATGCTTGGATGGAAACCGCAAAAGGGCCAATGATACAGTTCAAAAATTTCACCCTGCCAATGACAAGGGGGCCCGGGGCCACCTTGACGATCAAGTCAAGGTCCTTACCCTAGGCGAACAGCGGTCATGATGAGAGGCGGAAAACCCAGGGGCGGCGGCCTGATAGGGCGCACGGAACCGATACGGTTTTCGTATTGGGAACCGGCGACCTTAAATTGCGTGAGATCTGCACGCGCAGATCTCACCTGCCGCATCCTGAAGATGCCACGCGGTGATGGTTTAACTCCAAACCACCACCTTAACGGCACATCCAAAAACCCTTGAAGACACGGCACAGAAATCGAAGGATGGACCCACCTCCAGCAGAATGACTTAATCCAAAAGGTCTCTTCGAGAGGTGGGCCCAGGGTGCCACTGTCGGTACACCACTTACCGGATACCCCTTGGGACTGTGAAGAGTGCAAAGGAACTCCACCTATCTGAACCGAAGACCTTCGAAGGCCCCACGTGTCACTCAGAACCGGACCTGCCTCCCTCCGATGGTTAGTCCCAATGCCTCCCTCCTATCATAAAACCGGAGCTACATTCCATATATGGGTAAGCTCTGGACTAGATACCTGTGAGGCACCCCCGGACCTAACCCCCGATAAAGGGAAGCTCTGGTGCCGACACGTGTACAACAGCACCGGACCTACTCGTCCAAGACTGTAAGCTCCAGAGTTGCCACGCATCCAACCGCCGGACCTTCAAGTTCAATAGGCAGATTAATGGACCTCCAACGGCTCGGACCTTCAAGGAACATTAAAGACTCCAAGACCAAATTATGTGTCATTAATGCTATCTTAATGACACACGATCGGATGACCCTTAATACCAGTAATGCCGCCACTAAAGGGAGTTATCACGTTATTAAGGAGAATTAAGCACATTTAACTGTGTATTAGGCATTAGTAAGCGTCAGGGCCACATGTTGGGCCAGCCTGATGATATAACGGCCAGTCCTTGTACTATAAAAGGACTGGCCAAGCGATACACTAGGGGACTCTAGAGGCTGACACACGCGCTCAAGCCCGGACTCTGGTATCTAAGGCTTTCAGACTCTGAGATCTCTCACTCACAAGCGCTCCGATGCTAAATACAACAACAACACACACCCGTGGAGTAGGGTACTATGCTCAGGCGGCCCGAACCATGTAAATCCTTGTGTCAAGTTGCCATCTTTCTCGGAATCTCCGTGCGCCATAACCGAACTAACAAACTATGCGGGTTGCCAATGGTAGTACTGGGAGAATTGTTGGAACCAGACTCTGACAATAACCATTGCAAGTCGGGAGAACAATCGGAAGCACCTCGTAGTGATCTCCTGGCCACACACCTACGGAAGTTTGTAATGTGGTTCGCTACCACGGGCATCAGGGAGGTTTTACCTTAGTCCACCTGGCAACAGGGGATGAAATTACGAACTGTGGGTAAAGCATACACACTCTACAGCGTTTTGTCATACTGTCTAGGCAGCCGTGCTCACGGACACGAGCGGCTTGGAACAAAATTCATAATTAGCACATATGGTTAAATAATGGATGTTTGGGCTTGGACTACTTGGTATTTTGGTATGTTGGTTGGGAATTCACCTAGATGTAGGTGCTTAACAACAATAAGAGTAGGTTGTAATTGCTATAGTGCATTACCTGTTATTTGCCATCCTTGTTATGAGCCTCATGTCATAACTTCCCAACTTGCGAGTACCGTTGGTACTCAAACTTGCTAGTTGCATACCCCCCCCCCCCCAGTCTATGGAGACGAAGAGGTGGAGAACTAGGACTTCTATGGAGACCCCAATGAGATGTTCTAGGTTGTCGTATCCCCCATGCAATGCCCGTGCTTGGAGCCCTTTATATGTTTTTCCGCTTCTTATGTACTTTTCTTTTAGACCTGGAAGGTCATTAATGTAATAAGGTGATGTACTCGAACATAGCGTTATTTATGGTATTTCACTTTTGTCTACACATGTATGAGTTGAACTGATCCTCACATACATGTGGAAAGCATGTGGTCCCCTTTTTAATACCATGTGTGACAAAGTGGTATCAGAGCTATGTTGCATGTAGGACGCAAGCCTAGATAGAAAAGTACGATTTAAGGACTTTACTATTTTCAAATATAATTAATTGTAAAAATTTATTTGTATTCTTTACCTTGTACTTGTTTTACGTACTCCTTAATTTGTTTTATTACTGACACTCCCCTGTTTCAAAATTGTAGATGACCAACGTCAGGAGAACTGCCCGTATGTCTACTGGAGGATACGTACCCCACCGTAGGATCGCTGCCTGCCGCACCCCACTCAACGACCCCCGACGTGCTGTGGTGATTTGCAAAGATGGAAGGGCCGCAGGACGACTTCGACTTCGAGCTATACTACGTGATGCCGGCTACAGGCACGAGAGACTGTCACTCACCTATCACTCAATCGGGATGCAGCACCCTTACAGGATAGAGTTGTCATGGAAGCTGTTCATCTACTATGGAGATGAGTTACTCAAGGTATACTGTACACCTGCCTCTAGGAGCTACTGTCGTCATGCTGAACAAGATGCTAGTTGGGAGGCCATCACTTTCCGGAGTCACTCCTACCGGTACCAGCTGAGGAACACTGTGCATGCCTATACACCCCAGCGTCCAAGTGGTACAGACAAATTCATCACCAGGTTCGTGGAGGGACCCCTGGTCCTTCCACAAACTCACCAGGCGGTGGATGATGTGGAGCGCCTCAGCATCCGACTCCACAAGGCTCAGTAGGAGATACAGGATGTTCGTGACCTCGCCGCGCACTATGAGAGGATGGTGAGGAGGTATCATCGGATCCCCGACTTGGACCCAGATAGCTATGCTTCTGATACCTCCACGTGGATCCCGGACTCCCCAGACCGTTGTGCCGGTCGAGACGATACTCATTCACTGGACGAGACTTCAGATGAGGAGCCACCTTCAGAGGAGCCTTCTGTGCCGCAGCAGCCCGCCAACTCTCCTCCACGTGGCAACGAGTCCCGTGGAAGCAACTCTAGTTATGATGGAGATGATGATGAAGACCCGGATGAGGACCCTGAGGAGGAGGATCCCGAGGAGCGAGAGTAGGCTTCGACCTATCCTTGTGACTCAAGATTAAGACATTTACCCATCATTTGTAATAAGAGCGAGTAGTGACTTATCTATTTAATCTTGAGTTTTATGATTTGCTTTGAGAACTTGATTATCCATATTTGAATTTGCTTAATGAAATGACTTTTACTGCTCAAATTCCTTATTGATGCATATAGTGGGAAAATCGTATAGAATAGTTTGTCTCTCATTTTCTTATTCTAAAACAACACCCGAACCACAGATGGCAGGAAGAGGAAGAGGACGTGGACATGGTGCGCCACCCAATAATCATAACAATGAAGTTCCGCTACCTCAATGGAATGGAAGAGGCGCTCGTGGAGCACCGACTGCAAATCAAATGCAACAGATGATGGCAATGCAGCTGCAGATGATGCAAAATTTGACACAAATTGGAACCACATGCAACATGCTCAGCAAGCACCACCACCCGCTCCACCCCCCAACGCCACCACCACCACCTCCAAGGTCTTGCTTGAGAGACTTCATAAACACTGAACCTCCACTCTTTTCCAGTGTTGTGGATCCTATGGATGCTGACGACTGGATCCTATGCTATGTTTCCCTAGTTTTTCCCAATATTTCCTTGTCGCTTGGTTTGGGTGTTTTACTTATTATTAGTTCATGCTTAGCCATGCTTAATTAAATATGGTCCATTTAACTACATGATATGTTTATTTTACTATGATTCATGAAATGCTGGCAAATATGAATTTAGTAGATAGAAATCTGATAGGGGGTTTGGTATGGATTGGTGCATGCGTGCACAAGAACTTGGTATGGGGCTTGACACCTATCAGATTCTAAGGACCAGTTTATGGAGGAAGTTGCTAAGACTTTTTGTATCACCACGGAATTGTATAAGGGACAACTTGGTTTAGTAATTTTGTCTCTCCCGATGTAGCATAGGTAATTGAACGGGCGGGGAATGGGTTCGGAATTCTGGCTTGGGATCTGCATGGCTCAAGAGGGGGCTTCTCCTGGCGGAGGGAAAATAGAATCCAGGTGCCGGAGCGGTGAAACCTTACAGTACCCATTGTAAGTCGGGAGAACCATCAGAAACACCTCGTATTGATCTCCTGGCCACACACCTACAGAAGTGTGTAATGTGGTTAGCAACCACGGGCATCAGGGAGGTTTTACCTTAGTCCACCTGGCAACAGGGGATGAAATCACGAACTATGGGTAAAGGATACACACTCTGCAGAGTTTTGTCAAACTGTTTAGACAACCGTGCTCACGGACACGAGCGGCTTGGAACCAAATTTATAATTGGCACATATGGTTAAGTAATGGGTGGTTTGGGCTTGGACTACCTAGTATTTTGGGATGTTGGTTGGGAATTCACCTAGATGTAGGTCCTTAACAAAAAATAGAGTAGGTTGTAATTGCTATAGTGCTATACGTATTATTTGCCATCCTTGTTATGAGCCTCATGTCATAACTTCCCAACTTGCGAGTACCGTTGGTACTCAAACTTGTTAGTTTCATACCCCCCCCCCCCCCGAGTCTGTGAAGACGAAGAGGTGGAGAACCAGGACTTCTATGGAGACCCCGACGAGATGTTCTAGGCTGCCGCATCCCCCGTGCAATGCTTGTGCTTGGAGCCCTTTGTATCTTTTCCGCTGCTTATCTACTTTTCTTTTAGACCAAGAAGGTCATTTACGTAATAAGGTGATGTACTCGAACATGGCATTAATTATGGTATTTCACTTTCGTCTACACATGTATGAGTTGAACTTATCCTGGCATACATGTGGAAAGCATTTGGTCGCCTTTTTAATACCAGGTGTGACAAAGGAGAACTTTTGACTTGTGGATTTGGGTTACTCATGCCACATGACTAGTAACAAAAAATGGTTCTCATCTCTCTTTCGTGTCACGTGTAAAGAATGTTACTTTCGCTAATAATTTTTCAACTCCTATAATTGCTAAGGGTTCAGTTAGAATTAATAATCACTACACTTTGAAGGATGTGGCACTTGTTAAAAATCTGAATTACAACTTGGTTTCTATTTCACAATTGTTAGATGAAAATCTTAAAATTATTTTTATTAAAAATTCCTGAAAGGTTGTAGATTCAAATGGTGAGCTTATGTTTAACATGTCTCGGTTTCGAAGAGTTTTTAAGGCTGATTTTGACATGTCGCCCACTAAGCATAGGTGTCCAGTTGCTAATGAATCAAAAGACTTATATTTTTGGCATCGTAGACTTGCTCGCATAGGCTTTGATCATCTCACATGTGTTAGTTGTCTTGATCACATACGTGGGTCGCTTAAGCTTAAAGGGGACAAAGAAACTATTTGTGCTTCTTGTAGACATGTTAAGATGGTTGTAGGTTCACATGCTCCACTCTCAATGACCATGACAACAGCACCGGCACAACATTTGCACCTTGACACCATAGGTCCCTCACATGTTCAATCTTTTGGAGGTAAGTGGTATGTGCTTGTAAGTGTTGATGACTTTTCTAAATACTCTTTGGTTTACTTTATGACATCTAAGAATGAAGCTTTTAGTAACTTTAGAAGTTTAGTTCTTAGACTTTCACTTGACCACCCAGGATCATTAAAAGCAATTAGAAGTGATCATGGAACCGAATTCAAAAACCAATCATATCATCACTTTTGTGCTAAAAAGGGAATAGATCATCAATTTTCTTTATCTTATGTACCTCAACAAAATGGTGTTGTAGAGAGAAAGAACAAAACTTTAGTTAAGATGGCTAGGACTATCTTGATGAATATCAAACCCCTAGGAAGTTTTGGGCTGATGCAATTGACCGCTTGTTATTTCTCAAATTATGTTTTCTTCCACGCTAAGCTAAGAAAAACCCCATATGGTCTTTGGTCTAGACATAGGTCAAGTGTCACACACATTTGGGTCTTTGGTTGCAAATGCTTTGTTAAAAAACATGGTAATCTTGATAAAATTGAAGCTAGATCCATTGATGTCATATGTCTTGGTTATCCAACTGATATAGAGGCTACCGTGTGCTTTTAAATGACACTAACAAAATTGTGGAGACTTGTGCAGTTCCTTTTGATGAAACTAGCTCAAATACGAGTTAATATGAGTCTCGTGGCTTGGAACGGGAGTTAATATGAGTCTCTAATCCTTCTAATGGTTCTGGGATAATATGAAATGATGCTCCCCGGTGTGCTTCACGCAAGAGCAAGGATACTCCTTTGTATGGTAAAAAACACGATAGTATGCAACGCCTGAGCATTCAATGTTCAAAGGGCCATACGCAGCACTGGCTATCGGCATGCCTCATATTTTATGTGACAATAGGTGTTATCCGTTAGGTTGATAAAATTCCCATCCATGGTGACCCGTTCGTGCTCTACTCGGGTCCCCATCGTGTGGTGTTGAAACACGACCTTATTTCTCGAGACGTGTTTTCTGTGTGGTTGCTGTGTATTTAATGATACAGGACATTAGTTTTGGTATACATATTATTGTGACTACTTGAAATAATCGCCCGTGCATCCATGCCGTACGGTACCATAATGAGTGTTCTGTAAATTGCGTGTCTTCTGCAGGTACGCTAACCATGTTATCTGTAGCTCGAGTAGAAACATTTGCGAGAGAACGTTATTAGTTCCAACGTTGATATGTAAGCCGTAATACTGGTTTAGGATTTTCTTTTGTGAGTACGTAGTACCACCATTTCGTTCGATTTCTATCGGACATGTCGATAACAATATATGTGCCAAAGATGTGACTCGTAAAATAAGTAACATGAACCATGATGATTTATGAAAGAAAGTACTAGCTATCGAGCTCTGATTTTCACTGAGTTTCAAAGTTGGAGAAGGTTTTAAACTCATACGTCTCAAAAAACCAAAGTGCCCTGTTTTTCTGCCAGCATTTTACCTAACTTTGAAAAGTCATAATTCCCGGTATAAAATTCCAATTACGATGTACCATTCATGGTTATAAATAACAGGAAGTCCTCTAAAACTCTTCTGTTCATCCCCAAAGGAGAATCCTCCGGTAACCTATTGATAATTTTAAATTTCCAAACTTTTCCGAACTCTGCCAAATCTGGACAGAAATTGAAAGAATTTCTGGATTCTTCACTAACTCGACCCTAAATCTCTTCAAAAAATTTAAATGGGTTCATATGATACATTTCCGGAATCCTCAAAAGAAATTAACAATGTTGTAATTTAAATTTCTGTCAAATTTTGTATATATCTATATGTAAAACTCTGATCAAATCAACAACATACAAAGCAGGTGCTGTCAAAATTTTTCCAAAAAATTTGGAAATTTTGTCCTACTTTAAAAATTCATATCTCCTCAACTAGAAAGCTATGAAGAAAATAAATATATCTTGGAAATATATGGAAGTCCTCTACAAGTTTCTTATTCGACCCAAGACCTGAGTCCCCTTCTAAATTGGTTGAAAGTTAAAAACAACGGAAATAGAAGCACCAGCACTACAGGAAACGCGGTCATTTGCGACGGCCGACCGTATTTGCGATGGCCGGCCGTCGCAAATAAACCTGTTTGCGACGGCCCGCAGATGGTCGTCACAAATTATATAAACCGTCGCAAATAAGGACTTATTTGCGATGGTTTCTAAAGTAGCCGTCGCAAATAATAAGGCCGTCACAAATTAATCTTATTTGTGACAGCCTTTTCCGTTAGCCGTCGCAAATAGTGTTAATTGCGACGGCCAACCCTAGGGCCGTCGCAAATAAGCTGGCCGTCGCAAGTTAAAGCCCTATACCGTCGGGCCGAACCGTTCCCTTCGTCATATCCTTACTACCGCCGCCGCCGCTCTTCTCCACCCCCGGCCCCGCCCCCCCCCCCCCCCCCCCCCGCTCCCGCCGCCAGCCCGCCGCGCCGCCGCCGCTCCGGCCTCCCCGCCCCCGGACCGCCGCGCCCCCACTGCCCCCGGCCTCGCCCGCCCCGGCTCGCCGCGCCCCCGACTACAGTGCCGAGCGCCGCCGCCGCTCCGCTCTACCCTGGCCCCACCGCCCCCGCTCCCGCCGCGCCGCCGCCGTCCCTGCGTCGCCGCCCCAGGCCCGCCGCACCCCCACTGCCCCTGGCCTCGCCGGCCCCGGCCCGCTGCACCCCCGACTACACTACCACCGTTGTTCTACGCCTCCTCCCAGGTATGCCCCCTCAGATCCTAATTCATACCATGATATGCAAAATGAGAATTAGATGCTAATATAGGCATATATGTGTGCAATATGATGGTGTATATGATTATGGGTAATTGGAGGTCCATAATAGGCATTGGTGAAATTATGATTAGGAGGGTACTTTACGATTCATATGTTTTTTGTCTGTGAAAGACTCCATTGCATGTGAAACAAATAAACTGCTTGTTGCTCGGTGTCCGATTGTTCCTGGTCTGTGCGTTGTGACTCTAGAAGCTCGAACTACTACATTGATTTGCAACTAGAAAACAGTATAGGCAATAGCTTCCTGTTGTCAATGGCTAGTGGCGGCAGTTGGATGACGGGATTCGACATAGATCCAGCAAAAGTTTACGGGTAGTTGCACAAGCTGAGCATGAATCAGAGCATAACAGTGGATTAGGTACAGGGTGCTCATCCAGACAATAAGGGCAATTATAATTCTACACATAACCAGTATTGTAGGTCGTCTCAGTTTCAAGTGTGTAATGTGGCTAATATGTTTTTTGTTTAGATTTTGTAGTAAATGCATAATTAGATTTTGTATATGCTTTATATGATTTATATATTTTTGTCTATAGATTGGTCTGTCATTCTGAATTTCTATTCTGTTTAGTGTATGTTTGGACTTTAGTGCATTCATATAATGTTTTTAAGTGACTACTTATTATATATAAATAAAGGGGTTTTTGGTCGGCTCGGACCAACCCGAAAGGGCATGACACGTAATAAGTGTGATCGTTCCGTGTAGACCATTGTATTGGTACCGTATGCGTCAAGTCGACACGGAAGCGAACGGGTTGGTAAGGACGTCAATGACCCGCGATTGCGTGGACGGTGGGAATGGATGTGGAATTATCATCTAAGACCAAATTTCTTCTCACTCTTTCTCTAGTTCTTTCCTCTCTCTTAAACGTTATGAAAATGAAAATGAGCAACATAACCTATAGCAATGTATTACCCGTTTCGGATTGGCACGTCTCACATGCCATTGGCATGTGAGACGTGCAGGTTCGGAATTGTCCCTTTTTGGACAGCCTCGGAGTGATCGAGGGGGTGTGGCTTGTGACGAGACGCGGGTCCGGATTTGGACGAGATTTCGGTGGCGTAACCCTGTTGTTCTCTGCTGCACCATTTTTGGGCGTGCAGTGGAGAAAAGCGGGGTTATGCTGCCGAAATTTAGTTCGAATCCGGATCACGCGTCTCATCATGAGCACGCTCCGCTCGGTCACTCTTGGGTGGGTTTAGGATCTATCTGCCTAGGTTGTAGGGCCGTGACTTAACACAACAATACATTAACGACAATTTCTTTCGCGTTAAACTGCAGAGCCAAACATGGGTGAAGACCGCAGTTGGATGTATACTGAATGGAAGAGCAGAACTGGTGGTCACTCCGATGAGTGGTTTATCAAGTTAGATCAATTTTTGGATCGAGCATTTTCGTTGTCAACAGAAGATATGGTGCGGTGCCCATGTACAAAATGCCGGAACACCATGTTTTTGAGAAGATTGGAGCTTTCGTTTCACTTATGTCGAAACGGTTTCACTCCACATTATGAAGTGTGGACCTTTCACGGCGAGACTAATTCTCGAGTCATAGCGGAAGTGGATGAGGATGATTATATAACAGAGGTTGATAGAATGGATGAGATGCTAGAAGCTCTGGAAGCGGAGGATCCTCTTACAAATGATGCAGAGAAGTTCTTTGAGGAGCTGAAGAAATCACAAGAGCCGTTGCATGAACACACGACTGTGACCGTACTTGCTTTCTTGACCAGATTTATGGCAATTAAGTCCAAGTACTTTTTTTCCATCAACTGCTACAATGATCTCATGAAATTGATCTACGATATCCTTCCACAACCTCACAAAGCGCCACCAGATATGTATCAGTCAACGATCAAGATATCTGGTCTCGGTATGAAGTATGAGAAAATCGATGTGTGCCCAAGCAATTGCATGCTATTCGGGAAAGAGCACGTCAATGAGAAGATGTGCTTAATATGTGGTAAATCGAGGTATGTCAAAGTTGTTAATGAAGATGGTGATAATGTGATGACAGATGTCGCACATAAGCAACTTCGTTACTTGCCTGTGACACCTCGGTTGAAGCGGATGTTTCTCTCAAAAAGAACCGCAAGACACATGAGATGGCACAAAGAAGGTAAACATGAGAACAAAGAATTCTTGATGCATCCTTCTGACGGTGATGCACGGAAGGTGCTAGACCGTTTCAATCTAGAATTTTCTCGTGATGCGAGGAATGTTCGCATCGGATTAGCGACTGACAGATTCTCACCGTTCAGTACGAACGCCACGCCATACTCATGTTGGCCCGTCTTTGTCATTCCGTACAACCTGCCACCTCCTTTTTGTACGAAGAACGAGTTCATGTTTCTCAGCCTCATTGTACCTGGACCTGATCATCCCAGGTCACATCTCAACGTGATGTTAAAACCGCTGATCGAAGAATTGAAAGTCTTGTGGACAGGAGTCGAAGCGTACGACAGTTACAAGAAGCAGAAATTCAACCTTCGAGCTACTTATTTGTGGTTCATCCATGATTTGCCGGCATACGGCATGTTTTCCGGATGGAGCACTCACGGCCTTCTTTGACTGTGACTGGTTTGATCGTACTCATGGAACTCGAGAAAACCAATTTGGAATGGTGGAAGTGAAACATAAGGACCGACTACGAGGTTACAATACATTTGTTCTTGCGCATCAAGTTGAACAAGTGTATTATCTACCTTATCCATGCACGAAGCTCAGTGCTTGGTGGGTGGTATATAAGGTATATACTCCTGGGGATGATGGTTACTATGATAGCGAAGACGTTGAAGAAGTGTACCAAGAAGAAGAGTTGCCAGACACTTTTATCGTCGAGCTTGGTGCAGGACTCGATCAATTAGTTGGAGATGTTGAAGACGTTGAAGATGTAGAGGCAGATGATACGCGAAAACGAAAATTAGAACATGCCACGGTGGAAGATCGTTGGGCTGGTTTAAGGAGTAGGGCACAAGCACATGACAATGATGTTGATGAATTTTGAATGTGACTACAAATAATGTTTCTTGAAGATAGTAACATGAATTCTATATATTTTATTTGTATATTTACTAATTATCTAATTACAACAGGATGGCGTCAAAGAAGGGTAAGAAGGTGCCGTGGACGAGGGGGTTCTACCCCTCTAGACCTGAGGACGCTTTCGTTGGTGCCTTGTCGACTGGCAGCAGACGCTCTCAGCTGCTGGGGCACGTTCAGACCAGCTCTAGAGCTTCGTCACAGGTAAATGTCACTCGTTTTTGACAAATTCTTTAAATTCAATTTCACATTAAACTTACTTATGAATCATTTGAATGTTGTAGTCCTCACCGGCTGACTCAGGGCTGCGGCGCCTTCGGTGAGCCATCCCTCGACGTGACAGCCCTTGGTGAGCCAGCCCGCGGCGTGCCAGCCCTCGGCGAGCCAGCCCTCGGCCAGCCAGCCCCCGGCTGGCGATGAGTTTGTTCCTGAGGCCTTTGACTCGGCTGGTGAGGAGCCGTCTGGGTCACCTGACGTGGCGCCCCAGCAGACGCGGAGAACGAGGAGGACTCACTTTGTAAGCCCTCCCGCGGTCCCTTCACAGAGGATCGTGATTCGTCTAGTTGGAGACAGGTAATAAAAATTATAGTGTTCAATTTTAGTTTCTTTTGATTACTTAAGTAATGAATGAATAAATATCTTTCAGGGTTCGTCTTTCACCGGTGAGAGACACCACTGACCGGTGAACGGTGTCCTCGGGTCCATAGTGCGTTTGCACTATCCCGGGGTCATCGACGGGGTGCCTGCTCTTTCGTGGGAGGACTACGCATGCGTCCATCACCAGGAGCACGGCAACCTTCAGGAGGCCGTATGGGCCGATTTTATGGTAAGTATGTTAAAAAAGTTTGTAAGTTTCAACTCTTAAACTCTTTTAGTGAACATCTCTTCAATATATTCTTCATCGCAGGCAAGATATACTTTAGAGGACCCGAACGACCCTCGCCAGTTTGAGTATGCGAGGCGAGTGTTTCACTACAACACTGCCAAGGTGCTTCGACAAGCTGTCGAACACCCGCATTCAACTTGTTAATGAGCACTTGAAGGCGAACCAGCAGCCCGTGCTACACTTCCGGCAAGCGAACGAGATGCACCTGACGGAGGAGAAGTACACGCAGGTACATGGAGTGTAGTAAGTATTTTTTTTTGATAATTTCCTTGATGGTATTTTTAACGACTTCCAGCTATGTGCAGGGCCATGTGAGCTGGTTGCAGGGTCGGACCGATGCATTTCGGGCCCTTTGTCGCTACTGGGCTAGCGATGAGTTTAAAGCTAAGTGCGAGAAGGCTCAAGACTGCAGAGGGGTCGAGGGGAAGAGCAGGCATGGGCAAGATAACCACTTGCATTTAGCTAAACGCATGGTAAGTGTGTGTAACTTATGTTTATATATTCATAATATATTATTCATACTAACACGTATTGACAAGAGCGCGAGACGGGGGTGCCGTCCACCCCTGTTGAGGTCTGGAAGAGAGGTCACAGGGACCCTTCTCAGCCGACGGGGTGCAGTCATGCTGCAGCCGAGCAGTTGGTAAGTTTAGAAATCATTCATATTAAATATAACTATATAGATTGTTGAACCTACACGGTTTTCTTGTTTTGCAGGCTATATACGGGGAGGAGGCTATAAAGATACACGGTGAGGATTTCGATCGGGAACATCAACCGATCGATCCTCAAGCCGCGTATGCAAGCGGTGGTGGAAAAGAACACGTAAGGTGAGTTTACAAGTCATTTTATCGTTTTCAATTCAATGTATTCAAGATATTTTAATTTCATATTACTGAATCTCTTTTTTATAGGCTCGCCATATTTGACAGAGTTGTCGACTCGAGGGCGGGGAGACCTGCGAGAGGCAGCTCCACGCAGGCTTCATCGGTGGGCACGGTAGGTCGCCGCATATCACAGAGGGACATTGAGATGCAGTCCCTTCGAGAAACTGTAGAAGAAAACCAAAGGCGACATGAGGAGGAAAGGAGGGAGGCGGAATGCCAAAGGATCGCGATGGAGGCCACGATCGAAACCCAGGCAGCCTGGATGGCGCGGATGAGGGAAGCAATGGAGGTAACCAAATTAAAACTAAAGTTCTCATTAATTCAGCGTAAATGACTTACTAATAGGTAGCATTTAATGTTTGCAATGACAGGCCATGGCTCGGGCGCAAGGTTTGGGAATCCAGCTACCGGTACTACCACCAGTCCTTCCAGGTGATCCTTCTTCAGCGGGTCAGGTAAGTTTCTATGTAATCCTTCTTCTCCAGCGTAATAAGATTAATATAGATGAAAGAGAGAGATAGTTAGATAGAAGAAAATGATTGAGATAGAAGAAAGATAGAGATAGAAGAAAGAGAGACAGAAGAAAGAGTGAAAGATAGTTAGATAGAGTAGGATGGGAATAAAGAGAGAGAGTAAGATGTAGATGGAGATAGAGAGAGGGGAAGATAGAGGGAGGGAGATGTAGATGGACATAGAGGGAGGAAGATAGAGGGAAAAGGATAGCAATAGAGAGATAGAGTGAGAGAGAAAGATAGAGTGAGAGACAAAGAGAGAAATGAAAAGAGAGAGGAAGAGAGGGGGATCTAGATGAAGATAGAGGGAGAGGAAGGGAGGGAGAGAGATGTTGATGCATTTATATTGTAACTCTAAGTTTCATTAATTGCAGGGATCCGCGACGGCTGCACAAACGCCGTCGCCGTCGCTACCGCCGCCTGGAATGAGGCGCGACGACGACTTCGACTTAGGAGGTGGCTACGGAGGTCAGATGGGCGAGTGAGCCCTTTTGTTTGCTTTGTGGATGACGATGTGAGATGTATCAGAACTTATTAGTTTGTGATTGTGATGATGTTTGTGTGTGTATATATTGTGTGTATTGTATCTGTTCTGTGATTCTGGCCATCGAGCCGGGTAGTATTTTCTGTTTTTTTTTTAAATAAAAATCCTTATTTGTGACGGCTTTTTATACAATATTGTCGCAAATAAAGTTACAGGCCGTCGCAATTAAGCCACTGCTATTTGCGACGACCTGGTTGTCACAAAAAAGGTTTAATTGCGACGGCCGGACCGACGCAAATAGCGGCGTGGGTCCCGAAGGAGGACACGTGGGCCCTACCCACTGAACTTATTTGCGACGGCCCGGCCGTCGCAAATAGAGGCACTTAATTGCGACAGCCTGGCCGTCACAAATAAGCTTTAATTGCGACGGCCCGGCCGTCGCAAATAATGTTGCGGGGCCAACCGGACCGCGGCAATAACTTGCGACGGCCGCTCCTAGCTGTCGCAACTAAGCTTATTTGCGACGGTGGCCGTCGCAAATAATCTTAATTGCGACGATTTATTTGCGATGGCCAAAAACCGTCGCAAATAAGGAAAGCTGTCGCAAATAGCTTATTTGCGATGACATTTGGCTTATTTGCGATGGCCTTGACCATCGCAAATCGTCGGGATTCCTGTAGTGTAGACCTGGGCTGTGTTTCTGTATACTTCTCTACCTTGCACATAACATTAAAAAAACATCACCAGGAGTTATATGTCACATTTCTAAAAATCTTAGGAGTTATACTACAACTTTGTAGTTTTGAGTTTTGTCGAATTTGGATCGAAAATGCAAGAAACAATTGGATCGATGTGCTTACCTCCAAATGGTATGTTGCCGAAAGTCTCCAGGAATGCTGTTAAATTTGCAAATCCATATCTCCTCAACCCCAACTGACCTGGTGGCAAACTAATCATTTCTGAAAAGGTGTTGAAGTTACATCACTTTAAAATCCCGATCAATTACGTCAGTCGGGGCCGACATAATTAAGTCCAGAACTGACGTAAGTTACTAACTTTTTTCCTTAATTACATCGGTTATCGGCTGACATTGTAGTTTAATCTTAAGTTAGCTAACTTTCTCGGTGGTCAACGTAAGTTAGTTAACTTATGACCAAACTGCAACATTAGCGAATAACCGACGTAATGATGTAAGTTAGTAACTTATGTCGGCATCCCACAATGGACGTAAGTTAGTTACCGAGATGGGTTGAGGATTGTGTCAGGTCACTTACGTCGGCCGTCCGTGACCGACATAAGTACATGCGTTTACTTACAACAGCTATGGCGAGGCTGGCGTATGTACCATAGGATAATTTACATCAGTATGGCCGTACCAACGCAACTTAACCTGAACTAACTTACGTCATCCTTGCCATAGCCTACGTACGTTATGTTTTCTAAAAAAAAAGGAAACTACCTACCTCGCACGATGGCGAGCTCACAAAACAAACATACACAACATATATATAGGCACAACTACAATAAAAGTCATAAATGATTTGAAATGCATCAACCACGACACAAACTCCGAACAGGCTACACACTACCCCCTCGACTACCTCCGAAGCTGAAAAGCTTGTCTCCGCGCGTCCCTCCCGGTCCAGGTAGCTGTGCTGAAGGAGTTTGCGTCGCCGTCACCGAACCCTGCAAAAGAACATTAGAGTGAGATATGTTACAAATGCATCTCACATTCTTCGTCTCTCTCTAACATTCATCCACTAACTCCCTTACTCCCCTTGTCCCTCTTTCTCTCACTCTCTTCCTCTCCCTCATTCTCTCGTTCTCTTCCTTTCTCTCTTTCTCTCACACTCTCTTCCTCTCTCTCTCTTTCTTTCTCTCATTCTCTCACTCTTGTCCTCTCCCTCGCTTTCTCTCCTTTATTTCTATCACACTTTCTCTCTTTCGCCCCCTCTCTTTATCTTATTCTCTCACTTTCTTCCTCTCCATTACTTTCTCTCACTCTCTTCCTCTCCCTCTCTTTTTCTCATTCTCTCTCTCTCTCTCTTCCTGTCCCTCTCTAGCATCCTCTCTATCTCACTTTACCCTCTCTCTCGCACTCCATCTCTCCCTATCTATGTCTCTCTTACTCCACCTCTATCTCGCCTCTCTCTCTCAACCTATGTATGTCTCTCTTACTCCACCTCTATCTCACACTCTCTCTCTCTCAACCTATGTTCTACCTCCTTCTCTCTCTATCTGAAATACTAAAATAAATACAACAATATTAAATAAAGAGTTTATTAACTGTGTCGGGGGCACCTGTGTTGGTGGCGTCTGTGTTGGGGTCACTTGCAGCAGCAAAAACAGAGGAGTCTCGATTTGCTGATCGGTCTATCGAGCAAGCGCCTATCATTACAAACTATTAGAAGATATATGTTACTGAAATGCTATGAAATTAAACTACGGTTGTTTAAATTACTTAATGCCACTGTTGCTTGTATTCGGGCCATGTACATGGTCGTGGCCTCCTGCTCCGCCCTCGACCTCTCCTGCTATGCCCTCGACCCCTCCAGCTCCACTGGGTTTGCGTCAGCATCTCCTTCTTAGCATTGAGCTCCAACTGTGTCTGCGAGAGACGACCACTTGACAACCAAACAGACGAGGCCTGCTGTGAAACCCCGATTTTCATGTTGTGACAAATTAAATTTTAAATAAGAATTTAGAAATTCCTTTACAAAATAAAAACGTAAAATATAAGCATCTCATCTTGCATTTGCATTCAACCTCCGATATTAAAATTTATTTATCAAAATAAATGCATTAAAAGTTATTAAATTTGCATTACTATTACGAAAGAAAAGAATTTTTAAAAATAATATGGAAGAAAGAAATAATAATTAATAAGAATAAAATAAAATAAAATAGAATATGAAAAAATAAATAAACAAAAAATTGTAAACGGAACATTTAGATAAATAAAGAAAGAAAAAATTATTTAATTAATTAATAACAAATAACAAAGAGAAAAACTAAAATAAGATATAAATATAACTACATAAATAAATATGTATATATATATATATATATATATATGTAAATAAAACGACAGGAAAAATAAAAGATAATCATAAAAAAATTAGTATAATAAAAAAGAGAGAAATATAAATAATAAACAAATAGAAAATATTAATAATAAATAATAAACAGAATGAAATAAAAGAATAAGAATTTGTAAATAGTAAAGAAGGAAAAATAAGAAAAACAAATATATAAAAAATATAAATAAATTAAGAAGAAAGAAAATGAAACAAAAAAATGTCAACCCTGGCCAAAGTCTTGGCCGCACCAACAAAAACGAAGAAAAAAAACAAAACAAACAATGGTGGCCAGGCTTGGGCCACTAGGGAACGAGTCCTATTGGGACTCTCCACCGAGAGCCAAGCCACGCCCTATAAAAAATAAAAAGAGGAAAAAAACTACTGCCGGCCACCACACCCGGAGCTGAGCTGAGCGGACTCGCGCGCCTGGCCACTGAGGTCGATCGGGACTCCAAGTCCAGTACGCCCTGGTCGCATCTCTATAAAAGCCATTGTGGCCTCCCGTAATCCCTCGCCCTATTTCTGTAAGCCACCGCGAAAAAAATGTCGTTGCTTTCTGTTCCTGTGAGATGCGGTAGAGAGAGAAAGAACTAGGGCAGAAGTCGCCGCAGGAAAGGTCAACCAAGGGAGCACGCTAGGAAAAAAATAGAAAAAAATGGAGCTGCCCAGTGTCGGAACATGCTGTTCTTGGTGGGAGATTGTTGTGCCGCCATCAATCCTCGCACGAGGTTTTTACGTCACGCGTCATTTACTTCCTCAACAGAATCTTCTCTGAGTAGCACTACTGAAGTCCTGAGTTCGATTCTTAGTGGGAGCGAATTACACGCTGAATTTCACAGTACTAAATGCAGGTACTCTAAAGAGGAAGTCATGAGCGTTAGATCTGGTGTGCACTTACGAAAAAATGTGAAGGGATGAACGTGCCACAATATTGGCCTACGAAATCCGGTCCACAGTCATATGCTTAGTCATCCAGTTATCGCCGCCTTATTATAGACACTAGGTTGTGAGCGTCTGCTTTTATACTCGCTTGTAATAAATTGGCCATAGCCTCCTTAGAGGGGAATGTTGGAACTTTCCATCATCTAAAAAAGGTGTCGCACGCACATCACGATGTCGTTCCGCGACTGTTGAGACTAGACACGCACACAGTAGGTTTTACGGTTTATATCCAAACAACACGATTGATTTAATACTAATATTGAACAATGTGTAGGATTTAATTTATTCTACAGCCAATAATCATCCCCAAATCATCTTAAAACACTTTGAAACATACAAGTTAGATTAAATCATACAAGATCAATATATCATTCTAGGTTTGACCAAATTTTATATTTTCAATATTATTTTCCTGTTTTTCGGATTTGATAAATAATATTAAAGCCTAGTTAATTTATAAAGTATCAAATTAAA
Source organism: Tuctoria greenei (assembly GCA_036927565.1). Classification (NCBI taxonomy): domain Eukaryota; kingdom Viridiplantae; phylum Streptophyta; class Magnoliopsida; order Poales; family Poaceae; genus Tuctoria; species Tuctoria greenei. The sequence continues at coordinate 205,497,762 of JAYESD010000001.1, forward strand.
TCTAGAAAAAAATCTTAATAATTTAGAATAAATTCCAGGAAGCTAATAATAATATTTTTGACCTATTTAATATGCTGAAATAATTATTTAACTCTGAATTAATTCTAATTGATTCCAAACTTGCTCAAACAAATAGTACATCGTTATAGAAAATTACTAAAAAGCAATAAAAATTTAGCGAGCATTAATATAAACATATTTTCCACATGCGTCCATATTTTGAATATTTATTTGCAATGCATTTATTTTGTGTGTTTGTATGTGTATGTGTATGTTTATGTGCTTAATTACGAGTAGACGGTTACACTCAACAGGTCACGATTGAGAAGTGAATATCTGAGGATCTTCATGTGCAAGACATTGATTTGCTTGAGCCATCAAATTGCAGAACATAAAGGCAAGTGTCCTTGACCATGTTAATCCCTTGTTTTAAATGTTTTGATGCAAAATGGCATACTTATGTCAACTTGATGAGAAACCCATGGTAGGAGTTTACTAGTGATTGCATGCCACTCCTTGTCGCTGGGTTATACATGATGAGTTGGGTATGGATATTTTTCTCTTTGCATAGCATCGCTACATGGGTTATGGGAAACTTAAATAATATAGTGAACAACTTTAATCACGAGAATTGGTGATGGTAATGAGATGATAATTTATCTTTTAGCAACATGGAACTTAGGTGATCTAAGCAAGCATGGTATTGTGGAGTGTGTTGGATGGTATGGTGGTTTTGGTTGCCTTAGATCTAAGGACCGGTTCATGCAAATATATGCCAAGACAAGAGTGCCACCACAAGGCCAAGTATGGGTGCAACGTAGCTGAATAATCAGGTGTTCTGCTATTATTGTATGGACCATTGCATGGCGCGGGGAATGAGAGTCAAGTTGGGCTACCCTGGGATCTTCATAGCACACGAGGGGGCCGTGGGTGGGGGAATGAGGATTTAAGCCTGCCGATGAAACCTTATTGATTCTGTACATACTAGTACACTACGTGAGAAAGGATCATCCAAGACGAACCCGCACGAAGAACAGAGACGAACAAATCGCTCGTCTCTATCATCACATCTCGCATTACGGAGTCATGAGAGACGTGCAGCGGGTGCATCGCCGATCAACATACATTTGAGACAAGCTCTAAGAAAGCGCATCTCCTTTTTCTATGTAATACAAGATGCGCTTACAAATGCTCGTCTCCTTTCTTTAAGCAATCCGAGACGGGCTTTGTAAAAGCCGTAAATTCAAGGTACAAAGTTCATATAGGAGAATTTAAATTTGGGTAAGAAAAGAAATCAAAATGGTAACTGAAAAATCAAAGTCATTTAAACTATAATGAAGGGAATTCAAATATTAAAAACTTCGTCCTGTTCAAACTTTACCAAAATAAAAAACTGAGTTCACTATTAGCTTCCAAATATTCCAAATAGTCACTCTGCAAATTTTCAAAATTTTTGAAGCTCATTTGCTATTTAATTCAGTGGCTCCATTGAATTCCACTCAAATTCATATTTGAATTTTACCTGAAACTTGTCCAAATTTTAAATGAATATTTCCATAATATATCTACACATTTTAATTGGTCTCTCCACAAAAATCTGGAATTTTTGGACAAAAATAGGTATGAGAATTGAAGTTCCATAGAAGGGATGAGGATGGGCGCTGTGGGACCCATTAGTCAGCCTCCCCTGTGACTGAACCGACGGAGGCTCTGTTTTTCTCTACTGTGACCGCGCTTCAACGTCGGGAGAGGGTGCCACCGCAAATTCTTTGCATGGGGCAAGCAGCTGCGTAGCCTAAGTCCCTATCTCCCCTCTACTAAAGCTCTGGTTGCTTTCCCCCGACGCGTTTGATCACCCTTCCGTGAAAACAGATCGCCACCACCATTTTTGCTGCCTTCCAATCACTTGCTTCGTGCTTCCATTCTAGCCGTCGGTTGAGCGAGCTTCAAGCACCAAAAAGTAGCACAACGACCTTGTCTGGCCTCTCTGACAATCCCTTCGTTGTTTACTGGGCTGATAACCCCATATTTTGCAGTCTCACGGGCGCCATCATTGAGCCGCCGTGGACACCATCCTCTGTCCACCGTGGTGCCGGCAACCTAGGCCGTTTCAAGCTTTGACTTCAACAGACAAACTGAGAGCCAGGACACCACCTTGCTCACGGTGAAAACTGTTCTTAGGTTAATCCCTTATCGAGCGCGAATTCTTCTTTTCCTTTTCTGCATGCTTTTAATGTTCTTGCTAGGTTTACCTTTCAATTCATTTTCTAGATGTAACTATCATCTAATCCAGTTACATAATAGTTTCCTAGCCTCCTTGCGCATCTCCACAAGCAAAAACTAGAAAGAATAATCGAGGAAGGGCTATGATATGCCGATTTTCGTAGCCGCCATGTAAAAACCGTTGGTACACTGTCAAACTCATCGTCGTCGACTGTTCCATGGGTTTTGCACCTCTGTTTAATCTTTCCCTTGATCCCAGGAACGTTTCCAATCAATTTACGAGATGTCTGAGCTAATGATGCATATTCCTGACTTCGCCGGAGACCTAATTGCCGCCGCCGTCGTCACACCGCCATTTCCGGCCGTTGTCGCGTCGATTCGACCCCACCATCGTGTTCCTCGACCCTTAAAATGGTTGGGGGGAGAGTTTAAGAAAGGGAGATTACCAGGGAAAGGGAAACAGCGAGCTTGCCGGCGCAGCGCCGCCGCGGCAGCTCGGGCGCCGCCCGCGTCGGGAGGTAGACGATGACCGGCGGGCCCTGCCTGTCAGCAGTTTATTCAACCGCGCGGATCAGCTGTGGCCTTCGGATCCGGTGCGGCTGCGCGGGTTAACCCCGTGGCCCTCAGTGCGGCCCAGCTCTGATTGGCCCATTTTAAATGAGTGGGGCCGGGTTGATTATTTAAACTTTTCCATTGGAAAATAATTCCAAATTTCAATCAAACTTTGAAAATCCATTACTCCTAGCATACTTGCTCAAATGATTCCCAATAAATTCTGATAGACTCATCTTGATCCCAACTTTGCAGTGGTGCAATTTGTTGGACATGAAACTCAAAGGATTTTCATAATTAATTCCTTTTATCTAACTGCTTGGGAAATTAATTACTCATGTGCTGGTAATTGGAAAATTCCCAATTTCGGTCAGAACACTCTTAAAAATACACTTGATCTACAGTAAAATATTCATGTTCAATGGACTTCATTTGCTGGACCACACAGTGTTCAAGTCACCTATGTCAATTGAAAAATGGAAAATGTACGGAAACATTTCCAGAATTTTCCCCAAACATGTAAAATCAATTCCTCCACGTAGAAAGCTCGGAAAAATGTGAAATAAATTTTCCCAGAAGCAGTGAGACCCCTCTACCATGATCATCCACTTTTAGCCATGAAAAAGCTCCAGAATTACAACCAAAATCCAGAGAAGGCTTATATTTGTTGAAATTTTAGAGACAACAAGCTTCCTTGAAAATCTCGCATTTTTGGTCCAGAGCTTCATAATAGAACCTAGTATCCATTGTAAAAATCCCAAATCCAACTAAAATCATTTTCTATACTGATCACTATTAATAAAATCTTGTATATAGTTTAAATATAACTCATGTACTTTATATATTGCATATCATATAGTGACCGAGATCGAGGAGGACCCGGAGGCCTTGGACAGCATACTCCCAGAATCTAACTTCCCCTCTGACTCACAACCAGGCAAGCCCCAATTTGCATTTAAGTGCTATTTTAAAGTTTCTATTTGTATCACTTATGTCTAGGATGAGTTTTGTGCATTAAGGCTAAGGTGCTTGTTACTCCACTTGCATGACACACAAATCCTGGAGTATTAGGTAGGTCAACAGCCCGACGAGTAGAAAATGTCATGCTTATGTTCATAGGAATCCGGTAGAAGTCGAGTAGTTGGAATCTACTCGCGAGATAGGATTTTATTACACGGGATGAATTGGATCAAGAAATGGTTTATGAATATGAAATCGAGACCGAGGAGAGGGTAGGATGTAGCAAGACGTGGTCTCACGTGCGTAGCCGTGCTTGTGTCGATTGAGGACCGATCCGTGTGCGGCCCTGCTGGACAAGTTTGAACTGTACTAGATGCACACTTGCTATATGGATACTAGGAAACCGTTGTAATTGGTTAACCTGGGTGTCGAGGCTTACCCTACCGCTTTAATAGAAGATGCTTCGTGCGGGGACCTCCTACCTGTTACAGAAGGACCGGTTCGGCATTTGGGTTTCCTTTGAAAGGTTGCTGCATAGAACATAGTATTAAGGTGTGGTTTGATCCACTTCCGAAATGGGTGTATGTGACGTGTTATCCGGGTGTGTCCTGATTGCAATCACTGTCCCTCGAGGTTATTTGAGTACTACTTGTTCACTGCGCTGTGACGTAGTAAATATTGAGGAAGCCATAAGAATATTATGTATTGAATTATAATTGTTTTGAAACATTGATTGCTTTCAAATATGCTCACTAAAGTTACTTTATTAAACTTATAAGCTGCTGTTAATAACTTGAAATTAAGGATCAACATGTAGGCGAGTCATTTACTGTAATATATATGCCTATGTTAAGTACCCCTGCATATAGAGTTCCATATTTAAGTGAGACGATTAAGTCTTGCTGAGCCTTTGTGCTCACGGTTGGTATATTAAGTTGTTTGCAAGTGAGACGTATGATGAAGGGCCTGAGGAAGCGGCGATGCCCCCGTCGAGGTATACCGCCGAGTGGGAGCCCTGCACTCCGCCGCTAAATTTTGTGTTGCTAGTGTGTAGTGTACGCGTGTGACAGAACCACCCCATATACAGGATGACTCGTCGATATAGGACCATCGAGTGTCAATTGACAAGCAATAGACCAAATAGTACAACATAGGCAATATAGTTATATTACATGAACATGGTTAAACTATTGCAATGGTTTAAGTCCATAGTGTCATGTCGTCAAAATAAAGCAAGTTTATACAAAATATGCGGAAGCATTCTCGCACTCAACGCACTATCCTAATCGAAAACACGCTTCATCATTCGCGGCCAGGTGATGGAGAGACGGGAACCCAATCAATTGACCACTCCGATAGGGGTTCACCCTCCCACACCACCTTGCCACAACAATAACAAAAGTTTCCATGGTAGTCACCTGCAATAAGATTTAATCCACAAAGCCTGAGCAACTAATACTCAGCAAGACTTACCCGTCAAATTGTTGGTTCTCCATAACCGACTTCTAGACCATGCAAGGCTCAAATGGCTGATTTTTATTTGCCAAAACAGCACTAAATGTGGATCCTTATTCTCATATTTTAGCCAAGTTAATAGGGTTCATTAGGAAAATAAAGATTTGCCAACATATACTAATTCACACATGGTTTGCATGCAATATTAAAAACAGTTCAGCATCATATAAATAGTTCATTTGCTCATTTCTTACTACGATGTGACGAGATCACAAGTGGTACTCATTAACCGCGAGACACGGCGATTTAAATGGATTTACATCCTGCAGGAGAAACCCAATCACACGTCACCTACGCCGTCCCGCGGAGTCGTATGCGACAACCTTTCACAACAACACACCTAGAGTTGATTCAAATCTCCCCTCCCGAGCACCATATACATGCTCTCCCAAATAAATTAAAAGAGTGGGGGTTTAAAGTCTAACAATCGTTGTAATTGAGCTACATCAGTTTGCTAGTTCCCATATAACTAGTATGTGATTGGTACAATTCAAACTTGATCAACTAAGCAACATTTGAATCGGTCCTCAACCGACACGAGCAAAGGTACCACACACAAGACCCCTTCCTTGTTGTTCCCTAACTCCTCTTTGCTCGGACTCCATTTCGATATCATGAATAAATCTGCAAGTGACAATGAGATAATAATTCAAGCACCCTACAACTCGCGAACGGGTTCCAATCCACTCGACTTCTACCGACAGCCATAAAATTAGCATAGCATAACGAGGTCTTAATATCACTCTAAAACAGCACATAATGAGATTATTTGAGTCACATGCAGCTCGAGTTTCGACCAAATCCTATACGTATAATGCACAATACACGACTCAGATTCATGTGATATAAAAGGAATTTTTTTGCAATACTTGGGAGTGCACCGGGGCTTGACTTGAGCTTGTGGATTAGTAGCACACTCAAAAGGAAATGTTGGTTTAGTCTCTAAAGTCGCCGCAGCACCTCCAATCACCGTGTCGCCGTTCCCTATGTTGAAATGCAACACAATGCACATATGATTACGCAATGTGATAGAAATAAAAATGTTATGAAGAGAAGTTTAATATCATGATCTTGTAGCTAATTTGCAACAGAATTCAGAGGGTGATAGAGCAACAAAATTAAATTTTTATTTTGGACATACCCATTCTTCACAAAAGATAAATGGCTTCTATTTCAATAATAATTGATGTGACATCAACATTATACAGGACTTCACGTGAACGTTGAGCAATGTGTACTTATCACAAGATCAATGTCTTACTTTGGTGCTTATACAATGGCATATTCTGAAATAAATTTATTAAACTATATCGGTGATTAACAAGACAACTATTAATGGAAATGGATCTTAAAAGTAAAACTGTGACAGTTCTGATATTATAATGGTCCTACAAGTTTTAATGAGGGTTACAACATTATTCAGGAAGGTGTTGGCAAAGTTTCAGAAATTTTCATCCAATATATAATTTATCAGGATTAAAATAAAGAAAACACCATTAAATCATTTTCAACTTGTATATACAGAACCAGGAAGTGAAATTTGGCGTGGCGGTGTATGATATAATGGTAAACGTGTATGCGAATTATCATGATTTTTAGAGCTACAAATATAGAGTAATAATTTTTCTTACCATGCACCATCTACTTGTCATGATTGTAATAAGGAAAGTCACTGTTAAATAATTTCCTCAATAACTATGAAGATTCATGGAGTAAAATTTGGTATGTAGATGTGGGTGCTATTGGTAAGCATTTTTGCAAAATATTATAAATTTTAGGAGATAAAAACAAAAGGTAATGATTTTTACTAGCATAAAGCATATAAAACTTGCAATAATTTTATACATGGAGAATGTACGTATTTCATTATTCCAGCGTGTGTATATTTTTATAAGGAAACCAGAAAAAAATTATTTCACATTTTTCTGAGTTACATTCAATTTATTACACATTTTACAAGAAGCAGCAAATGCTGAAATAAGGAAAAACGCGAGAAAAAGTGAAAACCAGATCTGGGCCAGATCTGGGCGCTGGTGGGCTTCCCACGCTAGGCCCAGCCAGGCCAGAGGGAAGAGGAGCGGGAGCTCCTCCCAGCCATGGCGTCAATGGCCGCCGGCGGCTCACCGGAGTTCGCTCCGAGCCGCAGCATGACTAGTCAAGACGATGTGAACGAAGCATACGACAAGAGCATCCCATTTCGGGAGTCTCCACCTTGCGGTAGAGGCCGCAGCTCGCTGGCGACGTGGTGCTACTCGCCGGACTTCGGCAAGACAATACAAGCAAGATAAGGGAGGAAACGAAGTGAAAACAAGAGGAGAGCTTCACCTCATCGAGAAGAACACTGGGATGCGGTCGGTTTGAGCTGGGAACGCTCGAAATCGGAGATCGATGAAGCTCCAACAATGGAGGAGAGAGAGTGTGTGTGGAGAATAAAGGGAAGAAACCAAAGAATGGGAAGAGTCCACTTCTTCCCCTGGAAGAGGTACATGGGCAGGGAGCCAGGGGGCACACCACTTTTGTTGCTGCTGACCACGTGGCTCCTGCCGCCCAAGCCAGCCAATGGAGGAAGAAGAAGGCGATGTGTGACTGACTACTGAGCCCGGCTGGTGATTTTTTTGTTGTATGTTACAATCCACCCCCTTAAAGAAATCATGTCCCGAAATTTAGAACTCAAAGTGGAGCGACCGAATATACATACCTAAGGGAGAGATAAATCCGGAAAATTTGTACGCATGAATTCTTCAGATTCCCATGTAGCTTCACGCTCGGTGTGGTTACTCCATTGAATCTTATAGAAATTACTTACACTATTCCGAGTGACCCTTTCCTTGCCATCAACAATTTTAATAGGATACTCGGAATATGTAAGGTCATCATGTAGATGCTCCACACTAGAAATCACCCTATGAATTGGAGGTTTCATACACTTCTTCAATTGTGAGACATGAAAGATATTGTGAATTCCGGATAAATTAAGCGGTAATTCCAATCCATATGCTATATGGCCACATTATCCAATGATAGGAAAAGGTCCTATGTAGCGAGGAGCCAACTTTCCACTCGCTCCAAATCATCGTACACCCATGGTTGGAGAGACACGAAGATAGACATGATCCCCAATTTCAAAATATAAAGATTGACGCCATTTGTCCGCATAACTCTTTTGGCGTGACTGAGCGGCCTCCAAATTTGATTAGATGACCTGAACCTTCTCTTCAGCTTGAGCCACTATATCAGTACCAAAAATAATTATTTCGCCTGATTTGGACCAATTCAACAGAGTTCGACATGGACGACCATAAAGAGCTTCAAAAGGAGACATCCTGATAGCTATTTTTATAAAAGAACTCAGCCAATGGTAGATATTCATCCGAATTTTTAGTGTTATCCAGAACTAAGCCCGTAGCATATCTTCCTATACTTGATTCACACGCTCAGTTTGACCATCAGTTTGAGGATAATATGCCGAACTTTGAATCAACCGCATGCCCAAGCACATATGCAATTGTTCCCAAAACCGAGAGACAAATTGTGTTCCCTGATCAAAAATGATGGTCTCGGGAACTCCGTGCAAGCACAAGACTCGGGCAATGTAGAACTCGGCATACTTTCGGGCGGTATACCGAGAATGAACTGGTATAAAGTGAGCTGATTTTGTCAAACGATCCACAATGACCCATATGGAATCATGATGACGAGAGGTAGGATGTAGAACGATAATGATGTCCATGCTAATATCTTCCAACTTCCAATTTGGAACACTGAGGGGTTGGAGAAGACCCGCTGAACGTAGGTGATCAGCCTTCACTTTTCAACATGTGTCACATTCCGACACATATTTTGCAATCTCCCTCTTCATTCATGTCCACTAAAATTTGCGCCTTAAATCATGGTTCATTTTGTTGCCACCTGGATGCATGGAATATTTAGACAAATGAGCCTCATCTATAATTTTTTTACGGAACTCATGATTTTTGGGCACCACCAAACGATTCTTTAACCATAGCACACCCTTATCATCTTCATGAAAACAATGTGCTTCATCTTCATGGAGTCGTTCTTTAATTTTTGCCACTCCCACATCTTTGCTTTGATCCTCAACAATTTCTTCTCGAATAGTTGGAATAAGTGCAAGATTGTACAATGCTCCATGCGGTATTATCCTCACACTTGGTTCATCTTCGAGAGTAGAAATTTCAGCATCAACTTGGCAATTATGACAATAAGATTTACAACTCAAGGCGTCAGCAACAACATTGGCTTTTACCGGATGATAGTGAATCTCCAATTCATAGTCTTTGATTAATTCTAGCCACCTTCTTTGCCTCATATTCAGATCACTTTGTGTGAAAATATTTTTCAAGCTCTTATGATCCGTATATAAGTGTACGAGGTTTCCGAGAAGGTAATGCCTCCACACCTTTAAGGCTAGGACCACGGAAGCCAACTCCTAGTCATGAGTAGGATAATTTTGTTCATGACGAAGAAGTTGTCATGAAGCATAAGCAATAACTCGGCAGTCTTGCATCAACACGCAGCCAAAACCCGTACCGGATGCATCGCAATACACATCAAATGGCTTCATGATGTCGGGTTGCGCCAACATAGGATCCGTTGTTAAATGCTTCTTGAGAGTTTGGAAAGCATGTTCACATGCTTCATTCCACATAACTTTAGTGTCCTTCTTGAGCAAGTCCGTCACAGGCTTGTCAATTTTTTTTGAGAAGTTTGGAATGAACCTTCAATAATACCCGGCATGCCCAAGAAAGCTACAAACCTCTGACACGGTTGCGGGTGGCTCCCAATTCAACACATCTCGCACCTTGCTCGGGTCTACGGTGATGCCTTCAGCTGAAATGATATGACCCAAGAAAGGCACTTCTCACAACCAAAACTCACACTTGCTAAATTTAGCATAGAGTTTATGGTCACGTAGACGTTGGAGCACAATGTGGAGATGGTCAGCATGCTCCTCTTCAGACTTGGAGTATATGAGAATGTCGTCGATGAAACACCACGAACTTGTCCAATTCCGGCATAAAGACAGAATTCATCAAATACATAAAATAGGCAGGTGCATTTGTTAATCCAGACGACATTACTAAGTACTCATAAAGACCGTACTGAGTAGAAAGTGCCATGTTTGGAATATCCTCCGGGCGAATTTTAATTTGATGATACCTGGAGCGAAGTTCAATTTTTGAGAACACCTTGGCACCAACCAATTGATCAAAAAGAATATCAATCCAAGGTAAAGGATATTTGTTCTTGATGGTGACTGCGTTCAAAGGGCGATAATCAACACATAGACGTAGAGACTTGACTTTCTTCTTCACAAATAAAGCAGGACAGCCCCACGGCGATGAACTTGGTCGAATAAAGCCTTTGTCCATCAAGTCTTTTAGTTGGACTTTCAGCTGGGCCAACTCATTTGGTGCCATTTTATAAGGCCTTTGTGAGATAGGAGCGGTGCTGGGTAAAAGCTCAATACGGAATTCCACCTCACGATCGGGAGGCATTCCCGGTAATTCCTCGGGAAAAACATCTGGGTATTCGCACACCACTGAGATGTCTTCCAACTTCTGGTTACTCACATGATTAATTTCAGATTTGGACATGTGAGGAATGGAGAGTTGAAGAATTTTGCGGCCATGGGAGGTAGAGTCTAGCTGAAATTCCCGGGAAGACACATATAATACGGCATGATGGTGGTTCATCCAATGCATCCCTAAAATCACATCAATCCCTTGTCCATCTAGAACAATGAGGTTTGAAAGGTAAATCTTTCCTCCCAAGTTGAAAGGTGAAGAATTAATCATTTGAGTTGCAATTATTTTCCCACCGGATGAGATAATAACATACGGTGTTTTTGTAGTTGATGTAGGAAGCCGGTACTTGTGAACATATGAGACTTATAAAATTATGAGTAGTGCCCTAGTCAAAGAGAATCATAGCAGGGTGGTCGTGGAGGGAAAACATACCAGCGAGCACTTGTTCTCCTTCTGGAATCTCCTCATCCGAGGTATAGTTCACCCGGCCGATTTTTGGACCATGTCCTTTAAGTGGCTGATTTTTGTGAGAGGCTTGAGAGCGAGGATTGCGAGGATTTCGCTGCTGCGTTTGAGCATGACAATCCCTCGCGAAATGTCCCAGATGACCACAAGTGTAGCAAGAAGGAAATCCCGGTCTTGCACTTTGTGGTCCCGATGACGGGGGACGAAAACCTCGCGGAGCTTGTGGTGGATATGGCTGAGGTGCTGATTGTGGCTGCTGCAGTAGAGGATGATGATTTCCTCATTGAGGCACAGAGGTGTACCTCTGACCGGTAGGTGAGGTAACAGCCATACAGTATTTCAATGGGCCTTGACTCGATGATCCAGTCATCACCCTCTTCTTCTTATTTTCGTCTTTGTGGGCGTGGATGGCATCCTCTATTATAATAGCTGAGCTCACAAGTTCAGTAAATCTCATAGAGTGGTGGAGGGCCAACCGTTCTTGCAGCTTCGTGGTCAACCCTTTGAAGAAACAATTCTTCCTTTTCTCATCGGTGTCTACATGATAAGAGCCAAGTGGTTGAACTTGCGGGAATAATCATGTACAGAGCTGCACCTGCTGCAAGTTTAAAAACTCCGTAAGCTTCCTTGTCATGAGCCCTGCAGTGATGTGTTGCGCATGAAAAGCAGTCTTGAATTCTTCACATGAAACTTGATGCCCTGCGGTGAGAGTAGCTTGGTAATTTTCCCACCAAGCTCCGGCTGATCCACAAAGTTGTTGCGCGGCGAAGAGAGGCTTCTGACGATCCACACAATTGATGAGCCTAAATTTAGATTCAATGGTGCGAACCTACTGATCGGCTTCAAGAGGGTCCACTGTCTCATGGAAAATGGGTGGGTGTGTGGTCAGGAAATCTGCATAAGTCGCTAGTTGCGGTTGCTGGCTTTGACGCGAAGTTCATGTGCCTGTATTATTCTGAACAAGCAACCTCATCAACTCCGTCTGCTCACGACGAGACTCCAAGATAGAAGCGATAGCTTCAGCCAATGTGGGAGGGGGTGGTGGAGGTTCTCCCTCATTAGAGTTCTCAGTCTCGTTATTGTTTCACATACGCACCATTCTGCGACACACACACACACACAAAAAAAAATAAAAAAATAATAATTGTGCCGTGTTAGCTGAAACTTATCAAAGTATCAAGAAGTTCCACAACATAACATCGTGCAAAAATAATAAAAAAATCAGATCTGAACCATGAAATGAAACAACGGTTTTCATTCCTAAAAAATACGGCCAACGATGAGAACCGTTGTACAACGATATTTGATTACAAAAGAGGGGGTCATGAAATTAATGGACTAAGGGAAATGCAGCCAGCCTGGTATTCTGATGCCCACAAGAGTAGTCAAGGTTGTAAAAAAAGTGAAAGCATATCTAACTCCAAACTTATTGTTGCATAGTATACTAAAATGACAGCGATCAGGAAAGCTAAGATTAAAAATATCTGGAGCTGAAACCAGGCAAACTATTTAATACCAAACTTGTGGAGGACTTTTATAGATTTCCAACAAATATTTATATGCATCAATTCGATTAACGAAACTGTTTTTATGTCAGTCCAAAGTGGCAGTCAGAGTGCTGAAATGTGATTCAGTAACAGAACAGTATTCAGTTTTTGGGAGCAGTTTAAAATTATTTAACAGCTAAATTGGAACACGTGACAATGGGACACATAATAGAGTAGGACATTTAGGTCCACAAGATGGCTTATCCAATACCCTAAGTACAAAAAACTGGGAAATATTGTTTTTCAAAGATGCTATTATGATCACTGTTTTCAGACTTGGACAGATTTCAATGAAAATGCATGCACGATAAGATTCGGCCTATACAACCTCACCATATAAAAACTTTTGGTCAAATATACTGATCATACGTTAATTCGGTGGCAACACATTCTCTCATGACACAATTAGTCGTTATCTACATGTGCTAAGTAACTTGGTTAGCGTACCTGCAAAAAAGAATTCCTCACGCATGCACATATTCATCACAACGGAACGATATAATAAAATAAAACTTACCTTCTTACCTGAGTGTTGGTGCGTTGTTACATAATTATAAAAATAAATAAAGTAAAGACAATAAAGTAAAAGATAGCTTTGCCACCTGAACTACACACTAACGTCCTTAAATTGGGCCACACTAATACGTTTCCTCACCGTAAAAATAATTTTTTGAAAATAGGCCTAATTAGTGTTGTACTAAGTAACCTCGATCCGGCTCTGATACCAGCTGTGACAGAACTGCCCTATATACAGGATGACTCGTCGATATAGGACCATCGGGTGTCAATTGATAAGCAATAGACCAAATAGTACAACAGAGGCAATATAGTTATATTACATGAACATGGTTAAAGTATTGCAATGGTTTAAGTCCATAGTGTCATGTCATCAAAATAAAGCGAGTTTATACAAAATATGCGCAAGCATTCTCACACTCAACGCACTATCCTAATTCGAAGCATGTCAGGCCATAAACACACTTCATCCTTCGCCGCCATGTGATGGAGAGATGGGACCCAATCAATTGACCACTCTGATGGGGGTTCACCATCCCACACCACCTTGCCACAACAATCACAAAAGTTTCAATGGTAGTCACCTGCAATAAGATTTAATCCACAAAGCCTGAGCAACTAATACTCAGCAAGACTTACCCGTCAAATTAGAGGTTCTCCATAACTGACTTCCGGACCATGCAAGGCTCAAAGGGCTGATTTGTATTTGCCAAAACCGCACTAAATGTGGATCCTTATTCTCAGATTTTACCCAAGTTAATAGGGTTCATTAGGGAAATAAAGATGTGCCAACATATATTAATTCACACATGGTTCGCATGCAATATTAAAAACAGTTCAGCATCATATAAATAGTTCATTTGCTCATTTCTTACTACGATGTGACAAGATCACAAGTGGTACTCATTAACCGCGAGACATGGCGATTTAAATCGATTTACATCATGCAGGAGAAACCCAATCACACATCATGTACGCCCTCCCGTGGAGTCGTATGCGACAACCTTTCACAACAACACAACTAGAGTTGATTCAAATCTCCCCTCCCGAGCACCATAGCCATGCTCTCCCAAATAAATTAAAATAGGGGGTTTTAATGTCCAACAATCATTGTAATTGAGCTACATCGTTTTTCTAGTTCCCATATAACTGGTATGTGATTGGTACAATTCAAACATGATCAACTAAGCCACATTCGAATCGGTCCTCAACCGACATGAGCAAAGCTACCACACACAAGACCCATGCCTTGTTGTTCCCTAACTCCTGTTTGCTCGGTCTCCATTTCAATATCATGAATAAATCTCCAAGTGACAATGAGATAATAATTCAAGCACCCTACAACTCGTGAACGGGTTCCAATCTGCTCAACTTCTACCGACAACCGTAAAATGAATATAGCATAACGGGGTCTTAATATCAATCTAAAACAGCACATAATGGGATTATTTGGGTCACATGCAGCTGGAGTTTCAACCAAATCCTATACGTATAATGCACAATACACGCCTCACATTCATGTGATATAAAAGGAAATTTTTTGCAATACTTGGGAGTGCACCGGGGCTTGCCTTGAGCTCGTGGATTAGGAGCACACTCAAAAGGCAATGTTGGGTTAGTCTCCAAAGTCGCTGCATCACCTCCAATCACCGTGTCACCGTCGTCATTTCCTATGTTGAAATGCAATGCAATGCACCTATGATTATGCAATGTGATAGAAATAAAAATGTTATGAAGAGAAGTTTAATATCTTGATCTTGTACCTAATTTGCAACAGAATTCAGAGGGTGATAGAGCAACCAAATTAAATTTTTATTTGGACATACCCTTTCTTCACAAAAGATAAAAGGCTTCTATTTCTATAATAATTGATGTGACATCAACATTATACAGGACTTCACATGAACGTTGAGTGATGTGTTCTTATCACAAGATCAATGTCAGGATCAGAGGTCTTATTTTGGTGCTTATACAATGACATATTCTGAAATAATTTTATTAAACTTGATCAGGGATTAACAAGACAACTATTAATGGAAATGGATCTTAAAAGTAAAACTGTGACAATTCTGATATTATAATGGTCCTACAAGTTTTAATGAGGGTTACTACGTTGTTCAGGAAGGTGTTGGCAAAGATTCAGAATTTTTCATGCAATATATAATTTATCAGGATTAAAATAAGGAAAAACACTATTAAATGATTTTCAACTTGTGTATACAGAACCAGGAAGTGAAATTTGGCGTGGAGGTGTATATTATAATGTTAAACATGTATGAAAATTATCATGATTTTTAGAGCTACAAATATAGAGTAATAATTTCTCTTACCATACACCATCTATTTGTCATGATTGTAATAAGGAAAGTCACTGTTAAATCATTTCCTAAATAACTATGAAGATTCATTGAGCAAAATCTGGTCTGTAGATGTGGGTGCTATTGGTAAGCATGTTTGCATTATTACAAATTTTAGGAGATAAATACATAGGGTAATGATTTTTACTAGCATAAAGCATATAAAACTTGCAATAATATTATACATGGAGAATGTACTTATTTCAGTATTCCAGCGTGTGTATTTTTATAAGGAAACTAGAAAAAATATTTCACATTTTTCTGAGTTATATTTAATTTTTTACATATTTTACAAGAAGCACCAAATGTTAAATAAGGAAAAAATATGAGAAAAAGAGAAAACTAGATCTGGGCCAGATCTGGGCGCTGGTGGGCTTCCCACGCTAGGTCCAGCCAGGCCAGAGAGAAGAGGAGGGGGAGATCCTCCCAGACATGGCGTCCATGGCCGCCGGCGGTTCACCAGAGTTCGCTCCAAGCCGCGGCGTGACTAGTCAAGATGATGAGAACGAAGCATACGACAAGAGCATACCATTTCGGGGGACTCCACCTTGCGGTAGAGGCCGCAACTCGCTGGCGACGAGGTGCTACTCGCCATACTTCGACAAGACAATACAAGCATGATAAGGGAGGAAACGAAGTGAAAACAAGAGGAGAGCCTCACCTCGTCGAGGAGAACACCGGGATGCGGTCGCTTCGAGCTAGGAACGCTCAAAATCACTACAGGAAACACTATCACTTGCGTCGGCCAACTTTATTACGTCGGTCGGCCAACGTAAATTAAATAACTTTTGTTGGCCAGGAAAAACCGATGTAAGTTAACTAACTTACGTCGGCGGCCGACGTGAGTTAGAAGACCGATATCAATAAATGTAAACTTACGTCGACCTGGACAACTAGCTGACGTGAATAAAGATGCCGACGTAAGTAAGGATTAACTTACGTCAGCCGGAAGAGTGGCCGACGTAAGTTACAAAAGCCGATGTAAGTAAAATATTTTTACCTACCTCGCGGCACTTCTCTTTTCCCTTTCTTACCCGCGTGCGCCGCTTTCCAACCCGTCGCCGCATCCCCCACTCTCGCTCCTGCCGCCGGCCCGCCATGCCCATGCCGCCCCTGGCCCCGCCGCCCCCAGCCTCGCCACCAGCTTCTCAAGCTGTACAAGAAGTGGAAGCGGACAATGATGATGCCACAGAGGTTGATATGATGGATGAGATGCTGGAAGCTATACGACCAGAGCTTATAGAAGATCCTCAAACAGCAGAGGTTAAAGAGTTCTTCAAACGTCTCAAAGATTCAGAAGAGGCACTGCATGGACACACTAAAATGTCAATCCTCAATTTTGTGACTAGACTTATGGCAATTAAGTCTAAGTTCTTCTTTTCTAACAATTGTTACAACATGCTCATCGATTTGTTCAAAGATGCCCATCCACAACCCAACAAAGTGCCTAAGGATATGTACAACTTGAAGAAAATTCTTTCCGGTCTCGGTATGAAGCACAAAAAGATTGATGTGTGTCCGGACAACTGCATGCTTTTCTGGAGAGAGCATGCCAATGAGAACAAATGTTTGAAATGTGGTCAATCGAGGTTTGTCAAAGTTGTTAATAACGATGGTAATACTGTGAGGACGGAAGTCCAACGTAAGCAGCTTCATTACTTACCTGTGACACCGAGGTTGAAGCGGTTGTTCCTTTAAAAAAATATCCAGACACATGAGATGGCACAAAGAAGATGAGCGTGAGAACAATGGAGTCATGACGCACCTGTCCGATGGTGAGGGATGGAAGGCGCTGGACCGGTTCGACCCAGAATTCGCTCGTGAAGCGAGAAATGTTTGCATCAGGTTGGCGACAGATGGGTTCACGCCGTTCAATACAAACGCCGCACCATACTCCTGTTGGCCCGTCTTTGTCATTCCGTACAATCTTCCACCGGCTTTTTGAATGAAGAATGAGTTTATGTTTCTTAGCCTCATTGTACCTGGGCCAGATCATCCTGGGTCACATCTCAACGTGATGTTGAAACCGTTGATTGAAGAGTTGAAAATGTTGTGGACAGGAGTCGAAGCGTAGGACTGTTACAAGAAACAGAAATTCAACCTCTGAGCTGCTTATTTGTGGTCCGTTCATGATTTTCCGGCATACGACATGTTTTCTGGATGGAGCACTCATGGTCGGTTGACGTGTCCGATATGTGCCTCAAATACCGATTGCTTTCGACTTACCCATGGAGGCAAGATATCTTACTTCGATTGTCATAGACGTTGGCTTCTTCCGAATTACTTGTTTAGACAACAGAGGAATGTCTTCAGAAAGAACACCGTTGTCACTAAAGGACCCCCGAAACGTCTTAACGGGTCAGAAATATCTGATATGTTGGACAAATTGGTGCCAGATGAAGGTCGTCTTGGATATTTTGAAGGTTACGGAGACAAACACAATTGGACTCACATATGTGGACTTTGGGTGTTACCGTATGTGAAGTCGTTGATTATAAGGCACAACATTGATGTTATGCATCAAGAGCGTAACATGGCCGAATGTATCATAAGCACATGCATGGACATGATGAGCAAAATAAAAGACAATTTAAAGGCTCGAAAGGATCTTGCCGAGCTTTGTAACCGTCAAACTCTTGAGCTCTCCGAAAATGGTGGTAAACCACGTGCTCCTTTCTGTCTTGGACCTAAAGAAAAAAAGAAGTTCTCGTATGGTTGCAAAGGTTGAAATTACCAGATGGTTATGCAGCTAATCTGAGACGAGCCGTGAATGTGAAAATGGGAAAGCTCATTGGGTTGAAGAGTCATGATTATCACATAATCATGGAAAGACTTTTGCCTATTATGTTTTGAGGCTATTTTGACGATGCAGTGTGGAAGGTGTTAGCCGAGCTTAGCCACTTCTATAAGCAACTCTGTGCTAAAGAAATCACACTAGAGATGATGACTAAATTGGAAAAGGAGGTTCTGGTACTTTTGTGTAAGATGGAAAAAAAAATTTCCTCCAGGATTTTTCAAGCCAATGCAACATCTATTAATTCATCTTCCATTTGAAGTGAAAGTGGGCGGTCCCGTGCAATATAGGTGGATGTATCATATTGAAAGATCACTTAGATATCTAAAACCAATGGTTGGTAACAGGGCAAGGGTTTAAGGTTGCATCGCCGAAGCTTTTACTCTTAAGGAAGTAGGATACTTCTCAAGTGTTTACTTTTCAGAGGAAAACAATGTTAATACTTCGGTAATGCGGTACAATATAGATGAGCAATGTCCTTGTAGCGATCTCTCCATTTTTGCAACAAGAGGCACTACTGTTGGTAGTTACACTTTATACGATGTTAGCGAAAAAGAAAGGCGTGCTGCATTCTTCTACATGTACGCTAATATGGAAGAAATGAATGAATATTTCAAGTAAGTGTTTCTCCTACACTTATGCTTTTAACCATCTTTTCCGACACATGTATTCTAAAAGGTTCTCTTTGTCGTGTAGTATGTTCGACAAGCAAAGTTGGAGACATAGAGATCAACCCATGAGCAAGCAAATAGAACATATTCGATGGGAAGGAATAAACGGGGGATCTAATTTTCTCTCCTAGTTTCGAGATCACGTAACGTTTTCTCGATAACTAATCAATGTTAACAACATTTTCTTATAACTTAAGAATGCTTACGTTTTCTAATAACTCCATATCTTGGACAGTGCTAAAAAGATGCCAACGTCCATGAAGATTTGTGACAACTATCCTGTGGAGTGGTTAATGTTAGAAGCTATGGTCGATATGACATCAACGGCTTTCAATTCTGTACAACTCAATTTAAACCTCTTCGTCCTCTCGTGGCAACATGTAATACCAGAGTTGTGATGAGGGCAATCGATTCGCAAGATCATGAAACGCAGTACTACGGGATTATTAAAAAAATCCTTGAATTTACTTCTGTCACAAACAAGCCAATTCGAGCGGTATTCTTTGACTGCGAAGGGTTCGATTCCGTTCGTGAAATTCGAGAAAACGAATTTGGCATGGTCAAAGTAAAACACAAGGAACGGTTGAAAGGATTTGATTCATTAGTTCTTGCACACCAAGTAGAGCAAGTGTACTATCTACCTTATCCATGCAATAAATTCAAAGCTTGATGGGTGGTACATAAGGTGAATCCTCGTGAGCGGTTCTACGCTCCAGGAGATGATGATTACCACGACGAAGCTGAGGTTGATTGTGTCTACCAAGAGGAAGAGTTGCCAGACTCCTTCTCATTTGAGCCTGGTGTAGGACTCAATGACTTAGTTGGAGACGCTCAAGATATCGAGGCTGGCACGGAAGCGGAAACATAATCAGAATCGGAAACTGAAGATATCGATGACATAGTCGAACCGGCTAATTTGCACAAACGAAAACGATATGCGGAAGAAGAAGATCGATGGGCTGGTTTAAGGAGTAGGGTGCATGATCGTGATGTTGATGAATTTTGAAGCAACGTTTTATTCACTAATTTAACATTAATTTTGTATATTATCTTTGCATATTAATCATTTATTCCTTGCAACAGGATGTCATCGAAAGGCAAGGGGAAGGGGAAGCCAGTGAGGGGGTTTGAGCTGCCATGAGACCCTTGCTCAGGGAGCTCGTTCCTTTCTAGCCGACGTTCCCTCTTTCTGGCACACGCTCCACCCTCAGCTATCGTGTGCTTTCAGTGGACCGAGATAAATTTTAGTTACAATAAAGTTATTTTTGAAATTGCAGTTGTTATTAATTATTTATTGTCAATCTTTTTCTTTTGTGTAGTCTGACTCAGAGACTTCTGAGTCAGAGTCAGAGTCATAGGCGAGGGGGCCGCTACAGGAGCTCGACTCAGAGGTTAGGGGGCCACTACAGGAGCCCTCTAGTGCTAGCCTCCCTTTGGAGCCGGCTAGCGCTAGCCTCCCGGTGCAGCCGGCTACCACTAGCCTTCCTGGAGACTCCGGTGGTTCCGCAGAGCCTTCAGGGTCACAGGACGCGGCAGCATCGCAGCAGAGGCGACGGACGATGAGGACCCTCTTTGTGGCTCCTCCTCTTGTTACTACTCAGCGGACCACAATCCGTCCTGTTGGAGACAGGTAAATACAGTTATGGTATATTAAATATTAGATGTTGTTTTCCTTTACTTAATGATTTAATATATTTTGTAGATGTTGGTACGACTTTTTGTTCACGGGGGCCGAGAAGCACCACAGACAGGTTAACAGTGTCCTGGGTGCTATCGTGAAGTTGCACTACCCCGGTGTCATTGATGGTTTTCCTGCTCTGACATGGGATGACTGCGCTCGTGTCTCTCACCCGGTCCACGGCACGGTTCAGGGAGCTGTGCGACACGATTTTATGGTAAGTTTAATTGTTTCATTTTTTCAACTCGTTTGAATTGTTAATGCATATCACTTAAATATTTGTTTGCTTAAAGCTGAGGTACCAAGTAGAGGAACCGGGCATGGAGGACCACGCGAGACGCGTGTTCCATTACAATGCTCGGAAGCTCATGACGGCAGCGTTGTCGTATGCCCAAATTCAAGCCGTCAATGCGTACTACAAGCGGCACCCCCGAGAGCAGGTGCAGGAGCAGCAAAGGGGTGTATTTAGGAAGGACTCCTACTCGTACTTGACAGAGGAGCAGTACGCGGAGGTAAGTATTTAATATTGTTAAATATTTACAATATCTATGTATGTTAACTGCATTGATGAAAAATGAAATATGTGCAGGTTAGTATTTCCTGGTTACAGGGTAACATCGAGGCATACTTAGCTCTCTGTCGGTACTGGTCTAGCGACGCTTTCATCAATAAGTCCACAAAGGCTAGACAGTGCCGCATGGGGTCCGAGGGCAAGCACAACTATGGCGGCGACGACTACTTGCATTTGGCTAAACGCATGGTAAGTACCTATTCATTTTATTTATATGTTCCTAATATATTATTTATCTCACTAACACGGATGTACAAGAGCGAGAGATGGGTCATGAGCCGACCCCGACCCAGGTTTGGAAGATAGGTCACAAGGGAAGTGACCCTTCTCAGCCAGGGCGGTGTAGTCAGGTCGCAGCCGACCGACTGGTATGTTTTTGAAATTCATCAACTTCAATATAACTAATACTTTTATTGACATGCTTACAAGATTTATTTGTTTTGTAGGCAAAGTACGCGCAGGAGGTCGCGAAGATACATGGTGCGGATAACGATTGGGAAAGCGTGTCGATCGACCCCGAAGCCGCATACGCAAGCGGAGGCGGGAAGGCCCACGGACACGATGAGTTCTTCGTGTCTTTCATTTCTTTTTCAATTAATCTTCTTCTACTTAGTGTTTTCATTCTTTTGCAGGTTTGCCTTCTTTGATGGAGTTGTCTACTCGAGGTCGATGCGACCTTTGAGAGGTGCTTCGTTGTCGCAGGCTTCGTCCGTTGGGACTAGTGGTCGTGTCTCACAGGCCCAACTGGAGCTCCAGGCCATGAGGGAGACGCTGACGCAAACCCGGGCAGAGCTGGAGAGGACGAGAGTGGAGGCAAGGGAGGAGCAGCAGAGGACGGCCGTAATGATGGCCCAGATGCAAGCAGCGGTGGCGGTAAGTAATTTAAAGTACCGTAGTTAAATTTCACAGCACTTCAATAACATATACTTCTAATATTTTGCAATGGCAGGCTCTTGCTCGACACAACGGTCAGGATATCGAGATTCCTACGCTTCTGCCGCAGCAGACTCCAGAGCAGGTGATAAACTCTCTTTAATATTGTTGTATCCATTTTAGTAATCGATGAGGGTGTGTTCATGAAACTTTGAAAGCTGTATTCACATGGGCAAGTCTGAGAGAGAGAGAGAGAGAGAGAGATGTGCTCTGCACTTCAATGAGCAGAGAAACAGAGAGGAGAAAGAGTACCCTATGACATGTGGGCACCATCAATTCTATACTCATCCCTTTCTCATATTTTTGTAGCAAACCAACTCACATTGAATGAAATGGTCAATGGGGCAAAAATAAATATGGGCAATCCAATGATAAACTCAGAATTCGAATTTGATCATGTTGAATCTGAATTTGACTTGACTTTGAATTTGAATCCCTTATAAAGACTTGATCCAAATAAAAAGCTATTGATGTCAAAAATTAATTAAATTGGGCAGGGATGCTATTTGACTTATGGAGAATCTACTGGGACACTCTAATTTGGGAATTGACAATTTTGAATATAGAGTTTGAATTCGATTTTGAATTCAAACCCTCTCATATGGCATTGATGCTTACTAGTGATTATGTTTCTTTTGCAGGGTTCGAGAACGCGCCGAGAATATCCCGGAGGTAGTGGAGGGGCTAGCGTGTAGCCCGGTGGATGTTTTGTTGTTGATGATGTTTTGGAACTTAATTTGCAACTGTTTTGTGTTATGTATACCGTTCTGTGTATCTGTCTACTTGTATATATCTGTTATGTGTTCTCGCCATCGAGCGAGGTTGTCAGTTTCTGTTTTTAAAAAAAGTTCGAAAACATAACTTACATCAGCTATGGCCTGGCCGACGTAAGTTAGCCCAGTTTAACTTACATCGGTCAGACCATACCGACGTAAATTAAACCACTTAACTTACATCTGTTTGGAGCAACCGACGTATCTTAGAGCACATAACTTACGTCGGCATGCTGTGGCCGATGTAATTACTCCGGCCCAGCCCGCGGCCCATCCCGGTACGTTACTTACATCAGCTACTGCAGACCGACATAATTAAGGTAACTTACATCGATGGCCAACGTAAGTTACCTTAATTACGTCCAAACCACTACGTCAGCCAATCGCTGACGTAATTAAGGAAAAACCGATGTAATTAACTTACTTACGTCGGTTTGGGCCTTAATTACGTCGGCTTTGGCCGACGTAATTGATCGATATTCCTGTAGTGAATCGGAGATCGATGAAGCTCCAGCAATGGAAAAGAGAGAGTGTGTGTGGAGAAGAAAGGGAAGAGACCAAGGAAGGGGAAGAGTCCTGTGGGGACCGGAATCCACACATCCGAGGATCTCATTGGGTGGTGTCGTGCGATGCGACACCCAACAGTTTACAAGAATAGAACCAGAATAAAGTACAAGACCAAGTCTTTTATTTAATACAGAGCGGAAGTTTTCACAATACTAGCGGATGTAAAGAAATATATACATACCATAGCTACGCTCTCAGCACTAGCTATGCAAAAAGCAAAGTTTTCCATGCCAGGGATACTTTGCACTAGCAACACTCAAACTATGGCGGCGTGCAGGGTTCCCACTCGGCTGTACACCCTGGAGGGGGTGTTGCCTCATCGTCAAACCCATCCTCAAAGGGGTAACCTGCAAAAACTCGTTAACTGCAAACGTGAGCTTAAGGCTCAGCAAGACTTAACCGTCTCACTAGACAGATGCACGGGGACACTAAACATAGGTATGGAATAGCATAAATAACTCGCCTACAAGTGGATCCTTATAATCAAGATTTAAGTAGCAAATGACATTCTCTGAGCACGGCACATCATGGGCTCCACAATCAAACGAGAAACGCTTTACCGATGATATGACATGCCCAAAGCACATAATGCTATTACAGCTAAAGTATGGGGAAATTGTAAATCTTTAGTTATACTATCTCTAAACCAAACAAAGTTGCAAAGTAATTATAATTCAATATCATATGACTTTCCTGACTTCTTTAGTATTTACTACGTCACGACACAGTGAACAAGTGGTACTCTATTACTGCGAGGGACAGTGATTGCAATCAGGATACACCCGGACAACACGACACATACGTCGTTCGGAAGTGTCAGCGAGCACACCTGTACTTACATAACACTTCAGTACTAGGCGTATATGGCCACCTTTCACAAGAAACTCAAATGCTGAGCCCGTCTCACCTCCGCAAACAGAAGGTCTCCGCACGGAACACCTCATGTGTCCGCCGACCGATTTACACCTTACTGTCCTCAACCCACCCCTATCGATGGTGAGTTAATGGGTCTCAACATCCCAGTTATCAAGTTACATCAGTTTATTGGATTTCATATGTCCATTATATTGCCGGTACAATTCAAGCTTGTCCAGCGGGGCCGCATACGGACGGGCCTTAATCAACACAGGCAGGGCTATGCGACCGAGACTCAATTCTCGCCGCTTCCTATCCATTCCCTACCCGGTCTCAGTTTCATTATATTAAGCCATGTTCTATTCAACCAATCCTGTGAGATACATCTCTCGCGAGTAGATTCCAACTACTCGACTTCTACCGGATCTCCTATGCAATAGCAAAGTAGTTACTACAGGTCAAACTGTAACTCGTGCCAAATAAACCCCTGGGGTTTTTGGTCATGCAAGTGGAGTATCATTCACCCTAAACGTAATGCACAATTCATATACTATTCATCATAGTGATAAAGCAAAAGCTCATAAACGACTTAAATGCAAACCGGGGCTTGCCTTGTTGCAGGTCAGGTTCTGAGTTAAAAATTGGAAGGTTCTCTTCCAAGGCTTCTGGCTCCTCCTCGACTTCGGTCACTATACGATATGCAGATAACATGGATATATAAATGACTTTGAAAATTATTTATTTTAAGACCATAATTTAATTCATGGTGATCACTATATGACAGGGACCTTAATTGGCTCTGGAATTTCGATGGTAGATACTAGGGAATATGATCAAGGCTCTTGCAAAGAACAGGAGATGATCATAGCAGATTGTGGTCTCCGAAAGTATGGCAAGCAATCAACTTCCAAAAATTTCTGAGAGGAAACTGTAGCTTGAACCTAGCTAACAGTTGATAATCAAGATGGAGGGAGTGGTTCTGGTTTTTGCAAAATTTGTTTTCATAATTTTCTAAGCTGTGGGGAAGGAGTTATTGTATTTCTAATTCGGCAAGAATTTCTGGATTTACTTTATAATTGAGTTTCTAGACATTAAATCAATATTTGGTTTGTACTGATTTAGGACTAGTATAGTAGGTTAATTAAATCCAAGACTTTAACAGGAGCTAGGGTATGACTAAAGGAAGACTCAGTAAAATTTTGGGACCTAATAAAGCAACCTAATAGCTGTGAAAATTCAATAACTGAAAAAGGAAATTGAATTATCCAGAGAGTTAAACAGGTGTTATGGCTCTCAAACTTTGCCTGATAATCAAGAATAGGACAATAAATTTTATGTGAATTTTGGGGAATTTTCCCGTGGATATCTTGTCCGGAAAAATTGCATTTGCATTAGGAAAGATTATTTTCTACAGAATTTAACTCTGAGTTCCACAGAACCTAATTGGTATTGACAGAAACTAGAGCTCAAGAGCTTTCGAACAAAATTTGTTTGAAGATTTTTGGAGTATCCTACAGAAAGATATTCAATTTAGAAGTTTTGGTAAATTTCTGGAATTAAATAAATCCCAAAGACCACGTGGCACATTCTGGTTGAGGCAGCACCGGGGTCCACAGAATTAAAGCGCGCAGCCACACTGGATCTCAGCCGCACCGTGATCCCACAGTGAATGGCAGGTGGGACCCGATGGGGTCATCGTCTACCTCGGGCCGGTGCTCGCGCGGAGCAGCACCCGCGACGGTGGCTCGCCGGCGAGCTCGCCGCCGGCCAATCCAACGCACCAGATTCGCGGAAACTTGCCGCCTGGGGGTTTTTGGGGTCGCTGAGCACGATGGTGAGGTCAGTGGGTCTTGAAGCTCGCCGGAAAAGGTCGTGCGACGGCGGTGGCGGCGATGAGCGCTCGGGCAGCATAGAACTCTCTATAGAGTAGCTCAAATCACTTGGGAATTGCTCCAAAACCTTTCTCGGATGATGGAGTTCAAGGATATGGGCGCAGAAGGGGAGGGAGTCGCCGGGAATCATGAGTTCGACGGTGAGCCGAGGTTTTCTCACCGGCGGCGAGCAAAACTCGAAATTCAGAGCCGTTGCTTGATGATCCTTAAAGGTTTTTGCTCAGACAGGAGCGCTAGGGCCTATAGAAACTATCTCTAAGTAATTGCAAAGGATGATTGCTTGCCGAAAAGGAATTTGACATGAAATCATAGCTAGCTATCTACCCTCGGCCGTAGAGGAAACGAACAATAACTCGCTCAGGCTTCAACGATAAGGGAAACGGTTTGTACCATGAGCTAGAGTTTGATCAGGCGCACCTTTTTGCTCTTTGGAGCTAGGCTTGAAACGGCGCGGAACGGTGGCACGCCGCGGAGCAGTGGCGAGCGGCGGCGATGGCGCGCGGCGGAAGAATAGTGGCGAGGCAGTGGAGCTGTGATCGGGGATGAGGATTAAAGGGAGCTTCGGCCGGCCTTTTATAGGGCCGCGGCGAGCAGGCAGGCAGCTCGCTGGAGCTGCATGCGCGCGCGCGGTGTCGAGCGGGGGCACGGCGGTGCAGAGGTGGCGGGGTTGAGCTGATCCGTTTAAAAAGGGGAGCTGACATGTGGGGCCCACTGTCCAGTGATTCTCCCCACAGTTCAGTTACTAATTCATTTAAAAATAGAAGATCAACTCCAAAAATCATGAAATTTTGTGGAGATGGCAAATGAATTATTCTGAACACAATGGTGAACTCAATTCTTATGTTTAAAGAAGTTGGAGAAGAATTAAAAATTCAGATTTGAATTTGATTCAAATTTGCCAAGCACCTCAATAAAAATAGTAGATGAGTTTCTAAAATCTTGAAACTTTGTAAGCTCATGGAAAAATTTAGAGCCCTTAATTTGAATATTTGGTTTAGAGCTTATTAGGGCTTCATTGTGCATTGCTTACTAATCCTTATCCAAAAATTCTTATTCTTAGAAGGTGAATAGAATATAATGTGGATTCATGGTGAAGTCTAATACCCATGATAAAAGAATCTAACAAAGAGTGCAAGATAAGTTTTGGATGGCATAGTTCATGTGTACCATTATATTGGAGATCCAAAATAGTTGATCACAAAACCCATATGAACTTAACATGCCATAAAAGTGGGGTTTTACATTCCTCCCCCCTTAAAAGAATCTCGTCCCGAGATTACAAAAGAAGGTAAAGGAAAAAGGATCTATCGAACATATGCCGCTAACAAGTCCGGATAGTTCGTTCTAAGATACTCCTCGCTTTCCCATGTGGCCTCTTCGGCACTGTGGTTGCTCCACAAGATCTTGTAGAAACGCAAGGTGCGGCTTCTTGTGGTGCGAGCCTTTTCATCGATGATCTGAGTTGGATGCTCGGAATAAGTGAGATCTGGTTGGAGAGCTTCCAAATCCTCCATGCGGATATCAGATGGAGCCTTAAGACATTTCCGCAATTGGGAAATGTGGAATACATTGTGGACTCCTGAAAGTGACGTTGGTAACTCCAATTGATATGCCACAGGTCCGTATCTTTCGATTACTGCGAATGGCCCAATAAAGCGGGGAGCTAGCTTCCCTTTTACCCCGAAGCGATGGATACCCTTCGTAGGGCATACCCGGAGATAAACTTGATCTCCAACTTCGAAGTGAAGAGGTCGACGTCGCTTGTCCGCGTAGCTCTTCTGTCGAGACTGAGCAGCTTTGAGATTCGCTTGAATAGTGCGAACTCGATCCTCGGCTTCATTTACTAAGTCGATGCCGTATACTGCCCGTTCACCTGATTCGCACCAGTTCAAGGGTGTGCGACACTTCCGGCCATAAAGAGCTTCATAAGGTGCCATCTGGATGCTAGCCTGGTAACCGTTGTTGTATGAAAACTCCGCCAAAGGTAGATGATCATCCCAGTTCTTGCCCTGGTGGATGGCACAGGCACGAAGCATGTCTTCTAGCACTTGATTCACCCGTTCAGTTTGTCCATCAGTCTGAGGATGATAGGCCGAGCTCCGAATTAACTTGGTTCCCAGTGCAGCGTGGAGATGCTCCCAGAATCGCGAAACAAATACAGCCCCACGATCTGAGACGATGGTGCGGGGTATTCCGTGGAGGCATACGATTCTGGCAATATATAACTCCGCGTATCTTGAGGAATGATAGTTGGTATTGACGGGAATGAAATGCGCCGTCTTAGTCAGTCGGTCAACTATCACCCAAATTGAGTCGTGCTTATGGAGAGTGGGAGGCAACCCAACAATGAAATCCATGCTGATATCCTCCCATTTCCAAGCTGGTATGCTTAAAGGTTGAAGCTGTCCTGCTGTTTTCATATGGTCGGCCTTCACTCGCCGGCACGTATCACACTCGGATACATATTTAGCTACTTCCCGCTTCATCCGAGTCCACCAGAACTTCTTTCTTAAATCTTGGTACATTTTGTTACTTCCCGGATGAATGGAATACTTGGATAAATGAGCTTCATCCAGTATCTTCCTCTGAAGTTCCATGTTTCGGGGTACCACTATACGGTCGTTAAACCAGAGGGTACCTTCATCGTCACTTCGGAAGCATTTCATCTCCCCCTTCTTTATTCTTTGCTGAATATGTGACATCCCCTTGTCCGCCTTCTGAGCTGCCATAATATCCTCCCTGATGGTAGGAATGAGAGCGAGATTGTAGAGCGCCCCATATGGAACCAAGTAGAGACTCAGTTCTTCCTTTCCCTCCCTCGAGGTAATGGAAAGATTGTTGATATGGGACTTGCGGCTCAGAGCGTCTGCGACTACGTTCGCCTTGCCTGGATGGTAGTGGATCTCAATCTCATAATCCTTGATCAATTCTAACCATCGCCTTTGTCGCATATTCAAATCCTTCTGGGTGAAGATGTATTTCAAGCTTTTGTGATCAGTGTAGAGGTGTACTAAATTACCCAGTAGATAATGCCTCCACATCTTCAATGCTAGCACCACAGCAGCCAGTTCAAGATCATGAGTCGGGTAGTGCTGCTCGTGGTTCCGAAGCTGTCGCGATCCATACGCGATCACTCTTCGCTCTTGCATTAACACACAACCTAAACCAATCCCAGATGCATCGCAATAGACATCAAATGCTTTGGTAGTGTCTGGTTGGGCTAAAACTGGTGCCGTTGTAAGGTGTTTCACCAATGCTTTGAAACCTGCCTCACATGCCTCAGTCCATACATACTTTTGTCCTTTCTTCAGAAGTTCTGTCATTGGTTTAGCTATTTTGGAGAAACTGGGTATAAACCTCCGGTAATATCCTGCTAAACCCAGGAAACTTCGGACTTCATGTACAGACTTTGGAGACTCCCATTTGAGGACTTGCTTGATCTTGCTTGGATCAACTGCAATACCTTCTGCTGAAATGATGTGCCCTAAAAATGGCACCTGGTTGATCCAGAATTCACACTTGCTGAACTTAGCATACAACTGATGGTCCCGTAATCGCTGAAGCACAATATGCAAGTGTTGAGCATGTTCTTCTTCGGATTTTGAATACACAAGTATGTCGTCAATGAAGACCACGACGAACTTGTCCAATTTCGGCATGAACACTGAGTTCATGAGATACATGAAATGAGCCGGGGCGTTGGTCAATCCGAAGGACATAACCAGATACTCATACAGTCCATACCTTGTTGAGAATGCTGTCTTGGATATATCTTCTGGTCGGATTCTAATTTGATGATAACCAGAACGAAGATCCATCTTCGAAAACACTTTAGCACCCACTAATTGATCGAAAAGAATATCAATGCGCGGTAGTGGATACTTGTTCTTGATGGTGACAGCATTAAGTGGACGATAGTCTACACACAGCCTCAAGGTCTTATCTTTCTTTTCTACAAACAATGCAGAACAACCCCATGGTGATGAACTTGGACGAATAAAACCTTTGCTCTCAAGTTCAGTTAATTGTTCCTTCAGTTCTGCAAGTTCCTTAGGTGCCATCTTGTAGGGTGGTCTTGAAATTGGCACTGTTCCTGGTGCAAGTTCAATCTTGAACTCTATATCTCTCTCTGGGGGCATACCAGGAAGATCTTCAGGAAATACGTCGGAGTATTCACATACTACCGGAATATCCTCTAGTTCCATAACCTCGGTATTGAGAATAGATGGTTCCAATGGAATGATGTTCTTAAGGTTGAGAACTTGGGGTCGATGGAGTGGAGAGTTTAGATAAATCTTTCTAGGAATGATATCAAGAATAGCACCATGGTACTGCAACCATGCCATACCTAAGATGATATCAAGCTTTTGATGCTCTAATATCAGAAACGAAGTAAGATATATGGTCCCATCTAGGTTAAGTGGGATTCCAGGAACCAATTTATTTGTTACCGTTTTCCCGGCTGGAGTGTTAACCACATATGGGGTTTTTGTGGAGATAACAGGCAATTGACTTTTAACGACAAAAGATTTACTAATGACATTGTGTGAAGCTCCGGAGTCAAAGAGTATGACTACGGGTTGATTGAAGATAGAGAACGTACCCGTGAGCACGGGTGCGCCTTCTGGAACGTCCTCGATGGCGAGGTGGTGGATGTTGCCGGGTCTGGTGGCTAGCTTCTTGAGCGGGTTGCGGGGTTGGTTGGCCCCCTGGTAAGATGATTGCCCTCCACCTTGTCGATTCTGCGGACAATCCTTGGCGAAGTGCCCCGTACGTCCACACGTGAAACACGTGTACGGGGTTTGGCCAATACGAAGGGGAGGACGGAATCCCGGTGCACGTGGTGGAGGTGGAAGTGCACGTGGAACCATCCCCTGTTGTTGCTGCGGCCGAAATCCGCCGTTGTTGAACTGACGACCACGGAACATTGGTGGTCGCGATGGCGGCTGCCACCTCTGGCCGGATGGTGATCGATACACCATACGGTACTTCTGAGGAGTACCACCTCCGCTGCTCTGTGGAGCACCCCTCTTCTTTTTATCGGAGGACAGCTCGCGCGTAGCGTCCTCCTGCATGATAGCGGCATTGACTATGTCGTTGAAGTTGCCGCGGTTGAACAGGACAAGCTTGTCCTTCAACTTGGGGTTCAAACCCCGGTAGAAACATTCCCGCTTCCGATCTTCGGTATTCACTTGGTCCTGAGCATATTGGGCCAAGTGGTTGAATGATTTGGAGTATTCGTATGCACTCCTTCCTCCTTGCCTTAGCTCCAAGAACTCTTGAAGCTTCCTCCTCATAATCCCGAGAGGGATGTGGTAGGCGCGAAATGCCTCCCGGAATTCGGTCCAGCTTACAACATGGCCTGCGGGGCGTGCGGCAAGGTAATTGGCCCACCACGCACCGGCAGACCCCTGCAGTTGTTGCGCTGCAAACAATGCCTTCTGCTGTTCGGTTACCGCGAGTAAACCGAACTTTCCTTCAATGGTGCGGAGCCAGTTATCCGCGTCCAACGGTTCATCGGCTTATCTGAATACCGGTGGGTGTGTCGATGAGAAATCAGAGTAGGAACTCTGAAATTGCTGACGCGGTCCATCATCCTGTCGTCCCCCTTGACGGGACGAGTGCTGCACCAACGTCCGCAGTAACTCGGTTTGCTCGTCGCGCGAGCCGAGCACTGCAGCGAGAACCTCCGCGAGACTCCTGGGGAGTGTGGTTGGAGGTGGTGGAGGTGGTTGCGTCTGAGGCGTATTCTGCCCCGGGGGTGGTGTGTCATCCCCCTGTCCTCCACTAGATCCTCCCACCTCTGAGGCTGTACGAGTACGCACCATACTGCAATATAATGAATAACATGGTAAGTCCCATTGCCTCAAGTTTATCCTCCCTTAGAAATGCGGTAGACAATAATAGACGATGCATAACATTTACATATATTGATAAAGCACAAACTTTATACAAAATATATCATCTCAAGACCAAGTTTAAGGTAGTAAACCCAAAATGATGGACTCCCTTTATGGAAATACATCTCTACCATACTTGGCCTTCCTGACATGTCATACTCATCTCATTAGCTAGACACCACAACCATTACTCTTAATATGACACAAACATGGTCACAAAAGAGAAACACTAGCAACCATTTAACTATATGCCGCCCGGTGTTGGCGGAGGTGCTACCACATCTAACTTCAATACGCTCTACTCGACGTATTCAAGTTCCTCTGGGTCTTCTTCTTCTTCTTCATCTTCAGGGCTAGGCACCTCTGATACGGGTGCTGGAGTAGAAGTTGATACATCGTTCAACATCAACGTCTTCTTGGCAGCCATAGCTTGCCAATCTGCCTGTATCATAAACATCCCCCAGGCCTCATTCTCTTGCTGAGCCTGTTCACAGCTGGTCTTCCAGCTCTGAGCCTCTACTCTGGACTGATCCCTGTCTGCAGTCACCACGTTCAACTGTGTGTCCCGTTGGTGCCCATAAAGTAGGCTTGCCTCCAGATCAATATCTCTCTCTAGAGTCTCCTGGCGAGACGCGGCCAAATCCATAACAGCGTCATGCCATTGATTCTCCCTAAGGTTCAAACGATGATTAAGAGGAGCCATCATATCCCTAAGTCCGTCATTTGCCCACTCAAAGTGATTTGCTCGCTTCATGGCTTGCTTCAGATTGTTTGTCAATTCTTTTATGCAGGTCCTTTGATTACCCTTCTCGCGATGTGAGGCTGCTGCATACATCGCTATGGCTGTTGCGGATGTTTCGCCATGCTCTCCCACCTCCGCAAGCAAGCGGGTTGCCCAGGCTTCAGAAGCCCTGCCGTTGACTGGAAAGAACTCATACGGAGTACCCACCAGATGACGGTAATGGAGTTTGCAAAACCTCCCTATGGCAACACTTGCGGCGTAGCTCCATGTTTCTTCTAATATCAATCCTTTGATCTTGATGGAGTATGGAGCCCATCCGAGGTGCGGTGGACCGGCAGGCACATCGACGTAGATGGTGCAACTCCACATACCGCCCTCCTGGAACTTCTTGCCCCAATAGCTAGGTAACACCAAATAGCCAAACTGGCCGAGCAACCGTGCAAACACGTCCGGAAAACCGGCGTGCCCGGTGCATGTTGAGAACACCCATCCATTAGGCAACTGAATTCTTGGTGCTGCCATCTGTGGACAATTATACCCGAATGTCAATACACCGTTTAAGTATTCGACCCAATCACTGGTGATGTGGGACAAAAAGAAATATCCATAATCAATTGGTTCAGTCAAAGCTGCAATCTGGAAATGAGTACAGTTCTGGTTTATCTGACCTGTCTGCAGTAACCTGTAAGTTTCATACAGAAGAAGTCAGAACTAAACTTTATGTTGAATACAAAAATTGTAGTACACTTCAAAACCGTTCCAGATTGTACTCATACAGCCACTGTTGAACTAGTATGAACAATCTATACCAGTTTTAAGTTGACTCAAGGGTTCTGAAAATTTCGACAGAACCTCCCCTGTATATGGGCTTATCTCCACATTCTATACAGGTTCATCATGATAAGATATTGAGGTAGTGTCAACATAAACATTGAGTAACATTGTGTTAACAATCCAGAACTAAAGAAGTTCCACCACGACAACCTTGTCATGAAGGTATTATGCATCAATTCACAATTATGTGCAAACTGTTCCAAGTTCTGGACTGCAGGAACCAAATTTGCGACAAATGGAATTAGGCATAGCTACACCTAGATTCAGGTCAGGAGTGATAAATAAAGTTGATAGATGACTTCCTAAGCTTTCCAGAAATGTATATGCGTAACCATATCACTGTTCTGGATTAGGGGTTATAATTATCCAAACTCAACAGTAAAGCTGACTGGTTTGCATCAGCAGTCATGCAGTTTACTGTGCTGTCTTCCCAATTTGGTTAAACTCCAATTAAAATCAGGAAGGACTCCCCAAAACAAACTCGTGAATCTCCACCTACCCTTCTCAAACATATATCCCAATAAGGTAGTGGATTTTTCTACAGTGAGTTATGGCAAGAATACAGAAACGGTACAAAGGTGGGTTCATGTGGAGTAATTACAGCAAACCCCAGTTTTCAACAGATTAACAAGCTTTTCTGTCTTTATGGTCAACGGAAAAGTTGGAGAGACCTTCACCAGATTTCCATTCATGTAGGATATGCTTATGTTATCTAATTGCTAACCAAGATTACAACCTGGCGAAGTTGAGCTACTTCTACCAGAAAGCAAGAATCTTGGTTCTATCCATTTTATCAAGTCGAGCCCGAAATTATCAGTATCTGATAGTCGGACTTTCTCAAAACACAATGCAACCATTCTGTCGGTGGGGAGGGTCTAGTATCATGTTTGATACTGATGGTACTACGTGCCTCACGAAAGGAAATTCTATTCGGTACATCCGGTTACGTCTATAGGTGGTTCCTATATCGTTCCCTCGCAAACGGCTTCTACACGGGTTGCTACCGGAGTTAGGTTACCTGCAGAAGACAAACAATCCCCTTTCACACCTTCGCACCTCAAGGGCGGCACGGGGAAACACGACAGGCAGTCACAATAATATATAACTAAAAGTAAATGCATACGACTCTGGCGTGAGTCGTCCTCGAGCGAGGCCATGTCTCGAGGTACATGGCTGTAAATACATCTGTACAGCAAAGACTCCCGTACGATCCGGCTTATACACGCTCGGGCATACGTGTTCGCATGTTCTCATAGATATGAGAACACACTATCGGGTTACATACCACCTGACGGGGTTGCCCTCTAACTTTGTGTCACGCTGGGGTACCGCGTGTCATATGTTCTTAGAAACATGGAAAGTTTCAAAGACTCATATTGACTTTCCGTACCAAGCCACGAAAATTTCACATACCACCTCTCGTATGCTGAGCTTACCGAGATTGATCCGCTCTCGGTGGCGTACCTTACCTCTTACCTGATGTCGGAGCGTCGTTACAGAATATAATAACACATAGTTAGTTTACCACCTTTATATCTTATACTAATAATACTCCTTATAACGGCATATAACTAATTTCTCACTCAAGTTCCTAATTTTTGAAAATATGTTCTTTTCCGGTACACTGTTCCCAACGAAGCTCTGATACCATGTCTGTGGGGACCGGAATCCACACATCCGAGGATCTCATTGGGTGGTGTCGTGCGATGCGACACCCAACAGTTTACAAGAATAGAACCAGAATAAAGTACAAGACCAAGTCTTTTATTTAATACACAGCGGAAGTTTTCACAATACTAGCGGATGTAAAGAAATATATACATACCATAGCTACGCTCTCAGCACTAGCTATGCAAAAAGCAAAGTTTTCCATGCCAGGGATACTTTGCACTAGCAACACTCAAACTATGGCGGCGTGCAGGGTTCCCACTCGGCTGTACACCCTGGAGGGGGTGTTGCCTCATCGTCAAACCCATCTTCAAAGGGGTAACCTGCAAAAACTCGTTAACTGCAAACGTGAGCTTAAGGCTCAGCAAGACTTAACCGTCTCACTAGACAGATGCACGGGGACACTAAACATAGGTATGGAATAGCATAAATAACTCGCCTACAAGTGGATCCTTATAATCAAGTTTTAAGTAGCAAATGACATTCTCTGAGCACGGCACATAATGGGCTCCACAATCAAACGAGAAACGCTTTACCGATGATATGACATGCCCAAAGCACATAATGCTATTACAGCTAAAGTATGGGGAAATTGTAAATCTTTAGTTATAATATCTCTAAACCAAACAAAGTTGCAAAGTAATTATAATTCAATATCATATGACTTTCCTGACTTCTTTAGTATTTACTACGTCACGACACAGTGAACAAGTGGTACTCTATTACTGCGAGGGACAGTGATTGCAATCAGGATACACCCGGACAACACGACACATACGTCGTTCGGAAGTGTCAGCGAGCACACCTGTACTTACATAACACTTCAGTACTAGGCGTATATGGCCACCTTTCACAAGAAACTCAAATGCTGAGCCCGTCTCACCTCCGCAAACAGAAGGTCTCCGCACGGAACACCTCATGTGTCCGCCGACCGATTTACACCTTACTGTCCTCAACCCACCCCTATCGATGGTGAGTTAATGGGTCTCAACATCCCAGTTATCAAGTTACATCAGTTTATTGGATTCCATATGTCCATTATATTGCCGGTACAATTCAAGCTTGTCCAGCGGGGCCGCATACGGACGGGCCTTAATCAACACAGGCAGGGCTATGCGACCGAGACTCAATTCTCGCCGCTTCCTATCCATTCCCTACCCGGTCTCAGTTTCATTATATTAAGCCATGTTCTATTCAACCAATCCTGTGAGATACATCTCTCGCGAGTAGATTCCAACTACTCGACTTCTACCGGATCTCCTATGCAATAGCAAAGCAGTTACTACAGGTCAAACTGTAACTCGTGCCAAATAAACCCCTGGGGTTTTTGGTCATGCAAGTGGAGTATCATTCACCCTAAACGTAATGCACAATTCATATACTATTCATCATAGTGATAAAGCAAAAGCTCATAAACGACTTAAATGCAAACTGGGGCTTGCCTTGTTGCAGGTCAGGTTCTGAGTTAAAAATTGGAAGGTTCTCTTCCAAGGCTTCTGGCTCCTCCTCGACTTCGGTCACTATACGATATGCAGATAACATGGATATATAAATGACTTTGAAAATTATTTATTTTAAGACCATAATTTAATTCATGGTGATCACTATATGACAGGGACCTTAATTGGCTCTGGAATTTCGATGGTAGATACTAGGGAATATGATCAAGGCTCTTGCAAAGAACAGGAGATGATCATAGCAGATTGTGGTCTCCGAAAGTATGGCAAGCAATCAACTTCCAAAAATTTCCGAGAGGAAACTGTAGCTTGAACCTAGCTAACAGTTGATAATCAAGATGGAGGGAGTGGTTCTGGTTTTTGCAAAATTTGTTTTCATAATTTTCTAAGCTGTGGGGAAGGAGTTATTGTATTTCTAATTCGGCAAGAATTTCTGGATTTACTTTATAATTGAGTTTCTAGACATTAAATCAATATTTGGTTTGTAACGGATTTAGGACTAGTATAGTAGGTTAATTAAATCCAAGACTTTAACAGGAGCTAGGGTATGACTGAAGGAAGACTCAGTAAAATTTTGGGACCTAATAAAGCAACCTAATAGCTGTGAAAATTCAATAACTTAAAAAGGAAATTGAATTATCCAGAGAGTTAAACAGGTGTTATGGCTCCCAAACTTTGCCTGATAATCAAGAATAGGACAATAAATTTTATGTGAATTTTGGGGAATTTTCCCGTGGATATCTTGTCTAGAAAAATTGCATTTTCATTAGGAAAGATTATTTTCTACAGAATTTAACTCTGAGTTCCACAGAACCTAATTGGTATTGACAGAAACTAGAGCTCAAGAGCTTTCGAACAAAATTTGTTTGAAGATTTTTGGAGTATCCTACAGAAAGATATTCAATTTAGAAGTTTGGGTAAATTTCTGGAATTAAATAAATCCCAAAGACCACGTGGCACATTCTGGTTGAGGCAGCACCGGGGTCCACAGAATTAAAGCGCGCAGCCACACTAGATCTCAGCCGCACCGTGATCCCGCAGTGAATGGCAGGTGGGACCCGATGGGGTCATCGTCTACCTCGGGCCGGTGCTCGCGCGGAGCAGCACCCGCGACGGTGGCTCGCCGGCGAGCTCGCCGCCGGCCAATCCAACGCACCAGATTCGCGGAAACTTGCCGCCTGGGGGTTTTTGGGGTCGCTGAGCACGATGGTGAGGTCAGTGGGTCTTGAAGCTCGCCGGAAAAGGTCGTGCGACGGCGGTGGCGGCGATGAGCGCTCGGGCAGCATAGAACTCTCTATAGAGTAGCTCAAATCACTTGGGAATTGCTCCAAAACCTTTCTGGGATGATGGAGTTCAAGGATATGGGCGCAGAAGGGGAGGGAGTCGCCGGGAATCATGAGTTCGACGGTGAGCCGAGGTTTTCTCACCGGCGGCGAGCAAAACTCGAAATTCAGAGCCGTTGCTTGATGATCCTTAAAGGTTTTTGCTCAGACAGGAGCGCTAGGGCCTATAGAAACTATCTCTAAGTAATTGCAAAGGATGATTGCTTGCCGAAAAGGAATTTGACATGAAATCATAGCTAGCTATCTACCCTCGGCCGTAGAGGAAACGAACAATAACTCGCTCAGGCTTCAACGATAAGGGAAACGGTTTGTACCATGAGCTAGAGTTTGATCAGGCGCACCTTTTTGCTCTTTGGAGCTAGGCTTGAAACGGCGCGGAACGGTGGCACGCCGCGGAGCAGTGGCGAGCGGCGGCGATGGCGCGCGGCGGAAGAATAGTGGCGAGGCAGTGGAGCTGTGATCGGGGATGAGGATTAAAGGGAGCTTCGGCCGGCCTTTTATAGGGCCGCGGCGAGCAGGCAGGCAGCTCGCTGGAGCTGCATGCGCGCGCGCGGTGTCGAGCGGGGGCGCGGCGGTGCAGAGGTGGCGGGGTTGAGCTGATCCGTTTAAAAAGGGGAGCTGACATGTGGGGCCCACTGTCCAGTGATTCTCCCCACAGTTCAGTTACTAATTCATTTAAAAATAGAAGATCAACTCCAAAAATCATGAAATTTTGTGGAGATGGCAAATGAATTATTCTGAACACAATGGTGAACTCAATTCTTATGTTTAAAGAAGTTGGAGAAGAATTAAAAATTCAGATTTGAATTTGATTCAAATTTGCCAAGCACCTCAATAAAAATAGTAGATGAGTTTCTAAAATCTTGAAACTTTGTAAGCATGCTATTGAGGAATTTAGGAGCTCATGGAAAAATTTAGAGCCCTTAATTTGAATATTTGGTTTAGAGCTTATTAGGGCTTCATTGTGCATTGCTTACTAATCCTTATCCAAAAATTCTTATTCTTAGAAGGTGAATAGAATATAATGTGGATTCATGGTGAAGTCTAATACCCATGATAAAAGAATCTAACAAAGAGTGCAAGATAAGTTTTGGATGGCATAGTTCATGTGTACCATTATATTGGAGATCCAAAATAGTTGATCACAAAACCCATACGAACTTAACATGCCATAAAAGTGGGGTTTTACAAGTCCCCTTCTTCCGCTGGAAGTGGTACGTAGGGAGGGAGCCAGGGGCGCACCACTTTTGTGGCTGCTGGCCACGTGGCACCTGCTACCCAAGCCAGCCAATGGAGGAAGAAGAAGGCGATGTGTGACTGACTTGTGGGCCCGACTGGTGATTTTTTTGCTGTATGTTACACTACGGGCTGGCCGGCTGTATTTTTGCATAGCTAGGCTAAGACTTTAGCTATGAGTTTTATCTTTCGCTGTATATTAAGTATTGTAAAAGACTTCCGCTGTTTATATAAATAAAACTTTATATTTTGTCGTATTCTTTTGGTGTGAGCTGTTGGGTGTCAAAATTGCACGGCACCACCCTCTGCGATTCCTGGAATATGCGGACCCTGGTCCTCACAGCCTGGTATCAGAGCCGCAGTGGGAATAGCACGCTTGAAAAGAGCCTTTATTTAAAACTTAAGAGTAGTCGAGTGAGGATTAGTACTATGCCCACATAAGGTCTATTACAGTATTAGTTACTTAAGGTGGGAAGCTAAGGTGGAAAGCTAACTTATGTGTTCTTATATTCTGTAACGATGCTCTGATGTCAGGTAAGAGGTAAGGTACGCCACCGCAAGCGGATCAATTACGGTAAGCTCACCATGCGAGAGGTAGCATGCGATTGTTTCTGTGACTTGGAACAGAAATGTTAATATGAGTCCTTGAAACTTTCTATGTTTTAGAGAACATATGACACACGGTACCCCAGCGTGCTTCAAAGTTAGCGGGAGCCCCCGTCGGGCGGGGCATAACCCGATGTGCCCCCTACTGGTGCAGCACTGTGAAAATACGTGGGACCCTGTCAGGTCGTAGAAAACCCGGTCATGTACCTCGAGACGTGGCTTATCTCGGGGCGGACCATATAGAATGATATGGGACGAATGTTTTTACTTTCATATATATTATTGTGAACTGTTCGCCCGTGTAGGCTGTGCCATACGGCACCATATGATTGATCTATCATTTGTGTGTAGATGCAGTACACTAACCACGTTTAAGTAGTTCGAGTAGAAAATGTTTGTGAGTGAACGCCATTCTTGCCACCGTTGAGACGTCTGCCGGAATACTGGCTTAGGATTTTCTTTGGTGAGGGAGTAGTACCGACATTGCATTCAAGTTTCATCAGGCGCGTCGACGATGATATCCGTGCTAGATTAAGACTCAACAACAAGTAAAAAATTCAAACAATGGACTAAGTTGAATTTGTAATCTCTATTTTGGAGTGTGTTGGTCAAATTTAAAATTAACCATGTGGTTGCTGCGATATGCAGGCCTATGATTTGGGAACTTGAGGAGGTCATCCACAAGTTTCTTTTTCAGCTCCAAGAGATATTTCAAGATTTAAAACTTGAAAACTTCATTTGAACTTAAATTGCCCATTTCCTGATTCAAACTGTGAACTAGACAGAAAATTACTAAGTTTCAAATAGTACAACATCCTATATATATCACCTCTATATATCTACCATACATGGTTGGAAAGTTTAGAGATTCTTCTAAAACTCTTGTGTTCAACTCCGGATTAGAAACCCTTTGTAACTAATGAAATATTAAAATTTTCAAACTCTATTAAATCTAGACAAAGACTGGACAGTTTCTATACCCTGTCACTGTCTCGGTGATATCTCTTTGTAGAATCAATGAATGACTTCATATAATGCATTTCTGTACTCTTGAGGATGTATACAACAATGTTGTTGTTGGTACCCTGTGTAGGATACCCCTTGGAACTGCAAAGAGTGCAAAGGAACTCCACCTATCTGAGTTGAAGACCTCTGAAGGCCCCACGTGTTACTCGTAACCGGACCTGCCTCCCTCATATGGTTAGTCCCAGTGCTGCCACGTGTATCATAAAACCTGAGCTACAATCCATACGTGGGAATGCTCCAGACTAGATACCTGTGTGGCACCCCCAGACCTATCCCCCAAAAGAGGGAAGCTCCAGTACCGACACGTGTACAATGGCACTGGATCTACTAGTCCAAGACGGTAAGCTCCGGATCTGCCATGCGTCCAACCGTCAGACCTTCAACTTCAACAGGCAGATTGGTGGACCTCCAACGGCTCGGACCTTCAAGGGACATTTAAGTTTTCAAGACCTGATTATGTGTCATTAATGCTATCTTAATGACACATGATTGGAAGACCCTTAATACGAGTAACACCACCATTAAGGCGCGTTACCACACTATTAAGTAGAATTAAGTGCATTAAACTGTGTATCAGGCATCAGTAACCGCCAGGGCCATATGTCGAGCCAGGCTAACGATGTAACGACCAGCCCTTGTATTATAAAGGACTGGTCGAGCGATACACGGGGGAGCTCTAGGACCCGCTCGGACCCGCTCGAACCCACTCAGACTTGCTCGGGCTCTCTCTGGCTGGTGCTCTAAGACTCTCTAGCTGATCCGATCTTTTGGGCACTCACATGCTCATACACTCAATACAACAACAACACACCCGTGGAGTAGGGTATTACGCTCAGGCGGCCCGAATCACGTAAATCATTGTGTCAAGTCACTATCTTGTTCAGAATGTTCGCGCGCCCTAACCGAACTAAGAAACTCCACGACTACTAACAGTAGTGCCGAGGAATTGCCGGAACCAGCATCCGACTGTTGTATTTTATGATTTTTGCAAATCTTGATGTTTTGTATGTGGAAAAATGTGGACAAAATCAGCCTTAAACAGAGGAGGTGTGGTCACATTTTTTCCAGAAACATTGTCAACTTGCAAAAACATATCTTATTATAAAGAAATGACCCGGAGGCAGATAAATACATTCTGGAAATTTATTTGACTGTAATACAACTTTGTAGTTGAACTAAGTCCTGAATGTGCCTTTAACTGTATGAAAATTTTGAATATCTCCAGACTGGTCAGAATGAACAGAAATCAAGACAGATTCGAGTGATATGTTTCATTTGGAATTTGAATTTGAATTCATTTTCACAATTCAATTTTCACATCCATGATTTGTTTATCAAACAATGTTTGTTGAATTTGAGTATTTGGCTTATTCGAATACTTCTATTATAGATGACGGATGTGATGCTATTGCCGGACGGTTGGGTGTTCTCCATGTGCGCCAACTATACAGGTTTCCCGAGCACGCTGCAAGAGGTGCTCCAACAGTTTGGCTTCATCGAGATGCCATGATATTGGGGTCAAGAGGCTGTTGACAGGGGCATACTGTCATGTACCATCCTGGTCGACATCCCGAATAGTCCGTGTTTTTATGGATGGGCTCCTTTTTCGGTCACTATCCAGGGTGCTCGCTTGGAGGACACGTGGGCC
Organism: Tuctoria greenei; assembly: GCA_036927565.1. Lineage (NCBI taxonomy): Eukaryota > Viridiplantae > Streptophyta > Magnoliopsida > Poales > Poaceae > Tuctoria > Tuctoria greenei. Next base: position 205,540,640 of record JAYESD010000001.1, read on the forward strand.
ATTGCAGCGGGCAAAGTGCTTATGAATCTTTGCGAGCTTCATCAAGATGCCATGGCTGGGACACATTTTGCTCTTATTCCGGTCCGCGGTGCTGCTGGTTTTGAGTGGCAACGTCGTATGGTTGCGGCCTATCAACCATATGGCGATACAACCTCGACAACCCTTGGGACTTATGCCGCTGCATCCAGCATGGTGGTTCTCGCATAGGGTGCAATTCTTTGGGAGCAGAGTGAAGCCTTGAGGAAAGCAATGGAACGGGGTGACACTCTTGATTATATCAATGAGAACCTACGTTCGTTCCTGGCTTCGACGAATCACCAGCTGAATCAATGCGAGGATCAGCTTAATCACAATCGCACTAGACTGCAAAAAGCTCGCGCTGAACTGAGGCAAACTCGCATGGAACTGCAGGAAGCTTGTGATGGACTGCAGGCGAGTCACTTGGAGGTGCAACAACAGCAAGAGCAGCTATTGGTAGTAACCGAGGCACGAGACGAAGCCATCGAGGAAGCGCAGATTTGGGAGTACGAGGCAGACCAACTTTGTGATGACGTGATTGAGGCCGAAGCACAATTACAACCAGTTGTGTACCTACCGGCTCATAACATGCCGCTGAATATGGGCGATCAGGTGCTCTCAGGTTTCGAGGAGGAAGAAGATCCTGAGATACTCGAGTACGCCGATGACGATGCATCGGAGTAGGATGGGGCAGCACTACTGCCATCACGGGACAACAGATACTTAGTGGTTGCTCGTTTTTATTTTGTAACCATGTTTGTGTCATATTATAAATATTAGTGGGTGTGTATGAGATGACAAGATGTGTATGACATCTCATGGAGACCAAGTATAGTTGAGATGCACTTCTGTAGTGGGATTCCATCATTTTGGAAATCACTATTGTAAACTTGGTCATGAGATAATATATTTGTATAAAGTTTGTACTTTATCAACATATGTAAATGTTATGAAATTATCACATCGTCAATACTCGCACTACTATGGTATAAAATGAATGAAGAAAACGAACATGTTGCTAATGTAAATCATGTGAATGCAGAATGGTGCGTACGCGTTCTACGCCCGAAATGGGAGGTTCGAGCCCGGGTCGTCAGGATGAATCTCCGAGCAGGAGAAAACCGCGACACCACTGAAACAAGTCCCTCTACCACCACCACCTGAACCTCCGAGGACGCTCGGGGAGATTCTTGCTGCAGTACTCGGCTCGTGCGACGAGCAAACCGAGTTACTGCGTATGTTGGTGCAGAACTCGTCCCGTCAAGGGGGACGACAAGACAATGGGCAACGCATGCCCCAACAGAGTTCATATTTGGATTTCATGGTGATGCATCCACCGGTCTTCATGGAGGCCGAGGAGCCTCTCGAGGCGGACAACTTTATCCGCACCCTCGAGGCAAAGTTCAGTTTGCTGCGATGCACCGAACAACAGAAGGCGTTGTTCACAGTGCAACAACTACAAGGATCCGCCGGTGCTTTGTTGGCGAACTACATCGCCTCACTGCTGGCTGGTCATGCGGTCACCTGGACCAAATTTCGGGAGGCATTTCATGCTTACCATATACCTCCCGGAATAATGAAGAGGAAGCTTCAAGAATTTCTGGAGCTAAAGCAAGGCGGGAGGAGTGCCCACGAATACTCACACACATTCAATCACTTGGCGCAGTATGCGCTAGAGTATGTGGGAACAGAATATAGAAAGCGGGACATATTCTTCCGAGGCCTAAATCCCAAGATGAAGATCCAACTCGCACAATGCAATCGTGGCACCTTCAACGACATCGTCAATGCCGCGATTGTACTGCGCCAATCAGCGGGCCCTGCCTGTCAGCGGTTCATTCAACCGCGCGGATCAGTTGTGGCCTTCGGATCCAGTGTGGCTGCGCGGGTTAACCCCATGGCCCTCAGTGCGACCCAGCTCTGATTGGCCCATTTTAAATGAGTGGGGCCGGGCTGATTATTTAAACTTTTCCATTGAAAAATAATTCAAAATTTCAATCAAACTTCAAAAATCCATTACTCCTAGCATACTTGCTCCAATAGTTCCCAATAAATTCTGATAGACTCATCTTGATCCAAGATTTGCAGTGGTGTAATTTGTTGGAAATGAAACTTCCAGGATTTTCATAATTAATTCCTTGGAGCTAACTGCTTAGGAAATTAATTACTCATGTTCTGTTAATTGGAAAATTCTCAATTTTGGTCAAATCACTCTTAAAAAGACACCTGATCTCTAGTAAGAATTTCAAGTTCATTGGACTTCATTTACTATACCACACAGTGTTCAAATCACCTATGTCAATTGAAAAATGGAAAATGTACAGAAACATTTCTAGAATTTTCCCCAAAATTGTAAAATCAATTCCTCCCTGTAGAAAGCTCAGATAAATCTTAAACAAATTTTCCCAGAACCAGAGAGACCCCCTTTTTTATTATCATCCACTTTTAGCCATGACAAAGCTACAGAATTACAACCAAAAAATCTAGAGAAGGCTTTTACTTGCTGAAATTATCGAGACAACAAGCTTCCTTGAACATCTCCCATTTTTGTTCCAGAGCATCCTAATAGAACCTAGTATCCACTATAAAAATCCCAAAGCCAATTAAATTATTTTCTATACTGATCACTATTAATAAGATATTGTATATAGTTTAAATATCACTCATGTACTTTATATATTTCATATCATATAGTGACCGAGATTGAGGAGGACCCAGAGGCCATGGACAGCATCCTCCCAGAATCTAATTTCCCCTCTGACTCACAACCAGGCAAGCCCCGATTTGCATTTAAGTGCTATTTCAAAGTTTCTATATGTATCACTTATGTCTAGGATGAGTTTTGTGCATTAGGGTTAAGGTGCTTGTTACTCCACTTGCATGACCCACAAATCCCATGGAGGATTGGGTAAGTCGACAGCCCGATGAGTAGAAAATGCCATGCTTATGTTCATAGGAATCTTGTAGAAGTCGAGTAGTTGGAATCTACTCGCGAGATAGGATTTTATTACACGGGATGAATTGGATCAAGAAATGGTTTATGAATATGAAATCAAGACCGAGCAGTGGCTAGGATGCCGAGAGACGTTGTCTCACGTTCGTAGCCTTGCTTGTGTCGATTGAGGACCGATCCATGTATGGCCCTGCTGGACAAGTTTGAACAGTACCGGATGCATACTGGCTATATGGAAACTAGGAAACCGGTGTAATTGGTTAACCTGGGTGTCGAGGCTTATCCTACCATTTTATAGGAGTGGGCTGAGGGTAGCAAGGTGTAAATCTGCCGGTGGGCATAGAAGATGCTCCGCGCGGGGACCTCCTGCCCGTTACGAAAGGACCGGTTCGGCATTTGTGTTTCCTTTGAAAGGTTGCTGCATACAACATAGTATTGAAGAGTGATTTGATCCACTTCCGAAATGGGTGTATGTGACGTGTTATCCGGGTGTGTCCTGGTTGCAATCACCGTCTCTCGCGGTTATTTGAGTGCCGCTTGTTCACTGCGCTGTGATACAGTAAATACTGAAGAAGCCACGAGAATATTATGTATTGAACTATAATTTTTTCAAACATTGATTGTTGTCAAATATTCTCACTAAAGTTACTTTATTAAACTTGTAAGCTGTTGTTAATAACTTGAAAATTAAGGATCAACATGTAGGCGAGTCATTTACTGCAATATCTATGCCTATGTTAAGTATCCCTGCATATAGAGTTGCATGTTTAGGTGAGACGGTTAAGTCTTGCTGAGCCTTCGTACTTACGGTTGCTATACTAAGTTTTTTGCAGGTGAGAGGTATGATGAAGGGCCTGAGGATGAGGCGATGCCCCCCCTTGGGGTATACTACCAAGTGGGAGCCCTGCACGCCACCGTAAAATTGTGTGTTGCTAGTGTGGAGCGTCCGCAGGCTGGACGGCTGTACTTTTGCATAGCTAGGCTGAGAGTTTAGATATGAGTATTATCTTCTGCTGTACATTAAGTATTGTAAAAGACTTCCACTATTTATATAAATAAAATTTTGTATCTTGTCGTATTCTTTTCGCGTGTGCTGTTGGGTGCCGCATCGCACATCACCACCCTCTTCGATTCTTGGAATGTGCAGACCCCGGTTCTCACAGGCTTTATGTGCGACCATCTCCTTTACTTCTATATTGGAGACGTTCTTTCTTCTTAGTCTGTCGCTGATATATCTATTGGTTGTTACATTGTGGCAATAAGTGGAGATGTACCATGTTGAATTCCCGTCTCCTATTATATGCCCCACTCCCTATTTATCCTGCTTGTCGGCTGCATCTTGGAGCTTGATAGGATTTAGTAGCCGCATAGCCAGTGTCAGCAACATGCACATACATGAACATATGTATAGCCAAATGGATATCACACCTTAAATTATATTGACCAATAAAATATTAACAATGTGTCAATCGTGCTTTGCATGTAACTAATTACACAAAGAATGCCGCCATGTTCATCCTGATTACCAAGTAACTAATTACACACATCATATCTATCATTATCTAATCCTGTATACCATAACGAAAATCTTTCCTTTTGATCAATGACATCATTAACGATGAGCATTCATAGCCCCTCTCTAATGCGATCTTGAAGGTGGTTTCGTAGTCCTGCCATGCACTAAACTAACAATTAGCAAAAGTTTAATAATAGAGTAAAATAAATGTTGTTACACTACATTGCAATTCACCGGCTCTCTAAATACAACCAGGCTTAAGAAGACATGGAGTAGTCTGTTGTCTAGCCTCTTCGGTCTGTTGTTGATGCTTCGACGGAGACATCCTCAAATTCAATAAAATTAATGAAATCATATAAAACATTATCAAATTGTTGTCACATTCGCTCAAACAGTCACATAAGGGAGCAAATATCTGAAGGTTTAGGAACCAATTTACCAGAGAATGATATTTCTGTTGGCTAGGGCTTGATCATACCAATTATCGAGATCAGGGTCGACGGCGATGACACACTATAAGGGAAGGGTCGAGGCGGCGGTATGCTTCGGGGACGAGGTGGCGGAGATGTCGAAGCGGTGGTTCCTCAACTCGTTGTTGACAGCAGGCCGGAGGTGTTGGCAGTGTTGTGGTTGCCAAAAATTAAAAATTTACTACCACTGTTTGAGCAAATTTGGAAATGTGTTGGTTAGGGCTTGATCATACCGATTACCATGGTTGGGGTCGACGGCGGTAGCATGCTATGAGGGTAGGGTCGAGGCAGTGGCGTTCTTTGGGTACAGAAGATGAGGCGGCGTGCTCCAGTGATGAGCTGGCGGAGGAGCCGGAGCGGCAGTTTCTCAACTCTCTTAAGACGAAGTTCGGGGTCAACGGCGGGGTCGGGGTCGACGGCTAGCGCGATAATGACGAATAGTGAGTTGAGGAAGAGGGACGGTGATGGCGTGCTAAGGGGACGGAAATTGTTGCCAAGATTTGCACAAAAATTTTCGCCAAGTGTTGGGAGAGAGCGCGCGAGAGCTAAAAGTAGCTTAGGTCAAAATCGGACACGAGCCTGTTTAATGCCCGCCTCTCATTTTCGTGACTCCCTTAGGTCAAGAGAGGGTGAGATCTAAAAAATAGCTAGGTAAAAATTAAAGGCGAGCCTATATAAAGACGTCTCTCATTAGTGCATCTCTCTTTTGCCGGAGGTAAAAAATCGGAGACGAGCCTTTATAATGCCCGTCTCTCATTTGCTCATCTCCCTTTTGTCACTCATGCGACATCGTAAGCGTCCGTTGCCACTCGTGCGTAGAGTTGACACGGTGAGCGTCCGTTGCCACTCACGCGCAGAGATATAATTGGAAATAAGGGATAAACAACTGCAATGATATTGCAATTCAGAGATAATTTGCAACTAAATGATTTTCATAGTTCATACACATTGCGTGTCCACTAAACTATACATTTCTAAACTATATTCCTATGAAGCTCCCATTGATCAATCTAAAATGTATCGTCCAGCTTGCTCCGAAACACGTCTCTTATATTCCTCTGGATCCCGAAAATATTGACATTATTTAAATTAACAAATGTCGAATGAGGAATGATATATAACCTAGGTTGGTCACTAACACAAAGTTACTAACCTTTATAAGTAGATTATAGCAATCATTTTTAATATCAGGTGCATTTGGCTGATGAAGTAAACGCTGAATTTCATGTAGTATAGTACTGACATAGAAACCAAGACACCACCCCTACCAAATATCTATTTAAGCAACTAAAGAAATCAGTTCAGATAAGTTCAGCAACAATTACTAATTACTTGAGAAAAATAAGTCTATCTTACAGTCTCTTTATCAAGAACCCCAAGGCAGGGTGCTCTTGAGCGATGGACATTCGGATGGAAGAAACAAGGTGGAAAGACGCATCTTGGAGGCACCAACAGATAGTCCTATGAGAAGGAGATTGTCAGAGGGTAGTAACCACCTTCCTAGTCAGTTCACAAACGAAATTCATTAATAAGGGGGCGATGGTTATACTGGATATGATTGTGCTTGTGCTCCATGAATTGCCCCTTGTTTACCAGGGACGATGCACTGCCACTTCAATAAATCTCTTGACTCAGGCTTCACGGAGAAACCCTACGCAGAGAAATTGGACAAATAAGTGACGAAAATGGCGAGGCATGAAATTTCAAATACCAAACACAAACAAGATGGGAAAACAGAACTACAGAGTGTTAAGTTCATCAGTCCATTGCAAAGCTACATACAACCATGCGACCAGTGCGCCATGTACATACATGGAAATGGTTCTTGTGCCATGTCAAGTGCTCCTCCTTTAGTCGGTTACGCGCCAAGTCAATATCAAATTTCCCAACCATGAACTACATAAAAAAGTAGAATATAAGTAAATAGAATAGAGGGAGTAGCGACAGCAAGGACAGTGACGACAGCAGCGACGACGACGACGATGGCGAAGGCGAACAGAGCCGGTGATCGCACTGGAGTTGGTCGATCAGTAAGAGAAGCGTGGATCGATGAGGAGGAGGTGTGGAGAACTTAATTGAGGCTGATCGTGAAGAGACGAGCGAGATAAAAGCGATACGTGCGAGATAAAAGCCCATGTTCTTTGATGAGAAAGAGAGACACGCTAGATAGAAGCACGTCTTCATTGCTGATGAAGGGAGACATGCCGATCGAGGAGTTAATTGCTGCCGCAGTGGTGCATAGATGCGTATGAACTTTCATTTTCCCGAGGTGGTTTTGAAGCATCCCATCGTCCCATCAATGCGTGCGAAACATACCACTCTATCGTCGACTCCGCACATACCTTACATAAGGCGCACCAGCATCCATCAGTTCTCCACAAGCGCGTCTCTCCTTTTGGTTTTGTTTCTCCTCTTCTTTGTGTTCTCCGCACCGACGAACCACCATGCCCAACATTCCACTGCCAACCCCGCCAAGGGAGCCCCCTTTCAAGAAACAGTGTTGCGGCTCCCCCGAGAGGCTCAACAATCAACTGCGCCTTGTTATGGCGTGATAGGCGTACAACAACACGTCTCCCAACTTGAGTTCCTAGGGTCTGGGTACCCTTCTGGAGTATACTGGAATGGGTACCACCGGCCACTACCTCTACGCCCTCACGGGTGTGGCCGATCTTCTCGACACTCTGTTCGAGACAATGGCCAAGGTGATCAGCGCTGAGGGCCGCGGTAACCTGGTGGCAGCGACGGCGAGGAACCTCGGTCACAAGGTTACACCGCCGGAGCAGCCAACCAAAGCTCCTGTTGCACCTGCACCGGAGTCGCCGCCAGAACCCGTGTCAAAGGGGGAGGAGGAGTAGGATTTAGTTTTCTTTTGTTGTTTTTAGTTGATTTTTTTTATTTTCTTGTGTCTTGTTGTACTTTTTCTTGTGTTTTGTAATATATTGTGTAAATGAATGAATTTATTTGTGTTCATCTGTGTTAATGAATATTATCTTGTGTGTTCAACTGTGTGAATGATTGAATGTGTGGTGCATTCATCGTGTTCCTCAGGAATGACAAATCATAAGGAAGGATTTGATTATTTTTTGGATTTAAATCGAACTACAGTAAAGGTAATCTAAATTGGAATGATAATTTGTTTAGTTATCAAGTGAATGTGCTCTACATTCATTGAATGTGTTCATGTCTGTGTGATATCAAGTGAACCGAAGCAAAAAGGAGACGATCTTTCTGCAAACCCCATCTCATTTCCTTTCCCAAATAGGAGATGGGCTTTGTGATAAGCTCATCTCTCTTTTGTTAGAGGAGCAGGCACGTCTCATATATTTTCTTAAATGTGGGCGCGCCATGTAGTAGCTTGTCTCTTTTTTTACGCTCAGTTGATTTATGTCACATTCCCGCTGAAGCGGGCTGATATCGTTTACCCATATCAGTGATGACCGCCTTTACGTCTGTCGCCGATCCTTGTCTCCTATTTGGTTTTCTTACGTAGTGGTAATCGCTTTTGAAAGGCTATATTGTGATCTCTTGGCCACATACTAATGGAAGTGTGAAAAATCATAATGGAGGTTCTTAGTCACGGAAAGGTGATGGAATCATGAACATGTGGGTAAAGTGATACAATCTATGTAGAGTGTAAAACTATTATGATAGCCGTGCTCCCGGTTAAGAGCACCTGGATGACCTACATGATTAGAATTGTAGTTGGGTTTTGGGGATGGTTTGGTTGAGCATGGTAGGTTATGAGAAGATATGAAATCGGTATATGGTGATGATATTAATTGTTGGCTGGTTATAATAAATTATGAAGATACATGAGGATGTCGGATATGTGATATGATAATTACTTTGGTTATGTTGGAATTTAAATACACCTAGACATTGTAGGTTGCTTTTATATGTTTGTGAACTAAAACAAGCTTTTTGCAATGGAACATTTGTATCCATCCTTGTTTAAGCTGATGCCATACTTCCCACACTTGCTGAGTACGACATGTGCTCACCCTTGCTATTACCACATTAATTCAGCTACAAGAAATATTTTGGAAGAACCTGAAGGTCTAGGCGTGTGTACTACTATCGATTGCTTGTGGAGTTGGAGTCGCCTACACTAGTTTGTTTTCTGCTGCAATAGATTCAAGGTATTTATATTATTCCTGACATGGTTAAATTTTGAATATCATTTGTGATGCACTTGTGTATGTGTGATGACCATCATGGGTAAAAATACACTGAATTTGGTTCATTTTTTGGAACCGGGTGTCACACCTGCATCAATGAAGCGCTTCTCGAAGGTCGCATCGACCTCATGTCGACAACTCCATCAAAAATGGAAAACCTGCAAATGAATGAAAAATACTAAGTAAAAGAATGTAGATTGAAAAAGAAATGAAACAAATGACCAACTCACCGTCCATGGGCCTTCCTGCCTCCGCTCGTGTACACGTCTTGGAGATTGATTGGCGTGTTTTCCCAATCGTAATCTTTGTTGTGTATCTTCGCGGCCTCATGTGCATACTTTTCCTAAAAACAAAGAGATCTTGTAAGCGTGTCAATTATAGCATTAGTTATAATGAAATTTATAAATTTTGAAAACTTACTAGTAGGTCATCCGCGACCTGACTGCACTGCCCAGGCTGGGAAGGGTCACTTCCCTATGACCTCTCTTCCAAACATGTGTCGGGGTGAGCTCTTGACCGGTCTATCACTCTTATATAGCCTTGTTACTGAGAAAAATTTATTATGAACACATAAATGAACTTAAAATGTACTTACCATGCGTTTAGAAGCTGTCACTGCTGTAATTGTGGTTGCCCTCGGACCTCGAGCACTGTCTTTCCTTTATGAACTTAGCGATGAAAGCATTCCTATTCCGATGTTGACAGAGAGCTCATTACGTCTCGAGTCGACCTTGTAACTAGAAAATACTAACCAGCATATATTTCATATTTCATGAATGCAGTTTACATACATAGTTATTTTAAATAATTAAAAAAAAACTTACCTCCGCGTACTGCTCCTCTGTCAAGTACGTGTTGGTGTCCTTCCTAAATGGACCGCCTTCCTGCTGCTGCTGCTGCCGAGGGGGCAACTTGTGGTACGCGTTCATTTCCTGATTTGGGCGTTCGACAATGCTGCCATCGCGAGCTTCCGAGCGTTGTGGTGGAACACGCGTCACGCGTGCTCCTCAATGCTCGGTTTCTGTACCTAGTACCTCAGCTTTAAGAAAACAAACATTTATGTGATATGCATTAATAATTTAAATGAGTTGAAAAAAATAAATAGTTAAAATTACCATAAAATTGTTCCACACTGCTCCTTGAAGGGTGTTGTGGACCTCGTGAGAGACACGAGCGTAGTCATCCCACAATAGACCAGGGAAACCATCAATGACACTGTGGTAGTGCAACTTAACTAAAGCCCCCAAGACACCGTTAACCTGCATGTGGTGTTTGTGGCTCGTGAACGAAGAGTCGTACCAAGTTTCGCTAAATTTGTTATCTCATTAAGTACCGAAAGGCAACATCTAATATTTAATACTATACGATTTTTTACTTGTCTTTGACTGGACGGATAGTGATTTGCTGACTAGGAACCAGAGGTGGAGCCGCAAAGTGGGTCCTCCTTGTTCGTCGTCTCTACGGTGCTGTTGACGTTCCTTACATCACAGATAAAAATCCACAAGCGCACAAAAACTGTCGTATAGCACTTCCCCTTAAGAGAGTATTCCCAAGGGTATCGAATCCAAGGAACGTGTGTTAATCTTACGAACTAATCCACCCGAGGACACAAATTTGTTTGGTAGGTAAGGAAGAGAGAGGAATTCAAAGTGTTGATTCTAATTCGAAGGAATTTGCGATCGATACTTGCTTCGGGCACGTGTTTACCCCTAGCAACACTAGGCGACTCCCGCCAAGAGCCTATGGCATAGCCGAACGTGGAGGATTATAAAGGACATATAGGGCTGTTGATGAGTTGGTTTAGGCCTGATCTTTCGAAAGATAAGTCGATTGGAGTGGAGAACTCGACGTTGATGATCCGCGACACTTGAGCAGTTCGAATACCCATGCAATCACTACACCACTGCTCTGTTGGTTATCAACCGTGCGGCAGACGCTTGACCTCACCAAGAAGGCTAATCCCTGCAAGTGAACCGAGAACACAAGCAAGAACATAGAAGACACGATCTGAAATTGAGAAGTTGGAGTCTCACAAACCGTAGAACGGAGAAATTGTTATTCTAAGAAAAATCCACCGAATATGACTAGCGGCTGCAGTATTTAAAGGCTAGGGTTTGGCCAAAATGCGATTAGACGCCTCCCTAAGGGACTCTTATGTGATACAAGGCCCAAAGGCCCGATTCGGTGGTGCAGCACCGGATAGAAATCTGGACTCGATTAGTTTCAATGATTCCCAATGACTCCAGAGGAATTTTGAGGAGGGACCAGAACCATTGGAAAGTTTATCTTCTCCTCTTTCCGTGCATATGTAGAATGTTGAAAATGGAGCCTGTATACCTCCTGGGTGTCCCTTTTAAGGTGGACTGCTCCTGGACTCCGAGTTGAACTCGACTTCGAGTTGTAAATTGCTTCCATCAACTTGTGGACGTCCCAGCTGGTTCTCCATGCTCCCAAGGCCTCTTTCCATCACTTGTTGATCTTCTCCATTATTCCTAATAACAATTAAATAATCACATAACAATCTATTCTCAAACTCACATGCAAAAGAAGTTAGGACCGAATTCACCTACTGATTTATTAATCGTGCTCGTGCTCTTGTGATTGGTCCTTGCATTTCAATGTGTGCCTTCGTTATTGTGATGTCCTCATCATCCTCCCCCTCTTGAATTGGAGTCATCCTCGACTCAAGTTCATCTTCTTCTCCCAAGTACGGTCGCAAATCTGAAATGTTAAATGTAGGACTAACCAAAAATTGGGAGGCAATTTAAGCTTAAATGAATTATCATTAATCTTTTCAACAATCTCAAAAGGACTAGCAGCTCGTGCATAAGTTTAGATTTTCTCAAGTCGGGGAATCGCTCTTTTCTCAAATGTAACCACACCAAGTCACCCGGTTCAAGTTTTACTTCTTTTCTACCTTTACTACCTGCAATCCTATACTTCTCATTCATCATCTCAATATTTTTCTTTGTAGTTTCATGCATCTTAATAATGAATTCAGATCGTTGTGTAGCATCTAAATTTTTGGTTTCAGAAGGAGGCAAAGGTAGCAAATCAATAGGAACACGGGGGGTTGAAACCATACAATACCTGGAATGGAGTTACCTTTGTCATGGAGTGAACAGATCTGTTGTAAGCAAATTATATATGTGGTAAACACTCCTCCCCACAACTTCAAATTTGTTTTCAAGACAGCCCGCAACATAGTAGATAAAGTACGATTAACTACCTCGGTTTGTCCATCCATTTGTGGCTGACATGTAGTTGAAAACAGCAACTTGGTTCCCAATTTATACCACAAAGTTCTCCAAAACTGAATTAAATTTTTTGCAACACGATCAGAAACAATGGTATTTGGCACTCCATGTAAATGAACAATTTTCGTGATAAATAAATCAGTAATTTGTGAGGCATTATCATTCTTATGACAAGGTATAAAGTGTGCCATTTTGGAGAAATGATAAATAACTAATAAAATACTATCCCTTCCCCTCTTAGTCCTGGGCAATCCCAAAACAAAGTCCATAGAAATATCCTCCCAAGGTACAATAGGAGCAGGAAGAGGCATATAAAGACCATGTGGGTTAAGGCGAGACTTAGCTTTATTGCAAGTAGTACGTGACATGTAGCACTCAACATCACGCCTCATCTTTGGCCAAAAGAAGTGTGTGGACAGCACGTCTTCAGTTTTCTTCACTCCAAAATGTCCTATCAAACCTCCTCCATGTGCTTCCTGCAAAAGTAATAGACGAACGGAGCTAGCTGGAATGCATAGCTTGTTAGCACGATAGAGGAGACCCTCTTGCAGCACATATTTATTCCAAGTTCTTCCTTCTCTACGATTTCCAAAAGCATCTTTGAAGTACAAATCAGTAGGATATAATGCTTTAATTGTTTCCAAACCAAAGATTTTATCACCAAGTTGGGACAACATGGTATAACGCCTAGATAATGCATCGGCAATGACATTTTCCTTCCCTTTATTATGCTTAATGATGTATGGAAACGACTCTATGAACTCAATCCATTTAGCATCTCGTTTATTCAGATTGGTTTGACACTTAAGATACTTCAATGATTCATGCTCGGAATGTATGACAAACTCCTTACACCAAAGATAATGTTGCCAAGTTTGTAATACTCGCACTATGTGAATGTGGCCTAGAGGGGGGGGGGGGGGGGTTGAATAGGCCTTTTTGAATTTTGTCGGAACCTATAACACTTTACAACTAGATCAAATCTCGAGATATCGACTATTCTGGTCAAGTGCAGACTAGTCCGGTGTGTACCGACCAGGCTAATCAAATTTGATCGATTAACTTGATTCTAGGATGTAAACAACGGAATTATACTTGTAATTTAAGTGTTGCACAAGTATAAACTAGGGTGTATCACAATTTAATCTTAAAATCAATGTTTCAACGTAAAGTGAGCATGATTGAACTAAACCCTAGATGTATATATGAAATGTAAGAACAATGGGCGCAAAGAAATAACACAATGTTTTTATCCCGTGGTCTGGTTCCCAAAGAGGCAACCTACGTCCACGTTGAGGAGTCCACAAAAGGATGGGGTCTTCTCCAACCCTACCCTCGTCAGATCGCCACGAAGGCCAATCCTCTTCACTTATCACAAAGGGTAAATAACCAAATTCAAGGGGCCTTCTCACACGTTGAGGGCTCCCCAAGATTACAACAAGAACTCCACCAAGAACACAATCGAAGGATTACAATGAAAATCATAGGAGTGTGTTAGGTAATCAAACTAAGAGCTCAATGAGTGATGAACCGTGTCTCTCCAATGTTCCAAAGGGTATCCTCAAGGGATTGATCTTTGTTGCTTTTGATTTCATGGAGAGATGTGTTTTTGAGCCTCTTGGGAGGTGTGACGGCGCAGGGGGTCGAGAGTTGTAAAAGTTGGGTTGTGCACATCTATTTATATGGGGTTTCTAAAAGTGACCGTTAGGGTTTAGAAATATCGGACTAGTCCGTGGTGGACACCGGACTAGTCTGTTGTGTTGTGTGTAGCAAACCCTAGGTGTCTCGAAATATCGGACTAGCCGGCTAGAAGCGGGCTTGTCCGATTTTGCTTCTGGAAATCTTCAGACTGGTCCGATAATCATCAGACTTGTCCGGAACAGTGAAACCCTAAGGGAATTGGGTGACAAGTCCGCACTTGGAGGACTTGTCCGATTTAGGTTAGAGGGTTTTCGGACTAGTCCGTGCCAATATCGGACTTGTCCGATTTTCATCAGAATAATATCGGAATAGTCCGCTGTGTGATCGGACTTGTCCGATTTTGTGCAACTTGTCAAGTGTTTTGAGGAGTAGTCCGCACTGGGGAGGACTAGTCCGATTCTAGTCAGAGAGATATCAGACTAGTCTGTGGTGATATCGGACATGTCCGATCTTGTGCAGAAATATATCGGACTAGTCCGGACCTTTATAAACTTATGCAATGTGTGTGATTATTTGTTCTTCAGCTATTGGGTCGTGTTTCCTTAACACACTCCATACATGATGATCTACTACACTTGTTCCTTGAGCTCTTTTCCACATTACTCCCCATTCTCCCTTCATTTTCCCATCAGAACCCGTGCTCATCTCAACAAAGTGGTTAGGATCTCATTTGCTTGTCATAAATCATCCAAAACCCAAAAGGGATTCTGGATGCACTTTCAATCTCCCCCTTTTTGGTGATTGATGACAACGAATTGAGATTTCACAAAATATGATAAGAAGTCGAGATTTTCATAAAGTATGCACATATGCGTTTAAAATGCATTAAGCAATGAAAACATGATCCATATGTGCATTCTTTATGGTGGGATGCATAACTAAGTGCATTGAAACAATGAGAATGACATAATTGACATTAACACACCAACAAATGGCATATATGTCATTCTAGGACCAAAATCACAGATTTCATCAATTACTTCATAAGTATTTCAAAACATTGCATCACAGGACCATAAGTATCATAAGAGCATATTAAAAGTTTTACAACCCAGCAAATAGACAAAAAGCATAAAAAGAAGCTCTCCTCGCATCCTACAGCTAAGACCTAAGACTCCCCTCAATCTCTCCCCCTTTGGTATCAAGACACCAAAAAGAGGGAAAGGGGGACCTAAAGTCTTCAAGCCTCGCTGTCGGTCCTCTCATCGTCTTCGTCTTCATCTTCGGGCTGATGAGAAGGAGGAGGTGGAACGGAGCCACTCGAACCCCCAATGCCAAAATAGGCAAGCTCGGAGGGAGTCAAGGGCCCGAGCTCGGTGTAGTCAGAGTCGGAGTCATCAGAAATTACTGGAGATCCAATGTGCTTGATCTCCAGTTTTTGGCAAATCTACTTCACATTTTCCTTGACATACTTCATGTCAGCCTTTCTTCTCTTGTTAAGCTTGTGGGCCTTCACCTCGGCCTTTTTGCAGGAGGCAAAAATAGCAGCCAGGTACTTGAAGATGCCACTTACAGATCCCTTTTGAGGAGCTGCCCTAGTGGCAGGGGTAGCACCGGCATCTCTGCTCGCTCTCGCTGGAGCCTCTGCACTAGAAACAGGAGACGGAGCAGCTTGATCATTTGCTTTTTGAGGCTTCTGAGGCCTCAATGGTGTGTGCTCCACATCTTTGACGAATTTGATGCCTGTGACCTTCTCAATCATGAACATGAGGTAGGGGGCATAGCGACAAGATCTGTTTGGAGTGCTAGAGATGTTGACCATATCATTCTAGATATAGTCAAACACATCAAACTTGCGGTCCTTGCTTATGACCTTCATCAAGGTCCGGATATAGCCCTGTACACTCCCTCCATCACCATGCTTTGGGGCAATTGTCTTCCTCAGCACTCTGTTAAGCACCACAAAGAAGGGCTTCATGTTCTTTTTTGAGGGAGGATTGAACTTCAGTGATGGGTCATATAGGAACTTCATCCTATCCTTTTCCAAGACCCCAAGGTTGTGGATCACCAGCAAGTCATTGTCGGTGTTCTCCAGGTTGAGGAGACTGGCAAACTCATCGTAGGTAATGGTGTACTTGGACCCGTGAGTCATCCAAGTCACATGCTCCTCCTCATCACTGGCAAAGTGACAAGTAGCATAGAACTGAGCTATCACTTTGTCATTCTAGTTGTACTTGAAGGCGAAGAGGTCCTTCAAGCCATGTCTCTCAGCTGCCTCGATCACCTCATCAAAGGTACAACATCTCTTCCTCTCAAGATGTGCCCAATCTATCCACTGACTGCGCACCCCTGGGGTCTTCATCTGGAGGTAGACAGACTTGTAAAAGTCTGCATAGAAGTTGCTCCAGAATATTCCGTCTGTAGCCTACCAGGATCGGTTGTCGCAATCCATATTCCTGAACTTTGTAGTTGAGTCGCTGCCCTTCCCGTTGAACCTTTCCTCTGTGGGATCCTGAGCCCCTTGCTTCAGAGCTGACAACTTTAGAGGGGCAATCGGGCCCGTTGCGATCCATTTTCCTTTCCCTTTTGCTTGGCGAGCACTTGCCGAGCTAGGGCCACCACAAGTGGAGTCCCTGGAAGCAGGCACCTTGCATTGAGCCACCCTTTTATGAGACTGAGGAGGGGAGGGGGCTGGCTCGGAAGGGCGCTTCTTGTTTTGGCCCGTCGAGGACCGAAGTAGGGCTTCTTGGTCCATCTCGACATCGAAGTCGGAAACTTCGTCGTGAGAGTTCGACATGACCTGAGAATGGATTGCACAAGGTATTGATGAGAATAGATGACAAGGAATTGCATTGAGGGATTAATTAGTTAGGGTTGAGTTTAGAAAAATCGGAAAAGTCCGGTGTACATACACAGACTAGTCCGGGTGAACGAACTTGTTCGTGTATTTACCGGACTAGTCCGGTATTCCTCCTCAAGAACGCTAACTATGAGACAAATTGAGTTGCTCAATGCAAAACTAGCCTAACAATAATGTAATAATCAAGGACACTAGTATTAGGTGAAAGAAGCTAGGATATTCATTCAACAATGATGAAAATGGAGATTTCTAGGGTTTGGGGAAAATTACCGAAAAATCGCTTGAATCTCGGAGAGGAGGGTGTTGAAGGCAAGACAAGTCCGTGGACTTCAATCCCTAAGTGAAGGAGCTTGATTTCCACCCAAACTTGGAGCTTTTTGGTGGAGGAGTCGCCAAATCGCCTTGGGGAGCTCGAGCGTGGAAAGAGAAAGCTCGAGGCAAGTGTGGGGGTGAGGAAAATAGGATTTGGCGGCGGCTAGGGTTATGGACAAAAAAAAATCGGACAAGTCCAAACTTTTCCAGAGGCTATATCGGACTAGTCCGTGGTTTGCCAGACTAGTCCGGCCTAACCGGCGCTCTACGGACTAGTCTGCTTGGGCAGACTCGTCCGTGTAACGTGGTCACCAGGGAAGAAATTCCTAGCCCATTTGTATATATTCGAAGGTACTTATTTAGAAAATAGGGAGGCAAATCAAATCAAATAATCTTGATGAATATGATCAGTAAGCATACACCAATCAAGCAATGACCATAATTCACCAAGATTTAGTAATTGATATAGTTTTTCAGAGAAAATTGAGAGAGATGATTTTCACAATCCAATCAACATATTTTGAATAATTCATACAGGTATGCAAATTTTCAAGCCACATTCCGAGCGTCAAGGATGTTTAGTTCATTTCGAAGCTCGCAAAAGCATTTTTCATCAAGTGGCTTGGTGAATATGTAGGCTAATTGCGTTTTGGTGTTGACATGGGAAATGGCTATATCTTCTTTCATGGAGTGGTCTCTCAAGAAGTAATGTCGGATGTCAATGTGTTTGGTTCTAGAGTGCTCAAATGGATTATGGGCAATTTTAATGGCACTCTCATTATCACAAAGGAGTGGAATACGGTTCATATTGTAACCGTAATCCCTTAGAGTTTGTCGCATCCAAAGGAGTTGCGCACAACAACTCCCGGCTGCAACATTCTCCACTTCGGTTCTGGATAAGGCAATGGAGTTTTGTTTCTTGGAGGACCAAGAAGCTAGGAATCTACCTTGGAATTGGCATGTATCTGATGTACTTTTTCTATCTAATTTGCATCTGGCATAATCTGCATCGGAGTAACCAATGAGATTGAATTTTGAGCCTTTTGGATACCAAAGACCAAGGTTGGGTGTACGAACTAAATATCTCAAGATCCTTTTTACGGCTGTCAAGTGACACTCCTTAGGATTGGCTTGAAATCTTGCACACAAACATACACTCAACATAATGTCTGACCTAGATGCACATAAGTAGAGTAAAGATCCAACAATGAGGGAGTGATATACCTTTTGATCAATGTGTGGTCCATCTTCATTGAGATCCAAGTGGCCATTCGTTGCCATGGGAGTCTTTATGGGCTTCGCCTTGTCCATTCCAAACATCTTGAGTATGTCTTGAGTGTACTTAGTTTGGCTTATGAACGTCCCTTCCTTTTGTTGCCTCACTTGGAATCCCAAGAAGTACTTTATCTCTCCCATCATAGACATCTCAAAATTATCTGTCATAATTTTACTAAATTCCTCACAAAAAGATTTGTTAGTTGAACCAAAGATTATATCATCAACATAGATTTGACAAACAAAGAGATCATTGTCAAAGTTCTTTGTAAACAATGTATTATCTACTTTACCGATCTTAAAGCCATTTTCAATTAAGAAATCTCTAAGACACTCATACCAAGATTTAGGAGCTTGTTTGAGGCCGTAGAGAGCCTTAGACAATTTAAACACGTGATCAGGGAACTCTTCATCTTCAAACCCGGGGGGGGGGGGGGGGGGGGGGGTTGCTCCACATACACCTCCTCCTTGATTGGTCCGTTGCAGAAGGCGCTTTTCACATCCATTTGATAAAGCTTGAAATCTTGGTGAGTAGCATATGCAAGTAATATTCTAATGGACTCAAGTCTAGCTATGGGAGCAAAGGTCTCATCGAAATCCAAAGCTTCGACTTGTGAATAACCTTTGGACAAAAGTTGTGCCTTGTTCCTTGTCACCAACCCATGTTCGTCTTGTTTGTTATGGAAGACCCATTTGGTGGCGACGACGTTGGATTTTGGGTCTTCGACTAGTTCCCACACCTCGTTTCTTTTGAAATTGTTGAGTTCTTCTTGCATGGCCACTACCCAGTCCGGATCCTTCAATGCATCCTCAACCCTCGTGGTTCCAAAAAGGACACAAACGAGTAATGCTCAAAAAAATTAGCTATGCGAGATCTAATATTTACTCCCTTTTGGATGTCACCAAATAGGTTGTTGATTGGGTGATTCCTTTGGATGCATTGGTGTACTCTTGGGTGTGGTACTTGCTGTCTTGAATCATCATGATCATCTTCTTCTCCCTCTAAATGGTTGCCCTCATTGACTTGTTGATCATCTTCACTTTCTTGAGGTTGATCTTGTATAGAAGCTCCCCCTTGATCATTGGTCTCCTCTTATGGTTCGTTTTCATCATGCATATGTAGAGGTGGCTCTTGTGGTCGAACTTCGCCTAATGTCATTCTTCTAAATGCTTGACAAGGAGCTTCTTCTTTATCTAGCACACATGGATCAACTTGCTCCTTTTGGGAGCCATTAGTTTCATCGAACACTACGTCACGTGCTACTTCGACAAGTCCGGAGGTCTTATCGTAGACACGATAGGCGTAAGTGTTCGAATCATAACCAAGCAATAAACCTTCATCGGACTTCAAAGCGAACTTTGATGTCCTAGGATTCTTGTTCAAAATATAACATTTGGAACCGAAAACTCGAAAATATGAAATATTAGGCTTGTTACTCGTGAGTAGCTCATAGGATGTCTTCTTGAGTAGTCGATGAAGATAAAGTCGATTTATGGCGTGGCAAGCGGTGTTGACCGTTTCCGCCCAATATCGATCCGAGGTCTTGTACTCATCAAGCATTGTTCTCGCCATCTCTATGAGGGTTCGGTTCTTTCTTTCGGAAAATCCGTTTTGTTGAGGGGGGTAAGGAGCTGAAAACTCGTGTTTTATGTCTTCTTCATCTAGGTACTCCTCCACTTGTGTGCTCTTGAAATCCGTGTCGTTGTTGCTTCGAATGTTCTTGATTGTCAATGAGAATTCATTCTGAGCTCGCTTGAAGAACTTCTTGAGTATTCCTTGTGTTTATGACTTATCATGCAAAAAGAAAACCCAAGTGAAGCGAGAAAAATCGTCAACAACTACTAAACCATATTTGTTACAGTCGATGCTTATGTAAGCAATTGGACCAAATAAGTCCATGTGAAGTAGCTCGAGCGGTCTTGTTGTATTCATGACATTCTTTGCGAGATGAGGTGCTCCAACTTGCTTCCCGGCTTGGCACGCGCTACAAGGCATGTCTTTCTCAAAAACAACATCCTTCAAACCTCGGATGTGGTCGCCCTTGAGGAGTTTTTAAAGGTTCCTCATACCAACATGCGCTAGCCGTCTATGCCACAGCCAACCCATGTTGGTCTTTGCAATCAAGCATGTGTCAAGTTTGGCTTTATCCTTGTTGAAGTCAACAAGATAAAGCTTTCCATTTAACATACCCTTGAAGGCATTGGAACCATCACTCCTCCCAGAGACGGTGACACCCTCGTTAGTGAACAAGCATTTATAACCTTTGTCACATAATTGAGATATGGACAACAGGTTATAATCCAAGGAATCAACATGTAATACGTGAGAAAGAGTGTGTTTAGATGATATGGCGATTTTACCAGTATCGAGCACCTTTCCTTGACTATTGTCTCCAAAATAGATGCCCTCGTTTGGATCCTCATTTTCTTCATACTCAACAAACATTCTTCTTTCTCCGGTCATATGGTTGGTGCAGCCACTGTCTATCACCCATTTGGATCCACCGTAGGAATAGGTCCGCAAAAACAAATTATGCCTTGGTTTTAGGTACCCAAGCTTGCTTGTGTCCTTTTAGGTTAGTCACAAGGGATTTGGGCACCCACACATGAGATTTGGTGTTCTCATGGTGTGGCCCAACATAATGAGCATAAACTCTTCCATAATTACTTCTCATCAAGACATAAGATGCATTAAAAGTTCTAAACAACAACTGTTGTTGTTTATACACAGGACTAGTCTGGGAGACCGGACTTGTCCGGATCCCGACCGGACTAGTCTGGTGATCATGCGTGTTGAATTCATTAATTTTGGATTTTCCAGTTTGAGAGGGTCTTCCTTTTGCAAAGACATTGCTCTCCTTGTTATTCTTATGGCTTCTAGCATGTTGCTTTTACCATAAGAGTAACCAATGCCATATTTAACATTTGGAGGTCTTGCCATATTTCTCATTATGTGCCGGAAGGTGTTATGATCTTGAAGAGGCAAGAATTTGAGAACTTGAGACAAGGAAAATCAAGCGTGAGTGAATATCTCAATAAGTTCACTCAACTCTCAAGATATGCGCCTGATGATGTTAGCCGGGACAAACAGAAGCAATACTTGTTCATGAGGGGATTGAACAATACGATCCAAGTGCAATTGCTCAACTGTGATTATGTCAATTTTCAGAAGCTTGTGGACAAAGCAATTGTGGTTGAGAACAAGGTCCGTGAGATGGAGCAAGAAATCAAGAGGAAGGCGCCATATCAAGGACAGCAACAAGGAAGTAATGTGCGCCCTTGCTTTGCGCCACCCAATGCGCCTCATTACAGCTCCTCTATTCCTACTCAGCGCCCTGGTTATGCACCGCGCCCAACTCAGTTTGTGCAGCAGCGCCCTGTCATGCAAGCACCTAGGCCTCCGATGCCTTATGCACCTCGTGCTGATTTTCCTGGAGCCAATGTTCAAAACCATGCTCGTTCCAATAATTCTGGTGGAGTTAAGAAGTGCTATACTTGTGGAGAAGCTGGACACTTTGCACATCAATGTCCTAAGTCGGGCCTTGGTCAAGGAAGCAATGCATCGAGGCAAAACCCAAGACCTAATGGAGGACAGCCACAAGGAAGCTGTGGACAGCAAAATTTTGCTCGTGGCAACGTGAACCATGTCTCTAGGGACGATGCTCAACAAGCGGATGACGTGGTCATTGGTATGTTTCTCGCCAACTCCAACCCCACGACTATGTTATTTGATTCTGGAGCATCGCATTCATTCATTGCATCGAAGTATGTTGCCAAGTATAGTTTGCCTATCTCTCATATGAAGTTTACTCTGTTGGTTAAGTCTCCTGGAGGAGAGATGAGGACAAATATAGTATGTCCAAAAGTAAGCCTTAGAATAAGGGGGGTAGACTTCTCCGCCAACCTCATTGTTTTAGATTCTCAAGGGTTGGATATTATACTTGGTATGGACTGGTAGAGGAAGCACAATGGAGTTATTGAATGTGCCACCAAGACGGTGAAGTTGACCAATGAGGAAGGGATCACCGTAGAATTTGAAGCATCTCAAACCGCACCAAAGCAATTGGAATTGAATCATATGGACGGTGTCACAATTGAGGAGATTCCGGTTGTATGTGAATTTTTGGATGTGTTTTCGGATGAGTTGCCAGGTATGCCACCCGATCGAGACATTGAGTTTGTTATTGATTTAATACCTGGAACTGCACCTATAGCTAAGAGGCCGTATAGGATGCCTCCTATGGAATTAGCGGAGCTCAAGAAACAAATTCAAGAGCAATTAGAGAAGGGTTTTATTCGCCCTAGCTCTTCACCTTGGGGAGCGCCCGTTCTATTTGTGGACAAGAAGGACGGATCCCAAAGGATGTGCGTGGATTACCGAGCTCTCAACGAGGTAACAATCAAGAACAAGTACACCTTGCCACGCATAGAAGACTTGTTTGATCAGATGAAGGGTGCTTGTGTCTTCTCTAAGATTGACTTGAAGTCAGGATACTTTCAAATGAAAATTAGACCATCGGACATACCCAAGACAGCTTTTAGGACACGGTATGGATCTTATGAGTACACCGTGATGTCTTTTGGATTGACAAATGCACCTGCCTACTTTATGTACCTCATGAATAAGGTCTTCATGGAGTACTTAGATAAGTTCGTTGTGGTGTTTATTGATGATATTATGATCTACTCGAAGGATGAGAAGGAACATGAGGAACACTTGAGGCTTACGTTGCAGAAATTGAGGGAGCATCAATTGTATGCCAAGTTCAGTAAATGTCAATTCTGATTACGGGAAGTTTCCTTCTTAGGCCATATTATTTCCGGAGGAGGAGTATCAGTTGACCCAGGGAAGGTGAGAGATGTGCTTAAGTGGGAACCGCCACAGAATGTCAAGGAAATTCGGAGTTTCCATGGGATGGCTGGATATTACCGTCGATTCATCAAGGACTTTTCCAAGATAGCCAAGCCTATGATGGAGTTGCTAACGAAGGGAAAGGCGTTCCAATGGACTGAAGCTTGTCAGAATAGTTTTGAGGAGTTGAAGAAGAGGTTGACAACAGCCCCGGTTTTGGTATTGCCGGATGTAAGTAAGAGTTTTGACATTTATCGCGATGCATCAAGACAAGGGCTCGGGTGTGTATTGATGCAAGAAGGTCAAGTGGTCACCTATGCGTCAAGACAATTGAAGAAACATGAGCAGAATTACCCCACGCATGATCTTGAACTAGCAGCCGTGGTACATGCATTGAAGATTTGGAGACACTATATTCTTGGACATAGGTGTGAAATTTACACGGATCATAAGAGTTTGAAGTATATTTTCACACAAACGGATCTAAACTTGAGGCAACGAAGATGGTTGGAGCTCATCAAAGATTATGATTTGGGGATCAACTATTATCCGGGAAAAGCCAATGTAGTGGCCGATGCTTTGAGTAGAAAGGGAGTAAGCCATCAACTTACAGTTCGAGAGTTACCGTCCGAGTTATGCAAGGAGTTTGAACGGTTGAACCTTGGGTTTGTAAACGAGATGGAGATGATGGAGTTAAACCCAACCTTGGAGCAAGAAATTCGAGAGGCGCAAACCACAGATGAGGAGATCAAGGAAATCAAGGAAAGAACCGAAGAAGGGAGAGAATTCAGATTTGAAAAGGATGAACATGGTACCTTATGGCTTGGAAAGAGGATCGTTGTGCCTAATGTAAAGCATACTCGGGAGACAATATTAAAGGAGGCACATGACTCGCCTTACTCGATTCACCCCGGTTGTACGAAGATGTACAAGGACTTGAAGACTTGCTATTGGTGGGATAGCATGAAAAAGGACATAGCTGAATATGTAGCATTATGTGATGTGTGCCAACGAGTCAAGGCGGAACATCAAAGGCCAGCCGGATTATTGCAACCGTTGAAGATTCCGTAATGGAAGTGGGAAGAAATTGGTATGGACTTCATAGTTGGGTTACCGCGTACTCAGTCCGGGTATGACTCAATTTGGGTAATTGTGGATCGCTTAACCAAGTCAGCTCATTTTGTCCCTGTGAAGACCAAGTATACAGCTGCACGATTGGCCGAAATATACATGGAGCATATTGTGTGTCGACATGGAGTCCCTAAGAAGATAGTCTCAGATAGAGGTTCTCAATTTACCTCCAGATTTGGCAAAAATTGCATGAAGCTTTGGGAACGAGGTTGAATTTTAGTTCAGCATATCATCCTCAAACGGATGGACAAATCGAGAGGACCAATCAGATTTTGGAGGACATGTTAAGAGCTTGTGCTTTAAAGCATGGGAAAAGTTGGGACAAAAGCTTGCCATACGCAGAATTTTCATACAACAATAGTTACCAAGCAAGCATGAAAATGTCACCATATGAAGCGCTTTATGGGAGGAAGTGTAGGACACCTTTATTCTGGAATGAGGCAGGAGAAACTCAAGTATTTGGTCCGGACGTGTTGCAAGAAGCCGAAAAGCAAGTCCAAATAATTCGTGGAAACTTGAGGGCTGCCCAATCAAGGCAAAAAGGCTATGCGGATAATAGGAGAAGGAAATTAGCCTTTGATATAGGAGATTTTGTTTACCTCAAGGTGTCACAAATGAGAGGTCATAAGAGGTTTAACATAAGAGGCAAGCTCGCACCTCGTTATATTGGACCATTCAAGATTTTGGACAAAAGAGGAGAAGTAGCATATAAGTTGGAGATGCCAGCTCATCTTTCAGACGTACATGATGTGTTTCATGTTTCCCAACTCAAGAAGTGTCTCAGGGTACCGGAAGATCAAGTGCCAATGGAAGAATTGGAACTAGAGGAAGATTTGACGTATGCCGAGCGACCGGTCAAAATCTTGGAAACCAAGGAGAGAGTCACAAGGAACAAGGTGATTCGATGGTGTAAAGTCCAATGGAAGCACCATACCGAAAAAGAAGCAACTTGGGAGCTAGAAGATGATCTCAAGAAGGAATTTCCCTATCTCTTCTCTTCCGCGTCGAATCTCGAGGGCGAGATTCATTTTAAGGGGGGTAGGTTTCTAACACCCTCATTTTCATGCAACATGCCCTACATGCACTCATATACATGTTTAACATTAACCCATAACAAGAGGAACAAGTTTAAAATTGATTTGGAGTAAAACCGCACTTAAAACGCAGGAAAGTGCGGACTAGTCCGGTTTTGCTGAGGACTAGTCCGATTTCTCTCTGTCTAAAAACGGACTTGTCTGTTTTTGCTGCGGATTAGTCCGATATTTGCCTCTGGACAACTTCGAACTTGTCCGATTTTGTGCGGACTAGTCCGGTATTCCATGAATCCTTGAAAATTTGCTAAGTCCCTGGACTTTTCTGGACTAGTCCGGTGTTCCAGCGGACTTGTCCGTTTTCCTTTCTGACTAAGATCGGACTTGTTCGATTTTTGGCCAGACTTGTCCGATTTTCTCTCTGGACGACTTCGGACTAGTCCGGTCCTGTTCGGACTTGTCCGATATTTCGTGACTCTGAGATTGACCTTTTGTTTTACGACTTGTTTCTTGGGTTTCACGTCAAGTGGGCCTAGGGACGTCGTGCCCAACTCTTTTAGAGCCCATGTGGGACTCTAAACCAGCCTCTACTCATCCTAAACTCGAAATCCATCTAACCCTAGCCTCCACGTCTATATAAACAACCCCACCCCTTGGTTTGACATCTATTTGCCACTTTTCCACCCACCCAAACCCTAGTTCGTGGGGATCCACCATCAAGGAGGGAGGAGAAGATCCCAAACAAGAAGAAGAAGAGGAGGAAACGAAGGAGGATCAAGATCTCCACCAAGTTTCGTCCTTCACCACCAATTCATCTCCAAGTTCATCACCAACCCTAGATCATCAAGATCCAAGTGTTACCTCCAAGTTTCTTGGTTCATTGGAGTTCTAAACACCTGGTATACCTTCTATTCTCTTTTCCTTATGTGAATTCAACCCCTAATCTCCAAATTCACGTCGATCTAGAAAACCCTAATCTGCTGATCTCGTCAAGTGCGGACTTGTCCGGTCCCTAGCGGACTAGTCCGATCTTTCTGGTTAAATTGTGTTGAATTAATTCTAAAATTTGATCTAATCGACCCCAAACCTGTATAAACTTGTTAAAATCTATTAGAGCTAGTTAGTGATCATTAAAAGCAATCTAGTGACAAGTTCTACCTTGCATTGCATCAATCATGCATGTCATGTCATGTTGAGTAATATTTGTGCACTCTTTGGTTGTGTTTCTTGTCTTGTATGTTTATTGTGTGGATTAGACGGATTTGCGTTAGAGAGTGCCACGGAGGATCTACAACATCAAGAGTTTGAAGGCTTTGACCCTAATCAACAGCAAGAGCAAGGCAAGTGTCCTTGAAGCATATTGATCCTGTTTTTTTAAAATAAATGTTTTGTCTGCAAAACTGCATGCTTGTGTCAAATTGATGGGAAATCCTATGGTAGGAAGTTTACTAGATTTGCTAAACCACCCTTGTCACCTGGAATTTATGGTAGAGAGTCGGGAAGGGATTTTACCTTTTTGCTTCGCTTCATCGACTGGGATGGGAAACAACTATATCACTCAATTTAATTATGTATGGATGAGATTATGGTTAACATGAACTGGTTAAACATGGTATGGTAATGGATGATCTAAGCAAGCCTGGTATGTGGATGGGTTGGATGTTATGGTAGTTTGCTTGCTTTAGATCTAAGGACTGGTTCATGCGAGAATAAGCCAGGACTACAGTGCCACCACGAGGCCAAGTATGGGTGCGGCGTAGCTGATTAATTAGGGCTTTGCTAGTGCTGTTTGAACCATTGTGGATGCCCGGGGAAGGGGTAGTCGGATTGGGTTTGTTGATGATTGGTGCGACTACCCTTGGATCCGAATGGCTCAAGAGGGGGCCCTTGGTTGAAGATGTGCTCTGCGGGAGACATCGCCACCGGTGAAACCTCAGTGGGGTCTAAATAGGCTAGTAATCCCTTT
Source organism: Tuctoria greenei (assembly GCA_036927565.1). Taxonomy (NCBI): domain Eukaryota; kingdom Viridiplantae; phylum Streptophyta; class Magnoliopsida; order Poales; family Poaceae; genus Tuctoria; species Tuctoria greenei. Next base: position 205,568,100 of record JAYESD010000001.1, read on the forward strand.
GTAAAGGCTATTTTGTGATCTCTTGGCCACACACCAACGGAAGTGTGTAATGTGACCGACGGGTCATGGGCATAAGGGAGGTTCTTAGTCGCCGAAGGGTGATGAAATCACGAACACGTGGGTAAAGAGGTACAAACTCTGCAGAGTTAACTAAAACTATCATGATAGCCGTGCTCCCGGTTATGAGCACCTGGACAACTTCCATGATTAGAGGCAAATTGGAATTTGGGATGGTTATGGTTTGGTAATGGTTATGGCTGGTTATGAGTTTATCTCTGGTATTGAATCTGGTTATTGGCAATGGTGAAATCCGGAATTTTTGATGATGGTAATGAATTCAGATTTAGTATTACGGTATTACTTATGATTATGATGGGTTTACTTCACATACTTATACTATATGCTTTTCAAATGTTTTAATGTACTCTTCAGCACTTTGCCGTTATTATTGTCGACATTTGAATAAGCCACATGTCATACTTTCCACACTTGCTGAGTACGACATGTACTCACTCTTGCAATCCCCCACCCCAACAGTTGCAGGTCAGGATTGGGAGTTTAATGGCGATAATGCGGAGTTCTAGGCCGTGTCTACCGTCAGCTTTGCCTGTGGTGTTGATTGGAGTTGCGCATGCATACCCTGTCGCTTATGTTGCATAGTTGCTTAGTTTGCTTAATTAGTTTATTTTCGCTGCATTAGTTGAACTTGCCATTAATATTCATTGGAGCTTGGATTCGAGGATAATATGGTTTGTCTAATAAAATTTGGTTAATTAATCTTGTCTTGTGGTAATTTTCTGTATACTCTTTTGTGATTGCACTCATGTATGTGTGATGAACATCCTGGGCACACATATGCGTTAGCTTGGTTCATTTTCGGAACCTGGCGTCACAATATTCCTCCTTTTGGGAGATAATCATATCTTCTTGACGATGTATCAGTTTCTCCTTCTTAACAAGTTGATCAAGTAAGAATTTCATTTTTGTGGCTGTTTTCTTATCTAACCCAATGAGCATATCTTCATTATCACTATTAATTTCACTATCACTAGAATAGGAATGCACAGAAGAGCGTTTTGTTGTTACCTTGCATTTACCTTCATTTGCCACGAGGCAAGTGCTATTCTCCTTCCATGTGCCGAGAGTAGGGAAGAGTGTGGACTTCTTGGATGTCTTCTCGATGGCTATGATGGCCATATATTCTTCTTCTTCTAATGAGGACTCATCATTTGAGTCCCACTCTTTCCCTATATGCGCTTGTTCGGCTTGTTTCTTCTTCCTGAACAATTTCTTGGGTTGAGGCTTGGCTTCTTTGGTCTTCTTCTTGTTCTCTTCATATGGGCAGTCAACTATAAAGTGGCTATACTCACCACAATTATAGCATGCCCGTCTCAACTTTGGCTTTGATCTTACCTTGTATTTTCCTTCACTTGATTTAGCGCCTTGTCTCTTCTTCATCATCTTCTTGAATTTCTTCATGAATAGTATCATGTCATCTTCATCCAAGTCACTTGTTTCATCATCACCCTCTTCTTCTAGTTGAGCTTCTCGAGCTTCTTTAGATAAGGGCTTAAGGGTGGACTTTAGAGCAGCCCCTTTCTTCTTTGCCGAGGTGAGGTTGGCAATTTCCCATGTTCAGCTTGTTTTTCCATTATCTCAAAGTTGATTATTTTCCCAAGTAGCTCATCCGGGGCCATCTTCTTGTATCCAGGGCTTTCTCGTATCATTGAGCATAAGGTGACATTTCGAGGCATGAAGGATCTAAGGATGAGATTCACTACCTCGTAGTCGCTCCACTTCTTGCTTCCGTATGCTCGCACCTTGTTGATGAGCGTCTTTAATCGGTTGTACATGTCTTGTGGCGACTCATCTTCTTCGATTGCGAACCTTATAGCTCACCTTCAATCATCTCGATCTTTTATTTTCGCACATGACGATCGCCTTCATGTGTGGTTTGCAATGTATCCCATATTTCTTTTGCGGTCTCAAGTCCATCCACCTTTATAAACTCATCCCAACTGAGCGATGAAGTGATGACTGCAGCAGCTTGAGCATTTTGTTGGATCGCTTGCTCTTGGATAGGTGTGAGCTCCTCATCATCATCAGGGATATCTATTCCTGTGCATACTACGTGACACAAACTTGGATTGAGAGAAATCAAATGCATTTTCATGTTTTTCCTCCACATTGAGTAGTCATTGCCGTCAAAGTGTGGGGCTTTTCCAAATGGAATAGATAGATAATGATTATTGTTAGAATTTAGGCGATCATAGTTAAAAGGATATCTGGAGTAGTCAGTGCGACAACTCCTCTTCTTTTTCTTCTCATCTTCGATTTTCACTTTTCCCATGGAAAGGGTTTTCTTCCTTAGGAGCGCCTTGAGTTCGAGCGTCTCCTCACCGTCATCCTCGAAGTCTTGAATGGCTTCAAGGAGCTTCTCCAATTTCTGGTTCTTGTCTTCATCAACCTTCTCTTGGTTGTTGCTCTTGTGTACATCCTTCATGTCCGACATGATCTCTTCGAGCGATTAGTCTCCTTCTTGATGAACCTTGCTCTGATAGCAATTGAATGTGGCCTAGAGGGGGGGGGGGGTTGAATAGGCCTTTTTGAATTTTGTTGGAACCTACAACACTTAAGAGCCAGATCAAATCTCGAGATATCGGACTAGTCCGGTCAAGTGCAGACTAGTCCGGTGTGTACCGACTAGGCTAATCAAATTCGATCGATTAACTTGATTCTAGGATGTAAACAACGGAATTATACTCGTAATTTAAGTGTTGCACAACTATAAACTAGGGTATATCTCAAATTAATCTTAAACTCAATGGTAAAGTGAGCACGATTGATTGAAACCCTAGACGTATATATGAAATGTAAGAACAATGGGCGCAGAGAAAGAACACAATATTTTTATCCCGTGGTTCGGTTCCCACAGAGGCAACCAACGTCCACATTGAGGAGTCCACAAAAGGACCGGGTCTTCTCCAATGCTACCCTCGTCGGATTGCCATGAAGGACAATCCTCTTCACTTATTACAAAGGGTAAATAACAAAAGTAAAGGGGCCTTCTAACACGTTGAGGGCTCCCTAAGATTAAAACAAGAAATCCACCAAGAACACACTCGAAAGATTACAATGAAAATCACAGGAGTGTGTTAGGGAATCAAACCAAGAGCTCAATGAGTGATGAACCGTGTCCCTCCAATGTTCCAAAGTGTATCCACAAGGGATTGATCTTTGTTGCTTTTGATTTTGTGGAGAGATGTGTTTTTGAGGCACTTGGGAGGTGTGACGGTGCAGGGGGTCGAGAGTTGTAAAAGTTGGGACATGCACATCTATTTATATGGGGTTTCTAAAAGTGATCGTTAGGGTTTAGGAATATCGCACTAGTCCATGGTGGACATCGTACTAGTCCGGTGTGCTGTGTGTAGCAAACCCTAGGTGTCCCGAAACATCGGACTAGTCCGACTAGAAGCGGACTTGTCCGATTTTGCTTCTGGAAATGTTTGGACTAGTCCAATAATCATTGGACTTGTCCGGAACAGTGAAACCCTATGTGAATTGGGTGACAAGTCCGCACTTGGAGGACTTGTCCGATTTAGGTCAGAGGGTTTTCGGACTAGTCCATGCCAATATCGGACTTGTCCGATTTTCATTAGAATGATATCAGACTAGTTCGTTGTGTGATCGGACTTGTCCGATTTTGTGCAACTTGTGAAGTGTTTTGAGGAGTAGTCCGCGCTGGGGAGGACTAGTCCAATTCTAGTCAGAGAGAAATCATACTAGTTCGTGGTGATATCAGACTTGTCTGATCTTGTGCAGAAAGATATCGGACTAGTCCGGTGTCAGTCGGACTAGTCCGGACTTGTATAAACTTGTGCAATGTGTGTGATTATTTGTGCTTGAGCTCTTGGGGTGAGTTTCCTTAACACACTTCATACACGATGATCTACTACACTTGTTCCATGAGCTCTTTTCCACATTGCTCCTCATTCTCCCTTCTTTTTGGCTCTTTGCTCATTTTCCCATTAGAACATGTGCTCATCTCAACAAAGTGGTTAGGATCTCATTTGCTTGTCATAAATCATCCAAAACCCACAAGGGATTCCTGGATGCACTTTCACTAAGGCATACAATTCTTTATCATAAGTGGAATAATTCAGAGAAGGACCATGAAGTTTTTCACTAAAGAAAGCAACGGGTTTACCTCCTTGTATGAGAACGCCTCCAATACCAATGCCACATGCATCGCATTCTAGCTCAAAGGTCTTGTAAAAATCAGGAAGTTGTAGCAATGGTGCTTGTGTAAGCTTTGATTTGAGTGCATCAAAAGCTTGTTGCTGCTGTTCGCACCTTCAAAATGGCACTCCCTTCATCGTTAGCTCATGTAGAGGTGCTGCAATGGTGCTGAAATCCCGCACAAAACGCCAATAAAAACCTGCAAGACCAATAAAACTACGAACCTACATGACGGCTGTTGGGGCTGGCCAGCTGGTAATTGTTTCAATTTTTTCCTCATCCATCTCAATTCCCTGCGAGGAAATGACATAGCCGTGAAACAAGACTCGATTGGTGCAAAAGACGCACTTTTTGATGTTACCAAAAAAACGTGCATCTCTCAAAACTGTAAAAACAACACGTAAATGATGAAGATGTTCATCATATGACTTGCTGTAAATGAGGATATCATCAAAGTAAACCACAACAAATTGTCCAATGAAAGCACGTAAGACCTCATTCAATAAATGCATAAAGGTGTTGGGTGCATTAGTTAAACCAAAAGGCATGACTAACCGCTCATAAAGTCCAAACTTGGTTTTAAATGCAGTTTTCCATTCATCTCCTAGTGCCATTCTAATTTGGTGGTAACCACTACACAAGTCAATTTTTGTGAAGATGATAGCACCACTCAATTAATCAAGCATGTCATTTAAGTGAGAAATAGGATAACGATATCGAATGGTGATGTTATTAATTGCTCGACAATCAACACACATGCGCCAACTACCATCTTTCTTAGGAACCAAAAGAACAGGAACGGAACAAGGGCTAATGCTTTCATGAATGTACTTGCGGTCCAAAAGATCTTGGACTTGTCGCTGAATTTCCTTAGTTTCCTCTGGATTCGCCCTGTATGCTGCACGATTTGGCAAACTTGCTCCTGGAATCAAATCGATCTTGTGTTCAATGCCTCTCATCGGTGGTAAACCATGGGGTATCTCGGAGGGAAACGCATCCTCAAACTCCTGCAAAAGGTTAGCAACAACAAGGGGCAATGCAATAAACAATTCATGAAGTGAAAACATGGCTTCTTTGCACACTAAAGCATAGAACATCCCCTTAACATCGAATAAATCAGCAAGGTCATATTTAGTTGCGAGCAACAATGGTGATTTTATCTTAATGACTTGCTGTTTTTCAGATTCTAGTTTTGTTGCTTTGCCATCACAAATTTTACTCTTATCAAAATGCACAATTTTAGCAGGAGTCATGGGGAACAAAGAGATTTTCTTTCCCTTATGCATGAGAGTATATTTATTAGTTCTACCATGATGAATAGCATCTTTATCAAATTCCCAAGGACGACCCAATAAAAGAGAACATGCATCCATAGGAACGACATCAAAATCAGCAAAATAATGGCAAGAACCAATTGAAAAATGTATTCTCTCTGTTTGTGTTACCCGAACCATACCGCTGTTGTTGAACCATTGAATCTGGTATGGATGAGGGTGTGCTCTTGTTGTCAAACCAAGTTTCTTGATAACGTCCGTGTTCACCAAGTTATTGCAGCTACCTCCATCAATTATAGTTTATACATGGCAGTCCTTGACAACGAGAAACATGTGGAAGAGGTTGTGTCATTGTAGCTTGTCGTCGGTCTCAACTTTGGAGCTCATGGCACGCTGCACAATGATGCTCTTATAGTTCTCCGTCACCGCTGTACCAAGTACCTCTTCTTCGGTGTGTTCGTCATTTGGATCTGTAAAGTCAGTAGAATAGAATATTCATCTTCAACATTCGAAGTACTATCATACCCGCCATCATCGCGTGCTATGTATGCTCGTTTGCTTGGGCAATCTCTCATCATATGACCAAGTCCCTAGCAGTGGTGACACTTAATGTTGGAAGTACGACCCGTAGAAGGAGTGAATGATGAAGGCTTGAATAATGTCACCTTGCTGCCTTCCGGTACGCGAGAAGGTGGAGCAGAAGGTATAGTTCGTTGGCCGCCATTGGATGGTGTAGTCACTGCACGAGGGGGGGGGTCGAAGATGGTGCTGTTTTGGATGGTGTAGACGTCGAACGCGGCGTGAAGTTGCTCCTCGTGCGTTGTTGCTGTTGTTGTCGGCCTTGCAATTCTTCTTTTGCCAACATAGGAAGCTGAAACAATCTGTTAACAGTATCATATTCCTTGGAATCAACAATGTCCTGAATTTCACGCCTCAACCCCCCATAAAAACAAGCTATTTTATCATCCATGTCCTCTACTACCCCACAACGCAGCATACCCTTTTGTAACTTTTGATAATACTCCTCTACGGACATGTTACCTTGGTCTAAGTGCTGCAATTTTTTGCGAAGGTCTCGCTGAAAAGATGGAGGAACAAATCGAACACACATAGCTTCCTTTAATCTATCCCATGTTGGAGGATCAGTTCTAGTTTTAATAAGTTCATTCCACAATATGATAGCAAAGTCCTTAAACTCACTAGTGGCTTGACGAACTTTGTGTTCTTCAGAAACAAGATGGGCATTAAATTTTTGCTCTACTATCATCTCCCAATCAAGATAAGCCTCAACATCATAAGCACCACAAAAAGGAGGTATAGTAAATTTCACTTTAGCAAAAGGATCATCAGGAGGACGATTATAATTGTTATGATGATTATTACCTCCCATACCTCGACAATAAAGTGGTAGTCTTGTGATCTTCTATATCATCGTAAGCATTGTCCTCATGTCTTCCAGCGAGAGGCAACCAAGCCTCAAAAGTATTCATCCGAAGAGCAAAGTCATCAAGTTCACGAGTCAAGTTCGCCAATGACTCCCCCATTGCTGCGTTGTATGGCGAACACATCTGTCATGGTCTTCATCATATCACGTAACTCAGCATGTTGAACACTTTCGTCATCATTCTCTTCTCCTGCTATTGTTAGTAGGAAACAAAAGACAACAAAAATATGTTATCCCTATCAACTATAGTGACAATGTGAAAGGTGGAAGAAAAACAATCTCTCTCGCTCAAGCATCTTACCACACTCTTACAAGTGTTCTTACCGACATAGTAGGTGGTGTGGACAGTGAGATGAACCAATGAAGCATGGGATGATTACAAAGGTACCTGTTATGCTCACGAGAAAGGTGGATCTCGGATGGCACAATATGGTGGCTAATAAGCAGAAAATCGTTAACAGGTAAACAAAGTTGAATAAGTATTCAATGTAGAAAACTGTTGCTGGTCAACCAAGTGCTCTAGGGCATAGCACAACACACGGAAGTAGCAGGAAAAAGGAAGACAAAATGATATAACCAACATTCACATTACAAGTAGTATAGGCCAATTGCTTTAATATGTGTGCTCTTCACTATTTTTTTTTCTTTTTTGTAATATTTTTTGATATTTTTTCTTTACTCAGGAGCACGAGAAGATAGGAAGCACACAAATTTGCAGCTCAATTGGATTTAATATGCGGCTTGTAGAAAATCAAGAATATTCTTTAAAATTCATGTTGAAACTTTGGAGGCCGGATAACCTATCTTCCGAGGGGAATTTGGGCAATCTAATTTCGCCCAACACGGCTACGTAGCGGAAAATCAGATGCAAAATTTTGCATAGATGAATTTGAAAAAAAATGACCGATTTCGTTTTCGTATGCAAAAGTTATGGCCGTTTTAAGGTAGGTTGTCCGAGTTACGATTTTTGGATGTTGATTCCAACTCTGTTTGAGAACAGAACTCGCAATCGAATATGAAAACGATCGGGAATTTGCACAGCAACTAATGGGGTGGTGTGTGATGATTCAAGGATGAGTGGCACAAAGGTTTGTCACCTAATCTAGGGCTGGCGATGCGGATGTTCACGCAAGGAGACAAGCTAAGGCAAACCAATGAACATGGTGGATAAGTTTGTTATTTAGGGATTGTGGAATAGGTGTCGAACATTAAGAAAACAAGGACAAAACACGATAACTAGGACCAAAACACCAAGCTAAACAAGCAACAAGTCTCGACCACACAAATACAAACTCAACAATGCAAACTGAAAAACGAAACTGCAGGCAGTATAGTATAGGAAGCGGGGAAAACGATCTAATTTTTTTGTGGCTTTTCTGTGGACTCTAGGTATGAAACAAGATCGATCTAATGGAAGGAAAACAAAGATACCTCACGGGCAACCTGGAAATATGATACCAATTGATAAGTAGGTTTAGGCCCGATCTTTCGAAAGGTAAGTCGATTAGAGTGGAGAACTCGACGTTGATGATCTGTGGCACTCGTGCAGTTCGAATACCCTTGCAATCACTACAACATTGCTCTCTTGGTTATCAACCGTACGACACACGCTTGACCTCACCAACAAGGTTAATCCCTCCAAGTTAACCGAGAACACAAGCAAGAAGGTAGAAGACAAGATCTGAAATTGAGAAGTTGGGGTCTCACAAACCGTAGAACGGCAAAATTGTTATTTTAAGCAAAACCCACTGAATATGACTTGCGGCTGCAGTATTTAAAGGCTAGGGTTCGGCCAAATCACAATTAGATGCGTCCCTAAGGGACTCTTATGGGATACAAGGCCCAAAGGCCCGATTCTGTGGCGCAACACCAGACAGAAATCTAGACTCGAATTGTTTTGATGATTCCCTATTACTCTGGAGGAATTTTGAGGTGGGACCGGAACCATTAGAAATTTTAACTTCTCCTCTTTCCATGCATATGTAGAATGTCAAAAACGGAGTCTGTATGCCTCCTGGGCATCCGTTTTAAGGTGGACTGCTCCTGGACTTCGATTTGAACTCGATTCCGAGTTGTAAACTGCTTCCTTCAACTTGTGGATGTCCCAGCTGGTTCTCCACGCTCCCAATGCCTCTTTCCATCACTTGTTGACCTTCTCCATTATTCCTTATATCAATTAAATCATCACATAGCAATCTATTCTCAAACTCACATGCAAAAGAAGTTAGGAGCGAATTCACCTACTGATTTATTAACCGTGCTCGTGCTCTTCTAGTTGGTCCTTGCATTTCAATGTGTGTCTCTGCTGTTGTGATGTCCTCATCAGCTGTCATCACCTACTACCTACCTCTTCAATCCGTGGGTCTATGAGATATTCACTGGTTATTTCTAACCTAAGCATAACGCTTACGTCCTAAATCACAACTCTAGTTGTTTCGAACACAAAGCTACAAATAGAGCAACTAATGAATTAAAGCAATGAACCCACAAGTAACTACTTCTCCAAACTATTGTGAATTGAGAATCAAACTTGAATTGAATTCACAAAGTCTTACTTTATTTGAATAACACCTTTGTAGGGGTACAAGTATAGAAGAGGGACTTGACAAGCTCAAGCCTCCTTCCCCCAAACTATTTACCACACCCACCTTCTACTTGGCAGCCTCTAGGACTACTCTAAATCTTTGAAGTGATGTTCTATTCTAAACTTTTGGTGTGTGTGTGAAGTGAGGTGTGGGGTTCTATTTATAGGGGGGAGGGGGGAGAGTCGGTTCCTGCCACCAAATGTGCGCGAATCAGTCACCCATGACCACTTCAAGCTGGGAGGAGCCAACACATGGCGTTTGACCGCAATTGGCGCCATGACTTAGTCGACCGACTAGGGGGGTCGACCGACATGGTATTGGCCTCGTTGGGGTTGTGCTTTCTCCAAGTCTCTACCAGGTGGGTCCCATCCCCTTATAAGGGTGCTACACCGTTGGATGACCTCAGATACTTCTGTTTGTGGGCCATTTGATCCATGTGATTACATGTGGCATCGCTTGATTCGTCGAAACCCTATTTTATGGATCACTCCTTACATGTCTTGGTATTTTTGGGTGTAAATTCAACTGTATACAAATAAACACCAACACTTGTGGAATTGGTTAGTTTTTAACCCTAGCACTACGTTGTGTTTCTCTTTTGTGCACATTATGAGGTGAATTGACGGTCTAAATATGGCACTTAAGGGCCATCAACAAACTCCCCCACACTTAGTCCTTTGCTTGTCCTCGAGTGAAGGCAAGAAAAAGAACTAATGTGCTATCATAAATTTGCTTATAAGGGAATACAAGATATTTCAACTCATACCTCAATTCATGAATTCCCTTTGTGTAGTGTGGCTACCACATCAATCTATGGTGTTTGAAGAGTGGAACAGTCGGAATGTAGTTCTCTTGAATCTTCCACTGACAAAATGATCTGATGATTTGCTATATTCGGAAAGTCAAGGAAACAATTGCCCTTATCTCTCATTTGGAACCTCTAAAATCTCTCAAAGTGTTTTCATCCTCACCTTGGCTTGTTGTGCCAATTTTGTCCCTATACTAAACATTGCTATATCTGGAGCTTGGTAGGGATAAATGCGGCACACACTGCAATTCATATATTACTAAGTCAAAAACTTGATCCAATGAGAAACTTATGCAACAAACACATTGACAAAGGAAATCATTGTGCACATGAATGGAATGGATACATATGGACTCCATGAGTTTCTCTCTTTAAGGATGAAACATGGCTACCTTTTTTTTTAATTCCGTAGCCATGTATTCTACTCCTTTTTATTTTTATGAGATTTTTTATGGCCAAAATGCATGAAGTTTCATTATTGGATGGATGGATGGTGGATGAAAATTCTCAATGTGAGAATTTTTTGCATGAATAGGGTGCACAAGAATTTCTAAGTCAAAAGTTCATGCATGTTACTCAATTGGGTCATGAGTTTGATAAAGTTCAATGAAAAGCAAAATGGCATATGCATGTCATTGAATTGGGTCGTGGGTATTTAAATTTCCAATGAAAGAATCAGGCAAATTTCAAGACTCCAAATTGTGCAATCATCAACAAATCAATTTCAAGCAAGGAGATATCTCCTCAAGTAACTCATTTACCATATTACACTAATCAAATACTTTGATGACATGTATTCCTATTATGCTTGTGAGAATCATGAACATGGTAATAAATCAAAATATAAAGTACTCAAATTTTCAGCTCAAGCAAATTTTCACTACCAAGTTTTAAATCTTAAATGTTGAGTTGAATTGCCTTTATATATTCAGTATTAAATATCAAATCAACTCAAACAGTAACATAGCATGCATATTTTGGGGTAGGAGATCAAAACCGATTTTGTGAAGCGAAACGAAGCCACGTGGGGCCCACGGTAGGTCGGCCAACCCCTTTCTGCCTCTCTGTTGCTCTGTTTCAACGTGTTGTGTCGTATAATTGGTAGCAACGTGTTTTGACATGCAACGCTAATTTTGTACATCAAAATTTTGCAAATTTGGGTTACCTCCCCCACACTTGTTCCCTGAATTCTTTATTCACACAAAATAAACTAAAGATGGAACTTTACTGGGTTAGATGAATTGGTAAGTTCCTTTTATTGAACTCAAATATGGGGATGCGTAAATTACTCAACCTAAACTGAATGAAAAAAATTTAAAAATTTTTGGAATCAAAATAAATGAAACTAGTAAGCATCCTATGCGGTCGGGACATCTACACTAAGGAGCATTGTAGATGTCAGGTTTCCCGACGGCATTGCATATGCTCTGCAGCTTGGCGCTCATGCCACAGCGAACACCATCAATATCCTCCTTGAGGGATATGAGTTCATCCTTCATTCCACCCTCTCGATGTGCCCTTCAGCCACTATGTCCGACAGCTTCTTGTTCTCCAAATGGAGAGAAGCTAACTCTTTAGAAAGTTGTGCCACTTTAGGGGTGCGAGGAGATTTCCCGTCGCTGTCCTCAAATTGGTCAGGTGGCCCTCCGATAGCAGGCGACGAAAGGTTACGCCTAATCTTGGAGGGTGACGAGCCCGTCGATTCCTCCATCGCCAAATTATCCACTTGCTTGAAAAAGCCTTGTGCATAGCCTCCATCTGGCTGGCGCACCCCGTGGATAATGAGGCAGTCTCCCACACGCTCAGGCAAGGTACGCATAGGGGACATGTAGTGGTGGCTCACTATGTCACTGTCCATAGTCTTCGGAATGTACATGAACTCCTCACTAGGCCGCAACATTGGGAGAGACTCGTCTTTTTAGGAAAAAGACGGGTCCTGTCTGACTTAAGGTTAGCCGCAGTCAGACGACGTGTAGGTGTTGTCGACTTTATGGGCGTACTTCAAGGGGAGAGCGACCGTTCAATGCAACGAGGTGTGGTGCTATGCCCACGCGGAGTCTTCGTCGGTGGTGGGATCATAGCAATGGGCATGACACCCAATGCCATGAAGGACTCCAAAGAGAAGTGGGACTTGTCATTAGCCGTCGTGATATCTTCGCTCAGGTTGAAGGTTGAGCTAGAGTGGGGATGAGCCACAATCTTTTTGTCGGCCATGACTTAGAACAAGATATGGATTTTTCTATATGGTGCAAGGTTCCCCTCTCTGTTCCCGTCAATAAATAAGAGGGGAAAGTACGATAGCACTGAAAGTCTTGTTGAGATACTTCGGGAGAGTCTGCATGTGAAACCAGAAGGCTGACGATGCAAAGGGGGCGTCGGCGGACCCTAGGGTTCAACCGACCCTTTCCTGGCTCCGTTTGGGCCAAGTTTTCGTGGGTTGGCTTAATGGGCCCCATAGATGAATAATTGGATGGGCCCATTAAATGGACACGAAGAATTTAGATAGAATTTAATGAAATCGCATGAAAATCAATAAGATTTATGACGTCAATTTCTTTTCCGTCTCATTATCATAGGATTCGAGAAATAACTTGAGTCGGTGCCCATTAACTTTAAATAGATGATCGTCATCACCTTGGAGTGTGATTGCTCCATGGGATGAGGTTTCTACTACAGTGAAAGGTCCTTCCCATTCTTTGAGCTTCCCATGACCAAAGAGTTTAACCCTAGAATTGAAGAGTAGAACTTTATCTCCAGGTTTGAACTCTTTAGGCATAATCCTCTTATCGTGCCATCTTTTAGATCATTCCTTGTAGATTTTGGCACTATGGTACGCCTTATCTCTCCACTCTTCCAACTCAGAGAGTTGCTTCAATCAGTGCTTTTCTGATTCGTGAAAGTGCATGTTCCACCACTTGATGGCCCAATAGGCTCTATGTTCCTACTCTATAGGAAGATGACAAGTCTTCCCATAGACAAGTTGGAAAGGAGACATGCCGATGGGAGTTTTTTACGCAGTACAATATGCCCACAATGCGTCGGGTGGCTTATGCTTCCATCCTGTTACCATTTTCAAGACAGTCTTTTGCAGAATATTCTTAATTTGCTTATTAAATGTTTCTGCTTGACCACTTGTTTGTGGGTGGTATGGAGTGGAAATGTTATGCTGGACACCAAGCTCCCTCAAAAAGCTCCGGAACGTCTTATCTATAAAATGAGACCTCCATCACTTATGACCACACGGGGAGTGCCAAAGCATGGAAAAATGATCTCATGGAACATTTTCCTAGCTTGCTTGGAATCAGCATTTTTGCATGGCAGAGCTTCAACCAATTTTGACACATAATCTACAGCCACCACGATATACTCGCAATCATAAGACCTAGGGAAAGCTCCCATGAAATCAATACTCCAGACATCAAATAATTCCACATGGAGATTATATGTTAGGGGCATCGCATTGTGAGTTGAGATTCATCCATGTTTTTTGCATTTCCAACATCTGTGAATGAATTCTTTTGTATATTCATACATAGAAGGCCAATAGAATCCACTTTGCCAGATCGTTGCCAGTGTACGCTAAACACCGTAATGGCCACTATAGGGGCTCGCATGGCATTTCTCAATAATCTTGGTGCCTTCGATTGATGGGTTGCTCCTTGTAAGAAGGCCATCGACACAAACTCGATAGTGGTATGGGTCATCCCAAAGGTGTCTTCGTCCCTCATAAATGAGTTTCTTTTTGTTTCCCTCTGGAGGTACGTATCCCGTGACCATGAAGTTCATGATATCCGCATACCATGGGCGAGAGTTAGTCACCTTGAGAAGCATATCATCTCATAGGAAGTCATTGACAGTAATGTCCATAGTTTGGGTGACTTCCATATGTGAGAGATGATCTTCCACACAATTCTCTACTCCCTTCTTATCCTTGATTTCTAAGTCAAACTCTTGGAGTAGAAGAATCCAACAGATTAGCCTTGGTTTAGCATCCTTTTTGGTGAGCAACTACTTCAAGACAGCATGGTATGTGTAGACTATGACCTTGGCTCCAACCAAAAAGGACCTAACCTTATCGATAGCAAAAACTACCGCCAATAGCTCTTTTTAAGTTGCAGCATAATTGAGTTGAGCTCCTGTTAGAGTTTTGCTAATGTAGGCTATTGCATGATGCCTTTTATCTTTGGTTTGTCCTAGGACCGCACCAACAGCAAAATCACTAGCATCACACATGATTTCGAATGGCAGCGCCCAATTAGGAGGTTGAATGATTGGAGCTGAGATGAGTGCCTTTTTGAGTGTTCCAAATTATTTAAGGAATTCATCATTGAAATCAAAGGGAGCTTCCTTAGCTAATAGGTTAGTGAGGGGTCTAGCGAATTTTGAGAAATCTTCGATGAATCGCCGATAGAACCCCACATGACCTAAAAAGTTGCGAATTCCCTTAACATTCATAGGAGGTGGAAGTTTTTCAATGACATCAATCTTTGCTTTGTCCACCTCTATCCCTCTTTCAGACACTAAGTGCCCAAGGATGATGCCTTCACAGACCATGAAATGGCACTTCTCCCAATTATGTACGAGGTCCTTCTCTTGGCATCTTTGTAAGACCTTGTCTAAATTTTCCAAATAATGATCAAAAGTTTTCCCATAGACGGAGCAATTGTCAATGAAAACTTCCATGACGTCCTTAATCATGTCAGAAAAGATAGACATCATGCATCATTGAAAAGAGGCAGGAGCATTGCACAGTCCAAAAGACATACGCCGGTAGGCATAAGTCCCATAGGGACATGTGAATTGATCTTACTTCGATCCTCGGGGTGGATTGGGATTTTATGATAACATGAATACCCATCATGGAAACAAAAGTAGGAATGTTTTGCCAATCACTCTAACATCTCATCGATGAAGGGTAGTGGAAAATGATCCTTCTTTGTAGCCTTGTTAAGTTTTCAGTAATCAATGCACATCCTCCATCCCGAGACAGTTCGTTGAGGAATCAATTCATTCTTCTCATTTTGAACGACCGTCATACCTCCTTTCTTGGGCACTACTTGAACTGGGCTTACCCATTCACTCGGGATGCAGAAGTTTCAAGACTTCCTTCTTGACAACTTCCTGCATCGTATTATTCAATCGCCATTGAGGTTCCCTTGAGGGGACACTCTCGGGGTCAATGGGAATGCGATGGGAGCATAGCATAGGGCTAATACCCTTAACATCCTCTATAGAATAGCCAAGAACATCTCTATGCTTTTCTAACATGGCAATGAGTTTGAGTGTCTCATCATCCGAAAGCTTGTCACTTATGATGACAGGGGCTTCCAGATTGTCATTTAGAAAGGCATAACATAGGTCTGGAGGTAGATTTTTTAACTATTTTTAACTCAACAAGAGGTTTTGGGAACAGCTCTTGTTTTGGCCATTCAATTGCCTCCTGAAATTCATTTTCCTCTTGGATGAAATCTTCTTCTCCTTTCGGAGTTCTAAGCTCCTCTAATGGTTGATCTTGGATGGGAGATCCTGCAGATGTGTTACTGGAACGCAAGACAGGAATAGAAAACTTTCTCCCTCCAAGGTTGACATTGAGGTTTCGATCCAGAGGATATTCCATGAGAATTTTCTCAATGGGAATCCCAATCATAATTTTGAAATCTTGGATTTCGAACACATGGAAATCTAGGATTGCCTCAATATCATCATGTCTTACAGACACCTGTTGCAAAACCCCGCATCCTTCAAGGATGTTTCTGAAAGAATCTTGGAAGGATTTACATGTCGGTGCCACTGGCACATGGCTAAGAATGGCAAGAGCACAAGAATCGGAAATGAGATTTGCTCTAACAGTGGGGTTGCATAGGACCTTCATTGGTGTCCCTCTAATGTGACATAGAATAGTTGCCAAAGGTGAGGTCACCCGAAGGATTTCGGGTGACAGATCAACTTCTGCACTATGTTCCCTGCTTAAAATAGAGGTTAACTCCTAGACCATCTGTTGGACGAACACTCCATCAGGTGGGTCAGGTGAAGTTAAAGGCAATGATGGTTTCCTATGGTAATAATACTTTGAGGTATTTCCAAAATCTTCAAATATCTCTTTCTTGAAGTAGAAGCAAAACTCCGAAGGTTGAACTTCTTCTTCCTTCATAGTTTTGGGTTTGGGAGAGGATTCCTCCGACAAGGTGTGGGATAAGTAAGAGATGAGTTCTTCCTTGTCTATGGATTCATCCTCAGATCTTGACACTACTTCCTCTTGGGGGGGGGCTCATTAAGACCCATAATGAAGGAAGAATTTTCTAAAATTTGGTCTAGAAGATCCTTACCTTCTTTCGGCGTCTTATGGAGGAAATATACTCCAGCCGTAATGTCAAGATGTAGGGCAAACTCTTTGTTCAATCGCATATAGAAGTGTTGCAAGAGCAACAGATGAGGGATAGGCAAATCTGTGCTGGAATTTCTCAAACGAGAAAATCTATTCCAAGCTGCACCTACGGATTCCTTTTCCTTTTGCTGGAAGCATAGTACTTCCTTCTGTAAGGACACAATCAGGGCAATTGAAAAGAAAGCAAGACAAAATATGTCTCGTAATTCATTCTAATTTGCGTTTGTCTTCCCAACGTTGTGGTATAACCATTGTTTGGCTTTTTCCATAAGAGAAAAAGGAAACAACTTCCATTTCAGAGTTTCTTGTGTCATACCTTAGATTAGAAGGCATGAACACAATTGTTCGAACTCTATTAGATGGTGGTAAGGGTTTTCACAATCCGTTCCCATGAAGGATTGCTCCCGAACCATGGCTATAAAGCCAGGGCGATGTTCTTAGCTAGTAGAACAAATGGGTTGAGCTGAAGGCGGTGGCTCACAGAACTTATCCTTTGGGGAAGAATATGAAAGAATGGTAGGCTGCTCCATAATGTGGTGGTGCTAACAAAAGGAAAGATAATATGAGAAGGTATATATGAGGGTGAACAAGGTTCTAAGATTAACAGCAACTGTTCCCCGACAACGGCGCCAGAAATGCTTGTTGTTGACGTTTCTTACGTCACAGGTAAAGATCCACAAGCGCACGAAAACGGTCGTATAGCACGTTCCGCTAAAAGATTATTCCCAAGGGTATCGAATCCAAGGAATGTGTGTGTAATCTTACAAACTAATCCACCCAAGTACAAAAAGCTGTTTGGTAGGTAAGGAAGAGAGAGGAATTCAAAGTATTAATTTTAATTCAATGAAATTTGTGGTAGCTGCTTGCTTCGGGCATGGGTTTACCCCTAGCAACACTAGGCGACTCCCCCCAAAAGCCTATGGCATAGCCGAACGTGGAGGATTACAAAGGACAAATAGAGCTGTCACCACCTACTGCCTACTTCTTCAATCTGTGGGTCTACAAGATATTCACTGATGATTTCTAACCTAAGCACCACGCTTACATTTTAAACCACAACTATAGTTGTTTCAAACACAAAGCTACAACTAGAGCCTCTATGAATTAAAGCAATGAACCCACAAGTAACTACTTGTGCAAACTATTATGAATTGAGAATCAAACTTGAATCGAATTCACAATGGCTTACTTGATTTGAATAACACCTTTGTAGGGGTACAAGTGTAGAAGAGGGACTTGACAAGCCCAAGCCTCCTTCTCCCAAACTCTTGACCACACTCTACTTCTACTTGGCAGCCTCCAGGACTACTCTAAACCTTTGGAGTGATGTCCTATTCTCAACTTTTGGTGTGTGTGTGTCTGAAGTGAGGTGTGGGCTTTAATTTATGGAGGGGGGGGGGGGGGGGAAGAGTCGGTTCCCACCATCAAATGCGCGCGAATTAGTCACCCATGACCTCTTCAAGACGGGAGGAGCCAACACGTGGTGTTTGACGACAATTGGCACCATGACCTAGTCGGCCGACTAAGGGGACCTGGCCTTGGCCCCGTTGGGACGTGCTTTCTCCAGGTCTCTGCCAGGTGGGACCCATCCCCTTATATGGGTGCCACACCATTGGATGGCCTTGGTGTGGGGACCGGAGTCCACACATCCGAGGATCTCATTGGGTGGTGTCGTGCGATGCGACACCCAACAGTTTACAAGAATAGAACCAGAATAAAGTACAATACCAAGTCTTTTATTTACTACACAGCGGAAGTTTTCACAATACTAGCGGATGTAAAGAAATATATACATACCATAGCTACGCTCTCAGCACTAGCTATGCAAAAAGCAAAGTTTTCCATGCCAGGGATACTTTGCACTAGCAACACTCAAACTATGGCGGCGTGCAGGGTTCCCACTCGGCTGTACACCCTGGAGGGGGTGTTGCCTCATCGTCAAACCCATCCTCAATAGGGTAACCTGCAAAAACTCGTTAACTGCAAACGTGAGCTTAAGGCTCAGCAAGACTTAACCGTCTCACTAGACAGATGCACGGGGACACTAAACATAGGTAAGGAATAGCATAAATAACTCGCCTACAAGTGGATCCTTATAACCAAGTTTTAAGTAGCAAATGACATTCTCTGAGCACGGCACATCATGGGCTCCACAATCAAACAAGAAACGCTTTACCGATGATATGACATGCCCAAAACACATAATGCTATTACAGCTAAAGTATGGGGAAATTGTAAATCTTTAGTTATACTATCTCTAAATCAGACAAAGTTGCAAAGTAATTATAATTCAATATCATATGACTTTCCTGACTTCTTTAGTATTTACTACGTCGCGACTGCGACAGACAAGTGGTACTCTATTACTGCGAGGGACAGTGATTGCAATCAGGACACACCCGGACAACACGACACATACGTCGTTCGGAAGTGTCAGCGAGCACACCCGTACCTACATAACACTTCAGTACTAGGCGTATGTGGCCACCTTTCACAAGAAACTCAAAATGCTGAGCCCGTCTCACCTCCGCAAACAGAAGGTCTCCGCACGGAACACCTCATGTGTCCGTCCGACCGATTTACACCTTACTGTCCTCAACCCACCCCTATCGATGGTGAGTTAATGGGTCTCAACATCCCAGTTATCAAGTTACATCAGTTTATTGGATTCCATATGTCCATTATATTGCCGGTACAATTCAAGCTTGTCCGAAGGGGCTGCATACGGACGGGCCTTAATCGACACAGGCAGGGCTATGCGACCGAGACTCAATTCTCGCCGCTTCCTATCCATTCCCTGCCCGGTCTCAATTTCATTATATTAAGCCATTTTCTATTCGACCAATCCTGTGAGATACATCTCTCGCGAGTAGATTCCAACTGCTCGACTTCTACCGGATTTCCTATGCATTAGCAAAGCAGTTACTACAGGTCAAACTGTAACTCGTGCCAAATAAACCCTGGGATTTTTGGTCATGCATGTGGAGTATCATTCACCCTAAACGTAATGCACAATTCATATACTACTCATCATAGTGATAAAGCAAAAGTTTATAAACGACTTAAATGCAAACCGGGGCTTGCCTTGTTGCAGGTCAGGTTCTGAGTTAAAAATTGGAAGGTTCTCTTCCAAGGCTTCTGGCTCCTCCTCGACTTCGGTCACTATACGATATGCAGATAACATGGATATATAAATGACTTTGAAATTTATTTATTTTAAGACCATAAATTAATTCATGGTGACCACTATATGACAGGGACCTTGATTGGCTTTGGAACTTCGATGGTAGATACTAGGGAATATGATCAAAGCTCTTGCAAAGAACAGGAGATGATCATAGCAGATTGTGGTCCCCGAAAGTATGGCAAGCAAATCAACTTCCAAAAATTTCCGAGAGGAAACTGTAGCTTGAACCTAGCTAACAGTTGATAATCAAGATGGAGGGAGTGGTTCTGGTCTCAGCAAAATTTGTTTCATAATTTTTCTAAGCTGTGGGGAAGGAGTTATTGTATTTCTAATTCGGCAAGAATTTCTGGATTTACTTTATAATTGAGTTTCTAGACATTAAATCAATATTTGGTTTGTAACTGATTTAGGACTAGTACAGTAGGTTAATTAAATCCAAGATTTTAACAGGAGCTAGGGTTTGACTAAAGGAAGACTCAGTAAAATTTTGGGACCTAATAAAGCAACCTAATATCTGTGAAAATTCAATAACTGAGAAAGGGAATTGAATTATACAGAGCTTTAAACAGGTGCTATGGCTCCCAAACTTTGCCTGATAATCAAGAATAGGACAATAAATTTTATGTGAATTTTGGGGATTTTTCCCGTGGATATCTTGTCTGGAAAAATTGCATTTGCATTAGGAAAGATTATTTTCTACAGAATTTAACTCTGAGTTTCACAGAACCTAATTGGTATTGACAGAAACTAGAGCTCAAGAGCTTTCGAACAAAATTTGTTTGAAGAATTTTGGAGTATCCTACAGAAAGTTATGGATTTTCTAAGTTGGAGCCTAATCTGGAATAATTTCCTAATTTGATTTAACTCGTGGGCCCCACTGTTTTAAAATGAACCAATAGTATTTAAACCACACGGGGGCCACAGAGTTCCACCGCGTAGCCACAGCAAATCCCGTGGCCACACCCGATCCGACGGGATTTACTGCCGCTGACACGCGGGACCCGCCGCGTCGTCTTCTACCTCCCGACGCGGGCGGCGCGCGGGGCTCCCGCGGCGGTGCTCTCCGGCGAGCCTCGCCGCCGGCCAATCCAACGCACCAGATTCGCGGAAACTTGCCGCCTGGGGGTTTTTGGGGTCGCTGAGCACGATGGTGAGGTCAGTGGGTCTTGAAGCTCGCCGGAAAAGGTCGTGCGACGGCGGTGGCGGCGATGAGCGCTCGGGCATCATAGAACTCTCTATAGAGTAGCTCAAATCACTTGGGAATTGCTCCAAAACCTTCCTGGGATGATGGAGTTCAAGGGTATGGGCGCAGAAGGGGAGTGAGTTGCCGGGAATCATGAGTTCGACGGTGAACCGAGGTTTTCTCACCGGCGGCGAGCAAAACTCGAAATTCAGAGCCGTTGCTTGATGATCCTTAAAGGTTTTTGCTCAGACAGGATCGCTAGGGCCTATAGAAACTATCTCTAAGTAATTGCAAGGGATGATTGCTTGTCGAAAAGGAATTTGACATGAAATCATAGCTAGCTATCTACCCTCGGCCGTAGAGGAAACGAACAATAACTTGCTCAGGCTTCAACGATAAGGGAAACGGTTTGTATCATGAGCTAGAGTTTGATCAGGCGCACCTTTTTGCTCTTTGGAGCTAGGCTTGAAACGGCGCGGAACGGCGGCACGCCGCGGAGCAGTGGCGAGCGGCGGCGATGGCGCGCGGCGGAAGAACAGTTGCGAGGTTGAGGAGCTGTGATCGGGGATGAGGATTAAAGGGGCTTCGGCCGGCCTTTTATAGGGCCGCGGCGAGCAGGCAGGCAGCTCGCTGGAGCTGCATGCGCGCACGCGGTGTCGAGCGGGGGCGCGGCGGTGCAGAGGTGTCGGGGTTGAGCTGATCCGTTTAAAAGGGGAGCTGACATGTGGGGCCCACTGTCCAGTGATTCTCCCCACAGCTCAGTTACTAATTCATTTAAAAATAGAAGATCAACTCCAAAAATCATGAAATTTTGTGGAGATGGCAAATGAATTATTCTGAACACAATGGTGAACTCAATTCTTATGTTTAAAGAAGTTGGAGAAGAATTTAAAATTCAGATTTGAATTTGATTCAAATTTGCCAAGCACCTCAATAAAAATAGTAGATGAGTTTCTAAAATCTTGAAACTTTGTAAGCATGCTATTGAGGAATTTAGGAGCTCATGGAAAAATTTAGAGCCCTTAATTTGAATATTTGGTTTAGAGCTTATTAGGGCTTCATTGTGCATTGCTTACTAATCCTTATCCAAAAATTCTTATTCTTAAAAGGTGAATAGAATATAATTTGGATTCATGGTGAAGTCTAATACCCATGATAAAAGAATCTAACAAAGAGTGCAAGATAAGTTTTGGATGGCATAGTTCATGTGTACCATTATATTGGAGATCCAAAATAGTTGCTCACAAAACCCATATGAACTTAACATGCCATAAAAGTGGGGTTTTACATTCCTCCCCCCTTAAAAGAATCTCGTCCCGAGATTACAAAAGAAGGCAAAGGAAAAAGGATCTATCGAACATATGCCGCTAACAAGTCCGGATAGTTCGTTCTAAGATATTCCTCGCTTTCCCACGTGGCCTCTTCGGCACTGTGGTTGCTCCACAAGATCTTGTAGAAACGCAAGGTGTGGCTTCTTGTGGTGCGAGTCTTTTCATCGATGATCTGAGTTGGATGCTCAGAATAGGTGAGATCTGGTTGGAGAGCTTCCAAATCCTCTATGCGGATATCAGCTGGAGTCTTAAGGCATTTCCGCAATTGGGAAATGTGGAATACATTGTGGACTCCGGAAAGTGACGTTGGTAACTCCAATTGATATGCCACAGGTCCGCATCTTTCGATTATTGCGAATGGCCCAATAAAGCGGGGAGCTAGTTTCCCTTTTACCCCGAAGCGATGGATACCCTTCATAGGGGATACCCGGAGATAAACTTGATCTCCAACTTCGAAGTGAAGAGGTCGACGTCGTTTGTCCGCGTAGCTCTTCTGACGAGACTGAGCAGCTTTGAGATTCGCCTGAATAGTGCGAACTCGATCCTCGGCTTCATTTACTAAGTCGATGCCGTACACTGCCCGTTCACCTGATTCGCACCAGTTTAAGGGTGTGCGACACTTGCGGCCATAAAGAGCTTCATATGGCGCCATCTGGATGCTAGCCTGGTAACCGTTGTTGTACGAAAATTCTGCCAATGGTAGATGGTCATCCCAATTCTTACCATGGTGGATGGCACAGGCACGAAGCATGTCCTCAAGCACTTGATTCACCCGTTCAGTTTGTCCATCAGTCTGAGGATGATAGGCCGAGCTCCTAATTAACTTGGTCCCCAGTGCAGCGTGGAGATGCTCCCAGAATCGCGAAACAAATACAGCCCCACGATCTGAGACGATGGTGCGGGGTATTCCGTGGAGACACACGATTCTGGCAATATATAATTCCACGTACTTTGACGACCGATAGTTGGTATTGACGGGAATGAAGTGTGCTGTCTTAGTTAGTCGGTCAACGATCACCCAAATTGAGTCGTGCTTATGGAGAGTGGGAGGCAACCCAACAATGAAATCCATGCTGATATCCTCCCATTTCCAAGCTGGTATGCTTAAAGGTTGAAGCTGTCCTGCTGCTTTCATATGGTCGGCCTTCACTCGCCGGCACGTATCACACTCGGATACATATTTAGCTACTTCCCGCTTCATCCGAGTCCACCAGAACTTCTTTCTTAAATCTTGGTACATTTTGTTACATCCCGGATGAATGGAATACTTGGATAAATGAGCTTCATCCAGTATCTTCCTCCGAAGTTCCATGTTTCGGGGTACCACTATACGGTCGTTAAACCAGAGGGTACCTTCATCGTCACTTCGGAAGCATTTCATCTCCCCCTTCTTTATTCTTTGCTGAATATGTGACATCCCCTTGTCCGCCTTCTGAGCTGCCATAATATCCTCCCTGATGGTAGGAATGAGAGCGAGATTGTAGAGCGCTGCATATGGAACTAAGTAAAGACTTTGTCCTTCTTCACCTTCCATTGTGGTGAGGGAAAGATTGTTGGCATGGGACTTGCGGCTCAGTGCATCGGCGACTACGTTCGCCTTGCCTGGATGGTAGTGGATCACAATCTCATAATCCTTGATCAATTCTAACCATCGCCTTTGTCGCATATTCAAATCCTTCTGGGTGAAGATGTATTTCAAGCTTTTGTGGTCAGTGTAGAGGTGTACTAAATTACCCAGCAGATAATGCCTCCACATCTTCAATGCTAGCACCACAGCAGCCAGTTCAAGATCATGAGTCGGGTAGTGCTGCTCGTGGTTTCGAAGCTGTCGCGATCCATACGCGATCACTCTTCGCTCTTGCATTAACACACAACCTAAACCAATCCCAGATGCATCGCAATAGACATCAAATGCTTTGGTAGTGTCTGGTTGGGCTAAAACTGGTGCCGTTGTAAGGTGTTTCACCAATGCTTTGAAACCTGCCTCACATGCCTCAGTCCATACATACTTTTGTCCTTTCTTCAGAAGTTCTGTCATTGGTTTAGCTATTTTGGAGAAACTGGGTATAAACCTCCGGTAATATCCTGCTAAACCCAGGAAACTTCGGACTTCATGTACAGACTTTGGAGACTCCCATTTGAGGACTTGCTTGATCTTGCTTGGATCAACTGCAATACCTTCTGCTGAAATGATGTGCCCTAAAAATGGCACCTGGTTGATCCAGAATTCACACTTGCTGAACTTAGCATACAACTGATGGTCCCGTAATCGCTGAAGCACAATATGCAAGTGTTGAGCATGTTCTTCTTCAGATTTGGAATACACAAGTATATCGTCAATGAAGACCACGACGAACTTGTCCAATTCCGGCATGAACACTGAGTTCATGAGATACATGAAATGAGCCGGGGCGTTGGTTAACCCGAAGGACATAACCAGATACTCATACAGTCCATACCTTGTTGAGAATGCTGTCTTGGGTATATCTTCTGGTCGGATTCTAATTTGATGATAACCAGAACGAAGATCCATCTTCGAAAACACTTTAGCACCCACCAATTGATCGAAAAGAATATCAATGCGCGGTAGTGGATACTTGTTCTTGATGGTGACAGCATTAAGTGGACGATAGTCTACACACAGCCTCAAGGTCTTATCTTTCTTTTCTACAAACAGTGCAGAACAACCCCATGGTGATGAACTTGGACGAATAAAACCTTTGCTTTCAAGTTCAGTTAATTGTTCCTTCAGTTCTGCAAGTTCCTTAGGTGCCATCTTGTAGGGTGGTCTTGAAATTGGCACTGTTCCTGGTGCAAGTTCAATCTTGAACTCTATATCTCTCTCTGGGGGCATACCAGGAAGATCTTCAGGAAATACGTCGGAGTATTCACATACTACCGGAATATCCTCTAGTTCCATAACCTCGGTATTGAGAATAGATGGTTCTAATGGAATGATGTTCTTAAGATTGAGAACTTGGGGTCGATGGAGTGGAGAGTTTAGATAAATCTTTCTAGGAATGATATCAAGAATAGCACCATGGTACTGCAACCATGCCATACCTAAGATGATATCAAGCTTTTGATGCTCTAATATCAGAAACGAAGTAAGATATATGGTTCCATCTAGGTTAAGTGGGATTCCAGGAACCAATTTATTTGTTACCGTTTTCCCGGCTGGAGTGTTAACCACATATGGGGTTTTTGTGGAGATAACAGGCAATTGACTTTTAACGACAAAAGATTTACTAATGACATTGTGTGAAGCTCCGGAGTCAAAGAGTATGACTACGGGTTGATCGAAGATAGAGAACGTACCCGTGAGCACGGGTGCGCCTTCTGGAACGTCCTCGATGGCGAGGTGGTGGATGTTGCCGGGTCTGGTGGCTAGCTTCTTGGGCGGGTTGCGGGGTTGGTTGGCCCCCTGGTAAGATGATTGCCCTCCACCTTGTCGATTCTGCGGACAATCCTTGGCGAAGTGCCCCGTACGTCCACACGTGAAACACGTGTACGGGGTTTGGCCAATACGAAGGGGAGGACGGAATCCCGGTGCACGTGGTGGAGGTGGAAGTGCACGTGGAACCATCCCCTGTTGTTGCTGCGGCCGAAATCCGCCGTTGTTGAACTGACGACCACGGAACATTGGTGGTCGCGATGGCGGCTGCCACCTCTGGCCGGATGGTGATCGATACACCATACGGTACTTCTGAGGAGTACCACCTCCGCTGCTCGGTGGAGCACCCCTCTTCTTTTTATCGGAGGACAGCTCGCGCGTAGCGTCCTCCTGCATGATAGCGGCATTGACTATGTCGTTGAAGTTGCCGCGGTTGAACAGGACAAGCTTGTCCTTCAACTTGGGGTTCAAACCCCGATAAAAACATTCCCGCTTCCGATCTTCGGTATTCACTTGGTCCTGAGCATATTGGGCCAAGTGGTTGAATGATTTGGAGTATTCGTATGCACTCCTTCCTCCTTGCCTTAGCTCCAAGAACTCTTGAAGCTTCCTCCTCCTAATCCCGGGAGGGATGTGGTAGGCGCGAAATGCCTCCCGGAATTCGGTCCAGCTTACAACATGACCTGCGGGGCGTGCGGCAAGGTAATTGGCCCACCACGCACCGGCAGACCCCTGCAGTTGTTGCGCTGCAAACAATGTCTTCTGCTGTTCGGTTACCGCGAGTAAACCAAACTTTCCTTCAATGGTGCGGAGCCAGTTATCCGCGTCCAACGGTTCATCGGCTTCTCTGAATACCGGTGGGTGTGTCGATGAGAAATCAGAGTAGGAACTCTGAAATTGCTGACGTGGTCCCTCATCCTGTCGTCCCCCTTGACGGGACGAGTGCTGCACCAACGTCCGCAGTAACTCGGTTTGCTCGTCGCGCGAGCCGAGCACTGCAGCGAGAACCTCCGCGAGACTCCTGGGGAGTGTGGTTGGAGGTGGTGGAGGTGGTTGCGTCTGAGGCGTATTCTGACCCGGGGGTGGTGTGTCATCCCCCTGTCCTCCGCTAGACCCTCCCACCTCTGAGGCTGTACGAGTACGCACCATACTGCAATATAATGAATAACACGGTAAGTCCCATTGCCTCAAGTTTACCCTCCCTTAGAAATGCGGTAGACAAATAGACGATGCATAACATTTACATATATTGATAAAGCACAAACTTTATACAAAATATATCATCTCAAGACCAAGTTTACAGTAGTAAACCCAAAATGATGGATTCCCTTTATGGAAATACATCTCTACCATACTTGGCCTTCCTGACATGTCATACTCATCTCATTAGCTAGACACCACAACCATTACCCTTAATATGACACAAACATGGTCACAAAAGAGAAACACTAGCGACCATTTAACTATATGCCGCCCGGTGTTGGCGGAAGTGCTACCACATCTAACTTCAATACGCTCTACTCGACGTATTCAAGTTCCTCTGGGTCTTCTTCTTCTTCTTCATCTTCAGGGCTAGGCACCTCTGATACGGGTGCTGGAGTAGAAGTTGATGCATCGTTCAACATCAACGTCTTCTTGGCAGCCATAGCTTGCCAATCTGCCTGTATCATAAACATCCCCCAGGCCTCATTCTCTTGCTGAGCCTGTTCACAGCTGGTCTTCCAGCTCTGAGCCTCTACTCTGGACTGATCCCTGTCTGCAGTCACCACGTTCAACTGTGTGTCCCGTTGGTGCCCATAAAGTAGGCTTGCCTCCAGATCAATATCTCTCTCTAGAGTCTCTTGGCGAGACGCGGCCAAATCCATAACAGCGTCATGCCATTGATTCTCCCTAAGGTTCAAACGATGATTAAGCGGAGCCATCATATCCCTTAGTCCGTCATTTGCCCACTCAAAGTGGTTTGCTCGCTTCATGGCTTGCTTCAGATTGTTTGTCAATTCTTTTATGCATGTCCTTTGATTACCCTTCTCGCGATGTGAGGCTGCTGCATACATCGCTAAGGCTGTTGCGGATGTTTCGCCATGCTCTCCCACCTCCGCAAGCAAGCGGGTTGCCCAGGCTTCAGAAGCCCTGCCGTTGACTGGAAAGAACTCATACGGAGTACCCACCAGATGACGGTAATGGAGTTTGCAAAACCTCCCTATGGCAACACTTGCGGCGTAGCTCCATGTTTCTTCTAATATCAATCCTTTGATCTTGATGGAGTATGGAGCCCATCCGAGGTGCGGTGGACCGGCAGGCACATCGACGTAGATGGTGCAACTCCACATACCGCCCTCCTGGAACTTCTTGCCCCAATAGCTAGGTAACACCAAATAGCCAAACTGGCCGAGCAACCGTGCAAACACGTCCGGAAAACCGGCGTGCCCGGTGCATGTTGAGAACACCCATCCATTAGGCAACTGAATTCTTGGTGCTGCCATCTGTGGACAAATATACCCGAATATCAATACACCGTTTAAGTATTCGACCCAATCACTGGTGATGTGGGATAAAAAGAAATATCCATAATCAATTGGTTCAGTCAAAGCTGCAATCTGGAAATGAGTACAGTTCTGGTTTATCTGACCTGTCTGCAGTAACCCGTAAGTTTCATACAGAAGAAGTCAGAACTAAACTTTATGTTGAATACAAAAATTGTAGTACACTTCAAAACCTTTCCAGATTGTACTCATACAGCCACTGTTGAACTAGTATGAACAATCTATACCAGTTTTAAGTTGACTCAAGGGTTCTGAAAATTTCGACAGAACCTCCCCTGTATATGGGCTTATCTCCACATTCTATACAGGTTCATCATGATAAGATAATGAGGTAGTGTCAAAATAAACATTGAGTAACATCGTGTTAACAATCCAGAACTAAAGAAGTTCCACCACGACAACCTTGTCATGAAGGTGTTATGCATCAATTCACAATTATGTGCAAACTGTTCCAAGTTCTGGACTGCAGGAACCAAATTTGCGACAAATGGAATTAGGCATAGCTACACCTAGATTCAGGTCAGGAGTGATAAATAAAGTTGATAGATGACTTCCTAAGCTTTCCAGAAATGTATATGCGTAACCATATCACTGTTCTGGATTAGGGGTTATAATTATCCAAACTCAACAGTAAAGCTGACTGGTTTGCATCAGCAGTCATGCAGTTTGCTGTGCTGTCTTCCCAATTTGGTTAAACTCCAATTAAAATCAGGAAGGACTCCCCAAAACAAACTCGTGAATCTCCACCTACCCTTCTCAAACATATATCCCAATAAGGTAGTGGATTTTTCTACAGTGAGTTATGGCAAGAATACAGAAACGGTACAAAGGTGGGTTCATATGGAGTAATTATAGTAAACCCCAGTTTTCAACAGATTAACAAGCTGTTCTGTCTTTATGGTCAACGGAAAAGTTGGAGAGACCTTCACGAGCTTTCCATCCATGTAGGATACTTTTATGATATCTAATTGCTAACCAAGATTACAACCTGGCGAAGTTGAGCTACTTCTGCCAGAAAACAAGAATCTTGGTTCTATCCACCTTATCAAGTCGAGCCCGAAATTATCAGTATCTGATAGTCGGACTTTCTCAAAACACAATGCAACCATTCTGTCGGTGGGGAGGGTCTAGTATCATGTTTGATACTGACGGTGCTACGTGCCTCACAAAAGGAAATTCTATCCGGTACATCCGGTTACGTCTATAGGTGGTTCCTATATCGTTCCCTCGCAAACGGCTTCTACACGGGTTGCTACCGGAGTTAAGTTACCTGCAGAAGACAAACAATCCCCTTTCACACCTTCGCACCTCAAGGGCGGCACGGGGAAACACGGCAGGCAGTCACAATAATATATAACTAAAAGTAAATGCATACGACTCTGATGTGAGTCGTCCTCGAGCAAGGCCATGTCTCGAGGTACATGGCTGTAAATACGTCTGTACAGCAAAGACTCCCGTACGATCCGGCTTATACATGCTCGGGCATACGTGTTTGCATGTTCTCACAGATATGAGAACACACTATCGGGTTACATACCACCCGACGGGGTTTCCCTCTAACTTTGTGTCACGCTGGGGTACCGCGTGTCATATGTTCTTAGAAACATGGAAAGTTTCAAAGACTCATATTGACTTTCCGTGCCAAGCCACGGAAATTTCACATACCACCTCTCGTATGCTGAGTTTACCGAGATTGATCCGCTCTCGGTGGCGTACCTTACCTCTTACCTGATGTCGGAGCGTCGTTACAGAATATAATAACACATAGTTAGTTTACCACCTTTATATCTTATACTAATAATACTCCTTATAACGGCATATAACTAATTCCTCACTCAAGTTCCTAATTTTTGAAAATATATTCTTTTCCGGTACACTGTTCCCAACGAAGCTCTGATACCATGTCTGTGGGGACCGGAGTCCACACATCCGAGGATCTCATTGGGTGGTGTCGTGCGATGCGACACCCAACAGTTTACAAGAATAGAACCAGAATAAAGTACAATACCAAGTCTTTTATTTACTACACAGCGGAAGTTTTCACAATACTAGCGGATGTAAAGAAATATATACATACCATAGCTACGCTCTCAGCACTAGCTATGCAAAAAGCAAAGTTTTCCATGCCAGGGATACTTTGCACTAGCAACACTCAAACTATGGCGGCGTGCAGGGTTCCCACTCGGCTGTACACCCTGGAGGGGGTGTTGCCTCATCGTCAAACCCATCCTCAATAGGGTAACCTGCAAAAACTCGTTAACTGCAAACGTGAGCTTAAGGCTCAGCAAGACTTAACCGTCTCACTAGATAGATGCACGGGGACACTAAACATAGGTAAGGAATAGCATAAATAACTCGCCTACAAGTGGATCCTTATAACCAAGTTTTAAGTAGCAACTGACATTCTCTGAGCACGGCACATCATGGGCTCCACAATCAAACAAGAAACGCTTTACCGATGATATGACATGCCCAAAACACATAATGCTATTACAGCTAAAGTATGGGGAAATTGTAAATCTTTAGTTATACTATCTCTAAATCAGACAAAGTTGCAAAGTAATTATAATTCAATATCATATGACTTTCCTGACTTCTTTAGTATTTACTACGTCGCGACTGCGACAGACAAGTGGTACTCTATTACTGCGAGGGACAGTGATTGCAATCAGGACACACCCGGACAACACGACACATACGTCGTTCAGAAGTGTCAGCGAGCACACCCGTACCTACATAACACTTCAGTACTAGGCGTATGTGGCCACCTTTCACAAGAAACTCAAATGCTGAGCCCGTCTCACCTCCGCAAACAGAAGGTCTCCGCACGGAACACCTCATGTGTCCGCCGACCGATTTACACCTTACTGTCCTCAACCCACCCCTATCGATGGTGAGTTAATGGGTCTCAACATCCCAGTTATCAAGTTACATCAGTTTATTGGATTCCATATGTCCATTATATTCCCGGTACAATTCAAGCTTGTCCGAAGGGGCTGCATACGGACGGGCCTTAATCGACACAGGCAGGGCTATGCGACCGAGACTCAATTCTCGCCGCTTCCTATCCATTCCCTGCCCGGTCTCAATTTCATTATATTAAGCCATTTTCTATTCGACCAATCCTGTGAGATACATCTCTCGCGAGTAGATTCCAACTGCTCGACTTCTACCGGATTTCCTATGCATTAGCAAAGCAGTTACTACAGGTCAAACTGTAACTCGTGCCAAATAAACCCTGGGATTTTTGGTCATGCATGTGGAGTATCATTCACCCTAAACGTAATGCACAATTCATATACTACTCATCATAGTGATAAAGCAAAAGTTTATAAACGACTTAAATGCAAACCGGGGCTTGCCTTGTTGCAGGTCAGGTTCTGAGTTAAAAATTGGAAGGTTCTCTTCCAAGGCTTCTGGCTCCTCCTCGACTTCGGTCACTATACGATATGCAGATAACATGGATATATAAATGACTTTGAAATTTATTTATTTTAAGACCATAAATTAATTCATGGTGACCACTATATGACAGGGACCTTGATTGGCTTTGGAACTTTGATGGTAGATACTAGGGAATATGACCAAAGCTCTTGCAAAGAACAGGAGATGATCATAGCAGATTGTGGTCCCCGAAAGTATGGCAAGCAAATCAACTTCCAAAAATTTCCGAGAGGAAACTGTAGCTTGAACCTAGCTAACAGTTGATAATCAAGATGGAGGGAGTGGTTCTGGTCTTAGCAAAATTTGTTTCATAATTTTTCTAAGCTGTGGGGAAGGAGTTATTGTATTTCTAATTCGGCAAGAATTTCTGGATTTACTTTATAATTGAGTTTCTAGACATTAAATCAATATTTGGTTTGTAACTGATTTAGGACTAGTACAGTAGGTTAATTAAATCCAAGATTTTAACAGGAGCTAGGGTTTGACTAAAGGAAGACTCAGTAAAATTTTGGGACCTAATAAAGCAACCTAATATCTGTGAAAATTCAATAACTGAGAAAGGGAATTGAATTATACAGAGCTTTAAACAGGTGCTATGGCTCCCAAACTTTGCCTGATAATCAAGAATAGGACAATAAATTTTATGTGAATTTTGGGGATTTTTCCCGTGGATATCTTGTCTGGAAAAATTGCATTTGCATTAGGAAAGATTATTTTCTACAGAATTTAACTCTGAGTTTCACAGAACCTAATTGGTATTGACAGAAACTAGAGCTCAAGAGCTTTCGAACAAAATTTGTTTGAAGAATTTTGGAGTATCCTACAGAAAGTTATGGATTTTCTAAGTTGGAGCCTAATCTGGAATAATTTCCTAATTTGATTTAACTCGTGGGCCCCACTGTTTTAAAATGAACCAATAGTATTTAAACCACACGGGGGCCACAGAGTTCCACCGCGTAGCCACAGCAAATCCCGTGGCCACACCCAATCCGACGGGATTTACTGCCGCTGACACGCGGGACCCGCCGCGTCGTCTTCTACCTCCCGACGCGGGCGGCGCGCGGGGCTCCCGCGGCGGTGCTCTCCGGCGAGCCTCGCCGCCGGCCAATCCAACGCACCAGATTCACGGAAACTTGCCGCCTGGGGGTTTATGGGGTCGCTGAGCACGATGGTGAGGTCAGTGGGTCTTGAAGCTCGCCGGAAAAGGTCGTGCGACGGCGGTGGCGGCGATGAGCGCTCGGGCATCATAGAACTCTCTATAGAGTAGCTCAAATCACTTGGGAATTGCTCCAAAACCTTCCTGGGATGATGGAGTTCAAGGGTATGGGCGCAGAAGGGGAGTGAGTTGCCGGGAATCATGAGTTCGACGGTGAACCGAGGTTTTCTCACCGGCGGCGAGCAAAACTCGAAATTCAGAGCCGTTGCTTGATGATCCTTAAAGGTTTTTGCTCAGACAGGATCGCTAGGGCCTATAGAAACTATCTCTAAGTAATTGCAAGGGATGATTGCTTGTCGAAAAGGAATTTGACATGAAATCATAGCTAGCTATCTACCCTCGGCCGTAGAGGAAACGAACAATAACTTGCTCAGGCTTCAACGATAAGGGAAACGGTTTGTATCATGAGCTAGAGTTTGATCAGGCGCACCTTTTTGCTCTTTGGAGCTAGGCTTGAAACGGCGCGGAACGGCGGCACGCCGCGGAGCAGTGGCGAGCGGCGGCGATGGCGCGCGGCGGAAGAACAGTTGCGAGGTTGAGGAGCTGTGATCGGGGATGAGGATTAAAGGGGCTTCGGCCGGCCTTTTATAGGGCCGCGGCGAGCAGGCAGGCAGCTCGCTGGAGCTGCATGCGCGCGCGCGGTGTCGAGCGGGGGCGCGGCGGTGCAAAGGTGTCGGGGTTGAGCTGATCCGTTTAAAAGGGGAGCTGACATGTGGGGCCCACTGTCCAGTGATTCTCCCCACAGCTCAGTTACTAATTCATTTAAAAATAGAAGATCAACTCCAAAAATCATGAAATTTTGTGGAGATGGCAAATGAATTATTCTGAACACAATGGTGAACTCAATTCTTATGTTTAAAGAAGTTGGAGAAGAATTTAAAATTCAGATTTGAATTTGATTCAAATTTGCCAAGCACCTCAATAAAAATAGTAGATGAGTTTCTAAAATCTTGAAACTTTGTAAGCATGCTATTGAGGAATTTAGGAGCTCATGGAAAAATTTAGAGCCCTTAATTTGAATATTTGGTTTAGAGCTTATTAGGGCTTCATTGTGCATTGCTTACTAATCCTTATCCAAAAATTCTTATTCTTAAAAGGTGAATAGAATATAATTTGGATTCATGGTGAAGTCTAATACCCATGATAAAAGAATCTAACAAAGAGTGCAAGATAAGTTTTGGATGGCATAGTTCATGTGTACCATTATATTGGAGATCCAAAATAGTTGCTCACAAAACCCATATGAACTTAACATGCCATAAAAGTGGGGTTTTACACTTGGATACTTCTGTTTGTGGGCCATTTGATCCATGTGATGACATGTGGCGTCGCTTGATTCCTAGAAACCCTATTTTATGGATTACTCCCTTCATGTCTTGGTATTTTTGGGTCTAAATTCACCTATATACAAATAAACACCAACACTTGTGGAATTGGTTAGTTTTTAACCCACTACGTTGTGTTTCTCTTTTGTGCACATTATGAGGTGAATTGACGGTCTAAATATGGCACATAATGACTGTCAACAGACGCCATCGTGTCCTAAGACCTGGAAGGCTGGTCACCACCGAAGCCCAAAGGCTTCACGCTAGGCGGCTCCACAGGAAGTTGGCTCTTGTGGTGGCCCCATAGCCTCTGACTCTGACTCAAATGACTCTGAGTCAGACTGCAAAAATAAAAGATTGATAAAAAGTAATTATTTATAAGTGCAATTTAAAATAACGTGATTTTCGACTGAAATTTACCTCCATGTGTTGTAAGCACACCTCACCCGACTGGACTTGAGCTGCAAATTTTAGATGGTGCGCCAGCAGCTGGGAGCGTCTACTCACAATTAACGAGGTACATGAGAAAGGGTCTCGTGCCGGCACAAAACCTCTCACTGCCTTCCCCTCCCCCTTCGACAACATCCTGTTGTGAGGAATAATTGATTAATATGCTCAGATAATATACAAAATTCATGTTAAGTTAGTGAAGAAAACGTTATCATCATCTCCTGGAGTGTAGTCATGAGGATTCACCTTATGTACCACCCACCATGTTTTGAGTTTAATGCATGGATAAGGTAGATTGTACACTTGCTACACTTGGTGTGCAAGAG
Source organism: Tuctoria greenei (assembly GCA_036927565.1). Lineage (NCBI taxonomy): Eukaryota > Viridiplantae > Streptophyta > Magnoliopsida > Poales > Poaceae > Tuctoria > Tuctoria greenei. The sequence continues at coordinate 205,603,234 of JAYESD010000001.1, forward strand.
CAAATGAATCGAATCCTTTCAACCGTTCCTTGGGTTTTACTTTGGCCATGTCAAATAGGTTTAGTCGAATTCCATGATTAGCATCTGTAAAAGCCCACATTTGAGAAGAACAAAAATGCAAAAATGCAAACTTAAAATATTGATAGTGGAATCAAAATTCAAATTTACAGGAATAATATTAGTCAACCAATGATCACGGAAATAAGAACTTGTTAAAAACTTAAGTTGTAATTGGAAGATGTCACATGAACTGTTAAAGTTTCGTGTCTTCATTCAAATTCCAGTTGTACCTCTTCCTAAGAACCGACATGGTGTTACCGACTACATTAAGGAAGGTCATCGAGAGTGTCTTTCATATTCGTTCAGATAGACTTGAGAGGATAATATCTTGTGTGGGACCCACTTGTCGAGTGGCCCATCAATCAGCCTTCATCAAACGATATTTGATTTCCGCCTTCGCGTGTGCTTATCGAGAGCCAGCGCCACCCATGAAGTGTCGCTCTTATCTTAAGCATGGCATGATCTTTGTCGGCCTCGACGCCAGATCTTTTTAGCGCCAAGCCTCCACGTCTGCTCGCCATGCGCTGACATCTCAGTCGCTTAAAAATAAAATGTGATCAAGTCAAAGGAATTTAAATACGAGAATTGCACTAACCTAGGGTGTTAATAATTTATTAAGTGTGCTGATGAATTATATATTAAAAACTACTTAATAAGCTTTTAATAGATGAATTCAAATTAATACCTGGAGCTCGGATGTTTAATTCGAATCCAAGTGCCACCTCAATTTAAGCAAGATTAGTCAAGCTTTGGTACCGTTGGACACATATTAAGAATACATTAGTAACATGCAACATAATTGGGTTAAAATTGTATTCAAATTCAATCTGAATTTTAAAAATATTCTATATCTCAAACTCAGTTCACATTTGAATTTCTTATACCTTGGTTAGCTAATCTACAAAAGTTGAAACAAATTTTCCCATTTAAAAGAAAAGTGGAAGGGATAAGGGGGGATAAAGTTGTGGGGCCCACATGTCATGTTTATCTTTAGTGCCACAAACTCGAGTTCGCTTCTTCCTCTCTCCCGGTCTGCTCCACCGAGAGCACTACCAACCGCAGCGCCCGGTCGCCCACGGATGCGCCTCCTCCCGGGCACCGCGGCAACACCCCATGTCGGCCGCTGGCTTGCCCCTCCCCTACTCAGTCCGCCGGCAGCGCCCACAAGCCATTCCGAACGCGTGCGACTATGACGCCCGACACGAGCGCCCGACAGCCACGTATGCTGCTCTGGTGCTCCGCCTCCTCCCGGCCACTGTTTGCCTCCGCTAGCTCTGGAATAGAGCCGTCAGTTCCCCATGACCGACTACGGCGATAGCCGATGCCATGCATGCCTCATCGCCCGCGATCGCGCTTGCTCGCCCCCTCGCCCCCGCTGGTCTGCACCGCTTGACACCGTGCCGCCATCCGCCTTCCTCCTATCCACGACCCCACGTGCCGCTCGCTGAGCCGCCCAGTGCCGGACATCCTTTGTGCGCCCCGCCTGCAACCTCACCGCGCACCGGCGCCCACCGCCACCTCCCCTCTAGTCGTGTCGCTGTCCTGCACAGTTCCCAACCACCGGTACGTGGCCCTGCTCACTGCACCACCGGTCAAGCCGCCATGGCCTCCGCTCCGCTCACCGCGGCCAGCCATTGCCGCCCCGCGGCTTGCCGCTTCCATGGCTCCCGGCGACACCCCGTTTCATCCATGATGTCGTGCTCCGGTCACCTCGTGCCAGGTCAGTCACTGCCATCGTCCTTCTACCCTTTGGTCGATGTTTCGCATTGATATCATTCTTGTAGAAATCCGCATGTTGACGTTCTTTTTCTTTTGTATCTCCTGGCTTATCCGTGCGTGCTCGTGATGCTCCACCATTAGCCGCGTCGACGTTGTTGACCACATGACATCGTCGCGACATTCTGAGCTGTCATCGTGCCCTGGCATCGAGATGAAGGATGTCTGTGATGTGTTTAGTGCTGGAACACAAGCATGACTCATAGGACAATGGTTGTCATGCCAAATTATGTTTTAGTCGTGTGAGGGTGATTGAGTCCTAGGTGTAGCCAAGGTGCTCGATAAAATGTCTTCCAGGTCAAACCAAGGTTGTTGGTGATCTGTGGTTGGTGATGCGAGAACATTGCGACCGAGAAGGAAAACTAGACCAAGGGGAACCTTGGATAAGAGTTTCTTGATTGTGTTGATGGTGTTTCCTAACCGTCCGCAGAATTGCTTAACTAGATGTGTCGTTTCATTGATGACAGGTTCATCGAGTCGCTTGCCGACGATCAAGTTGACATCACTAACCTTGAGACTCATGAGGTGGTGTCCGGGATTTCGCTCACCACCATGGACGAGTTCGGGTCGATGTCCCCGAGATGGCAAAGCACGTCGTCGTGACATAGTAATGTCTTATGTTCGAGTTCCAGTAGTTCACCGAGCTCGTCTAGACAATCTTGCACAGGACACTGCAATAGTGTCATGTAAGAACTTGGACGATGTTTGCGAGGATAGTCTTAGCGACTGATTTACCAAAAGGTCATTTGAACATTTTCTTGGTACTCATGTTATGTTAGCAATGCTTGTGATGACTCTTTGAGTCCAAGCAATGCCGATCTCACTTCTTTTCCATGTGTCGCTAGGGTTTCACATCGATTCATCATAATTCAGAACCCTGCGACCACACTTGTCACCTAATTTAGTTTACTCCTTAATGAGTTTGTGTAACTTCATTGGTCGACTTCTGAGTCACGACCTCTTGTTGCACATTTCACTTGTGCCTTAAGCTTTCAATGCTCCACCATGATCACTTAGTCCTCCTTACATCACCCAGTGTGGTACTTCTTCATCCTTCAATCTTATACCTCTTAAGTGGCATAGCTTCAAGTGTTGTCTACTAAGTTGCAATGTAGCCTTACATTTTACCTTTCGATTCACGTCTCGACACTACTATGACCACATGCCTTATCCATTGTTTCTCCACCCATCCGAGACATATCTAATCTTCCTAGTCAAGCCTCTTCTTCTTACGGTTTATGCAACTTGTCAAGTCCATTATTAGATTACCTTAATTACTTATATGCAAACCATGTCGATAGGAACGTGATGATAGGTGATCAACGAGAAGATTCTACTTGGAGGAGAAGGTCGAGGAGTTCCAACTTTAAGATTCCATGGCCGATTCTCTGGAGGAAGACCAAGCCATAACAGCTGACATTTCAATAGAGTCGCAAAGAAGGCAAGCCCCGGTTTGCATTTAAGTTACTTACAATGTCTTTGTAGTTTTCATTTATCTTACATCTTCAGATGTTTGTGCATTATGTTTAAGGTGCTTGTTACCCCACTTCCATGACCCATAAATCCCATGAAGTATTGTGTAGGTCTACAGCCTGACAAGTAGAAAATGCCGCGCTTAGTTGTGGTCTCACGTGCGTAGCCCTATTTGTGACGATTGAGTACCGATCCGTGTGCGGCCCTGCTGGACAAGTTTGAACAGTACTGGATGCATACTCGGCATATGGAACCCAGGAAACTGATGTTACTTGATAACTCGGATGTCGAGGAATAGCCCATTGTCGATAGGGGTGGGTTGAGGGTAGTAAGGTGTAAATTCGCCGGCGGGCACATACACGCTCCATGCGGGAACCTTATGCCCGCGATGGTGGGACCGGTTCGGCATTTGAGTTCTCTTGTGAAAGGTGGCTGCGTATGACATGGTGAGGAGCACGTAACGCTCCTTAGGCACAGGTGTACGTGACGTGTTATTTAGATGTGTCCTGATTGCAATCACCATCCCTCGCGGTTATTTGAGTACCGCTTGTTCACTGCGCCGTGATATAGTAATAAATAGTAATAGAATTATTATGAAATTGTTGCCATAATTATTACTGTATTGCAACTTGTATGGATTAAAGATAGCACAATTAAAAGTTTACAGTTTCCAAATACTTAACCTGTAATAGCATTATGTGCTTCGGGCATGACATATCATCGACAAAGCATTTCTTGTTTGATTGTGGAGTCTATGATGTGTCGTGCCTGAGGAATGTCATTTGCTACTTAAAACATGACTATAAGGATCGACTTGTAGGCGAGTCCATTAATGCTATTCCTTACCTATGGTTAGACTTTACCTTGCTTATGTCTAGTGAGAAGGGTCAGTCTTGCTGAGCCTTATGCTCACGTGTGCGCTTTAACGATTTTTGCATTTATTAGTTTATTTCTGCTGCTGAGGTTGTACATGAGACCTCGAGGTGTCCAGAAGAATCTTGTGTGGACCACGCCGCTGCTGGATGATCACCATGTTGCTAGTGAGAAGCGTCCTAGGGCATGGGTGCCTTCTCTCATGCTTAGGTAGGTGAGAATATGAGTATGTAGTTCCGCTGCGTGTGTACCTCCATTCTACACTATTTTGTAAACTCTAATTATATTTGTGAAATGAAAACTTTGTATGTTTTGGTAATTCTTGTCGTGTGTGCTGTTAGGTGACGCATTGCACATCACCACCCAATGAGATCCTTGGACGTAAATATCGATGTTTTCGACAAAAGCAAATTCAATGATTTTTTAATAATCCCATAGTAATTAATTTCATGTCCTTTAGAATCGACTGCCCCCGTCACAACTCTAGTATTACATGTTGCTGCGAGAGGATGAAGAGATTTAAATTGAGTTGTATACAATCAAAAGCCGTTGACATCATATCAACCATAGCTTCTTACTTTAACCACTTCATAGGATAGTTGTTGCAAGTCTTCACGGACGTTGGCATCTGTATTGCACTGTCCAAGATATGAAGTTATTAGAAAACTTTGAAAATATTCGTAAGTTATTAGAAAACGTTGTTAATACTTATAAGTTAATGAGAAAATGTTCCATGATCTCAAAACCAGGAAACAATTAGGCACTTCATTTATTCCTTCCCGTCGCATCCCTTCTATTTGTTTGCTTCTAGGTTGATGTCTATGTCTCCAATTTTGCTTGTCGAACTCGCTGTACGAAAACAGAACCTTTTAGAATAGATGTGTTGCAAAATATGCTGATGAGTATACATATAGGACAAACACTTACTCACAATTTTCATCCATCTCATCAATATTAGCATACATGGACTGGAAAGCAACACTCCTTTTTTCTTCGCTAACATTGTAGGAATTGTAACTACCAATAGTAGTGTCTCTTATTGCTAAAATGGAGAGATCACTACAAGGAGGTTTTTTTATCCATATTGTACCACATACGTACTCACAAACACGCACGATGTGAACGGGGGGTCTTCCGGCAGAGAGATACCTGGTTACAGACTTTTAGGGTTAGTAATGGGCCGACCGGCCGATATACACTTAACCCTAACAATTCACCTCGTGTCACCAGTCACGGGTCACGATCGTGACCCACATTGCCTATATACGCTAGGCTTCGGGCCGGCACGACACCCTCGGCCCGCGAACGGGCCAGGAACGACCCGACAGGGGAAAATGGGATCCGTCGTGCTTGGCCTTGGCTTATGGCCCGTCGTGTCGGCCCTGCCCGGCACGGAAAATTTGCGGGCCGTGCCGGGCCTAATGTTTTCATGCACAAAACCGGCCGGGCTAGGGCTTGGCTGGATCGGCATGGCCCATTGGCCATATATAGCCACGACAGAACCTAAGTGCCGCGACAGCCGGCCACCCCCGACGCCGCCCTCGACAGAAACCAATTAAGCATAATCTACACTACACTAATTAAGCATAATCTACACTAAGCTAATTAAGCATAATTAAGCAACTTAACCACTTAAGCATAATTAAATAAACATAATCTAAAGTAAGCAAATTAACTAATTAAGCATAATTAAATAATCAATTAAGCAATTTAAGCATAATTTAAACAATTCAATTCAACTTCAAATTTGAACAATTCAATTCAATTCAAATCAAATTTGAATAGTGCAATTCGATTGAATTTCAAATTTCAATTGAATGGCTTAGGGTGGGGTGGGGTGGGGGGGTTTGGGGGGGGTGGGGTGGGGGGGTTTGGGGGGGGGGGGGGTGGGGGTCTGTGGAGTTGAGGGGGCCTCGGGGAGGGGAGGGGGAGGGTGGGGGGACCTCTGCAGGGAGGGTGATGGGGGGCGGTGCTCGGCCGGGGAGGGGAGGGGGAGGGGGGCTGGGGAGGGGTGGTGGAGGGGGGCCTAGGAGGGGCGGGGAGGGTAGGGGGGAGCTCGCGGAGGGGAGTGGAGGGGGGCGGCGCTCGGGGAGGGCGCGGGGAGAGCCGGGCTGGCGGCAGTCGGCCGGGGAGGGGCGGGCGGCGCTAGGGGAGGGGGCGGGGGGCCAGGCCAGCGGTCGGGAGAGGAGGGGAAGGGATGAGGGGAGGGGAGGAGTAGTACCTGGTGGCGGTGGCGTCAGACGGCAGCGGGTGTCGTGGCAGCGTGTGCGGCGGCGGCTGAGGCAGCGACGTTGGGCGTGGGAGCGAGGCGGCGACGAAAGACAAAAGCAGCATGGGGGTAAGGAGAAAGAGAGGCGCACGTGGGAAGGTTAAATTCAGTAACTTACATCGGCTAATTAATATAATTATGTCGTCCTTAATGACTTACGTCAGCCATTATAGCGGCCGACGTAAGTTATGCTTAACTTACATCGGCCTGTTAACTTATGTCGGCTTGGGGTCTTTGTCGAAGTAAGTTTATATTTTTTTCTTGTCGGTCTACTAACTTACGTCAGCCGCCGGCGAAAGTTATTTAACTTATGTCAGTTCGTTCTGGTCAACGTAAGTTATTCTACTTTCATCGGCTGGCCGACGTAAGTTAAACCGGCCGACGTAAGTACTCGCATTTCCTGTAGTGGAGGAGAGGAACACGCAATACCTTGCTGTTTTAACGAGGTCGAGATATGGCATCACTCGCTGGCTTGCAAGAGGAATAGAGAGGCGGCGGCAAGCTTCAAACCGAGGAAGTGTTTTGCTGCTGTTCTTCTGCTTCCAGAGCACGAGCACGAGGAGTGAATGGGGAGGTGACGTGCTCACAGCTGCGTGGTGCTGGAATCCACGCAGAAACTAAGCAAGCAGGCAGCTCGGTGGCACTGCATGTTGTGCAGTGTCGCACGGTGAAATGGAGTCATTTCTCTGCAATTGACTCTCTGGCTAGAAGGGCCCCACAATCCCATTCTTATGCCTCCTCTAGTAAGATCAATTCCCTACCAAGTGTCCGAAAGCTATTGATATTTGTGGATAGGCCATTTCAATTGGGTAGAATTTGATTCAGAAATGAAATCGTTGATTAGACCAAGTTTCATTCCAATTCAAATTTGATTTCGTATTTGAGTGGAATTCAATGAACACATTGAATTAAATAGTAAATGTGCTCAAATTTTATGAAATTTGACAAGGATAATATATGGAATATTTCAAATCTAATGGTGAACTCAGATATTTATTTTAATGAGGTATGAACATGAGCTTGTTTTGAATATTTGTATTCCCTCCGTTAAAGTTTGAATTCAATTGGTTTTCTCTTACTCCTATAATTTGATTTTTTTAATTCCATTTTACTTACTCAGATATGAACAAAAGGTTTCAAAACTAGGGCTTTTACATCCTTCCCCCCTTAAAAGAATCTAGTCCTGAGATTACAAATAAAAGAGACAAAGGTGGAGAGGCTACCGGATATGAGATGATAGGAAGTTCAGATAATTTGCTCGGAGGTATTCATCACTTTCCCATGTCGCCTCCTTAGCGTTATGGTTACTCCACTATCTTTTGTAGAAATACAAGGTCCGGTTTCTTGTGGCACGAGTCTTTTCATCAATAATCTGGATCGGTTACTCCGAAAAGTGAGATCCGGTCGAGGAGCTTCGATGTCCTCTGTGCGTAATTCAGCTGAGGATTTAATGCATTTCCACAGCCGAGGCATGTGGAATACATTATGAATTCTAGGGAGTGATGCCGATAATTCCAAGTGATAGGCCACGGGTCCGCATTTTTCAGTGACAACAAACGGACCGATGAATCTCAGAGCAAGCTTTCCCTTCACTCCGAAACGATGAATCCCTTTCGTCGGAGATACACTGAGATAAACGTGGTCTTTGATGTCAAAAAGTGGAGAGGTCGGCGTCTTTTATCCACATAGCTTTTCTGCCGGGATTGAGAAGCCTTGAGTTTGCCTTGAATTACTCGTACTCGTTCTTCGGATTCATTTACAAGATCAATGCCATATATCACTCGCTCACTGGACTCACACCAGTTGAGTGGTGTGCAGCATTTCCGGCCATAGAGGGCTTCATACGGTGCCATCTTGATGCTAGCTTGATAGCCGTTGTTATATGAGAACTCGGCCAACGGTAAGTAATCATCCCAATTTTTACTTTGGTTGACAGCACAAGCATGTAGCATATCTTCAATAACTTGATTCACCCGCTCTGTTTGACTATCGTTCTGCGGGTGATATGTGGAGCTCCAGATCAGCTTGGTCATCAATGATGTGTGCAGCTGCTCCCAGAAGCGAGCAACAAATAGCACACAACGATCTGAGATAATTGTCCAGGGAACTCTGTGCAAACACATTATTCTTGCCATGTATAACTTATATACTTCTGAGCATGATAATTGGTGTTCACTGGAATGAAGTGAGCTGATTTGGTTTGTCGATCGACTATCACCCAAATTGAATCATGCTTGTGGAACTCTAGAGGATAATCCAACAATGAAATACATACTTATATCCTCTCATTTCCACTCCGGAATGTTCAATGGTTGTAGCTGTCCGTCTTTTCTCATGTGGTCGGCTTTCACTTGCCGACACGTATCACACTCGCATACATACATTGTGATCTCCCTTTTCATCCGTGTCCATTAAAATCTTATTTTCAGATATTGATACATCTTGTTGCTGCCTGGATGAATAGAATACTTGGATAACTAAGTTTCATCCAAGATTTTCTTTCAAAGTGTAATATCATGGGGTACCACTATACGGTCTTTGTACCATAAAGTACCATGTTCATCACTGCGAAAGCATTTCATTTCCCCATTCTTCGTTCTCCTCCGAATGTGAGGCATACCCACGTCTTTCTTTTGACATTCCATAATCTCCTCTCGTATGGTTGGAATGAGGGAAAGATTATATAACGCTCCATATGGAACCAAGCATAAACTTGGCTCGTCCTCATCCATAGGTGTGATCGACAGATTGTTGACATGGGACTTGCGGCTCAGTGCATCGGCAACAACATTTGCCTTGCCGGGATGGTAGTGAATTTCAATCTCATAATCTTTGATCAGCTCTAACCATCTTTGTTGCCGCATATTCAAATCCTTTAGAGTGAAGATATATTTCAAGCTCTTATGATGAGTGAGATATGTACTAGATTGCCTAGTAAATAATGTCTCCAACATCTTCAATGCAAGCACCAAGGCAGCGAGCTCAAGGTCAGGAGTTGGATAACACTGCTCATGATTCCGGAGCTGCCGTGATCCATATGCGATCATGCGTCCTTCTTGCATTAACACGCAGCCGAGACCAATGCCAAACACATCACAATATATGTCGAAAGATTTGGTGGTATCAGGCTGAGCTAGAACTGGGGCTGTTGTGAGATGCTTCACCAATGCGTGAAATGCATCCTCACGTGCCTTACTCCAAATATATTTAGTCCCCTTTTTCAGCAGCTCCATCATTGGCTTAGAAATTTTTGAGAATCTCAGAATGAACTTCCTATAATATCTTGCTAACTCGAGGAAGCTGCAAACTTCATGCACGGACTTTGGAGACTTCCATTTCAGCACTTGCACAATTTTGCTTGGATCAACAGCGATGCCCTCCGCTGAAATAATGTGACCAATAAATGGAACTTGGCTGATCCAAAACTCGCATTTGCCGAATTTTGAATAAAGCTTATGATGTCGCATTTGTTTGAAGCATGATATGCTTGTGATCGGCGTGTTCTTCCTCTGATTTAGAAAAAACCAGAATGTTGTCGATGAAGACCACGACAAACTTGTTCAACTCCAACATGAACAAAGAATTCATGAGATACATTAAGTGAGCCGACGCGTTGGTATGTCCCATCGACATGATGAGATATTCATAGAGCCCGTATCTCATCGAGAATGTGGTGTTCAGTATATCCTCTGGTCGGATTTTATTTTGATGATATACGGACCGAAGATCCATCTTTGAGAATACCTTAGCACCCACTAGTTGATCAAATAGGATATCGATGCGTGGTAGTGGATACTTGTTCCTGATTGTCACAGTGCTGAGCAGACGATAGTCCACATATAGACGTAACGTCTTGTCCTTCATCTTCACGAACAATGCAGAGCAGCTCCAAAGTGATGAACTTGGGCGTATGAGACTTTTTTCCAGCAAGTCCATTAATAGCTCATTTAATTCTGCCAATTCATTTGGTGTCATCTTGTACGGTATTCGAGAGATAGGAGTGGTTCTCAAAATAAGTTCAATCTTGAACTCAATGTCTCTATCAGGTGGCATACTCGACAAATCATCGAGAAACACGTCCGGACCACATGAATGTCCTTAAGCTTTGTGGCTTCCATGTTATAGGTGGCTGGATTTTCTTGGATAAGGTGATTGAGAATGAGTGTGTGGTTCATGAAGTGGGGAGTTCAAATGAACCACTTGTGGAACAATGTCGAGAACCACACCATGGTGGTGTATCCATGACATTCCTAATATGAAATCGAGCTTTGTCTTGATCTATAGACCATCCTATCAGCTGCTACTTTCCCACCAGCAAAGCAAATCAAATATGGATATTTTGTGGGAATGATAGGTAATTAATATCTGATGACATTTGATTGGCTAATGAAATTATGGGTGGCACCAGAGTCAAATAGTATCACTATAGGATTATGAAGTAGAGAAAGCGTACCCGCAAGAACGGGTTCCCCCTTTGGCACGTCTTTGCTAGCTAGGTGGTGGACGTTGCTGGGTCCTACTACCGGTTTCTTGGGCTAGTCGCGGGCCTGAGTTGCACCCTAATATGGTGCTTGTCCACTGCTTTGTTGCTTCTTGGGGCAATCCCTAGCAAAATGCCCGACACAGACACACGTGTAGCATGTGTATTGTGTTGGGTTCCCTCCAACCCGCAGACGGAATCACAGTGCATGTGGTGGAGGTGGATACGCACACGGGACCGCTGAACGGTGGTCGGAAACTCGGCGCATTGATAGAACGATCGTTGAACTATTGTGATCGGGTTAGTGCCTGCTACCTCTGTCCGGATGGTGAGCGGTACAACAAACGATACTTCTGTGGAGCACCACCACTGCTGCTCGATGGCGCGCTGTGTTTCCTCTTATCAGGAATGAGCTCGTGCTGAGCATCCTTTTGCACTATCGCAGCGTGACGATGTCGTTGAAGGTGTCGCGATTGTATTGTGCAAGTTGGACCTTCATCTTGGGATTATGGCCCCAGAAGAATCAATCTCGCTTGGTAGACCTATGTGTGCTGAATACATTGGCCATTACGATAAAAGTTTTGAATATTGCCAAAACACCCTTTTAACGAGGTCCGACTCTAGGTCCAAGCTCTGACAAGGTCCGACAATAGGTCCGACATGTTTTGGGTAGCTCCGGCAAGGTCCGACAATAGCTTTTGTATGTTTTGGGTAGGTCCGGTGCAAGGTCCAGCATGCTTTGGCTAGGACCAACGAGAGGTTCGACAAACTTTGGCTAGGTCCAACGTATGGTCAGACAAACTTTGGCTAGGTCCGACGCAAGGTCCGGTTACCTTTGGCTAGGTCTGGAGCAAGGTGCGATTAGCTTTTGCAAGGTCTTGTGCAAGATCGCAGTGGTTCTGCTTTTAAATTGCAATATTTCAAACATGATTTACACTTATGGGAAGGTTGCTTAGTCTTCTTTTACTAAGTTTTTGAAGTGTTATATCTGTTTACGGTGGTTAATGTTTTGATATGGTCTGCAACATGATTATGTGAGGTGCTCACGTAAGGTGTTGTGTTTTTTGGACTAACGAGAGTCAAGTCGAGGACTTGGGCTCGCAAAGGATGGTTGTTTGCTCATGTGCAGGTGTTTCTTTAGGTCGAGACATGGCTGGTGACAGGATCCATTGAACTAGTCTTAGGGAGAAGATGAGGTTCAACAAGCAAGTTCAGGAGGAATTGCGGTCGAGTTGATCCGGTGGTCACACAACATGTTTGGATCAATGCATATGAAGGTATCGTGGATGTCGTTGGAAGGTGTTTGCATGTGTGCAAGGAGTGCATGGACGTGGCAACATGGTTCCAAGGCGTGATGAAGAAAATTGGATATAAATAATTGGTCGGAAAGGTCCAACCGGCTGGGCTATGGACTCAGGCTGCGGCTAAGTTGGTTTCTACTCAAATATGGACAGATTTGAGTTGGTTATGATAGGATTACGTGGTTAGCACGAAGTTGAGTTATTTTCAGAATGTGAGATACATTTATAAGGTGTTTGGAAGTCTTAAGATTCCTTCTATCTGCGTATAGAAGAGTCTTGAGCAGTTATGGAAAGTTTCGGTTGAAACAGGGTAGGATTAGAGTCCTAATTCGGATTGGGTTGGCCTTAAGGCTGGTTATATAAGCAAGAGAGGCCAGAGCTTGTGGTGGGACAACATTGGGCTGTTGCTCTTGTGATATGTTGAATGAAAATCGTAGTTTTAGAGGGGATTTTGTACCTTGTTCGTCCAACTTGTTTCACACAAGTTTTTCTAATCGATTTTTGCACAACACTATATTGCTTCGGTGATTTTATGATAACTAGAGCTTTACAGATTCAATTGGCGTGATTTTTTTGGGGTGTCTTCACAACTTGATTATCTATCATTTGTGAAAGTTTCATGATCATTGGACTTGTGGTTTCTGATCTACACGAGTTTCTTTGCAGTGTTGCAGATCTGTTTTTACTAGGATAGAACATATTGACTTTTGTTTGATCTTTCGATCATAACTTGAGTTTTTGTTGACAGCTTTCTGTGATTATTGTTGTCGTGTCTTTGTGACTTGATTCTCAATAATATCTACCACTTTTGTCATGTTTGAACACATTTAGATCAGTTGGACACATAGTTTCTTAACAGATTGATTTTTCTGCCGAGGGGTTTTCATTGCTACCACTAAAAAAGTTTAAATCTACCATTGAACCCCCTCTGGTAGCTTTTCATGTCCTATTTTATCCTACAATTGTTATCAGAGCCCTCTAATCTTTGTGATTTGCACGTGTTCTGACTAATCATCATGGAGAAATACTCCGCAAAACCTTGTGTGTTTAGTGCCATTGATTTTCAGGTTTGGAATGCAGGTATTGAGGCGTTCATTCAGGTGCAAGGCTTTGCAATATGGGAAAAGGTGTACAAGCCTTATGACGTGCTGCCAAAATATCAAGTTACGGCTGCAAACATGAGAGATGTCGACAACAATAATAAGGCACATAACTTGATCATACAAGGATTAACTCAAAGCGACTTCGATTGTGTTGCACACCTCCGATCAGTGTATGATGTGTGGAAGGCACTTTGCGACTACCACAAAGGATCCAACACAATCAAGGAGGTAAGGCAAGATACGTTCAAGAAAGAATATATACGCTTTGAGATGCAACCAGGTGAGTCCACCGATGATTTGTTTGCTCGCTTTAATAAAATTCTCAGCAACTTGCGTAGCGTCAATGTTAATTTTTCAGATGCTGAGAATGCTAGGCAATTACTAAATGCATTAGACATGTAAATTTAAGAGATGAAAGTTACATCTATTAGTGAATCCACTGTCATGAGTACACTTACATTAGATGTTCTATATTCAAAGTTAAAAACTCATGAAATTGACATAATCTCACATCAGAACCCCCATAAGTCTCTTGCATTTGTTTCTCAACATGACATAATTGCAGAACACAACATCGACAATGAAGAGGTATGTCCTACTTGTGAAGAAATGTGTGATGCTATTTCTCGTGCCACTATTATAGTTAAGAAAAAGGGCAAAAAGCTTAGGGATAGTGCTGCTAAAATTGAATCACTAGAATCTGAAATCAACAGTTTAAAAACTTTGATTCCTAGTGATGATGCATGTCCCTCATGTGATTTAATATATTAACAATTGTCCCCATTAAGAAGTGCACACACCTCCACACTTGATAAACTTGAGTTAGAAATTGAAAAGAATAGAGACCTTGCTGCACTTAATATAAAAACTTGAAAGATGCTAGTTGTTCTACATTTTATTTGCATTGTTCTACTTGTGATGATCTTGATAAGAAACTACAAGATGCTATGAATGAAATTTCTATATTGAACAATGCTTTATGATCTCATGAAGTTAAATTTTGTTCCAATTGCAAATTAAAAGGAAAAACTTCATGTGAAAAATTGCCTTGATCTGCCCAATAAACTTGATAACATGCATAGGACATTAGATCGGTTTTGTAATGGGAATAAGAACCTAAACTTGCTGCTGAATTCTTCCAACTCTTGCAATGATAAAACTGGTTTAGGTTTTTATTCTCATGCTCATGGTAAGGCACATCCACCTAAAATTGTAAAGTCTTTAGGAAGTTGTTTGATTCAAACAGTTCCTAAACATAAACAAGTGGTTTTCAAATCTGCAGGAGTGTTGTCTCATTTGGTTTCAAATAAAAATGTTGCTTGCTCATCTAGACATGAACACAAAGTTAAATTTCGTTGTACCTACTGTGGTAGAGATGGTCAAGTCATAGATTTTTGTTATAGACTAGCTAAATAACAGAAAAAGGAAAGAATGATTGCTAGATCTCATAATCTTCATGCAAAATTTGCTGCACTTGCTAAACCGAATGATAGGAACATGCAATATGCTGTAATGAGTCGAAAACATGCAAAGGTTGCTCCCAAACCTACTGTTTTTTTTTTGCTACACATGTAACATCTCGTTGGACAATAGTTGGGTACAAAAATCCTCAAGCTTTGGCTCATAAACCTGCCGTTTTATCTCAGCTTTTGCGTGTTATTCCTGCTGGACGTCGTGTGACTCAGTACTGGATTCCTAAATGCCTTTTGACTAACCCCAGTATTGAGTCATCGACGTATTGTACTTCTATGTAGGTTACACGCTTGAGGAAGGAGAACATTTTGATTGTGGATTCAGGTTGCTCACGCCACATGACCGGTAACAAAGAATGGTTCTCCTCCCTCTCTTTTGTGTCACATGTAGAGAATGTTACTTTTGCCGATAATTCTTCAACTATTATTATTGCTAAGGGTTCGGTTAGAGTAAATGATCACTACAATTTGAAGTATGTGGCACTTGTCAAAAATTTAAAATACAACTTGCTTTCTGTTTCACAATTGCTAGATGAAAATCTGGAAATTATTTTCAATAAAAATTGCTGCAAAGTTGTAGGTTCAAATAGTGAGCTTATTTTTAACATGTCTCGGGTTGGGAGAGTTTTTAAAGCTGAATTTGTTATGTCTTTCTCTAAGCATAGGTGTCTAGTTGCTAATGATTCAAAGGACTTATATTTTTGGCATTGTAGACTAGGTCACGTAGGCTTTGATCATCTAACGCGTGTTAGTGCTCTTTATTGCATAAGTGGGTTGCCTAAGCTTAAAGGGGACAAAGAAATTGTGTGCTCTTCTTGTAGACATTCTAAGATGGTTGAAGGTTCACATACTCCTCCCACAATGATCATGACAACTGAACTGTGTCAACTTTTGCATCTTGACACTGTAGTACCTTCACGTGTTCAATCCTTCAGAGGTAAATGGTATGTTCTTGTGATTGTTGATGATTATTCTAGATGCTCTTGGGTTTACTTTATGGCATCTAAGAATGAAGCTTTTAGTCACTTTAGAACTTTATTTCTTAGATTATCAATTGATCACCTAGGATCTTTAAAAGCAATTAGAAGTGATAACGGACCTGAATTTAAAAATCAATCTTTTGATCACTTTTGTGCTGAAAATGGAATAGATCATCAATTTTCTTCACCAGATGTACCTCAACAAAACTATGTTGTAGAAAGAAAGAACTGAACCTTAGTTGAGATGGCTAGGACTATGCTTGATGAATATCAAACTCCTAGGAAATTTTGGGCTGGTGCGATTGCAACAGCTTGTTATGTCTCAAATCGAGTTTTCTTGCGCGCTAAGCTAGGTAAAACACCTTATGAGCTCTGGTTTGGACATAGACCTAGTGTTACACACTTTCGGGTCTTTTGTTGCAAATGTTTTGTTAAGAAACATGGTAATATTGATAAATTTGAACCTAGATCCGTTGATGGCATGTTTCTTGGTTATCCATCTCATACTAGAGGCTACCGTGTGCTTTTACTTGACACTAACAAAATTATGGAGACTTATGAGGTGTCCTTTGATGAAGCTAGCCTAGGTACTAGCTCAAACATTGCAGTTCCAGATCCATATCCACAGGGGGAGAGCATTTTCGATGAAGATGAGGATGAAGTGGTGCTGCTGTCCAAAAATTCAGCAGCTAATGATATGGTTCCAGCTCCTGATTTTGATTCACAGCCAGCACCGACGACTACCATTGCTGGTCCAGATCCTCCTCAAGTCACAATCTCATCGATTTGTGAAGAACATGAAGAAGAAGAAGCTTGTGAAGTGTCCACTCCCCTCCGGGTTCTCAAAATTCATCCTCCACAAAAAATTATTGGAAGCTTGCACGAACGAGTCACACGGTCCAGGTTTTGCGATCCAAACTCTCATGCTCATTCTGCTTTTGTTGCTTCTTTTGAACCCAAAGATATATCACAAGCACTCACTAATGAGTCCTGGATTATTGCCATGCAAGAAGAGTTAGAAGATTTTGAATGAAATAATGTTTGGAAACTTGTATTTCTACCTCAAGGTCACACTTTAATTGGAACTAAATGGGTGTTTCAAAATAAACAAAGTTAGGATGGGGTTATGGTTAGGAATAAGGCTAGGTTGGTTGCTCAAGGCTTCACTCAAGTTGAAGGTCTATATTTTGATGAAACTTTTGCTCCTATTGCTAGATTAGAAGCCATAAGAATTTTGTTAGATTTTGCTGCATCTAAAGGTTTTAAGCTATATCAAATGGATGTTAAAAGTGCTTTTCTTAATGGCTACATAGATAAGGAGGTCTATGTCAAACAACCACCGGGTTTTGAAAATCCAGATTTTCCTAATCATGCTTACAAACTGTCAAAAGCCTTGTACGTTCTCAAACAAGCCCCTAGAGCATGGTATGATAGGTTAATAACATTCTTACTTGAAAAGGGGTTTACCATGGGCAATGTTGATAAAACTCTTTTTGTGCTTAAACCTGGCAATGACTCATTATTCGTTCAAGTGTATGTGGATGATATTATCTTTGGTTGTGCTTCTCATGATATTGTGTCCAAGTTTTCATCTATGATGAGTTCAGAATTTGGGATGAGTATGATAGTAGAACTCACATACTTTTCGGGTCTGCAAGTCAAGCAAACCAAGGAGGGTACCTTTGTGCATCAAACGAAGTATACAAAAGACCTCCTAAAGCACTTCAACGTGGACAAAAGCAAGCCTCTTCGGACACCAATGGGAACAGCAACAACACTTGAACTTGATGAATATGGTGAACCCGTGGATCAAAAAGAATATAGAAGCATGATCGGATGACTTTTGTACCTCACGACATCAAGACCGGACATACAATTCAGCGTATGTCTTTGTGCACAGTTTCAAGCCTCCCCACGTGCTTCACATCATCAAGCCCTCAAAAGGATTCTCAGGTACTTACATGGAACTCAAGAATTTGGTATTTTTCTTCCTTCTTCCTTAAGCGTTACTTTGAAAGATTTTTCAGATGCTGATTTTAGAGGTAGTAGGATTTATAGGAAAAGTACTTTTGATGCTTGTCATTTTCTTGGTAATTCACTAGTTGCTTGGTCCTCTAGAAAACAAAACTCAGTTGCACAATCCACAACTGAATCTGAATACGTAGCTGTTGCTAGTGCTTGCTCACAAATTATATGGATTGTTCAAACACTTAAGGACTATGGGGTTGATCTAGATAATGTTCCACTGTTTTTTGATAACACTAGTGCCATTTGCATTGCTAAAAACACCGTGCAACATTCTAGAACTCAGCACATTGACATTAGGTATCACTTTCTCTGTGATAATGTTGAAAAAGGAAACATTGTGCTTCACCATGTAGATACCGAACAACAGTTGGCTGACATTTTTACAAAACCTTTGGATTTCACTCATTTTTGTTTCATTCATAGTGAAATAGGGGTTATGCATCCTCATGGCTTACATTGAGGGGGAGTTTTCGAACTTGAGAAGTCTATGTGTGAATCTGAAATTAAAATAATATGAGCATAGTATTTCATACATTACTCGCGTTATACATTTTGTAGTTTTTGCCATGTCCAGTAACTGGAATAATTACTTACACTAAATCTGGTCATGGTCGAACTTTCTTGCTGTTTTGAACTTGTTGCATGCTCACAAGTTCTTTTAATAATGAAAAATTAATCAAGCAACTATTCACATGTTGAGTCCTTATGATTAAATAAAAATGAGAAAAGATCAAGAGAATATGCATGCATCACACTTCTTCTTTTGAGGTGGCTTATTATTGCACTTAGATATGAACTTAGAAGAAGTTGTGTATGACTAAAACTATGTCCTTAAGCTTCTGATTGTCAAATGACATAGGCTTGGCTTGGTGGGTTAGAATAAGGCAGATGCACATATAATCTCTTGCAAATGCCATATTATCTAAATTTGTGCTTTGAAAAACAATAAAATGCAGCAACAAGTGTCATGCTTTCAGGTATTGAAATAGTTAAGTTTGTTAGATCACGACTTGCTTAAATTGAAAATTACAATTGATCTCTAGCATGGCTTACACTACTTTATGTAACTCATTGATGTGATAGTGTAAGTTACTTGATAGTATGACTTGGATGAGTTTTGTTTTATATGTGTATGTTATATGCTCATAAAAATTAAAATTTCTCCTTTGTACCTTGCTGAATACATTGTCAAAGGGGGAGAGATAAGAGATAATATGTGAATTTTTAAAGATAAGTATGCAAGTGGGAGATATTGATTACACATTGCACATTTTCACAATTGTTTTTGGCACGATTCTTCTCAGGGGGAGAATTTCTTTTTCTCATTTTATGTCTGTTAAACTTTTAATGTGAATAAGCCAATGTTCGGATTTTAAGTGGTGTTGCCAATGCATTCATCAAGGGGGAGATTGTGAGACCTATGTGTGATGAATACATTGGCTTTGACAATAAAAGTTTTGAATGCTGCCATAACATCTTTTTAGCAAGGTCCGACTCTAGCTCCGAGCTTCTGCAAGGTCCGACAATAAGTTTGACTTTCTTTGTCTAGGTTCGACATGTTTTTGGGTAGCTCCGGTGAGCTTTGTCTTTAGCTCCGGCATGTATTTGATAGCTCTGGCATGTCGTTGTTGATGAGTAGGTTTAGGCCCGATCTTCTGAAAGGTAAGTCGATTGGGGTGGAGAACTCGACGTTGATGATCCGCAGCACTCGAGCGGTTCGAGTACCTCTGCAGTCACTACACCACAAATCCGTTGGTTATAAACCGTGTGGCACACGCTTGACCTCGCCAAGAAGGCTAATCCCTGCAAGTGCAACCGAGAACACGAGCAAGAACGTCGAAGACACGATCTGAAATCGCGATGGGGTCTCACAAACCGTAGAACGGCGATATTATTGATCTAAGAAAAACCCACCGAATATGACCGGCGGATGCAGTATTAAAAGGCTAGGGTTCGGCCAAAACACGATTAGATGCATCCCTAATGGATTCTTATGGAATACAAGGCCCAAAGGCCCGATTCGGTGGCGCAGCACCAGACAAAAATCTGGACTCGATTTGTTTTGATGATTCCCAATGACTCCAGTAGAAATTTGAGGTGGGACCAGAACCATTGAAAATTTTATCTTCTCCTCTTTCTGTGCATATGTAGAGCGTCAAAAACGGAGTCCGTATGCCTCCTGAGCATCCGTTTTAAGGTGGACTGCTCCTGGACTCCGAGTTGAACTCGAGTCCGAGTTGTAAACTGTTTCCATGAACTTGTGGACGTCCCAGTTGGTTCTCCATGCTCCCAAGGCCTCTTTCTTTCACTTGTTGATCTTCTCCATTTTTCCTAATAATAATTAAATCATCACATAGCAATCTATTCTCAAACTCACATGCAAAAGAAGTTAGGAACGAATTCATCTGCTGATTTATTAGCCGTGCTCGTGCTCTTGTGATTGGTCCTTGCAGTTCAATGTGCGTCTCCGCTGTTGTGATGTCCTCATCATACTCCCCTCTTGAATTGGAGTCGTCCTCGACTCATGTTCATCTTCTTCTCCCAAGTACGATCGCAAATCTAAAATGTTAAATGTAGGACTAACCACAAAATCGAGAGGCAATTCAAGCTTATATGCATTATCATTAATCTTTTCAACAATCTTAAAGGGACCAGCAGCTTGTGGCATAAGTTTATATTTTCTCAAGTTAGGGAGTAACCACACCAAATCACCCGGTTCAAGTTTTACTTCCTTTCTACCTTTAGTACCTGCAATCCTATACTTCTCATTCATCTTTTCAATATTTTTTTTTTGTTGTTTCATGCATATTAAGAATGAATTAGGTTCGTCGTGTACCATCCAAATTTATATTTTCAGAAGGAGGCAAAGGTAGTAAATCAATAGGAGCACGGGGATTAAAACCATATACTACCTGAAATGGACATACCTTTGTCGTGGAGTGAACGGATCTGTTGTAAGCAAATTCTATATGTGGTCAACACTCCTCCCACAACTTCAAATTTGTTTTCAAGACAGCCCGCAACATAGTGGATAAAGTAGACTTAACTACCTCGGTATGTCCATCTGTTTGTGGGTGAAATGTAGTTGAAAACAGCAACTTGGTTCCCAATTTATACCACAAAGTTTTCCAAAAATGACTTAAAATTTTTGCATCATGATCAGAAACAATGGTATTTGGCACACCATGTAAACGAACAATTTCCGTCATAAATAAATCAGCAATGTGTAAGGCATTATCATTCATATGACAAGGTATAAAGTGTGCCATTTTGGAAAAATGATCAACAACTACAAAAATACTATCCCTCCCTCTCTTAGTCCTAGGCAATCCCAAAACAAAGTCCATAGAAATATCCTCCCAAGGTACACTAGGAAAAGGAAGAGGCATATAAAAACCATGTGGGCTAAGGCGGGAATCAGCTTTGTTGCAAGTAGTGCAACATGACACATAGCGCTTGACATGACGCCTCATCTTTGGCCAAAAGAAGTGTGTGGACAGCACGTCTTCAGTTTTCTTCACTCCAAAATGTACCATCAAACCTCCTCCATGTGCTTCCTGCAAAAGTAATAGACGAACGGAGCTAGCTGGAATGCATAGCTTGCTAGCAGGATAAAGGAGACCCTCTCGCAGCACATATTTATTCCAAGTTCTTCCTTACCTACAATTTTCAAAAGCATCTTTGAATTCCAAATCAGTAGGATATAATTGTTTTATTGTTTCCAAACCAAAGATTTTATGATCAAGTTGGGACAGCATGGTATAACACCTAGATAATGCATCGGCAATGATATTTTCCTTCCCTTTCTTATGCTTAATGATGTATGGAAACAACTCTATGAACTCAATACATTTAGCATGTCGTTTATTCAGATTTGTTTTACACTTAAGATACTTAATGATTCAATATCGGAATGTATGACAAACTCCTTAGACCAAAGATAATGTTGCCAAGTTTGTAATACTCGCACTAAGGCATACAATTCCTTATCATAAGTGGAATAATTCGGAGAAGGACCATGATGTTTTCACTAAAGAAAGCAACGAGTTTACCTCTTTGTATGAGAACGCCTCTAATATCAATAAAACGCCGATAAAAACCTGCGAGACCAAGAAAACTACGAACCTGCGTGATGGTTGTTGGGGCTGGCCAGCTGGTGATTTTGCTTCAATTTTTGCCTCATCCATCTCAATTCCCACGAGGAAACGATGTAGCCATGAAACGAGACTCGATTGGTGCAAAAGACGAACTTTTTGAGGTTACCAAACAAACGTGCATCTCTCAAAACAGTAAAACAACACGTAAATGATCAAGATGTTCATCATATGTCTTGCTGTAAATGAGGATATCATCGAAGTAAACCACCACAAATTGTCCAATGAAAGCACGTAAAACCTCGTTCATTAAACGCATAAAGGTGCTGGGTGCATTAGTTAAACCAAAAGGCATGACTAACCACTCATAAAATCCAAACTATGGTTTTAAATGCAGTTTTCCATTCATTTGCTAGTGCCATTCTAATTTGGTGGTAACCACTACGCAAGTCAATTTTTGTGAAGATGATAGCACCACTCAATTCATCAAGCATGTCATCTAAGCGAGAAATAGGATAATGATATCGAATGGTGATATTATTAATCGCTCGACAATAACCACACATGCGCCAACTACCATCTTTCTTAGGAACCAAAAGAACAGGAACAGAACAAGGGCTAAGGATTTCACGAATGCACCCGTGGTCCAAAAGATCTTGGACTTGTTGCTGAATTTCCTTAGTTTCCTATGGATTCGCCCTGTATGCTGCACGATTTGGCAAACTGGCTCCTGGAATCAAATTGATCTTGTGTTCAATGCTTCTCATCGGTGGTAAACCATGGGGTATCTCAGAGGGAAACACATCCTCAAACTCCTGCAAATGGTTAGCAACAACGGAGGGCAATGCAATAGACAATTCATGAAGTGAAAATATGGCTTCTTTGCAAACTAAAGAATAGCATATCGCCTTAGCATTGAATAAATCAACAATATCAGATTTAGTTGCGAGCAACGATGGTTATTTTAACTTAATGACTTGCTATTTTCGGATTCTAATTTTGTTGTTTTGCCATCACTAATTTTACTCTTCTCATAATGCACAATTTCAGTAGGAGTCATGGGGAGCAAAGTGATTTTCTTTCCCTTATGCATGAGAGTATATTTATTGGTTCTACCATGATGAATAGCATATGTATCAAATTCCCGAGGACGGCCCAATAAAAGAGAACAAGCATCCATAGGAATGACATAAAAATCAGAGAAATCATGGTAAGAACCAATTGAAAAATGTATTCTCGCTGTTTGTGTTACCCGAACCTTACTGTTGTTGTTGAACCATTGAATATGGTATGGATGAGGGGTGCTCTTTTTGTCAAACCAAGTTTCTTGACAACTTCCGTGTTCACCAAGTTGTTGCAGCTATCTCCATCAATTATAGTGTGTACACGGCAGTCCTTGACGATGAGGAACATGTGGAAGAGGTTGTGTCGTTGTAGCATGTCGTCGGTCTCCACTTTGGAGCTCAAGGCGCGCTGCACAATGATGCTCCTATAGTTCTCGGTCGCCGCTGTACCAAGTACCTCTTCTTTGGCGTGTTCGTCATTTGGATCTGTAAAGTCAGTAGCAAGAGAATATTCATCTTCAACATCTGAAGTACTATCATACCCGCCATCGTCGCGTGCTATGTATGCTCGTTTGCTCGGGCAATCTCTCATCATATGACCAAGTCCCTGGTAGCCGTGACACATAATGTCGGAGGTACGACCCGTAGAAGGAGTGGACGATGAAGGCTTGAATTATGTCTCCTTGCTGCCTTCCGGCACACGAGAAGGTGGAGCAGCAGGTATAGTTCGTTGGCCGCCATTGGATGGTGTACTCGCTGCATGGGGGGTCAAATATGGTGTTGTTTTGGATGGTGTAGACGTCGAACGGGGCGTGAAGTTGCTCCTTGTGCGTTGTTGCATTGTCGACCATGCAATTCTTTTTCTGCCAACATAGCAAGCTGAAACAATTTGTTAACAGTATCATATTCCTTATAATAAACAATGTCCTGAATTTCACGCCTCAACCCCCCATAAAAATGAGCCAATTTTTTATCCATGTCCTCTACTACCCCACAATGCAGCATACCCTTTTGTTACTCTTGATAATACTCCTCTACGGACATGTCACCTTGGTCTAAGCGCTGCAATTTTTTGTGAAGGTCCCGCTGAAAAGATGGAGGAACAAACCGAACACGCATAGCTTCCTTTAATCTATCCCATGTTGAAGGATCAGTTCTAGTTTTAACAAGTTCATTCAACCATAGTTCTAGTTTTAACAAGTTCATTCAACCATATGATAGGAAAGTCCTTAAACTCACTAGTGGCTTGACGAACTCTATATTGTTCAGGAACAAGATGGGCATTAATTTTTTGCTCTAGTGTCATCTCCCAATCAAGATAAGCCTTAGCATCATAAGCAACAAAAAAAGGGGGTATAGTAAATTTCACTTTAGCAAAAGGATCATCAGGAGGACGATTATAATTGTTATGATGATTGTTACCTCGCATACCTCGACGATAAAGTGGTAGTCTTGGCTGATTGTTGTGATCTTCCATATCATCATAATCATTGTCTTCATGTCTTCCAGCGAGAGGCAACCGAGCCTCAAAAGTATTCATCCGAAGAGCAAGGTCATCAAGTTGGCGAGTCACGTTCGCCAATGACTCTTCTGTTTCTGCGTTGTATTTGGCGAACATATCTGTCATGGTCTTCATCATATCACGTAACTCAGCATGTTAAACACAGTCGTCATCATTGTCTTCTGCTGCCATTGTTAGTAGGAAACAAAAGATAACAAAAGTATGTTATCCCTATCAACTACAGTGACAATGTGAATGGTGGAAGAAAAACAATCTCTCTCGCTCAAGCGTCTTACCACGCTCTTACAAGTGTTCTTACCGACATAGCAGGTGGTGTGGACAGTGAGATGAACCAATGAAGCATGAAGTGATTGCAAAGGTATCTGTTATTCTCAAGAGAAAGGTGGAGCTTGGATGACACAATATGGTGGCTAATAAACAGAAAATCGTTAACAGTAAACAAAGCTGAATAAGTATTCAATGTAGGAAACTGTTGCTGGTCAACCAAGTGCTCTAGGGCCTAGCACAACACAAGGAAGTATCAAGGTAAAAGGAAGACATAACGATATAACCAACAATCACAGCACAAGTAGTATAGGCCATTTGTTTTAATATGCGTGCTTTTCACTATTTTTTTGTTCTTTTTTGTAATATTTTTTTGATATTTTTTCATTACTCATGAGCACGAAGATATGAAGCACACAAATTTGCAGCTCAATTGGATGTAATATGCGGCCTATAGAAAATCAAGAAGATTTTTTAAAATTCGTGCTGAAACTTCGGAGGCCGGATAGCCTATCTTCTGAGGGGAACTTGGGAAATCTAATTTCGCCGAACGCGGCTACACGGTGGAATATCAGATGCAAAATTTCTTGTAGATGAATTTGAAAAAAAAATCGCCCGATGTTCATATGCGAAAGATATGGCCGTTTTAAGGTAGGTTGTCCGAGTTATGATTTTTGGATGTTGATTTTAACTCGGTTTGAGAACAGAACCCGCAATCGGATATGAAAATGATCGGGAATTTGCACAGCAACAAATGGGGTGGTGTGTGATGATTCAAGCATGAGTGGCACAAGGGTTTGTCACCTAATCTAGGGCTGGCGATGCGGGAGTTCACGCAAGGCGGCTAGCTAGGGCAAGCCGACGAAAGTGGTGGATCGGTTTGATATTTAGGGATTGAGGAATAGGTGTCGAACAGCAAGAAAACAAGGATGAAACACAATAAATAGGATCCAAAATACAAAGCTAAACCAGCAACAAGACTCGACCACATGAATGCAAACTCAACAATGCAAAATGGAAAACGAAACTACAGGCACTATAGTCTAGGAAGCGGTAAAAAACGATCTAATTTTTTTGTGGCTTTTCCGTGGACTCTAGGTACGGAACAAAATTGATCTAATGGAAGGGAAAGAAAGATACCTCAGGGGCAACCTGGAAATCTTCCGAAAGGTAAGTCGATTCGGGTGGAGAACTCAACGTTGATGATCCACGGCACTCGAGCGGTTCGAGTACCCCTGCAATCACTACACCATGGCTCTGTTGGTTATCAACCGTGCGGCACACACTTTACCTCGCCAAGAAGGCTAATCTCTGCAAGTGTAATCGAGAACATGAGCAAGAACGTCGATGACATGATCTGAAATCGCGAAGTTGGGGTCTCACAAACCGTCGAACGGCTATGTTATTGATCTAAGCAAAACCAAGCGAATATGACCGGCGGCTGCAGTATTTAAAGGCTAAGGTTCGGCCAAAACACAATTAGACGCGTCCCTAATGGACTCTTATGGAATACAAGGCCCAAAGGCCCGATTCAGGGCGCATCACCTGACAGAAATCTGGACTCTATTTGCTTCGACGATTCCCAAAGACTCCGTAGGAATTTTGAGGTGGAACCAGAACCATTAGAAAGTTTATCTTCTCCTATTTCTGTTCATATGTAGAACGTCAAAAACAGAGTCCGTATGCCTCTTGGGCATCCATTTTAAGGTGGACTGCTCCTGGACTCCGAGTTGAACTCGAGTCCGAGTTGTAAACTGTTTTCATCAACTTGTGGATGTCCCAGCTGGTTCTCCACGCTCCCATGGACTCTTTCCTTCACTTTTTGATCATCTCCATTATTCCTAATAACATTTAAATCATCACATAGCAATCACTTGCTGATTTATTAACCGTGCTCGTGCTCTTGTGATTGGTCCTTGCAGTTCAATGTGCGTCTCCGCTGTTGTAATGTCCTCATCAGTTGTTAAGCTCCGATATGTTATGTTAGGTCTGGATTATGTTGGTTAGCTCCGACATGTTTTTCTAGCTCCGGCTTTTGGGTTGACTAGTTCCGACTAGCTTTGGCAAGCTCCAGCGCTATGTTGTACTAGCTTTGGCAAGCTCTGGCGCTAGGTTGTACTAGCTTTGGCAAGCTCCGGCGCTAGGTTGTAGTAGCTTTGGTAAGCTCCGACTCAAGCTCTGGTTAGCTTTGGCAAGGTTCGGAGCTTGATCGCAATGTTCCTGCTTTTACTGTAAATTTTTTCGAACTTGCTTTACACTAATAGAGAGGTTGCTTACTATTCTTTTACTAAGCTTTTGGTGTGTTTTGGTTGTTATTGCTGTTATCAATATGCTATGGTTTGCAACATGCTTATGGGAGTTGCTCATGTAAGATGTTGTAGTTTTGGAACTAACTTGAGTCAAGTCGCGGACTTGGGCTCGTACGAAGTGGTTGTTTGCTCATGTGTAGGTGTTTCTTGAGTTCAAGTCATGGCTGGTGACATGATCCTTTGGACTAGTCTCAGGGAGGAGATGAGGTTTCAATAACCAAATTTAGGAGGAATTGTGGTTGAGCGGGTCACGAGGTCGCGCGGGATGATTGAATCGAGGGCAGTGCATATGAAGGTTACTGGACGTCGAAGTAAGGTCTATGCACGTATGCATGCGGTGCATGATGTGGCAACATGGTTCCAAAATGGGCTATGGAAGGAAAGATCTGGTTGGAAGGATCGGATAATATCGGTTGATGACTTCGGTTGCGGCGGAGTCGGTTATGGCTCGGTATAGAAAGTATCGAGTTGGTTATGATAGGATTTCGTGTGGGTCACAAATTTGAGTTTTTTTTGGAATGTGGGATACGTTCCTAAGGTTTTGGAAGTCCTATGACTGCTTCTATTTTTGTATAGAAGAGTCTTGAGAAGTTATGGAATGTTTCAACTGGTGAATTGAGTAGGATTAGAGTTGTACTTGAGGTTGGGTTGGCCTAAGGGCTGGTTATATAAGCAAGGGAGGCCAGAGCTCATAGAAGACGACTTTGGGGCTGTTCCTCTTGTGTTCTATTGAATAAAATTCGTAGTTGAAAGGAACTTTTGTTCCTTGTTCGTCCGACTTGTTCCAGACAAGTTTTTCTCGTCGAGTTTCTGCACAGCATTACCTTTGTTCGGTGGTTTTATCATAACTCGAGTTTTACAGATCCAATTGACGTGATTCTTTTTGGGTTGTCTTCATAACTTGATTATATATCATCTGTCAAAATTTCACGGTCATTTAATTTATTGTTTTTGATATACATGAGTTTTTTTGCAGCTCTCCGGAACTGTTTTTCTCGGGTAGGACAGATTGACCATTGTTCGATCTTTCAATCGTAACATGAGTTTCTCTCGACGGGTTTGAGTGATTCTTGTTGTGTCATCTTTGTGACTTGATTCTCTCTGATATCTATCACTTTTGTCATGGTGAAACATGTTTAGATTAGTCTCACACATGATTTCATTAATAGATCGTTTTTCTACCGAAGGGATTGGGATTTAATTGTTTCCGCCGCGCAAGATTTTTTAAATCTACCATTCACCCCCCCCCCCTCTGGTAGTTTTTCACATGCTCTTTGATCCTACACTTTTGCTCTTGTTGCTAGATTAGAAGCTATAAGAATTTTGTTAGCCTTTACTGCATCAAATGGTTTTAAGCTATATCAAATGAACGCTAAAAGTGCTTTTCTTAATGGCTACATAGATGAGGAGGTTTATGTCAAGCAACCACCTGGTTTTGAAAATCCAGATTTTCCTAATCATGTTTACAAACTGACCAAAGCCTTGTGCAATCTCAAACAAGCCCCTAGAGCATGGTATGGTCTGTTAAAAACATTCCTACTTGGAAAGTGGTTTACCGTGGGCAAGGTTGATAAAACTCTTTTTGTGCTTAAGCATAGCAATGACTCATTATTCGTTCAAGTGTATGTGGATGATATTTTCTTTGGATGTGCTTCTCATGATCTTTTGTCCATGTTTTTAGCTATGATGAGTGCAGAATTTGAGATTAGTATGATGGGAGAACTCACGTACTTTTTGCAGCCGCAAATAGAGCAAACCAACTTGGGTACTTTTGTGCATCAAACGAAGAATACAAGAGACCCTCTCAAGTGCTTCAACATGGACAAAAGCAAGCTTCTTTGGACACCAATAGGATCAATGACAACACTTCAACTTGATGAAGATGGTGACCTGGTCGATCAAAAATAATATAGAAGTATGATTGGATCACTTTTGTACCTCATGGTATCAAGACCGGACATACAATTCAGCATATGTCTTTTTGCACGATTTCAATATTCCCCACGTTCCTCGCATCGTCAAGCCATCGAATGAATTCTCAGGTGCTTACACGGAACTCAAGAATTTGGCATTTTTCCTCGTTCTTCCTCAACCGTTACTTTGAAATCTTTTTCAGATGCTGATTTTGGGCGTTGTAGAATTGATAGGAAAAGTAGTTCGGGTGTGTCACGGCCCGAAATTTTAAACAAAGATAAAAATCACTCTGAATTAAAATTTTTAATCAAATCTTGAACAAACGTTAATCGTTAATAAAAATCGAGGCGAATGAATGTGCAAATACGAACATGCACCCATTTAAAAACTAATCAAACTATAGAGTAGATTTGGAATCGAAATGAACCTGTAAGGTATGCAGTCAAATTTAAAATACACGTAGACACGTACTTGTGAGATCACCGCTAATGAATATAAGCAAATTAAGGAGAACAATTTAATGATTAATCAACATAAAATTTTAGTGCCAACCGAATCAAAATCTACTTCTAAAATCGGTAGCAACAATTAAATAATACGCCTAAGTAGCATGAATATATATGTGTGTGTATACATACATAAATACATACATCCATACATATATATATATATATATATATATATATATGCTAAACAATAATTAAATTGATAAATCTGATTAAAATACATCCAACAAGAACTGGAATTTAAATAACCCAAACTGGATTCAAATTTAAACTTAAATGAAATAGGAAAAGGTAATAAGAAGAGAAATTGAAACAAATGGGCAAAGCCCACCTTTTCTCTCTCCCTGGTGCGGCCCAGCTAGACGGCCCGCTCCCCTCCTCCTTTCTTTTATCCTCTCGTGGCCCAATTCTTTCTCCAGCGCATAGCCCGCCCCATATTCTATGACGCCGCCCAGAAGCGAACCGGTATCGTCTTCCTCCTCCCGTTTCCCCTTCAAGGCCGACCGTCGCTCCTTGTTTCTCGGGATGGGACACTGCCCATCGCTCTGCTATGCGCTGCGCTGCACCACGCCCGCTCAGCGCCATGGCAGGCTGCCTCCACCAGAGCATCATTACTACGACGATGAAGCGAGCGCCATGCGCGCCGCCTCAGCCTGCGCCAAAAGGCGCGCCGGCCACCGCCTCGCGTCGAACCGCCTCTTCCACCCTATAAATCGACCCCCATCTCTCCCATTTGATCTAGAAGAACTATCTCAACACATCACGCACACCATCATGATCGCGCGGCCCTCCCGACAGGGAATTCAAGATTCTCCATGTTCTTCCCCGTCAATGACAACTTCGCTGTTCCCACGCTGATAGACCAAGGTACTTCAATTACCTTCGCCATATGTTTCCCTATCTCATGTTCTAGGTAGAACGTAACTTGGTTCGATGAACCCAGCACTATGTCCTAGATCCCGATGGCCCCTCGCCGGTGCCGCCACGCGCCATCATCACCGGCGAGTTAGGGTCCCTTACGACTCAAGCCATCTTGCCAGTAGTCTTAGACTTGACTTGTAGTACGTATTGGGATACTTCTTTTGCGAAGAGGGGCAAGGAAAGGTGGACCTCGTCGAGCTGCTGCCATGTTCGCCGCCCTTCCTCATGGGCGATCACCGTGGGCATTGCCCCGGCCTAGGAGACCAGGCCATAACTCCCCACGCGCGCTAGAACACGACCTTGGCTAGTTGTGCCGTCGTTCTAGCAAATGCACGCAAACTTCCCATGAGCTCCATCATCTCCCTCTGCCGTACGCCGTCACCGGCCATCACGGACGCCGCTCCGGCGCAACCAAGCTCACCAGGACCTTAACCATACTCTAGATCGTGTCTCCAGCCGACTAGCCCATTGGATTGCAGGGCGCACGTGTAGTTCAACACGCGCCGCCACGGCTCGCCGCCAATGCTCGCCGTCGGGTGCCGATGTTGGCGCCCGAATCCGACCGAGGTCTCCAAACACCCACACGTGCAGACTCACATCGCTGACGCTCAGCCTCGGAGAAGGAATCGCGCGCGGAGTCGCGCACTATGCTGCCGTCGCCGCTGTCCCGAACACCACCGCCTCTAGCCGCCGTGCGCCGCCGCCCGCCATCGTGTCCGCGTCACCGGCCCAGCCGAGCTCGTGGATCGCTTATGCACGCCCCGTGCACCAGCATTAGACGGCGGGCTAGCTCTGGCCGCCGCCGGCGAGCTCCCGTGGCCGCACGCCGTCGGCTCCCCTATTTCCTGAGTGCAGCGCCTACGTGGAGCCACGTGGCGCACAGATGGGTGCCACCTAGGCGCCACCTCAGCGCCACATGTGCACTATCTTTGCCACACATGCACAAAGCCCCGGAGCTCCTTGCATGGACTCGGTCCACGTGAACCATATGGACATGCTGGACTGACCACCGGGACCTACTAGTCAGCCTGACTACCCAACTAAACACACACACGCACGCTAAAATGATAAACACACACACAATGTTCACCCAGACCCACTACCAGCCTCATTGGTCCGTAGTAAAATGCTAGGTGCACCCCCTAGTGCACCCAAAGAATTAGAAAATGCATTTTCTTATTTAGGAAAAAACATAAAAATTACCTAAAATTCATAATTACTTTGGAACATAATAGGATTGATTTATGGTATGAATTGCTTGTAGATATTGTGCTAAATGTTATTAGGTTACAAAAATGAGTTAACCAATTAAGAAATTGAAGGGAAATTATGTATAGGCTCCAATTGATAATTTTTCCTACAAATAATTTTCTAGATATTTCCTAAAAATAAATTCGCAGCAGTTAAGACATAAAAATGGGATTTAGTAGCCCACATAAATTGTAGAAAAGTGAGACTTGGTGTTAGCTAATAAAATCATTCGATTAGTTAGATAATGGGGAAAATCCACATATAGTCTCCCAATCTGATAAACCCACCAAAATAAACATCTAGAAACTATTAGGGATGATGATTAGAATTACTAATGTAATAAAGTGTTCCACCATTATAAGATACGGAGTAGTATAATTATCCTTGTTATGGAAATTACTTAAATCGCCAATAGTTACTGGAAAGCCTAATATACAAACTCCCTCACAAATAACTACCTATAAATCCCTAGAAAGTATTGCTAGGCATATATAATATAATGTATATAGAAAATAGCTAATATAAAATGTAGGGTGGGGGAATTGAATATCATTCCTATAGGAAATTAAGTGAAAAATCATAATTAGTGAAATACGTGTTGAAGCCCTCAATAGAATAATCTTTCCATGAATGACCTAAATATTCCAAAAATGTATTACTAGTACTTTAGAATAATATTTGAATAAAATAAAATATAATGAACTAACTAGTGTCATTATAGAAAAACAATTAAAGAGCTATTGGATAATGGAAATTCACATACAAGCCTTAAATAGAATAGACCCTCCACTAGTAATTCCCTAATGTCATAATATCTATACACTAAAGGAATTCTAGAATAAGTTCATATCCTTTAGAGTATACTAAGACAATAATATATTAAGATATAGAATGAGATGACAAGTCACACACTAGTCTTCACTAAAAACATTGCTTTAAGTCCAAACGCGTTAGGACGCATGCTTAGTCTCTAAAATAAGCGAGACTTACATTAGTAGAACTTTAGCGAATATACTAATGTAAAGATAGAATAATTATAAAGACGCCCATAGAAGTTATGTTCAACTCATCGACCGTAATATATGTAATGTACAGTATAAACTAGTGATCTCACCTTAAATATCATAAACCATGAAAATAACTAAGAAAGCCGATAATACTGTTAAACCTCTCAATAACCAATTAGTTGACCGACGAAATAGTAACATTCTCAAATAGCCCACAAAAAGAATATTGTATTCTCCGATGGACCTTCTAAGAATCTTAGAAAACACGTTATAATATGATTGTTGGTATTTATTGGAGTTTTATTTGGATTTCTTGGATATTTATCAATGAATCGTATTTTCTTCGCATATCGATGTACTTAGTAATCGAAGAGTTCGTGAACGAGACATTCAAGATTCGGATCAGGAAGAACAATACAAGGACTTTGGTAAAACACTTTAAAGGCAAGCTCTAACTCTTTGATCATATTTCACCTATGTTTTGCAATTGCACATATGGCCTGTTTTCATTGCATGACTGTATGTATATTTTAAAATGTTGTTATGATATGAACACTTGATTTGGTAGCATGAGCTGTGTTGATGACTGAGTATCAGTGTTAGCTACTAGCCAACGATAAACAGTAACACATAAGTTACTCGCTATCAATGGCTTCAAACAAGACACTGTATCAGTTACGATAATAGCAGTGACTATCACAATCCCCTCCTTGACCTTGACAACACAACCCCTTGACAACATAATAGCTTCATCACTGCGCTATAGCAGCGATGTGAGCACCTCCTTGTTAGTACTATGATTAGGAATCCCTGCGATGTTGGCATCGCGAACAACTACACACTATATACATGATTGTGAAATGTGTTAAAATGTGTTTGGTGGTGTGAGTTAGGATATGGGTGGGATATTAATGAACTATATTTGTGAAGGAGATGGGTGGTCGAGGCGAGTATGGTGATGGGATGTTGCGGGCTCCCTAAGAGGTATACCAGCTGTGGTTGTGTATTCGGTGTAATCACCGATTGGCGCTGAGTGCTTTAGTAATAGTCCGGTGACCATGCTTTCCAGACTAGGATTGTGCTGAGTACTTCAGTTTAGTTTGATGTTGGGTGTTCCGAACTAGTCCTCTAGTCAAGGACGGATGGAGCCGCCTCACCAATATAAGGACTGGTTCATTCGACCTCAACATAGTGATTTCGTACAACCACAGAACATGTATGGGCAGGACTCCCCCTACCTTTCTGGTAACTGCCACAAGAGAAAACCTGGAGAGCCATGGAGGGCACAGTGGACCAGGAAATGTCATAGAGACCGAGAGTGGTCTGGTGTCTGGTTGGGTTGGTAATACTCGAATAGCCCATGGGTCAGGCCGAGGTGTGATTGTGGGGTTACGCGGGAAAGATGGGATGAGCGTCATGTTATACCCTTGCTAAGTGTGCATGGCCTGTAGGTAAAGTGTACAAACTCTGCAGAGTCTTAATCTATCCGGATAGCTGTTGTCACAGTCTTGGCACACTATGCTTTGGGATCCTATTGATTAGCATTAGTACAACTCCTTGAAGTGTGTGTGTGGGTGGCCGAGGCCGCCGTGTTTTGGGAAAGAGTTGGCATGCTTGCCAGAGTCGTCAAGGACTTGGGTCCAAAGACTCATTTGAAAATGAGGGAACTGGCGGGATGGTCTGAAACTCCCCCAGGGCCCGCCAACTATAATAATACTGATTTAACTACTTCTCCCTCTTATTGCAAAACTCTTTTCAAAGAGAACCTTGCATAAAATGCTTTTCCGCAAAACTAAGCCGTATGGCCTCTCCATGCTACAAGACCCAATGCATGAAACACCTGCCCTTGAGCAGTGTTAGGGCTTGCGGAGTACCTTACGTACTTACTTTTGCTTTATATGTGGTTTTATCAGAAGGAAAAGAAGCTGAAGCATGTGAGGATGACGATAGGTTCTAGTCCTACTTCCCATGTCTGCCTGTTGGGCATGGCGCCGTTCTACTCCGCTGTTTTGAAGATTTTTCTATTTTGGTGGTCATCTCCGACCACATACAATGTAATTTAGAACATGGTTGTAGGACTTTTATTGATTATAAATAAATAATCGTTGTATGGATCTCGATCTATTCTGTCGTGCGTACCAACTAATGATCCGGGGATTGGTACGGGATGCACAAGTGGACCCACGGAAGGCGGGTCCTGATAGGGTGCTTATCATTTTCTTGGTAATTCACTTGTTGTTTGGTCCTCTAGAAAACAATGTTCAGTCGCACAATCCACAACCGAATCTGAATATGTAGCTACTGCTAGCACTTGCTCATAAATTCTTTGGATGGTTCAGACACTTAAGGACTATGGGGTTGATTTAGGTAGTGTTTCATTGTTTTGTGATAATACTGGTACCATTTGCATTGCTAAAAACCTCATGCAACATTGGAGAACAAAGCACATTGACATAAGGTATCACTTTCACCGTGACAATGTTGAAAAAAGGAAACATTGTGCTTGACCATGTAGATACTAAACAACAAGTGGCCGACATTTTTTACAAAACCTTTGGATTTCACTCGTTTTTGTTTCATTGGTAGTGAAATAGGGGTTATGCATCCTCATGGCTTAAATCGAGGGGGGGGTTCAAACATGGGGATTATACGTGTGAATATAAATTTAAAATAATATGAGCACAGTATTTCGTACATATATGACTTTGTGATTCCTTTTACATGCTAAAAGTTCTTACTACATTACCACTACGTAAGAAACCCAAATATGAGACAAAGATGGGCAACGCTCTCAAAGGTGATGATCTCTGATAAGGTTAAGCGAGACGTGCCCGCTTTGGCTAGGATCTGACACGGCTCAGCTAAACATACAAGGAGACACATCAAAATAAAGCCCGTCTCATTTAAATTGGTATCTGAGACACGCCATCCTCTCTAACAAATGGGAGACACGCATCAAACAAAGCGCATCTCCAATATGCGCAAGAAATGAGACGTGCTCTTCACAAAACGTGTCTCCTTTGTCTTCGCTTACAGACCCTCGTCGCAGAACGTTTATCATTCATTCATTTATAGTTGAACACATATAACACAGATGAGCACACAACATTTTCATCACACACATGAACGCATATAACATTCGTTAACAAATATATTCCAAAACACAGGGAAAAAGTACAAGACACAAGAAAATAAAACAACATCAACTGAAACACAACAAAAGAAAAC
The DNA here is from genome assembly GCA_036927565.1 of Tuctoria greenei. Classification (NCBI taxonomy): domain Eukaryota; kingdom Viridiplantae; phylum Streptophyta; class Magnoliopsida; order Poales; family Poaceae; genus Tuctoria; species Tuctoria greenei. The sequence goes on from JAYESD010000001.1 coordinate 205,639,129, forward strand.
CTTTATCTTTTCTATCGCAGAGAAGACGAACAAAGAGAAGATACTGATGGCGCCCCCAAGGAAAAGAAAACGTTACTTCGGATCACGGATAATAAATAAAATAGGAACCGGATAAAATCGTCTGTGCGGAGAAGCAAAATGGAGACGCGCTTTTAGAAAGAGAGCATCTCTGATTCCACACGACACCTTTAGCATCATGATTTTCTCCATTTTGATTCGGTTCACTGTTGATATCAAACATCATTGAACTTAGAGCACATTCACTTGATAACTAAATCATTCACTTTTCCAGAAAATAATCAAATCCTTGCTTATGATACCTGAGGAACAAATTGAACACACCACATTCATTCACACAGTTGAATAACACACAAGATAATATTCAATCACGTAGATGAACAAAGATAGATTTCATTCATTAACACAATATATTACAAAAGCGAAGCAACTAAAATAACAAAGAAAAAATAAATCCCACTCCTACTCCTTCTCCTCCTCCTCCGGCGGTGACTCTGGCGCCGGTGCAACATGAACCTGTGCCTGCTGCACCGGCGGTGCAAACCCGAGAATGAGGTTGCTCTCTGTCACCTGCACCAGGTTTCTGTGGCCCTCGGAGCCAAGCACATGGGCCATAGTCTCGGATAGAATGTCGAGACGATCGTCCACCGACGTGAGGGCGAAGAGGTAGTGGCCGATGGTACCCACTCCAGAAAACTGGGGAAGGGTACCAAGACCTAAGGAACTCATGGCACAAGACGTATTGTTGTACACATCTTGTGGCATAATGAGGCGCTGCTTGTTGTTTATCCTCTCGAGAGAGCTGCAACACAGTTTCTTGCACGGTGGCTTCCTCGGAGGTCTTGGTAGTGGAATGTTGGCCACGATGGTGGTGGGTCGTTGGCGCAGAGAAGACAAAGAAAAGAAGAAACGGATTCAAAGTGAGCAACGCGCTTGTGGAGAACTCACGAGTGAAGGCGCGTCTTAAATAAGGCCTGCGCATCGACGATGGAGCGGTTGGTTTCGTGCACATTGATGGAATGATGGGACGCATCGATACCGCCTCAGAGAATCAAAAGGTTGCGCACGATGGACATCGCACTCGTCTATGCACCACACCGTCGAAATTAAGTTCTCTGCAGTCCCCGTGTCACGCGTCTCTCTTTTGACAATGGAAGACGTGCTTTAACGTAACGTGCTTCTGTCTTTGTTCTCACGCATCTCACATTTATCTCCCTCGTCTCTTTGCCTCCGGTGTGCCTTTACTAATTGACCAACGATCTTTACTAATTGACCAACTCCAGTGTGACTGTTGCCTCTGTTTGCCATCGCCATTGTTGTTGTCGTAGCCGTCCTCGTTGTTCTCATCGTCACTGTCCTCATCGTCGTCACTGTCGCCGTCCTCATTGTCATCACTATTCATGGCTGGTATCGGCTTGGCGCGTAGCCGACTGAAGGAGGATCGCTTGGCGTGGTGCAAGAACAATCCCAATGTATGTACATATGGCACACAATTTGCATGGTTGTATATATGTAGATCTCCAATGGACTGATGAACATAACTGTAGTTTTGTTTTTTTTTGTCTTGTTCGTTTTTGGTATTTTCAATTTCTCTACGTAGGGTTTCTCTACAAAGCCTGAATCGGGAGATTTATTGAAGTGGTAGTGCATCGTCCCCAATAAAGAAGGGTTAAGTCATGAAGAACAAGCACAATATGAGTTTGATCATCGTCCTCCTTTTAATGAATTTCCTTTGTAGACTGACTGGGAAGGTTGTTACTACCCCTTGACAATATCCTTCTAGGAGGACTATCCATTGGTGCCTCCAAGATGCGCTTTTCCAGGTGGTTTCTTCCATCCAAATGTCCATCGCTCAGGAGCACTCTGCATTGGGATTCTTGATCAAGAGACTGTAAGATAGACCTATTTTGCTCATGTAATTAGTCATTGTTGCCAAACTTATTTTAACTGGTTTCTTATAATGCTTAAATTGATATTTCGTAGGTGTGGTGGACTGGTTTTACAATCGAAACTATACTACTTGAAGTTCAGCGTTTGCTGCATCAGCCAAATGCGCCCGATGTTGAAAATGATTGCTATAGTCTACCTATAAAGGTTAGACACTTTGCGTTAGTGACCAACGTTGGTTATTCATTCCTCCTTTGATATTCGTTAATTTATAGTGTGTCAATATTTTCAGGATCCAGGGGAACATAAGAGACATGTTCGAGAGCAAGCTGGACGGTACGATTTAGATTGATCGATGGGATCTATAGGAATACGTTTAGATTCGAAATTAGTTTAGAGGACACACAATGTATGAACTATGAAATTCATTGAGTTGTAAATTATCTTTTAATCTCAATGTTTTGTCTATCCCTGAATTCCAATTAATCCATTAATTGCAATGTCATTGTGTTTGTTTATCCCTGCAATGGACGCTCACAGTGTCGTGTGAGTGGCATGAGTGCATGAGAGACGCACATTAGAAAGGTGCATCTCTGATTTGTGCCGATGATCTTTTGTCCCACTTCAGAAAGTTGGGCACGTTGCAATGATTGTATAAGGCATTACGCACAGTTGCTAGTTGGACACGCTGGAATGTCCTAGATGTTGTTCCTGGCTTCAGCACACCATGGTGCATCTAGGGCACTCCAGCATGTTCGGGGACACAAAATAATGCGGGATGCGCCTTACATGGGCACGTCTCTGATTTACGCCGAAGATCTTTTGTCCCAACTCAGAAAGCTGAGCCAATGCAACAATCATATAAAACATTGCGCACAGTTGCCAGTGGTACATTCCCGCATGTGAAAGATGTTCCTGGCTTCAGCACACCGTGGCTCGTCTTTTGCATGCGGGAAAACGTGCTGATGCAAAAGACGATAATGCGAGACGTGCGTTATATATGTGCGTCTCCGAGTTTTATATTAAACTCTCGCACGCTCTATGGCGAAAGTTTTCTCACGCTCTCTCAACCAAAGGACGATGAAATGAGAGACTGGTGTTATACAGGCACGTCTCTAAGGTTTGCTATTATTTATCCATCACGCGCTCTCTCCCAACTTTTGGCAAAATTTATTTTCTGTCGCGCTCTCTTGACCAAGAAAATGCAACTCCTGAGCACACCGCCGCCGTCCAATCATCGTCAACGTCGCGCTGCCGCCGTTGACCCCGACCTTCGCGTCATTAGAGAGTTGAGCACGCTGGAGCATGCCGCCTCGTTGCCTGTCCCTGGAACATGCCACCCTCTTCACATAAGTGGAAATGTTCTTCCTGTACCCGGAGCACGCCGCCACCTTCACATAAGTGGAAATGTGCTTCCAGTATCCGGAGCATGCCAGCCTGCTATCATCAGAGAGTTGAGGAACTACCACTCCGGCGCGTCCGCCAGTTTGTCCTGGAGCACGCCACCGCTTCGTCCGCTATCCTCGGAGCATGCCGTCACCTCGTCCCTGCCCTCAGAGCATGCATTCCAGTGATTTTATTGAATTTGAGGATGTCCAATGAAGGCTCATTGTTAATGAAGGCTCATTCCAATGGAGAATTTTCACTACGGTATACATTCATCTTCTTTGTTTATGTCCAATGCAGAAGTAATGTATTTGTTTTGACTGTTAATGTATATAATGAATTATGATTCACAAACCCTTGAAACTGCACGAACTATGGTTGACACTAGCATTTGCCATCGAGTGAGTACGATTTCTACCTCTGCAGCCATGCGGGAATCAAGGTACCTATGGGATAATTTGTATTTCTCTAACGAGTTTTCTATATTAGGCTATAAATGCACCAGTGGAATGTAAATTGTCTGTTTTTTCAAGGGACAAGCACACCAGCTCACTACCATGTCCTTTACCATGAGAACAATTTTTCTGTTGATGCTTTGCAGATGCTCACCAACTGTATGTGCTACAAGTAAGCTCGGTTCTCCATTCACTAACAGATATTTGCTACCTTATGTGACTGGTTAAGCAAATGTGATTGCAATTTGAAAATATTTTATATGATTTTATTGAATTTGAGGATGTCTTAGTCGGATCATTAAAGGCTATGAAGGCTCATTGTTAATGAATTCATTGATCGGAAGAATTTTCATTACGGTATATAGGATTAGATGATGACAGTTATGATGTGTAATTAGTTACATTGTAATTAGGATAACTAGTCTTTGTTGTGTAATTAGTATACTAGATAACCACGATGGACACTTTGTGAATATTTGATTGTTCAATATAATTTAACGTGTGATATTTTTGGCTCTACATGTGTTTATGAGCAATATGTTGCTGACACTGGTAATACGGCTGCCAAATCCTGGCTAGCTCCAGGATGCAGCTGAAAATCAGGATAATAAGGGGTGGGGGCACCTAATAGGAGACCCTGCCTTTAAAAATTCTGTGACGAGCTGTAGCAGAAAGTGTCTCTAATAACCTACATGAAGGAGACAAGCTTCCATAAAGCCTGTCTCAGATCAGTAAACAAATCTGCGACGTGCTACAATATAGTACATCTCTGATCAGTCAATATATCTGCGACGTGCTTTGTTAGCGCTTGTCACGCATGTATGCGGATGAGCGACGCGCACCACCCGCATCTCCAACGACCCTGTAGAGACCGTCTGTTATGACACAAAGAATGGAGACGCGCTTCTTTAAGCATGTCTCGCACTTAGGATGAACGGCGACGCGCCATAAGAACGTCTATGATGACAACGTAATGCGAGACGAGACGACTGTGACACACAAGTTGTTTGTCTCCCTTCTTCGTTAGGGCATGTCTTGGATGAGCCTTTCTTACGTAGTGTACCCGTGTTATAAATTTTGTAGTTTTTGCCATGACTAGTAATTCGAATAATTACTTACACTAAATCTTGTCATGATCAAACTTACTTGCTATTTTGAACTTTTTGCATGCTCACAAGTGTCATAATCATGAAGAATTAATCAAGTAATCAACTGACATGTTGATTTTTTATGTCTAAATGAAAAATTGAGAAAAGATCAACAGAATATGCATGCATCACACTTCTCTTTTGAGATTGCTTATCATTGCACTTAGATATGAACTTGGAAGGAGTTGTGTATGACTAAAACCACGTCGTTAAGCTTCTGATTGTCAAATGACATAGGCATGGCTTGGTCGGTTGGAATAAGGCTGATGCGGCATATAATCTTTTGAAAATGTTATAATATGAATTTTGTTCCGTAAAGGAAAATAAAAATGCAGCAACAAGTGTCATGATTTTAGGTCTTGTAATAGTTAAGTTTGTGAGATCATGACTTGCTTAAATTGAAAATTCACTTGATCTCTAGCATGGCTTACGCTACTTTATGTATCTCATTGTGATAGTGTATGTTACTTGATAGTATGACTTGGATGAGTTTTGTTTTATATGTATATGTTATAATATGCCTAACTATTGAAATTTCTCTTTTGAACCTTGCTGAATCAAAGGGTAGAAATGTGTATAGGGGAAGAAATATTTCTTTTTGAAATTTCTTTCTCGTTTCATTTTCAAAGAGGGGGAAATTGTTTTCAAAACTATTCATGTGAATTAGCCAATGTTTGGATTCTAAGTGGTGTTGCCAATGAATTCATCAAGGGGGGAGATTGTGAGACCAATGTGTTCTGAATACATTGGCTATTACAATAAAAGTTTTGAATATTGCTAAAAAACACTTTTAACGAGGTCCGACTCTAGGTCCAAGCTCCGACAAGGTCCGCCAATAGGCCCGACATGTTTTCGGTAGCTCCTGAAAGGTTCGACAATAGGTCTGGCATGTTTTGGGTAGGTCTGGTGCCACGTCTATCACTTTTGCTAGGTCCGACGAGAGGTCCGACAAACATTGGCTAGGTCCGACGTAAGGTCCGACAAACTTTGGCTAGGTTCGGTGCAAGGTCTGGTTAGCTTTGGCTAGGTCTGGAGCAAGGTCCAGTTAGCTTTGGCAAGTTTTGGTGCAATATTGCAGTGGTTTTTCTTTTAACTTCCATTGTTTCAAACTTGCTTTACACTTATGGGAAGTTTGATTAGTATTCTTTTTCTAAGTTTTTGAAGTGTTATGGCTTTTTACGGTGGTTAATGTTTTGATATGATTTGCAACATGCTTATGTGAGGTGCTCACGTAAGGTGTTGTGGTTTTTGAACTAACAATATTCAAGTCAAGGACTTGGGCACGCAAGGGAGAACATGAGGTTTAACAACCAAGTTCTGGAGGAATTATAGTTGAGTTGATCAGAAGGTCACACAACATGTCTTGATCAAGAACAATGCATATGAAGGTACCGTGGACGTCATTGGAAGGTGTTTGCACATGAGAAAGGAGTGAATGGATGTGGCAACATTGTTCCAAGGCGTCATGAAGAAAAGTGGACGTAAAGATTTGGTCGGAAAGGTCCAACTAGCTGGACTATGGAGTCAGGCTGCGACTGAGTTGGTTTTGACTCAAATATGGAAAGATTTGAGTTGGATATGATAGGATTACATTGTGAGCACGAAGTTGAGTTGTTTTAGCAATGTGGGATATGTTTGTATGGTGTTTTTAAGTCTTAAGATTGCTTCTATTTGCGTATAGAAGAGTCTTGAGCAATTATGCAAAGTTTCGGTTGAAACTAAGTAGGATTAGAGTCCTTGTTAGGATTGGGTTAGCCTTAGGGATGGTTATATAAGAAACGGAGGTCATAGCTTGTGGTGAGACAACATTGTACTGTTCCTCTTGTGATCTGTTGAATAAAAATCGTAGGTCTAGAGGAGCTTTTGTGCCTTGTTCATCTGACTTGTTTCAGACATGTTTTTCTCGTCGAGTTTCGGCACAGCACTATGTTGCTTCTGTGTTTTTATCATAACTCAAGTTTTACAGAACCAATTGATGTTATTCTTTTTGGGTTGTCTTCACATCTTGATTATATATCATCCACGAAACTTTCATGGTCATTGGATTTGTGGTTTCTGATCCACACAAGTTTATTTGCATTGTTGCAAATCTGTTTTTACTCGGGTAGAACATATTCACCTTTGTTAGATCTTTCAATCATAACTTGACTTTTTCTCAATGGTCTTCTGTGATTCTTGTTGTCCTATCTTCAATACTTGATTATCTATACTATATACCACTTTTGTCATGTTTGAACACATTTAGATCAGTTGCACACACGGTTTCTTAACATATTGATTTTCTGTCGAGGGGTTATTGTTGCTTTCGCTGAAATTGTTTAAATCTACCACTCACCCCCCTTCCTGTAGCTTTTCACGTGCTCTTCGATCCTACATGTTTCTTATCTTCCGTCCCCACATAATCTGGCGCGTACTGCGCCAGGTGGTTGAATGCCCCAGAGTAGTCTTGAGCACTCCTTCTGCCTTGCTTTAGCTCCAGGTTGTCCTGAAGCTTCCTCTTCGTGTTGAGTAATCAGCGTTACGCTACTCTAGAAATTCTACTCCATCACCCATGAAACATGCAAGTACAATTTTCATAGATCGTTACCACTAGACGGGCAACACATGGGAACGTAGACATGCGTCGTTGTAGGGGAAATACACGATCTTGTTCGTCTCCTCCTCGTCCTTGTCACGGCAGTAGGTAGATGATCACGTTCGTCATAGCTGATCAACGCAACAGTAGCAGCAGCGCCTCCATGGAGTCCATACGTACGGAGAGGAACGCCGTGCTCCAGTGTGCTTGAAAGTGCATCTAGGACTCCCTTGTGGGTTTTGTATGATTTATGACAAGCAATTGGGATCCTAACCTCTTTGTTGAGATGAGTGCAAATTTTTAATAGAAAAATGAGCAAAGTACCAAAAAGAAGGAAGAATGAGGAGCAAAGTGGAAATGAGCTCAAGGAAGAAGAATAGTAGATCATTGTGTATGGAGTGTGTTAAGAAAACACATCCCAAGAGCTCAATCACATTTAAACACACACATTGCACAAAGTTACACAGGACCGGACTAGTCCAACAGACACCGGACTAGTCCGATATCCTTTCTGCACAAGATCGGACAAGTCTGATATCCATCGAACTAGTCCGATATCCTCTCTAACTAGAATCGCACTAGTCCTCCCCAGTGCGGACTAGTCCTCAAAACACTTCACAAGTCACACAAAATCGGACAAGTCCGATCACAACCGGACTAGTCCGATATTCTCTCTGATCCATATCTGACATGTCCGATATTTGCACGGACAAGTCCGAAATACCCTCTGAACTAAAACGGACAAGTCCTCCAAGTGCGGACTTGTCATCCTATACACTTAGGGTTTCACATGTCCGGACAAGTCCGACGACCATCGGACTAGTACGAAGATTTCCAGTAGCGAAATCGGACAAGTCCGCTCCTAGCTAGACTAGTCCGATATTTTGGGACGCTTAGGGTTTGCTACACAAAGCACATCGGACTAGTCCGATATTTTGGGACGCTTAGGGTTTGCTACACAAAGCACACCGGACTAGTCCTGTGACCACCAGGGACTAGTCCGATCTTTCTGAACCCTAACGGTCACTTTTAGAAACCCATATAAATGGAGTTGTACGGCCATATTTTACTCTCTCTCGAACCCTAGCGCCGTCACACCTCCCAAGAGCCTCAAAAACCACATCTCTCCACGAAATTAAGTGCAACAAAGAGCAATCCCTTGGGGATTCACTCTAGTTCATTGGAGAGACACATTCAACACCACATTCAGCTCTTGGTTTGATTCTCTAAGACACTCCTGTGATTTAATCGTAATCTTTTGAGTGTGTTCTTGGTGGTATTTTTGTGCTGTAATCCAGGGGAGCTCTCAACGTGTGAGAAAGCCCCTTGAATTCAGTTATTCACCCCTTTGAGATAAGTGGAAGAGGATTGGCCTTCGTGGCGATCTGACAAGGGTAGGGTTGGAGGAGACCTGGTCCTTTTGTGGACTCCTCAACGTGGATGTAGGTTGCCTCTGTGGGAACCGAACCACGGGATAAATCTCTTGTGTTCTCTTTTGTGTTCATTGTCCTTACTTCATATCAATCTAGGGTTACAATTGACCTTGATTACTTTACGTTGAAATATCAAGTATAAGATTGAATTGTGATATAATCTGATTCATAACTTTGTAACACTTTGTTTAATCATATATTTTCACTGCATATATTGAATAATAAAATCAATCGATCAAACCTAACCAGTCTAGTCCATATACGCCGAACTAGTCCGCACTTTACCGGACTAGTCCGATTTCTCTGGTCCTGAACTGGTTGTTATGTGTTGCAGGATCCGACAATTTTTCAAAAAGGCCTATTTACCCCCACTAGATAGGAAAATAGCTACTAAAATGAATTTTTTGTTTGATCAACTTGTTGAGAAGGAGAGGTTAATACATCTTCAAGAGGACATGATCATCTCCCAAAAGGAGGAATATGTCAAACTTGACGAAATTCTAGAACTTGAAAAGGAACGAAGCAAATCACTAGAGCTTGAGTTAGCTTCGAGCAAGGAAACTTGCCTGGAGCTAACTGACTCAAATGCCACAATCAAGGACCAACTTGCTGACCTAATCAAGTTTAACAAGATCCTTGAAGTGCAGGTTGAGTCACTCAAGCTGAGTGAACCTTCCTCCTCTTCAAGTTCACCTTCTCAACTAACAAAAACTGATTTGGCTCATGCTTGCACATGTAAGAAAAGTGACACCAGTTTGAAGGATAAGCCAACTTCTACAAAGGAAAAACATCCTGCCCAAAGTGGCATATTTGACAAGGAGAAGATCAAATATGCATGTAGTGCATACTTGGTGAAAAGACCTCCAAATGTCAGATATGGCATTGGTTATTCTTATGGTGAAAAGCAACATGCTAGAAGCCATAAGAATAACAGGGAGAGGATTACCTTTGTAAAAGGAAGGCCCTCTCAAATTGGAAAGTCATAGATTAATACAGCAACTACACATGAACATCGGACTAGTCCGGTCGGTGTTCGGACAAGTCTGGTCCTCTGGACAAGTCTGGCCCCCCATACTAGTCCTGTATACAAACAACAACAGCTATTGTTTAAAACTTTTTATGCCTCCTATGTGTTAATGAGAAATAATTTTGGCAAGGTTTATGCACATTATGTTGGGCCACGCCATGGGAACACCAAGTATCATGTGTGGGTGCCCAAATGCATTGTAACTAACCTCCAAGGACTCAAGCAAGATTGGGTACCTAAAACCAAGGCATGATTTGTTTTTGCAGGCCTATTCCTCTGGTGGATCTAAATGGGTGCTAGACAGTGGCTGCACCAACCATATGATCGGGGAAAGAATGAATGTTCGTGGAATATGAAGAGAATGGGGACCCAAACGAGGGCATCTACTTTGGAGATATTAGTCAAGGAAGAGTGCTCGGTACCGGTAAAATTGCAATGTCCTCTAAACGCACACTTTCTCATGTTTTACATGTTGAATCTCTAGATTATAACCTGCTGTCCATATCTCAATTATGCGACAAAGGTTATAATTGCTTGTTCACTAACGAGGGTGTGACCGTTTCTAGGAGGAGTGATGGTTCCGTTGCATTCAAGAGTATGTTAAAGGGTAAGCTTTATCTTGTTGACTTCAACAAGGATAAAGCTGAACTTGACACATGCTTTATTGCAAAGACCAACATGGGTTGGTTGTGGCATAGACGGCTAGCGCATGTTTGTATGAGGAACCTTCAAAAACTCCTCAAAGGCGATCACATCCGAGGTTTAAAGGATGTTGTATTTGAGAAAGACAGGCCATGTAGCGCGTGCCAAGTTGGGAAGCAAGTTGGAGCTCCTCACCCTGCCAAAAACGTTATGACTACGACAAGACCACTTGAGCTACTACACATGGACTTGTTTGGTCCAATAGCCTACATAAGCATTGGCTGTAACAAATATAGGTCAGTTATCGTTGATGATTTTGCTCGCATCACTTGGCTTTTCTTTTTGCATGATAAGTCATAGACACAAGGAACACTCAATAAGTTCTTCAAGCGAGCACAAAACGAATTCTCATTTACAATCAAGAATATTCGAAGCGACAACAGCACGGAGTTCAAGAACACGCAAGTGGAGGAGTACCTTGATGAAGATGGCATAAAGCACGAATTTTCAGCGCCGTACTCCCCACAACAAAACGGAGTCGCCGAAAGAAAGAATCGAACACTCATAGAGATGGCAAGAACAATGCTCGATGAGTACAAGACGTCGGATCAATTTTGGGCAGAAGCGATTAATACCGCTTGCCACGCCGACTCTATCTTCATCGACTACTCAAGAAGAAATCATATGAGCTACTCACCGGTAACAAACCAAATATTTCATATTTTCGAGTTTTTGGTTCTCCATACTATATCTTGAACAAGAAGCCTAGGACTTCAAAGTTCGCTTCAATGTCCAATGAAGGTTTCCTACTTGGTTATGATTCGAACACCTATGCCTATCGTGTTTTCAACAAGACCTCCAGACTTGTTGAAGTAGCACGTGACGTAGTGTTCGATGAAACTAATGGCTCCCAAAAGGAGCAAGTTGATCCATGTGAACTAGGTAAAGAAGAAGCTCCTTGTCAAGCATTGAAAAGAATGGCTCTTGGTGAGGTTCGACCACAAGAGCCACCTCCACACATACATGAGGAAGATGAACCACAAGAGGAGACCAATGATCAAGGGGGAGCTTCAACACAAGATCAACCACAAGAATACGAAGATTATCAACAAGTCAACGAAGGCAATCACATAGGGGGAGAAGCAGATGATCATGATGATACAACTCCTCAAGTGCCACACCCAAGAGTACACCAATGCGTCCAAAGGGATCACCCAATCGACAACATCATCGGTGACATCCAAAAGGGAGTAACCACTAGATCTCGCATAGCTAACTTTTGTGAGCACTATTCGTTCGTATCATTATTGGAACCACGCAGGGTTGAAGATGCATTGAAAGATCCGGACTGGGTGGTGACAATGCAAGAAGAATTGAACAACTTCAAGCGGAACAAGGTGTGGGAACTTGTGGCAAGACCCAATGCAAACATCGTCGGCACCAAGTGGGTCTTCCGCAACAAACAAGATGAACACGGGGTGGTGACAAGGAACAAGGCACGACTTGTGGCCAAAGGGTATTCACAAGTCGAAGGTTTGGATTTCGATGAGACCATTGCTCCAGTAGCTAGGCTTGAATCTATTAGAATATTACTTGCATATGCTACTCAACATGATTTCAAGTTGTATCAAATGGATGTTAAAAGCGCCTTCCTCAACGGACCAATCAAGAAAGAGGTGTGCGTGAAGCAACCACCCGTGTTTGAAGACGAAGAGTTCCCCGACCACGTATTTAAATTGCATAAGGCTCTCTACGGCCTCAAACAAGCTCCTAGAGCTTGGTATGAGTGTCTTAGAGACTTCTTAATTGAAAATGGCTTTAAGATTGGCAAAGTAGATTATACACTATTTACGAAAATTTTTGATAATGATCTTTTTATTTGTCAAATTTATGTTGACAATATAATCTTTGGGTCAACTAACCAATATTTTTATGAAGAATTTAGTAAAATCATGACAGACAGGTTTGAAATGTCAATGATGGGAGAATTAAGTTACTTCATGGGATTCCAAGTGCAGCAACAGAAGGAAGGGACGTTCCTAAGCCAAATCAAGTACACGTAGGACATACTTAAGAAGTTTGGCATGGACAAGGCGAAGCCCATAAAAACCCCCATGGCAACGAATGGCCACTTAGGTCTCAACGAAGATGGACCTAGCGTTGACCAAAAGGTATATCGCTCCATGATTGGATCTCTACTCTATTTATGTGCATCTAGGCTAGATATTATGTTGAGTGTATGTTTGTGTGCAAGATTTCAAGCCAATCCTAAGGAATGTCACTTGACAGCTGTAAAAAGGATCTTGAGATATTTAGTTCATACACCCAAACTTGGTCTTTGGTACCCAAAAGGCTCAAAATTCAATCTCATTGGTTACTCTGATGCAGATTATGCCAGGTGCAAAGTAGATAGAAAAAACACCTCCGGTACATGCCAATTCCTAGGGAGATCCTTAGTTTCTTGGTCCTCCAAGAAACAAAATTCCATTGCCTTATCCACAGTCGAAGCGGGGTATGTTGCAGCCGGGAGTTCTTGTGCACAACTCCTTTGGATGCGACAAACTCTAAGGGACTATGGTTACAACATGAACCATATTCCACTCCTTTGTGACAATGAGATTGCCATTAAAATTGCCCACAACCCAGTTGAGCACTCCAGAACTAAACACATAGACATAAGACATCACTTTTTGAGAGATCATGCCATGAAAGGAGATATAGCCATTTCACATGTCAACACTCAAAAGCAATTGGCCGACATATTCACCAAGCCACTTGATGAAGAGCGTTTTTTTGAACTCTGAAATGAACTAAATATCCTCGATGCTCGGAGTGTGGCTGGAAATGTTGCATACCTGTATGAATTCTTCAAAATATGTTGACTGGATTGTGAAAAACATCTCTCTCAATTTTCTCCGAAAAACTATGTCAATTACTAGATCTTGGTGATTATGATCATTGCTTGATTGTTGTATGCTTACTGATCATAGTAATCAAGATTATTTGATGTGTTTTGTCTCTCTATTATCAACATATGTACCTTCAAATATATATGAGTGGGCTAAGCAATTCTAGCCTGGTGACCACGGACTAGTTCGTGGTTGCCCGGACTAGTCCGCCCATGTAGACTAGTCTGTAGAGTGCCGGTTAGGCCGGAGCCCCTAGAAAAGTTCGGACTAGTCCGGTCATCTCCGGACTTGTCCGATTTTTCCTGTCCTTAACCCTAGCCGCCGCCAAACCCTAATTTCTTCACCTCCACTTTTGCCTCACACGCTCTCTCTCTTCGTGCTCGAGCTCCCAAGGCGATTTCTTGCTCCCTCCACCAAAAACCTTCGCATTTGGGTGGAAATCAAGCTTGTCCATTTGAGGATTGAAGCTAGCGGACTTGTCCGACCTTCAACACCCTTGACTTCAAGCTTCAAGCGATTCGTCCGGTAATTTTTGCTCAAACCCTAGAATTCCCAAATTTCTTCATTGTTGATCAAATAGCCTAGCATATTTCACTATATACATGCCTCCTTGATATATATGTATGCTACACTTGTTGTGCATTAGGAATCAACTTTTGTCCAGTCCCTTAGGTTTTTGAGGATGAACACCGGACTAGTCCGGTCCATGCACGGACAAGTCCGGTCCCCTGGACTAGTCTGTGCCTATGCACCGGACAAGTTCGATGTTTTTGATCTCAAAAACTAATTCTTCAATTCATCAATGCAATTCCTTGCTACCGTTTCACACCTATGCCTTGTATTCATTAGTTATCATTCATGCCACTTATTCTCAGGTCATGTCGAGCTCCGGCAATGATGTCTCCGACTTTGTGGCCAAGATGGACCACGAGGTGGCACCTCGGACCTCGACGGGTCTTGGCAAGAAGCGCCAAGAAAGACCCTTCGAGCCAGCTCAGTCTCCTCCACAGGCTCGGAGGAAAGCGCTAGCCAAGAAGCCATCCTCCAAGGTGCCTGCTTCTAGGACTACCACCTGCAGTGGCCCTAGCGCGGCAAGTGCCCGCCTAGCAAAAGGCAAGGGCAAAGGAATAGCAACAGGCCCGTTTGGCTCGTTGAAACTTCATGCTCCAAGGGAAGGGGTCCGGGACCCCAATGAAGAGAAGTTCAACGGGAAGGGATGTGACTCGGCGGCCAAGTTCAGAAGCATCGATTGGTATGGCCGACCGAACAAGCGGCTGATGGAAGGTTCTAGTGCAACTTCCATGTTGATTTCTACAAATTGGTATATCTCCCAATGAAGACACCAGTTGTGCATAGTCAGTGGATTGACTGGGCACATTTTGAGAAGAAGGGCTGCTCACAGTTCACTGATGTAGTGAGAGCCATTGAGAAGCATGGACTGAGAGATCTTTTTGCTTTCAGAAATAACTGGAATGATGATGTGATTGCGCAGTTCTTTGCGACCTGTCACTTCTCTAGTGAGGATGAGGAAAGTGTCACCCTGATCACCCATGGATCCAAGTACAGTATTACTCAAGAAGAGTTTGCTAACCTGCTTCACCTTGACACCACAAAATCCGATTGCTTGGTCATACACAACATTGGTGTCATTGACAAAGATAGGATGAAGTTCCTACATGAGCCAAATTCAAAGTTCAACCCTCCTTCCACCAAAAATATGAAGCCATTCTTTGTGATGCTAAAAAGAGTTTTGAGGAAGGCTATTGCTCCTAAGGATGGAGATGTTGGGAGTGTGCAAGGATACCTTAGGACTCTGATGAGGGTCATAAGCAAGGACCGCCCATTTGATGTTGCGGAATACATTTGGAATGATATGGTGAACATATCCTGCACTCCCAACAGGTCTTGCGGATATGCTCCTTATCTAATGTTTGTGATTGAAAAGGTCATAAGGATTGAGTTTGTGAAAGATGTGGAACATCTCCCCTTGAGGCCTCAAATGCCTCAAAAGCCGAGTGTGCAGGCTGCTTCCTCATCGTCCTCGAGTCCCGAGGCATCCGCAAGATCAAGAGAAGATGCTAGGGCTGCCCCTGCTTCTAGTGCAGCCCCTCAAAAAGGTTCAGCCACACTACAAGGATTCCGAACTGTTGCAACGATTGTACTGCAACGAATACTAAATCGTTGCAGTAAGCTTGGCTTTTTGCCACGATTCACTAGTTCATGGCACTAGGATCTATCACCACGGAACACAACTTTTGCATTAGGATCTGTTGCCACGAATTACTGGTTCGTTGCATTACAAGATCTATCGCCACGGAACACAATCGCTGCATTAGAATATGTTGCCACGAATCACTAGTTCATGGCGTTACAGGATCTATCGCCACGGAAAACAATCGTTGCATTAGGATATATTGCCACGAATTACTGGTTCGTGGCGTTATAGCTTTATTGCCGGGGAACACAATCGTTGCATTGGGATCTGTTGCCACGAATCAGCAAACAGTTGCATTTAGACCGTAATGCAATGAAACAGAATCGTTGGATTAGGATGTGTTGCCACTATACTCTGGTTCGTGGCGTTAGTATCAATGGCAATAGACCCCAATCATAGCAATTAGGATGTGTGGCCATGATTCAATTTTTTGTGGCATCAGGATGTTAATGCAACGAAACACAATCGTTGCATTAGGATCTGTTGCCACGAATCACTAGTTCGTGGCATCAGGATGCTAATGCAACGGATCACAATCGTTGCATTAGGATCTGTTGCCCCGAATTACTGGTTCGTGGCATTACAGGATATATCTCCATGGACCACAATTATTGCATTAGGATCTGTTGCCACGAATTACTGATTTGTTGCATTACAGTATCTATCGCCACGGAACACAATCATTGCATTAGGATTTGTTGCCACGAATCACTAGTTCGTGGTGTTACAGGATCTATCGCCACGTAACACAATCGTTGCATTAGGATATGTTGCCACGAATTATTGGTTCATGGTGTTACAACTTTATTGCCACGGAACACAATCGTTGCATTAGGATTTGTTGTCGCGAATTACTAGTTCGTGGCGTTACAGCTTTATTGCCACGGAACACAATCATTGCATTAGGATCTGTTGCCACGAATTACTGGTTCATGGCGTTACAGCTTTATTGCCACGAAACACAATCGTTGCATTAGGATGTGTTGCCACGATACTCTGGTTCGTGGTGTTAGTATCAATGGCCACGGACCCCAATCATAGCAATCAGGATGTGTGGCCACGATTCACTTTTTCGTGGAGTCAGGATGCTAATGCAACGAAACACAATCGTTGCATTAGGATGTCTTGCCACAATTCACTAGTTCATGGCGTCATGATGCTAATGCAACAGACCACAATCGTTGAATTAGGATCTGTTGCCACGAATTACTGGTTCGTGGCATTACAGGATCTATTGCCACGGAACACAATCGTTGCATTAGGATGTGTTGCCACGAAACTCTGGTTCATGGCGTTAGTATCAATGGCCATGGACCCCAATCGTAGCAATTAGAATGTGTGGCCACGATTCACTTTTTCGTGGCGTCAGGATACTAATGCAACGAAACACAATCGTTGCATTAGTATGTCTTGCCACGATTCACTGGTTCGTGGCGTTAGGATCTATCGCCATGGGACCACAATCGTTGCATTAGGATGTGTTGCCACGATTCACTTTTTTGTGGCATCAGGATCTACCGCCACGGACCACCATCGTTGCATTAGGATGTGTTGCCATGATTCACTTGTTCGTGGCATTAGGATCTGTCGCAACGGACCCCAATCATTGCAATTATGATGTGTGGCCATGATTCACTGTTTCGTGGCATCAGGATACTAATGCAACGAAACACAATTGTTGCATTAATTTATGTTGCCACGATTCAGTAGTTCGTGCGCCAAAGGCAAAGGGATCCAAGGCGGCCGATGGTGCTGACGCCAAAACAATCGAGATAAGCACCGACAAATTAATGCAACAGTGGGGATGTAATAAATGATTAGTCCCACATGTAATAAATGATTAATTAGTCGCACTTCCATATATTAGCCTATCGTCACAAATAGTACTCCAGTTCACAGCTCACACACATATACATGCAGTACGTACTTAATTATACTAAAAATCATCATCTTCGTTGTCGTCCCCCCACAATGGAGCTACATGACCATCATTGGTATATCTATCATCGTCATCGTTGTCATCTTCATTTTCTGATGCAACTCCATCTACCTCAAACCGATCACCTGACATTGTCATTATAAGAGTGGAAGCATCGCCGCTGGCTCCCTCGATGCCATTCATAGCCCATGAGGTCGTATCCTCATTATTGATATCATCATTAAGCAGATCAACATGAAATGTCTTAGCCTCCATCGTCTCAGTCACATTATTTTCACTGTCTCCAGGGGGCATGGCGAAAAGGTTCCATTGCTTCGTTTTAACAATTGTAGCCCATTTAGGATGCTTCACACTTGGAACATAAAAAACTTGTTGTGCTTGGGTGGCTAGAATGTAAGGCTCATACTGGAATCGAAACAGAGTAGTGTCAACATCTATCATTCCATATTGATCCTTTTTGTAGCCTCTGCTTTGGTTCTTACTGCTTCCAAAAGGCCGATCAAACCATTCACAATGAAATAACATAACCTCTTAATTTTTTTACAAAATCAACAGCAATGATTTTCTTGATTACTCCAAACCAATCATGATCAGTGCCCCGAACAACAATACCACTGTTTTGGGTCCGTAAATCTTTTTCCACATCTGCAGTTCAA
Organism: Tuctoria greenei; assembly: GCA_036927565.1. Taxonomy (NCBI): domain Eukaryota; kingdom Viridiplantae; phylum Streptophyta; class Magnoliopsida; order Poales; family Poaceae; genus Tuctoria; species Tuctoria greenei. The sequence goes on from JAYESD010000001.1 coordinate 205,657,419, forward strand.
AAGAAGAAGCCATTGATGAATAACCAACTAAAAAAATGTGCCCGACGATCAGGTCCAATAGATAATGCATATAGATAATCGGTTGCTTTGCCTTCTTTGTGTAATGTCGTAATCTGTACACAATAGTATAACAGGGGTTATCGACGACAAACCAATTTCAGAACACATGTTTGTTCAATATTTCATCAAAGTGCAAACTTTCATGTACTTACTCATTTCTAAAACCAATCAACAAACTCATCTCTATGGCGTTTATCAACATCACGAGAATGAATCTTTTTCAGTTCTTCAATATGCTCACTGAAAAGGGTACAAAATTAAATTGGCCATCTACAATAAGCCATATATATAGTATACAACATCTGAGTTATACGTTATTACTTGATACATGGAGCGGTGTCTTCAACATAGTAATAAGATAATGCCTGATGTTATGTAGTTAAACCATAGTAAGTTGGTCCCATTTATACCCTTTTTTAGAATTATCAACTTCTGTAAATATGTTACAATTATCAAAAGAAGGTTCATTTGTAGCTGCAGCTTCATGACGTTCTGGCCTATTACGCTTGCTGCTGATGTTATCCAAAAACTGACTACAAAAAGTCATACACTCTTCGACAATATATCCCTCAGCTATAGAACCCTCCGGGTGAGCTTTGTTACGTACATACCTCTTCAATGTACCAAGGTACCTCTCAATTGGATACATCCATCTGTAAGAAATAGGTCCACCCAACCGTGCTTCTTCGGCAAGATGGGTTGGAAGATGTACCATGATATCAAAAAAAGCGGGAGGAAACAACATCTCAAGCTTACAAATTGTTTCAGGAATTTGTTTGCTCATCTTCTCCAAATCTGGTTCCGCCAATTCTTTAGAACAAATTCCAGAAAATAATGTGCTAAACTCAATTAGAGGTGCAACAACCTTTTCAGGCAATATGTTATGTATTGCAATAGGAAGGAGCTTCTGAAATATAATATGGCAGTCATGAGTTTTTAGACCCGATACCTTACATGCTTTTATGTCCACACATCTCTTGATGTTTGAGGCATAACCATCGGGCACCTTCACATTCCCCAAAAACTTGCACAAGGTGGTCTTCTCATCTTTGCCCAAAGTATATAATGCTGGTGGGAATGTGTACTTGCTCTTTATGAACTTCGGATGTTGATCTGGCCGTATACCCATATCCTTCATATCAAGATGAGCTTGTAGACTATCTTTTGTTTTACCATCCATAGCAAGCAATGTCCCCAATATGCTATCACAAATGTTTCTCTCAATGTGCATGACGTCCAAGTTATGCCTTATTAGCAATGTCTTCCAATAAGGGAGGTCCAAAAATATACTTTTCTTCTTCCAATTATGACATCTATTTTCCTCGGTGTGCTTTCTCTTATTATTCGTCAGTCCAAAACTCACTTTATCAAAACACTCGTATTGCTGGAGTACTTCGTCACCAGAGAGTGATGTTGGAGCCTCTCTATTCTCTGCCTTGTTGTTGAAAGAACCTTTGTTTCGACGCCATCTGTGATCCTGAAGTAGGAAACGACGATGACCCATGTAACAATGCTTTCATCCATATTTCAACCAGAAGGCGTCAGTGTTTATATGGCAGTATGGTCATGCTAGCTTCCCCTTTGTTCTCCATCCACATAGCATTGCATATGCTGGAAAATCATTTATTGTCCACAATAAAGAAGCTCGCATGACAAATGTCTCTTTCTTTAAACTATCATATGTTTCAACACCATCAAACCATAAATTCAGTAGATCATCAATCAAAGGCTGCAGATACACATCAATGTTGTTTCCAGGTGACTTTGGCCTAGGAATTATCATTGACATCACCCAATAAAACTGCTTCATACACAACCAAGGTGGTAGATTATAAGGGATTAAACTCACAGGCCATGTACTGTAAGAAACATTCATTACTCCAAAAGGATTCAAACCATCAGATGCTAGCCCAACACTTATGTTGCGAGGATCAGATGAGAAATTTGGGTGAATGCTATCAAAAAGCTTCCATGCTTTTGAATCAGCGGGATGGCATAATATTCCATCATCAGCATGATCTTCTTTGTGCCAGCGCATGATTGATGTCATTGATTCTCCCATATAAAACCTTTGTAGATAGGGAATAAGAGGGAAGTAACGTAGAATCTTGCATGCTACAAGCTTCTTGGATTTTCCACAAGGTAAAGCCTCTCTTGCATCCCCAGCAGCACTATTTTTCCATCTTAATTCACCACATTTTGGGCCACTATTCAACAGAGAATAGTCCTTCCGGAATAACACATAGTCATTGACACATGCATCAATCTTTTGGTAGTCCAGCCCGAGGTCACAAACAACCTTCTGAAGTTTATCAAGTGTATTAGGAATGCAGTGGCCCTTTGGAAGCGCAAATGAGAATAGTTCAAGTAACATCTCACAAGCTACTTTTATCATACCAGTTAAACACTTTATCTAGTAGAACCTGACAATGTAGGATAATTGGGTCAGCTGTGAACAACCTGGATACAACTCCTTTTTGGCATCAGTTAATAAGTCATAGAATTTCTTTGCATCCCCAGTTGGCTCCTGCTGGTTTATAGCATTTTCTTGATCATCAACATCTGCTGAAGTACCGCCATGATCAGTGCCTCTAAGTAGACTGGACAACATATTTTGCATAGCACCATCATCAGAAATTATCTCCTCATTATTTGTTGATTCCTCAGCAATATTTTAATGAACTCGTATTTCTCCATGGTGTATCCAACAAGTATAATCCAATAACATCCCATTTCTGAGCAGGTGTAAATGAACTCCCTTGCGTGTCTTGTGGCAAATATTACGACATCTCGTGCAAGGACAAGGCATAGTTCCTCCTTCACGAGTGCCCTGAAATGCAAAATTTAAAAATGACTTCATTCCATCCCGCCACTCCCTCGTATGGCTGTATTTTCCCATCAATGTCTAATCTTCTGACATCGCTTCCTACAATTCAATCAGCCATCAACCTATACGTAAGAGGATAGATGTACAATAAAACATTATGTGAGCAATTGTAACTAGCTGTTGTTACTCCACGCACTACAGCCGGCGGATTCTCCTACAAGCGTGGCGGCCGGCGGATGCTCCTCCAAGCATGGCGGCCGGCGGTTGGTCCTCCAAGCTTGGCGGCCAGTGGATGGTCCTACAAGAGTGGCAGCCGGCGGATGCTCCTACAAGCGTGGCGGCCGGCGGATGCTCCTGCAAGCTTGGTGGCCGGCGGATGCTCCTCCAAGCGTAGCGGCCGGCTGATGCTCCTCCAAGCGTGGCAGCCGGCGGATGCTCCTCAAAGCGTGGCGGCCGGCGAATGCTCCTCCAAGCGTGGCGGCCCGCGGATGCTCCTACAAGCGTGGCAGTCGGCTGATGCACCTACAAGCGTGGTGGCAGGCGGATGCTCCTCCAAGCTTGGCGGCCTGCGGATGCTCCTCCAAGCATAGCGGCTGGCGAATGCTCCTCCAAGAGTGGCGGCCAGTGGATGCTCCTCCAAGCGTGGTGGCCAGCGAATGCTCCTCCAAGCGTGGCAGCCCGCGGATGCTCCTACAAGCGTGGCGGCTGGCGGATGCTCCTACAATCCTGGCGGCCGGTGGATGCTCCTACAAGCGCGTTGCAGAGAGGGGGCCGGCGTTGCGGGTCGAAGGGTACCGTAATAAAATTTTATTTTCGTTTCTTATTTTCCTTCTTCATTCGGCGTGACAAAAATTTCCCGCCGCGGGCAGGCAGGCAGGCAGGACGAAAAAGCTGGGCCGCTTGTTATTTGTGGGCTGAAACTGCGCTAATTAATTTTATATTCAAGTTGGGCCTTCACGCATTCATGACGCTTGCACAAAGCCGAAGGCCTCGAAAGGTCCGGTCCTATCACCGGATTTTTGTGAGATCCTCAAGGGACGCTGCTTCTGATGTTTGGTGCATGGTCACATTGCGGCAGCATGCCGTGACCCGCGGCGTCTGAGACTGGTCGGCCCATGGGCCCTTTCACAATTAGGCCTCCTTTGGTAGCACCATCGCCAGGGGCCCTTTCACAACCAGGTCGGGGAGGAAAACCCTGACGTGCGCTCGCGTCTCCCCATCGCCGATCGCGTACCCTTCACCTCGTGCCGCCGATCGCCTCCCTGTCACCGCGCTGCTGGCCTCCTCCCATTGCGCCCTTGGTCGCCTCTTCCCCCCTCCCCGGCCTCGCAAGCCTCCGTTTCACCAGACCAGCTGCAGCGCCCATATGTCGAGATTCTGGAAGCCGGGGTCGGAGAAGCTGAGCACCCTGCTCGTCGATGACGAGGAGGGCGGCGTCGTATTCCTCGCCTCCTCCGCCAGCTCGGCCTCTTCCTCCGGGTGCATACTCAAACTCTAAAACCTCACTACTCACCTCTCATCTCACACCCGCCATATTTGTTGTTTCTAATCCAAGATTGGGTGCTGATAGTTTCTGTCGTGCTCGGCGGCAGGTTTCGTTACGCGAGCTTGGAGAGGCAGCGGCAGCGGCTCCCGGTGTTCAAGTACTGCAAAGCCTTTCTCTACCTGGTGGAGCGGCACGCCACGACCCACGACCATCGTCATCGGCGAGACCGGCAGCGGCAAGTCCAGCAGATCCCTCCGGTACGTCCACACGTGTTTTTGGGTGTTCAACCTAGTTCCTCGTATTTGCTGCCTAGGACAGTGGGAAAATTTGTTGTGCTGCTCTGTGTCAATAGGCATTTGGTCGAGCAGCTGGTGATTACCTTGCTATTTTCTTATGCAATTACGGACGGCTGGTGATTACCTTGCCATTTTTATATTTCTTTGGCAAATGTTGTACTTGTAACAGCTTTGCTCGCTTTGCTCTTCAGCCTGATGGTATACTATCGCTACTGTTCAATGTTGAAAGCTAGTCCTATAGTTAATTGTTTTGGGCATTCTTATTTGTATATTTTTTTCCTGAAGCCAGCTTGAGAAAAAGGCTCTTTTTGTAGGTTGTCTTGTACTCAAATTCCTTTCACGAAAAGAAATCAGAATGTTAAGTTCACGGAATCAATGGTCACCACTGCTAGCTCTAGGTAGTAATCTACAAAAGGTTTCTTTGTACTGAAAAAAATCAAGTAGAGAAAATAAAAATTTTCTCATACCTGTTACTGGAAGTTTCTTGCTGCTTACCACATTCAATTTCTGAAAGTCTAACTGCACCAATGCGAGTATAGACTTTTCACTTTCACCACATTTTGATAATTGAGCTATACTAGGAAGTAAGGACATTGCATCTGCTATTTGAAGATCACTCTGGAAACCTAAATGAACGATTTTCGGTTCAGTAGAGTTCTCACTGGGCCAAAAGCTGAATTAAGTTTTATTTGTCTAGTTTAGTTTACTGGTAACTAGAAAACATGTGATGGTTTTATGTACGCGTTTTTTATGTGGTGCTTTTTGAGGAAACGATGATATCTTTGCTTATGTGAATTAGGCCACGTGCCTGTTTTGATATCTTTGCTTAGCTAACTTGTGATATCACACACATTTGATTTACAGTTATAATAGTGCCCTGTTGTGCTCGTGTTCTTTTAATGTTAAGCTATGAATCAAATAGTGTCCTACTAATCCAATCATTTCATTCATCCATGCTTAGATTAGGTTCTTCATCTTGAGCGGCGAGCAAGGTGGTTGATTAATCTCAATTTACCTTGTCGAACTTTGTGGTGTCCAATTAAGGTGCAGGCACATTCTATTTTCCCATAAATTTTTGTTGAATGTTGCATCATAGTTGAATAATTAATAATAGATGGACTACTGCATATATGTAGGATTAGTTGAATGTTGCATCATAGTTGGTTCATGCCATCTGAGTGGTTAATAATTTGATGTTTCTCCAGTCAACATTTTGTTGGATGCCCCATTTTTCTCTCACACTGTTTCATAACTTTCCCCTGATTGTTCGCTTAAAAGCATTAGTTGTTACGCCACCCGTTCTATGTGTGCGACATATAAAGTAGTCAGCAAGCACAAATCTACATCAATGCTATGTTTCTTGAAGTTGTAACAGATGTATTTGTTTTGGTCATATATAACCAAACTTTAGTCAGCTTTACTGAAGTGTGTATCAGTCACATTGGTAAAAACAACTGGGGCTATGCTTGTTTTGGTCATATATAACCAAAGTATAATCAGCTTTAGTTGCATTCTATTTAGCAGGAACTGATGAGGTCACTTCATCTTGCCACATCGCTGGTTGTTTGCACTTTGGAAACTTAGTATTTGTAGTTTGATCAATTTGGGGTGTTTAGAGGAAGTTTATGATTGTTTTGATCTGTATTTTGCCATTTTTTGCAGCTGTTGCGAATAAATAGATGCTGATCAGGGACCATGCAGATGTTTTTATCATGAGCAACTGCCACTGAAAAAATGCTGGAAAGCACCAACATTGCTACCGGAGAAGGACTTTTGTGATGTTGGGGCTTTATTTAATTGTTGTAGAATATTTTTGTAATGAACAAATATTTTTCTTAACATCATAGTAATGATGTTACTGAAATTTGTATGACATTATATTGTTTATGGCTCCTGTTACAAGTCTTTGAAGTATATTTTTTATGACTTTTTGAGTTATTTAGTGTTTTTTCTCAATTTTCAGAGTGAATTCCTCAATTGTTTTTGAATATCTTGAACATTTTTGAGTTATTTTGTTATTTTTCTGAATTTGCCCAATTTGTTTCCTGATTTTTAAGACCATTTTTATATATGGGAATTTTTGTCCCCTTGATTCCCAAACAAATCCAGGAAATATAAACCTCGAGTGGAATTCTCACCAGGGGGACATAAAAAATTCCCGAGGGACATGCTACCCTGGGTTTTCCCGCCCATGTTCCCAAAGGAAGCCTTAATGTCGGCCTGCTACTTCCCTGGTCACCGATCCAGTTGGTGCCATGTGCCCAAGGGGCCAGATGGCAAGAGGCCTCTTCATCCTCGCCTTCTTAAACCACCCCCCCTCTTATTGCTTCCAGGCTCAAGTTCCCGACTGATTCCCATCCATGCTCCCGTGTGTTGCCTGAGAAGTCCTTTGCCTCTGTTGTCGCAGTGCCATGCCTCGCAACCATGTTAGACGTGAGCAGGTACCTGCAGGCTCACTGTCCCTGCGCCCTCGTGAGGGGCAATGCACGGTGGTCAACAACCGCCTCATGACGACGGAGTTTATCCGTTTGCGCCACCAAGCAGCTGTTCTGGGACCCAGAGGAGGACACGGCGAGGCGACGCACATGGAGATCACCCTGGCCATCCATCACCAACTTGAAATCCCGCATTGGGCTTTCACCGTGTACACATTTTGGGATGGTGAGTTCCTGGTGCGGTTCACCCGTGATGACTATCGGGAGCTCGCCATCGAGATGGCAATCAACTCCATGCCGGATGATAACCACTACTTCCAGCCATAGATCTTTTGCGTCCGTGTGCCGATCGTCGGGTGGTTCTTCCAGGTGCAGGTTGTCATCGAGAACCTCCCTCTGCATATCTGGTCCGCAGAGTGCATCAGACAGGTTCTGTGTGACGTCTTCCTCTTTGATCACTTCGATGCTTCCACTTACCACCGGGAGTGTGCTGACCTGTGCACGGTCGTTGGGCGGATGAAAGACCCAAGCCTCTTGCCTCTGGCCAAAATGGCCACCTTCTTTGCAGGAAGTGATGGACGGACTGGGAGTGACGGCGGGCCACCGGCGGAACCTTTCAACCATGCCACAGTGGTCCGGCCTGGCGGCCTCATGATGGAGCTCATAATCCACCTGGATCACTACCTCGACTATACGCCGCCTGTCCACCCCAACTCCCCGGCCTCCTCGTCATCAGGAGACTCCTCTGACGGACACTCCTCGGTGTCCTCGAACTCTTTGGGGGACACCTTCCCGCGGCCGAAGAGATTCTACTGGCGGCGTGGGGAAGTGGATGAGGCGGATAAGCAGCTCTTTTAGTATGGCTACCAAAGTGTTCTAGCTCATGTGTTACATTTCCTATAGAACTAAAAATCCTTTACAAATCCTATCCTTCAGAGGTAGCCTAAGTTTGAGAGGATTACGACTGGATTAATTTCCGTAAAAAGATTTCCTGTTTAACATTTCGGTTGTCCTTCCTTTTTTCAAACATTTTCTTGCTCGCATTGTCTTCACTTTTTTTCTTTCCAGTCCTAGCTACCGGCCTGTTGCATTTTCCTGTTACTACTACTTTACAGATCGCCTTGCGGGCCACACTGTGGGCGATCTCCTGGCAACTTCACCGGTTTGGGTACAAGGAGGGTTTGGCGATCGGAAAATTCAAACTAATTTTGCACAGATAGTACATCCATGAACAAGAACACCAAGTACATTTAACTTAAAAACATTGCTGCCTCCATCCCAAAATACTTGTCCCTTTCGATGGAGGGAGTATCTCTGTCCCAAAATACTTGTCGCTTTGGATGGAGGGGGTATATTACAAACACAAGAAAAGATAAACTACAACTAAAACCATGAAATGAAAAACTACAACTAAAAACATGAAACGAAAAACTATAACTAAAAACATGAAAAGAAAACACCTAAATACTACTCTACTCAGCCCTCACCTCCTCCTCCTCGGGTGGGTCCTCGGTCTCCTGACCCTCCTCTAGCGCCTCGGGCTCCGGCGGCGGAAGGTGACCCAGTCTCAAGGCCGCCGCAACAACGAGGTTGCGACGACCCGCGATGCCGAGCTCGGCCGCCATTGTCTCCCAGAGGGAGTCGAGACGAGAGGCCACGTGCGAGAGCCCGAAGACGTAGTGGCCCGTTGTGTCCACTCCAATACTTTGTGGAAGGGTACCGAGCCCAAGGCGTTCCATGCAGTGAGATGTATCCGTAAATACATCTCGGGCCATGTTGAATAGGAGGGTATCCTTCACGCGCGGCGAGGGGGGTCCAGCCGCGGCCACTTACTGGCGGCCGGGTCCATCGACGGGCTCAGTGGCGGAGGGTTGCTCAAGCTCGAAAGCATTTTCTGTATACTAGTCGCGGCTAGGTTTTGTGGAGAGAAGAGAGGATGTTGGAATGGTTGTGCGGAAAAGACGATGGTACGGGTGACCATCTTATACTCCCTCCGTCCCAAGTGAACTCTATTTTTAGGATTCAAACCGCACATTAGTCAACACATAAAATTACCCTAACACCCTTCATCAATACATATCCTCGCACTTTCCATTCAATGCCAGCAAGTTGCTACGGCAACAAATGACAGTAGCTGAAAATGTGCAGAGCACACAACTGACATGACCATTAAGTGAAAGTAAAGTTGAGCTTGGACAAGAAAAATTGGCTGGAAATAATCTTCAGCTGGGACGGAGGTAGTAGCATTGTAGCAGTGGTCAGGGGAGGGGACGTGTCAAATTTAATTCAAGGGACACACATGCACTGCGCGTGTTACTCGCCTCGGTTACTGGCGTGAACGGTCGCTCTGTGCACCCGGTTGCATCAGTTTCGCGAAAAGATTTCCTGTTTCACATTTCGGGTCTCCACGCTGTTATACCTTAAATCGTACACTACATACTCCCTCCATCCCCAAAAGTATGAAGTTTTTAGAACTATTTCTACATTTTTGTTAGAACTATATTTTGAGAACTATATTGTTCTAACATATAGGAGTACTTCCTATATTTTTCTAACATTTTTGTCATCCTTTCTTTTATTTTGTGGAGTTCATTGTCTCCACTTTTCTTTGCAGTCTTCGCTACTGGCCTGTTGCATTTTCCAGTAGTACTACTACTTTACAGACCGCTTTGGAGTTCAGTGTCTCCACTTTTCTTTCAAGTCGTCGCTACCGGCCTGTTGCGTTTTCCATTAGTCTGCGCGCGTCTCATCGTGTTCTCGGTGCGTACTAAAGACACACATCACAAACCATCCTCTTCTCCCCCCACACACCACGCGTTCAAATCCTCTGCAGTAACTGCCCACACACCACCATCCCTCTTCTCCGCGCGTACTAAAAATCACTGGGCGTCTCATCGTCTTCTCCGCGCGTACTAATAAAGAGTAGTAAGACGACAGACCATCCTCTACTCTGCCACACACACCATCCTCTTCTCCGCGCATACTCTTCCTCTCCGTCACGCGCGCCTTCATTGGTTCCCTTCGAAGCCCATGGAGTTCCCCTTGCCGCACGATATTGCGGTCCTGATCGTGGGGTGGGTCGCCGCAACCCTCACCCAGCCCATGGACGACCTCTCCAGTCTGCGTGCCACCTGCAAGGCCATGCACGCGGCGTGCTGTGATCCCGCCGTGGGCAGGCGCGTGGCACTGGAGCGGGAGAGCAGCTGGGAGTGGTTCCAACGGCACAGGAATGGGAGCTACGACACCCTCGTGGAGCGCTTGGCCAACGTGAGCAACCCTCATGTGTGCTACGTCACCGGGTTCGACCTCGTCTTCAACTACGACCACGCGCAGGCACAGCGGGGCACCCAGTTCCTTGCCCGGGCGGCTGCGAACGGCCACAAGGTGGCGGCCTACGTCCTCGCCATGCTCCGCTACGACGCCGACCGCGGGGACCGCGACGCCCTTGAGTATTTCTGGTAGGTCGAAGGCGAGGCGCACGTCGGCGACAACACGGTCGGGTCCGTCGCGATGAAGAGGACCAACACGGAGTACTGCCAGTGTCGGAATCAAGCCATGCAGAGGCTCGACGTTTTTGTGAGCTGGAGGTTACTGCGTAGGCCTCCTCCAGGACCGCCAACGGTGGCGCTACCCGACATTGATGATGACGTTTGCCACTGCCCAATAGGGGGGGAACCAGGGGCCTGCCCGCTGTGGCCGGCGAGGGTGGTATGAGTGGACCGTCTTCTGTACTGAGAACTGTAGGATTGAGCGCGAGTATGACCTGTTCTGCCATAACGTGTTGTACTCTATGGGTTATATTCCCTCCATTCCCTTTTGGATGCGCTACCCCTAGTTCTCCCAACGCCAATGAAAAGTGAACAAATGGAGTATATAAAATAGACTTGTATAAGGCATGTTGATGTGTTTCTCCTATATATGCATGCTTGTCTCTGATGAATTTTGCACTTGTTGTGTTTCCCCTATGCGCGCTCGTCTTTTGTTTAGCCCTGTTTGCATCGAAGGAAACTCACATGGCAGTTTGAAGGAATGGATTCCTCCGGAAGTGACACATGTGCTTTAAAAAATCTAGGTTCTATAAATTTTGCCTTCACTAATAATAAAGTTGTATAAATTGCTACTTCTATACAGGTTCGTAATTAAGTACTACTAGATATGTACATAGTGATATAAACAAGGATTAAAATAAAGCATACACATAAAATCTCTTCAACCAGCAACACAGCGATATAAACAAGGATTAAATACTAGATATAAACATCGACGGAACCAAAAAATAGTGTTCAATGTACCATTCCAGGCAACAAACTACTTAATTTGACACTACTAGCTCTTACGTAATCAAAAAACACAGAATAAACTAATCTGCACATCTAGTCTGCACCGCATCTCTTCAAGCAGAACCTTCAGTCCGTCAGCTAGCTCCGTGCATCGTCCTGCACCACCACCTTGCTTGGGTCTACCTCCATGCATCCTGCATCACGACAACCTTGCTTGGACCACCATCATTGTTTTCAGCAGCGATTAGTTTATGGCATCATCAAATCTGGAGTAATTTTTCTAGATCATTTGGGGCCAAAAAAATAGTTAACACGCTATATATGAGGAGAAAGATTAGGATATTATATGCTACCCGTGCCGTGGACAACATATCCAACGCTTCATTATTCTGGTTGCAAGGATCATTCTGCCCCAAGTCATCTGGGGCAGCAGGCGGAGGACCTTGATCATCGGGATAAGGACCAGGCAAGACTAGTCCATGGTAAGGGTGGGGGTTGCCATTGAAAGGCGGAGGGTCCTCCTCATCACCCGGAAGGTGGTCCATAAAATCAAGACCTAGGACGTAATTTGGTACAGTCCATGAACGTCCTTCCCCACCGACGTTGTTGCCTCTCCTGAGAACAAGGCTTCGAGGGATGTCAAGGGATTATCCACCATCACTAGCAGAATGACCTTAGTCGGGTTTGGATCATTTTCATCCCAATGAAGCAACTGGCAAAAACTGGAGTAGGTTTGTTCAATAAACCTTCACTCCTTTAGATCCAGAGGATAACCAAGTAGCAAAATCCAACACCTTCTAGTAAATTGAGCACGACGCATATTAAGACTTGCCTCATCATGTTTTTCAAATCTGAACTCCCGATTCCCGACCACGTGGGGAATTGCTAGGACCAAAGCATCTCTCTCCAGTTTTTTTCTTAACTTGTAGTACATGCCAATCCCATGGGGATGTGCACAGTAAGTAACTACATGCATTCTTGCCTGATCTTGGATGTACACTGCTATATGGTCCATAAATTCATTATGTTGGGCAGGAGTTAGTACCTCATTTGTGTCCGCAACCGCATATTCCTCATTTTTCTTCGCGATTTCGCCAGATATGTGGCGCACACTTCCGTTCCTTCTCAGAGGACCACCATCTTCTGGGATCACCAGCCGCGGACAAAACCGACAGGGGTCGATGGAGAAGTTTGCCATTAATGAGCAATGAGCGGCGAAGAAACAAATCTGCCTGCGAGAAACAAAGGGTGTACTACTATTATCTGGAGATTGCGGTTTCTTGGGAGTCTCTGGAGTACTCCTATATTATAAAGCGAAACAACATGGAACCACCGCACATCCCCTGCAGTACTGCAAGTGCAGTAGCAGGGGCTGAAATGTGGGCCCCACACCTCATAGGACCCACATGTCAGCCCCTGCTACTGCATCTGCAGTACTACAGGGGATGTCGTGACATTGTAATGATGACACCGCGTATAGGGGTAACTTCCGGCCCGTTCCAGTCCATGCAATAATAACATCGCGAGTCTCGCGACTATTCAGATTTTTGCAGGAAAACAGCATGACAAAACGTGAAAAGAAAAAATATCAAAAAAAAACAAGAGAAACACAACATCACGACTGGAGATGTTTTTCGATTCACGCACGAAGTGGGTTAAAGGTTAAAATTTGGCGTCATTAAAGGAGATGTTTTTCGATAAAAGGAGAATTTTTCGATAATACATCAGACACATTGTTCATGAACATAAAAGACATATTACATTAACATACTACCAACACATATATTACAAACAAGAGTAAAGAAAACATAGACGAAAAACATGCAGAAACAAGAAAAAAACTACTCCTAATCCTATTCTACTCGAATGCCTCGTCCACCTCCGCCGCCGCGCGCACCGCGGCCGACGCATCCTCCGGCGGCTCCGCCTCCGCCTTCGATGGCGGCGGCGACTCCTCTTCCGTCTCCACATCGAGCTTACAGGCGACGCTGTGCAGAATCTTCCAGCGGCCCTGTACCCCAGCAACCTCCATGATCGTCTCGTGGAGGGCATCGAGAAAAGCAGCCACAAAGCTTAACCCGAACAAGTAGTAGTCGGCGAAGTCCATGCTGGGGAGCTGGGGAAGCCTCCCAAGACCCAGACGGCGACAGATGAGAGATGTATTGTTAAATACATCCCGCGACATTGTGTCCAGAGCTCTTGCATGTTCGACGGCGGAGGACACGTCGTCTTCGACATCTTTAATTCGGCGCGTTAATTCGTCGATGCGGGCGGTAAAGAGGCGGATAGTCTCCTGTAACCAGTCGGGCTGAGGAGATCCGGGCACCGCCATCAGTTCCACCGGCATTGCCTGTGGCGATGGACATGGAGAAGGAGGTTTGGAGGACGTCGATGGCCTAGAGCGCTTCGGCGCGGGGCTACCCATTTGTGTGGCGACAGAGGTGCAGAGAAAGAGCGAGAGGTGGTCGACGGTGGCGGGGGGAGAAGTTTGGAGGCTAGGATCTAAGGAGCGCTGCGGCGGAGAAGCAAGAGAACGGTGAGCCTTTATAGCGGGTCGTCGTCTAATAGCGGGCGTGTGGAGATGATCGGACGCTAGAGGAAACCACGATTTATTATGAATCGGTCGGTGGCCCCGGTTTCCTCGAAACCGCGGTTTGCATCCTCTCGGTCCCAACGGCTTGACGCATCCCATCGGTTTCAGTGGCAGTTTTTTAGGAGTAATTTCACATGCAAAGGGCCCAGCGTATATAATTCACATCGACATGTACATGATCGAGGGTCGTCTTTCATGACATGTTCACATGCTATATATACGCCCCAAACATGATTATCGAGCCTCAAACAATAATATATATATATATGTATATATATATATATATTATTGGATGACTATATATATCTCTTAACAAAAAGAGAAAATTAACTCTTGTTTGCATCCTCTTGGGTATCGCAACTGCGCGCTCGACGAGGGCGATGGGTGTTCTGGTGGTAATGATGACACCGCGTATAGGGGCATAGGGCCAGTGGTAATAAGTACTTCTGGCCGGTTCCAGCCGTTGCATCACAAAACAAGAAAAGAAAAACATTAAAAACAAGAAGAGAAAAACAACATTAGGACTGGGTTAATCTGCATCAATCGATTTCCTGTTTTGCAGTTTGGTTCTCCACAGTCGGTTGGACAGAGGGCCTGTTTGGTTTATGTACTAAGGTTGCCACAATTCGCCACAAATTTTTGCCTAACTTGACTAAGCTTAGGTGCTCAAATTTTCAGCCACGACTTGGCAAGCCTAAGGGAATCTTGCCACACTTTTTTGAGTCTTTGACATGTGGGACCCAGTTAGATGGCAAGGAATCTTGCCACAATTGTGGCTATGAACCAAACAATGACTAAGTTGGTCAAACTTGACTAAACTTAGGCGTGGCAAAATGTGGCAAGTTTTGGCTTCAAACCAAACAAACCCAGAGTCCTCCAGCTTAAAGGAATATGAATTGGTCAGTGGCCCCAGTTTACTCCAAATCGCAGTTTGCATCCTCTCGGTCCCAACGGCTCGACGCGTCCCATCGGCATAAGAGAAAATTAACACGTGTACGTCACACGTCCGACTATCCGAGCATTAATGCTTTGTCGTGATCATGTATGATGGCCGGACATGCATGCCTGCTTTTGAAAGAGAGCCAGCGAGGTCTCCATCATGTTTCATGCATGATTGTTCCCTTGTTGATGAGGATTTGTGATGTTGATTTTCTTATTTCATGATGACATTTCTCTTCTTTTGTAGTGTTCTATGTTACTAAACTCAATGTTGTTCATCTATTCCATATGTTATTTTCTTCTCTGTCCGTTGTCTAATGAACTACGTACTCCTTATTTGTGTTCTATGTGTAACATGCATGTGCAAGACCCCGATCCACGATCATGTTAAATTGATGGTGTTATACAAGTGTTTTCTCTTTTTGTTGAAAAAACGATCGTCATATTTATTATTTGTATATTATTAATATACATTAGTAGAATAAAGAATTAATATATAAGTAAATATTATCATATGAAATATTAACATGGATGGTCCAATCCAACCTACGAAACAAAAACTTTGTGATCGTCGTACATCCAATGAAACATCAACTAACATGGATCGAGATCCAGTATACAAAAACATGGATGATCCTATCGAATCCAACTTTGACAACAAAAAAATGCACTTACACGACGGTCGTTCATTAATAGAGAATACAAATATATAGAACCGATAGTTCATTAAATTACAGACAGAAAATAAAATAATATATAGAACATAGGAACAATGACATTGAGTTCATTAACATAAAACAATACTCCCTCCGTCCCATAAAGATGGAGGTTTTGAGCTTGTAAGTTTGTCCCACAAAGATTGCCTTCTTAGCATGTAAAGTGTATAGTAATTTAAAGCTAACATTAAATTCCTCCAATCAGCTCCAACCAGCGCTGTTCCCCGTATCTAGGAACTCGATGTCAGCCAATGGTGAGAGTTAAAGTTGAGGGTACATGCGTCATTTACATGTTCCACTATTATGTCTAAAAAATGCTAAAACATCTATCTTTGTCGTACGGAGGGAGTACTACAAAACAAGAAAAACAACATCACGAAACAAGAAAACCAACATCACAGACCCTTTCTTCCTCCTCGCGCCGAGGGCGCACGCGTGGCGCCGCTGTGGCGGTGCTCGCCGGAGATCTCGCCACTGGCCTTTCCAGTGCGCCAAGTAACTGATGCGTCACACGAGGTCTGCGAAGAAGTTAAGAAGTCGTGGTGCAGGGACGCGTGCGCGAAGTTGCACATGGATACAAGAGAGATGGAAGGATCTGTGAAGATCGTCTTCCACAGTGGTTTAATTGCGCCGCACGAGGTCTGTAAAGAGTTCAATGCGCGGGAAACGAACCGCTCCCTCGTCTACTCCGCACATACCATATATAAGTCGCGTCATTGGTTATCTAAAAGCACAGAACTTTTGCACTCCTTTCTTCTTCTTCCATCGTTCCACCTCCTAGCCCAGCGCCGACGAACCACCATAGCCATGGCCAACCTTACGCCTCCTAGCCCGCTGAGGCAGCCACCCTGCATGCGGATATGCTGCAGCTCCCCCGAGAGGGTGAACGACGACCAGCGCCTCATTATGGCGCGAGAGGCGTACAACAGTACGTCTTGGGCTTTGGACGCCTTGGGTCTTGGTACCCTTGCCTAGTTTCCGGGATTGGATACCACCGGCCACTACCTCTACGCCCTCACGGGTGTGGCCGATCGCCTGGACATCTTGTCCGGGACGATGGACCAGGAGCTCGGCGCCGAGGGTCATAGTGCCCTCGTGGTGGCGACGGAGAGGAACTTCCGTCGCAATGGGGTTCCACCGCCGGTGCAGCCGAAGCCACTGGTGCAGCCGGAGCAATCGGCTCAGCCGGAGCAGCCGGCCCACTCTCCTGCTGCATCGTCGCCGGAGGAGGAGGAGGAGGAGGAGGAGGAGGAGGAGGAGGACGATGACGACGACGACGACGACGACAACGACAACGACGACGACGATGATGATGATGATGACGACGATGATGATGACAATGACGATGACGACGGCGACAATGACAGCGACCACCACCACCACGACGATGACGACAACGATGACGAGGAGGAGGAGGACCGCTTGTCGTGGTTTGAGAAGTTGGGGGAGAGGGTGGAGGAGGCAGGGCCGGTAGAGTTGTTTTAGGAGTTCTTGTACATATTTCTTTTGTAGTTTTAGGAGTTCTTGTACACATTGAACTTCAATTCTGTTCTTGTACATATTTCTAGTGTTTTGTAATATATATGTGTTCATTCGTGTCAATGAATACTGGTGTGTTAGAATTTATGGATTTCAATCAAGTGAATGTGCTCTAAGTTTAGTGATGTGTTAATCTGTCACAAGTGAACCGAGCAAATTGGACAAAAACAAAAGATCTTAGGGTTTGAAGCTCATCTCGATTTGTAATTGCAAAGCTAAAGGAGACAAACAATGACTTTTAGCGCGTCCCGCATCACTTTGTGATCGATGGACATCTGATTTGTTGCCCATCGTTGTCTCCTATTTGGGTTTCTTATGTAGTGTAATTGGTTGATCATGTTTGCGATCCATGCATGTTAGACATAGCTAGAATTAAAACACCTCGGTCATGTTTAACAACACTAACATGCATGCATATATATATATATATATATATATATATATATATATATATATATATATATATATATATATATATATATATATATATATATATATATATATATATATATATATATATATATATATATATATACCTCAAACAGTACATGATGATCTTTCAACAAAAAGAGAAAACACACGTATAACATCATGAAACATGATCGTGGATCAAGGTCGCACATGCATGTTGAACATAGAACAGAAATAGTATTAGACAACAGACAGAGAAGAAAAGAACATATGGAACAGGTGCAAAGGATTAGTCCCACCACAGAAAGTTGAGGTCGGTGCACCGACGTTATAAGGCATGGCGCACAGTTGCAGTTAAAAATCCGAATGAAAGTAATGCGTGCAGGACTACGCCCATGTTCGCTACAAGGCGTCCGCTGGCACAGACGCGCGGTCACGAAGTTGGCTTAGGCGCGTACGGACGGATTTTTTTATTTATAATGAAAAATTTTTTTTTCCCCACGTGTAAATTTACTCCTAAAAAACTGCCACTAAAGCCGATGGGACGCGTCAAGCCGTTGGGACCGAGAGGATCCAATCGCGGTTTTGAGAAAACCGGGGCCACCGACCGGTTCATAATTAAGCGCGGTTTGCTCTAGCATCCGATCATCTCGACACGCCTGCTTAGACGACGACCCACTATAAAGGCTCACCGTCCTCTTGCTTCTCCGCCGCACCACGACATAGATCCTAGCCTCTAAACTTCTCCACCCGGTACCGTCGACCACCTCTCGCTCTTTCTCTGCACCTCCGTCGCCACACAAATCGGTAGCCCCGCGCCGAAGCGCTCTAGGCCATCGACATCCTTCGAACCTCCTTCTCCGTTTCCATCGCCGCCGGCAATGCCGGTGGTACTGATGGCAGCGCCCGCATCTCCGCCTGCGGCGCCTGCACTTCCTCATCCTGGTTGGGTTGAGCAGACTCTCGGACTCCTCACTGTCCGCATCGACGAACTCGATCGGCGCCTTAAGGTGGCCACCGACGCCAAGTCCGCCGCCGCTCATAGTGCACTAGCGCTCAACACAGTGGCACCGAAGGTCTTTTGTGACACAGATCGCTCGTGTCGCCATCTGGGTCTTGGGACCCTTCCCCTCCACACGAGCATGGACACCGCGGGCCACTACTTCTATGGTTTGATGACTATGGCCAGTCGTCTCGATGCCCTCCACGAGACGATCGCGAAGGTTGCTGGGGTAGAGGGCCTCCTGAAGATTCTGCACCGCGTCGCCGGGAAGCTTTGGACTATGACGGAGGTTGAGGAGTATGAGGCGGCTTGGGCAGCGGCGGCAGCGGAGGAGGCGGAGCAGGAGGCATCTCTTGAGGCCGAGGTGGACGTGGCTATGGAGGCGGCGGCGGCAGCGGCGGAGGAGGAGCAGGAGGAGGCAGCAGCGGCGGCGGAGGCGGAGGCGGAGGCGGCAGCAGCGGCGGAAGCGGCGAAGGAGGAGGAGGAGGAGGAGGAGGCGGCACCGGCGGCGGAGGCGCAGGAGGCGGCAGCGGCGGAGGAGGAGGACGTGGTTTTCTCCCAATAGAGTAGTATTAGGAGTAGTTTATCTATTTCGTGATCCCTGAGTAGAGTAGTATTAGGTGTAGTATATCTTGTTCATGCTGTCTACTACGTGTTTTCCTATTACTTGTTTGTTAATGAAATATATCTTTATGTTCATGAACAGTGTGTTCTATATATGCAGTATCGAAAAACTTCTTTTATCAAAAACATCTCCTATATGTTTGTAACTTGGGACGGTCTATATTTCATGTGGTTGAATGAATGAAATCCGGTAAACATTATCCTTACAAGTAATAGAACTATCAACAGACATGATGCATAATTAACTTCATTAGGAAATTATGTCATCTAAATTGCTAACTAGTCCATCGCCTGATGCAACAGGTGCATGAAAAGTACTTTATCCGTTGTAACTAATATCCGATGACATTGTTGATATATATATCGTATGTACCTGTGATACTCGTATCACAGGCGGCTTTGGATCGATGGCCTAAAGATTAGACATCACAGGGGAAAATGTTTTTTTTTGTAGTAGTAGTATATACTCTGTATATGTTATCATTTCATTGCGACGAATGTTATATATAAAATGCTGATTGTTTACCTTTTACTAGAACATGGATTTGCCGTCCCCATTTCGTGGACTTGGGTGTTCTGTATTTGCATGTCGTTTGCATTCGCACAATGATACATTTGGCAATTCATATTTTTGTTCGTATTATTTTTGGAATGTCCCACTACCACATGACTGCTTTTACATCTCCATGAAAACAAAGATGAACGGCAGGTAGCGGTCCCATGGCGAGGCAGCAGTCCGAAGAGGTCTACCCCTCTAGCTCTAGGTAGACGTACCAGTGAAGAGTAAAACCATGTGCAGGAATCGTCACGACATTACATGAATTTAATCATGATTGCTTGCGTGCAGAGGGGCACGGCGCCAAATTCTGCATGCCCTCGAAAGATTTTTCGTTCTTCTTGGCGCGAACAATTGAGATTTTTCACAATTGAAACTTCACTCCGTGCGCCCAAAATTCTAGTCCCGCCCATTTGTAGCTAGGCATGACGAATATAAATGTGTGTCTCCCTCTAATCCCGCAGTGGCTTCCGTTCCCGACACACATGTTCTCCTCTTAGTGTTTTGTTCCAAACATGCATTTCTAAGAAATTTCCGTGTTAGTGGTGGTGGTGACTGTGGGTACAACGTCGAGGGACCAAGTTTGACGGGCTCTACCGAACCTCTTCGTCGCTGATCCTACCCTGCGACATCTTGGACTCCAGTTTTGTGCTACGTAAGTTCTACACGATCCATGCCGTCTTTTTATAGAGCTACTCCCTCCTTATTGCTTAAGTTGTTGTCCCAACAGCTGCAGCCAGTTCATTTCTAGTTGACGTCCCAACTCCTTATATGCTCTTATGTTTCATGAATGTCTAGTATAAAATCTGATTAATGGTGCAATCATGCAATCAACTATCCTCAATCGTTAGATCTGCATCCTACAGTCGATTCATCTTTTTATTTTACCCTAGCATTTGATTGCATTCTACTTGTTTCCACATATAAAATACACTACACCTCTGCCCCAAAATAAATGTCGGTCCGACAGTTTATGGTAGTGTATTTCTAGTACATTTCCATGTCAGGAAAGATAACTATTAAAAACTGCATGTACTATGTAATTTCTTGATTTAGAAGTAAATGACGCCAGGGTTATCTTATCAACCACTCCCAATGTTGTACACTCATTCCTGTGTTCCAAACTTGTATTCCTAAGATTTCCAGTTTCCGCGGTTTATACACGTTTTTCATGTTTTTCTTTCTCGGATTGTACTGTTTTTTTTCCTACTCCTTCATTTCTAATTCCTCCGTTCAAAACAAACATTTTCAGTTCATAGCAACCACACCGCCCCATCTAAAATACACATCCTCATGTAATCTGACGTTATCACTGTTACTTACTATATATACTCTTTACTTTAGGAACAAGACACCAAACCGTCATGTTGTCTACAAGTAATCGTGATGGGTAACAAGCACCTGGTATAACTATAAATGTATTTACTATCAAAGTACACATATTTATAACACGTTAATTCATTTGTATCGTATGCAGAGAATATTGTAGCACCTGATGCTCAGGAACCCCGAGATTCGTCATCCCATGCTGGTACTACGAGTATAAATATGTATTGGGCTCTACTAAATATTTTAGCATTGCGATTGTAGTTTCCTAGTCCCAGTTAACAGTTAGTCAGTATATGTGATGGCGTGATTTATTGATGCCTAAACACGCACGATGGGCTCTCTCGCTGCTGGCCACTCTGGCACCGGCGACCACACCCTGTTGCTGCTCACTTCAGAGTCCTCCCTGACGCGTCTCCCTCCACCATCACCACGTCCCATCGTTCGCGTGTCATGATGACCCCGCCGCCCGCAAACCCCTGTCGCCGCCGGTCACTTCGGCACAGGCCGGCGCCCATGCCCTGCTGGTGAGTATATGTGATGGCGTGATTTATTGGTGCCTACACGCGCACGATTGGCTCTCTCGCCACCACCACTCCGGCACCGGCGACCACGCCCTGCTGCTGCTCACTTCAGTATCCTCAGAAACGCGTCTCCCTCGACCATCGCCATGTCCCATCCTTCGTGTTTCATGATGACCCCGCCACCTGCAAACCCATGTCGCCGCCTGTCACTCCGGCACGGGCCGACGCCCATGCCCTGCTGGTTGTCACTTCACTGTCCTCCCCGACGCGTCTCCCTCCATCTCCACGTCGCATGGTTTGCATTCCATGATGACCCCGCCACCCGCAAACCCCTGGCCATTACGGCGTACCTACATGCTATGCCCCATATGACATGGCACACCCTGGAAAAAATAGTCCAATATCATTAACCCCTGTCCACTAAGAAATGTTAGTATCATATAGTTTAGAGATGCATGTACATGAGGGTTCATTGCTGCTTATATGATCTCAATTCCGTTTTTTACACTGCCAAATGTGTTGCTGATGTCTGGTAATTAACGCAAGATTATATTCATGTATCCGTTCTAGCACTTTAGGGTGAGATGCTAACATGCAGAGCAAAATATCAGTATGTAATCCACCTAAATTTAATTCCTAGATCTGCCACACTGTCCTCCTAGCCTCGAGACTTGCTCCGGGGGGATATCAATGGACGCAGATCACCTGACTTATACGTTTTTACTGCACGCGATGCAGTAAAGATCCAACGGAATCACACCGTTGGATCTTTACTGCATCGCCTGCAGTAAAAACGTAAGTCACGTGAGATTACTAGTGTGATCTGGACGTTGATCCTCTGACTTAAATGTGGTCACTGCACTGCCATACCGAACCCTAGCTTTGTTAAACGTTGCAAGCTGCCCGCCTAATCTGTCTTGCATCCTCTACCTGCTAATACCGCTGACGTCCATGACTCACCATGCCACCAATTCGCCTCGAGACACGCTCCTGCTGATTTCGGTCAGACCGAATCGGCAGTACTGCAGAGGATGAGCACCCGACGAACCCTCTCTTTCTCTAGCATCGCCAGCTACTGTCTTTCCTGCTTCGCAGTTGGACTGAAAATCCCCTGCAGTAGTACGGGTGCTGTAGCGCCACTGACTACTGCCTGATGCCTGATTGTAGGGTATGAACAGCAACAAAGAAGTCAACAAGTCGATGCATCGCCCAATATGGAGCAAAATTCTGTTGCGACGCGGTGTTCCCACGCTCGTATTTGCCGCACTCGTCCCGAAGATGGTAAAACATCATACTTCTTCTTCTTTCACACTATTTGTACATGATACTAGGCCTGGTTAGTTGCTAATTTGCTTTAAATGTTTACCGTTTAAATGACACAAACAGACGGAAAGAAGTTTGGAAGAGGGGTGGCTAAAGGACTTAAGGTTGCTAAATTGCGCTATCTAGCATCTGCAAAGAGAACGAATGATCAGAATCGGAAGCTACAGATTAATTGGTCCGATAGGTTGGGTGTTGCAGTTGGTCCTAATCAGCGGTACTTTGTCGATGATGTGGTTATTACAACAAAAAAGATACACCCCTCGCTGGTGTAAGGAAGTGGGCAGAGGTTGGCGATACTTCGAAGAGCGATATAGTGAGAGACATTCTGGTTAGTGTTGTGACACCCCACATAAGTATTTTTTTCTAGCAACCTCCATCTTGTACGTTTATAACAGTGTGATATACAATGTATAGAATGCCTGGGACTTGGAGGACACAGATGATACCAGAAGAAAAATATTGAAGATTGCTGGTGAGCGCTACAAGGGGTGGCGATCAACATTGCATGCCACCTATAAAAGGTATTCGACCGATGAGGAACGTATACAAAACAAGCCTGTTGACGTAGCAGATTCCGATTGGTTGGCGCTTATGGACTATTTTGGGTCCGAGCGATTCAAGGTCAGCTAGCTTTCTAATACCTTCATATCCTACAAAAACTATTTGATAACACCCATTCGTGAAATTAATTCTTAAAATTGCAGTCAATAAGCAGAACCAATTCACGAAATCAAAGTACTCAAAAGAAAAAACACTTGCTTGGCTCGAAATCCTACGCCCAACTTAGTTTCGAGAAGGTATGAAAACTAAATCATGCTTTTACTTTGCACTGCAATCATTCAATCAAATTTTACTTGTATTTGTTGTAGCGAGCCCAAAGACCGGAAAAGAACCCGATGACATAGAACTGTGGGAGGCAAGCCATGTGAAGAACGGTCAATGGGCAAACGAGCAGGCAGAAGCTGTACATGTGAGAAACACTTCAAACAGTCCCCATTTAAATAAATATTTGCAATGTACATGTGACTTTTCTTTTTGTATATAGACTCAGGCACGTCCCCAAATCAACGTCAAGGAAGCTGAGCTGGGAGTCCCAATCCCAGATGAGGAAAGAAACAACATCTTCCAACTTACTTATATATCCGCAACCGGTTCTGGAGGATCACAGTTTTGGGGGCGTGGTTATATGGCTAAACCTAATGTTTCTGAAAGACTGCGTATCCAGAGATGTCTGACCAGCTCGGTCAGCAAGTTTGATCCTTGCAAAATAGAAATGAAGACCTCAGCTCTCAGGTGCAAGAGTTGAAAGGAAGAAATGATCATATGACCTCACAGATGGATGGCTTCGTCAAGGCAAATGAACAGCTCAACCAGGAAGTCCGGGCTTTACATGATCAGATGGCAGCCAATTCTGCACGGCAAGAAAAGGAGCTAGCAGACATGCGCAGAATGATGGAGAGCTTGCAAAATCAACAACGTCTAGCAGCAACTCCACAAAAGGCTCCTGCTCGCACCAACTCGAAGCTGAATGTTCAAGAAACTATTCCTAATACTACAACTCGTCGCGGTGCTATTTTAATGGGTGCAATGTTGCAAACTGAAAAAACTGTAAATAACATCGTCTCACAACAACGCAAGGGTCCTTGAGCGTTGCATCAATTGTTGGATGTTTGTTGTTAAGTCGACAGACGTATCGTGTGCGAATAAATTGATTCTGTTGCAACTAATTTTCAAACCTGGTGCATTAGGATTCTAGTGCCGGTAATTATAAAATGTGGCATTAACAGATTATTGCGACGAAAATAAACTGTTGCAATAGGAAGCTAGCTATTGCCACAAATTATAAAATGTTGCACTACAAACATTTGGCTACGACCAAAAAAGCGTTGCACTGGACTGCTATTGCCACCACCCAGAGAACGTCGCATTACGACCCTGTTGCAACAGATTTGAATATGTTGCATTACGAACCTATTGCCACACATCCGAAATCATTGCAATACAATACTGTTGCCACGGTTTTGAAATCGTTGCAATACCGTACTATTCGCCATGAACGTGAAATCGTTGCAATACCGTATTATTGGCAAAGGCTGTCAAATCGTCGCGATACCATATTATTTGCCACGAGTGTGAAATCGTCGCGATACCGTACTATTCGCCACGGAAGTGAAATCGTTGCAACACCGTAGTATTCACCACGAATGTGAAAACGTCGCGACACGATATTATTCGCCACTAGTGTGAAATCATCGCAATACCGTACTATTCACCGCAGATGTGAAAACGTCGCGATACCATATTATTCGCCACGAGTGTGAAATCGTCGCGATACCGTACTATTAGCCACAGATGTGAAATCGTTGCAACACCATACTATTCGCCACGAATGTAAAAATGTTGCCATACCATACTATTCACTACGGATGTGAAATCGTTGCAACACCGTACTATTCACCGCGAATGTGAAAATATCGCGATACCATACTATTCGCCACGAGTATGAAATCGTCGCGAAACCGTACTTATCGCCACAGATGTGAAATCATCGCAAATAACATACTATTCGTTGCAATACGTTAAATCGTTGCAATACGTTAAACTGTTGCAATACCATTATATTTGCCACGAACGTGGATTCGCTGCAATACCATACTTTTTGCCACGATTGTGTCATCGTTGCAACACCTTTATTGTCGTTGCAATACATTAAATCGTCACAATACGTTAAACCGTTGTAATACCATACTATTTGCCGCGAACGTGGAGTCGTTGCAATACCATACTTTTTGCCACGAATGTGGCATCGTTGCAACACCATTATTTTCGTTGCAATACATTAAATCGTCGCAATACGTTAAACTGTTGCAATACCATACTATTTCCAACGAACATGGAGTCATTGCAGTACCATACTTTTTGCCACGAATGTGACATCGTTGCAACACCTATATTTTCGTCGCAATATGTTAAATCATCGCAATACGTTAAACCGTTGCAATACCATACTATTTTCCACCAACAAGGAGTCGTCGCAATACCATACTATTTGCCACGGATGTCAAGTCGTCGCAATAACCTATTGCCACGGCTGTTATCATCACGAGTCGGAAAAACTATCGCGACGTTCTATTTCGTTGCGTCAACAACCTATAGCGATGAAATTCGACCTATGGCAACGATTTTTTTCGTCGCAATAAACCAGAATCCTGGTAGTGTTAGTGGAATTCTCAAGTACCTGGCTGTAATCTTTGCCTCCTGCAAAAAGGCCAAAGTGAAGGCCCATAAGCTCAACAAGAAAAGAAAGGAGAACATGAAGTATATCAAGGCAAATGTGAAGCAAATTTGCCAGAAACTGGAGATTGAGCCAATTGGGTCTCCAACAGTGTCTAAAGACTCAAATTCTGATTTCCCGAGCTCGGGCCCTTGACCCCCTTTGAGCTTGCCTACTTTGGCATTGGAAGCTCGAGTACCTCCGCACCTCCTCCTCCTCCTCCTCATCAAGCTGTAGATGAAGATGATGAAGACGACGATGAGAGGACCGCCAGCGAAGAGTGAAGACCTTAGAACCCTCCTCTTCCTCTTTTTGGTGTCTTGATGCCAAAGGGGGAGAGATTGAGGGGGAGTCTTAGTTCTAGCTGTAGTTTGCGAGGAGAGAGCTCTATGCTATTTCTTTTAACTCTTTTGTGGCTTGTCAAGTTTTAACAATGATCTTATGTTAATTATGGTTCCATGATGCAATGATTTGATCCTTTGAGTAGTATTCGTGAAAACTAAGATTTTGCTCTAGAATGACATATATGCTTGCTATTGGGTAATTAATGTCAATTATATCATTATCAGTGTTTTAGTGCACTTAGTTATGCATCCCACCGTAAAGAATGCACATATGGACTATGCTTTCACTACTTGATGTATTTTGGACTCATATGTGCATACTTTATGAAAATCTCAATTTTTCTCATATTTTGTGAAATCTCAATTGGTTTTCATCAATCACCAAAAAGGGGGAGATTGAAAGTGCATCTAGGACTCCCTTGTGGGTTTTGGATGATTTATGACAAGCAATTGGGATTCTAACCTCTTTGTTGAGATGAATGCATGTTTTTAATAGAAAAATGAGCAAAGTACTAAAAAGAAGGAAGAATGAGGAGCAAAGTGGAAATGAGATCAAGGAAGAAGAATAGTAGATCATTGTGTATTGAGTGTGTTAAAAAACACATCCCAGGAGCTCAATCACATTTAAACACACACATTGCACAAAGTTACACAGGACTGGACTAGTCCGACAGACACCGGACTAGTCCGATATCCTCTCTGACTAGAATCGGACTAGTCCTCCCCAGTGCGGACTAGTCCTCAAAACACTTCACAAGTCACACAAAATCGGACAAGTCCGATCACAACTGGACTAGTCTCATATTCTCCCTGATCCATATCGGACAAGTCCGATATTTGCACAGACTAGTCTGAAATACCCTCTGAACTAAATCGGACAAGTCCTCCAAGTGCAGATTTGTCATCCTATACACTTGGGGTTTCACATGTCCAGTCAAGTCCGACGACCATCGGACTAGTTCGAAGAATTCCAGTAGCGAAATCGGACAAGTCCGCTCCTAGCCAGACTAGTCCGATATTTCGAGACTACACACAGCACACCGGACTAGTCCGATGACCACCACGGACTAGTCCGATCTTTCTGAACCCTAACGGTCACTTTTAGAAACCCATATAAATAGAGTTGTACGGCCATATTTTACTCTCTCTCTCGAGCCCTAGCACCGTCACACCTCCCAAGAGCCTCAAAAACCACATCTCTCCACGAAATTAAGTGCAACAAAGATCAATCCCTTGGGGATTCACTCTAGTTCATTAGAGAGACACATTCAACATCACATTGAGCTCTTGGTTTGATTCTCTAACACACTCCTTTGATTTAATTGTAATCTTTTGAGTGTGTTCTTGG
Organism: Tuctoria greenei; assembly: GCA_036927565.1. Lineage (NCBI taxonomy): Eukaryota > Viridiplantae > Streptophyta > Magnoliopsida > Poales > Poaceae > Tuctoria > Tuctoria greenei. The sequence continues at coordinate 205,685,323 of JAYESD010000001.1, forward strand.
TGGTATTTTGTGTTGTAATCCAAGGGAGATCTCAACGTGTGAGAAAGCCTCTTGAATTCGGTTATTCACCCCTTTGAGATAAGTGGAAGAGGATTGGCCTTTGTGGCAATCCGACGAGGGTAGGGTTGGAGAAGACCCGGTCCTTTTGTGGACTCCTCAACGTGGATGTAGGTTGCCTCTATGGGAACCGAACCACGGGATAAATCTCTTGTGTTCTCTTTTGTATTCATTGTCCTTACTTCATATCAATCTAGGGTTACAATTGATCTTGATTACTTTACGTTGAAATATCAAGTATAAGATTGAATTGTGATATAACCTGATTCATAACCTTGTAACACTTTGTTTAATCGTATATTTCCGCTGCATATATTGAAGAATAAAGTCAATTGGTCAAACCTACTCAGTCTAGTCTGTATACGATGGACTAGTCCGATTTCTCTGGTCTTGAACTGGTTGTTAAGTGTTGCAGGATCCGACAATTTTTTCAAAAAGGCCTATTCACCCCCCGCCCTCTAGGCCACATTCAGTGCTAGCAACGCACGCGCGGCAAGGGAGTCGGCGTGAGGCCTTCGAGAGGTGGCGTCTAGGGTTGTCCCGTGGTGGAGTAATTAGCCCCTTCAGGGGTGAATTATAGAGGAAGTTATGCTATTCCAAACTTAGTCAATTTTTTGACCATTTCACAGTTTTAATCAAGAACTGGGCAATTTAAGTTCAAATGAAGTTTTCAAGTTTTAAATCTTGAAATCTGCCTTGGAGCTAAAAATGAAACTTGTGGAGGAACTCCTCAAGTTTTCAAACCACATGCCCGCTGACAGCAGTGACCACATGATTCATTGGCAATCTGTTCAAAATGCCCTAAAACAGATATTAAAATTAAAACATAGTCCTAAGTTGGAAATTTTTACTTGTTGTCGAGTTACACCTCCAGCATGAATATCGTTGTCGACGTGCCCAATGACAATTGAATGCAATGGCAGTACTACACGCTCACCAAGGAAAATACTAAGCCGGTATTCTGGCATACGTCTCAACAGTGGCCTTAATGACGTTTGCTCGCAAACGTTTTTGACTCGAGCGACTTATAGCAAGGTTAGTGTACCTACCTACCAAACACCTTATTGATCAATCATATTGTGCCGTATGGTACAGCCCGCACAGGCAACAGTCACAATATATTATATTCCAAAGCTAACACTCTATATCATTCATGCAGGCCATCCTTAAGGAGAACACGTATCTTGAAACATGGTCGTGTTTCAACACCACACGACGGGGAACCCGAGTAGGACGTGAACGGGTCATCACGATTGGGAATGTTATCAACCCAGCAGTGTGAGACCTATGTGCCGAATACATTGGCAATTATGTTAAACGTGTAGGTTTACATGCAAAGTTTTGAATATACATGAAAAACACACTTCACACTGTCCAAACTTTTGTTGGACGTGAGCTGCACGTATTTTGTGTTTTGGAATGTCCGAACTTTTATTGTACAATACATAGCTGCTGTTTTGGAGTGTCCTAGGCTGCTATATTTTTCATTTGCAATGTTTCAAATTTGCTTTACACTTATGGGGAGATTTGCTTAGTACATTTGGACTAACATTTTTATGTGCTTTGGCTGATCATGGCTGAAATTATTTTTCTATGGTTTGCAACATGCTTATGTGAGGTGCCCACGTAAGGTGTTGTGGTTATCGGACTAACGAGAGTCAAGTTGAGGACTTGTGCTCGGAAGAATTGGTTGTTTATTCATGTGCAGGTGTTGTTTGAGGTCAAGACATGACTAGTGATGGGATCCAATGAACTAGTCTTAGGGAGATGATGAGGTTCAACAACCAAGTTTGGGAGGAATTCTGGTTGAATTGATCGGGAGGTCACACAACATGTTTTGGTCATGAACAATGCATATGAAGGTATCGTGGACGTTGTTGCAAGGGTTTGCACGTGTGCAAGTACATAGATGTGGAAACATGGTTCCAAGGTGTGATGAAGAGAAGTGTACGTAAAGAATTGGTTGAAAAGGTCCAACCGGCTAGGTTATTCCTCAGGCTACGGCTGAGGTGGTTATGGTTAATTTATGGAAAGTTTCGAGTTTATTTTAGTTAAATTTTGTTTGGGTCACGAAGTTAAGTTGTTTTAGGAATTTTTAGGACATTCCTAAGGTGTTTGGAAGTCTTAAGATTGCTTCTATCTGTGTATAGAAGAGTCTTGAGCAGCTATGGGATGTTTTGGTTGAAACTAAGTAGGATTAGAGTCCTAGATTGTATTGGGTTGGCCTTAGGGCTTGTTATATAATCAAGGGAGGCCAGAGCTCGTGGAGAGAAGACTTTGGGCTGTTCCTCCTGTGTTTTGATCAATAAAATTAGTAGTTTAAAGGAGATTTTGTTCCTTTTGTTCGTCCAACTTGTTTCGGACAAGTTTTTCTCATCGAGTTTTTGCACATGACTATGTTGCTTCAGTATTATTATTATAACTCGAGTTTTACAGATCCAATTGATGTGATTATTTTTGGGCTGTCTTCACAGCTTGATTATCTTCCATCTGTGAAAAATTCACGGTCATTGGATTTGTGGTTTCTAATCTACACGAGTTTCTTTTCAGTGTTACAAATCTGGTTTTTACTCGGGTAGAACAGATTGACCTTTGGTCTTTTGATCATAACTTTTGTTTTTCTCGACAGTTTTTCGTGATTCTTGTTGTATTGTCTTCATGACATGATTTCTATTATATATACTACTTTTTCACAGCTGAACACATTTAGATAAGTTGCACACACGGTTTCTTAACAGATTGATTTTCTACTGAGGTGTTTTTGTTGCTTCCACTGAAAAAGTTTTTATCTACCATTAACCTTTTCATGTGCTCTTCAATTCTACAATTAGTATCAGGGCCACAGTGCTCTAATCTTTGTGATTTACACATGTTTTGACTAATCTACATGGAGAAATATTCTGCAAAACCTTGTGTGTTCAATGGCATTGATTTTCAGATTTGGAAGGCACATATGGAGGCTTACATACAAGCGCAAGGCTTTGCCATATAGGAAAAGGTCTACAAGTCTTTCGACGTGCTACCAGATGATCAAGTTATGGCTGTGAACATGAGAGATGTCGGCAACAATGACAAGGTTCACAACATGATCATACAAGGATTGACTCAAATCGACTTCGATCGTGTTGCACATCTCTAATCAGTGTATGATGTGTGGAAAGCACTTTGCGACTACCACGATAGATCCAACACGATCGAGGAGGTAAGGCAAGATATGTTCAAGAAATAATATATGCGCTTTCAGATGCAACCAGGTGAGTCCATCGATGATTTATTTGCTCGCATTAATAAAATTCTCAGCAACTTGTGTTGCGTTAGTTTTAATTTTACAGATGCTGAGAAAGCTAGGCAATTACTAAGTGCAGTAGACATGTCAATTTGGGAGATGAAAGTTACATCTATTCGTGAATCCACTATCATGGGTACACTTACATTAGATGTGCTACATTCCAAGTTAAAAATTCATGAAATTGACATAATATCACGTAAGAACCCCAACAAGTCTCTTGCATTTGTTTCACAACGTGACATGCCTAGCTCTAGTCAATCTTCATTATGTGGTCCACTTGCTTTGCTGTCCTCTCTAACCCTTGATAAGATTGAAGAGTTTCATGAGGAGGAGCTAGCACTTCTTTCCACTCGATTCTCAAAAGTATTGCAAAATATGAGAACTCGAAGAAGTGGAAGTAGTGTTTCTCAACAATGCTTAAAATGCGGCGAGTTTGGATATTTTCGTACAAATTTCCCTAACTTTTCAGGTTTTACTCCCCGTAGTGAGAAACAAGCAAAATTCAAGTTCTCCTCTACAAACAACAACAACAACAAGGGTTTTACAGGTCGCAAATTGGTAAACAACTTTGTCTCTGCACTTCAAGAACTTTGCTTGAGATATGTGGACATCAGAAGTGATGAAGATGGAGAGAATTTGGCAAATATGTGCTTCATGGCGGGTAACTCGAGATCAAGTATAGAAGAGGTAGAACACAACAGCGATGATAAATAGGTGTGTCCAACTTACGAAGAAATGTGTGATGATATTTCTCGTGCCACTGCTATACTTAAGAAAAAGTACAAAAACTTAAGGACAATGCTGTTAAAATTAAATCACTTGAATTTAAAATTAATCATTTAAAAACTTTGAATTATAGTGATGATTCTTGTTCCTCGTGTGAGCTTATATATGAACAATTGTCCTCTTTATGAAGTACGCACACCTCCACACTTGATAAACTTGAACTTGAAATTGAAAAGAACAAAAAGCTTGCTGCACTTAATGATAAATACATAAAAGATGCTACTTGTTCTACTGTTGATTTGCATTGTTCTACTTGTGATGATCTTGATAAGTGGATCAGATTTCGGTTTTGAACATGTAGGATCTAAGAGCACGTGTAAAGCTACCAGAGGGGGGTGAATGGTAGATTTAAAATATTTTTTGTGGAAAAAACTAAAACCCCTAGGCAAAAACACGATCTGTTAAAGAAACTGTGTGTGCGGCTAATCTAAATATGATCCATTGTGACAAAACCAGTATAGATTGTGGAGAATTGAGTCATGAATACACGACAACAGGATTCACGAAAAAACCATCGAGAAAAACTCAAGTTACAATCAAAAGATTGAATGAAGGTCAATCTGTTCTACCCGAGAAAAACCAGATCTGCAACACTGCAAAGAAACTCGTGTAGGTCAAAAACCACAAATCCAATGACCGTGAAATTTTCACAGATGATAGTTAATAAAGTTGTGAGACAACCCGAAAAGAATAACATAAATTGGATCTTTTAAACTCAAGTTATGATAAAACCACCAAAGCAAGGTAGTGTTGTGCAGAAACTCGACGAGAAAGACTTGACGAAAACAAGTCAGGCGAACAAGGCACAAAAGTTCCTTTAAACTATGAATTTTATTGATCAAACCACAAGAGGAATATCCCCAAAGTCATGCACCGTGAGCTCTGGCCTACCTTGCTTATATAACCAGCCCTTAGGCCAACACAATCCTAACTAGGACTCAAATGCTGCTCAGATTCACCCGAAACTTTCAATAACTGCTCAGGACTCTTTCATACTCAAATAGAAGCAATCTTAAGACTTCGAAACACCTTAGGAACGTATCCCACATTCCTAAACAACCCAGATTCATGACCCACACGAAATCCTATCATAACCAACTCAAATATTTCCATATTTGAGTCAAACCCGACTCAGCCGCAGCCTGAGTCCATAACCTAGTCGGTTGGACCTTTCCGACCAATTCTTTACGTCTACATCTCTTCATCACACCTAGGAACCATGTAGACATGTCCATGCACTACTTGCACATGTGAAATCATCTTCAAAATATGTCCACGATACCTTCATATGCAATTTTTTTGATCCAAACATGTTGCGCGACCTCCTGATAAACTCAACCACAATTCCTTCTAAACTTGGTTGTTGAACCTCATCTTCTCCCTAAAACTAGTTCAATGGATCCTGTCACCAACCATGTCTTGAACTGAAGCAACACTTGCACATGAATAAACAACCAATACTTCCGAGCACTAGTCCTCGACTTGACTCTCGTTAGTTCTGATAACCACAACACCTTACGTGAGCACCTCACATAAGCATGTTGCAAACCATAGAAAAATGATATAAAACATTAACCACAATAACCTTCAAGACACACCAAAAACTTAGTAAAAGAATACTAAGCAATCTTCCCATCAATGTAAAACAAGTTTGAATCATTTTAAGGTAAAAGCAAAACCATTCCAATCTACCTTCGAACCTTGCCAAAAGTAATCAGACCTCTAACTGGAGCTTACCAAAACTAGCGTGACCTAGCACCGGAGCTTACCAAAGCTAGTCGGACCTAGCGCTAGAGCTTAGCAAAGCTAGTCGTACCTAGCGTCGGAGCTTACCAAAGCTAGTCGGATCTAGCACCAGACCTAGATAAAACATGTAGCACCTAGCCAAAATAAGTCGAACCTAGACAAAGAAGTCGGACCTTGCCAAAGAAGTCGGACATAGCAAAAGCAAGTCGGACCTTACGTCGACTCTTGCTGGAGCTACCCAAAACAAGCCGGACCTATCGTCGGACCTTGCAGGAGCTCGGACCTAGAGTCGAACCTTGATGAAATGGATGTTTTGACAAAATTCAACACTTTTATCGTCATAGTCAATGTATTCAGCACACAAGGGTCTTACGATCTCCCCCTTGATGGATGCATTGGCAACACCACTTAAAATCCGAACATTGGCTTATGAAAAGTTTTGAAAACAATTAAATGAGAAAGAAAAAAATTTAAAAACAAATATTTTCCCCCTATACTTATTTCTCCCCTTTGTAAATTAGAAATAAAATGAGAAGAAAAACAAAAATTCCCCCTAAGAAGAATCGTGCCAAAACACTTGTTAATGTGTGCAATGTGTGATCAATTTCTCCCCTTTGACAATGTATTCAGCAAGGTTGAAAAGAAAAATTTTAATTTGTTATGAGCATATTATAACATATACATATAAAACAAAGCTCGTCCAAGTCATACTATCAAGCAACTTACACTATCATATCAATGAAATACATAAAGTAGTGTAAGCCATGCTAGAGATCAAATGTAAATTTCAATTTAAGCAAGTCATGATCTCACAAACTGAACTATTTCAAAACCTGAAAACATGACACTAGTTGCTGCATTTTTATTATTTTTCATTATCATTTAAAGCTCAAATTTTGATCATATTATATTTGCAAGAGATTATATGCCACATCTGCCTTATTCTAACCAACCAAGCCAAGCTTATGTCATTTGACAATCAGAAGCTTAAGGACATTGTTTTAGTCATACACAACTTCTTCCAAGTTCATATCTAAGTGCAATGATAAGCCATCTAAAAATAAAAAGTGTGATGCATGCATATTCTCTTGAACTTTTCCCATTTCTATTAGATCATAAAAGCTCAATATGTGAATAATTTATTGCTTGACTAATTCTTTAAGATTAAAAGCACTTGTGAGCATGCAACAAGTTCAAAACAGCAAGAAAGTTCTATCATGACCAGATTTAGTGTAAGTAATTATTCCAATTAATAGTCATGGCAAAAACTAGAAAATGTATAACATGAGTAATGTAGTAAGAACTTTCAGCATGTAAAAAGAATCACAAAGTCATATCTGAATGAAATACTATGCTCATATAATTTCAAATTCAGATTCACACATAGACTTCCCAAGTTTCAAAACTCACCCTCAATTTATGCCACGAGGATGCATAAACCCTATTTCACTACAAATGAAACAAAAACAAGTGAAATCCAGAGGTTTTGTGAAAGTATCAGCCAATTGTTGTTCGGTATCTACATGGTGAAGCACAATGTTTCCTTTTTCAAGGTTATCATGAACAAAGTGATACCTAATGTCAATGTGCTTTGTTCTCGAATGTTGCACGGGATTTTTAGCAATGCAAATGGCACTAGTGTTATCAAATAACAGTGGAACACTATCTAGATCAACCCCATGGTCCTTAAGTGTTTGAACGATCCAAAGAATTTGTGAGCAAGCGCTAGCTGCAGCTACATTTTAAGATTTGGCTGTAGATTGTGCAATTGAACTTGTTTTCTAGAGGACCAGGCAAAAAGTGAATTAATAAGAAAATGACAGACACCCGAAGTACTTTTCCTATCAATCCTACAACCACCAAAATCAGCATCCAAAAAGGCTTTCAAAGTAAAGGTTGAGGAAGAAGGAAGAAAAATGCCAAATTCTTGAGTTCCATATAAGTACGTAAGAATCCTTCTGACGGCTTGACGATGTGAAGCACGTTGGGAAGCTAGAAATCGTGCACAACGACATATACTGAATTGTATGTCCGGTTTTGATGCCGTGAGGTACAAAAGTGATCCGAATATGCTTCTATATTCTTTTTGATCGACCGGGTCACCATCTTCATCAAGTACAAGTGTCGTTGATGTACCAATTGGTGTCCGAAGAGGCTTGCTTGTGTCCATATTGAAGCGCTTAAGAAGATCTCTTGTATACTTCGTTTGATGCACAAAGGTACCTTCCTTGGTTTGCTTTATTTGCAGTCCCAAAAAGTACGTGAGTTCTCCCATCATGCGCATCTCAAATTCTGAAGTCATCATAGCTCAAAACATGGACACAAGATTATGAGAAGCAAAACCAAAGATAATATCATCCACATACACTTGAACGGATAATGAGTCATTGCCATGCTTAAGCACAAAAAGAGTTTTATCATCCTTGCCCATGGTAAACCCCTTTTCAAGTAATAATGTTTTTAACCTATCATACTACGCTCTAGGGGATTGTTTGAGATCGTACAAGGCCTTGGACAGTTTGTAAACATGATTAGAAAAATCTGGATTTTCAAAACCAGGTGGTTGCTTGACATAAACCTCCTCATCTATGTAGCCATTAAGAAAAGCACTTTTAATATCCATTTGATATAACTTGCAACATTTAGAAGCAACAAATGCTAACAAAATTCTTATGTCTTTTATTCTAGCAACAAGAGCAAAAGTTCCATCAAAATCTAGACCTTCAACTTGAGTGAAACCTTGAGCAACCAACCTAGCCTTGTTCCTATCACAACCCATTTAGTTCAGATTAGAGAATGACCTTTAGGTGGAGGTACAAGTTTCCAAACATTATTTCTTTTAAAATATTCTAACTCTTCTTGCTTGGCAATAATCCAAGATTCATTAGTGAGTCCGTGTGATATATCTTTGAGTTCAAAAGAAGCAACAAAAATAGAATGAGCTTGAGAGTTTGGATAGCAAAACTTGGACCGTGCGACTCATTCATATAAGCTTCAAATGATTTGTTGTGGACGATGACTTTTGAGAATCTGGAGGGGAGTAGACACTTCACAAGCTTCTTCTTCTTCATGGTCATCACAAATCGATAACCTATTGACTTGAGGATGATCTGGACCAGCAATGGTGGTTGTTGGTGCTGGTTGAAAATAAAAGTTAGGAGTTGGAACAATGTCATTAGCTACTGAATTTTCAAGGAGCAGCACCACTTCTTCCTCATCTTCAATGAAAATACTCTTCCCTTACGGATATGGATCTGGACCTGCAATATTTGAGCTAGTACCTGGGCTAGCTTCATCAAAAGACACCTCACAAGTCTCCACAATTTTGTTAGTGTCAAGTAAAAGCACACGGTAGCCTCTAGTATGAGATGGATAACAAAGAAACATGCCCTCAACAATTCTAGCTTCAAATTTATCAAGATTACCATGTTTCTCAACAAAGCATTTACATCCAAGGACCCAAAAGTGTGTGACACTAGGCCTGTGTCCAAATTGAAGTTCACATGGTCTTTTTCCTTGCTTAGCACGCAAGAAAACACGATTTGAGACATAACAAGCGGTTCCAATTGCATCTACCAAAAATTTTCTAGGGGTTTGATCATCAAGCATAGTCCTAGCCATCTCAACTAAAGTTTTGTGCTTTCTCTCTACAACACCGTTTTGTTGAGGTACATAAGGTGTAGAAAATTGATGTTCTATTCCATTTTCAGCACAAAAGTGATCAAACGATTGATTTTTAAATTTGGTTCCATTATCACTTCTAATTTCTTTTAAAGATCCAAGGTTATCAATTGATAATCTAAGAAATAAAGTTCTAAAGTGACTAAAAGCTTCATTCTTAGAGGCCATAAAGTAAACCCAAGAGTATCTAGAAAAATCATCAACAATCACAAGAACATACTATTTACCTCTGAAAGATAGAACACGTGAAGGACCTACAGTGTCAAGGTGAAAAAGTTGTCCCGGTTCAGTTGTCATGATCATTGTGAGAGGAACATGTGAACCTGCAACCATCTTATCATGTCTACAAGAAGAGCACACGATGCGACCAAGAGCACTAACACGCATTACATGATCAAAGCCTATGTGACCAAGTCTACAACGCCAAAAATATAAGTCCTTTGAAGCATTAGCAACTAGAATACTATGTTTAGAGGTTGACATATCAAAATCAGCTTTAAAAACTCCTCCAAACCGATACATGTTAAAAATAAGCTCACTGTTTGAATCTACGACCTTGCAACAATTTTTAGTGAAAATAATTTCCAAATTTTCATCTAGCAATTGAGAAACAGAAAGAAAGTTGTATTTCAAGTTTTTGACAAGTGCCACATCTTTCAAAGTGTAGTGATCATTTACTTTAACTGAACCTTTAGCAATTATAGGAGTTGAAGAATTATCAGCAAAAGTAACATTCTCCACACGTGACACAAAAGAGAGGGAGGAGAACCAATTATTGTTACAAGTCATGTGGCGTGAGCAACCTGAACCCACAATCCAAATGTTCTTCTTCCTCGAACATGTAACCCACATAGAAGCACAATACGTCGATGACTAAATACTGGGGTTAGTCAAAAGGCATTTATGAATCAAGTACTAAGTCACGCGACGTACAGTAGGAAAAACACGCGAAAGCTGGGACAGTACAGCAGGTTTATAAGCCAAAGTTTGAGGATTTTTGTACCCAACTACTGACTTACGAGGTGTTACATGTGTAGCAAGAAAAACAGTAGGTTTTGGAGTAAACATCACATGTTTTGACTCATAACAGCAGATTGCATGTACTTGATATTCGGTTTATCATGTGCAGCAGATGTTGCCATAGAATAATGAGATCTAGCATGAATTCTTTCTTTTTTCAGTTGTTTAGCTAGTCTATAACAAAAATCTATGACATGACCATCTCTATCACAGTAGGTACAATGAAATTTAGCTTTGTGTTCATGTCTAGATGAGCAAGCAACAGGTTTATTAGAAATCGAATGAGACAGCACTCCTACAAATTTGAAAACCACTTCTTTTTGTTTAGGAGCTATTTGAATATAATCACCTCCCAATGACTTTACAATTTTAGGTGGATGTGTCTTAGCATTAGCATGAGAATCAAAACCTAAACCAGATTTATCATTGCAAGACTTGGACGAATTCAGCAACAAGTTTAGGTTCTTATTTGCATTACAAAACTGATCTAATGTCCTATGCATGTCATCAAGTTTATTGGACAGATCAAGGCAATTTTCACATGAAGTTTTTCCTTTTAATTTGCAATTAGAATAATTTTTAACTTCATGAGCACGTAAAGCATTGTTCAAAATAGAATTTTCATTCATAGCATCTTGTAGTTTCTTATAAAGATCATCACAAGTAGAACAATGCAAATCAATTATAGAACAGCTAGCATCTTTCAAGTTTTTATCATTAAGTGCAGCAAGCTCTCTGTCCTTATTTCTAACCCAAGTTTATCAATTGTGGAGGTGTGCGCACTTCTTAATGAGGACAATTTTTCATATATTAAATCACATGAGGAACAAAAATCATCACTAGGAATCAAGAATTTCAAACGATTAATTTAAGACTCTAGTGACTCAATTTTAACAGCATTGTCCCTAAACTTTTTGTCCTTTTTCTTAACTATAACAATGGCACGAGAAATAGCATCACACATTTCTTCGCAAGTCGGACATACCTCTTCATTGTCGTTGTTTTGTTCTGCCTCCTCCATACTTGATCTTGATTTGCCCATCATGAAGCACATGTTCGCCAGATCATCTTCATCTTCGTCACTTCCAATGTCCACGTCGCTTGAGCCAAGTTCTAGAACTGCGGAGATAAAATTGTTCACGAGTTGGCGACCTTTAAAACCCTTCTTCTTCTTTTTGTCATTAGCAGAGGAGTGCCTTGTCCTTGTTTGTATTTCTTCCCGGGAAGTAGAACCTGAAAGCTTAGTACAATCCGAACAAAAATGTCTTGCCTTATCACATTAGAAACATTGTTGAGGTCTGGAGCTTCCTCTCCTTCTAATTCTCACATTTTGCAATGCTTTTGAGAACCTAATATAGAGAAGTGTTAGCTCCTCCTCTAGAAACTCCTCAATCTGTTCAAGGGTTAGAGAGGACAACAAAGCAAGTGTACCACAAGATGATGATTGGTTGGAGCTAGGCATGTCATGTTGAGAAACAAATGCAAGAGACTTATTGGGGTTCTTACGTGAGATTATGTCGATTTCATTAGTTTTCAATTTCGAATATAGCACATCTGATGTAAGTGTACTCATGACAGTAGATTCACGAATAGATGTGACTTTCATCTCCCAAATTGAGATGTCTAATGCACTTAGTATTTGCCTAGCGTTCTCAACATCTGAAAAAATTAATATTGATGCTACGCAAGTTGCTGAGAATTTTATTGAAGCGGCAAAGAGGCCATCAATGGACTCACCGGGTTGCATCTCAAAGCACATGTATTCTTTCTTGAACATGTCTTGCCTTACCTCCTTGATCTTTTTGGATCCATCGCAGTAGTCACAATGTGCTTTCTAGACATCATACGCAGATAGTAGGTGTGCAACACGGTAGAAGTTGTTTTGTTTTAGTCCTTGTATGATCAAGTTTCAAGTCTTGTTGTTGTTGTTGACATCTCTCATATTTAAAGCCATAACTTGATCGTTTGACGGCACTTCGTAAGGCTTGTACACCTTTTCCTATATTGCAAAGCCTTGTGCCTAGATGAAAGTTCCATACGTTCCTTCCAAACATGAAAATCAATACCACTAAAGACACAAGGTTCTGCAGAGTATTTCTCCATGATAATTAGGTAAAAGCACGTGCAAATCACGAAGATTAGAGCACCGTGGCTCTGATACCAATTGTAGGATCTAAGATCATGTGTAAAGCTACCAAAGGGGGGTGAATAGTAAATTTAAAACTTTTTCAACGGAAGGAACAAAAACCCCTTGGTAGAAAAACGATATGTTAAAGAAACCGTGTGAGTGGCTAATATAAACGTTATAAATTGTGAAAAAACCAATAGAAAAACTCAATTTACGATCGAAAGATTGAACGAAGGTCAATCTGTTCTACCTGAGAAAAACGAGATCTGCAACACTACAAAGAAACTCGTGTAGATCCAAAAACATAACTCCAATAATCGTGAAATTTTTACATATGACAGATAGTCAAGTTGTTAAGACAACCCAAAAATAATCACGTTAATTGGATCTGTAAAACTCGAGTTATGATAAAACCACCGAAGCAAGGTAGTGCTATGCAGAAACTCGATGAGAAAGACTTGACGAAAACAAGTCGGACAAACAAGGTAAAAAAGTTCTTTTAAACTACTAATTTTATTGATCCAACCACAAGTAGAACAGCCCCAAAGTCGTGCACCATGAGCTCTGGACTCCCTTGCTTATATAACCAGCCCTTAGGCCAACCCAATGCTAACTAGGACTCAAATCCTACTCAGATTCAATCAAAACTTTCTATAACTGCTCAAGACTCTTCCATACGCAAATAGAAGAAATCTTAAGACTTTCAAACACTTTAGGAACGTATCTCAGATTACTAAAACAACTCAAGTTCATGACCCAGACGAAATCCTATCATAACCAACTCAAATGTTTCTATATTTGAGTCAAACCCGACTCAGCCGCAACCTGAGTCCATAACCTAGTTAGTTGGACCTTTTTGACCAATTCTTCATGTCCACATCATTTCATCACGCATCGGAACCATGTAGCCACGTCCATTCACTCCTTGCACATGCACAAACATCTTCCAATGACGTCCAAGATACCTTCATATGCAATGTTCTTGATCCAAACATGCTGCGCGACCTTCCGATCAACTCAACCACAATTCCTCCTGAACTTGGTTGTTGAACCTCATCTTCTCCTTAAGACTGGTTCAAAGGATCACGTCACCAATCATGTCTTGAACTCAAGCAAGACCTGCACATGAATAAACAACCAATTCTTCCGAGCACAAGTCCTCAACTTGACTCTCGTTAGTTTCGATAACCACAACACCTGATGTGAGCACCTCACATAAGCATGTTGCAAACCATAGCAAAACGATATCAAAACATTAAACACCAAAACCACCAAGACACACAAAAAACTAAGTAAAAGAATACTAAGCAAACTTCCAATCAATGTAAAACAAGTTTGAATCATTTCAAGGTAAAAGCAAAACCATTGAAATCTAGCTTCGGACCTTACCAAAACTAAATGGACCTCGAACCAGAGCTTACCAAAACTAGCAGGACCTAGCGCCGGATCATACCAAGCTAGTCGGACCTAGCACCGGAGATTACCAAAGCTAGTCGGATCTAGCACCGGACCTAGCAAAAACATGTCGGACCTAGCCAAAATATGTCGGACTAGACAAAGAAGTCGAACCTAGCCAAAGAAGTCAGACCTGGGCAAAGAAGTCGGACCTAGCCAAAGCAAGTGGAACCTTATGTCGGACCTTGCTGGAGCTACCAGAACAAGCAGGACCTATCGTCGGACCTTGCAAGAGCTCGAACCTAGAGTCGGACCTTGATGAAACGGGTGTTTTGGCAAAATTCAACACCTTTATCGTCATGGCCAATGTATTCAGCACACATAGGTCTCAAAGAGTAATGCTTTACATTCTCATGATGTTAAATATTGTTCTAATCGCAAACTATAAGGAAAAACTTCATGTGAAAACTGCGTAGACTTGTCTAAGAAACTTGATGAAATGAATAGGACAATAGAGCGATTTTGTAATGGGAATAAGTATCTGATCTTGTTGTGGAATTCCTCTAAATCATGTAATGATATAACTGGTTTAGTTTTTGATTCACATGCTCATCCACCTAAAATTGTAAAGTCTTAGGAAGTGGTTTTATTTAAACAGTTCCTAAACTAAACAAACTAGTTTCAAAATCTACATGAGTGTTGTCTTATTTAATTTCTAATAAAGATGCTGCTTACTCATCTAGACATGAACACAAAGTTAAATTTTATTGTACCTACTGTGGTAGAGATGGTCATGTCATAGATTTTTGTTATAGACTAGCCAAACAACAGAAAAAGGAAAGAATGCAAGCTAGATCTCATAGCTCTCATGCAAAATTTGCTGCACATGCTAAACCAAATGTGAGGAACATGCAATCTGATGTTATTTGTCAAAAACATGCAAAGTTTGCTCCCAAACGTACTATTTTTAGTGCTACACGTGTAACACCATGTAGGTTAGTAGTTCGGTACAAAAATAATCAAACTATGGCTCATAAACCTGCTGTTATATCTCAACTTTCGCGTGTTATTCCCGTTGGACGTCGTGTGACTCGGTACTGGATTCCTAAATGCCTTTTTACTAACCCCAGTATTGAGTCATTGATGTATTGTGCTTCGATGTAGGTTACACGCTTGAGGAAGGAGAACATTTGGATTGTCGATTCAGGCTTCTCACGCCACAAGACCTGTAACAAAGATTGGTTCTCCTACCTCTCTTTTGAGTCACGTGTAGAGAATGATACTTTTGCTGATAATTCTTCAACTCCTATAACTGCTAAGTGTTCGGTTAGAGTAAATAATCACTACACTTTGAAGGATGTGGCACTTGTTAAAATTTTGAAATACAACTTGCTTTCTATTAAAAAATTGCTATATGAAAATATGGAAATTATTTTCACTATAAATTGCAGCAAGGTTGTAGATTCAAATAGTGAGCTTATTTTTAACATGTCTCTGTTTGGAAGAGTTTTTAAAGCTGATTTTTTAATGCCATCCTCTAAGCATAGGTGTCTAGTTGCTAATGGTTCAAAATATTTATATTTATGACATTGTAGACTTGTTTGAATAGACTTTGATAAACTCACGCGTGTTAGTGCTCTTGATGGAATACGTGGGC
The DNA here is from genome assembly GCA_036927565.1 of Tuctoria greenei. Lineage (NCBI taxonomy): Eukaryota > Viridiplantae > Streptophyta > Magnoliopsida > Poales > Poaceae > Tuctoria > Tuctoria greenei. The sequence continues at coordinate 205,701,082 of JAYESD010000001.1, forward strand.
TACCTAAGCTTAAAGGGGATAAAGGAATTGTGTGCTCTTCTTGTAGACATGCTAAGATGATTGCGGGTTCACTTGCTCCTCTCACATTGACCATGACAACTGAAACGGGACAACTTTTGCACCCTGACACCGTAGGTCCTTCACGTGTTCAATCTCTTGGAGGTAAATGGTATGTTATTGTGATTGTGGATGATTATTCTAGATACTCTTGGGTTTACTTTAGTGTATCTGAGAATGTAGCTTTTAGTCACTTTAGAACTTTATTTCTTGTAGTATCAATTGAGCACCCAGGATCTATAAAAGTAATTAGAAGTGATAATGAAACTGAATTTAAAAAATCAATCATTTGATCACTTTTGTGGTCAAAATGGAATAGATCATCAATTTTCTTGACCATATGCACTTCAACAAAATGGTGTTGTAGAGAGAAATAACAGAATCTTAGTTGAGATGGCTAGGACTATGCTTGATAAATATCAAACTACTAGGAAATTTTGGGCTAATGCAATTGCAACCGCTTGTTATGTCTCAAATCGTGTTTTCTTGAGTGCTAAGCTAGGAAAAACACCATATGAACTTCGGTTTGGACATAGGCCTAGTGTCACACTTTCGGGTCTTTGATTGTAAATGCTTTGTTAAGAAACATGGTAATCTTGATAAATTTGAACCTAGATCTGTTGATGGCACTTTTCTTGGTTATCAATCTCATAATAGAGGCTAGCGTGTGCTTTTACTTGACACTAACAAACATGTGGACACTTGTGAGGTTTCTTTTGATGAAGCTAGCTCAGTTACTAACTTTAATATTGTAGGTCTAGATCCTGGGGGAGAGTATTTTCATCGAAGTAGACAAAGAAGTGGTGCTGCTGCCCAAAAATTGAGAAGCAAATGACATTGATCACACTGCTGATTTCGCACCACTACCAGCACCAACAACTACTGGAGCTGCTACAGATTGTCCTCAAGCCACAAGTCCTTCAATATGTGATGAACATGAAGAAGAAGGAGCTTGTGAAGTGTCTACTCCCCTTCGTGTCTTCAAAAGTCATCCTCCACAACAAATCAGTGGAAGCTTGTCGAACGAGTTACACGGTCCAACTATGATGAGTTCAGAATTTGAGATGAGTATGATGGAAGAACTCACGTACTTTTTAGAGCTGCAAATCAAGAAAAACAGGGAGGGAACCTCTGTGCATCAAACGAAGTATAAAAAAGACCTCCTAAGGCGCTTCAACATGGACAAAAGCAAGCCTCTTTGGACACCAATGGGAATAGCAACAACACTTGAACTTGATGAAGATGGTGAACTCGTGGATCAAAAAGAATATCGAAGCATGATCGGGTCACTTTTGTACCTCACGACATATAGACCGGACATACAATTCGGCGTATGTCTTTGTGCACGGTTTCAAGCTTCCCACGTGTTTCACATCGTCAAGATGTCAAAAGAATTCTCAGGTACTTACATGAACTCAAAAATTTGGCATTTTTCTTCCTTCTTCCTCAACTATTACTTTGAAAGCTTTTTCAAATGCTGATTTTGAGGGTTGTAGGATTGATACGAAAAGAACTTCGGGTGCTTGTTGAATGTAGTCTAGAGGGGGGTGAATAGGCTTTTTTTATTTTTTTGTCGGAATCTGAAACACTTAGCAACCTGATCAAATACAGAGAAATCGGACTAGTCCGGTAGTGTGCGGACTAGTCCGGTGTATGCAGACTAAATTGATCAAGTTTGATTAGTGATTTTGAACAATGTACTCTATGCAACAGAAATTGAGTTACAAATAGAGTGTATTGATTCAATAAAACTAGAGGTGCCACAAGTTAACTTTAGATTCAAAGTTTTAACACAAATTGAACTAGATTAAGCAAACCCTATATCACTATGAATAGATAGAACAAAAGAACAAAACAAACGACACGATGATTTTTATCCCGTGGTTCGATTCCATAGATGAAATCTACATCCACATTGAGGATCCCACGAAAGGATCGGGTCTTCACATTGTCTCACTTGGAATCCCAAGAAGTACCTTAATTCTCGAATCTATCTGTCATAATCTTACTAAATTCTTCGCAAAAGGATTTGTTAGTTGAACCAAAAATGATGTCATCAACATAAATTTGACAAATAAATAAATCATTGTCAAAGTGTTTGGTGAACAACGTATAATCAACTTTGCCAATTTTAAATCCATTTTCAATCAAAAATCTCTAAGGCACTCATACCAAGCTCTAGGAGCTTGTTTGAGGCCATAGAGAGCCTTACGTAGTTTGAACACTTGGTCGGGGAACTCTTGATCTTTGAATCCGGGGTGTTGCTCCACGCACCTCCTCCTTGATTGCTCCATTGAGGAAGACGCCTTTCACATCCATTTGATAGAGCTTGAAATCATGTTGAGTAGCATATGCAAGTAATATTCTAATTGATTCAAGCCTAGCTACGGGAGCAAAAGTTCCGTTGAAATCCAAACCTTCGACTTGTCAATACCCTTTGGCCACATGTCCCGCCTTGTTTCATGTCACCACCCCGTGTTTGTCTTGTTTGTTGTGGAAGACCCATTTAGTGCCGACGATGTTGAACATGGGCCTTTCAACAAATTCCCACACCTCGTTCCATTTCAATTCTTATTGCATTGCCACCACCCAATCTGGAGCTTTCAATGCATCTTCAACCCTGCGAGGTTCCAAAGAGGATACAAACGAGTAATGTTCACAAAAATTAGTAATTCGAGATCTAGTTGTTACTCCCTTTTAGATGTCAATGATTATGTTGTCGACGGGGTGATCTTTTTGCATGCATTGGTGTACTCTTGGACGTGGCACTTGTGGTCTTGAATCTTCATGTTCATCTTCTTCTCCCCCTAGATGGTTGCCCTCATTGATTCGTTGGTCAACTTGATCTTCATGAGGTTGATCTTGTGTAGAAGCTCCCCCTTGATCAATTACCTCCACATGTGGTTCATCTTCTTCTTTTGCATTTGGAAGTGGTGCTTGTGGTCAAACATCGCCCAACGCCATTCTTCTCAACGCTTGACATGGAGCTTCTTCTCTATCTAGCACACATTGATCAACCTGCTCTTCTTGAGAGCCGTTAGTTTCACCGAACACTACATCATGTGCTACGTCAACAAGTCCGGAGACTTTGTTGAAGACACGATAGGCGTAAGAGTTCGAATCATAGCCAAGCAAGAAACCTTCGTCGGACTTCGAAGCAAACTTTGAAGTCCTAGGCTTCTTGTTCAAGATATAACATTTAGAACCGAAAACTTGAAAATAGGAAATATTAGGCTTGTTACCGGTGAGTAGTTCATATGACGTTTTCTTGAGTAGACGATGAAGATAGAGTCGATTTATGGCGTGACAAGCGGTGTTGACCGCTTCAGCCCAAATCGATCTGAATTCTTGCACTCATCAAGCATTGTCCTCGCCATCTCTATGAGGGTTCGGTTCTTCCTTTCGGCTACTCCGTTTTGTTAAGGGGAGTACGATGCTGAAAATTCATGTTTTATGCCTTCTTCATCTAGGTACTTCTCAACTTGGGTGTTCTTGAACTCCGTGCCATTGTCACTTTGTTTGTTATTGATCTTCAATGAGAACTCATTTTGGGCACGCTTGAGAAACTTCTTGAGGGTTCTTTGAGTTTCTATCTTATCATGCAAAAAGAAAACCCACGTGAAGCGCGAAAAATCATCAACAATTACTAAGCCATATTTGTTACCACCGATGCTTATGTAAGCAATTGGAGCAAATAGATCCATGTGATGTAGCTCGAGCGGTCTTGTCATTGTCATAACGTTCTTCGCGAGATGAGGTGCTCCTACATGCTTCTCGGCTTGGCAGGTGCTACAAGGCCTGTCTTTCTCAAAAACAACATCCTTCAAACCTCGGATGTGATCGCCCTTTAGGAGTTTTTGAAGATTCCTCATACCAACATGTGCTAGCCGTCCTTGCCACATCCAACACATGTTGGTTTTTGTATTCAAGAATGTGTCAAGTTAGGCTTTATCTTTGTTGAAGTCAACAAGATAAAGCTTTCCCTTTAACACACCCTTGAATGCAATCGAGTCATCGCTCCTTCTAGAGACGGTCACACCCTCATTAGTGAACAAGCAATTATAACCCTTGTCACATAATTGAGATATGGACAAAAGGTTATAATCAAAGGAACCAACATGTAAAACATGGGAAAGAGTGTGTTGAGATGATATTACAATTTTACCGGTACCAAGCACCCTTCCTTGACTGTTGTCTCCAAAATAGATGCCTTCGCTTGGATCTTCATTTACATCATATTCAACGAACATCCTTCTTTCTCCAGTCATGTGGTTGGTACATCCACTATCTAGCACCCATTTCGATCCACCAGAGGAATAGGACTACAAAAACAAATTACGCCTTGGTTTTAGGTACCCAAGCTTGCTTGGGTCCTTTGAGGTTAGTTACAAGTGATTTGGGCACCGACACATGAGACTTGGTGTTCCCATGGCGTGGCCCAACATATTTAGCTTAAACTCTACCAAAGTTACTTTTCATGAGTACATATGATGCGTCAAAGGTTCTAAACAATAGTTGCTGCTCATATGTGTTAACATGTTTGGACTTATCAACATTATTAGCCTTTCTATCTTGAGGGGAGTTTTCCTGACGAAAGCAATGCACTCCTTGTTATTCTTATGGCTTCTAGCATTTTGCTTTTCACCATTAGAATACCCAAAGCCATATTTGACATTAGGAGGTCTTGTGGCCAAGTATGCATTGCGTGCGTACTTGATCTTCTCCTTGTCAAATATGCCATTACTGGAAGGATGCTTGTCCTTTGTCAAGTTCGACTTATCCTTCAAGTTAGTGTCAATTTTAGCACATGCACAACTTATAGTAGTTTCAGATTTTAAGTGTTGAGAAGGTTAGTTTGAAGAGGATGAAGGGTCACTTTGTTTGAGTGACTCAACTTGTACCTCGAGGATCTTGTTAACTTTGGTTAATTTAGCAAGGTTATCCTTGATGATAACATTTGAGTCGCTTAACTTCAAGCAAGCTTCCTTGCTCGAAGCTAACTCAAGTTCTAGTGACTTGCTTCGCCCCTTTTCAAGTTCAAGGAGCTTTTTGATCTTAAGATACTTCTCCTTTTGAAGTATGATCATAACTTCTTGGCGATCAACAAGCTCCTGCCTATCAATAAGTTTATCCATCAAGAATTTCATTTTTGCAGCAGTTTTCTTATCTAAGCCAACAAGCATATCTTCATTATCACTATAAGCATCACTATCGCTAGAGTAAGAATGCGAGGAGGAAGATTTAGTTGTTACCTTTCTTTTACCTTCCTTCGCCATTAGACATGTGTCGTTGTCCAGCCTTGCGCCAAAGGTTGCGAAGAGGGTGGATTTATTGTTTGTCTTCTTTATGGCTATGCTAGCCATCTCCTCTTCCTCTTCAGATGAGGACTCATCATTTGAGTCCCACTCTTTTCCTAGGTGCGCCTGTCCAATTTGCCTTTTCTTCTTGAACATCTTCTTGGGTTGAGGCTTTGTATCCTTGGTCTTCTTCTTGTTTTCTTCATTAGGACAATCAACTATAAAGTGGTCATATTCACCACTGTTATAGCAAGCACGCCTCGACTTAGGTCTTGACTTGTCTTTGTGTCTTCCTTCATTTGGTTTACCACCTTGTCTTCTTTTCATCGTATTTTTGAATTTCTTCATAAATAGGATTGTGTCCTCTTCATCTATATTGCTGCTTTCGTCGTCACTGTCCTCTTCTTGTTGAGCTTCTCGAGATTCTTTTGACATGGGCTTGCAAGTGGACTTCAATGTGACTCCTTTCTTCTTTGCCGAGGTGAGGTCAGCAATCTCTTTGACATGTTTTGCTTGCTTTTCCATCATCTCAAAGTTGATAATCTTTCCAAGCAATTCGTCTGGGGTCATTTTCTTGTACTCAGGGCTTTCTCTTATCATCGAACATAGAGTCACATTGTGAGGCATGAAGTCTCTAAGAATTAGCTTCACCACCTCATGATCATTCCACTTTTTTGTTTCCATATGCTCAAACTTTATTAGTGAGAGTCTTCAACTAAATGTACACGTCTTGCGGTGACTCATATTCTTCTATAGCGAATCTCCCCAATTCGCCTTCGATCATTTCAATTTTTGCCTCTTGCACATGACGATCGCCTTCATGTGCAGTTTGTAATGTGTCCCATATTTCCTTAGCAATCTCAAGTCCATCCACCTTGGCGAACTCGCCTCAGGTCAATGATGATGTTATGACCACCGCAGCTTGTGCGTTCCGCTGGATAGCTTGTTCATGGCTTGGTTTGAGTTCTTCATCGTCATCCAGGATATCTATCCCTGTACACACTATATGCCACAAGCTGGGGTTAAGAGATATTAAGTGCATCTTCATATTTTGCCTACACATTGAATAATCATTGCCATCAAAGTGTGGGGCTTTTCCTATAGGAATATACATGTAATGATTGTTGTTGGAATTCAAACGATCATAGTTGAAAGGCTATCGGGAGTAGTCAGTGTGACTATTCACATTTCTCTTCTTCTCATCATCGATCTTTATGTTCCCTTTGGAGAGCGTCTTCTTCCTTAGTAGCACCTTGAGTTCAAGCGTCCCCTCATGATCATCTTCGAAGTCTCGGATGGCATCGAGGAGCTTCTCCAACTTTTGATTCTTTTCATCTTCAACCTTCTCTTGGTTGAAGTTGTTGTGTGCATCCTTCATGTATGACATCTTCTCTTCGAGCGATTAGTCTATTATTGAAGAGTCTTGCTCTGATAACAATTTAATGTAGCCTAGAGGGGGTGAATAGGCTTTTGGTATTTTTCGTCGGAACCTTAAACACTTAGCAACCTGATCAAATACAGAGAAATCGGACTAGTCCGGTAGTGTGCGGACTAGTCCAGTGTATGCGGACTAAGTTGATCATGTTTGATCAGTGATTTTGATCAAAGTACTCTATGCAACGGAAATTGAGTTACAAATAGAGTGTATTGCTTCAATAAAACTAGAGGTGGCACAAGTTAACTTTAGATTCAAAGTTTTAACGTAAATTGAACTAGATTATGCAAACCCTGGATCACTATGAATAGATAGAACAAAAGAACAAAACAAAAGACACAATGATTTTTATCCTGTGGTTCGATTCCACAGAGGAAATCTACATCCACGTTGAGGAGCCCACGAAAGGACCAGGTCTTCACCAACCCTACCCTCGTCGAATCGCCATGGAGGCTGATTCTCTTCCACTAATCACAAAGGGGGTAAAATAACCGTGTTCAAGGGGCCTTCTCACAAGTTGAGGGCTCCCCAAGATTTACAACTGAAAAACACCACTAATTACACTCGAAAAGTATGCAATGAAATAGCGAGAGTGTGTGACAGAATCAAACCCAAGAGCTCAAGTCGTGAAGAATGTTTCTCTCCTTTGATCTATGGTTAATCCTCAAGGATTTGATCTTTCTTGTGTTGGATTGTGTGGAGAGACGTGTTTTCTAGGCTCTTGGAGGGTGTGACAACGCAGGGGGTCGAGAGATCATGATTAGGGGCCGTACACCTCTATTTATACTAGGGTTTCCAAGGGTTACCGTTAGGGTTTGCGATGTCCGGGCTTGTCCGTGGTGGACCCCGGACTAATCTGGTGTGCGGCGTGTGGGAAACCCAAAGTTTCCTAAATTATCAGACTTGTCTGGCAATGAACAGACTACTCTGATTTTGTCTCTGGAGTTGTTCGGACTAGTCCGGCACATATCGGACTAGGCCGACCGTGGTGAATCCCTTAGTGAATTGAGGACAAGTCCGCACTTGGAGGACTTGTCCGATTTTAGTCATAGAGATTATCAGACTAGTCCGGATGATATCGGACTAGTCCGATGTCGTGGAATTTTGAGGGGCTAAGGACTTGTCCGAAGTAGGTTAGTGGGAATTTTGGACTAGTCTGTGAAATATCGGACTTGTTCGATATTGATCAGAAGGATTATCGGAATAGTCCGGAAGTTGTCAAACTAGTCCGGTGCGGACAAGTCCGCACTGGGAGGACTAGTCCGATCCTGGACAGAGAGGTTATCGGACTAGTTTGGGGTACTCTGAACTAGTTCGGTCATGTGTAAACTTGTGTATAGAGAGTGTTTTCTTTTGCTTGAGCTCTTGGGTTGTGTTTTTCCAACACACTCCATACATAATGAGTATTCTATTCATCTCTTGAGCTCTTTTCAACTTGATTCATCACTCTCCTTTCTTTTTTTGATTACTTCATAATTTCATCAAAACCTGCGCTCATCTCAACAATTTGGTTAGGATCTCATATGTTTGTCATAAATAAACTAAAACCCACAAGTGGTGCCTAGATGCACTTTCACTTGTCATTTCTTGGTAACTCACTTGTTGTTTGGTCCTCCAGAAAACAAAACTCCGTTGCACAATCCACGGTTGAATCTTAATATGTAGCTGCTACTAGTGCTAGCTCACAAATTCTTTGGATTGTTCAAATACTTAAGGACTATGGGGTTGATCTCGATAGCGTTTCACTGTTTTGTGATAACACCAGTGCCATTTGCATTGCTAAAAACCCCTTGCAACATTTTAGAACAAAGAAAATTGACATTAGGTATGACTTTCTCCGTGATAATGTTGAAAAAGAAAACATTGTGCCTCACCATTTAGATACCAAACAACAATTGGCTCACATTTTTACAAAACCTTTGGATTTCACTCATTTTTGTTCATTCTTAGTGAATAGGGGTTATGCATCCTCATGGCTTAAATTGAGGGAGAGTTTTTGAAAGTTGGAAAGTCTATGTGTTAATCTGATCTAAAATAATATGAGCATAGTATTTCAAACATATATGACTTTGTGATTCCTTTTACATGTTGAAAGTTCTTACTACATTACTTGTGTTATACATTTTGTTGTTTTTGCCATGACTAGTAATTGGAATAATTACATACACTAAATCTGGTCATGATCGAACTTTCTTGCTATTTTAAACTTGTTGCATGCTCACAAGTGCTTTTAATAATGAAAAAATAATCAATGAACTATCCACATGTTGATTTTTTATGATCAAATAAAAAATGATAAAAGATCAAGAGAATATGCATGCATCGCACTTGTTCTTTTGAGATATCTTATCGTAGCACTTAAATATGAACTTGGAAGAAGTTTTTTTGAGACCAACTTGGAAGAAGTTGTGTATGACTAAAACCATGTCTTTAAGCCTTTGACTGTCAAATGACATAGCCTTGGCTTGGTTGGTTAGAATAAGGTAGATGCGGCATATAATCTCTTGCAAATGTCATATAAACTTAATTTGTGCTTTGAAAAATAATAAAAATAGAGCAACAAGTGTCATGTTTTCAGGTCTTGAAATAGTAAGTTTTTTAGATCATGACTTTCTTAAATTGAAAAATTACACTTGACCTCTAGCATGGCTTACACTACTTTATATATCTCATTGATGTGATAGTGTAAGTTACATGATAGTATGACTTGGATGTGCTTTGTTTTATATGTAAATGTTATAATATGCTCATAGCAATTGAAATTTCTCTTTTGTACATTGTTGAATACATTGTCGAAGGGGGAGAAATATGTATAGAGGGAGAAATATTTGTTTTTGAAACTTTTTTCTCATTTGATTTTCAAAAGGGAAGAAAATTGTTTTCGAAACTTTACATGTGAATAAGCCAATGTTCGGATTTTAAGTGGTGTTGCCAATGCATTCATCAAGTGGGAAGTTGTGAGACCTATGTGCTGAATACATTAGCAATTATGTTAAACATGCAGGTTTACATGCAAAGTTTTGAATATACTTGAGAAACACACTTCACACTGTCCAAACTTTTGCTGGACGTGAGCTGCACGTGTTTTGCTTTTCGGAATGTCCGAACTTTTATTGTACAATAAATAGCTGCTGTTTCGGACTGTCCAATTTTCCCAAATTTCGGACTGTTTCGGAAAAAGCTAAAAATGGTTCTGTACTTTTCCCAAATTTCAACTACATAAGGATTTGGAACACTGATCAACCAAGCAAATGAAGTCCAATGGACTTGAATTTCTTACTGGAGATCAATTGTATTACTAGGGGTGTTCTGACCAAATTGGGAATTTTCCAATTTACATAATAGAAGTAATTAATTTCCCAAGCAATTAGCTCAAAGGAATTAATTATGAAAATTCTGGTGGTTTCATGCCCAAAACATTGCACCACTCCAACGTTGGGATCAAGAGGAGTGTACCAGAATTTATTTGGAATTTTTTTCGCAAATATTCTACGAGTAAAGGATTTTAGAAGTTTCATTGAATTCTGGAATTATTTTCCAATTGGAAAGTTTAAATAAAGCGGCCGGCCCCACTTATTTGAATTGGGCCAATCAGCGCTGGGCCGCACCGAGTGCCACGGGGTTAACCCGCACAGCTGCACCCGATCCGGTGACGCAGCTGATGCAGTGGAAACATCGCTGACAGGCGGGGCCCGCCGTCTTCGTCTACCTCGCGCCAGGGGGCTGTGCTCCTCGCCGGAGCAGCGGCAGCGCATGCCAGAATTGGTAGCCTCGACCTCCATTCAGCCCGGCCGTGACCGCCTAACCATAAAATCGGTCGCGCAATACGATGGTGGGGGTCCAATCGTGGTGGCGACGGCCGGAGATGGTGACACGACGACGGCGGCGGAGCTAGGGTTTCGGCGATGACTAGGGGGAGAAAAAGGGATGAAATTGCTGGCAAAGTCGACTTCGACGGTGGACCGATGAGTTTTATTGGTGGCGGGGAAAACTTGAATCGCTCGGCCTTCACTTGATTGGTGGACCGACGAGTTTTATCTCCCTTGATTCTTGGCAGAGGCGTGCGCTAGGAGGTATAGAATATAATCCTTCATTGGATTGAAGAATCGTTGCACGTAGAAACAGAATTAAATCGATGACCTAGTAATCTCCAAATGAACTAGCATTGGTAAAACTTAAACCATGCGCTCGATACTGAAGGAAAGGAGCCATGGCTTTTACCGTGAGAAAGAGCTCATGATGGCAGTCCCTTTTGCTGTTGGAGTCGAGGCGTGACACTGCTTGTTGAGGGCTGGCTACGGTGGAGCAGAGGCGACGTTCGTCCCCAACTCCGGTGGTGTCCGCGGAACATCAAACTACGGCCAACACAATGAGCAAATTGATGAGCCAATTGGTGTAGATGATAGAGCACAGCCTTGGCGCCATATTTGCTGTTTGCATCAAAGGGAAATGAGGCAAGGCTATGGTGCTCACCCAGGAGGAACAGAAGGCGGCAAAAATGGCGACGGGAATTTGTTTTGGTGAAACAGAGTCGGTGGGGCGCCGCAGGGCCTTAAGAAGCTGGATGAGTCATCTAGCCACGCAGCTGCTTGCCTCTGCACATCCTTGTCGCCGTGGCGAGCTCTACAGGCGTGGAAGCGCGGGGACAGTCGTAAATAGAGAGGCTCCGTCGGTTCATCGAGTGGGAGAGGCTGACAGGTCCCACATCCCCCCTTAAGCCTATCCTCTATGGAACCTCAATTCCTCTACCAACACATGTCCAAAAATGCTATATTTTTGTGGAGAGGCCAAATCACATGTGTAGATTCTGATTCTGAAATTGGATTTCTAATTTGGGCAAGTTTCAAATGAAATTAAAATTCAATTTGAGTTTGAATGAAATTCAATGGAGTCACTGATTTAAATAGCAAATGAGCTTCAAAAATTCTGAGACTTCGCAAAGAGGCTAATTGGAATATTTAATATTTAATGGTGAGCTCATATTTTTATTTTGGCAAAGTATGAACGGGAGCAATTTTCTAAATTTTTTTGGATCCCGTCTATTGAAGTTAGAATTGGTTTAATTTCCAAATTGCCATTTGATTTCTTTTCCTCATCCAAAATTAAATTCTCCTATATGAACTTTGTACCTTGAATTTAGGTCTTTTACATTCATCCCTCTTATAATAATCTCGTCCCGAGATTACAAATAAAAGAGACGGGTATTACGGGATATGAGATGATAATAAATCCAGATAGTTCGATCGGAGATAGTCCTCACTTTCCCATGTCGCTTCCTCAGCGGTATGGTTGATCCACAAGAATTTGTAGAAGTACAAAGTCCGGTTTCTGGTGGTGCGAGTCTTTTCATTGATAATTCAGATTGGATACTCAGAATAAGTGAGATCTGGTTTGAGATCCTCAATGTCTTCGGTGCGGATTTCAGTTGAGGATTTAAGACATTTCTGCAGCTGAGAAATGTGGAATACATTATGAACTCTTGAAAGGGATGCTGGTAACTCGTTTTCGCTTCACTCCGAAACAATGAATTCCTTTCATCGGAGGGACACAAAGATAAATGTGGTCTCCGATGTCGAAGTGAAGAGATCGACGTCTTTTATCCGCATAGCTCTTCTGACAAGATTGAGCAGCCTTGAGATTGGCTTAGATCACTCATACTCGTTCTTCGGCTTCATTTACAAGATCAATTCCGTACATAACCCGCTCGCCGAATTTACACCAGTTGAGTGGTGTGCGACATTTCCGACTGTAGAGAGCTTCATACGGCGCCATCTTAATGCTTGCTTGATAGCCATTGTTATATGAGAACTCTGCCAACGGTAATTGATCATCCCAATTTTTACCGTGGTGGATGGCACAAACGCGTAGCATATCTTCCAAAACTTGGTTCACCCGTTCAGTTTGACCATCAGTTTGCGGGTGATATGCGGAGCTTCTGATCATTTTTGTCCCCAATGATGCGTGCAGCTGCTCCATAAAACGAGCAACAAACAGCGCACCGCGATCGGAAATAATCGTCCGGGGAACTCCGTGCAAGCACATGACTCTTGCAATATACAATTCCGCATACTTCACGGCGATGTAGTTTGTATGCACATGAATGAAATGAGCTTATTTGGTTAGTCGATCGACTATCACCCAATACGAATTATGCTTGTGGAATGTGAGAGGCAAATCTACGAATGTCCTCCCATTTACACGCCGGAATTTTCAATGGTTGCAGCTGTTTGGCCTTTCTCATGTGGTCGGCTTTCAATAGCCGACACGTATCACACTCCGATACGTACTTTGCAATTTCTCTCTTCATCCGTGTCCACCAAAATCTGGTTTTCAAATCTTGGTACATCTTGTTGCTGCCCGGATGAATAGAGTACTTGGATAAGTGAGCTTCATCCAAGATTTTCTTCTGAAGTGTTGTGTCACGGGGTACCACGATACGGTCCTTGAACCACAGGGTACCATGTTCATCACTTCGGAAACACATTGTTTCCCCATTCTTCATTCTCCTCCGAATGTGCGACATACCCACCTCTTTCTTTTGAGCCTCTATAATCTCCTCTCTTATGGTAGGGATGATAGCAAGATTATATAGCGCTCCATAGGGAACCAAGTATAAACTCAGCTCGTCCTCTTCCATCGGAGTAATGGATAGATTATTGACATGAGACTTGCCGCTCAGCGCATCGGCAACCACATTTGCCTTGCCAGAATGGTAATGAATTTCAATCTGACAATCTTTGATCGATTCCAACCATCTTTACTGTCGCATATTCAGTTCCTTCTGAGTGAATATATATTTCAGGCTCTTGTGATCAGTGTAGAGGTGCACAAAATTTCCGAGTAAATAATGCCTCCACATTTTCAAAGTGAGTACCACGGCAGCGAGCTCAAGGTCATGAGTTGGGCAATGCTGCTCATGATTTTGGAGCTGCGGTGATCCATACGTGATCACGCGGCCTTCTTGCATTAACACGCATCCGAGACCAATACCAGACGCAACACAATAAATGTCAAAAGATTTGGCCGTATCCGGCTGAGCTAGCATTGGGGCTGTTGTGAGATGTTTCACCAATGCTTGGAATGCATCCTCACATTCCTTGCTCCAAATATGTTTAGTCCCCTTTTTCAGCAGCTCCGTCATCGATTTAGCAATTTTTGAGAATCTTTGAATGAACCGCCAATAATATCCCGCTAACCCGAGAAAGTTGCAAACTTTGTGTACGGACGTTGGAGACTTCCATTTCAGCACTTGTACAATTTTGCTTGGATCTACAGCGATACCCTCCGCTGAAATAATGTGACCAAGAAATGGTACTTGTTTGATCCAAAACTCACACTTGCTGAATTTTGCATAAAGCTTTTGATCTCGCAATCGTTAGAGCACGATATGCAAGTGTCTTGCGTGTTCTTCTTATGATTTCAAATAAACCAGAATGTCATCAATGAAAACCACGACAAACTTGTCTAACTCCGGCATGAAAACAGAATTCATGAGGTACATGAAGTGAGCCCGCGCGTTGGTAAGCCCGAACAACATGACGAGATATTCATAGAGCCAATATCTTGTCCAGAATGCAGTCTTCGGTATATCCTCTAGCCGGATTTTTATTTGATGATATCCGGACTGAAGATCCATCTTTGAGAATACTTTAGCACCCACTAATTGATCGAATAAAATATCGATGTGGTAATGGATACTTGTTCTTGATCGTCATGGTGTTGAGCGGACGATAGTGCACACATAGATGTAATGTCTTGTCCTTCTTCTTTACAAATAGTGTGGAGCAGCCCCAAGGTGATGAACTTGGGTGTATGAGACCTTTGTCCAGCAGGTCCTTCAAATGCTCCTTTAATCCCGCCAACTCATTGGGTGCCATCTTGTATGGCCTCCGAGAAATAGGCTTGGTCCCCGGAGTGAGTTCAATCATGAACACAATATCTCTATCTGGTGGCATATCCGGAAGGTGGTCGGGAATCAAGTCCGGATATTCACGGACCACAGGAATGTCCTCAAGCTTTGTGGGTTCCGTGTTGTAGGTGGCTGGAATTTCTTGGATAAGGCGGTTTAGAATGAGAATGTGTGGTTCATATAGTGAAGACTTGAAATGGACCACACGTGGAACAATGTCGAGAACAACACCATGACGGTGCAGCCATGACATTCCAAAGATGGCATCAAGCTTTTGACCCTGTAATATAATTAGAGATGTCGGATAGATACTCCCACCCATCTTAAGTTGTGCTTTATGGACATTCTTGTCCGCTGCTATTTTCCCACCCGGACAGCAAATCAAATATGGACTTTCAATGGGAGTGATGGGTAATTGATGCTTGATAACATAAGATTGGCTAATGAAATTATGTGTGGCACCAGAGTCAAATAATATGACTACGGGATTTTGGAGTAGAGAAAACATACCCGCCAGAATGGGTTCGCCTTTCGGCACGTCTTCAAGATCTAAGTGGTGGAGGTTGACGGGTTTTTGTGCTGGTTTCTTGGACTGGTTGCGGGGTCGAACATCACCCCGATATGGTGCTTTCCCACTGCCTTGACGCTAATAGGGGCAGTCCCTCGCAAAATGCCCGGCACGTCCACACGTATAGCACGTGTCGGGTTCCCTCCAATCTGTGGACGGAATCCCAGTGCACGTGGTGGAGGTGGATATGCACGCGGGACCATCCTTTGCTGCTGCTGCTGTTGTGGTAATGGCAGTTGAAAACGCGGCGAGTTGAATGATCGACCACGGAATTGCTGCAGTCACGCCGGTGGCTGCCATCGCTGACGGGATGGTGAGCGATACACCACTTGGTACTTCCACGGACCACCCCCGCTGCTGCTCGATAGTGCGCTCCATTTCCTCTTATCAGAAATGAGCTCACGCTGAGCATCCTCTTGTAAAATCGCGGCATTGACGAGGTCGTTGAAGGTGCCGCGGTTGCATTGTGCGAGTTGGACCTTCATCTTAGGATTAAGGCCACGAAAGAATATGTTTCTCTTCTTATCTTCCGTCCCCACATATCCGGGCGCGTACTGTGCCAAATGATTGAATGCGTGGTAGTATTCATGGGCACTCCTCCGGCCTTGCTTTAGCTCCAAAAATTCTTGAAGTTTCCTCTTCATTATTCCGGGAGGTATATGGTAGGCGCGGAACGCCTCCCAGAATTCGGTCCAAGTGACCACATGAGCAGCCGGCAGTGACACGATGAAGTTTGCCCACCAAGCGCTGGCGGATCCTTGAAGCTGTTATGCTGCAAACAGCGTCTTCTGCTGTTCGGTGCATCGCAGCAAACCAAATTTTGCCTCGAGTGTGCTGATGAAGTTGTCCGCCTCCAGAGATTCTTCGACCTCCGTGAAGACTGGTGGATGCGTCGCCAAGAAATCTGAATACGAGCTTTGTTGGGGCTGGCGTTGCCCGTTGTCTTGTCGTCCCCCTTGATGGGACGAATTTTGAACCAACATCTGTAGTAACTCGGTTTGCTCATCGCGCGAGCGGAGTACTGCGGCCAGAATCTCCACGAGTGTCCCCGGATATTCAGGTGGTGGTGGTGGAGGGACTTATTTCTGTGGTGTCACTGTTTGCTTCCAGGTCGGAGATTCATCCTCACGACCACGGCTTGATCCTCCCATCTCGGGCGTAGAGCGCATACACACCATTCTGCATCCACATTATTTAAATCAGCAACATATTTGTTTTCTTCATCCATTTTAGACCATAGTAGTGTGAGTAATGACAATGTGATAATTTTATAACATTCACATATATTGATAAAGTACAAACTTTATACAAGATATATTATCTCATGACCCAGTGTACAATAGTGATTTTCAAAATGGCGGACTCCCTCTATGGAAGTGCATCTCAACTATACTTGGTCTTCATGAGTCGTCATACACCCTTGTCATCTTCTACACACCCACTACTATTTATAATATGACACAAACATGGCCACAATATAAACACGAGCAACTACTAACTATCCGTTGCCCCGTGATGGCAGTAGTGCGGCTCCATCCTACTCCGATGCATCGTCATCAGCGTACTCAACTATCTTTGGATCTTCTTCCTCCTAAGGATCTGAAGGTACTTGCTCACCCATGTTCAGCGGTATGTCCTGAGCCGGTGGATACACAACTGGTTGCAATTGTGCTTCGACCTCATTCAAATTATCATGAAGTTGCTCTGCCTCGTACACTCAATTGTGAGCTTCCTCGATGGCTTCGTCTCATGCCTCGGTTACTACCAACAGCTGCTCTTGCTGTTCTTGAACCTCAAACTGACTCGCCTGCAGCCCATCACGAGTTTGCTGCAGATCCTTCCGAGCTTGCCGCAGTTTGGCACGAGCCTTCCGCAATCTAGTGCGAGTGTGATGCAACTGATCCTCGCATTGCTTTAGTTGGTGATTTGTCGGAGGCAGGAATGAACGTAGGTTCTCATTGATATAATCAAGAGTGTCACCCGGCTCAGTCTCTTGCCTCAAGGCTTTGACTTGCTCCTGCACGATTGCACCTCGTGCAAGAACCACCATGCTGGAGGCAGCAGCAAATGTCCCAAGTGTTGTCGAGGTTGTGTTGCCATACGGTTGGTAGGCTGCAACCATACAACATTACCACTCAAAACCAGCATCACCACGGACCGAGAGAAGAGCAAATTGTGTCCCAGCCATGGCATCTTGATGAAGCTTGCAAATCTTCATAAGTGCTTCGCCCGCTGCAAAGGCCCACGTGTCCTCCAATCGAACTCCCTGGAACGTGACCAAAAAAGTAGCCCATCCATAGAAACGTGGACTTGTCGGGATGTCAACCAGGACGGTACATGACAGTACGCCTCTGTCAACCATCTCGTGACCGCAATAGCATGGCATCTCGATGAAGCCAAACTGTTGGAGCACCTCCCGCAGCCTGCTCGGGAAGCCCGGACGGTTGGCGCACGTGGAGAACACCCATCCGTCCGGCAATAGCATCACATCAGTCGTCTATAAAATGAGCACTTGAATGAGTCAAATACTCAAATTCAACAAATTTTGTTGATAAACAGATCATGGATATGGAAATTGAATTATGAAAGTTAATTCAAATTCAAATGTCAAGTGAAACATAGCCCTGGAATTCTGTCACAGTTCCGTTCTATCTAACAAGTCTGGAGAAACATGAAATTTTCATCCAGTTAGAGGCACGTTCAGAACTTGAGTTCAACTACAAAATTGTATTAAACTCAAATAAATTTCCATAATGTATTTATTTGCCCCCAGATCATTACTGTATGAGGAGATATTATTTTTGCAAGTTGACAGTGTTTCTGGAAAAATTTTGACAGCACCTCCTCTGTTTAAGGCTGATTTTGTCCACATTTTTCCAGATACCAAACATCAAGATATGCAAAAATCATAAATTACAACATTGTTGTATACATCCTAAGGATTACAGAGATTCATTATATGAAGTTATTTGTGGATCCTACTAAGAGATATGATAGAAACAATAACAGGGTACAGAAACTGTCCAGTCTCTATCAAGATTTAGCAGAGTTTGGAAATTTAGATTTTGAATTAGTTTACAGGGGGATTCTGATCTGGAGTTGAACATAGGAGTTTTAGAGGACTCTATGAACTTTCTAACCATGTGTAGTGGACCTTCAGGGGTAAAATATACCGGAAGTTATGCTGTTCCAAACATAGTCAAATTTCTGCCCATTTCACAGTTTGAACCAGGAACTGGGCACTTTAAGTTCAAATGAAGTTTTCAAATTTTAACTCTTTAAATCTGCCTAGGAGATGAAAATGAAACTTGTGGAGACTTCCTCAAGTTTCCAAATCACAGGCCTGCATACCGCAGCGACCCCATGATTAAATTTCAATCTGACCAGCACGCTCTAAAACAGAGATTACAAAGTCAACCTGAGTCCTAAGTTGGAAATTTTAATTTGTTGTCGAGTTACACCAGCATGGATAGCGTCGTCGACGTGCCCGATGAAGTTTGAATGCAATGTCGGTACTATGCCCTCACCAAAGAAAATCCTAAGCCGGTATTCGGGCATACGTCTCAATGGTGGAAGTAATAACGTTCCCTCGCAAACGTTTTCTACTAGAGCTACTTAAATGTGGATAGTGTAATGAATCTACACACAAATGATAGATCAAACATATGGTGCCGTACGGCACAGCCCGCGCGGGCAAACATTTCACAATAATATATTTGAAAGTAAAAACATTCATCCCGTATCATTCCATACGGGCCGCCTCGAGCTAAGCCACGTCTCGAGGTACATGACCGTGTTTTCTACCACCCGACGGGATCCCACGTCTTTGCATAGTGCTGCACCAGTAGAGGGCGCATCGGGTTATGACCCGCCCGATGGGGGCTCCCACTAATTTTGTAGCACACTGGGATACCACGTGTCATATGTTCTCAGAAACATAGAAAGTTTCAGAGACTCATATTAACATTTCCGTGCCAAGCCACAGAAACAATCACATGCTACCTCTCACATGGTGAGCTTACCGCAATTGATCCGCTTGCGGTGGCGTACCTTACCTCTTACGTGATGTCGGAGCGTCGTTACAGAATTTAATACCACATAAGTTAGCTTGCCACCTTAAGTAACTAATACTATCATAGACCTTATGTGGGCATAGTACTAATCCTCACTAGACTACTCTTAAGTTTTCAAAATAAGCTCTTTTCGAGCGTGCAATTCCCAATGCGTCTCTCATACCAGGCTGTGAGGACTGGGTCCACACATTCCAGGAATCGCGGAGCGTGGTGCCGTGCAATGCAGCACCCAACAGCACACACAAAAAGAATACGACATAATACAAAGTTTTATTTATATAAACAGTAGAAGTCTTTTACAATACTTAATATACAGAGGAAGAGAATATTCATAGCAAAACTCTCAGCCTATTTATGCAAAAGTGCAGCCGTCCAGCCCGCGGACGCTACACACTAGCCACACACAATTTAGTGCGGTGTGCAGGGCTCCCATTCGGCGGTATACCCCGACAGGGGCATCGCCTTATCCTCGGGCCCTTCCTCATACGTCTAGCCTACAAACATCTTAATATAGCAGCCGTGAGGACGAAGGCTCAGCAAGACATAACCGTCTCACCTAAACATGGAACTTTGTATGCAAGGATACTTAACATAAGAATAGATATAGTAGTAAATGACTCGCATGTAAATTGATCATCATTTTACAAGTTTATAGACACAGCTTAAATGTTCAATAACAGTAACTTTAATGAGCCTAATCTATAGCAAACATAGTGGCAAGACAATTATATTTCAATACATCATATTCTCCTGACTTCTTCAGTATTTACCACGTCACAGCACAGTGAACAAGCGGTACTCAAATAACTGCAAGGGACGGTGATTGCAATCAGGACACACCCAAATAACATGTCACGTACACCCGTGCCCAAGGAGTGTGCCATGCTCCTCACCACGTCATACGCAGCCACCTTTCACAAGAGAACTCAAACGCCGAACCGGTTCCACCATCGCGGGCATAAGGTTACCACACGGAGCATGTCTATGCCTGCCGGCAAATTTACACCTTACTACCCTCAGCCCACCACTATCGACAATGGGCTATGGCTCAACATTCAAGTTATCAAGTTACATCGGTTACGTGGGTTCCATATGCCCAATATGAATTCGGTACTGTTCAAACTTGTCCAGCAGAGCCGCACACGGATCGGTCCTCAATCGACACAAGTATGGCTACGCACATGAGACCACGTCTCGCTGCATCCTACCTGCTGCTCGGTCTTAGTTTCACATTTCTAAATGATTCTTTGATTCAATTCATCCCGGGTGAGAAAATCCTATCTCACGAGTAGATTCCAACTACTCGACTTCTACCGGATTCCTATAAACATTAGCATGGCATTGTCTACTAATCAAGATCTAGACCTACCGCATACTCCATGGGATTTGTGGGTCATGCAAGTGGAGTAACAAGCACCTTAGCCCTAATGCATAAAATGCATCCTAGACATAAGTGATACAAATAGAAAATTATAAATAGCACTTAAATGCAAATAGGGGCTTGTCTGGCTGCGAGTCAGAGGGGAAGTTAGCTTCAGTAAGTAGATTCTCCAAGGGCTCCGGGTCCTCCTCGATCTCGGTCACTTTATGATATGCAATATATAAAGTACATGAGTGATATAGAAACTATAGAAGAGATCTTATAAATACTGATCATGTAGGTAAATGATTCTAATTGGCTTCGGTATTTTACATTGGACACTAGGATCTATGAGTAATATCTGGACCAAAAATTGGAGATGTTCAAGGAAGCTTGTTGTCTCTAAAATTCCAACAAGAAAAAATCTTCTCTGAATTTTGTGACTGAATATGTAGCTTTTTCATGGCCACCGGTGGTTGATTATGTTATAGAGGGTCTCACTGGTTCTGAGAAAATTGGTTTCACATTTTTCTAAGCTTCCTACAGGGAGAAACTGATTTTGCAACATTGGGGAAAAAACTGAAAATGGTTCTGTACTTTTCCCAATTTTCAACTACATAAGGATCTGGAACACTGATCAACCCAGCAAATGAAGTCCAATGGACTTGAAATTCTTACTGGACATCAAGTGTATTATTAGGAGAGTTATGACCAAAATTGGGAAATTTCCAATTTATAGAACAGGAGTAATTAATTTCCCAAGCAATTAGCTCAAAGGAATTAATTATGAAAATTCTGGGTGTTCCATACCGAACAAATTGCACACTACAAATTTGGGATCAAGAGGAGTCTACCAGAATTTATTTGGAAATTTTTGAGCAAATATGCTAGGGGTAAAAAATTTTAGAAGTTTGATTGAATTCTTGAATTATTTTCCAATTGGAAAGTTGAAATAAAGCGGCCGGCCCCACTTATTTGAATCGGGCCAATCAGCGCTCGGCCGTGACCGCCTAAACCTAAAATTGGTGGTGCAATTTGATGGTGGGGTCCAATCGTGGTGGCGACGGCCGGAGATGGAGGCGCGACGACAGCGGCGGAGCTAGGGTTTCGGCGATGGCCGAAATCGCTCGAGAATGGCGCGGGAAGCTTGGGGAAAGGTTGGGAACGTTCCTGGGAGTATGGGGAAATTACTAGGGGGATAAAAAGGGGTGAAATTGCCGGCAAAGTCGACTTCGACGGTGGACCGACGGGTTTTTATTGGCGGCAGGGAAAACATGAATCGCTCGGCCTTCACTTGATTATCTCTCTTGATTCTTCGCAGAGGGGTGCACTAGGAGGTATATAATATAATCCTTCATTGGATCAAAGAATCATTGCATGTAGAAACGGAATTAAATCGATGATCTAGGAATCTCCAAATGAACTAGCGTCGGTAAAACTCAAACCATGTGCTCTATACTAAAGGAAAGGAGGCACAGCTTTTATCATGAGAAAAAGCTTGTGATGGCAATCCCAATTGCTGTTGGAGTCGAGGTGTGACACCGCTTGTTGAGAGCTGGCTATGGTGGAGCAGATACAACGTTCGTCCCCAACTCCGGTGGCGTCCGCGTGACTTCAAACTACGGCCAACACAATGATCCAATTGGCGTAGATGATAGGGAACAGCCTTGGCGCCATCTCTGCCATTTTCATTGAAGGGAAAAGAGGCAAGGCTATGGTGCTCACCCTGGAGGAAGAGAAGGTGGCGAAAATGG
The DNA here is from genome assembly GCA_036927565.1 of Tuctoria greenei. Classification (NCBI taxonomy): domain Eukaryota; kingdom Viridiplantae; phylum Streptophyta; class Magnoliopsida; order Poales; family Poaceae; genus Tuctoria; species Tuctoria greenei. The sequence continues at coordinate 205,723,535 of JAYESD010000001.1, forward strand.
TGACAGGTATTTGCTTTTGTAAAATAGAGAGTGGAGTACTCGTCGATGGGGCGCCGCAGGGCCTTAAGAAGGTGGAGGAATCATCTAGCCACGCAGCTGCTTGCCTCTGCATGTCCTTGTCGCGGTGGCGAGCTCTCCCGGTGTGGAAGCGCGGGGACAGCCGTAAACAGAGAGGCTATGTCGGTTCATCGAGTGGGAGAGGATGACAGTGGGTCCCACAGCCCCCTTAAGCCTATCCTCGCTGGAACTTCAATTCCTCTACCGACACATGTCCAAAAATGCTAGATTTTTATGGAGAAGCCAAATCAAATGTGTAGATTCAGGTTCTGAAATTGGATTTCCAATTTGGACAAGTTTCAAATGAATTTCAAATTAAAATTTGAATTTGAATGAAATTCAATGGAGTCACTAAATTAAATAGCAAACGTGCTTCAAAAATTCTGAAACTTTGCAAAGAGGCTAATTGGAATATTTGGGATTTAATGGTGAGCTCAGATTTTTATTTTGGCAAAGTTTGAACAGGAGTAAATTTTTGAATTCTTTTGGATCCCTTCTATTGAAGTTAGAATTTGTTTAATTTCCAAATTGCCATTTGATTTCTTTTCCTCATCCAAATTAAATTCTCCTATATGAACTTTGTACCTTGAATTTAGGGCTTTTACAGCGCTCGGGATGCCCGTGGCAGCGCTCGCCGGCGAGCCCGTTGGTCTACCTCTCCCGGCCGTTGTTTTTCCCTAGAATAGCCTCCTGGGGATTTTGATGGTCGAGGAACAAGATGGTGGTGTCCGTTTAGCCCGGAGATGGCTGTTGTGGGGACCGGGATCCCGACATCCGAGGATCTCATTGGGTGGTGTCGTGCGATGCGACACCCAACAGTATACAGGAACATAACGAGAATAAAATACAAGACGAAGTCTTCTATTTATTTTACAGCAGAAGTTTTACAATACTGTATATATCATAGCTACGCTCTCAGCACTAGCTATGCAAAAGCAAAGTCACCCGTGCCCTGGATGCCTCGCACTAGCAACACACAAGTCACGGCGGCGTGCAGGGTTCCCACTCGGTTGTACACCATGGAGGGGGTGCATCCTCATCATCAAACCCTTCATCAATTTTATAACCTGCAAAAACTCATTAACTTCAAATGTGAGCATAAGGCTCAGCAAGACTAACCCGTCTCACTAGACATATGCAAGGGGGACACTAAACATAGGTAAGGTGAAGTATAAACGCCTCGCCTACAATTGGATCCTTATAATCAAGTTTTAAGTATCAAATGACATTCTCCAAGCACGACACATCATGGGCTCCACAATCAAACAAGAAGCGCTTTGCCGATGATATGACATGCCCAGAGCACATAATGCTATTTAAGCTAAAGTATGGGGAAACTGTAAACTTTTAATTGCACTATCTCTAAATCATACAAGGTTACGAAGCAAATATAATTCAATAAAATATATTCCTCTTACTTCTTTGGTATTTACTACGTCACGGTGCAGTGAACAAGTGGTACTCTATTACCATGAGGGACGGTGATTGCAATCAGGACACACCCGGACAACACGACACCTACGTCGTTCGAAAGTGTCATCAAGTACACCTGTACCTACATAACACTTCAGTACTAGGCGTATATGTCCACCTTTCAAGAAACCCAAACGCTGAGCCCGTCTCACCTCCGCAAACAGAAGGTCTCCGCACGGAACACCTCATGTGTCCGCCGACCGATTTACACATTACTGTCCTCAACCAACCCCTATCGATGGTGAGTTAATGGGCCTCGACACCCCAGTTATTGAGTTACATCAGTTTACCGGATTCCATATGTCCATTATGTCGCTGGTACAATTCAAGCTTGTCCGAAGGGGCCGCATACAGATGGGCCTTAATCGACACAGGTAGGGCTATGTGACCGACATAGGTAGGGGCCTCAATTCTCGCCGCTTCCTATCCATCCCCTACCCGGTCTCAGTTTTATTATATTAAGCCATTAACCAATCCCGTGAGATATGTCCTACATTTCTCGCGAGTAGATTCCAACTACTCGACTTCTACCGGATTCCCTATACATTTACAAAGCAGTTACTATAGGTCAAACTGTAACCAGTTCCAATCAATCCCTGGGATTTTTGGTCATGCAAGTGGAGTATCAATCATCCTAAACGTAATGCACAATTCATATACTACTCATCATAGTGATAAAGTAAAATTTTTATAAACGACTTAAATGCAAACCGGGGCTTGCCTGGTTGCAGGTCAGAGTCGGGGTTAACCTATGGAAGGTGCTCTTCCAAGGCTTCTGGTTCCTCCTCGACTTCGGTCACTATACGATATGCATATAACATGTATATGAATGAATTTGAAAAATAATTATTACCAAGACCATAATATAATCCATGGTGATCATTATATGATAGGTACCTGAATTGGCTTTGGAACTTTGATGGTAGATACTAGGGAATATGATAGAAGCACTTGCAAAGAACAAGAGATGATCAAATTATATTGTTGTCTCTAAAATTATGGCAATTATTAAAGTTCCAAGAATTTTAAAGAAGAAATTGTAGCTTGAACATAGCTGCCAGTTGATAATCATGATAGAGGAAGTTGTCCTGGTTCTAGCAAAATTTGTTTCATAAATTTCTAAGCTTTGGTGAAGGAGTTATTGAATTTCTAAGTTGGCAAGAATTTCTGGAATTATTTATATTTGAATTTTAGCTTTTAAACAAATATTCAGTTTGTAACTGAATCAGGACTATGATATTAGGTCAATTAAATCCAATATCTTTACAGGAACTAATATATGACAAAAGGAAGGTTCAGTCCAAATTTGGGACATAATAAAGCAACTGAACATCTGTAAAAATTCAATAACTGAAAAAGGTAATTGAACTATACAGAGGGTTAAACAGGTGCAATGGCTCATAAACTTTCTCTGGTAGTCAAGAATAGGACAGTGCATTTTATGCGAATTTTGGGGATTTTTCCAGGAGCAAGTTCATCTGGAAAAATTGCATTTGCATTTGGGAAGATTGTTTTATACAGAATTTAACTCTGAGTTTCACAGAACCTAATTGGTACTGATAGAAACTAGAGCTCGAGGGCTTTCAAAAAAAAAATTGTTTCAATATTTTTGGAGCATCCTACCGAAAGTTATGGATTTTCTAAGTTGGAGCTAAATCTAGAATTAATTTCTAATTTGAATTAAACCGTGGGTCCCACTATTTTAAAATGGACCAATGGCATTTAAACCACACGGGGACCACAGAGATACAGCGCGTAGGAACAGTAGATCTCGTGGCCACACCAGATCCGACGGGTTAAAAGGACGCTAACGCACGGGACCCGCCGCGTCGTCTTCAAGCTCCCGACGCGGGCAGCGCGCGGGGCTCCTGCGGCGGCGCTCTATGGCGAGCCTCACCGGATCTGCGTTCTGGTAGGGTCGGGGGGGGGGGGGGGGGGGGGGGGCTTGCCGTTGATCGGAAACAGTGGCGCATGGGCGGCGGCGGCGGCTAGGGTTCCGGTCATGTCGGAACCTTCGCTCCGTGGCTAAACTCTTCTAAAAACACTGGGGAAAGACTCCTGGAACCACTAGAAAGGTGATGGGAAGGTGATATGGTCGTGCAACGGTCGGCAAAACCATCATCGACGGTGACCGAAGCAACTTCTTAACGGCGGAGGGGAGAACTCGTGATTCTCGAGCTACGGTTGATTATTTTTAGTGACTCCAGTTCGAGAGGGTGCGCAAAGAAGTGTAGAAGCTATTTTCTAGCAATTGTGGAGAGTGATCAAGTGTGGAACTCAAATTGAAAGAATAACCGAGCGAGTTCATAAGCTTCGGCCCAAAGTAAAACTTAGCTAACTTGCTCGATACTCACGTAAACAAGGAGCGGCTTTCACTGACGTGTAGAGCGTGTCCCGGCGCACCAGTTTGCTATAGGAGTCAAAGCGAGAAACTTCGTGTAGCGGCCTGGCACCGTGGAGCAGAGACGGCGTGTGGTGAACATGACGGCGAGCTTCGGTGTCGCTTCAAAATACCGGCCAAAACCTCAACGAAAGGTCGACAGGAGTGAACCAGAGGGTAGACGAGAGAGTGGGGAACAATCTTGCCGTTGAGAGCTTGGCGCGAGAGGCATTCGGCTGGCAGGCAACGGGCGCGCGGTGACGACGGTCGAAAACTTGCGCGCGGGGCGAAAATGGTGTAGCTCGTCGGCTCAGTGGGAAGTTAGGTGATAAGAGCGATAAGGAGGAGCCAGTGCGCTATTTATAGAGCTCAAACGGTGGTGGCTTGCTGTTGTCGTGCTGGGCATGCACGCCATCGCGGTGTCGCCCGAGGAAGGAAAACAGAGGCGGTGAATCGGTTTTACCGTCTGACCTGTGGGCCCCACCTCTCTCCCTTATCCCCTCCTCTAAATTCCAGCTAAAAACATTGTCCAAAAATTCCCAAAATTTACAGGTAGGCTAAGAAAAATATGGGGAATCCAATTCTGCAATCATATTTCAATTTGGACATAGTTTGCATCAAATGCAAATTCAAATTAGAATTCAAATATGGGTTAAACCTTATTGAATTAAATAGTATCTGAGGTCCAAAAATCTCCAAACGTTGAAACCAAGTTCCCTGAACCATAAAAGGTCTTAGGAAAATTAGGGGTTGATTTGGGCAAAGTTTAGTGTAAAGTTAAATTTGATGTCGACACGAAAAGAATCCTTTGTACGTGTACAAACAAATGGAAGATGTACTTCAAAAATCTTGAAAATTTTCTGAGAAGCTATTTAGATATTTAAGAGTCCAAGGAAAAATTTGGAGCCTTGGATTTGAATCTTTTTGGCAGGGCCTAATAATCAAAGCAACATAATCAAATTACCTTTGTTTTGATTTTTATATTGCTGCCATATGATTTGCCCTAGCCGTTGCAATCAATAACTTCCCAACTTTGTAGAAAGGTTTATTTAAAATGTTCTAGGGTTAGGGTGAGGTCTAGTCCTCCTATTGATAAGATTAAAACATGATTAGAAAGAAAACTTTTTAGTGAGGTTAAGTTTATGTGCACAATTATGTTGACCTCCATTATGTTTAATAAACCCCTTGTAGTTGAACTTCACATAAGAGGAAAAAGTGGGATTTCACATTCCTCCCCCCTTAAAAGAATCTCGTCCCGAGATTACAAAGGAAGGACAAAAGATAAAGATCTACTAAACATGTGCCGCTAACAAGTCCGGATAGTTCGTTTTAAGATATTACTCGCTTTCCCACGTGGCTTCTTCAGCACTGTGGTTGCTCCACAAGACTTTGTAGAAACGCAAAGTGCACCTTCTTGTGGTGTGAGTTTTCTCATCAACGATCTGGATTGGATGTTCGGAATACATAAGATCTGGTTGGAGAGTTTCCAACTCCTCAATACATATATTCGCTGGGGCTTTGAGACATTTCCGCAATTGAGAAATGTGAAACACATTGTTGACCCCTGCCAGTGACGGCGGTAACTCCAATTGATATGCCACAGGTCCGCATCTTTTGATTATTGCGAACGGCCCAATAAAACGTGGAGCTAGCTTCCCTCTTACTCTGAATCGATGAATTCCTTTCATCGGGGATACCCGGAGATAAACTTGATCCTCAACCTCGAAGTGAAGAGGTCGACGTCGTTTGTCCGTATAGCTCTTCTGACGAGTCTGAGCGGCTTTGAGATTGGCTTGAATAAGATGTACTTGCTCTTTGGCTTCATTTATTATGTCGATGCCATATACCACTCGTTCACCAGATTCGCACCAGTTCAAGGGTGTGCGACACTTCCGGCCATATAGAGCTTCATATGGCGCCATCTGAATCCTAGCCTGGTAACTGTTGTTGTACGAGAATTCCGCCAATGGTAGATGATCATCCCAATTTTTACCATGGTGGATGGCATGGGCACGAAGCATATCCTCAAGCACTTGCTTTACCCGTTCGGTTTGTCCATCAGTCTGAGGATGATAAGCCGAGCTTCGAATTAGTTTGGTACCCAATGCACTGTGGAGATGCTCCCAAAAGCGAGCAACGAAAATAGATCCACGATCTAAAATGATAGTACAGGGAACTCCATGTAGACACAATATTCTGGAGATATAAAGTACTGCATACTGCTTTACATCATACTTGACACTGACCGGTATGAAATGAGTTGATGTGGTCAATCGGTCAACGATCACCCAAATTGAGTTGAGCTTATGGAGAGTGGGAGACAACCCAACAATGAAATCCATGCTGATATCCTCCCATTTCCAAGCCGGTATGCTTAAAGGTTGAAGCTGCCCAGCTGCCTTCATATGGTCGGCCTTAACTCGTCGACACGTATCACATTCGGATATGTATTTTGCTACTTCTCTCTTCATCCGAGTCTACCAGAACTTCTTTCTCAAGTCTTGGTACATTTTGTTACTCCCCGGATGAATGGAATACTTGGATAAATGAGCCTCATCCAGTATCTTCTTCCAAAGTTCCATGTTTCGGGGTACCACTATGCGGTTTTTAAACCAGAGGGTACCTTCATCGTCACATCAGAAACATTTCATCTCCCACTTCTCCATTCTTTGTCGAATGTGCAACATCCCTTTGTCCTCCTTCTGAGCTGCCATAATATCCTCCCTGATAGTGGGAATGAGAGCTAGGTTGTAGAGTGCCCCATATGGAACCATGTAGAGACTCGGTTCTTCTTCTCCCATTGATGTAATGGAAAGATTGTTGACATGGGACTTGCGGCTCAGAGCATCTGCGACTACATTCGCCTTGCCGGGATGGTAGTGGATTTCAATCTCATAATCCTTGATTAATTCCAACCATCTACGTTGTCGCATATTCAAGTCTTTTTGTGTGAAGATGTACTTCAAACTCTTGTGATCGGTGTAAAGATGTACTAGATTACCTAGTAGATAATGTCTCCACATCTTCAATGCTAGTACCACAGCAGCGAGTTCTAGATCATGAGTCAGATAGTGCTGCTCATGATTCCGAAGCTGCCGTGATCCATAAGCGATCACTCGTCTGTCTTGCATCAACACACAACCCAAACCAATTCCTGATGCATCACAATATACGTCAAAAGATTTGGTTGTGTCCGGTTGAGCCAATACTGGTGCCGTTGTGAGGTGTTTTACCAATGCCTGAAAACCTCCCTCACATGCCTCAGTCCATACATACTTCGTCCCCTTCTTCAGAAGTTCTGTCATCGGTTTAGCTATCTTGGAGAAACTGGGAATGAACCTCCGGTAATACCCAACCAAACCTAGGAAACTTCGAACTTCATGTACAGACTTTGGAGACTCCTATTTGAGTACTTCCTTTATCTTGCTTGGATCAACTGCAATTCCTTCTGCTGATATGATGTGCCCTAAAAATGGCACTTGGCTGATCCAGAATTCACACTTGCTGAACTTAGCATATAGTTGGTGGTCCCGTAATCGTTGAAGCACGATACACAAGTTTTGAGCATGTTCTTCTTTGGACTTTGAATACACAAGGATGTCGTCAATGAAGACCACGACAAACTTGTCCAATTCCGGCATGAACACCGAGTTCATGAGATACATGAAATGAGCCGGTGCATTGGTCAGTCCGAAGGACATAACAAGGTATTCATACAGTCCATACCTCGTCGAGAATGCTGTCTTTGGTATGTCTTCTGGTCGGATTCTAATCTGATGATAACCATAACGATGATCCATCTTCGAAAATACTTTAGCACCCACTAGTTGATCGAAAAGAATATCAATGCATGGTAGTGGATATTTGTTCTTGATAGTGACAGCATTGAGTGGACGATAGTCCACACACAGTCTCAAGGTCTTATATTTCTTCTTTACGAACAATGTAGAACAACCCCATGGTGATGAACTTGGACGAATGAAACCCTTGTTCTCAAGTTCTGTTAACTGCTCCTTAAGTTCTGCAAGTTCCTTGGGTGCCATCTTGTAGGGTTATCTTGAGATTGGCGCTGTTCCCGGTACAAGTTCAATCTTGAACTCTATATCTCTTTCTGGGGGCATACCAGGAAGATCTTCCATAAATACATCCGGGTATTCACATACTACCAAAATATCCTTAAGTTCCATAACCTCGGTATTGTGAGTAGATGAATTCACTAGAATGGCTCTCTCAAGATTGAGGACTTGGGAGGGATGAAGTGGAAAATTTAGATATATTTTTCGAGGAACGAGATCTGGAATAGCACCATGATATTGTAACTATGCCATTCCCAAGATGACATCTAACTTCTGATTCTCTAATATCAGAAGTGAAGTAAGATATATGGTTCCATTTAGGTTAAGTGGTATCCCAGGAACCAACTCATTTGTTATTTTTTTCCCTGCCGGAGTGCTAATCACATACGCAGTTTTTGTGGAGATTATAGGTAATTGACTTTTAATGACAAAAGGCTTTCTAATGACATTGTGTGAAGCTCTGGAGTCAAAGAGTATGACTACGGGATGATCAAAGATAGAGAACGTACCCGTGAGTACGGGTGCGCCTTCCGGAACGTCCTCAATAGCGAGGTGGTGGACGTTGCCGAGTCTGGGAACTGGCTTCTTAGGCTGGTTGCGGGGTTGGTTGGCGCCTTGGTATGATGACTATCCTCTGCTCTGCGTACTCTGCTGGCAGTCCTTGGCGAAGTGCCCCGTGCACCCACACGTGAAACACGTGTACGGGGTTTGACAGGTACGAATGGGAGGACAAAATCCCGGTGCACGTGGTGAGGGTGGAAATGCACGTGGGATCATCCCCTGCTGTTGTTGCGGTCGGAAACTGGAGTTGCCGAACTGGCGACCACTGAACATTGGTGGTCGTGATAGCAGTTGCCAGCTCTGGCCGGATGGTGATCGATACACCATTCGGTACTTCTGAGAAGCACCACCCCCGCTGCCCTGCGGAGCACTCCTCTTTTTCTTGTCTGCAGACAGCTCCTGAGTAGCATCCTCTTGCATGATCGCGGCGTTGACAATGTCGTTGAAGCTGTCGCGATTGAACAAGACAAGCTTGTCCTTCATCTTGGGGTTCAACCCCTGGTAGAAGCATTCTCGCTTCCTATCTTCTGTGTTGACTTGGTGCTGTGCATACTGGGCCAAATGGTTGAAGGTCTTGGAGTATTCGTAAGCGCTCCTTCCTCCCTTCTTCAGCTCCAAGAACTTTTGAAGCTTCCTCCTCATAATCCCGGGAGGGATATGGTAGGAGCGGAACGCCTCCCAGAATTCTACCCAGCTCACGACATAGCCTGCGGGGCGTGCAGCGAGGTAGTTTGCCCACCACGCACGAGCAGAACCATGTAGTTGTTGAGCTGCAAATAGAGCCTTCTGTTGTTTGGTTATCTCGAGTAAACTGAACATCCCTTCAATGGTGCGGAGCCAGTTGTCCGCCTCCAAAGGTTCGTTGGCCTCTTTTTGAAGACCGGCGGGTGTGTCGATGCGAAATCCGAGTAGGAACTCGGATATGACTGACGTGGGCCATCAGCATGTCGCCCCCCTTGACAGGACGAGTGTTGTACAAGGGTCCGCAACAACTCAGTTTGCTCGTCGCGCGAGCCGAGTACTGCTGCGAGAACCTCCGCGAGACTTTTGGGAAGTGTAGGTGGAGGTGGTGAAGGGGGTTGCGTCTGGGGCGTATTCTGCCCCGGGGGTGGTGTGTCATCCCCCTGCCCTCCACTTGAGCCTCCCACTTCCGATGCTGTACGTGTGCGCACCATGCTGCAATACAACGATTTACACCATAAGTCTCATTGCCCCAAGTTCATCCTTCCATATAAATAGTAATGCGGTAGACCACGATAGATAATATACAACATCAACATATATTGATAAAGTATAAGCTTTATACAATAAATATTATCTCTGACCAAGTTTATAGTAGTAAACTCCAAAAATGATGGACTCCCACTATGTAAATACATCTCTACGATACTTGGTCCCCATGAGATGTCGTACATATCTTGTCATTGTAGACATAAACACCACTACTGTTAATATGACACAAACATGGTCACAAAAGAAAAACACGAGCAACTATTAAACTATATGCTTCCCCGTGTCGGTAGAAGTGCTGCCACATCCCACTTCAATACGTCCTACTCGACGTATTCAAATTCCTCGGGATCCTCTTCTTCTTAATTCTTCGTCCTCCGAAGGCAATTGTTCACCCATAATTAGGGGTATGTTATGGGCCGGTGGATACACCACTGGTTGTAATTGTGCCTCGGCCTCAATTACATTATCCTGCAGTTCTCCTGCCTCATACTCCCAATTTTGAGCTGTCTCAATGGCGGTGTCCCGCTCTTCAGTGACTACTAACAGCTGCTCTTGCTGTTGTTGCACCTCCAACTGACTTGCTTGCAGCTCACCACGAGCTTGCTGCAGTTCAGTGCGAGTCTGTCGTTGTGCGGCACGAGCTTTCCGTAGCCTAATGCAAGCATAATGCAATTGACTCTCGCACTTATCTATCCGGTGATTTGCTGGGGATATGAGTGAACGTAGACCCTCATTGATATAATCAAGGGTATCACCCCGCTCTGTTGCTTCCCGCAAGGCTTCGACTTGTTCCAAAATAATGGTGCCTTGCATAGCAACTACCATATTGGAAGCAGCCGCATATATCCCAAGTGTCGTCGAGGTTGTGTCGCCATGCGGTGTATAGGCAGCAATCATACGATGTTGCCACTCAAATCCGGCCATACCACGGACTGGAATAAGGGCAAATTGAGTCCCTGCCATAGCATCCTGATGAAGCTCACAAAGCTTCATAAGTGCTTCGCCTGCAGCGATTGCCCAAGTGTCCTCTAACTGAGCCCCCTCGACGGTAACCGAGAAAGGAGCCCATCCATATTGACGTGGACTAGTCGGGATGTCTACCAAGATGGTGCACGACCGAGCACCTCTGTCGATCGTTTCTCTACCCCAATAGCATGACATCTCGGTGAAGCCAAACTGCTGGAGCACTTCCTGTAGCATACTTGGAAAACCCGGATGGTTAGCGCAAGCGGAAAATACCCATACGTCCGGTAAAAGCATCCTCACTTCCGTCATCTAAAAAAAATACTGGAACAATGAGAAGGTTCCCAACTTTCAACAGTTTTAAGAAAATTCAAAACTGGAGCTGTAATCACAGTCTGTTCCAGCTGACCTCCCTGTATAAATCCCACTGTTTCATACAGGAAACGTCAGAATCAAAGGTGGAGTTATATACCGAAGTTGTATTATACTTTGCAATCTTTCCATATTGTACTCATACAGCTACATGTGAGATAGCAAATAGAATCTATACAGGTTTTAAGTTGACCCATATTTTCTGGATATTTTGTCCACAATTTATACAGGGATATCATGACAATATTTTGAGGTAATGTCAAAATAAACTTTGTATAACATCAAGTTAACAATCCATAAGTAAAAGAGTTACCCCCTGAAAAGTTTGTTATACAGGTATTGCACGCGAATTCACAAATAGGTGCAAACTGTTCCAAGTTCTGGACTGCCAGAACCAAGTTTGCAACAAATGGAATTAGACACAGCTATACCCAGATTCAGATCATGAATGCAATAGAGGACTTCCTAAGATTTCCAGAAATGTATATATGTGACTATGTCACTATTCTGGATTAAAAGTTATAACTATCCAAACCAAATAGTTGAACTGACTGGTTTGCACCAGCAGTCCTGCAGTCCACTGTTTTGACTTCCAAATTTGATTTGACTCAAATTCGAATTTGGAAAAAATCTAAACATAAAACATGTAGATCTTCCTCTTCCCTTTCCAGACATGTGTCACAATAAGGCAGAAGATGTTTCTACAGCAGGTTATGTCAATATTTCTGGAACTGGTACAATGGTTGGGTCATCTGGAGCAGTTTTTTCGTATAGTCCAAATTTCAGTGGATTATCAAACTTTTCTGCCCTGATGGTCAACAGAAAAGTTCTAGAGCTCTTCACGATCTTTCTGCTCATATATGATACCCTTATGTTATCTATACAATAACCAAGATTACAACCCAGCGAAGTCGAGCCAACTCCTGCAAGAAATCATGAATCTTGATTCTATCTACCTTATCTAGTCAGAGTCCCTTTTTATGGAGTCCAAACCTACCAGCATCTAATATTTGGACTTTCCAAAACATTATGCATACATTGTGTCGTTGGGGATGGTCTAGTATCATGTTTGATACTGACGGTACTATGTATCCACCAAAGAAAATTCTATCCGGTATATCCGGTTACGTCTATAGGTGGTTCCTATATCGTTCACTCACAAATGGCTTCTACGCGGTCTTCTACCGTAGTTAATGCTGCAAAAGACAAACAATCCCCTTTCACACTTTCACACCTCAAGGGTGGTACGGGGAAACACGACAGGCAGTCACAATAATAGATATGAAAATAAATGCATACGACTCTAGTGTGAGTCGCCCTCGAGCGAGGTCATGTCTCGAGGTACATGGCTGTAAATACGTCTGTACAGCAAAGACTCCCGTACGATCCGGCTTATACACGCTTGGGCGTACGTGTTTTGCATGCTCCCACAGAACATGAATGGTTCTAGAGAGGCATACTATCGGGTTATACACCACCCGACGGGGGCTCCCACTAACTTTGAAGCATGCTGGGGTACCGCGTGTCATAGGTTCTCAGAAACATTGAAAGCTTCAGAGACTCCTATTAACTTCCCGTGCCAAACCACGGAAATTTCACATACCACTCCTCGTATGCTGAGCTTACCGAGATTGATCCGCTCTCGGTGGCATACCTTACCTCTTACCTGACGTCGGGGCGTCGTTACAGAATATAATAACACATAGTTAGTTTACCACCTTTATATCTTATACTAATACTACTCCTTATAAGGGCATATAGCTAATTCCTCACTCATATCCTAAACTTTTTTTTTGAAAATATGTTCTTTTCAAGTACACTGTTCCCAATAATGCTCTGATACCATGTTTGTGGGGACCGGGATCCCGACATCCGAGGATCTCATTGGGCGGTGTCGTGCAATGCGACACCCAACAGTATACAAGAACAGAACGAGAATAAAATACAAGATGAAGTCTTTTATTTATTTTACAGCGGAAGTTTTACAATACTAGGGGAAGGAAAGAAATATATATATCATAGCTACGCTCTTAGCACTAGCTATGCAAAAGCAAAGTCACCCATGCCCTGGATGCTTCGCACTAGCAACACGCAAGTCACAGCAGCGTGCAGGGTTCCCACTCGGCTGTACACCCTGGAGGGGGTGCAGCCTCATCATCAAACCCTTCATCAATTGTATAACCTGCAAAAACTCGTTAACTGCAAACGTGATCATAAGGCTCAGCAAGACTAACCCATCTCACTAGACATATGCAAGGGGGATACTAAACATAGGTAAGGTGAAGCATAAACGACTCGCCTACAATTGGATCCTTATAATCAAGTTTTAAGTAGCAAATGACATTCTTCAAGCACGACACATCATGGGCTCCACAATCAAACAATAAACGCTTTGCCGATGATATGACATGCCCAGAGGACATAATGCTATTACAGCTAAAGTATGGGGAAACTGTAAACTTTCAATTGCACTATCTCTAAATCATACAAGGTTGCAAAGCAATTATAATTCAATACAATATATTCCACTTACTTCTTTAGTATTTACTACGTCACGGTGAAGTGAACAAGTGGTACTCTATTACCGCGAGGGACGGTGATTGCAATCAGGACACACCCGGACAACAAGACACATACGTTGTTCGGAAGTGTCAGCGAGTACACCTGTACCTACATAACACTTCAGTACTAGGCGTATATGGCCACCTTTCACAAGAAACCCGAACGCCGAGCCCGTCTCACCTTTGCAACCAGAAGGTCTCCGCACGGAACACCTCATGTGTTCGCCGACCGATTTACACCTTACTGTCCTCAAGCCACCCCTATCGATGGTGAGTTAATGGGCCTTGACACCCCAGTTATCGAGTTACATCAGTTTACTGGATTCCATATGTCCATTATGTTGCCGGTACAATTCAAGCTTGTCCGAAGGGGCCGCATACAGACGGGCCTTAATCGACACAGGCAGGGCTATGCGCCCGAGACTCAATTCTCGCCGCTTCCTATCCATCCCGTGCCCGGTCTCAGTTTTATTATATTAAGCCATTAACCAATCCTGTGAGATATGTCCTACATTTCTCGCGAGTAGATTCCAACTACTCAACTTCTACCGGATTCCCTATACATTAGCAAAGCAGTTACTACAGGTCAAACTGTAACCCATTCCAACCAATCCCTGGGATTTTTGCTCATGCAAGTGGAGTATCAATCATCCTAAACGTAATGCACAATTCATATACTACTCATCATAGTGATAAATCAAAATTTTTATAAACGATTTAAATGCAAACCGGGGCTTGCCTGGTTGCAGGTCAGAGTCAGGGTTAACCTCTGGAAGGTACTCTTATAGTTCCTCCTCGACTTCGGTCACTATACGATATGCATATAACATGTATATGAATGACTTTGAAAAATAATTATTACCAAAACCATAATTTAATCCATGGTGATCGTTATATGATAGGGACCTGAATTGGCTTTGGAACTTTGATGGTAGATACTAGGGAATATGATAGAAGCTCTTGCAAAGAACAGGAGATGATCAAATTATATTGTTGTCTCTAAAATTATGGCAAATATTAAATTTCCATGAATTTTAAAGAAGAAACTGTAGCTTGAACATAGCTGCCAGTTGATAATCATGATAGAGGAAGTTGTCCTGGTTCTAGCAAAAAAAAATTCATAAATTTCTAAGCTTTGGTGAAGGAGTTATTGAATTTCTAAGTTGGCAAGAATTTCTGGAATTATTTATATTTGAATTTTAGCTTTTAAACAAATATTTAGTTTGTAACTGAATTAGGACTATGATATTAGGTCAATTAAATCCAAGATTTTTACAGGAACTAGTATATGACAATAGGAAGTTTCAATCCACATTTGGGACATAATAAAGCAACTGAACATCTGTAAAAATTCAATAACTGAAAAAGGTAATTGAACTATACAGAGGGTTAAACAGGTGCAATGGCTCCCAAACTTTCTCTGGTAGTCCAGAACAGGACAGTGCATTTTATGCGAATTTTGGGGATTTTTCCAGTGGCATGTTCATCTGGAAAAATTGCATTTGCATTTGGGATGATTGTTTTATACAGAATTTAACTCTGAGTTTCACAGAACCTAATTGGCACTGATAGAAACTAGAGCTCAAGGGCTTTCAAAAAACATTTGTTTCAATATTTTTCGAGCAACCTACAGAAAGTTATGGATTTTCTAAGTTGGAGCCAAATCTGGAATTAATTTCTAATTTGAATTAAACCGTGGGTCCCACAATTTTGAAATGGACCAGTGGCATTTAAACCACACGGGGACCACAGAGATACAGCGCGTAGACACAGTAGATCTTGTGGCCACACCAGATCCGAGGGGTTAAAAGGACGCTGACGCGCGGGACCCGCCGCGTCGTCTTCAAACTCCCGACGCGGGCGGCGCGCGGGGCTCCTGCGGCGGCGCTCTCCAGCGAGCCTCGCTGGATCTGCGTTCCCGGCCACCGCAGCACCTAAACTTTGGCACCCACCCTTAATTTCACGCGCTGAGCACGATGCTAGGGTCGGGGGGGCTTGCCGATGATCGGAAACAGTGGCGCATGGGCGGCGGCGGCAGCTAGGGTTCCGGCCATGTCGGAACCTTTGCTCGGTGGCTAAACTCTTCTAAAAACGCTGGGGAAAAACTCCTGGAACCACTAGGAAGGTGATGGGAATGTGAGATGGTCGTGCAACAGTCGGCAAAACCATCATCGACGGTGACTGAAGCAACTTCTTAACGGCGGAGGGGAGAACTCGTGATTCTCGAGCTACGGTTGATTATTTTTAGTGATTCCAGTTCGAGAGGGTGCGCAAAGAAGTGTAGATGCTATTTTCTAGCAATTATGGAGAGTGATCAAGTGTAGAACTCGAATTTAAAGAATAACCGAGCGAGTTCATAAGCTTCGGCCGAAAGTAAAACTTAGCTAACTTGCTCGATACTCACGTAAACAAGGAGCGGCTTTCACCGACGTGTAGAGCGTGTCCCGGTGCACCAGTTTGCTATAGGAGTCGAAGCGCGAAACTGCGTGTAGCGGCCTGGCACCGTGGAGCAGAGACGGCGTGTGGTGAACACGATGGCGAGCTTCGGTGTCGCTTCAAAATACCGGCCAAAACCTCAATGAAAGGTCGACAGGAGTGAACCAGAGGGTAGACGAGAGAGTGGGGAACAACCTTTCCTTTGAGAGCTTGGCACGAGAGGCCTTCGGCTGGCCGGCAACGGGCGCGCGGCGATGGCGGTCGAAAACTTGCGCACGGGGCGAAAATGGTGTAGCTCGACGGCTCAGTGGGAAGCAAGGCGATAAGAGCGACCGTGGACCGATAAGGAGGAGCCAAGGCGCTATTTATAGAGCTCAAACGGTGGTGGCTTGCTGCTGTCGCGTTGGGCATGCACGCCGTCGCGGTGTACGCCCGGGGAAGGAAAATAGAGGCGGTGAATCGGTTTTACCGTCTGACCTGCTGCCCCCACCTCTCTCCCTTATCCCCTCCTCTAAATTCTAGCTAAAAACATTGTCCAAAAAATCCCAAAATTTACAGGTAGGCTAAGAAAAATATGGGGAATCCAATTCTGCAATCTGATTTCAATTTGGACATAGTTTGCATCAAATGCAAATTCAAATTTGAATTCAAATATGGGTATAGACCTTATTGAATTAAATAGTATATGAGGTCCAAAAATCTCCAAACTTTGAAACCAAGTTCCCTGAACCTTAAAGGTCTTAGAAAAAATTAGGGGTTGATTTGGGCAAAGTTTAGTGTAAAGTTAAATTTGATGTCGACGCGAAAAGAATCCTTTGTACGTGTCCAAACAAAAGGAAGATGTACTTCAAAAATCTTGAAAATTTTCTGAGAAGCTATTTAGATATTTTAGAGTCCAAGGAAAAATTTGGAACCTTGGATTTGAATCTTTTTGGCAGGGCCTAATATGCAAAGCAACATAATCAAATTACCTTTGATTTGATTTTTATATTGCTGCCATATAATTTGCCCTAGCCATTGCAATCAATAACTTCCCAACTTTGTAGAAAGGTTTATTTAAAATGTTCTAGGGTTAGGGTGAGGTCCAGTCCTCCTATTGATAAGATTAAAATATGAGTAGAAAGAAAACTTTTTAGTGAGGTCAAGTTTATGTGTATAATTATGTTGATCTCCATTATGTTTGATAAACCCCTTGTAGTTGAACTTCACATAAGAGGAAAAGGTGGGATTTCACAGCCGTAGCTAACTGTACGACAATGGCGGCGGACGGCGGCACATCTCCGACATGGCTCCGGTAAGAGAAAGCAGAAAACTCCGTGCTAAAGTGTAGCACAGCACCAGCACACCTCGAGGAACAAGTTACAGGACCCTGTTGGCACAAAAGGAGGCCAGAGCTTCATGATTGAGGGCGACACCGAAGGTTTTTCTTGGCAGCAAGGAAAACTCGATTATCTCCACGCCTAGTCGATCGTTTCTCAATCTTATTGATCTAAAAGGTGTGCTGGGAGGTTTTGAACCTATTTGCTAACTGGATTAAACAATACTTGTACATGGACTCAGAATTGAAATGGATATCTAGCTTGAAGACTAAGCAATTGTCTAGAGAAAAACGAGCAATAGTTGTTTGATGGGGGATAAAAAGGTTTGCGGTTTTTAGTATGATAAAGAAGGTGGAGTGGCGCTCCTTTTCTCTGTTGAGAGTCGCTCGCGAGGTGGCCAGTGGCACCAGCCCAATGGTGATGTGCGCTAAAACTCCTAAATAACGACGTGTAAGCCACAGACATGATGAACCAACAACTGGAGATTATAAAGGAGAGGAACGTGCAACACCTTGCTGTTGTAATGAGGTCAAGATACGGCATCACTCGCTGGCTTGCCAGAGGAACGGAGAGATAGCGGCAAGCTTCAAACCAAGGAAGTGTTTTGCTCCTTGTGACACCCGGTTCTGAAAAATGAACCAAGTGTATTGTATGTGTGCCCAGGATGTTGCTTCACAAATAAACATCAACATCACAAATGATAATCATAATTTAACCATGTCACAAATAATAAATATACCTTGATTCTATTGCAGCGGATAATAATCTAGCGTAGGCGACTCCAACTCCACGGGCAATTGACGGTAGTACGCACGCCTAGTACTCCATGATTACCTCTAAAATATCTCTTGTAGCTGAACTAATATAGGAATAGCAAGGGTGAGCGCATGTCATACTCAGCAAGTGTGGGAAAGTATGACATGAAGCTAAAAACAAGGATGATAATAAATGTCTAATTGCATAAAAGTACATTTCCTAAACTTGTAAAAGTAGCCTACAATGTCTATATGTGATTAAATCCCATCATCACCCAAATACTTATCAAAACACATATCCAACATCCTCATTTAATATCATGATTCATTCATAACCAGCCAACAATTAGTTTCATAACCATATGTCAATTTCATAACTTCTCATAATTAATCAATCATACTCATGTGACGTAACACAAATCCCATACATAACCATCCCCAAAACCCAAGTCAAATTCTAATCGTTTAGATCATCCAAGTCACTCATAACCGGGAGCACGACTATCACGATAGTTTTTAACACTCCGCAGAGGTTGTACCACTTTACCCACATGTTCGTTATTTCATCAGTCGCCGGTGACTAAAGAACCTCCCTTATGCCAAATACATTACTGTTGGTGTACGTCCAAGAGACCACAAAATGGCCTTTACAAAGGGACTACTAGTATGTATGGACCCACCAAGGTTTCACCAGCAGGCTTGAATCTTCAGTCTCCCACCTACGGGCCCCCTCGTGTGCCATGCAGATCCCAGGGTAGCCCTACTCGAATCCCATTCCCCACGCCATCCAATGGTCCATACAATACTAGCAACACACCTAATTATTCAGCTATGCCGCACCCATACTTGGCCTTGTGGTGGCGCGGTTGTCCTGGCATATTTTCGCATGAACAGATCCTTAGATCTAAGGCAAGCGAAAGCACCGTACCATTCAAGACAACCACAAACCACGCTTGCTTAGATCACCCATATTCCATATCACCGAATTGATTCATTATTATTGCATCTTCATTAATCCACATTATTAGAGTTGTTAAGAAAGTTTATTTTGTTTCTCATAACCCCGTAAAGCGATGCGACTCAAAAGACAAAGCCACCCATACCCAATTCATCATGTACTGGGTGATAAGGGATGGCAAGCAATAATAATAAACTCCTACGAATGGGTTTCCCATCAAGTTAAAGCAAGCATGCATTTTTACAAACAAAACATCTAAAACATAGGTTCAATATGGTCAAGGACAATTTCCTTAATATTCCGCAATTTGATTGTAAAGCAAATCAAAGTCTTGTACACGAAGATCCTCGCATATTTGCTTCTCGATCGCAACCACTTTAGCGAACCCGTCTACTTGCAATCAAGCACATACACATACAAACACACACAATAAATGCATTGCAAATACTAATCAATATGCAGAATATGGATGCATGCATAAATATGTTTGTATTAATGCTAGATAAATTTCTATAGCTTTTTAATAATTATTGATAATGATTTCCTATTTATTTGAGCAAGTTTGCTATAAATTACAATTATTTCAAAGACAAAATCTTAACTAAAAAATGTTAAATAGGATGAAAATATTATTAGTAAGTTTCTAGAATTTTGCTGGATTTAATTTGACACTTTATGAATTAACTGGGCTTTAATCTTATTTATTAAATTTGGAAAACACATTAAATAATACTGAAAACATAAATTTTGGTTAAATCTGAAATAACGTATTAATCTTGGTGGATTTGATATAACTTGCAAGTTTTAGGTTGATTTATGATGATCTGGTGATGATTTATGGACGCATTAATAAATTAAATTTTATATATTGTATAATTTGAGTATTAGATTAATCCTTGTCTTTTAGATCTAAATCGTAAAATCTACCGTGTGAACCTAGTCTTGACAGTTATGGCGCGGCCATGTAGCAATCTTCCGAGAAGAACGGCGACGTCGCGATGATTCCCGACGAAGCGGCTGCTCCATTTTCTTCCTCCTCTTTTTCTTTCGTTCCTCCTCTTCTTTTCTGGCGCTGATCTCTCTTTCTTTTCCTGTGGCGGCTTAGTTTTTATTTGCGGCTGCTTACTACCTTTTGTTTTCTCTACAAGAGCAGCGCTCTTTTTTATAGGAGCGGCAGGGGCGCGGCCTAGGGGACCACCGGGAAGAGTCTCGATTGGACCCAGTTCATGGCCTGCGGCGGGGCTCCTGCCCGTTGACTCTTTCTTTTTATTTACCGGTGGGGACGTGGCCTACTCAGTTCCGATGGGACTCCGGCTCGGCCAGGGCTCGGGACAACCGGGATGCCCTTAAGCTTCCAAAAGCTTCCTTGGGAACTTCTAAAGCTCCCCCCACCCCCGAAACTTCCTAAGCTTCCACCAGAAACTTCCAGAAGGTTTCAGAAGGTTCCAAAAACGTCCAGAAAATTCCAAAAACTTCCAGAAGGTTCCAGAAACTTCCAAAAGGTTACAATTTTGTTTTTATTTTTTTGTTTATTTATATATTATATGTATATATATATATATATATATGTTTTTGTTTTCTTTACTTTTTTTCATCTTGGCGTCCATCCAGCTTGGCATGTTTCAATTTTTTTTGTTTTATTTTTGTTTTTAATTTTTCTATATTTCTTTTCTTTCATATTCATTATGGCAATTTATTTTAAGTATATTATTTTGGTAATAAATTTATTTTAGCTTATTTATTTTGGTAATAAACTTTCAATACATGCGGATGAATGCAAAATGCAAGATGAGATGCATATATTTTATATTTTTGTTTATAAAAACAATTTCTTCCTATTATTAAATTCTAACTTCCTATTCAAATTTTAATTCACCGAAGTTTGAAAATTGGGATGTTACAATTTTAACCCTCCTAACATGAATGAAAGTTCATCTAGGCATCCCCATGGGTTTTGGATGATTGATGATGACGATTAAGATTCTAATGAGCTAAGTTGATCCTAAGCACAGGTACAGTGATTGAAATGAGATGAAACCCTTCAAAAAGGAAAAGGACATAACGTGTGTCAAACCCTCAAGAGTAGAAATTAGGGTTTCTATGAAGTTGAGCTTATATGAACCGTGTCATGTGAGAGGGTTGATGTATCATGTGCATTGAGATCATTCTAAGGGGTTCAAAGTGGTTGTTTAGAGAAAAACCTAAGTGAGAATCCAAAATGAGGAAAAACCCTAGCAGGCCTGACTACTCCGGCCAGGCAGACCAGTCCGTTTTGAGACGGACCAAACATCTCTGGAGTGTTTCTTAATTAATTTGGAGCTAAGTCCCAGAAGACTGGACTTGTTCGTTTTTGGACGGATCAAAGCTCTCTGGAAAAGTTCAGACTTGTCCATATGGGTACGGACTAGTCCGTTTGAGACTTAGTGAGATTAACCGAGACAAACCCTAGAGGGCCGAACTAGTCCGCCCTCTATGGTCAGGCTAGTCCGGGCCTACACAGATGAGTCTGTTTTGAGCCAGACTAAACGCTTCTGTCCTACTTCGATCTAGTCCGTTTTGGACCGGACTAGTCCGTTGTTTAGTGATAGTTTGAATTTGGAAATTTGGCGGGTAACGTGACAATCGTCGTGCAGCGGGTAACGTGACGATCGTCGTGCAGTGTGGCAGTTGTCGGGACCTAACCAGAGGTCAGTGGTCCCATTGGGCCGGACTAGTCCGCCCTTCTGCTGAGGTCAGCAGAAGGGGCTCGGGCCCCTATAAAAAGGGGGCCCCCGACCTCATTTGAAGATGTCTTGAACCCTAGAACCGCCACATGTGACCAAGAGCCTTTCAAAGCCTTCTACTCGTCCTACTATCCCTCTAAGACCAAATCTTGAAGAGATTAGGGTTTGGGGGGGGGGGGGGGGAGAGTAAAGGAAGATCATCGCTTTTGGCTCTCGGTTTGATCTCTTTGCACATTGTGATTGTGTTTTATGGATTGTGTGAGTTGAGCTTCGTGTGCTCCTCATTGTATTTATTTGTGGGAGCATCAACTTGTGAGCAGCCCCATCAAACTTGGTGATTACCCATTGATATAGTGGAAACCAAGCCGGCCATTGTGGTGGCTTGGTGAGAGAAGGGTCAAATGAGACCCGCTCCTTGTGTGTACTTCTCAACGTGGATGTAGGCTTCTTCGTGGAGCTGAACCACGAGATAAATCTTGTCTCACTTGTCTTTTACTTTTTGTGATCACTAGCATTGCTATTAGGGTTCATATTGTTCATATTGCCTTCCACTTTTGATATTTGTTGAAATCTTGTTATCTAAGTGCTTAAACCTTCACAAAGAGACCGCCTCAAGACTCTTATCAACAAGAGTCGGTCTTATGGAAGCACCCGGTGGACCGTCCATGAGGTGGTAAAGAGGATGATTCGAGCATTCATGCTTCGAAATGTCACTCTTTGCTCACTAATTCGTGAGAGTCCAGGCTTTCACAAGATGAGTCCCGAAGAAGTGCTAGGGAGAATCATCAACCATGAGATGATGGAACAAGAAGCTATGTTCTACAATGATCTACAAAAGCTTTCCTCCACCAAGAAAAGGGATGTTGCATTCAGGCCAACATCCTCACGATCACATGAAAAGGAAGAGAGTGATAAAGAGAGTCCTGATACCAATGAGGAAGAGGCTCTCTTCATCAAAAACTTTAAGAGGATGTTTAGAAGGGGGGGAAGCTACCAAAATGAAAGAAAGAGCAAAGAAAAGCCCAAGACAAGATCAAAGAGGGCTTGCTACAATTGTGGGGAGTATGGCCACTTCATTCTGGATTGTCCACATGAAGAAAACAAGAAGAAGAAGGAGGGCAAGTCCAAAGAGAAGAATTACTTCAAGAAGAAGAAGCAATTCGGACATGCCCACCTTGGAAAGGAGTGGGATTCAAATGAGGAATACTCCTCCGATGAAGAAGAGAAGATAGCAACCATTGCTATGAAGAAGACAACTAGGGAGAACAAGCTCTTCCCAAACTTGGAGACTTCAAGGCCAACATGTCTCATGGCCAAAGAGGGAAGAAAGAAGGTTAAATCTAAATCCTCTTCTTCAGTTTCGTCCCGTGATGATTTTGATAGTAGCAGTGAAAATGAACATATGCTTAAGGACATGAGTAAAAGTACCTTGAAAATATTGAGA
Source organism: Tuctoria greenei (assembly GCA_036927565.1). NCBI lineage: Eukaryota > Viridiplantae > Streptophyta > Magnoliopsida > Poales > Poaceae > Tuctoria > Tuctoria greenei. The sequence goes on from JAYESD010000001.1 coordinate 205,746,846, forward strand.
TTGTTGACATAGGAAATATTTGAAAAAGAAGAGCTTATCAACCGTCAAGAGGACATGATCATCCAACAAAAGGAGAGATGTCAATAAGTTGAGGAGCTCTTGGAGCTTGAAAGAGAAAGAAGAAAGGCACTTGAGCGTGAACTCGCTTTGAGAAAGGAAACTTGCTCAAACCTTGAAAACACTACAATTGTGCTCAAGGATGAACTTGTTAGTTTGACACAAGCTAACAAGATCCTTGAGACACGAGTGAAGTCTCTCAAGGTCAATGCACCTTCTTCCTCTACAAGCTCATCTTCCGCAAATGTTAAATCTGAAACATCTCAACCTTGTAACTGCTCAAACATGATAATAAAGCTTAAAGATGAGCTAAAGTTGGTACAAACCAATCAAGCACCAAAGGGTGGCATCTTTGACAAGGAGAAGGTTGCATATGCACGTAGTGCATATACCAAAACAAGACATCCCCTTGTCAAGGATGGTCTTGGTTATTCTAGGGAGATGAGGCAAAAAGCCAAAACTCCCAAGAATGGCAAAGACTTGATTGTTTTTGTCAAAGGAGGCTCATACAACAATAAAGGGAAGAAAATTGCTACTTCACCCAAAATGCCTAAGAAAGAACCTCATCCATTTTTCCATGATTTTGATGCATCATATGTTTTCATGAGGAACAAGTTTGGAAAGGCCTATGCTAGGTATGTTGGGCCACACCGCAAGAGTCGCAACCCTTGTGTGTGGGTGCCCAAGTGCCTCTTGACTAACATCAAAGGACCAAAAACTACTTGGGTACCTAAAGCCAATGCTTAAAATTTTCTTGTAGGCATACACCTCCGGGGGAACCAAATGGGTTCTTGATAGCGGGTGCACTAATCATATGACCGGAGAGAGGAAGATGTTTGTGGAGTATGAGCTAAATGAAGATCCAAGTGAAGGAATCTATTTTGGGGACAATAGCCAAGGAAAAATCCTTGGCACCGGTAAAATTGCTATATCCCCTAATCACACTCTTTCAAATGTTTTACATGTTGATTCACTTGATTATAACCTTTTGTCCATATCACAACAATGTGACAAAGGTTATAATTGTTTAGTCACTAATGAGGGTGTGCCCGTCACAAGGAGAAGCAATGACTCAATTGCCTTTAAGGGTGTACTCAAGGGAAAGCTCTATCTTGTGGATTTCTCCGTGCATAAAGCCCAACATGATACATGCTTTGCAAAAACTAACATGGGATGGCTGTGGCATAGAAGGCTAGCCCATGTTGGGATGAGGAATTTGCAAAAACCCCTTAAGGGCGAGCACATCCGTGGTTTAAAGAATGTTGTGTTTGAAGAGGATAGACCATGTAGCGCATGCCAAGCTGGAAACCAAGTTGGAGCACCACATCCATCCAAGAATATTATGACAACATCAAGACCATTGGAGCTTCTACACATGGATCTCTTCGGTCCTATTGCCTACATAAGTATTGTTGGTAACAAATATGGTCTTGTTATTATTGATGATGTTTCACGTTTCACTTGGGTATTCTTTTTGCATGATAAGAGTGAAACTCAATGTGCCCTCAAGAAATACTTGAAGAGAGCTCAAAATGAGTTCTCCTTAAGTATCAAGAAAATAAGGAGTGACAATGGCACCGAATTCAAGAATACTCAAGTTGAAGAATTTTTGTATGAAGAAGGCATCAAGCATGAGTTCTCGGCCCCCTACTCCCCTTAACAAAATGGGGTGACCGAAAGAAACATTAGAACTCTAATTGAGATGTCAAGAACCATGCTTGATGAGTACAAGACATCAGACCGGTTTTTGATGGAAGCGGTCAACACCGCTTGCCATGCCATAAACCAGTTGTATCTTCACCGCATACTTAAGAAGACGTCTCATGAACTCCTAACCGGTAACAAGCCGAACATTGCCTACTTTCATTTTTTTCAAAGCAAATGCTACATTCTTAACAAGAAGCCTAGGACTTCGAAGATCGCTTCCAAATTCGATGAAGGTTTTCTACTTTGGTTATGACTCAAACACTTACGCCTATCGTGTCTTTAACAAATCCTCTAGAACTGTTGAAGTAGCACGTGACGTAGTGTTTGATGAGACTAATGGCTCCCAAGTGGAGCACGTTGATCGTCATGTGCTAGATCAAGAAGAAGCCCCACAGGTGGTGATAGGAAGGATGGCACTTGGAGATATACGTCCACAAGAACAACCTCAAGATGCAAGTGACCATCCTACACATCAAGCAAGCTCCTCCTCAAATGATCAAGATCAAGTCCCCCATGATGCACTCCAAGAAGATGAAAATGGAGGCATCAATCAAGGGGCGGGGGACAATGAGGATGAGGAAGACCGAGATAATGATTCAAGACCTCAAGCGCCTCACCCAAGAGTGCATCAAAGTGTCCAACAGGATCATCCTGTTGACAATATACTTCGATACATCTCAAAGGGGGTAACTACTCGATCTCGTGTTGCAATCTTTTGTGAACATTACTCTTTTGTCTCTTCCTTGGAGCCCCACAAGGTTGAAGAAGCACTACAAGATCCGGATTGGGTGATTGCCATGCAAGAAGAGCTCAAAAACTTTGAAAGAAATCAAGTATGGGAGCTTGTGATGAGGCCTAATGCTAATGTTGTAGACACAAAATGGGTGTTCCGCAACAAACAAGATGAACACGGGGTGGTTGCATGGAACAAGGCACGACTTGTGGCCAAAGGGTATTCACAAGTCTATGGTTTGGATTTCAAAGAAACCTTTGCTCTCGTAGCTAGGCTTGAATCAATTTGTATATTACTTGCTTTTGCTACTCACCATGATTTTAAGCTATATCAAATGGACGTCAAGAGCGCATTCCTCAATGGTTCAATCAAGGAAGGGGTGTATGTGGAGCAACCCCACGGATTTGAAGATGAAGAATTCTCAAACCATGTGTTCCAATTGCGTAAGTCTCTCTATGGTCTCAAACAAGCTCCTAGAGCTTGGTATGAGTGACTTAGAGATTTTCTAACTCAAAATGGTTTCAAAATTGGGAAGGCAGATTACACTTTATTCACTAAGCACCTCAATGATGATTTCTTTGTTTCCAAAATATATGTTGATGACATTATATTTGGTTCTACTAACAAAGCTTTTTGTGATGAGTTTTCTAAGATAATGACGGAAAGATTTGAGATGTCCATTATGGGAGAGTGGAAGTTCTTCCTAGGTTTTCAAGTGAAGCAACTCAAGGAAGGCATGTTCATTAGTCAAACCAAGTACACACAAGATATACTCAAGAAGTTTGACATCGACAAGGCCAAACCCATCAAGACTCCTATGGAAACCAATGGGCATCTCGATCTCAATGAAGATGGTCCAAGTGTGGACCAAAAGGTATATCGTTCCATGATAGGCTCATTGCTTTACTTATGTGCATCTAGGCCCAATATCATGCTCTGTGTGTGTATGTGTGCTAGATTTCAAGCTGCTCCTAAGGTGTGTCATTTGACCGCCGTTAAGAGAATTCTTAGATATTTGGTTCACGCACCAATCCTAGGACTTTGGTACCCCAAAGGCTCTAAGTTTAACCTCATTGGATATTCCGATGCGGTCTAAGTGGGGTGCAAATTTGATAGGAAGAGTACATCGGGAACTTGCCAATTCCATGGTAGATCTCTAGTGTCTTGGTCCTCAAAGAAACAAAACCCCATTGCTCTTTCCACAGCCGAAGCGGAGTATGTCGCCGCCGGAAGTTGTTGTGCACAATTTATTTGGATGGGACAAACTCTTAGGGATTATGGCATAAACTTGCGCCATATTTCCCTCCTATGTGACAATGAGAGTGCCACCAAAATAGCCCATAACCCAGTTGAACACTCAAGGACAAAACACATCGACATTCGACACAATTTCTTGAGAGATCACTCCATCAAAGGAGACATTGCAATTTCACATGTGAGAACCGATAAACAATTGGCCGATATATTTACCAAACCCTTAGATGAGAAAAGATTTTGTGAAATTAGGAGTGAGCATAATATCTTGGATTCTCGAAATGTAGCTTGAATCTTGCACATCTGATTGTAATATTCAAAATTCACACATGCTTGCAAAAAACTCATCATCCTCAATTTTCTACAAATTATTTTGAAGTTATTGAATCCTTGTGAACCATGGTCATAGTTTGATTGTTAGCTACTTACTCACTATGTTTACAAAGACCTTTTGTGAAATATAGTCCAAGAGGATCAAATCTCCATTGAAAACTCAATATATAGGAGTTTTCAGCCTTAGGATCGGACTAGTCCGCACTGTGACCGGACTAGTCCGGTGGCTCAGGTTGTCCGAACCCAGTCCGTTGGCCGGACAAGTCCGGGTCTCTGATCGGACTAGTCCGGCCCTTGGGGACTTAACATCCCCAGGGAGCCCTCGACCTCTCCACTTCCACTCAGACACTCTCTCTCCAAAAATGCACGAAATCCACCCCCCAAATGGCGATTTTCGATTCCCACCAACAAATCTCGACTCCACTCCTTGGATTGAATCCTTAAGGTGCTAGGGAACTATTCCCCAAGCACCGGAGGCTGATTCTTCATCCACATTTCATCTATTTGAAGAGGTATTCTTGAGCTAACCCCAAAATACATGAAATTCAATTCTTTTGGGTCTATTGATAGAAGCTTCTTCCCAAATGTTGTTGTGCACATCATTGTGATCATGTATGTAAAAGCCCTGCCGGTACCCTGCGTACCGGATACCACATGGAACTGCAAAGAGTGCAAAGGAACTCCACGTAACTGAGTTGAAGACCCCTGAAGGCCCCACGTGTCACTCGGAACCGGATCTGCCTCCCTCGTATAGTTAGTTCCAATGCCACCATGTGTATCGTAAAACCGGAGCTACATTCCATACATGGGAAAGCTCTGGACTAGATACCTGTATGGCACCCCCGGACCTAACCCCTGACAGAGGTAAGCTCCGGTACCGACATGTGTACAACAGCATCGGACCTACTCGTCCAAGACGGTAAGCTCTAGAGCTACCACGCATCCAACCGTTGGACCTTCAACCTCAACAGGCAGATTGATGGACCACCAACGGCTCGGAGCTTCAAGGAACATTAAAGACTTCAAGACCTGATTATGTGTCATTAATGCTGTCTTAATGACACACGATCGAATGACCCTTAATACCAGTAACGCAACTATCAAGGCGCATTACCACGCTGTTAAGCGGAATTAAGTACATTAACTATGTATTAAGCATCAGTAACTGCCAGGGCCACATGTCAGGCCAGGCTAATGATGTAACGGCTAGCCCTTGTACTATAAAAGGATTGGCTGAGCGATACACAAAGAGGCTTCTTCCAGACCGGCTAGGGACTCTAGATGCTTACTCGGGCGCTGGAGACTTTTTTGGCCTCTCTCACACACAAGCGCTCAGACGCTCAATATAACAACAACAACACACCCGTGGAGTAGGGTATTACGCTCAGGCAGCCCGAACCACGTAAATCCTTGTGTCAACTCACCATCTTGTTCTGAATTTCCGCGCGCCCCAACCGAACTACAAAACTCCGCGGGGTACTAACAGTAGTACCGGGAGAATTGCCAGAACCAGACTCTGACAGTTGGAGGTCCCACGTGTGTAAAATCCCACTTTTTCCTTCGTGTGAAGTTCAGTTGTAAGTTTTGTTATCAACTATAATGGAGATCACAAATAGTTGTGCACATGAACTTGACCTCATCAAATCCTTTCTACCACTCAGGTTTACATTTTATTAACATGGGAAATGGACTTCACCCATAAACCAAGAATAATTTAATTGACCTCTCTGCAAAGGTTGGGATTATTGGAAACAAAAATCCTGAGCAAGTTATTATGCAGTACCAAATAAATTCGAATTGAATGGGCTACTGTATATAATTGGTCCTGTCAAAAATATTCATATCAAAGGCTCTAAATTTTTCCTTGGCATTCTAATATTCTAAATAGCTTCTTTGTGAAGTTTCAAGATTTTTGAAGCACGTCTTCAAATTACTTGGACACATACAGAGGGTTTAATTATCGTCAATTTCGAATTTGAGCTTTGCATTTAACCTTGTCCAAATCAACTCAAAATTTTTCGTAAGACCCTTTATGGTTCAAGAAGCTTTGTTTCAAAATTTTGCGATTTATGAACCTCAGTTACTATTTATTTCGATGAGGTTTGTAAAAAGCTTTGAATACAAATTTGAATTTGAATTTGAAACGAACTCTGTCCAAATTAAAATCTGATTGCAGATTTGGATTCCCCACATTTTTATTATTCTTCCTGCCAATTTTGGTAAATGTGAGAATTTAAACCACCAGAGAAGAGAGAGAGGGAAAGCTTGTGGGCCCAACATGACAGCCTCACCAGGGCCTGTGCCGAACTCCTCCTTCCTCCTTATCCCCTGTTGCTCACAGGATGACAGCACATGCAGCATGCAGGCCACCTCTTGCTCTCGTCCCTTCAACTGAAAACATACCAAGTAAAGTCTCTGCTCTCTCTCACCTGCTGCACATGTTCTTTCTATTTCCAACTCCAGAGAACACCTTGCTGCTTGCCGTGAGCTCCTGTGAGCTGCTGCTGGTGCCGAGCTTGCCAGCCCTGGTGCGCGTTCCGTTCTCCCTCCAGCCTACAAGCAGCTGCGCATCTCCTCTGGTTCATCCCCGACGTGTACAGGAGGGCTGCCTTGTGTTCCTGGCGTGCAGCGAGCTGAAACCGAGCCGGCACCCTGTTTTTCGGCCGCCCCCGATGCCACCCCATTGCCCCGGCGATACAAGCCTCATCTCCTCCACTTCCCTGGAGCAAAAAGGTGCGCATACACGTTTACTAGCTTCTGGTAAAATTTCAGCCTCTCTTATGGATCATAGCTTCTGTATTTCGAGAATTACCGACGACACTTTTATAGCTTTGGAGCTCGGTCGTCATTTTAATTTGGTTTCTACGTGCAAAAATTCTTCAATCCGGTTACACGATATGATCATGGACTCCTAGTGCACCTCCATACCAAAAATCAGAAGATTTAATCGAGTAATTACCGAGTTCTTCAACTTCCCCCTTCCGCCATTGATGGGAGCTAGGGTTCACCGTCGAGATCTTATTCCATGCCATTTCATTTCCCGTTTGAGTGCTCTATCATGTTCCTTGAACTCCTAGGATACTTCTAGACATCATTATGCATCGGTTTAAGGCTGGGGTGGACCTTCTCGACATGGCCGCCGAGCTCACCGCCGCTGCCGCCGTTGATGGCACCATTTCGTTGACATTGGCACCAGAAAACCATGTCCACTGCGTGTCCCAGGATGCAGGGAACAACTTTTAGTTTGGGTTCGTAGTCGTTTGATGCTTCTAGGAGCGGGAACGCCGAATGCCATTCGTGCCCTATCTGTGCACTGGGCACAACCTGAAGGGCGTGGCTGGAGGTTGAAGAAGATGCTGACAGTGGGCCCCACTGTCAGCCAGTCAACCATTTTTGCATTTCCAGAAAATTGTGCAAACTTCAAAAATGCATATCTCTCTGTAGACTACGCCAAAAATCTTCAAACAAATTTTGTTTGAAAGCCCTTGAGTTCTAGTTTCTGTTAGTATCAATTGGGTTTTATGAAAATCGTTTTCAATTCTGGAGAATTCAATCTTTACAAAGTAAAATAGAATTTTCCCAGCTGAAAATTCCAGTGGAAAAATCCCCAAAATTCACATAAAATAATTTATCCTGTTCATGGTTACCAGAAAAAGTTGGAAGCCATTGAGCTTGTATAACCTAACCAAATTTCAAGTTCCTTTCTGCTATTCATTTAAATAACAGAACTGTAGCTAGAGATTGAGTCAAACTTCTAAATTCAATTTCTCATAGTATCCTTGCTCTAAAAATCTCAAGTAAACTCCTGTAGAATCCTTATGCTCTTAACTTTCAAGTTGTACAGTTATTATGGTATGAAAATCTGTATAACTATCTGTATAATTCATTTTCCTTTTTCCCTCATTGAATTATTACAGATGTTCGGTTGCTTTGTTATGTCCCAAATTTTTTTTGAACACTGCTTTAGTCATATACTAACTTCTGTAAAAATTTGAGATTTAATTGACCTAGTCTTTTGGTCCAAATTCAGTTTACAATCTCAATGTTAATTGAAAAACTAAATTCAGTAATAAAATAATTCCAGAAATTCCTAGCAACTTTGAAATTAAATATCTCCTACACAAATGCTTAGAAAATCATGAAACCAATTTTTCTAGAACCAGGAAAACCTCCTCTGTCATGATCATCAACTGATAGCTATGTTAAAGCTATGATTTCTCATCTAAAATTTTGGGAAGGTTATTGCTTGTCATAAATTTAGGGACCACAAACTTTCTTGATCATCTTCTGTTCTTTGCAAGAGTCTCTATCATAGTTCCTAGTATCCACCATAAAAGTCCCAAAGCCAATTAAGATCATTACCTTACAATGATCACTAGATGTTAGCTTATAAACCTTATATGTTTATTATTTTCAAAGTCATTCATATATATATATATATATATATATATATATATATATATATATATATATATATATATATATATGCATGTCGTGTAGTTATCAAGATCAACGAACAGTATCGTTTGTAGGAGAAGGCTAGGGTGTCCACTTGAAGTTCTTGGTGGAATCTCCAGAAGAAGACACTAACATTTGATAGATAGTCGAGTCGCAAACCAAGACAAGCCCCGGTTTGCATTTAAAAGCTTTACAGAGTTTTGCAGTATTTCTCACATTACGCCTTAAGTTTGATATGTGCATTATGTATAGGGTGATTGATACTCCACTTGCATGACCACAAATCCCCAGGGTTGGTTGGAACGGGTTACAGTTTGACCTGTAGTAACTGCTCTGCTAATGTATAGGAAATCCAGTAGAAGTCGAGTAGTTGGAATATACTCGCGAGAGATTTAGAATATATCTCACAGGATTGGTTAGATAAACAATGGCTTGATATAATGAATCTGAGACCGGGCAGGGGATGGATAGGAAGCAACAAGATTGGAGTCTCGGGTGCATAGCCCTTCCTGTGTCATTTAAGGCCCGCGCGGTATGCAGCCCCGCTGAACAAGATTGAATCATACCGGCGACATACTGGATATATGGGCTCCAGCAAACTGGCGTAGCTTGTTCACTGTAGTGTCGAAACTTATACCGCTGTCCTCTGGGTGTGCGCCAGGAGGTGTGAACGTGCTAACGGAGCAACATTGTGGTGTTCCGTGTACTGGCCTCTTGGGGGGACAGTAGCACTGGTTCGGCATTGGAGTGACGAGTGAAAAGTTGCCATATACGACTAGTACTGAAGTGTTATGTAGGTACTGCTGTAAGTACTCGCTGGCGCTTCCGAAAGTGCGTATGTGTCAGGTTGTCCGGGTGTGTATTGATTGTAATCACCGTCCCTCGCGGTAATAGAGTATCACTTGTTCACTGTGTTGTGAAGTAGTAATCCACAGTAGTCGAACATGCTATATATATTTGCTGCAATGATTATATTATGGTATTGCAACCTTGTATGGCTTAGAGATAGTACAATTAAAGTTTAAGGTTTCCAAACACTTAACCTGAAATAGCATCATGTGCTTTGGGCATGTCTTATCATCGGCAAAGTGTTTCTTGTTTGATTGTGAAGTCTATGATGGGCCGTGCCCATAGAATGTCATGTGCTACTTAAAACTGGACATAAGGATCCACTTGTAGGCGAGTCTATTATGCTATATCCTACCTATGCTTAGTCTATACCTTGCATGCGGTGTCTATAGATAGTGAGACAGGTTAGTCTTGCTGAGCCTTATGCTTACGTTTGCACTTAACGAGTTTTGCATTTTGTACGATTGACTAAGGGCACGATGACGACGCTGTACCCCCATCCGGGTTCGCGGCCGAGTAGGAGCCTTGCACGCTGCCGTGTTCTTGAATGTGAGTGTTGCTAGTGTGAAGCGTCCTAGGGCATGGACAACTTTGCTTCTGCATAGCTAGAGCTGAGAGCGTAGCTATGATGTATAGGATTCTTTCCTACGCTTAGTTTTGTAAAAAAACTTCCGCTGTGTTTATGAATAAAAGTAATTGTTTTGTATTTCTGTCTCGTTCTTTTCATGTATATTGTTGGGTGTCGCATAGCACGACATCACCCAATGAGATCCTTGGATGTCGGGACACCGGTTCCCACAGTATGGTATCAGAGCATCATTAGGAACAATGTGCTTGAAAAGAGCATATTTTCAAAAACTTAGGACTATATGAGTGAGGAATTAGATATATGCCCATATAAGGAGTATTATTAATATAAGATATAAAAGTGGTAAACTAACTATGTGTTATTATATTCTATAACGACACCACAACATCAGGTAAGAGGTAAGGTACGCCACCGAGAGCGGATCAATCTCGGTAAACTCAGCATACGAGAAGTGGTATGTGAAATTTCCGTGGCTTGGCATGGAAAGTTAATATGAGTCTCTGAAACTTTCAATGTTTCTGGGAACATATGACACACGGTGCCCCAGCGTGATACAAAGTTAGAGGGAGTCCCCGTCGGGTGGTGGATAACCCGATAGTGTGTTCTCATGACTACAAGAACATGCGAACACGTATGCCCGAGCGTGTATAAGCCGGCTCGTACGGGAGTCCTTGTTGTACGGACGTAGTAACAGCCATGTACCTCGAGGCATGCCTTTGCTCGAGGGCGACTCACTCCAGAGTCGTATGCAATTATTTTTAAATATATAACTGTGTATTGTGACTGCCTGTCGTGTTTCCCTGCCGCCGTACGACGTGCCTGTGCCAGGGATTGCGTGTCTTCTGCAGGTACACTAACTACGGTAGAGGACGTGTAGAAACCGTTTGCGAGAGAACGATATAGGAACCACCTATAGACATAACCGGATATATCGGATAAAATTTTCTTTGGTGAGGTACGCAGTACCATCAGTATCAAACATGATACTTGACCATCCCCAATGACATAATGTATGCATTATATTTTGGAAAGTCCGACTATCAAGTGCTGGTAGGTTTGGACTCCGCAAAAGGGATTCCGACTCGATAGAGTAGATAGAATCAAGATTCTTGATTTCTGGCAGAAGTTGGCTCGACTTCGCCGGATTGTAATCTTGGCTATCTGATAGATAACATAGGGGTATCATATATGGATGGAAAGCTCGTGAAGTACAACTTTTCTGTTGACCATCAAGGCAGAAAAGTTTGATAATCTGTTGAAATCTGGAGTATACGCAAACTGCTCCAGATGACCTTACCATTGTACCAGTTCCAGTATTACTGCCTTAACTCACTGTAGGAACATCTTATGCCTTATTGTGATACATTTCTGGATATGGTAGAAGAATACCAACAGGTTTGATGTTTATAGTTTTTGCATATTCAAATTTGAGTCAAATCAAATTTGGAGTTCAAAACAGTGAACTGCAGGACTGCTGGTGAAAACCAGTCAGTTAAACGGTTAAGTTTGGATAGTTATAAATCTTGATCCAGAATAGTGACATAGTTACATATATACATTTATGGAAAGCTTTGAAAGTCCTCTATCAACTTTATTTGTCACTCATGACCTGAATCTGGGTGAAACTGTGCCTAATTCCATTTGTCGCAAACTTTGTTCTGGCAGTCCAGAACTTGAAGCAGTTTGCACCTAGTTGTGAATTCGCACGCTATACCTGTATAACAAATTTTTCTAGGTTCAACTCTATTACTTATTGATTGCTAAATTGATTCTATACAATGTTTATTTTGTCATTACCTCGATATATTGTTAGTATATACTTGTATAAAATTGTGGAAATAACCACATATACAGGGGAGGTTCTGTCAAAATTTCCAGAAACCTTGGGTCCAGTTTAAACCTGTATAGCTTCTGCTTCTTAGCTCTCCTGGAGCTCTATGAGTACAATATTGAAAGGCTGTAAAGTGGACTACAACTTTTATTTTCAACCGAAATCCTAGTTCTGCCATTTACTGTATGCAAATTTTAAATTTATACAGGAAGGCCGGTTGAAACAAAACTGAAGTTCATACTCCAGTTTATAACCATCTTGTGACCTGTAATCAAAATTCCCTAACTTTTATTCCAGGAATGATATGGAGTCATACGAATACATTCTGGAAATGTTTGTGAGTGTACTACAACTTTGTAGTTGAACTCCAGAAAATATTTAGCAATTAGCTGTGAGAAATATTTTAATTTGTATAGACTGGTCTGCTGAACCAGAAACTGGACAATGACCCAGTGTGCGAAGTTATCAACTCAAGTCGTTTTAGTTTCATACTCTTGTGTTAGTCCTCATGACCAGAGGTGATTACTCTACCTGTAGATTAACATAAAGTGTGAAACCCCAAGTGAAGTGTTTACTGGGCGTTATCTCTTAATTGAGACTGGTTTCGAATTTCTAATTTTTATTTACACCCTGCCTACTGCATTGTTAAGTGAAGCATATTACGGTCTTTGTTAGGATTTCAGTTGACTTTGCAACTTTGGATTTTAACCGTATTGCTCACTCTTGTAGCATGGAACACACTCGTTTTGAGGGTGAATCAGGTGCTTCTATTCGTGGTGGAAATGACTCAACTCCACCACAAGTGCCATCATCAACCGGATTGGCAGATGTCTTATCGAGGATGTCAGAGTCTCTTCAAGCATTGGTACAACAGGGTATACAACATGAGGCTCGACAACTTGATCAATCCCATAACTCGTATCTGGATTTCTTGGCGACTCAACCGCCAGTTTTCACGGAAGCAGTTGAACCATTGGAGTCAAGTCATTGGCTTCATTTGATTGAAGCCAAGTTTGAGTTACTCCAATGTGACGAGTATCAGAAGGTGTTATTCGCCTCTCAACAACTTCATGGATCTGCAGGAGCGTGGTGGTCTGAATATCTTACCACTCTCCCTAATCGTCATCGTGTGACATGGACGGAGTTCCGTGATGCTTTCCGTGCACGTCACATATCCTATGGGATGATTAAAACAAAGCTGGAGGAATTCATGGAGTTAAAGCAAGGAGAGATGAGTGTGTATCAATAATCCAAGGAATTCAATCGTTTGGCTCAGTATGCGCCCGAGTATGTGAATACGGAGGCGTTGAAGTGTGTATGTTTCTTTCGAGGGCTTAACGTCAAGCTTCGTTCTCGACTGGCATTATTCAATAACGACAACTATAATGACTTGGTCGATGCCACTATTGTTTAGGAAGATGCAACTCTTCGCTATAAGGCGGAGAAGAGAAAGAGGAACAAATCACAGGAGATGGTTTCTGAAGTTCCTCAGGAAGATTGGATGGTGTACCTATTATCGCCAGACCTAGGGAGTCAATCGGTGAGTCAAGCATCAGAACTTCAATGTGACCCTCAATTGTGGGAAGATGTTTATCCAGGACCGTCACAACATCAGCTAGCTCTTCCGACATCATCTTACGAAGAGCCTATTATCATACCGCGTGATACTACTTGTGATGTGGTTCTGTTGACACCGGAATGTCATGTTACCAAACAGGACAGCAGCCCCACGTCCTCTCATATGGCCAGGAAATCATTTGGTCAGCAAGGGAAGGCATCGCAGAAAGTGTGCAACGTTAATTATGTTGCGATTGAGGATGTTCCGGTGGGGGAACCTGTTTTAGCGGGTATGTTCAGTCTACGAGACCAGCCAACATGTGTGCTATTTGATTCAGGTGCCACACATGATTTCATCAGTGAAGAATACGTGGTCAAACATCAAATGACGACGACTACAATATCTTCAGTTTATCGGATTAATTCACCGGATGGTAGTATCACTGCCAACAAGATCATTGCCCGAGCACCTCTATGCTGGGATGGAAGGATTTATCCGACTACTCTCATCATGTTGGGTGGTCAAAAGATCGACATCATTTTGGGTATGTCTTGGTTGACACACCATGGAGCCTTCTTTGATATTGTCTCTCGTACCGTGCAACTGAATTCCAAGAATCATGGTCAGCATACATTGGTTCTGGATAATATCACATATTTACCTGCAGCGGTACATCACATTGAAGTTATTAAGTTGGAGGACATTCCAGTGGTATGTGAATACCCGAATGTGTTTCCAGATGATCTTTCGGGCATGCCACCAAAAAGGGACGTGGAGTTCAAGATTGAACTTGCGCTGGAAACTGTACCAATCTCGAGGAAGCAGTATAAGATGGCACCGAAGGAACTCGCGAAACTCAAGGAGCAACTGAATGAACTTATGTGCAAGGGTTTCATACGTCCAAGTTCATCACTTTGGGGTTGTTCCGCTCTATTCGTCAAGAAGAAAGATGAGACCTTGAGGTTGTGTGTGGACTATCGTCCACTCAATGCTGTCACCATCAAGAACAAGTATCCACTACCACACATTGACATATTATTTGAACAATTGGTGTGTACTAAGGTATTCTCGAAGATAGACCTTCGTTTTGGGTATCATCAGATTAAGATTCGACCAGAAGATATACCCAAGACAGCATTCTCGACGAGGTATGGGTTGTATGAGTATCTTGTCATGTCCTTCGGATTGACCAACACACCAGCTCACTTCATGTATCTCATGAATTTGGTGTTCATGCCAGAGTTAGACAAGTTTGTCGTGGTCTTCATCGACGACATCCTTGTGTATTCTAAATCGGAGGAAGAACATGCTCAACACATGCATATCGTGCTTCGACGATTGCAAGACCATAAGCTATATGCAAAGATCAGCAAATGCGAGTTTTGGATCAGCCAAGTTCCATTTCTAGGGCACATCATCTCAGTTGAAGGCATTGGAGTTGATCCAAGCAAGATTGAACAGGTACTTAAGTGGAAATCTCCAAAGTCCGTACATGAAGTTCGCAGTTTCTTAGGTTTAGCAGGTTATTATCGGAGGTTCATTCTAGGCATCTCGAAGATTTCTAAACCAATAACAGAACTTTTGAAGAAGGGAAAGAAGTATGTATGGACTAGAGAATATGAGGAAGGTTTTCAAACGTTGGTGAAATATCTCACAACATCACCAGTATTAGCTCAAGCGGACACAACCAAATCATTTGATGTTTATTGTGATGCATCTGAGATTGGCTTGGGATGTGTGTTGATGCAAGACAGAAGGGTGATTGCTTATGGATCACGGCAGCTTCAGAACCATGAGCAGCATTATCCGACTCATGATCTTGAGCTCGCTGCCGTGGTACTTGCATTAAAGATGTGGAGACACTATCTACTGGGCAACCTAGTGCACCTCTACACCGATCACAAAAGCTTGAAGTACATCTTCACCCAGAAGGATTTGAATATGCGACAGTGAAGATGGTTAGAGTTGATCAAGGACTATGAGATTTAGATCCACTACCATCCAGGCAAGGCGAATGTAGTCGCAGATGCACTGAGCCACAAGTCCCATGTCAATAGTCTTTCCATCACCTCAATCAAAGAAGAAAAACCGAGTCTCTACTTGGTTCCATATGGGGCACTCTACAATCTAGCTCTCATTCCTACCATCAAAGAAAATATTGTAGAGGCTCAGAAAGGAGATAGGGGAATGTCGCACATTTGACAAAGAATGGAAAGGGAGGAGATGAAATGTTTCTGGTGTGACAAGGATGGTACCATCTGATTCAAAAATCATATAGTGGTACCACGAGACATGGAACTCCGAAAGAAGATACTGGACGAAGCTCATTTGTCCAAGTATTCCATTCATCCGCGAAGCAACAAGATGTATCAGGATTTAAAGAAGAAATTATGGTGGACTCGGATGAAGAGAAAAATAGCAAAGTACGTATCCGAGTGTGATACGTGTCGGCGAGTGAAAGCCGACCATATGAAGACAGCCGGATAGCTTCAACCTTTAAGCATACCGGCTTGGAAATGGGAGGATATCAGCATGGATTTCAATGTTGGTTTACCTCTCACCTTCCGTAAGCACGATTCAATCTGGGTGATAGTTGATCGGTTGACTAAGTCAGCTCATTTCATTTTCGTCAATACCAACTATCATGCATCCAAGTACGCAGAGTTGTATATTACCAGAATCCTGTGCCTGCATGGAGTACCCCGCACTATTATTTCAGACCGTAAAATTGTATTTATTTTTCAATTTTGGGAACATCTCCACACAGCATTGGGTACCAAGTTGATTCAAAGCTCGGCTTACCATCCTCAGACTGATGGTCAAACTGAACGAGTGAACCAAGTGCTAGAAGATATACTTCGCGCTTGTGCCATCCACCATGGTAAAAACGGGGATGATCATCTACCATTGGCGGAATTTTCGTATAATAATGGCTATCAGGCTAGTATTCAGATGGCACCATATGAAGCTCTTTATGGCCGGAAGTGTCGCACGCCCTTGAACTGGCGTGAATTCGGTGGACGAGTGGTATATGACATCGACTTGCTGAATGAAGCCGAAGAACGGGTACGCATTATTCAAGCCAATCTCAAAGCTGTGCAGTCCCGTCAAAAGAGCTATGCAGACAAACGACGTCGACCCCTTCACTTCGAAGTCGGGGACCACATTTATCTTCGTGTATCCCCAGTGAAAGGGATTCATAGCTTCGCAGTAAAAGGAAAGCTAGCTCCACGTTTCATTGGGCCGTTCGCCATAATGGAACGATGCGGACCTGTGGCCTATCGGCTGGAGTTACCGACATCGCTTGCAGGGGTCTACAATGTGTTTCACATTTCTGAGTTGAGGAAATGTCTCAAGGCCCCAACAAATGTCCATATGGATGATTTGGAAGATCTCCAACCAGACCTTACTTACTCTGAGCATCCGACCCAGATCATTGATGAGAAGACTCGCACCACCAGGAGCCGCACCTTGCATTTCTACATGGTCTTGTGGAGAAACCACAATGCTGATGAAGCAACGTGGGAAAGCGAGGAGTATATTCGAACGAACTATCCGGACTTGTTAGCGGCATTTGTTCATTAGATCCTTCATTTTTCCTTCTTTTGTAATCTCGGGACGAGATTCTTTTAAGGGGGGATGTAAAATCCCACTTTTTCCTTCGTGTGAAGTTTAGTTGTAAGTTTTGTTATCAACTATAATGGAGATCACATATAGTTGTGCATATGAACTTGACCTCATCAAATCCTTTCTGCCAATCAGGTTTACATTTTATTAACATGGGAAATGGACTTCACCCATAAACCAAGAATAATTTAATTGACCTCTCTGCAAAGGTTGGGATTATTGGAATAGAAATTTCCTGAGCAAGTTATTATACAGTACCAAATAAATTCGAATTGAATGGGCTACTGTATATAATTGGTCCTGTCAAAAATTTTCAAATCAAAGGCTCTAAATTTATCCTTGCACTTCTAATATTTTAAATAGCTTCTCTGTAAAGTTTCAAGATTTTTGAAGCACGTCTTCAAATTACTTGGACACGTACAGAGGGTTTAATTATCGTCAATTTCGAATTTGAGCTTCGCATTTAACCTTGTCCAAATCAACTCAAAATTTTTTCTAAGACCCTTTATGGTTCAAGATGCTTTGTTTCAAAATTTGGGGATTTATGAACCTCAGTTACTATTTATTTCAATGAGGTTTGTAAAAAGGTTTGATTTCAAATTTGAATTTGAAACAAACTGTGTCCAAATTAAAATCGGATTGCAGATTTGGATTCCCCATATTTTTCTTATTCTTCCTGCCAATTTTGGTAATTTTTGGACAATGTTTGATGTGAGAATTTAAACCACCAGAGAAGAGAGGGAAAGCTTGTGGGCCCCACTTGACAGCCTCACCAGGGCCTGTGCCGACCTCCTCCTTCCTCCTTATCCCCTGTTGCTCACAGGATGACAGCACATGCAGCATGCAGACCACCTCTTGCTCTCATCCCTTCAACTGAAAGCATACCAAGTAAAGTCGTTGCTCTCTCTCACCTGTTGCACATGTTCTTTCTTTTTCACAGTCCAGAGAACACCTTGCTGCTTGTCGTGAGCTCCTGCAAGCTGCTGCTGGTGCCGAGCTTGCCAGCCCTGGCGCGTGTTCCCTGCTCCCTCCAGCATACAAGCAGCAGCGCATCTCCTCTAGTTCATCCCCGACGTGTACAGGAGGGCTGCGTGATGTTTCCGGCGTGCAGCGAGATGAAACCGAGCCGGCACTCTGTTTTTCGGCCGCCCCAAATTCCACCCCATCGCCCCGGCGATATAAGCCTCATCTCCTCCACTTCCTTAAAGCAAAAAGGTGCGCATACACGTTTACTAGCTTCTGGTAAAATTTAAGCCTCTCTTATAGATCATAGCTTCCGTATTTCGAGAATTACCGATGACACTTTTATAGCTTTGGAGCTCGGTCGTCATTTTAATTCGGTTTCTAGGTGCAACAATTCTTCAATCCGGTTACACAATATGATCATGGACTTCTAGCGCACCTCCATACCAAAAATCAGAATATTTAATCGAGTAATTACCCAGCTCTTCAACTTTTCCCCTTCCGCCATTGATGGGAGCTCGGGTTCACCGTCGAGATCTTATTTCAAGCCATTTCCTTTCCAGTTTGTGTGCTCTATCATGTTCCTTGAACACCTAGGATACTTCTAGACATCATTATGCATCGGTTTAACGCTAGGGTGGACCTTCTTGACATGGCCGCCGAGCTCACCGCCGCTGCGGCCGTTGCTGGCACCATTTTGTTCACATTGGCACCGGCAAACAATGTCTATTGCGTGTTCCCGGATGCAAGGAACAACTTTTGTTTTGGGGTCGTGGTCGTTTGATGCTTCTAGGAGCAGAAACGCCGACTGCCATTCGTGCCCTATCTGTGCGCTGGGCGCGAACTGAAGGGCGTGGCTGGAGGTTGAAGAAGATGCTGACAGTGGGCCCCACTGTCAGCCAGTCAACCATTTTTGCATTTCCAGAAAATTGTGCAGACTTCAAAAATGCATATCTCTCTGTAGACTACTCCAAAAATCTTCAAACAAATTTTGTTTGAAAGCCCTTGAGTTCTAGTTTCAGTTAGTACCAATTAGGTTTTATGAAAATCGTTTTTCAATTCTGGAGAATGCAAGCTTTACAAAGTAAAATAGAATTTTCCCAGCTGAAAATTCCAGTGGAAAATCCCCAAAATTCATATAAAATACTATATCCTGTTCATGGTTACCAGAAAAAGTTTGGAAGCCATTGAGACTGTATAACCTAACCAAATTTCAAATTCCCTTCTGTTATTCATTTAAATAATAGAACTGTAACCAGAGACTGAGTCAAACTTCTAAATTCAGTTTCTCCGAGTATCCTTGCTCTAAAAATCTTAATTAAAATCCTGTATAATACTTATGCTCTGGAATTTCAAGTTGTACAGTTAGTTTGGTATGAAAATCTGTATACTATCTGTATAATTCATTTTCCGTTTTCTCTCATTGAATTATTACAGATGTTCAGTAGAATTGTTGTGTCCCAAATTTGAACTGGACACTCCTTTAGCCATATATACTTACTCCTGTAAAAATTTTAGATTTAATTGACCTCGTCTCCTGGTCCAAATTCAGTTTACAATCTCAATGTTAATTGAAAAACTAAATTCAGTTATAAAATAATTCCAGAAATTCTTAGCAAATTTGAATTTAAATATCTCCTTCACAAATGCTTAGAAAATTATGAAACCAATTTTTCTAGAACCAGGACAAACTCCTCTATCATGATCATCAACTGATAGCTATGTTGAAGCTACAATTTCTCCTCTAAAATTTTGGGAAGGTTATTGCTTGCCATAAATTTAGGGACCACAAACTTTCTTGATCATATTCTGTTCTTTTCAAGAGTCTCTATCATAGTTCCTAGTATCCACCATAAAAGTCCCAAAGCCAATTAAGATCATTACCTTACAATGATCACTAGATGTTAGCTTATAAACCTTATATGTTTATTATTTTCAAAGTCATTCGTATATATATACTATATATGCATGTCATGTAGTTATCAAGATCAACGAAGAGTATCATTTGGAGGAGAAGGCTAGGGTGATCACTTGAAGTCCTTGGTGGAATCTCCAAAAGAAGACACTAACAGTTGATAGATTGTCGAGTCGCAAACCAAGGCAAGCCCCGGTTTGCATTTAAAAGCTTTACATAGTTTTGCAGTATTTCTCACATTACATCTTAAGTTTGATATGTGCATTACGTATAGGGTGATTGATACTCCACTTGCATGACCACAAATCCCCGGGGTTGGTTGGAACGGGTTACAGTTTGACCTGTAGTAACTGCTCTGCTAATCTATAGGAAATCCGGTAGAAGTCGAGTAGTTGGAATCTACTCGCGAGAGATTTAGAACATATCTCATAGGATTGGTTAGATAAACAATTGCTTGATATAATGAATCTGAGACCGGGCAGGGGATGGATAGGAAGCAACGAGATTGGAGTCTCGGGTGCATAGCCCTTCCCGTGTCATTTAAGGCCCGCGCCGTATGTGGCCCCGCTGAACAAGCTTGAATTGTACCAGCAACATACTGGATATATGGGCTCCAGCAAACTGACGTAGCCTGTTCACTGTAGTGTCGAAACTTATGCCGTTGTCTTCTGGGGGTGTGCCAGGAGGTGTGAACGTGCTAACGGAGCAACTTTGTGGTGTTTCATGTAGTGGCCTCTTGGGGGGACAGTAGAACTGGTTCGACATTGGAGTGACGAGTGAAAGGTTGCCATATACGACTAGTACTGAAGTGTTATGTAGGTACTGCTGTAAGTACTCGCTGGCGCTTCCAAAAGTGCGTATGTGTCGTGTTATCCGGGTGTGTCCTAATTGTAATCACCGTCCCTCGCGGTAATAGAGTACCACTTGTTCACTATGTCGTGACGTAGTAATCCACAATAGTCGAACATGCTATATATATTTGCTGCAATGATTATATTATGGTATTGCAACCTTGTATGGCTTAGAGATAGGACAATTAAAGTTTATGGTTTCCAAACACTTAACCTGAAATAGCATCATGTGGTTTGGGCATGTCTTATCATCGGCAAAGCATGTCTTGTTTGATTGTGGAGTCTATGATTGGCTGTGCCCATAGAATGTCATGTCCTACTTAAAACTAGACATAAGGATCCACTTGTAGGCGAGTCTATTATGCTATATCCTACCTATGCTTAGTCTATACCTTGCATGTAGTGTCTATAGTTAGTGAGACGGGTTAGTCTTGCTGAGCCTTATGCTCACGTTTGCAATTAACGAGTTTTGTAGGTTGTACGATTGACTAAGGGCACGATGACGATGCCGTACCCCCATCCGGGTTCGCGACCGAGTAGGAACCTTGCACACCGCCGTGTTCTTGAATGTGAGTGTAGCTATTGTGAAGCGTCCTAGGGCATGGACGACTTTGCTTCTGCATAGCTAGAGCTGAGAGCGTAGCTATGATCTATAGGATTCTTTCCTACACTTAGTTTTGTAAAAAAAAACTTCCGCTGTGTTTATGAATAAAAGTAATTGTTTTGTATTTCTGTCTCGTTCTTTTCATGTATACTATTGGGTGTCGCATAGCACGACACCACCCAATGAGATCCTTGGATGTCGGGACACCGGTTCCCACAACGTGTTACTCGGAACCGGACCTGCCTCCCTCGTATGGTTAGTTCCAATGACGCCACGTGTATCGTAAAACCGGAGCTACATTCCATACATAGGAAAGCTCCAGACTAGATACATGTATGGCACCCCCGGACCTGACCCCCGACAGAGGGAAGCTCCAGTACCGACACGTGTACAACAGCACCGGACCTACTCGTCCAAGACGGTAAGCTCCGAAGCTGCCACGCATCCAACTGCCGGACCTTCAACCTCAATAGGCAGATTGATGGACCTCTAACGGCTCGGACCTTCAAGGAAAATTAAATACTTCAAGACCTGATTATGTGTCATTAATGCTATCTCAATGACACAGGATCGGATGACCCTTAATACCTGTAACACCACTATCAAGGCGCGTTACCATGCTGTTAAGGGGAATTAAGTATATTAACTGTGTATTAAGCATCAGTAACCGCCAGGGCCACATGTCGGGCCAGGCTAATGATGTAACGGCCAGCCCTTGTACTATAAAAAGACTGGTCGAGCGATACACAAAGAGGCTTCTTCCAGACTGGCTAGGGACTCTAGATGCTGACTCGGACGCTGGAGTCTTTTTTGGACTCTCTCACACACAAGCGCTCAGACGCTCAACACAACAAAAACAACACATCCGTGGTGTAGGGTATTACGCTCAGGCGACCCGAACCACATAAATCCTCGTGTCAACTCACCATCTTATTCTGAATTTTCGCGCGCCCCAACCGAACTACAAAACTCCGCGGGCTACTAACAGTAGTACCAGGAGAATTGCCGCAACCAGACTCCGACAAGCCCAAATTTCGAAAATTCAAAGTTTTGTTAGGACAAAAATTTTGAATGTTAAAAATAATTAAAAAGGAAATGAGAAAAACAACTAAATTCAAACTCCATATGAGGGAATCCAAAAAAATAAACTTAGCTACTGTTTAAATGAAGTTAACATGAAGGATTTGAGTTGACCAATGGATTCCAAATATTCCAAATAGCATCCCTGCAAAGTTTCATAATTTTTTAAGCAAGTTTGCTATTTAATTCATAGCTTCATTGAATTCAACTCAAATTCAAATTCATATTGAATTCAAAGGAAACTTTGTCAAATTAATAATCTGATTCCAGAACAATTTCTACACCTCCAAATTTGTGTACCATAAAATATCTAGAATTTTTTGACACAAGTTGGTGGAAGAATTCAGTGTCCAGAGAAGATAGAGATGAATTGAGATGTGGGGCCCACTGGTCAGTGGGTCAAATTCGCCCCTGCTCTTCCCAGGGTGCCACCTCCCGGCATGCAACTGCCACAAAGCTGCTTGCACTGTGGAGGTCGCCTCCAGCTGCCCCCAGCTCGCCTTGAACTCCTTATCACCTCCTCAGTCCCCAAGTCGAGCCTTTCTTCTCTGTTCTTCAGCTGGGCGCAGAAACTTCATCCCGGCGAGTTCTCCCCCCCCCCCCCCCCCCCCCCCCCCCCCCCCCCCCCCCCGTCCACCAACGAGCAATGGTATGGCTCCAGTTTCTTCGCCCTGGGTTATTCCCCAACCTCCTGCGCAGCTCCTTGATCATTCTCCTTCACAGTTTGAGGCTCCCCATCGACGGGTTTGAAGATTTTCGGACCACCGGCGTGCTCCTCTGTTCTTTCCGCCCTCTGTCCCTCGATGCCCCGGTGATGCAAGCATCATCTCCCCTCTGTCCTTGAAGGAAAAAGGTGCACTTACGTGTAGAACATGCTCATAAGGTTTCAGCCCATGCCATGCTTCCTAGCCCCTGTATTTCCATTTCTTCCGACAATCTTCAAGTATGACTATAGTCTGTTCGCACGTGAAATTCTTTTTGCACAGTTGTTTATTCCTTGTGCACCTGTTGTATGTTGTTTTATATGGCCAGGAGCATCACCTCGAACAAGATTCATCAAGTTTCATCAAGTATTCACGACAGAATACAATTTTTCCCCAACCGCCGGTCCTTCCCTCTTCTGTCCATCGGCGCTACCATTCTCCAAGCCATTTCTCTCCTTCCTATGGCCAGATTCTTGTTCCCCATGCTTCCATGAAGCATCCCGAGGTATCCCCGATCGGTTTGGCCCACCGTAGGGCTCGTCCAACATGGCCGAAACCCTAATCGCCGCCGCCGCTGTCGCGCTGCCATTTCCGGCCACCTATCACCGTCGAGGACTGCACGACCGTGTTCCTCGTACGATTTTAAGTGGGGGCGGCGAGATTGGAGTGCCGCCGTGCCCTGGAGCGGGCTGCGGCGAGGGGCCGCCGTCGAGCGCCGCCGCGCACCATCGGAACTGACGGTGTCGCGAGGTAGAAGACGAACCGACGGTGCGCGAGGTAGAAGACGAACCCCGCGGGCTCCGGCTGTCAGCCAAAGAAGCGGCGCGCCCGGATCAGCTACGGCTCGGGGAACGTTTGTGACCACGCGGTTAACCCAGTAACTCTCCGTGTTGCCGCCCAGCGATTGGTCCATTTTAAAACCCGTGGGCCCCCTGTATTATTCAAACATTTCCCATTTGAAATTTATTCCAGATTTTGCCCCAACTTCGAAAATCTATAACTCCTAGGATAGTTGTCCGAAAATTCCCAAATAAATTTTGTTAGAACCAGCATGAAGAGTACTTTCCAGTGGTGCACTTGGATTTGAATGAAAGTCCATATGAATTTCTCCATAATTCAAATAAGCAAAATGCTTATAGAATTAATTCCTATAGTTCTGCTCAAAAATACCAAATTTTCCATACCCTTTATTTGAATATCCTTGAACTCCAGTAAAAATGTAAGGGTCATTGGACTTCATTTACATGGTCTGATCACCTGTGTATTCTCTATGCACATAAAAATAGCCAAATTCATTTAAAAATTGTACAGAAACTTGTGCAAATTTCTAAATTGAATATCTCTCAGTATAAAGCTTCAAAAATTGTCCAACAAACTTTGTTGTTTTTGTATTTATCCACACTAATGAGAACTACAACCCAATCTTCATGAAAATGCCTAGATTTTCCTGTAGAGCCCTTTAAGGCAAAAAATCTTTGATTTTTATCTGCTGATTCACTTCATAACAAATCTGAAATTTTGCCAAAACGTTCCTTAGTAAGTTTAGGAATTCCTGTAAAAATTTCAGCTTCATTGGACTTTATTAACCTATTTCAATCTGAAGATGTTCCTATCTGGTCATAGAATAACCCAAAAACAACAGAAACATTTCAGTAAATTATCCCATCTTGTAAATTCAATATCTCACAGTATAGTGTTTAGAAAAATATGAAACAAATTTTCCTAGAACCAGTGAGACCCCTTATGTATGGTACAACCACTGGTAGCCATAATAGACCTCCATAATTATAAACAAAATCCAGAGAATGCTTTTACTTGTTGGAATTTTAGAGACAACAAGCTTCCTTGAACATCTCCAAATTTTGGTCCAGATCTTCCCCATATTACCTAGTGTCCCCTGTAAAAATTCTAGATCCATTAGGCTTAAATTAATATAATTAACTGTCTTTCCTTTGAGCTATAACATAATACCGATATTGATTAACTTGCATAATTCTTTGCATATCGATTAGTTGTGGAGCTCAAGAGGATCCCAAAGATACTTGAAGTCATACCTCTGGAGATTAACATTGATACTGTCTCGCAACCAGGCAAGCCCTGGTTTGAATTTAAGCGCTATTACAAAATTTTGATTTGTATCACCTATGTCTAGGGTGAGTATTGTGCATTAGGGCTAAGGTGATTGAAAACCCACTTGCATGACCAGATAAACCTATGAGTATTTGGTTAGTTGTCAAGTCATCGTGTAGACTATGTTATGTTAAATGTTGTATAGGATTCGGTTGAAGTCGAGTAGTTGAAATCTACTCGCATGGCTATGATTTTTTTCACACGGGATTGGCTCAAAGAGAATGAAGTAGTAATCAGAAAATGAGACCGGGTAGGGGTGTAGGATGCAGCAAGACGTGGTCTTGGGTGCATAGCCCTGCCTGTGTCAGTTAAGGACCGATCTGTATGTCGTTCTGCTGAGCAAGTTCGAACTGTACCAGAGTCATACTAGATATATCGGGTCCAGAAAACCGATGTACCTTGGGAAGCTTTTGCTGAGACTTTTTCGATCGCCTCAGGCTTTCGGCCGCAACACAGTAGACGAAAACTCGCTCATGACATCTTCATAGCGGAAGGGTGCACTGTGACTGGCGATACTGTCCTAGACGATTGAATGGATTCAACTTGGGTGGAACTTGAGAAAGGTGGCTGCGTACGACGTCCGTGGAGTGCACCGATGTGACTTCCAGTATGGGCGTACGTGTTGTGTATTCCGGGTATCATTTATTCGAATCACCGTCCCTTGCGGTTATGAGTACCACATGTTCACCGAGTTGTGACGTAGCTAAATACTTCCACTTGAGATGAGAATTAATTGCTGTTTTTATGAACATTATATTATCATGGTATTGCTATTTTGTATGTATTAGTATAGTGCTCACTAAATTTAATTTCCACCTTGAGAATGCAGCATCGTGATGAAGCGTTTCTTGTTTGATTGTGGAGTTACGATGTTGCTCCGCACAAGGTTTAAGCTGCTGCTATAAATCTGAAAATAAGGAACCACAATTAGGCGAGTCCGTTATGCAAATCTGCCTTCCCATGTTCATGTCTTACCCTCATGTAGAGTTTCATGTTAGGTGAGACGGTTAAGTCTTGCTGAGCCTTCGTGCTCACGGTTGCTATATAAGTTGTTTTGCAGGTACCAACCTCTGTGCTTATGCTTATGGTTGTCCGATGAGACTCTGGACTCTCTGTGTAATATACTCATGTGGAAACCATGCTGCTGCTGGTTGGTTTTCGTGGCTAGTTAGGAGCATCTGTGGGCTGGAAAACTTCTCTTTTGCTTATTAGACTGGAGTGCGAGAGTTATAATCTTATCCTCCACTATAGTTTATTTTTATAAACTATTTGTAAACTGATTTTCTTTGTAAATTTCAATAAATGATTTATGTAATACGCATTCCTTTACATGTGGGTTGTTGGGTGTCACATCGCACGACACCACCCAATGCGATTCCTTGGAAGTGTGGACTCCGGTCCCCACAGACGTGGTATCAGAGCCGCATTGAGAATAGCACACTAAATAAGGATCATATTACGAGAAAAACATAGGACATGGCAAGGATACGGTACTAGTCCCACATAAGGATTATAGTAGCATAAGTTATTAAGGTGGCAAATCTATACTATGTGTTATTATATTATGTAACGACGCTCCGACCTGAGGTAAGAGGTAAGGTACGCCGCCGCAAGCGGGTCAATTGCGGTAAGCTCACCATGCGAGAGGTAGCATGGAAATCTTTTCGTGGATTTGCACGGAAGAGTCAATATGAGTATCTGAAACTTTCCATAGTTCTGAGAACAAATGACACGCACTACCCCAATGTGCTTCAAAGTTAGTGGGAGCCCCCGTCAGGTGGGACATAACCCGATGCGCCTCCTACTGGTGCAGCACTATGCAAAGACATGGGACCCCGTCGGGAGGTAGAAAACCCAGTTATGTACCTCGAGACGTGGCTTGACTCGGCCCGGCCCGTATGAAATGATATGGAACGAATGTTATTACTTTCATATATATTATTGTGACTGTTTGCCCGTACGGGCTGTGTCGTACAACACCATATGATTGATCAATAGTTTGTGTGTAGTAACAGGTACACTGACCACGTGATCGTATTGCATTTAGAAATCGTTTGTGAGTGAACGTCATTAAGGCCACCATTGAGACATATGTCGGAATACCGGCTTAGAATTTTTACTTTGTGAGGCACGTAGTACCGACATATACGCCATTGATGCATTAACCACTTTTCTGTAAAATGGAACTGAGAAGACGTAATACTACTTATATTGGCTATCAAGCTCCATGTTTGAACTAATTTTTCATATTTGCAGTAGGCTTTGAAGTCTCCAATTCAAAAAAACAGAGTGTTCTGTTTTGTGCCGTAAGAAGACCTGATTTGAGAAACCATACCTCCAAGTAGAAAACTCCAATGAATGTGTACAATACATCGATGGAAAGTTTAGGAAGTCCTTTAAAACTGTTATGTTCAACTCCAGAACTGAATTTCCATCTAACCTGTTCAAAATTTCAATGTTCCGAAGCTGCCAAACTGGACAGAAACTGAACCCTCTCTGGATTCCTGATTGTTTTCACCATATCTCACTCCAGAAATTTCGAACCGGGTCGTGCAAAACATTTCTGGAATCCTTCTAATATTTATTACAAATTTGTAGTTTGTGGCTTTTGTAAATTCTGCTGTTTTATATCTGGAAATTGTGTCCCAAATTCAGCATAAACAAAGGAGATGCTGTTAAAATTTTTCCAGAAAGACTGTCAGGTTTACAATACCATATCTTCTCAACCAGAAACTATCTGGAGGCAAACCAATACTTTTCGCAGAGTTCATGAATGTGTACTTCAACTTTGTAGTTCACCACAAGATCTGATTATCCCATTTACTGTGCTAAATTTGTGTTTGAGTACAAACTGGTCAGGTTTCAACATAAACTTTATCGGTTTGACATAATTTGGTCTTGTTATGAATCTAGTCCTCGAATTCACGTCGAGAAGTTTCGTAATGGATCATTTGTCGTTAATAAACTATTTACCAGTGGTATTGATGATTCGACCCACTCGAACCTCTTTTCTTTTATGGCCATGTTTGTGTCATATTGAAAATAAAAGTGTGTGTTCGCAAAATAACACGCATAACGTCTCGTCACGACCAACAATAGTGGAAATGAACTTCGATCCAGGGAGTTCATTATTTTGGAACTTGCTATTGTAACATTGCTCCAGGGATGATGTATTGTGTATAAAGTTTATACTTTATCAATATATGACCGTTATGCAAATTTTGTTATCAATACACACACTATTGTTTTCATCCTAGTGTGATCTTGCAATACCACGTCTCATGTTGCATTAATGACTGTAACTGCAGAATGGTGCGCACTCGCACAACATACGAGGTTGGTGGTTCAAGTCAGGGAGGGGATGACTCCCGAGTGCCGGAACAACCGGCGCAACAGCCACCTCCATCTCCGCTTACTTTCGCAGATGATATCGCAGCCATGCTGGGTTCGCGCGACGAGCGGACCGAACTGCTGCGAACCCTCATGCATATTACATCCAATCAAGGGTGACGTCAAGCCGAAGGCAATCGTCAACCTCAGGAAGCAACCTATAAAGAATTCTTGGCGACTGCACCCCCCTTGTTCAGTGGTGGCGGTGAACCTCTACATGCGGTCCATTGGCTCCGCACCATTGAAGCTAAGTTCGAACTGCTGCAGTGCAGTGACCCTATGAAGGTTTTATATGCGGCACAACAACTGCATGGCATCGCTGGTGCTTTGTGGGCAAACCACATCGCCCCCTTGGCCGTCAGACCACAAGTCACTTGGACAGAGCTCCGAAAGGCATTCCAGGCCTATCTTGTTCCTCCTGCCATTGTGAGAAGGAAGCTTCAGGAATTTCTTGAGTTGAAGCAAGGAGAAGTGAGTGCTCAACAATACTCCAAAGTCTTTGTTAATCTAGCACAATATGCATTGGACTATGTGAGTAATGAGGATCAGAAGCAAGAGTACTTCTACGGGGGTCTAAGCCCATGTCGAAAGACAAGCTTGTATTATTAAATCATGGCTCGTTCAACGCTATTCTTAATGCCGCTATTACGCTAGAGGATGCCACACGTGAGCAAATCGTGGAGGAGTCAAAGAAGAGACTTGCTGTGCAGGACAGCACACATAATGTTCCTCAGAAATACCGTATGGTGTATCGATCACCATCCGGGTAGATATGGCAGCCGGCTGCACAACCGAGTTCGTATTGGAGTCGGCCGTTTGGAGTATCAGATTTCCATCCAGCAGTACATCAATAGCAAGAACAGTCACAAATTGTTCCAGGGGCATTTATCTTGCGGCGAGATGCAGGACAATTCAGGCCTCAAGTCAGTGGGATGTTGAATCAGTATAGGTGTTCCGCATGTGACCGTGTTGCACTATACCAAGGATTGCCCAGAGAAGATATTGAGCATCAGGCAAGTACTAGTACAATGGTGTATTCAGTCCCGTATTAACCAAGATAAGACAGCACGGCAAACCGGAAGTGTTCAACACATAACAATTGAGAGTGTTCCGGAGGGAGCACCGGTGTTAGCGGGTATGTTTGCTATCAAAGACATACCCGTCCTCATCCCCTTTGATTCCAGTGCTACCGAAAATTTTATCAGTAAATCATGTGTGGATCAGCACCAATTATCCACCAATACTCCCAAGAAAAGTTATCTTATAAGCTCACCGGGTGGAAGTATCTCGGCTAGTCAGATTGTTCCCCGAGCAGCTTTATGTTTGGGGGGCAAAATATATCCAACGTTGCTGATTATATTGGATGGACAGAAGATCGACATAATATTGGGGATGTCATGGTTGAACCATCACGGTGCTGTTCTTAATATCGGTACCCGGACTATCCAAATTGACTTTCCGATGCATGGACAACATGAGCTGTTTTTAACAGTTTGGAGCAGGACAGTGCAGCTATATATAACACGGAAGCAACTAAACTTGAAGATATTCCGGTGGTCCGTGAGTATCCTGATGTGTTTCCCGATGATTTACCGGGCATGCCGCCCAAACGGGACGTTGAGTTCAAGATTGAACTTGTACTGGGAACCACACCGATTTCTTGAAGACCGTATTGAATGGTGCCTAATGAGCTAGCTGGATTAAAGGAAAAATTGAAGGACCTTTTGGACAAGGGATTTATTTGCCCAAGCTCATCGCCTTGAGGCTGCTCAGCATTGTTTGTCAAGAAGAAGGATGAAACATTGTGGTTATGCGTGGATTATCGACCGCTCAACGCCGTGACTATAAAGAACAAGTACCCGCTGCCCTGCATCGACATTTTATTCGATCAACTTGTTGGTGCGAGGGTGTTCTCAAAGATGAATCTTTGGTCTTGATATCATCAAATCAAAATCCGACCGGAGGATATACCGAAGACGGCATTCTCGACGAGATACGGATTATACGAGTATCTCGTCATGTCTTTTGGTCTCACAATGCTCCAGCTCACTTTATATACCTCATGAATTCGTATTCATGCTGGAGTTGGATAAATTCGTTGTGGTCTTCATCGACGACATATTGGTTTATTCCAAGTCAGAGGAAGAGCATGCTGAACATTAGCCCATTGTGTTACAACGGTTGAGTGATTACAAGTTATACGCAAAATTAAGCAAGTGTGAATTTTGGATCAGCCATGTGCCATTCTTGGGGCACATTGTTTCCGCTGAGGGCATCACTGTGGATCCAAGTAAAATTGTTCAAGTTCTGAAATGGCAATGTCCTAAGTCCGTACATGAAGTCTGAAGTTTCCTCGGTTTAGCGGGATATTATTGGAGGTTCATCCCGAGCTTCTAAAAAATCGCTAAACCAATGACGGAGCTGCTGAAAAAGGGCACCAAAAATATTTGGAGTTCAGCTTGTGAAGAAGCGTTCAAGACATTAGTACATCACCTTACAACAGCCCCGATTCTTGCTCAGCCAGACACGACAAAACCATTTGACGTTTATTACGATGCATCTGGCATCGGACTTGGTTGTGTTTTTATGCAATAAGAACGTGTGGTTGCATATGGATCTCGACAACTCCGAAACCATGAGCAGCACTATCCGACTCACGACCTTGAGCTCGCTGCCGTGGTATTGGCATTAAAAATGTGGAGGCATTACTTGCATGGAAATCTTGTTCACCTCTACACCGATCACAAGAGTTTGAAATATATTTTCACGCAGAAGGAGCTGAATATGAGACCAAGAAGGTGGTTAGAGATGATCAAGGATTACGAAATTGAAATTCACTACCACCCCGGTAAAGCGAACGTGGTTGCCGACGCCCTTAGTCGGAAAGCTCATGTCCACAACATCACCATGGCTGAAATGGAAGATGAGGAACCAAGTCTATATATGATTCCATATGGGGCTCTCAATAATCTTGCTCTCATTCCCACCATCCGAGAGGAAATTATTGAAGCCGAAAAGAAGGACAAGGGCATGTCACACATACGAGAAAGAGTGGACAGCAGGTAGGTAAAATGTTTCCAGAAAGATAATCACGGTACAATATGGTTCAAGGACCGAATAGTTGTACCCCAAGATGTCAAGCTCTGGAAGAAAAAATTGGATGAATCTCACATGTCAAAATTTTGTATTCATCCGGGCAGCAATAAAATGTATCAAGATCTAAAGACCATGTTTTGGTGGACACGAATGAAGCGGGAAATAGCAAAGTACGTATCCGAGTGTGATACGTGTCGGCGAGTGAAAGCCAACCACATGCGGAAAGCGGGACATCTGCAACCGCTGAATATTCTGGCATGGAAATGGGAGGATGTGAGTATGGATTTCATCGTTGGAATGCCACTCACATTCTGGAAGCATGATTCGATTTGGGTGATAGTCGATCAACTAACCAAATCAGCACACTTCATCCCGGTAAATGTCGGATTCAATGCCAAGTAATATGCGGAGTTGTACATATCAAGAATCTTGTGTTTATACGTCATTCCTTGCACGATTATTTCAGATTGAGGCTCGCTGTTCATTGCTCGTTTCTGGGAGGAACTTAACTTCTCGTTGGGTACTTGTCGGTGGTTTTGATCCGGCAGATCTCCCGACACTACTAAAGTGTTTGTGGAGTTTGAAGTTTGGCTTGGGCGCGCAGATATTCAATGTAAAATGACACAAGAGACACGAAGGTTTACGTGGTTCGGGCCGCCTGAGCATAATACCCTACTCCATGGGGTGTGTTAGTGTTGTATTGGATGTATGAACTCAACTCAGTGCGCGATCAGATCAGAGCCTAGAGAGAGATCCGATCAGTCGGGTGAGAGCGTAGAGTGAGCGCGTAGATTGAGCGCGTGTCCTATGTATCGTCGGCCTGTCCTTTTATAGTACAAAGACAGGCCGTTACAAGTTGGCTTGGCCCGACATGTGGCCTCGGCGGTTACTAATATTGATACACAATTGATGCGCTTAATTATCCTTAATGACCGAATTACGGGCTTTGACAGCATCGTTACTGGTAATTAAGGTCGTCCGATCGTGTGTCATTAATATAGTATTAATGACACTTAATCGGGTCTTGAAGTCCTTGATTCCCCATTAAAGATCCGGAGCCGTAGTGGAGTCTACCGGAGGTTTGAGGCTGAAGATCCAATGGTAGGACATGTGGTAGCTCCGGAGCATGCTGTGAGGAACAAATAGGTCCGGTGCCACCAGACACATGTCAGTTCCGTAGCTTCCCTCGGTCTGGGGTTAGGTCCGGGGGTGCCATTATGGTACATAGCCCGGAGCTTCCCCCTTGCGGGCGGTAGCTCCGTTTTGATGATACACGTGGCGACCTTGAGACTAACCATATTGGGGAAACGGGTCCGGTTATGTCTGACATGTGGGCCTCCGAATGTCTTCAAATCAAGTAGTTGACATTTCCTTGAGATCTTTGCAATCTCAAGGGGTATACGATACCCAGGGTACCGACAGTGGCCCCCTGGGCCCACCTCTGGGGAAGACCCCTTGGGTGAAGTCATTCCTCCAGAGGTGGGTCCATCCTTCGACTTTTGAGCTGAGTCTTCAAAAGTCTTCAGATGTGCCGTTGGCGATAGTTTTTGAGTTAAATGCTCGCCGCGTGGCACGTCTCGGGTGCGGCAAATGATATCTTTGGCGTGCGGATCTCACGCAATTGAAGGTCACTAGTTCTCGATACGAAAATTGTATCGGTTCCGCGCGCCTTGTCAGGCCGCCGCCTTCGGGCTTCCTGCCTTCCATGATGACAACCGTTCACCTGGGTAAGAACCTCGACTTGATCGTCGGGGTGGTCTCTGGCCCTCTTGTCATTGGCAGGGTGAAATTTTTGAGTAGTATCTTCGACTTCCCTGCGGTTTCCATCCAAGCATTGCGAGGGCTTACTTAAGAAGGAAAGCGTACACCGTCTGGTGTTCTTTACGCCTCTCATCTGATCTTGCGCTCAAACTCCCAACTTGTGCTTTCTTTTGCTCTATTGCCTCGCTGTGCCGCAATGGAGTTGGGTCTCCGCGAGAGCCGCTTGAAGACCGAAGGTGACCTGAAGAAGGTCTGGGCCCTCATGGGGTGGTCCCCGGACTTCTTCAACCGCCTGGTCCGCGTCGGGGAGAGCTCCCGTTCGAGAAGGAGCACGCCGGCGAGATGGTGTACTTCTCTTCGTACGCCATGGTGGGGTTGATCCCACCTTTTTCCTCCTTTTTCTTGATGCTGCTAGACTTCTATGTTCTGCAGCTGTACCACCTTGGCCCCCACTCAATTCTTCTAGTGTCTGTCTTCGTCCACTTCTGCGAAATGTGGGTGGGCATCCCCCACTGCATTGAGCTTTTCCGGACCTTCTTCACCGTCCATACCACCGGTAGGAGTAATGAGTACCTTGGCTTCTACTACTTCGTGAAGCGCAAGAATTGCCCATTCAAGTACCTCCGGTCATTTCCCTCTGGAAAGTGGGATGATTGGAAGAAGGACTGGATATTCATCTGGGTGGAGGAGCACGAGAAGCTGGAGCTGCCCGAAGGCCTCCCCAACATTGACACTGTAGTCTGGAGTGAGGCTCCGGTGTTGTTAGATGCCTTCAACCCTGCTCTGACCAGGATCCGCCATTGTGTGGAGGGAGGATTAACTCCTCAGGATGTATTTTGCAATTTCCTGGTCAACAGGTGGGCACCGCTGAAGAGGAGAGAAAAACTCGCTTGGGCCCCCAATAGTGTGATGGACGACGACCGGTTCGTGACCGGACTGAAGTCCAACATGGAGGGGGCGACCTTGAAGTTTCATCTCAAGAATTTCCAGCACGGCATCGACGTTGCGGGTGATGACTTGACCCCGCCACTAGCTTTCCTCCCTCTGAACATGGAAGTAGAGTTCAGCAGGGAGCTCCGGCGGACGATGTCGGTGCTTGACGACCTTGGTATCATCGAGAGAAGATCGACCTCCAGGGTGGTGATCCCTCGGGTTTCTGAAGGTGGCTCCGACCCTGCCCCCAAGCAAAGAACCGAAGTCGTCGCCAAGGGCAAGGAGCTGGCGGATGAACCCTTGAGCCGGAAGAGGAAACTGAAGCATGCAGACGGAAGGTCCGTCAGGCCTGCATCCTCTGCATCAGCTCCTTCTCCCCGGAGGGGGGGGTCCTCTACAACTGCGGCGGCTGTGCTCGCAGCAGCGTCTTCCCGGGGTGCTAGCTCCGGGCATGTGACTCCAGCACCAGGGCCAGTTGAGGCCTCTGGGTCCGGAGGTCCTTCCCGGTCGAGGGGGGCCTCGACTAAGGAAATGCCCGCGGCTGCAACAAGTTCCGGGGGGGGGGGGGGGGGGGGGGCTTCCGGAGCTACCACGCCGACGACGGCTATGGTCAGCCCATAACACCCGGGAAAGAGATTCCGTGCAAGCTGGTGCGGAAGCCTTCCGAGGTAATTTTTAATCTTTACCTCAGACAGTTGTTTTGTTGTAATAACTATTTTTTAAGTTTTTTTATCCATCATCTGCAATGTCCCCAAGAAGAGGAGTGAGGCTCCACCCTCAGCCACAGCAGCTTCTGCTCCTGTCCTGGAGCCGCCCCAAGTGGTGGCTGAAGCTGCGGCAGCTCCGGCGCCAGCTGTCATGGTCATGGACCTCGACTCATCCCCCGAGACTCCCGTGGTAGCGTCGGACCACGGGAGAGAAGATGCGCCAGCGGCACCTGCCCCGAAGGTTGAAGCCCCGGGTCTTGATGCTGAGATGATGGAAGCTCCGGCCGTTGAGCCGGAGGAAGCAGTGATGCCGGCCCCAGAGCTGGAAATTGTCGAAGCCCCGACGGTTGAGCCGGAGGTTATTGAAGTCCTGGAGGTTGGGCCGGCTACCTCCGAAGCTCCAGCCTCAGAGCCGGTTGCCACTGAAGCTCTGGCTACAAAGCCGGTTGCAGTTGAAGACCATCCAGCGCCTGAGCCGGTTGAGGCTGAAGCTCTGGCCTCAGGGCCGGTTGTTGCAGAAGCATCAACACTCGAACCCATGGTGGTCGAGGTGCCAACATCCGAGCCACCAGCGGAGGAGGAGCCCAGGCCGGAGCCTGAAGTTGCCCCTGCTCTGGAAGTGATGACGGCAGAGGTGCCTGCTGCTGGGCCAGGGTGCCCAGATGAAGTCGCTGGCCCCCTGCCTGAGGGGGCAAATGAAGACCTGGCGGCAGGGCCTTCGGAACCACTTCCAGAGGTCGGAACTTCTTCTGCGGGACCCTCCTCGGTGGCGACTGAGGCTATCCCGGAGGATGGCCCTAGTGCCGTGGAGGCTTAGGGGACCACTCTTGTAGAGTGGGACCCAATTTTTGTAAGCGAGAATCCGCTGGAACCAGCGGAGGAGACCCCAGCAGGTCTGGACCCTATTCCCCTGTCGTTGTCCATTGACAACGCTTGCTCCAGTCTGCGTCATGTCCAGCTGGCGTTCTACCACGACAGCAAGGCTCTTGAAGAGGAGCGCCAAATCCTTAGGCGGTGGCATAATCGGCTCTACTTTGAGATCAAGCTGGCGCAGTCGAGGCTGGCAGACGACAAGGAGTGGATCAAGCAGGAGAAGGTCCGCCTGGAACACTGGGGCAAATTGTTGGATGATAGGGAGAGCTTGACTCATGCCCTCGATGCTCAATCCCGGGCCATTTATGAGCAGACCAAGGCAGCTAATAGTGTGGCTGATGATCGCCAAGAAAGGCTTGAAGCCATTAACACTACTCTCATCAAGCGTCGGGAGGCACTTGAGGAGAGGGAGAAGAGGATCGAAGATGAAGAGCAAAAACTCCTAGAGCTGCGGGATGACATCTTGAAGAGGGAGGAGGAGCTCGCCGAAAAGGTGGCTCTGGCTGACAAGGGCCTCGAGGAACGCTCCATGAAATTGGAGGAGCGTTTCGTTGAGGAGGAGGAGAAGGCCTGGGTGCGAGGGCAGGAACTCTACCAGCAAGAGTGTGCCATCGATGCCAGGGAGAAGAAAGTTAGGGGCAGGGAGAAGGACCTGGTTGACCACCGGAACAAGATCTACCTACAGAAGGAGGAGCTCAGAAAACTCGAGAAGCAGGTTGCCGAAAAGATTGAGAAAAATGCCAAAGAGGTTGAGCGCCTTGCTCGTGAGAATTCTGAACTGGCGGCAGCCAAAAGATCTTTGGAAGAACTGAAGGGCTTGAGGGCTGCAGACTCCTTACAGGTTTGGGAGTTCCTGAGCAAAGCCAACGATGCGCTAACATCGATGGGCTTCAGTCCCGTGCGTCCGGATGATCCGGAGCCGGAGCAGGACCTGGCGTTGCAGGCGTTGAGCTCGGCTGGTAGCAAACTCTCCAAGGTGGGTGATGTCATCGCGGACCAGTTGAAGGTTGAGGGGCAGTCCCTTGCAAAGAACGTCGCAGAGTATGTGCTGACATGCTACATCAGCCGAGATCCCCAATTTCCTCTGGACCCGGTGCTTGAAGGTCCCATCGAAGGAGAAGGTGAAGCCACCCGAGCCAACGTGTCGGAGGTTTCTCAGAAGGTCGCCCATTTCTTCCATAGGGTCTAGGACCATCCCTGTAGCTCCCACTTGTATTCTCTCTTTTTCTTCCCCAATTTTGTAATCCCTTGTCTCCAGATGAATGAAATCCACAATTTGTTAATGAATTTCATTTTTTGTCTTCAACACTTTTGTATTCACTTGGCCCCTTGGTAGATGTACACAATTTGATTGTGAACATGTACCAAGAGGATATTGTGTTATGTTGAAGACTCGTTTGCTTTGAACTTGTAGAGTGTAGGTCCGAAGTCTTCGATACTGAAGGCCCCCTTAGGTTGTCGGAGCTCAGAAGCTCCGGCTGTAGGATCGAAGAGCACGTGAAAAGCTACCAGGGGGGGGTGAATGGTAGATTTAAAAATCTTACGCAGCGGAAACTATAAAACCCTAATCCCTTCGGTAGAAA
This sequence comes from Tuctoria greenei, assembly GCA_036927565.1. Taxonomy (NCBI): domain Eukaryota; kingdom Viridiplantae; phylum Streptophyta; class Magnoliopsida; order Poales; family Poaceae; genus Tuctoria; species Tuctoria greenei. Next base: position 205,784,432 of record JAYESD010000001.1, read on the forward strand.
GACGATCTGTTAAAGAAATCGTGTATGAGACTAATCTAAACGTGTTTCACCGTGGCAAAAGTGATATAGATCAGAGAGAATCAAGTCATGAAGACAACACAAAAAGAATTACTCAAATCCGTCGAGAAAAACTCAAGTTATGATCGAAAGATCAGACTATGGTCAATCTGACCTACTCGAGAAAAACAGTTTCTGGAATGCTGAAAAGAAACTCGTGTAGAACAGAAACCACAAATCCAATGACTGTGAACTTTTGACAAATGATAGACAATCAAGTTGTGAAGACAACCCAAAAAGAATCACGTCAATTGGATCAGAAAAACTTGAGTTATGATAAAACCACCGACAAAAAGTAGTGCTGTCCAGAAACTCGACGAGTAAAACTTGTCTGGAACAAGTTGGACGAACAAGGCACAAAAGTTCCTTCAAACTATGAATTTTATTCAATATAACACAAGAGGAACAGCCCCAAAGTCGTCTCTAACGAGCTTTGGCCTTCCCTTGCTTATATAACCAGCCCTTAGGCCATCCCAATCTCAACTAGGACTCCAATCCTAATCCGATCACAATCGGAACTTTCCATAACTGCTTAGGACTCTTCTATACGCAGATAGAAGCAATCTTAAGACTTCCAAACACCTTAGGAACGTATCCCACATTCCTAAACAACTCAAATTCGTGATACACACGAAATCCTAACATAACCAACTCGATACTTCCCATACCGAGCCATAACCGACTCTGCCGCAGCCAAAGTCTTCAACCGATACGATCCGATCCTTCCGATCAGATCTTCCTTCCATAATCCGTCTCTAGAAGCATATTGCCACGTCATGCACCTCATGCATACGTGCGAACACCTTCCTTCGACCTTCATATGCACTGCCCTTGATTCAATCATCCTGCGTGACCTCCTGACCCGCTCAACCACAGTTCCTCCCGAACTTGGTTGTTGGAACCTCATCTCCTCCTGAGACTAGTCCAATGGATCCTGTCACCAGCAATGACTTGAACTCAAGCAACACCTGCACAAGAACAAACAACCAATCCATACGAGCCCAAGTCCTCGACTTGACTCACGTTAGTTCCGAACACAACACCTTACGTGAGAACCTCACATAAGCATGTTGCAAAACCACAGTAGAAACGATATCAACCGTATCATCCAAAACGCACCAAAAACTTAGCAAATGAAAACTAAGCAATCTTTCCAATCAAGTAAAGCAAGTACGAGACATTGCAAATGCAAAGCAGAAGCACTGCGGTCAAGTTCCGGACCTTGCCAGAGCAACCCGGAGCTTGAGCCGGAGCTAACAAGAGCTAGTAGAACCTAGCGCCGGAGCTTACCAAAACTAGTAGATCCTGGATCCGGAGCTTATCAAAACTAGTAGATCCTGGATCCGGAGCTTATCAAAACTAGTAGATCCTGGATCCGGAGCTTATCAAAACTATTAGATCCTGGATCCGGAGCTTATCAAAACTAGTCGGAACTAGTCAACCCAAAACCCGGAGCTAGACAAAGTACGTCAAAGCTTAGCATCCCGGAGCTAATGAAAATATGCCGGAGCTATCAAATATATGCCGGAGCTAAAGATAAAGCTCAACGGAGCTAACCAAAGCTGGTCGGACCTTACCAAGAAGTCGGACCTAGCATCAAACGTAACCGGAGCTACCCAAAGCAAGCCGGACCTATCGTCGGACCTTGCTGTAGCTCGGAGCTAGAGTCGGACCTTGATAAAAAGGTGTTTTGGTGATATTAAAAACTTTTATCATCAAAGCCAAGTGTATTCACTACAAGCCAATGTATTCAGCACACATAGGTCTTACAATCTCCCCCTTGATGAATGCATTGGCAACACCATTTAAAATTCCGAACATTGGCTTATTCACATAAAAGTTTTGAAAAAAATTTCTCCCCTTTTGTAAAACAAACGTAAATGAAAATCTCTCCCCCTTTATTATCTCTCCTTTTTTTTTGAATGTGTGATTAATCTCTCCCCCTTTGACAATGTATTCAGCAAGGTAAAAGAGAAATTTTAATTGTTATGAGATATAAACAAATTATCTCTCCCTCTTTAGTTGTTATGAGCATATTATAAGATATACATATAAACAAAGCTCATCCAAGTCATACTATCAAGTAACTTACACTATCACATCAATGAGATACATAATGTAGTGTAAGCCATGCTAGAAAGCAAGTGTGATTTTCAATTTTAGCAGGTCATGATCTCACAAACTCAACTATTTCAAAACCTGAAAGCATGACATTTGTTGCTGCAGTTTATTATTTTTCAAAGCATAAATTTAGATAATATGATATTTGCAAGAGATTATATGCTCATCTGCCTTATTCTAACCAACCAAGCCAAGCCTATGTCATTTGACAATCAGAAGCTTAAGGACATGGTTTTATTCATACACAACTTCTTCCAAGTTCATATCTAAGTGCAATGACAAGCCATCTCGAAAGAAGAAGTGCGATGCATGCATATTCTCTTGATCTTTTCTCAATTTATATTTGTTTATAAAAACTCAACATGTGAGTTGATTACTTGATAAATTCTTAATGATTAAAAGCATTTGTGAGCATGCAACAAGTTCAAAACAGCATGAAAGTTCGACCATGATCAGATTTAGTGTAAGTAATTATTCCAATTACTAGACATGGCAAAAACTACAAAAAGTATAACACGAGTAATGTAGTAAGAACTTTCAGCATGTAAAAGGAATCACAAAGTCATATATGTAAGAAATAATATGCTCATATTATTTTAATTTCAGATTCACACATAGACTTCCTAAGTTTCAAAAACCCCCCCTCAATTTAAGCCATGAGGATGCATAACCCCTATTTCACTATGAATGTAACAAAAACGAGTGAAATCCAAAGGTTTTGTAAAAATGTCAGCCAATTGTTGTTCGGTATCTACATGGTGAAGCACAATGTTTCCTTTTTCAACATTATCACGGAGAAAGTGATACCTAATGTCAATGTGCTTAGTTCTAGAATGTTGCACGGGGTTTTTAGCAATGCAAATAGCACTAGTGTTATCACAGAATAGTGGAACACTATCTAGATCAACCCCATAGTCCTTAAGTGTTTGAACAATCCAAAGAATTTGTGAACAAGCACTAGCAGCAGCTACATACTCAGATTCGGCTGTGGATTGTGCAACTGAACTTTGTTTTCTAGAGGACCAAGCAACAAGAGAATTACCAAGAAAATGACAAGCACCGGAAGTACTTTTCCTATCAATCCTACAACCCCCAAAATCAGCATCCGAAAAAGCTTTCAAAGAAACGATTGAGGAAGAAGGAAGAAAAATGCCAAATTCTTGAGTTCCATGTAAGTACCTAAGAATCCTTTTGACGGCTTGACGATGTGAAACACGTGGGGAAGCTTGAAACCGTGCACAAAGACATACGCTGAATTGTATGTCCGGTCTTGATGCTGTAAGGTACAAAAGTGATCCGATCATACTTCTATATTCTTTTTGATCCACGGATTCACCATCTTCATCAAGTTCAAGTGTTGTTGCTGTTCCCATTGGTGTCCGAAGAGGCTTGCTTTTGTCCATGTTGAAGCGCCTTAGGAGATCTTTGGTATACTTTGTTTGATGCACAAAGGTACCCTCCTTGGTTTGCTTGATTTGCAGCCCCAAAAAGTAAGTGAGTTCACCCATCATACTCATTTCAAATTCGGAACTCATCATTGCTGAAAACTTGGACACAAGATCATGAGAAGCACAACCAAAGATAATATCATCCACATACACTTGAACGAATAATGAGTCATTGCCATGTTTAAGCACAAAAAGAGTTTTATCAGCCTTTCCCATTGTAAACCCCTTTTCAAGTAAGAATGTTTTTAACCTATCATACCATGCTCTAGGGGCTTGTTTGAGACCATATAAGGCTTTGGACAGTTTTTAAACATGATTAGGAAAATCTGGATTTTCAAAACCTGGTGGTTGTTTGACATAAACCTCCTCATCTATGTAGCCATTAAGAAAAGCACTTTTAACATCCATTTGATATAGCTTAAAACCTTTAGATGCTGCGAAAGCTAACAAAATTCTTATGGCTTCTAATCTAGCGACAGGAGCAAAAGTTTCATCAAAATCTAGACCTTCAACTTGAGTGAAACCTTGAGCAACCAACCTAGCCTTATTCCTAATCACAACCCCATCCTCACTTTGTTTATTTTTATATACCCATTTAGTTCCAATTAAAGTGTGGCCTTGAGGTGGAGGTACAAGTTTCCAAACATTATTTCTTTCAAAATTTTCTAACTCTTCTTGCATGGCAATAATCCAAGATTCATTAGTGAGTGCGTGTGATATATCTTTGGGTTCAAAAGAAGCAACAAAAGCAGAATGAGCATGAGAGTTTGGATCGCAAAACCTGGACCGTGTGACTCATTCATGCAAGCTTCCAATCATCTGTTGTGGGGGATGATCTTTGTAAAAACGTAGGGGAACAGATCTCTCACAAGCTTCTTTTTCATTAGGTTCATTGTAGATTGATGAGCTTGTGATTTGTGGACGATCAAGACCAGCAGAAGTGACAGCCGGAGCTTGTTCAATGTCCGGAGCTGGACACGTGTCAACTTCGGAACTACCAGGCAGTATCACCGACTCTTCTTCATCTTCGAAAATACCCTCCCCCTGAGAATATGAATCTGGTCCTGCAACACCGGAGCTAGTACCTGGGCTAGCTTCATCAAAAGACACTTCACAAGTCTCCACAATTTTGTTAGTGTCAAGTAAAAGCACACGGTAGCCTCTAGTATGAGATCGATAACCAAGAAACATGCCATCATTGGATCTAGGTTCAAATTTATCAAGATTACCATGTTTCTTAACAAAGCATTTGCAACCAAAGACCCGAAAGTGTGTAACACTAGGCCTATGTCCAAACCGGAGCTCATATGGTGTTTTACCTAGCTTAGCACGCAAGAAAACACGATTTGAGACATAACAAGCGGTTGCTAATGCATCAGCCCAAAATTTCCTAGGGGTTTGATATTCATCAAACATAGTCCTAGCCATCTCAACTAGGGTTCTGTTCTTTCTTTCTACAACACCGTTTTGTTGAGGTACATATGGTGAAGAAAATTGATGATCTATTCTATTTTCAGCACAAAAGTGATCAAAGAATTGATTTTTAAATTCAGTTCCATTATCACTTCTAATTGCTTTTAATGATCCTGGGTGATCAATTGATAATCTAAGAAATAAAGTTCTAAAGTGACTAAAGACTTCATTCTTTGACGCCATAAAATACACCCAAGAATATCTAGAATAATCATCAACAATAAAAATAGCATACCATTTACCTCCGAAGGATTGAACACGTGAAGGTCCTACGGTGTCAAGATGCAAATGTTGACATGGTTCAGTTGTCATGATCATTGTCAGAGGAGTATGTGAACCTGCAACCATCTTAGCATGTCTACAAGAAGAGCACACAATTTCTTTGTCCCCTTTAAGCTTAGGCAGCCCACATATGCGATCAAGAGCACTAACACGCGTTAGGTGATCAAATCCTACGTGACCAAGTCTACGATGCCAAAAATATAAGTCCTTTGAATCATTAGCAACTAGACACCTATGCTTAGAAGAAGACATATCAAAATCAGCTTTAAAAACTCTTCCAAACCGAGACATGTTAAAAATAAGCTCACTATTTGAATCTACAACTTTGCAGCAGTTTTTATTGAAAGTAATTTCTAGATTTTCATCTAGCAATTGTGAAACAGAAAGCAAGTTATATTTCAAATTTTTGACAAGTGCCACATCCTTCAAAGTGTAGTGATCATTTACTCTAACCGAACCCTTAGCAATTATAGGAGTTGAAGAATTATCGGCAAAAGTAACATTCTCTACACGTGACACAAAGGTGAGGGAGGAGAACCAATCTTTGTTACCGGTCATGTGGCGTGAGCAACCTGAATCCACAATCCAAATATTCTCCTTCCTCAAGCGTGTAACCTACATAGAAGCACAATACGCCGATGACTCAATACTGGGGTTAGTCAAAAGGCATTTAGGAATCCAGTACTGAGTCACGCGACGTGCACCAGGAAAAACACGCGAATGCTGAGATAAAACAGCAGGTTTATGAGTCAAAGATTGAGGTTTTCTTTTCTTAACAGTTGATTTAGAAGTTGTTACTTGTTTAGAGTGAAAACCGGTAGCTCCGGAGGTAAAAGCAGAAGGTCCGGAGGCAAAAACTGAAGCTCCAGAGGGAACAACAGAAGATCCGGTAGCTCTTGGAGCTATCGGAACTATCGGAGCTGCTTTTGCGGATTTCTTACCAGAAGGTCTGGAAGCTACCTTCTCAAATTTCTGACTCACTAAAGCAGGTTGTGTTTTTCTAATTGCATGAAAGTTATAAGATCTAGCAATTTTTCTTTCCTTTTTCTGTTGTTTAGCTAGTCTATAACAAAAATCTATGACATGACCATCTCTACCACAGAAGGTACAATGAAATTTAACTTTGTGTTCATGTCTAGATGAGCAAGCAATATTTTTATTTGAAACCGAATGAGGCAACACTCCTGCAGATTTGAAAACCACTTCTTTTTGTTTAGGAACTGTTTGAATCAAACCACTTCCTAATGATCTTACAATTTTAGGTGGATGTGCCTTAGCATGAACATGAGAATCAAAACCTAAACCAGTTTTATCTTTGCTAGACTTGGAAGAATTCAGCAGCAAGTTTAGATTCTTATCCCCATTACAAAACCGACCTAGTGTCCTATTCATGTCATCAAGTTTCTTGGACAAGTCTAGGCAGTTTTCACATGAAGTTTTTCCTTTTAGTTTGCAATTGGAACAAAATTTAACTTCATGAGAACGTAAAGCATTGTTCAACATAGAAATTTCATTCATAGCATCTTGCAGTTTCTTATCAAGATTTTCACATGCAGAACAATGCAAGTCAATTGTAGAACAGCTAGCATCTTTCAAGTTTTTATCATTAAGTGCAGCAAGCTCTTTGTTCTTTTTAATTTCTTCATCAAGTTTATCTAGAGTGGAGGAGTGTGCACTTCTTAATGTGGACAATTGTTCATAGATTAAGTCACATGAGGGACATGCATCATCACTAGGAATCAAAGTTTTTAAACGGTTAATTTCAGATTCTAGTGATTCAATTTTAGCAGCACTATCCCTAAGCTTTTTGTCCTTTTTCTTGACAATAATAGTTGCACGGGAAATAGCATCACACATTTCATTGCAGGTAGAACATACTGAAGACTCGTTTGCTTTGAACTTGTAGAGTGTAGGTCCGAAGTCTTCGATACTGAAGGCCCCCTTAGGTTGTCGGAGCTCAGAAGCTCCGGCTGTAGGATCGAAGAGCACGTGAAAAGCTACCAGAGGGGGGGGGGTGAATGGTAGATTTAAAAATCTTATGCAGCGGAAACAATAAAACCCTAATCCCTTCGGTAGAAAGACGATCTGTTAAAGAAATCATGTATGAGACTAATCTAAACGTGTTTCACCGTGGCAAAAGTGATATAGATCAGAGAGAATCAAGTCATGAAGACAACACAAAAAGAATTACTGAAATCCGTCGAGAAAAACTCAAGTTATGATCGAAAGATCAGACTATGGTCAATCTGACCTACTCGAGAAAAACAGTTTCTGGAATGCTGAAAAGAAACTCGTGTAGAACAGAAACCACAAATCCAATGACTGTGAACTTTTGACAAATGATAGACAATCAAGTTGTGAAGACAACCCAAAAAGAATCACGTCAATTGGATCAGAAAAACTTGAGTTATGATAAAACCACCGACAAAAAGTAGTGCTGTCCAGAAACTCGACGAGTAAAACTTGTCTGGAACAAGTTGGACGAACAAGGCACAAAAGTTCCTTCAAACTATGAATTTTATTGAATATAACACAAGAGGAACAGCCCCAAAGTCATCTCTAACGAGCTTTGGCCTTCCCTTGCTTATATAACCAGCCCTTAGGCCATCCCAATCTCAACTAGGACTCCAATCCTAATCATATCACAATCGGAACTTTCCATAACTGCTTAGGACTCTTCTATACGCAGATAGAAGCAATCTTAAGACTTCCAAACACCTTAGGAACGTATCCCACATTCCTAAACAACTCAAATTCGTGATACACACGAAATCCTAACATAACCAACTCGATACTTCCCATACCGAGCCATAACCGACTCTGCCGCAGCCAAAGTCTTCAACCGATACGATCCGATCCTTCCGATCAGATCTTCCTTCCATAATCCGTCTCTAGAAGCATATTGCCACGTCATGCACCTCATGCATACGTGCGAACACCTTCCTTCGACCTTCATATGCACTGCCCTTGATTCAATCATCCTGTGTGACCTCCTGACCCGCTCAACCACAGTTCCTCCCGAACTTGGTTGTTGGAACCTCATCTCCTCCTCAGACTAGTCCACTGGATCCTGTCACCAGCCATGACTTGAACTCAAGCAACACCTGCACATGAACAAACAACCAATCCATACGAGCCCAAGTCCTCGACTTGACTCACGTTAGTTCCGAACACAACACCTTACGTGAGAACCTCACATAAGCATGTTGCAAAACCACAGTAGAAACGATATCAACCGTATCATCCAAAACGCACCAAAAACTTAGCAAATGAAAACTAAGCAATCTTTCCAATCAAGTAAAGCAAGTACGAGACATTGCAAATGCAAAGCAGAAGCACTGCGGTCAAGTTCCGGACCTTGCCAGAGCAACCCGGAGCTTGAGCCGGAGCTAACAAGAGCTAGTAGAACCTAGCGCCGGAGCTTACCAAAACTAGTAGATCCTGGATCCGGAGCTTATCAAAACTAGTAGATCCTGGATCCGGAGCTTATCAAAACTATTAGATCCTGGATCCGGAGCTTATCAAAACTAGTCGGAACTAGTCAACCCAAAACCCGGAGCTAGACAAAGTACGTCAAAGCTTAGCATCCCGGAGCTAACGAAAATATGCCGGAGCTATCAAATATATGCCGGAGCTAAAGATAAAGCTCACCGGAGCTAACCAAAGCTGGTCGGACCTTACCAAGAAGTCGGACCTAGCATCATACGTAACCGGAGCTACCCAAAGCAAGCCGGACCTATCGTCGGACCTTGCTGTATCTCGGAGCTAGAGTCGGACCTTGATAAAAAGGTGTTTTGGTGATATTAAAAACTTTTATCATCAAAGCCAAGTGTATTCACTACAAGCCAATGTATTCAGCACACATAGGTCTTACACCGGCATTGACTACCGTCAGAGCTCAGTAGCTCCGACAATAGTCCTTATCAACGTGTAGAACATCGATAGCTAACCCTCTGGGGTGTCGGAGCTTAGTAGCTCCGGTAGTGACCTTTGCCAGCGCGTAGTTTCTCGGCAGAAGACTCCACTTGTGGGGTCTTCTCACCATCTTTTATTCTGCGTCGACGGATGGCCCCCCTAGCTTTACCGGAGCTTGGTTGCTCCAGTGATGCTCGTTTTCAATGTTTAGCATCGATTACAAGCCACCTAGGGAGAGTCGAAGCTTCGTTAGCTCCGACTTTTCTCCATCAACGTGGATTCTTTATTTTTCCTGCACACATGAAGCCAAGAAAAATAGTAAAATTCACTCCTTGCCTATAACTTCGTCGCGGCTTATGATTCCCGAGAAAGTTTTATGTCAAACACAATTCTGAATACAACCGAATGCGTTGCCTTCTTTCTTCCAGATCCAATTGTACGTGGACCCGCCTTACTTTAGCCTGCCGGGGTGTAGGTAGAGTGGCGTACTTAGGGTGCTTGACCAGGCTAAGTCGATAGCACACTCCAGCCCTAGATTGGCTTGGCGGCATTCAGGCGAGTGGGCCATGAACAATATTTGAATCCAAAAGAATTGACAATACAGCTCGAATTGTACATGAACTGGTCGAACTAAAATTTCTTAAGAATTGCACAACTTTGTTATAGACAAGAAAGAGAAGAATAAAAAATGTTGAGCCTGTACAAAGTAAATGCACGTGGAGTCTGTTTCACATGAAGATGTATTTCATTATAGGTCCGGGGTACAGGGGAAACAAGTACACTCTTAGGGTACGGAACCAGGCTAAGCGTGTTTCATTTCTCGTTTGACCCAGGGTAGCTAGCCACACTTTTAGTCCTGAGACTGTGACAAGTGTTGCGTGAACTTTGCGGACCTTCCGGGAAAGGTCCGGCTGTTCTCCTGGAGGAACTACCCGACTCTATACAATGACTCTATACCATACACCTCAAGTTACTACAGACTCACCTATGTGATATTAAGTGTAGAACTTACGGAGGTGCTCAATATTCCAAGGATTTGGGAGAGGTGTCCCATCCTCGATAGCCAAGCGAACACCTCCGGGACGGGATACTTTAATCACTCGGAAGGGTCCCTCCCAGCTGGGGGAGGGTTTGTTTAACCCTTCTGTGGATTGTATTCTCCATAGCACCAGATCGCCTTCCTCGAGCTGTCGGTTGTGTACATGCCGCTGATGATAGCGCCGAAGGGTTTGGTGGTATCAGGCATTCCAAACAGCTGCTTGGCACCTTCCCTCCTCAAGGAGGTCTAGGTCTTCACGCCGGAGCTGGTCCTGCGTGGCTTCGTCGAAGGTCCGGATCCGGAGTGACCCCAAGGTGATCTCCGGAGGAAGGATCGCTTCAGCTCCGTACACCAGGAAGAAGGGTGTCTATCCAGTTGACCGGTTTGGAGTTGTCCTGTTGGCCCATAGAGTGTGCGGAAGCTCTTCAATCCAGTTGGCTCCATGTTTTTTCAAGCGCTCGTAGGTGCACATTTTTAGTCCTTTAAGGATTTCAGCATTTGCTCTCTCGGCCTGGCCATTGCTTGCTGGGTGAGCTACGGAGGCATAGCAAACTTGAATGCCGAGGTCTTTGCAATATCCTTGAAATGCAGAGCTTGTAAATTGGGTCCCGTTATCAGTAATGATTTTGCTTGGGAATCCAAATCTGCATACGATGGACTGCAAAAGGTTGATAGCAGATTGCTTGTTTATTGTCACAACTGGAGTTGCTTCTGGCCACTTGGTGAACTTTTCAATGGCAACGTACAGGAACTTGTAACCTCCGACGGCTCTTGGAAAAGGTCCCAAGATGTCCATCCCCCACACGGCGAAGGGCCATGTAGCAGGTATCATTTGTAGAGGCTGAGCGGGTGTGTGAATTTGCTTTGCATGAAATTGGCATGCTTCGCATTTCTTCACCAGCTCAGTTGCATCCTGGATTGCTGTAGGCCAGTAGAAGCCATGCCGGAAGGCTTTACCGACCAGCGTGTGGGAAGACGCGTGGTTCCCACACTCGCCTCCATGGATTTCTGCGAGGAGCTCACAACCTTCTTCCCCTGTGATCCACCACATTAGGACGCCGTTGGCACCGCGCCGGTAGAGATCCCCTTCTACCAACATGTATCTTTTAGCCAATCTGACTATCCGGTTAGCGGATACATCATTGTCAAGAAGGATGTTGTCTTTCAAGTAGCTCCGGATCTCCGAGATCCATGCATCGGAGCTAACTTGAGCATTTGAGTCTTGCGTGCTGGGTTGCTCGGAGCTTCCAGCAGCACCTACGACCCTTGATGGCTGCCATGGTAACAGGGCCATCGGGACCGTCAGCTTCGGGATGCTGATCTCGCCCCCTTCGCTCAGTTCGGCAGGCTGAGCTGTGGGTTTTGACAACCTCCGGACAAAAGTATCGTCAAGAGCTGGGGCTCCAGTTGACGCTTTCATCGAGAGTTCATCGGCTTCAGCATTGTGGGCACACTGGACATGGTGGAGGTCTAGGACTTCGAAGTCCTTCTGAAGCCTATGGACTTCAAGGAGGTAAGCAGCTAGCTGGAGATTGTTACAGGAGCATTCACCCTTCACTTGCTTAACGATGAGCTGTGAATTTCCCTTGACCAGCAGCTTCTTGACACCGTATGACAGTGCCACCTTTAGTCCGTAGATGAGTGCTTCGTACTCCACCATGTTGTTGGTCGCCTTGATGTCAAGGTGTACCATGTATTTTACCTTCTCCCCAGTTGGTGCGAGGAGAAGTATTCCAGCTCCGCCCCCTGCTTTTGCATGGAGCCGTTGAAGTAGAGTGTCCAGTGAGGCTCGGTGAAGACCGGATCCTTGTGTTCTGGCTTCTGCTCACTGGGGACCCCAAGGTTTGATGGAGAGGGAGTCCATTCTGCCACGAAACCCGCCAATGCTTGACTCTTAATTGCTTGCCTTGAAATGAATTCGAGATCGAATTCGGCCAATTCCACTGCCCACTTTGGAATATTCCCAGTTGAATTGGGATTATGCAAGATTGCTCGAAGTGGGTAAGAAGTCACCACTGAAATCTTGTGAGCTTGGAAGTAATGGCGAAGCTTCCTGGAGGCGATAAGAACTGCATAGAGCAGCTTATGCACCTCAAGGTATCGAGTCTTGGCATCATGAAGTACTTCACTGATGAAGTACACTGGGCACTGGATGGTCCGGACCCTCCCGGAGGGGCCCGGAGCTTCCTCTTCATTGACCCAGATCCTCCCTGAGTGATCCGGACCTTCTTCGGGGATCTCCGGGTCCTGGCTGGAGGGGCCCGGAGCTTCTTCAGAAGCGGCCTGGACCCTCCTGGAGGGGTCTGGGTTTTCTGAAGTAACTTCTTGTGGACTCAAGTCTGGGAACTGGGACCCAGACTTGCTTTCAGGAACCTCCGGACCCTCCCGGAGGGGTCTGGATTCCTGAGCATGGGATGGTTCTGGTCTCTCCGCAACCAGGACCATACTGAGGACTTCGTCAGTTGCTGAAATGTAAAGCAGCAAAGGCTCACCAGGGTTCGGAGCTACCAGAGTTGGTAGGGTGGTGAGGAACTGTTTTAGCTCCTGGAACACTTTTTCTTCTTCTTCAGACCATTGGAATGGTCCGGACTTCCTCAATAACTTGAAGAAGGGAAGTGCCCATTCCGCCAGTCTTGAAATGAACTGGCTGAGGGCTGCTAGGCATCCAGTCAGCTTTTGGACATCCTTGATGCAGGCTGGTGGTCGCATGTCTTCAACGGCTTTGATCTTCGCCGGATTAACTTCTATGCCCTGATGTCTTACCAGGAAACCAAGAAGTTTTCTAGAGCTAACCCCAAAGACACACTTGTCTGGGTCTAGCTTTGTGCGGGTGACCCGCAGCTTGTCGAAGACAACCTGCAAGGTGTCAAGGAGTGACTCCTTGTTCATGACCTTGACCACAATGTCATCGACGTACACTTCCATTATGTCTCTAATGAGTTCTTCAAAGGTTTTGTACATAGCTCATACAAAGGTTGAAGCTGCATTCTTGAGACCAAATGGCATGGCTGTATAACAGTACAATCCATCTACTGTGATGAAAGAGGTATGCTCTTCATCTTCCCTAGACATTCTGATTTGATGATACCCAGAATATGCATCTAGGAAACACAATAATTCACACCCCGGAGGTGGAATCCACTATCTGATCTATTCTAGGTAGTGGGAATGGATATTTTGGACATGCCTTATTTAGTGTTGTGTAGTCAATACACATCCGAAGCTTCCCACCGGCCTTGGGCACAACAACTGGGTTTGCCAGCCATTTTGGATGGAAGACTTCTCGGATGAATCCAGCTTCGAGCAACTTCTTCACTTATTGTCTAATGAAGTTCTGTCGCTCCACGGATTGCTTCCGAGGCTTCTGATGCACAGGCCAGGCGTCAGGGTAGATCTTTAGATTGTGCTCAATCACTTCCCTGGGGATCCCAGGCATTTGTGATGGTTGCCAGGAAAACACGTCGACATTAGCCCGGAGGAAAGCGATGAGCGCGGGTTCCTATTTGTCATTCAGTCCCCCCGATATACGAGTGGTCTGAGCAGCATCGGAACCGATTTGGATGACTATGACGGGAATGTTGGTGTCGCAACTTGGTTGCACACGAGGTGCAGAAGTCGAGCCTCGCTGACGAATGCTCGGGGGTTTTGGAGCTTGCTCCTGCCTGGAGTCCTCCTCTTGCGCCGTAGTAAGCGCATGGAGTTCTTCCAGAGCGGTTACTACGGTGGTGCGATCTCCACGGATCCGGAGAACGCCTACTGGTGTTGGCATTTTTAACACCAAGTAGCCATAATGAGCAGCTGCCATGAATTTGTACAAGGCAGGCCTGCCCAAGATGGCATTGAAAGGTAAGTTGATCTGAGCAACGTCAAAGACCAACTTCTCAGTGCAATACTTCTCCCGGGTCCCGAAGGTAACGGGGAGAGTAATAGCACCGAGTGGGGTAATGGCTCCCGGGCCTACTCCAGAGAAAGGTCGGGAGGGATGAAGATCCGAAGGTCGGAGATGAAGCTTGGTAAAAGCTTCGAAGCTTATGAGGTTTAGCCCCGAACCTCCGTCTACCATAACATGGTGGAGCTGAATGTTATTGATGGTAGGAGATACCATCAAAGGTAACTGGCCTGCTCCAACCATGCTTCAAGGGCAGTCCAAAGCATCAAAAGTGATGGCTATGTCCATCCACTTCCGATAAGGCTCCGCCCTGGCTGTAGGAGCTACAACGGCCATGTCCCGACGCATTGTCTTGAGGACGCGACGGGAGGTGATGACCCATGATCCACCAAATATGGTGTTCATGGTCTTCCGACGCTCGTTGTCAGAGACGTCAGAATCGTCATCGACGGAGGTGTAGACGACCTTCAGGACCTTTATGGGATCCTGAAAACCTAACTCCTCTTCAGCCGGAGCTTCGTCAACTTTTTGTTTTCCTTCCCTCTGTCGGAAAGGATCTTCTTTCGGCGGTTGTTGTAGCGCTCGGCAAGGTTTTGGACCTCCCGGTAGTCTTCCAAACAGTGGCTGTCCGTCTTATGAATTGGACACCACACCTTGGGTTTGCCACCGTCTTCAGAAGACGGTCAAGTTCGCTTCTCGGGGCGTGGCCCCCGGCCACCCGGAGCTGCAGCAGCTGCAGCATTAGATGCGCCAGCCGACGACTTCTTCTTGTCGTTGGTCTTTTTCTTCTTCTTGCCACTCCTGGAGGTTGTGGCTTCTCCTTTGGAGGATTTTTTGTGATCCTCTGGAGGTGGTTTGGAGTGCATTTCACAGCCCTCCGCAGCTCTGGCACATTTGTCAGCCAAGCTGAAGAGTTCCGTGACACTGGTGATCTCCTTGATCGCCAGTTTCTCCAACATCTTCTTATCCCGTACGCCCTGTCTAAATGCCACAATGATAGAAGCGCTAGAGATAGAAGGGATAGTGTTTCGTACCTGAGAGAATCTCTGGATGAATGATCGCAGGGATTCTCCCCCTCTTTGCACGACTGCAAAAAGGTCCAGTTCGGTGCCTGGTCGGGTGTATGAACTCCCGAAGTTGGTGGTGAACTGCCGGCACAACTCTCCCAACTGTTGATGGAGTTGGGTGGAAGGCTCATAAACCAGGACCGAGCGGTCCCAGTTAGAGCCACTGGAAAACAGTTGGCCATTACGGTCTCATTTCCTCCAGCTGCCAGGATAGCAGTGGAGTAAATCTGAAGAAATTCGACGGTATTAACGGTCCCGTCAAACTTTTCCGGCAGGTGAGGCCGGAATTTCTGTGGCCACCTGACCATACGCAGATGCATGGCCAGGGCCGAACAGCCTCCTCCTACTCCTTCAGGAGCAGGAATGTCCTGAGCTTCTCATCTTTCATGAGCACGCTCGATATGGACTCGCCCGTCTTGTTGATGGTATCGGCGATCAAGCTCCGCCCGGAGGTCATGAGTTGAAAGCCTTGATACCGTGTGAGTGCGTCGTGCCCCTGAGGTCAACGACGTCACTTGCTGTGACGCAACACGTCTCCTGTTTTTGGAAACGTGCGGACCAAGTCTGCCAGACAAGGTGTGTCGCTGTGACGGGGCCCGTCCTGAAGGAGGAGGACCCTGGTTACTGATGCGGTCGGCTGCTGCTGCAACCAAGTGTTCCACATCGGCCCTCCACTGCTCCATTGCATCCCGGGATGTGTCTGGAGGTGGTGGGCGCTGAAGGAGAGCAGGTGCTGCATGGAGCGCGCGTTCCGGGTTGTCATGATTCGCCGACGCAGTGATTGACGCCGGTGCACCATCGCGCTGCCCAACTTGATTTGCTGTTGGAGGCGGCGGTGGTGGTAGTGTGACTCCTGCTGGAACTGAGGTTCCTGCTGGTGGCTGTATATTGGAGGGATTGCCCCCAGCAGCTTGAACATCAGGATGACCATTGGATGATCCAGCAGCTGAGTTCACCATTCTTGAAATCTCAGGCGCGCCTACCTGGCGTGCCAATTGTCGGTAAATTTGATCCGGCAGATCTCCCGACACTACTAAAGTGTTTGTGGAGTTTGACATTCGGTGTGGGCGCGCGGAGAATCAAGAAGGTGAAATGTAAAATGACACAAGAGACACGAAGGTTTACGTGGTTCGGGCCGCCTGAGCGTAATACCCTACTCCACGGGGTGTGTTAGTGTTGTATTGGATGTATGAACTCAACTCGGTGCGTGATCAGATCAGAGCCTAGAGAGAGATCCGATCAGTCGGGTGAGAGCGTAGAGTGAGCGTGTGTCCTATGTATGATCGGCCTGTCCTTTATAGTACAAGGACAGGCCATTACAAGTTGGCCTGGCCCAACATGTGGCCCCGGCGGTTACTAATATTGATACACAATTGATGCGCTTAATTATCCTTAATGACCGAGTTACGGGCTTCGACAGCACCATTACTGGTAATTAAGGTCGTCCGATCGTGTGTCATTAATATAGTATTAATGACACTTAATCGGGTCTTGAAGTCCTTGATTCCCCTTTGAAGATCCGGAGCTGTTGTGGAGTCTACCAGAGGTTTGAGGCTGAAGATGCGACGGTAGGACACGTGGCAACTCCAGAGCATGCTGTGAAGAACAGATAGGTCTGGTGCCACCAGACACGTGTCAGTTCTGGAGCTTCCCTCGGTCTGGGGTTAGGTCCGGGGGTGCCATTATGGTACATAGCCCGGAGCTTCCCCCTTGCGAGCGGTAGCTCCGGTTTGATGGTACACGTGGCGACCCAGAGACTAACCATATTGGGGAAACGGGTCCGGTTATGTCTGACATGTGGGCCTCCAAAGGTCTTCAAATAAAGTAGTTGACATTTCCTTGAGATCTTTGCAATCTCAAGGGGTATACGGTACCCATGGTACCGACAGTACTAAACTAATTAGAAGCTCCGCATGAAAGGCATAATTTTGGTCCAGATCTTCCCCATAGTACCTAGTGTTCCCTATAAACATTAGAGAACCATTAGGCTTAAATTAATATACTTAACTGTCTTTCCTTTGAGCTATAACATAATACCAATATTGATTAACTTGCATAATTCTTTGCATACCGATTAGTTTCCGAGCTCAAGAGGATCCCGGAGATACATGAAGTCATACCTCTAGAGATTAACTTTGATACCGTCTTGCAACCAGGCAAGCCCCGATTTGCATTTAAGCGCTATTACAAAATTTTGATTAGTATCACCTATGTCTAGGGTGAGTATTGTGCATTAGGGCTAAGGTGATTGAAAACCCACTTGCATGACCAGATCAACCTATGGAGTATTTGGTTAGTTGTCAAGTCATCGTGTAGACTATGCTGTTGTATAGGATTCGGTAGAAGTCGAGTAGTTGGAATCTACTTGCATGTCTAGGACTTTTTCTCACGGGATTGGTTCAAAGAGAATGAAGTAGTAATATGAAAATGAGACCGTGCGGGGGCATAGGATGCAACAAGACGTGGTCTTGGGTGCGTAGCCCTGCCCGTGTCAGTTAGGGACCGATCCGTATGCTGCCCTGCTGAGCAAGTTCGAACTGTACCGGAGTCATACTGGATATATGCGGTCCAGGGAACCGATGTACCTTGGGAAGCTTTTGTTGAGACTTTTTTGATTGCCTCAGGCTTTCGGCCGCAGCACAGTAGACGGAAACTCGCTCACGACATCTTCACAGTGGAAGGGTGCACCATGAGTGGGGATACTGTCCTAGACGATTGAATCGAGTCAACTTGGGCGGAACTTGAGAAAGGTGGCTGCATACGACGTCTATGGAGTGCACCGATGTGACTTCCAGTACGGGCATACGTGTCGTGTATTCCGGGTATCATTGATTCGAATCACCGTCCCTCGCGGTTATGAGTGCCACTTGTTCACTGAGTTGTGACGTACCTAAATACTTGCACTTGAGATGAAAATTAATTGCTGCTGTTATGAACATTACATTATCATGGTATTGCTATGTTGTATGTATTAGTATAGTGCTCACTAAATTTAATTTCCATCCTAAGCATGCAGCATCGTGATGAAGCGTTTCTTGTTGGATTATGGAGTTATGATGTTGCTCCGCACAAGGTTTAAGCTGCTGATATAAATCTGAAAATAAGGACCCACAATCAGCACCACGAGGATTCCACCCTGTTGCAACGATTGTAATGCAACGAATACTAAATTGTTGCAGTAAGCTTGGTCTTTTGCCACTATTCCCTAGTTCGTGGCATTAGCATCTATCGCCACGACACACGATCGTTGCATTAGGATCTGTTGCCACGATTCACTAGTTCGTGGCATTAGGATCTATCGCCATGAATCTGTTGCCATGATTCACTAGTTCGTGGCATTAGCATCTATCGCCACGGAACACGATCGTTGCACTAGGATCTGTTGCCACGATTCACTGGTTCGTGGCATTAGTATCTATCACCACAAATCTGTTGCCATGATTCACTAGTTCATGGCATTAGCATCTATCGCCACGGAACATGATCGTTCCATTAGGATCTGTTGCCACGATTCACTAGTTCGTGGCATTAGGATCTATCGCCACGAATCTGCTGCCACGATTCACTAGTTCATGGCATTAGCATCTATCGCCACAGAACATGATCGTTGCACTAGGATCTGTTGCCACGATTCACTAGTTCGTGGCATTAGGATCTATCACCATGAATCTGTTGCCACGATTCACTAGTTCGTGGAATTAGCATCTATCGCCACGGAACGCAATCATTGCATTAGAATCTGTTGCCACGATTCACTAGTTCGTGGAATTAGCATCTATCGCCACGGAACCCGATCGTTGCATTAGGAATTGTTGCTCCAATTCAATAGTTCGTGGCGTTAGCATCTATCACCACAGAACACGATTGTTGCATTAGGATTTGTTGCCACGATTCAATAGTTCATGGCATTAGCATCTATCACCACGGAACACGATCGTTGCATTAGGATATGTTGCCACGATTCAGTAGTTCATGGCGTTAGCATATATCGCCACGGAACACAATCAAAGCATTGGGAACTTTTGCCTCGCATCACCAGTTCGTGATGATAGGATCTATCGCCACGAAACACAATCATTGCATTAGGATCTGTTGCCACGAAATACCAGTTCGTGGTGTTAGGATCTATCACCACGGAACACAATCGTTGCATTAGGAACTTTTGCCACGATTAAGAAGTTCGTGGCGTTATGATCTATCGCCACGAAACACAAACGTCGTGTTAGGAACTTATGCCACGATTCACAAGTTCGTGGCGATAGGATATGTCGCAACGCAACACTATCGTTGTATTAGGATCTGTTGCCACGAAATACGAGTTGGCTGCTTTAAGATCTATCGCCACGGAACATAATTGTTGCATTAGGAACTTTTGCCACGATTCACCAGTTCGTGGCGTTAGGATCTATTGCCACGAAACATAGATGTTGCATTAGGAACTTATGCCACGATTCACAAGTTCGTGGCGATAGGATCTATCGCCACGACACACAATCGTTGTATTAGGATCTGTTGACACAAAATACCGGTTGGTGGCATTAAGATCTATCGCCACGGAACACAAACGTTTCATTACATAGTTCATGTACAGCTAGCTCACACAGTACCTATATAAAAGAATCATCATCTTCGCTGTCCTCCCCCAGTACTGGAGGTACAATACCATCATTGATATATGTATCATCATCATCGTCGTCGTCGTCATCATCATGTTCATTTGAAAGAGCGGAAGCATCACCGGTTGCTCTGTCAATGTCATTCCTATCCCATGCGGTAATATCCTCATTTATATCAGTAAGTCGTGGATCATCAAATAATGTCTCAGCCTCCATCATCTTAGTGACATTATCTTCACTGTCTCCAGGGGGCATGGCAAAAAGGTTTCGTGGCCTCATTTTAACAGCTGTAGCCTATTTAGGTTGCTCCACACTTCTAACGTAAAAAACTTGTTATGCTTGGGTGGCTAGAATGTAAGGCTCATATATAAATTGAGAAATAGTAGTGTCAACATCTATCATTCTGTATCGAAACATTTTGTAGCCTCTACTTTGGCTCTGACCGGAACGAGGCCGATCAAACCATTCACATTCAAATAACAGAACCTCTTGATTTTTTTTTTCAAAATCAATAGAAAACATTTTCTTGACTACTCCATACCACTCATGATCACCATCCCGAACAACAACACCACTATTTTGCGTCGTAAATATTTTTCCACCTCTACTGTTCAAAAGAAGAAGCCATTTATGAATGATCGACTAAAAAACGTGGCCGACGATCAGGTCCTCTAGATAATGCATACAAATAATCGGTTACTTTGCCTTCTTTGTGTAATGTCGTAATCTGTACACATTAATTAGTATAAAAGGGGTCATCGATAAACCAACATCAGAACAGATATTTCTTCAATATTTCATCAAAGTAAAAACTTGCATGTACTTACTCGTTTCTGAAACCAATAAACAAACTCATCTCTATGGCATTTTTCAACATCACGAGAATGAATCTTTTTCAGCTCTTCAAAATGCTCACTGAAAAGGGTACAATATTAAATTAGCCATGTACAATAAGCATGATCCAATATAGTATAGAACATCTGAGTTATACGTACTTGATCCATAGAGCGGCCTCTTCAACATTAGAAACAATATAATGCCTGATGTTATGTAGTTCCACCATAGTAAGTTGGCCCCATTTAAACCCTTTTTTAGAATTATCAACTTTTGTAAATAAATTAGACTCGAGAGAAGGTTCATTCCTAGCTGCAACTTCATGACGTTCTGGCCTATTAAGCTTGGTGCTATTGTTATCCAAAAACTGGCTAGAAAAAATCATACACTCTTCCATAATATATCCCTCAGCTATAGAACCCTTCGGGTGAGCTCTGTTACGTACATACCTCTTCAATGTGCCAAGGTACCTCTCAATTGGATACATCCATCTGTATGAAACAGGTCAACCCAAGTGAGCTTCTTCACCAAGATGGATTGGAAGATGTACCATGATATCAAAGAAAGCAAGAGGAAGCAACATCTCAAGCTTACAAATTGTTCCAGGAAATTGTTCAATCATCTTATGCAAATTTGGTTCCGCCAATTCTTTAGAACAAATTCCAGAAAAGAATCTGCTAAACTCAATTAAAGGTTCAACAACATTTCCAGGCAATATGTCACGTATTGTAATAGGAATGAGCTTCTGAAATATAATATGGCAGTCATGATTTTTTAGACCTGATAACTTACGTGATGTTATGTCCACACTTTTCTTGATGTTTAAGGCATAACAGTCGGGCATCTTCACATCCGCCAAAAACCTGCACAAGGTGGTGTTCTGATCTTTTTGCAAAGTATATAATGCTGATGGACAATCACACTTCCCTTTCATACCCACCGGATGTTGCTTTGCCCGTATACCCATTTCCTGCATATCAAAACGAGCTTGTAGACTATCTTTTGTTTTACCATCCATATTAAGAAATGTCCCTAATACGCTATCACAAATGTTTTTCTCAATGTGCATGACATCCAAGTTATGCCTTATTAGCAATGTCTTCCAATACGGGAGCTAAAAAATATACTTTTCTTCTTCCAACTATGCCACCTATCTTCCTCAGTGCGCTTTCTCTTATTATTCGTCTATCCAAAACTCAGTTGATCAAAAGTCTCGTATTGTTTGAGTACTTCGTGACTAGTGAGTGATGTTGGAGCCTCTCTATTCTCTATTTTGTTGTTGAAAGAAGCTTTGTCCCGACGCCACTGGTGATCCTGAGGTAGGAAACCATGATGACCCATGTAGCAATACTTTCGTCCATGTTTCAACCACAAGGCGTCAGTGTTTACATGGCAGAATGGACATGCTAGCCTACCTTTTGTGCTCCATCCACATAGCATTGCATATGCTAGAAAATCATTTATTGTCCACAATATAGAAGCTCTCATGAGAAATGTCTCTTTCTTTGAACTGTCGTATGTTTCAACACCATCAGACCATAATTTTAGTAGGTCATCAATCAAAGGCCGCAGATACACATGAATGTTGTTTCCAGGTGACTTTGGCCCAGGAATTATCATTGACATCAACCAATAAGGTTTCATACACAACCAAGGTGGTAGATTATAAGGGATTAGAATCATAGGCCATGTACTGTAAGAAACATTCATTACTCCAAAAGGATCGAAACCATCAGATGCTAGCCCAAGTCTTATGTTGCGAGGATCAGATGAGAAATTTGGGTGAATGCTATCAAAATGCTTCCATGCTTTCAAATCTACAGGATGGCGTAATATTCCATCATCAATACTTTCTTCTTTGTGCCCGCGCATGTTTGATGTCGTTGATTCCGCCATATAAAACCTTTGAAGATGGAGAATCAGAGGGAAGTATCATAGAATATTGCGTCCTATAAGCTTCTTGGCTTTTCCACAAGGTAAAGCCTCTCTTGCATCCCCACCAGTACTAATTTTCCATCTTAATTCACCACATTTTCGGCATTGATCCAGCAGAGAATAGTCATTCCGGAATAACACACAGTCATTGACACATGCATCGATCTTTTCGTAGCTCAGCCCGAGGTCACGAACAACCTTATGAACTTTATCAAGTGTATTAGGAATGCAATGGCCCTCTGGAAGCACATATGAGAATAGTTCAAGGATCAACTCACACGCTTTTTTGCTCAAACCAGTTAAACACTTTATCTGGTACAACCTGAAAATGAAGGATAATTGGGTCACCTTCTCACAACCTAGATACAACTCCTTTTTGGCATCATTTAATAAGTCATAGAATGCCTTTGCACACCCAGTTGGCTCCTGCTAGTTTATAGCATTTTTTAGATCATCAACATCTGCTGAAGTACCACCATGATCACCGGTGCCTCTAAGAAGACTGGACAACATATTTTCCATAGCAGCATCATCAGAAATTATCTCCTCATTATTTGCTGATTGCTCAGCAATATTTTTCTCAACTCATTTTTCTCCATGGTGTACCCAACAAGTATAATAAAATGACATCCCATTACGAAGCAAGTGAAGATGAACTTCCTTGCGTGTCCCGTGGCAAATATTACGACATTTCGTGCAAGGACAAGGCTTAGTTTCTTCTTCATGAGTACCCTGGAATGCTAAATTTAAAAATGACTTCATTCCATCCTGCCACTCCTTCGTACGCCTGTCTTTTCCCATCCATGTCTTATCTTTTGACATTGCTTCCTACAATTCAATCAGCGTATTCGTAAGAGGATTGAACTACCATAACATCATGTGAGTAATTGTACCTAGCGTTGTTGCTCCTCCACGTGCAGTGGCCGGCGGATGCTCCTCCATGCCTGTGGACGTCGGATGCTCTTCCAAGAGCGTGGCGACTGGTGGATGCTCCCCCAAGAGCGTGGCGGCCGGTGGATGCTCCTCCAAGAGCGTGGTGGCCAACGGATGCTCCTCCAGGCGCGTTTCGTGCAATCGGGAGAGGGGCCGTTGTGGATCGAAGGGTCTGGCAGGGAGGCAGGCAGGACAAAGCGTACGTGAAGCTATCAGAGTAGGCCCAACAGTGCGCTGGGTCGCTTGTTATTCGTGGGCTGAAATTACACTGAGTCACTTTGTATTCCTGGGCCGAAACTGCGCTGGAATGCTTGGTGTTCGTCCCCATGAGGCGTGAGCCCATGTACGGGCGCACGTCGTTGGCTCTGGCAATTTGTAATCTAAATAAGTTAATGTAGCAATGGGGGTAGTATTTTGATCTAAGGGGAAAATTTGGCGTCTTTAAGGGAGATGTTTTTCGATAAAAGGAGAAATTTTTAATTTGACATGGAAAGGGCCCAGCGTATGCGTGGGAAAATTATGCTTATAAAAATCGCGGTTTGCATCCCTCTCGGTTATCGCAACGGCTCGACGTGTACCATCGGCTTCACTGGCATTTTTTTAATTTGACACGGAAAGGGCCCAGAGCTTATATAAAAAAACATCCGCCAGGTACACGCCTCATACACGTTCCATTCGACTTCGACCGGGCGAGCGGACGATGTTGAAAGGAATGTGGCTGAGTCTTCTACCCTTTTATTTTTCAGTCGGATGTCTGACTACAGTAGCGTGCGTTGCCTTATATTCTCGTTGCAACGAGCTCAACCTTTTGAGGTGGGACAAATTGTTCATAGCTTGTCAAAATTGCTCGCACAAATCCATTACAGACACCTGGTACAGGAGTAGTGGTAATGATTACACCGAGCTTAGGGGCATTGGGCCAGTGTTATGTTGGGGCCAGTGGTATATAGATGGTGCCACGATCATGGAACGGCGATTGAAGACACGAGAAGGAAGTACTTGTGGCACCATCTGAGAACGGTATGCACTTGCTCTCCAGTGCGTCGTTAAAGGAGATGCTTTTTGATAAAAGGAGAAATTTTTAATTTGACACGCAGAGGGCCCAGCGTATGCAGGGAGAAAATATGCTTATAAAAAACCATAGTTTACATCCCTCTCGGTTGTCACAATGGCTCGACGTGTCCCATCGGCTTCACTGGCAGTTTTTTAATTTTACACGCAAAGGGCCCAGTGATTTATCTACAAAACATCCGCCCAGTACAAGCCTCCTTCACGTCCCGTTTGATTTCAACCAGGCGAGCTCGGTTGAAATCAAACGTGGCGTGCAGTAGTCTTGTACAACATCTTTTTTCAATCAAATGTCTGACTACAATTGCGCGCGTTGCCTTATATTCTCGTTGCAACGAGCTCAACTTTCTAAGGTGGGACAAATCGTTCACATCTTGTCAAAATCGCTCACACGAATTCGTTACGGACACCGCGCGCGTGCCGCGGGGGCAGACGTAGGGAATTTGCCAGGTGACCAGCGCACAACCTGGGCCCAGGTGGTGCATAGATTGCAAGTGACGAGGATACAATTCCTGGAATTAATCCTAGTGTTATCCCTGTCATGTCCGGCCATCATACGAGACCTCGTTCATTCATGTGCACAAATGTCACAGTCATGCAACTGCTTCATCCGTCCGTTCATGTGGACACATATCACAAATGTGGAACGGTATGCACAACCTTGCATATGCATACCGTATCCATAAAGTTTTTTTCCTCGTTTAGGCAGGAGTGGATCCACTTCAATCTAAGTGGATTGGAGAGTGTCCGGCCATCATACGACCCGACGTAATGAAGATTTTTGAATTTGATATACTCCTCTTTTTAATTTTTATCGTTATGACCACAAGTTGCATTTTCTCAACCAAACACCACGTACAACAACAATGACTCAGCTGAACCGGGAACTGGCCAATTAAAATGGAAGTCAGCAGTCTCATGGCTCATAAATCGAAATGCGCGCCATCCATTTTCTTCTTCCTTTTTTTATCCATAACACTGATACTGCTGAGTTCCATCTTCACAGGCACATATGTACGGTCCGGGTGTGCCGGTGTGTACCTTAACCCCCGTCGTGCATCCCCGGTGGTGGTTGGAAGACCCCTGCAGGTATGTTCTGATTCATTTCCTCCAACTCCATCTAAGTTTCCGATGACGGATGCGGTTCACCATCAGACAAACCAGCAAAGCCTCGGTGATGAGCGACATGCAAATTTCTTCATGGCAAACTGACTGCGGGGGCCTCCCATTCAGATGCAACTTCGGTGCTCTTGTTTGTGCTTCCATGCGTACTCCCGCTTATGTGTCATCATCTAATTGGTTGAAATTAAATCAGGCATTATGTTAGGTAAATGAAAGGGCCAATAAAATCATGACACTTAAGTAGAAGCATGCTTGGAAGCACTGAATGGGAGTATACAAGCCGTGTCCCTCCCGGGATGCAACTTCAATGCTCCCATTTGTGCTTCCATGCGGACGATGTCGAACGGTATGTGGTGGATTCTTGTATGACATATTCTCAATCAGATGTGTAACAACAATAGCGCGCGTTGCCTTATATTGTCGTTGCAACGAGCTCAACTTTCCGAGGTGAGACAAATCGTTCACAACTTGTCAAAATCGCTCGCACGAATTCGTTACGGACACCGGGTATAGGAGTAGTGGTAATGATTACACCGCGTATAGGGGCATGGGGCCAGCGTTACGTTGGGGCCAGTGGTATATAGATGGTGCCACGATCAGGGAACGGCGATTGAAGACACGAGAAGTACGTGTGGCACCATCAGAAAACAGTATGCACTTTCTCTAGGGATGATGTATTGTGTATAAAGTTTATACTTTATCAATATATGACCGTTATGCAAATTTGGTTATCAATACACACACTATTGTTTTCATCCTAGTGTGATCTTGCAATATCACGTCTTATGTTGGATTAATGACTGTAACTGCAGAATGGTGCGCACTCGCACAGCATACGGGGTCGGTGGTTCAAGTCAGGGAACGGATGACTTCCGAGAGCCAGAACAGCCGGCGCAACCGCCACCTCTGTCTCCGCTTACATTGGCGGATGATATCGCAGCCATGCTGGATTCGCACGACGAGCGGACCGAACTGCTGCAAACCCTCGTGCATATTACGTCCAATCTAGGGGGGCGTCAAGCCGAAGGCAATTGTCAACCTCAGCAAGCAACCTATCAAGAATTCTTGGCGACTGCACCCCACGTGTTCAGTGGTGATGGTGAACCTCTAGATGCGGTCCATTGGCTCTGCACCATTGAAGCTAAGTTCGGACTGCTGCAGTGCAGTGACCCTATGAAGGTTTTATACGCGGCACAACAACTACATGGCATCACTGGTGCTTGGTTGGCGAACCACATCGCCTCCCTGGCCGCCGGACAGCAAGTCACTTGGAAAGAGTTCCAGAAGGCATTCAATGCCTATCATGTTCCTCTTGCCATTGTGAGAAGGAAGCTTCAGGAATTTCTTGATTTGAAGCAAGCAGAAAGGAGTGCTCAAGAATACTTCAAAGTCTTTGTTAATCTAGCGCAATATGCGTCGGAGTATGTGAGTACGGAGGATCAGAAGCGAGAGTACTTCTATCGGGGTCTAAGCCCCATGTTGAAAGACAAGCTTGCGTTGTTCAATCACGGCTCGTTCAACGCTATGCTTAAAGTCGCGATTATGCAAGAGGACGCCACACGTGAGAGGATCACAGAGGGGTCAAAGAAGAGACTTGCTGTGCAGGGAAGCACACCCTCAGAAATACCGTATGGTGTACCAATCACCGTCCGTTCAGATATGGAAGCCGGCTGGACAACCGAGTTTGTATCGAAGTTGGCCGTTTGAAGTATCAGATTTCCAACCAGCAGTACATCAACAGCAAGAACCGATGCAAATTGTTCCAGGGGCATTTATCTCGCAGCGAGATGCAGGACAATTCAGGCCTCAAGTCAGTGGGACGTTGAATCAGTATAGGTGTTCTACATGTGACCATGTTGAGCATTATACCGGGGATTGCCCGGAGAAAGTGTTTAGTAGCAGACAATTACTAGTACAACGGTGTATTCAGCCCCGTATTCAACCACGGAAGACAACACTACAAACCCGAAGTGTTCAACATATATCGATCGAGGGTGTTCCGGAGGGAGCACCGGTGTTAGCAGGCATGTTTGCTATCAAAGACATACCTGTCCTCATACTCTTTGATTCTGGTTCTACCCACAATTTTATCAGTAAATCATGTGTGGATCAGCACCAATTGTCCACCAATACTCCCAGGAAAAGTTATCTAATAAGCTCACCGGGTGGAAATATCTTGGCTAGTCTGATTATTCCCCGAGCAGCTTTATGTTTGGGGGGCAAAATATATCCAACGTCGCTGATTATATTGGATGGACAGAAGATCGACGTAATATTTGGGATGTCATGGTTGAACCATCACGGTGCCGTTCTTAATATTGGTACCCGGACTATCCAATTTGACTCTCCGATGCACGGACAACACGAGCTGTTTTTGGACAGTTTGGAGCAAGACAGTGCAGCTGCATATAACACGGAATCAATTAAACTTAAAGATAATCCGGTGGTCCGTGAGTATCCCGATGTGTTTCCCGATGATTTACCGGGCATGCCGCCCGAACGTGACGTTGAGTTCAAGATTGAACTTGTACCGAGAACCACACCGATTTCTCGAAGACCGTATCAAATGGCGCCTAATGAGCTAGCTGAATTAAAGGAACATTTGAAAGACCTTTTGGACAAGGGTTTTATTCGCCCAAGCTCATCACCTTGGGGCTGCTCGGCGCTGTTTGTCAAGAAGAAGGATGAAACATCGTGGTTATGTGTGGATCATCGACTGCTCAACGCCGTGACTATTAAGAACAAGTACCCGCTGCCCCACATCGACATTTTATTCGATCAACTTGTTGGTGCGAGGGTGTTCTCAAAGATGGATCTTTGCTCCGGATATCATCATATCAAAATCCGACCAGAGGATATACCGAAGACGGCATTCTCGATGAGATACGAATTATACGAGTATCTCGTCATGTCTTTTGGTCTCAGCAACGCTCCGGCGCACTTCATGTATCTCATGAACTCAGTATTTATGCCGGAGTTGGACAAGTTCGTCGTGGTCTTCATCGACGACATATTGGTTTATTCCAAGTCAGAGGAAGAGCATGCTGAACATTTGCATATTGTGTTACAACGGTTGAGAGATCACAAGTTATACGCAAAATTCAGCAAGTGTGAATTTTGGATCAGCAAAGTGCCATTCTTGGGGCACATTATTTCAGCCGAAGGCATTGCTGTGGACCCATGTAAAATTTTTCAAGTACTGAAATGGCAATCTCCGAAGTCAGTACATGAAGTCCGAAGTTTCCTCTGTTTAGCGGGATATTACCGGAGGTTCATCCCGAGCTTTTCAAAGATCACGAAACCGATGACGGGGCTGCTGAAAAAGGGCACCAAATATGTTTGGAGTTCAGCTTGTGAAGCAGCGTTCAAGACATTAGTACATCACCTTACAACAGCCACGGTTCTTGCTCAGCCGGACACGACAAAACCATTCGACGTTTATTATGATGCATCCAGCATCGGACTTGGCTGTGTTCTTATGCAATAAGGACGTGTGGTTGCATATGGATCTCGCCAACTCCGAAACCATGCGCAGCACTACCCGACTCACGACCTTGAGCTCGCTGCCGTGGTATTGGCATTAAAAATGTGGAGGCATTACTTGCTTGGAAATCTTGTACACCTCGACACCGACCACAAAATTTGAAGTATATCTTCACTCAGAAGGAACTGAACATGAGGCAACGAAGGTGGCTTGAGTTGATCAAGGATTATGAGATTGAAATTCACTACCACCCCGGTAAAGCGAATGTGGTTGCCAAAACGCTTAGTCGGAAAGTCCATGTCCACAATATCACCATGGCTGAAACGGGAGATGAGGAACCAAGTCTGTATGTGATTCCATATGGGGCTCTCAATAATCTTGCTCTCATTCCCACCATCCGAGAGGAAATTATTAAAGCCTAGAAGAAGGACAAGGGCTTGTCACACATACGAAAAAGAGGGGACAGCGGGGAAGTAAAATATTTCCGGAAAGATGATCACGGTACATTATGGTTCAAGGAACGTATAGTTATACCCCGAGATGTTAAGC
Source organism: Tuctoria greenei (assembly GCA_036927565.1). NCBI lineage: Eukaryota > Viridiplantae > Streptophyta > Magnoliopsida > Poales > Poaceae > Tuctoria > Tuctoria greenei. The sequence goes on from JAYESD010000001.1 coordinate 205,814,264, forward strand.
TCCAGAAGAAAATATTGGATGAAGCTCAAATGTCAAAATTTTCTATTCATCCGGGCAGCAATAAAATGTATCAAGATTTAAAGACCAAGTTTTGGTGGACACGGATGAAGCGGGAAATAGCGAAGTACGTATCCGAGTGTGATACGTGTCGGCGAGTGAAGGCCGACCATATGAAGAAGGCAGGACAGCTACAACCGCTGAACATTCCAGCATGGGAATGGGAGGATGTGAGTATGGATTTCATAGTCGTATTGCCACTCACATTCCGAAAGCATTATTCAACTTGGGTGATAGTCGATCGACTAACCAAATCAGCACATTTCATCCCGGTAAATGTCGGATTCAATGCCAAGAAATATGCGGAGTTATACATATCAAGAATCGTGTGTTTACACGGCATTCCTCGCACGATTATTTCAGATCGAGGCACGCTATTCGTTGCTCAATTCTGGGAGCAGCTGCACGCCTCGTTAGGTACTAAACTGATTAGAAGCTCCGCATATCACCCACAAACCGATGGACAAACCGAGAGGGTGAACCAAGTCCTTGAAGACATGTTGCGTGCATGTGCCATCCACCACGGTAAAAATTGGGATGATCAATTGCCTTTGGCAGAATTCTCGTACAACAATGGTTATTAAGTGAGTATCAAGATGTCACCATATGAAGCTCTCTATGGCAGAAAATGTCGCACCCCACTGAATTGGTGCGAGTCCGGCGAAATAGTGACATTCGGGATTGACCTAGTCAATGAAGCTGAGGAACGAGTTAGGATTATTCAAGCCAATCTAAGAGCGGCTCAATCTCGATAGAAGAATTATGCGGACAAGCGGCATCGACCACTGCACTTTGATGTCGGGGATCTGTGGGGACCGGAGTCCACACATCCGAGGATCTCATTGGGTGGTACCGTGCGATGCGGCACCTAACAGCACACACAAAAAGGATACCAAAACGTATAAAGTTTTCATTTCATAATAAGAAGAGTTTACAAAAGAGTGTACAATAGAAGTACACACGCAGCGGAAAATACATACTCATAATCTCACCTAACTAAGCAGGAGAGAAGACGTCCATGCCCTAGGACGATTCTCACTAGCAACACGAAGAACAAACAGCAGCGGCGTGGCTCACATGAGATTTATCTCGACACCTCGAGTCTCATGTACAACCTGAACAGCAGAAATAAAACTAATACCTGCAAAAATCGTTAAAGCGCAAACGTGAGCATAAGGCTCAGCAAGACTTAACCGTCTCACTAGACAGATGCAAGGGGACACTAAACAAAGGTAAGGAATAGCATAAATGGACTCGCCTACAAGTGGATCCTTATAACCAAGTTTTAAGTATCAAATGACATTCTCTGAGCGCGGCACATCATGGGCTCCACAATCAAACAAGAAACGCTTTACCGATGATATGACATGCCCAAAGCACATAATGCTATTACAGCTAAAGTATGGGGAAATTGTAAATCTTTAGTTATACTATCTCTAAATCAAACAAAGTTGCAAAGTAATTATAATTCAATATCATATGACTTTCCTGACTTCTTTAGTGATTACTACGTTGCGACTGCGACAGACAAGTGGTACTCTATTACTGCGAGGGACAGTGATTGCAATCAAGACACACCCGGACAACACGACACATACGTCGTTCGGAAGTGTTAGCGAGTACACCTGGACCTACATAACACTTCAGTACTAGGCGTATATGGCCACCTTTCACAAGAAACTCAAAGGCTGAGCCCGTCTCACCTCCGCAAACAGAAGGTCTCCGCACAGAACACCTCATGTGTCTGCCGACCGATTTACACCTTACTGTCCTCAACCCACCCCTATCGATGGTGAGTTAATGGGTCTCAACACCCCAGTTACCAAGTTACATCAGTTTATTGGATTCCATATGTCCATTATATTGCCGGTACAATTCAAGCTTGTCCGAAGGGGCTGCATACGGACGGGCCTTAATCGACACAGGCAGGGCTATGCGACCGAGACTCAATTCTCGCCGCTTCCTATCCATTCCCTGCCCGGTCTCAATTTCATTATATTAAGCCATTTGCTATTTAACCAATCCTGTGAGATACATCTCTCGCGAGTAGATTCCAACTACTCGACTTCTACCGGATTTCCTACGCATTAGCAAAGCAGTTACTACAGGTCAACTGTGACTCGTGCCAAATAAACCCCTGGGATTTTTGGTCATGCAAGTGGAGTATCATTCACCTTAAACGTAATGCACAATTCATATACTATTCATCATAGTGATAAAGCAAAAGCTCATAAACGACTTAAATGCAAACCGGGGCTTGCCTTAGTTTGCGACTGAACAAATGTCAATTGTTAGGGCTTGATCTTCTTCCGGAGGACCTGCCATGGAACCTCAGTGGAAACACCTTGGCCTTCTCCTCCAAGTGAAGCTCCTCGTCGATCACCTACCATCACGTTTCCTATCGACATGATATGCATATAAGTAATTAAGTAATTTAAGAAAAGACTCCACGGGGTTGTGTAAACTCTAAGAATGAGGAGTTCGACTAGGAAGGACAGATATGCCTCTTTTGTGTGAATGAACAAAGGATGAAGTCAAGTGGTCATAGTAGTATCGAGATGTGAATTGAAAGGTGCAATGTAAGCACACATTGCAACTTGGCACTCAACACTCGACGCTATGCCACTCAAGGACGATACAGCTGAATGGTGTGGGAGTGTTGGACTGGTAGGGTAAGGATGACCTAAGAGTCAAGGTGGCATAGTAGTGTCGAGATAAGCACTGAAAGGTGCAATGTAATGACACATCGCAATTTAGCACTCGACACTTGGAGCTACGCCGCACAAAGAGTGATAAGGTAGAATAGTGAAGAAGTATTACTGGACTGTGTGATGTAAGGATGACTAAGCGATCAAGATGGAGCATTGAAAGCTTAAGGCATGAGTGAACTGTGCAACAAGAGGTTGTGACTTAGAAGTCGACCAATGAAGTTACACAAACTCATTAAGGAGTAAACCTAATTACGTGACAAGTGTGATCGCAGGGTCCTGATAAGGATGAACCAGGATGAAACCCTAGCGACACTTGGGAGTGAAGTGAGGTCAACATTCTTTGGACTTAAGACATCATAACAAGACTTGTTAACCTGACGTGAGTATCGAGACAACTTTCAAAGGACCTTTAGGTAAATTAGTCGCTACGACTATCTTTACAAGCACCGTCCAAGTTCTTACATGACACTATTGCAGTGCCCTTTGCAAGATTGTCCGGATGAGCTCGGTGACTCTTGGAACTCGAATATGATGCGAGACCTTGTGTGACGGTCATGCTTTGCCATCTCGAGAAGATCAGATTAGCGAGGTCCACATCGACCCGGACTCGTCAAAGGGGTGAGCGGAATCTCGAACACCACTTCATGAGTCGAAGAGTTAGGGACTCGACTTAGTTGTCGACAAAAGACTCGACGAACCTACCGTCGATGAAGAGGTACACCTAGGTAAGCAATCCTGCGAGCGGAAAGGAAACGTCCTCGACACGACTAAGAAATTCTTATCCAAGGTTCCACTTGGACTAGTTCTCCTCGTCGGTTGCAACGTTCTTGTAGTATTCTACCCTAGGTCATCGGTGGTCACCAATACACTCAGGTTGACCTAGAAGGCATTTCATCGAGCATCTAGGCTACACCTAGAACTCGACGAGTCTCGCCTTGACCAAACCCTAATTTGGCTAAACGACCATCGACTGATGTGTCGTGGTTGTGTTCTAGTACCACGTACATCACATGCATCCTTCACCTCGATGCCAAGACACGATGATGGTTCAGAATGTCACGACCATGTCATGTGGTCAACGACGTTGACGCGGCTCATGGTGGAACATCACGAGCACGCACGGACAAGTCAACGTGATACAATCGACAAAAGAGGTCAACTTAGGGACTCCTATAGGAATGATATCAATGCGGAAACTGGACGTACGACTTGACGACACATGAGTAACCTTAGCGATCACGACGAACGGACGTTGGTGATGTCAAGCAAGGTATTTCAGTGTAAGGCTCACCTTGTAGGCATTTCGCCGAACATCTTGGGTGTGTACTTGATTTCCGTCGCTTCATCACCATTCAAAGGGTATCTTGGCACATGTACTTGTCAATTGCCACCCCAGAATAGACCTTGGACCAGTTGTCGATACCATGGTGTCAAAGGTGTGTTCCTGCATCTCCTCGGCTTTCGCACATTCCTTAACAATGAAGTGCCTGCTGTGGTACTTCTCACTAGCATTTGGTCGAACAGGTGGTGAGCACAACCAGGAACAAGGAGCAGAGCAGCACTGCGCCATGGCGCAGGGTCTGAGCGCGGCTGCACGGCGGTGGAACGCAGACACGGTGGGGAGAAGGCCATGGTGCTGCGTAGTAGGTGCGTGCCTCAAGCTGGAGCAAGCAAAGACGGGGCGGTGGTGACCACCACGGTGCGGAGAGCAGGGCACGCGTGAACACAAGGCAGGAGCGACGGGTACCTGACCAGCGACGCAGCTGCGGTGACCAGCGCTAGAGGAGAAACGAAGTGCGACGACAGAGCACTGGAGCTAGAGGACAACGCACGCGAGTTGAGGTGCGAATGGGGCAACGCGCGGCGCAGGGCACAGGAGGGAGGCGGAGCGCCGTGGCGGGCTGGGACGCAGCTAGGGCAGAGGAGAACGCTGCAGTGCTGTGGGCGACGACAGGGAGGTGAGCGAGCGCGTAGGTGTGGCGCCGGTGAAGCAGTAACAAGGCGGCAAGCTCGGGCTAGAGGAGAACGGCGGTCGCAGGCGAGGGAAGGGTGCATTTGCGCGGGGGCCTTGCGGCTGGGCGGCAGGTGGAGGTCGATCGGTTGGCGGCAGGGTGCGCTGCTGAGGAGGCCAGTCGACGGTGAACAAGAGGTCGGGAGGCGGCGAAGCTTGGGAGCCTGGTCGGCGGCGCGGCAGACAAGGCTCGAGACGAGGACGACGCACGTGGTTGCTGCTCGCGCGAGATCCATGGCGTGGGCGCGAGCGTGGCTGGGAGGTGCCATGGACAGGAGCTAGGAGGGAGAGGCACGCGAGAGTCCGTGGGGGCAGGGCAAGCCGGCAGCCGGGAGGTGCTGGAACCGAGGCGGCAGGAGCCGGTGGCCGGACGGGGTCGGGAGGGAGAATGAAGGCGCGAGGAAGAAGAAACGGGGTCGGGCGCACACGATAAGGACGGAGAGGAATCGCGGTGGCACATGCACGCGGTCGCGTGGAGGCAGGGGAGGAGAGAGGAAGCCTTGCCGACCTGACTGGTGGGGACCATCTGTGGGACCCACTTCCCTCTTCTTTCCAAAATTCCAATAGGGCTAGCAAGCATGCTTCAAAAATAGTCAAATTTGGCCCCGTGACTAAATAAAATGTGGAGAATTTTATGGTGCAAGCAGATTTCAAAACTGAGCAAGTTGAATTTGAACTCAGATTTGAATTTGAACTCAAGTAGTGATACTTGACTCAAGGAAATAAATAGTAGATTAGGTTCAAAAATCCTGAAACTTTGAAGTTAACCTTTTTGAACCATAAGGGACCTCAGGAAAAATCTGGAGTTGATTTGGACAAAGTTGAGCACAAAGTTTAAATTTAAAGTCGACGTTGATTAAACTCTCAGTACGTGTCCAATAAATGGAAAACGTGCTTCAAAAAATTTTGAAACTTTACCGAGAGTCTAATTGGAATATTAGAAGGTCATGGAAAAATTTACGGCCTGAGATTTGAATATTTTTGGATGTCCCATTTTAGGGTTGGGAATAATTCCTTTTTCTTTTTCTCTATTTTGTTTTCTTTTCTCCTTTAATTTTTCATTGAAAATGTGAATACTTGGAAATTAAGGATTCTTCACCTTAAGTTCCATTCCACATCAGCAACCATGTTCTATATGTAAAGTTTTAACAAGTCCCCATTTTTAGTGAACATAGTTTAACTCATATGGCTCATGTGAGTTTGGATTTCCAAGTCTATTTTCAAAATTTTTAAGTTCGCATTTTTGCGTTTTTGTTCTTTCGAAAAACGGGCTTTTACAATCCTTCCCCCTTAAAGGAATCTCGTCCCGAGATTCTAACAGGTAGAATAACAGAACGATGAGGGAACGATCCGTAAAAGAGGGTCATTGACTAAGGAAAATGGCAATGCCCTTAAAAACTTGGGTTCTACGAAATAGTGATTATATTCAGGCATCTTAAGAAATTCTAAAGTCTGCTTCAGGAGATTCCAGTCTTTAGGTTGATAACCTTGACAGGATGCTCGACATGGCAATATCACATCGTAAAACTTTCATGTCTGTTACTGATCCTTTATTGTTGTACTCTTGCACTGACATGACATCTTGTCCTGTCCTAGTCTTGATTTGAAGAATTTGCACTTGTTCTTTGCTTCTCTAAGTCACCTTGATAGTTTGAAACTTTTCTTGCATTGATTCTTGGTTGCTTGCTTGGTTTTGTATAGGTCCTTTCAACTTAATGTGGTATTTCCCTTGACATGAGTTAAGATGGTTTACGAGGTTAAACAACAATCATTAACCTCGTTTGATGTTTAGTCAACCATAGGATTCCTTAGCCGTAGCATAAGAGTAGCAAGACACTCAACACTCTTATGTAATCAAAACAGCAGGAATATTGAAGATATGACGACTACAAGGTTTCTGGGTATATCAACGTCTTCAAACAATAGAAGCAGAAGATGAAGACCTTTTTGCGGTGGCACATGAGGATGTAAGGATTCAGTATCCTCATATGTTTCAACACAGCAAAGAACTCAATCATATGGTAACTACAAGGTAATTAGTATAGCAAGGTTACCATATAACAACATAAGATCTTAGATGGACCCAAAGAGTTTCATGAGGTTGACAAACGAACGGTATCCTCGCGAGGAAGGAGATTTCATGGATTTTACAAGGTTGATCATCGAACTGATGACTACTCGATGACGAATGGTATAGTTGCAACAATCAAGGTACTTGAACCTAACAAGTCAAGGATGGAAGTCCAAGTGTTTGTTTAGTTGCAAGTACTCAAGGCGATTTGAATTTCAACAAGTCAAAGACAAGGACTCAACTGTGTTTTAGTCACAAGGTGTCCCTCGTGCTACTCAAGATAATGAAACCAGTCGAAGGCGTTGCGAACGATAAAATTGATCACAACTCAAAAATGTTAGGCACTACTTAAGTATCTGAACGGGGTCACATATTCTTGCTCAAAACTCATTAGTAATTACGTTTTATGATGCATCACAAACCGGATGATGTTATGCAGACACAATGCAACTCCGCGGATGATTATGCAAGGTATGGTGCATTCAGTATTATACTTTGAGCAAAAATAGGTAAGACAATCCAAACACAGTCAGAAGTATCCCAAATACAGGAGGATTGATTGAATTTGGTCATGAAAGGCGCTAGAGAAGACTTGCTACTTTCATATCTCGACCAAGATCGATGATTTCAAGGTAAAAGTATTAGCAAGGAATGGTGAGGTTCATCTCAAGGCAACGGAGTGTACAAAATGGAACAAAGTGATTGAACTTCTTGTTGATCGGAAGTTCCCTAAAGCTTGTTAATCACAACTTACAGGTAATTGTGGTTCCTTAACAATGGGTCAGGATTTTCATCTCGTAGTTTTCTTAAAGTACTATGTCTACCCCTTAAAAGATGCGGTAGGGTTGCCTTCAGAAGTGGCAAAGAGAGTAACCTTTGAAGAGTAAGGTTCTCCTCACTTCCGTAGGTTGCACTAAGTGGTTGACAAGGTACTGTGCTAGGCACGACCTTGGTTAGTAATCCACGTTCTTGCTAAAGAATTTCCAGCTCATACTACTCACTTATGGCTTCTCGTCTCAAAGACTGAAGCAAAGGAGTGGTTTAGCGTGAAGAATCAACTGACTTCTTTAACTCGATGAACGAGTTCCACAAGAAACGGGGTTCAAGGTAATCCGTTACTTAAGCTTCGCATTGACTTAATGAGTCAATGTTGTACTCGGTCCTACTTACTTGAGCGTTGCTCTCAGCACGTTGGTTCGGTGTCGATGTACCTTGGTATGACACCTAGGTGAACGTAACACTTCAATTACTAGATGAACTCCTTCCCCCTTAAGATTCAAGCTAGGTGAGCAAGAAACTTACTCCAAGCAATATTTATGGGGAGGGTCGTCCAACTAAGGGAAGTGTCATACATGCTTAATGCACAATTAGAGTGTGAGATGCAAGGTTGCATAGTCAAAACACTAGCATGTGCATCCGAGCAAAAAGGGATTTACCTTAGTATAATACTCAACTCTAAAGGCAATTATTGTTGGGTCGCAACACCTGGGATGTTATGAAACTCCTCGAGTTGAACTCGAGAACCAAATCCATAAACACCCTGAAGGGTCATTACCCGGTTAAATCCTGGTGGAGGATGAACAGCTTGGACGCAACTTCGATTTTGGCCAAGTAAATGGCAGAATCATATCTTGAGGTGAACAACAAAGTTAAAGTAAACTTCAAGACCTTTCTAAAAAGTATTGGTTTGACTCTAGATCGTCTCTGGTTTGCAAGTTATGCAATTTTAAAGTTAGCAGATTTCTCTGCACTTTCAGCAGAATCTGCTTAAACAGTAGCAGTTTTGATCTAAAGTTTTCAGGCTGTTCAGATGGAAATCTGGAAATATTCTTATTTGCAAAGTTGTAGCCAGTGTAATAAACTTTCCAGAATGTACTTACTTGTCTTCATATCAGCTCTGGATCAAAAGATATGAATTTTTGAAGTTGGGTAAAATTTCAGCATTCAGAATTGAATTCAGTTCAGATTGACCACTCTGTATTCAAACTCGATTTGGAACAGGTAGATGACCGATTCAGGTCTGGAGCCAATTGCAAAAATTGTAGCTTACTCTCTAACCTCTCCAACGGTTACTCGCGTGACACCATTGGATCAAAGGTCTGCGAGTTATGGATTAAATTCAGAGGTGTACAGATTGTTGTCCAGTTTGGGTATGCCTGGACAGTCTCTGCAATTATCCAAATTTCACCCATTTAGAAAAGGATTCTGGTCTGGTGTTCAACAGAAAACATGTAGAGGACTTCCATATCTTTCTAAAGAGTATTTACTTGCCATCGTAGCACTTCTGGTTGAGGAGATATGGCATTTGCAAATTGACAGTTTTTCTGAAAATTTGGACAGCACCTCCTTTGTTTAAGGCTGATTTTGTCCACAAATTTCAGATATACAAACATCAATATTTGCAAAAGTAATACATAGAAAACATGTTGCATACATTCTCAAGATTCCAGAAATGTAAAATACGAATCCATTCGACAATTCTACTAGGAATTATAATCGAAACAGTAACTGAATAGGTAACGGTCCATATTCTGAACTGTTTCGACACCTTAAACGATACTTCAATTTAGACTTGGTTATTGCGAGTTTTAGCCTTTGTGTTGAATATAAAGTTGATAGAGGACTATTTAAGCTTTCCAGGAATGTATAAACATGCATAGTTTGCATTTCTAGTTTAAGAGTTATGTCCGTTCAAAGTTCAGAATTTTTCCGACTGTTTCAGATAGCACCTATATACATGTATTATCTTCAACTCTGTTTTCTAATTAGTTATAAGCTGAATTTGAGGTATCACTGAATAACAAAGTTGTAGAATAGCTTTTCCATTTCCCAGAAATGTATCATAATGGAATAGAAGAGCTTTCTCCAAAGAAATATGACAAAAATTCAGATGCTGGTCCGTGTAGTTTTTAGAACAGCAGCTGCTGTGATAATGGTGCATTTTCATCACCATAAAAGCATCTTTTGGCTTGGGGGTCAATAGGAAACTATTAGAAGATTTCAAAAGCTTTTCAAAAAGTATTCACTTGCCTCCAAAGCCCTCCAGGTTGAAAAGATATGGAATTTCAATGTCAGGTCAATTCTGTTCGAAAACAGAACTCACCGGCTTCGAAACACAAGAATTTGGAAACAAACTCAAATTTTGAAACTTAGCTCAAAACTCAAGTCCGATGGCTAGAACTTGATTCACAACTAATCATTTCCTTTAGAACCAAATGGAATCTTAAAAGGGACTTGACGACCTTCTTATCCATAGCATATCACTATGGATCTTCAAACTTAACCAAAGTCTTACTCCGGCGAAGTCGAGCTAAACTCTCGCCAGGAGCAAAGGACTTTGTTCACCTACTCTTGAAAAGAAACATTTTACTTCGTCCATAAGATATCAGCAACTGATACTTGGACTTAATATGAATATGAAGTCATTTCTTTCGTGGGGGATGGTCAAAGTATCAATTGTGATACTGACGGTACTACGTGCCTTACCAAAAGAAAAGTCTAACCCGGTATATCCGGATACGTCTAGAGGTGGTCCTACTATCGATCACTCGCAAACGTATTCTACACGGGTCGCTACCGGAGTTAGTGTACCTGCAGAAGACAAACAATCCCCTTTCACACCTTCACACCTCAAGGGCGGCACGGGGAAACACGACAGGCAATCACAATAATATATATGAAAGTAAATGCATACGACTCTGGTGTGAGTCGCCCTCGAGCGAGGCCATGTCTCGAGGTACATGGCTGTAAATACGTCTGTACAGCAAAGACTCCCGTACGAACCGGCTTATACACGCTCGGGCATACGTGTTTCGCATGATCCCATAGAACATGAATAGTTCTAGAGATACATACTATCGGGTTATACACCACCCGACGGGGGCTCCCACTAATTTTGTGTCACGCTGGGGTACCGCGTGTCATATGTTCTCAGAAACATGGAAAGTTTCAGAGACTCATATTGACTTTCCGTGCTAAGCCACGGAAATTTCACATACCATATCTCGTATGCAGAGTTTACCGAGATTGATCCGCTCTCGGCGGCGTACCTTACCTCTTACCTTGAAGACGGAGCGTCGTTACAGAATAATATAACAAGTTAGTTCACCACCTTTATAACTTATACTAGTAATAGTCCTTAATGGGCATATAGCTAATCCTCACTCGACTACTTCGGAGTTTTTGAAAATAGGCTCTTTTCGAGCGTGCTATTCCCAATGAAGCTCTGATACCATGTCTGTGGAGACCGGAGTCCACACATCCGAGGATCTCATTGGGTGGTACCGTGCGATGCGGCACCTAACAGCACACACAAAAAGGATACCAAAACGTATAAAGTTTTCATTTCATAATAAGAAGAGTTTACAAAAGAGTGTACAATAGAAGTACACACGCAGCGGAAAATACATACTCATAATCTCACCTAACTAAGCAGGAGAGAAGACGTCCATGCCCTAGGACGATTCTCACTAGCAACACGAAGAACAAACAGCAGCGGCGTGGCTCACATGAGATTTATCTCGACACCTCGAGTCTCATGTACAACCTGAACAGCAGAAATAAAACTAATACCTGCAAAAATCGTTAAAGCGCAAACGTGAGCATAAGGCTCAGCAAGACTTAACCGTCTCACTAGACAGATGCAAGGGGACACTAAACATAGGTAAGGAATAGCATAAATGGACTCGCCTACAAGTGGATCCTTATAACCAAGTTTTAAGTATCAAATGACATTCTCTGAGCGCGGCACATCATGGGCTCCACAATCAAACAAGAAACGCTTTACCGATGATATGACATGCCCAAAGCACATAATGCTATTACAGCTAAAGTATGGGGAAATTGTAAATCTTTAGTTATACTATCTCTAAATCAAACAAAGTTGCAAAGTAATTATAATTCAATATCATATGACTTTCCTGACTTCTTTAGTGATTACTACGTTGCGACTGCGACAGACAAGTGGTACTCTATTACTGCGAGGGACAGTGATTGCAATCAAGACACACCCGGACAACACGACACATACGTCGTTCGGAAGTGTTAGCGAGTACACCTGGACCTACATAACACTTCAGTACTAGGCGTATATGGCCACCTTTCACAAGAAACTCAAAGGCTGAGCCCGTCTCACCTCCGCAAACAGAAGGTCTCCGCACAGAACACCTCATGTGTCTGCCGACCGATTTACACCTTACTGTCCTCAACCCACCCCTATCGATGGTGAGTTAATGGGTCTCAACACCCCAGTTACCAAGTTACATCAGTTTATTGGATTCCATATGTCCATTATATTGCCGGTACAATTCAAGCTTGTCCGAAGGGGCTGCATACGGACGGGCCTTAATCGACACAGGCAGGGCTATGCGACCGAGACTCAATTCTCGCCGCTTCCTATCCATTCCCTGCCCGGTCTCAATTTCATTATATTAAGCCATTTGCTATTTAACCAATCCTGTGAGATACATCTCTCGCGAGTAGATTCCAACTACTCGACTTCTACCGGATTTCCTACGCATTAGCAAAGCAGTTACTACAGGTCAACTGTGACTCGTGCCAAATAAACCCCTGGGATTTTTGGTCATGCAAGTGGAGTATCATTCACCCTAAACGTAATGCACAATTCATATACTATTCATCATAGTGATAAAGCAAAAGCTCATAAACGACTTAAATGCAAACCGGGGCTTGCCTTAGTTTGCGACTGAACAAATGTCAATTGTTAGGGCTTGATCTTCTTCCGGAGGACCTGCCATGGAACCTCAGTGGAAACACCTTGGCCTTCTCCTCCAAGTGAAGCTCCTCGTCGATCACCTACCATCACGTTTCCTATCGACATGATATGCATATAAGTAATTAAGTAATTTAAGAAAAGACTCCACGGGGTTGTGTAAACTCTAAGAATGAGGAGTTCGACTAGGAAGGACAGATATGCCTCTTTTGTGTGAATGAACAAAGGATGAAGTCAAGTGGTCATAGTAGTATCGAGATGTGAATTGAAAGGTGCAATGTAAGCACACATTGCAACTTGGCACTCAACACTCGACGCTATGCCACTCAAGGACGATACAGCTGAATGGTGTGGGAGTGTTGGACTGGTAGGGTAAGGATGACCTAAGAGTCAAGGTGGCATAGTAGTGTCGAGATAAGCACTGAAAGGTGCAATGTAATGACACATTGCAATTTAGCACTCGACACTTGGAGCTACGCCGCACAAAGAGTGATAAGGTAGAATAGTGAAGAAGTATTACTGGACTGTGTGATGTAAGGATGACTAAGCGATCAAGATGGAGGATTGAAAGCTTAAGGCATGAGTGAACTGTGCAACAAGAGGTTGTGACTTAGAAGTCGACCAATGAAGTTACACAAACTCATTAAGGAGTAAACCTAATTACGTGACAAGTGTGATCGCAGGGTCCTGATAAGGATGAACCAGGATGAAACCCTAGCGACACTTGGGAGTGAAGTGAGGTCAACATTCTTTGGACTTAAGACATCATAACAAGACTTGTTAACCTGACGTGAGTATCGAGACAACTTTCAAAGGACCTTTAGGTAAATTAGTCGCTACGACTATCTTTACAAGCACCGTCCAAGTTCTTACATGACACTATTGCAGTGCCCTTTGCAAGATTGTCCGGATGAGCTCGGTGACTCTTGGAACTCGAATATGATGCGAGACCTTGTGTGACGGTCATGCTTTGCCATCTCGAGAAGATCAGATTAGCGAGGTCCACATCGACCCGGACTCGTCAAAGGGGTGAGCGGAATCTCGAACACCACTTCATGAGTCGAAGAGTTAGGGACTCGACTTAGTTGTCGACAAAAGACTCGACGAACCTACCGTCGATGAAGAGGTACACCTAGGTAAGCAATCCTGCGAGCGGAAAGGAAACGTCCTCGACACGACTAAGAAATTCTTATCCAAGGTTCCACTTGGACTAGTTCTCCTCGTCGGTTGCAACGTTCTTGTAGTATTCTACCCTAGGTCATCGGTGGTCACCAATACACTCAGGTTGACCTAGAAGGCATTTCATCGAGCATCTAGGCTACACCTAGGACTCGACGAGTCTCGCCTTGACCAAACCCTAATTTGGCTAAACGACCATCGACTGATGTGTCGTGGTTGTGTTCTAGTACCACGTACATCACATGCATCCTTCACCTCGATGCCAGGACACGATGATGGTTCAGAATGTCACGACCATGTCATGTGGTCAACGACGTTGACGCGGCTCATGGTGGAACATCACGAGCACGCACGGACAAGTCAACGTGATACAATCGACAAAAGAGGTCAACTTAGGGACTCCTATAGGAATGATATCAATGGGGAAACTGGACGTACGACTTGACGACACATGAGTAACCTTAGCGATCACGACGAACGGACGTTGGTGATGTCAAGCAAGGTATTTCAGTGTAAGGCTCACCTTGTAGGCATTTCGCCGAACATCTTGGGTGTGTACTTGATTTCCGTCGCTTCATCACCATTCAAAGGGTATCTTGGCACATGTACTTGTCAATTGCCACCCCAGAATAGACCTTGGACCAGTTGTCGATACCATGGTGTCAAAGGTGTGTTCCTGCATCTCCTCGGCTTTCGCACATTCCTTAACAATGAAGTGCCTGCTGTGGTACTTCTCACTGGCATTTGGTCGAACAGGTGGTGAGCACAACCAGGAACAAGGAGCAGAGCAGCACTGCGCCATGGCGCAGGGTCTGAGCGCGGCTGCACGGCGGTGGAACGCAGACACGGTGGGGAGAAGGCCATGGTGCTGCGTAGTAGGTGCGTGCCTCAAGCTGGAGCAAGCAAAGACGGGGCGGTGGTGACCACCACGGTGCGGAGAGCAGGGCACGCGTGAACACAAGGCAGGAGCGACGGGTACCTGACCAGCGACGCAGCTGCAGTGACCAGCGCTAGAGGAGAAACGAAGTGCGACGACAGAGCACTGGAGCTAGAGGACAACGCACGCGAGTTGAGGTGCGAATGGGGCAACGCGCGGCGCAGGGCACAGGAGGGAGGCGGAGCGCCGTGGCGGGCTGGGACGCAGCTAGGGCAGAGGAGAACGCTGCAGTGCTGTGGGCGACGACAGGGAGGTGAGCGAGCGCGTAGGTGTGGCGCCGGTGAAGCAGTAACAAGGCGGCAAGCTCGGGCTAGAGGAGAACGGCGGTCGCAGGCGAGGGAAGGGTGCATTTGCGCGGGGGCCTTGCGACTGGGCGGCAGGTGGAGGTCGATCGGTTGGCGGCAGGGTGCGCTGCTGAGGAGGCCAGTCGACGGTGAACAAGAGGTCGGGAGGCGGCGAAGCTTGGGAGCCTGGTCGGCGGCGCGGCAGACAAGGCTCGAGACGAGGACGACGCACGTGGTTGCTGCTCGCGCGAGATCCATGGCGTGGGCGCGAGCGTGGCTGGGAGGTGCCATGGACAGGAGCTAGGAGGGAGAGGCACGCGAGAGTCCGTGGGGGCAGGGCAAGCCGGCAGCCGGGAGGTGCTGGAACCGAGGCGGCAGGAGCCGGTGGCCGGACGGGGTCGGGAGGGAGAATGAAGGCGCGAGGAAGAAGAAACGGGGTCGGGCGCACACGATAAGGACGGAGAGGAATCGCGGTGGCACATGCACGCGGTCGCGTGGAGGCAGGGGAGGAGAGAGGAAGCCTTGCCGACCTGACTGGTGGGGACCATATGTGGGACCCACTTCCCTCTTCTTTCCAAAATTCCAATAGGGCTAGCAAGCATGCTTCAAAAATAGTCAAATTTGGCCCCGGGACTAAATAAAATGTGGAGAATTTTATGGTGCAAGCAGATTTCAAAACTGAGCAAGTTGAATTTGAACTCAGATTTGAATTTGAACTCAAGTAGTGATACTTGACTCAAGGAAATAAATAGTAGATTAGGTTCAAAAATCCTGAAACTTTGAAGTTAACCTTTTTGAACCATAAGGGACCTCAGGAAAAATCTGGAGTTGATTTGGACAAAGTTGAGCACAAAGTTTAAATTTAAAGTCGACGTTGATTAAACTCTCAGTACGTGTCCAATAAATGGAAAACGTGCTTCAAAAAATTTTGAAACTTTACCGAGAGTCTAATTGGAATATTAGAAGGTCATGGAAAAATTTACGGCCTGAGATTTGAATATTTTTGGATGTCCCATTTTAGGGTTGGGAATAATTCCTTTTTCTTTTTCTCTATTTTGTTTTCTTTTCTCCTTTAATTTTTCATTGAAAATGTGAATACTTGGAAATTAAGGATTCTTCACCTTAAGTTCCATTCCACATCAGCAACCATGTTCTATATGTAAAGTTTTAACAAGTCCCCATTTTTAGTGAACATAGTTTAACTCATATGGCTCATGTGAGTTTGGATTTCCAAGTCTATTTTCAAAATTTTTAAGTTCGCATTTTTGCGTTTTTGTTCTTTCGAAAAACGGGCTTTTACAGGATCACGTGTACCTCCGCGTGTTACCGATGAAAGGAATTCACCAGTTCGGAGTAAAAGGAATCCTAGCTCCCCGATTTATTCGCCCGTTTGCTATCTCGGAGAAGTGCAGACCTTTGGCTTATCGATTGGAATTACGGCCATCTCTCGCTGGTATACACGACGTTTTCCACGTATCTCCGCTTCGGAAATGTCTCAAGTTCACAGCTGCAGTCCACACCGACGACATCGGCAAATTGCAACAGGATTTGACGTACTCCGAACATCCTGTTCAGATTCTCGACAAGAAGACTCGAACAACACGGAACCGCACGCTGTGGTTCTATAAAGTGTTGTGGAGCAACCATACTGTTGATGAAGCGACTTGGGAATCCGAACAATATCTCCGCTCCAACTATCCGGATTTCTTATCGTCTCATATCCGGTAATTTCTCTCCTACTTCCGTCTCTTCATTGTAATCTCAGGACGAGATTCTTTTAAGGGGGGAGGAATGCAAAAGCCCTAATTTCCATAATTCAAAGTTCAGTTAGGACAAAACTTTTGAATGACAAAAAACATTAAAAAGGAATTGAGAAAAACAAATTAATTCAAACTCCAAATGAGGAAATTCAAAATAATAAACTTATCTACTGTTTAAACAAATTTAACATGAAGATTTGAGTTGACCAATGGATTCCAAATATTCCAAATAGCATCCCTGCAAAGTTTCATAATTTTTAAAGCAATTTTGCTATTTAATTCAATAGCTACATTGAATTCAACTCAAATTCAAATTCAAGTTTGAATTTAAATGAAACTTTGACAAATCAACTATGGGAATTCAAAATAAAATTCTATATTATTAATCAAGCCATCCCACAAATCTAGCAAATTTTGGAATGAATTTGGTGGTAGAATTGATGGGGAAAAGATGAAGATAAGGTGGGACCCACTTGTCATCCAAAGCAAAGTGCTGTTTTGGCTCTCCATGTGACACCACATTGCATGCAAAGTCCAGGCAGCTGCTTGCACTGTTTTGGCCGACTCCAGCTGCCCCCAGCTCGCCCTGGCCTCCTATTTATACCCCCTCCATGCCCCTAGCTTGCTCTTTCTTCACCTTGAAGTCTCCAGCAACATTTTCACTTCTCTCCAGATTCCTTCTCTGTCCAGCCGAGTTGCAGCAAAGGTACTCCGTGTTAAGCACTTTTCATTGCCTCTCCTCACTCCCCAACCTCTTGCACAGCTTTGTGATCAAGTTCTTGCACAGCTAGGCCATTCCCGAAGCTGTTATTTTTGAAACCGAGGCCGCCGGAAATCTACCCTGTTTCACCGCGCCTCTGCTCATCGTCGACCCGACGATACGGCCATCATCTCGCCCCGATCCTAGAAGGAAAAAGGTTCACCTAATCATGTTCTAGCTGCTTGTAAAGTTTCATCCCATGCCATGCCTCCTAGCCCCCGTATTTGCTTTCCTTCCGACAAACTTCGGTTATGAGTGGAGTTGCTTCGCGCATAAAATTCCTTTTATACAGTTAATTATTTTTTTTGCACTTGTGATATGTTGTTCTATATGGCCAGGCGCATCACCTCGAAGAAAATCCATCGAGTTTCATCAGGTATTCACGCCGGAATACAATTTTTCCCAAACCGTCGGTCTGTCCTTCCTCGGTCCATCGGCGCTACCATTCTCCAAGCCATTTCTCTACTTCCTATGGCCAGATTCTTGTTCCCCATGCTTCCATGAATCTTCCCGAGGTCTTCCCGATCAGTTTCACCCACCGTAGGGCTTGACCGACATGGCCAAAACCCTAATCGCCGCCGCCGCCGTCGCGCAAGCCTTCCCGGCCATCGCCGGCGTGCGCTGACCCCACCAGCGTGCTCAGCACCTCGAAAGCGTTAGGCGGCGAGTTTGGCGAGGAGACGTGCCGTGGATCGATGGGCGGTGAGAGCTCCGGCGAGGTGCCGCCGCGGTCGCGCGCCGGGCGGGAGGTAGACGACGACCCCGTGGGGCCCCATCGTCAGTGGAAGCGCAGCGCGCGCCCGGATCAGCTGCGGCTCGGGGATCTTTTGTGACCACGTGGTTAACCCAGTAACCCTCCGTGTTGCCACCCAGCGATTGGTCCATTTTAAACCCGTGGACCGCCCCTGGATTATTCAAACAGTTCCCATTTGAAATTTATTCCAGATTTTGCCACAACTTGGAAAATCTATAACTCCTAGGATACTTGTCCAACAATTCCCAAATAAATTTTGTTAGAACCAGCATGAAGAGTAATTTCCAGTGGTGCTCTTGGATTTGTATGAAAGTCCATATGAACTTCTCCATATTTCAAATAAGCAAAATGCTTATAGAATTAATTCCTATAGTTCTGCTCTTTGGAAAAATACCAAATTTCTCCAGAACCTTCATTTGAGTATCCTTGAACTCCAGTAAACATTTCAGGGTCATTAGACTTCATTTACATGGTCTGATCACAAGTGTATTCCTTATGCACATAAAAAATAGCCAAATTCATTTAGAAATTGTACAGAAACTTGTGCAAACTTCTAAATTGAATATCTCTTAGTATAAAGATTCAAAATTTGTCAAACCAATTTTGTTGGTTTGATCTTTGTCCACACTCACCAGAACTACAACCCAATCTTCATGATAATCCTTAGATTTTCCTGTAGAGCCCTTTAAACCAAATTATGTTTGATTCTTATCTGATAATTGACTTCATAGAAAACTATGAAATTTTGCCATAATGTTATTTAGTAAGTTTCTGAATTCCTGTAGAAATTTCAGCTTCATTGGACTTTAATAACCTAGTTCAATCTGGAGATTTTCCTAACAGGTCATAGAATGCCCAAAAACATCAGAGCTATTTCAGAAAATTTTCCAAACTTCTCAATTCAATATCTCCCGAAAGGAAGCTTAGAAATTTACGAAACAAATTTTCCTAGAACCAGTGAGAACCCCTCTGTATGATACAACCACTGGTAGCCATGATAGACCTCCAGAATTACAACCAAAATTCAGAAAATGCTTTTACTTGTTGGAATTTTATAGAGAACAAGCTTACTTGAACATCTCAAATTTTTGGTCCAGATCTTCCTCATAGCACCTAATGTCCTCTGTAAAATTTTCAAAACTATTGGGCTTAAATTAATATAATTAACTGTCTTTACATTGAGCTATAACATAATTACGATTTTGATTAACTTGCATAATTCTTTGCATATCGATTAGTTGCCGAGCTCAAGAGGATCCCGGAGCAACTTGAAGTCATACCTCTGGAGAATAACTTTGATACTGTCTCGCAACCAGGCAAGCCCCGGTTTGCATTTAAGCGCAATTACAAAATTTTGATTTGTATCACCTATGTCTAGGGTGAGTCATGTGCATTAGGGCTAAGGTGATTGAAAATCCACTTGCATGACCCCATGGAGTATTTGGATAGTTGTCGAGTCATCGTGTAGATTATGCTATGCTAAATGTTGTATAGGATTCGATAGAAGTCGAGTAGTTAGAATCTACTCGCATGGCTAGGACTTCTTCACACGGGATTGGTTCAAAGAGAATGAAGTAGTAATCTGAAAATGAGACTGGGCAGGGGCGTAGGATGTAGCAAGACGTGGTCTTGGGTGCGTAGCCCTACCTGTGTCGATTAAGGACCCATCTGTATGCCGCCCTATTGAGCAAGTTTGAACTATTCCGGAGTCATACTAGATATATGGGATCCAGGAAACCGATGTACCTTGGGAAGCTTTTGTTGAGACTTTTTCGATCGCCTCAGGCTTTCGGCCGCAGAACTATAGACGGAAACTTGCTCACGAAATTTTCATAGCAGAAGGTTGCACCGTGAGTGGGGATACTGTCCTAGACGATTGAATCGATTCAACTTGGGCGGAACTTGAGAAAGGTGGCTGCATACGACGTCCGTGGAGTGCACCGATGTGACTTCCATTACGGGCGTACGTGTCGTGTTTTCTGGGTATCATTGATACGAATCACCGTCCCTCGCGGTTATGAGTACCACTTGTTCTTTGAGTTGTGACGTAGCTAAATACTTGCACTTGGGATGAGAATAAATTGCTGCTGTTATAAACATTATATTATCATGGTATTGCTATGTTGTATGTATTAGTATAGTGCTCACTAAATTTAATTTCCACCTTGGGCATGCAGCATTGTGATGAAGCATTTCTTGTTTGATTGTGGAGTTACGATGTTGCCCCGCACAAGGTTTAAGCTGCTGCTATAAATCTGAAAATAAGGACCCATATTTAGGCGAGTTCATTATGCAAATCTGCCATCCTATGTTTATGTCTTTACCCTCATGTAGACTTTCATGTTTAGGTGAGACGGTTAAGTCTTGATGAGCCTTCATGCTCACGGTTGCTATATAAGTTGTTTTGCAGGTACTAACCTTTATGCTTATGATTATGGTTGCCCGATGAGACTCGGGACTCTACGAGTAATATACTCATGTGGGAACCATGCCGCTACTGTTTTGTTTTCATGGCTAGTGAGGAGCGTCCATGGGCTGGTCGTCTTCTATTTTGCTTATTATACTTGAGTACGAGAGTTGTAATCTTATCTTCCGCTGTAGTTTATTTTTATAAACTATTTGTAAACTGAATATCTTTGTAAATTTCAGCAAATGATTTATGTAATACGCGTTCCTTTACATGTGTGCTATTGGGTGTCGCATCGCACGACACCACCCAATGCGATTCTTGGAAAGTGTGGACTCCGGTCCCCACAGGGGGAGGGGGGATAGCACGAAAAAGGATCAATCAAGCAAGATCTTCATCGACTTTTCGTTCTTCATCAACAATTCTCTCTCAACTCTCCACCATCAACCCTAATCGTCAATATTCGAGTTTCACGTCAAAATTCTTGACCCTTGGAGCTCTAAGCACGTGGTAGACCCTCTACTTTCACTTTTCCATGTGAATTCAGTCCCAATTCTCGATGATAAAGGAAACCCTAAATTGCAGATTCTATATGGGGCAGACTAGTCCGGCAGTGACAGCGGTCTAGTCCGGTATCAGAATCTGTTTAGTGCTGAATTAATTCCAAATTGACTCGAATCAACTCCAAATAACTAGTTAGTAAACATTAATAGGAACTTATTAACAAGTTTTACCACATAATTGCATTAATCATGCATGTCATGGCATATTGAGTAATATATGAGCATTTATTGATTGTAATGGTTGTTGTGTATGTCTATTGCGAGGAATAGAAGGTTTTTCTCTAGAGAGTGCCGTCGAGGACCTCCAGCACCATAACTTCGAAGCTTTCGACCCTAACCAAGCTCAGGAGTAATGAAAGTGTCCTTGACCATTTTGATCCTATTTTTTAATGTTTTGTTTGCAAAACTGCATGGTTATGTCAATTTGATGGGAAACCCACTTATAGGTGTTTACTGGACTTGTTTCACCATCCTTGTCGCTTGGAATATATTATAGAGAGTCGGGAAGGGCTTTTTGCCTTTTTTGCTTCGCTCTAATTAATTGGGATGGGAAAACAACCAAAATGCTTAATCGTGATTTAATGAACATATGGATGATGTAAATTGATGAATATGGATAAATGGTAATGTGGGACTTGGGGGACCTAAGCAAGCATGGTTTGTGGATTGGGTTGGTCGATATGGTTGTTTGCTTGCCTTGTACTTATGGACTAGTTCATGCGAGAATAAGCCAGGACAACAGTGCCACCACAAGGCCAAGTATGGGTGCGGCTTAGCCAATTAACTAGGAGTATTACCAGATTGATTAAGATCATTTGGAGGAGCGAGAATGGGAGTCGGTTGGGTTTGCAATAGTGTCGGGACTGCCCTGGGATCCGAACGGCAAAAGAGGGGGCCCATGGTTGGATGTGCTCAGTTGGATGCATCACCAATGGTGAAACCTTAGTGGGTCTGAATATGCTGGTAGTCCCTTTGTAAAGGCTATTTTTTGATCTCTTGGCCATACACCTAAGGAAGTGTAATTGGCATAAGGGAGGTTTCTTTAGTCGCCAACAGGTGACGAAATCACAAACTTATTGGTATAGTGGTACAACTTCTGCAGAGTGTTAAAAACTATCGTGATAGTCGTGCTGCCGGTTAAGAGCACCTGGATGACCTACATGATTAGAGTGGAATTGGGAATTTGGATGGTTATGGTTATGGTTGGGTAAAGGTTTTGGTTATGGTTGAGTTGTGATATTTGAATATGGTCAATGATAATGGTAGAAACTTGGTATTTGGATGGATAATCATTGTTGGATGTGATATAATGATAATTGATGGTAATGGACTCGTTATTGGTAATTATTTGGGTTATGTTGGGATTAATTCACATCGACATCTTAGTATCCTTTCTACATCTTTTATGTACTTTTTAGCAATTAGCCACTGTTTATTATCATTCCTTGTTTATGCTACATGTCATACTTTCCCACACTTGCTGATTACGACATGTACTCACCCTTGCAATTACCCCACCAACAGTTTTAGGTGATGTTTGGGAGTATCCTGAGGATAATGTGGAGTACTAGACTGTGTGCTGCTGTCGACTTGCATGTGGTGTTGCTTGGAGTCGCGCTATGCCTTTTGCTTAGTTGCTTAATTAGATTTTTTCTGCTGCATTAGTTATAGACTTATTAATAATGATCAATCGACTTGTAATTTGAGGATTATTTGAATATTGTAATAAAAATATTGATTTAATAATTTGTGTTGTGGTAATTATCTGTTTATCATTGTGAATCACTTGTGTATGTCTGTTAAACATCCTGGGCACACATATGCATCACGCTTGGTTCATTTTTTGAACCGGGTGTCAAAGGTATGGAGTAGCAATGTTATGCTGGACACCAATCTCTCTCAAAAAGTTCTGGAAGGTCTTATCTATGAAATGAGACCCTCCATCACTTATGACCAAATGGGGAGTGCCAAAGCACGGTAAAATGAACTCATGGAACATTTTTCTAGCTTGCTTGGAATCAACATTTATGCATGGCAAAGCTTCTACCCATTTTGACACATAATCTACGGCCACCAGGATAAACTCGCAACCATAGGACCTACGAAAAGGTCCCATGAAATCAATACCCCACACATCAAATAATTCCACATAGAGATTATATGTTAAGGGCATTGGTTCCAATTTCAAGTGTATCCATGAGCAATGTATTATTCATTGAAAAGAGTGGGGCTTGTAAGTGCATCTAGGATATCCCTTGTGGGTTTTGGCTAATTGATGACAAACATATGAGATCCTAATGAAACTACTGAGATGATTGTAGGACAAACAAGTGAAACATTTTGGTGCACACAAAAAGGTGAAAAATGAAGTGGTGTTCAAAAAGAAATACTTTGATGAAGCTTGGAAGACAAAAATAGATTTTGAATGCATAGGGAGTGTATGAAAGACACACTCCAAGAGCTCACAACTTTGCACGAGGGTAAGGGATTAAAATTAACCTAACTTTCACAAAGCACCGGACTAGTCTGATTATGGACCGGACTAGTCCGTTCAACTCTCTGGAATCCCACTCACAAGGAGACCGGACTAGTCCGTGCATCCACCGGACTAGTCCGTTGATGTTTCTGGAGTCTCTCGTACTGAGGGACCGGACTAGTCCGATAATGGACCAGACTAGTCCGTTGAACTTTCTGTAATCTCCCATTCGTGGAGATCGGACTAGTCCGCGGACTAGTCCGATGAACTTTCTGGAGTCACTTTCACACAGCACCGGACTAGTCTGAAGTTGGACCGGACTAGTCCGGCAGACTTTCTGGACTTCAAAACATATTGAGACCAGACAAGTCCGGACTTGCATCGGACTAGTCCGGTGTTAGGGTTTTTCAACGGCTAGCTTTTGGAAACCCTATAAATAGAGAGTCCACGACTTTCCTATCAACACACAAGTCAAATATTGATCAAAGAGCAAACCGTAGCGCCGCCACTTCATCCCAAGAGCCCAAAACACATCTCCCCACACATCTAAAGTTCAAAAAGAGTGAAATCAATTGAACACTTGGATTCGGGATTGGGATATCGTCATTCTTTCATTGCGACCTCTTGGGGTTTGATCTTTCTACACTCATACTTTGCATTGTAATACTTTTGAGTGTATTTGATCACTTTTTCATTGTAATTCTCATGGGAGCCTTCAACGTGTGAGGTTGCCCCACAAACTTGGTGATTACCCGTGATAGTGGAATCAAGTCGGCCTTCGTGGTGACTTGAGGAGGGAAAGGGTTGGAGACCCAGCTCTGTGTGAGCTTCCTCAAGGAGGACATAGATCTCGTGGTGAGATCGAACCCCGGGAAAAATTCATGTGTCTTGTGTCTCATTTACTTTAAATTTTGTTCATTAGATCATTTGAGTGCTAAACTACAACATAAGGCAATTAGAAGTTACACCTGCATTCTTATATTAATCTCAAGTACAAATATCAGTTGTTCTCAATTCTGCTGCTAAAGAAATTTATTTTCCCAATTAACACCTGATCAACACACATAATTTTTGCACACCGGACTAGTCCGCCCACACAACCGGACTAGTCCGGCCAAACAAGTTTTGACGATTCTATTAAGTGTGCAGGAAATTCAAAAGGCCTATTCACCCCCCCTCTAGGCCACATTCAATTGGTATCAGAGAAAGGTTCTCCACCAACGAGACTCACATCTCGGAGAGATCAATGGCCTCTGAGAAGAACAACGATATCTCGAAGATGAACATTAATGAGGAGGAACAAGAAACTAAAGCTCTTGATGTGCTGAAAGAGAGCCCACACGATGATGAAGAAGTGCGACAATTGAAGGCACTTCTGAGAAAGAAACTGCTAGGACAAAAAGGAAAGGAAGAAGAGAAGACGACGGGGAGTGGTCATCACGACTACTCCCGACAGCCTTACAACTACAACCGTCTCAACTCCAACAACCATTATCTTTCCATTCCTATGGGAAAACCTCCACAGTTTGACGGAAGCGACTATACAATGTGGAAGTACAACATGAAGATGCATCTAATATCCTTAAATCCTAGTCTATGGCACCTCGTTTGCACTGGCATAGATATCCCGGACACGGATGAAGAACTCACCCCAGAACAAGAACAAGAGATTCACAGAAATGCACAAGCCGTCGCCGTGATCACATCATCATTAAGCAGAGAGGAATTCACCAAGATTGATGGCTTAGAAAGTGCAAAGGAAATCTGGGATACACTTAAGATGGCTCACGAAGGAAATAGATCGGATCGTGAAGCAAAAATCGAAATGCTTGAAGGAGAGTTGGGGAGATTCACTATTGAAGAAGGTGAATCACCTCAAGACATGTACAACTGGATGAAGGCAATCATCAACAAGTTACGTGCCTATGGAAGTAAGAAATGGACGGATCACGAGGTAGTCAAGAGAATAATTAGAGCCTTCATGCCAAGAAATGTCACACTTTGCTCAATGATTAGAGAAAGCCCCGGTTTTCACAAATTGACCCCCGATGAGTTGTTGGGGAAGATCATAAATCATGAGATGATGGAGAAAGAGGCAAAATACGTCAAAGACTTGGCCGAACTCACATCCTCCAAAAGGAAAGAGGTTGCTCTCAAAGCTACATGCCGACCCAAACTCAAAGAAGCTCGTGAAGATCAAGACGATGGGCACACAAGTGATGAGAGCACCGATCTTGATGATGAGGAAATGGTACTCTTTATCAAGAAGTTCAAGCGAATGATGAAAAGAAGACACGGCAACAACTCAAATGAAGGCAAAAGCAAGGACAAAGGAAAATCCAAGGCTCGACGCACTTGCTACAACTACGGAGAGTATGGTCACTTCATGATGGACTGCCCCTATGAAGAAAACAAAAAGAAGAAGGAAACAAGATCTCAAGAAAAGAAAAATTTCAGAAAATGAATACAAAACCATCAAGCTCACATTGGCAAGGAGTGGGACTCAAACGACGAGTCCTCCTCCGATGAAGAAGAAGAGATGGCCACTATTGTAATCAAGAAACCTACTATGAAGGCTACACTCCTTCCAAACATGGGAGGACGGGACATGAACAACCACACTTGCCTTATGGCTAAGGAAGGCAAGAAAAAGGTACGGCTCACTCCTCCTATGCTAAATTCCTCTATTGATGACTTTGACAGCTCTAGCGATAACGAAGAAATGTTTAGAGGACTAAGT
This sequence comes from Tuctoria greenei, assembly GCA_036927565.1. NCBI lineage: Eukaryota > Viridiplantae > Streptophyta > Magnoliopsida > Poales > Poaceae > Tuctoria > Tuctoria greenei. Next base: position 205,840,705 of record JAYESD010000001.1, read on the forward strand.
AAAATTGCTCTAAAGAAAATGGAAATGTTGTCGAACAAAATTTTTGAGAAGGAAGAACTTCTTGATCGACAAGAAGATATGCTCATCCGTGAAAGGAAGAGATATCAAGAAGTTGAAAAGCTTCTCGAGCTTGAAAGAGAGAAGAACAAGTCGCTAGAAGTTGAGCTAGTCTTGAGTAAGGAAACTTACTCAAAGCTAAAAGACTCGCATATTGCAATCTAGGAAGAACTTGCTAACTTGTCAAAAGTTAACAAGATCCTTGAGGTGCAAGTTGAGTCGCTCAAGCAAAGTGACTCTTCTTCCTCCAAGAGCTCTTCCTCCAAAGATATGAGTTCAACAACAATCGGAACTTGCGCTTGCTCTAGTAAGAAGAATATTATTTCTAATACATCAACTTCTCGTAATATGCATGCCCCTCCAAGCGGCATCTTTGATAAGGAGAAGATCAAATATGCACGCAGTGCATATATGGTCACTAGACCTCCTAATGCCAAAGATGGTCTTGGTTTTGATAAGAACAAACACATGCCTACTTCTAATCATGCTAACAATAGAATTGTCTTTGTCAAGGAAAAATCTCATGAATCTGAACCACAAACATTGTTTCATACATTTAATGCTTCTTATGTTCTTATGAAAGCCAAAAATGGAAGAGTCATTGCTAAATATACAGGGCCACGCCACAAGAACTTGAAAACTTGTGTGTGGGTGCCCAAGACTCTTGTGACTAACCTGAGAGGACACAAGCAAGCTTGGATACCTAAAACCAAGGAATAATTCTTGTTTGCAGGCTTACTCCTCTGGCGGACAAAATGGGTACTTGATAGCGGATGCACAAATCACATGACTGGAGAGAGAGGTATGTTTGTGGAGTACGAGTACAACAAGGATCTAGGTGAAGGCATATACTTCGGAGACAACAGCCAAGGAAAGGTCCTTGGTAGCGGTAACATTGAAATATCCTCTCAACATACCTTATCAAATGTTTTACACGTAGATTCTCTAGATTATAACCTTTTGTCAATATCCCAACTATGCGACAAAGGTTACAACTGCTTATTCACTAATGAGGGTGTGACTGTTTTTAGGAGAAGCGATGGCTCGATTGCATTCAAGGGAATATTGAAATGCAAGCTTTATCTAGTTGACTTCAACAAAGATAAAGCCGAACTCAACACTTGCTTGGTTGCTAAGACCAACATGGGATGGTTGTGGCATAGACAGCTAGCCCATGTTGGGATGAGAAATCTGCAGAAACTTCTAAAAGGTGGTCACATCCGTGGTCTTAAGGATGTGGTTTTTGAAAAGGAAAGGCCGTGCAGCGCTTGTCAAGCAGGAAAACAAGTCGGAGCACCACACCCCGCCAAGAATGTGATGACTACCGCAAGACCGCTGGAACTTCTCCACATGGATCTTTTTGTTCCAGTTTCGTACATCAGCATCGGCGGTAACAAATACGGTTTAGTAATTGTTGATGATTTTTCAAGATTTACCTGGGTATTTTTCTTGTATGATAAATCAGAAACTCAGGGGATCCTCAAGAAGTTCTTAAAAAGAGCTCAGAACGAATTCTCATCAACCATAAAGAACATCAGAAGTGACAACGGGACAGAATTCAAGAATCTCCAAGTTGAAGAGTTTCTCGATGAAGAAGGGATAAAGCATGAATTCTCAGCACCCTACTCCCCTCAACAAAATGGAGTGGCCGAAAGGAAGAACAGAACATTAATTGAAATGGCGGGAACTATGTTGGATGAATACAAGACGTCAGATCGGTTTTGGGCAGAAGCGGTGAACACCGCTTGCCATGCCACTAATCGACTGTACCTCCATCGACTACTGAAGAAAACTCCATATGAGATCCTTACCAGTAAAAAGCCAAATATTTCTTATTTTAAAGTTTTTGGTTGCAAATGTTTTATTCTGAACAAGAAACAGAGGGCCTCGAAGTTCGCTTCGAAGTCCGATGAAGGATTCTTGCTCGGTTATGAATTGAATGCCTACGCCTACCGTGTCTTCAACAAGGTGTCCGGCCTTGTTGAAGTAGCACGTGACGTAGTGTTCGATGAATCTAACGGCTCACAAGTGGAGCAAGTTGATAAGTGTGTGCTAGATGAAGAGGAAGCTCCATATGAAGCACTAAAGAAAATGGGACTTGGCGATATCTTACCACAAGAGCAAACATTCGACTCAAATGCACAAGTTGAACCTCAACGCGGAGGCAATGATCAAGGGGGAGCCCTTGCACAAGATCAAGAGGAGGAAGGTCAAGAAGATCAGGACCATCATGGAAGCAATGATCTAGGGGGAGACAATGTACATGAAGATAATGAAGAACAAGCAACTACACAAGCTCCACACCCAAGAGTACACCAGAGCATGCAAAGAGACCACTCTGTCAACAACATTATTGGAGATATTGCAAAGGGAGTAACTAATAGATCTCGAGTTGCAAATTTTTGTGAATCCTACTCTTTTGTGTCTTTTCTGGAACCATACAGGGTAGAAGAAGCCTTAGGGTATCCAGACTGGGTGATTGCAATGCAAGAGGAGCTGAACAACTTCAAGAAAAATGAAGTATAGGAGCTAGTGGAGAGACCAAAGGCGAACATAGTCGGAACTAAATGGGTCTTTCGGAACAAGCAAGATGAACATGGAGTAGTAACAAGAAACAAGGCAAGACTGGTGGCCAAAGTTTATTCTCAGGTCGAAGGTTTGGACTTCGATGAAACTTTCGCTCCTGTAGCTAGACTTGAGTCCATTCGTATTTTATTGGCATATGCTACTCACCATAATTTTAAGCTCTATCAAATGGACGTCAAAAGCGCTTTCTTAAACGGCCCAATCAAGGAGGAAGTTTATGTGGAGCAGCCACCAGGATTCGAAGACCCGAAGTATCCCAACCATGTCTACAAACTGCGTAAGGCTCTCTATGGCCTCAAACAAGCTCCTCGAGCTTGGTATGAGTGTCTTAGAGATTTTCTAATTCAGAATGGATTCAAAATTGGTAAAGCTGACTATACACTTTTCACTAAACATTGTGATGATCATTTATTTGTATGTCAAATTTACGTTGATGACATTATCTTTGGATCAACTAACAAATCCTTCTGTGAAGAGTTTAGCAAAATTATGACAGATAGGTTCGAGATGTCAATGATGGGTTAATTAAAGTTCTTCTTGGGATTCCAAGTGAAGCAACTAAGAGAAGGTACATTTATAAGCCAAACCAAATATACACAAGACATTCTCAAGAAATTCAATATGGACAAAGCCAAGCCCATCAATACACCCATGGCCACTAATGGACATCTCGACCTCAATGAAGACGGTCCAAATGTGGATCAAAAGGTATATCGGTCCATGATTGGCTCTTTACTTTATTTATGTGCATCTAGGCCAGATATTATGCTTAGTGTTTGCTTGTGTGCAAGGTTTCAATCTGCACCTAAAGAATGTCATTTAGTTGCTGTAAAAAGAATCCTAAGGTACCTTGTGCACACACCCAACTTGGGCCTTTGGTATCCCAAAGGATCCAAATTTAACTTGATAGGATATTCCGATGCCGACTATGCAGGATGCAAAGTCGATAGAAAGAGCACGTCAGGGACTTGTCAGTTTCTTGGTAGGTCCCTGGTATCTTGGTCATCTAAAAAGCAAAACTCCATTGCCCTGTCCACAGTAGAAGCAAAATATATTGCAGCCGATAGCTATTGCACACAATTACTTTGGATGCGACAAACCCTTAGGGACTACAGCTATAACCTTAACCATATCCCACTTCTATGTGACAATGAAAGTGCTATAAAAATTTCACACAACCGAGTAGAGTACTCAAGAACTAAGCACATAGATATCCGTCATCATTTCCTTAGAGATCATTCATTAAAAGGTGACATCGCTATTTCACATGTTAGAACTGAAAAACAACTTGCGGATATTTTTACCAAACCATTGGATGAGAAACGGTTTTGTGAACTTAGGAATGAACTTAACATTCTTGACTCTCGAAATGTGGCTTGAAACGTTGCACATTTGGTTGATACTTCAAATGTTACATTTTATTGCTAAAACTGCCCCTCACCTCTTTTTTCTCCTAAGAAAACTATTTTTAATGAAGAAATCTTGGAATTTATGACCATGTTTTTGTGTTGATTGCTTTCTGGTCATAATCACCAAGATTATTTGCAAAACTTGACCTTGGATCACTATTAGTTATCTCCAAATACTTAGTTTGTCCAGTAACACCAGACTAGTCAGGTTTGCCACCGGACTAGTCTGGATAATCCCTCTTCCTAGGGTTTCCAGGGACACCGGACTAGGTTGGTCGGCTGCCTATATAAGCAGCTGGCCCGTTTCAAACCTCCCTCCCCTGAAGCTGAGAGGAGGACTAAACGGGCTTGGGATGTGAATGCAACAAGATCTTCAGCTGCTCCTCCTGGTTCTACACCTGCTCATGAACCCTCCGGTGGTGTGCTCAAAATGCTCACCTCTATCTTTGCCTGCTGCCGCATGATTGAAGTCAGACAAAAGAAGCATCAACAACAATGCCAACATCAAAGCAATCTGCGACAAGCTGGAGACTGAGCCGGTGGGATCCCCGCCCGCCTTCGAGGACTCCGAGGAAGAGTCCGCTCCGGCGAATGATGATGATGGTGGTGAAGATGAGGACCGGACCGAGACGGAGGAAGAGAGTGGCGATGAGTGATTCCCCTCAATTTTTCCCTTTTTGGTGCCTTGATGCCAAAGGGGGAGAGATTGAGACTAGGAGAGATTAAGACTAATAGTTTGAGAGTAGTTGGTGTCTTTATGTTTTTGTGATCAAGTACATGTGTACTTAATTTTAAAACCTTGTAATGCACTATTTCTTCTCTTATGTGTGATGCTTATTGTTGCTTGGATGATTATCTTTATACTCATTGTTGATTATCTTTACTTCATCACACCTTGTTGATCACACACTTGTTAGGCACCCCACCATAAGGTGTGTGCATATGTGAGAAGCTTTTTGTGGACTTATCATTATTCTCATATGTGCACACCTTATGAAAATCAAGATTTTATTCTCAATTGTGATATCTCAAATGGTTGTCATCAATCACCAAAAAGGGGGAGATTTTAAGTGCATCTAGGATATCCCTTGTGGGTTTTGGCTAATTGATGACAAACATATGAGATCCTAATGAAACTGCTGAGATGATTGCAGGACAAACAAGTGAAACATTTCGGTGCACACAAAAAGGTGAAAAATGAAGTGGTGTTCAAAAAGAAATACTTTGATGAAGCTTGGAAGACCAAAATAGATTTTGAATGTATAGGGAGTGTATGAAAGACACACTCCAAGAGCTCATAACTTTGCGCGAGGGTAATGGATTAAAATTAACCTAACTTTCACAAAGCACCGGACTAGTCCGATCATGGACCGGACTAGTCCGTTCAACTCTGTGGAATCCCACTCACAAGGAGACCGGAGTAGTCCGTGCATCCACCAAACTAGTCCATTGATGTTTCTGGAGTCTCTCATACTGAGGGACCGGACTAGTCCGATCATGGACCGGACTAGTCCGTTGAACTTTCTATAATCTCCCATTCGTGGAGATTGGACTAGTCCGATGAACTTTCTGGAGTCACTTTCACACAGCACCGGACTAGTCCGAAGTTGGACCGGACTAGTCTGGCAAACTTTCTGGACTTCAAAACACATTGAGACCGGACAAGTCCGGACTTGCACCGGACTAGTCCAGTGTTAGGGTTTTTCAATGGCTTGCTTTTGAAAACCCAATAAATAGAGAGTCCACGACTTTCCTATCAACACACACGTCGAATATTGATCAAAGAGCAAACCCTAGCGCCGCCACTTCATCCCAAGAGCCCAAAACACATCTCCCCACACATCTAAAGTTCAAAAAGAGTGAAATCAATTGAACACTTGGATTCAGGATTGGGAGATCATCATTCTTTCATTGCGAGCTCTTGGGGTTTGATCTTTCTACACTCATACTTTGCATTGTAATACTTTTGAGTGCATTTGATCACTTTTTCATTGTAATTATCGTGGGAGCCCTCAACGTGTGAGGTTGCCCCACAAACTTGGTGATTACCCATGATAGTGGAATCAAGTCGGCCTTCGTGGTGACTTGAGGAGGGAAAGGGTTGGAGACCCGGCTCTGTGTGAGCTTCCTCAACGAGGACGTAGGTCTCGTGGTGAGATCGAACCTCGGGAAAAATTCATTTGTCTTGTGTCTCATTTACTTTAAATTTTGTTCATTAGATCATTTGAGTGCTAAACTTCAACATAAGGCAATTAGAAGTTACACCTGCTTCTTATATTAATCTCAAGTACAAATATCAGTTGTTCTCAATTCCGCTACTAAAGAAATTTATTTTCCCAATTAACACCAGATCAACACACATAATTTTTGCACACCGGACTAGTCCGCCCACACAACCGGACTAGTCCGGCCAACCAAGTTTTGACGATTCTATTAAGTGTGCAGGAAATTCAAAAGGCCTATTCACCCCCCATCTAGGCCACATTCAGGGCTTTATAGATAAAAAAATTTGCGTATTTTCTAATGCTCCTACTCATATCAATGCATGTGATATAAATACACTATATGGGTCCCTTCATATTTTTAAATTTCTAACAATCATAGGTTTTTAAACAAGAGCAAATGTTACCATTTAGATCAAGGCAAACATGGTTTTCAATTTTATCCTCTGAACTTTTCTAGGAATTTGAAATTTAGTGATTCCACATAAACATGCAATTCAAATTACGATTAGAGATATCACTTATTCTCCAAGGAGTTTGAAATCTAGTGACACCATATATGATGAAGCACAAATCAAAATCATGGTCATTACTATGTCTAAGTTGCTACATGCCAATTCACCCATTATGTTGTGCCCAAAAAGTTTTGTTTTCTAAACCTAAGCAAAAATAACTAAGTCTAAAAACAATTCTTAAAGGATTCTAGGTACTTGTTTTAACTTTTTCCAGGTAAGGTGGTATTTTCTTTTGGATATCCAAAAGACAATACTGACACTTACTTTTGTGAGGAAGCATGAGAATAAAATGTTGAGGGAGTGGCAACCTTCCTCATAAATGTAAGAAAGGATATTCTATTCTAAGGCAAACCAAACAATGAAAAATGCTAAACTCATACCTAATTTGAAGGGCAGTGGGTGATGAGGGCTTTTGTGTGAGAAACTCATAGCCTTGGATTTTGGCATAGACTTGATGTTTGACGTCAAATGAAAAGTTGATGTTGGATTTGTCACACTATGTAAGAAACCCAAATAGGAGACAAAGATGGGCGACGCGCCAAAAGGAGTACATCTTTGATAACCTTAAGAGAGACGCGCCTACCTCAGCAAGGATCCGACATGTTATGGAAGCGGGCTCGTCTCCCATACTCACCGGTCAGGCGCATCTCCTTTTGTTATGGAAGCGGTCTCATCTCCCATTCCCTCTATAGAGAGACGAGCTTTATATCGGTTCATCTCTATTTTCTGTTGCCCTTCTACGACCTCCCAGGTGTGGCAAAACAACTGGCTACCAGATCTGCCCTATTCATGCTCTGTTCATTCCCTCTTTCATTCTAAAAGTCTTGCCGTGATTATCAATGGGTCATAAAACAAAAGGGTTAGTTCTCTCCTCCTCCCCCGTTCCTTACTATTTTGAACTTTAGATCTTATTTGATTGAAGTTGTCTTGCGGTCATTATTAGTGGGTTCGAATTTCATTGATTTTGCTCTTCTTTTCTGTACGTAGATGTCCTCGGATCGAAGTTGGATGTATGGGATGCGCCTTTGCAATGAATATATCCAAGGGGTAGATGCATTTATCGCTTTCGCGAAGAAAGACATGTTGGACAAAATTAGAGGGACTATTTGTTGTCCTTGCAAACACTTCAAGAATGAGAAGAGATATCGCACAGATGAAGTGTTGAGGTCACATTTGATCACACATCGATTCATGGTGGATTATCGATGTTGGAACAAACATGGGGAGGAGGGGCATAATGAACCAGAGATGAGAGATTCATATCTGTAGAGGAAGGTCCCTACCAGTGTCCCAGAAGATCACGGCGAGGATGTGAACGAGGCAGATATATCAGGGTTCAAAGATGACAACATTAAGTTTCAGGTGCATAACATAGAGGAGCTGGTACGCAATGTAGAGAGACATGGCAACGATGATCGATACAGTAATGGTGAACTTGCAAATTACAAGAAGATGATTGAAGACTCGAAGAAGTCATTATATCATGGTTGTGCGGCTAAGTACACCAGACTGTTTGTGATGGTAAAACATGTCCAGTTGAAGGAAAGCAACGGATGGAGTGATTGTAGTTTTAAGGAATTCTTGACGCTCCTTAAGTACATGTTACCCCAAAGCAACACATTCCCTACGATAGTTTATGAGGCAATATAGATAATCTGTCCACTAGGTTTGGAGGTGGAGAAAATCCACGCATGCAAGAATGATTGTATTTTATATCGTGGTCCTGAGTACGAAGACCTCGACACATGCCCTATTTGGAGTGGACAGATTCAATCATAGGAAAGACGACGGTGATGACGAGAACTGCAATAGAAGAAAAAGAGGGCCTAAAAGGTGTTTTGGTACTTTCCTATCATTCCTCGTTTGAAGCGTTGATTTGCAAACAAGAAGGAGTCAGAATTGTTGCGATGGCACAAAGAGAAGCATAAGCAAGATGCTGGAATGTTGAGACATCCTGCTGATGCCACACAGTGGCGAAACATTGATTCACAAAATCCTAAATTTGCCATTGATCAAAGGAATATTAGGATCGCAATGAGCACCTATGGCATGAATCCTTTTTTGAACAGTAGCATACATAGCACATGGCCAATTGTGCTTACAATTTTGAACCTCCCTCCTTGGTTGTGCAACAAACAAAAATATATTATGATGTCAGGACTGATACCGGGGCCACAACAACCTAGGAATGACATCGACACTTATTTCAAGCCTCTGGTTGATGATCTGAAGCAGTTGTGGTACAACGACGGAGTGCAGGCCTGGGATGGCCACAAGCGTTAGTACTTTCGCCTCAAAGCCATTTTATTTGTGACTGTTAGTGATTCTCCAGCGACATGTAACTTGTCCGGACAGAGTAAGAAATTAGGTTGGGGATGTCCACATTGTTTGAGAGAAACAGACTCACTGTACTTGAGCGAGTCACGAAAAATAGTGTACATGGGACATGGACGCTACATTCTAATGAAGCACCCGTTTCAGAGTATGAAGGATAATTTCAATGGTGACACTGAGAGGAGGCATCCTCCAACTCAAATCATGGGTCATGAAGTCTATGAAATGGTCAAGGATATCCATGTCATCCTTGGTAAGCGTAAAAGGATTGGCAAAAATACTGGCGAATATAACATGTGGAAGAAGCAATCGATTTTTTGGGAGCTACCGTATTGGAAAGACTTAGACGTCCGTCATTCGATTGATGTGATGCATGTTGAGAAGAATGTGTGCGAGAGCCTACTCAGAACATTGCTTAACACGGATGGGAAAACTCGAGACCATGGACATGCACGGGCAGATCTAAAGAAAATGGGAATTAGGCCTGAGTTGTGGATCGATGACTCGGTAAAAGGAACGGAACCACCCACATAATGCATCACCCTTTGAAAAAATGAAAAAAAAAGAGTTTTGTGGGTTCTTGAAAAATGTGAAAGTACCATCCGGCTACTCGACGAATGTCTCAAGGCTTATTTCATTTCTAGATCTAAAAGTAGCACCTAGTGTTAAGTCTCATGATTACCATGTATTGCTTACGCACATGATTGCTGTTGGAATTCAGAATATCCTACCGGTCAATGTTCGGGAGGCTATAATGAACTTTTGCTTTTTCTTCAGTGCAATTGGTCAAAAAGTACTATGTGAAGAAGATCGCGAGTCATTGGAAAAAAGGCACTATGAAACTTTATGCTTCCTTGATATGTATTTTCACTTGCCTTTTTCGACATCAGCGTCCATTTCACAACTCATATTATTAAGGAGATAAAGCTACTTGGCACTGTGTTCCTTCACCAGATGTATTTACGAGAGATTCAATGGTATATTGAAGTCCTTCGTTAGAAATTGAGCTTACCATGAGGGAAGCATGGTACAAGGATACTCTAAAGAGGAAGCTATGGACTGGGCTCTAAACTACACTGACCTAGGTAACCTGATTGGTGTTCCAAAGTCTCGTAATGAGGGGAGGCTCACAAGAAAGGGACCATTGGGAAGAAGACTATAACTCCAGATTCACATTTATTCATCTTAGCTTATTTCCACGTGTTGAAACACATGTCCATTGTGTTCGGGTCTTGATCAGCACAAGGAGGTGGTGCTTAGAGACAATCCTGGCCGCAATGCATAATGGTTAGCAAATGAACACAGGAGAAAATTCATTGGCTGACTCTGGGATCGAATTTCTCACTCATCAGATACTCAAACAAGTGAGTACCTAAAAAAGTTGGCTCGTGGTCCTATATTCGCAGTTATTACATATCAAGGGTACGTCATAAATGGATACACATTCTACACTGTAGAACAAGATAAGAAAAGCACATATCAGAATAGTGGTGTCCGTGTTGATGCTTATAATGCTGCGGGCCAAGACAAAGACATGTGCTATGGTCAAATACAAGAGATCTAGGAACTTGACTTTCAAGGATTCAAGATTCCTCTTTTCCGTTGCAACTTGGTTGATGGAATCAAAGGTGTTGTACAAGACAAGTGCGGTTTCACCAGCGTTGATCTTAACTATCAAGGATATAAGTGGGAGCCTTTCATGTTAGTAGAACATGTTTCTCAAGTGCTCTATGTTCTAGACACAACAAATAAAACACTCAAGGTAGTTATACATGGAAAATGACGATTCGTCGGAGTCGAGAATGCCGTCAAAGAGGAAGAGTTTGACCAATTTGATGAGATTCCTCCTTTTGTCACCTCAATAATCAAGCTAAGAATACCATCGACCAACGAACTTCGTTACTTGTAGGACAGTCACCATGAAAAAGTCAAGAATTTCAAAAAACCAAGATCGCAACGTAAAGTACCAAATTGATTGTGTGTAAAAATGTTCAATTATGTGAAAATATGGTCAATTGAGTGAGAAATTGACTCCCATTTGTATATTTGTGTGATACATGCAAAAATGTGTGAAAATATTGCCATTTGAGTTAAAATTTGACTTTCATTGGTCATATGTGCTCTGTTTCTTATGGAGAAGTACTGATTCCTTGTGTTTTATTTCTTAAGGAAGCACTACTAAATGCAACACTTCGCTCCCCCTGAAAAAAGGGATAGTGATGTGAGACGTTCCTCACAACGGCGCATCTCTCGGGCAAGAAAATGTGAGACGTGTTTCCAAGAAGAACGTCCGACTTAGACTGTGCCTAAAAAGATACTAAAGTGATGTGAGATGCACCTTACAAAGGCATGTCTCTCAGACAAGATAATGTGAGACGCGTTTCCAAAATGATTGTCTCCGATTTAGACTCTGCCCAAAAAGATACTAAAGTGATGCGAGACGCGCCTCACAAAGGCGCGTCTCTCAATAAAGAAAATGTGAGACACATTTACAAAAAGCCCGTCTCCAATTTAGATGCTTTTGTTATCTTGATTTGGCGCAGTCCCACATGTCACCGATAATGAGGTCGGAGCGCTTCGAATTCTATGCCCGAATGGCATTATGGCAACGTACGCACATTAATTCAAAAGAAAAGAGGCACGCTTTCCTAAAGTGAGATGCTCTTAGCGGTTGCTCTTCTGAGGCATGTCTGCAATAGTTGCCCTAAGGTACTTTTTGCTCTCTCGCACGCTCTCTTCTCAACACGTAGCACTACTTTTCACTTTTCGCACGCGCTGATCACTTCTCGCCCTGGAAACCGCCATGGTGTCGACCCTTCCCCGGAGCACGCCGCCGCGTCAGTCCGCTTCGGCGGATCTTGTCGCCGCCTTGACACTGCCCTAAGGTACTTTAAGCTCTTTTGCACCTTCTCTTCGCAACACTTAGCACAACTTTTCACTTTTTGCGCGCGCTGATCATTTCTCGCCCTAGAAACCACTGCCACCTCGTCCCCTACCCGGAGCATGCTGTCACATCGGTCTGCTTCCCCAGAGCTGGTCGCCGCCTTGACACTGCCTTCTTGATCATTATCGTGTTGCCACCATCGACCATCGACTCCCCATTGACCAGATCGACACTGCCCTAATAAGGTTTGTTCGTGCTTTGGTTCGAGTCCAAATGGTCCATAGAGTATTACGCTTAGAGTGTTACGCTTGGCACATAGATCTTTTTCTTATTAAGGTACAAATGCCATGAGAGAATTTGCTCCCTTATGTGGCCGTTTGTGCGAGTGTGACTGAAATTTGATATTGTTTTATAGGATTTTAGTGTTTTTGTGAATTTGATGATTTCTCAGTCGGAGCATCAGCAGCATATTGAAGAAGAGGCTCAGCAGCAGACTCAGTAGCAGACACGTGAAGAGGATGTATCTGCCTCTGGTAACATAAGAAAGAAAAGGTCACGGACGACATGTCCTACAGACGTTATGACTGTTGATGAGTCCAATGATGAGGCGTACCTCTGGACCATGATGTGAATACAAGACTGTCCAGAATTTGTGGTCTACCTGCTCCGGAAAGGGTGCCGCTAAACCTAGAGAGATTCGATCAGTTGACCGAAAATGGAAAGGGTGAACTCTTTAAAAGCTCTATCCAACCATATATTCAATATCCGGAACATAAGAAACAGAAGGGGAAGAAGCTAGCTATGAAGATGATCTCTCATGCATGGAGGACCTACAAAACTAAGCTTCGCGAGTTTGCGTAGAATCGTGAAACCCCCTTCTATAAGTATACACATGTGTTAGAAGAGGACTAGACGTGATTTGTTGAAAAGTACGAATCACAGGAATTTGCCAAGAGCAGTGAACATATGAAGTGGCTCTTATCACAGAACGAGCTTGACCACCACCTTTGCAACCCCAGTTATGCCGATAAAAAAAAGGATTTGGGAAGAACAAGATTCAACATTGGCCCTGCTAGGTGTTCAGAATCCACACGACAGTTTCAGTGGACGGCTGAAACCATTTATGTGTGCTCGTTCACAGCTATCAGAGTCAAGCAGTATCACCTTCTACAGCCCGAGCACTGCAAACGTTGCTCAAAGAGCCTGGAACCTAAGAATTGAAGAGTCAAATGGTGATAGGGAAAATGATGCCCTCACCAAGGCCTTGCAAAGACCACAGCAACGAGGTCGTGTTCGTGGTGTTTCCAGTAAGTTGACCTGGAGGGGCGGTTTTCCGGAACACGAAACTACTTATCGAAAGCAGAAAATGGCCTCGACATCACATGTTGACGTCGAGGAGCTAAGAAGGGAGCTCCTAGGATACATGGAGCAAATGCTGGAGGGAGCAGGTATACCAATCCCTGACGCATTTTTCAACGACGACGAGCGTAGGAACAGCATTGCTTCTACAGCAACTAAGGGTGGACAATCATAGGAGGATCTTCAGGCATCAGCATCTAGACCTTCAATTGAGCCAGAAACGATAGATAACTTGGCTTAGCCAGCAACATGCAACCTTCTGCTAATGGTCGGGGGAATCGCTCAAATGGAGGTAGAGAGAGGGCCAGTGTATGCCGAACAGACCATGCTTGACAACATTCAGGTGGACACAACATCCTATGATGTGGTAAAGGTTGGCATGGTGCATGAAAATACAAAAAACCTAGAGCTCGAAGTGCCATCGGACGATACAATGCTGACTATGCAGGATGCAGTTACTAGAAGGATTCAGTGGAGACAGAGCCTTATTGTTGTTGACGCAGCAGTAGCAGCAGCTTCTTTCACGTCGACCGCTTCAATGTCTCGTGAGGCATGTCTGCTTCTGCATCTGAATCCAGAACAGATGCATCTGTCTCCAATTCCAGATCTATTGTTGCCTCCGTTTATAGAGAAGTAGCAGAAGTCTCTAATTAGAGAGCAGTGTCCTCTAGTTACAGAGAAGCCGCATCTGTCTCCAACTATAGAGCAACCGCATAACTCTTCATTTGAAGAGCAGCCGCATTGGTCTCCGCCTTGCACTCGAAGTGCCCTGCACCCTACACCTGATTAGCCACCGGCAAAGTCGGAGAAGAATGTACGTGCCAAGAACAAGGGTTGTTTGCAGCAGCGATTATTATCAAAGGAAGGTTGGAAGAAATCAGTGAAAGTGTCAGATCCTAACCTGAGGGCGCTGGAAGCTATGACGCATGCAAACCCGAAGTATGAACTGGGAAAGCCGATGCTAACCGCGGCCGCAGTCAAACAAGTCCTTAAACATTGTGTTCAGCTTCATCAATACTACATGGAAAATTGTAAAAAGTGTGATACCATACTATTGTCATTGAAGGAGAAACACTTTCTATAGGGTGATGCCACTTTTTTCATCTCATGGCCCGATCCCTACGACCTTTTCAACCTCGACGCGTTGGAAATCTCCCTAATATGCAGCTTCGCATTGTAAGTCTCCTCAAAAACTAGGTTCTTCAATACATACTCAATACAAGTGTTATACAAGTGTTATACTCAATACAAGTGTTCTTCCTAACATGCTCGTCGTAACATGCGAAACATGTTTGTTGCATATCTTGACCCGCAAGTAGCAGCAAAATCTCTTCTGCAAACGGCGAAGCGCAGAAAAGAAGTTATTCAATATTTTGTGAAGGCAACGAAACAATATAGTGATAAGAACCTCCTAGTCCTACCATTCAACATGGGTAACCATTGGTTAACCATAGTCATATCTACACGGTATGACCAGGTCTGGTACCGTGACTCCTCAAGGCCGACAGATGAAAAAACAGGCGAGTGAAAGACCCGGTAATGGAATGATATCTCTTCCATTATTGACGAGTAAGTTCCTTCTTCACTTTAGTTTCCTTGCACGATAATTTTATATTGACTGTGAATGTTTTTGTTTAGGGCTTTTGGACAAGTAAAAGGAAAATGCCGACAGCTTACACATCATAGTGCATTCGACATCCCATAACAAGCTCCGGGCAACACATGCGGCTTCCACGTCTGCATACACATGGCTTTATTTGGAGAGGAACCTAATTGCAATGTATGTGTAAGTGCATTTATTTTACTTTATTACTATTCTTTTGCTAAATCTCATTTTATCATGTGGCAGGACTACAGACCCATCTTAAGGAACGCTGAACATCGTAGCCTTGAGCAAGTTAGAGATGTCCTATGCAGGTTTATCTTTTATGAAATCATTAATTCAAATGGAGAATTTCATTACCCAATAGAGGATTAGGGGAAAGTTTGTGTAAATTAGTTACATGTTAAGAATGATGAACAGGGGAATTCTTTGTAAATAGTTACATGGTAACCATGATTTACACTTGTTAATATTTGATTGGTCAATGTGTGTACACTTTGTTAATATTTCATTAGTTACATGTTAAGTTGGATGAACAGGAGACATTTGGCTACATATGTTTCTATATGTGTATGTTGCTGACACAGGCAATGCAGCTGCCAAATCCTGGCTAGCTCTAGGATGCAGCCAAGAACTAGGATAATCAGGAGTGGGGGTACCTAATAGGAGACATGCGTCTAGCAGAGAGCGTCTCCTGTTAGCGCCACACTGAACTATCCTGTAAAGAATCTGCGACGCGTTGTAACAGAGGATGTCTTGGCTTATCTAAATAAAGGGGACACTCTTCCTTATAGCACATCTCATATAAGTCGACAAATGCACGACGGGCTGTCATAAAGAATGTCTCGGATCATTCAAAATATCTGGGACACGCTGCATTAGAGCGTGTCTCTCATTCACAATGATGGGCGACGCGCGCCTAGCCCGTCTCCAATGACCTCGTAGAGTACGTCTGTTATAACTCAGTGAAAGGAGATGCGCTACCTTTGAGCGTGTCTCCCACCTAGTCTGATCGTCGACGCGCCTTGCCACCCATCTCCGATGAAAACGTTGTAGGATCGAAGAGCACGTGAAAAGCTACCAGAGGGTGGTGGATGGTAGATTTAAAAAATCTTATGCAGCGGAAACAATTAAATCCCAACCTCTTTGGCAGAAAAACGATCTGTTAAATAAATCATGTGTGAGACTAATCTAAATATTTTTCACCGTGAAAAAAGTGATATATATTATAGAATATCAAGTCACGAAGAAAACACAAGAATAATCACTCAAATCCGTCAAGAGAAACTCAAGTTATGATTGAAAGATCGAACAAAGGTCAATCTGTCCTACCCGAGAAAAACAGTTCTGGAATGCTGCAAAGAAACTTGTGTAGATCAGAAACCACAAATCCAATGACCGTGAAATTTTGTCAGATGATATAAAATCAAGTTGTGAAGACAACCCAAAAAGAATCACGTCAATTGGATCTGTAAGACTCGAGTTATGATAAAACCACTAACGAAAGGTAGTGCTGTCCCGAAACTCGACGAGTAAAACTTGTGTGGAACAAGTTGGATGAACAAGGCATGAAAGTTCCTTCAAACTACGAATTTTATTCAATAGAACACAAGAGGTACAGCCCCAAAGTTCTACCCATGAGCTCTGACCTCCCTTGCTTATATAACCAGCCCTTAGGCCAACCCAATCTCAACTAGGACTCCAATCCTACTCCGATCACGAATCAAAACTTTTCATAACTGCTTAGGACTCTTCTATACACAGATAGAAGCAATCTTAAGACTTCCAAACACCTTAGGAACATATCCCACATTCCTAAAGCAACTTAAATTTATGACCCACATGAAATCCTATCGTAACCAACTCAAATCCTTCCATATTTGAGTCAAACCCGACTCAGCTGCAGCCTGAGTCCATAACCTAGTCGGTTGGACCTTTCCGACCAATTCTTTAAGTCCACATCTCTTCATCACGCCTCGGAACCATACAGCCACGTCCATGAACTCCTTGCACACGTGCAAACACCTTCCTTCGACGTCTAGTAACCTTCATACGCACTACCCTTGATTCAATCATCATGCGCGACCTCCTGACCCGCTCAACCACAATTCCTCCTGAATTTGTTTGTTGGAACCTCATCTCCTCCCTGAGACTAGTCCAAAAGATCCTGTCACCAGCCATGACTTGAACTCAAGCAATACCTGCACATGAACAAACAACCAATCCATACGAGCCCAAATCCGCGACTTGACTCAAGTTAGTTCCGAAACTACAACACCTTATGTGAGCACCTCACATAAGCATGTTGCAAAGTATATCAAAACGATATCAGCCATAACCACCAAAATACACGAAAAACTTAGTAAAAGAATACTAAGCAACCTTTCCATAAGTGTAAAGCAAGTTCGAAACTTTTCAAATGAAAATTTGGAACATTACCATCAAGCTCCGAACCTTGCCAAAGCTAACCGGAGCTTGAGCTGGAGCTTACCAAAGCTAGTACAACCTAGCGCTGGAGCTTATCAAAGATAGTCGGATCTAGCGCTGGAGCTAACCAAAACTAGTCGGAACTAGTCATCCCAAAAGTCGGAGCTAGATGAACATGTCGGAGCTAACCAACATAAGTTGAACCTAGCGAAACATATCGGAGCTTAACAAAGACATGCCGGAGCTAAAAGAAACATGCCGGAGCTAAAGACAAAGCTCACTGGAGCTACCCAAAAACATGTCGGACCTACACAAAGAAAGTCGGACCTTAGGTCGGACCTTGCCGAAGCTCGGAGCTAGAGTCGGACCTTGCTAAAAAGATGATATGGCAGCATTCAAAACTTTTATTGTCAAAGCCAATGTATTCAGCACATATAGGTCTCACATTCTCCCCCTTGATGAATTCATTGGCAACACCATTTAAAATTCGAACACTGACATGAAAAGTTTTGAGAAAAATTTTCCCCCTTTTTGAAAATCAAATGAGATAGAAATAAATTTCTCAAATGAGATAGAAATAAAATTCTCTCTCCCCCTATACATATTTCTCCCCCTTGCATAATTCACCATATTATCTCTCCCCCTTTGACAATGTATTCAGCAAGGTTCAAAAGAGAAATTTTAATTGTTATGAGCATATTATAACATATACATATAAAACAAAGGTCATCCAAGTCATACTATCAAGTAACTTACACTATCACAACAATGAGATACATAAAGTAGTGTAAGCTATGCTAGAGATCAAATGTAATTTTAAATTTAAGCAAGTCATGATCTCATAAACTTAACTATTTCAATACCTGAAAGCATGACACTTTTTCCTGCATTTTATTATTTTTCAAAGCACAAATTTAGATCATATATTTGCAAGAGATTATATGCGCATCTGCCTTATTCTAACCAACCAAGCCAAACCTATGCCATTTGACAATCAGAATCATAAGGACATGGTTTTAGTCATACACAACTTCTTCCAAGTTCATGTCTAAGTACAATGATAAGCCATCTCAAAAGAAGAAGTGTGATGCATGCATATTCTCTTGATCCTTTCTCAACTTATATTTGTTCACGAAAACTCAACATGTGAGTTGATTACTTGATTAATTCTTTATGATTAAAAACACTTGTGAGCATGCAACAAGTTCAAAACAGCAAGAAAGTTCAACCATGACCAGATTTAGTGTAAGTAATTATTCCAATTAATAGACATGGCAAAAACTAAAAATGTATAACACGAGTAATGTAGAAAGAACTTTTAGCATGTAAAAGGAATCATAAAGTCATATATGTATGAAATGCTATGCTCGTATTATTTTTATTTCAGATTCACACATAGACTTCTCAAGTTTGAAAACTCCCCCTCAATGTAAGCCATGAGGATGCATAACCCCTATTTCACTACGAATGAAACAAAAACGAGTGAAGTCCAAAGGTTTTGTAAAAATGTCAGCCAATTGTTGTTCGGTATCTACATGGTGAAGCACAATGTTTCCTTTTTCAACATTATCACGGAGAAAGTGATACCTAATGTCAATATGCTTAGTTCTAGAATGTTGCACAAGGTTTTTAGCAATGAAAATAGCACTAGTGTTGTCACAAAACAGTGGAACACTATCTAGATCAACCCCATAGTCCTTAAGTGTTTGAACAATCCAAAGAATTTGTGAACAAGCGCTAGTAGCAGCTACATATTAAGATTCGGCGGTGGATTGTGCAACTGAACTTTGTTTTCTGGATGACCATGCATCAAGTGAATTACCAAGAAAATGACAAGCACTGGAAGTACTTTTCCTATCAATCCTACAACCTCCAAAATTAGCATCGGAAAAAGCTTTCAAAGTAACAGTTGAGGAAGAAGGAAGAAAAATGTCAAATTCTTAAGTTCCATGTAAGTACCTGAGAATCCTTTTGACAGCGTGACGATGTGAAACACATGGGGAGGCTTGAAACCATGCACAAAGACATACGCTGAATTGTATGTCCGGTCTTGATGCCGTGAGGTACAAAAGTGATATGATCATGCTTCTATATTCTTCTTGATCCACGGGTTCACCATCTTCATCAAGTTCAAGTGTTGTTGCTGTTCCCATTGGTGTCCAAAGAGGCTTGCTTTTGTCCATGTTAAAGCACCTTAGGAGGTCTTTTGTATACTTTGTTTGATGCACAAAGGTACCCTCCTTGGTCTGCTTGATTTGCAGCCCCAAAAAGTACGTGAGTTCTCCCATCATACTCATCTCAAATTTTGAACTAATCATAGCTGAAAACTTGGACACAAGATCATGAGAAGAACAACCAAATATAATATCATCCACATACACTAGAACGAATAATGAGTCATTGCCATGCTTAAGCACAAAAAGAGTTTTATCAACCTTGCCCATGGTAAACCCGTTTTCAAGTAAGAATGTTTATAACCTATCATACCATGCTCTAGGGGCTTGTTTGAGACTGTACAAGGCTTTGGACAGTTTGTAAACATGATTAGGAAAATCTGGATTTTCAAAACCCGGTGGTTGTCTGACATAAACCTCCTCATCTATATAGCCATTAAGAAAAGCACTTTTAACATCCATTTGATATAGCTTAAAAACTTTAGATGCAGAAAAAGCTAACAAAAATCTTATGGCTTCTAATCTAGCAACAGGAGCAAAAGTTTCATCAAAATCTAGACCTTCGACTTGAGTGAAACCTTGAGAAACCAACCTAGCCTTATTCCAAACCACAACCCCATCCTCACTTTGTTTATTTTTAAACACCCATTTAGTTCCAATTGAAGTGTGACCTTGAGGAGGAGGTACATGTTTCCAAACATTATTTCTTTGAAAATTTTCTAACTCTTCTTGCATGGCAATAATCAAAGATTCATTAGTGAGTGCATGTAATATATCTTTGGGTTCAAAAGAAGCAACAAAAGCAGTATGAGCATGATAGTTTGGATCGCAAAACTTGGACCGTGTAACTCGTTCGTGCAAGCTTCCAATAATCTGTTGTGGAGGATGAATTTTGAGAACCCGAAGGGGAGTGGACACTTCACAAGCTTCTTCTTCTTCATGTTCATCACAAATCGATGAGCTTGTGACTTTAGGAGAATCAGGACCAGCAATGGTGGTCGTCAGTGCTGGCTGTGAATCAAAATCATGAGCTCGAACAATGTCATTAGCTGCTGAATTTACGGGCAGCAGCTCCATCTCTTCCTCATATTCAACGAAAATGCTCTCCCCCTGTGGATATGGATTTGGACCTGCAATGTTTGAGCTAGTATCTGGGCTAGCTTCATCAAAAGACACTTCACAAGTCTCCACAATTTTGTTAGTGTCAAGTAAAAGCACACGGTAGCCTCTAGTATGAGATGGATAACCAAGAAACATGCCATTAATGGATCTAGGTTCAAATTTATCAAGATTACCATGTTTCATAGCAAAGAATTTGCAACCAAAGACCCGAAAGTGCGTAACACTGGGCCTATGTCCAAACCGGAGCTCATATGGTCTTTTACCTAGCTTAGCGCACAAGAAAACACGGTTGGAGACATAACAAGCGGTTGCAATCGCATCAGCCCAAAATTTACTACGAGTTTGACATTCATCAAGCATAGTTCTAGCCATCTCAACTAAGGTTTTGTTCTCTCTTTCTACAACACCGTTTTGTTGAGGTACATATGGTGAAGAAAATTGATGATCTATTCCATTTTCAGCACAAAAGTGATCAAAAGATTGATTTTTAAATTGAGTTCCCTTATCGTTTCTGATTGCTTTTAAAGATCCTGGGTGATCAATTGATAATCTAAGAAATAAATTTCTAAAGTGACTAAAAGCTTCATTCTTAGACGCCATAAAGTAAACCCAAGAGTATCTAGAATAATCATCAACAATAACAAGAACATACCATTTACCTCCGAAGGATTGAACACGTGAAGGTCCTACGGTGTTAAGGTGCAAAAGTTGACCCGGTTCAGTTGTCATGATCATTTTTAGAGGAGTATGTGAACCTGCAACCATCTTAGCATGTCTACGAGAAGAGCACACAATTTCTTTGTCTCCTTTAAGCTTAGGCAGCCCACGTATGCGATCAAGAGCACTAACACGCGTTAGGTGATCAAAGCCTACGTGACCAAGTCTACGATGCCATAAATATAAGTCCTTTGAATCATTAGCAACTAGACACCTATGCTTAGAGGAAGACATATCAAAATCAGCTTTAAAAACTCTTCCAAACCGAGAGATGTTAAAAATAAGCTCACTATTTGAACCTACAACATTGCAGCAGTTTTTATTGAAGATAATTTCTTTATTTTCAACTAGCAATTGTGAAACAGAAAGCAAGTTGTATTTCAAATTTTTGACAAGTGCCACATCATTCAAAGTGTAGTGATCATTAACTCTAACCGAACCCTTAGCAATTATAGGAGTTGAAGAATTATTGGCAAAAGTAACATTCTCTACACATGACACAAAAGAGAGGGAGGAGAACCAATCTTTGTTACCGGTCATGTGGCGTGAGCAATCTGAATCCACAATCCCAATGTTCTCCTTCCTCAAACGTGTAACCTACATAGAAGCACAATACGTCGATGACTCAATACTGGGGTTAGTCAAAGGCATTTAGGTATCCAGTACAGAGTCACACGACGTGCAGCAGGAAAAACACGCAAAAGCTGAGACAAAACAGCAAGTTTATGAGTCAAAGTTTGAGGTTTTTTACTCTTAACTACTGACCTATTAGGAGTTACTTGTGTAGCACAAAAATCAGTAGCTCTGGATGCAAAAACAGAAGGTCCGGAGGAAAACTTTGAATGTTTTTGACTCATAACAGCAGGTTGCATGTTCCTGGCATTTGGTTTAATATGTGCAGCAAATTTTGCATCAAAGTTATGAGATCTAGCAATCATTCTTTCCCTTTTCTGTTGTTTAGCTAGTCTATAACAAAAATCTATGACATGACCATCTCTACCACAGTAGGTACAATGAAATTTAAGTTTGTGTTCATGTCTAGATGAGCAAACAACATTTTTATTTGAAACTGAATGAGACAACACCCCTGCAGACTTGAAAACCACTTCTTTTTGTTTAGGAACTGTTTGAATCAAACCACTTCCTAATGACTTTACAATTTTAGGTGGATGTGCCTTAGCATGAGCATGAGAATCAAAACCTAAACCAGTTTTATCTTTGCAAGACTTGGAAGAATTCAGCAGCAAGTTTAGGTTCTTATTCCCATTACAAAACCAATCTAATGTCCTATGCATGTTGTCAAGTTTATCGGACAAATCAAGGCAATTTTGACATGAAGTTTTTCCTTTTAATTTGCAATTGGAACAATATTTAACTTCATGAGAACGTAAAGCATAATTCAATATTGAAATTTCATTCATAGCATCTTTTAGTTTCTTTTCAAGATCATCACAACTAGAACAGTGCAAATCAATTTTAGAACAAGAAGCATATTTTAAGTTTCCAATGTCAAGTGCAGCAAGCTTTTTGTTCTTTTCAATTTCAAGTTCAAGTCCATCTAGAGTGGAGGAGTGTGCAGTTCTTAGTGTGGACAATTGTTCATAGATTAAATCACATGAGGGACAAGAATCATCACTAGGAATCAAGGTTTTCCAATGGTTGATTTCATATTCTAGTGATTCAATTTTAGCAGCATTATCCCTATGCTTTTTGTCCTTTTCCTTAACAATAATAGTTGCACAAGAAATTGCATCACACATTTCATTACAGGTAGAACATACCTCATCGTCGTCACTGTTGTGTTCTGCATCCTCCTGACTTGACCTTGTTTTGCCCGCCATGAAGCATAAGTTGACCAGATCGTCATCATCTTCATCGCTTTCAAAGTCTACATCGCTCTTGAAGTGCAGTAATGAAGCTGTTAATCATCTTGCGTCCTATGATAACCTTATTTTTCTTGTTGGGGTTTCTAGACGTGTTCTTGATCTTGTTCTGTTTTTCTTCACATGTAGTAGGACCTGAAAGGTTAGGGCATTCTGTACGAAAGTGTCCTGTCTTACCACATTCAAAACAACGTTGAGTTCCGGAGCTTCCTCTCCTTCTAGTTCTCATATTTTGCAATGCTTTTGAGAACATAGTAGAGATTAGTGCTAACTCCTCTTCTGGAAATTCCTCGATATGCTCCAGGGTTAGTGAGGACAACAAAACAAGAGTATTGCAAGATGATGATTAGCCGGAGCTAGGCATATCACGTTGTCAGACAAATGCAATAGACTTATTTCGGTTCTTACATGATAAGATGTCAATTTCATGAGTTTTGAGTTTAGAGTAAAGCACATTTGAAGTAAGTGTACTCATGACAGTAGATTCAAGGATAGATGTAACTTTCATCTCCCATATTGACATGTCTAATGCACTAAGAAGTTGCCTAGCATTTTCAGCATCAGAAAAATTAACGTTGACACTACGCAAGTTACTGAGAATTTTGTTAAAGCGGGCAAAGAGATCATCTATGGACTCACCGGGTTGCATCTCGAAGTGCATGTATTCTTTCTTGAACATGTCTTGCCTTACCTCCTTGATCGTGTTGGATCCTTCGTGATAGTCACAAAGTGCTCTCCATACATTGTATGCCGATCGGAGATGTGCAACGCGGTCGAAGTCGCTCTGAGTGAGTCCTTGGATGATCAAGTTTCGGGCTTTGTTGTTGTTGTCAACGCCCCGTAGGTTTGTAGCCTTAACTTGATTGTTAGGTAGCACTTCGTAAGGCTTGTACACCTTCTCCCATATTGCGAAGCCTTGCGCTTGGATGAAAGACTCCATGCGTGCCTTCCAAACCTGAAAATCAATACCTGCAAACACACATGGTTTGGTGGAGTATTTCTCCATGATGATTAGTCAAAAACATGTGCAAAGCACAATTATTGGAGCAACCTCGCTCTGATACCAATTGTAGGATCGAAGAGCGCGTGAAAAGCTACCAGAGGGGCGGTGAATGGTAGATTTTAAAAATCTTACGCAGCGGAAACAATTAAATCCCAACCTCTTCGGTAGAAAAACAATCTGTTAAAGAAATCATGTGTGAGACTAATATAAGCGTGTTCCAAAAGGAAAAAAAGTTATATATATCAGAGAGAATCAAGTCACAAAGAAAACACAAGAAGAATCACTCAAATCCGTCGAGAGAAACTCATGTTATGATCGAAAGATCGAACAAAGGTCAATCTGTCCTACCCGAGAAAAACTGTTTTGTAATGCTGCAAAGAAACTCGTGTAGATCAGAACCCACAAATCCAATGACCGTGAAATTTTTATAGATGATAGATAATCAAATTATGAATACAAACCAAAAAGAATGATGTCAATTGGATCTGTAAAACTCCAGTTATGATAATATCACTGACAAAAGGTAGTGCTGTCCAGAAACTCGACGAGTAAAACTTGTCTGGAACAAGTCGGACGAACAAGGCACAAAAGTCCCTTCAAACTACGAATTTTATTCAATAGAACACAAGAGGAACAGCCCCAAAGTCGTGCCCCACGAGCTCTGGCCTCCCTTGCTTATATAACCAGCTCGAAAGCCAACTCTACTCAAATCAGGACCCTAATCCTACTCCGTTCATAAATCGAAACTTTCCATAACTGCTTAGGACTCTTCTATACAAGATAGAAGCAATCTTAAGACTCCCAAACACCATAGGAACGTATCCCACAATCCTAAAACTACACAAATTTGTGACCACACGAAATCCTATCATAACCAACTCGATACTTTCCATACCGAGCCATAACCGACTCCGCCGCAGCCAAAGTCATCAACCGATATGATCCGATCCTTCCAACCAGATCTTTCCATCCATAAACCATCTTCGGAACCATTTTGCCACGTCATGCACCGCATGCATACGTGCAAACACCTTCCTTCGACGTCCAGTAACCTTCATATGCATTGTTCTTGATTCAAACATGCTGCACAAGCTCCCGATCAACTCAACCACAATTCCTCCCGAACTTAGTTGTTGAACCTCATATTCTCCCTAAGACTAGTTCAATGGATCCCGTTACCAGTCATGTCTTGAACTCAAGCAACACCCGCACATGAACAAATAACCAATCCGTACGAGCCCAAGTCCGCGACTTGACTCAAGTTAGTTCCGAAACTACAACACCTTACGTGAGCACCTCACATAAGCATGTTGCAAAGCACAGCAAAATGATATCAGCCATATCAACCAAAACACACCAAAAACTTAGTAAAAGAATACTAAGCAACCTTTCCATAAGTGTAAAGCAAGTCCGAAACATTCCACATGAAAATTTGGAACATTACGATCAAGCTCCAAACCTTGCCAAAGCTAATCGGAGCTTGAGCCAGAGCCTACCAAATCTAGTACAACCTAGCGCTAGAGCTTACCAAAGCTAGTACAACCTAGCACTGGAGATTACCAAAGCCAGTACAACCTAGCCCCGGAGCTTACCAAAGCTAGTCGGACCTAGCGCCGGAGCTAACCAAAACTAGTCGGAACTAGTCATCCCAAAAGTCAGAGCTAGAAAAACATGTCAGAGCTAACCAACATAAGTCGGACCTAGCAAAACATATCGGAACTTAACAAAGACATGCCAGAGCTAAAGAAAAAGATCACCGGAGCTTACCCAAAAACATGTCGGACCTAGACAAAGTAAGTCGGACTTTACGACGGACCTTGCAGAAGCTCGGAGCTAGAGTCGGACCTTGCTAAAAAGATGTTATGGCAGCATTCAAAACTTTTATTGTCAAAGACAATGTATTCAGCACACATAGGTCTCACAACTTTGTACCTTGAATTTAGGGCTTTTACATTCCTCCTCCCCCCTAAAAGAATCTTGTCCCAAGATTATAAATAAAGGAGATGGAGGTAAAAGGATATCGGATATGAGATGATAATAAATCCGGATAGTTCGATGGAGATAGTCCTCGCTTCCCATGTCGCTTCCTCAGCGGTATGGTTGCTCCACAAGACTTTGTAGAAGTACAAAGTCCGGATTCTGGTGGTGCAAGTCTTTTCATCGATAATTCGGATTGGGTACTTAGAATAAGTGAGATCCGGTTGGAGATCCTCAATGTCTTAGGTGCGGATTTTAGTTGAGGATTTAAAACATTTCTGCAGCTGAGAAATGTGGAATACATTATGATCTCCTGAAAGTGACGCCGGTAACTACAAACGATAGGCCACGGGTCCGCATTTTTCAATGACGGTGAACGGACCGATGAATCATGGAGATGGTTTATCCTTCACTACGAAATGATGAATTCCTTTCATCAGAGAGACACGAAGATAAACGTGGTCTCTGATGTGGAAGTGGAGAGATCGACCTCTTTTATCCACGTAGCTCTTCTGACG
Source organism: Tuctoria greenei (assembly GCA_036927565.1). Classification (NCBI taxonomy): domain Eukaryota; kingdom Viridiplantae; phylum Streptophyta; class Magnoliopsida; order Poales; family Poaceae; genus Tuctoria; species Tuctoria greenei. The sequence continues at coordinate 205,867,495 of JAYESD010000001.1, forward strand.
AGATTGAGCAGCCTTGAGATTGGCTTGGATCACTCGTACTCGTTCTTCGGCTTCATTTACAAGATCAATTCCGTATATAACCCGCTCGCTGGATTCACACCATTTGAGTGGTGTGCGACATTTCCGGCCGTAGAGAGCTTCATACAGTGCCGTCTTGATGCTAGCTTGATAGCCAATGTTATATGAGCACTCCGCCAATGGTAAATGATCATCCCAGTTTTTACCGTGGTGTATGGCACAAGCGTGTAGCATATCTTCCAAAACTTGGTTCACCTGTTCAGTTTGACCATCAGTTTGCGGGTGATATGCGGAGCTTCTGATCAGTTTTCTCCCCAATGATGCGTGCAGCTGCTCCCAATAACTAGCAACGAACAGCGCACCGCGATCGGAAATAATTGTACAGGGAACTCCGTGCAAGCACATGACTCTTGCAATATAAAATTCCGTATACTTCTTTGCGATGTAATTTGTATGTACAGGAATGAAATGAGCTGATTTGGTTAGTCGATCGACTATCACCCAAATCCAATTATGCTTGTGGAATGTGAGAGGCAAACCGATGATGAAATCTATACTAATGTCCTCCCATTTCTACGCCGGAATATTCAATGGTTGCAGCTGTCCTGACTTTCTCATGTGGTCGGCTTTCACCCGCCGAAATGTATCACACTCCGATACGTACTTTGCAATTTCTATCTTCATCCGTGTCCACCAAAATCTGGTTTTCAAATCTTGGTACATCTTGTTGCTGCCCAGACGAATAGAGTACTTGCATAAGTGAGCTTCATCGAAGATTTTCTTCCGAAGTGTTATGTCACGGGGGACCACAATATGTTCCTTGAACCACAGGGTACCATGATCATCACTTCGGAAGCACATCATTTCCCCAATCTTCATTCTCCTCTGAATGTGCGACATACCAACATCTTTCTTTTGGTCCTCCATAATCTCTTCTCGTATGGTAGGGATGAGAGCAAGATTATATAGCGCTCCATAGGGAACCAAGTATAAACTCGGCTCGTCCTCTTCCATCGGAGTAATGGACAGATTATTAATGCGAGACTCGTGGCTCAGCGCATCGGCAGCCACATTTGCTTGCCAGGATGGTAATGAATTTCAATCTCATAATCTTTGATCAATTCCAACCATCTTCGTTGTTGCATATTCAGTTCCTTCTAAGTGAAGATATATTTCAGGCTCTTGTGATCGATGTAGAGGTGCACTAAATTTCAGAGTAAATAATACCTCTACATTTTCGAAGCGAGTACCACGGCAGCGAGCTCAAGGTCATGAGTGGGGTAATGCTGCTCATGATTTTGGAGTTGCTGTGATCCATACGCAATCACGCGGCCTTCTTGCATGAACACGCAGCCGAGACCAATACCAGACACAGGAAGCTAGCACTGGGGCTGTCATGAGATGTTTCACCAATGATTGGAATGCATCCTCACATGCCTTGCTCCAAATATATTTAGTCCCCTTTTTTCAGCAGCTCCATCATTGGTTTAGCGATTTTTTTGAGAAGCTCGGAATGAACCTCCGATAATATTCCGCTAACCCGAGAAAGCTGCGAACTTCGTGTACGGACGTTGGAGACTTCCATTTCAGCACTTGTACAATTTTGCTTGGATCTACAGCGATACCCTCCGCTGAAATAATGTGACCAAGAAATGGTGCTTGTTTGATCCAAAACTCACACTTGCTGAATTTAGCATAAAGCTTGTGATCTCGCGGTCGTTGGAGCACGATATGCAAGTGTCTTGCGTGTTCTTCTTCTGATTTCGAATAAACCAGAATGTCGTCGATGAAGACCACAACAAACTTTTCTAAATCCAGTATGAAAACAGAATTCATGAGATACATGAAGTGATCCGGCGCGTTGGTAAGCCCGAACGACATGACAAGATATTAATAGAGCCCGCATCTCGTCAAGAATGCCGTGTTCGGTATATCGTCCGGTTGGATTTTTATTTGATGATATCCAGACCGAAGATCCATCTTTAACAATACTTTAGCACCCACTAATTGGTCGAATAAAATATCGATGTGTGGTAGTGGATACTTGTTCTTGATCGTCAAGGCGTTTAGCGGACGATAGTCCACACATAGACGTGACGTCTTGTCCTTCTTCTTCACAAATAATGCGGAGCATCCCCAAGGTGATGAACTTGGGCGTATGAGACCTTTGTCCAGTAGGTCCTTCAAATGCTCCTTTAATTCCGCCAACTAATTTGGTGCCATCTTGTACGGCCTTCGAGAAATAGGGATGGTTCCCAGAATGAGTTCAATATTGAACACGATATCCCTATCCGGTGGCATACCCGGAAGATCGTCGGGAAACACATCCGGATACTCACGGACCACAGGAATGTCCTCAAGCTTTCTGGCTTCCGTGTTGTAGGTGGCTGTAATTTCTTGGATAAGGCGGTCTAGAATGAGAGCATGTGGTTCATATAGTGGAGAATTCAAATGGACCACACGTGGAACAATGTCGAGAACAGCACCATGACGGTGCAGCCACGACATCCCTAAGATGACATCAAGCTTTTGACCCTCTAATATAATTAGAGAAGTCGGATAGATATTCCCACCCATCTTAAGTTGTGCTTTATGGACTTTCATGTCCACTGCTATTTTCCCACCCGGGGAGCAAATCAAATATGGACTTTCTGTGACAGTGATAGGTAATTGATGCTTGATAACATATGATTGGCTAATGAAATTATGAGTGGCACCGGAGTCAAAAAGTATAACTACGGGATTTTGGAGTAGAGAAAACGTACCCGCGAGAATGGGTTCGCCTTCCGGCACGTCTTCGAGATCTAAGTGGTGGACGTTGCCAGGTTTTGGTGCTAGTTTCTTGGGCTGGTTGCGGGGTTGAATGGCACCCCGATATGGTGCTTGCCTGCTGCCTTGACGCTGCTGGGTGCAGTCCCTCGTGAAATGCCTGGCATGGCCACACGTATAGCACATGTACTGCATCGGGTTCCCTCCAAGCTGCGGACGGAATTCCAGTGCATGTGGTGGAGGTGGATATGAACGCGGGACCATTCTTTGCTGCTGCCGCTGTTGTTGTGGTGATGGCAGTTAAAAACGTGGGGCGTTGAAAGATGGACCGAGAAATTGTTGCAGTCGCGCAGGTGGCTGCCCTAGCTGACCGGATGGTGAGCGATACACCACACGGTACTTCTGCGGACCACCCCCGCTTCTACTCAACGGCGCAATCCATTTCCTCTTATTAGAAACGAGCTCGCGCTGAGCGTCCTCTTGAACAATCGTGGCATTGACGATGTCGTTGAAGGTGCCGCTGTTGCATTGTGTGAGTTGGACTTTCATCTTGGCGTTGAAACCACGAAAGAAGATGTCTCGCTTTCTGTCCTCCGTCCTCATATAATCCGGCGCGTACTGTGCTAGATGGTTGAATGCGCGTGAGTATTCGTTGGCACTCCTCCCGCCTTGCCTTAGCTCCAAAAATTCTTGAAGCTTCCTCTTCATTATTCCGTGAGGGAAATGGAAGGCGAGGAACGCCTCCCGAAATTCGGTCCAAGTGACCGCATGACCAGCCAGCAGTGACGCGATGAAGTTCGCGCACCAAGCGCCAGCGAATGCTTGAAGATGTTGCGCTGCAAACAGCGCCTTCTGCTGTTTGGTGCATCGCAGCAAACCGAACTTTGTCTCGAGCGTGCAGATGAAGTTGTCCACCTACAGAGGTTCCTCGGCCTCTGTAAAGTCCGGTGGATGCATCACCAAGAAATCTGAATACGAGCTTTGTTGGGGCTGGCATTGCCCGTTGTCTTGTCGTCCCCCTTGACGGGATGAACTTTGAACCAACATTCACAGTAACTCGGTTTGCTCATCGCGCGAGCCGAGTACTGCAGCAAGAATATCCGTGAGCATCCTCGGAAGTTCAGGTGGTAGTGGTGGCGGGACTTGTTGCTGTGGTGTCGCGGTTTGCTCCCGGGTCGGAGATTCATCCTCATGACCACGGCTAGATCCTCCCATCTCAGGCGTAGAGCACGTACGCACCATTCTACATCCACATGATTTAAATCAGCAACATGTTTGTTTTCTTCATCCATTTTACATCATAGTAGTGTGAGTATGACAATGTGATAAGTGCATAACATTCACATATATTGATAAAGTACAAACTTTATACAAGATATATTATCTCATGACCAAGTGTACAATAGTGATTTCGAAAATGACGGACTCCCTCTATGGAAGTGCATCTCAACTATACTTGGTCTTCATGAGTCGTCATACACCCTTGTCATCTTCTACACACCCACTACTATTTATAATATGACACAAACGTGGCCGCAAAATAAACACGAGCAACTACTAACTATTGTGGGGATCGGAGTCCACACATCCGAAGATCTCATTGGGTGGTGCCGTGCGATGAGGCACCTAACAGCACACACGAAAAGAATACCAAAATATACAAAGTTTTCATTTCATAAATATATTCAGAGTTTACAAAACAGTGTACATCAGAAGTACACACGCAGCGGAACTACATATTCATATTCTCACCTATCTAAGCATAAGAGAAGACGTCCATGCCCTAGGACACTTCTCACTAGCAACATGACAATCATTCAGCAGCGGTGTGGTTCACATGAGATTTATCTCGACACCACGAGTCTCATGTACAACCTGAATAGCAGAAATAAAACTAATACCTGCAAAAATCGTTAAAGTGCAAACGTGAGCATAAGGCTCAGCAAGACTAACCCGTCTCACTAGACATATGCAAGGGTAAGTACTAAGCATAGAAAGGAATAGCATAAAGGACTCGCCTACTAGTGGATCCTTATATTCATATTTTTAAGTAGCAAATGACATTCTTCAGGCACAACACATCATAGACTCCACAATCAAACAAGATACACTTTATCGATGATATGACATGCCCAAAGCACATAATGCTATTACAGATAAAGTATGGAGAAACTATAATCTTTTAATTGTACTATCTCTAAGCCAAACAAGGTTGTTCAAGCAATTTGTAAACCAATATATCATGTTCATCTGACTTCTTTCGTATTTACTACGTCACAACTCAGTGAACAAGTGGTACTCTATTACCGCGAGGGGACGGTGATTGCAATCAGGACACACTCAGAACGACACATACGCCCGCTCGGAAGTACCTTTCACTGTACTCCTCTCCCACGTCGTATGTGGCCACCTTTCACCCGTCATCCCGATGTTGAACCAGTTCTACCATCCCAAAAGTAAGGTCCCTAACTGAGCACGTCGAAGTTGCTCCTTAGAGGTTCCCACCTTACGATCATCTTCCCCCGGAGGATGGCGGTATAAGTTTCAACATGAGGGTGCCCGAGCTACATCAGTTTAATGGACCCCATTAATCCATTATGTAACCGGTACTGTTCAAACTTGCTCAACAGGGCCGCACACGAGACGGTCCTTAACCGACATAGACAGGGCTACAAACCAACCTCCACATTGCCTTACCCTTACCGGCCCAGGCCCAAATGTGGTCGCAAGCATTGTCCCCCTCATCCGGGATCAGACAACCTTGCGCGTCCCGTCCTACAGGAACATCCCCGTCCACATCTTCAATTATTAAGAGTGAACATTTTGGTAACATATCGTGAGTAGATTCCCCTACTCGACTCTTCTCGCAAGTAGGGTAAACTACTTGACTTGTGGTCCCTAAAATGTGACCCTCTCGCGAGTAGATTCCAACTACTCGACTTCTACCGGTTCATCTTATCCTAAAGCATTAGCATAGAAGTTACTACAGGTCAAACTGTAACCCGTTCCAACCAACCCCTGGGATTTTTGGTCATGCAAGTGGAGTATCAAACACCTTATACGTAATGCACAATATCAACTAAAGACGTAAGTGAATAAAACTGGAAAAATTCTGAAAGGCTCTTAAATGCAAACAGGGGCTTGCCTTGCTCAAGAATCAGCTCTAAGTCAAAGAGTCAGTGGCTTGATGCTTCACGAACAGGTCCTCTTTGAATCCTTTCCGTCACGGCGTCTATCGCAATGGGTATGCATATAACACAAAATATACTTTAATAACTTAACTAATGAATATGCACACATTATGCAATGTCGTACTCATAAAGGAAGTATGTTTGTAAATCAAGAATGAATAAGGTGTACTGTTGGGTATTAAATTGGATTTGCGTAGGTTAATTTGATATTACTTCATATTATAAGAATGTACATAAGAAATTTCTATATAGTCATGGATATAAGGAAACTATACAGAATTAATTCTTATGCAGATGAGTTCTTTTGGCTCTGATAATTTATCTCCTGTATACAAATGTGATAGATAAATTCTCATAAAAAATTTCAGAGAATTTGATGGAAGAAAATGATCTACAAAATTCTATCCAGCTTTCATCATTTAGGAATTTGCAGATAAAACCTGAGGTTTTATCATGTCCATAAATGGCACAGCTAGATAGTACTGATCAAATGGAAGCTACCAAAATTGGTTTCACAATTTTACAAGCTTCCTACAGGAAGATATTGAATTTACAAGTCCTTATGAATTTCTGGATTTAATTTGTTATTTTTTGGAATTATATTAACCTAGGCAAAGACTTTGAATTAAACCCTCTTGAACAACTTTGTTATGCTTGGAACTTTTACTGGAGCTTCTACATAACAAATTGATTGGTTGGGTAAATTTCCAGAATTATCTGAATAGAATCCTATTTTCTATATTTTCCACAATGTATTATACTAATTGATTTATAAAATATTCTCTGTGGCTTTTCATTAAGATTGGGATGGACCAGTGGAAAGTACGGATCCTAAGGACAATTACAAAATTTGTTTTATCTAATTTGGAGCATCCTAGCCAAAGTTATAGCATTTCAAAGTTTAGGCATTTTTCTAGAATTCTTTTTGAATGGAAAAGGACAACCCTTTAATCAACTGACATGTGGCCCCCACTGGTTTATTTCTTCCCACCTAGCCGATGCCACACTAGGGCCACAGGGTTTAATCGCATTGTCACATGAAATCCCGGCGTCACAGAAAATCCGACGGGGGGGTCTTCTTCTTCCCCGACGGCCCGTGGCGGCGCCATGGCCAGAGGCCGGCCGGCGACTCGCCGGAAATCACCGTGCCACCATCCCCTTGGCTGGGACTTGCCACCCGGGGGTTTTTGACCCTCAGGAATTCATTGGTGGCCTCAAATTGGACTGAAACGCCCCGGAAACGTGCCTACACCGGATACAGGCGGAACTCGATGATCAGCGACGACATTCTCGGAGTACAAGGCATGGGAGAAGCTTCTTTTTGCTCTGGAAGCTTCGTGGTGCTGCTCTGATCATCGGCCTACATCCCAGTTGCTCAAAATTTCGTCGGAGTATGGGGGTACCGTGGACCGATTCTAGGCGGCGGCGAGATTTGAAATTCAGGTTAGCCTGAGTGGGGATAAGGCTAGCTAACGCCTATGGAAGGAGCGCACGCAAGTGTAGAAGCTGGGGGCGGCCGGAATTGTGAAGATACTCACTATGGAGGAAAAGCTTCGGGTCGTAGACGAAGAAGGTCGACGGCGCGCCAGAAGAAGAAACCGCGATTCCCTCCAGGATGCTAGGTCCGGCGGCAGCCTCGGTTTAGGGAGGTTGCGAGGGTATGAGCGCGCACCAAAACATGGCTTTGCTAGAGCGGGGGCTACTGTGATTTGGGCAGTCGAGTCGAGCGACGTGGAAGGAAGGAGAAGAGCCGAGCGCTTGGTCCCTTTTATACGCCGACCGACAGAGCCGAGCAGGTGGTGACGTGGCCCTCCGTGGCGCGCATGCACGCGGCAAGCCATCGCGCTGGAGATCGCGCTGGAGAGCTGCTTGCTGCTGCTGCTCAGCGCTGGCGCGCGCGTGCTCGTGAGACAGAGCAAACAGCCTTTGGGCTCCTCTTACAAGTGGGCCCCACTCTGCACTTATCCCCTTAATTCTTTCATTTTTCTATAATACAGCTGGTTTCAAAGATCTTTGTTCAGATGGGATGAGCCCTGATACAAAAAATTGGTTTGCACATCTTTGCATAAAAAGTTTGGTCACTTAGAATTTGAATTCGATTCAAATTTGACCATAACTTTTATGCATATATTTTAATCTTCTCAATTATTGCCTTTTTAAATGGACATGGGTTTCCAATAATGTGCTCACTAATTAGTCCACTGCCGATTTGAAATTGAACACTTAATTTGAATATATTTCCATATATACTTTTATTCACACATGTTTGTTTTATTTGTTTTGATTTTTCCCTCGTGAGGAAAGCACATAATTCCAGGTGTTTAAATTTAAAATTCAAGACCTTTGAAAATTTGAGCTTAGCTGAATTCAAAAGGAATTCTAGGTTTTAACTAGAGCTTCACATTAACATTTTTACTCATGTCCATAAGAATTTATTGGCTCTCATATGACCTTAGTCTTCAATGTACATGTTTAAAACTATTATTTCATGTGCCATACATTAAAGACAAAAGCTCCAAAAGTTTGGGCTTTTACATTCCTCCCCCTTAAAAGAATCTCGTCCCGAGATTACAAAAGAAGAAGAAATGTCGGAGTGTATCACCGTTGATACGACGATAGCAACTCCGGATAGTTGGAGCGAAGATAATCTTCACTCTCATGTAGCTTCTTCGACGGTGTGGTTCTTCCATAACACTTTATAGAAACACAATGTTCGGTTTGTTGTCTCTCTCGTCTTCTCATCAATAATCTAGATCGGTTGTTCAACATAGGTCAGATCCGTCTTCAGTGCTTCCATGTTCTTAGATATGACTTCTGTTGGAGTTTTGAGACACTTCCTTAACTGTGATACATGGAATACGTTGTGTACTCCGGACAAGGACGCGGTTAGCTCCAGCCGATAGGCTACGTGTCCACATCTTTCCGTGATGGAAATGCCCCGATAAATCTTGGAGCTAACTTTCCCTTTACTCCAAAGCAATGAATTCCTTTCATCGGAGAGACACGAAGATACACGTGGTCTTCGATGTTAAAGCTCAAGGGAGGACGTCGCTTGTCAGCATAACTCTTCTGCCGAGATTGAGCTGCTCTGAAGTTTTCCAAAATTAGCTTAACTCGTTCTTCAGCTTCATTAGTGAGATCCACTCCGAAGATTACCCTCTCTCCCGACTCACACCAATTGAGTGGTGGGCGGCACTTCCGACTGTAGAGAGCTTCAAAAGTTGCCATCTTGATACTGGACTGATAACCGTTGTTGCATGAGAACTCTACCAACGGTAAATGATCATCCCAGTTCTTTCCGTGATCTATGGCACATGCCCTTAGCATATCTTCTAGGATCTGGTTCACCCTTTCAGTTTGTCCATCAGTTTGAGGATGGTATGCCGAGCTTCGGATTAACTTAGTTCCCATTGCTGCGTGTAGTTGCTCCCAGAAACGAGCAACAAACAACAATCCTCTGTCAGAGAGGATGGTGCGGGGAACTCCATCTAAGCACATGATCCGTGACATATACAGCTCATCATACTTCTTTGAATTGTACGCCATGTTCACTGGAATAAAGTGTGCTGACTTGGTTAATCGGTCTACGATTACCCAAATAGAATCGTGCTTGTGGAACGTGAGAGGCAATCCAATAATGAAGTCCATACTAAGATCCTCCCATTTCCATGCAGGGACACTTAAAGGTTGTAGTGGTCCCGCTTTCCTCATATAGTCAGCCTTCACTCTTCTGCATGTATCATACTTGGACACGTACTTTGCAATCTCTCTCTTCATTCATGTCCATTAGAATTTCATTCTGAGATCTTGATACATCTTGTTGCTTCCTGGATGAATTGAATACTTCGATAAGTGAGCTTCATCCAAGATCTTCTTCCTGAGTTTCATGTTTCGGGGTACCACTATACGATCGTTGAAACATAGAGTTCCTTGTTCATCTTCCCAAAAACATTTCACCTCTCTGTCTCTCATTCTCTTCCGAATGTGGGACATAGCCTTGTCTTTCTTCTGCGCTACAATAATCTCCTCTCGGGTTGTAGGTATGAGCGCAAGATTATATAGAGCTCAGTAGGGAACCAACCGTAGACTTGGTTCTTCCTCTTCATCTGGAATGATGGTTATGTTGTGAACATGAAATTTCCGACTCAAAGCATCGGCAGCTACGTTTGCTTTGCCTGGATGGTAATGGTGCTCAAGTTCATAGTCCTTTATAAGCTCTAACCATCTTATTTGCCTCATATTCAACTCCTTTTGAGTGATTATGTACTTGAGGCTCTTGTGGTCTGTGTAGAGATGCACTAGATTTCCCATTATGTAGTGTCTCCACATTTTCAATGCCATTACTATGGCAGCCAACTCCAAGTCATGAGTCAGATAATGCTGCTCATGAATCCGGAGTTGTCTTGATCCATATGCGATTACACATCCTTCTTGCATCAAGATGCATCCCAGACCAGTGCCTGATGCATCACAATAAATATCAAACGGCTTTGTTGTGTCTGGTTGAGCTAGAACTAGTGCCGTTGTGAGATGTTTCTTCAATATCTAGAATGCCTCTTCACAGGTTTCACTCCAGACATACTTGTTTCCTTTCTTCCGCAATTCCGTCATAGGCTTGGCCACTTTGGAGAAACTTGGAACAAATTTCCGGTAGTAGCCAGCTAAATCTAAGAAACTGCTGACCTCATGGACGGAGGTTGGAGATTTCCATTTAAGTACCTGTACCACTTTGCTTGGATCCACAACAATACCGTCTGCTGAGATATCATGACCCAGAAATGGTACCTTGTTAATCCAAAAATCATATTTGCTAAATTTGGCATATAGCTTATGGTCTCTCAATTGTTGAAGCACGATATTTAGATGTTCGGCATGTTCTTCCTCTGATTTGGAATAAACCAAGATGTCATCTATGAAGACCACCACGAACTTGTCCAACTCCGGCATGAATACTTAATTCATTAGATACATGAAGTGAGCCGGTGCGTTGGTGAGATCAAAAGACATGACAAGATACTCATATAGCCCGTATCTTGTCGAGAATGCCGTCTTAGGTATATCTTCAGCCCGTATCTTGATTTGATGATAATCGGACCAAAGATTCATCTTTTAAAATACCTTAGCACCCACTAACTGATCGAATAGAATATCAATCCGTGGCACTGGATACATGTTCTTTATAGTCACAACATTCAATGGACGATAGTCGACACATAGCCTTTGTGTCTTGTCCTTCTTCTTCACGAATATCGCTGAGCATCCCCAACGTGATGAGTTGGGACGTATGAATCCCTTCTCAAGTAACTCATTCAACTGTTCTTTTAGCTCAGCCAATTCCTTGGGTGCCATCTTGTAAGGTCTTCAAGATATGGGTGTGGTATCTGGTATTAACTCAATCTTGAATTCCACATCTCGCTCAAGTGGCATGCCTGGCAGATCATTAGGAAACAGATCCGGGTAATCCCAAACAACTGGAATGTCCTCTAGCTTTGTGGCTTCTGTGTTATACACCACTAGAGGTTGTGGTGTCACATTCTTCAGAACAAAAGTATGCTGCCCGTGCCTTTTAGAATTCAGTTGCACGGTACGAGCACTGATATTGAAGATTGCTTCATGATGTGTCAACCAGGACATTCCCAAGATAATGTCAATCTTCTGCCTGTCCAATATAATGAAGGTGGTAGGGTAAATCCTACCATCCAAACATAGAGGTGCTCGGGCAATAATCTGGTTGGCTGACACTTTTCCTCCAGGTGAATTTATTGTATACGGTGTTGATAGTGTTGTTGATGATAATTGACGCTTCAACAAGAACTCCTTGCTGATGAAATCATGTGTTGCTCCAGAATCAAACAACACAAATGTCGGTTGAGCATTTCAGCTGAACATACCCGCTAACACGGGTTCTCCTACTGAAATATCCATGACAGCTATAAAGTTGAGGCTGCCGGCTTTCATCCTCTTCTGTTGCCTACAAGATTGAATATTTCTCGGGGGAGCAACTTCTAGACTGATGTCTTGTTTAGCTGCAGGACCTTCTAGAACTAACTGCTCTTTATCACCACCACTATGTATTGTCCTTTGCATTGCCTGCTGTGGAGTAACTTTTCGTGCCGCTCGTGGAGGTTGTGCACAAGAACTCACTTGCTGCTGCATCTCAAGTGCTTCAATCCACTGACCAATCCTGCATCGGTGGCTGTCTTGCAACTACCCGAACTTCCGGTTCAGCTGGTAAATGATATACCAGTTGATATTTCCTAGGAGTACCACTAATATCATCCGTTGATGTGATGCTCTTCCTCAGCCTGACAACGAAGAGAAGCATCTTCCTGATATATAGCGTTACTGACCAATTCGTTATAGTCTCCTTTGTTGAATAGGACCAATCTTTCATGAAGTTTGGCATTCAAGCCTCAGAGAAATCGGTCACACCTCGAAGCTTCTATTCTCACATAGTCTGGTGCATATTGTGCCAACCGGTTGAATTCTTTGGAGTACTCAAGAGCATTCCTCCCCCCTTGGGTCAATTCTACAAACTCTTCAAGCTTCGACTTGATAATCCCCCTCGGAATATACCGAGCACAGAGCGCATCACGGAATTCATTCCAATTCATGTGATGTCCTTCAATGGTCATGGCGAGATACTCTGCCCACCAAGCTCCACCAGATCCATGAAGCTGCTGAACTGCAAAGTCCACCTTCTGATCCTCGTCACACTGTATCAAACCGAGTTTGCTTCAATAACCCGGATCCAATGATGTGCCTCCAACGGATCTGTTGCTTCCATGAAGACAGGGGGTTGAGTTGTCAGAAATTTCAAATAAGAACTTTCATTCAGATCCCGTTGTTGTGATGCTCGAATAAAGCCTTGTTGCACCAATGTTTGAAGCAGCTGGTTGTTCTCACGATGAGACTCAACCATTTGTGCCATAACCTCCGTCAATCGAGTCGACGGCGGTTCTTGCGGTCGAGTCGAGTCATTTCCGCTGTGACTAGACTCTCCCATTTCAGCGCCACAACGAGTGCAAACCATACTGCAAGAATGACCAAATACGGTTACTTTCCAAGATTGAATGACAGTCGATGATTGAAAAACATTAACCGTATACGAATCATAAAACTTTGCAGCATATTCATACACGTTCAAACGACACTCTGATTCTAAACTTCTTCTAGACCTCTTAATGAGCTTTTTCCAATGCTCAAGTTTCATAAACTGAACATACATACATCTTGACATGTTGCACAACTTTGGCAAGTTTCAAACATGCCTATCCATAAACAAGTTTCCATTTCAATTGCATTGGCCTATCTGCTGTCCAAAATTGACCAGTTTGCAAAGAACCCAGATTCTACTACAGTAAAGAGTAGAATCAATCCTGAACTTGAATACCAAAGTTACAGCCAACTTCATTAGCTTTCGAAAAAATATTAATTTGCTTCCTTATCAGATCTGGATCAAAAGTTATGATATTTCAAAGTTGACAGAATTCTGGAAAAATTTCAACAGCACCTCCTTTGGAAGTGGCTGATTTGAACATCGATTTCCATACAGTTCTGCCTCAGATTTGGAAAAACTTTGAATTACAAAGTTGTAACACATAGCATAAACTTTCCAACGGTGTAACCTAGGATCTATAGAAATTTTTTTCTACAGGAAGGTATGGTTGAAAAACCGAAACATTCCAGAGAGGTTTTAACAGTTCTGTTTCCAGCAACAGTTTCTACCAATCTGGAATTTTCACCAATTTGAAGATTGATTCAGTTCTGGCAGTCTACAACAAGTTGTAGAGCACGACAAGACCTTTCCAAAACTGTATTACACCTCAACATTGGTTAACTCTAGCAAGAGTTATGCCCTGTACAAATCCAGCAAAAATTCTGCCAGAAAAACAGGGAACTCTGCTTTTGAATCTTTTTGAAAATCACTAGACTCCAATTGAATCTTAGTTCAACATTAGAGTTCTGTAGTTAATATTAGATTCTAAAACTTTATTTTGGTTCTCAATTCAAGGTTTTTACTTGTCTTCAACAGAAAATATTTTTGGGGTGAAGTAAGGTGTGAATGCATCACAACAATTATGTCGGTACTACAATACCTCACAAACTTAAAATGTTTACCGGAAACATGGAAAGTTTCAGAGACTCATATTGACATTTCCGTGCCAAGCCACAGAAATAATCACATGCTACCCTTCGTATGGTGAGCTTACCGCAATTGATCCGCTTGCGGTGGTGTACCTTACCTCTTACCTGACGTCGGAGCATCGTTATAGAATATAATAACACATATGTTAGCTTTGCCACCTTATGTAACTAATACTATAATAGACCTTATGTGGGCATATAACTAATCCTCACTCGACTACTTCGGAGTTTTCGAAAATAGGCTCTTTTCGAGCGTGCTATTCCCTATGAAGCTCTGATACCATGTCTGTGTGGACCGGAGTCCACACATCCAAGGATCTCATTGGGTGGTGCCGTGCTATGCGGCACCTAACAGCACACACGAAAAGAATACCAAAACATACAAAGTTTTCATTTCATAAATATATTCAGAGTTTACAAAACAGTGCACATCAGAAGTACACACGCAGCGGAACTACATATTCATGTTCTCACCTATCTAAGCATAAGAGAAGACGTCCATGCCCTAGGATGCTTCTCACTAGCAACATGACGATCATTCAGCAGCGGCGTGGTTCACATGAGATTTATCTCGACATCTCGAGTCTCATGTACAACCTGAACAGCAGAAATAAAACTAATACCTGCAAAAATGATACCATGTCTGTGGGGACCGGAGTCCACACACCCGAGGATCTCATTGGGTGGTGCTGTGCGATGCAGCACCTAACAGGACACACAAAAATAATACCAAAATATACAAAGTTTTCATTTCATAAATATATTCAAAGTTTACAAAATAGTGTACATCAGAAGTACACACGCAGCGGAACTACATATTCATATTCTCACCTATCTAATCATAAGAGAAGACGTCCATGCCCTACGACGCTTCTCACTTGCAACATGACGATCTTTCAGCAGTGGTATGGTTCACATGAGATTTATCTCGACACCTCGAGTCTCATGTACAACCTGAACAGCAGAAATAAAACTAATACCTGCAAAAATCGTTAAAGCGCAAACGTGAGCATAAGGCTCAGCAAGACTAACCCGTCTCACTAGACATATGCAGGGGTAAGTACTAAGCATAGGTAAGGAATAGCATAAAGGACTCGCCTACAAGTGGATCCTTATATTCATATTTTTAAGTAGCAAATGACATTGTTCAAGCACGACACATCATAGACTCCACAATCAAACAAGAAACTCTTTACCGATGATATGACATGCCCAAAGCACATAATGCTATTGCAGATAAAGTATGGAGAAACTGTAAACTTTTAATTGTACTATCTCTAAGCCATACAATGTTGTTCAAGCAATTGTAAACCAATATATCATGTTCGTCTGACTTCTTTAGTATTTACTACGTCACAACTCAGTGAACAAGTGGTACTCTATTACCACGAGGGACAGTGATTGCAATCAGGACACACCCGGAATACATGACACATACGCCCGCTCGGAAGTACCTTTCACTGTACTCCTCTCCCACGTCGTATGTGGCCACCTTTCACCTGTCATCCCGATGTCGAACCAGTTCTACCCTCCCAAAAGTAAGGTCCCTAACCGAGCACGTCGTAGATGATCCTTAGAGGTTCCCACCTTACGATCATCTTCCCCCGAAGGACAGTGGTATAAGTTTCGACACAAGGGTGCCCGAGCTACATCAGTTTAATGGACCCCATTAATCCATTATGTAACCGGTACTGTTCAAACTTGCTCAACAGGGCCGCACACGAGATGGTCCTTAACCGACACAGACGGGGCTACAAACCAACCTCCACATTGCCTTACTCTTACCGGCCCAGGCCCAAATGTGGTCGCAAGCATTGTCCCCCTCATCCGGGATCAGACAACCTTTCGTGTCCCGTCCTACAGGAACATCCCCGTCCACATCTCCAATTATTAAGAGTGAACATTTTGGTAACATCTTGCGAGTAGATTCCCCTACTCGACTCTTCTCGCAAGTAGAATAAACTACTTCACTTGTGTTCAATAAAATGTGACCCTCTTGAGAGTAGATTCCAACTACTCGACTTCTACCGGTTCATCTTATCCTAAAGCATTAGCATAGCAATTACTACAGGTGAAACTGTAACCCGTTCCAACCAACCCCTGGGATTTGTGGTCATGCAAGTGGAGGATCAAACACCTTATACGTAATGCACAATATCAACTAAAGACGTAAGTGAATAAAACTGGAAAAATTCTGAAAGGCACTTAAATGCAAACCGGGGCTTGCCTTGCTCACGAATCAGCTCTAAGTCAAAGAATCAATGGCTTGATGCTTCACGAACAGGTCCTCTTCGACTCCTTTCCGTCATGGCATCTATCACAATGGGTATGCATATAACACATAATATACTTTAATAACGTAACTAATGAATATGCACACATTATGCAATGTCATACTCATAACGGAAGTATGTTTGTAAATCAAGAATGAATAAGGTGTACTGTTGGGTATTAAATTGGATTTGGTTAGGTTAATTTGGTATTACTTCATATTATAAGAATGTACAGAAGAAATTTCTATATAGTCATGGATATAAGGAAACTATACAGAATTAATTCTTGCTCAGATGAGCTCTTTTGGCTATTATAATTTATCTCTTGTATACAGATGTGATGAAGAAATTCTCATAAAAATTTCAGACAATTTGATGGAAGAAAATGACCTACAAAATTCTATCCAGCTTTCATCATTTAGGAATTTGCAGATAAAACCTGAGGTTTTATCATGTCCATAAATTACACAGCTAGATAGTACTGATCAAAAGCAAGCTACCAAAATTGGTTTCACAATTTTACAAGCTTCATACAGGAAGATATTGAATTTACAAGTCCTTATGAATTTCTGGATTTAATTTGTTATTTTCTGGAATTATAATTAACTTCGGCAAATAAATTTAATTAAACCCTCTTAAACAACTTTGTTATGCTTGAAACTTATACTGGAGCTTCTACATAACAAATTGATTGGTTGGGTAAATTTCCAGAATTATCTGAATAGAATCCTATTTTCTATATTTTCCACATTGGATTATACTAATTGATTTATAGAATATTCTCTAGGGCTTTTCATGAAGATTGGGACGGACCACTGGAAAGTACAGACCCTAAGGACAATTATGAAATTTGTTTTATCTAATTTGGAGCATCCTAGCCAAAGTTATAGCATTTCAAAATTTATGCATTTTTCTGGAAATTCTTTTTGAATGGAGAAGGACAACCCTTTAGTCAACTGACACGTGGCCCCCACTGGTTTATTTATTCCCACCTAGCCGATGCCACACCGGGGCCACACGGCTTAATCGCGTTGTCACATGAAATCCCGGCGCCACAGAAAATCCCAGGGGGGGGGGGGTCTTCTTCTACCCCGACGGCCCGTGGCAGCGCCATGGCCGGAGGCCAGCCGGCGACTCGCCAGAAATCGCCGTGCCACCCTCCCCGTGGCTGGGACTTGCCACCCGGGGGTTTTCGACCCTCAGGAATTCACTGGTGGCCTCAGATTGGACTGAAATGCCCCGGAAACGTGCCTACACCGGCGACCGGCGGAACTCGAGGATCGGCGACGGCGTTTTCGGTGTACAAGGCATGTGAGAAGCTTCTTTTTGCTCTGGAAGCTTCGTGGTGCTGCTCTGATCATCGTCCTACATCCCAATCTCTCGAAAATTGGTCGGAGTATGGGGGCACCGTGGAACCGATTCTAGGCGGCGGCGAGATTTGAAATTCCAGTTCGCCTAAGTGGGGATATGGATAGCTAATGCCTCAGGAAGGAGCGCACGCAAGTGTAGAAGCTGGGGCGGCTGGAATTGTGAAGATACTCACTATGGAGGAAAAGCTTCGGGTTGTAGACGAAGAAGGCCGACGGCGCGCCGGAAGAAGAAACCGTGATTCCCTCCGGGATGCTAGGTCCGGCGGCAGCCTCGGTTCAGGGAGGTCACGAGGGTATGAGCGCGCACCAAAACGTGGCTTTGCTAGAGCGAGGGCTGCTGTGATTTGGGCGGTCGAGTGGAGCGTCGTGGAAGGAAGGAGAAGAGCCGAGCGCTCGGTCCCTTTTATATGCCGACCGACGGAGCCGAGCAGGTGGTGACGTGGCCCTCCATGGCGCGCATGCACGCGGCATGCCGTCGCGCTGGAGAGCTGCTTGCCACTGCTGCTCAGCGCTGGCGCGCACGCGCTCATGAGACAGAGCAAACAGCCTTTGGGCTCCTCTTACAAATGGGCCCCACGCTGCTCTTATCCCCTTAATTCTTTCATTTTTCTTTAATACAGCTGGTTTCAAAGATCTTTGTTCAGATGGGATGAGCCCTGATACAAAAAAATGGTTTGCACATCTTTGCATAAAAAGTTTGGCCACTTAGATTTTGAATTAGATTCAAATTTGAACCCATAACTTTTATGCATATATTTTAATCTTCTCAATTATTGCCTTTTTAAATGGCCATGGGTTTCCAATAATGTGCTCACTAATAGTCCACTGCAGATTTGAAATTGAACACTTAATTTGAATATATTTCCATATATACTTTTATTCACACATGTTTGTTTTATTTCTTTTGATTTTTCCCTTGTGAGCAAAGCACATAATTCCAGGTGTTTAAATTTAAAATTCAAGACCTTTGGAAATTCGAGCTTAGCTGAATTCAAAAGGAATTCTAGGTTTTAACTAGAGCTTCACATTAACATTTTTACTCATGTCCATAAGAATTTATTGGCTCTCATATGACCTTAGTCTTCAATGTACATGTTTAAAACTATTATTTTATGTGCCATACATTGGAGACAAAAGCTCCAAAAGTTTGGGCTTTTACAACTATCCGTTGCCCCGTGATGGCAGTAGTGCTGCCCCATCCTACTCCGATGCATCATCATCGGCGTACTCAACTATCTCTGGATCTTCTTCCTCCTCAGGATCTGAAGGTACTTGCTCACCCATGTTCAGTGGTATGTCCTGAGCCAGTGGATACACAACTGGTTGCAATTGTGCTTCGGCCTCAATAAAATTATCCTGAAGTTGCTCTGCCTCGTACTCCCAATTTTGAGCTTCCTCGATGGATTCATCTCGTGCCTCGGTGACTACCAACAGCTTCTCTTGCTGTTGTTGCACCTCTAACTGACTCTCCTGCAGCCCATCACGAGTTTGCTGCAGATCCTTGCAAGCTTGCCGCAGTTTGGCACGAGCCTTCCGCAATCTAGTGCGAGTGTGATGGAACTGATCCTCGCATTGCTTTAGTCGGTGATTCATCGGAGCCAGGAACAAACATAGGTTCTCATTGATATAATCAAGAGTGTCATCCCATTCAGTCGCTTGCCTCAAGGCTTCAACTTGCTCCTGCAGGATTGCACCATGTGCAAGAACCACCATGCTGGAGGCAGCGGCAAATGTCCCAAGTGTTGTCGAGGTTGTGTCGCCATACGGTCGGTAGGCTGCAACCATACGACATTGCCACTCAAAACCAGCATCACCACGGACCGGGAGAAGAGCAAATTGTGTCCCAGCTATGGCATCTTGATGAAGCTCGCAAAGCTTCATAAGCGCTTCGCCCGCTGCAAAGGCCCACGTGTCCTCCAATCGAACTCCCTGGAACGTGACCAAAGGAGCCCATCCATAGAAACTTGGACTTGCTGGGATGTCGACCAGGACGGTACATGACAGTACGCCTCTGTAAACCGTCTCCTGACCCCAATAGCATGGCATCTTGATGAAGCCAAACTGTTGGAGCACCTCCCACAGCATGCTCGGGAAGCCCGGGCGGTTGGCGCACGTGGAGAACACCCATCTGTCCGGCAATAGCATCACATCCATCATCTATAAGATGAGTACTTGAATGACTCAAATACTCGAATTCAACAAACATTGTTTATAACAGATCATGGATATGGAAATTGAATTATGAAAGTGAATTCAAATTCAAATGCAAAATGAAACATAACCCTGGAATTCTGTCACAGTTCTGTTCTGTCTGACCAGTCTGGAGAAACTTGAAATTTTCATTAGTTAGAGGCACATTCAGAACTTAAGTTCAACTACAAAGTTGTATCACACTCAAATAAATTTCCATAATGTATTTATTTTCCCCCAGATCATTCCTTTATGATGATATATGATTTTCGCAAGTTGACAGTGTTTCTGGAAAAAATTTGACAGCACCTCCTCTGTTTAAGGCTGATTTTGACCACATTTTTCCAGATACCAAACATCAATATATGCAAAAATTATGAATTATAACATTGTTGTATACATCCTTAGGATTACAGAAATGCATTATATGAAGTTATTTGTTGATCCTACTAAGAGATATGATGGAAACAATAACAGGGTACAGAAACTGTCCAGTCTCTGTCTAGATTTAGCAGAGTTTGGAAATTTGGATTTTTCATTAGTTTACAGAGAGATTCTGATCTGGAGTTGAACATAAGAGTTTTAGAGGATCCTCTAAAATTTCCAACCATATGCGGTAGACCTTCAGGGGTAAAATATACAGGAAGTTATGCTGTTCCAAACTTAGTCAATTTTCTGCCCAATTCACAGTTTGAACCAGGAACTGGGCACTTTAAGTTCAATTGAAGTTTTCAAATTTTAACTCTTGAAATCTGCCTTGGAGCTGAAAATGAAACTACTGGAGGACTTCCTCAAGTTTCCAAATCACAGGCCTGCATACCGCAGCGACCCTATGATTAATTTTCAATCTTACCAGCACGCTCCAAAACAGAGATTACAAATTCAATCTTAGTCCTAAGTTGGCAATTTTTATTTGTTGTCGAGTAACAACACCAGCACGGATAGCGTCATCGACGTGCCCAATGAAGCTCGAATGCAATGTCGGTACTACGCCCTTACCAAAGAAAATCCTAAGCGATGGCAGTAATAACGTTCCCTCGCAAACGTTTTCTACTCGAGCTACTTAAACGTGGTTAGTGTAATGCATCTACACACAAACGATAGATCAAACATATGGTGCCGTACGGCCCAGCCTGCACGGGCGAACAGTTCAAATAATATATTTGAAAGTAAAAACATTCGTCCCGTATCATTCCATACGGGACGCCTCGAGCTAAGCAATGTCTCGAGGTACATGACCGGGTTTTCTACCACCCGACGGGGTCCCAAGTCTTTGCATAGTGCTACACCAGTAGGGGGTGCATCGGGTTATGTCCCACCTGACGGTGGCTCCCACTAGTTTTGTAGCACGCTGGGGTACTACATGTCATATGTTCTCAGAAACATGGAAAGTTTCAGAGACTCATATTAACATTTCCATGCCAAGCCACGGAAACAACCACATACTACCTCTCGCATGGTGAGCTTACCGCAACTGATCCGCTTGTGGTGGCATATCTTACCTCTTACCTGACGTTGGAGCGTCGTTACAGAATTTAATAACACATAAGTTAGCTTGCCACCTTAAGTAACTATTACTATAATTGACCTTATGTGGGCATAATACTAATCCTCACTCGACTACTCTTAAGTTTTCAAAATAGGCTCTTTTTGAGCGTGCTATTCCCGATGCAGCTCTAATTCTAGGCTGTGAGGACTGGGTCCACACATTCCAGGAGTCGAAGAGGGTGGTGCCGTGCGATGCGGCACCCAACAGCACACAAGAAAAGAATACGAAAAAATACAAAGTTTTATTTATATAAATAGCAGAAGTCTGTTACAATACTTAATATACAGCGGAAGATAATATTCATAGCTAAACTCCCAGCCTAGCTATGCAAAAGTGCAGCCGTCCAGCCCGCGGACGCTACACACTAGCCACACACAATTTATTGCAGCGTGCAGGGCTCCCATTCGGCGGTATACCTCGACGGGGGCATCGCCTCATCCTCGGGCCCTTCCTCATATGTCTCTCCTACAAACAACTTAATATATCAACCGTGACACGAAGGCTCAGCAAGACATAACCGTCTCACCTAACCATGGAACTCTATATGCAAGGATACTTAACATAGGAATAGATATAGCAGTAAATGACTCGCATGTAAATTATCATCATTTTACAAGTTTATAGCAGCAGCGTAAATGTTCAATAACAGTAACTTTAATGAGCCTAATCTATAGCAAACATAGTGGCAAACAATTATATTTCAATACATCATATTCTCCTGACTTTTTCAGTATTTACTACGTCACAACACAGGGAACAAGCGGTACTCAAAAAACCGCAAGGGACGGTAATTGCAATCAGAACACACCCGAATAACACGTCACGTACACCCGTGCCTAAGGAGCGTGCCATGCTCCTCACCACGTCATATGCAGCCACCTTTCACAACAGAACTCAGACGCCGAACTAGTCTCAACATCGCGGGCATAAGGTTCCCGCACAGAGCGTGTATATGTCCGCCGGCAAATTTACACCTTACTACCCTCAGCCCACCCCTATCGACAATGGGCTATGCCTCGACATTCAAGTTACCAAGTTACATCGGTTTCCTGGGTTCCATATGCCCAGAATGCATCTGGTACTGTTCAAACTTGTCCAGCAGGGCTGCACATGGATCAATCCTCAATCGACACAAGCAGGGCTACACACGTGAGACCACATCTTGCTACATCCTACCTGCTGCTCAGTCTCAGTTTCATATTTCTAAACCATTATTTGATTCAATTCATTCCGGGTGAGAAAATCATATCTCGCAAGTAGGTTCCAACTACTCGACTTCTACCGGATTCCTATAAACATTAGCATGGCATTGTCTACTCGTCAAGCTCTAGACCTACCCAATACTCCATGGGATTTGTGGGTCATGCAAGTGGAGTAACAAGCACCTTAGCCCTAATGCATAAAATTCATCCTAGACATAAGTTATACAAATAGAAAATTTGAAATAGCACCTAAATGCAAACCGGGGCTTGCCTGGCTGCGAGTCAGAGGGGAAGTTAGCTTGAGGAAGTAGAGTCTCCAGGGGCTCTGGGTCCTCCTCAATCTCGGTCACTATATGATATGCAATATATAAAGTACATGAGTGATATAGAAACTATAGAAGAGATATTATAAATACTGATCATGTAGCTAAATGATTTTAATTGGCTTTGGGATTTTTATAGTGGACACTAGGATCTATGAGGAAGATCTGGACCAAAAATTGGATATGTTCAAGGAAGCTTGTTCTCTCTGAAATTCGAACAAAAAAGGATTCTCTGAATTTTGGGACTGAATCTGTAGCTTTGTCATGGCCACCAGTGGTTGATTATGGTAGAGAGGGTCTCACTGGTTCTGGGAAAATTTGTTTCACATTTTTCTAAGCTTTCTACAGGGAGAAACTGATTTTGCAAGTTTGGGGAAAAAAACTGAAAATGGTTCTGTACTTTTCCCAATTTTCAACTACATAAGGATTTCAAACACTGATAAACACAGCAGATGAAGTCCAATGGGCTTGAAATATTTACACGGGATCTATTGTATTATTAAGAGTGTTCTCACCAAAATTGGGAATTTTCCAATTAGCAGAAAAGAAGTAATTAATTTCCCAGGAAATTAGCTTAAAAGAAATAATTATGAAAATTCTTGGAGTTTCATGCCTAACAAATTGCACCACTGCAAATATGAGATCAATAGGAGTCTACCAGAATTTATTTGGAAATTTTTGAGAAAATATGATAGGAGTAAAGGATTTTAGAAGTTTGATTGAATTCTAGAATTATTTTCCAATTGGAAAGTTTAAATAAAGTGGCCGGCCCCACTTATTTGAATTGGGCCAATCAGTGCTGGGCCGCACCGAGGGACACGTGGTTAACCCACGCAGCCGCACTCAATCCGGTGCCACAGCTGATCTGCTCGGTGGAAACGTCGCTGACAGGCGGGGCCCGCCGTCTTCGTCTACCTCGCGCCAGTGGGCGACACTCCTCGCCAGAGAAGCGGCGGCGCACGCCGGAATTGGTTGCATCGACCTCCATTTGGCTCGGACTTGACCGCCTAACTCTAAAATCGGTCGCGTAATAAGATGGTGGGGTCCAATCGTGGTGGCGACGGCCGGAGATGGCGACGTAACGACGACGGCGGAGCTAGGGCTTCGGCGATGGCCGGAATTGCTCAGGAATGGTGCGAGAAACTCGGGGAAAGGTTGGGAACGTTCCTGTGAGCATGGGGAAGATAACTAGGGGGAGAAAAAGGAATGAAATCGCTGGCAAAGTCAAATTTGAAGGTGGACCGACGGGTTTTTATTGGCGGCGGGGAAAACTTGAATCGCTCGGCCTTCACTTGATTATCTCCCTTGATTCTTGGCAGAGGGGTGCACTTGGAGGTATAGAATATAATCCTTCATTGGATTGAAGAATCGTTGCACGTAGAAATGTAATTAAATCGATGACCTAGGAATCTCCAAATGAACTAGCATTGGTAAAAATCAAACCATGCGCTCGATACTAAAGGAAATGAGGCACGGCTTTTACCATGAGAAAGAGCTCGTGATGGAGTCCCTTTTGCTGTAGGAGTCGAGGCGTGACACCTCTTGTTGAGGGCTGGCTACGGTGGAGCAGAGGCGAGGTTCGTCCCCATCTCCGGTGGTGTCCGCGGAACTTCAAACTACGGCCAACACAATGAGCAAAATAATGAGCCAATTAGCATAGATGATAGAGCACAGCCTTGGTGCCATCTTTGCTGTTTGCATCAAAGGGAAATGAGGCAAGGCTATGGTACTCACCCGTGAGGAAGAGAAGGCAGCGAAAATGGCGACGGGAATTTGTTTTGGTGAAACAGAGAGTGGAGTACTCGTCAGTGGGGCACCGCAGGGTCTTAAGAAGGTGGAGGAGTCATCTAGCCACGCAGCTGCTTGACTATGCATGTCCTTGTCGCGGTGGCAAGCTCTCCCAGCGTGGAAGCGCGGGGACAGCCGTAAACAAAGAGGCTCCATTGGTTCATCAAGTGGGAGAAGCTGACAGTGGTTCCCATGCCCCCCCTTAAGCCTATCCTCTCTAGAACTTCAATTCCTCTACCTACACATATCAGAGACCAAATCAAATGTGTAAATTCAGATTCTGAAAATGGATTTCTAATTTGGACAAGTTTAAAATGAAATTTAAATTCAAATTTGAATTTCAATGAAATTCAATGGAGTCACTGAATTAAATAGCAAATGAGCTTCAAAAATTCTGAAACTTTGCAAAGAGGCTAACTGGAATATTTGGGATTCAATGGTGATATCAGATTTTTATTTTGGAAAAGTGAACAGGAGCAAATTTTTGATTTTTTTGGATCCCTTCTATTGAAATTAGAATTGGATTAATTTCCAAATTTCCATTTGATTTCTTTTGCTCATCCAAATTTTAATTCTCTTATATGAACTTTGTACCTTGAGTTTAGGGCTTTTACAGTGGGAGGGGGTCTCCTCTCCCGATTAAGATTCGTCTAGCTAAAGGGTTGTGCCTATTAGAAATAAACACATGTCTTATTGTAGTTCAAACTAACACTAGTTACAAATCTAATTGTGATTGTACCATTTGAAAATTTGGGTTTGTGATTTTACCCCTGTTTTTTCTAAATGGAATTAAAGTATACCCCTACTTCGTTAAGGGTTGTTAATGGTGTTAAATATGTAAAAGGATAGAAATACCCTTGTAATGTTAACATTTCAACAATGATTTTTTTTTTTATAAAAACATAGATAAAACAAGGAAATCAATCTCGCTGAAATTAAGCTAATTTTTTTGATTTTATCAGTGTTGTCCGATGAAAATATTTTGTTCATATCTTTCATTTTTTTTGAATTTCTTTTAAATTATTTGAATTCACAATTGTGGAATTTTTGTTTGAATTTTCAAAATGTCATTAATTTTTTGTTTCAATTTGAACGTTCAAATTTCATAAATTTGTTCGAATTTATTTGAATTTCATTCAATTTTGTTTTAATTTGAAATTGAAATTTTGGATTTCAAAATTTCAACTAATATCATTCAAATTTCCATTTATTTTTAATATGTTAGTTTTAAATTTAATTCATGTTTGTTTAAATTTGAATTTAAAATTTCAAAAAAATTAGGAATTCTTATATATCGACAACCTCTAAAAAAATTTATCTTCTAAAAAATTTACTTGCATAAAATTGGACAAAGAAGAATAGTTCACCGTTATCTTTATTTCTCTAGCATTTATTTATTTTTGTTAAATCATTTAATCCGATCAGGTTTACTGTGTTAAAAAGAAGGGTAAATGGTAGCTTCATTTTGAAAATGTAATGGTAAAATCATAAATCCTAATTTCCAAATGTAAAAATATAATTGGACTTACAACTGGGGGTATAAACAAAATAACCCCTAAAAATTGATTAGTTACAACCAAAATTGATATTTACATTGTGCTTACCAAAACCATCATTTTATTTGTGTATGACAGCAAAATTCTACTATATGTTATTAGGTATTGATATGTAGGACAGGGCCATGATGACGTCTATGTCATCGCCCAAGTAAGCAAAACAACCATCCTAGGGGTTTATTTAAATGATTTCCAAAGTTTAGCAAGTTAAAATCTGGTTTTGAACTTCGAGGAATTAAAGAGATGATCTAGGTTAGTTGGGGTAGGGATCAAGTAGACTTAGTCGTAATAATTATTTTGATATTTATCATGAAAAACCAAGAAGTAGGGTATGCAGTTTATAATAGGAAATGGAAAGTTTTGTTTCAATTTTTTATCTCAATAGATAGAACACGTTAGAGTTTGAAATTTTAGACAAAGATACATTGTTGCATTTTTCATTATTTCTTTTAAAATATAACATTGTTTTTTGGAAAGTTGTGCAAAAAAAATTTACAAAAGTCACATGAATAGAGAATGTAGCAATCCATCTTTATCTAGAATTTCAAGTTCCAATAAAATTATGTACTCAGATAAAAATATGTGTAACGATTTGGCGTTACAACGAAAATTGTTTTTACATTATGCTTTGGACCAGAATCATCACTTTATGTGTACTCCCTCCATTCCTTTTTTGTTTGGTGTTAGTTAGTTCACAACGGAAAAAGTATATCATAGCAAAATTCTAATATATCTATGTTGCAGTCTGCAGGCTCCGATCCTACCCATATCCATATGTGATAAGAAAACATGGGCTTGGGTTATGGCTTCGTCCTTTATATAAAGGTATTGTAGATTTGTCCAAAATTTAACGTGACCTTAATTTATAGTTAATTACTTTCATTAATGGTTAATCCTTGTAAATACAGTAAATCCTTACCATTAATAAAATTGACATTTCATTGATAGTCATTTTGAATTATTATTATATAATTAACATAATCGTTAGAGAAGGTTAACACTACAAGGATTCCGACCTGTTGCAACGATTGTACTGCAACGAATACTAAATCGTTGCAGTAAGCTTGGATTTTGGCCACGATTCACTAGTTCGTGGTACTAGGATCTATCACCACGGAACACAATCGTTGCATTAGGATCTGTTGCCACGAATCACTAGTTCGTGGCATCAGGATGCTAATGCAACGGACCACAATCGTTGCATTAGGATCTGTTGCCACGAATCACTAGTTCGTGGCGTCAGGATGCTAATGCCACGGAACACAGTCATTGCATTAGGATCTGTTGCCACGAATTACTGGTTCCTGGCATTACAGGATCTATCGCCACAGGCCACAATCGTTGCATTAGGATCTGTTGCCACGAATTACTGGTTCGTGGCGTTACAAGAACAATCGCCATGGACCACAATGTTGCATTAGGATCTGTTTTCACGAATTACTAGTTCGTGGCATTATAGCTTTATTGTCATGGAACACAATCATTGCATTAGGATCTGTTTCCACGAATTACTGGTTCGTGGCGTTATAGCTTTATTGCCAGGGAACACAGTCGTTGCATTAGGATCTGTTGCCACGAATTAGCAAACAGTTGCATTTGGACCGTAATGCAACGAAACAGAATCGTTGCATTAGGATGTGTTGCCACGATACTCTGGTTCGTGGCGTTAGTATCAATGGCCACAAACCCCAATCGTAGCAATTAGGATGTGTGGCCACGATTCACTTTTTCGTGGCGTCAGGATGCTAATGCAACGAATCACAATTGTTGCATTGGGATCTGTTGCCGCGAATCACTAGTTCGTGGTGTCAGGATGCTAATGCAACGGACCACAATCGTTGCATTAGGATCTGTTGCCACGAATTACTGGTCTGTGGCGTTACAGGATCTATCGCCACAGACCACAATCGTTGCATTAGGATCTGTTTTCCACGAATTACTTATTCTGCAAATTGTGTCCAAATTCGATGATTCTTTCTTCTACATTTGTATAAAATTAACATCTACTACCTGAACAAAATATTTTAAAACTTGTATAGCTGACATTGTAATGTTTTAGTAAACATCAAATTAATTTCTACTCACATATTATTCACATTTGTGTATCTCATAAAAAAAAATCCTTCACTCAAATTTGTTTGTATGAACATATTTGTATCATTTATACATGTATGGATTTTGTTAATTTTTTAAAAAGCATACCAACAGGTCAAACTTCAAATTATCCATCATTCTAACTAAATGCTCATATACATATGAGGCATTCATCAAATTATGACCACACATTGATTCAAAAAAATTTTAAAAAATATGAAAAAATTCATAGAGGTTGGTATGCTGAGTAAAAATGTCCACTGAAAAAATAAATGAAAAAGGCATTATATTCATCAAGATAGAAAAAATAAAATTAGCAATTGTTGTATGTTTTTTATGTTCTGACCAATTTCAAAAGATTTATGAAGTGAAATTTAATAGTAACCTTTACTTATCAATAATATTACAAGAAAGTGGAATTTTGCCTTTTTAAAGGACCCACATTTAATCAAGAATATTAATTAAGAAGAAGTAAATATTTTCACAAGCGGTTGGTACTTAATAACCGCCTGAGAAGATGTTTATCTCAGTCAGGTATTACTTACCAACCGCCTGAGATAATGCCTGATACTTTTCTTCAGTTTCCTTATCCCTTGCTTCTTTTTTATTTAGATTCCAATATAAATACTCAAACATGTTTAGATTCTGCAAATTGTGTCCAAATTCGATGATTCTTTCTTCTACATTTGTATAAAATTAACATCTACCACCTGAACAAAATATTTAAAAACTTGTATAGCTGACATTGTAATGTTTTGGTAAATATCAAATTAATTTCTACTCACATATTATTCACATTTGTGTATCTCATAAAAAAAAGATCCTTCACTCAAATTTGTTTGTATGAACATATTTGTATCATTTATACATGTATGAATTTTGTTAATTTTTTTTAAAGCATTCCAACATGTCAAACTTCAAATTATCCATCATTCTAAGTAAATGCTCATATACATATGAGGCATTCCTCAAATTATGAACACACATTGATTCAAAAAAATTTAAAAAAATCTGAAAAAATTCATAGAGGTTGGTATGATGAGTAAAAATGTCCACTGATAAAATAAATGAAAAAGGCATTATATTCATCAAGATAGAAAAATGAAAAATAGTATTTGTTATATGTTTTTTATGTTCTGACCAATTTCAAAACAATTATGAAGTGAAATTTAATGGTAACCTTTACTTATCAATAATATTACAAGAAAGTGGAATTTTGCCTTTTTAAAGGACCCACATTTAATCAATAATATTAATCAAGAAGAAGTAAATATCATGACATGCGGTTGGTACTTAATAACCGCCTGAGAGATGTTTATCTCACTCGGTTATTACTTACCAACCTCCTGAGATAATCTTCTTCTCAGACGAGTTTGAATTACCAACTGCCTGAGATAATTACCTTATGATACCCGAGTCTGAGGAACACGATGAACACACTTCACATTCATTCATTCACACAGTTGATGAACACACAAGATACTCATTCATTAACAATATTCAATCACACACCTCACAAAAGAACACACAAGATACACAATATTTACACAAGAACACACGAGAACACATAAGATACACAAGTAATATTCAATTACATAGATGAACAAAGATAGATTTCATTCATTAACAATATTTACAAAACAGAAGCAACTAAAAACAACAAAGAAAACTAATTAAATCCTACTCCTACTCCTCTTCCTCCTCCTCCTCCTCCTCCTCGTCCTCCGGCAGCGACTCTGGCGCCGGTGCAATAGGAGACAGGACCGGTTGCACCGGCTGCACCGGCGGTGCAACCCCGAGGTTGCTAGTCGTCGCGTCCACCAGCATTCTGCGGCCCTCGGGGCCAAGAACCTGGGCCATCGTCGCGAACAGAATGTCGAGATGATCAGCCACCCCCGTGAGAGCGTAGAGGTATTGGCCGGTGGTACCCATTCTAGGATACTCTGGAAGGGTACCCAGCCCCAAGGCACGCATGGCGCAAGACATATTGTTGTACGCCTCTCACGCCATGAGGAGGCGCTACTGGGTGTTGATCCTCTCGGGGGAGCTGCAACATGGTTTCTTGCAAGGTGGCTCCCTCGGAGGGCTTGGCGGCGGAAGGTCGGCCATAGTGGTGTTGGGTCGTCGGAGCCGAGGAAGACGAAGAAAATAAAAGGATTCAAAGTGAGCGACGCGCTTGTGGAGAAATAACGGGTGATAGCGCGGAGTGGAAAATGGAGCAGTTGGTTTACCGTGCATTGAAGGGTCGCGCCTCAGGGAAAAGAAAGGTCGCGCACGGTCGTCGACACATCTTCACAGATGGTTGGTGAGGGGTCTTTATGTAGGCGTTCATGAAATTATGAGCACACATTGATTCAAAAAAATATCAATGTAGTAAATATCTTCTCAGGTGGTTGGTAAGTAAAACCCGCCTAAGGTAACCGTCTTCTCAGGTGGTCGGTACTTAAAATCCGTCTAAGAAAATTGGAGTTTATATATACCCCTCGGTAGCGTAGGAAAAACCTAACCCGCGCGAAACACTTAGACGCCGTTAGGCTGCCAAAATTTCATTTGCCGCCAAGTGTTCGCCCTCATCACTTCCAGGTATGCCGCCGAGCTTCGCCGTCGCCGCCGAGCTTCGCCCTCGCCGAACTTTGCGATTCTTGATTCTAGAAAAAGGCTGGAGGATTTGCTTTTTGTCCCTTGCTTGATCAGTTATAGGTCTGGAGCTAGGCGCCGCCTAGTAAACCTCAAGAACGTGGTTGCCACTCTGAACGAAGCTAGCCTATTTAAAATAAGAAGATAAAATTGCCATTGCTGGTGAGCAACTTTAACATGCTTGTCACCCTTGCAATGTATACGAACCTTTTGGTCAGTCACCTTAAACCCTAGAATGCCTTATCAAATCCTAGAATGCTTCCATCTTTTTCTTCATGCAACACTTCATGTAGAGTTAATATGCCATTTATTAGATTTTTTGACTTATTAGTTCTAGCATGGAAAGCCCTAAGAAGACTGGTCCTGGTAGTAACAATAAAGAAGACAATATGGAGTTTACTGACTCCAGCAGTTCAGGTTCCTATCATAGTCCATCGGATCCTTTTCCGAATATAAAAATTAAAAAGACTTCAGTGGATCTAGACCCGGAATATGATCCTGCCGACGAGGTATAAGTCACGAATCTTAACTTTAGCAGTTCAAGTTAATGTTGGTTGTCAAGTATACGAAGTCTTATAATTTTTTTCTACCTAGATTAATCGCGAAGACAATGAGGTGACATCGGCTCCTAAAACTGCAGAAGGTTCTCCAATGGATGAATCCTCAACTTCACTCAAGCGGAAACGAGGGCAACGAGGTCCCAATAAGGGTCCATTGGACCACATCATGTACATAACAAGGGTCGGTCCTGGTGGGCTTCCCCAAGAACCACTGGATTCAGTTACCAAGTATCGTAATGCATGTGGTTTTCTTGTAAGGGAGGTTGTGCCGATCACAACCAGGAATTGGAGGAAATTACCCGAGCAGACCAAGAATGAGTTGTGGGAAAGGATAAAGAAACAATTCAAGTTCCTGAAAGGCACAAAAGAAGCTGTAAAGAAAGCAACATTGGTCTCTTGCGTCAAGAAGTTTCGATGCTAGAAGAGTGAAATGAATTCTTATGTTAAGGCCGATAAGGTCCCTAGCCCGAGGAAGATGGGAAAAATCACACAAGCTCAGTGGCAAGAGTTTGTTCGTCAAAAGGGCACACCTGATGCTAAAGCTCTAAGTGCAACTAGGTCAGAGCTTGCAAAAAAGAACAAATACCATCATCGCTTGGGGTCTGCCGGATATGTCCCCAAAGTCCAGAAATGGAATAAGATATTAGACGAAATTACCAGTAAGGGCAATCCTCACCCATTAGAAGGGTGCGATGAGCGAACTCATTGCTGGGTCTTTGCTCGGTCAGGTTTGACCAGCGAGGGCAAACTTGAAAACCCCGACTCTTTGAATGAAGTAGAGGATAAAATGAAAGAAGTAATTGAAAAGCAACAGAAGGGTCTCTTCAAGCCGAAGAGGGAGAATGACCAACTTACCGCTATCTTAGGAAACCCTGAACACAGTGGACGGGTTTGAGCAGTCTCTTCTCAAATGTCTTGGCTAGATGGTTTCCCAAAAGATAAAGACACATATAAGACGTGAGAAGTTTAAGAAAACACTTGATGAAACGATTGCTCAAAAGGTCAAATAAAATATGCAAGAAATAATGGAACAACTTAGACAATCGGGACAATTAGTGGCACCGAGTACAGTGATGGTTCCGGTGCAAAAGGAGCAATTAGTATCTCCAGCTGCCTACCCTAGCAGCGTTGGTTCCGTGCCAGGCTCAGGGTCAACCGATAAGTTCTCTGTCAATGATATTGCTAAGGACAAATCTTGTTGTCTTCTTGTCCCGATAGGCAGAGCAGGGAACAAAACCAAACAGGTTGCCACTGCTATGGCAAAGCCTGATCGTGACTTCAACGGGAATCCACTTCCGTTGTATTATGATGTGGTGCAAGTTCTTCAGATCATTGATAATGATTATGAAGATTATGAAATAGACCACGTCACACCTGAGGGGATCGTGACTCTAGGGCAGGCTGTCAACCAATTAATCCTTTGGCACCGATGCGATATCGTGTTGGACGATGAGCCAATTTCTAGCCCCGTCGCATCTCCAAATACTGCAACCCCATCTTCTAAGGCGAAAGTGCATAAAGATCCACTCCCAGTCTAGGAAGATCCACTCCCCCTATGTCTCAACAAGGATGATATCCAAGAGCAACAAGTTGGACAACAGCTTCAAGCAGTACCATAGCAAGCTGTTGCTGGTAAAGAGCAACCAGTTGAGCAACAGCTTGAAGTAGTACTTTCTCCAACTGCTGGGAGTAAAGAGCAATCAGTTGAACAACAGGTTCAACAACAAGCCAGTGTCCAACTTCCGACGACTACTCCTCGATCATTAGTGCCTATCAAAGTTACCTCGTACGAAAATAAGAAACCTTCATCAGAAGTGTCAAAATATTGGAAACTATGAAGGAAAACATTATAAAATCGAGTGCATCTCGTTCTTCTCATGAGCCATCATTAGGAGATATCGAGGAGTGGGAAGAAGACGGTGTCATGTATAATTGGCGGACGGCTTTAGTTAAACCAGGAGTTCCAATATACAAGCTTGAGGATGTTCCTCCTGAATTTAAGAATGGGAAGCCGTTCATGACATCCGTACAACTTAGCAAACAACCCGTCCAGCTCAGAAGAATGCATGAGTGGTACATCCTTGCCAGCACAAAATATGGTCTTAATTGCATCACATTTCGTATTCCAAAAGAAGCATTCTGGAGCACTGGAGTGGATAGACGAGTCATTTTATTTGAAGAGCTACATGCCCTTTTCCATTGAGGCATGCTCGAAATCAACCTGTTGCTCGTCTGGTGCTTGTAAGTGCTCTAATATTTTGTATTTTCTTTTCTTACTACACGCATACGCATTTCATGAAATTATAACAATTCTGGACTTCTTCAATAGGATGCAATATATGGATAATGAAAAGTTGGAGCGCAAGACATGTATCCTTGACCCTACTAGGATTGCAAAGGTGCTATTTGACCTCCAGGCAGATCGAGACTCAGCAAAGTTCAAACACATAAAAAAAGATTTTGAAAAAGCAATCACAAAACTTAAGAAGGATAAAAGGACAGAAGTTGCAGCTTACATAGGACATGTGATGTTTAACTTTGTCAGAGACGGCAAGGACCTCGTAAAGGCTCTGTACCACTTCGAGTAAGTTCGACACATGACATTGAAATAGCAATTATTGGTAATTGTTAACACGTGTGTTTGTATGTTTGCAGTAATCACTACATAAATCAAGCCAACGCAAGAAATGGCAACAGTCTTGGACTCGGCCGATTTCTCACCCGATCGTTACAAAGATTTCCTTTCCATTTTGAAATTGTACGTTTATTCAATAATTTTAATTTACGCACATTTAGAATGTGTTGACAAGTTTTATATGACATTTATTGTATTACAGCGCTTGGCGGTTTTATGCGGAACGGCTTGTCGGTGAGAGACCTTCCAATACGAATGCATTGGACATTAAAACGTATTATGCTTGTCCGAAGCAGCCTGCCGGGAGTGTGTTATGCGGGTATTATGTATGCGAGCATCTTCAGACCTCCGACGTATATAGAGTGAATCTTGAGGATGTAAGTTATCCTTAATGTCGATACCTTATTTTCATACTTTTGTGTTTCATTTTCATTGTAACTAGCATAGTTTAATACTTATATTCTCTGCTGTTCAATATTACCACAAACATTATTTTCATATTTTGATTCCAACTTCAAAATTCAATTGCTCATAGTACAACTGCTCCAAAATACCAAATAAATTCTTGTATACTCTCACTTTGATCTGTACCTTCAGATTGTTCAAACCAATACATTCTAAACCTTGTTATGTGTTATATTGCAGCACACGAAGAATCTGAACGAAGAATGGACGGTATGTAGAAGTATTCCTAGTGGAGGAGCTGATAGGATTGCTGCTGAACTCTGTCAATTAATTCGTCACGAAATTTTGCACAAAGAAGGGGAGTTCTTTGATGAGGATGGTGCATCAGCTGATGTGCCAGAACTTGGCGACTATGCCCATAGAAACAATTTTTAGTGAAAACTTGTAAACTTTGAGATGAATTGTATCTGTAACTTGTACATATGTATATTTTTTAGTGAAATTGACTTCTGTGATAATAATATTGTTGACTTTTGTTCTGTGATGATATTATTGATTTTTGTTCTGTGATTATATTGAATTGACCTGGAAATTAGAAATAACAACAGTAGTACTGCATAGGTTATACCTTATCATAGGCAGTTATTAACCAACGGCTAGGCATGTCTGTGAAAAACAATTATCATAGACGGCTAGATACAAGTAAAGAACCATCTGTGATAACCTAATTATCTCAGGCGATTACTCTTATGGTAGAAACCGGCTACGGTAAAAGTTCTTCACAGGCGGCTTGATGTAGGTAAACATCCGTCTCTGATAACACCATTATCACAGGCGGTTAGTTATGCTGCAAGACCCGCCTCTGATAAGACAATTATCATAGGCGGATATATATGCTACACGGTCCCAACGGCTCGACGCGTCCCATCGGCATAAGAGAAAATTAACACGTGTACGCCACATGTCCGACTATTCGAGCATTAATGCTTTGTCGTGATCATGTATGATGGCCGGACATGCATGCATGCTTTTGAAAGAGAGCCAGCGAGGTCTCCATCATGTTTCATGCATGATTGATCACTTGTTGTTGAGGATTTGTGATGTTGATTTTCTTGTTTCATGATGACATTTCTCTTGTTTTGTAATGTTCTATGTTACTAAACTCAATGTTGTTCGTCTATTCCATATGTTATTTTCTTCTCTGTTCGTTGTCTAATGAACTACGTACTCCGTATTTGTGTTCTATGTGTAACATGCATGTGCAAGACCTCGATCCACGATCATGTTAAATTGATGGTGTTAAACAAGTGTTTTCTCTATTTGTTGAAAAAACGATCGTCATATTTATTATTTGTATATTATTAATATACATTAGTAAAATAAAGAATTAATATATAAATAAATATTATCATATGAAATATCAACATGGATGGTCCAATCCAACCTACGAAACAAAAACTTTTTGATTGTCGTACATCCAATGAAACATCAACTAGCATGGATCGAGATCCAGTATACAAAAACATGGATGATCCTATCGAATCCAACTTTGACAACAAAAAAACGCACGTACGCGACCGTCTTTCATTAACAGAGAATACAAATATATAGAACCGATAGTTCCTTAAATAGCAGACAGAAAACAAAATAACAGATGGAACAAAGGAACAATGACATTGATTTCATTAACATAAAACAATAGTACTACAAAACAAGAAAAAAAACATCACGAAACAAGAAAACCAACATCACAGACCCTTTCTTCGTCCTCGCACCGAGGGCGCACTCGCGGCACCACTATGGCGGGGCTCGTCGGAGATCTCGCCGCTGGCCTTTCCGGTGCGCCAAGTAACTGACGCGCCACACGAGGTCTGCGGAGAAGTTAAGAAGCTGTGGTGCAGGGACACGTGCGCGACGTTCCACATGGATACAAGAGAGATGGAAGGATCTCTGAAGATCGTCTTCCACAGTGGTTTAATTGCGCCGCATGAGGTCTGCAAAGAGTTCAATGTGCGGGAAACGAACCGCCCCCTCGTCTACTTCGCACAGACCATATATAAGGCGCGTCGTCGGTTATGTACAAGCACAGAACTTTTGCACTCCTTTCTTCTTCTTCCATCGTTCCACCTCCTAGCCCTGCGCCGACAAACCACCACAGCCATGGCCAACCTTCCGCCTCCTAGCCCGCCGAGGCAGCCACCCTGCAAGCGGATATGCTGCAGCTCCCCCGAGAGGGTGAACGACGACCAACGGCTCATTATGGCGCGAGAGGCGTACAACAGTATGTCTCGGGCCTCTGACGCCTTGGGTCTTGGTACCCTTCCCGAGTTTTCGGGAATGGATACCACCGACTGCTACCTCTACGCCCTCACGGGTGTGGCCGATCGCCTGGACATCTTGTCCGGGACGATGGACCAGAAGCTCGGCGTCGAGGGCCGTAGTGCCCTTGTGGCGGCGACGGAGAGGAACTTCCGTCGCGGCGGGGTTCCACTGCCGGTGCAGTCGGAGCCACCGGTGCAGCCAGAGCAATCGGCTCAGCCGGAGCAGCCGGCCCACTCTCCTGCTGCATCGTCGTTGGAGGAGGAGGAGGAGTAGGAGGAGGAGGAGGAGGAGGAGGAGGAGGAGGAGGAGGAGGAGGAGGAGGAGGAGGAGTAGGAGGAGGAGGAGGAGTAGGAGGAGGAGGAGGAGGAGGAGGAGGAGGAGGAGGAGGAGGAGCAGGACAACGATGACGGCGACGACGACAACAACGACGACAATGATGATGACGACGGCGACCACCACCGCGATGACGACGACAACGACGACGACGAGGAGGACCGCTTGTCGTGGTTTGAGAAGTTGGGGGAGAGGGCGGAGGAGGCGAGGCCGGCACAGTAGTTTTAGGAGTTCTTGTACATATTTCTTTTGTAGTTTTAGGAGTTCTTGTACATGTTTAGCTTCAGTTCTGTTCTTGTACATATTTCTTGTGTTTTGTAATATATATGTGTTCATTCGTGTCAATGAATACTGGTCTGTTAGAATTTCTGGATTTCAATCAAGTGAATGTGCTCTAAGTTTAGTGATGTGTTAATCTGTCACAAGTGAACCGAGCAAATTGGACAAAAACAAAAGATCTTAGGGTTTGAAGCTCGTCTCGATTTGTAATTGCAAAGCTAAAGGAGACAAACAATGACTTGAAGCGTGTCTCGCATCACTTTGTGATCGATGGACATCCGATCTGTCACCCATCGTTGTCTCCTATTTGGGTTTCTTACGTAGTGTAATTGGTTGATCATGTTTGCGGTCCATGCATGTTAGACATAGCTAGAATTAAAACACCTCGGTCATGTTTAACAACACTAACATGCATGCATATATATACACCTTAAACAGTACATGACGATCTATCAACAAAAAGAGAAAACACATGTATAACATCATGAAACATGATCGTGGATTGAGGTCGCACATGCATGTTGAACATAGAACAGAAATAGTATTAGACAACAGACGGAGAAGAAAAGAACATATGGAACAGGTGCGAAGGATTAGTCCCACCACGGAAAGTTGAGGTCGGTGCACCGACGTTATAATGCATGGCGCACAGTTGCAATTAAAAATCCCAATGAAAGTAATGCGTGCAGGACTAGGCCCATGTTCGCTGCAAGGCTTCCGCTGACACGGACGCGCGGTCACAGAGTTGACTTAGGATTGTACGTACGGATTTTTTTATATAACGAAAAAATTGTTTTTCCCCGCGTGTAAATTTACTCCTAATGGGACGCGTCGAGCCGTTGGGACTGAGAGGATGCAAACCACGGTTTCGAAGGAACTGGAGCCACCGACTGGTTCATAATTAAGCGCAGTTTCCTCTAGCGTCCGATCATCTCGACACGCCCGCTTAGACGACGACCCGCTATAAAGGCTCACTGTCCTCTTGCTTCTCCGTCGCACAACTCCTTAGATCCTAGACTCTAAACTCCCCCCCCCCCCCGCCACCGTCGACCACCTCTTGCTCCTTCTCTGCACCTCCGTCACCACACAAATGGGTAGCCCCGCGCTGAAGCACCTCCGAACCTCCTTCTCCGTTTCCATTGCCACCGGCAATGCCGGTGGAACTGATGGCGGCACCCGCATCTCCGCCCGCGGCGCCTGCACTTCCTCATCCCGGTTGGGCTGAGCAGACTCTCACACTCCTCACCGACCGCATCAACGAACTCGATCGGCGCCTTAAGGTGGCCACCGACGCCAATTCCGCCGCCGCTCATACCGCACTAGCGCTCAACGCAGTGGCGCAGAAGGTCTTTTCCGACATAGAACGCTCGTGTCGCTGCCTGGGTCTTAGGACCCTTCCCCTACATACGAGCATGAACACCGCGGGCCACTACTGCTACGGGTTGATGACTGTGGTCGGTCGTCTCGACGCCCTCCACGAGACGATCGCGAAGGTTGCTGGGGTAGAGGGCCTCCTGAAGATTAAGCACCGCATCACCGAGAAGCTTCAGACTATGACGGAGGTTGAGGAGTATGAGGGAGCTTGGGCAGCGGCAGCAGTGGAGGAGGCAGAGCAGGAGGCGTCTCTTGAGGCGGAGGTGGATGTGGCTATGGAGAAGGCCGTAGCGGCGGCGGAGGCAGAGGCGGAGGCGGCGGCAGCAGCGGCGGCGGAGGAGGAGGAGGAGGAGGAGGCGGCACCGGCGGCAGAGGCGGAGGAGGCGGCAGCGTCGGAGGAGGAGGACGTGGTTTTCTCCCAGTAGAGTAGTATTAGGAGTAGTTTATCTATTTCGTGATCTCTGAGTAGAGTAGTATTAGGTGTAGTTTATCTTGTTCTTGCTGTCTACTACGTGTTTTCCTATTACTTGTTTGTTCATGAAATATGTCTTTATGTTCATGAACAATGTGTTCTATATATGCAGTATAGAAAAACTTCTTTTATCGAAAACATCTCCTATATGTTTGTAACTTGGGACCGTCTATATTTCTTGTTGCTGAATGAATGAAATCCGATAAACACTATCCTTACAAGTAATAGAACTAACAACAGACATGATGCATAATTAACTTGATTAGGAAATTACGTCATCTAAATTGCTAACTAGTCCATCGCCTGATGCAACAGGTGCATGAAAAGTACTTTATCCGTTGTAACTAATATCCGATGACATTATTGATATATATATCGTATGTACCAGTGGTACTCGTATCACAGGTGGCTTTGGATCGACGGCCTGAAGATTAGACATCACAGGGAAAAATGTTTTTTGTAGTAGTAGTATATACTCTGTATATGTTATCATTTCATTGCGATGAATGTTATATATAAAATGCTGATTGTTTACCTTTTACCAGACCATCGATTTGCCGTCCTCCTTTCGTGGACTTGGGTGTTCTGTATTTGCATGTCGTTTGCATTAGCACAATGATACATTTGGCGATTCATATTTTTGTTCGTATTTTTTTGGAATGTCCCACTACCACATGACTCCTTTTACATCTCCATGAAAACAAAGATGAACGGCAGGTAGCGGTCCCTCGAAAAAAAATTCGTTCTTCTTGGCGCGCACAATTGAGATTTTTCACAATTGAAACTTCACTCTGTGCGCCCAAAATTCCAGTCCCGCCCATTTGTAGCTAGCCACGACGAATATAAATGTGCATCTCCCTCTAATCCCGCAGTGGCTTCCGTTCTCGGCACACATGTTCTCCTCTTAGTGCTGTGTTCCAAACTTGCATTCCTAAGAAATTCCCGTGTGAGTGGTGGTGGTGACTGTGGGTACAATGTCGAGCGACCAAGTTTGACGGGCTCTACACCTCTTCGTCGCTGACCCCGCCCTGCGACATCCCAGACTCCAGTTTTGTGCTATGTAAGTTCTACACGATCCATGCCATCTTTTTATAGAGCTACTCCCTCCTTATCTCTTTAGTTGTCGTCCCAATAGATGCAGCCAGTTCATTCCTAGTTGTCGTCCCAACTCCTTATATGATCTTATGTTTCATGAATGCCTAGTATAAAATCTGATTAATGGTGCAATCGTGGAATCAACTATCCTCAATCGTTAGATCTGCATCCTACAGTCGATTCATCTTTTTATTTTACCTTAGCATCTGATTACATTCTACTTGTTTCCATATATAAAATACACTACACCTCTGCCCCGAAAT
Source organism: Tuctoria greenei (assembly GCA_036927565.1). Taxonomy (NCBI): domain Eukaryota; kingdom Viridiplantae; phylum Streptophyta; class Magnoliopsida; order Poales; family Poaceae; genus Tuctoria; species Tuctoria greenei. Next base: position 205,908,341 of record JAYESD010000001.1, read on the forward strand.
AAATGTCGCTCCGACAGTTTATGGTAGTGTATTTCTAGTACATTTCCATGTCAGGAAAGATAACTATTAAAAACCGCATGTACTATGTAATTTCTTGATTTAGAAGTAAATGATGTTAGGGTTATCTTATCAACCACTCTCAATGTTGTACGCTCATTACTGTGTTCCAAACTTGTATTCCAAAGATTTTCAGTTCCCACGGTTTATACACGTTTTTCTTGTTTTTCTTTCTCAGATTGTACGGTTTTTTTTTCCTACTCCTTCATTTCTAATTCCTCCGTTCAAAACAAACATTTTCAGTTCATAGCAACCACACCGCCCGATCTAAAATACACATCCTCATGTAATCTGACGTTATCACTGTTACTTACTATATATACTCTTTACTTTAGGAACAAGACAACAAATTGTCATGTCGTCTACAAGTAATCGTGATGGGCAACAAGCACCTGGTATAACTATAAATGTGTTTACTATCAAAATACACATATTTATAACACGTTAATTCCTTTGTATCGTATGCAGAGAATATTGCAGCACCTGATGCTCAGGAACCCCGAGATTCGTCATCCCATGCTGGTACTACGAGTATAAATATGTACCGGGCTCTACTAAATATTTTAGCATTGCGATTGTAGTTTCCTAGTCCCAGTTAACAGTTAATCAGTATATGTGATGGCGTGATTTATTGATGCCTACACACGCACGATGGGCTCTCTCGCCGCTGGCCACTTCGGCACCGGCGACCACACCCTGCTGCTGCTCACTTTAGTGTCCTCCCGACGCGTCTCCCTCCACCATCGCCACGTCCCATCCTTCGCGTGTCATGATGACCCCGCCGCCCGCAAACCCCTGTCGCCGCCGGTCACTCTGGCACCGGCCGGCGCCCACGCCCTGCTGGTGAGTATATGTGATGGCGTGATTTATTGATGCCTACACACGCACGCTGAGCTCTCTCGCCGCCGCCACTCCGGCACCGGCGACCACGCCCTGCTGCTGCTCACTTCAGTGTCCTCAGAAATCCGTCTCCCTCAACCATCGCCACGTCCCATCCTTCGCATGTCATGATGACCCCACCGCCCGCAAACCCATGTCGCCGCCGGTCACTCCGGCACCGGCCGGCACGCATGCCCTGCTGATGGTCACTTCACTGTCCTCCCTGACGCGTCTCCCTCCATCTCCACGTCCCATCGTTCGCGTGCCCTGATGACCCCGCCGCCCGCAAACCCCTGGCCATTACGGGGTACCTACTCCTACATGCTATGCCCCATATGACATGGCATACCCTGGAAAAAATAGTCCAATATCATTAACCCCTGTCCACTAAGAAATGTTAGTATCATATAGTTTAGAGATGCATGTACATGAGGGTTCATTGCTGCTTATATGATCTCAATTCGGTTTTTTATACTGCCAAATGTGTTGCAGATGTCTGGTTATTAATGCAAGATTATATTCATGTATCCGACCTAGTAGCACTTTAGGGTAAGATGCTAACATGCAGAGCAAAATATCAGTATGCAATCCACCTAAATTTAATTCCTAGATCCGCCACACTGTCCTCCTAGCCTCGAGACTTGCTCCGGGGTGATATCAATGGACGCAGATCACCTGACTTATACGTTTTTACTGCACGCGATGCAGTAAAGATCCAACGGAATCACACCGTTGGATCTTTACTCCATCGCCTGCAGTAAAAATGTAAGTCACGGGAGATCACTGGTGTGATCTGGACGTCGATCCTCTGACTTAAATGTGGTCACTGCACTGCCAGACCGAACCCTAGCTTTGTTAAACGTCGCAAGCTGCCCGCCTCATCTGTCTTGCATCCTCTACCTGCTAAAACCGCTGACGTCCATGACTCGCCCTGCCACCAATTCACCTCGAGACGCGCTCCTGCTGATGTCGGTCAGACTGAACCGGCAATACTGCAGAGGATGAGCACCCGACGAACCCTCTCTTTCTCTAGCATCGCCAGCTATTGTATTGCCTGCTTCGTAGCTGGACTGAAAATCCCCTGCAGTACTACGGGTGCTGTAGCGCTATTGACTAATGCCTGATGCCTGATTGTAGGGTATGAACAGTAACAAAGAAGTCAACAAGTCGATGCATCGCCCAATATGGAGAAAAATGCTGTTGCGACGCGGTGTTCCCACGCTCGTATTTGCCGCACTCGTCCTAAAGATGGTAAAACATCAGACTTCTTCTTATTTCACACTTTTTGTAAATGATACTAGGCCTGGTCAGTTGCTAATTTGCTTTAAATGTTTACCGTTTAAATGACACTAACAGAAGGAAAGAAGTTTGGAAGAGGGGTGGCTAAAAGACTTAAGGTTGCTAAATTGCGCTATCTAGCATCTGCAAATAGAACGAATGATCAGAATCGGAAGCTACAAATCCAGTGGTCCGATAGGTTGTGTGCTGCGGTTGGTCCTAATCAGTGGCACTTTGTCGATGATGTGGTTATTACAACAAAAAAATGCATCCCTCGTTGGTGTAAGGAAGTGGGCAGAGGTTGGCGATACTTCGAAGAGCGATATAGTGAGAGACATTCTGGTTAGTGTTGTGACACCCCACATAAGTATTTTTTTCTAGCGACCTCCATCTTGTACGTTTATAACAGTGTGATACAGAATGTACAGAATGCCTGGGACTTGGTAGACACAGATGATACCAGAAGAAAAATATTGAAGATTGCTGGTGAGCGCTACAAGGGGTGGCGATCAACATTGCATTCCACCAATAAGAAGTATTCGACCGATGAGGAACGTATACAAAACAAGCCTGTTGACGTAGCAGATTCTGATTGGTTGGCGCTTATGGACTATTTTGGGTCCGAGCGATTCAAGGTCAGCTAGCTTTCTAATACCTTCATATCCTACAAAAACTATTTGATAACACCCATTCGTGAAATTAATTCTTAAAATTGCAGTCAATAGGCAGAACCAATAAGCGAAATCAAAGTACTCAAAAGACAAAACACTTGCTTGGATCGAAATCCTACGCCCAACTTAGTTACGAGAAGGTATGAAAACTAAATCATGCTTTTACTTTGCACTGCAATCATTCAATCGAATTTTCCTTGTATTTGATGTAGCGAGACCCAGAGACTGGAAAAGAACCCAATGACATAGAACTGTGGGAGGCAAGCCATGTGAAGAACGGTCAATGGGCAAACGAGCAGGCAGAAGCTGTACATGTGAGAAACACTTCAAACAGTCCCCATTTAAATAAATATTTGCAATGTACATGTGACTTTTCTTTTTGTATATAGACCCAGGCACGTGACCACATTAACGTCAAGGAAGCTGAGCTGGTAGTCCCAATCCTAGAGGAGGAAAGAAACAACATGTTCCAGCTTACTTATATATCCGCAACCGGTTCTGGAGGATCACAGTTTCGGGGGCGTGGTTATATGGCTAAACCTAATGTTTCTGAAAGATTGCGTATCCAGATGTCTGACTAGCTCGCCCAGCAAGTTTGATCCTTGCAAAATAGAAATGAAGACCTCAGCTCTCAGGTGCAAGAGTTGGAAGGAAGAAATGATAATATGACCTCCCAGATGGATGACTTCATCCAGGCAAATGAACATCTCAACTAGGAAGTCCGGGCTTTACATGATCAGATGGCAGCTAATTCTGCACGGCAAGAAAAGGAGCTAGCAGAAATGCGCAGAATGATGGAGAGCTTGCAAAATCAACAACGGCTAGCAGCAACTCCACAAAAGCCTCCTTCTCGCACCAAGTCAAAGCTGGATGTTCAAGAAACTATTTCTAGTACCACAACTCGTCGCGGTGCTATTTTAATGGGTACAATGTTGCAAACTGAAAAAACTGTAAATAACATCGTCTCGCAATGACGCATAGGTCCTTGAGCGTTGCATCAATTGTTGGATGTTTGTTGTTAAGTCGACAGACGTATCGTGTGCGAATAAATTGATTCTGTTGCCACTAACTTTCAAACCTGGTGCATTAGGATTCTAGTGCCGCTAATTATAAAATGTGGCATTAACAGATTATTGCGACGAAAATAAACTGTTGCAATAGGAAGCTAGCTATTGCCACAAATTATAAAATGTTGCACTACAAACATTTGGCTACGACCAGAAAAGCGTTGCACTAGACTGTTATTGCCACCACCTAGAGAACGGCGCATTACGACCCTGTTGCAACAGATTTGAATATGTCGCATTACGAACCTATTGCCACACATCAGAAATCGTTGCAATACAATACTATTGCCACGGTTTTGAAATCGTTGCAATACCGTACTATTTGCCATAAACGTGAAATCGTTGCAATACCGTATTGCTGACCACAGCTGTGAAATTGTCGCGATACCATATTATTCGCAACGAGTGTGAAATCGTCGCAATACCGTACTATTCGCCACGGAAGTGAAATCATTGCAACATCGTAGTATTCGCCACGAATATGAAAATGTCGTGATACAATATTATTCACCACGAGTGTGAAATCGTCGCGATACCGTACTATTCGCCACGGATGTGAAAACGTCGCGATACCATATTATTAACCACGAGTGTGAAATCATCGCGATACCGTACTATTCGCCATGGATGTGAAATTGTTGCAACACAATAATTTTTGCCACGAATGTAAAAATGTTGCCATACCGTACTATTCGCTACGGATATGAAATCGTTGCAACACCATACTGTTCACCGCGAATGTGAAGACGTCGCGATAGCATACTATTCGCCACGAGTATGATATCGTCGCGATACCGTACTATTCGCCACGAGTATGAAATCGTTGCGATACCATACTTATCGCCACAGATGTGAAATCGTCGCAAATAACATACTCTTCGTTGCAATACGTTAAATCATCGCAATACGTTAAACCATTGCAATACCATACTATTTGCCACGAACGTGGAGTCGTTGCAATACCATACTTTTTGCCACGAATGTGGCATTGTTGCAACACCGTTATTTTCGTTGCAATGCGTTAAATCGTCACAATACTTTAAACCGTTGCAATACCATACTATTTGCCACGAACGTGTAGTCGTTGCAATACCATACATTTTGCCACGAACGTGGCATCGTTGCAACACCGTTATTTTCGTTCCAATATGTTAAATCATCACAATACGTTAAACCGTTGCAATACCATACTATTTGCCACGAACGTGGAGTCGTTGCAATACCATACTTTTTGCCACGAACGTTGCATCGTTGCAACACCGTTATTTTCATTGTAATATGTTAAATCGTCGCAATACGTTAAATCGTTCCAATACCATACTATTTTCCATGAACGTGGAGTCATTGCAATACCACACTTTTTGCCACGAATGTGACATCGTTGCAACACCGATATTTTCGTCGCAATACGTTAAATCGTCTCTATAGGTTAAACCGTTGCAATATCATACTATTTGCAACGAACGTGGAGTCGTCGCAGTACCATACTATCTGCCACGGATGTCAAGTCGTCGCAATAACCTATTGCCACGGCTGTTATCGCCACGAGTCGGAAAAACTATCGCGACATTCTATTTCATTGCGACAACAACCTATCGCGATGAATTTTGACCTATTAGAATGATTTTTTTCGTCGCAATAAACCGAATCTTGGTAGTGTAACACTAATAATTAACAACATTAATACATATTCTTTCTCTCCACGGGCCGTGTGTCGAGCTCTGCCTGCAGCTGCAGGGTTTGGTAATGGGCTCGGCCCACGAACCATTTCAGAATTGAAACAAATTCTTATTTTATACTTTTTAGACTAGAACTGAATACAATTTCAATATGATTCTAATTCTATCCAACCTTCCCCACAGGTAGCTAATTGTTCATATAGGTGGGTGTCGGTACCCTGCAGACCAGGTACCCCCGTGTACAAGGGAAAAAAGTGTTGGGTCCTGCCTTCCAGAAGAGGAGGCACCCAGAAGTCACATGTCCTGCAGCTTCGGACCCGCCTCCTGCTGAGGATGGCTCTGGTGCTGCCACGTATCTTGCAGCTCCATACCCACCTCCCTGCTGAGGATGGCTCTGGTGCTGCCGCATGTTTGGCAGCTCTAGACCCGCCTCCCTGTCGAGGATGGTTCCGATGCTGCCACGTGTCCTGCAGCTCCGGACCCGCCTCCCTGCTGAGGATGGCTCCAGTGCTGCCACGTGTCCCGTAGCTCTGCACCCGCTTCCCTCTCGAGGGTGGCTCCGGTGCTGCCACTAGTCAAGCAGCTCCAGATCCGCCTCTCTGCTGAGGATGGCTCTGGTTCTGCCACCTGTCCCTGACGACGTGGGTGTTCAGGACCACGAATTGACCTCTTCAAGATTAAGTTAATGCGTCATTAACCCTGCACTAATGACTCACGATTGGCGGGGTCTCAAGCACTATAACATCGCCATCAAGGAACGTTAATATGCAATTAAATCATAATTAAGTGCCTAAGATCATGTATAGGGTACTTAATAACTCAGGACCACCTATCGGGCCCCGAAGATGTTGTAAACTGCCAGGGCCTTAGCATATAAAAGGACCTAACAGTCGCAAAGAAAAACCAGGCCTAACTCGCACTCAACACATACGCACACAATACAACACATGAACTCCAATGGACGTAGGGTGTTACGCTCCGGCGGCCCCAACTACGTAAATCTGTCGTGTTCACCTTGTTCTTGATTCTTGAGTTTTTGCCCCGCCTAAAAAAAGAACCTCTGCAGACTACTTCATAGTAGTGTCAGGGAAGTGTCATTGCTACACTTCGACATTTGGCACGCCAGGTAGGGGGGTTTACTCGGGAACTTCAAGATCGATAATGTTGAACTTCACTCCAGCTTCCTCTACCCTAGCCGCTAACGCCGAAGGAGGGAATGAAGTCGACGGTCCCTCTCACCATGTTGGTGACAATCTCACCACAAACCTGAAAGCTAGTGCGGCACAGCATGAGCTCAGAGCGGGAAACCCATTGTGCCACCAGCTCCAGTCGCTCCACAACTGCAAGATGGGGCATCCGCGTATGTGACCGAATTGACAACAAATCTGGAGAACACGCTGATTGCAGCACGTGCTCTACTCCAGCGTCCACCAGCACCGGATACGCCTCCAGTAGTGCTGGGACAATGGCGTGATGATGTCAATCATCTGGTCGCCACAACAGCCACAACACTCAACATCTAGCCTCAACCAAGGCCTAGGTTGGCACCAATGCGCAATAGGACTGTGTCAGGATGACTCGGTCCTGTGCTTTCACAAGGAAGACGTCCACCATCGCAGCATGCGACGTCGTGTACTCCTTCGGTGGCCCAACACACTGCCACAATATTAAGGCTACTAACGGCAGACCTCAAGGATGAACTTGAAAATCGCTACATGGAGAAAGATGGTCGAGTCGCTATTGAGTATCGTTGCTAGAGGCAATGTAACCTTGATGGTGAGTTTGTAGAGCTAGGCAGGTCTGTAACAACTCATTCAAGGTATGTTCCTCCACCTCCTTCTCCTCTAGGAGCGAGTGGTAGCTGTTTGGCGCTTGCGCCACATCTTCGTATGGAGGAATGGCCACTCAAGTTCCAACCTCACCTGCCGGAGAAGTATGACGGGACTGTTACCCCGTTGATTTCTTGCAGATCTACCTCACCGCCATCCTGGCTGCAGGAGGGAATGAGGTCGTCATGGCAAACTACTTCCCAGTCAGCTTGACCGGCACTGCCCGGTCATGGTTCATGAGCTTGCTTCCTAGCTCAGTATAAAGCTAAGGAGAGTTATGCTGCCAGTTCACCGCCAATTTGGAAGTTCTTACACTAACCCTGGCACTGATCTAGATCTTTTTTCCGTACGCAAGGTCCGCGAGAGTCTTTGCGCTCATTCATTCAGCGGTTCTCCCAACTTTAAAACACTATTCCCTCTATCTTGAACGCTTTTGTTGGTTTTTCCTTCCGACAGGGCGTAAGGGATAAGAAGATGTTGGAGAAGCTGGCCACACATAACATCCAACATGTTACAGACCTCTTTAGCCTTGCAAATAAATGTGTTAGGGCTACTGAGGGACGGGACTGCACTCCAAGCCAGCCGCGGCGGCAGGTGCACTATCTGCAATACAAGGTACGAACCGTTGCCCAAAGCGGTGGTAAGAAGAAGAACTGGGAGGCAGGTGGCAAAGACAAGCCACTCCCTGGTACATCTACAATTGTAGCTACAACAGATGCAAGTGGTCGGGGGTCGCGCCCCGACAAGCGACCACGACCATCGTCTGATGCTGGTGACAACATGAAGTGGTGTCCAATACACAACACTTCAAGTATTGACATTGAAGAATGTCTTGAAGTCAAGAAGCTTGCGCAGCGCGTCCAGTAGAACCAACAGAAGCATCAAGAAGATGCATCCTTCTATTAGCGGGAGGGCAAACAAAAGGCCGACTCAAAGGCCACAGAGGAGCAAGAGTTGAGGTTCCAAGACGTCAACAAGTTGTTATAGGCAGTCTACAACAACGATAACGACTCCGACTCCAGCTCCGACAGCGAGCACAGGAGGACTCTCCATATTATGTATGGAGGGTCGTCGACATTATCTCTTGGCGCGTGTTGAAAACTTTGCGTCGGGAAGTAGCTGCTGTACCTCCCACCGTCAAGGCAAAGTCACATCGGAAGTGGATGGACATTCTGATAACCTTTGAAAGTTGACTAGAGGGGGTGAATAGGCGGATAACCTGAAATTTAACTCAACAAAAGCTAATTTAATCACAGAGTGCGGACTAGTCTGGGTAGGGGGCAGACTAGTCCGGTCAGGGTGATAAACTTAACAAAAGGTGAGATTTTTATGCGACTCAATGGACTTAACTTGATGGAATGTGAAGTATATGAACCTACCAATCTAGTAATGAATATGCACGAAGAGAAAACAACTAGATCGAGGCGAATTGCAAGAGTAAGGCGAAGAACATGTGGAACCCTAACTTGATCTAACGAAGAATAAGGAAGGCAAATAGAAGGCACAAGACGTAGAATTTATCCAGTGGTTCGGCCCCATAAAAGGAGCCTACCTCCACGTTGAGGAGGCCCAGGAAAGGAAGGTTTCTCTCAACCCTTTCCTCACTTAGCTACCACAAAGGCCGGCTATCTCATCCACTAAATCACGAGGGTAATCACCAAATTCATGGAGCAACTCACAACCTGTGGCTAGGCTCCCACAAGATTACAACTTGAAAAGATCAAATATCAAAAAACACACAAACTCAAATCAACCAATCAAACCGAGAGAATCAACCAGGAGCTCAAAGCCAAGCAAACCCTTCTCTCATCTCTTCCACAACTCACAAATCCTCAAGAATTGCTCTTAGGACTCCAAGTATGGTTGGAGATGGCTAAGATGTCTCTAGGAAGGCTTTGGTGGTGCTAGGGTTTGAGAGGTGCCCTTTGACGGTTGAGGATCTCTGTTTCTAGGGATCCTGACAAGTAGTCGTTACCACCAGAAAAAGTGCGGACTAGTCCGACCTTTAACCACAAACTAGTCCGGCCAGTGAGGACCAGTGATGTCACCCTTGACCAACCACAAAGTCCCCCACCACCTTTTGAATTCAAACGGTAACATTACCACATACTAGTTCATCTCAGAATGGACTAGTCTGATCTCACTCAGAACCTTTTGTTCTGGTTGGGAGCGGACAAGTCTGGTCCATTGGACTAGTCCAGCCCCTGATGGTGGACAAGTTCGGCTATCCAGGACTTAGTGCCAATAGCCACCTCCAAGTCCTCAGCGGACTAGTCTAACTTATAACGGACTAGTTCGATCTCACACAAAAAATTGCTTTTCTAGTCATAAACGGACTAGTCCGACAGAGCGGAGTAGTTTGGGCCCCCAAGGCGGACTAGTCTGGTCCTTTAGGACTTAGTCTCAGAAGGACTCAGACACACTCACAACAGACACGTCCATCTCGAAACGGACAAGTCTGAACTCAAACGAAGATTCTTGTTCCATCTAACATCGGATCAGTCCGATGTGCCCGGACTAGTCCGGCCCTGTCCTTAGAGTTGTTTCAACTGATCTCTCAAACTAACCTAACTTGGACTATTAGCTCTTAGGAGATTCTCAACATTTTGACACATTGAAGACACTCAATCTAAGTGGCTAAACTCGACACAAAGAATTTAAAAACCTAAATCCTACTCTTCTAGTTTATTTGCCAATTTCTCCACTTTTTTCCTTTTTAAGTGCATCCAACGTCGTCCATCTTTCAATCACCTGTACTTACACTAGTAATGCTCATTGGTCCCGTATGTTTTGTCATCAATAATCAAAAACCATGAAGATTAGCTTAGATGCACTTTTAATCTCCCCCTTTTAGGTGATTTGATGACAACACATTGAGGTTTTTGATAAAAAATGTAATTGAGTTGGTTTTCATAATGCACAAGTGTATAAAGTGGACCCCCTAAATGTGTGCACAATTGATTTGCAATGAGCTTGTTACACAAGATTGAAATCCATGGGAGTTTTATACATATGCGTGTTATGGTGGGATGCCTAAGTGTGATGCAAGTGTTGAGATGTTATGAAATGTGCATCTCAATTTGAATTAAGCATCATCAACATATTGGACTAAAAGATATTCAATAACATCAACATGGTTTAAGATAAGATAGCATAATACAAAATAACAAAGTGTTAATGTCATTGCAATGATAAATAGCATTACAACTCAGTTTTTCAAAAGAAGGCGTAGTTCATGGATCTACTACTACACTCCCCCTCAATCTCTCCCCCTTTGGCATGAAGAAACCAAAAAGGAAAACGAGTACGGGAGGAGGTAGAGCCTAAGTCTACTCATCATCGCTCTCGCTCCCATCTCCACAGGTTGGGTCAATTTCTGTCTCTTCATTGACTTCATCTTCTTCATTGTCCTCCTCTTCATCATCTTCAACTCTCTCAGCAGCGGGGGCAACACTAGAAGGGCCACCCCCACCACTAACGAGTGCAGCCTCCGTCTCCATGAGATCCAGTAAGGGAGTGGGTTCTTCATCTTCGGAGGAGTCAGGAGACATGGGAATGTTAGCCTTCTCACAAAGTCTTCGATGGTACTTGTCTTGCTTTGTTTTCATCTTTCGTCTTGTCACTTCAACTTTGCGCCAAGAGGTGAAAATGGACTTGCGAAACTTGATAGAAGCACTAGCAAAGTCACCAGCAAAGGAAGAGGCATGAGCCAGAAGAGGAGGAGGTGGTGCATTGGAGGCACCACTCCTAGAGGTTTCGCCAATCTTCAGTGGGGGAGGAGGAATTTATGGATGAAGAGCTTGATGCTTGATGTCCTTCACAAATTCCAACCCGAAGACTTTCTCAATCAAGCACATCACAAGAGGCGCATATCTACACGAACGGTTGGGGGTGTGGGATATGTGGAAGATGTTATTATAGATGTAGTCGAAGACATTGAATCTTTATTCTTCTGCTAAAAGCCTCATCAAGTACTTTAGATTTCCTTGGATCATCCCGACATCACCATCCTTAGGTGCCAAAGTTTTTCTCAAAATTCAATTTAGCACACTAAAGAAGGGACGAAGAATCTTTGTAGTGGGAGGATTATAGAAACCATACTAATACGTAAACTCCATCTCTCCCAAATCCATAGCCTTCAAGTTGTGAATGATCAAGTCAAAACTCAAAAATTCTTAAAGGCTAATGATTCTAGAAAACTCATCATAAAGGACGGAGTATTGGACTTCGTCGATCAACCAGGTGATCTTCCTGTCTCCGATGGCGGAGAAGTAGCAAGTGGTGAAAAATTGTGTTACTACCTCTGAGTTCCAATCATACTTGAAACTAAGCAAGCCCTTAAGTCCATGGTGCTCAACAGCCTGAATAACTACACTGAAGGCTTTGTGATTTTTCTTCTCCATGTAAGCCTAGTTAAACAACTAAGCATTTGCCACTGGAGTCTTCTTGTTCAAGTACACCAGTCGATAGTAATCACAGTGGAAATCGCACCAGAACCTGTGATCTATTTTAGCCTTCTCATACTTGTATGGATCCTTAATTTGAGCCTCATTGCTTTTTCAGACCCTTTCACTTGGAAAAATTGCTTTTGAGCTCCGGTTCCCGATTGGGATCATGCAAGGGAGGAGTCATGACCAACGGACCAATGGGGTCTTATGGTGGTGCACGAGGCTCCGCAGGTTGGTCATGAATAACCAAACCTCTCCTTGCAAGAGCTTTCTTCCTAGTAGCAACCTTCCTGAGTGGCATTTTCTTTTTGGGCTCCTTTCCCTTGCTCTCGGTTGTGCTGCTCTCCACAATGGGTGCTTTTCCCTTGTTGGCCTCTTGGGCCCTTTGCTTTTCATCCACTATGACAATTCTATTGCTTCTACTTGCTTGCTCTTCAGCCGCTTGAGCTAGGGCTGCATCTTGATCATGCTTCTTCTTAGTCCGTGCTTCACTCATACGCTCAAGCTCCACTGCAATGGCTGCTTGCTCCGCATCCCTTCAGCGAAAGCACGCTTGACGAGCCACCTCCCTTTCCAGATCGGAAAGAGGAGAGTCATTCTGATGAGACATGCTGAAACAAGGATAACAAGAGGATATGAGATGAGATCAAGCAAGATACTGCAGTAGAGGTGTAGAAAATTCACTAAGTTAGGAGTTAATGCTAGGTCAGGCCAAACCTGTCCGGTCCCTTGCTAGACTAGTCCGGTCAGGAACAGACTTGTCCAGCCTAGGTCCGGACTAGTCCGGACCACCCAGTGTTAAACCCTAACTATGCAATTTTTCTACAAATCTCAATAACAAGGTGCAGTATTGCTAGGAAATAAATCATAATAGGTGTGTAGGCCAATAGAGATCCTAGGTTATGAAAGAAACAACCTAGAATCGAAGGATTCAAAGAGATTAGGTTTTGCTCAAAAACTCACCTTTAGGGTTAGAATCCGAGAAAAACACGGGATGAGAGGATGCAGAAGTCCGGGTATTGACTTCTCGAGGCTTAAAGGAGTTGATTCCACATATCGTTTGACGATTTTGGTGAAAAACTTCAAAAATCGCCAATGGGGGCATTTTTGAGGAGAGGGAGACGGGCGGGTTTGAAAGTGGAGAAGTGAGGAGTCGGGCCCAACGTAGGGGATAAGTTCTGAGAGTTCCAGACTAGTCCGTTGGGAATACCGAACAAGTCTGGGTGCCGGACCAGGTCCGAATTAATCTGGAAGTCCAGACAAGTCCGGTGATAGGCCAAACTAGTCCGGTGTGGACTTGACAGAGCTTGTCCGGACATGTCTAGGATGCCGGTCTTGTCTGGCACTGAGGGCAGACTAGTCCTGTCCTACACAGCAAATTCTCATATATATTGAGAAATTTGCAAGGAATGATCCATATGGACTAAGTTTTCACAAATGTTCTCAATGAGTATGGTCAGTAAAGCACACATACAATCATAAAATGACCATGGTTCAAGGATATAATAATCGAAAATAGTTTGATAGAAAATTGAGGAAGGCAATGTTTTGAAAGCATGCATAATTTGAAGAGAAAGAACAACTAATAATTAGATGTGCAATATCTCCAGACACATTCTGAGAATCAAGGATATTTAGTTCATTTCTATGTTCACAAAAGCGTTTCTCATCTAGTGGCTTGGTGAAGATATCAGCTAGTTGTTTTTCGGTTGTCACATGTGAAATGACAATATCCCCCTTCATTGACTGGTCTCTCAATGGTGACATATGTCAATGTGTTTGGTTCTAGAGTGTTCAACGGGGTTATGGCCAATCTTTATAGCACTCTCATTATCGCATAGGAGTGGAATATGGTTCATATTGAGACTATAATCCCTTAGAGTTTGTCACATCGAAAGGAGTTGTGCACAACAACTATCGACTGTGACATACTCCGCTTCGGCTGTGGAGGGCAATGGAATTTTGTTTCTTGGATGGCTATGATACTAGGGACCTACCCAAGACTTGGCAAGTCCCGGAGGTACTTTTCCTATCCACCTCGCATCTAGCATAATCTGCATCGGAGTATCCGATGAGATTGAATTTGGACCCTTTGGGATACCATAACCCTATGTTAAGTGTATGAACTAAATAACGCAATATTCTCTTTACGTCTGACAAGTAAAACTCCTTAGGAGTGGCTTGAAACCTTGCACACATGCATACACCTAACATAATATCGGGCCTAGATGCACAAAGGTAAAGAAGTGATCCAATCATGGAACGGTATACCTTTTGGTCGACGCTAGTGCTGTCTTGGTTGAGATCGAGATGTCCGTTCGTCGCCATTGGCATCTTGATGGGCTTGGCCTTATCCATGTCAAACTTCTTGAAGATGTCTTGAGTGTACTTGGTTTGACATATGAAGGTGCCTTCCGTGTGTTGTTTCACTTGGAAACCTAGAAAGAACTTCAATTCTCCCATCATCGACATCTCAAATCTTTCCGTCATGATTTTGTTAAACTCTTCACAAAAAAATTGGTTAGTCGAACCAAATATTATGTCATCGACATAAATTTGGCATACAAATAAATCATAGTCCATGTTCTTAGTAAAGAGTGTATAATCGGCCTTTCCTATCTTGAAACCATTGTTAATGAGAAAATCCCTAAGGAACTCATACCAAGCTCTAGGAGCTTGTTTGAGGCAATAAAGAGCTTTGTAAAGCATAAAGACATGGTTAGTATACTAAACATCTTCGAAGTCGGGTGGTTGCTCCACATACACCTCCTCCTTGATTGTTCCATTGAGGAAGGCGCTTTTCACATCCATTTGATACAACGTGAAATCATTGTGAGTAGCATAGGTCAATAATATGCAAATAGACTCAAGCCTAGCTACGGGAGCAAAAATTCATCGAAATCCAAACCTTTGACTTGAGGATATCCTTTGGCTACGAGTCTAGTTTTGTTTCTTATTACCACGCCATGCTCATCTTGCTTGTTGTGGAAGACCCACTTGGTGCCTACCACATTTGCATTAGGTGTTTTCACAAGCTCCCATACTTTGTTCCTCTTAAAGATGTTGAGCTCCTCTTGCATGGCTACCACCAAATCTGGATCTCGTAGGGTATCTTCAACCTTAAATGGCTCCAAAGAAGACACAAAAGAATAGTGAGCAGAAAAATTAGCCATACGAGAACGAATCATTACCCCCTAGGAGATGTCTCCAAGTATGTTGTCAACGGGATGATCCTGTTAAACACATTGATGGACTCTTGGATGTGGTACACTTGTTCTTGAGTCAACTTCTTCATCTTCCTCATATTCAAAACTCTCCCTTTGAACATTGCCATCATTTTGATCTTCATTTTCTTGTTCATGGTGATCTTGATCTCATTGTTGGTCTTGGGCTTGATCTTGTGCTTGGGGCACTTCTTGTGATGAGGATGGATTACTTGGGCCTTGTTGCTCTTGAGGTCTTACATCACCAAATGCCATCCTTCATAATGTTATACAAGGTGCATCTTCTTTATCTAGCACACATTGATCCATTAGTTTCATCAAACAACACATCACGTGCGGTTTCAACACAAATGGAAGTTTTGTTGAGGACGCGATAGGCGTACGTATTTGAATCGTAACCAAGCAATAAACCTTCATCAGATTTTGAAGTGAACTTCGAAATTCGAGGCTTCTTGTTAAGAATGTAACATTTGGTGCCAAAGACTCTAAAGCAGGAGATGTTTGGTTTGTTACCTGATAGAAGTTCATAGTGAGTCTTCTTTAATAGACGATGGAGGTAGAGGCGATTTGTGGCATGGCAAGCGGTGTTGACCGCTTCTGCCCAAAACTAATCGGAAGTCTTGTACTCATAAAGCATGGTCCTTGACAACTCTATAAGAGTTTGGTTCTTCCTTTCAGCCACCAATTTTGTTCGGGTGAGTAGGGTGCCGCATGCTTGATGCCCTCATCGTCCAAGTACTCTTCAACTTGAGTGTTCTTGATCTCGGTGCCATTTTCACTCCTTATCTTCTTGATTCTCAAGGAGAACTCATTCTGAGCTCTTCTCAAGAAGTTCTTGAGGACACCTTGTGTTTCACCTTTGTCATGCCAGAAAAACACCCAAGTGAAGTGGGAAAATGATCAACAATAACTAAACCATATTTGCTGCCACCAATGCTTATGTAAGCAATGGGATCGAAAAGGTCCATGTGTAGCATCTCCAATGGTCTTGTTGTCGTCATCATATTCTTGGTGGGATGAGCTGATCTGACTTGTTTCCTGGCTTGGCACGCGCTACAAGGCCTATCTATCTCAAAGACAACATTCTTAAGGCCTCAGATGTGATTGCCTTTTAGAAGTTTGTGAAGATTCCTCATACCAACATTGGCTAGCCTACGATGCCACAACAACCCCATGTTGGTCTTTGTAATCAAGCATGTATCAAGTTGAGTTTTATCCATGGTGAAAGTCCACAAGATAAAGCTTTTCCTTGAGCACACCCTTGAAGGCAATTGAGTTATCAACTCTTCTAGGGACAATCACACCCTCATTAGTAAACAAGCAATTATACCCCATTTCGCATAATTGAGAGATAGATAAAAGATCGTAATCTAAGGACTCAACATGCATGACTTGTGAAATGGTGTGTTGTGGAGAAATAGAGATTTCACCCATACCTAGTACCTTGCATTGACTATTGCTGCCAAAGTAGATACCTTGACTTGGGTCTTCATTTTCTTCATACTCCACAAACATTTTTCTCGCTCCGGTCATGTGATTTGTGCTTCCATTATCCAACACCCACTTTGAACCACCAGAGGAGTAAGCCTACAAAACAGATTTAGGCTTTGGTTTTAGGTACCTAAGCTTGGTTGGGTCCATTGAGGTTAGTGCTAGGCATTTGGGCACTCACACACATGGTTTTGTGCTCTTGCGGTGTGGCCCAACATATTTAGCATATTTATAGCCAAATTTGTTCCTCTTTAGCACATAAGATGCATCAAAGTCATGAAACATGGTTAAGTTGACATTTTTAGCATATTGGACATTTTTATCAAATTTCACTATTTCAAGAGAAGTAGATGCATGATGTTCAAGCTTGACTTGAAATGAGCCTTCCTTGACAAACTCAATTTGCATCTTGTTATTCTTGGTAATTCTAGTATTTTGCTTTCCTCCCTTTGAATAGCCAAGAAAATCTTTGATCAAGGGAGATCTTGTGATTGAGTATGCACTCCGTGCATACTTGATCTTCTTCTTGTCAAAGATGACACCCTTAGGTGTGCTCTTGCATTTTGTCAAGTTAAGCTCAATCTTCAAATCAAGGACAAGGTTAGCACATTTCCAAGTTTTAAAGTTCAACTCAATTAGGCAAGTTTTAGCTTGTTTATGGAGAATAAGGGACACTTGACTTGAGAGTTCCGAATTGTGCTTCAATACTCTTGTGGGCTTTGTTCAAGCTCATAATTTCATATTGGAGTACAACATCCAAACTCTTGAGACTTGAGGAAACCTCCTTGCATTTTGCAAGTTCAATTTCAAGTGCCTTGTTCTTTTCCTTCTCAAACACAAGGAGCTTCTCAAGGTCAATATTCTTTTGCCTTTCTTCAACAAGCAATTCTCTTGTTCCTCGAGAAGTTCTTCCTTGTCCAAAATCTCATCGGAAAGCTTTTTCATTTGAATTATAGCACTTTTACTTAAGCCTTCAAAAACGTATTCATTCTCACTAGCACTATCAAAATCTTCATCTTTAATGGAACGCAAGAAGAGTTTAGATTTAACCTTTCGCTTTCCCACCTTGGCCACTATTCACGGCTGATACGTCACAGACGAAAATTTGCAAGCGCACGGAGAAACCGTTGTAGCACTTCCCCTTAAAGAGTATTCGCAAGGGTATCAAATCCAAGGAATGTGTGTGCTTATCATCTAACTTGTTCACCCAAGGACACAAATCTTGGTGGTAGGTGTAGGATTGAAGAGCACGTGTAAAGCTACCAGAGGGGTTGAATGTTAGATTAAAACTTTTTCAGCGGAAGCAACGAAAACCCCTCAGCAGAAAATCAATCTGTTAAAGAAATCGTGTGTGCGACTAAACTAAACGTGATATATTGTGACAAAACCAGTATAGATTGTGAAGAATCAAGTCACGAAGACGTCACAATAAGAATCACGAAAATCCATCAAGAAAAACTCAAGTTACAGTCGAAAGATTGAACAAAGTTCAATCTGTCCTACCCGAGAAAAACAGATTTGCAATGCTGCAAAGAAACTCGTGTATATTAGAAACCACAAATCCAATGACCGTGAAATTTTCACAAATGATATAAAATCAAGTTGTGAAGACAAACCAAAAATAATCACGTCAATTGCATCTGTAAAACTCGAGTTATGATAAAACCACCAAAGCAAGGTAGTGCTATGTAGAAACTCGACGAGAAAAATTTGTCTCAAACAAGTCGGACGAACAAGGCACAAAAGCTCCTTTAGACTACTAATATTATTGATAAAAACACAAAAAGAACAGCCCCAAAGTCGTTCACCACGAGCTCTGGCCTCCCTTGCTTATATAAACCAGGCCTAAGGCCAACCTAATCCTAACAAGGACTCAAATCCTACTTAGATTCAACCGAAACTTTCCATAACTGCTGAAGACTTTTCCATACGCAGATAGAAGCAATCTTAAGACTTCCAAACACCTTAGGAACGTAACCCACATTCCTAAGACAACCCAACTTCATGACCCACATGAAATCCATCATAACTAACTCAAATCTTTCCATATTTGAGTCAAACCTGACTCAGTCGCAGCCTGAGTCCATAACCTAGTCGGTTGGACCTTTCCAACCAATTTTTTACTACCACGTCTCTTCATCAAGCCTCGGAACCATGTAGCCACGTCAATGCACTCCTTTCACATGCGGAAACACCTTCCAACGACATCCACGATACCTTCATATGTGTTGTTCTTGATTCAAACATGATGCGCAACCTCCTGATCAACTCAACCACAATTCCTCCTGATTTTGGTTGTTGAACCTCAGCTTCTCCCTAATAAGACTAGTTCAATGGATCCCGTAACCAGTCTTAAACTGAAGCAACACCTGCACATGAATAAACAACCAATAATTCCGAGCACAAGTCCTCGACTTGACTCTCGTTAGTTCCGAAAGTACAACACCTTACGTGAGCACCTCACATAAGCATGTTGCAAACCTTAGCAAAAAGATATCAACCATAACCACCAAAACACACCAAAAACTTAGTAAAAGAATACTAATCAAACTTTCCATAGATGTAGAGCAAGTTTGAATCAATTCAAAGTAAAAGCAGAACCATTGCAATCTAGCTCTAGACCTTGCCAAAACTAACCGGGCCTTGAGCTGGAGCTTACCAAAGCTAGTAGGACCTAGCACCGAAACTTACCAAAGCTTGTCCGACCTAGCACCGGAGCTTACCAAAGCTAGTCGGACCTAGCACGGGATCTAACCAAAGATAATCAGACCTAGCACTGGACATAGCAAAAACATGTCAGACCTAGCCAAAACATGTCGGACCTAGACAAAGTATGTCGGACCTAGCCAAAAGAAGTTAGACCTTACGTCGGACCTTGCCACAGCTACCCAAAACAAGAGGGACCTATCGTCGGACCTTGCAGGAGCACGACCTAGAGTCAGACCTTGTTGAGATGGGTGTTTCGGTAGTATTCAAAACTTTTATTGTCATAGCCAACGTATTCAACACACATAAGTCTCACAATATCCCCCTTGATGAATACATTGGCAACACCACTTAAAATCCGAACATTGGCTTATGAAATGTTTTGGAAACAATCAAATGAGAATGAGAAATTTCAAAACAAATATTTCTCCCCCTATACTTATTTCTCCCCCTTTGTAAATCAGAAATAAAATGAGAAGAAAAACAATAATTCTCCCCCTGAGAAGAATCGTGCCAAAACACTTGTTAATGTGTGCAATGTGTGATCAATTTCTCCCCCTTTGACAATGAATTCATCAAGGTTCAAAAGAGAAATTTCAATTGTTACAAGCATATTGTAACACATACACATAAAACAAAGCTTATCCAAGTCAAACTATCAAGTAACTTATACTATCACATCAATGAAATATATAAAGTAGTGTAAGCCATGCTAGAGATCAAGTGTAATTTTCAATTTAAGCAAGTCATGATCTCACAAACTTAACTATTTCAAAACCTGAAAGCATGACACTTGTTGCTACAATTTTCATTTTTCAATATTATTTAAAGGACAAATTCTGATCATATAACATTTACAAGAGATTATATGCCGCATCTGCCTTATTCTAACCAACCAAGCCAAGCCTATGTCATTTGACAATCTGAAGCTTAAGGTCATGGTTTTAGTCATACACAACTTCCTCTAAGTTCATATCTAAGTGCAATGATAAGCCATCTCAAAAGAAGAAGTGCAATGCATGCATATTCTCTTAATCTTTTCTCATTTTTAGTGGATCATAAAAGCTCAACATGTGGATAGTTGATTGATTAATTTTTCATTATTAAAAGCACTTGTGAGCATGCAACATGTTCGAAACAATAAGAAAGTTTCATCATGACCAGATTTAGTGTAAGTAATTATTCCAATTACTAGTCATGGAAAAAACTACAAAATGTATAACATGAGTAAAGTAGTAAGAACTTTCAGCATGTAAAAGGAATCACAAAGTCATATATGTATAAAATATTATGCTCATATTATGTTAAATTCAGATTCACACATATACTTCCCAAATTTCAAAATTCCCCCTCAATTTAAGCCATGAGGAAGCATAACCTCTATTTCACTATGAATGTAACAAAAACAAGTGAATTCCAAAGGTTTTGTAAAAATGTCAGCCAATTGTTGTTCGGTATCTACATGGTGAAGCACAATGTTTCCTTTTTCAACATTATCATGGAGAAAGTGATACCTAATGTCAATGTGCATTGTTCTCGAATGTCGCAAGGAGTTTTTAGCAATGCAAATGGCACTAGTGTTATCAAAAAACAGTGGAACACTATCTAGATCTACCCCATAGCCCTTAAGTGTTTGAACAATCCATAGAATTTGTGAGCAAGCGCTAGCAGCAGCTACATATTAAGATTCAGCTGTGGATTGTGCAACTGAGTTTTGTTTTCTAGAGGACCAAGCAACAAGAGAATTACCAAGAAGATGTCAAGCACCCGAAGTACTTTTCCTATCAATCCTACAACCCCCAAAATCAGCATCCGAAAAAGCTTTCAACGTAACGGTTGAGGAAGAAGAAAGAAAAATGTCAAATTCTTGAGTTCCATGTAAGTACCTGAGAATCCTTTTGATGGCTTGACCATGTGAAGCACGTGGGGAAGCTTGAAATCGTGCACAAAGACATACGCTGAATCGTATGTCCGATCTTGATGACGTGAAGTATAAAAGTGATCCAATCATGCTTCTATATCCTTTTTGATCGACCGGGTCACCATCTTCATCAAGTTCAAGTGTCATTGTTGTACCAATTGGTGTCCGAAGAGGCTTTCTTTCATCCATGTTGAAGCGCTTAAGAAGGTCTCTTGTATACATCGTTTGATGCATAAAGGTTCCCTCCTTAGTTTGCTTGATTTGCAGCCCCAAAATGTATGTGATTTCTCCCATCATACTCATATCAAATTCTGAACTCATCATAGCTGGACCGTGTGACTCGTTCGTGCAAGCTTCCAATAATTTGTTGTGGAGGATGACTTTTTAGAATCCGGAGGGGAGTGGACACTTCATAAGATTCTTCTTCTTCATGTTCATCACAAATCAATGAGATTGTGACTTGAGGATGATCTGGACCAGCAATGGTGGTCGTCGGTGCTGGTTGTGAATTAAAATCAGGAGCTGGAACAATGTCATTGGCTGCTGAATTTTCAGGCAGCAGCCCCACTTCTTCCTCATCTTCAACGAAAATAATCTCCCCCTGCGAATATGGATCCGGACCCTGCTAGTACCTGGGCTAGCTTCATCCAAAGAAACCTCACAAGTCTCCACAATTTTGTTAGTGTCAAGTAAAAGCACATGGTAGCCTCTAGTATGAGATGGATAACCAAGAAACATGCCATCAACGGATGTAGGTTCATATTTATCAATATTACCATGTTTCTTAAAAAAAACATTTGCAACCAAAGACTCGAAAGTGTGTAACACTAGGCCTATGTCCAAATTGGAGCTCATATGGTGTTTTACCTAGCTTAGTACACAAGAGAACACGATTTGAGACATAACAAGCAGTTGCAATTGCATCGGCCCAAAATTTCCTAGGAGTTTGATATTCATGAAGCATAGTCCTAGCCATCTCAACTAAGGTTGTTATTTCTTTCTACAACACCATTTTTTTGTGGTACATATGGTGAAGAAAATTAATGATCTATTCCATTTTTAGCCCAAAAGTGATCAACAGATTGATTTTTAAATTCGGTTCCGTTATCACATCTAATTGCTTTTAAAGATCCTAGTTGATCAACTGATATTCGAAGAAATAAAGTTCTAAAGTGACTAAAAGATTCATTCTTAGATGCCATAAAGTAAACCCAAGAGTATCTAGATTAATCATCAACAATCATAAGAACATATCATTTACCTTTGAAGGATTGAACACGTGAAGGTCCTGCGGTGTCAAGGTGCAAAAGTTGGCCCGGTTCAGTTGTCATGATAATTGTGAGAGGAGTATGTGAATTTGAAACCATCTTAGCATGTCTACAAGAGGAGCACACAATTTCTTTGTCCCCTTTAAGCTCAGGCAGCCCACGTATGCGATCAAGAGCACTAACACGCGTTAGATGATCAAAGCCTACGTGAACAAGTCTACGATGTCAAAAATATAAGTCCTTTGAATCATTAGCAACTGGACACCTATGCTTAGTGGAAGACATATCAAAATCACCTTAAAAACTCTTCCAAACCGAGACATGCTCACTATTTGAATCTACAACTTTGCAGCAATTTTTAGTGAAAATAATTTCCAAATTTTCATCTAGCAATTGTAAAGCAAGTTGTATTTCAAATTTTTAACAAGTGTGACATCTTTCGAAGTGTAGTGATCATTTACATTAACCGAACCTTTAGCAATTATAGCAATTGATGAATTATCAGCAAAAGTAACATTCTCTACACGTGACACAAAAGAGAGGGGGGAGAACCATTCTTTGTTACCGGTCATGTGGTGTGAGCAACCTGAATCCGCAATCCATATGTTCTCCTTCCTCAAGCGTGTAACCCACATAGAAGCACAATACTTCGATGACTCAATACTGGGGTTAGTCAAAAGGCATTCAGGAATCCAGTACTGAGTCACACGACATGCAGTAGGAAAAACACACGAAAGTTGAGACGAAATAGCAGGTTTATGAGCCAAATTTTGAGAATTCTTGTACCCAACTACTGACCTACGAGGTGTTACATGTGCAGGACGAAAAACTGTAGGTTTCGGAGCACACTTTGCATGTTTTTGACTCATTATAGCAGGTTGCTTGTTCCTAATATTCGGTTCAGCACGCGCAACAAGTTTTGTTTGCTTGTTATGTGATCTAGCAATCATTCTTTCTTTTTTCTGTTGTTTAGATAGTCTATAACAAAAGTATATGACATGACCATCTCTACCACAGTAGGTACAATGAAATTTAACTTTGTGTTCATGTCTAGATGAGCAAGCAACATGTTTATTTGAAACCGAATGAGATAACACTCCTGCAGATTTGAAAACTACTTCTTTTTTTAGGAACAGTTTGAATCAAACCACTTCCTAATGACTTTACAATTTTAGGTGGATGTGCCTTAGCATGAGCATGAGAATCAAAACCTAAACCATATTTATCATTGCAAGATTTAGAGGAATTCAGCAGCAAGTTAAGGTTCTTATTTGCATTACAAAACCGACCTAATGTCCTATGCATGTCATCAAGTTTATTTGATAGATCAAGACAATTTTCACATGAAGTGTTTCCTTTTAATTTGCAATTGGAACAATATTTAACTTCATGAGAATGTAAAGCATTGTTGATTATAGAAATTTCATTCATAGCATTTTGTAATTTCATATCAAGATCATCACAAATAGAACAATGCAAATCAATTGTAGAACAACAAGCATCTTTCAAGTTTTTATCTTTAAGTGCAGCAAGTTTTTTGTTCTTTTCAATTTCAAGTTCTAGTTTATCAAGTGTGGAGGTGTGTGCACTTCTTAGAGATGAAAATTGTTCGTATATTAAATCACATGAGGAACAAGAATCCTCACTAGGAACCAATGATTTCAAACGATTAATTTCAAATTCTAGTGACTCAATTTTAACAGCATTGTCCATAAGCTTTATGTCTTTTTTCTTAACTATAACAGTGGCACGAGAAATAGCATCACACATTTCTTCGCAAGTAGGACATACCTCTTCATTGTAGCTGTTGTGTTTTGTCTCCTCCATACTTGATCTTGACTTGCCCTCCATGAAGCACAAGTTTGCCAAATAATCTCCATCTTCGTCACTTCCAATGTCCACATCGCTCGAGCCAAGTTCTTGAAGTGCGGAGATAAAAGTATTCACCAATTGGCATCCTGTAAAACCCTTTTTTTCTTGTTGTTGTTTGCATAGGAGTGCTTTGTCCTTGTTTGCTTTTCATCACGGGAATTAGTACATGAAAGGTTAGGGCAATCCATGCGAAAATGTCCTGTCTCATCGCATTCGAAGCATCATTGCGGTCCGACACTTCCTCTCCTTCTAGTTCTCACATTTTGTGATGCTTTTGAGAACCGAGCAGAGATGAGTGCAAGTTCTTCCTCTAGAATCTCTTCAATCTGTTCAAGGGTTAGAGGGGAAAATAAAGCTAGTGTTCCACAAGATGAAGATTGGCTGGAGCTAGGCATGTCACGTTGAGAAACAAATGCAAGAGACTTGTTGGGGTTCTTACGTGAGATTATGTCAATTTCATGAGTTTTCAATTTAGAATATAGAACATCTAAAGTAAGTGTACTCATGACAGTAGATTCACGAATAGATGTGACTTTCATATCCCAAATTGACATGTCTAATGAACTTACTAATTGCCTAGCATTCTAAGCATCTGAAAAAAATTGTAAGATCAAAAAGCACATAAAAAGCTACCAGAGGGGGGGTGAATGGTAGATTAAAACTTTTTAGCAGAAGCAACAAAAACCCCTCGGCAGAAATTGATCTGGTAAAGAAATCATATGTGCGACTAATCAAAACGCGATCAAATGTGACAAAACCAGTGTAGATTGTGGAGAACCAGTTTAAAATGAATTTAAAGCAAAACTGCACTCAAAAGTTCTGAGAAGTGCGTACTAGTCCGATTTATCTCTGACCTCCCTCGGACATGTCCATTTTTGCTACGGACTAGTCCGGTTTGTTCTCTGTACAATTTTCGTACTTGTCCGGTCCATTGCGGACTAGTGCGATATCCTGATTCATTGAAATTTTGCTAAGTCCCTAGACTTGTTCGGACTTGTCCAACATCTAGCGAACTTGTCCGTTTTCCTCTCTGACTAAGTTCGGACTTGTCCGATTTGGTCTAGACTTATCCAATTTCTCTCTCATTAACATCAGACTTGTCCAACCTAGTGCGGACTTGTCCGGTGATCGTGATTTCGAGTTGATCTTTTGTTCCACAATGTGTTTTTGGGTTTTACCTTAAGTGGGCATAAGGACGTCGTGTCTAACTCTTTTGGAGCCCATGTGGGACCCCACACCGGCCTCCACCCTCTCTAAAACCGAAATCCATCAAACCCTAACACTCCACCTCTATATAAACAACCCCACCTCTTGACTTTACATCCTTTTGCCTCAATTGAAAGACCACAAACCCTAGATCGTGGATAGCCGCCGCCGAGGGAGAAGGAGATCCCGAGCAAGAAGAAGAAGATGAGGAAACGAAAGATGATCAAGTGATCAGGATCTCCATCAAGTTTTCGTTCTCCATCAATAATTCACCTTCAAGTTCTCTTCATCAACCCTAGATCGTCAAGATCCAAGTGTTGCCTCCAAGACCCTTGATTCATTGGAGTTCTAAACACCTTGTATACCTTCTACTTCCTCTTTCTCACTTGACTAATGAAGAAGGGATCACCGTAGAATTTGAAGCGACCCAACATGCACCGAAGCAATTAGAGCTGAATCATATGGACGGTGTCGCAATTGAGGAGATTCCGGTGGTCTGTGAATTTTTGGATGTTTTTCCGGACGAGTTGCCAGGTATGCCACCCGATCGAGACATTGAGTTTGTTATTGATTTAATACCTGGAACTGCACCTATAGCTAAAAGGCCGTATAGGATGCCTCCTATGGAATTAGCGGAGCTCAAGAAGCAGATTCAAGAGCAATTAGAGAAGGGTTTCATTCGCCCTAGCTCTTCGCCTTGGGGAGCGCCCATTCTATTTGTGGACAAGAAGGACGGATCCCAAAGGATGTGCGTGGATTACCGAGCTCTCAACGAGGTAACAATCAAGAACAAGTACACCTTGCCACGCATAGAAGACTTGTTTGATCAGATGAAGGGTGCTTGTGTCTTCTCTAAGATTGACTTGAGGTCGGGATACTTTCAAATGAAGATTAGACCATCGGACATACCCAAGACAGCTTTTAGGACACTGTATGGATCCTATGAGTACACCGTGATGTCTTTTGGATTGACAAATGCGCTTGCCTATTTTATGTACCTCATGAATAAAGTCTTCATGGAGTACGTAGATAAGTTCGTTGTGGTGTTTATTTATGATATTATGATCTACTCGAAGGATGAGAAGGAACATGAGGAACACTTGAGGCTTACGTTGCAGAAATTGAGGGAGCATCAATTGTATGCCAAGTTCAACAAGTGTCAGTTTTGGTTGAAAGAGGTGCCATTTTTGGGTCATATAATCTCAGGAGGAGGAGTATCGGTTGACCCCGGAAAAGTGAGAGACGTGTTGAAGTGGGAACCACCGCAAAACGTCAAGGAAATAAGGAGTTTTCTTGGAATGGCTGGATATTACCGTCGATTCATCAAGGACTTTTCCAAGATAGCCAAGCCTATGACGGAGTTGCTAATGAAGGGACTCAAGCTTGTCAAGAGAGTTTCGAGGAGTTGAAGAAGCGGTTGACAACAGCCCCAGTTTTGGTATTGCTGGATGTAAGCAAGAGTTTTGACATTTATTGCAATGCATCAAGACAAGGCCTTGGATGTGTATTCATGCAAGAAGGTCAAGTGGTCTCCTATGCGTCGAGACAATTGAAGAAACATGAGCAGAATTACCCCACGCATGATCTTGAACTAGCAGCCGTGGTACATGCATTGAAGATTTGGAGACACTATATTCTTGGACATAGGTGTGAAATTTACACGGATCATAAGAGTTTGAAGTATATTTTCACAAAAACGGATCTGAACTTGAGGCAACGAAGATGGTTGGAGCTCATTAAAGATTATGATTTGGGGATCAACTATCATCCGGGAAAAGCCAATGTAGTGGCCGATGCTTTGAGTAGAAAGGGAGTAAGCCATCAACTTACAATTCGAGAGTTACCGTCCGAGTTATGCAAGGAGTTTGAATGGTTGAACCTTGGGTTTGTAACCGAGATGGAGATGATGGAGTTAAACCCAACCTTGGAGCAAGGAATTCGAGAGGCACAAACCACAAATGAGGAGATCAAGGAAATCAAGGAAAAAAACCGAAGAAGGGAGAGAATTCAGATTTGACAAGGATGAACATGGTACCTTATGGCTTGGAAAGAGGATCGTTGTGCCTAATGTAAAGCATATTCGGGAGACAATATTAAAGGAGGCACATGACTCGCCTTACTCGATTCACCCCGGTTGTACGAAGATGTACAAGGACTTGAAGACTTGCTATTGGTGGGATAGCATGAAAAAGGACATAGCTGAATATGTAGCATTATGTGATGTGTGCCAACGAGTCAAGGCGGAACATCAAAGGCCAGCCGGATTATTGCAACCGTTGAAGATTCTGGAATGGAAGTGGGAAGAAATTGGTATGGACTTCATAGTTGGGTTACCGCGTACTCAGTCCGGGTATGACTCAATTTGGGTAATTGTGGATCGCTTAACCAAGTCAGCTCATTTTGTCCCTGTGAAGACCAAGTATACAGCTGCACGATTGGCCGAAATATACATGGAGCATATTGTGTGTCGACATGGAGTCCCTAAGAAGATAGTCTCGGATAGAGGTTCTCAATTTACCTCCAGATTTTGGCAAAAATTGCATGAAGCTTTGGGAACGAGCTTGAATTTTAGTTCAGCATATCATCCTCAAACGGATGGACAAACCGAGAGGACCAATCAGATTTTGGAGGACATGTTAAGAGCTTGTGCTTCAAAGCATGGGAAAAGTTGGGACAAAAGCTTGCCATACGCAGAATTTTCATACAACAATAGTTACCAAGCAAGCTTGAAAATGTCACCATATGAAGCGCTTTATGGGAGGAAGTGTAGGACACCTTTATTCTGGAATGAGGCAGGAGAAACTCAAGTATTTGGTCCGGATGTGTTGCAAGAAGCCGAAAAGCAAGTCCAAATAATTCGTGAAAACTTGAGGGCTGCCCAATCAAGGCAAAAAGGCTATGCGGATAATCGGAGAAGGAAATTAGCCTTTGAAATAGGAGATTTTGTTTACCTCAAGGTGTCACCAATGAGAGGTCATAAGAGGTTTAACATAAGAGGCAAGCTCGCACCTCATTATATTAGACCATTCAAGATTTTGGACAAAAGAGGAGAAGTAGCATATAAGTTGGAGATGCCAGCTCATCTTTCAGACGTACATAATGTGTTTCATATATCCCAACTCAAGAAGTGTCTCAGGGTACCGGAAGGTCAAGTGCCAATGGAAGAATTGGAACTAGAGGAAGATTTGACGTATGCCGAGGAACCGGTCAAAATCTTGGAAACCAAGGAGAGAGTCACAAGGAACAAGGTGATTCGATGGTGTAAAGTTCAATGGAAGCACCACACAGAAAAAGAAGCAACTTGGGAGCTAGAAGATGATATCAAGAAGGACTTTCCCTATCTCTTCTCTTCCGCGTCGAATCTCGAGGGCGAGATTCATTTTAAGGGGGGTAGGTTTGTAACACCCTCATTTTCATGCATCATGCCTTGCATACATTCATATACATGTTTAACATTAACCCATAACGAGAGGAACAAGTTTAAAATTGATTTGGAGCAAAACCGCACTTAAAAATGTAGGAAAGTGCGGACTAGTCCGGTTTTGCTGAGGACTAGTCCGATTTCTCTCTGTCTAAAAACGGACTTGTCCGTTTTTGCTGCGGATTAGTCCGATGTTTGCCTCTGGACAACTTCGGCCTTGTCCGATTTTGTGCGGACTAGTCCCGTATTCCATGAATCCTTGAAAATTTGCTAAGTCCCTGGACTTTTCCGGACTAGTCCGGTGTTCCAGCGGACTTGTCCGTTTTCCTTTCTGACTAAGATCGGACTTGTCCGATTTTTGGTCAGACTTGTCCGATTTTCTCTCTGGACGACTTCGGACTAGTCCGGTCCTGTCCGGACTTGTCCGATATTTCGTGACTCCGAGATTGACCTTTTGTTTTACGACTTGTTTCTTGGGTTTCACGTCAAGTGGGCCTAGGGACGTCGTGCCCAACTCTTTTAGAGCCCACGTGGGACTCTAAGCCGGCCTCTACTCATCCTAAACTCGAAATCCATCTAACCCTAGCCTCCACGTCTATATAAACAACCCCACCCCTTGGTTTGACATCTATTTGCCACTTTTCCACCCACCCAAACCCTAGTTCGTGGGGAGCCACCATCAAGGAGGGAGGAGAAGATCCCAAACAAGAATAAGAAGAGGAGGAAACGAAGGAGGATCAAGATCTCCACCAAGTTTCGTCCTTCACCACCAATTCATCTCCAAGTTCATCACCAACCCTAGATCATCAAGATCCAAGTGTTACCTCCAAGTTTCTTGGTTCATTGGAGTTCTAAACACCTGGTATACCTTCCATTCTCATTTCCTTATGTGAATTCAACCCCTAATCTCTAAATTCACGTCGATCTAGAAAAACCTAATCTGTTGATCTTGTCAAGTGTGGACTTGTCCGGTCCCTAGCGGACTAGTCCGATCATTCTGGTTAAATTGTGTTGAATTAATTCTAAAATTTGATCTAATCGACCCCAAACCTGTATAAACTTGTTAAAATCTATTAGAGCTAGTTAGTGATCATTAAAAGCAATCTAGTGACAAGTTCTACCTTGCATTGCATCAATCATGCATGTCATGTCATATTGAGTAATATTTGTGCACTCTTTGATTGTTTTTCTTGTCTTGTATGTTTATTGTGTGGATTAGACGGATTTGCGCTAGAGAGTGCCACGGAGGATCTACAACATCAAGAGTTGAAGGCTTTGACCCTAATCAACAGCAAGAGCAAGGCAAGTGTCCTTGAAGCATATTGATCCTGTTTTTTTAAATAAATGTTTTGTTTGCAAAACTGCATGCTTGTGTCAAATTGATGGGAAATCCTATGGTAGGAAGTTTACTAGATTTGCTAAACCACCCTTGTCACCTGGAATTTATGGTAGAGAGTCGAGAAGTGTTTTTACCTTTTTGCTTCGCTTAATCAACTGGGATGGGAAACAACTATATCACTCAATTTAATTATGCATTGGATGAGATTATGGTTAACATGAACTGGTTAAACATGGTATGGTAATGGATGATCTAAGCAAGCCTGGTATGTGGATGGGTTGGATGTTATGGTGGTTTGCTTGCTTTAGATCTAAGGACCGGTTCATGCGAGAATAAGCCAGGACTACAGTGCCACCACGAGGCCAAGTATGGGTGCGGCGTAGCTGATTAATTAGGGCTTTGCTAGTGCTGTTTGGACCATTGTGGATGCTCGGGGAAGAGGTAGTCGGATTGGGTTTGTTGATGATTGGTGGGACTACCCTGGGATCCAAATGGCTCAAGAGGGGGCCCTTGGTTGAAGATGTGCTCTGCGGGAGACATCGCCACCGGTGAAACCTCAGTGGGGTCTAAATAGGCTAGTAATACCTTTGTAAAGGCTATTTTGTGATCTCTTGGCCACACACCAACGGAAGTGTGTAATGTGACCGACGGGTCATGGGCATAAGGGAGGTTCTTAGTCGCTGAAAGGTGACGAAATCACGAACACGTGGGTAAAGAGGTACAAACTCTGCAGAGTTAACTAAAACTATCATGATAGTCGTGCTCCCGGTTATGAGCACCTGGACAACTTCCATGATTAGAGGGAAATTGGAATTTGGGATGGTTATGGTTTGGTAATGGTTATGGTTGATATTATGGTTATGGTTATGGATGGAATTATGGTTTATGACATTGATTATGGTTATTCGTAATGGTGAATTATGGACTGGTATTGTTGTGGTTACATGGTTTATGATGGGTTTACTTCACATAAATATGATACATTACTTTTACAAATGGTTTTACTGTACTTTTCAGCACTTAGCCATTATTATTGTCGTCATTTGAATCAGCCACGGGTTATACTTTCCACACTTGCTGAGTACGACATGTACTCACTCTTGCAATCCCCCCCCCCCCCCAACAGTTGCAGGTCAGGATTGGGAGTTTAATGGCGATAATGCGGAGTTCTAGGCCGTGTCTACCGTCAGCTTTGCCTGTGGTGTTGATTGGAGCTGCGCATGCATACCCTGTCGCTTATGTTGCATAGTTGCTTAGTTTGCTTAATTAGTTTATTTCCGCTGCATTAGTTGAACTTGTCATTATTATTCATTGGAGCTTGGATTCGAGGATAATATGGTTTGTGTAATAAAATTTGGTTAATTAATCTTGTCTTGTGGTAATTTTATGTATACTCTTTTGTGATTGCACTCGTGCATGTGTGATGAACATCCTGGGCACACATATGCGTTAGCTTGGTTCATTTTCGGAACCGGGCATCACAGATTGGTATCAGAGCCACAGGTTGACCGTAGGATGCAGCCTAGATAGAATGGACACTTTAGGACACATAGAAGCACTCAGGAATCGATGTGTTTTTGCTTGGAGTGCTGCTTGCTATATATATTGGTTGCTTGTGTGCTTAATAGAGGATTTTGGGATGCTTTAGCATTGCCATGTCCACCTAGGCTAGTGTAGCTAGTTTTTTAGTTTCATATCCCTTGATGCATATAGTTGCGGCGTTTTCTAATTCTTACCTACTGCTTTTCTTCAGATGGTGAGGCTCGCAACCAGAGGGATGGCAATGATGAAGAGGAGAACAATGGAGTGCCTCAGAACAACAATGGGCAAGGATCTACTCAGGGAGCTATCAACATCGAGCAGCTATTGGCCATGCAAAACCAGCTCATGCAGACCATGATACAGACTATGGGACAGCTGCAGGCTGGCAATATCAACAATCAGCCCCACATGCCTCCACCGCCACCCCCACCTCCTCATAACCGATTGGGAGAGTTTATGAGGACTAGGCCGCCGACCTTTGCTCAAGCCGCTGACCCTATGGATGCGGATGATTGGCTCAAGTCCGTGGAGAAGAAGCTAGCCATTTTCCAATGCAGTGACCGGGAGAAGGTGCTATTTGCTTCTCATCAACTCGTTGGAGCAGCTTCAGATTGGTGGGATTCTTATTGCAATGCTCATGAGGACCAAGAGAGAATTACCTGGGCAGAATTCAAGGAGAGTTTCCGTTCTCATTATGTGCCGGAAGGTGTTATGATCTTGAAGAGGCAAGAATTTGAGAACTTGAGACAAGGAAAATCAAGCGTGAGTGAATATCTCAATAAGTTCACTCAACTCTCAAGATATGCACCTGAGGATGTTAGCCGGGACAGCCGGAAGCAATACTTGTTCATGAGGGGATTGAACAATACGATCCAAGTGCAATTGCTCAACTGTGATTATGTCAATTTTCAGAAACTTGTGGACAAAGCAATTGTCGTTGAACAAGATCCGTGAGATGGAGCAAGAAATCAAGAGGAAGGCGCCATATCAAGGACAGCAACAAGGAAGTAATGTGCGCCCTCGCTTTGCGCCGCCCAATGCGCCTCATTACAGCTCCTCTATTCTTGCTCAGCGCCCTGGTTATGCACCGCACCCAACTCAGTTTGTGCAGCAACGCCCTGTCATGCAGGCACCTAGGCCTCCGATGCCTTATGCACCTCGTGCTGATTTTCCTGGAGCCAATGTTCAAAACCAAGCTCGTCCCAATAATTCTGGTGGAGTTAAGAAGTGCTATACTTGTGGAGAAGCTGGACACATTGCACATCAATGTCCTAAGTCGGGCCTTGGTCAAGGAAGCAATGCATCGAGGCAAAACTCAAGACCCAATGGAGGACAGCCACAAGGAAGCCGTGGACAGCAGAATTTTGCTCGTGGCAACGTGAACCATGTCTCTACGGAGGATGCTCAACAAGCGGATGACGTGGTCATCGGTATGTTTCTCGCCAACTCCAACCCCGCGACTATGTTATTTGATTCTGGAGCATCGCATTCATTCATTGCATCGAAGTATGTTGCCAAGTATAGTTTGCCTATCTCTCATATGAAGTTTACTCTGTTGGTTAAGTCTCCTGGAGGAGAGATGAGGACAAATATAGTATGTCCAAAAGTAAGCCTTAGAATAAGGGGGGTAGACTTCTCCGCCAACCTCATTGTTTTAGATTCTCAAGGGTTGGATATTATACTTGGTATGGACTGGTTAAGGAAGCACAATGGAGTCATTGAATGTGCCACAAAGACGGTGAAGTTGACTAATGAAGAAGGGATCACCGTAGAATTTGAAGCAACCCAACATGCACCGAAGCAATTAGAGCTGAATCATATGGACGGTGTCACAATTGAGGAGATTCCGGTGGTGTGTGAATTTTTGGATGTTTTTCCGGACGAGTTGCCAGGTATGCCACCCGATCGAGACATTGAGTTTGTTATTGATTTAATACCTGGAACTGCACCTATAGCTAAAAGGCCGTATAGGATGCCTCCTATGGAATTAGCGGAGCTCAAGAAGCAGATTCAAGAGCAATTAGAGAAGGGTTTCATTTGCCCTAGCTCTTCGCCTTGGGGAGCGCCCGTTCTATTTGTGGACAAGAAGGACGGATCCCAAAGGATGTGCGTGGATTACCGAGCTCTCAACGAGGTAACAATCAAGAACAAGTACACCTTGCCACGCATAGAAGACTTGTTTGATAAGATGAAGGGTGCTTGTGTCTTCTCTAAGATTGACTTGAGGTCGGGATACATTCAAATGAAGATTAGACCATCGGACATACCCAAGACAGCTTTTAGGACACGGTATGGATCCTATGAGTACACCGTGATGTCTTTTGGATTGACAAATGCGCCTGCCTATTTTATGTACCTCATGAATAAAGTCTTCATGGAGTACTTAGATAAGTTCGTTGTGGTGTTTATTGATGATATTATGATCTACTCGAAGGATGAGAAGGAACATGAGGAACACTTGAGGCTTACGTTGCAGAAATTGAGGGAGCATCAATTGTATGCCAAGTTCAACAAGTGTCAGTTTTGGTTGAAAGAGGTGCCATTTTTGGGTCATATAATCTCAGGAGGAGGAGTATCGGTTGACCCCGGAAAAGTGAGAGACGTGTTGAAGTGGGAACCACCGCAAAACGTCAAGGAAATAAGGAGTTTTCTTGGAATGGCTGGATATTACCGTCGATTCATCAAGGACTTTTCCAAGATAGCCAACCCTATGACGGAGTTGCTAATGAAGGGAAAGGCAATCCAATGGACTCAAGCTTGTCAAGAGAGTTTTGAGGAGTTGAAGAAGCGGTTGACAACAGCCCCAGTTTTGGTATTGCAGGATGTAAGCAAGAGTTTTGACATTTATTGCGATGCATCAAGACAAGGGCTTGGATGTGTATTGATGCAAGAAGGTCAAGTGGTCGCCTATGCGTCGAGACAATTGAAGAAACATGAGCAGAATTACCCCACGCATGATCTTGAACTAGCAGCCGTGGTACATGCATTGAAGATTTGGAGACACTATATTCTTGGACATAGGTGTGAAATTTACACGGATCATAAGAGTTTGAAGTATATTTTCACACAAATGGATCTGAACTTGAGGCAATGAAGATGGTTGGAGCTCATTAAAAATTATGATTTGGGAATCAACTATCATCCGGGAAAAGCCAATGTAGTGGCCGATGCTTTGAGTAGAAAGGGAGTAAGCCATCAACTTACAGTTCGAGAGTTACCGTCCGAGTTATGCAAGGAGTTTGAACGGTTGGACCTTGGGTTTGTAAACGAGATGGAGATGATGGAGTTAAACCCAACCTTGGAGCAAGGAATTCGAGAGGCACAAACCACAGATGAGGAGATCAAGGAAATCAAGGAAAGAACCGAAGAAGGGAGAGAATTCAGATTTGACAAGGATGAACATGGTACCTTATGGCTTGGAAAGAGGATCGTTGTGCCTAATGTAAAGCATATTCGGGAGACAATATTAAAGGAGGCACATGACTCGCCTTACTCGATTCACCCTGGTTGTACGAAATGTACAAGGACATGAAGACTTGTTATTGGTGGGATAGCATGAAAAAGGACATAGCTGAATATGTAACATTATGTGATGTGTGCCAACGAGTCAAGGCGGAACATCAAAGGCCAGCCGGATTATTGCAACCGTTGAAGATTCCAGAATGGAAGTGGGAAGAAATTGGTATGGACTTCATAGTTGGGTTACCGCGTACTCAGTCCGGGTATGACTCAATTTGGGTAATTGTGGATCGCTTAACCAAGTCAGCTCATTTTGTCCTTGTGAAGACCAAGTATACAGCTGCACGATTGGCCGAAATATACATGGAGCATATTGTGTGTCGACATGGAGTCCCTAAGAAGATAGTCTCGGATAGAGGTTCTCAATTTACCTCCAGATTTTGGCAAAAATTGCATGAAGCTTTGGGAATGAGGTTGAATTTTAGTTCAGCATATCATCCTCAAACGGATGGACAAACCGAGAGGACCAATCAGATTTTGGAGGACATGTTAAGAGCTTGTGCTTTAAAGCATGGGAAAAGTTGGGACAAAAGCTTGCCATACGCAGAATTTTCATACAACAATAGTTACCAAGCAAGCTTGAAAATGTCACCATATGAAGTGCTTTATGGGAGGAAGTGTAGGACACCTTTATTCTGGAATGAGGCAGGAGAAACTCAAGTATTTGGTCCGGATGTGTTGCAAGAAGCCGAAAAGCAAGTCCAAATAATTCGTGAAAACTTGAGGGCTGCTCAATCAAGGCAAAAAGGCTATGCGGATAATAGGAGAAGGAAATTAGCCTTTGAAATACGAGATTTTGTTTACCTCAAGGTGTCACCAATGAGAGGTCATAAGAGGTTTAACATAAGAGGCAAGCTCGCACCTCGTTATATTGGACCATTCAAGATTTTGGACAAAAGAGGAGAAGTAGCATATAAGTTCGAGATGCCAGCTCATCTTTTAGACGTACATAATGTGTTTCATATTTCCCAACTCAAGAAGTGTCTCAGGGTACCGGAAGATCAAGTGCCAATGGAAGAATTGGAACTAGAGGAAGATTTGACGTATGCCGAGCAACCGGTCAAAATCTTGGAAACCAAGGAGAGAGTCACAAGGAACAAGGTGATTCGATGGTGTAAAGTTGAATGGAAGCACCACACAAAAAAAGAAGCAACTTGGGAGCTAGAAGATGATATCAATAAGGACATTCCCTATGTCTTCTCTTCCGCGTCGAATCTCGAGGGCGAGATTCATTTTAAGGGGTGTAGGTTTGTAACACCCTCATTTTCATGCATCATGCCTTGCATACATTCATATACATGTTTAACATTAACCCAAAACGAGAGGAACAAGTTTAAAATTGATTTGGAGCAAAACCGCACTTAAAAATGTAGGAAAGTGCGGACTAGTCCGGTTTTGCAGAGGACTAGTCCGATTTCTCTCTGTCTAAAAATGGACTTGTCCGTTTTTGCTGCGGATTAGTCCGATATTTGCCTCTGGACAACTTCGGCCTTGTCCGATTTTGTGCGGACTAGTCCGGTATTCCATGAATCCTTGAAAATTTGCTAAGTCCCTGGACTTTTCCGGACTAGTCCGGTGTTCCAGCGGACTTGTCTGTTTTCCTTTCTGACTAAGATCGGACTTGTCCGATTTTTGGTCAGACTTGTCCGATTTTTTCTCTGGACGACTTCGGACTAGTCCGGTCCTGTCCGGACTTGTCCGATATTTCGTGACTCCGAGATTGACCTTTTGTTTTACGACTTGTTTCTTGGGTTTCACGTCAAGTGGGCCTAGGGACGTCGTGCCCAACTCTTTTAGAGCCCATGTGGGACTCTAAACCGGCCTCTACTCATCCTAAACTCGAAATCCATCTAACCCTAGCCTCCATGTCTATATAAACAACCCCACCCCTTGGTTTGACATCTATTTGCCACTTTTCCACCCACCCAAACCCTAGTTCGTGGGGAGCCACCATCAAGGAGGGAGGAGAAGATCCCAAACAAGAAGAAGAAGAGGAGGAAATGAAGGAGGATCAAGATCTCCACCAAGTTTCGTCCTTCACCACCAATTCATCTCCAAGTTCATCACCAACCCTAGATCATCAAGATCCAAGTGTTACCTCCATGTTTCTTGGTTCATTGGAGTTCTAAACACCTGGTTTACCTTCCATTATCTTTTCCTTATGTGAATTCAACCCCTAATCTCCAAATTCACGTCGATCTAGAAAACCCTAATCTGCTGATCTCGTCAAGTGTGGACTTGTCCGGTCCCTAGCGGACTAGTCCGATCTTTCTGGTTAAATTGTGTTGAATTAATTCTAAAATTTGATCTAATCGACCCCAAACCTGTATAAACTTGTTAAAATCTATTAGAGCTAGTTAGTGATCATTAAAAGCAATCTAGTGTCAAGTTCTACCTTGCATTGCATCAATCATGCATGTCATGTCATATTGAGTAATATTTGTGCACTCTTTGATTGTGTTTCTTGTCTTGTATGTTTATTGTGTGGATTAGACGGATTTGCGCTAGAGAGTGCCACGGAGGATCTACAACATCAAGAGTTTGAAGGCTTTGACCCTAATCAACAGCAAGAGCAAGGCAAGTGTCCTTGAAGCATATTGATCCTGTTTTTTTTTAAATAAATGTTTTGTTTGCAAAACTGCATGCTTGTGTCAAATTGATGGGAAATCCTATGGTAGGAAGTTTACTAGATTTGCTAAACCACCCTTGTCACCTGGAATTTATGGTAGAGAGTCGGGAAGGGTTTTTACCTTTTTGCTTCACTTAATCAACTGGGATGGGAAACAACTATATCACTCAATTTAATTATGCATGGATGAGATTATGGTTAACATGAACTGGTTAAACATGGTATGGTAATGGATGATCTAAGCAAGCCTGGTATGTGGATGGGTTGGATGTTATGGTGGTTTGCTTTCTTTAGATCTAAGGACCGGTTCATGCGAGAATAAGCCAGGACTACAGTGCCACCACGAGGCCAAGTATGGGTGCGGCGTAGATGATTAATTAGGGCTTTGCTAGTGCTGTTTGGACCATTGTGGATGCTCGGGGAAGGGGTAGTCGGATTGGGTTTGTTGATGATTGGTGGGACTACCCTGTGATCCGAATGGCTCAAGAGGGGGCCCTTGGTTGAAGATGTGCTCTGCGGGAGACATCGCCACCGGTGAAACCTCAGTGGGGTCTAAATAAGCTAGTAATCCCTTTGTAAAGGCATTTTGTGATCTCTTGGCCACACACCAACGGAAGTGTGTAATGTGACCGACGGGTCATGGGCAAAAGGGAGGTTCTTAGTCGCCGAAAGGTGATGAAATCACGAACACATGGGTAAAGAGGTACAAACTCTGCAGAGTTAACTAAAACTATCATGATAGCCGTGCTTCCGGTTATGAGCACCTGGACAACTTCCATGATTAGAGGGAAATTGGAATTTGGGATGGCTATGGTTTGGTAATGGTTATGGTTGATATTATGGTTATAGTTATGGTTATGGTTATGGATGGAATTATGGTTTATGACATTGATTATGGTTATTGGTAATGGTGAATTATGGACTGGTATTGTTGTGGTTACATGGTTTATGATGGGTTTACTTCACATAAATATGATACATTACTTTTCCAAATGGTTTTACTGTACTTTTCAGCACTTAGCCATTATTATTGTCGTCATTTGAATCAGCCACATGTCATACTTTCCACACTTGTTGAGTACGACATGTACTCACTCTTGCAATTCCCCCCCCCCCAACAGTTGCAGGTCAGGATTGGGAGTTTAATGGCGATAATGCGGAGTTCTTGGCCGTGTCTACCGTCAGCTTTGCCTGTGGTGTTGATTGGATCTGCGCATGCATACCCTGTCGCTTATGTTGCATAGTTGCTTAGTTTGCTTAATTAGTTTATTTCCGCTGCATTAGTTGAACTTGTCATTAATATTCATTGGAGCTTGGATTCGAGGATAATATGGTTTGTGTAATAAAATTTGGTTAATTAATCTTGTCTTGTGGTAATTTTCTGTATACTCTTTTGTGATTGCACTCGTGTATGTGTGATGAACATCCTGGGCACACATATGCGTTAGCTTGGTTCATTTTCGGAACCGGGCGTCACAGGGCCCTTGGTTGAAGATGTGCTCAGTTGGAGGCATCGGCACTGGTGAAATCTCAATGGTTTCGTACGTACTAGTGGTCCCATTGTAAAGGCTATTTTGTGATCTCTTGGCCATACACCAAAGGAAGTGTAATT
The DNA here is from genome assembly GCA_036927565.1 of Tuctoria greenei. Lineage (NCBI taxonomy): Eukaryota > Viridiplantae > Streptophyta > Magnoliopsida > Poales > Poaceae > Tuctoria > Tuctoria greenei. The sequence goes on from JAYESD010000001.1 coordinate 205,947,999, forward strand.
GGCATAAGGGAGGTTCTTTAGTCGCTGACGGGTGATGAAATCACAAACACGTGGGTAAGGTGGTACAAACTCTGCAGAGTATTAAAACTATCATGATAGACGTGCTCCCAGTTAAGAGCACCTGGATGACCTACATGATTAGAGGGGTTTTGGATTGGGATAGTTTGGTACTGGTTATGGGATGGTATTATGGTTTGTGGCAATGGATATGGTTATTGGTAATGAGAAATCTGGAATATGGATGATGGTAATAAAATATGGAATGGTATTATGATAAATACTTGGTTTATGATGGGTTTTACTTCACATACATACAATATATTGCTTTTCAAATGTTTTAATGTACTTTCAGCACTTAGTCGTTATTATATTCATCATTTGTCTCAGCTACATGTCATACTTTCCCACACTTGCTGAGTACGACATGTACTCACCCTTGCAATTCCTCCCACCAATAGTTGCAGGTAAGGATTTGGAGTATCACGACGTTAATGCGGAGTTCTAGGCCGTGTCTGCCATCAGCTTGCCTGTGGTTTGATTGGAGTTGTGCCATATACCCTTTTCTTAGCTGCATAGTTGGTTTATTTAGTTTATTTCCGCTGCATTAGTTCAAACATGTCATTTGTAATCATTTGAGCTGTAATTCGAGGATATTATGAATTGTGTAATAAAAGTGCTTAATTAATCTTGTTCTGTGGTAATTTTCTGTATATCCTTCTGTGAATGCACTCGTGTATGTGTGTTGAACGTCCTGGGCACACATATGCGTTCACTTGGTTTATCTTTCGGAACCGGGTGTCACAAATTGGTATGAGAGCCACAGGTTGACCGTAGGATGCAGCCTAGATAGAATGGACACATTATAGCACATAGGAGCACTAAGGAATCGATCGTGTTTTTGCTTGGTGTGCTGATTGCTATGTATTGCTGCTCGTGTTCTTAGTAGAGGATTTTGGGATGCTTCAGCATTGCCATGTCCACATAGGCTAGTATAGGTAGTTTCTTAGTTTCATATACTGTGATGCATATAGTTGGGAATGTTTTCTAAATTCTTATCTCTTGCTTTTCTTCAGATGGTGAGGACTCGCAACCAGGGGGATGCCAATGATGAGTAGGAGATCAATGGGGCACCTCAAAACAACAATGGACAAGGACTTGCTCAGGGAGCTACCAACCTTGAGCAACTATTGGCTATGCAAAACCAGCTCATGCAGACCATGATACATACTATGGGACAGCTGCAGGCTGGCAACAACAACAACCAGCCCCACATGCCTCCACCGCCACCCCCACCCCCTCATAACCGATTGGGAGAGTTTATGATAACCAGGCCCCTGACTTTTGCTCAAGTTGCTGACCCTATGGATGCTGATGATTGGCTCAAGTCCGTGGAAAAGAAACTTGCAATAGTTCAATGCAGCGATCGGCAGAAGGTGCTATTCGCATCTAATCAACTTGTTGGATGTAACACCCTCATTTTCATCCATCTTGCACTGCATACATTCTTAAACACGTTTAGCATTAAGCAACATAAAAAGAAACAAGTTTAAAATGAATTAGAAGGAAACCAGCACTTAGAAGCCTACATAAGTACAGACTTGTCCGGTTTGTACCCCAGACTAGTCCGGTTTCCCCCTATGATGACCCTTCGGACTTGTCCGTTTTTGCTGTTGTTGGTACCCTGCATACCAAGTACCCCATGATACTGCAAGAAAAGCTAAGGAGTTCCACCAGTCCGAGTTGAAGACCTCCAAAGGTTCCACATGTTACACAGCACTGGACCCGCCTCCCTCATTTGGGTAGCTCCGACATCACCACGTGTAATACAAGGTCCGACCTTGCTCCCTTCATCGGGATGCTATGGGCTTGACACGTGCCCTGTGACTCCGGACCTTACTCCCAGTAGAGGGAAGCTCCAGTGCTGCCACATGTATAATGGCTTCGGACTTGCCTCCCCACAAGGGAAAGCTCTGGAGCTGCCATGTGTCGAGCCTTCGGACATACAACAACAATGGGAAGACTGGCTGATCTCCAACGGCATGAACATTCAATGGATAGTTAAAGCTACAGTTACAACACCTAATTACATGTCATTAATACTATAATAATAACACACGATCAGTGGACCGTTAATAGTGGTAACACCATCATTAAGGCACGTTATTACACTCTTAATCATGCTTAATACTCGTAGAACGTCTATTGGGCTATTAACTATGCAAGAGCCACATGTCGGGCCAGACAAGTGATGTAACAGCCAACCCTTGAACAATAAAAGGGCTGCACCACATGATACATAGGGGATATGAACGCAACCAAGCTCACACGCTCACAAGCACTAAACACTCATACATTCATATAACAAACATCCCGTGGAGTAGGGTGTTACGCTCAGGCGTCCCGAACCACATAAAATCATCACGTCACCATCTTGTTCGTAATTTCACGCTCACCCCAACCAATCAAGAACCTTAGCGGGCTACGATCTAGTAGTACCAGGGGAAGTGTCGATCGCACACCTTGACATTTGGCGCGCCAGGTAGGAGCAGTCCTGAGATTTCAAGATGGTGAACTCCGCCACGTGATCTCCCAACGGCAACGCTGAGAAACCTACTTGATGGAATCCTTCCAATGAGCAACAGCCGACGGGTGCTTTTGTCCCGGCGGGCGTCGTGCCACCACCACCACCATCTGCTCTGGCTAACAATGCCGGATAGTAGGATGGGGTCTCAGAGTCGGTCACAGCATCGATGCACAACAACCCTAAGAACGCGCTAATTGGTGCGCGTACTCTTCTCCAACGCCCACCGTCGCAAGGCGCACCTCAAGGTGCCATGGAGCAGTGGCGTGCTGAAGTGGAACATCTGGTTGTAGCTACAACTGATGGCCTCAGCAACAAGGTCCTGCCCCTTCAGAGCAGGCACCTTCTCAGCGCAGGACCTTGTCCAGAAGGCTTGGTCCACACGCATCACAACACCAGAGATGTGTTGTGTCTTAATAGGCGACGTCGCTGCCCTCCAGTGCGCGTCGCACTCACACCGCTTCGAGACTCTCGACGCACGATTTGCGGTCGGAGCTCGACCACCATTGCACACAGCAGGATGGTCGCGTCCACATTGAGCATGCTTGCGAAAGGCAGGGGGATTTGGAAAACCCTCCTCCCATGGGAGTAGGAGGCGGCTGTTCAGCCCTGGCCATGCACCTGCGCATGGTCCACTGGCCTCAGAAGTTTCGGCCTCATCTGCCAGAAAAATTCGACGGGACTGTCAACCCCACCGATTTTCTCCAAATATACTCCACCGCCATTTTCGCGGCGGGACTCAATGAGGATGTGATGGCCAACTACATTCCGGTGGCTCTGACTAGGACAGCCAGGTCTTGGTTCATGAGTCTCCCGCCTGACTCCATCAATAGTTGGGCTGAGCTATGCCAATAGTTCACATCCAACTTCGAGAGTTCTTACACCCGACCCGGCACTGAACTAGATCTTTTTGCTGTATAGCAAAAGTCGGGAGAATTGCTGTGACCTTTCATCCGTCAGTTTTCTCAGGTACGAAATACTATCCCTTCCATCTCCAATGATTCAAACATCGTGGCAATCAGACAGGGTTTCAGAGACAAAAAGATGCTGGAGAAGTTGGCGACGAAGAAGTCATCAGCATCACGGAGCTATTCAGCCTGGCTGACAAGTGCGCCCGGGTCGCAGAGGGCCGGGAAATGCATTCCAATCCAGCTTCGGAGGCTAACAAAAAGTCCTCCAAAGCTAGAATGGTCCGGTGTTACTTGGTCCAAGGAAATTGCTTACTAGAATGATCGACCGATGTAACACACACTTCCACATCAGATGATCTGGTGTAGACCCAAGACAAAGGTCTTTTTCTGCTGCAGAGCCAACTCGACCAATGTAGTGTTTTCTGGATACATCAAATGATCCGGTGAGTTGATTTTGTCTGCTTCGAGTTGTTCTAAGTGATTCTTTTGGAATTTTTCCAAGTGACCTCTTAGACATTTGTTTGAAAAGTTCTTCTGATGACGACTAAGTCTCGTGTGCTGTCAATTTTGATGGAATAATTTTGACATATATGTTTTTCTTTTCACTCTTCATGAAAATTGATTGACCTCGTAAAATAGTTTGTTGAGGGGTCTCCAATTGTATCTAATGAGCAGTAGATGATATAAATATAGAGTCCATTAAGTGTGATGAGTTATATGAGAGACCTTGCATCTACAAACTCATTAGTGATATCCAACAGTTGTCATTAATCACCGAAACCATACCTTATGGGTGCCTAGATGCTTTCACCATGGCATCCACCAAGGGTCGTAGGTGCTGCAGGAAGCTCTGAGCAACCTAGCACGCAAGACTCAGAAGCTCAAGTTAGCCTCTTCTTGCACGCCTCTCCTGCACGCTGGTCAGTAAAGCCTTACGGTATGGTTTCTACTGGCCTACATCACTCCAGGATGCAGTCGAGTTGGTAAAAAAAGTGTGAAGTGTGCCAGTTCCACGTGAAACAAATTAACACTTTGGCTCCGTCACTGCAAATGATACCTCCTACATGGCCATTCGCTGTGTGGGGGATGTACATTTTGGGAACTTTCCCAAAAGCCATCGGAGGTTACAGGTTCCTGTATGTCGCCATCGACAAGCTCACCAAGTGGCCGGAAGCTACTCCAGTTGTGACAATCAACAAGCAGTCTGCTATCAAGTTCTTGAAGTCAATTGTCTGCAGATTTGAAGTTCCGAACAGAGTCATCACTGACATTGGAACCCAATTCACTAGTGCAACATTCCAATAGTACTGCAAAGACCTCGGCATACAAGTCAGCTACACATCAGTAGCTCACCCAGCAAGTAATGGACAAGCCAAGAGAGCAAACACAAAATATTGAGAGGACTCCAGACGTGCACGTATGAGCGCCTGAAGAAACACGATGCCAACTGGATTGAAGAGCTTCCGTCCACACTGTGGGCGAGCAAGACAACACCTAGCCACTCAACTGGAGAGACCCCCTTCTTCCGGGTGTACGAAGCTGAAGCGGTCCTTCCTCCAGAGATCACCATGGGGTTGCTCCGAGTCCGGACCTTTGATGAAGCCACGCAGGACCAGCTCCGGCGTGAGGACCTCGACCTCGTTGATTTGGGAAGGTGCCAAGCAGCTGTTCGAAATGCACATTATCGCGAGGCGCTCCTGCGCTATCATCAAAGTCATGTGCGTAACCGACAGCTCGAGGAAGGCAATCTGAGGCTGCAAAGAATACTAACTCATGAAGGGATGAACAAACTTTCACCTAGCTGGGAAGGTCCCTTCCGGGTGATCAAAGTTTCCCATCCCGAATGCGTTTGCTTGGCTACTGAGGATGTGTCCCCGCTTTCCAATCCTTGGAACATCAAGCACCTCCGTAAGTTTTATGCTTAGTTACACGGAGGTGAGTCTGTAATTACACACAATGCAAAGTCATAGAGTCTATACACAGAGTTGGGTAGGTCCCCCGCGAGAACATCCAGACTCCTTTGGGAGGGTCTGGGCAGTTCAAGCAACATTTAACTCAGTCCCTATACCTAAAGTGTGGCTTACCTACTGTGGGTTAGAAAAAGATGTGTAGCACACTTAGAGGACATGTTAAGAGCTTGTGCTTTGAAGCATGGGAAAGGTTGGGACAAGAGCTTGCTGTATGCGGAATTCTCATATAACAATAGTTACCAAGCAAGCTTGAAAATTCATCCTATGAAGCACTATATGGAAGGAAGTGTAGGACACCCTTGTTTTGGAGTGAGACTAGAGAAAATCAAGTGTTTGAACCTGATATGTTGCAAGAAGCTGAGAAACAAGTCCAGATTATTCATGAAAATTCAGGGCTGCCCAATCGAGACAAAAAGGCTATGCGGATAATAGGCGATGAAACTTAGCTTTTCATGTGGGAGACTTCGTTTATCTCAAAGTGTCACCTATGCGAGGTCACAAGTGGTTTAATGTTAGAGGCAAGCTAGACCTCGATACATTGGGTCGTCCATGATTTTGGACAAAAGAGGAGAAATAGCATATAAGTTGGAGATGCCAGCTCACTTATCAGATGTTCATGACATCTTTCATGTTTCCCAGCTCAAGAAGTGCTTGAGAGTGCCGAAAGAGCAAGTTCCAATGGAAGAATCGGAACTAGAGGCAGATTTGACTTATGCCGAGCAACCAGTTAAAATCTTGGAAACCAAGGAGGGAGTCACAAGGAACATGGTGATTCGATGGTGTAAAGTACAATGGAAGCATCATACAGAATCGGAAGCAACTTGGAAACTAGAAGATGATCTCAAGAAAAAATTTCCCTATCTTTTTCCTTCTACGTCGAATCTCGAGGACGAGATTCATTTTTAAGGGTGGTAGGTTTGTAACACCCCCGTTTTCATCCATCATGCATTGCATAAATTCTGAAACACGTTTAGCATTAAGCAGCATAAAAAGAAACAAGTTTAAAATGAATTAGAAGCAAAACAACACTTAGATGTCTGCATACATACGGACTTGTCCGGTTTGTACCCCGGACAAGTCCGATTTCCCCCTCTGATGCCCCTCCGGACTTGTCCGTTTTTCTGCAGACTAGTACGATTAAGTCTTTGTTCCATTCCGGACATGTTCGTGATTGAGTGCAGACTAGTCCGATATTTGGTCCGGTTTTCGAATAAGTTGTCAAATCCTCAGACTTGTTTGATCTGTGTTGGACTTGTCCGTTTTCCTCTTTGGACAAGATTGGACTTGTCCGGACCTCCTACTAGACTTATCCGTTTACGTCTCTGTCCAACATCGGACAAGTCCGATCCCCTAGCTGACTTGTTCGGTGTTCCCGATTCGGATTTGATTTTTTCCTCCATGACTTGTGTTTGGGTATTGACCTTAATTGTTCCTAAGAACGTCGTGCTTAACTTCTGTGGAGCCAATGTGGGACCCCACACCGGCCTCCACCCTCCCTAAAATTGACCTCCATTGAAACCCTAGCCCTCCACCCCTATATAAGTAACCAAACAACCTATTTTCATCTCTCCTTGCCACTTTTGAATCACACCCAAACCCTAGCTCGTGGATAGCCGCCGCCAAGGAGGGAGAAGGAGATCTCGAGCAAGAAGAAGAAGAGGAGGAAATAAAAGAGGATCAAGTAATCATGATCTCCATCAACTTTGCGTTCTTCATCGCCAATTCACCTTCAACTCTTCATCATCAACCCTAGATTGTCAAGATTCAAGTTTCATCGTCAATTCTTGATCTTTGGAGTTCCAAACACGTGGTACACCTTCTACTTTCTCATTCCCACGTGAATTCAATCCCAATTCTCCAAATTCTCGTAGATCAAGAGAACCCTAACTTGCTGGTTCTGGCCAGAGTGGACTAGTCCGGCCCTAGTACCGGACTTGTCCGACCTCTGAATCTGAATTGTGCTGAATTAATTCCAAATTGACTCGAATGAATTCCAAACCCGTCCAAACTTGTTAAAAACTATGAGAACCAGTTAGTGAACATTAATAGAAACTCATTAACAAGTTTTGCTTTGCATTTGCATTAATCATGCATGGCATGACCTATTGAGTAGTATATGAGCACTTATTGACTGTAATTCTTGTCTTGTATGTTTATTGTGTGGTTTAGATGGATTTGCGCTAGAGAGTGCTACGGAGGACCTCAAACACTAGGAATTTGAAGACTTTGACCCAAACCAAGCCCAAGAGCAAGGCAAGTGTACTTGAACATAATGATCCTATTTTTAAATGGTTTGTTTGCAAAACTGCATTGCTTGTGTCAAATTGATGGGAAACCCAAGATAGGAGTTTACTAGTCTTGTTTTACCACCCTCGTCTATTGGGATACATGGTAGAGAGGTGGGAAGGGATTTTACATTTGCTTTGCTTAATTAATTGGGATGGGAAAACAACTATATCATTTAATTATGCATTAATTAGATTATGGTTAATATGAACAGGTTAATATGACATGGTAATGGGTGATCTAAGCAAGCATGGTATGTGGATTGGGTTCGATGTTATGGTGGTTTCGCTTGCTTTAGATCTAAGGACCAGTTCGTGGAGTGACCATCCAGGATTTACAGTGCTACCATGAGGCCAAGTATGGGTGCGGCATAGCTGATTAATTAGGGTATTTCTAGTATTGCGTGGATCATTTGGCGCACCAGGGAAGTGGAGTCGGATTGGGTGTGGATTTGTGGCAGGAATCCCTAAGATCCGAATGGAACAAGAGGGGGCCCTTGGTTGAAGATGTGCTCAGTTGGAGGCATCACCACCGGTGAAACCTTAGTGGGTCTATACATGCTAGTAATCCCTTTGTAAAGGCTATTTTGTGATATCTTGGCCACACACCTAAGGAAGTGTGAGACGGCATAATAGAGGTCTCATAGTCATCGAAAGGTGATGAAATCACGAACACGTGGGTAAAGTGGTACAACTTCTGCAGAGTGTTAAAAACTATCATGATAGTCGTGCTCCCGGTCATGAGCAACCTGGACCCTCACATTATTAGAGGGAAACTTGGGATAATTCGTTATGGTTATGGTATTGGTACTGGTATGGTTATGGACATGGATGATGGTGATGGTAATAATCTGGAATACTGGTAATGGATATTGAATATGGTTTTGTATTATGCTAATCATGTGGGATATGATGGGATTACTTCACATAGACATAGTATAATGCTTTTACAAGTTTTAAATGTGCTTTTCAGCAATTAGCCATTGTTTATTATGATGCCTTGTTTAAGCTACATGTCATACTTTCCACACTTGTTGAGTACGACATATACTCACGCTTGTAGTTCCCCCACCAATAGTTGCAGGTTAGGATTGGGAGTATCACGATGTTAATGAGGAGTTCTAGGTTGTGTGCTTTCGTCAGCTTGCTTGTGGTGTTGCTTGGAGCCGCGCTACCCTATCTGTTTAGCTTGCTTATTTCGTTTAGCTCATATTTAGTTTATTTCCACTGCGTTAGTTCAAAATTTTCATTAATAATCATTAGAGCTTGTATTCGAGGATATTATGAACTCTGTAATAAAAGTGGTTAATTAATCTTGTGTTGTGGTAATTATCTTTTTATCAATTGTGAATCACCCGTGTATGTGTATTGAACATCCTAGGCTCACATATGCGTCATGCTTGGTTCTTTTATCAGAACCAGGTGTCACACTGGAGCAGTTGCCGATTCGTGAGATTCTTTGTACAATGCCCGTGAGAACCATGAGATGATTACTTGGGCTGAATTCAAGGAGGGCTTCCATTCTCATTATGTGCGCGAGGGTGTTATGATCTTGAAGAGGCAAGAGTTTGAAAAGATAAGGCAAGGAAGGTCAAGCGTGAGTTAATATCTCAATAAGTTCACTCAACTTTCAAGGTATGTGCCTGAGGATGTGAGCTGGGATAGCCAAAAACAATACTTGTTCATGAGGGGCTTGAACAATGAGATCCAGGTACAATTGCTGAATTGTGATTATGTCAACTTCTAGAAGCTAGTGGCCAAAGCAATTGTTGTGGAGAACAAAGTCCATGAGAAGGAGCTAGATAACAAGAGGAAGGCGCCATATCAAGGACAACAACAAGGAAGCCGTGTGCGCCCTCGCTTTGCACCACCCAACGTGCCTTATTACAGCTCTTATACGCCTATACACCGCCCTGGTTATGCATCGTGCCTAGCACATTTTGTGCACCAATTCCCTGTCATGCAAGAACCTAGGCCTCCAATGCCTTTTGCAACTTGTGCCAAACATGTTGGTGTAAATATTCAGAATCAAGTTCGTCCCAATAATTCTGGTGCAACTAAGAAGTGCTATACATGTGGAGAAGCAGGACACTTTGCAATTCAATGTCCTAAGTCAGGCCTTCGTCAAGGAAGCAATGCTCCAAGAAAAAACCCAAGACCCAATGGAGGACAACCACAAGGAAACCGTGGACAACAGAATTTTGCTTGTGGCAACGTGAACCATGTCTCTACGGAGGAGGCTCAACAAGCGGATGACGTGGTTATTGGTATGTTTCTCGTAAACTCCAACCCGGCAACTATGTTATTTGATTCTGGAGCATCACATTCATTCATTGCATCGAAATATGTTGCCAAGTATAGTTTGCCTATCTCTCATATGATGTATACTCTATTGGTTAAGTCTCCTGGAGGAAAGATGAGGACAAATATAGTATGTCCAAAAGTAAGCCTTAGAATAAGGGGGTAGACTTGTTTGCTAACCTCATTGTTTTGGATTCTCAAGGATTGGACATTATACTTGGTATGGACTGGTTGAGGAAGCACAATGGAGTCATTGAATGTGCCACAAAGACTGTGAAGTTGACCAATGAGGAAGGGATCACCATAGAATTTGAAGCATCTCAACATGCACCAAAGCAATTGGAGATAAACCACATGGACGGTGCCGCAATTGAGGAGATTCCAGCGGTGTGCGAATTTTTGGATGTGTTTCCAGATGAGTTGCTAGGTATGCCACCTGATCGAGACATTGAATTAATACCTAGAATTGCACCTATAGCTAAGAGGCTATATAGGATGCCTCCTAAGGAGTTAGCAGAGCTCAAGAAGCAAATTCAAGAGCAACAAGAGAAGGGTTTTATTCGCCCAAGATCTTCACCTTGGGGAGCACCTGTCCTTTTTGTGGATCAGAAGGATGTATCAGAAAGGATGTGTGTGGGTTACCGAGCTCTCAATGAGGTGACCATCAAGAACAAGTACACCTTTCCACACATAGAAGACTTGTTTGATCAGATGAAGGGTGCTTGTGTCTTCTCCAAGATCGATTTGAGGTCGGGATACTTTCAAATGATGATTAGACCATCGGACAAACCAAAGACAGCTTTTCGGGATATGGATCTTATGAGTATACAGTTATGTCATTTGGATTGACAAACGCACCTGCCTACTTTATGTACCTCATGAATAAGGTCTTCATGGAGTATTTAGATAAGTTTTTAGTTGTGTTCATTGATGATATTATGATCTACTCTAAGAGTGAAGAGGAGCATGAGGAACACTTGAGGCTCACCTTGCAGAAATTGAGGGAGCATCAATTGTATGCCAAGTTCACCAAGTGCCAGTTTTGGTTGAAAGAGGTGTCATTTTTGGGTCATATCATCTCTGGAGGAGGAGTATCGGTTGACCTAGGAAAAGTGAGAGATGTGCTAAAATGGGAGCCACCGCAGAATGTAAAGGAGATCCAGAACTTTCTTTGAATGGCTGGATATTACCGTCGATTTATCAAGGACTTTTCCAAAATAGCCAAGCACATGACTGAATTATTAATGAAGGGGAAAGCGTTTCAATGGACTCAAGCTTGTCAGGATGGTTTTGAGGAGCTTAAGAAGAGGTTAACCACCGCACCTGTGTTAGTTTTGTCGGATGTGAGCAAAAGCTTCGATATATATTGCGACGCATCAAGACAAGGACATGGAGTGTGCTCATGCAAGATGGTCAAGTGGTAGCCTATGCACAAAGACAATTGAAGAAACATGAGCAGAATTATCCAACAAATGAGACATTACATCCTTGGACATAGGTGTCAAATTTATACGGATCACAAGAGTTCAAACTATATTTTCACATAAAGGGATATGAAATTGAGGCAACGAAGATGGTTGGAGCTCATCAAGGACTATGATGTGGGTATTAACTATCATCCAGGGAAGGCTAATGGCATGGCCGATGCTTTGAGTCGGAAATGAGTAAGTCATCAGCTCACAGTTTGGGAATTGCCATTCGAGTTATGTAAGGAGTTTGAATGGTTGAATCTTGGATTTGTGAATGAGATAGGGATAATGGAATTAAATCTGACCTTGGAGAACGAGATTCAAGAGGGTCAAACAAAGGATGAGGAAATCCAAGAGATCAAGGAAAGGACCCAAGAGGGGAGAGAATTCAGGTTTGATGAGGATGACCATGTGTTGACGGCTCCTAAGATATACTAACATATCATCCCCGGCAATGGCACCAGAAATGCTTGTTGGTATTTCTTATGCACCATTAACTAAACATGTCCAACTGATGTGTCAAAAATGCTTGTTAATGGTTCTATTGGATCAGAGTGAATTCCGCAAGCGCACGGAGATATCATTGTAGCATTTCCCATTAAGAGTATTCCCGTGGGTGTCATTTATTTGATCCCAAATGAAGGCAGAGAAGAGATATAACAATCATCAAGTGGAAAGGGTAGAAAGGTCTAGGTAAGAATTTAGTAAGGATGGATAAAATAATAGTGGATAGTGTGACACACACAAAAGCTTTCAAGTCTAAAAGGGGTAAGAGGATCCTAGATGTTAGTTAAGGTTGAGAGTTATGGAGGTACTCCTACTATGCTCTATTGTACATATACATAGCCTAAACTAATTATCCATAAGCTAGATCAATAGTGAATATGTATGCTATGTGGTTCAACCCATCGGGCACGGGCTTACCCCTAGCAATACTAGGGCGACTCCCGCCAGGAGCCTGTTGCATAGCCGAACGTGGAGGATTACAAAGGACAGATAGGGATGTCACCACCTACTGCCTAACTCTTCAATCCGTGGGTCTACGAGACATCCAATGCTACTTAGCTATCCTAGAACCATGCTAGCATATTAAGTAATTACCTTAAGAGCCTAGGCACAATCCATCTTACGGCAATGAATTGAATCATCATGGAACCAATGTTGATACACAACATAATTATCCATACTAACCTAGTTATGTTATAATTAACTAGACTATAGTGGGGGTCTATAGGTTCTATGATAATGAGATAAGTTCATGATGAAATAGTCATAGAAGCTATACCTCCCACATGCATGGATTCCACAATCAAACAAGAAACACTTTGCCCAAGTATATGTATAAGTAGAGACTAAAGATACTATCTTTATTATGCATAATTCACAAATACAAGAAAGAATACATGAGTCATACCTTTCCAAATGTAGGATTGGGAAGAGAGAGACTCCTTACTCCTTTCCCAATTTGGACTTGGGACTAGAGACTCCCCTCTCTACAACCTAACTCCTCTAAGACTGTGGATGATAGTCTATACAATAGAGATGAAGCTCAAGTGGTTCCCGCCACCAAAAGCGCGCGAATCAGTCGTCATTGACTCCAGGGAGCCGGGAGGAGCCAACACGTGGAAGTTGACCGCGTTTGGCGCTAGGACAAGGTCAGCCGAACCCCTGGTTCGGCCGACCTGGTCAGGGCTCCAACCGGCCCATACTTCCTCCGGGTGGCTGCCAGGTGGGTCCCATTGACTGATATTGGTGCTACACCGTTGGATGGCCTCGGATACTTCTGTTTGTGGGCCATTTGATCCATGTGGTGTCACATGTCATCGCCTGATTGGCTGGGATGATATTTTATAGGATTGCTCCCCATACTTTTCCTCAATTCCTGTATAAATATCTGCATACACATATTTCTTTAATTACAAGTGGAAATAGGTCAAGTAGAAAGGTGACGTGTGCAAGAAATGATCAATCCTTCACATTATTGAGTTATATTAATGGCTGAAATTGGTATATAACAGCCGTCAACAAACTCCCCCAAGCTTATCCTTTGCTTGTCCCGAGCAAAGTCAAGACTTAAGGTTGATGATCAGGAGTTGCTACAATGTTCTACCTTTCAAAAGTACCAAGTGCACAACAAAATACTCTACCTAGTATTGCAAAAAGTGGCTATGGTACTTCACCCTTCTTAAGTCATTATGGGGGTTATGCCTTCTCCTATTCATGGGTAATTGATAGATAGAACAGCAAATGGAGCAAGCATAGCCTAGATATCAAGTTCTACTTATATTCCGGAGAGATTCAAATTAGATTATAAGTACCTCAATTGATTCTCTCAATCACTCCATTGTGTATAGTGGAAATATGTCCTCACCAAGGCATTATGCCTATACTATTCCTACTCTTTGAATATGGCTTGTATGTGGAGCTTGGTAGGGGAAGTAGTAGGCATATTTGCAACACATAATATTGCTAAGACAAAAGAGCAAGCCTTAGGAGAAATCAATTCAAACTTTTGAATCAAGACTTGTGCATGTGTGATGGAATAGAGGTGGATGTGGAAACATCAAGATGACTCCTTTTGATGTGGACTCTCTTTTTTGTAAGGATGAAACATGGCTACCCATTTTTTTATGCTTATGGAGTAAGCATATTTTTTTCATTTTTTCTCATGCTTATGATATAAGCATGCATTTTCTTTTTTTTTCTTGTAGCCATGTCTTCTACTCCTTTTTATGCAATAACTCGAAGAGAGTGCCAACTATGAATAGCATGGAGTTTCTCTTTTTAATGTGGAATGGTGGATATGATGGAATTTTACTTCCTTCTAGTGTAGAAGTATAGCATGTGCAAGTGAAGTCTAGAATTCAAAAAGAATTGAATGATTTATCACATAGGTATATACTAGTTTGACTAGGCTCAATGTGAAAGCAAATAGCATATGCATAAGTTGTTGTCTATGTATGAATATCATATGGCTTTGGTAGGCCTTTCCAATCAAATGAGGGAAACTTAAATCTTGATAGAATTTCTCCGAAAATCTAAGTTCCACTTTCAAAATAGTAATAGCAGCCCTATTACTAATTCAAATCTCCCAACAACCTAGAAGTAGATTAAGCTTTTGCTACACACAATTTCTAAATCAAGGCAAAGTTAATTTTATCAATTTAAGCAATATTCGGAAGGTAGCAAGTTGTAAACTAGGGACTTAGGAAAAAATAAAATATAGCAACTATTCATCATTTCATCGATGTGAATTCTAAATCATTCTTACCGCACATCTTTATTTGATAAGCAAAGCAAATATAAGTTCCTATTTTTATGTTTTTTTAGATGCATGGTGGGTGGTGGATGAATGGACAGTAAATATGCAATGGATGAAATAAAAAATGCAGTGGGTGTGATACAAGTTACCTCAAGTGGGGGTCCTCCCCCAAGCTTGTTCTTCAACTACCACCGTGATAAGGGTTGAACCCTTGATGACGGAAGTACGCTGCAAGATCGGCTTGTTGTTGTTGTAGCGCCGTGTTGAAGTTGGTGAATTGAGCATCCATGTGTTGTTGCCAATCCTGGGTACCTTGAACATGCTCTTGGAGTGTGCTGTAGATGTCACCCATTCTCACTTCAAGTTTTCCCATATGTCTAGT
This sequence comes from Tuctoria greenei, assembly GCA_036927565.1. Classification (NCBI taxonomy): domain Eukaryota; kingdom Viridiplantae; phylum Streptophyta; class Magnoliopsida; order Poales; family Poaceae; genus Tuctoria; species Tuctoria greenei. Next base: position 205,963,160 of record JAYESD010000001.1, read on the forward strand.
GAGGTCCGTCATTCCTTGGCTATAGTCATGATGACTTCTAGCCAAAAGGAATGACGTCCTCTCATGGACGTTGGGGGCAAGCTGCTAGAGCTTGAAGTGGATAAGGGTGGATCCCTTTGCCATTCATGCCAAGATGATCCCCCGGCCTCATACGTCGGAGGTTGAGTCCATTCGGGCGCATAACCCATTAGGTTCTCTTCCTCTTAGTATTCATGGACCGGAGAGATTATCGGTGGCATGCCTGTGGCTGCAGCCCTCGCACGATTCCTTGTTACCCTGCCAGAGACATTACTTCTTCTTGCTTCCTCAAGGGGAAGAAGATTAATGGTTAGCCTCCGGCATTTGTACAAATGAAAATCCGGGTTAGGTAACCGAATTTCATTGACAAAGCCGGGATAGAAAAATATCAAGGACCCATCTTGATCATGCTTAAGGGTATGTCCTTGCACTAAATAGTCTTCATCAATTGATTCTCTTTCAGTTTCGATGTATTCAAATGAAGAGTATTTAAGTGCTCCTACCCTATCAGCAATATGAGTAATCAATGAAGTGCATTCTATTGGTCCTGATTTTGAAATGTAATCTAACCATTGTGTCATCATGGCTTTGACTGGAGCAACTTTTATCTTTTTAGTCATGGCAAACAAAATTTTCAATTCATCATCTCGCACAACCCTAACATCTCCCCCAGGGAACATAGTCATAGCCACCCATCTACGCATGAAGCATAAGGTAGGGTTTTGGATGTCTCTATTCCTAGGAGCCCTACATGTGACCTCACTAGTTAGCTCATGCCAAAAACTTTGTTTGTTAAACTTAGGCAAATTGTCTATATCTAGCAAACACAATTTATGGAAGCCTAGGATGCTACCTAATTCTTTCCATAGGATGTTGTATTCTTTTTGAAATAATCTAAAAGCAATACCATCAAATCCTATTCATAGCGCGCAAAGGAATTGGATAGTGAGAAGGTGTGAACATTTCTCCACTATGTGAGGGAAGTCATCAAATCCAATTGCATGCCATGTGGAAAGAAATTCGGAGTCCATACCTATTTTGGAGATCGAATGTGGATCGTGAGCCTTGGTGTGGCGGAACTCACGATCTTGGAGAAGCCTACATGCTTGATCTTCAACTTTGCTTCGTATGTAGAGGTCGTTGTCATGAAGAAGTTGGTGTGGGTTGCTTCTCTCTTCCATGGGAGTGTCCTCACACACACTTCTCCCCCTTGGGCTTGTACCCATGGAAGAGAGGCGTGCACTGGAACCTTCACCACATGGCTTGAGCTTGCAGCCTCCTTCCTCTTTCCAAACAACCTCTTCATGTATTTTTGAGTTCAAAAAGCAAGAACAAAACAAGGCGAGAAAAATCCGAAAAGAAGCAATGTTTCAAAAACAAAACTCTCAGCGAATTTTCTCCTCTTGAAAGCTTGAGTGTAAAATGCAAATGCAAACAAAAGAAAATCTTTTTGGGGATGGATTTGAGCAAGAGTGTTGCAATGAAGAGCAAGAAAAACAAGGTGAGCTAGAGAGTGACTTGGGGAGGTGTAAAATGATGTGTTGTGTGAAGAGAGGTGCTCCTCACGGCCACAATTTATATGGTGCACCCTCCAACAGTCACTTAGGGTTCAAAATATAGCCGTTGGAGGAAGGGGAGCCAATTTGGCTCCACTCCCTGTTTGGCCAACCAGGGGGTTCGGCCGACCTGACAGGTGCCCCCCCTGGTTCCCCTTTACGCAAGTGGCTCCCCAATGACTATAAAGTTAGCACGTTGGTGAAATGCCACATGTGAAGCTCATAGAAATTGTTTTTCAAATAAAAACCATTTTTCAAATCCAATAAAAAATTTTCTTTTGAAATGAAAGAAGGAAAAATGATAGCTAAGAATATAAGATTCTCAACTTGCTAGGAAAAATCAAATATGCAATGGGAAAAAACCAAATGGGGTGGAAAAAGAAAGAAATAAAAATAATGTGGGATAACCACCAATTTAACCTATTGGCGTAGGTCTCACCACCATTCGATGAGATGGACATTTCTCCGTATTCATTTCACATCTGGGCCCGGAGGGATGGGCTTGGATGGCTTGTCTTGCTTCTTCCGCCATTCTTTCTTTGATGGCTTGGTGGAATTTGGCCTTCGGGAAGGTCCAGACGATTCCGTCGCCTTTGGATATTGGCGTGGTCATAATGACAAATTCTCCTCGTAGATTAATCTTCTCATGAATGCAATGAGTGAGTCCACCTTCAGAAGTGTGACTTCGACCTCTCTGATGTGTTTATCATTCGGCCCATACTTGATTCGAATCATGGAGCATTGTTCTGATTTTGGCCAAAAGATAAACCTTTCCACCTTGCCATTGATATGGAAGTGGATTTCTTCAGCTCCCACATGTATGCGAGCTTTGGCAGTGCTTAGGAATGAACGCCCAAGAATGAGTGGTGTATCTTTCTTAGTGTCCATGTATAGCACCACAAAATCCACGGGTATGAAGCAGTTCAAGATCTTTACCAGGTCGTCTTCAGCAATACCCGCTGGATAACGGACTGAAGAGTCAGCCAGTTGTAGCTGCATTGGTGTTGGAGTCAATTCTGTGAAGTTCAGCTGGTCGAACACAACCTTGGGCATCACACTGACACTTGCTCCCAAATCACAAAGTGCCTTGTCAAAGTGGTGAGCCTCAATTGAGCATGAAATGGTAGGACATCCGGGGTCCTTCTTCTTTTCAGGAAGCCTATTGAGGATGGTTGCACTGCAGTCTTCCGTAAGCTTGACGACCTTAGTGGTGGGCAATGGCCATTTGTTGTTCAATATGTCCTTGAGATAGAGAGCATAAGTGGGTATTTGCATCGCATCAATCAAGGGCACATTGATGTGGATCTTTTGTATGATCTAAAAAAAACGGTTGAATTGCTCATCCACTGTTGGCTTCCTTTGTCTGTGAGGGAATGGCAATAAGTTGGTGTCTTCAAAGTTTTTCGCCATTCTCTCACCAAGTAATTCACTTGGTACATCCTCCTTCTCAGGCTCAGTTGTCCTCTTTTCTTGTGTGGGATATGGTGGGTCACAAGTGGTCTTTCCTCCTCTTGTAACCACTGCACTGACGTTCTCCACTTGGGCTTTTGGCTACCCTGGAATTTTGTTGTTTTCTAACGGAGGGACAACTGCAGCAAGTTGTGTCAACTGAGTCTCCAACATCTTGTTGAATCTTAGTTGATTATTGAATGCTGAGGATAGTCCTTCAATCTTTGCATTGATATTCTCTAGGGTCTTGTCATTAGCTGACAGCTTCTTGGATAGGGCCTCGTTGATCTTGAGCTGGCTAATGGCAAGTTCTCTCAAGTTGGGCTGATTTCAAGGGTTGCCATTGTTGTTGTACCCTCCTTGAAATAATGGGCGTTGTTGACCCCACCCTTGACCTCCTGGATGATAGCCATTGTTGTTGTTGAAATTTCCATTGTTGGCGAGGTATAAGGCATCCTCACAAGTTTCTGGGCAATCATTGCCCATATGACCCGTGTCGCCACAGACTTCACACGTGATGTGAGAGTCTAGGGCATAGGCATTGCCACACACTTCACCACTGGCTTGTCCATCAATTTTCTTCATTAGGAGGTCCAATTTTGCAGCAATCATGTCCACCTCCTTCAAGGTGTGCATGCCTCGCTGTCGGGTATGGAGACGCTCATCGTTCCATCCCATGTTGGACACCATCTTCTTAATAAGATCTTTAGCTTTTGGCACCGTCAATGAGAAGAAGGATCCTCCAGCAGCAGCATCCAAATGGTCACGAGCTGATGGGATCAGCCCATTATAGAAATTTTGAATAAGGAGCCAGTCATCCATCCCATGGTCAGGACAGGCTAGGATGTACTCCTGAAGCTTTTCCCATGCCTCGGGAATAGATTCCTTGGGCTCTTGCTGAAAGCTGGAAATCCTTCTACGTAGGGAATTGGTTTTGCCCAACGGGAAGATGGCAAGGAATGCCATAGAACACTTCTCCCAAGTGTCTACAGCACTTCGGTTCGCATAGAACCACTGTTTCGCTCTCCCAAGGAGAGAGAACGGGAACAGTCTCAGACAGACCGCATCCGGAGACACGTCCTTGATCTTAAAAGTGTTGCAGATTTCAAGGAATTGTTGCTGGTGAGCACTTGCATCCTCGTTAGCCTTCCCACAGAATGGGTTGGCTTGCACCATAGTGATAAGGCCAGTTTTGATCTTGATGTTCACATCTCCCATGTTAACAGTGGGCCCAATAGGCACATTGTTATCATAGGGAGTTGAGAACTCACGAAGGGTCTTCTGAACCATTGGCGTTTGGATTGTTGGTGCAAAAATGCTGGCTTGCCTTGCCGCTCGAATTTTCTAAGGAGTAACGACACAGGGTCGGTCTCTCAGAAGAGATTCAGGATCTTCAACAAAAGTTTTCTGGCAGGCGGAAACCAGACATACACTACTCTGTTTTGACATTAAAAATGCGAAAACAAAGAATGGTTATCCTACTAAAGTCCTACCCATAGTTCTATCCTATTCACTCAGTCATGTTATATATCTATTTGCCTTCCCCAGCAATGGCGCCATAAATGCTTGTTGACGGCTCCTAAGATATAGTAACAAATCATCCCCGGCAATGGCGCCAGAAATGCTTGTTGGTATTTCTTATGCACCATTAACTAAACATGTCCAACTAATGTGTCAAAAATGCTTGTTAATGGTTCTATTGGATCATAGAGTGAATTCCGCAAGCGCACGGAGATATCATTGTAGCATTTCCCCTTAAGAGTATTCCCAAGGGTGTCATTTATTTGATCCCAAAGGAAGGCAGGGAAGAGATATAACAATCATCAAGTGGAAAGGGTAGAAAGGTCTAGGTAAGAATCTAGTAAGGATGGATAAAATAATAGTGGAGGTAGTGTGACACACACAATAGCTTTCAAGTCTAAGGGGGGGTAAGAGGATCCTATAGGTTAGTTATAGTTGAGAGTTATGGAGGTACTCCTACTATGCTCTATTGTACATATACATAGCCTAAACTAGGGCGACTCCTACTATCCATAAGCTAGATCAATAGTGAATACTTATGCTATGTGGTTCAACACATCGGGCACAGGCTTACCCCTAGCAATACTAGGGCGACTCCCGCCAAGAGCCTGTGGCATAGTCGAACGTGGAGGATTACAAAGGACAGATAGGGCTATCACCACCTACTGCCTACCTCTTCAATCCATGGGTCTACGAGACATCCAATGCTACTTAGCTATCCTAGCACCATGCTAGCATATTAAGTAATTACCTTAAGAGCCTAGGCACAATCCATCTTAAGGCAATGAATTGAATCATCATTGAACCAATGTTGATACACAACATAATTATCCATACTAACCTAGTTATGTTATAATTAACTAGACTATAGTGGGGGTCTATAGGTTCTATGATAATGAGATATGTTCATGATGAAATAGTCATAGAAGTTATACCTTCTACATGCATGGACTCCACAATCAAACAAGATATGCTTTGCCCAAGTATATGTATAAGTAGAGACTAAAGATACTATCTTTATTATGCATAATTCACAAATACAAGAAAGAATACATGAGTCATACCTTTCCCAATGTAGGATTGGGAAGAGAGAGACTCCTTACTCCTTTCCCAATTTGAACTTGGGACTAGAGATTCCCCTCTCTACAACCTAACTCCTCTAAGACTATGGATGATAGTGTATACAATAGAGATGATGCTCAAGTTGTGTGTGTTGAAGTGAGGGGTATGGGGTCCTATTTATACTAGTGCTGAGGTCGGTTCCTGCCACCAAAAGTGCGCGAATCAGTCTTCATTGACTCCAGGGAGCTGGGAGGAGCCAACACGTGGAAGTTGACCGCGTTTGGCGCCAGGACCAGGTCGGTCGACCCCCCGGTTCAGCCGACCTGGTCAGGGCTCCAAACGGCCCGTACTTCCTCTAGGTGGCTGCCAGGTGGGTCCCATTGACTGATATTGGTGCTACACCGTTGGATGGCCTCGGATACTTCTGTTTGTGGGCCATTTGATCCATTTGGTGCCACGTGTCATCGCCTGATTAGCTGGGATGATATTTTATAGGATTGCTCCCTATACTTTTCCTCAATTCCTATATAAATATATGCATACACATATTTCTCCAAGTACAAGTGAAAATATGTCAAGTAGAAAGGTGATGTGTGCAAGAAATGATCAATCCTTCACATAATTGAGTTATATTGACAGCTGAAATTGGTATATAACAGCCGTCAACACCATGGTACCTTATGGTTTGGAAAAAGGATTGTCGTGCCTAATGTGAAGCATATTCGGGAGACAATATTAAAGGAGGCACATGACTCGCCATACTCAATTCATTCCGGTTGTACGAAGATGTACAAGGACTTGAAGACATGTTATTGGTGGGTCAGCATGAAAAAGGACATAGTTGAATATGTGGCATTGTGTGATGTGTTCCAACGAGTCAAGGTGGAACATCAAAGACCAGCTGGATTATTGCATCCATTTAAAATTCCAGAATGGAAGTGGGAAGAAACCGGGATGGACTTTATAGAGTGTTTATCGTGTACCCAGTACGGTTATGACTTAATTTGGATTATTGTGGATAGGTTAACCAAGTCAGCTCATTATGTTCCTGTCAAGACCACCTAAACCACCATAAAGCTGGCAGGGCTATATATGGAGCATATTGTGTGTAGACATGGAGTCCCGAAGAAAATAGTCTCATATAGAGGTTCTTAGTTTACCTTTAAGTTTTGGCAAAAATTTCATGAAGCATTGGGAACAAGGTTGAATTTCAGTTCAGCATATCACCCTCAAACAGATGGACAAACTGAGAGGACCAATCATATTTTAGAGGATATGCTAAGAGCTTGTGCTTTGAAGCATGGAAGAAGTTGGTACAAAAGCTTGCCATATGCAGAATTTTCATATAACAATAGTTACCAAACAAGCTTAAAAATGTCACTCTATGAAGCACTTTATGGAAGTAAGTGTAGGACACCCTTGTTTTGGAATGAGACAGGAGAAGATCAAGTGTTTGGACCTGACATGCTGCAAGAAAGTGATAAACAAGTACAGATTATTCATAGAAACTTGAGGTTTGCTCAATCATGGCAGAATGGCTATGCGAACAATAGGAGAAGGAAACTAAACTTTGAAGAGGGAGATTTTGTTTACCTCAAGGTGTCACCAATGCGAGGTCATAAGAGGTTTAATGTCAGAGGCAAGCTAGCACATCGATACATTGGGCCATTCAGGATTCTGGACAAAAGAGTAGAAGTAGCATATAAGTTGGAGATGTCAGCTCATCTTTCAAATGTACATGATGTGTTTGATGTTTCCAAGCTCAAGAAGTGTTTAAGGGTACCGGAAGAACAAGTTTCAAAGGAAGAATTGGAACAAGAGACAGATTGACTTATGCCGAGCAACCGGTCAAAATCTTGGAAACCAAGGAGAGGATCACAAAAAACAAGATTATTAGATGGTGTAAAGTTCAATGGAAGCATCACACAGAATCAGAGGCAACTTGGGAGTTGGAAGATGATCAAGAAGGAATTTCCCTATCTCTTCTCTTCCATGTCGAATCTCGAGGGCAAGATTATTTTAAGGGGGGTAGGTTTGTAACACCCTCATTTTCATGCATCATACATTGCATAAGTTCATATACATGTTTAACATTAATCCACATAAAAAGGATTGAATTTAAAATGAATTTAAAGCAAAACAGCACTCAAAAGTTCTGAGAAGTGGGGAATAGTCCGTTTTGGTGCAGACTAGACCGATTTCTCTTTGACCTCCATCATACATGTCCGTTTTTGCTGCGAACTAGTCCGGTTTCGTCTCTATGCAATTTTCGGACTTGTCCGGTCCATTGCGGAGTAGTCCGGTGTCCTGGTTCCTTGAAATTTTGCCAAGTCCCAAGACATGTCCGCACTTGTCTGACATCTAGCGAACTTGTCCGTTTTCCTCTCTGACTAAGTTTACACTTGTCCGATTTGGTCTGAACTTATCCGATTTCTCTCTGACTAACATCAGACTAGTCTGGCCTAGTGCGGACTTTTCCGGTGATCACGATTCTGAGTTGATATTTTGTTCCACGATGTGTTTTTGGGTTTTACCTTAAGTGGGCCTAAGGATGTCGTGTCTAACTCTTTTAGAGCCCATGTGGGACCCCACACCAGCCTCCACCCCTTTCTAAAACCGAAATCCGTCAAACCCTAACCCTCCACCTCTATATAAACAACCCCACCCCTTGACTTTACATCCTTTTGCCTCAATTGAAAGACCACAAACCCTAGCTCGTGGATAGCCGCCGCTGAGGGAGATGGAGATCCCGAGCAAGAAGAAGAAGAGGAGGAAACGAAAGATGATCAAGAGATCAAGATCTCCGTCAAGTTTTCGTTCTCCATCAATAATTCACCTTCAAGTTCTCTTCATCAGACAAGTGGTCAAGCAGAAACATCTAATAAACAAATTTAGAATATTCTGCAAAAGACTGTCTTGGAAATGGGAACAGGATGGAAGCAAAAGCTACCAGACGCATTGTGGGCATATCATACTGCCTACAAGGCACCTATCGGCATGTCTCATTTCCAACTTGTCTATGGGAAGACTTGCCATCTTCCCATAGAATTGGAACATAGAGCTTATTAGGCCATCAAGCGGTGGAACATGAATCTTAACAAAGCTGGAAATCAGCGATTGAAGCAAATCTCTGAGTTGGAGGAATGGAGAGATAAGGCGTACCACAGTGCCAGAATTTATAAAGAGAGAATCAAAAGATGGCACGATAAGAGGATTACACCGAAAGAGTTCAAACCTGGAGATAAAGTTTTACTCTTTAACTCTATGGTTAAACTCTTTGGACATGGGAAGCTTAGAAGTAAATGGGAAGGACCCTTCACTGTAGTAAAGACTTCATCCCATGGAGCAATCACACTCCAAGGTGATGACGGTCAAATTATTTCTCGATTCTCAAAAGGATACAGAAAAAGAGTTTGACGTGGTAAATCTAATTGATTTCCATGACATTTCTATCAGATCTGTTTAATTTCTCCACGTCTAACTAATGGTCCCATCCAATTCTTCATCTATGAGGCCCATTTATTCGACCCGAGAAAATGTGGCCCAAACAGAGCCAGAAGGGGGCCGGCCGAACCCTAGGGTCGGCCGACACTTCCTTCATGCCCTTCTTGTTCTGTTTTCTTGTGTTGATCCTCCTCGATATCCTCCACAAAATCCTCGGTGAAACGCATCGCTCCCTGCCTACTTTGATTTCAACAAAGTGAACTTATCGGTTCATCTAACACCGGTAAAGTTCCCCCTTTAGTTTATTTTGTTGAATAAAGAATTCAGGAAACAAGTGTGGGGGAAAACATGTCCCCAAGTCACGAAATCCCGACGTGAAAAATTAACATTGCATATAAAAACACGTCGCGACAAATGAGAAAAACGACCCGACGAAACAGAGCCGCAGAAGAGCCAACAGAAGGTCGGCCGAACCCCCTGGTCGGCCGACCTGTTTTCTGCTCCATACGTCTCCATTTTGCTCCAGAAAATCGGTTTGGATTTCCTATCCCCACTTTTATGCGCTACGCTGCTATTTGAGTTGATTTCATATTTTTTATTGCATATCTAAAATGAATCAACTCAACAAATTGAAATAAAATTTGGTATTCAAGAATTTGCTTAAGCTGAAAATTTGAATACATTATATTTTAATTCATTACCTTGTTTATGATTCCCATAATTCAATAGGAAAAACACATCATCTACGTATTTGACTAGTGTGATATGGTAAATGAGTTCCTTAGAAATCATCCTTTTGCTTGAAATTGTTTTTGACATTTGTAACTAATTGAAGTCTTGAACTTTGCCTAAATATCTCATTGGAAATTTATATACCCACCAAGTCCATATGATATATTCATTGAAAACCACCAGCATATGCCCCTTAGCTTTTCATTGAACTTTGTCAAACCCGTGACCCAATTGAGTGACATGCACGAAATTTTTGAATTGAAAACTCTTGTGCACTCCATTCATGCAAAATTTCACACATTGGGATTTTGCATCCATCAATCACCCATCCACCAAAAAGAAACTCCATACAATACAAATGAAAGCCTCTCCAAAAATAAAAAGGAGTAGAAGACATGGCTACAAGAAAAAGAAAAAGCATCCACTCTATAAGAAAAAGGAGTAGAAGACAATGCTTTTGCAACATTTCTTCATGGGATTAAACAAAGAGTCTGGCCTATATCTTGACATTACGGCTGGAGGATCTTTCCTCTATAAGACTCTAGAAGAAGGCAAGGATCTTTTGGACAGAATTCTAGAAAATTCTTCCTTCATTATGGGTCTTAATGAGCCTCCCCAAGAGGAAGTCGTGTCAAGAAAGGAGGATACACTCATGGACAAGGATGAACCCATTTCTTGTTTACCCCAAGCCTTGCTAGAGAAATCCTCTCCCGAACCAGAGACTACGAAGGTAGAAGAAATTCAACCCTCACAGTTTCCATTTTACTTCGAGGAAGAGCTTTTTGAAGATTATGGAAATACCTCAAAGTATTGTTGCTATAGGAAACCTTCATTGCCACCAACTCCACCTGAACCAACCGACGGGGTGTTCGTCCGTCAGACGGTCAAGGAGTTGACCTCTATCCTAAGTAGAGAGTGGACAGCTGAAGTCGAGAATTCACCCGAAATTCTTCTGATGACCTCACCTTTGGCTACCATTTTATGTTCCATTAGAGGGACACCAATGAGAATCCTATACAACCCTAATTTTGGAGCAAAACTCATTTCCAATTCTTGTGCTCTTGCCATTCTCGGTGATGTGCCATTGGCACCAACACGCAAATCCTTCCGAGATTCATTTGGAACCATTCTTGAAGGATGTGGGGTTCTGCAACAAGTGTTTGTTAGACACAAAGATGTTGAGGCTCTCCTAGATTTTCACATGTTCAAAATCCAAGATTTTGACATCGTGATAGGGATTCCCAGCATAGAGCAATTTCTCATGGAAGTTCCTTTGGAAGGAAGCCTCAATATCAATCTTGGAGGGAGAAACTTCTCCATGCCTATTCTGCATTCAAAGAACACATCTGCACAATCTCCCATCCAAGATGAGTCAATGGAGGAGGTTAGGACTCTTCAATTTTTAGAACCCCCTGAAATTGAAGGAGAAGAAGACTTCGTCCAAGAGGAGGATGAATTTCAGGAGGAAATTGAATTGCCAAAACAAGAGCCCTCCCCAAAACCTCCTATTGAGCCCAAGATTCTACCTCCAGGCCTACGTTATGCCTTTCTAAATGGCGATTTGGAAGCCCCTGTCATCATAAGTGACAAGCTTTCAGGTGATGAAACGCTTAAACTCATAGCCATGTTGGAAAGGCACAAAGCTGTTTTTGGATATTCACTTCAGGATCTCAAGGAATTAGTCTAGCGTTATGCACCCATCGTATTCCTATTGACTTTGAGAGTGTCCCCTCAAGGGAACCTCAAAGGCGATTGAATAATGCAATGCGAGAAGTTTTCAAGAAAGAAGTCATGAAACTTCTGCATGTCGGGATTATTTAGCCTGTTCCTCATAGTGAATGGGTAAGTCCATTTCAAGTAGTGCCTAAGAAGGGAGGTATGATGGTCGTTCAAAACGAGAGGAATGAAATAATTCCTCAACGGACCGTCACGGGATGGAGGATGTGCATTGACTACCAAAAACTTAACAAGGCAACAAGGAAAGATCATTTTCCATTGCCCTTCATCGATGAGATGTTAAAGCGATTGGAAAAACACTCCTACTTCTATTTCCTTGATGGGTATTCGGGATATCATCAAATTCCTATCCATCCCAATGATCAAAGTAAGACCACCTTCACATGTCCTTACATGACCTATGCCTACCAGCGTATGTCCTTTGGACTGTGTAATGCTCCCGCCTCTTTCTAGAGATGCATGATGCCCATATTTTCAGACATGATCAAGGATATCATGGAAGTTTTCATGGACAATTTCTCCGTCTATGGAAAAACTTTTGATCATTGTCTAGAAAATTTAGACAGGGTCTTACAAAGATGCCAGGAGAAGGACCTTGTGCTTAATTCAGAAAAGTGCCATTTCATGGTCCGGGAAGGCATCGTTCTTGGACACTTGGTGTCCGAGAGAGGGATAGAGGTGGATAAAGCTAAAATTGAAGTTATTGAAAAACTTCCACCTCCTATCAATGTTAAGGGAATCCGCAACTTTTTAGGTCATGCGGGGTTCTATCGACTATTCATCAAGGATTTCTCCAAAATCGCTAGACCCCTCACCAACTTATTAGCTAAATAAGCTCCCTTTCATTTCGATAATGAATGTCTTAAATCATTTGATATACTGAAAAAGGCACTCATCTCAGCTACAATTATCGAACCTCCTGATTGGACGCTGCCATTCGAAATCATGTGTGATGCCAGTGACTTTGCTGTTGGTGCGGTCTTAGGCAAAACCAAGGATAAAAAGCATCACACAATAGCCTACGCTAGCAAAACTCTGACGGGAGCCCAACTCAATTATGAAACAAATGAGAAAGAGCTCCTAGCAGTAGTTTTTACTATCGACAAGTTTAGATCCTATTTGGTTGGAGCAAAGGTCATAGTCTACACAGACCATGCTGCTTTGAAATATCTGCTTACCAAAAAGGATGCTAAACGCAGGTTAATTCGATGTATTCTTCTACTCCAAGAATTTGATCTGGAAATATGAGATAAGAAAGGAGTAGATAATTTAGTAGTAGATCATCTTTTACGTATGGAAGTCACACAAACCATGGACATACCTATCAATGACTTCCTACGAGATGATATGCTCCTCAAGGTGACAAACTCTCACCCTTGGTATGTAGATATCGTGAACTTTATGGTCACGGGATACGTACCACCAGGGAGAACAAAAAGAAACTCATTTATGAGAGTTGTAGACACCTTTGGGATGACCCTTACCTCTATCGAGTATGTGTCGATGGCCTTCTTAGAAGGTGCATCCCATCAATCGAAGGCACCAAAATTATAGAGAAATGCCATGCTGGCCCCTATGGTGGTCATTACGGTGTTTACCGTACTCAGGAAAAGATCTGGCAGAGTGGATTCTATTGGCCTTCAATGTATGAAGATACCAAGGAATTCATTCGCACATGCTGGAAATGCCATAAGCATGGAGGAATCTCTGCTCACGATGCGATGCCCCTAACATACAATCTCCAAGTGGAATTATTTGATGTATGGGGTATTGATTTTATGGGACCTTTTCCTAGGTCTTATGATTGCGAGTATATTCTGGTTGCCGTCGATTATGTGTCAAAATGGCTAGAAGAATTGCCATGCAAAAATGCTGATTTCAAGCAAGCAAGAATAATGTTCCATGAGATCATTTTCCCACGCTTTGGAACTCCCCGTATGGTCATAAGTGATGGAGGGTCTCATTTCATAGATAAGACCTTCTCGAACTTTTTAAGGGAACTTGGAGTCTAGCATAACATTGCTACCCCATACCACCCACAGAAAAGTGGTCAAGCAGAAACATCTAATAAACAAATTAAGAATATTCTGCAAAAGACTGTCTTGGAAATGGGAACGAGATGGATGCAAAAGCTACCCGACGCACTGTGGGCATATCGTACTGCCTACAAGACACCTATCGGCATGTCTCCTTTCCAACTTGTCTATGGGAAGACTTGCCATCTTCCCGTAGAATTGGTACATAGAGCGTATTGGGCCATCAAGCGGTGGAACATGAATCCTAACGAAGCTGGAAATCATCGATTGAAGAAAATCTCTAAGTTAGAGGAATGGAGAGATAAGGCGTACCACAGTGCCAGAATTTATAAAGAGAGAACCAAAAGATGGCATGATAAGAGGATTACGCCGAAAGAGTTCAAACCTGGAGATAAAGTTTTACTCTTTAACTCTAGGGTTCAACTCTTTGGACATGGGAAGCTTAGAAGTAAATTGGAAGGACCCTTCACTGTAGTAGAGACTTCATCCCATGGAGCAATCACACTCCAAGGTGATGACGGTCAACTATTTAAAGTGAATGGGCACCGACTCAAATTATTTCTCGATTCCCAAAAGGATACAGAAATAGAGTTTGACGTGGTAAATCTAATTGATTTCCATCACATTTCTATCATATCTGTTTAATTTCTCCACGTCTAACTAATGGGCCCATCCAATTCTTCATCTATGAGGCCCATTTATTCGACCCGAGAAAATGTGGCCCAAACGGAGCCAGAAGGGGGCCGGCGAACCCTAGGGTCGGCTGACTCTTCCTTCATGCCGTTCGCGTTCTGTTTTCTTGAGTTGATCCTCCTCGATATCCTCCACCAAAATCCTCGGTGAAACGCATCGTTCCCTGCCTACTTTGATTTCAACAAAGTGAACTTATCGGTTCATCTAACACCGGTAAAGTTACCCCTTTAGTTTATTTTGTTGAATAAAGAATTCAGGAAACAAGTGTGGGGGAAAACATGTCCCCAAGTCACGAAATCCCGACGTGAAAAATTAACATTGCATATAAAAACACGTCGCGACAAATGAGCAAAATGACCCGACGAAACAGAGCCGCAGAAGAGCCAACAGAAGGTCGGCCGAACCCCCTGGTCGGCCGACCTGTTTTCTGCTCCATACGTCTCCATTTTGCTCCAGAAAATCAGTTTGGATTTCCTATCCCCACTTTTATGCGCTACGCTGCTGTTTGAGTTGATTTCATATTTTTCATTGCATATCTAAAATGAATCAACTCAACAAATTGAAATAAAATTTGGTATTCAAGAATTTGCTTAAGCTGAAAATTTGAATACATTATATTTTAATTCATTACCTTGTTTATGATTCCCATAATTCAATAGGAAAAACACATCATCTACGTATTTGACTAGTGTGATATGGTAAATGAGTTCCTTAGAAATCATCCTTTTGCTTGAAATTGTTTTTGACATTTGTAACTAATTGAAGTCTTGAACTTTGCCTAAATATCTCATTGGAAATTTATATACCCACCAAGGCCATATGATATATTCATTGAAAACCACCAGCATATGCCACTTTGCTTTTCATTGAACTTTGTCAAACCCGTGACCCAATTGAGTGACATGCACGAAATTTTTGAATTGAAAACTCTTGTGCACTCCATTCATGCAAAATTTCACACATTGGGATTTTGCATCCATCAATCACCCATCCACCAAAAAGAAACTCCATACAATACAAATGAAAGCCTCTCCAAAAATAAAAAGGAGTAGAAGACATGGCTACAAGAAAAAGAAAAAGCATCCACTCTTGAAAAACAGTAAGAGTGCTAAAAAAAAAGGTAGCCATGTTTCATCCTTAAAAGAGAGCAAATTCATGGGAGTTATCACCTCACCCCTCCATTTCATTCATGTGCACAAAAAATTTCACTTCACTTTGTTCATTGCATAAGTCTCTCATGGATCATGTTTTCGACTTAGTAACATATGAATTGCAAATGTGTGCCACATTCATCCCTACCAAGCTCCAGATATAGCCACTTTTAGTATAGGGACAAGAATTGGCAAAACATGCCATGGTGAGGACTCAAACACTTTGAGAGATTTGAGAGATTCCGATCGAGAAGGCAAGGGCAAATGTTCCTATGACTTTCAAATATAGCAATTGCCAAATCATTTTAGCAGAGAATGATCCAAGGGAACTTCATTCTAACCGTTCCACTTTTCAAATACCCAAAATTAATGCGGTAGCGACATACACAAAGGGGATCCATGAATTCAGGTATAAATTGAAATACCTAGTATCCTTATTTTCTACCTTATAGAAAATTCATGACAACACTCTAGTTCTTCTTGCCTTCACTCGAGGACGAGCAAAGTACTAAGTGTGGGGGAGTTTGTTGACGGTCCTTAAGTACCATATTTTGACCGTCAATTCACCTCATAATGTGCATAAAATAAACGCAAAACATAGTGGTTGGGCTATACACTAACCCAATTCCACATGTGTTGGTGTCTATTTGTATGCAGGTGAATTATTACCCAAAATACCAAAACATGCAGGGATGAATCCATGAAAATGGATTTCAACGAATCAGGCGATGACACGTGGCAACACATGGATCAAATAGCCCAAAAACAGAAGAATACGAGGAGATCCAACGGTGTTGCACCCATATACATCAAGGGGACGCACCTGGAAGCTACCTGGAGGAAGCACTCCCCGAGGGGAAGCTTAACCAGGTCGGCGGAACCAGGTGTTTGGCCGACTCCTTCTTGGCGCCAATCCCGGTCAAACGACACGTGTTGGCTCCTCCTGACTCCCTAGAGTCAATGGTGACTGATTCGCGCGTTAATTGTGGTGGGAACCGACCCTTCTCCACCTATAAATAGACCCCCTCACCTCACTTCTCACACACACCAAAAGTTGAGAATAGTGCTACACTCCAAAAGTTTAGAGTAGTCCTAGAGGCTATCAAAGTAGAAGGAGAGTGTGGTGAAGAGTCTAGGAGAAGGAGGCATGGGCTTGTCAGGTCCTTCTTCTACACTTGTAACCCTACAAAAGTTTTACTCAATCAAGTAAGCCTTTGTGAATTCAATACAAGTTTGATCTTTTATTCTTAGTAGTTTGCACAAGTAGTTACTTGTGGGTTCACTGCTTTAATTCATTAGAGGCTCTAGTTGTAGCTTTGTGTTCGAAACAACTAGAGTAGTGATTTAGAACGTAAGTGTGGTGCGTAGGTTATAAATCATCAGTGGATATCTCGTAGACCCACGGATTGAAGAGGTAGGTAGTAGGTAGTGACAGCCCTACCTATCCTTCGTAATCGTCCACGTTCGGCTATGCCATAGGCTCTTTGCGGGGGTCGTCCTAGTATTGCTAGGAGTAAGCTCGTGCCCGAAGCAAGCATCTACTTCAAACTACCTTGAATTAGGATCAATACTTTGAATTTCTCTCTATTCCTTGCCTACCACACAACTTTGTGTCCTTGGGTGAGTTAGTTCGAAAGATTAGCACACATGTTCTTTGGATTCGATACCCTTGGGAATACTCTTTAAAAGGAAGTGCTACAACGGTATTTTCGTGCGCTTGCGGATAACTCTGTGGTGTTAAGAAATACCAACAGTCGGCTGGACCATTCCGACCAATTCTTTTACGTCCACATCTCTTCATCACGCCTTGGAACCATGTAACCATGTCCATACACTCCATGCACACATGCAAACATCTTCTAACAACATCCACAGTACCTTCGTATACCTTGTTCTTGATTTAAACATGTTGTGCCACCTCTCGATCAACTCAACAACAATTCCTCTTGAACTTGGTTGTTGAATCTCATCTTCTTCCTAATACTAGTTCAATGGATCCCATCACCAGCCACGTCTTGAACTCAAGCAACACCTGCCCATGAATAAACAACTAATACTTCCGAGCACAAGTCCTCGACTTGACTGCCATTAGTTCCGGTAGCTACAACACCTTATGTGAGCGCCTCACATAAGCATGTTGCAAACCATAGCAAAATAAATATCAACCATAACCACCAAAACACACCAAAAACTTAGTAAAAGAGTACTAAGCAAACTTTCCATAGATGTAAAGAAAGTTTGAATCAATTCAAGGTAAAAGCAGAACCATTACAATCTATCACTGGACCTTGCCAAAGCTAACCGGATCTTGAATCAGATCTTACCAAAGCTAGCAGGACCTAGCACCGGAGCTTACCAAAGCTAGTCGGACCTAGCACTAGAGCTGACCAAAGCTAGTCGGACCTAGCGACGGAGCTTACCAAAGCTAGTCGGACCAAGCTGGAGCTCGGACCTAGAGTCAGACCATGTTGAAAAAGGGTGATTTGGCAATATTCAAAACTTTTGTCGTCATAGCCAATGTATTCAGGACACATAGGTCTCACAATCTCCCCTTTGATGAATGCATTGGTAATACCACATAAAATTCGTACATTGGCTTATTTACATGAAAAGTTTGAAAACAATTTTCTCCCCAAAATATTTCTCCCCCTTTGTAAATCAGAAATAAAATGAGAATAAAAACAAAAATAATAAAATTCTCCCCCTGAGAAGAGTCGTGCCAAAACACTTGTGAATGTGTGCAATGTGTGATTAATTCTCCCCCTTAGACAATGTATTCAGCAAGGTACAAAAGAGAAATTTTAACTTGTTATAAGCATATTATAACATATACATATAAAACAAAGCTCATCCAAGTCATACTGTCGGTACCTTGAGTAGCGTATACCCCTTGAGATTGCAAAGATCTCAAGGAAATGTCATCTACTTGATTTGAAGACCTTCGAAGGCCCACATGTCAGACATAACCGGACCCGCTTCACCAACATGGTTAGTCCCAGGGTTGCCACGTGTACCATCAAACCGGAGCTACCGCCCACAAGGGGGAAGCTCCGGGCTATGTACCATAACAGCACTCCCGGAACTAACCCCAGACCGAGGGAAGCTCTGGAACTGACACGTGTCTGGTGGCACCGGACCTATCTGTTCCCCACAGTATGCTCCGGAGCTGCCACGTGTCCAACCGTCGGATCTTCAGCCTCAAAGCTCTGGTAGAATCCACAACGGCTCCGGATCTTCAAAGGGGAATCAAGGACTTCAAGACCCGATTAAGTGTCATTAATACTATGTTAATGACACACGATCGGACGACCCTTATTACCAGTAACGGCGCTGTCAAAGCCCGTAACTTGGTCATTAAGGGTAATTAAGCGCATCAAATGTGTATCAATATTAGTAGCCGCCGAGGCCACATGTCGGGCCAGACCAACTTGTAACGGCCTGTCCTTGTACTATAAAAGGACAGGCCGACAATACATAGAGAACAGCTGGTCTGATCGGCTCACACGCGCTCTCAACTCACATCACCTGAGTTGAGTTCATACATCCAATACAACACCAACACACACCGTGGAGTAGGGTATTACGCTCAGGTGGCCCAAACCACGTAAATCTTGTGTCTCCTGTATCATTTTACATTTCACCTTCTTAAATCTCTGCGCGCCCACAACGAACTTCAAACTCTGCAAACACTTTTAGTAGTGTCGGGAGATCTGCCGGATCAAAACCACCGACAGTTGGCGCGCCAGGTTGGGGGCGCCTGAGATTTCAAGAATGGTGAACTCAGCTGCTGAATCATCCAATGGTCATCCCGCTGTTCAAGCTGCTGGGGGCAATCCCTCCAATATGCAGCCACCAGCAGGAACCTCAGTTCCAGCAGGAGTCACACTTCCACCACTGCCGCCTCCACCAGCAAATCAAGCTGGGCAGCGCGATGGTGCACCGGCGTCAATCAATGCGTCGGCGAATCATGACAACCCGGAACACGCGCTCCATGCAGCACGTTCTCTCCTTCAGTGCTCACCACCTCTGGATGCATCCCGGGATGCAATGGAGCAGTGGAGGGCCGATGTGGAACACTTGGTTGCGGCAGCAGCCGACCGCATCAGTAACCAGGGTCCTCCTCCTTCAGGACGGGCCCCGCCGCAGCGACGGACCTTGTTTGGCAGACTTGGTCCGCACGTTTCCAACAACAGGAGACGTGTTGCGTCATAGCAAGTGACGTTGTTGCCCTCCGGGACGCGACGCACTCACACGGTATCAAGGCTTTCAACTCATGACCTCCGGGTAGAGCTTGATCGCTGATACCGTCAACAAGACGGCCGAGTCCATATCGAGCGTGCTCGTGAAAGACGAGAAACTCAGGACATTCCTGCTCCTGAAGGAGTAGGAGGAGGCTGTTCAGCCCTGGCCATGCATCTGCCTATGGTCAGGTGGCCACAGAAATTTCGGCCTCACCTGCCGGAGAAGTTTGATGGGACCGTTAATCCCATCAAATTTCTTCAGATTTACTCCACTGCTATCCTGGCAGCTGGAGGAAATGAGGTCGTAATGGCCAACTATTCTCCAGTGGCTTTAACTGGGACCGCCCGGTCCTGGTTTATGAGCCTTCCACCCAACTCCATCAACAGTTTGGAGGATTTGTGCCGGCAGTTCACCGCCAACTTCGAGAGTTCATACACCCGACCAGGCATCGAACTGGACCTTTTTGCAGTCGTGCAAAAAGGGGGAGAATCCATGCGATCATTCATCCAAAGATTCTCTTAGGTATGAAACACTATCCCTTCTATCTCTAGCGCTCATTGTGGCATTTAGACAAGGCGTACGGGATAAGAAGATGTTGGAGAAACTGGCGATCAAGGAGATCACCAGTGTCACGGAACTCTTCAGCTTGGCCGACAAATGTGCCAGAGCTGCGGAGGGCCGTGAAATGCACTCCAAACCACCTCCGGAGCATCGCAAGAAATCCTACAAGGGCGAAGCCACTACCTCTGGGAGTGGAAAAAGGAAGAAAAAGACCAACGACAAGAAGAAGTCGTCGGCCAGCGCATCTAATGCTGCAGCTGCTGTAGCTCCGGGTGGTCGGGGGCCACGCCCCGAGAAGCGACCTCGACCGTCTTCTGAAGACGGTGGCAAACCCAAGGTGTGGTGTCCGATTAATAAGACGGACAACCACATTTTGGAAGACTGTCGGGAGGTCCAAAACCTTGCCGAGCGCTACAACAAGCGCCGGGAAGAAGTTCCATTCCGATAGACGGAAGGAAAACAAAAAGTTGACGAAGCTCCGTTTGAAGAGGAGTTAGGTTTTCAAGATCCTAAAAAGGTTCTGAAGGCTGTCTACACCTCCGTTGACGACGATTTTGACGTCTCTGACAACGAGTGTTGGAAGACCATGAATACCATTTTTGGTGGATCATGGGACATCACCTACCGCCGCGTCCTCAAGACAATGCGTCAGGACATGGCCGTTGTAGCTCCTACAGCCAGGGCGGAGCCTCATCGGATGTGGATGGACACAACCATCACTTTTGATGCTTTGGACTGCCCTCGAAGCATGGTTGGAGCATGCCAGTTACCTTTGATGGTATCTCCTACCATCAATAACATTCAGCTCCACCATGTTATGGTAGACGGAGGTTCGGGGCTGAACCTCATAAGCTTCGAAGCTTTTACCAAGCTTCAGCTCCGACCTTCGGATCTTCACCCCTCCCGACCTTTCTCCGGAGTAGGTCCTGAAGCCATTACCCCACTCGGTGCTATTACTCTCCCCGTTACCTTTGGGACCCAGCAGAAGTATCGCACTGAGAAGTTGGTCTTTGACGTTGCTCAGATCAACTTACCTTTCAACGCCATCTTGGGTAGGCCTGCCTTGTACAAATTCATGGCAGCTGCTCATTATGGCTACCTGTTGTTAAAGATGCCAACACCAGTAGGTGTTCTCCGGATCCGCGGAGATCGCACTACCAGAGTAACCGCTCTAGAAGAACTTCATGCGCTTACTACGGCGCAAGAGGATGACTCCAGGCAGGAGCAAGCTCCAAAACCCCCGAGCATTCGTCAACGAGGCTCGACTTCTACACCTCGTGTTCAGCCAAGCATCGACACCGACATTCCCCTCAAAGTTGTCCAAATCGGTTTCGATGCCGCTCAGACCACCCGTATATCGGGGGGGGCTGAATGACAAATAGGAACTCGCGCTCATCGCTTTCCTCCAGGCTAATGTCGACGTGTTTGCCTGGCAATCGTCACAAATGCCTGGGATCCCCAAGGAAGTGATTGAGCACAATCTGAAGATCTACCCTAATGCCCGGCCCGTGCATCAGAAGCCTCAGAAGCAATCCGTGGAGCGACAGAACTTCATTCGATAAGAAGTGAAGAAGTTGCTCGAAGCTGGATTCATCCGAGAAATCTTCCATCCAAAATGGCTGGCAAACCCAATCGTTGTGCCCAAGGCCGGCGGGAAGCTTCAGACGTGTATTGACTACACAACACTAAATAAGGTGTGTCCAAATGATCCATTCCCACTACCTAGAATAGATGAGATAGTGGATTCCACCTCCGGGTGTGAATTACTGTGTATGCTAGATGCATATTCTGGGTATCATCAAATCAGAATGTCTAGGGAAGATGAAGAGACTACCTCTTTCATCAAAGTAGATGGATTGTACTATTATACAGCCATGCCATTTGGTCTCAAGAATGCAGCTTCAACCTTTGTACGAGCTATGTACAAAACTTTTGAAGAACTCATTAGAGACATAGTGGAAGTGTACGTCGATGACATCGTGGTCAAGGTCAAGAACAAGGAGTCACTCCTTGACACCTTACAGGCTGTCTTCGATAAGATGCGGGTCACCCGCACAAAGCTAAACCCAGACAAGTGTGTCTTCGGGGTTAGCTCCGGAAAACTTCTTGGTTTCCTGGTAAATCATCGGGGCATAGAGGCTAATCCGGCGATGATCAAAGCCATTGAAGACATGCAGCCACCAGCCCGCATCAAGGATGTCTAAAAGCTGACTGGATGTCTAGCAGCCTCAGCCGGTTCATTTCAAGACTGGCGGAACGGGCACTTCCCTTCTTCAAGTTATTGAGAAAGTCCGGACCATTCCAATGGTCTGAAGAAGCAGAAAAGGCGTTCCAGGAGCCAAAACAGCTCCTCACCACCCTACCAACTCTGGTAGCTCCGAACACTGGTGAACCTTTGCTGCTTTACATTTTAGCAACTGATGAAGTCGTCAGTATGGTCCTGGTTGCAGAGAGACCAGAACCATCCCATGCTCAGGAATCCAGACCTCTCCGGGAGGGTCCGGAGGTTCCTAAAAGCGAGTCTGGGTCCCAGTACCCAGACTTGAGTCCACAAGAAGTTACTTTAGAAGACCCAGACCCCTCCGGGAGGGTCCAGGTCGCTTCTGAAGAAGCTCCGGGTCCCTCCAGCAAGGACCCGGAGGTCCCTGAAGATTTTCGGATCCCTCCGGGAGGATCCGGGTCAATGAAGAGGAAGCTCCGGGCCCCTCCGAGAGGGTCCGGACCATCCAGCGCCCAGTGTACTTCATCAGTGAGGTACATCATGACGCCAAGACTCGATACCTAGAGGTGCATAAGCTGCTCTATGCAGTTCTTATCACCTCCAGGAAGCTTCGCCATTACTTCCAAGCTCACAAGATTCAGTGGTGACTTCTTACCCACTTCGAGCAATCTTGCATAATCCCAATTCAACTGGGAATATTGCAAAGTGGGCAGCGGATTGGCCGAATTCGATCTCGAATTCATTCCAAGACAAGCAATCAAGAGTCAAGCGTTGGCAGATTTCGTGGCAGAATGGACTCCCTTTCCATCAAACCCTGGGGGCCCCAGTGAGCAGAAGTCGGAACACAAGGCTCCGGTCTTCACCAAGCCTCACTGGACCCTCTACTTCGACGGATCCATGCAAAAGCAGGGGGCCAGAGCTGGAATCCTTCTCCTCGCACCAACCAGGGAGAAGGTAAAATACATGGTACACCTTGACTTCAAGGCGACCAACAACATGGCGGAGTACGAAGCACTCATCTACGGATTAAAGGTGGCACTGTCATACGGTGTCAAGCAGCTGCTGGTCAAGGGAGATTCACAGCTCATCATTAAACAAGTGAAGGGTGAATGCTCCTGCAACAATCTACAGCTAGCTGCTTACCTCCTTAAGTCCAGAGGCTTCAGAAGGACTTCGAAGTCCTAGACCTCCACCACGTCCAGCGTGTCCACAACGCTGAAGCCGACGAACTCTCGATGAAAGCGTCAACCGGAGCTCCAGCTCCTGACGGAACTTTTGTCCGGAGGTTGTCAAAATCCACAGCTCAGCCTGCCGAACTGAGCCAAGGGGGCGAGATCAGCATCCCGAAGCTGACGGTCCCGATGGCCCTATTACCATGGCAGCCATCAAGGGTCGTAGGTGCTGCCAGAAGCTCCGAGCAACCCAGCATGCAAGACTCAAATGCTCAAGTTAGCTCTGATGCATGGATCTCAGAGATCCGGAGCTACTTGAAAGAACATCCTTCCTGACGATGATGTATCCGCTGACTGGATAGTCAGGTTGGCTAAAAGATACACGTTGGCAGAAGGGGATCTCTACCGGCGTGGTGCCAACGGCGTCCTAATGCGGTGCATCACAAGGGAAGAAGGCTGGGAGCTCCTCGCAGAAATCCATGGAGGCGAGTGTGGGAACCACGCGTCTTCCCGCACGCTGGTCGGTAAAGCCTTCCGGCATGGCTTCTACTGGCCTACAGAACTCCTGGATGCAACTGAGCTGGTGAAGAAATGCGATGCATGCCAATTTCATGCAATGAAAATTCACACACCGGCCCAGCCTCTACAAATGATACCTCCTACATGGCCCTTCGTTGTGTGGGGGATGGACATCTTGGGACCTTTCCCAAGAGCCGTTGGAGGTTACAAGTTCCTGTATGTCGCCATTGACAAGTTCACCAAGTGGTCGGAAGCAACTCCAGTTGTGACAATAAACAAGCAATCTGCTATCAACTTTTTGCAGTCCAATGTATGAAGATTTGGAGTCCCAAACAAAATCATTACTGATAATGGGACCCAATTCACCAGCTCTGCATTTCAAGGATATTGCAAAGACCTCGGCATTATGGTTTGCTACGCCTTCGTAGCTCACCCGGCAAGCAATGGCTAGGCCGAGAGAGCAAATGCTGAAATCCTGAAAGTACTCAAAATGCGCACCTATGAGCACTTGAAAAGACATGGAGCTGGAGAGACACCCTTCTTCCTGGTGTACGGAGCTGAAGCAATCCTTCCTCCGGAAATCACCTTGGGGTCACTCCGGGTCCGGACCTTCGACGAAGCCACGTGGGACCAGCTCCGGCGTGAAGACATAGACCTCCTTGAGGAGGGAAGGTTCCAAGCAGCTGTTTGGAATGCCCGATACCGCCAAGCCCTTCTGCGCTATCATCAGCGGCATGTACACAATTGATAGCTCGAGGAAGGCGATCTGGTGCTACGGAGAATACAATCCAGAGAAGGGTTAAACAAACTCTCCCCCAGCTGGGAGGGACCCTTCCGAGTGGTTAAAGTATCCCGTCCCGGAAGCGTTCGCTTGGCTACCGAGGATGGGACACCTCTCCCAAATCCTTGGAATATTGAGCACCTCCGTAAGTTCTACACTTAATATCACGGAGGTGAGTCTGTAGTAACTTGAGGTGTATGTTATAAAGTCATTGTACAGAGTCGGTAGTTCCTCCGGGAGAACAGCCGGACCTTTCTCGGAAGGTCCGCAAAGTTCATGCAACACTTGTCACAGTCTCAGAACTAAAAGTGTGGCTAGCTACCCTCGGTCAAACGAGAAATGAAACACGCTTAGCTTGGTTCCGTACCCTAAGAGTGTACTTGTTTCCCCTGTACCCCGGACCTATAATGAAAGACATATCCATGTGAAACAGACTCCACGTGCATTTATTTTGTACAGGCTCAACATTTTTCCTCTTTCTTGTCTATAACAAAGTTATGCAATTCTTAAGAAATTTTAGTTCGACCAGTTCATGTACAATTCAAGCTGTATTGTCAATTCTTTTGGATTCAAATATTGTTCATGGCCCACTCACCTGAATGCCGCCAAGCCAATCTAGGGCCGGAGTGTGCTATTGACTTAGCCTGGTCAAGCACCCCATGTACGCCACTCTACCTACACCCCGGCAGACCGAGGTAAGGTGGGTCCAGGTACAATTGGATCTGGAAGAAAGAAGGCAACGCATTCGGTTGTATTCAGAATTGTGTTTGACCTAAAACTTTCTTGGGAATCGTAAGCCGCGACGAAGTTGTAGGCAAGGAGCAAATTTTACTATTTTTCTTGGCTTCAGTGTGCAGGAAAAATAAAGAATCCACGTTGATGGGGAAAAGCCGGAGCTAACAAACCTCCGACTCCCCCTAGGTGGATTGTGATCGATGTTAAACATTGAAAACGAGCATTACCGGAGAAACCAAGCTCCGGCAAAGCTAGGGGGGCCAGCCGTCGACGCAGAATAAAAGATGTTGAGAAGACCTCATAAGCGGAGTCTGCTGCCGACAAGCTACGCGTTGGCAAAGGTCACTGCCGGAGCTACTAAGCTCCGACACCCCGGAGGGCTAACTATCGATTCTCTACGTGTTGATAGGGACTATTGCCGGAGCTACTAAGCTCCAACGGTAGTCAATGCCGGAGCTTCTGAGCTCCGACAACCTCAGGGGGCCTTCACTATCGAAGACTTCAGACCTACACTCTACAAGTTCGAAGCAAACGAGTCTTCAACAAAATACAATATCCTCTTGGTACATGTTCACAATCAAATTGTATACATCTACCAGGGGGCCAAGTGAAGACAGAAGCGTTGAAGAAAAAAAATGAAATTCATTAACAAATTGTGGATTTCATTCATCTGGAGACAAGGGATTACAAAATTGGGGAAGAAAAAGAGAGAATACAAGTGGGAGCTATAGAGATGGTCCTAGACCCTATGGAAGAACTGGGCGACCTTCTGAGCAACCTCCGACACGTTGACTCAGGTGGCTTCACCTTCTCCTTCGACGGGACCTTCAAGCACCGGGTCCATAGGAAATTGGGGATCCCGGCTGGTGTAGCACGTCAGCACATATTCTGTGACGTTCTTTGATAGGGACTGCCCCTTAGCCTCCAACTGGTCCGCGATGGCGTCACCCACCTTGAAGAGTTTGTCACCCGGCGAGCTCAACGCTTGCAACGCCAGGTCCGGCTCCGGCTCCGGATCATCCGGGCACACGGGACTGAAGCCCATTGGTGTCAGCGCGTCGTTGGCTTAGCTCAGGTACTCCCAAACCTGTAGGGAGTCTGCAGTCCTCAAGCCCTTCAGTTCCTCCAAGGATCTTTTGGCCGCCGCTAGTTCAGAATTCTCATGAGCAAGGTGCTCAACCTCTTTGGCATTTTGCTTAATCTTTTCAGCAACCTGCTTCTCGAGTTTTCCGAGCTCCTCCTCTCGGAGGTGGATCTTGTTCCGGCGGTTGACCAGGTCCTTCTCC
Organism: Tuctoria greenei; assembly: GCA_036927565.1. NCBI lineage: Eukaryota > Viridiplantae > Streptophyta > Magnoliopsida > Poales > Poaceae > Tuctoria > Tuctoria greenei. The sequence goes on from JAYESD010000001.1 coordinate 205,990,076, forward strand.
CGGCCCCTAACTTTCTTCTCCCTGGCAGCGATGGCACACTCTTGCTTGTAGAGTTCCTGCCCTCGCACCCAGGCCTTCTCCTCCTCCTCAACGCAACGCTCCTCCAATTTCTTGGTGCGTTCCTCGAGGCCCTTGTCAGCCAGAGCCACCTTTTGGGCAAGCTCCTCCTCCCTTTTCACGACATCATCCCGCAGCTCTAGGAGTTTTTGCTCTTCGTCTTCGAGCTTCTTATCCCTCTCCTCAAGTGCCTCCCGACGCTTGATGAGGCTAGTGTTAATGGCCTCAAGCCTTTCTTGGTGATCATCAGCCGCACTATTAGCTGCCTTGGCCTGCTCATAAATGGCCCGGGATTGAGTGTCGAGGGCACGAGTCAAGCTCTCCCTATCATCCAATAATTTGCCCCAGTATTCCAGGCGGACCTTCTCTTGTTTGATCCACTCCTTGTCGTCTGCCAGCCTCGACTGCGCCAGCTTGGTCTCGAAGTAGAGCCGATTACGCCACCGCCTAAGGGTTTGGTGCTCCTCTTCAAGAGCCTTGCTGTCGTGGTAGAACGCCAGCTGGACTTGACGCAGACTGGAGCAAGCGTTGTCAATGGACAACGACAGGGGAATAGGTCTGGACCTGCTGGGGTCTCCTCAGCGGGTTCTCGCTTACAAATATTGGGTCCCACTCCACAAGAGTGGTCCCCTGAGCCTCCAAGGCACTAGGGCCGTCCTTTGGGATAGCCTCAGTCGCCACCGAGGAGGGTCCCGCAGAAGAAGTTCCGACCTCCGGAAGTGGTTCCGAAGGCCTTGCCGTCAGGTCTTCATTTGCCCCCTCAGGCAGGGGGCCAGCGACTTCATCAGGGCATCCTGGCTCAACAGCAGGCACCACCGCCGTCATCACTTCTGGAGCAGGGGCTACTTCCGGCTCCGGCCTGGGCTCCTCCTCCCCTGGTGGCTCGGGTGTTGGCACCTCGACCATCATGGGTTCGACTGTTTATGCCTCCGCAATGACTGGCTCGGGCGCCGGAAGGTCAACAACAACCGGCCCTGAGGCCGGAGCTTCAACCTCAACCGGCTCAGGCGCCAGAAGGTCTTCAACTGCAACTGGCTCTGCAGCCAGAGTTTCAGTGGCAACCGGCTCTGAGGCTGGAGCTTCGGAGGTAGCCGGCTCAACCGCTGGGACTTCCTCAACATCCGGCTCGCTCGCCGGGACTTCAATAACCTCCGGCTCAACCACCGGGGCTTCAACAATTTCCATCTATGGGGCCGGAATAACTGCTTCCTCCGGCTCAGCGGCCGAAGCTTCCAACATCTCAGCATCAAGACCTGGGGCTTCAACCTCTGGGGCAGGTGCCGCTGGCGCATCTTCTCTCCCGTGGTCCGGCACTACCACGGGAGTCTCAGGGGATGAGTCGAGGTCCATGACCATGATAGCTGGCATCAGAGCTTCCGCAGCTTCAGCCACCACTTGGGGCGGCACCGGAACAGGAGCAGAAGCCTCCTCCCTCACAGCTTCAGCTGCTGTGACTGAGGGCGGAGCCTCACTCCTCTTCTTGGGGACGCTGCAGATGATGGATGAAGAAACTTAAAAAATAGTTACTACAACAAAACAACTGTCTGAGGTAAAGATTAAAAATTACCTCAGAAGGCTTCCGCGCCAGCTTGCACGGAATCTCTTTCCAGGGCGTTCTGGACTGACCATGGCCGCCGCCGGCGTGGTAGCTCCAGAAGGCCCCCCGGAACTTGTTGCAGCCGCGGGCATTTCCTTAGTCGAGGCCCCCCTTGACCGGGAAGGACCTTCGGACCCAGAGACCTCAGCTTGCCCTGGTACTGGAGTCACATGCCCGGGGCTAGCACCCCGGGAAGACACTGCTGCAGGTGCAGTCGCCGCAATTGTAGAAGACCTCCCCCTCCAGGGAGAAGGAGCTGCTGCAGAGGGTGCGGGCCTGACGGACCTTCCGTCAACATGCTTCAGCTTCCTCTTCCGGCTCAAGGGTTCGGTCGCTGGCTCCTTGCCCTTGCCAACGACTTCGGTCCTTGGCTTCGGGGCAGGGGCGGAGCCACCTTCAGAAGCTCCAAGGATCACCACCCTGGAAGTCGATCGTCTCTCGACGACACCGAGGTCGTCAAGCGTCGGCATCGTCTGCCGGAGCTCCCTGCTGAACTGTACTTCCATGTTCAGAGGGAGGAAAGCTGGTGGCGGGGTCAAGTCATCACCGGCGACGTTGATGCCGTGCTGGAACTTCTTGAGATGAAACTCCAAGGTCCCCCCCCTCCATGTTGGACTTCAGCCCGGTCTCGACCCGGTCGTCGTCCATCAGACTGTTGAGGGTCCAAGCGAGTTTTTCTCTCCTCTTCAGCAGTGCCCACCTGTTGACCAGGAAATTGCAAAATACCGCCTGAGGAGTTAATCCTCCCTCCACACATTGGTAGATCCTGGTCAGAGCAGGGTTGAAGGCATCCGAAAGCACTGGAGCTTCACTCCAGACTGCAGTGTCGATGTTGGGGAGGCCTTCGGGCAGCTCCACCTTCTCGTGCTCCTCCACCCAGATGACTATCCAGTCTTTCTTCCAATCATCCCACTTTCCAGAGGGAAAAGACCGGAGGTACTTGAATGGGCACTTCTTGTGGTTCACAAAGTAGTAGAAGCCAAGGTACTCATCACTCCTTCCGGTGGTATGGACGGTGAAGAAGGTCCGGAAAGCTCAATGCAGGGGGGATGCCCACCCACATTTCACAGAAGTGGACGAAGACAGACACTAGAAGAATGGAGTAAGGGCCAAGGTGGTACAGCTGCAGACCATAGGAGTCTAGCAGCATCAGGAAAAAGGAGGAAAAAGGTGGGATCAACCCCACCATGGCGTACGCAGAAAAGTACACCATCTCGTCGGCGTGCTCCTTCTCGAATGGGAGATTTCCCCCGGCGCGGACCAGGTGGTTTAAGAAGTCCGGGGACCACCCCATGAGGGCTCAGACCTTCTTCAAGTCACTTTCGGTCTTCAAGCGGCTCTCGCGGAGACCCAACTCCATCGCAGCACAACGAGGCAAGGGAGGAATAGCAAGCACAAGTTTGGGAGTTCAAGCGCAAGTTCAGATGAGAGGCGTAAAGAACCCCAGACGATGCACGCTTTCCTTCTTAAGTAAGCCCCCGCAACGCTTGGATGGAAACTGCAGGGAAGCCGAAGATACTATTCAAAAATTTCACCCTGCTGATGAAAAGAGGGCCCGGGACCACCCCAACGATCAAGTCGAGGTTCTTACCCAGGCGAACGGTTGTCATCATGAAAGGCGGGAAGCCCGAAGGCGGCGGCCCGACAAGGCGCACGGAACCGATACGGTTTTCATATCGAGAATCGGCGACCTTCAATTGCGTGAGATCCGCACGCCAAAGATCTCATTTGCCACACCCGGGATATGCCACGCGGTAAGGATTTAACTCCAAAACTATCGCCAACAGCACATCTGAAGACCTTTGAAGACTCGGCTCAAAAGTCGAAGGATGGACCCACCTCCAGTGGAATGACTTCACCCAAGGGGTCTTCACCAGAGGTGGGCCCAGGGGGCCACTGTCTGTACCCTGAGTATCGTATACCCCTTGAGATTGCAAAGATCTCAAGGAAATGTCATCTACTTGATTTGAAGACCTTCGGAGGCCCACATGTCAGACATAACCGGACCCGCTTCCCCATCATGGTTAGTCCCAGGGTCACCACGTGTACCATCAAACCGGAGCTACCGCATACAAGGGGGAAGCTCTGGGCTATGTACCATAACGGCACCACCAGACCTAACCCCACACTGAGGGAAGCTCCGGAACTGACACGTGTCTAGTGGCACCAGACCTATCTGTTCCCCATAGTATGCTCCGGAGCTACCACGTGTCCAACCGTCGGATCTTCAGCCTCAAACCTCCGGTAGAATCCACAACGGCTCCGGATCTTCAAAGGGGAATCAAGGACTTCAAGAACCGATTAAGTGTCATTAATACTATGTTAATGACACACGATCGGACGACCCTTAATACCAGTAACAACGCTGTCAAAGCCCGTAACTTGGTCATTAAGGGTAATTAAGCGCATCAAATGTGTATCATTATTAGTAGCCGCCGAGGCCACATGTCGGGCCAGGCCAACTTGTAACGGCCTATCCTTGTACTATAAAAGGACAGGTCGACGATACATAGAGAACAGCTGGTCTGATCGGCTCACACGCGCTATTAACTCACGTCGCCTGAGTTGAGTTCATACATCCAATACAACACCAACACACCCCGTGGAGTAGGGTATTACGCTCAGGTGGCCCGAACCACGTAAATCTTTGTGTCTCCTGTGTCATTTTAATTTCACCTTCTTGAATCTCCGCGCGTCCACACCGAACTTCAAACTCCGCAAACACTTTTAGTAGTGTCGGGAGATCTGCCGGATCAAAACCACCGACACATACTATCAAGTAACTTACACAATCACATCAATGAAATACATAAAGTAGTGTAAGCCATGCTAGAGATCATGTGTAATTTTAAATTTAAGCAAGTCATGATCTCACAAACTTCACTATTTCAAAACCTGAAAGAATGACACAGGTTGCTGCAATTTTCTTTTCTCCAACACCGAAGCTTATCAAAACTAGTCGGACCTAGCTAGCGCCGGAGCCAACCAAAGCTAGACGACCTTGCGCCAGGCCTAGCAAAAACATGTCGATCCTAGCCAAAGCAAGTCGGATCTATCCAAAATAAGTCAGGCCTAGACAAAGAAGTTGGACCTATCCAAAATAAGTCGAACATAGACAAAGAAGTCGTACCTAGCCAAAATAAGTCGGACCTTGCAGGAGCTACCCAAAACAAGCCGAACCTATCGTCGGACCTCGCAGGAGCTCGAACCTAGAGTCAGACCTTGTTAAAATGGTGTTTTGGTAGTATTCAAAACTTTTATCATCAAAGCCAATGTATTCGGCACACATAGGTCTCACAATCTCCCCATTGATGAATGCATTGGCAATACTACTTAAAATCTGAACATTGGCTTATTCACATGAAAATTTTTGAAAACAATTTCTCCCCCTTTTTGAAAATCAAATGAGATAGAAATAAATTTCTCCCCCTATACATATTTCTCCCCCTTGCATACTTCTCCTCTTCGACAATGTATTCAGCAAGGGACAAAAGAGAAATTTTAATTTGTTATGAGCAAATTATAACATATACATATAAAATAAAGCTCATCCAAGTCATAATATCAAGTAACTTACACTATCACATCAATGAGATACATAAAGTAGTGTAAGCCATATTAGAGATCAAATGTAATTTTCAATTTAAGCAAGTCATGATCTCACAAACTTAACTATTTCAAGACCTGAAAGCATGACACTTCTTGCTGTAATTTGTTTTAAGCAAAAATTTTGATCATATGAAATTTGCAAGAGATTATATGCGCATCTGCCTTATTCTAACCAACCAAGCTAAGCCTATGTCATTTGACAATCATAAGCTTAAGGACATGGTTTTAGTCATACACAACTTCTTCCAAGTTTATAACTAAGTGCAATGATAAGCCATCTCAAAAGAAGAAGTGTGATGCATGCATATTCTCTTGATCTTTTCTCAGTTTTCATTTGAACATAAAATCTCAACATGTGGATAGTAGATTGATTAATTTTTTGTGATTAAAAGGACTTGTGAGCATAACTCCACCTATATTGTAATGACATAGCCGGTCCCAAGCCCGGATAAAGGGGGGGGGGGGGTTGTGATAGGCTTGCCAAGCCAGCAACTATACTTAGCTATTGTCATGGAAATGAAGCCCATTGGAAATTCATTGGGGCGTAACCCTCTTAGCGACGCGCCATACCGGAACCCGGGTATGGTGTTAAGTGGGCGAGGGCCGGGTCGCCACCGCCTTATGGCGCGCTATATCGGAACTTGGATGTGTTAAATGGGCGAGGGCCAGATTGCCACCACCTTAATGGCGCGCTACATCATCACCCGGATGTAGTGTTAAGTGAGCAAGGGTCTTTGCATCTTCCTCGATGGATGCGAAGGGTAAGGAAGCTAGCTGAGGAAACTAGGTTTTGGGTGGTTAGTTGGAATGTAGAATCCATGACGAGAATGCTACGAGAGTCAGTGGACGTTGCGATTAGGAGGCGTGTAAATACCCTTTGTGTACAAGAGACTAGATGGGCAGGTCAAAAGGCGAGAGACGTTGAGAATACCGGTTTCAAGCTTTGGTATTCTGGCTCGACTGGGACTAGGAATGGCATAGGCATCCTAATAGATAAGAGCCTCAAGGATGGAGTAGTGGATGTCTGTAGACGAGGGGACAGGATCATCCTAGTCAAGGTAGTTGTGGGGGACCTTATCTTGAATGTCATTAGTGCTTATGCCCCACAAGTTGGGCTCGACATAAGCACTAAGAGACAATTTTGGGAGGACTCAGAGGATATGGTTAGTAGTGTACCGATAGCTGAGAAGCTCTTCATAGGAGGAGATCTCAATGGCCATGTAGGTACAACTAAAGTAGGTTTTGAGGGGGTACACGGAGGTTTTGGTGTGGCGATAGAAACCAGGAGGGTAAAGATATCCTAGACTTTGCCGTAGCCTATGGCCTATTGGTAGCTAACACCCTCTTTAAGAAGAGGCTATCTCACTTAGTGACCTTTACTAGTGCCCAACATTCTAGTCAAATCGACTATATCCTCACTAGGAGAAGGGAGAGGGGGGCATGTTCAGATTGTAAGGTGATTCCTGGGGAATGTGTTGTTCCGCAACATAAACTTGTGGTAGCTGACTTTCGCTTCCACGTGTGTGTGTGTGCAACGAGACAAAGGTGTTAAAACCGCTAGAACAAAGTGGTGGAAGTTGATGGATGAAGCGCAGCAATCATTCAAAAGGAGTATGATCGCTGAAAGTCCTTGGAGCGAAGAGGAAAATGCGGATAATATATGGGTGAAGATGGCGACTTACATTAGGAAGGCAGTGAGGGAGGTGCTTGGGTGGACAAAAGGTAAGAAACTTGTAGATAAAGATACTTGGTGGTGGAATGAAGATGTACAAAAAGCTATTAAGGAGAAGAAGGAGTCTTATAAGAGCTGGCATGATGAGAGAAGTGCAAGTAACATGGTGAAGTATAAAGAGGCTAAGAAAAATGCAAGGCGTGTTGTGAGTAAAGCAAGGGGGGAGGCCTATGATGGCTATATGCGAGGCTAGGGACAAAAGAAGGCGAAAAGGATAAATACAAGATGGCGAAACTTCTCGAGAGGTAGGTTAGGGATGTCAACCAAGTCAAATGCATTAAGGATGAGGCAGAACGAATTCTATTGAAGGATGTAGAGATTTGGAATAGATGGCAGGACTACTTCAATGGACTATTCAATGACGGGAATAAGAGCATTAGGTTCGAGTTGGATGACTCATTTGATGACACAAACAGACGATTCGTGCAGAGGATACAAGAGTCTAAGGTTAGAGAGGACTTAAAAAGGATGAAAGGAGGAAAGGCCCTCGTCCCCGATGATGTCCCCATTGAGGTGTGGAGATGTTTGGGGGATGTAGCAATAGTATGTCTCACTAAACTATTCAACCATATTTTTCAGTTAAACAAAATGCATGAAGAGTGGCGGAAAAGTATTTTAGTACCCATCTTCAAAAATAAAAGAGATGTTTAAAGTTGTACTAATTACCGAGGAACTAAGCTTATGAGTCATCTTATGAAGCTCTGGGAGAGAGTGATTGAACACCGCTTAAGGAAAGTGACCAATGTCACTAAAAACCAGTTTAGTTTTATGCCTGAGAGGTCCACTATGGAGGCGATCTTCTTACTCCATCAGCTTATGGAGAGGTATAAGGAGCAAACGAAGGATCTACATATGGTGTTCATTGACTTGGAGAAGGCATACGATAAGGTACCAAGGCCGGTCATGTGGTGGGCGCTAGAGAAACACAAAGTCCCAACAAAGTACATTAACCTTATCAAGGATATGTAGGATAATGGTGACAAGTGTGCGCGTAAGAGATAGTGAGACCAACACTTTTCCTATCACAATAAGGCTACAACAAGGATCAAACTTAATTCCATACACCTTTTCCTTGGTGATGATGAGGTGTCGAACGATATACATGGGGATATCCCTTGGTGTATGCTCTTTGCTAATGATGTAGTGTTGGTAGATGAAACTAGGGATGGTGTTGATAGAAAATTGGAGTTATGGAGGCAGACCTTAGAGTCTAAGGGGTTTAGACTTAGTAGATCCAGGACCGAGTATATGAGATGCAACTTTAGTGATGTCAGGTGCGAGGATGGAAATGTTAGTTTACAAGGACAAGTAGTACCTAGGAGGGACACATTTCGATATTTAGGACCAATGTTACAAAGCAATGGTGATATTGATGAAGACGTTTGCCAAAGGATCAAGATCGGGTGGATGAAGTGGCGACAAGCATCTGAAATCTTAAAGCATTGATCATTACATGAAATTCTATTAAGGTATTATATGAAAGTCGAATTTCTTCCATTCTCATTTGAGAATGCGAATACAAGGAGGTATTTTGTGTCTGTGAAAGTCCGAAGAAAAAAGGGTTTGTAAAATTAGGTCTGCTTGCCTAGGACTTGATCTTGGTACCAATGCATAACGATCAAAGTCGAATCGTGAGCCTATTAATGAAGAAAATTCAATGAAACAACAACTGGTACCATATAGAAGGGGCCATAAACTGGAGAGTCCTGACCAATTCGAAAGATCATTTAGTGTAGTTGAAATAGTGGAATTGGAACTTGTTTGGTCAAGTAACGGAAGCTCCATCAAACTCATGACTGTCTCAATGGAATCTTTTCCTTCATTTTTTTTGGTTCTACCATAGAGGACAACGATAGGCAATAACTCCCCGCCAAACACAGCTTACAACATTCATCGTACTGTGCTCTCCAAAGAGCAACTCTTCTCAAAATCTCAAAACAAAAGGTGCTGAGTTGGAATCCCATTATAAGGATTCTTGTGGTTCCGGGGTGATCCAGTCACCCGGAGAAGATTTCTTTTCTTTGCTGATTCCTCTCAATGAAATTTGCCATGTTGCACTAAGTTACTTACGGATGTATGCATGCAGTCCGGGAACACTTTGGGGTGAACACCCATCCGAACAACTAGGGTCAATAGTTCAGCATTTAGGCCATAACATTTAGCAAAAAACACATCTTAAACCCAACAAGTGCTCTCCGAACCAAGCTAGATAGTCTCCTATCACTAGGCTCACCAACCAACCTAGACTTTGATTCTTCCTTATTATTCTAACTGGATATTGAAACCATAAGGATTGTTTACAGCCAAGAGTTCCCATATGACATAAGCACTCCTGGGTGGGGTGGGCCATTACATCTTTGAGAAGGGGCCCAATCTCGTATTGGATGGTCGGCATGGCAATATGCTTAGCTTCGTAGACAAGTTTCCCAGCCGTTGCGAAGACTTTGCGAGAACGGTCAGGGGCGCGATTCGCCAAGCTAGGGCAAACAAATCAATTCGATGGAATTGTTTGATCTTAAAGGGGATCTTCTATAATTTCGCACATAAGGGGTTATTTCTTGGTTTTTTCCAGTCATTAATAACTTGATTATTTTTAGATAATAGTAGATAGAAAGAACGCTCGTATTCTATAGGACGGTGATCAGACATGTGATGGTGTATGGAGTAGAATGCTGGCCAACTAAAAGGCAACATGTCCAACAAATGAGTGTTGCGGAGATGCGCATGCTACGGTGGATGTGCAGTCACACAAGAAGAGACAAAATTGGAACGAGGTGATACATGATAGGGTAGGGGTGGCACCGATTGAGGAGAAGCTAGTCCAACATCGCCTACGGTGGTTTGGGCATATTCAGTGGAGACCTCCAGAAGCACCGGTTAACAATGGGATTATAAAGAGTAGAGAAAATTTTAGGAGGGGTAGAGGTTGATCAAGGTTTACATGACAGGAGGCGGTGAAACGAGACTTAAAGGAGTGGGACGTACTTAGAGATTTGACTCATGATAGGACTGCATGGAAATTAGCAAATCATGTGCCAGAATCTTAGTTTATTCAAGTTTTGTTACCCTTATCTTATTTCTTATTAATCCATTTCTAAAATGAATAAAATGTAGAATCTTATTTTATTTGTATTTTTTTATTTTTTTATTCATCGTATTTTCTATTACTTTCATTTTCAAAATTGGGTTTTATTTCTAGCCGACACCAACTTGTTTGGGACAAAGGCTTGGTTGTTGTTGTTGTAAAAGCACTTGTGAGCATGCAACAAGTTAAAAACAGCAAGAAAGTTCGATCATGACCAGACTTAGTGTAAGTAATTATTCTAATTACTAGTCATGGCAAAAACTACAAAATGTATAACAACAGTAATGTAGTAGGAACTTTCAGCATGTAAAAGGAATCACAAAGTCATATATGCATGAAATACTATGCTAATATTATTTTAAATTCACATTCACACATAGACTTCCCAAGTTTCAAAAACTCTACCTCAATTTAAGCCATGAGGATGCATAACCCCTATTTCACTACGAATGAAACAAAAACGAGTGAAATCCAAAGGTTTTATGAAAATGTCAACCAATTGTTGTTCGGTATCTACATGGTGAAGCACAATGTTTCCTTTTTCAACATTATCACGGAGAAAGTGATACCTAATGTCAATGTGCTTTGTTCTCGAATGTTACACGTTGTTTTTAGCAATGCAAATGGCACTAGTGTTGTCAGAAAACAGCGGAACACTATATAAATCAACCCCATAGTCCTTAATAGTTTGAACAATCCAAAGAATTTGTGAGCAAGCGCTGGCAGCAGCTACATATTCAGATTCGGCCGTGGATTGTGCAATAGAGTTTTGTTTTCTAGAGGACCAAGGAACAAGTGAATTTCCAAGAAAATGACATGCACCTAAAGTACTTTTCTTGTCAATCCTACAACCCCCAAAATCAGCATCCAAAAAAGCTTTCAAAGTAACGGTTGAGGAAGAAGGAAGAAAAATGTCAAATTCTCGAGTTCCATGTAATTACCTGAGAATTCTTTTTGATGGGTTGATGATGTGAAGTATGTGGGGAAGCTTGAAGCTGTGCACAAAGACACACGCTGAATTGTATGTCCGATTTTGATGTCGTGAGGTACAAAAGTGATCCAATCATGCTTCTATATTCTTTTTTATCATCCGGGTCACCATCTTCATCAAGTTCAAGTGTCGTTGTTGTACCCATTGGTGTCCAAAGATGCTTGCTTTTATCCATGTTGAAGCGCTTAAGAAGGTCTCTTGTATACTTCATTTGATGCATAAAGGTTCCATCCTTAGTTTGCTTGATTTGCAGCCCCAAAAAGTACGTGAGTTCTACCATCATACTCATCTCAAATTCTGAACTCATCATAGCTGAAAACTTGGACACAAGATCATGAGAAGCACAACCAAAGATAATATCATCCACATGCACTTGAACGAATAAAGAGTCATTGCCATGCTTAAGCACAAAAAGAGTTTTATCAACCTTCCCATGGCAAACCCCTTTTCATGTAAGATTGTTTTCAACCTATCATACCATGCTCTAGGGGCTCATTTGAGACCGTACAAGGCTTTTGACAATTTGTAAACATGATTAGGAGAATCTCGATTTTTAAAACCCGGTGGTTGCTTGACATAAACCTCCTCATCTATGTAGCCATTAAGAAAAGCACTTTTAACATCCATTTGATATAACTTAAAACCTTTAGATGCAGCAAAAGCTAACAAAATTCTTATGGCTTCTAATCTAGCAACAGGAGCAAAAGTTTCATAAAAATCTAGACCTTCAACTTGTGTGAAACCTTGAGCAACCAACCTAGCCTTATTCCAAACAACAACCCCATCCTCACTTTGTTTATTTTTAAACACCCATTTAGTTCCAATTAAAGTATGACCTTGAGGTGGAAGTACAAGTTTCCAAACATTATTTCTTTCAAAAATTTTAACTCTTCTTGCATGGCAATAATCCAAGATTCATTAGTGAGTGTGTTTGATATATATTTGGGTTCAAAAGAAGCAACAAAATTAGAATGATCATGAGAGTTTGGATCACAAAACCTAGACCGTGTGCTCGTTCGTGCAAGCTTCCAATAATTTGTTGTGGAGGATGACTTTTGAGAACCTGGAGGGGAGTGGACACTTCACAAGCTTCTTCTTCTTTATGTTCATCACAAATCGATGAGCTTGTGACTTGAGGACAATCTCGACTAGCAATGGTGGTCGTCTGTGCTGGTTGTGAATCAAAATCAGGAGTTGGAACAATGTCATTAGCTGCTGAATTTTCGGGCAGCAGCACCACCTCTTCCTCATCTTCAATGAAAATACTCTCCCCCTGCAGATATGGATCCGGACCTGCAATATTGGAGCTAGTACCTGGGATAGCTTCATCATAAGAAACCTCACAAGTCTCCATAATTTTGTTAGTGTCAAGTAAAAGCACATGGTGGCCTCTAGTATGAGATGGATGACCAAGAAACATGCCATCAACGGATCTAGGTTCAAAATTATCAAGATTACCATGTTTCTTAACAAAGCATTAGCAACCAAAGACCCAAAAGTGTGTGACACTAGGCATATGTCCAAACCGGAGCTCATATGGTGTTTTTCCAAGCTTAGCACGCAAGAAAAAACGATTTGAAACATAACAAGCGGTTGCAATTGAATCTGCTCAAAACTTTCTAGGAGTTTGATATTCATCAAGCATAGTCCTAGCCATCACAACTAAGGTTTTATTTTTTTGCTCCACAACACCATTTTGTTTAGGTACATATGGTGAAGAAAATTGATGATCTATTCCTTTTTCAGCACAAAAATGATCAAAGGATTGATTTTTAAATTCAGTTCCATTATCACTTCTAATTGCTCATAAAGATCTTGGGTGATCAATCGATAACCTAAGAAATAAAGTTCTGAAGTGACTAAAAGCTTCATTCATAGATGCCATAACATAAACCCAAGAGTATCTAGAATAATCATTAACAATCACAAGAACATACCATTTACCTCTGAAGGATTGAACACGTGAAGGACCTACGGTGTCAAGGTGCACAAGTTGACCCGGTTCAGTTATCATGGTTATTGTGAGAGGAGCATGTGTACCTGCAACCATCTTAGCATGTCTACAAGAAGAGCACACAATTTCTTTGTCCCCTTTTAGCTTAGACAGCCCACGTATGCGATCAAGAGCACTAACACGCGTGAGATGATCAAAGCCTACGTGACCAAGTCTACGATGCCAAAAATATAAGTCTTTGGAATCATTAGCAAATACACCTATGCTTCGAAGAAGACATATCAAAATCATCTTTAAAAACTCTTCTAAACCGAGACGTGTTAAAAATAAGCACAATGTTTGAATCTACAAATTTGCAGCAATTTGTATTGAAAATAATTTCAAAATTTTCATCTAGCAACTGTGAAACAGAAAGCAAGTTGTATTTCAAATTTTTGACAAGTGCCACATCTTTCAAAGTGTAGTGATCATTTACCATAACTGAACCCTTAGCAATTATAGGAGTTGAAGAATTATCGGCAAAAGTAACATTCTCTACACGTGACACAAAATAGAGGGAGGAGAACCATTTTTTGTTACCGGTCATGTGGCGTGAGCAACCTGAATCCACAATCCAAATGTTCTCCTTCCTCAAGCATGTAACCTACATAGAAGCACAATATGTCGATGACTCAATACTGGTATAGTGAAAAGGTATTTAGGAATCCAATACTGAGTCACACGACGTCCAGCAGGAATGACACGCGAAAGCTGGGATAAAACAGCAGGTTTATGAGCGGAATTTTGAGAATTCTTGTACCCAACTACTGACCTACGAGGTGTTACATGTGTAGCACGAGAAACAGTAGGTTTGGGAGTAATCTTTGCATGATTTTGACTCATAACAGCAGGTTACATGTTCCTGATACTCTATTTAGCATGAGAAGCAAATCTTGCATGAGAGTTACGAGATCTAGCTTGTATTCTTACCTTTTTCTGTTGTTTACTTAGTCTATAACAAAAATCTATGACATGACCATCTCTACCACAGTAGGTACAATGAAATTTAACTTTGTGTTCATGTCTAGATGAGCAAGCAACATTTTGATTTGAAACCGAAGGAGACAACACTCCTGCAGATTTGAAAACCACTTCTTTATGTTTAGGAACTGTTTTAATCAAACCACTTCCTAATGACTTTACAATTTGAGGTGGATGTGCTTTAGCATGAGCATGGGAATCAAAACCTAAACCAGTTCTATCGTTGCAAGATTTGGATGAATTTAGCAACACGTTTAGATTTTTATTCCCAATACAAAACTTCTCTAGTGTCCTATTCATGTCATCAAGTTTCTTAGACAATTCCAGGAAGTTTTAACATGAAGTTTTTCCTTTTAGTTTGCAATTAGAACAATATTTAACTTCATGAGAACGTAAAGCATTGTTCAATATAGAAATCTCATTCATGGCATCGTGTAGTTTCTTATCAAGATCATCACAAGTAGAAAAATGCAAATCAATTGTAGAACAGCTAGCATCTTTCATGTTTTTTTTATTAAGAGCAGCAAGCTTTTTCTTCTTTTCAATTTCAAGTTCTAGCTTATCAACTGTGGAGGTGTGCGCACTTCTTAAAGAGGACAATTGTCAATATATAAGCTCACATGAAGAACAAGAATCATCACTAGGAATCAAAGATTTCAAATGATTAATTTCATATTCTAGTGACTCAATTTTAACAGCATTGTCCCTAAGATTTTTGTCCATTTTATTAACTATAACAGTGGCACGAGAAATAGCATCACACATTACTTCGCAAGTAGGACATACCTCTTCATTGTCACTGTTGTGCTCTGCCTCCTCCATACTTGATCTTGACTTGCCCGCCATGAAACAAAAGTTTGCCAAATCATCTTCATCTTCGTCACATTCGATGTCCACATCGCTCGAGCCAAGTTCTTGAAGTGCGGAGATAAAACTATTCACCAATTGGAGTCCTGTAAAACCCTTCTTTTTCTTGTTGTTGTTTGCAGAGGAGTTCTTCGTCCTTGTTTGCTTTTCTTCCCGAAAAGTAGGACCTGAAAGGTTAGGGCAATCCGAACGAAAATGTCTTGTCTTACCACATTCGAAACATCGTTGAGGTCCGGAGCTTCCTCTCCTTCTAGTTCTCACATTTTGCAATGGTTTTGAGAACCTAGTAGAGAGAAGTGCTAGCTCCTCCTCTGGAAACTCCTCAATCTGTTCAAGGGTTAGAGAGGACAAAAAGCAAGTGTACCACAAGATGAAGATTGGCTGGAGCTAGGCATATCACGTTGAGAAACAAATGCAAGAGACTTGTTGGGGTTCTAATGTGAGATTGTGTCAATTTTATGAGTTTTCAATTTAGAATACAGAACATCTAAAGTAAGTGTACTCATGATAGTAGATTCACGAATAGATGTGACTTTCATCTCCCAAATTGACATGTCTAATGCACTTAGTAATTGTCTAGCATTTTCATCATCTGAAAAATTAACATTGACACTACGCAAGTTGTTGAGAATTTTAATAAATCGAGCAAATAAATCATCGATGGACTCACCTGGTTGCATCTCAAAGCGCATGTATTCCTTTTTGAACATATCTTGCCTTACCTCCTTGATCGTGTTGGATCCTCCGTGGTAGTCGCAAAGTGCTTTCCACACAGCGTATGCAGATCGGAGGTGTGCAACACGATCGAAGTCACTTTGAGTTAATCCTTGTCTGTTCAAGTTCCAAGCCTTGTTGTTGTTGTCGACATCTCTCAGATTAGTAGCTGTAACTTGATCGTTCGGTGGCACTTCGTAAGGTTTGTACACCTTTTTCCCATATTGTAAAGCCTTTTCCCTGCATGAAAGCCTCCATGCGTGCCTTCCAAACCCGAAAATCAATACCACTAAACACACAAGGTTTGGCGGAGTATTTCTCTATGATGATTATTCAAAACACGTGTCAATCTCCTAGATTAGAAAATTGTGGCTCTGATAGCAATTGTAGGATTGAAAAGCACATGAAAAGCTACCAGAGGGGGGTGAATGGTAGATTAAAACTTTTTAGCGGAAGCAATGAAAACCTCTCGGTAGAAATCAATCTGTTAAAGAAATTGTATGTGCGACTAATTAAAACATGATCAATTGTGACAAAACCAGTATAGATTGTGGATAACCAATTTGAAGACATCACAACAAGAATCACAAAAATCCGTCAAGCAAAACTCAAGTTATGATTGAAAGATTAAACGAAGGTCAATCTTTTTACCCGAGAAAAACAGATGTGCAACACTGCATAGAAACTCATGTAGATCCAAAACCACAAATATGATGACCGTGAATTTTTTACAAATGACATATAATCAAGCTGTGAAGACAACCCAAAAAGAATCACATCAATTAGATCTGTAAAACTCGAGTTATGATAAAACAACCAAAGCAAGTTAGTGTTGTGCAAAAACTCGACGAGAAAGACTTGATTGAAACAAGTCACGAAAAAGGCACAAAATCTCCTTTAAACTACGAATTTTATTGATCAAAACACAAAAGGAACAGCTCCAAAGTTGTGCACCATGTGCTCTGGCCCCCCTTGCTTATATAACCAGCCCTTAGGCCAACACAATCCTAACTAGGACTCAAATCCTACTTAGATTCAACCAAAACTTTTCGTAACTGCTCAAGACTCTTCCATACGCAGATAGAAGCAATATTAAGACTTCCAAACACCTTAGGAACATATACCACATTCCTAAAACAACGCAACTTTGTGACCCACACGAGATCCTATCATAACCAACTCAAATCTTTCCATATTTGAGTCAAATCCAACTCAGTCGCAGTCTGATTCTATAACCTAGTCGGTTGGACCATTCCGACCAATTCTTTTACGTCCACATCTCTTCATCACGCCTTGGAACCATGTAACCACATCCATCCACTCTATGCACACGTGAAAACATCTTCCAACAACATCCACGATACCTTCATAAGCATTTTTCTTGATTCAAACATGTTGTGCAACCTTCCGATCAACTCAACCACAATTCTTCCCGAACTTGGTTGTTCAACCTCATCTTCTCCCTAAGACTAGTTCAATGGATCCCGTCACCAGCCATGTCTTGAATTCAAGCAACACATGCACATGAATAAACAACCAATACTTCCGAGCACAAGTCCTCGACTTGACTGTCATTAGTTTCGATAACCACAACACCTTACGTGAGCACCTAACATAAGAATGTTGCAAACCATAGCAAAATAAATATCAACCATAACCACCAAAACACACCAAAAACATTGTAAAAGAATACTAAGCAAACTTTCCATGGATGTAAAGCAAGTTTGAATCAATTCAAAGTAAAAGCAAAACCATTGCAATCTAGCACCGGACCTTGCCAAAGCTAACCGGATCATAAATCGGAGCTTACCAAAGCAAGAAGGACATAGCACCGGAGCTTACCAAAGCTAGTCAGACCTAGCGCCGGAGCATACCAAAGCTAGTCGGACCTAGCACCAAAGCTTACCAAAGCTAGTCGGACCTAGCTGGAGCTCGGACCTAGAGTCGACCATGTTCAAAAGGGGTGATTTGGCAATATTCAAAACTTTTGTCATCATAGCCAATGTATTCAGCACACATAGGTCTCACAAAATTAACATTGACGCTACGCAAATTACTGAGAATGTTATTAATGCGAGCAAAGAGGTGGTCAATGGACTTACCTGGTTGCATCTCAAAGCGCATATATTCTTTCTTAAACATATCTTGCCTTACCTCCTTTATCGTGTTGGATCCTTCATGGTAATCACATAGAGCTTTCCAAACACCGTACGCAGATCGGAGGTGAGCAACACGGTCAAAGTCGTTTTGAGTTAGTCCTTGTATGATCAAGTTCTGAGCCTTGTTGTTGTTGTCGACATCTCTCATATTTGTAGTCGTAACTTGATCATTTGACGGGACTTCGTAAGGCTTGTACACCTTTTCCCATATTACAAAGCCCTGCACCTGGATGAAGGCTTCCATGCGTGCCTTCAAACCTAAAAATCAATACCACTATACACACAAGGTTTTGCGGAGTATTTCTCCATGATGATTAGTAAAAAACACGTGCAAATCACAAAGATTAGAGCACCGTGGCTCTGATACCAATTGTAGGATCGAAGAGCATGTGTAAAGCTACCAGATGGGAGGAATGGTAGATTGAAACTTTTTAAGCCGAAGCAATGAAAACCCCTCGACAGAAAATCAATCTATTAAAGAAATTGTGTGTGCGACTAATCCAAACATGATATATTATGACAAAACCAGCATAGATTGTCAAGAAATCATATTTTTCTTTCCTCCCTTTGAATAGCCAAGACCATCTTTGATCAAGGGACATCTTGTGATCTAGTATGCAATCCATGCATACTTGATCTTCTCCTTGTCAAAGATGTCACCCTTAGGTGTGCTCTTGCTTTTTTCCAAGTTAATTAGCTCAGTCTTCAAATCTAGGACAAGGTTAGCACATTTGCAAGTTTTAGTGTTCGACTCAATTTTAGGCACGTTTGAGCTTGTTGATGGAGAAGAAGGTACACTTGACTTGAGAGTTGCGAATTGTGCTTCGAGACTCTTGTGGGCTTTGTTCAAACTCATAAGTTCATCTTGGAGCACAACATTCGAACTTTTGAGACTTGAGGAAACCTCCTTGCATTTCGCAAGTTCAAGTTCAAGTGCCTTGTTCTTTTCCTTCTCAAGCACAAGGAGCTTCTCAATTTCAATATTCTTTTGCCTTTCTTGGACAAGCAGTTCATCTTGTTCCTTGAGAAGTTCTTCCTTGTCCAAAATCTCATCGGAAAGCTTTTTCATTTTAATTGTAGCACTTTTACTTAAGCCTTCAAACACGTATTCATTCTTACTAGCACTATGAAAATATTCGTCTTTAATGGAACGCAAGAAGAGTTTAGATTTAACCTTTCCCTTTCCCTCCTTGGCCATTGTTGACGACTGATACATCACAGATGAAAATTCGCAAGCACACGAAGAAACCGTTGTAGCACTTCCTCTTAAAGAGTGTTACCAAGGCTATCGAATCCAAGGAATGTGTGTGCTAATCTTGTTAGTGGTTCACCCAAGGACACAAAGCTTGGTGGTAGGTGTAGGATTGAAGAGCACGTGTAAAAGCTACCAAAGGGGGGTGTATTGGTAGATTAAAACTTTTTCAGCGGAAGCAACAAAAACCCTCGGCGGAAAATTAATTTGTTAAATAAATCATGTGTGCGACTAATATAAGCGTTATCTATTGTGAAAAAACCAGTATATATTGTGAAGAACCAAGTCACGAAGACTTCACAATAAGAATCACAAAAATCCATCAAGAAAAACTCAAGTTACGACCGAAAGATCGAACAAAGGTCAATCTGTCCTACCCGAGAAAAACAGAGCTGCAACACTGCAAGAAACTCGTGTATATCAGAAACCACAAATCCAATGACCGTGAAATTTTTACAGATGATATATAATCAAGTTGTGAAGAAAACCCAAAAAGAATCACGTCAATTGGATCTACAACTCGAGTTATGATAAAACCACCAAAGCAAGGTAGTGCTATGCAGAAACTCGATGAGAAAAACTATTTTGAAACAAGTCGGATGAACAAGGCACAAAAGCTCCTTTAGACTAAGAATATTATTGATAAAAACATAAAAGGAACAGCCCCAAAGTCGTGCACCATGATCTCTGGCCTCCCTTGCTTATATAACCAGCCCTTAGGCCAACCTAATCCTAACTAGGACTCATATCCTACTCAGAGTCAACCGAAACTTTCCATAACTGGTCAAGACTCATCCTTACGCAGATAGAAGCAATCCAAAGACTTCCAAACACCTTTAGGAACGTACCCACATTCCTAAAACAACCCAACTTCATGATCCACACGAAATCCTATCATAACCAACTCAAATCTTTCCATATTTGAGTCAAACCCGACCCAGCCGCAGCTTGAGTCCATAACCAAGTCGGTTGGACCTCTCCTACCAATTTTTTATATCCACATATCTTCATCACGCCTCGGAACCATGTAGCCATATCCATGCACTCCTTGCAAACGTGCAAATACCTTCATATGCATTGTTCTAGATTCAAACATGATGCGCGACCTCCCGATCAACTCAACCACAATTCCTCCTTAACTTGGTTGTTGAACCTCATCTTCTCCCTAAGACTAGTTCAATGGATCTCGTCACCAGCCATGTCTTGAACTCAAGCAACACCTACACGTGAATGGACAACCAATACTTCCAAGCACAAGTCCACGACTTGACTCTCGTTAGTTCTAAAACCACAACACCTTATGTGAGCACCTCACATAAGCATGTTGCAAACCTTAGCAAAACGATATCAACCATAACCACCAAAACACACCAAAAACTTGGTAAAAGAATACTAAGCAAACTTTCCATAGATGTAAAGCAAGTTCGAATCAATTCAAAGTAAAAGTAGAACCATTGCAATCTAGCTCCGGACCTTGCCAAAACTAACCAGACCTTGAGCCAAAGCTTACCAAAGCTAGCAGGACCTAGCACCGGAGCTTACCAAAGCTAGTCGGACCTAGCGCCGAAGCTTACCAAAGCTAGTCGGACCTGGCGCTAGAGCTAACCAAAGCTAATCGGACCTAGCGCCGAACTTAGCAAAAACATGTCGGACCTAGCCATAGCAAGTCGGACCTAGCCAAAACATGTCGGACCTAGACAAAGTAAGTCGCACCTAGCCAAAATAAGTCGGACCTTACGTCGGACCTTGCTGGAGCTACCCAAATCATGTCGAACCTATCGTCAGACCTTGCAGGAGGTTGGACCTAGTGTCGGACCTTGTTGAGACGAGTGTTTTGGCAGTATTCAAAACTTTTATTGTCATAGCCAATGTATTCAGCACACATAGGTCTCACAGTAGGCAAGGGATAGAGTGGATTTCCTAAGAGAAGGGGGTTCTAATTCAAACCAAGTCGAGCAATAGCAGCTTGTATTGGGCACAGGCTTACCCTGGTCTGCCAAGCGACTCCCGCCAAGAGCCTATGTCGTAGTCGAATGTGGAGGATTACAATGGACAAATAGGGATGTCACCACCTACCGCTTACCTCTACAACCCGTGGACTACGAGACAATCAAAAGTAATGTCTAGCCTAGACACCACGCCTGTGCTATCGATTACATCCCTAACCTCTCGCGCAAATTCTAGGGCCTCTAAATGAATAGAGCAATGAACGAACAATCAATTGAGGAATTAACTTGCTTGAATTAAATAAATAAACTCAATTGGAAATCATGTACCTTACTTGAGATGGTAAGAACTATCGAGGTACAAAGGTGGAGAGGGTTCGACAAGCCCGAACCCTATCCTAAAGTGGAAGAAGATCGAGAAGTCGGAGCCTCCTCCTCCTCCTCTTTCTCACTCTCTCCGTAATTTCTAAGCACTTCGGCAGCGCTACACCTTTGGAGTGGAGTACTAGACTCAAGCTTTTGGTGTGTGGGGTGAGGGAGCCCCCTACCCCCTATTTATACCCTCCAAAGGTCGGTTTGGCGCCAAAAAAAGCGAGGGGGTCACCATCGTGATCTCCAAGCCATGAGGAGCCAACATGTGGCGGTTGACCGCGTTTGGCGCGAATACCAGGTCGGGCAACCTGGTGGTTTGTCCTAACTGCAAATGGCTCCAATCGTGCTGAAACTTCTCTGTGACACTAGTATGTGGGCCCCCATCATGGGTATGGGTGATTTCGTAGATTTTTAGTTGGTTTTCTCCTTCAAATGGGCCCGTGAATCCTCCTTCTTGCGCTTGATTGGTCGGAAGTTGTGTTTCTTGGATTGGCCCTTGTAAATACCTCTAATTATGCGCATAATTCACCTGCATACAAAATTGCACCAACACTTGTGGACATAGTTAGTAAATAACTCTTACCACTATGTTGGTTGTCCAATCCATATCTTTTATACAGGTAATTGACGGTCAGATTTGGCAACAAAGGACCGTCAACAAACTCCCCCACACTTAGTCCTTTACTCGTCCCCGAGTGAAGGCAAGAAGGACTAAGTGATATCATATTTCAACTACAAGTATGGAATATGTATACATAACATTTCAACATACCTTTGTACAAGAAACTTTGGTATGTGGCTGCAACATCATCTTGGGTGTTTGAGAGATGGAACAGTTTGAATGTAGTTCACCTGGACTCCTCCTACTGAAATAAACTTGGAAATTGCTATATTTCACAAAGTCAAAAAAGATATTGCCATACTCATCAAAAGAATGCTCTCGTCTCTCAGTGTGTTTAGTCCTCACCTTGGCATGAGTTGCCACTTCTTTTCCTACAACTAAATATGGCTTTTTGTGGATCTTGGTAAGGATAGAAAGTGGCTCACTTGCAATTCATATATTACTAAGTCAAAAACGAGATCCCCATGAGAGGACTATGCAACAAAAACCAATGACTAAAGAAGTTCTTGTGCACTTATTATGGATGGTGTATGATGAATGGTGATGATGACTCCCAATTGATCACTCTCTCTTTTTTGTACAAGGATGAAACATGACTAATTATTGGCTCTCTCTCTCTTTTTAATTCTCTCTTTTTTGAGAGAGGGCTCTTATAGCCATGCTTTCTACCCCTTTTTGTGCATCGTTTTATTCAGAGAGGATTTTGCAGAATTTGCATGGAGTATATTTTGATGGTGGATGTGTGAAAATCATGGAATATGGTGGAGTACAACAGAAATGCCTTATCAAAGATTTCATGCAAGTCACTCAAAAGGGTCAAGAGTTTGACAAAGTTGAATGAAAATGCAAAGTCGCATATGCATGTGGTTTTCAATATCTCTATCATATGGCCTTGGTGGGCATTTAAATTCTAATGAGAGAGGATGGCAAATATCTGATGACTTTAAAAATTGCAATACCAAAATTCAATTCCAGCATTGAGAGTTTCCAAGTTTCACTCATTCACCATATCACACCAATCAAATATTTAGATGACATGTTTTTCTTAAATTTATATGTTGTTCAAGAACATGGTAATGAAATTGATATGAGAAGTAGACATATTCAATTCTCTAGCAAAATACGATATATGAAATTGCACAATTTTAATTTCCAATGAGTTGACTTTTAATGATATTAGCATGAATAATCAATTTCAACTCAAAAATTAGGCATAGAGGGATAAGAGGTGAGAGCGCAAACCATCGCCTTAATGAAGAAGGGTAGGCCAAGCCATCATGGCTTGGTCAAATCTTCTCGTGGTCCTTCATGCGATGCCCTGATTTGTTCTTTCATGATGGTTCGCGCATGTTGCACTTTGAGAGGCCTGTGGGATCTCCCCCACACTTGTTCTTGTACCTGTCTTTATTTGATACAAAAACATGGAAAAGTGAAAGACTCTACCGGCCTTACCCACACCGGTGAGTCGCAATTTATTTAACAAAGACACTTCGTATGATAGAATTAAAATAAGCGCCTAAGTCCTAAGTAGGAAAGTATATATGATATTATACATTTTACTTCTCTCCTACTTAGCCAAATGGGGATAGTGAGATGATTGGAAAGGAGTGGTGAGGCATGGAGTTTGCTTTATTGGACATGGAAAATTTAACCAAACTTCAAGGATAGGTGTTAAAGTCAATCAAACTGACTACCTCTTCCCCTTTGTCTAAATTCTCTTTGGGTTCTAAAAAGATCTTGAGACGGTGCCCATTTACTTTGAATAGATGACCTTCATCATTTTGGAGTGTAATTTCGCCATGAGATAAAGTATCTACCATAATATAGGGACCTTCCCATTTACTTTTTAGTTTCCCATGTCCAAAAAGATTGACTCTAGAGTTGAAAAGCAGAAATTTATCTCCAGGCTTGAACTCCTTAGGTGTAATTCTTTTATCGTGCCACCTCTTAGTTTTTTCCTTATAGATCTTGGCACTATGGTACGCCTTATACCTCCATTCTTCCAGTTCAGAAATTTGCATTTTGTGCAACTTTCCAGCTTCGTGGAGGTCCATGTTCCACTTCTTGATAGCCCAATACGCTCTATGTTCCAATTCGTAATCGTCCACGTTCGGCTATGTCATAGGCTCTTTGCGGGGGTCGTCCTAGTATTGCTAGGAGTAAGCTCGTGCCCGAAGCAAGCATCTACTTCAAACTACCTTGAATTAGGATCAATACTTTGAATTTCTCTCTATTCCTTGCCTACCAAACAACTTTGTGTCCTTGGGTGAGTTAGTTCGAAAGATTAGCAAACATGTTCTTTGGATTCGATACCCTTGGGAATACTCTTTAAAAGGAAGTGCTACAACGGTATTTTCGTGCGCTTGCGGATAACTCTGTGGTGTTAAGAAATACCAACAGTCGGCTGGACCATTCCGACCAATTCTTTTACGTCCACATCTCTTCATCACGCCTTGGAACCATGTAACCATGTCCATACACTCCATGCACACATGCAAACATCTTCTAACAACATCCATGGTACCTTCATATGCCTTGTTCTTGATTCAAACATGTTGTGCCACCTCCCGATCATCTCAATAACAATTCCTCTTGAACTTGGTTGTTGAACCTCATCTTCTTCCTAAGACTAGTTCAATGGATCCCATCACCAGCCATGTCTTGAAGTCAAGCAACACCTGCACATGAATAAACAACTAATACTTCCGAGCACGAGTCCTCGACTTGACTGCCATTAGTTCCGGTAGCTACAACACCTTATGTGAGCACCTCACATAAGCATGTTGCAAACCATAGCAAAATAAATATCAACCATAACCACCAGAACACACCAAAAACTTAGTAAAAGAGTACTAAGCAAACTTTCCATAGATGTAAAGAAAGTTTGAATCAATTCAAGGTAAAAGCAGAACCATTACAATCTAGCATTGGACCTTGCCAAAGCTAACCGGATCTTGAATCAGATCTTACCAAAGCTAGCAGGACCTAGCACCGGAGCTTACCAAAGCTAGTTGGACCTAGCACTAGAGCTTACCAAAGCTAGTCGGACCTAGCGACGGAGCTTACCAAAGCTAGTCGGACCAAGCTGGAGCTCGGACCTAGAGTCAGACCATGTTGAAAAAGGGTGATTTGGCAATATTCAAAACTTTTGTCGTCATAGCCAATGTATTCAGGACACATAGGTCTCACAATCTCCCCTTTGATGAATGCATTGGCAATACCACATAAAATTCGTACATTGGCTTATTTACATGAAAAGTTTAAAACAATTTTCTCCCCAAAATATTTCTCCCCCTTTGTAAATCAGAAATAAAATCAGAAGAAAAACAAAAATAATAAAATTCTCCCCCAGAGAAGAGTCGTGCCAAAACACTTGTGAATGTGTGCAATGTGTGATTAATTCTCCCCCTTTGACAATGTATTCAGCAAGGTACAAAAGAGAAATTTTAATTTGTTATAAGCATATTATAACATATACATATAAAACAAAGCTCATCCAAGTCATACTGTCGGTACCCTGAGTACCGTATACCCCTTGAGATTGCAAAGATCTCAAGAAAATGTCATCTACTTGATTTGAAGTCCTTCGAAGGCCCACATGTCATACATAATCGGACCCGCTTCCCCAACATGGTTAGTCCCAGGGTTGCCACGTGTACCATCAAACCGGAGCTACCGCCCACAAGGGGGAAGCTCCGGGCTATGTACCATAACTGCACCCCCGAACCTAACCCCAGATCGAGGGAAGCTCTGGAACTGACACGTGTCTGGTGGCACCGGACCTATCTGTTCCCCACAGTATGCTCCGGAGCTGCCACGTGTCCAACCATCGGATCTTCAGCCTCAAACCTCTGGTAGAATCCACAACGGCTCCGGATCTTCAAAGGGGAATCAAGGACTTCAAGACCCGATTAAGTGTCATTAATACTATGTTAATGACACACGATCGGACGACCCTTATTACCAGTAACGGCGCTATCATAGCCCGTAACTTGGTCATTAAGGGTAATTAAGCGCATCAAATGTGTATCAATATTAGTAGCCGCCGAGGCCACATGTCAGGCGAGGCCAACTTGTAACGGCCTGTCCTTGTACTATAAAAGGACAGGCCGACAATACATAGAGAACAGCTGGTCTGAACGGCTCACACGCGCTCTCAACTCACGTCACCTGAGTTGAGTTCATACATCCAATACAACACCAACACACCCCGTGGAGTAGGGTATTACGCTCAGGCGGCCCGAACCACGTAAATCTTGTGTCTCCTGTATCATTTTACATTTCACCTTCTTGAATCTCTGCGTGCCCACACCGAACTTCAAACTCTGCAAACACTTTTAGTAGTGTCGGGAGATCTGCCGGATCAAAACCACGAACAGTTGGCGTGCCAGGTAGGGGGCGCCTGAGATTTCAAGAATGGTGAACTCAGCTGCTGAATCATCCAATGGTCATCCCGCTGTTCAAGCTGCTGGGGGCAATCCCTCCAATATGCAGCCACCAGCAGGAACCTCAGTTCCAGTAGGAGTCACACTTCCACCACCGCCGCCTCCACCAGCAAATCAAGCTGGGCAGCGCGATGGTGCATCGGCGTCAATCAATGCGTCGGCGAATCATGACAACCCGGAACACGCGCTCCATGTAGCACGTTCTTTCCTTCAGCACTCACCACCTCCGGATGCATCCCGGGATGCAATGGAGCAGTGGAGGGCCGATGTGGAACACTTGGTTGCGGCAGCAGCCGACCGCATCAGTAACCAGGGTCCTCCTCCTTCAGGACGGGCCCCGTCGCAGCGACGGACCTTGTCTGGCAGACTTGGTCCGCATGTTTCCAACAACAGGAGACGTGTTGCGTCACAGCAAGTGACGTTGTTGCCCTCCGGGACGCGACGCACTCACACGGTATCAAGGCTTTCAACTCATGACCTCCGGGTAGAGCTTGATCGCTGATACCGTCAACAAGACGGCCGAGTCCATATCGAGCGTGCTCGTGAAAGACGAGAAGCTCAGGACATTCCTGCTCCTGAAGGAGTAGGAGGAGGCTGTTCAGCCCTGGCCATGCATCTGCGTATGGTCAGGTGGCCACAGAAATTTCGGCCTCACCTGCCGGAGAAGTTTGATGGGACCGTTAATCCCGTCGAATTTCTTCAGATTTACTCCACTGCTATCCTGGCAGTTGGAGGAAATGAGGCCGTAATGGCCAACGATTTTCCAGTGGCTTTAACTGGGACCGCCCGGTCCTGGTTTATGAGCCTTCCACCCAACTCCATCAACAGTTGGGAGGAGTTGTGCCGACAGTTCACCGCCAACTTCGGGAGTTCATACACCCGACCAGGCATCGAACTGGACCTTTTTGCAGTCGTGCAAAAAGGGGGAGAATCCATGCGATCATTCATCCAGAGATTCTCTCAGGTACGAAACACTATCCCTTCTATCTCTAGCGCTCATTGTGGCATTTAGACAAGGCGTACAGAATAAGAAGATGTTGGAGAAACTGGCGATCAAGGAGATCACCAGTGTCACGGAACTCTTCAGCTTGGCCGACAAATGTGCCAGAGCTGTGGAGGGCCGTGAAATGCACTCCAAACCACCTCCGGAGGATCGCAAGAAATCCTCCAAAGGCGAAGCCACTACCTCCGGGAGTGGAAAAAAGAAGAAAAAGACCAACGGCAAGAAGAAGCCGTCGGCCAGCGCATCTAATGCTGCAGCTACTGTAGCTCCGGGTGGCCGGGGGCCACGCCTCGAGAAGCGACCTCGACCGTCTCCTGAAGACGGTGGCAAACCCAAGGTGTGGTGTCCGATTCATAAGACGGACAACCACAGTTTGGAAGACTGTTGGGAGGTCCAAAACCTTGCCGAGCTCTACAACAAGTGCCGGGAAGAAGTTCCTTTCCGACAGAGGGAAGGAAAACAAAAAGTTGACGAAGCTTCGGCTGAAGAGGAGTTAGGTTTTCAGGATCCTAAAAAGGTTCTGAAGGCCGTCTACACCTCCGTCGACAACGATTTTGACGTCTCTGACAACGAGTGTCGGAAGACCATGAATACCATTTTTGGTGGATCATGGGACATCACCTCCCGCCGCGTCCTCAAGACAATGCGTCGGGACATGGCCGTTGTAGCTCCTACAGCAAGGGCGGAGCCTCATCGGAAGTGGATGGACACAGCCATCACTTTTGATGCTTTGGACTGCACTCGAAGCATGGTTGGAGCAGGCCAGTTACCTTTGATGGTATCTCCTACCATCAATAACATTCAGCTCCACCATGTTATGGTAGACGGAGGTTCGGGGCTGAACCTCATAAGCTTCGAAGCTTTTACCAAGCTTCAGCTCCGACCTTCAGATCTTCACCCCTCCCGACCTTTCTCCGGAGTAGGTCCGGGAGCCATTACCCCACTCGGTGCTATTACTCTCCCCGTTACCTTTGGGACCCAGGAGAAGTATCGCACTGAGAAGTTGGTCTTTGACGTTGCTCAGATCAACTTACCTTTCAACGCCATCTTGGGTAGGCCTGCCTTGTACAAATTCATGGCAGCTGCTCATTATGGCTACCTGGTGTTAAAGATGCCAACACCAGTAGGTGTTCTCCAGATCCGCGAAGATCGCACTGCCGGAGTAATCGCTCTGGAAGAACTTCATGCGCTTACTACGACGCAAGAGGAGGACTCCAGGCAGGAGCAAGCTCCAAAACCCCCGAGCATTCGTCAACGAGGCTCAACTTCTACACCTCGTGTTCAACCAAGCATCGACACCGACATTCCCGTCAAAGTCGTCCAAATTGGTTTCGATGCCGCTCAGACCACCCGTATATCGGGGGGGGGGGGGGGTGGGGGGGGGGGGGGCTGAATGAAAAATATGAACTCGTGATCATCGCTTTCCTCCAGGCTAATGTCGACGTGTTTGCCTGGCAACCGTCACAAATGCCTGGGATCCCCAGGGAAGTGATTGAGCACAATCTGAAGATCTACCCTAATGCCCGGCCCGTGCATCAGAAGCCTCAGAAGCAATCCGTGGAGCGACAGAACTTCATTCGACAAGAAGTGAAGAAGTTGCTCGAAGCTGGATTCATCCGAGAAGTCTTCCATCCAAAATGGCTGGCAAACCCAATCGTTGTGCCCAAGGCCGGCGGGAAGCTTCGGACGTGTATTGACTACACAACACTAAATAAGGTGTGTCCAAATGATCCATTCCCACTACCTAGAATAGATCAGATAGTGGATTCCACCTCCGGGTGTGAATTACTTTGTATGCTAGATGCATATTCTGGGTATCATCAAATCAGAATGTCTAGGGAAGATGAAGAGACTACCTCTTTCATCAAAATAGATGGATTGTACTGTTATACAGCCATGCCATTTGGTCTCAAGAATGTAGCTTCAACCTTTGTACGAGCTATGTACAAAACTTTTGAAGAACTCGTTAGAGACATAGTGGAAGTGTACGTCGATGACATCGTGGTCAAGGTCAAGAACAAGGAGTCACTCCTTGACACCTTATAGGCTGTCTTCGATAAGCTGCGGGTCACCCGCACAAAGCTAAACCCAGACAAGTGTGTCTTCGGGGTTAGCTCCGGAAAACTTCTTGGTTTCCTAGTAAATCACCGGGGCATAGAGGCTAATTCGGCGATGATCAAAGCCATTGAAGACATGCGGCCACCAGCCCGCATCAAGGATGTCTAAAAGCTAACTGGATGTCTAGCAGCCCTTAGCCGGTTCATTTCAAGACTGGCGGAACAGGCACTTCCCTTCTTCAAGTTATTGAGGAAGTCCGGACCATTCCAATGGTCTGAAGAAGCAGAAAAGGCGTTCCAGGAGCTAAAACAGCTCCTCACCACCCTACCAACTCTGGTAGCTCCGAACACTAGTGAGACTTTTCTGCTTTACATTTCAGTAACTGACGAAGTTGTCAGTATGGTCCTGGTTGCGGAGAGACCAGAACCATCCCATGCTCAGGAATCCAGACCCCTCCGGGAGGGTCCGGAGGTTCCTAAAAGCGAGTCTGGGTCCCAGTTCCCAGACTTGAGTCCACAAGAAGTTACTTTAGAAGACCCAGACCCCTCCGGGAGGGTCCAGGTCGCTTCTGAAGAAGCTCCGGGTCCCTCCAGCAAGGGCCCGGAGGTCCCTGAAGAAGGTTCGGATCCCTCCGGGAGGATCCGGGTCAATGAAGAGGAAGCTCCGGGCCCCTCCGAGAGGGTCCGGACCATCCAGCGCCCAGTGTACTTCATCAGTGAGGTACTTCATGACGCCAAGACTCGATACCTAGAGGTGCATAAGCTGCTCTATGCAGTTCTTATCGCCTCCAGGAAGCTTTGCCATTACTTCCAAGCTCACAAGATTTCAGTGGTGACTTCTTACCCACTTCGAGCAATCTTGCATAATCCCAATTCAACTGGGAATATTGCAAAGTGGGCAGCGGATTGGCCGAATTCGATCTCGAATTCATTCTAAGACAAGCAATCAAGAGTCAAGCATTGGCAGATTTCGTGGCGGAATGAACTCCCTCTCCATCAAACCCTGGGGGCCCCAGTGAGCAGAAGCCGGAACACGAGGCTCCGGTCTTCACCGAGCCTCACTGGACCCTCTACTTCGACGGATCCATGCAAAAGCAGGGGGCCAGAGCTGGAATCCTTCTCCTCGCACCAACCAGGGAGAAGGTAAAATACATGGTACACCTTGACTTCAAGGCGACCAACAACATGGCGGAGTACGAAGCACTCATCTACGGATTAAAGGTGGCACTGTCATACGGTGTCAAGCAGCTGCTGGTCAAGGGAGATTCACAGCTCATCATTAAACAAGTCAAGGGTGAATGCTCCTGCAACAATCTCCAGCTAGCTGCTTACCTCCTTGAAGTCCAGAGGCTTCAGAAGGACTTCGAAGTCCTAGACCTCCACCACGTCCAGCGTGTCCACAACGCTGAAGCCGACGAACTCTCGATGAAAGCGTCAACCGGAGCTCCAGCTCCTGACGGAACTTTTGTCCGGAGGTTGTCAAAATCCACAGCTCAGCCTGCCGAACTGAGCCAAGGGGGCGAGATCAGCATCCCGAAGCTGACGGTCCCGATGGCCCTATTACCATGGCAGCCATCAAGGGTCGTAGGTGCTGCCAGAAGCTCCGAGCAACCCAGCATGCAAGACTCAAATGCTCAAGTTAGCTCTAATGCATGGATCTCAGAGATCCGGAGCTACTTGAAAGAACATCCTTCCTGACGATGATGTATCCGCTGACCGGATAGTCAAGTTGGCTAAAAGATACACGTTGGCAGAAGGGGATCTCTACCGGCGCGGTGCCAAAGGCGTCCTAATGCGGTGCATCACAAGGGAAGAAGGCTGGGAGCTCCTCGCAGAAATCCATGGAGGCGAGTGTGGGAACCACGCGTCTTCCCGCACGCTGGTCGGTAAAGCCTTTCGGCATGGCTTCTACTGGCCTACAGCACTCCAGGATGCAACTGAGCTAGTGAAGAAATGCGAAGCATGCCAATTTCATGCAATGAAAATTCACACACCGGCCCAGCCTCTACAAATGATACCTCCTACATGGCCCTTCGTTGTGTGGGGGATGAACATCTTGGGACCTTTCCCAAGAGCCGTTGGAGGTTACAAGTTCCTGTATGTCGCCATTGACAAGTTCACCAAGTGGTCGGAAGCAACTCCAGTTGTGACAATAAACAAGCAATCTGCTATCAACTTTTTGCAGTCCATTGTATGCAGATTTGGAGTCCCAAACAAAATCATTACTGATAACGGGACCCAATTCACCAGCTGTGCATTTCAAGGATATTGCAAAGACCTCGGCATTATGGTTTGCTACGCCTTCGTAGCTCACCCGGCAAGAAATGGCTAGTCCGAGAGAGCAAATGCTGAAATCCTGAAAGGACTCAAAACGCGCACCTATGAGCGCTTGAAAAAACATGGAGCCAACTGGATTAAAGAGCTTCCGCCCACTCTATGGGCCAACAGGACAACTCCAAACCGGTCAACTGGAGAGACACCCTTCTTCCTGGTGTACGGAGCTGAAGCAATCCTTCCTCCGGAAATCACCTTGGGGTCACTCCGGGTCCGGACCTTCGACGAAGCCACGTGGGACCAGCTTCGGCGTGAAGACCTAGACCTCCTTGAGGAGGGAAGGTGCCAAGCAGCTGCTCGGAATGCCCGATACCACCAAGCCCTTCGGCGCTATCATCAGCGGCATGTACACAATTGACAGCTCAAGGAAGGCGATCTGGTGCTACGGAGAATACAATCCAGAGAAGGGTTAAACAAACTCTCCCCCAGCTGGGAGGGACCCTTCCGAGTGATTAAAGTATCCCGTCCCGAAAGCGTTCGCTTGGCTACTGAGGATGTGACACCTCTCCCAAATCCTTGGAATATTGAGCACCTCCGTAAGTTCTACACTTAATATCACGAAGGTGAGTCTGTAGTAACTTGAGGTGTATGTTATAGAGTCATTGTACAGAGTCGGGTAGTTCCTCCAGGAGAACAGCCGTACCTTTCTCGGAAGGTCCGCAAAGTTCATGCAACACTTGTCACAGTCTCAGAACTAAAAGTGTGGCTAGCTACCCTCGGTCAAATGAGAAATGAAACACGCTTAGCTTGGTTCCGTACCCTAAGAGTGTACTTGTTTCCCCTGTACCCCGGACCTATAATGAAAGACATCTTCATGTGAAACAGACTCCACGTGCATTTATTTTGTACAGGCTCAACATTTTTTCTCTTTCTTGTCTATAACAAAGTTGTGCAATTCTTAAGAAATTTTAGTTCGACCAGTTCGTGTACAATTCGAGCTGTATTGTCAATTCTTTTGGATTCAAATATTGTTCATGGCCCACTCACCTGAATGCCGCCAAGACAATCTAGGGCCGGAGTGTGCTATCGACTTAGCCTGGTCAAGCACCCTAAGTACGCCACTCTACCTACACCCCGGCAGGCCGAGGTAAGGTGGGTCCAGGTACAATTGGATCTGCATGAAAGAAGGCAACGCATTCGGTTGTATTCAGAATTGTGTTTGACCTAAAACTTTCTTGGGAATCGTAAGCCGCGACAAAGTTATAGGCAAGGAGCGAATTTTAATATTTTTCTTGGCTTCAGTGTGCAGGAAAAATAAAGAATCCACGTTGATGGGGAAAAGCCGGAGCTAACAAAGCTCCGACTCCCCCTAGGTGGCTTGTGATCGATGTTAAACATTGAAAACGAGCATCACCAGAGAAACCAAGCTCCAGCAAAGATAGGGGTGCCAGCCGTCGACGCAGAATAAAAGATGGTGAGAAGACCTCATAAGCGGAGTCTGCTGCCGACAAGCTACGCGTTGGCAAAGGTCACTGCCGGAGCTACTAAGCTCCGACACCCCGGAGGGCTAACTATCGATTCTCTACGTGTTGATAGGGACTATTGCCGGAGCTACTAAGCTCCAACGGTAGTCAATGCCGGAGCTTCTGAGCTCCGACAACCTCAGGGGGCCTTCACTATCGAAGACTTCAGACCTACACTCTACAAGTTCGAAGCAAACGAGTCTTCAACAAAATACAATATCCTCTTGGTACATGTTCACAATCAAATTGTATACATCTACCAGGGGGCCAAGTGAAGACAGAAGTGTTGAAGAAAAAAAATGAAATTCATTAACAAATTGTGGATTTCATTCATCTGGAGACAAGGGATTACAAAATTGGGGAAGAAAAAGAGAGAATACAAGTGGGAGCTACAGAGATGGTCCTAGAACCTATGGAAGAACTGGGCGACCTTCTGAGCAACCTCCGACACGTTGACTCAGGTGGCTTCACCTTCTCCTTCGACAGGACCTTCAAGCACCGGGTCCAGAGGAAATTGGGGATCCTGGCTGGTGTAGCACGTCAGCACATATTCTGCGACGTTCTTCGCCAAGGACTGCCCCTCAGCCTCCAACTGGTCCGCGATGGCGTCACCCACCTTGGAGAGTTTGTCACCCGCCGAGCTCAATGCTTGCAACGCCAGGTCCGGCTCCGGCTCCAGATCATCCGGGCGCACGGGACTGAAGCCCATTGGTGTCAGCGCGTCGTTGGCTTTGCTCAGGTACTCCCAAACCTGTAGGGAGTCTGCAGCCCTCAAGCCCTTCAGTTCCTCCAAGGATCTTTTGGCCGCCGCTAGTTCAGAATTCTCATGAGCAAGGCGCTCAACCTCTTTGGCATTTTGCTCAATCTTTTCAGCAACCTGCTTCTCGAGTTTTCCGAGCTCCTCCTCTGGGAGGTGGATCTTGTTCCGGTGGTTGACCAGGTCCTTCTCCCGACCCCTAACTTTCTTCTCCCTGGCAGCGATGGCACACTCTTGCTTGTAGAGTTCCTGCCCTCGCACCCAGGCCTTCTCCTCCTCCTCAACGCAACGCTCCTCCAATTTCTTGGTGCGTTCCTCGAGGCCCTTGTCATCCAGAGCCACCTTTTCGGCGAGCTCCTCCTCCCTTTTCACGACATCATCCCGCAGCTCTAGGAGTTTTTGCTCTTCGTCTTCGAGCTTCTTCTCCCTCTCCTCAAGTGCCTCCCGGCGCATGATGAGGCTAGTGTTAATGCCTTCAAGCCTTTCTTGGTGATCATCAGCCGCACTATTAGCTGTCTTGGCCTGCTCATAAATGGCCCGGGATTGAGTGTCGAGGGCACGAGTCAAGCTCTCTCTATCATCCAATAATTTGCCCCAGTATTCCAGGCGGACCTTCTCCTGTTTGATCCACTCCTTGTCGTCTGCCAGCCTCGACTGTGCCAGCTTGGTCTCGAAGTAGAGCCGATTACGCCACCGCCTAAGGGTTTGGTGCTCCTCTTCAAGAGCCTTGTTGTCGTGGTAGAACGCCAGCAGGACTTGACGCAGACTGGAGCAAGCGTTGTCAATGGACAACGACAGGGGAATAGTTCTGGATATGCTAGGGTCTCCTCAGCGGGTTCTCGCTTACAAATATTGGGTCCCCCTCCACAAGAGTGGTCCCATGAGCCTCCACGGCACTAGGGACGTCCTCTGGGATAGCCTCAGTCGCCACCGAGGAGGGTCCCGCAGAAGAAGTTCCGACCTCCGGAAGTGGTTCCGAAGGCCCTGACGCCAGGTCTTCATTTGCCCCCTCAGGCAGGGGGCCAGCAACTTCATCAGGGCACCCTGGCTCAACAGCAGGCACCACCGCCGTCATCACTTTCGGAGTAGGGGCTACTTCCGGCTCCGACCTGGGCTCCTCCTCCGCTGGTGGCTCGGGCGTTGGCGCCTCGACCATCATGGGTTCGAGTGTTGATGACTCCGCAATGACTGGCTCGAGCGCCGGAAGGTCAACAACAACCGGCCCTGAGGCTGGAGCTTCAACCTCAACTGACTCAGGCGCCGGAAGGTCTTCAACTGCAACCGGCTCTGCAGCCGGAGTTTCAGTGGCAACCGGCTCTGAGGCTGGAGCTTCGGAGGTAGCCGGCTCAACCGCTGGGACTTCCTCAACATCCGGCTCGCTCGCTGGGACTTCAATAACCTCCAGCTCAACCACCGGGGCTTTAACAATTTCCATCTCTGAGGCCGGAATCACTGCTTCCTCTGGCTCAGCGGCCGAAGCTTCCAACATCTCAGCATCAAGACCCGGGGCTTCAACCTCCGAGGCAGGTGCCGCTAGCGCATCTTCTCTCCCGTGGTCCGGCACTACCACGGGAGTCTCGGGGGATGAGTCGAGGTCCATGACCACGATAGCTGGCGCCGGAGCTGCCGCAGCTTCAGCCACCACTTGCGGCGGCACCGAGACAGGAGCAGAAGCCTCCTCCCTCACAGCTTCAGCTGCTATGGCTGAGGGCGGAGCCTCACTCCTCTTCTTGGGGACGCTGCAGATGATGGATGAAGAGACTTAAAAAATAGTTACTACAACAAAACAAATGTCTGAGGTAAAGATTAAAAATTACCTCGGAAGGCTTCCACACCAGCTTGCACAGAATCTCTTTCCAGGGCGTTCTGGACTGACCATGGCCGCCGCCGGCGTGGTAGCTCCAGAAGGCCCCCCCGGAACTTGTTGCAGCCACGGGCATTTCCTTAGTCGAGGCCCCCCTCGATCGGGAAGGACCTCCGGACCCAGAGACCTCAGCTGGCCCTAGTACTGGAGTCACATGCCCGGCGCTAGCACCCCGGGAAGACACTACTGTAGGTGCAGTCGCCGCAGTTGTAGAAGACCTCCCCCTCCAGGGAGAAGGAGCTATTGCAGAGGGTGCAGGCCTGATGGACCTTTCGTCAGCATGCTTCAGCTTCCTCTTTCGGCTCAAGGGTTCGGCCGCCGGCTCCTTGCCCTTGCCGACGACTTCGGTCCTTGGCTTCGGGGCAGGGGCGGAGCCACCTTCAGAAGCTCCAAGGATCACCACCCTGGAAGTCGATCGTCTCTCGACGACACCGAGGTCGTCAAGCGTCGGCATCGTCCACCGGAGCTCCCTGCTGAACTGTACTTCCACGTTCAGAGGGAGTAAAGCTGGTGGCGGGGTCAAGTCATCACCCACGACGTCGATGCCATGCTGGAACTTCTTGAGATGAAACTCCAAGGTCCCCCCTCCATGTTGGACTTCAGCCCGGTCTCGACCCGGTCGTCGTCCATCACACTGTTGAGGGTCCAAGCGAGTTTTTCTCTCCTCTTCAGTGGTGCCCACCTGTTGACCAGGAAATTGCAAAATACCGCCTGAGGAGTTAATCCTCCCTCCACACATTGGCAGATCCTGGTCAGAGCAGGGTTGAAGGCATCCGAAAGCACTGGAGCTTCACTCCAGACTGCAGTGTCGATGTTGGGGAGGCCTTCGGGCAGCTCCAGCTTCTCGTGCTCCTCCACCCAGATGACTATCCAGTCTTTCTTCCAATCATCCCACTTTCCAGAGGGAAAAGGCCGGAGGTACTTGAATGGGCACTTCTTGTGGTTTACAAAGTAGTAGAAGCCAAGGTACTCATCACTCCTTCCGGTGGTATGGACAGTGAAGAAGGTCCAGGAAAGCTCAATGCAGGGGGGATGCCCACCCACATTTCACAGAAGTGGACGAAGACAGACACTAGAAGAATGGAGTGGGGGCCAAGGTGGTACAGTTGCAGACCATAGGAGTCTAGCAGCATCAAGAAAAAGGAGGAAAAAGGTGGGATCAACCCCACCATGGCATACGCAGAAAAGTACACCATCTCGTCGGCGTGCTCCTTCTCGAATGGGAGATTTCCCCCGGCGCAGACCAGGTGGTTTAAGAAGTCCGGGGACCACCCATGAGGGCTCAGACCTTCTTCAGGTCACTTTCGGTCTTCAAGCGGCTCTCGCGGAGACCCAACTCCATCGCAGCACAACGAGGCAAGGGAGGAATAGCAAGCACAAGTTTGGGAGTTCGAGCGCAAGTTCAGATGAGAGGCGTAAAGAACCCCAGACGATGCACGCTTTCCTTCTTAAGTAAGCCCCCACAACGCTTGGATGGAAACCGCAGGGAAGCCGAAGATACTATTCAAAAATTTCACCCTGCTGATGACAAGAGGGCCCGGGACCACCCCGACGATCAAGTCGAGGTTCTTACCCAGGCGAACGGTTGTCATCATGAAAGGCAGGAAGCCCGAAGGCGACGGCCTGACAAGGCGTGCGGAACCGATACGATTTTCGTATCGGGAACCGGCGACCTTCAATTGCGTGAGATCCGCACGCCAAAGATCTCATTTGCCACACCCGGGATATGCCACGCGGTAAGGATTTAACTCCAAAACTATCGCCAACGGCACATCTGAAGACCTTTGAAGACTCAGCTCAAAAGTTGAAGGATGGGCCCACCTCCAGTGGAATGACTTCACCCAAGGGGTCTTCCCCAGAGGTGGGCCCATGGGGCCACTGTCGGTACCCTGAGTATCGTATACCCCTTGAGATTGCAAAGATCTCAAGGAAATGTCATCTACTTGATTTGAAGACCTTCAGAGGCCCACATGTCAGACATAACCGGACCCGCTTCCCCAACATGGTTAGTCCCAGGGTCGCCACGTGTACCATCAAACCGGAGCTACCGCACACAAGGGGGAAGCTCCGGGCTATGTACCATAACGGCACCACCAGACCTAACCCCAGACCGTGGGAAGCTCCAGAACTGACACGTGTCTAGTGGCATCGGACCTATCTGTTCCCCACAGTATGCTCCGGAGCTACCACGTGTCCAACCGTCGGATCTTCAGCCTCAAACCTCCGGTAGAATCCACAACGACTCCGGATCTTCAAAGGGGAATCAAGGACTTCAAGACCTGATTAAGTGTCATTAATACTATGTTAATGACACACGATTGGACGACCCTTATTACCAGTAACGGCGCTGTCAAAGCCCGTAACTTGGTCATTAAGGGTAATTAAGCGCATCAAATGTGTATCATTATTAGTAGCCGCCGAGGCCACATGTCGAGCCAGGCCAACTTGTAATGGCCTATCCTTGTACTATAAAAGGACAGGTCGACGATACATAGAGAACAGCTAGTCTGATCGGCTCACATGCGCTCTTAACTCACGTCACCTGAGTTGAGTTCATACATCCAATACAACACCAACACACCGCGTGGAGTAGGGTATTACGCTCAGGTGGCCCGAACCACGTAAATCTTTGTGTCTCCTGTGTCATTTTAATTTCACCTTCTTGAATCTCCGCGCGCCCACACCGAACTTCAAACTCCGCAAACACTTTTAGTAGTGTCGGGAGATCTGCCGGATCAAAACCACCGACACATACTATCAAGTAACTTACACAATCACATCAATGAAATACATAAAGTAGTGTAAGCCATGCTAGAGATCATGTGTAATTTTAAATTTAAGCAAGTCATGATCTCACAAACTTCACTATTTCAAAACCTGAAAGAATGACACTTGTTGCTGCAATTTTCTTTTCTCCAACGCCGGAGCTTATCAAAACTAGTCGGACCTAGCTAGCGCCGGAGCCAACCAAAGCTAGATGACCTTGCGCCAGGCCTAGCAAAAACATGTCGATCCTAGCCAAAGCAAGTCGGATCTATCCAAAATAAGTCAGGCCTAGACAAAGAAGTTGGACCTATCCAAAATAAGTCAAACATAGACAAAGAAGTCGTACCTAGCCAAAATAAGTCGGACCTTGCAGGAGCTACCCAAAACAAGCCGAACCTATCGTCGGACCTCGCAGGAGCTTGGACCTAGAGTCAGACCTTGTTAAAATGGTGGTTTGGTAGTATTCAATACTTTTATCGTCAAAGCCAATGTATTCAGCACACATAGGTCTCACAATCTCCCCATTGATTAATGCATTGGCAATACTACTTAAAATCCGAACATTGGCTTATTCACATGAAAAGTTTTGAAAACAATTTCTCCCCCTTTTTGAAAATCAAATGAGATAGAAACAAATTTCTCCCCCTATACATATTTCTCCCCCTTGCATACTTCTCCCCTTCGACAATGTATTCAGCAAGGGACAAAAGAGAAATTTTAATTTGTTATGAGCACATTATAACATATACATATAAAACAAAGCTCATCCAAGTCATAATATCAAGTAACTTACACTATCACATCAATGAGATACATAAAGTAGTGTAAGCCATATTAGAGATCAAATGTAATTTTCAATTTAAGCAAGTCATGATCTCACAAACTTAACTATTTCAAGACCTGAAAGCATGACACTTATTGCTGTAATTTGTTTTAAGCAAAAATTTTGATCATATGAAATTTGCAACAGATTATATGCGCATCTGCCTTATTCTAACCAACCAATCTAAGCCTATGTCATTTGACAATCATAAGCTTAAGGACATGGTTTTAGTCATACACAACTTATTCCAAGTTTATATCTATGTGCAATGATAAGCCATCTCAAAAGAAGAAGTGTGATGCATGCATATTCTCTTGATCTTTTCTCAATTTTCATTTGAACATAAAATCTCAACATGTGGATAGTAGATTGATTAATTTTTTGTGATTAAAAGGACTTGTGAGCATAACTCCACCTATATTGTAATGACATAGCTGGTCCCAAGACCGGATAAAGGAGTAGGGGTTGTGATAGGCTTGCCGAGCCAGCAACTATACTTAGCTATTGTCATGGAAATCAAGCCCATTGGAAATTCATTGGGGCGTAACCCTCTTAGCGACGCGCCATACCGGAACCCGAGTATGGTGTTAAGTGGGCGAGGGCCGGGTCGCCACCGCCTTATGGCGCGCTATATCGGAACTTGGATGTGTTAAATGGGCGAGGGCCAGATCGCCACCACCTTAATGGCGCGCTACATCATCACCCGGATGTAGTGTTAAGTGAGCAAGGGTCTTTGCATCTTCCTCGATGGATGCGAAGGGTAAGGAAGCTAGCTGAGGAAACTAGGTTTCGGGTGGGTAGTTGGAATGTAGGATCCATGATGAGAATGCTACGAGAGTCAGTGGACGTTGCGATTAGGAGGCGTGTAAATACCCTTTGTGTACAAGAGACTAGATGGGTAGGTCAAAAGGCGAGAGACGTTGAGAATACCGGTTTCAAGCTTTGGTATTCTGGATCGACTGGGACTAGGAATGGCATAGGCATCCTAATAGATAAGAGCCTCAAGGATGGAGTAGTGGATGTCTGTAGACGAGGGGACAGGATCATCCTAGTCAAGGTAGTTGTGGGGGACCTTATCTTGAATGTCATTAGTGCTTATGCCCCACAAGTTGGGCTCGACATAAGCACTAAGAGACAATTTTGGGAGGACTCAGAGGATATGGTTAGTAGTGTACCGATAGCTGAGAAGCTCTTCATAGGAGGAGATCTCAATGGCCATGTAGGTACAACTAACGTAGGTTTTGAGGGGGTACACGGAGGTTTTGGTGTGGCGATAGAAACCAGGAGGGTAAGGATATCCTAGACTTTGTCGTAGCCTATGGCCTATTGGTAGATAACACCCGCTTTAAGAAGAGGCTATCTCACTTAGTGACCTTTACTAGTGCCCAACATTCTAGTCAAATCGACTATATCCTCACTAGGAGAAGGGAGAGGGGGGCATGTTCAGATTGTAAGGTGATTCCTGGGGAATGTGTTGTTCCACAACATAAACTTGTGGTAGCTGACTTTCGCTTCCATGTGTGTGTGTGTGCAACAAGACAAAGGTGTTAAAACCGCTAGAACAAAGTGGTGGAAGTTGAAGGATGAAGCGCAGCAATCATTCAAAAGGAGTATGATCGCTGAAAGTCCTTGGAGCGAAGAGGAAAATGCGGATAATATATGGGTGAAGATGGCAACTTACATTAGGAAGGCAGCGAGGGAGGTGCTTGGGTGGACAAAAGGTAAGAAACTTGTAGATAAAGATACTTGGTGGTGGAATGAAGATGTACAAAAAGCTATTAAGGAGAAGAAGGAGTCTTATAAGAGCTGGCATCATGAGAGAAGTGCAAGTAACATGGTGAAGTATAAATAGGCTAAGAAAAATGCAAGGCGTGTTGTGAGTAAAGCAAGGGGGGAGGCCTATGATGGCTATATGCGAGGCTAGGGACAAAAGAAGGCGAAAAGGATAAATACAAGATGGCGAAACTTCTCGAGAGGTAGGTGAGGGATGTCAACCAAGTCAAATGCATTAAGGATGAGGCAGAACGAATTCTATTGAAGGATGAAGAGATTAGGAATAGATGGCAGGACTACTTCAATGGACTATTCAATGACGAGAATAAGAGCATTAGGTTCGAGTTGGATGACTCATTTGATGACACCAACAGACGATTCGTGCGGAGGATACAAGAGTCTAAGGTTAGAGAGGCCTTAAAAAGGATGAAAGGAGGAAAGGCCCTCGTCCCCGATGATGTCCCCATTGAGGTGTGGAGATGTCTGGGGGATGTAGCAATAGTATGTCTCACTAAACTATTCAACCATATTTTTCAGTTAAACAAAATGCCTGAAGAGTGGCGGAAAAGTATTTAAGTACCCATCTTCAAAAATAAAAGAGATTTTTAAAGTTGTACTAATTACCGAGGAATTAAGCTTATGAGTCATACTATGAAGCTCTGGGAGAGAGTGATTGAACACCGCTTAAGGAAAGTGACCAATGTCACTAAAAACCAGTTTGGTTTTATGCCTGAGAGGTCCACTATGGAGGCGATCTTCTTACTCCATCAGCTTATGGAGAGGTATAAGGAGCAAAAGAAGGATCTACATATGGTGTTCATTGACTTGGAGAAGGCATACGATAAGGTACCAAGGCCGGTCATGTGGTGGGCGCTAGAGAAACACAAAGTCCCAACAAAGTACATTAACCTTATCAAGGATATGTACGATAATGGTGACAAGTGTGCGCATAAGAGATAGTGAGACCAACACTTTTCCTATCACAATAAGGCTACACCAAGGATCAAACTTAATTCCATACACCTTTTCCTTGGTGATGATGAGGTGTCGAACGATATACATGGGGATATCCCTTGGTGTATGCTCTTTGCTGATGATGTAGTGTTGGTAGATGAAACTAGGGATGGTGTTGATAGAAAATTGGAGTTATGGAGGCAGACCTTAGAGTCTAAGGGGTTTAGACTTAGTAGATCCAAGACCGAGTATATGAGATGCAACTTTAGTGATGTCGGGTGCGAGGATGGAAATGTTAGTTTACAAGGATAAGTAGTACCTAGGAGGGACACATTTCGATATTTAGGACCAATGTTACAAAGCAATGGTGATATTGATGAAGACGTTTGCCAAAGGATCAAGATCGGGTGGATGAAGTGGCGACAAGCTTATGAAATCTTAAAGCATTGATCATTACATGAAATTCTATTAAGGTATTATATGAAAGTCGAATTTCTTCCATTCTCATTTGAGAATGCGAATACAAGGAGGTATTTTGTGTCTGGGAAAGTCCGAAGAAACAAGGGTTTGTAAAATTAGGTCTGCTTGCCTAGGACTTGATCTTGGTACCAATCCATAACGATCAAAGTCGAATCGTGAGCCTATTAATGAAGAAAAATCAATGAAACAACAACTGGTACCATATAGAAGGGGCCATAAACTGGAGAGTCCTGACCAATTCGAAAGATCATTTAGTGTAGTTGAAATAGTGGAATTGGAACTTGTTTGGTCAAGTAACGGAAGCTCCATCAAACTCATGACTGTCTTAATGGAATCTTTTCCTTCATTTTTTTTTGTTCTACCATAGAGGACAATGATAGGCAATAACTCCCCGC
The DNA here is from genome assembly GCA_036927565.1 of Tuctoria greenei. Lineage (NCBI taxonomy): Eukaryota > Viridiplantae > Streptophyta > Magnoliopsida > Poales > Poaceae > Tuctoria > Tuctoria greenei. The sequence continues at coordinate 206,033,167 of JAYESD010000001.1, forward strand.
CAAACACAGCTTACAACATTCATTGTACTATGCTCTCCAAAGAGCAACTCTTCTCAAAATCTCAAAACAAAAGGTGCTGAGTTGGAATCCCATTATAAGGATTCTTGTGGTTCCGGGGCGATCCAGTCACCCGGAGAAGATTTCTTTTCTTTGTTGATTCCTCTCAATGAAATTTGCCATGTTGCACTAAGTTACTTACGGATGTATGCATGCAGTCCGGGAACACTTTGGGGTGAACACCCATCCGAACAACTAGGGTCAATAGTTCAGCATTTAGGCCATAACATTTAGCAAAAAACAAATCTTAAACCCAACAAGTGCTCTCCGAACCAAGCTAGATAGTCTCCTATCACTAGGCTCACCAACCAACCTAGAATTTGATTCTTTCTTATTATTCTAACTGGATATCGAAACCATAAGGATTGTTTACAGCCAAGAGTTCCCATATGACATAAGCACTCCTGGGTGGGGTGGGCCATTACATCTTTGAGAAGGGGCCCAATCTCGTATTGGATGGTCGGCGTGGCAATATGCTTAGCTTTGTAGACAAGTTTCCCAGCCGTTGTGAAGACTTTGCGAGAACGGTCAGGGGCGCAATTTGCCAAGCTAGGGCAAACAAGTCAATTTGATGGAATTGTTTGATCTTAAAGGGGATCTTCTATAATTTTGCACATAAGGGGTTATTTCTTGGTTTTGTCCAGTCATTAATAACTTGATTATTTTTAGATAATATTAGATAGAAAGAACGCTCGTATTCTATAGGACAGTGATCAGACATGTGATGCTGTATGGAGTAGAATGCTGGCCAACTAAAAGGCAACATGTCCAACAAATGAGTGTTGCGGAGATGCGCATGCTATGGTGGATGTGCAGTCACACAAGAAGAGACAAAATTAGAACGAGGTGATACATGATAGGGTAGGGGTGGCACCGATTGAGGAGAAGCTAGTCCAACATCGCCTACGGTGGTTTGGGCATATTCAGTGGAGACCTCCAGAAGCACCGGTTAACAATGGGATTATAAAGAGTAGAGAAAATTTTAGGAGGGGTAGAGGTCGATCAAGGTTTACATGACAGGAGGCGGTGAAACGGGACTTAAAGGAGTGGGACGTACTTAGAGATTTGACTCATGATAGGACTGCATGGAAATTAGCAAATCATGTGCTAGAATCATAGTTTATTCCAGTTTTGTTACCCTTATCTTCTTTCTTATTAATCCATTTCTAAAATTAATAAAATGTAGAATCTTATTTTATTTGTATTTTTTATTTTTTTATTCATCGTATTTTCTATTACTTTCTTTTTAAAAAATTGTTGGGTTTTATTTCTAGCCGACACCAACTTGTTTGGGACAAAGACTTGGTTGTTGTTGTTGTAAAAGCACTTGTGAGCATGCAACAAGTTAAAAACAACAAGAAAGTTTGATCATGACCAGACTTAGTGTAAGTAATTATTCTAATTACTAGTCATGGCAAAAACTACAAAATTTATAACATCAGTAATGTAGTAGGAACTTTCAGCATGTAAAAGGAATCACAAAGTCATATATGCATGAAATACTATGCTAATATTATTTTAAATTCACATTCACACATAGACTTCCCAAGTTTCAAAAACTCTACCTCAATTTAAGTCATGAGGATGCATAACCCCTATTTCACTACGAATGAAACAAAAACGAGTGAAATCCAAAGGTTTTATGAAAATGTCAACCAATTGTTGTTCGGTATCTACATGGTGAAGCACAATGTTTCCTTTTTCAACATTATCACGGAGAAAGTGATACCTAATGTCAATGTGCTTTGTTCTCGAATGTTACACATTGTTTTTAGCAATGCAAATGGCACTAGTGTTGTCAGAAAACAGCGGAACACTATCTAAATCAACCCCATAGTCCTTAATAGTTTGAACAATCCAAAGAATTTGTGAGCAAGCGCTGGCAGCAGCTACATATTCAGATTCGGCCGTGGATTGTGCAATAGAGTTTTGTTTTCTAGAGGACCAAGGAACAAGTGAATTTCCAAGAAAATGACATGCACCTAAAGTACTTTTCTTGTCAATCCTACAACCCCTAAAATCAGCATCCAAAAAAGCTTTCAAAGTAACGATTGAGGAAGAAGGAAGAAAAATGTCAAATTCTCGAGTTCCATGTAATTACCTGAGAATTCTTTTTGATGGGTTGATGATGTGAAGTATGTGGGGAAGCTTGAAGCTGTGCACAAAGACACACGCTGAATTGTATGTCCGATTTTGATGCCGTGAGGTACAAAAGTGATCCAATCATGCTTCTATATTCTTTTTTATCATCCGGGTCACCATCTTCATCAAGTTCAAGTGTCGTTGTTGTACCCATTGGTGTCCGAAGAGGCTTGGTTTTATCCATGTTGAAGCGCTTAAGAAGGTCTCTTGTATACTTCATTTTATGCATAAAGGTTCCATCCTTAGTTTGCTTGATTTGCAGCCCCAAAAAGTACGTGAGTTCTACCATCATACTCATCTCAAATTCTGAACTCATCATAGCTGAAAACTTGGACACAAGATCATGAGAAGCACAACCAAAGATAATATCATCCACATGCACTTGAACGAATAAAGAGTCATTGCCATGCTTAAGCACAAAAAGAGTTTTATCAACCTTCCCATGGCAAACCCCTTTTCATGTAAGATTGTTTTCAACCTATCATACCATGCTCTAGGGGCTCGTTTGAGACCGTACAAGGCTTTTGACAATTTGTAAACATGATTAGGAGAATCTCGATTTTTAAAACCCAGTGGTTGCTTGACATAAACCTCCTCATCTATGTAGCCATTAAGAAAAACACTTTTAACATCCATTTGATATAACTTAAAACCTTTAGATGCAGCAAAAGCTAACAAAATTCTTATGGCTTCTAACTAGCAACAGGAGCAAAATTTTCATAAAAATCTAGACCTTCAACTTGTGTGAAACCTTGAGCAACCAACCTAGCCTTATCCCAAACCACAACCCCATCCTCACTTTGTTTATTTTTAAACACCCATTTAGTTCCAATTAAAGTATGACCTTGAGCTAGAAGTACAAGTTTCCAAACATTATTTCTTTCAAAAAATTTAACTCTTCTTGCATGGCAATAATCCAAGATTCATTAGTGAGTGTGTTTGATATATATTTGGGTTCAAAAGAAGCAACAAAATTAGAATGATCATGAGAGTTTGGATCACAAAACCTAGACCGTGTGCTCGTTCGTGCAAGCTTCCAATAATTTGTTGTGGAGGATGACTTTTGAGAACCTGGAGGGGAGTGGACACTTCACAAGCTTCTTCTTCTTTATGTTCATCACAAATCGATGAGCTTGTGACTTGAGGACAATCTCGACTAGCAATGGTGGTCGTCTGTGCTGGTTGTGAATCAAAATCAGGAGTTGGAACAATGTCATTAGCTGCTTAATTTTCGGGCAGCAGCACCACCTCTTCCTCATCTTCAATGAAAATACTCTCCCCCTGCAGATATGGATCCGGACCTGCAATATTGGAGCTAGTACCTGGGATATCTTCATCATAAGAAACCTCACAAGTCTCCATAATTTTGTTAGTGTCAAGTAAAAGCACATGGTGGCCTCTAGTATGAGATGGATGACCAAGAAACATGCCATCAACGGATCTAGGTTCAAAATTATCAAGATTACCATGTTTCTTAACAAAGCATTAGCAACCAAAGACCAAAAAGTGTGTGACACTAGGCATATGTCCAAACCGGAGCTCATATGGTGTTTTTCCAAGCTTAGCACGCAAGAAAAAACGATTTGAAACATAACAAGCGGTTGCAATTGAATCTGCTCGAAACTTTCTAGGAGTTTGATATTCATCAAGCATAGTCCTAGCCATCACAACTAAGGTTTTATTTTTTTGCTCCACAACACCATTTTGTTTAGGTACATATGGTGAAGAAAATTGATGATCTATTCCTTTTTCAGCACAAAAATGATCAAAGGATTGATTTTTAAATTCAGTTCCATTATCACTTCTAATTGCTCATAAAGATCTTGGGTGATCAATCGATAACCTAAGAAATAAAGTTCTGAAGTGACTAAAAGCTTCATTCATAGATGCCATAACATAAACCCAAGAGTATCTAGAATAATCATTAACAATCACAAGAACATACCATTTACCTCTGAAGGATTGAACACGTGAAGGACCTACGGTGTCAAGGTGCACAAGTTGACCCGGTTCAGTTATCATGGTTATTGTGAGAGGAGCATGTGTACCTGCAACCATCTTAGCATGTCTACAAGAAGAGCACACAATTTCTTTGTCCCCTTTTAGCTTAGACAGCCCACGTATGCGATCAAGAGCACTAACACGCGTGAGATGATCAAAGCCTACGTGACCAAGTCTATGATGCCAAAAATATAAGTCTTTGGAATCATTAGCAAATACACCTATGCTTCGAAGAAGACATATCAAAATCATATTTAAAAACTCTTCTAAACCGAGACGTGTTAAAAATAAGCACAATGTTTGAATCTACAACTTTGCAGCAATTTGTATTAAAAATAATTTCAAAATTTTCATCTAGCAACTGTGAAACAGAAAGCAAGTTGTATTTCAAATTTTTGACAAGTGCCACATCTTTCAAAGTGTAGTGATCATTTACCATAACTGAACCCTTAGCAATTATAGGAGTTGAAGAATTATCGGCAAAAGTAACATTCTCCACATGTGACACAAAAGAGAGGGAGGAGAACCATTTTTTGTTACCGGTCATGTGGCGTGAGCAACCTGAATCCAGAATCCAAATGTTCTCCTTCCTCAAGCATGTACCCTACATAGAAGCACAATATGTCGATGACTCGATACTGGTATAGTCAAAAGGTATTTAGGAATCCAATACTGAGTCACACGACGTCCAGCAGGAATGACACGCGAAAGTTGGGATAAAACAGCAGGTTTATGAGCAGAATTTTGAGAATTCTTGTATCCAACTACTGACCTACGAGGTGTTACATGTGTAGCACGAGAAACAGTAGGTTTGGGAGCAATCTTTGCATGATTTTGACTCATAACAGCAGGTTACATGTTCCTGATACTCTATTTAGCATGAGAAGCAAATCTTGCATGAGAGTTACGAGATCTAGCTTGTATTCTTACCTTTTTCTGTTGTTTACCTAGTCTATAACAAAAATCTATGACATGACCATCTCTACCACAGTAGGTACAATGAAATTTAACTTTGTGTTCATGTCTAGATGAGCAAGCAACATTTTGATTTGAAACCGAAGGAGACAACACTCCTGCAGATTTGAAAACCACTTCTTTATGTTTAGGAACTGTTTTAATCAAACCACTTCCTAATGAATTTACAATTTTAGGTGGATGTGCTTTAGCATGAGCATGGGAATCAAAACCTAAACCAGTTCAATCATTGCAAGATTTGGATGAATTTAGCAACAAGTTTAGATTTTTATTCCCAATACAAAACTTCTCTAGTGTCCTATTCATGTCATCAAGTCTCTTAGACAATTCTAGGAAGTTTTAACATGAAGTTTTTCCTTTTAGTTGCAATTAGAACAATATTTAACTTCATGAGAACGTAAAGCATTGTTCAATATAGAAATCTCATTCATGGCATCGTGTAGTTTCTTATCAAGATCATCACAAGTAGAACAATGCGAATCAGTTGTAGAACAGCTAGCATCTTTCATGTTTTTTTTATTAAGGGCAGCAAGTTTTTTCTTCTTTTAAATTTCAAGTTCTAGCTTATCAAGTGTGGAGGTGTGCGCACTTCTTAAAGAGGACAATTGTCAATATATAAGCTCACATGAAGAACAAGAATCATCACTAGGAATCAAACATTTCAAATGATTAATTTCATATTCTAGTGACTCAATTTTAACAGCATTGTCCCTAAGATTTTTGTCCATTTTATTAACTATAACAGTGGCACGAGAAATAGCATCACACATTACTTCGCAAGTAGGACATACCTCTTCATTGTCACTGTTGTGCTCTGCCTCCTCCATACTTGATCTTGACTTGCCCGCCATGAAACAAAAGTTTGCCAAATCATCTTCATCTTCGTCACATTCGATGTCCACATCGCTCGAGCCAAGTTCTTGAAGTGCGGAGATAAAACTATTCACCAATTGGAGTCCTGTAAAAAACTTCTTTTTCTTGTTGTTGTTTGCAGAGGAGTGCTTCGTCCTTGTTTGCTTTTCTTCTCAGAAATTAGGACCTGAAAGGTTAGGGCAATCCGAATGAAAATGTCTTGTCTTACCACATTCGAAACATCGTTGAGGTCCGGAGCTTCCTCTCCTTCTAGTTCTCACATTTTGCAATGGTTTTGAGAACCTAGTAGAGAGAAGTGCTAGCTCCTCCTCTGGAAACTCCTCAATCTGTTCAAGGGTTAGAGAGGAAAAAAAGCAGTGTACCACAAGATGAAGATTGGTCGGAGCTAGGCATATCACGTTGAGAAACAAATGCAAGAGACTTGTTGGGGTTCTAATGTGAGATTGTGTCAATTTTATGAGTTTTCAATTTAGAATACAGAACATCTAAAGTAAGTGTACTCATGATAGTAGATTCACGAATAGATGTGACTTTCATCTCCCAAATTGACATGTCTAATGCACTTAGTAATTGTCTAGCATTTTCATCATCTGAAAAATTAACATTGACACTACGCAAGTTGTTGAGAAGTTTAATAAATCGAGCAAATAAATCATCGATGGACTCACCTGGTTGCATCTCAAAGCGCATGTATTCCTTTTCGAACATATCTTGCCTTACCTCCTTGATAGTGTCGGATCCTCCGTGGTAGTCGCAAAGTGCTTTCCACACAGCGTATGCAGATCGGAGGTGTGCAACACGATCGAAATCACTTTGAGTTAATCCTTGTCTGTTCAAGTTCCGAGCCTTGTTGTTGTTGTCGACATCTCTCAGATTAGTAGCTGTAACTTGATCGTTCGGCGGCACTTCGTAAGGTTTGTACACCTTTTCCCATATTGTAAAGCCTTTTTCCTGGATGAAAGCCTCCATGCGTGCCTTCCAAACCCGAAAATAAATACCACTAAACACACAAGGTTTGGCGGAGTATTTCTCTATGATGATTATTCAAAACACGTGCCAATCTCCTAGATTAGAAAATTGTGGCTCTGATAGCAATTGTAGGATTGAAAAGCAAATGAAAAGCTACCAGAGGGGGGTGAATGGTAGATTAAAACTTTTTAGCGGAAGCAATGAAAACCTCTCAGTAGAAATCAATCTGTTAAAGAAATTGTATGTGCGACTAATCAAAACATGATCAATTGTGACAAAACCAGTATAGATTGTGGATAACCAAGTTACGAAGACATCACAACAAGAATCACAAAAATCCGTCAAGCAAAACTCAAGTTATGATTGAAAGATTGAACGAAGGTCAATCTTTTTACCCGAGAAAAACAGATGTGCAACACTGCATAGAAACTCATGTAGATCCAAAACCACAAATATGATGACCATGAATTTTTTTCAAATGACATATAATAAAGTTGTGAAGACAACCCAAAAAGAATCACATCAATTAGATCTGTAAAACTTGAGTTATGATAAAACCACCAAAGCAAGTTAGTGTTGTGCAAAAACTCGACGAGAAAGACTTGATAGAAACAAGTCGGACGAAAAAGGCACAAAATCTCCTTTAAACTACGAATTTTATTGATCAAAACACAAAAGGAACAGCTCCAAAGTCGTGCACCATGTGCTCTGGCCCCCCTTGCTTATATAACCAGCCCTTAGGCCAACACAATCCTAACTAGGACTCAAATCCTACTTAGATTCAACCAAAACTTTCCGTAACTGCTAAAGACTCTTCCATACGCAGATAGAAGCAATATTAAGACATCCAAACACCTTAGGAACATATACCACATTCCTAAAACAACCCAACTTTGTGACCCACATGAGATCCTATCATAACCAACTCAAATCTTTCCATATTTGAGTCAAATCCAACTCAGTCGCAGTCTGATTCTATAACCTAGTCAGTTCGACCATTCCGACCAATTCTTTTACGTCCACATCTATTCATCGCGCCTAGGAACCATGTAACCACATCCATCCACTCTATGCACACATGAAAACATCTTCCAACAACATCCACGATACCTTCATATGCATTTTTCTTGATTCAAACATGTTGCGCAACCTCCCGATCAACTCAACCACAATTCTTCCCGAACTTGGTTGTTCAACCTCATCTTCTCCCTAATACTAGTTCAATGGATCCCGTCACCAGCCATGTCTTGAATTCAAGCAACACATGCACATGAATAAACAACCAATACTTCCGAGCACAAGTCCTCGACTTGACTGTCATTAGTTTCGATAACCACAACACCTTACGTGAGCACCTCACATAAGAATGTTGCAAACCATAGGAAAATAAATATCAACCATAACCACCAAAACACACCAAAAACATTGTAAAAGAATACTAAGCAAACTTTCCATGGATGTAAAGAAAGTTTGAATCAATTCAAAGTAAAAGCAAAACAATTGCAATCTAGCATCGGACCTTGCCAAAGCTAACCGGATCATAAATCGGAGCTTACCAAAGCAAGAAGGACATAGCACCGGAGCTTACCAAAGCTAGTCAAACCTAGCGCCAGAGCATACCAAAGCTAGTCGGACCTAGCATCAAAGCTTACAAAAGCTAGCCGGACCTAGCTGGAGCTCGGACCTAGAGTCGACCATGTTGAAAAGGGGCGATTTGCAATATTCAAAACTTTTGTCATCATAGCCAATGTATTCAGCACACATAGGTCTCACAAAATTAACATTGACGCTACGCAAATTACTGAGAATGTTATTAATGCAAGCAAAGAGGTGGTCAATGGACTTACCTGGTTGCATCTCAAAGCGTATATATTCTTTCTTAAACATATCTTGCCTTACCTCCTTTATCGTGTTGGATCCTTCATGGTAATCACATAGAGCTTTCCAAACACCGTACGCAGATCGGAGGTGAGCAACACGGTCAAAGTCGTTTTGAGTTAGTCCTTGTATGATCAAGTTCTGAGCCTTGTTGTTGTTGTCGACATCTCTCATATTTGTAGTCGTAACTTGATCATTTCACGGGACTTCGTAAGGCTTGTACACCTTTTCCCATATTACAAAGCCCTGCGCCTGGATGAAGGCTTCCATACGTGCCTTCAAACCTAAAAATCAATACCACTATACACACAAGGTTTTGCGGAGTATTTCTCCATGATGATTAGTAAAAAACATGTGCAAATCACAAAGATTAGAGCACCGTGGCTCTTATACCAATTGTAGGATCGAAGAGCATGTGTAAAGCTACCAGATGGGGGAATGGTAGATTGAAACTTTTTCAGCCGAAGCCATGAAAACCCCTCAACAGAAAATCAATCTATTAAAGAAATTGTGTGTGCGACTAATCCAAACATGATATATTATGACAAAACCAGCATAGATTGTGAAGAAATCATATTTTTCTTTCCTCCCTTTGAATAGCCAAGACCATCTTTGATCAAGGGACATCTTATGATCGAGTATGCACTTCGTGCATACTTGATCTTCTCCTTGTCAAACATGTCACCCTTAGGTGTGCTCTTGCTTTTTTCCAAGTTAATTAGCTCAGTCTTCAAATCTAGGACAAGGTTAGCACATTTGCAAGTTTTAGTGTTCGACTCAATTTTAGGCACGTTTGAGCTTGTTGATGGAGAAGAAGGTACACTTGACTTGAGAGTTGCGAATTGTGCTTCGAGACTCTTGTGGGCTTTGTTCAAGCTCATAAGTTCATCTTGGAGCACAACATTCAAACTTTTGAGACTTGAGGAAACCTCCTTGCATTTCGTAAGTTCAAGTTCAAGTTCAAGTGCCTTGTTCTTTTCCTTCTCAAGCACAAGGAGCTTCTCAATTTCAATATTCTTTTGCCTTTCTTGGACAAGCAATTCATCTTGTTCCTTGAGAAGTTCTTCCTTGTCCAAAATCTCATCGGAAAGCTTTTTCATTTTAATTGTAGCACTTTTACTTAAGCCTTCAAACACGTATTCATTCTTACTAGCACTATGAAAATATTCGTCTTTAATGGAACGCAAGAAGAGTTTAGATTTGACCTTGCCCTTTCCCTCCTTGGCCATTGTTGACGGCTGATACATCACAGATGAAAATTCGCAAGCACACGAAGAAACCGTTGTAGCACTTCCTCTTAAAGAGTATTAGCAAGGCTATCGAATCCAAGGAATGTGTGTGCTAATCTTGTAACTGGTTCACCCAAGGACACAAAGCTTGGTGGTAGGTGTAGGATTGAAGAGCACGTGTAAAAGCTACCAAAGGGGGGTGAATGGTAGATTAAAACTTTTTCAGCGGAAGCAACAAAAACCCTCGGCAGAAAATTAATCTGTTACATAAATCATGTGTGCGACTAATATAAGCGTTATCTATTGTGAAAAAACCAGTATATATTGTGAAGAACCAAGTCACGAAGACTTCACAATAAGAATCACAAAAATCCATCAAGAAAAACTCAAGTTACGACCGAAAGATCAAACAAAGGTCAATCTGTCCTACCAGAGAAAAACAGAGCTGCAACACTGCAAGAAACACGTGTATATCAGAAACCACAAATCCAATGACCGTGAAATTTTTACAGATGATATATAATAAAGTTGTGAAGAAAACCCAAAAAGAATCACATCAATTGGATCTACAACTCGAGTTATGATAAAACCACCAAAGCAAGGTAGTGCTATGCAGAAACTCGATGAGAAAAACTATTTTGAAACAAGTCGGATGAACAAGGCACAAAAGCTCCTTTAGACTACGAATATTATTGATAAAAACATAAAAGGAACAGCCCCAAAGTCGTGCACCATGATCTCTGGCCTCCCTTGCTTATATAACCAGCCCTTAGGCCAACCTAATCCTAACTAGGACTCATATCCTACTCAGATTCAACCGAAACTTTCCATAACTGGTCAAGACTCTTCCTTACACAGATAGAAGCAATCTAAAGACTTCCAAACACCTTTAGGAACGTACCCACATTCCTAAAACAACCCAACTTCATGATCCACACGAAATCCTATCATAACCAACTCGAATCTTTCCATATTTGAGTCAAACCCGACTCAGCCGCAGCCTGAGTCCATAACCAAGTCGATTGGACCTCTCCCACCAATTTTTTATGTCCACATATCTTCATCACGCCTCGGAACCATGTAGTCATATCCATGCACTCCTTGCAAACCTGCAAATACCTTCATATGCATTGTTCTAGATTCAAACATGATGCGCGACCTCCCGATCAACTCAACCACAATTCCTCCCGAACTTGGTTGTGGAACCTCATCTTCTCCCTAAGACTAGTTCAATGGATCTCGTCACCAGCCATGTCTTGAACTCAAGCAACACCTACATGTGAATGGACAACCAATACTTCCGAGCACAAGTCCTCGACTTGACTCTCGTTAGTTCTAAAACCACAACACCTTATGTGAGCACCTCACATAAGCATGTTGCAAACCTTAGCAAAACGATATCAACCATAACCACCAAAACACACCAAAAACTTGGTAAAAGAATACTAAGCAAACTTTCCATAGATGTAAAGCAAGTTCGAATCAATTCAAAGTAAAAGTAGAACCATTGCAATCTAGCTCCGGACCTTGCCAAAACTAACCAGACCTTGAGCCAAAGCTTACCAAAGCTAGCAGGACCTAGCACCGGAGCTTACCAATGCTAGTCGGACCTAGCGCCGAAGCTTACCAAAGCTAGTCGGACCTGGAGCCAGAGCTAACCAAAGCTAATCGGACCTAGCGCCGAACTTAGCAAAAACGTGTCGGACCTAGCCATAGCAAGTCGGACCTAGCCAAAACATGTCAGACCTAGAAAAAGTAAGTCGCACCTAGCCAAAATAAGTCAGACCTTACGTCGGACCTTGCCGGAGCTACCCAAATCATGTCGGACCTATCGTCAGACCTTGCAGGAGGTTGGACCTAGTGTCGGACCTTGTTGAGACGAGTGTTTTGGCAGTATTCAAAACTTTTATTGTCATAGCCAATGTATTCAGCACACATAGGTCTCACAGTAGGCAAGGGATAGAGTGGATTTCCTAAGAGAAGGGGGTTCTAATTCAAACCAAGTCGAGCAATAGCAGCTTGTATTGGGCACAGGCTTACCCTGGTCTGCCAAGCGACTCCCGCCAAGAGCCTATGTCGTAGTCGAACGTGGAGGATTACAACGGACAAATAGGGATGTCACCACCTACCACTTACCTCTACAACCAATGGACTACGAGACAATCAAAGGTAATGTCTAGGCTAGACACCACGCCTGTGCTATCGATTACATCCCTAACCTCTCGCGCAAAGACTAGGGCCTCTAAATGAATAGAGCAATGAACGAAAAATCAATTGAGGAATTAACTTGCTTGAATTAAATAAATAAACTCAATTGGAAATCATGTACCTTACTTGAGATGGGAAGAACTGTCGAGGTACAAAGGTGGAGAGGGTTCGACAAACCCGAACCCTATCCTAAAGTGGAAGAAGATCGAGAAGCCGGAGCCTCCTCCTCCTCCTCTTTCTCACTCTCTCCGTAATTTCTAAGCACTTGGGCAGCGCTACTCCTTTGGAGTGGAGTACTAGACTCAAGCTTTTGGTGTGTGGGGTGAGGGAGCCCCCTACCCCCTATTTATACCCTCCAAAGGTCGGTTTGGCGCCAAAAAAAAGCGAGGGGGTCGCCATCGTGATCTCCAAGCCATGAGGAGCCAACATGTGGCGGTTGACCGCGTTTGGTGTGAATACCAGGTCGGGCAACCTGGTGGTTTGTCCTAACTGCAAATGGCTCCAATCGTGCTGAAACTTCTCTGTGACACTAGTATGTGGGCCCCCATCATGGGTATGGGTGATTTCGTAGATTTTTAGTTGGTTTTCTCCTTCGAATGGGCCCGTGAATCCTCCTTCTTGCGCTTGATTGGTCGGAAGTTGTGTTTCTTGGATTGGCCCTTGTAAATACCTTTAATTATGCGCATAATTCACCTGCATACAAAATTGCACCAACACTTGTGGAAATAGTTAGTAAATAACTCTTACCACTATGTTGGTTGTCCAATCCATATCTTTTATATAGGTAATTGACGGTCGGATTTGGCAACTAAGGACCGTCAACAAACTCCCCCACACTTAGTCCTTTACTCGTCCCCGAGTGAAGGCAAGAAGGACTAAGTGATATCATATTTCAACTACAAGTATGGAATATGTATACATAACATTTCAACATACCTTTGTTCAAGAAACTTTGGTATGGGGCTGCCACATCATCTTGGGTGTTTGAGAGATGGAACAGTTTGAATGTAGTTCACCTGGACTCCTCCTACTGAAATAAACTTGGAAATTGCTATATTTCACCAAGTCAAAAAGATATTTCCATACTCATCAAAAGAATGCTCTCGTCTCTCAGTGTGTTTAGTCTTCACCTTGGCATGAGTTGCCACTTCTTTTCCTACAACTAAATATGGCTTTTTGTGGATCTTGGTAAGGATAGAAAGTGGCTCACTTGCAATTCATATATTACTAAGTCAAAAACGAGATCCTCATGAGAGGACTATGCAACAAAAACCAATGACTAAAGAAGTTCTTGTGCACTTATTATGGATGGTGTATGATGAATGGTGATGATGACTCCCAATTGATCACTCTCTCTTTTTTGTACGAGGATGAAACATGACTAATTATTGGCTCTCTCTCTCTCTTTTTAATTCTCTCTTTTTTTGAGAGAGGACTCTTATAGCCATGCTTTCTACCCCTTTTTGTGCATCGTTTTATTCAGAGAGGATTTTGCAAAATTTGCATGGAGTATATTTTGATGGTGGATGTGTGAAAATCATGGAATATGGTGGAGTACACCAGAAATGCCTTATCAAAGATTTCATGCAAGTCACTCAAAAGGGTCAAGAGTTTGACAAAGTTCAATGAAAATGCAAAGTCGCATATGCATGTGGTTTTCAATATCTCTATCATATGGCCTTGGTGGGCATTTAAATTCTAATGAGAGAGGATGGCAAATATCTGATGACTTTAAAAATTGCAATACCAAAATTCAATTCCAGCATTGAGAGTTTCCAAGTTTCACTCATTCACCATATCACACCAATCAAATATTTAGATGACATGTTTTTCTTAAATTGATATGTTGTTCAAGAACATGGTAATGAAATTGAAATGAGAAGTAGACATATTCAATTCTCTAGCAAAATACGATATATGAAATTGCACAATTTTAATTTCCAATGAGTTGACTTTTAATGATATTAGCATGAATAATCAATTTCAACTCAAAAATTAGGCATAGAGGGGTAAGAGGTGAGAGCGCAAACCATCGCCTTAATGAAGAAGGGTGGGCCAAGCCATCATGGCTTGGTCAAATCTTCTCGTGGTCCTTCATGCGATGCCCTGATTTGTTCTTTCATTATGGTTCGCGCATGTTGCACTTTGAGAGGCCTGTGGGATCTCCCCCACACTTGTTCTTGTACCTGTCTTTATTTGATACAAAAACATGGAAAAGTGAAAGACTCTACCGGCTTTACCCACACCGGTGAGTCGCAATTTATTTAACAAAGACACTTCGTATGATAGAATTAAAATAAGCGCCTAAGTCCTAAGTAGGAAAGTATATATGATATTATACATTTTACTTCTCTCCTACTTAGCCAAATGGGGATAGTGAGATGATTGGAAAGGAGTGGTGAGGCATGGAGTTTGCTTTATTGGACATGGAAAATTTAACCAAACTTCAAGGATAGGTGTTAAAGTCAATCAAACTGACTACCTCTTCCCCTTTGTCTAAATTCTCTTTGGGTTCTAAAAAGATCTTGAGACGGTGCCCATTTACTTTGAATAGATGACCTTCATCATTTTGGAGTGTAATTTTGCCATGAGATAAAGTATCTACCATAATATAGGGACCTTCCCATTTACTTTTTAGTTTCCCATATCCAAAAAGATTGACTCTAGAGTTGAAAAGCAGAACTTTATCTCCAGGCTTGAACTCCTTAGGTGTAATTCTTTTATCGTGCCACCTCTTAGTTTTTCCCTTATAGATCTTGGCACTATGGTACGCCTTATACCTCCATTCTTCCAATTCAGAAATTTGCATTTTGTGCAACTTTCCAGCTTCGTGGAGGTCCATGTTCCACTTCTTGATAGCCCAATACGCTCTATGTTCCAATTCTATGGGCAAATGACAAGTTTTCCCGTAAAGAATTTGGAAAGGTGACATTCCAATGGGTGTCTTATAGGTGGTACAGTATGCCCGAAGTGCATCGGGTAGTTTGTTCTTCCACCCATTCCCCACCTCAAAGACGGTCTTTTGCATAATATTATTGATTTGTTTGTTTGAAGTTTCTGCTTGACCGCTTGTTTGGGGATGGTACGGAGTAGCAATGTTATGCCTAACCCCAAGCTCCCTCTGAAAGTTCCGGAAGGTCTTATCGATGAAATGAGACCCTCCATCACTTATGACCATTCAGGGAGTTCCAAACCATGGGAACATGAATTCATGAAACATTTTCTGAGCGGTCTTGGCATCGTCATGTTTGCACGGTAATGCTTCTACCCATTTGGACACATAATCTATGGCCACCAGAATATACTCGCAATCATAGGACTTTGGAAAAGGTCCCATGAAGTTGATCCCCCAGACATCGAATAATTCTACTTGGAGATTGTATGTGAGGGGCATTGCATTGCAAGCAGTGATTCCTCCATGCTTTTGGCATTCGTGGCACATTCGAACGAATTCCTTTGTATCCTCATACATTGAGGGCCAAAATAATCTATTTTGCCAGATCTTTGCCTAACTACGGTAAACACCATAGTGTCCGCCATAGGGGGCCGCATGGCATCTTTCGATGATTTTGGTTCCTTCGATTGTTGGGATGCACCTTCTAAGCAACCCATCGGAACATACCCGATAGAGGTATGGATCATCCCACAGGTGACGTCGATTCTCAAAAATGAGCTTTATCTTATCCTGCCCTGGTGGTACGTACCCCGTAACCATGAAGTTTACGATTTTTGCATACCAAGGGTTAGAGTTGGTCACCTTGAGCAACATATCATCACGTAGAAAATTATTGATAGGTATGTCTAGTGTATTTGGGATTTCCATACGTGAGAGATGATCGCTGAAAGAATTCTCTACTCCCTTTTTATTTCTTATATCCAGGTCAAAATCTTGGAGTAGGAGAATCCATCAGATTATCCTAGGTTTAGCATCTTCTTGGTGAGCAAATATTTCAAAGCAGCACGGTTTATGTAGACTATGATTTCTGGTCCAACCAAGTATGATCTAAACTTATCAATAGCAAAGACAGCTGCTAGGAGCTCCTTTTCAGTTGTGGCATAGTTAAGCTGACCTCTTGATAGAGTCTTGCTAGCGTAGGCTATTGCATGATGCTTCTTATCCTTGATTCGGCCAAGGACCGCTCCAACAGCATAATCACTAACATCACACATGATTTCGAATGGCAGCTTCCATTCAGGGGGTTGAATGATTGGAGCTGTGATGAGTGCTTTCTTGCGGATGTCAAAAGATTGGTGACACTCATCATCGAAATCAAAGGGCACATCCTTAGCTAATAGGCTAGTGAGGGGTCTAGCAATTCTGGAAAAATCCTTGATAAATCATCGGTAGAAACCCCCATGGCCTAAAAAGCTATAGATACCCTTAATGTTGGTGGAAGATGGAAGCTTTTCAATAACTTCAATTTTGGCTTTGTCCACCTCAATCCCCCATTCGGACACCAAGTGTCCTAAGACGATGCCTTCACGGACTATAAAATGACACTTTTCCCAATTTAGCACAAGGTCCTTCTATTGGCATCATTGTAAGACCCTGTCTAGGTTCTCAAGACAATGATCAAAAGTTTGTCCACAGACGGAAAAGTCGTCCATGAAAACTTCCATGATTTCCTCAACCATGTCTGAGAAAATGGACATCATGCATCTTTGGAATGAACCGGGTGCATTACACAACCCGAACGACATTCGCCAATAGGCGTACGTCCCGTAAGTGCATGTGATGGTGGTCTTGCTTTGATCATCAGGGTGGATGGGAATTTGATGGTAACCAGAATACCCATCAAGGAAACAAAAGAAAGAATGTTTGGCTATCCGCTCAAGCATTTCATTAATGAAAGGTAGCGGGAAATGATCCTTCATTGTTGTCTTGTTGAGTTTTATATAGTCAACACACATCCTCCACTCTGTGACGGTTCATTGAGGAATGAGTTCATTCCTCTCATTTCGAACTATCATCATTCCTCTTTTCTTGGGCACTACTTGGACAGGGCTAACCAACTCACTATGAGGAATGGGATAAATTATCCCGGCATGCAAGAATTTCAAGACCTCCTTCTTGACAACCTCCCGGATAGCATTGTTCAACCTCCTTTGAGGTTCCCAAGATGGTGTGCTAAGAGGGTCAGTAAGAATACGATGGGTGCAAAGAGTAGGGATGATTCCCTTAAGGTCTTGGAGTGAGTAGCCTAGGACGGATCTATGCTTTTCTAAGACAGTCATATGTTTGGCAGTTTCGCCTTGTGAAAGCTTGTCACTTATGATGACAGGAGCTTCCGCATCACCGTGGAGGAAAGCATAGCGTAGGCTTGGAGTTAGGGTTCTCAACTCAATCGGGGGCTTTTGTGATGGCTCTTCTTTGGGCAAATCAAATGTCTCCTGCAATTCATCCTCTTCTTGGATGAATTGTTCTTCTTCTTCATTTTAGGAAGTTCTAAGAATTGAAGGGTCATGGTTTCCTCGATTGGCTCACTCTTGGGGGGAGGTTATGCTAATGTGTTCTTGAATTGCAGAATGGGAATGGAAAACTTTCTCCCTCCGAGTTTAACATCTAGGCTGCCTTTTGAGGGTGCATCCACGAGTAATTTCTTAATGGGTAACCCTATCATTACATCGAAGTCTTGGACTTCGAAGACATGAAAATCAAGGCAGAATTTGGTGTTCACATGTCTTATAGACACGTTTTGTAAAATCTCATATCCTTCCTTGATGTTTCCATAGGAGTCTCTAAAGGATTTTCTTGTTGGAGCCCAGGGTAGACCACCAAAAATGGCTAAAGCACAATTCTCGGAAGTGATATTGGCTCCAACAGTGGGATTATAAAGGATGTTCACTATTACCCCTCGAATAATACATTGAATGGTTGCTGGGGGTGAGTTTACCCGAATTATTTTAGGTGAAAGCTTAACCTCTGTCGTCCATTCCCTACTCATGATCGAGGTCAACTCATTGATCATTTCCTGAAGGAATTTTCCTTTGGGCGGATCAAGGAGTGAGGGATGTAATGATGGTTTCCATCCATAACAATACTTCGAGGCATTCCCAAAATCTTCAGAAAGATCTTCCTTGAAGCACAATGGAAACTCCGAAGGTCAAATTTCTTCTTACTTCGGTGTCTTTGGTTTGGGTGAAAAATTCATAGTCACAACTTGAGATGAACATGGTATGGGTTCCGGAGTGACTATGGGGGAATCCTCCTGCCTCGACTCAGCTTCCTCTTGAGGAGGTTTATTAAGACTAGCAATCAAGCATGTATTTTCTAGAATGCGTTCTAGAATTTCCCTTCCTTCCATTGGTGTCTTATGGATGAAAGAGCCTCCAGCCATTATGTCAAGGTATAGGGCAGAATCCTTATCAAGCACGAAACAGGAGTGTTGTAATAACACATGTTCGGGAATAGACAAGTCTGGGCCTCATTTGGTTAGCAATGAGAACCTAGCCCAGGCTGCACCTATAGATTCCTTCTCGATTTGCTGGAAGATGAGAATTTCCCTTCGTAGAGAGGCAACTAGGGAGAGTGGAAAGTATTCAAGACAAAAATTGTTTCGAAGTTCTTTCCATTTTCGATTTGCACTCCCAGCGGTATGAGTGTACCACCGCTTCGCTCTTCCCTTGAGGGAAAAGGGAAACAATTCCCACTTAAGGGTTTCTTGTATCATGCCCTTGCTTAGAAGGCATGAGCACAATTTCTCAAACTCCCGCAGGTGATGGTAGGGATTCTCAAAATCCGTCCCTGAGAACGATTGCTTCCAAACCATGGCTAAAAAGCCAGGGTGGAGTTCATAGCTAGTTGAGCAAATGGGATCCGCAGATGGCGGAGGCTCACAGAACTCACCCTTAGTAGTAGATAGAGAAAGAATGGTGGGTTGCTCCATAGTTTAGATGTTAGAAACATAAGGAATAAAAAATAGATATGAGGGTGAACAAGGTTCGATGATCAACATCAACCGTTCCCCAGCAACGGGGTTAGAAATGCTTGTGGACGGCTGATACGTCACAGATGAAAATTCGCAAGTGCACGGAGAACTGCTCTAGCACTGCCCCTTAAAGAGTATTCCCAAGGGTATCAAATCCAAGGAACGTGTGTGCTAATATTGTAACTGGTTCACCCAAGGACACAAAGCTTGGTGGTAGGCAAGGGAGAGAGAGGATTTCCAAAGAGAAGGGGTTCTAATTCAAAGCAAGTCGATCAATAGCAGTTTGTATTGGGCACGGGCTTACCCTGGTCTGCCAGGCGACTCCCGCCAAGAGCCTACATCATAGTCGAACATGGAGGATTACAATGGACCGATAGGGCTGTCACCACATACCGCCTACCTCTACAACCCATGGACTACGAGATAACCAAAGGTAAAGTCAAGCCTAGACACCATGCCTAGGCTATCAATTACTTCTCTAACCTCTCACACAAAGACTAGGGCCTCTAAATGAATAGAGCAATGAACAAACAAGAAATTAAGTACTTAACTTGCTTGAATTAAATAAATGAATTCAATTGGAAATCATGTACCTTAATTGAGATGGGAAGAATTGTTGAGGGTTCGACAAGCCTAAACCCTATCCTAAAGTGGAAGAAGCCTGACAAGTCGTAGCCTCCTCCTCCTCCTCCTCCTCCTCTTTCTCACTCTCTCCCTATTTTCTAAGCACTTGGGCAGCGCTACGCCTTTGGAGTGGAGTACTAAACTCAAGCTTTTGGTGTGTGTGGTAAGGGAGCCCCCTACCCTCTAATTATAGCCTCCAATGGTATATTTGGCGCCAGAAAAAGCGAGGGAGTCGCCATCGTGATCTCCAAACCGTGAGGAGCCAACACGTGGTGGTTGACCTTGTTTGGCGTGAATACCAGGTCGGGCGAGCTAGTGGTTCGGCCGAACTGCAAATGGCTCCAATCGTGCTGAAACTTCTCTGTGACACTATTATGTGGGCCCCCATCATGGGTATGGGTGATTCCATAGATTTTTAGTTGGTTTTCTCCTCCGAATGGGCCCATGAATCCTCATGCTTGCGCATGATTGGTTGGAAGTTGTGTTTGTTGAATTGGCCCCTGTAAATACCTCTAATTACGGGCATAATTCACCTGCATACAAAATTGCACCAACACTTGTGGAAATAGTTAGTAAATAACTCCTACCACTATGTTGGTTGTCCAATCCATATCTTTTACGCAGGGAACTGGCAGTCAGATTAAGCAATTCATGGCCATCAACAGCCATGAGGCTTGTGTGGTTTGAGCTGTTCCACTCTCTCTTTTTGGCAAGAGGGTTTTCTTCATCGTTGGCTTCTTGATGGCGACCTTTGCCACTCCCGCCTCATCATAGGAGGAAGACTCGTCGTTGGAGTCCCACTCCTTGCCAACATGAGTGTGCCCATGTGCTTTCTTCTTCTTAAACATCTTCCTTTATTGAGGCTTCTCATCCTTGTTTTTCTTCTTCTTGTCATCTTCCTTTTCGTATGGGCAATTCACAATGAAGTGCCCATACTCACCAAAGTTTTAGCAAGCCCTTCTTGGTCTTGACCTGCTTTTGTCTTTGCCCTTGCTCTCATTGCTTGACCTTCTTATCTTCTTCATCATTATTTTGAATTTTTTGATGAAGAAGGCCAATTCCTCATCATCCATGTCGGTGATGTCTTCTTCTTCACTTTTATCGCCATTGCTTGAAGCTTGCACATCTTTGCCTTTGAACAGGAGTGAGGCTTTGAGAGCAATGCCTTTCTTCTTGGAGGATGTGACCTTTGAAAGGTCGTTGATATGTCGTGCTTCCATCTCCATCATCTCGTGGTTGATGATCTTGCCAAGCACCTCATCTAGAGTCATCTTGTGAAAGTTTGGACTCTCACGAATGAGTGTGCAAAGCATCATATTCTGAGGCATGAAAGCTCTTATCATCCTCTTGACCACCTCATAGTCGGTCCACCTCTTGCATCCGTATGCCCGACTTCTACTGATGAGAGTTTTGAGTCGATTGTACCTCTCTTCAGGGGTATCACCTTCTTCCATGATGAATCTTCCAAGCTCTCCCTTGATCATCTCAATCTTGGCTTACCTTATGGACCGGTTGCCTTCATGTGCAATCTTGAGATTGTCCTAAATCTCTTTGGATTGCTCCAACCCATCCACTTTGTTGAATTCTTCTTGGTTCAAGGATGAGTTCAGCATGGCCGCCGCTTAGGCATTTCGGTGAATTAGTTGTTCTTGCTTCGGGCTCAGCTCTTCGTCGTCCATGGGGATATCTACACCTAAGCAACCAACATGCCAAAGGGTAGGATTGAGAGAACTAAGATGCAACTTCATGTTGTGTTTCCAGATAGTATAGTTAGTCCCATCATTGCCCGAAGCTTTTCCCATTGGTATAGAGAGATAATTTGAGTGTGAATTAAGGTGCTCATAGTTGAAAGGATATCGTGTGTAGTCCACTTCGGGCTTCTTTAGCTTCTTCTCCTTCTCAAGCATTCTCCTACTCTTGGCCTCATCTCTTGCATTTTGAAGAAGATTTGCAAGGCACTTCACTTCTTCATCTTCGTCTTCGGTTTCGCCAACGAAAGGAGAAGACTTTGGCTTGTCATTGTTCTTTTGTGGCAGAGGGTTGGAGTCTTGTTCGCTGTTTCCGCAATTATCGCCGTTGATGGACGGGTTGATGATTGCAAAGCTTTTCTGACCATTTCCCCCATCTTCTCTCCAAGCAGTTAGGCTTTTGGGAGAGTTAGGCTATGATACCAATTGAAAGTTGCATAGAGGGGGGGTGAATAGACGGATAACCTGAAATTTAACTCAATAAAAGCTAATTAAATCACAGAGTGCGAATTAGTCCG
Organism: Tuctoria greenei; assembly: GCA_036927565.1. Taxonomy (NCBI): domain Eukaryota; kingdom Viridiplantae; phylum Streptophyta; class Magnoliopsida; order Poales; family Poaceae; genus Tuctoria; species Tuctoria greenei. The sequence goes on from JAYESD010000001.1 coordinate 206,055,318, forward strand.
GTCAGGGGGCGGACTAGTTCGGTCAGGGTGATAAACTTAACAAAAGGTGAGATTTTTATGCCACTCAGTGGACCTAACTTTATGGAATGTGAAGTATATGAAGCTAGCAATCTAGTAATGGATATGGACGAAGAGAAAACAACTAGATCAAGGCAAATCACAAGATTAAGGCGAAGAACGTGTGGAAACCTAACTTGATCTAGCAAAGAACGAGGAATGCAGATGGAAGGCACAAGACGCAGGATTTATCTCATGGTTCAGCCCCACAAAAGGATACTACATCCACATTGAAGAGGCTCACGAAAGGTAGGGTTTCGCTCAACCCTTTCCTCACTTAGCCACCACAAAGGTTGGCTATCTCTTCCACTAAATCACAGGGGTAATCACAAAATTTGTGGGGCAACTCACAACCAGAGGCTCCCATAAGATTATAACTCAAAAAGATCAAAGATCAACAACCACACGAACTCAAATCAACCAGTCAAATCGAGAGAATCAACCAAGAGCTCAAAGTCAAGAAAACCCTTCTCTCTTCTCTTCCACAACTCACAAATCATCAAGAATCACTCGCAGGACTCCAAGAATAGTTGAGACAGGGCTAGGATGGCTCTAGGAAGACTTTGGCGGCTCTAGGGTTCGAGGGGTGCCCATTGAGGGTTAGAGGATCCCTTTTTATAAGGATCTCGACAAGTAGCGGTTGCCACCACAAAAAGTGTGGACTAGTCCAGCCTTTAACCACGGGCTAGTCCGGCCAGTGGGGACCAGCGATGTCACCCTTGACCAACCACAAAGTCCCCTGGCACCTTTTGAATTCAAATGGTCGCATCACCACGGACTAGTCTGTCCCAAAACGGACTAGTCTGATCTCACTCAGAGCCTTTTGTTCCGGTTGAGAGCGGACAAGTCTGGTCCACCGAACTAGTTCAGCCCCTGAGGGCAGACAAGTCCAGCTATCCAGCACATAGTCCCAGCAGCCACCTCCATGTCCTCAGCGGACTAGTCTGACTCAGAACGGACTAGTTTGATCTCACACAAAAATTGCTTTTCCAGTCAGAAATGGACTAGTTTGACAAATCGGACTAGTCTGGCCCCCCAGGAGGGACTAGTCCGGTCCTTCAGAACTTAGTCCCAGAAGGACTCAGGCACACTCACCACGGACTAGTCCATCCCGAAATGGACAAGTCCAAACTCAAATAGAGACTCTTGGTTCGTCTAACATCGGATCAGTCCGATGTGGCTGGACTAGCCCTGCCGTTCAGCCTGGACAAGTCCGGCCCTGCCCTTAGGGTTGTCTTAACTCATCTCTCAAACTAATCTAACTTGGACTATGAGCTATTATGAGATTCTCCACATTTTGAAACATTGAATACACTCAATATAAGTGGCTAAACTCGACACAAAGAATTTAAAAACCTAAATACTACTCTTTGAGTTTATTCACAAATTTCTCCTCTTTTCCTTTTTGAGTGCATCCAACGTCGTTCATCTTTCAGTCACCTGTACTCACACTAGTAATGCTCATTAGTCCCTTAAGTGTTGTCATTAAGTATCAAAACCCACAGGGATTAGCCTAGTGCACTTTCAACCTTCGACGCCTCTGACTGCCCCAAGAAAATGGCAGGAGCTGGGCAACTCCCGCTCATCGTCTCCCCGACCATCAAAAATCTTCAATTATTCCATGTCCTAGTTGATGGCAGGGCGATAGTCAACCTTATCAGCCTTGCAGCCTTCAAGAAGTTGTAGATTCCAATGTCGAAGCTGAGGCCTTCACGTCCATTCTCTGGAGTAGGCCCGGTGTGATTATTCCTCACGGTTGTATCTCTCTTCTAGTTACATTCGGGAACCATGAGAACTACCGAATAGAGAACCTCATCTTTGATGTCGCGGCCTCCCCTTGAACGCCGTCCTCGACAGACCGGATTTATACCGATTCATGGTAGTAGGCCATTATAGCTATCTGGTGTTGAAGATGCCCACTCCCAGAATAGACCAGATAGTATATTCCACTTCTGGTTGTGATTCATTATGCTTCCTAGACGCATATTCTGGTTTGCATCAAATACCAATGGCTAGGGAAGATGATGAAACACATAGATTTTATCGGTCTATACTATTATACTTCTATGTCTTATGGTCTCAAGAATGCTCTTTCAACTTTTGTACGTGCTATGCATGAAACTTTTGAAGATCTTATTAGAGACCTAGTGGAAGTGCACGTTGTGTGAGACCTATGTGTGCTGAATACATTGGCTATGGCGATAAAAGTTTTGAATATCACCAAAACACTTTTTCAACAAGGTCTGCCTCTAGGTCCGAGCTCCAGCAAGGTCCGGCAATAGGTCCGACTTGTTTTGGGTAACTCCAGCAAGGTCCGACGTTAGGTTCGACTTCTTTGTCTAGGTCTGACTTATTTGGTTAGATCTGACTTGTTGTGGCTAGGTCCGACTAGCATTGGTAAGCTCCAGCGCTAGGTCCGACTAGCTTTGGTAAGCTCCAGCACTAGGTCCTGCTAGATTTGGTAAGCTTCGTCTCAAGGTCCGGTTAGCTTTGGCAAGGTCTGGTGCTAGATTGAAATGGTTCTGCTTTTAACTTGCAATGTTTTGAACTTGTTTTTTGGATTATGGAAAGCTTGCTTAGTATTCTTTTACTGATCTTTTGGTGTGTGTTGGTGGTTATGGTTGATATCTTTTTGCTAAGGTTTGCAACATGCTTATGTGAGGGGCTCACGTAGGGAGTTGTGGTTTTGGAACTAATGAGAGTCAAGTCGAGGACTTGTGCTCGGAAGTATTGGTTGCTTATTCATGTGCAGGTGTTTCTTGAGTTCAAGACATGGCTGGTGACGGGATCCATTGAACTAGTCTTAGGGAGAAGATGAGGTTCAACAACCAAGTTCGGGAGGAATTGCTGTTGAGTTGATCGGGAGGTTTTGCAACATCTTTGAATCAAGAACAATGCATATGATGGTATCGTGGACGTCGTTGGAAGGTGTTTGCACGTGTTCATGGAGTGCATGGATGTGGCTGCATGGTTCCAAGGCGTGATGAAGAGAAGTGGACATAAAAAATTGGTCGGAAAGGTCCAACTGACTAGGTTATGACTCAGGCTGTGGCTGAGTCTGGTTTGACTTAAATATGGAACGATTTGAGTTGGTTACGATAGGATTTCGTGTGGGTCATGAAGTTGGGTTGTTTTAGGAATGTGGGATACGTTCCTTAGGTGTTTGGAAGTCTTATGATTGCTTCTATCTACGTATAGAAGAGTCTTGAGCAGTTATGGAAAGTTTCGATTCGTGAATGGAGTAGGATTAGAGTCCTAGTTTGAGTTGAGTTGGCTTTGGGGCTGATTATATAAGCAAGGGAGGCCAGAGCTTGTGGTAGACAACTTTTGGGCTGTTCCTCATGTGTTCTATTGAATAAAATTCATAGTTGAAAGGAACTTTTGTGCCTTGTTTGTCCGACTTGATTTTGTCAAGTATTTCTTGTCGAGTTTCTGTACAGCACTACCTTGCTTCTCTGGTTTTATCATAACTCGAGTTGTACAAATCCAATTGATGTGACTCTTTTAGGGTTGTCTTTACAACTTGATTATATATCATCTGTGAAAATTTGACGGTCATTGGATTTTTGGTTTTGGATCTACACGTGTTTCATTGCAGTGTTGCAGATCTGGTTTTTCTCGAGTAGAACATATTGACCTTCGTTCAATCTTTCGATTGTAACTTGAGTTTTTCTCGATGGTTTTTCGTGATTCTTGTTGTCGTGTCTTTGTGACTTGATTCTCCACAATCTATACTGGTTTTGTCACGATTGATTACGTTTAGATTAGTCGCACACACGATTTCTTAACAGATTGATTTTCTACCGAGGGGTTTTTGTTGCTTCCATTGAAAAAGTTTAAATCTACAATTCACCCCCCTCTGGTCGCTTTTCACATGCTCTTCAATCCTACAATTGGTATCAGAGTCACGGTGCTCTAATCTTTGATATTTGCACGTGTTTTTACTAAGACTCATGGAGAAATACTTGGCAAAACCTTGTGTGTTTGTTGGCATTGACTTTCAAGTTTGGAAGGCACGCATGGAAGCTTTTATTCAGGCGCGAGGCTTTGCAATATGGGAAAAGGTGTACAAGCCTTACGACGTGCCGCCAAATGATCAAGTCACGGCTACAAATTTAAGAGATGTTTAAAACAACAATAAAGCTCGGAACTTGATAATCGAAGGACTAACTCGGAGCTACTTAGACCGTGTTGCACATCTCCGATAGGTGTATGATGTGTGGAGAACAATTTGTGACTATCATGAAGGATCCAACACGATCAAGGAGGTAAGGCAGGATATGTTCAAGATAGAATATATGCATTTTGAGATGCAACCAGGTGAGTCAATTCACGAATTATTTGCTCGCTTTAACAAACTTCTCAGCAACTTGCGTAGTGTTAATGTCAACTTATCAGATGCTGAGAATGCTAGGAAATTATTAAGTGCATTAGACATGTCAATCTGGGAGATGAAAGTAACATCTATTCATGAATCCACTATCATGAGTACACTTACATTAGATGTGCTTTATTCCAAGTTAAAAACTCATGAAATTGACATTATATCACGTAAGAACCCCAACAAGTCTCTTGCATTTGTTTCTCAACATGATAAGCCTAGATCCGACCAATCTTCATCTAGCAATACACTTGGTTTGCTATCTCCACTAACCCTGGAACACATTGAAGAATTTCCAGAAGAGGAGCTAGCACTCATCTCTACTCGGCTCTCAAAAGCATTGCAAAATGTGAGAACTAGAAGGAGAGGAAGCTGCAGACCTCAACGATGTTTTGAATGTTGTAAGACAGGACATTTTCGTACAGATTGCCCTAACCTTTCAGGTCCTTCACCCATGATGAAAAGCATAATAAAGTAAAGTCCTCTTCTGGCAACACCAACAAGAAAAAGAAGGGTTTTACAGGATGCAAACCGATAAACAGTTTCATCACCGCACTTCAAGAACTTGGATCGAGTGATGTAGACATTGGAAGTGATGAAGATGAAGATGATCTGGCAAACTTGTGCTTCATGGCGGGCAAATCAAGATCAAATATGGAGGATGCAGAACACAACAGTGACAACGAAGAGGTATGTCCTACTTTTGATGAAATGTGTGATGTTATTTCCCGTGCAACTGTTATTGTTAAGAAAAAGGACAAAAAGCTTAGAGACAATGCTGTTAAAATTGAGTCACTAGAATCTGAAATTAATCGTTTGAAAATATTAATTCCTCGTGATGATTATTGTTCCTCATGCGATTTAATATATGAACAATTGTCCTCCTTAAGAAGTGCACACTCCTCCACTCTTAATAAACTTGAGTTCCAGATTGAAAAGAACAAAAAGTTTGATGCGCTTAATGACAGAAACTTAAGAGATGCTTCTTGTTCTACAATTGATTTGCATTGTTATGAACGAAATTTCTATATTGAACAATGCTTTACGTTCTCAGGAAGTTAAATATTGTTCCAACTGCAAATTAAAAGGAAAAACTTCATGTGAAAATTACCATGATCTATCAAATAAACTTGATGACATGCATAGGACATTAGATCAGTTTTGTAATGCAAATAAGAACCTAAACTTGCTGCTGAATTCCTTTAAATCTTGCAATGATAAATCTGGTTTAGGTTTTGATTCTCATGCTCATGCTAAAGCACATCCACCTAAAATTGTAAAGTCATTAGGAAGTGGTTTGATTAAAACAATTCCTAAACCAAAAGAGGTGGTTTTTAAATCTGCAGGAGTGCTGTCACATTCGGGTTCAAATAAACATACTGCATGCTCATCTAGACATGAACACAAAGTTAAATTTCATTGTATCTATTGTGGTAGAGATGGTCATGTCATAGATTTTTGTTATAGACTAGCTAAACAATATAAAAAGGAAAGAATGCAAGATAGATCTTATAACTCTCATGCAAAATTTGCTGCACATACTAAAACGAATGTCAGGAACATGGAACCTGCTGTTATGAGTCAAAAACATTCAAAGTTTATCTCCGGAGCTTCAGTTTTTACCTCCGGACCCTCTGTTGTTACCTATGGACCTTCTGTTTTTGCCTCCGGAGCTACTGATTTTTGTGCCACTCAAGTAACACCTCATCGGTTAGTAGTTAAGAACAAAAAATCTCAAACTTTGACTCATAAACCTGCTATTTTTCTCAGCTTTCGCGTGCTATTCCTGCTAGACGTCGTGTGACTCAGTACTGGATTCCTAAATGCCTTTTGACTAACCCCAGTATTGAGTTGTCGACGTATTGTGCTTCTATGTGGGTTACACGCTTGAGGAAGGAGAACACTTGGATTGTGGATTCAGGTTGCTCATGCCACATGACCAATAACAAAGAATGGTTCTCCTCACTCTCTTTTGTGTCACGTGTAGACAATGTTACTTTTGCCGATAATTCTTCAACTCCTATAATTGATAAAGGTTCAGTTAGGGTAAATAATCACTACACTTTGAAAGATGTCGCACTTGTCAAAAATTTGAAATACAACTTGCTCACTGTGTCACAATTGCTAGATTATGATTATTTTCAATAAAAATTGTTGTAAAGTTGTAGGTTCAAATAGTGAGCTTATTTTTAACATGTCTTGGTTTGGAAGAGTTTTTAAATCTGATTTTGATATGTCTTCTTCTAATCATAGGTTTATAGTTGCTAATGATTCCAAAGATTTATATTTTTGGCATCTTAGACTTGGTCACATAGGCTTTGGTCACGTCACGCGTGTTAGTGTTCTTGATCGCATAAGTGGGCTACCTAAGCTTAAAGGAGACAAAGAAATTGTGTGCTCTTCTTGTAGACATGCTAAGATGGTTGCAGGTTCACATGCTTCTCTCACAATAACCATGACAACCAAATTGAGTCAACTTTTGCACCTTGACACCATAGGAACTTCACGTATTCAATCCTTTGGAGGGAAATGGTATGTTCTTGTGATTATTGATCACTATTCTATATTCTATTGGGTTTATTTTATGGCATGTAAGAATGAAGCTTTTAGTCACTTTAGAACTTTATTTCTTAGATTATCAATTGATCACCCAGAATCTTTAAGATCAATTAGAAGTGATAATGGAACTGAATTTAAAAAGCAATCTTTTGATCAATTTTGTGCTGAAAATGGAATAGATCATCAATTTTCTTCACCATATGTACCTCAACAAAACGGGGTTGTAGAAAGAAAGAACAGAACCTTAGTTGAGTTGGCTAGGACTATACTTGATGAATATCAAATTCCTAGAAGATTTTGGGCTAATGCAATTGCAACCGCTTGTTATGTCTCAAATCGTGTTTTCTTGTGTGTTAAGCTAGGTAAAACTGTAGGATCAAAGAGCATGTGAAAGGCTACCAGAGGGGGTGAATGGTAGATTTAAAAATCTTACGCAGCGGAAACAATTAAATCCCGACCCCTTCGGCAGAAAAACGATATGTTAGAGAAATCGTGTGTGAAACTAATCTAAACGTGTTTCACCATGACAAAGGTGTTATATATGAGATAGAATCAAGTCACTAAGAAAGCAAAAAAATAATCACTCAAATCCGTCGAGGGAAACTCAAGTTATGATCGAAAGATCGAACAAAAGTTAATCTGTCCTACCCAAGAAAAACAGTTCTGGAATGCTGCAAAGAAACTTGTGTCGATTAGAAACCATATATCCAATGACCGTGAAATTTTTACAGATGATAGATAATCAAGTTGTGAGGACAACCGAAAAAGAATCACGTCAATTGGATCTGTAAAACTCGAGTTATGATAAAACCACCGACAAAAAGTAGTGCTGTCCAGAAACTCGATGAGTAAAACTTGTCTGGAACAAGTCGGACGAACAAGGCACAAAAGTTCCTTCAAACCACGAATTTTATTCAATAGAACACAAGAGGAACAGCCCCAAAGTCGTGCACCATGAGCTTTGGCCTCCCTTGCTTATATAACCAGCCCTTAGGCCAACCCAATCTCAACTAGGACTCTAATCCTACTCAGATCACGAATCGAAACATTCCATAACTGTTTAGGACTCTTCTATACGCAGATAGAAGCAATCTTAAGACTTCCAAATACCTTAGGAACGTATCCCACATTCCTAAAACAACCCAAATTCGTGACCCACACGAAATCCTATCGTAACCAACTCAAAAATTTTCATATTTGAGTCAAACCTGACTCAGTCGCATCCTGAGTCCATAACCTAGTCGGTTGGACCTTTCCGACCAATTCTTTACGTCCACATCTCTTTATCACGCCTTGGAACCATGTAGCCACGTCCATGCACTCCTTACACACGTGCAAACATCTTCCAATGACATCCATGATACCTTCATATGCATTGTTCTTGATTCAAACATGTTGCGCAACCTCCCGATTAACTCAACCACAATTCCTCCCGAACTTGGTTGTTGAACCTCATCTCTCCCTAAGACTAGTTCAATGGATCCCGTCACCAGCCATGTCTTGAACTCAAGCAACACCTGCACATGAATAAACAACCAATCCGTACGAGCCCAAGTCCGCGACTTGACTCAAGTTAGTTTCGAACACAACACCTTACGTGAGCATCTCACATAAGCATGTTGCAAACCATAGCAAAATGATATCAACCATATCAACCAAAACGCACAAAAAACTTAGTAAAAGAATATTAAGCAACCTTTCCATAAGTGTAAAGCAAGTTTGAAACATTTCACATGAAAATTTGGAACATTACGATCAAGCTCTGAACCTTGCCAAAGCTAACCGGAGCTTGAGTCGGAGCTTACCAAAGCTAATACAACCTAGCGTTGGAGCTTATCAAAACTAGCACAACCTAGTGCTAGAGCTTACCAAAGCTTGTACAACCTAGCACCGGAGCTTACCAAAGCTAGTCGGACCTAGCGCCAGAGCTAACCAAAACTAGTCGGAACTAGTCATCCGAAAAGTCGGAGCTAGAAAAACATGTCAGAGCTAACCAACATAAGTTGGACCTAGCAAAACATATCGGAGCTTAACAAAGACATGCCGGAGCTATCAAAGACATGCCAGAGCTAAAGACAAAGCTCACCGGAGCTACCCAAAAACATGTCGGATCTAGACAAAGAAAGTCGGACCTATTGTCAGACCTTGGAGAAGCTCGGAGCTAGAGTTGGACCTTGCTAAAAAGATGTTATGGCAGCATTCAAAACTTTTATTGTCAAAGCCAATGTATTCAGCACACATAGGATTCACAATCTCCCCCTTGATGAATGCATTGGCAACACCACTTAAAATCCGAATGTTGGCTTATTCATATTAAAAGTTTTGAAAACAATTTCTCCCCCTTTGTAAAATAACGATAAAATGAGAAGAAAAACAAATTCTCCCCCAAGAAGAATCGTGCCAGAAAAATTGTGAATATGTGCAATGTGTAATCAATTTATCCCCCTTGCATACTTATGTTTAAAAATTCACATATTATCTCTCCCCCTTTGACAATGTATTCAGCAAGGTTCAAAAGAGAAATTTTAATTATTATGAGCATATTATAACATATACATATAAAACAAAGCTCATCCAAGTCATACTATCAGGTAACTTACACTATCACATCAATGAGATACATAAAGTAGTGTAAGCCATGCTAGAGATCAAATATAATTTACAATTTAAACAAGCCATGATCTCACAAACTTAACTATTTCAAAACCTGAAAGAGTGACACTTGTTGCTGCATTTTATTATTTTTCAAAGCACAAATTTAGATCATATGATATTTGCAAGAGATTATATGCGCATCTGCCTTATTCTAACCAACCAAGCCAAGCCTATGTCATTTGACCATCAGAAGCTTAAGGACATGGTTTTAGTCATACACAACTTCTTCCAAGTTCATATCTAATTGCTATGATAAACCATCTCAAAAGAAGAAGTGTGATGCATGCATATTCTCTTGATCTTTTCTCAATTTATATTTGATCATAAAACTCAACATGTGAGGTGATTACTTGATTAATTATTTATGATTAAAAGCACTTGTGATCATGCAACAAGTTCAGAATAGCAAGAAAGTTTGATCATGACCAGATTTAGTGTATGTAATTATTTCAATTACTAGTCATGGAAAAAACTACAAAATGTATAACACGAGTAATGTATTAAGAACTTTCGACATGTAAAAGGAATCACAAAGTCATATATGTATGAAATACTATGCTCATATTATTTTAATTTCAATTCAGACATAGACTTTCCAAGTTCCAAAAAATCCCCCTCAATTTAAGTCATGAGGATGCATAACCCCTAATTCACTACGAATGTAACAAAAACAAGTGAAATCCAAAGGTTTTGTAAAAATGTCAGCCAATTATTGTTCGGTATCTACATGGTGAAGCACAATGTTTCCTTTTTCAACATTATCACCGAGAAAGTGATACCTAATATCAATGTGCTTTGCTCTCGAATGTTGCACGGGATTTTTAGCAATGCAAATGGCACTGGTGTTATCACAAAATAGTGGAAAACTATCTAGATCAACCCCATAGTCCTTAAGTGTTTGAACAATCCAAAGAATTTTTGAGCGAGTGCTAGCAGTAGCTACATATTTAGATTCGGCCATGGATTGTGCAACTTAGTTTTGTTTTCTAGAGGACCAAGGAAAAAGTGAATTACCAAGAAAATGACAAGCACCCGAAGTACTTTTCCTATCAATCCTACAACCCTCAAAATCGGCATCCGAAAAAGCTTTCAAAGTAACAGTTGAGGAAGAAGGAAGAAAAATGCCAAATTCTTGAGTTCCATGTAAGTACCTGAATATCCTTTTGACGGCTTGACGATGTAAAGCACGTGGGGAAGCTTGAAATCGTGCACAAAAACATTCGCTAAATTGTATGTCCGGTCTTGATGTCGTGAGGTACAAAAGTGATCCAATCATGCTTCTATATTCTTTTTGATCCAGCGGGTTCACCATCTTCATCAAGTTCAAGTGTCGTTGTTGTACCCATTGGAGTATGAAGAGGCTTCCTTTTGTCCATGTTGAAGCGCCTAGTGTATGAAGCAAGCCTCTTCAGACACCAATGGGAACAACAACAACACTTAAACTTGATGAAGATGGTGAACCCGTTGATCAAAAAGAATATAGAAGTGTGATTGGATCACTTTTGTACCTCACGGCAAAATTTGCCATTTGCATTGCTAAAAATCCCGTGCAACATTTGAGAGCAAAGCACATTGACATTAGGTATCACTTTCTCCGTGATAATGTTGAAAAAGATCAAGAGAATATGCATGCATCGCACTTCTTCTTTTGAGATGGCTTATCATAACACTCAGATATGAACTTGGAAGAAGTTGTGTATGACTAAAACCATGTCCTTAAGCTTCTGATGGTCAAATGACATAGGCTTGGCTTCGTTGGTTAGAATAAGGCAGATGCGTATATAATCTCTTGCAAATGTTATATGATCAGAATTTGTGCTTTTAATGATATTGAAAAATGAAAAATACAGCAACAAGTGTCATGCTTTTAGGTTTTGAAATAGTTAAGTTTGTGAGATCATGACTTGCATAAATTGAAAATTACACTTGATCTCTAGCATGGCTTACACTGTTTTATGTATCTCATTTATGTGATAGTGTAAGTTACTAGATAGTATGACTTTGGATGAGCTTTGTTTTATGTGTATATGTTATAATATGCTCAAACATTTGAAATTTCTCTTTTGAACCTTGTTGAATACATTGTCAAAGGAGGAGAAATTGATCACACATTGCACATATTCACAAGTGTTTTTGGCACAATTCTTCTCAGGGGAGAATTGTTGTTTTTCTTCTAATTTTATTTCTGATTCACAAAGGGGGAGAAATATGTACAGGGGGAATTTTGTTTTCAAAAATTTTCATGTGAATAGGCCATAGTTCGGATTTTAAGTAGTATTGCCAATGCATTCATCAAGGGGGAGATTGTGAGACCTATGTGTGCTAAATACATTGGCTATGGCGATAAAAGTTTTGAATATCACCAAAACACCTTTCTCAACAAGGTCTGACTCTAGGTCTGAGCTCCAGCAAGGTCCAACAATAGGTCCGACTTGTTTTGGGTAGCTCCGACAAGGTACGACGCTAGGTTCGACTTCTTTGTCTTGGTCTAACTTATTTTGGTTAGGTCCGACTTATTGTGGCTAGGTCCGACTAGCTTTGGTAAGCTCCGATGCTAGGTCCGACTAGCTTTGGTAAGCTCCAACGCTAGGTCCTGCTAGCTTTGGTAAGCTTTGTCTCAAGGTCTGGTTAGCTTTTGCAAGGTCCAGTGCTAGATTCAAATGGTTCTGCTTTTAACTTGCAATATTTCGAACTTGCTTTTTGGATTATGGAAAGCTTGCTTAGTATTATTTACTAAGTTCTTGGTGTGTGTTGGTGATTATGGTTGATATCTTTTTGCTAAAGTTTGCAACATGCTTATGTGAGGCGCTCACGTAGGGTGTTGTGGTTTCGGAACTAATGAGAGTCAAGTCGAGGATTGGTGCTCAGAAGTATTGGTTGTTTATTCATGTGCAGGTGTTGCTTGAGTTCAAGAAATGGATGGTGACGGGATCCATTGAACTAGTCTTAGGTAGAAGATGAGGTTCAATAACCAAGTTCGGGAGAAATTGTGGTTGAGGTTATTGGGAGGTTGCGCAGCATATTTGAATCAAGAATAATGCATATGATGGTATCGTGGGCGTCGTTTCAAGGTCTTTGCACATGTGCATGGAGTGCATGGACGTGGCTGCATGGTTCCAAGGCGTCATGAAGAGAAATGGACATAAAAAATTGGTCGGAAAGGTCCAACCGATTAGGTTATAGACTCAGGCTGCCGCTAAGTCTCGTTTGACTCAAATATGGAAAGATTTGAATTGGTTACGATAGGATTTCGTGTGGGTCACGAAGTTGGGTTGTTTTTGGAATGTGGGATATGTTCCTAAGGTGTTTGGAAGTCTTAAGATTGCTTCTATCTGCGTATAGAAGAGTCTTGAGCAGTTATAGAACGTTTTGATTCGTGAACGGAGTAGGATTAGAGTCCTAGTTTGAGTTGAGTTGGCTTTCGGAGTGGTTATATAAGCAAGGGAGGCCAGAGCTCGTGGTAGATGAATTTTGGGCTGTTCCTAATGTGTTCTATTGAATAAAATTCATAGTTGAAAGGAACTTTTGTGCCTGGTTAGTCCGACTTGTTTCTGTCAAGTCTTTCTCGTCGAGCTTCTGCACAACACTACCTTGCTTCGGTGGTTTTATCAAAACTCGAGTTGTATAGATCCAATTGACGTGATTATTTTTGGGTTGTACAACGTTATTATCTATCATCTGTGAAAATTCCACGGTCATTGGATTTGTGGTTTTGGATCTATACGCGTTTCATTGCAGTGTTGAAGATCTATTGTTCTCGCGTAGACTAGATTGACCTTTGTTTAATCTTTCGATCGTAACTTGAATTTTTCTCGACGGTTTTTTGTGATTCTTGTTGTCGTGTCTTAGTGACCTGATTCTCCACAATCTGTACTGGTTTTGTCATGATTGATCACGTTTAGATTAGTCGCACACACGATTTCTGAATAGATTGATTTTTTACTCAGGGGTTTTTGTTGCTTCCGCTGAAAAGTTTAAATCTACCATTCACCCCCCCTGGTAGCTTTACACATGCTCTTTGATCCTACAAGTTGATGACATCATCATAAAAGTAAAGGATCGAAAATCCTCGTTGGACAACCTCCAATCAGTCTTTTACAGACTGAGCATGACACGCATGAAGTTGAACCGAGACAAGTGTGTCTTTGAGGTTTCATCTGGAAAGCTTCTCGGATTTCTGGTATCACATCAGGGAATTGAGGCTAACCCAAAAAATATAAAAGCGATACAACCTCTAGCTCACATCAAGGATGTTCAGAATCTTACGGGATGCCTAGCTGTACTTAGCCAGTTTATCTCTAGATTGGTTGAGTGGGCTCTCCCGTTCTTCAAGCTGCTGCAGAAGCCCGAACCTTTCAACTGGTCTGAAGAAGCAGACTACGCATTCTGTGAGATAAGACAGTCTCTCACAACACTGCCGATCATGGTAGCTCCAGAATCAGGTGAGTCCTTGCTGCTTTATATTGCTGCAATGACAAAAGTTGTCAGCATGTGTTGACATTTCTTACATAAAGAATAAATTCTGCAAGCACAAAGAAACTATCGATGTAAGATTTCCCTTATAAAGAGTATTCTAAGGGTTTCATTTATATTTTCCCAAAGGAAGGCTAGGTGTAAGTGTTGCAATCATCAAATTAAAAAGGTCAGAATGGTCTAGGTAGGGTTCTAGTGAGGATGGATAATAGATATGTGGAGGTAGTATGACACACACAAGAGCATTCTATTCTAAGGGGAATGAATGGGTCTAAGGGAGATTAAACTAAGAGTTAGGGAGTTACTCCTACAATGCTTCTAATATACATATACATACCCAAGGTTAGACACTAATGAGCATGTTAGTGGTGAATCCTTATTCTAAGTTGTTCAACACATCGGGCACTGGTTTACCTCTATCAATACTAGGATGACTCCCGCAAAGAGCCTGTGGCATAGCAAAAAGTGGATGATAACAAAGGACATATAGGGCTGTCACCACCTATTGCCTACCTCTTCAATCCGTGGGTCTACGAGACATCCAATGCTACTTAACTATCCTAGCACCATGCTAGCATATTAAGTAAATACCTTAGGAGCCGCGGCACAAGCCATCCTAAAGCAATGACTAAACTAAACATTGTTGAACCATTGTTGAGACATAGCATAAGTTATTCATATTAACATGATCATATCATAACTAATTATACTACAGTGGGGGTTTGTAGTGTTTATGATGATATAATAAGATTATTATGGCAGAATCGTAAAGACTACTCCTGCCACATATGGACTCCACAATCAAACAAGAAACGCTTCATACAAGTATATGTATGAAAGAAGACTAAAGATAACAAGTTTATTATGCATAAAGTTACAAATATAAAAAGGAATACATGAGCCATATTGTCGATACCCTGCGTATCGGATACCCCATGATACCGAGATAAACATCAGGGAGTTCCACCCGTCCGAGTTGAAGACCTCCAAAGGCTACATGCGTTACATAGCACTTGACCCGCCTCCCTCGTTTGGGTAGCTCCGGCACTACCACGTGTAACACAAGGCCGGAGCTAACTTCCCCTGTACAAAAGCTCCGGTCTCGTCACGTGTCCAGTGACCCTGAACCTAACCCCCAGTAGAGGGAAGCTCAAGTGTTTCCACGTGTATAGTGGCTCCGAACCTACCTCCCCACAAAGGGAAGCTCCGGAGCCGCCACGTGTCGAACCTCCAGACCTGAGAAAGTAATGAAGAGACTGGCGGATCTCCAGCGGCGCGAACATTCAAGGGACAGTTAAACCTACAAGTATAAGACCTGATTGCATGTCATTAATGCCCTTTTAATGACACACGATCAGAGGACTCTTAACAATGGTAACGCCACCATTAAAGCATGTGATCACACTGTTAACTGTGCTTAATATTCACATATCGTGTATTAGACAATTAACTACCGCCAGGGCCACATGTCAGGCCAGGCTGATGTAACGGCCAGTCCTTAGATTATAAAAGGGTCGCGCTGCACGATACATAGGAGAACCAAGCTCACACACTCATATGCACCATACATTCCTACATACAACACACCTCCCGTGGAGTAGGGTGTTACGCTCAGGCGGCCCGAACCACGTAAAATCATTGTGTCATCATCTTGTTCATAATCTCACACGCGCCCCAACCAATCAAGAACCTCTGTGGGCTACAATCTAGTAGTACTAAGGGATGTGTCGATCACACACTTCGATATTTGGCACCAGGTAGGGGCGTCTTGAGATATCAAGATGGTGAACTCCGCCGTCGGATTGTCCAACGACAATGCTGAGCAACCTGCTGGAGGGAATCCCTCCAACATGCAACAGTCGACAGGTGATGTTACCCCGGTGGGCGTCGTACCACCACCACCACCATGTTCTCTGGCTAACAATGCCAGACAGCAGAATGGGGTCTCAGCGTCGGTCACTGCATCGACGTGCAATAATCCTAAGAATGCGCTAATTGCTACGTGTACTCTTCTCCAACGCCCACTGCTGCCAGGAGCACCTCAGGGTGCCATGGAGCAGTGGCGTGCTGATGTGGAACACCTGGTTGTAGCCGCAGCCGATGGCCTCAGCAACCAAGGTCCTCCCCCTTCTGAGCAGGCACCTTCTCAGCGTCGGACCTTGTCCTGAAGACTTGGTCCACACGCATCACAACACCAGAGACGTGTTGTGTCTCAGCAGGCGACATCGCTGCCCTCAGGGGCGCGTCGCACTCACACCGCGTCGAGACCCTCGACGCACAATTTGTTCGGAGCTCGACCGCTGTTACAAACAGCAGGACGGTCGCGTCCACATCGAGCGTGCTCGCGAAAGGCGGGAGGCTCGGGAAAACCCTCCTTCCATGGGAGTAGGGAGCGGCTGTTCAGCCCTGGCCATGAACCTACGCATGCTCCACTGGCCTCAGAAGTTTTGGCCTCATCTTCCAAAGAAATTTGATGGGACTGTCAACCCCGTTGAGTTCCTCCACATATACTCCACCGCCAGAATCGCGGCGGGTGGCAATGAGGTTGTGATAGCCAATTACTTTCCAGTGGCTCTAACTGGGACGGCTAGGTCCTGGTTCATGAGTCTTCCGCCTGACTCTATCAACAGTTGGGCGTAGCTATGCTAACAGTTCACCGCAAACCTCGAGAGTTCTTACACCCTACCCGGCACAGAATTGGACCTTTTTGTTGTACAGCAATTGTGATTTTCTCAGGTACGAAATACCATACTTTCCATCTCCAATGCTTCTGTCATTGTGGCATTCAGACAGGTTTTCTGAGAAAAGAAGATGTTGGAGAAGCTGGCGACGAAACAGGTCACCAGCATCACGGAGCTATTCAGCCTGGCTGACAAGTGTGCCCGATCTGCTAAGGGCCAAGAAATGCATTCAAAGCCAACTCTAGAGGCTAAAAAAGAATCCTCCAAATCTGAAGCCACTACCTCCGGTAGTGGAAAGAAGAAGAAAAAGTCCAACAACAAGAAGAATTCATCGGTCGGAACACCTACTATTGCGGCTGCTGCAGCTCTAGGTAGTCGGGGGCCACGCCCCGAAAAGCGACCTTGACCTTCGTCAGAAGACGGCGGTGGTCCAAAGATGTGATGTCCGATCCACAAATCTGACAAGCACAGTCTGGAAGACTACCGAGAGGTCCAAAACCTTGTCGAGCGCTACAACAAGCACCGGGAAGAAGCTCCTTTCCGCCAAAGGGAAGGAAAACAAAAAGTCGACGAAGCTCTGACTGATATGGAGCTAGGCTTCGAGGACCCCAAGAAGGTCTTGAAGGCTGTGCATAACATAGTCGACGATGACTCTAACGTCTCCGACAACGAGCGTCGGTAGACCCTCAACACCATATATGGAGGGTCCTGGGATATCACTTCTTGTTGTCTCCTCAAGACTATGCGGCGGGAAATGGCTGCCGTAGCTCCTAACGCCAAGGAAGAACTGCATCGGAAATGGATGGACACTCCCATCACGTTCGATGCTACGGACTGCCCCAAGAACATGATCGGAGCTGACCAACTGCCATTGATGGTGTCTCCAACAATCAACAACATCCAGCTCTACCATGTCTTGGTAGATGGGGGAGCGGCGCTCAACCTCCAAAGCTACGAGGCGTTTGTGAAGATCCAGCTCCGACTCTTAGACCTTCACCCCTCACGCCCGTTCTCTGGGGTAGGTCTGGAGGCCATCAGCCCTCTCAGATCCATTACACTTTCGGTGACCTTTGGGACCTGGGAGAAGTACAAGACCGAGAAGCTGGTCTTCGATGTCGCACACATCAGTTTGCCCTTCAACGCCATCCTAGGTAGGTCTACCCTGTATAGGTTCATGCTTGCAGCTCACTACGGCTATATGGTGTTGAAGATGTCAACACCTTTGTGCGTTCTCCGGATTCGCGGAGATCGCACTACGGGAGTCACTGCACTGGAAGAACTCCACGCACTTGCTACAGCGCAGGAGGGAACATCTGGTAAAGATCTAGCTGCTCAACCTCCGAGCACTCGTCACTAAGGTTCAACCTCCACAACAGGTGTGCAGCCAAGCGGCGACACCGACGTTCGCATCAAAGTCATCCAAATTTGTTCTGATGCTGCCCAGACTACCCGTATATCGGGAGGCCTGGACAACAAATAGGAACTCGCACTCATCACTTTCCTCCGGGCAAATGTTGATGTGTTTGCCTGGCAACCGTCACAAATGTCTAGGATCCCTATGGAGGTGATTGAGCATAGCCTGAAGATTTATCCTGACGCATGGGCAGTACACAAAAAGCCCCAATAGCATTCAGTCGAGCGGCGGAACTTCATTCGACAAGAAATGAAGAAGTTGGTTTCATTCGGGAGGTTCATCATCCAAAATGGCTGGCAAACCCAGTCGTTGTACCCAACGCCGACGGGAAGCTTTGGATGTGTATCGGCTACACCACCTTGAATAAGGCATGTCCAAAAGATCCATTTCCACTACCTAGAATAGACCAGATAGTTGACTCCACCTCCGGGTGTGGGCTATTGTGTTTCCTAGATGCATATTCCGAATATCATCAGATCCAAATGTCTAGGGAAGATGAAGAGTGCACTGCCTTTATAATAGTAGATGGATTGTATTGTTATACTGCCATGTCGTTTGGTCTCAAAATCCTGCTACAACTTTTGTGCGAGCTATGCACAAAACATTTGGAGAGCTAATCAGGGACTTGGTGAAGGTGTATGTTGATGACATCGTCGTCAAGGTGAAGAACAAGGATTCACTCCTTAGCAACCTACAAGCCATCTTCGACAAGCTGCGCGTGACGCGCACCAAGCTAAACCCGGACAAATGTGTGTTTGGGGTTAGCTCCGGGAAGCTCCTCGGATTCTTGGTGACCCAGTGAGGAATTGAGGCAAACCCGGCGAAGATCAAGGCCATTGAAGATATGCGGCCCGCAGCCCACATCAAGGATGTCCAAAAGCTAATTGGATGTCTAACCGCGCTCAGACGGTTCATCTAAAGACTGGCGGAGCGGGCGCTACCCTTCTTCAAGCTCTTGAGGAAGTTTAGGCCATACCACTAGTCTAAAGAAGCAGGAAAGGCGTTCCAAGAGCTTAAACAGCTCCTCACCACACTACCAATTTTGGTAGCACCAAACCCTGGTGAGCCTCTACTACTTTACATTTCTGCAACTATGGAGGTTGTCAGCATGGTCTTCGCCGCGGAAAGACCGGAGCCATTTCTAGTTCTGGAGCCCAGACCCCTCAAGGAGGGTCCGGAGCTACCTGAAGGCGAGTCTAGGTCCCAGCCCCCAGGCACGGATCTTCAAGGCAAAATGCTTGAGGATCAACCGCCCTCATCTGAGGGAGCTCACACGGCTGATCAAGAAGATCCGGACCCCTCCGGGAGGGTCCGGGTTGAAAACAAGATGGTTCGGACCCCTCCAAGAGGGTCTGGGTTGATGAAGAAGAAGTGTTGGGCCCCTCCGGGAGGGTCCAGACCGTCTAGCACCTGGTGTACTTCATCAGTGAAGTACTTCACGACGCCAAGACCTGATATATTGAGGTGCATAAGCAGCTCTAGGCTGTTCTTATTGCCTCAAGGAAGCTTTGTCATTATTTCCAAGCTCACAAAATATCAATGGTAACCTCCTATCCACTGGGTGCCATACTGCACAATCACAATTCTACTGGGAACATTGCCAAGTCGGCAGCGGAATTGGCAGAATTCGATCTCGAATTTCTGCCATGACAAGCTATCAAGAGTCAAGCCGGCTGATTTTGTGGTGTAGCGGACGCCTTCTCCATCAAATCCTGGGGGCCCTAGTGAGTAAAACCCAGAACCGAAGGTCCCGTCTTAACCGAGCCTCACTGGACTCTCTACTTCGACAGCTTCATGCAGAAGCAGGGGGCCGGAGCTGGAATACTTCTCGCTCTGACCGGGGAGAAGGTCAAATACATGGTGCACCTTAATTTCAAGGCAACTAACAACATGGCAGAGTATGAAGCTCTCATTTATGGGCTCAAGGTGGCGCTTTCATACAGAGTCAAGCAGATGATGGTGAAGGGTGATTCGCAGCTCATTATCAAGCAACTCAAAGGTGAATGCAGCTGCAATGACCCTCAACTCGCTGCTTATCTCCTTGAAGTCCAAAAGCTCCAAAAAGACATCCATGTCCTAGACCTCTGCCATGTCCAGCATCTCAACAAGCTGAAGCTGATGAACTCTTGACTAATGCTTCAAATGGAGCTCCAGCTCCTGACGCAGTTTTTGTCCGGAGATTGTCAAAACCAACCGCTCAGCCCGCCGAACTGAGCAAAGGGGGCAAGACCAGCACCTCAAAGTTGGCAGTCCTGGTGGCCCTGTTACCATGGCATCCACTAAGGGTCGTAGGTGCTGCCGAAAGCTCCGAGCAACCCAACACGCAAGACTGAGAAGCTCAAGTTAGCTCCAATGCATGGATCTCGGAGATCTGAAACTACTTAAAAGACAATGTCCTTCCTGAAGACAGGGCATCCGCTGACTGGATCGTCAGGTTGGCTAAAAGATACACGTTGGTAGAAGGGAATCTCTACCGGCGCGATAACAACGGCGTCCTAATGCGGTGTACTACCAGGGAAGAAGGTCGTGAGCTCCTCGCGGAGATCCAAGGAGGCTAGTGTGAGAACCACACATCTTCCCGCACACTGGTCAGTAAAGCCTTTCGGCATGGTTTCTACAGGCTTACAACACTCCAGGATGCAGTCGAGCTGGTGAAAAAGTGTGAAGCTTGCCAATTCCACGCGAAACAAATTCACACTCTGGCTCAGTCACTACAAATAATACCTCCTACATGGTCATTCGCTGTGTGGGGGATGGACATTTTGGGACCTTTACCAAAAGCCGTCAGAGGTTATAGGTTCTTGTGCATCTCCATCGACAAGTTCACCAAGTGACCGGAAGCAACTCCAGTTGTGACTATCAATAAGCAGTCAGCTATCAAATTCTTGAAGTCCATAGTCTGCAAATTTGGAGTTCCGAATAGAGTCATCACTGACAACGCATCCCAATTCACTAGTGCCGCATTCTAAGAGTGTAGGATCGAAGAGCACATGAAAATCTACCAGAGGGGGGTGAATGGTAGATTTAAAAATCTTACGCAGCGGAAACAATTAAATCCCAACCCCTTCGGCGGAAAAACGATATGTTAGAGAAATCGTGTGTGAAACTAATTCAAACGTGTTTCACCGTGAAAAAAGTGATATATATCATAGAGAATCAAGTCACAAAGAAAGCACAAAAAGAATCACTCAAATCCATCGAGGGAAGCTCAAGTTATGATCGAAAGATCGAACAAAGGTCAATCTGTCCTACCCGAGAAAAACAGTTCTGGAATGCTGCAAAGAAACTCGTGTAGATCAGAAACCACAAATCCAATGATGGTAAAATTTTTACAGATGATATATAATCATGTTGTGAAGACAACCCAAAAAGAATCACATCAATTGGATGTGTAAAACTCGAGTTATGATAAAACCACCAATGAAAGGTAGTGCTGTCCATAAACTCGACGAGTAAAACTTGTCTGGAACAAGTCAGATGAACAAGGCACAAAAGTTCCTTCAAACTACAAATTTTATTCAATAGAACACAAGAGGAACAGCCCCAAAGTCGTGCAACACGAGCTCTGACCTCCCTTGCTTATATAACCAGCTTGAAAGCCAACTCAACTCAAATCAGGACTCTAATCCTACTCCGTTCACGAATCGAAACTTTCCATAACTGCTTAGAACTCTTCTATATGGAAATAGAAGCAATCTTAAGACTTCCAAACACCTTAGGAACATATACCACATTCCTAAAACAACTCAAATTCGTGACCCACACAAAATCCTAACATAACCAACTCGATACTTTCCATACTGAGCCATAACCGACTCCGCCGCAGCCAAAGTCATCAACCGATACGATCCGATCCTTCCAACCAGATCTTCCCATCCATAAACCATCTTCGGAACCATGTTGCCACATCATGCACCGCATGCATATGTGCAAACACCTTCCTTCGAAGTGTAGTAACCTTCATATGCACTGCCCTTGATTCAATCATCCTGCGCGACCTCCTGACCCGCTCAACCACAATTCCTCTTGAATTTGGTTGTTGGAACCTCATCTCCTCCCTGAGACTAGTCCAAAGGATACTGTCACCAGCCATGACTTGAACTCAAGCAACACCTGCACATGAATAAACAACCAATCCGTACGAGCCCAAGTCCGCGACTTGACTCAAGTTAGTTCCGAAACAATAACACCTTACGTGAGCACCTCACATAAGCATGTTGCAAAGCATATCAAAACGATATCAGCCATAACCACCAAAACAGTCCAAAAACTTAGTAAAAGAATACTAAGCAACCTTTCCATAAGTGTAAAGCAAGTTCGACACATTTCACGTGAAAATTTGGAACACTACGATCAAGCTCCGAACCTTGCCAAAGCTAACTGGAGCTTGAGATGGAGCTTACCAAAGCTAGTACAACCTAACGCCGGAGCTTACCAAAGCTAGTACAACCTAGCACTGGAGCTTACCAAAGCTAGTACAACCTAGCACCGGAGCTAACCAAAACAAGTTGGAACTAGTCATCCCAAAAGTCAGAGCTAGAAAACATGTCGGAGCTAACCAACATAAGTCGGACCTAGCAAAACATATCGGAGCTTAACAAAGACATGCCGGAGCTATCAAAGACATGCCGGAGCTAAAGACAAAGCTCACCGGAGCTACCCAAAAACATGTCGGACCTAGACAAAGCAAGTCGGACCTTACGTCGGACCTTGTAGAAGCTCGAAGCTAGAGTCGGACCTTGCTAAAAAAGATGTTATGGCAACATTCAAAACTTTTATTGGCAAAGCCAATGTATTCAGCACACATAGGTCTCAAAAAGAGTATTGCGAAGACCTCGGCATTCAAGTCAGCTACGCATCAGTAGCTCACCCGGCAAGTAATGGCCAAGCTGAGAGAGCAAATGCATAAATATTGAAAGGACTCAAGACGCACACGTATGAGCGCCTAAAGAAACACGGAGCCAACTGGATTGAAGAGCTTCCGTCCGCACTATGGGCGAGCAGGACAACACCTAGCCGGCCAACTGGAGAGACCCCCTTCTTCCTGGTGTATGGAGCTCAAGCGGTCCTTCCTCCGGAGATCGCCATGGGGTCGCTCCGGGTCCGGACCTTCGACGAAGCCGTGCAGGACCAGCTCCGGTGTGAAAACCTTGACCTTGTCGAGAAGGGAAGGTGCCAAGCAGCTGTTCGAAATGCACGTTATTGCCAAGCGCTCTGGGGCTATCATCAAAGGCATGTGCGCAACCAACAGCTCGAGGATGGTGATCTGGTGCTGCGGAGAATACCAACTTGTGATGGGATGAACAAACTTTCCCCCAGCTAGGAAGGTCCCTTCCGAGTAATCAAAATTTCCCGTCTCGGATGCGTTAGCTTGGCAACTGAGGATGGGACCCCGCTTCCTAATCCTTGGAACATCGAGCACCTGCGTAAGTTTTATACTTAGTTACATGGAGGTGAGTCTGTAATTACACGCAATGTAAGTTATAGAGTCTATACACACAGTCGGGTAGGTCTTCCGGGAGAAATTCGGACACCTCCGGGAGGATATGGGCAGTTCAAGCAACATTTAACTCGGTCCCCCTGTATTGAAAGTGTGGCTTACATACCCTGGGTTAGAACAAGATGTATAGCACACTTAGCCTGGGTCTGCACATTAAGTGTGTCCTTGTCTGTCCTGTAATCTGGACCTATAATAAAAGATATTGTTGTGTAAAAGCAGACTCCACGTGCATTAATCTTGTACAGACTCGTTTTCTTTTATTATCCTTTTCCTTCTTGTCTATAAAAAAGTTGTGCAATTCTTTTTGAGCTTTAGTCCAAAGTTATTCACATGTTCTACAAGTTACAGTGTTAATTTCTTCGGATCTTAGCATTGCTATATAGTCTAATCGTCTGAATGCCAAAGCTATTGTCAGGTCCAGAGTGCGCTATCAACATAGCCTGGTCAAGCACCTTAAGTATGCCACTCTACCTACATTCCGGCAGGCCTCAGTAGGGAGGGTCCCGAAGGCTTTCGAACCTGGAGAGATTGCAACAATATACTTGTTATCATATTGAATTCTTTCAGAGCTAAAACTCGAATAAGAATAGTAAGACGCAAAAGAGTTATAGACGAGAGGACGAATTTTATTGTTTTTCTTGTCTTTGATGTGCAAGAAAAATAAAAACTCATGACGATGGTGGACGATGCCGTAGCTACTAGGCTCCGACATCCCCCAAGGGTGCCCGCAGTTGATGTTTCTAACGTTGAAAGTGGGCATCTCGAAGCTAACTAGCTCCGACAACTCCCATGGGGGGCAGCTGTCGACGTGAAGCATAATGACAATTCAAGCGAAGATGGTGAAGAAATCACCCCAAGGGGATTCGCCATCGACATATTCTATGTTGATGGTGGATATCATCAAAGTCGGGAAGCTTCGACAATCCCAGGGGGCCCGCCCTCGACCTTATACGCGTTGACAGTGGGTGTCGTCTGACCTACCAAGCTCCGACAACCCCAAGGGGCCTGTCGTTGATGTTTTATGCATTGGCAGTGGGTGCCGTCGGATCTACCAAGTTTTGACAACCCCAGGGTGCCCGCCGTCGATGTTTTGCGTATTAACAGTATGTGTCATCGAACCTACCAAGCTCCGACAACCCTAGGGGGCCCGCTGTCGATGTTTTACGTGTTGACAGTGGGTGCCATCGGATCTACCAAGTTCCGAAAACCCCAGGGGTCCCGCCATCGACGTTTTGCGCGTTGACAGTGGGTGTCGTCGAACCTACCAAGCTCCGACACCTCACAGGGGGGCCGCTGTCGACGTCACAAAGGGTTCCTGGAGATGTCTAAAGTAAACTTCGGACTTAAAGGCTAAGTGTTCCAGCTACAATTTCGAAGCGTTCAAGTCATCAAGACATTGTCAAACATTTTGGTACATGTTCACAATCAAATTGTGTACATCTACCAGGGGGCCAATAAGATAAAGGGCAATGTATTGAAGACAAGCATAAAATGGAATTCATTCATTCAAAGAGTGGATTTAATTCATCGGAAGTACTGGATTACAAAATGAGGATTACAGTAGAAGGCAAAAGAGAAAGGTCCTAGCTACTGGAGGCTCTAAGTACTGTGGAAAAACGAGGCAACCTTATCGGCAGCTTCTTGGACGCTAGCCCTGGCGGCATCCTCTTCTTCGACAATGGGTCCATTGAAGATTGGATCTAGAGAAAGTCACGGGTCTCGGCTCTTGTAACACGTCAGAATATATTTGGCGACATTCTTGGCCAAAGACTTTCCCTCTGTCTCCAGTTGGTCGACGATGATGTCACCCATCACGTTGAGTTTGCTGCCATTAGAGCTAAGCGCCATCAGTGCCTGGTCCAGCTCCGGTGTTGGGTTCACCGGTCGTATCGGACTGAAGCCAAGTGGCACCAAAGCTCTGTCGACATGCCCCAAAAAATCCCACACCTGATGGGACTCAGTTGCCCTCGAGCTCTGCAGCTCCTCCAGTGACCTTATGTGTGCCGCAAGCTCTGAACCCTCTCGAGCGATGCGCACGACCTCTTTGGCATGTTGCTAAATGCTTTCAGCCACTTGCTTTTCGCGGTCTGCGGAGGTGGATGCGGTTCCGCCGTTCGGCCAGGTCCTTCTCCCTACCTCTCACATTCCCCTCTCTGGTGGCAACATCAGCTTCTCTTTTAGAGATCTATGCCCTAGCTTCCAGTGCTTCTCTTCCTCCTGCTTGCACCGCTGATCAAACTTTTTGGTGCGATCCGCCAAGTTCTGCTCCCCCAGAGTCAGTTTCGGGGCGATCTCCCTCTATCTTTTCAAAATATCCTCCTACATCTCCAGGAGCTTCTCTTCCCTCTCGTCTAGGTCCACTCGGCGCTTCAGAGGAATATTGTTCAGCGTGTTGAGGTTGTCGTGATGATCGTCAGCAGCCTCACTACTTTTCTTGGCATGCTCGAGAATTTCCCGAGACATAGCATCGAGGGCCTTGATGGAGGTCTCCCTCTCTTCCTGCAGCTGGCCCTAATACTCCATCCGGCCCTTTTCCTTCTCGACCCACTCCCGTTGGTCAGCAAGCCTTGTCTGTGCCAGCTTTGTTTCGAAATGAAGTCTGTTGCGCCAACGCTATAAGGTGTGGCACTCTTCTTCGAGGACCTTGCTGTCGTGGTCGAAGGCGAGCTAGACTTGACGGAGACTCAAGCAGGCGTTGTCGATAGACAACGCCAAGGGAGTAGGCTCCAGACCTGTCGGGGTCATCTCCGCTGGCTCCAAGGGGTCTTTTAGTACAAAAAATGGGTCCCACACCACAAGCGTGGTCCTCTGTGATCTTGCAGCGCTAGGGCCGCCCTCTGGGAGTTCTTCAGCCTCCGCTGATGCCAAGGAGGGTTTTGTCGAAGGAATTTCAACCTCCGAGGCTGATGTCGAAGGTTCCCCTGCCGGAACATCCACCATTGGCTCACCGGGTGGAGGGCCTGCCGCGGATTCTTCTGGGTGCTCTGGTTCAGACATGGACGCCACTAGATCAATCGCCTCCGGGGCGGACGATGGAGCTTCATCCAGATCCCCCACCACCGCCGGCTCAGGCGCCAGTACATCCACTTGAGGCCAGAGCTTCAACTATCTCTGGCACTGAGGCTGAAACTGCGGCACCACTATTTTACCCGTCGGCTCTTTAACAACTTTCGGTACAGGTGTTGGAGCTTCGGTTTCCTCCGATTCAAATGTCGGGGCTTCCGCCATATCCGTGTCCTGAGCCGGAGCTTCAGCCGCTAGCGCTGCTGCTGGTGCATCTTCACAAATGTATCCCCCATGGTCCGGCACTATCACGGGAGCCTCTAGTGCGCTTCAAGATCCAGATCTACGACAGCCGGCATCGAAGTTGTCGTGACCTCAGCCACCACTTGGGGAGGCACAGGGGTCGGAGCTAGAACTTCTGCCTGCACAGCCTCAGTCACTGTGGCGAGTGCCGGAGCTTCCGCGCTTTTCTTCATTGCCCTGTGAACAAGGAATCAAAAAATTCAATACATGACAAAAATAAAAACAGCAAATCAAGGTGTGGACGTAATGTTTACATTGAAAGGCTACCGCTCCAGCTGGCATGGAAGTTCTTCATTAGGCGATTAGAGCTAGATCCCACAGTGGAAGATGTGGTCGGAGCTCCGGATTGCTGCCCAGGACTTGTCATCGTCTTCGGCATCGCCTCAGCTGGGACCTCCCTCAGCTGGGAAGGACCTCCGAACCAGGAGCCCATGCCCGGCGGTGGGACCGGAGTTGATATACTGGAGCTAGCGCCCCTTGAGGACGCCTACATCAGAGGAGGCGTGGCCGCCGAAGATCTGCCTCACCGGGGAGAAGGGGCGGTTGTCGTCAGAGCTGACCTGATGTGGCTCAGGTTAGCGTGCCTCAACTTCCTCTTCCAGCTGGAAGATTCGGCCATCTCCTTGCATTTGCCCTTGCCCTTGCCGACGTCATCGCCTTTCTGGCTCGTGGCAGGGGTGACCATCCTCTCTAAAGCTCTGGGGATTGCAACCCTGAATATATGGCGTCTCTCCACCATGCCTATGTCATAAATGCTGGCATTCTCCTCCGGATCTCCCTGCTAACCTCCGGAACCATGTTTAGAGGCAGGAAAGTAGCCGGTGCAGCCAAGGCATCATGGGAGATACCTCCATTCTGAAACTTCTGGAGATGGATCTTCAAAGCTTCATCATCCAAGTTGGTGTTCAAACCGACTTCAATTTGGTTATGATCCATCTCACTATTTAAATCCCATGGGGGCCATTCCCTAGTGTTCAGCGGAGCCCACCTGTTCACAAGGAAATTGCTGAAGACCATTTGTGGGTCACTCCTCCCTCTATGCATTCTTCGATCCTTTCCAGGAAGGGCTTGTACGCTTTCGATAGCTCCAGAACTATGTTCCAGGCATCGGTGTCGACATTGGGGAGGCCCTTGGGCAGCTCCAGCCTCTCGTGCTCCTCCACTGTGATGATCACACAATACTTCTTCAAATTTTGAATTGGAAAGAGAGAGACTCCTTCTACTCCTTTCCTAATTTGGACTAAGGATAGAGACTCACCTCTCTACAGCCTAAACTCCTATAAGACTATGTAAGAAAGTGGATACAATAGAATGAAGCTCAAGTGGTGAGTGTGAGAAGTGAGGGGTAGGGGGTCCTATTTATAGCTGGAGAAGGGTCGATTCCCGCCACCAAAAGCATGTGAATCAGTTTTCATCGTGATCAAGGCACCACAGGGAGTCGACACGTGGAAGTTGATCGAGTTTGGCACCAGAAAGGCTTCGGTAAAACCACCACTTCGGCCGCACTGGAATTCTAACCAATTCCAGTGTGCTTTCTTAGGGTGACTTCCAGATGGGTCCCATTGATTGATATGGGTGATACACCATTGTATCACCTCGGATACATCTTTTTGTGGGCCATTTGATCATGTGATGCCACGTGTTAGCGCTTGATTGTCTCAAATGATAATTTATAGGATTGCTCCCCCTCTTTTACCTCATTTCCTGCATAAAATGCCTGCATGCACTATTCTTCCAAGGACAAGTGGAAATAGGTTAAGTTGAAAGGCGATGTGTGCAATAAATGATTTTTCCTTCACATAATTTAGTTATATTGGTGGATGAAATAGGGATATAAAAATTGTTAACAAACTCCGCCAAGCTTATCCTTTGCTTGTCCCGAGCAAAGTCAAGACTTTAGGTTGATGATCAGGAGTTGCTACAATGTTTTACCTTTCCAAAGTACCATGTGCACAACAAAATACTCTACCTAGTATTGCCAAAATTGGCTATGGTACTTCATCCTTCTTAAGTAATTATGGGGCTTATGCCTTCTCCTATTCATGAGCAGTTGAAAATAGAACAGTAAATGGAGCAAGCATAGACTAAAGATCAAGTTCCACTCAAATTTCGGAGAGTTTCAATTTAGATTCTAAATATCTCAATTTGATTCTCTCATTCTCTCCTATTTCTGTAGTGGAAATATATCCTCACCAAGGCATTTTGCCTATACTAACTATACCACTAAATAAGGCTTGTATGTGGATGTTGGTAGGGAATGTAGTAGGCATATTTGCAACACATAATATTGCTAAGTCAAAAGAGTAAGTCTTAGAAGAAACCAATTCAAAAAAATTTGATTCAAGACTTGTGCATATGTGATGCAATGGAAGTCGAGTTGGATTTTGAGATGACTCCTTTTTATGTAGGCTCTCTATATTTCAAGGATGAAACATGGCTACTTCTTTTTTCTCATTCTTTTGATCACTACAAGAATCGAGCAAAGAAATGTTGTCCATGTAGCTGTTTGTAAGCCACCGTAACCGACGAATATACTCTAAGACTGTTGGCCTACCGATGGCCTTAGCCGTCGAATCATGATTGACGTTCTTATTGATTTAAAGTCTTCAGTCCCGACGACTTTAGAAATTTAAAGCCGTCGGGCACGAGAAACCGACAACTTTAGTGGGAAATGCATTATGGCCATCGACTGAGGAAAACCGATGGTCATATCACCATAAAGGTGTCGGCCTACTGGTCCCGACACCCTTAATGTGTCATACGATCGTCAGTGCCTAGATCCACCGACGGCCACACGGACGACACGTGTGCGCCTTAGAGGACATATAGCCATCGGGCTTGGAGCGCAACTGACGGCCATATTGTTGTTAGAACCATCGGTTCAATAGAAACTGACGGCTATACTAGCATTTTTTTTTAGAAACACCGTGGTTGCTTTCCCTCCCTCCCCGGGTGGAAAGACACCAGTATATAGATTCACAATCACATATCACAGTTGCATATTCACAATCACATACTTCACACAATCACAAACTTCACACAATGCATCAAAGCTCCATACAAAATTCCAATGCAAACTACCCTCTGAGGCCGTTATACACACTCCACTGTTTGATGTGGCTGCAAGTGGGAAATTTGCTTCTAAACTTGCCGTTCGAAAATAGTATCCATTGATATTGATCGGTTAAATTCTTTGGATTTCAATTGACCATGCACGATCTATCGCAAGTCATTGGAGATGTTGACATCCTTCATAGACTACATATACAACAATATACAAAGTTAGCATCTTATGATAAATATATAAACTATGATTGAATAACAAAGGACAGATAGAAAATTACATGGTCACGGAACCAGTTCACGAAGTTTGAGCCACCTTTTATGACATGCTGACGTAGATTATCCAATTGACTTTGCATTGGTCTTTGAGAAGATGTCCAATACAGATTGTCAAACACTTCAAAATATGGTAACACTTCTTCCATGTTCAAAAACATGTAAAGAATGGTGTAGTTCCTCTCTTGCTCTGAAATATAATGAGAAGTGGAAACCCCAACACCTTTACCCTTCCAATGAAAAATCTTAAGCTCAGTCATAGGTTGCTCTTCTGCATCATGATATCATGTTGTAGATGCATTCATATTGTTGGCACGTGAGAAATATTTATTAGAGAAGTTTGCACTCTCTTTAGATGCAAATGCCTCTGCAATACACACCTAAACTCTTGCCTTGTTGCACAGTATAGCTCTAAGTTTTTCCAGTTCTCTTTCTTGACTATACATCCACCTGAACTATGCAGGTCCTGCTACTAACGCTTCATAAGGCAAATGCACCAGCAAATGTTCCATAACATACATAAATCCAGGCAGAAAGACTTTTTCCATCTTACATACAAGCACGATGATTTCTTTCTCCCACTGTTGCATTATCTTCTTTGACACTTCCTTAGCACATATTTGCCTATAAATGTAGCTAATTTCAGCAAATATCTTCTACAAGTCAGGTTTGAAGTAGCCATGAAACATTACTGGTAAAATTCTTTCCATCATAATATGATAATCGTGACTCCTCGGCCCGTCTGGATTACCGGTGTTGAGATTAACACATCATTTTATGTTAGCTGCATAGCGGTCTGGAAATGTTTTCAACCAACTACGTATTTGCTTTCTTTCTTCTGGCTTGACACAATAAGGTGCTTGTGGCCTAATTTCATTTCCACTTGCATTTGTTCTAATCTAAAACCTAGGACGATAACAAAGATCAGCTAAATCTTTTCTCACATTCAAATTATCTTTGGTTTGACCGGTAAAACCAAAACACATGTTTATGATGCTCTCAGTGACATTACGCTCCTAGTGCATCAAATCTATGTTACGCGGTAGAAGCAGCGCCTTTGCATATGGTAGCTCCCAAAGAAAATAAATATGAGTCCAGTTGTGTTCTGTACCATACACTTCGAAACCATCTTCTTTGGACTCTTTTAACTTTGCATGCCATGCCATTTTTTGTTCACTTGTCAATCGACGAGGTGGTCCTTTTGTAACTCTTATGTGTTTCCAAAATGATTGTGTATCCCTCCTGAAAGGATGGTTTGAATGAAGTAATCATCGATGACAATCAAAGAAGCTGACTATTTTCCCATACTTAAGCCTTATGGCATTAGTGTCACTCATACATATGGGACAACACAATTGTCCATGGACACACCAACCATCTCAAATGCCATATGCCAACAAATATGAATTGACCATAGATACGCGGCACGTAAGTCAAATTCATATTTCATATGACTGTCATATGCCTTTACACCTTGCCATAGCTCTTTCAGCTCTTCAACCAACGGTTGCATAAGCACATTGATTTTCTTGTCTGGGTGTTTAGGACCAGGAATGACCGCCGCAAGGAATATGTATCCTTCTTTCATGCACATGTTGGGAGGGATATTGTATGGCATGATAAAAGAAGGCCAAAAAGAGTATGGGCTGCTACTGGTGCTGAAAGGAGTGAAAACATCTGTTGACAACCCAAGACAAACATCTCTCGAATCTCTTGCAAACTCCAGATCATAATGGTCTAAAGCTTGCCAAGCCGCACCATCCGAAAGATGTGTCATAACATCTTTGTCATCGTTCTCACGTATCCCTTCAGAATGTCACCTCATCTGCTTCGTTGTTTCTTAGGTCAGAAACCATCGTTTAAGCCTTGACGGGTGTTGACGGCTGTTATATACCAATTTCAGTCGTCAATGTAACTCAATTATGTGAAGGAAATATCATTTCTTGCACACATCACCTTTCTATTAACCTATTTCCACTTGTCCTTTGAGAAAGTAGTGCATGCAGGGATTTTATGCAGAATTGAAGTGAAACAAGATGATGGATCCTATAAAATATCATTCCAGCCAATCAAGCGATGACATGTGGTACCACATGGATCAAATGGCCCACAAACAGAAGTATCTAAGGCCATCCAATAGTGTAGCACCAATATATGTCAATGGGACCCATCTGGCATAGACTTGGAGGAAGCACAGCCCCAACGGGGCTAAGATCAGGTCGGCCAACCTCTCTAGTCGGTCGACTAGGGAGTGGTGCCAAACCTGGTCAAACGTCACGTGTTGGCTCCTCCTTGCTTGAAGAGTTCATGGGTGACTTATTCGCACGCTTTTGGTGACGGGAACCGACCCTTCTCCAATCTATAAATAGGACCCTCACTTCAACACACACCACTTGAGTATTCATCCATTGTATCCACTACTCTCCATAGGTTTAGAGGAGTATAGGCTGCAGAGAGGAGAGTCTCCATTCCATAGCCCAAGTAGGAGAGGAGTACAAGGAGTCTCTTCCCAATTCTAATTGGGAAAGGTATGGCTCTTATATTCGTATTTGTATTTATGACTTTGTTCTTAATAAAGATGTTATCTTTAGTCTTCTATTGTTCATATACTTGGATGAAGCATTTCTTGTTTGATTGTGGATTCCATGTATGTGGTAGGAGTAGTATATATGATTATGCTATACCATTGTCATTATATAATCATAAACACTACAAACCTCCATTATAGTCTAATTAGCTATGATATGATTATGTTAACATGAATCACTTACGCTATGAATTAACATTGGTTCAATGATGTTTAGTTCATTGCCTTAGGATGGCTTCTGCCTAGGCTCTTAAGGTAATTACTTAATATGCTAGCATGGTGCTAGGATAGAGAGTAGCATTGAATGTCTCGTAGACCCACAGATTGAAGAGGTAGGCATTAGGTGGTGACAGCCCTACCTGTCCTTTGCAATCCTCCACGTTCGGCTATGCCACAGGCTCTTGGCAGGAGTCATCCTAGTATTGCTATAGCTAAACCTGTGCCCGTTGTGTTAATCCACTTAGAATGAGAATTCATAATTGACATGATCATTAGTAACTAACTTAGGCTATGTATATGTACATTAGAAGCATCGTTAGAGTCTCTACCTAACCTTTAGCCTAGTCCCTCTTTACCCCATTTATCCCCTTAGCGTAGAATGCTCTTGTGTGTGTCACCCTACTCCAATTTATCATTCATCCATCCTTACTAGAACATTACCTACATCAACCTAGCCTCTCCACTTGATGATTGCTTTACTTCCATCTAGCCTTTCTTTGGGAGAATATAAATGACACTCTTTGGGAATACTCTTAGAGGGGAAATGCTACATCGATAGTTTTTTGTGCGCTTACAGATTTATGTGTATAACCTAAAATCTATTAACAAGCATTTCTGGCACCACTGCCAGAGATGAGTTGTTAGTAGTGCGTAGGAACAGTCAACAAGCATTTATGGCACCGTTGCGGGGAAGGTAGCCGAAGTATTGCATGATCGAGTGAATAGGATAGGACCTTGGTAGGTTTTATAGGATGACCATTCTTTGTTTTTGCATTTTATGTGAAAACGGGTAGTGTATGTCTGGTTTCCACTTGCCAGAAAACTTTGTTGAAGATCCTGAATCCCTTCTGAGAGATCGACCTCGTGTCATTACTCCTCAGACGCTTCGAGCGGCAAAGCAAGCCAACGCAACTTCACCAACAACCGAAACGCTAATGTCCCAGAAGGCCCTTAGTGAGTTTTCGGCTCCCTCTGCTAACAATGTGCCTGTTAGACCCACTGTTAACATGGGAGATGTGAACTTCAAAATCAAGACTGGCCTTATCACTATGGTGCAAGCCAACCCATTTTGTGGGAAGGCTAACGAGGATGCAAGTGCTCACCTGCAACGGTTCCTTAAGATCTGCAACACTTTTAAAATTAAGGACGTATCTCTAGATGTAGTATGTGTTAGGTTGTTTCCGTTCTCTCTTCTTAGGAGAGCAAAACAATGGTTCTACGCTAACTGAAGTGATGTAGACACTTGGGAGAAGTGTTCTACGGCATTCCTTGCCAACTATTTCCCGTTGGGAAAGACCAATGCCCTACGTGGAAGAATTTCCAGCTTCCAGCAAGATGCCAAGGAATCT
This sequence comes from Tuctoria greenei, assembly GCA_036927565.1. Classification (NCBI taxonomy): domain Eukaryota; kingdom Viridiplantae; phylum Streptophyta; class Magnoliopsida; order Poales; family Poaceae; genus Tuctoria; species Tuctoria greenei. The sequence continues at coordinate 206,089,838 of JAYESD010000001.1, forward strand.
ATTCCCGAGGCTTGAGAAAGGCTTCAGGAGTACATCCTAGCATGTCCCCACCATGGGATGGATGATTGGCTAATTGTCCAAAACTTCTACAATGGGCTGATCCCTTCCGCCCGTGACCATGTTGATGTTGCTGCTGGAGGAGCCTTCTTCTCATTGACGGTGCCCAAAGCCAAAGATTTGATTGAGAACATGGTGTCAAACATGGGTTGGAGCGACGATCGTCTCCATAATTGCCAGCGAGGCATGCACACCTTGAAGGAGGTGGACATGATCGCTGCCAAATTGGACCTCCTTATGAAGAAGATTGATGGACAAAGCAATAGTGAGGTATGTGGCAATGCCTACGCCCTAGACTCTCACATCACTTGTGAAGTCTATGGCAACACAGACCATTTGGGCAATGACTTTCCAAAAACCTGTGAGGATGCCTTATACATAGCCAAAAATGGAAACAACAATGGCTATCGTCCAAGAGGTCAAGGGTGGGGCCAACCACGCCCATTCTTTCAAGGAGGGTACAACAACAATGGCAACAATGGAAATCAACCCAACTTGAGAGAACTTTCCATTGGCCAACTGAAAATCAATGAGGCTATATCCAAGAAGTTGTCGACCAATGACAAGACCCTAGAGAGCATTAATGCCAAGATTGAAGGACTATCCTCAGCCTTCAAGAATCAATTGAGTTTTAACAAGATGTTTGAAACTCAGTTGGCTGAACTTGCAGCTACTGTTCCTCAAGTGGAGAATGGCAAGATGCCAAGACAGCCTGAACCTCCTATGGAAAGTGCTAACATGATTTATATACAAGGAGGCACATGGCAGAAGGATCCTGGATGTCTTACAATTTCATGATCAATTGGGGCACACCACTTTGACAAGGGTCTTTGCGACCTTGGAGCAAGTGTTAGTGTGATGCCCAAGGTAGTTTTCGACCAGCTGAACTTCACGGTACTTACTCCAACACCAATGCAGCTCCAACTGGCTGATTCTTCAGCGTGTTATCCGGTTGATATCGCTGAAGATGTTCTGGTGAAAATCCGGAATTGCTTCATACCCGTGGATTTCGTGTTGCTCGACATGGAGGTCGAGAAGGATACGCTGCTCATTCTTGGGCTACCATTCCTTAGCACCGCGAAGGCTCGCATAGATGTGGGAGCTGGAGAGATCCACTTCCATATCAATGTCAAGGAGGAGAAGTTTAACTTTTGCCAAAAGTTGGAGCAATGCTCCATGATCCGTATCAAGTATGGGACGAATGTTAAGCACATTCAAGAGGTCGAAATCACACCTCCAAAGGTGGACCTGCTCATTGCATTCATGAGGAATTTGATCTATGCGGAGAATCCGTCTTATCGTCCACGCTGACACCCCAAGAAGACAGAGAAGTTCGGGCCTCCCCAAAGGCCCAAGTCCACCAAGACGCCAAAGAAGGTATGACGAAAGAAGCAATACAAGCCATCCAAGCCCATCCCTCCGGGCCCGGATGTCAAAAAATAAAGAAGGAGGAATGTCCATCTCATCAGATGGTGGTGAGACCTAGCCAATAGATTAAATTAGTAGTTATCCTTTTCTTTGTTTTTCATTTCTCTTTATTTGATTTTCCCCATTTAGTTTGATTTTCCCACTGCATATTTGATTTTCGTAGTAAGTTGAGAATCTTATATTCTCAACTATCATTTTTATTTCTTTATTTTCAAAAAAAGAAAAATGTTGGGTTTTGAAAAAAAAAGAGTGTTTATTCGAAAAACAATTTTTCTGAGCTGCAAAAGTGGTAATTCACCAACGTGCTAATCCCATAGCCGTTGGGGAGCCACCTGTCAAAAGGGAGAATAGGGGGGGCCACTTGTCAGTTCGGCCGACCACCCTGTTTGGCCGACTAGGGGAAGGAGCCATTTTGGCTCTCTCTCCTCCAACGGCTATATTTGGTACCCTAGTGACCGTTGGGGAATGCACACTATAAACAGTGGTTGTGAGGGGCACTTCTCCTCACACTTTACCTCATTTCATACCTCCCCAAAGTCACTCTTGCTCACATCAGTTTTCTTGCTCTTAATTGAAGTGCTCTTGATCAATTCCCAACTCAAAAAGATTTGCTTCTGCTTGCGTTTGCAATTTTCTCTCAAGTTCTTCAAACAAAAATTCGTCGGGGATTTTGGTTTCACTAACATCACCTCTTCCGAGTTTTTGCCTTGTTGTGTTCTTGTTTGTTGTGGCCATTAAAGGGATGAAGAGGTTGTTTGGAAAGAGGAAAGGAGGCTGCAAGCTCAAGCCATGGAGGAGACTCAATTGCATGCCCCTCTTCTGTTGCTACACCAAGTTCACGGAGGAGGAGTGTTGGTAAAAACACTCCCATGGGTGTGAGAAGCAACCCTCGTCAACTTCTTCATGATGACGACCTCGACATACGAAGTGAAGTTGAAGATCAAGCACGTAAGATCCTCCAAGATCTTGAGTTTTCTCATACAAAAGCTTATGATCCGTATTTGATCTCCATAATAGGTATGGATTCCGAATTTCTTTCCCATTTGGCGCGTACTAGGATGCGAAAACTTTGCTCACATAGAGGAGAGAGGTTCTCGACTTCTCTCCATACAATTCCTTTGCACACGCAAAATAGGATTTGATGGTATTACTTTTAGATTATTTCAAAAAGAATACAATATCCTATGGAAAAAAATAAGTGAAATCCTCGGCTTCCATAGACGATGTTTGCTAGATTTAGACGATTTGCCTAAGTTTAACAAACATAGTTTTTGGCAAGATTTAACATGTGAGGTCAGATGTAGTGCATCTAGAAATAGCCACTTACACAACCCTACTTTACACTTCATGCATATATGGGTGGCTATGACTATGTTCCCTAGAGGAGACGTAAGATAGTGCGTGATGATGAGCTGAAAATTTTATTTGTCATGATTAAAAAGATAAAAGTTGCTCCAGTTATTGTCATGATGACACAATGGTCAAACTACATTCCAAGAACAGGGCCAATTGAATGCACTTCATTGATTACTCATATTGCTACTAGGGTAGGAGAACTAGAATATTCTTCATATGAGTATATTGAAAATGAAAGAGAATTAATTGATGAAGATTATTTAGTGCAAAGACATATCGTTAAGCATGATCAAGATGGCTCTTTGTTATTCTATTATCCCGGCTTTGTCAATGAAATTTGGTTACCTAACTCAGATTATCATTTGTACAAATGTCGGAGGCTAACCATTGACTTTCTTCCCATTGAGGAAGCACGAAGAAGTAATGTCTCTGGCAGGATAACTAGAAGTCGTGCAAGGAGAGCGGCCATGCCTCCGACAACCTTCACGGTCTATGAGTATGAAGAGGAAGAGAACCCAACGGGTGATGCACCTGGATGGACTCAACCTCCATCGTATGAGATCAAAGGTCCATCCTGGCATGGAAGGCCAGATGCCACATGAGAGCCACCCCTATCCACTTCAAGCTCTAGCAGCTTGCCTCCAACGTCTATGAGAAGATGTCGTTCCTCTTGGGCCATAAGTCATCGTGACTATAGTCAAGGAATGATGGATCTCACTAGACGTATGAAAGAGCTTGAAGTGAGAACGGGTGACATCTATAACACTCTCCAAGGGCATGTCTAAGGTACCCAAGATTGGCAACAACATATGGACACTCAGTTCGCCAACTTCAACTCCACGCTACAACAAAAACAACAAGCCTATCTCGCGGCATACTTCCGTCATCAAGGGTTCAATCCTCATCACGGAGGTGAGTGAAGAACAAGCTTGGGAGAGAACCCCCACTTGAGGTAAATTGTATCAACCCCTTTGCATATTTATTTTCTATTCACCCATCATCCACCTTGCATATAAAAAAATGTAGGATAGATTTGTTTTCAAATAAAATAAATGATGTGCGGTAAGAATAACTTGGAATTCACATAGATGAAATGATGAATAGTTACTTTGTTTTAATTTTCCATGTTTTGCGTTGGCATGCAAATTAGATCTCCAATAGCAGGAGACAGGAGATTCATATTAGAAAACATAAGTAAACGGACTTCTACCAAATATAGACAGGCAAGCCCCCCGCTCCTCTCCTTTCTTGCTGCTACTTGCGTTTGATGAATCGTTAGTAGTGCGTAGGAATCGTCAACAACGTGATAGGCATGTACCAAAGTTGTTTGATCGTTACTTTTGTAGTTATTTATTCTCCATCATCACTCAGGACGTCCACATATCTAGATTTCTTACAATGCATACAATGTGTATCGTTCTTGTGTTCCTTCCAAAACAGCATGCAATTATTCTCGCACGCGTCAATCTTCTCATAATTCATCCCCAGACCAGCCAAAATCTTCTTAGGTTGATATAGATCTGTCAACATCTTATGAATTGACAGAAGAAGATCAATGATTAGCTTAATCATACCATTGTAGCAATTGTTCGCGAAATTGAACTTGGACTCATCATCATGCTCTATCTTTCCGTGCTCGCACCACACTAGATAGTCAGGCATAAATCCATGCTTGCAAAGATGCAACTCTAATTCAGACTTATCCAGATGTCAATGATTCCGACACTTGATACACAGACACTTTCCAACACAAGCATCACTAGCAAATGTATGGCTCAAGAAAGCATTTGCGATAAGACGCCATTCCTTAGTGTGCACACCAGTTGAACTCCATCCATCATACATCGCCTTATGGTGGTCACCCATTTTAAAACTACAACAAATAAATACATATTAATGAACATACATGGTTACTTTATAGTTTGTTTAATGTTACGGCCCTACATCTATTGGAAAGGGTAGGGTCCCGATCACTATAAGCCTGCGGTCGCCATGGCGTGCGAGCCAGAATCCTGGAGCCATTACCATTGCCAACGCAGTCTTTGGATCAAAGCCGCCAATCTCAGATGATGTTTTGGCCAAGGCTTTCAGGTCCAAAAGGGGACAATTGACTGGCTCCATGCTCAGTTTTGGGAGAATAACCATTATTAGATAAATCAAGCTCCAACCCTGGAGACTGCTCATATGTCATGCAATAAACTGTATTGCTGTTTTAGTTTATATTTTGTGATTTGTAAAATAATAACAATTATACGGGTGTATTTATTTCACTATCTTTCACCCATCCCGATATTCTGCTACTTTCCCTCTGAATTATCTTTTGCTTGCCTCGCTCACCATGGCAGAAAATAGATGATAAGGAATGGTTGACATATTAGGTGTACACAAATCTTTATACGGAGATTGTCTGATTGTTGTTGCGGCTATGTTCTAACGTGAATAACTATACAAGTAGTAATAACTAAGCTACATAACTAAACATTTAGTAATAACTAAACTACATAACTAAAACATAACTAAAATGTACAGATAATCTAATAAATAAACTTGAAATATTGAACTATGAAATTCTATTGAACATCTAGATTTGATGAAATGTACCTTGACTAGCCGGTTGGAGAGGTGGGCATGCGTGCGGGTCGGGGAGCCCCCGGAGGGTAGAGGAGAGGCGCTGCGGCCATCGGTGGGGCCGGCGGCGGAGACGCGCGTGGCACGGGGGGTGTCGGCCCAGGCGAGCCCGGGCCGGGGAGCGCCAGCACACAGGCGAGCGTAGGCGAGGAGGTGGCGGAGGCCGGAGGAGAGGAGCTTGGTCGATGGATGGGGCCGCCGGCGGAGGCGCGCGGGCTGGGGAGCATCGACGGAGGCGGGCGCGGGTTGGGGATGGCGGTGCAGACGAGCGCGGGTTGGGGAGGCAGCGCAGGCGAAGCGGGTCAGGGACGGTGGTGCACGCGCGGGACTTAGCACCATATGGGATAGGGTTTACGGGGAGGACTTAGCAGTTTACGTGGCCCAATAAAGATGTTGGCCCACTGGGGCTCGACGACTTAAAATTATGGCCGTCGGCTTCATCCCAAAGCCGATGAGTTTATTTTGGATGAGTGGGCCCTGCATTATAGTCGTCGGCTATAGGTGCTCAGCCGACACCTTTAATGTACGACCGTTGGCCTGGTGACTGAAGCCGACACCTTTACTATTTGGGCGGGAGAGCCAAATTATGAGCGCACCGGGCACAACTTACGGTCGTCGGCCATGTTGGAAGAACCGACGGCTTTACTTTCCCTCGTCGGTGTAGACTTTGAAACCGATAATTTTAATTATAGTTGTAGGCTGCAAGGAAACCACCAACTGTTATAAATTTATTGTCGTCGGTTCCTCAAAACCGACGATTTTAGTCGACATAAAGGCGACGGCCCCGACGATTTTATTCTAGCTGAGACCTGTTTGCCCAATTCTTGTAGTGGATGTAAGCATGTATTTTCTTTTCTCATGCTTATAATGTAAGCATGCATTTTCTTTTTCTTTTTCTTGTAGCCATGTCTTCGACTCCCTTTTTATGCAATAGGCTTGAAGAGAGTATTAAGCATGAAAGGCATGGAATTTTTTTTATTATGGAATGATGGTATGATGGAATTTTCCTAGCTTCTTGTGTAGAAGTATAGCATGTACAAGTAAAGTCTTGAATTCATAAAGAAATGAATGAATTCTCACATAGGACTATATGAGTTTGACTAGGCTCAATGTGAAGGCAAATAGCATATGCATAAGGTCTACCAATGTAAACTATCATATGGCTTTGGTAGGTATTTCCAATCAAATGAGGGTAGCTTAAGTCTTTTTAGAAATTCTCTGGAAATCTAAGTCTCATTATCAGACTAGGAATAGCAGCCCTATCACTATATCATATCTCACAACAACCCAGAATTAGATTAAGCTTTTGCTACCCACAATTCCCAAATTAAGGCAAAGTTAACTTTAACCAATGAAAGCAATATTTGGAGAGTAGCAAGTTGTAAACTAGGGACTTATATAAAATAAAACAGAGCAACTATACCTCATTTCATCTATCTGAATTCTAGATCATTCTTACCGCACATCTTTATTTGATTGAAAGCAAATCCACATTATTTATTTTCATTTTTTTATATGCAAGGCGAATGGTGGATGAATGGAAAATAAATATGCAATGGATGTCATACAATTTACCTCAAGTGGGGGTCCTCCCCTAAGCTTGTTCTTCATCTACCTTCGTGATAAGGGTTGAAACCTTGATGATGAAAGTATGTTGCGAGATCAGCTTGTTGTTGTTGTTGTTGTAGCATGGAGTTGAAGTTGGTGAACTGAGTGTCCATGTGTTGTTGCCAGTCTTGGGTACCTTGGACATGTGCTTGGAGTGTGTTGTAGATTTCTCTCGTCCACACTTCAAGGTCTCCCATACGTATAGTGAGATTCATCATTCCTTGGCTATAGTCATGATGACTTCTAGCTGAAAAGGAACAACGTCCTCTCATGGACGATGGAGGCAAGCCACTAGAGCTTGAAGTGGATAGGGATGGATCCCACACGGTACTTGTCCATCCATGCCAAGACGGCCCTCCGACCTCATACGATTGAGGTTGATTCCATCCGGTGCATCACCCGTTGGGTTCTCTTCCTCTTGGTACTCATGGACCGGGGAGGTTGTCAGAGGCATAGTCGTGGCCGCTCTCCTTGCATGGCTTCCAGTTATCCTGCCACGGACATTACTTCTTCGAGCTTCCCCGATCGGAAGAAGGTCAATGGTTAGTCTCCGGTATTTGTACAAATAAAAATCCGGGTTAGGTAACCGAATTTCATTGACAAAAATGGGATAATAAAATACCAAAGAGCCAGTATGATCATGCTTAAGGGTATGTTCTTGCATTAGATAATTTTTATTAGTCAATTCTCGTTCAGTTTCAATGTACTCAAATGAAGTATATTCTAATGCTCCTACCGTAGGAGCAATGAGAATAATCAATGAAGTGCATTCAATTGGCCCTGTCATTGAGATACTATCTAACCATTGTGTCATCATGGCAATAACTGGAGCAACTTTTATCTTTTTAATCATGTCAAACAGAATTTTTTTAGTTCATCATCATGGAATACTCTAATATCTCCTCTAGGGAACATATAGTCATAGCCACGCATCTATGAATGAAAGTATAGTAGGGTTTTGCAAGTGGCTATTTCTAGGAGCACTACATGTGATCTCACTAGTCAATTCATGCCAAAAACTTTGTTTGTTAAATTTAGGCAAAGTTTTTAAATCTAGCAAATAACGTTTATGGAAGCCAAGGATTTCACTTAATTATTTCCATAGAATTTTATATTCTTTTTGAAAAAATCTAAAAGTAATGCCACCAAATCCTATTTTGAGGGTGGAAAGGAATTGTATAGTGAGAAGTCATGAACCTTTCTCCTCTATGTGAGCAAAATTTTCCCATGCTATTGCACGTCAAACAGAAAATAATTCGGAATCCATACCTATTTTGGAGATCAAATCCGGATCATAAGCTTCATTATGATAAAACTCACGATCTTGAAGGAGCTTGTGTGCTTGATCTTCAACTTCACTTTGTATGTCGAGGTCGTTGTCGTGGAGAAGTTGATGTGGGTTGCTTCTCTCATACATGGGAGTGTCTTCACACACACACCTCCTCCGTGGACTTGGTGTAGCAACAGAGGAGAGATGTGCATTTGAGTCTCGACCATAGCTTGAGCTTGCAGCCTCCTTCCTCTTCCTAAACAATCTCTTCAATCCTTTCATGGCCACAACAAGCAAGAACACATCAAGGCAAAAACTCGAAAAGAAGTGATGTTAGTGAAAACAAAACCCTCGATGAATTTTTCCTTGAAGAACTTGAGAGCAAATTGCAAATGCAAACGAAAGCAAATCTTTTTGGGTTGCATTTGAGCAAGAGTGCTTTAATTAAGAGCAAGAAAAACAATGTGAGCAAAAGAGTGACTTGGGAAGGTGTAAAATGAGGTGAAGTGTGAAGAGGGGTGCTCCTTAAGGCCACCATTTATAGTGTACACATCCAACGATCATAAGAGAAACAGATGTAGCCGTTGGAGGAGAGAGAGCCTAATTGGCTCTTTCCCCACTTCGGCCGAATTGAGGGGTTCGGTCGCACTAAAAAGTGGGCCCCCTGTTCGTTTTTTGGTAGGTGGCTCCCCAACGGATATAAAATTAGCACGTTGGTGAATTCCCACATTTGCAGCTCAAAAAAATGTTTTTCAAAGAAAACTCTTTTTAAATCCAACAATTTTCTTTTTGTGAAAAAATAAAGAAATAAAAATAATGGTTGAGAATAAAAGATTTTCAACTTTCTAAGAAAAATCAAATATGCATTGGGAAAAATGAAACTAAGTGAAAAAACCAAATGAAGAGAAAAATCAAATAATCCTGTTGCTAGGTTTCATCACAGTCCAATGAGATGGACTTTTCTCCGCCTTCATTCTTGACATCCAGGCCCGGAGGGATGGGCTCGAACGGCTTGTCTTGCTTTTTCTGCCACTCCTTCTTTGGTGGTTTGGTGGACTTGGGCCTTTGTGAAGGCCCGGGCTTCTCCGTCTTCTTGGGATGTTGACGTGGACGATAAGACGGGTTCTCCGCATAGATTAATTTTCTTATGAATGTAATGAGCGGATCCACCTTTGAAGGTGTGACTTCAATCTCTCGAATAAGTTTAACATTCAGCCCATACTTGATACGTATCATGGAGCATTGCTCTGTCTTTGGGTGAAAGTTAAATTTCTCCCCCTTGCCATTGATATGGAAGTCAATTTCTCCAGCTCCCACGTCTATGCGAGCTTACGCGGTACTAATGAACGGGCACCTAAGAATGAGCAGCACATCCTCCTTGAAATCCATGTCGAGCACCACAAAATCCACGGGTATGAAGCAACTCCGGATTTTCACCAGAACATCTTCCGCAATAACCGCTAGATAACGGACTGAAGATTCTGCCAATTGGAGCCGCATTGGTGTTGGAGAGAGATCCATGAAGTTCTGTTGGTCGAAGACCACCTTGGGCATAACACTCACACTTCCTCTATGATCACAAAGTGCCTTGTCAAAGTAGTGAGCCTCAATTGAGAAATATATGAAGGGATATCCAGGGTCCTTCAGCCAATTGCCTTCCCATAGAGAAATCATGTTGACATTTTCCACGGGAGGCTCGGGTTGTCCTGTCATCTTGCCATTTTCCATTGGTGGAACAACAGCTGCCAGTTGAGCAAACTGAGTTTTCAACATCTTTTTGAAGCTCAATTGATTCTTGAAAGCCAAGGATAGTCCTTCAATCTTGGCATTGATATTCTTCAGGGTCTTGTCATTAGCCGATAATTTCTTGGATAAGGCATCATTGATCTTCAACTTGCTAATGGAAAGCTCTCTCAATTTGGGTTGATTGCTATTGTTTCCATTGTTGTTGTTGTACCCTCCTTGAAAGAAAGGGTGTGGTTGGCCCCACCATTGACCTCCTGCACGATAGCTATTGTTGAAGTTCCCATTGTTGGCTATGTATAGGGCATCCTTACGAGTTTCTAGGCAGTTACTACCCATGTGACCTGTGTCGCCATAGACTTCACATGTTATGTGAGAGTCTAAGGCACAGGTACTGCCACATACTTTACCACTGGCTTGTCCATCAATCTTCTTCATGAGGAGTTCCAATTTGGCAGCAATCATGTCCACCTCTTTCAAAGTGTGCATGCCTGGTTTGGAGGTGCTCGTCGCTCCAACCCATGTTAGACACCATATTCTCAATCAAATCTTTGGCTTTGGGCACTATCAATGAGAAGAAGGCTCCAGCAGTAGCATCCACATGGTCACGACCGGAGGGGATCAAGGATCAACCTGTTGTAGAAGTTTTGAATAATAAGCCAGTCATCCATCCCATGGTGGGGAGAGGCCAGGATGTACTGTTGTAGCCTTTTCGATGCCTCGGGAATAGACTCCTTAGCATCTTGCTTAAAACTGGAAATTCTTCCGCGTAGGGCATTGGTCTTGCCCAACGGAAAGAACTTGGCGAGGAATGTAGTAGAACACTTCTCCCAAGTGTCTACAACACTTCGGTTCTCATAGAACCATTGCTTCGCTCTCCCAAGAAGGGAGAGCGGAAATAGTCTAAGACGGACGGCATCCGGAGAGACGTCCTTACTCTTGAAAGTGTTGCAGATCTCAAGGAACTATTGCAGGTGAGCACTTGCATCCCCATTAGCCTTCCCACAAAGAGGGTTGGCTTGCACCATAGTCATTAGGCTAGTCTTGATTTCAAAGTTCACGTCTCGCGTGTTAACAGTGGGCCCAACAGGCACATTGTTAGTAGGGGAGCCGAAAACTCATGAAGGGTATTTTTGGCCATTGGTGTTTCAGTTGTTGATGCAGTAGTGCTGGTTTTCTTTGTCGCACAAAGCTTCTGAGGAGTGACGACACGAGGTCGATCTCTCAGAAGGGATTAAAGATCCTCAACAAAGTTTTACGGAAAGCGGAAACCATACATACACTACCCTGTTTTATATAGAATGCAAAAACAAAGAAGGGTTATCCTACTAAAACCTACCCAAGTTCCTATCCTATTCACTCAATCATGCAATACTTCAGCTGCCTTCCCCGGCAATGGTGCCAGAAACGCTTGTTGATATTTCTGATGTCACGGATCAAAATCTGGAAGCGCACGAAAACTATCGATGTAGCATTTCCTGTTAAAAGAGTATTCCAAGGGTGTCATTTAAATCTTACCAAAGGAAGGCTAGGTGGAAGTGTTGCAATCATCAAATGAAAAGGGTAGAATGGTCTAGGTAGGGTTCTAGTGAGGATGGATAATAGATAAGTGGAGGCTATGTGACACCTACAAGAGCATTCTATTCTAAGGGGGACAAATGGTTCTAAGGTAGATTAGATTAATAGTTAGGAAGTTGCTCTTACAATGCTTCTAATATACATATGCATAGCCTAGGTTAGATACTAATGAGCATGTCAATGGTGAATGCTTCTGCTAAGTTGTTCAACACATCGGGCACAGGTTTACCCCTAGCAATATTAGGACAACTCCCGCAAAGAGCCTGTGGCATAGCCGAACGTGGAGGATTACAAAGGTCAAATAGGGATGTCACCACCTACTTCCTACCTCTTCAATCCATGGGTCTACGAGACATCCAACACTACTTAACTATCCTAGCACCATGCTAGCATATTAAGTAAATACTTTAGGAGTCATGGCACAAGCCATCCTAAAGCAATGACTAACTTAAACATTGTTGAACCAATGTTGAGACATATCATAAGGTATTCATATTAACATGATCATATCATAACTAATTAAACTATAGTGGGGGTTTGTAGTGTTTATGTTGATAAAATAAGATTCTTATGACATAATTATAAAGATTACTTGTACCACGTACATGGACTCCACAATCAAACAAGAAACGCTTCATCCAAGTATATGTATGAAAGAAGACTAAACATAACATCTTTATTATGCATAAAGTCACAAATACAAAATGGAATACATGAGTCATACCTTTCCCAATTTGGAATTGGGAAGAGAGAGACTCCTTCTACTCCTTTTCTAATTTGGACTAAGGACTGGAGAATCTCCTCTTTACATCCTAAACTCCTCTAAGACTATGCAAAAAAGTGAATACAATAGAATGAAGCTCAAGTGGTGTGTGTGAGAAGTGAGTTGTAGGGGGTCCTATTTATAGCTGGAGAAGGGTCGGTTCCCGCCACCAAAAGCGCGCGAATCAGTCTTCATCGTGATCAGGGTACCACAGGGAGTCGACACATGGAAGTTGACTGAGTTTGGTGCCATAAAAGCTTCAATCGAACCACCACTTCGGCTGCACTGGAATTCTGACCAATTCTAGTGTACTTTCTCGGGGTGACTTCCAGATGGGTCTCGTTGACTGATATGGGTGATACATCGTTGGATCAGCTCAGATACGTCTATTTGTGGGCCATTGGATCCATGTGATGCCACATGTTGGCACTTGATTGGCTGGGATGATAATTTATAAGATTTCTCCCCCTCTTTTACCTCATTTCCTGCATAAAAGGCATGCATGCACTATTCTTCCAAGGACAAGTGAAAATAGGTTAAGTAGAAAGGTGTTGTGTGCAAGAAATGATTTTTTCTTCACATAATTGAGTTATATTGACAGATGAAATTGGGATATAACAACCATCAACAGCATTGTGCTGGTTGCAGAAAGGCTGAAGGCATCTTCGAATTCCTCTTCATAAAGTCTCGGACCCCTCCGAGAGGGTCCGGGGCCACTTGGAGGAAATAACATTGAAAACGTGTCTGGGTCCCAGACCCAAGACATTGAAGCAGGTCCTGAAGGTCGGGGGCCTCCAGGGCTATCTTTATAAGAAGACATGTCGGACCCCTCCGGGAGGGTCCCGACTAAACATGAAGAATAGTCGGGCCCTTCTGAGAGGGTTCGGGTTGATGGAGAGGATGGACCGGACCCCTCCGGGAGGGTTTGGGCTATCCAGCGACCCGTTTACTTCATCAGCGTGTCCTCCACGACGCTAAAGCAAGATACCTTGAAGTGAATAAGCTGCTTTATGCAGTTCTTATTCAATCAAGGAAGTTGTGTTACTACTTTCAAGCTCACAAGATCTCTGTGGTAACTTTTTATCCACTACGAGTTGTGCTTCATATTCCAAATACAATGGGAAACAATGCCAAATGGGATGCGGAGCTAGTAGAGTTCGAGCTTGAATTCTTGCCTCGACATGCTATCATGAGCCAGGTGCTAGCTGACTTTATGGCGGAATGGACCCCATCTTCGTCTGGTCCCGGGAGCCTCGATGTTGACAAGCCGGAACCCAGGGCTTCGGTCTTCACCAAGCCTCAATGGACTCTCTTCTTTGATGGCTCTGCACTGAAGTTGGGGGCCGGAAAAGGAATTATATTCCTCGCACCGACAAGGGGGCGGATCAAGTACATGGTCCACATTGACTTCAAGGCAACCAACAACATTGCAGAATATGAAGCTCTCATCTTCAGACTGAAGGCTGCGTAGTGATTTGGTGTCCAACAGCTGCTAGTCAAAGGAGATGGCAACTAATCATCAAGCAAGTTAAAGGTGAATGTTGTTGCAATAATCCACAACTAGCAGCATATCTACTTCAAGTCCAGAAGTTGGAGAAAGAATTCCAGGTCTTGGATCTATGCCATGTTCAGCATGCCAACAACGTTGTAGATGATGAGCTTTCAACAAAAGTTTCTACCAGGCTCTGGCATCCGATGGAGTTTTTGAAAGAAGGCTACAGGCACCATCTGACCAACCTGCTGAACCAGGCGAAGGGGGTGAGAACAGCACCTCGAAGTTGGTGGTACCGATGGCCCTGCTATGATGAAGTCCACCAAGGACCATAGACGCGACAGAAAACTCCGTGCAACCAGGTGTGCAAGATAAAGAAGCTCAAGCTAGTCCTGATGCATGGATCATGGAGATCCAAGACTACTTGAAGGATAATATCCTTCCTCAAGAAGATGTATTCGTTGAACAGATAGTCCGAATGGCTAAGAGATACACGTTGGTAGAAGAAGATCTATACCGGCGTGGCGCCAACAGCATCCTATTGTGGTGCATATCCCAGGAGGACGACTGTGAACTACTCTCGGAATTCAATGGAGGCGAATGCGGGAATCACGTTTCATCTCGCACGTTGGTCGGTAAGGCCTTTCAACATGGTTTTAACTAGCCTACAGCTCTCTAAAATGCAGTCGAGCTAGTTAAGAGATGTGAGGTGTGCCAGTTTCATGCGAAGCATATCCACACACTGACGCAATCACTGCAAATGATCCCACCCTCATGGCCATTCGCCGTGTGAAGCTGGATATTTTGGGACCTTTTCCCAAAGCCGTCGAAGGGTATTGGTTCCTCTACATTGCCATCGACAGGTTCACGAAGTGGCCAGAAGTTGCTCCTGTTGTAACAATCAACAAGCAATCATTGATCAAGTTCTTGAAGTCCATAATCTGCAGGTTTGGAGTCTCGAACAGAGTCATCACTGACAACGGGACCCAATTCACCAGGGGAGCATTTCAAGAATACTGCAAAGACCTCGGTGTCAAGATTTGCTACGCATCAGTAGCACATCCAGAAAGTAATGGGCAAGCCGAGAGAGTAAATGTTGAGATACTCAGAGGACTCAAGACACGCACCTAAGGACGCTTGAAAAAGAATGATGCCAATTGAATTGAGGAGCTTCCATGTGCACTGTGGGCTAGCCAGACAACACCTAGTCGGGCTATAGGAGAGACACCCTTCTTCTTGGTGTACGGAGCCGAAGTTGTCCTTCCTCCAAAGATCACCATGGGTTATCTTCGAGTCCAGGCTTATGAAAAGCCGCGCAGGACCAGCTCCGATGACCTAGACCTTGCCGACGAGACGAGATGTCGAGCAACTGCATGGAACGCACGGTACTGGCAAGCTCTCCGACGCTATCAACAACGGCACGTGTGCAGTAGGCAGCTTGAAGTAGGCGATCTGGTGCTGCGACACATACTTTCTCGAGAAGGAGTGAACTAGTTGTCCTCCAGTTGGGAGGGTGCCTTCCGAGTGATAAAAGTTTCCCGCCCCGGATGCGTCCGCTTGGCTACAAAGGATGGGAGACCACTTCCCAACCCTTGGAACATCAAACACCTATATAAGTTCTACACTTAGCATGGTGGTGGCAGTGTTATCCTAAATGGTAAACGGTAGACAACCAGTGGAGCTATGTTTACCATTTAGAAGGTTTAGACGGCGTTTAAACAGTGTTTAAACGGATTAAACGGTGTGTACTATAGCAGTAAGAAAAAAATACTGTCCTACGCTACTATTGATGTTCAAATCAAGTTCAGACTCATATTTGAGATCAATTTAACTTTGACATCTTATAAAATTAAAGAGACAATCACAATAACACACCACCAAATAATAATATTAAGACTGAAAAAGTACATGTAGTGTCCTAAACAAATATTTTAAACTTCTGCTGCTAATGGTTGTTTATTATATTTTTTGAAACACAAGTAATATTACTTCTGATGTGTTCAAGTGTTTAAGTGAAGCTTAGAAAATCTACTGATTTTAATCAATTTGGTGATATTAATTTTAAACATGCATATGACTTAGAAGTGTAAGTTCACTTTGCCTAAATGGTTCTAAACACGTTTAAAATCCGTTTCGTTTAGCCCGTTTAAACGGACGTTGACCCGTTTAAACGGACCGTTTAATCCACCATTTAGGGGCTAAACTGTGTAGTTACCCTCTGTTTAGCGTTTAAATGCGTTTAAAAAGACCATTTAGGCCGTTTAGGATAACACTTGGTGGTGGTACTGTTCTTATTGTAGTATTTCATAGTGTCTAATAATAAATGGGGTTGGTCCGAAATGTACAACATGCTTAGTGTTGACGGCTATTATATACCAATTTCACCCGTCAATATAACTCAATTATGTGAAACAATTGTCATTTCTTGCACACACCACATGGATCAAATGGCCCACAAACAGAAGTATACGAGGCCATCCAACAGTGTAGCACCCATATAAAGGGATAGGACCCACCTGGCAGAGACCTGGATAAAGCACATGAGAAATGGTGCAGAGACCAGGTTGGCCGACCCCCCTAGTCGGCCGACTTGGTGCTGGCTCCAAACTCGATCAATTGCCATGTGTTGGCTCCTTTCGGCTTGAAGAAGTCAGTGGTTACTGATTCATATGCTTTTGATGGCGGGAACCGACCCTTCCAACCTTTAAATAGGACCCCTACCCTCACTTCACACACACACCACTTGAGTATTAATCCATTGTATACACTATTATCCATAGGTTTAGAGGAGTTTAGGCTGTAGAGAGGAGAGCCTCTAGTACATAGTCCAAGTAGGAGAGGAGTAGAAGGTGTCTCTTCCCAATTCCTAATTGGGAAAGGTATGACTCTCATATTCCTATTTGTAGTTGTGACTTTGCTCTTCATAAAGATGTTATCTTTAGTCTTCTATTATTCATATATTTGGATGAAGTGTTTCTTGTTTGATTGTGGATTCCATATATGTGGTAGGAGTAATATTTATGATTATGCCATACCATTCTCTTTATATCATCATAGACACGATAAACCCCCACTATAGTCTAATTATCTATGATATGATTATATTAATATGAATCGCTTATGCTATGTATTAACATTGGTTCAATGATGATTTAGTTCATTACCTTAAGATGGCTTGTGTCGAGGCTCTTAAGGTAATTACTTAATATGCTAGCATGGTGCTAGGATATATCAGTAGCGTTGAATGTCTCGTAGACCTACAGATTGAAGAGGTAGGTTGTAGATCGTGATAACCCATTATGTCCTTTGTAATCCTCCACGTTCGGCTATGTCACAGTCTCTTGGTTGGAGTCGTCCTAGTGTTGCTAGGGGTAAACCTGTGCCCAATGTGTTAATCCACTTAGCATGAGAATTCATAATTGATATAATCATTAGTAACTAACTTAGGCTATGGAAGCACAGTAGGAGTATCTACCTAACTCTTAGCCTAATCCCTCTTTACCTCATTTACCCCGCTTAGGATAGAATGCCCTTGTGTGTGTCACACTACCTCCAATTATCCTTTATCCATCCTTGCTAGAACCCTACCTAGACCCACCTATCCTCTCATTTGATGATTGCTTTGCTTCCACCTAGCCTTCCTTTGGGAGAATATAAATGACACCTTTTGGTAATACTCTGAAAGGGGAATGCTATATCAATAGATTTCGTGCACTTGCAGATTTATATTTGTGATTTAAGAACTATCAACAAGCATTCCTGGCACCATTGCTAGGAATGATTTGTTGGTAGTGCGTAGGAAATATCAACACTTAGCATCGTCCAGTACCCTAAGTGTGTATGCTTTACCTCCCCTATTTTCCAGAATTACTATGAAATACTATGATATTAAAGTTTTGCCTCACTCTGTGTACTTTACATTACATATGTTATTACTTTATTGCTCTGTTACATCTTCTTCCAAGTAGTGGGGATGTGCAATCCTGTTGCAAACGGGTAGTTCCTGTGATATATCTAAGTATTTTGAGTAGTTCTTTTTCGGAAACTTACGATCGTTAAATGGTCTACTTGCTAGAAAATCCAATGCTAACAACAGGTCTGGAGTGTGTTATATGCTTAGATTGGACTTGCACCCTAAGTTTACACACTCTACCTTTTTGGTATTGCGGCAAAGTATGGCAGGTCCGGACAGCACACGGTCCTAGATGAAAGAACAACCAATATACTGGCATTATCACACTGAATTACTCAGGACCCGGAGTTTAGCTGAGGATAGTAAGAAGCAACAAAACTAAGCGCAAAAAAAAATGTAATAAGCGCTTTTACTCCTCTATTTTATCTCTCATGTGCAGGACAAATATCTTTAACATCTCATATAATCACCTCTGGGGGCCTGCTGTCGACATTTCACGCGTTGACGGTTAGCTGCATCAGATCAGCAGGCTTTGGCACTTCCCAGGGGGCTTGCCGTCGATGTTTTATGTGTTGACAAAGGGTACCGCGATCAACAATCTCCGGCACTTCCAAGGGTGTCATTAGAGGGCATGTTCAAATTTGGAGCATACAAAATAACATGCAGTCAGTACCAAGTACCTGATGGTAGACGTCACCAACATATTGATCACGTCTACCAAGGGTCGCGTATACTATGGCAATAACAACAAGTCTACAACTACTGAGACCAAAGATCAAGTTCATTCATCAAGTAATTCATTCAAACACCATGCTTTTACACAAGTTTGAAGATACCTTGGCAGAGGTGAAATGAGGAGGTCCTAGCTATCACAAGAGCACTCTCTACGGTGTACCCTTGCATCACCGGAGCCAAAAAAATAGAGGGGTCCCAGCTCCGGAAGCATGTCAGTACATACTCCGCTACTGTTGTGGCCAGGACCCTTCCCTCCGTCTCTAACTGGTCGCTGATGATATCTTCCAGCGCTTCCAGTTTGGCTCCGGTAGAATTCAAGGAAATGAGGGCTTTGCCAATCTCTGGCATTGGATCGCTTGGCCTGATGGGGCTAAAGCTGAGAGGCACCAGAGCACTCTCGACACGCCCCAAGAAGTCCCAGACTTGCTGAGCTTCGATCTTTCGCGCAGCTTCCAGCTCCTCCAGTGACTTTCTAGTGGTGACAAACTCTTTGAATCCCTCCTTTGAGAACAGTTCAACCTCCTCAACATGCTGCTGCATCCACTCAGCCAGCCACTTTTCTTGGTCAACAACCTATTTCTTTTGGAGGGCCAGTCGATCTTTTTGAGCCACCAGATTATTGGCTTCGCATTCCACCTCTCCCTCTTTAGCGGACACAGCAAGCTCCCGCTTGCTGAGTTCTTGTCTTGCCTGCTACAGATTTCTCTGCTCTTCTTCAGAACAAGCTTTAAATAACTCAACATGGAGATCCAAATTTTTTTGCCCACGCTCCAGCTTCTAGGAGATCTCCACGTCTTTTTCTTGGAGCTCCAGCTCCTTCCCGATGACTGCATCTTGCCGTTGGTGGAGCTCTCCCCTCAGCTTATTCAGGGAGTCAAAGCACACGTTGGCCAACTCATTGGCACCTCTCGCTTCATCAAATGCTTGGCGAGTTTGAAGGTCCAGTGCGTTAATGGCTGCCTTCCTATTGCTGAGCAGTTCATCCATTTGCACTAGACACGCACATTCTATCGCAAGACGCTCCCTCTCATCTGCCAGTTGGGCCTGCGTGAGCTTTATCTTGAAGTTCAGTAGTTTTTGTCATCACCGAAGAACCTCCTTCTCTGCCCTCAAAGCATTGTGCTCATAGTCGAAGCCAAGTTTTATTTGGTGAAGACTTGAGCATGCATTCTCTATGGACAAAGACATAGGAATTGGATCTGGACCTTCCACTAGGTCCGCCACTTCATCTCTCATAGCTTCCGGAACGATCGTCGGAGCCCACGATACAAGAGTGGACCCCGACAAATCTTCATTAGCTGCGGAGGAACCATCCGTTGCTGCCTCTAACATGGCGACAGTTGCCGACTTCGGCACCATCATGGTGTCAGCCGCAACCTCTGACACGGCATCAGCCGCCGGCTCCGGCACTATCATGGTGCCAGCCCACGGAACCGACACTATCTCAGCATTTGCTACCGACTCTGAAGCTGGCTCTGGCATTATCGTCAGCTCCAATGCTTATGTGATATCTGTCGACGGGTTTGACAAGGCCGCAACATTGTCAGATGGCACCAAAGTCATCCCAGTGTCAGCTTCTCCATAGGATTAGCCTGCGGCCTCCAAAGTTGCTGTTGCATCGACCATAGGATCAGCCTGCCTGACATCATCAGCTGCAGCACCGACATGGCTTGCCAGTTGTACCCCTGTCCCTGCCGCAGAGGATGGTAAAGCAGAACTACCATCGTTAGCAGCAAAGGAAGCCACATCTAGCCTTGTTGCTCTGAAAACAGAGGCAAAGGAAGATCAACAAGAGTTAAAGGATAAAAAATAAGACAAAATTGCAACGACACTCCATACCTGGGACCTCAGCAGCTCCAGGCTGTGTGGAACTTCTTGCGTGGGTGATCAGAGTCATCTGAATCCACCGTCGTCGGTGAAGTAGATCTTCTGTCCTTGGCTTCTGGAGTTTTCGTGGCAGCCACTGGCTTCAGAGCCATCGAGATTTTGGGACCGATGCCACGTCTTTTGTCGCTAAAGCTTCAGTCATAAGTTCCACTCTGGACCCAGTGCTCACCATTGGCACCGGGTCCGAAGCTGAAGATGTTGGGGTGACGGTTCAATAGCTGACCACCACAGACTTTAAGGTCAGTCGCACCCTTGACGTAGGCACTGCTTTTGTCTAGGGAGGCCTAGTTGAATCCACGTCTACCCGCTCCAGCCTCCTCTTCTTACTGGAAGGGTCTGCGGGTTCTTTCCCCTTGCTCCGGCCAGAATCAGACCGAGAACCTTTCTACCGGCTAGGCTTTGCATGAGTATTTCCCCTTACCACTAGCAGAGTTGAAACTGGACCCTTCCTGTTGGCTGCGGGCCAGAATGCCAAGGATGATGATGCCTCTGGAAACATATCCTACCTGTCGGACAGCAACACCAGTGTCATCAAGAGTCGGCATCTCCTTTAACATCTCCGACTTTAACTCGATAAGGTGAAGATTGTTAAGAATTCAGACGGAGGTAGGGTGTTGTCATTAAAAACAGGACCACTGTACAACTTTGACACAACAAATAGCAAAGCCTTCCCGTCCATGTCGGCCCCGTTGCCACGCTCTAGCCGAGCGAAATCCATCACTCTGCCATACCTCTAGGCTAGATGCACCCGCTATTGAAGAGGCGCAAGACACCACAATAAGAAATCACAGAGTACCATCAGTGATGTCAACCCTCCTTCAGTCAGGTGCGGGATCTTGGTTAGCACCGGATTGTACTCCACTGGCAGATCTGGAGTGAGCTCCCAGAAGTCGTTGTTTGTGGTGGGTACATCGATTGGCAACTCCAGGCGGTCGTTCTAATCGGTATGGACTATCACCCAATCATACTTTTAGTTCTCCCACTTCCCAAAGGAGAAGGATGGAATATACTAGAATGGAGAATTTTTGCTTCATTGAAGTAGTAGGATCCTATGTAGCCTGAACTTCTTCCAAATGTCAGTAGAATGAAGAACGTCGTGAAGAGCGGCAACGAGAGCCTCACACACACACACCCACATTTCACAATGGTGGACGAAGATCGCCACCAAAAGAATGGAATATTGGGTGAGGTGTTGAAGCTGCAGGCGGTACACCTCTAGCAGCATCGGGAGAAAGGAATAAACATGAGGGAACTAACCTAACCATATCATAAGCCGTGAAGAAGACAATATCTCCAGAGCTTTTATTGGTGAAAGGAAGGCTCCAGCAGCAGATCATGTTGTTAAAATAAGAATCTTGCCAGCCCATGAAATTTTGAACTGTCACAGTATCTCTCTTGCTGACGAGCTTGGAGGGGAGAAGACCGAACTCCATGGCTACGAGCGGAGGAAAGTGGAAAACACAACACAAAGAAGGAAGCAGAAAGTTATATGCGCAAGGAGGCAGATGAGAGCATAAGAGTTCTTTCACTGTGCTAACTTGTTTTTTAAATCTTCTCTGCGATGCTCAGAAGGCAACTACACGAGGGACTCGATTACGCTCCACATGGTTACCTTTGTCGATGACAAGAGGGCCCGGGTCCACTTGACAAATGAGTCGCACCAAGCGAACCGATGTCATGATGAGGAACCGGGAGGAACCCGAGGAAGGCAACCTGGCAGGACTACAAACATTGTGTTGGGAACCGATACAGAAATCGTATTGGGAACCGGTGTTCTTTAACGCGCGGGATCCACACGCAATGCATCACGCCTACCAAATCAGGAAAGGCAACGTATCGACGGTACATGAACGTACCATCATTTCAACTGCCCAAATGAAAAGTCGAAACAACAATGCAGTATGGCTTGATGGTGACCCCACCTATGGGACCAAAACCTCTTCTGGGTGGGCCCGGGGGCCATTGTTGGTACCCTGCAGACCAGGTACCCCTGCCTACCAAGAAAAGAAGTGTTGGGTCCCGCCTTATAGAAGAGGAGGCACCCAGAAGTCACATGTCTTATAGCTCCGAACCTGCCTCCCTGCCGATGATGGCTCCGGTGTTGCCACGTATCTTGCAGCTCCAGACCCGCCTCCCTGTTGTGGATGGCTCCGGTGTTGCCACGTGTCTTGCAGCTCCGGACCCCTCTTTTCACCGAGGATGGTTCCGATGCTGCCATGTATCTCGCAGCTCCGAACCCACCTCCGTGTCCAGGATGGCTCCGGTGTTGCTACGTGTCTTGTAGCTCCGGACCCGCCTCCCAGCCAAGAGAGGCTCTCGTGCTGCTAGGATTCTTGCAGCTTCAGATCCGCCTTCCTGCTGAGGATTGATCTGATGCTATCATCTGTCTTTGACGATGTGGGTGTTCAAGGCCACGAATCGACCTCTTCAAGACCAAGTTAATGCGACATTAATCCTGCATTAATGACGCACGACCAGCGGGGTTTAAATCATAATTAAGTGTCTTAGATCGTGTATATAATACTTAATAATGCAGGATCACCTGTCGGGACTCAAAGATGTTGTAAAATGCTAGGACCTTAGTCGCAAAGAAAAACCAGGCCTAACGCACACTCAACACATACACACGCAATACAACACACGAACTCTCGTGGACGTAGGGTGTTATGCTCTGGTGATCCGAACCACGTAAATCTCTTGTTCACCTTGTTCTTAATTCTTGAGTTTTTGCTCTGCCTAAAAAAGAACATTCACGGACTGCTTCATAGTTGTGACGGGGGAAGTGTCGTTCCTACACTTCGACATTGGCCATATGGGTCGGGCCAGATGAGCGGCACGAAAGCCCGCAAAAAAGCACGGCCTGAAAAAATCGGACTCGAGCCGGCCCGAAGCCCGGTGTGGATCTTGCTCGCGCCTTGACCACCAGCCCGTCGGGCTTGCCGGCATAGTCTGTTTAAGCTTGAAAGATGATTTTTTCGCTGGGGTCACGGGCCGAGCCGACCCAACACGACCCATTTATGACCCGGTACAGCCTGACACGCTTAAAATGGATTCGGGCAGTCCTTGAGCCTTGACTTCTGACTCACGGGCCAATCCAGCACGATTCAATTTTTTTCTAGACCGAGACTTTTAAGGTCCGAACCTGGCGAAACTCGGACCGAGCTGACTCGACACAACCCGTTGGTCACATATCTTTCAAAATTCCTTTTAATATTCATTCAATCCAAAACGAGTGTTACCAGCCTTTAGTGTCGCCAGCTTCCGCTCTGGGAGAGACACAAGAGAGGAGAAGCACGAATCTCAAAACAAAATCGACCCCACATTTCATGCGCGCGGACAATGAGACTTTAGTTTATATAAACCCAGCACTCGACATTTCCAAAACCCTAGTTCCTCATCTTCCGCCGCCGCCGATCTGCCCCGACGCCGGTAAGAGCCGAGGGCTCCTCCTCTTTCTTCAACGGCGCAATCGAACGATTTGCTTCCCTTCTCTTCCCGTTTTTATCCATTCTCTGAATTTCTCTGTTTAACTCTTTAGGTCGTTGAGAGGAAGAGCAAGAGTGATCTGGGATGGCTAAGTCGAAGAACCACACGGCGCACAACCAGTCGTACAAGGCGCACAAGAACGGCATCATGAAGCCCAAGCGCCACCGCCAGACCTCCACGAAGGGGGTATGTGCTTTCTTTTTCCGCGGAATTCCGAGATCTACGTTTTATGGTTTGCGCGGTCTTCAAATATGTGTTTTTCAATGCGAGCTTTTGTTGTAATGTACAACTATTAGTTTAAATGCAGTGTTCTTCAGACTTGCGGTCGAGTGCAGATGTTCTAATTACTCGCACGGTATTATGCTCTGATAGGGCTGTAGATAGTACCCATTCACCCTAGTTTAATAATGCGCTGTGGTTCAGTTGCTCCTAAGCTGGATAGGATTGTTTTGTGTATACGCCTGGTGGGGCACAATTTACGAGCAAATATCTGCTATTTACTTGTACAAGTAGTGTGCTCCCTGCTGTTTGTAAAGTTTTTGCTGCTCCATGTATTCCAATGTTTGTCCGCCTTCATGTATTTCAATGTTTGTGATGTTCTGCTTCATGTATTTTAATGTTCGTTCAGCGACCTATTAGGTCTGATATTGTAACTGTTTTGTGCAATTATTGATGCATTCTCATGTGTTCTAATTTTATGCATAAAGGATTTTGTTTTAATTTCTCTAGCATTTGCTCACAATGTTCTAATCTTCGTTGGACCAAAAATTTACTGTGACCATTTCTTTTAGATGGACCCAAAGTTCTTGAGGAATCTGAGGTACTCAAGGAAGCACAACAAGAAGAGTGGTGAGGCTGAGGCTGAGGAGTAATGTGCTGGTGATGAAAACATTTTTTTTGTATTGCTATGGTGAGCAGTTTTGGATTATGAATGATCATAGATCTATGTTGGTACTCGAGGTTAATCTTGCTGACTAGTTTGCCTTGTGAGACCTATTATATGGTGTCAAATTGGAACTTGGTGTTTCAGTTTTATCAGAGGTGGTTAGTTCCTAATACGATTCTGCATGTCTTATCTGAGATGCCTGTTTTCTGATAGTCATGGCTCACCTTTTGTATTGCGGACAACAATCCAGAAATGTTTGTCATAATGGTTTATGGTGGCATGTGATGGATAATGGTATACTTCATGTGGTCCTGGCCTTTGCTTGGCCTGTGATCTGTTTTCTGATGTCTCTGGCACCTCATGTAGTGTCTTGTCTGTTATCCTGATTGTATAGTTGGAACGGTGGCATGTGTGGAGGATGGTATTCTAGGTGAGTTTGGTTGGGGCCCTGAGCCTCACGCCTGAGCTAGACAGTGTTCAGACGCTGGTGGCTCTGTCCCCTCTGCCTCTGGCATCTGCTTATACTTGAGGAATAGCATCGAACACTGCAATGTGTTCTATGATTAAATCGTTAGAACATGTTCTGTATTCAATTGATTTTTAGTGAGACACACATTGTAAGGTTTTGGAGTGTTGGCTCGAGTTTTGGGCCACAGTTATCTTAGATCATACAGGATGTGAGCTGATTATAATGCTTAAATTTCCTGTAAAACTTATCTGTGTAATATATTCTTCACTTTTGTCAACCGCTTACATGTAGGTGACATACACAATTAATCGGCACGATTTATCTATAGTTTTCTTACATGGACGACTTGGCCTTTCCAGGAAGGCAAGCAGTCCTCTGGCGTCTTTGAATCGGAAGGTGCTTCCAAATTTCAGGATGCCATTGTTTCATTGATTTCAGCAACATGAATGAGCATCTCAACTACTGATTCAATTGTTGGCCTTTTCTTCCCTTCTTCCTCCAAGCAGGAGACAGCCACCTTCATCATCGCTTCTCCCTGCAAGTAGTTGAGTTCACCACCTAGTCTGAAATCTATGAATTCTGCCAACCAAAACGGGTCCTGCCCATTCAATCTACTGGAAAGCATCTTAACAAACTCCTTCAGCATCACATGCATCATCTCATTCTTGCCTTTTACCAGATCGTAAATCCTCATTCCAGATACCAGTTCAAGAAGCACAAGTCCATAACTGTACACGTCTACCTTTGCAGTTATTGGTGAACCAGATATCCACTCTGGAGCAATGTAGCCTATGGTTCCTCGGGCCCGTGATATATTTTTGTTAGTGCCAGATCTGCTGATCAGCTTTACCAACCCAAAATCAGTGATTTTAGGTTCAAAGTTTTGGTCCAGTAAAATGTTCTCTGGCTTCAAGTTGCAGTGGATGATCCACTCCAGGCACTCATGGTGAAGATAGGCCAGCCCCTTTGCAACACCTAAGGCAATGTTGAATCTTTGCTTCCATTCCAAAGGGGTTCTGCCTTTGAACAATATGTCAGCCAATGACCCGTTCTCAGCATACTCGAGGACCAACATCCTATGTGATCTTTCTGAGCAAAACCCATATATTCTTATAAGGTTCATATAGTTAATCCTTGCAATAACATGCAACTCGTCCTGGAATTCTTCTCTGCTACGCCTTATGTTTCCCAGCTTTTTTACAACAACAGCTCGACCGTCATCCAATACCGCCTTATATGCAACCTCTGTACCTTCCCATCCAAGCTCATGTTTGAACTTCTCAGTTGCCTTAACCAGCTCTCTGTAACTGTACATTCGGAAGTGATTGGTCATTACCCTGTAACCTTCCTCAGCTGCCCACACTTGTGATGACCTCAGCTCCCTCCTCAAAACAAAAAACCATGCAAATGCGAAGAAGAAAACTTCGATAACGAAGATGGCAGCAATAAACCCATAGAAGTATGACCATTTTGGTTCGTCCACACTAATCTTATGAAAGTAACTTGGAGATGGTTCCATGATCGTTATGTTTTTTACATTATCACATTTAAGATGACGCGGTGTAGAATCAAGAACATTGGAATGTGGAATATGGGACTTCGATATGTCCAAACTTGAAGGGAGTTTGATATATATTGTGCGCACGTCGGATGTTGGGAAAGACCTTCCATTGAAGAGAAAAGATTTTGGATAGCATGTACCGTTACCTGCTTGGTATTGGAACCCCTTGCAGGTGCAGTCCCTTCTGCATGCTTCACGACAAGTTTGCATTGAAGTCTTCTCGATACGTTCCTGATCAGAACCCCAAAAATCCGTGTTTCGAAGCTCCAAAAAGGTCACATTCTGTTCCCCATCGCATGTCAGCTCTACAATAGGCATGCAACCTTGTGTCCAGTTACCTGGGTTCCTCATCTGATATCCAGGTGGGCAAGAACATGTCGGTGTCGGAGAGTAGTGGCAGATTCCATACGGACCACACAAACCATGAATCATGCATGGCTGAGCTTCGGCAATCCACGAAACTCTCCATGTTCTGTCCGAGCTGTTCAAGCTGTAGAGTCTAAGATTACCATCGTAATCCAAGGTAAGCCTTCTCTTAGTCCCAACGGCTCTATCAGAGGCAGCAAGCACACGGTTCTTCGCAAAATCACTTGAAAAAAGTTCCCCAGAGCCGTCTAGCATTGCCATTCTAGTACTGTTATATAAGTTTCTGCTATTCTCATAGTACAGGTAATCTGGATCTGGCCAGTAGATGCCGGAAACATTGACATCAAGATGTATAAGTGACAAAATGGATTGATCGGTGAATCGAAAGGTATAATGACCAGTAACATATAACTGAGTGGTCGAGACTAACTTTGTACCGCCACGGATGCGTTGTGTTGGAAGGAATGTGTCCGTCGGTGAATCGAAACTTTGCCAAACAGTATCACCGCTGGAGTTCTTCAGGACAAGGTTCCCGGTGTCGAGCAGTTGAGCATATCGAACATTTGGAAAGTTACCTTCAGTCTGCCATACAACCGTGCCATCGTAGTCCGTGAGTACGATGCTTCCATCCTTGCGCAAGGTGATAGCCGAACCCCAGGAGCTCACAGGACTGCCACGGTTTGCACTCCAGACGACCGTGTTGTTTACCGAGTTGGAGTACCATATCGAGAAGGTGAGGGCGTCGGTGTAGATTTGGTAGAAGCCACAGGAGAATGTGCCGTCCCGTGACCGCATGATCTTGGTTTCGTACTCCTCGACGGCGATAAACGATTT
The DNA here is from genome assembly GCA_036927565.1 of Tuctoria greenei. Classification (NCBI taxonomy): domain Eukaryota; kingdom Viridiplantae; phylum Streptophyta; class Magnoliopsida; order Poales; family Poaceae; genus Tuctoria; species Tuctoria greenei. The sequence continues at coordinate 206,117,898 of JAYESD010000001.1, forward strand.
CAGTGGTAGGCTGTCGTGAAGGTGGGCTTGGGCGTGCAAAGGTAGAGCAAGCAAAGAAAGGATGGCGAGAGCAGCAAGGAGGGCAGCCATGGCTGTACCATGATCTGGTTTGGAACTGGGCTGTTTCTCCAGCGCAGCTGCGCCCAGATTTAGCGGCGGCAGACGGAGAGCAGAAGGAAGGTGCGTACTGGTCGTCGTGCTGTGGCAGGATGCACTTGCACTAGGAGGGGCCGTCATTGCTCCTGGTCGGCACCGCGGCCGGGAGCAGAGTGAGGTGGACTTGCTCCTGGTGGAGGAGGCTGCCGCCAGAGGTCGAGCCATGGGGATTGGGACTTGCGAGGGGACGAAGGCGACGGCGCGGGCTGGGAATCTTCAGAGTTATGGACTAATTTCCCTTGGTCTTCGCTGTGGGTCACATTCACAGGGCATTTTTTAGGTTTCTGGTAGTGGAAGCTAACATGTGTTAGTCAAAAACATGCAGGGTGCAGTTGGGGGCGGCGTTTTGGAACGTTTCTTTGTAGCTTGTGACTTTGTAAAACTTATCCAGGAGGAACCGTCGTAGTACGACTCTGCTACCGGAAATGGATATAAAATTTGGTAAAATAAGCGTGTGAAGCAGGTCGCTTTCTCATCCAGGAGCTTACAGCGCTAGACGCTGATGCCGCGGTGCTGACTTTTCATTCGACTTGATAGAATGATAGAATCCTCCAGGCTCCAGGAAGCACGAGGATCAGGTCAGTTCAGGGCAGTCGCTATCGACTTGTCAGTTCCTGATGCCACGGTACTGCTTGAAATGTACGTAATAATTTAGTAAGCATGATGTAAGAATTTTCAAAAAACGAGCTCTACGCCCTACTCGTCCTGTCTGTTAGAATTAATAGGTTTGATCCAACAGTAGTTCAGAAATAATTTTTAGAAAATCTTAAAAGCCCATTGGAGCAAGAGAAGGTGGTGTTTTATGATAGTTCCACATGTGAAGTGGAAAGGGAGCAACTCCTACATATAAGAAAAGTTGTTCTTCCACTTATTAAGTGAGAGAGAACAGGAGAACAGAGGAGTGATCCACACGCGCTCCCCCTCCTCCTCGCTTGCCTCGCCATACCACGCCGCGTACAAGCACGCACGCGTGTGAATTCGAGTCTCGAGCCGAGTCCAAATTTTATATTTTTGCAGAAAATTAAATTGAGCTTTGGACTTTTGGGATTTTGAATTTTGACTTCCGGGACTGAGTCTAAGTCGTTGGAGACGGACACGTCTACGACTACAGAGTCGGATCGGGTGCGGATCCTCCGGATCACAATCGAACCGCCTCCGCAAGACTCTATAAATACGGGCATTCGCGGTAGGGCAAATTATCTCACGATCAGATTGTTCCTACGTTCGCGGTCCTTGCACTGCCTTTTAATCTACTTCATCCCGAGGATCAGCGTGCACCGATGATCGGGAGAGCAGGTCTCCAGAACCGCTCACCCTTGTGATACTGCACCAGGAGAGGGCAAATAAGGTTTTTGGGAAGCACTTCGCGCGACTGCTCGCGTTCTTCATCACAGTTCGTCTATCGAGAAGATCGAACGTTGCGGGCCAACATCGGCACCAACGTCTGCAGCAGCTGTTTGCCCCCAGATCTACAACGGTTCCTCTGGCTTCAAATCGGTACGCGAAATTACTTGTCCCATCTGTCTACCGGTGTTGATCGTTGTTGTCTTTTGCGTGTTTTTCCAGAATTGTTCAGTAAATTGCCTCGTATTTTATAACAATCCAAAAATCTTATTAGGAAATTTCTTGAGTTGAACATGTGAAAGCATCTAGGCCCCATGAGGTACGGTTTCGGTGATTAATGACAACCATTCGATATTACTAATGAATTTGTGAATGCAAGGTCTCAATGACACTCAATCAAATGAAATCAAAATTGCATTGGAGACCCATATAAAATCAACGAATGAGATCAAATCAAATCATATGAAGACAAAAAGTGAAAGCTCTAACTTGACATCACTCAATGCTTGAAGACAACCAAAACAACACTTCAAACAAATGTCAAAGAGGTCACAAGTTCAAAATTCCAAAAGAACAACTCAAAACAACTCGAAGTCAACAAGTTGAACACACCGGATCAACCGACGTTATATGAGTTGACTACATCGGTCAAGTTGGTTCAATTAAAGAAGAAGACCTCAGACAAATGCACTCACCGGATCATCCGATGTGAGTGGCTCAGTGACATCGGTCCATCATCACAGATTGCAATACCATTGGACCGAGTGAAGCACCGGATCATCCGATGTACAGACTTACACACATCGGTCAATTACTCCAGTATGCCTCAAGATCAAGCAAAATTCTGGAGGAAGAGCCACCGGATCATCCGATGAGTAGAGAGATCAACATCGGTCTAACAACGGTCATATCTGACACAGTGACATCAGCTAATTTGGCTTTGACCGATGTTAACTGAAGGGGAGACATCGGATCATCCGGTGTTCGCAGAGAAGTGATGTCAGCCTACTTTTCCAACGGCTATCTCGTGGAGGCTGGCTATTTATACCCCTTCAACCTGTCAAATCGACAAGACTTGAAGCCCAGACATACTCTACACATCCTAGAGCATTCAAGCAATAGAGCAATCACTTTCACATCAATTGTTCATCATTTGTACACCAAGAAATAGGCTAGAACTAGCTAGAGATAGTGCTTGGGTGCCTCCATTCTTGGTGATTGGAGTCTCTAGTGTAGTGAGAGCCATAAGGGAGTGTTCTTGGTGTGTGCAACTTCCGGAGCTTGCCAAGAGGATTGTGGAAGCCCGGAGGATCCCAAAAGTGTACAAGACTTGAGCTCCACCTTGCCAAGGTTGGCAAACGGAGAAGAATAGTGAAGAAGCCCCTAGTTTCGGTGACTTGGGAGTGGCAAAACCCTTCGGTGGGTGCCACAACGTGGACGTAGGAAGATCCTTGTGATCTTACCGAACCACGGGATAAACTCCGTGTCCCTTTGAGCGTTTGCATCCCTCTCCCTTTTACTCTTATGCAATCTTCATTCCGCAACTTTAATTTACATTGATTGCATAGTTTAATTGCATAGGGAATTGGGCTTTAAGTTGTTAGTTTGTAATTGTCTTAAAATTTGAAAGAAAGCCCAATTCACCCCCCCTCTTGGGCGTTTCGATCCTTACAACATGATGACTTTAACCGATGCATTGAGGCTGGAGAAATTCTCTGGCATGTACTTCAAGAGGTGGCAAGTTAAGGTCACGTTCTGGCTCCAGTCACTTAAGATCTTCTGGGTAACCGAGGGCTGGCCTCAAGGTCCTTTGTCTGATGAAGAACAGATGAAGTTCGAGGAAACCAATTCTGCCCTAAGAGGATGTATCTTAATTATTCTTGACAACAAACTTTTTGATGTCTATCCGACAGTCACAGATGGTAAGAAGCTCTGGGATGCACTTAACGCTAAGTATAGTGCAACCGATGCAGATGGTGAACTGTATATCATGGAGAATTTTTATGACAACGAGATGGTTAACAACCGTCTCGTAGTTGAACAAGTTGATGAAATACAGTGTCTCGCGAGAGAGCTCAACCTCCTTAAGTGTCCTTTACCCCACAAGTTTATAGATGGGTCATTATTGCAAAGTTACCTCCTTCATGGAGGAACTTAGCAACAACTCTCAAATACAAGAGATAAGAAATATCAGTTGAAAACCTGGTAGCATCTCTTGATATTGAGGAGAAGGCTCAGGCTAAGAACGCTACTGAGAAAGGAGGTGAGGGTCAATCTAGCACCAATGCTAATATGGTACAAAAACCCAATGTCAAGAACAAAAGGAACAACAAGTCTTAATTCAAGCTAAATAGAACTATGGCTTTCAAGAAGAAAAAGTCGAACAAAGGCAATGATGGTTGCTGCTACATCTGTGAGGAGAAGAGACATATTTGCAAGAACTGTCTTGACAAGACAGGTCACAGAGAGAAAAAGAATGTCAATATCGTGACATCTAGCAATGCAGATGGGTATGATAATTCATTTAATGTTCTTTCTGTTTCTCAAACACTATCTTAGTGATTTGATACGAGCGCTAATGTTCATGTATGTTCTGACATGTTCATGTTTATTTTTTACCATTTCGTTCAGGATTCCGCCGTTCTAATGGGGAATGGGTCACATGCTTCTATTTGTAGAGTTGGCACGGTTGATCTGAAGTTCACTTCCAGAAAGATTGTTCAGCTAAAGAACTTGCAGCATGTTCCTACTATGAACAACAATCTTGTTAGCGGTACTCTTCTATGCGGAGATGGGTTTAAAGTAGTTTTGGAGTCCAATAAAATAGTTATGTCCAAGCATGGACAATTTATTAGTAAAGGCTACGAATGCGAAGGCTTGATCCGCTTTTCACTTTCGGGGTTTAATAATAAGGGCCCGTTTGGTACGGTTTCAGATTCACTCAGAATCAGAATCATTTCAGTTTCACTCAGAATCGGTTCTAGAACTTGAAACAGAATCAGTGTAGAATCCGCTTGGCTAGTTTCTTTGTTTCAGTTTCAATAAAGAGAGAAGGAAAGATGAATTGACCCATATACCCTAGTATGTATGTTGCAAGACCATAATATCTTCAATGAAGAAGACACACATTTTTTGTCAGAACAAACAAGCTATACCTCGTCGTTCTCATAGTCCCAGAATATCATATTCATTGGTAACCCACCACATGTGACACAATCACCATCCATCATTACTTTGACTCCAGTGCAAGTTTTCTACAGTAGGCAGGTAGGGATAAATAGCAGGTAAAGTCTTACAGGCCTCACGTGTGAGTTCCTAGGAGGTGATGGTCACTCGTAACAGAACAATGGCAAACACTGGTAATTTTGGCCAAAACTGAGTCCAGTTACAAAAAAGAGCTCTGATTCAGCCTGTGGAACACCTTTTCGGGTGATTCGCCGGCGCAGTACAAATAGCGATTCCGTTTCTTACTGAATGGATTCTGCTTTTTGGTCGTTTGGCTTGGTTTCTGGTGATTCACGGTGAATCAGAAGTGATTCACTGCATCCAAACGCCCCCTAAGTCAGTGAACCATATTTGTAGCACTATTAATGATGATGCAAGTGTTTGACATTCTCGTTTATGTCACGTAAATTTTTGTTTAACGAATCAGCTATCTAGTCTCAAATTAATTCCAGAATTCACCATTGTCAAAGGTTCTAAGTGCCATAGTTGTGTGCAATCAAAGCAACCTTGAAAGCCTCACATGCCAGTCGAGGAGAGAAACTTGGCACTATTAGAACTTATACATTCTGATCTATGCGAGATGAATGGTGTCTTGATAAAAGGTGAAAAGAAATACTTTATGACATTAATAGATGATTCTAACAGATTCTGCTATGTTTACTTATTGCAAACTAAAGATAAAGCTTTAGACTACTTTAAAATCTATAAATCTGAAGTAGAAACTCAATTAGAGAGAAAGACCAAACGTCTTAGGTCAGATCATGGTGGCGAGTACTTTTTCAAAATATTTGATGATTTGTGTACGAAACAAGGTATTATACATGAGAGGACGCCTCCCTAATTACCCCAATCAAACGGGATAACCGATAGGAAAAACCACACATTGTGTGACTTGGTGAATGCCATGTTAGATACATCTAGTTTATGTAAGGCATGGTGGGGAGAGGCTCTATTGACTTCATGTCATGTCCTAAATCGTGTTCCAAACAAGAATAAAGATAAAACCTCTTATGAGGAGTGGGTTGGGAGAAAATCATCACTTTCATACTTGCGTACTTGGGGATGTTTGACAAAGGTCAATGTTCCAATTACCAAGAAACGCAAGCTGGGACCAAAGACAGTGGATTGTGTCTTTCTAGGCTATGCTCATCGGATGATCGCATATGGATTTTTAATAGTTAAATCAGAGGTACCTGATATGCATGTTGATACTATTATGGAATCTCGTGATGCAACATTTGTTTAGAATATTTTTCCTATGAAAGATATGCATAGCACTGCTAGGATCTCTTCTGAAATTTATCCTAAATCCACCACAACTAGCGAGTTTCTCGATACACCGTTTGAGAGTGTCCCAGAGGTGGAACACAATGAAATAACTCAGTCGAGTAAGAGATCACGGATTGCAAAATCCTTCGGTGATGATTTCATTGTGTACCTTGTAGACGATACCCCTAGATCCATAACAGAGGCATATGCATTACCTGATGCAGATGACTGAAAAGAGGCAGTTCATAGTGAGATGGACTTAATTCTTTCTAATAGAACGTGAGAGTTAATTAAACGGTCGTACGAATGCAAACCAGTAGGCTACAAGTGGATGTTCAAGAAGAAGCTCACGCCTGGCGGTACTATTAAAAAGTAAAAGGCGAGGCTAGTTGCAAAGGGCTATACTCAAAAGGAAGGTGAAGACTATTTTGACACCTATTCACTTGTCGCAAGAATGACAACAATTCGTGTACTACTTTCTTTGGCTGCATCGTATGGTCTAATCATCCATCAAATAGATGTGAAGACAGCTTTCTTTAATGGAGAGTTGGAAGAGGAGATTTATATGGAACAACCTGATGGGTTCATAGTAAAAGGTGAAGAGACAAAGGTGTGCAAATTGTTGAAATCCTTGTATAGCCTGAAACAAGAACCTAAGCAGTGGCATGAGAAGTTCGACAGTACTTTAACGTTTGCAGGCTTTGTCATTAATGAGGCTGATCGATGTGTGTACTATTGTCATGGTGAGAGCGATAGCATTATATTATGCTTGTTTGTGGATGATATACTCATTTTTGGTACGAGCATTAATATAATTTCTGAGGTCAAATCCTTTCTATCAAAGTGTTTTGATATGAAAGATCTGGGAGAAGCTAATGTTATTTTGAACATTAAGTTGAATAAGGATGAGAGCGGGATTACTTTAAGTCAATTTCACTATGTTGAGAAAATCTTGAGCCGGTTTGACTTTATAGATAGCAAGATTTCTCCAACGCCTCATGATCCCAGCATGATACTTAGAAATAACAAGAAAGAGTCAAGAGATCAACTTAAATATTCTCAGATGATTGGTTCACTCATGTACTTAGCTGGCGCAACCTGTCCTGATATATCGTTTGCTGTGAGCAAACTGAGCAGGTTCATGTCAAACCCGGGTATAGATCATTGATATGCACTTAAAAGAGTTATGCGCTACTTGAGAGGTACAATGAGTTATGGAATTCACTATACTGGGCGTCCGGTCGTGCCTGAGGGTTATAGTGATTCGAACTGGATCTCTGATGTTGATGAAATCTATGCCACGAGTGAATATGTGTTTACTCTAGCTAGTGGCGCTATATCATAGAGGTCTTGCAAACAGACTATTTTGACTTGGTCAACCATGGAAGCAGAACTCACTGCTTTAGAGACAGGCTGTGAGAGCTCTTGATGGATTTGTCTGTAGTTGAGAAACCATTGTCGGCAACCTTATGAATTGTGACAATCAGACAGTGATTGCCAAAGTGACCAGTTCTAAGGATAATGCAAAATTATCAAGGCACGTCAAGAGACGTTTGAAATTTGTTAGAAAAATAAGAAACTCCAAAATTATTATTGTTTTGTACATACAAACAGATAAAACCTGGCAGATCCCTTTATGAAGGGTCTATCACGTAATATGATAGAAAGTGCATCGAGGGAGATGGGTTTGAGACCCATTGATGTGACACTATAGTAGTAATCCAACTTATGTGATCGGAGATCCCGTGAATTAGGACATGGGGAAAACAAGCTAGTGGTTCAACCAAGAGAGTACTTCCTTTAAACCCTCTCTACGTGAAGATGCACACTTGTACTCTCAAACTGTAAGGCGGATTGGCAATTTGTCTTAATGTGTTTTCGTTGGCTACGTGTATCAAAGATGTCGTCCTACAGGGCAATCTTGAAAGAAACACACATATATGAGCCCCGACTGTTTAACGTCACAGTTTGTGAGATTTGAGTGATCTTTGAAAAGCTCATGAAGAGATCAGAGAGTACGACGCATATGCTCCACCTGCGGAGTAGACTACTGGTAGTTAAGTACTAGTAATGGTATTTGGGTGAAGTCAGTTCCCACAAAACTTGCAATTCAAGGCGTAGTCCATTGTTCAAGTTGGAAACTGATGTAATTTAAAGATCTAGGCAGAAGTTCAACTTAATAATCTCTGCCGAAACACTAGTATATTAAACAAGGAACGAGAATGACCTCTCTCCCAATAGCTTCGAGATCTGGTGGGGGATTGTTAGAATTATTGGGCTTGGCCCAACAATAATTCAGAAATAATTCCTAGAAAATCTCAAAGGCCCATTAGGGCAAGAGAGAGTGGTGATGTATGGATAGTCCCACATAAGAAGTGGAAGGGGAATAACTTCTATATATAAAGGAAGTTGTTCTTTCACTCATTCAGTGAGAGAGAACAGAAGCACAGAGGGGTGGCCCATGCGCGCTCCTCCTTCTCGCTCGCTCGCTCGCCTCGACACGCCATGCCACGTCCTGCACACGCGCGAGCGTTTGAATTCACGTCTCGAGCCGAGTCTAGATTTATATTTTTGTAGAAAATTAAATTGGATTTTGGACTTTTGGGCTTCCAAATTTTGGACTTCTGAGACTGAATCTAAGTCGTTGGAGATGTTTGCATCTACGACTGCAGGGTTGGATCGGATGCGGATCTTCCGAATCGCAATCGAACCACCTCCGCAGGACTATAAATACGGGCGTCTGCGGCAGGGTAAATTATCCTACGACCAGATCGTTCCTGTGTTCACGTTCCTTGTTCTGTCTTTTAGTATACTCCATCCCGAGCGCTGGCGTGCACCGACGATCGGGAGAGCAGGTCTTCGGAACCGCTCGCCCTTGCGGTCCTGCACCGGGAGAGGGTGGATAAGGTTTTTGGGAAGCGCTTCACGCGACTGCTCACGTTCTTCATCACGGGTCGTCTACCGAGGAGATCAGGCGCTGCGGCCTAACGTCGTCACCAATGTCTGCAACGACTGTTCACCATCAGATCTACAGCGGTTCCTCCAACTTTAAATCGGTACGCGATATTACTCGTCCTGTGTGTCTGCCGGTGTTGATTACTGCTGTCTTTTCGCCTGTTTTTCCAGAATTATTCAATAAATTGCCTCGTATTTTCTAACACCGTCCACTAAGAAATACTCCTATTTACAGAGTAAGAGGGCAAATGAGATATGACCGAAAATTTACAGTTTACACATGTCTTGCTACAGAAGAGAGCTGATCTAGTTGCACTTAGGGGACAACAAACTAGCATTTGAAAGGCAACACGGCGAGAAATACGTCTAGAATTTAATTAATCCATTGGGTCTCTTGTCGATGTGTCTAGAGAGAGCTAGACGATGACGTTTGCCTATTGACTTTCAGTTTGACCGACTGTTGCAACTACGGATCAGGTAAGGGAAATCGCAGTGCAACAAGGAATGTCAGATCTAATGTCACGGTCCAGAAGAGTGTCCTGCCTCAAATTTAGCAAAAAGTCAGTCAATAGCTAATTAACAACTAATCATTGTAATTAATCCATTAATTCTATTTTATTTGACTGTTATATGCTCTATCAGTCACAAAATTATTTTATTTGACTACTCTCTACTTTATCAAAAATTTATCACCTTCTAATTCAAAAATAAACCAGAAAGTGACAAACTTTGAGAAAGACATAATCCTTACAAATTAAATAAGTTAAAAATTAATGACGGAATTAACGAAATCCATGCGGCCTGCTCCTCGGTGCAGGCGATTTCAGACACCCGACGGATAGGCTTTCTGGGTCTAGAACTCCATTGAAACTCCGGCATGACTCACCTAACCATCATGTTAGCCTATGGTTCTAAAAAACGATCATCATCATATCTTATAGCCTAGATAAGGCAAATTTTGCTACAGGACACTCTTACAGTGTGGCTTTTGTCGGATGATATTGTTTCTTTTCCAATCATACTGACAGAGCTTACTAAAATACTCTCTTCGCTTTAATTAAAATACTCCATCCGTTTCAATTTATTTATCGTTAGGACGGCTTTCATTAGTTCATTTCTAGCTCTTTTAATTGTCTTAAACGATAATTATTTCAGAACAGAGCTAGTATATTATTGTTCATGAGGAGAGAGAACATTCTAAAATGACCTAACGGCCCTCGTGAACAAATGGACCCCTGAGCGCATAGGGACGACAATTCCACCCACGAATCTGTTGACCGAGTGCGAGTGTGGGTGGACTTTTTTTCACTCTTGGATCTAACCCGCATCCAATCCGACTTGCCACTGGTGCCCATTTCAGAATAGCAAATTTGGTTCATTCTATTTTTTAGCTATCACACGAAGATATTCAAAAAAATATATGATTTTTCTATCCTGTTAAAGAAATGATTGATTTTTCAAAAGATTATTTATAAAAAGGAAATATTTTTTACAAAGTTGACGTTGTTCTGTTTTTTTGCTGTCACACTTGAGAAAAGGAATGATTTCCGGAATGAAAGAAAAAAAGAAAATCAACAGAAGATGAAAACTTGAAGTCTCTTTCCCCTCTTTCGTGCGTCCAAGCATATAGTTTATTTTTTTAAAAATGGATACATAGTTTGCAGTACTGAAATTAAATGGACAAACATTTACCCAAACTCTATTGCAAGGCTAGATTAGGGATGACAACGGGTGGGGTTCGGATCGGGTAGAGCGAAAACCCGACCCGAAAAAAATCTCCGCGGGTAAATTTTCGTACCCGAACTCGTGGGTAGAAACTGATATCCAAATCTGAACCCGACGGGTTTCGGGCTGGTTTCGGGTACCCGTTGGGTATTACAAAATCAGAACAATAACAGACATTTCAACAAACTTTCAAGTTTTCAACAACATTTTCAGATGCAACAGCATTGTCATTACCATAATTATAAAAGATAACAGTTTCAACCAGCAATCCAGCAACAATATCAGAGTTGCAAATATAAAAATACCAATACATAATACAATATTACAGCTTGCAGTTTCAAATAGCGACCCAGCCCACATCAGTTTACAAGTTTTGCAAGTCTGCAAGTTTCAAATAGCCTAATTGTCTCCACATCACATTTTCCATCACTTCTGCCACTTTGACCACATTACGACATCAGAGCCTAATCGTCTGCACATCACATTAGTAACCGAGTATGATGTATGAACAGGTGGGGGAGCAGAATACCTTCGAAAGTAGAAACGCTTGGCACTGCTCTGTCCTCTCTTTGTCCTGCTGATGGTCGGAATCGCCGGATCGACGTGGCAGCAGCCGGCAGGCAGCTAGGGTTACGATGCGAGTTGAATGGGGGGGGGGGGGGGGGGAGCCTGGGCCGGCGCGGCAAGTGCATGGTCAGGGCAACGTTGCAGCATCACCAGTGGAATAGGGCACTACAGGAAACACTATCACTTACGTCGGCCAACTTTATTTACGTCGGCCAGAAAAAACCGAAGTAAGTTAACTAACTTACGTTGGCAGCCGTCGTGAGTTAAAAGACCGACAACAATAAATATAAACTTACATCGGCCTAGACAACTAGCCGATGTAAATAAAGATGCCGACGTAAGTAAGGGTTAACTTACGTCGGCCGGAAGAGTGGCCGACGTAAGTTACAAATGCCGACGTAAGTTAAGTATTTTAACCTACCCCGCGACACTTCTCTTTTCCCTTTCTTACCCGCGCGCGCCGCTTTCCACCCGTCGCCGCCGCCCCCGCTCCCGCTCCAGCTGCCGGCCCGCCACGCCCACGCCGCCCCCGGTCTGCCGTGCCCCCGGCCTCGCCGCCCCCGGTCCGCCGCGCCCCCGGCCTCGCCGCGCCCATTCCGCCGCGCCCCCGGCCCCGGCCCGCCGCGCCGCCGCCGCCCCGGCCCGCCGCGCCCCTGGCCTCACCGGCCCCGGACCGCCGCGCCCCCGACGCCTCCAGCACCGAGGTGAGGCCCCCGACGCCTCCTAGCTCGGCCTTTTTTTTTGCTTTCATTTTTATGCTTATTTGTTATGCTTAGAATTATGGTTAGAATTGAATTGCTTATGTTTAGGTTTAATTTAATTGAATTGAATTGCTTATGTTAGAATTGAGTTGATAAATTGATGAATTTTTATGCTTATTTGTTATGCTTAGAATTATGGTTAGAATTGAATTGCTTATGTTTAGGTTTAATTTAATTGAATTGAATTACTTATGTTAGAATTGAGTTGATAAATTGATGAATTACAATTGATGAATTTTTATGCTTATTTGTTATGCTTGGAATTATGGTTAGAATTGAATTGCTTATGTTTAGGTTTAATTTAATTGAATTGAATTGCTTATGTTAGAATTGGGTTGATAAATTGATGAATTACAATTGATGAATTTTTATGCTTATTTGTTATTCTTAGAATTATGGTTAGAATTGAATTGCTTTTGTTTAAGTTTAATTTAATTGAATTGAATTGCTTATGTTAGAATTGAGTTGATAAATTGATGAATTACAATGGATAATTGTTATGTTTAGGTTTATTTGAATTGCTTAGTTTTATGAATTATGATTACAATTTTAATTTTGATTGCTTGAGTGTTTAAGTACTATATATATACATAAATGGGCTTCGGACCGGCTTGACAAGGCCCGACAAGGCCCATTTAGTGGTAAGGTAAAGTTTGCGTGTAGACGGGCACGAAGGCGAACAACGACGGTGAGGATGGCAATCACGTGTGCGTGGATGGCGTACCCCGACGAAGTCGTAAGATAATGGCGGGTCCAGACTAGGCATAATGTACGACGAGCTAACACTAATGTTGTCTTAAGTTAATGGCGGGCTTCGATGGGGCATAACTTACTCTCTAAGACCAACTGGATGTGGAGCGTAATACCCTACTCCACATAGATGTGGAATTGTCATCTAAGACCAACTTTCCTCTCACTCTTTCTTTAATTCTTTCCTCTCTCTTAAATGACCTCAAAATTAAAATGAGCAACGTAACCTATAGCAATGTATTACCCATTTCGGATCGGCACGTCTCACATGCCATTGGCATGTGAGACGTGCAGGTTTGGAATTATCCCTTTTTGGACAACCTCGGAGTGATCGAGGGGGCGTGGCTTGTGACGAGATGCGGGCCCGGATTTGGACGAGATTTCGGTGGCATAACCCTGTTGTTCTCTGCTGCACCATTTTTGGGCGTGCAGTGGAGAACAGCGGGGTTATGCTGCCAGAATTTCGTTCGAATCCGGATCACGCATCTCGTCGTGAGCACGCTCCGCTCGCTCACTCTTGGGTGGGTTTAGGATATATCTGCCTAGGTTGTAGGGCCGTGACATAACACAACAATACATTAAAGACAATTTCTTTCGCGTTAAACTGCAGAGTCAAACATGGGCAAAGATCGTAGTTGGATGTACACTGGTTGGAAGAGCAGAACTGGTGGTCACTCAGATGAGTGGTACGCCAAGACAGAAGCTTTTGTGGAATGAGTTTTTTCATTGTCAAATAGCGATAAGGCGCGGTGTCCATGTACGAAATGCCGAAACGGAACGTTTTTGGACAAAGTGGAACTTACGCTGCACTTGTGTCGAAACGGTTACGTGTCATATTATGAGTTGTGGAACTTCCACGGCGAGACAGCTTCTCAAGCTGTACAAGAAGTGGAAGCGGACAATGATGATTCCACAAAGGTTGATATGATGGATGAGATGCTGGAAGCTATACGACCAGAGCTTATAGAAGATCCTCAAACAACAGAGGTTAAAGAGTTCTACAAACGTCTCAAAGATTCAGAAGAGGCACTGCATGGACACACTAAAATGTCAATCCTCAAATTTGTGACTAGACTTATAGCAATTAAGTCTAAGTTCTTCTTTTCTAACAATTATTACAACATGCTCATCGATTTGTTTAAAGATGCCCTTCCACAACCCAACAAAGTGCCTAAGGATATGTACAACTTGAAGAAAGTTCTTTCCGGTCTTGGTATGAAGCACGAAAGATTGATGTGTGTCCGGACAACTGCATGCTTTTCTGGAGAGAGCATGCCAATGAGAACAAATGTTTGAAATGTGGTCAACCGAGGTTTGTCCAAGTTGTTAATAACGATGGTAATACTGTGACGACGAAAGTCGCACGTAAGCAGCTTCGTTACTTACCTGTGACACCGAGGTTGAAGCGACTGTTCCTTTAAAAAAAACGGCCAGACACATGAGATGGCACAAAGAAGGTGATCGTGAGAACAATGGAGTCATCACACACCCGTCCGATGGTGAGGCATAGAAGGCGTTGGACCGGTTCGACCCAGAATTCGCTCGTGAAGCGAGAAACGTTCGCATCGGGTTGGCGACAGATGGGTTCATGCCGCTCAGCACAAATGTCGCACCATACTCCTGTTGGCTCGTCTTTGTCATTCCGTACAATCCCAAATTTTTTCATGAAGAATGAGTTTATGTTTCTTAGCCTCATTGTACCTGGGCCAGATCATCCTGGGTCACGTCTCAACGTGATGTTGAAACCGTTGATCGAAGAGTTGAAAATGTTGTGGACAGGAGTCGAAGCGTACGATTGTTACAAGAAACAGAAATTCAACCACCGAGCTGCTTATTTGTGGTCCGTTCATGATTTTCCGGCATACGACATGTTTTCTGGATGGAGCACTCATGGTCGGTTGACGTGTCCGATATGTGCCTCGGATACCGATTGCTTTCGACTAACCCATGGAGGCAAGATATCTTACTTCGATTGTCATAGACGTTGGCTGCCTCCGAATCACATGTTTAGACAACAGAGGAATGTCTTAAGAAAGAACACCGTTGTCACTAAAGGACCACCAAAACGTCTTAAAGGGTCAGAAATATCTGATATGTTGGAAAAATTGGTGCCAGATGAAGGTCGTCCTGGATATTTCGAAGGTTACGGAGACAAACACAATTGGACTCACATATGTGGACTTTAGGAGTTACTGTATGTGAAGTTGTTGATTCTGAGGCACAACATTGATGTTATGCATCAAGAGCATAACATAGCCAAATGTATTATAAGAACATGCATGGACATGACGTGCAAAACAAAAGACAATTTAAAGGCACAAAAGGATCTTGCCGAGCTTTGTAACCGTCAAACTCTTGAGATCTCCGAAAATGGTGGTAAACCACGCACTCCTTTCTGTCTTCGACCTAAAGAAAAAAAAGAAGTTCTCAAATGGTTGCAAAGGTTGAAATTCCCAGATGGTTATGCAGCTAGTCTGAGACGAGCTGTGAATGTGAAAACGGGAAATCTCATTGGGTTGAAGAGTCATGATTATCACATAATCATGGAAAGATTTCTGCCTGTTATGTTTCGAGGCTATTTTGACGATGTAGTGTGGAAGGTGTTAGTCGAGCTTAGCCACTTCTATAGGCAACCATGTGCTAAATAAATCACGCTAGAGATGATGACTAAACTGGAAAAGGAGGTTCCAGTACTTTTGTATAAGATGGAAAAAATTTTCTCCCAGGATTTTTCAATCCAATGCAACATCTCTTAATTCATCTTCCATTTGAAGCGAAAGTGGGCGGTCCCGTGCAATATAGGTATATGTATCATATTGAAAGATCACTTAGATATCTGGAACCAATGGTTGGTAACAGGGCAAGGGTTGAAGGTTGCACCGCCGAAGCTTTTACTCTTAAGAAAGTAGGATACTTCTCAAGTGTTTACTTTGCAGAGGAAAACAATGTTAATACTTCGGTAATGCGGTACAATATAGATGAGCAACCTCCTTGTAGCGATCTCTCCATTTTTGCAACAAGAGGCACTACTGTTGGTAGTTACACTTCATACAATGTTAGCGAAAAAGAAAGGCGTGTTGCATTCTTCTACATGTACGCTAATATGGAAGAAATGAATGAATATTTCAAGTAAGTGTTTCTCCTACACTTATGATTTTCACCATCTTTTCCGACACATGTATTCTAAAAGGTTCTCTTTGTCGTGTAGTATGTTCGACAAGCAAAATTGGAGACTTAGACATCAACCCACGAGCAAGCAAATAGAACATATTTGACGGGAAGGAATAAATGGGGAATCTAATTTTCTCTCCTGGTTTCGAGATCACGTAACATTTTCTCGATAACTAATCAATGTTAACAAAGTTTTCTTATAACTTAAGAATGCTTACGTTTTCTAATAACTCCATATCTTGGACAGTGCCAAAAAGATGCCAACGTCCATGAAGATTTGCAACAACTATTCCGTGGAGTGGTTAATGTTAGAAGCTATGGTCGATATGATGTCAACAGCTTTCGATTCCGTACAACTCAATTTGAATCTCTTCGTTCTCTCGCAGCAACATGTAATACCGGAGTTGTGATGAGGGCAATCGATTTACAAGATCATGAAACGCAGTACTACGAGATTATTAAAAAAAATCCTTGAATTCACTTTTTTCGCAAACAAGCCAATTCGAGTGGTATTCTTTGACTGCGAATGGTTTGATTCCATTCATGAAATTCGAGTAAACGAATATGGCATGGTCGAAGTAAAACACAAGGAACGGTTGAAAGGATTCAATTCATTAGTTCTTGCACACCAAGTAGAGCAAGTGTAGTATCTACCTTATCTATGCAATAAATTCAAAGCTTGGTGGGTGGTACATAAGGTGAATCCTCGTGAGTGGTTATACGCTCCAGGAGACGATGATTACCATGACGAAGCTGATGTTGATTGTGTCTACCAAGAGGGAGAGTTGCCAGACTCCTTCTCAGTCGAGCCCGGTGTAGAACTCGATGACTTAGTTGGAGACGCTCAAGATATCGAGGCTGGCATGGAAGCGGAAACAGAATCAGAATCGGAAACTGAAGATATCGATGACATAGTTGAACCTGCTGATTTGCGCAAACGAAAACGATATGCGGCAGAAGAAGATCGATGGGGTGGTTTAAGGAGTAGGGTGCACGATCGTGATGTTGATGAATTTTGAAGTAACGTTTTATTCACTAATTTAACATTAAATTTGTATATTATATTTGTATATTAATCATTTATTCCTTGCAAAAGGATGTCGTCAAAGGGGAAGGGGAAGGGGAAGGGGAAGCCAGTGAGAGGGTTTGAGCTGCCACGAGACCCTTGCTAAGGGAGCTCGTTCCTTTCTAGCCGATGTTCCCTCTTTCTGGCACACGCTCCACCCCCAGCTGTCGTGTGCTTTCAGCAGACTGAGGTAAATTTTAGTTATAATAAAGTTATTTTTGAAATTGCAGTTGTTATTAATTATTTATTGTCAATATTTTCCTTTTGTGCAGTCTGACTCATAAACTTCTGAGTCAATGTCAGAGTCAGAGGCTAGGGGGCCGCTACAGGATCCCGACTCAGAGGCTAGGGGGCCACTACAGGAGCCCTCTAGCGCTAGCCTCCCTTCGGAGCCGGCTAGCACTAGCCTCCCTGTGTAGCCGGCTACCACTAGCCTTCCTGGAGACTCCGGTGGTTCCGCAGAGCCTTCAGGGTCACAGGACGCGGTAGCATCGCAGCAGAGGCGACGGACGAGGAGGACCCACTTTGCTGCTCCTCCTCCAGTTACTACTCAGCGGACCACGATCTGTCCTATTGGAGATAGGTAAATACTGTATATAGTATATTAAATATTAGATGTTGTTTTCTTTTACTTGATAATTTAATATATTTTGTAGATGTAGGTACAACTTTCCGTTCACGAGGGCCGAGAAGCACCACATGCAGGTTAACAGTGTCCTGGGTGCTATCGTAAAGTTGCACTACCCCGGTGTCATTGACAGTTTTCCTGCCCTGTCGTGGGATGACTACGCTCATGTCTCTCACCCTGTCCACGACACGGTTTAGGGAGCCGTGTGGCACAATTTTATGGTAAGTTTAACTGTTTCATTTTTTCAACTCGTTTGAATTGTTAATGCATATCACTTAAATATTTGTTTGCTTAAAGCTGAGGTACCAAGTAGAGGAACCGGGCATGGAAGACCACGCGAGATGCATGTTCCATTACAACGCTCGGAAGCTCACGATGGCGGCATTGTCGTACGCCCGGATTCAGGCCGTCAACGCGTACTACAAGCGGCACCCCCGGGAGCAGGAGCAGGAGAAGCAAAGGGGTGTATTTAGGAAGGACTCCGACTCGTACTTGATAGAGGAGCAGTACACGGAGGTAAGTATTTAATATTGTTAAATATTTGCAATATCTACGTATGTTAACTGCGTTGATGAAAAATGAAATATGTGCAGGTTAGTATTTCCTGGTTATAGGGTAACATCGAGGCGTACTTAGCTCTCTATCGGTACTGGGCTAGCGACGCTTTCATCAAAAAGTCCACAAAGGCTAGACAGTGCCGCATGGGGTCCGAGGGCAAGCACAACTATGGCGGCGACGACTACTTGTGTTTGGCTAAACGCATGGTAAGTACCTTTTCATTTTATTTATATGTTCCTAATATATTATTTATCTCACTAACACGGCTGTACAGGAGCGAGAGATGAGTCATGAGCCGACCCCGACCCAGGTTTGGAAGAGAGGTCACAAGAGAAGTGACCCTTCTCAGCCAGGGTAGTTTAGTCCGGTCGCAGCCGACCGACTAGTAAGTTTTCAAAATTCATCAATTTCATTATAACTAATACTGCTATTGACATGATTACAGGATTTATTTGTTTTCTAGGCAAAGTACGCGCAGGAGGTCGCGAAGATACACGGTGCAGATTACAATTGGGAAAGCGCGCCGATCGACCCCCAAGCCGCGTACGCAAGCGGAGGCGGGAAGGCCCACGGACGGTGAGTTCTTCGTGTGTTTCATTTCTTTTTTAATTAATCTTCTTCTACTTGGTGTTTTCATTCTTTTGCAGGTTTGCCATTTTTGATGGATTTGTCGACTCGAGGTCGACGCGACCTTTGAGAGGCGCTTCATCATCGCAGGCTTCATCCGTTGGGACCAGTGGTCGTCTCTCGCAGACCCAGCTGGAGCTCCAGGCCATGAGGGAGACGCTGACGCAAACCCAGACAGAGCTGGAGAGGACGAGAGCGGAGGCAAGGGAGGAGCAACAGAGGATGGCCTTAATGATGGCTCAGATGCAAGCAGCGGTGGCGGTAAGTAATTTAAAGTACCGTAGTTAAATTTCACAGCACTTCAATAACATATATCTTCTAATATTTTGCAATGGCAGGCTCTTGCTCGACACAACGGTCAGGATATCGAGATTCCTACCCTTCCGCCGCAGCAGACACCAGAGAAGGTAATATATGTCTATCCCTCTTTTTGTTTTTTGTACATCCTGTTATTGTGAGTTTTAGCCTTAGTGTCGAATAGAAACTTGTTAGAGGAGGACATCCATGTCGTCCCTGAAATGCAACTTCCACCGTTCCCATAACATAGATTTTCATTATGATGAATGCATGATTCCCTTTTGATCCACCACCAACTCCGGGCCGGTTCTAGGATTTTAGGGCCCTAGGCCAACTCAGGGTGATAGGCCCTTAAAGATAAATATTATTTAATTTCTAATACTAATACATACTTATAAACTATGCAATATATATTACTAATATGAATACTTTCAGCAGGAGATGAACAATATCTATTACTTTTCATAAAAAGATTTTTCGAGCATTTCTTGAAGCAAAATCAGTTAAGAGAATCTGATAGGCAATATAGGCATTTGGATAACAGTCTGCAGTTGTAATGAACTGAAGTATCTTATGTGCTGTTATTATTTGGCAAATAAGTTACTTGCATCACATTTAATTTAGCAAATGTGTTACTCACACTATTGACTATGATTCTTTTGCAGGGTTCGGGAACGCGTCGAGAAGATTCCGGAGGCAGTGGAGGGGCTAGCATGTAGCCTGGAGGCAAATTGTGTTGTTGTCGATGTTTTGGATATTATTTTATAACTGTTGCTGTGTATCTGTTCTGAATTACTATCTGTATATGATTTGTGTTCTCACCATCGAGCGAGGTAGTCAGTTTCTATTTTTTAAAAAAATTCGAAAACATAACTTACGTCGGCTATGGCCTGGCCGACTAAGTTAGCCCAGTTTAACTTACGTCGGTCAGACCATACCGATGTAAATTAAACCACTTAACTTACGTCAGTTTGGAGCAACCGACGTAATTAGGGCACATAACTTACGTCGGCACGCTGTGGCCAACGTAAGTACTCCGGCCCAGCCCACGGCCCATCCCACCACTTAACTTACGTCAGCTGCTGCAGACCGACGTAATTAAGGTAACTTATGTTGGTGGCCGACGTAAGTTACCTTAATTACGTCCAAACCGCTACGTCGGCCAATCGCCGACGTAATTAAGAAAAAACTGACGTAATTAACTTACTTACATCGGTTTAGGCCTTAATTACATCGGCTTTGGCCAACGTAATTGATCGATATTCCTGTAGTGGGGGGTGGCCGGCTGGCTAGGGTACCACGACAGCTGCAGCGAGATTGCCGGTTCGAGCGGTGCTGCAGCCGTGCGACGGTGCCAGGGGAAGCCGAGAGCGGGGAGGGGTGGTGAAGGACGACAATGAGGAGGGCGGGCCGAAGGCGGCTGGGGCTGGCGGTGGGAATGAAGAATCTTTGATTGAGTCGGGGACGGGCGATTAGGGGAACTGGAGTCAGGGGACGTGACCGTGAGTGTCGGTCGAGTGCAGCACCTGGGGGTCGCGAGTGGGAGTGGGACGGGTGTATTAGTGTTTCCCCCTGATTGTCTGATAGGCTAGGCTGCCCCTCGTGGATGGCTGGGCTGAAATCTGAATAGTCTAAAATATTAAATTACTTTTTCGGGTAACCCGTCGGGTACCCGCGGGTAAAAAATTAAACCCATACCCGTACCTGCAAAACATCGGGTCAGGTTTGGGTTGTACCCACGGGTAAAAAATTGTACACATACCCACACCCGTCGGGTGCAATACCCGCCTGGTACCTGAACCCGCGGGTACAATTGCCATCCCTAGGCTAGATTACATAATTTTGTTCTGAAAAAATTTGATTCTGATATGGTTAGTCGTGACAACTATGTGTTTGGTTTGAGGGATATGGTGGGACGGGACGGGACGGGACGATCCTACATTTCTATTGTTTGGTTTGGAGACAGATGAGATGGAGTCATCCCTCAACGAGGAATATTCCTTCCACATGCGGGACAAACTCATCCCTCCAAAAACATAGGGATGAGTCTATCTTACCTCCACTACGTGTGCGCTGGTCACCGCTCTATCCCACATCATACCCACAAGCATTTGTCTTATTTCGCAATACAAACAAGAGATGAGATCATTCCATCCCACATCATTCTCCAAAACAAACAAAAACAGGGACCGTCCCATCCCTTCAAACAAACAAAAAATTAGACCGTTCCATCCTTAGAAAGTGGGATGGATCCGACCCATCTCACTTTGTCTTCAAACCAAACACATCCTAATTGTAAGAGGAGCAACCATTTAATGGCTAACTAATTATTCTATTCATAAGTTTTTGGGTACAAATGTGTCATTTCTTCAGGGGCTGCGATATTGTTAACTTGAAAACGGTGAGTTGGCAAGCTTAATTGGCACTAGGATGGTAAATTATGGAGAAAACTAGTAAGGATGGTATATGACCCAGAGACATGCATAAGGATAGCAAATCCTGAATCATCCCTAAATCCTGAATTATCCCTTGCCCCTTCTCGTGCCCACTTCGATGCCTGGTGAATGTTGTGTTGTGCCATTATGTTTTTTAGGCCAGCTTATTAACTCATTCAGGGCAAATATAGGCCAGCTTATTAACTCATTCAGGGCAGCAAAAGATGGGAGTTGCTCAACTGCTGAAGTTGTAATGACCCCCTGGCCGGAGCTGGAAGCACATATTGGCGAACTTTAGTGTTAACGTTCATAGTTTTGCAAAGAATGACATGGTGTTATGGCATCAGACGTGCCGGGCTAGCGTTACACTGTGCAGACGTAACGGTTGCTTCTCTCGAATGGCCAATGTGGTGCTGGCAGCGAGGGCCAGCTACGTGCGGCGGCGTTACCATTTTCGTGATGTGGAGGGTGTTTGCTCATTGATTCAGGCACCTGGACAGTCACCCACCCTGATGATCCAGGCGTGGCCTGTGTGTTTTTGGTCACATTTGGCGCACATCATGATCATGATTTCAGAAGAACTTGCCTTTCGTGGTTTAAAAACATGGAATCTCATCACTGAGGAACTGAGAAGGAAGGAGTCTTTTCCACCGGATGAAGCTTTCACCCGACTCTTCGGCACCATCACATGAGCATTTTGTTAAGAAATCAGCGGTACGCTACTCTAGCAACTCTACCGCATCACCTAGAAAACATGCGAGTACAGAGGTCATAGATCATTACCACTAGACGCGCAGCGCAATGGAACGTAGATGCGCGTCGGGGTAGGGGAAGTAGACGATCTCGTTCGTCTCCTCCTCGTCCTCGTCACAGCAGCAGGTAGACGATCACAATCGTCGTAGCCGATCAGCGCAACAGTAGCAGCAGCGCCTCCATGGAGTCCACACGTACGAAGAGGAACACTGTGCGCCGATGTGCTAGCACCGCGCGCGGTAAGGGTCTCGGCGTGAGGCCTCCGACGGGTGGCGGCTAGGGCTGTCACGTGGTGGGATGATTAGCCCCTAACCCTACCCCTCATATTTATAGGCGTACTAATGGGCTTTTAGGTCGCAAACCCATTAGTACCCTAATTGCTTATGGATCAAATATCCTATATGCCTCAACCCGAATTGTTATGATTGCCTCTCGGGCACATCACCAACAATCTCCCACTTGCACTAGAGACAATCATCTAGCCAAGATTTTTGATATTCCAACTCCTTAAGTGTGTGACCCGTTATGTTCATGTGCAGTCGGTTGTGAATGGAAACTATTTCCAACCACAAGTCAGTAGAGGTACCTAGCAGGACATACTGACTCCCGAATGTACATAAAGATTATATCGGCCGAACCTAGATACATTCAACATGCTAATCCCTTTGCCTCACGATACCAGTCAAGCTCAAGGAGAGATGCGTGCCATCCCTGTGATAGCTTGACCACACTCGATCAAATAGTGGATTCGTTTCGTGACTAACTTTTAGTCACTGTGATTAACCGTTAATCACCTTGGCATGACCATGCACTTTCAAATCCAACTATCTCAAGGGGCCCAGAGATATCTCTCCTGTTATTAAGGAGGGGCAAATCCCATCTTGATCCGCACAAATCCCATTCTATCTTTCATTATATACCCGAAGACTACTTTTATGACTACCCAGTTATGGAGTAGCGTTTAGTAGTCTCAAAGTACACAACTACGCATAGTGAGAAACAATGGCGATCTCAGGTCTAAGGATCTAGAAGGTGTATCACTCAATATCAACTGATGGCACATATGGAAATACAATCCCAGCAGTGTCTTGGAGTGGGTCAATCCAACACCATGTTCACTAACATGTGTTCACATTATAAATTCGATATCTCCATATCTATGATCCGTGAAACGTGATCATCAATTAATACATGTGCTAGTCTGTATGCAATCATTATCTCATATAATGATATAGACTAGGGATCATCTAGAGTAACATTACTTTTAATAAAGAGTTTCACGAACAAGTCACATACTTGATGATCAATGTAAATAATGATTACTCATGTAACAATTTATTTAATAGTACATAAACACAGCTATGGCACAAGTCTCCCACTACACAATATGATCACTGATGTAAGTATCTAATACCCATAGATCTCGTGTGTGCCTCATGCTTTGATTGTGGAAGAGGCTTTGTCAACGGATCTGCAACATTCAAATCCGTGTGCACCTTGCATATCTTCACATCACCTCAGTTGATGATCACTCGAATGAGGTGATAGCGTCGTAGTATGTGTTTGGATCGTTTGTGTGATCTAGGCTCCTTTGCCTGTGCGATTACTCCACTATTGTCACAGTAGAGATCCACAAGACTGGATGCGCTCGGAACAACACCCAACTGAGAAACAAATTTTCTGATCCAAACAACTTCCTTTGCAGCTTCAGAAGCTGCAATATACTCCGCCTCTGTGGTTGAATCTGCTACTGTATCTTGCTTGGAACTTTTCCAGCTCACTGCCCCTCTATTGAGGTAGAATACAAAACTGGATTGCGATCTAGAATCATTCTTATCAGTTTGGAAGCCGGCATCGGTGTAACCTTTTACAACAAGCTCTTCTTCACCTCCAAACACTAAGAATGCATCATTAGTTCTTCTTAAGTACTTGAGAATGTTTTTGACAACGGTCCAATGAGCCTCACCAAAATCGGATTGATACCTGCTCGTGATACTTAGAGCATAAGATACATCTGGGCGTGTACATAACATGGCATACATGATGGATCCAATAACTGAAGCATAAGGAATCGCTCTCATCCTCTTTTCTCATCAGGTGTCGAATGACACTAACTCTTGCTTAGAGTAATGCCATGTGACATTGACAAGAAACCTTTATTGGAATCTTGCATATTGAACCGATTCAATATCTTGCCAATATATGTATCTTGGCTTAATCCGATTAGCCTTTTAGATCTATCTCTATAGATCTTTATGCCGAAAATATACGCTGCCTCTCCTAAATCCTTCATTGATAAACTTTTTATTAATGAGGATTTAACATCATCAAGCATTGGAATGTCATTTCCGATCAATAATATGTCATCTACATATAGGACCAGAAATACATGTGTGCTCCCACTAAACTTCTTGTAAATACAAGGCTCTTCTACGTTCTTAATGAAACCAAACCCTTTGATTACTTCATCAAAACATAGATTCCAACTCCGAGATGCTTGCTTCAGTCCATAGATGGACTTTTGAAGCTTGAATATTTTACTAGCATTTTTAGGATCAATAAAACCCTCAGGTTGTGTCATGTACACATCCTCAGTAAGACTTCCATTAAGAAAGGCTGTTTTGACATCCATCTACCATATTTCATAATCAAAATATGCAGCAATTGCTAGAAGAATCCGAACAGACTTAAGCATTGCAACGGGTGAGAAAGTTTCATCATAATCAACACCTTGAATTTGTTTGAAACCTTTTGCCACCAATCGCGCTTTATAGATGTGAACATTTCCATCCATATCAGTCTTTTTCTTGAAAATCTATTTACAATCGATAGGTCTCACACCTTCGATTGGATCAACCAAGTTCCAAACTTGATTCTCATGCATGGATTCAGTTTCGGATTCCATGGCTCCAAGCCATTTTTCAGAGTCGGGTCCCTCCATTGCTTCTACGTAGGTCGTAGGCTCATTATTATCCAATAATACCATGTCATGCTGCTCCGTGGTTAGAAGCGTTAACTTTTCAGTCGCACGACATGCCCTCGTAGACCTTCGTCGGGCTGGTGTTTCATCAACTGGTTGCACAACATCTTGTACACCCTGTATAGGATTAGTGGGTGCTAAAACATTTTCAGATATTTCTTGAATTTCTTCAAGATGCACCTTGCTCCCACTAAGTCCTTTTGAGAGAAACTCTTTCTCCAAGAAGACACCATTGCGAGCGGTAAACACTTTACCCTCTGCTTTATTATAAAAATAATATCCTTTGGTTTCCCTAGGATATCCCACAAAAAAGCATTTGTCTGATTTTGGAGTGAGTTTGTCTGACGTCAAATGTTTGACATAAACATCACATCCCCAAACTTTGAGGAAAGACAATCCGAGACGTTTCCCGGTCCACATCTCATATGGTGTCTTCTCAACAGACTTAGTTGTGACTCTATTTAGTGTAAATGCAGCAGTTTCAAGAGCATAACCCCAAAAGGATAGTGGAAGATCTGCTTGGCTCATCATCGACCTAACTATGTCCAACAAGGTTAGGTTCCTCCGCTCGTACACCCCATTCCATTGAGGCGTTCCAGGTGGAGTCAACTGTGGAACAATTCCACATTGTTACAAATGATCATAAAATTCATGGCTCAAATATTCACCCCCACGATCAGATCGTAGAAGTTTAATTGTCTTGCCCAATTGATTCTGTACTTCATTCTGAAATTCTTTGAACTTTTCAAAGGATTCAGACTTGTGCCTCATTAGGTAGACATAACCATATCTACTAAAGTCATCGGTAAATGTGATGAAGTACTGAAAACCACTTCTGGCAATTGAACTCATTGGTACACATACATCTGTATGTATAAGTCCCAACAAGTCAGTCGCCCTCTCACTTTGACCAGTGAAGGGTGCTTTGGTCATCTTCCCAAGCAAACAAGATTCGCATGTGTCAAGTGATTCAAAATCAAATGAGCTTAGTAAACCATCTTTATGGAGTTTTTCAATGCATTTCTCATTTATATGACCTAAGCGACAATGCCAAATAAAAGTGGGATTTAGACATTACGTCGAGCCCTTTTAGTATTAGTGTTACAGACAGTTTTATCCTCAAGATTAAGAACATATAATCCATTCACCAATGGACATTGAGCATAGAAAATATTATTGTAATAAATAGAACAACATTTGTTCTTTATTATAATCTCATAACCATCAACTTCTTCTAAACACGAAGAAGAGATAATGTTCTTGCTCAAAGTAGGAATGCAATAACAATTATTCAATTCCAAAACTAATCCTGAGGGTAATGACAAGTGGTAAGTTCCGACAGCTATGACTGCGACCTTTGCTCCATTGCTGACACGAACATCCAACTCGCCTTTTGCAAATCTTCTAGTCTCACTTAGACCCTGCAACAATTTGCAAGTGTGAATCATCGATCCGGTATCAAATACCCATGATTCACTAGAAGATAATGCAATGTTAATTTCTATAACATTTATACCTAAAGTGGAAGTCTCACTTCCCCTCTTCTTCTTCATATCCTCCAAGTACTTCTTGCAGTTCCTAGACCAGTGTCCCTTACCATGACAGTGAAAGCATTCATCATCAGGAGAAGGGCCAGATTTGCCCTTTGGTTTAGACTTTGATCTTGAAGGCTCATCGGGAACCTTTACCTTGCCTTTACCTTTAGGATGCGTCACATGCTTCCTCTTTTTATTCTCCTTTTGCACCATCATCACATGAGTGGCATTTTTCTTAATGCTTTCTTCGACTGTTTTAAGCATCCCATGCAATTCAGCCAAAGTTTTCTCCATGCCATTCATTTGAAAATTCAATATTAATGGCTCGTAGCTCTGTGGGAGCGACTGGAGAACAACGTCAATAGCCAGATCATCCTTGAGTTCAGAACCAAGTTTGCCCAAAGTTTCAATGTAACCAATCATCTTGATTACATGAGAGCTGACCGGGCTACCCACCGCCAGCTTGCATGAGAACAAGGACTTTGAGATGTTGTATCTCTCAGCCCTTGCTTGATTCTCAAACATTCCACGCAGTACCTCAATCATAGAATAAGCATCTGTATGCTCATACTATTTTTGCAGATCAGGGGACATAGTGACGAGCATGAGACAACTTACATTAAGCGCATCATCGCAGTGCTTCGTATAAGCTCTACGTGCTGCATTAGTTGCATCAGCTGGGAGGTCATCAGGGTAAGGCTGCAGAAGAACGCACCCAGTTTTCTCTTGCCTAAGAACGATTCTCAGGTTGCAGTACCAATCGATAAAGTTAGCTCCATTGAGCTTTTCCTTTTCAAGCACATATCGCAAATTGAAACCGAAATTGTTACTAGCAGACATTATCTACAATAGAAAATAAATATGCAATGTTTAGCACTATGTTATGTACAAATATTCTATTAACAATTTAATAAAAGATATCACTACTATATGATCATCGTCTTCCCTCTAACGACATATAGTGGTTCAAGATCCATATTCACTAATTCCTAGTGAGCTTTGGCTTCACTGCTAGGAAATTAGTGACATAGGTAAACAATCATTGTTAATCATATCTCTATATGACTCTTGTTTGTTGGGTGACATCCAATGCCCCGGCTTCCAACTCTATGCCATAAAGCCCAAAACCGTTTTGATAGCTTCGTTGAGTAAACCAACACTATGCATGTGAATGTCCAACATTCACCCTATGAATAATGATAGATGATGGTACTTTGCTTTGGCAAACCTACCATACAACGATCAAAATAATATAGGTGCAACTATTGGTAAATGGCATCAAATGCTCAACTTTTGTGAGGGAAGCTATTCTATTATGAAAAAACATCCACCATATGAAAAGCATGAAAAGAATAGTAATAAGCATCACAGGAATATGATCATAGCACATTGTGAATAGTATGACCTTTAGAATCATAATGGTTTCCATCGCCATGGTTCCATCAAGATCTGAGCTGTCATGCCTCCCTTCTTGTGGTGATCTCCATCTCCACCATGCTTGAAAACATCTCCATGATAATAAAATAAGCTAATACAACTAATAGTTTACCAAATAAATTACATGAGAGATCAAGCATCGCAGGTCGTTATACAATTATGTGACAACCTCAACCTGATTGTGTTAAATTTGCAACACGCAGGCTGCACCAATTTACACACAGATCATCACGTCACATTAAGGCCATACCATTCACATTATTCCATGCAAAAATGAGTTAAACGTAGAACGATTTCTAGCGCGAAACTATATTTTGTAATCGCTATAGCAGACAGCAAAACACAGCGGTCCCGCTAGCCGGTTAGTGGGCGGGGGGTCGAGGTGGGAGCCCCCCCCCCCCCCCCCCCCCCCCCCGCGCAGGTTTCAGGGCAGCGCCCTGAATACCAAACGGAATTACATAGATTGAATCTATGAAATCACTATCAAAATCTCATCGGATTGATCAAATCAACCCGAATCTGAGCCATTCAGAATGCCTCAATTTTCATTGTGACTGGTTATTCATGAGTAGATCGCGACTCATGACCGTGGTCTGTTGGCTCAATCTGTTAGCTATGTACACGATTAGTCCCGATAGTGATTCCAGACGATAGGGATAGATTGCGCACACAACAGAGAAGGAATACGAACTGACCCTTTAGTCATATACGATCACAATATACTCTAACCAATTCCAAACCCCCAAAAACCATGCAATAAAATTCATCGTATGAACATGTCCGCAGTAGATCCCATCTACTAACAAGATCCAGAACAAAAACTAGGCAAGTCTGCTCTGATGTCGCTGTTAAGAAATCGGCGGTACGCTACTCTAGCAACTATACCGCATCACCCAGGAAACATGCGAGTACGGAGGTCATGGATCATTACCACTAGACGCGCAGCACAGCGGAACGTAGATGCGCGTCGGGGTAGGAGAAGTAGACGATCTCGTTCGTCTCCTCCTCATCCTCGTCACAGCAGCAGGTAGATGATCGCGATCTACGATCAGCGTAGCAGTAGCAGCAGCGCCTCCACAGAGTCCACACGTACGGAGAGGAACACCGTGTGCCGGTGTGCTAGCACCGCGCGCGCGGTAAGGGTCTCGGCATGAGGCCTTCGAGGGGTGGCGTCTAGGGCTGTCACGTGGTGGGATGATTAGCCCCTAACCCTACCCCTCATATTTATAGGCGTACTAATAGGCTTTTAGGTCACAGGCCCATTAGTACCCTAATTGCTTATGGATCAAATATCCAATAGGCATCAACCCGAATTGTTATGATTGCCTCTTGGGCATATCACTAACACATTTCTATTCCCTGGCCTATAGATAGCCGCAGAACTAGATCACATCAAGTCAACTTGATTGCGTCGGAGACTCGCAAATTACTCAAATATCATATACTCTAAGATGATGACGTCTCCATGTAAATGGCTAAGAATGTTCACACTTATGGACATTTAAGTCACATATATCAAAATCACACCTCATACAGTTCAGTTCTCTGCACTCATGAACTTTTATATCTACTATATCACATATTTTACGGTATAATATATAACTACCCCCTATTTATATTATATCATATCAATACTTGTATTTAAAAATATTATATCCGCTATTCAGAAAATCCACTCAATTTCTTTTTCTTTTTTTCTCTTTTTTTCCTTTTTCCTTCTCTCTCTTCGACCTCTTCTCTATCCTTACCCACTCACCCCTCCACCGCGCCACCCCTGCCACGGCCCCCCACCGGGTTCTAACTCCTTGTCTAGAAGCTTATGCGCCTAGGCTGGCACCATGTTATCAGCAGGCATAAATGGGAGAAAAACACTATTTTAGTCTAGTATGCACTATCTCGGTCCGCCGGGAAAATGACCCAGCCCAAGTAAATATTACACATGTTCGTCCAAAGCCATTGATTTTTGATCCAATAGTATCCAGCTCTCCCCTAACCCTAATCCCGTCTGCTACACCCAATCTCATTCCCTCTCTAGCCGCCGCCTGATCTTCTCTTCTGCCCCCATCCACCCCCTGCCCTTCCTATTTTGCTCTCACCTGTTGACCGACCTTCTCTCTTCTACACCCCCTCCGCCCCACCTGTCACCTGACCTTCTCCACTGCAACGCTCAGTTCTCTCCTCCCCCGCCCTTACAACCATAGCAGCAAGAGCCATGCCCAAAGAGAGGAAATCCTTGGAGGCAGCGACAGAGGCGGTGGTGGAGGCATCAACGGCCTTGGTGGTGGGTAGAGGCGTTTTGAGCGGCGAGCGGAGGCGACGACAGCGACAACCGCTCAGACGAGTCAACCGACCATAACATCTAGATCGGAGCACTAGGATAGACGGCGACTAGACATCACCTAGGCGACACCTTTTGAACACTGCCCCCACTCGTGCCGCTCCTGCCTTGTCGCTTCACATGCCGCCCTCATCTTCTTTTGGCAATCAGGAGCGCCACCCAACTCCAAGCATCATCGATGACCGGGAACACAAACAATGGGCCCAACTCCAAACACCCCCCTCGACTAGGCACTCACACTTTTTGCATGCCTTATCGAAACGGTCTACATTGTTGGCAAGCTCTGGTGTAGTGCTGTACGGTGAGCTACAACTTTCTTGCTTTCCTGGTATTTTTGGCTGGCCGCCTCTACTTTTGGGGCGACCTCACCGCCGTCACTAGGCGTGGGGCAAAGCATATCTGGCGTCATATATGTGAGGCATCCGTCTCCTCCTTACCGACTGCTACAATGATCCCTATGTTCGGTGTCACACTGTAGCGATCGGGAGAATAGATGTCGCTTTAGCGTCTCCTGCTACGGCCCGTACTCCTGGCCATTAGGGTAAATTTTAAGGCTCATATGGTTTACAGGCCCCAGTGTGTACAGTCTAAAGGAGGGGTTAATTTATTTCATACCACTACAGCTAAGAAGTAGAATATAAGAAATACAATGGGTAAAGAGCGCATCCAAAAAACACCATACATCTATTTTGTTCCATAGGACATCATTGCCCTCTTTTGATTTTCCTTTTCTTTTATTATTTATAAAAAAGAAATAATAAAACAATGAGAACAAAGTGCTGGAATTCCGAGGGCTGGCAGCATAAATGTTGCCAGTGTAGCAGTCACCTGCGATGCATCCAGAAGCATCCCTACTTTGAGGAAGCTAGTGTGAAAGACTTCTACTTTTGGGAACCTCATTCATATATTTGTTATCCTTTTTTACTTTTTTTGGCAAAGAGTCTTTGACATCCTTAATTATAGGATCTTCTACTCTACCAGCACATACACCTAGACGAGTGTTGATATTTGCTATGATCACAAATAAAAATCCACAAACGCATAAATATGACTGTAGCATTTTAAAGGTAACTTCAAGCCTAGTTGCCACGTCTACGCTATCAAGTACTTCCATAACCCTCTCGAGCACTATGCAAATATTATGGCCCCTAGCTAAGAGCGATAAACAAACAAGCAACTAAAGAAAGTAACTTGCTTGAATTAAGAAACTAGACTCAATTGGAAATCATGGATACATACTCGAATGGAAAGCATCCGTCGAGGTACAAAGGTGGGAGAAGCTCAGCATACTAGGGCTTCTTCCTTAAGTACAGGAAACTCGACAAGCCCGAGCCTCCTCCTCCTCACTGTCACACTCTCTCTATTTTCTAAGCACTATAGAGGCAACATTACACCTTTGGAGTAGAGCTCACTCTCAAACTTGTGTATGTAGAAGTGTGAGCCACTTTTTCCCCTATTTGTACCCTCCAAAGGTGGGTTTACCACCAAAATTCAAGCGAGAAGAAGTTGCCACCACCTCCAGTGAGCCACTAGGAGCCAAAATATGGCGTCACGAAAAAAATGGTGACAAGAATGAGTCGGTCGACCTCCGTGGTTGCCCGAGTTGTTCTGTCCCCCTTTCACGCTACGTTTCGGCTGGGTGACTAATAGGTGGACTGTCCTGGGTGCAAGGTGTCTCGGTGTATTTGCATTAGTTTCCTCCCCTATGTGGACTCATGAGTCCGTCTGCTTGCACCTGATTGGCCGGAAAATGTATTTCCTTATTTTATACCTGCAAATTCTTTTAGATTTGGCTAAAATCACCCACATACAAAAATTTTACCAACACTTGTGGAAACACTACATAAGAAACCCAAATAGGAGACAAAGATGGGAGACACGCTCAAAACAGGACGCCTTTGATATGGTTAAGTGAGACGTGCCCGCTTCAGCGAGGATCTGACATGGCCCGGTTGAACGTACAAGGAGACGAGTACAATACGTCCCATCTCAGTTAAGTAGGTATCTACGACGCACCCTCCTCTCTGACAAACAAGAGACGCAATTATGACCAAGCGCGTCTCCTTTTTGCAAAAGAAATGAGACGTACTTTACAGAAAGCACGTCTCCATTGCCTTCGGTTACAGACAGACATGAACACGTCACTAAATGATAAAATACATTCATTCACCGTTGTACACATAAGATACTCATCACACAGATGAACACAGATAATACATGCATTCATTAACAATATATTATATAACACAAGAAAAAAGTACAAGACACAAGAAAAGAAAAAATAAAATCAACTAAAAACAACAAAAGAAAAATCCTACTCCTCCTCCCCCTCCTCCTCCTACTTCGGCAGCCATCCGGCGCCGGTGCAACAGGAGTCCTGACCGGCTGCTCCGACTGCTCTGCCAGTTGCTCCGACTAGTCCAGATCTAGCGGTGCAACCTCGCGACTAAGGTTCCTCACCATCGCTGCCACCAGGATACTGCAGACCTCGGCACGAGAACCTCGACCATCATCTTGAGCAGCCTCTGGAACCGATCGAACAGCCTGTCAAACAACATCCCGAGCAGCTCATTGTTGAACCTCTTGGGGGAGCGACAACACTATTTCTTGCAGGGTGGCTCCCTTGGCAGACTTGGCGACGGAACGTTGGCCATGGTAGGTTGTCTACGCAGAGAAGACGAACGAAGAGAAGAGGAGAGACTGATGGTGCCTTATATAAGGTTCGTGCTGAGACGCAAAATGGAAACACACTTATCACCAAAGTGCCTCGCCTATGCTCAGCGTCCCGCTCTCCTCTGCTAAAAGGGAGACGCGCTCTTACGAAAAGCGCGTATCCTATTACCCACGTCTCCTTTAGCTTTGTGATTTTCTCCATCTTGCTTCGGTTCACTGTTGATATCATAAATCACTAAACTTAGAGCACATTCACTTGATAACTAAATCATTCATTTTTCCATAGAATAATCAAAATCCCTTATGTTTGCAATTTCTTTCACATATTTCACTGTCTACACAATGAACACACCACACATTCATGTCTCGAACAGAATGTCGAGATGATCGGACACCCCCGTGAGGGCGTAGAGGTAGTGGCCGAGGGTACCCATTCCAGTAAACTGTGAAAGGGTACCTAGATCCAAGGAACTCATGGCGCAAGATGTATTGTTGTACGTCTCTTGCGCCATAAGGAAGCGATGCTCGATGTTGAACCTGTCGGTGGAGGTGGAACACAATTTCTTGCACGGTGGCTCCCTCGGCGGGCTTGGAGGTGGAACATTGACCATGGTGGTTGCGGGTCGTCAGCACAGAGAAGAGAAAGAAGAAGAAATGGATGAGCGACTCGCTTGTGGAGAACTGAAGGGTGATGACACGTCTTATACAAGGTCTGTGCGGAGTCGCCGCTGGAGTGATTGGTTTCTGACGCATTGATGGAACGATGGGAGGCATCGATACCGCCTCTGGGAAATGAAAGGTCGAGCACGCCGGTCGCATGCGTCTCTGCACCACCACCGCCGAAATTAAGTTCACCGCAATCCTCGTGCCGCGCGTCTCTCTTTCAACAATGGAAGATGTTCTTTCATATAGAGCACGTCTCGCTTTAGTCTCTCACGCGTCCTGCTTTAGTCTCGCTCATCTTGCATTTATCTCGCTCGTCTCTTCGCCTGCAGTGCTCCTTTACTAAGACCAACACTCCTTTACTAATCGACCAACTCCAGTGTGACCACCGCCTCTGTTCTCCATCGCGGTAATCAAGGTCATCGCCGTCCACGTCGTCATCGTCACTATTCATGGTTGGGTTAGATATCGACTTGGCGCATAGCCGACTGAAGGAGGAGTGCTTGGCGTGGTGCAAGAACCATCCCCATGTATGTACATATAGCACACCGGTCGTATGATTGTATATATGTAGCTTTGCAATGGACTAATGAACTTAACTGTAGTTTTATTTTTCCGTCTTGTTTGTTTTTGGTATTTTTAATTTCTCTGCGTAGGGTTTCTCTACGAAGCCTGAATCGGGAGTTTTATTGAATTGGTAGTGCATCATCCTCGGTAAAGAAGGGTTAAGTCATGAAGAACAAGCACAATCATATGAGTATAACCATGGTCCTCTTATTAATGATTTTGCTTTGTAGCATGACTGCGAAGGTGGTTACTACCCCCTGACAATCTCCTTCTCGGAGGACTACTCATTGGTGCCTCCAAGATGCGCCTTTCCACGTGGTTTCTTCCACCCAAATGTCCATCGCTCAGTAGCACTCTACATTGGGATTCTTGATCAAGAGACTATAAGATAGACTTACTTTGCTCATGTAATTAGTAATTGTTGTCGAACTTAGTTGAATTGGTTTTTTATGTTGCTTAAATTGATATTTTGTAGGGGTGATGGACTGGTTTCACAATCAAGACTATACTACTTGAAGTTCGGCATTGTGACACCCGGTTCCAAAAATGAACCAAGATTAATGCATATGTGTGCCCAGGATGTTTAACACACATACACAAGTGATTCACAATTGATAAACAAATTATAAACCATGTCTCGAATAATAACACTAATAATAATACCTTATTACAAACCAAATAGTCTTGAATACAAGCTCTAATGAAACTGCAGCGAAAAAACTAATCACTAATGACTCCAAACTCCACAGGCAAGTTTGACGGCAAAACACGCGCCTAGAACTCCTCAAAGACTTCTTGGTACTCCACCTGGTCGCCTGCGTCTGGATTTGGTGGGGGAATAGCAAGAGTGAGTACATGTCATACTCAGCAAGTGTGGGAAAGTATGACATGTAGCTTAAATAAGGAATAGTAATGAACAATGGCTAATTGCATAAAAGTACATTCAAAAAAGTTGAAAAATGCATTAATATGATCATTAAGTGTGGTCCTTCCCAAAATAACCCATATAACATCAATTTCAAGTTAAATAACCAATTCTAGCAATAATAAACCATATTCAACTCATAACTGCTCATTTATCTCAAACTCTTCAATTCTATGTACCAAAGCCAATTAATTAGCCATTAAACCAAGTTAAAGTCCAAATAATCATGTGAGGGTCGAAGTTGCTCATGTCCGGGAGCACTACTATTATGATAGTTTTAGACACACTCTGCAGAGGTTGTATCACTTTACACACAAATTCGTGATTTCATCACCCTTCGATGGCTAAGGAATCTCAATTATGCCGTCCACACTTCCTAACGTGTGTGGCCAAGAGATCACAAAATAGCCTTTACAAAGTGATTATTAGCATATTTAGACCCCACTGAGGTTTCACCGGTGGTGATGTCTCCAACTGAGCACATCCAACCAAGGGCCCCCTCTTGGGCCTTTCAAATCCCAGGGTAGTCCCACTAATCTCTACAAACCCAATCCGACTACCCCTCCCCCAATCATTCTTAATGGTCCAAAAAATACTGGCAATTTACTAATTAGTCAGCTAAGCCACACCCATACTTGGCCCTGTGGTGGCACTATAAATATTGGATGGTCGCTCCATGAACCATTCCTTAGATCCAAAGCAAGCAAAACGAGCGAAACAGTCCAACCCATTCCGCATTACCCACTTGCTTAGATCCCTGGGCACGATGTTGCTAAAGAGTCATTAATATCAATTCTCATCATTCATATGTTCAATAGTTCACAATTAAGACATTTGATTGTTTCCCAAACCCAATTGAGCATTGCAAAGCAAAAAGTGCAAAATACCCTTCCCGACTCTCTACATAGTGTTCAAGCGATAAGGTGGTCATACAAAACTAGTAAACTCCTACAATTGGGTTTTCCCATCAATTTCGACACAAGCATGCAATTTTGCAAATAAAACCTTTAAAACAAGATCAATATGGTCAAGGACACTTGCCTTGCTTGGATCGAAGGCTTCAAAACTCTGGTTCTGCAGGTCCTCGAAAGCACTCACTATGGCAACACCTTCTATTCCGAGCAACAAACATTCAAAACACACAATTCAATCAAGTAATGCTCATATAGTACTCAAGATACCATGATATGCATGATTAATGCAATTGTGAGGTAAAACTTGTTAATGAGTTGCTATTAATGTTTACTGACTAGTTACAATAGTTTCTAGCAAGTTTGAACAAGTTTGGAGTTGATTTTAGTTGATTTCGAATTAATTTAGCACATTCCAGATTTAGATACCGGACTAGTCCGGTTTCAGGGGCCGAACTAGTCTGCCCTGGAGAACTGCAATTTAGGGTTTTCTTGATCTGCAAGAATTGGGGTTGAATTTGCATGAAAACTTGAATGTAGATGGTTTACCACGTGTTTAGAGATCCAAGGATCAAGATTTGGGCGTGAGACTTGAATCTTGGCGATTAGGGATGATGAAGATGAGTTGATGAAGCTCTGGTTATGAAATTCATCAATTCGTCTAAAGGTCAATGAAGATCGATCTTGGTTGGCTGTTCTCCCTCTTCTCCTCTGTCGATACCCTGCATACCGTATACCCCTTGGAACTACAAGAAGATCAAAGGAACTTCACCTGTCTAAGTTGAAGACCTTTGAAGGCCCCATGTGTCATACGGGACCGGAGCTGCCTCCCTTCTATGGTTAGTCCCCGGTGCTGCCACGTGTATACTGCAACCGGAGCTACGTCCCACACATGGGAAAGCTCCGGATAAAAAAAACCTGCACGGCATCCCCGGGCCTAACCCCCGACAGAGGGAAGCTCCGGTACCGACACGTGTACAACTGCACCGGACCTACACATCCCAGATGATAAGCTCCGGATCTGCCACATGTCCAACCGCCGGACCTTCAGCCTCAACAATTAGAACTGGTGTACCTCCAACGGCTCGGACCTATGAGGGACAATCAAACACTTCAAGACCCGATTAAGTGTCATTAATACCACATTAATGACACACGATCAGATGGCCCTTAATTCTAGTAACGGCACTGTCAAGGTTCGTTACCACAGTATTAAGGGTAATTAACCTCATTAATTGTGTATTAAGCATCAGTAACGGCCAGGGCCACATGTCGAGCCAGGCTAGCGATGTAACGACCAGTCCTTGTGCTACAAAAGTACTGGCCGGGCGATAAACAGGAGGACCCCCCCCCTCCAAGCTGGAAGATCTCGACTCTTAGACGCTCAATACAACAACTACACACCCCGTGGAGTAGGGTATTACGCTTAGGCATCCCGAACCACATAAATCCTTGTGTCTACTTGCCATCGTGTTCTGAATCTCTGCGCGCCCAATACCGAACTACAAACTCCGCGGGCTACCAACAGTATTACTGAGAGAATTGCCGGAACAACACTCTGACAGTTGGCGTGCCATGTAGGGGGTGCCCGAGATTTAAAGATGGTGAACTCTGCTGCTGGATCACGGCAACCCTGCAGCGCAACCTGCTGGAGGCAATGCCTCCAACGCACATCAGCTAGCAGGTGTTGTGGCTCCAGTAGGAGTCGTGCCTCCACCGCCGCCGTCCACACCGGCAAATCAAGCTGGACAGTGGGATGGGGCGTCTGTGTCGGTCACGACATCGGCTAACAACAACCCTGCACGTGCGCTCCATGCTGCGCGTGCTCTTCTCCAACACCCACCATCTCCAGGTGCATCCCAGGGTGCAATGGAGCAGTGAAGGGTTGATGTGGAACATTTGGTTGCAGCAGCAGCCGATCACATCAGCAACCAAGGTCCTCCCCCCTCGGGACAGGCCCCATCGCAACATCGGACCGTGTCGGGAAGACTTGGTCCACACGCTTCCCAACATAGGAGGCGTGCTGTGTGTCAACAAGCAATGTTGCTGCCTTCTGGGGCACGACGCACCCATACGATAACCAGGCTTTCAACTCACGACCTCCGGGCGGAGCTTGATCGCCGTTACCATCAACAAGATGACCACGTCCATATCGAGCGCGCTCACGAAAGGCGAGAGGCTCGGGATAGTCCTTCTCCCGAGGGAGTAGGAGGAGGCTGTTCTGCCCTGGCCATGCAGCTACGCATGGTTAGATGGCCACAAAAGTTCCGGCCTCACCTGCCAGAGAAATTTGACAGGACTTTCAATCCCGCTAAGTTTCTCCAAATCTACTCCACCGCAATCCTTGCAGCCGGAGGCAACGAGGCCGTAATGGCCAACTACTTCCTCGTGGCTTTGACTGGGACCACCAGGTCCTGGTTCATGAGCCTTCCGCCCGACTCCATCAACAGTTGGGAGAACTATGCCAACACTTCACCGCCAATTTCGGGAGTTCATACACCCGACCAGACACCGAACTGGACCTTTTTGCTATCAAGCAGAAGGGGGGAGAGTCCCTGCGATCCTTCATCCAGAGGTTCTCCCAGGTACGAAACACTATTCCTTCTATCTCCAGCACCTCTGTTATTATGGCATTTAGACAGGGCGTACGAGACAAGAAGATCCTTGAGAAGATGGCGACCAAGGAGATCACCAGCGTCACAGAACTCTTCAGCTTGGCAGACAAATGCGCCAAAGCCGCGGAGGGTCGTGAAATGCACTCCCAACCACCTCCGTAGGACAATAAAAAATCCTCCAAGAGTGAAGCCACTACCTCCGGGAGTGGCAAAAAGAAGAAAAAGTACAACGACAAGAAAAAGCCGTCGGCCGACACACCTACTGCTGCAGCTGTCGCAGCTTCGGGTGGCCGAGGGCCACACTCCGAGAAATGACCTCGGCCGTCATCAGAAGATGGTGGCAGCTCCAAGATGTGGTGTTCTATACATAAGTCGAACAACCACAACCTGGAAGACTCCCGGGAGGTCCAAAACCTTGCCGAGCGCTACAACAAGTGCGGAGAAGAAGTTCCTTTCCGTCAAAGGGAAGGAAAACAGAAAGTCGACTAAGCTCCAGCTAAAGAGGAGTTAGGCTTTCAGGACCCTAAAAAGGTCTTGAAGGCTGTTTACACCTCCGTTGACGACGACTCCGACATCTCCGATAGTGAACGTCAGAAAACCATGAACACCATCTTTGGTGGTTCATGGGACATCACCTCCCGCCGTGTCCTCAAGACCATGTGGCGGGACATAGCCTCAGTAGCTCCCACCGCCAGTGCGGAGTCGCACCGAAAATGGATGGACACTGCCATCACTTTCGATACATCAGACTGCCCTCGGAATATGATCGGAGCTGGCCAACTCCCATTGATGGTATCTCCGACCATCAACAACATCCAACTCCACCATGTAATGGTGGACGGAGGTTCGGGGCTGAACCTCATAAGCTTCGAAGCTTTCATCAAGCTTCAGCTCCGACCTTCAGACCTTCGCCCCTCCTAACCTTTCTCCAGAGTAGGTCCGGGGGCCATAACACCACTCGACGCAATTTCTCTTCCGGTGACCTTCGGGACCCGGAAGAACTACCGCACTGAGAAGTTGGTCTTCGACGTGGCATCAACTTACCCTTCAATGCCATTTTGGGCAGGTCAGCCTTATACAAGTTCATGGCTGCTGCTCATTATGGCTACTTAGTGTTGAAGATGCCAACACCAGTTGGTGTTCTCTGGATCCGTGGATATCGCATCGCCGGAGTGATAGCTCTGGATGAACTCCACGCGCTTGCTATATCGCAGGAGGAAGAATCCGGAAAGGAGCAAGCTCCGAAACCCCCGAGCATTCGTCATCGAGGCTCAACCTCCGCACCTCGCGTGCAACCAAGCGGCAACACCGACATTCCCGTCAAAGTCTTCCAAATCGGTTCCTATGCCGCTCAGACCACCCGTATATCGGGAGGTCTGAATGACAAATAGGAACTCGCGCTCGTCACTTTCCTCTGGGCTAATGTCGACCTGTTTTCCTAGCAATCGTCACAAATGCCTGAGATCCCTAGGGAAGTAATTGAGCATAATCTAAAGATCTATCCCAACGCTCGACCTGTACATCAGAAGCCTCGGAAGAAATCAGTAGAGAGACAAAACTTCATACATCAAGAAGTGAAGAAGTTGATCAAAGCAGGATTCATCCGAGAAGTCTTCCACCCAAAATGGCTGGCAAACCCAGTCGTTGTACCCATGGCCGGCGGGAAGCTTCGGATGTGTATCGACTACACTACACTAAATAAGGCACGTCCAAAAGATCCATTCCCACTACCTAGAATAGATAAAATAGTGGATTCCACCTCCGGGTGTGAAATATTGTGTTTCCTAGATGCATATTCTGGGTACCATCAAATTAGAATGTCTAGACGCATATTCTGGGTACCATCAAATTAGAATGTCTAGGGAAGATGAAGAGCATACCTCCTTCATCACAGTAGATGGATTATATTGTTATACTTCCATGCCATTCGGTCTCAAAAATGCTACTTCAACATTTGTACGAGTTGTGTACAAAACTTTTGGAGAGCTCATCAGAGACATAGTGGAAGTGTATGTTGATGACATCGTCGTCAAGATTAAGAACAAGGAGTCATTCCTTGACACCTTGCAAGCTATCTTCGACAAGTTGCGAGTCACTCGCACGAAGCTGAACCCGGACAAGTGTGTCTTTGGGGTTAGCTCCGGAAAGCTTCTTGGTTTCTTGGTGAACCATCGAGGAATAGAAGCAAATCCAGCGAAGATAAAAGTTATTGAAGACATGCGGCCACCAGCCCGCATCAAGGACGTCCAGAAGCTGACTGGATGTCTAGCTGCCCTCAGCCGATTCATCTCAAGACTGGCGGAACGGGCGCTACCCTTCTTCAAACTATTGAGGAAGTCCAGACCATTCCAACGGTCTGAAGAAGCAGAAAAGGCATTCCAGGAGCTGAAGCAGCTCCTCACCACCCTACCAACGTTGGTAGCTTCGAACCCTGGTGAGCCACTCCTGCTTTATATTTCGGCAACTGACGAAGTTGTCAGCATGGTCCTGGTTGCGAAAAGACCAGAACCATCTCCAGTTCAGGCATCCAGACCCCTTTGGGAGGGTCCGGAGCTACCTAAAGTCGAGTCTGGGTCCCAGCTCCCAGACCCTGATCCTCAAGGCGAGATGCTGAAGGATCCGTCTCCTTCAAATGAAGGATTCACTACCGCTGAACAAGAAGATTCCAACCCCTCCGAGAGGGTCCAGATCACTTCAGGAGAAGCTCCGATTTCCTCCAGCCGGAACTCGGAGGTTCCCGAACAAGGTCCGGACCCCTCCGGGAGGGTCCGGGTAGATGAGGAGCAAGCTTCGGGCCCCTTCGGGAGGGTTCGGACGGTCCAACGCCCAGTGTACTTCATCAGCGAAGTACTACATGACGCCAAGACTCGGTACCTGGAGGTGCATAAGCTGCTCTATGCAGTTCTTATTGCCTCTAGGAAGCTCCGACACTACTTCCAAGCTCACAAGATTTCAGTGGTAACCTCTTATCCACTACGTGCAATCTTGCATAACCCCAATTCCACTGGTAACATTGCAATGTGGGCAGCAGAATTAGCTGAGTTCGATCCTGAATTCATCCCAAGACAAGCGATCAAAAGTCAAGCATTGGCGGACTTCGTGGCAGAATGGACCCCCTCTCCATCAAATCTTGGGGGCTCTAGTGAGCAGAAGTCGGAACCCAAGGTTCCGGTCTTCACTAAGCCTCACTGGACTCTCTACTTCGACGGCTCCGTGCAAAAGCAGGGGGCCAGAGCTGGAGTCCTTCTCCTTGCTCCGACTAGGGAAAAGGTTAAATACATGGTGCACCTTGACTTCAAGGCGACCAACAACATGGCGGAGTATGAAGCACTAATTTATGGACTCAAGGTGGCACTATCGTATGGTGTCAAGCAGCTGTTGGTAAAGGGTGATTCACAACTTGTTGTAAAACAAGTCAAAGGTGAATGCTGCTGCAGCAACCCTCAACTATCTGCATACCTACTTGAAGTCCAGAAGCTTCAGAAGGACTTCGACGTCCTGGATCTTTGCCATGTCCAGCATCTCAATAACGCTGAAGCTGATGAACTCACGACGAAAGCTTCAATCGGGGATCCGGCTCCCGACGGAACCTTCGTCCGGAGATTGTCTAAACCTACAGCTCAGTCTGCCGAAATGAGCGAAGAGGGCGAGACCATCACCTCGAAGCTGGCGGTCCCGATGGCCTTGTTACCATGGTGTCCATCAAGGGTCGTAGGTGCTGCAGGAAGCTCCGAGCAACCCAGCACGCAAGACTCAAATCCTCAAGCTAGCTCCGGTGCATGGATCTCGGAGATCCAGAGCTACTTGAAAGACAATTTCCTTCCTGAAGATAATGTAGCCGCTGATCAGATAGTCAGATTGCTAAAAGATACACACTGGTAGAAGGGGATCTCTACTAGCATGGTGCTAACGGCGTCCTAATGCGGTGCATTACAAGCGAAGAAGGCTGCGAGCTCCTCGCAGAAATCCATGGAGGCGAGTGTGGGAACCACACGTCTTCCCTCACGCTGGTTGGTGAAGCCTTCCAACATGGTTTTTACTGGCGTACAGCGCTCTAGGATGCAATTGAGCTGGTGAAGAAATGCGAAGCATGCCAGTTCCATGCAAAAAAAATTCACAAACTGGCTCAGCCTCTACAAATGATACCTCCTACATGGCCTTTCACTGTGTGAGGGATGGATATCTTGGGACCTTTCCCAAGAGCCGTCGGAGGTTATTAGTTCCTATACGTTGCCATTGACAAGTTCACCAAATAGCCGGAAGCAACTCCAGTTGTGACAATAAACAAGCAATCAGCTATCAACTTCTTGCAGTCCATTGTATGCAGATTTGGAGTCCCAAACAAGATCATAACTGATAATGGGACCCAATTCACAAGCTCTGCATTCCAAGGGTATTGCAAAGACCTCGACATCCAAGTCAGCTATGCTTCCGTAGCTCACCCGACAAGTAATGGCCAAGCCGAGAGAGCAAATGCAGAAATCCTAAAAGGACTCAAGATGCACACATATGAGCGCCTGAAAAAACATGGAGCCAACTGGATCGAAGAGCTTCCGCCCACTCTATGGGCCAACAGGACAACTCCAAACCGGTCAACTGGAGAGACACCATTCTTCCTGGTGTACGGAGCTGAAGCAGTCCTTCCTCCATAAATCACCTTGGGGTCGCTCCGGGTCCGGACCTTCGACGATGCCGCGCAGGACCAGCTTTGGAGTGAAGACCTTGACCTCCTTGAAGAGGGAAGGTGCCGAGCAGCTGTTCGGAATGCCCGATACCGCCAAGCTCTTCGGCGCTATCACCAAAGGCATGTTCACAGCCAACAACTTGAGGAAGGCGATCTGGTGCTATGGAGAATACAAACTCTCGAATGGTTAAACAAACTCTCCCCCAGCTAGGAAGGACCTTTCTGAGTGATCAAAGTATCCCGTCCCGGATGCGTTCGCTTGACAACCGAGGATGGGACACCTCTCCCTAATCCTAGGAACATTGAGCACCTCCGTAAGTTCTACACTTAATATCACAGAGGTAAGTCTGTAGTTACATGTGATGTATGTTATAGAGTCATTGTACAGAGTCGGGTAGCTCCTCCGGGAGAACAGCTGGACCTTCCCCGGAAGGTCCGCAATGTTTAGTCAACACTTGTCACGGTCTCAGAACTAAAAGTATAGCTAGCTACCTTGGGTCAAGCGAGAAACGAAACACACTTAGTCTGGTTCCGTACCCTAAGAGTGTACTTGTTTCCCCTGTACCCCTGACCTATAATGAAAGACATCATTGTGTGAAAACAGACTCCACGTGCATTTATTTTATACAGGCTCAATATTTTTTATTTTTCTCTTTCTTGTCTATAAGAAAGTTGTGCAATTCTTAAGAAACTTTAGCTCGACCAGTTCACATATAATTCAAGTCGCATTGACAACTTTTCCGGGTCTAAACATTGTTAATGGTCTACTTGTCTGAATGCCGTCAAGCCAATCTAGGGCCGGAGTGTGCTATCGACTTAGCCTGGTCATGCACCCAAAGTACGCCACTTCACCTACACCCCGGCAGGCCAAAGTAAGGCAAGTCCAGAAACGATCGAACTTGGAGAAAACAAGCCAGTGCACTTAATTGTATTTAGAATTGTGTTCAACCTAAAACATTCTCAGGAATAGTAAGTCGCAATTGAGTTATAGATAGGAAATGGATTTTACAGTTCTTCTTGACTTCAGTGTGTAGGAAAAATAAAGATCTCATGGTGATGGTGAATTAAGCCGGATCTATTAAAGCTCTGACTTCCCCCAAGGTGGCTTGTTGTCCATGTTTTAACATTGATAGCAAGCGTCGCTGGAGCTACTAA
Source organism: Tuctoria greenei (assembly GCA_036927565.1). NCBI lineage: Eukaryota > Viridiplantae > Streptophyta > Magnoliopsida > Poales > Poaceae > Tuctoria > Tuctoria greenei. Next base: position 206,162,668 of record JAYESD010000001.1, read on the forward strand.
GTTTCGGTAAAGCCAGGGGGCCAGCCGTCAACGTGAAAAAAATATGGTGGGAAGACTCCACAGTGGGGTCTGCTGTCGATGCACTACGTGTTGACAGTGGTTGCTGCCGGAGCTACTAAGCTCTGACAATGCTAGGGGGCCTCTACTATCGAAGACTTCGGACCTACGCTCTACAAGTTCGAAGCGCGCAAGTCTTCAACAAAGTGCTACATCCTCTTGATACATGTTCACAATCAAATTGTGTACATCTACCAGGGGGCCAAGTGGGACAAAGGTGTTGATGACAAAAAATGAAATTCACAAAAAACATGGATTTCATTCATCTGGAGACAAGAGATTACAAAATTGGAGAAAAAGAAGAGAGAATACAAGAGGGAGCTACAAAGAGAGGCTCCTAGACCCTATGGAAGAACGAGGCGACCTTCTGGGCAACCTCTGACACACTGGCTTGGGCGGCTTCTCCCTCTATGTCGATGGGGCCTTCAAGCACCGGGTCCAGTGGAAATTGAGTATCTCGGATTGTGTAGCATGTCAGCACGTATTCTACGACGTTCTTCGTCAGAGATTGTCCCTCGGTTTCCAGATGGTCCGCGATGACATCGCCCATCTTGGTGAGCTTGTTGCCTGCCGAACTCAACGCCTGCAACGCCTGGTCCAGCTCCGGTTCCGGATCATCCGGACGCATGAGACTAAAACCCATTGGTGTTAGAGCGTCGTTGGCTTTGCCCAGGAAGTCCCAAACTTGTTGGGACTCCACAGCCCTAGAGCCTCGCATTTCCTCCAAGGACTTCTGGTCGCCGCAAGCTCTGAATTCTCCCGATCAAGACGCTCTACCTCTTTGGCGTTCTGCAGAATCTTTTCAACAACCTGCCTTTCGAGTTTACTGAGCTCTTCCTTCCGAAGGTGGATCTTGTTCTGGCAGTCGACCAGGTCCTTCTCCCGGCCCCGCACTTTCTTCTCCCTGGCAGCAATGTCATTCTCCCTCCTTTGGAGGTCCTGCCCTCGCTACCAGGCCTTCTTCTCCTCATTCTCGCAGCGCTCCTCCAACTTCTTGGTGCGATCCTCGAGACTCTTGTCACCCAGAGTTAGCCTCTGAGTAAGCTCTTCCTCCCTCTTCACGAGGTCATCCCGCAGCTCCAGGAGTTTTTGCTCATCATCTTCGAGCTTTTTCTCCCGCTCCTCAAGGGCCTCCTGGCGCTTGACGAGGCTGTCGTGGATGGCGCTGAGCTTCTCCCCGCGATCATTCACTGCGTTATTAGCAGCTACGGCCTATTCGTGGATGGCTCGGGACCGGTTTTCAAGAGATTGCACCATGCTTCCCTCTCGTACAGCAGCTTACCCCAGTACTCTAACTAGACCTTCTCCTTCTTCACCCACTCCTTGTTGTCAGCCAGCCTCGATTATGCCAGCTTAGTCTCAAATTGGAGCCGGTTGCACCACCTCTTAAGAGTGGGGCGCTCCTCCTCGAGGGCCTTGCTGTCGTGGTAAAAAGCGAGCTGGACCTGACGAAGACTGGAGCAGGCGTTGTCGATAGACAATGACAAAGGGATTGGCTCCGGGCCTGCCGAGGTCTTCTCCGTTGGCTCCAGTGGGTTCTGCGTGACAAAAATCGGGTCCCACTCTACAAGAGCGGTCCCCTGAGCTTCCACGACACTAGGGCCGCGCTCCGAGATAGCCTCGGACGCTGCCGAGGAAGGTCCTGTAACAGAAGTTTCGACCTCTGGAGTTGGCTCTGAAGGTCCCGCCGCCAGGTCATCAACAACTGGTCCCTCGTGCTGGGGGTCGGTAGCTTCACCTAGGCACCCTGGCTCAGGCGCGAGGACCTCCGGTACGACCACCTCCGAGACAGGCGTTGAAGGACCGGTCGGAGCTGAAGCCAGTTCTGGCTCCGACATTGGCGCCTCCTCCACCGCCGGCTCAGGCGCTGACGCTTCGACCGTCATTGGCTCGGGCACCGGCACTTCTGCAGCAATCAACTCAGGCGCCAGAACTTCTTCGACGACAGAAACAAGCGCCGGAGCTCCATCAACCACCGGCTCTACCGCCGCGGCTTCATCAACCACCGACTCTACCACCAGGGCTTCATCAACCACCAGCTCTACCGCCGGGGCTTCATCAACACCCGACCCCACCGCCGGGGCTTCAACAACAACAGGCTCTAGAGCCGGAATCGCAACTACCCCCAGCTCTGAGGCTGGAGCGTCCACCATTTCAGCATCCAAACCCGGAGCTTCAACCTCCGGGGCAGGTGTCGCTAGTACATCTTCATTCCCGTGGTCTGGCGCTTCCACGGGAGCTTCTGGGGATAAGTCGAGGTCCAGGACCACGACAGCCGGTGCTGGAGCTGTTGCAGCCTCAACCACCTCTTGAGGCGGCGCTGGGATTGGAGCCGGAGCCTCTGCCTACACAGTCTCAGCTGCTGCTACAGGAACTGGAGCTTCAGTCCCTTTCTTGGGTACTCTGTGGATGAAGGACGAAGACACTCAAAACGCAGTTATAACAAAAAACAACAAACTGAGGTAAAAAATAAAATTTACCTCGGAAGGCTTCCGCTCCAGCTAGCGCGGAACCTATTCCCCGGATGCACGGGGCCAGACCCTATCGCCACTGGCGTGTCAGCTCCGGAAGGTTCCCCGGAGTTTGCTGCTGCCGTTGGCGTCACTTTGGTTGAGGCCCCCCTCGACCGGGAAGGACATCTGGACCTAGAGCCTTCAGCTGGCCCTGGTACTGGAGCCACATGGCCGGAGCTAGCACCCCGGGGAGATGCCGATCCTGGAGTGGTTGCCGCCATTGAAGAACTTCCCCTCCGGGGAGAAGGAGCCGCTGCGGAAGGAGCAGGCCTGACGGACCTTCTGTCAGAGTGCTTCAGCTTCCTTTTACGGCTCGAGAGCTCAGCCAATTCTTTGCCCTTGCCCACGACTTCAACTCTCTGTCTCGGGGCGGAAGGGGGACCACCCTCAGAAGCTCCGGGCATCACCAACCCGGTGGTCGAACGCCTCTCAACTTCACCGAGGTCGTCAAGCACTGGCATCTTTCGCCGTAGCTCCCTGCTGAACTCCGCCTCCATGTTCAGAGGGAGGAAAGCCGCTGGTGGAGTCAAGTCCTCACCCTCGATGTCGATGCCATGCTGGAACTTCTTGAGGTGAAACTCCAAAGCTGCGCCTTCCAGGTTGGACTTTAAACCGATTTCGATCCGGTCGTCGTCCATCACGCTGTTGAGGACCCAAGCAAGCTTCTCCCTCTTCTTCAGCGGAGCCCACCTGTTGACCAGGAAGTTGCAGAATACTGCCTGGGGAGTCACCCCTCCTTCCACAAATTGGCAGATCCTGGTCAGAGTAGGGTTGAAGGCGTCTGATAACACCGGAACTTCGCTTCAAGCTTCAGTGTCGGCGTTGGGGAGGCCTCCGGGCAGCTCCAGCCTCTCATGCTCCTCTGTCCTGATGACAATCCAATCCTTCTTCCAGTCGTCCCACTTGCGAGAAGCGAATGACCACAAGTACTTGTACGGGCACTTCTTGCGCTTCACAAAATAATAGAAGCCAAGGTACTCGTCACTTTTGCCGGTGGTGTGGATGGTAAAGAAGGTGCGGAAGAGCTCGATGCAGGGAGGAATACCCACCCACATCTCGCAGAAGTGGACAAAGATCGACACCAGAAGAATGGAGTGGGGGCCAAGGTGGTACAGCTGCAGACCATCGAAGTCTAGCAGCATCAAGAGAAAAGTGGAGAAGGGTGGGATCAGTCCCACCATGGCGTACACGGAGAAGTACACCATGTCGCCGGCGTGCTCCTTCTGGAATGGAAGCTTGCTGGCACGGACCTGGTGGTTGAAGAAGTCACTGGACCACCCCATGAGGGCCCGGACCTTCTTCAATTCACCGTCGGTCTTAAGTCGGCTCTTGTGGAGACCCAACTCCATCGCAGCACAACGGGGCGAGAGATGAAAAGCAAGCTAAAGTTTGGAGGATTCGAGCACAAGTTCAAATGAAGGCGTAAAGAATCCCCAAACGGTGCGCGCTTTCCTTCTTAAGTAAGCCCCCGCAACGCTTGGATGGAAACCACAGAGGAGCCGATGATACAATTCCAAAACTTCACCCTTCCAATGACAAGGGGGCCACCCCGACGATGAAGTCGAGGTCCTTACCCCAGGCGAACGGTTGTCATCATGAAAGGCGGGAAGCCCGAGGGCGGCGGTCTGACAGGACACGTGGAACCGATACGGTTTTCGTATCGGGAACTGACGACCTTCAATTACGTGAGATCCGCACGCTCAGATCTCACCTGCCGCATCCTGGACGTGCCATGCGCGTTGGTTTAACAGTGAACTACCACTAATGGCACATCCGAAGACCCTTGAAGACACGACTGAAGAACCGAAGGATGGACCCACCTCCGGCAGAACGACTTCATCCAAAAGGTCTCTCCCAGAGGTGGGCCCAGGGGGCCACTGTCAGTACCTTGCGTACCGTATACCTCTTGGAACTACAAGAAGACCAAAGTAACTTCACCCGTCTGAGTGGAAGACCTTTGAAGGCCCCACGTGTCATACGGGACCGGACCTGCCTCCCTTCTATGGTTAGTCCCCGGTGCTGCCACATGTATACTGCAACCGGAGCTACGTCCTACACATGGGAAAGCTCTGTGTTAAACACCTGCGCGGCATCCCCGGACCTAACCTGTGACAGAGGGAAGCTCCGGTACTAACACGTGTACAACTGCACTGGACCTACACATCCTAGATGATAAGCTCCAGATCTGCCACGTGTCCAACCACCAGACCTTCAGCCTCAACAATTAGAACTGGAGTACCTCAAATGGCTCGGACCTATGAGGGACAATCAAAGACTTCAATACCAGACTAAGTGTCATTAATACCACATTAATGACACACGATCGGATGGCCCTTAATTCCAGCAACGACATTGTCAAGGCCCGTTACCACACTATTAAGGGTAATTAACCTCATTAATTATGTATTAAGCATCAGTAACCGCCAATGCCACATGTAAGTTCAGGCTAGCGATGTAACGACCAGTCCTTGTGCTATAAAAGGACTGGTCGAGCGATACACAGGAGGACCCCCCCCCCCCCCCCCCCCGAGCTGAAAGCTCTCGACTCTTAGACGCTCAATACAACAACTACACACCCCGTGGAGTAGGGAATTATGCTCAGGCAGCCCGAACCACGTAAATCCTTGTGTCTACTTGCCATCGTGTTCTGAATCTCTGCGCGCCCAATACCGAACTACAAACTTCGTGGGCTACCAACAGTAGTACTGGGAGAATTGCCAGAACAACACTCCGACATCCTCCTTCTCCTTGCTTTTGGACTTGATCTTGACGTCGGCAACAAGGCAAAAGTGGCGGCAAGGGGTTTTTAATTGGGTGGAGAGGGTGGGGTATTGGGTTGTTTATATAGGGATGGAGAGTTATGGTTTTGGGGTGAATTCCATGTGGAATTTGGTGGGGTACGTGTAGGGGCCAAGGTGGGGTCCACTTGGGCTCCTCTGAGGTTGGGCACAAAGTTCTTGGGCCCAATTAAGGCAATTACCTGGTAACCAATCGTGGAAGAATAATAGAATCCGAGTTGAATTCAGTAGGCCAGCCTAGTCCGCATGGGTGGCCGGACAAGTCCGGTGTACTTGGCCAGACATGTCCGGGGTGACTAGATACGGACTGAATTTTAGACATAATCGGACTAGTCTCCTAAAAATCGAACAAGTCTGGAAAAACATCAGAACCAATAACGGACTAGTACGTGCATTGTGCCGGACAAATCCGGGTCCTGAAGAAACTGAATTTTCTAAAAGAGAATAGGGACACCAGACTAGTCCGGATTTCGGGCTGGACAACAAGTCCGTACCCTGACAGACTTAAATCCCTGATCAAGCCTAAATTCATTTTAATCTTGTTTCTTTTAGGGTTGCTTTATGTTAAACATGTATGAGGATGTATGCAATGCATTATGGATGAAAATGAGGGTGTCACAAACCTACCCCCCTTAAAATGAATCTCGCCCTCGAGATTCGACGTAGAAAGGAAGAGATAGGGAAATTCCCTCTTGAGATCATCTTCTCGCTCCCAAGTTGCTTCTGATTCTGTATGATGCTTCCATTGCACTTTGCACCATCGAATCACCTTGTTCCTTGTGACCCTCTCCTTGGTGTCCAAAATTTTGACAGGTTGCTCGGCATAGGTCAAATCTTCCTCAAGATCCAATTCTTCTATTGGTAATTGCTCTTTCAGTACCCTCAAGCACTTCGTGAGCTGAGAAACATGAAACACGTCATGAACATCCAAAAGATGTGCAGGCATCTCCAGTTTATAGGCTACTTCTCCCGTTGGTCCAAAATCTTGAATGGTCCAATATAGCGAGGTGCCAACTTACCTTTGACATTAAACCTCTTATGACCTCACATAGGCGATACTTTAAGATATACGAAGTCTCCCACCTCAAAAGCTAGGTTTCTTTGCCTATTATCCATGTAACCCTTTTGTCTTGACTGGGCAGCTCTTAAGTTCTCACGGATGGTCTGCACTTGCTTTTCGGCCTTTTGGATCACATCAGGTCCAAATACTTGGGTTTCCCCTGTCTCATTACAAGACAAGGGTGTTCTACACCTTCTCCCATACAATGATTTATTTGGTAACATCTTCAAGCTTGCTTGATAGCTGTTATTGTAGGAAAATTCAGCATATGACATACTTTTGTCCCAGCTTCCTCCTTACTTTAGCGCACAAGCTCATAGCATGTATTCCAAAATCTAATTTGTCCTCTCGGTCTAACCATTCGTTTGAGGGTAATATGCAGATCTGAAATTCAATTGAGTTCCCATTGATTCGTGCAGCTTTTGCCAGAACGTTGAGGTAAACTAAGAACCTCTATTGGACACTATCTTCTTGGGCACTCTGTGTAAACACACTATTCTTCCCATATACAGTTCTTCTAACTTGGCTCCACTATAAGTAGTCTTGACAGGAATTAAATGCGCTGATTTCGTCAACTGATCCACAATAACCCATATTGAATCATATCCCCCTGAAGTGCAAGGCAAACCAACTATTAAATCCATACAAACCTCTTCCCGCTTCAATTATGGAATCTTCAATGGCTGTAATAATCCGGCTGGCCTTTGATGTCCGGCCTTGACTCGTTGACATACATCACATAGTGCAACATATTCTATTATGTCCCTTTTCATACCATTTCACTAGTAGCACGTTTTTAGATCCTTGTACATCTTGGTACAACTGGGATGAATAGAGTAGAGCGAGTCATGTGCCTCCTTCAATATCAACTGTCGGAGACTCTTGTCATTAGGCACAACAATCCGTTTTCCAAGCCATAAAGTACCATGGTCATCCTCATCAAATCTGAAATCTCTCCCTTCTTGGGTCCTTTCCTTGATTTCTTGGATTTCCTTGTCCTTCGTTTGACCCTCTCGAATTTCCTGTTCCAGGGTTGGATTCACTTCCATTGCTCCCATCTCATTCACAAATCCAAGATTCAACCGTTCGAACTCCTTACATAGCTTGGGTGGCAACTCCCTAACGGTAAGCTAGTGGCTTGCTCCCTTTCTACTCAAAGCATCAGCCACTACGTTGGCTTTCGCTAGATGATAGTTGATTCCCACATCATAGTCCTTAATGAGTTCCACCCATCTTCGTTGCCTCAAATTCAGATCCGTCTGAGTGAATATGTACTTGAGACTCTTATGATCCGTATAAATCTCACAACTATGGCCAATAACATCTTGTCTCCAAATCTTCAAAGCATGCACTACGGCTGCAAGTTCAAGATCATGCGTAGGATAATTCTGCTCATGTTTCTTCAATTGTCTGGATGCATAAGCTAAAACTCGGCCTTCTTGCATCAATACACAACCAAGTCCTTGCCTTGAAGCATCAAAATAGATATCAAAGCTCTTGCTCACATCTGGCAATACCAATACAAGTGCTGTTGTTAACCTCTTCTTTAGCTCCTCGAAACTATCTTGATAAGCTTGGGTCCACCTGAAAGGCTTCTCCTTCATTAAACGTTAAGTCATGGGCTTCGCTATCTTGGAAAAGTCCTTGATGAACCGACGGTAATATCCAGCCATTCCAAGAAAACTCCTTATCTCCTTCACATTTTGCGGCAGTTCCCACTAAAGCACATCTCTAGCCTTTCTTGGGTCAACCGACACTCCTCCGCCAGGTATTATATGGCCTAGGAACAGTATCTCCCTTAACCAAAATTGGCGCTTGTTGAACTTGGCATACAACTGGTGTTCTAGCAGTTTCTGCAATGTCAGCCTTAAATGCTCTTCGTTCTTCCTCTTCACTCTTCAAGTAGATCATGATGTCTTCAATAAACACTACCACAAATTTATCCAAATACTCCATGAAGACCTTATTCATAAGATACATGAAGTATGCAGGTGCATTAGTCAATCCGAATGACATTGACCGTGTACTCATAGGATCCATACCGTTTCCTGAAAGCTGTCTTGGGTATGTCTGATGGTCTAATCTTCTTTTGGAAATATCTCGACCGAAGATCAATCTTAGAGAATATTCTGGCTCCCATCATCTAGTCGAACATATCTTCAATGCGGGGCAGTGTGTACTTATTCTTGATTGTCACCTCGTTGAGAGACCGGTAATCCACACACATTCTTTGGGATCCATCCTTCTTATCTATGAAAAGTACTGGGGCTCCCCATGGCTACGAACTTGGGCGTATAAAACCCTTCTCTAATTACTCTTGAATCTGCTTCTTGAGCTCTGCTAATTCCTTAAAAGGCATCCTTTATGGTCTCTTTGCTATAGGTGCAGTTCCAGGTATTAAATCAATGACGAACTCGATGCCACGATCAGGTGGCATACCTGGCAATTCCCCTGGAAACACATCTTGGTATTCATGAACAATCAGAATTTCCTCCAAAGTTACTCCTTCTGCATGATTTACCATTGTCCTCAGTTGTCGGTTGAACTGCCCTGAATTCTACGCTAACTCCTTCCTCATTTGCCAATAGCACTGTCCGAGCAGCACACTGAATTACTCCATTATACTTCCTTAACCAATCCATTTCAAGTATGATGTCCAAGCCATGTGATTTTAGAACTATAAGGTTGGCGACAAATTCTACCTCCCTTATGAAAATACTTACTTTTGGACATACTATATTCGTCCTCGTCTCTCCTCCAAGAGATTTAACTAACAAGGTAAACTTCAGGTATGATATAGACATGCTATGCTTTGCAACATACTATGATGAGATGAATGAATGGGATGCTCTAGTGTAGGATCGAAGAGCACGTGAAAAGCTACCAGAGGGGGGGTGAATGGTAGATTTAAAAATCTTACGCAGCGGAAACAATTAAACCTCAAACTCTTTCGACAGAAAAATGATCTGTTAAAGAAATCGTGCGTGAGACTAATCTAAACGTGTTTCACCGTGACAAAAGTGATGTATATCAGAAATAATCAAGTCACGAAGACAAAACAAAAAGAATCACTCAAATCCGTCGATAAAAACTCAAGTTATGATCAAAAGATCAATCACAGGTTAAACTGCCCTTCCCGAGGAAAAATAGTTCTGGAACACTGTAAAGAAACTCGTGTAGATCATAAACCACAAATCCAATGACCGTGAAATTTTGACAGATGATAAATATTCAAGTTGTGAAGACAACCCAAAAAGAATCACGTCAATTGGATCTGTAAAACTCGAGTTATAATAAAACCACCGACGAAAGGTAGTGCTGTCCAGAAACTCGACGAGTAAAACTTGTCTGGAACAAGTCGGACGAACAAGGCACAAAAGTTCCTTCAAACTACGAATTTTATTCAATAGAACATAAGAGGAACAGCCCCAAAGTCGTCTACCATGAGCTTTGGGTTCCCTTGCTTATATAACCAGCCCTAAGGCCAACCCAATATCAACTAGGACTTCAATCCTACTCAGATCACGAATCTTAACTTTCCATAACTGCTCAAGATTCTTCTATACGCAGATAGAAGCAATATTAAGACTTCCAAACACATTAGGAACATATCCCACATTCCTAAACAACTCAAATTCGTGACACCCACGAAATCCTAACATAACCAACTCGATACTTTCCATACCGAGCCATAACCGACTCCGCCGCAGCCAAAGTCATCAACCGGTATGATCCGATCCTTCCGACCAGATCTTTCCTTCCTTATAACATCTTCGGAACCATGTTGCCACGTCATGCACCGCATGCATACGTGCGAACACCTTCCTTCGACGTTCAGTAACATTCATATGCACTGCCCTTGATTCAATCATCCTGCGCGACCTCCTGATCAGCTCAACCACAGTTCCTCCCAAACTTGGTTGTTGGAACCTCATCTCCTCCCTGAGACTAGTCCAATGGATCCCGTCACCAGCCATGACTTGAACTCAAGCAACACCTGCACATGAATAAACAACCAATCCATACGAGCCCAAGTCCTCGACTTGACTCAAGTTAGTTCTGAACACAACACCTTACGTGAGAGCCTCACATAAGCATGTTGCAAAACCACAGTAACACGATATCATCCATATCATCCAAAACACACCAAAAACTTAGCAAATGAATACTAAGCAATCTTTCCAACAATATAGAGCAAGTACAAAACATTGCAAATGAAAAGCAGAAACACTGCGGTCAAGTTCCGGACCTTGCCAGAGCAACCCGGACCTTGAGCCGGAGCTAACAAAAGCTAGTAGAACCTAGCGCCGGAGCTTACCAAAACTAGTACAATGAAGCACCTGCCGGAGCTTACTAAAACTAGTAGATCCTAGCACCGGAGCTTACCAAAAACTAGTCAAAACTAGTCAACCTAAAACCGGAGCTAGACAGAATACGTCGGAGTTTAGCAAAAGCATTCCGGAGCTATCAAATATATGTCGGAGCTATCAAAGACATTCCGGAGCTAATAAAGGCATGCCGGAGCTAAAGATAAAGCTCACCGGAGCTAACCAAAGCTAGTCGGACCTTATCAAGAAGTCGGACCTAGCATCTAACGTAGCCGGAGCTACCCAAAACAAGCCGGACCTACCGTCGGACCTTGCTGTAGCTCAGAGCTAGAGTCAGACCTTGATAAAAAGGTTTTTTGGTGATATTCGAAACTTCTATCATCAAAGCCAAGTGTATTCACTACAAGCCAATGTATTCAGCACACATAGGTCTTACAATCTCCCCCTTGATGAATGCATTGGCAACACCATTTAAAATCCGAACATTGTCTTATTCACATAAAAGTTTTGAAAGCAATTTCTCCCCCTTTGTAAATCAAAAGTAAAATGAGAAGAAAAAGTTTCCCATATTATCTCTCCCCCTTTATTATCTCTCCTTATGCTCATATTCTCTTTCTCATCATGCTTATCTCTCCCCCTTTGACAATGTATTCAGCAAGTCATGAGCATGTAAACAAATTATCTCTCCCTCTTTAGTTGTTATGAGCATATTATAACATATTCATATAAACAAAGCTCATCCAAGTCATACTATCAAGTACTTTACATTATCACATCAATGAAATACATAAAGTAGTATAAGCCATGCTAGAAATCATATGTAATTTTCAATTTAAGCAAGTCATGATCTCACAAACTTAACTATTTCAAAACCTGAAAGCATGACACTAGTTGCTGCATTTTATTATTTTTCAAAGCATAAATTTAGATCATATGATATTTGCAAGAGATTATATGCGCATCTGACTTATTCTAACCAACCAAGCCAAGCCTATGTCATTTGACAATCAGAAGCTTAAGGACATGGTTTTAGTCATACACAACTTCTTCCAAGTTCATATCAAAGTGTAATGACAAGCCATCTCAAAAGAAGAAGTGCGATGCAAGCATATTCTCTTGATCTTTTCTCAATTTATATTTGTTCATAAAAACTCAACATGTGAGTTGATTACTTGATTAATTCTTTATGATTAAAAGCATTTGTGAGCATGCAACAAGTTCAAAACAGCAAGAAAGTTCGACCATGACCAGTTTTAGTGTAAGTAATTATTCCAATTACTAGACACGACAAAAACTACAAAATGTATAACACGAGTAATGTAGTAAGAACTTTCAGCATGTAAAAGGAATCACAAAGTCATATATGTATGAAATACTATGCTCATCTTATTTTAATTTCAGATTCACAAATAGACTTCCCAAGTTTCAAAAAACTCCCCCTCAATTTAAGCCATGAGGATGCATAACCCCTATTTCACTACGAATGAAACAAAAACGAGTAAAATCCAAAGGTTTTGTAAAAATGTCAGCCAATTGATGTTCGGCATCTACATGGTGAAGCACAATGTTTCCTTTTTCAATGTTATCTCGGAGAAAGTGATACCTAATATCAATGTGCTTAGTTCTAGAATGTTGCACGGGATTTTTGACAATGCAAATAGCACTAATGTTATCACAAAACAATGGAACACTATCTAGATCAACCCCATAGTCCTTAAAGTGTTTGAACAATCCAAAGAGTTTATGAGCAGGCACTAGCAGCAGCTACATATTCAGATTCAGCTGTGGATTGTGCAACTGAATTTTGTTTTCTAGAGGACCAAGCAACAAGAGAATTACCAAGAAAATGACAAGCACCAGAAGTACTTTTCCTATCAATCCTACAACCCCCAAAATCAGCATCCGAAAAAGCTTTCAAAGTAACAGTTGAGGAAGAAGGAAGAAAAATGCCAAATTATTGGGTTCCATGTAAGTACCTGAGAATCCTTTTGACGGCTTGACGATGTGAAACACGTGGGGAAGCTTGAAACCGTGCACAAAGACATACGCTGAATTGTATGTCCGGTCTTGATGCCGTGAGGTACAAAAGTGATCCGCTCATGCTTCTATATTCTTTTTGATCCACGGATTCACCATCCTCATCAAGTTCAAGTGTTGTTGCTGTTCCCATTGGTGTCCGAAGAGGCTTGCTTTTGTCCATGTTGAAGCGCCTTAGGAGGTTTTTGGTATACTTCGTTTGATGCACAAAGGTACCCTCCTTGGTTTGCTTGATTTGCAGCCCCAAAAAGTAAGTGAGTTCACCCATCATACTCATTTCAAATTTGGAACTCATCATTGCTGAAAACCTTGACACAAGATCATGAGAAGCCCAACCAAAGATAATATCATCCACATACACTTGAACGAATAATTAGTCATTGCCATGTTTAAGCACAAAAAGAGTTTTATCAACCTTGCCCATGGTAAACTCCTTTTCAAGTAAGAATGTTTTTAACCTATCATACCATGCTCTAGGGGCTTGTTTGAGACCGTATAAGGCTTTGGACAGTTTGTAAACATGATTAGGAAAATCTGGATTTTCAAAACTCGGTGGTTGTTTGACATAAACCTCCTCATCTATGTAGCCATTAAGAAAAGCACTTTTAACATCCATTTGATATAGCTTAAAACCTTTAGATGCTGCAAAAGCTAACAGAATTCTTATGGCTTCTAATCTAGCGACAGGAGCAAAAGTTTCATCAAAATCTAGACCTTCAACTCGAGTGAAACCTTGAGCAACCAACCTAGCCTTATTCCTAACCACAACCCCATCCTCACTTTGTTTATTTTTATATACCCATTTAATTCCAATTAAAGTGTGACCTTGAGGTGGAGGTACAAGTTTCCAAACATTATTTCTTTCAAAATTTTCTAACTCTTCTTGCATGGCAATAATCCAAGATTCATTAGTGAGTGCGTGTGATATATCTTTGGGTTCAAAAGAAGCAACAAAAGCAGAATGAGCATGAGAGTTTGGATCGCAAAACCTGGACCGTGTGACTCGTTCGTGCAAGCTTCCAATCATCTGTTGTGGGGGATGATCTTTGTAGAAACGTAGGGGAACAGATGTCTCACAAGCTTCTTCTTCATTAGGTTCATCGTAGATTGATGAGCTTGTGACTTGTGGACGATCAAGACCAGCATAGGTGATAGCCGGAGCTTGTTCAATGTCCAGAGCTGGACACGTGTCAACTTCGGAACTACTAGGCAGTATCACTGGCTCTTCTTCATCTTCGAAAATACCCTCCCCCTGAGGATACGAATCTGGTCCTGCAACACCGAAGCTAGTACCTGGGCTAGCTTCATCAAAAAACACTTCAGAAGTCTCCACAATTTTGTTAGTGTCAAGTAAAAGCACACGATAGCCTCTAGTATGAGATGGATAACCAAGAAACATGCCATCAATGGATCTAGGCTCAAATTTATCAAGATTACCATGTTTCTTAACAAAGCATTTGCAACCAAAGACCTGAAAGTGTGTAACACTAGGCCTATGTTCAAACCGGAGCTTATATGGCGTTTTACCTAGCTTAGCACGCAAGAAAACACTATTTGAGACATAACAAGCGGTTGCTAACGCATCAGCCCAAAATTTCCTAGGAGTTTGATATTCATCAAGCACAGTCCTAGCCATCTCAACTAAGGTTCTATTCTTTCTTTCTACAACACCGTTTTGTTGAGGTACATATGGTGAAGAGAATTGATGATCTATTCTATTTTCAGCACAAAAGTGATCAAAAGATTGATTTTTAAATTTAGTTCCATTATCACTTCTAATTGCTTTTAATGATCCTGGGTGATCAATTGATAATCTAAGAAATAAAGTTCTAAATTGACTAAAAACTTCATTCTTAGACGCCATAAAGTAAACCCAAAAGTATCTAGAATAATCATCAACGATAACAAGAACATACCATTTACCTCCGAAGGATTGAACACGTGAAGGTCCTATGGTGTCAAGATGCAAAAGTTGATATGGTTCAGTTGTCATGATCATTGTGAGAGGAGTATGTGAACCTGCAACCATCTTAGCATGTCTACAAGAAGAGCACACAATTTCTTTGTCCCCTTTAAGCTTAGATAGCTCACGTATGCGATCAAGAGCACTAACACGCGTTAGTACGTGACCAAGTCTACGATGCCAAAAATATAAGTCCTTTGAATTATTAGCAACTAGACACCTATGCTTAGAGAAAGACATATCAAAATCAGCTTTAAAAACTCTTCCAAACCGAGACATGTTAAAAATAAGCTCACTATTTGAACCTACAACTTTGCAGCAGTCTTTATTGAAAATAATTTCTAGATTTTCATCTAGCAATTGTGCAACAGAAAGCAAGTTGTATTTGTAGGATCGAAGAGCACGTGAAAAGCTACCAGAGGGGGGGGGGGTGAATGGTAGATTTAAAAATCTTACGCAGCGGAAACAATAAAACCCCAAACCCTTTCGGCAGAAAAACGATCTGTTAAAGAAATCGTGTATGTGACTAATCTAAACGTGTTTCACCGTGACAAAAGTGATAGATATCAGAGAGAATCAAGTCACGAAGACAACACAAAAAGAATTACTCAAATCCGTTGAGAAAAACTCAAGTTATGATCAAAAGATCAGGCTATGGTCAATCTGACCTACTCGAGAAAAACAGTTTCTGGAATGCTGAAAAGAAACTCGTGTAGAACAGAAAACACAAATCCAATGACCGTGAAGTTTTGACAAATGACAGACAATCAAGTTGTGAAGACAACTCAAAAAGAATCACGTCAATTGGATCTGTAAAACTCGAGTTATGATAAAACCACCGACGAAAGGTAGTGCTGTCCAGAAACTCGACGAGTAAAACTTGTCTGGAACAAGTCGGACGAACAAGGCACAAAAGTTCCTTCAAACTATGAATTTTATTCAATAGAACACAAGAGGAACAGCCCCAAAGTCGTCTCCCCAAACTTTGGCCTTCCCTTGCTTATATAACCAGCCCTTAGGCCATCCCAATACAACTAGGACTCTAATCCTAATCCGATCACAATCGGAACTTACCATAACTGCTCAAGATTCTTCTACACGCAGATAGAAGAAATCTTAAGACTTCCAAACACCTTAGGAACGTATCCCACATTCCTAAACAACTCAATTTCGTGACACACACGAAATCCTAACATAACCAACTCGATACTTCCCATACCGAGCCATAACCGACTCTGCCGCAGCCAAAGTCTTCAACCGATACGATCCGATCCTTCCGATCAGATCTTCCTTCCATAATCCGTCTCTAGAAGCATATTGCCACGTCATGCACCTCATGCATACGTGCGAACACCTTCCTTCGACCTTCATATGCACTGCCCTTGATTCAATCATCCTGCGCGACCTCCTGACCCGCTCAACCACAGTTCCTCCCGAACTTGGTTGTTGGAACCTCATCTCCTCCTGAGACTAGTCCAATGGATCCCATCACCAGCCATGACTTGAACTCAAGCAACACCTGCACATGAATAAACAACCAATCTATACGATCCCAAGTCCTCGACTTGACTCACGTTAGTTCCGAACACAACATCTTACGTGAGAACCTCACATAAGCATGTTGCAAAACCACAGTAGAAACGATATCAACCGTATCATCCAAAACGCACCAAAAACTTAGCAAATGAAAACTAAGCAATCTTTCCAATCAAGTAAAGCAAGTACGAGACATTGCAAATGCAAAGCAGAAGCACTGCGGTCGAGTTCCGGACCTTGCCAGAGCAACCCGGAGCTTGAGCCGGAGCTAACAAGAGCTAGTAGAACCTAGCGCCGGAGCTTACCAAAACTAGTAGATCCTGGATCCGGAGCTTATCAAAACTAGTAGATCCTGGATCCGGAGCTTATCAAAACTAGTAGATCCTGGATCCGGAGCTTATCAAAACTAGTAGATCCTGGATCCGGAGCTTATCAAAACTAGTCGGAACTAGTCAACCCAAAACCGGAGCTAGACAAAGTACGTCGGAGCTTAGCAAAAACATGTCGGAGCTATCAAGTATATGCCGGAGCTATCAAAGACATGCCGGAGCTAACAAAGACATGTCGGAGCTAAAGATAAAGCTCACCGGAGCTAACCAAAGCTAGTCGGACCTTACCAAGAAGCCGGACCTAGCATCAAACGTAACCGGAGCTACCCAAAGCAAGTCGGACCTATTGTCGGACCTTGCTGTAGCTCGGAGCTAGAGTCGGACCTTGATAAAAAGGTGTTTTGGTGATATTAAAAACTTTTATCATCAAAGCCAAGTGTATTCACTACAAGCCAATGTATTCAGCACACATAGGTCTTACAATCTCCCCCTTGATGAATGCATTGGCAACACCATTTAAAATTCCGAACATTGGCTTATTCACATAAAAGTTTTGAAAACAATTTCTCCCCTTTTGTAAAACAAACGTAAATGAAAATCTCTCCCCCTTTTGAAAATGAAAATGTCTCCCCCTTTATTATCTCTCCTTTTTTTGAATGTGTGAATAATCTCTCCCCCTTTGACAATGTATTCAGCAAGGTAAAAGAGAAATTTTAATTGTTATGAGATATAAACAAATTATCTCTCCTTCTTTAGTTGTTATGAGCATATTATAACATATACATATAAACAAAGCTCACCCAAGTCATACTATCAAGTAACTTACACTATCACATCAATGAGATACATAATGTAGTGTAAGCCATGCTAGAAAGCAAGTGTGATTTTCAATTTTAGCAGGTCATGATCTCACAATCAACTATTTCAAAACCTGAAAGCATGACATTTGTTGCTGCAGTTTATTATTTTCAAAGCATAAATTTAGATAATATGATATTTGCAAGAGATTATATGCTCATCTGCCTTATTCTAACCAACCAAGCCAAGCCTATGTCATTTGACAATCAGAAGCTTAAGGACATGGTTTTAGTCATACACAACTTCTTCCAAGTTCATATCTAAGTGCAATGACAAGCCATCTCGAAAGAAGAAGTGCGATGCATGCATATTCTCTTGATCTTTTCTCAATTTATATTTGTTCATAAAAACTCAACATGTGAGTTGATTACTTGATAAATTCTTAATGATTAAAAGCATTTGTGAGCATGCAACAAGTTCAAAACAGCAAGAAAGTTCGACCATGACCAGATTTAGTGTAAGTAATTATTCCAATTACTAGACGTGGCAAAAACTACAAAAAGTATAACACGAGTAATGTAGTAAGAACTTTCAGCATGTAAAAGGAATCACAAAGTCATATATGTATGAAATAATATGCTCATATTATTTTAATTTCAGATTCACACATAGACTTCCTAAGTTTCAAAAACTCACCCTCAATTTAAGCCATGAGGATGCATAACCCCTATTTCACTACGAATGTAACAAAAAGGAGTGAAATCCAAAGGTTTTGTAAAAATGTCAGCCAATTGTTGTTCGGTATCTACATGGTGAAGCACAATGTTTCCTTTTTCAACATTATCACGGAGAAAGTGATACCTAATGTCAATGTGCTTAGTTCTAGAATGTTGCACGGGGTTTTTAGCAATGCAAATAGCACTAGTGTTATCACAGAACAGTGGAACACTATCTAGATCAACCCCATAGTCCTTA
Source organism: Tuctoria greenei (assembly GCA_036927565.1). Classification (NCBI taxonomy): domain Eukaryota; kingdom Viridiplantae; phylum Streptophyta; class Magnoliopsida; order Poales; family Poaceae; genus Tuctoria; species Tuctoria greenei. The sequence goes on from JAYESD010000001.1 coordinate 206,181,062, forward strand.
AGTGTTTGAACAATCCAAAGAATTTGTGAACAAGCACTAGCAGCAGCTACATACTCAGATTCGGCTGTGGATTGTGCAACTGAACTTTGTTTTCTAGAGTACCAAGCAACAAGAGAATTACCAAGAAAATGACAAGCACCGGAAGTACTTTTCCTATCAATCCTACAACCCCCAAAATCAGCATCCGAAAAAGCTTTCAAAGAAACGATTGAGGAAGAAGGAAGAAAAATGCCAAATTCTTGAGTTCCATGTAAGTACCTGAGAATCCTTTTGACGGCTTGACGATGTGAAACACGTGGGGAAGCTTGAAACCGTGCACAAAGACATACACTGAATTGTATGTCCGGTCTTGATGCTGTAAGGTACAAAAGTGATCCGATCATACTTCTATATTCTTTTTGATCCACGGATTCACCATCTTCATCAAGTTCAAGTGTTGTTGCTGTTCCCATTGGTGTCCGAAGAGGCTTGCTTTTTTCCATGTTGAAGCGCCTTAGGAGATCTTTGGTATACTTTGTTTGATGCACAAAGGTACCCTCCTTGGTTTGCTTGATTTGCAGCCCCAAAAAGTAAGTGAGTTCACCCATCATACTCATTTCAAATTCGGAACTCATCATTGCTGAAAACTTGGACACAAGATCATGAGAAGCACAACCAAAGATAATATCATCCACATACACTTGAACGAATAATGAGTCATTGCCATGTTTAAGCACAAAAAGAGTTTTATCAGCCTTTCCCATTGTAAACCCCTTTTCAAGTAAGAATGTTTTTAACCTATCATACCATGCTCTAGGGGCTTGTTTGAGACCATATAAGGCTTTGGACAGTTTGTAAACATGATTAGGAAAATCTGGATTTTCAAAACCTGGTGGTTGTTTGACATAAACCTCCTCATCTATGTAGCCATTAAGAAAAGCACTTTTAACATCCATTTGATATAGCTTAAAACCTTTAGATGCTGCGAAAGCTAACAAAATTCTTATGGCTTCTAATCTAGCGACAGGAGCAAAAGTTTCATCAAAATCTAGACCTTCAACTTGAGTGAAACCTTGAGCAACCAACCTAGCCTTATTCCTAATCACAACCCCATCCTCACTTTGTTTATTTTTATATACCCATTTAGTTCCAATTAAAGTGTGTCCTTGAGGTGGAGGTACAAGTTTCCAAACATTATTTCTTTCAAAATTTTCTAACTCTTCTTGCATGGCAATAATCCAAGATTCATTAGTGAGTGCGTGTGATATATCTTTGGGTTCAAAAGAAGCAACAAAAGCAGAATGAGCATGAGAGTTTGGATCGCAAAACCTGGACCGTGTGACTCGTTCATGCAAGCTTCCAATCATCTGTTGTGGGGGATGATCTTTGTAAAAACGTAGGGGAACAGATGTCTCACAAGCTTGTTTTTTATTAGGTTCATTGTAGATTGATGAGCTTGTGATTTGTGGCGATCAGGACCAGCAGAGGTGACAGCCGGAGCTTGTTCAATGTCCGGAGCTGGACACGTGTCAACTTCGGAACTACCAGGCAGTATCACCGGCTCTTCTTCATCTTCGAAAATACCCTCCCCCTGAGAATATGAATCTGGTCCTGCAACACCGGAGCTAGTACCTGGGCTAGCTTCATCAAAAGACACTTCACAAGTCTCCACAATTTTGTTAGTGTCAAGTAAAAGCACACGGTAGCCTCTAGTATGAGATGGATAACCAAGAAACATGCCATCATTGGATCTAGGTTAAAATTTATCAAGATTACCATGTTTCTTAACAAAGCATTTGCAACCAAAGACCCGAAAGTGTGTAACACTAGGCCTATGTCCAAACCGGAGCTCATATGGTGTTTTACCTAGCTTAGCACGCAAGAAAACACGATTTGAGACATAACAAGCGGTTGCTAATGCATCAGCCCAAAATTTCCTAGGGGTTTGATATTCATCAAGCATAGTCCTAGCCATCTCAACTAGGGTTCTGTTCTTTCTTTCTACAACACCGTTTTGTTGAGGTACATATGGTGAAGAAAATTGATGATCTATTCTATTTTCAGCACAAAAGTGATCAAAGAATTGATTTTTAAATTCAGTTCCATTATCACTTCTAATTGCTTTTAATGATTCTGGGTGATCAATTGATAATCTAAGAAATAAAGTTCTAAAGTGACTAAAGACTTCATTCTTAGACGCCATAAAATACACCCAAGAATATCTAGAATAATCATCAACAATAACAAGAGCATACCATTTACCTCCGAAGGATTGAACACGTGAAGGTCCTACGGTGTCAAGATGCAAAAGTTGACATGGTTCAGTTGTCATGATCATTGTGAGAGGAGTATGTGAACCTGCAACCATCTTAGCATGTCTACAAGAAGAGCACACAATTTCTTTGTCCCTTTTAAGCTTAGGCAGCCCACGTATGCGATCAAGAGCACTAACACGCGTTAGGTGATCAAAGCCTACGTGACCAAGTCTACGATGCCAAAAATATAAGTCCTTTGAATCATTAGCAACTAGACACCTATGCTTAGAAGAAGACATATCAAAATCAGCTTTAAAAACTCTTCCAAACCGAGACATGTCAAAAATAAGCTCACGTTTTGAATCTACAACTTTGCAGCAGTTTTTATTGAAAGTAATTTCTAGATTTTCATCTAGCAATTGTGAAACAGAAAGCAAGTTATATTTCAAAATTTTGACAAGTGCCACATCCTTCAAAGTGTAGTGATCATTTACTCTAACCGAACCCTTAGCAATTATAGGAGTTGAAGAATTATCGGCAAAAGTAACATTCTCTACACGTGACACAAAGGTGAGGGAGGAGAACCAATCTTTGTTACCGGTCATGTGGCGTGAGCAACCTGAATCCACAATCCAAATATTCTCCTTCCTCAAGCGTGTAACCTACATAGAAGCACAATACGCCGATGACTCAATACTGGGGTTAGTCAAAAGGCATTTAGGAATCCAGTACTGAGTCACGCGACGTGCACCAGGAAAAACACGCGAATGCTGAGATAAAACAGCAGGTTTATGAGTCAAAGGTTGAGGTTTTCTGTTCTTAACAGTTGATTTAGATGTTGTTACTTGTTTAGAGTGAAAACTGGTAGCTCCGGAGGTAAAAGCAGAAGGTCCGGAGGCAAAAACTGAAGCTCCAGAGGGAACAACAGAAGATCCGGTAGCTCTCGGAGCTATTGGAACTATCGGAGCTGCTTTTGCGGATTTCTTACCAGAAGGTCTGGAAGCTACCTTCTCAAATTTCTGACTCACTAGAGCAGGTTGTGTTTTTCTAATTGCATGAAAGTTATAAGATCTAGCAATTTTTCTTTCCTTTTTCTGTTGTTTAGCTAGTCTATAACAAAAATCTATGAAATGACCATCTCTACCACAGAAGGTACAATGAAATTTAACTTTGTGTTCATGTCTAGATGAAAAAGCAATATTTTTATTTGAAACCGAATGAGGCAACACTCCTGCAGATTTGAAAACCACTTCTTTTTGTTTAGGAACTGTTTGAATCAAACCACTTCCTAATGACCTTACAATTTTAGGTGGATGTGCCTTAGCATGAACATGAGAATCAAAACCTAAACCAGTTTTATCTTTGCTAGACTTGGAAGAATTCAGCAGCAAGTTTAGATTCTTATCCCCATTACAAAACCGACCTAGTGTCCTATTCATGTCATCAAGTTTCTTGGACAAGTCTAGGCAGTTTTCACATGAAGTTTTTCCTTTTAGTTTGCAATTGGAACAAAATTTAACTTCATGAGAACGTAAAGCATTGTTCAACATAAAAATTTCATTCATAGCATCTTGCAGTTTCTTATCAAGATTTTCACATGCAGAACAATGCAAGTCAATTGTAGAACAGCTAGCATCCTTCAAGTTTTTATCATTAAGTGCAGCAAGCTCTTTGTTCTTTTTAATTTCTTCATCAAGTTTATCTAGAGTGGAGGAGTGTGCACTTCTTAATGTGGACAATTGTTCATAGATTAAGTCACACGAGGGACATGCATCATCACTAGGAATCAAAGTTTTTAAACGGTTAATTTCAGATTCTAGTGATTCAATTTTAGCAGCACTATCCCTAAGCTTTTTGTCCTTTTTCTTGACAATAATAGTTGCACGAGAAATAGCATCACACATTTCATTGCAGGTAGCACATACCTCATCATCTTCACTGTTGTGTTCTGCTTCCTCCTGACTTGATCTTGATCTTGCTTTGCCCGCCATGAAGCATAAGTTGGCCAGATCATCATTATCTTCATCACTTTCAAAGTCTACATCACTTGAACTGAGCTCTTGAAGCGCGGTGATGAAGCTGTTGATCATCTTGCGTCCTATGGTACCTTTCTTCTTCTTGTTGGAATTTCCAGAGGAGGTCCGGATCTTGATTTGTTTTTCTTCCCGGGTGGTCGGACCTGAAAGGTTAGGGCATTCTGTACGAAAGTGTCCTGTTTTACCACATTCAAAACAGCGTTGAGGTCCGGAGCTTCCTCTCCTTCTAGTTCTTACATTTTGCAATGCTTTTGAGAATCTAGTAGAGATGAGTGCCAACTCCTCTTCTGGAATTTCTTCGATCTGCTCCAGGGATAGTGAGGACAATAAAGCAAGAGTATTGCAGGATGATGATTGGCCGGAGCTAGACATATCACGTTGTGAGACAAATGCAATAGACTTGTTTGGGTTCTTACGTGCTAGGATGTCAATTTCATGAGTTTTTAGTTTAGAATAAAGTACATCTAATGTAAGAGAACTCATGACAGTTGATTCACGAATAGATGTTACTTTCATCTCCCAAATTGTCATGTCTAATGCACTAAGAAGTTGTCTAGCATTCTCAGCATCAGAAAAATTTACATTGACACTACGTAAGTTGCTGAGAATTTTATTGAAACGAGCAAAGAGGTCATCGATCGACTCACCTGGTTGCATCTCAAAATGCATATATTCTTTCTTGAACATATCTTGTTTTACCTCCTTGATTGTGTTGGAGCCTTCATGATAATCACAGAGAGCTCTCCAAACGTCGTATGCTGATCGGAGGTGCGCGACACGATCAAAGTCGCTTTGAGTGAGTCCTTGGATGATCAAGTTTCGGGCTTTGTTGTTGTTGTCGACGTCCCGGAGGTTCGTGGCCGTGACTTGATCATTGTGTGGCACTTCATAAGGCTTATACACCTTCTCCCATATTGCAAAGCCTTGTGCCTGGATAAAAGCCTCCATGCGTGCCTTCCAAACCTGAAAATCAATACCAGCAAACACACAAGGTTTGACAGAGTACTTCTCCATGATGATTAGTCAAAAACACGTGCAAATCACAAAGATTAGAGCACCGTGGCTCTGATACCAATTGTAGGATCGAAGAGCACGTGAAAAGCTACCAGAGGGGAGGGGGTGAATGGTAGATTTAAAAATCTTACGCAGCGGAAACAATAAAACCCCAAACCCTTTCGGCAGAAAAACGATCTGTTAAAGAAATCGTGTATGTGACTAATCTAAACGTGTTTCACCGTGACAAAAGTGATAGATATCAGAGAGAATCAAGTCACGAAGACAACACAAAAAGAATTACTCAAATCCGTTGAGAAAAACTCAAGTTATGATCAAAAGATCAGGCTATGGTCAATCTGACATACTCGAGAAAAACAGTTTCTGGAATGCTGAAAAGAAACTCGTGTAGAACAGAAACCACAAATCCAATGACCGTGAACTTTTGACAAATGACAGACAATCAAGTTGTGAAGACAACCCAAAAAGAATCACGTCAATTGGATCTGTAAAACTCGAGTTATGATAAAACCACCGACGAAAGGTAGTGCTGTCCAGAAACTCGACGAGTAAAACTTGTCTGGAACAAGTCGGACGAACAAGGCACAAAAGTTCCTTCAAACTATGAATTTTATTCAATAGAACACAAGAGGAACAGCCCCAAAGTCATCTCCCCGAACTTTGGCCTTCCCTTGCTTATATAACCAGCCCTTAGGCCATCCCAATACAACTAGGACTCTAATCCTAATCCGATCACAATCGGAACTTACCATAACTGCTCAAGATTCTTCTACACGCAGATAGAAGAAATCTTAAGACTTCCAAACACCTTAGGAACGTATCCCACATTCCTAAACAACTCAATTTCGTGACACACACGAAATCCTAACATAACCAACTCGATACTTCCCATACCGAGCCATAACCGACTCTACCGCAGCCAAAGTCTTCAACCGATACGATCCGATCCTTCCGATCAGATCTTCCTTCCATAATCCGTCTCTAGAAGCATATTGCCACGTCATGCACCTCATGCACACGTGCGAACACCTTCCTTCGACCTTCATATGCACTGCCCTTGATTCAATCATCCTGCGCGACCTCCTGACCCGCTCAACCACAGTTCCTCCCGAACTTGGTTGTTGGAACCTCATCTCCTCCTGAGACTAGTCCAATGGATCCCGTCACCAGCCATGACTTGAACTCAAGCAACACCTGCACATGAATAAACAACCAATCTATACGAGCCCAAGTCCTCGACTTGACTCACGTTAGTTCCGAACACAACACCTTACGTGAGAACCTCACATAAGCATGTTGCAAAACCACAGTAGAAACGATATCAACCGTATCATCCAAAACGCACCAAAAACTTAGCAAATGAAAACTAAGCAATCTTTCCAATCAAGTAAAGCAAGTACGAGACATTGCAAATGCAAAGCAGAAGCACTGCGGTCAAGTTCCGGACCTTGCCAGAGCAACCCGGAGCTTGAGCCGGAGCTAACAAGTGCTAGTAGAACCTAGCGCCGGAGCTTACCAAAACTAGTAGATCCTGGATCCGGAGCTTATCAAAACTAGTAGATCCTGGATCCGGAGCTTATCAAAACTAGTAGATCCTGGATCCGGAGCTTATCAAAACTAGTAGATCCTGGATCCGGAGCTTATCAAAACTAGTCGGAACTAGTCAACCCAAAACCGGAGCTAGACAAAGTACGTCGGAGCTTAGCAAAAACATGTCGGAGCTATCAAGTATATGCCGGAGCTATCAAAGACATGCCGGAGCTAACAAGGACATGTCGGAGCTAAAGATAAAGCTCACCGGAGCTAACCAAAGCTAGTCGGACCTTACCAAGAAGCCGGACCTAGCATCAAACGTAACCGGAGCTACCCAAAGCAAGCTGGACCTATTGTCGGACCTTTCTGTAGCTCGGAGCTAGAGTCGGACCTTGATAAAAAGGTGTTTTGGTGATATTAAAAACTTTTATCATCAAAGCCAAGTGTATTCACTACAAGCCAATGTATTCAGCACACATAGGTCTTACAGTATTTCAAATTTTTGACAAGTGCCACATCCTTCAAAGTTTAGTGATCATTTACTCCAACCGAACCCTTAGCAATTATAGGAGTTGAAGAATTATCGGCAAAAGTAACATTCTCTACACGTGACACAAAAGAGAGGGAGGAGAACCAATCTTTGTTACCGGTCATGTGGCGTGAGCAACCTGAATCCATAATCCAAATGTTCTCCTTCCTCAAACGTGTAACCTACATAGAAGCACAATACGTCGATGACTCAATACTGGGGTTAGTCAAAAGGCATTTAGGTATCCAGTACTGAGTCACATGACGTGCAGCAGGAAAAACACGCGAAAGCTGAGATAAAATAGCTGGTTTATGAGTCATAGTTTGAGATTTTTAATTCTTAACTACTGACCTATAAGGTGTTACTTGTGTAGCACAAAAATCAGTAGCTCCGGAGGCAAAAACAGAAGGTCCGGAGGCAAACTTTGAATGTTTTTGACTCAAAACAGCAGGTTGTACATTCGGTTCAATGTGTGCAGCAAATTTCGCATGAAAGTTATGAGATCTAGCAGCCATTCTTTCCCTTTTCTGTTGTTTAGCTAGTCTATAACAAAAATCTATGACATGACCATCTCTACCACAGAAGGTACAATGAAATTTAACTTTGTGTTCATGTCTAGATGAGCAAGCAATATTTTTATTTGAAACCGAATGAGGCAACACTCCTGCAGATTTGAAAACTACTCCTTTTTGTTTAGGAACCGTTTGAATCAAACCACTTCCTAATGACTTTACTATTTTAGGTGGATGTGCCTTAGCATGAGCATGAGAATCAAAACCTAAACCAGTTTTATTATTGCAAGACTTGGAAGAATTCAGCAGCAAGTTTAGGTTCTTATTCCCATTACAAAACCGATCTAATGTCCTATGCATGCCATCAAGTTTATTGGACAGATCAAGGCAATTTTCACATGAAGTTTTTCCTTTTAGTTTGCAATTTGAACAAAATTTAACTTCATGAGAACGTAAAACATTGTTCAATATAGAAATTTCATTCATAGCATCTTGTAGTTTCTTATCAAGATCATCACAAGTAGAACAATGCAAATCAATTGTAGAACAGCTAGCATCTTTCAAGTTTTTATCATTAAGTGCAGCAAACTCTTTGTTCTTTTCAATTTCTAACTCAAGTTTATCAAGTGTGAGGTGTGCACACTTCTTAATGTGAACAATTGTTCATATATTAAATCACATGAGGAACATGCATCATCACTAGAATCAAAGTTTTTAAACAGTTGATTTCAGATTCTAGTGATTAAATTTTAGCAGCACTATCCCTAAGCTTTTTGTCCTTTTTCTTAACAATAATAGTGGCATGAGAAATAGCATCACACATTTCTTCGCAAGTAGTACATACCTCTTCATTATCACTGTTGTGTTCTGCCTCCTCCATACTTGATCTTGACTTGCCCGCCATAAAGCACAAGTTTGCCAAATCATCTTCATCTTCATCACTTCCAATGTCCACGTCACTTGAACTGAACTCTTCAAGCGCGGTGATGAAACTGTTGATCGTCTTGCGTCCTATGGTACCTTTCTTCTTCTTGTTGGAATTTCCGGAGGAGGTCCGGACCTTGCTTTGTTTTTCTTCTCGGGTGGTCGGACCTGAAAGTTTAGGGCATTCTGTACGAAAGTGTCCTGTTTTACAACATTCAAAACAGCGTTGAGGTCCGGAGCTTCCTCTCCTTCTAGTTCTCACATTTTGCAATGCTTTTGAGAATATAGTAGAGATGAGTGCCAACTCCTCTTCTGGAAATTCTTCGATCTGCTCCAGGGTTAGTGAGGAAAACAAAGAAAGAGTATTGCAAGATGATGATTAGCCGGAGCTAGACATATCACGTTGTGAAACAAATGCAATAGACTTATTTGGGTTCTTACGTGCTAGTATGTCAATTTCATGAGTTTTTAGTTTAGAATAGAGTACATCTAATGTAAGAGAACTCATGACAGTAGATTCACGAATAGATGTTACTTTCATCTCCCAAATTGACATGTCTAACGCACTAAGAAGTTGCCTAGCATTCTCAGCATCAGAAAAATTTACATTGACACTACGTAAGTTGCTGAGAATTTTATTGAAACGAGCAAAAAGGTCATCGATAGACTCACCTGGTTGCATCTCAAAACGCATATATTCCTTTTTGAACATATCTTGTTTTACCTCCTTGATTGTGTTGGAGCCTTTATGGTAATCTAAGAGAGCTCTCCAAACATCGTATGCTGATCAGAGGTGCGCGACACGATCAAAGTCGCTTTGAGTGAGTCCTTGGATGATCAAGTTTCGGGCTTTGTTGTTGTTGTTGACGTCCCATAGGTTTGTGGCCGTGACTTGATCATTGGGTGGCACTTCATAAGGCTTATACACCTTCTCCCATATTGCAAAGCCTTGTGCCTGGATGAAAGCCTCCATGCGTGGCTTCCAAACCTGGAAATCAGTACCAGCAAACACACAAGGTTTGGCGGAGTACTTCTCCATGATGATTAGTCAAAAACACGTGCAAATCTCAAAGATTAGAGCACCGTGGCTCTGATACCAATTGTAGGATCGAAGAGCATGTGAAAAGCTACCATAGGGGGGGTGAATGGTAGATTTAAAAATCTTACGCAGCGGAAACAATTAAACCCCAAACCCTTTCGGCAGAAAAATGATCTGTTAAAGAAATCACGCGTGAGAATAATATAAACGTGTTTCACCATGACAAAGTGATGGATATCAGAGAGAATCAAGTCACGAAGACAACACAAAAAGAATCACTCAAATCCGTCGTTAAAAACTCAAGTTATGATCAAAAGATCAATCACAGGTTAAACTGCCCTTCCCGAGGAAAAACAGTTCTGGAACGCTGTAAAGAAACTCGTGTAGATCATAAACCACAAATCCAATGACCGTGAAATTTTGAAAGATGATAGATAATCAAGTTTTGAAGACAACCCAAAAAGAATCACGTCAATTGGATTTGTAAAACTCGAGTTATGATGAAACCACCGACGAAAGGTAGTGCTGTCTAGAAACTCGACGAGTAAAACTTGTCTGGAACATGTCGGACGAACAAGGCACAAAAGTTCCTTCAAACTACGAATTTTATTCAATAGAACATAAGAGGAACAGCCCCAAAGTCGTCTACCACTAGCTCTGGGTTCCCTTGCTTATATAACCAGCCCTTAGGCCAACCCAATATCAACTAGGACTCCAATCCTACTCAGATCACGAATCCTAACTTTCCATAACTGCTCAAGATTCTTCTATACGTAGATAGAAGCAATCTTAAGACTTCCAAACACCTTAGGAACGTATCCCACATTCCTAAACAACTCAAATTTGTGACACCCACGAAATCCTAACATAACCAACTCGATACTTTCCATACCGAGCCATAAGCGACTCCGCCGCAGCCAAAGTCATCAACCGGTACGATCCGATCCTTCCGACCAGATCTTTCCTTCCTTATCCCATCTTCGGAACCATGTTGCCACGTCATGCACCGCATGCATAAGTGCGAACACCTTCCTTCGACGTTTAATAACATTCATATGCACTGCCCTTGATTCAGTCATCCTGCGCGACCTCCTGATCAGCTCAACCACAGTTCCTCCCGAACTTGGTTGTTGGAACCTCATCTCCTCCCTGAGACTAGTCCAATGGATCCCGTCACCAGCCATGACTTGAACTCAAGCAGCACCTGTACATGAATAAACAACCAATCCATACGAGCCCAAGTCCTCGACTTGACTCAAGTTAGTTCCGAACACAACACCTTACGTGAGAGCCTCACATAAGCATGTTGCAAAACCACAGTAACACGATATCATCCATATCATCCAAAACGCACCAAAAACTTAGCAAATGAATACTAAGCAATCTTTCCAACAATGTAAAGCAAGTACAAAACATTGCAAATGAAAAGCAGAAGCACTGCGGTCAAGTTCCGGACCTTGCCAGAGCAACCCGGACCTTGAGCCGGAGCTAACAAAAGCTTGTAGAACCTAGCGCCGGAGCTTACCAAAACTAGTACAATGAAGCACCTGCCGGAGCTTACCAAAACTAGTAGATCCTAGCACCGGAGCTTACCAAAAACTAGTCAAAACTAGTCAACCCAAAACCGGAGCTAGACAGAATACGTCGGAGTTTAGCAAAAGCATTATGGAGCTATCAAATATCTGTCGGAGCTATCAAAGGCATGCTGGAGCTAATAAAGGCATGCCGGAGCTAAAGATAAAGCTCACCGGAGCTAACCAAAGCTAGTCGGACCTTATCAAGAAGTCGGACCTAGCATCTAACGTAGCCGGAGCTACCCAAAACAAGCTGGACCTACCGTCGGACCTTGCTGTAGCTCAGAGCTAGAGTTGGACCTTGATAAAAAGGTGTTTTGGTGATATTCGAAACTTTTATCATCAAAGCCAAGTGTATTCACTACAAGCCAATGTATTCAGCACACATAGGTCTTACATCTAGAATCAAACAGTATAGTAGCGGGGTTGGAGTTCGCGAGAAACATACCAATCACAACATCTTCAGCATGCTGAGCTTCTTCTGCAGATCCATGTTTCACCTTGCCACGAGCGAAATTCTGTGGTCCACGGTTGCCTTGAGCTGTTCCTCCATTGGGCCTTGGATTCTGCCTTGGAACATTGTTCATCTGACCCTGACCTGACCTTGGGCATCGATTAGCCAGTTGTCCTGTCTGATCACAAGCATAGCAAGTCTTTCCACTAGTGGCACCAACAAAGTTAGGGCGAGGCTGGTTTTGAGCATAAGCAGGCATATTTGGGATTGGTGTAGGCGACATAGGCAAGCAAGGTGCTTGCATGGGCAGAAATTGCTGCATTGGCTGTTGCGGTCGCAGTGGATAAGCAGGGTGATAAGAAGTAGCAGACGAGTTGTAATATGGTGCAGCAGGTGGTGCAAGCAAGGACACACATTTTTTCCTGGCGGCTGTCCCTAATATGGTATCTTCTTCTTGTGATGTAGCTCCATCTCCCTAATCTTGTTCTCAACCACAATGGCCTTGTCAACCAGCTTATGGAAGTTTGCATAGTCAACATTGAGCAACTAAACTTGAATTTCATTGTTGAGACCCCTCATGAACAAATATTGCTTCTTGCTGTCAGTGCTAATGTCCTCTAGAGCATATTGAGATAGTTGAGTGAATTTATTGAGGTATTCACTCACATTCATTCTTCTTTTCCTGAGGTTTTCAAATTCTTGCCTTCTCAGTATCATGACTCCCTCTGGTACATACTGAGAGCGTAACTTCTCCTTAAATTCATCCCAGGTGATTCTATCTTGATTTTCATGGGCATTGTAAAGGGATTCCCACTAGCCTGCAGCAGCTCCAATCAACTGGTGTGAGGCGAAACCTTCTCTCTGTTGCTGCACTGAACAATAGCAAGTTTCTTCTCAACAGACTTCAGCCAATCATCAGCTTCCATAGGATCTGTGGCTTGAGCAAAGGTAGGCGGCCTGGTTCTCATAAAATCTCCCAAACGGTTGTGGGGTGGCTGGTGTGGTGGTGGCGGCGACATGTGGGGCTGGTTATTGTTGCCACCTTGCAGCTGTCCCATAGTCTGTATCATGGTCTCCATGAGCTGGTTCTGCATGGCCAATAGCTGCTCAAGGTTGATAGCTCCCCAGACAGGTCCTTGGTTGTTCTGAGGTGTTTCATTGCTCTCTTTCTCACCATTGGCATTCCTCTGGTTACGATTCCTTGACATCTGTTGGTGAAAGAATAGTAGATAAGAAAGAATTTAAAATTTGAAAATAAACGCCCCAACTATATGCATCAAGGTATATGTAACTAAGCAACTCCTTTATTAATTCTAATAACCCTATTAGAGGATGTGGACAAGCATCCCACAACTCTCTACTACGTGCGGAGGTGGACAAAATGCTAAGCGCCCCACAACTCGCACCAACCACACAAGCACAAGCACAAACCAAAAGAATTTAGTACACCACACTAAACATGACTAAAACAGTCTAAATGCTTTTCTAACTTCTAGACAGAAGACCTAGACTTAATTATGTGAACTGTGGCTGTCCTAGCTGTGAGGCGGCGAAGGCGACGGTGGCGATGAGGCATACATGAGCGCACACCAAGGTGAGTTGGCCATCCATGTAGGCGCTGGAGAGGTAGCTACACCATTGATTTCCACAGTGGCACAAACTTCCTCTTGCTTTTCCATGATAAACAGTTTCTTACGAAGGTGACAGATCTCTTTCATAGCATCAGCATAGCGATTTCCCAAATTCACCAATACCTCCCGAGATCTGTCAATGGCACGAGAACTGACTTGAACTCCATCTTGTGGCCTTAAGACTTCCCTCGTTCCCTTCTTGCGTTGTGGGTGTAGTGCAAAGCTAGTATCTCCAACTTGCTCCCGATAGAAGTGGCACAATCCAGTAAGTGCATCCCAAGCAACATAATCAATAGCTTGCTCCTTGGTGCTTCTCCATGTGGACGCAAAGTGTCGGGTGACCACCTCATCTCTAGCAAGAACAATAACTTGAGCCCTACATTCATCCTGTCCATGACGAGAAATCCTCTTGACATAGTACTCTGGGTGCATCTTGCATAGATCAAGGAACTCCTTCAATTGCTTGGCCGCAAATCCTCTATGAGTGCCATCAGAACAGAATTCTTGGGCATCACGGTAAATTATGCATTTATCCTCCTTCCTAGCTTCACTTGGCTGCGATGCGTTCCCTTGAGCGTCAGGTACCTCCTCTTGTGCAGCAGGTTCATCTCTTGTGGTTCTTCCTCATCTTGGGCTTCATCTTCATTCTCCTAATGTGCTTCACCTTCCTTTTCTTCACTATCATAGCATTCCACCGTTTCAAGGTCTTCCTCCTCCTCATCATCATAGGACTCCACCATTTCAGGATCTTCCTCCGTTGTGTTGGAGTGTTCATGCTCAACTTCCTTGGTTGGAGAATTCACTTCTTCCTCCTCTTGGGCTGGTTTCATCCTCGGCTCCTTGCGAGGCCTAAGCTTGCTTCCAAGTGGTGGCAATCGAGCTCTCTTGCGGGCTGTCGTTTTGGTGTGAGCCATCTACATGAAAATATGAGAACAATAGAGAAAAACACAAATATCAGTTCAAAATTGCAGCATCCATAAATTTAGATGAGAGGATGTGCATTTGCTCAAAAAGATGCAAAGTCAGCAAAAATTGCAGTAGCAGCAAAAACAAAAAATTTCCCCACTTTATATAGCTAGTGGAAGGCAAAATAGTGCAAAACAAGCTAATTTTGAATAGAAAGAAGTCCTAAGTGGTTTGTGGTGTCCATTCTACCTATACATGCGTCCTACGGTCAAACATGGCTCTGATACCAATTTGTGACACCCAGTCCGAAAATGAACCAAGCGTAATGCATATGTTTGCCCAGGATGTTTAACACATATACACAAGTGATTCACAATTGATAAACAGATTATAAACCATGTCTCAAATAATAACACTTATAATAGTACCTTATTACAAACCAAATAGTCTTGAATACAAGCTCTAATGAAACTGCAACAGAAAAACTAAACACTAACGGATCCAAACTGCACAGGCAAGTTTGACGGCTAAACACACGCCTAGAACTCCTCAAAGACCTCTTGGTACTCCACCTGGTCGCCTGTGTCTGGATTTGGTGGGGGGAAAGCAAGGGTGAGAACATATCGTACTCAGCAAGTGTGGGAAAGTATGACATGTAGCTTAAACAAGGAACTATAATGAACAATGGCTAATTGCATAAAAGTACATTCAAAACAATTGAAAATGCATTAATATGATCATTAAGTGCGGTCCTTCCCAAAATAACCCATGTAACATCAATTCCAACTTATATAACCAATTCCAGCAATAATAAACCATATTCTACTCATAACTGCTCATTTATCTCAAATTCTTCAATTCCATGTACCAAAGTCAATTAATTAACCAATACCAGTTCCTAATTCAATTCTAGTCATTAAACCAAGTTAAAGTCCAAATTCTAATCATGTAAGGGTCCGTGTTGCTCATGTTTGGGAGCACGACTATCATGACAGTTTTAGACACACTTTACAGAGGTGTACCACATTACCCACAAGTTCATGATTTCATTAGCTTTCGATGACTAAGGAATCTCAATTATGTCGTCTCACACTTCAGTAGTTGTGTGGCCAAGAGATCACAAAATAGCCTTTACAATGTGATTACTAGTATATTTAGACCCCACTGAGGTTTCACCAGTGGTGATGTCTCTAACTGAGCACATCCAACCAACGGCCCCCTCTTCAGCCTTTCGGATCCCAGGGTAGTCCCACAAATCTATACAAACCCAATCCAACTAACCCTTCCTAGTAAGCTAAGCCACACTTATAATTGGCCCTGTGGTGGCACTATAAATCCTGGATGGTCACTCTACAAACTAGTCCTTAGATCTAAAGCAAGCAAAACCACCAAAACAGTCCAACCCATTCCACATTACCCACTTGCTTAGATCTCTAGACACCATGTCGCTAAAGGGTCATTAATATCAATTCTTATCATTCATATGTTCAATAGTTCCCAATTGAGCAATTTGATTGTTTCTCAAACCCAATTGAGCATTGCGAAGCAAAAAGTGCAAAATACCCTTCTCGACTCTCTACATAGTGTTCAAGCGACAAGGGTGGTCATACAAAACCAGTAAACTCCTACAGTTGGGGTTTCCCATCAATTTCCACACAAGCATGCAATTTTGCAAACAAAACCTTTAAAACAGGATCAATATGGTCAAGGACACTTGCCTTGCTCCTGAGCCTAATTTGGATCGAAGGCTTCGAAACTCTGGTTCTGCATGTCCTCGAAAGCACTCTCTAGAGCAACACCTTCTACTTCAAGCAAAAAACATGCAAATCACACAGTTCAATTAAATAATGCTCATATAGTACTCAATATGCCATGATATGCATGATTAATGCAATTGTGAGGTAAAACTTGTTAATGAGTTGCTATTAATGTTTACTAACTAGTCACAATAGTTTCTAACAAGTTTGAACAAGTTTGGAATTGATTTGAGGTGATTTGGAATTAATTCAGCGCATTCCAGATTTAGATACCGGATTAGTCCGGTTTCAGGGGCCGGACTAGTCCGCCCTAGACAGAACTACAATTTAGGATTTTCTTAATCTGTGAGAATTGGGGTTGAATTTGTATGAAAACTTAAAGTAGAGGGTGTACCACATGTTTAGAGATCCAAGGATCAAGATTTGGGCGTGAGACTTGAATCTTGGTGATTAGGGATGATGAAGATGAGTTTATGAAGCTTTGGTGATGAAATTCGTTAATTCGTCAAAAGGTCGATGAAGATCGATCCTGGTTTACCCTTCTCCCTCTTCTCCTCCTTCTCCTTGCTTCTGGACTTGATCTTGATGTCGACAACAAGGCAAAAGTGGCAGCAAGGTGTTTTTAATTGGGGTGGAGAGGGGTGGGGTATTCGGTTGCTTATATAGCGGTGGAGAGTTAGGGTTTTGGGGTGAATTCCAAGTGGAATTCGCTGGGGGACGTGTAAGGGCCGAGGTGGGGTCCACTTGGGCTCCTCTGAGGTTGGGCACGAAGTTCTTGGTCCCAATTAAGACAATTATCCAATAACCAATCGTGAAAGAATAATAGAATCCGAGTTGAATTTAGTAGGCCGGACTAGTCCACATGGTTGGCCGGACAAGTCCGTTGAGGAATAGAGATGAAGTCGGACAAGTCCGTTGTACTTGGCCAGACAAGTCCGGGGTGATTAGATACGGACTGAATTTTAGACATAATCGGACTAGTCCACTAAAAATCGAACAAGTCCAGAAAAAAGATCAGAACCAATAACAGAGTAGTCCATGCATTGTACCGGACAAATCCGGGTTTTGAAGAAACTGAATTTTCTCAAAGATAATAGGGACACCAGACTAGTCCGAATTTCTGATCAAGCCTAAATTCATTTTGATCTCGTTTCTTTTAGTGTTGCTTTATGTTAAACGCGTACGAGGATGTATGAAATGCATTATGCATGAAAACGAGGGTGTTACAAGCGTTTGCTTTATCATCCAAATGCGCCCGATGTTGAAAATGATTGCTATAATCTACTTATCAAGGTTAGACACTTTGTGTTAGTGATTAACATAGGTTATTCATTCCTCATT
The DNA here is from genome assembly GCA_036927565.1 of Tuctoria greenei. Classification (NCBI taxonomy): domain Eukaryota; kingdom Viridiplantae; phylum Streptophyta; class Magnoliopsida; order Poales; family Poaceae; genus Tuctoria; species Tuctoria greenei. Next base: position 206,198,546 of record JAYESD010000001.1, read on the forward strand.
CGACATTTGTTAATTTAAAAAATATCAATATTTTCAGGATCCAGGGGAATATAAGAGACGTGTTCGGGAGCAAGCTGGACGGTATAATTTAGATTGTTCGATGGGACCTTTAGGAATAAGTTTAGATTCAAAATTAGTTTAGAGGGCATGCAATGTGTATGAAATATGAAATTCATTGAGTTGCAAATTATCTCTAAATTGCAATATCAATGCATTTGATTATCCCTGAATTCCAATTATATGCCTTAATTGCAATGTCATTGCATTTGTTTATCCCTGCAATGGATGCTCACGATAACATGCGAGTGGCGACGGACGCTCACGATGTCGTGCGAGTGGCAATAGGGAGACGAGTGCATGAGAGACGCACTTCAAAAAAGCGTGTTTCTGATTTATGAGATATGTCAAAAGGGAGACACGCCTTACTCTAGCACTTTTCTGATTTGTGACGAAGATCTTTTGTCCTACCTCGGAAAGTTGTGCGTGTTGCAACGATCATATAAGGAATTTTGCACAGATGCCAGTGGGACATGCCCGGATGCCAAAAGATGTTGTTCCTAGCTTCAGCACACTATGGTGCATCTTTTGGCATACCGGGTGCCCGTTCATCAAAAAATTATGCGAGACACGCCTTACCTGAGTGCATCTCTGATTCATGCCGAAGATCTTTTGTCCCACCTCGGAAATCTGAGCGCGTTGCAATGATCATATAAGTCATTGCGCACAGTTTCTAGTTGGACAAGTCCGCATGCGAAAGCCGTTGTTCGCGGGAACAACAGCTTTCACATGCGGCTTCCCGTTTGGCCACAAAATAATGCAAGACATGCGTTATATATGAACTTCTATGATTTTTGACTTATTTTTAGCTCTTGCGCGCTCTCTTGCAAAATTTTTGGCATAAAACTTACTCATGCTCTCTCGACCAAAGGGAGACGCTGAAATGAGAGACGTGTGTTAGAGAGGCTGTCAGTACCTGGCGGACCGGGTACCCATAGATACAAGGAAGAGGACGTGATGGGCCCCGCCTACCATGTAGGCGGGCCCCAGCGTAAGCCACGTGACGCACAGTTCCTGGACCAACCTCCCCGCTGAGGGTAGGCCAGACCCCGCCATGTGTCCTGTACCTCCGGACCCGCCTCCACACTGAGAGGAGGCCCGGAGCTTCTGCGTGCATCGCAGCTCCTTGCCGGACCTCTCCATTGAGGACGCGGCCGGCGCTCCCACGTCTCCCCTAGCTCCGAACCTGCGGCTCCGGACTTGCCTCCCCAATGGGGGAAGGTCTGGTGCTGCCACATGTCCTGCAACTCCGAACCCGCCTCCACGATGAGGAGAGGTCCGGCGTAGCCACGTGTCCCGCAACTCCAGACCCGCCTCCCCGATGAGGAGAGGTCCAGCGCTGCCATGTGTCCTGCAGCTCCGGACCCACCTCCTCGTTGAGGAGAGGCCCGGTGCAGCTACGTGTCCTGCAATGTCAGAAGCGAGCCCCAGCTCAGCCACTTGGTTAATGGCTACCGGGGGGGGGGGGGGGGTGGAAGGAGGCAGGAGTAAAGTAAGACATGTCCACCATGTCCAAGGAGTAAGCACGCGCGCCTTCCCTAGGTAAGCAGGGGTGCATGCTCATAAGTTAAGGGGCTGGTACCCAGTCTTGTTATGACAGGCCGGTGTTGAACTACTACGTACGGCGGACGAATGGGAGGTCGCGACAAGACAGACGGGATGTGCCCAACCATCATGAGGGGCTATGTGTAGCCCTGCTGTAGGGCATGGTCAGGTGGCACATTGAAGCCATTGTCAGGAGATAGCATTTACTCCCAAATCATAGATTGGATTTGGTTACTCCTGGAACCACCTGTCGGGCCCTGTGCCCCACTTGTGAGCTTTCCGGCCTTGGACTATAAAAGGACCGGGCAACCATCGACTTCGACATCTTGGCTCAGACCCAGACACATGCTTGAGCAATACAACACACATAAACCACTGTGGAGTAGGATATTATGCCCAGGCAGCCCGAACCACTAAATCCCTTGCGTTCATCATTCACTGCGTTTGATCTTACTAGGACTAGCCCCCTGAAAATACATCGAACCTCCACGGGCTGCTTCCGAGTAGGTCCGGGGGAGGTGTCAGTTAGACACCTCGATAGAGGCCTGTGTCCGAGTTTTGCTATTTTTATCTCTCGCGCGCTTTGTCCCAACACTTGGCAAAAATTTTTAGCTCCGCGCGCTCTCTCGACCTAGAAACCACAGCTCCTGAGCATGCTGCCGCTGTCCCTCTTCCTCAACTCGCTCTTCGTCATAGTCGCGCTGCCACCGTCACCCTGATTCTGCCATCTACCTCGAACTTCGTTATCAAAGAGTTGAGCACACTGGAGCACGCCGCCTCATCCCCTATATCCGGAGCACACTGCCGCCTCGACTCCGACCTCGGTAATCGGTATGAGCATGCCGCGCCTTCACATAAGTGGAAATGTTCTCTCTGTCCCTGGAGCATGTCGACCTGCTGTCATCAGAGAGTTGAGAAACCGTCGCTCCAGTGCCTTCGCGAGCTCGTCCTAGAGCACACCGCCACCTCGTCCCTTGTCCTCGGAGCACACCGCCGCCTCGACCCTGCCCTCAGAGCATGCATAAATGTTAACACAAAAATATGGAACCTGGGAGATATGGGGTAAGAGTGTGCAAAACATCACTTTAATGAAGTAGATGGTTGAGCCAACTTGGCTTGGATGAATCTTCTTGTGATACCCTGAAATGTGTTTGCATGTTGGTCCGGGCATGTTGTGCATTGGGGAGCCTGTGGAACCATCGCACCCCGCACTTGTGATTGTACTATATTATTATACAAGAAACTTTGAAATAGAAAAGACTCCCGACCTTACCTTAACTCGTGAGTTTCAACTTTATTAAAGGCACTTGTTATATGATGGAGTTAAATAAATAAATGCCTAAAACCTTAATCGGTAGAGTAGCATTCATAGCACTCTACATATTTATAGCTTTGCTACTTCTACACATATGCATTTTATTTTCACGCATATACAATAACAAAGGGAGGTAAATTCCTTCTAAGGGCCTCAAGATTGTTCTTTAGCCCTTTCACGTCTCCTTTCCACCAAAAGTTTTGCTAGCCTTTGTTCTCCAGGAGAATATTTTTCATTGATTTGGCTAGATGGTTGGCGACTGCTTATTCGGGAGACTTTTTTCTTGCTGCTTTAAAACTATCCCACCAGCTTTACGATGGGAGGCGACAAAAGATGATGCCTTACATGCTTCTTCGAAGGAGATGATCAAATAGGTTCATTCAAATATTTCTCTTCCTTCAAGGCAAGCAACCTATACAATGGCCTTTCTAAAACCCATGGATGTTCACCCCATAAATTTGGACATGTATTGAGAGCTACTCACATCATTGGATTTTTATTAACATCGTGGTTGTGTTCTTTTCATCGGGTTTCAAAGCAAACTAGGGGTTGCTTCCTTCGGTCACCAGTTGAGTCCTCTTGGTGAAATAATGGGCAGGGGTCTTACATCAAGTACCATGACTTCCTTCATGGCTTTTGATTATGATAAGTGTTTTGATTTGCGGGTGTTGGTTTCCCATCAAGATCAAAGGTTGAGACCGAGATAGCATGGGGGATGATGACTTGTCCATCCTTGGATTTAGGAGTGGAAATTTTGAGGTTTAGTATGATCAAAGGTGGAGGTGAAGATGATTTTCTAATGAACTCATATTGACTCCTTTTCACCCTATTTTGTGGTTTGGGTACGGATCATCACATAAGTGATGATGACTCTTAAAAAATGAGCTTCTTCTTGTTTCCCTGGTGGTGCATATCTTGTAAGCATGAGGTTTATGATGTCTGCATGCCAGGGGTGAGTGTCTATTACCTTAAACAAAACATCATCATGTATAAAATAACTGATGGGTATGTCCAGTATGTTAGTAATTTTCATACATGTCAGATGGTCAATGATGGAATTCTCTACTCCTTACTTATTTCTTATTTTAATGTCAAGTTTTTGGACTAAGAGCATCCATACGGTAGCTTATGTTTAACCTTTCTTGGTGAGAAAAAATTTCAGAGCATGGTCTATGTAGACTATGGTTTTCGCTCCAACCAAACAAGACCTAGAATTATTGATAGCAAAATAACTGCTACGAGCTCTTTTTTGGTTTTGGTATAGTTGAACTTAGCTCTTTTCAGAGTTTTGCTAGTGTAGGCTACTGTGTGATGCTTTTTATCCTTGGGTTGACCAATGACCGCACAAATGGGAAAATCACTAGCATCAAATATGATCTTGAATGGTAGCATCATATCAGAGGGTTGAATGATTGGAACAATGATGAGTGCCTTTTTGAGGGTATCAAAAAGACTTATGACACTCATCATCAAAATCTGGTGGGAGGTGGAAACTGTTTATGACCTCAATCTTAGCTTTGTTCCACCTCCATCCCCCTTTGGACAAAAAGGAGATCACTGATGAAGTTATTTCTTCATACAAAAACCAAGTTGGTTATGACATGCTAGGTCGTACAAAGGATGAGACTAGAACATTAGAGCAGGTCAATCGTGAAAGTGCATCTAGGCATTCCTTGTGGGTTTTGGTTGATTCATAACAAACCAATGAGATCCAAACAAAATTGTTGAGATGAGCACAGGTTTTAAAGAAATGAGGAAGAACGCACAAAAAGGAAAGAGAACGAGGATTTAGAGGGAAAATAGCTCAGGAGCTGAAATATTAGATTATTTTGTTTGGAGTGTGTTGGAGAAACACACCCCAAGAGCTCTAGTTGAAAATTGGTTGCACTCACTACACATTTCACAGGAAGAGCAGACTAGTCCAATAAGCACCAGACTAGTCCGATATTTCTTTGTACAAGAATCAGACAAGTCCTCCATCAAGGACTTGTCCGTAACACTTCACATCTGTACAACCGGACAAGTCCGAGAAGCACCGGACTAGTACGATAACACCCTGAGTAAAAATCGGACAAGTCCTCCATGTGCGGACTTGTCCTCAGTTGAACATTTTTTTCACCACCCCGGACAAGTCTGTTATTGACTGTACTAGTCCGAAAACTCTCTGACTAAGATCGGACTAGTTCACACCTCAACAAACTAGTCCGATATCTATCAACACATAGGGTTTTCCGCAAACCGCACACCGAGCTAGTCCGGTGTCCACCACGGACTAGTCCGGACTTCGTAAACCCTAATGGTAACCTTTGGAAACCCTAATATAAATAGAGGTGTACGACCATACATCATACACTCTCGACTCCCTGCGCCATCACACCTTCCAAGAGCCCAAAATTTACATCTCTCCACACATCCTAAGCCTAAAAAGATCAATTCTTTGAGGATTAGCAATTGAACAAAGTAGAGAGTTGTTCTACAAATCTTGAGCTCTTGGGTTTGATCTCTCACACACTCTCATTGTTTATTGTACATTTTTTGAGTGTGTTTGGTGGTGTTCATTGCTATTATATTTGGGGAGCCCTCAACGTGTGAGAAAGCCCCTTCGAACGACTTATTTGCCCCTTTGTGGTTAGTGAAAGAGTATCGGCCTCCGTGGTGATTCAACGAGGGAAGGGTTGGTGAAGACCCGGTCCTCCGTGGACTCCTCAACGGGGATTTAAATTCCTCCATGGAATTGAACCTTGGGATAAAACCTTGTCTTGCATGTTCTTGTTTTATCGTTCATCATAATCTAGGTTTTGATTAGTATTGTAAAATTCACCTTGAAACTTTGTATCATACTTGATCATTGCAATACATTGGTTCATTAGCTCAATACACTTTACTTGTAATCTGATTTCTGCTGCATAGTGTGCTACAAGTAGAATTATCAATTTACTTTGATCTTCCGCGCACACCGGACTAGTCCGATCCATAACGGACTAGTCCGGCCTACTCATATTTGATCTATCTTTTAAGTGTTTTTAGGGTACAATAAAAGTGTAAAAAGCCTATTTACCCCCCCCCCCCCATAGGCTACATTCAATTGGTATCAGAGCCAAACTCTTCGAAAGAGACTCATTGCTCAAAGAGACCATGTTGGACATCAAGGATGTATACAAGGGCCTCAACAACGAAAAGGGTGATGAGGAAAGAAACCAAAACCTAGAAAATCTCCTCGATGCCATTCAAGACTGTGAGGGTGATGATGAGGAGATGCTTGAACTCAAGGCTCTTCTACAGAAGATGGCACTCTCCCCAAAAGGGAAGAAGAAGATCGACGATGAAAGAAGAAGGGGGGTAGTCACACAGACTACTCCCGATATCCTTTTGACTATGAACGTTTAAACTCTAATAATAGTCAATACTTATCAATTCCTTTAGGCAAAGCACCTTACTTTGATGGAAATGACTATTCAATGTGGAGACAAAATATGAAACTGCACCTTATATCTCTTAACCCAAGTTTGTGGCATATAGTTTGTACAGGGATAAATATTCTGGACAATGATGAAGAGTTGACACAAAGTCAAGAACAAGCAACTCATCAGAATGCTCAAGCTGCAGCTGTGATCACTTCATCATTGAGTCAAGTCGAGTTCACCAAGGTGGATGGACTCGAAATTGCCAAAGAGATATGGGACACTGTACAAACCACACATGAAGGTGGCCGTCATGTACGCGAAGCAAAGATAGAGATGATCGAAGCTGAATTGGGAAGATTCGCTATAGAAGATGGTGAATCTCCTCAAGGCATGTACAATAGACTCAAGAATCTTATCAACAAAGTCCGAGCTTATGGCAGCAAGAAGTGGAACGATCATGCGGTTGTGATGTTGATTCTTAGAGCATTCATACCTCGGAATGTGACTCTTTGCTCTATGATTAGAGAAATCCCCGGGTATCGGAAAATGACCCTGAACGAACTTCTTGGCAAGATTATGAACTTTGAAATGATGGAGAAGCAAACCAAGCACGTCAAGGAAATTTCCGACCTTACCCCGACAAAGAAGAAAGAAGTTGCTTTGAAGTCAACTTGTAAGCCTGTATCAAAAGAAGCTTGAGAAGCTATTGAAGAAGATAACAGTGATGATGATAGCAGTGATGTCAATGATGAAGACATGATATTGTTCATGAAAAGGTTCAAGAAGATGATGAGAAGAAGAAAGGGTAATAGCTCAAATGAAGGAAGACAAAGGGACAAACAAATACCCAAGATGAGATGGGCATGCCACAATTGCGGAGAATATGACCACTTCATAGTCGATTGCCCAAATGAAGATACCAAGAAGAAGAGTAAAGACTACAAGCCTCAACCAAAGAAAATGTTCAAGAAGAAGAAGAAGCAATATGGACAAGCGCATCTAGGGAAGGAGTGGGACTATAATGATGAGTCCTCATCTGAAGAAGAAGAGGAGATGGCCACCATAGCCATCAAGAAGCCTACAAAGAAATCCACCCTCTTCCTAACCATGGGTGCATGGAAGGACACCGACCACATGTGTCTAATGGACAACGAAGGGAAAAGAAAGGCCTATTCATCCGGTGAAGAAAAATTGATGCTAGATAGTGGATGCACCAATCACATGACCGGAGAAAGAAGAATGTTTGTGGAATATGAAGAAAATGAAGACCCAAGCGAAGGCATTTATTTTGGTGATAATAGTCAAGGAAGGGTGCTTGATACCAGCCTTGTAGCGCGTGTCAAGCCGGGAAGCAAGTAGGAGCACCACGTCTCGCGAATAATGTCATGACTACAACAAGGCCGCTTGAGCTCCTCCACATGGATCTATTCGGCCCAATTGCTTACATAAGCATCAGCGGTAATAAATATGGTTTAGTCATTGTCGATGATTTTTCATGCTTCACGTGGGTTTTCTTTTTGCATGATAAGACAGAAACTCAAGGAAACCGGAAGAAGTTCATCAAGCATGCCCAAAACAAATTCTCACAGAACATCAAGAACATACGAAGTGAAAATGGGACAAAATTCAATAATACTCAAGTTGAGTAGTATGAAGATGAGGAAGGAATAAAGCATTAATTTTCAGCACTGTACTCTCCTCAACAAAACAGAGTAGCCGAAAAAAAGAACCGAAGACTCATTGAGATGGCAAGGAAAATGCTCGATAAATACAAGACTTCATACAAGTTTTAGGCTGAAGCATTAACATCGCTTGTCACGCCATAAACCGACTATATCTTTATCGGTTGCTCAAGAAAACTTCATATGAACTACTCACGGGTAACAAACCAAATATTTCATATTTTTGAGTCTTTGGTTCAAAATGTTATATTTTAAACAAGAAGCCTAGGGCTTTGAAGTTCGCTTTGAAGTCTAATGAAGGTTTCTTACATGGCTGTGATTCGAACTCCTACGCCTATCGTGTCTTCAACAAGGCCTCTGAACTTGTTGAAGTGGCACGTGACGTAGTGTTCGATGAAACTAACAACTCTCAAGAAGAGCAAGTTGATCAATGTGTGATAGATAAAGAAGAAGCTCCATGTCAAGCATTGAGAAGAATGGCGTTGGGAGATGTTCGACCATATGTGCCACCTCCAAATGCGAATGAAGAAGATGAACCACAAGTGGTGGAAAATGATCAAGGGGGAGCTTCGACACAAGATCAACCTCAAGAAGATCAAAGCGATCAAAACATCAATGAGGGCAACTATCTAGGGGGAGAAGAAGATGATAATCATGAACATTCAAGACCACAAATGCCACATCCAAGAGTACACCAAAGCATCCAATGAGATCACCCCGTCAACAACGTAACTGGTGACATCCAAAAGGGAGTAATAACTCGATCTCGCATAGCTAATTTTTGTGAACACTATTCTTTTGTATCCTCTTTGGAACCATACAAGGTTGAAGATGAATTAAAAGATCCAGATTGGGTAATGGTGATGCAAGAAGAATTGAACAACTTCAAAAGGAACGAACTGTGGGAGCTTGTTGAAAGACCCAAGTCCAACGTCGTCGGCACTAAATGGGTCTTTTGCAACAAGAAAAACGAACATGGAGTGGTAACAAGGAACCAAACATAACTTGTGGCCAAAGGGTATTCACAAGTCGAAGGTTTGTATTTCGACGAGAATTTTGCTCCCATAGCTAGGCTTGAATCGATTTGTATATTATGGGCATATGCTACTCACCATGATTTCAAACTTTATCAAATGGACATGAAAAGCGCGTTCCTCAAAGAACTGATCATAGAGGAGGTGTACGTGGAGCAACCTCCTAGTTTTAAAGATCAAGAGTACCCCGACCATGTGTGCAAACTGCGTAAGGCTCTCTATGGCCTCAAATAAGCTCCTAGAGCTTGGTATGAGTGCCTTAGAGATTTTTTGGTTGAAAATGGATTCAAAATTGGTAAAGCTGATTACACTTTGTTTACCAAACACTTTGATGATGATCTCTTCATTTGCCAAATCTATGTTGATAATATTGTATTTTTTTCAACTAAAAAATCTTTTTGTCAAGAATTTAGTAAGATTATGACAGATAGATTCGATATGTCCATGATGGGAGAGTTGAGATACTTTTTGGGATTCCAAGTGAAGCAGCAAAAGGAAGGGACATTCATAAGACAAACAAAGTACAATCAAGACATTCTCAAGAAGTTTGGAATGGAGAAAGCGAAGCCCATAAAGACTCCCATGGCGACAAATGGAAACTTGGATCTCAATGAAGATGGACCAAATGTTGATCAAAAGGTATATCGTTCCATGATTGGCTCTTTACTTTATTTATTTGAATCTAGTCCTTATATTATGATGATTGTATGTATGTGTGCAAGATTTCAAGCCAATCCTAAGGAATGTCATTTGACACCCGTCAAAAGGATTTTGCGATATTTAGTTCATACACCCAACCTAGGCCGTTAGTATCCTAAAGGCTCAAAGTTCAATCTCATTTCATACTCCGATGTAGATTATGCCGGATGCAAGTTAGATAGAAAAAGCACCTCCGGTACTTGCCAATTTCTAGGCAGGTCCCTAGTTTCTTGGTCCTCCAAGAAACAAAACTCTATTGCCTTGTCCACAGCCGAAGCGGAGTATGTTGCAACCGGGAGTTGTTGTGCACAACTCCTATGATGCGACAAACTCTAAGGGACTACAGTTACAATATGAACTGTATTCCTCTCCTTTGTGATAATGAGAGTACCATGAAAATTGCACATAACCCTGTTGAGGACTTTAGAACCAAACACATAGACATCCAACATCACTTTTTGAGAGATCACTCAATGAAAGGAGACAACCATTTCCCATGTCAACACTGAAAAACAACTAGCCGATATCTTTACCAAACCACTTGATGAAAAACGCTTTTGTGAGCTCTGAAATGAACTAAATATCCTTGATGCTCAAAATGTGGCTTGAAAACTTGCATACCTGTATGCCATATTCAAAATCATGTTGATTGTGTTGAAAAATCATCTCTCTCTATTTTCTCCGAAAAACTATGTTAATTACTTGATCTTGGTGAATTATGGTCATAGCTTGATTGTTGTATGTTTACTGATCATATTTTATCAAGATTATTTGTGTATTTTTGCCCCCTATTTTCTTCTTAAGCACCTTCGAATATATACGAAAGGTCTATGTTAATTTCTATCCTAGTGACCACGGACTAGTCCGTGGTTACATCAGACTAGTCCGCACATTGCAGACTAGTCCGCAAAGTGTCTGCTAGTCTGGACTAGTCCGGTACAACCACGAACTAGTACGATATTTTGACTCCATAACCCCTAAGGACCGGCGCAGACCTAATCTTCTTCTACCTCACAACACCTCTCATGGTCTCTCTCTTCACTCGAGTGCTCCCAAGGAGATACCACAAGATCTCCATCAAATCCTCCCAAAACTATGTGGGAATTGACCTCCACTACTAGGGGATCGACAACTCTGAACTAGTCCACACCAAAAACTTCCTCACCGCCTCGAATCAAAGGATTTGGTAAATATCTCTCCAAACCCTAAAACCTTAAATTTTCCTTGTTTTTGCTCAAAAAGCTTAGTACTTCTGGCCAATACATACTCTATTGATGTATTCCATTTACCCTAGATCAATTTTGCATTGAGTAACCTCAAATTTCACTAAGTTAGAGTTTGAACAGCCGCATAACGGACTAGTACGTTCTCAGGTCGGACATGTCTAGTACTCCAGACTAGTCCGTCCCTGAACGACGGACAAGTCGGTATGTCTTGATCAATACCCTGGCTTACATCAATTCAATGCAATTCCTTGTCATCCTTGCTTGTCCATATCCTTTATATCTTCCTTGTCAGGATCATGTAGGGCTCGAATGATAATCTCTCCGACTTTGAAGCCGAGATGGATCAAGAAGTGTTGCCTCGAGTTTTGGAGTCTCGCTCCAACGAAAGGAAAGAGCGTGCTACCGAACCCTCTCCCACTCCACCTCGAGTGCGAAGAAAAGTCCCAGCTAAGAAACCACATTCAAAGGGCATAGATGTGGTTGAAACCAGCTCGGCGGCTCCATGCCAAACTAAGGGCAAAGGAAAGGGGCTTGCCTCTGGCCCAATTGGTCCCTTGAAGATGACCTCTCCGAGACAAGGGAGTAGGAACTCCTCGGAGGAGAAGTTCAATGGCAAGGGAAGTGATGTGTCATGGAAGCTCAGGAAGATTGATGCCTATAGCAGTGGGAAAAAGGCAGCTAAACTGAGATTTTGGAGTCATTTCTACTCGAACTACTACAACTCTATGTACATCCAAATGAAGACTCCAGTGGTCCGCAACCAATTGATTGACTGGAACCATTTTGAATGAAAGAGCTGTGATGCCTTTGATGAGGTGGTGGAGGCTGCAGAGAGACACGATCTCAAGGACTTGTTTTCCTTCAAATATGACTAGAATGATGAAGTCATTGCTCAGTTCTTTGCAACTTGCTATTTTGCCGACTCTGGAGAAGAGAGAGTGACTTGGATGACACATGGATCCAAGTACACAGTTACTTATGTTGAGTTGGCCAGGCTGCTGCACCTCGAGGACACCGACAACAATGAGATTGTGATTCACAATATTGGTGTTTTGGAGTGGGACAAGATGGATTTTATTTATGACACTCGCCTCAAATACAACCCTCCCTCAACTAAGAACATGAAGCCTTTCTTCATTGTTCTCAATAGAGTGCTTCGGAAGACAATTGCTCCAAAAGATGGAGATGCCGGGAGTGTCCAAGGTTACTTGAGAACCTTGATGAAAGTGATTAGCAAGAAGAGAAAGATTGATATCTTCGATTACATCTAGAATGACATGGTAAATATCTCCTGCACACCGAATTGCTCATGTGGCTATGCACCGTATATCATGTATATGATAGAGAAAGTCACTGGCATTGAATTTGTGAAGGATATTGAGCATACAGTTTTGAGGCCTTAGAAGCCGCCTCAAGCTGCTCTTCCAACTACTCCATCCCCTGCATCAAGTGAAGAGGCTCCTAGGAGAGCCCAAGACCTTCCCCTAGCACAATGGCCCCTCCATCTCACAAAGAGTCCGCTAGTGGGATTATGAAATACTTTGGCTGCAATATTTGGGTCTTGCCGCAAAACTGAGGTGAAGGTTCATAAGATGAAAAAGGCAAGAAAAGAGCAAATGAGATACATGAAGGACAATGTGAAAGCAATATGTCAAAAACTGGAGATTGAGCCGATTGGATTTGCAGTTATCTCTGAAGACTCTGACTTTTCGGAGCTTCCACCCCTCTCTCCTTTCGAGCTTGACTACTTTTGCCTTAGGAGCACAACAAGTGGTTCTTCTCATCCTCCTCCTCAACCTGATGAAGAAGATGAAGAAAGGACCAACAACGCGGATGAAGGCGGCGACGACAAGTAGATACCTCCTTCTCTTCCTTTTTGGTGCTTTGATGCCAAAGGGGGAGAGATTGAGGGGAATTCTTAAGTCATAGCATTAGTTTGAGAGAGAGAGATAGAATTCTTTTTTGTGTCTATGTTGCTACTCTGTCATGCTTTTAATCTTGTACAACTTTAATTATGCTATCATCAAGGTTTTTGGACATGTGTTGTGAAATTATGACTATCTTATGATTATGATCAATGGTTTATGTTTAAAACTGCTATGTATGCTTGATATTCTTGATGTTATTATGATTATGCCTCTTATGATATTCACATCAATATTATTGCTCACAAACATAGTTTTGCACCTCATCATAAAGAGTGCACATATATATTACTTTTACGTTTGCTATTTTTTCTCAAAATTCATATGTGTACACTTTATGAAATCTGAATTTTTATCATATTTGTGTAATCTCAATTGGTTGTTGTTGGTACCCCGAGTACCGTATTCCCCTTGAGATTGCAAAGATCTCAAGGAAATGTCATCTACTTGATTTGAAGACCTTCGGAGGCCCACATGTCAGACATAACCGGACCCGCTTCCCCAACATGGTTAGTCCCAGGGTTGCCACGTGTACCATCAAACTGGAGCTACCGCCCACAAGGGGGAAGCTCTGGGCTATGTACCATAACGGCACCCCCGGACTTAACCCCAGACCGAGGGAAGCTCCAGAACTGACACGTGTCTGATTGCACTGGACCTATCTGTTCCCCACAGTATGCTCTGGAGCTGCCACGTGTCCAACCGTCGAATCTTCAGCCTCAAACCACCGGTAGACTCCACAATGGCTCCGGATCTTCAAAGGGGAATCAAGGACTTCAAGACCCGATTAAGTGTCATTAATACTCTATTAATGACACACGATCGGACGACCCTTATTACCAGTAACAGCGCTGTCAAAGTCCGTAACTCGGTCATTAAGGGTAATTAAGCGCATCAAATGTGTATCAATATTAGTAGCCGCCGGGGCCACATGTCAGGCCAGGCCAACTTGTAACGGCCTGTCCTTGTACTATAAAAGGACAGGCCGCCGATACATAGCAGGGCTCTGATCATCTGCTCTAATCATCTGCTCTGATCATCTGACCTGATCTGATCTGATCGACTCACACGCGCTCTCAACTCACATCACCTGAGTTGAGTTCATACATCCAATACAACACCAACACACCCCGTGGAGTACGGTATTACGCTCAGGCGGCCCGAACCACATAAATCTTTGTGTCTCCTGTGTCATTTTACATTTCACTTTCATGAATCTCCGCGCGCCCACACCGAACTTCAAACTCCGCAAACACTTTTAGTAGTGTCGGGAGATCTGCCGGATCGAAACCACCGACAGTTGGCGCGCCAGGTAGGGGCGCCTAAGATTTCAAGAATGGTGAACTCAGCTACTGAATCATCCAATGGTCATCCCGCTGTTCAAGCTGCTGGGGGCAATCCCTCCAATATGCAGCCACCAGCAGGAACCTCAGTTCCAGCAGGAGTCACACTTCCACCACCGCCGCCTCCACCAGCAAATCAAGCTGGGAAGACGATGGTGCACCGGCGTCAATCACTGCGTCGGCGAATCATGACAACCTGAAACACGCGCTCCATGCGGCACGTGCTCTCCTTCAACGCCCACCACCTCCAGATGCATCTCGAGATGCAATGGAGCAGTGGAGGGCTGATGTGGAACACTTGGTTGCAGCAGCATCCGACCGCATCAGTAACCAGGGTCCTCCTCCTTCAGGACGGGCCCCGTCGTAGCGACGGACCTTGTCTGGCAGACTTGGTCCGCACGTTTCCAACAACAGGAGACGTGCTACGTCACAGCAAGTGATGTCTTGCCCTCCGGGGCGCGACACACTCACACGGTATCAAGGCTTTCAACTCATGTCCTCCGGGCGGAGCTGGAACGCCGATACCGTCAACAAGACGGCCGAGTCCATATCAAGTGTGCTCGTGAAAGACGAGAAGCACAGGACATTCCTGTTCCTGAAGGAGTAGGAGGAGGCTGTTCAGCCCTGGCCATGCATCTGCGTATGGTCAGGTGGCCACAGAAATTCCGGCCTCACCTGCCGGAGAAGTTTGACGGGACCGTTAATCCCGTCGAATTTCTTCAGACTTACTCCACTGCTATCCTGGCAGCTGGAGGAAATGAGGCCGTAATGGCCAACTATTTTCCAGTGGCTTTAACTGGGACCCCCCGGTCTTGGTTTATGAGCCTTACTCCCAACTCCATCATCAGTTGGGAGGAGTTGTGCCGACAGTTCACCGCCAACTTCGGGAGTTCATACACCCGACCAGGCACCAAACTGGACCTTTTTGCAGTCATGCAAAAAGGGGGAGAATCCCTGCGATCATTCATCTAGAGATTCTCTCAGGTACGAAACACTATCCCTTCTATCTCTAGGGCTTCTGTCATTGTGGCATTTAGACAGGGCGTACGGGATAATAAGATGTTGGAGAAACTGACGATCAAGGAGATCACCAGTGTCACGGAACTCTTCAGCTTGGCCGATAAATGTGCCAGAGCTGCGGAGGGCCGTGAAATGCACTCCAAACCACCTCCGGAGGATCGCAAGAAATCCTCCAAAGGCGAAGCCACTACCTCCGGGAGTGGTAAAAAGAAGAAAAAGACCAACGACAAGAAGAAGCCGTCGGCCAGCGCATCTAATGCTGCAGCTGCTGCACCTCGACCGTCTTATGAAGACGGTGGAAAACCCAAGATGTGGTGTCCAATTCATAAGACGGACAACCACAGTTTGGAAGACTGTCGGGAGGTCCAAAACCTTGCCGAGCGCTACAACAAGCGTCGGGAAGAAGTTCCTTTCCGACATAGGGAAGGAAAACAAAAAGTTGACGAAGCCCTGGCTAAAGAGGAGTTAGGTTTTTAGGATCCTAAAAAGGTCCTGAAGGCCGTCTACACCTCCATCGACGACGATTCTGACGTCTCTGACAACGATCGTCGGAAGACCATGAACAACATTTTTGGTGGATCATGGGACACCACTTCCCGCCGCGTCCTCAAGACAATGCGTCGGGACATGGCCGCTGTAGCTCCTACAGCCAGGGCGGAGCCTCATCGGAAGTGGATGGACACAGCCATCACTTTTGATGCTTTGGACTGCCCTCGAAGCATGGTTGGAGCAGGCCAGTTACCTTTGATGGTATCTCCTACCATCAATAACATTCAGCTCCACCATGTTATGGTAGACGGAGGTTCGGGGCTGAACCTTTGTGAGACCTATATGTACTGAATACATTGGCTTGTAGTGAATAGACTTGGCTTTGATAATAAAAGTTTCGAATATCACCAAAACTCCTTTTTATCAAGGTCCGACTCTAGCTCTGAGCTACAGCAAGGTCCGATGGTAGGTCCGGCTTGGTTTGGGTAGCTCCGGTTACGTTTGATGCTAGGTCCGACTAGCTTTGGTCAGCTCCGGTGAGTTTTGTCTTTAGCTCCGACATGCTTTTGATAGCTCCGGTGTGTTTTTGCTAAGCTCCGAGTTGATTTTTCTAGCTCCGGCTTTTGGGTTTACTAGTTCTGACTAGTTCTGGTTAGCTCCGGCGCTAGGTCCTGCTAGTTTTGTAAGCTCCGGCGGGAGCTTGGTTGTACTAGTTTTGGTAAGCTCCGACGCTAGGTTCTACTAGCTTTTGTTAGCTCCGGCTCAAGGTCCGGATTGCTCTGGCATGGTCCGGAACTTGACCGTAGTACTTCCGCTTTTCATTTGCAATGTTTTGTACTTGCTTTACATTGTTGGAAAGATTGCTTAGTATTCATTTGCTAAGTTTTTGGTGCGTTTTGGTTGATACGGATAATATAGTGTTTTGATATGCTTTGCAACATGCTTATGTGAGGTTCTCACGTAGGGTGTTGTGTTCGGAACTAACTTGAGTCAAGTCGAGGACTTGGGCTCATATGGATTGGTTGTTTATTCATGTGGCTGGTGACGAGATCCACTGGACTAGTCTCAGAGAGGAGATGAGGTTCCAACAACCAAATTCAGGAGGAATTGTGGTTGAGCTGATCAGGAGGTTGCACAGCATGATTGAATCAAGAACAATGCATATGAAGGTATCATGGACGTCGTTGGAAGATGTTTGCACGTATGCAAGGAGTGAATGGACATGGCAATATGGTTCTGAGACGTGATGAAGAGATGTGGACGTAAAGAATTTTTCGGAAAGGTCCAACCGACTAGGTTATGGACTCAGGCAGCGGCTGAGTCGGGTTTTGACTCAAATATGGAAAGATTTGAGTTGGTTATGATAGGATTTCGTGTGGGTCACAATTTTGAGTTGTTTAGGAATGTGGGATACGTTCCTAAGGTGTTTGGAAGTCTTAAGATTGCTTCTATCTACATATAGAAGAATCTTGAGCAGTTATGGAAAGTTACAATTCGTGATATGAGTAGGATTGGAGTCCTAGTTGATATTGGGTTGGCCTAAGGGCTGGTTATATAAGCAAGGGAGCCCAGAGCTCGTGGAGCACGACTTTGGGGCTGTTCCTCTTGTGTTATGTTGAATAAAATTCGTAGTTTGAAGGAACTTTTGTGCCTTGTTCGTCCGACTTGTTCCAGACAAGTTTTACTCGTCGAGTTTCTGGAGAGCATTACTTTTCGTTGGTGGTTTTATCATAACTCGAGTTTTACAGATCCAATTGACGTGATTCTTTTTGGGTTATCTTCAACCCTTGATTGTCTATCATCTGTAAAAATTTTACGGTCATTGGATTTGTGGTCTATGATCTACACGAGTTTCTTTGCAGCGTTCCAGAACTGTTTTTTTCTCGGGTAGGGCAGATTGACCATTGTTTGATCTTTCGATCATAACTTGAGTTTTTCTCAACGGATTTGAGTGATTCTTTTTGTGTTGTCTTCGTGACTTGATTCTCTCTGATATATATCACTTTTGTCACGGTGAAAGACGTTTAGATTAGTCTCACACATGATTTCTTTAACAGATCATTTTTCTGCCGAAAGGGTTGGGGTTTAATTGTTTCCGCTGCGTAAGTTTTTTAAAATCTACCATTCACCCCCCCTCTGGTAGCTTTTCACGTGATCTTCGATCCTACAATTGGTATCAGAGCCACGATGCTCTAATCTTTGTGAGTTGCACGTGTTTTTGACTAATCATCATAGAGAAGTACTCCGCCAAACCCAGTGTGTTTGCTGGTATTGATTTTCAGGTTTGGAAGGCACGCATGGAGGCTTTCATCCAGGCACAAGGCTTTGCAATATGGGAGAAGGTATATAAGACTTACAAAGTGCCATCAAACGATCAAGTTAGAGCTACAAATCTAAGAGATGTCGACAACAACAACAAGGCTCGAAACTTGATCATACAAGGATTAACACAAAGCGACTTCGACCGTGTTGCACACCTCCGATCTGCATACGACGTGTGGAAAGCACTTTGTGACTACCACGAAGGATCCAACACGATCAAAGAGGTAAGGCAAGACATGTTTAAGAAAGAATACATGCGCTTTGAGATGCAACCCGGTGAGTCTACTGATGACCTTTTTGCTCGCTTTAATAAGATTCTCAGCAACTTGCATAGTGTCAATGTTAATTTTTCAGATGCTGAAAATGCTAGGCAATCGCTAAGTGCATTAGATATGTCAATTTGGGAGATGAAAGTCACATCTATTCGTGAATCTACTGTCATGAGTTCACTTACTTTAGATGTGCTATATTCCAAGTTAAAAACTCATGAAATTGACATAATCTCACGTAAGAACCCCAATAAGCCTATTGCATTTGTTTCACAACGTGATATGTCTAGCTCCGGCCAATCATCATCTTGCAATACTCTTGATTTGTTGTCCTCACTAACCGTGGAGCAGATCGAAGAATTTCCAGAAGAGGAGTTGGCACTCATCTCTACTAGATTCTCAAAAGCATTGCAAAATGTGAGAACTAGAAGGAGAGGAAGCTCCGGACCTCAACGCTGTTTTGAATGTGGTAAAACAGGACACTTTCGTTCAGAATGCCCTAACCTTTCAGGTCCGACCACCCGGGAAGAAAAACAAAGCAAGGTTCAGACCTCCTCTGGAAATTCCAACAAGAAGAAGAAAAGTACCATAGGACGCAAGATGATCAATAGTTTCATCACCGCGCTTCAAGAGTTCAGTTCAAGCGACGTGGATATTGGAAGTGATGAAGATGAAGATGATTTGGCAAACTTGTGCTTTATGGCGGGCAAGTCAAGATCAAGTATGGAGGAGGCAGAACACAACAACGACAATGAAGAGGTATGTCCTACCTGTAATGAAATGTGTGATGCTATTTCTCGTGCAACTATTATTGTCAAGAAAAAGGACAAAAAGCTTGGGGATAATGCTGCTAAAATTGAATCACTAGAAACTGAAATTAACCGTTTAAAAACTTTGATTCCTCGTGATGATGCATGTCCCTCATGTGACTTAATCTATGAACAATTGTCCACATTAAGAAGTGCACACTCCTCCACTCTAGATAGACTTGATGAAGAAAATGAAAAGAACAGAGAGCTTGCAGCACTTAATGATAAAAACATGAAAGATGCTAGCTGTTCTACAATTGATTTGCATTGTTCTACTCGTGATGATCTTGATAAGAAACTACAGGATGCTATGAATGAAATTTCTATATTGAACAATGCTTTACGTTTTCATGAAGTTAAATTTTGTTCCAATTGCAAACTAGAAGGAAAAACTTCATGTGAAAATTGCCTTGATCTGTCCAATAAACTTGATGACATGCATAGGACATTAGATCGGTTTTGTAATGGGAATAAGAACCTAAACTTACTGCTGAATTCTTCCAAGTCTTGCAATGATAAAACTGGTTTCGGTTTTGATTCTCATACTCATGCTAAGGCACATCCACCTAAAATTGTAAAGTCATTAGGAAGTGGTTTGATTCAAACAGTTCCTAAACAAAAAGGAGTGGTTTTCAAATCTGCGGTAGTGTTACCTCATTCGGTTTCAAATAAAAATATTGCTTGCTCATCTAGACATGAACACAAAGTTAAATTTCATTGTACCTTCTGTGGTAAAGATGGTCATGTCATAGATTTTTGTTATAGACTAGCTAAACAACAGAAAAGGGAAAGAATGGTTGCTAGATCTCATAACTTTCATGCAAAATTTGCTGCACACATTGAACCGAATGTACAACCTGCTGTTTTGAGTCAAAAACATTCAAAGTTTACCTCCAGACCTTCTGTTTTTGCCTCCGGAGCTACTGATTTTTGTGCTACATAAGTAATACCTCATAGGTCAGTAGTCAAGAATAAAAAATCACAAACTTTGACTCATAAAACTGCTGTTTTGTCTAAGCTTTCGCGTGTTTTTCCTGCTGCACGTCGCGTGACTCAGTACTGGATTCCTAAATGCCTTTTGACTAACCCCAGTATAGAGTCATCGACGTATTGTGCTTCTATGTAGGTTACACGTTTGAGGAAGGAGAACATTTGGATTGTGGATTCAGGTTGCTCACGCCACATGACTGGTAACAAAGATTGGTTCTCCTCCCTCTCTTTTGTGTCACGTGTAGAAAATGTTACTTTTGCCGATAATTCTTCAACTCCTATAATTGCTAAGGGTTCGGTTAGAGTAAATGATCACTACACTTTGAAGGATGTGGCACTTGTCAAAAATTTGAAATACAACTTTCTTTCTGTTTCACAATTGCTAGATGAAAATCTGGAAATTACTTTCAATAAAAACTGCTGCAAAGTTGTAAGTTCAAATAGTGAGCTTATTTTTAACATGTCTCGGTTTGGAAGAGTTTTTAAAGCTGATTTTGATATGTCTTCCTCTAAGCATAGGTGTATAGTTGCTAATGATTCAAAGGACTTATACTTTTGGCATCGTAGACTTGGTCACGTAGGCTTTGATCACCTAACGCGTTTTAGTGTTCTTGATCGCATACGTGGGCTGCCTAAGCTTAAAGGGGACAAAGATATTGTGTGCTCTTCTTGTAGACATGCTAAGATGGTTCCAGGTTCACATACTCCTCTCACAATGATCATGACAACTGAACCATGTCAACTTTTGCATCTTTACACCGTAGGACCTTCACGTGTTCAATCCTTCGGAGGTAAATGGTATGTTCTTGTGATTGTTGATGATTATTCTAGATACTATTGGGTTTACTTTATGGCGTCTAAGAATGAAGTTTTTAGTCACTTTAGAACTTTATTTCTTAGATTATCAATTGATCACCCAGGATCATTAAAAGCAATTAGAAGTGATAATGGAACTGAATTTAAAAATCAATCTTTTGATCACTTTTGTGCTGAAAATAGAATAGATCATCAATTCTTTTCACCATATGTACCTCAACAAAACGGTGTTGTAGAAAGAAAGAACAGAACCTTAGTTGAGATGGCTAGGACTATGCTTGATGAATATCAAACTCCTAGGAAATTTTGGGCTGATGCGTTAGCAACCGCTTGTTATGTCTCAAATCGTGTTTTCTTGCGTGCTAAGCTAGGTAAAACACCATATGATCTTCGGTTTGGACATAGGCCTAGTGTTACACACTTTTGGGTCTTTGGTTGCAAATGCTTTGTTAAGAAACATGGTAATCTTGATAAATTTGAACCTAGATCCATTGATGGCATGTTTCTTGGTTATCCATCTCATACTAGAGGCTACCGTGTGCTTTTACTTGACACTAACAAAATTGTGGAGACTTGTGAAGTGTCTTTTGATGAAGCTAGCCCAGGTACTAGCTCCGGTGTTGCAGGACCAGATCCGTATCCTCAAGGGGAGGGTATTTTTGAAGATGAAGAAGAGCCGGTGATACTGCCTGGTAGTTACGAAGTTGACACGTGTCCAGCTCCGGACATTGAACAAGCTCCGGCTATCACCTATGCTGGTCCTGATCGTCCACAAGTCACAAGCTCATCAATCTACGATGAACCTAATGAAGAAGAAGCTTGTGAGACATCTGTTCCCCTACGTTTTTACAAAGATCATCCCCCACAACAGATGATTGGAAGGTTGCACGAACGAGTCACACGGTCCAGGTTTTGCGATCCAAACTCTCATGTGCATTCTGCTTTTGTTGCTTCTTTTGAACCCAAAGATATATCACACGCACTCACTAATGAATCTTGGATTACTGCCATGCAAGAAGAGTTAGAAAATTTGGAAAGAAATAATGTTTGGAAACTTTTACCTCCACCTCAAGGTCACACTTTAATTGGAACTAAATGGGTATTTAAAAATAAATAAAGTGAGGATGGGGTTGTGGTTAGGAATAAGGCTAGGTTGGTTGCTCAAGATTTCACTCAAGTTGAAGGTCTAGATTTTGATGAAACTTTTGCTCCTGTCGCTAGATTAGAAGCCATAAGAATTTTGTTAGCTTTTGCAGCATCTAAAGGTTTTAAGCTATATCAAATGGATGTTAAAAGTGCTTTTCTTAATGGCTACATAGATGAGGAGGTTTATGTCAAACAACCACTGGGTTTTGAAAATCCAGATTTTCCTAATCATGTTTACAAACTGTCCAAAGCCTTATACGGTCTCAAACAAGCCCCTAGAGCATGGTATGATAGGTTAAAAACATTCTTACTTGAAAAGGGGTTTACCATGGGCAAGGTTGATAAAACTCTTTTTGTTCTTAAGCATGGAAATGACTCATTATTCGTTCAAGTGTATGTGGATGATATTATCTTTGGTTGTGCTTCTCATGATCTTGTGTCCAAGTTTTCAGCAATGATGAGTTCAGAATTTGAAATGAGTATGATGGGTGAACTCACTTACTTTTTGGGCTGCAAATCAAGCAAACCAAGGAGGGTACCTTTGTGCATCAAACGAAGTATACCAAAGACCTCCTAAGGCGCTTCAACATGGTCAAAAGCAAGCCTCTTCGAACACCAATGGGAATAGAAACAACTCTTGAACTTGATGAAGATGGTGAATACGTGGATCAAAAAGAATATAGAAGCATGATCAGATCACTTTTGTACCTCACGGCATCAAGACCGGACATACAATTCAGCGTATGTCTTTGTGCACGGTTTCAAGCCTCCCCACGTGTTTCACATCGTCAAGCCGTCAAAAGGATTCTCAGGTACTTACATGGAACCCAAGAATTTGGCATTTTTCTTCCTTCTACTTCAACCGTTACTTTGAAAGCTTTTTCGGATGCTGACAGGATTGATAGGAAAAGTACTTCAGGTGCCTGTCATTTTCTTGGTAATTCTATTGTTGCTTGGTCCTACAGAAAACAAAATTCAGTTGCACAATCCACAACCGAATCTGAATATGTAGCTGCTGCTAGTGCTTGCTCACAAATTCTTTGGATTGTTCAAACACTTAAGAACTATGGGGTTGATCTAGATAGTGTTCCACTATTCTGTGATAACACTAGTGCCATTTGCGTTGCTAAAAACCCAGTGCAACATTATAGAACTAAGCACAGACATTAGGTATCACTTTCTCCGTGATAATGTTGAAAAAGGAAACATTGTGCTTCACCATGTAAATACCGAACAACAATTGGCTGACATTTTTACAAAACTTTTGGAGTTCACTCATTTTTGTTACATTCGTAGTGAAATAGGTGTTATGCATCCTCATGCCTTAAATTGAGGGGGAGTTTTGAAACTTGGGAAGTCTATGTGTGAATCTGAAATTAAAATAATATGAGCATAGTATTTCATACTTACATGACTTTGTGATTCCTTTTACATGCTGAAAGATCTTACTACATTACTCGTGTTATACATTTTGTAATTTTTGCCATGTCTAGTAATTGGAATAATTACTTACACTAAATCTGGTCATGGTCGAACTTCCTTGCTGTTTTGAACTTGTTGCATGCTCACAAATGCTTTTAATCATTAAGAATTTATCAAGTAATCAACTCACATGTTGAGTTTTTATGACCAAATATAAATTGAGAAAAGATCAAGAGAATATGCATGCATCGCACTTCTTCTTTTGAGATGGCTTGTCATTGCACTTATATATGAGCTTGGAAGAAGTTGTGTATGACTAAAACCATGTCCTTAAGCTTCTGATTGTCAAATGACATAGGCTTGGCTTGGTTGGTTGGATAAGGCAGATGCGCATATAATCTCTTGCAAATATCATATGATCTAAATTTATGCTTTGAAAAATAATAAAATGCAGCAACTAGTTTCATGCTATCAGGTTTTGAGATAGTTAAGTTTGTGAGATCATGACTTGCTTAAATTGAAAATTACATTTGATCTCTAGCATGGCTTACACTACTTTATGTATTTCATTGATGTGATAATGTAAGGTACTTGATAGTATGACTTTGATGAGCTTTGTTTATATGTATATGTTATAATATGCTCATAACAACCTAAGGGGGAGAGATAATTTGTTTATATGCTCATGACTTGCTGAATACATTATCAAAGGGGGGGAGATAAGCATGAAGAGAAAGAGAATATGTGCATAAGGAGAGATAATAAAGGGAGAGAGATAATATGGGATAATTTTTCTTCTCATTTTACTTTTGATTTACAAAGGGGGAGAAATTGCCTTCAAAACTTTTATGTGAATAAGCCAATGTTCGGATTTTAAATGGTGTTGCCAATGCATTCATCAAGGGGGAGATTGTGAGACCTATATGTGCTGAATACATTGGCTTGTAGTGAATACACTTGGCTTTGATGATAAAAGTTTCGAATATCACGAAAACTCCTTTTATCAAGGTTCGACTCTAGCTCTGAGCTACAGCAAGGTCCGATGGTAGGTCCGGCTTGGTTTGGGTAGCTCCGTTTACGTTCGATGCTAGGTCCGACTAGCTTTGGTCTGCTCCGGTGAGTTTTGTCTTTAGCTCCGACATGCTTTTGATAGCTCTGGAGTGTTTTTGCTAAGCTCCGAGTTGATTTTTCTAGCTCCGGCTTTTGGGTTTACTAGTTCCGACTAGTTCTGGTTAGCTCCGACGCTAGGTCCTGCTAGTTTTGTAAGCTCCGGCGGGAGCTTGCTTGTACTAGTTTTGGTAAGCTCCGACGCTAGGTTCTACTAGCTTTTGTTAGCTCCGGCTCAAGGCCCGGGTTGCTCTGGCAAGGTCCGGAACTTGACCGTAGTACTTCTGCTTTTCATTTGCAATGTTTCATACTTGCTTTACATTGTTGGAAAGATTGCTTAGTATTCATTTGCTAAGTTTTTGGTGCGTTTTGGTTGATATGGATAATATAGTGTTTTGATATGCTTTGCAACATGCTTTTGTGAGGTTCTCACGTAGGGTGTTGTGTTCGGAACTAACTTGAGTCAAGTCGAGGACTTGGGCTCGTATGGATTGGTTGTTTATTCATGTGCAGGTGTTGCTTGAGTTAAAGACATGGCTGGTGACGGGATCCATTGGACTAGTCTCAGGGAGGTGATGAGGTTCCAACAACCAAATTCAGGAGGAATTGTGGTTGAGCTGATCAGGAGGTTGCACAACATGATTGAATCAAGAACAATGCATATGAAGGTATCGTGGACGTTGTCGGAAGATGTTTGCACGTATGAAAGGAGCGCATGGACGTGGCTACATGGTTCTGAGACGTGATGAAGAGAAGTGGACGTAAAGAATTTGTCGGAAAGGTCCAACCGACTAGGTTATGGACTCAGGCTGCGGCTGAGTCGGGTTTTGACTCAAATATGGAAAGATTTGAGTTGGTTATGATAGGATTTCGTCCGGGTCACAATTTTGAGTTGTTTAGGAATGTGGTATACGTTCCTAAGGTGTTTGGAAGTCTTAAGATTGCTTCTATCTGCGTATAGAAGAATCTTGAGCAGTTATGGAAAGTTACGATTCGTGATCTGAGTAGGATTGGAGTCCTAGTTGATATTGGGTTGGCCTAAGGGCTGGTTATATAAGCAAGAGAGCCCAGAGCTCGTGGAGCACGACTTTGGAGCTGTTCCTCTTGTGTTCTATTGAATAAAATTCGTAGTTTGAAGGAATTTTTGTGCCTTGTTCGTTCGACTTGTTCCAGACAAGTTTTACTCGTCGAGTTTCTGGACAGCACTACTTTTCATCGGTGGTTTTATCATAACTCGAGTTTTACACATCCAATTGACGTGATTCTTTTTGGGTTGTCTTCAAAACTTGATTGTCTATCATCTGTCAAAATTTCACGGTAATTGGATTTGTGGTCTATGATCTACACGAGTTTCTTTGCAGCGTTCCAGAACTGTTTTTTTCTTGGGTAGGGCAGATTGACCATTGTTTGATCTTTCGATCATAACTTGAGTTTTTCTAAACGGATTTGAGTGATTCTTTTTGTGTTGTCTTCGTGACTTGATTCTCTCTGATATCTATAACTTTTTTCACAGTGAAACACGTTTAGATTAGTCTCACACACGATTTCTTTAACAGATCGTTTTTCTGCCGAAAGGGTTGGGGTTTAATTGTTTCTGCTGCGTAAGTTTTTTAAAATCTACCATTCACCCCCCCTCTGGTAGCTTTTCACGTGCTCTTCGATCCTACAACCTCATAAGATTCGAAGCTTTCACCAAGCTTTAGCTCCGACCTTCAGATCTTCACCCCTCCCGACCTTTCTCCGGAGTAGGTCCGGGAGCCATTACCCCACTCGGTGCTATTACTCTCCCCGTTACCTTCGGGACCCGGGAGAAGTATCGCACTGAGAAGTTGGTCTTTGATGTTGCTCAGATCAACTTAACTTTCAACGCCATCTTGGGTAGGCCTGCCTTGTACAAATTCATGGCAGCTGCTCATTATGGCTACCTGGTGTTAAAGATGCCAACACCAGTAGGCGTTCTCCGGATCTGTAGAGATCACACTGCCGGAGTAACCGCTCTAGAAGAACTTCATGCACTTACTACGGCGCAAGAGGAGGACTCCAGGCAGGAGCAAGCTCCAAAACCCTCGAGCATTTGTCAACGAGGCTCGACTTCTGCACCTCGTGTGCAGCCAAGCGGCGACACCGACATTCCCGTCAAAGTTGTCCAAATCGGTTCCAATGTCGCTCAGACCACCCGTATATCGGGGGGGGGGGGGGGGGGGGGGGCTGAATGACAAATAGGAACTCGCGCTCATCGCTTTCCTCCGGGCTAATGTCGACGTGCTTGCCTGGCAACCGTCACAAATGCCTGGGATCCCTAGGGAAGTGATTGAGCACAATCTGAAGATCTACCCTGACGCCCGACCCGTGCATCAGAAGCCTTGGAAGCAACCCGTGGAGCGACAGAACTTCATTCGACAAGAAGTGACGAAGTTGCTCGAAGCTGGATTCATCCGAGAAGTCTTCCATCCAAAATGGCTGGCAAACCCAGTCGTTGTGCCCAAGGCCGGCGGGAAGCTTCGGATGTGTATTGACTACACAACACTAAATAAGGCATGTCCAAAAGATCCATTCCCACTACCTAGAATAGATCAGATAGTGGATTCCACCCCCGGGTGTGAATTACTGTGTGTCCTAGACGCATATTCTGGGTATCATCAAATCAGAATGTCTAGGGAAGATGAAGAGCATACCTCTTTCATCACAGTAGATGGATTGTACTGTTATACAGCCATGCCATTTGGTCTCAAGAATGCAGCTTCAACCTTTGTACGAGCTATGTACAAAACTTTTTAAGAACTCATTAGAGACATAGTGGAGGTGTACGTCGATGACATCATGGTCAAGGTCAAGAACAAGGAGTCACTCCTTGACACCTTACAGGCTGTCTTCGACAAGCTGCGGGCCACCCGCACAAAGCTAAACCCAGACAAGTGTGTCTTCGGGGTTAGCTCCGGAAAACTTCTTGGTTTCCTGGTAAATCACCGGGGCATAGAGGCTAATCCGGCGAAGATCAAAGCCATTGAAGACATGCGGCCACCAGCCCGCATCAAGGATGTCCAAAAGCTGACTGGATGTCTAGCAGCCCTCAGCAGGTTCATTTCAAGAATGGCGGAACGTGCACTTCCCTTCTTCAAGTTATTGAGGAAGTTCGGACCATTCCAATGGTCTGAAGAAGCAGAAAAGGCGTTCCAGGAGCTAAAACAACTCCTCACCACCCTACCAACTCTGGTAGCTCCGAACCCTGGTGAGCCTTTGCTACTTTACATTTCAGCAACTTACGAAGTCGTCAGTATGGTCCTGGTTGCAGAGAGATGAGAACCATCCCATGCTCAGGAATCCAGACCCCTCCGGGAGGGTCCAGAGGTTCCTGAAAGCAAGTCTGGGTCCCAGTTCCTAGACTTGATTCTACAAGAAGTTACTTCAGAAGACCCAGACCCCTCTGGGAGGGTCTAGGTCGCTTCTAAAGAAGCTCTGTGTCCCTCCAGCAAGGACTCGGAGGTCCGCGAAGAAGGTCTGGATCCCTCCGGGAAGATCCGGGTCAATAAAGAAGAAGCTCCAGGCCCCTCCGGGAGGGTCCGTACCATCCAGCGCCCAGTGTACTTCATCAGTGAAGTACTTCATGACGCTAAGACTCAATACCTAGAGGTGCATAAGCTGCTCTATGCAGTTCTTATCGCCTCCAGGAAGCTTCGCCATTACTTCCAAGCTCACAAGATTTCAGTGGTGACTTCTTACCCACTTCGAGCAATCTTGCATAATCGCAATTCAACTGGGAATATTGCAAAGTGGGCAGCGGAATTGGCCGAATTCAATCTTGAATTCATTCCAAGACAAGCAATTAAGAGTCAAGCATTGGTAGATTTTGTGGCGGAATGGACTCCCTCTACATCAAACCCTGGGGGCCCCAGTGAGCAGAAGCCGGAACACAAGGCTACGGTCTTCACCGAGCCCCACTGGACCCTCTACTTCGACGGCTCCATGCAAAAACAGGGGGCTGGAGCTAAAATCCTTCTCCTCGCACAAACCGGGGAGAAGGTAAAATACATGGTACACCTTGGCTTCAAGGCGACCAACAACATGGTGGAGTACAAAGCACTCATCTACGGACTAAAGGTGGCACTGTCATACGGTGTCAAGCAACTGCTGGTCAAGGGAGATTCACATCTCATCATTAAACAAGTGAAGGGTGAATGCTCCTGCAACAATCTCCAGCTAGCTGCTTACCACCTTGAAGTCCAGAGGCTTCAGAAGGACTTCAAAGTCCTAGACCTCCACCACGTCCAGCGTGTCCACAACGCTGAAGCTGACGAACTCTCGACGAAAGCGTCAACCAGAGCTCCAGCTCCCAACGGAACTTTTGTCCGGAGGTTGTCAAAACCCACAGCTCAGCCCGCCGAACTGAGCGAAGGTGGCGAGATCAACATCCCGAAGCTGACGGTCCCGATGGCCCTGTTACCATGGCAGCCATCAAGGGTCGTAGGTGCTGCCGGAAGCTCCGAGCAACCCAGCACGCAAGACTCAAATGCTCAAGTTAGCTCCTATGCATGGATCTCAGAGATCCGGAGCTACTTGAAAGACAACATCCTTCCTGACGATGATGTATCCGCTGACCGGATAGTCAGATTGGCTAAAAGATACACGTTGGTAGAAGGGGATCTCTACTGGCGCAGTTCCAACAACGTCCTAATGCGGGGCATCACAAGGGAAGAAGGTTGCGAGCTCCTCACTGAAATCCATGGAGGCGAGTGTGGGAACCACGCGTCTTCCCGCACGCTGGTCGATAAAGCCTTCCGGCATGGCTTCTACTGGCCTACAGCACTCCAGGATGCAACTGAGCTGGTGAAGAAATGTGAAGCATGTCAATTTCATGCAAAGCAAATTCACACACCAGCTCAGCCTCTACAAATGATACCTCCTACATGGCCCTTCGCTGTGTGGGGGATGGACATCTTGGGACCTTTCCCAAGAGCCGTCGGAGGTTACAAGTTCCTGTATGTCGCCATTGACAAGTTCACCAAGTGGCCAGAAGAAACTCCAGTTGTGACAATAAACAAGCAATCTGCCATCAACTTTTTGCAGTCCATTGTATGCAGATTTGGAGTCCCAAACAAAATCATTACTGATAACGGGACCCAATTCACAAGCTCTGCATTTCAAGGATATTGCGAAGACCTCGGCATTCAAGTTTGCTACGCCTCCGTAGCTCACCCAGCAAGCAATGGCCAGGCTATGAGAGCAAATGCTGAAATCCTGAAAGGACTCAAAACACGCACCTATGAGTGCTTGAAAAAACATGGAGGCAACTGGATTGAAGAGCTTCCGCCCACTCTATGGGCCAACAGGACAACTCCAAACCGGTCAACTGGAGAGACACCCTTCTTCCTGGTGTATGCAGCTGAAGCAATCCTTCCTCCGGAAATCACCTTGGGGTCACTCCGGGTCCGGACCTTTGACGAAGCCACGCAGGACCAGCTCCGGCGTGAAGACCTAGACCTCCTTGAGGAGGGAAGGTGCCAACAGCTATTCGGAATGCCCGATACCGCCAAGCCCTTCGGCGCTATCATCAACAGCATGTACACAACCGACAGCTCGAGGAAGGCGATCTGGTGCTACGGAGAATACAATCCAGAGAAGGGTTAAACAAACTCTCCCCCAGCTGGGAGGGACCCTTCCGAGTGATTAAAGTATCCCGTCCCGGAAGCGTTCGCTTGGCTGTCGAGGATGGGACACCTCTCCCAAATCCTTGGAATATTGAGCACCTCTGTAAGTTCTACACTTAATATCACGGAGGTGAGTCTGTAGTAACTTGAGGTGTATGTTATAGAGTCATTGTACAGAGTCGGGTAGTTCCTTCGGGAGAACAGCCGGACCTTTCCCGGAAGGTCCGCAAAGTTCATGCAACACTTGTCACAGTCTCAGGACTAAAAGTGTGGCTAGCTACCCTGGGTCAAACGAGAAATGAAACATGCTTAGACTGGTTCCGTACCCTAAGAGTGTACTTGTTTCCCCTGTACCCCGGACCTGTAATGAAAGACATCTTCATGTGAAACAGACTCCACATGCATTTATTTTGCACAGGCTCAACATTTTCTATTTTTCTCTTTCTTGTCTATAACAAAGTTGTGCAATTCTTAAGAAATTTTAGTTCGACCAGTTCACGTACAATTCGAGTTGTATTGTCAATTCTTTTGGATTCAAATATTGTTCATGGCCCACTCGCCTGAATGCCGCCAAGCCAATCTAGGGCCGGAGTGTGCTATCGACTTAGCCTGGTGAAGCACCCTAAGTACGCCACCCTACCTACACCCCGGCAGGCCGAAGTAAGGCGGGTCCAAGTACAATTGGATCTGGAAGAAAGAAGGCAATGCATTTGGTTGTATTCAAAATTGTGTTTGACCTAAAACTTTCTTGGGAATCGTAAGCCGCGATGAAGTTATAGGCAAGGAGTGAATTTTACTATTTTTCTTGGCTTCAGTGTGCAGGAAAAATAAAGAATCCACGTTGATGGAGAAAAGCTGGAGCTAGCAAAACTCCGACTCCCCGTAGGTGGCTTGTGATCGATGTTAAACATTGAAAACGAGCATTACCAGAGCAACCAAGCTCCAGCAAAGCTAGGGGGGCCAGCCGTCGACGCAGAATAAAAGATGGTGAGAAGACCCCACAAGCGGAGTCTGCTGCCGACAAGCTACGCGTTGGCAAAGGTCACTGCTGGAGCTACTAAGCTCTGACACCCCGGAGGGCTAACTATCGATTGTCTACACGTTGATAGGGACTATTGCCGGAGCTACTAAGCTCCAACGGTAGTCAATGCCAGAGCTACTGAGCTCCGACAACCTCATGGGGCCTTCACTATCAAAGACTTCGGACATACACTCTACGAGTTCGAAGCAAATGAGTCTTCAACAAAATACAATATCCTCTTGGTACATGTTCACAATCAAATTGTGTACATCTACCAGGGGGCCAAGTGAAGACAGAAGTGTTGAAGACAAAAAATGAAGTTCATTAACAAATTGTGGATTTCATTCATCTGGAGACAAGGGATTACAAAATTGGGGAAGAAAAAGAGAGAATACAAGTGGGAGCTACAGAGATTGTCCTAGACCCTATGGAAGAACTGGGCGACCTTCTGAGCAACCTCCGACATGTTGGCTCGGGTGGCTTCACCTTCTCCTTCGACGGGACCTTCAAGCACCGGGTCCAGAGGAAATTGGGGATCCCGGCTGGTGTAGCACGTCAGCACATACTCCGCAACGTTCTTCGCCAGGGACTTCCCCTCAACCTCCAACTGGTCCATTATGATGTCACCCAACTTGGAGAGTTTGCCACCCGCTGAGCTCAACGCTTGCAACGCCAGGTCTGGCTCCGGCTCCGGATCATCCGGACGCACGGGACTGAAGCCCATTGGTGTCAACGCATCGTTGGCTTTGCTCAAGAACTCCCAAACCTGCAGGGAGTCCGTGGTCCTCAAGCCCTTCTATTCCTCCAAGGATCTTTTGGCCGCCGCCAGTTCAGAATTCTCACGAGCAAGGCGCTCAACCTCTTTGGCATTTTGCTGAATCTTTTCAGCAACCTGCTTCTCGAGTTTTCCGAGTTCCTCCTCCCGGAGGTGGATCTTGTTCCGGCAGTCGACCAGGTCCCTCTCCCGGCCCCTAACTTTCTTCTCCCTGGCAGCGATGGCACACTCTTGCTTGTAGAGTTCCTGACCTCGCACCCAGGCCTTCTCCTCCTCCTCAACGCGATGCTCCTCCAACTTCTTGGTGCATTCCTCGAGGCCCTTGTCAGCCAGAGCCACCTTTTCGGCCATCTCCTCCTCCCTCTTCAAGACATCATCCCGTAACTCTACGAGTTTTTGCTCTTCGTCTTCGAGCTTCTTCTCCCTCTGCTCTAGTGCCCCCTGGCGCTTGATGAGGGTAGTGTTAATGGCTTCAAGCCTTTCTTGGCGATCATCAGCCGCACTATTAGTTGCCTTGGCCTGCTCATAAATGGCCCGGGATTGAGTGTCGAGGGCACGAGTCAAGCTCTCCCTATCATCCAATAATTTGCCCCAGTATTCCAGGCGGACCTTCTCCTGTTTGATCCACTCCTTGTCGTGTGCCAGCCTCGACTGCACCATCTTGGTCTCAAAGTAGAGTCGATTACGCCACCGCCTAAGGGTTTGGCGCTCCTCTTCAAGAGCCTTGCTGTCGTGGTAGAATGCCAGATGGACTTGACGCAGACTGGAGCAAGCGTTGTCAATGGACAATGACAGGGGAATAGGGTCCGGACCTTCTGGGGTCTCCTCCGCTGGTTCCAACGGGTTCTCGCTTACAAAAATTGGGTCCCACTCCACAAGAGTGGTCCCCTGAGCCTCCACAGCACTAGGGCCGTCCTCTGGGATAGCCTCAGTCGCCACCGAGGAGGGTCCCACAGAAGAAGCTCCGACCTCCGGAAGTGGTTTCGAAGGCCCTGCCACCAGGTCTTCATTTGCCCCCTCAGGCAGGGGGCCAACGACTTCATCAGGGCACCCTGGCTCAGCAGCAGGCACCTCCGCTGTCATCACTTCCGGAGCAGGGGCTACTTCCGGCTCCGGCCTGGGTTCCTCCTCCACTGGTGGCTCAGGTGTTGGCACCTCGACCATCATGGGTTCGAGTGCTGATGCCTCCGCAACGACCAGCTCGGGCGCCTGAAGGTCAACAACAACTAGCCTTGAGGCTGGAGCTTCAGTGGCAACCGGCTCTGAGGCTAGAGCTTCGGAGGTAGCAGGCACAACCGCCGAGACTTCCTCAACATCCGGCTCGCTCGCCGGGACTTCAATAACCTCCGGCTCAACTGCCGGGGCTTCGACAATTTCCAGCTCTGGGGCCGGAATCACTACTTCCTCCGGCTCAGCGGCCGAAGCTTCCAACATCTCCGCATCAAGACCCGGGGCTTCAACCTCCGGGGCAGGTGCCGCTGGCGCATCTTCTCTCCCGTGGTCCGGCGCTACCACGGGAGTCTCAGGGGATGAGTCGAGGTCCATGACCACGATTGCTGGCGCCGGAGCTGCCGCAACTTCAGCCACCACTTGGGGCGGCACCAGGACAGGAGCAGAAGCCTCCGCCCTCACAGCTTCAACAGCTGTGGCTGAGGGCGGAGCCTCACTCCTCTTCTTGGGGACGCTGCAGATGATGGATGAAGAAACTTAAAAAAAAACAGTTACTACAACAAAACAACTGTCTGAGGTAAAGATTAAAAATTACCTCGGAAGGCTTCCGCACCAGCTTGCACGGAATCTCTTTCCCGGCGTTCTGGACTGACCATGCCCGCCGCCGGCATGGTAGATCCGAACGCCCCCTGGAACTTGTTGCAGTCGCGGGCATTTCCTTAGTCGAGACCCCCCTCGACCGAGAAGGACCTCCAGACCCAGAGACCTCAGCTGGCCCTGGTGCTGGAGTCAGATTCCCGGAGCTAGCACCCCGGGAAGACACTGCTGCAGATGCAGTCGCCACAGTTGTAGAAGACCTCCCCCTCCGGGGAGAAGGAGCTGCTGCAGAGGGAGCAGGCCAGACAGACCTTTCGTCGGCATGCTTTAGCTTCCTCTTCCGGCTCGAGGGTTCGGCCACCGGCTCCTTGCCCTTGCCGACGACTTCGGTCCTTGGCTTCGGGGCAGGGTTGGATCCACCTTCAGAAGCCCCAGGGATCACCACCCTGGAAGTCGATCGTCTCTCGACGACAGCAAGGTCGTCAAGCACCTGCATCGTCCGTTGGAGCTCCCTGCTGAACTATACTTCCAAGTTCAGAGGGAGGAAAGCTGGTGGCGGGGTCAAGTCATCACCCGCGACGTCGATGCCGTGCTGGAACTTCTTGAGATGAAACTCCAAGGTCGCCCCCTCCATGTTGGACTTCAGCCCGGTCTCGACCCGGTCGTCGTCCATTACACTGTTGAGGGACCAAGCGAGTTTTTCTCTCCTCTTCAGTGGTGCCCACGTGTTGACCAGGAAATTGCAAAATACCGCCTGAGGAGTTAATCCTCCCTCCACACAATGGCGGATCCTGGTCAGAGCAGGGTTGAAGGCATCCGATAGCACCGGAGCTTCACTCCATTCTGCAGTGTCGATGTTGGGGAGGCCTTCGGGCAGCTCCAACTTCTCGTGCTCCTCCACCCGGATGACTATCCAGTCGTTCTTCCAATCGTCCCACTTTCCAGAGGGAAACGACCGGAGGTACTTGAATGGGCACTTCTTGCGCTTCACAAAGTAGTAGAAGCCAAGGTACTCATCACTCCTTACGGTGGTATGGACGGTGAAGAAGGTCCGGAAAAGCTCCATGCAGGGGGGGGGGATGCCCACCCACATTTCACAGAAGTGGACGAAGAAATACACTAGAAGAATGGAGTGGGGGACAAGGTGGTACAGCTGCAGACCATAGAAGTCTAGCAGCATCAAGAAAAAGGAGGAAAAAGGTGGGATCAACCCCACCATGGCGTACACAAAAAAGTACACCATCTCACCGGCGTGCTCCTTCTCGAATGGGAGCTTTCCCCCGGCGCGGACTAGGGGTTGAAGAAGTCCGGTGACCACCCCATGAGGGGTCGGACCTTCTTCAGGTCACTTTCGGCCTTCAAGCGGCTCTCGCGGAGACCCAACTCCATCGCAACACAGCGAGGCAAGGGAGGAAAAGCAAGCGCAAGTTTGGGAGTTCGAGTGCAAGTTCAGATGAGAGGCGTAAAGAACCCCAGACGATGCGCACTTTCCTTCTTAAGTAAGCCCCCGCAACGCTTGGATGGAAACCGCAGGGAAGCCGAAGATACTATTCAAAAATTTCACCCTGCCGATGACAAGAGGGCCCGGGACCACCCCGATGATCAAGTCGAGGTTCTTACGCAGGCGAACGGTTGTCATCATGTAAGGCGGGAAGCCCGAAAGCGGCGGCCTGACAAGGCGCACGGAACCGATACGATTTTCGTATCGGGAACCGACGACCTTCAATTGCGTGAGATCCGCACGCCAAAGATCTCATTTGCCGCACCCGGGATATGCCATGTGGCGAGGATTTAACTTCAAAACTATCGCCAATGGCACATCAGAAGACCTTTGAAGACTCGGCTCAAAAGTCGAAGGATGGACCCACCTCCGGCGGAATGACTTCACCCAAGGGGTCTTCCCCAGAGGTGGGCCCAGGGGGCCACTATCGGTACCCCGAGTACCGTATTCCCCTTGAGATTGCAAAGATCTCAAGGAAATGTCATCTACTTGATTTGAAGACCTTCGGAGGCCCACATGTCAGACATAACCGGACCCGCTTCGCCAACATGGTTAGTCCCAGGATTGCCACGTGTACCATCAAACCGGAGCTACCGCCCACAAGGGGGAAGCTCCGGGCTATGTACCATAACAGCACCCCCGGACCTAACCCCAGACCGATGGAAGCTCTGGAACTAACACGTGTCTGATGGCACCGGACCTATCTGTTCCCCACAGTATGCTCCGGAGCTGCCACGTGTCCAACCGTCGGATCTTCAGCCTCAAACCTCCGGTAGACTCCACAACGGCTCCAGATCTTCAAAGGGGAATCAAGGACTTCAAGACCCAATTAAGTGTCATTAATACTCTGTTAATGACACACGATCGGACGACCCTTATTACCAGTAACGGCGCTGTCAAAGCCCGTAACTCGGTCATTAAGGGTAATTAAGCACATCAAATGTGTATCAATATTAGTAGCCGCCGGGGCCACATGTCGAGCCAGGCCAACTTGTAACGGCCTGTCCTTGTACTATAAAAGGACAGGCCGACAATACATAGCGGGGCTCTGATCATCTGACCTGATCTGATCTGATCTGATCTGATCTGGTCTGTTCGGCTCACACGCGCTCTCAACTCACATCACCTGAGTTGAGTTCATACATCCAACACAACACCAACACACCCCATGGAGTAGGGTATTATGCTCAGGCTGCCCGAACCACGTAAATCTTTGTGTCTCCTGTGTCATTTTACATTTCACCTTCTTGAATCTCCGCGCGCCCACACCGAACTTCAAACTCCGCAAACACTTTTAGTAGTGTCGGGAGATCTGCCGGATCGAAACCACCTACAGTTGTCATCAATCACCAAGAAGGGGGAGATTGAAAGTGCATCTAGGCGTCCCTTGTGGGTTTAGGTTGATTAATGACAAACTAGTGAGATCCTAACAAAATTGTTAAAATGAGCGCAGGTTTTAAAGAAATGAGGAACAAAGCTCAAAAAGGAAAGAGAATGAGGATTTAAAGGGAAAAGAGCTCAGGAGCTGAAAAGATTAGATTATTTTGTTTGGAGTGTGTTGGAGAAACACACCCCAAGAGCTCAAGTTGAAAATTGGTTGCACTCACTACACATTCCATAGGAAGAGCAGACTAGTCCGAGAAGCACCGAACTAGTTCGATATTTCTTTGCACAAGAATCGGACAAGTCCTCCAGCAAGGACTTGTCTGCAGCACTTCACAGCTGTACAACTGGACAAGTCCGATAACCACCGAACTAGGCCAATAACTCTCTGAGTTAAAATTGGACAAGTCCTCCAAGTGCGGACTTGTCCCCATTTGAACATTTTTTCACCACCACGGACAAGTCCGATATTGGCCGGACTAGTTCGAAAACTCTTTGACTAAGATCGGACTAGTCCGCACCTCAACAAACTAGTACGGTATCTATCAACACTTAGGGTTTTCCACACACCGCTCACCGGACTAGTCCAATGTCCACCACGGACTAGTCCGGACTTCGCAAACCCTAATGGTAACCTTTGGAAAACCTAATATAAATAGAGGTGTACGGCCATACATCAAACACTCTTGACTCCCTGTGCCGTCACACCTTTCAAGAGCCCAAAATTTACATCTCTCCACACATCCTAAGCCTAAAAAGATCGATTCTTTGAGGATTAGCAATTGAACAAAGGGGAGACTTGTTCTATACATCTTGAGCTCTTGGGTTTGATCTCTTACAAACTCTCATTGTTTATTGTTCATCTTTTGAGTGTGTTTGGTGGTGTTCATTGCTATAATATTTGGGGAGCCCTCAATGTGTGAGAAAGCCCCCTTGAACGAGTTATTTGCCCCTTCGTGGTTAGTGAAAGAGAATCGGCCTTCGTGGAGATTCAACGAGGGAAGGGTTAGTGAAGACACGGTCCTCCGTGGACTCCTCAACAGGGATGTAAATTCCTCTGTGGAATTGAACCTCGGGATAAAACCTTGTCTTGCGTGTTCTGGTTTTATCGTTCATCATTATTTAGGTTTTGTTTAGTATTGTAAAATTCACCTTGAAACTTTGTATCATACTTGATCATTGCAATACATTGGTTCATTAGCTCAATACACTTTACTTTGAATCTGATTTCCAGTGCATAGTGTGCTACAAGTAGAATTAGGAATTTACTTTGATCTTCTAGTTCGCGCACACCGGACTAGTCCGAACCATAACGGATTAGTCTGACCTACTCATATTTGATTTATCTGTTAAGTGTTTTCAGGATCCGATAAAAGTGAAAAAAGCCTATTCACCCCCCCCCCCCTCTAGGCTACATTCAAATCGTGCCACGGCTAGTTGCCAGGCACTGAAATTGGACACTCTGGTGACCATTGGATGTATGCCATGCTTCTTAATCAACTATTTTCTAGTACACTATGGATTTATCTCAGCGTCAATTTCAACTTATGATGGTGTCACATCCAATACTAAAGCCGCTCAACATGCTGAGACCAGCTGTGGCGAAGTGTCCAACAAAGGTACATTGAAGGATGTTTGTATATAGATATCAACATTGTTCCGAGATCCCTTCTTTCAGTGCAAGTAATGAATCTTCCTTATTTATGAGTTGACACCATCTACACACAAGTTGTCCAAAATGATGCTTTTATGCATTTTAAATTAACACTTTTTACAATTGAGTCTCAGGTCCTTTTCTTGATATCTTTGTATTACCTTTTCTAGGTTCTTAAGACAATTATGAAAAGTTTTTCCATGTTTGAAAAGGTAATCCATGAAAACTTTAATGATGCCCTCGATCATGTTAGAGAAGATAGACTTTATACACCTTTGGAACAATAAGGGTGCATTACACAACCCGATTGACAATCTTTAGTAAGTATACGTTCCATAAGGGCATGTGAAGATAGTCTTACTTTAGGTACCAGGGTGAATGGAAAGTTGAGAGTGAATCAGTGCACATCCCCCATCTTGTGATGGTTCTTTGAGGAATTAATTCATTCTTATCATTCTATTGCCATGCCTTCCTTCTTAGTCCTTCTTGCACATAAATTATCCCGACATGCAAGAAGGGAGTGATGATTTTCTAAGACGGTTAAGATTTGGGTGGTTTTGTGCTTTGTCATCTTGGCTCTTATGATGACATAGACTTTCTCATTGCCCCTAAGAAGAGCATAGCGTAGGACAAAAGGCAAGGGTACTATATCAATCAGGGGGAGCCTCTTGTGGTGGTCTCTTCCTATCAAGAAAGTAAAAAAAATGGAGGAGTCATAACACCCTCGATTGGCTCATCCTCACAGAGAGGTTCTGCTAATGTATCTTTTCATTACAAATTTGGGATGGAAAATATTCCCTCTCCCCGAGGTTGACATCCAAGCTGTCTTATGAGGGTACAACCATGAGAAATTTTGCAATTGGCAACCTGATCATGTCTTCAAAGTCTTGGACTTCGAAAACATGAAAATCTAGACAATCTTTGATGTTTTATTATGGTATGGATACATTTTGTAGAATCTCATATCCTTCCAAAATATTCCCTGAGGGGTTCTTGAAGGATCCTCTTGTTGGTGTGAATAGCTCCTCGCCCAAAATAGAAAATGCACATTCATCAAAAATGATGTTGGCTCTGACAGAGGGATTATAAAGAACATCCCATTAGTCCTCTAATTTGGCATTGAACTGTTTCTGGGGTTGAGCTTATTTGAATGAGATCAGAAGAGAGCACAAACTCAACTGTACACTTGCCGCTCATAGTTGACGTCGACTCGTTGATTCTTCGTGGAGGAATTCTTCCTCATCGAATCAAGGAGTGTGAGAGACAATGGTGGTGTCTTTTGACATTTTGAGGCATTTTCAAGATCTTCAAGTGGATCTTCATCGAAATAAAATGAAAAACACAAAGATTGAGTTTCTTCTTTCTTTAGTGTTTCAAATTGAAGTGAGGATTCTAGAGTTAAATCTTGGGATAGGTGTTAACGGTCCTTAACTACCAAATTCGACAACCAATTTCATGTATTAAAAGATACAAATTGGATAAACAATATAGTGGTTGGAGTTATTTACTAACGATTTCAAAATGTGTAGGTGCAATTGTGTACGCAGGTGATTTGTACCCATAATTGAAGGAATGTGCATGGAATAATCAAAGACACACATTTTCCGACCATGCAGGCGCAAGATTCAGATTCATGGGCCCACACGAGGGTGAAAATCAACATCAAAACACAGGAGACACCCATACTCATGGTGGGGGGCCCACATATCTGTGTTAGGAAGAAAATTTGAGGCGAGGGAAGCTAGTGGAACTTCGACCGAAATGTTAGGTCGCTCAACCTCGTTGTGGCACCAAACTTGATCAGATGACACGTTGTGGCTCTTCATGACTCTCTGAGGGTTGTGCCAACTGCTACTGCAGGAATTTTGGTGCGAACCGCCTCTTGGAGCAGTATAAATAGAAGGGGAGACTCACTCAACTCCACATATCATAAGTTTGAGTTTAGTGTTCGACTCAAAAGGCATAGCACCTCACAAGTGCTTAGAAGATAGGG
Organism: Tuctoria greenei; assembly: GCA_036927565.1. NCBI lineage: Eukaryota > Viridiplantae > Streptophyta > Magnoliopsida > Poales > Poaceae > Tuctoria > Tuctoria greenei. The sequence continues at coordinate 206,238,905 of JAYESD010000001.1, forward strand.
GAGAGCAAGGAAGAGGATAAGCCTTCGGCTCATCGGGCTTCCTCCGCTTAAGGATAGGGTCCGGGCTTGTAAAACCCCTCTCCACCCTTGTACCTCGCTGTTCGCTTTCCATTCAAGTAAGTGTTTGTGATTTCCAAATGAGTTCAATTCTTTCACTTAATCAATTTAGTTTCTTTAGTTGTTTGTTCATTCATCGCTCTATTCACATAGGGGCCCTAGTCTTTAACTAGTGAGGTTAGGGAAGTAGTAGATAACATAGTCGTGGTGTATAGGCTTGACATTACTTTTGATTATCTTGTAGTCCACGAGTTGTAGAGGTAGGCGGTAGGTGGTGACGGCCTTATCAGTCTGTTGTAATCGTCCATGTTTGGCTACGATGTAGGCTTTTGGCGGGAGTCGCCTGTCAGACCAAGATAAGCTCGATGCCCAATACAAGCTTCTATTAAGAACTCTTCTATTTGGAAATCCTCTCTACCCTTTGAGTACCATCAAACTCAGTTTCCTTGGAAGAACTAGTTAGAAGATTAGCCCACATGTTCCTTGTGATTCGATACCCTTAAGAATACTCTCATGGTGAAGTGCTACAACGGTATCTGTGCGCTTGCAAATTGTCATTTGTGGTGTACTAGCTACAACAAGCATTTCTGACATCGTTGCCTAGGAAGGTGAAGAAAGTAAATGATATCACTTTAGATTAAGCTTATAGGTACTAGTAGTTGTGTGACATGTTTAGCCTTCCTTTGTTTTCTTCTTTTTTGTGAAAACATGGTAGTGTTTGGGTAGCCTATTCCATGAAAAATCCAATGAGGACACACGAGCTCAGTCACAAAAGTATTACATGACGTTCCTCGACAAATTCTTTCCCTTGAGCAACACCAATGCCTTTCACGAGAAAATTTTGAGCTTTCAACAGGGGTCAAAGACATCTATCCCCATAACTTGGGGAAACCTCTAAGAGTATATCTTGATTTGCCGTCACCATGGGGTAGATAATGGGCTCATCGTCCAACATTCCTACAATGGGTTGACGTTGTCAATCTGTGAACATATTAATGTTGAAGCTGGAGGATGCCTTCTTCTTATTGACAAAGAGAAAGCAGAAAAAATTAGAGTGAGAAGACAGTGTCCAACCAGGGGTGTATCTATGAATAACTTCAGTTCCGTTAGTAAGGCATGCACACCATTAACAAGTCGAACACGCTAGCTGTAAATTTGGATCTCCTTATGAAGCATCAAAAAAAAACCAAGCCAATGGAGAATGATTGCTTTGGGACAGTCGAAGCCTTGAACACTCGCATGATGTGCAAAGTCTATAGCAACATGTGATACTTGGAGAATTATTTCTTTGATACCCATGAGGATGCCTTGTTCCCAAACAACAGCTCCAATAGCTATCATCTAGAAGGAGGTCAAAGGTGAAATCAACCTCAACTTTACAATCAAGGAGGCACTAGGAGTGTCAATACTTCAATAGATTCAACCAACCAGCCTTGAAGTATCTTGTCTCTGGCCAAATAAAAAATCAAAGAGAGCATGCCCAAGCAGCTATTGACGAAATAAAGACAGTAGAAAACATTCAAGATCCAAGGTGTCCCAAAATCACTTGTTCAATTGGGACCCACCACTTTACCCCACCTATGCAGCCTCGGGGCAAGTGATATCATCGTGCTTAAGGTTGTCTTTGATCAATATCAAGTATGGTCCAAATTAAAAGAACATCAAGAAGGTTGAAGTGACATCCTGAAAAAGGGCAAACATCACCATGCTCATAAAGAATTTCCACAAGAAGGAAAGACCATCGCAACAACATCAATTCTCTATCAAGGCGATGGAGAGGCTAGGGGCCATCACAGGCCCCAAAGTCCAAATGAATGCTAAGGAAAGTAAGGTTTGTCAAGAAGAGAAGATATTTGTGTCTTCATCTTCGGTTTCGAAAGACACATCATTGCTTCAAATGAGATGGAGGTAAGTCCTGCTCATCGAACTTCAAAATTTTGGTGAGTCCTTGCCAATATATTAATTGGTAGTTAACTCATATTTATTTTCTAGCCGCATGTTTGTTTTTCCTTGGAATTTTTGCATTTGCACTCAACTTGATTGAATTTTGACACTTTCATGTTGGAATTCAAATTTCTGTCCATCATAAAAAGAAAATTATGAAGTATGGAACAAGTTATTTTGTTTATGCACTTTTACGGGAGAACCTTTTGATTTTTGCCCACTCCAGAAAAAAATTACTTGTACGCCTTTATATTTGCATGTTGTTTTCAGGTTGGGAAAGACAATTCAACAAGGGTTTCAATTTCCTAACACAACCTCTTTTGTGTGTTCTTGATTATATTACAGTCAGAAGAAAATATGTGAAGAGGTTGTTCGGCAAGAAGAGGGAAACCTCATCAAGCTCAAGCTACCACTGAGAAGATTCAAGCACATATACATCCCCCAAGCTCATTCCGAGTATGAGGTGAAAGAATGCTCAAGATGGCGACTTGATAAAGGAGTAAGACGAAGCTACACCCACACTACTTGCTGACTCTAATGTTGACTTGGCAAGTGACGCTGAACGCCAAGGCTAAGCCATACTCCAAAGCCGTGAGTTTCTCACACAAGGGCCTTTGACCTCAAATGGCTCTTTAAATGATGTATAAATTTAGAGTTTTCCATCATTTGGCATGCCTAGTTTTGCTTGAATTGATTAGGAAGGCTCACACATCCTCATCATTCAATCCCTATCACCCTCACTGGAGTAAGTGATGATATAACCTTTTGATTTTTCAAAAGGGATACCACCTTATGTGGAAAGAGATATGCAAATACCTAGGATCCCCATAGGCAATGTTTAATAGACTTAGTCATTTTTCCTTGGTTTAACAAACAAGGCTTTTGGCATGACAATAATGGGTGAATTGGCTTGTTGGAACTCGGGGAGTAGCAACTTCCACAACTTTATTTTTGAACGTGGCCTAGATGGGGGGGGGGTGAATTGGCTTTGGAAGTTTTCCTACACACTTAATTAAATCATCAAATACCATAGGGACCAGACTTGTCCGGTTGGTGGTACAGACTTGTCCGGTTGTTCAGTTCAACAAAAACTATTAAGCGATTATGTAGGGACTTCAAATGAAATTGCAGCAAAATGTAATTACCATTCTTTCAACTTGAACAAGAGATAAGATTACTTAATGTTCACGTGGAGCACAAATTATTTGATTGATCAATTCTAATGCCCTAGGCAATGAAACTTGCAAAAGTAAAACAATGGAACACGCGAGACAGATTTTTACCGAGGTTCAATCTCACCAAAGAGATCTACATCTCGTTGAGGAAGTCCACACAGAGCCGGGTCTCTTCAAAACCTTTCCCATGTCAAGTCACCACACAAGGCCGACTTGATTCCACTATCACGGGTAATCACCAAGTTGGTGGGGCAACCTCACACGTTGAGGGCTCCCACAGGAATCACAGCAGAAAAGATGATCGAAGACACTCGAAAAGATTACAAGTAATGCAAGAGTGTATAGAAATAAAACCCCAAGAGCTCAATGACGCGTAGACAACGATCTCCCAATCCGAAATCTGAATACTCAAAGAATTTTTAGGATCTTAGATATGTGCGGAGATGTGTTTTTGTGCTCTTGGGACAAGTGACAGCGCTAGCATTTCAATTATGAACAGTAGAATGCGAGAGATGTGTTTGTGGGGTCGTGGATCTCCAATTTATATTGTTTCAAAAAATGTTACCATTAGGAATCCTGACGGCCGGACTAGTCCGTACTAGGGACCGGACTTGTTCGGTGTGCTGTGTGAAATCCCCGTGGAATGTGCAGCACACTAGAAACCCTAATTTGTGTGAAGTATACCGGACTAGTCCAGTAGGATTCCGGACTTGTATGGTGCCCTGTGAATTGGAAAATTAGAATGTTTCTCGGACTGGTCTGATCCATAAACGGACTTGTCCAGTGCAATGTGTTATGAAACATCAGAGAGTTCAACGGACTAGTCCGGTTTTTGAATGGACTTGTGTAGGATTGAAGAGCACGTGAAAAGCTACCATAGGGGGGGGGGGGTGAATGGTAGATTTAAAAATCTTACGCAGCGGAAACAATTAAACCCCAAACCCTTTCTGCAGAAAAACGATCTGTTAAAGAAATCGTGTGTGAGACTAATATAAACGTGTTTCACCGTGACAAAAGTGATATATATCAGAGAGAATCAAGTCACGAAGACAACACAAAAAGAATCACTCAAATCCGACGAGAAAAACTCAAGTTATGATCGAAAGATCAAACAATGGTCAATCTGTCCTACCCGAGAAAAAACAGTTCTGGAACGCTGCAAAGAAACTCGTGTAGATCATAGACCACAAATCCAATGACCGTGAAATTTTGACATATGATATACAATAAAGTTTTGAAGACAACCCAAATATAATCACGTCAATTGGATCTGTAAAACTCGAGTTATGATAAAAACACCGACGAAAGGTAGTGCTGTCCAGAAACTCGATGAGTAAAACTTGTCTGGAACAAGTCGGACGAACAAGGCACAAAAGTTCCTTCAAACTACGAATTTTATTCAATAGAACACAAGAGGAACAGCCCCAAAGTCGTGCACCACGAGCTCTGGGCTCCCTTGCTTATATAACCAGCCCTTAGGCCAACCCAATATCAACTAGGACTCCAATCCTACTCAGATCACGAATCGTAACTTTCTATAACTGCTCAAGATTCTTCTATACGCAGATAGAAGCAATCTTAAGACTTACAAACACCTTAGGAACGTATCCCACATTCCTAAACAACTCAAATTCGTGACCCACAGGAAATCGTATCATAACCAACTCAAATCTTTCCATATTTGAGTCAAACCCGACTCAGCCGCAGCCTGAGTCCATAACCTAATCGGTTGGACCTTTCCGACCAATTCTTTACGTCCACATCTCTTCATCACGTCTCGGAACCATGTAGCCACGTCCATGCACTCCTTGCACACGTGCAAACATCTTCCAATGACGTCCACGATACCTTCATATGCATTGTTCTTGATTCAATCATGCTGCGCAACCTCCTGATCAGCTCAACCACAATTCCGATTGAATTTGGTTGTTGAACTCAAGCAACACCTGCACATGAATAAACAACCAATCCATAGGAGCCCAAGTCCTCGACTTGACTCAAGTTAGTTCCGAACACAACACCCTACGTGAGAACCTCACATAAGCATGTTGCAAAATCACACTAACACGATATTATCCATATCAACCAAAACGCACCAAAAACTTAGCAAATGAATACTAAGCAATCTTTCCAACAATGTAAACCAAGTACGAAACATTGCAAATGAAAAGCAGAAGCACTATGGTCAAGTTCCGGACCTTGCCAGAGCAACCCGGACCTTGAGCCGGAGCTAACAAAAGCTAGTAGAACCTAGCGCTGGAGCTTACCAAAACTAGTACAACCAAGCTCCCACCGGAGCTTACAAAACTAGCAGGACCTAGCGCTGGAGCTAACCAGAACTAGTCGAAACTAGTAATCCCAAAAGCCGGAGCTAGAAAAATCAACTCGGAGCTTAGCAAAAACATGCCGGAGCTATCAAATACATGCCGGAGCTAACAAAGACATGCCGAAGCTAAAGATAAAGCTCACCGGAGCTGACCAAAGCTAGTCGGACCTAGCATCGAACGTAACCGGAGCTACCCAAACTGAGCCGGACCTACCGTCGGACCTTGATAAAAAGGTGTTTTGGTGATATTCAAAACTTTTATCGTCAAAGCAAGTGTATTCACTACAAGCCAATGTATTCAGCACATATAGGTCTCACAATCTCCCCCTTGATGAATGCATTGGCAACACCATTTAAAATCTGAACATTGGCTTATTCTCATTAAAAGTTTTGAAGAAACTTTCTCCCCCTTTGTAAATCAAAAGTAAAATTAGAAAAAATTATCCCATATTATCTCTCCCCTTTTACTATCTCTCCTTATGCACATATTCTCTTTCTCTTCATGCTTATCTCTCCCCCTTCGACAATGTATTCAGCAAGTCATGAGCATATAAACAAATTATCTCTCCCTCTTTAGTTGTTATGAGCATATTATAACATATACATATAAACAAAGCTCATCCAAGTCATACTATCAAGTACCTTACATTATCACATCAATGAAATACATAAAGTAGTGTAAGCCATGCTAGAGATCAAATGTAATTTTCAATTTAAGCAAGTCATGATCTCACAAACTTAACTATTTCAAAACCTGAAAGCATGACACTAGTTGCTGCATTTTATTATTTTTCAAAGCATAAATTTAGATCATATGATATTTGCAAGAGATTATATGCGCATATGCCTTATTCTAACCAACCAAGCCAAGCCTATGTCATTTGACAATCAGAAGCTTAAGGACATGGTTTTAGTCATACACAACTTATTCCAAGTTCATATCTAAGTGCAAAGATAAGCCATCTCAAAAGAAGAAGTGTGATGCATGCATATTCTCTTGATCTTTTCTCAATTTATATTTGTTCATAAAAACTCAACATGTGAGTTGATTACTTTGGTTAATTCTTAATGATTAAAAGCATTTGTGAGCATGCAACAAGTTCAAAACAGCAAGAAAGTTCAACCATGACCAGTTTTAGTGTAAGTAATTATTCCAATTACTAGACATGGCAAAAACTACAAAATGTATAACATGAGTAATGTAGTAAGAACTTTCAGCATGTAAAAGAAATCACAAAGTCATATATGTATGAAATACTATGCTCATATTATTTTAATTTCAGATTCACACATGGACTTCCCAAGTTTCAAAACTCCCCCTCAATTTAAGCCACGAGGATGCATAACCCCTATTTCACTACGAATGAAACAAAAACGAGTGAAATCCAAAGGTTTTGTAAAAATGTTAGCCAATTGTTGTTCGGTATCTACATGGTGAAGCACAATGTTTCCTTTTTCAACATTATCTCGGAGAAAGTGATACCTAATATCAATGTGCTTAGTTCTAGAATGTTGCACGGGGTTTTTGGCAATGCAAATAGCACTAGTGTTATCACAAAACAGTGGAACACTATCTAGATCAACCCCATAGTCCTTAAGTATTTGAACAATCCAAAGAATTTGTGAGCAAGCACTAGCAGCAGCTACATATTCAGATTCGGCTGTGGATTGTGCAACTGAAATTTGTTTTCTAGAGGACCAAACAACAAGAGAATTACCAAGAAAATGACAAGCACCGGAAGTACTTTTCCTTTCAATCCTACAACCCACAAAATCAGCATCCAAAAAAGCTTTTAAAGTAACAGTTGAGGAAGAAGGAAGAAAAATGCCAAATTTTTGAGTTCCATGTAAGTACCTGAGAATCCTTTTGACGGCTTGACGATGTGAAACACGTGGGGAGGCTTGAAACCGTGCACAAAGACATACGCTGAATTGTATGTCCGGTCTTGATGCTGTGAGGTACAAAAGTGATCCGATCATGCTTCTATATTCTTTTTGATCCACGGGTTCACCATCTTCATCAAGTTCAAGTGTTGTTGCTGTTCCCATTGGTGTCCGAAGAGGCTTGATTTTGTCCATGTTGAAGCGCCTTAGGAGGTCTTTGGTATACTTCATTTGATGCACAAAGGTACCCTCCTTGGTTTGCTTGATTTGCAGCCCCCAAAAGTAAGTGAGTTAACCCATCATACTCATTTCAAATTCGGAACTCATCATTGCTGAAAACTTGGACACAAGATCATGAGAAGCACAACCAAAGATAATATCATCCACATACACTTGAACGAATAATGAGTCATTGCCATGCTTAAGCACAAAAAGAGTTTTATCAACCTTGCCCATGGTAAACCCCTTTTCAAGTAAGAATTTTTTAACCTATCATACCATGCTCTAGGGGCTTGTTTGAGACCGTATAAGGCTTTGGACAGTTTGTAAACATGATTAGGAAAATCTGGATTTTCAAAACCCGGTGGTTGTTTGACATAAACCTCCTCATCTATGTAGCCATTAAGAAAAGCACTTTTAACATCCATTTGATATAGCTTAAAACCTTTAGATGCTGCAAAAGCTAACAAAATTCTTATGGCTTCTAATCTAGCGACAGGAGCAAAAGTTTCATCAAAATCTAGACCTTCAACTTGAGTGAAACCTTGAGCAACCAACCTAGCCTTATTCCTAACCACAACCCCATCCTCACTTTGTTTATTTTTAAATACCCATTTAGTTCCAATTAATGTGTGACCTTGAGGTGGAGGTACAAGTTTCCAAACATTATTTCTTTGAAAATTTTCTAACTCTTCTTGCATGGCAGTAATCTAAGATTCATTAGTGAGTGCGTGTGATATATCTTTGGGTTCAAATGAAGCAACAAAAGAAGAATGAGCATGAGAGTTTGGATCGCAAAACCTGGACCGTGTGACTCGTTCGTGCAAGCTTCCAATCATCTGTTGTGGGGGATGATCTTTGTAAAACCGTAGGGGAACAGATGTCTCACAAGCTTCTTCTTCATTAGGTTCATCGTAGATTGATGAGCTTGTGACTTGTGGACGATCAGGACCAGCATAGGAGATAGCCGGAGCTTGTTCAATGTCTGGAGCTGGACACGTGTCAACTTCGGAACTTCCAGGCAGTATCACCGGCTCTTCTTCATCTTCGAAAATACCCTCCCCCTGAGGATACGGATCTGGTCCTGCAACACAGGAGCTAGTACCTGGGCTAGCTTCATCAAAAGACACTTCACAAGTCTCCATAATTTTGTTAGTGTCAAGTAATAGCACACGGTAGCCTCTAGTATGAGATGGATAACCAAGAAACATGCCATCAATGGATCTTGGTTCAAATTATCAAGATTACCATGTTTCTTAACAAAGCATTTGCAACCAAAGACCCGAAAGTGTGTAACAATAGGCCTATGTCCAAACCGGAGCTCATATGGTGTTTTACCTAGCTTAGCACGCAAGAAAACACGATTTGAGACATAACAAGCGGTTGCTAACGCATCAGCCCAAAATTTCCTAGGAGTTTGATATTCATCAAGCATAGTCCTAGCCATCTCAACTAAGGTTCTGTTCTTTCTTTCTACAACGCCGTTTTGTTGAGGTACATATGGGGAAGAAAGTTGATGATCTATTCCATTTTCAGCACAAAAGTTATCAAAAGATTGATTTTTAAATTCAGTTCCGTTATCACTTCTAATTGCCTTTAAAGATCCTGGGTGATCAATTGATAATCTAAGAAATAAAGTCCTAAACTGACTAAAAGCTTCATTCTTAGACGACATAAAGTAAACCCAAGAGTATCTAGAATAATCATCAACAATAACAAGAACATACCATTTACCTCCGAAGGATTGAACACGTGAAGGTCCCACGGTGTCAAGATGCAAAAGTTGACATGGTTCAGTTGTCATGATCATTGTGAGAGGTGTATGTGAACCTGCAACCATCTTAGCATGTCTACAAGAAGAGCACACAATTGCTTTGTCCCCTTTAAGCTCAGGCAGCCCACGTATGCGATCAAGAGCACTAACACATGTTAGGTGATCAAAGCCTACGTGACAAAGTCTACGATGCCAAAAATATAAGTCCTTTGAATCATTAGCAACTAGACACATATGCTTAGAGGAAGACATATCAAAATCAGCTTTAAAAACTCTTCCAAACCGAGACATGTTAAAAATAAGCTCACTATTTGAACCTACAACTTTGCAGCAGTTTTTATTGAAAATAATTTCTAGATTTTCATCTAGCAATTGTGCAACAGAAAGCAAGTTGTATTTCAAATTTTTGACAAGTGCCACATCCTTCAAAGTGTAGTGATCATTTACTCTAACCGAACCCTTAGCAATTATAGGAGTTGAAGAATTATCGGCAAAAGTAACACTCTCTACACGTGACACAAAAGAGAGGGAGGAGAACCAATCTTTGTTACCGGTCGTGTGGCGTGAGCAACCTGAATCCACAATCCAAATGTTCTCCTTCTTGAAACGTGTAACCTACATAGAAGCACAATACGTCGATGACTCAATACTGGGGTGAGTCAAAAGGCATTTAGGAATCCAGTACTGAGTCACGCGACGTGCAGCAGGAAAAACACGCGAAAGCTGAGACAAAAAAGCAGGTTTATGAGTCAAAGTTTGAGATTTTTTATTCTTGACTACTGACCTATAAGGTGTTACTTGTGTAGCACAAAAGTCAGTATCTCCGGAGGCAAAAACAGAAGGTCCGAAGGTAAACTTTGAATATTTTTGACTCAAAATAGTAGGTTGTACATTCAGTTCAATGTGTGCAGCAAATTTTGCATGAAAGTTATGAGATTTAGCAACCATTCTTTCCCTTTTCTGTTGTTTATCTAGTCTATAACAAAAATCTATGACATGACCATCTCTACCACAGAAGATACAATGAAATTTAACTTTGTGTTCATGTCTAGATGAGCAAGCAATATTTTTATTTGAAACCGAATGAGGCAGCACTCCTACAGATTTGAAAACCACTCCTTTTAGTTTAGGAACTGTTTGAATCAAACCACTTCCTAATGACTTTACAATTTTAGGTGGATGTGCCTTAGCATGAGCATGAGTATCAAAACCTAAACCAGTTTTATCATTGCATGACTTGGAAGAATTCAGCACCAACTTTAGGTTCTTATTCCCATTACAAAACCGATCTAATGTCCTATGCATGTCATCAAGTTTATTGGACAGATCAAGGCAATTTTCACATGAAGTTTTTCCTTTTAGTTTGCAATTGGAACAAAATTTAATTTCATGAGAATGTAAAGCATTGTTCAATATAGAAATTTCATTCATAGCATCCTGTAGTTTCTTATCAAGATCATCAGAAGTAGAACAATGCAAATAATTGTAGAACAGCTAGCATCTTTCAAGTTTTTATCATTAAGTGCAGCAAGCTCTTTGTTCTTTTCAATTTATAATTCAAGTTTATCAAGTGTGGAGGTGTGCGCACTTCTTAATGAGGACAATTGTTCATATATTAAATCACATGAGGAACATGCATCATCACTAGGAATCAAAGTTTTTAAATGGTTGATTTCAGATTCTAGTGATTCAATTTTAGCAGCACTATCCCTAAGCTTTTTGTCCTTTTTCTTAACAATAATAGTGGCACGATAAATAGCATCACACATTTCTTCGCAAGTAGGACATACCTCTTCATTGTCACTGTTGTGTTCTGCCTCCTCCATACTTGATCTTGACTTGCCCGCCATGAAGCACAAGTTTGCCAAATCATCTTCATCTTCATCACTTCCAATGTCCACGTCACTTGAACTGAACTCTTGAAGCGCGGTGATGAAACTGTTGATCATCTTGCGTCCTATGGTACTTTTCTTCTTCTTCGTATCTTTTGCAAAGGAGTGCTTCGTTCTTGTTTTCTTTTCATCCCGGGAAGTAGGACCTGAAAGGTTAGGGCAATCTGAACGAAAATGTCCTGTCTTATCACATTCAAAGCATCGTTGAGGTTCGGAGCTTCCTCTCCTTCTAGTTCTCACATTTTGCAATGCTTTTGAGAACCTCGTAGAGAGAAGTGCTAGCTCCTCCTCTGGAAACTCCTCAATCTGTTCAAGGGTTAGAGAGTACAACAAAGCAAGTGTACTACAAGATGAAGATTGGCCGGAGCTAGGCATATCACGTTGAGAAACAAAAGCAATAGACTTGTTGGGGTTCTTACGTGATATTATATCAATTTCATTAGTTTTTAGCTTGGAATATAGCACATCTAAAGTAAGTGTACTCATGACAGTAGATTCACGAATAGATGTAACTTTCATCTCCCAAATTGACATGTATAATGAACTTAACAATTTCCTAGCATTTTCAGCATCTGAAAAATTAACATTGACGCTATGCAAGTTGCTGAGAATTTTATTAAAGCGAGCAAAAAGGTCATCGATAGACTCACCTGGTTGCATCTCAAAACGCATATATTCCATTTTGAACATATCTTGTTTTACCTCCTTGATTGTGTTGGAGCCTTCATGGTAATCACAGAGAGCTCTCCAAACATCATATGCTGATCGGAGGTGCGCGACACGATCAAAGTCACTTTGAGTGAGTCCTTGGATGATAAAGTTTCGGGCTTTGTTGTTGTTGTCGACGTCCCATAGGTTTGTGGCCGTGACTTTATCATTAGGTGGCACTTCATAAGGCTTATAAACCTTCTCCCATATTGCAAAGCCTTGTGCCTGGATGAAAGCCTCCATGCGTGCCTTCCAAACCTGGAAATCAATACCAGCAAACACACAAGGTTTGGAGGAGTACTTCTCCATGATGATTAGTCAAAAACACGTGCAAATCTCAAAGATTAGAGCACCGTGGCTCTGATACCAATTGTAGGATCGAAGAGCACGTGAAAAGCTACCAGAGGGGGGTGAATGGTAGTTTTAAAAATCTTACGCAGTGGAAACAATTAAACCCCAAACCCTTTCGGCAGAAAAACGATCTGTTAAAGAAATCGTGTGTGAGACTAATCTAAACGTGTTTCACCGTGACAAAAGTGATAGATATCAGAGAGAATCAAGTCACGAAGACAACACAAAAAGAATCACTCAAATCCGACGAGAAAAACTCAAGTTATGATCGAAAGATCAAACAATGGTCAATCTGTCCTACCCGAGAAAAAACAGTTCTGGAACGCTGCAAAGAAACTCGTGTAGATCATAGACCACAAATCCAATGACCTTGAAATTTTTACATGTGATAGACAATAAAGTTGTGAAGACTACCAAAAAAGAATCACGTCAATTGGATCTGTAAAACTCGAGTTATGATAAAAACACCGACGAAAGGTAGTGCTGTTCAGAAACTCGACGAGTAAAACTTGTTTGGAACAAGTCGGACGAACAAGGCACAAAAGTTCCTTCAAACTACGAATTTTATTCAATAGAACACAAGAGGAACAGCCCCAAAGTCGTGCACCACGAGCTCTGGGCTCCCTTGCTTATCTAACCAGCCCTTAGGCCAACCCAATATCAACTAGGACTCCAATCCTACTCAGATCACGAATCGTAACTTTCCATAACTGCTCAAGATTCTTCTATACGCAGATAGAAGCAATATTAAGACTTCCAAACACCTTAGGAACGTATCCGACATTTCTAAACAACTCAATTTCGTGACCCACACGAAATCATATCATAACCAACTCAAATCTTTCCATATTTGAGTCAAACCCGATTCAGCCGCAGCCTGAGTCCATAACCTAGTCGGTTGGACCTTTCCGACCAATTCTTTACGTCCACATCTCTTCATCACGTCTCGGAACCATGTAGCCACGTCCATGCACTCCTTGCACACGTGCAAACATCTTCCAATGACGTCCACGATACCTTCATATGCATTGTTCTTGATTCAATCATGTTGCGCAACCTCCTGATCAGCTCAACCACAATTCCTCCTGAATTTGGTTGTTGGAACCTCATCTCCTCCCTGATACTAGTCCAATGGATCCTGTCACCAGCCATGTCTTGAACTCAAGCAACACCTGCACATGAATAAACAACCAATCCATAGGAGCCCAAGTCCTCGACTTGACTCAAGTTAGTTCCGAACACAACACCCTACGCGAGAACCTCACATAAGCATGTTGCAAAACCACAGTAACACGATATCATCCATATCAACCAAAATGCACCAAAAATTTAGAAAATGAATACTAAGCAATCTTTCCAACAATGTTTACGAAACATTGCAAATGAAAAGCAGAAGCACTACGGTCAAGTTCCGCACCTAGCCAGAGCAACCCGAACCTTGAGCCGGAGCTAACAAAAGCTAGTAGAACCTAGCGCCGGAGCTTACCAAAACTAGTACAACCAAGCTCCCGCCGGAGCTTACAAAACTAGCAGGACCTAGCGCCAGAGCTAACCAGAACTAGTCAGAACTAGTAATCCCAAAAGCCAGAGCTAAAAAAATCAACTCGGAGCTTAGCAAAAACATGCCGAAGCTATCAAAGACATGCCGGAGCTAACAAAGACATGTCGGAGCTAAAGATAAAGCTCACCGGAGCTGACCAAAGCTAGTCGGACCTAGCATCGAATGTAACCGGAGCTACCCAAACCGAGCTAGACCTTGATAAAAAGGTGTTTTGGTGATATTCAAAACTTTTATCGTCAAAGCAAGTGTATTCACTACAAGCCAATGTATTCAGCACATATAGGTCTCACAACTTGTCCAGTGCACAATGTATTGAGTTTATAGAAAGTTGAAGAGACTAGTGCGGTCCATAAATGGACTAGTCTGGTGCACCGTGAAGTGAGGTTCCAAAAAGTTGATCGGACTAGTCCGATCCATGAACGGACTAGTACGGTGCACTATGAAGTGTGACAACATAGAGTTGAACGGACTAGTCCGGTCCTTGAACGGACTAGTCCGGTGCTCAGTAAATTTTAAGATTGATTTTAAGCCCTTACCCCTACGCAAAGATTTGAGCTCTTGGGATGTGTCTCTCACACACATCCTATACAATTAAGTCTACTTTGCGCTTCATTCATTAGTTGGGCTTTTCGCTTTCTTCATCACTTAATTTTTCACTTTTTGAGTGCACCAAACTATCTCATTTGAGTTTACCTGCATTCATCTCAACAAGTTCACTAGGATCTCATTCATTTGTCATCAATCATCCAAAAGCCACAAGGGATTGCCTAGATACACTTTCAATCTCCCCCTTTTTGGTGATTGATGACAACCAATTGAGATTTCACAATTAAGAGTGAAAGTTGATTTTCATAAAGTGTGCATATATGAAAATGATAAATGAGTAACAAAAACTTCTCACATATATGCACTGTTTATGGTGGGGTGTTTATAGAGTGTGTGATAAAATGATGTGATGAGCAAAAGATAAGAACGTAACAATCATAGCAACAATCATCACATTAACATTAAACTAAGCATCACAGATTAAATAAAGTAAGCACATAACAAGAGATTACAATAACATGAAATTGAGATACATGTCCTCGATCACAAGTCCTTAAGGCTACAAAATAAGCTACTAGTCTCAATCTCTCCCCCTTTGGCATCAAGGCACAAAAAAAAACAAAAATTGAGTGGAATCACTCATCGCCATTGCCCCCCTCACCCTCAGTCCTATCTTCATCCTCTTCCTCATCTTCAGGAGCTTGCTGAGGTGGAGGAGCGGAGACACTGGCTAGAGCAAATGATGCCAACACTTGCTTTTAGAGGGGTGCCATTTCAGTGAAATGCTCTTCAGAATCCTCTAAAATCTGAGGTGACCCTACTGGCTCAATGCTTAGCTTTTCACAGATAGCTTTGATGTTGTTGTCTTCACATATCTTTGATTGCTCTTCCTAGCCAGACTTTCCTTGTGCTGCTTAATTTCCACTTTGTGGCAGGATGCAAAGATGGAGGAAAGCATTTTTAGCACACCACTAGAAGACTCTCTAGAGTGTGGAGGAGCAGGAGTAGTAGCCTGGGTCCTTGAGCCTTCATGAGCCCTCTTAGATCTTTGTTCCACTGTAGGTGAGGTAGGAGTAGAAGGAACAGTATATACTGTAGGCTTCTGGGGCTTGATGCCTGTGTGAGGAACATCTTTAACAAGCTCTAGTCCTGTCACCTTCTCAATCATGTAAATGATATAGGGTGCATAGACACAAAACCTGTTTGGAGTAATAGAGATGTTCACAATGTAATTGTAGATGTATTCAAAGACATTGAAGGTTCTTCTCTTGCTTATCACCTTCATCAAGGTCCTTAGAGTGCCTTTGATGGTTCCTGCATCTCCTTCCTTGGGATCTATGGTCTTCCTCAGAATTCTGTTCAAGACTGCAAAGAATGGCTTCAAATATTTGGTAGTCGGAGACTTGTGAGGCTTTCTTGTATCATAGAGGAAATCTATCTTATCTTTCTCTGAAGGCTTCAAGTTATAAATAATGAGATCATTTTCCAAGGTACCTTCAAGATGAAGTATCCTGGCAAATTTCTCATAGGTGACACTGTACTTGGATCCATGTGTCATCCATATCATCTTGTCCCCATCATCACGGGCGAAGTAGGGAGGAGTAAAGCTGAGTTATAACCGCATTGTTCCAGTCCCACTGGAAGGATATGAGATCCTTCAACCTGTGTCTCTCCAATGCCTCTAGGACCTCTTGATAGGCTTGTCACTTCTTGGATTGGAGGTAGGTGATATTGACCCACTGACTTTCAATCACTGGGTTCCTCATCTTCATGTAAACATGCTCATAATAGTCAGCATGAAAATTGCTCTAGAACCTTAGGTCAGCTGACTATTTAGGCTGCTCATAGACCTCAATCTTCCTATATTTGTCAACCAGTTCATTTCCTTTTCTAGTAAAATCATCACTTGATGGCTGCTGTCGGTGGTTCGGAACCGGCAGATCTCCCTACACTACTAAAGTGATAGGGGAGTTTGATGTTCGGTGTGGGCGCGCGGAGATTCAAGAAGGTGAATAAGAATAGACACAGGAGACACAAGAATTTACGTGGTTCGGGCCGCCTGAGCATAATACCCTACTCCACGGGTGTGTTGGTGTTGTATTAGCAGTCTGAGCTTGTGATGAGCTTATGAGGCGCGTGTATGTGTGTCCAGCCCCATGTGTATCGTCGGCCTGTCCTTTTATAGTACAAGGGCAGGCCGTTACAGGTTAGCCTGGCCCGATATGTGGCCCCGGCAGTTACTAGTATTGATACAAGTTTAATTGCTCTTAATGATCCTGTAACGGGCTTTGATAGCACCGTTATTGGTGTTAAGATCGTCCGTTTAAGTGTCATTAATATGGCATTAATGACACTTAATCGGGTCTTGAAGTCCTTGGTTCTCCTTTGAAGATCCGGAGCCGTTGCGGGGTCTTCCGGAGGTTAGAAGCTGAAGATCCGACGATTGGACACGTGGCAGCTCCGGAGCTTGTTGTGGGAAACAGGTAGCTCCGGGGCTACCCGACACGTGTTAGGTCCAAAGCTTCTCTCGGTCTGGGGTTAAGTCCGGAGGTGCCGTTTCGGTACATGGCCCGGAGCTTCCCCTTGTGGGCAGTAGCTCCGGTTTGGTAGTACACGTGGCGACCCAGGTATTAACCATGTTGGAGAAGCGGGTCCGGTTATGTCTCACATGTGGGCCTTCGAGGGTCTTCAAACCAAGTAGATGATTTTCCTTTGAGATCTTTATAGCCTCAAGGGGTGTACGGTTTCTAGGGTACTTACAGTGGCCCCTTGGACCTACCTCTGGGTAAGTCATTCCGTCGGAGGTGGGTCCATCCTCGTGACCTTTGAAGTGAGTCTTCATGGGTCTTTGAGGGTGCCGTTGGTAGGGATTTATAGTTAGATCCCTGCCGTGTGGCGCACCCTGCATGCGGCAGATAAGATCTTTGACGTGTGGATCTCACGCAATTGAAGGTCGCCGGTTCCCGATACGAAAACCGTATCGGTTCCGTGCTCCTTGTTAGGCTGCCGCCTTTGGGTTTCCCGCCTCATGATGACAACCGTTCGCCTGGGTAAGAGCCTCGACTTGATCGTCGGGGTGGTCCCGAGCCCTCTTGTCATCGGTTGGGTGGAATTTTCGAATGGTATCTTCGACTTCCTTGCGGTTTCCATCCAAGCGTTGTGAGGGCTTACTTAAGAAGGAAAGCGCACACCGTCGGGAGTTCTTTACGCCTCTCATCTGATCTTGCGCTCAAACTCCCAACTCGTGCTTCGCTCTTCTTCTCCTACCTAGTTGTGCCGCGATGGAGTTGGGTCTCCGAGAGAGTCGCTTGAAGACTGACGGCGATTTGAAGAAGGTTCGGGCCCTCATGGGGTGGTCCTCATACTTCTTCAACCGCTCAGTACGTGCCGGCGGAGAGCTCCCCTTCGAGAAGGAGCATGCCGACGAAATGGTGTACTTTTCCTCGTACGCCATGGTGGGATTGATCCCGCCTTTTTCTTCCTTTTTCTTGATGCTGCTAGACTTCTATGGTCTGCAGTTATATCACCTTGGCCCTCACTCCATTCTCCTCATGTCTATCTTCGTCCACTTCTGTGAGATGTGGGTGGGCATCCCCCCCTGCATCGAACTCTTCCGGACCTTCTTCACCGCCCACACCACCGGCCGGAGCAATGAGTACCTTGGCTTCTACAACTTTGTGAAGCGCAATAAGTGCCCATTCAAGTACCTCCGGTCGTTTCCTTCTGGGAAGTGGGATGACTGGAAGAAAGACTGGATAGTCATCAGGGTGGAGGAGCACGAGAGGCTGGAGCTGCCCGATAGTCTGCCCGACATCGACATGACGATTTGGAGTGAAGCTCTGTTGCTGGCGGAAGCTTTCACCCCTGCTTTGACCATGATCCGCCAATGCGTGGAGGGAGGATTGACTCCTCAGGCGGTATTTTTCAATTTCCTGGTCAACAGGTGGGCGCCGCTGAAGAGGAGGGAGAAACTCGCTTGGGCCCTCAACAGCGTGATGGATGACGACCGGGTCGAGACCGGGTTGAACTCCAACATGGTGGGGAAAACCTTGGAGTTCCACCTCAAGAAATTCCAGCACGGCATCGACGTCGACGGTGATGACTTGACTCCCCCGTCGTCCTTCCTCCCTCTGAACGTGCAAGTGGAGTTCAGCAGGGAGCTTCGGCGAAAGATGCCCGTACTTGACGACCTTGGTGTCGTCGAGAGAAGATCAACCACCTGGGTGGCGATCCCCGGAATGCCCGAAGATGGCTCTGTTCCTGCCCCAAAGCCGAGGGTTGAGGTCGTCGGCAAAGGCAAGGAGCTGGCGGACGAACCCGAGAGCCGGAAGAGGAAGCTGCAGCATGCTGACGGAAGGTCCGTCAGGCCCGCTACTTCCGCCTCGGCTCCTTCTCCCCGGAGGGGAAGGTCTTCTACAACCGCAGCGATTGTCCCCGTAATGGGGTCTTCCCGGAACGAGACCGTTCCTGCAGTAGGGTCCTCTCGGAGCGCAGTTGTACCCGCAGTAGGGTCCTCCCGAGGTGTTAGCTCCGGGCGCGCGACTCCAGCACCTGGGCCGGTGGAGGGCTCCAGGTCTGGGGGTTCTTCCCGATCAAGGAGAGCCTCGACCCGAGAAACGCCCGCGGCCGCGACAAGTTCCGGGGGGCCTTCCAGAGCTTCTACGCCGACTATGGCCAGCCCAGAACGCCTGGGGAAAAGGTTCCGCGCAAGCTGGTGCGGAAGCCTCCCAAGGTAATTTCTAATCTCTACCTTGGACAATTATTTTAATTGTAGCAACTGTTTGTTAATTTTCTTCGTTCATCATCTGCAGCGTCCCCAAGAAGGGGAGTGAGGCTCCACCCTCAGCCACAGTGTCGGAGACCGTGAGGGTGGGAGCTTCTGCTCCTGTCCTGGTGCCGCCCCAAGTGGTGGCTGAAGCTGCGACTGCTCTGGCGCTGGCTGTCGTGGTCATGGACCTCGACTCATCCCCAGAAGTTTCCGTGGTAGCGCCGGACCACGGGAGTGAAGATGCACCAGCGGCACCTGTCTCGGAGGTTGAAGCTCCGGGTCTTGGTGCTGCAATGATGGAAGCTCCGGCTGTTGAGCCGGAGGAAGTAGTAATCTCGGCCTCTGAGTCGGAAAGTGTCGAAGCCCCGACGGTTGAGCCGGAGATGGCTGATGCCCCGGCATGTGAGCCGGAAATATAGGTAGTTCCGGCAGTTGGGCCGGCTACCTCCGAAGCACCGGCTGCTGAGCCGATCATTGTTGGAGCTCCAATCACAGGGCCAGTCGAAGTTGAAGACCTTCCGGCTCCTGAGCCGGTTGTTGAAGAGGTGACGGAGCTCGAGCCTCCCTCGGAAGAGGTACCTAGACCGGAGCCAGTAGCGGCTCCTGCTCCGGAAGCAACGACGTCGGAGGTACCTGTGGCCGAGCCGGAGTGCCCAAGCGAAGTCGCCGGCCCCCTGCCCGAGGGGGTGAACGAAGACTTGGCGGTAGGGCCTTCTTCGATGATGACTGAGGCCATCCCGGAGGACGGCCCTAGTGCCTTGGAGACTCAGGGGACTGCTCTTGTAGAGTGGGACCCGATTTTTGTATCTGAAGACCCGCTGGAACCAGCGGAGGAGACCCCAGCAGGTCCGGAGCCAATCCTGTTGTCGCTGTCCATTGACAACGCATGTTCCAGTCTGCATCAAGTCCAACTGGCCTTCTTCCACGACAGCAAGGCTCTTGAAGAGGAGCGCCAAACCCTTAGGCGGTGGCGTAATCGGCTCTACTTCGAGACCAAGCTGGCGCAGTCGAGACTAGCGGATGACAAGGAGTGGATCAAACGGGAGATGACCCGCCTGGAGTACTGGGGCAAGTTGTTGGATGACAGGGAGAGTATGACTCGTGCCCTCGACGCTCAATCCCGAGAGATCTATGATCAGGCCAAAGCTGCCAATAACGCGGCCGATGCACGCCACGAACAGCTTGAGGCCATTAACACCGCACTCATCAAGCGCCGAGAGGCACTTGAAGAGAGGGAGAAACGGCTCAAGGATGAAGAGCAGAAACTCTTTGAGATGCGGGATGATGTCCTGAGGAGGGAAGAGGAGCTCTCCGAGAAAGTAGCTCTGGCTGACAAGGGCCTCGAGGAGCGCGCCAAGAAATTGGAAGAGCGCTGCCAAGAGGAAGAGGAGAAGACCTGGGTGCGAGGGCAGGAACTCTACGAACAGGCGTGTGCCCTTGTTGCCCGGGAGAAGAAAGTGAGGGGTAGGGAGAAGGACCTGGTTGACCGTCGGAACAAGATCCACCTCCGGGAGGAGGAGCTCGGAAAACTCGAAAGGCGGGTTGCTGAAAAGATTTAGCAAAACGCCAAAGAAGTTGAGCGCCTCGCCCGTGAGAATTCCGAACTGACGGCGGCCAGGAGATCCCTGGAAGAGATGAAGGGCTTGAGGACTGCGGACTCCCTACAGATTTGGGAGTTCCTGGGCAAGATCAACGACGCGCTGACACCGATGGGTTTCAACCCTGTGCGCCCGAATGATCCGGAGCCGGAGCCGGACCTAGCCCTGCAGGCATTGAGCGCAGCAGGTAGCAAGCTCTCCAAGGTGGGCGATGTCATCGCGGACCAACTGGAGGTTGAGGGGCAATCCCTGGCGAAGAACGTCGCAGAATATGTGCTGACGTGCTACACCAGCCGGAACTCTCAATTTCCTCTGGACCCGGTGCTTGAAGGCCCCGTCGAAGGAGAAGGCGAAGCTACCCGAGCCAGCGTATCGGAGGTTGCCCAGAAGGTCGCCCAATTCTTCCATAGGGTCTAGGACCATCTCTATAATTCTCACTCGTATTTTCTCTTCTTCTTCCTCAATTTTGTAATCCCTTGTCTCCAGATGTAATCTCTTGTCTCCAGATGAATGAAATCCCCAAATTTTGCGAATTTCACTTTTTGTCTTCAACACTCTTATCTTCACTTGGCCCCCTGGTAGATGTACACAATTTGATTGTGAACATGTACCAAGAGGATATTGTGCATTGTTGAAGACTCTTTTGCTCCAAACTTGTAGAATTTAGGCTCGAAGTCTTCGATAGTGGAGGCCCCCTGAGGTTGTCGGAGCTTAGAAGCTCCGGCATTGTCTATCGCTGGAGCTTAGTAGCTCCGGCAATAGCCTCTATCAACACATAGAGCACCGATAGTTAGTCCTCTGGGGTGTCGGAGCTGAGTAGCTCCGGCAGTGACCTTTGCCAACACTTAGTTTGTTGGCAGCAGACTCCATTTACGGGGTCTTCTCACCATCTTTTATTTAGCGTTGACGGCTGGCCCCCTTAGGGGAGTCGGAGCTTAGTTAGCTCTGGCTTTTCTCCATCAACGTAGATTTTATTTTTCCTGCACACTTAAGCCAAGAAAAATAGTAAAATTTGTTTCTTGTCTATAACTTCGTCGTGGCTTATGACTCTCAAGAAGATTTTAAGTCAAACGCGATTGTAAATACAACCGAATGTGTTGTCTTTTCTTCTAGATCCAACTGTGCACGAACCCGCCTTACTTCAGCCTGCCGAGGTGTAGTTAGAGTGGCGTACTTAGGGTGCTTGACCAGGCTAAGTCGATAGCACACTCCAGCCCTAGATTGGCTTGGCGGCTTTCAGACGAGTTGGCCATGAACGATATTTGAATCCAAAAGAACTGACAATACAACTCGAATCGTATATGAACCGGTCGAACTAAAATTTCTTAAGAATTGCACGTCTTTGTTATAGACAAGAAAAAGAAAAATAAAAATGTTGAGTCTGCACAAAATAAATGCACGTGGAGTATATTTCACATGAAAATGTCTTTCATTATAGGTCTGGGGTACAGGGGAAACAAGTACACTCTTAGGGTACGGAACCAAGCTAAGGGTGTTTCATTTCTCGTTTGACCCAGGGTAGTTAGCCACACTTTTAGTCCTGAGACTGTGACAAGCGTTGCATGAGCTTTGTGGACCTTTCGGGAAAGGTCTGGCTGCTCTCCCGGAGGAACTACCCGACTCTGTACAATGACTCTATAACATACATCTCAAGTTACTCAAGACTCACCTCCGTGGTATTAAGTGTAGAACTTACGGAGGTGCTCGATGTTCCAAGGATTTGGGAGAGGTGTCCCATCCTCAGTAGCCAAGCGAACGCTTCCGGGATGCGATACTTTAATCACTCGGAAGGGCCCCTCCCAGCTGGGGGAGAGTTTGTTTAACCCTTCTCTAGATTGTATTCTCCATAGCACCAGATCGCCTTCCTCGAGCTGTCGGTTGTGTACATGCCGCTGGTGATAACGCCGTAGGGCTTGACGATATCGGGCATTCCGAACAGCTGCTTGGCACCTTCCCTCCTCAAGGAGGTCTAGGTCTTCAATCCGGAGTTGGTCCTGCGCGGCTTCGTTGAAGGTTCGGACCCGGAGTGAACCCAAGGTGATTTCCGGAGGAAGGATTGCTTCAGCTCCGTACACCAGAAAGATGGGTGTCTCTCCGGTTGACCGGTTTGGAGATGTCCTGTTGGCCCATAGAGTGGGCGGAAGCTCTTCGATCCAGTTGGCTCCATGTTTTTTCAAGCGCTCGTAAGTGCGCGTTTTAAGTCCTTTAAGGATTTCAGCATTTGCTCTCTCGGCTTGGCCATTGCTGGCTGGATGAGCTACAAAGGTGTAGCTAACTTGTTTGCCGAGTTCTTTGCAATATCCTTGGAATGCGGAGCTTGTGAATTGGGTCCCATTATCAGTGATGATTTTGTTTGGGACTCCAAATCTGCATACAATGGACTGCAGAAAGTTGATAGCAGATTGCTTGTTGATTGTCATAACTGAAGTTGCTTCCGGCCACTTGGTGAACTTGTCAATGGCGACGTACAGGAACTTGTAACCTCCGACGGCTCTTGGGAAAGGTCCCAAGATGTCCATCCCCCACACAGCAAAGGGCCATGTAGGAGGTATCATTTGTAAGGCTGAGCCGGAGTGTGAATTTGCTTTGCATGAAATTGACATGCTTTGCATTTTTTCACCAGCTCAGTTGCATCCTGGAGTGCTATAGGCCAGTAGAAGCCATGCCGAAAAGCTTTACCAACCAACATGCGTGAAGAGGCGTGGTTCCCGCACTCGCCCCCATGGATTTCTACGAGGAGCTCGCAGCCTTCTTCCCTTGTGATGCACCGCATTAGGATGCCGTTGGCACCGCGCCGGTAGAGATCCCCTTCTACCAACGTGTATCTTTTATCCAATCTGACTACCCGGTCAGCGGATACATCATCATCAGGAAGGACGTTGTCTTTCAAGTAGTTCCGGATCTCCGAGATCCATGCATCGGAACTAACTTGAGCATTTGAGTCTTGCGTGCTGGGTTGCTCGGAGCTTCCGGCAGCACCTACGACCCTTGATGGCTGCCATGGTAACAGGGCCATCGGGACCGTCAGCTTCGGGATGCTGATCTCGCCCCCTTCGCTCAGTTCGGCAGGCTGGGCTGTGGGTTTTGACAACCTCCGGACAAAGATTCCGTCTAGAGCCGGAGCTCCGGTTGACGCTTTGGTCGAGAGTTCGTCAGCTTCAGCGTTATGGGCACGCTGAACATGATGGATATCTAGGACTTCAAAGTCCTTCTGAAGCCTCTGGACTTCAAGGAGGTAAGCAGCTAACTGGAGATTATTGCAGGAGCATTCGCCCTTCACCTGCTTAATGATGAGCTGTGAATCTCCCTTGACCAGCAATTGCTTGACACCATATGACAGTGCCACCTTTAGTCCGTAGATGAGTGCTTCATACTCTACCATGTTGTTGGTTGCCTTGAAGTCAAGGTGTACTATGTATTTCACCTTCTCCCCAGTCGGTGCAAGGAGAAGGATTCCAGCTCTGGCCCCCTGCTTTTGCATAGAGCCATCGAAGTAGAGGGTCCAATGAGGCTCGGTGAAGGTTGGAGCTTGATGCTCCGTATTCTGCTCACTGGGGCCCCCAGGGTTTGATGGAGAGGGAGTCCATTCTGCCACAAAATCTGCCAATGCTTGACTATTGACTGCTTGTCTTGAAATAAATTCAAGATCAAATTTAGCCAATTCCGCAGCCCACTTTGCAATATTCCCAGTTGAATTGGGATTATGCAAAATTGCTCGAAGTGGGTAAGAGGTCACCACTGAGACTTTGTGAGCTTGGAAGTAATGGCGAAGCTTCCTGGAGGCAATAAGAACTGCATAGAGCAGCTTATGCACCTCTAGGTATCGAGTCTTGGCATCATGTAGTACTTCACTAATGAAGTACACTGGGCGCTGAATGGTCCGGACCCTCCCATAGGAGTCCGGAGCTTCCTCTTCACTGACCCGGATCCTCTCGGAGGAGTCCGGATTTTCTCCAGGGACCTCCGGGTTCTGGCTGGAGGAACCCGGAGCTTCTTCAAAAATGACCTGGACCCTCCCGGAAGGGTCTAGGTCTCCTGAAGCGACTTCTTGTGGGTTCGAATCTGGGAGCTGGGACCCAGACTCGCTTTCAGGAACCTCCGGACCTTCCTGAAGGGGTATGGATTCCTGAGTATGGGGTAGTTCTGGTCTCTCCGCGACCAAAACCATACTGACAACTTCGTCAGTAGCTGAAATATAAAGCAATAAAGGCTCACTAGGGTTCGGAGCTACCAGAATCGGTAGGGTGGTGAGGAACTGTTTCAGCTCCTGGAATGCCTTTTCTGCTTCTTCGGACCATTGGAATGGTCCGGACTTCCTCAATAACTTGAACAAGGGAAGTGACCATTCCGCCAGTCTTGAGATGAACCGGTTGAGGGCTGCTAGACATCTAGTTAATTTTTGAATGTCCTTGATGCGGGTTGGTGGCCGCATGTCTTCAATGGCCTTAATCTTCGCCGGATTAGCTTCTATGCCCCGGTGACTTAACAGGAAACCAAGAAGTTTTCCGGAGCTAACCCCGAAGACACACTTGTCTGGGTTTAGCTTTGTGCGGGTGGCCCGCAGCTTGTCGAAGACAGCCTGCAAGGTGTCAAGGAGTGACTCCTTGTTCCTGACCTTGACCACGATGTCATCGACGTACACATCCACTATGTCTCTAATAAGTTCTTCAAAAGTTTTGTACATAGCTCGTACAAAATTTGAAGCTGCATTCTTGAGACCAAAGGGCATGGCTGTGTAACAATACAATCCATCTACGGTGATGAATGAAGTATGCCCTTCATCTTCCCTAGACATCCTGATTTGATGATATCCGGAATATGCATCTAGGAAACACAGTAATTCACACCCGGAGGTGGAATCCACTATCTGATCTATTCTA
The DNA here is from genome assembly GCA_036927565.1 of Tuctoria greenei. NCBI lineage: Eukaryota > Viridiplantae > Streptophyta > Magnoliopsida > Poales > Poaceae > Tuctoria > Tuctoria greenei. The sequence goes on from JAYESD010000001.1 coordinate 206,264,588, forward strand.
GGTAGTGGGAATGGATCTTTTGGACATGCCTTATTTAGTGTGGTGTAGTCGATGCACATCCGAAGCTTCCCGCCGGCCTTGGGCACAACGACTGGGTTTGCCAGCCATTTTGGATGGAAGACTTCTCGGATGAATCCAGCTTCGAGCAACTTCTTTACTTCTTGTCTGATGAAGTTCTGTCGCTCTACGGATTGCTTCCGAGGCTTCTGATGCACAGGCCGAGCATCGGGGTAGATCTTCAGATTGTGCTCAATCACTTCCCTAGGGATCCCAGGCATTTGTGACGGTTGCCAAGAAAACACGTCGACGTTAGCCCGGAGGAAAGTGATGAGCACGAGTTCCTAATTGTCGTTCAATCCTCCCGATATATGAGTGGTTTGAGCGGCATCAGAACCAATTTGGACGACTTTGACAGGAATGTCGGTGTCGCCGCTTGGCTGCACTCGAGGTGCAGAAGTCGAGCCTCGTTGACGAATGCTCGGGGGTTTTGGAGCTTTCTCCTGCCTGGAGTCCTCCTCTTGCGCCGTGGTGAGCGCATGGAGCTCTTCCAGTGCAGTTACTCCGGCGGTGCGATCTCCGCGGATCCGGAGAATGCCTACTGGCGTTGGCATCTTCAACACTAGATAGCCATAATGAGCAGCCGCCATGAATTTGTACAGGGCAGGTCTACCCAAGATGGCATTGAAGGGTAAGTTTATCTGCGCGACGTCGAAGACCAACTTCTCGGTGCGGTACCTCTCCCGTGTCCCGAAGGTAACAGGGAGAGTAATAGCTCTGAGTGGGGTGATGGCCCCCGGACCTACTCCGGATAAAGGTCGAGAGGGGTGGAGATCTGAAGGTTGGAGCTGAAGCTTAGTGAAAGCTTCGAAGCTGATGAGGTTAAGCCCCGAACCTCCATCTACCATGACATGGTGGAGCTGGATGTTGTTGATAGTAGGAGATACCATCAGTGGTAACTGTCCTGCTCCAACCATGCTCCGGGGACAATCCGAAGCATCAAAAGTGATGGTTGTGTCCATCCACTTTCGGTGAGGTTCCGGCCTGACTGTAGGAGCTACAGCGGCCATATCTCGACGCATGGTCGTGATGACGCGACGGGAGGTGATATCCCATGATCCTCCATAAATGGTGTTCATGGTCTTCCGACGCTCGTTGTCAGAGACGTCAGAATCATCGTCGATGGAGGTGTAGACGGCCTTCAGGACCTTATTGGGATCCTGGAACCCTAACTCCTCTTCAGCCGGAGCTTCGTCGACCTTTTGCTTTCCTTCCCTCTGTCGGAAAGGAGATTCTTCCCGGCGCTTGTTGTAGCGCTCGGCAAGGTTTTGGACCTCCCGGCAGTCTTCCAAACTGTGGCTGCCCGTCTTGTGAATGGGACACCACACTTTGGGTTTGCCACCGTCTTCAGAAGACGGTCGAGGTCGCTTCTCGGGGCGTGGCCCCCGGCCACCCGGAGCTGCAGCAACTGCAACGTTGGATGTGCCGGCCGACGACTTCTTCTTGCCGTTGGTCTTCTTTTTCTTCTTGCCACCCCCAGAGGTAGCGGCTTCTTCTTTGGAGGATTTCTTGTGATCCTCCAAGGCTGGTTTGGAGTGCATTTCACGGCCCTCCGCAGCTCTGGCACATTTGTCTGCCAGGCTGAAGAGTTCAGTGACGCTGGTGATCTCCTTGATCGCCAGCTTCTCCAACATCTTCTTGTCCCGTACGCCCTGTCTAAATGCCACAATGACAGAGGCGCTAGAGATAGAAGGGATAGTGTTTCGTACCTGAGAGAACCTTTGGATGAATGACCGCAAAGATTCTCCCCCTTTTTGCACAACCGCAAAAAGGTCTAGTTCAGTGCCTGGTCGGGTGTATGAACTCCCGAAGTTGGCAGTGAACTGGTGGCACAGCTCCTCCCAACTGTTGATAGAGTTGGGTGGAGGCTCATAAACCAGGACCTGGCAGTCCCAGTTAAAGCCACTGGAAAGTAATTGGCCATCACGGCCTCGTTTCCTCCGGCTGCTAAGATTGCAGTGGAGTATATCTGAAGAAATTCGGCAGGATTGACAGTCCCGTCGAATTTTTCCGGCAGTGGGGCCGGAACTTCTGTGGCCATCTAACCAAGCGCAGGTGCATGGCCAGGGCTGAACAGCCTCCTCCTACTCCTTCAAGAGTAGAAAGGTCCTGAGCTTCCAGTCTTTCATGGGCACGCTCAATATGGACTCGGCCATCCTGCTGGCAGTATCGGCGATCAAGCTCCGCCCGGAGGTCATGAGTCGAAAGCCTGGATACCGTGTGAGTGCGTCGAGCCCCGGAGGGCAATGACGTCACTTGTTGCAATGTAGCTCATCTCCTACTATTGGAGATGTGCGGACCAAGTCTTCCAGACAAAGTCCACCGCTGCGACGGGGCTCGTCCTGAAGGAGGAGGACCCTGATTGCTGAGGCGTTCGGCTGCTGCTGCAACCAAATGCTCCACATCGGCCCTCCACTGCTCCAGTGCATCCCGAGATGCATCCGGAGGTGGTGGGCATTGGAGAAGAGCACGTGCTGCATGAAGCGCGTGTTCCGGATTAACATGATTTGCCGATGCAGTAAGCGACGCCGGCGCACCATCACGTTGCCCAACACGATTTGCTGGAGGAGACGGTGGTGGTGGGAGTGTGACTCCTGCTGGTGCTGAGGCTCCTGCTAGTGGCTGCCTATTGGAGGGATTGCCTCCAACAGCCTGAGCAGCAGGTTGGCCGTTGGATGATCCAGCAGCAGAGTTCATCATTCTCAAAATCTCAAGCGCCCCCTTCCTGGCGCGCCAACTGTTGGTGGTTCGGAACCGGCAGATCTCCCTACACTACTAAAGTGATAGGGGAGTTTGATGTTCGGTGTGAGCGCGTGGAGATTCAAGAAGGTGAATAAGAATTGACACATGAGACACAAGAATTTATGTGGTTCGGGCCGCCTGAGCGTAATACCCTACTCCACGGGTGTGTTGGTGTTGTATTAGTTGTATGAGCTTGTGATGAGCTTATGAGGCGCGTGTATGTGTGTCCAACCCCATGTGTATCATCGGCCTGTCCTTTTATAGTACAAGGGCATGCCGTTACAGGTTAGCCTGGCCCGACATGTGGCCGTGGCGGTTACTAGTATTGATACACATTTAATTGCTCTTAATGATCCTGTAACGGGCTTTGATAGCACCATTACTGGTGTTAAGATCGTCCATTTAAGTGTCATTAATATGGCATTAATGACACTTAATCGGATCTTGAAGTCCTTGGTTCTCCTTTGAAGATCCGGAGCCGTTGCGGGGTCTTCCGGAGGTTAGAAGCTGAAGATCTGACGATTGGACACGTGGCAGCTCCAGAGCTTGTTGTGGGAAACAGGTAGCTCCGGGGCTACCCGACACGTGTCAGGTCCGGAGCTTCTCTCGGTCTGCGGTTAAGTCCGGAGGTGCCGTTTCGGTACATGGCCTGGAGCTTCCCCTTGTGGGCAGTAGCTCTGGTTTGGTAGTACACGTGGCGACCCATGGATTAACCATGTTGGAGAAGCGGGTCCGGTTATGTCTGACATGTGGGCCTTCGAGGGTCTTCAAACCAAGTAGATGATTTTCCTTTGAGATCTTTATAGCCTCAAGGGGTGTACAGTTTCTAGGGTACCGACAGCTGCCTTATGCAGTGAATAGGAGCCTTCATCTTCAATGAGCCAATTGGACCACTACCTAGTCCTTTTCCCTTGTTGAGGCTTCTCTTAGGTGCCGACGAGCTGCCAACACCTTCCTTGCCTAGTGGCTTCTTCACTACCACTCTCATCTTCTCAGGAAGAACATCGTCAGGAGGAGAGGAGTGAACATTGTGGTCATGCCTCTTCTTCATGACTCTCTCTTTGGCTCTTTGCACTCTTGCATGGTCACGCTCTACGTCATAATCAAACGAGCTGTCCTCAGAAGCTGACGACATCGTGCCTGACAAGGGAATTCAAGGATTTATAAGAATTGATTGTAGAATTTGTGCAAACAAGAATTTAGAGGTTCAAATTTTCAGGGTACCGGACTTGTCCATTTTCAGAATGTGTACTTGTTAGGAGTACCAGATTTGTTCGCACTTGAACACCGGACTAGTCTGGACTGACCTATGAACCCTAACTTCCAATTTTCAACAAATCTAGCTCGAATGATGAACAATGAGTAGGAATACAAATAGAAAGGTAATGTATGTCTTAGGAATCAAGAAAAATAAGCAAGATTGGAGAAAAGGTGAGAACTAGGGTTGAGTGAGGTTTTACCGAAAAATTAGAAGAACAAGGTTGTGCAGTCCCTTTGAAGTGTAGTCTTGGATATTCTTGTGATATATAAGTGGTATTGGTAATCACCTGATGGGTCCTAGTAATGCTAGATGGTCTACTCCATTGGAAACGAAAATCCAATGACAGGTCCGGAGTGAGCTATCGACTTAGCCTGGTCAGGTACCCTAAGTACGCCGCTCTACCTATATCTTGGCAGTTCTCAGTAGGGCGGGTCCTGAAGGCATTCGGACCTAAAGGGATTTAACCAGTATACTTATGTTATTCCATTGAGTTACTTAGGACCTAAACTTCAAAGAAGGATAATAAGCCACAAATAAGTTATAGACAGGAGGATGAATTTTATTGCTTTTCTTGTTTCTTATGCGCAGGAAAAATGAATATTCTATGGTGATTTGCTCGGTGATGGTGGATGCTGCCAGAGCTCCTAGCTCCGACAACCCCCACGGGGTCCGCCGCTAACGTTCTAGGCGTTGGAAGTGGGTACCATTGAGGCTATGAAGCTTTGACAACTCCCAGGGGGCTCACCATCAATGTTCTAAGCATTGACAGTTGGCACTGTTAAAGCTACCAAGCTTCGACAACTCCCAGGGGGCCCGCTATTGATGTAACGAAGGGTCTCTAGAGATATCGGAGGTAAGTCTTGGAACTTGAAGCTATCATACTGGCTACAAGTTCGGAGCTATCGAGTTTTCAAGACATTGTCTAAATCCTCATGGTAGATTTCCTAAATTCATTGAACACATCTACCAGGGGGCCAACAATATAAAGGTCAATGCATTGAACACAAACAAAAAATGGAACTCAAAAGGATTTCTTTCATTCAAAATCAGAGGATTACAAGACGAAGGCAAAAAAGGAGAGGTCCTAACTACTGGAGTTTCTATTGAAGAATGAGGCAACTCTCTAGGCAGCTTCTTCCTCGTCAGCAATGGGTCCTTCGAACACTGGAGTCAAAGACATCTAGGGTCCCGGCTTTTGAAACACATCAGCACATATTGGATAAGGTTCTTAGCCAGGGACCTTCCTTCCGTCTCCAGGTTGTCGACGACCACGTCTCCTACAGCTTTCAACTTGTTGCCAACAGAGTTCAATGCTGCCAGTGCCTTGTCCATCTTCGGCTAAGGGTCAGCAGGAAGTACCAGGCTAAAATCAAATGGCAACAGAGCTTCATTGGCTTTCCCCAAAAAACCCTTGACTTGCTGGGACTCAATTGCTCTCAAGCTCTTAAGCTCCTCCAGTGATCCCCTAGTAGCCGAGAGTTCTGCAGAACCCTCCTTGGAGAAGCACTCAACTTCCTTAGCATGTTGTTGGATCATCTCGACCACCTGATTCTCCTGGTCTCAGAGCTCCCTCTCTCAGAGGTGAATGTGGTTCCTCTGCTCCACCGAGTCCTTCTCCTTGACCTTCACCTTCTCCTCCCTGGTGGAGATTTCAGTCTCTCTTTTGGAGACACTTATCCCCACCTGCCATATTCGGTCCTTCTCTTGTTCGCACCACAAATTGAATTGTTTTTTGTGATCAGCCAAGCTTTTCTCTCCCAGGGACAGCTTATGGAATATCTCATCCTCCCTTTTCATAAGGTCTTCTTCCTTCTCTAGGAGTTTATCCTCCCTTATGTTGAGAGCTTCTCGGCGTTGAGGAGATGTTCCCTCAATTCATTGAGGCTCTCCGAGCGGCATCAGCCAATTCATTGGATTTCCGAGCATGCTCGTAGACCTCCCGGGTATTCTCATTGAGGGACTTGATGATGGCCTCTCTCTCATTGAGCGCACGATCTAACCGTGCCAGCCGGGCATTCTCCTTCTCCACCCACTCTCGCTGGTCCGCAAGCCTTGATTGCGTTAGACTCGTCTCGAAGTGAAGCCTACTGCGCCAACGCCTCAGTGTGTTGCGCTCCTCTTCGAGAGTCTTACTTTTGTTTTTTAAGGCGAGTTGGACTTGGCAAAGACTTGAGTAGGAATTGTCAATTGACAACGCCAAAGGAATTGGCTTTGAACCTGCTTGAGTTTCCTCCGCCGATTCTAAAGGATCCTCATGAATAACTGAAGGAGCCCATGGCACGAGTTCATTCTCCAGGAGCTCAAAGTCAGCAGGGTTTGATCTCCGGGAGCTCGTCCACCTCCATGGTGGCTGAGGAAGGTCCCGCAGCTGGGACTTCTACCTTCAAAGATGATGAGGAGGGTCCCTTAGCCAGATCTTCAATCATCGGCCCAGAAGGCGGAGGACCTGCTACCACATCCTTTGGTCACGCCGGATTGGACATGGTCACCTACGGAGCTGTCGCCTTCGGGGCTGGCACCGAAGCTTCTACGGGAGCTTCAGCCACCTCTGGCACTAATGTCAGAGCTTCTGTCGCTGGTTCCAAAACCATCAGAGCTTCCTCAAGTAATTCTTCTATGTGGTCTGGTGCTACCACGGGATGTTCTGGCCTCAGCACTAGACTTGTTGCGAAAACAGCCGACACCACTGGGGGAGAGGCTAGAGCCAGGGTGGGAGTTTCAGCCTGCACAACCTTTGATGCAGTAGCTAGTGCCAGAGTTGCAATCACCTTTTTCGCACTCTAGACGCAGAATATACAATTTCATGAAACAATAAAAAGTAAATGGTACAACACAAGTTAAGGAGATGGTCCTTACCCGTGGATGTTGCTGCTCCAGTCAGGACGAACTTTCTTCTTCTGGCGATCGGAGCTGGAGCCCACCATAGATGGTGAGGAAGACGCTTAGGATTTCGAACCCGAGCTCACCGTAGAAATCGGTGTCGTCTCAGCTAGGACATCCCTCGACTGGGAAGGATCCCCAGACCTAGAGCCCACAGCTGACACTGGGGTCGGGGTCGACTTGCTGGAGCCAGCGCCCTTCGCGGACGCTGGGTCCGAAGATGATCTAGCCACTAAAGGTGGACTTGGTCGAGGTGGGGGCACTGCTAGCATTGGAGTTGATCTAACAGAGCTCCCGTCAGAATGCCTCTGCTTCCTCTTTCGACTGGAAGTTTTGACAGGCTCCTAGCCTTTGCCTTTGCAAGTATTAGCCTCTTTCTAGCTTTGAGCAGCAGGGGCCCTTCTCTCCAAAGCTCCGGGATGGAGAGACCTGCATTTCCTCGCTTCTCCACCATGCCCAAGTCATCAAGCTCAGAAAGCCCTCTCCACAATTCCATCCTGAACTCCGGAACCATGTTCAGAGGGTGGAATTCTGCTGGGGGGTCAGGTTGTCCGGATTGATGGCTCTGTGATGTAGCTTTTGAAGATGAAGCTTCAAAGCCTCTTCATCCAAATTAGACTGGAGACCAGTTTCAATCCAGTTGGTGTCCATCACTCAACTAAAAGCCCATGCGGGCCAATCCCTCTTCTTCTGCAAAGCCCACTGATTGATCAAGAAGTTGCCGATCATAATCTAGGGAGTCACTCCTCCCTCCACGCATTAGTGGATTCTTGTTAGGGTGGGTTTATACGCCTCGGATAGCTCTGGGACTACTTCACAAGCGTCGGTGTCAATGTTGGAGAGGCCTTCGGGCAGCTCCAGCATGTCATGGTGATCCACACAGATAATCACCAAGTCTTTCATCCACCCGTACCACTTCCCGTAGGGGAATCTCTTCAAGTACTTGAAGGGAGAATTCTTGCGCTTCATGAAGTAGTAGAAGCCAAGTAACTCGTTCCCCTTCCCGATGGCGTGGATCGTGAAGAAGGTCCGAAAGAGATCGACCCAAGGTGGCACATGGATGAAAGTCGCCACTGTAAGAAGGAGTGGGGGCCGAGGTGATGAAGCTGCAGACCGTAGAAGTCCAACAGCATTAGTAGGAAGCTGGAGAAGGGTGGGATGAGCCCCACCATGGCGAACGTCGTGAAGTAGACGATCTCCTTGGTGCGTTCCTTTTTGAATGGGAGCTTGCCGACGCAGATTGAGTTGTTGAAGGAGTCTCTCGAAAACCCCATGTAGGTGTAGACCCTCGACAAATCTTCATATTTCTTTATCCGGCTGCGAGGACGACCCAACTCCATCGGCGGAAAGTGGAGCAGAAGCGGAATAAAGGTTGCAATGGTGTGGACTTTCTCCCTTTAGTAATCCTCCACAACGCTTGGATGGAAACTACCTCCGGACCTGAATCTTGAATGACCTCGTCAATGACAAGGGGGCCCGTCTCAACTTTGTTAAAAAAGTTGCCTCAGGCGAACCTTGTCATGATTTGAGGTTGGAAGCCCCAGGGCAGCAGCCTGACAGGGCTACAAAGATTACGCTGGGAACCGATACGAATTTTGTATTGGGAATCGACAACCTTCAGTTGCGCGAGATCCATACGCTAGGATCCCGCTCACCATATCAAGAAGGGCCACGCAGAGACGGCATAACTGAGTGCCGCCGTCCCAACAGCCCAGGAAAAGACCTTTCAAGCAGCAACACGGGAATCGATGATGGCCCCACCTCTGTTAGCGAGACCTCTATCAGAGGTGTGCCCGGGGGCCACTGTCGGTGCCCTGGATACCAGGTACCCCCTAATACTGTGGATAAATTCATGGAGTTCCTCCCTCCAATGTTGAATATTTCCGAAGACAACACGTGTCTCGTAGCACTGGGCCCGCCTCCCTCCTTTGGTTAGCTCTGGAGCTACTACGTGTCCTGCAGTGTCGGACCTACCTCCCGGGAAGCTCTAGTGCTACCACATGTTCAGTAGCTACGAACCTAACCCCCTATAGAGGGAAGCTCCAGTGCTGCCACGTATCATGTAGCTTCGGATCTGCCTCCCCGTAGAGGGAAGCTCCAAAGCTACCACGTGTCAGACCTCTAGAACTAAGCCTTCAACAGGAAGACAGCTAGATCACCAACAGCACAGACATTCAAGAGGCTATTAAATAGCTGTTACAAGACATGGTTAATGCATCATTAATGTTGTATTAATGACGCATGATCAGAAGGCCATCAAGACTGGTAACGCCTCCATTAAGTCATGTTATCACACTATTAATCACCCATAACATCAGTAGATCGTGTATAGGGTGTTTATGACAGTCGGGGCCACTTGTTAGTCCATGCATACATTGTAACGGCCAGTCCTTAGCATATAAAATGGCTGCACCATATGGTAGAAGGCAAGCTCACACGCATACAGGCAATCTCAGACACTCGCTACACACTCATACAAGCAACAACCACCTTGTTAACTAGGGTATTACGCTCAGGCGGCCCGAACCACATAAAATCTCCCGTGTCATTATCTTGAGATTGATTATGCTTTGCACCCCAACCGAATATGAACCTCCGCGGACTACGCTTTAGTAGTGCCGGGGGAAGTATCGTTGCTACACTTCGACAGTGTGGAATTTGGGGACTTGTTTCAACATCCTCATTTTGCTCATTGTATTCTTCTCCCCTTAGATCATTGCTTCCATTTTGTTCTTCATCATCTTAATTTTGCTGATGTTGACATTGGTCTTGTATTAGCGGCTCTGGTTGTGATAAAGATGGCTCACTTGGATCTTGAGATTGCTTTTGTGGTCGAACACCTCCAAGTGCCATCCTTTTGAATGCATGCCACAAAGCTTCTTTTTCATCTAGCACATGATGATTACCTTGCTATAATTGGGAGTCGTCAGTCTTATCAAACACTATGTCATGCGCTACTTCAACAATCCTGTAGGTTTTGTTGAAGACGATGTAGGTTTAAGTGTTTGAATCATAACCAAGCAAGAAACCTTCATCAGATTTCAAAGCAAACTTTGAATTCCTAGGATTCTTGTTTAGAATATAACTTTTACTTCCAAAGACTCAAAAATAAAAAACATTAGGCTTGTTCCGTTAAGAAGCTCATATGGAGTCTTCTTAACAAGTCAATTGAGGTAGAGCCGATTCGACCGCTTCTGCCCAAAATATGTCCAATGTCTTGTACTCATCGAGCATTGTCCTCGCCATCTCAGTAAGTATCCAATTCTTTGTTTTGGCTACCCCATTTTGTCTGGGGCAGTAGGAAGCCGAAAATTCATGTTTAATGCCTTCTTCACCAAGAAAGTCTTCAACTTGTGTATTCTTGAACTTGGTGTCGTTGTTGCTCCTTGTCTTCTTAATTCTCAAAGAGAATTCATTTTGATCTCTGCTCAATAATTTATTGAGGACACCTTGTAATTCTCCCTTATAATGCAAGAAAAATTCCCATGTGACTCTAGAAAAATCATCTACAACTACTAAACTGTATTTCTCACTGCCGATACTTATGTAGGCGATCAGGCCAAAGAGATTCATGTGTAGTAGATCCAATGATCTTGTGGTCATCATTATGTTCTTGGCGGGATGAGGTGCTCCAACTTGTTTTCTGTCTTGGCACCCGCTGAATAGCCTATCTTTCTCAAACACAACATTCTTCAAAACTCGGATGTGATCTCCTTTAGAAGTTTTTGCAGATTTCTCATACCAACATGAGCTAGCCGTCTATGCCACATCCAACCCATGTTAGTCTTTGCAATCAAGCATGTGTCAAGTTGAGCTTTATCCAATGTAAAATCCATGAGATATAGCTTTCCCTTTAACATACACTTGAATGCAATCGAGTCATTAATTCTTCTAAAAACGGTCACACCCTCGCTAGTGAAAAAATAGTTATAACCTTTGTCGCATAGCTATTAGATGGATAAGATATTATAATCTAATGAATCAACATGTAAAACTTTAGAAATAGTGTGTTGGGGTGATATAGCTATTTTACCGGTTCTGAGCACCCTTCCTTGACTATTATCACCAACATAAATACCTTCACTTGGATCCTGATTTTCTTCATATTCCACAAGCATTTTCTTCTCTCCGGTCATTTCATTTGTGCATTCACTATCGAGCAATCATTTGGAACTTCCGGACGAATATGACTATAAAATATATTTATGCCTTGGTTATAGGTACCTAAGCTTGCTTGGGTCCTTTGACATTAGTAACAAGACATTTGGGCACCCACACACAAGATTTTGGACTCTTTTGGAGTGACACAAAATACTTAGCATACCAGGATTAAATCCAATATTCATAAGAACATATAAGGCATTGAAAGTATGGAACATGGTATGAAGTACATTTTTTGCTTTTTGAAGTGAGGAAGGACCATGTTTGTTGTTCTTGATTTGATTTGAGCTTTCATTGATAAAGTCAATACATTTCTTGTTATTCTTAGGGTTGCTAGCAATTTGCTTTTCACCTTTAGAATATCCAAGACCATCTTTGATATTGGAATATCTAGTAACTGGACATGCACTATGTGAATATCTCCTTATCAAAAATTCCTCCCTTGGGTGAATGTTTGTTTTGGTCCATTTTGAGCTCATTATTCAAATCTTAAGTGGAATGGATTCGACATTTGGAGAAGGCGAACTTTTAGAGGATGAGGGAGCACTTTGCTTGAGTGACTCGACTTGTACGTAAAGAGTCTTGTTAACTTTCATCAAGTTAACAAGTTCATCCTTAAGTACAATGTTCGAATCATTAAGATTTGAGAAAGTTTTCTTGCTCAAAGCTAGCTCACGCTCAAGTGCTTCACTCTTTTCCTTGTCAAGTTCAAGATCTTTCTCAACCTAAAAATATCTCTCCTTTTGAAGGATGAGCATATCTTCTTGTCGATTGATAAGCTCTTCCTTCTCACATATTTCATCTGACGGTACTTTCATTTTAGAAAGTGCACTTTTACTTAGATCCTTCAGCATATTTTCATTTCACCGCTACTATCAAAATCCTCATCATGAAGAGAAGATAAAGAAGAGGGTCTATATTTATCCTTTTTCTTGCCTTCCTTAGCCATAAGGCAAGTGTGGCTCGAGTCCTTCCATTCTCTCAAGTTAGGAAATAGATTGGTCTTCATGGAAGGAATCTTGATGGCAATGGTTGCCACCCCGTCTTCATCTTCGAAGGAGGAATCATCATTTGAGTCCCACTCCTTGCCAATGTATGCTTGATGTGCTTGCTTCTTTTTCTTGAACATTTTCTTGTCTTGTATCTTTGACTCTTTCATCTTCTTTTTTTCTCTTTGTATTGGCAATCAACCATAAAGTGTCCATATTCGCCACAATTGTAGCAAGTTCGCCTAGCTTCCCTTGTCCTTGTTCTTGCCTTGATTGGAGTTGTCACCTCTTCTTCTCCTCATCACCTGCTTGAACTTTTTAATGAAGAGAACCATTTCTTCGTCGTCCATGTTGGTGCTTACATCATTGCTGTCTTCATCATCTTGCACCTCATGGAATTCTTTTCCTTTTGGTTTGCAAGTAACTTAGAGTGTGACTTCCTTCTTCTTGCAAGAGGTGAGCTTGGCAAGGCTCTTCATGTATTGGGATTCCTTATTCATTATTTTGTGATTGATGATTTTTCCCAATAGCTCATCCGGAGACATTTTGTGGAACCCCGGGCTGTCTTGTATCATGGAGCACAAAGTAACGTTCCTCGGCATAAAGGTTCCAATCATTATTTTGACCACTTCATGGTAAGTCCACTTTTTGCTTCCATAGGCTTTGACTTTGCTGATGAGATCCTTCATGCGATTGAACATCTCTAGGGGAGTTTTACCATCCTCGATGGCAAATCTCCCTAGCTCCCCCTCAATCATCTCAATTTTGGCTTTACAGATGGACCGTTTTCCTTCATGTGTTGTCTTGAGGGTGTTCCATAAGTCTTTAGCAACCTCGAGTCCATAAATTTTGTTGAACTCCTCCTGGCTTAGTGATGTAGTTATCACCGCGACAGCTTGTGCATTGCGGTGAATAGCTTGAGCTTGCTCCATAGTGAGTTCGTCGTTGGTGTCCGGGATATCTATACCCGTGCACACAATATGCCGAAGACATGTGTTTAAGGAAATGAGATGAATCTTCATATTATACTTCCACATCGTATGATCATTTCTATCAAAATGCGGAGGTTTCCCCATAGTAATAGAAATATAATGATTGTTGGAATTAAGACGCTCGTAATTGAAAGGATATCGGGAGTAGTTTTGGTGAACACTCCCCTTTGGCTTGCCGTCTTCCTTTTTGCCCTTTTAGCTCATGAGTTTCTTCTTTACATGTGCCTTGAGCTGGCATACTTCTTCATCATCATGCTCATACTCCTTGAGCACGTCGAACATCTTAGTGTCATGAGAATCTCTATCGATGAGCATTTTTGGAGTTTCATTTTCCTTCTCGTTGGCCATCATCTCTCTGAGCGATTAGTCTCTTGATGGAGAGTCTGACTCTGATACCAGTTAAATTTGCCTAGAGAGGGGTGAATAGGGTTTTTGAACACCTGAAACACTTAAATTAAGTTTCTCAAATTTCAGAGATTGGACTATTCCGGTGTCAGTGTGGACTAGTTTGTGGTTCAACAACATAGTGATCAAACGTGAATATTTTTGTGTTTTCTTTGAATTTAATGCAACAGAAAGTGTGAAGCAACTTTAATACCTCTGACGATTATTATGAGATCTAAATAACTTGTGGATCACAAGATTAAAGTAAATGAAGAGTATGATCAAGTTAAACTCTAGCTAGTGATGAAATTGAAAGTATGAATCAAGAGCACACAAGACAAGTAATTTTTATCGAGGTATGATCTCACGCAAGAGATCTACGTCCTCGTTGAGGAGGTCATACAGAGTCGGATCTTAACCAACCCTTCCTTCATCAAGTCACCATGAAGGCTGACTTGATCTCCACTGTCAAATGCAGTAATCACCAAGTTTATAGGGCTACCTCACAAGTTGAGGGCTCCCACGAGTTTACAGCGAATAGAAGATCAACACACTCAAACATTATACAATAATCAATAGGACTGTGTGAGAGGAATCAAACCAAGAGCTCAATTAAGATGAGATCATCACTCTCCCTTTCCAAATACCTAACTCCCAAACATTTGACTTTTAGGGACTTAGAATGTGTGTATAGGAGTGTTTTTATGCTCTTGGATGCAGTGGCGGCGCTAGGGTTTGTGTTGTCTATCAATTAAGTCGAGTATCTCCTTTTTATAGAAGTCCAGAAAAAGTGACTATTAGGTTATACTAGTCTGTACTAGACCGTACTTGACATCGTACTAGTCCGGTGTGGTGTGATTCAAATTCTAGGTTAAGTCCCGACACCACTCTAAATGTTAAATGCAAAACCCTAGACCACCGTACTAGTCCGTGGGACATCAGACAAGTCCGATGTCACACAGAGACGACTTGTGTGTTTAAAAACGAACTTGTCAGAACTGGGGACCGGTCTCATTCTTTCAACATTGAATCCTGCTCTCACTCAAACACTTTGTTAGATCTTCATTTGATTGGCATCAATCATCCAAAACCGACAAGGGGGTGCCTAGATGCACTTACATAGGGGCTTTAGAAAATGCTTTCATTGAATATATTTCAACATGCTGCAACTTAGTAGATGAGGATTATCTGATACAAGGACATACTCTTAAACATGATTTAGATGGATCCTTAGTGCTTTCCTATCCTAACTTTATGAATGAGATTCAGTCACCTAATCAAGATTTTCATTATACAAAAAATGTCGGAACTAACCATTGCTCTTGAACTTATCGAAGAGACCCGTAGGAGTAATGTTTCTGGCAAGGTCACAACGAACTGTTCAAGAATAGCAGCCATGAAAATGCTACCATGATCTACTCCCGCCTATTCGTACTAAGAGAAAGTGGATCTGGCGGGTGATGCACCCGGTTGTACCCAACCTCAAACATATGAGGCCAGAGGATCATCATGGCATGACTGGGGTACCATAGGAGGAAGATGAGGCCCATAGGATTCTAACTCATGCTGTAGTAGCTTGCCTCCTCCCTGACGAGTACTTATCGTTCCTTCTCGGCTAGATGTTCTCATGACCTTGGTCAAGGAGTGGCAGAACTTACTCAACAGATGGGATATCTGGAAGTGAGGACATGCGACGTCTTCAACACTCTTCATGATCACATCCGGGGTACTCATGATTGGAAGTAACAAGTTGACGTATAGTTCAACAATGTCAACACCGTGCTGCAACAACAACACACCAATCTCATGACCTACTTCCGTCATCAAGGGTTCAACCCTTATCATGGAGATTGATAAAGGACGAGCTTGGGGGAGGACCCCCACTTGAGGTAACTTGTATCACATTCCATTTGCATTCCATTTCTTGATTTCTTTCTTTCCACATTATTTGCATAGAATATATATATATATATATATATATATATATATATATATATGATAGTTGAAATAAAATAAAAGATGTGCGGCAAGAATATTTTCACTTTGCATAACTTCAATCTATGAATAGTTGCTCTATTTAATTTTTCCCTAGTCCATTGTATACAACCTAGTATTCTAGAAGTATTGTGTTTATTGACTTAGAATACTTTTGCTCTAAACTTGGAATTTCTAAGTAGCATAAGCTTAATCTAATTCTAGGTTGTTGTTGGATATGATATGGTAATGAGACATGCTAAATTTCTAGTTAAGAGTGAAACTTGCTTTTTGGGAGTATTTTAGAAATGGATCCAATTAAAGTTCCTCATTTGATTTAATTTCCTACCAAAGCCATATTATGTTCAAATTTGATAAACCCCATGCATATGATACTTGCTTTCACTTTGAGCCTAGTCAAACTTGTATAGACCAATGTGAGAATTTTTTCATACTTTTAATATCAAGATTTCATGGGCACATGCTATACTTCTACACTAGAAGTTGGCAAAATTATATCGTACCACTCCACCATCAAAAGATACTCCATCCTCTTAATGCATAATTTTCTCTTCAAAATTATTGAAGAGGGGAGTAGAAGATATGGCTACAAGAAAAGGAAAAAATGCATGCTGATGTACAAGAGCATGAGAAAAAAAGGAGAGAATAATTAGCCATGTTTCGTCTTCACAATAAAGAGAGTCCACAAAAAGGAGTCATTCTCAAATTCCCACTTTACTTCATTGTGTCACACATGCACAATCTATATCAAAGTATGATTTGTTTTCTCCTAAGGCTTACTCTTTTGACTTAGCAATTTATGTGTCACAAATATGCCTACTCTTGATCCCTACCAAGCTCCACATAAATCTTTATTTATATGTATGACAAGATAGGCATTGCCTTGGTGAGGAAAGTTCCACTTACCACATAGGAGTGATTGAGAGCATCAATTGAGGAACTTGAAATTAAACACCATTTGAAATGCTTCAAATTCATGTGGAACTTAGACATTAGGTGATGCATGCCCACTTTGCTATTCTATCCTTCAACCACCCAAGAAAAAAGATGAGGAATAATATCCATAATGACTAATAAAAAGGTGAGGTACCATAGCCAATTTATTTAATGCAAGGTAGAATACTTTGTTGTGCACTTGGTACTTTCGAAAAGTAGGACAATGTAGCAACTCCTGATCAACATCATCCTTGCTTTGGGACGAGCAAAGGGTAAGCTTGGAGGAGTTTGTTGACTGTTGTTATAGACCGATTTTTACCGTCAGTATAACACAAATATGTCAAGAAATAAATATTTCTTACACACATCATTTTCATATTTGACATAATTCCACTTGTACGTGGAGAAATAGTGCATGCAGGTATTTTATTACAGGAATGAGGATAATTGTGAAGAGCAATCATAAAGATGACATCCAGCCAATCACGCAATGACATGTGGCATCACATGGATTCATGGACTTATTCGCAGGCATCTTCGAGGGAATCCAATGACAAATCACGCGGGAAGAGAACCAGTCGGACGAACAAGGCACAAAATCTCATCCAAAATACAAATTATTCACCAAAGACACAAGAGGAACAGCCCAAAGTCGTATTACCACGAGCTTTGGCCTCCCTTGCTTATATAACCAGCCCTAAGGCCAACCCAATCCAAACTAGGACTCTAATCCTACTTGGACTCTAACTCAAACTTATCATGACTGCTTAAGACTTCTCTATATGCATATAGAAGCAATCTTAAGAGTTCCAAACACCTTAGGAACGTATTCCACATTCCTAAAACAACTCTACTTCGTGTCCAACACGAACTCTAACTGAAACCAACTCAAATCTTTCCATATTTGAGCCATAACCGACTTAGCCGCAGCCTGAGTCCATAATCCAGCCGGCTGGACCTTTCTAGCCACATCTTCATGTTCATATCTCTTCATCACGTCTTGGAACCATGTTTTCACGTCCATGATACCTTCACATGCATTGTTCTTGACCCAAACATGTTGTGTGACCTCCCGATCAACTCAACCACAATTCCTCCAAACTTGGTTGTTGAACCTCATCTTCTCCCTAAGACTAGTTAAATGGTCTCGTCACGAGCCATGTCTTGACCTCAAGCAATACTGCACATGAAAAAACAACCAATCTTTCCGAGTACAAGTCCTCGACTTGACTCACGTTAGTCCGAAAACCACAACACCTTACGTGACACCTCACATAAGCATGTTAGAAACCATAGCAATGTTTAACCACTATAATAAGCCATAACATATCAAAACCTTAGTAACAGAATACTAAGCAAACATTCCATAAGCCAAGAAGTAAATTTGAAACATTGCGAGTCAAAACAGGTCCGCCACAGACTTATTTCAGCAAATAAATTTTTTTGGCCACTCCTGTGAATGTTCATCGTTTGTTTTTGTGGTCAGATCTGGATTGATGTATTTCTATGGATTGTTTTTGTTTTTGAGCTTAATCTTGTCGATCTAGTGTTTTTGTCCAGAGCTCTGTGGATTGTTTTTGTCTAGAGCTCAATTTGTTGTTCTGTTGTTTGCTTCCACGATCCTGTGTTGCTCTCCTCAATGCAGTCCAGCCACAGAATCTGTTGAAAACCAGACATGAAGCTTGATCTCCGCCTTGCACCACCCGGAGGATGCGGGCTCCAGCGAAGGATCGGCTCAGAGGAGATGGCCGCCGCCAGGTCTGGCAGCAGAGGGGGAGGGGACCGGAGGTGGAAGCCATGAGCGAGCAGCGCCGCCGTTAGGCCGTGGGCGAGTTTCTTTTTTTTTTGTTCTGTGTCGCATTAAAACCGTCGGGTGCTCAGAACTGATGCCCATATAGAGTTAACACCGACGGGCCCACGACCGACATTCATACTTGCGAAAGCGTGATACAACCAAAGGGCTCTCGAGGCCGACGGTTTTAACGGTAAGAACCATTGGGCCTGACGGCTCTAGATGTTAAATACGTCGAATAAAAGCCGTCGGATAAGACCATCGGTACCCTGATGCTTTTAACTTATGTGCGTCAGTTAATGTAGGGAACTGACGGCTATATGGCCAACAGCATATTCATTGATTCCTGTAGTGAGTAGTTACAATGAAATTTAACTTCTATTCATCTCTATACAAGCAAGCAACATGTTTATTAGGAACCGAATGAGATAACATTCCTGTAGACTTAAAAACCAACTCTTTTTGTTTAGGAACCATTTGAATCAATCCAATTCCTAATGACTTAACAACCTTAAGTGGATGTGCCTTAGCATGAGCATGAGAATCAAAACCTAAACCAATTTTATCATTGCAAGCCTTAGAAAAATTCAGCAGCAAGTTTAGGTTCTTATTTGCATTACAAAACCGATCTAGTGTCCTATTCATGTCATCAAGTTTATTGGACAGATCAAGGCAATTTTCACATGAAGTTTTTCCTTTTAATTTGCAATTAGAACAATATTTAACTTCATGAGAATGTAAAACATTGTTCAAAATAGAAATATCATTCATAACATAATATAACTTCTTGTTAAGATCATCACAACTAGATCAATGCAAATCAATTGTAGAAGAGCTAGCATCATTCATGTTTTTATAATTAAGTGTTGCAAGCTTTTTGTTCTTTCCAATTTCAAGTTCAAGTTTATCAAGTGTGGAGGTGTGCGCACTTCTTGAAGAGGACAATTGTTCATATATTAATTCACATGAGGAACAAAAATCATCTCTAGTGATTCAATGTTAAGACCATTGTCCCTAAATTTCTTGTCCTTTTTATTAAGTATAACAGCAGTACCAGAAATAGCATCACACATTTCTTTGCAAGTTGGACATACCTCTTCATTGTCGCTATTGTGTTCTGCCTCCTCCATACTTGATCTTGAGTTGCCCGCTATGAAGCACATATTTGCCAAATTCTCATCATCTTCGTCACTTCCCATGTCCACATCGCTTGAGCCAAGTTCTTGAAGTGTGGAAACAAAATTGTTTACCAATTGGCGACCTATAAAACCCTTCTTTCTTCTTCTTCTTCTTCTTCTTCTTCTTCTTCTTCTTCTTCTTCTTCTTCTTCTTCTTCTTCTTCTTCTTCTTCTTCTTCTTCTTCTTCTTCTTCTTCTTCTTCTTCTTCTTCTTCTTCTTCTTCTTCTTCTTCTTCTTCTTCTTCTTCTTCTTCTTCTTCTTCTTCTTCTTCTTCTTCTTCTTCTTCTTCTTCTTCTTCTTCTTCTTCTTCTTCTTTCTTCTTCTTCTTCTTCTTCTTCTTCTTCTTCTTCTTCTTCTCTTCTTCTTCTTCTTCTTCTTCTTCTTCTTCTTCTTCTTCTTCTTCTTCTTCTTCTTCTCTTCTTCTTCTTCTTCTTCTTCTTCTTCTTCTTCTTCTTCTTCTTCTTCTTCTTCTTCTTCTTCTTCTTCTTCTTCTTCTTCTTCTTCTCTTCTTCTTCTTCTTCTTCTTCTTCTTCTTCTTCTTCTTCTTCTTCTTCTTCTTCTTCTTCTTCTTCTTTTGATCGTGTTGGACTCACCAGGTTGCATCTCAAAGCACATATATTCTTTCTTGAACATATCTTGCCTTACCCCCTTGATCGTGTTGGATCCTTCGTGGTAGTCGCAAAGTGCTTTCCACACGTTGTACGCTGATCGGAGGTGTGCAACACGATCAAAGTCGCTTTGATTCAGTCCTTGTATGATCAAGTTGCTATTGGAAAATACATATGGCAGTGCAATTAATTTGATGATGTGAAATAGCAAAATGACTAGAGCAGTTCTACTAGCTGCAAAAATAAAAAGTGCTAGTACTACACAAACAAGAATTGAAACAAATGCGAATAAATCGCTCATCGAATAAATCGATTTAGCCATAGATTGAGTGATCCACCTACAGATCGTTCTGCTGTTAAGTAGACGATGAAATTGACGAACTCGATGGAGAAGTTGAGGATGAAGGAAGTCCTGCTAGCGGCCGTGCGGGCGCACTTCGCAGAAACCTGATCGCCAGCACCCGTGCACGTCTTCAGATCACCGCGTCGGTTCTGAGACGACGCTCTCCCTCAATCTGCTGCACGGTAGATGAAGGGATGGCAAGACTAAAAACGGGGAGCGTAGAGTACTATGCATTAGAGGTGAGTTTCTGTACGTGTATTCTCTCTGGTATACAAGACATCTCCGTTATACTAGAGGATCAGCAACCGCCTCAGATTTGATCTCCCATAATTCCAGTAAACCGCCCCTTGAATTCCTCAATCGTGCAACTAATGGGAGCAGTTATGGGCATTCCTGCACACTAAACGTGCACCAGCAGTTATGCCTCAAATTACTCCACACGTTGACACGGTAGTCTAGGTGTGATGAAATATTCCATTTTATATGAGTGACTGAAAAAATAACTGCTCAGTAGAACACAAGACGTCACAAGTCTGAATGAGGCACAAGTCTGAATCGTTTGAAAAATTCAAAGAATTCCAGAATGAAGTACAAAATTAGCTGGGAAAGACAATTAAATTTCTATGATCTGATCGTGGAGATGAATATTTGAGCCATAACTCTATGATCATTTAAAGCAATGTGAAATTGTTCCACAGACTCCACCTGTAACACCTCAATAGAATGGGGTGTCCGAGTGGAGGAAGAGAACCTTGTTGGACATGGTCATGTCGATGATGAGGCAAAGTGATCTTCCACTATCCTTTTAGGGTTATGCTCTTAAATCTCCCGTATTTGCACTAAATTAGGTTCCAACTAAGTATGTTGAGAAGATACCATATGAGATGTGGACCAAGAAAGGTCCCGGATTGTATTTCTTCAATGTTTGGGGATGTGATGCTTATGTCAAATGTTTAACGTCAGACAAACAAACTCCCAAATGAGACAAACGCTTCTTTGTGGGATATCCAAGGGAAACCAAAGGATATTATTATATAATAAAGTGGAGGGAAAAGTGTTTACTGCTCACAACGGTGTTTTCTTAGAGAAAGAGCTTCTCTCAAAAGGAGTTAGTGGGAGCAAGATGCATCTTGATAGAATTCAAGAAATACTTGAAAATGTTTTAGCACCCACTGATCCTATATAAGATGTACAAGATATTGTGCAACCAATTGATGAAGCACCAACCCCATGTAGGTCTAAGAGGGCATGTTGTGCGACTAAAAGTTAACACTCCTAACAACAGAGCAGCATGACATGACATTGTTTGACAATGATGAGCCTGTGACCTATACTGAAGCAATGAGGGGACTCGATTCTGAGAAGTGTGCTTGGAGCCTGGAATCGAAAATTGAATCCATGCATGAGAATCAAGTTTGGAACTTGGTTCATCCAATTATCAGTGTGAGACCTATAGATTATAAATGGATTTTCAGAAAAACAACTGACATGGATGGAAAGGTTCATATCTATAAGCGTGATTGGTGGTGAAAGGTTTCAAACAAATTCAAAGTGCTAATTATGATAAACATTTTCGCCCGACACAATGCTAAAGTCAGTTCGGATTCTCTTAGCAATTGCTGCATATTTTGATTATAAAATATGAAAGATGGATGTCAAAACAGCCTTTCTTAAAGGAATTCTGACTGAGGATGTGTATATGTCACAACTTGAAGGTTTTGTCAATCCTAAAAATGCTGGAAAATACTCAAATTTCAAAATTCCATCTATCGATTGAAGCAAACATCTCGGAGCTAGAATCTAGGTTTTGGTGAAGTGGTCAAAGGGTTTGGTTTCATCAAGAACGTAGAAGAACCTTATATTTACAAGAGTTTTTTGGGAGTGCACTACTATTTCTAATCTTCTATGTAGATGATAGATTCGTTGATCGAAAATGACATTCCAATGCTTGATGCTGTTAAATCCTCATTAAGAAAATGTTTCTCAATGAAGGATTTAGGAGAGGGGAGCATAGATTTTAGGCATAAAGATCTATATGGATATATCTAAAAGGCTATTGGATTAAGCCAAGACACATATATTGACAAGATATTGAATCGGTTCAATATGCAAGATTCTAAAAAAAAGGTTTCTTGCCATTGTCACATGGCATCACTCTAAGCAAAAGTTAGTGTCCTTTGACGCCTGATGAGCAAAAGAGGATGAGAGCAATTCCTTATGCTTCGGCTATTTGGCCAATCATGTATGTCATGTTGTGCACACGCTCAGATGTATCCTATGTTCTAAGTGTTATGAGCAGGTATCAATAATATTATGGTGAGGCTCATTGGACATTTGTTAAAACATCCTTAAGTATTTACAAAGAACTAAGGATGTGTTCCTCATGTTTGGAGGTGAAGAGCTTGTTGTAAGAGGTTACACCGTTGCTAGCTTCCAAACAGACAATGATGATTCCAGATCGCAAGCATGTTTTGTATTCTGCCTCAATGGAGGGATAGTGAGCTGGAAAGTTCCAAGCAAGATACAGTAGCAGATTCAACGATGGAAGCGGAGTATATTTCAGCTTCTGAAGCTGCAAAGGAAGCTGTTTGGATCATAAAATTTGTTTCTGAGTTGGGTGTTGTTCCTAGTGTGTCTGGTCCTATGAATCACTATTGTGACAATAGTGGAGCCATTGCACAGGCAAAGGAGTCTAGATCCCACAAATGATCCAAACATACACTCGATGCTACCACCTCATCCGAGAGATCATCGACCGAGGTGATAAGAAGATTTGCAAGGTGCAAACAGATTTGAATGTGGCAGATCTGTTGACAAAGCATCTTCACACAATCAAAGTATTAGGTGCACACGAGATCTATGGGTATTACATACTTACATTAACGATCTTAGAGTGTATGTGGGAAGACTTGTATCATAACTATGTTTATGTACTCTTAAATAAATTGGTATATGCATAATCATTATTTACATTGATTATTAAGTATGTGACTTGTTCGTGAAATTCTTTCTTAATTATAATGTTACTCGAATTGATCCCTAGTCTATATCATTATATGAGATAATGATACCACAAAGACAGGCACATGCATTAATTAATGATCAC